>OX336392.1:142507885-152347906 GCA_946902985.2 Meconema thalassinum
TTCAAAAAGGACCCGTCCAAAGGGGGCTAGTCAACAGGGAGGTTAGGTTAGGCTAGGCTAGGTTTGGTTAAGTTGCAGCCACATTTTTGGAACTTTTTGATCACACCTCGTAGGTCAGGTTAGGTTAGGCTAGGTTAAGTTAAGCTATGGCCGCCATCTTGTGAAGTGGGGAGGTAAAGTGAATATAGACCCCCTCCCCCAAAAAAATATATATATATATATACTGCACAGTTTTTGTCCTAGGGACCTGAAATTTATGTTTTGGGTAGAGGGGGGTAAAGACCTTTCATTTTCGTTAAACAAACTTTTTTGTAAAATTCTTAGTTCCCAAAATATAGACAATTTTTGAAAATTGGACTTTTTTTGGAAAAACTGAAAAAATGTTAAGTTTTGTTCTACCAATTAAGGACATAAAAGCCATTGGTTTGAGTCTATATATGACTTTTTAGGATGATTAGTTTTCAAAATATTGCCTACTTTCCAAATTGAACTTTTTTTGGATTTTTCCCCAGAGACCTGGGACTTGGTTTGCGGGTAGTGGGGGGTAAATACCTGCCATTTACGTTAAACAAACTTTCTTGTAAAATTCCTAGTTTCCAAAATATAGCCCCGTTTTAAAATGAACATTTTTGGAAAAAATGTCAAAAATTCCATATTTTGTTCTTAAGATTAAGGATATAAAAGCCATTGGTTTCAGTATATATATATATGACTTTATAGGATGATTAGTTTTCAAAATATGGCCTACTTTCCAAATACTGTTTTGGAAAAATTTGAAGAATATTAAATTTTTTTGACTGAGATTGGGGTAGACGTAGGTGTTGGAGTTAGCATATGATTTGATATGATTTTTAGTTTAAACATATAGCTTACATTCCCAATTTACCTTTTTTGTAAAATGTGAAAAATATATAATGTTTTTTGACTAGACGTTGAATGGAGTTGAGAGACAATCATTAACCTTAGAGTACTTTGGATTCTTGGAATTTTAGTGTGTTGTTGTTGCTTACAAACATGGCGGTAAGCATTATGCTACCATAAAAAAGAGTTGACATACTTTCCAAAACCAAGAGAAAAATCCTCTAAATACATTGACAACAATAACTTGTCAAATAAGCCATTACAAATAAGGTATTAACGTAAACCACCAAAAATAAGCCACCAACATAGGCCACCACTATAAATCACCACCATAAGCCACCATAAGCCACCAACATATGTCATCAACATAAGCCACCACCATAAACCACCACCATAAGCCACCACTATAAGCCACCATAATCCACCACCATAACCCACCACCATAAGCCACCACCATAAGCCACCAACATAAGCCACCAACTTAAGCCACCAACATATGTCATCAACATAAGCCACCACCATAAACCACCACCATAAGCCACTAGCATAAGCCACCAGCATAAGCCACCACCATAAGCCACCAACATAAGCCATCAACTTATGCCATCAACCTAAGATATTAACCTAAGCCATTAACATAAACCATCAACATAGGCCAGCAACATATACCATCAACATAAGCCACCACCATAAGCCAACAACATATGTCATCAACATTAGCCACCAACATAAGCTATCAACATAAGTCACCAACATATGTCATCAACATAAGCCACCAACATAAGCCATCAACATAAGCCACCACCATAAACCATCAACATAAGCCACCAAAATCAGCCAACAACACATGTCATCAACATAAGCCACCCACATATGCCACCAACATTATCCTGCATAAAACGTCAACACAACATCATTCTTTCACCACAAGTGTTCAGACCTTTGTAGTAGGCGGATCGACTATACAAGTCAGTGACTACTATGGAATATACTATAACCAATAAAGGTAAACCACGTGCCCTGTATCATGGGTACTCTTATAACTATAAGCGAGAAAATGCGAATGGCATCATATTTTGGCAGTGCTCAAAACAAAGAACAACAAAATGTCTAGGTCATCTAAAAAGTAAACATGGTGAGGTCTTAAGTGTGGGTACTCATCAATGTGGTATACCAAATGAAACACCGTTAGTGTTAACAAAACATGATCAAAAGAACAAGAAAAAGCAAGTCCGACAAAAACATAGTGTTACTCAACATAGTGACTTCCTTATGAAAAAACATTTATCTCCTCAAAAAGTCATGTTAGGACAGTTGTCAACGTTCAATAAACCCGTAACACTATCAAAAGCAACACAGACTCTTCAAGAGATCCCTTTTGAAAAGGAAAAATTGGAATTGGATAGTTCTAGTGATGTTGAGGATGATGATGATGATGATAATGATGGTGACAATGACTATAATAATTATAAAGATAATATTTATAATAATGATGATGATAATGATGAAAAACAAGAGAATGAGGGTTTAATGTCTATAAAACCATTGCGGCTTCCCCAGTTTTTAAGAACAAGAGTACCTAGAGAAAGTTGTAAAAGGATCTACAACAAGCGTTGTGTTTAAAATCTATATCAAACAATGGTAAAGAGATAAAAAGTTGTATTCAGTGTGTAACTATTGTAAAAAAAAACTAAAATGAATAAAAATATTGTATGGGTATTGGCTGTTTTTTCTTAATTGCTATCCCCATGTCCCACTATTAATACAATTGTTAACCATCAACAGTCTCTGACTATGTTCAGAAAGAGAGTGGCCTTAAACAATACACTATATCTATGGTTTGTGTACTGAGTATCATAATAATACAGTGTGGCCAAGCCATGTTAAGGCAATAGTTATGTCAGGTAAGGGATTCGAACCCTTGCTTCCTTATACAGAAATTTGATCTTAAGTCAAACACTTTAACCACTCGGCCAACCTGACAGTTACTAATTTAATTGGTCTTGAGGACTTGAGTGTTTACAAAACTTTTTCCAGTATACATTGACTAAACCACTTGTTTGTTTTGAAATATAGATTTTGTTTTGTTTTACCATAACATTGCAGTTATGAGTCTTGTGAACTGGGTGTTCAATATAGGGTTAAAGGCATTTTAAAATCATTTTAGAAAAGCTCTTAGGTATCGTGTCATGGGTTTTAGTAATGCATTACTGTTCGTTGACTAACATTTACCGTTACACAACATTATTTTGGTGAACGTACATGTTGTTGTTTGAGTCTTTAGTCCTTTGACTGGTTTGATGCAGATCTCCATGCCTCCCTGCCCCGAGCGAAACGTCTCATCTCTATATAGCTACCACACCCTTCATTCAAGGCTATCTGTTTAACATATTATAACCTTTGATCTCCCCTACAAGCTCTTGGGTTCAATTCCTAGATTTAACACAAACTTTTAAAAGTGGTATGACAACTTAAACTAGTCTACTCAGTCTCGGGTGGTCCAAATAAGTAGAAAGGGTTTGATTCACACCTCAACCATAGAGCACCATGTTCTTTTTTTTTTAAATAATGATAGCCATTTGTTCAATTTCACATTTCACACATTGCAATTTGTCAATTTTCCATTTGCATTTTTTAAAATGACAGTTTGATGTTTTTCAATTTCATGATATGGAAACATGGATTTTTCCATTTTCATATTTACACATTTGTCAATTTCCCATTTATATATATTTTCTTAAATGTCCGTTTAAGGTTTTTAAATTTTGTCTATATGGAAACATGGATTTTCCATTTTGCTGTTTACAAATTTTTTATATATTTATTTTGTGTATGTTGAAAAAAATCGATATTTCCAAAACAAGATTTTTATTTTTCATTTTATGATTTTGTAAATGATCTTAATGTGAGTGCTTGACCATGGATTTTCCATTTTGCTGTTTACAAATTTTTTATATATTTATTTTGTGTATGTTGAAAAACGATATTTCCAAAACAAGATTTTTTATTTTTCATTTTATGATTTTGTAAATGATCTTAATGTGAGTGCTTGACCATGGCAATAATACAGTCTATCTATGTGTTAGCGAAACCATAGAGTCTTATTACTACTGCAAGTAAGAATGTTTTACAAAATAACGACTATCTACCACTGCATTTAAAAAACAAAACTATTGGGGAAAAAAAACTAAAATACTATTTACCATTCATTCATATATAAGTGTTAATTCTCCCTCTCCCCACCCTACCTCATCGTATTTTCTCTGGTCAAATTATCAATGCTACCCATACATACACTAGCTTTCTATATCTTTCTCTATATATATGTTTTCTCTGCTCCACAAGATACAAATTATGGTTGCTGGATTGTATCCTGCACTGTTTATGCGACATACCATTGCCAGTTCATAAAACCGTTAGGTAGTTCTCTACACATAGCGATTTTACCACTGCTCTACCTACGCCTTTTGCTTGTTTGGCTTTCTTACAGGCTAGTATGCGATAGGCAGCATTAACTGAATATCAAACCCAGTCCACCTTTGTATTTGCAATCTAAGTAATAATTTGAAAAGAGACAAGTGTAATCAGTTTTAAACATTATCTCTGCTTTTTTTGTTTGTTTGTTTGTTTGTTTGTTTGTTTATGACATGTATATTAACCTAAAATCAAACCCTAGTCTACCTTAGTGAAAGGCTAACAGTTTAACCACTGCGTCACCATACCCTTCTTTCTTAGTTTGATTCATTCTAGGCCTTAGAGCTAGAAATCGAGTTACGATCTCCAGTGCAAGAGGCACATGTGCTCACCACTATAGCATGTAATGGTTAGCTGGTAACATTAGACAAACGAAAATGATTGTATTTCTGTTAGCCAAGCATTTCTGTCATTTGCCTACTGTGTGAGCACTGCCAGCAAGACAGTTTAGTTTAGAACAAGCGTGTGTGTGTGTGTATAGATTATTAGCCTCAAGTATTTAAAGCTTGTTGTGTGTAGCGACCATCTTGCTCAGTAACCACTGAGTAAGTTTTAACAGTTAACTCATAAAAACAGCATAGGATAGTTGTGTGTGTGTGTGGTTCATGTACTTGGGAATATGCATTAGCACCATGCGCTAGCTTTACCTTACCCTCTAGAGGTAGAGCGTTATCCCTTCCTTTGGACATTGCCAATGACTGCATTCCCCCACAAGTTTTACACTTAAGCCCTTGGCTTGTTCTTGATTAGGTTTGGTTTGCTTTAGGCTTGGTTTGGTTCGGTTGGGTTTGATTCGACTTGGTTCAGTTTAGTTTAATGTAGTCACCATTTTTTTATTTTTAGCTACACTCTTTAACCAATTAATTAATGATAGTCTACTCTTAATTCTTGAATCGATAAATTGAATTTTGTGTGCACCGTTTGTCAATCCATGCCTACAACCTATACTCCCTATGTACTACAGTCAGATCTGAAAACAAGTTCCAATGGTCAAAGACGTGTCAGTCACCATACATATATCCTACAATAATTCTTTCGTTACCTAGCTAGATTTCGTCACTCACAGTAAACATCTTACATTATGGGTTTGCAATATATTAAGAAAAGCAAAAGTCCATGATCTTGTTGTTTTGGGTCTTTTTTGGGGAAATTCATAAGCCATAAAAAGAATGACATCATGTCAAGTTCTGAGTGGATCTTGTATGTCAAAATCCCATTATCGGTTTATAAAATCTCAAGGCCATGCCCTAGCAGTTTTGGATTATTTCAATCAATGAGTCCACCATAGGAAACATCGAAAAAATAAATACCCTTAAAACAAGTCGTCCCATGACCCTCTCCGAACAATGCTTCGCAAAATATAAATTCATCCATTGAACATGATCGGCGACATCATCCTAGCTTCCCCCTCCCACCATGGTTGCCATATCGTTTGACCTCCAAGTGTCCTCAGCATCTCTGTGCTTTTTTTCATTGCCCTGTCAAGTCAATGCATTCCAATAAGATCAAATAACATTCACATCCTGTCAGTCTGCCCCAGCAAGTTTGTTTTCTATACTCACTTCAAGCAATATATAACCAAGTTCTGTTTGTTCTATCTAAAGCCAACTTCATCGAATCAAGGAATTATCATTTGTCATGTCACTCATAATCGTTTACACGTTAAAGACCCCCTTCAGGGGGTTTAGGAATTAGGAATTCCATCATAGGAAAAATCAGAAAACGAACCCTCGACCCGCCGTCTCATCGAAATAGCGAATACTGTATTGGTATATCACCACCGTGGCCAGTAATAGCTTCGTTGAAACACGTGTCCAGTGGTATCGTCTCTTTCTATCTACAACCACTCGTCATGAACATTTTAGACAAATTTAAGAAAAGTTTTAAAAACTGAAATGATTTCAACATAAGTGTCGTTAGGCTCTTTCGCATTTTTTTAAACATAAATACTATATTCGAAAGAGAGATAGGGGAGGGGCGTCACCCCGAGTCCTACGACCCCTCGTATACGTCTCTGGCGTTATTGGTTTGTGAAATATAACAGAAAGTCTAAAATCACGGTTTTACAACAAAAAATTCTGTTTCCCTCATTCTCAAAAACTTTAACCTATTACCAAAATAAAAAGGGTTTCGAGACAAGCCATTTGACACGTCATAGGACCAAATCCGACCAGGCATTCGTGAAATATCAGAAAAAGTCTAAAATCATAATTTTACCCCAAAACGCCTGTTTCCCTCATTCTCAAAACTTTAACCTATTAATAACATATATAGGGCTTTGAGACAAGCGATTTGACACGTCACACGTCCAAATCCGACCTTGCGTTCGAGAGATATCGGCAAACGTCGTAGGAAAGTAGGCGACTATCTGGCTCTCTCCTCACCACCAAAACCTCTTCTTATCAATCATTTTTTTTTCAAAGAGCTCGCCCTCTTACAAAAATCCCAAGTGCGCATGCGTAAAAATCAAAAACAAAAATGTTCATCCATAGCGGCAGCCAGAAAAACGCATGCGCGATATGAGCAACAACATTTAAGTTCATTTTAGCAGCGCACCTTATACATGTCCCATTTGAAAAGAGACTTTCACTAAAAAATTACAATTTCACCCCCTAGTAGGGGTAGGTTTTATTTAGGGGTTGAAATGAGTGGTCCATAGCAAAGCCCCCGTCAGCCCGAGTCCAACGACACCTCATTCGTGAATCTCCGACCAAGGGTTCGGGAGTTATTAATTATTTAATATGAACGCCGCCCGAGCAACGCCGGGTGAGTTAGAATCGGCATCACTCCACTACTACTATTCATCCTCTTCACGCACAGTGCAAAGGCTATTCTAATCACTCTCTTCACAAACCGTAACTATATTATGTTAGTCATCTATTTTGCGAAATACAGCAATACTATTCATCCTCTTCACGCACAGTGCAAAGGCTATTCTAATCACTCTCTTCACAAACCGTAACCACATTAAGTTAATCATCTATGTTACGAAATACAGCAATACTATTCATCCTCTTCACGCACAGTGTAAAGGCTATTCTAATCACTCTCTTCACAAACCGTATCTACATTAAGTTAATCATCTATTTTACGAAATACAGCAATACTATTCATCCTCTTCACGCACAGTGTAAAGGCTATTATAATCACTCTCTTCACAAACCGTAACCACTTTAAGTTAATCATCTATTTTACAAAATACAGCAATACTATTCATCCTCTTCACGCACAGTGTAAAGGCTATTCTAATCACTCTCTACACAAACAGTAACTATATTCAGTTAGTCATCTATGTTACGAAATACAGCAATACTATTCATCCTCTTCACGCACAGTGCAAAGGCTATTCTAATCACTCACTTCACAAACCGTAACCACATTAAGTTAGTCATCTATTTTACGAAATACAGCAATACTATTCATCCTCTTCACTTACAGTGCAAAGGCTATTCTAATCACTTTCTTCACAAACCGTAACTATATTAAGTTAGTCATCTATTTTACGAAATACAGCAATACTATTCATCCCCTTCACGCACAGTGCAAAGACTATTCTAATCACTCTCTTCACAAACCGTAACTATATTAAGTTAGTCATCTATTTTACGAAATACAGCAATACTATTCATCCTCTTCACGCACAGTGCGAAGGCTATTCTAATCACTGTCTTCACAAACCGTAACTATATTAAGTTAATCATGTATTTTACGAAATACAGCAATACTCTTCATCCTCTTCACGCACAGTGCAAAGGCTATTCTAATCACTCTCTTCACAAACCGTAACCACATTAAGTTAATCATCTATGTTACGAAATACAGCAATACTATTCATCCTCTTCACGTACAGTGCAAAGGTTACTCTAATCACTCTCTTCACAAACCGTAACCACATTAAGTTAATCATCTATATTACTAAATACAGCAATACTATTCATCCTCTTCACGTACAGTGTAAAGGCTATTCTAATCATTCTCTTCACAAACCGTAACCACATTAAGTTAATCATCTATTTTACGAAATACAGTAATACTATTCATCCTCTTCACGTACAGTGTAAAGGCTATTCTAATCAATCTCTTCACAAACCGTAACCACATTAATTTAATCATCTATGTTACGAAATACAGCAATACTATTCATCCTCTTCACGCACAGTGTTAAGGCTATTTTAATCATTCTCTTCACAAACCGTAACCACATTAAGTTAATCATCTATTTTACGAAATACAGCAATACTATTCATCCTCTTCACGTACAATGTAAAGGCTATTCTAATCATTCTCTTCACAAACCGTAACCACATTAAGTTAATCATCTATTTTACGAAATACAGCAATACTCTTCATCCTCTTCACGCACAGTGCAAAGGCTATTCTAATCACGGTCTTCACAAACCGTAACTACATTAAGTTAATCATCTATTTTACGAAATACAGCAATACTATTCATCCTCTTCACGCACAGTGCAAATGCTATTCTAATCACTCTCTTCACAAACCGTAACTATAATAAGTTAGTCATCTATGTTATGAAATACGGCAATACAATTCATCCTCATCACGCACAGTGCAAAGGCTATTCTAATCACTCTCTTCACAAACCGTAACCACATTAAGTTAATCATCTATTTTACGAAATACAGCAGTACTATTCATCCTCTTAACGCACAGTGTAAAGGCTACTCTAATCACTCTCTTCACAAACCGTAACTACATTAAGTTAGTCATGTATGTTACGAAATACAGCAATACTATTCATCCTCTTCACGCACAGTGCAAAGGCTATTCTAATCACTCTCTTCACAAACCGTACCTATAATAAGTTAATCATCTATTTTACGAAATACAGCAATACTATTCATCCTCTTAACGCACAGTGTAAAGGCTACTCTAATCACTCTCTTCACAAACCGTAACCACATTTAGTTAATAACCTATTTTATGAAATACAGCAATACTATTCATCCTCTTCACGCAAAGTGCAAAGGCTACTCTAATCACTCTCTTCACAAACCGTACCTATAATAAGTTAATCATCTATTTTACGAAATACAGCAATACTCTTCATCCTCTTCACGCACAGTGTAAAGGCTACTCTAATCACTCTCTTCACAAACCGTACCTATAATAAGTTAATCATCTATTTTACGAAATACAGCAATACTATTTATCCTCTTCACGCACAGTGCAAAGGCTATTCTAATCACTGTCTTCACAAACCGTAACTGCATTAAGTTAATCATCTATTTTACGAAATACAGCAATACTCTTCATCCTCTTCACGCTCAGTGCAAAGGCTATTCTAATCACTCTCTTCACAAACCGTAACTATAATAAGTTAGTCATCTATGTTACGAAATACAGCAATACTATTCATCCTCTTCACGCACAGTGCAAAGGCTATTCTAATCACTCTCTTCACAAACCGTAAGCACATTAAGTTAATCATCTATTTTACGAAATACAGCAATACTATTCATCCTCTTCACGCACAGTGCAAAGGCTATTCTAATCACTCTCTTCACAAACCGTAACTATAATATGTTAGTCATCTATGTTACGAAATACAGCAATACTATTCATCCTCTTCACGCACAGTGCAAAGGCTATTCTAATCACTCTCTTCACAAACCGTAACCACATTAAGTTAATCATCTATTTTACGAAATACAGCAATACTATTCATCCTCTTCACGCACAGTGCAAAGGCTATTCTAATCACTCTCTTCACAAACCGTAACTATAATAAGTTAGTCATCTATGTTACGAAATACAGCAATACTATTCATCCTCTTCACGCACAGTGCAAAGGCTATTCTAATCACTCTCTTCACAAACCGTAACCACATTTATTTAATCATCTATTTTACGAAATACAGCAATACTATTCTTCCTCTTCACGCAAATGCAAAGGCTACTCTAATCACCGTCTTCATTAACAATAGGTTAATCATCTCTTTTACGAAATACAGTAATGCTATTCATCCTCTTCACACTAAATCCAATTCAAGACAATTTTTTAACTTTCATTCGGTTAACACAAAGTAATTCCAATTACTGGAGTATGAGAAAAAATAACCAGAAATAAATAACCCGTGATTAAAATATTTACAGAATGTTGTTATGGGCTATTCAAGAAAGGGAAAATTAAGGGATATGTTTCTCTCGACAAGCAAGCATCATCAGATCCTAATCAACAAGCCAATAGCTCTACAAAACACTACCAAATCTACAGAGACACCAAGAGACAGTCTCTGCCGTAAAAAAGGACCAAAGAACAACAGAAAACTTAGTAAGTATGGTAAATATTACTGATCAAATATTAAGGCATTAACCCTTTTGATGCCAAGCAATAAATAAATCGTTGTGGTGAAATTGCCAAGCCACGTATAATAGAATTATCTCCTACCTATATTTTTCAAGATAGAATATTGTTATTATTTTCGTACCAGGTAAACATATTGTTCCCGCACTGGAATCTAAGTAATTAATATTTTGGTTCATTTGTGTAATTACAAAAATTTTGAATACTATTTATGTAAAAAGAATGGGAAATATTAGTAAACATTAGACAGCGTATACAGTCTAAATAGTATCTTTAGTCATATACATGTTAATACGTATTGAATTGTGTATAAATATCCCAAGTTTAAAGTAGTTCTATCAAACAGGTTTGAAGTACTATCAAGTTCTACAAAGATATGCGTATACAGTACTCCGGCATTAGGTGGATGGTCGTCAGCAAAATCAAAGTCGTTGCCGTCAGTAGAAAATTTACTCTCACACACTTCACTCAGCGTTAAAATCTTATTAACCACGTATCTCAATTAGCTCCAAGCAAGATCATAAACACACGTGGGATGCCAGCTGACTGCAACATGTTCAAAGAATAGTCATTATAAATCCAGTTCTTCACGGAATTTAAACTCATCTATATATTCTGAGAGAGAATTATTCTCACGTTGAGTTTGTTACAACAGTTTTAGCGCTGCATGACAGGAACGAACAATTTTAGATAAATCAGGGAGAGAGATCGGCTCCGAGGCTTTATAGGGTTAAGCACCTGAAAGAAGGTTGGTTCCTTAGTTTAGGGGCTGCGACAACGTGTTCATGTAGCCCCGTGTACTTTGGGTGTTTGTAGAATCTGTCTGATAATCGGAGTTAATTGTGATGGCTGTATTAGTGTGTGTTTTCTTATTTTAAATTCAAGTAAGCACTGCAGACAATAATTTCAAGTATTTCCTACTTTTGCTAATAAATGCTATCGTCCACGACACCTAGCTTGTGGACTTGGCTACTAGATGGCATCGCAGTCAGCACCTGGCGGCGAACGCTAGAACTAATAGAGCGTTATCAATACTAACCTACAAATTTTGCCTTCACACAAGTCTAGTTAGTAGAAGGTTATTTTTCATGCCATAAATCTATGACAAGGGACCATTGGCTTTACTTCCCCTCCGAAGGAAGGCATACTGAGGGATTTTAACGCTCTTCAAAAATCCGACGACTTCGGCCGTGTTTGCACCCGCGACCTTGAGCATAGAAGCTCAGCATACTACCAACTATCCCACCGAAGCCGTTAACCTGAAAGACGAACAATTTATTTTAACATTGCTATAACTTACAAATAACGATCCTGTCAACATACAGTCTTGCTCCCACAACTAATCTATGGTTTAGAACACATCAGCAATATGCTCTAAGCTAGAAATGTAAACTAATATGCAGAATGTATTCTGTGGTCATGACGGTAAAGAGCTACAACTACATCATACGAAAAAGTGTTTGTCTATAATTACTGTGTTGAAACATCTGATGTGGAGACTTATCTGAAATAACGGATTGTCAACAGGCTGCCCAGACATCCACATTTGGAGTAAATAAAATATATATGCAGAAACACTTCTAAATTATTAGTCTGAAGATTAGTTCTTCGAATTTGAGTACCAATTATGAAAGCAGTTATCTCTTGAAAGGTTTTCTGATAATGTAACCTATTCTAACCATTCACTTCTCATACAACAACTATTGTAGTTACATTTTGACGAACTGAACGATAAACAGCAATATTAGTCACCTTTTTACCAACAACAATGCGCTTCCAATCACATTCTCCAATGACAAATCAAAGAACAAATCATTGGCCCACCACAATGACTAAGAATGTGGCAGCGGTGCAAAAGAAAGTACAAATCGTAGTCAAATTTATCTCGAACATTCCACATGCAGTAAACTTCAGTTTGGAGTTTTGTAACTGTCTCAAGAATGAGCTCAGCTCTTTATTTCGATTTCCCAAGAGGAGTAAATTGATAACTATTGACGATGATCTGTTCGCTTCATCGCTTGTCAGATAGCAACATACAGCGATAGATACAAACTGAGAAATGTGCATAATCTCCCAAAATAATATCTGCATACTCTCGAATGAATTCTCAATAGCGTTTTTACGGGTATTATTAATAATAGCGTGGATATCAACTAGCCAACATGAGAAATAAAGTGCTATACGACAAAGTAATTCTAGACCATACAAGGAATTCAGTTGCCATGAAACTTCACACAAACTTTTATGAACAATGCGCATTGTTCTAAGTGATAACATGTGGAAGACTTTGTCCTGCTGAGACGATCGACTCCTTAGGTCTTGAAACAGTAGGAGTTTCGAATCGGTGAATGTTGGTCCTGGTGTCGAGTCAGTTGTATAAATATCTTCGTATAAACGCCCGTGAAAATCTCCATTATACAATCTTAGACGACTGTTCAATATTTGAAAACGGTTTCTCACGAACATGATGAGATTCACAAATGTTATATGGACTAGGCAAGTAATGAAATGAGCAGCAATATAAAATGCATACTCATATCTCTTCCCCACACTCAATGTCCACGCATAAAGAAATATTAGGCAGGAGAATAATGCCACTAATTGCCCAATTACTCTTCGCCTGAGCTTCTTGTAACTGCCTTCCAGGTTAAGCAGAAGGATGTTATCTATTTTTAACAGCTTATTGCACATGTTCTCAAACTTCGTTATGTTAACTGTTGCATGCGCCACTATGTTAATGAGAGCAAGGATGAAAAATTGAAGAACCAGCACGATTTGGATCGCCTTGGATAACATGTTAGTGGAGAAATCTATCGCGAAATTCACTTCGCACACGAGAGTATATAACATGCCAAACAATATCACCAAGAATGATGTGATGGAAATAATAAGGCCAGTTATTGTTCTTTTAAATGTAAAGACAGACATCTGAAAATCCACAGTTTTATTTGGTATGAAGGGAGCAAGCCCAATAAAATGTGCTACCCTGTAGAGTGGACTGATAGCGTACAGGATATCAGTCACTGAATCCATTGTCTTCATTCCAACGTAATATAGAATACGTATAGTCGATATAGCAATATTGATCACTTGGCAGTCAATGGTGTTCTATATTGGGATATGCAATCCCCCTTATTGATCCAATTGATACTATCTGTCTTCACTCGTAAGCTGACGTAGTCCTTAGTGGGAAATAGCCTTACCACTAAATTTGCCGTATTGCCATTCTTATCCCACAATAGTCAGGACAACAGTAGAAGTAATTAAAAGTGCTGATTTCAACAAGGCAGCTACAAAATTGATAACATCCAGTCCTAAGTCCAGTAGTATAAAAGGGTGTGACATCATTTGGTCATATATCTTCTCTCTGCTCGCCTCAGATAAGTTATTATGCCTTGATCAATGTCACGTTAAGTATCCATGTCTCATCTCTCTGCTAGCTTCAAAAATGGCATGCTATGAAGTGATATCTCTTCTCTCTGCTCGCCATAGAGAAGTTATTACATCCTGTTCATTGTGACGTCATGTACGAAAATACGGCTTGCTCTTTCCTCCTACAACACCGAAGCTTGTCACTCTCAGCTACTTCAGTTACCTTAATTATTGTCTTCAGTTGACGGAGCCATCGATAATACTCATCAAAGCATGAAAGAAGCGTCTGTATGTATGACGTGGTCTTCGCCAATAGGTTAATTAAACTGTTAATATATTTTGTTGAATTCTGAATCACTCCAAGATCAACACTGCGTCCTCGAATGAAACACCTCGGAACATTGAGCAGGTCCACACAGCAATCGCTGTCATTACTGGCATATCGGTGAAGCGTGTCCCTGTGGTCGTCTTTATCAACGAGCATCATCTACACCGTTGAAGCACGCAACACTTAGTGATAAAAGCGAATGATATTCGTAAGGAAGCTCATTGCCGGATAATAGTCCTCACTTACCTGCCACAGACGCTGAATTATTGATTACAATAACAATATTATAATGCAGGGGTAGCCATAACGAGGATCGCGAACCACATGCGGCTTTTGAGTGAATCTCGTTAGGCTCCTTCAAACCAAGCTGAGAGTAAAGGTAATACAGATTTTAAAAAGTATACAGGGTGATTCTTATTAACGTTTAAAACTCTCTGTAGCGACGTAGATGGCACTGAGACAAGTAATTTGATATAGGACACTTAGGGTCGCAAGTGTCCGGAAATACCTTAAAAGTGAACCACAACTGTTAAACATATGACGTCATCAGGTGATGGCTCAGCTCGAGCGGTCAGGCCCGTGCACTCTGACGCACACCAAAACATCCAAAGCAAACGTTGAGTATCATTTCACTCTGGCTCCGTGTCTGCGTGTGCGACTTGGGCGCGTGGGGTTCGAGGATCAAATCTGGGGCCTATCCATCATCCTTTTTTGCTATCTCTCTTCTCCTTTCAAGAGGAAGCAGATTGTTAGTTGACATTAAGAACGCTTTGTATTACGAATGTGATCGCAAGCGTTCGGGAATTTTACTCAAGAACTGCTGTACTAGATAACAACAGTTTGAGAGTTCTCAACAACACAGTTCAATACAGTACGTCAAACGAGAATTGAAAATGAACCGGTTTACATTCCATGAGCTTGCAGACATGCACCTTTGTTACTGTGCTGCAAATTCAAACGCACTTGCCGCAAGGCAGCTGTACCAACAACAATTTCCCCCAGCGCGTTCTGCCATCTCACGTGACCTTCGTAAAAGTGGACCGACGAATTCGTGAAACGGGAGCTGTGCAGGTAAGTAAGCAAAGCATCCTAAGGGACTTTTGGAGTTCACTGTAACATGTTTTGCAACTGGGTTGTTGTCTTAAGCCCCATCAGTTTACCGCATTCTTGATTTCTGATACGGTCACCGTATGCATGGGTTTTTACTATTCAATTCCTCCTTTCAGGGTAACGGCCGTACAGACAATGTTGGGTCTCGTGCGAGAGTAAGGAACCAAATGGAGGAATATTAATTGGTGCATGTTCAGCAGCATCCCGAAACAAGAACACGCCGAGCCGCGGGCCAACTTGGTGTTTCCCAGTCAACGGTATGGTGTGTGTGGAATCAAAGCGGGCTCAAAGCCTATCACAAAACGAAGGGTCAAAAGTTAAAAGAAAGGGATTATGCACCCCGAATGGAATTTTGTGAATGGTTCCGTCAACAAACCCAACAAAATCCCAATTTTTTTCCACTTGTAATGTTTTCCGACGAAGCTAAATTTAATCAGGATGGGATATTTAATTCAAAAAATAGCATTTATTGGTCCAATGCTAATCCACATCAAATGTAAGAGCAGGGTATTCAAGAAAAATTTAGCGTGAATGTATGGGCAGGTATTTTGGGCGACCGACTAATAGGGCCTTACATTTTACCCAACCGTCTTGATGGCCGTACCTATGATTTTTTTTTTTTTTTTTTTTTGAGAGAGACTCTGCCAGAGCTGCTTGATGATGTTCCGTTGGAAGTAAGGGCTAACATGTGGTTGCAACACGATGGAGCACCGCCGGACTACGCCCGCGGTACGCGAAATTTCTTAAACCGGGCATATCCCAATAGGTGGATTGGACGGCTAGTACCTATTCACTGTCCTGCAAGATCCGCAGATTTAAGTCCCCTAGATGTTTTCTGTTGGGGCCGAATGAAGGAACTGGTGTACATCACGCGAGTAGAGGATGAAATGGACCTCGTAGCCCGCATTGCCGCAGCTGCTCTAATAATTCAAGAAACGGAAAGTATTTTTGAAATCGTGTGCCAGGGAATGCTTCGGAGATGCGATGCTTGCATTCAAGCAAACGGTGCAAATTTTGAACACCTTTTGTAGACATTAGCCATTTCTTTTTCGTTGAAGAATAAAGAAAAGTATGTTCTTTTGCTATTGTTTTCATTGCCGAACATCTGTGTTATCTGACTGAGTACAGGTTTTCTTCTGTTACTAAATCTTTGATAATGTCCTTGTGTGTCTATTTCTTCGAATACAACAAATGACATTGACGAAAAAATCCAGGATATTTAGATAAAGGAGAATGAAAGAGTACTGAGAGAACTGAACTGTGCTCAAATGTTTAAAATAAAGGCGTGTTTGTTTTATGGTGTCTCCTTTAGTTCCTTTTGCTGTCGCTCATCTTTGTTAGTAGCTTTAGTACGATGAAAATAACTTCCCGCGTTACGAAATGCACGGTACATGTTATTCCCGTTTTTTTTTTATCACTAACACAACAGGAAAATCCCTTTTTCCGATGTAAAAACACGTAAATTAACAGGAAATAAAGGAACAAAAATTTCGTATTTCTGTTTTTTTTTTCACGAAAAAAAAACACTATACGCGAAAATAAAACGTACGTAATGCAACTTAGCGTGAATCTACAGAATGAAACTGTCCAGTTCGTAATTCATAGTTTTTATTTTAAAAATAGTTAGCTTTCTAATGACATCTACCTAAAACAACCACTGATGTGTTATTTTGCTGTTTTTCTGTAACAGAACAGTGTTAGACTGCGCACGATTACAATTTCGAATTATGTTAGTTTAATTTTCCTCTTGGCTCTTCAAATTTTACAATGAAATAAGATGAAGGAAAAAAGTCGTAATTGCTGAACATTGCTTACTGTGCCCGTTTGAGGAGATCATCGGGTCACCACCAACCGTGTATGGCCTCCCAGATGACCTCTTCCTCCGAACACATACAGACGAAGAGGATTGGAGTGCAAACCAAAAGCGCTCGCCGGCTGTGAGACTCCCCTGTCCCAAGCATCGGGTTCCCATCATGATTTGCAAAGTCATAGACACCCTGGTAATACACTCCCCCCCCAAAAGCTACGAAAGAAAGTAGTCCAGTCTTAAGAAAAGATCGTTGGAATTGTTTATTTATAAAATCCAACCCCTAGCCTTGGATCCGAGGGCATAAAATCGGCTAATCCGCTATCTAATCAAAAACAAACAAAGAGACAAACTAACCCCTAAACTATAAAATTAAACACTCGTGATCAGCTCTATTACAAACAAAGGTTGGGCAAAACTGGGGAAAATGGTACAAAACCCTAATTGAAATTACAATAGAAAAGGTAACGATGTTATAGAAAGAATCATCGTGCCATAAATAACTAGTCACATATGACTGCAAAAATCTAAATGTGCTAAAGACCATCCCGCATGTACATTTAATGTTTATCTGTCTGAGCTAAACCTTGATTTAAAGCAACATCGGATCCAAATGTCCGTGTATAAATTAAACAAAACTAGTATAACAGTCATTTCATTTCAATCATACACATAACAAAATAGTGATACAACAACACTGCAAAAAAAATTACAGTAGGGTTCACATAGGGAAAATACACAGAAATAAATTCAGAACACACAATAATTCTTCTTATTACCCTGCCTACTTCGAAATGGAGACTGTTTGTTCCATCCGTCATCTAAAGTGTATGCGAATTCAGACAAGGCATGCTTTTGAAGCATGTCAAAACAAACATGTGGTACACGATCTACTAGTTGACAACCCGTAGGTCAGCAACTGATTCCTTTCAAGTTTAACCATGTATTTCTGTAGAATTCCCCTCCTAGGGATATTTTATCTCAAGCACGTTGCATTGGTCCAAAATGTAAACAATCATGATCAAAACTCAGCAATTCTTCTAGGTTTGTGCCGAGTCTTGTGTGGGGCGGGATCTTGGTGTCCCCGCCCGGACCCCCACAGGAGTGACGAACTGCGCGCCACCTCCCTTTTTATTAGGTGCAACTGCACCACTTGACTGCGAGGACTAAAAGCTCAAGCAGCCTTAACCTCCCTATGAAGGCTTCCAAAAAGATGGTATATTGGCTTTCACGGCCGGTGAATTAAAACTCAGCAATTCTTCTAGGTTTGTGCCGTGTCTTGTGTGGAGTTTCGCCCAGGACACCAAGCTGGCTCATCGGCGGGCTCTTGGTGTCCCCGCCCGGACCCCCACAGGAGTGACGAACTGCGTGCCACCTCCCTTTATTTTAGGTGCAACTGCACCACTTGACTGCGAGAACTAAAAGCTCAAGCAGCCTTAATCTCCCTATGAAGGCTTCCAAAAAGATGGTATATTGGCTTTCACGGCCGGTGAATTAAAACTCAGCAATTCTTCTAGGTTTGTGCCGTGTCTTGTGTGGGGTTTCGCCTAGGACACCAAGCTGGCTCATCGGCGGGCTCTTGGTGTCCCCGCCCGGACCCCAACAGGAGTGACGAACTGCGCGCCACCTCCCTTTATATTAGGTGCAACTGCACCACTTGACTGCGAGAACTAAAAGCTCAAGCAGCCTTAACCTCCCTATGAATGCTTCCAAAAAGATGGTATATTGGCTTTCACGGCTGGTGAATTAAAACTCAGCAATTCTTCTAGGTTTGTGCCGTGTCTTGTGTGGAGTTTCGCCTAGGACACCAAGCTGGCTCATCGGCGGGCTCTTGGTGTCCCCGCCCAGACCCCCACAGGAGTGACGAACTGCGCGCCACCTCCCTTTATATTAGGTGCAACTGCACCACTTGACTGCGAGAACTAAAAGCTCAAGCATCCTTAAGGGGGGTAATACAGTACTCATGCCATGTTTAGTTAACACTTGACAAAAATATGATTATTTCCAATATTATTTCACGTAGGGCATTGAAAATGAATAGTATGATATATAACACCCTAACCTATTGTTTGGTATAGTAAAAATCAAAATTTAATGTAAAGTTGCCACATTATTAATTAATAAATATTGATAAAATTATTAAACACATGATATGACAAAAAACATGATAACTCTTTAAATGTGAGCTTAATGGCTGTTTTCTTTTTTTGAATTGAAACTGCCAGTATATTATAGATGAACTAAGATGAGATCTCTTAGTGCATTCAAATTAATTTGGCAGATTTTTAAAAAATATACAAATAATTTTTATATTTTATTACCTGTTTATATCATTATATTAAGCCTAAATTTTGTCTCAGTTCCATGATTTTAGTTCATCCTCTATAGAATTTCTATTTGAACAACTATGCAAAGTTTCACTTAGATCAGTCAAATGGTTCTTGTGATATTACGTTTCTTGTTTGAAAAAAAATAAGTTTTCAGGAAATCGCATGTGAAGTTGTCACACACAGTTCTAATCACAGTTCACTTTAGAAGGCTCCATTGGAATATGTTATACCCTCCTTCTGGATGTTCTTGGATTGTTCTTCCACTCTGGGTCTTCGTCTAGTCCTTCTAGCCTCCAAAGTTGAGTTTATTACTTTTTTCAGCAGAATCTACACGTACCTTGTCAAACTTGCTCAAAGCTTCCACAGTATTCTTCCCAATTTTGATTCCCAATGCCTTCAGTACTTGTAGACTTGCTGATAGCTCCACCATTAAAACTGGCCACTGCACTGTAGGTTGCTATTTGAACAATTTAATTACCATTGCATGATGTTTTGGGACAAATGGGCCGGCCTAATTTTACAGTTGAATGACTCCTTTGCATTTTGGTTTCTCCCTCTTAATTAATTAATTTCACATTTCCATGACACAATTTGCAAGACAAATGTACACTTATATTATCCACTAAAGAAGAAGCATCTATAATCCTATATGACACGCTGTCAGTATGCTTAAAATCACTGACAGGTGACCTACCCTTTGGCCCAAGTTTCCTGGCTGATGCACTAGGCCTAGGCTACTCGTTACGTCAATAATAGCATTGCCATTATCACCCCTCTCTTCATTAGTAAAGCGATTTCAAGATATCTCCTCTTTTTCCGTCTTGCAGCGTTCCCTTTCTTAGGCATTATGATCACAATTTACAACACAATGTAATAAAAGCACATGGAAAGTTCCAAACAAACTGCTACTACTACCGCCATGGAGTGCACAACAGTAACCTTGGAAACAGAAGTTCAAAGCTTTCCACCTTCAAAGACAACTCACTAAACCATAGATACAGGCATGGCCAACGTGTATACTACCCATGCAGCCAGTGTTATAAGAAATTAACGAAAAGAGAAATCACACAACCGTCTGGCGCTGTACATTTGCATCCATTGCTACGTAGCCACGCCCATCACAACATGCAAGCTGTCACTAAAATGCAAATATCTCTAAAACTATGAGAAATTTTTACATAAAACTTCGTATCTATGTTTAGAAAGCCTCAACCTTTCGTCTGAGATTTATTTTTAAAAATGACATTTTTTAGTAAAATCTACTGTATGACCCCCCTTAACCTCCCTATGAAGGCTTCCAAAAAGATGGTATTGTTACGGCTGTGAGTTTGTGCCATCGCTCGCCGCATGAGTCACAACTGCCCCAGGGCTGGGCTGTGCCCTGCCTCGTATTGCGTGCGCCTTATGCAACAGGGCTACTAGGACAAAGGGATAGTCCAGAATATTTGTGACTGAGCCAGCGATGGAAAACTCGAGAAGCCGTGAACCCTGGATGGATCTAGAAGCATTTATTGAGTCACCGGCCTGCTATATAAGTGCGACCTGTCAAGCAGTTGTTGTTGTGTTTTTATGAGCTAGTGCGGGTGTTTATCCTGAGCGACGGAAGTGTGGTGACTTGCGAAACCCCTAGTGAAGCTGATTCTCTTGACAGCGAGGAAGTGATTGTGGTGCATTGTGAAACAGTGTGTAGTACGGTGACAGGCTGAGTGCAGATATTTCCAGCCAACGCACGGGGCCACCTCATTAAGAGGGATTAACTTCTGCGGCTTGTTGACAAGTGAAAGAGGGCAAGAACTCTCCAAAGGCAGAGACTTGAGGAAACTGGGGTAAGGTAACAATTGCTTGTATTTACTAATGAGTGCTGTATCTTTCTGCAAGCAATAAAGCTAACTTCTCTTTAAAGCAGTAATTGGTGCTGTGTTTTCTACCCACCGTAATCCAGTTAACAAAAGTGCCACTAGGGGGGTGGCACGTAACAACTGGTGTCAGAAGCCGGATTACGAACTCAAGCACAAGCACAACACCTGACGGTCCTGGTTTCAAAACCCGAGCAGGTCATTTTTTTTTTAAATTTTCCTGTGAGCGCATGCCCCTTACAAGACAAACATCTAAAATGGAAGAGCAATTGGCAGCATTGCTAGAAAAGTTAAATGGCATGGAAACCAAGATGGAGGACGGCCAGAAGAATTTAACCAAGGACCTAACTGCCAAATTAGAAGACGGCCACAAGAATTTAACCAAGGACCTAACTGCCAAATTAGAAGACGGCCAGAAGAAGATGGAAGACGGTCAAAATAAGTTAGCGGAGGACCTGAAGAAGATGGAAGACAGACAGAAATGTTTAGCCGAGGACCTAACTTCCAAATTAGAAGAAAGTCAGAATAAGCTAGCAGAGGACCTGAAGGACGGCCAGAATAAGTTAGCAGAGGACCTAACCGCCAAATTTCTGGATAGCCAGAAAAATCTGGAAGAGAGTCTGCTGACGAAATTAGAGGAGAGCCAAAGGAAATTAGAACAGGGACTACGTGAGGAAGTCGCAGCAGTGGAAAAGAAGTTTGATGCCTTACAAGTGGAAGTTGCCGAGCAGCGCCAACGCCCGCTGATGGGGGTGGAGGAGAAATTCAACGCCTTGCAAGTGGAAGTTGCCGACCTGTGCCAACGACCGCTGATGGGGGTGGAGGAGAAATTCAACGCCTTACAAGTGGAAGTTGCCGAGCTGTGCCAACGCCCGCTGATGGGGGTGGAGGAGAAATTCAACGCCTTACAAAAGGAAGTTGCCGAGCTGCGCCAACGCCCACTGACGGGGGTGGAAGAGAAATTCAACGCTCTACGAGAGGAAGTTGCCGAGCTGCGCCAACGCCCGCCCACCGTTACACCGGGAATATCAGGAATGGGACATAGCAGAGTGACGCCCCCAACCTTCGACGGAAAGGTCCCGTGGAGCACCTACTTACGTCAGTTCGAGGCGGCCTGTTCCATAAATAACTGGAACAACACAGAAAAGGCTACAGCTCTCATTGTAGCGCTGAGAGGTGACGCCCTTAACGTCCTTCAGGCCATCCCGACTGGATCCCAGGACTACGCTTCACTGATCGCCCATATGGAGTCCCGATATGGAGATAGCCATCTTCAGCAGGCCTACCAGATGCAGCTCCGGACCCGGGTACAGAAGAACGCGGAAACCCTGCAGGAGTTCGAGATGGACATCGCACGTCTCGTGAGGCTCGCCTAACCAACAGAGCCGGCCGACTTTCTGGAGCAGATAGCGACGCAGACTTTCACCGACGGGCTTGGGACTCGGACACTCAACAGGCGCTGCGACTCGCGCGCAATAAGACCCTGGCAGATGCCCTGAGCCACGCACTTGAGTTGGAGACGGCAAAGCAGGTATCTAGAATGCGCGCGCGGGTGCGTCCGGTGGACGTCGACGAACCAGCCAACGCCAACAAGACCAAGCCCCTGGCCGATGAACTGATGGAGGCGCTAGACCGGTTCTTCAAGGGTCGCAGTACCACCAACAAAAACGTAGCCAAAGGACATCCGGAGAGGCGGCACGGAAGAGGACTACCGACCTGCTGGACCTGCCGTAAGAGAGGCCACCTGAGCAAGGACTGCGGTGATCACCGCCGCCAAGGGTTTCCATGGGGACAGTCAGTCGTAGGGAAACCGCGCGGCCCAGGAAAGCAAGTATCAGTCAGCCTTGGGGGGCAAAGGTTGGCTTGTGACAGTCGTCAAGCCCCGGCAGTCCAAGTTCGTGTGACGAAGTTACGGAGGGACAATAGCAACCTGATGGTCGACGGAGTCGTCAACGGAGAGAGCTGGCCCATGCTAATCGACACGGGAGCATCGAGGACCATCGTCAGTCCCACCGTGATCCCGAAGTGGAGAGCGCGACCCCACACAAAGGAACCTCCAGCTAATAACCGCGACCGGAGAGACCGCACCGGTACATGGCGAAGCATCACTGGAGTTCGTCATTGGTCGACGGGCGATAAAGCATCCAGTGCTTGTGGCTGACGTATCAAATGAAGTGATCATCGGACTGGACTTCCTGGACCAGAACAACATCATCTTGGATCTGAGTACCAACACACTGCACTTCGGAGGTGAGGAACTTGCTTTGCAACCTGCGCACGAGTCCATCACCGCACGACGAGTAAGGCTGAGAGAAGACGTCATCGTTCCCGCCAGGACGGAGGTCAGCGCTGCCGTAATTGTCGACGGAACTGCTGAGGGAGTGGCGGCTGTAATCGAGCCAAAATATGAGGACATGCAGACAAAAGGATTGCTAGTTGCCAAGACTCTCATCAACACGATGTCTCGGCCGTACGTCCGCCTGTCCAACCTGAACGACTACGACATTACGGTTCACTGGGACACCAACCTAGGAGTCTTCGAGCCCGTTACCTGGATTGCCCGCATCACAGATACGACAGACGGACACCTGCAGACGGACAACCGAAGAAGACGCACACTGCCAGAACTACAGAAGCTGTACCAAGGATCCCAGGACCATTTAGACGAGGAACAATCACGCCAACTTCAGGACCTGCTACGCGAATTCCAGGACGTCTTCTCCGTGGGGAGCAAAGACTTCGGCAGGACAAGCTTGGTTCAGCACAGAATCGACGTTGGGGACAGCGCACCGATTAGGGCCCCATTCAGACGTGTCCCGCTCGCCAAGCAAGCCGAAGTCGACCGGATGGTAGAAGAGATGAAGGAGCAAGGGGTGATCAAGCCATCACATAGTCCTTGGAGTTCTCCGGTCGTGCTAGTGAAGAAGAAGGACGGTTCCACCAGGTTCTGCGTGGATTACAGGCGGGTGAATGACGTCACGAAGAAGGACAGCTACCCTCTACCCCGGATCGACGACACCCTGGACACCATATCAGGGTCGAGATGGTTCTCCATCTTGGATTTGAAGAGTGGCTACTGGCAGGTGTAGGTCCACCCTAAGGACCTCGAGAAAACTGCGTTCTCTGTGGGCAGCGGGCTCTGGCAGTTCACCATCATGCCATTCGGTCTGTGCAACGCCCCTGCGACCTTCGAAAGGCTAATGGAGTCCATTCTGAGGGGACTACACTGGAAGACCTGCCTGGTCTACCTAGACGACGTCATCGTTCTGGGGAGAAGCTTCGAGGAGCACTACAGCAACCTGAAGGAGATCTTGTTGAAGCTACGGGCTGCCCAGCTGAAGTTGAGCCCCAAGAAGTGTCAGCTCTTCCAGAAGCGGTTCCAGTACCTTGGGCATATCGTCTCCGAGGAAGGGGTGCGCACCGACCCAGAGAAGACCGCAGCTGTGAGGGAGTGGCCAGTTCCGAAGGACAAGTCCCAACTACGAAGCTTCCTGGGACCCTGCACTTATTGCCGTCGCTTCCTGAGAGGATTTGCCGACATCGCCAAACCTTTACTTCGACTGACTGAGAAGGACCAACTCTTCACATGGACAGCAGAATGCCACAGTGCCTTCGAACAACTCAAGCAGGCTCTGTGCACCGCGCCTATTCTGGCCTACCCCAGACCTGGAACAAGGTTCATCGTCGATACCGATGCCAGCGACTTTGGCATAGGGGGAATCCTGTCGCAAGTAGTGGACGGCGAGGAGAGAGTAGTGGCCTACTTCAGCAAGGCTTTGTCAAAGCCAGAAAGGAACTACTGCGTCACCAGGAAGGAGCTGCTAGCCATCGTGAAGACCATTGAACACTTCCACAAGTACCTGTAAGGGCAAGAATTTCTCATCAGGACCGACCATGCATCCCTGCGGTGGCTCCTGAACTTCAAGCAGCCCGAGGGTCAACTCGCGCGGTGGTTAGAGAGGCTTCAACAGTACAATTTTGAGATTCAGCACAGGAAAGGCCAACTGCATTCTAACGCCGACGCCCTGTCACGAAGACCGTGCCCCGAAGACTGCACCTACTCTGCCCGAAGGGAGGAGAACACCGGGATACAGTGCCGACGGACTACTGTGGAACTTCAGGGGAACTGGAGCCGCGAATCTTTCGCGCGGGCACAAGCAGAAGATGATGACCTGGGACTGATAGCCGAATGGAAGAGGTCCTGTGTCCCCAGACCTGGGTGGATCATTGTGAGTGACTGCAGCCCAAAACTTAAGTCCTATTGGGCACAGTGGGACTCGCTGATTGTAAGGGATGGCCTCATCTGCCGTACCTGGGAGAGCACCGACGGGAAGACATCTCGGGAACAAGTCATCGTTCCAAAGGCTATGACGGAGGAAGTCCTGAAGGAAGATCATGGAGGATCATCTGGTGGACACCTAGGGATAAAGAAGACCCTGGAGAAGCTGAGAGAGCGGTTCTTCTGGATCGGATGCCGAACAGACGTGGAGAACCACTGCGCGAGGTGCCACGACTGCGCAGGCAGCAAGGGCCCAGGACGAAAACGACGGGGTCCACTGAAGACCTACAACGTGAGCGGCCCCATGGAGAGAGTGGCCATTGATGTTGCTGGGCCATTCCCGTTAAGCGAGGCAGGGAACCGCTACATATAAGTCGTCAGCGACTACTTTACCAAATGGCCGGAGGCGTATGCGCTCCCTAACCAAGAAGCCGCGACGATTGCAGAGACCCTGGTGAAGGAATTCGTCAGCCGGTACGGAGTACCCCTGGAGCTGCACTCCGACCAAGGGAGGAACATGGGGTCGCAGGTGTTCCAGAACCTATGCCAGCTGCTGGGAATCCGGAAGACAAGGACAACGCCGCTACACCCTCAGTCCGACGGTATGGTAGAGCGATTCAATCGCACCATCGAGAACCATCTCCGAATAGTCGTCAGCGAGCACCAGAGGGATTGGGACACACATCGTCCACTATTTTTCCTGGCCTACCGCGCGGCCGTGCATGAAGCCACTGGGTGCACACCAGCCCGGGTCATGTTTGGGAGGGAGCTCCGTCTACCTGTCGATCTTGCCTTCGGCCGACCTGGGAATGATCCGATCCCGGTAAGCCAGTATTGTCTAGAACTGGTCGACCAACTGGAGGACGTGCACGCGTTCGCGAGGAGGAAACTGCGGATCGAGACCGACCGAATGAAGACCCGATACGACCAGCAGACGGATGCCGGCGGATTCCACGAGGACGACCTGGTCTGGCTCTTCAACCCATTACGGAAGAAAGGCCTGTCCCCCAAACTGCAGAAGTCCTGGGAGGGCCCGTACCGAGTCGTGAAACGGATCAACGATGTCGTCTACAGGATCCAGCGGAGCCCGAGGGCGAAGATGAAGATCGTGCATCGAGATCGCCTGGCAGCCTACGGAGGGACACAGACGGACCAATGATTGATCGGGACGATCAGCCTTTTTAGGAAGGGGGTGGTGTTACGGCTGTGAGTTTGTGTCATCGCTCGCCGCATGAGTCACAACTGCCCCAGGGCTGGGCTGTGCCCTGCCTCGTATTACGTGTGCCTTATGCAACAGGGCTACTAGGACAAAGGGATAGTTCAGAATATTCGTGACTGAGCCAGCGATGGAATACTCGAGAAGCCGTGAACCCTGGATGGATCTAGAAGCATTTATTGAGTCACCGGCCTGCTATATAAGTGCGACCTGTCAAGCAGTTGTTGTTATGTTTTTATGAGCTAGTGCGAGTGTTTATCCTGAGCGACGGAAGTGTGGTGACTTGCGAATCCCCTAGTGAAGCTGATTCTCTTGACAGCGAGGAAGTGATTGTGGTGCATTGTGAAACAGTGTGTAGTACGGTGACAGGCTGAGTGCAGATATTTCCAGCCAACGCACGGGGCCACCTCATTACGAGGGATTAACTTCTGCGGCTTGTTGACAAGTGAAAGGGGACTAGAACTCTCCAAAAGCAGAGACTTGAGGAAACTGGGGTAAGGTAATAATTGCTTGTATTTACTGATGAGTGCTGTATCTTCCTGCAAGCAATAAAGCTAACTCCTCCTTAAAGCAGTAATTGGTGTTGTATTTTCTACCCACCGTAATCCAGTTAACAAAAGTGCCACTAGGGGGGTGGCACGTAACAGTATATTGGCTTTCACGGCCGGTGAATTAAAACTCAGCAATTCTTCTAGGTTTGTGCCGTGTCTTGTGTGGGGTTTCGCCTAGGACACCAAGCTGGCTCATCGGCAGGCTCTTGGAGTCCCCGCCCGGACCCCCACAGAAGTGACGAACTGCGCGCCACCTCCCTCTATATTAGGTGCAACTGCACCATTTGACTGCGAGAACTTAAAGCTCAAGCAGCCCTAACCTCCCTATGAAGGATTCCAAAAAGATGGTATATTGGCTTTCACGGCCGGTGAATTAAAACTCAGCAATTCTTCTAGCTTTGTGCCGTGCCTTGTGTGGGGTTTCGCCTAGGACACCAAGCTGGCTCATCGGCGGGATCTTGGTGTCCAAGCCCGGACCCCCACAGGAGTGACGAACTGCGCGCCACCTCCCTTTATATTAGGTGCAACTGCACCACTTGACTGCGAGAACTAAAAGCTCAAGCAGCCTCAACCTCCCTATGAAGGCTTCCAAAAAGATGGTACATTGGCTTTCTCTGCCGGTGAATTAAAACTCAGCAATTCTTCTAGGTTTGTGCCGTGTCTTGTGTGGGGTTTCACCTAGGACACCTAGCTGGCTCATCGGCGGGCTCTTGGTGTCCCCGCCCGCACCCCCACAGGAGTGACGAACTGCGCGCCACCTCCCTTTATATTAGATGCAACTGCACCACTTGACTGCGAGAACTAAAAGCTCAAGCAATCTTAACCTCCCTATGAAGGCTTCCAAAAAGATGGTATATTGGCTTTCACGGCTGGTGAATAAAAACTCAGCAATTACTCTAGGTTTGTGCCGCGTCTTGTGTGGGGTTTCGCCTAGGACAACAAGCTGGCTCTTCGGCGGGCTCTTGGTGTCCCCGCCCGGACCCCCACAGGAGTGGCGAACTACGCACCACCTCCCTTTATATTAGGTGCAACTGCACCACTTGACTGCGAGAACTAAAAGCCCAAGCAACCTTAACCTCCCTATGAAGGCTTCCAAAAAGATGGTATATTGGCTTTCACGGCCGGTAAAACCCCACACAAGACACGGCACAAACCTAGAAGATTTGCTGAGTTTTAATTCACCGGCCGTGGAAGGCAATATACCATCTTTATGGAAGCCTTCATAGGGAGGTTAAGGCTGCTTGAGCTTTTAGTTCTCGCAGTCAAGTGGTGCAGTTGCACCTTATATAAGGGGAGGTGGCGCGCAGTTCGTCACTCCTGTGGGGGTCCAGGCGGGGACACCAAGAGCCCGCCGATGAGCCAGCTTGGTGTCCTAGGCGAAACCCCACACAAGGCACGGCACAAACCTAGAAGATTTGCTGCGTTTTAATTCACCAGCCGTGAAAGCCAATACACAATCATGATCAAAGTTAAACAGTTTATTAAGATTTAAATGAAGTTTTAACCCACGTCGAATTATTAAAAAATTATATTTCATGATTTACATTTCTGATTATTACTATCATTTTTTAAGAGTATTATTGAATGACCAACAATGCAAGGCTAACGGACTGAAAACTAAACACAACAGAATGCACGTGGCACCTGTTTGGCAACAATAACACAAGTTATAATTCCTAATCGAAAGTATCTTACAGTTCCTTATGAGATGCATGATTCAAATAATCATGGCAACATTGAGCACTAAGCGGCTCCAATATCATAAAGATGTGATTTAGTCCACAATAACACATCTCCAGATGGGCAAGCAAAGTTACATCTAAATACCATTCCCAAATATCTAAACGTGTCCTCCACGGGATCACGCAAGAATTCACCTTAGCAGACATCTCCATGAGTCTGCTGGCATAAAATCTGAACGGGAAACCACCACAATAAATCAACGTGTCAAAACACGGAAACAATCAATCACCTTAAGTGAGAAAATAAGCCTTCCAAAATAGCAAAAGTGTGGCTCCAGTCATTAAGATATACTCTGATAGTATACAAATACCATGTCTATTCGCTTACAACATTTGCAAATTTAATTAAATAGTGGGAATGCCATTTCTTAAACACCCTATAGTCAATAATAACAGTGATGCAATTGTACATTTATGACTGAGCTCTATGAACGGCTCGATAAAAATATCTGTCTAGAAATAACAAAGTATGCGGTCATGCGTCAACTGTCCCGCTTGAGAAATCTAGTGTGCTACTCTGCAGGTGAAACCAGATAACCTTGAGCGTCGAAAGCTGTCAACCTAACGGAGCTCAAGTGTTAACTTGCACGCTTCACTGCGTGTCAAAGTCTATCAAGATGTAGAAGAAACTGGTGTAATGCACTAAAAAATGTCTATTATTTCACTTTGTGCACACTATAATACAATGTCATTATCCTTGGGATAACAAGGCTTCGAAACTTGCCTTGAAAAATGAGGTCTAAACGTAAGCTGCATCGCAGCTTGACAAAGCATACGAAAAGAAAGATATGTCACTTTTCAAAGAGATTGAAAAGATACTCCACTGTCACAAAGAAAATAATTATTCAGAAAAGAACGTGCGCAATGCACCCAAAGTAATTAAATGTTCTTACAAACGCCATTCCCCTGGCTTATTATTGCAAATGATAAAATTTAATGTTGAATGGTCGGTTACAAGTTGTTTAACTATAGTCACTCCCATTCTCTAAATTGATTCACCTTGAATCAAGGTTCTGAGACCTTAAAAATGTATTTTACAAAAATAGTAGATGCTAACCTCTACGACATCGAAATGATACGACCGACAGTGGCGTATTTATTCCTTCAATAAAAGGGGCCTCAAGGTTATCAATAGAAAATAACCTTACTTTGAGCTGGTTAAATCAAACAAAACATTGCTCCTTCTCAGCTGAAGTCCATTCTAAGGACTATACAAAATCATGACACATATTTTCACCCCTCTGAGGTGTCTAACTCCAAGGCATAAGCTGTCTGCCAAAATTTCGGTAGCTTATGGAAATGAAAGTATGCCGTCAGTGGCATCTACAAAAATACAAGACCTACCTAAATGACTGTTATATAACGGTTGACTACAACTAATCCACCCCCGAGACCAGAACCAAATACAAGTAGAAATTAACGTAAACTCACGGCTGCATGTTTCTCACAGAGAAACATCCCAGGCTTCAAATTCATGGATCAATCCTTGTGTTCCCAGGTGGTAATAATATTTCCTCGGCCATGGTTTGCGCAATTCTAGTGTCGGCTTCCATATTGTTGATGTTAGATGGTCAATGGCTCCTCCATTGGGACGGCATCATCTCGTTCCTCGTTGTACAGGCGTAAATCAGAATGTCGTCACCGTCAAACATTTTGACGTTCTCGTTGAAGTAATGAAATAGGTTGAAAAACACCGTTTTATCACTGATGATGTTTGATTTAGCAACACTGGCTTTAAACGGTGCAGGCTTTATAGAATAGAAATGGCCATGTGCCTGCTTCACTGAACTATCTTTCACAGATTCTAATAGCACGTTATTAGCACAATCACTTCGAATATTTAAATGAGATTCACCTAGACACGGCATATTTCTTTAGCATTAACATCATTTCCACAGCACTCAATGATGTTAAATAGCACTATAATTTACACTTCGCTGGAAATTTTTGCGACCTACATTCCACCATGTGGTGATTGCACATGTACGAGGCGTACAGGAAAAATCACTAAATCACTCGTACTAACGGTACCAAAGTTGCCGAACAGGCCATATGCCTCAATAGGCAGTACGACCAAATTTGGGAGGAATATCAGGAGCTCCAAGCCAACAAGGCCATTTTTGAGTTCATGGCAGGGCCACCAGCCCAGCCAAGAGAGGACATAGGCGTAGATACGCTAATTCAGCAATTCGCGAGGATGTCCCTCTCGACAAGTACCGCCACACAAGGGAAGGAGTCTACCGTGGCCATAGGCCATAAATCGGTTAGACCACCCTCCAATACATTGCAAGAGCACACACAGACAAATACAGGACCCTTACTGCCAGTTCAGAGGGCAATTTCGCCAGAGCGGAAGCGAACACTAACATGTGCATCCCCAGTGCAAAGTCATACAGGGGGATTGTTTACAGTTCACCAGGGTGAAACACACACGCCTGCACACATTATCCTTCCTCCGCAACAAAGTACACGGGGTTTAAGGAAAATTTTACTGCCCACCCCACGCGGCCAGGCAGACAGGAGGGCATACACGCGCACAGACACTAAAAGGGCATCAAAGAGCCAACACAGCCCTTCAGGCGCCAGCGTACCTACGCATATTAACAGGCACTACGGGGAACGTAGGCTTAGGCCTGCTTTACTTAAAATACCCCTTAAGATAGTAAAGAAGCCCCTCAATGGGAACCTGAGGCCTATGCCTTCATAACAGGGCGCAATAATTCACCCCGACGAGCGAGGGCGTGCGCACAATAGTGAAATGCACTGAACGCAAAAGCCCATGGATAAATGTTCCCAACACCCTCACGGGGGCACGTACACTACAATTAACACAAAAATACGGGTTATACCACTTTAGAGGGTAAACACACAAAAAACACATGCACAAAACTGTACAATTTGCATGCATATATATATATATATATATATATATTTAATCCATAAGTGTACGCTATTTGTTACGCTGCCCATAGCAGGAATTTTTCTTGTCCCCTATGATGTCGCTCAAACTAAGCGTAAATATCACGGGATAACACGCACAGTTCAGGGGAAAATACTGTAACATATTTTTGAAGTCACACAGTAAACACAGTTATCATAAAAAGAGTATAAAACACTAACAAAACTGTCATAGAGACACAGGCCCAAAGGGCAACAGGAATGATCATCCTGAACAAAGAGGGTCTCAAACCCACGACCTTCTGAATACCAGGAACGCAAGGTCGGGTAGCCATCCAATTTAAGGGTACAGCAATAAGGGACAGTCACGCTAACAGGAATATATTCGCATCAGACCTACAATAACACAAAATTTGGGGACACACAATATATGAACAGAGGTAGGGTCTTTTACATGGCGAGAAGCCAAAGGCACACCGTGTATGCAGACAATAGAAAAGCGTGTCAGCGAACCCACGCATACGTGCTTAACACATGCAATAAGCAGACCGCTAGACTACAGCAGATACTGCCCACGCCATTGAAACTTGACACTATCGTCAGTCAGCGATAAGACGTAATGGAACAGGAGGCCTTCGCAAGTATCAGACGGGCTAGAAGCACTTTCGCTTCGGCAGTAATATACACAGTCATTCACACCATTTTCAAAGCCGGATAACTCCCGAAATTAAGATACGAGGGACGTTCCGAATTACACAAAACACTCACACTAACGTACATTTTCGCACGCGTATTTCAAACATACAATACACGCTATGGTACATAAAACACGGAGCGCTACACGGGATCGCGGGTCCGAATACCCAATAAAATCGGACGCCGTGAAAAACAAAAATTGGCGACCGACGAAAGATCAATTACATACAACACACAGGTTTTTCAACATGACAAGTCAGAAAACTCAGTCGGCGCGACTAGACACCGGATAGACCCATTCACAGGCGAAAAATTTACTCCCACCTAGACGGAAATAGTCCAAAATTAAGGCAATCCGCAAGTACGTCCAAATTAAACCAGGAATATGGACACGGGGACAGACAATTACACGGGCAGCATCGCACAAACAGCATGCATATATAATCCATTACAGAAAAAATCATGGGGTCCCACATAAACACTGTGCCCCATAGAGTATTGCTAAAAGTGAAGATAGGCATAAGAATGTTTAAATTATATGTATATGAATGACATATTATTACCGTGCACACGCTTTAAACATACACTAGAGGTGACAGATGCACTGCACTAATGCCATATACAAGCACATAAACGATTGAGCCACACAATCGTGAACACAGGAAGGTTCTTTAACATAGATACAGGGGCGTAGGTTCGTTCTAAGGTACTCGCTTCAACAGCCTACTTAGGGTATTAGCGACCCCGGGACTGCCAATAGGGGTCGTACCGGGATCACCAGGCCTCTACGAAGACCACGAGACACTTTTCTTTGAACCATAGCGCCCGACACCTGAATACGGGGGACGCCACTCTCACAGACAAACGCCCACACAAAACAGGTAACATCACATCCCTACGACCAAAAATCATGGCAAATTTGGATTACCCCGAACATAGGCAATAGACTAGCTAGACACAAATCATAGATAATTACACAAAGCAGAGGTTTTGCTTAAGCAAAGTCCATACAAGCTTGGAAGTGAAAATATGACAGGTTAACACATTGGCCCTCCTAGAATGCAAAACACATGTCAACATACAGACAGTGGCGGAAGTCACGTTCCGTCAGCCTTCATACATAACATTAGAGTCTTTCTGTATACAAGGACGCAAAAACAAATACAACAAAACACTGAGTTGCGAATAAGCGAATTCCAGCGCGTTGCAACATTGTTGCCGGTAGACATTCTCATATTAGCCTGACGTGACAATGACACGCAAACATGATGACACCGGCACAAAAAACAACAATAATAATAATAACATACAGTGACACGGATGTTGACACAGGATTCAGCGCTATTACAATAGGCCTTGCATCCAGTAATGCACAAATACTACGGGCCGGATTCATCTCAGGAATACAGGAACATGTCTACAAGGGGGTTAACACGCAATAAGCGACAACTGATAATTAGCCACGCGACACGAGATAAGCCTTCTCCGATAACGTCCCACGCGCCAGCGAACGTCAGCGATACGCGACCTCACGCACACAGCTGCGCTAATTACAGCCACGGGCACCTCCTTCCTACACGCGCCCAACACTCAGGAGCGGATACAGACAGAGTCCATGAGGGAACAACCCCCCCCCCCCCAATAATTTCTTTTCTTGTTTTTTTATAATTACAGGCGATCACGCTATGACAATTTATACTTACAATCCCATGTTTCCCCAACGTTATGAACAGGAGACCAGGTTAGGCCGTGACGTCACAGCGTCACCGCATTCAAACATCCTAAGGGCAGCCCGAGGGCGGTGCCCACAGATAGATACATTTTTACACAACGTGGGTATCACAGACCCACAGCCACTCCACAGACTGGTAGATGCTTTATGGCATCTCAACTTAGCCAGCGTACATCCCAAGGAAAGGTAGTGAACACATAGTGACTAAGAGAGGATGACACACCACGACAGGAGCAGAGATGGATAGTGCCATCAGGATGGCTATGGTACCAACTACGGGCTACCATTCCAGCACCCTTCTCCCTACATACCCTGTCACCTATAACACTATCCAACACAAACATACAGACACATAAAAACAGCTACACTACATCTCAAAAATATACATCGGGGTTGATAGACTTCATGCGTCTAACAAATTAACGTGAGCTACACCTTGGCCCCAAACGCCTACACCTGAGTATTAGAGGTAAGTCGGAAACAATATCAAGCGCCATGCACATCTCTATGTAGAGAGATGAGGCCACATTTATATTAACAAGTATTTTCATTAACTAATCCCGCATACAAGGGACGTAGACTTATTATACCTTGACACATGCTTTATAGTCAAGTGAGAGCGGACACGCCTCATATCCATCCCCATGCATGGAATATCCTATCCACACACCAGGGATTTTATTATTATTACACCTGCATGCCATTTTTAAAATTTTGCACACCTGGGAAAAACCCGCCCCATCCACTAACAGTAAAGACCTCCTAGCAGCATCATCGGCTCCCGGCCACCATTAACATGGAGACCAACGATGCACGACCCCCTCCTACCACGCTTTAAGCCCATTCAGCAAATAACACCCCCGGATCCTAATAACAGGGGACCAAACGCCCTACAAACCTACTAATACCTCTAGGAAATTACCAAGGCATTACCGCTGGAAATCCGACATGGCACTGACGGGCCTAAAGTAGACACTGCATTTAGAAAATCCTACAACCCCAGAACACTAAAAATTTTACATAATTACATGGTACACACAAACTTATTTACATATCACACTTATTAAAAAAAAGGAATCTGACATCACACTAGATGGTGATGAGAAGTAAACGGAGGGAGCAGAAGCTCCACGGAAGGGCAGGGACGGGGCAAGACGCCAACAGATCCTGACCCAGACTAAAGACGGAATAACGTAAGGTTGAAGCATCGATGACTTAGCGCGGGCAAACGTCAAGATCTAGGGTGTGTCTAGCCTACCCCCTTGTCGGAGAAAGTTACACCCACTATGTGCTACGGTCATCGAAGCCAGACCTGCAGGGGAGACTTTTGACGGCTAGTAGGAGAATTAGCCAGCTCCACACTAGACTCAGGAGACGAACCTAGAGACGACCACATTAGGACTAGACTGTAGTTAGCATGTAACCTAAGTAGAGCTCCTATGGCGGGAAGTTAGTCTTCCACTCGCGGAAGTGAAGCAGGGTCTCAGGATTCAGCGGTACCAATCCTAGATCCGCCAAGTCCTTGTCCCGGAAGACAAGGTAAAGACGATTTAATATATAATAACAAATGAATAATACATAATGCATATGGAATGAATGCGATCATTCGTTCCTGTGCCCACATAAATGGATGACACCGAGTCTCCAGAGCCTAAATGGTAACGCACCGGGCGGCCAGATATATTAAATAGGCATGCAACGGGCTGCCAAAAGGGGTTTTGTGGGCAAACCCAATGATAAATATACATAAATGATAAATGGAGAATAATGCCAACACAGGCTGGTATAAGAACAACGGAAAGGATATCCACGCGAGGCGTTTGCTCCTTCACAACGCCGTCGCGCAGGCCTATATTAATTACTAAGAGGGGGATGTCGACAATTAGTATTAAGGGAGGGGACTACGGGCCACTGCTGGGTTCCGGTCCCGGCAGGAGGTCACAAGGGCCCCCCGGAAGGGAAACCGACCGGGACGAGCCTCCGATCAAAATTCTAGTATACAAGATACAGTTCCCTTTAAAAGGCAACTTATATTTAAGCAAATTTAATAAGCGCTGTTGTAAAACAGCAGCTACAGCACATTTCGGCACTAGACTAAGGACCATTTCGGCTTGTAAATACACAATATATATTTTTTTAAATGTTAACTAGCATAATTTAGGCTAAGCACCTTCTAATTAAGATAGAGCGTCCGGCACCTGGCAACTAGACGTTACCAGGGTAAGACCGACAACACATTAAAGTAAGTAGGAAATATGCGATGCGAACGCGACATTGAGCGTTCGGCACCTGGCAACTAGACGTTACCAGGGTAAGACCGACAATACATCAAAGTAAATAGGAATATGCGATGCGAACGCGACATCGAGCGTCCGGCACCTGGCAACTAGACGTTACCAGGGTAAGACCGACAATACATTAAGATAAATAAGAATATGCGATGCGAACGCGACATCGAGCGTTCGGCACCTGGCAACTAGACGTTACCAGGGTAAGACCAACAACACAGTGCGGAGACACGCGCATGCGACGCGAACGCGATACAGAGCGTTCGGCACCTGGTGGCTAGACGTTGCCAGGATAAGTCCGACGAACCAATACAGTAAAATAGCAATAAGTACACATAACGGGGCGGAGGCACTGAAGCCGTCCGACCCATCAGCGAGGTATACGGTACAGCCACTGGAGCTGACCGACCCCGATAATAAACGAGACGTCCGAAGAGGTCTCAAGGGCGGTGGCATTATCCAAGCCGACCCTTAGAACAGCGCTGCGCGATATGTGAACATAATGTATTGGCCACATGTACTTAATTTACATGCATTTTCTTTTAGCAAAGAGCTCCACCACTGCAGCATCATGGAAACGCTGACAGCATAATCATTATCAGGTAAAGGTGACGTCACGACACACAAATACACTCATACACTTCTATACACGGAGGAGACATTACAAATACACAGGAAGACAGGAGTACATTCATAAGCATAACAATAAGACTGCAGTCACATTAGGTTAAGCTAGACTTAAAAGGTGCACAGTAGACATAAGTATGTGTACGAGATATAGTCAAAATGTATGTGGATATTATATCACACTCTATTTCAGGCACACCAGGAGGCGGCCTATACGCACGTTCCACCGGAAAGGGGAACTAACTAATAAATTATTATTTTCCAGATCATCGGCACCATACACATGTCTTTTGTAAATATATCTTTCACACATACACACATGTAATACACTTTCTCTAGCTTAAACACCTACACACTGCAGCGATTTTAGTCGCGCCCTTAAGGCGACGGCGCCGCAGTCAGTTACGCGAGGTGACCGTGGGGCACAGAGCGGAACTGACGCAACACACGACAGACGCTTGAATAAGGAGCGGATGCGATAGCCAGGAAAGACGTAGCTTTGTGAACGTCTATCCTAGCCATCAAGGTGAATTCTTCCACCCACGGAGGAAAATTCACAACAGCGGGTGAGCGGTTTAACCACTAAACCACAGAGGCAGGTCAACAGCCACAGATGAATGGCGCAAGGTAAAGGTGGCCAAGAAAGAAAAGCGCTATGGCCATATGCATATGAGAAAGGAGAAAGGTACTCATGAGTAGAAAAGATTTAGTAGTAATAGTACTATAATTAAGCGTAGCATGTAAGAATTGTAATCGAAAATTGTAAGAAATTGTAAAACCGTCAAAAGCACAAGAAATATGAAGAATACACATAAAGCACTGCAACATTCTAACACCAAACACGTTTCTACACACTTTTGTCTCTTTCCTGTCTATTCTACTAACGACAAAATTTGTAAAGGTGTCCCGTTTCATCCCAACAATAAATGCCACTGATATACCTTTAACTTATACCCTGGGGCACCTGTTTTTCTAATTTCTTCCATCTTTTATACAATACCTTGCAGGGAGCAATTTTTTTTCCACACAGCGTTGGACGGCACAACCACCCGAACAACCATGTTTTTTTTCCCTTCCTGCATAATACCAACATGCGTATAACTTCAAGAACATGTATTTTTTTTGTATTTATATTTTTATTATTTCCAATGTCAAACTTGTAGTGATTAATTTTAGATAAACAATTAACTATGTATACCCAAAACCCACCCCCTCTGAGCACACGCTAAACTCACATCACCACCAGCACAACACGACACCGACACTGACGAAAAAGAAGAAGAGGGACAAGCACAAAACGACGAAAAATCATCACAACGACACGCCTACTCTACTTCCCGTTCGCGAGGACGCGAACTAAACGACGAAGGGACTTGTACAGCCCGGAGGGCAGTACCCCCTGAGAACCATCCCGCCATCTTTTACCAAAACCACCCCAACTGGAAACACTATAATTCCAGAACATATATCTACACAGCAAGCGGCGACCACCTAAGCCTAGGAGGTTAGCCAACAGCTTGCAAAACTCACATAAACATTTACACTAACAACTATCTGGGGCAGCTACACTGATGCAATGCTGACCAAGCAGCGCCGAAACGTATAAGAATGGAACCTGGACAGGAGGGATTATCTGTTCTGTTCTTCGCCAGCGGCCCTGCCCGACGACGACCGTTCCATCTCTTCACCAGGTGAGATCTAGTTTGTGCTCAGAGTCCTTTATCTTTGTAAAACACCTACCCTGACACTTTACAAATTGTACTACATTTTATATTTGTTCAAACTCCCCAAGAGGGACAGCACATTACATCTACTGACCAATAAATACATGGTCAGTAAACTACACGCTTGTTACTAATTACACTCCACTTTACATCCTCATACCCAAACTGACCTTAGCCATTGTTGCCCCTGACCGTAGAGGCCAGTAATTACATCATCAGGTTTTATTGTACTCAAGCACGCGACTCGACTGCAGAGCGTCGAGTCACTGACCCTGCACATTCATTGAATTGTTCACTCCACTCAGCTGGCAGGCTAGTTTAGCAGCCTGCACTTAGACATTCATCCCCTGGCAGATACTTTCATCCTGCAGGGACGCCCCCAATAGATTAAGCATTCACACCAACACACTACACTAGTAGTCTCTCCCAATTACGGGAAGCTACTCTCATCCGGAAGCACCTTCAAAATTAGCACACTAACACTACCGTGTTTTTCCCAACCCCCAACCAAGGGATAAAACAATATCACTTTATCGTGATTATAATTCTGTAGAAACAATTTCACAAGCACTGCGGTGCTGATACAACGTAGGATGCTTGGTCAATCCTTAGATACGACTTCCTTAGTCTTTTCACCAACAAAATGTTCATCGGTCACTCGACCGGACTAAGTAAAATACACATCCGTGCGGCTCAAACGCACATGGGATTGTCCTTCTTCTCTGCATGGCGTGTTCCGGCTTCGAATACAACCGAAGTCATTTAGCCTTTACTTCCTTCTTCCTCGCGTTTCTGCGATGCAAATACCTTAAATTACCCGTAATAGTATCATATGTACCTGGCTAATAATGCAGAATTAACAATTATAATATTTCTCCAAGATGCACATCGTAGATAAAAATCTGCGATCATGATTAATTATTTTTACTCTTCCAAACGATGTCAAAAGTTCTCCTGAAGATGATACAAGCTTCCGGAGTGCGTTCAGTGTTTCTCAGTTGGAGTATTCTTTGTTACCAATAAAATCATCACCAGCATGAGATCAAGCTGTCACAATACATCTGCTTAACAGCACGGTGGCAAAAGTGACGATACGTAATTTAATTAGGCAAAATAGGGACAACACGCGTTCTCTTTTTCCTACCCTCAGCCGTTTGTGGGTTGTAATGTTTAACAGCAAGCAATTTCGGTGATACATGCGCAAAAATAAAATCGTTGCTTCCACTTGAAAGGTGAAGAGAGAGGGAAAAAACTGATGGATAGCGCCTGGAATCGAACCCCACGCGCCCGGGTCGCAAACGCTGACACGGAGCCAGAGTGATATGACATTCAACGTTTGTGTCGGATGCTTTGGTGTGCGTTAGAGTGCACGGGCCTGACCACTCGAGCTGAGCCGTCAACTGATGACGTCATATGTTTAACAGTTGTGGTTCACTTTTAAGGTTTTTCTGAACACTTGCGACCCTAAGCGTCCTATATCAAATTACTCGTCCCAATGCCATCTATGTCGCTACAGTGAGTTTTAAACGTTAATAAGAATCACCCAGTATAGGAGGTCTATATCATACTAATGTATAAAAATGAGGTGGTGTGTGTCTGTCTGTCTGTCTGTCTGTGTGTGTGTTACTCAATAACGCAAGAATCACTCGTCCGATTTACACGAAATTTTGCATGGATGTAGCTGATTTATCAGGTTTACATATAGGATACTTTTGATTTCGATATTTTTCTTTACTACGAAATGGCGACCATTTTAGTGACGTCACTACACCCTTTGGTTTCAAAATTTCATATTCCCATTTCAAATAAAAAGAGAACGCTAAGAAATAGCAAACATTTGATGGCAAACACGAGCTTTAACATTTAATTTTGTATCCAAAAGGTCCTTATCAGTTTTCGTGTATCTCCAACGGTTAGCGAGTAAAACCTAAATTTGTGCAACAAAACACGGTCAACACCGAGCGGTGCAGTATATCTCTACATATACAACAAGTAGTTCCGTGAAGAACTATACAGCCTATTTTCATATATCCTAGTCATGTTAATTGCCTCTATCAACATACAAAATTTCAGTTTGAAGGTTGTGATAGATTCATAGATATTGAGAACCGTCTAAATATTTCAGATGGTCGCCAGGTAGGATTTTTATTTTTGTACTATTACATTAAGATTATTGTGTACGTATGGTATTCAAACTTCAATCGCATGATTAGAACACAAGATGTAAAAACGAGATTTTAAAATTTCGCACAGCTGCCATCTTGTGATTATGCAAACAATTGAAATAAATTAGATGCCAGTGGATTAACATTTGTATAAGTATTTAACGTGCAACGTTTCACTGCACTCGGATAGTTCATTCGCGAGAAGCGTCCATTTAAATATTTATACTTCACGTCGCCGCCATGTTAGATTTGTGCTCACCAGGTTACTGAAAGTCCTGTAGGTGAACATATGTTCAAAGCCTCTATGAACATAAAAAAATTCAGTTTGATTGCTGTAAAAGATTCATAGATATTGAGAACCGTCTAAATATTTCGGATGCTCGCCATTTTAGATTGTTATATGTATAGGCCATAGAGTTATGTACCATTCAAGGACAATTATTGCCTAGGTTCATTATTCAAATTTTCACTTCGATCGCATTGTTATGACACAAGAAATTAAAAACTTAATTTTAAAATTTCACACAGCCGCCATCTTGAGGTTATGTAAACAATTGAACTAAATTAGATGCCGGTGCATTACAATATGAAAAATCATTTACTATACAACACTTCACTGCACACAGAGAGTTAAATCACGAGAACAAAAATCTATTAAAATGTTTCAAATTCGCTTAGCCGCCATGTTCGTTTTGTACTTTAAAGGTTTATGAAAGTTACATAGATAAACTTGTATCAGTACCGTACAAAATTTCAGGGTGATATCTGTAATAGTTTCGGAGATATAGAATGTCAGTGAAATATTTCGCACAGCCGCCATTTTGAGGTTATGTAAACAATTGAACTAAATTAGACTCCAGTGTATTACAATGTATATAAACATTTGCGGTACCAAGTTTCATTACGTTTGGATAGTTAAATCGCGAGAAAAGTCTATTTAAAAGGCTCAACTTCGCTTGGCCGCCAAGTTTGTTTTGTAGTCACCAGGTTTTTGAAAGTCTCATAGGTGAACTTCTAGTAATGCCCTTTATCACCGTACACTATTTCAGGGTGATATCGCTAATAGTTTCGGAGATACTGAATGCTGGTGAAATATTTCGATCAGCCGCCATGCTGGATAGGTGAGACACAATAAAATTTGAAGGGCACGGTCGGGGTCGGCCAGAATAGTGCTATGATCTTACCGAGTTTCATTGTAATAGCTCCAGCCGTTTAGAAGTTATTAGGGAGACACACACACACACACACACACACACACACACTCCTCACGCACACATGCACAAACACACGGACAAAAGGTGATCTCATAAGCCTATTTTTTTTTTTTTCATAAAATAAAAATAGGCTAAAAATGAAAGTTTGTCTGTTTTTTTCTGAATTTCTACGGAAATTTGAGTTATTTACGCGTCTCAGACTGTTTTATTACGGATGCGCGCGAAAATAATTTGTTTTGTCTGTCTGTCAGTCTGTTTGTTTGTTGGTCTGTGGACAATTTTGTTCCCTTATAACTCGAGAACGGGTGGGTGTATCAACGTAAAATTTGGTACAGATATCCATCAGAGGCACGACACTAATCATTGATGTAACTCTTCTCCGTACCTCTCATAAAAGGGGGCCTACCCCCTTAAAATACAAGCTGAAATCGGCGTACAAGGACGAGACAAAGCTCATTTTCAGCCCCTCAATGTGAGAGACAAAACTCGGGGGCCCTAAAAACCACATTCTAAGGCCCTAAAACCAACCGTTTTTGAGATATTCCCAGAAAACTAATTTCATTTAATAAACTAATGAACGAATGCAAGCCGGTAACCAAGGCAACAGATTCTCAGAGGTCCATCTATTGCTGTAAGACGCAATGCAATTCCATTAATTACATTAGTGTGAAAGTTTGCAAACGGCTATAAGATTCTTACGGAACAAAATTAAGCTGTAAAATTCATCAATACGTATAATGCGCTTAAGGGAGTCAAGGGGTACTCTAGAATTTTTTCACGCGATTTACATCTGCGGGTGTGGTACGGCAGGTTTATTATATTCCTATCCCTATATTATATTATTATTAGTATTATATTATACTAGCAGGTACCCGCGGCTTTGCTCGCGTCATAGTCGTGCAATATTGTTATTCAATGAATTGTAGGTTTAACCCCGTTAACACACCTTTAGAACCTGAATATCCAAAAATCCCTCCTTAGTAGACGTTTTCGTCACACAACAAACATATCCACAAAATATCATTCTTCTAAGTTCAATAGTTTTGGTTGGTCGATGAGAGTGAATATCCAAAAATCCTTCCTTATTGGACGTTTTTCTTCCAGATTTTCACCCCTCCCCATGGGCCCCTTAAATTGGATTTATGAAAAAACAGTCGAACACCTATTTACTTACCGTATTTTTAAGCTGATTTCTTTCCCGCTGAGTTTCAAACTTCTGGCCTATGTCGTTTAAGAGATACACGCTCCGTTAGGAATCCTTCAACCCCCATTATTCACCCCTTTTACTCATAATATACACCACATCGAAAAACCATTAGACATGTGTCAGCTTATTTTTAATGATTAGTTTATATGCCAAGTATCACCTCCCCAAATGAAACCACTCGTGAGATATTGTTATTCAATGAAATGCAAGTTTACCCCCCTTAACACCCCTTTAAAACTTGAATATCCAACAATCTTTCCTTAGTGGACGTTTTCGACATACAACGGACATATCCCCAAAATTTCATGTTTCTATCTTCAATAATTTTGGCTGGGCGAATATGAGTGAGTCAGGACATTTTCTTTCATTTATTTTTGAGAATTTCACCCCTCCCCATGAACCCCTTAAATGGGATTTATGAAATAAACGGTCGAACACCTATTAACTTATTTTTTAAACTGATTTTTTCCCGCTGAATTTCAAACATCTCGCTAATGTCGTTTAAGAGATACACGCTCCGATAAGAATTCTTCAACCCCCAATTTTCACCACTTTCACCTCATAATATACACCATATAGATCTACCTTTAGACATATGTCTGCTTATTTTTATTGATTAATTTACATGCCGAATATCACACCCCCAAATGGAACAACTCGTAAGAAATTGTTAATCAATGAACATGATTATCCAAAAATCCATCCCTAGTGGATGTTTTCGACATACAACGAACATATCCCCAAAATTTCATGTTTCTAACTGCAATAGGTTTGGCTGGAGGATGATGAGTGTATATCCAAAAATCCTTCCTTAGTGGACTTCTTTCCCCAGACTTTCACCCCTCCCCATGGGCCCCTAAAATTGGATTTATGAATTATGGTCGACCACCTACTGTATTTGCTTATTTATCAAGTTTATTTTCCCCCTAAGTTTTATACTTTATGCCTCTGTCTTTTAAGAGATACTTGATCCGTTAGGAATCCTTCAACCCCCCACTTTTCACACATTATTCTTAATGATGAGAGTATATGACGATTATCGCATCCCCCAAGGAAACCAATCGGGGGATATTATTATTCAATTAAATGCAGGTCTACCCCCTTAACACCCCTTTAGAACCGGAATATCCAAAAATCCTTCCTTAGTGGACGTTTTCGACATACAACGAACATAACCCCAAAATTCTATGTTTCTAACTTCAATAATTCTGGCTGGGCGATGATGAGTGAGTGAGTAAGTCAGGACATTTTCCTTTATTTATTTTTAATAATTTCACCCCTCTAATGAACCCCTTAAATTGGATTTTAAAAAACCCGGTCGAACACCTATTTACTTATTTTTAAGCTGTTCTTCCGACCTGAGTTTGATGAGTAAGTGAGTTAATCATTTAGAACACTTTATTTCCTGTTTCCCCCCCCCCAGAATTTCACCCCTCTCCTAGGGCCCCTTAAATTGGATTTATGAAAAAATGGTCGAACGCCTATTTACTTATATTTTAAGCTGATTTCTTTCCGATGAGTTTCAAACTCCTCGCCTATGTCGTTTAAGAGATACACGCTCCGTTAAGAATCCTTCAACCCCCAATTTTCACCCCTTTCACCTCATAATATACACCACATCGATAAACCCTTAGACATATGTCTGCTTATTTTTATTTAATGATTAGTTTATATGCCGAATATCACATCTCCAAAGAAACAACTCATGAGATATCGTTATTCAATGAAATGCACGTTTACCCCCTTAACACCTCTTCAGAACCCGAACAAAAAAAATCCTTCCTTAGTTGACGTTTTCGACATACAGCGAACATATTTCCAAAATTTCATCTCTCCAACTTCTTATTTTTTTTTCTGGGCGATGATGAGTGAGTGAGTCAGTTATGTCATTATCTTTCAATTATTTTTACCAGAATTTTACCCCTCCCCATGGGTCCCTTAAATTGGATTTATGAAGAAACGCTCGAACACCTATGTACTTATTTTTAAGCTGTCTTTTTCCCCTGAGATTGAAGAGTGAGTGAGTTAGTCAGTCAGTTAGGGCACGTTCTCTCCTTTTTTCTCCAGAATTTCACCCCACCCCATTAGCCCCTTAAATTGAATTTATGAAAGAACGGTCGAACACCTATTTACTTACCGTATTTTTAAGCTGATTTTTTTTCCGCTGAGTTTCAAACTTCTCGCCTATGTCGTTTAAGAGATACGCGCTCCGTTAGGAATCCTTCAACCCCCACTTTTCACCCCTTTCACCTCCTAATATACACCACATCGAAAAACCCTCAGACACGTGTCTTCTTATTTTTAATGATGACTTTCTGTGCCGAGTATCACATCCCCCAATGAAACCAATCGGGAGTTATTGGTATTCAATGAAATGCAGGTTTAACCCCCTTAAGACCCCTTTAGAACCTGAATATTCGAAAATCCTCCCTTAGTGTACGGTTTTGGCATACAATGATCATATCCCTAAAATGTCATGTTTCTAACCAATAATTTTGGCTGGGCGGTGGTGAGTGAGTCAGTACTTTTTCTTTCAATTTTCCTTTTTCAGAATTTCACCCCTCCCCATGAACCCCTTAAATTGGGTTTATGAAAAAAACTGTCAACCACCTATTAACTTATTTCCAAGCTATATTTTTCCCTGAGTTTGATGAGTGAGTGAGTGAGTCAATCAGTTAGGACACTTTCTTTCCTGTTTTTTCCCTCACATAATTTCACCCCTCTCCATGGGCCCCTTAAATTAGATTTATGAAAAAACGGCTGAACACCTATTTACTTATTTTTCAAGCTGAGTTTTTCCCGCTGAGTTTCAAACTCCTCGCCTATGTCGTTTAAGAGATATACGGTCCGTTATGAATCCTTCAACCCCCACTTTTCACCCCTTTCACCCCATAATATACACCACATCGAAAAACCCTCAGACACGTGTCATCTTATTTTTAATGATGAGTTTATATCCCGAGTATCACATTCCCCAATGAAACCAATCGGGAGATATTGTCATTCAATGAAATGCAGGTCTACCCCCTTAACACCCCTTTAGAACCTGAATATCCAAAAATCCTTTCTTAGTGCGCCCTTTCGAAATACATCGAACATATCCCCAAAATTTCATGTTTCTAACTTTAATAGTTTTGGCTGGGCGATGATGAGTCAGTCAGTCAGGACACTTGATTTTATATAATAGATTATGGCGTACAACGACGAGACAAAGACCCTCGGTGCCAGAAACAAAATTCGGGGGCCCTAAAGGGTCCTCGAAAACTACAATATAAGGCTCTAAATCTAACAGTTTCTGAAATATTCCCAGAAAATTAATTTAATTTAATTTAACAAACTAATGAAGGAATGCAAATCGGTAACCATTACAACATTATCTCAAGGGGTGGCGTCCAAATTTCCATCTATTTCTGTAAGAAGCAATGCTACTCCATTTATTAAATTTCTGTTTGAAAGTTTGCAAATGGCTATAAGGTTATCACGGAACCAACGTAGACTGTATAATTCATCAATGCAATTAATGGTGTCAAGGGGTAACCTAGAATTTTTTCATGCAATGTTCACGTGCGACATATAGTACAGAAGGTCTATATCTCCACACAGCAACATTATTTTCAAAAATTCCTGAATTGAATCAGAATTTTTTGCGGCTTTTAGGAATTTGAGCCATTTGAGGCTAAAGAACCTGAATTTTCATGCACCACAAGCCTTTATAATTTATGAAAGAGATCTTCCTGTGTATGGTGACCTAACACAACGTAGAGGGTCAGTTTTTATGTGACGTGTATTGCGTTTCGTCTACAGGGCTTTCAATTCTATTTCACGTCAGGAAGTACTCGTTAGGTGAATTTAGTTTGGGAGCACATTTTAACTAATCTTCTTTTTTTTTCGACATACGGGTTCATCGTAAAGATGATTTTGTTTGATACTGTGTGGTAGATTTACTCATATTTGGATATCTGGGTGATATGTTGTCGACAATAGAATTGTCTGTCTGTCTTTCTGTGTATCTTTATGTTCGCCTACAACTCGTGTTCGGATGCTTGGGGCATCGTAAAATTAGATATGGTAACCATGAGAGTCAATACACCAATCATTTATAAAACTGTGAGACACAAAATTCGAGAGTCTACAAAGGGTCTCCGAAAACCACATTTTAAGGCCCTTCATTTAACAGTGTGTGTGATATTCCCAGAAAACTAACTTCGTTCTGATAAACTTATGAAGGAATGACAAACCGCTAACCATTGCAACAGTAGCTCAATTGATAATGTCTGGTGTTAACACCGAACACCGTTCGAAGAACGGGTACTTCTGCTGGTAAGTAAATAAAAAGAAGTGGCATTTCGCCCATAATATTTTGGAAGGAGAAACCCCACTAACAAGAGAATATGTTTAGAAACTTATCTCAATATTTAGGACTCCTTATGTGTGTAAATGACTGTTTTCATTTCTTAAGGGACACTGGGACTGAGTTTTAAGCATATTTTGTTAAAACATTCAAATTTTCGATTTTGACATATTATTGTACCCCTGACCATAACGGATCAATTAGCGGTATCATTTTTCACATTCCGCCATTTTTTTGAGGCACGGCGAGACGTTTAAATGCCGGCCGCACTGCCATTTAAACGCCCCTTTCTCTTGTTACATTATCCTGTACACGCATTTATGCGTTTTTATCGGAGTAGTTTGAATACGGATTTGTAATCCCTCTGTACTACTGGCTCTGCATTGTGCTACTATCTACCGATGAATATTGACACTATTTACTACGTAAGCTTTACAAATACTTCAAATGTTTGAAAATAAATAAATAAATAAATAAATAAATAAATAAATATCTCAAACGGTCGACATGGTGAAATTTTGCATTTATATTGCATTTTCTAATTTCATGAGAGTTTCTAGTCGCTTATAGAATGACAGTAGATGCACAATTTGTCTTTATTTGATATTCGTGTTGACTTTAGAAGTGTACGCATGGTCCACCTCTGTTTATAAACAAGTTATTGGTCGTTTTTCGAAATTTATTGTGTTTGTGAAGTTATTGGGGGGGGGACACTGGGACTGAGATTTCTAATTCCTGTAAATATTAAGGTACAGGAACAACTTCAGCAAAGAAAACCTCGTTTTAGGGGCTGAAATCCGCTATCGGTGTTGCAATGTATAAACATATCTCCAGAACGTGCTTTCATATCGTCACTGCCAAAGTGAGGTGGCGAAATTAGTAGCCAGCCTAACCTCTTTTGATAGTGTTGGGTAAACATACGGTATTTTTTACTTTTGGCATGGTAACCAAATTTAAACAAGTAGTTCCGTGATGAACTATACAGCCTATTTTCATATATCCTACTTATGTTAATTGCCTCTGTCAACATACAACATTGCAGTTTGATTGCTGTAATAGGTTCGTAGATATTGAGAACCGACTAAATATTTCGGATGGTCGCCTTTTTGGATTTTATATATGTAGGTCCTAGAGTTATGTACTATTACATGAAGGTGTAAGGTGTAAGGGGTAGGAATATTCCTACTCAAATGTCAACCTCACCTGCTCGTGGTGCACCCTGCTATAGACTGACGAGGCTCTGACGACCGAGTGACTCCCGGGATAAGGAGCTCCCCTCCATTATATCAACGGCTTCCTTGGAAGGTGGATGAGTATGTGGAGGTTAGGGCACTCTCATGCCCTTGAGGTGGGAAACTACCTCTAAAGGCGGATGAACCAAAATGGTCAACGGCATAGAATAAGTCCTCAACGGCGGACCAGGCGTACGGGCGACTAGTACAGCCCCAACGGCTGGGAAGGCGGATGAAGGCTGCAGCAGGTTCGGAACCTCTAGTCGTCGTAGTTACTATGCCACTAGTTAAAGGCTCTGTATCTGTCAAGGTTCGTGTGATTGTTGATGTGCAGCAGCATTCCCACGTAAAAAGATATCACGCACAGGCGTCTTCTGAAGGAAATAACATCTCTTCTTGCACGATTGCAAGCCCTGCGGCGATCGGGGAGTTGTGACGGGAGCAGGATTGTGTTATCTGGGAGCTTCTCGTGACAAACCGGCACGTAGGCGGCGGATGTGTGATCTTCGCTTTGCTCGAGGATAGGCTGTAGAGCAATTCGTATGCTGCATTCGTGACTAAGCAGGCCTATTTAGGATCCGCTCTGCTTACCCCGAATGGGGAGGGAGCTATGAAAGGTGCTCTAAACATAGCCAGCCTAAATACTACCTGACTGGATAGCCGCGTCCAGAGGGTACACCATATGCGGTCGAAACAAAATAAATATGAATTTTGCCACCTGGAACATCCGCACTCTAATGGACACTAACACAGAAAACCGACCTCAAAGACGATCAGCAATTGTTGCTCGTGAACTGAGGAGGTTTAACATTGATATTGCTGCACTCAGTGAAACGAGACTCGCAAATGAAGGACAATTGAAGGAACATGGAGGAGGCTACACCTTCTTTTGGAAGGGGAAAGAGGCTAATGAACCACGTATTCATTGAGTTGGTTTTGCCATTAAGAATGAACTCATTGATCATCTTGATGAGCTTCCATTTGGTGTAAATGAAAGGCTTATGACCCTACGCCTCAATCTCAGTAATTATCAAAGAGCAACTATAATAAGCGCATATGCTCCAACTCTCACTTCTGAAGAGGACCAAAAGGAAGAATTCTACTCCCAACTTGATGAGCTTCTGAAAAATATACCACAGTCTGATAAGATCATTCTCCTCGGGGATTTCAATGCCCGTGTTGGTAGGGACTCAACACTGTGGACAGGTGTAATTGGGAAGGAAGGTGTTGGTAACAGCAATCATAATGGGACTCTTCTCCTAACTAAATGTTCTGAATTTAACCTTGTCATTACAAATACACTCTTCCGACAGAAGGACAAATTTAAGACATCATGGCAACATCCAAGATCAAAACATTGGCACCTAATTGATTATGTGATAGTGCGTGCCCGAGATCAGCGTGATGTACTCATCAAGTGCTGATGACTGTTGGACTGTTCACAGACTGATCCGATCTGTTATGGCTCTGCGAATTCCCCAGAAATGTAAAAAGCAGGGAAAGCTCGTAAGACGTAAGGTCAATACCGAACTTCTTAAAGATGATAATGTTAAATCAAAGTTACATAAACTACTTGGTGAAAGGCTGCCTGATGATTATCCAGATAATATAGAAGAACACTGGCAAATGTTCAAGTCAGCAGTACTCTCAGCCTGCGAAGAGTCAGCTGGTTTTGCTAAGAAAAGACTGGTTTGATGAGAATGACCAAGAAATTCAATTTCTTATAGATGAGAAGAGGAAAGCGCTCAATGCATGAAAAAAAAACCTAAATCTGCATCCAAAAAACAACTTTATCAAGATGCCAAGGCTGAAGTCCAAAAGAGAACTCGAGCCATGAAAAACCTTTGGTGGGTATCTAAATCACATGAAATGGAGTATCTAGCTGAGACCAACAATACACATGCTTTCTTCAGTGCAACAAAAGTAGTCTATGGACCATCCCGCCACACCGTAAATCCTCTAAAATCAAAAGATGATACTGAACTTCTCCGAGACACTTGTTCAATCAACTCCCGCTGGAGGGAACATTTTGACGAACTAATGAACAGGGATACCCACGTCAATGATAACATTTTAAGCAAAATTCCTCAGAGACCAGTACAAACTCAGCTTGATGAAGGTCCCTCCCTACTAGAAGTTGAAATTGCTATTAATCAACTCAAGAATAATAAGGCAGCAGGCATAGATGGGATTCCAGCTGAACTATTTAAAGATGGGGGCACTGTACTAGTTCACCACCCTCACAAGCTCGTTGACAAGATATGGAAAACAGAAACGATCCCAGATGATCTCAGGGATGCCTTGATAGTAGTAACCTTTAAAAAGGGTGACAGAGCTCAATGTGGCAACTATCGTGGAATATCCCTGCTTTCTGTAGCTGGAAAGATTCTTGCCAGAATCCTGTCCAATCGTCTTAAACATTTGGCTGAAGAATCACTACCTGAAACCCAATGTGGATTTAGACTCAATCGAGGAACAACTGATGTGATCTTCTGTGCTAGACAGATGCAAGAAAAATGTAGGAACAAGATCGCCCTCTTTATATGGTCTTCATTGATATCGTCAAAGCTTTCGATTCAGTCAATAGAGAAGCTCTTTGGAAAATCCTAGCTCGAATTGGATGTCCTCCAAAATTCATTCAGATCATTAGAATACTCCATGATAATATGAAGGGCTCAGTTCTTAACAGCAATGAGCCTGGAGAACCCTTTAAGATCACAACAGGTGTCAAGCAAGGATGTGTGATCGCCCCAACATTATTCTCAATTTTTGTTGGCGCTATGCTTCACCTGATCAAAGAAAAAGTTCCGCATGGTGTAGATATTGAATACAGGACTGACGGAGGATTATTCAATCTTAGCAGACTGCGAGCAAAGACAAAGGTATCGACAGGTTCCGTTCTCGAACTCCAATATGCTGACGACAATGTTATATTGGCAAACTCGCTAGACGATCTTGAGGCTGCTCTGAATGCTTTTAATGACGCGTATAAGTGCATAGGTCTGGAAATAAACACCAGTAAAAGGCAAATTATCCATCAACCTGCTACGTCCAACTGTAATGCTGCTGGTTTTCCCATTATGATCAACGGGGACAACTTAAAATACATTGAACACTTCCCTTACCTGGGCAGTCATCTCTCAGCAAATGCTAACATTGATGCTGAAATCCAATATCGCCTTAAATGTGCCAGTGCAGCGTTTGGGCGTCTACGAAAAAGGGTGTTTGACAACCATGACATCAGTACTCCAACCAAATTGCATGTGTACCAAGCTGTTGTAATACCTTCTCTGCTCTATGGTTGCGAAACCTGGACTACCTACAGAAGGCACTTAAAGTGTTTGGAAAAGTACCATCAGCGTTGCATCAGGAGAATTCTTGGAGTTAAGTGGCAGGACCGACGCACCAACATCAGTGTCCTGGAGGAAGCGAATACTACCAGCATTGAGGCTATGATATTAAAGTATCAGCTTCGATGGGCAGGACATGTTGTTCGCATGCCTGAACGACGTCTTCCAAAACAAATCATGTACTGCCAGGTGCGGATTGGACAGAGAAAGCAAGGAGGGCAACGGAAACGCTTCAAAGACGTCCTAAAATACAATTTAAACAAATGTCAATTCAACACGGATAAATGGGAGACTACAGCATCAAATCGTCAGGTATGGCGTCGCTTCGTCCACCAAGGTCCACTATGTTTCGAACAACATCGACGAAGCCGTGAGACTGAGAAGTACAATGCGAGGAAAGAGCGTGAGGTTTATAGGTGGATCAACCCACAAGAGCCAGTGGTTGCTCCGAACAACGTGTGTCGCTACTGTGGGCGAGTTTGTGTTTCCAGGATTGGACTATATAGTCATCTAAGAACTCACCTTTAGAAGACAATCTTACTCGAGAACGAGTGATAGCCTATTATTATTATTACATGAAGATTATTGTGTACGTGTAGCATTCAAACTTCAATCGCTTGATTAGGACACAAGAAGTAACAACGAGATTTTAAAATTTCGCACAGCTGCCATCTTGTGGTTATGGAAACAATTGAAATACATTAGATGCCAGTGGATTAACATTCGTATAAGGAATTACTGTACCAAGTTTCACTGCACTCGGATGGTTAAATTGCGAGAAACGTCCATGTGAATATTTATACTTCGCGTCGCCCCATGTTGGATTTGTGATCACCAGGTTATTGAAAGTCCTATAGGTGAACTTATGTTCATGCCCCTATGAACATTAAAAAATTCAGTTTGATTGCTAGAATAGATTCGTAGATATTCAGAGCCGTCTAAATATTTCGGATGGTGGCCATGTTGGATTGCTAAATGTATAGGCCATAGAGCCATGTACCATTAAAGGAATATTATTGCGTATGTTCATTATTCAAACTTTCACTTCGATCGCATGATTACGACACAAGAAATAAAAACTTAATTTTAAAATTCGCACTGCCGCCATCTTGAGGTTGTGTAAACAATTGAACTAAATTAGATACCAGAGTATTACAATGTGTATAAACATTTCCTGTACTTAGTATCATTGCGTTTGGAACATTAAATCGCTAGAAAGGTCTATTTAAAATTATCGAATTCGCTTGGCCGCCATGTTCGTTTTGTAGTTAACCGGTTTTTGAAAGTCGCATAGACGAACTTTCAGTAGTGGCGTTTATCTCCGTACAAAATTTCAGGGTGATACCGCTGATAGTTTCAGAGAAATAGAATGCCCGTGAAATATTTCGCACTGCCGCCATCGTGTGGTTATGTAAACAATTGAACTAAGTTAGATGTCGGTGCATTACAATGTGTATAAACATATACTGTACCAAGTTTTATTGCGTTTGGTTGGTTAAATCGCGAGAAACGTCTATTTAAAAGTCGCAACTTCTCTTGGCCGTCATGTTGGTTTTATAGTTATCAGTTTTTCAAGAGTCACATAGGTGAACTTCTAGTAGTTCCCTTTAACACCGTAAAAACTTCCAGGGCGATATCGGTAATAGTTTCTGAGATATTGAATGCTGGTGAAATATTTCGCACAGCCGCCATGTTGGATTGGTGAGACGTAACAAAATTTGAAGGGCACGGTCTGGGTCGTCCGGAATAGCGCTATGAACTTACCGAGTTTAATTGAAATCGCTCAATCGTTTTAGAAGTTATTAGGGGGGACACACACCATCACACACACACGCACACACACACGGACAAAAGGTGATCTCATAAGCCTATTTTTAAAAATTGAAAATAGGCTAAAAATGGAGCTATGTTTCCATTGGTGGTCTAGTGCATGACATCATTAGAACCATACATTTTTGAATATAAATACATATTATGTCAGCAAGATTAAAGAGGTTCTCTTTTGTAACATTTGTCAGTTGATTATCAGATACTTCAATTTATGAAATAAACTGGTGACAATGACCAATCGAATATCAACATTCTTGGAATTTCTGCGGGGGGCCACGGCCCCACCTTGCCCCTCCCTGTGGGCGCCCAGGATTTACATGCATCGTTGCCAGATGGAAGGGAAGCACACATGATTCTAGAATATTTCAAAACTCGTCACTGTATGCAAGATTCCAACGAAGTAAATTCAAAGGTATCTTAATTGGAGACAGTGGCTACCGAAGCAATTCGTTTCTAATGACACCATTTACAAACCCTGTGACGCCTCCTCAGATGCGATACCAGACTGCTCTAAAACGCACAAGATCAAACGTAGAAAGGGTTTTTAGGCTATGGAAAAACCGGTTTAGATGCATCAATACACAAAATACTCTCCGAATTTCTCCTGCTCGTTGCTGTATTATCATTGTTGCATGTGTAATTCTTCATAATTATCGACTAAGGAGAGGACAGTGGAGATGTGGTGCCATTAGTGAGCAGTTGGAGCATCAGGAAGATGATAAACAAGATGAGGGTGAAGCTGAACCAGGGCAAGGAGCAAATGATAATGAATATAGGTGGAGGAAGATGTTAGAACACGGGATGACTTCGTGCGAAGGCACTTTACGTGAAACTCACTCATTGTTGTGTTCGTAATGAAAAATAGTGAACCAATTTAGGACGGTGACAATTGTTTACTTTATTTACTTTATTTATTAAGGATTACATTCTGTTAGATCTGCGTGTTTGAATTATCCATCATTGTTGACTGACACAATAGCTCAACAAATACGCCGTTAGATGTTCCAACCCTAGTGTCATCTGCATGAACTTGTTGTTGCATTGTTAGCGCTTGTTGTTTCATCCTCTTCGCCTTCCAATAAGTTAGTTCTTCAGCCAGTACCCCCATCTTCATGTCATGTTCTTCCTGCATGTTTTTCATTCTGGCTGTATGGTACTCTTCGACATAGCTGACAATTCTTTTCGTTGTTTTCGTTACCTATGTCGTCATCATCAGGAATATCCTCCAAGGGCTGTTGGTCCGCTAGCACATCATCAACCATCTTATCATATTCGGTAACCCCTCGTGGACTGGGAGAGGGTCCACCACCGGTTATAAATTTCTTCCTACGCTCTTCGGCATGCTGGGACTTTCTTTCTCTTTTTATCCGTTTCCAAGCGTTCCGCAGCTGTTCCTCAGTACGTTTTGAATTTTGGGAATCGGAATTGAACTCGGCACAGACATTTACCCACGCTTTTTTTCTTGATAACTTCGTTCGCTCTGTCATGTAATTTGCTTTCGACCTGCGGATATTTTGACACTAGTCGCGTTAAGCACTCTATTTCACATTTTACGAATTTACTGCAGTGGTTTCCTTTCAAATCATCCGTCATTTTTCACTCGGAAGATCTCTACCACACAATCAATTAATAGAATAAACAAAAACGATGTAATCTCCGCAGAAAACAGGTCACCGTTTGTCAAATTTTTCTTTAAATACCATGGAGGAAAGAATGGAAGGAGATGCCTTCGCTGCGCTGCCTAGCGCAAGCTGCTGAAGCCAAACGGCTCGCCCACTTTGGTTGCAAGAAAATGGCTGTCCCTATGCTTAAAGCCGTAAACCACTCCAACTAGTAATGGATTTTAGTGACATAAAACTGCTATGACAAGTCAAGATTTTTTCTTGGATAGGCAGAACACACTCTGTACATCACGGTACTTGGCACAAATAAGCTGCGTTATCGTTTTAAAAGCCAATTTAAATATAAATATGAGAGCACCTTTGCGAGGCTAGTTTTGTAAGGAAGACGCGGCAGACCGTAATAATACGCTGAAACACTTATTAAATTGAATACAGGTGTCTGAAGATGCGAGTTATACCAAAGAAGGAACATCTTGAGAATTAATGATGCCGAACTAATTACGGTATTTACACCAAATTGAGTTTTATCTTCTTATTGGTGTCGAGGCATTCATCAGTTTTTAAGCCTAATTTCTAGCACAGCCACTTTCACTCATTGGCCGTACACATTTTGATATTCAAGAATATGAACTTCAAAATTAATAAACAGAACAATTAAAAAAGGTCGCATATTTGCACAAAAATTCGGTATACCCTATACGTTTCGGTACCGTACGGTATTTTCTTTGTGGGGGGGGGGGGGTAGAAACTTGATGATTAGCCTCGAATTGATTAATTACGTAGGCCTACCGTAATTATTGACCGACAGCCGTTTGATAATTTGGGATTTCCAGAGGAATGATATTTTTTTTTTGGTATATAGGGTAGGCCTACACATCCTGAGATTAGAATTGAAGAGTTTTTTTTAATAACTTATCACTACTGTTATTACGTTTCCAAAGTTGCATAACCGGAGCGCGATAAAAACCAGGGCCAAAATAAGGTTTAGCCATGCACAATGCCTCATGCAAGTCACAGAACACCGAATACGAGTTAAGGTTACGCCCACTTTGGACGCAGCGCTTGGCTTCACTCAAACGAGCTCAGGGCATCTCCTCTTATTCTTTCCTCCATGTTAAATACTGTGTACTGCCAACATTAAACAATCAAATTCTCTGTTTTCCCGCACCAGTTCGGAACTAAAAGAGTGCGGTTTTAAAACTATCCCTGAACTAAAATTAGTCCGTACTTAATTAAGTCCAGAACTATCGACTGACCTAGCAATGCAATTTTAACTCCAGGTTTAAATTTAGTCCGGACTAGCTTAGTCCTAGGGCCAGTTGTTCCATCTCCTTTTATACGTCATGCAAACTCCGGTTGTGTAGCCGCCTGTTGGTCAATAACCGTCTGTTGGTATTTTGCATGTTGCGCCAGATATTTAAAACTTGTTTTGTCTAACAAACCACTGCACCTTTTAGAAGGCCATGATCGAGAATGTATTCAGCTGTTTTAACTCCAGGTTTAAATTTAGTCCGGTCTAGCTTGGTCCTAGACTTGTAAAACCTCCACCTTATAGTGGGCGATGTATTGAAGATATAGATATGCTCCCGCGGACTTTTTTTGTAGAACTTTCATGATGAACAATTCTTACACACATAGTATACAGATATGTTTAACGGTTTGTCCAGCGTAAGCTTAAAAAGCGCACGGGCGCCATGTGGTTTTTTCGACTTTTCCACTGAAATCGTTACTGCTCGGCTTCCTTTGGTCATAAATAAATTATTTTCTACAGAAATCTTCCTCGAGATATCCTTTTATGAATTGTGAAAACCGTATCAAAATCCATCCAGAGGTTCACCCGTCACTTCCAAAAATGACAGTAGCGACACTCGAGCTCAGCAACAGAAGAGAAAGAGAGAGAGCGTTGCAGCAGAAGAGAGATAAAACGATATCATCACCTTTCACTGTAACACTTTTTCACGAACGTCACTGTATTCCGACAATTAATTTGAGATTGTCACGTCAAAATGATTTTTTTTGGTACTTCTTCGGTGTGGGTACAAACTTTTTCGTATTAGCCCCCAAATGTAACCACCCATCATGTTCTCATTATATTGTCCTTGTTAACGTTGGTCAAAGTCCATCACGTCTTGGAGAAAACGTTATCCTTGCCCTTCTGAATATGTCCCCAAGTTATCTTTAAATTGGTCCAAGTGAGCATGTAACATGTGTATGCTACTTTAAGGGACATTCTATAAGCACGAGTTTAAAGTTCTCAAGCACAGTGGAAATAAGCTCTTTGTAATTCTCAGCTGTCTTATTTCCAAGGAAGCCTAAAGGCTGCGCCATGCTTGTTTTTCGAGGGTGTTGAGTAATTGTGGAAATTCTTCACTGGTCATTAGTTCCTTTATTTGAGGCAGGGGTCGGTGCCTAGGCACCACCAATGTGCCCTCTCTATAACAGTTTATATTAAATTTAAACTCAAGGAAATTGCATGCATATCTTATTGTACATTCATCTGAACGAGCGCGCGAAATGACATACGCTCTGGCGGTGCTTTCTTGAATGAGTGAGCCAGGGCACACGGGCTCACTTCTGTCTCGGGACAGTCGGATGAGGAGCCGCAAAGATGCGCGCGCACCCGGCAGCGAGGAGCATTTGAACAGCGCTGACTTGAAATGCTCCTCGCTGTCTCATTGTGTGATTGTTACCTACAACAACAAAAACAACAAATCAACGACAGTGAAAAAAGTGAACACAAAAAAAACTCAACAAACTATTTAGCGATAAAAAAAAATGGATACATTCGTCGTTATCATTTCCACACCACTTATTGAAGTAGATAACTCGGTCGGGGTCCATGCACGGATGAGACAGCTTGGTGTTCCTAGGCAAAACCCCACACAAGACACTGCATAAACCTAGAAAAATTGCTGAGTTTTAAGATTCCCATTCCTTGTAATATATCCACATAACAACATTTCTGCAAAGGACGGGATTAACGGCGAATTCAGCCGAGTGATAGACGCAGTCTGAAGGAAATGAAATTCATGAGAAAACAGTCCAAGGAGATGAAATTGGGTGAAGAAGACACCATAAGAGAAAAGGAACGGAAAATATGGTTCTGGGGACTTTTAGACAGTGGGTGACGAAGAAAATCATTCTAATGTTTTAAAATTCTTTTGCTGCACAATTCATTTTCTTGGACTTTACACCAACTATTCAGTAGCAAATATTAACCAATCTCAATAATATTTTTGTAGCAGGTGAAGATATCTCCCATAATTCTGTGCATCCATCTATATATTTAAAACAGTAAGGTGATTTTTGTTACCACGAGATTGAGAGAACGACAGAACCGATTTACTTCGTAGAGCACTCTAACGAAAGCTCTTGGCCTCTAGATTTGCAGAGTGTCTATAAAATAAACAAATATATTACGGTATATTTTTGAATTAATATAGAAAATAGCAGAATTCTCGACCCTCACGCATGCGCACAATCCGCCTGGGGTCATGACAAAATGGCGGTGAGAAGTCCATTAAAATGTAAGTTATTTAATAAGCTTGCATGTAATTGAAAACATACATTAACCAAGTTCTGACAATAAAATATAATAACAGTATGAACGTATACGAATGTGCAACATTGATTTATTTGGATAATGAAATGGATTATTTCCTTCAGACAGCGGCTTTTGAAGATAATGAACGGCTGCGTCTGCTGCTGACCAAGATTGCGCGAGTAGCTATGTGGTTAAGGCGACTGACTGGGGTTCCAAGGTTCACCGGTTCGATCCCAGCCCTCGCCGATATATATATATATTTTTTTTACCATTGAAATATTGTTTAATCAAGGAGTATTAGTAAGGTTTTATGTCTGTTAAAGATACATATTTCTACATTCCCTCTCAATACGTTTTATTTCCGTTTTACCATTGCATTACAGCATGTGATCAAAAGAGCAAACTGTTGTCCTCAGTACGCCGTTTAAATATCTGCAATCAGTTCCTATAACTGACAACAGATGGCAGTACATCGCCCATATAGTTCCAGTAACTGACAGCAGATGGCAGCACCATTGCATCGATATATTTAAAACCCAAGACATGGCACGTTTTCACGTGATGGAGAATTACACACATCAAAAAAAGTTTTGCATCACCTCGGTTCCAAGAGTTCCGGAACCTTTAAATACAAAGGGAATAGAGATCAACACAAACAACATTTCAGCTCGTTTTATTGCTCATGAGACCCACACATTGCATGTTGTACCATCATACAGCTAGACTTTCAGCATTTGTGGTCCAGATTGCAGTACACACCACTACCTCTAATACCCAGTAGCACGTCCTCTTGCATTGATGCATGCCTGTATTCGTCGTGGCATACTATCCACAAGTTCATCAAGACACTGTTGGTCCAAATTGTCCCACTCCTCAACGACAATTCGGCGTAAATCTCTCAGAGTGGTTGGTGGGTCAAGACGTCCATAAACAGCCCTTTTCAACATATCCCAGGCATGTTCGATAGGGTTCATGTCTGGCGAACATGCTGGCCACTGTAGTCGAGCGATGTCGTTATCTTGAAGGAACGCATTCACAAGATGTGCACGATGAGGTCGAGAATTGTCGTCCATGAAGACAAATGCCTCTCCAATATTCTGCCGATATGGTTGCACTATGGGTCGGAGGATGTCATTCAGGTATCGTAAAGCCGTTTCGGAGCCTTCCATGACCACCAGTGGCGTACGTCGGCCCCACATAATGCCACCCCAAAACATCAGGGAACCACCACCTTGCTGCACTCGCTGGACAGTGTGTCTAAGACGTTCAGCCTGACCAGGGTGCCTCCAAACACGTCTCCGACGATTGTCTGGTTGAAGGCATATGCGACACTCATCGGTGAAGAGAACGTGATGCCAATTCCGTGGGGTCCATTCAGCATGTTGTTGGGCCCATCTGTACCGCGCTGCATGGTGTCGGGGTTGCAAAGCTGGACCTCGCCATGGACGTCGGGAGTGAAGTTGCGCATCATGCAGCCTATTGCGCACAGTTTGAGTTGAAACACGACGTCCTGTGGTTGAACGAAACGCATTATTCAACATGGTGGCATTGCTGTCAGGGTTCCTCCGAGCGGCAGTCCGTAAGTAGCGGTCATCCACTACAGTAGTAGCCCTTGGGCGGCCTGAGCGAGGCCTGTCATCGACAGTTCCTGTATCTCTGTACCTCCTCCATGTCCGAACAACATCGCTTTGGTTCACTCTGAGACGCCTGGAAACTTCCCTTGTTGAGAGCCCTTCTTGACACAAAGTAACAATGCGGACGCGATCGAACTGCGGTATTGACCTTCTAGGCATGGTAGAACTACAGACAACATGAGCAGCGTACCTTCGTCCTGGTGGAATGACTGGAACTGATCGGCTGTCGTACCCCCTCCGTCTAATAGGCCCTGCTCATGCATGGTTGTTTACATCTTTGAGCAGTTTTAGTGACATCTATGAACAGTCAAAGGGACTGTATCTTGGATACAATATACACAGTCAACGTCTATATGCCGGAGATCTGGGAACCGAGGTGATGCAAAACTTTTTTTGATGTGCGTATAAAGGAGGGGAATATTTAAGAAGGGAAATTTTGAGCAACATTAACCGACAGTTGAATGTGTAGGCCATGTTGTTTATGTACCTTAATATTGCAATTTCTTCCCAATGCTTCGGTGGTCAAGTTATTAGCGTCCTAGACTAAAAGTTATAATTATGCATCGTCGATATACTCTTAAATTATTAAAGAAAAAAGTAGTTTTCCAGGCACTCGCGCGTGTCCACAATTGCTTTCGCCATAAGAGACACTTGGCAAACATAATTCGTTTGAAGGGCTCCGACATTGTGGTCACTCAGCCCCGTGTACTTGGGTGTGTATGTGTGAAATTTTCTCTCATAACCTGTGTTATTGTGATGGCTGCATTACTGTGTGTATTTGTAATTAAGGTGGTAAATGGCAAGGAGACGGCCAAGTCCTTAAGTTAGGAACCATCCCGGTATTTGCCTTAAGTGGAAGTGGGAAACCACGGAAAACCACATCCAAGATTGTCGAGGTGGGAATTAAACCTTCCTCTTCTTAGTTATACCTCAAGAGACTGAATGTGCCCCGTTTTTGCCCTCAGAACAGAATTCAATTTCTTGGCAGAGCAGGAAATGTAACCCGGGTCTCCGGGGGCGATAGACAAGAATAGGTGGGCCTCCTTGTGTTAATACGATTTTTGACATGCACGGGACATATAATTCAAAAACTGCCTCCATTAGGGCGACTGCCGAAGTGAGTATTGAGTATAGGCCTATGGTCGTTCCAGTAGTTGGCGAAGTGATTCTATGTTCCCCTGCAAAATGTACTGTCATAACCTATAACAGGTGATGGAAATTGCTTATTTAGAGCAGTTTCGTACTGTTTATAACAAAATGAAGAACGTCATTCTGAGCTGCGTTTTCAAGCTATCGCAAAAAATTTCGCTGACAGGAACAATTATAAGGAATTTATTTTAAGCGATCAGTCTCATCGCATTCTCCTCACCAACCAACTTGAGTATGAAAGTCTCTGGACGGTCATGTTGAACTTCGTTGTATAAGACAATTGTTTAATGATTATTTGTTTAGAGTACTGAGTCTAACTGCGCAGTTGATTTCGGCAATGGAAGTATTATTTGCCATGTAATATTTAGCGGCTCCGTTATTGCAGGACACTATAGTGTTATCGAATAATACGAAGCCACATTTAAAATCCAATATAAATAGGCCATTTCAGAAACAATTCCAGATATTATGCAGTACAGTGTACTGTAAGGTCTTTGACGATCAAATGTAAACATTGTTCTACATTGTACTTCTCTTGCGTAAAATCTATGCGTGGTTACTTTGGTCTTTACTGTTGTGAGGGTAAAATTGATCTGCTGGAAAAAAAATATTTGCCAACCTGCAACAATGTAATGATATTAATTTAAAAGTCATTGAACTTATACCCAGTAGTTCAGCGTTAACAGATTGGATACTGAAGATGAAAGCCAGCTACTTCATTTCCCTATTATTGAATTTTTCAATTCCTTGGAATTAAGTGATTCGCCTCCACATACTCCGAACGTTTGAGCCATAGTTATGCTCCTTAGAAATCTGAACGTTTCCCAAGGACTCATATATGGTAATATATTAATTGTAAGAAATATGTAAGAAATTGCTTGGATTCGGATATAATAGGTGCAGTAATATTAGGCAGAGAGCTCAAATCCTACGACTTGATTTAACACCTTCCGATAAAACACTTGCAGGTACAGTACATTTTCTTTTAATAGGCAACAATGTCCTATTCGCTCGACCTACTTTATCACAATCAATCAAGCTCAAGGAGAAACTCTTGAACGTATTGGGCTATTTACCTCATCACGTTTTAAGTCATGACCAGCAGGATAGTGAAGGTACAAAAAAGGTCCTGTATGGGATGGTAACGAATAAGAGGCGGAAGGATCCTACGGATTATGTCAGAATGGTGAACAAAAGGGGACAAGGGATAGAAAATAGGGAAGAACTGAAGAAAATGTGAAAAGAATATTTTGAAGAACTCCTGAACCCAAATGGAAACCACGGCGAGGAAGAAGAAATCGGGGAAAAGGTACAGTAGATGAACTGCAAACCGAAAAGGACTTAACATGGAAAGAAGTGGAAGATGCAGTGAGGAAGATGTAAGGAGGGAAGGCACCGGGTGTGGATGAGTTGAGTGTGGAGGTGGTGAGAGCAGCAGGAGAGGTGGGGATACAATGGTTGTACCGAGTGATGAAGGCAGCATGGAAGGAAAGGAAGACCCCAGAGGACTGGGAAAAGGGAATAATTGTCCCGATCTTCAAGAAAGGTAGTAGAACAGAATGCAGAAACTATCGGGGAATAACACTGATGAGTCATTGTGCAAAGATGTTTGAGAAAGTTTTAGAAAGGAGAATTAGGACAAGGATAGAAGGAGGGATGAGGGAAGAACAACATGGCTTCAGAGCAGGAAGGTCCACAGTGGATTTGATTTTTGCTGTAAGTCAGTTACAAGAACAGCACTATGAGTATGGAACAGATCTACTGATGGCCTTCCTGGACATTGAGAAAGCATATGACAGTGTATGCAGACAAAGTATGGAAGTCCCTGGAGGATAGAGGAGTAGAAAAATGGACTATAAGGAGGATAAAAGAGATGTACAAGGGAAGCGTGAGCTGTGTGAAAGTGGGAGGAGAGAGATCGGACTGGGTGGAACAGAGAAACGGCCTGAAACAAAGAAGTGCACTGTCACCGTTACTTTTCATTGTGGCGATGGATGACATAATGACCCGAGCGGCACAAGTAATTGGGGAAGGAAAGATGAAAGCAATGGTGTTTGCGGATGATTTGATGATTGTGGAAACAAGGAGGAGGAGGTACAGGAACAGTTGGACGTGTGGGGAGGAATAATACAAGGATATGGGATGAAATTTAGCATAAATAAGAGTGAGATGGTGATCACAACAAGGAAGAAGGAAAGAACCACAACGGGAATAACAATTGTTGGGGAACAGCTGAAGAAAGTGGAGAGTTTCAAGTATCTGGGAAGCCTGATACAAGAGAATGGAAGAAACGGTAGAGAAATAAATGAGCGGGGGAGACAGGCAGAAGCATTCCGGAGGAGTGTGAGAAGCATGTTATGGAGCAGGGATGTCCCTCAGAACAGCAAGTAGATCATATATCGTACTATGTCCCTATCCTGACGTATGCCTCGGAGACCTGGGTTATAAAAGGAAGGGAGAAGAGCAAAATACAGGCCAGTGAGATGAGGTTCTTGAGAAGCAGTATTGGAGCTACAAAGAGGGACAGAATAAGAAATGAGAGGACGAGAGAATTAATGAAGGAGGAACCATTACAGGATAGTATAGAGAAATCTAGACTTAGATGGTATGGACATGTAAAACGAATGGAGGAGAAGAGGATACCCAGGAGGATACACGAGACGAAGTGGGAAGGAAAGAGACCAAGAGCGAGACCGAGAGACAGTTGGCTGAAGGGGGTGGAAGAAAGCGTGAAGAAGAGAGGAGAAGACTGGACAAGGGTGGAGGCTGAGAGATGGTGGGAAGACAGAAGACGTTGGAGAGGCTTGTGTTCCAAACAGACCCGGCCAGTGGCTGGAAACTGTGCAAGATGATGATGACCTCATCACGTTTTCAGTCATGACCAGCAATATGTTGCAATGCTGAGAGTGCTATCTTTTGACGCCCTTAAAGTTGCAATAGTGCTAAAAAGTAATCGTACAAAGAATGTAGCTTATATAAGAAGCTTCTTCAGTAAATTTGTTTTCCATTGTCCGTCATGTTTTGACGGGTTTCATCTAGTATTAGTTAAAATAGTTATCGTTTATTTTTAAATAATTTTTAATTTTAATTTTTAGAAATAAAAATTAATTTTGTGAAACAATTTTTTATTTCAGAAACTATTTCATATTTTTCCAAACCCATGCACAGAATTATTAGTCTGTGCAATAAGTACATAGTGTAAAAAGATTGTAAACATTCAGTAATTTTTAGTGGTAAATAGTTGGTATCAATTTTTTTTAGGAAAAGACTATCTTTTAGTAATTTCTGCCCATACTGCTCAACGGAAAGGAATAATTTTTCACTTTTTGCTTTATGAAAGATGTTGGTCGTATGGAAATAAAATTTGGTGCAGTTTGGATCACTGGGAGCAAAAAAAAAAAATTGGGGTAGCCTATAGTGTCCCCGTAAGGAACCTTCCACTAATTACACCTGTTTGAAGCTAAATTGTATAAGTTAGGAATGTAAACAACGCTCTTAGGTTTCTACGTTCGTTGCCAAGAGCCGACTGTGGTGGCGTCTAGTAGCTAGGGAAAATAGAATTTTAAATGAGAGAAAACATGTTTACTATCGTCCTCGTAGATCATGTAGACAAAAGTAAGTTGCAATATTGTTGTACGACGTGAGGAGGATATAATAAAATAATTAAAAAGAAGTAAAAAATTTCACCCTTGGATAGCCTTGTACCCGGGATCTGCGAAACAACAAGCGAGCGCGATACCTCTTGCACACTTTTCCAATAGACTTCAACGCATTTTGTTACGCTCCTTAATAGTGCGTATGGTTAAATATCCAATTATTACAGTTAGATCTTAAATATTGATTGGAATGCATTCATTCTGTACCAAGCATATTTTGAAATGTACTTAAAGCAAGTTTCACGACCGCTTTGCGTTAATAATGCAAATCGACTGTAAATATTACCCCGAAACGACAACCGTCCTCCATGTTTTATTTCCTACAACTTGGCGCACGAAATGCTAGCATGTGATACACTTCAGTCATAAATCTGGTGTTCGACGAGGATGAACAGAATCATACAGGAATGAAAGACAAGTACGCAGGTGGGATAATTCTTGTAGGTAACAATCACACAATGAGACAGCGAGGAGCATTTCAAGTCGGCGCTCCTCGCTGCCGGGTGCGCGCGCATCTTTGCGGCTCCTCATCCGACTGTCCCGAGCGGAAGGTAGAATTTCATGAAGTGATATATATTTCAACCACCAAATGGCAGCACAATGCAGAGGACACAGATCTAGGGTTTCCAAATGTAATGCTTTGTCACTATATCTGGCGACTATTAAACATATACAAGATGCTTTTAGTTATTTCTTGTTAGACATTTAGCGACTTTTGACGTGACAACGTCAAATAAATTGTTGGAATGCAGTGACGTTTCCTTGGTTTAAGTTGGTGACACAGTTACGCCTACCAGAACGCTTGAGGGGATTAAGGACTGGAAGCCAAGCTCTGTTCACACGTTCTGCTTCCTCCTTAAGATTGAAGCTGTTAGTATGCTTCAGGATTACAATGGCCTCCCTTTGTAGTCTGGCATGATAAGACACCGTGGTGGACAGAGCTTCGGTGTCTCCATATCTTATGTCGTGACCTGCGAGTAGGGAGGTCACGACATAAGCATACTAACAGCTTCAATCTTAAAAGGAGGAAGCAGAACGTGTGAACAGAGCTTGGCTTCCAGTCCTTAATCCCCTCAAGCCTGCCCTCATTGACCGTCGTAGACGAGAAGATGCAACAGAAGAGCAGCCCTGTCCTTGATGCATTACTTTTATGTGGTACGCCGTTGCTATGGTAGCCTCTATGTGTGGGTTGTTGACTATTTATATATCTTCTATTTCCTTGTTTTACCTCGCTTAATGTAACCTGTGAACATGCTGAACGCAGTTTTCAGCGAAACGTCAGGACAACAAAATGTCCTTAGAACACGGCCTATAAGCCCGCGAAACAGACATTACAAAATGTTTTGCTTGTTGATTTGTGTAATTCAACGCGTATTAAAGAACCGTGAACCATTTTCACTTCAAGCAGACTGCATATTCTCCCTACTACGATTATTGTAAATGGAGTTTGTCCACCAGGTGGTGTAGCTGCTAGCGTTCTTGCCTGTCGCCCCGAAGGTCCGGGTTCGATTCCTGGCTCTGCCAAGAAGTTTTTATTCAGGTTTGGGAACTGGAACGGGGTACAATCAACCTCGTGAGGAACACATGAGAAGAGGAGGGTTCGATTCCCACCTCAGTCATCCTGGCAGTGATTTTCCGTGGCTTCCCCACATCTACTCCAGGTGAATGCTCGGATGGTTCCTAACTTAAGGCCACGACCAACTCATTCGCGCAGACACCATATTGTATTAGTTTCAATGTAAGCTATAGACTTACTGTCGACCAAAATATTATGTGCACTCGAGTTTGAAAGTTGTTTGTGAAGTAACCAATAGACCGACATAAACTCCAGTAACATCATCATTTTCGTCGTTCTATTTTACGTTAGTTCATGTAGGTTTGGAATTTTCAATTTATATTTTAATACTTTTTATCGCAGTTGGAACCCAAAAAATGCCCGTTTTAGGCGTGTTTCAACCATGTGTCACATTTAAAAATTGTTATCTCACAAACCCGCCATCAGATCGAATTCAAATTTTGACACAATATACATTGGAATGTTGTATAACTGGTTTATTGATTTCAAAATTTTGTATGTCCAAAAAACAAAGTTGTTATGATTTTTGTAAGGTAACTTTTTCTCGGCTCGGGGTGGTTGGAAAATGTAGTTCTTGGTGGCGTTGTAATCCTTATACATCATAAAGGTAGGTTGTATGACTGTGAAATACGTAAATTAATTCATTTATTTTATATTGGTTTGTATTTGTACGGGGAAATAAGACATGGTTCACCAGCTAGCCGCTCCGGGGAGAGCTCTACAGCGTTGCTGAGATGGAGCCCATCACTTCCGAGCGAGGCGCGCCATGACGCGTTTTGGGTTCCATCTTGGCAACGCTGTACAGCTTTACCCGGAGCGGCTAGCTAGTGAACCATGTATTATTTCTCCGTACAAATACAAACCGATATAAAATAATTAAATTAATTTACGTATTTCACAGTCATACAGCATAACCTTTTGATGTATAAGGATTACAACGCGACCAAGAACATTATTTTCCAACGACCCCGATCCGAGAAAAAGTTACCTTACAAAGATGATAACAACTTTGTTTTTTGGACATACAAAATTTTGAAATCAATAAACCAGTTATACAACATTCCAATGTATATTGTGTCAAAATTTGGATTCGATCTGATGACGAGTTTGTGAGATAATAATTCTTAAATGTGACGCATGGTTGAAACACGCTTAAAAACGGGCACTTTTTGTGTTCCAACTGCGATAAAAAATATTAAAATATAAACTTAAAATTCCAAACCTACATGAACTAACGTAAAATAGAACGACGAAAATGATGATGTTATTGGATTTTATGTAGGTCTATTGGTTACTTCACAAACAACCTTCAAACTCGAGTGCACATAATATTTTGGTCGACAGTAGTAAATTAATATTATTATAATTATTGATTATACACACTTTTTATCGCTTTCATTATTTCGCTTGAATAGGATACGACAAATGAAAATAAATATAAATTTCGAACTGTCACCCTCTTGATTTCTTGAAAATTGTTGAACTAAATAAGATGCCAAATTGTTAGGTTCTGAACAAAGATGCGCTTGGTTGATTAGATCGCCATGAAGGACGGTCATTTTAAATATTAGAAATTTGTGTGACCACCATGTTGATTTCGTGCTTATCGGGTTTTTGATGATGTTCTTATTTAATTGTCGTTTATCAACAGGCAAATGTTTAGTTGGATCACAGCAATAGTCTCAGTTATATTGAGATTCGGTAAAATATTTCTTCTGACCGCCATGTTGGAGTGTTTTATATAACGTATATGGCATAGAGTGATGTACCAGTAGATAAATATTAAAACCGTGGTTCATTATAGAATATCTTACCTTGATCGCTTTTTACGACACAATAAATAAAAACATGTTTACAAACTTTCGCACAGCCACCATACTGAATTTATCAAGCCAATTGCATTATTTTCAACATCAATATATGAAATTTTACGTAACGATATACTGTGCCTAGTTTCAGTAGGATCGAATGATTAAGTTCCGAGGAAAGCCCTTTTGAATATTTCAATGTTGTGCAGCCACCTTGTTGTTTTGTGCTCATCAGGCTTTTATAATTATGTGAATTTACTTTAGTGGTCTCTATCACCATAGACTATATGGGATATTACATGTGCTCACCATGTTGGATAGGTGACATTAAAATTTGAAAGGAAAAGTCGAGCTTGTAGCGAGTGGTAGTAAGTCATAACCATGTTTCATTGAAGTCACTCCAACCAATCAAATACATTAGTGGGACCCGCACGGGCATACACGGACAAAAGGTGATTTCATAAGCCCATATTTCATAAGATGAAAATAGGCCAAAATGTAGTTGTACATAAGTATATTTTGCGGTAAATAAATACAGCATTTACATGGAGCAATAGTAAGGAGTCCAGGTCAAAATGGTTTAAGACATATCGTAAATTGTAATTTAAAAGATGATTTTGTGGTGAGGCCTGACGTACAAATTAGCAGTTTACAGTAGTTTGTATACGACTTCGCAAGTGTTGAGGGTACAAGCTGAACACAATGTTACGATTTACACTCAGTGGAAGAACATAATCTTCATACACGTTCGGGAATGTTTCAAACGATTCTTCTACAACACACTAACGAAGTTTGAAGAAGGAGAAAAATATTTCATTTTGGGTTCAGAACAAAAGCAGGGACGCCAATGTAGGTGAGGCACCCTTCATTTTCAGTCCAAACGGAGAGTTGCCAGAAGTCCTTAGGTAGTAGCTACCCGCAAGGCTGCAAAAGAAATTCAAACATTAATAAATGTATAACATATTGAGTAATTGCAGGCATTATTATGTGTGGGATTCAGATTGGCATTGCACGTGGTTGGAATTCTGGTTCATGCATACGTGGTTTTCAGTATGAAAACTGACAACCTTGAGCAAACATAACTGATTTGGTTATCAGCATTGGACCAACAGTCTCATAAGCGTATGGTATGTTTACAACAGCGTAGCCGGGGTAATTCACGGTACACGACTGTAATGGGGATCTGCAGCTCGGAGAACTTGGGTTTGAATCCCAGCGCCAGCATTAGCCATCTCATAATAATGTTTTAAACATTTCATTTAGCCTCCCATTTTCATAGTCATGTTTTTAATTGTTTAAATGCACGGAGAATTCTGGCGAATATTAGGAAGAAACGCTATGAGTGAGAGAACAGGAGAGAGGTTTTAGAGATCTCATATTTGGGGACCGGAGGAGTCTAGACGGCGTGGTTTTGAGCGGAGTGAGTAGGGTAAAACATCAGGAGTGACGAAGGAGGCTACCGTAATAGTACCTAGGTATAACGGAGGTTCGGTGATAGCATAATATACTGTACAAGATTAAAAACTTCGAAAGATTTTCCTGTATATTGAAAGTGAATATATTAGTGACTGATAGAAAATCGAAAGCAGTTATTATGTCTGTAATAAAATATTAAAGAATGCCACTAGTGAAGTGAAAGTTAATTTGAAAAGTTGAGCGTAAATACTGTAGTTGAAATTAGCAATATTACGTTGTGGAATTTAGTGCATCAATTTTTATCCGAGCGATATTGGTGAACGGTGATTGTGACCAGTGAACATTGTATAGCGACATTGAATACTGAAATACAATATTATGTCACAGCCGATAAAATTAAAGTATGGTTTTTGAACTTCGAAATGAGGGTATTACAATATATTGTAACTTTTATTGCACACCTACGAGGGATATTCCTTAAAAATATTAAACAACGAAAGACTACAGCGGGAAGACATTAAAGGGATATGGAACATTTAAAATACATGGCATATGGAAATTAGAAACATATACGGATAAGCGAGTTGAAGGGGACAATTCTACAAAACGGAAACATGAGAGGAAAGATGTATTAAACTACCATGATAAGGGGGGAAAATATTAGAAATATTAGTGATGGTTATATCAAGAGTGGCATACAAACCGCAATGGTTACTCAGAGAAGATCTCCAACAACATCCGGAGCCAAGTAAAGGAAGAAGAAGATCACCAACCCAGAAGGTTTCAAAGAAGAACATGACTGACTACAAGAGGCAGCATGGAGCGATGGAAGACTGGAGAATTATATTCAAATCGAGATCTACCAAAATCCAGAATCGGACGGCAACTGACGCAAAAGAAGAAGGAAATATTGGAGGAAGAAGTGGGATGAAATTTAATTACACCTTGGAGGTATGCGAGCCAAACAAAGCAGTCCAGAAAAGGTGGAGTCGCTCAGTTTTGTTTTATGTAGTAATTCGAGAATGTAGTACTCATGTATGGCCATTGTCTAGGGATATATTTCGATTCAATAATGTTAAATACAATGATATTTTAACAAATGTATTCGACGATCATTCAATATTTTAGTTCTACGAATTTATTATTAGAAATTTACTCGGTTAGCCCTCCATTAGTCGCGCGCTTAGAGTTACGTTTTCAGTCCCACGTGTTTTTTGTTCCACATAACAAAAAACAGGCAAAACTATTCAAATAATGAAATTAATATTATTTATATTTACAATTATAATTAATTGGTTCCTAGCAGATGCGGTACCTATGGTGTTGTAGACCTATCTTCATCAGCTGATTCTTCACTGGTCACCTACTTCGACATTATCTTCTTTGGCTTCCTCTTGGTAAATTATTTGGGCAGTGTTCATTTGAATCCAGAGCCTCCAACAATAAGTTGTGAGTTCTTCCCTCTTATTTTTCATATTCGTACATTCTCATTGATACAATTGTAAATGTCGATTTATTTTCACACCAAATAATACACATGTAAACCACAGAGAAAACCCTTACTGAGGTACAACTGGGTCAAGACTGAATCAGAATTATTGTGGGATAAAAGAAGCCAGGAGTGGAAGGCGGGAAACGGCTCTGGTTATTCAAAATATCAGTACGTCTCGATATTACGTCATCAAAATGGCTAACTTATTCAGTCGCGCGCGGAATTCCTCACCGCAAAAATGCACTCTAAAAATAAAGTTCTCACTGCTATAGAATTATTGGGAAATGAGTCTAAATTTGAATTGTTATAGTATAAAGGTGAACAATAAAATGGCAGCTAGACTACACAGTAAGTGATTCCAATAGAAGTTAGGGAATTATTAATTTACACAATTTAATGCTGAACAAAATTCTGCACTGCGACTAATTAAGGGTTAAACACATTCGAGATTTTTATATTATAAATGTTAACATTAGTGGTTTCTATTTTAAGGTGATTTGCATTTAGTGCAACCTTCACATGGCAATTTTTGGTAGTTAGGCAAGATTGTTGTTTCGATGTCAATGTTGATATTTAATCAATGATTGAACAGCTGATATGATGTTTATAAGGGCATATAGGAAGTTATTCGCAAGATATGAGATGAATTTAAAAGGATAGGAACAGCTGATATTGAGAATATTATGAAAAATGGTACCATAAGTAAAAATGACGGAATAGTACCTTGTAATTATAAAAGATAAGTCATGTATTAAGTTCAGCAAGGTTACGTCGTTTATTGAAACAATAAAGTAGACAGTCAATAACTGTCCCATAACAATTATTATGGTACGTAAGACATTTACTCTGCCACCTACTTTACCACTTCGCCTTTCTGACCACATCTTACTTTAATTTCCCGTCACCATTAGCAACGACTATTGGTGACATCTTCAGTTGGACGAGAGTCACCATTCCATCAAGGCTTGGTAACCGCCAACTCCTCTTTAGGAATTATTTCCTATAGTGTATCCATCATGAAAAGAAGGAGAAGGAAGAGGATTTTTAATTCCATGACTTAATTTATTTACGTTCGTCTTTTGGACTTTTAAAATCTCAAATTTAAACTAAAAGGAGTAACAACAAGCCAAGGTAGCGTATTATTTTTATATCCTGCAACTTGTATTTTCTATAATATTTTGTTTCCTGTTTTGTTTCTTATCTTGTTTGTTGTATTAATTGATATGCATGCGTTTGGGGTTACTCTTTCTACTAACCTATCTTCTGTAGCCTTATTGTTTTTTAAGGTTTGTTGTTCCAAACTTAGGCAGCCTCCATCTATCAGTCTTGATTGACTTGGACGGTATTTCCTAACCTATCAACTTTAGATTTCTTTCCCCTACCGTCCAAGTCCTTAGTATTGTTCCATATTAACTCCGTTTAATATAAAAATCTTAGCATTTAATTACTTATTTTATTTAATGAGCTTATTGTTTTGTGGGTTTTAGTAAGAATTCCTAGAGCAGGATAAGGGCTATTCTATGCTTCCCTCGCTTATAAATTCTTCTTTTGTTTTAACCGTCTTGTAATTATTGTTTAACTTACCCTCATTAAGCCCCAACGGTGAAGTGTACGAGTGTAGGGTTTGAAGGTGGGGCGGTATAAATAACAATTATGTAAAATGTGAAATAAGCATTATGTAGCGATAGGAATATAGGATGAACTTAGGATGTATAATTATTTACAAATATAACTAAAGGTAATATGTTTATTCAAGGAAACCAGGAATGCCACAATGAATATTGAGAAAGGTATAGCAGGAATGACACTCATTTCTAATTATTTTATCAATTCAGACAAGAATATTCTAAGAGTTTTGAAATCATTATGGTCAATAGACGCACGATTATTGTGTGATACAGGCACGATATAGTTAATACAGGCGCGAGATTATAATGAAACAAGAAGTTCCGTGACGAACTAAAGAGCCTACTTTTCTTAAAATTTAAAATTCATGCCATTGATTAATCTATATGGATCTATCTAGAATAATGACAAAATTAAATTGGTAATATAGAAATTTCTAATTAGTTCGAAATACTGTATACCTGGCATAATGTAGCCTAATAGAGAACTGGCCAACGGCCTAGCCGTGTTGAAACACCGGATCCCATGAGAACTCCGTAGTTAAGCAACATTGGGCGTAGTCGGAACTTGGATGGTGTGCCGGTTCTAGGCACTGCGCGCTGTTGGCCAACATAAGGAGGAGCGGAAAGGCCCTGGCCACCCTACCGCAAGTAAACTCCGGCTGGGGGAAGCCTCTTCGGAGGCTCGGACCTGCCTTCGGGCAGAATACCGATTAAAAATTAAAATAGAGAACTACAGTTGGCAGCCCTGGTGACTGAATATATTCTTGTTTCCATCTCTTAAGGTACAGAATACAAAATTTGGTTGAAGTCCAATGGATAGCATGGACGTTACATGCAGTTAAACATTGGATCTAACAGCGCGCTTAAAATCATGTTGGCAACAATGACATACATGTATTGGTCAGAAATAATCTGCAATAATATGATCTCTTGTTGTGTTAATTTTGAATGAAATCCATTTGTTAGTATAGAAGTTACAGGCATTTTAAAATTCGACCTATCAGCAGGCTTAGAATCATGTTGGCAGCAGTGACGTATATTAATTACTCCAAATTAATCTAGAATGTCAGGTACTATACGTGTGCATATTTTAGAGCTCTTGGCTTGCATATTTTATGATATATTGATATTAGGGAAACAAAAATAGAGACACCATTTTTTAACAGTTGGCAACACTGGTTGCTCTTAAGAATACGCATAGTTGTATCTGTTATGGTGCACATAGCACATACAAATTTTGGTTTAAATCCAAATGATAGTATAGAAGTTACATGTATTTAAAGTTGGACCTCTCAGCAGGCTTATAATCATGTTGGTAGCACTGACGTATATTAGTTACTCCAAATTAATACAGAATGTCAGGTACTATACGTGTGCACAGTTTAAAGTTGTCGGCTTGCATACTTTCTGATATATTGGTATTTGGAAAAAATAAATTGAGAGCATTTATTAACAGTTGGCAGCCTTGGTGGATCTTAGGAATACGGTCAGTTATATCTGTTTATGAACACATAGCACATACCAAATTTGGTTGAATTCCAATTGATAGTGTAGAAGTTATATGCATTTAAATATTGGACATATCAGCAGGCTTATAATCATTTTGGCAACACTGCCATGTATGGCCTCCTGGAAATTAAACTGCAATATTATTATCTATACGTGTGCAAATTTTCAAATAGCTCCCATTTATACCTTCCGAGATATGCAACATAGAGCTCAAATTTCAATTGCGATTTTTCAGCAGTTGGTAGCACTAACATCATTTTCAAATACGGCCGTGAGATATTCAGGTATAGATCTTTACTCCTACCAAATTTTGTTTCGATTGGTGCCGCCGTTTAGGAGTTGATAGGGGGGGGACATACACACAGCCAGACAGACAGAAGGACAGACAGACAGAATGACAGACAGACAGAATGACAGACAGACAGACACACATTTGCCCGATCTCAAAGGTCTACTTTTTCCTAATTTTTGCAAAATGTGAAAAGTAGGCTAAAAATACAGGCACGATAAATGGTAATTTGAAGTAGAAATATAGTTGCTACGATGAAATCGACTATGGTAATCTGTTGTTACAATGAATCTTGAACAATCCTTCTTGACATTGTTGAGATTATGGTAGTAATATGAAATGTTATTATTGTGATATAATTAAAGAATCTTAGATAAATACAGGTTAATGTTGTGCGATATAGAATTGTATTTGAGGAAATATCATTGTAACTCGTGCTGGGGTAAATTTCCAATAATACGAGATAATGCTATTAGTAAGATTACATGTTAGTGAATGAGAAACAACTGGAAAATAGGATGGTAATAATTGAATTTTTACATGAATTCAAATTTTAACAAAATTTCTATTCTTAATTCAACGGGATTATTTTGCCCAAAGTGGACAAACTAATGGAGGTATAGAAAGAATATGATATAAAGTAAACGAATTGTAAGCATATTTACAAACAAAGATAAACTCGAGAAATGAAGAATTGAAAGAATGGAGAAGTGGAGATGTGAATGTAAACATTCAACAGAGTAAATATTTGTCGTGTAAATAGTAAGAAAGGATTGTCAACTGCTGTATATAATTGAGTTATGTAAATAATTGAAATGAATATTATTTAATATATTAATAATTTTTATTCTTATTATTATGAAGGAAAATATTATAAAATATTAAACAGATAGCTAGAGAAATATTTAAATACAAGGAGGTTGGTTAAATGACGTAAAAATCAATGTTATTACAAACGTCACCAGAAGAAAGTGATAGTGTTCTTATTTAAATAAGAAAGTCACAATTAAATAATATTATGAGTATATGGCTGTAATTTGGAAAAAAAATGAGATAAGAAATGTACAGTATACCAAAGGCATAGCTGCTGCTGTCGGTAGATTATAATATAATATAATATAATATAATATAATATAATATAATATAATATAATATAATATAATATAATATAATATAATATAATATAATATAATATAATATAATACCTTTGGCCTGGGCCTACCAAGCGACCGCTGCCCAGCCATTTGGCCTGCAGATTATGGGGTGACGTGTGAACAGCGCATTCGGTCCACTCGGCCGTTAATCTTGGTTTCCGTAACCTGGGCGTTGTCTCAATGTCAGACAACTACTCAATTGTCCTCACGAGGCTGAATGCACCTCATTCCAGCCCCAGCCCTCACGTCAGTTTCAAAAATCCCTGACGGAACCGGGAATTGAGCCCGGGACCTCCGGGTGCGAGTCAGGCGCACAACCCCAACACTACGGGGCCAGCTTTAATATAATGTTGTTGTTTGAGTCTTCAGTCTTTTAACTGGTTTGATGCAGCTCTCCATGCCTCCCTTTCCTGAGCTAATCGTTTCATCTCTACATAGCTACCACACCCTACATCCGAGGCAATCTGTTTAACATATTCTAACCTTGGTCTACCCCTACAGTTCTTGTCCTCGACCCTTAGTTCCATAACTAAGCTTGCTATTCCTGGGTGTCTTAGTATGTGTCCTACCAACCTATCTCTTCTCTTCATTAGCAGTCGCCAGAAACATCTCTCCTCTCCCACTCGTCTTAATACCTCTTTGTTTGTAACCCTATCTACCCATCTGATCTTCATCATTTTCCTGTAACACCACATTTCAAATGCTTCAATTCTCCTCTTTTCTGCTACACCAATAGTCCAAGTTTCACTTCCATAGAGCGCCACGCTCCAGACAAAGGCTTTCAAAAATGACTTCCTAATACCTAAATCTATATTCGATGTCAGCAGATTCCTTTTTTGTAGAAATGCTTTCTTTGCCTGAGCCAACCTACTTTTTATATCCTCTTTGCTTCGTCCATCACTGGTTATTCTGCTTCCTAAGTAACAGACGTCTCCTACTTCCTTCAGATTTTCACCTGCCAATTTGATCTCCATAGAGGTTTCTGATTTATTTCGGCCGAATTCCAGTATTTTTGTTTTACATTTATTAATTTTCATCATGAATTCTTTCCGTAAGACGGAGTCCATACCATTCAAAAACTCATTCAAATCCTCAGGCTTGTCGGCCAAGATGACGATGTCATCAGCAAATCTCAGAGTTGAAATTATTACTCCTTGAATCTTCACTCCCACTTTACATTTTTCTCTAATTTCCTTCATTGCTTGTTCAATGTAAAGATTGAAAAGTATGGGTGATAAGTTGCAGCCTTGCCTTACACCTTTCTGAATACCAGCTTCTCTCTCATGTCCTTCAACTCGAATGACTGCTGTCTGGTTTCTGTATAGATTGTATATCACCCTCCTATCCCTGTACTTTATTCCAATCGATTTCAAAATGTCAAACAATTTAGTCCAATCAACGTTATCAAAAGCCTTTTCTAAGTCTACAAAAGCCATGAACGTTCTCTTATCTTTCCTTATTCTACCTTCCAAAATCAGCCTAAGACTTAGTACAGCTTACCTTGTTCCTACATTTCTCCTGAAACCAAACTGGTCTTCACCCAACTCCGTTTCTATCTGGCTTTCAATCCTCTTGTAAATTATTCTAGACAGGATCTTTGAAGCATGAGTAATCAAGCTGATTGTACGGTAATCTTCACATCTGTCAGCTCCCACTTTCTTTGGTATAGGGATGATTACATTCTTCTTGAAATCATGGGGTACCTCACCTGTCTCATAAATCCTACACACCAAGTGAAATAACCTGATCAGACCTTCATCTCCTATGCAGCGTAGCAACTCAATCGGTATATCATCTATGCCTGGTGCTTTGTTCCTGCTTAAGTATTCCAAAGCTCTATCAAATTCTGATCTCAATATTAAATCTCCTTTCGCATCCTCATCAATTTCCTCCTCCCTTTCCAATACATGATTCTCAATCTCCTTTCCCTTATACAAACTCTCTATGTAAGCTTTCCATCTCTCAACCTTTTCTTCCCTATCTGTTAGAGGCTTTCCATTTGTGTCCTTAATATTACAGCACTTAGTCTTCTTTTCCCCAAAAGTATTCTTAATCCTTCGATAAGCTGTGTCTACTTTTCCTAATTTCAGACAATTTTCTATACCTGCACATTTCTCTTTCAACCATTCTTCTTTCGCTTCCTTGCACTTCTTGTTAACCTCATTTCTCAGACGTCTGTATTCTGCTTTCCCCTTTTCATCTCTTACATTCTTGTGTTTCCGCCTTTCATCCGTCAATTCTAGTATATCCTGAGTGATCCACGGTTTTCTACCTATTCTTTCTTTCCTACCAATGTTTTCTTCTGCGGATTTTGTTATTTCATTCTTCAAAAGTTCCCATTCGTCTGCAATTGAAGTTTGTTTTGGGTTTTTAATTAGTCCTTCCTTTATACTCTTCTTGAATCTTTCGTTTACATCCTTCTCTTTCAGTCTGTCTATTGCCCACCTTTTTGGCTTTTGACTTTTCTTCAGTTTCTTCAACTTTAATCTGCATTTCATTACAACCAGATTGTGGTCAGAGTTTATGTCAGCACCAGGATATGTTTTACAATCCAAAATCTGGTTTCGAAACCTCTGCTTGACCATAATGAAGTAGATTTGGTAACGCCCTGTATCTCCTGGTCTCATCCATGTATATATTCTTCTATTGTGGTTATTGAATAAGGTGTTAGCTATGACCAACTCATGCTCGGTGCAGAATTCTACCAGCCTGCTTCCTCGATCATTCCTTTCACCTAATCCGAAATCTCCAACTATCTTCCCTTCTCTCCCTTTTCCTACCACAGCATTCCAATCTCCCATTACTATAATATTTTCATCACCCTTGATATACCTCAGAGTTTCGTCTATTTCTTCGTAGACCTTTTCAACATCCTCATCATCAGCTTGACTGGTAGGCATATAGACTTGTACCACTGTGGTGCAGGTAGGTTTAGTATTGATTTTTGCTACAATAATCCGTTCACTATATTGCTCATAATATTCCACCCGCTGTCCAAGTTTCCTACTCAATATGAGGCCAACCCCTGCTTGGCCATTGTTTGATTTAGTGCTAATGACCCTATAGTCTCCTGACCAGAAGTCCTGTTCTTCCTGCCAGCGCATTTCACTAATCCCAACCAAATCCAACCTCAACCTATCCATTTCCCTTTCTAAGTTTTCTAACCTTCCGCTTCCTAGCAGACTTCTAACATTCCACGCTCCGATCCGTAGAATGTCAGATTTCCTCTTTGTCACTTCTGTGATGTTAACCCCCTCTCGAGTAGTCCCCACCCGGAGATCCGAACGGGGGACTAGTTTACCTCCGGATTGAAATTTTACAAGGGAGGAGGCCATCATCACATGTAATTATGCATAGAGAGGTGCATATCGTCGTGAATAGCATACGGCTGTAGTTTCCCGTTGCTTTCAGTCGTGCAGCAGGACGCAGTGTCGCCATTATTTGGCTTATATTATCAATATCTTAACCGTCTATAAGACTATTAAAGAATTGATTTATTCTGAAAGGCTGCTACTCCCTTTCAGAATAAGTAACGAGCAATTCTACTAACAAAAATACTAACCTTCTACCGTACTAACAATTAAATACCAAAATTCTACTAACGAAAAAAAATTGCCGCAAATATTAGCAATTTATTATTATAAATCATGCCATTGGATATATCAAGACAGCCAATGAGGAGAGGTTTTCTGGAAGGAAGGATTACCGAAACTTCACGAATGTAATTAATATAATTATATAATTGCTTTTAGGCAAGAAGAAAGACTTTTTAAGAAATGGAATACTGTATAAAATAATATAAAGACATTATCAATACTTTAAAAGACGCTGTATATATGCAGTACAGTGATATATGTAGTTTATACGTACGCGCGTATTTATCCCGCGAAGTCTCAAAATGGCGCGAGCCAGTGGACAGATGCGCTATTACGAGCCAGAAGAAGGGGTCTTTCGTTTCTGAAGTTGGTTGAAGATAGACGTGTGGGTCCGGAGGTGTGATTCCTGGCGACCCGATATCGAGTGGAGGGATTGTCTACCCTCAAGTGCAGTGCCGTCTTGGGCGTAGTTTATGCACAGCCTTGCTTGCTATTCTAGTGCAAGTTGTAAGAAGTTGAGTTGAAACTCATTTAAAGGTTTCAGGAACAATTCTTCTTGAATACTACAGTGTATAGTAATACTGTTTATACCTTCGAGGATTGAGGAACATTTTCGGGAGAATTACGTCGCAAATATCGTAATTACAGCGAGTGACAAACATTTATTTGTGCAGTAGAAAAGAGACGTTTTCCAGCAGACAAGCAGAGCTGTTCGACAAGACAGTCGTGATCGCTCATATACATTCTACAGCAGGCTGTTCCAAATCCATGAGTTTGAGTACGCGTACACGCGAGCACTCAGCAGTGATGCTCGGAGCACGGTTGGAGAGGGACTGGGGGTGAGAGCCAATACGTCACTGGGCGAAGGTTATAGCACAAGACCATGCGCTTGCTGCCAGTATTGATGTATCCACCGCGAAGTGACGGCAGCCCCCCACAGCAGAGCTGTATTGCATGTTGCAGGTTTACTCACGTAAGACGGCGAGTACTCCGCTGCTCACGGGCGAGTTACACGGCTGGAACAGCCTGTTCTACAGCAAGTCAGCAAGAGTTGAGTTAGTAAGAACATTATAGTGTTATATGAGCAGAGAAACATATTACTACATTCAAGATATTATGAAAGCAATTATGAACTATGAAGATATGATATATTTCGCCATTGAAATGACTGCTAATATGGAGTAGATAGGATGCGATTGGGACATGTATAGATAGAGAATATAAGTGGCAACATGGAGCAACGTTAAACTTCAGAACCATGTACATCATGTATGTCCACTATGTCATGTACAATGATACGGTATTATTATGTACAACACCACCATGTACATTAATGCATATTCATGTACTAAGTACTTCAGAACTACCAACAATAAATTGAATTCATATAACATCGACATGAATATTTCCATCCACAATTATGATGCGATCCTCAATCTACAAATTTCATTTATCTGTATGGAGATCGGTCAAAGATATTGCTTGAACATGATTTGGTATTTCGAATTGAGTTGACAACGGGAGATTCGTCACAGGAAGAAAGAATATGCTAGGGCATTTTCCCAGCAAAAGCTTGAAGCCTGGTATCCAGTACGAGAGGACGGTATGCAGTTCGATCCCCGATGGACGTTTGGAGCTTTCCAGGGAGGAACCTCTTCCTTACCCGAGGAGCAGCTTCATGGTTGGAGCAGACCTACATTCGAGTCGATCTTCAATGGAACTATGTACATCAGGGTATTTTCCAAATACCGATATGATCTTCCAGATGTCTACATAAGGTAGAAATGAACCAGTTTTCATTATTGTAGTTAGGATTTTGATGGCATTTCGAGCAACTTATTTCTCCATGTATTTAATGTATTTTCACTTCAACATTTTTGGATTTATACTTCGAGATCATGTGAGAAGATTGTCTTTTCTTCATCTGTACATGAAAATTTTCAACGATGCAGTTTCTGAACTGACATGATTTATTTTTTTTGGAATTTATTTCCATAATTTCAGACCTTCTTAGATTATCTTTTAACATTTACGAGTTTTTATTAAACTGAATTTCAGACAGTTTTGGTCTTGAATGTCCATTTTAAATTCATTTATTTTTGAATAAATGAATTGGGCATTTTAGTGTAAGAAGGAATTATTAGTAGGGGAAGAAACTATGTGTAATATATGGCAATATATAGTAAGTGTTCTATCGATTGACATTCGACGATCTGGCAAGTGATATTCGTCGGGATAATGCAACGAACTATGTATACAACGATATTCCTGAAGGGAATATTCATGATTTGACACACCGTTTTATTTTGAGAGAAAGCATTGAACTTTCGGTAAAATAAACTTTTTATTGAGACAAATCTTCTTTGAAGATATTTTCATTCGACATTAGGAATATTAGGGACATCCTTATTCCAGTCATATTTGAGATTTATTTGACACTTCGATAATACTATTGTTGTTATTATACACAGTTTGTAATGTTACGTATTTTGTTAACGCAGTCTTGCAACACTGTAATTTGAAGGATATCATTAGGGGGAGACAAGTATTGTATTATTGTTGTACTGCATATTAGTATAAAAAGATTTGATAACAGAATCACTTTTCGGAGTAAACCTTCATATAGGTCTTCTATAAGCAACAACAATTGTCGTGAGGGTGAAAGCTACATTAATAACAGCAAGTAGGCTACTTATTGTAATGATGTAATGAAGTTGTTGGAGACAACAAGTTTGTAAAGATAATGTCAATAATGCATGCACTACGTAATGGTTGAAAGATACCAGTGTAATAATAATAATAATATCGTATGGCCTCGGGTGCCTGGTACAAGCTTTGTTAATTGACACCCAGAAGGTAGCTTGCATGTCGAATTTCGTCGTTCCTTTGAACGCTATGAAAGTCAAGGAGGTTAGATATCTAAACTCCTTGACACTACTACAGCGCTTTCAAGTAGAGAATGGAGGAACTTTGTGTTGGCGGAAAATCCCGAGATTAATTTTGCCATTGAACACGGCCGACTGAATTCAAATGGGTTCTTTAACATGCCAACAACGTATGACATGAGTATCGTGATTTTTGTCGCCTTCAAAAATCACTTACCATGGCCAGGGGCGAACCTGCAATCTTGGGGTTGGTAGTCCGACACTATAACCACTCACCCACCGTGGCAAGCAAGTGTAATAAAGGTATACGATGAATGGTAATGCCGTATACGAGGTAGGATTGTTGGAGCCTGCGAGGAAATATATTTGGTTGAAATACGCGGGAGTTTTCCGCATTAATTGATGATGCATTATAGTATTGTTGGTGTAGAAGTTTGAAAGATTGTTTAATTGGAATAGAGGTAATGCTTACTCAAGTGTATAAGTACATGAACGAGATTAATGGTATGATAGGTAGGGTGTCGGCGGAAACGATTAAGGGAAATGAAGTCATTCTTTTAAATACTTTTAAACCTGATAATTGACCTGAAAGGCATAGTATTCTAATGAGAGTTAGAAGTAATACTCATGTATAGTATTTTGAATATAAAGAATTTTCATTGTTAATAATGAGATGAGTAAACATTAATGTTTTAATATTAATAATAACCAGTTAAAAATTGTTTTAAACAATTAAACTTGTGTTATTCAACCGTTATAAATTTTGTATGTAATTATTTAGTTAATTAATCAACTTCGTTGATAAGTGTATTCAGGGATAATAATAAATATTTCGCGTGTGTAAAATGTTTTAGAGCTTTTGTGAATGTATATTGAATTGTAAATGTACAGTTTTGTGTGTATTAGAAGAGTGTTTGAAGACACGTTAGTTCGAAATTACGTGTGCATTTGAATGGAATTAATTGTATTTATTGTAAGTGTATAAAGTCACAGTTCTACAATTTTATGAAAGAAAGTTAAAAAGATTTTAACAAAATTGAAGCATTATTGTCAGTGTGAATGAGCACGACAGGTTTACGTGTTTTTAAATGCAGGGAGTACGTGGACAGCTGCGAGTAGCGAGCTAGTCATGTGACATAACAGTGTGGGTTATATAAGCGAGCTGCACGCAGATATGTGTTGCAGGTGTTAAGTGGAGAGGGAGCTAATTGGAATGTAAAGAGAACATCCAACTGTAGTGGACTCACGTACAGTAGCTGCGAGTGTAAGGATTTGTAATAACTTGTAAATGTCGTATTTTTTGGTTTAAACACCAGCATACAGATGATTTGAATGTGCGTATGACTGAGTATGCAGTGAAGTCGTATGCGTCTTATATATTTGTTTTTTTGAAGAGGAATGCGAACCGCGCTAATGTGTGTTTTATTTTATTTTATTGTTATTTTTTATTCTTTGTATGTTAACATTTGTTACTAAATTAATTAATTCTTTTTCTACGTCTTGGTGTTGCGTGACTAATTTTAATTATAGAGGAGATTGTGTTATGGGATCCTATTCAGGTAAAGCGACCTTATACCTTATACAACCCCGAGAATAAGGTAAGATTCTCACTCTACCCCCTTTAATTTTGTTTTTATCCATAACACGATCGTAGCGACTGTATATGATCCTGAAGCGCTTGCTGGTGGGATTTTGTAGGTTTTTCTAGCCGAGAACTTTCACGATTCTACGATTCAGCGCTGCTTCGGATTCCCAGTAAGTGGCTTCTCGATTTATCCGGGTACAGTACCATCCCGGCATTTGCCTGGAGTAGAAGTGGGAAACCACGGAATTCCACTTCCAGGATCGCTGAACCATGAAACAAGCCCGCCCCTTCTTATTTCTGTCTCACGGGGATGAGTTTACCACGTTTCTGCTCTCAGACCAGAATTAAAATCCTTGGCAGAGACGGGAACCAAACCCGGGACTCCGTTTTGACAGCTAATAATGGTAGCCACTACACCATGAGGGGTTGCAAGAAAATGGGTGTATTATTGCCTACGCTATTCAATTTTTGATTACGTTTTTCACGAAATGGTACGGAACTGTAGCATATTCGTGAACCCAAACAATTCTAATCACTGTCTTCACAAACCATAACTATAATAAGTTAGTCATCTCTTTCACGAAATACAGCAATACTATTCATCCTCTTCACGTACAGTGCAAGAACTACTCTAATCACTCTCTTCATACACAAAAACCAACTCTAATCAATTGCTATTTTAACTATTTTAACAACACAAAGTAATTCCAATTACTGGAATATGTGAAACAATAACCTGAAATAAATTACACGTGATTAAAATACGTACAGTATATTGTTATGGGCTATTGAAGAAAGAGAAAACTAAGGGATGACAAGTTTCGCTCGTCAAGCAAGCATCATCAGATCCAAATCTACAAGCCAATTGCTCTACAAACCACTACCAAACCTACAGAGACACCCACAGACAGTCTCTGCCCTCCAAAGGAAGAAAACAAAAAAATACCATAAAAACATAGTATGTATAGTAACTGAGCCTCCGTGGCTTAGGCGGCAGCATGCCGGCCTCTCACCGCTGGGTCCGTGGTTCAAATCCCGGTCACTCCATGTGAGATCTGTGCTGGACAAAACGGAGGCAGACAGGTTTTTCTCCGGGCACTCCGGTTTTCCCTGTCGAAATTTCATTCCAGCAGCACTCTCCACTATCATTTCATTTCATCTGTCATGCATTTAATCATTGCCCCAGAGGAGTGCGTCAGGCCTCGGCAGCCGGCACAGTTCATATCCTCGCCGCTAGATAGGGGCTTCATTCATTCCATTCCTGACCCGGTCGGAGACTGGAAGCAGGCTGTGGATTTTCATTTTCATGTATAGTAACTATCAATGATAAATATTGATGCATTAACCCATGATGTCAGGCACTACAGTACATGAGTGGTTATGCTAAAATTGCCAAGCCATGCTTAATAAAAAATTATCTCCTACCTATATCTTTCAAGATTGAATATTGATATATCTTTCTGTAGCAGGTAAATATATTGCTAACGTACTAGATGCTAAGTAATTAATATTTTGTTTCATTTGAGTAATTGAAAATGTCTTTACGAACTATTTATGTAAGTAGAATTGTAAATGTTAATATAAATTTGACAGCCTAAACAGTCTATATACAGTAGTATCTTTTGTGATATATATGCTAATACTTATTGAGTTGTGTATAATTGTCCGAAGTTTTAAGTATTTTTATCAACCAGGTTTCGAGTGCGATCAATTTTTACAAAAGTATGCGTATACAGTACTGCGGCATTTGGTGGATTGTCATCAACAAAATCAAAGTCGCTGCCAAAATCAAAAATCACTCTCACACACTTCACTCAGCGTTAAAACTTTATTTATTTCCCCTTCGTTGATATTTATCACCACGTATCTTAATTAGCTCCAAGTAAGATCATAAACACACGCTGGAAGCCAGCTGACTGCAACAGAATTATTATAAATTCAGTTATTCGCGGAATTTTAAAATATCAATATATTCGGAGAGAGAATGATTCCCAAGTTGTCTTTGTTACAGCACTTTTAGCTCTGCATTACTGGAAATAACTATAAAAATCCTAGAAAAATCAGGCCGATAGATCGGCTCCGGGGCTTTACACGGGTTAAGAACCTGAAACAAACTATTTAGTTTAACATTGCTATAACTATGAAATGACAATCCCGTCAACATACAGTCTTCCTCCCCCAACTAATCTATATTTTATAACACTTCAGCAATAGGACCTAAACTACTGTAGAATTGTAAACTAACATGCGGAAAGTATTCTGTTGTGATGACGGTAAAGAGCTACAACTACAACATAGTAAAAAGTGTTTGTCTACAATTACTGTGTTGAAACATCTGATGTGGAGACTTATCGGAAATTGTGGATTGTCGACAGGCTGCCCAGACAACCACTTTTGGTGTAAATAAAATCTATATGCAGAAACACTTCTAAATTATTAGTCTGAATATTAATTCTTCGAATTTGAGTACCAATTATAAAATCAGTGAAAAGTATTCAGCTTATGTAAGCTATTCTAATCATTCACTTCACATACAACAACTAGTCTAGTTACGTTTTGGCGAGTCTGAACGATAAACAGCAAGTCACCTCTTTACCAACAACAATGCGCTTCCAATCACATTTTGCCGATGACAAATCAGAGAACCAATCATTGGTCCACCACAATGACTAAGAAAGTGGCAGCGGTGCAAAAGAAAGTACAAATCGTAGTCAAATTTAACTCGAACATTCCACATGCAGTAAACTTCAGTTTGGAGTTTTGTAACTGTAACAAGAAAGAGCTCAGCTCATTGTTTGGAGTTCCCAAGAGGAGTAAATTGATAACTATTGACGATGATCTGTTCGCTTCTTTGCTTGTCAGATAGCAACATACTGCGATCGATACAAACTGAGAAATGTGCGTAATCTGCCAAAATAGCATCTTCATACTCTCGAATGAATTCACAGTAGAGTTTTCATGAGTATTATTAATAATAGTGTAGATATCAAATAGAAAACATGTGAAATAATATGCTATACGACAAAGTAATTCTAAATCGTACAAGGAATTCAGTTGCCATGAAACTTCACACAAACTTTTATGAACAATGCGCATTGTTCTAAGTGATAACATTTGGAAGGCTTTGTCCTGCTGAGACGATCGATTCCTTAGATTTTGAAACAGTAGGAGTTTCGAATCGGTGAATGTTGGTCCTGGTGTCGAGTCAGTTTTATAAATATCTGGGAATAAACGCCCTTGAAAATCTCCATTATACAAGCTTAGACGATTGTTCAATATTTGAAAACGGCTTCTCACGAACATGATGAGATTCACAAATGTTATATGGACTAGGCAAGAAATGAAATGAGCAGCAGTCATAACTATATCATCATATCTCTTCCCTTTCATATAACCCACACAAAATGTCCACACATAAAAAAATGTTAAGTAGGAGAATAATGCCAGTAATTGCCCAATTACTCTTCGCCTGAGCTTCTCATAGCTGCCTTCCAGATTAAGCATAAGTATGTTATCTACTTTTAACAGCTTATTGTACATGTTCTCAAATTTCGTTATGTTAACTGTTACATGCGCCACTATGTTAATGAGAGCATGGTTGAACGCTAGAAGATACAGCACGATTCGGATCGCTTTGGATAACATGTTAATTGGGGAACCTATCAAGAAATTCATTTCGCACACGAGAGTATATAACATGCCAAACAATATCACTAAGAATGCTGAGATTGAAATAATAACTCCAGGCATTGTTCTTTTAAATGTAACTGCAGACACATGCAAATCCACCGTTTTAGTTGGTATGAAGGGAGCAAGCCCAATAAAATGTGCTACCCTGTAGAGTGGATTGATAGCGTACAGGATATCAGTCGCTGAATCCATTGTCTTCATCTCAGCGTAATATAGAATACGTATAGTCGATATTACTATATTGATCACTTTCCAGTCATTGGTGTTCTATATTGGGATATGCAATCCCCTTATTGATCTGTCTTCACACGTAGCTGACGTAGCCCTTAGTGGGAAATAACCTTACCACTAAGTTTGCCATACTGCCATTCGTATCCCATAATAGTCAGGACAGCAATAAAAGTAAATAAATGTACTGATTTCTACAAGGCATCTACAACATTGATAACATCCAGTCCAAGTCGGGGATAATAAAAGGGGTGACATAATTTCGTCATATATCTTCTCTCTGCTCGCCTCAGAGAAGTTATTATCTTGATCATTGTCACGTTAAGTAGCCATGACTCATCTCTCTGCTGCCTTCAAAAATGTCATGCTATGAAGTGATCTCTCTTCTGTCTGGTCGCCTCAGAGATGTCATGCTATGAAGTCATGTCTTTTCTTTCTGCTCGCCATAAAAAAGTTATTACATCCTGATCATTTTGACATCATGTCCGGAAATGCCACTTGCTCTTAGCTCCCACAACACCGAAACTGGTCGCCCTCAGCTACGTCAATTAACTTAATTACTGTATTCAGTTGACGGTGCCATTGATAATACTCAACAAAGCATGGATGAAGCGTTTGTAAATATGATATATGATATATTTTTGTTGAATTCTGAAACAATCCAACATCAACACTGAGTCCTCGAATGAAACACCTCCGAACAATGAGCAGGTCCACACAGCAATCGCTGTCATTACTGGCATATCGGTGAAGCGTGTCCCGGTGGTCGTCATTATCAACGATCATTATATACCGCATTGAAACACGCTACACTTAGTGTTAAAAGCGAATGATAATTGCAGGATTATAGTCCTCACTTGTCTGCCGTAGAAGCTAATTGATTGCAATAACAATATTATAATGCAGAGGTAGCCATAACGAGGCTCGCGAGCCACATGCGGCTCTTGAGTCAAATCTCGAGCGGCTCCTTGAAACCAAGCTGAGAGTAAAAATAATACAGATTTTAAAGAGTATATAGAAGGTCTACTTAAGTAAATAAAAAAAATAGTGGCGTTTCGGTCATAACATTTTGGAAGGAGAAACCCCAGTAACATGAGAGTGTGTGTTAGAGGCTTATCTCAATATTTAGGACTCCTTATGTGTGTAAATCACTGTATTCATTTCTTAAGTTCATTAAAACTGAATATCGGTCTGAACTAACTAATGCACATTGAAGTGAACTCGTGCGAACTGCGCCTACCAATTACCAGGCTGATTTCAAACAACTAACAGAAAAAATAACACACGAGAAAGCACTTTTGAAACATAAAATCCTATTCAATGTTGTGTAATTAATCAATTATGTTATGTGTAAAGTAAAAAGTAAATATTTCTTCATTTTTATATAATAAAACCTAAAGGAAGTAGGATACTTATGTTACTTAGAAAGCAAATTAACCAGTGATGGACGAAGCAAAGAGGATATAAAAAGTAGGTTGGCTCAGGCAAGGAAAGCATTTCTACAAAAAAGGAATCTGTTGACATCAAATATAGAATTAGCTATTGGAAATTCATTTTTGAAGCCTTTGTCTGGAGCGTAGCGCTTGTGAAACTTGGACTGTTGGCGCAGCAGAAGTATTTGAAATGCTGTGTTACAAGAAAATGATGAAGATCAGATGGGTAGATAGAGTAATAAATGAAAAAGTACAGTCTTTGTCTTTGAGCTCCTCGTAATTTAAGCTTTTTAGCCTACTTTCGATTTTTGCAAAAAATGAAAGTAGACTTATGAGATCAACACAGGGCGAAAAAAGTGTGTCTGTCTGTGTGTGTGTATGTGTGTGTGTGAGTCTGTGTGTGTGTGTGTGTCTGTGTGTGTGTGTGTGTGAGTGTGTGTACTCTGAATGTCTGTCCCCCCCTATCAATTCGAACACGGTGAATGCGAATTGAACGAAATTTGGTACAAAGGTAGCACTAGCAAAGGACACCTCAGTGTCATGATTTATATCGCCGCCATCTTGACGGAAACGTAATGGCGGCCACACAAATGTTCAAAGCTTAAATCAAATTACGACTAACCTAATCATCCGATCTCTACCAAATTTTGCAACAACATACCGTTACGGGGGGAGCATCTTTTGACGAAACCAATAGGCCATCAGCGTAATAGTTTGCGGATGGCGGCCATCTTTGCGTGAAAATCGATTCCCCCTATTAATTCGAACACGGTGCAACCGAATGGAACGAAATTTGGTACAGAGGTAGTACTAACAAAAGGCACCTCAGTGTCATGTTTTATATCGCCGCCATCTTGACGGAAACGTAATGGCGGCCACACAAATGTTCAAAGCTTAAATAAAATTACGACTAACCTAATCATCCGATCTCTACCAAATTTTGCAACAACATACCTTTGTGGGGGGAGCATCCTTTGACCAAACTAATAGGTCATCAGCGTAATAGTTTGCGGATGGCGGCCATCTTTGTGTGAAAATCGATTCCCCATATTAATTCGAACACGGTGCAACCGAATGGAACGAAATTTGGTACAGGGGTAGTACTAACAAAAGGCACCTCAGTGTCATGTTTTATATCGCCGCCATCTTGACGGAAACGTAATGGCGGCCACACAAATGTTCATAGCTTAAATCAAATTACGATTAACCTTATCATCCGATCTCTACCAAATTTTGCAACAACATACCTTTATAGAGGTATCATCCTTTGACCAAATGACTAGGTCATTAGCCTGACAGTTTGCGGATGGCGGCCATCTTTGTGTGAAAATCAATTCCCCCTATTAATTCAAACACGGTGAAACCGAATGTAACGAAATTTGGTACAGAGGTAGCACTAGCAAAGGGCATCTCAGTGTCATGTTTTATATCGCCGCCATATTGACAGAAACGTAATGGCGGCCACACAAATGTTCAAAGCTTAAGTTAAATTACGACTAACATAACCATCCGATCTCTACCAAACTTTGCAACAACATTCCTGTATGGAGGGAGCATCCTTTGACCAATCTAGTAGGTTATTAGCTTAATAGTTTGCGGATAGCGGCCATCTTTATGTCAAAATTGATTCCCCCTATTAATTCGAACACGGTGGAACCGAAAGAACGAAATTTGGTACAGAGGTAGCACTAGCAAAGGGCACCTCAGTGTCATGTTTTATATCACCGCTATCTTGACGGAAACGTAATCGCGGCCACCCAAATGTTAAAAGCTAAAATGTAATTACGACCAACCTAATAATCTAGTCTGTACCAAATTTTGCAACACCATATCTTTATGTGGGAAACATATTCTGACCTAACTGCAAGAACATCAGCCCAATAGTTTGCAGATGGTGGCCAAGTATGTGTGCAAATCGATTCCCCCTATCAATTCAAACACGGTGAAACCGAATTGAACGAAATTTGGTACAGAGGTAGCACTAGCAAAGGGCACCTCATATTCATGTTTAATATCCCTATAGCACGTTGTATTTCAACAAGCTACTACAACCAACATTCAATCATACTCTTTGAAAAGGACAAAGAGTTATAACAATACCCATGCATTTAGGAGAAAGTAGGCTATATGTTCTTTACTGAACATCTTGTTATATATAAGTTTCACACGTGAATACGTTTAGTTTCTGATTTGTATAGTGATTTTTAAGTGCCTTATTCGAAAACAAATGTGTTTATGTAGTGTCTGTGGAGGTATCATTGCCATGACTGTGAAAATGTCATTTCGAAGTGTTTGTTTGTATTCATGGCATGGTTGCTAGATCCTTAGCTACAGCAATGTATAGGCTAACCCTAATATTCGTTCTTGAATGTGGCTTTTGAATTGTGTGTTGTATCTCCTCCCATAATTGATGACAATTCAACATAAATTCATTCGTAGGCGTGTAATAGGACGTGCATCAGTTTAGATACAGAGTAAGGTTAAGTGTTCTTCCACTTATCCTAGAAAATTACAAGGCTACTGATTTTCTACATATTCCAATCTGCCCAATATACTCTACTGTATTCCTGGTTTACACTTAGATGACGTCTACTATTGCATTACAGTTTACAATTCCAAATACATTTGCAAGATAACTATACAGTACACAAAGATCATACTTAACTAACGGAAGAGGCAAACTGGTACCGGGCAGCAGCGGGCACCAGTTAGAGATGGGCAGCAGTCGACTGAAAACAGTCGAATGAATTCAACGACTACTCACTAGAGATGGGACTAACGACTACTTTTAACCATCGACTGACTAGTCATTCATTGGCAGAAACTATCGACTAGATAGTCGACTACTTTCAGTCGAATGGTTACCTGAATTCGCATTGCTCCTAAGCGTGTTGTTTCTTGTATTCGACTGAAAGTAGTCGCTTCTAGGCAGCGTACAAAGCACTGCAAGCCGTTACCGGCTGAGTTGAGTAGTACCAACAGATGAAAATCAAACTTCTCCTTAACCCACCTATTTTTGCAGACGTTAGTTTGGACTACTCGACGCTCGGCAACATGCAATTAGTCCAAGTTATTTATTTATTTTTACTGAGCTTCGAAATGGTGGTTTACGTCGTGTAGAGTGCAGCCATTATTTGCAATGTTGCACATTTCATTTAATGCAAAATGTGTGAGTAAATGTTCCCCGATACCGGTATTGATACAGGGCACATTACCTGTATGTACTGTGGATAAGTGAAGTAATAGACCAATACTTAATTAGCCTAAGAGTAAATTAAATCACTATTACTGAGAGGGAGTTCTTAAGTACCGGGAACAATTCCATAGCCAACATTGAAATAATCACACTTCATATTTTAATGACAAAAAATAAATGTAAAATATGTCCATAGAGTCATAAACAAGTTAGGCGATGTGTTCACTAATTTAATCCTCTCTGAGGTACTAAGAACGTAGAGCTGAAATACGACTTGAACAAGAAAACTACGGCCTACAGTAAATACACACGAAAATAGAACACTTTAGAACAGCAACGAGGGCGAACTTTCAGTGGAGTTGTTGGCAACAATGTAAATAAAAAGGTTTTTTTTAATGCACACGCTATCCATGTGCTGAAACAATTGACGATCAGAACGTAAAAACTATCCGAGCGCGTTTTACATGTTAAAAGTTAAAACACAATTGGGATAAGTCGTTTGCAAACGACTTGTTTATGTTACGGTGAGTAGTCGTTGAATTCATTCGACTGTTTTTTAAAAGCAGTCAAACAAGTCGATGGAATTAACATTTTTCAGTTGACTGATGCGGTACTGCCCATCTCTAAACAATTGACGACCAGAATCAATTTGTGCGTACGGTCAAGCTGTCATCACAGTACCCGCTGCAATAGATGAGGAGATTCACATCACCACTCTAACTGTACGGTACCTCGAGATAAGCCTAAGTGCGCCAACTGTGAGGTAACACATGCCGCCTCTTATGATGGATGTCAGACATAAAATCAGCCATAAGGCTACGGCAGTTTAACCACAGACAACGCTACAACTCTTCCATCCCTGCCCTCATGTCTTTGCCACTACCCCCCCCCCCCCCTCTTCCATCCCACGCAGCACGCCACTGCTCTGACACAGTTGTTATTAGGCCTGCTACAACAACTCTCAGCCATAACCCTGTAAACTACAGCTAAACCAAACCCAGAAGCCCATAATACACTTCATTTGCAGAGCAATAAAATCCATAAAACAACTCCGCAACAAGCTTCACAAAAACCTAAATTATAAACGAAAAGACTACTCCACAAACACCAAAATCAGTAAACCTCCCTCATTTAAGCCACACTGCACCTTAACAGACATAGAAGGCATATTCATGACCCCTTCATGGAGTAGGCTATTGTCTAAACACGATCATGTCTCCTTCAACTTTACTGAAGACTTCATTAAATTCTATTTAAAAAATCATAAACACATTCCACAAATCTTAAAATCAGTATACATCCCTCATTTCAGTTACTCTATTCATTAAACAAACATAGAAGGCGTAGCCAAGGCCTCCGTGGCTTAGGCGGCAGCACGCCGGCCTCTCACCGCTGGGTCCGTGGTTCAAATCCCGGTCCCTCCATGTGAGATCTGTGCTGGACAAAACGGAGGCAGACAGGTTTTTCTCCGGGTACTCCGGTTTTCCCTGCCAAAATTTCATTCCAGCAACACTCTCTACTATCATTTCATTTCATCCGTCATTCATTTAATCATTGCCCCAGAGGAGTGCGTCAGGCCTCGGCAGCCGGCACAGTTCATATCCTCGCCGCTAGATGGGGGCTTCATTCATTCCATTCCTGACCCGGTCGGAGACTGGAAGCAGGCTGTGGATTTTCATTTTCAGAAGGCGTAGCCATGACCCCTTCATGGAGTAGGCTATTGCCTAAATATGACCACGCATACTACAACCTTACTCTAATTCAAAATTACGGCTAAATGATCCATCTGACTGGGAGGCAAAGGTATTTACCGGCTTGCCTGGGATGATGGGCCACAAAACCGGTATCTGGAGTTCAAACATAACCTAAATATTGAATGTCAATATTGAATTGTCCAATAAATTGGACAACTGGATTTAGGCTATTTCATTGAAAGAATCAGCGAACTGTATAAAGCTATAGGCACCTACAGGTATACTTAACTTATTAATTAAAGCTCTACAATAAACATACAGCACAATGAATTGTAGCATGAAGTTATCCTGAAGAAGTCGTTTGATTAGAACGACTACTTAAATTCGAATGATTCCATTCGCTTGGAATTAGTCGTTTGCCAACGACTTGTTTCATTCGAATGATTTCCAACGATTGCTTTGGGATCAGTCGTTTACAACGACTACTTACATGCGAATGATCCCATTCGCTTGGAATTAGTCGTTTGCCAACGACTTGTTTCATTCGATTGATTTCCAACGATTGCTTTGGGATCAGTCGTTTACAACGACTACTTACATTCGAATGATTCCATTCGCTTGGAATTAGTCGTTTGCCAACGACTTGTTTCATTCGAACGATTTACAGCGATAGCTTTGGGATCAGTCGTTTGCAAACGACTTGTTTATGATATGGCGAGTAGTCGTTGAATTCATTCGACTGTTTTTTAAAAGCAGTCGATTAAGTGGATTGTTTTAACTATCGACTAATTCGACTGTTTTCAGTCGACTTCTGCCCATCTCTACTACTCACCGTATCATAAACAAGTCGTTTGCAAACGACTGATCCCAAAGCAATCGTTGGAAATCATTCGAATGAAACAAGTCGTTGGCAAACGACTAATTCCAAGCGAATGGAATCATTCGAATTTAAGTAGTCGTTGTAAACGACTGATCCCAAAGCAATCGTTGGAAATCATTCGAATGAAACAAGTCGTTGGCAAAAGACTAATTCCAAGCGAATGGAATCATTCGAATTTAAGTAGTCGTTCTAATCAAACGACTTCTTCAGGATAACTTCATGCTACAATTTATGTTTATTGTAGAGCTTTAATTAATAAGTTAAGTGCCGATAGTTTTATACAGTTCTTTGATTCTTTCATAATGAAGTAAAATCTAGTTGTCCAAGTTATTGGAAATGTTAAGCATTCAATATTTAGGTTATGTTTGAACTCCAGATACCGGTTTTGTGGCCCATCATCCCAGGCAAGCCGGTAAATACCTTTGCCTCCCAGTCAGATGAATCATTTAGCCGTAATTTTGAATTAGAGTAAGGTTGTAGTATGCGTGGTCAGATTTAGACAATAGCCTACTCCATGAAGGGGTCATGGCTACGCCTTCTATGCTTGTTTAATGAATAGAGTAACTGAAATGAGGGATGTATACTGATTTTAAGATTTGTGGAATGAGTTTATGATTTTTTCAATAGAATTTAATGAAGTCTTCGGTAGAGTTGAAGGAGACATGATCGTGTTTAGACAATAGCCTACTCCTTGAAGGGGTCACGACTATGCCTTCTATGTCTGTTTAAGGTGTAGTATGGCTGAAATGAGGGAGGTTTATTGATTTAGGTGTTTGTGGAGTAGTCTTTTCGTTTATAATTTAGGTTTTTGTGAAGCTTGTTGCGGAGTTGTTTTATGGATTTTATTGCTCTGCAAATGAAGTGTATTAGGGGGTTCTGGGTTTGGTTTAGTTGTAGTTTACAGGGTTATGGCTGTGAGTCGTTGTTGTAGCAGGCCTAATAACAACTGTGTCAGAGCAGTGGCGTGCTGTGCGGGAGGGGGTTAGTGGCAAAGACATGAGGGCAGGGATGGAAGAGTTGTAGCGTTGTCTGTGGTTAAACTGCCGTTGCCTTATGCCTTGTTCTCCCTCACAATTGGCGCACTTAGACTTATCTCGAGGTACCGTACAGATAGAGTGGTGATGTGAATCTCCACATCTACTGTGAGGACAGCTTGACCGTACGCACAAATTGATTCTGGTCGTCAATTGTTTAGAGATGGGCAGCACCGCAGCAGTCGACTGAAAAATGTTAAATCCATCGACTTGTTTGACTGCTTTTAAAAAACAGTCGAATGAATTCAACGACTACTCACCGTAACATAAAAAGTCGTTTGCAAACGACTTATCCCAATTGTGTTTTAACTTTTAACATGTAGAACGCGCTCGGATAGTTTTACGTTCTGGTCGTCAATTGTTTCAGCACATGGATAGCGCGCGCATTAAAAAACTTTGTATTTACATTGTTGCCAACATCTCCACTGAAAGTTCGCCCTCGTTGCTGTTCTAAAGTGTTCTATTTTCGTGTGTATTTACTGTAGGCCGTAGTTTTCTTGTTCAAGTCGTATTTCAGCTCTACGTTCTTAGTACCTCAGAGAGGATTAAATTAGTGAACACATAGCCTAAACTTGTTTATGACTCTATGGACATATTTTACATTTATTTTTTGGCATTAAAATATGAAGTGTGATTATTTCAATGTTGGCTATGGAATTGTTCCCGGTACTTAAGAACTCCCTCTCAGTAATAGTGATTTAATTTACTCTTAGGTTAATTAAGTATTGGTCTATTACTTCACTTATCCACAGTACATACAGGTAATGTGCCCTGTATCAATACCGGTATCGGGGAACATTTACTCACACATTTTGCATTAAATGAAATGTGCAACATTGCAAATAATGGCTGCACTCTACACGACGTAAACCACCATTTCGAAGCTCAGTAAAAATAAATAAATAAATAACTTTGACTAATTGCATGTTGCCGAGCGTCGAGTAGTCCAAACTAACGTCTGCAAAAATAGGTGGGTTAAGGAGAAGTTCGATTTTCATCTGTTGGTACGACTCAACTCAGCCGGTAACGGCTTGCAGTGCTTTGTACGCTGTCTAGAAGCGACTACTTTCAGTCGAATACATGAAACAAGAAACAACACGCTTAGTTAGAAGCAATGTGAATTCAGGTAACCATTCGACTGAAAGTAGTCGACAATCTAGTCGATTTCTTCCAATGAATGACTAGTCAGTCGATGGTTAAAAGTAGTCGATAGTCCCATTCTAACACCAGTATCGACTTGATACACGGAGTAAATATTGCTTCAGATGGATTAAGATCGAAGACTCATGGGCGAAATCAATCATAGTCTGATTTTTCGGTCTTGATACTGCGATGTGGAAAGGAAATGGAAAGACTACCACATTATTATATTTCCTGAACGTCGGAGGACGGAGAATAAATGATGGCACTTCCTGGAGTAAAGCGATCCAGAGGTAAACTACTCCCCAGAAAAATGAGTTACAGCACACTGAAGGAAGAATCTGAAGACCGGGAACATTGGCATCAGAAATTCTCCGTACGAAGACATGGACCTGCCACTAGGCAGAATACTGTATAATAATAATAATGTTATTTATTTATTTATTTATTTATCGTATGGCTTTTAGTGCCGGGAGTGTCCGAGGACATGTTCGGCTCGCCTGAGTCTGTAGCTGCTTCCAGCGGACACCCTAAAGGGTGAGCTACGAGTTCCGTTCAATTTCAAGTAGTTCCAACTTTCGCCACCAGATATCAATGATACCTTGAGGTGAACGTTGGAACTTTGATAGAGCGTTCTGATGAAATATAACCTAACAATTTTGCTTTACACAAGTTTAGTCTGTGAAAGGATCTTTTACATGCCATAAATCTATGACATGGGACCGCCCGCTTTACTTCCCCTCCGAAGGAAGGCATACTGAAAGATTTTTAACGCTCTTAAAAAATCCGACGACTTCGGCCGGGTTTGAACCCGCTAGCTTGGGCATATCAATTCAGCATGCTATCGACTACGCCACCGAAGCCGACATAATAATAATAATAATAATAATTAAGATGAATGGGCGAGGAGAGATTTTTCTATCGACTGGTAATCATGAGAAGAGATAGGTTGGTATAACACATAGGCTACTAAGACACCCAGGAACAGCAAACTTAGTTATGGAAAGAAGGGTTAATGACAAGAACTCTAGGGGTAGACCAAGGTTAGAATATGTTAAACAGATTGCCTCGGATGTAAGGTGTGGCAGCTATCTCAGGACAGGGAGGCATGGATAAAAGCGTCAAACCACTTCAAAGACTGAAGACTCCAACACACACAAAATGTATCATCATTTTGTAAACCATTAATTTATTAACAATGTGGCTTGTTTCGAAACAGGTTCATGATTTTGCGGATCCCAAAGTTTAGGCTAGTGGCCCCCTGTTATAATGTGTTACTGATGCATCTTAAATACACACAGTCGTAGATTAGCTGGAAATACTCCACAACAAACGAAAAATTAATTATAATTAATGTCACTTCATTAGAGGTAACGTTCTCTCCTGCTGATCCCAAGATAGCGGGATCGAATTCCGGCGCAGTCTGTTGGCCTTTGGGGGTGCTTAAATGTGAGGGTAGCATGGTGAACTGCTATGACCAAGTTAGTGGGGTCAATCCCGCCGAAGTCGTCACATTTTTTATGTTCGACCATGTCGAAATTTAAACATTATGTGTCAGAAAACTGTATCATAATGAGGCTCATTAAAACACTATTTTTCATTTATGAAACAGTTTCTCTCACCAATCAGACCTCAAGAAACAGTTGTGTGACCAATTAGGTAAGTATACCTTCGCGCATGCACTCAAAATCCAACATATTTCTGGGTTGGCAAGCAAGGTGAATGGTCTCTGCTTTCGGAGTGCCTTGACCCGGGCTCTGTTCAGTCAGCAAAGCTAGCGCGCCCTGTTCACTAACTGAATGACTGAATTCCACAGATATTTATGAATATCTATGTTAAAACATATAATAGAGTTATAATTATCGTCGAACATAAGCAGTCGTATGCAACTCGCCTATAATGGTAATTAAGACACTCGTATGGAAATTATAAAACTCGCTTACGCTCGTTTTATAAACATACTCGTGTCTTAATTATTGCCATTATTAGCTCGTTGCATAATGTACTATTAAGAGCGTTAAAATCGTTGCCTATGTTATAATACAAGCCCTGGAAATGAGGCACCAGACAATACGAGTGATGGTTCAAACTTGTTCCGCATTTTGCCGCTAGGTTCGCTTTCCGGCGCCCTTATTCGTATCGTTTGCATTACGTATAATGTGATTTGTATCTCTGTATCTGACTGGCGAAGCGTGTTGCATTAGCTTTTAACTGCAGTAGACTATTTTTTTACTGATATTGAGATTGGTGCTAAGTGGTCTTTCTGTGCAAGACGTAGTAAAAAGCAAGTTTTATTCCAGTGAACTATAGTAAATGTGGCATGCATAAGGGGGTAAACCTTAGTTTAAATTCACAGAATATTTGTTGTAGAGTAACTTACGAGCAAATTGTAGTGTTATGATTCTGTTTATCAAAATGGTGCATTGTAGCGTGCCGTGCTGTATATCTCGTCAAGTTAAAGACAATGGATAAATTCCCATTAAACGATGACATACTGAGACAATTGGTTGTGTTTCACGTCAGGGGGTAAATCCAGGGTCTTCATGGACACCAAAAGAGTCTTCTACAATTTGTAACAAGCACTTGATGGATTCTAATTATAGTATAAGTAGACTACAACAAAGAGAACGCTTTTAGTACTTGCTGGCCTAAATCATTCATATAAACACACATTCGTAATGTAGTTATGTTATTTCCATGTTACCAACTAAATCCATTTGCCATTTCTTGATGAATGCAGTACATTTGCATTTGTCTGTTGGCACAGACTAGAGTAAAATGTGGCTTTTCTCCGATGTCTCAGTCTAACTCATGGCTGTGATTATATGGAAGCAACTGAGGTATGGGTGGTGCTTAGTAATGACATTCAAGGCACAGTCAGTGCCTGTGGATGCTGTGAAAGGTTCTACTCATAGGGTTAGTACTGCTGTTCTGACTCAATGAGGAAAGCAATGACAAACTACCTCACTTCTCATCTTGCCTAGTACGCCTCAATATAGCGCTGACTTGTGTTTTGTGGTTGTCTACCCACATAACCTAACGGCGGCGGTACTTTTTGAGGATCCAATCGGCCGTCAGGCTGACTACCTAACAGACAACCAGCGGAACTGGAATAAATAGTATTAAAACAGCTCAATAGTAGTGATTTTATTGCTTTCCGTGACATTGATGAAGTAGAAAGTGAACCATGTTAGTCTTCGAAACTAAATAATAATTTGAACACTTCAAGTCATCGATAACACAAGAAACAAAACTCAGATACCAGTTAAATAAAGCTCTTTGAAGTAACCAAATGGAAGGACTGAAATGAGTGACGCGTAAGTGCAATAACCAACACCCAGGACTATCCTATAAACAAAAGCTGAATATACTCGTTAGTATTACAACAGAGAACACTTCAGTTGAAATTGCCCGATATGTATTTACGAAGTATTCGAACAGAGCAGATTTTTAAAATGTACAGTTTGCCCCGTTAATGTACTGTTCCATTTGTCAACACTAACGATTAACTCAACGATCACTTATAGCATACCTCTGAATGGAAGCGTGAGATTTTATATGATCGTTAATGCGATGTCTTAAACAAGGGGACATCTTTCTTACTTAATCACAGCAAATTGTCTAAGTTTGTGCTGTGTCTTGTGCAAGGTTTCGCCTCGTAACTCCGAGATGGCTCATCAGCGAGCTCTTGTTGTCCATTTGTGGACTATACCAAACGTCAGGTCAAGTCCTGAGGAAAATATCCCTCCGCGCATCTCCTCTCTCTGCGCCTTCTTGTGTATCCGGCATGGATTGTCATCTCTCAACCCACAATAGACCCTACATTTAAAATCATTTGTTTGCACTTTTTACTCAACTTCTCTCCGCTTTTATTACCTTTGAGGTATTTTATTTGTGATTCGGCTTTACAGCTGAAATTTGAACACGTTGTCTACTTGTGGAAGTTTGATCAATCGTAACTGTTGCCAACCTTGACCCTGATTCACCATAAAATCGAATTAATCGGGTACTCTTTTGCCGTTCAAACAAGATATATTCACAACAAAATGTAATATAATATCAAATTCATACTGAATTTCTCTGCTTATCGTTCCAAATACCATTAAATATATACTGTATATTTACGCAAATATAATTCAACACATGAAAAGCAAAATTGGCAAAGCTCCCGATTAACGTGAAAATAAAAATTTTATTCATAGATTTTTACAAAGGAAATTCTAAATAGTAATCTAGCCATCTTATGAAAACATAGCAACAATGTGATGGAAAATCTTGTACGACAAAAACGAGCAGAAAGAGTGGGAACTATTTCCTGGCGCGTTAACCTCTTCACTGATCAGAACATCAAAGGGACCGCTTAGGTCTCGAGGTGACTAGAGGTATACCAAAGGAGTAGCAAAGTGGGCGCTACCTATTTCTTATCTAGAATGCCTCCGGTACTTTACTGAGGGAGCTAAACGCTCAACAGTCTTTCACCTCCCTATAAAGGCTTCCAAAACGATTGTATATTGAATTTCAGGGCCAGGCAATTAAAACTCAGCAACATTTCTAGGTTTACGTCGTGTTTTGTGCGGGGTTTCATTGGTCGTGGAAGCCAAAGTACCAAGTTTATTGAAATAAGTTTATCCAATTCACCAGTAAGATTAATTATGAAAACTAAATAAACTAATGTGACAGTCGGTCGACTTCGAAACATTAATCTGTAAATTTAGGTTGTTGATCATGGTAAAAACCGACAAAAAGCAGATAAATATTGGTCAACATAAATATACAGTTAACAAAAACCAAATATGTAAAGAGTAAGAAAGCAAACCGTGCAAAGTAGAAAGCACTATAACATTGTAAAACAGCGTAAAAATCCAAATACTTACATACAATAACCGGCACAAAGAGTATAAAATTAGACTCAAAATCAAGCTTTGTTTCAGACCCCACAAACCATCACTGTAAATAAAACAGTTCATGTAGAGATATAAGATTTGTACATTCCTCACATATTCGTTACCTCTTTGACCCACTTACGAGGCGGCTAGGATCATGAAATTTGGCATGCATGTGAGAGATGTATTTGGCAATAGCATGCGAATTTTCACGATCCTTGCTGTCGTACAAGTACGGACAAACGAAAAGAATGTGCTGAAATGTGCAAAAGAGGACTCCAAAATGTATGCTTTCATGGCAATCTGAGGCGTAATCGTTGGAGGTAGTACAACATGTCATACAACCAAATTTGTAGAAAACGAACGGTTTTCGAGATATTGCCAGAAAACTATTCCAGTTCTGCGAAATTGCAGCGGTTGCCATAGTAACGTTGATCTGTTTCTCAGAGGGAACACAGTTTTTTGGGAATATCTCCGAAACCGTTCATTTAAGGACCTTAAAAAGTGTGTTTCGGGGTTCTTACAAGACCTCCGAGTATTATTTCCCGTATCTGGCGGCTTAAAATAAGCTAAATCTGATCTTTGTATCGTTTGTCCAAGCGCAGTGCCAAAGAGCCGAAAAACCTCACTTACAAATTGAATTTTCAAAAACCGTTTCTTAGTGAGCCCCTACAACCTAGGATCAACCAACATGCAAAATTTCAGCTTTCTAGGTCTAGTGGTTTCAGCGCTGCGATGATGAGTCAATTTTGGATTATACAGTATATATGAGATATAAAATTCAATGTTGGTTTGTCTGTCTGTCTGTTATTTATACAAATCTACACCGTTTCACCGATCTGAACCAAAATTTGCATACTTACCCTTGGGAACCCAACGAGTAACACTGTCTAGTTTAAATTTTGGACAGACCACTCCATTTCCTGCATTTAGGCCCTTTGGCACAAATCTACACTGTTTGACCGATCTGAACCAAATTGTGTTTACTTACCCTTTGGAACCCTGCGAGTAACAATGTCTACATGAAATTTCGGACAGACCACTCCATTCCCTGCATGTATGCCCTTTGGCACAAATCTACACGGTTTCACTGATCTGAACCAAAATTTGTACATTTACCGTTTGGAACCCAGCGAGTAACACTATCTACATGAAATTTCGGACAGTACACTCCATTCCCTGCATTTAGGTCCTTTGGCAAAAATTTACACCGTTTCACCGATCTGAACCAAAATTTGTATACTTACCCTTTGGAACCTTGCGAATAACACTGTCTACACGAAACGTCGGACAGACCACTCCATTGCCTGCATTTAGGCCCTTTGGCAAAATATCTACATCTTTTCACCGATCTGAACCTACATTTGTATACTTATCCTTTGGAACCCTGCGAGTAACACTGTCTGCATGAAATTTTGGACAGACCACTCCAGTCCCTGCATTTAGGCCCTTTGCCACAAATCTACATCGTTTCACCGGTCTGAACCAAACTCAATGTACTTACTCTTTGAAACCCTGTGGGTAACACTGTCCACTTGATGTTTTGTACAACTCTCTCCATTCCCTACATTTAGAACAACAGTCGAAATGAACTTCAAAATCACGTTTTAAGGTCCTAGAACCATTCATGTCCGTAGTAGTGTAACTGTAAGAATATTTTAATAAGTCTATTGTTGGCTGGCAATGCGGGCTGCATCACATCACCCCTACCAGTGTTCTGGTGCAGAATTACGAAAATATTTACATCTTGCGCTGCGTATAAATTGGAGTCACAGGGGGTAATTAGTGCAAAAGAATTTCTTAGACCCCTTAAAACAGTTATCATCTTGAAAATACTATGCCTCTGTATAAGTGCGATGGTGTTGGTGCAGTACATAGTTGTTATCTGCTGCAAAAAGCGTTGTTCTTTCAACTTTACTTTCATTCACTCCTATCCTTATCCTTCAGCGGTATGTGACGATAAAAAAGGCACTATTGATACCACAGCCGAAGTTTTCCAAAGTGCTCCGATTAATTTTCTACGGTGCTATGCGACAAAAGACGACACTACTGATCTCTACATTTCTAACAGCCAATGAGATATAGGTCCTAGGCAGTGTCTCTTATTTCACAAACTCCTCTTTCTAATCATATTTTTCAATTCGTTTGTAAATTACATGTGTCAGTACTGTAGTTAGTAAATAGCTGTTTCCCTATTCATTATTATCATTATCATTACGGGAAAATGACGTGAATGTTACGTCCATTATACTGTACTACTTATCACCCTCACTACCACCACGACCACAAAAAGTTATATTTTTAATTTTTTTTTTCTGTTAGCTTAAGTAGCATGTGCCAGTTTTGTAGGATTATTCATTATCATAAAATAAATAAATCCACCGGGCGAAGCCAGGCACTACTGCTAGTAAACAATAAAAGAAAATGTTCAGGTACCTAATTTAAATATTACGGAATACTGTTATGATGAACGAATTGATGATGATGATGATAATTGTTGTTTTATGGGGCCTAACATCTAGGTTATCGGCCCGATGACCGAATTGAGGAAAACTATGATCAAGCACTCGTTAGTGTAGGAACTCAATGTTCTACAATAAATCGAACTCATGGGAAGTCAACAAAATTAAAATTAAAGAGGGCACTAAGAAAAAAATGCATTGTATAGAACTACGATTAAAACAATGAATCGGAGGTTGATTTTATTAAAACAAAACTTACATTCACAGCAACCTCAGGACAAACTCGATGTTCAAATATCGAAGCACACGAGTGAAGCGGATCGTGGGGACTTGAAAGCTAATTTCTTACTTGAACAAATTCAAACTTTCACGAAACGAAAGTGTACGGTATCCTAAATACAATGAAACAATCAAAATATTTAATAAATAACCATCCATTTACCGCGTACTGAGAGATATAAATGTTTTACAACTTCCTTATCCACGAACTCTGAAAACTTGTAAGGGGCAGATAACTTCGCTGTTCCTCCCTTTAAAACAACAATAACTAAATTGGGTACTCGAACGGAGAGGTGGATGTCACGTTACTTGAAAAAGCTAGGTTGACAGCTGGAGAAAAGTCACTGACTCACGATTCTGAGAAGGTTAGTTCATTAATCATTAATGAAATGGCCATAAAGTTTAGACTCTTGTACGACAAGAATTTAGACATGTTTCTTGGCATTAGTGATATTGAGAAAGATGCAATTGGAATCGAACATAAATTGGCTAATAAATAATAATGCATACTGTTGAATGCCCTGCCATTCTTCTGTACTGTTGAATGGCCTGTCATTCTTCTACAGGATACCAGGATACAGAATTAAAGTTATCTCGATAAAAAGATGAGACTTACGAAGGAAGCGTATCGAGTTTTGGTGCTAACAACTTCATCAACCGTGTCCTGCAAACGATTTCTAATCAGTATCGGCTTCCATTATGTGATTATGCGGAATCTCTCGAGCGACGATATATAACTGCTCTTCAGTCACCTGAGAAGTAAGGGAGGTAACAATGATATGATGGACGTGAGATCATGCCTGTATGCCAGTGAGTCAACACATTGCACAGGAATTATCGCATCTTCTACAAGTGGAAATGTGGAACTACCGAAGATGCAGTCGCAACAGGTGCCTTGACCACGTTTCTGAAGCCTAAATGGTCGCGGAAGGTGCAAACCCTGGCCAGTGCTACAGAAACACCCCAGCTTCCGGCACATGTATTGCATATTCTAAAAAGCCCTATTCAAGGTAAGAATATGGGGCATATAGACTTTGTTTTCAGAAAAGCCGGCGTCTCTCTCTTCCATTTCAATTGCATTAGTAGTGGGGTTTCTTGTAGGAGTGGCAGAAGAGGATAGTTTAGAGAAAATATCAGCTCCAGCAAGTTCAAACCCATCATTAAGATTAATACATTTTCAAGACATGAGGGGGATTAAGCTATCCCAATGTTTCTTTTATATCTCTATTGGAAACAATTCCTATCTTAAACAGCCGAAAATGTCATGTCTCAAAAATGTTTTGTGTCACATTTCACTAATACTTTAACTGACATACACAAAATGTGTGAAGTGTATATTGACAATTAACTCTGCGTGCTTCATCTTTAAAATTTATCAAGGCCACGTTTAAAGAAAATTGGTGTAAACCACACGCAATGACAATAGTAGTGCAACGTTCCTGAATCTAAGAAGTAGGCTACTGGACAGGAAGATTCTTAAAGTGAAGTGAAATACAGCCAAGAGTGAGCCACATTAATCATTTGTCGGGAAACTGGTGTCAAACAGATAAGAAATACTAATAAAACATGTGTTTAGTGTTTTTGAGTTGCATGTAGCATTGTCAACAGCAGACAACTAGGGTGCCGAACCGCGATCCTAGTGGCGTAAAGTGGAACTACCAGTTTGGAGCTCCAAGTCCCTGCTCTGTTTCCAGGCCTTGAGTACAACGTAGGCCATGGTTAAAATCCTTCAGTATGCCTTTCTTCGGAGGGGAAGTAAAGCCAGCGGGCCATGTCATAGATTTTTCGCTTCGCTATAGGTTTATCCTCCAGGGTTGTCCTTTCCCACGGAATACTTATAAGCAATGCATAACAAAGAAACAAGCCCTACTGATCTTGGCGAGAAGGTTGGAGGAGAGGGGTACTAACTTTGGAGGTTATGGTACCACAATGTTATGAATACCAGCAATAGTTCTCATTTTTTTATTAAACGAATTTCGGACATTACAAAGAACGATTCTCCTGTCCTCTCATATATGGGCCGATAACCTACATGTTAGGCCCCTTAAAATAAGAATTATCATCATGTTCTCCCACACTTTCTATAAGTTAAAAAAATGGGCAAATAAAACCGCGACCGATCCACCTCAATTAGCAATGTCAGCAACATTGTGAAAAAAAAGTAATGAACATACCTTTATTTCTGCAGGTGCATTGCCACCTATTCTGCAATTTTTCGTAGTTAAAACACAAATCCATTTTTAATAGCCTACAATCAATAATGATCTATGTTCGTGCTAATCACGCCTATGAGTTGGCACATGTAGTCAGCAAAACCCTCCTAGATCCTTCGGTCACTTATTCTTTGCTTCCATGTAAATTCAGTTCTTGCGTCGGAGGCGTTGGAATTCTCCATGTGCGCGGCATATGTACCCAAATACTACATCATCACGATGTCATCTAAGAAATTGATAACTAGGCTACGTAGAGAATCCAGCCCAAACACATATTCATGTTAAACTGTCCACGCAAAGCCAAGATAGACCACTGGCCCAAACTCATATTCATGTTAAACTGTCCCCGCAAAGCAAAGATAGATCACTAGCCCAAACACATATTCATGTTAAACTGTCCCCGCAAGGCAAAGATAGACCACTAGCCCAAACACATATTCATGTTAATCTGTCCCCGCTAAGCTAAGATAGACCGCCAGTCCAAACACATATCCATGTAAAAGTGTCCCCGCAAAGCTAAGATAGACCGCCAGCCCAAACACATGAAAAAATGAAAATCCACAGCCTGCTTCCAGTCTCCGACCGGGTCAGGAATGGAATGAATGGAGCCCCTATCTAGCGGCGAGGATATGATCTGTGCCGGCTGCCGAGGCCTGACGCACTCCTCTGGGGCAATGATTAAATGAATGACAGATGAAATGAAATGATAGTGGAGAGTGTTGCTGGAATGAAATTTTGACAGGGAAAACCGGAGTACCCGGAGAAAAACCTGTCTGCCTCCGTTTTGTCCAGCACAGATCTCACTTGGAGTGACCGGGATTTGAACCACGGAACCAGCGGTGAGAGGCCGGCGTGCTGCCGGCTAAGCCACGGAGGCTGGTAGCCCAAACACATATTCATGCTAAATTGTCCCCGCAAAGTTAAGATAGACCGCCAGCCCAAACACATATTCATGTTAAACTGTCCCCGCACAGCTAAGATAGACCGCCAGCCCAAACACATATTCATGTTAAACTGTCCCCGCAAAGCTAAGATAGACCGCCAGCCCAAACACATATTCATGCTAAACTGTCCCCGCAAAGCTAAGATAGACCGCCAGCCTAAACAAATATTCATGTTAAACTGTCCCCGGAGAGCTAAGATAGACCGCCAGCCCAAACACATATCCATGTTAAACTGTCCCCGCAATGCTAAGATAGACCGCCAGCCCAAACACATATTCATGCTTAACTGTCCCCGCAAAGCTAAGATAGACAGCCAGCTGAAACACATATTCAAGCTAAACTGTCGCTGCAAAGCTAAGATAGACCGCCAGCCCAAACACATATTCATGCTTAACTGTCCCCGCAAAGCTAAGATAGACTGCCAGCTGAAACACATATCCATGTTAAACTGTCCCCGCAATGCTAAGATAGACCGCAAGCCCAAACACATAGTCATGCTTAACTGTATTCAAAGCTAAGATAGACAGCCAGCTGAAACACATATTCATGCTAAACTGTCGCCGCAAAGCTAAGATAGACCGCAAGCCCAAACACATATTCATGTTAAGCTGTCCCCGGAGAGCTAAGATAGACCACCAGCCCAAACACGTATTAACGTTAAATAAACATGCCCCAAATCAAATTCAAGCGCTGACTTACCTTGCATTGTTACACTGTCCGATGTGGGAGACGCTGTTCCCAGAGCAAAGGTTCATGGTAAACTTGAGCCATGAGCTACATTTGCGAGCGGCGAACAGGGTAGGGTCTCGTAGTGCTGCTGTCATTATATATTGAGACCTCACGTGACTGCAGGCGAGCTCTAAAATAGAAACAGTTTCTCAACATTTACTGTTTAACATTGTTAATAATAATATTAAACATCGTGAAACGAGAGAGAATAATGCTCGGAGTAATTTCATTCATTCAACATTTTCATTTGAGACTGTTTTGCCTTTCAGTGTGTAGTCTAGTCTTGGTTGGTCAGTGCCTTAGTTTAGGGGCTGCGACAACGCGGTCATGAAGTCCCGTGTACTGTACTTTGGGTGTGTGTAGAATCTGTCTGATAACGGTGTTAATTGTGATGGCTGTATTAGTGTGTGTTATCTGTTTTAATTCAAGTAAGGACTGCAGACAGTAATTTCAAGTAGTTCCTACTTTTGCTTCCAAATGCTACCGTCCACGACACCTAGCTTGCGGGCTTGGCTACTAGATGGCATCGCAGTCAGCACCTAGCGGCGAACGTTGGAACTAATAGAGCGCTATCAATTATAACCTACAAATTTGGGCTTCACACAAGTGTAGTTAGTGGAAGGTTCTTTATCATGCAATAAATCTATGACATGGGACCGCTGGCCTTACTTCCCCTCCAAAGGAAGGCATACTGAGGTATTTTAACGCTCTTAAAAATCCAACGGCTTCGGCTGGGTTTGAACCCGCGACCTTAGGCATTGAAGCTCAGCATGCTACCACCTACGCCGCCGAAGCCGCCCCAGTCTAGTCTGCAAGCCTCTGTTTGCGAACAAGTCACCTCCATGATCCCCTATTAGCAGTTGGCACTGTGGCCTCCTATGCTTCTACACCTCTCCCTTTGATATCGTTCATCACTGAATCTAACCATCGCTTCCTAGGTCTACCTCTGCTTCTCTTACCCTCTAAAGCTGAACTCATTAACCTCTTAGGTAATCTCAACTCTTCCATTCTCATCACATGACCCCACCATCTAAGTCGGCTCATATGAACAGCTTCTAGCACAAGGTCATCCAGTCATTGCGCTCTGAGAGCGCGGCCGCGCTTGGGGAGCACTGGGCAGTCAGGCTAGCGCTCCTTCCCCTATCACCACTACACTGTGGCAGCGAGGAGTCGGACGATGTTCGGACCGCGCTGAATAGGTACGTACGTACAGTCGTATGGTCGACGGCTTTTGGGGTTTGTTGACATCATATTGATAGGGCTGTTTTGCCATGAAAAAAAACCGCATATACCAATCGAATGGCACTCCGATGTATGGAATGTGCAGGAAACGAACGCAAGTGTTAAGAAAAGAATATTGTGATTTATTTCAAACTGAAATTCAACACCACTTTACTCATTTGAACAGATAGTACAGACCTTGAGAGACCTTTGCTCCGTCGTTTTTACGAGCTTTTAGTTTTTGAGGAAACAATCTTCTCTAAATTGTGTACACTATTTCTGGACACAGCTATTCGTAAACAATTGCGCAAGGTTCTATCGCTCATCGTTGCACGAAAAGAAACGCTCACAAATGTACGTTGAGCCAAACATTGTTCACTTAGGCGCGGCGGGGTGACAACGCGCTCAACCTGCCAAGCTCCTCCCACCACTACCGAAACTACACTACCTTCCACCAAGGAGCTCGGAGCACTGGCTTAGAGCGCGGTCGGAGCGCTAGCGCTCGGGGAGCGCTGTGTGGATGGCCCTGCTCTTGCGTGTTCATTTCTAACTTATCCTTTGTCTCTTCATTACGAGTACCTTCCTGCCATTGATCCCATCTATTTGTTCCAGTAATCATTCGTGCAACCCTCATATCAGTTACCTCTAGCTATCCTGAATCTACCCAGCTCTCACTTCCATACAGCAAGGTCGGTGTAAATACTGAGCGATGTAGGGAGAGTTTCGTAGCTACACTAACTTCTTTCTTACAGAATACTGTAGATCGCAACTGAGAACTCAGTACATTAGCTTTTCTACACCTTGACTCTATTTCCTTCCCCATACTATCGTACCAACATCCCGTTATATCTCTACAGTGCCTTTAAACCAATGAATTCTGTTCTAAATGGAGGAAAGAGGTACACAAAATTAACACTCCAGACTCCTATCCACCGAACAATATTTTGTTTGCACAGCCTCATGCCACTTCAACACCTTCAATTAAATAAGTTAGTCAACATTGCAAGCACTGCAGCTCTCAAAAGTCGTCTTTTATTTACCCTGCTTCTTGGAGCAGTATACCTCTCACATCTTATTACTGCATTATGTTTAAAGGTTATTTTAGTTCTCTCTTCTGTACGCTATGGTTCAATTATAACATCAGGACAATAGCTAGCAATAATAGCTCATTACGCAACGAGCCTATAATGGCAATAATTAAGACACGAATATGTTTATAAAACGAGCGTACTCGAGTTTTATAATTTCCATACGAGTGTCTTAATTATCATTATAGATGAGTTGCATACGACTGTTTATGTTCGATGATAATTAGTATAACTATTTTATGTTCGAACATAAATATTCATAAATATCTGTCGAGATTTCGTCAGTTTTATGTACTGAACAGAGCGCATGAGACGCAGAGAATGCCTTGTATCTGACCATGGCCTCCTCGATTACCCTACTGTGACACTAGGCCAGGCAGTGAAATTTAAATTAGAAGGCCTTGGAACTCAGCGCATCTAATTATCTAATTGGTCAAACAACTGTTTCTTGAGCTCTGATTGGTGGTAGAAACTGTTTCATAATGAAAAATAGTGTTATAATGAGCCTCATTATAGTACAGTTTTCTAACATATAATAGTCAGGGTCGAACATAATAGTATATCATGCAACGAGCCTATAATGGCAATAATTAAGACACGAGTATGGTTACAAAACGAGCGTATGTGAGTTTTATAATTTCCATACGAGCGTCTTAATTACCATTATAGGCGAGTTGCATACCAGTGTTTATGTTCGACGATAATTATTATAACTATTTTATTTTCGAACACAAATATTCATAAATATATGTCGAGATTTCGCCAGTTTTATGTACTGAACAGAGCGCATGAGACGCAGGGAATGCCTTGTATTTGACCATGGCCTCCTGGAATACCTCACTATGACACTAGGCCAGGCAGTGAAATTTAAATTAGAAGGCCTTGGAACTCACTGCAGGTGCGATGTTATCCTTATCTAATTGGTCAAACAACTGTTTCTTGAGCTGTGATTTGTGGGAGAAACTGTTTCATAATGAAAAATAGTGTTATAATGACCATCATTATGATACAGTTTTCTGACATATAATAGTCAGGGTCGAACATAAACATATTTGAAAGTCGGCTGTAGAGGCATAGTAAACTATTGGAAGGATTGTAAAGAGTTCATTAACCAGATTATGACGGTCAATTCTCGACTTGTCATTAAGGCTGGAAATTTTACCAGATGTTATTTACAACAATTCATGTGATGGATATGACAACACAAATTGGGGTGGGGTGTTTTTGAAAGTGAAATGGACTAATTTTTAATAAGAGTAGGATTGTTAACTAGCTTTAGAACATGTAATTATCGAAGAAAAACAATCGTAATCAATATGTAAATTTCCGAATTTATTTCGAAGCTCAATAATAGGCATAGTTGATGAATAAATAGGATATTTTGATATTGTAACAAATCACAAGAAGGATATCGTGGTTTGTTGAACTTAATTTAATAGAAATGGCGTTAGCAAAGCCATCGGAATTATTATTATTATTATTATTAGTAGTAGTAGTAGTAGTATTGTTATTTACAGGGAAGTAACAGTGAATTATTCTGCTGTGTTTTCAACAATGAACTTTATTTCTGTGATTAGAAGAACACCTAGTCAATTTATTTTAGATTTCTAATTGTCTTTATTATATTTGATAACCGAATGAGAAATGTTCAGTTCAATAAATGTAATTATATCATCGCTTGCTACGGTGGGTGAGTGGTCAACGTGTCGGTCTACAAACCCCAAGCTTGCAGGTTCGCTCCTGGCCGTGGTAAGTGATTTTTTTTTTTGAAAGGCGCAAAAATTACACCATGTCATACGATGTTGGCATTTTAAATGGCAAAATTAATCTCGGGAGTTTCCACCAACACAACTCATTTCTCTACTATAAGGCGCTATAGTGTTCAAAGAGCTTAGATATCTAACCTCCTTGACTTTCATAGTGCTTCAAGGAACAACGAAATTTGACATGCAAGCTACCCTTTCGGTGTCAAATAACAAAGCTTGCACCCGGCACCCGAGGCCAAACGGTATTATTATTATTATTATTATTATTATTATTATTATTGTTAGTATTATTATTTTATAATTATTATTATTATTTCATCGTAAAATTGCTACAATATTTAACAGCATAAATTTTTTTGAGTATCCAAGAACATTTAAATAGGTTCTAACTTGCATTTTTCAGTAGAAAAATAATATGGATGATTTTCTAATTATTTTACAAAACCCTGGAGTCGTTTACTGTAGAATATTACCTGTTAGGCAGCTGGAAGAGCAGACTGATGCTAACAAGGATTGTGCAAATAGGTCTTCCTTCTTTTATTCTCCAACTTACACGTCACAATGTATGGCTAATTGCCTGTTCCCCAAGCATTTCCCAATGCTCATATTAATGAGATGTCGAGCAACAAATCCCTGTCCTTGTCAGTCAGCTTAGAATTCAGCTTTCAACTGAGCACTTACTGATATAGCTCGGCAGCAGTCATTATGGCTCGGAAAGCAAGAGTTGTTCTTGGTAGTAACACGAGAGTAAAAGTGATACAGTAGTAGAAATATGGTGTGTAGGCCTATACCATTTCTTTTCTTAGTGTTGTTGTTTGAGTCTTCAGTGCTTTGACTGGTTTGGTGCAGCTATCCACGTTTCTCTGTCCTGAGCTAATCGTTTAGCATATTCCAAACTTGGTCTCTCCCTGCAGTTCTAGTCCTCAACTCTGCCTTCCATATCTAAGTGTGCTATTCCTGGGTGTCTTAGTATGTGAACTACCAACCAGTGGCGTGTGGTGGAATTTTACTTAGGGTAAGCAATGGTTTTCTTCGCAAATTCATTGAAGACCCAGTTGTAGAAGTTTGGGATATTTTGGACTTACAAAGTAAATCTATCTCAATTGATATCAATGATAAATGTTATACGTTTAGTTAAAATAGCGAATACAAGCTTTCACTTTCGTGTTAATAGGCCTATTCAGTTGAGGAGTTGGACGACTTCCTAATAAAATTAATATTTTGTTCTCAAATTTATCGCACATCACACGCTGTCCACGCCTACTAGTGTAAACAAAAACGTCTACTGCATACCCTACTCCCTTAGATTGCATTAGACAACATTATATCGCTCAACTATAAAAATGACAGCCTACCACTGTAAAACAATCACACGTTTTAACACAGCATATAAAAAGCTGTTTTACACAAACACTGACACGCTTTTTCAAACTATAATGGGCGAGTAAACACACTATCTTTGAAAACTGACCGTTCCTTGTTTTCGGCCTAAGGTATGTAACTTAAGGAATTGCTTCCTAGACTTCGCTTTCACTCACCCTGGAGTACCAAGAAATACCAGAAGAGGGCATGTCACGCTATTGTGCTGCTGCAAGCGACTCCGCAAGGAACTCGCAGTAGGCATCAAAGAACAACGAAGTGTGAATGAGTTCATTAAAACAATACAGGACACATAGACTGGAATATAACTATAACCAAAGTAAATAATTATTGTACCCGTCATTATTTTACTTGGGTAAGCAATGCTTACCTTACATCCATGGAATACACGCGCCTGCTACCAACCTATCTCTTCTCTTCATTATCATTCGACACAATAATTTCTCCTCTCCCAATCGTCTTAATACGTCTTCATTTATAACCCTGTCTACCCATCTGTACTTCATCATTCTCCTGTCACACCACATTTCAAACGCTTCAAATCTCCTCTTTTCTGCTGCGCCAACAGTAAAGGTTTCACATCCACAGAGCGCCACGCTGCAGACAAAGGCTTTCAAAAATGACTTCCTAATACCTAAATCTATATTCGATGTCAACAGATTCGGTTTCTGTAGAAATGCTTTCCATGCCTGTGCTAACCTACTTCACATATCATATTTGCTTCGTTCATCACTGGTTAATTTGCTTCCTATGTAACACAAGTCTTCTACTTCCTTTAATTTTCACCTGCCAATTCGACGTCCATAGGTGTCTCTGGTTTCCATGGACTGCATTCCAAAATGTTTGTTTTACATGTTATTAATTTTCATCACGAATTCTTTCCTCAAGACGAAGTCCATACCATTTAAAATCTCATTCAAACCCTCTGGTGAATCGGCTAAGAAGACGATGTCAGTTAACGTATTGTGTGAATGAATGATCGTGTGGCCTCCGTGGGCGACCTGCGCGTCGTAATGAGGATGAAGTGATGATGAAGACGGCACATACACCCAGTCCCCTAGCCACGGGAATTAACCCCAGAGGATTAAAATCCCTGATGGCTCGGCCAGGAATCGAACCCAGGGCACAGTGGGCCAAAGCCTAGCGCGCTAACCATTTAGCCACGGAGCCGGACAGTTAACGTATTGATATTAGACTACTCGACTCAGTGGTGCTATGTGTCATCGCGTGCTGATTGGGCGAGATGGCGCAGCAGTCAAGAAGCTACTTACTTGCCTCCCACCTACTGTCGACCAAATATTTATTTATTTATCGTATGGCTTTTAGTGCCGGGAGTGTCCGAGGACATGTTCGGCTCGCCTGAGTCTGTAGCTGCTTCCAGCGGACACCCTACAGGGTGAGCTACAAGTTCCGTTCAATTTCAAGTAGTTCCAACTTTCGCCACCAGATATCAATGATACCTAGTGGTGAACGTTGGAACTTTGATAGAGCGTTCTGACGAAATCTAACCTAACAAATTTTGCTTTACACAAGTTTAGTCTGTGAAAGGATCTTTTATATGCCATAAATCTATGACATGGGACCGCCGGCTTTACTTCCCCTCCGAAGGAAGGCATACTGAAGGATTTTTAACGCTCTTAAAAAATCCGACGACTTCGGCCGGGTTTGAACCCGCTATCTTGGGCATAGCAGTTCAGCATGCTACCAACTACGCCACCGAAGCCGCTGTCGACCAAAGTATTATGTGCACTCGAGTTTGAAGGTTGTTTGTGAAGTAACCAATAGACCTACATAAAATAGAACGACGCAAATGATGATGTTATTGGATTTTATGTTTGGTTACTTCACAAACAACCAACGAGTGCACATAATATTTTGGTCGACAGTAGGTGCACCGGGTTCAATTCCTGGTTAATGCACACGGGATTTTTCGAAGTGAAATATCACATTCGATAGTTCGTATTTTACGTTAAAGAATCAGCAGATCCTGTGGCGTATGATCGCGAGATTAATGATCACATAAAACTGCACTCTTTTGTTCTTTTCTTACCTCGTGGTGTTGTTGTCAGCGCTATTGGCTGCCTTCACATACGTCCCAGGTTCAATTCCTGGCTCTTGTATGAAATATTAATTAATTCTGGTCTCATTAACTCTGGGTTCACTAAACAGAAGGCTTCCTAGTAGACTAGCTTTCCTTGGTTTCCCATTCTACTCCAGCCAGATACCGCGTTAGTAACTAACATAGGGCCATGGCCACCTTCTTCCTGTTTGTCACGGTGGGTGAGTGGTTATCGTGTTGGAATGCCAACCCCCAAGCTTGCAGGTTCGCTCCTGGCCTCAGTGACTTTTGAAAGGCGACAAAAATCACGATACTCATGTCATACGATGTTGGCATGTTAAAGAACCCATTTGAATTCTGTAGGCCGTGTTCATAATGGCAAAATTAATCTCGGGATTTTCCGCCAACACAAAGTTCCTCGTTTCTCTACTAGAAAGCGCTATAGTGTCAAGGAGCTTAGATATCTAACCTCCTTGACTTTCATAGCACTTCAAGGAGCGATGAAATTCGACATGCAAGTTGCCCTCTGAGCGCCAATTAACAAAGCTTGCACCCGGCATCCGAGGCCATACGATAAAAAAAACTTTCTTCCTTACCCTATCCCCTAAATGCATAGACATTACATTAGCACAGGTTATCAGAATTCACACTCTCTCCCGAATGGTCACGTTGTTGGAAATACCTCAATTAAATAACTATGGCCTATCTAAGTAGCTTACGTGGCTTTCCTGACTTGGGCATGAGGCAGCCTGGCTGAGGCCGGGGTCCTCCATTGACCCAGTAGTCCACTGTGCCCGTCCTCACAGGCGCTCCCAGGCGACCTCGATCAGTGTGGATCACCTCCACACAGTCAGCATCGTGCTCCGAGATGGGCGAAACACATTGGAGAGGCTCATAAAATAGTGGACCGGCAGGGTCCATGGCTGCAAACATTGAATGATATGACTATCATCCTCTGAGTTGGGTACGTAAAACAGTGGATCGGCATGGTCCGTGGCTGAAAACATTTAATGAACTCAGTATAATCCTCTGAGTTGGGCTCACAGAACAGTGGACCGGTAGTGTCCATGGCTAAAAACATTTAATGAACTCAGTATAATCCTCTGAGCTGGGCTCGTAGAACAGTGGACCGGCAGTGTCCATGGCTGAAAACATTGAATGATCTCAGTATCATCCTCTGAGGTGTGGTCGTAGAACAGTGTACCAATAGGCTCCATGGCTGAAAACATTAAATGATCTCAGTATAATCCTCTTGAGTTGGGCTCGTAGAACAGTGGACCGGCAGGGTCCATGGCTGAAAACATTAAATGATATCAGTATCATCCTCTGGGTTTGGCTCGTAGAACAGTGGTCCGGCAGGGTCCATGGCTGAGAACATTAAATGATATTAGTATCATCCTCTGAGTTGGGCACGTAGTATAGTGGACCGGCAGGATCCATTGCTGAAAACATTTAATGATATCAGTATCATCCTCTGATTTGGGCTCGTAGTATAGTGGACTGATAGGCTCCATGGCAGGAAACATTTAATGTTCACTAGATACTCAGGATCCATCATCACAAACACAGGAAACTGTGAATCTGAAACCCGTCGACGCATTGTGATGACTAGAAGTTCAGTGGTGAAATTAGCCCACCTATGGAAACATACGGCATTGCGTTAACTTTTGGATACCAACAAGATCACCAAATTGTCCTTCCATTTCTTCGACGAATCACAACAGACTTGATGAATTCCCATTATATCTTGGGATGAATTGCAACTTCGCGAAACGGTTTTTTGAGGGGACCACCTTATAAAAGTTTGAGGACGCTTCGACATCCCAAAAGAATCCTCTCGAATACATCTCACTCCGATCGGTTGCTTTCAATTGTGGGCAAGTTAATGCCAGCCTGGTGATAGTACTGTAAGCATTTCCCGGGGTCGCTATGCCTCGGGCGAAAATTCAAACGATTAAATAAGAAAGAAAAAACAATAAAATAAAATGAAATGGGCACTTCTCTTCAACTGTGTCACTGAGAATGTTGTGAGAGAATTGGTTGGTTGGTTCCTCAGTTAAGGGGCTGTGACAATGCGGTCATGTAGCCCCGTGTACTTTGAGTGTGTGTAGAATCTGTCTGATAACCGGTGTTAATTGTGATGACTGCATTAGTGTGTGTTATCTCTTTTAGGTAGATTTCAATAGAAAGCTAACTATTGCAATGGGCACCATGTTTCGACTTCCAGAAAATTTCGACATATCTTCGCGTTTCACATCCCCTAGACCCCAAAACCACCGTCAGTTCAAAAGTTTATATATAATTTATGTATATATATATATATATATATATCACTTTCTTGTGGACACGATAACTACCGCAATTTTGCAACAATCACTTTGATTTGTTTACATAATATGTATCCCTATAAAATCTCGGTCGAGTTCGTTAATGGGCACAATCGGTCGAAGGGGGTGAAAATAGGAGGGCTTTTTTTCGAGAAAGTGAAATATCGCTATAACTCTCTTAATATGTGAAATATCGAATCCATTCTAAGTTCATACTATGTGTCGGATAAGGCCCAAAAATGTATGTTTGATACTTTTTTTGATAGCACCAACCATTGACCAAAGGGGTGGGAAAAAAGTGGGTTTTTCGGGAAACATTAATCATATCTCCCTTAATAGGCACAATATCAAAACCGTACGAAATGGACAATATTCCCCTAATGATTACCTAAAACTTTTGTCTGAAAGAATTTTTGATATGACCCACTATTACACCAAGGGATGAGCAAAATGATTTCGGAATTAGAAGAAAATGCCAAGAGCCTTCAGAGTTTGCCATGACAACACTACTAAATTGATGAGGGATGAGCTCGCAGACGTTGCCTTGACAACGCCATTACACGAGATCACATTCAGTTTTCCATCTGACTTTGTGGGAAGCGGCTTCGGTGACATAACTGGTAGCATGCTGAACTTCTATGCCCAAGGTCGCGGGTTCAAAGTCGGCCGAAGTCCGTCGGATTTTCTAAGAGCGCAAAAAATACCTCAGTATGCTTCCCTTCGAAGGGGAAGTTCCAACGTTCGTTGCGAGTAGCTGGTTGCAGTGGCCTCTAGTAGCCAAGTTCACAGCTAGGTGTCGTTGACGGTAGTATTTGGTACCAAAATTATGAAACTACTACTTGAAATTGACCGTCTGCAGTCCTTACCTGAATTACAGACAAATACAGCCTTAAAAATTAACACCGTTTATTAGACAGATTCTACACATACCCAAAGTACACGGGGCTACATAACCGCGTTGTCGCAGCTCTCAACTGAGGAACCAACCTACATCTCTGCGGGAGATAACATTTTGCGTGAAGAAGTAACAGACCGTTAAAAACCATGCATAATGACAGTGTGACCAGAAGTATAACAAGTAGTTCCGTGAAGAACTATACAGCCTATTTTCATATATCCAGCTCATGTTAATTGTCTCTATCAACATACAAAATTTCAGTTTAATTGCTGTAACAGATTCGTAGATATTGAGAACCGTCTAAATATTTCATATGGTCGCCAGGATGGATTTTTATTTTTGTACTATTACATTAAGATTATTGTGTACGTGTGGTATTCAAACTTCAATCGCATGATTAGAACACAAGAAGTAAAAACGAGATTTTAAAAGTACGCACACCAGCCATCTTGTGATTATGCAAACAATTGAAATAAATTACATGCCAGTGGATCAACATTTGTATAAGCATTTAACGTGGAACGTTTCACGGCACTCGGATAGATAATTCGCGAGAAACGTCCATTTAAATATTTATACTTCGCGTCGCCGCCATGTTGGATTTGTGCTCACCAGGTTACTGAAAGTCCTATAGGTGAACATATGTACATAGTCTCTATGAACATTAAAAAATTCAGTTTGGTTGCTGTAAAAGATTCATAGATATTGAGAACCGTCTAAATATTTCGGAAGCTCGCCATTTAGGATTGTTATATGTTATATGCCATAGAGTTATGTACCATTCAAGGACAATTATTGCCTAGCTTCATTATTCAAACTTTCACTTCGATCGCATGATTACGACACAAGAATAAAAACCTAATTTTAAAATTTCGCACAGCCGCCATCTTGAGGTTATGTAAACAATTGAATTAAATTAGATGGCAGTGCATTACAATCTGCAAAATCATTTACTGTACCACATTTCACTGCGCTCAGAGAGTTAAATCACGAGAAAAGTCTATTAAAATATTTCAAATTCGCATGGTCGCAATGTTCGTTCTGTACTTTACAGGTTTATGAAATATACATTGGTAAACTTGTATCAGTACCCTTTATCACCGTACAAAATTGCATGATGATATCTGTAATAGTTTCGGAAATATAGAATGTCAGTGAAATATTTCGCACAGCCGCCATTTTAAGGTTATGTAAACAATTGAACTAAATTAGACTCCAGTGCATTACAATGTGTATAAACATTAGCTGTACCATGTTTCATTACGTTTGGATAGTTAAATCGCGAGAAATGTCTATTTAAAAGTCTCAATTTCGCTTGACCGCCATGTTGGTTTTGTAGTCACCAGGTTTTTGAAAGTCTCATAGGTGAAATTCTAGTAGTGCCCTTTATCACCGTACACAATTTCAGGGCGATATCTGTAATAGTTTCGGAGATATAGAATGCTAGTAAAATATTTCGCACAGCCGCCATATTGGATTGGTGAGACGTAACAAAATTTGAAGGTCACGGTCGAGGTCGCCGGGAATAGTGCTATGAACTTACCGAGTTTCATTGAAATCGCTCCAGCCGTTTAGATTTTATTAGGGGGACACACACACACACACACACCTCGCACACACACACACACACACACACACACGCACACACACACGGACAAAAGGTGATCTCATAAGCCTATTTTTTCAAAATTGAAAATAGGCTAAAAATGGACCTCAAATGACGAGAAGGTTACCGTCCCCATAAGTAAAGAAATTGTTTAAAATATGCGTAAAAAGACGAAATACAACGTTAATTAAGCTCCAATTATAAAATACTTTCTATCAAGAAATGAGGTCTGATTCTTCTATGAAAACCTGCATATTCTGCCTATTTTCGCCTACCCCCAAGTTTGCCAGGTGAAATCTACCTCCGCCTTCCGGCGTGCCGAGAGGAAATTTTTAATTCAAGTAAGGACTGCAGACTTTGAATTGATAGTTCCTACTTTTGCCGCCAAACGCCACCGTCAACGACTACTAGTTCAGAACTTAGCTACTAGACGCCACCGCATTCGGCTCTTGGCAACGAACGTAGGAACCTAGGAGCGTTGTTTACATTCTTAACCTATATAATTTAGCTTCACACAGGTGTAATTAGTGGAAGGTTCTTTAACATGCCATAAATCTATGGCATGGGACCGCTGGCTTTACTTTCCCTCCGAAGGAAGGCGTACTGAGGGATTTTAACGCTCTTAAAATATCCGACCACTTCGGTCGGGTTTGAACCCGCGATCTTGGGCATAGAAGCTCACCATGCTACCAACTACGCCACCGAAGCCGCCGTTGTGAGAGAGAGAAGGAGCTGAATAACTTGGGTATCCAGAATGGGGTCTAACTGGATTGTAAGATGGAAGGGGTGGTTGTAGATTGCCTGGCTTTTGCAAATCACATGGCACTAGTTGCTGAATCTCAGGAAATAACAACAATGCTGGTCAATTGCCTCAGTAGACAGGTAGCCAAAGTGGGTCTTCAAGTTTCGCTTGAGAAACTGAGTTATTTAACAATATCAAAGAGGCTAATAGAGAAAAAGTCTCTAGAACTTGGAAAATCAAGGGAACTGAGAAGTATCAATAACTCGGTGCTATCCATGAGAGTTACATAGATGAAACTGGCCTATCGACTTAGAACACTTACAACAAGAAATTCCTGTCTCGCAAACTAAAACTTAAGGGGGAGGTACACCTTTCGCATGACAAATTCTACTGAGTTAAAAAAAGAATCTCATAAACAATATGTTGCAAAGAAATAATACTTTGCAGGATTACTAAACACAGTTCACTCATTATTATGCACATAACACATTTTATAATATGCTTGCAGTAATGCATTATTATACCACCAAACTTGCAATTGTTTTCTGTAAAGTTGGGCAGCGCTTATATGATATGTACCCCACAATTTGAAATAATTACGTGAATGTTCTTTTGAGCAGTTGGTAACATTCCCGGCTACAACATACACAAAAATAATTGATATACATATTAATGATATCTTTTTTCATATTCTTACTCTAAATGAGTTTTTTATATATTTTTTCTTTCTGTTGTTATTGTTGTTGTTGTTGTTGTTGTTGGATAAAACAAATTTACTTAAATGGTAAGTATGCTTGATACGCAAAATATTTTGGTGTAAGTTGTTCATATTAGTACAATACACAGTCATGCAAAATTGCATTGAGATATCTTGAATAGTAGGGGAAGGTGGGCCACAGTGAGACATGGGCCACAGTGAGACAAGCTCATTAAATCTATTTTTTGAAAGAGAGAAATTTTTTAATATTTCATAGAGATTGGCTCCCCTGGTAGCAGACATTTTGATCCTGTTTACTCTTTGAAAGAAGCTTGTTATGTAGGAGATAAACAACATGAACCTTTTTGAGGTAAGAAAAGTAAAATTTTATTCCTATGTTGTTTGTTTGTTTGTTTGTTTATAGTTATGAATATCATTGTACATTAATGAATATGATATGGACGAAATACATACATATTACTAAATAATTATTGGAATTGTCAGCTTGTTCAGTATTGTAGGTTAGATGGTAAATATAATTGCTTTTACATGTCGCAAGTGGGCCACAGTGAGACACAGTAGGGTGGGCTACAGTGAGACAGTGAGAAATATGTACGGAGTTACTCCAAAGCTGAGGAGAGGGCAGAGTCAACTTCTAAGAGAGAAAAGGGGAGAACTTTCATTCCAACTGACACCCCAGAAAGAAAAGTAACTTGCTCTTAAGTCCACAGATAAATATAAAATCAAAAGAGCTCCAAGAATAGTTTGTTCACCCAAAGGAACTTAAAATTCAAAAAGGCAGCCCTAGCTACAGACATTTCCAAGGATGATGATGTTCATGATTCTTCTAATTCAGACAGCTCCTATCATTTCATCAACTTGCTCACAAACCTAAGGAAGGTGACTTCGTTCTGGTTGAGATTTCAGGGAAATACTCAAGATTTTACATCGGGGAAGTGAAACGAGATTTAGATGATGAAAATTATGAAGTAAAATTCTTAATAAAAAGTGCAAAAATGATAGGCAGTTCTTTTTTTTTACCCAGAGGGTGCAGATATTGCTTCAGTCCCAACGAAAGACAACATATCACTGTTGCCGGTTCCCTGTGCATATGGCAAAACAAAAAGACAAAAGTCATATCTCAAATTTTCTGTAAATGTTGGGAATCTGAATGTGCTGTAGAGTTTTCTGGCATTAATTCATTGTTTAGTGTTTATCTATGTATTTAACCAGTTAAAATAAATTCTTTTCATTATTTGGACCATCATCTGTCTCAGTGTGATCCACGGGTGGGCTACAGTAAGATGGCTGCAACATGTTCACAATTTATTAATTTTACAGAAAAGTGTGGATGTTTTGGAAATTCTAAGGGTATGAAATTGATGAGCAACAATCAACTTATATTTCAGTATATAAAGACATTTTCATTTATCGAAAAATACGACAGTATACTAAAATATATATTTTCTGTCTCACTGTGTCCCACCCTCCCCTATTTGAGTTGTCATGTAAACGCTGTGTGAAAATAAAGTTTTCGGAAAAGAAGCTTCAAACTTACCTAAGGGTAGAATTTAAAGAGACAACTTAAGCGACAGCAATTAACAATTAGAGCCATGTCTGGGGAAATGGATGAATGAATATAGCCTGTAGTGTCCCTAGAAGGGCAAAGGCCTCCCGCGAAAGGGGGAGCTCGTTGATTATATATCACGTGTTGAGCTAGTCACGTGAGATGGTTAGTTTTACCACTATGACAGTCATAATGTTCACTTGAACCACCGTCTTCGTAACTTCTTCCAATCCATTTTTTGTCTTGCTGTCCTGGACCAGTGTGGTCCTAGTAGCTGTCGGAAGTCGTCCACCGATCTTCTTCTCGTTTTGCCACGGCTTCTTTTGCATGTGTATGGATTCCACATGGTTGCTCCCTGCGCCCATCTGCCTTGGTTAAGTCTCGCGACGTGCCCTGTCCATTTCCTCTTAATTCCGGCGGCCTTCTGCGCGGCGTTCTCCGAAGTCGTGATTTCTTGGAGTCTCTAGTTAGAAACTCTATCACTCAGTGATATGCCTAGGATTTTCCTCTCCATTCTCCTCTGCTACACGTTTAATGCTCTATTTACTTGGCCGTTAAGTACCGAAGATATTTTCATTTTGTTTTCACCAAATGAAAGTTTAAAGATTAGCCATTCAAATAATTAATTTTAAAAAATTAAAGATGTTTGACCCTGAAAGGTGTACCTCCCCTCTTAAACACTACACCAGGCAATCATACGCCCAGAAACTCAGCATGCCATGGAATGTCTGACACTGAACAGGGCAGGGCTGATTGAGAAATTGGAAATCAGAGAGAAGATTCTCAGGAAGATCCTAGACCCAGTGAGGGCGCATGGGGAATTCAGGAGACAACACAACTCTGAGCTATGCCAACACATAGAGAGTCTCTCTGGCTGCCAGAAAAGGGAGGGTACCTTTCTATAGCCATGTGGAGAGATCATCTCCAGACTGTTCACGATCTGAGGAAACAAGAAGGTTCGTATTACTTCGATAAGAGAAACCGGAGAAAGATATAAAAGAACTGCACGTAGCAAATCTTCAAGACAGACATTCAGTGAGACAAACCTTGAAAAAAGTCCGTGGTTTCCAGTAAGAAACCCTGAGGTAAGGTACCCCCTGGAAAGAAGAAAGAAAAGAGTTACACCGGGAGAAATTGCGACAACCCTGGTCAAAGGTTAAAGTCCAATAGTTGAACAAGCGTGGTACATAGTAGGCCCATAAACGATTAAATAAAAAATCAATCAACTTTTAAAGGCAGTGCCTTTCTCGCTACCATTGTTCTCTGTCTTCAGCACCTCGTTTCATCTCACAGTAGGAACTATAATGACGAGTTAGTGCGATGTCTTGCAGGAAAAATTTTCTCGGTCGACCTCGTCCTTTCTTCCCTGTGTTTTTCCCTTCCGGGAGATTAGTTTGGAAAGCGTTATGTCGCAAGATGTGGCCAGTGAATTAAGCTTTTCTTTTATAGATCCTTGGTCTCATTTCTCTTTTCCCTTGAATTTCTTGCAGGATGCTGGTCTTAATCCTCTTTTCAATCCATTTAACCCGTAATATTCTCCGTCAGACCCACATCTCAAACGCTTCAAGTCGCTTCCAATCCTGACCTCTGATCGTCCAAAATTCACATCCAAACAGAAGCACACTCCACACAAAGGACATGACAAATTTATTTTTAATTGCAATATCCAAATTTGCATTAATCAAAAGATTTTTCCTATTATTACATGCCTGTTTTGTGAGCGCTATCCGCCTTCTAATCTCTTTACTACATCTGTTGTCATTGGTGATTAGACTTTCCAAATAAGAGAAACTGGTGACTTGTTCCACTAACTTGTCAGTAAGTTTAATGTTTGTGTGAATACCCTCAGGATGTTTACTCACAACTAATACCTTGGTCTTCTTAGCATTAATGTTCAAACGTAACTTTGACAATGCTGATGACAACTCATTTAACATTCTACAGAGCATCTTCTCGGAGTCCACTACAATTACTATGTCATCTGCAAATCTAATACATTGAATATGATGCCCATTTATGTTTACTCCCTTCGTATTTGTTTTAAACTTCTTTATGGCTTCCTCAACGAATACATTAAAGACATCCGTGAGAGAGAGCAGCCCTGTCTCACACCCTTTCTGATTTTTGCTGTCTGAATACATCCTCCAATATCGACCACCGTGAACTGTTTTATATAGAGTTTCAGTCCAACTCTGTAGTTTTATGAATTTTGAATAGTATGTCCCAACTAACGTTATCGAAAGCCGATTCGATGTCTACAAACGCTATGTCTATTCATCTCCAACCTCCTTTCCAAAATTGTTCTAAGAGCCAAGATTGCTTCTCTTGTTCCTGTTCCTATTCGAAATCCAAACTGATCTTGATCAATTTGTGAGTTCAACTTATTATTTATCCTGTTTTTTTTATTATTGATAGTAGTATTTTAGATGTATGAGAGAGGAGAGTTATGGTTCTGTAATCAGGTCATTCTACACAACTCCCTTTCTGTGGTATCATAACCGTTTTACTCTTGATGAAGACTTCTGATATTTCACCCTCATCGTAACATTTGCATATTATGTTATACAAAAGTTGTTTCATATCCTCTCCCAGATTATTTAGCAATCTCCAGGTATATTATCTGGACCAGTAGCTTTATTGTCAATTAATCTTTGAAGTGCTGATTCAAACTCCCTCCGCGTGAATGCAGGACCGTTATCATATTCCTCTACTTCTTGTTCTGGATCAGTACATTACCTCCATCATACAGTTCTTCAATGTATTCCTTCTACCGTGCACTGATTTCGTCATTATTTATTTAAATTTTCCCATTTTTATCTCTCACTAGAGAGCTTTTCGTTTTAGATTTTTGGATTAAAATTGTAATATTCTGGTATGTTCTATCTGTTCTTCCTTTCATAATATCATTCCCGATATTCTCCGATACCTCAACCATCCGAGCTTCTTTCGCTCTCCTACAAAGAGTTGTAATTCGATTTTTGATCTGCTTATATTGTTCTTGGCTTTCTGGCGTGTCCCGTTCCTGAAATGGTTCCTTTTTACTATCAAATCCAAAATTTCCTCTGTAATCCATGCTTTTCTTGGTTCCAGTCTTTTTGTTCCCAGTGTTTCATGAGCTACTGTTAGCAAGCCTTCCTTTATAGTATGCCATGTAGAATTCTCATTTCGGTTGGCTAACTCATTTGTTTCGTGTACATAAGCATCCGTGTTTTTATGATCTCGTAATTTGGTGAAGTCAATAGGTTTTGGTCTCCAATGATCAGTTCTTTACAGGTGGATAATGTGTTTGGTCATGACTAGAAAAGGTTACAGACAATCTCTGCCGCAGGATAGCTATGACTTGACTTGACTTGATTGTAATATCTTCTCTTGACGAGGATATAGTCATTTTGATAAGGGCAGTGTCACCAGGAGCTTTCCAGGTGTATCTTCTGCGCAATGGAACATCAAATAGGGTGTTAAAGAATAAAGACATTTAAAAAAAATTAAAAGGAAGCCTGACAGAGCCTCAGCTTACACAGTGAGTTATACAGTTCAACTGTTCTCGGCCATGCAGGAACCTGCGTTGTCAGGCGGATATACTACTGTATATGACGCACCCACGTGACGGGACTGGGAGTATCGTCCAGGATTTCTGGCCAGATGGCCAAGTTGGTGCCCATGCAGCAATAGGGTATAATTCAAAGAATACCAAATCTGAGATGATGCACTTGTTTGATAGGAAATTGTCATAACTTTGTCGGTGCAAAAAGTGTTAAGGATTTAAATCGATTCTGAACACTTTGAGTACTCAGAATCAACTTAACCCCTTTTGCACAAACAAAGTTACTACACTTTGGTAGCGTAGTTGGTAGAAAGCTGAGCTTCTATGCCCAAGATCGCGGGTTCAAACGCGGGCGAAGTCATCGGATTTTTAAGAGCGTTAAAAATCCCTCAGTATGTCTTCATTCCTTGGGGAAGTAAAGCCGGTGGGCCCATGTCATAGATTTATGGCATGTAAAAGAACCTTCCACTAACTACAATACGTTATGTGAAGCTTAATTTGTAGGTTATATTTGATTAACGCTCTATTAATTCCCAACTTTCGGCGCCAGGTGCCGGTTGCGGTGGCACTTAGTAGCCAATATCGTGGCTAGGTGTCGTTGACGGTAGCATTTCATAGCAAAAGAAGGAACTAAGTTACTTGAAATTGATCGTCTGCAGTCCTTACCTGAATTACAGATAACACACACTGATACAGCCATCACAATAGCCCTGGCGATTTCGGTGGCGTAGTTGTTAGCATGCTGAGCTTCTATGCCCAAGGTCGCGGGTTCAACCCGGCCGAAATCGTCGGATATTTTAAGAGCGTTAAAAATCCCTCAGTATGCCTTCCTTCGGAGGGGAAGTAATGCCGGCGGGATACATGTCATAGATTTATGGCATGTAAAAGAATCTTCCGCTAACAAAACTTGTGTGAAGCTTAATTTGTAGGTTAGGTTTCATTAATGCTCTTAAGTTCCAACGTTCGACTCCAGGCGTTGGTTGCGATGGAATCTAGTGGTAGCCAAGTTCACAGCTAGGTGTCGTGGACGGTAGCATTTGGTAGCGAAAGTAGGAACCTCTTGAAATTATCGTCTGCAGTTCTTACTTGAATTAAAAACAGATAACACACACTAATACAGTCATCACAATTAACACCGGTTATCAGACAGATTCTACACACATCCAAAGTTCACGGGGCTACATGACCGCGTTGTCGCAGCCCCTAAACTGAGGAACCAACCAACCAAAGTTACGACAATTTCCTACCAAACAAGTGCCTAATCTCAGTTTTGCTATTCTTTGACTTACACCCTTTTGCCCAACAAGAGCGGTTTATTTCTAAGAATAATTGATGAAATAATAATATTAAGTTAATAATAATAATAATTGAAAGAAAAATATTTTCTTAATTACGTCCCAAAACACAATGTGACCGAAAAAACAAAAGGACGCTTTAATTGGCTTTTTACGACAGGCAGGGGACGTGGGTGTTTTCTTAACCCCTACATATTCTGGGGGCACGATCAGTAAAGTTCAAAGTTAGCATCAATGTGGTGAGATTGTCTCCAAACAGACTGACCAGCGGACTGTTCACCTTCTGACGAAACATTTGGATGAGAGAAACCGAGATGGATATCAATGAACTGTGACTAATAGATCTTGAAGACATACAGTCTAAGCGGCTTCGGTGGCGTAGTTGGTAGCATGCTGAGTTTCTTATGCCCAAGGTCGCGGGTTCAAATCTGGTCGAAGTCGTCGGATTTTTAAGAGCGTTAAAAATCCCTCAGTACGCCTTCCTTCGGAGGGGAAGTAAAGCCGGCGGTCCCATGTCATAGATATATGGCATGAAAAAGAACTTTCCACTAACTACACTTTTGTCAAGCCAAAATTTGTAGGTTATAATTGATAACGCTCTATTAGGTCCAACGTTCGCCACTAGGTGCTGACTGCAATGTCATCTAGTAGCCAAGTCCGCAAGCTAGGTGTCATGGACGGTAGCATTTGGTAGCAAAAGTAGGAACTGCTTGAAATTACTGTCTGCAGTCCTTACTTGAATTAAAACAGATAACACACACTAATACAGCCATCACAGTTAACGCTGGTTATTAGACAGATTCTACACACACCCAAAGTACACGGGGCTACATGACCGCGTTGTTGCAGCCCTAAACTAAGGAACCAACCAACCAGACATACAGTCAGTGAGACATACCCTGAAGAAAGTGTGTGAATGCAATGTTCTGAAGTCAGAGATAGGACGCAGTCAGGTATGTTTCTAGATGATTAATTTGAAGGAAGCTTTTAGTTTTACGTGACCGTTAATCATGCGATCATGAGCCACGGGACCTCATTTTTGCATGGAATCTGAACCACAGGACAATGCATTTCACTTCGAAAATCTCACATGCATTGACCGGGAATCAAACCCGGTCCACCTTGGTGAGAGGCCAACAGCTTGACCGCTGCGCCACCATGCCCCCCAGATGATTAGTTTATCTCTTACGAATTTGTGTGGTGGGCACAAGAAACCGATAACTCTGTTTCCAAGGTGACAAACCGTGTGCTTGTCATAAACCACCGACATGTCACAGCTTTGGTTCAACGCTGTTCTGTCATTTCCATTGTGGTAGTTTATCAGTACTTGTAACTAGAGTAGTAATCTTCATGGATTGTGAATGGTTTAAAACCTGAAAGTAACTGGCAGGGTGCAGATAAGTATGAAGCTCCTCGATTACTTTATCTCTTATGAGTTTGTGTGCCGGTCATATTAAGAAACAGGTTATATTTCCAAGGTGACATACAATATGTGGTGGAAACCTTCGACATGTCGCTGGCTTGGCTTAAGGGGAACATACAGTTTATGGAGCTTATACAATAACATTTGTAATATTATAACCGTGCATGTCATAGATCGTGTAGTTGGGTGAGTGGTTAACGTGTCGGACTACCAACCCCAGGCTTGCAATTTCGCTCCTGGCCGTGGTAAGTGATTTTTGAAAGGCGTCATACGTTGTTGGCATGTTAAAGAACCCATTTGAATTCAGTAGGCCATGTTCATAATGGCAAAATTAATTAATGGATTTTCCGCCAACACAAAGTACCTCCATTCTCTACTAGAAAGCGCTATAGTGTCAAAGAGCTTAGATAACTAACCTCCTTGAATTTCATAGCGTTGCAAGGAACGACGAAATTCGACATGCAAGCTGCCCTCTGGGTGAAAAAGAACAAAGCTTACACCCGGCACCCGAGGCCATACGATATTATTATTATTATTATTATTATTATAGATCGTGTACAACAATTATATACATTTCCAAAGAAACACGCACATCTTGCTATTAGAACCAAAGTTTTAAATTTTCAAAATTAAAATCGTAACCATTTGTACCCATTTTTTCAAAATTTGAATCTTGCTTTGTGATAATCTTCATCGTTTCACTCATATACAGTATTTAGAGGAGATTTTGAACTTTTCTTTTTAAAGTGGGTTTTAAACCATCAGTTACAAAATGAATCTCCCTCATTTACATGGCTGAATTCGGACGATAGATATAGGTCTGCTTGAGGAAATATCGAGATTTAAAAACAGGTGTGACCAGCTCATTTCCACTAGTCAGGAAAAGTGCCGGAAGTCATGCACCAGTTAAGTATTATGGACAAGGGGATTCTGAGAGATGCAGAGGTGTTTTTAGGAATATAGAGCTTATATAGGGCTTTATTTTGTATTAGACTAGCCATGCACAGTGAGTTCCTCTCATGACTCGTCCGGCCAGCGCACCGAGCTTATCTCCCGTTGACTCGGCACTCCCCACTGAGCATGCATAGCAATAAGAACAAAACAGCACTTGGCTCACTGTATCCGTGCATGATATGAGATAACAATTAAAATGAAGAAAGAAAGAATTAATAAACTAAGGTCGTACCTTATGACAGGAGATGTTGGAAATGTTCTCCTCCTACATCCACACATTTCCGGCATCGTCTTAGGAAACTCCGATTCACACGCATAAGTTCGTCTTCGGTAATTGAGGAAATGGAACCAGGCTTCGTCCGAGAAAAATATTAAGCGTGGATCAATTGTTTCATCATGAACGTTTCATACCATCCAATTACAAAATCGTACCCGCTTATCATGATCACGTGGATGCAGTTCGTGTACTACAGTAATCTTGTATGGCTTCAGTTTCAACATTTTCGTAGCTCGCCATGCTGAGGTTTTCGAAACCCCGGCTTCCTGTCCAAGTCGTCTTAGGGATTTTGTAGGCGTGTGTTCTAATCTTTCTGAGATTTAATTTGCTTTTTCCTCATTAAGTGCACGTGTTTTAACACTTCGCTTCTTATCGAATAAAGAACCAGTTCCTCTCAATTTGTTTACGAGATTCCGCACGGTATCTCTACGTGGAGAGCGTACACCTGGAAAATGTGTTATGAAACCTCTAACGACTTCCCTACAAGACTTTGTTTTCACATAATTATCGTTCATAAATACCCTTTCCTCTACTGTGTACACACGTGGAGGTATTATGAGAATTATACCCCAAGTAACACTTCACAACTCGAGAACAATTGGAGCGACAGATCAACACTAACTTAATACACGTTATAAGCACGGACCCGAACTGGGAAGTGCGCGCTGTGTAACAGGAAGTGATCAGTCAACGCGAGGCAGATAAGCTCGATCGATGCGCTGGCCGGACGAGTTATGAGAGGAACTCACTGTATTAACCATGCCCTAAGTAACAATAATTCAATCTGTAGTACTCAATGGTACCGTACCTTCACGCCATGTGCCAATAGATGTTCGCAAGGACAGACTGAATGACACTCGCTGGCCAGACAGGGGATTATAACAAGTAGTTGCATGAAGAACTTAACAGCCTTCTTTTATTAAGGTGGAAGTACACCTTTCAGGGTCAATTTTCTTCTTATCAATTATTTGAATGACCAACAATTTTTCAATTGGTGAAAACAAAATGAAAATATCTTCAATACTTCCAGAGATATGCCCCTAATCGTTAGTTGCTGTCACTTTAGTTGTCTCCTTAAATTTCCGACTACCACGCCGTTTCCCGAAAACTTTCTTTTCATACAGCGTTTACATGATAACTCAAATACTATTCAAGATATCTCAATGAAGTTATTCATTATTGTGTATTGTACTAATATGAACAACATACACCATAATATTTTGTGTATCAAGCATACTTCCCATTTAAGAGAATATGTTTTGCCCAACAAAAGAAAAAAAAAACATTTAGAGTAAGAGTATGAAAAAGAATATTTCCTGAATATGTGTAACAACTGCGTTATAGCCGTGAATGTTACCAACAGCTCAAAAGAAAAACCTTATTCGGCTTTTCCCCAATTAATTGGGGTCGCCGGAGCCAACCATGCTCATTTTAGTTTTGGCTGGGGATTTAAGGCCGGATGCCCTTCCTGACGCCACGTGAATTTTCAGGTGAAAATTCCACGCCGCTGTCACCAGGATTCGAACCCCGGCCGTCCAGGTGAAAGACGAGCAGCTAGCCACTGTGCCATCACGCTCCCCCAACACCTCAAAAGAACATCCATGTAAGTATTTTGAATTGTGGGGTCGACGAAGGAGTCCAATCAATTACAATAACATTACAGCCGTATTCTTCCACAATAACTGCAACGCTGTAAACGCTGTCCAACTGTACAAAAAACAGCTGAAGGTTTGATGGTATAATAATGCACGACTGCAAACATATTACAAAATGTGTTTTGCGCATACTAATGGGTGAACTGTGTTTAATAATCCTGCAAGTTTTTATTACCTTGCAACATATTGATTATGAGATATAATATTTTTCAACTCAGGAGAAATTGTCATGCTAAAGGTGTACCTTCCTCTTTAAATGTAAGATTCAAATCAAAGAATCATCTATTTAGACATATTTATATAATACCATTATATACGGAATTGAGATGGTATCACTGGCATTAAAGAAGCCGCCGTAACAGTGCCTACAAACGCACACATTTTGATACAACAATGTGAAAAAATATTTTGTGTGGAATAAGAAGGGCCTTACCAATGATGTGCTTGACGCGGTTCTTCATGTTTCTTGCAATATGGCCGACACCTTGCCCCCCGAGGCTGATTCCGGATAGGTAGCAGAGCGTGGCACCAGCGTCGATCATAGTGTCCAAGGAGTTTGCAATTGCCTCAGTCGCTTTAGGGAGCATGGCTACTGCCATGTGGTATAGACGGTTGGCCGACGAAGGAGTCCAATCAATTACAATAACATTACAGCCGCATTCTTCCACAATAACTGCAAACAGAGAGGAAAGCTGTTACCGTACAAACTAGAATAATACAATAAATATAATAGTTTAATGCAGCCAATGGCCATAAAATACATATTAATTTCATTAAAAGTAGTCAAACGGTATTACAAACATTAATATGTTGGCCACTGCTATACTCCAGCAGCGATTTTGCTCTTTTGAAGCATTCATTAAAATGGTTTGTCACATAATTTACATACGCATTCTGGTGAAGGGTCGTTATAGTCTATTCTCCTGCAGAGTTTATGGTGGTATCTATGTGCCGCCAATCTTGTCACTGCACTGCGTATCTTGTCGTTTGGCATGGGCGCCCGCAGGGAGGGGCAAGGTGGGGCCGTGCCCCCCCCCCCCTGGAATTCCGAGAATTTTGATATTCGATTGGTCGTTGTCACCAGTTATTTCATAAATTGAAGTTTCTGATAATCAACTGACAAATGTCACAATTGAAAACTTATTTAATGTTGCTGATATAATATGTAGGCCTATTTATATTCAAACATATATGGTTCTAATGATGTCATGCACTAGACCACCAATGGAAACATAGCTCCATTTTTCAATATGGTTATGTCTAGTTTAAATATCGTATTGTGCCCATTTACGATGTCGTGGTCCGGCGTGAGTTTAAAGAGAGCGCGCTCGTGACGTCAGCAAGTCAAGGTCTAGCTGCCAACTAAACGCAAGCTTTGAACCGGCCACATGTTCCACGTGTAGCTAACGGATATTGAAGGCATATTCCTTATAAGCTTTTCTTATAGAAGAAACTTATCTCAACGCTTCAGTATTGTATGGGGAGTAATATGCTTGCTTACTCAGGATATTCTATTGGAAATTACAACCCTTCTGGAGGGTTCTATGAACATACCCAATGATATGGAAGATCAGGCATTACGTAATGCGAGTGAATGATCGATATGCGCCCGTGAGACGGTATAAAAACCGGCCTTGACACAGGTCAAGTACACAGTCGGACTTAGTCTGACCCGTCATCGAACCACGAAGTGTGTGTGTGTCACCGATATAGTTGAATACGACCTCAGTATGAGCGAGTGCTCCTTCGAACTAGGCAATAGAGCGACGTTACTCTGTCTGTTTGTACATAGCCTAGGTGCGACGTTGGTGGAGAACATAGCCATAATTTACAGTGCTTCGAACTTATAATTCTGCACCTGATAGAACACTTCAAGACATCAAAAGGTATGTGAGTGCGACTTGTATTTTACAAGTATTTCACTGTGGTTTTGTGTATAATCCCCACTACCAACAACAAACTGTTAAGACCACCCATAAGTTAGCAATCGAACATTTGCAAAAGCAAACAGGCTACCCTCACAACTTAAATTTTATACGGGGAAATATCAGGCCAGATTCCACCTATATTCACAAAGACATTATCACCTGGAATTATTGTCATTTGCCTGTCCCGTCAGACCAGGGGTTCATACCAGTGAACTCCATTATTAAACATGAACATTACTAGCAGCATGCCTTATGCGCATGGATACCAGTCCCAAGATAGGATAATTTCATTACCCCAGTCCATGGAGATGACTAGTGGCTAGAAGGCAGGATGTGAGGAGACCAAACCAGGATGTCCTTAGGAACGAGGAATAAATCCACCTGCGGCTGAGGTCCGTAGGCCAAGCAGAATGCTGCATCATACCCCAATGCCCTGCGTTTCAACTTCTCAGCTCCGTGGTGCGTGGAATCGACCTACACCGGGAGAGTTGAGCGCGTCATCATGACCCATGTTAAACTTTTCAGATCCGTGGTGCGTGGAGTTGATCTGCATCGAGGGAGGTCTGATAGCCACGGAAACATGATAACGTAGACTTCCGCAAGCTTAAACATTTCAGAGAGCCATGAATATTCTTCCGTTCTGATAGACCAATTATTCACCTTCTTTATTAAGTAACTCTTATACAGTTAGAATGGTTGCATATTTTTAGGCGTAATTTTTCCATATAGTCAGGGTAGACTTGCAGCCGAGGTGCAATCCTCAATGTTTCATTTTTGCAGTAAATAATATGAGGATTCCTATCCCAATTCATAAAGCAGAAGATTTTCAATGATTAGATGCATTAAATAATTTTTATTCTGCATGACAGAAAAATATGATGTCTCATAATAATAAGAAGACGAAGAAGAAATATTTTTTCTGAATAAATAATAATAATCTTGAATTCTATAAATCATGATGGAAGTGATATTCCAAATGAATAAAAGTCATGAAAACTACTGATAAAATATTGAATAATAATTACTGTTGATATCCATTTGAATGCTTAATATTTTTCTATCTTTTAGGATGTTGAGAATAGAAGTTAAATTGCTAAGGCACTTTGTAAAAGTTGTTTAAAGAGGCTTAGATCCTCGGGTTGAGTGGAGATTAGAGGAGTTGTATCCGAAATCCACCGAAAGCTGTATGCTTTGATTAAAAAAATGGGAGTTGCGGGAATTGTCTCCTGTCCCATAATGCTTCTGTGTATTCCAAATCCTAAAGATTTCCCTGTGATGTGATAGCTCAAATTATTATGGATTATTACGAGCAATATTGTCATGCAAATTCTATGGTCATATGAATTCATGGTCATTGCATTAGATCTTTAAAGTTATGAAGGAATATGTCTAGCTAACCCCATGAAACCAGATATTATTATTATTATTGTTCTCAATTGTCTGCTATAAAATTAACTGCAGTGCCCAAGTAATAGTCATCATGACATTTTGACATAACTGCGTTAAGAAGTGTGTTTATTAAACAATTGAATGAAGAATCGCGTGTGAACTAATCCGTGCTAATGTCAGAACTATTTGTAAATAGTAAAATAGAGTAACTATGCAACATAATAGCGAAAAATTATTTTATGTCATCTCGACTTTTATAAATCAAAGAAAGAAGTGTAATTCATAAACATAGTCAAGATATGGACAATTTTAAATACGACTATGGTTTATTTTCATATAAGAGAGACATAAAATCTGCTATTGAATGCGTGTGCTATTTTTGTGCTTCTGCAAGAATGCAGGAATTTAATGAATATATATATTGTGAATTGGTTCGTCTTGAAACATGGTCTTCAATTCTCAATTGCATGTCATGTATTTCCTTTTTCTTTTACGAGCGGCATGAGCAAGTGTTGGTAATTATCGCCCAAACCCAGAACGCCCTGAGAGAGATCTCACGCTAACACTGTGTTCACTGCTGTCTCGCACGTGGTTGTCTGTCGCTCCCGGTGCACAGACCGGCACATAAGGAAGAGAAAGAAATGGCTTCGAACGTGGGGCTCGAGATAGATATGTCTTCGAGTTAGGCTTGAGTTAGGCTCGGTTTCGGTCCACGTGTAACGTTAGAAAGGTACGGCTTTTAAGGTTAGGAAGAGATGTTAGCCAACCTGTAGGAGTACATTCTAGCTCACTTGTTTGAGTGTTGTTGTTTTTGAATTTTGATCCAGTTGTTGCTTTAGGTTTTTGTTTAGCGACATGTAATGGAGGTTGAGGACATTTTTTTTCGTTATTTTTACCGTGTCATTTAATCATATTAATTTTTACGTTGTCGGAGGAAAATTCATGACTCTGAAATGTTACAGTCTACTATTAGCTCTAAGTTCCTCGAGTGTCTGGTGATGGTTCCTCTCACTAATTGGCTAAGGGCCTTATTTTTGGTGAAATAAAACTGTTGTTTCGGTGTTAAAACTGACGCTTTTTCGGTGGGTATTTCGCGAAATAAATTGCCATAATGATCGATGTTCCATCTGAAATCTTCCTTATAGTATGGGGCAAGTCTAACAAATTATGTGGTAAGGGTGTTCTTCAACTTCTTTGTGATGTGTAGGGTATCGCCGAATGTTATTTGCCGCTTAGAATTATGCTCATTTCCTTCTTTCTTCCGCTTTTTATGCGTTTCTGAATCCCTGTAGTGTTTATCTCACGTGTCTTTTCGTTCCCACGGAATAAGAAAATTGGAGTATTTACACATTAGAATCTTTCATGTAGCGGCAAATACATATAACCCCTCACTGTTGTATTCCTCAGCCCTCGAGAAAACTGTTGCGACTTTAGTTTTCAGCATTTTTATACTTAAATGCTGGATGGTTGCCAATAAAGTTTTATCAGTCGCTAACTAGCACTGCTGTATCTACGACCACAACGCCATTTGATGTAATTGATAGCAGATATCGATTTTTATCCATAGCCTTAGAGATCGCGGAACTGAATAAACATACTTTCGGCGCAGCACTATCAATCAAATGAGAAAGAAACCACGATGGTTAATTCCTCTGAAGCATTTAAACGTGTTTTAGAGAGCTTTTTCGATAATATTTAGCATTTAATACCAAGTGAAATATATTTCTTGATTATTTGTGCAATTCGCGCAATAAATCAGATTTCGTGATATTTCGCGAATTCATTTTGCTAAAATACGTTACTTTCAGTACCTAGAAGGCCATATATATGCAAGAAAGAAGGTATGAGAAAAGTTCGCGCGTATCGCTATTACCAAAAAATACGGCCCCTACTGCCATTATTATATTGACTGATTATGTCTGAAACGGAAATGTAAACTTTATTATTGTCTATAAATGAAAAAATGGCAGATAACTCTTTAATTTTAGATTCCTTAAGAAACAAAAATGAGGAAAACTTCTGATGCTCTTTCAGCAGCAGATAAAAATGTCAAAACTAATACAAAGACATTGGAAAATAAAATTGCTGCTACCTTAGAAACTATTCAAGTCACTTCAAAAGAACTTGAAGGTAAATTTTCTGAATCTCTTCAAAACAGTTCAAAAGAACTTGAGGGTAAATGTTCTGAATCTCTTCAAAATAGTTCAAAATAATTTTCTGAATCCCTTCAAAATACTTCTGTATCCCTTGAAACTAAAATTACGGAATCCCTTCAATTTAGAATGTCAAATCGTTGATAATTCTGCTGCACTCACGTTAGTAGAAAATAGGGTAAAAATAATTACCTAGCTCATGAAAAGCAAATTAATTCCACTGATAAGAAAATACAGCAAAGTTCTAGTACTTTAGAAGCTTATATCAGATCAGTGGAGAGTCGGGTTCTCGGAAAGTGTTTTAAGCTAGAGGAAAACATGGCAAAGACTCATGAAGTGATAGAGCAGTTAGAAGAGGCCATACTTAGGAGGGCCCGGAAATACGGTACGAAGTTAGAAAATGAGGCTAGCTGTATGGAAGAGAGATTAGAAGGCAAGATTAATAATGTCACAGATAGTGTAGTGACAGAAGTACAGTCTCGAATCTCTGTAGATTTCAAAAATTCCATTTTTGAAAACATGCAGAAACAGGTACTGACGTGTGTTGCTGAGGAAGTGGAGGATGATCTGAAAGACGTGCATAAGGCCATTAGAACATGCGATTACAGTCTTAGAAAAGATGTAGGCGTGATTCAGAAGGATACAGCCAAAATAGGAAATATCGTCACAAAGGATTTAGGTAAAAGAGTGTCCAATACCGAGAAAATCTTAGATCGCATAGAAGCTTACAACCAGGGTTTCCACGACGATTTTAACAAGATGAAAAAGAAAATTGAAACCGAAACAGTTACTACCACGGAATTGCAGACTGCTCTGGAGCAGATGAAATCCGAACTGGTAGAACAAGTGAAGGCCGGAGTTTTAGAAATTCAGCCAGAACAGTTAAAAACCGAAATGTTAGGGCACATCTAAGCAGAGATTTCCAAAATTCAGCCTGAACAGTTAAAAACCGAAATGTTAGTGCACATCCAAGTAGAGATTTCCAACTTTCATCCCGAACAAACGAATACCGAAATCTCCCAAATTAAAAGCGGAAATTTCCAAATTTCCCCCGGATCGCTTGAAATCTGAAATTTTGGAGTTGTTAAGGATGGATAGTTCCAAATTATCAAAAGAACGATTAGCATTCGACAGCATGGAGCAGGAAAAGGTAGAAAGTGTGAAGATGCCATATAATGAGATGCAAGCGTCTATTTCTACACTAGAAAACGAAATGAAATCTATGGAAACAGAACACCTATCAGGAATAGGATCAAAGGATTCAAGCATGGCCATTATAAGGACACCATATTCTCAGCTTGGTCCAAATTATGGTCGTGATTCAGTGATGACAGTCATCAAGACCATCTAAGTTTAGTGGTGTAGGAGGTGCCATTACCCCGGTAGATTTATCAAAGAAGTCCAGGATTATTTGTCTGAGATGAGGATTTCTACAGCTAGGGAGGTAAAAGTGATAGGCAAACTGCTTGACGGTCCCGCACATTTATGGTTTCGGGCTTTTAGATACACCATGACGGATTTTGAAGATTTTTCAAGAAGTCTCTTAAAGAAATTTTGGTCCCCGGAAATCTAGGAGGATATTCGTTCCGAGGCTTACTCGAAAAAGTTTTCGAATACACAACCTACACAATATTCGAGCTACTTCTCAAGTCAGTTGTCGAAACTTACATTTTTGCAGCCACCCATGCCAGAGTATGAATTAATCACGGCATTGACACGTCAGTTCCCATTAGAGGTCCAGCGAACTCTCATAGCGGCTGGAGCCGAAAGTTTGGAAGACATGGATGAAGTTCTCCAACGATTGGATCATGTCAGCAACCAACATCTTAGGGAGAGAAACGTCAGGTCAGATGCTCGGACCATTAATTTGGTAACGACAGACAGACATTGCCAAACACAGAGAAATGATACCGAGAGGAATTCCCCACCATGTGATCATCATGAGGGAAGACCGTGACAAGAATCCTATGGCGGGAGATATCAAGGATATTCCCAGTACGAGAGAAGAGGGAGATATCGCCGTGGGAGACAGTACGACTCTCGAAGAAATTACACGAATTGGAGGAACGCAGACGAGAGGAATGATCGAAGATTCCCGAATCAGGAAAGGAATCAGGGAAATCAAAACTCCAGGGATGACAACAATCGCCAGTACTTAGTAGAGAGGCATAAAGAAAGTATTAAACACTTAGGGGAGCATACCCAGTTGAACGAGACGGAGGAGCCTAAACCTGGAACTTCGAAGGAAGGCCAAGGAAAGGAGAAAGCACTGCTTTACGGAAGATTGACATAGAGCAAGAGGATGTTGCACACCGATTGTCTTATGGAAAACCACTGAAGAGGATTTGATGAAGGAAGAAATTAGATAGTACCAAATCATTGAAGAAATAGAGGATGACAGGGCGATGGACGCCATCTTTGACCAAAAGGAAGGACCGAATTGATACTGGAGAAATGTATGACACCTTTAATGCAGCCAGCTTGAGATGGTATCATACCGAATAAGAAGAGGAAACATCGAGGGAGAGATGAAAAATAAAAACTCGAAGATTTTTTATTTTTGAAGAGGTAGGCAGCGTATGTGCCCATTTACGATGTCGTGGTCCGGCGTGAGTTTAAAGAGAGCGCGCTCGTGACGTCAGCAAGTCAAGGTCTAGCTGCCAACTAAACGCAAGCTTTGAACCGGCCACATGTTCCACGTGTAGCTAACGGATAATGAAGGCAAATTCGTTATAAGCTTTTCTTATAGAAGAAACTTATCTCAACGCTTCAGTATTGTATGGGGAGTAATATGCTTGCTTACTCAGGATATTCTATTGGAAATTACAACCCTTCTGGAGGGTTCTATGAACATACCCAATGATATGGAAGATCAGGCATTACGTAATGCGAGTGAATGATCGATATGCGCCCGTGAGACGGTATAAAAACCGGCCTTGACACAGGTCAAGTACACAGTCGGACTTAGTCTGACCCGTCATCGAACCACGAAGTGGGTGTGTGTCACCGATATAGTTGAATACGACCTCAGTATGAGCGAGTGCTCCATCGAACTAGGCAATAGTGCGACGTTACACTGTCCGTTTGTACATAGCCTAGGTGCGACGTTGGTGGTGAACATAGCCATAATTTACAGTGCTTCGAACTTATAATTCTGCACCTGATAGAACACTTCAAGACTTCAAAAGGTATGTGAGTGCGACTTGTATTTTACAAGTATTTCACTGTGGTTTTGTGTGTAATCCCAATACCAACAGCAAACTGTTAAGACCACCCATAAGTTAGCAATCGAACATTTGCAAAAGCTAACAGGCTACCCTCACAACTTATATTTTTATACGGGGAAATATCAGGCCAGATTCCACCTATATTCACAAAGACTTTATCACCCGGAATTATTGTCATTTGCCTGTCCCGTCAGACCAGGGGTTCATACCAGTGAACTCCATTATTAAACATGAACATTACTAGCAGCATGCCTTATGCGCATGGATACCAGTCCCAAGATAGGATAATTTCATTACCCCAGTCCATGGAGATGACTAGCGGCTAGAAGGCAGGATGTGAGGAGACCAAACCAGGATGTCCTTAGGAACGAGGAATAAATCCACCTGCGGCTGAGGTCCGTAGGCCAAGCAGAATGCTGCATCATACCCCAATGCCCTGCGTTTCAACTTCTCAGCTCCGTGGTGCGTGGAATCGACCTTCACCGGGAGAGTTGAGCGCGTCATCATGACCCATGTTAAACTTTTCAGATCCGTGATGCGTGGAGTTGATCTGCATCTAGGGAGGTCTGATAGCCACGGAAACATGATAACGTAGACTTCCGCAAGCTTAAACATTTCAGAGAACCATGAATATTCTTCCGTTCTGATAGACCAATTATTCACCTTCTTTATTAAGTAACTCTTGTACAGTTAGAATGGTTGCATATTTTTAGGCGTAATTTTTCCATATAGCCAGGGTAGACTTGCAGCCGAGGTGCAATCCTCAATGATTCATTTTTGCAGTAAATAATGTGAGGATTCCTATCCCAATTCATAAAGCAGAAGATTTTCAATGATTAGATGCATTAAATAATTTTTATTCTGCATGACAGAAAAATATGATGTCTCATAATAATAATAATAATAAGAAGAAATATTTTTTCTGAATAAATAATAATAATCTTGAATTATATAAATCATGATGGAAGTGATATTCCAAATGAATAAAAGTCATGAAAACTACTGATAAAATATTGAATAATAATTACTGTTGATATCCATTTGAATGCTTAATATTTTTCTATCTTTTAGGATGTTGAGAATAGAAGTTAAATTGCTAAGGCACTTTGTAAAAGTTGTTTAAAGAGGTTTAGATCCTCGTGTTGAGTGGAGATTAGAGGAGATGTATCCGAAATCCACCGAAAGCTGTATGCTTAGATAAAAAATAAAATGGGAGTTGAGGGAATTGTCTCCTGTCCCATAATGCTTCTGTGTATTCCAAATCCTAAAGATTTCCCTGTGATGTGATAGCTCAAATTATTACGAGCAATATTGTCATGCAAATTCTATGGTCATATGAATTCATGGTCATTGCATTAGATCTTTAAAGTTATGAAGGAATATGTCTAGCTAACTCGATGAAACTGGATATTATTATTATTATTGTTCTCAATTGTCTGCTATAAAATTAACTGCAGTGCCCAAGTAATAGTCATCATGACATTTTGACATAACTGCGTTAAGAAGAGTGTTTATTAAACAATTGAATGAAGAATCGCGTGTGAACTAATCCGTGCTAATGTCAGAACTATTTGTAAATAGTAAAATAGAGTAACTATGCAACATAATAGCGAAAAATTATTTTATGTCATCTCGACTTTTATAAATTAAAGAAAGAAGTGTAATTCATAAACATAGTCAAGATATGGACAATTTTAAATACGACTATGGTTTATTTTCATATAAGAGACACATAAAATCTGCTATTGAATGCGTGTGCTATTTTTGTGCTTCTGCAAGAATGAGGGAATTTAATGAATATATATATATATATATATATATATATATATATATATATATATATATTGTGAATTGGTTCGTCTTGAAACATGGTCTTCAATTCTCAATTGCATGTCATGTATTTCCTTTTTCTTTTACGAGCGGCATGAGCAAGTGTTGGTAATTATCGCCCAAACCCAGAACGCCCTGAGAGAGATCTCACGCTAACACTGTGTTCACTGCTGTCTCGCACGTGGTTGTCTGTCGCTCCAGGTGCACAGACGGGCACATAAGGAAGAGAAAGAAATGGCTTCGAACATGGGGCTCGAGATAGATATGTCTTCGAGTTAGGCTTGAGTTAGGCCCGGTTTCGGTCCACGTGTAAGGTTAGAAAGGTATGGCTTTTAAGGTTAGGAAGAGATGTTAGCCAACCTGTAGGAGTACTTTCTAGCTCACTTGTTTGAGTGTTGTTGTTTTTGAATTTTGATCCAGTTGTTGCTTTAGGTTTTTGTTTAGCGATATGTAATGGAGGTTGAGGACATTTTTTTTCCGTTATTTTTACCGTGTCATTTAAACATATTAATTTTTACGTTGTCGGAGGAAAATTCATGACTCTGAAATGTTACAGTCTACTATTAGCTCTAAGTTCCTCGAGTGTCTGGTGATGGTTCCTCTCACTAATTGGCTAAGGGCCTTATTTTTTGGTGAAATAAAACTGTTGATTTCGGTGTTAAAACTGACGCTTTTTCGGTGGGTATTTCGCGAAATAAATTGCCATAATGATCGATGTTTCATCTGAAATCTTCCTTATAGTATGGGGCAAGTCTAACAAATTATGTGGTAAGGGTGTTCTTCAACTTCTTTGTGATGTGTAGGGTATCGCCGAATGTTATTTGACGCTTAGAATTATGCTCATTTCCTTCTTTCTTCCGTTTTTTATGCGTTTCTGAATCCCTGTAGCGTTTACCTCACGTGTCTTTTCGTTCCCACGGAATAAGAAAATTGGAGTCTTTACACATTAGAATCTTTCATGTAGCGTCAAATACATATAACCCCTCACTGTTGTATCCCTCAGCCCTCGAGAAAACGGTTGCGACTTTAGTTTTCAGCATTTTTATACTTAAATGCTGGATGGTTGCCAATAAAGTTTTATCAGTCGCTAACTAGCACTGCTGTATCTACGACCACAGCGCCATTTGATGTAATTGATAGCAGATATCGATTTTTATCGATAGCCTTAGAGATCGCGGAATTGAATACACATACTTTCGGCGCAGCACTATCAATCAAATGAGAAAGAAACCACGATGGTTAATTCCTCTGAAGCATTTAAACGTGTTTTAGAGAGCTTTTTCGATAATATTTAGCATTTTCGTACCAAGTGAAGTATATTTCTTGATTATTTGTGCAATTCGCGCAATAAATCAGATTTCGTGATATTTCGCGAATTAAATTTTGCTAAAATACGCTACTTTCTGTACCTAGAAGGCCATACATATGCAAGAAAGAAGATATGAGAAAAGTTCGCGCGTATCGCTATTACCAAAAAATACGGTCCCTACTGCCATTATTATATTGACTGATTATGTCTGAAACGGAAATGTAAACTTTATTATTGTCCATAATTGAAAAAATTGCAGAGAACTCTTTAATTTTAGATTCCTTAAGAAACAAAAATGAGGGAAACTTCTGATGCTCTCTCAGCAGCAGATAAAAATGTCAAAACTAATACAAAGGCATTGGAAAATAAAATTGCTGCTACCTTAGAAACTATTCAAGTCACTTCAAAAGAACTTGAAGGTAAATTTTCTGAATCTCTTCAAAATAGTTCAAAATAATTTTCTGAATCCCTTCAAAATACTTCTGTATCCCTTGAAACTAAAATTACGGAATCCCTTCAAAATAAAATCCAGCATAGTTCCAATGAACTGGAAGGTAAAATTGACAGTATTTCTAATTTGATGGAGGGGAACATTTTGAAAAGTTCTAAAGCTATCGAACATCAAATTAAATCTGTGGAAGCCAATTTAGAATGTCAAATCGTTGATAATTCTGCTGCACTCACCTTAGTAGAAAATAGGGTTAAAAGTAATTACCTAGCTCATGAAAAGCAAATTAATTCCACTGATGAGAAAATACAGCAAAGTTCTAGTACTTTAGAAGCTTATATCAGATCAGTGGAGAGTCGGGTTCTCGGAAAGTGTTTTAAGCTAGAGGAAAACATGGCAAAGACTCATGAAGTGATAGAGCAGTTAGAAGAGGCCATACTTAGGAGGGCCCGGAAATACGGTACGAAGTTAGAAAATGAGGCTAGCTGTATGGAAGAGAGATTAGAAGGCAAGATTAATAATGTCACAGATAGTGTAGTGACAGAAGTACAGTCTCGAATCTCTGTAGATTTCAAAAATTCCATTTTTGAAAACATGCAGAAACAGGTACTGACGTGTGTTGCTGAGGAAGTGGAGGATGATCTGAAAGACGTGCATAAGGCCATTAGAACATGCGATTACAATCTTAGAAAAGATGTAGGCGTGATTCAGAAGGATACAGCCAAAATAGGAAATATCGTCACAAAGGATTTAGGTAAAAGAGTGTCCAATACCGAGAAAATCTTAGATCGCATAGAATCTTACAACCAGGGTTTCCACGACGATTTTAACAAGATGAAAAAGAAAATTGAAACCGAAACAGTTACTACCACGGAATTGCAGACTGCTCTGGAGCAGATGAAATCCGAACTGGTAGAACAAGTGAAGGCCGAAGTTTTAGAAATTCAGCCAGAACAGTTAAAAACCAAAATGTTAGGGCACATCCAAGCAGAGATTTCCAAAATTCAGCCTGAACAGTTAATAACCGAAATGTTAGTGCACATCCAAGTAGAGATTTCCAACTTTCATCCCGAACAAACGAATACCGAAATCTCCCAAATTAAAAGCGGAAATTTCCAAATTTCCCCCGGATCGCTTGAAATCTGAAATTTTGGAGTTGTTAAGGATGGATAGTTCCAAATTATCAAAAGAACGATTAGCATTCGACAGCATGGAGCAGGAAAAGGTGGAAAGTGTGAAGATGCCATATAATGAGATGCAAGCGACGATTTCTACACTAGAAAACGAAGTTAAATCTATGGAAACAGAACACCTATCAGGCATAGAATCAAAGGATTCAAACATGGCCATTATAAGGACACCATATTCTCAGCTTGATCCAACGTATGGTCGTGATTCAGTGATGACAGTCATCAAGACCAAAGATGAAAAGCCATCTAAGTTTAGTGGTGTAGGAAGTGCCATTACCCCGGTAGATTTATCAAAGAAGTCCAGGATTATTTGTCTGAGATGAGGATTTCTACAGCTAGGGAGGTAAAAGTGATAGGCAAACTGCTTGACGGTCCCGCACATTTATGGTTTCGGGCTTTTAGATACACCATGACGGATTTTGAAGATTTTTCAAGAAGTCTCTTAAAGAAATTTTGGTCCCCTGAAATCCAGCAGGATATTCGTTCCGAGGCATACTCGAAGAAGTTTTCGAATACACAACCAACACAATATTCGAGCTACTTCTCAAGTCAGTTGTCGAAACTTACATTTTTGCAGCCACCCATGCCAGAGTATGAATTAATCACGGCATTGACACGTCAGTTCCCATTAGAGGTCCAGCGAACTCTCATAGCGGCTGGAGCCGAAAGTTTGGAAGACATGGATGAAGTTCTCCAACGATTGGATCATGTCAGCAACCAACATCTTAGGGAGAGAAACGTCAGGTCAGATGCTCGGACCATTAATTTGGTAACGACAGACAGACATTGCCAAACACAGAGAAATGATACCGAGAGGAATTCCCCACCATGTGATCATCATGAGGGAAGACCGTGACAAGAATCCTATGGCGGGAGATATCAAGGATATTCCCAGTACGAGAGAAGAGGGAGATATCGCCGTGGGAGACAGTACGACTCTCGAAGAAATTACACGAATTGGAGGAACGCAGACGAGAGGAATGATCGAAGATTCCCGAATCAGGAAAGGAATCAGGGAAATCAAAACTCCAGGGATGACAACAATCGCCAGTACTTAGTAGAGAGGCATAAAGAAAGTATTAAACACTTAGGGGAGCATACCCAGTTGAACGAGACGGAGGAGCCTAAACCTGGAACTTCGAAGGAAGGCCAAGGAAAGGAGAAAGCACTGCTTTACGGAAGATTGACATAGAGCAAGAGGATGTTGCACACCGATTGTCTTATGGAAAACCACTGAAGAGGATTTGATGAAGGAAGAAATTAGATAGTACCAAATCATTGAAGAAATAGAGGATGACAGGGCGATGGACGCCATCTTTGACCAAAAGGAAGGACCGAATTGATACTGGAGAAATGTATGACACCTTTAATGCAGCCAGCTTGAGATGGTATCATACCGAATAAGAAGAGGAAACATCGAGGGAGAGATGAAAAATAAAAACTCGAAGATTTTTTATTTTTGAAGAGGTAGGCAGCGTATGTGCCCATTTACGATGTCGTGGTCCGGCGTGAGTTTAAAGAGAGCGCGCTCGTGACGTCAGCAAGTCAAGGTCTAGCTGCCAACTAAACGCAAGCTTTGAACCGGCCACATGTTCCACGTGTAGCTAACGGATATTGAAGGCAAATTCGTTATAAGCTTTTCTTATAGAAGAAACTTATCTCAACGCTTCAGTATTGTATGGGGAGTAATATGCTTGCTTACTCAGGATATTCTATTGGAAATTACAACCCTTCTGGAGGGTTCTATGAACATACCCAATGATATGGAAGATCAGGCATTACGTAATGCGAGTGAATGATCGATATGCGCCCGTGAGACGGTATAAAAACCGGCCTTGACACAGGTCAAGTACACAGTCGGACTTAGTCTGACCCGTCATCGAACCACGAAGTGTGTGTGTGTCACCGATATAGTTTAATACGACCTCAGTATGAGCGAGTGCTCCTTCGAATTAGGCAATAGAGCGACGTTACTCTGTCTGTTTGTACATAGCCTAGGTGCGACGTTGGTGGAGAACATAGCCATAATTTACAGTGCTTCGAACTTATAATTCTGCACCTGATAGAACACTTCAAGACATCAAAAGGTATGTGAGTGCGACTTGTATTTTACAAGTATTTCACTGTGGTTTTGTGTATAATCCCCACTACCAACAACAAACTGTTAAGACCACCCATAAGTTAGCAATCGAACATTTGTAAAAGCAAACAGGCTACCCTCACAACTTAAATTTTATACGGGGAAATATCAGGCCAGATTCCACCTATATTCACTAAGACATTATCACCTGGAATTATTGTCATTTGCCTGTCCCGTCAGACCAGGGGTTCATACCAGTGAACTCCATTATTAAACATGAACATTACTAGCAGCATGCCTTATGCGCATGGATACCAGTCCCAAGATAGGATAATTTCATTACCCCAGTCCATGGAGATGACTAGCGGCTAGAAGGCAGGATGTGAGGAGACCAAACCAGGATGTCCTTAGGAACGAGGAATAAATCCACCTGCGGCTGAGGTCCGTAGGCCAAGCAGAATGCTGCATCATACCCCAATGCCCTGCGTTTCAACGTCTCAGGTCCGTGGTGCGTGGAGTCGACCTGCACCGGGGGAGTTGAACGCGACATCATGCCCCATGATGAACTTTTCAGATCCGTGGTGCGTGGAGTTGATCTGCATCGAGGGAGGTCTGATAGCCACGGAAACATGATAACGTAGACTTCCGCAAGCTTAAACATTTCAGAGAGCCATGAATATTCTTCCATTCTGATAGACCAATTATTCACCATCTTTATTAAGTAACTCTTGTACAGTTAGAATGGTTGCATATTTTTAGGCGTAATTTTTCCATATAGTCAGGGTAGACTTGCAGCCGAGGTGCAATCCTCAATGTTTCATTTTTGCAGTAAATAATATGAGGATTCCTATCCCAATTCATAAAGCAGCAGATTTTCAATGATTAGATGCATTAAATAATTTTTATTCTGCATGACAGAAAAATATGATGTCTCATAATAATAATAATAATAAGAAGTATTTTTTCTGAATAAATAATAATAATCTTGAATTCTATAAATCATGATGGAAGTGATATTCCAAATGAATAAAAGTCATGAAAACTACTGATAAAATATTTAATAATAATTACTGTTGATATCCATTTGAATGCTTAATATTTTTCTATCTTTTAGGATGTTGAGAATAGAAGTTAATTTGCTAAGGTACTTTGTAAAAGTTGTTTAAAGAGGCTTAGATCCTCGTGTTGAGTGGAGATTAGAGGAGTTGTATCCGAAATCCACCGAAAGCTGTATGCTTTGATAAAAAATAAAATGAGAGTTGCGGGAATTGTCTCCTGTCCCATAATGCTTCTGTGTATTCCAAATCCTAAAGATTTCCCTGTGATGTGATAGCTCAAATTATTATGGTTTATTACAAGCAGTATTGTCATGCAAATTCTATGGTCATATGAATTCATGGTCATTGCATTAGATCTTTTAAGTTATGAAGGAATATGTCTAGCTAACTCCATGAAACCGGATGTTATATATTTATTTATTAATAGGTACTGGTACAGTTAGGCAAAACCTGGTGGTAACAAGATATTTACACGTTGCTTGTAACTCAATTTCTCTCCATAATGTCTCTGGGTTCCCTGAATGCAACATTTAATTTCTTCTTGAAAGCTTTTAAACTGTTAGGAAAAGGTTCTTTGACTTCTTCAGGTAACTCATTCCATGTTTGAGTACCCCTGTGTATAAAGGAATACTTAGCTAAGTTTGTTTTTTGAATGATGAGCCTAATTTTGTATTCGTGATCTCTCCTACCCATATAATCTGGATCATGCATTCTGTTTCGCACTCATTCCAGACCGGCTCCCCTGTGTATGCTTTGTACATCTCCTGGAGTCTTCTTTTATGTCTTCTGCTGTGTAGGGATACCCAACCCAATGACTTTAACATGTCAGAGACACTATCAATTTGGGAGAATTTGCCAAGTACGAATCTTGCAGCTTTCCTTTGCACCATCTCCAATTTGTTCGTTAGAGTTGATTGGTAGGGCTCCCACACACTCGTGGCGTATTCTAAAATTGGTCTCACTAGACATTTGTAAGCCAATTCTTTGGCCTGAATACTGCTACCCTTCATGTTTCTCACAACAAAGTATAATGACTTTTGTTCCTTATTGGCAACGCTCTCAACGTGCTCACCCCAGTGTAACCTTTTATTTATGGCAATCCCGAGATAGCAGCATGACTCCACTCGAGGAATAATTTTGTTTCCTAATTTATAATCAGCTATTGTCCCTTTTCTGCTTTTAGTAAAAGACAGGCATTTACTTTTTTCTGCACTTATCCTCGTGTTATTTCGGATAACCCAGCATTCTATACGTTCCAAGTCTTGTTGGAGGAGCGCAGTGTCAACTTGTTTTTCGATTTTTCTATATATTACACAGTCGTCAGCGAATAGTCTGACGTCCGATTTAACATATTCTGCCAGGTCGTTTATATATAGAAGAAACAACAATGGCCCAACTACACTTCCTTGTGGAATTCCAGAGGTGACTTTTGTCTCTTTCGAAAATACTCCCCCAACTTTGACTGTTTGGGTCCTGTTTTGGAGAAAGTCCCGGATCCAGAATACCACTCTTTCATCAAGACCCAAATTTGCAAGCTTATGTAACAGGAGGTCTTGTGGAACCATGTCAAAAGCCTTAGCTAAGTCAATGATTACACTGTCCACCTGGCCTCCTGTGTCCATGACTTCTGCTATATCTTGACAAAAACCCACCACCTGTGATTCACATGAATATCCTTTCCTGAATTCGTGTTGTCTATCATACAACCAGTTATTTTTCTCCCAAAATTCCCTTATATAATCTGCAATTATTTGTTCCATTTGTTTACAAACTACTGCTGTCAGACTCACTGGTCTATAGTTACCCGGCATGGTTCTGTCCCCTCCTTTATAAATTGGAACTACAATAGCTTTCTTCCAGTCGGACGGGACAGACCTATTGTTCAGAGAGACTGTGAACAATACCCTAAGGAAAGGAATTATTTGTTCTCCGCCTATCTTGAAAATGTCGCCAGACACCTTATCGAGTCCTACTGACTTGAATTTTTTGATTTTCTTCAGGTTTTTTCTAACCTCCCTGTTATGGATAGTGAATGGTTTAAATGTATTTTCCTTTAATTTTGACGGAACGGACATGCTAGCTTTCGCAGTAAAAACGCTACAATACCACTCATTAAGCACTTCAGCTTTTTGTGGGTTTCCTGGGACAAGATTTCCTTCTGAGTCCCTCAGAGACTTAATGTCATCTCTGTTCTTTTTCCGTCTCCTAAGATAATTATAAAAAGTATTTGTATTTCCCGGATTTAGTATAGTCTTCATATACGAATCGTGCGCTTTACGTTTTTCTGTGTTCAATTCCTTGATGATTAGTTGGTATTGTCTGTAATAGTTCCTATTTGATTTTCGTCTGTTGTGTATTTTTCTAGCTTTCCTCTAAAGAATTCTAACACGTGAATTGTAGTATTCTGGATCCTGGTTTCCCTTCACTCTATATTTTGGAACGTATAGCGATTGGCCCGTATGAATAATATTTTTGAAATTTAACCACACATCTTCAACGCTAGCGCCAGTCGATGCCCATCGAGGAAAATTTACTTTAAAGTAATTTTGAAAACCTTAAGTGTCCGCCTTATTGTATTTCCAAACAAAGATTTCTTTAATATCTTGGCTGCGTTCCAGTTCCCAATGGAATAACATTTCGACAGCCTGGGGGTCACTAATTCCAGGAATATTTTCAACACTGATCAGATTGTCCACAGGCTTAATGAGGAAAACATCTAGTATATTTTTACCCCTGGTGGGTCTTTTCACTACTTGTGAAAGTTCGCACTCCTGTATCAATGAGTTCGCTATTTGTTGTTCCCTCCCCCCTATCATTTTGTCACCTGACCAATCGACACTTGGGAGATTTAAATCCCCTGCTAAGATAAGATCTTTGTATGGCCCAAGATCTGAAGAACTGCTAATTATCTTGCAAAGGATGTCAGTGTTTTCGTTTGGAGCTCTGTAGACACCAATTATTCTTAGTATCTTACCGTCAGTGGTTCTAAGAAGTTTTAAGCCGAGCGCTTCGTATTCGTCATCTATCCAATCTAATTGTGATGTCAAGTCATTTTTAACGCAAATAAAAATACCTCCCCCTCTCCTTAATCTATTTCTCCTGTACACAGTGAAGCCAGCCGGGAAGAATTCATTATTTCCTAGTTCATCTGATAGCCAAGATTCCGTTCCGATGACTTCATCGGCTTGTGTAATTCAATCAAAGTCGAACATTTTATACTTTTGTTCACAATACTTTGACAATTGACCTGAAGAAATCTTAGAACCTTACCTGTCTGAGAATGTCCTTGGAGATCTGCTGCCGCCTCCAGGCGTCCTGTTAGTTGGGGTAGTTGACCTCTCTCCGTACACCCTACGAGAGCTGCTGTAACCCCCGTGGCGTGCTGTTGAGTTTTTCACCTCTAATCTGCCCCGTTAGTTTTCCTGTTGCCCGAAATGGCGCACCACATTACAGAGGAGAGTTCCCATCTTCCGTGAACCACGTCTATTCAAATGGACACCATCACGTCCCAAATCATTCCAATCTATCCAGCAGTTTGGATCGAAATATCCGAGACCCAACCGATTGCAGACCCAGTCAATGTTTTCATTTACCGAGTCCGTGTACTCGATTTGCGTGTCCTTTCTCCTTACAATTCCAGCTATCACAACTTTTGCTTTTTTAAACACTTTTCTTGCAGCCATACCTAAGTCCCATATTTCCCCCATTATGTGATCCGCGGATCTTGAGCTCCTTAAATTGTTTGTTTCTACATTTAGAACTACCACTTTTTCTTCCCTTTCTTCATCCCTGTCTTCTATCTGGCGAGCCATTTGTTCTATCCTTATTCCCGGGTAGCATTCAAAGGCTGCTCCTTGCTTCCTGCACTCTTCTGCACTGAATCGGATCATTGAGTCCCCTAATATACGCACTGCTACAGGTTTGCTTTCAATGTTTCGTTGAGGCTTTCTTACCCTGCCCCCTTCGTCACTGTGGCCCAGCTGCCTTTCGAATTTTCTTCTTCTCTAAGAATGTCTTTTAGGACTTTGATTTCATCTTCTACTTTATGATTTTTTTTCACCTGTTCGAGCTCTTTCTGTAACTGCACAATCATATCTTCCTTGCGTTTCATTTCCTCGCTTGAAACGACAACAACGTCACAGTCATTACACTTCATTATTATTGTTCTCAATTGTCTGCTATAAAATTAACTGCTGTGCCCAAGTAATAGTCATCATGACATTTTGACATAACTGCGTTAAGAAGTGTGTTTATTAAACAATTGAATGAAGAATCGTGTGTGAACTAATCCGTGCTAATGTCAGAACTATTTGTAAATAGTAAAATAGAGTAACTATGCAACATAATAGCGAAAAATTATTTTATGTCATCTCGACTTGTATAAATTAAAGAATGAAGTGTAATTCATAAACATAGTCAAGATATGGACAATTTTAAACACGACTATGGATTATTTTCATATAATAGAAACATAAAATCTGCTATTGAATGCGTGTGCTATTTTTGTGCTTCTGCAAGAATGCAGGAATTTAATGAATATTTTTTTTGTGTGAATTGGTTCGTTTTGAAACATGGTCTTCAATTCTCAATTGCATGTCATGTCTTTCCTTTTTCCTTTACGAGCGGCATGAGCACAGTGTTGGTAATTATCGCCCAAACCCAGAACGCCCTGAGAGAGATCTCGCGCTAACACTGTGTTCACTGCTGTCTCGCATGTGGTTGTCTGTTGCTCCAGGTGCACAGACGGGCACAGTATGTTTACCCAACACTATCAAAATTGGTTAGGCTGGCTACTACTTTCGCCACCTCACTTTGGCAGTGACGATATGAAAGCACGTTCTGGAGATTTGTTTATACATTGCAACACCGATAGCGGATTTCAGCCTCTAAAACGAGGTTTTCTTTGGTGAATAGTAAAACACGGGTCCCTTAAGGTCGCTCTTACAATATAGGGTCATTTACTGTATTCAGGCTCGTTATTACAAAGTAACAAACAGGGCAGCTGCCCAGGGCGGCAGGTTTTAGGGGCGGAAGAAAATCAGAAAACTGTAGAAAACCGTTTGGGCAGTAAACGCCAAGTTATTAAAGTTTAACCCCCTACCACACACACACACACACACACTCACACACTCACACACTCACACACTCACTCACTCACTCACACACACACACACACAAGATAATTATTCATTGTCGCACAATTGCAATGTTGATTATTTAAGGACACACAAAACGGGGTTGTGTTAGTCATCTTGGTGTTCTTTCTTTTGAATCTGACTTGAATGTGTAATTGGACTAATAAAATCCTACTCTTGTTTGAAAATGACAAGGCAGGAAGGAATCCCCTTGTTATTTGAATAATTGGTGACTATTATTATTATATTTTTTTACGAATGGTTTTTAGTGCAGGGAGTGTCCGAGGACATGTTCGCCAGAGTTTGTAGTTGTTGTATGCGGACACCCATGGGGTGAGCTACAAGTACCGTCGCGTGTGGAGTGTTGTCTGGGGAGGAAAGTGTGAATGTTATGACGAGGAATTGTAAGGTAGCGGCTGTGGCCTATAGTTAGGGACCAACCGTGGTATTTGCCTGGAAGGAAGATGGGAAGCCACAGAAGACCATCTTCAAGGTTGCTGGCGAGGGGATTGGAATCTCCTCGCCTCCCGGATGTGAGTGACTGCCTGCAGCCACGCCGTAATGACCACGGCTAACTCACCCGTCTTTTTTTTTTGCCATTGGTTGTGTAAGATATCTTTTAAAATTTAAATGTAAATTCTTTGTTTTAAGTTTTTTTTTGTTTTCTTTTTTCAATTTGTAATTTTAGTAAACACATATTTATAGTGTTTGCCACTCATAGTTAAATACACGCTCAGTGAAGAAACAGCCCCATATGTTAAGGAAACTTTAATAAATCTACATATTTTAAGTCGGGGGTAGCAAAGATTTTTTATTTTTATTTTTTCTCCCAGGGGCTTCAGGAGCCCTAAATACGGGCCTGACTGTGTTGTACACTCGTCTAAAGTTGAGTCGTTCTGCGTTACTGCGATCGTTATTCGTGCTGCGAAATGCCGTATATTTTTATTGAAGGTTTGCCATAGTACTGTGGTCCATTTCTTGATAACAGAGCAATCATTGCTACAAATGAACAGCAATCTACCATTGTTGTAGATTCTTAACCTGTAGTGTTAAATCTTCTACGATCGAAGCAATTTACAGGCAAATAGTTAAATAGTTCTGCGGTGTTTTTGTGCCGTTATCAAAGTGACTGCGATTCGCACTCTCAATCGAATGTAGACGGAAGATCAGTTGAGACAAAATGGCGTTCGATACTGACAGACTTCGTAATGTTATACGCTATATGATTCCAATGGAATCTTCTTGCAAGGCAATTTCCGATGCGCAATATGTAGCCTACTTATATGAGCAGAGAAGCTAATTTAATCCTAATTTAATTGGACTCGTTGTCGTATTGACCGACTGAAAGTTAAAATTCAATATAGATCAATTAGGTGAAAAAGCCTAAGTTCAAGGGGGGATTGATAATAGTGTGCTTCTGAAAGAAGAAAATTACGGAACAGACATTGGCAGGATCTTAACTCAAGGAATATTTATGTGGCATTCTTAATGTATATACTGTAGGCTATATACAGGGTCTTTCATATAAAGTAAGAACGGCGAGCGGCGGTTTTGTCATTCGCTGCTGAAGCCGGTTTGGCCGAGCTTGTAACGCGCTACGGCCCCCTGCTGTAGTATTGAAAGCGCGCGCATAATACAAACTTGACCTTGCAATAAGCGTGCAGGTGTTGTCAGTCGCCAGTCTGAACCACAGCTGCTAACATGTTGAGACAGTTATCATTGCAACATCGTATTTTTGTATGTAAAATTTATTTTAATTACGATTCGGCTCGGCGGGTACGTGATGCATTTGTTCAGCAATTTCCTGATGAGTGCCACCTTCACTAGCACAGATTCACGTAATTGCAAATAACTTTGACACTACTGGTTCAGTGCTCAATAAATAACACAAAATAAACAAGATGTTCAGTAAAGAACATATAGCCTACTTTCTCCTAAATGCATGGGTATTGTTATAACTCTTTGTCCTTTTCAAGGAGTATGATTGAATGTTGGTTGTAGGAGCTTGTTGAAATACAACGTGCTATAGGGATATTAAACATGAATATGAGGTGCCCTTTGCTAGTGCTACCTCTGTACCAAATTTCGTTCAATTCGGTTTCACCGTGTTTGAATTGATAGGGGGAATCGATTTGCACACATACTTGGCCACCATCTGCAAACTATTGGGCTGATGTTCTTACAGTTTGGTCAGAATATGTTTCCCACATAAAGATATGGTGTTGCAAAATTAGGTAGAGACTAGATTATTAGGTTGGTCGTAATTACATTTTAGCTTTTAACATTTGGGTGGCCGCGATTACGTTTCCATCAAGATAGCGGTGATATAAAACATGACACTGAGGTGCCCTTTGCTAGTGCTACCTCTGTACCAAATTTCGTTCATTCGGTTCCACCGTGTTCGAAATAATAGGGGGAATCAATTTTGACATAAAGATGGCCGCCATCCGCAAACTATTTGGCTAATGACCTATTAGATTGGTCAAAGGATGCTCCCTCCATAAAGGTATGTTGTTGCAAAGTTTGGTAGAGTTCGGATGGTTATGTTAGTCGTAATTTGATTTAAGCTTTAAACATTCGTGTGGCCGCCATTACGTTTCTGTCAATATGGTGGCGATATTAATCATGACAATGAGATGCTCTTTGCTAGTGCGATCTCTGTACCTAATTTCGTTCCATTCGGTTTCAGCGTGTTTGAATTAATAGGGGGAATCAATTCTGACACAAAGATGGCCGCCATCCGCAAACTATTAGGCGAATGGCCTATTAGATTGGTCAAAGGATGCTCCCTCCATAAAGGTATGTAGTTGCACAATTTGGTAGAGATCGGATGATTAGTTTAATCATAATTTGATTTAAGCTTTGAACATTCGTGTGGCCGCCATTACGTTTCAGTCAAGATGGCGGCGATATAAAACATGACACTGAGGTGCCCTTTGCTAGTGCTACCTCTGTACCAAATTTCGTTCCATTCGGTTCCACCGTGTTCGAATTAATAGGGGGAATCAATTTTGACATAAAGATGGCCGCCATCCGCAAACTATCAGGTGAATGACCTATTAGATTGGTCAAAGGATGCTCCCTCCATAAAGGTATGTAGTTGCAAAATTTGGTAGAGATCGGATGATTAGGTTAATCGTAATTTGATTTAAGCTTTGAACATTTGTGTGGCCGCCATTACGTTTCCGTCAAGATGGCGGCGATATAAAACATGACACTGAGGTGCCTTTTGTTAGTACTACCTCTGTACCAAATTTCGTTCCATTCGGTTGCACCGTGTTCGAATTAATAGGGGGAATCGATTTTCACACAAAGATGGCCGCCATCCGCAAACTATTACTCTGATGACCTATTGGTTTGGTCAAAGGATGCTCCCCCCATAAAGGTATGTTGTTGCAAAATTTGGTAGAGATCGGATGAATAGGTTGGTCGTAATTTGATTTAAGCTTTGAACATTTGTGTGGCCGCCATTACGTTTCCGTCAAGATGGCGGCGATATAAAACATGACACTGAGGTGCCTTCTGTTAGTACTACCTCTGTACCAAATTTCGTTCCATTTGGTCGCACCGTGTTCGAATTAATAGGGGGAATCGATTTTCACACAAAGATGGCCGCCATCCGCAAACTATTACACTGATGACCTATTGGTTTGGTCAAAGGATGCTTCCCCCATAAAGGTATCTCGATGCAAAATTTGGTAGAGATCGGATGATTAGGTTAGTCGTAATTTGATTTAAGCTTTGAACATTTGTGTGGCCGCCATTACGTTTCCGTCAAGATGGCGGCGATATAAAACATGACACTGAGGTGTCCTTTGCTAGTGCTACCTTTGTACTAAATTTCGTTCAATTCGCATTCACCGTGTTCGAATTGATAGGGGGGGGACAGACATTCAGAGTACACACACTCACACACACACACACACACACACACACAGACACACACACACAGAGACTCACACACACACATACACACACACAGACAGACACACTTTTTTTCGCCCTGTGTTGATCTCATAAGTCTACTTTCATTTTTTGCAAAAATCGAAAGTAGGCTAAAAATCAGAAAAAATGCAGTGGCATGACTCACTCGCGTCAGCCAAAATGTGGTTACTAGATACAATGCCTGTATAATCCAGGAAGGACGTCACTTCCAGCAACTTTTATAAGGTAAATATTTCATAGAGGATTGTACACACGCTTAGAGCAGGGGGCCACGGCTCGCTACAAGCTCGGTCAAGGCCACCACACTAGCGGATAACAAACCCGCCGCTTGGCGTTCTTACTTTATATGAAAGACCCTGTATATAGGCCTATAACGTGTTTTGCCCTTAAGCAGCTCTCCATGCAGTCCTGTCCTCAGCCGTTCTCTTTGTTTGGTGGTAATTTCCTGCAATCTTGACACTGTCCACCAGCTGGTACCTTCTCCATCCTCATCCTCTCTTTCCGTTTACTGATCCTTCGAGAGCATCCCTCAGCAAACACTCTCTTCGCAGCCAGTGCCCAAGCCAGTTCCACTTCCTTGTATGGATGGTATGTAACAGCCTGATCCTGCGATGTTTGTCATTATCAAAGCGACTATGTAAGAAGTACATGATTTAGTGAGTTTTATATATTATACTTAACGGTCAGCAATAATCAAATGAAATATTTTCTTTCTAAAACGAAAATTTGCTAAAACCATGGGCGTCACAAGTAGTCTACGAGTAACGTACAATACGAATTTATCATTTCGCACAAAATTCATTATACTAAGAAGAGCAATGCGAAGTATTCCTGGTAACTTGTTGAAAATGAAAATCTACAGCCTGCTTCCAGTCGACCGACCGGGTCAGGAATGGAATGAATGAAGCCCCCATCTAGCGGCGAGGATATGAAGTGTGCCGGCTGCCGAAGCCTGTCGCACTCCTCTGGGGAAATGATTAAATGAACGACAGACGAAATGAAAGGAAAGTGGAGAGTGTTGCTGGAATAAAATATTGACAGGGAAAACCGGAGTACCCGGAGAAAAACCTGCCTGCCTCCACTTTGTCCAGCACAAATCTCACATGAAGTGACCGGGATTTGAACCTCAGACCCCAGCGGTGAGAGGCCGGCGTGCTGCCGCCTAACCTCGGAGGCTTCCTCTGATAGCTTGTTAAGAAGAGGAAAAAAGTGATGGATCCGCTGTAACGGCCAGTACAAACTAGATATTTGGAAATAGTGGTATTTGAAATATTAGGCAGATTCATATGTAGGGAAATTTCCACAGTTTAATTTAACTCAGTAATTTGAAAATATCTGAAAATATTTTCTCCAGTTACCGTATTTAGAAAGTAGGCGAACTGGATTTACATTAGCATTTTAATGAACTGCTTGATTTTGATATTATTGTCGATACATGGTGATACCACTATTTTTTTTTTTACTGTTTTTGAGAACTGAACATTATGGCAATTAATCACAAAAGAAGAAACGCGAACTTCCATGGACAAAAACTATGAACTAAAAACAAAACATTCCTCCTAATCTTGCCATAAAAAAGGAAGGAAGGAAGGAAGCTTGTAGTTTAACGTGACCGTTAATCTCGCGATCATAAGCCACGGGACCTCCGTTTTACGTGGAATCTGAACCACAGGACAAGGCATTTCCCTTCGAAAATCTCACATGCATTGACCGGGAATCGAACCCGGTCCGCCTTGGTGAGAGGCATACAGCTTGACCGCTGCGCCACCACGCCCCCCAATCTTGCCATAAAACAGCCAACGGTTTCAGACCAGTCAAATAATGAATTTCACGAAGCAAGTAAGAAATGAAAGAAGAATGGAGGGGGCGGGGATAAATAAATGAAAATTATAACTTGGCCCCCCTCTGGAAAAATCCTGCGGGCGCCCATGTCGTTTGGTCCTCTCCATGTCTGGTTCTCTACCGCATCGGTTGCGTACATTTCGTTCGGTATTTCTGGTCTCGTCTGTGGTCTGTTCTGCTATAATTACGATTCTTGTTGAGTAGATCGCAGCAAGAACTTAGTTCGTAGATGCTCCATCAATGTTTGGACTTTTTTTTTAAGTGGGTGATATACCTTCAGCTACAAAATGAATCTCACACATTTCCACATCATTAATTGATTAAGCATTATTATTTCATTTTTACTCTGAGCAAACTCAAGAAATTATTTTTAATGTTTCATACAATGACAAATTAACGCCACAAAGGCTAGAGTGAGTATAATTTTGTACCTGAACTTTTAACGTCCCCTTTAAATAAGGAATGTCTACAAATTCCAATGAACTTCGGTGATATGAGGGAAACGATGAAGATTAGCACAGAGCAAGAACCACATTTAAAAAAAAAAAGGATAAATATAGTTACAATTTGAATTTTTAATATACTTTGCTTCTAATAGCAAGATGTGAGTGTTTCTTTGGAAATGTATATAATTGTTGTACAATATTTACGACAGGCGCGGTTATAATATTAAAATAGTTACCGCTTTCGTTCCTTAAGCTGAATGCTCCCCAGAAAATTATTACAGGAAAAATAACAATGGCACACACCACGAAACATCGTCTAGAAATTGCTCTGAAAATCATCGAAAAAGTGATACAATTTTTTTTCCTCCTGATGAGAACCGCATTGATGCGCTGCTTTTCCCCACTTTCGTGGTAATCTTTGAGAGTTTACACTCTTGTCCAATGCCACTGGAAGCGACAGTTTTGTATGAGACAAGTCTCAGATTTACTCCAAGGACAGTAATAAAAGTGATACAAGAAGGAGGTTATATGAAAAAGGAAGTGAAGAACGACATACAAGAAGCGGTAAGGGAGATTAGAGAGTGTTTTGATTCACTTGCAAGGGAAAGCAAGACATTTGTTAATAAAAGTAAGACTCCTCTAGGAGAGGTTATGAATAACCAAAGAGATGTGATGAGCGAGGAGGTAGACGGCCACCCTGCAGGACAACCAGCGACATCTATTGATAATACGCGTGAAGGAGCAGGTCGTGATCAGCGACAGTCTGAAAGCCTAGTAGTAGGTAATCTGTGGTCTGAAACGATATACACCAGATCAAAAAATTCGTTGAAGCAACAGGCCGTGGACCTTCGAGCATACATTTATGGTCTAATCTTCGAGCATACAATAGGATAGAGAGGGCGCCAGCTATGCTTCTACCGGCCGACCGTGGGGCCAAAATAAGATCAGCTGATGTTGGGCAAAACAAAGATGTCTCCCATAAGAATAGCATTATGAAGTGACTTAAAATCCCGATTCAAGCGTATTCCTTGTGATTAACAGACTATTTATGTTGAAGGTGGCTATAACTACAATTCCTTCTGAATATTTCTGTTCTTTTTGGTATGAAAAGTGTGAAGTATAATCGTTATATGCGATATTTTGGTGTGTTGATATATCAGTGTTGGAATGCATAAGTGACGTGTGTAGGGCCTACATGGTTAGGAAATTATAAAATGGTGAATAAAATACGTTTACGTATAATTTGTATCCGTAATAATTGTCCGACTTGGTTATATTTGTAATATTTTTAATAAACTCTACAAAGCATACTAGTACTAGCTTACTTTTTTTTTAGTAACATGTAGGCCCTATGCTTCTATTATGCTGGTTTTCCTTCATAAATCAAGAAAGTTTGCCGATAATCATCCGATCGTATCCATTAACCTGATTATAACTATCATCAATTAAAATTCATATTTATGGTCCATAGCTTAATCAATTCAGGGTCTGCAGGGAAGCTGAAATAAGCGATTACTTTTAATTATGCGTACAAAGTGATATCCAGCACTGCATCTTAAAAGAAAACCAATGATATCCCCACTCCAAATACTTATCATCTCTAGCAGTAAATCTTACAAATATCCTAATGTTATCCCCTTCCCCTCCATATTTAGTAAATTCATTTTTGATGGCTAGGGACTTCCGGGTCATCAGCCCTGTGTACTTGAGTAGACCTATGTGTTGAACTTGTCTGATACCATAACTTAAATTTCTGTGATGACTGCAGTAGTGTGTATAGCTGCATTGGTGGTTGTTAATTCATTTAAGGGGCTTGTGACATCTTGGTCATCAGCACCGTGTAGTTGGGTGTGGGTTAACTTGTTTGATAACCTGTATTGATGTGATGATTGTAGTAGTGTGAAACTTTATTAGGGACAGGGATGAGGTAGGTGCCTCGGGACTTGAACTAAGGTGCTATCCCTGCATTTAACTGGAGGGAGTGTGGAAAATCCTGGGGGATAAACCACACTCGGGATAGCCGCAGTCAGTGCCGGGATTCGAACCTGCGATATCCGAGCGTGCTGCATGATTTAACGAGCACGGCTACGCCGCTGGGTGCCAGCTGTATTGGGGAAATGTAATCAAGTCTGTGTATTTTAGGTCTTAGATTTTATTTCTTACCCGTGAAAAGATAGCCTGTTCCCTTTTTCAAACCTCTGACTGCAATTGTAAGCAGCGCAAGATATAACCATTTACGCTATATAACTTCACATTCAGCCTCTTACATAAAGGAAAATGCGTATTTTACATATTTGTAATATATTATACTGCAAAAATGGGCCCGTATATCGATAATTATTAAGCATAACCTTTACGCTCACGCTGACAACTTGGGCATAGGCGCCATTTTATACCAACATCAGCTGATCTTATTCTGGCCCCATGTTCCGCTGGTCAAGGCCTCTCTATCCTATTGTATGCTCGAAGGGTCTAATGCGGTTGTCGTTTGGGGGTAAAATTTACAGTCGATTCGCATTATTGTCATGACCATCAATGGTTTCATAACATTGATGTAGGTGGAGTTGGTGTCGCTTGGTCATTGAGACTGAGGTGATACGTTATTTGGTTTTGCGTGTACATATAATTACTTACTCTTTTGTTATGTGTCACAGTCAATCTCCATTATTATATACATGTTGCTAATAAGTCAAGTTCGATTAAAGGTCGCTATTATTTTTATTCAATAACAGGTGCGTGCATTTCCCATTGATTTACCGTTCCATATCATATGAAGTTATAATAGTTGGCGACGAGTGAAAAAAAATTATCAAGAAGAGAAAATGGATACCGAACAGTTCAAACAACTTCTGGATGCATTGCATGTACAACAGCAAACGTTACTGACCGAGCTTGTATCTCATTTTCGCTCCGAGATACGACCTGAAATTCCCGTAAGTTTCTCCAGCATGACACCATTTGAGAATTTCGATCCCGGCAGGGAAAAGTTCACGTGTTACTTAGAGCGGTTGGAGAATTATTGTAACATGAAGGGCATCACAGACCACGGGAAAATTGCTCAGCTTCTATGTGTATCTATTGGTTCAACACATTATAATAGTTTAGCAGCATTTCTTGGTCCCGATAAACCAGTCAAAAATCTAAACTATAACGACTTAATAAAAGCATTTAAACAGATGCTCATTCCTAAGAAAAGTGCAGTTGTTTCCCAGCATTATTTTTTGAACATTTACCAGAAACGAGGACAGACCATTGCTGAATATGTTGCTGCACTCCAACGTGACCTTATTGAATGCGAGTTCACTGTTAAATGTGAGTGTGACAAATCAGTTTCCATTGCTGACGTTTTTCTCAGAGCTCAGTTTATTCGTGGCCTGCGTGATGACTGGCTACGTGAACACATTTTGCCATCTAGTACTACTTCATTCGAAGACATTTTGACAAAAGCTATTGCTCTTGAAGCATCGAAAATTGAGAGTAAAGCATTAGCAAAAAGCTCCAGCTCTTGTCATTCAAGTTTCAGCACAGATGATATTAATAGAATATCCACCTCTTCAAGGCAGCGTTTCAGAGGGAGGCCTGATTACAAGGCCCTAGGCATAGAAAATCTCTGTATAAGATGCGGGAAAGACAACCACAGAATAAACAGTTGTCGCGTTGATAGGAACAAACTTAAATGTGAAGCTTGCGGAAAAGACGGTCATGTTGCAAGAGTATGTATTTCAACCTTGTTGGCAGCCTCACGTAAGAGATCAAGTGGCTCCAGTTCTCCGTCATCACTCCATGCTGTGTCTGATAACCTCGTTAGTAATTCTGATCATGTCTATGGCATCAACCAAGTGGGAGCTGTTCTACAGCACCGTGACGTTGTCGATTTATTCGAAATGGTACCTGATACTGATTAATACCTCATCTTTGTCACACTAAATGGAAAATCTCAACGTTTCGAGGTTGATTCCGGTGCTAAATTTTCCTTGCTGGCCGAAAATGATTTCAATTGCCTAAATCTGGATGTGCCTATCGAAATTTCAAATATTGCATTCCGATCTTATTCGGGCAACATAATTGAAACAAAAGGAAAGATTTATGTCAACGTTGCGTACAACGGGAGAGAAATACTTGGCGAATTACATATTGTACCAGACGGGCATGAGGCTCTTCTAGGCCGACAATGGATAAGAGGTTTAGGTATTGACCTTCAACATATTGATGCAGGAATGAACAACTCCCATTCAGAGTCTCGCCTTCATTCTGTGAACTCAATTTAAGACATTTTCACCAACTTCGTCCCAATCTTCCAGCAAAATGTAGGATGCGTCCCAGGACTCAAAGTCACTCTCCAGCTTCGTAAGGGAGCTACACCTGTCTTCACTAAGGAACGTGACGTTCCTTTTGCACTGCGGGAACGCGTAGATAAAGAGTTGGATTTGCTGGAAGCAGATGGCATCATTTCACCTGTAGCCGTTAGTGACTGGGGGTCACCTTTAGTGGTAATTCCAAAACCAGACGGCGGAGTTCGGTTGAGCGTCGATTACAAATGTGGGGTAAATGAAAGGTTAGTACAGGCAAATCACCCCATACAGCGCATTGATGAGATCCTCCATAGTCTCCGTGGTTCAAGGTACTTCTGTAAGCTTGATCTGTTCAAGGCTTACCTACATATCAAAGTTGATGAAGAGAGCAGTATAATCCAGACAATCTCAACTCACCGCGGCACCTATCGAATGCATCGTCTCAGTTTTGGAATAAAGACGGCTCCATCCGAATTCAACAGAATTCTTTCGCAAATCCTGAAAGGCCTCCCCAAAACCGAATCTTACTTCGATGACATAATCGTCCACGGAGCTACGAGGGAAGAATGCATACAAAATTTACAATCCTGCCTACAAAGACTGTCAAATTATGATCTTCATGTCAACAAAGGAAAATGCTCATTCTTTCAAGAGAAAATCGAATATCTTGGTTACATTGTGGAATATAACAAGATCAACAAGTCACCAGTGAAAGTCCGTGCCATCCAAGACATGAGACGTCCAACTAATGTTGATGAAGTTAGAAGATTTCTGGGACTTGTTACTTATTATTCCCGATTTATCCCAGATTTTTCGACTATTTCCTATCCTCTTCGATGTCTGTTACGGAACGGTGAACGTTGGGCATAGACATCAGATTGCGAGTCAGCATTTCGGAAGTTAACAGCTGAACTTTGCAGTGAGAGAACACTTACGCCGTTTGATACCAGTTTACCTCTTGTTTTCACAACTGACGCAAGCCCAACAGGAATAGCTGCTGTATTGAGCCATACTATTGGGGGAGTTGAAAAACCCATATGCTATGCTTCGCGCTCACTCACTGTCTCAGAAAGAAATTACAGTCAGATAGACCGTGAAGCACTTGCCATCGTATTTGGTGTGACCCATTTCTACAACTATTTGATTGGCAAACATTTCTTGCTAATAACTGACAACCAGCCATTATCCCGGATTTTTCACCACCATAGGGCATTACCACAGATGGCATCTGCCCGCCTGCTCAGATACGCTTCTTTTCTTTCTGGATTTGATTACGCTGTACAATTTAAAACAGGAAAAGAAAACCAGAACGTCGATTGTTTGTCCCGAGCCCCAATTCAGAAATCCAGAACTTCAGTTGATGAGTTTCTTGGTGAGGAAGTAAATCAGCTATACGCTCAAGTGATATTCCAGATTTCAAGTGACAAAATAACATCTTCGACAATCAAAGAAGAAACCCAGAAAGATCCAGAACTCAGCAAAATTCTTCGCAATCTTTGTAACAAAGCAGAAGACCCTGAATTTACATTGCTAGATGGTATATTTTTTCGAAAGGACAGGGTTGTGATCCCAGGCACCCTGCGTTCCAGCATACTTAATGAACTTCATGAAACACATCTAGTCATTACCAAAATGAAACAGCTTGCTCGCCATTATGTCTATTGGCCCGGCATTGATCGTGACATTGAGAGATTGGTCAAGGGATGTGAAAACTGTGCCCTAACCCAATCGAATCCTCCTAAAGTTCCTGTACATCCATGGAATCCTGAAGATAATTGGGAAAGGGTTCATGTCGATTATGCAGGCCCATATGAAGACTCCTATTTTCTGTTGCGTGTGGATGCAACGTCTAAGTGGGCCGAAGTTAAGATTGCCTAAAACGCACCCACTACATCTACAACAATTTCTCTGCTGGAAACTATTTTTGCCGCACATGGATACCCGCAATTTTTTGTCTCAGACAACGCCTCAATTTTCCAGAGCGAGGAATTCCATACTTATTGTACTGTCAATGGAATGTTTCATAAGTTCATTGCACCAGGACATCCAGCTACAAACGGCCTTGCAGAACGCAATGTACAGACCTTGAAGCACAGGTTGAAAGCTGTTTCGAACGACCGTGCATCAATCCAGGATAAGATACAGAACATTCTGTTCCGTTACCGTGCAACACCACTTGCTTGTGGTTACTCACCAGCTGAGTTGTATTTGCACCAGAAGCTACGGATCCGCTTGAATGCAATTTTTCCATATCGACCTCAAGCATCAAAACTTGCTGATAAACCAGCACGTTCGTTTCAAGCGGGGGAGAGAATACAGGCCCGATTTTTCATCAACAACAAATATGTTTGGCAGTTTGGGGAAGTCCAGAAAAAACTTGGTAAACTCCATTACCTGGTCGTATTGGACTCAGGAAGAACATTAAAAAGACATGTGAACCAACTGAGGACAACACTGGTTCCCAAAACTAAAAAGACTGTAACGTTTGGTCCAAGTCAGTCATTCAGCATTCCAATGATCCCTTCAGTGATAAATCAACCTGAAGCAGAACATCTGAATGATCAGAATCCTCAACCAGTCCCTGAAGTAACACCGGACCCTCCACGGGGTCCATCACAGAGAACCAGACGTCTACCCATCTGGTTTAAGGATTATGTGATGTAAACATTCAGTCTGTTGTGTTTTCTATGTAAGTGGGGGTGAATGTCATGACCATCAATGGTTTCATAACATTGATGTAGGTGGAGTTGGTGTCGCTTGGACATTGAGACTGAGATACGTTCTTTGGTTTTGCGTGTACATATAATTACTTACTCTTTTGTTATGTGTTACAGTCAATCTCCATTATAATATACATGTTGCTAATAAGTCAAGTTCGATTAAAGGTTGCTATTATTTTTATTCAATAACAGGTGCGTGCATTTCCCATTGATTTACCGTTTCATATCATATGAAGTTATAATAATTATTAACGCAAAGCGGCCGCGAAACTTGCTTTAAGTACATTTGAAAACATGCCTGGTACTGAATGAAGGCATTCCAATCAATATTTAAGATCTAACTGTAATAATTGGTATAAAACCATACGCGCTAATAAGGAGCGTAACAAAATACGGTAACGTCTGTTGGCAGAAGTGTGCAAGTGGTATCGCGCCTGCTTAATGTTTTGAAGATCCCGGGTTCAAGACTATCCAACGGTGAACATTTTAAATTCTTTTTAACTATTTTATCATATCCTCCTCACGTCGTACAACAATATTGCAACTTAGTTTTGTCCACATGATCTACGAGGACGATAGTAAACATGTTTTCTCTCATAAAAATCTATTTTCCCTAAATACTGTTTAAAACCATGGCGGATACTATTCGTGATAACTATTAGAATTTAAACAGTTCAAAATGTATCCCAGAATAATAATAATATGACACGTTCTGTATTTACTGGATATTCGCGAACTGAATCGAATGTAGGAGGCAGGTCGGTCGCGACAAGGGTGATAGACTTCATATAGCCTAATGATTGTGTTGAATGTTGTTGGCAATTCTAGGCGGGCTCTTGTTGAAGGGCAGGCATTTTTAGACGCCAAGCACATAATTATGTGCGGGAAAGTGCTAGGAACAGAAGACTTTATGAGACTTGAAGCTTAATGCTTACAAACTAGTAATTCGAAAGGAGAACCTTATCCGATTCAAAATGAAATTCGGTTACCAGTTGCCAAGAAAAAAATATTTTTTTCAGGGAAATGTAGGCCTAATAAGCGTGGAGTCGGTACATTGCTTTACATACTTCAGTAAGTAGATACATTTAAATTTGGAAGATATACCGGTAGCCTAATACTGTCGAAGTCAATACATCAACAACTGTAGCTTAGCCTACAAGTTGACTACCGTATAAAGATTTTTTAAATTTTTAATAGGCGCCTGATTATAAATTTAAAAGACCAGAGCTTCACAGATTTGAAGCAGCAATGGGGAAAGTTAAAGAAAGACGACCACATGTAGGCCTACGATAAAGCGAATCTTAAAGTAATTTTCGCCACATGGGAAGAACAGCTGTCAAATCGACCTTGCTGAGTCGCCTAGTTTGTAGTGCAGGGAAGAATGTAGGGTACTGGTTATTGTATTTATTAATATATAATTCTCCTTTGTAAAATGCCAGCCGCATGCGATCATATCCTTCGAAATCGGCTTTGCGACGCGAAGTAATCGACTCCATTCCGTCTGAAAAGTTTTCTTTTTGTGGAAGTAATGCATTGATATGGCAATTATTGTATGATACACCGGCAGTTTCGTGTTATAAAGGCATGGATTACTTTCGTACCTTTCAATAAGCGAAGAAATAGCCTCATTTGCCCAAGGACGTGACATCCTGTGTTTATGAAATACGTTGCCTTCGAGAAAACGATTAACCAAGATTACTTGGAGATGCTACCACTAGGATCTCTGCAAGGGCAGATTGGCTCAGGTGCTGAACCCTCCATACAATCCTTCCAGCGAAAATAGCACCGGACCAGTTACTGAGTTGCCATGAAGGCTGTCATAGAAGGCAGAATCTAGTATAGAAGGTAGAAATCACACGGTGCTAGACGCGGCTATACCAGCGTGTATACCCGTACTGGTAGCAGCTTCCATGCTAGCGAGTGTCATGTGATACAGGCTTAAGCCTTCGAGGATACAATAGGATAGAGAGGCCTTGGCCAGCGGAACATGGGGCCAGAATAAGATCAGCTGATGTTGGTATAAAATGGCGCCTATGCCCAAGTTGTCAGCGTGAGCGTAAATATTATACTTAATAATTATAGATATACGAGCCCATTTTTGCAGTATAATATATTACAAATATGTAAAATACGCATTTTCCTTTATGTAAGAGGCTGAATGTGAAGTTATATAACGAAAATGGTTATATCTTGCGCTGCTTACAATTGCAGTCAGAGGTTTGAAAAAGGGAACAGGCTATCTTTTCACGGGTAAGAATTAAAATATATGACCTAAAATACACAGACTTGATTACTTACATTTCCCAAATACAGCTGGCACCCAGCGGTGTAGCCGTGCTCGTTAAATCATGCAGCACGCTCGGATATCGCAGGTCGAATCCCGGCGCTGACTGCTGCTATCCCGAGTGTGGTTTATCCCCCAGGATTTTCCACACTCCCCCCAGGCAAATGCCGGGATAGCACCTTAGTTCAAGTCCCGAGGCACCCACCTCATCCCTGTCCCTAATAAAGTTACACACTACTACAATCATCACATCAATACAGGTTATCAGACAAGTTTAACCCACACCCAACTACACGGTGCTGGTGACCAAGATGTCACAAGCCCCTTAAATGAATTAACAACCAACAATGCAGCTATACACACTACTGCAGTCATCAAAGAAATTTAAGTTATCAGACAAGTTCAACACATAGGCCTACTCAAGTACACAGGGCTGATGACCTGGAACTCCCTAGCCACCAAAAATGAATTTACTAAATATGGAGGGGAAGGGGGATAACATTAGGATATTTGTAAGATTTATTGCTGTAGGTGATAAATATTTGGAGTGGGGATATCATTGGTTTTCTTTTAAGATGCAGTGCTGGATATCACTTTGTACGCATAATTAAATGTATTCGCTTATTTCAGCTTCCCTTCAGACCCTGAATTGCTTAAGCTATGGACCATAAATATGAATCTTAATTGATGATTATCGGCAAACTTTCTTGATTTATAAAGGAAAACCAGCATAATAGAAGCATAGGGCCTACATGTTACTAAAAAAGTAAGCTAGTACTATAATGCTTTGTAGAGTTTATTATTTTAGATATGTAAAAATATTACAAATATAACCAAGTCAGACAATTATTACGGATAAAAATTATACGTAAACGTATTTTATTCACCATTTTATAATTTCCTAACCATGTAGGCCCTACACACGTCACCTATGCATTCCAACTCTGATATGTCAACACACCAAAATATCGCATATAACGATTATACTTCACACTTTTCATACAAAAAAGAACAGCAATATTCAGAAGGAATTGTAGTTATCGCCACCTTCAACAGAAATAGTCTGTTAATCACAAGGAATACGCTTGAATCGGGATTTTAAGTCACTTCATAATGCTATTCTTATGGGAGACATCTTTGTTTTGCCCAACATCAGCTGATCTTATTTTGGCCCCACGGTCGGCCGGTAGGAGCATAGCTGGCGCCCTCTCTATCCTATTGTATGCTCGAAGGCTTAAGCCGTGGACAGAGACAAATGGTAGAGACATCTACCGAACAAAAGAAAAACGTTAACGATACACGTCGTGTCCAGAGACAAACCGAAACGACATCTGCCAGATCAAAGAACATCATTGAAGCTACAGGCCATATTAAGGGACATGCGAAGAAGACCTCTGTCGGACAGGCGAAGAACGTGAACGACAATAACTGCGAAGTGTATCATTCTACTGCACATATTGCATCTAATCGGCCGTGCTCCAACGTACAGGTCCTGTCATCTAGTGGCCTTGCAAGTAATCCCAACAGCCAAGTCGTGGCCTACAACATATTACAAGAGAAAATCGCAGATAACGTAATGCAGAAGATGAATCAAATGATGGATGTACTCACAAATAGCATAAAAAGCCTTATAACGGAAGAAATGAAAGCTATACAGCAACAAACACCAAATTCACAATTTGCGCCATCTGCTGATCCACTCTTAGAAGTTTCAGGGAGCAACGGCGACCAGTGTCAATCTATATCTGCCGTCCAAATGCTCAATCAAAATCGAAAGGAAACTCCGAGCCCAGAGATATCTCAGAGTAACGAGAATGCGAACCGGACCCCATGGAATAGAGTACTAAAGATGACAAATGAGCTGATGTCAGATCCTAAACGGAGAAATACACATTACACGAAAGGAAAAGCGACTTCATCAGGTAGTAATGATAATGAGGAAGAGAGCAACTGCATTGCTGGATCTAACAAGTATACAATTAAGAAAGCAGAATTACGAAAGATATGTGAGGCCACAGATACTTTTCAAAAGAACGCAAACCTCGCGAAGGAAGACAAAGGATGTAATGGTACTGTGGATGTCGATCAGGTAGGCCATGGCGGCCAAAGAGATTACAAGACATATGACAGTGTTGAGGAGGAAGAGAAGGATTGGGAGACAGTCAGGAGGAGGAGGAGGAACAGATATAAAGAAAGCCGACACATCATCATAGGAACAAATGAATCTAATTCCATCATTCAAGCCGGAGAAAGAATTGCCTGGCTATATGTGGGTCACCTCTCTCCAAATGCGACTACCAAGAGGGAAAAGGAATTCATGTCTTCGAAAGGAATTGACGGTATCATGTCGTGTGAAGAGTTGAACACCCTAGGAACTAACAAAGCTTTCAAACAGGGGATACCCTGGCAGCACCTAGAGCAAGTTAAACAAGCGAACTTTTGGCCTAAGAGAGTTCTTGTGCGTCCCTTTCGATCACCAAGAAGACCACGGAACGAAGGAGTCGTCCTGCAGTTACTTCAGCCTAGGAAGAACAGAACCTTCGAGAAGACTGAAAACCCTCCTTTGGAACGTTGAGGGACTCATGGGGGTTATCTGTTTAGCCCCAGATATCTTCGACCAGTACGATTTAGTAGCCTAATACTGACAGAAACTTTTCTGACAAGAGAGTGGTCGTATAAGACGACTTACACCATTAATGTTCCCGCCAAACATGGGGTCAAAGAAAGACTCTCTGGAGGCATTTCATGCATCTTAAAGACACAACTTTCACCTTTCTCAGTCTTGTATAAAACAGGCAATACACTAATGGTAAAAACAAGTGTCTGTACTATATTAGGAATGTATTTACAACCAGAAAATACATCAAGTGAAATCATAGAAGAACTCACATTAGCCAAGGAGAAAGCGAAGCCACATGATACCCTTATAATAGCCGGAGATTTGAATTGCCGTATTGACAAGCCCTCTATCAAAACAAACTCGGTGTTAGAATACCTAGAAGGGGAAGGACTAAACTTGGTGAATTATAACAACATGTTAACGTACTTATGTCACAACGGGTCAAGTGCTATAGACATCGTACTAGCCAATAACGTAAACATCAAGTCTTTCACACAAACCACGACAGGGGAAACGGTAGGGAAACATATCCCAGTAGAGACCATCTTCGAACTGTCCGAGGAAAAGAGAACGGAGAAGAAATCTCTCATCAAGCTATCTAGGGTAATAGACGCCACAAGTTGAAGAGACAGGGATATTGATACAGTACCGCATTAGATGTGATAGCATCCGGAGACCTGGACAACGCAACGGTGAATTTGGAAAAACTTATCTTGCAGGCAGTACTTCCCAGAGTACAATCAACGAGGAAGTCACAGGTGTGGTTTAACAGAGGTTGTTACTTCGCACGTGGAGAAGCTCTAGTAGCCCTTCATCGGGTGTGAATGACACCTTCGGAAAGCAATCTCAGGAGTTACCATGACATAAGATGACGGTACAAACTCATCCTTAAAGAAGCAAAGGAATCGTTCCAAAACGTAGAAGAAAAGAAACTTATACAAGAAGCAGAAACTCGCCCTTATAAGGCTTTAAACTCTAGACAACCTAAATTCCAGCCAAATATATCGATAGAGTCCTTGAAAGATCACTTAACGTTGGTTCTTCAAGATCAGCACACTCGCCCCGCTCCGCGACCGGCGGGAGACCTTACAGTAGCAGAAGAACCGGAACTTTTTACCGAGGAAGAAAGTTGAAAGCCATTACCATTAGTAAGAACAATAAAGCCTGTGGGTCAGACAACATCTTCAATGAGCATCTGAAAGAATCCACAACACAATTGAAAGATTTGTAACCTCTCTATTTAACGGGTGCCTACGTAAAGGTACAATTCCCGCGAAATGGAGGAAATCGGCAGTTAAAATGCTCTACAAAGGGAAAGGGGACAGCGGGGACCCGAACTCATACAGGAGGATTGCACTTGAATGCTCGTTATTGAAAATCCCCTCAAAATTAATTTGCGAGCGCCTCACGTCCACAATTGAAAAGTGGGTACTTGACGAACAATTCGGGTTTCGAAAGGATTGATCTGCCACACAAGCTATCCAAAGTTTGCAGTTAGATATTGAGGAAGCATTAACATTATCACGGAGGAAACTGCATGCTGTATTCATAGGCTACAAAAGGCTTTTGACACCTTTAACAGACAAATTATCATCGACAAACTTGAGAAATTGGTAGGCGAGTTTAGCTACTTAGCTACATTCATTAGGAATCTGCTGAGTAGTGACCTAATAGAAATCACTGACGGCATCAAAACTTCTGAACCAATCGAGCAAACGAACGGGGTCCTTCAAGGCGATCCTCTCAGTCCGATATTGTTTACAATAGCAACAGCTGACGTCACTACAATAGTTCCACCCAATGTCAAAATGTATATGTACGCAGACGATATGGTAATGACCTCCACAAGTGCAGAAGACCTACAAATCGCCGTGAACAATGTAGCAGTATGGGCCGAAGATAACAAAATGAGTTTGAACGAGACGAAAACAGTCACTATGTCCTTCAGAAGGGGAGGAAAGCCCGCGACGTTTCATTACAAAGGCACCCCCTGACTACAGTCTTCCATTTCCGGTACCTGGGGGGTGACTATGCAGACATCTGGGAACGTCTTTAGGATGCACGTGAGAGAGAGAGGCTGGACGTTGCACTGACGGCTATGAGCGCAATCGAGCATCTACGCAGCCTATCCCTGAAGACGGTAGTAAGATTTTTTTGGTTAAAAATAGCACCAGGCGCGATGTATGGCCTGGAAATTATTTGGAAACATCTTAAGCACATACAACTGGCAACGCTGGAAAGGATCAAGGCAATGTGTCTAAAAAGAGCCTGATGCCTATCCAAGTTCACGCACTCGCGGCTTGCGTATGTCATGACAGGGGAACTACCCATTATGGAAGAAGTCAGATAGCAGATGCTCCTGCCGCACACACCGGGATATGGGGTGTTTTTACGTCTCATGACAGCAAAGAGAAATGACATTTGGCATGACTGGATGCAAGGATCCTACGAGCTGAGACATATATTGACGCGCTTTGCGGTCCATGGTTTCCACCACCGGATCTGCATGAGAGACGTCTATCACCAACCAGACGAACTATGCGTGTGCAAGCTTTGTAAGGGTCCTTGCGACAGATACCACGTGAGGACGTGCAAGTGCAGAGAGGTGTCTTTGACGAAATTTTGTGAAAATCAGAAAATATATGGACACCCCTCGGAAAGAGGAATTTACACAGTATAAAGAAGGCGAAAGCATCCTTTTTAATGAGAGTGCTTTGCCTGTCCAAATATCCTCCATCCCGCCTTGTTTACGAGCTGTCTAGAGAATTGATTTTCGTGGACGAGTTGCGTTTGAAGCTTCTGCTTCCAGCCACTCAAGCATATAACGAACTTCTACAAGAGCTTCATCAGAAGATTACCATATGGCAGGACATCCACTGTGTGATGCTATGCCTAACCGTGCATGGACGCATGGTGGTTATCAGTTGAGGCACGTTATGATTCGAATATCGGTGCATGGTTTTCACCACCGTATATGTAGGACGAAGAAAATCCGCGAACCACGTCCTGAGTATAGGAGCATAAGATGTGACAGCCCATGTGAACGATATCACGTACTATCATGTAAACTGAGAGTAGAATCCCTCACAAAAGTTTGTACTAATGATGGATCGTTAAAACCACGTTCATGCACATTGTGCGCAATAAAGTATTTATTATAAATATTGCTTATGTGCCTTCGATATAAGCCATAAATATTGCAGAATAGGTATAGATGCGGATCTTTTTTTTTTTTTTTTAGACCGAGGGGTCCACGAAATGAGTACGTCTTAAGGTGGGGGTCCGTGATGTCCAAGCCTTATCAGGAAAATAATTTTGCCCAGAAGGGGATATTTAACGTGCCAGTAAATCTGCTGACACGCCGCCCTCGCCTTTGCGCACCCTGCACCCTGCGCCAGGATGCGAACCTGCAACCTTGGGCCCAGCAAGAGAGAACGTTACCGCTGAGCCACGCAGCCATTCGTACTATGAATTAATAAAAACAAAAATGAAAACTTACCCTTAACAGCTTGCTGTGTCTGAAGGTTCAACTGCTGCTTCCATCCTGTCAAGTAAACTGCCATACAGGAGGAGGTATTGTATTTTGTGTGGTTCAGAATGCTCGTGGACTCGTTTAAGGGTACTGCTATGTAGTCTTCAGGCTCCACCCTGGTGTAAGAATCAAGAGAGAGCAACCAATCAAGCAGGTCAAAGTTGGTGATTAATATTGGAGAGTTTCATTTCACTTACTGGAATATGGGAAAACTAATTTGAAATAAATTGCCTGTGATTAAGATTTATATACTGTACATTGTTACGGAGCATTGAAGAAGAAGAAGAAGAAGAAGAAGAAGATGATGATGAAGATTTCAAAAAAAGAAGAAGAAAACTAAGGGATGACATGTTTCGCTCGTCATTGAGCATTCTCAGATCCAAATATGCAAGACAAATAGCTCTACAAAACACTACCGAACCTAGTTATTATTTATTTAGCGTATGGCTTTTAGTGCCGGGAGTGTCCGAAGACATGTTCGGTTCGTCAGAGGCTGTAGTTGCTTCAATGCGGACACCCATGGGGAGAGCTACAAGTTCCGTTCAATTTCAAGTTGTTCCAACTTTTGCTACCAGATGTCACTGACACCTAGTGGTGAATGTTGGAATTTTGATAGAGCGTTTCAACGAAATCTAACCTACAAATGTAGCTTTACACAAGTATAATTAGTGGAAGGTTCTTTTACATGCCATAAATCTATGAAATGGGCCCGCCGGATTTACTTCCCCTCCGTAGGAAGGCATAATGAAGGCTTTTAACGCTCTTAAAAATCAGACGACTTCAGCCGGGTTTGATCCCGCAATCTTGGGCATAGTAATTCAGCATGCTACCGACTACACCACCGATGCCACTAAACCTACAGTGACACCAATAGACAGTATCTGCCCTCCAAAAACAAAATACATGGAACCTTCAAGATTTTCCATGAGATACATATTAGTTATTGTTGTTTTAAGGGGCGGATCTACGAGGTCATCTGCCTCTCTTTACACAGATTAAAGTATACAAATTTCGATTGGAATTTAAAATTTAGAGGTGGACACCTAAATCATATAAGACCGAAATGTAATAAAACAAAAAATTAAATAAAACTAATAATAATAATGTAAACAAAAATTACAGAAAAACAAAAAATTATAATTCAAAAACAAACAAGTCGTTGAGTCAATGTACGCTTATAAGCGGATCACGCAATCAGCAGCCACCACGTCCAAACCAAGGTTTCTTCGTAAGTAAGCAAGATCCACACACTCGGTTAAAATGTGGGCCACATGAAAACGGCTCCACTGGTACAAAGTGTGGGGTCTTCCCTTCTCATTACGTACAAATGGGTGGATCTTGTATGACCTATCCATAGCCTACTCAAAATGACGGACTCCCTCCGTGACCGGAAAGAGCTCCGCCACACGCGAGTTACCTTGATCGCTCTGTTTACTGGGTAATTGGGTCAGCTAGCCACTGACTCTCCCTGAATGCCAGAACTTGTCGGTGTAACTGAGAGCGAATATCTCCAGCGGGTACGTCCATTAGTCGAGGTGGTAGTGATACATGCTTTTATGAAAGCTACTTAAATTCAAAGAACTCATATTATTTAAACAATTTACAAATCACCTACACCAAAAGTGGTTATCTGAGCAGCATATAGTCATTCCACAACTTCAGATAAGTATCAACATTAGTTCTTTGAACACTTTATAGTAAAGCCATCATTACTTCCGACCTGATGTTTCAGTGTTACCCTGGAGTTATCTGGCGGTCAGAAGGAAAATCACTTTAACTAACCAATCACAGGCAGCCATTCAAATCGATATATCACAACAAATCGAGTTTCGTTCGCGATGACGGGATTTAGCGAACGAAACTCTGGCCTAGCACTGAAACGTAAAATCGGAAATAATGATGGCAGTAGTCAAACGATATTTTATGTTGTAGTTATAGCTTTGAATCATCACAACAGTTGTAGAACAATTTCTCTTGCTTAATTAGATCTGAAGATGCTCGCTTGGCAAGCGAAACATACCATCCCTTAGTTCTCTTCTCCTTCAATAGTCCGTAACAATATATCTAAATTTTAATTTCTCCTTCAATAGTCCGTAACAATTTATATAAATCTTAATTTCTCCTTCAATAGTCCGTAACAATGTATATAAATCTTAATTTCTCCTTCAATAGTTCGTAACAATGTATATAAATCTTAATTTCTCCTTCAATAGTCCGTAACAATTTATATAAATCTTAATTTCTCCTTCAATAGACCGTAACAATATACTGTAAGTAGGATAAATAAGGCGATTCTGGCACAGGGGCTAATGGGCAAAATGGCAGCCACGCGCAACCAGCCCTATGTTATTCTTATGGAGGGGACAGTCATAGCTGGCACAGGGGCTAATGGGCAAGATGGCCGCCACATCCTGAGACTGTGTATGACGTCACAGGGAGAGGTTGGCCGTGTAGTTGCTAAATGGAATATTTATTATTATTATTATTATTATTATTATTATTTTATTATAATTATTAGGTAATTATTGATTGATCATGTACCATTAAGGCCAGTCTTATATTGTCCACTTTATGGTGAAGTGGCTACCATTCTTTGATGTCACTGTGGAGCCCCGGGTTTGAGTCATGGCTCTGCCAAGAAATTTAATTTCTGGTCTAATGGTTGGAATGGGGTACACTCAGTCTTGTGAAGCAAAAGTGAGAAAAGGCAGGTTTAATTCATACCTCAGCCATTCTGTCTAACCTAACTTAACCTAACCACACCTAAACTAACCTAACTTCACCTAACCTAACCTAACCTAACCTAACTACACCAAACTAACCTAACCTAACCTAAACTAACCTAACCTAACTTCACCTAACCTAACCGAACCTAACCTAACTTGAAAGTGAGAGCAAATATGTGAGCAAAAAGTCAGAGCAATAAAAAAAGTGAGAACAAAAAGTGTAAGTAAATGTACGAGCAAAACGTGAGAGCAAATATGATAGCACAAATAGTAAACTTAGTTATAACCTATCCTAACCAAACTTCACCTAACCTAACCTAACCCACAGAAACCTCATTAAGAGCCTTTAGATTTTACATTTTAACATTTCACATTTTAACATTATATATTTTACATTTTTTCATATTTTCCAAAAACAGTAAAATACAAGGTCACATACCTAACCTCAGTTCACCTAACCTCACCTAACATAACCTTAGTTCACCTAACCAAACATGTCCTTACCTATCGAAATCTAACCTAACTTAAGCTAAGCCAAAGGCTAATGCACATACATAGAGTTTTGTTGTTCACACATTTGTCAATTCCTCAATTTCCACTTACAATTTTTTTTTTACTTTCAGTTTAAAGTGTTTGAACTTTTGTCAATATGGAAACATGGATTTTGCATTTTGTTGTTTACACGTTTGTCAATTTCACAATTTCACATTTACAGTTTTTAAAATGTCCGTTTAAAGTTTTTCAATTTCATGATATAGAAACATAGATTTTCCAATTTGTTGTTTACACATTTGTCAATTTCACAATTTCCCATTTACAGTTTTTAAAATTTCAGTTTAAGGTTTTTCAATTTTAGTCAATATGGAAACATGGATTTTTCAATTTTGTTGTTTACATGTTTTTGATTTAGTCCATGTACAAAGTTTATTTTGTATTAGGAGTGGGGAGAGGTGGGTAGTAATTAAAATATACAAGCAGTATCCATACAATATTTTTATTCATTTTTAAATACATATACAATATTTAACGTAATACATTGTTTTGTTATAAATTGTAGAGTTGGTTTTATTTGTTTTCTATTTTTCTTTATTTTTGAGTATGATTACCATTCTTTTATTTTTTATTTTTGTAGCACTATTGTTTTATTTCATATATTCTTTTGTTTTGTGTATTTCCTACATGCAGGTAGAGGATTTTGATATTTATAACTTAACCCTTTAAGCATGGTCAATGATTGAGTAATGACTATAGGCATGTGTACCGATACCATTCGAATCAATTACTCTTTTATCATCACTAGGACACAAAGCAATTTCGTTTAGTCTTATAGATGATATGTCATGTTTCTTAGAAGCAATAATGTTCATTGGTATTCTTTTTACCTCTTTTTTCATAATACAATCCTTATAATCTTGAAAGCTTATACAATTTTTGACAACACCTCTGCTAATACTTTTAATCTTTTTGATTTATTTACCATTTATGTCTAAAGCATACATTTTAGCTTTAAGTCCAACGAATGCTTTCATAATTTGTCCACAGGCCTGGTCTTTAAATTTACCCAACATTTTCTTGTTTGATGTAGAGTAACATATGTGATTACTAGGATAATCAGATGTGTCCAGGTGTTCTAGGAAATCCAACTTGTCTTGATAAACATCTTGGGTGTTAACCAAATAAATGCTTGCCATGGTGGGTGAGTGGTTATAGTGTCGGACTACCAACCCCAAGGTTGCAGGTTCGCCCCTGGCCATGGTAAGTGATTTTTGAAGGCGAAAAAAATCACGATACTCATGTCATACGTTGTTGGCATGTTAAAAAAAAACATTTGAATTCAGTAGACCGTGTTCAATGGCAAAATTAATCTCGGGATATTCTGCCAACACAAAGTTTCTCCATTCTCTACTTGAAAGCGCTGTAGTGTCAAGGAGTTTAGATATCTAACCTCCTTGACTTTCATAGCGTTCAAAAGAACGACGAAATTCGACATGCAAGCTACCCTCTGGGTGTCAATTAACAAAGCTTGCACCAGGCACCCGAGGCCATACGATATTATTATTATTATTATTACCAAATAAATAAACGAGTCGGTATCCATATACATGAGTTTAGGATTGTCCATGCAATAATATGGTAGGAGGACATCATAGTGGTGGGAATACATGAGAGTTTTCGAAATAACCAGTATACACATTCCAATACATATAGGCTTATTGAATACTATGTTACGTTTAGCCACGTGGAAAGCTGCTAGGTTAGGACCATAAATTGTTCTCTCAATAAATGTTGGTTTAGCTATTAGCTTTTCAGCATTCTGCTGTCAGTCACAAGACGTATGTCTATTCTTTTACGAATATTTTTCATTGTTTTTCCAAAAATGGCATTGTTGAATAATTTGTACAGATTTTTGGCGTGTTTTCTAAGGTTGTTATTAAAATCAACGTATGCCTTTAGCCAAGGTCTTCGTTTAAACTTTAGCACACGATGAATTTTTAACAATTTTAGTCCATGATCTAGAGCCTGTTTAAGTGCCATGTACTGAACAACGTATCGCCTTCCATTTCCAAGATGAGGAATTTGTTTTTTCAGAGACGAATCCTTAGGTTGTGTACACTCTGGTGAGAAAGGTAAATCGTTGTAAAGATCATGAAGGTCAGATGGGTAATCCACATCAACGTCTAGAATGTATCCCACAGAATCGTCTTCCTTTAGCGTTTTTAGATCAACAGTATGTGGAGAAACCCACTGAAATCCACCATCATCATAGGTAATAAACTGCGATGGTTTCTCAGAATCACAGGTCTCCATGTATTTATTGTCAGCCTCAGCATACCGATGACACACTTGGCATATGCCTCCACGTATTCCAGACTCGTTTAAAAGAATCTGATCCTAATCCTGTAGCAATTCCAGTTCAATTCCAGTGTAAAGAAGCATTGCCTCAAAACTTAAACCAGGTGAAGTAAAAAAAAGTGCAGCATCCACTCGGTGTGTTTCTAGTGTTTTGTTTCGAAAAGTTTCAAAGCTGTCTGCAAGAAGGAGTACATCTGAAGTTAGGTAGAGGTCACTATATTCCATTAGAATTTTAATTTTGAACTGATAACACATATGTTTGCATGTTCATAGTCTTGTTGACGTAATTTGTTAAAGAGTGACTCTTTTGGAGGTAAACTCGTTTCACTTAACTTTTCCCATGAGTCAATGTAGTCTTAACAAAATACCCCTTTACGAGTCATGAGCGTTGCATTTTTTCAAATGTACTAGACTGTTTCAGGGTATGATATTAAGTTGGAAACTAAGTTTTCCAAACTACTCTGCATTAACCGAAACGTGTCCACAAATCGAAGCTTAACATTTCCTACATATTTGGTGAAGGAAATGTACTTTTCTTTGGGGTTAGCGATAACATCCACTCTCTCAGTAGTACATCCCAATTGCTTTACAATGAAATTTGCGTCATAGCCACTCATATTAGGTAGAAATACAGGAACGGGATTACGTGTTTTACACCTCAAATTACAGTTATTGTGAGCACTTCCACGGTATTCCCTTGTAATATGGCAATGGTCTCGAACTTTCCGGTCCTGTTGGGTAAATGGTTCTTGACACAAATAACAGGTTTCAGAACATTGGAACTCTAATTCTTGGAACATTTAAGCTGTAAAGGCGATCGATTTCATTAGCTATTGAGATCAAACAGTCCATAAACGTTTCTGCTGCGTCAGGTCCACGATAAATAACAGGTTGGCTTGGAAGGTTTATCTTCATGTGTTCCACAGTGGTGAGGATTTAACATATATACCAAAGCTCATAGGAACATGACTCTGGTATGGCACTGTATCACTTGCTTCAGGATTGGGTAGACATATTTGATAGGGTAACGGTATACTTTCAAAATCTGCATAGATAACGTAAGGGATTCTATGCATTTTTCTACATTTAAGAATTTGACAATGGGGTTTTTAATGAGCATTTCAACTCAAGCAATGTCATGCTGTAAACACAAAGCCCTATGTTCTGTTAATTTTTCCATTCCTTGTTGCCCATGTTCATTATCCAAGTGAGTAAAACACCGTTTATACCTATATATCTTATGTCCGTGGCGGGTAATCTGACGTCTTACTAGTTTATCAAAATCTTTGATAAAGACGTAGTGGTTCTGTCCGGATGATGAGCTCAGCAGAAGGAGGTCGCGATGGTCTTGCAGCTCTTGATCCACAACCTTTAGAGGGAACAATTTGTTGTCTTGTTCCAATCCAAATATATTAATGGATATGTCGTTGGCTTTCTCAAATTTAGGAATGTCAGCTAGCGATGTAGGAAACAGAAAAATGATACTTGTTTTCCAGGTACTTGTATTTACTAATGCGTTGAGCATTCTTTTTAACCACTTTTGCTAAAATGGCATACATAAAACACTTTTAATCTTTAAAATTTTCAGGATTAAGGCATTCTTTTCTTGCTTTTATAGCTGTTGGTAATGAAATATATGTGCTACCACGCAAGGGATTGTACTTATTTATTATCAATCATACTCCTTCAACTGCTAACAAAGCCCAATTACTGCCTTTTAGCTCCGATTCTTCCATTTCAGTAGATAATTTTGTAAATTGTGTTTCCAAGAAACTACTTAAGTCTGTTTCCAAAAATAGGGCTTGATTTCGTGTTTTAAAAGCCCGATCTGTAATTTCGTTGGTGGACGTATGAATAAATCTACATTCAGCCACAAGATTAATTTTATCGACTTGTGTTTTGCTAGTTCTTTCTGCATAGCTTGTATTATTTGCTGCTTGGACTCTTTAAGGTATGAATTTAAATCCTTACACGTATCACAACGCATGAAATAGGATTTAAGTCGACCTCCAAAGTTGTTTCTTATTCAATCAGTTCATTTTTGTCAGGGTCCAATGGGAGTAGGTAATGTTTTGTCGGCTCCGCTTTCTTCATGACGACGTCCGTTGTACACATTGCTGAATGTACTACGACAGGTCTTGCACTCGTGGAATTCACCTCACGATACTTCATGTCGCTTCCTACGATAGTCTCGAAGAAAAGATTCTCCACACTCTTTGCACATATAGATAAGAATGGGTTCTTCCATCATGGATGTTGTTTTCTGCCAAAGAGCTGCTTACAGTGTAGTAAAAGGCTTTGCAATGGTTGATTCAACAGTATTTCACGATGTGAACACCGTGAGAGGTAGTAGTTAACTGTTGATATTCTTGTTAAGGGTCCTCTAACATTCCTTAGTCTAGACCAACAGCTCTTTACAGCGTATGAAAAGTCTGTAGACTGGACAGTGAGAGGGTCTTTCACGATGTGATCACTGTAAAAGATAGTAGTCAACTGATTATATACTTGCTAAGGGTTCTCAAAATTATCATAGTCAAGACCAACAGCTACTTACTGTGTAGTATAAGGCTGAACAATGGTTGTTTTGACAGTCCTTCACCATGTGAACACCGTGAGATGTAATAGTCAACTGGTGATATTCTTGCTAAGGGTCCTTTAATATACCCCTAGATAAGGGTAACAGCTGCTTACCACATATGCCAAGGCTGTACACTTGTCGGTGAGACAGTCTTTTACAATGTGAACACTGTAATATTCTTATCATCATCATCATCATCATCAGGGGTTAGTTTGCCCTCCGAAGGAGGGCAATGAGCCCTCCCAGGAGAGCTGGCCGCCATCACAACTAGGTGATCTTCGACCATGGGGCAAGAACTGTAAAAAGGAGATTGTACTTTAATTGGAGGAAAAGGGGAGATTAAGTGATTTGTCATTTAGTGGGGCACCGGATCAACAAGGCCACCCAGGGCAAGACTCCTTGCGGCTCGCTCAGAGCACCTACGAAATACCACCATTTTATTTATAAAAGAATTTGTACAAAAAATATAGATATCAAAAATTACAATTTGTCAATAATGTCTTGATGTTTTCTTGATGAACAAAATAGTATAAAATATAACAGAAGTATCAAAATTTGTCTAGAAAATACACTGTAGAAGGTTTGAGATGGTAGTGAAATAGTTCTTTACGTAGATGTCAGTTGATGTCATATTGTCTTCTCTCTTGATGGTCGAAGAAGAAGCGTAGGTGGTGTAGAGGGAAATAGGGGAAAGGTGGGTGGGGGGGGGGGGGAATGAAGGAGGATGAAGGGGAGGGAAGGGGGGGGGTAGTGACAGATGTCAGGTACTGTATGAGAAGTTAAGAAGTTTAGGGTTCCCCTGACCGTGGCCCATCACCCCGAGCGAGCTGGTATAACCTTTACTCCTCAGGCAGATTAAACCACAGGGCCAGGGATTTGGTTGGTTTAGTAGAATTTTAAAAAGTGTAGTGTAGATAAATTAATGACTTTGTAAATAATGGCTAAGTAAATGACGCCGGTTTGTGACATTGGGATGAGATGATTGTAGTTTAGGGTGGGTATGTGTCAGGTGGGATGAGGTGGGTGATGTTTGGATGGGCATCATGATAATATTCTTACACCCAACTCAAGGTTATCAGGTACTTACTGCATATCAAAAGGCTGTACAGTAGTGGTTAGACACACTTTCTTGCTAAGGACCCCCTATATTCCCTAAACAAGGCTATACATGATAGTTCTAAACACTTAGTGGTTAATTGTATATTAAATTTATATACACAGCTTATACAAGCGCATTTTCACGCGGTAAAACTTTATCAGATAGTCGAATGCGACACGCAAAGTATGTTGCCGCTATCTAGTGGTGACTATGAGAACTAACTGAACGTCCAGCATGGTACCTTGCGGCCGATATCAACACTCAATGAACGACCAGCATGCTATCCAGCGGTTAATATAACAACTCACTCAACTACCAGCTTGCTATATGGCCTTTTGTCGGCTTTTTGTCGGCTTTTTGTTGGCTTTTGTTGGCTTCTTGTTGGTTTTTTGTTGACTTTTGTTGTCTTTATGTATTGGCTTATTTGATAAGTTACTATTGTCAATGTATTTAGTGGATTTTTTCTTTTGGTTTTGGAAAGTATTTAAACCCTTTTTATGACAGCATAATACTTACCACTATATTTGTAAGCAAAAACAAACTACATCTCCAAAAATCCCAAGTACCCTAAGGTTATGATTGACTCTTAACTCTTACTCTTACCTCTATTCCACACCTAGTCAAAAACAATATAATTTTAATTTTTTTCCTAAAAAGTTCAATTCGAAAAATAGGCTGTATGTTTAAACTAAGAATCCTAAAAAGTCATATCTTAACTCATACACTTACCACTATACCACTCTCAGTCCAAAAATAGTGTATTTTTGAATTTAAAAAACATATTCAGAAAGTAAGCTATATTTTTTAAACTAAAAATCCTTTAAAGTCATATGTTAACTCTTACGCATATCTCTATCCCACTCTCAGTTTAAAAATAGTGTATTTTTCAATTGTTTCCAAAAAATATTTTCAAAATAGGTTATATTTCCAAAATTATGAATTTTACAAAAACGTTCGTCTGACGTAAATCAACGGACTTTACCCCTCTTTAGCAGTTAACCAAGTCTCTGGTCTCTAGGACAACAACAAAAATTACGAGCCTTACAGTGGTCGCATATGATGTGTAACATCTAACACAGAAGAAACCTCACGTGAAATTGTTGATACTCCTGTATTTTATACTATTATTGGCACAAATATTAATCTACTGTAAAAGGGAGTTTTTTTTACAGATATTGTCGTTTATAATACGGAACTCATTTTATTAGATGATTTGTGGCTTCCACCAGCACTAGCCTAGATAAAGAATACGATATGGACCGCTCATTACCTTAATTTCCTTACAAACAGGTCCTCTTCATTCACAGACCAACACGTAATTTCATATGGATTCTGTTCAAATGAGTCATATTGATATGATAAATATCGTTTAAAATGAAAATCTGATAGCAAAAATATCTACGCAAATTTTGTGACTTATTTCCACGTTCCAATATACTGCATTACGGAATTAAGTTTCATTTATATTTTGCTTGTTTCGATAATGTTCCTGCGTGAAATTGAGTATAAAATGCCTTATGAATAGGCCCTATTGTGAGTAAAGAGAATGTATTGAGTAATAGTTCATAAAGGATTGCTCAATTCTCGTATAACCACAACGATTATATTATATTGATGACTGCATTACCGTTATGTGGGTTAATATTTGAATAGCCATTGTGCCGACTACTTACGATGTTTGATATTAAGGCATTTTACCATTTAAATACTGATACGAAGACTTCGAACATGTACCATGTCATTTGTTTCAATCACTTGACACCAGAGTTCGCATGATAGCCCAAAAGTTACACTTCTAACATTGAAATCGAGTTCGTAGTTGTCAGCGCGAACCGCTAGATGGCACGCATAATCAGTGTCGCCAGTTTCTCGTGGGAGTTTTCACTATTATCATATTAAGCTATTTGGACCAAAGAAGTTTCAATTATTGTTAGTAGTCGGTGTTAAAATACTGAATTCCTACGTTGTTTGGAGTGTTAGTTGATGCGATATAGCACTCGAGGTATCGAGTGCTTACATTAAATAAGAATAGAGCAAAAGTATGAAGTTTTAATAAATCGTAATTGTTTTCAGCCACTATGATATAATTAATATTTTCACACCAAAGAACGACAACTAGAAGATGATTTATTGTAAGAGTTTCTTCAATGGGGCCTCCAAACCTTGAGATAAACCCTATGCGATTTACATTCCACATAGTCACATGGCTTACAGTACGTCATTGTACCGATCTCTGCCAATGCGCGCGCTCATTGTTTCCGTCCCATCCACTTCCGTCTCTTTTCCAAAATCACTCCCACAAAAATGTCCAACTACCGAGTGCCACAAAAATATCCAGATACCGAGTGGAAAGATGTTACACATCAATAAAATTTTGAAAAATGGGCTAAATTTCAAAAATTAGGAATTTTACAAAAACGTTTGTCTGACGTAAATCGATGGCCTTTATCCCCTCTACCTGTAAACCAAGTCTCAGGTCTCTAGGACAACAAAAATAAAATTTAAAAAAATGGGTTATATTTCCAAAATTAGGAATTTTTCAAGGTGGTTTCAATTACAAAAATGAAAGGTCACCCCCTCTACCAGTAAACCAAGTCTCAGGTCTCTAGGACAACAAAAATAAAATTTTCAAAATGGGTTATATTTCCAAAATAAGGAATTTTATAAAAAGGTTTGTTTGACATAAATGAAAGGTCTTTATCTCCTCTACCAGGAAACCAAGTCTCAGGTCTCTAGGACAACAAAAATAACATTTTGAAAATGGGCTATATTTCAAAATTAGGAATTTTTCAAAAACGTTTGTCTGACGTAAATCAATGGCCTTTACCCCTATACCTGTAAACCAAGTCTCAAGTCTCTAGGACAAAACTTTTTTTTGTAAATGGGGTATATTTCCAAAATTATGAATTTTACAAAAAAGTTTGTTTGGTATAAATCAATGGTCATTACCCTCTCTACCTGAAAACCAAGTCACAGGTCTGTAGGACAAAAATGAAAAATGTTTAATTTTGAAAGTAGGCTATATTTCTAGATTAAGTACAAGTTTTTCGGGCTTATAGGCCATGGACCAGACAAGATATCTCCCGACGTTTCACCGGAAACTGCGTCCGGCATTATCAACGGTTCCGCTCCTTTCCTTGGTCAGCAAGCCCGAAAAACGTGTACTTAATTATGAACGCCGGCCGTGAAAGCCTAAGCTGTTATATATTTCTAGAATCAAACATTTAAAAAACTGTTATTTGGGCTTAAAAGAATGGCTTCTATGACCTTTATTTTTTATAATAAAACTTTTAATTTTTTTGTGTTTTTTTAAACAGTCCAATTTTGAAATTTTTATATTTAGGAAACTAGGAATTCTATAAAAAGTTTGTTTGGCGTAAATGAATGGGCCCTACCCCCTCTACCCCCAAACCAAGTTTCAAGTCTCTAGGACAAATAATAACACTAGGTTAGTAGTGGTGCTTCAGATTCACTTGACGTGGCTGTGCCCAATAAAGCAACATGGCGGCCATGTCAAGTAAAGCAGAAGATCCACTTCTAACCTACTGTTATTTCTCGTCATAGAGACCTGAAACTTGGTTTGAGGGTAGAGGGGGTAGGGACCATTCATTTACGTCAAACAAATTTTTTATAGAATTCCTAGTTTCCAAAATATAAAAATTTCAAAATTGGACTGATTAAAGAACACAAAAAATAAAAAGTTTTATTATAAAATATAAAGGTCTTAGAGGCCATTCTTTAAGGCCCATATGACAGATTTTTAAAAGTTTTTTATTTTAGAAAAATAGCCTACTTTCAAAATTGAACTTTTTTCATTTTTGCCCTACAGACCTGGTTCTTGGTTTACAGGTAGAGAGGATAATGACCATTGATTTATACCAAACAAACATTTTTGTAAAATTCATAACTTTTGAAATATACCCCATTTTCAAAAAATTATTTTGATTTGTCCTAGAAACATGAGACTTGGTTTACAGGTAGAGGGGGGGGGGGGGTAAAGGCCATTGATTTATGTCAGACAAACGTTTTTGTAAAATTCCTAATTTTGGAAATTTAGCCCATTTTCAAAATTTTATTTTTTTGTCCGAAAGACCTGAACCTTGGTTTGCTGGTAAAGGGGATAAAGACCTTTCATTTATGTCAAACAAACCTTTTTGTAAAATTCCTAATTTTGGAAATATAACCCATTTTGTATATTTTATTTTTGTTGTCCTAGAGACCTGAGACTTGGTTTACAGGTAGAGGGGGGTAAAGACCATTGATTTACGCCAGACAAACTTTGTAGTAAAATTCCTAATTTTGGAAATATAGCCCATTTTCAAAAATTTATTTTTGTTGTCCGTGGGACCTGAGACATGGTTTACTGGTAGAGAGGGTAAGGACCTTTCATTTATGTCAAAGAACCCTTATATAAAATTCCTAATTTTGGAAATAAAACCCATTTTACAAAATTTTATTTTTGTTGTCCTAGAGATCTGAGACTTGGTTTACAGGTAGAGGGGATAAAGGCCATTGAATTACGTCAGACAAACGTTTTTGTAAAATTCCTAATTTTGGAAATAAGCCCATTTTTCAAAATTTAATTTTTGTTGTCCTAGAGACCAGAGACTTGGTATACTAGTAGAGGGGGATAATGTCCATTGATTTACGTCAGACAAACTCTTTTTAAAATTCAATATTTTGGAAACATACCGGTAAACTTAGGACATTTTGAAAATATTTTTTGGGAAAAATTGAAAAATACACTATTTTTAGACTGAGAGTGGGATAGAGATATGTGTAAGAGTTAACATATAACTTTTTAGGATTTTTAGTTTCAAACATATAGCCTACTTTCTGAATATGTTCTTTTATTTAAAAAATACACTATTCTTGGACTAAGAGTGGTATAGAGGTAAGTGTATGAGTTATGATATGACATTTTAGGATTTTTTTATGCATATAGCCTATTTTTCCAAATGAACTTTTTAGGAAGAGATTTAAAACTATATTGTTTTTGACTAGGTGTGGAATAGAGTTAAGTGTAAGAGTTAAGAGTCAATCATAACCTTAGAGTACTTTGGATTTTTGGAAATATAGTTTGTTGTTGCTTACAAATATAGTGGTAAGTATTATGCTGTCATAAAAAGGGCTGAAATATTATCCAAAACCAAGAGAAAACAATCCACTAAATACATTGACAATAGTAACTTATCAAATAAGCCAATACAAAAAGCCAACAAAAATCAAGAAATAGCCAACAAAAAGCAAACAAGAATCAAAAAAATCCAACAAAAAGCCGACAAAAAGCCATGTAGCATGCTGGTAGTTGAGTGAGTTGTTATATTAACCACTAGATAGCATGCTGGTCGTTCATTGAGTGTTGATATCGGCCGCAAGGTACCATGCTGGACGTTCAGTTAGTTCTCATAGTCACCGCTAGATAGCGGCAACATACTTTGCGTGTCGCATTTGATTATCTGATAAAGTTTTACCGCGTGAATACGTGCTTGTATAAGCTGTGTATATAAATTTAATATACAATTAACCACTAAGTATTTAGAACTATCATGTATAGCCTTAAGTAGGGAATATAGGGAGTTCTTAGCAAGAAAGAGTGTCTAACCACGAGTGTACTGCCTTTTGATATGCAGTAAGTACCTGATAACCTTGAGTAGGGTGTAAGAATATTACACCTAGACAAATTTACGTTCGGGAATATTCGGCTGTGAATACGAGTGCTGAATCTCCGGACAACAATAGAGCATTGTTGCCAACAGCGACATTTTATTTTTAGTGTTGACAAAAAGACACTAAAACATATTTATTTTTATTCGACACCATATACTTATATCACATCATTAGACGATCCAACTTCACTTTTGAGTGAATTACAAGCACTAAGAAGCTACAAAATCACTACTTTATATAGATTTCAGACTTCAGAAAAGTAAAACAAATATGTATAGACTACAGACGACCGTCCTGATGCCGGGACATACCGGCTCTAGGGGGAGCTCCATTACTTCCCCTAGCCGCAAGAGACGCAATAGAAAGAAGAGGACCCGAGACCGAGAGAGAAAAGGAGAGCCTATGGAGGGTGTGCCAACTGATCCATCCGAAGAAGAGGACATCCGCCCTGCTGGAGCGTCCGATTCCGAGGATGACTCGACCCACAGCAACAGCTCTTCCCGCCGCAGCCGTCCCAGAAGGAAGACCACCGCCCCAACTATCAACTCCCGCTTCGACATCGTGTGTGGAGGTGACTATTCGACAATTTCCCCTAACCTAGTGCTCCCTAACCCTCCTCCTACCCTTGACCCTCCAACCTACCCCCCACTCACGTCCTGCACAGTCAGTCTTTCCTCTCAACCTACCACTACCTATGCCACAATTGCTGCTCCTACCAACCCTAGCTCTAACACAACCTTCACTTCCTACCCCTCACCAATCATGTCAACACCCAATTATCCCCCGAATTCTCAAACTTCTCCCTCCAATTTTGCCCCCTTTCAATTTAATTTCCCCTCACACATACCTAATTATTCTCAACCATCTTCCTCCTCTCAACCTACACCACTGTTAGGCCTACCCAACCCCACTCTCCCATATCCTCCTCCTCTAATGAGCCACCAAACTCCTCCTACTACTACCTATCCTTCTGCACCCCTACCTTCTACCACCACTACACCCCAAGTCTCTTCTTTTACCTACAAACTTTGCAACTTCTCTGAACCCCGACCCGACATTCGACGAATTGCTAACATTCTACGAACCTTTCTCCCAGCCACATCCATCATCCAATTAATCCCGCAACCCCATGGCATCATTCTCAAGACTCGAGGTGATGCCAAAGCCACCCTCATTAACAAGATGGGCCTAGCCCGCCTAGGAGACCGTGTCACTCTTGAACTCCTCCCACCCAAATCATCTCCTCTCCCCCTTTCATCCGACGCCCACCCCTCCTCTCTGTGGTCATCTACGGTGTAGATATTACCTACTCCGATAGTGACGTACTTCAGGAACTGCAATACCACAACCCCAATATCACCAAAGCGATCCGCATCGAAAATCCCCAAGGCCCTACCTCACTTGTACGGGTCCTCACTGCCGACCGTACAACCATCGACCATCTCCTCTCTGAGGGCGCCTATATTTATTGGCAGCGCCACAGAGTGGAGCCCTCACGTACTTCAACCCCTGCCCCTCTACGTTGTGACCGATGTCAGGTCTTTAACTTGCATTCAACCGAACACTGCCCTATTCGACAACCGGTTTGTGCACATTGCGGCCAACCCCACGCTACCCGCCACTGCCCTAACCTTCAACTTCCCCCTAAATGTACCCAATGCCAAGGAACCCACCCCGCCTACTCCCACCGATGCCCCAACCGCCCGACAGTCGACAATTCGAAACCTGAATTAACTGCCCCTGTCCGCACCATTGATCCCATTACACCCCCTCAATCATCTGTTTCCCCCTGCCCCCCATCTATCGAGGATATGATCCGCTTCCAGGCCATATGCCTGCAGAACCTTCTCCCTTTCGAACGACCCCGGGTACTGGAAATTCTTAATTTTGCTGCTCGTACCACGTTTGGCCTAAGCATGCAGGCCACTACTTCGGGACAAAAAGTCCATTTTCTATTCAGGCCAATGAACAATGTTTAATTTAATAATGGCTTTACACCACAATAGAGTTGCATCTGTTGGTATCCTCTACTTTAACATTTGCTCCCTACCCGCTAACCGTCCTGTTCTTGATCTTCTCCTCCAAACCTATAACCCTGCTATATTTTTACTCAACGAGACTTTCCTCAAACCTACTCATCACCCCATATTCCCTCACTATACCCTCTATCGTGCCGACCGTCCCAATATAGCTCGTGGAGGGGTAGCTATAGGTGTTCATAACCTATTTCCCTCCCGCCTACTCCAACCGCAACGATTCCTCCATATTCCAGAATTCCTGTCTGTCATGGTACACTTTCCCTCCACTCCAGTAATAGTCGCCACAACATATAGTTCCCCAAGATCATCCCCTCCTCTAGATTATTTTAATTTTATAGATGCCAATTTTCGTCACTATGTGTTTGCTGCCGACATTAATATAAATAGTCTCCTGATCCATGACAGACGCCACCTGGAAGACATTATTAATACCATGAATGGACACCGTTTACCCATTCCTCCCCACACCATGATGCGAACGCAGTCCACCCCTGAAATTACAATAGTCTCTTCTACACTAGCCCACAACTGCTCCATCCAACTCGCAGGCATCGGCAGTAATGACCATGACCCCTTCTTTATTAAGCTTCCCTCTCTTGCCCTCCCCCGTTCCCCCTCAGAACCTCCCCCATCATTTATGAGACCTAATTATTTAAAAACAAACTGGGAAGCTTATCGCTCTTTTATCAAAGAATCTCTTTCCGAGGCAATAATCCCACAAAATGGCAATGAATTACAAACTCTGATTACCCTCTTGGAGACCACCCTAACTAACGCTGACCTACTTCACATCCCCAAGACCAAAATTACTCCGAGCAAGCCGCCTATTCCGGCCAAAGCGATCCAACTTCTCAAACTCTCTCGCAGCTATTATAGGGCCTACCTCAGGACATTTGACCCAGACTTACTGACGAAACACAGACAATACCAACGACATGCCAGGTCCTATATAAAAGCCATTAAGAAAAAGAATTGGATCGACGCCTGCTCGAGCCTAGCTCAGGAACATAAAGCTCGCCCCTTCTGGAACAAATTCAAACTCCTCACTGGTCAAAAAACCTCGAAAAGCCAGTACCCTATCCAAGGGCCCAACGGCCATTTATTCTCTGACCAAGACAAAGCAGACACCTTTGCCAAATACTTTACTGACATCTACAGCGACGCACCCCAAATTCGACACAACTACTCAGACTATACGGCCGTTAGCGAGCTAACAGACCCCCAACTCCCCCACCTGACCCCCAGTTTTGACCATCTTCCGACATTAAATCCCATTTCACCACTGAACCAACCTATAACGGCAGACGACATTAAGTTCCAGCTAGGCAAAAGACGAAATACTGCTCCCGGAACAGACGGGGTGGTATATCTCCATATCAAACAAGCTCCCCTCATCTTCCTCCACTTTCTAGCCATTGCCTATACATTCATTCTATATACAGGTAACTTCCCTTCACACTGGAAGACAGCCAAAATTATACTCTTCCTCAAACCTGGTAAGCCCCCGTCATTACTGTCATCCTATCGGCCGATCAGCCTGCTCTCTGTTTTTTCTAAACTCTTTGAAGCAATTATTGCCCGCCGCCTCTACGCCTTCCTAAACACCTCCAACATCTTTCCCCCATCTCAAGCAGGATTTCGTCCCAAATTCTCCACCGAAACTCAAATATTTCGATTGGTAAGCCTCGTCACTCCTCACATCAATTCCGGCTTTCCTGCAGCCCTACTCCTACTAGATCTTGAAAAGGCCTTCGATCTAGTATGGCAAAGAGGTCTCATTTTTAAATTATTTAATCTCAACCTTCCCCTCTCAATGGTTCGTCTGCTTAGTAACTTCTTATTAGACAGACGGGCCTTCATTCAAATCCGCTCTGCGTCGTCGCATACATTTACCCTATTCTCAGGTGTTCCACAAGGCTCACCAATTTCCCCTCTCCTCTACCTCATCTATGTGCACGATATGCCCCAACCTAACCAATTTTCCCACCTTTTCCAATTTGCAGACGACACTGCCATCCTCACATTTGCCAATAATTTAACTACTCTCTCCGTTCGCCTGCAAACATTCCTAAATACACTGATTACTTGGCTATCTAAATGGCACCTCAGCATTAACATTGCAAAAACCCAATTAATCGTCTTTGGCTTCCACAATCCCATCAGCCACTACAACCCATTTTTCATAAAGATTTACAACGAAGTCATTACCCCTTCCAGCCAAGCAGTATATTTGGGAATAACCTTAAATCGTCGCCTTTCTTGGAGACCTCATCTCCTCCAACAAGCACAAACAGCTCGCCAACGGATGCAACTCTTACGTAAACTGAAAGGAAACTCTTGGGGCCTTAACGCCCTCCAAATTATTTTCACATTTAAAACTTTTATCCGCCCGCTTTTGAGTTATTGTTCCTTGGCCTGGATTGGGGCTACTTTGCCTCAATATAAAATTATTAGATCAATGGAACACCTTGCATTGAAGGTGGCATTTGGCCTTCCTCTTGCCTACGACAGCAATCTTATCAATTACCCCAAGACTCTCCCTCCAATATTCCATCATCTCCACAAACTCCGACTACGAACCCTCCAGACATTAGTTACTAATCGACTTCCACTGACATATGACATTTTAATGACACCAGTTACCCGGAGGCAACGTCGCCGATCGATTCCCCTTCCCCAAAGCTTGGCACTACAAATTCTCCATTATGATGCCCATCCAAACATCACCCACCTCATCCCACCTGACACATACCCACCCTAAACTACAATCATCTCATCCCAATGTCACAAACCGGCGTCATTTACTTAGCCATTATTTACAAAGTCATTAATTTATCTACACTACACTTTTTAAAATTCTACTAAACCAACCAAATCCCTGGCCCTGTGGTTTAATCTGCCTGAGGAGTAAAGGTTATACCAGCTCGCTCGGGGTGATGGGCCACGGTCAGGGGAACCCTAAACTTCTTAACTTCTCATACAGTACCTGACATCTGTCACTACCCCCCCCCCCCCCTTCCCTCCCCTTCATCCTCCTTCATTCCCCCCCACCCACCTTTCCCCTCTTTCCCTCTACACCACCTACGCTTCTTCTTCGACCATCAAGAGAGAAGACAATATGACATCAACTGACATCTACGTAAAGAACTATTTCACTACCATCTCAAACCTTCTACAGTGTATTTTCTAGACAAATTTTGATACTTCTGTTATATTTTATACTATTTTGTTCATCAAGAAAACATCAAGACATTATTGACAAATTGTAATTTTTTATATCTATATTTTTTGTACAAATTCTTTTATAAATAAAAAGGTGGTATTTCGTAGGTGCTCTGAGCGAGCCGCAAGGAGTCTTGCCCTGGGTGGCCTTGTTGATCCGGTGCCCCACTAAATGACAAATCACTTAACCTCCCCTTTTCCTCCAATTAAAGTACAATCTCCTTTTTACAATTCTTGCCCCATGGTCGAAGATCACCTAGTTGTGATGGCGGCCAGCTCTCCTGGGAGGGCTCATTGCCCTCCTTCGGAGGGCAAACTAACCCCTGATGATGATGATGATGATGATGATGATGATGATAAGAATATTACAGTGTTCACATTGTAAAAGACTGTCTCACCGACTAGTGTACAGCCTTGTCATATGCAGTAAGCAGCCGTTACCCTTATCTAGGGGTATATTAAAGGACCCTTAGCAAGAATAACACCAGTTGACTATTATCTTTCACGGTGTTCATATGGTGAAAGACTGTCAAAATAACCATTGTACAGCCTTGTACTGCACAGTAAGAAGCTGTTGGACTTGACTATGATATATTACAGAACCGTTAGCAATTCATACGTTGTGATACGTGTAAGTATTTAAATTCATACCTTAGAGTCCAAGCAGCAAATAATACAAGCTATGCAGAAAGAACTAGCAAAACACAAGTCGATAAAATTAATCTTGTGGCTGAATGTAGATTTATTCATACGTCCACCAACGAAATTACAGATCGGGCTTTTGAAAAACCCGAAATCAAGCCCTATTTTTGGAAAAAGACGTAAGTAGTTTCTTGGAAACACAATTTACAAAATTAACTACTGAAATGGAAGAATCGGAGCTAAAAGGCAGTAATTGGGCTTTGTTAGCAGTTGAAGGATTATGATTGATAATAAATAAGTACAATCCCTTGCGTGGTAGCACATATATTTCATTACCAACAGCTATAAAACAAGAAAAGAATGCATTAATCCTGAAAATTTGAAAGATTAAAAGTGTTTTATGTATGCCATTTTAGCAAAAGTGGTTAAAAAGAATGCTCAACGCATTAGTAAATACAAGTACCTGGAAAACAAGTATCATTTTTCTGTTTCCTACATCGCTAGCTGACATTCCTAAATTTGAGAAAGCCAACGACATATCCATTAATGTATTTGGATTGGAACAAGACAACAAATTGTTCCCTCTAAAGGTTGTGGATCAAGAGCTGCAAGACCATCGCGACCTCCTTCTGCTGAGCTCATCATCCGGACAGAACCACTACGTCTTTATCAAAGATTTTGATAAACTAGTAAGACATCAGATTACCCGCCATGGACATAAGATATATAGGTGTAAACGGTGTTTTACTCACTTGGATAATGAACATGGGCAACAAGGAATGGAAAAATTAACAGAACATAGAGCTTTGTGTTTACAGCAATGACATTGCTAGGGTTGAAATGCCCATTAAAAACCCCATTGTCAAATTCTTAAATGTGGAAAAATGCATAGAATCCCTTACGTTATCTATGCAGATTTTGAAAGTATACTGTTACCCTATCAAACATGTCTATCCAATCTTGAAGCAAGTTATACAGTGCCATACCAGAGTCATGTTCCTATGAGCTTTGGTATATATGTTAAATCCTCACCAGCTGTGGAACACATAAAGACAAACCTTCCAAGGCAACCTGTTATTTATCGTGGACCTGACGCTGCAGAAACGTTTATGGACTGTTTGATCTCAATAGCTAATGAAATCGATCGCCTTTACAGCTTAAATGTTCCAAGAATTAGAGTTCCAATGTTCTGAAACCTGTTATTTGTGTCAAGAACCATTTACCCATCAGGACTGGAAAGTTCGAGATCATTGCCATATTACAAGGGAATACCGTGGAAGTGCTCACAATAACTGTAATTTGAGGTGTAAAACACGTAATCCCGTTCCTGTATTTCTACATAATATGAGTGGCTATGACGCAAATTTCATTGTAAAGCAATTGTGATGTACTACTGAGAGAGTGGATGTAATCGCTAACTCCAAAGAAAAGTACATTTCCTTCACCAAATATGTAGGAAATGTTAAGCTTCGATTTGTGGACACGTTTCGGATAATGCCGAGTAGTTTGGAAAACTTAGTTTCCAACTCAACATCATACCCTGGAACAGTCAAGTACTTTGGAAAAGAAAATGCAACGCTCATGACTCGTAAAGGGGTATTTTGTTATGTCTACATTGACTCATGGGAAAAGTTAAGTGAAACGTGTTTACCTCCAATAGAGGCATTCTTTAACAAATTATGTCAAGAAGATGTTAGTCAAAAAGACTATGAACATGCTAAAAATTTGTGACATCAGTTTAAAATTAAAACTCTAGGGGAATATAGTGGCCTCAACCTAACTTCAGATGTACTCCTTCCTGCAGACAGCTTTAAATCTTTTCGAAACAAAACACTAGTAACACACCGAGTGGATGCTGCACACTTTTTTACTTCACCTGGTTTAAGTTTTGAGGCACTGCTTTTCTTTACGCTGGAATTGAACTGGAATTGCTACAGGATTACGATCAGAATCTTTTAATCGAGTCTGGAATACGTGGAGGCATATTATAAGTGTGTCATCAGTATGCTGAAGCTAACAATAATTACATGGAAACCTATGATTCTGAGAAACCATCACAGTTTATTACCTATGATGATGCTAACAACCAATATGGGTGGGCTATGTGTCACTCTCTTCCTTATGGTGGATTTCAATGGGTTTCTCCACATACTGTTGATCTAAAAACGCTAGGGGAAGACGATACTGTGGGATACATTCTAGACTTTGTTGTGGATTACCCATCTGAACTTCATGATCTACACAACGATTTACCTTTCTTACCAGAGTGTACACAACCTAAGGATTCGTCTCTGATAAAACTAATTCCTCATCTTGGAAATGGAAGGCGATACGTTGTTCAGTACATGGCACATAAACAGGCTCTAGATCATGGACTAAAATTGTTAAAAATTCATCGTGTGTTAAAGTGTAAACAAAGACCTTGGCTAAAGGCATACGTTGATTTTAATAACAACCTTAGAAAACACGCCAAAAATCTGTACAAATTATTCAACAATGCCATTTTTGGAAAAACAATGAAAAATATTCGTAAAAGAATAGACATACGTCTTGTGACTGACAGCAAGAAAGGCTGAAAAGCTAATAGCTAAACCAACATTTATTGACACAATAATTTATGGTCCTAACCTAGCTGCTTTCCACATGGCTAAACATAACATTGTATTCAATAAGCCTATATATATTGGAATGTTTATACTGGATATTTCAAAAACTCTCATGTATTCCCACCACTATGATGTCCTGCTACCCTATTATGGCATGGACAATCCTAAACTCATGTATATGGATATCGACTCGTTTATTTATTTGGTTAACACCCAAGATGTTTATCAAGGCAAGTTGGATTTCCTAGAACACCTGGACACATCTGATTATCCTAGTAATCACATATGTTACTCTACATCAAACAAGAAAATGTTGGGTAAATTTAAAGACCAGGCCTGTGGACAAATTATGAAAGCATTCGTTGGACTTAAAGCTAAAATGTATGCTTTAGACATAAATGGTAAATAAATCAGAAAGATTAAAGGTAATGGCAGTGGTGTTGAAGGTTGTCAAAAATTGTGTAAGCTTTCAAGATAATAAGGATTTTATTATGAAAAACGAGGTAAAAAGAATACCAATGAACATTATTGCTTCTAAGCGACATGACATATCATCTATAAGACTAAACAAAATTGCTTTGTATCCTAGTGATGATAAAAGAGTAATTGATTCGAATGGTATCGGTACACATGCCTATGGTCTTTACTCAATCAATGACCATGCTTAAAGAGTTAAGTTATAAATATCAAAATCCTCTGCCTGCTTGTACCAAATACATAAAACAAAACAATTTATGAAATAAAACAATAGCACTACAAAAATAAAAATAAGACAAAAATTGTATTCATACTCAAAAATAAATAAAAATAAAAAACAAATAAAACTAACTCTACAATTCATAACAAAACAATGTATTACGTGTAAATATTGTATATGTATTTAAAAATGAATAAAAATATTGTATGGATACTGCTTGTACATTTTAATTACTACCCATCTCTCCTCACTCCTAATGCAAAATAAACTTTGTACATGGACTAAATCAAAAACATGTAAACAACAAAATTGGAAAATCCATGTTTCCATATTAACAAAAATTGAAAAACCTTAAACTGAAATTTTAAAAACTGTAAATGGGAAATTGTGAAATTGACAAATGTGTAAACAACAAAATCCAAAATCCATGTTTCAGTATTGACAAATATTCAAAAACTTTAAACTGAAATTTTAAAAGAATAAAATAATGGTAAGTGGAAATTGAGGAATTGACAAATGTGTGAACAACAAAACTCTATGTATGTGCATTAGCCTTTGGCTTAGCTTAAGTTAGGTTAGGTAAAGTTAGGTGAGGACATGTTTGGTTAGGTGAACTAAGGTTATGTTAGGTGACGTTAGGTGAACTGAGGTTAGGTATGTGACCTTGTATTTTACTGTTTTTGGAAAATATAAAAAATTAGAAATGTAAAATGTATAGGGTAGGTTAAGTTAGGTTAGGTTAGGATAGATGAAGTTAGGTTAGGTTAGCTTTGGTTAGGTTAGGTTAGGTAGGACAGAATGGCTGAGGTATGAATTAAACATGCCTTTTCACACTTTTGCCTCACAAGACTGAGTGTACCCCATTTCAACCATTAGACCGGAAATTAAATTTCTTGGCAGAGCCATGACTCAAACCGTGCGCTCCGCAGTGACATCCGAGAATGCTAGCCACTTCACCATAAAGTGGTATATGATCAATCAATAATTACTGTGCCCTTTTAGCAAGAAATATGCAAATCACAGTATGCCGGCAATGCTCAAATCGGGATTTTCGGGGTTATGGTATGTTCTCCCACTCTGTGATTTACACATTTTGGATTAAATAGAGGATACATTTCCAAAATAAAAACAAAATCAACTCCTATTATAAAACATTTAATTAACCAAATATATGGCGCTACAAACAAATTAAACAAATAAACTACTGACCAATCCTTCTAACTTGTTCAGAGTGAACAAGGAATACATAAAATCAAACAAATGTTATATTAAAATACATGGTTTCCTACAAACCAACAAACTTATAATTCTTTTCACTTCCATAAAGTATCCCTTTTAAACTTCAATACAATCACGAGCTCCAATGGCTCGATACTTTCCAAATATAAACTGTGTGATTCTTTACACACCTCAATATCTATTTTATGAGTTTCTTATAATCAAAACAATATATAATCTTATTTAAAGTAAATGTTAATCCTTTACTTAAATTTTTGGGCTTTTCACAATGTTCTCATGTTACCACCTCTCTCAAGTTAACAAATTCACTACAGTGATTGGGAAAAATACTTGTGTACTCCCGAGTTATAGAAGACTACTTGAACAAAGTCAAAAATTATGATTACTCCCGAAATCTAATTGTCTTCACTGAACTCGTGAAATCCTACATTAATATACCATTACATTAGGGATTTATATTTATTATTATTTGTCTTAAAATACCATCATCTCATAAGAAAGCAAACGATCTGAACTTGCAAGCGGTAACTTTCATCTACAAGAACCTCGGTTCGAATCCCGGGTCATTAACAAACTCTATACACTCATGGTGTATTATTACTTCAAACAGACGGTCCCCCGACCTACCACACTTTCGTTAATAGTAAGGGTCGGGCCGTAACACTCAGCTTGATTTATTGCCCAGGAGGAAGACCCCAAGTCTCGCCCACACGGGACGGCTACACTCATGCTTTAAAACAGCTATTTCTTATACAGAGTTCTCTGAACAGACCCGGCGTTTCTTTCATTTATTTTAACAACATTATTTAGGTTCATAGACCACTTTCGTAACCTTGGCATTTATTAATTATGAAGTGTCATCATTGATGGGTAAGAATAATTCAATACAACAACAATATTTAGGGGCTTTCACACAAACGAACCTTGGTTCGATTCCTTCACTGCCTCGGGAAACACATCCCATACTGGAGGACTTTACAACAATTCGCGACTTAGGGCGACCTCTGTCTAACCTGCGCTCATAATACAATAAATTCGCACCCTTTATAAACACACATGGCCTCGTGATCCACATCACTATATGGAGGACTTAGCATAGCTCAATTACCACAATCAACTGTCCCTCATAATTAATTTACCAAGTATATTTAGATTCAACGCCTTCCTAGCGTGACAATTTACTTTAATGCGCTAGATTGCGCTATACATTACTTTAAGGCCTAGGGTCTTCCAAAGAACTGATAAATTCAAAATCAACATTTGATCTACATCTCAATTTTTATATTAATCCTCTCCCGTGACAATAATCGCTATACTTTAAGAACATGTATTCACACCATGTCTTTATACTTTTACAGGAGCTCAAAAGCTACTACATTCATATAATTCAACTAAAACTTCACTTATATACTTTTTATTATTATTATTATTATTATTACGCTTGCTTTCATAACATTTATCAAATACACTGATATTTTATTTCATACATTTCCTCTAAGGGATTTCTTCATTTCACATAATCATTTTATAATTTCTCAATTTTTATTTGTTCACATCGCACTCTTATTCTGTTATTTGTTATTCAAAAACATCCCTATTTCTCATTCTCAGGTGGATTGTACACAAATATCTCCCAACACATAACATAATGAAAATGGTTACTTACATGATCTGACGGTCCCCGACCGTATTTTCCAACGATGTTTCATTTCGCTCACTATTTGTGATTAAGCCATCTTGCTCAATTCCATTTCATACACTGACATTTCTTGACACACATATAACTTATATACCTTAAACACTGGTAGCATTTTAAAATACAATTCTGTATTCTTCTATTATACACAATAAAATCACTGAAATATTACTATACTAACACAAATTTTATATATTTAGATTACACTGATTCTAATCACTGAGGCTTTGATTAGGCCTTGCACACGTGATTTCTTGATTCCCCTTCTCCAAGGGTGAAACTAGTAGATGTCAGCTTCCTATCTGACCAGAATATGAAAGTCTCGAACACTCTACCCCTCCCTGGAATGGTGCTTCTTCAAATCCGGTTTCCTGACCATCGGCTATTATTATTATTAGCTCGAAATTGCTTCTTTCTAGACACTAATAGTTTGTCTAGCGAAAGTCTGTCTTGTTCACGGTCTCCCAAATACTCTATCGGTGACCTATTATTTTCTAGCATCTAATGCTCCTCGTAACTTAGTGCTTTTTACAGTTCGTTTGTTTCCTTGAAACAACGTCTTGAATTTAATTCTCCCTTCTGATTATTCTGTTCTCTAATTCCTATCTTTTCAGAATACTACGCGGACCTTATTTTGTCCGACCCTGATCGGGTTCTTTAACATTGATTGAATGTTTGTTTCGCTATTATGGTACTTCAAAACGTTACGATACTTTCGGTCGTTTAAATGAACTGTTATTTGAAGACCTATTGCCTGTTCTTTAAGTTCGCAGCCTACTTTGACTGTAATACTGAACTTTTCACAGATAAGACTGATACTGGCGGAACTAAATCCTGTATTAGGATTTTCCTAGGTCTCCACACGGCGATACTATGGTTATACTTCTCGGCCACTCCTTACGGGTGCACGTTGGTTGTTGATACAGAGTATCACGACCTCTCGAGGTCTAGTAAGTACTGCATGATTGGCTTGGCTCTGCCAGGACTTTTATACTCTTTGGCTAAAAAAAGATAAAATCCTCGTCTTTTCCAGAACCAACTTTTGAAGTAATGGTCGCAGACATTTAAAAATTATATCTCTGGAAAGCTCGTTTTCTAAACGTAAACTGACTTCTTTGCACCTGAAAATCGATCGTGCAGTTCTGAGATATTAAATAAAATTTGGTCTTCAGCTGTGTGGGTGTTACAGTTGATTTTTAATCCCCACCTCCTCGGGTCTCGGAGAACTCCCAATGACGTATGGCCACGTCGGCACTCCTTTCCTGGACATTTATTATAACATCTTTCTCCACACAAAAATCTCTATTCCGAAATGATTCACAATGCTGTATTTCCTTTGTTAATATTATTCTTGCAAATGGGTTAAATCTAATTATTCTTCCTCTGGCACAGCTGCGCGGTTGCCATTTTCCTGCAACGTAAGGGCAATTTCCGAAACACGCTCTCAGTCACTCGCGTGGAAAGTTCCACTCATTCTATTAATATCCGTGACCGGCTCCTTATCAGTGCGTCATGCATGATATCATTTCCTGGCCATCTGGGCTCTCGTTTCTTACACAACGTTATGCTCGCCTTCTTGTATAAAATATTTCTATGTTCCTCTGAAGACGGTATATTTCCTTCCTTCCTTTTACCAAAATACATGGATTCGACCCCTTGAACCAATGGTACATGTGTTCATTACCTAATATTAATAATAATAAAATTAATAGTAATATTAAATATTCCATTTAGCATCTACACGGCCGACCTCTCCCTGTGACGTCATACACAGTCTCAGGGTGTGGCGGCCATCTTGCCCATTAGGCCCTGTTCAGCTATGACTGTCCCCTCCATAAGAATAACATAGGCCTGGTTGCGCGCGGCGGCCATCTTGCCCATTAGCCCCTGAGCCAGAGTCGCCTAATTTATCCTACTTATATATATAAATATTAATTTGTCCTTCTGAAGTCCGTAACAATATATAAAAATCTTGATTTCTCCTTCAATAGTCCGTAACAATGTATATAAATCTTAATTTCTCATTCAATAGTCCGTAACAATATATATACAAATCTTAATTCCTCCTTCAATAGTCCGTAACAATATATATAAATCTTAATTTCTCCTTCAATTGTCCGTAACAATATATATATTTTGTCCTTCAATAGACCGTAACAATATATATAAATTTTAATTTCTCCTTCAATAGTCCGTAACAATATATATAAAATTTAATTCTCCTTCAATATTCCGTAACAATTTATCATCATCATCATCATCTTGCACAGTTTCCAGCCACTGGCCGTGTCTGTTTGAAACACAAGCCTCTCCAACGTCTTCGGTCTTCCCACCATCTCTCAGTCTCCAACCTTGTCCAGTCTTCTCCTCTCTTCTTCACGCTTTCTTCCACCCCCTTCAGCCACCTGTCTCGGTCTTCCTCTCGGTCTCTTTCCTTCCCACTTCGTCTCGTGTATCCTCCTGGGTATCCTCTTTTCATCCATTCGTTTTACATGTCCATGCCATCTAAGTCTATATTTCTCTATACCATCCTGTAATGGTTCCTCCTTCATTAATTCTCTAGTCCTCTCATTTCTTATTCTGTCCATCTATGTAGCTCCAATACTGCTTCTCAAGAACCTCATCTCACTGGCCTGTATTTTGCTCTTCTCCCTTCCTTTCATAACCCAGGTCTCCGAGGCATATGTCAGGATAGGGACATAGTACGTCCGATATATGATCTTTTTGCTGTTCTGAGGGACATCCTTGCTCCATAACATGCTTCTCACACTCCTCCGGAATGCTTCCGCCTGTCTCCCCCGCTCATTTATTTCTCTATCGTTTCTTCCATTATCTTGTATCAGGCTTCCCAGATACTTGAAACTTTCCACTTTCTTAATTTCTCCTTCAATAGACCGTAACAATATATATAAATTTTAATTTCACCTTCAATAGTCCGTAAAAATATACATAAATTTTAATTGTCCTTCAATAGTCCGTGATAATTTATCATCACCAATTGTTATTCCCGTTGTGGTTCTTTCCTTCTTCCTTGTTGTGATCACCATCTCACTGTTATTTATGCTAAATTTCATCCCATATCCTTGTATTATTCCTTCCGACACGTCCAACTGTTCCTGTACCTCCTCCTCCTTGTTTCCCCAAATCATCAAATCATCTGCAAACACCATTGCTTTCATCTTTCCTTCCCCAATTACTTGTGGCACTCGGGTCATTATGTCATCCATCACCACAATGAAAATTAACGGTGACAGTGCACTTCCTTGTTTCAGGCTGTTTCTCTGTTCCAACCAGTCCGATCCCTCTCCTCCCATTTTCACACAGCTCACGCTTCCCTTGTACCTCTCCTTTATCCTCCTTATAGTCCATTTTCTACTCCTCTATCCTCCAGGGACTTCCATACTTTGTTTCTGCATACACTGTCATATGCTTTCTCAATGTCCAGGAAGGCCATCAGTAGATCTGTTCCATACTCATAGTGCTGTTCTTGTAACTGCCTTACAGCAAAAATCAAATCCACTGTGGACCTTCCTGCTCTGAAGCCATGTTGTTCTTCCCTCATCCCTCCTTCTATCCTTATCCTAATTCTCCTTTCCAAGACTTTCTGAAACATATTTGCACAATGACTCATCAGTGTTATTCCCCGATTGTTTCTGCATTCTGTTCTACTACCTTTCTTGAAGATCGGGACAATTATTCCCTTTTCCAGTCCTCTGGGGTCTTCCTTTCCTACCATGCTGTCTTTATTACTCGGTACAACCATTGTATCCCCACCTCTCTTGCTGCTCTCACCATCTCCACACTCAACTCGTCCACACCCGGTGCCTTCCCTCCTTTCATCTTCCTCACTGCAACTTCCACTTCTTTCCATCTTAAGTCCTTTTCTGTTTGCAGTCCATCTTCCTCTTCCCCGATTTCTTCCTCCTCGCCGTGGTTTCCATTTGGGTTCAGAAGTTCTTCAAATTATTATTTCCACATTTTCTCCAGTTCCTCCCTACTTTCTATCTCTTGTCCCCTTTTGTTCACCATTCTAACATAATCCGTAGGATCCTTCCGCCTCTTATTTTTTACCATCCCATACAGGACCTTTTTTGTATCTTCACTATCCTCCTTCATCATCTTTGTCCACTCTTCCATCCACTTTCTTCTCTCCTCAGCCACTACTCTCTTTGCCTCCTTCTTTCTTTCCTGGTACTCTTCCCTTGCCTCTATATACCGTCCTATTTTGATACCACCTCCTAAAGGCTCTATTCTTTTCCCTTACTATATATTTTGTCTTCTCATTCCACCATGGTGTTTCCTTCCACCACTTCTTACTACTTGTCCTCCCACATACTGCTTCTACCGCTCCTACTAGTGCCTTTTTAAATCTAGCCCATTCCTCTTCCACCCCTCTTTCTTCATCTGTTGGAATTCCTTCCTTTACCATTTTGAGGTATTCGACCCTTCTATCTCCTTTCAGTTTCCATATCCTTATATGTCTTTCCTGGTTCTCAGTCCCTTTCTTCTCCTTAGTCCCTCTCAGGTTCATTACCAGCAATCGGTGGTCGCTATCCAAGTTCTCCGATGGTATAACCTTGATGTCTGTGATGTTCTTATGTAATTCTTTCTCATACAGTATATAGTCGACCACCGAATTCCTGGTCAAGTCATTACTGTACCATGTGATTGTGTGGCTCTCTCTTTTCTTGAACCAGGAGTTCCCAACTAGCTGGCTGTTCCTTTGACAGATGTCCAACAGTCTCTTTCCTTCCTCATTTCTTCTGCCCCAACCCTCTGGTCCAAGCACACTCTCATACCCTTGTCTTTCTCTTCCTACATGGGCATTCTGATCCCCCATAACAATCATATTCCTTCCTACCAGCTGCTTCTGCAATTCCTCTTCAACTCTTCAGAGGCACAGCCTATTTGTGGAGCATACACATGCACTATTTCTACGGTCCCTCCTCTCAGTGCTACTTTCAATTTCATCATCCTATCACTTATACTCTTCCCTTCTTCTTTTAAACCATCTCGTACTACTACTCCCACTCCATTCCTCTTTCCCGCTTCATTCCCACTCCAGTACAGACTATAGCCTTTTCTCAGTTCTCTCCTTCCTTCCCCTTTCCACTTTGTTTCTGCCAATCCCAATAAATCCAACTTCCTTCTTTCCATCATATCCACTATCTCCTCTACCTTCCCCGTCAGCGTTCTTATGTTTAAAGTTCCAAATCTTAGTCCATGAACACAGCTAGGTCGTCGTCCATTGTATCCGTCCTGTCCGAGGCCTGTTCCCTTCTTGAAAGCTAAAGTCTTATCCACTACTGGCTTGCTGGGCCTATCGTAGCTTCACCAGAGCCCCGTTAGCCGTCACTTTTCAGGGTTCCTGTAGGACCTTCACAGCTACCGTAAGAGTCCCGGAGCACACGAAGTCCCTACTGTACTTCGTCCCTACAGGCAATCCCCAACTTTGTGCCGTTGCCCGTCTCCCACGACGTAGACGAGGGGTTGGAATTATGGACTCGTAACAATTTATATAAATCTTAATTTCTCCTTCAATAGTCCGTAACAATATTTATAAATCTTAATATCTCCTTCAATAGTCCTCAACAATATATATAAATCTTAATTTCTCCTTCAATAGTCCTCAACAATATATATATAAATCTTAATTTCTAATTTAACAGTCCGTAACAATACATCATCATACTAATATATAAAAATGAGATGGTGTGTGTGTCTGTCTTTCTGTCTGTCTGTCTGTCTGTCTGTTACCTAATAACGCAAGAACCACTGGTCCGATTTAAATGAAATTTTGCATGGATGTAGCTGAAATACCAGGTTTACATATAGGATACTTTTAATTTCGATATTTTGCACTATTAAGAAATGGCGACCATTTTAGTGACGTCACTACACCCTTTGGTTTCAAAATTTCATATTTCCATATCAAATAAAAAGAGAACGGTAGGAAATAGCAAACTTTTCATGCCACATACGAGCTTCAAAATTTAATTTTCTATCCGAAAGGTCCTTATCACTTTTCGTGTATCTCCAACGGTTAGCGAGTAAAACCTACTTTTGTGACGTCACTACACCCTTTGGTTTCAAAATTTCATATTTCCATTTCAAATAAAAAGAGAACGCTAAGAACTAGCAAACTTTTGATGGTATACACGAGCTTTAGCATTTAATTTTCTATCCAAAAGGTTCTTATCACTTTTCGTGTATCTCCGACGGTTAGCGAGTAAAACTTAATTTGTGCAATAAAACACGGTCACATCGAGCGGTGCAGTATATCTCTACATACATAAAAAATAAAATTTGTCTGTTTTTTTCTGAATTTCTACGGAAATTTGAGTTATTTACACGTTTCAGACTGTTTTATGATAGATGCGCGCGAAAATAATGTTTTGGTCTGTCTGGCTGTTTGCTTGATAGTCTGTGGACAACTTTGTTCCCTTATAACTCGAGAACGGCTGGGTGTATCAACGTAAAATTTGGTACAGATATCCATCAGAGGCACGACACTAATCATTGATGTAACTCTTCTCTATACCTCTCATAAAAGGGGGCATACCCCTTAAAATACATGCTGAAATAGGAGTAGAAGGACGAGACAAAGCTCATTTTCAGCCCCTCAATGTGAGAGACAAAACTCGGGGGCCCTAAAAGCACATTTTAAGGTCCTACGTCCAACCGTTTTTGAGATATTCCCAGAAAACTAATTTAATTTAATAAACTATGAACGAATGCAAGCCGATAACCATGGCAACAGATTCTCAGAGATCCATCTATTGCTGTAAGATGCAATACAATTCCATTAATTACATTAGTGTGAAAGTTTGCAAACGGTTAGATGGTTATTATGGAACCAAATTAAGCTGTAAATTTCATCAATACGTAAAATGCGCTTAAGGGGGTCAAGGGGTAGTCTAGATTTTTTTCACGCGATTTACATCTGCGGGTGTTGTATGGCAGGTCTATTATATTCCTATCCCTATGTTATATTATTATTATTAGTATTATATTATGGCGTACAACGACGAGACAAAGCCCCTCGGTGCCAGAAATAAAACTCGAGCGTCCTCGAAAACTACATTATAAGGCTCTAAAACCAACAGTTTCTGAAACATTCCCAGAAAACTAATTTAATTTAATTTAACAAACTAATGAAGGAATGCAAATCGGTAACCATGACAACATTATCTAAAGGGGTGGCATCCAACTTTCCATCTATTTCAGTAAGAAGCAATTTATTACATTTATTACATTTCTGTGAAAGTTTGCAAATATAAGGTTATCACGGAACCAACGTAGACTGTATAATTCATCAATGCAATTAAGGAGGATTTTTTCATGCAATTTTCACGTGCGACTTATAGTGCAGAAGGTCTATTATATCTCCAAACAACAACATTATTTTCAAAAATTCCTGAATTGAATCAGCATTTTTTGCGGCTTTTAGGAATTTGGGCCATTTGAGACCAAAGAACCTGAATTTTCATGCACCACAAGCTTTTATAATTTATGAAAGAGGTCTTCCTGTGTATGGGGACCCAACACAACGTAGAGGGTCAGTTTTTATGTGACGTGTATTGCGTTTCATCTACAAGGCTTACAATTCTATTTCATGTCAGGAAGTACACGTCAGGTGAATTTAGTTTGAGAGCACATTTCAACTAATCTTTTTTATTTTTTTTATTTTGTCGACATACGGGTTCATCGTAAGGATGATTTTCTTTGATACTGTGTGGTATATATACCCATATTTGGATTTCTGGGTGATATGTTGTAGACAATAGTATTGTCTGTCTGTCTGTCTTTCTGTGTATCCTTATGTACGCCTATAACTCATGTTCGGATGCTTGGTGCATCGTAAAATTAGGTATGGTAAACATGAGTCAATACACCAATCATTTATAAAACTCTTCACCGTTCATTTCATAGAGTAGAAGGGTGGATATAGGGAAAAACTTCTCAAAATACATGCTAAAATAGGCGAAATATAAAAATTATCCTAGAAGGACGACCAAAGCATATGTTGCACTTCTCAATGTGAGACACAAAATTCGCGAGTCTATAAAGGGTCTCCGAAAACCACATTATAAGGCCCTTAAATTAACAGTGTGTGTAATATTCCCAGAAAACTAACTTCGTTTTGATAAACTTATGAAGGAATGACAAGCCGCTAACCATTGCAACAGTAGCTCAATTGATAATGTCTGGTGCGTCTCTAAAAGCAACAGTACTTAAAAGGGACGCAACACCAATAACATTATTATTATTATTATTATTATTATTATTATTATTATTATTATTATTATTATAATGTCTGGTGTTAACACCGAACACCGTTCGAAGAACGGGTACTTCTGCTAGTAGGCTATAAATCTTAATCACATGTAATTTATTTCAGGTTATTTTTCACATATTCCAGTAATTGTAATGCTTTTGTGTTGACCGACTGAAAACTATAATATTAATTTTTAATAAGGCAACACCAGAAAATGGCTTCAAAGCTAAACTTGAAAGTTGACAATACCAAATCACCAGGAATGAGATTTCGCTCACTTTATTCCTGAGAATACATCCCTATGGATGTCGAATTGGCAGGTGAACAGCTAAAGGAAGTAGGTGACTTCTGTTACTTAGGAAGCAAAATAACCAGTTATGGACGAAGCAAAGAGGATATAAAAATTAGGTTAGCACAGCCAAGAAAAGCATTTCTATAGAAAAGGAATCTGTTCACACCGAATATAGATTTAGGTATTAGGAAGTCATTTTTGAAAGCCTTTGTCTGGAGCGTGGCGCTCTATGGAAGTGAAACTTGGATATAGGTGCAACAGAAAGGAAGAGAATTGAAGCGTTTGAAATGTGGTGTTTCAGGAGAATGATGAAGATCAGATGGGTAGATAGGGTTTCGAATGAAGAGGTATTAATACGAGTGGAAGAGGAGAGATGTTTCTGGCAACTGCTAATGTAAATAGGAGAGATAGGTTGGTAGGACACTTATTAAGACACCCAGGAATAGCAAACTTAGTTATAGAAGGAAGGGTCGAGGATGAGAAAAGTAGGGGTAGACCAAGGTTCGAATAATATGTTAAACATGCTATGTAGAGATGAAAAGATTAGCTCAGGACAGGGAAGCATGGAGAGCAGCATTAATCCAGTCGAAAGACTGAACACTCAAACAACAACATTCCTGTGAGAAGAAATAATAATATAAATAATAATAATAATAATAATAATAATAATAATATAATGTTATTGGTTTCACGTCCATTATGAATTTTAGAGACGCTGGGGTGCCTAAATTTTGCCCCTAAGGGGATCTTTAACGTGTTAGTAAATCTACTGAAATGGCTCCCTCAAATGCCAACTGACTGTGCCAGGATTCGATCCTGCAACTTTGGGGACAGCAGGCAAGAACGTTACCGCTGAGCCATGCAGACTGCTGTGAGGAGAACTGTAGGCTTGAAGAAATAAATCCATTTTAAACTTTTTAAACTGAACTTCGTTGGGTTTATTGTGCCAACTAATGTTTATTTCATGGGACCATTAGCAGAACTTAGTTATTGTTGTGGTTGTTGTTTTAAGGGGCGCGGAACAGTGAGGACCTCTGCTAGAGTGAAACTTAAACTGGTGTTTTCTCAATACCTTAAATTGTCTACGTTATGGAGTCGACCTTTCTTTCAGGAACCACGATCCGAATCAAATTGAAATGTTTCGCACTTATGGGCGTTTACGGTCCAAATATTGTGAAGGAAAGTGAAAATGCCCCTTGGACAGAGGAGTGCAAGCAGGCTCACTCAAAAGGAATGATGGAATTCTTGACAAAAAGAAAGCCAAGTTCACTGCAAAATGTAACAAGACTTTACGTGTTCCTAGAAGACCCTAGTGAATAAATAAATAAATGAATTAATTAATTGTTTAAGCAATTAATTAATTAATTAATTAATATATAAATGAACGAATAAATAAGTAAGTAATTAAATAAATAAATAAATAAGTGAATTAAATTAATTAATAAATAAACAAATGAATGAATGACTAAATAAACAACTGAATGAATGAATGAATGAAACAATAAATAAATGAACGAATAAAATAAAAGAATAAATCAATAAATGATAAATAAAATCAATAAATCAATAAATAAATAGATAATTGAACAAATTTGTGGATATATGGATAGATAGATAGATGGATAGATAAATAGATGGATAGATGGATGGATAGTAAAATGGATGGAAGGATAGATGGAGTGATAGGTAATGGATGGAAGGATAGATGGATGGATGGATGGATGGATAGATGGATGGATGGATGAATGGATAGGTAGATAGATGGATGGATTGATAGATGGATAGATTGATAGATGTATATATAGATGTATAGAAAGATAGATAGATCGATTGATAAATTGATGGATTGATTGATTTGGAGATGGATAGATAGATGATAAATAGATAGATAAATGGATAGACAGATATATTGATTGATTGATTGATGAATGGTTGTATAGATAGATAGATAGATAGATAGATAGATACATGGATATATAAATATATATATACGTATATTCAGATAGATAGATAGAGAGATATATAGATAGGTAGATGGATAGATAGATGGATAGATGTACGGATAGATGGATGGTTAGATAGATAGATAAATATATAGATAGATAGATAGATAGATAGATAGATGGATAGATAGATAAATGGATAGATAAATATATGTATATACGGATATATACAGGTAGAGCGATAGATAGGTAGATGGATAGATAGATAGATGGATAGAAGGATAGATAGATGTATGGATACATGGATGGATCGATAGATGGATTGGTGGATAGATAAATAGTTGGATATAGAGATGGATAGATGGATATATAGACAAATTGATAGATAGATAGATAGATAGATGGTAGATAGATGGGTAGATAGATGGGTAGATAGATAGATAGATTGATTGGTTGAATGATTGATTGATTGATTGATTGATTGATTGAATTATTGATGATTGATATTTGGATAGATAGATAGATAGGGTGATTGATTGAATGATTGATTGATTGAATGATTGATTGATGATTGATAGATGGATGGATGGATAGATAGATAGATATAGCATGAAAGCTGCTGCCTTGACCTCAATAGCCTGTCAGTAGGCTACGCATTATCAGCCCATAATCTGGCGACCTCGTCATGCATACAGTATATTATCCTGCTATTAACTTATGTGTTTCGTTATCTCAGTCGCAACCGTTTGGTTGTCGACATTGACCTCTTATCTTCAATAATGGCCACACGAGTCAACTGGATTAAGAATCTCTGGGTACTTGGAGTGTAGAGAAAAGTAGACGAAGCTTCACTTTACTGGTTTGTGTCGGACATGAGCACCATTGGCAGGAATGATTGCTGGGACAAATAGATGGGAGCAATGGCAGGAAGGTACTTGCAATGAAGAGAGAAAGGCTAATTTAGAAATGAACACTCAAGATGAAGCTGTTCGTATGAGCCGACTCAGAAGGTATTAATAATAATAATATCGCATGGCCTCGGGTGCCGGATGCAAGCTTTGTTATTTGTGGCCCAGAGGACAGATGCATGTCGAATTTTGTCGTTCCTTGGAATGCTATGAAAGTCATGGAGGTTAGATATCTAAGCTCCTTGATACTTTAGCACATAGTAGAGAAAGGAGGAACTTTGTGTTGGCGGAAAATCCCGAGATTAATTTTGCCATTATGAACACTGAATTCAAATAGGTTCTTTAACATGCCAGCAACGTATCGTATGCGTACCGTGATAATTGTCGCCTTTCAGAAATCACTTACCACGGCCAGGAACGACTCTGCAAGCTTGAGGTTGTAGTCCGACACGATAACCACTCACCTACCGTGACAAGCGACTCAGATGGTGGGGTCATGTGAAGAGATTGAGGAAGGAGAGATTACCTAAGAGCTTAATGAGTTCTGCTGTAGAGGGTAAGAGAAACAAGGGCAGACCTAGGGCGGGATGGTTAGATGCAGTGTTGAACGATTGAAAAGTGAAAGGTGTAGAAATTGAGGAAACCGCAGTGCTAACTGCTAATAGGGGATCATGGAGGCAACTTGTTCGCAAACAGAGCCCTGCAGACTAGACTGGACGCTGAAGGGCAAAAGAGTCTCAAAATGAAATGTATTATTTACAATATTGCTCGGTCATGTGCACTTTTTATTAGGAGAGTTTTCTCTGATCTTTTTCTTTTTGTCTGCCTTTGATTCACTATCACTTTTCTTTATACAGTATTTAAGAATTCACCAGATTGCATTGAGTTGCTCACTTTTTATCCTCAGCTATTTTAGGGCCTTCCACTCTTGTTTTTCTTGTCCACTGTATTCCGGCCATTTTCTTGAATGTGTCAGCCCAGTGAGTCCTCAGTCTTCCTGCGTTTCTCCTGCCGATTCTGCGGTCGCACATCGTTAGCGAGGGGCAAGCGGGGTTGTAGCCCCAGGGCCCGGATTTGCTGCGGAACCCGAGATGGTGGACATCTTTCTTTAATTTAATGGCTTAACTATATATACGAAGTATATTATAAGCCTCTGTTCCATGTGGTTACTTTTTTAAGTTTTAATGTGTAGTTACGACTTTTAATTCAGTTTAAATCTGTTTTTTTTATTTTTATTGTGTTCATCTATTTTATTGTTCACTATGCCTTATTTGTTTTGTCCTTTTTTACCATCCGCCTTTTATTCTTTTTATTAAAATAAGGCATAATTTTTGGGGCTCACTGTCTGTTTTATAAACACCATTTTCGTTCATCCATGGCAGTGAGTTATTTTTATTTACATCCTTACATTTCACGCCATTTCATTTCATTAGGGGCCGATAACCTCGATGTTAGGCCCCTTAAAACAACAATTATCATCATCATCATCATCTGTTCCATGTAAACACAGCCAAAATATTACAAAGAGGACATACAATTAAGTTTATAAATAACCTTGTGTTTTTAGTTCTTCTTCCAGGGCAATGACAAAGTTGCCAGAGTTCATCACCATCATTTAATGCACTTGTGGGCCTTTAAGGCTTACAGCAGAAGAACAAAAGAAAGAAAAGGAAGAGAAAAAGTGGTAACAAAGGAATCAGTCACGAAGGAGGAGGTATCTACTGCAGATAGCATTCCAACGCTGCCGGTCTCTAGCTTTATCTTCCACAGCATCCGGCTCAACTTGCTGGAGTATTGTCAATACCCGATCCTTCCATCGCGTCCTGGGACGTCCCCTTGGGTGTCTTCCAGCAGGTTGTGAATGAAGGACTCGGTTTTGGATGGATTCATCAGCTTGAAATATTTGGTCCAACCATTGTAACCTCTTCTGTCCTAGTACTCGGACAACTTCTGGCTTTCCAAACCGTTGATACAGGTCATCCTTCGTTCTTCGTTCCCATTTACCTCCATGGCATTGAAAACGGGTCCATAAATCTTTCGAAGTACCTTCCTCTCGAAGGCAGAGATGGCTTCTTGACTTGTTGCTAACGTCGCCCAGGTTTCACAACCATACAAAAGTACCGGCCGTACTTGTGTCATGTACTGTATAGTTGAATCGTATTCTTCTGCGATAATAGACGAGATTTAAATAAGTTATTAAGACTATAGAACATGCGATTAGCGTTTATTATTCGCTGACGCACATCTACACTTCACTTCTATGAGTTAGTATGGATCCCAGGTACCTGAATTCTTGAAGTCGTTCAAAAGAATGACCGTCAACAAGAATGGAAGGAAGGAGAGTTTGACGGCGCGAGAGTTATCCATTTAATTTATGTATGTAAACCTACCCCTTATTACTCCCATTTTCAACGGTGTCGGGGATGAGATGCGATGAAAGTCTATGTGGTGGGTAGTTTTTATGGCCGTATGCCCTTCCTGACGCCAACCTCACGAGGGGAGTTAATATGAGATGAAATGAATGAAACTGGGCAAGGATGTGGAAGGAAGCGGCTGTGGCCTATCACAAGGTACCGTCCCAGCATTTGCCAGGAGTTGAAAATGGGGAAACCACCGTAAACCATTTCAAGGACGGCCGATGGTGGTGCTCGAACCCACGTCTACCGAGTTCGCAGATAGCTTCGTAGCATGGCTTAGCGCTACGCGTTAGCGAGCGTAGCTACTGCTGTCGGTTCGTCCATTTAATTTATTACGTGCTAATGTTTAAGAGCTCTTTTTGAAGTGTAGAGTTTCTAATTCGATTTTGGAAAAAGTCGACTCTTAACTTCATACATTTTTGAAAGGAGTATGCTGTGGCTTATTCTTGTGGGGCCTGAACACGTTCTGAAACAATGAAAATGGAATGTTTAATGCTCAGTGATCAAATCCTTCAAGTAAAAGAAATACCAATAGGAGAGAGTGAAGATAAAAAGAAGACTGGCTGAATAACTAAAAACAAAGCCAATTATAATTCAGTTGGCAAGCTAACTTCCATGAATTTTTTGGTCGGGAGGGGCGACGAGGGGGGGAGGGGGGTGAAACACCATAAATTCAAAATTTTGTTACAGGTTCAACAAATTGGTGGGGCCCAAAACACCTTGACCTAGGGTCCGTGATCGCTCTCTATGGCCCTGGTCTGTGCGTCCACCTCATAGCATTCTTCACCCCTGGAGGCCCGATTCTGGCTTGTGGACTGGAATGGGGTTTTCCATGGTTTCCCCCACTTTCACTCCAGGCAAATGCCTATATGGTTCCTAACTTGAGGCCACGGCCGCTTCCTACCGAAATCCTGCCTCAATTACAAATGCACATTCTGGTACAGACATCACAGTGACACAGGCAAGGAAAGAACGGGAAAAACCCGGTCACCCTACGGGAAGTAAACCCCAGCTCAGGAGCATCTCCTCGAAGGTTCGCACCTGCATCTAAAGCAGAAAACACGGCTCTACAATAGTAGAACCCCTCCCGTCCGCCCTCGGCTGGTCCGCCGCTCCGGTTGATCCGACCGTGCTCGAGCCGAACTTGCCCCGACTCGTAGTGGTGACTCATTACGCGTCGCGCCATTGTTGTTTACAGGTACTTGTTATCGCTTGTCCGTTTTGATGCTCCGTCATCTGTCCTATCGTTTCTGTCGTTGTCCGTGTTTTGAAGTTTTTCGTTGGTTTTACTAGAAATTGCATTACATGAATTAAATGATCATCTAAGGGTAAAATGTATCATGAAGATTAACAAAACAAAAAAACAAGATAATGACATGTAGTCGAGATGGTCATCAGAACAGTATTGTAATGGTTGGGAGGAGAAAGAGTGGCTCAAGTAAATCTTTTCATGTACTTGGGAAGCATTATTACTTCTGATTTGAGATGTGAAAAGGATATTCGCTCTCAAATAGCCCAGGCTAATGAAGCTTTTAACAAGAAAAGAAGTCTCCTGAAATCCAAAGCCATATCCCTACAAGTCAAAAAACACTTAATTAAAAGTTACATTTGGAGCATTGCGACCTATGGTTGCGAAACCTGGACACTATTGAAGGCCGACAAGAAACGATTATGTGCATTTGAAATGTGGTGCTGGTGGCGAATGCTACGGATACCTTGGGCCCTAAGGCTAACTAATGAAGAGGTTCTAAGAAGAGAAGGGGAAATCATCAATCTGACAGAAACAATCAAAAAAAGAAGAAATAATTGGATAGGCCACCTACTCCGGCATTCACCATGGTTCACCACACTGCTTGAGGGGAAAATGGAAGGCAAGGCAGAAAGAGGACGACCGAGAGCAGAGTTCTTTGATGACATCGGAGGAAGATGTCCGTACCACCTGATCAAACAGCGGGCTCAGGATAGAAGACCTTTGGCTGAAGACATTCATGCTACCCACCAACCGCCAGGTTGAGGTGAGCAAGAAGAAGAGGTTGATTTTACGACATTGCTCTTACGTGTTCGTTACAGTACTGTACAGTAATTTGCCATATGTACATTGTGTGTACTGAACAGTTGTGTGTGTTTTTTCAACATGTCAGGAGTGAAACGTAAACACGTTACTTTTTCATGAAAAATTAGCAGTGCTAGGCCTACGAAGACTGGACAAAGGGAATTCACTCCAAAAAAAAAAATGGCCAAGGAACTCAATTTAGACGTTACGACAATAAAAGATTGGAGAAGAAATCGGAAAAACATTGAATCATGTACAGTGACGATAGATGGTGAAAACGCTCTTAAAAATCGCTAAACGTTGAAAAGCCTATACTTGAACTGATTGACAACGCATTGAGGATGTGGTTTTAACAAGAAAGAACGAGAGGTACCACGATATCTTGAGTTCAGAAATTGTTTATTTAAATGCAAATCCGTATTTTTCTGTACTTTCTGAAAATCCGACCTTTTTGCGTTCCAACCATACCCTCAGTCCCAAAGGTGACGGATTACAGGGTATGTACTTAACAATAATGTATTTGGTTGTGGTGTTAAACTTTGCGCCAGTACTGTACTAAGAATAACTTACCCATGGTAGAACCTGAGCTTGAACTGGGAGATGGCTTCGTCCTCTGTGAAGAGAAATCAGGAACACAGGTTAGAAAACTGCTCTCTCTTTTAATTATTTTCTACCCCTTATTATTCCCATTCCTACGAGGTGAGAATAATGCAAATTGGGCATTTATGTGCCGGAGGAATTTCGTAGGCGGGTACTTTTCATGATAATAATAATAATAATAATAATAATATCGTATGGCCTCGGATGCCGGGTGCAAGCTTTGTTATTTGACACCCAAAGAGCAGCTTGCATGTCGAATGTTTTTGTTCCTTGGAACGCTATGAAAGCCAATGAGGTTAGATATCGACGCTCCTTGACACTATAGCACTTTCTAGTAGAGAAAGGAGGAACTTTTGTGTTGGCGGAAAATCCGGAGATTAATTTTGCCATTATGAACACGGCCTACTGAATACAAATGGGTTCTTTAACATGATGAGGGAAGTTTTCAATTTGGTGTCGTAGTTTGGGAATTAATAAGAGCTGAGGGCAGAATACACACTCACTAACATATGGGGTCACTAGAAGTGAGAGCTTGAGGGGTAGACTGGTTAGTGTTACCCAGGGTGCACAATGCGTGGTGGACTACACTCAAACACGTTGCCCCGTTAGTCGCCTCTTACAGTTAGCGGGGAATGCCACGAAATTTGGAAAATCTTACTTCTAGAAAGAACATGATGTTAGGTGAGAAACTACAAGAGTAGGATATAAAGGCCGGTTCTGGGGCAGGGGCTAATGGGCAAGATGGCCGCCGCGCGCAATCACTCTATGTTATTCTTATGGAGGGGTCAGTCAGAGCTGGGGCAGGGGCTAATGGGCAAGATGGCCGCCATACTCTGAGACCGTGAATAATGTCACAGGGGGAGTTCGACCGTGTAGTCGCTAAATGGAATATTTATGATTATTATTATTATTATTATTATTAATTTTAATAGGTAATTATTGATTGATAGCTTGCCACGGTGGGTGAATGGTTATTGTGTCGGACTACTAACCCAAGCTTGCAGATTCGCTCTTGGTCGTGGTAAGTGATTTTTGAAAGTTGGCAAAAATTAAGACACGCATGTCATACGATGTAGGCATGTAAAAGAACCCAGGGAGAGGTCGGCTATGTAGTTGCTAAATGGAATATTTATTATTATTATTAGGTAATTATTGATTGATTATGTACAATCAAGACCAGCCTTATATTCCCCCACTTTATGGTGTAGTGGCTAGCATTTTTGGCTGTTACTGTGGAGGTTCGGGTTCGAGTCCTGGCTCTGTCAAGACATTTAATTCTAGGCTGAGGGTTGGAATGGGGTGCACTCAACCTTGTGAGGCAAAACTGACAGAAGCTGGCTTTTGATTCATACCGCTGCCATTCTGCCTAACCCAACTTCACCTAACCTAACCTTACCTAACCTAACCAGATCCCACCTTACCTAACCTAACCTAACCTAACCTAACCTAACTTCAAAGTCAGAATGTACAATACATTTATTGTTTTTTTATACCCTCATAAATTAGATATAGAGAATGTCCACCACGATTTAGATCCTCGAGCACACTTTTCTGACATATATCATTAAAACGTGTAGAAAGGAATGTCTGAAAATTTTCACTAACACATAATACATGTTCACCATACATTGTGTCCACTTTTCGAATGTTAATGATACGGAAAAGAGTATGCATTGGTAATTCAGTGAGCTTTTTTTTCTCTCTATTCAACAGTTCTGCCCCCCCCCCCCCCATAGCATTGGGAATATTTGTTGTAGTAGCCTATAAAGAAACAAAAAAATCATATCTATTACAGTTTAGCTATAAGTGACCAGAACCACTATAACATTTTATTCTAATAAGGAGATTTCCATAATGATAAGAAAAAAAATGCTTACCATAATGATGGATTGTGTGTAAGTAATCGTCTTTTGCTGCTTGACGCCACTACTAAACTGAAACTCATACAACAGACAAGTGAGTTCATGTTTCGCTGACGTAATCGTATGTTCTCACGCACTTCCTGTGTGTTGCACGCGCCGTAGTGGCTAAATTTGAAACTAGATGAGATGATTTGCTGACGTAATTATATGTTCCCCTGCACGCACACGCAGGCCCCTGTAGACGGATCCTTGTGGACGAGTCCCTGTGGACGGGTCCCTGTGGACGGGTCATTGTTGACGGATCCTTGTGGACGAGCCCCTGTGGAAGGGTCCTTGTTGACGGGTCCTTTTTTGACTAATCCCTTTAGACCGGTCCCTTTGGACTGGTCCCTAATGCTATGATGAAATTAAACGTTTTTACACATGAAACGCAAGCGAAGAGCCAATGATTACTATGAATTAACATGTTTTTTTGTTTTTTTATGTTTTTACGCATTTGAACTTGGTTTTTTTTGTAAGAGGGCGGGCTTTTTGAATACAGATTTATAGATGAGTTTTTTTTAAATTACCAAAAGATCCAAAACTAATAGGTCATTAGCTTTTTAATATTTCATGAACCAATAAGGCTATGGGACTTGTATTAGAGGTCGTTGGACTTGAGGTGACATTTTGTTTTTGAATGTTTTTTTTGTGTTAAAAGGGCCTAACTACACTTTTGTTAATATCTCGCTAACTAATAATCAGAGAGGGTCAAGTGAGGTGTCATGGGACTCAGGATGGTCAACCCTTTTCCATGACCAACGAATGTACCCAAAAGATTCAAAACAGCAAGGTCATTGACCTTAGATTTTATAAACTAATAATTGAATATTAACATGTGAGGTGTCATAGGACTTAGAATGGTCAACCCTTTCCCATGGCCAATGCATTTACCAAAAATACCCAATACATCAATGTCATTGACCTGAGATTTTATAAACTAATAATCGGGTACGAACATGTGAGATGTTTACCATGTGTGATGAAACATAGCTAGGTAGAGAAAGAATTAGTGTATGCTACATGGTGACTGACAAGTCTTTTACCATTGAAACTTGTTTTCAGATCAAACTGCAGTATATAGAGAGTATAGGTTGCAGGTATGGGGTTAATAAATGAGAAACGGTGTACGCAAACTCTGAATTATCAAGAATTAAGAGTAGACTATCTTTATTTGATTGGTTAAAGAGGATAGCTAAAACACAAAAATGCTCAGTGGTTACCGAGACAAAATGATCGCTACACACAACAAGCTTTAAATACTTGAGGCTAATAATCAATACACACACACACTCGCTTGTTCAAAACTAAACTGTGTTGCTGTCAGTGCTCAGACAGTAGGCTGATGACGAAATGCATTGCTAACAGAAATATAATCATTTCCGGTTGTCTAATGTTACCAGCTATCCATTTATTTATTTTTGTGTTGCAGTGGTAAGCACTTTTAGCTCTTGTATTGGTAGTCTTAACTCGATTTCCAGGTCGGAGGCCTAGAACGAGTCGAACTAAGAAACAAGGGCATGGTGGTGCAGTGGTTAAGCTGTTAGCCTTTCACCAGAGGGTTCGATTTCAGGTTAATATGCATGTCATAAACATATTAAACAAAACAAAACAGAGATAACTTTTAAAACTGATTACATTTATGACTTTTCAAATTTGATTGGTTAAAGAGGATAGCTAAAACACAAAAATGCTCAGTGGTTACCGAGACAAAATGATCGCTACACACAACAAGCTTTAAATACTTGAGGCTAATAATCAATACACACACACACTCGCTTGTTCTTAACTAGACTGTGTTGCTGTCAGTGCTCAGACAGTAGGCTGATGACGAAATGCATTGCTAACAGAAATATAATCATTTCCGGTTGTCTAATGTTACCAGCTATCCATTTATTTATTTTTGTGTTGCAGTGGTAAGCACTTTTAGCTCTTGTATTGGTAGTCTTAAATCGATTTCCAGGTCTGAGGCCTAGAACGACTCGAACTAAGAAACAAGGGCATGGTGGTGCAGTGGTTAAGCTGTTAGCCTTTCACCAGAGGGTTCGATTTCAGGTTAATATGCATGCCATAAACATATTAAACAAAACAAAACAGAGATAACGTTGAAAACTGATTACATTTATGACTTTTCAAATTATTACTTGGATTACAAATACAAAGGTGAACTGGGTTTGATATACAGTTAATGCTGTCTATCACACACTCGACTGTAAGAAAGCCAAAAGAGCAAAAGGCTTAGGTAGAGCAGTGGTAAAATTGCTATATGTAGAGAACTACCTGGCAAAGCCATATCGCATAAACAGTGCAGGATACAATCCAGCAATCAAATTTGTTTCTTGTGGAACAGAGAAATGCATTTACGTGAGAAAATGCAAGTTCATGTGTAATATGACCTAACACACAAGTGTTCACCTGTGCACGTGCACAATAAGAGCTAACAAGTCACATTCTGTTTAGTTCGTATGTAACGTTGGGTTAGGGCTAATACACACAGCCTAGTACACGAGGCACATGCCATTTGAGAGCAGGTCAAGGGATCTAACTTGGTGGATGGATGTGTTCTAACGAGTCATTTGTAGTTGAAAGAGAATAATACTTGTTCTTAAGATGTTAAAACTGAGGAGATGGTATGTGCAGTAAGACGTCTTGTTATTTCCTGTGTAATATTACAGACATGGCAGAGAGCACACAGTTCTGTTGCTATGACTACGCTGCAGTAATTTGAAACCCTACGTGTTCATTAAGACAATGGGTAATGATTATACAATGTTAGCAGTCATTGGATATTACACAGGTGTTCCTTCCGGTGTCATGTTGCTGACATGGATGAGAGCGCACATTCTATTGCTACAACTGACGCTGCAGTAATTTGAAACCCAAGGTGTTGATCAAGACAATGGGTGATGATCATGCAAAATCAGCAGTAATTGGATACCGCACATCAACATTGACTAAATCATAAACGTGTTGTCATAACCAGCAGAAACCTCATTTAAAGATTTTAGATTTTACATTTTAAATTTAAGATTTTTTTATTTTTAGATTTTACTTTTTTACATTTTCCTAAAAGAGTAAACAACAAGGTCACATACCTAACCTCATTGAACCTAACTTTACCAAACCTACCTTAAGCTAATCCAAAGGCTAATGCACATACCCAAAGCATATAAGGTACATGCAACTATCCTTATGCTAGTCTTACAGGTTACTGTACAACATGATCACTACCCAAACGGATTTTTTTTTTCATTTTGTTGTTTATACATATGTCAATTTTACAATTTCCCATTTTCAGTTTTTTAATGTCAGTTTTTAGTTTTTTCAATTTCATAATATGGAAAACATGGATTTTTGCATTTTGTTGTTTATACATTTATTAATTTCACAATTTCCCATTTTCAGTTCTTAAAATGTCAGTTTAATGTTTTTCAATTTCATGATATAGAAGCATGGATTTTCCAATTTGTTGTTTTCACATTTGTCAATTTACCAAATTCACATTTACAGTTTTTTAAACTTCAGTTTAGTGTTTTTTGTTCTATTTGTTAATATGGAAACATGGATTTTTTACAATTTGTGTTTTACATGTCATACAATTATTCTTATGCTAGTCTTATAGGTTACTGTACAACATGATCACTACCCCCCCCCCCCCCCCCCCGCCAACACTGGATATTTTTTTTTAATTTTTGTTGTTTACACATATGCCAATTTTCCAATTCACCATTTGCAGTTTTTTTTAATGTCAGTTTTTAGTTTTTTCAATTTGATAATATGGAAAACATGGATTTTGCATTTTGTTGTTTACACATTTATTAATTTCACATTTTCCCATTTTCAGTTCTTAAAATGTCAGTTTAAAGTTTTTCAATTTTATGATATTGAAACATGGATTTTCCAATTTGTTGTTTTCACATTTGTCAATTTACTAAATTCACATTTACAGTTTTTTTAAATTTCAGTTTAATGTTTTTGTTATATTTGTTAATATGGAAATATGGATTTTTTTTACAATTTGTGTTTTTTACATGTCATGCAATTATTCTTATGCTAGTCTTATAGGTTACTGTACAACATGATCACTACCCCACTGGATTTTTTTTTCATTTTGTTGTTTACACATATGCCAATTTTCCAATTCCCCATTTTCAGTTTTTTTTTTTAATATCAGTTTTAAGTTTTTCAATTTCATAATATGGAAACATGGATTTTGCATTTTGTTGTTTACACATTTATCAATTTCACAATTTCCCATTTACAGTTCTTAAAATGTCAGTTTAATGTTTTTGAATTTCATGATATAGAAACATGGATTTTCCAATTTGTTGTTTTCACATTTATCAATTTACTAAATTCCCATTTACAGTTTTTAAAATTTCAGTTTAATGTTGTTGTTTTTTCTATTTGTCAATATGGAATATGGATTTTTCCAATTTGTGTTTTACATGTTCATTTTGCATTAGGAGTGGAGAGAGGTGGGTAGTAATTAAAATGTGCAAGCAGTGTCCATTGTTGACAGGTCATTGTTGACGAGTCCTTTTCATACAACAGAAAAGTGAGTTCATGTTTCGCATGCATTACCTAAAATGTAATACCATGCAAGTGTTTAACATTTTACAACTAACCTGTTAGTATGATTTGCACACTACAAAGGTTATATCTGTTCTGGTAATAGAATTATTTAGCGTTGGCTTTTATATTTAATATGTACAGTTTAAAGTGATAGAAAAGTAGTAGAAATGTGGTAGCAAAGTGGTAGACAAGTGGTAGACAATTGGTAACAAAGTGGTAGCAAAGTGGTAGAAAAGTGGTAGCAAAGTGGTAGCAAAGTGGTAGAAAAGTGGTAGAAAAGTGGCAGCAAAGTGGTAGAAAAGTGGTAGCAAAGTGGTAGCAAAGTGGTAGAAAATATTACATGTATTGTTAAGAAATAGTTTAAGCGGTTACATGAATTCATTCCACATTAATTTTAGCATTGCAAAGCTCATTTTCTATATCCAATAGTCTTCCTCATATTTAGTATGACAGTTTACACATTTAAACATTTTACAAATTAGCTTATATGTTAGTTTATGTGTGGGGTCTTATGTTGGGCATTTTGTGTTGGCTTATTTAACAAGTTATTTTGTCAATGCATTTAGTGGATTTTTCTCTTGGTCTTGGAATGTATATCAGTCCATTTTATCACAACATAATGCTTACTGCCATGTTTGTAAGCAACAACAACTCACTAAACTTTCAAAAAAATCTAAAGTAATCTAAGGTACTCTCAACTCGTACTCTTACCTCTATCCCATGCCAAGTCAAGAACATTATTTTTTTTTCCAAAAAAATGGTGAATGGGAAAAGTAGACTATATGTTTAAACTAAAAAAATCATATAAAGTCATATGTTAACTCTAACACCTACGTTTATCCCATTCTTAGTCGAAAAATATTATATTTTTAAATTTTTCTAAAAAATATTTGGAAAGTAGGCTATATTTTTGAAAACTAATCATTCTATAAAGTCAAATATAGACTCAAACCAATGGCTTTTATATCCTTAATCGTTAGAACAAAATATGGAATTTTTGACATTTTTCCCAAAAATGTTCATTTTTTAAAATGGACTATATTTTGGAAACTAGGAATTTTGCAAAAAAGTGTGTTTGACATAAATGACAGGTATTTACCCCCTCTACCCTCAAACCAAGTCCCAGATCTCTGGGACAAAATCCAAAAATGTTTAATTGTGAAAGTAGGCGATATTTTGAAAACGTATCATTCTAAAAATTCATATATAGACTCAAACAAATGTTCTTTAAGTTATTTAACGTTAAAACAAAACTTAACATTTTTTCATATTTCCGAAAAAAGTCCAATTTTCAAAATTGTCTATATTTTGGAAACTAAGAATTTTACAAAAAATGTTTGTGTAACGTAAATGAAAGGTCTTTACCCCCTCTACCCCAAAAATAAATTTCAGGACCCTAGGACAAAAACTGTGCAGTAGTGTGTTTTGGACAGTTCTGGCCCCACCTCCACCACCCCACCTCACAAGATGGCGGTCGTAGCTTAACTTAACCTAGCCTAACCTAACAAAATGGCGGTCGTAGCTTAACTTAACCTAGCCTAACCTAACAAGATGGCGGCCGTGGCTTAACTTAACCTAGCCTAACCTAACCTGACCTACGAGGTGTGATCAAAAAGTTCCAAAAATGTGGCTGCAACTTAACCAAACCTAGCCTAGCCTAACCTAACGTAACCTACAAGGTGTGATCAAAAAGTTCCAAAATGGCGGCCGTAGCTTTACTTAACCGAACCTGAACCTACGAGGTGTGATCAAAAAGTTCTAAAATGGCGGCTGTAGATTAACTTAACCTAACCTAACCTAAACCTACGAGGTGTTATCATAAAGTTCCAAAATGGCGGCCGTAGCTTAACTCTACCTAACCTAACCCTACGAGGTGTGATCAAAAAGTTCCAAAATGGCTGCCGTAGCTTAACTGATTGATCCCTGTTGATTGACCCCTTTTGATTGATCTCTGTTGATGTATCCCTTTGGACTGGTCCCTGTTGACTAGCCCCTTTGGACGGGTCCTTTTTGAAGGGAGTCATTTTTTTACGGGTCCCGGAGGACGGGTCCTTGTTGACGGGTCCCTGTGGCGGGTCCCCTTTGACATAATTTGGATAAAATGCAAGGACCAGTCCATAGGGATCAGTCCAAAGGACCCGCCCACAGGGACCCGTCAACCATGGGAAAGGGTTGACCATTCTAAGTCCTATGACACCTCACATGTTAATATTCAATTATTAGTTTATAAAATCTTAGGTCAATGACCTTGCTGTTTTGAATCTTTTGGGTAAATTCGTTGGTCATGGAAAAGGGTTGACCATCCTGAGTCCCATGACACCTCACTTGACCCTCTCTGATAATTAGTTAGCGAGATATTACCAAAAGTGTAGTTAGGCTCTTTTAACACAAAAAAAAAACATTCAAAAACAAAATGTCACCTCAAGTCCAACGACCTCTAATACAAGTCCCATAGCCTTATTGGTTCATGAAATATTAAAAAGCTAATGACCTATTAGTTTTGGATCTTTTGGTAATTAAAAAAAAACTCATCTATAAATCTGTATTCAAAAAGCCCGCCCTCTTACAAAAACCCCAAGTGCAAATGCGTAAAAACAAAAAAAAAAACAAAAAAACATGTTAATTCATAGTAGCGATTGGCTCTTCGCTTGCGTTTCATGTGGAACAACGTTTAATTTCATCATAGCATTAGGGACCAGTCCAAAGGGACCGGTCTAAAGGGATTAGTCAAAAAAGGACCCGTCAACAAGGACCCTTCCACAGGGGCTCGTCCACAAGGATCCGTCAACAATGACCCGTCCACAGGGACCCGTCCACAGGGACTCGTCCACAAGGATCCGTCTACAGGGGCCTGCGTGTGCGTGCAGGGGAACACAGATTACCTACTACTGCAGATAGCCGACAGCCATGCTAATTCTTGGCACCTAAGACTTCAGCGCTGTCTGGTGTATGACCGCGGTACTAGTTGAGCACGGCCGTGCGGGTAGCCTACCCCACCCCCTCGTTCCGCTAAATATTCTCGTCCTAACTGCTCTGCCCACTTCAATGTTCCGAAAATCACAATCTTCCCAATACTTATAGCACACGTTTTTAAGTGTGGAGATAATAATATGATCTACACGAGATAAATCACATTCAAAATAGCAATAACAGTTTTTTTTAATAATACCAAAGTGGGAAATTGTGAATTCCGTAACTCTGAAATGAGCAATCACAGCATTTAGGACATGACCTCATCAATAATTTACATGTTAACATTTTTTTCAGTTGCAATTGGAGCATATTGCATTGACAAGAATTAGGCTACTATAAGGTCTGCAGCATATTATTACTCAATTTAAAAAAATGGTCCCTTCCAATTAACCACTGTAGGCCCAATTATAACCGATTAGTTCCGAGATTAAACTAGAAAGTAAAAGTACTGGGAAGGAAGAATATTCATATCTTAAAATGCTTGATGCTGTTCGCAATAACAGGAAAATTTTAAGAGAGAATACTAAGGAAATAGGTGGTGTAACCTGATCCTCATCACACTAAAATTGTTAGTGTAATTAATGCCAAATTCATTAGTTTCAGAAAAATATATGGATATCACAAAATGTATATACAGTAGTTCATTTGATATTCCCTTTAAAATATATCCAGTCCACCAATTTTGAAGGGTGAAATACAGTAAGTACATGTACATAAACAAATTTCATGGCACACTAATACAGTAAATTCTATGACATGCTGTGAAGGGGAAAGGAGAAATAGGACTTTCAATGAAAAACAAGAAACACACTCAATACTGCTAGAAATCATCGTTTTATTTAAAAAGTTTGTCAACGAAGAAAAAATAACAGAGAGAGACAAAATCAAACTTAGCAAAAATACAGTAATCAAATCTGGTCCTTTTAAAAGTATGTGTTGAGGCATGTTCTTCTTTCTTGCCAAGGTATAACAGTAGGCTACAGCACATGATAATGGACCTATTACCTCCTTGACGCCATGGCTGACACCGATGAACCGCAAATTCCTACAACACATGCAAGTTTGTATGTTGAAACAGTTAACTTAATAAATGTGTAATGCTTGAAATGGAGAACTTGAATTTGCTGTTATGTGTATGTTTGCACCTACTATAACTACATTTTAAAAGAATCTCTTATTGTAGAATCATTGTGTTTTTGATATTAATTTTAGGGCTTTTGATAACATATTCATTTAGCCCCATATATTTGGAAGTGTATAGGATTTATATGATAATCTCTGTTATTGTGGTATCTGTAGTAGTGTGTAGGCTATACTTTCTGTAATTCAGATGAGGACTGGAAAGGTGGCAGCCATAGTTAGGGAAATTTATTTTTAAGAATTTTTAATAATATGTACTAAAATGAAATTGAAATACCAACAGGAACAGTTACAAATTCCCTGTCCACTCAGCCAAGATATTCTGCAAATCTCTCCTGTGGGCCTCAACATTATTTTATTTTATTCCTTTCCTGATGGAAATCCGGTAGTACCTTATTTCAACTCCTGGGGCACCTCCCCAAGCTTGTCCCTTATAAAGCTACACACACTACTACAGTCATCACATTATCGGAGCAATTCTACCCACACCCAACTGCATGGGGCTGATGACCAAGATGTCCCAAGCCCATAAAATGAATTAACAGCAGACAAAATCAAGTCTTTATGTTATTTTGTGTTGTGTTGGATTCTGGCACATGTATGCGTTTGACTGAGTGCCATTTAAGCTCATGAATAGGAATGAATGAATACGACTACCCTACTTGTTTCACGACAGCCTAGAATAAATACACACGAGACACGACAATAGAGCACTTTAGAACAGTAACGAGAGCGAACTTTCAGTGGAGATGTTGGCAACCATGTGAATACAAACAATTTATGACCAGAACGTAAAACTATGCCAGCGCTCAGAGCATGTTAAAACAATTGGGATCAGTTCAGTCGTTTGCAAACGACTTGTTTATGTTACGGTGAGTAGTCGTTGAATTCATTCGACTGTTTTCTAAAAGCAGTCAAACAAGTCGATGGTTTTAACTTTTGTCAGTCGACTGCTGATGCCCATCTCTACAAACCAATTGACAACCAGAATCAATTTGAGCGTACACACCCTCCGACTTGCTAAAATGCTATTAATATTGGATCCCAATATAAAATATTTTCTGATTTAATTTTCCTGGAAAATCTATTCTATGTTTGCATCGATCATTACCATCACGCTATGGGGAGAATTTCATAATAATTTTCTTGTAATTAATTTATCACGCGGTAGAATAAATGAATGAAATTCAATCATAAAATAAATAGAACTCTAAGCCATAATTGGTAAGCCCATGTTCAAGTTGTGTAATAATTCAAGAATGCACCCAATTCTCATTAAAAGTGTATAGACTGTGTTAAGGAGTTCCAATGAAATGACATACATATATATTTGGACAACTGGACATAGGCTATTTCATTGAAAGAATCTACGAACAAGAAACTGTATAAAACTATAGGCACCTACAGCCGTCAAGCTGTCCTCACAGTACCCGCTGGAGATTTACATCACCACTCTATCTGTACGGTACCTCGAGATAAGCCTAAGTGCGCCAACTGTGAGGAAACACATAAACTCTTCCATCCCTGCCCTCATGTCTTTGCCACTAACCCCCCCTCCCACACAGCACGCCACTGCTCTGACACAGTTATTAGGCCTGCTACAACAACTCTCAGCCATAACCCTGTAAACTACAGCTGAACCAAACCCAGAACCCCCTAATACACTTCATTTGCAGAGCAATAAAATCCATACAGTAAAACAACTCCGCAACGAGCTTCACAAAACCTAAATTATAAACGAAAAGACTACTCCACAAACACCAAAATCAGTAAACCTCCCTCATTTCAGCCACACTACACCTTAAACAGACATAGAAAGCATAGTCATGACCCCTTCATGGAGTAGGCTATTGTCTAAACACGATCATGTCTCCTTCAACTTTACTGAAGACTTCATTAAATTCTATTAAAAATTCATAAACTCATTCCACAAATCTTAAAATCAGTATACATCCCTCATTTCAGTTACTCTATTCAATAAACAAACATAGAAGGCGTAGCCATGACCCCTTCATGGAGTAGGCTATTGTCTAAATCTGACCACGCATACTACAACCTTACTCTAATTCAAAATTACAGCCAAATGATCCATCTGACTGGGAGGCTTGCCTGGGATGATGGGCCAGAAAACCGGGAGTTCAAGCATAACCTAAATATTGAATGCTTCACATTTCCAATAACTTGGACAACTGGATTTAGGCTACTTCATTGAAAGAATCAACGAACTGTATAAAACTATAGGCACCTACAGGTATACTTAACTTATTAATTAAAGCTCTACAATAAACATACAGCACAATGAATTGTAGCATGAAGTTATCCTGAAGAAGTCGTTTGATTAGAACGACTACTTAAATTCGAATGATTCCATTCGCTTGGAATTAGTCGTTTGCCAACGACTTGTTTCATTCCAACGATTTCCAACGATTGCTTTGGGATCAGTCGTTTACAACGACTACTTCAATTCGAATGATTCCATTCGCTTGGAATTAGTCGTTTGCCAACGACTTGTTCCATTCCAATGATTTCCAACGATTGTTTTGAGATCAGTCGTTTGCAAACGACTTGTTTATGATACGATGAGTAGTCTTAGAATTCATTGGACTGTTTTTTAAAAGCAGTTGTTTTAACTATCGACTAATTCGACTGTTTTCAGTCGACTGCTGCCCATCTCTACACACAACTAATTTTCTACACCAGCCGCTACTGAGCACGAGCTGTGACTGGCTTAGACATTAGCATCCTACGTGTTGAAAAATATTGTAAGTAACGTGTAGGAATAAAATACTACCTATAGGTATGTCAACCATTACAATGGCATATAATAAATGAATTATATTTATCTTGTATCTATCTATCCCACGATATAACATAATACAAGGTGAAGAGTCCTTTAAAACAAATTGTTTACTGTGATACTGGAAGAAACAATACAACACAGTGGTAATAGTTCTAGCCTGCACCTATTTGTTAATAAAATTTCATGTGATTTCACTCAGATCTCTGTTGTAGTGGCTTATTATATGTGCACCTTGTAACTTAATAGTACATTATGCAACGAGCCTATAATGACAATAATTAAGACAAGTTTTATAATTTCCATACGAGTGTCTTAATTACAATTATAGACGAGTTGCATACGACTGTTTATGTTCGACGATAATTATAACTATTTTATGTTCGAACATAAATATTCATAAATATCTGTCGAGATTTCACCAGTTTTATATACTGAACAGAGCGCATGGGATGCAGAGAATACCTTGTATTTGACCATGGCCTCCTGGAATACCTCACTATGACACTCGCCACGCAGTGAAATTTAAAATAGGGGGCCATGGAAGTGAGCGCAGGTACGATGCTATCCTCACCTAATTGGTCACACAACTGTTTCTTGAGCTCTGATTGGTGGGAGAAACTGTATCATAATGAAAACTTGTACTATAATGAGCCTCATTATACAGTTTTCTGACATAATATTTACATTTCGCCAGTGTCGAACATAAACATATTAACCAATCTTCTTTACACTGTTTTATGAGTTAACACCACATCAAAACTGACGAGGATTTATTTTAGTTGGACACAGAAGCTTATTTATTAATGTAATAGACATCTATGATTGATGAAGATTGCCTCTCTCACCTTTCAGAAAATAACTAAAATTTTAATTCTGCGATTAATGTAACTAATCCACGTGTGTTTCTATTACACAACAATTAAGGGTAACTCCAGCATATCTTCTAGATTTTTGATGTGTCTGGTGAGTGGTTTTGTTACTGCTTCTGCAGGTATCACCCTTCTGAAAGATGTCTCATCATTTCTAATTCTATTCTTAATCCTCTGCCAGAGGAGAAATAGTTTTGCAACGCATGAATACAGTGCTGTAGCTGCTGAATTTTCTAAAAATAATTATGGAATGATGGGAAGAAAAATAAACATAGCCTATTCTAAAATAACATACGCATAAAATGAAACCATTCTGATGAACTTAATATGCTTCAAATTCAGAGTACAAATGCGTTCACCATTTGGTGCTTAGTTCATTTGTATATTTGGACCAAAATGTAGACCTCTGAAATAAATTTTAATGTTGGACTTTGCTCCACAGAACAAGAGCACACAGCCACCCAAAGGACCAGTGTGTGTTAAGATTTTAGAACCTGTAATTACAGTTCTACATCAGTAATGGCATTACTACACATTCGACCAACTGAATACTTGCCACTGCCACTGCACCAGTAACTAACATGTGCAAGAACTGATCTCCTCAAGAACTTGAGTACACATATGCAATAGGCTCATGATACTGTATGTATCTCTGCAAGATGTATCAAGTTGAAAACATTACGGTAACATAGACTCTTACCTGGTTATTTCTCAGGAGAGTAGGCCAAATTGCCACATTCATCTGCTATTTCGAGAACAGCAATTTACGATTTGTTTGTTCACAGAATTTGGTAGGCCTACCTGTGGAATAAATAATAGTGAAAGTTAATTAATATGTCAAGTAGAATATCACCTGTACACTGCGTCTAATATCAATTCAAAACTAGGCTACCGGTACGATATATTTTTCACAGGCACTACAGAAACAAGTTTTCACTTAAACTCTTAAAATAAGCGTACTTACTTGGCGTAGCAGAAGAAGAACTGTTCACTTCTCATTACCAAGAAGACGATTTGATGAAAGAAAGATGAGAAAGAACACAACATTAGCTTACTATAAAATATTAATATACGGCCAATATTGTTTACACCAAACACGACATAAACAGAGCGTCCATGTTGGTCAATGCCGCCCACCCAGTAGAAATAATGTTTATTTAATGATAAGTGACGTAATTATCGTCGGTGAGCAAGATAATTGCAAGGAAATGTCAATTAGGAATTATGTGTATATTTATTGACTAAATATAGGGATATATTTGCAATTCAATTAAAACGTGTATCATGCATATGTTGGCAAGACGATATACAGCGCTTAATCCGCTCCTTACGTCTGGCCGCGCTACTACACCGATGGTACCAAATAATCCCTATCTGGTTGACACCCCCTGCAGGGGAACATAAAATTACGTCAGCAAATCATCTCATCTAGTTTCAAATTTAGCCACTACGGCGCGTGCAACACACAGGAAGTGCGTGAGAACATACGATTACGTCAGCGAAACATGAACTCACTTGTCTGTTGTATGAGTTTCGGTTTAGTAGTGGCGTCAAGCAGAAAAAGACGTTTACTTACACACAATCCATCATTATGGTAAGCATTTTTTTCTTATCATTATGGAAATCTCCTTATTAGAATAAAATGTTATAGTGGTTCTGGTCACTTATAGCTAAACTGTAATAGATATGATTTTTTTGTTTCTTTATAGGCTACTACAACAAATATTCTCAATGCTATGGGGGGGGGGGGGGGGCAGAACTGTTGAATAGAGAGAAAAAAAGCTCACTGAATTACCAATGCATACTCTTTTCCGTATCATTAACATTCGAAAAGTGGACACAATGTATGGTGAACATGTATTATGTGTTAGTGAAAATTTTCAGACATTCCTTTCTACACGTTTTAATGATATATGTCAGAAAAGTGTGCTCGAGGATCTAAATCGTGGTGGACATTCTCTATATCTAATTTATGAGGGTATAAAAAAACAATAAATGTATTGTACATTCTGACTTTGAAGTTAGGTTAGGTTAGGTTAGGTTAGGTTAGGTAAGGTGGGATCTGGTTAGGTTAGGTAAGGTTAGGTTAGGTGAAGTTGGGTTAGGCAGAATGGCAGCGGTATGAATCAAAAGCCAGCTTCTGTCAGTTTTGCCTTACAAGGTTGAGTGCACCCCATTCCAACCCTCAGCCTAGAATTAAATGTCTTGACAGAGCCAGGACTCGAACCCGAGCCTCCACAGTAACAGCCAAAAATGCTAGCCACTACACCATAAAGTGGGGGAATATAAGGCTGGTCTTGATTGTACATAATCAATCAATAATTACCTAATAATAATAATAAATATTCCATTTAGCAACTACATAGCCGACCTCTCCCTGGGTTCTTTTACATGCCTACATCGTATGACATGCGTGTCTTAATTTTTGCCAACTTTCAAAAATCACTTACCACGACCAAGAGCGAATCTGCAAGCTTGGGTTAGTAGTCCGACACAATAACCATTCACCCACCGTGGCAAGCTATCAATCAATAATTACCTATTAAAATTAATAATAATAATAATAATAATAATAATCATAAATATTCCATTTAGCGACTACACGGTCGAACTCCCCCTGTGACATTATTCACGGTCTCAGAGTATGGCGGCCATCTTGCCCATTAGCCCCTGCCCCAGCTCTGACTGACCCCTCCATAAGAATAACATAGAGTGATTGCGCGCGGCGGCCATCTTGCCCATTAGCCCCTGCCCCAGAACCGGCCTTTATATCCTACTTACAAGGCCTCGTTCGCGGTTAGAAAATAGCGTTGTAAGGGGCGAAATATCTAGGTCATTTCCTCCCTGCAAATGGTGATGACATGGAGGAAAAACTGCCCAACTAACCTACTAGAAGAAGATAGGATAACGAATAAGTTAAATTATAAATGCTCTCAACCCTCAAAGAGGAAAGCCATGAAAGACTGATAGGAAATAGAGAAAGAGTAGAGAAACATCCTCAAAAACAATGGAAAAAGGGGAAATCAGACCCAGCTCAGTAATGCCTAGGGTTCACAACTCACAACCCCACCAACCGTGAGCCTTTGAGGGTGTAGCTATATCCAGGTTGCACCATAAGTGGTGGGGCATCACGTCCTCTGCCTCCTCAAGGGCCTTGTGCAGAAGGAAGGATGGATCGTTAATCTCGCGATTATGAGTCACGGTACTTTCAATTTTACGTGTAATCCAAACCATAGGGCATGGCGTTTCAGTTCAGATATCACACATGCACTGACCGGAATTCGAACCTGGACCACGCCTTGGTGAGAGGCAAACAGCTTGACCGCTGCACCACCACGCCCCCAGGAAAATTATAGATGCTCACAATCCTCGAGTGTAGAGCCATCAAAGGCAGACAAAAAAGGGAAAGAGGACCTCCTCAAAAAGAGTGGAAAAAGGGGAAAATCAGACCCAGCTCCGTAATCCCTATGGGTCGCCCACTCACCATCCGTGACTGGCTACGTGGTGTAGCGGTAACGTTCACGCCTGCTGTCCCCAAGGTTTCAGGATCGAATCCTGGCGCAGTTTGCATTTGAGGGTGCACAAATGCGAGGGGATGGTGTCAGTAAATTTATTGGCACGTTAAAGATCCCCTACAGGGAAAAATTCTGTCACCCTGGCGTCTCTAAAAGCCACAGTAGTTAAATGGGGCGTAAAACTAATAACATTATGATTATTTCTCTCCAGCCCCCTTGAGGGTGTAGCACTAACAAGGGTGCACCATTTATTAATTTATCGTATGGCTTTTAGTGCCGGGAGTGTCCGAGGACATGTTCGGCTCGCCTGAGTCTGTAGCTGCTTCCAGAGGACACCCTTAGGGTGAGCTACATGTTCAGTATAATTTCAAGTAGTTCCAACTTTCGCTAGCAGATGTCAATGACACCTAGTGGTGAACGTTGGAACTTAGATACAGTGTTCCGACGAAATCTAACCCAAGAATTTAGCTGTACACAAGTTTAGTCTGTGGAAGGATCTTTTACATGCAATAAATCTATGACATGGGACCGCCGGCTTTACTTCCCTACCGAAGGAAGGCATACTGAAGGATTTTAACGCTCTTAAAAATCCGACGACTTTGGCCAGGTTTGAACCCACTATCTCGGGCACAGCAGTTCAGCAAGCTACCAACTATGCAACACACCCAGCCTTCTTGAGAAAGGATGGAAGGATGGAAGCTTGCAGTTTTACGTGACCGTTTAACTCGCGATCATGAGCCACGGAACCTCCATTTTTACGTGTTATCCGAACCACAGGATGAATTATTTCACTTCAAAAAACTCACATGCATTGACCGGAAATCGAACCCACTGCACCATGTGCAAACGGCAGGAGATGCAATTAAAAGGAAAGAAAAGATCTTATGTCTAAAAATGAGGATATCAGGAAAGGTGAGACAAGGACCAAGTAAAGCGGTGAAATGAAAGGCACTCTAGCTCTCGGATACCCTTATACCATCGGGCTCAGAAGAGAATAAGAGCTGGCTAATTGAGGTTCTGATGAAATGTGTCAGAGAGAAGCCCAGCAGAAGTAAGTGGAAGCAACGTCGGGCTCAGCTGGAGGCCCGTGGTCGCCACTTCCTCTGAGAGCAAGATGAGAATACTGTATCTTCTCGGGAATGGTTAACAACACAACGTCGCTTACTATGAAGGCACCCAATTAAAAGAATCACCGCCGTCTGCTATGCTCTAACGCCTTCCCACTTCTCTCCAAACAGAGAACATCCGGGAGTACTAAAATTCTCCACCACTTACCTCGCAGCGCTAGTAGGTTGATACTCCAGAGATTACGTCGTCACAACCTAAGATAGGTATTTAAATTAAATAAACATAACCGTCTGTATATTCCATAGGCATGACAAAATTATGGAGTCGTAGTGAAAATGCTGTAACTACAATCAACACATCAGCACCAACTCTTACTCTGGTGTTCAAAATTAAAGCAACAAACGGAAATGTTGCAAGGTTGCGTTCATTTTGCCACAAAGAAGTATAAGTGGAATTGCGCGCTTGGACAGACTCACAATCGGTTCAACCTAGCAGTAGGGGCAGATGAACTCGTTGTTCCGCTCCTTAGAATAGTAATAACTATAACTATAACCTAGCAGCGCTACTGTCGGGAATATCGTCAAGTAGGGGGTATTCGTTGCTTGGCACACAACTCGCGCTGAATGGGAAGGCGTTAGAGCAGGGCCATCCAGCCATTGCGCTCCGGGAGCGCGGCCGCGCTCGGGGAGCACTGGGCAGTCAGACTAGCGCTCCTTCCCCTACCACCACTACACTGTGGCAGCGAGGAGACGGCCGATGTTCGGACCACACTGACTAGATACGTGCGTACAGTCGTGCAGCCGACGGCTCTTGTGGGATTGTTGACATATTAATGGCGCTGTTTTGCCATAACAAATATACCACATATACAAATCGAATGGTACTCCGAAGTATGGTATGTGCAGGAAACGAACACAAGTGTTAATTAACGAATATTGTGATTTATTCCAAACTGAAATGTGAACGTATTAGAGAGGAAAATTCAACAACAAATTGTGTTCTTTTTAACACATTACATCTCTGTTGCACACTGAACATTTGGCATGCCCTTTATAAGCTGTACAGAAAAATAAAATTCCCATTATGCTTTAAAGAATGCTCCTTCACCACTCCTTTTTTGTATGCTGTTCAGTCATGACCACTGCGAAACTGGTTTACTTACACGCTGTCAACAAAGCGCATTGGACTAGACTAGCGACTGATGGATCGGCTGCACACTTCAGCGCGCTCAGCCTGCCAAGCTCCTCCTACCACTTCTGAAACTACCCTCCAACAAAGCGCTCGGAGCGTGGCCGGAGCGCTGTCTAGATGGCCCGGCGTTAGAGCATAGCAGAAAGCGATGAAAGAATGCACCTCTCAGTGACTGTGTACCAAGAGGCTTTAACCATTTACAGGGCAAAACTATTTATTTTTATCAGTGTTTACATTTTAATTTATTTCAATTATTATAATTATTAATAATGTTATATTTTGTTTCTCTAATTTTAATGCTTATGGTGTATTTATTTTCAATTCTCAATTTATGTTCTTATAGACGTAATTTTCATATTTTTATTGAATTAATTAATTAACTAATGTCGAATTGATTTTTACAGTTATTTTTATAATTTTTATAGTTATGTTCATTATTTTAATTCTTATATTTCTTCTATGTCGCCTGCGTAGCGTAGCGGTCATCATGGTTAGCTGCCTCCCCGGAGGTCCTGGGTTCGATTCCCGGCTCTGCCACGAAATTTGAAAAGTGGAATGAGGATTGGAACGGGGTCTACTCAGCCTCGGGTGGCCCAAATGAGTAGAGGGTGTTCGATTCCCACCTCAGCCATCCTCGAAGAGGTTTTCCGTGGTTTCCCACTTCGTCTTCGGGCAAATGCCGGGATGGTTCCTACAGTAAGGCCACGGCCGCCTGCTTCCCACTTCCTTGCCTAACCGTCCCACTCTTCCTATCCCTTCATCAGGCCCCCTGTTCGCTTTGCAGGTGAGGCCACCTGGGCGTAGTGCTGGTCACAACCCCAGTTGTATCCCTGACTCAGAGTTTCAAGCTCCAGGACACTGCCCTCAGTGGCGGTATAGGTGGGATCCCTCGCTTAGTGCGTGGGAAAAGCCAACCCTGGAGGCTAAAACGATAGCGAAAATATTTCTTCTATAATTGTAATTTTATTTTTATGATTTTTTATCTCTATATTTATATTTTATTTTTACACTTTAATTGTTAATGTTTTTAGTTTTATTTTTTCTTTAATTTTATCCAACATATTACGTCAAGTAGGCCTAGATACGTAGGTATATTTGATTTTTAGAAATACTAGCACTTCGGTATGAAAATTCTCCCAAATTTGGCTGAAAAATTCAACTATCAACATCTTTGAAAGCATAAACTGTCCTTATGACAGGTGGTTAATACAGAGACCACTATCCCATAAAGGATTAAGGTATCACATGCCTGGAGGGAATGCAGAAAAACTGAACTGAAACAACAACAACAACAACAATCACTTACCTATGAATTTCGCGGCGATTGAGCAATGGTTAGCTTGGAGCATAGAGCTGAAGTCGGGTAATTCGAACTCATCGCAGTTCACGTTCTCTGAAACCAAAGTAAACCTCTTCAGACCCAAGAACAAATTTGTAGCTGAGATTTCCTGTTTCTATTTTTCTTATCATTTAACAGCACAAAGAACTCAAATTTGAAGACAAAGGACATAGGCTATTTTGAATTAAATATTAAAATTACACAACACAAATGCCGACCAGCGTAGTTACGAGTGACAAGTCGTGGTTATGGGGTGTGACTATCTCCGGGCTAGAAAAGCAAATGGGTTCGAATCCCTCAGTCGGACATGCTTAATGGTTTTCCAGGTGAAACTGGGACGGTATCTTCTAGCAGGCCACAATCGTTTCCTTCCAACTTCTTGCCCAGTTAAATTCACCTCCACTCATTCTTATCACTCAATAATACCCCTGATGATCTGGGTGTCGGAAAGGCATCCGACCATAAAAATCACCCACCAATATAATGTAAACCTCATCTCTCTTCGCCCACCAACCCCATATATATGGAAACATAAAGGGGTAGAATTTGTTCAGAATTCACATAAAACCCATTACTGCTGAGAAAAGATATTAAAAAGTGAAGGGGCACATATGGGTACCCTGGGATTGAAGAGGTTAAGTAGTAGTAGTAGTAGTACAGTTTGCGCCAGAGTTTTTGGCCGGACAGTTGGCGAGCCTCAGGCATGTGCAATATTATTGATACTGAATGACTTTCCGAGCAAATGGTTGACTGTCCTCTGTACGACTGTAAAACTGGGACTGACCGGTCAAAAACTGTAGCGTAAACTGTAGGGGTAGTATGGGACCGGGCGAGGACACCAAGAGCCCGCTGTTGAGTCAGCTTGCTGTCCTAGGCGAAACTCCACAAAAGACACGGCACAAACCTAGAAGAGGTGCTGAGTTTTAATTCACTGACCGTGAAAGCCAATATACCATCTTTTTGGAAGCCTTCATACGGAGGTTATGGCTGCTTGAGCTTTTTGTTCTCACAGTACAGAGGCGCAAGTGCGCTTCATAAAAAGGGAGGTAGCGCGCAGTTTGCTACTCCTGTGGGGATCCGGGCGGAGACACCAAGAGCCCGCTGATGAGCCATTTTGGTGTCCTAGGTGAAACCCCACACAAGACACGCCACAAACCTAGAATAATTGCTGAGTTTTAATTCACTGGCCATGAAGGCCAATATACCATCTTTTAGTAGTATGGGGTATTTGGGAGAATACAATATGGCCAAGGGAGGTCGAAAGGAGAGAGAAAACTGGCACAAGTTTACATGAAGCAAATTACACAGTCATGTCTGGGTCATTGGGCACCACTCCATGTCCACCACAAGTCCCTAAGATGATTTGTCTTCAGCTGGACGACATTTTTAGCCTACTTTGCACATTTTGCAAAAATGAGGAAAAAGTAGACTTATGAGATGGGGGAAATGTGTGTATGTCTGTCCGTCTGTCCTTCTGTCTGTCTGTCTGTCTGTCTGTCTGGCTGGCTGGCTGTGTGTGTGTCCACCCCCCTATCAACTCCCGAACGGCTGCAGCAATCGAAACAAAATTTGGTAGGAGTGAAGATCTATACCTGAATATCTCACAGCCATATTAGAAAATTACGTCAGTGCTACCAACTGCTGAAAAATCGCAATTGAAATTTGAGCTCCATGTTGGATATCTTGGAAGGTATGCATGGGAGCTATTTCAAAATTGGCACACGTATAGATAATAATATTGCAGTTTAATTTCCAGGAGGCCATACATGGCAGTGTTGCCAAATTGATTATAAGCCTGCTGATAGGTCTAAATTTTAAATGTATATATCTTCTACACTATCAATTGGATTTCAACCAAATTTCGTATGTGCTATGTGTCCATAAACAGATATGACTGAGCGTATTCTTAAGTGCCACCAGGGCTGCCAACTGTTAATAAATGGTCTCAATTGTTTTTATCCAAATACCCATACATCAGAATGTATGCAAGCCGACTGCTTTAAACTATGCACACGTATAGTACCTGACATTCTATATTAATTTGGAATAACTTATATACGTCAGTGCTACCAACATGATTCTAAGCCTGCTATGAGGTCCAAATTTAAATACATGCAACTTCTATACTATCATTTGGATTTCAACCAAATTTCGTGTGTGCTATGTGTACCATAACAGACATGACTATGCCGATTCTTAAGAGTAACCAGGGCTGCCAACTGTTAATAAATACTGTCTCTATTTTTGTTACCCTAATATCAATATATCAGAAAGTATGCAAGCCAATAGCTCTAAACTTTGCACACGTATAGTACCTGGCATTCTAGATTAATTTGGAGTAACTAATATAGGCCTACGCCAGTGTTGCCAACATGATTCTAAGCCTGCTGATAGGTCCAATTTTAAAATGCATGTAACTTCTATACTAACTAATGGATTTCATTCAAAATTGACACAACAATAGATCATATTATTTCAGGTTATTTCTGACCAATATCATTGTTGCCAACATGATTTTACGCACGCTGTTAGATCCAATGTTTAACTGCATGTAACGACCATGCTGTCCATTGGACTTCAACCAAATATTGTATTCTGTACCTTAAGAGATGGAACTAAGAATATATTCAGTCACCAGGGCTGCCAACTGTAGTTCTCTATTAGGCTACATTTGCCAGGTATACAGCATTTCGAACTAATTAGAAATTTCGAAATTACCAACTTAATTTCGTCATCATTCTAGATAGATCCATATAGATTAATCATTGGCATGAATCTTAAATTTTAAGAAAAGTAGGCTCTTTAGTTCGTCACGGAACTTCTTGTTTGATAAGTATCCTCGTATGGACCATCACATCCCACGTTGATCAGAGGCATAGTTATATTCTAGGGAGTTGATGTTGATGATCATAGAAACCAATAAAACACCCTCGCGTTCATGGAAATATACTTCAACAAGTAGTTCTGTGAAGAACTAAATAGCCTATTTTCATGTATCCCACTGGTCTTCACCTGTCTTTTAATAGTACATTATGCAACGAACCTATAATGGCTATAATTATAACTTTATTATGTTTTAACATAAATATCTGTTCAGTCAGCAGATCTTTTGTGATCGGGTGCTGCGCTGGGTAAGATATCTCTGTCTTCCAAGCTCTCTGGCCGACCGTCGCATGCGCTCTGTGTGCTTCAATGCCATATGTGCAGATTGTGCACCAGTATTCAGTAAAACTGTCACCGAATTCGTTTGAAAACAACGCACTGTGTAGAAATTGGATTTGGGGATATTAAGGTACAGTGCTATTTCTTGTCTCATATTCACCAGTTTATTTAGGCGAACATATGAACGGTGCACTTTATGTAATTTATATAGACATGAAGGATTTTGAGCGCATGCGCGAAGGTATTCTTACCTAATTGGTCACACAACTGTTTCTTGAGCTCTGATAGGTGGGAGAAACTGTTTCATAATGAAAAATAGTGTTATAATGAGTCTAATTATGATACAGTTTTCTGACACATAATAGTCAGGGTCGAACATAATAGTACATTATGCAACGAGCCTATAAAGGCTATAATTAAGACACGAGTATCTTTATAAAACGAGCATATGCGAGTTTTATAATTTCCATACGAGTGTCTTAATTACCATTATAGGCGAGTTGCATACGACTGTTTATGTTCGACGATAATTATAACTTTATTATATGTTTTAACATAAATATTCATTAATATCTGTTGAGATTGTCACTAGAATTTTGTGATCGGGTGCTGCGCTGAGTATAGGATATCTCTGATTTCCAACCTCTCTGGTCGACCGACGCATGCGCACTGTGTGCTTCAATGCCATATGTGCAGATTGAGCGCCAGTATTCAGTAAAAATGTCACCGAATGCGTTTGAAAACAACGCGCTGTGTAGAAATTGGATTTGGAGATATTAAGGTACAGTGCTATTTCTTGTCTCATATTCACCAGTTTATTTACGCGAACATATGGACGGTGCACATTCGGTAATTTATACAGACATGTTGGATTTTGAGCGCATGCGCGAAGGTATCCTTATCTAATTGGCCAACAACTGTTTCTTGAGCTGTGATTGGTGGGAGAAACTGTTTCATAATGAATAATAGTGTTATAATGACCATCATTATGATACAGTTTTCAGACATATAACAGTCAGGGTCGAACATAAAATGATTTTCACAGCGATCACTTGATTACGATACAAAAAGTAAAGAAGTAATTTTAAAATTTTGCACAGCCGACAGCTTTAGGTTATTAAAGCAATTGAATAACATTAGATGCCAGTAGCTTAAATCGTGCATAATTATGTGCCGAACCAAATTTCACGGTGCTCGGATGTGAGAAAATTCTATTTAAATATATTAACTGTGCTTGGCCGCCATGTTGGTTTAGTAGATGACAGGTTTTTCATTGTCACATATGTGAATTTATAGTAGTACCCTTTATCACCGTACAAAATTTCAGGGTGATATCGGTAACTGTTGCTGAGATACGGAACGCCAGTGAAATATTTCGCACGGCCACCATGTTGGATTGGTGAAACCAACGTATTAAAATTTGAAAGGCACGGTCGAGATTGGACGAGGTAGTAAGTTAGTATGTACTTACCGAGTTTCATTGAAATCGCTTTGGCCTTATAGATGTTATTAGGAACACACACATATACGCACACACACACGGAGAATAGGTGATCTCATAAGCCTACTTTAATGAAAAGAGTCTAAAAACAAGATGTTCAGTAAAGAACATATAGCCTACTTTCTCCTAAATGCATGGGTATTGATTATAACTCTTTGTACTCTTCAAGGAGTGTAATTGAATGTTGGTTGTAGTAGCTTGTAGAAATACAACGTGCTATACGGATATTAAACATGAATATGAGGTGCGCTTTGCAAGTGCTACCTCTATTAAAAATTTCATTCAATTCGGTTTCACCGTGTTGGAATTGATATGGGGAATCGATTTGCACACATACATGGCCGCTCACTGCAAACTATTGGGCTGATGACCTTGTGGTTCAGTCAAAAGGTGCTTCCCACAAAAAGGTGTGTTGTTGAAAAATGTGGTAGAGATCAATAATGATTAGGTTGGTCCTAATTTGATTAAAGCTTTTTACATTTGGGTGGCCACCATTACGTTATCGTCAAGATGGCGGCGATATAAAACATGACACTGAGGTGCCCTTTGCTAGTGCTACCTTTCTACCAAATTTCGTTCAATTTGGTGTCACCGTGTTTGAATTGATAGGGGGAATCGATTTGCACACAAACATGGCCGCCATCTGCAAACGATTGGGCGGATGACCATGTAGTTTAGTCAAAAGACGCTCTCCATATAAATATATGTTGTTTCAAAATTTGGTAGAGATCGGATGATTAGGTTAGTCGTAATTTGATTTAAGCTTATAACATTTGGGTAGCCACCATTACGTTTCCGTCAAGATGGCGGCGATATAAAACATGAAACTGAGGTACCCTTTGCTAGCTCTACCTGTGTACCAAATTTCGTTTAATACGGTTTCCGGTTTCGGTTATTATTATTATTATTATTATTATTATTATTATTATTATTATTATTATTATGACTATTATAATTCATTTAGTATTATTACTAATATTGTTATTGTTATTATTAATATTATTATTATTACTATTATTATTATTATTATTGTTATTATTACTATCATTATTATTATGGTGTTTGAAGCCATTTTCAGTGTTGCCTTAGTAAACGAAAGTTTAATGCCTTCCAGTCGGTCAACACGACTGTACCCAAATGAGATGGGTTATTCCCTAATCCTGAAACAAAAACATGAGATTAATAAATATACTTGGATGACCAGTTTCGATCGTCAAGCGATCATCATCAGATCCATTACACTTAGGCTACATAAATGTTATGTCTAAAAGTATGGGTGAAAATATTTTTGTGTCTGAAAATATGGGTGAACCTTGGACCTTGATGTAAATTCACCGCCTGTCACTATTCGTATTTTTCACTTATATTTCCTGTATTTGCTTAGGGTGCATTTTTCGTGTCACGTTCTTAGCTAGCTTGCTATTGTTTTTTTCTGTAAGAAGGACTTCCAGAGGGTTTAATTAAAATTTTGTTTAGGAGATTGATTTATTTATTTTTACTTGCTTTTTAGATTTGTGGGCTAGCCGAGATTTTCAATCCTCTGAAGTAGGATAGGGATTTGTGATTTTAACAATAAATTTGTAACTCGTTTTACAGAAATGTGGACTATTTATTTCTAGCTTTGTGTTTTGTGGGTTTCCTCGGGCCGTCTATGAATTTTTCCTCGCTCACCTGATCGTTCTGAGCTATCAGTCTCGTGCCGGAGCTAGTCTGAGGACGCATCCGATCCTTTCTGTGTGTGGGTTCGTAGGATAGGGAGCCCAAAAAGGGTCACCTGCGGCAGATGATCCCCTGGCGACCTTGTCTAACGGGCACAATACACTACTTGTGATACATGTACTTCCGGTAGAAACCAATGTTATATTAATATTAATATTAATCCCCAGATGGGATTGAGTTGTCAACCCCATGCCTGGCCGTCTTTGCTCCCAGGAATTACCCTGGTACTCATTTCTGGTGTAGGCTGAGTGAACCCCAGGGCTATTTGCGTTTCCGAAAGTGGTAGTTTTGTTTCTAAAATCCACTAGCTGGGTGGGGATCGAACCCACTCCGTTTCAGTTAGAAGCTCAGCGTCTCTATCGACTGCGCCATGCAGCCCCCTCACCCTATGTACAGGTACAGTAAATTCCTTTTTTTTCCCAGGCCGCAAAGTTTCCCTAGATGGTCAGACCTAACTGTCCTAAGACATCTTGCTTGTAGTTGCTCCAAGACCTGCTGTCCCATACGAAGAAGGAAACAAAGGTTATTCACAAACAAATATGGCTGACAATGACTCAGGATACCTGTTTAAAGATTGCCAACCTACAATTTATTTAATGACTGTTTTTGTTCGGGAACATTTTCACTGTTGGTTAGTGAAATCACAAGACTTGCACTGTCATTTCGAAAATCTCACATGCATTTAACCAGGATTCCAACCTGGTCCATGGTGATAAGAGGCGAGAACCTTCACCACTGCGCCATCCAAAAATGACCGACAACGTGGAACGACCCACGCATAGACTCTAAATTCGCTGTTTATGGAGTTACAAATACCTAGATAGATACCACAATAACACAGGCAATCATACAAATTCTACAAACACCCAATTACACAGGGCTAAAAGACCACGATGTCCAAGCCTCTCAAAACCAACAACAACAACAACAAAATTAGGGCCATGATTTGGGTAGGGATTTAAAAAGGCAATACTTCACCCGAGTTTAGTTGGGTCAAATACTACGAAGGCATTATTTATTATTTTTAGCCTATTTTTATTTATGAACTAGCAGAAGTACCCATTCTTCGATCGGTCTTCGGTATTAATAACCAGACGTTATCAATTGAGCTACTGTTGCAATGGTTAGGGGCTTGGAACCTGTTTGTCGACAAAGAAAAATTATTAGTTAAAATGTGCTGTCAAACTAAATTTATCTAACGTGTTCTTCCTGGCGTGAAAATAAAATTGAAAACCTCGTAGACGAATCGCAATACACGTCACATCAAACTGACCCTAACCATTGTGTCAAGTACCCCACCACAGGAAGGCCCCTTTTACAAATTATAAAGGCTTGTTGTGCATGAAAATTCAGATTTTGAGCCTTCAATGGCCCAAATTCCTAAAAGCTGCAAAAAAAGTATATTTTAAATCAGTAATTTTTGAAAATAATGTTGCTGTTTGGAGAAATAATAGACCTTCTGTACGACATATCTGACGTGTAAGTCCTGTGAAAAAAATCTGGGGTACTCCTTGAACCCCTTAAGCGCATTGATGAATTTTACAGTTTTAGTTGGTTCCGTGCCATTTACAAACTTTCACAGAAATGTAATAAATGGAGTGGCATTACTTCTTGCAGAAATAGATGGAAAGTTGGATGTCACCTCTTGAGATACTCTTATCATGGTTACTGGCTTGCATTCCTTCATTAGTGTATTAAATAAAATTAGTTTTCTGGGAATATCTAAGAAACTGTTGGTTTTAGAGCCTTAAAATGTAGTTTTCGGGGACCCTTTACGGCTCTTTAGGGGCCCCGAGTTTTGTTTCTGACACCAAGGGGTTGAAAATGAGCTTTGTCTGGTCGCTGTACGCCATAATAATGATAATAATAATAATATAACAAAATAGGGATAGGGATATAATAGACCTTCCGTACCATACCCGCACGTGTAAATCGCGTGAAAAAACTCTAGAGTACCCCTTGACCCCTTAAGCGCATTATATGTATTGATGAATATTTCAGCTTAATTTGGATCCGTTATAACCTTATAGCCGTTTGCAAACCTTCACAGTAATGTAATAAATGGAATTGCATTGCGTCTTACAGAAATAGATGGACCTCTGAGAATTTGTTGCCATGGTTACCGGCTTGAATTCTTTCATTATTTTATTAAGTGAAATTAGTTTTCTGGGAATATCTCAAAAATTGTTGGTTTTAGGGCCATGAAATGTGGTTTTCGGGCCCCCGAATTTCGTTTCTCACATTAAGGGGCTAAAAATGAGCTTTGTCTCACCGTTCTACGCCTATTTCAGCATGTATTTTAAGGGGTTAGGCCCCCTTTTACGAGAGATACGGAGAAGAGTTACATCAATGATTAGTGTCGTGTCTCTGATGGATATCTGTATCAAATTTTGCGTTGATCCACCCAGCCGTTCCCGAGTTATAAGGACACAAAAAATTGTCCACAGACCGACAGACAGATAGACAGACAAAAATTTTACATTTGCGTGCATCCGTCATAAAACAAATATCGCAAATTTCCGTGGAAATTCAGAAAAAACAGACAAACTTTCATTTTTAGCCTATTTTCAATTTTGAAAAAATAGGCTTATGAGATCACCTTTTGTCCGTGTGTGTGTGTGTGATTCGTGTGTGTGTCCCCCCCCCTAATAAAATCTAAATTGTTGGAGAGATTTCAATGAAACTCGGTAAGTTCATAGCTCTATTCCGGGCGACTCCGACCGTGCCCTTCAAATTTTGTTACGTCTCACCAATCCAACATGGCGGCTGTGTGAAATATTTCACCAGCATTCAATTTCTCCGAAACTATTACCGATATCACCCTGGAATTTTGTATGGTGATAAAAGGAACTAATAGAAATTCACTTATGTGACCTTTGAAAACCTGATAACTACAAAACCAACATGGCGGCCAAGCGGACTTGCGACTTTTATATGGACGTTTCTCGCGACTTAACCAACCAAACGCAATGAAACTTGGTACAGTATATGTTTATATACATTGTAATGCGCCGACATCTAACTTTGTTCAATTGTTTACATAACCTCAAAATGGCGGCTGTGCGAAATATTTCACAGGCATTCAATATCTCCGAAACTATTTATGATATCAACCTGAAATTTTGTACATTGATAAAGAGTACTACTACAAGTTTATCCATGTAACTTTCAAAAACCTGTTAACTACGAAACGAATATGGCGGCCAAGCGAATTTGAAACATTCTAATACATTTTTCTCGTGATTTAATCAAATAAGCGCATTTAAATGTGGTACAGTAAATGATTATACATATTGTCATTAACTGGCATCTAATTTAGTTCAATTGTTTACATAAACTGAAGATGGCGGCTGCGCGAAATTTTAAAATTAAGTTTTTATTCTTGTGTCGTAATCATGCGATCAAAGTGAAAGTTTGAATAATGAAGCTACGCAATAATTTTCCTTTAATGGTACATACCTCTATGGCCTATACATATAACAATCCAAAATGGCGAGCATCCGAAATATTTTGACGGTTCTCAATATCTAAGAATCTATTCCAGCAATCAAACTGATTTTTCTTATGTTCATAGAGGGTATGAACATAAGTTCACCTATATGACATTCAGTAACCTGGTGAGCACAAATCCAACATGGCGGCGACGCGAATAATAAATATTTAAATGGACGTTTCTCGCGATTTAAACATCTGAGTGCAGTGAATTTTTGCACGTTAATGCTTATACAAATGTTAATCCACTGGTATCTAATTTATTACAATTGTTTTCATAACAACAAGATGGCAGCTGTGCGAAATTTTAAAATCTCGTTTTTACTTCTTGTGTCCTAAAAATGCGATTGAAGTCTGAAAACCACACGTACACAATAATCTTCATGTAATAGTACATTAAAAAAATCCAACCTGGCTACCATCTGCAATATTTAGTCGGTTATCAGTATCTACGAATCTAACATAGCAATCAAACTGAAATTTTGTATGTTGATAGAGGCAATTAATATGAGTAGGATATATGAAAATAGGCTGTATAGTTCTTCACGGAACTACTTGTTATATATAGAGAGATGAATAAATAGGCTTATGAGATAACCGTTTGTCCGTGTGTGTATGTGTGTATGAGTGTGTGTGTGTGTGTGTGTGTGTGTGTCCCTAATAAAATCTAAACGGTCAAAGCAATTTCAATTTCAATGAAACTCGGTAAGTACATCCTCGTCCGTTTTTTGATCAGTTTTAAGAGGTAACATACGAGAGGTGGTCAGAAACTAAGGTTGCAAGGTCGATATTTCTGGAGTTTCGTATGTTTTAGAGAAATTGGTAGTGTGGGGTGATTCGAATAAATAAGGTTGGTAACAGTGCAGAGTTCCAGCCCCCTGCCACCTACAGCGCTAGTTGCAGAAAATCAACTAATGGCGACTCGTTTGGAAAGCTGGTCACGCAAAGAGGTGGTTGGTTGGCTGGTCCCTTAGTTTAGGGGCTGCGACAACGCGGTCATGTAGCCCCGTGTACTTCGGGTGTGTGTAGAATCTGTATGATAACCGGTGTTAATTGTGATGGCTGTATAAGTGTGTGTTATCTGTTTTTAATTCAAGTAAAAACTGCATACATTCGATTTTCAAGTAGTTCGAACTTTTGCTACCAAACGCCACCGTCAACGACCAACTAGTTCTGAACTTGGTTACTAGATGCCACCACAGTCGCCTGCTGGCGACGAACATTGGAACCTAAGAGCGTTAGTCAAATATAACCTATAATTTAGCTTCACACAAGTGTAATTAGTGGAAGGTCCTTCATCATGCCATAAATCTATGACATGGGACCGCCGGATTTAATTCCCCTCCGAAGGAAGGCATACTGAGGAATTCTTAATGCTCTTAAAAAATCGGACGACTTCGCCGGTCTTGAACCTGCGACCTCACACGAAGAGATCCGCTCAGTTAGTCGATTGCTATGGGCGAAACATGTAACCGCGGCCAGCACTTTTCACCTTGGCGCGACTTCATACAGCCCAGACATCATTGACGATCCTTCCTACACTCCGGACCTCGCTCCAAGTGACTTCCACCTGTTTCCTCACTAGAAGGAGCACCTAAGAGGTCGACGATTCGCTTCAGACGTGGAAGTGAAACACTTGGCGACAACGTGACTGAACACGCAAGGACGGGATTTTTACCATGAGAGAATATTCAAACTCATTCCACAAAGCGACAAGTGACTAAACCGATATGGAGACTATGTCGAAAAAACAAGATGGTCAGTAAAGAACATGTAGTCTACTGTCTCCTAAATGCATGGGTATAGTTATAACTTTTTGTTCTTTTCAAGGAGTACACAGTAATTGAATGTTGTTGATATACAACGTGCTATACGGGTATTAGCCTATACGTTGATTGATTGAATACTCACCTGAATTATAATACACAAACTAATACAGCCTTCACAATAACACAGGTTATCAGGCAAAATTCAACACTCACCCAAGTACACGCGGCTAAATGAATATATTGTCCATGCATCTGAAATGAAACAACAACAGCAACAGCTTCCTACCCAAATCCTTACTCGTATAAAAGTACACACACTAGTAAGCATACAGACATCACAGTGACACAGGTCATCAGACAACTTCTACACACACCCAAGTACACGGAGCTACAAGACCATGATACCGCAAAACCCTAATGAATCAACAACAACAACAACAACAATAGACTCTACCGAGGATCAAGAACAACGAATTTTAATCGCTGTAGTCGAGTGTTGAAATATGTGGTGTTATAAGTATATATAATATTTTCAATTGCAAATACACACTATATATGTTTAGTATTATAACGTGTAAGTAGTTATAAATCAATTAATATAAAGCAATCAAGTAAAAGAAATTGAACTCAGATTTGAACCACGAACCTCCACGCTACGAGTGGGAGACGCTACAGACGACCAATACTAACATTGCGTTAACAACAGCACTATACTCTGGTTGGTTGGTTCTTAAGTTTGGGGGCTGCGACAACGCGGTCGTGTAGCCCCGAGTACTTTGGGTGTGTGTAAAATCTGTCTAATAACCGGTGTTAATTGTGATGACAGTATTAGTGTGTGTTATCTGTTTTTTTTTATTTAAGTACTGCAACTTAGAATTTTTCAAATAGTTCCTACTTTTGCCGCCAAGCGCCACCGTCAACGACTACTAGGTCAAGTTCAGAACTTAGCTACTATACGCCACCGCAGTCGGCTCTTGGCAACGTACGTAGAAACCTAAGAGCGTTGTTTACATTCTTAACCTATCCAATTTAGCTTCACACAGGTGCAATTAGTGGAAGATTCTATAACATGCCATAAATCTATGACATGGGACCGCCGGCTTTACTTCCCCTCCGAAGGAAGGCATACTGAGGGATTTTTAACGCTCTTAAAAAATCCGACGGCTTCGGCCGGGTTTGAACCCGCTATCTTGGGCATTGAAGCTCGTATTGCCTGACAGTTGTCAAAGCTAGCACGTGGGGAAATGCTACGTTTTCATGACTCATAACATTCCAAGAAGCTTGCAGGAAGACACAAATACTGGGGAAGTTAGGCTTCCTTCCTGGCGGTCTAATGACCGTGACGAGTCAAGGCACAGTAGAACACTGCGACAAACCATGTGCTCACTCTTGTGTCGGCATACATTGCAACACTGCTCGATGTTGCTATGGTGACCGTTACCCCTCTCGTCTCCACTTCTCACCTCACCTTTCAAGCGGATTGACAGCCTTCACCGTTCATCTTTTGTAAATCAGTATAACTGCCTAGAATTGTTTGGTCTTGCAATGAACGATTTCACTAGCGTTTTCTGATGTTTTTATAAACCATTTGATACTAAATTTGTATTATTTCGATCAGTACATTCGTAAAAGGATATCAATCTACTCAAACATGGCTCAGCGAGCAGAACAATAGCTCTGACCTAACGGTACGGCATGGTTAGCCTGAAGTGTTAGTCACTGCTGCGATGTATTATCTTATATATGTATATATAAAAAGGAATGTCTGTGTGTTCGTCTTTTATGCGTTCATAAACCATTCATCCGATTGCGATCAAATTTTGGTGAGTTGTTGTAAACACTTCTGGGATGATCATAGGCATAGTTAATCCATTTCACAATAGATAACGCGTGAGTAGTTTAAACAAATGCGTAATGGCGATGCGTTCATATACAATTCGTCCGATTGCGATCAAATTTTGCTGAGTTGTTGTGCACAGTCCCGGAAAAGTAATAGGCGTAGTAAATCCAATTTACAATAGATGGCACGCGAATAGCTTCAACAAAATGGCGTGCGTTTGTTTCAAGAAAGTCCCAAATGTGTTCATATACCATTCATCCCATTGCGTTGAAACTTGGGTGAGAGGTTGTTTACACTACAGGCAAGGTTTCTGGCTTAGTAAATCCATGTTATAATAGGTAGCGCACGAGTAGATTCAACAAATGAGCGACGACGCGCGAAGCGTTTCAACAAAGTCCCGTATGCGTTCATATACCATTCGTCTGATAGCGATGAAACTTGGGTGAGATGTTGTGTACACTACAGGGAAGGTTTCTGGCTTACTAAATCCACTTAACAATAGGTATCGCACAAATAGATTCAACAAATGAGCGACGACGGGTGAAGCGTTTCAACAAAGACCAGTATGCGTTCACATACCATTCGTCCGATAGCGATGGAACTTGGGTGAGTGGTTGTGTACACTACACGCAAGGTTTCTGACTTAGTAAATCCATGTTATAATAGGTAGCGCACGAGTAGATTCAACAAATGAGCGACGACGAGCGAAGCGTTTCAACAAAGTCCCGTATGCGTTCATATACCATTCGTCCGATAGCGACTAAACTTGGGTGAGTTGTTGTGTACACTCCAGGGAAAGTTTTCGGCTTAGTAAATCCATTTTTCAATAGGTAGCGCACAAGTAGATTCAACAAATGAGCGAAGTCGCGCGAAGCTTTTCAAGAAAGTTCCGTATGCGCTCATATACCATTCGTCCGATAGCGATGAAACTTGGGTAATATGTTGTGTACTCATCTGGGAAGGTTTCTGGCTTAGTACATCCACTTTGCAATAGGTATCGCACAAGTAGATTCAACAAATGAGCGACGGCACGCGAATCGTTTCAACCAAGTCTCGTATGCGTTCATATACCATTCATCCGATTGGTATGAAACTTTGGTGAGTTGTTGTGAACACTTCCGAAATCATTATAGGCATAGTAAATCCAATTTACAGTGGACAGCGCGCGAGTATTTTAAACAAATGAGTGTTGGCGATGCGTTCATATAGCCTACAATTCATCCGATTGCGACCAAATTTTGGTGGGTTGTTTGGCACACTTCCGGGATGGTTATAGGCATAGTTAATCGAATTAACAATAGATAGCGCACCAGTAGTTTAAATAAATGAGTGTTGGTGATGCGTTCATATACAATTCATCCGATTGCAATCAAATTTCGGTGAGTTGTTGTGCATACGCCAGGAAAAGTTATAGGCATAGTAGATCAAATTAACAATAGATGGCGGGCGAGTAACTTCAAAAAAAATGGCGTGCGTTTGTTTCAACCAAGTCCCACATGCGTTCATATACCATTCACCCCAAGGCGATGAAACTTGGGTGAGATGTTGTATACACTCAGGGAAGGTTTCTGGCTTAGTAAATCCACTTAACAATAGGTAGCGCACGAGTAGATTCAACAAATGAGTGACGACGCGCGAATTGTTTCAACAAAGTCCCGTAAGCGTTCATATACCATTTGTCCGATAACGATGAAACGTGGGTGAGATGTTGTGTACACTTCAGGAAATATTTCTAGCTTAGTAAATCAATGTTACAATGGGTAGCGCACGAATGGATTCAACAAATGAAACTTTGGTGAATTGTTATGTACACTCCAGGGAAGGTTTCTGATTTAGTAAATCCATTTTACAATTGGTAGCAAACAGGTAGATTTAACTAATAAACGACAGCGCGTGACTCGTTTCAATAAAGTCCCGTATGCGATCATATACCATTCATCGGAGTGTGATAAAACTTTGGAGAGCTGAGTACAGTCCTGCGAAGGTTCATGAATTAGTAAGTCCGTTTTTCAATGGGTGGCGCACAAGAAGATTCAACAAATGAGTGACGGCGCGAATCGTTTAATCAAAATCCCGTATGCGTTCATATGCCATTCATTCGATTGCGATGAAACTTTGATGAGTTGTTGTGTACACGCCAGGAAAGGTTTTTGAGTTAGTAAATCCATTTTAAAATAGGTAGCGTACGAGTATATTCAACAAATGGGTGACGGCGCTCTAGTAGTTTCAGCAGTCCCGTATGCGTTCATATACCCTTCATTTCATTGCGATGTAACTTTCGTGAGTTGTTGATCACGCTCCCGTGAATGTTTCTGAGATAGTAAATTATTTTTTTATAATAATTTAGAGGTGGTTAACGGAAAAAGAAGAAAATATTGGGAATCCAAAAGCACTGCAACTAACAAAGTCAAAACCCCAACACTTTCTTTGATTGGCATTGCAACGCATGCCGGGTACAGCTAGTTCTAATATAAAATGAAAATATCCTACCGGTCAACTCCTTGAGGACAGTTTAAACTACCCTCTGTGCGATAACCAGATTTGGTTAGGCTGGGCCTCGATGAATCGTAAGTTACGGTTAGGCTATAATAATTGCATGATTCATACATCCGGCATATTGAAACTATTTGGTTGATGACCTTCTAGTTTGGTCAAAAGACGCTTCCGACATGAAGGTATGTTGTTAAAAAAAATGGTAGAGATCAGATGATTAGGTTAGTCGTATTTTGATTTAAGCTTTGAACATTTGGGTGGCCGCCATTACGATTCCGTCAAGATGGTGGCGAATTAAACATGACACTGAGGTGCCCTTTGCTAGTGCTACCTCTGTACCAAATTTCGTTCAATTCGGTTTCTCGTCGTGTTTGATTTGATAAAAAGGGGGGGGGGGGCGCAGACATGCAGAGTACACACACATACACTCATACACACATACACACACAGGCACACAAAGTTTTGGCCCTGTGTAGATCTCATGTCTATTTTTATTTTTTATTTTTATTTTTGCAAAATTTGAAAGTAGGCTAATAACCTAATGTATGTGCCATCAGTTGGTTGTATTGATTGTATGGAATAAAATGTACACGTTTCACTGCAGGCATTGTAACCTTTGTTTCTGATCATCCCTCGTTCATCCGTGATCCTTCTTGAAAGACATTGTCTCAACATCTAGCAGGTGTTAAGATAAGGAAGCTATGTACAGGGTCATTCTTTTTCTGGAGCGGGTCCGGCAGCCAGCTCTCAGCCAACCGAGCTCTTACCGCGGATTGCGCGCAGGTGGAAACCGTAACAAAGTACATTAATTAATGGTAAATTCACCAGCAAATCATGATTAAAGAACTTACCTATCCACAGGAGATGCTGAGAGTGTTCTCCTTCAGCTGATAGACAGGCGAGTTGTACCGTGTAAATAAATTAGCGTTTACACGTTGTAATTCCCTTCTGTTGTGAGGGCTATCTGCTGCCGTATATTGTTCTCCAGCTCCACTAGAGTACGGGTACGGGTAATTGATCTGTACACTTTGTATTTTAAATTAACCCACAATTGAACATCAAACGGGCTTAGGTCCGTGCTTCGATTAATTACAGTAAACACGCAGGGGGGTACAGTAGCTACATAATGTAACAATGTAACTTCCAAAGTTACTGTCTGTCATCTGAAGGAGAACAATTTTAGTATCATCTGGGAAGAGATAAGTTCTAACCTTTAACCGGTGGCGTGAGGTCATCCAGATTCCCAAGAAATGAAAAGAACATCTGTGCGTTTTTAATTAAATCTTGCAGCTGTTGTTTATGTTACCTTCTTATCTGTGCGCTGACACTACACACCCTCGTTGATGAAAGTTTAGTGACTTAATGACTTTAATGATCCTGGCTATCTCGCCTCTGCCTCGCGCAACCCTTCGGACGAGCTCGGTTGGCTGGCTGGCGGATGGCGTGCGCGTTCACAAATGTGTGAACAATGACCACAATATTCGACACCCTGACCCTGAATGAGATAACTTCTTCAGAGAGTAGACACGATGAATCTTCAGCATTATTAGAACATACAGCATAGACCAGTATACCTCCGCTATTGTAATTGGTGACGTTATGGGATTTCCAAAGAGTTGGCGAACAAACCTCAGCGAAGAGAGAAAAACAAGTTTCTCCAGTTTCCCTTGACTGGATTCTGATGTAATAATATGTTCATGAAGGACGTTTGTGGTAACTCTTGAATTAGTTCGGAGAAGTACAGGGTGGGGCAAATAAAAGTGGCCTGGGGAACAGAGTTCCAGGTTATAATGACACACTACCGGGTGAGTAAGCCGTGGTCGTTACGGTGTGGCCGCAGGCAGTCGCTCACACCCGGGAGGCGAGGAGGCTCGAATCCCCCCACCGGCCGACTTGATGTTAGTTTTCTGTGGTTTCCCATTTTTCTTCCAGGCAAATGTCGGGGTTGGTCCCTAACTATAGACCACAGCCGCTACCTTCCAATTCCTCGTCCTTACATTAATACTTTCCTCCCCCAGACAACACTCCACACGCGACAGTACTTGTAGCTCACCCAATAATGGGTGTCCGCATAGAAGCAGATACAAAACTCGGGTGAGCCAAACATGTCCTCGGACACTCCCGGCACTAAAAGCCATACTACGCAAAAAAAAACCACTAATGGAATCTCCTCATAGCAGATGTTGAAAATGACCACCATTTTCATCTCTTGGCACCTTTGAGCCCTGGTCAGCAAGTTGCGGAAGGCCACTGGAATTGCTGCAATCTCATCAGAAATGTTCTGCTGCAGCTCTTGAAGACTATGAGGGTTGCTGCAATACACCTTAGTCACATAATTTTCCAATATTTAGCTGACGTTTATTTATTTTCTGTTTATTCAATATTTTGAATAAGTAATCTCGCATAATTACACGCAGAAAAAAGAAGAATACAGTAATAACTAACATGTGGCAGTTTTATGGTTTTTTGTTTGTTTTTGTTTTAGCGTATGGCTTTGAGTGCAGGGAGTGTCAGAGGACATGTTCGGATCGCCAGAGTTAGTAGCTGCTTCTATGTGGACACCCATGGGGTGAGCTACAAGTACCGTCGCGTGTAGAGTGTTGTCTGGGGAGGAAAGTACAAAGTACTAGGAATTGGAAGGTAGCGGCTGTGGCCTATAGTTAGGGTCCAACCACGGCATTTGTCTGGAAGGAAGATGGGAAACCACAGAAAACCATCTTCAAGTCGGCCGGTGGGGGGATTCGAACCTTCTCGCCTCCCGGATGTGAGAGACTTCCTGCAACCACGCCGTAACAGCCACGTCTATCTCACCCGGTCAGTTTTCTACTACTTGAATTGACAGATGATGTGAGAAGAAAAGTGCAGTAGAATCGTTTCTTTACGATTTCATTTGTGCCAGTTTTCCAGGATAGAGAATTGTACTAAGAACAAAGTTCCAACTGGTTCCGCCTCGTCAATACTGTTTAAACTGTTTAAACAGTATTGACGAGGCGGAACCAGTTGGAACTTTGTTCTTAGTATATTTCAGTCAATACGGAAAAAAAATGTGCGACTCTCAGAGTCAAAAAGAAAGGATAGAGAATTGATTAAAGAGAGTTGCCTAAAAAATCACGTGGCGTCAGGAAGGGCATCCAGCAATCCCCGGCCAAAACCAAAATGAGCCTTGTGGGCTCCGGAGACCGCAATTAGTTGGGAAAAGCCGAAGGAAGAAAGAAATAAAGCAAGAAAGGAAGAAAGACCTATGCACCAAATAACTAAAAATGCAGTCTTCACCAGTTGTGCGATACATACAGTAGGCCTACATGAGATTAATACTTGCACAAATTACAAACAGGGTTACAAGGATGACAAGTTTCGTTCGTCAAGCGAACATCATCAGATCCAGGACAATAAAATCAATCAAATATACAATCGCTCTACCAAACGTTATTAAAACCTACAATAAAACCAGCAAATAATCGCTGAAGTGTATCATAGTATCACAAAACACACTGTATTAGCATTTTGCCCAACCTTCGAGGATTGGTGTTGGAGGGCTGTGACTGTTTGTGGTTGGCATTGTGGCTTTTGGTACAGCGATTGTACATCGCATTGACTTGATTGTTTTTTATTGAACGAAACTTTTCATCCTTGTAAACATCCTCCTAAAATCTGTGCAAATTATAATATTGAATGTTGTTTATCCATTTAGGGGCTTTGCGACATCGTGGTCTGTGTGCAGCTCCGTCTACTTGGGTGTGTGTGGAAATTTTCTGATGGCCTGTGTTATTGAGATGACTGCTTTAGAGTGTGTAATTACAATTCAGTTGAGGATTGGGAAGGAGGCAGCCGTCGCCTCAAGTTAGGAACCATCTCGGCATTCATCAGGAGTAGCAATGGGAAACCATAGAAATCTAACACACCTCTTCTACGTTTTGCCTCGCGAGGCAGCCGTCAGACCAGAATTAAATTTCTTGGCAGATCCGGAAATCGAACCCGGACCCCCGCGATAATAGACAAGAATGCTAGCCACAACGCAGGCGCCGTGTGACGACCGGGACACTGTGGAGCAAGGCACTGGAGCTAGTTGCAGCGTAGTGCCCAACTAGTTTAACACATTTCTACTCTTGAACGTATTTAATAATCATCACTACTAACATGAATTTCAGAGTATTTGCTGGAAATGCTGTCCTTCATTTTCTAAACACACACTCCAATGACGTTGGGAGTTGTGGTACACTCGCTGTAAGTCATGCTCAAAGTTATTTCGTTCTCGAGAGCCTCCAGGGTACGCGGATTGTTTCTGTAACGTATACCTTCTCCTTGAGGTTCTCCCACAAGTAAAAATCGCTCGGTGCAGAAACGTACGAACACATTTACTGGAAGACTTCTTGAGAAGATAAGTTTTCACTAGGAAAATTCCATGTGTTGTTCAATGCCTAATCATGTTTTCATGTTTACAGGATACGAGATAGGCTACAGTACTTAGCACTCAAGTCATAAATCTCGGAACTAAGGTATCATGCTAGCTGGGAATGTAATGAAGCTATGACCGCATTCGGTGAATCTCGACCAGCTGTTGTGTAACGGTAGATGCTAGTCACCTGGCGGTGACTAATCGCTGTCAACCCGTCACACGGTCTAAGCAAGGTTCCGTTCTATAAGAAAGGCTCTCACTGCAGTTGTAATATTGTGTGATTGTGTGGATGTTAACTGTATATAACTTAACCTGCAACCCCCGTCTCCCCTGCTTCACCCGGTAGGCTATCATTAACGGTTTAACCAGCGTAGGCTTAAAAGACCTACGACCTATATCCGTTTTCTGTCTCGGCATGATGGGTTCAAATCACTGACTGGACTATTAATTATAATATCGTGGAGATAGCATTTGCAATGAATTCTTGTCAGACGTAATTTAAGAATGGCGAGGAGCATGGAACACGAATCCCCCTTCCGTCCAATCTAAACTTGACTGTGTATTCTGCGGAACGAAAGCTGAAACTCAGGTGATATTGAAGATAGAGATATGCTGTCGCAGAAATTTTTGTAGAAGGTTTCATGCTGAACAATTCTTACACTCATAGTATGTAAATATTTTAATTGGTTTACCCAGAGTAAGCTTAAAAGGCCCAAGGGCGGTAAAAAAAACCAATTGACTCGATTCCCTAAAATCGTTACTGCTCGGCTTCCTTTGGTTATAAATACATCATTTTTAACAGAAACCTTCCTCGACAAATCCTTTACAGAATGGTGAACCGCATTAAAATCCATCCAGTGGTTCTCGAGATTACCCGGAGCATTCAAGAATCGGGGACTTTGTTTTATACTACGTAGAGATGTGGGCATCACCCACAGTGTACAGTATGTGTTGTTACCCCTGTAAATATTACAATTAGTGTGATGTGGTAAATAATTATAAATAAAACTGCAACAGAAGGGATTAACGTACTGAAAGTGGGGTAGCAGAAAAAACAGGCTTACAGTTATAATTTCAAAAGACGGAAGCAATATCGAACATGGAACGATAAACCGCGTGCATAACTTTAAATAAATTAATGACTGGATCCAGACAAACGAACTGAATAAAGAGGCCTTAGCAGCTGGAGTAAAAGAAATGGAAGTAGCTTTCCAATTCACCCGGAATATATATAATAGATAATATTATTTAAATACCAAAATTCACCTTGACAACACAATCGTCAACTTGGTATCGCTCTATGGCACAGAATTATTATCACAGACTATATATAAAAGGCTAAGGTGCGGTTTGTACCAAAATCCTCTAAATTGTCTCAATAGCACAGGAAATATAGTGCAATTTTTGAAAAGTCAAAGGAAAGATATGTATTTGTTTATATATTCCGTTAAGCAAATAAACAAAACGATAACCACTAACAGAACTGTGTCGCGTCCAGCCCGCATAATACTAGCACCGGGCGGGTGGTCTATATACAAGTAACCGATTGTGCATTCACCAGAAACAGAACCATCCTCCACAGTGCGTCTAAACAAATAAACAAGAACCCTGCATCAAGGTAGAGCCGGTGAGTGGTTTATGCACAGGGACTCTAGTTATTATTAGTATTATTTCTATTATTAGAGCTGTCGATTTAATCGATTAATTGGACCGATTAGTGATTAATCTAAAAATACGTTTAATCGATCAATGTGCTTTAATCGATTAATCGAACCTATGAAAATAGTAGTGTGGTGTAGGAAACGTAATTGTTTTGCACAACATAAAACATGTGTAGTGTATTATTATTTACCATTTGGCGTGCTAGCATCAGCTATTGTAAGATTGACAGGTCATTAAAGTTAGCTGATGCTCATGCCTTTGCTTCAGGATGATAAAAGCGATACTATCCCCTTAATTGCTTTCTCCTAACTAAACGCTTTTGAATGTATTATTTTATTTACTTGCCAACAATACAATTAAATTTTAAATTATTATCTTCCTCATAAGTCGCCTCCGTAGCGTAGCGGTCAGCATGGTTAGCTGCCGCCCCGGAGGTCCTGGGTTCGATTCCCAGCTCTGCCACGAAATTTGAAAAGTAGTACGAGGACTGGAACGGGGTCTACTCAGCCTCGGGTGACCCAAATGAGTAGAGGGGGTTCGATTCCCCCTCAGCCATCCTCGAAGTGGTTTTCCGTGGTTTCCCACTTCGTCTTCGGGCAAATGCTGGGATGGTCCCTACGGTAAGGCCACGGCCGCCTCCTTCCCTCTTCCTTGCCTATCCATCCCAATCTTCCCCTCCCTTCCCTCACGAGGCCCCTGTTTGCTTTGCAGGTGAGGCCGCCTGGGCGAGGTGCTAATCCCACCTCACCAGTTGTATCCCTTCCGATTTAATGTTCCCAGCTCTAGGACACTGCCTGGATAGGCGGTAGGGGTGAGTTCCCTCGCTGAGTCCCTGGGAGCCACCACCCTGGAGGGTAAACACGATTTAAAAAAATCTTCCTCATAGCAAATGGAATTGTAAAACATTTAAAAATATATTGGTTAATTGGTTCCTTAGTTCAGGGCTGTGACAACGCGGTCATGTTGCCCCGTGTACTTTGGGTGTGTGTAGAATCTGTCTGATAACCGGTGTTAATTGTGATGGCTGTATTAGTGTGTGTTATCTGTTTTAATTCAAGTAAGGAATGCAGACATTGGATTTTCAAGTAGTTCCAACTTTTTCTACCAAACGCCACCGTCAACGATCAACTAGTTCTGAACTGCAGTCGGCTCCTGTCGACGAATATTGGAACCTAAGAGCGTTAGTCAAATATAACCTATAATTTAGCTTCACACAAGTGTAATTAGAGGAAGCTTCTTTATCATGTCATAAATGTATGACATGGGACCTCTGGCTTTACTTCCCCTCTGAAGGAAGGCATACTGTGGGATTTTTAACGCTCTTAAAAAATCCGACACTTCGGCCGGGTTTGAACCCGCGACCTTGGGCATAGGAACTCAGCATACTACCAACTTCGCCACCTAAGCCGCCTTAAAATATATTATATATTATTCAAAGGTTTTAATTTCTTGAACTGATACTGTGTGAAATCGACTAAATGTTGATAAATCGACCAATTAACCTATTTAAGGCATTCGGTAAACCGTTCAAAATTTTTAATCGATCGACAGCTCTAGTTATTACTAATGAGTACTCACTTCCCGTAAGAAGAGCTCCTAAGAGGATGATCAAGAGGCTCCTGATTGGTTGGTCCATGGCTATGGTGAACACGACACTGAAGAGCAGAGCTAAATAGCCTTCCCTCAAGAAAGCTCACGTGATCGCTTCATCTCATGATATTCTGAACATAGGCAGAGATTCACACGCGGCTCCAGATAAAGCCAAGGTCAGAATTAATGACTGTATTAGAATTATAAGAAGTGCATCAGCGCCTCATGACGTAATGCATGTAAATACAGCTGTTGTTTTTTCTTGACCCAATTATGGACTTTGAGACTTTATGGTCATGTAGCCTCGTGTGCTTGGGTGTGTGTAGGTCATGTCTGATAACCTGTGTCAGCTGTATATTTGTAATTGGGTCTAGGACTTGGGTAGGAGACTTCCATGACTTTAATTTAAGCACAATTTGCTTGATGCATAAGTGGGGAACCCCCTCCCCCAGGGGCTCACAATTAGTGGGACGTGGGTTGGCGACCACGGGATCCAAGCTGAGTCCTCCATTGCTTCCACTTACTTGCGCTAGGCTAGGCTCCTTTCTGTCATATTTCCCGTCGACCGCCCTTGGTCAACTCTTGTTCTCTTCCAATCCCGACGGTATTAGGGTATCCAAAGCCTAGGGTGTCTTTCATTGTCCCTTGTCTCAACTTTCCGGATATCCTCATTCTTCGAGGAGTTAGACCTCTTCTTTTCTATTCATGGTATATCCTGCCTTCTGCTTAAGGCCCTAAAGGAGGCAGTGTGCATCCTGGATAGTGCTACACCCTCAAGGGCTCACGATTGGTGAGTTTGGGAGTTTGCGACTCCTAGGGATACCTGAGCTGAGTCCGGTTTTAACCCATTTTTCCAGTGACTCTGGAGAGGACCATTTCCTCTTTCATTATCCGAAGGGAATGCCAGTACCGACGGACCAGCGAGTTTTGAACCTAGCGGCCGCCCTCAAACAGCAGTTAGTGTACACGTCCTCTGGCCGAGACCATCACGACACACAGACAGTGAGTGCTATATCTTCTCTCGGCCTGGGACTCTCTCGACGCGTGCCAACAAAAGTACGCGTACAACCGCACAAACTTACTCTACGCAGCACTCACCAAGGGGTGGGGATTCACCGTCCTGTTGGACAGCCCAACAGGGGACTAAATTTTGGACCACCCACCGAATTTCCATTTCCAACCGCCCGCTCGCCAACCCGCGGTCACCCGCGGAGCCAGCAATCAACGGCCAGGCCGAGGACGCGGACCACTTGGGGGCAGACACGGGGCGCCAGTCAAGTGAGCTTCCAGTTACCTCGATCTTCCCGGCGGATCGAGGACAGGAAACGCCGCAACGTAGCGACGCAGTGCTGTAGCCCCCCAATGTGCCACGTACCGTCTCCTGGCGTACCCTTTTCGAATATGAAGATGCCCTGGCGGAACAGTGATGACCGAACTTCGTGTGAGATAGGGGTCGTCAGCCCGTTTGGGTGATCGGATTGTCTCAGAACTCTTTGAAGGGTATAACTTGTGTTTTATAATTTGATAGTGTATACCTTAGGGTAATTTATGTATGTTGTCGCATTTTATGTTCTTTTTAGACCATAATGTCATCTATGTTTTGTATCTTTAAATCTCGACAGTAATAATTTTAATAATAAAGCAGTGGGCCCTCAGCCCGACTCGCTCCTTCGCTGGGCGACTTCACCCGTGCTACAAGGCTTCGCCCTTATGTACACGCCCTGCGCAGTTTTGTATATAAGGAGCTGAGCCGGTTGGCTCGGGAGCAGTCGTCTTAGCGGAGGAGCAGTCAGCAGCAATGATTCCTTCGGATTTCTCTCCAAGTCCCTCAATTCTCATGCTTCGAGCGTTTCTTTTCCTCCTGTTCTTTTAATTCTCTTAGTGCTTCTTTATTGTGGGTTTCTTACTCTAGCCCGTAAGTTGATTGTAAGTTGTAGTTAGGCTACTTGTACTTTTAGTTCTGGTGTTTTTTCTTACTATTTTTCATATTCAACCAAACCATTACGGGCCAATAACCTCTACGTTAGGCAAAAAAGCAATTATAATCATCATTATTATCATCATCATCATCATCATCATCATTATCATCATCATCATTTAAGTGGGAAGCCACGGAGACCCTATTTTCAGTGTGATCGAGATGGAAATCGAACTTCCCTCTTCTCAGTTTTACTTCACAAAGCCTAAGTATACCCCGTTTGAGCTTTCAAAACATAATAGAATTATATTCACAGAGCATGGAATCGAACCAGGGTCTTCGCGATGAGAGTCAAGCGTGCTAGTCACTACGCTGTTGCTCCCCGTAGTCTCGTTGTCGCCCCACAGGTCCGGATTCGATTCCCAGCTCTTCAAGAAATGTAATTCGGATATGAGGATTAGAACAGTGCTTTACTAAGGCTTTGTGAGGTAAAACTGGAAAAGGGTGAGTTCGATTCCTTTCTCAGCCATTCTGGAAGTGGTTTCCTATCATTTCCCAACTTCTACTCCAGGCAAATGCAGGGATTGAACTTAACATAAGACTACGTCCGTCTCCTTCCCAATTCTTATCTGAATTAGAAATACACATATTACTACAGACACCACAGTAATACAGATTATCAAACTATTTTTTTTCTCTCTCTCTCTCATATCTATCCAAGTACATGGGCCTAATGGCCACAAACAATACAATAACTTTCTTTCTTTCTTTCTTTCTTTCTTTATTCATTTTTAGCCTACTTTCGATTTTTGCAAAAAATGAAAGTAGACTTATGAGATCAACACAGGGCGAAAAATCGTGTGTCTGTCTGTGTGTGTGTGTGTGTGTGTGTGTGTGTGTGTGTGTGAGAGAGAGAGGGTGTGTACTCTGAATGTCTGCCCACCCCCTATCAATTCTAACACGGTGAAACCGAATTGAAAGAAATTCGGTACAGAGGTAGCACTAACAAAGGGCACCTCAGTGGCATGTTTTATATTGCCGCTATCTTGACGGAAACGTAATGGCGGCCACCCAAATGTTAAAAGCTTAAATCAAATTACGACCAACCTAATCATCTGATCTCTATCAATTTTTGCAACATTATACCTTTATGTATGAAGAATCTTTAGACCAAACTACAAGGTCATCAGCCCAATCATTTGAGGATGGCGGCTATGTTTGTGTGCAAATCGATTCCCCCTATCTCTTCAAACACGGTGCAACCGAATTGAACGAAATTTGGTACAGAGGTAGCACTATTAAAGGGCACCTCAGTGTCATGTTTTATATTGCCGCCATCTTGACGGAAACATAATGGCGGCCACCCAAATGTTAAAAGCTTAAATCACATTGTATGTCTACCCCTTATTAGTCCCGTTTTTCCAACGGGGTCGGGGATGAGATGCGATGGAAGTCTTTGTGGCGATGGTTTTTACGGCCGGATGCCCTTCCTGACGCCAACCTCAGGAGAGGAGTTAATGAGAGATGAAATGGATGATAGTGAATGAAACTGGGCAGGGATGTGGAAGGAAGCGGCCGTGGCCTGTCAGAAGGTAAAAAGCTTAAATCACATTACGACCAACCTAATCATCTGATCTCTACCAAATTTTTCAACCTTATACCTTTATGTACGAACAATCCTTTCGCCGAACTACAACGTCATCAGCCCAATAATTTCCGGATGGCGGCCATGTATGTGTGCAAATCGATTCCCCCTATCTATTCAAAATCGGTGAAAACGAATTGAACGAAATTTGGTACAGAGATAGCACTAGCAAAGGACACCTCAGTGTCGTGTTTATATTGCCGCCATCTTTACGGAAACGTAATAGTGGCCACCCAAATGTTAAAAGCTTAAATCAAATTACGACCAATCTAATCATATGATCTCAACTAAATTTTTCAACAATATACCTTTATGCAATAAGCATCTTTTGACCAAACGACAAGGTCATCAGCCCAATAGTTTGCCGATTGCGGCCATGTATGTGTGCAAATTGATTCACGATATCAATTCAAACACGGTGAAACCGAAATGAATGGAATTTTGTACAGAGGTAGCACTTGCAAAGGGCACTCATATTCATGTTTAAAATCCGTATAACTCGTTGTATTTCAACACGCTACTACAACCAACATTCAATTATACTCCTTGAAAAGCACAAAGAGTTATAACTAGGGTTCGGATCGATATGCTCGATAAAATCTCCAGATATGCTCGAACACCATGTGTTTTATGCTCGCTACATATGCTCGAAAAAACCATTATATGCTCTAAAAACCCATTATATGCTCGATAGGTATGCTCGAAACCCCCTTATATGCGGTTAAATGCTCGAAAAACACCGTTAAAACTATAGAAAGGAAAGTGAAACGAAAAAACCAATAATATATCTTTAAATACGAGCTTTATTTTCTAATTGTATGTATGATACACTGCAATAAACTTACATTCAAGTTTTACAAGTATATATAAGAGAAGTGCTCTTATAAAAGATACAGTTTAAAAGTTCATTTACAAAATGTTCAGAATTAGGCGAGTCAATGAAGTAGATCTGCATTGGTCTGTACAACAAGAAATTTTCTATGTTTTCAGTTTTGAATGATTTTCTTAAATCAGTCAATAAAAGTTTCAATGACGAGAACGACCTCACAAATGGTTAAAAGACTGCACTTCTATTATTCGCACCAGATAGGCTTTTCAATAATTATTTCTGTTTTCGAACCTTAAGGATCGTCAGGGCCCAAATTCGGGGGAGAATTCGAAGAAAAACAACCTATTTAGACGAAAACCACAAGAATATGCATTTATATGCTTCTATTCTGAAAACCGCGGTTTTATGCATTTATATGCTCGATAAATTTCAATTCTGTTGGTCCCAGAGAGGTGAAAGTACCACCGAAAGGCTTCTTTCAATGTGTACTATTCAGGAAAAAAATATGCAAATATGCTCGAATCGGAGCCCTAGTTATAACTATACCATGCATTTAGGAGAAAGTAGTCTATATGTTCCTTACTGAACATCTTGTTTATTTTATTCCTTTAATAATTATTTCTTTCTTTCTTTCTTTCTTTCTTTCTTTCTTTCTTTCTTTCTTTCTTTCTTTACTTTACTTTACTTTACTTTTTTATTTTATTCCTTCTATCTTTCTTTTTTTCATTCTTTCTTTCTTTATTTATTTCTTCCTTTCTTTCTTTCTTTCTTTCTTTCTTTCTTTACTTTTATATTTTATTCCTTCTTTCTTTCTTTCTTCCTTTCTTTCTTTCTTTCCTTCTTTCTTTATTTTGATCCTCATTTCTTTCCTTAATTATTTCTTTTTTCTTTCTTTCATTATTTCTTTCTTTCTTTCTTTCTTTCTTTCTTTCTTTCTTTCTTTCTTCATTTTTTTATTTTATTCCTTCTATCTTTCTTTCTTTCTTTTTTTCTCTCTTTCTTTCTTTACTTTTTTATTTTATTCCTTCTATCTTTCTTTCTGTCTTTCATTATTTGTTTATTTATGTATTTATTAACTTATTTGTTTATTTAATGATTTTGTTGTGTATTCGAACCCTCAGAAATGTTTGTTTTAAAGAAATCTCATCCTCAACAGTTGGTAACACATACACACCACCAGAGACTCAGTTATCGAATACTCGTGTGGACTAGAGCCGTTATTGTGGCGCACTGATCTGTATTGTTCTCTATATATTGTTTGGCTTCCTCATAATAAATGGTCAATCTTAGAAAACACAAAAGTGGTGTCAGAAGTAGGATTGATAAATAACGTGTGCGGTGCCGAAGTTCAACTCCACGCCGTGAAACTTGTGCGAAACGTGCTACCGAACGAAATTCAACTCCACGCAGGTTAGTGTAGGTATATCAGTGAAGCATCTCCCTTCATCATGGCGGAAGGAGTATCCACAGAACTTCTTCAGACTCTTTCTGGGATTATTGCTAGCGCTATCAGGGAATCCACCACGCGAGGCGGCATCGGGAATGAGCCGATGTCACCGGGACGGCCTAGACCACCACAATTCTCAATGTCAGCATACCACGCCGCCGATGGGACCACCATATGGGACTATTTCACGCGGTTCACATGGGCGCTCGGTCTGAGTAAGGTCCCGGAAAACGAACACGCGCAGTACGCACGTGTCTACATGGGCGCCGAACTTAACGAAGCTTTGAAGATTCTAGTAAGTCCCGTCGACCCGGAAACTCTCTCATATAGCGAAATCCAGTCAAGATTGTCGAACCATTTCGACGCCAGCCGTAACAAATATGCAGAGAGCATAAAATTCCGGAACGTCATGCAGAGAGCAGGGGAGACGATCGCCAGCTTCACTCTCAGTTTAAGACAAGCAGCAACACACTGTGAGTACGGAGAATTTTTAGACCGCATGCTAATTGAGCAACTGCTTAAAGGTTTGGAATCGAGGGACATGTGTGACGAAATTATTGCCAAGAAACCGGAGAGCTTCACTGCTGCGTACGAGATAGCCTGCGCACTCGAAGCCACCCGGAACACTGCTGACGAGGTTAAGAATTCGAATATAACCTCAAAATCCGATTCAACCAATCGGATAGGCTTCGAAAAGCCACAGTCGCGGAGGGGTGGCAACCAAAGGCAACGTGGGATATCGACCAATTGTCAACAGAAATCCGACCAATCAAGGCCTCAACAAGGATTGCATCCAGCAAATCAGGGAACATCAAGTAACCAATCGATGTGCGCTGGGTGTGGTGGGGAACATCCACGCAGTCAGTGCAGGTTCCTCAACGCAGAATGTCGGACATGTGGCAAGAAAGGTCACATTGCTAAAGTTTGTAGGTCCAAACCAAAGCAGCGGAATACAAATCACGTGACCGAAGGAGAACAACCAGCTGACAGCGTTGATGTCATACATCATTTCAACAAAGTTGAGGTCATCGGAAAAATGCAGTCTCCAGGTAAGCAGTTGATAGATGTCATCATAGAGGGAACCACCGTCAATATGGAACTAGACACCGGCACCCCCTGTCAAATGATGAGTAAACTGAGGTTAGGTATGATCAAACCAAATTGTATTTTACAGAAGGTTGATCGTATTTTTGCGAGCTACTCTGGCCACCGTATTAACTGCATCGGTAAGACACCAGTCACCGCTACCATTGGCACCATCTCCAGGAACCTCGACCTCTACATCGTCGACGATGAATTCGAGACACTCCTTGGTCGAGAGTGGATCTCTGAGTTTGTGCGAGAGATCAATTTCGAGCAGCTTTTTGGAAAACCAGAACCGTTCCACCAACTCTCCGTCAAACAGTCTCTGTCCCTGGACCAGCAAAAGGAACTTGACGCCACCCTCAACCGCTACCATGATGTCTTCAGTGATACCCCCGGGAAGCTGTCAGGCCCACCAGTGAAGATGCACCTGAAGGATGGCGCCACCCCAATCTTCTCCCGAGCACGTGACATTTCTGTAGCCCTGCGAGATGCCTATGCCAAAGAAATTGACGCAAAAATCGCATCTGGTTTCTACAAGAGGGTAGACTACTCAGAGTGGGCGTCAACAACTCATGTCGTTGTGAAGAAGAACGGCAAGTTGAGAATCACGGGAAACTACAAACCTACTCTCAACCCGCAGATCATCATTGATGAACACCCGATTCCGAAAGCGGAATACTTGTTCAACCAATTGCATGGTGCCACCCTCTTCTGTCACCTGGACGTCACAGACGCATACACTCATCTCGAGGTCGAAGATGAGTTTAGCCAAGCCCTCACGCTCAACACTCCGACCCATGGCCTGATCCGTCCAACTCATGCTGTCTACGGAGCAGCCAACATCCCCGCTATCTGGCAACGGCAAATGGACTCGGTTTTGCAGAAACTCCCAAATGTTGTGAGTTTCTTTGACGACACCATTGTTTTTGCCGATAGTTTTGGCAATCTGATGGAGGCTCTCACCGTGGTACTAGAGCGCTTTCGCCAACAGGGTCTCAAGCTCAACCGAGCAAAATGCAGCTTTGCAGAACCTGTCCTGGAAGCTCTTGGCCACAAGATCGATGCTTCAGGCATTCATAAGTCTGATGCGCACATCCAAGCCGTACGAGACGTGCCAAAACCAACGACTCCAGAGGAACTCCAGCTGTTTTGGGGTAAAGCGACATACTACAGTGCCTTCATCCATAACCTGTCAACGAGAGATCGGCCACTCAGAGACATGCTGTTGAAGGATCCTCTCATATGGACACCAGACGGCGACAGGGCCTACCTCACCGCAGGTCCTTATGCAGTACGATCCAACACTACCACTTTTGCTGGCAACGGACGCTAGCAAAACCGGTCTCGGCGCAGTGACGTCTCACCGGCTCAGCAATGGACTAGAACGGCCTATCGTATATGCTAGTCGGACAATGTCATGTTCGGAGCAAAGGTACCCCCAGATCGACAAGGAAGCGCTCGCCATCGTTTGGGCAGTACAAACGTATTTCAACTATCTGTACGCTCGACACTTCACGCTAATCACGGATCACAAGCCCCTGACGCAGATCCTACATCCAGAGAAGTCGCTACCAGTCCTGTGCATTAGTCGCATGGCCAATTATGCCGAATACCTCGCACACTTTAACTACACTGTGGTTTTTAAAACATCGAAGCAAAACGCCAACGCTGACTACTGCTCTAGAGCACCGTTACCATCGACCGTCAACAAGATCCAAAACTCAATCTCGCAACAGAGGGAGGAAACGGAGGATTACGACGATTTTGATTTTTTTTACAGTTCACCAGACGCAGCAGTTACCAGTCAAAGCCGAAGCCATTGCACGAGAGACGAGGAAGGACCCTGATCTCGGTAGAATTGTCAAACGTCTGGAAGGAGGCCAAGATCTCACCCGCCACGACTTCAAGGCACCCCAGGTAAAATACACGCTCGCCGCCAACTGCTTGATGATCGAGCACAGAGTAGTGGTTCCAGCTGCACTGCGAGATGCTATCCTCAACGACCTCCTTGCAGCTCACCTGCGGATCGTCAAAATGAAGGCAATGGCACGTTCCTTTGTGTTTTGGCCAGGCATCGACTCCGACATCGAGAAGCTCGCAAAGTCCTGCACCACATGCGCAACCCATGCGCACGCTCCACCCAAGTCCCGCGGGCATCACTGGGAGTACCCGAAGGCACCGTGGGAACGCATTCACATCGACTACGCGGGCCCAGTAGCTGACAGCATGCTTCTGATTGTTGTAGATGCCTACAGAAAGTGGCTCGAGGTCAAGACAACAACCACCACGACAGCTGCAGCAACAATCTCTCTGATGGATGACCTGTTCACAGCGCACAGCAGTGGTGTGAAGTACCACAAGCTTACAGCACCATACCATCCATCAACTAATGGCCAAGCAGAACAGTATGTCCAAACAGTGAAGGATGCCCTCTACGCGATGAAAACAACCAAAGGAACTCTGCAGACAAACCTGAACGAGTTCCTTCGCCAATTTAGAAGAGCGCCGCACTCTACCACCGGACAATCTCCATCTCAACTATTCCTGGGACGAGAACTTCGGACACATCTCAACCTGGCGAGACCCGAAGACGTTCGCACTAGAGTCTGCGAGAAACAGAAAGCAGAAATGGACTCTACATTCCGCACCTTCGAAGCGGGTCAGTCAGTCTACTTCCTCTCTGGCAACCCGAACCGGTACAAGTGGCTCCCTGGTACCATCGCAGCCCACATTGGAGATCTTCACTATGATATCAACTACCGGGAGAAACGAATGAAGCCCCACATCGACCAAATTAGGCCATTTCCAGGAATACGGCCAAACACGGAGAACCAGGAACCGACCAGCGATGAACCTCCCGAAATTCCACCTAGGCCACGACGTGTTCGGTTCTTCCCAGCACCAGCTACCGCAGTACCAGCCGAGAGGATGCCACAAGTGATCCGTGGAAACCGAACACCAACACCAGCTACTCCAGTTATACCGCTCATGTCTACACGCAAACGCCGCCCACCATTAAGATTTTCACCTTAGACATAACAAGTTCAATTTAAAAGAGGGAGGAAATGTTGTGTATTCGAACCCTCAGAAATTTATGTTTTAAAGAAATTTCATCCTCAACAGTTGGTAACACATACACACCACCAGAGACTCAGTTATCTAATACTCGTGTGGACTAGAGCCGTTATTGTGGCGCACTGATCTGTATCGTTCTGTATATATTGTTTGGCTTCCTCATAATAAATGATCAATCTTAGAAAACACAAAAGATTTATTACTTGATTGATTTATTTATTTATTGTTTATTTATTTCCCTCTCGAAGGTTGACTAACGGGATTCTCTTTTTAATATGTAAAGTATGTTTCTCTTTTTGCGACTTATAATTACAGTATAATTATTCTGTTGACTTTCACTCTGTTCCCCAATCAGCTATCTGAGCTATTAGAGAGCGTTTCCTCGAAGATTTGCATAAAGGGTTGTGCACTTCTTTATCTGACAAGTAACACCTCTGCCTGCGAAAACAATTACCGGCTGATAGGCGCTCCAAATAGCACCTGAACAAGATACCGTACTGCAGTCTATTCTTAGCCAAGTGTAATTAGTGAGTTTCACCGGGTCGTCATTCTTAGGACTGACACTCGTGGCGTAGTGAATAGCTTTCTTGGAGGAGGTTTGGGTCCGACTCCCGGCTCTGTTAAGAAATTGAATTCTGGGCTGAGGGCTGGAATGGGGCACAGTCAGCGTCGTGAGGCAGAACTGAGAGGAGATGGGTTGAATTCGCCATCCTAGAATTAGTATCTTTACAAGGTTTCTCAATGCTACTCCAGGTGAATGCTGGGATGATACCTAAATTAAGGCCACGACCACCTCCAAACTAACTTCTGGACCCAATCATACAGTAAATACGCACACTAATACAGCCATCATATTTATACAGGTTAACAGACAGTTTCCACAGATTACGCGGGACTACATTACCACTAAATGAAGCAACAACAACTACGAGACTCTTAAGAATGAGAGATGAGAGGAATGATACTAATGATGGTGGTGATTGTAGTGCGAGGCATCAAGGGCATTAACGTGAAACGAATACTACCACAGTCTTATAACTGACTTACCTACTAAGAAAATATATTCTTTTTAAATTAGAGTGCCATATCCCCTCCCGGGACATAGGTGACCTGAATTAGAGCCCTTGACTTCGTCAATGGATCACTAACCAGGCATCCCGAGCCGGAGTTTGTGTGTGGTAGGGTGGCCAGTTCCTTTCTACTCCTCCTCCTCCTGCTCATAGCGTCCGGGAGGTTCCCAATTTTGCATCACGAAGCTGGGAGACCCCGTACCTGACCATACCAAGACTTTTAAATTATTGGCATAGCCGGGGATCGAACCCGGTACCTCGGGGGTGACTGCCAACAATGCTAGCCACTGCGCCACGAGGTGGTCTAAGAAAAGAAATGGACAAGACAAAAATATAAGAATATGGGAAATAAAAGACAGTGGTTAAGTAATGCCCCCTCCATGCCTACTACCCCTTATTAATCCCGTTTCCAATGGGGTCAGGGATGAGATGCGATGAAATTCCACGTGGCTGATGGTTTCTACGGCCAAATGCCCTTCCTGACGTCAACCTCACGAGAGGAGTTATTGAGAGATGCAATGAAAGAAGGTGAATGGAAGTTCAATTTGAAGTAGTTCCAACTTTGACTACCAGACGCCTCTGTCACCCGGCGGCGAACGTTGGAACTTGATAGATAGTTTATGAACCAAATAACCTATAAATTTAGCAACACACCATCAATTGCAGTGACAGGTTCTTTTTCATGTCATAATTCTATTACATGGGCCCGCCTCCGAAGGGAGGCATACTGAAGGATTATAACGCTCTTAAAAATCCGACGACATCGGCCGGGATTGAACCCACGATCTTGGGCATAGCAGTTCAGCATGCTACCAACTACGCCACCGAAGCCGCCAAGGTTATGTAATGCCCCCACCCTCGGAAGTTGAGGATTGAGGAAGTAGAGCCATGTAAGGCACATAGGAAAGGGATAGAGAATAGATTCCACCCCATAGTCACTGGAAAAGAGAGGAAAAACGAATTCAGATCAGAAATACTCAGAGGTCACCAACTCCCTAACCCACCAGCGTGGTGGGCTAAACACACCCCGCCTCCTTTAGGGCCTCGCACGGTAAGACAGGAATAATCTCATTCCCGACCCCGTTGGAACGTGTTTAATGAGCGGTAGATATAGATTATTATTAGTAGTAGTAGTAGTAGTAGTCTATATATGAAATTTACTTCAATATAAAAAACAATCACCGTTGGACTATTGTATTGAACACGAGTTTGATTGACATGTTTTAGACTGGGGATCTATCTACAGGGTATTTCATATAAAGTAAGAACGGCAAGCGGCGGTTTTGTTATTCGTTGCTTCAGTGGCCTTGGCCGAGCTTGTGGCGCGCCATGGCCCCCTACTGTACAATTGAAGGCGCGCGCATAGTACGGTACATACAAGGGCAGTTCTTTTTTCAAGTTCCGATGGATTGTATAAAAATAACAGATTGACATACCAAACTGATTTTACTAGTCTACTAAATGTTTGTTTGTTTTATGCGTATGTCTAAACTTAATCGCCAAAACAATTGAAACATTTTGTCGTATCGTTACACCAGCTTTCCAATGCCCTCGGAAAAATATTCTGCCGCCACTGAGGTGGGTACGTCCAGACAGTCTCCTGAAGTTTTTTCCTTTTTTGACGAGGCGTTGCCGCCCAACCATACCTTCAATTCTCGAAAAAGGTAAAATCTTTCAGTGCTGGTTTGGACTAGATGGCAGATGATCCAAAACTTCACACTTGAATTCTTTGTAAACGTCTATCGTGACGTTTGTACAGTGTGGTCGTGAATGATTTTCACCTTTTTCGAGAATTGAAAGTATGGTTGGGCGGCAACGCCTCGTCTTAAAGGATAAACTTCAGGAGACTGTCCAGACGTACGCACCTCAGTGGCGGCAGAATATTTTCCCGAGGTCATTGGATAGCTGGTGTAACGATACGATAAATGTTTCAATCGTTTTGGCGATTACGTTGAGACATACGAATAAAGCAAACATTTAGTAGACTAGTAAAATCAGTTTGGTATGTCAATCTGTTATTTTTATACAGTCCATCGGAATTTGATAAAAACAACAGCCCTCGTATGTACTATGCGCGCGCTTTCAATAGTAAAGCAGGGGGCCACGTCGCGCCACAAGCTCTGCCAAGGCCACCACAGCAGCGAATAACAAAACTGCCGCTTGCCGTTCTTACTTTATATGAAAGACCCTGTATCTTTCCCGATGCCATGGTATCCAGTGTTTGTCACCTGTGCGTTGCTATAAGAACGCAAGCTCTTAGTTAATTGTTGGTTGTTCAACTATGTATACTATCTCAGTAACGTCACGTTGATATAGGAACTCAAGCTCTTAGTTACGTGTTGTTTGTTCATCTATGTATACTATGTCTGCACCTATACGTTGCTTTAAGAACTCAAGCTCTTAGCTACGTGATGGTTGCTCATCTATGTATACTATGTCTGCACCTATACGTTGCTTTAAGAACTCAAGCTCTTAGCTACGTGTTGGTTGCTCATCTATGTATATTATGTCAGTAGCTTCACTTATAGGCCTACGTTGCATTAAGAACTCGAGCTCTTAGCTACGTGTTGTTTGTTCATCTATGTATACTATGTCAGTAGCTTCATCTATACGTTGCTTTAAGAACTCAAGCTCTTAGCTACGTGTTGGATGCTCATCTATGTATACTATGTCTGCACCTATACGTTGCTTTAAGAACTCAAGCTCTTAGCTACGTGTTGGATGCTCATCTATGTATATTATGTCAGTAGCTTCACTTATAGGCCTACGTTGCATTAAGAACTCGAGCTCTTAGCTACGTGTTGTTTGTTCATCTATGTATACTATGTCAGTAGCTTCATCTATACGTTGCTTTAAGAACTCAAGCTCTTAGCTACGTGTTGGATGCTCATCTATGTATACTATGTCTGCACCTATACGTTGCTTTAAGAACTCAAGCTCTTAGCTACGTGTTGGATGCTCATCTATGTATATTATGTCAGTAGTTTCACCTATACATTGCTTTAAGAACTCAAGCTCTTAGCTACGTGTTGGTTGCTCATCTATGTATATTATGTCAGTAGCTTCACCTATACGTTGCTTTAAGAACTCAAGCTCTTAGCTACGTGTTGGATGCTCATCTATGTATATTATGTCAGTAGTTTCACCTATACATTGCTTTAAGAACTCAAGCTCTTAGCTACGTGTTGGATGCTCATCTATGTATATTATGTCAGTAGTTTCACCTATACGTTGCTTTAAGAACTCAAGCTCTTAGCTACGTGTTGGTTGCTCATCTATGTATATTATGTCAGTAGCTTCACTTATAGGCCTACGTTGCATTAAGAACTCGAGCTCTTAGCTACGTGTTGTTTGTTCATCTATGTATACTATGTCAGTAGCTTCATCTATACGTTGCTTTAAGAACTCAAGCTCTTAGCTACGTGTTGGATGCTCATCTATGTATACTATGTCTGCACCTATACGTTGCTTTAAGAACTCAAGCTCTTAGCTACGTGATGGTTGCTCATCTATGTATACTATGTCTGCACCTATACGTTGCTTTAAGAACTCAAGCTCTTAGCTACGTGTTGGATGCTCATCTATGTATATTATGTCAGTAGCTTCACTTATAGGCCTACGTTGCATTAAGAACTCGAGCTCTTAGCTACGTGTTGTTTGTTCATCTATGTATACTATGTCAGTAGCTTCATCTATACGTTGCTTTAAGAACTCAAGCTCTTAGCTACGTGTTGGATGCTCATCTATGTATACTATGTCTGCACCTATACGTTGCTTTAAGAACTCAAGCTCTTAGCTACGTGTTGGATGCTCATCTATGTATATTATGTCAGTAGTTTCACCTATACATTGCTTTAAGAACTCAAGCTCTTAGCTACGTGTTGGTTGCTCATCTATGTATATTATGTCAGTAGCTTCACTTATAGGCCTACGTTGCATTAAGAACTCGAGCTCTTAGCTACGTGTTGTTTGTTCATCTATGTATACTATGTCAGTAGCTTCATCTATACGTTGCTTTAAGAACTCAAGCTCTTAGCTACGTGTTGGATGCTCATCTATGCATACTATGTCTGCACCTATACGTTGCTTTAAGAACTCAAGCTCTTAGCTACGTGTTGGTTGCTCATCTATGTATACTATGTCTGCACCTATACGTTGCTTTAAGAACTCAAGCTCTTAGCTACGTGTTGTTTGTTCATCTATGTATACTATGTCAGTAGCTTCATCTATACGTTGCTTTAAGAACTCAAGCTCTTAGCTACGTGTTGATTGCTCATCTATGTATACTATGTCTGCACCTATACGTTGCTTTAAGAACTCAAGCTCTTAGCTACGTGATGGTTGCTCATCTATGTATACTATGTCTGCACCTATACGTTGCTTTAAGAACTCAAGCTCTTAGCTACGTGTTGGATGCTCATCTATGTATATTATGTCAGTAGCTTCACCTATACGTTGCTTTAAGAACTCAAGCTCTTAGTTACGTGTTAGTTGCTCATCTATGCATAATATGTCTGCACCTATACGTTGCTTTAAGAACTCAAGCTCTTAGCTACGTGTTGATTGCTCATCTATGTATACTATGTCTGCACCTATACGTTGCTTTAAGAACTCAAGCTCTTAGCTACGTGATGGTTGCTCATCTATGTATACTATGTCTGCACCTATACGTTGCTTTAAGAACTCAAGCTCTTAGCTACGTGTTGGATGCTCATCTATGTATATTATGTCAGTAGCTTCACCTATACGTTGCTTTAAGAACTCAAGCTCTTAGTTACGTGATGGTTGCTCATCTATGTATACTATGTCTGCACCTATACGTTGCTTTAAGAACTCGAGCTCTTAGCTACGTGTTGTTTGTTCATCTATGTATGCTATGTCAGTAGCTTCATCTATACGTTGCTTTAAGAACTCAAGCTCTTAGCTATGTGTTGGTTGCTCATCTATGCATACTTTATTCTTTTTTGTGAGGTGTATTGTTTGGATCGTCGGTTACCGGAGATTACAGCGAGGGCAGTATTTGCATATCGACCAATGCTTTATGACAAGACGCGAACGTTACTGGAAGGATACTCGTCTACACGCTTTGTGTGATTTATCGAGCCCTACTTGGTCACTTATCGGCCTTTGTCGAATGGAAATCCACAGGTGGAAGCACCCAGTAGGAATTCACTTATCTATTCCAGCGTTTGTACATAAAAAAGAGTGATGATAAGTGGCATTGATAAAACAACGAAGCCCTTGGGATATCCATAACATTTACGACGGAGTACTAGAAACAATTACACTACACCCATGGCAAAAATTCAGGAATTGGGAGGAGTCGAAGTGCTACCACATCCAGCTTACAACCTTGATCTTGCGCCTTCATATTACCATATTTATCGATCCATGGCCCAATTCATGCGTGGAAGCATTTCGAAAACATTGAAGCTGTGTAATTGGATCTCGCCGAATTCTTCGAATTAAAACCCAGAGACTGGTACCGGCGCCGGTCCAACACACCTCGCTGAAAGATGGTTCATCTGATGGTCTCTACTTTGAAGAATAGTTTAATTTCCAACTAAAATTTTCTTAAAATCGGCATTACTTATGAGACATCTCCTGTATTATTAAGTATTTTGTAAGCGATAAGTATTATGGATCTGTGCGGAACTCGTACATCTGGGAATTAATGAGAAAATCTTCTTCATGCGTATGCAGTAATAAGCTCAACTTAAAAAATCAATTGTATAGAGTAAATAAGGGGTCGTGCATAAAATACGTTCGTGTGAAACAGGGGACGGGGACGGTCGGGTGGTACTGCACATCGGCCGGTATCGGACAAGCCCAGATTTCGTTGTTAGCGGTAGTTGGCAGAAACTGTCTTAGAAGGAACGGATCCTTCGGCAGGTGGGATATGTGGGAATACCATAAATCACTCGAGAAGCAAGGTTGTTTGTGAGTGATAGTGTTTCCTTGTTCTTTCTGCGCATTCTTCCCGGCATGGACTTATTTTATCAAGAAGCCAGTGTAAGTTGTGTTGAATGTTAAGTACAATCGCAGAAATAGCATTCGTTACTCTGTAATCTAAGGGGTCAAGAATCTCACTATTTTCGAAGGTTCTCGGTTGAGTTCCTGCTTTACATAAGTGCTACTAACTACGGCTTCCACTTTTCAATACAAATTTCCCCTGAAGAAAATGTGCAGTCAGTTACGAATCCAATAAAAGTATAGTAACAATTTAAAAAAAACAAGAGAAAATCTGAAAAACATAACATCAAACAATTGAAGAAAACATTAAATGACAATAACATAATTGACACAAAATCTGTCAAAAGCAATACATTAGTAGCCTACTTTGAAATAAGAACAATACATAGAAAAAACAGAAAAATTCTTTCAAAACACAAAATTTATGTTAACTAATAAAGTCCCAACTGCAACCTTACAGAAAAACTAAAACAAGTAATTAAAGATACAGACGTATTATTTGATGGGGAAAAAATGAAAAATAAACTTGATTAACATGAATTCCGGTTTGCCCACAGCTAGAGCATTGGCAAAGATTCACAAAAATGGCATACCCATAAGACCCATAATAAACTTCAAAACAAATTGGTATTGAAAAGTGGAAGCCATAGTTAGTAATTGTAGATTTAAAATACGGGCCAAAAAATGGCAATTATGACGAAAGTCATGGATATACTGTACATTACATAAGTGCGTCATTCGGGCGGTATCGGACACACTGCTTGCGTGCACTATCGGACATCTTAGATCGAGCCTTAACTTTTATCCCATACAAACAATAACTGGAGGAAAGAAGAGCTCGTTTGTGTTATCAAGAGAAGAGAAAGTGTAAAGTCACTGACAACACTGCATAATTTGTGGAGAGAGCTTCAGTGTAGTGTGTGAGTGAGGAGGTTGTGCTCATGAGAACTGAGCAATTCTTGAGGGAGAAACTTTAGTTTATAAGTGTGAAATTTGCAGAATAGCTAAACATTGAACTTAGAATTGCACAAGGAAATTGGTGTTTCTTTAAAGATCAAAAAGAGAATATACCGTGCAAATTAGACTAGTTGTTACCTGCGGAAGTGAAAAGTTGGTACTCACCAAAAGAGGAGAGGAAGCATAGGATACGTGAGAACGGACAATTATTAGGAGAATATATGGACCCGTCCTGGAAAATGAAAACTGGCGAGCACGATATCACAAAGAGTTATGGGGAAGAATCGGCTAAATCCGCAATATTAAGGGGTTGATAGTAAACAAGATAAATTAGGAGAAAGGTTTATAGAAAATTTAACTTAGAAATTAAATTAGTACATAGCCTATTTGTGATAAATTCAGTTCTTAAAATTTCTTCTGGTGTGTGTTGTGTATAAGGTGCGTTCAAAAAGTAACGAGCTGGAGGTTGGAATGCACAAACCGGTGACGAAATCGGCTAATCGTGGCGTGTGTATCGAGGTGTGGTTCCGACCAGAGCGTGGAAGGTCACAGCCCGTCGCTAGAGGGCACGCGTGCACGTCACGACACGATACAAAGTGAGCAACAGCATGCATCATTCATCTAGCGCTGACAGTCGCATTGCAAACAGTGATATGGAGACGTCAACCGAAGAGCATAGAGGTGTTGTTCGGTTTCTGACAGCGGAAGGAGTAGGGGGAACGGACATTCATAGGCGAATGTCACAAGTGTACGGCGAACACTGCATGTCCCTTGCAAGGGTCAAGGCGTGGCACAAGAGCTTCAGGGAAGGACGGGTGTCGTTAGCCGATGATGCCCGGTCTGGAGCACCCCTCTGCATTACCGATGACAACGTCCAGCTGGTTGATGCACTCATTACCCAGGACCGCCGAGTGTCAGTGAACGCCATAGCCGTCGTGGTCGCTCCACGACAATGCACGACCTCATACGGCCAACACAGTCGCGACACTCCTGCAGAAATTCGAATGGGAGGTCCTCGGCCACCCTCCATACAGTCCAGACCTCTCTCCCTGTGACTACGACATGTTTGGTCCCCTTACATTGAGGTCTTCTTCAGCTCAAATTAAAATGAAATCAATTAAGAATTAAAAATAAAATAATATAGATGTACTTAAGTCTAAATTTTGTTTGAAGTGAAATCTTTATGATAAAAATTGTAATAAAAATGAAATAAAGTAATAAAATGGATATCCCTACAATAAATAAATAAATAAGTAAATAAATAAAATAAGATTTAATATTGGGCTTTACATTATTTTTTCAAAATACAGTTTGAAAAATAAGATTTTTTAAAATAGTGAGTGTAAATAAATATTGGACTAAATTTACGATACCTTGTCTAAATCTACAATATGACAAGCCAAATAATATACTTCGTTACTACCACTACTTCTTAAATGAATCACCGAAACACATGTAAATTTATAAATATTTCACAAACAAAATACAACAGAGCTTTTCACGATTTTACCACCAGCTGGTAGCATTTATCGTTTCGAAATTCATATTAAAGATCAATGAAATTGTTGACGGAACACAACTGGTGAAATGAACTCGTCTCTTGCGCTGAGGTATTATCCAAGTCTCCCCTATAGCCTGTATGAGGAACCTTGCCTATCAGTAGAAGTGAGAAGAGGAAGACTACGATGGTCAGGTCACCTCAGGGCTGGATTTACCAATAGGCCCGGCTTGGGGGCGCACCATGCTGAGGGGCGCAAAATTAATCAGCACATTTCTTTGTCAGAAAATTTCCATAAAATGTTATAGACTACAATACACGTCTACGACCAACAAATCTTTCGCAACAGCAGATTTTTCGACTTCAGCTTTAGAACAGGTATGTTTTATGATTTATTAGGAGAAAATTTAAGTCTTGAATATTAGTATAAGTTTAATTTGAATAATTCATTACGGTATGCTTAGTTGTAGGTTTTATGATATAGTGTATATGTATATGTGAATATCTGTAAGTGTATAATGCGTCTTAAATGGTTTAAACTTAGCCTATTTTAATATCTCGTTGGCCTATTTATTTATAGTTTATATAGGCCTATAGGCTACAAATTTGGACACAGGTGATTCTCCCATTATTTTAATTGATTTTACTTCCAGATGCATTAGAATGAAATAAAAATTAACTTCACAAAGACCTTTGAGGTCTAAATTCTCCCTCCTTCACGATAGTATGAAGAGGGGGCGCCAAAAACCCACGGGCCTAGGAGCGCATGAAGTCTAAATCCGGCCCTGGGTCACCTACAAAGGATGGAGGGAGAAGCGGGCGGCTAGCCAGATATTTCATCGACATCCGGAAAGAAGGTGACGGCAGGGTGGACCACGTAAAGGATGGCTGGACGAGATAGAGGATGATCTACTACAACTACCAGTGGACTGATGTGATTGAGAAGGCCCGGGTGCTGTACTGTAATAACCTCGCAATGTGTTAATTCTGTTCATGTTTGCAATTAATCAACCACGTACTTTAGTTGGTAAAAGATTACCGATACAGTATCTATAAAGTAAATCACATAATTTTCTTCCCATTCCAAAAAAAAAGGCATAACTGAAATATTTAACTTAACTTGTCCGTTACCTTTGTCAGGTTTTTCTTTTTTTTTTTTTGGCGTGACAACGTGAAATAAATTGTTGGAATTCAGTGACGTTCGTGAAAAGGTGTTAGAGTGAAAGGTGATGATATCGTTTTATCTCTCTTCTGCTGCAACGCTCTCTCTCTCTCTCTCTCTCTCTCTCTCTCTCTCTCTCTCTCTCTCTCCTGTGGTGCTTCGCTCAAGTGTCGCTACTGTCGGTTTTGGATGTCACGGGTAATCTCCAGAATCACTGGATGGATTTTGATGCGGGTTTCACCATTCTGTAAAGGATATCTCGAGGAAGATTTTTGTAGAAAATAATTTATTTATGATCAAAGGAAGCTGAGCATTAATGATATCAGTGAAAAAGTCGAAAAAAAAACACATGGAGTTCGTGCGTTTTTTAAGCTTACGCTGGGCAAACCGTTAAATATATATACATACTATGTGTGTAAGAATTGTTCAGCATGAATAGTTCTACAAAAAAGTCCCAGAGAGCATATCTCTATCTTCAATACATCGCCCACTATAATTGTTTTCACGTTTTCATTTCTTACAACAATCTCCATTCAAATACTGAGGCGACAGTTTACGAGCTAGCTAGGGGCGAGTCTATCACCCTAGTTACAGCCTAGTTAGCGGGCGAACATACAGTATTACCCCCGATACAGCCAGCAGCAAACTGTCGAGTCGTGTTGAGATAAAACTTTAGGTAAGAGTGGTTGTGTTTGGAGTCTCCCTGGAAGTGCAACTCGGCTTTTCTTCATTTCGCCTGTGAACTTTCCGTTCCGCAAAATACACAATTTAAAAAAATATACGAAGCTGAAATTTCGCAGAGTGACAGTTTAAACAAATCAGTCCGAGAATACGTTGTCACGCTCAAATATCATCGCGCATCGTAGTTGCACACACCCAATAATTTGTTTTCGTTATTATCCGATTTGCAAAATATTAATTAAATCTTCTGTATGACACCTTTCAGATACATTCGTAAAAACACAACTTATTTTGAGGTTGATTTGTGGAAGGAATAATTCATCCGTGGTTAAATGTAAGAGAGGGTCCTGAGCCCTAACTTCGCCACTACTTAAGACATAAAATAAATGGTGTTTGAAGCCATTTTCGGTGTTGCCTTAGTAATTAAATTTTTTTATGTTCTTCAGTCAGTCAACACCAATGGATCTGATGATGATCGCTTGACGATCGAAACTGGTCATCCAAGTGTATTTATTAATCTCATGTAATTTTTTTTTCAGGATTAGGGAATAACCCATCACTGTTGAGTACAATCGTCTTGACTGACTGAAAAACATCAAATTTTGACATAAAATAAAGAAACATTCTCGTGATTTCAAAAATATGTTTCATGCTTGTGGTGCTGTATCAAGGGAGTGAAAAGTGGAATTATTTCATACTCTGAGTTGCGCAGTTGCCAAGCCACATCCCACAAGCTGTGAGCCACTGAGTTGAAGAACAGAACAACCGCATCGCTACGGTCTTGTATGATAAGGTTCATGAAATGTTGGCTGGTTTATGAGGTGCCTTATTTCCCACTGTGACGAAATACAAGTGCGAGTCCTTGCCTTGTGTCCGTCCCCTCCAACGTAACAGGATCGTGAGAGCCTTCTCTACAGAACGGAACCTCGCAGGTGCCGCGTGATGGACGGGGAACTCTGGTTCGCCACCTATCAAGCAAGGCACTGGCACTAGCAGCAGCATAGCGCCCAACAAGTTCAACACATTTACACTTTTCAATGTATATAATAACTCATGTCCGCAAAATAATTATTTTAGAAAATTGTTTTAGTTTCGAACTGATTTTTGTGTTTTTGGCGCTGATTTCAGAAATGATATTGGTTTTATTCTATCGCGTAAGGTTTCTCTACAAAATGAGGTAAAACTTTTAGGAACAATCCTAAAAAGGACATTTTTATGTCAGTATTATCTATGTACAATATTATTAAACCACATTAAGTATAGGTTAATTTTAAACATAGAGTAAGAAAAGTTGATAAGGCTTTATTACAACCCCCACCTCCCCCCTCCCTCCCAGGGGCTCACATCTAGTGGGACATGGGTTGGTGACCACTGGACCCCAGCTGAGTTCGGCATTGCTTTCACTTACTTGTGCCGGGCTCCTCTCCGTCTTCTTTCCTGTCGACCTCTCTTGGTCAACTCTTGTTCTCTTCCGACCCCGATGGTATTAGGGTATCCAAGGCCTAGGGAGTCATTCACTTTCCCGCCTTAATTGGCCCTTGTCTCATCTTTTCTGATAACCTCAATCTTCGAGGGGTCAGCCTTCTTTTTCTTTTCTTGTTATCTCCTGCCTCCAGCACAATGCCCTCAAGGAGGCAGGGTGTATGTAGCCCCACCACTTATGGAGCACCATGGATATTGCTACACCCTCAAGGACTCACGGCTGGTGAGTTCTGGAGTTGGCGATCCCGAGGAATTCTTGGGTCCGTTTTGTCCTCTTTTTCCTCTGATTTTGGGGCGAACCCACTCCTCTTTCCCTTTCTTATGTGCCTTTCATGGCTCTCCTTCCTTCCAAGTCGATAAATCCTCATTCATCGAGGGCATATCTTTTCTTCGGGTCATTTATTTCCCTTATCCTTTATTTGTTTACCATTTCTTCTTTTAGTATGTATGGTAAAAGTGTAAAAGTGCTCGCCAACCACCGGCTGAACCGTAAACGCGCGCCCATGATCTACGTTAGTCAATGCCGGCTTAGCTTGCCGTGTTTATCGAGGCGCACAAAGATAATGACCCTGTATTAACTCTCTGTACTGTGCCCAACTCTAGGAATGGGTATTCCAAGATTCAGACACCTAGATATCAAGGGAAAGGCTACAGCCGCTTTTGAAAGTTGAGATATTTGAATATCGCGCTACATTGCTTCTCGAAGCAATTGGAAAGAATATACCGCTAAGAACATGTCAAGTGACGTAGCGAGTAATAGCAGAGGTCGAGGCTATTTATTGATTAAATAGTTAACCATGGAGTAGAGACTTGAGACTTGGATCAGATTACTGGCACGGCCAAATGAAAGAGAATGCACTTAGTATCAAGTAAATCGGACCAGGGATACCAGAGATATGAGGATTTCTAGATTTCATCATGATGACGCGTGACCCTGGCAGTTTTGAATAAAAGCCGGCCGGCCGAGGCATCAGGAGCTCACTTCGAAACAAGCACTTGCCTAACAAGGTGCTACTACGCTGAGCCAAGGCACATGGTTGCCGGATCTACGCAGACGTTATTTTCAAAGTTGTGATAGTCACAAAAGTGCTGCGCTACGAGTGGAACTTAGTAAGTTTCCGGCAAGGAGGATCACTAAGGTGATAGTTATTTTCTACAGACACTGGTGAAATATTTTTATTTTCACATGGACATATGCTAGACTTTGTCTAGAATTAATACTTTGTCACAGTCCAGTAATAACCTAATACTTGGATATTTAAATCCATTTTAGTCAGTTTTCATATTGGTAACTTAATAACCACTTCGATCTATCAGTACACTGAAGACCAGTCTATCACGGTGGTGTTCATTAGCCAACGCAGGGAAACTACATGTTGCTTCGCGCATGGTAGATGGTGTGAAGCCATGCCCAGGGAACGATCTTCAGAGCAGCCGTTGATTGGTTAGACTGTCAGTGTTTTCTTGTACTGAAAAGATTACCGTGAGTTATGTTACAACTGACATATCTAAGAATAGATCACTTAGATCTGACCCCATTTAAGCAAACTGTTATGGAGTTAACAGAAGCCAATATTAAAATGGATCAACAGTTACTTCAAACGTCAAGAGATATTACCACTATGTCTTGTTCGACGGATTGTGGGTATATAATGGCGGCCGATACAAGGATTATACGTGCTTGTCCGATAGGGCATGTTTATGGATAAATCTGGTACTGACCAGGTTCACTACGCTTCAAGACCATCAAGAAATGTAAGCCACATTTGAATTTTATATTATGCCTAGCTAATTGGAACAAACTATTTTTCGGCAGATGACCAACACATTTATTTTTCTTCGTATTTAAATCTTGCAATGATTTACGCAAGACTTGTTAGAGTTATTCTGAGTATTTTCAGCACTCAGAACAATTTAGGATCGATGACCGAGCATTTCGAGCATTTATTTGAATATTTCATATTTTAGGGATATCACGGAAAACCGTCGATGTAATGGTTGAGTTAAATTATTTTTGTTGAGGAATGGATATTTTTTCCATATTCGAAGATTCGAACATGTGGATTCTCACATAATGAAATAATAATTAAATATATTTAAAATAATATAACTAATAATAATAATAATAATCCACTGATAATAATAATAATAATAATAATTTTCATAATTTTTTCTAAATAATTCTTGGATATTATATTTTCTAATAATCATATGTATTGAGAGAGAGCCTATGAAGTAGTTTAATCATTTCTAGTTTGGAACAGGAGATTTTCCGAAGGAGAGTGGTTAGCGCAAGCCCGCATTCAACCAACATTTCAGTTCTGGTTGAACAGTTGATATTTGCAATGAGCAAAGCATATTTTTCAGATAACACGGAGAGGCATGAAACGGGAAGCAATTGATATTTGTATCAAATAGGATATTTTTGTATTTATATAAAATCATGACGTAAATACACTCGAAAGTGAAATAAAGATTATCATAAGTATGGTAAATTCACGGGTTGAACTGAACGGTGGGGCTCGAACCCACGCGTCTACCGAGTCAGCAGAGAGCTTGGCCCCATGACCTAATGCTGTGCTTTAGCCAGCGTAGCCACTATTGTCGGTAAGCTGTTTCTATACATTTGTTATAAAATTTTGTCCATATTGGGGCTAGCAGGTGTGCAGTGTCTTTTACATATTCATTATAGATCCCGTCCGGTCCTGCGGCTTTCTTATTTTTGGTGCTGTCTATAGCGATTCTAGTTTCCTCTATGGTCAGGGGTACCCAGTCTGTTGGTATTTGTGGAGAGATGATATGTGGATCTTTTCTGGTGTGCACTAGACCCTCGATATTGAGAATATTGCTGAAGTGTGATTCCCAATTTTCCATGTCTATGTAGGGTGTCTGTGATTGTTTCTTTGGACGTAGGGCTATGAAGGGGTTTTTCTTGGCTTCCTCTGCTAGCTTCCTGCCCTCTGCTTCTAAGTAGGCGCGCTTCTTTTCTTTCAATGTTCTCTTGTAAAGATTCCTCTTGTCGTTGTATTGAACCCTTTAACCACTGATGGATAAATGATTCGATGTTTTATTTCTTCAATTAATAAATATTTCCACCAGCATCATGAAAATAGCCAGACGGAGATGAGGAAATTTCAAGCATTGGTTGGAGACAATGGCGACATACCTGCAGCAGTTTGACAAAAAGCTAAATACTTAGGATTGTGAAAAGAAAGACCTAGCAATGATTCAGAAGGACAGGTGGTGGCCACCTCAAAATAGAAGCGACGCGCAGTGAGACACGCTGCTGGTATGTTCATTGTAATATTCGCGCCTAGAAAAAATATGATGCAGTAACGTGAGTGGCTGATGAAAATACTAGACACTCCTACGAAGCCAAGGTCTGATAAAAACCACCAAGTTACAGAAAATATGGAACCAATGAGAGAAGAATGCTTACCAGCGCGGCAAGTCTAGCTTGGGCACGCGATGACTAGCATTAACGCGGGAGATCGCCTAGACAACATCCCTACGATCGATTCTAGGATTAATGGGCATATTCTTGACCTGCGCTATTTTTCGAGTTCAGTAATATTTATTTCATTCCTGTACCACTATTATTGTGAGAAATTTTTATATTATTTCCCCCTCTATCAAGACCTAGGGTCGGTTCATTTATAAGTGGCGTGAAGAGCCAAGACATTGCTATTACTCTTGTACGTCTGAGGACGTAAGGGCGTATTACTTTTGTTCGTCTGAGGACGGAAGCTTTTATATTTTTGCGTGTCATGAAGGACACAGAAATTATTAATAAGTGTGTTAAATTCAGTGTTAGATAGTCATAGTACTATATTTTGTAGGGGCAGTATCATCGATAATTCACCAACGAACAGTTCCGGGGAAAGTAGTACCTGAAACGGCGAATTTAGTAGTCAGATATCAAGTGTATAATAATTTAACTTTTTGAATCAGCACGAGAGATGACATCGCTTACCATATATGGGACACATATTTTGTTTTGTAAATATTTTGCTTGTGTGATTAACGTAGTATATTTAGTTTTGGTCTGACACACCTTTTGCATGGAAACAGCTCGCATATGTTATTAGTGGAAGGTTCTTGTTTTTGTTTGTTGTTTTAACTAACGTAGCTATGTGGACGACCGTGTTTGCATATGTTACGCAATGCGGTAAAAAAACGTCTCTCGGAGATATGTTGTGTTTCAGAAGTAGGACTGAAGTAATATATTTATACAGTAGATTGGAGGGTAATTAATCCTTTTTTGGTTTATTATTGATCAGATTCAGTGAAATTATTGCCTTTGGAGCAATGTGATTTGTGACGAAGAGCAGTCAGCTCTATCGTAGGTTATAATAGTTTTTTTTAAATAGTTTGCGAGCACCTATTCAGCCGACCTGTGTGAAAAACGTAATGTCATTCCCAGATGTGTGTGTGTGTGTGTGTATTTTGTGGTCATTACAAGCGGGAATTTCAGCGTAGACTGATTTCTGTCAGCTTGGTGCCAGGTCCATATTGTAACCTTGCGAGTGCAATTGTGGATATTTTGATTAATGTCTGACCATTTGTTGAGGTGGTTGAGATTTGCTGCTGTTGATTCTTTGAGATAACGGCACAGCTGGTCAGTTATTTTTACACACTGGAGTTGGGACAATGACAGGTATTGAGGAAAGGGGGAGATGTTTCACAAGACGGACTGAAGGTTGCTAGCGAGGTCATTAGTGGAGAGTGATTGTGGCACCGTAATTACTTGAAATACAGAATTAAGAACTGATCAATGATAAAAATTTGTTTAAATAAGTGGGAGTTGCCTACGAATCACGATAATCTCCGAAGCGTTAGCTTAACATGCAGTTTTGTTCATATAAAGTAATATCAGCTGGTCAGGCTTTTGTTGTTGTTGGTTTAGTCCATGTTTATATTCCATTCAGTGACCCGTGAAGTCACGTGCTATGCTGTATTTCCTTGCTTGTGTATTGAGCAATTGGCCGGAGTTGGCAGCTCATTGTCAAGTGCGTCATCGCGCTAAATGAGGGTCTCGAGAGAGATTCCTGTAAATAGAAGATTTTAGTGTGTGTGTCAGCATTACATTTTTAAGGGTTTTTATTAGTGTCATGTTCCATATCCGTAAACGTTGATTAACGAGATGATTGTTCGTGAGCATCGTGGCTGTGAACCCGATGTAAACGAACAGTCATCCAAAGTACTCATTCCTCGTAGTTAGTCATTACGCGTACATAAAATCCAAATTGCAAGTTAGTGGAACCAGGCTCCACATTTTAATAAGGGGGAGATCCGTCTGACTCCTCAGCATTGATAGATATTCCTGTCATGGGAAAATTCAGGGAGGATTTTTTTTATTATTGTTGTTTATATTCTTTTTATGCACTATTAGTCATTAAATCATGTTATTATTTTACGTCTTGTCACCTTTCTTTCTTAATTATAGTTTTAATCCTATGACCCTTACCTCAGTAGAGCATGTTATTTGGCGAACGTAAACATCACATAGGAACTGAGCGCGACCCCTTGATTAAGAATTCTTGCATATAAACACTGCTATTCTGAAGGGTTCAGTATATGTGTAGTAGACTTTGGTTATTCAAGTTCTGCCTTAACTGTTGTAATTTTTCTAGGGTCTCCCTCCTCAGCCTATAACACTCACTATCAAACCATATCTTTGCTCTTCTTGTGGCCCGCGGAATGGCGGCCTTTTGTAAGATTTTCTCTATTGTTCTTGTTGCGTCCTCCAGTCTTGAGTTATCTATTAATGAGTCTAAAAGTATTGTTGAATCTAGCATAGCTTTTACTTTCTCGACATCTATTTTCCTTGAAAGGGGATGAGTTGACTTTTCCTGTAGGTTTCCCCATTCCCCTTGGATATTTATTTCAAGTGGTAAGTGTTTCCTTATCACAGCTTGGTTTGCTGTCCATAATGGAAATACGTTTCCTGTTATTGGTCCTTTTGTAAGTGCAATATCTATTGTGCTCTTTCCGTTGTGTGAGATGTATGTGGGGATTGTGGGGTTGTTTAGCAGGATGAAGCCTTCTTCTTCCAGTTTCTCCAGAACTAGCTTGGTTTTGTAGTTAGGAATGTCTAATCTGCAGTTAAAGTCACCTGCGATAATTATTGGTTTATCTTGCTTGCTTTGAATGATCATTTGGCCTAGCTCGTCCATTATGTCGAATGCTGTTACGTTCGGTTGGAAATAAGCGGCTATTATGATCAGGCCGCCTATTTCCAAAAGTAGGGTATGGTCCTGTTGCCTTGTTGATAATATAGGAGTTAGGTGTGGTTTTAGTAAGATAGTTATCCCCCCGGAAGGTCTAACTTTTTCTCCTTGTCTAGCTTTAAGATGAATACCATAGAAGTGTGGGTGTTGCCAGTCATCAGTGACGAATGATTCCAATAGGATTGCTATATCGTAACCTATTAGAAAGTGTTCTGGGCTCATACTCATAGCACTTTTTAGCCCTTCTATGTTCCACATCATGATTCTTAATTTTCTTAGTGCGTCTTTTAAGTTTTGATTCTTTCTATCAACTACTTTCTCTTTTGAGTTATTCGTAGGAGTGACCAATTTCTCGAGTGGGACGAAAGGTCCGAAATCGAAAACGTCTGACATAAATCCCTGTCGGCCAGAAATCCTCCTCATATACCCTTTCCATTAGTTCGAATGGGATCCCCACTTTGAAAGCTTTAGTATCATAATTGGTTGTTATTTCTTCACACGTAACGTTTTCTATAATTCCTCTGTTCTCTAGGTACTTCTTTATGGCACCGGTGATGGTGTGCGGGCCTACACGCCCCACAAAAAGCCAAGCTTTCTTCTTTGCTGCTTGGAATTCTTCAACTCTTGGACCTGAGCTTATCGTTGCGTATTGCTGCCTTGTTTGCCTTCTATCTGATTTGCTGGCAACTTGAACCCATTGCCCCGGATAGTTGGCATATTCCAGGTCTTGAGTTCTCACCTGAGCCAATGCTTGTGATGATAGCGTTAGTTCGTCAATTTCCTTGTAACTGCTCGCCTTAACTTCTGCTGTTCTCTCGTCCTTATAACAGATGGTTAATACACAGACTACTTTCCCATAAAGCGTTAAAATGAACGTCTCTAAGGATTCGTTTTCCCTGCGGACGTCTAATTGTCAGGTGACGAGCTAAAGGAAGTAGGAAGTCTTGCTACTTACGAAGCAAAATAAGCAGTGATGGATGAAGTAAAGAGGATATAATAAGTAGGTTGGCTCAGGCAAGAAAATGTTCATTAAACTGAAGGGGAAGCTTTGATAATTTACTTGTACTGCATTGACCCACACTGACTACTGATTTGTAGAAGTATCTGTTTTTAAAGGGCAGTCATCCCCTAGGGGGTCAAAATAAGCTCTCTTTTGTTTCTTTGTCTTAAGAAATCTGTGAAGTTTTTAGGGACAAAATGATGTATTCTATATCGATATATTGTAATTTTAAGACATTAAAACATACTTGAATTAACATAGATTCGTCCTTCCATAACTAAGTTTTAAAGTCCTGGGTGTATTAGTATGTGACCTACTAACTTATCTCTTCTCCTCATTAGCAGTCGTCAGAAACATCTCTCATCATCCATTCGTCTTAATACCTCTTAATATGTTACTCTATCTACCCACCTGTTCTTCATGATTTTCCTGTAACACCACATTTCAAACGCTTCTATTCTCCTCTTTTCTGATTCACCAACAGTCCAATTTTCACTTCCATAGAGTGCCACGCACCATACAAAGGATTTCAAAAATGACTTCTTAATACCTCAATCTATATTTATGTCATCAGATTCGTTTTCTGTAGAAATGCTTTCCTTGCCTAAGCCAACCTACTTTTTATATCCTCTTTTCTTTGTCCATCACTGTTTATTTTAATTCATAAGTAGCAGAAGTCTCCTACTTCCTTTAGCTTTTCACCAAGCAATGTAACGTCATTAGGGGTGGTCACCGTACCATAAAACTGCTGTCGTTATTGTTTCTTTTTAAGTGCTTGGATATGGTCGTATTTTCAGCCCCGTGTACATTTTGGGTGCGTGTAGAAACCTGACACTGAAACTAAACGTGTCCGATAATATATTAGCGTAATTACCCTAAACGTTGCACCACAGCTGCTAACAGCAGATATTGTGGCCATGAAAATTAAGAGGCCTTAAATTAACTTTAAAAAGAAACTTATCAGTTGCGAATAACTTCAAATTTTTTGCTCGACCATATTAGCACCTTTCCTGTTCCAGTTAATTAAGTCAGACATCACTTCTGTTCACAACGTTCTAGAATGTTTTTAAAAAACCTCCCATTAGTAACAATATAATTTCTTTGCTGACATGAACATTAAGCCACATAGTGAGAATTATGCATGCAATATTAACTTGGAAGTGAAGAGAGACATATTTATTGAAATATACATCATCCGACCTTAAAACACGGTTGACCACAATGATGATGATGATGATAATTGTTGTTTTACGAGGTTCAACATCTAGATTATCGACCCCTAATGGCTGATAGTGCAAAAAGAACGTGAAATGAAAATCTAGAACTAAATTACAATAAGAAGAAGAAGAACACAAATAAAAAATAATAGAATAAAAGGTCGCCTCGTGGGGTAGTGGTCAGCATGAGTAGCTGCCACCTAGGAGGTCCACGGTTCGATTCCCGACTCTGCCATGAAATTTTAAAACTGGTATGAGGACGGGAACGGGGTCTACTCAGCCTCGGGTGGTCCAAATGAGTCGAGGGGGTTCGATTGCCACCTCACCCATCTTCGAAGTGGTTTTCCGTGGTTTCCCACTTCATCTTCGGGTAAATGACGGCATGATACTGTACCGTTATTGTATAGCCCACGAGTTACAATATTTTTGAACATTGAACTGCGGCTCTGCGAGATGAGAGCCGGCAAGCTGTTGTGTCACCGGCCAGCTGAGTATGTAGGGGAGGTTTGCCGATTCTCTTCGTCAAGTTCAAGGTCCCAGGCGGACGGACCCGAAGGGAAGCGAGACTTGTTGCTCCGTGAGCACGCATCGATGACCACACTGTGCTAATCGAACTATGCACTTGAGATATAATTACAATGATGACAAGGAATTAAGAGATATTTACGCAGTATATTGTATACAAGAAGTTACCTTATTATGGCAGGAGGCTTATTCAAATAGATATTTGTTTGAATGAACGCTGTAAGTGAAATTAGATGTATATATCACAACCCATGTGCGAGAAACATCGAGTTATGACGCGATGGAGTGGGGGTAATGATGCCTACCTGTAATCTGCGATGACAGACAGAGAAACAGATCATGTCGTGACCCGGTCGGAATCACTTACATCGGGAGTGCACTGTATAATGTAATAGCGTGTGCCGGCCGTAAAAAATCGCATGTTTCGTGTCCGACATACTTAGAATAATTATTTCTTAATCAAAGCAAATACGCGGAGATGGGACTTTAACATTCTCAGTCCGTTTTTGATATACCTGTGACTGAACTTATAATATACAGCTTCGTGAAACGCGCAGTGATACTTTGAATAATCAACAGATGTTTACGACACGCAATTACGGACTTGCATTTTTATTAATCGAGCAATTAAGAGCAGCTGTGAAATTCTATTCGAACACAGTCTGTTACGAAAGTACATTAACCATACAGTTAACTATTCATGAACTGTTCTCCAATAAACGTCATGTTGATGTTTAACACATCGGGGGGAACAAATACAATGAGAATCGAATCAGACGCCATGTCAGGCTAGAGTATAACTTGAACATTACGTGCAGGGCATAAGCGTGAATATCTTGAAGGTGACTATGTTTGTTCACGACGAAGAGAAGCGCATTTTAAGCCGTTTACAACTTCTCGAATATGAATTGTTGAATCATCGTAACTATGAAGAAGATGGATTCGATTCTCGGTTTTATGCGAATGCCTGCGTGTTACTATTAACTGATGGACTTCAGTCGAGTGATCCGAGATCTACAACGCCATGTTGGAAGACATTACCACTACGCTGTCGCAACTCAGTTCCGGGGTACGAGCTGCATGGACTTGAAAGGTTCCAGAGTTCGAGTCCTGGGAAGCTGAAAGGGGCATACTATTCCACAGTTTGGCTTGGAGATTGTGACCTGGGCATGTTCATCCTTTATATGCCACTCCATGGATCATCAAAAGGTAGAGACTCATCTGTCTATTAAATAGTAGCATTGCTAGGTATACCAATGTAACCGTAGTTGCCATTATTTCTTCTTGTTTAGCATGGTTGAATTGGGGTACAAGTTCGATGTCTTGTGTCGTGGCTGACCTCACCTTCAACCGGATTTTGATTCGATTAACGAATGCATCCATTTTGTAGTATTGATTTTTGAATTTATTTGATAATTAACTTTTCGCATTTGGAAATTTCATTTAATGACATGCATAATTTCAACGTTAAGAAGACAAACGTTAGTATCAAGAAACATATATTTCCGTGAAGAATATTTTACTATGTGATTAATTATTCTTCTTAATAGTGTTAGGGACATTTATAGACTTTTTGAGTGTTATCATGACACGAGGGTCATGCTGCGTGGATGATGAAAGGTTCCTTTCTGAAGAATTCATACATAAATATCATTCTCATATATTTTGGAGTAGGAGTTCTGCTTTTTGAGAAGTTTTGATCTTTCTCTACATATTTTTGATATCACCCTTTTCTTTTAGGGACGAGTCATGTTAGCATTGGTTTCTAATGGATCATCGGGCGTCTGACTATATATGTTACCTAGATCCATGGTGTGGGATTACAATTACAATTTGTAAACAATTTTAAGTACTTAGGAGTAATATTCCAAACACAGGGAGTTGTATTTACGAAGCACATACAAGACAAAGTTGACACAGCAATTGTAGCAATGAATGGCATAAGACACCTTGGAAAATTGTCCCTTGATACAGGCATGGCGTTATTTAAGCTCAAAATTACTCCAATAGTTGCATATGCATTGGAAAATATATGGGAACACCTGACAAAAAATGACCCTATGAAAATGGAATGAGTGAAGGCAGTATACTTAAAGAAGTTACTCAATCTTTCGAAGTACACATTCTCTCGCCTTGTGTATGTAGTGGGCAAAGAGCAATTTACATCGAAGATTTAAGAAATCAATGGATGCTGCCCGCCACTGGAGCTTATGATGCTTTACTGAGTGAACTTCGTGACAAGAGGAAATATATTTGGAGTGACTTCTACTGTACAGATGCCATGACGACTTGTGAGTGGATGAACTCAAATTATGAACTGCGTCATATGATGACACAAATGGCAGTGCACGGTTTTGACTATAAAGTTTGCACAGAAAAGAAGTATCATCAGCCAAACTTAAATTGCGTGTGTATTTTATGTAAGAGATCATGTGAGAGATATCATGTATTAACATGCAGTGAACGTCACATGTCTCTTACAAAATTTTGTACAGAATGAGCTTGTATGGTATTCCTATTATTATGGCCATTGGCTGAAATAAAATTAATTATTATTATAGAGGTGATGGAAGGTCGCGTTAAGAAGGCCATTGCTGGGTGTTTCTGGAACTTCCCACATTCCTGAGATTTTTATTTGATGGAATCTTGTGTTCTCTGAGCTACTGTTTATTTTATTCGCTTTAGTCTTTCTTAATGCCACCTTGTTAGGACTGACTTGTGCCCTATTATCCCTTCCACTTGTTGGTAGGATCTGGGGGTTTTTCTAGCCGGGGATTTTCAGGTTCTACGATCCTGCTGCCATCGTGGGATTTCAACAGGTAGTGGTAGGTAATACGGGTACAGTACCTAAGATAAGGCCGTGGCCGCCTCCTTCCCTCTCCCATGTCTAACCCTCTCACTCTTCCCATCCCTTCATCATGCCCCTGTTCGCTTTGCAGGTGAGGCCGCCTGGGCGATGTGCTAGTCACACTCCCAGTTGTATCCTCCACTGAGAGTCTCAAGCTCCAGGACACTACCAGTGGCGGTAGAGGTGGGATCCCTCGCTTAGTCCGTGGGAAAAGCCGACCCTGGAGGGTAAACGATAAAGAAAGAAAGCGAAAGAAATAAAAGAAAGGATAAAGAAATACCCTTAACAAGGTAGGCCTATCACTTCACACAGTTCTCCAGGATCAATCACATAGGGCGTACCGTATCAACACTACCATGCCCAGAACCAATATTATTTACTGCATATATCCACTGGACGCAATTCCATATGTTTATAGGAACATATAAGACCAACACACTCTTTTAATCACAATTTGCATCATGTACATTCATAATGACATGGTATAGTTGCCACCCTCATCATACAGGTTAAGAATGAGGAGTCTACTGCACTTCCTGCAGCACAATAATCAAATATGTAACTGAAGTCCCCACGAACGTGCACAAAACTTTCATATCTAGGACGAATATGCCAAAAGCTTTGAAGTTCAACCCATTATTGAGCATTACTTGGACAGCAAACGAATGCAAGTCTTTCTCTCGCTTCTTGCTACGATCAAGGAGGATCAGATCTGTGAGAATGGATTTGGTTCTTCTGGCCTCAGAAGTTAACAGTTTACAGCAGACTGCCATAGATACGAATTGTCCAAGATTTAAAGACTGCCATCCGAACCTTCCTAATAAAAACACGAATTGTTCACTGTTGTAGGACAACACAGTTATAATAATTATCCTGCAATCATAGAGGAACGTCATAAAATAATACATGATACGTAGCAGTACCTCAAATCCATAAATGGAGTTAACTAGTGATGCAGCTTCAAACAGTAAATTGTAAATGATTCTTAATGATCTTAGTGGTACAGCGACGTGTTCCAGGTCTTCACTGGACGAGACTCTAGGATCATGTGGTGGCGAAGAATATCGATTGACATCTTGGAATGTTCGCTGTGGTATGTCTTCTGAGTCACACTTATTGCACTGGATGTCTGAGAGAAGGTCGCTTACAGCATTACGATGAGATGCTTGTAGGTGATAGTTAACCATCGATAGTTTCTTCCTCAACAACAGAACTAGATTCACAAACTGAAGGTGGACAACATTATTAATGAAATGGGTGATATTAAGTGGTACGTAGATTACTTTAAACCCTTTGTAAGCTAGTAAAACGTAAGCTATAGAGACTATAATTATTTGAAGCATTAGAAGTGTCCTGTGTCGATCACATCCACGTTTAACACCAGAAAATAATATGTTATCTATATTGACTATTATATTGTGTAACTTTTCAAATGTGTTTTTATGAACTGTTGCGAATAACAATATAGAAGATATGCATTGTCCATACAATAATATTGCATGCATCAACGTACCCATCCATGCAATTACATCGTGGTCTCTACGTGTTTGGTGAATTATATCATGTAACACGAAACAACAACCCACAAGAGAACAGATGAAGAATACTATTGAGTTCAATATTCCAAGTACAGTGTATTTGCAGAAATATCTACCCGCAGACTTTACAAGCACAAATGGCAACAGGCCTATACATTTTGATAGGTAGTATATAGGTGCTATCTCAAAAACTAATTCACTTTGTGTTGAAGAACTGTCACATAGTTTTAAGATGTTCTTCCTCATTGTGTAGTAATCGAAAAGATGATCATACGGTATTCAGTTTTCAGTTTCACTCTGAGTCAGGATTTCTCTGTTTCGTATCATGTATATCGAATAAGATTACGAACTCCAACTGTTTTGATAATTTTTTTTACACTTCTATAATTTATCGTGAGTTTTATAGAAGGAAACGAATGGTGCTCACTAAATAATTAGTGTCAGAGGCATAACTTGTTTTCCATGCATTACAGTGTGGTATACTTTATAGGTAAATGGTACGTTGTAGATAATGTTCATGATAAGCAGACTTCTCTTGAGTCATTATTTTCACGTTCCGTTCACTCAAGCCTTATCTACGTGGAGATAGTAATCTCCCTGAGTGTACGAAGAAACTTGACTATTTGTCACGGAATCATATTAGTCCACTATTAAAGCATTGAGTGAGTCACCTATCAAACGGGGATGTTAATGGGCAATCCATAAGCGAATATTATCTCTCTCTCTATATATAAATGAAAGCTTGTCTGTTTTTTCTGAATTTCTACGGAAATGTGCGTTATTTACGCGTTTCAGACTGTTTTATGACGGATGCGCGCGAAAATAATTTTTTTGTCTGTCTGTCTGTCTGTCTGTCTGTGGACAAAGTTGTTACCTTATAACTCGAGAACGGCTGGTCGGATCAACGTAAAATTTGGTACAGATATCCTTCAGAGGCACGACACTAATCATTGATGTAACTCTTCTCCATACCTCTCATAAAAGAGGACCTACCCCCATAAAATGCATGCTGAAATGGGCCTAGAATGACGAGAAAAAGCTCATTTTCAGCGTCTCAGTGTGATAAACAAAAATCGGGAGCCCTACGGGCCCCGAAAACCACATTTTAAGGTCCTAAAACCAACAGTATTTGAGATATTCCCAGAAAACTAATTTCATTTAATAAACACTAATGAAAGAATGCAAGCCGGTAACCATGGCAACACAATCTCACGAGTCCATCTATTTCTGTAAGACGCAATGCCATCTATATATTTAAAACAGTAAGGTGATTTTTGTTATCACGAGATAGAGAGAACGACAGAACCAATTTACTTCGTAGAGCACTCTAACGAAAGCTCTTGGCCTGTAGATTTGCAGAGTGTCTCTAAAATAAACAAATATATCACGGTATATTTTTAAATAAATATAGAAAATAGCAGAATTCTGCCCCTCGCGCATGCGCACAATCCGCCTGGGCTCATGACAAAATGGCGGTGAGAAGTCCATTAAAATGTAAGTTATTTAATAAGCTTCCATGTAATTGAAAACATACATTAACCAAGTTCTGACAATACAATATAATAACAGTATGAACATATACGAATGTATATTGATTTTATTGATAATGAATTGGATTATTTTCTTCAGATAGCGGCTTTTGAAGATAGTGAATGGTTGCGTCTGCATCTAAGCGTGAGTGCGCGAGTAGCTATTTGGTTAAGGCGATTGACTGTGGATCCAAGGATCGCAGGTTCGATCCCAACTCGCGCCAGATTTTTTTTTTTTTTTTTTTTTTTTTTTTTGCCACTGAAATATTGTTTTATCAAGGAGTATTAGTAAGGTTTTATGTCAGTTAAAGATACATATTTCTACACATTTTCTCAACACGTTTTATTTCCGTTTTACCATTGCATTACAGCATGTCCTCAATACGTCGTTTGAATATCTGCAATCAGTTCCAGTAACTGACAACAGATGGCAGTACCTCGCCAATATAGTTCCAGTAACTGAGAGCAGATTGCGTAGATATATTTAAAACACAAGGCATGGCCTTGATGGCGAGTTTTCGCGTGATAGTTAAATATTGTTTTATCAAGGATTATTAGTAACGTTTTATGTCAGTTAAAGATTCCTACATTCCCTCTCAATAAGTTTTATTTCCGTTTTACCATTGCATTCTAGGTAATCTGTGATTGCATTACAGCATGTGGTCAAAAGAGCTAATATCTGCCATCAATTGCAGTAACTGACAACAGATGGCAGTACCTCGCCCATATAGTTTCAGTAACTAACAACAGATGGCAGCACCATTGCATCGATATATTTAAAACACAAAACATGGCGCGTTTTCAAGTGATGGAGAGTTATAGAGGGGAATTTTTAAGAAGGGAAACGTTGAAGAACATTAACTGACAGTTGAGTGTGTAGGCTATGTTGTTTATGTACTTTAATATTGCAATTTCTTCCCAATGCTTCGGTGGTCAAGTTGGTAGCATCCTAGACTAAAAGTTATAAATTATGCATCGTCGATATACTCTTAAATTATTAGTGAAAAGGTAGATTTCCAGGCCCTGGCGCGTGTCCACAATTGCTTTCGCCATGAGAGACACTTGGCAAACATAATTCGTTTGAAGGGCTCCGACATCGTTGTCACTCAGCCCCATGTACTTTGGTGTGTAAGTGTAAAATTTTCTCTGATAACCCGTATTATTGTGATAGCTGCATTACTTTGTGTATTTGTAATTAAGGTGGGAAATGGCAAGGTGACGGCCGAGGCCTTAAGTTAGGAACCATCCCGGTATTTGCCTTGAGTGGAAGTGGGAAACCACGGAAAACCACATCTAAGATTGTCGAGGTGGGAATCAAACCTTCCTTTTCTTAGTTATACCTTTAGAGACTGAATGTGCCCCGTTTTTGCCCTCAGACCAGAATTAAATTTCTTGGCAGAGCAGGAAATGTAACCCGGGTCTCCGAGGCGATAGCCAAGAATGGGTGGGCTTCCATGTGTTAATACGATTTTTGACATGCACGGGACATAGAATTCTAAAACAGCCTCCATTAGGGTGACCGCCGAAGTGAGTATTGAGTATATGCCTAAGCTCATTCCAGTAGTTGGCGAAGTTATTCTATGTTCCCCTGCAAAATGTACTGCCATAAACTATAACAGGTGATGGAAATAGCTTATTTAGAGCAGTTTTGTACTGTTTATATCAAAATGAAGAACGTCATTCTGCGCTGCGTTTTCAAGCTATTGCCAAACATTTCGCTGGCAGGAACAATTATAAGGAATTTATTGTAAGCGATCAGTCTCATCGCATTCTCCTCACCAACCAACTTGAGTATGAGAGTCTCTGGACGGTCATGTTGAACTTCATTGTATAAGACAGTTGTTTAATGATTATTTGTTTAGAGTACTGAATCTAACTACGCAGTTGATTTCGGCAATGGAAGTATTTTTTGCCATTTAATATTTAGCGGCTCCGATATTGCAGGTCACTATAGTGTTATCGAATAATACGAAGCCACATTTAAAATCCAATATAAATAGGCCATTTCAGAAACAATTCCAGATGTTATGCAGTACAGTGAAAGGTCTTTGACGATCAAATGTAAACATTGTTCTACATTGTATTTCTCTTGCGTAAAATCTACGCGCGGTTACTTTAGCCTTTACTGTTGTGATGGTAAAATTGATCTGCTGAAATATAAAATATTTGCCAAGCTGCAACAATGCAATGATATTAATTTTAAAGTCATTGAACTTATATCCAGTAGTTCAAACACATACATCAGCGTTAACATATTGGCGAACATAATTCATTTGATGGACTCAGACATCGTCGTCACTCAGCCCCGTCTATTTTGGTGTGCGAGTGTAAACTTTTCTCTGATAACCTGTGTTAATGTGATGGCTGTGTTGATGTGTGCATTTGTAATTAATGTGGGGAATGGGGAGTTAACGACCGAGGCTTTAAGTTAGGAACTATCCCGGTATTTGCCTGGAGTGGAAGTGGGAAACCACGGAAAACCAAATCCAAGATTGTTGAGATGGGAATCAAACTTTGCTCTTCTTAGTTTTGCCTCACGAGTGCGGCCCGTTCCAGTCCTCAGACCAGAATTAAATTTCTTGGCAGAGCGGGGATCGAACCTGGAATCCGGGGCAATAGCTCAGAATGTAGCCTTAAGAATGGGCTTACCTGTGTTAATACGATCTTTGACAAGCACTGAACATATAATTCTAAAACTCCCTCCATTACTGTGGCTGGCGAAGTGAGTCTATGCTCATTCCAGTAGTGGCGAAGTGATTCTATGCTCCCTTGCATAATTTACTGTCATGGAAATACAAAGTATTGTACCTTCAACAGGTGATGGAAATTCATTATTTACAGCAATTTCATTCTGTTTATTTCAAAATGAAGATCGTCATCCTGAGTTGCGTTTGCAAGCAAATTGCAAAAATTGCAAGGATTTTATTATTGGCGATCAATCTCATCGCATTCTCATCAGCAACCAACTTGAGAATGGAAGTATTCATTGTATATGTGAATATTATTGTTTATTGATTATTTGTTTAGAGTGCATAACAATGGGTCTAACCACGCAGTTGATTTTGGCAATGGAAGTAAGTTATTATTTGCCATTTAATATTTGGCGGCTACGTTGATGCAGGCCACTATAGTGTTATATAAAATGACGTTAATTTGGGCAGAAATGCTGCTATAAATAAACCCATTTGACGAAATAGAACATTAGCCGCAAAAAAGTGGGAAATCGGAGAAAAATACGAAGCCACTTTTAAAATCCAATATAAATATGGCATTTCAGAAACAATTCCAGATACTATGCCGTTACAGTTTAGGGTCCTTGACGAACAAATGTAAACATTGTTCTGCACTGTATTTCTCTTGCGAGAAATCTACACTTGGTTACTTTGACCTTTGCTGTTGTAATGGTAAAATTAATCTGAATAAATATAAAATATTTGACAGGCTTTAACAATTATTTTTCACTGGAGATGATATCTCAAGGAATTCCAGAGGGACTAATCGGCAGTACAATGCTATGTCCTTCGTTTCATGGCGCAGCGGTCAAGCTGTATGCCTCTCACCAAGGCGGATCGGGTTCGATTCCCGGTCAATGCATGTGAGATTTTTGATGTGAAATGCCATGTCCTGTGGTTCGGATTCCACGTTAAACGGAGGTCCCGTGGCTTATGATCGCGAGATTAACGGTCACGTTAAACTGCAAGCTTCCTTCCTTCCTTCGTTTCATTTGGTGCCAATGTTACTGTGCCACACGCACACGGTCCACATTGTTTTAAAATGTATGGAATTGCACATCATCGCATTTCTTCGTTATATTCCAAAAATATAAGCGATGGTTTGCGGCCAGTTGTATTAGACTCATCAGAGTTCTTGAATTCCTTGGAACTAAACGACTGGCCGCCACATACTCCAAACGCTTGGCCCGTTATGCTGCTTAGAAATCTGAACGGTTCCCAAGGACTCCTAAATGCAACCATATTGCTTGGATTTGGAAATAGTAGGTGCAGTTAAAATTAGGCAGAGATGTCTAATCCTTCGACTTGATTTAACACCATCCGATAAAACACTATCATTTTCTTTTAAGAGGCAATATTTTCCAATTCATTTGGCATACTTTATCACAATCAATAAAGCTCAAGGGGAAACTCTGGAACGTATAGGCCTCAATTTGCCCCAACAATTTTTCAGTCATGGCCAGCAGTATTTTGCAATGTTGAGAGTGCAATCTTTTGACGCCCTCATAGTTTCAATAGAGTCAAAAAATAATCGTACAAAGAATGTACAATAGGCCTATATAAGAAAATTCTTCAGTAAATATTTTTCTATTGACCGTCATGTTTTGACGGGTTTCAACTAGTTCCATTTATTACATTACTGTGGACGTTCGCAAACGGCTGTAAGGTTATCACGGAACTAACTTAAGCTGTAAAATTCATCAATACGTATATAGTACGCTTAAGGGGGTCAAGGGATACTCTTGAATTTTTTCACGCGATTTACACGTGCGGGTGTGGTACTGAAGGTCTATTACTGTATATCCCTATACCTATACTAGCAGGTACCCGCGGCTTCGCTCGCGTCATAGTCGTGTCATATTGTTATTCAATGAAATGCAGGTTTAACCCCGTTAACACCCCTTTAGAACATGAATATCCAAAAATCCCTCCTTAGTAGATGTTTTCGACACACAACAAACCTATCCCCAAAATATCATTCTTCTAACTTTAATAGTTTTGGTTGGTCGATGAGAGTGAATATTCAAAAATCCTTCTTTAGTGGACGTTTTTCTTCCAGAATTTCACCCTCCCCATGGGCCTCTTAAATTGGATTTATGAAAAAACGGTCGAACACCTATTTATTTAATTATTTATTCATTTATTTTTAACCTGATTGTTTTCCGCTGTGTTTGAAGCTTCTCGCCTATGTCGTTTAAGAGATACACGCTCCGCTAGGAATCTTTCAACCGCCACTTTTCATCCCTTTCACCTCATAATATACACCACATCGAAAAACCATTAGACATGTGTCAGCTTATTTTTAATGATTAGTTTATATGCCAAGAACCACATCATCAAATGAAACCACTCGTGAGATATTGTTATTCAATGAAATGCATGTTTACCCCCTTAATACCCCTTTAGAACCTGAATATCCAAAAACCTTTCCTTGGTGGACGTTTTCGACATACAACGAACATATTCCCAATATTTCATGTTTCTAACTTCAATAATTTTTGGGTGTGCAATGATGAGAACGTGAGTCAGTCAGGACATTTTCTTTAATTTTATTTTTAGAATTTCACCCCTCCCCATGAACCCCTTAAATTGGATTTATGAAAAAAAAAACGGTGGAACACATATTTACTTATTTTTAAGCTGTTTTTCCCCCTGAATTTGCTAAGTGAGTGAGTCAATCAGTTAGGACACTTTCTTTCCTGTTTTTTCCCAGAATTTCACCCCTCCCCATGGGCCCTTAAATTGGATTTATAAAAAAACGGTCGAACACCTATTTACTTATTTTTAAGCTGATTTTTTTCCCGCTGAATTTCCAACTTCTCGCCTATGTCGTTTAAGAGATACACGCTCCGTTAAGAATCCTTCAACCCCCAATTTACACCCCTTTCACCTCATAATATACACCATATCGATAAAACCTTAGACATATATCTGCATATTTTTAATGATTAGTTTATATGCCAAATATCACATTCCCAAATGAAACAACTCGTGAGATATTGTTATTCAATGAAATGCAAGTTTAATACCCTTAACACCCCTTCAGAACATGAATATTCAAAAATCCATCCTTAGGGGACGTTTTCGACATACAATGAACATAACCCAAAAATTTCATGTTTCTAACTTCAGTAATTTTGGCTGGGCGATGATGAGTGGGTGAGTAAGTCAGGACATTTTCTTTCATTTATTTTTCAGAATTTCACCCGCCTTATGAACCCCGTAAATTGGATTTATGAAAAAAAAAAACGTTCGAACACCTATTTACATATTTTTAAGCTGTTCTTCGCCCCTGAGTTTGATGAGTGAGTTTATTAAACAGTTAGAACACTTCCTTTCCTGTTTTGTTCCCCCAGAATTTCACTCCTCCCCATGGGCCGCATAAATTGGATTTATGAAAAAAACGCTCGAACACCTATTAATATAGTTTTTAAGCTGTCTTTTTCCCCTGAGTTTGATGAGTGAGTGAGTTTGTCAGTCAGTTAGGACACATTCTCTCCTTTTCTTTCCAGAATTTCACCCCACCCCATTGGCCCCTTATATTGAATTTGTGGGAAAAAAATCAGTCGAACACCGATTTACTTATTAATTAAGCTGATTTCTTTCCCGGTGAGTTTCAAACATCTCGCCTATGTCGTTTAAGAGATACACGCTCCGTTAGGAATCCTTCAACCCTCACTTGTTACCCCTTTCACCTTATAATATACACCACATCGAAAAACCCTTAGACACATTTCTGCTTATTTTTAATGATTAGTTTATATGCTGAGTATCACATCAAGAAATGAAACCACTCTTGAGATATTGTTATTCAATGAAAATAAGGTTTAACCACCTTAAGACCCCTTTAGAACCTGAATATCCAAAAATCTTCCCTTAGTGTACGGTTTTGACATACAACGAACATATCCTCAAAATGTCATGTTTCTAAATTCAATAATTTTTCTAGGTGATGATGAGTGAGGGTGTGAGTGAGTGAGGACATTTTCTTTCAATTATTTTTTTCAGAATTTCACCCCTCCCCACGAACCCCTTAAATTTGATTTATGAAAAAAAAAATGTCGAACACATATTTACTTATTTTTAAGCAGTTCTTTCCCCCTGAGTTTGAAGAGTGAGTGAGTGTGTCAATCAGTTAGGACACTTTCTTTCCTGTTTTTCCCCCAGAATTTCACCCCTACCCATGTGCCCCTTAAATTGGATTTATGAAGGAAAACGGTCGAACACCTATTTACTATTTTTTAAGCTGTTTTTTTTTCGCTGAATTTCAAACTCCTCGCCTATGTCGTTTAAGACATACACGCTCCGTTAGGATTCCTTCGACCCCCCCACTTTTCACCCCTTTCACCTCATAATATATACCACATCGAAAATCCCTCAGACACATGTCTTCTTATTTTTAATGATGGGTTTATATGCTGAGTATCACATCCCCCAATGAAACCAATCGGGAGATATTGTTATTCAATTAAATGCAGGTTTAACCCCCTTAAGACCCCTTTAGAACCTGAATATCCGAAAACCCTCCCTTAGTGGACGGTTTTGACATACAATGAACATATCCCCAAAATGTCATGTTTCTAACTTCAATAATTTTGGCTGGGCAATAATGAGGGGGTCAGGACATTTTCTTTCAATTTTGTTTTTTCAAAATTTCACCCCTCCCCATGAACCCCTTAAATTGGATTTATGAAAAAAACTTTTAAAGATCTATTTACTTTTTAAGCATTTTCCCCCTGAGTTTGATGAGTCAGTCAGTCAGTCCATCAGTTAGGACATTCTCTTTCCTGTTTTCTTTTCCCCCAGAATTTTACCCCTCCCCATGGGCCCCTTAAATTGGATTTATGAAAAACGCTCAAACACCTATTTACTTATTTTTTAAGCTGATTTTTTCCCGCTAAGTTTCAAATTCCTCGCCTATGTCGTTTAAGGGATACACGCTCCGTTAGGAATCCTTCAACCCCCACTTTTCACCCCTTTCACCTCGTAATATACACCATATCGAAAAACCCTCAGACACGTATCTTCTTATTTTTAATGATGAGTTTATATGCCGAGTATCAAATCTCCCAATGAAACCAATCCGGAGATATTGTTATTCAATTAAATGCAGGTGTACCCCCTTAACACCCCTTTAGAACCTGAATATCCAAAAATCCTTCCTTAGTGGGCGTTTTCGACTTACAAAGAACATATCCCCAAAATTTCATGTTTCTAACTTTAATAGTTTTGGCTGGGCGATGATGAGTCAGTCAGTCAGTCAGTCAGTCAGGACACTTGTTTTTATATAAGAGATTATTAAATTATTATTATTATGATTATTATTATATTACGGCGTACAAGGACGAGACAAAACTCATTTTCAGCCCCTCGGTGGCTCGGAGGCTACTATGTTTTAAGGCTCTAAACTACTTTTGTGAGATATTCCCAGAAAACTAATTTCATTTAACAAACTTATAAATAGATGACGAGTACAGAAGAACACCAAATTAGGAGCTATATAGATATACTGAGAAAATCACAGATGTGGCCAGGAAGAGACGTCTGGCTTTCTACGGACATGTCTCAAGGATGAACCCAACGAGACTAACCAACCGGCTTCTCAACTACTGGGAGAATAGAAGGAGCGTGACACCATGGCTAACAGAAGTTAACAAGGGCATCCATGTACTGAAGATAATGGAAAGTGATATCAGAAGCCGATCACATCTCAGAAAGACACTTAAACAGAAGAGTTTTTAGGACAGACCACCCTTTAAAAAAAACGGCAACATCTGGACAAAAGAGAGAAAGGAGAAACATAGCCAGAGAATATTGGGCAAACATCAAGTCCCTCACCAAGTTGAAAAGATCAACGTCGTGGTCCTTAGCTGGACCATCTGAAAGGAGAAGAACAAGAAGAAACTAATGAAGTAATGCAAGCCGGTAATCATAACAACACGAGGGGCGTGGTGTCTCAGCGGTCTAGCTGTATGCCTCTCACCAAGGCGGTCCGGGTTCGATTCCCGGTCAATGCATGTGAGATTTTCGAAGTGAAATGCCATGTCCTGTGGTTCGGATTCCACGTAAAAAGGAGGTCCCGTGGCTCATAATCACAAGATTCACGGTCACGTAAAACTACAATCTTCCTTTCCTTTTAATCATGACAACAGGATCTCAAAAGGCGACATCCAATTTTCCATCTATTTCTGTAAGAAGCAATGCCCCTCAATTTATTAAATTTCTGCGAAAGTTTGCAAATGGCTATAAGGTTATCACGGAAACAAACATAGACTGTACAATTCATCAATGCGCTTAAGGGGGCCAAGGGGTACCCTATAATGTTTAAACGCGACTTACACGTGCGTTATGTTGTCCGGAAGGTCTATTATATCTCCAAACAGCAACATTATTATCAAAAATTCCTGAGTTGAATAGTGTTTTTTGCAGCTTTTGGGAATTTGGGCCATTGGAGGCTACATATCATGAATTTTCATACACCACAAACCTTTATAATTTATTAAAGGGTTCTTCCTGGGGATGGGGACTTTCCACAATGGTGAGGGTCCATTTTTATTCGACATATATTGCGTTTGGTCAATAAGGTTTTCAATAATATTTTCACGTCAGGAAGTACACGTTATGCGAATTTAGTTTGAGAGCACATTTTAACTAATCATATTTTTGTCGATAAACGGGCTCATCGTAAAGATGATTTTGTTCGACACTGGGTGGTTGATATATCTTTATGTTTATGTACTCCTATAACTCGTGTTCGGGTGCTTGGAGCATCGTAAAATTCGGTATTGTAACCATGAGTCATTTCACCAATCAAATATAAAACTCTTCGCCGTACTTCTCATAGAAGGGTGGGTATAGGGAAAAAGTTTTCAAAATACATGCTAAAATAGGCGAAAAATAAAAATTATCCTAGAAAGACGACCAAAGCAAAGGTTGCGCTTCTCAATGTGTGATACAAAACTAGGGAGTCTATAAAGGGCCTCCGAAAACTGCATTTGAAGGCCCTTAAATTAACAGTGTCTGTGATATACCAAGGAAACTAACTTCGTTCTGATAAACATATGAAGGAATGACAAGCCCCTAACCATTGCAACAGTAGCTCAATTGATAACGTCTGGTTATTAATACCGAAGACCGTTCGAAGAGTGGGTACCTCTGCTAGTTATTAATATATTATTACATATAAAAACCATTTTCTCGAAACAGCCAGCGTTCCCTGGCATGCAGTGTTCTACAGTGCAAACCCACTGCTCAGAATGTTAGGGCAAATGCAAAAACGTAGGAGCAGCGAGATGAGATGCTCAGTGATAATAAATCAACTGATTCCACGGAGAGTATCACCGACGTTAGATCTGAGAAGAAACTTCCAATAGCTCTTCTTAAAGAGGATAACAATCAGGGTACTTTTATTTTAGAGCCCAGGACCTTCGAAGGCTATGAACATCATTGTTTATATCACCCTGTGTCGCAATGACACAATATGCAATGAGGGCACTATATTGAACGCAGGAATTTGTTAAATTCTGTATATGCGAGAAGTAAGGCAAGTGAAGTTCGATGTCAAGTACAGATCGGCCGTTCAGTCCAGCCGCTGAGTGTCCGGCTCTAACGTTTGGTGATGGCGGGAGAACTGGGCTAAAGAGAACAATATAGCCAACTTACGGCAGTGAGAAGCTGTTAATACAACCTTGAAACTTGCCATCATTGTAATTCTTCTCTAGCGTCTTCACTATGTAACGTGAAGTCTCACACCCCATTTGCATTTTGACATTCCGACTTTTTGCGGTTACAAAACCTAAATTCTTCTATCGCAGTGGAATTCCGACTAATTGGCGAAGTCGCTTACTGCCATGAAGAATGTTGTTACCTGTACCAATCAGCGGTTTTCCCGGTAAGCCGGTCTTTATATTTAGCTCGATGTTGTCAAGGCTCTCTTCTGTTGCTCTGTGTGTTCGTGCAGGTTTTGTCTTGTTACGGCTGTGAGTTTGTTTCATCGCTCGCCGCATGAGTCACAACTGCCCCCGGGTTGGGCTGTGTTCTGCCTCAGTGTATTGCGTGCGCCTTATGCAACAGGACTACTAGGACAAAGGGATGGTCCAGAATATTCGTGACTCAGCCAGTGATGGAAACCTCGACAAGCCGTGAACCCTGGATGGGTCTAGAAGCATTTATTGAGTCACCGGCCTGCTATATAAGAGCGACCTGTCAAGCAGTGTGTGTGTTTTTTCGAGCTAGTGCGAGCGTTTATCCTGAGCGACAGAAGTGTGGTGGCGTGACTTGCGAACCCCCTAGTGAAGCTGATTCTCTTGACAGCGAGGGAGTGAGAAGCATACAGGGGACTGCCTGTGTTTTGAGCCAGTGTGATTTCACTGAGCGACAGAGGTATTGTCGCGAAGTGCCGCGCGAGTTACGAAATCCAGTGACATTATTTCCCAGCTTGTGGACAGCGAAGCAGCGTGTATCAGGTTATCGTAAGTAACTGTAGTTTGTGTTCATAAGGAAGAGGTGCAGGTATTCCACGGGTCTCATTAGTGGCTGATTAGCTGCATGACTAAGTGAAAGGGGCAAGAGCGCTCCATAAGGAAGAGACTTGAGGAAACTGGGGTAAGGTTCTAATTGCTTGTATTTGCTGTTGAGTGGTGTATCTTTCTGGCCGCAATAAAGTTAATTATTTCTTTAAAGGAACAATCTGTGTTGTGCTTCAACCCACCGTAATCCAGTTAACAAAATTGCCACTGGGGAGGGGGGGGGGGGGGGCACGTAACAACTGGTGTCAGAAGCCGGATTACGAACTCAAGCACAAGCACAACACCTGACGGTCCTGGTTTCAAAACCCGACCAGGTCATTTCTCTCTAATTTTCCTGTGAGTGCATGCCCTTTACTAGACAAACAACTAAAATGGAAGCGCAATTTGCAGCATTGCTAGAAAAGTTAAGTGGCATGGAAGCCAAGATGGAAGACGGCCAGAAGAAGATGGAGGACGGCCAGAAGAAGTTAGCCGAGGACCTAACTGCCAAACTAGAAGACGGCCAGAAGAAGCTAGCGGAGGACCTGAAGAGGATAGAGGACGGCCAGAAGAAGATGGAAGACGGTCAGAATAAGTTGAGACAGGACCTCAAGAAATAAGAACTGGTCTGCGTGAGGAAGTCACGGCAGTGGAAAAGAAGTTCGACGACTTACAAGTGAAAGTTGCCGAGCTGCGCCAACGCCCGCTGATGGGGGTGGAGGAGAAATTCAACGCCTTACAAAAGGAAGTTGCCGAGCTGCGCCAACGTCCACTGACGGGGGTGGAAGAGAAATTCAACGCTTTACAAAAGGAAATTGTTGAGCTGAGCCAACGCCCACCGACGGGGATGGAAGCGAGATTCAACGCTCTACAAGAGGAAGTTGCCGAGCTGCGCCAACGCCCGCCCACCGTTACACCGGGAATATCAGGAACGGGACATAGCAGAGTGACGCCCCCAACCTTCGACGGAAAGGTCCCGTGGAGCACCTACTTACGTCAGTTCGAGGCAGCCTGTTCCATAAACAATTCGAACAGCACGGAAAAGGCTACAGCTCTCATTGTAGCGCTGAGAGGGGACGCCCTTAACGTCCTTCAGGCCATCCCGACTGGATCCCAGGACTACGCTTCACTAATCGCCCATTAGTTCAGTCAATTTGTACTCTAAAGTGCCGCTAGTGGGAAAGTTTTGGGGTAGTTCTGATTTCTGTCATTCTATATGTATTTTGGGGTGCTGAATCCGAATCTGAGGTTTGCGGACAAAATTTCGTGACGCAACATTGAAAAAAAAACGAAAAAAAGCAAAAAATCTGCTTTTTTCCGTTTTTTGCCTAAAACTCGAAAACTATAAAATTTTAGTAAAAGGTTTGTTTACAGAAATTAAAGTACTTAAAATTCTCTACAAATATCACTACTTAGTTTTTTTTTCAGACCAACCGTTCGGTCTCAAATGCGAGTTGAAAATTGGCAATTTTCAGCGGTCTCTGCAAAACCCACTTTTTAGTTTTTTATTGAGAGGCTTTCAGTTAATTTCACCTAGTTTTTAAGTTGATTTCAATAAAGACTGAGTCACACGGAGAATTCACGTCCGGATTATTATTTTTATTGTTGAACAGCTACTATAGCTATATTGCAAAAAAAAAAAAGCTAAATATCTTAGTTTTAAAGGCTATTCACATTCCAATTGGCAGCAATGTGCTAACTTTCTGTAGTATGTATGTAGCCAGTAGCACCAGCACACACTAGCGCACTATAAACTGGTTACTGGATGGCACCTCGCACACACACACGTTCACAGACACGGTACTTCTCCCGAGACGAGTCAGTTTGTGAGCGTGGGTGGCTCGGAGCGGCGGCGCCTGCGAATGTGTACCTACTTGCGCGGCCCCGTTTCCAGTTTCTTTCCATTGTTTATAAACAATAATACGATTTCTACAAGTTATGTTTACGTGTGGTGATAAAAATGGCTTCTGACGTGTGTTTTATTTGTAATAAAGTACTGGATAATGATGTTGAAAAGGTGACGACGGTGTGGGAAAAAGGTTTGAAGACATTTATTGAGTCGAGCAAGAAGAGGAAGGATGATCATCATGTTCAGCTAAGTAAAAAATCTACAGTTGAGGTTCATGAAAAATGTCGTAAAAACTACAATGATGTAAAAATAATTACCGCTTATTTGAAGAAAGTTGAGCTGCGAGAATTTTTACGATACGAACTTAGCCCCTATCCTCTTGCTATTTTTGACGAGCATGGGATGAGGAAAGGAACAACATCCAGCTTGTACAACGCTTTTTAACCGGCTGAACAGACTGACTTGAATGATACAAAATATGTCATACTTTTTTTTTGTTACACAGGGTCAAATGGCGCCACGGTCAGACATATGCAGAAATTTGCAGCAGTTATGTATCATATGTCAAATCAAACTACAAATCAAGTGCCATTGTCATTTACGACGGCTATCCTGACGAGGCTTGTGATAGCACCAAGCACATAGAACGATTGAGAAGAGCACAAAGAAAACAATCTGCTGCAATATCATTTACAGAAATGATGGTGCCCACTGTCTCGCAGGATAGTTTTCTTGCAAACTCAAAAAACAAGAGCCGGTTAATATATATGTTAATGGAGAAACTTCATGATGCAAAAATTGATTCAAAGCAAGCTGTGGAGGATGCTGATATCCTAATTATCACAACAGCTCTTGAGATGGCCCCGTCAAACGAACATGAGACAGTGGTGGGGGAAGATATCGACCTTCTGGTCATTTTGATTGGCCTGTGTAGCCGTGATATAGTATACGTATTTTTTCTGAAACCAGAAAAAGGATAGATTTCGCAAAGCCTCTACAACCCTCGTCAGGCTGCTGAGAAAATCCTATTAGACCATATATTATTCCTGCATGCGATGAGTGGTTGTGATACTACTTCTGCATTGTTTAATCAGGGGAAACTGAAATTTCTTAGTCCTGAAGATTAACAAAGACTTACAACCAGTCATTGAAGCTTTCAAAGACCCTAACGCACATCAAGATGAGATTGTCACAGCAGGAAACATGTTTCTCATGGCTCTATATGAAAAAAAAGAGACCAGTCTGAGCGATTTGAGATACAGACCATACGTAACCTCATCATACAAAAACAAGATGTTCAGTAAAGAACATATAGCCTACTTTCTCCTAAATGCATGGGTATTGTTATAACTCTTTGTCCTTTTCAAGGAGTATAATTGAATGTTGGTTGTAGTAGCTTGTTGAAATACAACGTGCTATAGGGATATTAAACATGAATATGAGGTGCCCTTTGCTAGTGCTACCTCTGTAAAAAAAACAATCAATTCGGTTTCACCGTGTTTGAATTGATCTGGGGAATGGATTTGCACACATACATGGCCGCTATTTGCAAACTATTGGGCTGATGACCTTGTAGTCAGTCATAAGATGCTTTCCACAAAAAGGCATGTTGTTGCAAAATCCGGTAGAGATCAAATTATTAGGATGGTCGAAATTTGATTTAAGCTTTTAACATTTGGGTGGCCGTCATTCCGTTTCCGCCAAGATGGCGGCGATATAAAACACGACACTGAGGTGCCTTTTGCTAGTGCTACCTCTGTACCAAATTTCGTTCAATTCGATTTCACCGTGTTTGAATTGATAGGGGGAATCGATTTGCACACATACTTGGCCACCATCTGAAAACTATTGGGCTGATGATCTAGCAGTTTGGTCAGAATATGCTTCCCACATAAAGATTTGTTGTTGCAAAATTTGGTAGAGACTAGATTATTAGGTTGGTCGTAATTACATTTTAGCCTTTTAACATTTGGGTGGCCGCGATTACGTTTCCGTCAAGATGGCGGTGATATAAAACATGACACTGAGGTGGCCTTTTCTAGTGCTACCTCTATACCAAATTTCGTTCCATTCGGTTTCACCGTGTTCGAAATAATAGGGGGAATCGATTTTCACACAAAGATGGCCGCCATCCGCAAAATATTAGGCTAATGACCTATTAGTTTGGTCAAAGGATGCTCCCTCTATAATGGTATGTTGATGCAAAATTTGGTAGAGATCGGATGATTAGGTTAATCGTAATTTGATTTAAGCTTTGAATATTTGTGTGGCCGCCATTACGTTTCCGTCAAGATGGCGGCGATATAAAACATGACACTGAGGTGCCCTTTGCTAGTGCTACCTCTGTACGAAATTTCATTCCATTCGGTTTCACCGTGTTCGAATTAATAGGGGTAATCGATTTTGACACAAAGATGGCCGCCATCCGCAAACTATTAGGCTAATGACCTATTATATTTCTCAAAGGATGCTCCCTTCACAAAGGTATGTTGTTGCAAAATTTGGTAGAGATCGGATGATTAGATTAGTCGTAATGTGATTTAAGCTTTGAACATTTGGGTGGCCGCCATTACGTTTCCGTCAAGATGGCGGCGATATAACATATTACACTGGGGTGCTCTTTGCTAGTGCTACCTCTGTACCAAATTTCATTCCATTCGGTTTCACTGTGTTCGAATTAATAGGGGTAATCGATTTTGACACAAAGATGGCCGCCATCCGCAAGCTATTAGGCTGATGACCTATTAGTTTGGTCAAAGGATGCTGCCCCCATAAAAGTATGTTGTTGCAAAATTTGGTAGAGATAGGATGATTAGGTTAGTCGTAATTTGATATAAGCTTTGAACATTTGTGTGGCCGCCATTACGTTTCCGTCAAGATGGCGGCGATGCAAACATGACACTGAGGTGTTCTTTGCTAGTGCTACCTTTGTACCAAATTTCGTTCAATTTGCGCTCACCGTGTCCGAATTGATAGGGGGGGGGGGAAGACATTCAGAGTACACACACTCACACACACACACACAGACTCACACACACACATACACACACACAGACAGACACACTTTTTTTCGCCCTGTAGTGATCTCATAAGTCTACTTTCATTTTTTGCAAAAATCGAAAGTAGGCTAATAAGACCAACATTGCCTCATTACCCCCTACCGAAGCTGCTGCACGAGAACATTCACTGAGAGTTTACTATCAGGTGCAGCAGAGGTTATCCGGTTAAGCCACACCTGAAGAGCAACAAAAAGACCCAAGTGAGTGGGGGTGTAAAAGAACTAGTAGAAGTCTCGTGCCAGTGCCAACCACTTTCGACCCTGCACCAAACTCAATACTACGGTACATTTCATGTAAATGTAAAAAGGGCTGCCAACGCAATTGTGGATGCAGGAAGGCGGGCCTTCATTGTTCCCCAATCTGCACATCATGCGAAGGTCTGTGCGACAACGTTGAGCCTCCGGAAGACAGCTCTGACATAGACATAGAAGAGACTGATGAAAGAGACAGAGGTATGTCGAATCTCAAAAGTTATTTTGTATTCATTCATCTCTCCTTGATAAATAATCACAAGTCAGTGTCTAACCACCTCTTTTATTTTCCAGGAGAACGACCCCTAACGCTGACGATGGAGCAATCAGACCCTGAGTCAGGACCCAATGCCATCGTAGAACCTCAGCACGATGCGGAAGGTATGTTTTATCTCACAATCTAATTTGCAATCCTCATCTCTCCTTGAGAAATGACACCACCTCTTTCAATTTCCAGAACAAGCAGAATATATACCGGGACCCATCGCCACCGAAGAACCTCAGCCAGGACCTTCTAAAAGACAACGGCTCATATAATTTTTGCATATTATAATTTGTAATATTATTAATAATTTTATGATCATAAGTAACGATATCTTAAGTTTTATTTTGTTAGAGTCCTACCTTTCTTGATACTGAATTTTAATAATTTCGATCCTTTTTTTATTTTGATTACATGTGCAGTAAACTAGGAGAAATGTATCAAATAACTGCATTCTAATAAAAAAAATAAAGTTTTGGAATGTAAAAATTGGGTTTTGCCGAGATCGCTGAAAATTGCCAATTTTCAACTCGCATTTGAGACCGAACCGTTGGTCTGACAAAAAACTAAGTGGTGATATTTGTAGAGAATTTTAATTACTTTAATTTCTGTAAACAAACCATCTACTAAAATTTAATAGTTTTCGAGTTTTAGGCAAAAAACGAAAAAAAAAGCAGATTTTTTGTGGTTTTTTTTTGCGATTTTATCAATGTTGCGTCACAAAATTTTGTCCGCAAACCTCAGATTCGGATTCAGCATCCCAAAATACATATAAAATGAAAGAAATCAGAACTACCCCCAAAACTTTCCTAGTAAAAACACAATTAAACTGAACTAGTTCAGTCAATTTGTACTCTAAAGTGCCGCTAGTGGGAAAGTTTTGGGGTAGTTCTGATTTCTGTCATTCTATATGTATTTTGGGGTGCTAAATCCGAATCTGAGGTTTGCGGACAAAATTTCGTGACGCAACATTGAAAAAAAAACCGAAAAAAAGCAAAAAATCTGCTTTTTTCCGTTTTTTGCCTAAAACTCGAAAACTATAAAATTTTAGTAAAAGGTTTGTTTACAGAAATTAAAGTACTTAAAATTCTCTACAAATATCACTACTTAGTTTTTTTTTCAGACCAACCGTTCGGTCTCAAATGCGAGTTGAAAATTGGCAATTTTCAGCGGTCTCTGCAAAACCCACTTTTTAGTTTTTTATTGAGAGGCTTTCAGTTAATTTCACCTAGTTTTTAAGTTGATTTCAATAAAGACTGAGTCACACGGAGAATTCACGTCCGGATTATTATTTTTATTGTTGAACAGCTACTATAGCTATATTGCAAAAAAAAAAAAGCTAAATATCTTAGTTTTAAAGGCTATTCACATTCCAATCGGCAGCAATGTGCTAACTTTCTGTAGTATGTATGTAGCCAGTAGCACCAGCACACACTAGCGCACTATAAACTGGTTACTGGATGGCACCTCGCACACACACACGTTCACAGACACGGTACTTCTCCCGAGACGAGTCAGTTTGTGAGCGTGGGTGTCTCGGAGCGGCGGCGCCTGCGAATGTGTACCTACTTGCGCGGCCCCGTTTCCAGTTTCTTTCCATTGTTTATAAACAATAATACGATTTCTACAAGTTATGTTTACGTGTGGTGATAAAAATGGCTTCTGACGTGTGTTTTATTTGTAATAAAGTACTGGATAATGATGTTGAAAAGGTGACGACGGTGTGGGAAAAAGGTTTGAAGACATTTATTGAGTCGAGCAAGAAGAGGAAGGATGATCATCATGTTCAGCTAAGTAAAAAATCTACAGTTGAGGTTCATGAAAAATGTCGTAAAAACTACAATGATGTAAAAATAATTACCGCTTATTTGAAGAAAGTTGAGCTGCGAGAATTTTTACGATACGAACTTAGCCCCTATCCTCTTGCTATTTTTGACGAGCATGGGATGAGGAAAGGAACAACATCCAGCTTGTACAACGCTTTTTAACCGGCTGAACAGACTGACTTGAATGATACAAAATATGTCATATTTTTTTTTTGTTACACCGGGTCAAATGGCGCCACGGTCAGACATATGCAGAAATTTGCAGCAGTTATGTATCATATGTCAAATCAAACTACAAATCAAGTGCCATTGTCATTTACGACGGCTATCCTGACGAGGCTTGTGATAGCACCAAGCACATAGAACGATTGAGAAGAGCACAATGAAAACAATCTGCTGCAATATCATTTACAGAAATTATGGTGCCCACTGTCTCGCAGGATAGCTTCCTTGCAAACTCAAAAAACAAGAGCCGGTTAATATATATGTTAATGGAGAAACTTCATGATGCAAAAATTGATTCAAAGCAAGCTGTGGAGGATGCTGATATCCTAATTATCACAACAGCTCTTGAGATGGCCCCGTCAAACGAACATGAGACAGTGGTGGGGGAAGATATCGACCTTCTGGTCATTTTGATTGGCCTGTGTAGCCGTGATATAGTATACGTATTTTTTCTGAAACCAGAAAAAGGATAGATTTCGCAAAGCCTCTACAACCCTCGTCAGGCAGCTGAGAAAATCCTATTAGACCATATATTATTCCTGCATGCGATGAGTGGTTGTGATACTACTTCTGCATTGTTTAATCAGTGGAAACTGAAATTTCTTAGTCCTGAAGATTAACAAAGACTTACAACCAGTCATTGAAGCTTTCAAAGACCCTAACGCACATCAAGATGAGATTGTCACAGCAGGAAACATGTTTCTCATGGCTCTATATGAAAAAAAAAGAGACCAGTCTGAGCGATTTGAGATACAGACCATACGTAACCTCATCATACAAAAACAAGATGTTCAGTAAAGAACATATAGCCTACTTTCTCCTAAATGCATGGGTAATGTTATAACTCTTCGTCCTTTTCAAGGAGTATAATTGAATGTTGGTTGTAGTAGCTTGTTGAAATACAACGTGCTATATGGATATTAAACATGAATATGAGGTGCCCTTTGCTAGTGCTACCTCTGTAAAAAAAAATCATTCAATTCGGTTTCACCGTGTTTGAATTGATCTGGAGAATGGATTTGCACACATACATGGCCGCTATTTGCAAACTATTGGGCTGATGACCTTGTAGTCAGTCATAAGATGCATTCCACAAAGAGGCATGTTGTTGCAAAATCCGGTAGAGATCAAATTATTAGGATGGTCGAAATTTGATTTAAGCTTTTAACATTTGGGTGGCCGTCATTCCGTTTCCGTCAAGATGTAACGATTCGATCCCATAGCGGTTATATTTATAGGGTTATTCATTTATAATTATCATATTTATTATTATTATTAACTAGTACATCCATGAGATGATTTTTATATCAGATAATTGTAAGCGGTTTTGATTATTATATTCAATTAGATTTTTATTAACAATTACTTGTAAAGAGACGAAGTATTATATATTGCAACAAGACTGGCGATATGGACTAACCCTGTGCGTCACAAACTGAACGACGTAGTAAGAATTTCACCACGGCAAACTGCGTCATTTTCCTGAGATGTTAAGAAACCCACTATGGTGTAACCAACACGCCATTTTCTACGGTATATACGCGTCAATATATATTGCAAGTTATGAGTCAAGAATGGAGAAGGCTAATAGAGAGGGAAGCTGTGACACCACGTGACAAGGAAGTCATTAGTATTTGTACCTGCAACATCGGACAAGAATGGCATTGATCTATAGCTATCAATGAAGGAAGGAAGTTGTAACCTTGCTTTCTGGGTCCTAATGGACTGAGCACCGAGAGTCGACACTGAACGATGTCTTGCCGACATCTATATCAATACATAATGGGTTATATCCCTGATCAAGAGTCTTTCTACAGATGGCAACGTACTTAATGAGGATATTTCATAGTAAATGAGATATCACATCATTTTTTTAAACATAAGCGACGTAACATCGAGATCATCGATCATTTCTTAAATATGACGAATCTTCGACTGGGTGAGCCAACAATTCAATAAAACTATCGTCTCTATTATAATTTAACTTCATTTAACTTTCAATTCATTTTAATATTCATTTTCTTTTAAATAATTAATTGCCGCATTGAGTAATTTTAAATTCAATTGTGTGACTATCACTATTCTGTTTTATTAGTATTTTGTTCTTGAGTAAATAAATTCATTCTCTTCAACGTAATGCCTATTTCTTTCATTGTAGTTGGTACTTTAAGGCAATCATACTCCTTGATTAAATACGGATTGGTTAGATGACTTTGTCTCACTACGGCCCGGGTAAGTGGTTCTCGACTCTACTGCTGATAGCCGAGGTTAAATCAATAAATTTCGATTCACTATCTTAAATAGGAATCTGGCGCTCAACAACTTATTATATTACACTATCACAGGTAAGGTCACACCACAGTGTATATTATTTATTCATATCATGTTTGTTTTATTGAACCACAATAGTCATCACCACGTTCAACGACACATTAAAAATGTTACATTTGGCGCCACAAAGTAGGGCACGAAAACCATTCGGTATTTAGTCAGAGGAGTGTATAATTTCAGTGCAAATTGTCAGTGCTTTTGGGGGACAGTGAAGTGAAGTGAAATTTTGGAAGGGCAATTGTTATACGGTGTACTTCGAGATGTCGGAGGAGGAACAGAGGCAGTTGAGAAGTAGGGATGCAGTCAAGAAAGTTAATTATAAGGAGGTTGATAGCGGTAGCGATGTTGAGAGCGTAGAGAATAATACCAAGATGTCGGAGGTAAATCTTGAGAGTAATCCTGAAAATAATCCTGAGGTTAACCCTGACACGAATTCAGAGGAAAATCTCGAGACGAATACAGAGGTACATCCTGAGACTAGTGGTAGTCTAGAGAAAGAAAAGTCTATAGAGATTCCTGAAGATCCATTAACTGTGTTTATGAGGGAGATGAGAATTAATAGTAGGGAGATGAAAGAAGATATTGGTAGGCTAAATCAAAATATGGAAGAGAATAAGAAAGATAATTTAGAAAGTAGGAAGGAATTCAATGATAAATTTGAGAAATTAGATAAAGATATGAATAAAAATAGTGAAGAGAATAAAAGAAATTATTTGGAATTCAATGGTAAATTTGAGAAATTAGATAAAGATATGAATAAAAATAGTGAAGAGAATAAAAGAAATTATTTGGAATTCAATGGTAAATTTGAGAAATTAGATAAAGATATGAATAAAAATAGTAAGGAGATGAGAGAAGAGATGGGTAGGCTAAATCAAGATATGAGTAAAATAAATCAGAAGCTGGAAGAGAATAATGTAAAACTAGACAGTGTGGTTAAAGTCAATGAAGAATTAAGTATGAAGTATGATATGCTACAGGAGAGTATTCAGGGGGTGAAACAGGAAATCAGAGGTGAAATTAAGGAGGAGGTAGAGATGAAGGCTAAAGATATTATTAAGACAGTAGATAAGAAATTAGAAGCAGCAGAAAGTAGGATTCAGGAAAGAATAGTAACTGTGATTGAAGAGAAAATAGCAACTCAAGGTGAAAGTTTTAGCAAATTGGTAGAAGTGGAAACTAGGCAGGTGGTAGAGACTTTAGGGGAAACTGCAGTAGAATCAGTAAAGACAGCCTGTAAGGAGACTATAATTGAAAGTAGAATGGAGTCAGACGAGATTTTAGGTGAAAGCAAATTGGAATTAGCGGAGATTTTAGGTGAAATCAGATTAGAGTCAGACGAGATTTTAGGTGAAAGCAAATTGGAATTAGTGGAGACTGTAATTGAAAGTAGATTAGAGTCATTGGAGATTGTAGGTGAAAGCAGATTGGAATCGGAGGAGATCTTAGGTGAGGAACGGCAAATAGCGGAGATTTTAGGTGAAATCAGATTAGAGTCAGACGAGATTTTAGGTGAAAATAGATTAGCGTCAGAGGAGATAGTAGGAGAAAGCATAGTAGAGTTGAAGGAGGTTTTAGATGAACGCAGGATAGCTGTAGAAGAGACTATAGAATGTAGCGAAAAAGAAGTGAAGAAGATGAGAGAAAAGATAGGGATAGAAGTAGGTAAGATAAAGAAAGTACTAAGCACCCAAGAGATTAAGATGCAGACAATCATAGATAAATTAGATAGGCAAACTAGGGAAGAATTTAGTCCTGTGATAGAGGAAGTTAATATGAAATTATTAGTGGCAGAGAAGCGTGCGTTAAGTCATAGTCAGAAGAACATAATTAGTAAACAGGTTAAGAGGAGGAGAGAGATAGATAAGAGGAGAAGCAATGGGCAACGGCTAAAGAGAAAATTAAATATTAGTAGTGGAGAAGTGAAGGGAAGACATGTAGGTAGATATTTTAGAAGTAAAATGAAAGAGAAGAGAATTAAGTTGTTAGTGGAAAAAGAAATCAGAATGAAAGAGAGAAAGAAAGCATATGATGTGCAGTGGCGTAATGAATTAGCCAGACTTGGGGAAATGATAGGAGGAAAGCCGAAGTATAATGTTACTGTTGATGAGTGTAGTCCGAAAGAGGTAGAAAGTAATGTTATAAGAAAAGAGGAAAATGGAACCCTAGAAAGAGATAGAATTGAAGATGAAGATGGTAAGAACGGTGAAATGCCAGAGAAAGTAGTGATGTAAATTTATATTACCGATAGTTACTCTTCCGTATGACTTAAATATTAAGTAATGAAGTTTAATATGACTTAAAAGAGGTAGATAAGAAACCTGCTGTGTGTAATTTTAATTCAGTCGTGAAGTTAGGATGGTAAGGGGCGCGTAGTGCCTACGCTTATTGATTTAGATTGACTAAAATCATTTAATTTGGAAGACAAAGGTTGTCGTGCTATTGAGCAATGCAGGTAAGTTGAATGTAGGTCCTTAAACTGCAGGTAAGTTGGATGAAGTGAGAATTAAATTTTAAAAATAGGAAGGTTATTACATAGGTAAGTAATCGAAAGAAAGTAATAATTATTATGGCAACCATAATTAAGAATATAATGGTAATAAAGATTTAATTCAAAAGTGAGTGAAGATAAGATGATACAGTGGTAATAAAACTAGTGAGTTGAAGAATTAAGTATTGATTTAATAAAGAAGTTTCAGTTGAGGACAGCGAGGTTATCAGCGGATATATGTTGAGAAATTTATAAGTGGTTTAGAATTGTTAATGGTAATGCGTTGTATGAATTAACCAACATCGGGTTGAAATGAGGAAGTAGTAACTAATTAGGACATCTGGTAACTTACTTGGTGACAGATATGTGTGTGTGTATGTGTGTATTTTCACGTAAACGGACGTGAGTTTGAAGAAGTAGGCCAACGAAGGTAATGCCGTTGAGCAAAGTGGTTTTAAAGTTTTGGTAAGATGCCAAATGAAGTTTTTTAAGGAGGAAGTTTTGGTAAGATGCCAAATGAAGTAGGTTGGAGGAAGTTTTTGGTAAGATGAAGTAGGTCAGCGAGGTATATTCCGTTGAGCAATAATTATTTTTTTATGGTATCTACGGGACTACGTGAAGTTAATAAGGGAGTTTTTTTTTAAAGTATATATGGATGTATGCACACAAGGTAATAAGAGATTACAAAGGTAATATGGTCCAAGTTTGAGTTACAGTTACGCAGGTTTTAAAGATATTACAAGGCTTGTTATTGAGCTAAACCACTTTGTAGTAAAAAGTTACTGATGATTAATAACGAATTAATGATGTGGTAGATTGTTGTCCTACACACAGGTTAAAGTAAAGATAATAATTATAATTAAAAGGTTGACATAATATTTACTAATATTGAAAGGAATTTGTTATAATTCGACGTTTGAGGATTTAAAGATAAATCTTTTTTTTTAGTAGACAGGAAATTAAAGTTTTATTTATGTCATACGGAGTTAGTAAAGATAAGTTAATATTTTGAAGGAAGAATAAGTTGGTAAGATAAGTGTATACCTAAGGGGTAATAATGAAGTTACAATTAAAGGCAGGTGTAAGTTACGCATTTAATTTGATAGAGAAGAAAGTATCTGAACTGAGTTAGAACTCAGAACTTGCTTTATGAAGTGATTATGGGAGAATATTTGCTAATTAGGAGTGTCGGTGTTATTAACTATCAACAGGAACACTGTCATTATTTTAGGAAGACAATAGTTAGGAAAGCTAAGTGTGATGTTATTATTCCAAGGAATTAGTCGAAGCATGTAAGATTTTTTAGCTGAAATTTAGTGTGTTATTGGTCAGTAAGAGGTGACCTGTAACAGTAAGAAGATGTGGGATTATACCACGAATAGGGGAGGTTTTTTGTATGTGACGTGTGATGTCACGATGAGTTTTGAGAGATTCTGGTATAGCAAGAGTGAGCTATAGTCCAGGCGGTCAGAACAAGTAGGAAGTGGTGTTTGGAGGACACGGTACTTAATTAAGAGTTTTGAGAGAAAACTAAGGGGGGTTTTTAGGCATTCAGCAAAAAGTCAAATCATGAATAGACTAAGTTCAAAGTATAAGAGCATTAATATTTTGTGGAACGAAATATTTATTCCGAGGAGTTTGTCATGTGTTTTTGTGAAATAGTTTAGTGATATACGTAATTCAGGTATTGAGTAGTATTTTGTCCAAGTCTTAATCATTTTGTTATGGTAAGTAAGGAATGACGTTACGGTAAAGTTATATCTTGACGCTAAGTTAAATTTTATAAAGTGAACAAGAAGTCAGATTTTATGTTTATTGGTGATTTTGAAAATTCAAGTTATTGTTTTCGAGAAGTAGTAAAGAGGAATTATGGTTTTATGAGAAGTTAAGAAGTCGTGGAGACTTAGGAAGTATTAATTTGGAAGGAGGCGGCCGTGGCCTAAGAAAGAATTAAGCCACGAAGGCAGGTGAGTAGTAACTTGGATATTTAAATGAACTGTTTAATAACTGCTTTGAGGTATTTCGATGTCATTATGTATTTGGGGAAATATTTACATGTATGACATATGCACTGAAATAGGAATTGCCTTGAATATCTTGCTAAGTTATTTTTTTCTTCAATTATTGAAATTTTACTGCATTTGAGTAATCCCTTTATAAAGACGAAAGGAATATTGTATTGTTTGCATCCTATTATCGTGTGCTGTAATAGTTATTATGGGTTAATCAGCTGGTATTACAACAATGTACTTCTACGCCAGACTGATATACAAAAACTACGTTCAAAAGAGATGAAGCCAAAATTGTATGTCATGCATACGATCACCGAAATATAAACGAGTGCAGCGTTGACATATATGTCAAAAATAAAAGTGAAGGGCATTTTATATGTATTTTTTTTACAGCATATAAAAAAAATGAACATTATGAACATTTGGAAGAATGAGATGAATGAAAGTTAAAATATGATTTTTTTGTGAAGAATACATTTATGTATATTTTTTTTACAACATATATAAAGAAGAATGAACATTATGAACATTTGGAAGAATGAGAAATGATAGTACAAATATGTAAAGTGAAAAGAGTATGTTCTTGTATATCTTTATGTATTGTTGAAGGGTATTATTTGTATGTTGTCGTTATGGGGGTATTAATATTTAAATTTGTATTCATTTGTGTAGGATGTGTAGTGATATAAATAATGTTACATTTTATTTTAAATTATTTATATCAGGGGCGATTGTAACGATTCGATCCCATAGCGGTTATATTTATAGGGTTATTCATTTATAATTATCATATTTATTATTATTATTAACTAGTACATCCATGAGATGATTTTTATATCAGATAATTGTAAGCGGTTTTGATTATTATATTCAATTAGATTTTTATTAACAATTACTTGTAAAGAGACGAAGTATTATATATTGCAACAAGACTGGCGATATGGACTAACCCTGTGCGTCACAAACTGAACGACGTAGTAAGAATTTCACCACGGCAAACTGCGTCATTTTCCTGAGATGTTAAGAAACCCACTATGGTGTAACCAACACGCCATTTTCTACGGTATATACGCGTCAATATATATTGCAAGTTATGAGTCAAGAATGGAGAAGGCTAATAGAGAGGGAAGCTGTGACACCACGTGACAAGGAAGTCATTAGTATTTGTACCTGCAACATCGGACAAGAATGGCATTGATCTATAGCTATCAATGAAGGAAGGAAGTTGTAACCTTGCTTTCTGGGTCCTAATGGACTGAGCACCGAGAGTCGACACTGAACGATGTCTTGCCGACATCTATATCAATACATAATGGGTTATATCCCTGATCAAGAGTCTTTCTACAGATGGCAACGTACTTAATGAGGATATTTCATAGTAAATGAGATATCACATCATTTTTTTAAACATAAGCGACGTAACATCGAGATCATCGATCATTTCTTAAATATGACGAATCTTCGACTGGGTGAGCCAACAATTCAATAAAACTATCGTCTCTATTATAATTTAACTTCATTTAACTTTCAATTCATTTTAATATTCATTTTCTTTTAAATAATTAATTGCCGCATTGAGTAATTTTAAATTCAATTGTGTGACTATCACTATTCTGTTTTATTAGTATTTTGTTCTTGAGTAAATAAATTCATTCTCTTCAACGTAATGCCTATTTCTTTCATTGTAGTTGGTACTTTAAGGCAATCATACTCCTTGATTAAATACGGATTGGTTAGATGACTTTGTCTCACTACGGCCCGGGTAAGTGGTTCTCGACTCTACTGCTGATAGCCGAGGTTAAATCAATAAATTTCGATTCACTATCTTAAATAGGAATCTGGCGCTCAACAACTTATTATATTACACTATCACAGGTAAGGTCACACCACAGTGTATATTATTTATTCATATCATGTTTGTTTTATTGAACCACAATAGTCATCACCACGTTCAACGATACATTAAAAATGTTACAAAGATGGCGGCGATATAAAACATGACACTGAGGTGCCTTTTGCTAGTGCTACCTCTGTACCAAATTTCGTTCAATTCTATTTCACCGTGTTTGAATTGATAGGGGGAATCGATTTGATCACATACTTGGCCACCATCTGCAAACTATTGGGCTGATGATCTAGCAGATTGGTCAGAATATGCTTCCGACATAAAGATTTGTTGTTGCAAAATTTGGTAGAGACTAGATTATTAGGTTGGTCGTAATTACATTTTAGCCTTTAACATTTGGGTGGCCGCGATTACGTTTCCGTCAAGATGGCGGTGATATAAAACATGACACTGAGGTGGCCTTTTCTAGTGCTACCTCTATACCAAATTTCGTTCCATTCGGTTTCACCGTGTTCGAATTAATAGGGGTAATCGATTTTGACACAAAGATGGCCGCCATCCGCAAAATATTAGGCTAATGACCTATTAGTTTGGTCAAAGGATGCTCCCTCCATAATGGTATGTTGATGCAAAATTTGGTAGAGATCGGATGATTAGGTTAATCGTAATTTGATTTAAGCTTTGAATATTTGTGTGGCCGCCATTACGTTTCCGTCAAGATGGCGGCGATATAAAACATGACACTGGGGTGCCCTTTGCTAGTACTACCTCTGTACCAAATTTCGTTCCATTCGGTTTCACCGTGTTTGAATTAATAGGGGCAATCGATTTTCACACAAAGATGGCCGCCATCCGCAAACTATTAGGCTGATGACCTATTAGTTTGGTCAAAGGATGCTGCCCCCATAAAAGTATGTTGTTGCAAAATTTGGTAGAGATCGGATGATTAGGTTAGTCGTAATTTGATTTAAGCTTTGAACATTTGTGTGGCCGCCATTACGTTTCCGTCAAGATGGCGGCAATATAAAACATGACACTGAGGTGCCCTTTGCTAGTGCTACCTCTGTACCAAATTTCATTCCATTCGGTTTCACCGTGTTCGAATTAATAGGGGTAATCGATTTTGACACAAAGATGGCCGCCATCCACAAACTATTAGGCTAATGACCCATTAGATTTCTCAAAGGATGCTCCCTTTATAAAGGTATGTTGTTGCAAAATTTGGTAGAGATCGGATGATTAGGTTAGTCGTAATTTGATTTAAGCTTTGAACATTTGGGTGGCCGCCATTGCGTTTTCGTCAAGATGGCGGCGATATAAAACATGACACTGGGGTGCCCTTTGCTAGTGCTACCTCTGTACCAAATTTCATTCCATTCGGTTTCACCGTGTTCGAATTAATAGGGGTAATCGATTTTGACACAAAGATGGCCGCCATCCGCAAACTATTAGGCTAATGACCTACTAGATTTGCCAAAGGATGCTTCCTCCATAAAGGTATGTTGTTGCAAAATTTGGTGGAGATCGGATGATTAGGTTAGTCGTAATTTGATTTAAGCTTTGACCATTTGTGTGGCCGCCATTACGTTTCCGTCAAGATGGCGGTGATAAAAAACATGACACTGAGGTGCCCATTGCTAGTGCTACCTCTGTACCAAATTTCATTCCATTCGGTTTCACCGTGTTCAAATTAATAGGGGTAATCGATTTTGACACAAAGATGGCCGCCATCCGCAAACTATTAGGCTAATGACCGATTAGATTTCTCAAAGGATGCTCCCTTTATAAAGATATGTTGTTGCAAAATTTGGTAGAGATCGGATGATTAGGTTAGTCGTAATTTGATTTAAGCTTTGAACATTTGGGTGGCCGCCATTACGTTTCCGTCAAGATGGCGGCGATATAAAACATGACACTGAGGTGTCCTTTGCTAGTGCTACCTTTGTACCAAATTTCGTTCAATTTGCGCTCACCGTGTTCGAATTGATAGGGGGGGAAAGACATTCAGAGTACACACACACTCACACACACACACACACACACACACACGCACACAGAGACTCACACACACACATACACACACACAGACAGACACACTTTTTTTCGCCCTGTAGTGATCTCATAAGTATACTTTCATTTTTTGCAAAAATCGAAAGTAGGCTAATAAGACCAACATTGCCTCATTACCCCCTACCGAAGCTGCTGCACGAGAACATTCACTGAGAGTTTACTATCAGGTGCAGCAGTGGTTATCCGGTTAAGCCACACCTGAAGAGCAACAAAAAGACCCAAGTGAGTGGGGGTGTAAAAGAACTAGTAGAAGTCTCGTGCCAGTGCCAACCACTTTCGACCCAGCACCAAACTCAATACTACGGTACATTTCATGTAAATGTAAAAAGGGCTGCCAACGCAATTGTGGATGCAGGAAGGCGGGCCTTCATTGTTCCCGAATCTGCACATCATGCGAAGTCTGTGCGACAACGTTGAGCCCCCGGAAGACAGCTCTGACATAGACATAGAAGAGACTGATGAAAGAGACAGAGGTATGTCGAATCTCAAAAGTTATTTTGTATTCATTCATCTCTCCTTGATAAATAATCACAAGTCAGTGTCTAACCACCTTTTTATTTTCCAGGAGAACGACCCCTAACGCTGACGATGGAGCAATCAGACCCTGAGCCAGGACCCAATGCCATCGTAGAACCTGAGCACGATGCGGAAGGTATGTTTTATCTCACAATCTAATTTGCAATCCTCATCTCTCCTTGAGAAATGACACCACCTCTTTCAATTTCCAGAACAAGCAGAATATGTACCGGGACCCATCGCCACCGAAGAACCTCAGCCAGGACCTTCTAAAAGACAACGGCTCATATAATTTTTGCATATTATAATTTGTAATATTATTAATAATTTTATGATCATAAGTAACGATATCTTAAGTTTTATTTTGTTAGAGTCCTACCTTTCTTGATACTGAATTTTAATAATTTCGATCCTTTTTTTATTTTGATTACATGTGCAGTAAACTAGGAGAAATGTATCAAATAACTGCATTCTAATAAAAAAATAAAGTTTTGGAATGTAAAAATTGGGTTTTGCCGAGACCGCTGAAAATTGCCAATTTTCAACTCGCATTTGAGACCGAACCGTTGGTCTGACAAAAAACTAAGTAGTGATATTAGTAGAGAATTTTAATTACTTTAATTTCTGTAAACAAACCATCTACTAAAATTTAATAGTTTTCGAGTTTTAGGCAAAATACGAAAAAAAGCAGATTTTTGGTTTTTTTTTTTTGCGATTTTTTCAATGTTGCGTCACGAAATTTTGTCCGCAAACCTCAGATTCGGATTCAGCATCCCAAAATACATGTAAAATGAAAGAAATCAGAACTACCCCAAAACTTTCCTAGTAAAAACCCAATTAAACTGAACTACATATGGAGTCCCAATATGGAGATAGCCATCTTCAGCAGGCCTACCAGATGCAGCTCCGGACCCGGGTACAAAAGAACGCGGAAACCCTGCAGGAATTCGAGATGGACATCGAACGCTTCGTAAGGCTCGCCTACCCAACAGCGCCGGCCGACATTCTAGAACAGATAGCGACGCAGACCTTCACCGACGGGCTACGGGACTCGGACACTCAACAGGCGCTGCGACTTGCGCGCAATTAGACCCTGGCAGATGCGCTGAGCCACGCACCTGAGTTCGAGACGGCAAAACAGGCATCTTGGATGCACGCGCGGGTGCGTCAGGTGGACGTCGACGAACCAGCCAAAGCCGACAAGACCAAGCCCCTGGCCGATGAACTGATGGAGGCGCTAGGCCAGTTCTTCAAGAGTACCACTAACAAAAACGTAGCCGAAGGACATCCGGAGAGGCGGCCTGGAAGAGGACTACCGACCTGCTGGACCTGCCGTAAGAGAGGCCACCTGAGCAAGGACTGCGGTGATCGCCACCGCCAAGGGTTTCCGTGGGGACAGTCAGTCGTAGGGAATCCGCGCGGCCCAGGAAAGCAAGTATCAGCCAGTCTTGGGGGGCAAAGGTTGGCTTATGACAGTCGTCAAGCCCCGGCAGTCAAAGTTCGTGTGACGCAGTTACGGAGGGATAATAGCAGCCTGATGGTCGACGGAGTCGTCAACGGAGAGAGCTGGCCCATGCTAATCGAGACGGGAGCATCGAGGACCATCGTCAGTCCCACCGTGATCCCGAAGTGGAGAGTGCAACCCACACAAAGGAACCTCCAGCTAATAACCGCGACTGGAGAGACCGCACCGGTACATGGCGAAGCATCACTGGAGTTCGTCATTGGTCGGCGGACAGTGTAGCAGCCAGTGCTCGTGGCTGATGTAGCAAACGATGTGATCATCGGACTGGACTTCCTGGACCAAAACAACATCATCTTGGACCTGAGCACCAACACTCTCCGCTACGGAGCTGAAGAACTTGCTTTGCAACCAGCGCACGAGGCCGTCACTGCACGACGAGTAAGGCTGAGAGAGGACGTCAACGTTCCGGCCAGGACGGAGGTCAGCGCTGCCGTAATTGTCGACGGAACTGCTGAGGGAGTGGCGGCTGTCATCGAGCCAAAATATGAGGACATCCAGACAAAAGGATTGCTAGTTGCCAAGACTCTCATCAACACGACGTCTCGGCCGTACGTCCGCCTGTCCAACCTGAACGACTACGATATTACGGTTCACCGGGACACCAACCTAGGAATCTGCGAGCCCGTTACCTGGATTGCCCGCATCACAGACACGACGGACGGACACCTACAGACGGACAACCAAAGAAGACGCGCCCTGCCAGAAGAACTACAGAAGCTGTACCAAAGATCCCAGGACCATTTAGACGAGGAACAATCACGCCAACGTCGGGACCTGCTACACGAATTCCAGGATGTATTCTCCGTGGGGAGCAAAGACTTCGGCAGGACAAGCTTGGTCCAGCACAGAATCGACGTTGGGGACAGCGCACCGATTAGGGCCCCATTCCGACGTGTCCCGCTCGCCAAGCAAGCCGAAGTCGACAAGATGGTAGAAGAGATGAAGGAGCTCTCCGGTCGTGCTAGTGAAGCAGAAGGACGGTTCCACCAGGTTCTGCGTGGATTACAGGCGGGTGAATGACGTCACAAAGAAGGATAGCTACTCTCTACCCCGGATCGACGACTCCCTGGACACCATATCAGGGTCAAGATGGTTCTCCACCTTGGATTTGAGGAGTGGCTACTGGCAAGTGGAGGTCCACCCTAAGGACCGCGAGAAAACTGCGTTCTCTGTGGGCAGCGGGCTCTGGCAGTTCACCGTCATGCCATTCGGTCTGTGCAACGCCCCTGCGACCTTCGAAAGGCTAATGGAGTCCATTCTGAGGGGACTACACTGGAAGACCTGCCTGGTCTACCTAGACGACGTCATCGTTCTGGGAAGAAGCTTCGAGGAGCACTACAGCAACCTGAAGGAGATCTTGATGAAGCTACGGGCTGCCCAGCTGAAGTTGAGCCACAAGAAGTGTCAGCTCTTCCAGAAGCAGGTCCAGTACCTTGGGCATATCGTCTCCGAGGAAGGGGTGCGCACCGACCCAGAGAAAACCGCAGCTGTGAGGGAGTGGCCAGTTCCGAAGGACAAGTCCCAACTATGAAGCTTCCTGGGACTCTGCACTTATTACCATCGCTTCGTGAGAGGATTCGCCGACATCGCCAAACCACTGCATCGACTGACTGAGAAGGACCAACTCTTCACGTGGACAGTAGGATGCCACAGTGCCTTCGAACAACTCAAGCAGGCTCTGTGCACCGCACCTATTCTGGCCTACCCCAGACCTGGAACAAGGTTCATCGTCGATACCGATGCCAGCAACTTTGGTATAGGGGGAATCCTGTCGCAAATAGTGGACGGCGAGGAGAGACTAGTGGCCTACTTCAGAAAAGCCTTGTCAAAGCCAGAGAGGAACTACTGCGTCACCAGGAAGGAACTGCTCGCCATCGTGAAGACCATCGAACACTTCAACAAGTACCTGTACGGGCAAGAATTTCTCATCAGGACCGACCATGCATCCCTGCGGTGGCTCCTGAACTTCAAACAGCCCGAGGGTCAACTCGCGCGGTGCATAGATAGGCTTCAACAGTACAACTTTGAGATCCAGCACAGGAAAGGCCAACTGCATTCAAACGCCGACGCCCTGTCACGAAGACCATGCCCCGAAGACTGCACCGTCTGTACCAGAAGAGAGGAGAACATCGGGATACAGTGCCGAAGGACTACCGTGGAACTTCATGGGAGCTGGAGCCGCGAATCTTTCACGCGGGCACAAGCAGAAGATGATGACCTAGACTGATAGCCGAATGGAAGAGGGCCTGTGTTCCCAGACCCGGGTGGAACATTGTGAGCGACTGCAGTCCGAAGTTCAAGTCTTACTGGGCGCAGTGGGACTCGCTGATTGTAAGGGATGGCCTCATCTGCCGGACCTGGGAGAGCACCGACGGGAAGACATCTCGGGAACAAGTCGTCGTACCAAAGGCTATGACGGAGAAAGTCCTGAAGGAAGTCCATGGAGGATCATCTGGTGGACACCTAGGGATAAAGAAGACCCTGGAGAAGCTGAGAGAGTGGTTTTACTGGATCGGATGCCGAACAGACGTGGAGAGCCACTGCTTGAGGTGCCACGATTGCGCAGCCAGCAAGGGTCCAGGAAGAAGACGACGGGGTCCACTGATGACCTACAACGCGGGCGGCCCCATGGAGAGAGTTGCCATCGATGTTGCTGGGCCATTCCCGTTGAGCGAAACAGGGAACCGCTACATATTTGTCGTCAGCGACTACTTCGCCAAATGGCCGGAGGCGTATGCGCTCCCTAACCAAGAAGCCGCGACGATCGCAGAGACCCTGGTGAAGGAATTCATCAGCCGGTACGGAGTACCCCTGAAGCTGCACTCCGACCAAGGTAGGAACTTCGAGTCGCAGGTGTTCCAGAACCTCTGCCAGCTTCTGGGAATTCGGAAGACAAGGACGACGCCGCTACACCTTCAGTCCGACGGGATGGTAGAGCGATTCAATCGCACCATAAAGAACCATCTCCGAATAGTCGTCAGCGAGCACCAGAGGGATTGGGACAAACATCTTCCACTATTTCTCCTGGCCTACCGCGCCGCCGTGCAAGAAGCCACCGGGTGCACACCAGCCCGGGCCATGTTTGGGAGGGAGCTACGTCTACCTGTCGATCTTGCCTTCGGCCGACCTGGGAAAGATCCGATCCCGGTAAGCCAGTATTGTCAAGAACTGGTCGACCAACTGGAGGACGTACACGCGTTCACGAGGAGGAAACTACGGATCGAGACCGACCGAATGAAGAGCCGATACGACCAGCAGACGGATGCCGGCGGAATCCACGAGAACGATCTGGTCTGGCTCTTCAACCCATTACGGAAAAAGGCCTGTCACCCAAACTGCAGAAGTCCTGGGAGGGCCCGTACCGAGTCGTGAAACGGATCAACGATGTCGTCTACAGGATCCAGCGGAGCCCGAGGGCGAAGATGAAGATCGTGCATCGAGATCGCCTGGCAGCCTACGGAGGGACACAGACGGAGCAATGATTGATCGGGACGATCAGCCTTTTTAGGAAGGGGGTGGTGTTACGGCTGTGAGTTTGTGTCATCACTCGCCGCATGAGTCACAACTGCCCCAGGGCTGGGCTGTGTCCTGCCTCCTGTATTGCGCGCGCCTTATGCAACAGGGCTACTAAGACAAAGGGATAGTCCAGAATATTCGTGACTGGACCAGCGATGGAAACCTCGAGAAGCCGTGAACCCTGGATGGGTCTAGAAGCATTTATTGAGTCACCGGCCGGATATATAAGAGCGTCCTGTCAAGCAGTGTGTGTGTGTTTTTTCGAGCTAGTGCGAGCGTTTATCCTGAGCGACAGAAGTGTGGTGGCGTGACTTGTGAAACCCCTAGTGAAGCTGATTCTCTTGACAGCGAGGGAGTGAGAAGCATACAGGGGACTGCCTGTGTTTTGAGCGAGTGTGATTTCACTGAGCGACAGAGGTATTGTCGCGAAGTGCCGCGCGAGTTACGAAATCCAGTGACATTGTTTCCCAGCTTGTGGACAGCGAAGCAGCGTATAGCAGGTTATCGTCAGTAACTGTAGTTTGTGTACATAAGGAAGAGGTGCAGGTATTCCACGGGTCTCATTAGTGGAGGATTAGCTGCATGACTAAGTGAAAGGGGCAAGAGCGCTGCATAAGGAAGAGACTTGAGGAAACTGGAGTAAGGTTCTAATTGCTTGTATTTGCTGTTGAGCGGTGTATCTTTCTGGCCGCAATAAAGTTAATTATTTCTTTAAAGGAACAATCTGTGTTGTGCTTCAACCCACCGTAATCCAGTTAAATAAAGTGCCACTGGGGGGGGGGGGGGGGCACGTAACAGTATTATTGCCTTGTGTGTGCACACTTACCGGTTGAATTTGTGTAAGCATATTACTTTAGTAATATGGTCAGCGGTTCGTCAGAATAATCTTAAAACATGTGAAATATTTTATGTAGTCCACGTTGTTTTAAATTACGTGGTACAGAACTGGCAACGCTGTCTCCCTCCCTCAGAGCCGGACTGGACTGTAGCAAGAGACAACTGTTAAAAACTGTAATGAGCACGTGGCGACCGTTATTTTGTGTTTCGGTACGAACTCAAGAATACTACTTACAAAGCAAAACCACATGGAGGCTCATGATTTCCAACCCTAGCAAGTGACTAGTGTCTATTGTGTTAGGCCTTCACATAAACAATTGACTAGCGGTTTGTTCGACAATTAGGGAATCTTGTAACGTTTGTATAGCTCTCTTCCTAATAACATTATTGTTATTGATTGCATATTGGCATTCACGGCCCATGAATTAAAATTCAGCATTTTTTCTAGGTTTATGCAGTGTCTTATGTGGGGTTTCGCCTAGGAACACCAAGCTGGCTCATCAGCGAGCTCTAGGTTTCCGCGCCCGGAACTCCCAACAGGAGTAGCGAACTGTGCACTACCTCCCTTCATATGAAGCGCACGCGCGCCTCTTAACTGCGACAGCTAAAAGCTCTAGCAGCCTTTCACCTTCCTATAAAGGCTTCCAAGAAGATGGTATATTGGACACCAAAAGCCCGCTGATGAGCCAGCTTAGTGTTCCTAGGCAAAACACCACACAAGATACGGCATAGCCCTAAAAAAGTTGCTGAATTTTATTTATTGTTGTCATTTAGAAGAGGTATAATTGCATTTGTTTGTGTAGCTAGTTGAGGGATAATATTTAGTCTATTTGATCATGTTCATATTAAATCAGAGTATGATTCTGATGAATGCAATCAACAACCCATATTTCCATGCTATGGATGAAATTAATGCTCTGATGCTCTCTTATCGGTTCATTGAACCACAGAAAGCAAATTAACTGCCTTGTAATATGGCATTGATCCCAAATACGGGGTCATCGAAATATAATGCCTAGATTTTAAATAATTGCTACAAAGAAACTATTAGAGGTAATGTAATGGTTTAGCCTTAAAATGCGTGTAGAAGATAACTTTTTTTCATACCTTAATAAGTTTCATTGTGAGCTCGGTTTGTTGCTCTGCAGACGTGCGTCGAGTGTACCGCGCGAAGGTAGTGAGGTAGTGCATAATAATGACACGCTGTCCAGTGTTGTACCCGGATCGTTCACACGTCCGTGACATGTTGACATCATTATTATAAAGCAGAGACGTTGATTGATCTGAGAAATGGAGCGGCTGATATTTTGAATAGCGCGCTAGGAGACTCCGAGAGATGAGGGAAGTATGCAACGTAGGAGCGAGTGACGTGGAACTGTGACGTGGGAGCTCGCCTACGTAATGAAAATAAGTTTTCTAGAATTTCCTCTAGGAGAAGGAATGTAACCTAGAAAAGTAGTACAGTTTACTGGCAATTGAATGAGAAGAAATTTGAGCTATCAAGCATGAACATCCGTTCCGCAGAAGCCGAGATACGGAATGGAAGCTTCTAGAAGGAAGACCGCTTGGACTATATAAGGAGCCACAGAATCAAGACAGTATTGTATTCCATCAGAGCACTTGCTCATGTGCGCATCTGGTAGGTTTAGCTGGGGAAACACTACCCGAGGGGAGTTGAAAAAAGGAAAAAAAGGAAGCGGGTTTCAGCAAGAAGATAGGGCGGAAATTCAATAACAAACATAAACTTAAACAAAAGTAAGTATTCAACACCGTTTCCACCTCGCAATGTCTGTGAAACACCTAAAGTGGGTATGGCCTGGAAACAGCTAACGGGAAATGTGGCTGTAGCTTGGGCTAATTGCAAGCAAGCGACGATGGTACCTTCCCTCCCAAGCTTATATTTTACTACTATGGGGAAGGGTAGTAGTCTGGCAGAACAAGGTGTGTTAAGAAACACACATTCGAGGTTTCTCCTTTCAAAGGAGTTAGGTTTAACAAAATGTTTGGTGAGACTGAAATAATTTGAATTCGCCGTGATAATTTCAGTTCTAGGAGCTGTAGGATTTCTAGCGAATAACAGAGTGCTCCCCGGAAGGGTAGCGATAACGCAGTAACAATTCTTTTTTGAATAATTTCTTTGTTTTCTTGGAAAGTTTTGGCAAGAATACAAATTGTTGCACTTAAAAAGAGCTAAGCTTTTACCCAGCAGGGTGCCGAATAAAAGTTTAGATCAGAGGAGAAAATCCCAACAAGCAGGAAGCTTAAGGAGCTAGCTTTACTTGCCTTACTGGCTCATTAGAATTAGCTATGAAAGCTAAAAACAACTTTGAAAATGTTTTACGGAGAGTTTTTGTTTCAATGCAACGAATAGTGAGAATCTTATTGATTGTATGCTGGATTTTCTTAAAGAGGGCATATGCCGATGGGAAGAGTCAGGGAAAATAGGGTCCTGCCTAATCGTTATTCTACAGAAAAGGATAAGGCGAAAAAGAAATATGGTTTTATTTTACAATAAAAGGGAGTTGACGTAACAAACCATATAAAGTTGATTTAGATTTAAATTAATAACAATAAGTAGTTTTAACATACAACAGTCTAAGACTTAACGCTAACAATTTGGAAATATTTTGTCAATGTTAAATGGGACGCGGACGCAAGTTTAAAACTTGCTTCGAGCACCAAATCTGAATAAAATTTTAAAAGTTTTGCTAAAAATGAAAACTTTAACTTTTCTAACAAAGATTACAAATAATTAAAGCTTTGGTAATTATATCAGTTACAAGGTGAGCACTTTTGAATTCCTATTGGAAATTTTAAAGGCTATGAAAAATTACAACAAAGAAAAGAGAGAAAAATAAAGAAGAAGTTTCTATAACTGCATGTATTTATACAGTAATTGCGACCATGATATATCAAATAGTACAGGTCACAATTTGTGAAGCCTGAAGAAAAAAAAAATACTCAATTATGAGTAGAAAAAATAGAATTCCCCCATTAACAAAAGGGAAAAGAATTAGAACGTGGACTTGCCACAGATAATACAGAAATTAATTCGTGAAATGCGAAACAAAATTGGGAGGGCACTTGTTATCAAGTGACAACTCGTTGAAAAAAGCCTAAATTTATAATTTAATTATATTACGTTAGTAAGGTATTTGAGAGGAGGAAAATAGGAGGTTCAGGCAAATGTCTTGGCCATATTTATTGTTCTCGTTCGAACGCGACACGGATGGTGGTTGAACGGGCACTGTTTTGCACTATAGTCAGTTAAGAAGTTCACTATTGAAGCGCGGAAAGTTCATGAGGAGAAAAGTTATTGCAATTATGTAAATCACTAGTTGAATTTTAGCTTGAGAGAGTTTATTGCGTTGTGGCGTGTATAGGTTGTAGTTGAATGCGGCGGAAATTTTCCCACGAAGGAAGACAAATTATGTGTAGATCAGCGGTGTTTATAAAGAAAATTACTTAGTTAGGAAAGGTATTCCCATATGTGAGTGGAAAATACTCGAAGGTTTAGCTTGTAGATAAATCAATTGACATGGAAATTCCCAGAACAATGTTGACTGTTGAGTTAGGCAAGAAAAATCCCTCGGCGGTAAAGCTATTTTTTATAGACAGTGGGTATTTTGAAAGTATCCCTCGGTGTGAGATAGTATCTCAGATAATTTGTACAAGAAGTACTGTTTCATTTTAGAGAAATAGCTGAGGTAGTCATAACTTGATCAGGAAGATCTTTTGAAGGCAGTTATTTCTGAACATTTAGCGATTCCACACATTGTCTATAGAATTGGATTAAAAAGCTATAAGCTATTTAAAACCCTTTAAAATATGGTGAAAACCATTGAAGTTGTACTTAGCTCATTTTGATGAAAGGCGGTGGTTCCTCGGTGATGGTTGATTTTAAAGTTCAAACATGGCGTCTGATTTAAAAGGTTTGTCTCCGAGTAGAGGAGACGAGCTCGTGTAGAGCTTCAACTGTATGTGTTGACGTCTGACACAGAAGTGAGCGATGAAGAGGACGAGACATCCTGAAGCCTGGCCGGCTTGACAACAAGTAGATGAGTGAACGAGCAACGCAGCGCGCGAAGGGGCGAGTGGCACCGCACACGTCAGAGGTAGGCGAGCGAGGGGACGAGAGAGCGAGCGGGTAGGAGAAGCAAACAAAAGAGGTTATACAAACATGGGAAACATTATAAATACAAAATTTTTCGTAAGTAATGCTTCTTCACGGAGTAGTTGGTTGGCGATGATGACGAAACCTGGTGTGTTGATGAGGAAGTCTTCTGGACTTGAGGCAATGGAAGGACTTCAGAAGGCAGCTGCAAGGCGTTAAAAGGCTGGTTCCACAGAATATGCGCTTCTGGAACAAATTTAAAACAACCATGAACAAGTGCACGGGGCAAACAGAATATAAAAGTTCGCTGTTGGTGTTTGCGGGAAGAAAATTCAAATAAGTGAATTAATCTAAGAGAATGAAGAGCGGCAAATGCCAGCTCTGCCTTAGCGTGTATTTCGAGAAATACACCATATTGGGGGGCGACGGCAAATACCAACATAGCATGAAAACACGATATTAAAGATTGAAAAGAAGAGTAGCACTGATAGAGTGGGGTCTTATAATATACCCATTGGTTATCAAGATCTTCTCTTCCCTGACTCTTCCGTTCCCTCCCGGGTAGCAATCGATCATTTCGCCAAAGATCCACGCTAGAGGGGGAAAGGAAAAAAGGAGAGGTGCCTATAAGGAACTGACCAAGTGTTAAGAAAAGTAAACTATCAGAATTGTTGGAATGCGAGGTCAACGGGCGAGAATTAACAACGCCGTCAATCAAAAAGTAGCTAGTAGCTGCGAGACACAAAGCTTCAATAACGATCACAACAAGATGCGTAGAAAGATTTAACAAATGTAAACAAAGCGTATAAGAGCAAGTACATTGATTAAGGCTAATAATATACCAAATAAGCAAAGAAACTATGCGAGTAGAAGGCAAGAACGCCGTAGGTAACAATAATCTAGTAGCCTTAAACAATGACCTTAAGTTATAATGCGCACCAAAAGGGTTAACTAGAAAAATACTTAAGTCAACAAGAAACGTGACGTAACAAGCATAGATGCAAAAACTTATCAAATGTAACAAGAAGAAAAGATAAGTTTGCTTCACAGTAAACATTAAAAGTGCAAAATAGTTACAACAAGATGTTCAGTAAAGAACATATAGCCTAATTTCTCCTAAATGCATGGGTATTGTTATAACTCTTTGTCCTTTTCAAGGAGTATGATTGAATGTTGGTTGTAGTAGCTTGTTGAAATACAACGTGCTATAAGGATATTAAACATGAATATGAGGTGCCCTTTGCTAGTGCTACCTCGGTACCAAATTTCGTTCATTCGGTACCACCATGTTCGAATTAATAGGGGGAATCAATTTTGACATAAAGATGGCCGCCATCCGCAAACTATTAGGCTAATGGCCTATTAGATTGGTCAAAGGATGCTCCCTCCATAAAGGTATGTTGTTGCAAAGTTTGGTAGAGATCGGATGGTTATGTTAGTCGTAATTTGATTTAAGCTTTAAACATTTGTGTGGCTGCCATTTCGTTTCTGTCAATATGGCGGCGATATAAATTATGACACTAAGATGCCCTTTGCTAGTGCTATCTCTGTACCAAATTTCGTTCCATTCGGTTTCACCAAGTTTGAATTAATAGGGGGAATCGATTTTGACACAAAGATGGCCGCCATCCGCAAACTATTAGGCGAATGACCTATTAGATTGGTCAAAGGATGCTCCCTCCATAAAGGTATGTAGTTGCAAAATTTGGTAGAGATCGGATGATTAGGTTAATCGTAATTTGATTTAAGCTTTGAACATTCGTGTGGCCGCCATTACGTTTCAGTCAAGATGGCGGCGATATAAAATATGACACTGAGGTGCCCTTTGCTAGTGCTACCTCTGTACCAAATTTCGTTCCATTCGGTTCCACCGTGTTCGAATTAATAGGGGGAATCAATTTTGACATAAAGATGGCCGCCATCCGCAAACTATTAGGCTAATGGCCTATTAGATTGGTCAAAGGATGCTCCCTCCATAAAGGTATGTTGTTGCAAAGTTTGGTACAGATCGGATGGTTATGTTAGTCGTAATTTAACTTAAGCTTTGAACATTTGTGTGGCCGCCATTACGTTTCTGTCAATATGGCGGCGATATAAAACATGACACTGAGATGCCCTTTGCTAGTGCTACCTCTGTACCAAATTTCGTTCCATTCGGTTTTACCGTGTTTGAATTAATAGGGGGAATTTATTTTCACACGAAGATGGCCGCCATCCGCAAACTATTAGGCTAATGACCTATTAGATTGGTCAAAGGATGCTCCCTCTATAAAGGTATGTTGTTGCAAAATTTGGTAGAGATCGGATGATTAGGTTAATCGTAATTTGATTTAAGCTTTGAACATTTGTGTGGCCGCCATTAGGTTTCCGTCAAGATGGCGGCGATATAAACATGACACTGAGTTGCCTTTTGTTAGTATTACCTCTGTACCAAATTTAGTTCCATTCGGTTGCACCGTGTTCGAATTAATAGGGGGAATCGATTTTCACACAAAGATGGCCGCCATCCGCAAACTATTACGCTGATGACCTATTAATTTGGTCAAAGGATGCTCCCCCCATATAGGTATGTTGTTGCAAAATTTGATAGAGATGGGATGATTTGGTTAGTCGTAATTTGATTTAAGCTTTGAACATTTGTGTGGCCGCCATTACGTTTCCGTCAAGATGGCGGCGATATAAAACATGACACTGAGGTGCCTTTTGTTAGTACTACCTCTGTACCCAATTTCGTTCCATTCGGTTGCACCGTGTTCGAATTAATAGGGGGAATCGATTTTCACACAAAGATGGCCGCCATCCGCAAACTATTACGCTGATGGCCTATTGGTTTGGTCAAAGGATGCTCCCCCCATAAAGGTATGTTGTTGCAAAATTTGGTAGAGATCGGATGATTAGGTTAGTCGTAATTTGATTTAAGCTTTGAACATTTGTGTGGCCGCCATTACGTTTCGGTCAAGATGGCGGCGATATAAAACATGACACTGAGGTGTCCTTTGCTAGTGCTACCTTTGTACCAAATTTCGTTCAATTCGCATTCACCGTGTTCGAATTGATAGGGGGGGACAGACATTCAGAGTACACACACTCACACACACACAGACACACACACACACACACACAGACTCACACACACACATACACACACACACAGACTCACACACACACATACACACACACAGACAGACACACTTTTTTTGCCCTGTGTTGATCTCATAAGTCTACTTTCATTTTTTGCAAAAATCGAAAGTAGGCTAAAAATACCAAAGGTACGCGCAACAAGAAGATATAAAGATTTCATTGAAAAACAATCGGAGCAAACTTCGGCTACGAGTGTGGACAAGTGAGCGAGATAGGTAAACATGACCTTGACCCTCATAGTATAGCGAGATAACGAGTATAAATAACTAGACCGGTCAGTGACCAAAACCAGTTTATCTGAGTACGGGAGTGGATGACTTCCTGAATTACAGTAGCAACTCGCATAACAATGGCTGGCAGACGGCCCCAGTCGTGATAAGAAAAACTTGTCTTGACTTTTGTCACATATAGAGGAAGTAAGCGATGGCTTGACCTTACGTAAGTTTGTATACAGACGAGATTGCCACACAAACAGTTCAAAACAAACACAAGGGGTGAATGCAACCAGCAAAGCATTAAAGCAGAACAAGTACCACATGCAGTCATACGTGGTTTGGACGTGAAAACCCAATTTAAGGACATATGAAACAAAGCAATTAATCAGTTTTGCATAATTTTGAGGATCACGGAATCCAACAATTGCCACCAGAAAAAAAGCTTAATTCTTCTAAACGACGAAGAAAAGCCGGGAGGTTGAGAGAAAAATAATTATGACTAAGAATTATTGTCCTTAAAGTTAAAGAAGGCAGATTATCAATCGGCTTTAAATGCGGCTTCCAAATGTGAGGAAGAAGGAAGGAGGCGGCCGTGACCATCCCAATAAACAGCGAAAGGATTGAAAAACTGCTCACAGCGAAGTGAGGGTGACTGATAGCCGTGGTTTGACGCAAGGCAAAGATGGTTTTCGATAAAAGGTTTAACCAATTAGCGGCTACAAGGAATGACACGAGACAATAAACCAAGCGACTCAAGGCAAGGCGAACTAGAATTGCCATTTTGTGCGAAAATGGAACAAAACCCATGGAGTAGCTTACGGGAGTGGCGTAGTTGTTGACACCAAGACATTGTTTCGGCAAGCTGTTTTGAAACGTGCTGAGATCGGAAACATAAGTGTTCTCTTTTTTAGAAAAGGAATTTGAATGAGCGGTAACAAAATGACATTGCGAGTTAGTTTGAAGACTGGGATGTTGGATTTGACCAGTAACAATCCAACAAAAATCAGTGTCTCTGGCGACCACGTTTGAAGATAGTTTACGATTTTTTTTACGAAGGCAATTCCAAAAAAACATTGGCACTGAAAAGCATGTCAATAGGACTTTGAATGTTAAACTGAGCATCGGCTAATCTTAAATACGAAGGAATATTTAAACCGGAAGTGTTAATAGAGTGGCTAGGGGTGCCCTTGCCAATATTGTTTAGGATGAGACAGTTTAAGTTAAGATTGGTGATTCTTTGACAGATGTCTCTAATTTTTAATTTTGAAGACTGCAAAGCTTGAGTTTTCAAGTTGTCAATGCCGGATGCATTGATGGAAGTAGGTGATGAGGAAAGACCTAGTTTTTTAATTAATGATTGCGAAACAAAGTTGTGAGTTGAAGCACAGTCGAAAAGACCGTGGGCTCGAACTCAATTTCCAACTTTATCCTGAATTTCGAATTGTACAGTGGGCAACAGGACTTGCGCACTGTGAGAGGTCCTGGCATTAGAAATGCAGAAAGACGCACTCGTTTGTTCAGAGCTGTTTTGCGTAGAGTTTGAAGAAGTAGGTACTAATGACCTCGATTGATCATGACGGTGCAATAAAGTGTGATGCGGTTTTTCGCAATGGAAGCAGAGCCTGGTGGACGTACAATTTGAAGCTGAATGTTTTTGCGACAGACAATTAAAGCAATATTTAGTATTACAAACAAATTTCCTTCTGTCTTCAACAGACAATTCTTTAAAGGATTTGCATGAATACAAAGCGTGAGACTTTTTGCAGAGTGTGCATTTTAAGAACTTGTTGAGCGGCCTAGTATGCTCTCCTGGACGGTTGAAAGCGATAGAACGAGTTTGCTTATTCTCGACAGATGGGGGATGATGACCATTTGAAGAGACAAGTTTGGTATCCAAGTTGTTGTGACACAGGGGACTAATTTTAGCACTTTCACACTGAAACGAAAGAGCGGTAAGGAATTGGCACCGGCTGTTAAGAAACTAGATGAGATGCTCAAAGGAATACTCGTCCTTGTGAGCTAATTCTATTTCGATGCCTTTAAAGCGGAGGAATCGAATCCGGATGTAGCTGGATGAATTAAGACAGTGTCCCAAGTTTGAACCGGTTGTTGGAGCTGATAGAGTGCTCGCACATGCAGTTTCATTGTGACGACCACGTTTATTAAGGAAGAAACGCATTAGGCTTTACGGCTGGCAAGTCGAACAAACAGCGGATGTGGCGAGCGACACACAGACGTAGATTACCATATCGCTCTCTAAGGAGATTACAGGCGATGATGTAGTTGTCAGCGCTTAAGGGAAGTGTTTCCACGAGCGTAAGAGCTTGGTCTTTAAGACAAGATCTCAGATAGAAAAATTTGTGGATAGCGGGAATACCTTTGTTATTGTGTATGAGAGAGCTGAATAACTCGTAAAACGAATTCCATTCACCTTCCTGGCCTGACAAAACAGGCAGGCTTATCTTCGGAAGTGAAGGTTTCGGTTGATGAGTGACTTCACGGACTGAAGCGGGTGCGAACTGGGCCGGATTGATGACCCTAGTGTCCGGTTCTGAGAAACTGCGAATCAGTTGGTGAGCTTTAGCAATCCTTTCAAAGTACAAAGGTTCGACTTCATTCCGATCGGATTGAAGTTCGGGGCATGCGGATTCGATGTCGGTTTGTATTTGGTCATAGAAATCGTAAGACCGTTCGTACAACTTTAAGCGTTGAGTTAAGACATCTAGATCACAGTCGGCGGCAGTTATTTTACTAATGAAATTTCTAAATATGGTGAGTTGTCCTTTATAGGAAGGAGGCCTAGCAATGAGAGTTTCATTCCTTTTAGTTGACATGATGAAATGGGTAAATTGAAGTATAACTTACGGAACTGTAGAGTTTTGAAAATGCTGTCAGGTTGGCAGCAGCGGGAAAATTGCAGGTAAGACAGGCTGAAGAAGACAGGAATGACCTCTATTACCCTCACCAGCTTTGCACAGTGACGTTATAGCTGAAAAATTCAAAATAGATGTTAATAACTTGAAAAATATTGACAAATGGATTCTGGCAAATGAATTGGGAAATGGATTAGTCCCAGGTTTCCGGTTTGGTAGGTTTTGGTAGGTTTAGCTGGGGATACACTACCCGAGGGAAGTTGAAAAAAGGAAAGAAAGGAAGCGGGTTTCAGCAAGAAGAAAAAGTATGGATAGATAGGGCGAACATTCAATAACAAACATAAACTTAAACAAAAGTAAGTATTCAACACCGTTTCCACCTCGCAATGTCTGTGAAACACCTAAAGTGGGTATGGACCTGGAAACAGCTAACGGGAAATGCGGCTGTAGCTTGGGCTATTTGCAAGCAAGCGACGATGGTACCTTCCCTCCCAAGCTTATATTTTACTACTATGGGGAAGGGTAGTAGTCTGGCAGAACAAGGTGTGTTAATAAACACTGATTTGAGGTTTCTCCTTTCAAAGGAGTTAGGTTTAACCAAATCTTTGGTGAGACTGAAATAATTTGAATTCGCCGTGATAATTTTAGTTCTTGGAGCTGTAGGATTTCCAGCGAATAACAGAGTGCTCCCCGGAAGGGAAGCGATAACGCAGTAACAATTCTTTTTTGAATAATTTCTTTGTTTTCTTGGAAAGTTTTGGCAAGAATACAAATTGTTGCACTTAAAAAGAGCTAAGCTTTTACCCAGCAGGGTGCAGAATAAAAGTTTAAATCAGAGAAAAACTTTCACTTGAAAACGGACCATAAGTTATAGAGAAAATCCCAACAAGCAGGAAACTTGCGGAGCTAGCTTTACTTGCCTTACTGGCTCATTAGAATTAGCTATGAAAGCTAAAAACAACTTTGAAAATGTTTTTACGGAGAGTTTTTTTTCCAATGCAGCGAATAGTGAGAATCTTATTGATGGTATGCTGGATTTTCTTAAAGAGGGCATAAGCCGATGGGAAGAGTCAGGGAAAATAGGGTCCTGCCTAATCGTTATTCTACTGAAAAGGATAAGGCGAAAAAGAAATATGGTTTTATTTTACAATAAAAAGGAGTTGACGTAACAAACCATATAAAGTTGCTTTAGATTTAAATTAATAACAATAAGTAGTTTTAACATACAACAGTCTAAGACTTAACGCTAACAAATTGGAAATATTTGAAGTTGTACTTAGCTCATTTTGATGAAAGGCGTTGGTTCCTCGGTGACGGTTGATTTTAAAGTTCAAACATGGCGTCTGATTTAAAAGGTTTGTCTCCCGAGTGGAGGAAACGAGCTCGTGTAGAGCTTCAACTGTATGTGTTGACGTCTGACACAGAAGTGAGCGATCAAGGGGACGAGACCTCCTGAAGCCTGGCCGGCTTGACAACAAGTAGATGAGTGAACAAGCAACGCAGCGCGCGAAGGGGCGAGCGGCACCACACACGTCAGAGGAAGGAGAGCGAGGGGAAAGGAGAGCAAGCAGGCAGGAGAAGCAAACAAAAGAGGTTATACAAACATGGGAAACATTATAAATACAAAATTTATCATGTAAGTAATGCTTCTTCACGGAGTAGTTGGTTGGCGATGATGACGAAACCTGGTGTGTTGATGAGGAATTCTTCTGGACTTGAGGCAATGGAAGGACTTCAGAAGGCAGCTGCAAGGCGTTAAAAGGCTGGTTCCACAGAATATGCGCTTATGGAACAAACTTAAAACATCCATGAACAAGTGCACGGGGCAAACAGAATATAAAAGTTCGCTGTGGTTTTTGCGGGAAGAAAATCCAAATAAGTGAATTACTCTAAGACAATGAAGAGCAGCAAATGCCAACTCTGCCTTACCGTGTATTTCGAGAAATACACCAGCATCTACGATACATCAAGTACGAGTGTTTACGCCGTGATTCTGACCGTCGAAGAACTTAGTCGCTGGACGAGCAGTCAGTGGACTTAGTTTTTGTTCAGGTGAATGAACATATATAATATCAGCGAAGGACTTAGAATATCGACTGACTTTATGGTCAATTATTCTAACCAGTCAGGCGATGGTAGTTTTGTAAATCCATCCACGGAAGTTAGCCCACAAAATGATGTGTTTCTTGTGGTGAAACGGTACATCAGGCATTTCAAATAATATCAGGAAGAATTTATCCTTACAGTTGGTTCCACGCAGCTAACAGGTGATCGTGTATTAGCAGGAGAACGAAACCGCATTGTTCGGATATGGGACTTGTTCTCAATCTTTCAAGAGTACTATATCAGTATCAGACTGTACAACATTTCAACATGTTAGACTGTACCGAGAATAACAGGGTTATTTTTTTAACGAGTGAAATTATCAACATGCGCCGTTAAACTACTCGAGGGTATGTGTGGTATGGAGACAAACGAAGTGATATGGAGCAGCAGATGACCATGGGAGGACACTATAGGAATAGTGAACACCGAAGGACACGCTCTACCTACACAGCAAGAATGAAGTAAGACAACTGTTCATGTACTATCCACTAGCCTATAGTAGTATTTCAGAATTCCATCTTTATACTGTCACTATAAGAAATCAACAAAATTATCATCGTAATGAGAACATCTATTATATTTGCCCAGGATGACAAATGGAGCTTGTAGTCCGACAATTTATTATTCTATTTCACTATTTTTGTCAGGCTCGATTATAACTTGGATTATTTAAATAATTTGATTTATTTAATAATAATAAATGACTGTGATAAATAAGTTAATAATATTAAAAAATATAACTACTCAATTTAAAGTTATAAATAATTTATTTAGGGAGGTGATAGCACCAATTTATGAAATAAATTTATTTGTTAATTGTGATTGAATAGTTGCTGCATTAATAATCCGAAAGTGAGATGTTATTAATAATCATTTACAAAGAGGATTTAATTTTTTTTATTTATGGATGAATTAGGGCAATAATAATCATTCTGATGTTGACGATGCCTAAATATTTTTTCCAATAACAATAATAATAATAATTTGTGGAAGAATTTAAATAATTGGAAGAATTTGAATAAAATAACTTTGTTTATTTGTGGAATAGAAGTTTGGATTTATAAATAAATTTAAATGAGTTTATAAATGAAGTGAAATAGTAAGATTTTGAGCTCAGTAAAATTTTCAAAAAGCACTAAAATAGTTAGATGAAGAAAAGAAAGCGGCAGGTATTGAATGTATAAATTAGGGTGAGATTATGTAAATGGGAGGCAAGGAGAAATTGACCAGAATTAAATACATCTTTTCATTGGAAAAATAGAATTGAAGAACACATAGTACAGTGAAAAGACAGAATATTACAAATAGAAAAAAATATATAATAAAATAATAATATTTTGATGAGAAGAATATTTGAAGTCAAATAATATGATGATTTTAGTGTGCGAATTGTCGATACTTAAAGTTGTGTGGAGACCTAGGGGTCATCCAAGAGGGCATTTGTTCCCGTAGTTATGGGCACACATGGATGTGCGTGCGTCATTCGAAGAGCATGTGGGCTCAATTGTAAAATAAGGGTTTGGCAAGTAGACCGCCCCATGTTCTAGTCAAATTCCACTTAACTGTCAATTCAAATATTTAATATTTTTTTCTGGATCAACTTGAATTTCCAATAGTATGCCTATATAATTGAAGAACATGAGTTTAGATTTCATGAACCTGACTGAGTAAAAAATCAAATGAGTAGTTGCAAATGCAAAAATAAAATAAATAATTGAAGATTTTTTTTTTGTGCTTGGAATAATAATAATAGTAACAGTGGAAATGAGCATTAAATATTCACAATATGAGAGGGTGAGAAAACTTATTGTAAATAAATTGATGAGAAATTTTGAAATTAATAATAATAATAAATTCTATGATTAACTTTTATTTTGTGTGAGATAATACGTAAATTTTCTGAATGAGAAACGTTTTGATGAAAGAGATAATGATTTAATCCACTAATAGTGGATAACAACAATTTATGCTAATGTTCATAACAAATTTTGAAATGAGTGAATTTAAATTTTGTTTACATTCAAACAAATGATTATGAGAAAAGAAAAGATTTATTTTTCAAATTATTATGATAATGAAAAATGTATAAACAATGTTGTTTCGGGAAACATGAATTTTACAAACACAAAAATATTAACATTGGACTTTATGTTAGCCGAATATTGATATGAGGTTGTTATAATACTGCAATGAAACAGTGAAATAATTTTTTTCCAATTTTTTTTTTGAAACATCATCGAATTAACCAAGTGACAATTTTTCGAAATACCTTTACAACGTGTACTTGAACAATCAAAGCAATTCTTCGTGAAGTGAAACTACAAACATGTAAATAGAGGGATCACTCGAACTCTTCATTGAATAGTGATTACCCAGTGTAAAGAATTAGAAATCTCGTTTTGATATCAGAATGAACTAATAATTTTTCTGAATATCAATTTTGCGGAGTTCAAAGGTATTTTCAGGGACTGTTGATTTTTATGTGTGAATGTTTTCTTTGTGTTTTGAGGTTATTGCCAGTCAATTTTATATTTTAACAATAAATTGAGATTTTTAAGAAATGTGCTATTTTCAAAATAATTTCTTTCCTTACCTTACTTGTGAATTACCGAAATCAGGGATGCCAGATATAGACCTAATATTCACCTAGATAGACCCTGAGATAGATTTTCTCGTGCTAATCTGATTTTGGTATTTTACAAAATGTGGTCTTCGGATCTCGGTCCAAACGGGCACATAAGGTAGAGGTTAGAGAAATCTGGCGCCCGTACTAAGGGGATACCGAATGGGTCTTTCAAATTTGTTTTCGAAGAAGCATTCGAGTAGACTTGTGAATTTTGCCACTTGTTTCGACAATTGACAAAAATCCAGTAAATTTTTTGGATTAAGGGAGATTGTTAAGTCCATGTTTGAGTACATAGTAAAGTTTGCATTTAGGAATAAGTATGTTGAATTTTGTTTTGTTGTAGCGACTTTGTTTCGTATGGGAGTCTAGTAATTCTTAAGGGAGTTTTATTAAATTAAATATTTTGATATAAATGTTAGAATTGGGAGTTTGTTTTTGGTTAGATGAAAAAAGCACATTTATAGTATCCAGATAGAGGATTGTTTGAATTTTGCATAATATTTGTTGTTGGTTGAAAGTAAATTTAAATGAGTAGATATTTTTTCCATTATACATCGACGTAGGGTTTATCTCAATTTATTGTGAATTCTCAAATACTATTAGGCTAGTATATGTTTAGTATTAAGCCTTCGTTCATCCATAGAATACCTATCCTGTATTTCTCTTTGGAAAATAATGGATAAAGTTTTGGAGGCGTTGGCTCAAATGGAGTCAAACAATAAGCATAGCATCGAGAAGGCTACTCAATTGGAGAACATGTTATTAGAAAATTCCAAAAAGTTGGAAAAACAAATCCAAAAAATTCTCAATATTTGGAAAGTAGAATAGAAATCAAATTAACTAATAATTCTAAAACATTAAATGAATCATTTGAATCTAAATTATCTGAAAAGCTATCAGAAAGTTCTAAATCATTAGATGATAAATTAAATGAATCATTTGAATCTAAATTATCTGAAAAATCAGACTCACTAGAATCCAGATTAAATGAAAATTTCAAAGCATTAGACTATAAATTATCTGAAAAGTTGTCAGAGAATTCTAATTCACTTAAATAAGATATTGACTGTAAAATTTCAGAGAACTCTAAACATTTTGAGGACAGATTAAGTAGTAGCACAGAATCTTCAAGAGAAACTTTGGAAGAAAAGATTTCCGAACATTTCAAAGCTCTTGATAGATTAACCGAAAGTTCACGCCTCATGGATTTAAAATCATTGGTAATACAGAAACTCTAAGGTTAGATTTAGCTAATAATTCTAAACTGTTAGAACACCGATTGTCAGAAGGTTTGGGGAAACCATTCGCGGAAAAATCAAAAATTTTTTGGGAAAAACTTGGCGAATTATTTGAAAAATCCAAGAATTTAGAAACTAGGTTAGAGGAAAACAAAGTTTCACTTGAAACTTATATTAATGAAAGTATGAAAAGCTTAGAGGACAAATTAGGAAAATCGCATGATAAATTGAAGGGCATGGAGGAAAATTTTTAAAAGCACTTGGTAAACTTGGAAATTAAAATTACAGAAGAGTGTAATATTACTGCAAAGCAGGTGTTGCAGAAAGTGGCAACCGATTTTCAGGAGACTATTTTAGAACAAATGAAAGGAGATAAGATGATCCAACAACTTAGTAAGAATGTAAAAGGAATAGCACTTACTGAGGTCAGAAGTTCAATACTGGAGGAAGCAAAAGAAGATGTCCAAGAAGTGGGAAGTTCTTTTTCCACACATATCAAGGTGATATCTGAAGATGTGGTAAAAATTCAAAAAGATGTTCCTCAAGTGACTAATCTTGTGAAAAAAAACGAGACAATAATCGAAAAGTCCAAAACATAAAGTCCAATGTTAATACTTTTGTGTTTGTAAAATTTTTGTTCCACAAAACAACATTGTTTATAAATTTTTCATTATCATAATAATTTGAAAAATAAATCTTTTTCTTTTCTCATAATCATTTGTTTGAATGTAAACAAAATTTAAATTCACTCATTTCAAAATTTGTTATGAACATTAGCATAAATTGTAGTTAACGATATAAATTGTTGTTATCCACTATCAGTGGATTAAATCATTATCTCTTTCATCAAAACGTTTCTCATTCAGAAAATTTACGTATTATCTCACACAAAATAAATGTTAATCATAGAATGTATTATTGTTATTAAATTCAAAATTTCTCATCAATTTATTTACAATAAGTTTTCTCACCCTCTCATATTGTAAATATTTAATGCTCATTTCCACTGTTACTATTATTATTATTATTCCAAGCACAAAATAAAAATATCTTCAATTATTTAGTTTATTTTTGCATTTGCAACTACTCATTTGATTTTTATTCTCGGTCAGTTTCATCAAATCTAAACTCATGTTCTTCAATTATTTAGGCATACTATTGGAAATTCAAGTTGATCCAGAAAAAAAAATTGAATTGTCAGTTAAATGGAATTTGACTAGAACATGGGGCGGTCTACTTACCTAACCCTTCTTTTACATTTGAGCCCACATGCTCTTCTGATGATGATGATGATAATTGTTGCTTTAAGGGGCCTAACATCTAGGTTATCGGCCCCTAATGATCTGGGTGATAGCGAAAATGATAATGAAATGGAAACCAGAACAAAATTATCTGAGACGGAAAATACGTACTAAAAGGAACTCTGATGGAAACAACTCACAATATGGTCTTACAAAAGGGAATTTAGAACGAAAAGATGCACAAAAAGAATAGATTGAAAAGGACCCACAAAACGTAGGCTAGATTCAAAATACGTACAAAATGCAATGTAGCGTCGAAATACTTATAAAATGCAACTAAAATTCAAAATACTTACAAAATGCAAATGAGATCGAAAATACGTACAAAATGCAATTGAGGTTCAAAATACTTACAAAATGCAATTGAAATTGAAAATACACAATGCAATTCAGATTGAAATAGGCCCTATCCCAGTTCCAATCCAAATTATTCACAAAGTTCAATTGAAATTCAAAATACTTACAAAATGCAATTGAAATTGAAAATGCTTACAAAAAGTACGGTAGATTCAAAGGACTCATGTGGATTGATAATACTTACAAAAAGCAATTTAGATTGAAAATACTTGACAAAATGTAATTTAGATTCAAAATACCCACAAAATGCAATTGAGAATCAAAATATGTGCAAAATGCTCGCCAAACAAAATGCAATTTAGATTCAAAATTCGTGCGAAATGCGGTTTTTGTTGAAAATAGTTACAAAATGCAATTGAAATTCATAATACTAACAAAGGTCCCTCCTCCATATTGAAAGACTTACTAAAAAGCAATTTAGATTGTCAATCTTTACAAAATGCAATTGAGGTTGAAAACAATCGCGAGATGTAATTTAGATCGAAAAACTTACAAAAAGCAACGTAGATTAAAAACGCCTTAAAAAATCGCTAGAAGGGAATTTAGATACACGGTGAACCAAGTAACAAAAACAGTGCGGGAATCTTAAAGAGAAAAGTACATATAATGAAAAGAGGAGAGGAGAGGAGAGGAGAGGGGAGAGAGGAGAAGGTCCGCCCAAAGGGAAGGGCAAAAGGGGAAAACGGACCCAGCTCAGGAATCCCTCGGGGTCGCCAACTCCCGAACTCACCAGCCGTGAGCCCCTGAGGGTGTAGCATTATCGACGGTGCACTAGAAGTGGTGGGGCTACATACACCCTGCCTCCTTAAGGGCCTTGAGCACAAGGCAGGAGGTAAAAGGAAAAGAAAAAGAAGGCTGACCCCTCACAGAAGGAGGGTATCAGGAAAGATGACACAAGGGCCAATTAAGGCGGGAAAGTGAAAGACTCCCTAGGCCACGGATAACCTAATACAGTCGGGGTCGGAAGAGAACAAGAGTTGACCAAGGGAGGTCGACAGGAAGGAAGACGGAGAGGAGCCCGGAACAAGTAAGTGGAAGCAATGCCGGACTCAGCTGGGGTCCCGTGGTCGCCAACCCACGCCCCACTAGATGTGAGCCCCTGGCGGGACATGCTCTTCTAATGACACACGCACATCCATATGTGCCCATAACTACGGGAACAAATGCCCTCTTGGATGACCCCTAGGTCTCCACACAACTTTAAGTATCGACAATTCGCACACTAAAATCATCATATTATTTGACTTCAAATATTCTTCTCATCAAAACATTATTATTTTATTATATATTTTTTTCTATTTGTAATATTCTGTCTTTTCACTGTACTATGTGTTCTTCAATTCTATTTTTCCAATGAAAAGATGTATTTAATTCTGGTCAATTTCTCCTTGCCTCCCATTTACAAAATCTCACCCTAATTTATACATTCAACACCTGCCGCTTTCTTTTCTTCATCTAAATATTTTTAGTGCTTTTTGAAAATTTTACTGAGCTCAAAATCTTACTATTTCACTTCATTCATAAACTCATTTAAATTTATTTAAAAATCCAAACTTCTATTACACAAATAAACAAAGTTATTTTATTCAAATTCTTCCAATTATTTAAATTCTTCCACAAATTATTATTATTATTATTATTGTTACTGGAAAAAATATTTAGGCATCGTCAACATCAGAATGATTATTATTGCTCTAATTCATCCATAAATAAAAAAAAAATTATCCTCTTTGTAAATGATTATTAGTCTAATAACATCTCACTTTCGGATTATTAATGCAGCAACTATTCAATCACAATTAACAATTTAATTTATTTCATAAATTGGTGCTATCACCTCCCTAAATAAATTATTTATAACTTTAAATTGAGTAGTTATATTTTTTAATATTATTAACTTATTTATCACAGTCATTTATTATTATTAAATAAATCAAATTATTTAAATAATCCAAGTTATAATCGAGCCTGACAAAAATAGTAAAATAGAATAATAAATTGTCGGACTACAAGCTCCATTTGTCATCCTGGACAAATATAATAGACGTTCTCATTACGATGATAATTATCTTGATTTCTTATAGTGACAGTATAAAGATGGAATTCTCAAATACTACTATAGGCTAGTGGGTAGTACATGAATAGTTGTCTTACTTCATTCTTGCTGTGTAGGTAGAGCGTGTCCTTCGGTGTTCACTATTCCTATAGTGTCCTCCCATGGTCATCTGCTGCTCCATATCACTTCGTTTGTCTCCATAACACACCTACCCTCGAGTAGTTTAACGGCGCATGTTGATATTTAATGTCACTCGTTCAAAAAAAAACTCCCGTTATTCTCGGTACAGTCTAACATGTTGAAATGTTGTACAGTCTGATACTGATATAGTACTTTTGAAAGATTGAGAACAAGTTCCATATCCGAACAATGCGGTTTCGTTCGCCTGCTATTACAGGAACACCTGTTAGCTGCGTAGAACGAACTGTAAGAATAAATTCTTCCTGATATTATTTGAAGTGCCTGATGTACCGTTTCACCACAAGAACCACATCATTTTGTAGGCTAACGTCCGTGAATGGCTTTACAAAACTGCCATCACCTGACTGGTTAGAATAATTGACCATAAAGTCAGTCGATATTCTAAGTCCTTCGCTGATATTATATATGTTCATTCACCTGAACAAAAACTAAGTCCACTGACTGCTCGTCTAGCGACTAAGTTCTTCGGCGGTCAGAATCACGGCGTAAACACTCGTACTTGATGTATCGTAGATGCGAACATGAGCAAGTGCTCTGATGGAATACAATACTGTCTTGATTCTCTGGCTCCTTATATAGTCCAAGCGGTCTTCCTTCTAGAATCTTCCATTCTGTATCTCGGCTTCTACTGAACGCATTTTCATGCTTGATAGCTCAAATTTCTTCTCATTCAATTGCCAGTAAACTGTACTACTTTTCTAGGTTCCATTCCTTCTCCTAGAAGAAATTCTAGGAAACATATTTTCATTACGTAGGCGAGCTCCCGCGTTACAGTTCCACGTCACTCGCTCCTACGTTGCATACTTCCCTCAACACTCGGAGTCTCGTAGTGCGCTATTCAAAATATCAGCCGCACCATTTCTCAGATCAATCAACGTCTCTGCTTTATAATAATGACGTCAACATGTCACGGACGTGTGAACGATCCGGGTACATCCACCCCTCACGCCAATAAAAATATATGACACATCATTTTTTTTTCTTTCTACTGTTGTCTGGTTCTTGAATGATAAATCTTCAAACTTGCCGCGTTAAATTTTCCCACGACGTAACCAGATTCGTCTTCAATCAGTTTATAACTTCCGTTATCAAAACCTTCTGTAATCAAGAAAGGGCCGTAGTATAAACTAGCAAATTTTGAATATACCCTATTCATGACGTCAGACGGAACAGGTTTCCTTACAAGATAAAGAGTTCCAACATTCAGAGGTCGTCTGAATTTCTTCCCTCGGACTCTCCTTTCCCTCTTGTCAGCTTGCTTGCAAATATTCTCCAGCGCTTGCACTTCTCTGAGTTGTCTGCTAGGCTCTAATTCTGGTGGTATGGAAATGATCCTATCCCATGGCCTTATGGGTTTATTTCCATTATGCAATAACATCGGTATCTGATTCGTACCCTCATGTACAGTAGAGTTAATGGAGTGTGATTCAATGGGTAACACATCCATCCACTTCCAATGTCCTGCAGAAAAAAACAAACGACAAAATTTTGCAAAGGTGCAACAATGTTGGTGTAGTTATGACAATGCCCAGCGAAAAATTGGCAAGTCCCCAAAAACTACGGACATGCTATATCCTCGTGGGTCTTGGAAAGTTGGCAATTGCTTGGATCTTGGCCTCATTTGGACGATATCCCTGTCCATCTAGGATATGCCCTAAGAATTTAATCTCTTCCTTAAAAAACTGGCATTTATTCAAATTCACCTTGAAATTTGACTTCCTCAAGTCATTGAATAAATTCCTTAGGTGTAATAGATGTTGTTCTTCATCCTCAGACGCAACCAGTATGTCATCGATGTAACATATAACTGAGTTCTTCATTTCTGGACTAAGATTATTGTCTAATGCTCTAATTAGAACGGATCCTGATGTTTTCATTCCAAACGGTAACCTATTGAAAACATATGTTTGTTGGTCAAACATGAATCGCGTGAATTTTTTTGACTCTTCACTTAATTTCACATGATGGTAGGATGATGTAAGATCAACAGTGGAAAACCATCTCTTGCCTTTAATTTTCCTCAACAATTCTTTAATAACAGGGGGTCGGTCATATTCTGGCATAATCTTGGAATTTAGAGATCTTGTGTCTAAACAAATACGAAGACTTCCATCCGGTTTTGGCGCAACTGCTAATGGATTCACATAAGCAGTGGTATATCTTTCTACTTCGTCATCCATTTCCAAATCTGCAATAATGACTTTCACCTGCTCTCGATACTTCTCTGCAATAGGGTAAAGTCTACAATGATATGGGGCTTTATCACTGACTTGGATGTGATACTCAAAATCCTTAATCTCCCCAGGTTTCGTATCGAATATGTCCTCAAATTATAATAACATTCTTTTCAATTTAGGTGTTTCCTCTACTTTGACCACTTCTTCTTCTTCTCCTTCAATATTATGAATAACCTGTGACCATCGGATATTTCCCTCGGTGAATTTCTCTTCGTCACCTTCAGAATCTTCCTCTCCAGTTTGATGAAAACGTATGGTCTCTGACTTCATATTGATAATAGTCTTGTACATTGTTATAAAATAATTTCCTATGATCAAGTCATGGATAATGTCCTTCATAACCACGAAAATGTGCTCAAAATAGCAATCTCCAATTTTCAGCCTTAAATACAACTGTGCTTTGCATGTAGTCACTTTGTTAGGGATAATTCCTTGTATCTTGATGCCTGATACAGAAATTTCCTCTAAACTTTCTGTGAGCTTCCATAAAGCATAGAGCTTCTCACTAACTACACAAAGCATAGCTCCAGTATCTATCAGTGTATGAATTGTCGTGCCATAGACTTCACATTTTATAATAGGTAATTTAGATCTTTTCTCTAGTCCAATTCTCTCTTCCTTCAAATCTATCAAATCTTCGTCCTCTACTTGCCATTCAACAATCTTCGAACTGTAACTACTTATTGACTTTCTGACGTTTTCTTTTCAACACCTGTCGATTTTTGCAACCCGGAAATACTAGGTTCGTTGTGATGCTCATCTAGGAATTGCTTGCTATCTTAATATCTCCTGTCCAGGTCTTCCCTAGCCTGTTGCTTGAAATTCTCCTTCCCTCGTTGTTCCTCTCTTCTGTTCTGTGGTTGATTATCATGATAAAATATCTGTCGTTGTTGATTTCCATACTGTTGTTGTGGCCAACTATATGGGTTCGATTGAAAACCAGGTTTGCTCCAACGATTCCACCAGTTTGGTATCGGTATGGCCTTACATATGATCTATTTTGTTATAATGTTGCTCCATTCCTTATTTTCAACATGGTCCTTAGGTTTGTTCCAGTGTTGATTCGTCTGACTTTGACGATCAGTCACTACAGCATTTATGGTATGATTTTCAGTTTTTCTACCTCTTAAGTGAAAGAACTGTGCATTGGTATGATCTAACCTCTGCAGTACCTCATCATATTCTTCCATATTTCCTATATTAGCTGCAATCAGTGTCCGTTGCAACTCCATTGGAAATTGACGAATTAGCGCAGATATAATTTCAAAATCTGGCAATTGCAATTTAGATAGTTGTTGCTAGAAATGAGCCGAATACTGCGTTGGCTGTGATGTCGAATATCTCTTGGCATACACTTCCGCCCTTACCTGTTGCTGAGTTTCCGGCGACCAAAATTTTCTCATCAGTCCCCTGGAAAATTCTTCGAAATTTTGGAAACTTGACCTAAACGCCCTGAACCAAACCAGTGCAGGACCATCCAAAAATCAGCTCACAACTCTAATCTCTCTCTCCTTCGAAAAGTTTAAATCCCGGATGTAATCCTTGACTTCCCTTAGAAATTCTGCCGGTGGAATACTTCCAGTTCCGGTAAACTTCCCTGGTTTATCATCCGTGTCCTTATATATGGCAATAGGAATAGAATTTGTCATGAGTTTCTGATCTTCCAATTCTTTGGAAATCTCTTTCTTCTTATTTAGCTACAAAGTTGGGATCTCTTCCAATTCTCCTTGCTCCAGTTAAGATTCGTACAAAGCAAGTTTCTCTTCTAACACTCCTACTGTCTTATTCAGTTCAGAATCATCCGTCTTCCTTTCCATCTCTCCTCTGATTTCTTCTATTGTCTTCTCGACAAACTCTTTAGTTACAGGATAAATTTCATTCTTTCTCACGTTCTTATACGTTTCCTGAACATCGTTAACTAACTTTTCGATTATTGTCTCGTTTTTTTTCCACAAGATTATTCACTTGAGGAACATCTTTTTGAATTTTTACCACATCTTCAGATATCACCTTGATATGTGTGGAAAAAGAACTTCCCACTTCTTGGACATCTTCTTTTGCTTCCTCCAGTATTGAACTTCTGACCTCAGTAAGTGCTATTCCTTTTACATTCTTACTAAGTTCTTGGATCATCTTATCTCCTTTCATTTGTTCTAAAATAGTCTCCTGAAAATCGGTTGCCACTTTCTGCAACACCTGCTTTGCAGTAATATTACACTCTTCTGTAATTTTGATTTCCAAGTTTACCAAGTGCTTTTAAAAATTTTCCTCCATGCCCTTCAATTTATCATGCGATTTTCCTAATTTGTCCTCTAAGCTTTTCATACTTTCATTAATATAAGTTTCAAGTGAAACTTTGTTTTCCTCTAACCTAGTTTCTAAATTCTTGGATTTTTCAAATAATTCGCCAAGTTTTTCCCAAAAAATTTTTGATTTTTCCGCGAATTGTTTCCCCAAACCTTCTGACAATCGGTGTTCTAACAGTTTAGAATTATTAGCTAAATCTAACCTTAGAGTTTCTGAATTACCAATGATTTTAAATCCATGAGGAGTGAACTTTCGGTTAATCTATCAAGAGCTTTGAAATGTTCGGAAATCTTTTCTTCCAAAGTTTCTCTTGAAGATTCTGTGCTACTACTTAATCTGTCCTCAGAATGTTTAGAGTTCTCTGAAAGTTTACAGTCAATATCTTATTTAAGTGAATTAGAATTCTCTGACAACTTTTCAGATAATTTATAGTCTAATGCTTTGAAATTATGAGGTTGGTATTATACGCAATGAAACAGTGAAATATTTTTTTTCAAGTTTTTTTTTGAAACATCATCGAATTAACCAAGTGACAATTTTTCGAATTATCTTTACAACGTGTACTTGAACAATCAAAGCAATTCTTCGTGAAGTGAAACTACAAACATGTAAATAGAGGGATCACTCGAACTCTTCATTGAATAGTGATTACCCAATGTAAAGAATTAGAAATCTCGTTTTGATATCAGAATGGACTAATAATGTTTCTAAATATCAATTTTGCGGAGTTCAAAGGTATTTTTAGGGACTGTTGATTTTTATGTGTGAATGTTTTCTTTGTGTTTTGAGGTTATTGCCAGTCAATTTTATATTTTAACAATAAATTGAGATTTTTAAGAAATGTGCTATTTTCAAAATAATTTCTTTCCTTACCTTACTTGTGAATTACCGAAATCAGGGATGCCAGATATAGATCTAATATTCACCTAGATAGACCCTGAGATAGATTTTCTCGTGCTAATTTGATTTCGGTATTTTACAAAATGTGGTCTTTGGATCTCGGTCCAAATGGGCACAGTGTGTTGTCCGATATCTTCTATTTGAGCGAACACAAACTGTCCAAGCATGTCGAGGTAAATTAGACTTGTAATTGGTTTTTCAGTGAAAAAGAATTGTCCAATAACTTGGCCATGAAATAACCCGCGCCACACATTGACACACATTAGCCGTCTGCAGAGCAACAAACGGTGCTCACATTGAAACTTACTAAGGTATGAAAAAATGTTATATCTTCGACGCATTTTAAGGCTAAAACCATTACATTACTAGTAATAGTTTTTTATAGCAATTATTTAAAATCCAGGCATGTAAAACAAGGAACAAGTCCTACTGATTATCTTGGCGAGAAGGTTGCTGGGGGAGGAGTGTGAAATTTGGAGGTTGAAAATCCACAGCCTGCTTCCAGTTTCCGAACGGGTAGCATAGTTCACATTTTATTATTAAACAAAGTTCAGACATTACAAAGAACGATTCTCCTCTACTCTCACAATCTCTATAACTTAAAAAGAAACAAATAAAACCGCGACTAAATTAGCAATGTTACCAACATTGTGGAACAAAACTAGTGAACAGATCTTAATTTCTGCAGGTGCATTGCCTCCTAACATTACAGATTCTGTATTTCTACGTTGTAATTCACAAATCGGTTGTTTAATACGATCAATAACACAGGCCAACGACAAAAAAAACTTTTTCTATAAAATTAGCTCTATTTCATGATTTTTGGTAGGCTGAGTCCAAAAATCATATTATAATTGCTCTATCACCCACCAGTTTCTTACAATTTTTAATTTAAAATATAAAAAAATACATTTTGTATGTTTTTTATTTTATTTTATTACAGTAAAATAAACTAAGAAATTAAATGTTAGTAGGTTGGCAGCAGAGGTAAATAGAACCTGCAACACTGCTTTTCTCTCTCATTCTTCCTCTTCTTCTCTAACAGCTGTACAGTTGATTCATTCCAATAAACTTAACCTCACTTTTCACTTTTTGTCCTATGTGCTTTAAGTATGGCTAGCCGTGGTTGTAAAAACTACCCTAACATGTTTTGTTACATATGTGGTGATTTTGTGATTAAGAAACATCTAAGAAACATAACTGACTTTGTAAAAAAAAAGTGTACTTTGCATATTTTGGTGTTAAAATTGGTGACCAAGACAAAAGTTGGGCTCCTCACAAGGTTTGTTATGTTTGTGTTGAGGATCTAAGGAAGTGGTCTAGAAAAGAAAGCTCTTAGATTTGCAGTGCCTATGGTATGGAGAGAGCAAAAGAATCAATCAAATGACTGTTATTTTCGTACTGTTCATGTTTCTGGGTATAACTCCAAAAATAAGAAAGTGATTGTTTATCCAAGCCTTCCGTCCGCTATCCGTCCGGTAGAACATGGTCCTGGACTGCCTGTTCCTGAGCCTCCTCATTGTATTGACGACATTTTAAATACCAGTGAATCAGAATCTGATGGAAGTGCACCAGAAAATGATGATGAATTTCAATGTTCTTCAGAAAGTTTACAACCACAGCTGTTTACGCAAACTGAGCTAGATGACTTAGTGCGAGATTTAGGTTTGACGAAGGATAAAGCAGAACTTCTTGGCTCAAGATTAAAAGAAAAACATTTATTGGCTCCTGGTACATGTATTTACAAGTACAGATATAGAGATAAACAGTTCTCTCTGTTTTTCAAGCGGGAAGGGGATTTGGTTTACTGTCACGATATTGTTGGTCTAATGAACGAATTCGGTATTGAGTATAATAAGGAAGGTTCGAGGCTTTTTATAGACTCATCAAAAACTAGTTTGAAAGCTGTCCTTCTACACAATGGAAACACTTACGCTTCACTTCCTATTGCTCATTCAGTCCACATGAAGGAGCCATATGAAAATCTTGACACGATTTTACCGAAAATCAAATATTCAGCTCACGATTGGATGCTCTGTGGAGATTTAAAAGTTGTTTGCATGCTCCTTGGTCAACAAAAGGGTTTTACTAAGTTTCCATGTTTTATTTGTGAATGGGACAGTAGAGCAAGAGGTAAACATTGGTCCACAAAACAATGGCCCACAAGAAAAGTTTTAAAACCTGGCGAAAAAAAACATTTTGTATAGGTCTTTAGTAGACCCAAAAAAGGTACTCCTTCCACCTCTACACATCAAATTAGGCTTAATGAAAGAGTTTGTAAAAGCCTTGCCTAAAGATGGAGAATGTTTTAAGTATTTGAGTGAAAAATGTCCTCATCTGTCAGAGGCCAAACTAAAAGAAGGCGTTTTTGTGGGACCAGATATTCGAAAAATTATGTTCGATCCCACCTTTGAAACGAAGATGGCTACGGTTGAAAAAGAGGTTTGGATTGGATTTAAAGAAGTTTTAACCAAGTTCTTAGGCAATGTAAAAGACCCTAACTATGAGTTCATAGTGGCTAATATGCTGAGTAAATTTAAAAGTTTGGGATGTCTTATGAGCCTTAAAGTCCACTTTATACACTACCATCTTGACTTTTTCCCTGAAAATCTTGGTGATGTGAGTGAAGAGCAAGGGTAACGATTCCATCAGGACATCAAGATGATGGAGAAACGATACCAGGTACTTTGGAACGCCTACATGATGGGTGATTACTGTTGGTCACTTCATCGGGAACAACAAAATGCATCACATCGGAGAAAAAGTTACATAAGAAGTTTTACAGAAAAAAGAGAAAGAAAATACAAAAAAAATACTCCTAAAGTGTTTATGTGTCTTTAAATTAACCAACAATTGTTGCATAATTCAATAAATAAATATTATTTTATAATTTGTGATTTCCTTGTATATTACTAATTTCCCCCTTTTCCCAATTATTTAGAGTAATCGGCATCATAATGTGAAAGAACTGTGGGGAATATACAAAATCTGACACCAGAATCGGTTTAAGCACCCAAAATTACATAGGAATCACATATATTTATTGAAAAAGCTTTAAAATATACTTTTTTTGTTGTTGGCCTGTGTAATGATCTATGTTCGTGTTAACTCTAGTTCACTTTCATTGCATAAGATGGCACTTACAGTGGGTAAAACCCTCCTAGATCCTTCGGTCAGTGATATTCTTTGCTTCCATGACAGTCAGTTCTTGCAACTACAAGGCGTTGGAATTCGCCATGTGCGCGGTGTTCGTACCCCGTACCCAAACAATTACGTCATCATCTTGTATTTAAGAATCTCAGATCTACTCAGAGAGTCCATACTCTGTTATTTTAATTATGCTCCTTGGCAAGAACTTTGTTAGACCACTGCACATCGGCCAAGCGACGCGGTTCGAGTGGAGTTGTTTCATTGGATTCATTCCGTGCAGGCAGCATGTTCGCCGAACCCACTTCATATGGCATAGGCCTTAAAATAATGGCTTATGATTTGTGGAAGCGGGAGTTTGATCAAAAGTTGATTCGCACTCTCGTCCATAGAGAGCACGCCCCCCTCCCGTATGCCGAGAACTTTTGAGAAAACTCCTGGCGCGAAATTCAAAACAGCTGATTTGCACCTCGCAACTCGTTTGTAACTCCATAATTCCTATAATTATATTATGCAGGAGAACCCATTCTGAGACCATCTTTTTGTTTGTAAATTACTACATTAAATTGAAAATAGTTATTGTTTAAATTGAACTTTAAAATATTGTTAACTTGAATCCTACTCAATTTTCTATTCTGTACCAGGTTATAATTAATTATTTCCATCATTTTATTGATAGGGATGAATATTGTTATCGATATTTATATATTTGGTGTTGTCGAATGAGGAAGGCTCCATGATTCAACATTTCTATCACCAATGTGTTGCAATGCCTCTACCTTCCACTGCTATACGTAGTTGGCTGTTTTGGCACTTCTTAAGAACCGTTCCGTATTTCTAAAGAAAAACTACGCATTCAAATCTATGTCTTCAAGATCATATATCAATCATCCTATTAGCTTTTCTCTGCAGCTTATTATATATAAACCCCTCTCATGATGCCAATGCTGTTTTCAAGAAGGCTCCATGATACAATATTGCTATCACCAATGTGGTACAAAGCCTCTACCTTCCACTGCTCTTGGTCTACTGTATACTTAGTTGGCTTTGTCGTGACCTAAGTCATCTTTTGTTCCTACATATTCAAATGAGGCCAATTCTAGCACATACTGTACATTTGAAGAAATAAATCACGAAATGCTTTGAAGTCTTGTCCGCAAACCACTCGTGTATTTTGTGGGAAGCCATATGCCCAGTGAAATTGCCCCCCATATGATATAATCGCAACGGCTCTTCAACTACAGAAGATATCTTACGGCACAAGGCCCGTTTCGTGTTCAGGTTTGCCTTCGTACTGAACCTTTTCAACTTTACCTAAATGGATTCTGTTCATCCACTGGTAACCGTTTAACCATAGGTGCAGTCACCCTAATTCCAACAATAATGAACGGGAGAACTCAATTGAGAAAGGGCAACACTACTTAATAAACGCGCAAGTTGAAACACCATTGAAATACTACGCACTCATCACATCTCGGAAATCTCTAGACATAGGCCTACGATTTATTTTTTCACTTCAAGTTTATGAAATACTAGCAGTAGTGCCCGGCTTCACCCGGTGGATTTATTTGTTTTATGCATGATAATGAATACTACTACAGAACTGGCACATGATACTTAAACTAACAGAAAATAAATACTTTAAAAATATAATTTTTGGATGTGTAACTACTTTCCGCACGGTTGCGGGATATTTTTTTAATGTGTAACATCTTTCCACTCGGTTGCTGTTTTTTTTTTTGTGGGGTGATTTTGTAAAAAGGGATGGAAGTGGGACGGAAACAATGAGCGCGCGCGGTGGCGAAGATGGTACAACGACGTACTGTCTGCCATGTGGCTATGTGGAATGTAAATCGCATACGGTTTACTTCAAGGTTTGGAGGCCCCATTAAAGATCTTCCATCAATAAATCATCTTTACATTGTCGTTCTTTGGGGTGAAAATATTCATTACAACATATTTGCTGAAAACAATTATGATTTATTAAATCTTACTACTTTTGCTGTAGGCTAAAATGGTGATTGATATATGATCTAGGAGACAGCTATATTTGTTAATGAATTTTCTGAGAATGATATTTCATATTTTGATGCAATGAGGCATTATTGCCACGATTTATCTACATGATAATTTTTAGACTACTTTCGATATTTGCAAAAAATGAAAGTAGACTTATGAGATCCACACCGGGCGAAAAATTGTGTGTCCGGCTGTGTGTGAGTGTGTATGTGTGTGTCGAAATTTGGTACAGAGGTAGCACTAGCAAAGGGCACCTCAGTGTCATGTTTCATATCGCCGCCATGTTTACCAAAACTCAATGGCGCCCACTCAAACGTTCAAAACGTAAAATCAAATAACAACTAAACTCATCATCTAATCTCTACTATTTTTGTAACAATATAACTTCATATAGGACGCGTCTTGTGCCCAAACTACAAGGTCATCCGCCGTACCATTTCAGGATGGCGGCCGTGTGAATTATGCAAACTTTATAATCAATAACATGGGACCCACCAATTCGGATTATCGGACCGAGAATCATTTAAAATGTTCAAAAGGACGTGGTCCGTTCGAAATTAAAAGTTTATCTTGTAATATTATAGTGCAGAAGTGACTTTAAAGATGATACAGTCAGTCTGAGTGACTAGACTTTATATCATTTAAAAATGACGCATGCTACAAATGTTACACATGTTAGAAAGGTTCAGGACTCTTTCAACAGACTCCATTACCCATTAACTTAGGCTTCCCGTGCACTCAGCTGCATGACGTCACGCACTCGCCGTCTCCGTGTCGCATAACGCCAGACCCCAGGAGTAAACGCAGACTCAACAGACTCCATTACCCTTTAACTTAGGCTTGCCGCGCGGGGGCTGCATGACGTTACGCACTGGCCGTCTCCGTTCCCATAACGCCAGACCCCAGGAGTAAACTCAGACTCGGTGCATATGCACTGAACAACCTGATGACGTCATACACGCCGTAACCGTGACGCATAACGGTAGCCTAAGCATAACGGTGAAGTCGACAAGATCATTTGAAATGATAAAACCTGAGCCGTCTCAGTTAGAAGACAAGATGGCAGCTAATACCTTGTGCCAGACCTATATTTCACTAGTTTGGGTATTGAATGCAATATAGCCTACTGATAGAAATAACATAACCTTGTCTGAAATGCTTTATATATAAAAAGTATACTCCACTGAAGAAATCGTTAAGTCTAAATCATTATTTGCTAAGACGTTGTATGTAATTCAACTGATATCGGCAAATTTTGGTTGACTTGTTAGGCTGCGTGGCAAAGCATTAGCCTCTCAACCGTACCGCTGGGGTTCTAATCCTACCAGAGTTGGCTTTTTGCTTGTTTTTTATATTTATTGTTTTGTAATTACTCAGACGTTTTAAATTAAGCGTTATATTGTGCATATTATAATGGAAAATATATATTTAATTAAAACAAAATTCGGCAGTGGATTTGTAAGAGACATCTAACAGCAACCAGGAGAAATATCACGGCCAACTTATTGCGCAACGGCCCACAGATTACCTTTCAGTTTTAATTGAAAAGTTTCTTTTTATGGCCGCTAGAATGCACTCTCCCTATTAGGATTATATCCGGCAGACGTCATGACTAGGGGCGGCCGGTGATATTGGATTCTAGGACGCCGCCCTCCCACCCTCCTCCCTCCTCATCAGCCCCGATGATCTCTCTCCTCGCACCTAATGTTTTGCTATCGTGACACAATGTGTGTAGTTCGTCTCCTCGTCGGTAGAGCGCACCGTATACTCATGAGGACTCATCAAAAGTCGCTCGCTTTGTAATTTACGTTGCCATGACAACGAATACCTCCAGTTATCCCTCCTCCAGTCCCTCACGCGCTACGTCACGAAGTGTGTGGACTCAGTCAGCCTGAGTCTGATGCTGGTCTGATGCAGCCACTGGATAGCTTCCCTCTCGGCCAAGGAGCTTTAAACTGCCTGCCCATTCAACGATTTATGCGTACAACCTCGTTTCCAAATAAAGGCGCTAGGAAGCAGCACCAAGTCACTGTGGCAGACATAAGTTTTGTATTGATGTTAATGGCGAAGTTAGAATGTATTCTGAATGACTTTATAATGTTGTACTGCTGCGTGCCCTTTTGTAAATCAGAACTGGGCAAGTTAGAATACCAGGGAAACTCATTTCATGAGATATAATCGGACAATTCATTGCGAGAGAAGTGGTTACGTGGAATTTCCAGAGAAGGTGACAAGAGAGGAAGCAAATGGTTACCTTCTGATCGCTCTGTTGCATGTAGTCTTCATTTTCTTCCCGAGAGCTTCAGATCACATAAATTATTATCAAATTGGTTACAACTAGTGGGATATGGGTTGGCGACTATGGGACCCCAGCTGAGTTTCCTTGAGCTGAGCTCCTCTCTTATATCTTTCATGTCAACTCTTACCCCAACGTTATTACGGTATCGGAGGCCTGGGATGTCTTTCATTCCCCTGCCTTAATTGGCTCTTGTCTTTTTCGTTCCTGATGCCCTAATTTTTGTAGGATCAGACCTCCTTTTGTCCTTTTTTCTGCCTTCTCTAAGAGGCCCTAAAGGAGGTAGGATGTGTCCCACCATGCACGGTGCACCTTAGATATAGATACACCCTCAATGATGGAGATAATTGTTGTTTAAAGGGGTGAAATGTCTAGGTCATCTACCCTTAGTGGTTTATGTGATGGTGAGAAATTATGATGAAATGAAATCTACAGCTAGGCTTCACTAATTACTGACTTACAACTAACTTATGTACTAGAAGAAGAAAACGACAATAATAAAAGAAAGAAACAAATAACGGAACTAAATGAGGGACGAGAAATGCCCTCTATCTTCGAAGGGCAGATGACCTTGCTGTTCATCCCCTTAAAACAAGAATCAATACTCGAAGAATGAGTATTGAGGTACTTGGAAACTACTAGAGCCATTAAAGGCAGGTAGAAAAGGGACAGAAGAGAGGGTCCACCCCAAAGTCAATGCAAAAAGGGGAAAATGGATCTCGCGCTGGAACACATCACGGTCGCCAACTCCCGATCTCAAAAGCTGAGCTCTTGAAGGTGTAGCCCTATCCAGGGTGCATCACGTGTGGTGGAGCTTCACACACCCTGCCTCCTTTAGGGCCTTGTGTAGAAGGCATTAGATGTTATAAACTAAAAGAATAGGGCTAACCCCTCGAAGAATGAGGGTATCAGGAGAGATGATATAAGGGTCAGTTACGGCAGGAAAATGAATGCCTTCCTAGACTTTGGATGCTCTAGTGCTATCAGGGTTGGAAGAGAACAAGAGTTGACTAATGGAGGTCGACAGGTAGATGACAGAGAAGAGCCCGGCACAAGTGGAAATAATAACCGCCTCGGCTGGAGTCCAATGGTCTCCAACCCAAGTCCCACTAGGCCTAGTTGTGAACCCTGGTGGTGGAGATACACCCTCAAGGGCTCATGGCTAGAGAGCTTGGGAATTGGCGACCCTGAGCTGGATCCGGTTTTCTTCTTTTTCCAGTGACTGGGAGCAAATATTTTTAATACCTTTGTTATTTCTTTAAAAACAGTAGTGCCTAGTCCAAACGAAATAAGGAAATCAAGCTACAAAAATATGTGAGAAGGAAAAACACAATTCATGTATGAAATCATATCTGTCAATTACTGGGAAAACATCACAAGAACGGTTTACATCTTAAACGGTTGAGTCCCCCTTCGGTAAAATTCACGAGCCGCCGCTGGTCATGACTGTTCTACGTGGGACTCCACTGGTTGGCATTCTATACGCATCGAATTTGCAGAATGGAAAGTTGATAATACGATACAGTTTTATTTTAAAGCGTTTGTTATTTGACCTAAAGACAAAACGATCTCACATATAGTACCTGTGCTCTATCTGTTGGTGCTAGTTCAGGATATTAATTAATAATTTTATTTCAGCCAAATAGCAATCGAAAATAAAGAATAAGCATGTACGTACACTAAAATTGCGCTCTGGGGATTTGAATTGCATAGATTTGATTGTTTCTTTTACTACAGAGCCAGCAACTTCAAGTATTCATCAATCGTTGTCTGCGTCGAATTCTGGATACGATGGCCAGATATAATACCAAACGAAGAGCTGTGGCAAAGGGCTAACCAACAACCTATAGAAGTCCAAATTAAACGGAGAAAATTGGGCTGGATTGGGCATACTCTGCGGAAACAGAATGATGCAGTAGAAAGGGGAGCTCTGGACTGGAATCCTCAAGGGGCTCGGAGACGGGGAAGACCAAGGAACACCTGGAAACGCACCATTGAAGTGGAGGTCAAAAGAGTGGGAAAGACTTGGAGAAATCTGTGAAGTTTTTGGGGATCAAATGATGCATTCTATATCAATCTATTGTAATTTTAAGTCATTAAAACATATTTGAATTAATACTCGTTATATCACTTTTATTATTAGAAACGGGAATATTAGAGATAGACTCTACATTCCATAACTCATTTTGCAATTTCTGGGTGTCTTAGTATGTGACCTACCAACCTATCTCTTCTCTTCATTAGCTGTCGTCACGCAAGCTGCCCTCTGGGTGTCAATTAACAAAGCTTGCACCCGGCAGCCGAGGCCATACGATATTATCATTATTAGCTGTCGTCAGAAACATCTCTCCTCACCCTCTCATCTACATCCTCATTTGCTACTCTATCTACCCACTTGATCTTCATCATTCTCCTGTAACACCACATTTCAAACGCTTATATCCTCCTCTTTTCTGCTGCACCAACAGTCAAATATTCTCTTCCATAGAGCGCCACGCTCTATACAAAGGATTTCAAAAATGACTTCTTAATACCTCAATCTACGTATATTTACGTAAACAGATTCGTTTTCTGTAGAAACGCTTTCCTTGCCTGAGCCAAACTACCTTTTATATACTCTTTGCTTCGTCCATCACTGGTTATTTTAATTCATAAGTAGCAGAAGTCTCCTACTTCCTTTAGCTTTTCACCAACCAATTTCACGTCAATAGGGGAGGTTACTGTAACCTAAAACGGCTGTCGGTATTGTTTATTTTTAAGTGCTTAGATATTGTGGTATTTCAGCCCCCTGTGCATTTTGGGTGCATGTAGAAGCCTGACACTGAAACTAAACGTGTGCGATAAAATATTAGCGTAATTACCCTAATCGTTACATCACAGCTGCTAACAGCAGATACTGTGGCCATGAAAATTAAGAGGCCTTAAATGAACTTTAAACAAGAAGTTCCGTGACGAACTAAAGAGCCTACTTTTCTTAAAATTTAAGATTCATGCCAATGATTAATCTATATGGATCTATCTAGAATAATGACGAAATTAAGTTGGTAATATCGAAATTTCTAATTAGTTCGAAATACTGTATACCTGGCATAATGCAGCCTAATACAGCACTACAGTTGGCAGCCCTGGTGACTGAATATAATCTTAGTTCCATCTCTTAAGGTACAGAATACAAAATTTGGTTGAAGTCCAATGGATAGCATGGACGTTACATGCTGTTAAACATTGAATTTAACAGCGCGCGTAAAATCATGTTGGCAACAATGACATACATGTATTGGTCAGAAATAATCTGAAATAATCGGATCTATTGTTGTGTCAATTTTGAATGAAATCCATTAGTCAGTATAGAAGTTACAAGCATTTTAAAATTGGACTTATCAGCAGGCTTAGAATCATGTTGGCAGCACTGGTGTAGGCCTATATTAGTTACTCCAAATTAATCTAGAATGCCAGGTACTATACGTGTGCAAAGTTTAGAGCTTTTGGCTTGCATACTTTTTGATATATTGATATTAGGGTAACAAACATAGAGACAGTATTTATTAACAGTTGGCAGCCCAGGTTACCCTTAAGAATCGGCATAGTCATATCTGTTATGGTACACATCTCTCTCTCTATTCGTTTAGTCGATTCCGACTCTCCGTGACCCCATGTACTAGACTACGCCAATTTCTCCTGTCCTGCACTGCCTCTCGAAGATTTTCCAAGCTGTAATTTAGTGCTTCTGTGATGCCATCCATCCATCTCATTCTTTGCCTCCCTCTTCTTCTTGTGCCTTCTATCTTCCCCTGCATTAAGGTCATCTCTGATGAATTATGTCTTCTCATGATGTGTCCAAAGTAGCCCAGTTTTTGTTTCAGGATTAAGCCCGCCAAGGAACAAGCTGGTTTAATTTGGTACACATAGCACACACGAAATTTGGTTGAGATCCAATTGATAGCATAGAAGTTTCATGTATTTAAAGTTGGACCTCTCAGCAGGCTTAGATTCATGTTGGTAGCACTGAGGTATATAAGTTAGTCCAAATTAATTTAGAATGTCAGGTATTATACGTGTGCATAATTTAAAGCTGCCGGCTAGTATACTTTCTGATATATGGGTATTTGATTTTTTTTTTAAATTGAGAACATTTATTAACAGTTGGCAGCCCTGGAGCTCTTAAGAATACTCTCAGTCATATCTGTTTATGTACACATAGCACATACGGAATTTGGTTGAAATCCAATTGATGGTGTAGAAGTTATATGCATTTAAATGTTGGACCTATCAGCAGGCTTATAATCATTTTGGCAAAACTGCCATGTATGGCCTTCTGGAAATTAAACTGCAATATTATTATCTATACGTGTGCCAATTTTGAAATAGCTCCCATTCATACCTTCTTAGATATCCAACATGGAGCTCAAATTTCAATTGCGATTTTTAAGCAGTTGGTAGCACTGACATCATTTTCAAATATGGCCGTGAGATATTCAGGTATAGATCTTTAATCCTACTAAATTTTGTTTGGATTGATGCAGCCGTTTAGGAGTTGATAGGGGGGGACGGGACACACACAGTCAGACAGACAGACAGACAGAAGGACAGACAGACAGAAGGACAGACAGACAGACATTTGCCCGATCTCATAAGTCTACTTTTTCCTCATTTTTGCAAAATGTGAAAAGTAGGCTAAAAACCCAATCAGTTGCGAATAACTTCAAATTTCTTGCTCGTCCTGTTCCAGTTAATTAAGTCAGACATCACTTCTGTTCACAACGTTCTAGAATGTTTTTGAAAAACCTCCCATTAGTAACAATATAATTCCTTTGCTGACATGAACATTAAGCAACATTGTGCGAATTATGCATGTAACATTAACTTTGAAGTGAAGAGAGACATATTTATTGAAATATACATCGTCCGACCTTGAAACACGGTTGACCACAATGATAAAGATGTTGGTAATTTTGTTTAAAGAGGTCCAACATCTGGATTATTGACTCCTAATGGTTTGGGTGATGGTGCAAAATCATCGTGAAATGAAAAACTAGAACTAACTTATGAGAAGAAGAAGAAGAAGAAGAAGACGACAAATAAAGAAATAAGAGGAACAAATGAAAGGATAAAGAAATACCCTTAACAAGGTATCACTTCACAATGCAGACTACACAGTTCTCCAGGATAAATCACATATGGCGTGTCGTATAAACACTACAATGTCCCCAGCCAATATTATTTACTGCATATATCCACAGGATGCAATTCCATATGTTTATAGGAATATCTAACACCTAACACACTCTTGTAATTTCCATTAAGCATTCATGTACATTCATAATGGCGTGATATAGTTTCGAATAACCTCCACCCTCATCATACAGGTTAAGAATGAAAACTCTACTACACTTGCTGTAGCACAATAATCAAATATGTAACTGAAGTCCCCACGAACGTGCACAAAACTTTCATATCTATAACAAATAAGCCAAAAGCTTTGAAGTTCAACTCATTATTGAGCATTACTTGGACAGCAAACGAATGCAAGTCTTTCTCTTGCTTCTTGCTACGATCAAGGATGATCAGATCTGTGAGAATGGATTTGGTTCTTCTGGCCTCAGAAGTTAACAGATTACAGCAGACTACCATAAATACGAATTGTCCAAGATTTAAAGACTGCCATCCGATCCATCCCAATAACGACACCAATTGTTCACTGTCGTAGGACAACACAGTTATAACAATTATCCTGCAATCATAGAGGAACGTCATAAAATAATACATGATACGTAGCAGTACCTCAAATCCGTAAATGGAGTTAACTAGTGATGCAGCTTCAAACAGTAAATTGTAAATGATTCTTAATGATCTTAGTGGTACAGCGACGTGTACCGGTACCAGGTCTTCACTGGGCGAGACGCTAGGATGATATGTTGGCGAAGAATATCGATTGACAACTTGGAATGTTCGCTGTGGTATGTCTTCTGAGTCACACTTATTGCACTGGATGTCTGAGAGAAGGTCGCTTACAGCATTACGATGAGATGCTTGTAGGTGATAGTTAACCATCGAAAGTCTCTTCCTCAACAACAGAACTAGATTCACAAACTGAAGGTGGACAACATTATTAATGAAATGGGTGATATTAAGTGGTACGTAGATTACTTTAAACCCTTTGTAAGCTAGTAAAACGTAAGCTAGAGAGACTATAATTATTTGAAGCATTAGAAGTGTCCTGTGTCGATCACATCCACGTTTAACACCAGATAATAATATGTTATCTCTATTGACTATTATATTATGTAACTTTTCAAATGTGTTTCTATGAACTGTTGCGAATAACAGTATAGAAGATATGCATTGTCCATGCAACACTATTGCATGCATCAACGTACCCATCCATGCAATTACTTCGTGTTCTGCCCTATGTGTTTGGCGAATTATATTATATAACACGAAACAACATACTACAAGAGAGCAGATGAAGATTACTAGTGAGTTCAATATTCCAAGTACAGTGTATTTGCAGAAATATCCACTGCCAGACTTGACAAACACAAATGGAAACAGGCCTATGCAATTTGATAGGTAGTATATAGGTGCTATCTCAAAAACTAATTCACTTTGTGTTTGAGAACTGCCACAGAGTTTTAAAATGTTCTTTCTCATTGTGTATCAAACGTTAAGATGAGTATACCGTATTCAGTTTTCACTTTCAACTGAGCCAGGATTTCACAGTTTCGTATCATGTACAGTATATCAAATAAGATTACGAACTCCTACAACATTGTTTTTTTCTTTTTTCACATATAATTTATAGTGAGTTTTATCAGAAGGAAAACTTACATTTGTAACTGAAACGAATAATGCTCACTAAATAGTAAGTGTTACAGGCTTGACTTGTTTTTCCAAGGATTACGCAGCAAAAATAATAAATCTCAATACATTATAGTGTGGTATGCTATATGGGTAAATGGTACGTGGTAGATAAAGTAAATGATAAGTAGACTTCTCTGGTGTCAGTATGTTCACGTTACGTTCACTCAAGCCTTATCTATGTGGAGATAGTAATCTCCCTGTATGTACGAAGAAGCACGACTATTTGTCACGGAATCCTAATAGTCCACTATTGCAGCAGTGCGTCACCTATCAAACGGGGTTGTTTTTGCAATCCATTCGCGATTACAGCCAGCGTTCCCTAGCATGCAGTGTTCTACAGTGCAAACCCACTGCTCAGAACAGACTGTTCCAAATCCATGAGTTTGTGTATGCGTACACGCGAGTCCTCAGCAGTGATGCTCGGTGCACGGTTGGAGACGGACTGGGGGTGAGAGGCGATACGTCACTGGGCGAAGGTTATAGCACAAGTGCATGCTCTTCCAGCCAGTATTGATGTATCCACCGCGCAGTGACGGCAGCCCCCCACAGCAGAGATGTATTGCATGTTGCAGATTTACTCACACAAGGCGGCGAGTTCTCCGTTGGCCACGGACGAGCTGCTCGGCTGGAACAGCCTGGCTCAGAATGTTAGGGCACATGCAAAAACTTAGGAGCACCGAGATGAGATGCTCAGTGATAGTAAATCAACTCATTCCACGGAGAGTATGAGCGATGTTAGATCTGAGAAGAAACTTCCAATAGCTCTTCTTAAAGAGCATAACAATCTGGGTATTATTTATTTATTTATTTATTTATTTATCGTATGGCTTTTAGTGCCGGGAGTGTCCGAAGACATGTTCGGCTCGCCTGAGTCAGTAGATGCTTCCAGTGGACACCCTAAAGGGCGAGCTACAAGTTCCGTTCAATTTCAAATAGTTCCAACTTTCGCCACCAGATATCAATGATACCTAGTGGTGACCGTTGGAACTTTGATAGAGCGTTCTGATGAAATCTAACCTAACAATTTTGCTTTACACAAGTTTAGTCTGTGAAAGGATCTTTTACATGCCATAAATCTATGACATGGGACCGCCGGCTCTACTCCCCCTCCGAAGGAAGGCATACTGAAGGATTTTTAACGCTCTTACAAAATCTGACGACTTCGGCCGGGTTTGAACCCGCTATCTTGGGCATAGCAGTTCAGCATGCTACCGACTACACCACCGAAGTACTGGGTACTTATATTTTAGATCCCAGGACCATCGAAGGCTACAACATCATTATTTATATCACCCTGCGTCGCATTGACACATTATGCACTGAAGGCACTATATCAAACACAGGAATTTGTTGAATACTGTAAGTGCGAGAAGTAAGGGATACGCCTGGCAAGTGAAGTTCAATGTCAAGTACAGATCAGCGGCTGAGTGTCCAGCTCTGACGTTTGTTGATGGTGGGAGAAGAGAGGTAAAGAGAACAATATAGCCAACTTACGGCAGTGAGAAGCTGTTAATAGAACCTTGAAACTTGCCATCATTGTAATTCTTCTCTAGCGTCTTCACTGTGTAACCTGGAAGACTCAAACCCCATTTGCGGTGGTGTAGTTGGTAGCATGCTGAGCTTCTATGCCCAAGATCGCGCGTTCAAATCCAGCCGAAGTCATCAGATTTTTAAGAGCGTTAAAAATCCCTCAGTATGCCTTCTTTCGGAGGGGAAGTAAAGCTGACGGTCCCATGTCATAGATTTATGGCATGAAAAAGAACCTTCCTCTAACTACACTTGTGGAAGCTAAAATTTGTAGGTTAGTTTGATAACGCTACAGTATATAAGTTACAACGTTCGCCGCCAGGTGCTGACTACAATGGCATTTAGTAGCCACGTCCGCAGCTAGGTGTCGTGGACGGTAGCATTTGGTAGCAAAAGTAGGAACTACTTGAAAAAATTAATCGTCTGCATCCCTTCTACCTGAATCACAGATAACACACACTAATACAGCCATCACAATTAACACCGGTTATCAGACAAATTCTACAAACACACAAAGTACACGGGGCTACATGACCACGGTTTCACAGCCCCTAAACTAAGGAACCAACCAACCATCCCCATTTGCAATTTTATGCATCATTTTGTTATTCCGACATTGTGCGGTTACAAAACCTAAATTCTTCTATCGCAGTGGAATTCCGCCTATGTGGCGAAGTCGCTTACAACCATGAAGAATGTTGTTATTGGGGAACAAGTTAGATCTGAACCTTCCGATGCGCATGTGCGTCCAGTTGCATTACGTCATCCCCCTGCCTGGATTCTTTGTCAACCAGTGAGCACATACTTCATCACGCGCTGGTTAGATGTTGCCAAGTAGTCATTATTCCCAACACCTTGGCACGGTACAGATGCTGTCAAGGCAAGCGAAGCACGACTGAGCAGCTCTGTTCTTTGACAAGTACGGCAACAAGCTTGCTGTCAGGAGTGTGTGAAGTGGGCGCGCTCTCAGTTCATTACCACCAATACCAATGCTATGTCACTGAGAATGCTCCTATTCGATACTTTAGGCTTGCATAATATAACCACGACGAGCAGCGAGCAGCCCCAAACAGTTGTTGCACCAAAGAGGGGAAATCGCATTTGCGCCTAGTGATCCCACTACTTCCCCTCCTAGACGAGACTCCGCCATGACAGGCCAGGTCTAACTTGCCACGCTATACCTGTACCAATCAGCGGTTTTCCCGGCAGCGGGTCTTTATATTTAGCTCGATGTTGCCCAGGCTTTCTTCTGTAGTCCAGTTCCTCTGTGTGTTAGTGCAGGTTTGTTGTTATATTGTCTTGTGTGTGCACAATTACCGGTTAACTGTATGTAAGCATATTACTTTGGTAATATGGTCAGTGGTTCGTCAGAATTCATTTAAGAACATGTGAAATATTTTATGTAGTCCACGTTATTTTATATTTCGCGGTACAGAACCCTCCCTAAGAGCCGGACTGGGCTGTAGCAAGAGCCAACCGTTATAAACTCTAATGAGCACGTGGCGACCGTTAATTTGTGTTTGGGTACTAACTCAAGAATACTCATGGAGGAAAGAACCGGAAGGAGATGCCTTCGCTGCGATGGCTAGTGCAAGCTGCTGAAGCCAAACGGCACGGCCACTTTGAGTAGCAAGAAAATGGCTATTCCTTTGCTTGAAGCCGTAAACCACTCCAACTAGTCTTGGATTTTAGTGACATAAAACTGCAATGCCAATTCAAGTTTTTTTTTTTTTTTTTTTTGAAAAGGCAGAATACACTCTGTACTTCACGTTACATGACACAAATCATAATTTGGGATTTGCAGAAGAGTTGTTTTTTGTTTTTGTTTTTTGCTTTTATTTTTTGTTTGTTTTGTTTTTGTTTTTGATGTCTAACATCTTTCCACTCAGTTGCTGGATATTTTTGTGGGAGTGATTTTAAAAAATGGGACGGAAGTAGATCGGATGGAAGTGTGTAAGACGCACTGCCAGCTGGACCGTATCCCTCCTGGCTGCTGTGGAATGTATATATATATCTCATAAGGATTACTTCAAGGTGTGGAGGTGCCATTACAAATATTCCTATAATAAATCATCTTCAAGTTGCCGTTGTTTGGTGTAAAATTATATATTATATCATATTTGATGAAAACATTTATGATCTATTAAGAGCGTTTTTCAATCTCTGGATAAAAGCGATCGGCATCCACTCCCCGAGTAACTTGGCTCAACACTGTCATTCTGACGGTAAAAGCTCATGCGAACTCTGGTGTCCACTGATTGTAATACAATGCACAAGGCACATGGTCGAAGTCTTCGTATCAGTATTCAAATGATCATATGCTTTATATATGAAACATTGTAAGTAGTCGGCAATTCCTGTATTATGTTTCTGTACAAATGCTATTCAAATATTAACCCACATAACGGTAATGCAGTCATCAATATAATATATATCGTTGTGTTTATACGGGAAATAGGCCACCCTTCATGAACTATTGCTGAACACATTCTCTTTACTCACAAGAGGGCATTCATAAGACATTCCACGCAGGAACATTATCGAAACAAGCAAAATATAAATGAAACTTAATTCCGTAATGCAGTATTATTGGTACGTGAAAATAAGTCACCATCTTGTGCACATTTTTCGCGTGATCGAAATAGCCGTGGTGTTAGCTCTTTTGACTGTGAATCTAGAAATCTTGTGTTCGAATCCCGGACAAGGTAGATAGTTTTGCTACCAGATGATCGTTTTAAACGATATTTATCATATCAATATGACTCATTTTAACAGAATCCATATGAAATTACGTGTTGTCTGTGAATCAAGAGGTCCGAAAACTGGGCAAGCCTTACATGATCTACTGCTGTGCACATTGCATTTACTCGCAAGTTGGCCTATTTATACGGAATTTAAGGTTATGAGCGGTGTCGCGTCTATTAATCTAGTTGATCCATATCGTATTCTTTATTTAGGCTAGTGCTGGTGGAAGCTACAAATCATAATGAGTTCCGTATTATAAACTGCAATATCTCTAAAACACTCCCTTTTAACATTTGTGACAATAATAGTATAAAATACTGGTGTACGAACAATTTCACGTGAAGTTTCTTCTGTGACAGAAGTTACACATCATATGCGACTACTGGAAGACTCGTAAAATTTTTATTTTAATAATTTAGGAGAGAGACCCTCGCGGTCAGTGGCCCATACATCTACAGGTGTCGAATGAGCATATTTGGTGCGGAGAACATACAGTATTCTAGAATTTTTAGTGGAAGCCCAATTTTCCCCTCTGACTGCTCTTATCCAATGTTTCCTGTTCAGGAAACCAAAGGGAGTTAAAATTTCGTAAGTAATTTCAAAACACTCGTGCTCACAGAAGAAATTAACGGCTATGTATAACCTCAATTGTGTTTAGTAATTGCAATAAAATGTATGATAAATATTAATTACATAAAAATAATAAACAAATAGAAAATAATCTCAACCTGCAACAGAGTTGCATAGATTAAACTGGCAACGGTTCAGCTTCAATTGATATTGTAACTTTCAAGTATGGTAATTAATAGACTAGGCCTGCTATATTTTTATACTTCATGGTATGTTCTGTTTTGTCGTTTCGTGCCACCATATGCAATACACGCTATTATTCGAAACAAACTCCGAAATAACCAAGCACAATGCTCTGCCGCATACAAGTCTCAGAACACCAAATACAAGTTACACCAGGGCGGCTTCGGTGGCGCAGTTGGTAGCATGCTGAGCTTCTATGCCCAAGGTCGTGGGTTCAAACCCGGCCGAAATCGTCGGATTTTTAAGAGCGTTAAAATCCCTCAGTATGCCTTCCTTCGGAGGGGAAGTACAGCCGGCGATCTTGTCATAGGTTTATGGCATGATTATGAACCTTCCACTAATTACACCTGTGTGAAGCTAAATTATAGGTTATCTTTGAGTAACGCTTTAGGTTCCAACGTTCGTCGCCACGAGCCGACTGCTGTGGCATCTAGTAACAAAGTCCAGAACTAGTTGGTCGTTGACGTGGCGTTTGGTAGCAAAAGTTGGAACTACTTGAAAATCCAATGTATGCAGTCCTACTTGAATTAAAAACAGATAATACACACTAATGCAGCCATTACAATTAACACCGGTTATCAGACAGATTTTACACACACCCAAAGTACAAGGGGCTACATGACCGCGTTGCCGCAGCCCCTAAACTGAGGAACCAACCAAGTTACACCAGGTTACGCCCACTTTGGACTCAGCGCTTGGCTTCGCTGAAAGGAGCTCAGGGCAACTCCTCTCTTGCATTCCTCCATGAGAATAATATTTACAACACAAAAGCACGTGGAGGCTCATGATTTCCAACCCTATCAAGTGACTTTAGTGTCTGTTGTGTTGGCCCTGCACATAAACAAATGAATAGTGGCTTCTTCTTCTTCTTCTTCTTCATTTCCCCCTTTCCAGCTGACATTGGGTGGGGGCAAATATGGTTCCTCTCCACTTTGTTCTGTCGTTCCACCATTCCTCTTCCGACACGGTGTTCCAATCCAGGTTCCGTTTACTAATGCTATTCTTCACCGAGTCCATCCAACGCATTCTTGGTCTTCCTCGTCCTCTCTTCCTTGTCATTCGTCGTTCCAGTGCTCGTCTTTGTAGCCTTACTTCATTCATCCGTTTGACATGTCCAAACCATCTCAATATGTTTTGCTCCAGTTTGTCATTTAGTTTCTGTACTCCCAGTTCTTCCGTATATCTTCATTTCTCACTCTGTCTCTCCTCGTTTTCTGGACCATACTTCTCAGGAATCTCATCTCAGCTGCCTTTACTCTGCTCTCATCCCTCTTAGTCATTGTCCAATTTTCTGCTGCATATGTCATTATAGTAACATAATATGCTTTGTACATAATTTCTTTAGCTTTAATTGCTATATCCTTGTTCCATACTAGTCCCCGTACCTGTTGGTGGAAAGCACTCCCGAGTAGTATTCTTCTGCTAATTTCCAAATCTAGTCTTCCATCTTCAGTCAGTTCACTTCCCAAGTATTTGAAGTGTTTCACCACTTCCAATTCCTTATCTCCTACTTTGATTACTCCTTTTCCTTTTTTCTTACCTCTACTCATCACCACTGTTTTACTCTTCTCCACATTTATCTTCAATGCCCATTGCTCAATCTTTTCATTTATTACGTCTAACTGTTCTTGTACCTCGCCCCAGATCACAACACCGTCTGCAAACAGCAATATACCTTCATCTTTGCCCTACTATAGTCTTTTATTGCTTCCTTCATGATGTCATCCATCACCATTAAGAACAATAATGGTGCCAACACACTTCCTTGCTTTAGTCCAGTGTCAATTTTAAACCATTCCGATGTCCCGACTCTAGTCTTCACACTACTGTAGCACTCCATGCACATTCCTTTTAACGTGTCTCTCAGTTCCTTGCCTATCCCTCTATTTGTTTAGCTTCCCCAAACTTTTGTTCTAGGGATGCTATCATAGGCCTTTTCTAGATCAATAAAAGTCATTACCATATCCTTCCCATATTCCCAACTCTTTTCAATGTTCTGTCTCAGAATGAAAATGGGTTCCACTGTTGACCTGCCCCCTCTAAATCCAAACTGCTCCTCCTCCTTTTGGCTTTATACCTATACTCTAATTCTTTCTTCTAGGATTCTTTCCATTACTTTGGCAACATGTGAGATGATGGTGATTCCTCGGTAGTTACCACACACCTTCCTGTCTCCTTTCTTGAATATTGGCAATATTATTCCCTTTTTCCAGTCTTCAGGAACTTTCTTCTCTCTCCACACACTGCTGAGAAGTCTGTATGTCCATTGCTGTCTCACAGGTCCTGCCGTCTTGATCATTTCTATTGCCAGTAGCGGCTTGTTCGACAATAATTAGAGAAGCATCTCGTAACGTAGCCATCGTTCTCTTCCCATTAACAATATTGTTATTATTCAAATGAGTATAATTGCATTTGTTTGTGTAGCTAGGTTGTGTAGCCTATTAAATCAAGTTCTTCATATATAGCAGTCGTTTCATTCCGCCGCAGAGCGATTGCTCCTGCGGCGGCGGGCCCCCGTCTCTTCGGGCCAAGGAGATAAGGTTTTTGGGAGAGGTGTAAATTTTGGTGATGGGGGAGTTTGGTTTTTGAATTTGGATGAAGGTGTGTTGGGATTTTCAATTTGGGGCATAGCGGTGAAATTTGGAGATGGGCTGTGAGGGGAAGTATCGCTTCTGGGAAGGGAGATTTTGATGTAAGAATGGGGATGAGGGGGAGAAGGGGTGACTGCTTTATTAGTTGTAAGTATAATTTTAAGGACTTATATTTTAAGAAGAACAAAGAAAACATGGAAACAATCGCTGCAATTGCCAAAAGTAGATTGAGTAACTTATATTGCTCGGGGGTTTTAAGTTATTAAGGGGGGTGTATTTACGTCGGGACCATAAGGTGGATGGTCGTGGTGAAGATGTGTGGATGAAGTATAGTTCGGTGTAATGGGGATGTGATGATGTACTGTAGGTGGAGATTGAGCTTAATGAAAGATATATGTAGTTTATTATTATTAATATTATTATTATTATCATTATTATTATTATTATTTTTATTATTATTTGAGGGGTGGTTGTGATGAGTAATTGCATTGAGTTCATATTAAATCTGAGTGCGATTCTGATAAATGCTATCTGCATCCCATATTTCCATGTTTTGCATGAAATTGATGCTCAGATGACCTCTTCACGGCTCATTGCACCTCAGAAAGCAAATTAACTGGCTTGCAGTGGCGATTCATCCTTATAGAACGTGAGGATCATCCTACAGTCAGCTCTCGCCTATAACTATTTAAAAAAAATGATTGTTTTGTAAAATAGACTTTGGGGCTACCTTGCGCGCCCTCTCGATAAGTTCTGTCTCACTGTCACTGTCAGTATATGTAACTAGTTCTACATTTCACCTCTAGATGGGTGAAGTGTGACCTTCATCGCCCGGAGTAGAAAGCTGAGGGAGGAAGCCTTGCATTCTCAAAGCACGTGTTTATAGCTTTAGAAATGTATAGGGAAGGGGCTGGTTTGGTCTGTTTAATGGCGCTCTGAGGACGTCGACTGAGATCCTCAAGTCTCGCTATTGGTTGAATTTAAACCAACACTGCGGGATTATTGGTTACGATTTCGCGCGGTCAGAATGGATAGTCTGTTTTTAGCGTGTGCACAACTGGTATTCGATTGTATTGTATTGTGTAGTGAGTGCGACTAAATAATTAGTAGCCGTATGCTATTCCCGAGGATATGCACCTCTCTATGCATAATTACATGTGATGATGGCCTCCTCCCTTGTAAAATTTCAATCCGGAGGTAAACTAGTCCCCCGTTCGGATCTCCGGGTGGGGACTACTCGAGAGGGGGTTAACATCACAGAAGTGACAAAGAGGAAATCTGACATTCTACGGATCGGAGCGTGGAATGTTAGAAGTCTGCTAGGAAGTGGAAGGTTAGAAAACTTAGAAAGGGAAATGGATAGGTTGAGGTTGGATTTGGTTGGGATTAGTGAAATGCGCTGGCAGGAAGAACAGGACTTTTGGTCAGGAGACTATAGGGTCATTAGCACTAAATCAAACAATGGCCAAGCAGGGGTTGGCCTCATATTGAGTAGGAAACTTGGAAAGCGGGTGGAATATTATGAGCAATATAGTGAACGGATTATTGTAGCAAAAATCAATACTAAACCTACCTGCACCACAGTGGTACAAGTCTATATGCCTACCAGTCAAGCTGATGATGAGGATGTTGAAAAGGTCTACGAAGAAATAGACGAAATTCTGATGTATATCAAGGGTGATTAAAATGTTATAGTAATGGGAGATTGGAATGCTGTGGTAGGAAAAGGGAGAGAAGGGAAGATACTAGGAGATTTCGGATTAGGTGAAAGGAATGATCGAGGAAGCAGGCTGGTAGAATTCTGCACCGAGCATAAGTTGGTCATAGCTAACACCTTATTCAATAACCACAATAGAAGAATATACACATGGATGAGACCAGGAGATACAGGGCGTTACCAAATCTACTTCATTATGGTCAAGCAGAGGTTTCGAAACCAGATTTTGGATTGTAAAACATATCCTGGTGCTGACATTAACTCTGACCACAATCTGGTTGTAATGAAATGCAGATTAAAGTTGAAGAAACTGAAGAAAAGTCAAAAGCCAAAAAGGTGGGCAATAGACAGACTGAAAGAGAAGGATATAAACGAAAGATTCAAGAAGAGTATAAAGGAAGGACTAATGAAAAACCCTAAACAAACTTCAATTGCAGACGAATGGGCACTTTTGAAGAATGAAATAACAAAATCCGCAGAAGAAAACATTGGTAGGAAAGAAAGAATAGGTAGAAAACCGTGGATCACTCAGGATATACTAGAATTGATGGATGAAAGGCGGAAACACAAGAATGTAAGAGATGAAAAGGGGAAAGCAGAATACAGACGTCTGAGAAATGAGGTTAACAAGAAGTGCAAGGAAGCGAAAGAAGAATGGTTGAAAGAGAAATGTGCCGGTATAGAAAATTGTCTGAAATTAGGAAAAGTAGACACAGTTTATCGAAGGATTAAGAATACTTTTGGGGAAAAGAAGACTAAGTGCTGTAATATTAAGGACACAAATGGAAAGCCTCTAACAGATAGGGAAGAAAAGGTTGAGAGATGGAAAGCTTACATAGAGAGTTTGTATAAGGGAAAGGAGATTGAGAATCATGTAATGGAAAGGGAGGAGGAAATTGATGAGGATGCGAAAGGAGATTTAATATTGAGATCAGAATGTGATAGAGCTTTGGAAGACTTAAGCAGGAACAAAGCACCAGGCATAGATGATATACCGATTGAGTTGCTACGCTGCATAGGAGATGAAGATCTGATCAGGTTATTTCACTTGGTGTGTAGGATTTATGAGACAGGTGAGGTACCCCCTGATTTCAAGAAGAATGTAATCATCCCTATACCAAAGAAAGTGGGAGCTGACAGATGTGAAGATTACCGTACAATCAGCTTGATTACTCATGCTTCAAAGATCCTGTCTAGAATAATTTACAAGAGGATTGAAAGCCAGATAGAAACGGAGTTGGGTGAAGACCAGTTTGGTTTCAGGAGAAATGTAGGAACAAGGGAAGCTGTACTAAGTCTTAGGCTGATTTTGGAAGGTAGAATAAGGAAAGATAAGAGAACATTCATGGCTTTTGTAGACTTAGAAAAGGCTTTTGATAACGTTGATTGGACTAAATTGTTTGACATTTTGAAATCGATTGGAATAAAGTACAGGGATAGGAGGGTGATATACAATCTATACAGAAACCAGACAGCAGTCATTCGAGTTGAAGGACATGAGAGAGAAGCTGGTATTCAGAAAGGTGTAAGGCAAGGCTGCAACTTATCACCCATACTTTTCAATCTTTACATTGAACAAGCAATGAAGGAAATTAGAGAAAAATGTAAAGTGGGAGTGAAGATTCAAGGAGAAATAATTTCAATTCTGAGATTTGCTGATGACATCGTCATCTTGGCCGACAAGCCTGAGGATTTGAATGAGTTTTTGAATGGTATGGACTCCGTCTTACGGAAAGAATTCATGATGAAAATTAATAAATGTAAAACAAAAATACTGGAATGCAGCCGAAATAAATCAGAAACCTCTGTGGAGATCAAATTGGCAGGTGAAAAGCTGAAGGAAGCAGGAGACTTCTGTTACTTAGGAAGCAGAATAACCAGTGATGGACGAAGCAAAGAGGATATAAAAAGTAGGTTGGCTCAGGCAAAGAAAGCATTTCTACAAAAAAGGAATCTGCTGACATCGAATATAGATTTAGGTATTAGGAAGTCATTTTTGAAAGCCTTTGTCTGGAGCGTGGCGCTCTATGGAAGTGAAACTTGGACTATTGGTGTAGCAGAAAAGAGGAGAATTGAAGCATTTGAAATGTGGTGTTACAGGAGAATGATGAAGATCAGATGGGTAGATAGGGTTACAAACAAAGAGGTATTAAGCCGAGTGGGAGAGGAGAGATGTTTCTGGCGACTGCTATTGAAGAGAAGAGATAGGTTGGTAGGACACATACTAAGACACCCAGGAATAGCAAGCTTAGTTATGGAAGGAAGGGTCGAGGACAAGAACTGTAGGGGTAGACCAAGGTTAGAATATGTTAAACAGATTGCCTCGGATGTGGGGTGTGGTAGCTATGTAGAGATGAAACGATTAGCTCAGGACAGGGAGGAATGGATAGCTGCATCAAACCAGTCAAAAGACTGAAGACTCAAACAACCCTAATATTAGACTGAGTCTGATATCTCAATTTAGCACAGCTATAATAATTATTTTAAGTTAACCCTATCATATTGTTAAGGCCCCAGGGTCCCTACACCCTTAGGACCTTACGCACCCCCAAGGGAGATGTGTCCTATGCCACTAGACCCACGCACATCTACAAATATCCCCGATAACCACCCCACAAATACTACGCTTCTATCCCAACCTTCAACACCAGTTTCACCCCAAAACTACCCCCAGGCCGGAGCCAACAGCCGGCATACAATTCTATTACACGCAGCCAAGCAGAGTTGAAGTCTCAGCTCTTGCTCAAAGCTTGCATCATCCACACACATTTACACGGGTGCTAACTGGAACACCAACAAGAATGGAGTAACACCGACTCAGCACTTCCGAAAGAATAAAAGAGACATCCCCACCGGGCCATCTATCTGTCGTTCGCCAGAGGCTCTGTTCAACTGTTCAACCGACCTGACATCACGGGGTAAGTGTGTATCTCAGAAATCCTGTATAATTCACAAGTTAATCCTTTCCACTTGACACCTGATACATTTTATTGTCATAGTGCTACTCGTCCCAGAGTAAAAGGGACTCATACATAACCACTTCTGGTCCAATAAACCAGTGACCAGAGTTATCACAAAATCCGCTGCAGACTTATTACATGTACACCATCTTTACTTCCCGATTCCCCGCCTGACATCCTGACCAGTCGGTGTCCACCATTAGTACAGAATTGCCGTGCAAGTAATTCCCATTGTACTAGCCTTGAATTGTTTGGTCAACTGTAACTTTGCACGCTCGGCAGTTAGTAAACTGCTTACACACAGCATTTGCCGCAGGAGGCTAATAACTCCTTTCAGACCGCGCTTCCCTTAAGTTACGCTCAGAATTTAATAGAGCTCACCCCATTCCCCCCAACACTCATTCGCGTACACATACTCGTAGTTTCCGCACCTTCGTGGAAACTCACACCATTTGGACCACACCCTCTAAATTCCCACATTTACACCCTTGTTCGACGTACCCTCATTTCAGGTCAGAACAAAAGTGGTAGAGGCGCTGGTAGTCTCCGAAGAGACAGGGACTTAGACAAAAAGCCCCGAGGCTCCCGATTCCAGAACCTAGGGCAGCCAAGCAGAAATTAGCGATTTTTTTTTCTTAGAGCTACGCCACAGATCTGTTTTCTTTTCTTCTTTACATTAGTGCGCATTAAACCCGCCCACCCACCCCATAGGCAAATATATTAGCGAAACCTCTCGCAGAACAGCCAAGCATATCGACAATTTTTTGAAGGAAGGTAAATTAGGGATTTTTTTTCTTCGAGTCCTACAGTGCATTATTGTAAACGGTTGTAAGGCAAACCAAAGTACCCCGAGTTTAAGGGAAGTTATTCTTCAAATATAGCGCAGATAGGAATTAACAGACACGCTATTTCATTAAATAGGGACATTTTTACAGAAGCCAGGGATTTTTTGTTAAGCAGGCCCTACTAATTTATATTAGCCCTACCAGGCCACTCATACAGAATTTTTAAGGGCACTACAATACGAACACACAGTACACATTATCACAACCTCCCCAAGGTACAAACAGCATGTCTTTATACGCCCGCCAGGCCATGTTGAGCAACATTAACATGTATCAGGAATTGATAGCGTGGCACGCCAAGATCGCAGGGAAACAAGATTAACTCAACAGATACCAGGAACTCATTGCTGCACAATATACACGAATTCTGAAGGCGTTCACGAGCGCACACTGGTCAAAAATGAGATCGCACAAAATCAGGGCAAAGATCGCGACGATTAAAGCACAGCTTAACTGATCACACCTCAGATTACACCTGCAACACGACACACTAATTGGGGAACATCGCAGACTGAGGGAAGAACATATAAGGGTACACACGAATGACACAAGGGTAGCCGGGGAGGCCAAGAGGCTGAGGGCAGAATATGCTAAAATATGGAACGCATATACCAAATTGCAGGCCGACAACATGAGGTTGGAATTGGCTGCAAGCAGGCCTGTCACCCTTCACAAGGAAATAGAGGATATAACCCAAAAACTTGCAATCATGGCGATAAACACACCCAAAACTCCAAGGAAAGAGGAGGCCGCGGCCATAAAACGGGAGCCTGCCACTCCAACCCACGATACACGACAGCCACAAACAATTACACGACCTACAGCGCCGGTTCGAGGGACAATAAGCCCCGAACTCCGGCAAACATTGGCACCCCCCCCCCCCCCCCGGTACAGACACACGGAAGGGTGTTGATGCCAACCCCTCCGAATACAGCCCACACGCCTCAGCACACTTCGCCCGTTCATACACAAAGTACACGGGGAAAGAGGAAAACTTTGCTTCCTACCCCTCAAGGCCATGCAGACAGAAGGGCGTACACCCCTTCAGGCGATCGCTATATCACAGGACACACACTAACATCCCCACATACGCGGACACCATATCCGGCAAAGGGCCGACGTACAGGAACACAACCCAGAATCACCCTGTTGAGAACACCTACAGAGGGGAGGAAAGAAGCGCCTCAATGGGTACCGGAGGCTTGCGCCTTAATCACAGGGCGAATCCAATCACCCCGGCGGAATATGGCGCTCGACGTTAGCAAAGTCATTAACTAACGGAAACATAAGCTGATAGACAGGAGTTACGGCCCAGAGAAACGACAATTGATATGGCATGTTAAAATCGAAGCCAGGGCCGTAGACACAAATGGTAGACACTAACACAGGCGACACTTCACGGACAACATAAATCACACATCTACACACAACCCATAGGTTCCCATACACGTGGCTACGATATTTGTACTATTTAAAATGTGGGTCCAATTAACACATAAAGGCTTCCGGACGAAGATTCCGAAAAAGCAGGCCTATGAACACAAATTTCCAGATACACAGTGTTCATGTATTTATATTCTATATGTATTACAAATGTTACACAAAGCGTGTACATAACAATGAGTGTCCTAGCTAATATTCGGCAGGAGGACATGGCATAGAGTAAAGCCCACGGTAAGGAGGCCTAACATGCCACAAAACGGTACAGGGGTTCGAATAAGAGCGAACCCAGGTCCCCACAAGGAATCAGATATTCACACGCACGGCGATGTATGGCCACACAGCTACACGTCAGTTGACAAAAACACTGGCCATTACGCACGCATATTTTCAGCAGAAGCCATAATACAATGGTTACACGATAGACAGGTTCCCAATATAACTATATGTGTATACATCTGGAAAGTGTGATTATATCCTACAAATGTACAATGTGCATGAATATTATATGTCATATTTTGTATGTCACATCCCAAACACTGCGCGAGACATGTACAAAAAACAGGATTTTTTTCTCATAACAGAGTACATAAACGGGAACACTGGACGGTAGAATTAAAAACTAAGAGGAATACGACATTTTTTTGTTTTTGCTTGTTCACACATTCAACACAATTTCTGTAGGAAGGCAGTACAGTTACTAAGGCTTCACAGCGACACAGACCTAAACGCCTACAGAAACAATCAGCCTAATGCGGTGACACAAAAATGCGAATTTAGAAAAAAAAAGCCTTGACACATAGCGCCAGCTGAAAACACACAATGCGCAGAAAACAGACAGGAGGACATATATACGAGCCCTACAGCTCAACATTTATCCACTAGAGGGGATTCGAACATACAACCTACGAGTACACTGAGAAGGACCCACGAAGCCGATTTCGGACCCGCGACCTTCTGGATACCAGAAGTACAAGCTCAAGTATCCATTAGAAAAGGGACACTATTTATCATATAATATTCTTGTCAGATCATATACATGCAAACATAACGGCAGAAAAGGCTGGAGAGGACAAATAGCCTGCATTAATAAAGGAACAATGGGACAAGCATTAAATTCATTTAGACCGACACGCTAGTAGAATTCGCTCACTTCACACGTGAGACAATAAGGTAACCTGAGCAATGCACATGACGTGTCAGGAAAGAGCGTGCAAGGCAGCCGGCCGGCAGCGAGCCACGGGCTCGCCGCGATAACATTATCTTACACGCTACATCTTCATAGGAGTATCTGTGCAACCCCTATTAATCATTGAGGGCTGTTCACTTTTGCGAATGGTCTTGTAGGTTTTGTTTCCCGTACGGTTTGAAACAATTGTTCAATCTTTCTGCCCCATTATTTTATTTCGCTATAATTGCACTATGAACGCGGTGTTCTGTTTATTTATTGTTTAGTTAACTTATGTTTCAATTGAATTGTTGTTCTTTATTATTCTTGTCTACTCACCTTTTTCTGAAGTGTGTTTCTAGACGCACCACACTGTCGCACTTTCTCATCAAGTACTGTGCTCACATCAGCGGTAACCCTCGCAATGTGTATGGAGCTATGCGTTGATTGGCTATTGACACCCCTCTTCCCATCTGGAATGTTCGGCGCACTATGATGTCATTTCCACTATATATTCTCTTCATCGCCGTTCTACTGTGTCTGTCTCCTTCGGTCTACGCCTGACCACGGTTGCCTGGCTGACCACAACAAGGCCCTTAATGGGTCAGCACTATTGGTAAACATCGTGTAGCTGGAACCACACTAAGCGGCATGCCTCATCGTTTGGACTTTTTCGTGCTAGGCAAGTCATGAGTCAACGACCTTCATCTCAGCAACTCCATCAGCCCGCCAGCTCACTACAACTCGGCAATGTGAAATTGTAACTGCTTGTAAGCCACCAGACAGATCACTACCAAGAGATCTGTTACTGCTAGGTACACTTCCCCAAAGGAGCCACAATCTATCTTTTTCGGAAGGCATACCGAGACTTCCTGGAGGAAGCCTTTGCTTGGATATTATGACCCGCTCCCTGCGGGCCAGCTAACCCATGGCCGTGTTCCAGAACTGCACTTGAAACTTTGGATCGTGCTGACACAACGCTTCGATTCTGCCCTGTACGGGCAAAACAATACTACTTCCTGCTATTGTCTGAGCGAGTCTCCTGCAGGACGGTTTTAGGGGAAGATACTCGGTATAAAGTATCCAACCATTGGTAACGCCAACTTTATTCAAGCTTGTTTAATACATTTTTTCAAGGCCAAGCCTTTTTTTTTTTTTTTGCTTCTTGCTTTTTTTTATCTCTTCTTGAAAATTCTATTTAATTGCCTTTTATTAGGCCATTTTATGCATTTTTATTGTAATTCATATTTTATAGTCAACGTTTATTCTGAGTTTCCTGGAGAAACAATACATTTTGAATTTCCTTCTTTTAGTTATCATTCTAATGAAAATATTTGTTATTGATTCAAAAAATCAAATAAATGTATTAACTCTAGTTATCAATGTTTGGTCTCTTCCTTGTCGCTCTATTTACATTCCACTGTGTGCCCGAAACCTAATCATCTGCTAATTCCCAGTTGGGGTGCTATCCAGTCATCCCTTTCCTTGGTACCTCAACCCCGGATGGAATCCAGAACTTTCATCCTGAGACCACAAATTCTATTCAAAAAAACTTGTGCAATCGAACATTTGTCTTACATATACCAGTATACCGTGGCAAGCGCAGGAGATCTGTGGGAAGGCAGGAACAATCCCAGCATACTGTACAACAGTCTTCTTTCCGGAGAGCGTGTCTCAGTCTGGCGCTGCAGGCAGTTTGGTGAGTGAGTTATTCCAACTTTCCAGCCATGACAATAATATTAGATGACAAGCTGTTAAATTCCCGGGCTGCCTACAAAGGTCAACTCACCCGGTTTCAAAAATATTTAGCTGCTCTACCTAAAGATGAACAAAACCTTGATATTATATCTCAGCGTTTAAAAGCTTATGAACAGGCGTACGAGAAATATGATCTAGTGCAACTTGAAATTGAAATCAAAAGTCCGGAACATCAGTCGGATAGGGAGGAAGTTGAGAGTAATTACTTTGACACACAGGCTCAGGCTGTGGCATTAGTTAGAACTTTGACCCTGGCGTTGAAGGTAGAAGAAACTCATGGAAGAATTAGCGACAATGGGAATAGTGTCAAACCATTGTTACCTAAAATCGAAATTCCACATTTTTCAGGAAAGGAGGAGATGTGGCAATCATTCTTTGAATTGTTTTCATTAGTACATGATAATGCCACACTTCCAGAAATTCCACTACTTAAAATCTACTTTGCAAGGCCCACCCCTTCAACTTATAAGGGAACTCCCCTTAACAGGAGAAAACTATAGCATTGCTATAGAGCTTCTTAAGGCCCGATATGGCAACGAAAGATTATGTATACAAAGGCATATTCAGGCCTTATTCAACCTGCCCGTCTTGCGCCTTGACAATTTGTCAACACTGCGAGCCTTAAGTGACACGGCCCAACTACACGTCAGAGCATTGGCACGGTTAAATCAACCGGTCGAGCATTGGGATCTATTCTCAGTTCACTTAGTTACTTCTAAGTTTGATCCAGCAAGCTTAAAGGCATGGGAGATGGAAATAACAAATAACACCTAATATACTTATGATTCATTGCTTACATTTATAAATAATAGATGTCAGGTTTTGTCAGCCGTAGCCTGCCATACGTCAGGTAGTGCAGATAACAAATCTAATGTTGTCAAGCCAGTCGGTACTAAAGTAAACAAATCTGCTGTCTTTTCTGTTCAACATAATTCAACAGAATGTATTCTCTGTAAAGCACCTCACAGGTTATATTCCTGTGTTGCCTTTAAAGCTCCATCTTCCGACGAATGACGCAAATTAATAGCTCAAAAATGATATTGATACAACTGTCTGTCAGCTAGGCATATGTTGCCTGATTGCTTATCTAAAAATACTTGTTCCCATTGCTACGCTCAACATCATACCTTGCTTCGCAGGTTTGAAAAGCCACGTCAGGCTCCTTCCCCTGGAAGTTCCAAAGATACTTCCCCAGGAGCCAATGCACAATCTTATACACAAAGCTCTAGCTCAATTCGTAGTTCGCAGGTGCTACTATCAACCGTGTTATTAAAAGTTCAAGATTCCTCTGCTAGATGGCTTGAAGCACGCCCCTTTTTGGATAATGCCGCCACCCATGACTTCATAAGTGAGCGTCTTATTAAGAAACTTGGTCTTCCAAAGCAACCTACATTAATTCAGGTTACCGCTATCAACAATAGCAATGTTAAATCTTTGCATTTTGTTCGTATTCATATCAAAGATGCTGTTAATTGTAACACACCATTACAGTTGAATTGTCTTGCCATTGATACTATTGGCAGTAATACCCCTAGTACTTCTTTTGAAATTAGAAATTGGCAATTCCCTCATAACGTTCAGTTGGCAGATCCAACATATAATACAAGCGCTCTTGTAGACATACTTCTCAGTGCCCATCTATTTTGGCAATATCTCCTTAGCTCTAAGGTCGGAGTGTTCGTTCATCATACCAAACTAGGTTAGATAGTAACGGGTCAAGTCCCTCGTAAGTCATTTCAAAATTTCTCAATATGTAATTTTGTCAATACAAGTCTTGATTACAACTTAGAAAGATTTTGGAAAATTGGAACTATAGATTCAGTTTCGCCTTCCTCTGTTGAAAATGAAATGTGTGAAAAACTGTTTTGCGAAACAACCTAACGCACTTCAGAGGGTAGATTTGTCGTAACAATACCCCGCGTGGATAATCCACCTCTTCTACTTGAAACACACCTTGGGCTAATAGAGCACTCTATGCTGTTGAAAGCAAATTTAAACGTGACCCTGTTGTAAAAACTCAATATTCTGCATTTATGGAAGAATATGAGGCACTCGATCATATGGAGGTTGTTACCAGGAGAGATGATGCTTCCTATACCCCTTCTGAAGTCATTTACCTTAATCATCATCCTGTTTGGAAGAATGAAATTTTAAAGGAAAACATAGGAGTGGTCTTTAATGGCTCTGCATTGGATGCCAACGGAAATTCTCTGAATGACACTTTATTATCTGGCCCTCCAATTCAATCTGACATCTCTTCTGTTTTGATGAATTTTCGCTTGTTTCCTATCGCAGTGATATCCGATATCAAACAGATGTATAGACTGATTTTGATTGATCAACAACAGCGCGACTTTCAGACAATTCTTTGGCGCGACGAGCCTACTAAACCTGTCAAGATTTTTCGATTAGAAACATTAACATATGTTAATACGTACGTTGAAATTACTTGCTGACCAGGATGGTCCGATGTATTCTCATAAGGCTTCTGAAGTGTTAAAATCATCATTTAACGTTGACGATTTTCTTCATTCATTTGAGTCAGTATCCGAAGCACTTCAAATCTCTAAAGATTTGACAGCATTGCTTTTGGGAGGCGGATTTTCCCTGTGTAAATAGAACTCTAATTCGGAGGAATTCGTTTCTAAATTTCCTGTAACTGCAATCTATAATGATTCAGTAGAACTTCCCCAAGAAAGTAATTCTATCAAAACTCTAGGCATTTATTGGGGTCCTCAAAAGGATTTTTTCTTTTTCAAAATCAATCTCAGTGACATTCAACCGCAAACTAAGCGGCAAATTTTGTCTGAGATTGCAAAGATATTTGATACTCTCCAATCTTTGGCGCCAATCATCGTCACGGAAAAGTTTTTTATGCAAGACCTTTGGTCCTTGAAAACTGGTTGGGATGAACCAGTTCCTTCAGAATTGCAAAAAATTGGATTTCTTATAGAAATAGTTTGGACGATCTTTCCAATGTTATTATCCCACGAGTGATTATTCCCTTTCCCACCTGTGGAGGATATGAACTTCATATTTTTGCCAATAGCTCATTGAAAGCTTATGGATGTTGTGCGTATATTAATTGCCGTAATTTTGTCCAATCATATTTCTTTTCCAATTTAATTTGCGCGAAGTCTAAAGTGGCCCCTCTTAAACCTTTATCGTTGCCACGCCTGGAACCTTGTGCTGCCCTTCTGGCGGTTGAATTATCGGTCAAAATCCGTCAATCTTTAAAAGTTCGATTTATAAAAACTTACTTTTGGAGTGACAGCTATCACGTTGTCATGGATTGCCAAACCTCCCTCACATTGGCAGGTGTTTGTAGCTAATAAGAGTATTCAAAATTCAACAATTATCTAATCTTGAACAATGGCATCATGTATCTGGCAAGGAGAATCCTGCAGATGTCACTTCTCGGGGATGTTCCCCTCTTATGTTGGCTAACCTGACATTATTCATTCATTCATTCATTCATTCATTCATTCATTCATTTATTTGCATTGGGGGTGTGTGTCCCGGTGGCAAATTGGATATACATAACAAATAAATAATTATACATAAGAATTCAATAACAATTATACAACAATTAAACTGGAGTATTTACACAAATAGTCAGTCTTTTCTTAAACACACCGATATGTTTGGGAAAAAGGCTCTAAGACTGCGGCAGGTAGAGAGTTCCAGTTATCAATGACATGGTTTACAAAAGAATATTTACCATAATTTGTTCGCTGTGGTCGGCCCTTAACTTTGAAAGGATGATCGCTCCTACCCAAGTAAGTGGGCTTTTCCAATCGTTTGCTAAAACCCCATGCTGGTTGATTTGTATACGTGTTGTACATAGCGCAGAGTCTAGATTTCATCCTCCTAGCCTCCAGTGATTCCCACCCAAGTTTCTTTAACATACGCCTCACACTGCTCCTGGGATTAAAGTCACTGAGCACAAATCTAGCGGCCTTTCTTTGTAACATTTCCAACTCATTGATGAGCCCTACCTGATATGGATCCCAAACCGCCGAGGCATATTCCAGAATAGGTCTTACAAGTGACAAATAGCCTAATTCTTTAGCAGAGATACTACTTCCTTTTAAAACCCTCATTACAAAGTGCAGGGATTTATAAGCTTTTGAAACTACACTTCCTACATGACTACTCCATTTCATATCATTCCTTACGTGAACGCCCAAATATGTGCAAGAATCTTCTTCTACAAGTATTTCCGAGCCAATGTTATATTGAAAATCCTGCCATCGCACTTTCCCTATTTTTAAGAGACTACATTTTCTTGTATTTATTTTCATTTTATTTACAATCGCCCACTTATAGACCAGGTTCAGGTCATCTTGAAGCACTGCATTGTCTTGTGAGTCATGTACCTTTCGATATATTACACAATCATCCGCAAACAATCGACAGTCACTGCGAATCCCATTTGGTAAGTCATTTATAAACGCCAAAAATAACAAAGTTCCGATTACGCTGCCCTGAGGGATACCCGACGATACGGTAATTTCTTCCGAGAATATGCCTTCGACTTTCACTTTCTGAGAATGACCCATCAAAAATTCCTGGATCCATAAAATTACTCTTCTATCAATCTTCGTCGAAGCTAATTTATGGAGTAGCATGTCATGCGGCACGACATCAAATGCCTTCGCAAAATCTATAACCACGGCGTCGACTGAAACTCCATGGTCTAACGATTCGCTAATGTCTTGAAAAAGTGATAGCATCTGACTCTCGCATGAGTAACCTTTCCGAAATCCATGTTGCCTATCATTATACCATGATTATGTTTCCCACTGTTCCCTCAAGTAGTCGCAAATGAGATGCTCCATCTGTTTACAAACGATAGACGTAAGGCTAATCGGCCTGTAGTTGCCCAATTCAAGTCTGCTCCCTCCCTTAAATATTAGCACTACCGTAGCTCTTTTCCAGTCATCTGGGATTTGCGCATTGTTTATGGACACATTAAACATCACCTCCAAGTATCGTGCCACGGCCCTACCTCCTAGTTTAAGTACTTCACTAACAATATTATCAGGACCCTTTGATACATTGAAACGTAGTTTTTGTATTAGTTTTACAATTGCTGACTGGTTTATTTGGAACAGGGGAGCCCCTGATTCGTCGTTAAGGTCCAACACACAGATATTGGATTTATTGAACACACTACCGTAAAAGACATTTAATTCATTAGCAATGGCCTGTTTCTCAGTAATTAATTTACCGTCACCGGACATTATCATCGACAAATTATTTGAATTTCCCTTTCTCCTCCTAACATAACTGTAAAATAATTTCCACCCATCACCTCCCGAACCAAGTAAGCCTTGCATATAACTGTCATGAGCTGCCCTCTTTTTTAAGACGAGCTCTCTTGATAAGGACTTAAATTTCAACATATACTTGTCACTATCATGTCTTTTATTGTATAATTTCCTAATTTTCCGTTTTAGACTCCTAATTTCTCGTGTGTAATACTCAGGATCTGGGTTTTGTTTCAGCAATTTAAATGGGACAAATTTATCAACAGCGCTATTTAAAACTTTCAAAAAGTTAGTCCACAGGATATTAATGTGATTTCCTTCCGATGGCCATCCTACAAATAGCTCATTCAAATACTGGCACGGCCCCCGTTGGCTTCTGCAAGAGCCTTCTACTTGGCCAAACTTTCCTCTTCCGGAATTATCAGATTTGCCGGATGCAGGTAGGATCACTGGATCTTCTCTTCTCGTTTCCGACACTCCCCTTCTCTTGCAGCGATATTCCTCTTTCCATAAATTGGTAAAGGTTATGGCTTATCTCCTTCGATGGAAATATTTTGCGGTAGATCAACCTCTTGTCCCTAAACCATATTTAACCCTTTCTGAACTAGGTTTAGCCACTATAAAAATCTTATGGCTTACTCAACGGGAAATATTCTCTGAAGAATGTCAGATATTGTCCCAAGGTCAATCACTTAAGAAATCGAGTAGGCTTTCCTCACTCGCCCCTTTTTAGGATGCTGATGGTTTGCTAAGAGTAGGAGGACGTTTATCTTTGTTTGACATTTCTGAGGATAAAAAACATCCAATTATTCTTCCCTCAAAGCATTATGTTACTTCCTTAATTATTTTTATTGAGGGCATAATTAATTCTCGTCCTTTATCACCCTTATCTAATGATCCTTCAAATCTGCCATTAACGCCAGGCCATTTTCTTATCGGTGGACCATTGTCGGCCTCTTCCCCTTTGTTATATTCTAATTCTGAATTTTCCTTAGCCATTTCTTGGCGCAAAATTGAAAGTTTGCGCAATAAGTTTTGGCGCCGTGGAGGTTGGAATACCTCGGTTTGCTTCAGCAGCGTGGTAAATGGCGTGTTTCCTGCTCTAACCTTCAGGTAGGGGACTAGGTGCTTTTTAAAGATCCCAGTCCCCCTCTTGTGTGGAATTCGGGTAGGGTTGTTGAGTTCTTTCCTGCCAGAGATGGTAGGGTCAGCGTGGTAAAACTACGGACTTCTGCCGGTCATTTTCTCAGGCCTACCACCATGCTTGCTCCATTACCACGCGAAGCCTAACTTCTGCGCTTTCTTCCTGCAATTTTTTCTCGCCCCTCCCAGCATGTTCGCCTTTGCGAATGGTTTTGTAGGTTTTGTTTCCCGTACGGTTTGAAACATTTGTTGAATCTTTCTGCCCCATTATATTATTTCGCTATAATTTCAGTATGAACGCGGTGTTCTGTTTATTTATTGTTTAGTTAACTTATGTTTCAATTGAATTGTTGTTCTTTATTATTCTTGTCTACTCACCTTTTTCTGAAGTGTGTTTCTAGACGCAAGACACTGTCACACTTTCTCATCAAGTACTGTGCTCAAATCAGCGGTAACCCTCGCAATGTGTATGGAGCTATGCGTTGATTGGCTGTTGACACCCCTCTTCCCATCTGGAATGTTCGGCGCACTATGATGTCATTTCCACTATATATTCTCTTCATCGCCGTTCTACTGTGTCTGTCTCCTTCGGTCTACGCCTGACCACGGTTGCCTGGCTGACCACAACAAGGCTCTTAATGGGTCAGCACTATTGGTAAACATCGTGTAGCTGGAACCACTCTAAGCGGCATGCCTCATCGTTTGGACTTTTTCGTGCTAGGCAAGTCATGAGTCAACGACCTTCATCTCAGCAACTCCGTCAGCCCGTCAGCTCACTACAACTCGGCTATGTGAAATTGTAACTGCTTGTAACCCACCAGACAGATCACTACCAAGAGATCTGTTACTGCTGGGTACACTTCGCCAAAGGAGCCACAATCTATTTCGGAAGGCATGCCGAGACTTCCTGGAGGAAGCCTTTGCTTGGATTTTACGACCCGCTCCCTGTGGGCCAGCTAACCCATGGACGTGTTCCAGAACTGCACTTGAAACTTTGGATCGTGCTGACACAACGCTTCGATTCTGCCCTGTACGGGCAAAACAATACTGCTTCCTGCTACTGTCTGAGCGAGTCTCCTGCAGGACGGTTTTAGGGGAAGATACTCAGTATAAAGTATCCAACCGTTGGTAACGCCAACTTTATTCAAGCTTGTTTAATACATTTTTTCAAGGCCAAGCCTTTTTTTTTTGGCTTCTTGCTTTTTTTTTTGATCTCTTCTTGAAAATTCTGTTTAATTGCCTTTTAGGCAATTTTATGCATTTTTATTGTAATTCATATTTTATAGTCAAAGTTTATTCTGAGTTTCCTGGAGAAACAATACATTTTGAATTTCCTTCTTTTAATTATCATTCTAATCAAAATATTTGTTATTGATTCAAAAAATCAAATAAATGTATTAACTCTAGTTATCAATGTTTGGTCTCTTCCTTGTCGCTCTATTTACATTCCAGTGTGTGCCCGAAACCTAATCCTCTGCTAATTCTCAGTTGGGGTGCTATCCAGTCATCCCTCTCTAAGGGCAAAAAGACACAAGGCACGGGGATTAACACAACAAACACAGTGAAACGGGGTACAGGGGCAGCAAGAACTAGGTTCCTCAATGACACCTTGCTGCGAAGCACACTACCAGAGGTCACATATGGACATAAAAAGTAACACTGGCTAACACGTGCAAACATAGATTTCAGGGGGTACACATGGTCAGAGGTCCGGATTCCAAGTGAAAACGGACGCCCCGAGAGGCGAAAGCTGTCGACCGACTGTAGATCAGTCAGCCCTAAATTCACAATTCACTAGACCCGGGAATTTTTCCAGAAACCATCGATGTAACGATAGTTCACACTACGAACACACAAAGTAGATCCGTACAGGACGGGCATCTCATATAAACACGGCCGGTTTCCCAATAGATGAGAACCCGCAACACGAGGGGACGATACAATACACGCAATGGACACAGAAAACACATGGATAAGCAAATTTGGCCTCCAATGAGCCCAGATGTAGCAAGGCATTTACATAACGGCCAGGACAGTGCGGCAAGCGAGATCGCGCCGAGTGACAACACACAGCGTAGGCCACGACCGACTTCTGCCCGCTAGCTATATTCCCATCGCAGAGCAATCATTATATCGGCGAATAGAAGCCGCAGGTAATTGAACGCAAGGGCAGATAAATATTACACCCTACAATAGATAATACACCCCCAATTTTAGGGGAAGGCCACATTATAGAACACAGGGACGTCGCAGAGTTATAGCGCAAACAAATACCCTAGCATAAGGGCACAAATAGTAAATGGGCACACACGATAGTGCGAAGGCACAAAGTATACAGATATCTATAAATAGAGCCCATAAATAGAGGCCAGGCTACTCACTAGCTAGATAAACAGGACGTAGGGGGTAAGCCCATAAACCTTATTTAAATGGGCACAGCAGCCATGTTTTCAAGAGCGCTAAGCGCATCCCCAATGATACTCTTAACAACAATATAGGGGTAACCGTTAGTGGTAAAACCGGCACGTTACATAAGAGACAGTGGAAAAGTGTGGTGGCGCTTACCAATACTATACTTATATACTACTGACTGTAAGGGATGATAATTCCACAGCGACATTGAATAAGTGATTATGGCAGACACTATTCGCCATAGGCCACGTATAGGGAATACAGACGCCCAGTGAGCGCGTATCTGACCAACGGCAATATATAGGAAGAAACCACAATATGACCAAGCAAGAACGCTCACCTAGTAAAAGGCACAAAGAAAGGAACAATTTATTATGATACGCATAGTTCTCCCAAGACACCATATAGAGAAAAATCCTAACCAAACACATCCTATCAAATCCCAATCCATATCACACTGCACACACACAATTATGAGGGGCGCCATGTGTTTAGAATTCAGGATTCTGCTGCACCCCACGGACACGCGGCTCTCACCCGAATACTAGGGGTGATCAGAGCACAATTAACGAACGCCGGTACGTCTCTATGTATATAAAGACGGCGGCCACAAACATATTAACAAAGATTTTCAATAATACTGCCTTCATGGTAAACTATAAAACTATTCAACCTATGACACCCCATTTCCCTTACCCGATACGCATGTAAATCCTGCCCACTTACCCTTGGTTTTATTAATATTATACCTGCATCCATATTTGAATTTCGATCACACGGGGAAAATCCAAACCCATCCAGTAATTTAAAAACATCCCCACAGCATTACCGACTCTAGGCCAAAGAATTACAGAGTCCAGCAATGCTATACCATTCCAAACCCACGTATTATACCTTCTTAACAAATAACACCCTAGCGGACCTCGCTAATTATACCCTATATACTTATGAACCATATTAACATGTCAATGAATAAGAAAAACAAATATCAGCGCGGAAAATCTGATTAAGCCAATAGTGAGTCGAAGCAGTCTATGCATTTATTAAAACGCCCCACATTCACAGACACACACATATACACAATAATTACAATAATACACTGATTAAACATAAATACACTTCCCCCCAGAGATTTGTACACACTATCAAAAAGGATCTGAGTACACACGAGGTGACGACAGCCATAGGACTATAAGGACAAAAATGGCACAGAGAACAGAGCCGAGGACGGCATTGACAGATCGCACTGAACTTAACAGACAGTTAGAAAAGAAAGAAGTTCGTACAAAGACGGAAGGGTCCGACGACGCTGACGTAACGCGGGCGAACATTGAGATCTTTTTGGGACTAGCTTGCCCTTAATATCGGATAAGGTTACACCCACTATGCGTTACAGTCAACGGCGCCAGACCCGTCTGATAGGAGACATAGCCACCTCAGTATCGCACATAAAATACTCACCTAGGGACGAAAAATCTGACTAGACTTTTAGTTAGTTTGTATGTTAAGTAGGCGCCCCTGAGGCGTGGGGTGATTCTGCCGTTCGCAGGGAGTGAAGACCAAAAGTCCTGGCTTAAGCGGAATCCCCAGGTGAAGACAAGCCCTTGCCCGGAAATAAGGTGAATATTTTGATATGATAAATGAATTTTTCCCGGACGGAATTTTCCCGGTTGATATAAATGATTTTGTTCCACAGCCCGCAAATGTTGAGTAGCGACTCTTGAACTAAATGTCGGGTAGCGACCCATGAGCTGTAAATGGAGGTAGCGACCTTCAGAGAGGGGACGGGCTCCCAAAATTAGCCATACACGGTTGTACGGGCGACACCCAATGAAATGAAATAAATGAATTTTCCCGGACGGTATTTTCCCGGATGATATGATGAATATTATGCGATGTATATTCCTCAATATATAGCTTGATTAAATAGCGGGTAGCGACCCCTAGAGTTTTAAATGTTCGGTAATCAACCGTCGAGATAAAGGCTCAGTAAAGCGTATTCCGCGATGAAACGAAATGAATGGATTTCCTGGCACTAAGACCAGTTAAGTAATAATATAGCCCATTTTAAATAACGGGTAGCGACCCCTAGAGTTTTAAATGTTCGGTAATCGACGTCGAGATAAAGGGTCAATAAAGCGTATTCCACGAGGTAGTATTCCGCGATGAACCACGATAAATAAATTTTTCGGCACCATGAAGGGTAAGACCGATAATGATAATGAAAATAGTCGATGCGAACGCCACACAGAGCGTTCGGCACCATGAAGGGTAAGACCGATAGTGATCATGAAAACACATACGACACGAACGCGACATAGAGCGTTCGGCACCTGGCAACTATACGTTGACAGGGTAAGTCCGACAAATCGATAGGTAAGCGAGGAAAGCGACAAGGGCACCAAGGGCTGAGGGAACAGTGGGAAACATTACCATGTTTAAATGATAGGCAACATGGATTTCGGAAAGGTTACTCATGCGAGAGTCAGATGCTATCACTTCTTCAAGATATTAGCGAATCGTTAGACGATGGAGTTTCAGTCGACGCCGTAGTTATAGATTTTGTGAAGGCATTTGATGTCGTGCCGCATGACATGCTACTCCATAAATTAGCTTCGCAGAAGATTGATAGAAGAGTAATTTTATGGATCCAAGAATTTTTGACGGGTCGTTCCCAGAAAGTGAAAGTTGAAGGCCGATTCTCGGATGAAATTACCGTAACATCGGGTATCCCTCAGGGCAGCGTAATCGGAACTTTGTTATTTTTTGGCGTTTATAAATGACTTACCAAATGGGATTCGCAGTGACTGTCGATTGTTTGTGGATGATTGTGTAATATATCGAAAGATACATGACTCACAAGACAATGCAGTACTTCAAGATGACCTGAACCTGGTCTATAAGTGGGCGATTGAAAATAAAATGAAAATAAACACAAGAAAATGTAGTCTAATAAAAATAGGGAAAGTGCGAAGGCAAGATTTTCAATATAACATTGGCTGGGAAATACTTGTAGAAGAAGATTCTTGCAAATATTTGGGCGTTCACGTAAGAAATGATATGAAATGGAGTAGTCATATAGGATGTGTAGTTTCTAAAGCTTACAAATCCCTGCACTTTGTAATGAGGGTATTAAAAGCAAGTAGTACCTCTGCTAAAGAATTAGGATATTTGTCACTTGTAAGACCTATTCTGGAATACGCCTCGGCGGTTTGGGATCCATATCAAGTAGGGCTCATAAATGGATTGGAAATGGTACAATGAAAGGCCGCTAGATTTGTGCTCAGTGACTTTAATCCCAGGAGCAGTGTGAGCCGTATGTTAAAGAAACTTGTGTGGGAATCACTTGAGGCTAGGAGGATGAAATCTAGACTCTGCGCTATGTACAACACGTATACAAATCAACCAGCTTGGGATGAGCTTAGCAAACGTATGGAAAAGCCTACTTACTTGGGTAGGGGCGATCACCTGTACAAATTATGGTTAATATTCTTTCGTAAACCGTGCCATTGATAATTGGAACTCTCTACCTGCCGCAGAATTAGAGCCTTTTTCCAAACATATAGGTGTGTTTAAGAAAAGACTGACTATTTGTGTAAATACTCCAGTTTAATTGTTAGTGAATTGTTATGTACAATTATTTAATTATTTGTTATGTGTATCTAATTTGCCACCGGGGGACACATCCCCAATTGCAAATAAACGAATGATTGAATGAAAAAAGGCGCGGTAGCACAGAAGCTAGCCGACCCCTACACAGCGTGTACGATGCGCATAGCCTGGACGATAGTATATTTTGGCCAAGGGTATTTAATAACGGTAATATGTATTTATATTGCAGCTTTGGGCCCCAACGCTGCAGCACCGAGGAAAATAAACCAAAAATGATCATGGTAAAAGGTAGGCTAAGGTAGACCAAGGACACACACGAGAGAACACATTATTACACTTTGTGCACACTCACACACAAATACACAAGAAAAACACAATACCTGTAAGTAGAATAAGCAAGCTAAGCTAAAAATCTAGCCGGCGATAGGATAAGGTGATAAGATGATCATGGTAAAAGGTAGGCTAAGGTAGACCAAGGACAGACACGAGAGAACACATTATTGCACTTTGTGCACACTCACACACAAATACACAAGAAAAACACAATGCCTGTAAGTAGCATGCTTGACTCGCATTAGTGAGTGAATATATTAAGAGTAAACTGCGTTCTATTTTCAGATCAGTGGCAGTACATGAATGCGTACTCAATCCTTATTTTTCTTACAGATGGCCACAGTGTATTATGCATAGCTGTTGTACATATTTCTTCCAACACACAAATGCATACACTTCTCCCTCTATCAAATGTACACAGACGCCAACCGTAAATTTCAGTCGCATCAGTAAGATGACGACGCCAGCGGCCAGCGACGTAAGGTGACCGTGGGGCGCCGAACGCCGCTGACGCAAATATATATATGGGACGCTAGAATAATGAGCGACATGCGATAGCCAGGGGCGACGCAAGTTTGTAATCGGCTACCCTCGCTATCAAGATGAAGTTTTCCCACCCACGGAGCGAAATTCACTAAGTGTAAAGAGAATTAGCGGCTTAGCCACTAAACCACAATGAAAACGGCCGTGTAGGAAATAGCCAAAGATGAAAGGTACGTACGACATAGAGGAATCAGCAAATAGCATAAGAAGATATAATAATGGCCAGATGAGAGCGCTATAGAATGGTTATACAATGAGGAAAGGTACCAGACTCATGAGTAACGCGGATTATTATTATTATTATTATTTTTATTATTATTGTTATTATTATTACTATTATTATTATTCCTCTTCTTCATTTTCCGTTTCCACTGTTCTGGGTCGGGGTGTGAATCAAGGACCTCCATAATTTTCTGTCTCTCCACCACTCTCTTCCTTCTTCTAGTATATCTTCTACTTTTACCCCTCTCTTCTCTATGCTCTCCCTCCTGTATCCATCCATCTCTTCCTAGGCCTTCCCCGTTGCCTCTTTCCTGTTATTTTCTCTGTAAATACTCGCTTTGGGACTCTGTCTTCACCCATTCGCATCATGTGTCCATACCATTTCAGCTTATTGATCTCTATCTTGTCTTGTAGCTTTGGGAATCCAGTTCTTTCCCTAATTTCTGTGTTTCTGATTTTGTCTCTTCGTGTCTTTCCAATTATTCCTCTAAGGAACTTCATCTCGGCTGCCTGGACCCTACTTTCATCCCGATTTGTTGTTGTCCATGTGCCTGCAGCATGTGTCAATATAGGTGTGTAATATGTTGAGTACATGACTTTCTTACATTTCTCTGGAACATCCTGGTTTCACACCATACCTCTCACACATTGGTAAAACCCATTTGCTTGTAGGATTCTCTTACCAATTTCCTCACTTATCTTTCCATCTTCTGTGATTATACTCCCTAAATATTTAAAACTTTTCATAACTTCTAATGTTTTCCCATTTACTTCAATATTCCCCCTACCATCTCTCTTATTTCTCGTCATCACTACTGTCTTACTCTTCTCCACACTTATTTTCATTCCATACTCTTCTATCTCCTAGTTCCATACTTCGACTTGTTCCTGTACTTCTGTTTCATCTTCTCCCCATATTACTATGTCATCAGCAAAGAGTAAGGCCTTAGTCTCTTTACTTCCCATTTTCTGTTTCACTCGCTTATGGATTTCATCCATGACAGTGATGAAAAGTATAGGGGACAATACACTCCCTTGTCGGAGTCCTGTTTTTACATTAAACCAGTTTGTTTGCCCAACCCTGGTCTTCACACTACTTACACACTTCCTATACATAGCTTTAATCATTTCCACGTCTGCTCCGTCTACTTTCTTCTTTATTAATGCATCCCAAACCAGTTGTCTTGGTACACTGTCATATGCCTTCTCAATGTCTATAAATGTCTTCACTAACTCCTTCCTGAATTCCCACCTTTTCTCCATCATGTTTCTTATGGTAAAAATTAGATCAAAATTTGATCTGTCTTTTCTAAATCCATGTTGTTCTTCCTCCATTTCCTTTTCCACTTTCATTCTCAGTCTACCCTCAAGTATCCTTTCAAATATCTTTGCTACATGCGGGATGAGGGTGATTCCTCTGTAGTTGGTACATTCTTTCTTATCTCCTTTCTTGAATACTGGAATTATTAGCCCTTTACCCCAGTCTTCTGGTACTTCCTTGTTCTTCCATATCACTCGAAATAGTCTGTACAACCACTGCATCCCTACTGGTCTTGCTGCTTTTATCATTTCCACAGCTACCTCATCCACTCCTGTTGCTTTACCACTCTTCATCTTCCTTATGGCTCTTTCTATTTCTAACATTGTTTTTTCATCATCTTGGGTTTCTTCAGTCATTTCTATACCTCTTTCAACTTCCACTAATTCTTTGCATTTGATGTTCAGTAATTTATCAAAATATTCTTCCCATCGCTGGAGTATGTCTTCTCTTTGTGTCAAAATCTGTCCTGTATCTGTCTTTACAGATTGTGTATCTTCTCTGCTTTTTACTTTGTTTCTAACCAATCCATATAACATCTTCTTACTTCCTTTAACATCTTCCTGCAGACTTTCTGTAAAGTCATCCCAGCACTTCTTTTTCTCTTCCTGTACAATCCTGTGGCATTCTTTCTTTGCTTCTTGATACTTTTGCATTTTCTGTACATTTTTGCCTATTATCCACTTCCTCCAGGCTTTTTGTTTTTCTTTCACTGCCTCTTTTACTCTGTTATTCCACCAAGGTGTCTCCTTTTCCTTCTTTATACCCCACACTCTACCACATATATCTTCTGCACATTTTACAATACTTTCTTTGAACTTAGCCCATTCCACTTCCACACTTCCTACCTCTTCTTTAGGGATCATTTCTTTCAGATCTTCTTGGAACTTTTCCTGTACTTCCTTTTCCTTTAATTGCCATACTTTTATTTTTCTTTCTCTTGTCTCCTTTAACTTGACTATTTTGCCCAAACTTAATTTAGCTACAACAATTTTATGATCCCCTTCAAAATCCTCTCTGGGCATAGCTGTGACATCTTCTAGTTGTCTATGGTTCTATCTTTCGACTAAAATAAAGTCTATCATGGATTTCGTTTTCCTTTTCTCCCCATCCATACCTAGTAATTTTCTGGCTATTCTTCTTTCTGAACCAGGTATTGCCTACTATTAATCCATTCCTCTCACAGAAGTCTATCAAAAGGTATCCTTCAGCATTTTTGCTTCCATAGCTGAAAGGACCAATTATTTCTTCCTTTCCATGCCTGTCTGTTCCTATGTGGGCATTCATGTCACCTATAATCACCACTTCTTTCTCTTCGATGTACCTCTCCAGCTATTCCAAGAACTCCTCTAGACATTCTTCCACATTGCCTGTCTGAGGTGCATATACCTGAATGAAATCTTTAACCCCACTTTCTAGGCTGAGTCTAATTTTTATTATTCTGTCATTTTCCTGGATAACTTCGTCTACATACTGAACTAGATCCTCCCTTAAAATCATTGCTACACCATTTTTACTGTTGTCACCTCCACTCCAAAACAATTTAAACCCCTTTCTCAGTTTTTTCTGTCCCTTTCCTCTCCACTTCGTTTCACCGAGTCCCATCATAGCAATATCTTTCTTTTCCATATAATCGATAATTTCCTCTGTCTTACCATTGAGGGTCAAGACATGTATGGACGAAATCTACACGATGCCCTTAATAGTCTCTGGTAGCCCACTTCTCACAGCTCCCCCAGGACAGCAGGAGCTGCGCGTTGCCTCCAGGGGACGCCCTAGCTGTTTCCGAGGCCTCGACTCACACAGTTACATATTTCATATTACTATTACTATTATTATTGTCATTGTAAAATTGTCATTGTAAGGAGTATTATGAACACGATTGGTATCACAAGGTATTAGGTGACCAACACATCCTGAACACGGATGTATTAATGTTACAAGCTACAAGCACATCTGCTATTAATTGTTACACCTACGCATATAACCTTGTACTATCGTCACACTGTCAAACACTGCCACACTATAAACATTGTACACATCTATACACATGCATTTTCTTTCTTTTCCATCCTTTTAACGATACATTGTAATGGTGTCCTATTTCTCCCAACATAATAAACTATTTTTATACATACCCCTAAATTTACCCACCAGGCCACCTGTTTTTCTTTCATCTTCACTCTTTTATACATGTACATTTTATTGCTATACCAGATGCATACAGGAAGCAACTTTTTCATCCAGCTGCACTGAAAGCACAACCATCTGCCAAACTGATGTTCTTTCCTTCCTGTATGGAACAGCAAATATAAACATGAGCTTATATAACGATAACGCTATACAGAAATGGTCTAAGACCTATATTTTTGTTGACATCTATGTATCATTCATCAATTTCATGTGACTTACATGTATATCAATGTACCAACCCTTATACCCCAACCTTGCTGAGTACACACTACCCCGACACACCGAGAGAACAGCATCTACACCAAACACTGCATCCACGCACCAGGAAGACAGGAGGTCGAAGAAGAGGAGGAGGACCAAGAGGAGAAAGACCAGGGAGAAGAAAAAGGAGAAGAGGAAACCACCCTTAACTCTCAAACCAGTTTGTGAGGACCCGAACTATACATCGACGAGGTGTTGTTAAGGCCCCAGGGTCCCTACACCCTTAGGAACTTAGGACCTTACGCACCCTCAAGGGAGATGTGTCCTACGCCACTGGACCCACACACATCTACAAGCTACATATCTACAAGTACCCCGATAACCACCCCACAAATACTACGCTTCTATCCCAATATTCAACACCAGTTACACCCCCAAACTACCCCCAGGCCGGAGCCAACAGCCCGCATACAATTCTATTACACGCAGCCAAGCAGAGGCTTGCATCATCCACACACATTTACACGGGTGCTAACTGGAACACCAACAAGAATGGAGTAACACCGACTCAGCACTTCCGAAAGAATAAAAGAGACATCCCCACAGGGCCATCTATCTGTCGTTCGCCAGAGGCTCTGTTTAACTATTCAACCGACCTGACATCATGGGGTAAGTGTGTATCTCAGAAATCCTGTATAATTCACGAGTTAATCCTTTCCACTTGACACCTGATATATTTTATTTTATAACATTACATTGTGCTACACGTCCCAGAGTAAAAGGTACTCATACATAAACACTTCTGGTCCAATAAACCAGTGACCAGAGTTATCACAAAATTCACTGCAGACATATTACATGTACACCATCTTTACTACCCGATTCCCCGCCTGACATCCTGACCAGTCGGTGTCCACTATTTACAGAATTGCTGTGCAAGTAATTCCCGTAGTACTAGCCTTGAATTGTTTGGTCGCTCGACCGTCAACTGTAACTTTTCACGCTCGGCAATTAGTAATCTGCATACACACAGCATTTGCAGCAGGAGGCTAATAACTCCTTTCAGACCGCGCATCCCTTAATTTACGCTCCCAATTTAATAGAGCTCACCCCATTCCCCCCAACACTCCTTCACGTACACATATTCCGAGTTTCCGCACCTTCGTGGAAACTCACACCATTTGGACCACACCCTCTAAATTCCCACATTTACACCCTTGTTCGACCTACCCTCATTTCAGGTGAGAACAATATTTCATCCTAAACATTATAAAAATCAGCAGTCGTCACTGCTGCCTTGTAATATGACATTGTTCCTAAATACAGGGTCATCGAAAAATAATGCCTAGATTTTAAATAATTGCTATAAAGAAACTATTAGAGGTAATGTAATGGTTTTAGCCTTAAAATGCGTCCAGAAGATAACATTTATTTTTCATTTTTCATTTTTTTCCATGGTGCATAAAAATGACACGCTGTCCAGTGTTGTCCGATATGTTCTATTTGAACGAACACAAACTGTTCAAGCATGTCGAGGTAAATTAGGCTTGTAATCGTTATTTCAACGAAAATGAGTCCAATAACTTGGTCATGAAGTAACCCGCACCACACATTGACACACATTTGACGTCTGCAGAGCAACAAACGCTGCTCACTTTGAAACCTACTAAGGTATGAAAAGAATGTCATTTTTTCACGCATTTTAGGGCTAAAACCATTACATTACCTGTAATAGTTTTTATAGCAATTATTTGAAATCTAGGCATTATTTTTCGATGAACCTGTATACATATAAGCAATGTAAAACAAGGAACAAGTCCTACTGATTATCTTGGCAAGAAGGTTGGAGGGGGAGGAGTGTGAAATTTGGAGGTTATGGTAACATGTTACGAATAGCAACATAGTTCACATTTTTGTATTAAACATAATTCAGACATTACAATGAAAGATTTTCCTCTACTCCCACACTCTCTATAACTTAAAAAGAGGCAAATAAAACCGTGACTAAATTAGCAATGTTACCAACATTGTGAAACAAAACTAGTGAACAGATCTTAATTTCTGCAGGCGAATTGCCTCCTAACATTACAGATTCTGTATGTCTATGTTGTAATACACAAATCGGTTGTTTAATGCGGTCAATAATGATCTATGTTCGTGATAACTCCACTTCACTTTCATTGCATAAGTTGGCACTTACAGTCGGCAAAACTTTCCTAGATCCTTCGGTCAGTTATATTCCTTGTTTCCCTGAGAGTGAGTTCCTGCATCTAGGAGGCGTTGGAATTGCCATGTGCACGGCACTGCCAGCTGGATCGCATCCCTCCTGGCTGCTTTATTAGACTGCCTGCCCATTCAACGCTCAGAGGCGTACAAGATAGGTTGCAGCACCATCCCACTGTGATCACCGCGGCTTTTTCACTGCCAGCTTCATCGCGTCCCTCCTGGCTGCTTTAAACTGCCTGCCCATTCAACACTTGGAGGCTTACAAGATACATATTAATTGCAGATTTAATTTCTGAATTACAAAAGAGCACGCAGCAGTACGGCATTCTAGAATCCAAAACACAACTTCGCGAAAAACAAACAACAAACGGCTGAACATCGTAATTCAGCGAGGTTCCAAAGCCTTTCACACTCAAAGCAATGGCTTCTTACCAAGGAAGTCAGACCGTACCTAACCTTACCGACAGTTCTACGCAAAATGTACCCAAGAAATCCCAGAAAAGTTAATATGCTTCTGCAATACAGTTAACACCGAATAAAGAACAGGCTATTATTATTGACGCCATTAACATCAATACAAAACAAATGACTGCAACAGTGACTTGAAAAAGTGGCGATCACAGAGGGTTGGTGCTGCTCTTAGCGTCTATATTTGGAAACGAGGTTGTACGCATAAACCAATGCTGTAATCGTTGAATGGGCAGGCAGTCAAAAGCAGCCAGGAGGGATGCGATCCAGCTGGCAGTGGCCAGGAGGGATGCGATCCAGCTGGCAGTGGTGCGCGGCGTTCTTACCCAAACAATTACGTCATCATCTTGTATTTCACGGCCAACGAGAAAGACAGTGTGTAGTGCTTGATGGTGCTTGTACGTTTAAGTCGTGAGCAACTCATGAGCAGCAAAAATGCGATATTTTAAATCAATCTTCTTGAAATGGACACAGTTTAGATGTTCCGTGTGTTTTCAAGCACAATAAATTATACGGTATAGGTTTACAAAACTACGCCAGCTATAGATAGCTTATTTACACGTTGAAGTTACCCGTAACATAAGTCCACGCGAACTAGGATTCAAGGGTTTGTTGTGTATTCAATAGCTGCAACGAGTACAGTAAGTTGAATTGTAGAGCCTGTGACCATCGTTGTGAATTAAATTATGTGCACATGAGTATAATTAGATCAAAGAATCTTGCAGAGAAAGTATTACTTAGTTATTGTTGTTTTAAGGGGCGGAACAGAAATTAATACGTTTATAGAAGAGATCTGATGAATACACTCGCCACCGACTAACGGCTCATATCAATACCTTCTATGAAGACAAGTAATGAATGAATACCAGCATTTATACAGGTTCAATGATGCAGACAAGATGACTACCACAACGGCAGTAAAACGAAGACCATAGGATATTATGTTCGTGAATATCTTTCTATTACAAAAACTTTTGATACATTTATGAATACCGTTCAACTATAAGAGTTATATATGCATACATTATCCGGCACTATTCATAGCTTTTCATAACCTTCCTGAACGCTTTGTAACCGTCTAGTAATTCCACATAATTAACCAGCAACCGCCAGGGAAGGATAACATACTCCTGAAAAGTATTACCTTGTGATCAACTACAACGATTAAAGATAAGTGATATATTGGCTCTACATAGAGTAATGAATAAATGAGTAAATTGTGGCTCAGTATTGGACTTCATAAGATTGAGCAGTGTAAGACTTGAGTTGTAATTACCATGTATGTTTTGCCAGAAGGCATGGTTGTGTTGGGTCAATGCTTTTTACAGCGTGTTTTCTGATATGATATGCGTTAGTACGATGTTCTAATTCTGTGATTTCAGCATCTTTTAGACAATACGGTTTATGTTCCCGTCATACATAACCCTACCGGAAGAGGTGCAACAGCACTACATTGCTGACGTCACGTAAACGCACCAGGGCCAGTATTTCTCGTTGGCCGTGTTTGTATTAAGAATTTCAGACCTACTCAAAGAGTCCATACTCTGTTATTATACGCTCCTTGGCAAGAGCTTTGCTATAGCCAAGGAGTAATAAGGGGACGCCCTGTCAGCGTTATAGCATGCGGAGAGTTGAAGCACTGACCACGCCCCCATACTTGCCCGGCTCGAGCGGTAAATGGAGCCTACGGTACCGTAGACTTATTTATTATGGGATTTAAGTATGATTACCAGTAAAAGATTCATGTGCAGGTATAGTACGAAGTTGTAAGATAGGGCCTGTATGACGAAGGAAATCAAGGAGTACGGTATTTGTTGATCTTTGCTGGCTAGCGTGAAGTGTACGGCAGTCACAATACTTTTCGTCGCACTCGATAATAATGTAAACTGCCGTAAAACGTTTAATTTTACAACATAAACTAGAGCAATACACCGATCTAAAATATAGTATAGCACTTGGGAAATGAATGTATTATACCGGTATGCAGTTTTTATAACCTGTAATTATTGTGGAATTTCAGGAAACCATACACCCACCACTATTCTTAACTTATACCAAATAATAGGCAAATACCGGGTGAGTTAGCCGTGGTCGTTACGGCATGACTGATGGCAGTCGCTCACAACCGGGAGGCGAGGAGGTTTGAATCCCCCCGCCGGCAACCTTGAAGATGGTCTTCTGTGGTTTCCCATCTTCCTTCCAGGCAAATGCCAGGGTTGGTCCCTAACTATAGGCCACAGCCGCTACCTTCCAACTCCTCGTCCTTACCTTCCAACTTTCCTTCCCAACGGTACTTGTAGCTCACCCATTGGGTGTCCGTCTCGAAGCAGCTACAAAACTGGCGAGCCGAACATGTCCTCGGACACTCCCGGCACTAAAAGCCATACGCTAAAAAAAAATAAAAAAAAGGAAAATAATTACCGAGATACCAATAGGCCTGCCATTATATTCACGAATGTGTATTAAATAAATTTAAAATATTAAGGCATGTGATCTAATTGGGTGGTGGCGGTATTGTGTTTATTGCACGATGTTTTTAAAAAAATTGGCCAGTTCAGTTCCGGTAAAAAACGAAACAAGGTCTTGGCTGAGGATTAACACGCTTAAATATGCAAATAATAGCATATCAATCTTCTAACACCCACGAGCAATAAATTAATCTATAGCTCAAGCCACGTTAAAAATAGATTGGGGTAATTAGATTACAGCAATACCGTTCATTAATTGACAAGCAGAAACTATTTCCAGTAAGAAATAAAGGAAAATATCCGTAATTAATTCCTAGCAATCAAAATACTTATATTGGTGGACACACATGCCACTATTTGAACTTTTAAAGAAGGATACTAGAACAGTACCGTAAAAGGAAGAAAACTTAACACAATGAATGGCAAATAAAGTGCATTTACTTATGAAATTACATTACTTTGGCAAGTGCGAGTTCTGATTGTACAAACATATTCCCCACACGTCGACATTTCGAATCACACACAAAATATCACCACTTTTAAGTACTTACGCCACACCATTACATGCTTTTCTTATGGGACTACCGCAATGTTTTGAGCATATGTGAAGGGGTAACTTCTGGCTTCATTTCCTTGCCGTTAGGGCCTCTCCTTATTACTCCTTGGCTATAGCACTGCGCATCGGCCAGGTGACGCCGCGGTCCGAGTGGAGTGGTGGGAGGCCATTGGATTCACTTACACCTCGCGAGCACTGACTAAGGGAGGGTTCGCCAACGCATTGTTAACAGGCTGTCACTAAGGGCTGGGTTCACCATGGTTCGTTAAAATGTTAATAAACCAATTAAGGTTGTTGACGGACGATTACCGAAATGTTGTGGTTCACCAAACTTTAACAATCCATTAGCTTCCCTAACAAGCCGTCAAAACTAATTGCTCTGTCAACATGGAATTAACGACTTGACGGTCGATTTACGTAGCATCCAATCCAAAATGGCGTACGGCGAAAGCCAGAATAGTCGTGCATTAAACATTATTCTGAACGATGACGATGTTTTTGAAGACATGCTAGATTTTCTTCGACCACTAACTTATAAATAACGAAGGAATTACTTGAACGAATGCGACGACACAGACTTTATCATGAGATTTCGGTTGTCAAAACCTTCTCTGTTGAATGTTCTACAGATGACAGAACCTAACCTGGAATTCCCATCTGATGAGATAGCCTAGGCCTATGTACCATTCCTTATTTATGTGTAATATCGCGTGATGCATTACGGTGTAACATATGTAGTTAATTTAATAAAAGACTACCTAGACGTCACATCAGTCCTCTTATTTCTTTTTACGTGTAATATCTTGTGATGTATTACGTTATAAAACATCCTAGTTAATTTAATTTAATAAGGGTGGATAATTGTTTTTTTCATTTAACGAAAATTTCACAGTCCCCGGCTCTTATTGCTCTTTTCCTCATCAGCCATGTATAATTTTAACCAAGGAGTATGTAACTTTTAAGTTTTTTCGGTTAACGGCCAGCTTGATTACACCAAAGAATAAACAAATACCACCACAATCATCATCTTTCAATGAGGTTTGTACAACCCTTAAACATAACACTTCGTTTGCTAATGCCAATCGGCGAATGTGCTGGTAAAACGCCAACGAGCTTAATGCCTATGTTAAAGTTAACAACGCATTTAGTGACAGCCTGTTAACAATGCGTTGGTGAACCCGGCCCTTTAATTGGTTTGTTAACATTTTGACGGCCCTGACTCCTGTACATTTTTCGTGCATATCGGATTTTTTCGTCATCGCTCGGGATCCCTAGAGCAGTAAAGAGCAACAGACAAGAGACACTCCACATACAAGTTATGTAACATACTTGGATCCCGAGGAATCAAACATCGAGGAGGGTGGTCGATTGAGGATAAAATTTGCTGTTAATTCGCATTATTAACGCAAAATGGTCATGGAACTTGCTCTAAATAAAATTTGAAAACATACTAGGTGCAGAATGAATGCATTCCAATCGGTGATTAAGATCTAACTGAAATCATTCGACATTTCTTCATACGGGTGAAGATGGCAAACAATTGGCAACTCAAACTAACACTTGGGGCGCTGCGGTCGGTCTGGATAAGTAGGGTAAAGATACTCAATAACACGCGTTTGATAAGGAACACTTTTTATTTTTCGGTTATAATAAGTAATTGTGGTCCCAAAAATAATGACAGTGTTATTTTTAATTGTATATATGTATAACTGTGCGATACACGTGATCTAATTTGTATGTTCCACTGGATTTTATGTGTCAATAGCGTATTATCAAGCATCGGTTGTCTGCTGGTATTTGTTTTTGAGCAGTTCGAGTCATGGCGCGGTTACGTTTAAAAGCTTGCTCACTGTACCATGATTCTAGAAATTATTTACTGCTTGGTAGGGTGAAGGGATGAGTTCAACTTGTATTAAAACTCGGAGGATACAGGAATTGCTTGATTTGGATGGTTAGCAGGTGGGTTTGGTGTTCAATATCGGACTGGTAGCAGGTTCTCGCAGAGTAGATATTTAACTCTGCGAAGTCTAATTAGGCCCTTATTATTAAAAGAAAAGCGCACAATGTGCAAATTAGGCCCTTATGACTCGTTGTGGAATGGCTCGGATATCGCAGAGCGAGGGGATTGCGGTTGGTAGGGTTATTGGAAATGAACTAGGGAGCGGGAAAGGATACCTGACTGATGAAGCTTGGCTGTCCTCGGCTGGTGTAGGCTTGGCTGTCTTGGTACGGCTTGGCTCAGAGAGACTGTGCTTGGCTGTCTAGGTGCGGCTTGGCTCGGCGTAACAGTGAACAACCCGCCCTGTCGTCAGTGAATGGTCCAACCCACTCCTGTTGCCCGTATTTATTTGGTATCGTCACCTTTCGGCTATTACTATTTGCATCTTTTGGAAAGTGATGAAAACTTATATATGCAGCCCTCTTACACATCGATTTACAGCCGTAAACTGAGCAATATACTTTGCTTTTACTCATTTTGCACTCTATCAACGAGTATGACTTATTACTTATGTATAAAGACACGAAGAATTTACCACGATCTGCTTACCAGTATAAGAAACCATATACAAACAGTCATCCGGTGACAAATGTACCCTACTTGGTAAGTTTCTCATTTTTACCGCTAGATGTTATATCAGATAGCTGGAGTTGCCAATAGTCTCGTAATTTCGTAGGTAAAGAGTACCGGTGGCAGGGCGTATAGAAATAAACAGTGTCATCACTCCCGCTCTCTTAGCATTGTCGTTCATGGCCCTGCCACTGTGTGGCGCGAAGTCGTTTCGCACCTCAATACGTGCGAAACCCACGAGGTTAGTACTGTAATATCCTGCGCGCGAGAAGTCATATGTGCGAGGGAATTTGTTTCTTTGTAATATTTTACGAATGTCTGTGTTAGAGGCTGTACAGTGCCTTGTGTGTGTGCAAAGAACTAAAATGTTCTACTGTATTGAGAGAATGTCCTACTGTTTCGTTCCTGGATGGAAATCGGGTTACTAAAGGAAAGCTGATTGTAGACCTTTTTTCACATTACCAAAAGAAACAAATCTCTTTGAGAAATGGGCGAGAGTTATTCCGCGGAAAGATAAGCGATTGTCGATCAAAAGTAGAATATGTCACGTGCATTTTTCGGAAGATTTAATTATAAAGGCGGACTGTTTCTTGGTGAACTGTGAGAATGTGTAACTTCCTCGGGTGAAGTGGAAATTAAAACCTGGATCAGTGCGTCATTTTTTCCAAATTGACCGAAATATCTATCCACTGTTCATGAAAGGCACCTAGCAGGAAACAATTCAGCTAAGGATTGGGAAGGAAGCGGCCGTGGCATTAAGTTACGAATCGTCCCTGCATTTGCCTAGAGTAGAAGTGGGGAAACCACAGAAAACCACTTTCAGAAAGGCAGAGGTGGAAATAGAACCCTCCTCTTCTCAGTTTTGCCTCACGAGGCTCAGTGTACTCCATTCCAGCCCCCACACCAGAATTAAAATTTCTTGGCAGAGCCGGGGCGGAGATACTCATTTGAGAAAAGTGCCAGTGTTATTTGCAATCTGATGTTTGTGTTATGTGCTCAAAAGTGACAAGCTATGTTTAAAAATATTATTTTATAGCCTAGTTGTTGCTTATTTTAGGGGCTGTGTCATCGTGGTCCTCCGCGTATTTGCCTGTGTGTGGAATTTGTGTGATAACCTGTAATATTATATGGCTGTGTATGTAGGCCTATCTGTAAATTGGGATTAGGATTGGGAAGGAGGTGGCTGTGGCCATAAGTTAGGAACCAACCCAGCATTTACTTGGAGTAGAAGTGGAGAAACCACGGAAAACCACTTCCAGGTTGGCTGAGGTGGGAATTGAACATCCTCTTCTCAGTGTTGCCTCACGAGGCTGAGTGTAGCCTACTCCGTTCAAGCCCTCAGACCAGAATTAAAGTTTCTTGCCAGAGTCAAGAATGAGGTGGACATATAATAATTATAATAATAATATTAATCGCCTACCTACCAATAAAATAAATTGCCACCCAATTATTCGCTTCCGTTACCGTCCTCCTGGTCAATATCCGAGTCTCCGGATCTTGTTTCGACTTTGTCTCCAGTATCAGTGTCACCAATTTCTTTTAAATTATCATCAACTAGCGATTCGTTATCTTTCTGCAGAAGACTACACACTTCATCTACATCCTTTGGTTTTCGTAAGGCGTAATCTCTTTACTGATATTCACTAAACCAACGTACCAAATAACACCTGCAACTCACTGACAGAATGTTATATCATTGGGCGCGCTTGAGCAGCTGACACGTGTGGATTTTTATTTTTTAGCCTACTTTTCACATTTTGCAAAAATGAGGAAAAAGTAGACTTATGAGATCGGGCAAATGTGTGTCTGTCTGTCTGTCTGTCTGTCTGTCCGTCCTTCTGTCTGTCTGTCTGGCTGTGTGTGTGTCCCCCCCTATCAACTCCTAAACGGCTGCAGCAATCGAAACAAAATTTGGTAGGAGTAAAGATCTATACCTGAATATCTCACGGCCATATTTGAAAATGATGTCAGTGCTACCAACTGCTAAAAAATCGCAATTGAAATTTGAGCTCCATGTTGGATATCTTGGAAAGTATGAATGGGAGCTATTTCAAAATTGGCACACGTACAGATCATAATATTTCAGTTTAATTTCCAGGAGGCCAAACATGGCAGTGTTGCCAAAGTGATTATAAGCCTCCTGATAGGTCCAATTTTTAAATGCATATAACTTCTACACTATCAATTGGAATTCAACCAAATTTCGTATGTTGTATGTGTACATAACCAGATATGACTGAGCGTATTCTTAAGACCTATCAGGGCTGCCAACTGTTAATAAATGCTCCTAATTTATTTTATCCAAATACCAATATATCAGAAAGTATGCAAACCGACAGCATTAAACTATGCACACGTATAGTACGTGACATTCTATATTAATTTGGAGTAACTTATATACGTCAGTGCTACCAACATGATTCTAAGCCTGCTGACAGGTCCAACTTTAAATGCATGTAACTTCCATACTATCATTTGGATTTCAACCGAATTTCGTATGTGCTATGTGTACTATAACAGATATGACTATGCGTATTCTAAGGAGCAACCAGGGCTGCCAACTGTTAATATGTGCTGTCCCTATTTTTGTTACCCTAATATCAATATATCAGAAAGTATGCAAGCCAATAGCTCTAAACTTTGCACACGTATAGTACCTGGCATTCTAGACGAATTTGGAGTAACTAATATACGTCAGTGCTGCCAACATGATTCTAAGCCTGCTGATAGGTCCAATTTTAAAATGCATGTAACTTCTATACTAACTAATGGATTTCATTCAAAATTGGCACAACAATAGATCATATTATTTCAGATTATTTCTGACCAATACATGCATGACATTGTTGCCAACATGATTTTACGCGCGCTGTTAGATCCAATGTTTAACTGCATGTAACGTCCATGCTATTCATTGGACTTCAACCAAATTTTGTATTTTGTACGTTAAGAGATGGAACTAAGAATATATTTTCAGTCATCAGGGCTGCCAACTGTAGTGCTCTATTAGGATACATTTTGCCAGGTATACAGTATTTCGAACTAATTGGAAATTTCGATATTAGCAACTTAATTTCGTCATTATTCTAGATAGGTTCATATTCTGTAGAGTAATCATTGACATGAAAAGTAGGCTGTATAGTTCTTCACGGAACTTCTTGTTTTATTTTGTCTCGTCATTTCACAATTCTAGGAAAATGCTTGCTAAGGTATGGTGTAAGATGTCCTGAGACGATAAGATCATAACTTGTACAGTTGGCTTGATATTAAAGCCAAAACGAATCATGGAGCTGTCAGACACATACACGATAACGGAGGGTTTTAAAAGATATTTCTACATAGGGACTGAGAATATTAATAATAACTCTTTGACAGTATTTTTCATAAGTCCAAACAAACAATTTGTTGTAATCAGCGTAACCGCGGCCTTCGTAAAGAGGTTTAAGAAGGTCGCGGCGTATTCCATTTTTGAACAACTGACTATGTAGCGTTGGTGGTCTGCGCCGCTAGCGCTGGTCAAGAGCGGGGCGTGGATGAACTTGGTTAGTAACTACCAGGACCATCTATACTACCAGACCTGACCACTGGCAGCTGGATCGCATCCCTCCTGGCTGCTTTAGACTGCCTGCCCATTCAACGCTCAGAGGCGTAAAAGATAGGTTGCAGCACCAACCCATTGTGATCACCGCGGCTTTTTCACTGCCAGCTTCATCGCGTCCTTCCTGGCTGCTTCAAATTGCCTGCCCATGGTTTTAACCTAGTTGCAGATTTCATTTCTGATTTACAAAAGAGCACGCAGCAGTACGGCATTCTAAAATCCAAAACACAACTTCGGCATTAACATCAATACAAAACAAATGTCTGCAACAGTGACTTGAAAAAGCGGCGATCTCAGTGGGTTGGTGCTGCTCTTAGCGTCTATATTTGGAAACGAGGTTGTACCCACAAACCGATGCTGTAATCGTTTGGACCTGATACAGGCGGCAGGGCAAAGGCAAGATGGCTGACTTACTTGGTTTGTTTATAATGTTGTGTGGTTTTGTTTACGATGTGATAGAGGTGTGATAGTGGAGTTTTAACCTGTATTCCATCGTAGTGCTTCATAAAATCGAGATACCGGTACCTTCTGATACCATCAATTCTACTAGTGGGTAAGTTGGTCTATTTATTATTCTGTTTAGGGTTTATAAATTATTAGTAATGGTAATCCATTATGAGAAAGCATATTAATGATTAACGTATTCTATTTTTAGGTCTGAGAAGATCTGAAAATTGATTACGAAGAAACATAACCTGCTTTTTAAATTGGATGCAGTATCTACTCATCCAGTTTTAAGCCAGCTAGTTCAAGGATCTTATCACGTACTTGGTGTGGATTCCTGTTTTTATAAACTACCAGTAGGCTTACCCGTGTAGATATGCCTCGGAACTGTTGTGTGCCTGGATGCAAATCCAATTATCAAATAGATAAGCCATTGGTGCCTATTTTCCAATTTCCCAAAGAAAAACAGTTTGTGTCAAACATTTTGTCCCTGAATTAGTTATTACAGAAGATAGATTCCCTTGTGCAGATGGCTCAGTTGTAACTGTACCTAGCAAAAGAACAAAGCTACAAGAAGGTGAATATCCTACCATCTTTGAAAACCAGCCATCATATTTAACAAAAGAGTTGCCTCCAAACAGAAAGGATCCAAAGGAACGCATGAAGCAAGTTCTTGCCCGTAATGAGCAACAGTATAGTGAGTGGAATGAAAGAGATACAATATTAGCGTTTGAAGAATTTAAAAATCAAGTAGGCACTAGATATGTGGGGCCTTTCACATTATTTACCAAAGATAGGCATGTTTTGCTCTGTAAAATTGATGACAGCTCCAATGAAGCACCTAAAATTAATACCTCCATCAGAATTTCACCATCCTTTTCTGTGGAAGTTTTCCCCAACAAATTGCATCTCCCTAGCAGTCAATTTCAGTGGCGTCTTGGCGATAACTTGCTTTGTGATAAATGGACCAAGTCTGTTTGTCTACTAAGTCACGTAGCAGGTTTCCAGCTAGAAGATTTAGATTGTAAACAGAAACTTAATCTCTTACTTGGTTGGTTCCTATGTGTTAATATTGACAACTTCGACATTACCACTAAAAATAAATATTGAAATTCCTACAGGAACAGTTTCAACTTTCCCTGTCCACTCGGTCAAGATATTCTGCAGATACTCTACTGTGGGCCTCAACATTATTTTATTCTTTCCCTGGGGCTTATCATTTTGTTCACTCCAGCCAAGTGTTAGCAGTACCTCATCCATCTTATTTAAGAAGACTGTTGTGTAAAATGGGAACAAACTGTGCAGGGATCAGCGTTTCACAGGAATCATATTTACGGGAGAAATTCAAGTTTCTGAGTGACCATGAAAAAGTTGTGTGTATCTTGTTAGATGAGATTTATGTTGCCCCTAAACTAAGTTGTAAGGGTGGAAAAATTGAAGGAGTTGCTTTAAACAGACCAAATGAATTTCATTGTGCAACTACAATACAGGCATTCATGATAACTTCACCTTTGTGTAGATTTTCAGATGTTGTTGCTCTGTTTCCTGTGAAGAACGTAAACAGTGACATGCTGTATAAAATGACTTCAGAAGTACTCACTGTATTGGAAAAGAGTGGGTATGTTTCCCTTTGTCTTATATCGGACAATATTAAAGTAAACAAAGGTATGTTTCAGCACATAGGTGGAGGTCCTTTGAAAACCAATAGAAAGACAATGACAGGAACTTATTTTTGCTGTTTGACTCTGTCCACCTACATTCCACCTGCATTCGCAACAATTGGCTGAATTCCCAAGACCAGGTTCTTAACATCCCAGACATCGGTGATCAGCTGTCAGCAGTTCAAGCTGAATTGCAAAGTCAACCAGGTGATGAAAGTTCAGCAACATGTGTGTATTACACCCAAGAAGCAAGATTTCAGGACCTGATAAACTTGTATGAATCAGAGAAGAAATCTTCAGACTAGAATTAGATTTCTTGACAGTCAGGAATCAAACATGGACCCCAGAAGTGACAACCAAGAACTACACCACCTGGTTGGTCACATTTATTTTTAAGAATAATATGTACTAAAAAGAGATTGAAATTCCTACAGATGTTCATCAAATAGGCCTTCATTGTCTACTGTTATATTTTGTATTTTACAGAGTGCCATTTAATCTCATGAATAGGAATGAATGAATAGGACTAGCCTATTTGTTTATGGATTTACAGGAGGCAGTCGTGACCTTATGATAGGAATTACCTAGGCATTTACCTTCAGTATCTGTGGGAACCCATGGTAAACCACTTGCTGGGTGGCTATGGGGAGAATCGAACCCAACATTTTCCGGTTTACCTCACTAGCCCTCTTACCCTCAGACTAGAATTATATTTCTTGACAGTCAGGAATCAAACATGGACCCCAGAAGTGACAACCAAGAACTACACCACCTGGTTGGTCACATTTATTTTTAAGAATAATATGTACTATAAAGAAATTGAAATTCCTACAGGAACAGTTACAACTTTCCCTGTCCACTCAGCCAAGATATTCTGCAGATCTCTCCTGTGGGCTTCAACATTATTTTATTTTATTATTTTTCTGATGGAACTCTGGTAGTACCAAATTTAAACTCCTGTCCCTTATACAGGTGCACACACTACTACATTCATCACACAACCGGAGGAATTCAACCGACACCCAACTGCACGGGGCTGATGACCAAGATGTCCCAAACCCATAAAATGAATTAACAGCAAACAAAATCACGTCATGATGTTATTTTGTGTTGTGTTGGATTCTGACACACGTCATGCGTTTGATGTCCGACCACCAACTACGGCGGCCATCTTGGGTTGCAGTGTCAGGTTCGGTAGTATTGAAGGTCCTGGTGATAACACTAAATATTTCATTCGTCATGCCGGTGGTATCAGGCCTGATCAGTAACCAAAGGGCCCCAGGTTCAATTTTTCTTCTTTCATATGGCAGAATTAATTGTAAGTTGTTACCCTATATTCAGCGAGGAGCCCCGTCATTTTTGGCTGATACGGTATTGTCCCAAACTCCTGACCTGCCTCTTGAATGTGGAGTGAATCGTGACTGTTGCTCTTTGCGTCTCTAGGAATCCCGAGCGATGCCGAAACATTCCGACTGTGTAAGAAAAATGCACAGGATTTTGTGCTCGCGAGATGTAAGTATTGGATTCATTCAATTTTGACTTGCATATTCCAGGCTGTAGTAATCTTGAGCCGCTGTATGAATCTAAGAATTTTGTTGGTGAGTCTGGTTTGTGGGAGTCTGCTGATGTGGCCGTAAAATTTTAGTCGCCTCTTTCTGATGCCTGCTGCGAGGTTGGGCAATTTCTCTGTGGTGTCTCTGGAGTGAAGCCTGTATCCTTCATCTGTGTGCTTTAGTCCAATAATTTTCCTTATTATTTTTTCTTTCCTCTGTGAGGATTTTTTCCAAGTCGCCCTTAGTGTGTAACGTCAATGTCTCACTGGCATAAAGCACTTCAGGTTTAATAATGACGAAGATAGGTGAATGTGGAGAGACATTTTTTGTTGTAGACACCCTGTGCCTTGTAAAAGGCTCTCTTCATTTTCATTAACCCAGTGTTCTATTATTATTATTATTATTATTATTATTATTATTATTATTATTATTATTATTATTATATAATTCGTTGAGGCCATCTAGGACCACGTTAAGTCTTGCTACACTTGGCAATTTGTTTCGCTTTCCTCTGAGCCCAGAATTCCCTCACTCTCTGTGAGTAGGCCATCTTGCGCTCCGCTGTCCAGTTGGTACTGTACGCGTTTGGAGAGACTAGACAGAACATTATACAACTAGTGTAAAGTTTTCTAAATTAGCCCATGTTAAAATTTATCGATGCTGGAAGCGGACATAAAACTGATTTGGTTAGCGAAGGAATTAACTGAGTTAATTCGGCCGGCCAATAGCAAATTAGTAGTCGCAAGGGGACTCGGAATTTGCTTCACCAGGATGACAAAGAGCCCGAGCAGCAACGAGGACGCCCGAGTGGAAAAGTGGAGAGGGGAACAAAGCAACCAATCAGAGCCATGGATTGAAAAGGATGCGGGTTTTTGAAATTAGACGCGGAGAAAAGACGAGAGGAAGCGAGACTCTTATCAGCCACGACTTTGAAGCAGAAGGACGTTCAAACAAACTAGTCTCCAAGTTGAACGAAGGAGATAGAATTATTCATCGAAGGCACTCAGTAATTTGCAAGTGATATTAACATAGACATTCAGCGAGGAAACAATTTTAAATTTATACAACAAAGATACAGCTTCAAGAATGATAAAACTTCAAAAGTTGAGGGAGGAATTTCATGACGATTTTACAGGCGTCGTGATGAACGCTTAAACAATTAAGGGAACGACGCTATGATGGCATCAAGAACATCCGAAATGACTTAACATCAACATCTCGGGGGAGATTAACATCTCATCTCTCCCGTAATAGAAATTCTACAATTATCAGTCATTTTACCATCTCAAATGACGATCCACAGGGAACTTTGGGGAAGAAGACTTGAAGTTATTCATGGACGAGGGCGACCAGGGAATTACTCGGTGCCGAAGAGAGAAAGGGCTATCCCATCTCAATCAGAAGAGTCATCGGCGGAAGGAGGAGACAGCACGATGATGATCGAGTTCGAATCCCAAGACCTGACCGCACGAGATATTCGGAGGGAGAATTGGACAAGAATGCTGACCACCACGCAGTCTTAAGCCCTAGAAACATTCCGTTTCTAATGGGTAACCAAAGGAAGTCCACTTCATGTCAACTCTAACCCAGCACAAGGTAGTCTACGGACCAACGTTGAACATCCCACTTTGTAGAATTGTATATGTTGAATATCCGACAACTATTGTTGAATGCCATTTTTCTACAGTATATTGTTTATTAGTTTATTGCAGTTTCATTGTTATATTCGTAAAAACATCATGCGGATGTTTGATCGTATTTTTCGACGATTTCGGAATTTTAGGGATTTTTCTTTTCGATTTTTCGATTATTTCGATATTCGAAATTTGAAGGGAGATTGTATAGTTTAATTCAGATTTTATAGTTCGGTTCAGGATTTTATAGTTTTGTTCAGAATTGTTATAGTAAAAGCCAAACGTGTATTCAATCGAACGATTTCTATGTTTTATTAATAAATGTAATGATGGAAATGTTTTCCAAGTACGTGAAAGGAAGTATATGTCAAAGAATGCAATTACGAAAGATCTATTGTAGAGATCTATAGGAAGTCACGAAATGAGAAATAATGAAACAGATTTAGTGAAGAAGTTCTGGAAGTAATGTTTTTGTAAATATTAGAATGTGTTGAACAGATAGTAAAGAAAGAATTCGTGAAGTATAATAATGTGGAATTAACAGATGCGAACGAGAGCATATTTTGAAGTAAGAAATAATGTAATGATGGAATGGAAGAAATGTTACAGTTTGTTGAAAGAATTTTGAGAAATGTGAGTGAAGTGAAGAAATAAGGTTTTATTTAAAGATTATCATTTTATCGCATTACCTATTAAATTGAGTCAGGGAGAGAACCAGTATTTTTATTATATGGTCATTAAGATTGTGATGACTGAAAGAAGAGTTTATTATTGGAAAGTATAGAGAAAGAAATGTTATGAAAGTTTGCGAAGTATCTCGATGGATGAGATTTATTATTCCCGTTGTAGACGGAGGTATTTGTTGTGAGACAATGAGCCAGTGTGTAGCCATTGATCTATTTTTGTAGAAATGTCTGTAGTGACAGACGCGTGTATTTCATGAAAGTAAGAAGTTACAAGAGAATTTTTATGGAAGTTTGTTATTGTGAATGTTATTAAAATAGTCTCAATAGAGTTGAAACTCCTTGAAATTCACAGGATAGCGGATCCTGGATGAAGTTAAATCTGATAAAAATTATAGGATTTAATGGATCTTTGTTGAAGCTGAGAGTAAACTGAGATCTATTAAATGGTTCTTATCCTAATGTTTGTCATTTATGGTAATTATTCGACGAGTGAAAATGTGTATTTTTATTAAGTATTTTTATTACATGAACAGATAAGTTGTAGGAGGTTTTTGAACTAGTCTCTACTTAATTGTATGGATTATAGAATCCCAGATTGTAACGTAAAACACGAACAAGACTAAGTAGAGTGCAGTAATATTTTTCTGAAGCCCGTTGAGATTTAGAAGTGATGTGGAAGGACATTTGCATGTGGTATTGTCGGGAGAAAGGAACGAACGTATTGTATATATTTTTATTTCTAAGTAAGTAGTTGATGAACTACGACGTGATTATTTTCATTGTATAGAATGTTATATTAAATGTATTTCAGATAGATTCGTAAATAGATTTAGGAGTGTTTTATATTTTAAATTTAAACCTTAAAATTTTGTGCAGAGATTTTGCGCTTCCTAGAGGAAGAAATATTAATGTTAGGGTGCGGGAGATGAATTGTATAGAGTAATGATTAGTATTTGTAATGACGGAGATCTACGTCAGGGGTAACGTCATTTATTTTTGGGATTATTTAAATTCTTAACTTATAACATTTTTCTTGTTATAAACTCCCGTCACCTAGGGCACAGCAGTTATTCGCTGTTTAGAATCTTATTGAAGCTTGCACGTAACAGTTTTTACGGTTTCTTAGTGAAACAATTTAAACTTTTATATGGATAAATGACACTTAGTCATTCACATTTATTTCATTGTTTTATTTTAGAGAGCATTTAATCAAAGCTCGGTGACACGAGATGTGTATTGTCTTTTTTAATAAATAGACGGATTCGTGTTGACGATTTCCTGATTGTTTTTTTTAGGAAACTGGCATTATACTTGTAGTTAGATGGTAGAGGAATGTACTGTAGGGTGGAAGTTCCCGAGGGACCTAATCCGTATCCTTACGCTCGAGATTTTATAGAGATTTTTTTTTTATCCTAAGTAGTTAGATGACCCTACTGTTCTGTAGTTAGATACTGCAGCACATTCCGTCTGAGAAAATACCTGTCCCTTATTCGGAGTGTTTTTGCCAAGTGGCACCATGTCGTTTTTAGCCGGGACTTCAAGATGCTACAATCCCAGATTATTTCCAGCCGGAAGATATTGGTGGATCATCCAGTTATAAGGGTACAGTACCTTGTCTTCTTTTTGAGTTCGGTGTCTCGTCTCAGGTTAGCCCATTAGTCAGTATCTTTTTGCGGAAGAGATCTCTATGGAAGGCGTCGTTGGGTTTCAGATGCAGCATTTTGAGGTCGTCTTTGGTATTCATAAACCAGGGCATTGTGGGTTTGGGTTTGGAGTTAAAGAAATGAAAAATCTACCGTCCATTCGTTTGAAATGACCGTAATACTGTGCCCGACTTTTACGGATAGTTTCTGAAATTTTCTCTATTTCACTGTAGACTTCTTTGTTGGATTTTTTTTTATAGTGGATGCCATTCTTGTAATTTGATCCCATTATACCTCTGATGATTTTGCGCTCTTTTTTCTCCAGTTCTTCAAGGAGTCCTTTATTAGCATTTGGGGGTAGGGTTTGGCTGCATACATAACTACTGGTTTCAGAACAGTTTCATAATGACGTAGTTTAATATTTTTGGACAGGCATTTTTTGTTTTATATTGAGCGCGATGTTTGATAGGCTATTTCGAGTTTGCGTACTCGTTCCTTGAGTGCTTCTTTGTCCAGTACACTTTTCATGAGGATCTCTCCCAAGTACTTAAATTTTTCCACTCTGTTGATCTTCCCGTATTTTGCCTGCAGTTTTGCTGGGGCGTCTTTGATGTTAGTCATTACTTCTGTTTTTTCGAATGATATCTGCAAGCCAGTTTGTTCAGCGGTTTCTTTCAAAAGGTCGATTTGCATCCTAGCAGTTTCTACGTCGTTCGACAGAATGGCGATGTCATCCGCGAATGTTAGACAATCGACTATGATCCCCTTGGATTTTGCTCCCATTCTCAGAGGGCTATACTCAGTTTCTAATAATTTTATTCGCCAGGTCCGAATGACTTTTTCGAGAACGCAGCTGAAAAGCATTGGAGAGAGCCCATCACCTTGTCTGACTCCCGTTTTGACCTCAAAATAATCCGACAGACATCCCAGGAACTTTACCTTGGACTTTGTTTCAGTTAGGGTGGCTCTAATTAATGCCAGAAGTTTCAGGTCAAACCCGAATTCGTTGAGGATGTTCAACAGAACTTCGCGGTCTATCGAATCGTAAGCCTTCTTAAAGTCCACAAAGACTGATACGTACGAATTGGACCTGAGATTACAATATCTAATGATCGTTTTGAGGCTGTGGATCTGTTCGGCAGTTGAACGACCCTTTCTGAATCCACCTTGGTATTCTCCTGTTTGATGCTCGACTTCGGATTCTAATCGCTCCAGGATAGCAAGTGAGAGAATTTTGTATGTTACCGGTAGGAGAGATATTCCTCTGTAGTTGTTGACGTTTTTCATGCTGCCTTTCTTGTGTAACGGATGGATCAAGGCCGTTTTCTAATCTTCTGGTAGAATTTATTTTTTCCAAATTTGTTCTATTTGCTTCTGCAAGATTTCAACTGCTTCTTCAGGAGCATATTTCCAAAGTTCTGCAACTACAGAGTCTTCCCCGGGTGCTTTGATGTTTTTAGTCGAACAATGTGACGCTTGATTTCGTCTTTGTTGGATGGTCTCGATTCTGGGCATCTGCCAATGGGTTCCTCGGTCTTGATGAGATTTTTGGGTTGATCGCAATTTAGTAAGTTCTTAAAGTAATCAGCTAGGATGGTTAAATTTTCTTCATTTGAGGTCGCCAGTGTATCACCCTCCCGCAGAAAGCATAACGACGGAGGTTTATAACCCGTAAGTTTCCTTTTGAACGTTCCCTAGTACTCTCTGGAGTTGTTTCTTTTAAAGTCTTGGTCGATCTTCTCAATAAGTGACTTTTCATATTTAAGTTTCTCAGCTCGCATCACTTTAGCTGTCTGGGCTCGTTGGGCTTTGAAGGTTTCCCAATCAGTTTGCGATTTTGTTGAGTGATATTGTTTCCATGCATCGAGCCTTTTCTCGAGAACTGAATCACATGTATCATTCCACCAGGCATGTTTCTTGCTTCTTATAATTTCAGCAATTTCCTTGGCAGCCTCGATCAGGCGGTTTTTTTTTTTGTGTTGTTCAAGTCACAGTCGATTGGTCGAGCCTCTTCCTGGAACTCAGTTACATTCTCTTTGAGTTTATCAGTGTCAAAGCGAATAATTTGTTTGGGCGTCTTCTTGGTGTTTGCAGGGACTGGTTTGAATTTAATTATAGACATTTAGTGGTCTGAGGCCACGTTTATGCCTTTTAAACTTTAACATTCATAATCTCAGGACTGTTTTCCGAGAAATCGCGACGTGATCTATTTGGAACTCTCCGATGGCATCGACAGGAGGTCGCCAAGTTGTCTGCTTTCTGGGAAGATGGCGAAAGTGTGTCGACATGATCTGCAAGTTATGGTGTTCGCAAATGGAGACCAATTTCTCACCATTTTGATTGGTTCTTTTGTGGACAGGATAGTTTCCAATGATTTTCCTATACTCGTGTTCTCGACCAAGTTGAGCATTGAAGTCCCCCATAAGAAGTTTAACATGGTGTTTAGGAATTTTGGCGAGCTTTTCATCCAGTAGGTCCCAAAATTATCTTCTTCGTCCGGGTCAGATCTGTTCTTGTCATTTGTGGGGGCATGTGCTAACTAGGCTTTGGCTGTAGGCTGTAGGCTGGATAATCTGTAATTTACTGGCTCAAAATGTGCGACCGACTTAAGGATTCTGGTTCTCACAGCAAAACGCTGTTCCAAGCATCACAGATCCATTGAGGAACCTCTTTTGAGCTCTGCTCTTGAAAAAGCGGTAACTTTCAGATTCGAAAGTCTCTTCGTCTGGGTAACGTGTTTCTTGTAGGGCAATGATGCATATCTGATTTTCATGTAGTGCGTCGGTGAGAGTTTTCAGTTTGCCAATTTGTGTAAGGGTGTTAATGTTGAACGTTGTTAGAAAGGTTTTTGATTTGGTTCTGAGTTTCTGACTGGTTGGGATACACCGAGACGCTCCGACTCGTCTCTCGCATGATGTCGAATCTCCCTCAGAATCCGAATGAGACTCGTGCGTCGCAGGTTTCACGACGAGGGATTTATCCAAAGACTTACCCCCAGGGGTAAAAGAAATGTTGAAATGTTGTGCCATCATGCTTACTTGACTTGAGTTTGTTTTGGACGCGTACGCATCCATGTTGCAACTAAGGTTGTTAGCCCTAGAGGTTGCCTCAAGGTGTTTTCTGGCTTCTCTATACTACCAAGGCTTCAAGCCTGGGAGTCCCCCAGCACTGATCGGTTCGTCAACCCAGCTTCCCGCTGGGATTGGTTACCCAACCTTCCACTGGGTTGCTCGACTTAACAGGGGCACCTCGTGTAGGTTACGTGCTGGAGTTGGAATGAAAGAGGCTAAGTTGGATTCTCTTGCTGAATCCAATAGGTTCATGTTGCAGATGTTAGCAACGACGCATTTCACACCCATTTGCCAGAGTCACAATGACTGCTCCCAGGTTTATTCCTGGGACCCTATTATTATTATTATTATTATCATTATTATTATTATTATTATTATTATTATTATCTAGTTGTTTATATTGTTTGCCATTATAATGTTGAAATATTACCGCCTATCATCCAATAGCCTACAAGTGGCAATGTAATATCCAAGAAAGGGCAACCCTCTATTTCCTTTTTTATAGGTTGAACGCCTAGTTACTGACAATTCATTTTCAATGAACATCGACTGGAGACTCGTGGACCGGAAATTCGATATGCGTAAAGCTAGGTGCCATTTTGAATCGCGGAAGCTCTATACCAGGCTGGTGTCTTTGAAACGAACATCAATTGTCCGAAGACTGTTGACCATATATAATAGTATACGCGCATATCCTCTTCAAGGTAAAGCCAACTATTTCCAAAACACTGCTGATATCAATCTCTTACAAAAGACAGTGGAACATTATCAGGGAACTTAAAAGCGACCTTGCTATAATATTCTCAGCGGGGAGTATTTGAGCTTCCCTGCTGATAATGTAATATCACCCCTCCTAGGCTTGCCTTCGGACTCTTTGTGTTGACGTTATCTGTCGTAGTGAATTATGCTTTATCAGTTTCTATTATACTCTCGGCAGTATCTACAGTATTTAAAGGCACTGCTTGAGCCTATCAGTGCTACTTCCAATATTACAATGGCGCAAACATTGAGGAGTTCCATGTTCTTCCTGCTGACACTTCTCTTCAGTAAAGGTAAGTCCTAAATATTACTATTATTACTATTGTTTTCCTCATATGTTCACCATATCGTTGGGTACAATTCACCGTTTCACCAGCATTTGTTGCAAGATTATTATTCTTTAATCGTATCGGCCAACTAAGGACCACGTTATTTCAACTGGCTTATCTGGGCTTTGATCTTTGCCCAGTGTTCCTTCATACGTTGCCGGTGTTGCTCTTTTCTTTCTTCCGTCCACATCTTTCCCGTCTTCAACTTCGGTTTTTCTTGAAAACCCTGGTGATCGTGTAGTTTCTTCCTGAGGGGATTGCGTTCTTGAATATCCCCACAGGTAATTTCCATCTCTTGCAGGTCACTTTCCACCTCTTCTTATTTTTAAAATAGTTAAAAATCCGGTTCGTCAATCGTGTGGGTTTCATTCTAAGCAAGTGGCCATAAAATGCAATCCTCCTTTTCCTCATTACATCAGAGATCTTCTGGACATGAATATACAGCTCATAGTTATGCCGTCGTCTATATTCACCGCTGTCTTTAATCGGGCCAAGAATTTTCCTCAAGATCGTTCTTTCCTTGATCTCCATTTTTTCTACCAGGCCTTTCTTGTTCATGGTGAGGCACTCCGCTGCGTACAGAGCCTCTGGTCGTATGACAGTGCAATAATGCCTAAGTTTTGCGTTCAGGGATATTGACTTTTTGTTGTAAACGTCCTTGGTGAGTTGGTATGCCATTTCCATTTTGTTCATGCGCGAAGTGAAGGTTTCTTTCTCACATGCGTTGGGTTCTACCCACTCGCCAAGATATTTAAACTTATCTGTCCGTTTGATTTTCCCCTGGTTTACTTTTAGCTCCCTTGGTGCTGGCTTGATGTTAGTTATGAAGTGTCTTTTCCCCAAAGAGATCTGAAGAGCAACTTTTGTTGCCTGTACCTGCAGCTGGTTAATTTGTTTTCTGGCCATGTGCCATGCAAGATTATTATTATTATTATTATTATTATTGGGGAGCGTGATGGCGCAGTGGCTTAGCTGATCGTCTTTCACCCGAACGGCCGGGGTTCGAATCCCGGTGACAGCGGGGTGGAATTTTTACCTGAAAAATCACGTGGCGTCAGGAAGGGCATCCGGCCTTAAATCCCCGGCCAAACCCAAAATGAGCCTGGTTGGCTCCGGTGACCCCAATTAATTGGGAAAAGCCGAAGAAAGTTTTTTTTATTATTATTATTATTATTATTATTATTATTATTATTATTATCATCATGTATTCGTTACGGCCAACTATGGACCGCGTTTGACAGTTTTTACATTATGGTTTGTCTTCACTCTGCCAATATCTCTTCATCCTCTCTCCCACTTCCTTCTTCTGTCCCTCCGTGTAAGATCTTCTTTTCCTCACTGACAACTCCCCTGTCTCATGGAAACCTGTAAACTCCTTAACTAGTCACCTAAATCGCTCTCTGTCCATTATGTCTTCTTCTTTCACCCCCATCCGATCCAAGTCCAATCTCACTTCCCGAAACCATTTCGGCTCCGTCTTCCTCTTCCTGAAGAATTCAAAAATCTGCTTCGTCAATCTGGTACTGTTCATCCTCACCAATTGTCCATAAAAATGTATTCTCCTTTTTCTCATTAGGGCTACGACTCTTTCTGTCTTCATGTATAGCTCTTTGTTAGGTTTGTGTCTCCTCTCTCCATCCTTGATCTTTGGGCCTAGGTATTTCGGAGCATTTTCCTTTCTCTCCTCCGGATGTCTTCGAGGCCGCCCTTCCTAATCATGTCTAGTGTTTCTGCTGCATACAGACATTCAGGTCTGACAACAGTATCTAAGTGTCCAGTGTTTCTGCTGAATACAGACATTCAGGTCTGACAACAGTATCTAAGTGTCCAGTGTTTCTGCTGAATACAGACATTCAGGTCTGACAACAGTATCTAAGTGTCCAGTGTTTCTGCTGAATACAGACATTCAGGTCTGACAACAGTATCTAAGTGTCCAGTGTTTCTGCTGCATACAGACATTCAGGTCTGACAACAGTATCTAAGTGTCTAGTGTTTCTGCTGCATACAGACATTCAGGTCTGACAACAGTATCTAAGTGTCCAGTGTTTCTGCTGCATACAGACATTCAGGTCTGACAACAGTATCTAAGTGTCCAGTGTTTCTGCTGCATACAGACATTCAGGTCTGACAACAGTATCTAAGTGTCTAGTGTTTCTGCTGAATACAGACATTCAGGTCTGACAACAGTATCTAAGTGTCCAGTGTTTCTGCTGCATACAGACATTCAGGTCTGACAACAGTATCTAAGTGTCTAGTGTTTCTGCTGCATACAGACATTCAGGTCTGACAACAGTATCTAAGTGTCCAGTGTTTCTGCTGAATACAGACATTCAGGTCTGACAACAGTATCTAAGTGTCTAGTGTTTCTGCTGCATACAGACATTCAGGTCTGACAACAGTATCTAAGTGTCTAGTGTTTCTGCTGCATACAGACATTCAGGTCTGACAACAGTATCTAAGTGTCCAGTGTTTCTGCTGAATACAGACATTCAGGTCTGACAACAGTATCTAAGTGTCTAGTGTTTCTGCTGCATACAGACATTCAGGTCTGACAACAGTATCTAAGTGTCCAGTGTTTCTGCTGCATACAGACATTCAGGTCTGACAACAGTATCTAAGTGTCTAGTGTTTCTGCTGCATACAGACATTCAGGTCTGACAACAGTATCTAAGTGTCCAGTGTTTCTGCTGCATACAGACATTCAGGTCTGACAACAGTATCTAAGTGTCTAGTGTTTCTGCTGAATACAGACATTCAGGTCTGACAACAGTATATAAGTGTCCAGTGTTTCTGCTGCATACAGACATTCAGGTCTGACAACAGTATCTAAGTGTCCAGTGTTTCTGCTGAATACAGACATTCAGGTCTGACAACAGTATCTAAGTGTCCAGTGTTTCTGCTGCATACAGACATTCAGGTCTGACAACAGTATCTAAGTGTCTAGTGTTTCTGCTGAATACAGACATTCAGGTCTGACAACAGTATCTAAGTGTCCAGTGTTTCTGCTGCATACAGACATTCAGGTCTGACAACAGTATCTAAGTGTCCAGTGTTTCTGCTGAATACAGACATTCAGGTCTGACAACAGTATCTAAGTGTCCAGTGTTTCTGCTGCATACAGACATTCAGGTCTGACAACAGTATCTAAGTGTCTAGTGTTTCTGCTGAATACAGACATTCAGGTCTGACAACAGTATCTAAGTGTCCAGTGTTTCTGCTGCATACAGACATTCAGGTCTGACAACAGTATCTAAGTGTCCAGTGTTTCTGCTGAATACAGACATTCAGGTCTGACAACAGTATCTAAGTGTCCAGTGTTTCTGCTGCATACATACATTCAGGTCTGACAACAGTATCTAAGTGTCTAGTGTTTCTGCTGCATACAGACATTCAGGTCTGACAACAGTATCTAAGTGTCCAGTGTTTCTGCTGCATACAGACATTCAGGTCTGACAACAGTATCTAAGTGTCTAGTGTTTCTGCTGCATACAGACATTCAGGTCTGACAACAGTATCTAAGTGTCCAGTGTTTCTGCTGCATACAGACATTCAGGTCTGACAACAGTATCTAAGTGTCCAGTGTTTCTGCTGCATACATACATTCAGGTCTGACAACAGTATCTAAGTGTCTAGTGTTTCTGCTGCATACAGACATTCAGGTCTGACAACAGTATCTAAGTGTCCAGTGTTTCTGCTGCATACAGACATTCAGGTCTGACAACAGTATCTAATTGTCTAGTGTTTCTGCTGAATACAGACATTCAGGTCTGACAACAGTATCTAAGTGTCCAGTGTTTCTTCTGCATACAGACATTCAGGTCTGACAACAGTATCTAAGTGTCCAGTGTTTCTTCTGCATACAGACATTCAGGTCTGACAACAGTATCTAAGTGTCCAGTGTTTCTGCTGCATACAGACATTCAGGTCTGACAACAGTATCTAAGTGTCTAGTGTTTCTGCTGCATACAGACATTCAGGTCTGACAACAGTATCTAAGTGTCCAGTGTTTCTGCTGCATACAGACATTCAGGTCTGACAACAGTATCTAAGTGTCTAGTGTTTCTGCTGAATACAGACATTCAGGTCTGACAACAGTATCTAAGTGTCCAGTGTTTCTTCTGCATACAGACATTCAGGTCTGACAACAGTATCTAAGTGTCCAGTGTTTCTTCTGCATACAGACATTCAGGTCTGACAACAGTATCTAAGTGTCTAGTGTTTCTGCTGAATACAGACATTCAGGTCTGACAACAGTATCTAAGTGTCTAGTGTTTCTGCTGCATACAGACATTCAGGTCTGACAACAGTATCTAAGTGTCCAGTGTTTCTGCTGCATACAGACATTCAGGTCTGACAACAGTATCTAAGTGTCCAGTGTTTCTGCTGCATACAGACATTCAGGTCTGACAACAGTATCTAAGTGTCGGAATTTATTTTCTTCTTCTTCTTTCCTCGATATTGGCCATCTTTGGACCGCGTAAAATAACCCGTTGCATTCACTGTCTCTTATTTCCTTTATCCTTTCTTGCCTTCCAGTAGTTCTTCATTACTTCTCTTCGTCTCCTTCTTCTCTCTTCCGTCCAGATGTTAACCCGTTTCTTATTTTCCTTCTCCTGGAAACCCTAGATATTTTTGATCATATTTCAAAAAAGTGGTCTGTCCTGAATAATATATATTGTTACTTCCAATTCTTCCATATCCCTTTTTATACTTTGTACCAAATGATTACCTTTCTTGCTTTTCTATACATGACTGAAAATTTGTTTTGTGAGTCTGGCGTTATTCATATTCATTACGTGTCCAAATAAATTAACCCTCCTTTTCCTGATCGTATCGTAGATTTTTTAAATTTCTTTATTTTTGTAGAGGTAATTTTTTCTGTATCTGAGCTCTCCACTTTCTGTTTTAATGGTCCCAATATTTTTCTAAGTATCCTTCGTTCCTTTTTCTCTAGCTCTTCTGTTTCGCCCTTTTTTAATCGAAAACAAACATTCTGAAGCATAGAGACTTTCCGGCTTAATTACCGTGTTGTAATGTCGGATTTTAGTTGCAATAGAAAGATTTTTCTTATTGTAGGTATCCTTCGTCAGTTGAAAAGCTTGTTGCAATTTTCGTATTCTTGCTCTATTTGCTTCTTTGTCTAGTCCATTAATTTGAATCATTTATCCTAAATACTTAAACTCTTCTCAAGCCTCCGTGGCTTAGGCGCCAGCACGCTGGCCTCTCACCGCTGGGTCCGTGGTTCAAATCCCGGTCACTCCATGTGAGATCTGTGTTGGACAAAACGGAGGCAGACAGGTTTTTCTCCGGGTACTCCGGTTTTCCCTGTCAAAATTTCATTCCAGTAACACTCTCCACTATCATTTCATTTCATCTGTCATTCATTTAATCATTGCCCCAGAGGAGTGCGTCAGGCCTCGGCAGCCGGCACAGTCCATATCCTCGCCGCTTGTTGGGGGCTTCATTCATTCCATTCCCTGACCCGGTCAGAGACTGGAAGCAGGCTGTGGATTTTCATTTTCACTTAAACTCTTCTACCTTGTCAAATTTTCCAGAGTCTGTTATTAAAACTGTAGGAGAATTTCTAATATTAGTCATAAATTTGGTATTCTCAAAAGATATCTGAAGTCCAACTTTCTCTGCTATCTTTCTCAAATGTTTTATCTGGACACAAGCTCTTTGTATATTTTCTGAAAGAATGACAATGTCATCAGCAAAGGCCAAGCAATTGATACCTTCCCCTTTAAATTTCAATCCAAGTCTTATTTCATGGCAGAGTCCTCTTTCCTTGAGCCTTTCTTCCCATTCCCTTATTACCTTTATTATTATTATTATTATTATTATTAGTCTTTCTTTTTTCGAATGAGCCAACTATGGACTACGTAGGTTAACCAAAATGGTTTTCAGCTTGATGAGTTGGGATTGGTTTCACGTTCTTAAGAGTCTTCTTCCTGGCCCATATCTCCTTCATTACCTGACTTTGTAGTTGTTTAGCTGCTTCTGACCTCTTTGGTCTCTGCCCTTTCTTAAGTTTAATCTGTAGGTTTTCTTTTAACATTTTCCGGAAAGCTTGTCTGTCTTATATAACGGATTGAGAGATGTTAAAGGTTTGCAGATCTTGTTTGACTTGCTGGTACCACAGTGATGTTGTTTCCTTGCAGGAGCTGGCTCTGTGGATTACGCTGGTCAATCTTGACTCGTTCATACTCTCAAGGTGTCCGTAGAATTGGAGGCGTCTCTTGATGATTGTGTCCATTAGATGTTCTTGCTTTAGGTATAGATCATCGTTGGGCCTTTATTATTATTATTATTATTATTATATAAAATTCGCTAGGGCCATCTAGGGCCACTTTAAGTCTTGTCACATTTCACTTTCTTTTGCGCCCAGAATTCCCTCGTCCTTTGGGAATGAGCCTGTTTGCGTACCTCTGTACAAGGGGCACCATTTCTTCCTTTTGGAGGCAATACTCGTTTGAGCTCGTTCATCACTATCCTCTTGCGGAAGAGATCCCTGTGCAATGCGTCGTCGGGATTGACTTGGAGCATTTGGAGGTCTTCTTAGGTGTTTTTAAACCAGGACATCGTGGTTTTATGGTTGAAATGTGGAAGATCTTCTTTGTCAACCTGTTGCCATTCATCGGAGGTGGCCATAAAATTGTACCAGACTTTTACGGATTGTGTCTGTAAGCTTCTCTATTTTACAATAGACTTCCTTGTTGGATCTGTTTAGGTGGATGATATTCTTGTAATTGGATCTCTTGATTCCTCTAACGTTATTTCTTCGAGGAGCCATTTATCGACATTTAGGGAAAGGGTTTCGGCTGCATACATGCAGAGGTGTGCTAATTATTAATAATAAGACGCCAGTTTCCCAAAATTACATTCGTACCCTTTACCTGTTGATATCCCTCGATGGTAACTGGATCGTAGAACCTGAAAACCCCCGGCTCAGAAAAATCCCCAGATCCTACCAACAGGAGAAGGGAGTATCAGGGAACAGCAAATCCTAACAGAGGTGGCATTAAGCAAGACCAAAGCATAGCAGCAAACTGCTCTAAGAACACGAGAATCGTGGGAAATCACCCTCTCAGGAGTGTGGGAAACTCTATAAATATCTAGCTGTGGCCCCCCTAATGCGACCTCTTTATACTTCTGTAAATCATCACATCGCGCGATTAAAAGAAATGACAAAATATTTATTTCCAAAAAGAAAATCTGACAGAAGGTCAGACCAAAATGTCCTTGGCTGGACACAAAAACAAAGAAAGTAGGCACTAATATCATGCCAATAAATGCATCAGCAGTCCCCATGGACCAAGAATGCATTTGACCCTCAATTGAAATTATTAATAATATGAACAACAGGTGATCCAATAAGAAGCAAAAAAAATCAAATAAATCACCTTTATGGTTCTTCCACCGATTCCAACATTCTCAAACACACAAATTAATTTAGATATATATTTACTTATTCACAGCGAAATCATTATTAATATTATTACACCCTCAGATGTAAATGCCTTCCCAAACAGGTAATTCTGCACTCCTCATTGGTGCTTTGTCATAACTGATATTGTATAAATTATATTGCCTTAGCAATGTAGTCAAAATCTATTTTATCAATCAAGCACTTAAGCTAAAAATACGTGAAATTCGTTACTCAAAACCTCTAAAGATTCAATAATTTCTCAGTATAAATGTACTTATTTAAATTCATCCAGAATTTATAGTATATCGATCCTGAATCATATCTAACATTTGCTTAAATCTTATAAATTGAGTACGACCGAAGAATTAATTAAATGGGGATGCCACACAAAAAATAAACTCCGAGCCTTGACAAAAACTAGATGCATAATTGGAATTACCTATTTATCAATAAATCGTAACAAGAAATGCAAAAGAGAACAAAAACTATGTTCTTTCAAAAACATTCGGAAATTAGTATAACCTTGCACTGAAATACTGTCATTATAATGGTCACTCATGACGTCGATTTCTGAATACAGTTGGGCATTAGCACCAACATCACAAAGTTTATATTTTTATAATCGCATTACACATTATGATTTCACTAGCATCATCACATTAACGTACTTCAACGAGTACTACCGTAAATATATTATACGCCCATTGACGTTTCTTCACACATTATCACCCACATGGTGATTATTTTATTCAATAACCAGTAATCAGATATATTCAGCTGTGTTTCTTAACTATTATGTTTTCTCATTCCAATGCATCATAAATTTAACATGAGTTGCTACTTGATCAAGTCCACTGGATTACAAAAAGCATGCCTTACAGAGTTGTATTTACAGTCACATATGAATTCGCTTCCCCTTAAAGTTAATCCCTGGGATTTATCTCAACAAAGATTCTTGTTCTTCAAATAGTACTCTTAAGCAACGTTCTAATCAAGAAAAACTCGAAAGCCTGAATCAAAATTCAGTTATAGCAATATTAATTAATTTAAAGATCATCAAGGTGTATCCAAGTACACGTGACTACAAAATCAAACGTTGAAGTTTATCAGACGAAAATAGAAATGTCCCCTCAAGAGAATTCACGAAAATCAGACTGGGTCTACAGCATGTATCCAAGTAACGACTCAAGTTAACTCCTGTTGACACATTAGAATCCAGTATGACATCGTTCACTCTCAAGAGAAAAAATCCCCATTCTAAAAGAATGATCAAACTTCACATTCTACACTGTATTGTAATAATTATAATGCAAGAACGCATAGGAAAATTCGAATCTCGCAATTGTCGAACACAAAGATAATAGAACGACAACCCCTCAAGCCATAGCTTGATAAAAAAAATCAAGAAGTATTCCAAAAATTGGAAAATATCAAATCCACTAAAAAATCCCCTTGGGAATAACGTAAATTTCTTCCCCTATGTAGATCTGTTCTCCACAATCAAGAAGTTCGGAATAAATTTAATGAATTTAATTGATTAAATGATTAAGCTGAAAAATAAACAATTAATTCATAATAAAATATTATGAAATGAGTGCACCTGAATAACCAGGCCTAAACTCGACTGCAAATAAAGTCACACAGACCATGGGACGGTCATGCATAAACTTCACTCCACAATCATACTACTCAAAATGTATAACAGATGGCAATGTGTTTTCACTGGACTATCTACTTTGCAACGCTACGTGAAAAAATATTCCTCTACCTGGCTGAAGACTCTCGAAGGCGATATGAAGCGTGAGTATGCCCACCATCTGATTCCAACATGATATAGCAGGACTGCACAGATCCTTTCCAGTTTCCAATGAACGCACTGGGAATTTCTTACTCCAATGTCCCAAGTCCACTGATAGTAAACGAACTGCTTCCTCATCCCGGAAATTGTCCTAGCCCGAATTTCGAATAGTTCCAGCCCGGCCCGAAAATACATCACGCGCGCGAATGCAACATCGCGATAATCAGATGGACACATGACGGTAGCCTGAGTTAATTTCGGCTGCATGTCACCAAAAGTTTATGTTCCACAAGCCAATAACCCGCATCGCGAGTAGGCTATGTTCCACTTCCCAGATAGCATTGTAGTCACTCGTAACGTCCACTGCATTTGCTTGGAGAGCGGTGTTCACACTTAAATACCTAGTCGCATATGGCTAGTATGATTATATACATCGAAAACATCTCTCCCAACACCTCAGGATTCCATACACTATACATGGTTAAATATCTTCACTCGGAGTGTACATGACGTTGAATTGCAATAGTATTGGTGTGAGAAAGGAATGGACACCTTCTCAGTGAGCATAGGCTTCAGTAACAAGCCCCATAATGTATCACTGCACTTCGCTTCTCATCTACACATGCATTTAAATAACATGAAATGAGACGGATTCCTATAACTGAATATTGCCCGCATACAGTGCCAGGCACTCTGTAAATTCAAGTTCTTATTCGACACTGAACTTGATGTATATTGGCCTCAATACGTCATAACACGAAGTATAACCATAAACTGGCCACGCCGTGAACTTGTGATAACTTGACACTTTTTCTTGCTGCCCGAAACAACATAGCGATACGAATCTTTCTTAGATGTACCTTCGTCTGAGTTTAAAAATGATCTGTCCGTGGCCCGCATGCTTCGCTTGCAGGTCACAGCTGGCACGCTGTCACTCCTGCGCATGACGTAACGATCTATCAGATAGGTCGATATATTAAATCCATATTCTTGACGTTACAAAGGCTATTTCCATAAAAGCAAGACAGCACTGTCTCTCTCTGCTGTAATATCGTACTTCAATATACATTTGACATCATAACTGTGCCTTATTTCCATATAATGTTCGAATATAAACGTCAATCTTCCCACTACTGCAAGGCTCAAGGTCTTCCGCGCTCTTCGCGGCCTATAAGAGAAACACTCTTCCGAAGGTTGTCGATGAGACAACAGCTGAGCCGAATGATCACACGGCTATTCGCGCACTCCAAACTAGGTCAAAACCTATCATTTGCGGCAGCGGTTCGCAAAGGAAAATGTACCGTAAATCAGACCAAATAAAAGAAAACGGTACAGTACTTCTCACGGCTTAATGCACTAAATATGTTTTCAAGGTGGTGATATTACTATACTTGATTAACCAAGAGTCTTAATTATATTTTCTTTTAAGAAACTGAAAGTAAAATTAATTTTTAGAATTGCCACCAACACAGGAGCTTTTCTACTGCAAAATGCCACACGTTTTGTTTTGATTACTTCACTCTACTTTTCGTGTGACTTTAGAGCTCAGGGTTTTCGAGTCACTTTACTGATGATCAGCTCTTAAACTATTCAAAGATTCATGAACTATGGATTGAAATCAGCTGACTTAGAGGGTACATTCCAAAGTCAATGAAAAAATAGGAAACGGGCCAAGCTCAGTTATCCCTCGGAATATCAAATTCTGAAAGTTTCCAGACACAATTCCTTATGGGAATAGGTGTATGTTGACAAGGGAGAAAGCATTACTAAGTAGGGTTACAAAAGATGCCAGCAGATGGTCAATAAAATGGTTTGGAATAAAAAATGTGTCTGATCTAAATTCATTATTTTCATTACAATAATGTGCACACCTCTGTAACTACTGGCTACAGAACAGCTTCACAGTGTCGTATCTTAGTGTTTTGGAAAAGATACGTTTGGTTACAAATCGTGCGTAATATTTGGTTTGCTATTGCAAGTTTGCGTATTCGTCTCCGAAGCGCTTCCTTGTCCACTCCATGTTTAGCCTATTTTCATTTATAAAACAAGTAGTTCCGTGAAGAACTATAAAGCCTATTTTCATATATCCTACTATGTTAACTGCCACTATCAACATACAAAATTTCAGTTTGATTGATCTAATAGATTCGCATATATTGAGAACCGTCTATATATTTCGGATGGTTGCCATGTTGGATTTTTAAATATGTAGGTCTTAGAGTTATTTACTATTACATGAAGATTATTGTGTACGTGTAGTATTCAAACTTCAATCGCATGATACGGACACAAGAAATGAAAACCAGATTTTAAAATTTCGCACAGCTGCATCTTGTGGTTATGATAACAACTGAAATAAAAGATGCCAGTAGATTAAAATTTGTATAAGCATTTACCGTACCAAGTTTTACTGCGCTCGGATGGTTAAATCGGTAGAAACGTCCATTTCAATGTTTATAATTCGCGTCACCGCCATGTTGGATTTGTGCTCCCCAGGTTATTGAAAGTCCCATAGGAGAACTTATATCCATAGGCTCTATCAACATACAAAATTTCAGTTTGATTGCTATCATAGATTAATAGATATTGAGAACTGTCTAAATATTTCGGATGGTCGCCGTGTTGGATTTTTATATAAAGGCCATTGAGTTATGTACTATCAAATGACGATATTTGCGTAGGTTTATTATTCAAACGTTCACTTCGATCGCATGATTAATGCACAAGAAATAAAAATTTAATTTTAAAATTTCGCACAGAGGATATAATTTAACATTAAGTTAGTTAGTTATTGTTGTTTTAAGGGGCGGAACTTTTAACATTAAGCAATAAATGCTTATTCTTTAGTGAAATTCATTGCATGGTTCCTATTTTAAGAAGCTATTTCTTACATGTATGGCTTGCAATTACAAATTACATCAAGATATTAAAATTTAATTCCACACTTACGTTTCAAATTACTCCATAATAAAAAATAACTTACCTTTACAACCGGCATAAATACGAACTAACACGACTAACGATCTTCCTAAAGATGCGAGGTATTGCATCGACAGTTTCACAACAACAATCAGTTGGAGGCATTGCATCGACAGTATCACACCAACAATCAGTTACGAGTTATTGCATCGAAAGTTTCACACAAACAATCAGTTGCGAGGCATTGCATCGACAGTTTCACACCAACAATCAGTTACGAGTTATTGCATCGACCGTTTCACACAAACAATCAGTTGCGAGGCATTGCATCGACAGTTTCACACCAACAATCAGTTACGAGTTATTGCATCGACAGTATCACACCAACAATCAGTTACGATTTATTGCATCGACAGTATCACACCAACAATCAGTTGCGAGGTATTGCATCGACAGTATCACACCAACAATCAGTTGCGAGGTATTGCATCGACAGTTTCACAACAACAATCAGTTACGAGTTATTGCATCGACAGTTTCACACAAACAATCAGGTGCGAGGCATTGCATCGACAGTTTCACACCAACAATCAGTTGCGAGGCATTGCATCGACAGTTTCACACCAACAATCAGTTACGAGTTATTGCATCGACAGTATCACACCAACAATCAGTTGCGAGGTATTGCATCGACAGTATCACACCAACAATCAGTTGCGAGGCACTGCATCGACAGTTTCACACGAACAATCTTTTACGAGTTATTGCATCAACAGTTCCACACCAACAATCAGTTGTGAGTTATTGCATCGACAGTTCCACGCCAACAATCAGTTGCGAGTTATTGCATCGACAGTTTCACACCAACAATCAGTTGCGAGGCATTGCATCGACGGTATCACACCAACAATCAGTTGCGAGTTATTGCATCAACAGTTTCACACCAACAATCAGTTGCGAGGCATTGCATCGACAGTATCACACCAACAATCAGCTACGAGTTATTGCATGGACAGTTTTACACCAACAATCAGTTGCGAGGCATTGCATCGACAGTTTCACACCAACAATCAGTTTCGAGGCATTGCATCGACAGTATCAAACCAACAATCAGTTGCGAGGTATTGCATCGACAGTATCACACCAACAATCAGTTGCGAGGCATTGCATCGACAGTTTCACACCAACAACCAGTTGCGAGGTATTGCATTGACAGTATCACACCAACAATCAGTTGCGAGGTATTGCATCGACAGTTTCACACCAACAATCAGTTGCGAGGTATTGCATTGACAGTATCACACCAACAATCAGTTGCGAGGTATTGCATCGACAGTTTCACACCAACAATCAGTTACGAGGCATTGCATCGACAGTTTCACACCAACAACCAGTTGCGAGGTATTGCATCGACAGTTTCACACCAACAATCAGTTACGAGGCATTGCATCGACAGTTTTACACCAACAACCAGTTGCGAGGTAATGCATCGACAGTATCACACCAACAATCAATTGCGAGTCATTGTTATTTCATAATTACCTCAGTGAATTGTTGACGAAATAGGTCAGTAGTTTTCCTTAAGGAGCAGTATGATTCGGTGGATAATTATATATAAAAAACTGAGTCACTAAAATGTAGATACGGGGTATTGTGCCCAACTCTAGGAATGGGTATTCCAAGTTTCAGACACCTAGATATCAAGGGAAAGGCTGTAGCCGCTTTTGAAAGTTGAGATATTTGAATATCGCGCTACATTGCTTCGAGAAGGATTTGGAAGGAATTTACCGATACTTGGATGTCAAGTGACGTAGCGAGTAATAGCAGAGGTCGAGGCTATTTATTGATTAAATAGTTAACCATGGAGTAGAGACTTGAGACTGGGATCAGATTACTGGCATGGCCAAATGAAAGAGAATGCAATTAGTATCAAGTAAATCGGACCAGGGATTCAAGAGATATGAGGATTTCTAGATTACAACGTGATGACGCGTGACCCTGGCAGTTTTGAATAAAAGCCGGCTGGAGCAGGCATGGTTAGCTCATTTTCAACACAAGCATTTGCCGAGCAAGTTGCTGGAGCCAAGGCACATGGTTGCCGGATCTACGCAGAAGTTCTTTTCAAAGTCGTGATAGTCACGAAAGTGCTGCGCTACGAGGTGGAACTTAGTAAGTTTACGGCGAGGAGAATCACTGAGGTGATTGATTTTTCTACAGACATTGGTGGAAATATTTATATTTCTACATGGACATATGCTAGACTTTGTCTAGAATTAGTATTTTGTCACAGTCCAGTAATAACATAATACTTGGATATTTAAATCCATTTCAGTCAGTTTTCATTATTTGTAACTAGTTAACCACTTCGATCTGTCAGTACACTGAAGACTAGTCTATAACGGTAGTGTTCATTAGTCTACGCAAGGGAAACTACAAGTTGCTTAGCGCATGGTAGATGGTGATATAATAAGCCATGCCCAGGGAACGATCTTCAGAACAGCCGTTGATTGCTTAGACTGTCAGTGTTTTTCTTGTACTGATAAGATTACAGTGAGTTATGTTACAACTGACATATTTAAGAAGAGATCACTTAGATCTGACCCTATTTAAACAAACTGTTATGGCTTTGATAGAAGCCCATATTAAAATGGAACAACAGTTAATTCAAACGTCAAGAGATACTACCACTATGTCTTACTAGACGGATTGTGGGTATATAATGGCGGCCGATACAAGGATTATACGTGCTTGTCCGATAGGGCATGTCTATGAATAAATCTGGTACAGACCAGGTTTACTACACTTCAAGACCATCAAGAAATGTAAGCCACATTTGAATTATATTATGCCTAGCTAATTGGAACAAACTATTTTTTCTGCAGATGACCAACACATTTTATTTTTTCGTCGTATTTAAAGCTTGCAATGATTTACGCAAGACTTATTAGAGTTATTCTGAGTATTTTCAGCACTCAGAACAGTTTAGGATCGATGACCGAGCATATCGAGCATTTATTTGAATTTTTCATATTTTTGGGAAACCACGGTAATCAGCCGATGTATCTGTAAAAGTTAAATTTATTTTTGTTAAGGAATGGATATTTTTTCCATATTCGAAGGTTCGAACATGTGGATTCTCACATAATGAGATGATAATTAAACATATTTAAAATAATATAAATAATAATAATATTAATAATAATCCACTAATAATAATAATAATAATTTTTATAATTTTTCTAAATAATTCTTGGATATTATATTTTCTAATAATCATATGTATTGAGAAAGAGCCTGTGAAGTAGTTTAATCATTTCTAGTCTGGAACAGGAGATTTTCCGAAGGAAAGTGGTTAGCGCAAGCCCGCATTCAACCAACATGTCAGTTCTGGTTGAACAGTTGATATTTGCATTGAGCAAAGTATATTTTTCAGATAACACGGAGAGGCATGAAACGGGAAGCAATTGATATTTGTATCAAATAGGATATTTTTGTATTTATATAAAATCATGACGTAAATACACTCGAAAGTGAAATAAAGATTTTCATAAGTATGGTAAATTCACGGGTTGAACTGAATGGTAAAATAAAATAAACTTGTAAGTTTATTAATCTTCCAGTGTTGATAACAAGCGGAGGCTTGATTTATTGTATAAATTTTGGGAAGAAAATTTATGTGTTTGGAGTAGTTGAAATGCCATTCCCAGGTGCGCATGTTAAGTCGCAGGAATGAAGAGGTTTTTTCGAGCATCAATCAAATAGCAGGTTCGATGGCTCAGGTTTATAGTAGGAGTATTGGAACTACACATTTCGTCGTATGAATGACCCGAAGGTTGTTTCTTAGAAACCATCAGTTCTTATTTCAACCTTGTTTTCGGATTCCATTTAGACTTTGATTTTGCTAGAACCCGGATTTGTCATGATAGTAGTTTATTCTTCTTCAGAGGAAGACCTTTGCCGTTGTTGTTGTAATATTGTGTTCTTACACAAATAATAGAATGGGCCACTGCCTATTAAAAATAATTCTTTAACCACGAATAATTTGAAGGATATTTTCAATCCTATTGCCATGAACTAAATGAATTCATTATAAAACTACAATTCTTATTTCCGCATTCTGTCGAAGAATTGCAAGTTGTGAAAGTTGCTAAAAATGGCCATGAATATAAATATTTTTTATAATAATGATTCCAAGTGAAAATCAAATAGTTAAATGGTTCAACAATTTAGTGATCAAGTTGATGATTCAGAAATCATATATTTTGTTAGGAACTTGAAGTTCATAATCGAGTCACTTCTCGAATGTTTAATGTCAGAAGAACAATTAATTGTTGCTGTGCTTCGCACAGTTCTTCGATGCTATGCTCAAGGTCAAATACTTTTCAGATGTTATTAATATATGTAAATAATTTGTATTGCTTCAATGATGATAATATTTTTTGACAATATATATTTTTGAAACTGGAAAAATAAGTGAAAGTTAAAATTCTATGAACATTTATTCTACGAGTGTTAATATCATGTAAATATTCAAACAGTGATCTACGATATTTCCAGTAGAGACAATTAACTTTGAACTGGAATTAATCATTAATAATTTTGGAACACAGTCTACAGGACTATTAATCGGACTTGTGTTTCCAAAAAGATTGTCAAATGTGTTTGGGAAATTTCTGTATATTGTGTGTAAATAAGAGTGTGGATCGCCACACGTGGATGATGCTGCTTTGAGCATTTTTGCAGTCAATTTTAACTTCAAAATAAACTGAGATAATTTTACACGATGTGTTACTCCCAATTAAATCTCCTTCTATCCTTATTGTTGCATTGAGCCAAAAATCAGTAAAGCATTTTTTTAATTTGATGTCGTTTTGGCGATTTGCTTTAACCCATCTGGCGCTCCGGGATATTTTGACTCTCGTGCTGACTGATTATTGGTAAAATGCATATGTGGTCGTGCGGACTCCGGTCTAAACGGGCACATAAAATAAGATAGAGAGAGAAATGGCTTCGAACGTGGGTCTCGATTTAGACATGGTCAATCGCATGCCGATTTAAATTGTGATAATTTTATAGAAATATTTTGGGAGTTGAGAGATGTCTGGTTTGGATGAATAAATTAGTAGGAAACCCAATTAGTGGGGAAGAGTAAAAATTTAACTGGATTAATAATTAGAATGGGTTTGATTATTTTTGATAATGGCTTAACCATTAGGGCGTCAAGTAAATTCAGTAGTAAACTTTCGATGACTGGACATACACATTATTAGAATCCAGGTGGAGGATATTTGAGAACTTGCATATTTTTCTTGTGATATTGTGGTAAATGTAATTCGTAAAAGTAGAGAATTTTGTTTTTCCATCACGTCGATATTAGGACAAATCTCATTTTATTAAAGTGTTCCAATTAGCTATTCATATTTCTTGTTCTAGTTATAAGCTTGTGTTTGCCACTGTTGTATACCCCTAAGTTTTGAATAATAATTGAAATTATGGAAGAAATGATGAGGATGATGAGGAGTTTGGAGGAGAGTTCAAAACAGGCTGGGCTGCGTGTAGCAGCCATTATGAAAGAAAATACTGAGGCTTTGGAAAAGAAACTTAAAGAAAATTCTGATAAACTTAAAGAAAGTTTAAACGATAAACTTAAAGAAAATTCTGATTCTTTAGAAAATAAACTTAAAGAAAATTCTGATTCTTTAGAAAATAAACTTAAAGAAAAATTCTGACTCTTTAGAAAATAAACTTAGAGAAAGTTCTGATTCTTTAAAAGGTAACTTGAAAGAAAGTTTAGAGGATAAACTCAAAGAAAATTCCGATTTGTTAGAGAGCAGGTTAAAAGATAACTTAAAGGAAAATTTAAATAGTAAATTTAATTCAATGGAGAGTAAATTTAAAGAGAATTCTGAAATTTTGAAAATGACACTTGAAAGTAAAATGAATAAATTATGCGAAAAAACACATGAGCTCGAAACTTCATTAGCTACTAACGCAAGTTTAATGGACGATAAATTTCGCGATGCCGATCTTCGATCTCAAAGCTTAGCTGATAGGATAGAACATAGTCTTAGGAAAGTTGGTGAAGACATGGTCAACCTGGAAGTCAGAGTGAAGAAAGAGAGTAATGAGATGGGAATTCTAGTTGTTCAACGGTTGACAGAACAATTCAAAGAACTTGTCATGGGAGAAATAAGAGAAGGTGTGATTAATGAGTTGCAAACTGAAATTAAAACCACAGTTGTCAATGAAATTAAAGACACACTCAAGCTGGAGAACCAAGAGAGAATCAAGGAGATTAGGGAATCTTTGTCATCCCATATTGAAGTAATTGCCAAAGATATCCAAGCAACTCAGAAGGACATATCAGATATGACAGGGTCATTGAAAAGTCATGAGACTGTTATGAACCAGCTATCCACTGATGTTAAGGAGAATTGTAAAGAGACTGAAGCAATTAAGAAAATGGCAGAAGAAAACCAGAAGGAACTTGAGGCTATGAAAACTCAAATCAAGGATGAGAAACAGTCTGATCATCTGTTGAAAATGCCAAATGTAAGGGGAAAGGAACAGATACAGATAAATCTAGGAGCAGCTAGAGAAACGGATAGTCAAAGACAGGATGAGGTCAGGACAGTATTTCAATCCAACCCCATAACTGTATTTAAGAATATAGAGGATAAGCCTTCTAAATTTTCAGGGCGAGATTCTGTGACACCCGTGGAATTTTTGAAAGAAGCAGGGGATTACCTGAAATATTCTAAGATCCCTAAAGAAAGACAGATCCGAGTGATAGGGAAGTTTTTGGAAGGTCCTGCACTTCTTTGGTTCAGAGCATTTAGATCCACTCTAACCACTTTTGAGGAGTTTTCTCGTGGGCTATTGAAAAAGTTTTGGTCCCCGGAAACCCAACAGCAAGTTAGAGCAGAGTTATATTCGAAGAGATTCTCGACGTCACAACCTACTCGATACTCTACGTACTTTTCTGGACAGCTGTCTAAACTGCAACATTTAGATCCGCCGATGCCAGATAACGAATTGATTACTGCATTGATACGTCAATTTCCAGCAGACGTCCAGAGGATTTTGATCGCTGCTGATATCTATAATATGGAACAATTTGATGAAGTATTACAGAAGCTGGATCATACAAACGCTCAATACTTCCATCAGAAGGGAGGAAAGAATAACAACGCTGTGTACGCTGTTATGGCTGATAGTTATTCTCAGTCACCTCGACAGATTCGAGAGGAGCGAGAAGAGAAAACGCCGAGGGAAGATTCCAATAAGAGAGGATGGAACCAGTACAGTAACAGATACAGTTACAAACCATATGCGAGACCGGATGGTGGTAATCGATACAATACTCGATGGAGAAGACCACGAGATAGTCAAGGAAGGTACCAGGAAAGAAGATACTATGGTCGAAACAACTACAATAACCGAGGGAATGTAGATACTCGTCAGTCCAATGAAGAGTTCAACAAGGAGACGAGGAAAAATTTGGAAGCAAGACACCAAGATAACTTGCAGTTTTTGGAGCAGAGGCCCAATGAACCAGGTCCATCGGGAACACAACAATCCCGGGGGAATGGTAACGAAAAAAAAACTTCGAATTCACAGTAGAAGATAGAATTTTGAATACTTTCACTTCCAGAATTATTAAATGGCAAGCAGAGGATGATGACTTAATTCAACAGAATGACGAACGGAAAGAAATGGGTACGAGAATTAGAATGCCAATCATATCATGCGAAGTATTCGGTATGCCTGTCGATACTTTGATCGATACTGGGGCTATGCTTTGTCTGGTGAGTGAGAAGCTTTATATTCTGTGGAAGCTCAAAGAGAATTTAGAGGAGATTCCAGTATCAGGAATTAAGATCCAAGGAATAATACCCAATAAAATATATCTGTGTAAAACACAATTATACTTATGTATTACGATTGGAGGACATGATTTCCGACATGTGTTTGTTGTAATGAAGGACATGGCTTTTGACATGATATTGGGAGCAGATTTCATTCAGAAATATCAAGCAGTGATAGATATGAAGACAGAGACGATCAAATTCAAGAATACCGAAGAGATAAACTTCGAGGGAAAAGAAGAGGAAGACATCGAGGGAGATGCTCAATGGTCTCTGATTTTTCATGAAGCTGAAGGAAGAGAAGTCTACACTGAGGAGTCCCCAGAGCTAGGGAAGATTTTGGAAGAGTATCACGATATTTTTGATATTAAACCTGGGGAAATTAAAGATTTTGAACATTGTGGAAGTAAACAATAATGGAAGCTATGAAGTAGCCAATACACGAACTGGTAACATCGTGGGAACTTATAATGCATCGAATTTGAAGATTTATTATTCAAGAACCAGATGATTTAATGTGTAGATAGGAAAAATAAAAATTTTTCAATTTTTATTTTTTGCTAGGTGTGGGGTGGATGTGCCCAACTCTAGGAATGGGTATTCCAAGTTTCAGACACCTAGATATCAAGGGAAAGGCTGTAGCCGCTTTTGAAAGTTGAGATATTTGAATATCGCGCTACATTGCTTCGAGAAGGATTTGGAAGGAATTTACCGATACTTGGATGTCAAGTGACGTAGCGAGTAATAGCAGAGGTCGAGGCTATTTATTGATTAAATAGTTAACCATGGAGTAGAGACTTGAGACTGGGATCAGATTACTGGCATGGCCAAATGAAAGAGAATGCAATTAGTATCAAGTAAATCGGACCAGGGATTCAAGAGATATGAGGATTTCTAGATTACAACGTGATGACGCGTGACCCTGGCAGTTTTGAATAAAAGCCGGCTGGAGCAGGCATGGTTAGCTCATTTTCAACACAAGCATTTGCCAAGCAAGTTGCTGGAGCCAAGGCACATGGTTGCCGGATCTACGCAGAAGTTCTTTTCAAAGTCGTGATAGTCACGAAAGTGCTGTGCTACGAGGTGGAACTTAGTAAGTTTACGGCGAGGAGAATCACTGAGGTGATTGATTTTTCTACAGACATTGGTGGAAATATTTATATTTCTACATGGACATATGCTAGACTTTGTCTAGAATTAGTATTTTGTCACAGTCCAGTAATAACATAATACTTGGATATTTAAATCCATTTCAGTCAGTTTTCATTATTTGTAACTAGTTAACCACTTCGATCTGTCAGTACACTGAAGACTAGTCTATAACGGTAGTGTTCATTAGTCTACGCAAGGGAAACTACAAGTTGCTTAGCGCATGGTAGATGGTGATATAATAAGCCATGCCCAGGGAACGATCTTCAGAACAGCCGTTGATTGCTTAGACTGTCAGTGTTTTTCTTGTACTGATAAGATTACCGTGAGTTATGTTACAACTGACATATTTAAGAAGAGATCACTTAGATCTGACCCTATTTAAACAAACTGTTATGGCTTTGATAGAAGCCCATATTAAAATGGAACAACAGTTAATTCAAACGTCAAGAGATACTACCACTATGTCTTACTAGACGGATTGTGGGTATATAATGGCGGCCGATACAAGGATTATACGTGCTTGTCCGATAGGGCATGTCTATGAATAAATCTGGTACAGACCAGGTTTACTACACTTCAAGACCATCAAGAAATGTAAGCCACATTTGAATTATATTATGCCTAGCTAATTGGAACAAACTATTTTTTCTGCAGATGACCAACACATTTTATTTTTTCGTCGTATTTAAAGCTTGCAATGATTTACGCAAGACTTATTAGAGTTATTCTGAGTATTTTCAGCACTCAGAACAGTTTGGGATCGATGACCGAGCATATCGAGCATTTATTTGAATTTTTAATATTTTTGGGAAACCACGGTAATCAGCCGATGTAACTGTAAAAGTTAAATTTATTTTTGTTAAGGAATGGATATTTTTTCCATATTCGAAGGTTCGAACATGTGGATTCTCACATAATGAGATGATAATTAAACATATTTAAAATAATATAAATAATAATAATATTAATAATAATCCACTAATAATAATAATAATAATTTTTATAATTTTTCTAAATAATTCTTGGATATTATATTTTCTAATAATCATATGTATTGAGAAAGAGCCTGTGAAGTAGTTTAATCATTTCTAGTCTGGAACAGGAGATTTTCCGAAGGAAAGTGGTTAGCGCAAGCCCGCATTCAACCAACATGTCAGTTCTGGTTGAACAGTTGATATTTGCATTGAGCAAAGTATATTTTTCAGATAACACGGAGAGGCATGAAACGGGAAGCAATTGATATTTGTATCAAATAGGATATTTTTGTATTTATATAAAATCATGACGTAAATACACTCGAAAGTGAAATAAAGATTTTCATAAGTATGGTAAATTCACGGGTTGAACTGAATGGTAAAATAAAATAAACTTGTAAGTTTATTAATCTTCCAGTGTTGATAACAAGCAGAGGCTTGATTTATTGTATAAATTTTGGGAAGAAAATTTATGTGTGTGGAGTAGTTGAAATGCCATTCCCAGGTGCGCATGTTAAGTCGCAGGAATGAGGAGGTTTTTTCGAGCATCAATCAAATAGCAGGTTCGATGGCTCAGGTTTATAGTAGGAGTATTGGAACTACACATTTCGTCGTATGAATGACCCGAAGGTTGTTTCTTAGAAACCATCAGTTCTTATTTCAACCTTGTTTTCGAATTCCATTTAGACTTTGATTTTGCTAGAACCCGGATTTGTCATGATAGTAGTTTATTCTTCTTCAGAGGAAGACCTTTGCCGTTGTTGTTGTAATATTGTGTTCTTACACAAATAATAGAATGGGCCACTGCCAATTAAAAATAATTCTTTAACCACGAATAATTTGAAGGATATTTTCAATCCTATTGCCATGAACTAAATGAATTCATTATAAAACTACAATTCTTATTTCCGCATTCTGTCGAAGAATTGCAAGTTGTGAAAGTTGCTAAAAATGGCCATGAATATAAATATTTTTTATAATAATGATTCCAAGTGAAAATCAAATAGTTAAATGGTTCAACAATTTAGTGATCAAGTTGATGATTCAGAAATCATATATTTTGTTAGGAACTTGAAGTTCATAATCGAGTCACTTCTCGAATGTTTAATGTCAGAAGAACAATTAATTGTTGCTGTGCTTCGCACAGTTCTTCGATGCTATGCTCAAGGTCAAATACTTTTCAGATGTTATTAATATATGTAAATAATTTGTATTGCTTCAATGATGATAATATTTTTTGACAATATATATTTTTGAAACTGGAAAAATAAGTGAAAGTTAAAATTCTATGAACATTTATTCTACGAGTGTTAATATCATGTAAATATTCAAACAGTGATCTACGATATTTCCAGTAGAGACAATTAACTTTGAACTGGAATTAATCATTAATAATTTTGGAACACAGTCTACAGGACTATTAATCGGACTTGTGTTTCCAAAAAGATTGTCAAATGTGTTTGGGAAATTTATGTATATTGTGTGTAAATAAGAGTGTGGATCGCCACACGTGGATGATGCTGCTTTGAGCATTTTTGCAGTCAATTTTAACTTCAAAATAAACTGAGATAATTTTACACGATGTGTTACTCCCAATTAAATCTCCTTCTATCCTTATTGTTGCATTGAGCCAAAAATCAGTAAAGCATTTTTTTAATTTGATGTGGTTTTTGCGATTTGCTTTAACCCATCTGGCGCTCCGGGATATTTTGACTCTCGTGCTGACTGATTATTGGTAAAATGCATATGTGGTCGTGCGGACTCCGGTCTAAACGGGCACAGTATAGCATTGTCACCATCTACAGTAAATGTGTGGACTCAATGCTGTCCCGGGCGTAGAAATATTCAACTTTCCTTAACATGATAACATTGATAACATAAGAAAAGTGATAAGAAGATATTAATAACTTTATCATGTTGGAAGCCAGTTTTCAGTCGGTCGACACGATTGTAATGTGTGGGTCCCTAATCCAGAAAAATCCCGAATGATTAATAAATACACTTTGATGACCAGCTTCGATCGTCAAGCGATCATCATCAGATCCTTTAAACTTAGGCCATTAAATCTATGTCTACAAGTATGGTTCATGATATTTACTGTACAATATATACACTTATTTAGTTGCAGCAGTAGGCCTAATTAAACTAGCACAATTTGTTAGTTATACGTGATATTTTGTTGAGATACCGATAGTGATGATTGACCTTCAAGTTTGCTTGCTTAGTGTGATTATGTGATTGTTATTAAATGGTCAAGTTATTGTGGATTGTGCACTTAGCGGTTTGAGCGATGTGTGGTCCATTTCTACATAGCTGCCACCTCCCACTGCCTGCACTGAACAGGAAGGTATTTCCGGTCTTGTTACGTTATGTCTTAACCTCCCCCTCACGCATTCCTAACTGCGTGTGTTTGTCGAGCAATGTAACATACGTTTGTTGCCAAGTATAAAATATCCTAATATTGTTCTACCCTGGGGTGCTGAGTGGTCTTGAGGTTTTAGTTTAGTGGTACCGCGATATCTATCAGATAAACCTTTTGATTTGTTTCGTTAAGGTACACGATATCTGATCGATATTCCAAGATATTCTGGTCTGTTAGGATAGCTCTATCCCTGTACAGATTGTACACCCCATTTTCAAGTACGTTGGACAGCTGTAGGTGTCATATTCTGGGGTCGTTTTTACAAGTCCTCCCGTTATAACGAGCTCTTGATGTACTATCCCGGCTACATAATTATGCCTCATTATTTTTATTATTATTATTATTATTATTATTATTATTATTATTATTATTATTATTATATTATTCAACTGTTTCAGAGACAGTGATCGGCCAGGATTTGACAGACAACGACTTCAATTCAATGCTCGAGGCTAACCGTTGTTACAATGTCTCACGTTCTGAAGGTGAGTTCAAAACAGGAACTGTATTTCTAAAGCCAAATATTGTCCATTTCTTATTATTCTCCCTCAGCAGCTGTTACTAATCATCACATCTCTTTCTGTTTTCTTCCACAGTGAACGACGCGATCTCTCAGATTAAACTCAGATTCCAATATGGGTACGTAGACAAAGCTGTATAACATGAATAACATTAAACTCGTGAGCCCGTGCGAAGCTTTCTCACTTTACCGTAAGGACAATGAAACAAGAGCAGAACTCTCATTGAAAAAGAAAAAGAGGAAGTTGTTAATGGATATGTGCAGTATTTAATTGAAATTGAGCAGTATTCATCGTTAGAGACTCGGACATTTTCTACAGAATTTCTGTGTTTACAATGCTTGACGTTATAATGGAATCTCCTGTTAATTTTCCTTAATACCAACTTTCCGTTGTTGAATGATTTCACTCCTGAAAAATAAAAGAGACTGGTCTCGGTAAAAATATCCCTCTATTTGCCAAAGTTTATCCTTGGGTAAAAATTCAGACTTTCACGACCGGCGTTGAAATAGGAATGTCTGTTTCGCGGGCTTAAGATTGAAGCTGTTAGTATGCTTCAGGATTTCAATGGCCTCCCTTTGTAGCCTGGCATGATAAGACACCGTGGTGGACAACCCACACATGGTAGCCTCTATGTGTGGGTTGTTGACTCTTTATATATCTTCTGTTTACTTGTTTTACCTCGCTTAATGTAACCTGTGAACATGCTGAACGCAGTTTTCAGCGAAACGTCAGGGCAACAAAATGTCTTTAGAACACGGCCTATAAGCCCACGAAACAGACATTCCTATTTTATCCTTGGGCTTTATTTATAGCCTGTAGTGAACCAAGGATTTGGTACACAAATAATTCCTAATATAGAAACTTGTACAGAAATGTGTACACTATAATTAAATAGGAACCGGCCACGGTGGCCGAGAGTGCTAACGCACTACCTCGTGCTTCGCTGGTGTCGGGACAGCGTATGTTCGAATCCTGCTTCGGCCGTTCTGAAAATAGTTTTCGTGGTTTCCCATTTTCACCACCAAAATCCCTTCCCTGGCCCTTCCTTAATTAGACCCAACGGTCACCTGTCACCATCCCCAGTTGTATCTGAGACTAAGCGTCTTCAGCTCCCAGACACCATCCTTGCGACTGTAGAGGAATGATCCCTAGCAGAGCCCGTGGGTGAAGCCAAGCTGGGAGGATAAGCTGTTTAAAATATAGGATATAATGAACACCAAGCATAAAAATGAAACAAAAATTGCTGAGGTGTGATTCGAACCACATAAAATTGATAACTTATTTAAATGTCAAGCATGCTAACCCCTAAAACAACATTACACAGTATTAAGACCTCGATATAACTTAATATTAGAACGTGTATGAGCTTACCGCCTGATGGATGAAACTTCGCTCATTACTTATGTTAGTGTTATTAAATACTTGGAGTCATGAAAAGTTGAATTAATAATTTTGTGAAATGCCCTGTGCTAACGGTTCTAATGAATGCTTATTGATGTCATTCCATTAGTTCCCTAAATATGGGATCCGAACCGTCTGCAATCCTTAGTGAAATAACACCAGGCACTGGCTGGATTTACCCCCACACACGTTGAAGCAGCAGCAAGTATCCAGTTGTGACACGGCTGCAGTAGGAGATGGTGATTGACGCTGTTTACACCCTGTATTACGAACGAAATAATCTGAAGCATTTGGTGAGAGTGATACAAAATGGCCGCCGGGGCTAGAGTTTGACAGCTATCACAACATGTTGCCAGCGCGTATTCTTTCATTTTGATGATGACGCAGACGATGATGATGTTGGTGGTGATGATAGGGATGGAGATTATTAACAACGAAGAGTCGCGGTACAGACTCCTCTCATGTTGAAGGATAATCATCAATAATACCAGCTTATTGCATGGTGAGTGTTACTTTGTATTAGCTGTAGAATGTTTTCCCTCGTTGTCATACTTATTTAACTGAATAACGGCGATAAATTTAGGTAGGTAGCATGGTATATGAGTGTAAGATATTTATATATTTTACCATTTGAATGTACTCGGTGTTGACTCAAGATCAAGCTATAAAATACATTACGTATAATTGTACCTGTGTATTATTCGAATCAGCTGATTTAGGACAATAAAGGTTTGACAACACAGCCCAGACGTTCTAAGCTCCCACCATATCCTTCGCGTTCTTTCTTTCGAAATACAGGGTATATGCTTGTGTGTATAACACACATGGTAGTCATCTTCATAATAGCAATTTAAATAAACAAAACCCATACTCAAAATCCGGGGTGTACTTCTTAACATGCCAAGAAACAGGGTGTCGAGAAAATTACGTAGGGCAAACGGGGTGAAGGATGCACGCAAGTTATGAAGAACATAGAAAAGCAATTAAACACAGGAAACACTCGCCAGTATGCGAACACATGTATGCCACCGGACATAGCTTCACAAATATAGAATCAGACCTAAGAATAATACACTTCGAAACAAAATGTAGAGAACTTGACATAAAAGAATCCATAGAAATCCATTTAGCTAAAGTAAACAACCCAGATAATCAAAATGAACACACCTTTTTGGAGAGTTCAGTCCTATTCACTCTATTAGGCAATACTCCTGCCAGTAAAAAAGGAAACAACTTAACGAAAGGAGCCAGGCACATAATGAAAATGGGGGGATCAATAATAAAGGGAAGAAGAAGTTCCGTGACGAACTAAAGAGCCTACTTTTCTTAAATTTTAAGATCCATGCCACTGATTAATCTATATGGATCTATCTAAAATAATGACGAAATTAAGTTGGTAATATCGAAATTTCTAATTAGTTCGAAATACTGTATACCTGGCATAATGTAGCCTAATAGAGAACTACAGTTGGCAGCCCTGGTGACTGAATATATTCTTAGTTCCATCTCTTAAGGTACAGAATACAAAATTTGTTTGAAGTCCAATGGATAGCATGGACGTTACAAGCAGTTAAACATTGGATTTAACAGCACTCGTAAAATCATGTTGGCAACAATGACATACATGTATTGGTCAGATATAATCTGAAATAATATGATCTATTGTTGTGCCAATTTTGAATGAAATCCATCAGCTAGTATAGAAGTTACATGTATTTTAAAATTGCACCCATCAGCAGGCTTAGAATCATGTTGGCAGCACTGGCGTAGGCCTATATTAGTTACTCCAAATTAATCTAGAATGCCAGGTACTATACGTGTGCAAAGTTTAGAGCTATTTGCTTGCATACTTTCTGATATATTGATATTAGGGTAACAAAAACAGAGACAGTATTTATTAACAGTTGGCAGCCCTGGTTACTCTTAAGTATCGGCATAGTCATATCTGTTATGGTACACATAGCACACACGAAATTTGGTTGAAATCCAAATGATAGTATAGAAGTTACATGCATTTAAATTTGGACCTCTCAGCAGGCTTAAAATCATGTTGGTAGCACTGACGTATATACGTTACTCCAAATTAATATACTGTAGAATATCAGGTACTATACGTTTGCATAGTTTAAAGCTGTCGGCTTGCATACTTTCTGATATATGGGTATTTGGATATAAAAATGAGAGCATTTATTAACAGTTGGAAGCCCTGGTGGCTCTTAAAAATACGCTCAATCATATCTGTTTATGTACACATAGAACATACGAAATTTGGTTGAAGTCCAATTGATAGTGTAGAAGTTATATGCATTTAAATTTTGGACCTATCTGCAGGCTTATAATCATTTTGGCAACACTGCCATGTATGGCCTCCTGAAAATTAAACTGCAATATTATTATCTATACGTGTGCCAATTTTGAAATAGCTCCCATTCATACCTTCCAAGATATCCAACATGGAGCTCAAATTTCAATTGCGATTTTTCAGCAGTTGGTAGCACTGACATTATTTTCAAATATGGCCGTGAGATATTCAGGTATAGATCTTTAGTCCTACCAAATGTTGTTTCGATTGCTGCAGCCGTTTAGGAGTTGATAGGGGGGACATACACAGCCAGACGGACAGACAGACAGAAGGACAGACAGACAGACAGAAGGACAGACAGACAGACAGACAGACACACATTTGCCCGATCTCGTAAGTCTACCTTTTCCTCATTTTTGCAAAATGTGAAAATTAGGCTAAAAATGCTAAGCGTAAGGGTTGTACGTTGTACCATATTCACAATAACCCAAGTCAGTTTTTACGAGTTCAAGACGTCCTAATTGGCCTGTTGCACTTAAAGAGGTGGCGGAGAGATTGGCCGTTAATAGTTGAGTTTGTCCTCAGCCATTATCATATATCATCACAGGTTAAGGCATTGCAGGCTCAACACACAAAATAATTAAACCAAGTGATGTTTAAATAAACAATAACCGATGGCGCGGGCAGCACTTAGACGTATCATTAGTAATACAGTCGACAGAATAACAAGTAGATGGCGCCACAATATTCAGACGAGGAATCTAACGGAGCTTGCAACAACCAGTGTGTGATAATGGACGCAGTATAGGAGTCAGGATCCAACATACCAGCTAAGTTAACATAACCTTATTCAACTCCAGTGTATAGTATCATTTGTGTATTCGCTACATTGACTAACTAACCACATTACAATAGGCCACCAGTTTACATAGGAACGTTTGAAATAGGAATTCTACGAGGTGTCATCATTAGGATGACGTTTCCCCGTTTGAGATTAGACAGAAATAACAAACTAGTGTAGACAACATCATACCCAAAGTTCGACACAATAATAATTCAATAGATCATAGGCAACATACTCAAGCTACATTAACAACAAAGCAACAACTTGACAAGTGTTTCAGACCAACTGAGCAATAATATATGTAAATAAAAAAATTGACACATTACGCGACTTATTTCAAACTTTCGTAATCTAAAAATTAATAATAATAATGTTATTGGTTTTACGTCCCTTTTAACTACTGCCTCTTATAGAAACGCCGGGGTGCCGGAATTTTGCCCCGAAGGGGATCTTTAAAGGGCCAGTAAATCTACTGCCACGACTTGCAATTGCGCACCCTAAAATGCCAGCTGGCTGTACCGGGATTCGATCCTGAAACTTTGGGCATAGCAGGCGAGAACGTTACCGCTGAACCACGCAGCCAGCCAATCTAAAGATTGTATATATATTTGGACATAAGAGTAATACATTAACATCGTACATTAACTAAGCCTAAGTGAACAGGATCTGATGATGATAGCGTGACGATCGAAACATGTCATCCAATTAGAACCCCCTTCCCCCTTTCCTTTTTGTACATAAAAGCGTGTTATTTTGTGGTAAATATCTTATGTAATATTCTTTCATGTTAGGGTGTATAAATACTTGTTTTCCCGTCTAATGTAATTGGGCACAATTTGTGTTGACCGACTGAAAAGCTTCCTTTAACAGAACTAGGCAACACTGAAAAATGGCTTCTAATATTTAAATGTTTCAAGACGTACGAAAGACCAATATAGGCGCGTGATGAGGCAGTAGGCATGTCGCCTGCCTCCCAACAAGGCGGATCGCTTTCCATTCCCGCTTGATGTAGGAGAGACTCGACCAAATCCGCGATAGTAAGGGATTGATGGTAATCATGATTTGTTCAGGGCAAGCTTCCAAAAAATTAACATAGAAATTAAATCTCTACTTGGTATAAAATAAAGTCCCCGATTCTTGGATGTCACGGGTAATCTCGAGAACCACTTGATAGATTTTCAAGCGGTTTTCACCATTCTGTAAATGATATCTCGAGGAAGGTCTCTGTAAAGAATATTTATTTGTGAACAAATGAAGCCAATAATTAACGATTTTAGTGAAAAAGTCGAAAGAAACTTGGCGTCCATACGCTTTTTATACTTACGCTGGGCAAACCATTAAAAGTATCTACAGTATATACTATGAGTGTAAGAAATGTTCAGCATGAAAAGCTCTACAAAAAAGTCGCCGAGAGCACATCTCTATCTTCAATACATCACCTCTATAAGTGTTTTTACGTGTTCATTTCTTCCAACAATCTCCATTCAAATACCAAGACGACAGTTTACGAGCTAGCTAGAGGCGAGCTTATCACCCCAGTTACAGCGAAGCTAGCGGGCGAGCCTATAGCCCAGATACAGCCATCAGCAAAATGTCGAGTCGTGTTGAGTTAAGACTTCAGAGAAGAGTGGTTGTGTTCGGAATTTCCCTAGAAGTGTAACTCGGCTTTTCTTCATTTCGCCAGTGAACGTTTCGTTCCGCAAAATACGCAGTCAAGTTAAGATTGGATGGAAGAGGATTTGTGTTTCATGCACCTCGCCATTCTTAAATTACGTCTTACAAGAATTCGTTGCACATGCATCTCCATGATAATATAATTAATAGTCCAGTCAGTGATTTTAATCCATCACGCCGAGAAGTAAAACGGATATAGGTCGTAGTTCATTGGCATCGAGAAAGGAAACGTTTATCACGTAATGCATTCATGACTGTTCTCGGGCGAAGCCGGGGCGGGTTGTTACAGTAGTTACTACATATATACATTCAGTTCTTAAAATTTAATCTGGCATTGGTTATTTAAATCATTTAATAATTAACACATTCAATGAAATTTGAATTAAGTAACATTTTAGGAATTTTTGGTTGATGCTAGTGGTACAAGTGCTAAATCCGCGATACCTTAACTAAATCCGAAATATGATAAGTGTAACAATATGCTTCATTACTACCACTACCGCCAACATGCATCGATAATAAATACTTCATAAACAAAATACACAAAACCCAGGTGTTCACGATTTTACCACCAGGTGGTAGCATTTGTCGTTTCGAAATTCATAGCCAAGGGAATTTAAATAGCTGACTCAACACAACTGGTGAGATGAACTCGCTTCTTGCGCTGGGGTATCTCTGCAGAACATGTATATTTCAAGTACTGCGGAGTTAACAAAGTCTCCCCTACTTGGGACTTCAGAGGTGGAACATCGCGTCAGGTGGCTCGGATTCGTCGTAAAAAAGGATGTTCCATGGCTTATGAAGATGCGATTAAAGGCCACGCAAAAAGGCAAGCAAACTACCTTCCTTCCTTCTTTCCTTCCTTCCTTCCTTCGTTCCATTCCTCGCTTCTTCATCCCTTCCTTCCTTCCTTATATCCTTCGTTCCTTCCCTCGCTCCTTCCTTCCTTCCTCCCTCCCTTCCTTCCTTATATCCTTCGTTTCTTCCTTCCTCCCTCCCTTCGTCTCTTCCTTATATCCTTCTTTCCTTCCTTATATCCTTCGTTCCTTCTTTCCTTCCTTTCTTCCTTATATCATTCATTCCTTCCTTCCTTCCTTCCTTCCTTCCTTCCTCCCTTTCTTTCTTCCTTATATCCTTCGTTCCTTTCTTCCTTATATCCTTCGTTCCTTCCTTTCTCCCTTCCTTCCGTATCTCCTTGGTTCCTTCCCTCGCTCCTTCCTTCCATCCTTCCTCCCTCCCTTCCTTCCTTATATCCTTCCTTCCTCCCTTCCTTATATCCTTCCTCCCTCCCTTCCTTATATCCTTCCTTCCTTCCTCCCTTCCTTATATCCTTCCTTCCTCCCTTCCTTATATCCTTTCTCCCTCCCTTCCTTCCTTATATCCTTCCTTCCTCCCTCCCTTCCTTCCTTATATCCTTCCTTCCTCCCTCACTTCCTTCCTTATATCCTTCCTTCCTCCCTCCCTTCCTTTTATCCTTCGTTCCTTCCCTCGCCCCCTTCCTCCCTTCCTTCCTTCCTTTTATCCTTCGTTCCTTTCTTCCTCCCTCCCTTCCTTTTATCCTTCGTTCCTTCCCTCGCCCCTTCCTTCCTTCTTTCCTTCCTCCCTCCCTTCCTTTTATCCACGTTCCTTCTCTCCATCCTTCCTCCCTCCCTTCCTTCCTCCCTCCCTCCCTCTCTGCCCCCCCCCCTATCCTTCGTTCCTCCCCTTCTTCCTTCCCTTCCTCCCTCCTCCCTTCCTTCCATCCCTCCCTCCCTCCCTCTTTCCTTCCTTCCTTCCTTCCTTCCTTCCTTCCTTCACACCATTTTATGAGTGGTAGTTACTGGTGATATCATTTGTTCAATGCAATTTGTTCCTTTCCACAGAGTCAACCCTGCTGACACCATTATAGTGCCCTTGAATAAGTCCACTAGTATTATCAATGACACTCACTTCAACAAGTCTGCGTGCGTGGTAGTCTACATCCCAGGCTGGAGGCAGAAGCTGGACGCTGCATACTCAATAAACGATCGCCGACGTAAGTGTTAAACTTGATTTTTTGATTTCACATTTAAGCTGATGATGCACTTGATTAGTATGTAATTAAACTTACTTATGTAAGGGTGCATGAATCCCTACTTATTTATATCATTAATTTCAAGATCCTCAATTCATCGCATGTCTGTTATGTCATCAAATATCCCTCAATCCTCGAATAAATAATTTCAACGTTGAATTTTTGATTGATAAATAATAATAAATATGTATTTATTTACGAAAATAACAAATAAAATAACCCCTGGCACTACAGCCCATGAAGGGCCCAGGCCTGCCAAGCGACCGCTGCCCAGCCATTTGGCCTGCAGATATTGGGGTGACGCGTGATCAGCGCATCGGGTCCACTCGGCCGTTAATCTTGGTTTTCGTGATCGTAGCGCTGCCTCACTGTCAGACAGATACTCAATTGTCCTCACGAGGCTGAGTCCACCCCGTTCCAGCCCTCACGTAAGTTTCTAAAATCCCTGACGGAGCCGGGAATCGAACCCGCGGCCTCCGGGTGATAGGCAGGCGCACTACCCCAACACCACGGGGCCGGCTTTATTTATTTACAGATCCGTTCAAATTATTAGACTAAGGCAACTTGTTCTTACTAAATCTTCCTTTATCCAACAAAGCATTAAAAACTACAACTTTACATGAAGAAATGTCTTCCTTTTTCCCCATTATTCAAACACGATCCGATTTTACAGTGCACGGCGCTAAATGAAGGAAGGAATCAACGACTTAATTACATTGTATAATAACAATTCGAAACCAACGGTGAGAAATAGCTACACGTCCCAAACAACTCCCTATTAACAATAAATTGCACCAACAATGACCATAACCTCGAATATTCATTGTAGTCTTAAGCTGTTACTTACATTAACAAAGCAGCGATTGACTCTCCCTTCAAAACAGCTAAAGGTCAAAGCAGAGTTGCCAACGTTTTGGTTGAATCCATAAATTGATTGGGAACTGTCATTGCGTATTTTACTAGCAATCTGACAAGAAAATTCCCTTTCATGAACAGCCATCTTGTAATATAATATAAGTTATAAGAATGGTGGAAATTTGCGTGTTGAGTCCAATAATTTGTATTTAATTATGTATTTACTTATTTATGTATGTATTGATTTATATAATTTCTCCGTTCCTTCTTTAATTATTTCTTTCTTTCTTTCTTTCTTTCTTTCATTCTTTCTCTCTTTATTTATTTATTTATTTATTAATGTATTTTTATTGACATTCTTTCTTTCTTTCTTTCTTTCTTTCTTTCCTTCTTTCTTTCTTTCTTTCTTTATTTATTTATTTAATTATTTATTTAATTATTTATTTATGTATTTACAAGCTGTACCCGGCATGCGTTGCAATGCCAATCAAAGAAAGTGTTGGCGTTGAAATTCTGTTTCATGAAGTGCTTTTGGATACACAACATGTTAACTGCCTCTAAGCTATCATAAAATGGATTTTCTAATTTAGAACCATTTGTGGGAGCGTGCACAACAACTTTCAAAATGTTTCATCGCTGTCACTCATTTGTTGAATCTAATCGTACGCTACCAATTGTGAAATGGATTTACTAAGTCGAAACCCTTCCCTGGCGTGTACACAATGACTCATCAATGATTCATCGCAATCGGATGAATGGTATATGCACGTAAAGGGGTTTTTGTTTAAACGATTCGTGCGCTGTCACTCATTTGTTGAATCTACTCGTGCGCTACCTATTGAGAAATGTATTACTAAGTCGAAGCCCTTCCCTGGCGTGTACACAATAACTCATCAAGGTTTCATCGCAATCGAAGAATGTTATATGAACGCAATAGGGAATTTTGTTGAAACGCTTCGCGCGTCGTCACCCATTTGTTGCATCTACTCTTGCGCTACTTATTGTGAAATGGGTTTACTAAGTCCCCTTCCCTGGCGGGTACAAAATAACTGATCAATGTTTCATCGCAATCGGATGAATAGTATATGAACGCATACCTGATTTTGTTTAAACGATTCGCACTCCGTCACTCATTTGTTGAATCTACTCGTGCGCTACCTACTGTACAATGGATTTACTAAGTTAGAAACCGTCACGTAAGTGTCCACAACATCTCACCCAAGTTTCATCGCTATCGTCGTTCATTTGTCGAATCTACTCGTGTGCTGCCTACTGTGAAATGTATTTACTAAGCCAGAAACCTTCCTTGGAGTGTCAACCATATTTCACCCAAGTTTCACCGCTAACGGCAGAATGGTATATGACCTTATACGGGACTTTGTTGAAACGCTTCGCGCGTCGTCCCTCATTTGTTGAATCAACTTGTGCGCTGCATATTGTATAGGGGATTTACTAAGCCAGAAATTTTCCATGACGTGTACACAACATCTCACCCAAGTTTCATAGGTACGGACGAATGGTACATGTATGCATACGGGACTTGGTTGAAACGCTTCGCGTGTCGTCGCTCATTTGTTGATTCTACTCTTGCGCTACATATTGTAATATGGATGTACTCAGCCAGAAACCTTCCCTGGAGTGTACACAACATCTCACCCAAGTTTCATCGCAATCGGATGAATGGTATGTGAACGTATACGGGACGTTGTCGAAACGCTTCGCGCGTAGTCACTCATTTGTTGAACATAAACGTGCGCTTCGTATTGTAAAATGGATTTACTTAGCCAGAAACCTTTCCTGGAGTGTACACAACAATTCACCAAACATTTATCACTATCAGACGAATGGTATATGACTTTATACGGGACTTTGTTGAAACGCTTCGCGTGTCATCGCTCATTTGTTGAATCTACTGGTGCGCTACCTATTGTAAAATGTATGTACTAAGCCAGAAACCTTCCCTGGAGTGTACACAGCATCTCACCCAAGTTTCATCGCTATCGGATGAATGGTATATGAAATTAAATGGGACTTTGTTGAAACGCTTCGCGCGCCGTTGCTCATTTGTTGATTCTACTCGTGCTCTACCTATTTTTAAAGGGATTTACTAAGCTAGAAACCTTCCCTGGAGTGCACACAAAATCTCAGCCTAGTTTCATCGCTATCGGACGAATGGTATATGAACGCAAACGTGACTTTGTTGAAATGCTTCGCGCGTCGTAGCTCATTTGTTGAATCTAATCGTGCGCTGCCTGTTGTAAAGTGGATGTACTAAGCCAGAAAATTTCCCTGCAGTGTACACAATATTTTACGCAAGTTTCATAGCTATCGGACGAATGGTATATGAATGCATACGGGACTTTGTTGAAATGCTTCGCGCATCGTCGCTCATTTGTTGAATCTACGCGTGCGCTACCTATTGTAAAATGGATTTACTAAGTCAGAAACCTTCCTTGGAGTGTACTCAACATCTCACCCAAGTTTCATCGCAATCGGACGAATGGTATATGAACACATACGGGACTTTGTTGGAATGCTTCGCGCATCGTCGCTCATTTGTTGAATCTACGCGTGCGCTACCTATTGTAAAATGGATTTACTAAGTCAGAAACCTTCCTTGGAGTGTACTCAACATCTCACCCAAGTTTCATCGCTATCGGACGAATGGTATATGAACACATACGGGACTTGTTTGAAACGCTTCGCGCATCGTCTCTCATTTGTTGAATCTACGCGTGCGCTACCTATTGTAAAATGGATTTACTAAGTCAGAAACCTTCCTTGGAGTGTACTCAACATCTCACCCAAGTTTCATCGCAATCGGACGAATGGTATATGAACACATACGGGACTTTGTTGAAATGCTTCGCGCATCGTCGCTCATTTGTTGAATCTACGCGTGCGCTACCTATTGTAAAATGGATTTACTAAGTCAGAAACCTTCCTTAGAGTGTACTCAACATCTCACCCAAGTTTCATCGCAATCGGTTGAGTGGTATATGAATGCATAGGAGACATACACACCCACAGACAAACTATCACGTAAGACTGATTTTTATATATAGAGATTATTAATATATTTCTTCCTTTCTTCCTTTCTTCCTTTCTTTCGTTCTTTCTTTATTTATTATTGATATCTTTTTTCCTTTCTTTCATTCTTTATTTACTTATTATTTAGTAATATCTTCCCTTCTTCCTTTCTTTCTTTCTTTCTTTCTTTTTTTCTTTCTTTCCTTCTTTCTTTCATACTTTCTTGCTTTAATAAACTGGACGCTGAAAGGCAAAACAGTCTCAAATGAAAATGTATGTGTTTGGGTGTCTGAGTGTTTCTTTCTTTCTTTCTTTCTTTCTTTCTTTCTTTCTTTCTTTCTTTCTTTCTTTATATATTTATTTGTTTGTTTATTTTGTATTTTTTTATGTATTTATTTAGCTTTGTTGTTGTTTTCCTAATATCTTGATTATTCTTCTCTGATTGCAGTCTTCGTTGAGAGTTGTAACTGCAATTTTGTTATGGTTGACTGGTACTCTGTGACTTCCAAGCCATACCCCACCGCAGTTGGAATAACTCCGAGTGCTGCCAAGGTGATAGCGCGCTCTCTAGACGCTATGGTCGACGCGGGCGTCACTTTCTGCTACCTGTCCGGACTCAGTCTCGGGGGACAGTGTGTAGGCCACGTTGGCAGGAACATGAAACACCGCCAACAACATATCAATTGTGAGTGTGTTTACAAAATAAGAGTGAGAAACAAGACGCAAGGTCGCGGGTTCAAGCCCGGCCGAAGTCGTCGGATTTTTTATTTATTTATTTAGTCAATGTACCCTCTAGGTTGGTGGTTCCCACGGACTCAGCGAGGGAACTCACCACTACCGCCTCTATGGGCAGTGTCCTGGAGCTTGGAACATCTGGTCGGGATGGATACAACTGGGGAGGTGTGATCAGCACTTCGCCCAGGCGGCCTCACCTGCAAAGCGAACAGGGGCTTCATGAGGGACGGGAAGGGATGGAAGATTGGGATGGATAGGCTAGGAAGAGTGAAGGAGGCGGCCGTGGCCTGACAGTAGGTACTGCACCCGTATACACGTGGTCTTACCTGTTGAAATCCGATGGATTTGCTGGATCGTAGAATCTGGAAGCGCCCGGCTGAAATGCCCCTAAAATTCTACCAACTAGGATCAACCAGGGATAAGGATACCTCTCTTACAAAGAATGCGATAGGAAGATGTCAGTGGTCGATAAAATGAAAACGAAAAATAACTCAAAGTGAGCTAACGAGACTCTAAAAATTACTAAATTAATCTCGAGCGTGGCGCTAGGCATCCTAAAAACTGACCCACTGGTCCTCTTAGCGCATCCTATTTCTGGTATAAATGACCAAGACATCCGAAGTATTTAAAATTGACCAACAGTTTATTAATCTAAAGACTGCTGCCTGTTGGACTAACTCTCCACTAAACAAAATAATTCACCTCTACTGAAGCGTAGATATATCTCATAATAACATTAGCATCGAAACATAGTCAAAAATGCTCTCAAAATACAGCATCCTAATCGCATGTAAAAACAGTTTCAAAAATATTTAAACGTTATTATATACACTCTTCACATATTTAAATGATCCTCAAAGTTTATGATATTATTTACATTTATACATTATTGTACACGTTCAAATTCTTCATCAGTAATAAATTCGATTCCATCAATAAGCATTCTATAGTATTAGTTCAAGTCAAATCAGGGCATGTTCGACGAATGGTTAAGTTTATCGAACGCATTATCATAGCATAAAAATGTTAACAACATTTTAAATCACATAGTTATTCATGTTATTGTTATTATCTCTAAAGCTTTTAGTGGTTATTATTACGGGATAATATCAATATTATTACTCGTCTTTCCAATTAACCTTTCTCCAAAAACAAATGTTATTAATTTGAACAATCCATTCTAGAACAATTATCACAATGCTGTTTCACTTAAATATTGGATGTATTAACCTCATACTAGCCTTCTAGTATTAATATTCGTGACCATACTGCACGTTCAAAATATACACATAATTGTATTCAGACATAGATCAATAGCTAATTTATACTGGACAGAAAAATAACATAGATCATCCATTGATGTCTAATATCTCATTATAACAATCAAATTCGCAAATACACGTTGCTTCATTCATAGATAAGCTCTCCATAGCTTGTAAACATTTTTCCAAACATCATTAAGTTCAAATAAGCTTTAACATAAAAGTCATGAAATATCGTGCATCAAATTAACATAAGTTAAAGTATCTAGGACAATTTTTATCAGAACTAAGGCAAATATAATATAATCAGCTGTTTAAATAACAGTGCTTGAGAATTTTTAACATTATCATTTCTTCAAGTATACGTAGCGTATTGGTCATCTGCTTGCTAACTACTATTCTTATATAAAGTTATCGTAGTCTTCTCTCTACTCTTCATATTAATCTTCTCAACAACTTATATAATTCCATTAAATGCTCAGATTTAGAACGGAAAAGAAGTGAATTAATGCATAAAAAATTAGCATAATAAAATATTAATGTTAACTACAAAAATAAAATACACTATAAAACAGAAGCGATAGAGAATCGGGTCTAGCCTTGGAATGCATTTCCAAACTACTAAGAAAAATTGGTGAAAAGGAACACTCTAGAGTATGTCTAATTCATACTGTCTACTATGAAAATGGGAGGTCAGCTACCTTGTACGTTGCCATCTGGTTGAAATATGAGTATGCGAGAAACACACTGTCCTCGTTCTGGAACTGAACCCTCGTTCATCAGGTCGCGTAGTCCTCGATACGACTGGATCTTGTAGAGAACCGAACCCGAGTCCGAACGTTTGAAAAGGAAAAACAGCTGTTCGCGAAACAAGTTCATCGCTCTCACACTTTCCCAAGATATAGCTGGAGCTTATTCGTAGTATGCCATTGTATTTCATGCAGTTACAGTATGAATGTATAATAAACATCTCCAAGATGTCTTCCACCTCTTATTAAAGAGTTTTCTGCTGTTATAATACTCCATGTTTTGTGCTGGTGATCATCCTAAGTAGTCAATTCCACTATTGCATCGCATTCCTGCCTTCCATTTTAGCCCATACGTGACATATGCTTGTATACTGTAAACTGTACTGTTGTAGAATAAAGTCTTGTACTGGCATATAAAATATCACACAAGTCCTGGTGATTACAAAGTTCACTGCTACTGATGAAGTTTAACACAGCTATAATAAGCTGAGACACAAAAATTTGCGGTACGAACTGTCTAACTTTAAATAAATACACGTCCGCGCACGATATGAGTGTCGTACTCCCAGTGAAGTATATTGCAATCTCGTGTCTCTGCCTGGACAGATCTTTGCTTACTGCTCTGCGAAACCCATAGTGCTGTTCGTTCAGGAACGATATTTACTATCGATATCGACACTGGATCATGTTCGATAATATTCTGATATTTTGTTATCTGCATTTATTTATGTGTGAAATACACTCAAGTTTCCTCTTCTCTAAACATAATGCATTTGTCCATTACTATTCTGTTTCATGGCTACTATATCAAAGTATATCATGTTGCATCAGATTGACGTTACTGCTGTCTCCAGTTTGTAGAGCTCCCTTGTACTAAAACAAAGCACGTGCTCCAGGCTGTATGGCGTGCTGCCTAGTTGCTCCTAACCTCACCACGGAGTATCCTTGCGCTGTGTGCCGTGCAAATAGCGCCTCAGGAATGCACCTAAGTACACACATGTCCAACATAGATCCAACTTAATACAAAATACGGTCTCATCACCATCCCGGCATTTGCCCGAAGACGAAGTGGGAAACCACGGAAAACCACTTCGAGGATGGCTGAGGTGGGAATCGAACACCCTCTACTCATTTGGGCCACCCGAGGCTGAGTAGACCCCGTTCCAATCCTCATACCACTTTGCAAAGTTCGTGGCAGAGCCGGGAATCGAACCCAGGACCTCCGGGGCGGCAGCTAACCATGCTGACCACTACGCTACGGAGGCAACCGGATTTTTTAAGAGGGTTAAATTCCCTCAGTATGCCTTCCTTCGGAGGGGATGTTAAACCGGCGGTCCCATGTCATAGATTTATGGTATGAAAAAGAACCTCCCACTAACTACACTTGTGTGATGCCAAAATTTTTAGATGATGATGATAATTGTTGTTTTAAGGGGCCTAACATCTAGGTTATCGGCCCCTGATGGTTTGGGTGATCGTGAAGATGAAAATGAAAAGCGAACTTAAAACTAAAACTAACTACTAACCTACATACTAGAAGAAGAAATGGAAAACTAAAGGAGAATAAGGCAAATAAAGGACAGGTAGAAAAGAAATGCCCTCAACCCTCGGAGAAGGCGGATTGAGGGACTTGGAAGGAAGGAGAGCCATGAAAGGCATATAGGAAAGTGAAAGAGGAGAGGGTCCGCCCCAAAGGTAAGGGACAAAAGGGGAAAACGGACCCAGCTCAGGAATCCCTCGGGGTCGCCAACTCCCGAACTCACCATCCGTGAGCCCCTGAGGGTGTAGCATTATCTAGGGTGCACCAGAAGTGGTGGGGCTACATACACCCTGCCTCCTCAAGGGCCTAGAGCACAAGGCAGGAGGTAAAAGGAAGAGAAAAAGAAGGCTGACCCCTCGCAGAAGGAGGGTATCAGAAAAGATGAGACAAGGGTCAATTAAGGAGGAAAGGAAGAGACTCCCTAGGCCTCGGATACCCTAATACCGTCGGGGTCAGAAGAGAACAAGAGTTGACCAAGTGAGGTCGACAGGAAAGAAGACAGAGAGGAGCCCGGCACAAGTAAGTGGAAGCAATGCCGGACTCAGCTGGGGCCCCGTGGTCGCCAACCCACGCCCACAAGATGTGAGCCCCTGGGGGACCAAAATTTTTAGGTTAGGATTGATAACGCTCTATTAGTTCCAACGTTCGCCGCCAGGTGCTGACTGCGATGCCATCTAGTAGTCACGTCCGCAAGCTAGGTGGCTTGGATGGTAGCATTTGGTAGCAAAAGTAGGAACTACTTGAAATTATTGTCTGCAGTCCTTACTTGAACTAAAAACAGATAACACACACTAATACAGCCATCACAATTAACACCGTTATCAGACAGATTCTACACACACCCTAAGTACACGGGGCTACATAACCGCGTTGTCGCAGCCCCTAAACTAAGGAACCAGCCAATCAGAAACAAGACGCAAAGCAACCTAGCCGGGATCCAAGGTCTGGGCACAGCGCGGCGTATGTATGTCTACCCCTTATTATTCCCGTTTCCAATGGAGTCGGGGAAGAGATGCGATGAAATTCTATGTGGCGGATGGTATTTAAGGCCGGATGCCCTTCCTGATGCTAACCTCAGGAGAGGAGTTAATGAAAGATGAAATGAATGAAGATGAATGGAACTGAGCAAGGATATGGAATGAAGCGACCGTGGCCTGTCAGAAGGTACCATCCTAGCATTTGCCTGGAGTTGAAAACGGGGAAACCACGGAAAACCATTTCAACGACGGGCGACGTTTGGGCTCGAACCCACGTCTACCGATTTCACAGAGAGCTTGGCCCCATGTCCTAGCGCTGTGCTTTAGCGAGCGTAGCTACCGCTGTCGGTCCTAGGCATGGCGCGAACTCAACAAGTACGTTATTTACTTAATTAAATATTTATTGATTCAATTAGTCATTTAGTTAGTCATTCAGTTAGTTATTTAGTCATTTAGTTAGTTAGTCAGTGAATTATTTTGCTAGTTAGTTAGTCAGTTAGTTAGTCGGTCAGTCATAGTTAGTTATTCAGTTAGACGGTCAGTCAGTTATTTAGTCAGTCATTTAGTTAGATAGTCAGTTATTTAGTTAGTTAGTTACTTAATTAATTATTTAGTTAGTTAGTTAGTCAGTCATTTAGTTAGTTAGTCAGTTATTTAGTTAGTCAGTTTGTAAGTTAGTCATTCATTTAGTTGATTATATAGTTAGTTAGTCCGTTAGTAAGTTAGTCATTCATTTAGTTAATTATATAGTTAGTCAGTTATTTAGTTAGTTAATTAGTTGGTCAGTCCGTTATTTAGTTAATTAGTTTGCTAGTCAGTTAGTTAGTCCTATAGATTCATTTAATCAGTACCGCCGTGGTTGTTACGGCGTGGCTGCAGGCAGTCGCTCACATCCGGGAGGCGAGGAGGTTCGAATCCCCCCGCCGGCAACCATGCAGATGGTTTTCTGTGGTGTCCCATGTTCCTTCCAGGCAAATGCCAGGGTTGGACCCTAACTATAGGCCACAGCCGCTACCTTCCAACTCCTCGTCCTTACACGCACACTTTCCTTCCCAGACAACACTCCACACGCGACGGTACTTGTAGCTCATCCCTTGGGTGTCCACATAGAAGCAGCTACTAACTCTGGCGAGCCGAACATGTCCTCGGACACTCCCGGCACTAAAAGCCATACGCAAAAATAAAACAGTTAGTTAGTTAGTCAGTCAGTTAGTTAGTTAGTCAGTTAATTATTTAGTTAGTTAGTAAGTCAGTCAGTTAGTCAGTTAGTTAATTATTTATTTAGTTAGTTAAGTATTTAGTTCGTTAGCCAGTCAGTTAGTCAGTCAGTTAGTTAGTCAGTTAGTTATTGAGGTTTTGAGGGGTGGAACTACGAGTTCATCTGCCCCTAGTTAGTCAGTCAGTTAGTTAGTTGGTTAGTTAGTCGGTTAGTTAATTGGTTAGTTAGTTAGTTAGTCACTCAGTGAGATAATAAGTCAATTGGTAAATTAGTCAGTTAGTTAGTTAGTTATACACGAGAAGACACAGCCAACGCAGTACGGCGCGAGATTGCCAGATTGAACAATGCAGCAGCTGATGGTTCAATATTAGTCGTCTTCTTCATCATTGGCAAGGAACAAGATTGACTTGGAGATTACTCCCAAGGATGTTAATGTGTTCAAATTGTGTTCATGTGCTCATGTGCGTGCAAATTAGTGTTCTCATACGATAACATTTCCCTTGCCTACAATACTTCCTGAGAAACTCGCGTAACGGGCATGTATGCATTTTCATGAAATGTTTGTATAACAACGCATTTCTTTAAAATAAAATAGTTTCCGTGACTTAGTTAATGACCCTCGTATCTCATTTCAAGTCCGAGACCGCTTAACCCCATTCCCAACCCTTTAATTTATTATTTTTTGCCTACTTTTCACATTTTGCAAAAATGAGGAAAAAGTAGACTTATGAGAACGGGCAAATGTGTGTCTGTCTGTCTGTCTGTCTGTCTGTCTGGCTGGCTGGCTGGCTGTGTGTGTGTCCCCCCCTATCAACTCCTAAACGGCTGCAGCAATCGAAACAAAATTTGGTGGGAGTAAAGATCTATACCTGAATAACTCACGGCCGTATTTGAAAACGATGTCAGTGCTTCCAACTGCTGAAAAATCGCAATTGAAATTTGAGCTCCATGTTGGATATCTTTGAAGGTATGAATGGGAGCTATTTCAAAATTGGCACACGTATAGATAATAATATTGCAGTTTAATTTCCAGGAGGCCATACATGGCAGTGTTGCCAAAATGATTATAAGCTTGCTGATAGGTCCAATTTTTAAATGCATATAACTTCTACACTATCAATTGGAATTCAACCAAATTTCGTATGTTTTATGTGTACATACACAGATATGAATGAGCATATTCTTAAGAGCCACCAGGGCTGCCAACTGTTAATAAATGCACTCCCTATTGTTGTTATCCAAATACCAATATATCAGAAAGTATGCAAGCAGACAGCTTTAAACTATGCACACGCATAGTACATGACATTCTATATTAATTTGGAGTAACTTATATACGTCAGTGCTACCAACATGCTTCTAAGCCTGCTGAGAAGTCCAACTTTAAATACACGTAACTTCTATACTATCATTTGGATTTCAACCAAATTTCGTGTGTGTTATGTGTACCATAACGGATATGACTATGCATATGTTTAGGAGCAACCAGGGCTGCCAACTGTTAATAAATACTGTCTCTACTTTTGTTACCCTAATATCAATATATCAGAAAGTATGCAAGCCAATATCTCTAAACTTTGCGCACGTATAGTACCTGGCATTCTAGATTAATTTGGAGTAACTAATATAGGCCTACGCCAGTGCTGCCAACATGATTCTAAGCCTGCTGATAGGTCCAATTTTAAAATGCATGTAACTTCTATACTAACTAATGGATTTCATTCTCAATTGACACAACAATAGATCATATTATTTCAGATCATTTCTTACCAATACATGTATGTCATTGATGCCAACATGATTTTACGCACGCTGTTATATGCAATGTTTAACTGCATGGAAAGTCCATGCTATCCATTGGACTTCAAACAAATTTTGTATTCTGTACCTTAAGAGATGGAACTAAAAATATACTCAGTCACCAGGGCTGCCAACTGTAGTTCTCTATTAGGCTACATTATGCCAGGTATACAGTATTTCGAACTAATTATAAATTTCGATATTACAAACTTAATTTCGTCATTATTCTAGATAGATCCAATTTGATTAATCATTGGCATGAATCTTAAATTTTAAGAAAAGTAGGCTCTTTAGTTCGTCACAGAACTTCTTGTTATATTTTAATATTCAATTATTTTATATGATATTACATTTTTCATTTTTTATTTTGTATTTTTAAAATATTAATTCTTAATTTTTATTTCTTTTATTTTTATTTTTTTATTTTTTATTTTTCATTTTTAGTTTTTTTTTCGTTTATATATATATATATAAAATTTTATTTTTAGAGTTTTGCTGCTACAATTGCCACTAAATTTAGACAAATTGAACATACACTCAAATACATGGGACTGATGGCGAAGATGTCCCACGTCCTTAAAATGACTCTAATGACTATGGTATTGATGCTCTCAGCCTTCGATCCTGCCGGCCCACTCTTCTACCCACCCGTTCAGTGCGTTTCGCCCATTTCGGAGAAAGACGCTGATTGTGTTGAGGTCTTCCACACAGACCGCGGCTTCCTCGGCGCTCCACTGCGAACGGGCACCTTCGACTACTGGATCAATGGAGGCTCTCGAGTGCAGCCTGGCTGTGAGACGGCCTACTTAAAGCAAACAGGTAACCATACAGAGGAAATGTTTAGCCTATTTCATTTATGAGATCTCCTTTTGTCAGTTTGTGTGTATGTGCGTGTCCCCAGTAATAAAATCTAAACGTCTGGAGAGGTTTCAATTAAACTCGGTAAGGTCATAGTACTGTTACGTGCCACCTCCTAGTGGCACTTCCGGTAACTGGATTACGGTGGGTAGAAAGCACAACACAAATTATTCCTTTAAAGAAACGTATTAGCTTTATAGCGGGCCAGAAAAATACACCACACAAATACCAAATACAAGCAATTAGTATCTCACTCTAGTTTCCTCTCGTAGGGAATACTTGCCTTTCACTTGTCAAGAAGCCACAGAATTTAATCCCTCCTAATGAGACCGGTGGCCTCGATAGAACTACCTGCAACACTTCCTTGAATACGCAAGCTACCGTTATTTACGATAGCCAGTCACTCACCACTACTCTCTGCTTCGCTGTCCGCTGGCTAGGGAAACAGCCCCCGGTGCTTTCGCAATTCACCACACTAACCTCTGCTGCACTGGAAAACACACTCGCTCAAGACACAGTTTCTCCGTAGGCTTCACACTCCTTCACCCACAACTTTCGCTCAAGGTAAAAGCTCTCACTAGCTCGAAAAACACGGTCCACCCCGCTTGCCAGGTCGCTCTTATATAGCAGGCTGGTGACTCAATAAATGCTTCTAGACCCGTCCAGGATTCACGGCTTCTCGAGATTTCCATCACTGGCTGGGTCACGAATATTCTGGACCATCCCTTTTGTCCTAGTAGCCCTGATGCGTAAGGCGCACGTAATACACTGAGGCAGAGCACAGCCCGGGGGCAGCTGTGACTCATGCGGCGAGGCGACGAAACAAACTCACAGCTGTAACACCACTATTTCGTCCGACCCCGATCGTGTCCTTCAAATTTTAATACGTTTCACCAATCAAACAGCACGGCTGTGCGAAATATTTCATCGGCATTCTATATCTCCGAAACTGTTACCGATTTCAACCTGAAATTGTGTACGGTGATAAAGGATACTACTATACTCTCTATTCGAAAAGAAAGAACTTGCAGGAAATGGCGGGAGCTCGGAACAGCTGAGCTGTGTTGCTAAGTTTTTATTGTTGATGTAGATCAGCTGCTTCGAATAATACACAGGGCCACACTTCGGACATTATTTCGGTACTATTATGCGCAATATAATGTGAATGTCGACCCTGAGGCAACGCCGAGGACATTCAAATAGAGAAATACGGTATATAAATAAATAAATAACACACCGATGCTATGCTACATTAATTCAATAAATACGAGAAAGAGGCCAAACACTCGACAGCTATACAAATATACAGTATCGGTCAAAATTTTAGGCCCGCATAAGGAAACAATGATATGTCACCTAAAACCTAAACTTGTGGCACTAAAGCACTGTGACTTTTTTACTGAGCTCTTACATCTGATAGGATATATACGGCCTGAGTTCGTTCAATTGGGCCAAGTATTGTAGAAGTTATGTTTTTTTAACTGTTCGAAGGTCACACCAAAAAAACGCCATTTTCAGAGGTATAATGTATTGTATATTCCAACTGGTTGTAGAATTGCCACCAATTTTCTTTTTTAGACTTAGCAATAGTTGGGGATCATTTTGGTATAAATATACAAACTCCAAAAAATGCAGGACATTTTTTCTTTCGGGTTTATACTCCTTCAAGCCAGCGCTTAAATGGTTGATTTTCCCTTGTTCTTATCACGCTTGTTGTAAGGCTTCCTTGCTACCTACCCCTTTCTAACTTGCCGTGTCTAGTAGTTCCACGTTGACTCTACAGATAGCATCCAAGCACAGATTTCTGGCTTCTTGGGTTTCACCATGAGATTATTTTGTTGTCAGCAGTGTATAGTAACATTTTAGCGCTGGCTTGAAAAATTATAAACCCGCAAAAAAAAGAAGGTCCTTCATATTTTCGGAATGTGTATATTTATACCAATATGATCCCCAACTATTCCTAAGTCTGAAAAAGAAAATTGGTGGCAAAACTTGCAACCAGTTGGAATATACAATACATTATACCTCTGAAAATGGTGACTTTTTGGTGTGACCTTCCAACAGTTAAAAAGTCATAACTTCTACAATACTTGGCCCAATTGAACAACATTGGAACGTATATATTCTATCAGATGTACGAGCTCAGTAAAACACTCGTAGTTCTCTAGTGCCACAAGTTTAGGTTTTAGGTGACATAACATGGTTCCTTTATGTGGTCCTAAACTTTCGACCGGTACTGTAATACAAAATACTAACACAAAGTAATCTGAAGATGAATGTATCAACACTCACCATGCAAAGATTATCCTTCAAGATGAAACAACATTCTGTGTGGAGGTCATTCACAGTTTACAGCAGTTGAACACAGAACACAGAAACAACATCATGATGACACCAAGCCCACCCACACACTCACTCACTGTATTACGACTCAGTACGGTTAATAAAATATAGCGTTTGTGATTCCACAAACGTAATGTTAAGGAGAAGAAGTATTTAGCGCCGAGCACACAAACAAGCCACTCTGTAGTGACATTGTTGCCGTGTTTTACATTGTCGATTTGTAGGCTATTGAATGACAGGCGGTAATTTGAACACTACGGTATGACGGGAAACAATAACTTGTGCTGTACTCGTAACTTATTATCGACTGCCGCGAACTCGATGCTAAAAGTAAACGAAACGATGACAATGAAACGAACTCAGACACAGACAGCGGTTAACAAGTGACTGAATCATGAGCAATGCGCTGGCAACGTGTGGTTGTGGTGCTAGTTGTCAAAATACAGCCAATAGGAGCCCGCGGCGGCCTTTTTACGATTATTCCCGCCAAATATGCCTGGTTCTTACTCTGGAAACACAGAGTATAAACGTTCACTTATGTGACTTTCAAAAACCTGTTAAGTACAAAACGAACATGGCGGCCAAGTGAAGTTGAAACATTTAAATAGACTTTTCTCGAGATTTAACGATCCGAGCGCAGTGAAACATGGTACAGCAAATATTCATACACATTTTAATGCGCTGACATCTAATTCAATTCAATTGTTTACATAACGTTAAGATGGCGGCTATGCAAAATTTTAAAATTTCGTTTTTATTTCTTGTGATCTATACGATTGAAGTTTGAATAATACACCTACGCAATAATATTCATTCGGTAGTACATAACACTATGGCCTACATATAGACTGTAAAAATCCAACATGGCGAACATGCGAAATATCAAGACAGTTCTCAATATCTACTAATCCATGACAGCAATCAAACTGAAATTTTGTATTCTTTTAAAGGTTATGAACATAAGTTCACCTATGGGATTTTCAATAACCTGGAGAGCACAAATCCAACATGGCGGCGACGTGAAATTTAAATAGTTAAATGGACCTTTCTTGCAATTTAACCATCCGAGCGCAGTGAAACTTGGTACGGTAAATGTTTATACAAATTTTAATCCACTGACATATAATTTATTTCAATTGTTTTCATAACCTCAAGATGGCGGCTGTGCGAATTTTTAAAATCTGCTTTTCATTTTTTGTGTTCTAATTATGCGATTGAAGTTTGAATAGTAAACCTACGCAATAATCTTCATCTAATAGTTCATAACTCTATGGTCTACATATATAAAATCCAACATGGCGACCATCCAATGGTTCTCAATGTCTACGATTGTAATACAGCAATCATACTTAAATTGTGTACGGTATGTTGATAGAGGCAATTAACATAAGTAGGATATATGAAAATAGGCTATTTATTTCCTTACGGAACTACTTGTTTGTGGATGGGATAGCCATTTCTAAGTTTTGCAACATTAAAATTAATAGTTCTTTTTCGGGTGCTTAACGCCTTAATATTTATCAGTAATAATTACCACACTTACTACGTTTGACAGGTTTTCTTGTATTTTGTTTTTGGAGGGCAGAGACTGTCTGTGGGTGTCACCCTAGGTTTGGTAGTGTTTTGTAGAGCTATTTTTCTTGCATATTTGGATCTGATGATGCTCGCTTGACGAGCGAAACAAGTCATGCCATAGTTTTCTTCCTAATCACATGTAATTTATTTCAAGTTGTTTTCACAAATTCCAGTAATATGAATTGATTTGTGTTGACTGACTGGAAGTTTCAATTTTAATTATTAAACATACATATTGGTCATTAATAGAAAGTAAAATAATCCCGTAAACATCAATGTTCTGTTTCAGGAACAATGGGGCTGTGCAGTCACGCGCGATCCCAGACCTACTACTTGGCGTCTCAACTGGACCCCACACTGTTCGCTGCCCGCCAGTGTTCCTCTCTGTTCTTATTCTTGCTGGGCGGCTGCTCCAGAAACTCCATCGCTTACATGGGTCAATGTAACAATAACAGGTAACACATGACTGAGTCTGTAATAACCAATTTACTCAGAAGAAGTGAAATACAAACACGTATCAATACATTTTAGTCAGGTCAACAAACACTCAACATCGCAAAGTGGACAGGCTAATAGACACTTAACATTACAGAGTAGCCAGGCTAACAGACACTTAACATCACAAAGTAGTCAGGTTAACAGACACTTAAAATATTACAAGATTACGTCACGGACTGTCGCTCAGGAAGTTCGGAAGCGGTTGAACACAGTTGTAGTTTTCTCGATATGAGAGCGGACTTCGGTTTCAGCTTCACCAGAAGAGTGCTAAAGCGTTACGTTGTGCCGTATTGGCATCGGGAGAGCGTGGGTTCGAATCCCACCTGTGTCGTCCTGAAAATGGTTTTCGTGGTTTCCCATTTTCACGACCACACAAATGCCGGATTCCATTAAACAAGTCCTCGGCCAACTTGCTTCCTGACCCTTAGGGTCTAACCCTTAAGAACTGGCGTGAAGAAATTTGACCCGACCGTAAATTATATAAAAATAACTTGAGTGTTCAAAAAGCTATGGACTTGTTTCTTTTGCAGGGTGAAGATCAAGGCCAGGAAGGAAGGTACTGTAAGCGACAGGAAATTAGGGCTGACCAAAACGAAAATGTAGAGCATTATTTAAGCCTCGGGTGAATAATGCCCATGCGCCAGTCCTTGGGGTTTAATTGGACACAAGATTGTGGTCCGTCACCAGACCCAGTTGTATCTGCCGGAAATGTGTGTTCAGCTCCCAGATACTGTCCTCGCAACGGTAGAGGATTTTTTTTTTGTCGTGCGGCCTCCCGAGAGGCCGAGTGCAGGTCTCTCTAGTCGACGCCAGTAGGCGACCTGCGCGCCGGGATGAGAGATGGAGTTGATGAGGATGAATGAAACTGGGCAAGGATGTGGAAGAAAGTGGCCGTGGCCTGTCAGAAAGTACCGTCCCAGCATTTGCGTGGTGTTGAAAATGAGAAACCCACGGAAAACCATATCAAGGACGGCCGACGGTGGGGCTCAAACCCACGCGTCTACCGAGTCAGCAGAGAGCTTGGCCCCGTGACCTAACGCTGCGCTTTATTGAGCGTAGCCACCGCTGTTAGTGGTAGAGGAATGATTCATTGCATAGTCCGTGGGTGAAGCCGAGCTGGGAGGATAAGCGATTTTAAAGAAAAAGCTAACAATAGGTACTGTTGTCCGTCCGGAGTTAAGAGGGGACTGCGGCTCTTTTGCTACACGTGTGTAGCGGGAAGCTCTGGCACAGCATGCAACACGAGGAACCACGACACTGATAACAGCTACAATACAGCATACATCATCAAATTGCATAGAAAACGCAAATAGAACATCATACGTGTTCATAAATACCACGTACCTCAATGTAGTTGTTTTATTTCGAAAACACTCGCTACTCTCGAACTCTCAACACATTGTTTGAAATATCTTGAAGAGATTTGTACTCCTGCGTTGGGTGAAGCACTAAACCATGTAAGGGCTGTTCCCTCCAGCACGCGGACACTACTTTCATATGAATCACAAAATCTAATTGTATATTTAGAATATGATAATTACGTATCACGAAATGAATGTCTAGCATCGTGTTCTATCCACTTATGACCAATAAGCTATTATACGAGGGTAGTTCCGTAAATAAGTTTCGTCGTTCTTATCCCATGGACTCTGTATTGCCAAACTGGCATACACCATGGCGTCATGAACTATAAACCTTACACTATTTTTAGACATAGTCGCCACCGACATTGAGATACGGTACTTGTAGCGTGCTATCAGTTTGAAGAAGCTTGCCACGGTGGGTGAGTGGTTATCGTGTCGGTCTACCAACCCCAAGTTGGAGATTCGCTTCTGGCCATGGTAAGTGATTTTTGAAAGGCAACAAAAATCACGACACGCATGTCGTACGTTGTTGGCATGTTAAAGAACCCCTTTGAATTCAGTAGGCCGAGATCATAAAGGCAAAATTAATGTAGGGATTTTCCGCCAAAGCAAAACATTCCTCCTTTCTCAACTAGAAAACGCTATAGTGTCAAGGAGCTTAGATATCTAACCTCCTTGACTTTCATAGCGCTCCAAGGAACAACAAAATTCGACATGCCGGCTACCCTCTGGGCGTCAAATAACAAAGCTTGCACCTGGCACCCGAGGCCATACGATGTCAATTTTATTATTAGTTTGAAGAAACCACTCTGGTAAAACTTGTGCCCTGCGATGCAAGGAATTGTCGCACAGCCTGTTCCACCTCATCATTTGTGTGAAAGTAACGTCCAGAGAGTTCGGTTTTCAATGCATGTGGCGAGCCCGGGCACGACCAATACCCAGTGTGGACCCCACGTCTGACACCGTTATGCGTCTGTCCGCTAACACCATGTCCTGTAATCGAACAATGTTGTTTTCATTCATGGATGTGGAGGGACCCCCGCTTCGATCTTCTTCCTCCACACTCTGCCGACCTTCACTGAACATGCAACACCAGCGACCGACCATTTGACGAGACATACACGGTCTGTAGGTGTTCATGGATGACTAACACACTAGTCCCACGTGCCCATTAATACCGGATAACAGCACGTTCCTCCATTGGCGATCACGTTGTCAGTACACGTCTGTCTGCCATCGAGAGTTGTATTCGAATGATATCGGGCACGCCAGCCTGCTGCTCCTCTCACCTCGTCGGCGCTCTGCGCATGCGTCATTCCCCCTCCGCAGACGCTCCTTCTGTCGTTGAATCAGCCACGGGTGTGGATTCTTATGACGATTGTTTGTGTCACCTGGAGTACCATCTGCTCGTGCAACAAAATGACGAATCTTACTTTCAGGACTATCCTCGTATAAGACAGGGAAAATACAGTTTTTAAAGACTTCGAACTCATCAACTCTGGGGGGAGTCCGCTAAATGTAAAAGTCCATAAGAGCCCGTAGTCCACTTTTATCTCTGGACGGTCAATATAATCTTCTCTATATATACAAATGAATCTTACGTGATAGTTTGTGTGTGTGTGTGGGTGCGTATGTCTCCTATGCGTCAATATACCATTCATCCAATTGCGATGAAACATGGGCGAGATGTTGAGTACACTTCAAGGAAGGTTTCTGGCTTAGTAAATCCATATTACAATAGGTAGCGCACGAGTAGATTCAACAAATGGGAGGCGACGCGCGAAGCGTTTCAACAAAGTCCTGTATGCGATCATATATCATTCGTCCGATAGCGATTAAACTTTGATGAGTTGATGTGTGCACGCCAGGGAAAATTTTCGATTCACTAAATCCATTTTACAATAGGTAGCGCACGAGTAGATTCAACAAATGAGTGACGGCACACAAATTGTTTAAACAAAATCCCGTACGCATTTATATGCCATTCATCCGATTGCTATGAAAGTTTGAAGAGTTGTTGTGTACACGCCAGGGAAGGCTTTAGACATACTAAATCAATTTTACAATAGGTAGAGCATGAGTAGATGCAACAAATGAGTGACGACGCGCGAAGCGTTTCAACAAAATCCCGTACGCGTTCATATTATACCATTCATCGATTGCGATGAGTAGTTGTGTACACTTACGTGAAGGTTTCTAACATAATAAATCCATTTCACTGTAGTGCACGAGAAGATTCAACAAATGAGTGGCAGCGCACGAATCGTTTAAACAAAACCCCGTATGCGTTCATATGCCATTCATCCGATTGCGATGAAACTTTGGTGAGTTGTTGGGCAGGCTCTCACAAATGCTTTTAAATTAGTTAATCCATTTTACAATAGTTTAGAGGCAATTAACGGAAATTGAAAACAATTGTGTATCCAAAAGCACTTCAAGAAACAAAATTGCAACGTCACCACTTTCTTTGATTGGCATTGCAACGCATGCCGGGTACAGCTTGTTAATTATAAAATACAAAACTAACATAATTACCATCATGTCTCAGGGTAGTAATACCCAAATATTTTGGTGCCATGCCAAGTGAGGTTGTTTGGTTCCTCAGTTTAGGGGGCTGCGACAATGCGGTCATGTAGCACCGTGTACTTTGGGTGTGTGTAGAATCTCTCTGATAACCAGTGTTAATTGTAATGGCTATATTAGTGTGTGTTAACTGTGATTCAATTTTCAAGTAGTCCCTATGTTTGCTACCAAATGCTACCGTTAACGACAACTAGTTGTGAAGTTGGTTACTAGATTCCACCGCAGTCGGCTCCTGGTGACGAACGTTGGAACTTAAGAGCGTTAGTCAAATCTAACCTATAATTTAGTTTCAAAGAAATGTAATTAGTGGAAGGTCCTTTTACATGCCATAAATCTATGACAAGGGCCCTCCGGCTTAACTTCCCCTCTGAAGGAAGACATACTGAGGGATTTTTAACGCTCTTATAAAATCCGACGACTTCGGCCGTGTTTGAACCCGCAACCTTGGGCATAGAAGCTCAGCATGCTACCAACTACGCCACTGAAGCCGTCCATGTCAAGTGAATGACCCAAATGAAGAATAAACTGTATGCCTAATCACAGAATATAATTATACATTACTGACTTTCTGTTTTGTTTCAGCATACCGGGCGACTACTATATGAGGACCGACAATCATCCTCCATACGGTCTGAGGCAGAGAGGAGCTTCGCCAGGGTTGATTAACTAGGCACTGGACTATTTCAGTCAGACCCCGACATGACAGGTGTCGTTCATACAACTGTCTTAATAACAATCTATTCATAAATTAGGAAATTAATACTGCAAGTCAATAAATTATTCCTAATGTACAGTGTACCGGATTCGGTCACATTTTGACCTTCTTGAGGAGCAAAGAATAGTAGTTAATATTAATGAAGTTGCAAGATCATGATCTACGCAGAAAAACTGAAGAATATACCATGAATTCAGCAAGTCAAACAGGACTTGGAGAAGGCCCAAGTACGAACATCCGAAGGCTTTGACAGGGACTTATTCCAAAGTAGGGTAAATGGATGGATAGTAACACCAGAGAATGACGCTCCAAAGAGACCAGGAACCAAGTGGACTGAGGAAAGGAAGATGACCCAGGGAGAGAGAATGAGAGCTGTATGGAAGATCAGAAAGGCGAATCATAAAAGTACTGCGTGATCCATCTGGGTCCATTCGCACATAATAATAATAATGAAGTTGCAAGTCTTACACTAAAATTGTACAAGGTGTCCGGGTTAAAGGTATAATAATATAAAATCTAATAACTTGAGAAGTAGTGGAGATATTTATTGGCGGCTTGTTTCTACGAATAGGGTAACTCAAAATGTTTCTTTACATACCTAACACACCTCGATATGCGACCATTAGTGGCACGACAGACATCTAATCTGTATTCCACTTCTCTCCAAGTGTTCTGCAACATTGTAGGCGTAACATTTGCGATAGCTGCACGAATGCGATGACGCAGATCTAGTAGACCACGAACTGGTGTCTGGTACACTTGATTCTAGACAAACTCCCACAGGAAAATATCAAGTGGCGTAATGTCGGGTTTATAGGAGGCCAAGCAATTGATGGACTACATCTCCCAATCCAGCGATCTGGGAACTCACGATTCAAGAAATCCCTCACAAATTTCGCATAATGGCCTGGTGCACCATCTTGCTGAAAGATCACGCCACCAGGAAGTTGTGGCACAACATACTGCTCCAACATTATCGCTCCACGAGCGAAAGCACACAGAACACCTTCTGCTGTGGAGTCCACATGCTTACTGGCGCGCTTGGGGCTTCTCGTGAACAATGCAGTTACGCGCATGCGCATGTGGTACCACCGCAAACAAACACAGAAAACAGTTTGAGGTACCCTAGTTGTAGAAACAAACCGCCAATAAATATCTCCATTATTTCTCAAGTTATTAAATTTTATATTATTATACCCTTAACCCGGACACCATGTATTTTAAAGAAGGCCGATTTCACAACTATTTCAAAAATACAAACAAACCAAAATGTTAAAAATACACTAAAATACTAAAATAAACAAATGTTGCAAATTTTGATTAATGTTGAAAGATTGCAAAAATATTAATCAATCTGGTTTTTTAGACTATTTGTACATCTTTAACTTCTTTTTTTATAATAGGCGGCTTCGGTGGCGTAATCTGTAGCATGCTGAGCTTCTATGCCCAAGATAGCGGGTTCAAACCCGGCCGAAGCCTTCGGATTTTTAAGAGCGTTAAAATCCCTCAGTATGCCTTCCTTCGGAGGGGAAGTAAAGTCCCATGTCATAGATTTATGGCATGTTAAAGAACCTTCCACTAATTACACCTGTGTGAAGCTAAATAGGATAGGTTAAGAATGTAAACAACGCTCTTAGGTTTCTACGTTCGTTGCCAAGAGCCAACTGCGGTGGCGTCTAGTAGCTAAATTCTGAACTTGGCCTAGTAATCGTTGAAGGTGGCACTTGGCGGCAAAAGTAGGAACTATTTGAAAAATTCTAAGTTGCAGTCTGTACTTAAATTTAAAAAACAGATAACACACACTAATACAGTCATCACAATTAACACAGGTTATCAGACAGATTCTACACACACGCAAAGTACACGGGGCTACATGAGCGCGTTGTCACAGCCCTTAAACTTAAGAACTAACCACCAACCAACTTTTTATAAACGGTAGTTAGAATTCTTTTGAAATAGTTATAAAATCAACCTTTTTTTAATTTTAGTGTAAACATTGCAACTTTGGTTGGTTGGTTGGTCGGTTGGTTCCTCGGTTTAGGGGCTGCGACAACGCGGTCATGTAGCCCCGTGTACTTTGGGTGTGTGTAGAAGCTGTCTGATAACCGGTGTTAATTGTGATGGCAGCGGCTTCGGTGGCGTAGTTGGTAGCATGCTGAGCTTCTATGCCCAAGATCGTGGGTTCAAACCCAGCCCAAGTCATAAAATTTTTTAAGAGCGTTAAAAATCACTCAGTATACCTTCCTTCGGAGGGGAAGTAAAGCCGGCGGTCACATGTCATAGACTTATGGCATTTTAAAGAACCTTCCACTAATTACACCTGTGTGAAGATTCTACACACACCCAAAGTAAACGGGGCTACATGACCGCGTTGTCGTAGCCCCTAAACTGAGGAACCAACCAACCAAGTGTGATGGCTGTATTAATGTGTGTTATCTGTTTTTAAGTCAAGTAAGGACTGTTAGTCACGGCTAGATTTGTGACGGTGCGCACCGGTACGCCGTACCGAAACCGCTGATCGGGGGAAAAGTCGAATATATAACATAATTTATGTTCGACGATTTCGAAATGTAAATATCATATGTCAGAAAGCTGTATCATAATGAGGGTCATTATGATACTATTCATTATGAAACAGTTTCTCCCACCAATCAGAGCGCAAGAAACAGTTGTGTGACCAATTAGGTAAGGTTATCATCGCGCCTGCGCTGACTTCCACGGACTTCTATTTTAAATTACATTGCGTGGCTTCGAGTGTCATAGTGGGATATTCCAGGAGGCCATGGTATTCTCTGCGTCCCATGCCCTCTGTTCAGTACATAAAACTGGCGAAATCTCGACAGATAATTATGAATATTTATGTTCGAACATAAAATAGTTATAATTAAACAGTCGTATGCAACTCGCTTATAATGGTAATTAAGACACTCGTATGGAAATTGTACTCGTGTCTTAATTATTGCCAATATAGGCTCTTTGCATAATGTACTATTTTAGAACTGTGGAACGTTAGTTATATGTCAAGGTCAACTTGGTTTTTGACTGAATAATTATTTCAGAAAACTATCTAGACAAAATTATAAAACAAGAAAAATGGATAAATATAGTTAAAATTTGAATTTTGAAAATTTAATTATTTGCTTCTAATAGCAAGATGTGTATGTTTCCTTAGAAATGTAGATAATTGCTGTACAAGTTTTATGACAAGCTCAGAAATGTAATTGTGAACATGTGTGTATTTTCAAATCAAATGTTTTTATTTTTTTTAATTACGTTAAAAAATTAAATTGAAATAATGTACATTTTTTGAATGGTAGCCTAGCTGGCCTACATTAAAATTTAATACAGGCCAACGGCTATGGTAAGAAAAATGTTCTACAGCAGTCTCAATTTAATTTACAATATGCAATCATAATTAGATTGCTATTTTGTCCACTGATTAATTTTTAAAGGTGTTCAGACAAGCGTAAAAATATCGTTTTTAGAACACTGTATTTCAATATTACCACCACCACCACCCGGTAGCCCACAGTATCGGAACCTCTTTTTTACAAATCAAGCACTGGCGTTAGTCAAATCTAACCTATAATTTACCTTCACACAAGTGTAATTAGTGGAAGGTTATTTTACATGCCATAAATCTATGACATGGGATCCTCGGCTTTACTTCTCCTCCGAAGTAAGGCATACTGAGAGATTTTTAACGCTCTTAAAATCCAATGACTTCGGCCGAGTTTGAACCCACGACCTTGGGGGCATAGAAGCTCAGCATGCTACCTACTACCCCACCGAAGCCGCCCTCTTGCAACTGAATTTGTATTAACTACCGTTTTGTTTTTGTTCAAGAAGGTCACAATGTGACCGAAACCGATTCACTGTACTTAGGATTAATACAATAATTTATTGACTTACAATATTAATGTCATGATTTATTAAACATTGTCAATAAGGATTTCTTGAGTAGACATGACCATTTTCATAATAATATATTATTATTATTCGCATGCCAAATCATCGCATTCCAAAACAAGTACTATACCTTGGACTTTTTGAGGGCGTTCGGCGCTATGGAGGTCTGAGAAAGAAGTATACACATTGCCTCAAATCCACCCTGAAGAAATGTAACATCAATGATGGCAAGCAGGAAATGCACGTGCTGGATCGTCCAACATGGAGAAGCACTATTCATCAAGGTATTGCTGTCTTGGAAGAGCAGAAACGTAGCAGTGCAGCAGAACTGCGCACGAGGAGAACACAGCGGAATGGTCATTTGCCAGCTGACTGCTCAATATGCAGGGTGTTTCGAAAAAAGTGTCCAATTTTGCAACAGGGGTTGGGATTAGTCAAAACGAGAAGAAATCTTCATATAAACATATGTCCGGAAACAAATACCTGTTGAGATATGAGCCATTTCACCCGCGTGGAGGAGGCGTTGTGGTCGGTGGTGCAGGCGTCATTCCGTTGAAGGTCTTTGCATGAGTCGGATGTCCAGTCATAGTATGCGGCTGTGCGGTTCACCGGACCTTAATCCATTGGATTTCTGGCTATGGGGACATTTAAAGGCATTGGTGTATGCCACACCCATCGACAATGTGTATTTGTTACAAGAGCGTGTGACCAATGAGTGTGACCGCGAGCAGCCAGGCGTGATTGGACGAGATCGGGATTCTTTGCGAAGAAGAGCCGAAGCATGTGTACGAATTCATTGTAACCATGTGGAGCATCTCTTGTAACGTGCAGATGGTATCCGTGGATAGACGGGCTGAAATCATCACAGCTCCTGGTTGGTGGTGTGGATGTATGTTTGCCCAACGTGTGTTCTGTTAAAAGTGTGTGACAGTCAAGTGTTCATTAGAAGTAGCTGGTAGGAAGACGTCCATTGGCTGAAGTGTAAATACACAACACAAGTAAAATGGTTCATATCGCAACAGGTAGCCTATTTGTTTCCGGACATACTGTATGTTTATAGGAACATTTCTTCTCGTTATGACCAATCCCTACCCCTGTTGAAATATCACACACTTTTTTTCGAAACAGCCTGTATATGTGACATCATTGCAGTAGAGTGTGTAGCTCACGGATTGGACTGATCAGTCATCTGAGGAAACATCAGTAGGAAGACTAAATCATACTCGTTCGCGAGTGAATGCCAATATTTTTTTTCTTTTTACTCCGGTCTTTGTAGCTCGTCTCTCGTCATGTAACCCTTCCAAATTGTGTATACTGTTTCAAAACGTGCCCCTTTCCAACATTTGGGCCTCTGGGATGTTAGGTCTTTCAAGGTATTTCCGAGTTTCTTTAATCCATGATGTAGTTGTTTTTTTGTTCCAGAAGTAGTCAAATAACTGCTTGGTTAATCTGAATTTGTCCAATCTGTACATGTGCCCAAGAAATATTAGCCTCCGTTTCCTCATGGTCGCAGATTTCTTTTTCTACATTCTGGTAGACATCGGCGTTGCTCCGAAGTTTCCATCCGGTTTTCGTCATGGTGGGCCCATGATTTTCCGCAGGATTCTTCTTCTTATTATTATTATTATTATTATTTACTTATTTATTTAATCGAATAGCACTTTTACATAGCACGTTAAATCAACATTTCAATAAATTATACAGTTGCGTAAATTTTATCGACCAATTGCATACACAATATAGCTTTGGGCTGTTAGGTTGAGTGACACTCAAAAAAACTGACGTTTCGAAACAAATGCTTGTCCCTTTCTCAAGGATTGTCAAGAAAGAAAGAAAGAAAGAAAGAAAGAAAGAAAGAATGAGTAAACAAAATGTTCAGTAAAGAACATATAGCCTACTTTCTCCTAAATGCATGGGTATTGTTATAACTCTTTGTCCCTTTCAAGGAGTATAATTGAATGTTGGTTGTAGTAGCTTGATGAAATACAACGAGTTATACAGATATTAAACATGAATATGAGGTGCCCTTTGCTATTGCTACCTCTGTACAAAATTTCATTAAATTCGGTTTTACCGTGTTTGAATTGATATGGTGAATCGATTTGCACACATACATGGCCGCCGTCTGCAAACTATTGAGCTGATCGGTTCAATTCGGTTTCACCGTGTTCAAATTTATGGGGGGGGGGCAGACATTCAGAGTACACACACTCGCACACACACACACACACACACAGAGACACACAATTTTTGGCCCTGTGTAGATCTCATAAGTCTACTTTCATTGTTTTGCAAAAATCGAAAGTAGGCTAAAAATGGCCTATAGCCTCCATAGATAAATGTTATTTTGAAACAAATAGTTACTCATTCTTTCTTTCTTTCTTTCTTTCTTTCTTTCTTTCTTTCTTTTATCTTTCTTTCTTTCTTTCTTTCTTTCTCTCTTTCTCTCTCGACAAACCTTGATAAAGAAACAAGTAGTTGTGTCTAAACGTCGGTTCTTTTAAGTTTCACTCAACCTAATATCCCCAAAGCTATGTTATGTAATATTTCAATTGTTGCAAAATGTCTTCTTCCTCTCTGCCCACATTTGTATCGTCCTAGGAAGAGGTCGTTAACTGTGCGAGCTTCCAGGGACACTAATTTGATGTGAAACGTCTGAATGTCATTATTCTCCACTCTTTATTATGGTTAAATAAATATATATTACATCTTTACTGTGTATTATTTACTGTAACCTTGAATTCCCTGTATCATCCTTGAATGTTGTTAGATATCGGCTTTCACCGCCAAGTAGAAGATGTATAATGAGCCAGGAGGTCACAAGGATTGTCTGGCTGTCAAATACTGACGTTCAGTTCGGTAATGGAAAGTTAATTCCAACTACCTTACTAGAGGCACCACTGGCAGGAATCAGCGTCACCACATCCAAAGACACACAGCCATTATCACAGCGAAAGCACTACACGATGTTGGCTTCAACATCAACAACTCATGGAAACAGCGACTAGAAAGTTGCCCTCCACAATGCAGAACTCTACCATGCTTGACAAGAAAACCTCCAGGATTCGATCAACCACGCCGATTTGGTCCACTTCGAATCGCATCTGTACGAACCATGGTAGATGTGCTGATGTCCTCTTCCAATGGGGGAAAATACAATCCCCAAGATGCAACTGTGGAACTGAAATCCAATCTGTTTGGCATATAGAGATGGAGTGCACCAAGAGAGCAATATTGGCGAATCCCGTGACATCCTGAACGCTACACCAGAAGCTCTTCATTACATAAGTCATATGGACTTATCTTTGTAGTACTCTGTTCCCTATTTTATATTACGATGATGTCATTTATATTGTACTGATGTGGTATATGCCATACGATAAATAAATAAATAATGATAATCACCGCCAAGTGATTAAAACTTAGCTAATCTTCTAGGTTGTGGTCGTGCCTTTTGCGTGGATTTGCTTAGGTCAGGGGTGGCCAACCTATTTGGAGTTTGGGCCAGAAAAGTAATTTAAAAATATTTGAAGGGCCATCTAACAAAATTTATATTAATAACTACAGTATTATATTAACGTTAGTAAAGTATTCAGGTAAGTGTAGGCCGATATATAAAGCACTAGCAGTAGTCCCCGGCTTCGCCCGGTGGATTTATTTGTTTTATGGATAATAATGAATACTACTAAAGAACTGGCACATAATACTTAAACTAACAGAAAAAAAATATTTAAAAAACATACAGCTTTTTGTGGTAGTGGTGGGGGTGGTGGGGTTGGTCGGGGTGGTAAGTGGTACAGAATAATGAACGTAACATTCAGGTCATTTTCCCATAATGATAATGCAAATAATGAATAGGGAAATAGCTATTTACTAACTACAATACTGACACATGTACTTTACAAACGAACTGAAAAAAATTATTAGATGGAGGAGTATGTGAAATAAAAGACACTGCCTAGGGCCTATATCTCATTGGCTGTTAGAAAAGTAGAGATCAATAGTGTCGTCTTTTGTCACATAGTGCCATAGGAAAATAATCAGAGCACTTTGGAAAACTTCGACTGTCCCGAGCTCTTGAAGTAGCAATAGTCTCATTTATCGCCACATACCGCTCAAGGATAAGGATCAGAATAAATGAAAGTAAATTTGAAAGCACCAACGCTTATTGCAGCTGATTACCTCACCAACACCATCGCACTTATACAGAGGCATAATATTTTCATGATGATAACTGTTTTAAGGGACCTAAGAAATCTTCTTGCAATAATTACTCCCCGTGACCCCAATATATAAGCAGCGCAAGTTCTAACTATTTTCGCAATTCTGGTAGTTGTGACGTGATGCAGCTGGCATTGCCAGCCAACAATTGACATATTAAAATATTCTTACAGTTACACTATACGGACATGAATGGTTCTAGGACCTTAAAACGTAGTTTTCAAGTTCATTTTGTCTGTTGTTCTAAATGTAGGGAATGGAGAGAGTTGTCCAAAAATCAAGTGGACAGTGTTACCCACAGGGTTCCAAAGGGTAAGTACATTAAGTTTGGTTAAGATCGGTGAAACGATGTAGACTTGTGCCAAAGGGCCTAAATGCAGGGAATGGATTGGTCTGGCAGAAATTTCACGTAGACAGTGTTACTCTCGGGTTCCAAAGGGTAAGTATGTAAAGTTTGGTTCAGATCGGTGAAACGGTGTCGATTTGTGCCACAGGGCCTAAATGCAGGGAATGGAGTGGGCTGTCGGAAATTTCATATGGGCAGTGTCACTCGCAGGGTTCCAAAGGGTAAATATAGAAATTTTGGTTCAGATCGGAGAAACGGTGTAGATTTGTGCCAAAGGGCCTAAATGCAGGGAATGAAGAGATCTGTCCGAAATTCCATGTAGACAGTGTTACTCGCAGGGTTCCAAAGGGTAAGTATACGAATGTTTGTTCAGATCGGTGAAACGGTGTAGATTTGTGCCATAGGGCCTAAATGCAGGAAATGGAGTGGTCTGTCCGAAATTTTTTTTAACAGCGTTACTCGCAGGGTTCCAAAGGGTAAGTATACAAATTTTGGTTCAGATCGGTGAAACGGTGTAGTTTTGTGCCAAAGGGCCTAAATGCAGGAAATGGAGTGGTCTGTCCGAAATTTCATGTGGGCAGTGTTACTCGCAGGGTTTCAAAGGGTAAGTATACACATTTTGGTTCAGATCGGTGAAACGGTGTAGATTTGTGCCAAATGGCCTAAATGCAGGGAATGGAGTGGTCTGTCCGAAATTTCATGTAGACAGTGCTATTCGTAGGGGTCCAAAGGGTAAGTATACACATTTTGGTTCAGTTCGGTGAAACGGTGTAGATTTGTATAAATAACAGACAGTCAAACCAACATTCAGCTATATATAGCCCGTGCCCCGTGGCCTACGTTATACTCAAGGCCTGGAAATAGAGCTGAAATTTGGTGCGCCAACCTGGTAGTTCCACTTTACGCCACTAGGATCGTGGTCCGGCGCCCTAGTTGTCTGCTTTTGACTATGCGATACATGCAACTCAAGTACATTTAATACATGTTTTTTAGCACTTCTTACCTGTTTTCCTCCATTTTCGTCCAAATGATGAATACGGCTCACACTTGACTGTATTTCACTTCACTTTAAGAATTTTTCTGTCACGGGGCTTACTTCTTAAATTCAGAAACGTTTACTGCCCATGTGGTTCACACCAATATTCTTTAAAAGCGGCCTTAAGAACTTTTGCAGAAGAACTACGGAGAGAGAATTGTCAATACACACTTCACATTTTGTGTGCTCGGAAAACGTTTCAGTTAAAATATTTGTGAAATTTGACACTAAATATTTTCGAGACATGAAATTTGCGGCTGTTGTGACAAAGTGAGAAATTGTTTTCAACAGATAAATAAAAGAAGCTTTGAGATATCTTAATCCCCCTCTGTCTTGAAAATGTATTAAACTAAATGGCAGGCTTGAATTTGCTGGTGCTGATATTTTCTCTAAGCAACCTTCACAGTCTGTTCTCTCTTCTGCCACTCTTACAAGAAATCCCGCTACCATTGCAAATGAAATGGAAGATAGAGACGCTGGCTTTTCTGAAAGCAAAAATAGATATTTCAATGCTAAAATGACAATCATAATGTTTTGGTTCAATGAACTTAATATAGGCTAAATGCCCCATATTATTACCTTGAACAGGGCTTTCAAGAATCTCCCAGACATGTGCCGGAAGCTGGGGTGTTTCTTTAGCATTGGCTGGGTTTTGCACCTTCCGCGATTTATTAGGCTTCAGAAACTTGGTCAAGGCGCCTGTTACGACTGCATCTTCCCTCAGCTCCACATTCCCACTTCTAGAAGATGCGATAATTCCTGTGCTAAGTGTTGACTCGATGGCATGCAGGCATGATCTCACGTCCATCATGTCATTGTTACCTCCCTTATTTCTCAGGTGACTGAAGAGCAGTTCTACATCGTCACTAGAGAGATTCCGCGTAAGCACATAATGGAAGCCGATACTGATTAAAAATCGTATGCAGGACACGGTTGATGAAGTTGTTAGCATCAAAGCTTGATAAGTTTCCTTTGTAAGTCTCATCTTTTTATCGGGATAACTTTGAATCTGTGACAGGTACGGCAGAAATTCATTGGTCAGCCATGAAAGTCTCTCATCATTAACTTCACTGAAAATAAACTTGTCCGTGTTTCTGGAATGAAGTCCGTGTGTGGTATTGCAGATATCATGTATATCAAACCATTTCCTAAAATTTTCCAAGAATTTTGTTGTTTCGTGTAGGCTGTCCTTATTTTCAACTTTCTCTGGGCACACGACTTCCATGCTCTTAAGCCCAGCTATTGTCTCTGGAGTAAACACCAATTTGGCTCTTGCCACATTCATTTTTTATAAATTGCTTGGATATACAACCTTCCTGCTTAATTTTCTAACTGGCTTTACTACTAGCTTTTTCTGTAAGTGGTACAGATTCTTGAGATGATCACTAGTTATTAAATTGTCATCTACATAGAAGTTCCTACTCAGATATTGTGATCGTACATTCTTAATGATGTGACTCGGATCGAAACTAAGAAAAAGTGGCCTCTGCTCGTCTTTCGGGTGACGAATTTCATGAATGACACATCCGCCACACAGCGCCTCAAACATTGACACATTCACCTGACAGTTGTCCGTCACTATTCTGATGACCTTGAAACCGCATTCCTCAACCGCAGTCAGTGCGTCCAGTGTTATCCTAGATAACTGTTGTCCTGTGAGTCCACATATAAAGTAGAACGAGACAGGTATCCTGTAGAAGGATGACAGGCCCTTGAACAGTATGCATAATAATTTATTAGCCAATTTATGTTCGATTCCAATTGCATCTTTCTCAATATCACTAATGCCGAGAAACATGTCTAAATTCTTGTCATACAATAGTCTAGACTTTATGGCCATTTCATCAATGATTAATGAACCAACCTTCTCATTATCGTGAGTCAGTGACTTTTCTTCAGCTGTCAACCTAGCTTTTGCAAGTGACGTGACACCTGTCTCTCCGTTCGTATACTCAATGTACGTTTTCAGTGTTCGTGGATGAGGAAGTTGTAAAATATTTATATCTCTAAGTAAGCGGTAAGCCGACGGTGATTTATTAGAGAGCAATACACATATTTCTATTGTTGTTTCATTGTATTTACACTTTCGTTTCGTGAAAGCTCGAATTTGTTCAAGGAAGAAATTAGCCTACAAGTCCCCACGATCCGCTTCACTCTTGAGCTTCGATATTTGAACATCGAGTTTGTCCTGACGTTGCACTGAATGTAATTTTTGTTTCAATGAAATTATCTTCTGATTCAATGACTTAATTGTAGTTCTGTATACTGTATTTTTCTTAGTGCCCTCCTTAATTTTAATTTTGTTGACTTGCAATGAGTTTGCTTGATTGTAGAACATTGCGTTCCTACACTAACACGTGGTTTATCATGGTTTTCTTCAATTCGTTCATCCAAATAGTCTTCCGTAAAATTTAAATTACCTGAACATTTCTTTTTATTGTTGATATGTATGTCTCTATCGACACGTGTTCTTTTGCGCGTATTTCTATTTATTTGTGCTTGTTTATGTTCGGGGTAGTCCTCAAAAACCGTCCAAAATGCGTTCGGTAAGAGCGTTCTCTTTGTAGTACTTATACTAAAATCAGAGTCCTTGAAATGCTTGCTACAAATTCTAGATGACTGTTTTGGTGTCCACAAAGACCCTGGCTTTACCCCCTCACGTGAAACAGCTAGAACCCATTGTTTCAGTATGTCATTGTTCAATGGAAATTGATGAAACGAAAGTCCATTGCCTTAAACTTGACGAGATTTACAATACGACACGCTATAGTACATCATTTTTGACGAACACAATAATAACACTAATATTTACACATAAGTTACTCTATTAAAATCATTCAGTGACTTATATCTAAAATATTTATCACACATACATGTCACATTTACGCTAGTACACTGGATTAAAACTTGCTTTTCACTATGTCTTGCTCATAAAGACCACTTAGCACCCATCTCAATATCAGTCAAGCAGCAGTCTACTGCTCTTAACGAAAGCACAACTATAATACGACACGCTTCGCCAGTCAATTTTAAACTCACCTTAGCTTTCTCACTCATTAGGACACCTTATTTACCGCCAAATACAGACACACTACTGTCGACCAAAGTATTATGTGTACTCGAGTTTGAAGGTTGTTTGTTAAGTAACCAATAGACCTACATAAAATCCAATACCATAAACATTTTCGTCGTTCTATTCTACGTTAGTTCATGTAGGTTTGGATTTTTTAATTTATATTTTAATATTTTTTATTGCAGTTGGAACACAAAAAGTGCACGTTTTTAAGCGTGTTTCAACCATGCGTCACATTTAAGAATTATTATCTCAAAAGCCCGTCATCAGATCGAATCCAAATGTTAACACAATATACATTGGAATGTTGTATAACTGGTTTATTAATTTCACAATTTTGTGTATCCAAGAAACAAAGTTGTTATCATTGTTGTATGGTAAATTTTTCTCGGCTCGGGGTGGTTGGAAAATGTAGTTCTTGGTTGCGTTGTAATCGTTACACATCAAAACGTTATGCTGTATGACTGTGAAATACGTAAATTAAGTCATTTATTTTATATCGGTTTGTATTTGTACGAGGAAATAACACATGGTTCTCGAGCTAGCCGCTCCGGCAAAAGCTGTACAGCGTTGCTGAGATGATGCCCATCACTTCCGAGCGAGACGCGCCATGATGCGTGTGGGCACCATTACGGCAACGCTGTACAGCTTTTGCCGGAGCAGCTAGCAGGTGGAACATGTGTTATTTCCCCGTAGAGATACAAACCGATAAAAAATAAGTGAATTAATTTACGTATTTCACAGTCATACAGCATAACTTTTCGATGTATAAGGATTACAGTGCAACCAAGAACTACATTTTCCAACCACCCCGAGCCGAGAAAAAGTTACCTTACAAAAATGATAACAACTTTGTTTCTTGGACACACAAAATTTTGAAATTAATAAACCAGTTATAAAACATTCCTATGTATATTGTGTTAAAATTTGGATTCGATCTGATAACGGGTTTTTGAGATAATAATTCGTAAATGTGACGCATGGTTGAAACACGCTTAAAAACGTGCACATTTTGTGTTCCAACTGCGAAAAAAAAATTAAAATATAAATTAAAAATTCCAAACCTACATGACCTAACGTAAAATAGAACGACAAAAATGATGATGTTATTGGATTTTTATGTAGGTCCATTGGTTACTTCACAAACAACCTTCAAACTCGAGTGCACATAATACTTTGGTCGACAGTAATCACAATGTTCGTAATGCAAACGGTACGATTAAGGGCGCCAGACAGCGAACCTAGTGGCAAAATGCGGAACAAGATCAAACCATCGCTCGCAATGTTGTCTGGCGCCACATTTCCAGGCCTTGTATATAACGTAGGCCACGATATAGCCTAACATCGCTCGGCGTTGACCGTGTATTATAGCACTAATGTGAGTTTTATGCGCCAACCGTTGGAGATACACGAAAGGTGATAAGGGCCTTTCGGATAGAAAATTAAATTTTAAACCTTGTATATGCCATCAAAAGTTTGCTGTATCTTAGCGTTTTTTTTTTTTTTTTTTTTTTTTTTTTTTTTAATATTTGAAATGGAAGTATGAAGTTTTGAAGCCAATGGGTGTAGTGACATCACTAAAACGGTCACCATCTTTAAATAGTGCAAAGTATCGAAATCTAAAGTAGTCTATATGTTAACAAGGTAAATCAGCTACATCCATGCACAATTTCATGTAAATCGGACCAGTGGTTCTTGCGTGATTGAGTAATACACAGACACACACCATTTCATTGTATTAATATGATAATGTCATAGGAGTATTTCATTTATTCACATAATGTATGTGCTACCCGTTATTAATCATGTTTCCAACGGGGTCGGGGATGAGATGCGTTGAAATTCTATGTGGTTGGTGGATTTTACGGCCGGATGCCCTTCCTGACGCCAACGTCATGAGAGATGAAATGATTGAAGATGGATGAAACTGGACAAGGATGTGGAAGGAAGCGACCGTAGCCTGTCTGAAGGTACCGTCCCAGCATTTGCCTGGTGTTGAAAATGGGGAAATCATGGAAACCCATTTCAAGGACGGCCGACGGTGGGGCTGGAACCCACCCGTCTACGAGTCAGCAGAGAGCTTGGTCCCATGGCCTAACACTGCGCTTTAGCGAGCGTAGCCACCGCTGTCGGTATCCATATAATCATATAATTTATTTTATACATTTTTTTTAAATTATCATAAAAAGGAGACATATTGGATTTTTATAGAAATGCTCGTTAAATTAGTCTTACAGTCTCAAAATTCTGAAGACCTGTAATGTTAATTTAATGTAAATTTTGCTTTACATTTTACAATCTCTGTATATTAGGTGAAAATTTTGAAGTGCACAGAACAAGCATGTTGGCAAGATGTGCATCTGAAATAGTTGAACGTAATGTATTCTTAATAACATTCATGGCAGAAAACGTTTAATCACAAATGTATATGCAGCCAAATCTGCACACGAGCCTTAGAGCAAGATCGTGAATTTCAGGCAACCGGTCTAAATCCTTTTAATAGCCTGGGAAGTTTTTAATAGAGATGGCCAGTGGGATATATGAAAATATGCTATTAAGTTCTTCACGGAACTACTTGTTATCAATAAAATTATCTTTGGCATATTGGCTTTCATGGCCAAGATCACCAAGAGCCCAATGATGAGCCTGACTTGGTGCATCTAGGTGAAATCACACAAAAGACACTGGAAAAAACAAAAAGATTTGCTGTTTTAAAATTATCTTTGTTCCAATTAAGAATACTGCTACACTGCGCCCTGGAAATTACTGTTGTGATTTACAAAAATATAACCAACATCACCGATTCTCCTCATGGAATATAACATATTGGCGCAGATTCCTATTACTTTCCTTAAAATTGCATAATCTATATATTTAAAACAGTAAGGTGATTTTTGTTATCACGAGATAGAGAGAACGACAGAACCAATTTACTTCGTAGAGCACTCTAACGAAAGCTCTTGGCCTGTAGATTTGCAGAGTGTCTCTAAAATAAACGAATATAATACGGTATATTTTTAAATAAATATAGAAAATAGCAGAATTCTTGACCCTCGCGCATGCGCACAATCCGCCTGGGCTCATGACAAAATGGCGGTGAGAAGTCCATTAAAATGTAAGTTATTTAATTAGCTTCCATGTAATTGAAAACATACATTAACCAAGTTCTGACAATACAATATAATAACAGTATGAACATATACGAATGTATATTGATTTTATTGATAATGAATTGGATTATTTTCTTCAGATAGCGGCTTTTGAAGATAGTGAATGGTTGCGTCTGCATCTAAATGTGAGTGCACGAGTAGCTATTTGGTTAAGGCGTTTGACTGTGGATCCAAGGATCGCAGGTTCGATCCCAACTCTCGCCAGTATTTTTTTTTTTTTTTGCCACTGAAATATTGTTTTATCAAGGAGTATTAGTAAGGTTTTATGTCAGTTAAAGATACATATTTCTACACATTTTCTCAACACGTTTTATTTCCGTTTTACCATTGCATTACAGCATGTCCTCAATACGTCGTTTGAATATCTGCAATCAGTTCCAGTAACTGACAACAGATGGCAGTACCTCGCCAATATAGTTCCAGTAACTGAGAGCAGATTGCGTAGATATATTTAAAACACAAGGCATGGCCTTGATGGCGAGTTTTCGCGTGATAGTTAAATATTGTTTTATCAAGGATTATTAGTAACGTTTTATGTCAGTTAAAGATTCCTACATTCCCTCTCAATAAGTTTTATTTCCGTTTTACCATTGCATTCTAGGTAATCTGTGATTGCATTACAGCATGTGGTCAAAAGAGCTAATATCTGCCATCAATTGCAGTAACTGACAACAGATGGCAGTACCTCGCCCATATAGTTTCAGTAACTAACAACAGATGGCAGCACCATTGCATCGATATATTTAAAACACAAAACATGGCGCGTTTTCAAGTGATGGAGAGTTATAGAGGGGAATTTTTAAGAAGGGAAACGTTGAAGAACATTAACTGACAGTTGAGTGTGTAGGCTATGTTGTTTATGTACTTTAATATTGCAATTTCTTCCCAATGCTTCGGTGGTCAAGTTGGTAGCATCCTAGACTAAAAGTTATAAATTATGCATCGTCGATATACTCTTAAATTATTAGTGAAAAGGTAGATTTCCAGGCCCTGGCGCGTGTCCACAATTGCTTTCGCCATGAGAGACACTTGGCAAACATAATTCGTTTGAAGGGCTCCGACATCGTTGTCACTCAGCCCCATGTACTTTGGTGTGTAAGTGTAAAATTTTCTCTGATAACCCGTATTATTGTGATAGCTGCATTACTTTGTGTATTTGTAATTAAGGTGGGAAATGGCAAGGTGACGGCCGAGGCCTTAAGTTAGGAACCATCCCGGTATTTGCCTTGAGTGGAAGTGGGAAACCACGGAAAACCACATCTAAGATTGTCGAGGTGGGAATCAAACCTTCCTTTTCTTAGTTATACCTCTAGAGACTGAATGTGCCCCGTTTTTGCCCTCAGACCAGAATTAAATTTCTTGGCAGAGCAGGAAATGTAACCCGGGTCTCCGAGGCGATAGCCAAGAATGGGTGGGCTTCCATGTGTTAATACGATTTTTGACATGCACGGGACATAGAATTCTAAAACAGCCTCCATTAGGGTGACCGCCGAAGTGAGTATTGAGTATATGCCTAAGCTCATTCCAGTAGTTGGCGAAGTTATTCTATGTTCCCCTGCAAAATGTACTGCCATAAACTATAACAGGTGATGGAAATAGCTTATTTAGAGCAGTTTTGTACTGTTTATATCAAAATGAAGAACGTCATTCTGCGCTGCGTTTTCAAGCTATTGCCAAACATTTCGCTGGCAGGAACAATTATAAGGAATTTATTGTAAGCGATCAGTCTCATCGCATTCTCCTCACCAACCAACTTGAGTATGAGAGTCTCTGGACGGTCATGTTGAACTTCATTGTATAAGACAGTTGTTTAATGATTATTTGTTTAGAGTACTGAATCTAACTACGCAGTTGATTTCGGCAATGGAAGTATTTTTTGCCATTTAATATTTAGCGGCTCCGATATTGCAGGTCACTATAGTGTTATCGAATAATACGAAGCCACATTTAAAATCCAATATAAATAGGCCATTTCAGAAACAATTCCAGATGTTATGCAGTACAGTGAAAGGTCTTTGACGATCAAATGTAAACATTGTTCTACATTGTATTTCTCTTGCGTAAAATCTACGCGCGGTTACTTTGGCCTTTACTGTTGTGATGGTAAAATTGATCTGCTGAAATATAAAATATTTGCCAAGCTGCAACAATGCAATGATATTAATTTTAAAGTCTGTCTGTCTGTCTGTTAGGTAGTCAGCCCGAAGGCTGGTTGGATCCTCAAAAAGTACCGCCGTTACGTTATGTGAGTAGATACCCACAAAAACCCAAGGCAGCGCTATTTTGAGGCGTTCTAGGCAAGAAGAGGAGTGAGGTAGTTTGCCATTGCTTTCCTCACTGAGTCAGAACAGTAGTCCTAACCCTATGAGTTGAACCTTTCACAGCATTCACAGGCACTGACTGTGCCCCGAATGCCATTACTAAGCATCACCCATACCTCGGTAGCTTCCATATAATCACAGCCATGAGTGAGACTGAGACATCGGTGAAAAGACACCTTTTACTCTAGCCTGTGCCAACTGACAAATGCAAAAGTACTGTATTCATCAAGAGATGGGGAACATTGAACTTATATCCAGTAGTTCAAACACATACATCAGCGTTAACATATTGGCGAACATAATTCATTTGATGGACTCAGACATCGTCGTCACTCAGCCCCGTCTATTTTGGTGTGCGAGTGTAAACTTTTCTCTGATAACCTGTGTTAATGTGATGGCTGTGTTGATGTGTGCATTTGTAATTAATGTGGGGAATGGGGAGTTAACGACCGAGGCTTTAAGTTAGGAACTATCCCGGTATTTGTCTGGAGTGGAAGTGGGAAACCACGGAAAACCAAATCCAAGATTGTTGAGATGGGAATCAAACTTTGCTCTTCTTAGTTTTGCCTCACGAGTGCGCCCCGTTCCAGTCCTCAGACCAGAATTAAATTTCTTGGCAGAGCGGGGATCGAACCTGGAATCCGGGGCAATAGCTCAGAATGTAGCCTTAAGAATGGGCTTCCCTGTGTTAATACGATCTTTGACAAGCACTGAACATATAATTCTAAAACTCCCTCCATTACTGTGGCTGGCGAAGTGAGTCTATGCTCATTCCAGTAGTGGCGAAGTGATTCTATGCTCCCTTGCATAATTTACTGTCATGGAAATACAAAGTATTGTACCTTCAACAGGTGATGGAAATTCATTATTTACAGCAATTTCATTCTGTTTATTTCAAAATGAAGATCGTCATCCTGAGTTGCGTTTGCAAGCAAATTGCAAAAATTGCAAGGATTTTATTATTGGCGATCAATCTCATCGCATTCTCATCAGCAACCAACTTGAGAATGGAAGTATTCATTGTATATGTGAATATTATTGTTTATTGATTATTTGGTTAGAGTGCATAACAATGGGTCTAACCACGCAGTTGATTTTGGAAGTTATTATTTGCCATTTAATATTTGGCGGCTACGTTGATGCAGGCCACTATAGTGTTACATAAAATGACGTTAATTTGGGCAGAAATGCTGCTATAAATAAACCCATTTGACGAAATAGAACATTAGCCGCAAAAAAGTGGGAAATCGGAGAAAAATACGAAGCCACTTTTAAAATCCAATATAAATATGGCATTTCAGAAACAATTCCAGATACTATGCCGTTACAGTTTAGGGTCCTTGACGAACAAATGTAAACATTGTTCTGCACTGTATTTCTCTTGCGAGAAATCTACACTTGGTTACTTTGACCTTTGCTGTTGTAATGGTAAAATTAATCTGAATAAATATAAAATATTTGACAGGCTTTAACAATTATTTTTCACTGGAGATGATATCTCAAGGAATTCCAGAGGGACTAATCGGCAGTACAATGCTATGTCATTCGTTTCATGGCGCAGCGGTCAAGCTGTATGCCTCTCACCAAGGCGGATCGGGTTCGATTCCCGGTCAATGCATGTGAGATTTTTGATGTGAAAGGCCATGTCCTGTGGTTCGGATTCCACGTTAAACGGAGGTCCCGTGGCTTATGATCGCGAGATTAACGGTCACGTTAAACTGCAAGCTTCCTTCCTTCCTTCGTTTCATTTGGTGCCAATGTTACTGTGCCACACGCACACGGTCCACATTGTTTTAAAATGTATGGAATTGCACATCATCGCATTTCTTCGTTATATTCCAAAAATATAAGCGATGGTTTGCGGCCAGTTGTATTAGACTCATCAGAGTTCTTGAATCCCTTGGAACTAAACGACTGGCCGCCACATACTCCAAACGCTTGGCCCGTTATGCTGCTTAGATATCTGAACGGTTCCCAAGGACTCCTAAATGCAACCATATTGCTTGGATTTGAAAATAATAGGTGCAGTTAAAATTAGGCAGAGATGTCTAATCCTTCGACTTGATTTAACACCATCCGATAAAACACTATCATTTTCTTTTAAGAGGCAATATTTTCCAATTCATTTGGCATACTTTATCACAATCAATAAAGCTCAAGGGGAAACTCTGGAACGTATAGGCCTCAATTTGCCCCAACAATTTTTCAGTCATGGCCAGCAGTATTTTGCAATGTTGAGAGTGCAATCTTTTGACGCCCTCATAGTTTCAATAGAGTCAAAAAATAATCGTACAAAGAATGTACAGTAGGCCTATATAAGAAAATTCTTCAGTAAATATTTTTATATTGACCGTCATGTTTTGACGGGTTTCAACTAGTATTTATTTATGTTCGACCCTGACTATTATCCCTCCCTATATTATTCTGCTAAGGTCCCATTCCAGTTTTTTACCGAAAATAAGGTCCCATTAGCACTAACCTACACATATGGGGTACCTACAAGTTCAGCAAAACCCAATGCCTCACAATTAAATAAATACCTTAAAACTTGTATATTTACAATGAAATAATGACAGAATGCAACACGGTAACCATGGTAACAGAATCTCACAGGTCCATCTATTTCTGTAAGACGCAATGCAATTTCAATTACATTACTGTGAAAGTTTCCAGACGGTTATAAGGTTATCACTGAACCAAATTAAGCTGTAAAATTCATCAATACATACAGTATAATGCGCTTAAGGGGGTCAAGGGGCACTTTAGAATTATTTCACGCAATTTTCACGTGTGAGTGTGGTACGAATGGTCTTTTTCACCCGACTATAAAGGGTCTCCAAAAACCACATTTAAAGGCCCTTAAATTAACAGTGTCTGTGATATTCCCAAAAAACTAACTTCGCTCTGATATACCTATGAAGGAATGGCAAACCCCTAACCACTGCACCAGTAGCTGAATTGATAAAGTCTGATTATTCATACCAAGGATAAATCAGTCATAGCATTCATGATTGAGATTTTGCTAAGTGTACTCTTTACAACTAGAATATTCGCGGGCGAAGCCACGACGGGTAATGCTAGTATGTCAGAAAACTGTATCATAATGATGGTCATTATAAGACTATTTTTCATTAAGAAACAGTTTCTCCCACCAATCAGAGCTCAAGAAACAGTTGTTTGACCAATTAGATAAGAATAGCATCGCACATGCGCTGAGTTCCAAGGCCTTCTATTTTAAATTTCACTGCGTGGCCTAGTGTCATAGTGGGGTAAACGAGGAGGCCATGGTCAAATACAAGGCATTCTCTGCGTCCCATGCGCTCTGTTCAGTACATAAAACTGGCAAAATCTCGACAGATATTTATGAATATTTATCTTCGAACATAAAATAGTTATAATAATTATTGTCGAACATAAACAGTCGTATGCAACTCACCTATAATGGTAATTAAGACACTCGTATGGAAATTATGAAACTCGCATACGCTCGTTTTATAAACATAATCGTGTCTTAATTATTGCCTTTATAGGCTCGTTTCATAATGTACTATAATATTTTCATTTCCAAGCAATATTAAATTGAGCTCCAGGCTCCAGATCATAAATAATCACAAAATCTGCAATGTGCCCAACTAATGTTCATTCTATACCATTCCTTAAACAATTCTGGTTGGTTGGTTCCTTAATTTAGGGGCTGCGACAACGCGGTCATGTAGCTCCGTGTACTTTGGGTGTGTGTAGAATCTGTCTGATAGCCGGTGTTAATTGTGATGACTGTATTAGTGTGCGTATCTGTTTTTTTTAAATTCAAGTAAGGACTGCAACTTTAAATTTTTCAAATAGTTCCTACTTTTGCCGCCAAACGCCACCGTCAACGACTACTAGGCCTAGTTCAGAACTTAGCTACTAGACGCCACCGCAGTCGGCTCTTGGCAACGAACGTAGCAACCTAAGAGCATTGTTTACATTCTTAACCTACAAAATTTAGTTTCACACAGGTGTAATTGGTGGAAAGTTCTTTAACATGCCATAAATCTATGTCATGGGACCGCCGGTTTTACTTCCCCTCCGAAGGAAGGTATAATGGAAGAGTGTTCTTTGAAGAACTTATATGTCTGACACATTGTTGTAACTCAATATAATACAACTAGCGGACCCGTGCGAGAACTCTCGCATGTGTATAAACCACCCGCCTGGCTTTACTGTTATGTGGGCTTCTATTAATATGTTTATTTGTTTAAACGCACTTTTTACACAAATTGTCGATATTTATAGAATCAGAAAGCAATTCCTCACTGCTGCTGGTTGCACAATGGGTTGTGTGCGCCCCATGTGTACAGACTACCCGCCTGGCTTCAGTGTTATGCGGCCGTACGCGACACAGTTCTGCCACGGACTCTCGTCTTGTTTATTTGTTTAAAAGCACTTTATATGCAAATAAATATATTTCCGTTGACTTGTCAAGAAATGCAAGATTTTTCCTGTACTATTGAAAAGATTTGTAAGATTTTGGTACAAACCACACCTTCTAACTCCCTCTGGTTTAGGAGCTTGAGTTTTGTGAAACATACACTTTAGCGTATTATATAATGCGTCGTCCAGTTGCAAAACTCGTTTAATCCACTTGTGAATAAGGATCATGTCGTAAAATTATTTATGTCATAATTTTATTTTACTTTATTTTATTTTGTTTTTTAAATTTTATTTTGTTTTGTTTCATTTTGATTTTGTTTTGTTTTATTGTATTTCGTTTTATTTTGTTTTAAATTGTTTATTTAATTTTTTGTTTTATTTTTTGTTTGTTTTTCTATTTTATTTTGTTTTTATTTAATTTTGTTTATTTTGTTTTATTTTGTTTTGTTTTATTTTGATTTTGTTTTGTTTATTTTGTTTCATTTTGACTTTCCATAAAACAAACATAAAACAAAAACTAAAACACGAATCAAAAATAAAAATTCAAAAACAAAAGCAAAATCAGAAAGCAAAAAACAAGAAACACAGAGCAAAAAGCAAAATTCAAAAAAGCAAAAGCAGAAAACAAACACAAAACCAAACCAAAGAATGAAAAGCGAAAAGCAAAATTCAAAAGCAAAAGCACAAAGTAAACACAAAACCAAAAACCAAAAACTCAAAGCAAAAAGAAAAAAGTAGAAAACAACAAACACAAGAGATACGCGAGGCAATGACCAGTGAAACGTTTCTCATGAAAATGATTCTTATTCACAAGTGGATTAAACGAGTTTTGCAACTGGACGACTCACTGTATAGATTGTTCAGTTATCAACTATATCTCTGTTCTACTAACATGTACACCTCCTCCCATAAAATAAATACTGTCTTCTCACTAAAAAGATAAATTCACGGGCCACAGCTTGCGACATAACGCTTTCCTAACTAATCTCTTGGAAGGAAAAATCACAGGGAAGAAAGGCCGAGGACGACCAAGAAAATATTTCCTGCAAGACACTAACTCTTCATTATGGTTCCTACTATGAAATGAAACGAGGTTCTGAAGACGGAGAACAATGGTTCTCACTTTCATAATATTTTATATTCATGTCAGACTAACACTGTTAACTGACTCCCATTTCCATCATAATATGTGGGGTGTGGTGGAGCAGCGGTCAAGCTGTTGGCCTCACACTAAGGTGGAGCGGCTTCGATTCCCGGTCAATGCATGTGAGATTTTCGAAGTGAAATGCCAAGTCCTGTGGTTCGGATTCCACGTAAAAAGGAGGTCCCGTGGCTCATGATCGCATCATTAACGGTAACGTAAAACTAAAAGCTTCCTTTCCATCATAATATTGTCCTTAAACAATTTAAAAAATTCTCAAACATCAATTTGCCTATCTGACTTCCATTCTTCAGCTTACTGCAATAGCTGAAAACCTCTTTTATTTTGAACCTCAATTGTATTTTGTCCGCATTTTCAATCTCATATGCATTTTGTAAGTATTTTGAAATTCAATCGCATTTTGTGTTTCGACTCTAAATTGCATTTTGTACGTATTTTGAACGTAAACTACATTTTGTGCGTATTTTTCAATCTATTCCTTTTGTGAGTATTTTCCTTCTAAATTCCCTTTAGTAAGTATTATCACTCTACATTTCGTGAGTCATTTCAATGTGAGTTCCATTTTGTAAGTATTTTCAGTCTCACTTAATTTTCGTTCTGGTTTCCATTTCATTGTTATTTTCGCTATCACCCAGACCATTAGGGGCCGATGACCTAGATGTTAGGCCCCTTAAAACAACAATTATCATCATCATGAAAACCTCTACGCCAAATTCAACAACTGTTCGTATTAATTATTCCAAGTCCTATAATATCAATATTAAAAATATGCAATGTCTTTCTCAACCTAGCTGAAATACGTATAAGGGTTGAAGGGCAGTGTGAGTCACCATACATCTCATACTTCCTGAGGTCATCCTTGGCACGTGCTCTCCGGAGTCGTGAGTTTTGAGACTAATTAGAATGTTAAGTCAGCTACTAATTTTGATACTATTTGTTACTAATTTTAACTCGTGAGTTTTGAGACGTAACCCTGTCTTTCTCAGCATTTTCTTTGACTTCTCATAAATATTAAATGAGAAATATTCTATATCTGGTTCCTTTTGTCGGCAAAAATCTATTATTAATGTTATTATTATTTTATAGGAATAGCCTTGGAGCACTAACCCAATTATACAAACGCAAATTCAATTTTCCTTCGTATTCATTATTTTTTGGTAAATAACATAGAACGTGTTATTCGACTAAGCCATTATACAATTTTAAGAAATAGTACGGTAATCAATGATAGACTATGCATGCCACGCACAAAGTTGCCCCTTTTATTGACATATGTGATTGCTCTTCCCGCTCTGTGTGAATTTGATATGCTATTTTGACCTGTCTTTATCATATTGTAACAATATAATTTAATAATTGTAAATTTACAGATTTTATTTTATTTACTAGGATGAGCTACGAGTTCCGTTCAATTTCAAGTACCGATAGTTCCAGCTTTCACTACCAGATCTCAATGATACCTAGCGGTGAACGTTGGAACTTTGATAGAGCGTTACAACGAAATGTAACCCAGGAATTTAGCTCCACACAAGTTTAGTCTGTGGAAGGATCTTTTACATGCCATAAATCTATGGCATGGGACCGCCGGCTTTACTTCCCCGTCGAAGGAAGGCATACTGAAGGATTTTAACGCTCTTAAAAAATCCGACGACTTCGGCCGGGTTTGAACCCGCTATCTTGGGCACAGCAGTTCAGCATGCTACCAACTACGCCACCGAAGCCGCTAATTTACAGATTAAACAATGAGTAGGAAGTGTAAGAAAATTCATAAAAACTGTTTATTTTTCCTGAATTTTGTAAAATGTGTATATTTGTAACGATTTAATCAATAATAATAATAATAAAAATAATAATAATAATAATAAATAGTAATTATGGACGGAACGTAACTCTATTACGCAACCAGTACTTATGACTTTTAGCACTCATTGTAAAACAAAACTGTAGTTATCAGAAACGCGGCGAGTTAGTTTTTGTCTGGAGAATAAATTCCCACCTGACATTTATTGCACATTGCACAGTACAAGTAAGTTACGTGTGGGAGCTCTGGTAATACTGTAATACACCGCGTTATCTCGGCGTCTATACCCCCTGTTAACCTGCTTATCTACAGAACACAGCGTTCTGTTATCTCGGGGCACGTTAGGAAATTCCAGTCGCAAAGGTCCTGGAATCGATTGCCAGATCTACCAACAAATTTCAATTATGTTCTGAGGGTTGTAATGGGCTGTCCGATCTGATTGAGATGTAGCACAAGGACTTCAGTAGAAATGATACCCAATCCTATATTTAGCACCTGTTTTAGGGTGTTAAAGAAAGTTTATTCCTGAGCAACGCATCAACAGAGGTGAGCGCTCAGGGAGTAGATACGAGGGCGTGGCTGGCCTGCGCATCTGACATCTCACACTCCCCACACAGGACGTGGGTTTGGCGACCACGGCACCCCGGCTAAATCCAACATTGCTTCCAATTACTTTTGCCGGGCTCCTCAACAACAGTAGACTCTGCCGCGGATAAAGCACAACGAAATTTAATCGCTGTAGTCAAGTGTTGAAAGATGTGGTGTTATAAGTATATAATTATATAATATTTATGATTGCAAATACACACTATACAGTGTGGTCCGCCAGCCCCTTATTTTTTTTGGGAGGAAGGCAACCCAACTAACGCGTATATCACAGTCATCCTAAAAACATTAATACTTGTTCCTTTACGTCCATTGTACAACTTTACCGTTGAGTACATCCTCGCGAATATAGTAGAAATTAATAGTGGCAGTTTTCTTTCAATGACCTCAAATATAATGCATGATTGAAACGATTAGAGCTCCGAATAGCACATGCTTACGTTTTGACAGGAAGTGTCTACGAATAGATTCAATGCGTGCCAGCAATATACCATGGTTCTCGGTAGCTATGGTGGCTAAATCAAGAGTAGCGTCAACGAAGTCGCATTGTAGAAGGTTCGAATCTTGAACTAGTACTTTTTTTTTTTTTTTTTGCTTAATGTCGTTTATTGTGGATGTATTATGGACGCAAATCTATCTGTTCCAACGAGTGAATTTTATTTGGTCCTCAAAAGGACCGTACTTATCCGATGGTACGCAGCCAGATTGGACGACGACATAATGATCTGTAGAACGAAAGCAAGGTATCCTGTATATTCAAGGTAGCAAGTGTTCGAAATTTTGACCACCTTTGTTTAAAGGAAAACTCCGACTCACTCAGACGACCCACATAACAAATAAATAAATACATCAGACCGAAACTATAATTTCTTTCAATGGCGTCTGTGTCTTCAACGTGCCAGTAAATCTACTGACACGGCTCCCTCGCATTTGCGCACCCTCAAATGCCAGCTGACTGCGCCAGGATACGAACCTGCAACCTTAGGCACAGCAAGCGAGAACGTTACCGCTGAGCCTCGCAGCAAGCCAGTAATTACAGAACGTGTCATATTATTATAAATATTGAACTATTAAAATTCTAATTATCACGAATAGAGTCGCCTCCGTTGCGTAGTAGTCAGCGTGATTAGCCTCGGGTGGTCCAAATAAATAGAGGGGGTTCGATTCCCACCTCAGCCATCCTCAAAGTGGTTTTCCGTGGTTTCCCACTTCGCCTTCGGGCAAATGCCGGGATGTTACCTACCGTACGGCCACGGCCGCCTCATTACCTCTTCCTTGCCTATCCCTCCCTATCCTCTCCACCTTTCCCATCCCTCAAGATGTCCCTGTTCGCTTTGCAGGTGAGGCCACCTGGGCGAGGTGCTGATCCCACCTCCCCAGTTGTATCCCCAGACGAGATGTTTCAAGCTCCAGGTCACTGCCCGTAGAGGTGGTAATGATGGGATCCCTCGCTGAGTCCGTGGGAAAACCTAACCTGGAGGGTAAAATCGACTAAAAAAATATTAATTATAACGAATAGTATCCATCCATGGTTTAGAACAGTTTTTTTTTTAAATTTTATTAAGTCAATTTACCCTCTAGGTTGGTGGTTCCCACGGACTCAGCGAGGGAACTCACCACTACCGCCTCGATGGGCAGTGTCCTGGAGCTTGGAACATCTGGTCGGGAGGGATACAACTGGGGAGGTGTGATCAGCACTTCGCCCAGGCGGCCTCACCTGCAAAGCGAACAGGGGCTTCATGAGGGATGGGAAGGGATAGAAGATTGGGATGGATAGGCTAGGAAGAGGGAAGGAGGTGGCCGTGGCCTTACAGTAGGTACCATCCCGGCAATTGCCCGAAGACGAAGTGGGAAACCACGGAAAATCACTTCGAGGATGGCTGAGGTGGTAATCGAACCCCCTCTACTCATTTGGGCCACCCGAGGCTGAGTAGACCCCATTCCAGTCCTCATACCACTTTTCAAATTTCGTGGCAGAGCCGGGAATCGAACCCAGGACCTCCGGGGCGGCAGCTAACCATGCTGACCGCTACGATACGGAGGCGACATGGTTTAGATCAGTATTTAGGGAAAATAACCATTTAAATAAGACAAGAAAATAACTTTCCCTATCGTCTTCGTAGTTTTTATTTTTATTTTAATCGTTTACCCTCCAGGTTGGTGGAACCCACGGACTCAGCGAGGGAACTCACCACTACCGCCTCTACGGGCAGTGTCCTAGAGCTGGGAACATCGAATCGGAAGGGATAGAACTGGTGAGGTGTGATTGGCACCTCGCCCAGGCGGCCTCACCTGCAAAGCGAACAGGGGCCTCATGAGGGAAGGTAAGGGATGGTGAGGATGGATAGGCAAGGAAGAGGGAAGGAGGCGGCCGTGGCCTTGAAGAACGTACCATCCCGGCATTTGCCCGAAGACGAAGTGGGAAACCACGGAAAACCACTTCGAGGATGGCTGAGGGGGATTCGAACCCCCTCTACTCATTTGGGCCACCCGAGGCTGAGTAGACCCCGTTCCAGTCCTCGTACCACTTTTCAAATTTCGTGGCAGAGCCGGGAATCGAACCCAGGACCTCCGGGGCGGCAGCTAACCATGCTGACCGCTACGCTACGGAGGCGACGTCTTCGTAGATAATGTGAACAAAACCAAGTTGAAATCTTGCTGTACGAGATAGGGAGGGTATAATAAAATAGTTAAAAAGAATTGAAAAAATCTGCCGTTGGATGGTCTTGAACCCGGGATCTTCGAAAGAGCGAGCGGGCGCAATAACACTTGCACACATTTCCAACACACTCTGGAGGTTTTTGTTGCTCTTCTTATTAACGCGTATGGTAAAATATTCAATAATTACAGTTAGATCTTAAATATAGATTGGAATGCATTCGTTCAGTACCTGGCAGGTTTTCTAATTTACTTAAAGCAATTTTCGCGACCGCTTTGCGTTAATAAGGCGAAAGAACAGCAACTAATGCCCTCAAACGACAGCCCTTCGGTTTTATTTCATACAACTTAGCGTCCAAAATGCTAGCGTGTGATACACTTCGGTCATACTGACGAACAGAACAGAATTATACAGGATTTTGTGCCAGCGTACACACCAGCTTCCTTGCCAGCGAGTGTCGTGTGATACGGGCCTAAAGATATGCTAAGACTTTTTGTTAAAATTTTATAACAAAACAAGATGTTCGGTAAAGAACGTATAGCCTACTTTCTCCTAAATACATGGGTATGGTTATAACCCTTTGTCCTTTTCAAGGAGTATAATTGAATGTTGGTTGTAGTAGCTTCTTGAAATACAACGTGCTTTACGGATATTATACATGAATATGATGTGCCCTTTGCTAGTGCTACCTCTGTAAAAAAATCATTCAATTCGGTTTCACCGTGTTTGAATTGATAGGGGGAATCGATTTGCACACAAACATGGCCGCTATCTGCACATTATTGGTCTGATGACCTTGTAACTTAGTGTGGTCAACAGATTATCTATACATAAAGGCATGTCGTTGCAAAATTTGGTAGGGATCAGATTATTAGGTTGGTCATAATTTGATTCAAGGATGGCCGCCATTACGTTTTCGTCAATATGGCGGCGATATAAAACATGACACTGGAGTGCCCTTTGCTAGTGCTACCTCTGTACCAAATTTCGTTCAATTCGGTTACACCGTGTTTAATTGATAGGGGGAATCAATTGGCACACATACATGACCGCCATCTGCAAACTAATGGGATAATGACCTTGTAGTTCAGTCAAACGATGCTCGCCATACAAGTATACGTTGTTGCAAAATTTGGTAGAGATAGGATGATTAAATTAGTCGTAATTTGATTTAAGCTTTGAACATTTGGGTGGCCACCATTACGTTTCCGTCAAGATGGTTGCGATATAAAACATGACACTGAGGTGTTCAGCTCTAGTGCTACCTCTGTACCAAATTTCGTTCAATTCTATTTCACCGTGTTTGAATTGATAGGGGGAATCGATTTGCATACATACTTGGCCGCCATTTGCAAACTGTTGGGCTGATGATCTTGTAGTTTGGTCAAAATATGCTTCCCACATATAGGTATGTTGTTGCAAGATTTGGTAGAGATCAGATTATTAGGTTGGTCGTAATTTGATTCATGCTCTTAACAATAGGATGGCCGCCATTACGTTTTCGTCAAGATGGCGGCGATATAAAACATTACACTGAGGTATCCTTTACTAGTGCTACCTCTGTACCAAATATCGTTCAATTCGGTATCACCGTGTTTGAATTGATAGGGGGAATCGATTTGCACACATACATGGCCGCCATCTGCAAACTATTGGTCTGATTACCTTCTAGTGTAGTCAAAAGACGCTCGCCATATAAATATATGTTGTTGCAAAATTTGGTAGAGATTGGATGTTTAGGTTATTCGTAATTTGATTTAAGCTTTGAACATTTGGGTGGCCGCCATTACGTTTCCGTCAAGATGGCTGCGATATAAAACATGACACTGAGGTGCCCTTTGCTAGTTCTACCTCTGTACCAAATTTCGTTCAATTCGGTTTCACCGTGTTCGAATTGATAGGGGAGGGAGGGGCAGACATTCAGAGTACACACACTCACAAACACACCCTCACACACACACAACGTCACACACACACAGACAGACACACGATTTTTGCTAATAATACAATGTAAATTACTACGGAATACGTATACTTCGATGCAAGCACTGGCGATCAGAATATCCTTCGATATGTTGTTGTTTTGTTTCATTTGAGGGCCTAGAACATTTAGCCATGTTTACTTGGGTGTGTGTGTGTGTAGAATTTGTCTGATAACCTGAGTTATTGCGGACTTGTAATGATGTGTGTATTTGCAATTAAGGATTGGGAAGGAGGCGGCCGTGGCCTTAAGATAGAATCCGTCCCGGAATTTGGAAACCACGGAAAACCATTTCCAGGGTGGCTGAGGTGGGAATCGAACCCACTTCTTCTGATATTTGCTCCACGAGGCTATGTGTACCCAATTTCAGCCCTCAGACAAGTATTACATTTCTTGGCAAGGCTGGGAATCGAACCCGGACTTCCGGAGCAACACTTCGAGATGTTATGTTAATATTCATGCCAGTTTTTAAATTTTCTGCCATAACAGGTCACGTGGCATAACGTACCAATTCGATCGTGTTCTCTTTATAAATCATCAAAATTCAACGAACTCTTCACAAAAATTCGTCGTAAGGCAATAAATGTGGCAATGTAGTTACATCCCGACTAAAATGGAATGTGGGCTTTCGTTAAAAAAAAAAGTGTGCCTACTACTGGATTCGAAGCAGCATTCTACCCGCTCGCACTCACCAAGTACGGTCAGGCATTAAACCTCGCAGCCACCAAGACATGGTAAATACCGCACGCTAAACGTGCTTTAGTTACTGTAGCCGTCCCAACTCAAACGTTTAAGTCCATCTCAAAGTCTTCAATCACGGTTTGTGGTGTTGATTTAACTTTCTACTATTACAGATCACGTGGCGTAAGCTATTAATTCGATCGTATTACGTGTATGTGTGTTATTTTAAGGAGCAGAAAGTCATATGTTAGTAGAATGGGCCGTAGTATTTGGCGGGGAAAAGTTTAAGGTCGGTTTTTCTTTGCTAGACCCATGACCCAATTACATTGCTGTCACACAGTCAGAGCGCAGAGCAATATCGACCATCGGGAGAAATGCTATGTTAGTTGGGTTTCATAAAACTAAATAATAAGGGGCGGGTGGACCACACTGTATATGCTTAACATTATAACGTGTGAGTACATGGCCACAACAACACACATATATGGCCGCCATCTTCAAACTATTTGTCTAATGGCATTGTAGTTTGGTCAAAAGACGCTTTCATTATAAAGGTATGTTGTTGCAAATCTTAGTAGATATCAGATGACTAGGTTAGTTGTAATTTGAATTAAGCTTTGGACATTTGGGTGGTCGCCATTCCGTTTCCATCGAGATGGCGGCGATATAAAACATGACACTGAGGTGTCCTTTGCTAGTGCTTCCTGTGTACCAAATTTGGTTCAATTTGGTTCAATTTGGTTTCGTGGGGTTTGAATTGATAGGGAGTGCAGGTTGAGGGACAGACATACCAAATCACACACACAGAGACTGACAACTTTTGGCCTGTGTAGTTCTTATAAGTGTACTTTTTTTTTTTTTTCAAAAATCGAAAGTAGGCTAAAAATAGGCTTATGAGATCACATTTTGTCCGCGTGTGGGTGTTTGTGCGTCCGTGCATCCCCCCGTAATTAAATCTAAACGTCTGGAGCGATTTCAATGAAACTCGGTAAGGTCATAGTACTATTTTGGCTGACCCCGACCATGCCCTTCAAATTTCATTACGTCTCACCAATCCAACATGGCAGTTGTACGAAATATTTCACCGGCATTTTATATCACCGAAACTATTACCAATATCAGGGCCGATAACCTAGATGTTAGGCCCCTTAAAACAACAATTATCATTATTATTATATTACCAATATCACCCTGAAATTTCGTACGGTGATAAAGGGTACGACTAAAAATTCAGCTATGAGACTTCCAAAAATCTGTAAAATACAAAACGAGCATGGTGGCCAAGTGAAGGTGAAACATGCTAATAGAGTTTTCTCGTGATTTAACAATCTGAGCGCAGTGAAATTTGGTACAGTAAATGTTTATATACATTGTAATGCACTGGCATCTAATTTAGTTCAATTGTTCACATAACCTCAAGATGGTGGCTGTGCGCTATTTTAAAATCAAGTTTTTATTTCTTGTTTCCTAATCATGCGACAAAAGTCAACGTTTGAATAATGAACCTACGCAATAATCCCTATCTAATAGTACTGTACATAACTCTTTGGGCTGCATATATTAAAATCCAACATGGTGACCATCCGAATTATTTAGACGGCTCTCAATATCTATTATCTATAACAGCAATCAAACTGAAAATGTGTATGTGTATAGAGGCTATAAACATAAGTTATGGGACTTTCAATAACCTGTTGAGCACAAATCCAACATGGCGGCGGCGCGAAATTTAAATATTTCAATGGAAGTTTCTCGCGATTTAACCATCCGAGCGCTGTGAAACTTGGTACGGTATATGCTTATACTTATTTTAATACACTGGAATATAATTTAGTTAAATTGTTTTCTTAACCACAAGATGGCGCCTGTGTGAAATTTTAAAATTTCTTGTTTTATTTCTCGTGTCCTAATCGTGTGATTGAAGTTTGAATACTACACAATAATCTTCATGTAATAGTACATAACTCTCATGCCTACATACATTTAAAAAAACAAAATGTGGCTATGGGATAGGTAAGTTGGGAGTATTAAAATACTGTACCTTCTGGCGGGAACAGCTGATGGCTTCCTTTATTTTTTCCACCGTTTGCTTTAAGCGATTCCCTCTAAAATGCTGCCGCAGAGTCTAGAAGGAGCCACCTGCTACGTTCTCATTTCATGTGACCAGTGCTGCCGCTGTGTGCTCGAACAAAGAATTGATGTGATGTCTTGGGCTGTGGCACTGCCATCGTAATGTACAGGCCATCATGCAGCGACTCTTAACGATTGATTAGCTGATCGGTAGTGGGTAGAGATGGCGACGATTTTGCTTTGTGTTGAGTTGTTTTTATCTCTTTTGAATGAGTATCCGCGTGAAAAGTGATACTTGAGAACGCTTCTACTTCCGTCATCTAGAATGATGATTATTTATTTCCTGGAACAAATGTTCATTTTGTAGGTAGGTTATTGTATTGTATTGTATTGTATTTGGCGTTGCATGTTTGTCATCACACAGAAGGCTATGTTTTAGTTAGGACCTCTATATCACTTATTATTTCGACTCATACAAGGTTTTTTGGATGGTAATAAAATGTTGTTAGTTCAGGAAACCTTCTTCCCAGGTCGCAGGTATGTCAAAAGTTTGTTTATAGCAACTACCGGTATTATGAAAGAAATGATAATGTGGCTTGCTTCTCCTTCCCCACCACGACAATTTAAGAAAGCAATGCATACATAACATTCTTAGAAATTATTTCTACATTACGGGGAATACAAGAGTGTGTTTTAATATTTCCCTGAAAGTAAGATACCATTCTTCGGGAGAGAAGAGCTAATCGACTTGATGGTAGGTTGTTAGTTAATATGGTTTCAATTATTGTAAGGAGTTCCCAAACTTCAGCCTATGCTAGGACTGGAAACATTTCTAATATGATAATGCTGAGGTTAAGTTACTTACCGTATGTAAATCAGGGAAGCGATATCCAGTATTCAGTATCTACTGAAGTCAGTCCAAGTTACATTATTTGTGAGAATGGTCTCTCGATCAAGCTCAAGTGAATATGGTAATGTTTTCGTTGCAGCATTTGTGTAGGCTACTGTATTTATATTAATGGGATTGTTAGCACCTAGTGTATGTACTGTAGGTTATTGATACCAGATTTCAAAATTACAACCCATTGTAAATTCCTGATTCAAGAAACAAGTTAGATTGAGTCATAGATAATAATTGCTGTTAGGATTGGCCCTGTTTAAGTCACCTTGAGGGTGGCCTTTGCATTCATTACAGTTAGAGATAGGATACATTGTGCTTTGTCATCGACGAGCAGTTTAGGACGTGATCTGTTGAATAGCCAAGAGGGATGTGGGGTTTTCTCAGGCATCTACCATAAACCTTTTCAAAGCGGTGAACAACGAGAAAATGGCCAAGAATAGATCTTATTCTCGACGTCAAAATACTGCAATTTAGCCATGTTTGTGTGTTTCAACGTCCTAGTAAATGTACCGGCAATGTACCATTTTGTTCACTCTCAAAATACCAGCTACATCGGCCGGATTCGAACAAGCGGAGCGATAATTAGGCGTATGTAGTGGTAACGTATGGAAGTGCCGATCAGCCCTAAATAGCATTGCTATTTTTCTACGTCTTGAAGCGGGAGCGTAATTTATATTAGGTTTGAAGAGACTGCGTGTGCTTGCTGCTGCGACTATAACGACCCTAGGCGTGACGTCACAGTAGGAGCCTTACGGACTATACATTACGATGACAGTGGCTGTGGTCTTGGCTGTTGTCGCAACAGCACAGCGGAAAAGGTGGACACGCATGCGCTAAAGGTAAAGTTCATGTTTGCTGGCATTAAACATAGAAATTCTCGTTGAGCTGCGATCTACACAGCCAGTGACGGACGAGGAATGCAGCGCACGACTAGATACCTCGTTGTGAGGGGAGTTGATATATTTCCAATTATTTTACTGATATCTTTTTAATGCACTGTATTTGATTGTATATAATATTACTAAAGTAATTAATTTTCTAATAAAACAATGTGCTGGAGCACTTCAGCACATGAGGTGCAGCCGCCCCCGGTTGTAGCACACCAAGATAAGAAACACCAGTTACAGTTGTTTCAGCATTAAAGAAACGTCCGTAAAGTTTCCGCCAAGATATGGTACAAAAATTATTTAATTTATGGGAGTCTCGATGCAACTGTACCATCTCGTGGGGATTTGTTGACACCTAGATGCGCACATTATGAGTGCTCAAATATCCATCGGTGAAATGTAGATTCATCACTGAAGACGATACCATCCAGAAAATCTTCATCGTCATGCAGCAACATTTCATTTGCAAAGTTGGCACGTAAACCGTAGTCTGCAGGCTTTAGAGCTTGTACCAACTGCAAATGAAGACTCCACTGGAAGAACGGGGTAAGTCACATTATGTACATTTCTCAGGAGAGCCAATTTAATCTTTCAACACTAAAATGAACAACTTAAAACACCCCAGTTGAGTGTAAGCAATAAGGTTATTTTTCCAAATGTATTTCTTATAATGGAAGTACATGTAATACAAATAACAAATTAAGTTAAATTATGAAAAAGTGAGAAAATATGGGACGTTCTTTCCATTTCACTAAAAATAAAAACCTCTGTATCTCGCTGACTAATGAGCCCATTTTCCTTAAAATTTAGGATTCATGCCAATGATTAATCTATATAGACCTATCTATAGTAAAGCCATCATTACTTCCGACTTGACGTTTCAGTGCTAGGCTAGAGTTTCGTTCGCTAAATCGCGACATCACGAACGAAACTCGATTTGTGCTGATATATCGATTCGAATGGCTGCCTGTGATAGGCTAGTTTAAGTGATTTTCCTTCTCACCGCTAGATAACTCCGGGGTAACTCTGAAACGTCAAGTCGGAAGAAATGATGGCCTTACTATAAAATAATGACGAAATTAAGTTGGTAATAATGAAATTTTAATTACAGTAGTTCGAAATATACCTGAAGTAGTGTAGCCTAGTAGAGCACTACAGTTGGCACCCTGGTGACTGAATATATTCTTAGTTCCATATCTTAACGTACAGAATTCACGTACGAAATTTGGTTGAAGTCCAATGGATAGTATGGAAGTTACATGCAGTTAGACATTGGATCTATAAGGGCGCGTAAAATCCTGTTGGCAACAATGTTATGTATGTGTTGCTCAGAATTAATCTGAAATATTATAATCTATTATTTATTTATTTATTTATTTATTTATTTATTTATTTATGTATGTATTTATTTATTTATTAATGGGTACTGTTACAGTTGGGCAAAACCTGGTGGTAACAAGATATTTACATGCTGTATATCTCAATTTCTCTCCATAAGGTCTCTGTGTTCCCTGAATGCAACATTTATATTTTTCTTGAAAACTTTAAGAACTGTTAGGAAAAGGTTCTGAGACTTCTTCAGGTAACTCATTCCATGTTTGAATACCTCTGTTTATAAAAGAATACTTAGCTAAGTTTGTTTTTTGAATGTTGGGCCTAATTTTGTATTCGTGATCTCTCCTACCCATATAATCTGGCTCATGCATTCTGTTTCGCAATTCATTCAAGGCCGGTTCCCCTGCATGTGCTTTGTACACCTCCTGGAGTCTTCTTTTATGCCTTCTGCTGTGTAGGGATTCCCAACCCAATGACTTTAACATGGCAGAGACACTGTCAATATGAGACACTTCGCCAAGTACGAATCCTGCAGCTCTTCTTTGAACCATCTCACCAAATTTAGTTGAAATCAATTTGTTAGTATAGAAGTTACATGCATTCAAAGATTGGTCCTATCAGCAGGCTTAAAATCATGTTTGCAGCACTGACGTATATTAGTTACTCCAAATTAATCTAGAATGTCAAGTACAGTGCAAGGCTTAGAACTGTTGTCTTCCATACGTTCTGATATATTGGTATTAAAATAAAAAAATAGAGAGAGCATTTATTAACAGTTGGCAGCCCTGGTTGCTCCTATGAATATGCATAGTCATATCTGTTATAACACATAGTACATGCGAAGTTTGGTTGAAATCCAACATTGGACCTATCAGCATGCTTAGAATAATGTTGGCAACACTGTCATACATGGGCATCTGAAAATTAATCCCGAATGTTATTATCTATATGTGTGTGCCAAGTTTGGAACAGTGCGCATGCATAACTTCTGAGATATCCAACATAGAGCTCAAATTTATATTGTGTATTTTCAGCAGTTGGTAGCACTGATGTCATTTACAAATATGGCCGTGAGATATTCCGGTATAAATCTTTATACCAAATTTGGTTTTGATAGCAGCAGCCGTTTAGGAATTGATAGGACACACACACACACACACACACACACACACACAGAGAAGGACAGACATACACATACACACATCTGCCCGGGTGATCTCATAGGACTACTTTTTCATCATTTTTGCAAAATGTGAAAAGTAGGCTAAAAACTGTTATCACTGATGCACTGTAAACAGACTCCTTTTCGATATTATGAAATTAAGTGATCACATTGTCAAGAATAAGAAATGTATTTTTGCTTGACTATAAAATTGATGGTGAAATTATAAAAAGATGTGATTCTTTACAAGATTTGGATACTAATCTTGATTCAAACCTTTCATAAAACACTCAAGAATATTTAAACAGGCCGTAGTGGCCTGAAACATTTCGCGAAGAGGCAGATGTTGGACTTGTTAAATGTATTCACAACGAAAAGAGTCAACAAATACAACCAGTAATATCGTAACAAATAACAGAATACTTTTTTTTTTCATAAAATCATTTCTATTAACTTGTTTTGTTTTATTATTGTATTTGACATTCTTCTCAAAATGAAATATTGTTTAGCCTATTTTCATTTTATGAAAAAATAGGCTTATGAGATCACCTTTTGTCCGTGTGTGTGTGTGTGTGAGAGAGAGAGATAGTGTGTGTGTGTGTGTGTGTGTGTCCCCAATAACTTCTAAACGGCTGGAGCGATTTCAATGAAACTCAGTAAGTTTATAGCACTATTCCAGACGACCCCAACCGTGCCTTCAAATTTTGTTACGTCTCACCAATCCAACATGGCGGCAGTGAGAAATATTTCACCAGCATTCAATATCTCCGAAACTATTACCGATATCACCCCGGAATATTTTACTCTGATAAAGGGAACTACAAGAAGTTCACCTATGTGACTTTTGAAAACCTGGTAACTACAAAACCAACATGGCGGCCGAGCGAAATTGCGATTTTAAATGGACTTTTCTCGCGATTTAACCAACCAAACGCAATAAAACTTGGTACAGTATATGTTTATACATATTGTAATCCACCGACATCTAACTTCGTTCAATTGTTTACATAACCTCAAGATAGCGGCTGTGCGAAATATTCTACTGGCATTCAAGATCTACGAAACTATTTATAATATCAGCCTGAAATTTTGTACGGTGATAAAAGGCACTGCTACAAGTTTACCTATGTAACCTTTAAAACCCTGTAAATTACAACACAAACATGGCGGCCAAGCAAAGTTGAAACATTTTATTAGACTTTTCTCGTGATTTAACCATCTGAGCGCAGTGAAATGTGGTACGGTAAATGATTATACATATTGTAATGCACTGGAATCTAATTTAGTTCAATTGTTCACATAACCTCAAGATGGCGGCTGTGCGAAATTTTAAAATTAAGTTTTTATTTATTGTGTCGAAATCATGCGATCGAAGTGAAAGTTTGAATAATGAAGCTACGCAATAATTTTTCTTCAATGGTTCATAACTCTATGGCCTAAACATATAACAATCCAAAATGGCGAGCATCCGAAATATTTTGACGGTTCTCAATATCTACGAATCTTTTACAGCAATCAAACTTAATTTTTGTAGGTTCATAGAGGCTATGAACATAAGTTCACCTATATGACTTTCAGTAACCAGGTGAGCACAAATCCAACATGGCGGCGTCGCGAAGTATAAATATTTAAATGGACGTTTCTCGCGATTTAACCATCCGAGTGCAGTGAAACTTTGCACGTTAAATGCTTATACAAATTTTAATCCACTGGCATCTAATTTACTTCAATTGTTTTCATAACCACAAGATGGCAGCTGTGCGAAATTTTAACATCTCGTTTTTACTTCTTCTGTCCTAATCATGCGATTGAAGTCTGAATACCACACGTACACAATAATCTTTATGTAATAGTACATAAATAAAAATCCAACCTGGCGACCATCTGAAATATTTAGACGGTTCTCAATATCTACGAATCTATCACAGCAATCAATCTGAAATTTTGTATGTTGATAGAGGCAATTAATCTGAGTATAATAGGCTGTATAATTCTTCACGGAACTACTTGTTAGTATTTTAATTTGACGTGTTTCTAAGATGAAATGATTATTAAGTATTTTTAAACAAAGTATGTCTAGAAACGTAATGAACCTTTGGTTGAAAAAGGGCTCCATTTGATCCCGAAATATGTACCAATGTAATAAAAGTACAGTAAATGATATTGTTTTAACTGGGTCGAAGAAACATACTTTTTGTGAGTAAATTTAACAATTGTGACTTATGTCAATAAAAATAGAGAATCATGGTTTTATCATTTATTTATTTATTTATTTATTTGCGCACAACAGGATTTTCATCCCAACTACAGTGGCATTAAGATTACACAGTATGTTATTTTAAAACTTATACTAACTTAAACTAAACAGTAATAGTAATAAAACACTAATTAAAATTACACAGTGTGTTATCTTAAGATGTATACTAACTTAAACTAACAGTGACTAAATAAAACTAATTAAAATAACTAGGTGTACAATTAAAGCAGTATATTACAAATAAAACATGTGTAATACAAAAGAATTCCTAAGGACTAAAGTTCCGGCTCCTCAGCATCTCTGAAGACCATCAGATGTTGTTTTATCAAAACATTTTCACGTCTGGAGATATATTTTGAGACATGCTTTTAATTTCTAAATACATCGATGAAAACTGTTTGACTCAGTGATAAGAATTCATGATTTACAATTTGCAAGGTTTGTGGCATTATTTCAGGAGAGTGGTTAGGAATTCCATCAAAAATACTGTCAAGGAAGTACTAAAATCTATGGCATTATTTCTTTGAGCAACATTGTTGAAAATATTACATAGTCTGTTCAGCGGTGAATTTTTGTGGGCAGATGTCGTGGTTCTTTTAATTTCAAATGTGATATTGTTCCTAGAATTGATGCGTGGTACATGGAAATTTATGAGAGAAAGGAATTCGGAATCATCAATTGAATTGTTTATAATTTTGAAAAGGAATTTCATAGCATCTATTTTTCTTCGTATTTCTAAACTGTCTACATCAAAATTTATTAGCAGTTCCTTGTATGGTATCAAGTGAGGATAGTTGGCTGTTCTTTTAAAATGTAGATATTTTAGGAATTTCTTTTGTGTGTTTTCAACCATTGAGGTATGTGTCTTGCTTCTAGGACTCCATATAATGATAGCATATTCTAGTTTCGGTCTGACTAGTGTGTTGTAGAGGTGGATACACGTGCTTATGTTTTTGAATGGTTTTGTATTCCTGATAACAAATCCAAGTGTCTTGTTTGAGTCAGCTATCATTTTCAGTATATGGGGGGTAAACTTTAGTTCTCGATCTAGCAACACACCGAGATTTTTGTTTTCATGAACGGAATTCAGGACACTGCAACCTAACTTGTAATTAAAAACGATAGGGTTTATATTCCCGGTGAACGACATTGAGATACATTTTTCTACGTTTAATCCTAATACATTTTCTGTAGTCCATTCCATAATACTGTTCAGGTCATTTTGAAGCAAGTCGCAGTCGGTAGATACAGATATTTTTCTATATACCTTGAAGTCATCAGCATACAATAGACAATTAGAATGCTTTATTCTTTGAGGTAGATCGTTTATGAAGATGAGAGAAACTAAAGGTCCAAGGTTCGATCCCCGAACTATTCCCGAATTAGCTTCAAATTCTCGAGAGTTCTTTCTAAGAAATGACACATATTGTTTCCTGCCTTTAAGGTAAGAGCTGAAGAGGCATATAAGTAAATCAGAAAATCCTATGATTTTGAGTTTTTTTCAGGAGGACATCGTGGTTAATTTTGTCGAAAGCCTTCTGAAAGTCTGTGAATACAACATCCATTTGTCCTCCTGAGTCTAATGTTCTTGACACTGATTCAGTAAAGTTGACCATATTGGTGACAGTCGAACGTCGGGCGAGGAAACCATGCTGCTTTTCGGATATTAATGGTCTGACATAAATGGAAATTCTTTGGTACAGAATGAATTCAAAAATCTTTGCTACCGCTGACAATATACATATCGGACGATAGTTACTAATTAGCATTGGATTTCCAGATTTTAAGATTGGACATACTCGGCTTTTCTTCCAATTAGATGGAAATGTGGCGGTCTTAATAATTAAGTTATATATGAAAAGGAGAGGGTGCTTAAGAACATCTGCACAGCCCTTAATTACATATGGCGGGATATGATCTGGTCCAGCTGAGGATTTAGGCTTCAGTTTTCTTATAGCTACTTCTACCTCACGTAAGGTGACTTTGTCAATGTGCAGAGTGTCGGTAGTGATAGATGTATCACTAGGCATGCAGTATTGGGCTTTATTTGGTGAGTAAACCGATTTGAAATACGACGCAAAAACTTCAGCTACGTCTTGTTCATTATCGTATGTTTTACTGCCGTGGAAAAATGTATCACAACTATTATTATACTTCTTTTTATTTTTTAGATACGCCCAGAAGGATTTTGTGTTTTCAGTGATAATCTGTTCAATAGATTCAATGTGCCTTTGATATGCTGATTTTATTGCTGATTTTATTTCGGATCGCATTGTTTTAAACTGACTGTTGAAGTAGTCCGACAATCTTCTTCGTTTCCTATAAAATTCCTTCTCGTGTAATTTTTTAATTATGGCATCTGTAAACCATATAGGATATATTCTTTTGTTCTGCGATTTTATTTGAGGGACCCATTCGTTAATTACCCCGTATAGGTTCGAGTAAAAGCAGCCTACTGCAATATCGACATTAGTGCATTTGTATAAACAGTCCCAGTTCGAGTCCCTTAGACCCGTGAATAGATTTTCAAAGTTTGCGTTTTTAAAACTGTATGATGTTTGATAATCAATTTAGCATTTTTTATTTGTAGAAGTGGCCTGCAATTCTATATTCAGAGTGGGGTGGTGGACATCCTGAGGCAGTAGGGTTTCAGTGTTTCGTGTACATTTTACATTTGTTATATTCTGAGTGGCTAAAACTAAGTCTAACGTTTTACCGTGGCTGTTTTGGACTGAATTATATGAGATCATATTACATAGATTTATAAAAAGATTTAGTTCTCGACTTTGCTGAGTTGTGTTTAAATCGTTATTGTTATCGGTTATTGTTGGTATATTGAAATCCCCAACAATTAGTGCATGATTGTCATGAGCCTCGTAGTGTGATTCTAGCCATTGGAATACTTCTGAATACACTTCCAGCTTTGAGGACGGAGGTATATACAAGTTAGCAATAAACCATGTCTTTCCTTGAAAGTTTAATTTTAGAAGTAAGCCTTCGTAACTGCTAGAAATGGGCTTTACCTGAAGTACCGTTACATCTTCCCTGACAGCTGTTAGCACACCCCCTCCCCTCCCCGTGTTACTACGACCTCGGTCCGCACGGTATACTCTGTACTTCTCCTTACAGACCTCGGCGCCATAAACACTCGAATCTAGCCATGTTTCACTAAGAGCTATAACTAAGAAGTCATTGACTAAAATGTTTGTGTTCAGTTTGTCCAATTTGGTGTTCAGACCACGCACATTCTGATAGTAAATAGGAAATATAGAAGTAGACAACATATTTACAGTTTAGCTAAGTCTTCTACACTATTAATAATTATTGCATCAGAACCTTGATTCTTACGCATTTTAATGATGCCATTTCTTACCCAAATGAATGCGTAGCCTTTTTCATTGCGTGTGTTTCGAGCCTGGGCCAGGAGCTTCCTTCTCTGGGGGGACAAGCTTTCGCTTATGTAGACTGTGTTGTCACCAGGAAGATTTGCATGTCTAGTAGAGAGGTTCCTCTTGATTCTCCGTCTCTCCATGAAGAGTTCCCTGTCGGTTCTCCTCACGAATTTCACTATGATTCCCCTGTGCGTTTGGTTCGGGGATTTTGGAAGGCGGTGGCAGGCATCTATCATTTCTGGACTTACTTGTAAATCCAGAGCCTGTCCGATTTTCTTAAGTGTCCTGGACGGATTCATTTGGTAAATCTGGATCTCCATGTATTTCGGTGGTATTCCTTCGTGAATATTGCTCCACATCTCCAACACGGTTTTCTAACACCTTGACTTTTTCTTTTAGACTGCAATTTTCTTGTCTTAATTTGTCAATTTGATCGGTACATTTAATTAATTCTTTCTGCTTGTTTGCAATTAATTGTGCTGTGTCGTCCAATTTTTTGTGGCAGAGTTCAAGAGAATTCCCTAAATCAGTCTCGCACTTTCTGTTCTTCCTTCATTCTTCGCACTTCCTCTGTCAATTCTTGTAGTAAGGAGAATATGCTGTCCAGTGATGGGGTGGTTTTATTAATAGGGCCTGATTTCCGTGTACTTTTGGTATTCACACACGTTTGGCAGTTCCACTCTGTAAACCTATTAAAATTGATAACACATTTCTTGTGGTACCATTTTTCACAAGTTATACACTGTACCTTGAGAGCCTTCGCTAGCACTTCCCTGCATTCTTCGCAAGCGCTCATAGTAAAGCTTGGTGACGCACTCCTTCGTTTTCAATAAAAACGGGATTACTCGTTAAGGAAGTAGTTGTCAGTAGATTCACTAGTATCAGTTACTAAAGAGTTTTACACTTGACAATCACACACTAGATACACATGGATATCCCACTAGAAACAGTCGTTATTACACAAATTGATGGAGCTGGTCACGTCTGCACTATTCACTCAGTCGCCATATTGCTGAATGTCCAATTAGATGATGGAGTTTACATACCCTCGGCTTATTTTATACCGTAAAGAAACAAAACCGTATTGTTCAAACATTCAGTCAAGATTAACCTGAAGCTTAAAACAAGAGATTAAAATTATTCTGACTACGCCATGTTACCAAGAGAAACTAAACGCAACAAGATGTTCAGGAAAGAACATATAGCCTAATATTTCCTAAATGTATGGGTATAGTTATAACTCTTTTTTCTTATCACCTCCTATTTTCTTCCTATTCGAAGTGAAAATTGGCACACTGGTTTTGAGCAGCGGCGATCAAACCATAGTTTATAATTTTACCCCAGCATTTTGCAATTACAGCAGCAAACACTCCAAACAACGTAGGAATTCAGTATATTAACACCGACTACTTACAATAATTGAAACTTCGTTGGTCGAAACATATCACTGGGAGAAACACATTTAATATACGTACTGCACACCTAATTTTTAATCGCGCCTATCCTTGGGAGTGCGCACTATCGGCAACAAGAGGACATTTTCAATTACACCGTAGGCATGGATTCACTAACTGGCCGGTATAGAGCGCAACTTGCATCCAGTAGGCCGTGGATAGTTCCCGCTTACTGTAGTTCAACTGGTTGATAGTAAATGCCACATGTGCAGATCCGTTGGAGAACTTTGTATTAATTAAATGTATATTTTCCATTGCAAAATGCAGTATATAACGCTCAATTGTGTAAAGTCTCAGTACTCAAAAACAATAAATATATATAAATCAAGCAAAAATATTCAACTCTGTTAAGATTAGAAGCCCAGCTGGTCAGTGAAAGACCAACGCTCTAACGACAGATCCAAATACATCCTCCCAAGTTGAACGTTATCAATTGATTTAGATGCAACGTCTTAGCAAATAATGCCTTTGACTAAACGATTTCTTCACTGGAGTATATTTCAAACAAAGTTCATTTCATACAAAGTTCATATTATTTCTATCAGTAGGCTATACTGCATGCAACATACTCAAGTTAGTGAAATATAGGTCAGAACGAGAGATCAGCTGCCATCTTGTCTAGTAACCGACACGACTCAGCTTTTCAAAGTCACGTCTGCACTATAATATTACAATATAAACTTATAATTTCGAATGGGCCACGTTATTTAGAGCAGTTTAAACGATTCTCGGTTCGATAATTGGAACTGGTGGGTCCCATGTTATGGATTATAAAGATTGCATAATTCACTCGGCTGCCATCCTGAAATGGTACGGCTGATGACCTTTTAGTTTGGACATAAGACTCGACCTATATGAAGGTATGATTTTACCAAATTTGGGGAAGATCGGATTAACAGTTTGGTCGTAATTTAATTTTAAGTAATGACCATTTGAGTGGCCGCCATTACGTTTTGGTGAAGATGGTGGCAATATAAAACATGACACTGAGGTGCCCTTTGCTAGTGCTACCTCTGTACCAAATTTCGTTCAATTCGGTTTCATCGTGTTTGAATTAATAGGGTGGACAGACATACAGGGGACACACACACATCCACACACACTCACACACACACACAGACAGAGAAACAAAGTTTTGGCACTGTGTAGATCTCATAAGTCTACTTTTATTTTTTGCAAAAATCGAAATTAGGCTAACAAATGTTTGCATCAATTCAATGATACTGAGCAAGACCATGATTTTATCAAATATTGAACGTTTAGCCATTGAAAGTTATCTCAAAGTTATTTCAAGGCAACAGATGGCATTATATTTCTGACGGAGCTTATATTGCTTTGCCAGCCCATGTCACACCATCGAGATATTGAGAGCACTTTGATGTTTGAGCGCAGTACACAACGTACCCTTCAGCCTCAACAACCGCTGGAAGTACGTGACGGAAACATAACCTCACTATTCTTCATAGAGCCTTGGGAACAACCATTGCGTCATAATGATTTCCCATTGTAAATCTTTTTCTAGATAAGAAATCACTTTGGGAATCCCCGTCAATGGTTTCTGAATAACAAGATAGCCAGCTAATAAACCGGTGACATTGTTTTGTTTTGTTCCTGTATCGTTCACTGCGTGAACCTCGACACTCCCTGCGGCACATGACGTCTTGGTTCAGTTTATCAACCTACTGGTATAATTTTACCTTGACTTTATTTTATGTACGAGTCATTCACTATCTGTCATTGAAATAGTCGCATTCACTATTTATTGGCGAGTTATGAATTGCTGTTACTCATTGCCTGAGCTGCAATGTCTAAATTAGGCACGGCCATTTTGTTGTTCGTCTCCGCTCTTCTTCTGTTAAGCGGTAAGTACTGACAATTTATTCCTGCTACCGTGAAGCCAGCAGAGTAGCGATGTGCACATTACACAGGGCGATTCATTTTCTGGAGCAGGGACAGCGGCCAGCTACCAGGGGCGCGCACGCCTTCCGACAGCCATCCGAACTCCTAACGCAGATTGCGCGCAGGTAGAAACCGTAACATAGTACATTAATTAATGGTAAATTCACCAGCAAATCATGATTAAAGAACTTACCTTTTCATAGAAAATGCTATTTGGCACGGTGGGTGAGTAGTTATCGTGTCGGATTACTAACCCCAAGCTTGCGGGTTCGCTCCTGGCTGTGGTAAGTGATTTGTTTTAAAGGCGGCAAACATTACGACACGTATGTCATACGACGTTGGCATGTCAAAGAATCCATTTGAATTCAGTAGGCCGTGATCATAATGGCAAAATTAATCTCGGGATTTTCTGCCAACACAAAGTTCCTCATTTCTCTATTAGAAAGCGCTATAGTGTCAAGTAGCTTAGATATATAACCTCCTTGACTTACATAGTACTTCAAGGAACAACAAAATTCGACATGCAAGCTGCCCTCTGGGTGTCAGATAACAAAGCTTTCTTCTTGCAGCTTCTACCTGGCAAATACACACCAAGCATCATTTTATAACCTAACTTATTCAACATACATATCTTCACATACACATAAGTGTTATAATTCTTTTTATATGTTTTCAGTTCTGTTTTCATGTTTTTGTTTCTCGGTTTAATTTCTTGTTTTTAGATCTCTTCAATTCTAAGCTGTTTTTTCAAGTCTTCTTTTTTATGCTTTATTAAAAAAAATGTAACCGATCTGTTTTTTTTTTTTTTTAATTTTACTCTGTGAATTTTTGGTACAAAAATTATAATAATATCCTCCATTATAGGAAATAAAATTATTAAGTTGTATGGCAGTATACAGTTAATTATCCTATACCACGCTGAACTAAATATTGACTTTAGGTAATAAATAGTTTATTATAATTAATACGGCTATCATGGTCATTTTTATGTCATTCTATAATAATAATAATAATAATAATACTGTTATGGATTGTACGCCCTTTTTAACTACTGCGGCTTTTGGAGATGCCGGGGTGCCGGAATGTTGCCACAGTTCCGGCTGGCGCTAACAATGGACCTTCTCTCAATCAAAGAAGAACTTGCTTGACTCGTGAGTTTTGTGACTGACCAAGGTACAGATACCGGCTAGAACCTACTTTTACTAACCCTCATCTTGAAATTCGTGAATTCTGAGACTCGGGACATTTAAGACTCGTGAGTTTTGAGACGACACGCAATCTCTTCAACACTGTCTTTAATATCATTGTCGGGTTTGTCCGAATACCTTGAAATCGTAACCATACTGTTATTGTACGAGCCCGATATTTCACTGTTTACATCGTACATCAGCTAATACTGTCTAGGTCAAGTATGTATCTCACCAATGCTGAAATATGTAAATGAATTGATTCACGTATTCATTTCCGGTTCCAGTTGCGTTAGTAAATGTTGTGTAATACCTTCCTTCCACCTACCGTATTGCCGACAATAGTGGCTACGCTGGCTAAAGCGCTGCGTTAGGTCATGGGACCAAGCTCTCTAATGACTCAGTAGACGCGTGGGTTCGAGCCCCACCGTCGGCTGTCCTTGAATTGGTTTTCCGTGGTTTCCCATTTTCAACACCAGGCAAATGCTGGGACAGTACCTTCTGACAGGCCACGGCCGCATCCTTCCACATCCTTGCCCCGTTTCATTCATCTTCATCCATTCCATCTCTCATCCCGACGCGCAGGTCGCCTACGGGCGTCGACTTGAAACACCTGCACTCGGCCTCTCAAGTGGCTACACGAAGAAAAAAAAAACTACCGTATTTAAATGTAAATATATGAAATATATGATAGCTTGCACAATATTCCGTACGTGAATTACAATGTGGAATATATCGTAAACGACACGCAAGGCAAAGGCATTGTGTGTTTCAGTAGTGTAGTTGAGTCTTCAGTCTTTCGACTGGTTTGATGCAGCATTCCACGCTTCGCTGTCCTGAGCTAATCGTTTCATCTCTACATAGCTACCACACCCTACATCCTCGGCAATCTGTCATATTCTAACCTTGGTCTACCCCTACATTTCTTATCCTCGATCCTTCCTTCTGTAACTAAGTTTGCTATTCCTGGGTGTCTTAGTATGTGTCCTACCAACCTATCTCTCCTCTTCATTAGCAGTCGCCACAAATATCTCTCCTCTCCCACTCGCCTTAATACCTCTTCATTTGTAACCCTATCTAGCCTCGCCAGAGGCTGTAGCTGCTTTAATTGGACACGCATAGGGTGAGCTACAAGTTCCGTTCAATTTCAACAAGTTTCAACTTCCGCTACCAGATGTCAATGATACCTAGTGGTGAACGTTGTAACTTCGATAGAGAATAATAATAATAATAATAATGTTATTGGTTTTACGTCCCTTTTAACTACACTGGCTTTTAGAGACGCCGGGGTGCCGGAATTTTGCCCCGAAGGGGATCTTTAACGTGCCAGTAAATCTACGGACACGGCTCCCTCGCATTTGCGCACCCTCAAATGCCAGCTGACTGCGCCAGGATACGAACCTGCAACCTTGGGCTCAGCAAGCGAGAACGTTACCCCTGAGCCACGCAGCCAGCCTTCGATAGAGAGTCCCAACGAAATCTAACCTAGACATATAGCTTCACACATGTTTAGTCTGTGGAAGGATCTTTTACATGCCATAAATCTATGACTTGGGACCGCCGGCTTTACTTCCCCTCCGAAGGAAGGCATACTGAAAGATTTTAACGCTCTTAAAAAATCCGACGATTTCGGCCGGGTTTGAACCCGCTATCTTGGGCACAGCAATTCAGCATGCTACCAACTACGCCACCGAAGCCTGTAACACCACATTTCAAACCCTTTAATTCTCCTCTTTTCTGCTGCTCCAACAGTCCAAGTTTCACTTTCATAGAGCGCCACGCTCCTGACAAAGGCTTTCAAAAATGACTTCCTAATACCTAAATCTAGATTAGACGTCAATAGATTCCTTTTCTGTAGAAATGCATTCCTCGCCTGAGCCACCCTACTTTTTATATCATCTTTGCTTTGTCCATCACTGGTTATTTTGCTTCCTAAATAACAGAAGTCTCCTACTTCCTTTAGCTTTTCACCTGTCAATTCGAAATCCATAGGGGTTTCTGTTTTCTTCTACTGCATTCCAATATTTTTGTTACACATTTATTAATTTTTATCGTGAAATCCTTCCTCAAGGTAGACAGCAGTCATTCGAGCCGAAGGACATGAGAGAGAAGCTGGTATTCAGAAAGGTGTAAGGCAAGGCTGTAACTTATCACCCATACTTTTCAATCTTCACATTGAACAAGCAATGAAGGAAATTGGAGAAAAATTTAAAGTGGGAGTGAAGATTCAAGGAGAAATAATTTCAACTGTGAGATTTGCTGATGACATCGTCATCTTGGCCGACATGCCGGAGGATTTGAATGAGTTTTTGAATGGTATGGACTCCGTCTTACGGAAAGAATTCATGATGAAATATATAAATGTAAAACAAAAATACTGGAATGCAGCCGAAGTAAATCAGAAACCTCTATGGACATCAAATTGGCAGGTGAAAATCTGAAGGAAGTAGGTGACTTCTGTTACTTAGGAAGCAAAATAACCAGTGATGGACGAAGCAAAGAGGATATAAAAAGTAGGTTGGCTCATGCAAGGAAAGCATTTCTACAAAAAAGGACTCTGTTGACATCGAATATAGATTTAGGCACTAGGAAGTAATTTTTGAAAGCCTTTGTCTGGAGCGTCGCGCTCTATGGAAGTGAAACTTGGACTATTGGTGCAGCAGAAAAGAGGAGAATTGAAGCGTTTGAAATGTTGTGTTACAGGAGAATGATGAAGATCAGATGGGTAGATAGGGTGACAAACGAAGAGGTATTAAGACGAGTGGGAGAGGAGAGATGTTTCTGGCGGCTGCTAAAGAAGAGGAGAGATAGGTTGGTAGGACACATACTAAGACACCCAGGAATAACTAGCTTAGTTATGGAAGGAAGGGTTGAGGACAAGAACTGTAGGGGAAGACCAAGGTTAGAATATGTTAAACAGATTGCCTCGGATGTATGGTGTGGTAGCTATGTAGAGATGAAAGGATTAGCTCAGAACAGGGAGGCATGGAAAGCTGCATCAAACCAGTTAAAAGACTGAAGACTCAAACAATAACAGGCAGAATCCATACAATTTAGAAACTCATTCAAATCCTCTGGCGTGTCGGCTAAGATGACGATGTCATCAGCAAATCTCAGAGTTGAAATTATTTCTCCTTGAATCTTTATTCCTACTTTGATTTTTTTTTCCAATATCCTTCATTGCTTGTTCAAGGGATTAACGCGGAATATTCCAGAAAATGCATGGGAAGGGTTAAAACAGGCCATGCACTAGGACCATCGTAAGATATTATTTTTCTGTACATTGTCTGAAATGACGACAACATCTCGACATTAAGTTTTGAGTTTGAAATCGTTCTCTCTATACTTTATCAGAATGTGGGTCGTGTAGGCTACCAAATGCTACAGTATTTAGTGCGTCACATGGAAAATCCATTTAATGGGCAGGAGAAGTTTTAAATGGAAAAGACCAGCCGCGGTTCGTGGTGTTGGAATTGGGGAAGGCTGCGAATGAGCTAAAAGCTGAAGGAAGTTTCGAGCTTCGTGGTTGTGTTATTATTTATAGGTAGGTAGTAACTGACCACCATAGCTTAACGCGTAGTGGCAAATGTTGGTTGAATGCATTTCTTATCCGCATACGCGTTTGCGGTATATTTAATGGGGAAAATATTTCAGGGAGATGGGGTGAAAGTCCGGAACATACTTCTAGTTAATAAGTAGATTGGTCCTCTTATACTATTTTATTAACCAAAATATTTTTTAATTTTCTATTTAAATGAATTGACTTACCGGTACCTAGTTTCATACCGTAATTCTAATTTAACAGACTCCCCCATCCTAATGAGACCCAATCAGAGAAGGCCTGATTCGCGATTATACCCTAAAATACAACCCCAACTTATCTCCAAAACACTACCAGCTAGAGATTTTATCAACATGATCCAAGAGTGAAAATTAACTTGAGGGATATAAATATGGAAACAAACTCACAAAGCATGGCCGGATTGTTAACTGCATTCTGCATACATGGTACTGCTACCCCTGCCATATCATGGTGCTCTCTGGCGGAAATATTTTAATTACACGTTGTCAAAAATGAACATCACTTATTTGTCTTCTAAGAGTGTTTCTGGTAACTTGTCAATTACGGGTACTTCAGAGAGGGAAAGAGTGTAAAGAGAAAGCTTCAAGAGGGTGGGTTGAGTTTTCTTGAACAACTTTGAATGTATTCTACTAAATACAAAAATCATATCGGTGTTGGCAATCCTGGCTTAGGCTCTGGTCGCCTGAGCCTTCGCCGTTACAATGGAAATGAATTGAGTTTCCTTAGCCACACCTCCCAACCCTGTTAACATAGGAAGTAATGAGAAATGTGAGGTGCAGCATGACAGCTCTACTACCCATCTGAATAACATATTTTATCAACAGTTCCAAATATATTGACTGTTGTGGCTAATGAACTGATTGAAATTTACAAATGTTTCTAATTAATTTAAAGTATAAATACCTTTACTAAAGAGATTTATTTGTAGAATATTTCAAGAGAGGCTCCACCTTTTATCACCAGCCGTGCCTGTAAAAGACCAATAGAATAGGTTATATGAAAATAGACTATTTAGTACTTCATCGAACTACTTGTTAGGGTTTAGCGTTGGTGTTTTTAAACAAGGGACCATCGCAGAATTTAGTTTGCGTTTCTGTGAAGAAACTCTGTGGAATACCGTTGTCATGATGTTCATTGTCGGGCCCTTCTCACAGTAATGATAGTAGGCCTAAACAATAACAAACAAAATAGTAATTTCGGACAGATATCTAAGAACATTTTCATAGAGGGTGTTTCCAATGTGCATTCAGTCACTATATTCTGACACTTGTCACTGGCACAGTCACTATACCAACCGAGTTCGTTTGTATAAGCAAAATATTTAAAACTAGCGGACCCGTGTGAGAAATCTCGCATGTTCATAAACTACACTTTCCCCAATAGATTTATAACGAGAGACTTAAGGAAAAAGGTTGTTATGTTTTTATTTCAGCCAAATGATTATAGAACACTATTTACATTTCAGTTAGAATTCCAAGTTCTACGTTCCCTAACTTAAGAAGGCAATCACTGAAAATTGGATCATCATAACACTCACCGATTATTCGATATTATTGTTACGTGCCCCCCTAGTGGCACTTTTGTTAACTGGATTACGGTGGGTAGGAAGCACAACACCAATTACTGCTTAAAGAAATAATTAACTTTATTGCGGCCAGAAAATTACACTACTCATCAGCAAATACAAGCAATAGGAACCTTACTCCAGTTTCCTCAAGTCTCTTGCTTGTGGAGAGCTCTTGCCCTTTCACTTGTCAACAAACCACAGAAGTTAATCCTCCCGCTAATGAGCCAAGTGGCCTTGACAGAACTACATGCAACTTCTTCCTAATGTACGCCGACTACAGTTACTTACGAGCACTTGCTGCACGCTGTTCACAAGCTGGGAGAAACAATGTCACTGGATTTCGTAACCACAATATCTCAGACACTAAGTGAAAGCACACTCACTCAAAACACAGGCAGTCCCCTGTATGTTTCTCACTTCCCAGCTTCACTAGGGGTTTCGCAAGTCACCACACTTCTGTCGCTCAGGATAATCGCCCACACTAGCTCGTAAAACACAACAATAACCCCAACTGCTTGACAGGTCGCACTTATATAGCAGGCCGGTGACTCAATAAATGCTTCTAGATCCATCCAGGGTTCACGGCTTCTCGAGGTTTCCATCGCTGGTCCAGTCACGAATATTCTGGACTATCCCTTTGTCCTAGTAGCCATGTTGCATAAGGCGCACGCAATACAGGAGGCAGGGCACAACCCAGCCCTGGGGCAGTTGTGACTCATGCGGCGAGCGATGACACAAACTCACAGCCGTAACACCACCCCCTTCCTAAAAAGGCTGATCGTCCCGATCAATCATTGGTCCGTCTGTGTCCCTCCGTAGGCTGCCAGGCGATCTCGATGCACGATCTTATTCTTCGCCCTCGGGCTCCGCTGGATCCTGTAGACGACATCGTTGATCCGTTTCACGACTCGGTACGGGTCCTCCCAGGACTTCTGAAGTTTGGGTGACAGGCCTTTCTTCCGTAATGGGTTGAAGAGCCAGACCAGGTCGTCCTCGTGGAATCCGCCGGCATCCGTCTGCTGGTCGTATCGGGTCTTCATTCGGTCGGTCTCGATCCGCAGTTTCCTCCTCGCGAACGCGTGCACGTCCTCCAGTTGGTCGACCAGTTCTTGACAATACTGGCTTACCGGGATCGGATCATTCCCAGGTCGGCCGAAGGCAAGATCGACAGGTAGACGGAGCTCCCTCCCAAACATGGCCCGGGCTGGTGTGCACCCGAAGGCTTCATGCAGGGAGGCGCGGTAGGCCAGGAGAAATAGTGGAAGATGTTTGTCCCAATCCCTCTGGTGCTCGCTGACGACTATTCGGAGATGGTTCTCGATGGTGCGATTGAATCGCTCTACCATCCCGTCGGACTGAGGGTGTAGCGGCGTTGTCCTTGTCTTCCAGATTCCCAGCAGCTGGCATAGGTTCTGGAACACTTGCGACTCGAAGTTCCTCCCTTGGTCGGAGTGCAGCTCCAGGGGTACTCCGTACCGGCTGACGAATTCCTTCACCAGGGTCTCTGCAATCGTCGCGGCTTCTTGGTTAGGGAGCGCATACGCCTCCGGCCATTTGGTAAAGTAGTCGCTGACGACAAATATGTAGCGGTTCCCTGCTTCGCTTAACGGGAATGGTCCAGCAACATCGATGGCCACTCTCTCCATGGGGCCGCCCACGTTGTAGGTCTTCAGTGGACCCCGCCGTCTTCGTCCTGGGCCCTTGCTGGCAGCGCAATCGTGGCACCTCGCGCAGTGGTTCTCCACGTCGGTTCGGCATCCGATCCAGTAGAACCGCTCTCTCAGCTTCTCCAGGGTCTTCTTTATCCCTAGGTGCCCACCAGATGATCCTCCATGGACTTCCTTCAGGACTTCCTCCGTCATAGCCTTTGGAACGACGACTTGTTCCCGAGATGACTTCCCGTCGGTGCTCTCCCAGGTGCGGCAGATGAGGCCATCCCTTAAATTAGCGAGTCCCACTGCGCCCAGTAGGACTTAAACTTTGGGCTGGAGTCACTCACAATGTTCCACCCGGGTCTGGGGACACAGGCCCTCTTCCATTCAGCTATAAGTCCCAGGTCATCATCTTCTGCTTGTGCCCGCGTGAAAGATTCGCGGCTCCAGCTCCCTTGAAGTTCCACGGTAGTCCTTCGGCACTGTATCCCGGTGTTCTCCTCTCTTCTGGTACAGAAGGTGCAGTCTTCGGGGCACGGTCTTCGTGACAGGGCGTCGGCGTTAGAGTGCAGTTGGCCTTTCCTGTGCTGGATCTCAAAGTTGTACTGTTGAAGCCTCTCTAACCACCGCGCGAGTTGACCCTCGGGCTGCTTGAAGTTCAGGAGCCACCGCAGGGATGCATGGTCGGTCCGGATGAGAAATTCTTGCCCGTACAGGTACTTGTGGAAGTGTTCAATGGTCTTCACGATGGCGAGCAGCTCCTTCCTGGTGACGCAGTAGTTCCTTTCGGGCTTTGACAAGGCTTTGCTGAAGTAGGCCACTACTCTCTCCTCGCCGTCCACTACTTGCGACAGGATACCCCCTATACCAAAATCGCTGGCATCGGTATCGACGATGAACCTTGTTCCAGGTCTGGGGTAGGCCAGAATAGGTGCGGTGCACAGAGCCTACTTGAGTTGTTCGAAGGCACCGTGGCATTCTGCTATCCACGTGAAGAGTTGGTCCTTCTCAATCAGTCGATGCAGTGGATTAGCGATGTCGGCAAATCCTCTCACGAAGCGACGATAATAGGTGCAGAGTCCCAGGAAGCTTCGTAGTTGGGATTTGTCCTTCGGAACTGGCCACTCCCTCACAGCTGCGGTCTTCTCTGGGTCGGTGCGCACCCCCTCCTCGGAGACGATATGCCCAAGGTACTGGACCTGCTTCTGGAAGAGCTGACACTTCTTGGGGCTCAACTTCAGCTGGGCAGCCCGTAGCTTCATCAAGATCTCCTTCAGGTTGCTGTAGTGCTCCTCGAAGCTTTTTCCCAGAACGATGACGTCGTCTAGGTAGACCAGGCAGGTCTTCCAGTGTAGTCCCCTCAGAATGGACTCCATTAGCCTTTCGAAGGTCGCAGGGGCGTTGCACAGACCAAATGGCATGACGGTGAACTGCCAGAGCCCGCTGCCCAGAGAGAACGCCGTTTTCTCGCGGTCCTTAGGGTGGACCTCCACCTGCCAGTAGCCACTCTTCAAATCCAAGGTGGAGAACCATCTCGACCCTGATATGGTGTCCAGGGCGTCGTCGATCCGGGGTAGAGGGTAGCTGTCCTTCTTCGTGACGTCATTCACCCGCCTGTAATCCACGCAGAACCTGGTGGAACCGTCCTTCTTCTTCACTAGCACGACCGGAGAACTCCAAGGACTATGCGATGGCTCGATCACCCCTTACTCCTTCATCTCTTCTACCATCCGGTCGACTTCGGCTTGCTTGGTGAGCGGGACACGTCGGAATGGGGCCCTAATCGGTGCGCTGTCCCCAACGTCGATTCTGTGCTGAACCAAGCTTGTCCTGCTGAAGTCTTTGCTCCCCACGGAGAAGACGTCCTGGAATTCGCGTAGCAGGTCCTGAAGTTGGCATGATTGTTCCTCGTCTAAATTGTCCTGGGATCCTTGGTACAGCTTCTGTAGTTCTTCTGGCAGTGTGCGTCTTCTTCGGTTGTTCGTCTGCAGGTGTCCGTCTGTCGTATCTGTGATGCGGGCAATCCAGGTAACGGGCTCGCAGACTCCTAGGTTGGTGTCCCGGTGAACCGTAATGTCGTAGTCGTTCAGGTTGGACAGGCGGACGTACGGCCGAGACGTCGTGTTGATGAGAGTCTTGGCAACTAGCAATCCTTTTGTCTGGATGTCCTCATATTTTGGCTCGATGACAGCCGCCACTCCCTCAGCAGCTCCGTCGACAATTACGGCAGCGCTGACCTCCGTCCTGGCGGGAACGATGACGTCTTCTCGCAGCCTTACTCGCCGTGCGGTGATGGACTCGTGCACAGGTTGCAAAGCAAGTTCCTCACCTCTGAAGTGCAGAGTGTTGGTACTCAGATCCAAGATGATGTTGTTCTGGTCCAGGAAGTCCAGTCCGATGATCACTTCATTTGATACGTCAGCCACAAGCACTGGATGCTTTATCGCCCGTCGACCAATGACGAACTCCAGTGATGCTTCGCCATGTACCGGTGCGGTCTCTCCGGTCGCGGTTATTAGCTGGAGGTTCCTTTGTGTGGGTTGCACTCTCCACTTCGGGATCACGCTGGGACTGACGATGGTCCTCGATGCTCCCGTGTCGATTAACATGGGCCATCTCTCTCCGTTGACGACTCCGTCGACCATCAGGCTGCTATTGTCCCTCCGTAACTTCGTCACACGAACCTGGACTGCCGGGGCTTGACGACTGTCACAAGCCAACCTTTGCCCCCTAAGGCTGGCTAATACTCGTTTCCCTGGGTCGCACGGTTTTCAGACGACTGATTTCCCGTCGGATACCCTCGGCGGCGGCGATCACCGCAGTCCTTGCTCAGGTGGCCTTTCTTACCGCAGGTCCAGCAGGTCGGTAGTCCTCTTCCGGGCCACCTCTCCGGTTGCCTTCCGGCTGTGTCGTTGCTGGTGGTGCCGCGACTATCGAAGAAACGGCTTAGCGCCTCCATTAATTCGTCGGCCAGGGGCTTGTTCTCGTTGGCTTTTACTGGTTCGTCGACGTCCACTTGACGCACCCGCGCGTGCATTCTGGATGCCTGTTTTGCTGTCTCGAACTCAAGTGCGTGGCTCAACGCATCTGTCAGGGTCTTATTGCACGCGAGTCGCAGCGCTTGTTGAGTGTCCGAGTCCCGTAGCCCGTCGGTGAAAGTCTGCGTCGCTATCTGCTCCAGAAAGTCGGCCGGCGCTGTTGGGTAGGCGAGCCTTACGAGACGTGCGATGTCCATCCCGAACTCCTGCAGGGTTTCCGCGTTCTTTTGTACCCGGGTCCGGAGCTGCATCTGGTAGGCCTGCTGAAGATGGCTATCTCCATATCGGGACTCCATATGGGCGATCAGTGAAGTGTAGTCCTGGGATCCAGTCGGGATGGCCTGAAGGACGATAAGGGCGTCACCTCTCAGCGCTACAATGAGAGCTGTAGCCTTTTCTGTGTTGTTCCAGTTATTTATGGAACAGGCCGCCTCGAACTGACGTAAGTAGGTGCTCCATGGGACGTTTCCGTCGAAGGTTGGGGGCGTCACTCTGCTATGTCCCGTTCCTGATATTCCCGGTGTAACGGTGGGCGGGCGTTGGCGCGGCTCGGCAACTTCCTCTCGTAGAGCGTTGAATTTCTCTTCCACCCCCGTCAGTGGGCGTTGGCGCAGTTCGGCAACTTCCTTTTGTAAGGCGTTGAATTTCTCCTCCACCCCCATCAGCGGGCGTTGGCACAGCTCGGCAACTTCCACTTGCAGGGCGTTGAATTTCTCCTCCAACCCCATCAGCGGTCGTTGGCACAGCTCGGCAACTTCCACTTGCAAGGCGTTGAACTTCTCCTCCACCCCCATCAGCGGGCGTTGGCGCAGCTCGGCAACTTCCACTTGTAAGGCGTCGAATTTCTCCTCCACCCCCATCAGCGGTCGTTGGCACAGCTCGGCAACTTCCACTTGCAAGGCGTTGAACTTCTCCTCCACCCCCATCAGCGGGCGTTGGCGCAGCTCAGCAACTTCCACTTGTAAGGCGTTGGATTTCTCCTCCACCCCCATCAGCGGTCGTTGGCACAGCTCGGCAACTTCCACTTGCAAGGCGTTGAACTTCTCCTCCACCCCCATCAGCGGGCGTTGGCGCAGCTCGGCAACTTCCACTTGTAAGGCGTCGAACTTCTTTTCCACTGCTGCGACTTCCTCACGTAGGCCCTGTTCTAATTTCCTTTGGCTCTCCTCTAATTTCGTCAGCAGACACTCTTCCAGATTTTTCTGGCCATCCAGAAATTTGGCGGTTAGGTCCTCTGCTAACTTATTCTGGCCGTCCTTCAGGTCCTCTGCTAGCTTATTCTGACCTTCTTCTAATTTGGAAGTTAGGTCCTCGGCTAAACTTTTCTGTCTGTCTTCCATCTTCTTCAGGTCCTCCGCTAACTTATTTTGACCGTTTTCCATCTTCTTCTGGCCGTCTTCTAATTTGGTAGTTAGCTCCTTGGTTAAATTCTTCTGGCCGTCTTCTATGCCATTTAACTTTTCTAGCAATGCTGCCAATTGCGCCTCCATTTTAGTTGTTTGCCTTGTAAAGGGCATGCACTCACAGAAAAATTAGAGAAAATGATCTGCTCGGGTTTTGAAACCAGGACCGTCAGGTGTTGTGCTTGAGTTCGTAATCCGGCTTCTGACACCAGTTGTTACGTGCCACCCCCACTAGTGGCACTTTTGTTAACTGGATTACGGTGGGTAGGAAGCACAACACCAATTACTGCTTAAAGAAATAATTAACTTTATTGCGGCCAGAAAATTACACTACTCATCAGCAAATACAAGCAATAGGAACCTTACTCCAGTTTCCTCAAGTCTCTTGCTTGTGGAGAGCTCTTGCCCTTTCACTTGTCAACAAACCACAGAAGTTAATCCTCCCGCTAATGAGCCTAGTGGCCTTGACAGAACTACATGCAACTACTTTCTAATTACGCCGACCACAGTTACTTACGAGCACTTGCTACACGCTGTTCACAAGCTGGGAGAAACAATGTCACTGGATTTCGTAACCACAATATCTCAGACACTCAGTGAAAGAAAACTCACTCAAAACACAGGCAATCCCCTGTATGTTTCTCACTTCCCCGATTCACTAGGGGTTTCGCAAGTCACCACACTTCTTTCGCTCAGGATAATCGCTCACACTAGCTCGTAAAACACAACAACAACCCCAACTGCTTGACAGGTCGCACTTATATAGCAGGCCGGTGACTCAATAAATGCTTCTAGATCCTTCCAGGGTTCACGGCTTCTCGAGGTTTCCATCGCTGGTTCAGTCACGAATATTCTGGATTATCCCTTTGTCCTAGTAGCTCTGTTGCTTAAGGCGCACGCAATACAGGAGGCAGGGCACAACCCAGCCCTGGGGCAGTTGTGACTCATGCGGCGAGCGATGACACAAACTCACAGCCGTAACATTATGTAATTATGGATTTGAGTACTCATCCCTTTGGTTTACTCTTTCTGTAATCCATGCAAAATGATAAAGGAAAGACCTCTGAATGTTAAAATGACATTAAACATGCGTCACAGCAGCAAAAAATGTGAAGTGGACAGCAATTATGGACCGTATTTTACTACAGCAACAGTATCTGCAAATCACACACATCCTACATTTTAAAGCCGTTTTTTAAAGAAATTATTGATATTTATGAAATTACAGTGCAATTCACCACTGCTAATGACTATTCTCTTTCATTTGAATGCTCATTTGTCACGATCCGTCGCTTGTGAGCGCCGCAGGAGTGATCTATACAACTGAAATAATATATAGTATATGATGCGGTGTTATCAAACTGAAATGATAGGGTGATGACCTCAATGTTCCACCACTTCCAGAGATCAGGCAAAATATCATTTATATCTACATCAACGTAGCGTAGTTGCACTTCTCAGATAATTCTATGAAAAGGAAAAGTATATGTTATAAATTATAGTTACTGAAGACAGACGCCCCTAAATAATAAGTCACCGGTCGCCACTGGTTTCACGTGAAATGTCCTCTGTTGAGTTATTTAATTAAAACAATGAGGATGACTTCTGAATAAAATGGCTCAAACTTAAAATTAACGGTGAGTTTAGCAACATCAGCCAAATGTTGAGCTTTTGAAGTACAGTACTACTGCCATCACAATAACACAGATTGCACACACCCAAGCACACGGTGCCGCAAAGTCCCTCAATGAATGCTAATCTTGCAGTCTCATTCATAGTCCATTACTCAATGAGATACCGGGTGAGTTAGCCATGGTCGTTACGGCATGACTGCTGGCAGTCGCTCACATCCGGGAGGCGAGGAGGTTCGAATACCTCCGCCGGCAACCTTGAAGATGGTCTTCTGTGGTTTCCCATCTTCCTTCCAGGCAAATGCCGGGGTTGGTCCCTCACTATAGGCCACAGCCGCTACCTTCCAACTCATCGTCCTTACCTTCCAACTTCCCTAACCATCGGTACTTGTAGCTCACCCATTGGGTGTCCGTCTCGAAGCAGCTACAAAACTGGCGCCATACGCTTTAAAAACAAGAAGTTCCCTGAAGAACTATACAGCCTACTTTTCATGCCAATGATTATTCTACAGAAGCTGATGGATTGGAATCCGGGCTAGCCATAGGAAACAACGATTATTCTCCAGTATATGAACCTATCTAGAATAATGACGTAATTAAGTTGGTAATATCGAAATATCTAATTAGTTCAAAATATACCTGGTATAATGTGGCCTAATAGAGCACTAGAGTTGGCAGCCCTGGTGACTGAATATATTCTTAGTTCCATCTCTTAAGGTAGAGAAAACAAAATTTGGTTGAAGTCCAATGGGCGTTACATCAGTTAGACACTGGATCTATCAGCACGCGTAAAATCATGTTGCCAACAATACCATGCGTGTGCTGGTCAGAAATAATCTGAAATATTATGATATCTTGTTGTGCCAATTTTGGATGAGATCCATGTGTTAGTATAGAAGTTACATGTATTTTAAAATTGGACATATCAGCAGGCACAGAATCATGTTGGCAGCACTGCCTTGTATTAATTACTCCAAATTAATCTAGAATGTCAGGTGCTATACGTGTGCAAAGTATAGAGCTGTTGGCTTGCATACGTTCTCATATATTGATATTAGGGTAAAAAAATATAGACAGCATTTATTAACAGTTGGCAGCCCTGATTGCTCTTAACAATACTTATAGTCATATCTGTTATGGTACACATAGCACATACGAAATTTGGTTGAAATCCAACTGATAGTATGGAAGTTACATGTATTTAAAAATTGGTACTATCGGCAGGCTTATAATCATGTTGGTAGAACTGACGTATATAAGTTACTCCAAATTAATCTAAAATGTCAGAATATACACGTGCATAGTTTAAAGCTGTTGGCTTGCATACTTTCTGATATATTGGTTTTTGGATAAAAAAAATACAGAGAGCAATTATTAACAGTTGGCAGCCCTGGTGGCTCTTAAGAATACGCTCAATCATATCTGTTTATGTACAGATATTACATACAAAATTTGGTTGAAATCCAATTAATAGTGTAGAAGTTATATGCATTTAAACATTGGACCTATCAGAAGGCTTACAATTATTTTGGCAACACTGTCATGGTTGGCCTCCTGGAAATTAAACTGAAATAGTATTGACTACATGTGTGCCAATTTTGGAATAGCTCCCATGCATACCTTGCAAGATATCCAACATGGAGCTCAAATTTCTAGTGCGTGTTTTCAGCAATTGGTAGCACTGACATCATTTTCAAATATGGACGTGAGATATTCCGGTGCACATCTTTACTCATACTAAATTTGGTTTTGATTGCTGCAGCCGTTTAGGAGTTGATAGAGGGGGGGGGGGGGGTGACACACACACAGAGACAGACAGACAGACACACATTTTCCCGGATCGATCTCATAAGTCTACTTTTTCCTCATTTTTGCAAAATGTGAAAAGTAGGCTAAAAACCTCAATGAGATATCAGGCAGTGGGAGTCCTGAAGTCATTAATCTCTTGCAAATCCTTGAGGCCCGGTGTGTTCGAGAGCTGTTGAAGGTTCGCTAAACAAACATATCAGTTTGTGTTTGTGTGCGCAGATAGCTAGCGTGTTTGTTTAAAGGAAATGGAATGGAATAAATTATCTCCATAGCCGAGTAAGATAGACCATACTTTATCTAGGTCGCACATTGATTCCTGGCGATGACAGGCAGCACTCACAGTGAGTGTCTCCTCACATTAAATCAGTCGATGTTTGTTTATCATTCATTTAGGGACTTTGCGACAACGTAATTATTTCAGCCCCGTGTTGTTGGGTGTGTATATAGGAGGGTCAAGTCATGGCAACATTTCTTTCTCGCGAACGATATGCATTCCGAATTATAGGGCATGTACGTATGCATAGTGCCTGAAGATAAATTCTGACGTCAGGAGATGCTCGTGGGTAAGTGACAGAACCCAGGCCATTGGTAAACATTGTTTTATTATGGTATAGACAGCAAATACACAAGACTACGTACAAAGGACAGGTCTCCACTGGTTACAGACCTTCGAAATAATCACCCAAGGTGTCTACTGTGCGTTGCCAGCGGTGGGGCAGGCGATGAATATAATTCGCTGTATGTGTATCTCCACCCACCTCGCCACTGCATGGCATTAGGGTGCATTTCTGCCACGGAGAACTACGATTTTAATATACGATCGTTGCTCCTGCTTGTTGACTTCCATTGTGTGACGATCTCACTCACACACTGAACTTGGGGGCATGCTCAGACCCACACTGTTTTTAGCCTACTTTTCGCATTTTGTAAAAATGAGGAAAAAGTAGACTTATGAGATCGATCCGGGAAAATGTGTGTCTGTCTGTCTGTCTCTGTGTGTGTGCCCCCCCCCCAATCAAATCCTAAACGGCTGTAGCAATCGAACCTAAATTTGGTATGAGTAAAGATCCCTATCTGAATATCTCAATGCCGTATTTGAAAATGATGTCAGTGCTACCAACTGCTGAAAAATCACAATTGAAATTTAAGCTCCATGTTGGATATCATGGAAGGTACGAATGGGATCTATTTCAAAATTGGCACATGTATAGATAATAATATTTCAGTTTAATTTCCTGGAGGCCATACATGGCAGAGTTGCCAAAATGATTCTAAGCCTGCTGATAGGTCAAAATTTTAAATGCATATACATTCTGCACTATCAATTGGAATTTAACCAAATTTCGTCTGTGCTATGTGTACATAAACAGATACAACTGAGCGTATTCTTAAGAGCCTCCGGGGCTACCAACTGTTAATAAATGCTCTCAATTTCTTTTATCCAAATACCAATATATCAGAAAGTATGCAATCCGACAGATTTAAACTATGCACACGTATAGTACCTGACATTCTATATTAATTTGGAGTAACTTATATACGTCAGTGCTACCAACGTGATTCTAAGCCTGCTGAGACGTCCAACTTTAAATACATGTACCTTCTATACTATCATTTGGATTTCAACCACATTTAATAATAGAGAAAAGATTCACACAATGTGCAAAGAAAACATATTAGTTCTCAACATCGAGACAGAATTTAGTCAGCGACACTAGTCTTTTCCCGCAAAACATTGCGTGGTACCTCTCACAGCTTCTTCCGCACAATTTGCATATACACTGTAATTCTTGTGGTTCATGATAGTTGGGTATGCTGCATACCCGGTGGTGAAAACCGTGAACAGCGAAACGCGTCATTAAGTGTCTTAGTTCATAGCCTGGCTTTTTCCAATCACTGCTTTACATTGCGTCTGTAGCCACATGTCTTCCCTTTTTCTTTGAAGGTCTATAAGCAAGCACTGATACGCATGTGTAGAGGGTAGATGTGGTTGCAGGCGGAGATCTTCTATGAAAAAATGTTCCTTAGCCAGCACACATACCAAGCGCGAACGGGTGTACTTTGATACACCCAACGTCTTTTTTAGGAATTTTGCTTTTACTTTTTCTAAGTCCGTTAGAATACTTTTGGTAAGGTGCTCCCAAATTAACTCCATGCCGTATGTTATGATGGGCGTAATTTTCAATTTAAATATTTCCATTGCTGTTACTAGCGATGTCTGTGGAAGAGTTTTTAGCCTACTTTCGATTTTTGCAAAAAATGAAAGTAGACTTATGAGATCTACACAGGGCCAAAAAATGTGTGTCTGACTGTGTGTGTGTGTGTGTGTGAGTGTGTGTACTCTGAAAGTCTGTCTCCCCCTATCAATTCGAACACGGTGAAACCGAATTGAATGAAATTTGGTACAGAGGTAGAACAAGCAAAGGGCACCTCAGTGTCATGTTTTATATCGCCACCATATTGACGGAAAGGTAATGGCGGCCACCCAAATGTTCAAAGCTTAAATCAAATTACGACTAACCTAATCATCCGACCTGTACCAAATTTTGCAACAACATATATTTATATCTCCGTGGCTTAGGCGGCAGCACGCCGGCCTCTCACCGCTGGGTCCGTGGTTCAAATCCCGGTCACTCCAAGTGAGATCTGTGCTGGACAAAACGGAGACACACAGGTTTTTCTCCGGGTACTCCGGTTTTCCCTGTCAAAATTTCATTCCAGCAACACTCTCCACTATCATTTCATTTCATCTGTCATTCATTTAATCATTGCCCCAGAGGAGTGCGTCAGGCCTCGGCAGCCGGCACAGTTCATATCCTCGCCGCTAGATGGGGGCTCCATTCATTCCATTCCTGACTCGGTCGGAGACTGGAAGCAGGCTGTGGATTTTCATATATTTATATGGCGAGCGTATTTTGACTAAACTACAAGGTCATCAGCCCAATAATTTTCAGATGGCAGTCACGTATGTGTGAAAATCGATTCCCCTTATCAATTCAAACACGGTGAAACCAAATTGAACGAAATTTGGTACAGAGGTAGCACCTGCAAAGGGCGCCTCAGTGTCATGTTTATATCGCCGCCACCTTGGCAGAAACGTAATGGTGGCCACCCAAATGTAAAAAAGCTAAAATCAAATTACGACCAACCTACTTATCTGATCTCTGCCTCATTCTGCAACAACATACCTTTATGTGAGAGGCGTTCTTCCACCAAGCTACAAGGTCATCAGTCTAATAGTTTGCATATGGTGGCCATGTATGTGTGCAAATCGATTCCCCCCTCTCAATTCAAACACGGTAAAGTCGAATTGAACGAAATTTGGTACAGAGGTAGCACTAGCAAAGGGCACCTCAGTGTCATGTTTTATATTGGCGCCATCTTGACGGAAACGGAATGGCGGCCACCCAAATGTTAAAAGTTTAAATGAAATTACGACCAACCTAATCATTTGATCTCTACTAAATTTTGCAACAACATACCTTTTTGTGGGAAGCATCGTTTGACTCAACTACAAGGTCATCAGCCCAACAGTTTGCAGATAGCGGCCATGTATGTGTGCAAATCGATTCCCCATATCAATTCAAACACGGTGAAAACGAATTGAATGATTTTTTTTTACAGAGGTAGCACTAGCAACGGGCACCTCATATTCATGTTTAATATCCGTATAGCACGTTGTATTTCAACAAGCTACTACAACCAACATACAATTATAGTACTCCTTGAACAGGACAAAGAGTTATAACAATGGCCATGCATTTAGGAGAAAGTATGCTATATGTTCTTTACTGAACATCTTGTTAGAGTTATCATAGCTAAAGTCGCAGCTGATATTCTTTCTTTGACATACATCGTGAAGACATTTCCATATATCTGTAATGTGATCCCTAAGTATTTAAAGTATGGGGCAGTTGTTATTGGTTCATTTCTGTATGTGATCTTGTCATTGGTTGCTGACTTGCCTCCTTTCCTGAATGTCATTACAACGGTTTTCTTTTCAACCACATTTCATATGTGGTATGTGTACCATAACAGATATGACTATGCGTATTCTTAAGAGCAACCAGGGCTGTCAACTGTTAATAAATGCTGTCTCTATTTTGTTACCCTAATATCAATATATCAGAAGGTATGCAAGCCAATAGCTCTAAACTTTGCACACGTATAATACCTGTCATTCTAGATTAATTTGGAGTAACTAATATACGTCAGTGTTGCCAACTTGATTCTGAGCCTGCTGATAGGTCCATGTAACTTCTATACTAATTAATGGATTTCATTCAAAATTGGCAAAACAATAGATCATATTATTTAAGATTATTTCTGACAAATACATGCATGACATTGTTGCCAACATGATTTTACGCGCGATGTTAGATCCAATGTTTAACTGAATGTAACGTCCATGCTACACACTGGACTTCAACCAAATTTTGTATTTTGTACCCTAAGAGATGGAAATAAGAATATATTCAGTCACCAGGGCTGCCAACTGTAGTGCTCTATTAGGCTACATTATGCCAGGTATAAAGTATTTCGAACAAATGAGAAATGTCGATATTACCTACTTAATTTCGTCATTATTCTAGATATATCCATATAGATTAATCATTGGCATGAATCTTAAATTTTAAGAAAAGTAGGCTCTTTAGTTCGTCACGGAACTTCTTGTTCATTAAACAGTTGTTTTGAACAAAATACATTTTTACGTGGGATATTTTCTAGTGAAACGGGACATTCTGAGTGGGAAGTCGGGATTTTGAGGTTTGAGAGGTTGGCAACTCTGTTAGTGCTCCGTCATCTCTTGCGTCGTTTCTGTCGTCCGTGTTTTATACAGTACGTACTGCACTGTGAAATTTATAGTACTTACCGTTCGTTGCTTTTTGTGGATCAGGAATTGGAGGGACACTGCAGCTTAGTCTAGAATTTCATCTTCTAAATTAAAATCTCTAACTGACTTTCTTCCTAAGTATTTTTTATTAGCTTGCCACGGTGGATGAGTGGTTAACTTGTCGGACTACCAAACCCAAGCTTGCAGATTCGCTCCTGGCCGTGATAAGTGAGTTTTGTAAAGGCGACAAAAATCACGACATGGATGTCATACGATGTTGGCGTGTCAAAGAACCCATTTGAATTCAGTAGGCCGTGTTCATAATGGCAAAATTAATCTCGGGATTTTCCGCCAACACAAAATTACTCCATTATCTTCTAGAAAGCGCTATAGTGTCAAAGAGCTTAGATAACTAACCTCCTTGACTTTCATAGCGTTCCAAGGAACGACGAAATTCGACATGCATGCTGCCCTCTGGGTGTCATTTAACAAAGCTTCCACCCGGCACTTTAGGCCATACGATATTATTATTATTATTATATACCGACAGTAGTGGCTGCGCGGGCTAAAGCGCTGCGTTAGGTCAAGGGGCCAAGCTCTCTGCTGACTCGGTAGACGCGTGGGTTCGAGCCCCACCGTCGGCTGTCCTTGAAATGGTTTTCCGTGGTTTTCCATTTTCAACACCAGGCAAATGCTGGGACAGTACCTTCTGACAGGCCACGGCCGCTTCCTTCCACATCCTTGCCCAGTTTCATTCATCTTCATCAATTCCATCTCTCATCCCGACGCGCAGGTCGCCCACGGGCGTCGACTAGAAAGACCTGCACTCGGCCTCTCAGGAGGCTACACGACAAAAAAAAAAAAAAAATTATTATTATTATTATTATTATTATTATTATTATTAGTGTACAGGCGACCTTCAATTTTTCAAGTACTGCAAACACATACCGTACAGTATTGCTCTTTTTCAATACCGTATGTAATAACAGCTTCTGGGCGGTTTGCTGTATTGCAATGTTTTTACTGTAGGCAACAATCACATTAGTCATTTTTGAGTTCAGAGATTGTTTATATTAATGTCAATCCGTACGTTTCTGTACTTTCTGTTAATCCGACCTTTCTTGCGTTCCAACCATACCTCAGTCCCAAAGGTGACGGATTACAGGGGTTGTACTGTAATTATAATTTCCCGGCAAAGTTCTACACTATTTATTCGCCATGTTTTTTCTATTATTCGAAGTTATATTACTTGAATATTTCTATAGCTCTAATGATATTTTGTTCCCCAGGCATAAAATATGTGCCTTTATTACGAAGTTGGGGTGAGCATGCAGTTGAATTACGTTCCTTAGGTTGACATGGGATTTACAATATGGAATCAGTTGTACGTGGGCTGTTTCTTTTTCTGTTTCTTTTCTTAAAGCCCGTAGTTAGTGCGCACGCCGCAACAAGCGTGCGCGCTACCTCCCGGCATCCTTTGCGAACAAGCAGGCGTCAGTTGCAGCTGTGTAGCTAACCTGTACGCTGAACTGTGCATCTTTACAATGTTCAAGATTATTGATTCGCCCGCCGCGTGTGAGGTACTTTCTGTGATACGTATTTTGGGTGCAAGAATCATGTCGGCTGCAGACATTCATCGTCAGCTTTGTGAGGTGTATGGTGATAATGCAATGACGGAAGGTAAAGTGCGAAAATGGGTACGCGAGTTCAAAAGTGGTCGTGAAAATGTTCCTGACGATGAACGCTCAGTTCTGTGATCACAGGTGACTTGTCGACTGCAATTGACATGAAAATTCACGAGGACCGAAGATTCATGATAACCACTCTATCATTGGATTTTCCTCCAGTATGAATTCATGGTTGTCACAGCAGGCGTCAAACTTTTATGCAGAGGGATTTCAGAACTTAGTTTTAAGGTATGACAAGTGCCTAAATAAACAAGGCAACTATGTAGAAAAATAGAGGAAGGTATGTAAAACCTAAAAATAAATGTGGTTTCAAAATAAAATGTTCGGTTAATTTAAAAGAAACGGCCCTTACTTAAAAACCAGCTCTCGTATATGGAACCTGGCCTGTGTATTTCGGTCTGTAGTTTATTATGCTATTTAAGGCTGTGCACCTCACACGGTGAGAGTAAGTGAGTAACAGTTCACTATTTATGTATTTATGATAATAGAACCCTTTTTTCAGGTATTTCTATATCTTGAATGTTCGGTAGCTCGAAGTAATTTCTATCTCCGAAAGCACTTTGAGATATCTAAGATAGACTGTAAATATACAATTATTTTATTTAATGGAATAGCACTTTTACAGAGCATGTCAAATCAATACTTCAATTATTCTTGCTAAATGTCTTCTTCCTCACTACACCTAGATGTTAGGCCCCTTAAAACAACAATTATCATCATCATCATCTTCCTCACTGTCCACATTTGTTTCATCCTCTCTGATATCTGCTTCCTGAGTTGTACGATGTTTTCTTGTTCATCCCTGAAGATCACTGTTTGAAGTTTGCCTCTATATAAATCCCTATTATGTGTATCCTTAATGTCAATGTTGGCTAGATTTATATCATCCAATGTCTGCTGGTTGCACTTCAAGCTTTAAAATATTATTAAAAATTTGTTTTGTCAGTCTGTCATTATTCATTCTATTTAAATGCACAAAAAAGAAAATCTTCTTTTGCTCATAATGTAATTTTTCTGAAAACCCCTGTTATTGTACAGTCTAAATTAGGGTGTGAAATTGAGGTGTGGGTAGGGATGGAGGTGGCCATAGCGTTACGTCGAGAATCATCCCAGCATTTGCCTGGAGTAGAAATGGGGAAAACCATGAAAAACCCTTCTATGATGATTGAGGTGGGAATCGAACCTGGATCTTCGAGACAACAGCCAAGAAATGTTGATCATTACGTCACGAGGTGGACTCACACTAAGTCAAGGTAAATGCTACCTATAGTGACCAGGTTGAAAAGAATGTTGCAACGCGCAAGCGCACCAAAGTAGGGAAGAGTGTTTCCAGCTCCCTTGCCACTCCACTGCTAGTCTTTCTTCTGCGCATGTGCGTCAGGTAGGGGAAGTGTCTCTCTCTCTTTCTCGCTGCTACTTGCTTCGTTGTCCTAGTCGCTGGACCTTCCGAAGTCGTGTATGGAGAGGGAAGCTCTTCAGCAGCTACGAAATGCGAGCCCCTCCTCCAACAGTCTTTTCTACCTGGTAACTCTATAATTTCTTGTCCTGGGGCGCATATCTTAATCCTTATCCCTAAGAAGGAGAGCATTCATCGTCACTTTTGTTGTTGTTGCTTATTTTAGGGGCTGCGACATCGTGGTCATATAGCCCCGTGTTTATGTGATAGGATTGGGAAGGAGGTGGCCATAGCATAAGTTAGGAACCATCCCAGCATTTTCTTGGAGTAGAAGTGGGGGAAACCACGGAAAACCACCTTCAGGGTGATTGAGATGGGAATCGAACCCCCCATTTCGCAGTTTTTCCTGACAAGGCAGAGAGTACCCCGTCCCAGCCCTCGCACTAGAATTAAAATTTCTGGGCAGATCCGGGATTGAATCCGGACCTCCTTGGCGACAGCCTAGTACGCTAGCCACTACACCACGAGGTGGTCATCGTCTCTTTTAACTACTGTGGTATTTTGAAACGCCAGGATGTTCCAACTTTGCCATGGTGGGGGATCCTCAACGTACCATTGAATCTACTGGCTCATGCAAGTGCCCTTAAACGGCATCGTACTGACCCGAGACTGACCCGCAATCTTCACTTTTGCGTACCAACGCTTCAATCAACGGTCCCACTCAATCCGACTATAGTTTTTTGCAGAAAATTCTAATTAAACAAGTAGTTCCGTGAAGAACTATACAGCCTATTTTCATATATCCTACTTATGTTAATTCCCACTATCAACATACAAAACTTCAGTTTGATTGCTGTAATAGATTCGTAGATATTGACAACCGACTAAATATTTCGGATGGTCGCCATGTTGGATTTTGTATAAGTAGGTCCTAGAGTTATGTACTGTTACTTGAAGATTATTGTGTACGTGTAGCATTCAAACTTCAATCGCATGATTAGTACACAAAAAGTAACAAGGAGATTTAAAAATTTCGCTCAGCTGCCACCTTGTGATTATGGAAACAATTGAAATAAATTAGATGCCAGTGGATTAACATTCGTATAATGATTTACTGTACCAAGTCTCACTGCACTCGGATGGTTAAATTTCGAGAAACGTCCATGTGAATATTTATACTTCGCGTCGCCGCCATGTTGGATTTGTGATCACCAGTTTATTTAAAGTCCTATAGGTGAACTTAAGTTCATAGCCCCTATGAACAAAAAGAATTCAGTTTGATTGCTATAATAGATTCGTAGATATTCAGAGCCGTCTAAATATTTCGGATGGTCGCCATGTTGGATTGTTAAATGTATAGGCCATAGAGTCATGTACCATTAAAGGAAAATTATTGCGTAGGTTCATTATTCAAACTTTCACTTCGATCGCATGACTACGACACAAGAAATAAAAACTTAATTTTAAAATTCGCACATCCGCCATCTTGTGGTTATGTAAACAATTGAACGAAGTTAGATGTCGGTGCATTACAATGTGTTTAAACATATACTGTACCAAGTTGTATTGTGTTTGGTTGGTTAAATCGCGAGAAACGTCTATTTAAAAGTCGCAAATTCGCGTGGCCGCCATGTTGGATTTGTAGTTACCAGTTTTTCAAAAGTCACATAGGTGAACTTCTAGTAGTTCCCTTTATCACCGTAAAAAATCCAGGGTGATATCGGGAATAGTTTCGGAGATATTGAATGCTGGTGAAATAATTCGCACAGCCGCCATGTTGGATTGGTGAGACGTAACAAAATTTCAAGGGCACGGTCGGGGTTGTCCGGAATAGTGCTATGAACCTACCGAGTTTCATTGAAATCGCTCCAGCCGTTTAGAAGTTATTATGGGGACACACACACACATACACCTCACATTCACACACACACACACACACACACACACACACACGCACAGACACACGGACAAAAGGTGATCTCATAAACCTATTTTTTCAAAATTGAAAATAGGCTAAAAATACAGTGTGTTTTGCAGTGGCGGCCGGTGGCATCAAATGCTGGGTGTGGCACCAACATTTCCACTCTCGCATTTTATATGGGAAATGTATACAAGTAACAAAAATGTATTAACGCTAGATAGTCTAAGAAACTACACTTCCCCGAAGGTTAAGCCTCTCAATCTTCGGAATAATAAACATTCTCAACATAAGAACATGACAACCAAAAAGTATGCACAGCAACGAAAATTGTTACAACTAACAAAGACGTGCAGCCAGTGCCGGCCCTAGGTCTTTTTGTAGTGTAAGCAAAGAACATTTTGGCGCCCCCCACCCTATACTCAACAGAGTACCTTTATACTATTTTTACTAAACGTGTTATATGGCCTAAAGGTAAAAGACAAAGTGATACACAAAAAAAAAAAAAAAACATAAAACCAAACATTTATTTACAGGTCATTATTAATACATAGAATGGCAATTATTGTTGGTTTTTTGCACTATTGAAATCTTTTAAAATTAAAACGAGGTTTTCCTGGCTTTCACTTTAGAAAACTCGTTTAGCAGCAAATCTGTTTCCATTTCATTTAAAAAATAATTTTCAATGGCCAAAGTAGCTAGTTCACTCAAGTGCTCTTGGCTTAAAGTTGAACGCAAGTATGTTTTTTTTTTTTAGTTTTAACTTCGAAAAACTTCTTTCTCCGCTGGCCACTGATACCGGGAGCGTTAGCAGAATCCTCAATGCAACAAAAATATTTGGAAAAATGTCCACATAAGCACGTTTGTTTATAAAAGACAAGGCTCCAGCTGGGTGACTTCCATTGGTGAAAATATTTGCAGTTCTTCGAAGAGATCATCTCCGTTCACTTCACAGTCTCCTCCACTCAAAACGGTTTGAAGGTGCTTACAGGCTTTCTTCAACTCATGTTCGTTCAAATTCTTCTCGAAGCTAGCAATCCCAAAAAGAAATTTGAAACTTTCACTATGGTGTTCCATTAGCTCAAATCTCTCCCTTAATGAGGCTATTTCTGTGTCAAGTACGACAAAGAAGAAGTTAACTTAAAATGATTTTTTCCGGAACGTACAGCTTCATCTTCACTCTCATAGGAGAATTGTTTGTTTACTTTTCTTGGTCGAAGTAGGGTTTCTTTTTCTAAGTTAGCATCAACCTCGATTTTTTCTGCAAGTTATTTTGCATCTGTAATGACGCTGTTTAGTCCTTGATCTGATCTCATCTTTTCCAGAAATGATTTTTACAATTTTAATGAGATCCATTGAACTTTGTAGGTCATTTGTGACTTTCTGCAACAGTTGACTAACCATATTGGTTTTATGCAGGATATCATGCCATGCCACTAAGCAGCATAGAAAGTTGAAGTTTTGCAGTTTTTTTTAGTCCTACGGCAGTGTTCCTACCAAATGCATCAAGTTTCTGATCTTGAGAAGCTTCATATAAGGCATCATACACTTCTTCAATGTTGTACCTCAAAGGCAACAATGCCTCAATTCTACTTTCCCATCTAGTATTGCAGAGTGGTTTTACTGTCAGACTTGAAACATGTTTCAGCAAAATATTCCATCTTTGAGTAGAACTGGAAAAAAATTAAACATTTCTTGTATAGTGTTGAAACAGTCCACAGCAAGGTTGCACGACGGAGCTGCATCATTAATGACCAAGTTCAAGGAGTGGTTCCCACACGGTACATAAAAAGCTCTAGGATTTAAATCAAGGATTCTCTTCTGGACTCCAACATGTTTTCCCTTCATTGCGGATCCATTGTAGTACCCCTGGCCTCTCATGGCTTTTAAAAGAATGCCTCGTGCTTCTGTTTGAGCAATACCTCTGTGAGGCCTTTACCTGAAGAATCTGTAATGGGAACAAAGCCCAAAAAATGTTCCTTAATTGAAATATCCTCATTTGCTAAAATTTTTACAAATCGTACAACAAGAGTCATTTGCTCGGTGTGGCTAATGTCTGGAGTACAGTCTAATATAATAGTACGTTGCTTGCTGTATCTGTTGTAAAATGTTAGCTTGAATCTTGGCCGACTTGAAACTAACAAACTCATTTTGGATACTCTTGCTCAAGTAGTGCACGTGTGTTTCTTTTGAACTTATTCTCCTCACATGTTCAGTCATAGAACCATCAAATTTAGCTATGTGTTCTACCAGCTTTAAGAAATTTCCATGATTACGTTCAAATAGGGTGTCTTTTTCCCCTCTAAAGGCCAATCCTTGAGTTCCCAACAATTGTACAATACATAGTAGGCGTTTCAGAACTTGATTCCAATGTTCAGTTTCAGCACGAATAAGTCTTTCATTTTCCTCGTCAATAGTATTTTCTTTAACGTAAACGTAAAGAGAGTTCGCGCCAACATTTGCAGTTTTGAATATGAATAGGGGATTTCTCATGACTGGTCAAAGTTTTGCTCAAGTTTTGCCAATCAGAATACCCTTGACTACCAGCAAGATGAGAATTATCATTTCCAAAAAGATTGCAAGCAAAACAAAAAACTGCGTTTTTCAATATGGAATATATTAACCAAATCCTGCGGACTTGCTCTCCGTTGCAAAGCTTCCTTGTGTAATGCGCTGAGGAAAATCGCCTACCTTTAAAAGGTCCACAGGAAATTCTTGGTTTGTGACCTGCTGTGCTCCTTGCTCAACAAGAATTTTTCGTACATCATCGTTTATTTTAGGTGGCCATTCTCCACAGTCAATTGAAAAAACTGATGACGTTTCTGCGCTCAGTTTCTGCAAATAAACCACCGACCTTAAAACTTTTATCTTTAGCTATATGGTACATAGTTTAACAGCCGTAATAGAGACCTTAAACTTTGCATTCATAATTATGGGTACTTGATGAGTACATTAAACCAAAATTTAATTAGTATTAATAAATATTTCTATTTTCAAAAAATATTTTTATTTATAAAAATGGTAAGAAAAAATTGAACATTTTCAAACTGTTAAAAATAAGTATAAAGTGTAAACTTTTCCTTCTCTGCCTTCTTTCCTCCCTCAACCTAACAGAGGCTAAACTAACTATGGACTACTAGGTCTAGTTATATTTTAACAAGACCTGTACTCCGTTAACTAAGATTCAATTTACACCATTGTAAATTGTAATTCTTAAAGACATACCTAATAAATAACCCATTGTATTGTATCAACATAAACTTACAGTTTCAGTTGCAATGGCTTGTAGACGCCAGGTCTGTAAGTTCTGATGAATCCTTGTCAACACCTTCGGTCCCGGTTATGTCATAGCCAATTGGTAGTGCCAATGGTGTTCCTGTAGTCAGTGTCAGATCCTCATCCTGCAATAAAAATAGCTGTTGGTCAAGTATACTTAAGCACCAATATATCTTCTTAAGCTACCCTCAATTCCTAAATTTATTTTCTAAATATACAACTTAAGTATAAATTAATACTACTTAAGGATTCGTGCTATAATACTTTAAATAAATTACGACAGTATTCAGTCAAGTAGTGCTATTAAATCAATAATATTATTATAATTTACATTATAAGGGTAAATTGTTTATACAAATGCTCATCAATTTAGATTAAATTAATTTAGGCATTTAGAGTCATTAGCAAAAAAATATAACTTAAAATTATTTACAGTTACACTTACTTTTTTGAGGGATTCTTCACTCATTGATGGTCCAGGCAGCTCTGACATTGGTAACTTGTCGTCGTCCTCATCGTTATGAACGGATTCCGTTAAGTTAGTTGTTTCGTCGATCATTTTTGCACATGACGATGCAGCCGAAGGCGCAAAAAAACTTTTCAGCGCTTTAGATTGCTTCTCATCTTCTTTAGAATGCAGCAACTTTCTTTTACGGTGAAATGCACCTGATGGCTTTTTATTACTGGACATTTCGTGTGTCTAAAAATTCATCTCCTCATGTAAGAAGGGGCAATAACACAGTGCAGCTTACAACACATCAACACACTACAAACTACAACGATGAGTGAAGGCTGTCAGCCAGCTGGCAATCTGAGCCACTGTGCGGATAAAGACGAGAGACGTATGAGTCACGCGGACGAGTCTAAGTCATTAGTTGAAGGGGTATTCTCCCTTTCGTGAATGGCGAGCGGTCATACTTCGACTGAACGGCTCCAGGCACTTCGTAATAGTTCTAAGTTTGTTTCATAGGTAGCATCACCCGTAAAGCGGCTGAATTTTTCAAATATTATTCCGTTTTGTTTGTTAGTGAAATAGTAAAGTAAAATTGAAAAGACGAAACATAAACAGAATGGTTCCAGTTTATTAATGTTGTAAAAATTAGGCTCCGGGCGCCCCTAACTTGATATTTCGGCGCACCGCGGCGCCCCCCGTCTCACGGCGCCACCCGCGGCCGCGTAGTTCGCTTATATCTCGCGCCGCCCCTGCGTGCAGCATATTCATAAATTAGTTCAATTTTTCGAACATTCCTTTACTTACGAGCAAATGAAAGAAGAGCCTAATTATACATGTTGCGTATTCGAACTCACAGAAATATAAGTTCCAAACAAATTTCACCCTCAACAGTTGGTAACACATAGACACCACGAGAGACTCGGTTATCGATTACTCGATCTCACGAGGCGAGAGCCTACATACAGTACATTGTTGCGCACTGATCTGTACATTGTTTGGGTTTCTGATAATAAATTGTCATGTGGTTGATCGGTTCGTGGAATTGTTAGTCTTAGAAAATACGAAACTTAGAAAACACAAAAATACAGAACTATTATGGTTACTTAAACTTACACAAAAATACAGAACTATTATGGTTACTTAAACTTATCTCACTTGAATTGGAAATTTGCCCTCCTGTTTCTCATCTATGCAAACTTGTTAGTCACTCGTTGGTTGAAGTCTGGAATCTCTATCACAAGATCTCTTTCAATAGAAATCATCGCCAATGCCGATAATCTTTCCTGGGTCATGGAGTTCCTTAAGAATGTCTTTATTCTTTTTAAGGTGGAAAAGCACCTTTCTGCTTCAACAGACGTCATAGGAATAGTCAGTATTAACTTCAACAGTTTCAAACTCTCGGTGAACGTTTTCCCTAGGTTGTTGGTTATTATAAACTCCGCTAGACTAACAGCGCCCGACAATGATCTAAATTCTTGTGCTAAATAGATGCAAGATAGTTCATGGCGTAGTTTCACTTTGTCCAAAAATGTATACACTAAACATACTGCCTTTAAGATATCTTCTGGAAACTTGGAAGAATACAAGGGGAACTTCTCTGGGAAAAACAGTGATGAAGCTACAAGATGACCTGAGAAGCTAAAACGATCTTTAGCCTGGGAATTTATCACATCGCACACTTCTATTGCTTCTCTTTTCCACTCAGTCTTGTCCACTTTCCTCTTCTTCGATGAGCAATCAATAGGTTCATTAGCACTGGTTAGATCAATGTCTTCTCGGATCTTGGTGATATTTATTTCAAATGCTTTAATAGCCTTATGCGCAGAATACACATCAATGTCTCCGTGTTGTAGCTGACTGAAGAGAATTTCGACTAGTGGCATAACTTTATGGAAGAATTCCAGCCAATAATTGAAACTAGAACTGGAAAGTACCTTTTTATGACCAAGAGCCTGGCAAATTGTAGTTTCACTCATTACAGTGTCGCCTTTCAATATCTCGTTCATACACTCGATGATTTTTTTTTTGCGCTCATAAATTGTGTTAACGCATCTTGATTGAAAATTCCACCTAGTAGGACAAGCACGTGGCAAACGCTTCTTCACTATATCATCGAATATCGTGGTCCGCTGTGGGCTGTTGGAAAAGAATGCACATATTATTGCAAACTTGAAAAAAATATTTTCACATTGCGGTTGATTGATGCCGCCTTGCTCATTACAAGATTAACTTGATGGGCATAGCAGTGCACATATTCTGCATAAGGATAGGATTTTTTCACTATAGCTTGAACCCCACCAGAGGAACCAGACATCACGTGCGCTCCGTCATACGTCTGTGCAATCAACTTTTGCGGAGTTTCATTCAATTTCTGCTTTTCTAATTCTTCCAATAAACACTCTGCTAATGTATGTGCATCATGTTTCGAGGGAGAAAGGAAACTCCAAAACCGTTCTACTGGTTTGCCTCTTACTACGTAACGGTACACAACAGCCATCTGAAATATGTTTGAAATATCACTAGTTTCATCTGCTATAATGGCTAAAAATTCAGATTCCTTTATTTGCTTTGATATTTCTTCCTGGCAAACCTCCAAAATAATCTGTAAAAGTTCATTTTGGATTGTTTTGGACGTTCCTTTGAATATAGTTGCCCTTTCCAAATGACCTTTCAACACAGCATCCAACTCAGCGCTAAAATTAATTAGTCCTCTGAAAACACCTGGATTTGTTGATGTTTCACTTTCATCATGACCACGCAAGGCCAGCTCGAAAGAGCCACAGAAACGAATACAGTTTATTATAATATTTAACACATACCTATTGTGCCTAACTTCTTCGTTATATTCCGCAATTTTCCTTCTGTAGGCACTGTCTAATTGTGCAGCTACGTTAACAGTTCCAAAAAGCGTCAAATTCAAACAGTTTTGTATGTGAACAGCTGAAGATTCATGTTTCTTTATTTTAGTACTTATGTGATTAATGTCCGTAACTCCTATTTTGGTCCACGCGGATTCTCCACCAAACAACAGACATGGGAAACAAAATAAAGCGTTTTTAATATCGCATCCGCATAACCAATCATTATTGTCATAAATATCTCTTTTAAATACCCTCTTATACTGCCGATTTCCAGTTTTGATATTTTGGACAATACTTAAATCCGGCAATGGTCTACCGAGTGTTTTTACTGTAAGTTTATCCTCATCAGTAAGCAGAGAAAACTGTCTCACTAGTAAATTACTTACACTATTCATTTTCATTCACATTCCACAGTACATTTTAGTCCTTGAAAAATTAATGTTTGAAACTAAACATTTATCTACAATAATATACGACGCGCAGGTGGCCCACGGGCGTCAGCTAGAAAGACCTGCACTCGGCCCCTCCGGAGGTCACACGATCATCATCATCATACAATAATATACTAACTTACAAGATACGGTACACAGATGATAAATGTGTGTTGTATATCGGGAAGTGGCGCGAACCCATAGTCAAACTAAACAAAACGCCGAATTTCGCTAGGCTAGAAATTTGGTAGTGAACACAAAGGCCTACTCACAGTCAAGAGTCAACCAAATAATAATGCACAGTAGAGTATCTGCCAGGAACCAAAACACTCAATCAACTAAATACAAAACTATAATCGCAACTCAAAACATGCAAGAACAAGAGTGGTAAAATTAAACCGCTACAGTAACACCAACAATACGTCGCAAAATAGTTCAGCCACTTATCAACTTATAGCAATGGTGGCGTCCTTAGACTCGCTTTACAGTACAATTGACAAAAATATTAAATGAAATTATGATGCGAAAACATGTAAAATAATTGAGAGTGACCCAAACCAATGTTTGCCTTTGAAATTCCGATATTGGTACTGTTGTGGGTGGTCTGAGTGGTGTAGCATACCCTAGTGGTGTGGAAAAGAGACTACCGTCACAAGATAAGAGAAAGGTGGGTGGGATGTTTCCATTTGCGCACAGTGGTGCAATCTAACGGGGCCATTTGGAATTGAGTATTGTCAGGAGGCTGGCAGCTACTTTGCAACTCCCTGCGACCCATCCTGGCCGGCATGCTATGTACAGGCTTGGCCTCGTCCAGCCTCGTTCCTGTACGCTGTGCTGTCTGCTTGGGAGTTGCCACAAGAGAGCTAACCCCCTGGAGTTTGATTTGAAGGCGGGAGCTTGCCGGTAGCTTTAAAAGGTGCAGTGTGAAGCATTGGGATAAATAATAACAAAAAATCGTTTAATTTGACAAATTTTCGAATACGTTAGATATAATAAACTAAAACATTAAGGGTAAAAAATGACGGAACTAGGTGTAAGATTAGTGGGAGTTGTGCAACACTGCAACCATGTCAAGAGCCGCCACTGGTGTTTTGTTAAAATAAATATCACCTGTTCCATCTCATTTAACCAAATATTAAATGACAATAATGTGACGATTGTTTCAGAGGATGTGAACTGCCAGGAAGACAGCTTTCTGAGCAACATGCTACAAGCTAACCATTGCTCTATAGTGGCCAACTTCATCGGTAAGTACAGCGTCATCTTCTATAACCCTGTTGCTCTGTCATGGCCAACCTCATCGGCAAATGCAGCGTCATCTTATATAACCCTGTTGCTCTGTCCTGGCCAACTTCATAGGTAAGTACTGTGTCACCTTTTCAACCCTGTTGCACTGTCCTGACCAACTTCATCGGTAAGTACAGCGTCATCTTCTTCAACCCTGTTGCACTGTCATGGCCAACTTCAACGGCAAGTGTAGCGTCATCTTCTTCATACCTGTTGCTCTGTCCTGGCCAACTTCATCGGCAAATGCAGCCTTACCTTCTTCAACCCTGTTGCACTGTCATGGCCAACTTCATCGGTAGGTGCAGCGCCACCTTCTACAGCCCTGTTGCACTGTCATGGCCAACTTCATCGGTAAGTGCAACGTCCTCTTCTTCAGACCTGTTGCACTGTCATGGTCAACTTCATCGGTAAGTACATCGTCATCCTCTTCAGACGTGCTGCTATGTCATGGTCAACTTCATCGGTAAGTACATCGTCATCCTCTTCAGACCTGTTGCTATGTCAGGGTCAACTTCTTTGTTAAGTAAATCGTCATCTTCTTCAACCCTGTTGCTCTGTCATGGCCAACTTGATTGGCAAGTGCGACGACTCTTTCTTCAACCCTGTTGCTCTGTCGTGGCCAACTTCATCGGTAAGTGCATCGTCATCCCCTTCAACCCTGTTGCATTGTCATGGCCATCTTCATTGGTAAGTACAGCGTCATACTCTTCAGACCTGTTGCTATGTCATGGTCAAATTCATCGGTAAGTAGAGAGACATCTTCTTCAGACCTGTTGCACTGACATGGCCAACTTGATCGGCAATTGCGACGTCCCTTCTTCAACCCTATTGCCCTGTCATGGCCAAGCTCATCGGTAAGTGCAGCGCCACCTTCTACAACCCTGTTGCACTGTCATGGCCAACTTCATCGGTAAGTGCAGCGCCACCTTCTACAACCCTGTTGCACTGTCATGGCCAACTTCATCGGTAAGTGCAGCTTATCTTCTTCAGACCTGTTGCTCTGTCCTGGCAAACTTCATCGGCAAGTGCAGCCTCACCTTCTACAACCCTGTTGCACTGGCATGGCCAACTTCATCGGTAAGTGCAGCTTATCTTCTTCAGACCTGTTGCTTTGTCCAGACCAACTTCATCGACAAATGCAGCCTTACCTTCTTCAATCCTATTGCCCTGTCATGGCCAAGCTCATCGGTAAGTGCAGCGCCACCTTCTACAACCCTGTTGCACTGTCATGGCCAACTTCATCGGTAAGTGCAGCGCCACCTTCTACAACCCTGTTGCACTGTCATGGCCAACTTCATCGGTAAGGGCAGCTTATCTTCTTCAGACCTGTTGCTCTGTCCTGGCAAACTTCATAGGCAAGTGCAGCCTCACCTTCTACAACCCTGTTGCACTGGCATGGCCAACTTCATCGGTAAGTGCAGCTTATCTTCTTCAGACCTGTTGCTCTGTCCAGACCAACTTCATCGACAAGTGCAGCCTCACCTTCTTCAACCCTGTTGCACTGTCATGGCCAAATTCATCGGTAAGTGCAACGTCATCTTCTTCAGACCTGTTGCACTGTCATGGCCAACTTCATCGGTAAGTACAGCGGCATCTTCTTCAGCCCTGTTTCCTTGTCATAGCCAACTTCATAATCTCTGAGTTCAGAGATAGCCTGGCCCCTGGAATGTGTGTATCCTTCGTATGTAGCGTTGGAGTGCAGTTTAATGTTCGTGGCCTGGTTAATAAAATCACCTACGCAGCATTGTCCATGGGACTATATGTAGGGATTAAAACAAGTTCACAATTGTCCCGGGAACGAGAACGAGAACAGAAACGAGAACGGGATGCTTGCGGGACTTCAATTCATAATTGGCTCGACAACGATGACAGGAACGAGAACGGGAAGCTTGCCGGGCCTCCAATCCTCAATTTTCACGACAACGGGAAGGTATATTGGATGATGTGTCTAGTACCCTTAGATACGTATTTATTGCCCATACATTCCTTAGCTATGGAAGAAATTATAGTATATTCAAAACTGTTTTAATATTTTTCAAACAAAATAGTGCCTATGTGAATTCTCTTCTTTCATTTTTCTCAAATTCAATTTTTCAAGGTTTTCAGTTACTTGTTACATTTGGGAGACGCATTGGGCCTGCAGGTACCCATCAAAGCTCAAATTGAAGGTAAACAAATAAACGTTAAGTTCATTAACAATGACATTTCTCATAGGATGAGTATTTTTGATAATATTTGTCAAATTACGCGACCAAAACCAACAATATTTGCTTTTTTGAAAAAACATCCAATCTTTAGATAACTGTATCCCGGGAACTACCAAACGTATAGAGCTCACTTAGGACTCAAATTGTAGAAAATTTAATTCAAATGTAAACAGGTATGTATAATGTTTTCTCTCAGACGCACAGGTTAGACGATATTGAGAAAAAACTGAAAAACTTGCAAATATCTGGCTAGTTTTTGGCTATTACACAGGACTTTCGAAGTTGCAAATTTGATCTTTTACTATTGGCAGAGGTCCAAACAACATTTAAGAAAATTAGAACTACATGACCTTTTGCAAGGTTGGGCCCCTTTTTATGTCTAATTTGACTGGACTATTATATTATCAAAGAGGTTTGGTTAAGTTAGGTTATGTAAGACCGATACTATTATATCTTAACCCGTTAAAACAACATTTAATAGTTTTTTTTAAATTGATCATTAATTCCAGTATTTTCATGACAAAGTAGACCTAATTGACAATGATGACAGGTCATTTCAAAACATAAATGGATGTGAGTGACATTACTGTGTAGATTTTGGACTTAATACTACAGAATAAACTAATTTCAATGATGTAGGCTGTGGCCTAATAATACAAGTGTAGCGGCAATGAAATATTTTACCAGTTAAAAATAGGCCTAAATGACCCCCACTCCTCGCATATATTTGGCACGTGGATGTGTATATTCAACCTCCCTTTGTTATTTATTTCATAGGAGACATTCGTTTATGGTAGCGAAGGTATCATGTGCATTTTACTAACAAGATGTTCACTGGTCACTGATAACATTTTATCAAATTTTGCTTTCATACAGGTGTATTGCACAGCTGTTTCCCTCGTTGTCGCATATACCGCCATTGCTCGTATCTGGTTGGCTTCGGGAAACTCCGAGAACGGCAAACATAACTTAACCATGTTTCCCTTTGGTCTTACCGGGTGATCTTTGGCTTCTCGATCTCGGGAAAGTGATTGTGAACCAGCCTTTACAACTTACAAATACAGAGTCATTATCTTTTTGCGGCCCGATAAACACGGCAAAATAAGCCGGCTTCGACTGGCACAGATCGCGGGCGTGCGTACACGGTTCTGCCGGTGATTGGCGTGCACTTTTACACGTTTACCAAACATGTCCAATAATGGGTACTTACAGTACTCATAGTCGATGCTGAAAATGTCCTCCCTCTCTTGTAACACACACCTGACATCTTCTGATGAAAGAATGGACAACAATCTCATGTAATTGTTGTCTGTTAACTTTTTATTGTTTACGGAGCCAGTTTTCTTGAATCGTTTAGCGAGCCTCCTACTTGTACTGGCATAGGTCTTCCTGGAAACATTATTCGAAATTTTGGTCTTGTTTCAGACAAATCACTAAACGATATGAGTCTGTGGAGTTGGGTATTGCGAGGTACGCACCTGGTCATCCAAATGACGCAATAGTTGCCGCAGTCCAGCTGGCCAGGTGCGGAGCGAGTGGACCTCACAATACCCCTCTCCGCTGACTCATATCGTTAGTTCACACGTGTTTTGTCATTCATATGGACGTGTATCTGCAAAGCTTAGACATTTTGCACGTTCAGTGACTATTGTGATAACTGTGATTGTTGGTCATGCTTAGACACCAATTCACATTGCGTGAACGTGTGTATATTCATAATTCGAGTAACAAAAAGTTCACAGACAACGTTGTGTTCTTACAGAACAAAAATTAGATGAGATTGTTGCCCCTTCTTTCATCAGAATATGTCAGGTGTGTGTTACAAGAGAGGGAGGATATTTTCAGCATCGGCTATGAGCACTGTAAGTACACATCATTGGACATGTTTGGTAAAAGTGTAAAAGTACGTGCCAATCACCGGCTGAACCGACTGTACGTGCACCCGCGATCTGCGCCAGTCAAGGCCGGCTTAGATTGTCGTGTTTATGAGGGCACACAAAGATACTGACCCTGTATAGAATTTTAAGCTAATATATCTTATTTTGCCCACTGGAAGGGCGGTTGGCATATGAAGGCTGAATGTCACCTTCTGAAAGAAGTAGGCTAACCTCCATCATTAAGATGATGCTTGCAACTCGTCTAACCTATTGTATATATCTCTTTCCTATCCACAGAGGACGAAGCGATCTCCAAGTTCAAACTCAGGTTCTACTATGGGTAAGTTCATAAGTTATTTCAAAACAAAGCTTTGTCGTGTCCAGTGCGGGAAGGCAGACAAGATCCCCTATATTCTTATTAATTTCTGGATTGGTCTCGTACATTGATTAAGAAAGTCCCTTGTGTTGCAGATTAACTGATATTGCCATGAAACGATTTTTTTTAATTAGGTGATTTATTTATTTATTTATTTATTTAGCGGATGGCTTTTAGTGCCGGGAGTGTCCGAGAACATGTTCGGCTCGCCAGAGGCTGTAGCTGCTTCAAGTGGACACCCATGGGGTGTTCTACAAGTTCCGTTCACTTTCACGTAGTTCCAACTTTCGCCACCAGATGTCACTGACACCTAGTGGTGAACATTGAAACTTTGATAGAGCGTTACAACGAAATCTAACCTAGAAATTTAGCTTCACATAAGTTTAGTTAGTGGAAGGATCTTTTACATGCCATAAATCTATGACATGGGACCACCAGCTTTACTTCCCCTCCGAAGGAAAGCATACTGAAGGATTTTAACGCTCTTAAAAATCCGACGACTTCGGCCGGGTTTAAACCCGCGATCTTGGGCACAGCAGTTCAGTATGCTACATGAAAATACTACGTCCTTAGCTTGAAAAAATACAAATAATATACTAAAATTCTACTCAGAAAATTGTTATTTCTCTTACTTGTATCAATTTGGATACGTTCTATCTCGCTATTGCAATACCCGTCCCCAAGGAGGATTTAGAATCAAAAAATATAAGAAAAACAAAGGACGATAAATCAAAAAGCAAACTTCGATTCTTTAAATTTTGTTTTTACTCAAAGAACTTGTACTTTTTTGAATTTCCCATTTTTTTTATTTCCGTGTATTTTTGTTCATGATTATATTCATTAGTGATATTTTTTTCGTTTTATTATTAAATGGTTTATTGCAGCCAATGGCCATACAGAAGGAAAAACATATGGCACAGAAATATACTAATTTAGACTGCCTAGAAATGTTACAGATTCATGTCATAGTGTACATTATATCTCTCGCAGCATTCCCCACAACGTTCACATACACCGTTGACAGCTGGCTTATGGTACTAGTTTTGTCTTACACGGTTTATGGTGGAAGTCGTGTATAGCAAAGCGCCTAACGACGTGTCGCAGCTTCCAATCGTCAAAGATCTTTGCATCTGTAGGGGAAAAATCCCACCAGTTGTCCCTCTTCTTTGACTGTAAAGTTTCCGTAAGTTGCATATATCCCGAAGTTGCAGCCAGCAGCAGTTGGAGACTTATATCTTCCACGTAAAATAATTCGCGAGTTAATTCATACACCAGCCTTAATGGAGTATATTTTGAGACGCCTAAAGCCGTCCTCGGTTTATTAATATTAGACTGATTTTTTTTAGCCTACTTTTCACATTTTGCAAAAATTAGGAAAAAGTAGACTTATGAGATCGGGCAAATGTGTGTCTGTCTGTCTGTCTGTCTGTCTGTCCTTCTGTCTATCTGTCTGTCTGTCTGGCTGGCTGTGTGTGTGTGTGTCCCTATCAACTCCTAAACGGATGGAGCAATCGAAACAAAATTTGGTAGGAGTAAATATCTATATCTGAATATCTCACGGCCATATTTGAAAATGATGTCAGTGCTACCAACTACTGAAAAATCGCAATTGAAATTTGAGCTCCATGTTGGATATCTTGGAAGGTATGAATGGGAGCTATTTCAAAATTGGCACACGTATAGATAATAATATTGTAGTTTAATTTCTAGGAGGCCATACATGGCAGTGTTGCCAAAATGATTATAAGCCTGCTGATAGGTCCAATATTTAAATGCATATGACTTCTACACTATCAATTGGAATTTAACCAAATTTCGTGTGTGCTATGTGTACATAAACGGATATGACTGAGCGTATTCTTAAGACCCTCCAGGGCTGCCAACTGTTAATAAATGCTCTCATTTTTAAAAAATCCAAAAACCCATATATCAGAAAGTATGCAAGCCGACAGCTTTAAATTATGCACACGTATAGTACCTGACATTCTATATTAATTTGGAGTAACTTATAGATGTCAGTGCTACCAACATGATTCTAAGCCTGCTGATATGTCCAACTTTAAATACATGTAACTTCTATACTAACTTATCATTTGGATTTGAAGCAAATTTCGTGTGTGCTATGTGTACCATAACAGATATGACTACGTCGACTCTTAAGAGTAACGAGGGCTGCCAACTGTTAATAAATGCTGTCCCTGTTTTTTTTTACCCTAATATCAATATATCAGAAAGTATGCAAGCCAATAGCTCTAAACTTTGCACACGTATAGTACCTGGCAGTGGCGGCTGGTGTAGAAAATTAGTTGTGTGCTGTAGGTCTGACCCTCCCTCCAATTTTTTTTTATATAAACATATAGAAACACTCACTCAGTGACGAAAAATGAAGTCCATACGTCGCTCCTTCTTGCTGCAGAACTTGTCAATCACCCTACCGTCTTCTTCTCAATGGAGAGCATAGCGAAGGCACTTAGTCTTTCTTGTGACATGGTGTTCCGCAGAAAGGTCTTGATCCTCCTCAGCGATGAGAAACACCTCTCAGGCTCTGAATTAGTCATGGGTGTTGTTACTAATATCCTCAGAAGCTTGCTTGTTTGGCAGAACGTACCTTGCAGATTACTGGATATTATGAAATGCAGAAGAGGGACTGCCCCACCAATATTCCTAAATCTGGCCTACAGTACAGAACCGATAGTTCTGTTCTGAGCCTTTTCTTTTCCAGCATGAACAGTTACACCTAGTTTTTTTTTATCTGGAAACGTTTTGGAAAATCGTTCAAAGTTGGTGGAATCTAACAGTTTTGCTGCTTCCAGGTGATCCAAGATTTGGAAGCGATCGTGGGCTTCTCGTGTGTTCTCGTGACACAGCGGATTTTATCTTCACGGCCTCAGCTGTTCTTGACTGCAACTGATTGTACATGGTAATAACACCTGCAATTACAAAATATTCACGAAACACTTGGTGTGACCGCGCAAAAACAGTACTACTCAGTATTACCAAAAGCATTAAAATGAAACCAGCAACGCCGTAATGCAAAATCACAGGTTATTTTGCAATAGTGAAATTTATGAACTAGGCATCACAATAATCATGTCCTTATTTTGACGACATAAACATTATAATTTTTATAGTACATCGATTTACAAAATGTGGCTATAGAATAATTAAGTTGGGTGTATTGAAAAAGACCTTCTAGCGGGAACAGCTGATGGCTTCCTCTGCTTTTTTACCCCATTTTCTTTGAGCGATTCCCTCTTAAATCCTATTGCTGTGTCCAGATAGTGCCACTGGCCACGTTCACATTCCTTGTGACCAGTGCTGCCTCTCTGTGGTCGAACAAAGAATCGCTGTGATGACTGGTCTTAGCTGTTGTCCCAACAGCACATCCAGAACACAAGAGAAAAGTTGGGCGCGCATGCGCAGAAGACAAAAATCACGTATGCTGCCAATAAACTTGGAAATTCTCGCTGGGCTGTGATCTGCACAGCTAACGCCGTGCACGGAGTGGAGCGCACGCCTAGATACCTCGTACCGTATCTGTTCTGTACCTCGTAGTGAGGGGAGTATAATAATATTTCCTACTCTTTGCTTGACGTCTTTTTTAAAGCGTTGTATTTGTAGATAATTAGCCTACTATTAAAATAATTTATTTTCAAATAAAGCAGTGTGCTGCAGCACTTCAGCACATAAGGAGCGGCCGCCCCTGGTACCTGGCATTCTAGATTAATTTGGAGTAACTAATATATGCCTACGCCAGTGCTGCCAAGCCTGCTGATAGGTCCAATTTTAAAATGCATGTATCTTCTGTACTAATTAATGCATTTCATTCAAAATTGACACAACAATAGATCAGATTATTTCTGACCAATACGTGTATGTCATTGTTGCCAACATGATTTTACGCGCGCTGTTAAATCCAATGTTTAACTGCATGTAACGTCCATGCTATCCATTTGACTTCAACCAAATTTTGTATTCTGTACCTTAAGAGATGGAACTAAGAATATATTCAGTCACCAGGGCTGCCAACTTTAGTTCTCTATTAGGCTACAAATTGCCAGATATTCAGTATTTCGAACTAATTAGAAATTTCGATATTAGCAACTTAATTTCGTCATTATTCTAGATAGGTCCATATAGATTAATCATTGGCATGAATCTTAAATTTTAAGAAAAGTAGGCTCTTTAGTTCGTCACGGAACTTCTTGTTTTATATGTAGACATCAATCTCTAAATTTTAAGGCGGTTTGGGTGGCATAGTTGGTAGCATGCTGAGCTTCTATGCCCAAGGTCGCGGGTTCAAACCCGGCCGAAGTCATCGGATTTTCTTAGAGCGTTAAAAATCAATCAGTATGCCTTCCTTCGGAGGGGAAGTAAAGCTGGCGTGCCCATGTCATAGGTTTATGGCATGAAAAACAACCTTCCACTAACTACACTTGTGTAAAGCCAAAATTTGTAGGTTAGGTTTGATTAATGCTCTTAAGTTCCAACGTTCGTCACCGGGCGCTGGTTGCGATGACATCTAGTAGTAGCCAAGTTCGCAATTAGGTGTCATAGACGGTAGCATTTGGTAGTGAAAGTAGGAACTACTCTAAATTATCGTCTGCAGTCCTTACTTGAATTAAAAACAGATAACACACACTAATACAGTCATCACAATTAACACCGGTTATCAGACAGATTCTACACACGCTCAAAGTACACGGGGCTACATGACCGCGATGTCGCAGCCCCTAAACTAAGGAACCAACCAACCGTCTACATTTTAAATCATATGTACAAGAGTTTAGTGCTTTTCAGTCGGTCAACACGAATGTACCCAAAAGAGCTGGGTTATGCCCTAATCCTGAAATAAATTACATGAGATTAATTATTTATTAATTATTTATTAATCTCATGTAATTTATTTCAGGATTAGGGCATAACCCAGCTCTTTTGGGTACATTCGTGTTGACCGACTGAAAAGCACTAAACTCTTGTTTACTAAGGCAGCACTGAAAAGATGGCTTCAAACCACACAATAAATCATATATATATTATTTCAGTAGTACAGATCCCTCCTGCGGCGCTCACAGCGACCGATCGTGACAAATGAGCATTCGAATGAAAGGGAATGGACATTAGTAGTGACGAATTGCACTCTAATTTCATAAATTCAGTATCTATAATTTCTTCAAAAAATGACTATTAAAAATTGTACGGAGTGTGCGATTTGCAGATACTGTTGTTGTAAGAAAATACGCTCCATAATTGCTGTGCACTTCACATTTTGGCCGCTGTGACGCCTGTTTCATTTTAACATTCCGAAGTCTTTACTTTATCATTTTGCATGGATTTCAAAAAGAAGTAACTCAAAGGAATGAGTACCGGTACTCAAATCGTATAATTTCATAAATATCGAATAACTGGTGAGTGTTATGATGATCCAATTTTCAGTGATTGCGTTCTTAAGTTAGGGAACGTTGAACTTGGAATTCTAACTGAAATGTAAATAGTGTTCTATAATCATTCGGTTGAAATAAAAACATAACGACCTTTCTCCTTAAGTCTTTCATTATTAACCTATTGGGGAAAGTGTGGTTTATGAACATGCGAGATTTCTCGCACGGGTCCTCTAGTCTACTTTTGTGTTATTTTATCTGAGTTAAGAGAGGCAGATGACCTCGTTGTTCCACCCCTTAAAACAACAATCACTAACTAACTCACTTCAAGTTGTTTATCTATTTACGCGCTTCCGAAATCGTAGTCATTTAGCCCCGTGTATTATTTGTGTTGATAAAGTGTACGTTACTACTTACAGTTCTCCACAGAAGGTGCTCAAAATGGCTACCACGAGCTATAATGCAGGCGTCTATGCGCCGCATTATTGCCGCTCCCATATTCCCGGCGTCTGTCGTATTTGCTGACATCCTTGCTCTATTCACTGACGCAGCATGTCCACGTTAAGAATAGGTGTGCCATGCACAATGGCCTTTAAATGGCCTCATAAGTAGAAGTCTAATGGGTTGAGATCGGGAGAACGAGCAGGCTACGGTGTCGATCCCTATGCATTTGTTTGGGAATAAATGATATAAAATTGCTCTAGCAGCAAGTGGCCTGTGTGCCCTCCACAAATGACCAACTAGCATCGTGCCCCGTCTGTGTTATGCACACCACAAACCATGCTTGTAACACGGCTACGCACGCAAATACACCATATGTTTACAGCCTTCTGCTCAAGGTCCTTAAGGAGACAGATTGTGTGTAGCCCTACCACTTATGGCACACCCTGGATAGTGCTACATCCTCAAGAGCTTACGTCTGGTGAGTTTGGAAGTTGGCGACCCTGAGGAATCCTTGACCTCGGTCTGCTATTTTCCCTTTTTCCAGAGCCTCTGGGACGGACCCTCCTCTTTCTCTTTCTTATCTGCCTTCCATGGCTCTCCTAGTCCCTCAATCCTCATTCTTCGAGGTTTGGGGGGCATTTCTTTTCCCTGTCTTATTTCTCTTATTCTTGTTTTATCAATTTAGACGTAAGAGAGTAGTTAGATGTCGGTAGTTATCATTTCTATCGATACCCAAACCATTAGAGGGGCGATAACCTAGATGTTAGGCCCCTTAAAAATCAATTATTATCATCCTTATTTGAGCAACTATACAATATTCTTTGTAGATTCTAAGCCATCGTATGGAATGTAAATTTGGTAACGATTCCAATCAAAATACTGAGGTGTTACTGTAATTCATAGATCCATACTAAAAAAATCTCACTGTAGGCGTAGTCACTATCCACGGCCGTTACTTGTGAGATCACAAAGCATACTTACTGATGACTTTCTCTCGCCAGGGTGAAACCTGAGGACTTCATTGCAGTTCCCTTAAACGAGTCCACGAGTCTTCTCAATGATGCGAGATACAACTCGTCCACCTGTTTCGCTGTTTACTTGACAGGATGGGGTCAAACTATGGAACTTCGCGAGCAAATCTCTGAGGGTAAGTATTACATTTATGTTCAGCTCGATGACTTACGGTTCCAGTTGTATCTGTCGTATTTTACAGACTTCTTCTACCTCTATACATTATGATCTATTCACTAGTACAGTGGTTTCTAAGGACAGACAGATGTTCACACTGCTCGCAAGGAAATGTTGCTCAATGCATGGCATGTCGTGATGATATAAACATGTTTAATTATATGTTTCCATGAAGAATACTTCCCCACCCCTTAGCACACATTCGGCAAGTGTATGCAATGTCTAGGTAAATTAAGTGGTTAAATTATAAATATCTAGACACCTGCCACCATAAATAAGGAACGGGAAAGTCACCACAAAAGTGTGGAGTGGAGTTGTACTGGTTACCCAATCCCGAATATATAGACTATATTAAATAGTAGAGACTTCAAGTATCAGATACGAAAACCCAAGAAGAATACCGCAAAATAATTTGGAGGTAAAATCACAATTGTAATTAAATAACATGTATATTTTAACACGTACTTATAATAAATAATAATAATAATAATAATAATAATCTTCCTATCGTTTGTCCCGCTTTGGAGCAGGGTCCGCTACTTTACATGCCAATCTCCATTTCTGTCGGTCAAGGGCATCATGCCGACACAGATTAACCTGTCGCATGTCTTCTCTAAGGCGATCAAGCCACCTCTTCTTAGGTCGCCCACGAGGACGTTTACCATCCGGGTTGAGGCACAAGGCAGTTTTAGCCACTGATTGTTCGAGACTACGCATGATGTGGCCGAACCAGCGTAAACGAGCCTCCCGCATTTTATCCTGTATGGGCGCAACTCCCATCCTCCCACGGACATCGCAATTCTTGATATGGTCAAGTCGCGTCAGACCAAGCACCGAACGAAGCATGCGCATCTCCATAACATGCAGGGCTTGCTCGTGTTTAACAGAGGCCGGCCAGCATTCAGAACCGTAGAGGGCGACTGGGCGCACGACGGTCTTGTAAATCTTGGCCTTAAGATAGGTGGGTATCTTGCGGTCAAAGAGGACTCCAGTTACCTCCCTCCATTTGAACCAACAGGCACTCACACGAGTTCGGGCATCAGGGAGGGTGTCACCATCTGAACGAGTCAAGGAGCCAAGATACCTGAATTGGTCGACTCTTTGAAGATCTTGACTACCTACAAGGATGGTGCCAGGCGTCGGTGACCCACACTCCATATACACGGTTTTCTGGACATGCAGCTTCAGCCCATTCTCAGCCAGCCTCGTATTCCACTCCTGTAGTATCTCTTCAAGAACGTTGCGTTCTTCTGCAGCCAATAAGACATCATCAGCATACTGTTCAATCCTGGCGTTAGGGGATGGGATGAACAAGGGTGTGTTGATGTACAATTTAGGGGTGGTTTCCGAAAGAGTGCAAGTTTACCGTGGTTGGGGGAAACTGCAGGTGTATGTGTCTGTAGAAGGATGTAATGTAATGGGGGTACGATTCTATGGGGGTACGATTGCTTGTCAAGGGATGTGCGACTATGAGGGATCTATTAGTTAAGAGTAGCGATTAATTATGAGCGAGTAGGAGCGAGCCTACTTGCAGAGTCGACAGCTTGGCCGCTGGCTGGCTTAACACTAAGTGAGCACAATGGAATACCTGACGCTGCACTTCCTAGTATTCACGGTCAGGGGCAATTGGGAAGGAACAGGTTGCGCGTACAGGCGTTAAGTCGGTGTGAAATGATGTACGAGTGTTGGTCTACTGATCAAGTATTTATTTGATCAGTTGTGGTGATGTAGTGTCCCTTTTAGTGAGGGACAAAATGTAGTACAATTATAAGTGTAGGTTTGAAGGAAGGAATACAAGTCTGTAAGGAAATCTGAGCACACTCTCTCACCTGGCGATGACGATGCGTTGGAGCTGGATCTAGGTGCACAGAGCCGTGGGCCGCAACAGATATTGGGTCTCCCCGGGGCCTTCCTTTTAAGAGTTCTCGAGCTGCTGACTCGGCGTGTCGTCATTGTTGATGCTCCAGATAGTCCTGAGTGTAAATGTTTATGTGAGTGTCGTAAGCTTAGCTAACAGCGATGCTACTGCGCCTGCTTGTGTAAAGGAAATGTATTTGTTGAGGCTCATGACTTAGCCTTTAGGGGTAGTTTTTGTAGGGTTAAAGGGTGTGTTGATATTTGGATAGACGTAGATCTTATGGCTTTGAGTCGATGGTGGAGATGTGTGGGTGGCTGTGCAGTCGTCTGTAGATTCAGGGGCGTATGTTTATAATCCCCTCTGGGTGCGTAGATGTCTCAGGTCCTGACCGTGAACAGAGATGTCAGTAGTTCAATACCATTCAGACGAAGTAATTTCCACAGTTCGTCTGGAATGTCATCAGGACCTGTAGCCTTCCCGTTCTTCATTTTTTGACTGCCTGTGCAACCTCTGCCATAGTTATTAGCGGTACTGGTCCAAGGACATTTACCGCACTGTGGATAGGTGGATAAGGGAACTCCTCGTTACTTATTACTGAGAAGTGTCTTTCCCAACGACTCAGAATAGCAGATGGGTCTCTGAGAATTTGGTGGTCTTCATCTTTGATGTGTATAACGTGACCAATGTCTTGCGAGGACCGATGACGTGAGTTTGCATGCCGGAATATCTTGTTGGCTCCTTCAGGTGAGCCCAGCTGGTTGTACACATCTGCATAATGTTTGGCCTTAGCTGCTGCAACAGCTCGCTTTGCTGCAGACTTGAGGGTCTTATATTCCAGATGGTCGCTGGTAAGACGCGAGGTCTGCCAAGTCTTGAATGCAAGCCGTTTATTTTTGATCACGGTCTGCATATCCTCATTCCACCACCATACTTGTTTGTCAAGAAAACGCCTCCCAGGTTTCGATTTTCCCAACGTCTCTGCTGCAACCGAGTGAAGGCAGTCGACTATCCTAGTCCAGTTGATCTGTATTGGTTGGCTTGGGTCGAACGTGAGTGATCCAAGGGCATTCACCAATTCGTTCCTATGGTCCGGTAGCTTCCGCCACTTAATACGTTCAGGTCCCGTTGTTCGAGGTCTTTTCGTGGGTACGGTGTCAAACTTGAGATCTAGTACAGGGAGGTGGTGTTGGGGAGCGATGTCATCTGACGGGATGACTTTGACATTTGTTACCAACTTGAAATCATTCCGCCTGAGAAGCCAGTAGTCGATTTGAGATGTTCGACCACCGCTGTAATAGGTGATCAGGTGAGTTGGCCGTTTCTTAAAATAGGTGTTACCCACAACAAGATCGTGTGCTTCTGCGCATTCAAGGATACGACATACCTCTTCATTCCTAGTCCCGAAACCTCGCCCACCATGGCAATGAGGATAGCCATCTCTTTCTGACCCAACATGACCATTGAGATCTCCGCCAATGAACACATATTCATCCTCTGCGAATGAACGAAGATGAGTATCAACACTCCCCCAAAATTCATCTTTCTCATCCCCTGAGCAACCCACTTGAGGGGCGTAGCATGAGATGACACGAATAGTTGAGTTGTTGTAGTCAAGCTTCACATAAAGCAGTCTGTCTGAGATGCGGCTAACCTCTACTACACTGCCCTGAAGCCTCTCGCTGACGACCACTGCGACACCGTTCTGTGTAGATTTCCTGCCATAGTAGAACAACTTGTACCCCCTCACCGATATCCTTGGCCTTGGCTCCTGTCCATTTCGTCTCCTGTACACATGCTATGACTATCGATCGACAGCTGCTAGTTCACGGCTTCGACCTGTGAGCGTACCGATGTTGATGGTCGCCAGACGTAGGTGTTGGACTCGCTTCTTTAGCCTGCTCCGTCCATAAGCAGGTAGCCCTCGCTCATTTCTCACGTCGTCCGGGCGATGACGACGCGCGTCGCATGTGGGGGACGTTCTAGCATTTATCCGCATATTTAAGGTTCGTACTGGCATGTTCATTTGATGCGACAAAAAAAATATGATAATAATAAATACAGCCCTTTAATCCCCTAAGGGCAATGGCCTCCTGCCTAGGCAGGGATTTTGCTCCATTACACTCATTAGGTGAGCAGTCCTAAAGAGTAGTGAGGCACTTAGTGGTGCACTTTTCTTGCTTGTTAGTCTCCGTTCTTGAATTGTTCTTATAGATATTAATATATCTATTTCTAACCTCTCTATGTTATGTATTCTTGTTCTTATATCTAATATTTGCAAAATTGTTAATGTTTCTAGCACGTTCACTTTATTTTTAGTAGAGTTTTAACTGACAAGGAGCTTTTCTAGGGTCTTCCACTATTGTCTGTCTCTTGCTCTTCTTGTTCATTGTGGTCCAGCAAATTTGTTGAATGTGTCAGCCCAGCATGTCCTCTGTCTTTCTACGTTTCTCCTACCGGTTCTGGGGTCTCACATCGTTAGTCTGTGCGTCCACCTCCTATGCTCCATCCTCGCTACGTGGGCTCCCCATTTCCATTTTAGTCTGTCCGCTGTGTTGATGACGTCTTTAATACTGGTTCTTCTACGTATCTCCTCCTTCCTTATTCTGTCTTTCAGCGTGATATTGAGGATTTTTCGTTCCATCCTGCGTTGGACAATCTGAAGCGTTTTTCTTTGCTGCGAAGTTAGTGACCATGTTTGGCATCCAATACAGCATTACTGGGATTACACATTTCTCTAGAACTTGTGTTTTCAGACTTAGTTTCTGAGATTTATCTTCTAAAATGAATTTCAAAGACCAGAGTTCTTTCCATGCTTGCCCAATCCTTATTTTGATTTCCTTCTCCGTATTGTTATGGAATGATATGTTTTGGCCTAGGTATGTACAGTCCTGGACATACTCTAATGCTTCACCGTCAATGTTTACTGGTTTTCCTCGGGTTCATGGTTAAACACATATTTAGTTTTACTTAATTAATTAGAATAATTATTGGTAACACAAAAAGTGGGATTAAATTACGATCAATCTCAACCAGTACTGTGTTTACTTCCAATTTTGACAAAATAAGAAGACATGCCTACGATATAGGATAAGTTAAAAGCAAAGGGTTACATTAACGAATAGAAATCCGTCATCGTCGCCGTCGTCGGCCGATACTCGTATCCGAGTTTACGTTTCTCGCCTACAGTTCCATAATCCTTAGTCCAGGCGATGAAGATGGCGCTGATGCCTTATCAGACCAATTCTTGCATAAAACATGCGGCCACATATGTTGCATCCGATGGAGGGTGGAGGACGTGGTAGTGTTTTGCGTATCTTCTTCCTCTGGCGAATTTCCTCTTCCTGTCTTCGACGTTCCTGCTCAAACTGTGCAACTCTAGCTGAGCAAACCAGCGAGAGCGATCCAGTGCAAGAGTATGTCAAGTATTTGGGTTTATCTCTTCTCTTCTCATGGTCTGCTTAATTTGGTCTTCATATCGTTTTAAAGGAGCACCTCATGGAATCTTGCCAGTGTTGAGTTCACTATACAGGATTTGCCGAGGGAGTCTGCTGCCATTCATACGATGGATATGGCCTGCCCACATAAGCTGATGACCAACAATGGTAGCTTCAGTACTGTTTAGCACTGCTTAATCAGACCGCAGTCAAAACACGTCTGCACAGCTTCAAAACCAAACGCAATAGAACATAGAACAGTATGGAAATATCGCATGATGACTTCACGCAATTTATTATCGAGAAGATTAGACTTGAATGATCTTTCACAAATGAAAGCAAAGCTGTTGAGAGCTAGGGTGTCCTTTATAAAATTTGTTTTTTGACCTAGTCTGCAGGTGTTCATGAACACTGATATATGACAGGAAATACGATCCCATATTTTCAAAGATTTTGTTTGAAACTCTTGATAGATTTCCTTTGCACATTTTCATATTTTTTCTACCCATTTGATGTTGTTGCAAGTAATAGAAATACTTGGTGCTAATTGGTGTGCACTATTTATATGTAATTAAGAGAAAGTTGATAATTGTGAAATGATATATGGCGAAATATTCTACACAAAAAATAATAGTTTGTTGTAGTTGTATACCGCATAAAGAAAATTAGAACATTAATTTTTGAGAATTAATAAATGATGTGATGGAGTTAACATATTCTGTGAATTGGGAAGGTTCAAAGGTTATACCAAATAATACTTTCTGCATGTAATAAAAAATAAGAGGTATAAAAGATTATCTTGAGATGAGTTCGACTACGTGAGTTGCTATAAGCAGTTAATTAATCAGGAATTCTTGTAATGAGTTGGTAGTCTAATGACTATATTTTTGGTAGAAATTAATGTGTGTTGTGAGCATACCATCTAATAGGGATAGATGGGGATAACTTTTTCAGATGTCATGATCATCCAAGAATTTTATTTTTGGATCATAAATGAAGGATACCAGGGAGAATGATATTCTAATTATTTTCGAATAATAGACTTTGGCATGGTCTAGAATAGACTTAAAAGATTATAATATATTCTGACATAGACTCCGGAAAATTAAATTGATAAGCTGATAATATGAATAATTAATTGATGGAATTAATTAACTATTCGATAGAATTATATAATTAACTGATGAAAACGATTGTAAATAGACGGAACAACATGATTGTGGATTAGATAATTGTATGGAAATAAATGTAAATAGAAAATGGAACTGTAAATCTACCGTGGATTCGACCAACGAAATAGGACGGTCAAGTGGTAGACAAATGGGACAGTAAAATGATGGTCAATTAAGAACAAATTTTGGTCAATTTAAAAGATAAGTGTGATGGATAAATATTTAAGATTTTTTTTGTTAGAACGGAGATCAGTACAATCTTTATTTAGGGCAATTCAATTTATTTATTTCCCTGATGGACTCAAGTGATGTTAGAATTTATTTGTAATATGAAACACCACCTGACGGACATTCAGGGTGTTCAATTAATTATTGTAGCCAAATGAGACAGTGTCAAACTTGTATTTATTTATTTATTTTTTTCTCGAGTATCTCCTAATTTGATTTATAGCTAAGGTGAGGACTGAGGAGATTTATTGGCTCATTAACCAGTAATGTCAGTTGACATAATTATTTAACTTGTGATAAATCCACATGGATACTTGTTTCTTTTAAGAATTTATTTCCTTCTGATTTTGTTGATCTATAGTTCCTGTGGTTAGGGTTTTGATTCGGATCTAAGGAGGAGTTGATCTACCCATGTGCACCTCTATCCTCTTCACCACCCCTGAGACTACATGAGATCTCGTATCCTCCGGATTATTTTTTGTGGTCGAACTGAACCTAGATCCTAATCATTTCTTTATAGCTATTTTCTTGGTTTATCGGCGTGAATTGCGAGGTTTTCGCCGGGTCATCCAATTCATTGTCCATTAACGAGGACACTATTAATGTGTTCAAAGATTTACTGTTGATACTTATCTGAAGAAGTGGAATGTCTACAGGCTGCTCAGATAACCGTTTTGATGTATGGAGTTAGTTAGTTATTGTTGTTTTAGGGGGCGGAGCTACGAGGTTGGTATATGGATTGGATCTAATTTCAAATATAAAAAAAACGGTTAGCTCGAACCAGCATTAACCCGCGTTTCACCCCAGATTAGTGAACCCATAATTATGATGGCTAATTAATTAAAAACACTTAGGTTATATATTCGCCAAAACAATACTAAAAACACTTAATATGTCTATATTTTATAGACTATGTGTACATGTTTCGAAACTCGTTGGTTTCTTTATCAGCACATTAAGTAGACTTAAACTAAGAAAATGGATATCCTTACATTAAGTTTTAAGATATTATTAAGAAAAAACATTAATAATCCTTTGAAAATATCTATGAAAATTTGCATTATTAAATAATCCTTTGAAAATATCTATGGAAATTTGTATTGTTCCTCATCTGGTACACTTCCTCTTCAAAATAAGTAAGTTTTCTTCCTTTTCTTTTATTGGTTGTTCTGTGTCCCGCTGAACATTAATAATAGTTTTCGTTTGGTGAATAGTATCTTCAAAATAACTAGTAAGGTTTTTTAAAGTAGTTGCCCAAATTTATTTCTTTATAACGGCACTACAAATATGTTATACCATGTTTTTATGTACGAAAATGCAGCGGCATCTCGAATCTAGGAAAATCAATTGAGTTAAAGTCGTTTAAGAACGTTGGAAATTGATAAAATGACTTTGTATGACTATCCAAACCTCATATGTTATGCTAATTAATTGGAAATTGAAATATTTTAAAGTGAGCCTGAATCTCTAGCCTATATTTGAGAGCTATAAGACTGCGAAGGGGGAGTTTCTTTGTCGGAAGTTAATTACTGTATCTGCATGAGGGGAGGTGATTGACAGGTCGGGAGGACGACTTTATTGTGGTTTTCTTTTTCATAAAGACTGTTGTTGTTAATTCATATTTAGAGGCTTGAGACATTTTGGTCATCAGCCCCGTGTAGTCGGGTGTGTGTTGAATTTGCCTGATAACTAGAGCCCTGCGCGCGGATAAACAAAACGTTATCCGCATCCGCACAACTGTTATCCGCATCCGCCCCACATCTGCACGACGGTTATCCACCCCGCATCCGCACAACTGTTATCCGCATCCGCCCCACATCTGCACGACTGTTATCCGCATCCGCCCCACATCTGCACGACTGTTATCCGCATCCGCCCCACATCTGCACGACTGTTATCCGCCCCACATCTGCACGACTGTTATCCGCCCCACATCTGCACGACTGCCGCATCCGCCCCACATCTGCACGACGGTTATCCGCCCCGCATTCGCACAACTGTTATCCGCATCCGCCCCACATCTGCACGACTGTTATCCGCCCCACATCTGCACGACTGTTATCCGCATCCGCCCCACATCTGCACGACTGTTATCCGCATCCGCCCCACATCTGCACGACTGTTATCCGCCCCACATCTGCACGACTGTTATCCGCATCCGCCCCACATCTGCACGACGGTTATCCACCCCGCATCCGCACAACTGTTATCCGCATCCGCCCCACATCTGCACGACGGTTATCCGCCCCGCATCCGCACAACTGTTATCCGCATCCGCCCCACATCTGCACGACGGTTATCCACCCCGCATCCGCACAACTGTTATCCGCATCCGCCCCACATCTGCACGACGGTTATCCACCCCGCATCCGCCCCACATCTGCACGACGGTTATCCACCCCACATCCGCACAACTGTTATCCGCATCCGCCCCGCATCCGCGTGACTTATTCCCACACTCGCACGTTTGTTATCCGAATCTACTGCATTACAATATTATTTTTAATCAGATCAAGCATAAATTACTGTCTGTCTGTTAGGTAGTCAGCCCGAAGGCTGGTTGGATCCTCAAAAAGTACCGCCGTTACGATATGTGAGTAGATACCCACAAAAACCCAAGGCAGCACTATTTTGAGGCGTTCTAGGCAAGAAGAGGAGTGAGGTAGTTTGCCATTGCTTTCCTCACTGAGTCAGAACAGTAGTCCTAACCCTATGAGTTGAACCTTTCACAGCATTCACAGGCACTGACTGTGCCCCGAATGCCATTACTAAGCCCCACCCATACCTCAGTAGCTTCCATATAATCACAGCCATGAGTGAGACTGAGACATCGGTGAAAAGCCACCTTTTACTCTAGCCTGTGCCAACTGACAAATGCAAAAGTACTGTATTCATCAAGAGATGGCGAAATTACTAAGGCAACAGATTTAGACATTTGAGGAAACAGTTGTTCCCTTAGGCTTTGTGTGTCATGTGCTATGTTTAAAATGAATGTTATACAGCGTGAATTGCAACCCTTTCCTGTTCGGAGTGTTAATTATGCTTAAAGACATAATTTGAACGAGATTAGCTTTCATCATCTTACATTTTTCATGAAAAAAAAAAAAAACATAACGGAAAAATATATATCATAAACATCCTGGTTCTAGTAGACTAATGATATTCAAGAAGTTCGGATTGTATTCTAAAAAACCTCCGCAAATTTACTCCAAACATTATCCACAGCTTATCCGCTATCCGCACAGCCATGCAAACTATATCCTCACGGCAAATTTTTTTGTGGATATCCTCGGGTTTATCCGCGGATATCCACATCCGCGCAGGGCTTTAAAGTGATATAACCTGTATTTATGTGATGACTGTAGTGGTGTGTGTTGCTGTATTAGCGACAGAGATGGGGTAGGTGCCCCGGGGCTTGAAATAAGATAAGATTGTTTTACTTTGATAAAACAAGTAAAGAGGGTAGTGAAATTGGGGGGGGGGGGGAGTCTAACGAGGTTTAGGCGACTAGCGGGGACGTCTAGGGAGCAATTAATGTAAAAGGGGGGCTTTACGAAGAGTTGCGGGGGACATACTCACCAGACTTACCTGGGGAGCCTTAGTAAGCCAAGCACTTGCAAGTTGTCTTCACCGTACTGCTTGACAGCATGCAGTGGCGGGATACACTGGATCTTAACCTAGCTAAGGGGGAAAAGGTTCTATAACTAACTAAGTGAGATTAAAAAAAAGATAGATCCTTTGACTGTAAAAGAGGGGGTTTATTCGTACTAATGATGGTTAGAGGGGGGAAATAAAATAGGGGGATGAAAAGGAATTAGACTGACACACTCACCCTACCTCATCCAGTTCTCCATGGGGTGGCGGCGTTGGGACCGTGCTTAGGGCAGCGCCCTAACCGGCGTCCGTCTGCCAAAAGAGGAAAAGAGGCCGGGAGCGTGGAAGTATCCTGTATTTGTAGCTTCACTAACCAGGTCACTGGTCAGCGGTATTTGGTAGTGTGGCAGTGGGCTTGTATAACTATTGCCTCATACTGCTAGCTTGCGTTTACCGTACTTACGATGTTAGTTTGCTACATCCGTATGTCCATGTCCTGTAGTTACAACTTATACTGTTAATTTATTTAGGCATAGTTGTAGACACAACCCTTATGGAGGGTTGGGGATGGAACAATATCTCAGCATTGTCTGAAAGAAGTGTAGAAAACCCGGAGAATAAACACACTCTGGATAGCCCCTGTCTGTGCCGGGATTCAAACCTACATTTACCGGCCTTTCTGTTGCTGCCAGCGTGATCGTGGTGCACTATTGAATTTCATGGCGACTCAAGCCAGAACAGAAACCTCACAAGCAAATAATTATTGACTCATGGGCATACGCGTCTAAGTCATGTTTCCAACTTCAACCAATAGCATAATATTTATAGGCTAGGCCTATGAGTGTTTCAAAAGCCTGAGAAACGTATTTATATTTATACTGTATTTACATAAATAGCCTATAAATATTTATATTTATATTTATATTTATATTTATATTTATATTTATATTTATATTTATATTTATATTTATATTTATATTTATATTTATATTTATATTTATATTTATATTTATATTTATATTTATATTTATATTTATATTTATATTTATATTTATATTTATATTTATATTTATATTTATATTTATATTTATATTTATATTTATATTTATATTTATATTTATATTTATATTTATATTTATATTTATATTTATATTTATATTTATATTTATATTTATATTTATATTTATATTTATATTTATATTTATATTTATATTTATATTTATATTTATATTTATATTTATATTTATATTTATATTTATATTTATGTTTATATTTAATTCTTATTTTATTTTCATTTTTTAACAAAATTTCGTTGTAACCGACTGAAAGGCATACATTTCGTTTATCTATTTTTCTATCCGCCCCAGTGCTTTGACCTACAATATCCACTTCACTAACTCAGTGCCATGTTATCTGATTACAGGTTTCGTTGAATATTGTAAATGTAATTTCATTGTTATTGACTGGACGCCGGTGTCGACCAATCCTCTGTACCACTTGGCAGTAGCCATGGTACCCAGCGCCAGCAGGGAGATAGCACGCTCTCTGGACGCTATGATCGACGCCGGCGCTAAGCTCTGCTACTTATCCGGAATTAGCCTCGGGGGACAAGGTGTTGGTCATATTGCAAGAAACATGAAGAATCCGGTTGACCACATCATTTGTGAGTGTGTTTAATTGAACTTTAAGGGTCAAAATAAAACAAAAAACAAATAGTTCTGTGAAGAACTAAAGAGCCTACTTTTCTTAAAATGTAAGATTCATGCCAATGAATAATCTATATATCAGAAATGAAATGTTACACTGGATCTATCAGTGCATATAAAATAATGTTGGCAACAGTGTCATGTATGTGTTGCTTAGAATTATTCTGAAATATTATGATTTGTATTTGTCCCAATTTTGGATAAAACCATTTGTTAATATAGAAGTACCTAACAGACAGACAGACAAGTATTTAAAAATTGGACCTATCAGCAGGCTTAGAATTATGTTGGCAGCACTGGCATGTATCAGTTATTCCAAATTAATCTAGACTGTCGGGTACTATACGTGTGCAGAGTTTAGAGCAGTTGGCTTGCATACTTTCAGATATATTAGTATCAGAATAAAAAAATAGGGAGAGCATTTACTAACATTTGGCAGCCCTGCTGGCTCTCAAGAGTACGTACAGTCATATCTGTTATGGTACACAAAGCAGGTACGAAATTTGGTTTATATCCAATTGATAGTATAGAAGTAACATGCATTTAAATGTTGGACCTATCAGCAGGCTTAAAATCATGCTGGGAACACTGTCATATAGGCGCTCCTGAAAATTAGTCTGGTATGTCATTATCTGTGTGTGTGTGCCGATTTTGGAACAGCTCGCACGCTTAACTTCTGAGATATCCAACATAGAGCTCAAAATTCAATTGTGATTTTTCAGCAGTTGGTAACACTGATGTCATTTTCAAATATGACCGTGAGATACTTAGAGTTAGATATTTAAGCATACTAAATTTAGTTTTGATAGCTGCAGCCGTTTAGGAGTTGATTGGGGGGCGGACACACAGACAGACAGACAGGACAGACAGACACACATTTGCCCCGATCGATTTCGTAAGTCTACATTTTCCTAATATTTAAAAAATGTGAAAAGTAGGCTAAAAATACTTTTAAGGTCCTGGTGACCTCCTCGTCGTGTACCAATATTGACTGTCACCCCCTGAGGTACCTGTCACAGTTCTGCCAAAATATTTAATTCTGGTTTGAGGGCTGGAGTGAAATACACTCGTCCTCATGAGGCAGAATTAGAATAGATTGGTGTGATCCACCCCATTCAAGTGTTCATGCAAGGTTTCCCACTTCTACTCCAAGCAAATGCTGATACCTAACACCCAGCAACAGGGGTGAATCCTGGTCATGAAAGTCAGGCTTGCTCTTCCATTCATGAAAGTTGGTGGGCGTGGGACATGCATAGTTCTGAATGAATAAAATTAATAAAACCAATAATTGCTAAATCACATGAACATTTTAATTATCGGTTACATGCACATGCATCCAAACTGGTTACGTTGCTCCTTTAATTCAAGAAGGGCCAGAAAATAACAAATTTTCACAATCTGACAAATTGTATAATTATTAACAAATCATGACAAGCCACTAAGCCAGTTGTTATATAATTTAACCCTTTATGAGTTAGTGGTCTCTCTCTATATTAACCACCTGCCATAAGGACAGTTTATACTTTCAAAAATGCTGATAGTTGAATCTTTAAGTCAAATTTCGGAGAATTTTCAATATGTGTAGGATAAGATTAAAAAACTAAAAACATTAACAATTAAAGTGTAAAAATAAATATAAATATAGACATAAAAATCATAAAATTACAATAATAAAAGAAATATAAAAATTAAAATAATGAACATAAATATAAAAACCAACATGAAAATAATTGTAAAAATAAAATCAAAACTAGTTAATTAATTAATTCCATAACAAATATCAAAGTTAAATTTATAAGAACATAAATTGAAAATTAATAATAAATATATAAACTTTAATATCAGAGAACCATAAAATAACATTATTAATAATTATAATAATTAAAATAAAATGTAAAAACGCATAAATATAAAAATTTAGTTTTGCCCTATAAAGGGTTAAACAAGTAAACGTCAAAGTGTGTGCAACTACCTACTGAAAAATTGCAACTACTGTACCCATTAGATCTATCTACTTGAAAACAAACTCTACTCTGCGGCTTTTCTTTACAAAACCATTAATAACTTCATCATAGAAAGAGGACTGTAATCTAATTTTTGCAAGGAATCCTTTTTCAATCGACAACATAGCTAATGATGATAGCCTCTCCTGACCTTGATTCGATCTGCAATATGTATTAATGCGTCTCAGTGTTGAAAAAGAACGTTCTGCAGAGGATGTAGTAGCTAACAGTTTGATGAGCTTGAAAATCTCTGGCATACCCATGTACAATTTATTAGTATGCATAAACTGCATTAAGTCTGAAACACTTTTCTCTTTAAACTCCGAAGACGAATACATCACACTTAATTCAGTTTTTAAGCGAACAATGTCGAAAAATGACCCATAGGTCTTTTCTAGGGCAGTAACATCACTGTCTGGAAACTTATTTCTGTGCTTCTCAAACAAATCACAATCCGGCAGTGAGAAGAGCACAAACTTCTTTATGCATTTAAAACGCTCTCCTATTTGGACAAGTACATTGTCAATGATTTCATTGAATAGACGTTTGTATTTTTATTTTTCTGGTTCATCACTAATTGCACGCTTTTTAGAGCACGACGGTCCTCCATAAACATCGATTTCAGTATCACCATGTACATACAAACCATCAAAATCTTCATCTCTCATAGACTGGATATTTAAAAAGAGCTCCTCAACCTTCTTGCCACAGTACTGTATATCCAAACTTTTTGTTTGTAAAATATTGAACACAGTATCGGAGAAGGAAAAAATCTTGGAGAACACTGCCAGCAGAAATCTAGTGTTGAACATAAGTAAGAAGAACAAAAATCCTTGTGCTTTCAATGTAGTGTCTTCATCCCAGTCGTCTGAAGTATCCTGTACATGTTGAAAGAATTTCACCAACATATCATAATATTCCTTCACAGTATTAATAAGATGTGAAGCGAAATTCCATCTCGTTGGTGCTACTGTTGGCAACTTCTTATGAACAAAATCTCGAAGAGCAGCTGTTCTCTCTGTAGAATTTGAAAAAATGCAGCAAGTCCTGACATTGTTTGGAAGAAAATTGTACATTCTTTGATTTTTGAAGCATATTGCTGTAGTGTTAAATTCAAAAGGTGGCTATAACAATGAACAAATGTTGCACATGGATACTGGTCCATACACATGACCGGCTAAGACAGCAGCACCGTGATATGTTTGAGCCACGATCTTTTTCTCACAACTGAACTCTTTTAAAATAGCACGGACATGATTTAGGAGGGCTCCAGCAGCGAGATCTTTACTAACGTCTACAAAACCAAGAAACCTCTCTTGAATTTCACCACCTTCGTATACAAAACGGAGTAAAGTAGAAACTTGTGACTTATTAATAATATCGGACGTTCCGTCCAACATTATTGCCACAAAATTTGCTTGTTCAAGCTCCTCCTTTATTGTTCTCACAATTACTGAACTTATTTCTGCTATTAAATCATTCTGGATTGCAGACGACGTCCCTCTAAAAATGGTGGAGTCATTCTGATGAGCTGCCAGAAGAGGATCATATTCACTTATAATTTGTAGAAGTTCGATATAATTCCCCCGTTTACGGAAGTTACAGACTCGTCATGTCCGCGACATGGTAGTTCCTGTTTCGCTAAAAAACACACTGCATCGATAAATCGTTTAAGTATGTCACGATTTTTCTTTACATTTTCATTATGAAGTTGGTCACTGATGCGTTTCTGTTCATCTAGCTGGTGGTCGATCCTTGTACGCCCAAATCTATAATAATTATATTTAACAGCAAGAAACACTTCATATGGTTTGCAGATTTTTCATGTCTTGTAATGGATAGTGTCAAGGTGTTCAAATTGCCAAAGCCACATTTACACCATACACCGTTATCAGCAGAAAATAGTAAACACGGCCAGCACAACAGTTTATTCAGTTTCTTGGACCCTGTCAACCAGTGCGTATTATTATATTGAGATACAGAGAATGAACGTACATATTCTCTATTTTTCTCCCTGTGCTGTATCTTTAAATCTGGCAGCGTTGGACAGGGCCTACCATTCTTAATCATTTCTGTTTTCTCTTGAATAGTCCTCCGAAAAAATGGATTTGATAACAAGCTGTCAATAATGCACGGTTCGGAACCCATTGCAGCACGTCAAATCATTAGGAATAGATAAACGGTAACTTACAGTACACTCGTCACTGACACAACACAGTAGATCTGTAGCTCTCAGGCTAGAGCTTCCAACTACACATTACAAGCGTGATAGCTTGCAGCCAGCCTTGGAGAGGAGACCTGCGCGCGCATACATTTCTCGCTGTGTAGACAGCTCGGCTGAAGCTCCTACGAAAAGAGCAAGCCTCGCTGTACTCGCCAAGATATATGCCTCATGTGATTTGTATAACGCAGATCTATTACAGATACGGTACATATTGTAATAATTTTAACTCACCTGCTTTAGAAACATATTACGCTTGCGCAGCAAGCGTAGCATGCTCGGAGAAATCGCCCCTGCCCAGCAAGGGTTGTGAGGTTGCTAGGACTTCCTTCATTTTTTATTTTTTATTCTGTGGCATTTCTTTCACCCTGGTCTGTAGTTTGTCAGACCTCACGCCGTGGGAACGCAAAGACTCGTTATTATTCGGGTTGGCTCGAGGTGGCTCGGCCTTTCCCGCGTATTGTCGGTATCACAAAGGCTTCGGACTCGACGGATAACAAGCCGCAGTACAGCTCAAGCACCCGTTCCCACGATCTGTTGTGGCTTGTTGCAGTTTATTCAGTTTTCTGAAACTTGTTCCTTGTTTCCAGTGCTTGATTACAGATATTTACGGATAATTATGGAGTGGTCCAAGTTAGTCATCATGGAGATTTTAGATCTGTACGAGGGAGAACCTTCTATCTGGAACCCGCAAACTGCTGATCACAAAGATAGAAACAAAATACACGATGCTTGGAAGCGAATCCAAGCTAGCATCAGCGTTGAGTGCTCGTTAAAAGAACTAGCTTTGGAGACTCTTCTGCACTTGTGGCCGCTTGAGATTCGCCAAGCCAGAGACTTTCCACTCCATGGAAACGGCTTGAGGTTGGAATACGACAGAGCACGACAGGCCACAACAGACTACAAGTCTGTGAGTAGGCTCGCCAAGTCACAGGCCGTGGAAATAAGGCTTAGTGACCTCAAACGAAACATCGAGTATAACACTACACTTTGAACTTTCCTCTATGCAATGATGTGCGTTATTAATTTCTCTCTGTCTGTTGGAATTAAGTATTTGCAATCCGCTATTTATTTTTAATACCCCTGTATCTGACTCTACCAGCCATGGATCCAGCTGGCCCGCTCTTCTACGGGCCCTTACAGTGTGTATCGCCCATCTCGGAAGATGATGCTGATTGTGTGGAGGTGATCCACACTGACGAAGGACGCCTGGGGACCTCAGTGAAGACAGGAACAATTGACTACTGGGTCAATGGAGGTGGCGGACCTCAGCCAGGCTGTCTGATGCCGACCTCAGGGGAACCCAGTAAGTGTAGACCATTAAACAGAAACTATTAGGTCAATGGCCTCAGCCAGGCTGTCTGATGCCGACCTCAGGGGAACCAAGTAAATGTAGGCCATTAAACAGAAACTATTATGTCAACGACCTCAGTCAGGCTGTCTGATACCGACCTCAGGGGAACCACGTAAGTGTAGACCATTAAGCAGAAACTATAAGGTCAATGACCTCAGTCAGGCTGTCTGATGCCGACCTCAGGGGAACCAAGTAAAAGTAGACCATTAAACAGAAACTATAAGGTCATTGACCTCAGCCAGGCTGTCTGATGCCGACCTCAGGGGAACCTCGTAAGTGTAGACCATTAAACAGAAACGATTAGGTCAATGATCTCAGCCAGGCTGTCTGATACCGCCCTCAGGGGAACCAAGTAAGTGTAGACCATTAAACAGAAACCATTTGGTGAATGACATCAGCCACACTGTCTGATGCCAACCTCAGGGGAATCACATATGTGTACAACATTAAACAGAAACGTTTAGGTCAATGACCTCATCCAGATTGTCTGATGCCGACCTCAGGGGAACCAAGTAAGTGTAGACCATTAAACAGAAACTATTAGGTCAATGACCTCAGCCAGGTTGTCTGATACCGACCTCAAGGGAACCACGTAAGTGTAGACCATTGAACAGGAACTATCGGGTTAATGACCTCAGCCAGACTGTCTGATGCTGGCCTCAGGGGAACCACGTAAGTCATCATCATCATCATCTTCATTTCCCATTTTCCAGTTGACACTGGGTGGGGGCAAATATGGTTCCTCTCCACTTTGTTCTGTCGTTCCAGTATTCCTCTTCCGACACTGTGTTCCAATCCAGGTTCCGTTTTCTAATGCTATTCTCCACCGAGTCCATCCAACGCATTCTTGGTCTTCCTCGTACTCTCTTCCCTGTCATCCGTCGTTCCAGTGCTCGTCTTGGTAGCCTTACTTCATTCATCCGTTTGACATGTCCAAACCATCTCAATCTGTTTTGCTGCAGTTTGTCATTTAGTTTCTGTACTCCCAGTTCTTTCCGTATATCTTCATTTCTCACTCTGTCCCTCCTCGTTTTTCAGGAATTTCATCTCAGCTCTCATCCCTCTTAGTCATTGTCCAAGTTTCTGCTGCATATGTCATTATAGGAACATAATATGCTTTGTACATAACATCTTTAGCCTTAATTGGTATATCCTTGTTCCATACAAGACCCCGTACCTGTTGGTAGAAAGCACTCCCGAGTTGTATTCTTCTGCTAATTTCCAAATCTAGTCTTCCATCTTCAGTCAGTTCACTTCCCAAGTATTTGAAGTGTTTCACTACTTCCAATTCCTTATCTCTTACTTTGATTACTCCTTTTCCTTCTTTCTTATCTCTACTCATCACCACTGTTTTACTCTTCTCCACATTTATCTTCAATCCCCATTGCTCAATCTTTTCATTTATTTCGTCTAACTCTTCTTGAACCTCCACATCTCATCTTCGCCCCAGACCACAACGTCGTCTGCAAACAACATACCTTCACCTTTGCCCTACTATATTCTTTCATTGCTGCCTTCATGATGTCACCCATCACCATTACGAACAATAATGGTGACAACACACTTCCTTACTTTAGTCCAGTGTCAATTTTAAACCATTCCGATGTCCCGACTCTAGTCTTCACACTACTGTAGCACTCCATGCACATTCCTTTTATCATGTCTCTCTGTCCCTTGCCTATCCCCATATTTGTTAAGCTTTCCCAAACTTTTGTTCTAGGGATGCTATCATAGGCCTTTTCTAGATCAATAAAAGTCATTACCATATCCTTCCCATATTCCCAACTCTTTTCAATGTTCTGTCTCAGAATGAAAATGGGTTCCACTGTTGACCTGCCCCCTCTAAATCCAAACTGCTCCTCCTCTTTTTGGCTTTATACCTTTACTCTAATTCATTTTTCTTGGATTCTTTCCATTACTTTGGCAACATGCGAGATGATGGTGATTCCTCGGTAGTTACCACCCACCTTCCTGTCTCCTTTCTTGAATATTGGCAATAGTATTCCCTTTTTCCAGGCTTCAGGTACTTACTTCTCTCTCCACACACTGCTGAGAAGTCTGTATGTCCACTGCAGTCCCACTGGTCCTGCCGCCTTGATCATTTCTATTGCCACTTCGTCCATTCCCACACCTTTCCCCATCTTCATCTACCTAACTGCCCATTTTACTTCTGCCATAGTAATGTCTGGTTCTTCTTCTATTTCTTCCTCCACCGTTTTGGCTGTTTGCGTAACTTCTCCGCTTGCCTGGTGTCTCACCTTCTACGGCTCGCTGAAATATTATTTCCATCTGTCCGTTATATCTTCTGGTTTTGTCAATATTTCACCTTCTTTGTTTTTCATGAACCCAGTGTTCACCTTTTCATTCCTTCTGCTTTTTTTATAATTCCAAACAGCAATTTCTTTCCACAATGTAAATCCTCCCTTATTTCCTGAGTGAATTCTTCCCAGCTTTTCTTATTTTCCTCTACAATTACCTTCTTGCAATCTTTGTTTGCTTCTACATATTTTGCTCTACTTTTTAAGTCTTTTTTTGTTTTCCATTCCTTCCAAGCTTTCTTCTTCTTTCTTACCTTTTCATTCACTCTATCATTCCACCATTTTATCGCCTTTTCCCGTACCTTTCCTGATGTTCTACCACAAGTTTTCTCTGCACTGTTTACAAATGCACTCTTAAACTTTTACCATTCTTGTTCCACATGGGTCATATCCGTCCTTGGTATCTTTTCTTGGATTTCTCTCTTAAACTCTTCTGCAGCCTCCTTTTCCTTTAGTCTCCAGACCTTAATCTTTCTTTCCCTTCTTTCTGGTAATCTCATGACCTTTCCTACTTTTAATTTTGCTACCACTGCCCTATGGTCTCCTCCAAAGGCTTCCTCTGGCATGGCTGTGACATCCATTAGCTCTTTCCGATGTCCTTTTTCGACTAATACATAGTCTATCAGAGTTTTCGTTCTTCAATCTCCCCATCCATACCTTGTAATCTTCTGACTATTTTTCTTTCTGAACCACGTATTCCCTATAATTAATTGGTTCCACTGACAGAAGTCCATTAAGAAATCCACTTCTAGATTTTCACTGCCATAACAATATGGTCCCAAAATCTCCTCTCTTCCTTGTCTGTCTCTTCCCACTCGTGCATTCAAATCTCCCATTACTATTATTTTCTTATCTCTCTCTCTCTATATATATATAAAGCTCAATGTTTGTCTGTCTGTCTGTCTGTTTGTCTGTTATGTAGACAAATCCACACCGTTTCACCGATCTGAACCAAAATGTGTATACTTACCCATTGTAATTATGTGAATATCACTGTCCACCTAAAATTTCGGACAGACCACCCCATTTCCTGCATTTAGGCCCTTTGGCAAAAATCTATATCGTTTCACCGATCCGGACCAAAATTTGTATACTTACCCTTTCGAGCCCTGCGGGTAACCCTGTCCACTTGAAATTGCGGACAGATCACCCCATTCCCTGCATTTAGGTCCTTTGGCATAAATCTACACCGTTTCACCGTTCAGAACCAAAATTTGTATACTTACCCTTTGGTACCCTGCGAGTAACATTGTCTGCTTGAAATTGCGGACAGACCACTCCATTCCCGGAAAGAGGACAGGGTCCGTCCCAAAGGCAATGGAAAAAAGGGGTAAAACCGGTCGCGCTCAGGAAACCCTCAGGGTTGCCAGCTCCCGAAATCACCAGCCATGAGCCCTTGAGGATGTAGCACTATCCAGGGTGCACCAGAAGTGGTGGGGCTACACACATCCTGCCTCCTTGAGGGTCTTGAGCAGAAGACATCAGATATTAAGAAAAGAAAAAGAAGGCTGACACCTCGAAGTATGAGGCTATCAGGAATGATTAGACAAGGGCCAATTAAGGCGGGAAAGTGAAAGAGTCGCCAGGCCTCGGATACCCTGATACCATCGGGGTCGGAAGAGAACAAGAGTTTGACCAAGGGAGGCTGACAGGAAAGAGAACTGAAAGGAGCCCGGCACCAGTAAGTAGAAGCAATGCCGGACTCAGCTGGGGTCCCGTGGTCGCAAACCCACGTCCCACAAGTTGAGAGACCCTGGTGGGTGGAGGGGGGAGGAGGGGGCCAGGTGTGAGAATAGCTTGCTGATTCATCGCGAGTTGACATGAGGGGAATGTCCAGACCCCGCCGTGTTACCTGGTATTGCTGACTATGCTGATGTTCATACAGGGTCTTTGCTCAAACCACTGTAGTGTTACGAAAGAATGAGTGATTCACCGGTCAATGTGAATAGGACCGGGACCACCCCCCCCCCCCGAACGGCTGTCATCATATATCGTCATCATCTGCGATTCGTGCAGCTTGGACCCGAGCAGTATTCGATAAGCTCTTTCACTACACGCTTCGAGTATAGGCCTAAGCCATAAAATAACGTTCAGACTTTGGAAGACATCGAAGGTAGAAATCTGAATTACCCGTTCAGTAGTAGTCGTCTTCATTATCATCCTCATCAAAGGGCAAATGACCTAGATGTTACGTCCATTATACTGTACTACTAAGCAACACCACAGTCTTCATTGCCTGTGATTTATAAAATGTGTATTTCCATTAGTTTGTAAGTTTAATATACCCGTTCAGTAGTAGTAGTCTTCATTGTCATCCTCATCAAAAGAGAAAATGACCTAGATGTTACGCCCATTATACTACTAGGCAACACCACAGTCTTCCTCGCCGGTAATTTAAAAATATGTATTTCTATTAGAGTGTAAGTTTATTATACCCGTTCAATAGCAGTCGTCGTCAGTATCATCTTCATCAATGACGTTGAGTGTTACCGACAGTAGTGGCTACGCGGGCTAAAGCGCTGCGTTAGGTCAAGGGGCCAAGCTCTCTGCTGACTCGGTAGACGCGTGGGTTCGAGCCCCACCGTCGGCTGTCCTTGAAATGGTTTTCCGTGGTTTCCCCATTTTCAACACCAGGCAAATGCTGGGACAGTACCTTCTGACAGGCCACGGCCGCTTCCTTCCACATCCTTGCCCAGTTCCATTCATCTTCATCCATTCCATCTCTCATCCCGACGCGCAGGTCGCCCACGGGCGTCGACTAGAAAGACCTGCACTCGGCCTCTCAGGAGGCTACACGACCAAAAAAAAAAACGTTGAGTGTTAAGGGGACTGAAATATTATCATCATTCTACCGGGCGAAGCCGGGTACTACTGCTAGTATATATACATAACTCAATGTTGGTTTGTTTGTTTGTTTGTTTGTCTGTTATTTATACAAATCTACACCGTTTCATCGATCTGCACAAAATTTTGTATACTTACCCTTTGTAACCCAGCGGGTAACACTGTCCACTTTAAATTACGGACAGACCACTCCATTCCCTGCATTTAGGCCCTCTTGCACTAATTTTCACCATTTCACCGATCTAATAACTTGACGGACATAGCGACAACGACTAACACTATTATCATGATAGTCAACGCCGCACCATTGATGGACAGGTTGTCACTAGGCAACAACGATTTACTCTGTGTCATGATAGTCCGCTGAAATTTGCTAAAGGACACATGACAAAAATTGACCGATGTAATGCTATCCTGTCAGAGAAACATTGTGGCATACATTCCTACATTCACCTATCACCATTTTGCAGTTTTCATGTGTAGACAGTTGTTATTTCATTTGCGGGGCTTAGACATCGTGGCCATGTTGCCCCGTGTACATGGATGTGTGTGTAGAATTTTTGTGATAACCTGCGTTGTTGTGATTGTTGCACTAGCATGTGTAAATTGGAGATAGGATATGGTATTTGAAGACATTTCTCAGTTTTTCTAAAGGATTTATTGAACTGTAGTATTCTCTATGCATTCGTATACCCTGGGGATAACACTGTCTACTTTAAATTTCGGACAGACCACTCCATTCCCTGCATTTAGGCCCTTTGTCTCAAATCTACACCGTTTCACCGATATCAACCAAAATTTGTATACCTACCCTTTGGGACCCTGACAGTAACACTATCTACATGAAATTTCGGACAGACCACTCCAATCTCTGCATTTAGGCCCTTTGGCACAAATCTACACCGTTTCACCGATCTGAACCAAAATTTGTATAATTAGCCTTTGGAACCAGGCGAGTAACACTGTCTACTTTAAATTTCGGACAGACCACTCTATTCCCTGTATTTAGGCCCTTTGTCTCAAATCTACACCGTTTGACCGATATCAACCAAAATTTGTATACCTACCCTTTGGGACCCTGACAGTAACACTATCTACATGAAATTTCGGACAGACCACTCCAATCTCTGCATTTAGGCCCTTTGGCACAAATCTACACCATTTCACCGATCTGAACCAAAATTTGTATAATTAGCCTTTGGAACCAGGCGAGTAACACTGTCTACATGAAATTTCGGACAGACCACTCCATTCCCTGCATTTAGGAACTTTTGGCGCAAATCTACACGGTTCCACCGATCAGAACCAAAATTTGTATACCTACCGTTTGGAACCCAGCAGGTAACACTGCCTACTTTAAATTTCGGTTAGGCCCTTTGGCACAAATCTACACCGTTACACCGATATCAAGCAACATTTGTATATCTACCCTTTGGGACCCAGAGAGTAGACTAACACTGTCCACATGAAATTTCGGACAGACCACTTCATTCTCTGCATTTAGGCCCTTTGGCACAAATCTGCACCGTTTCACCGATCTGAACCAAAATTTGTATAATTACCCTTTGGAACCCGGCGAGTAACACAATCTACATTAAATTTCGGACTCACCACTCCATTCCCTGCATTTAAGCCCTTTGGTGCAAATCTACACCTGTTCGATCTGAACCAAAATTTGTATACTTACCCTTTGGAACCCTGCAGGTAACAATATCTACATGAAATTTCGGACGTACCACTTCATTCGCTGCATTTAGGCCCTTTGTTGCAAATCTACTCCGTTTCAGCGTCTGAACCGAAATTTGTATGCTTACCCTTTGGAACCCTGCGGGTAACACTGTCTACATGAAATTTCGGACAGACCAGTCCATTCCCTGCATTTAGGCCGTTTGGCACAAATCTACACCGTTTCACCGATATGAACCAACATTTAAATACTTCCCCCATTGGAAACCGACGAGTAACACAGGCTGCATGCAATTTTGGACAGACCACTCCAATTCCTGCGCTTAAGCCCTTTGGCACAAATCTACAATGTTTCACCGATTTGAACGAAATTTTGTATACTTACCCTTTGGAACCCTGTGGGTAACAACGTCCGCTTGAATTTTCGGACAGACCACTCCATTCCCTGCACAAATCTACACCGTTTCACTTAATTGCACCAAATTTTACTTACTTGCCCTTTGAAATCCTGCTGGTACTGAACCCATGTGCCATAGGGTCCAATGAGGGCGAATCCATGCATTTGGGGAAGAAATGAAAGAAACGTATAGTTTCTAATGTAACTTAAAGAAAGATCCAGCTAAGATGCTAGCCTAATATGGTGCAAGAGGCGAGGACCAGGTGTTCGTGAGATGAGATCATCCCTCTTGACATTCAGAAGGGAGCGAGTCATGAGTATTAATAACCGAGTGGAAATTTCCCAAGATTAAACAAGGAAGCCTGACTCGGAAATAGACCTTACGTTGCTGGAAATTGACAACACCGCTTATGCGCCAGAAGAGGAATAATTAAATTTAACCCGTTTACAAGTATAATAATGAGTAAACAAGTACAGTACAGTGAATCATTTCGAATGAGAGATTTTTTAGTAAAGAGAAACAATTTAATAATTGCGCAGGAGAAAACTGCAAACGCAAGACGACGTCATCGGGGAATTACCAAGGCCTGTGTGGAGGGGAGAAAGCAAAAGAAATGCAACACCCACACAATTGAGGACGAGAAATTAATTAATATCTCCGAATTGCACGATCGATTCTTAGGTGCAATGAGATTATTTGACATTGAGAAGACGAGCTTTCGGAAGGTATAATTTTTATATTTGTGCCACCATTATTTTAGAAATTGGCCACAGAAAGGACTAGAGTCTTATCTTTTTGTAGCGAAAAGGTATAAAACTCATGCCCTCACCAAGCCAATCATGCAGTCTCAAACGGCCTGAGGGCACGTCACTGTGTTACATCAAACACCGAATGCAGTTATTCTGACAACCCGTGAGGGTGTTACTACGCATGCAGTCATTCCGACAGTCCGTGAGGGGCGTAAGACTACATCACAGCACATCAGTATCCAGACAGCCGTGTGGGGCGTAACTCTGCGTCACATCGAAGACAGTTACTAGTACTCCTTGAGGGGAGAAACGCTGTGTTACACCGCAGAAGTAATATCCGATAGCCATAGGCGTCGCAGTATTAACAACTTGCTTGCCTCCATAAGGAGTGGTAAAGAAGAAATTTAAAGTATCGCCGTATTGAAAGATTAGGAAAATCCTAGTTACAGGATTTAGGCCCGACTGTATACAAGTTATAGTGAAAGTTCGTAAGATATAGTCAGAGCAGGCTGCGAACGTCGGACTTAAAGGCGATAGGTCGTTAAATAGACGAACGAATATATCATAACGTACGGAAGTACCGTATCAGAAAGATAAACTGTTATCTGAATTAAAGAACCCAAAAAGGGAAGAACAGAATAAGGTTCGGAACGTATATCAGAAACGTAGGAGTGCTAGAACCGATCAAATAAAGAAGCACGGAGACTATAAACATTATCTCCAGAAAGCAGGCGAACTATTCAAAAAGTACTAGACTCGAGAAGTACTAGCTGCTATAAACTAAATCCATAGGTCATCGAGAGGTTATTGAGGAGACCTCGATCCGAATAGACTTTCGCTAGGATCGATAAGCCAGATCTACAAAGAAGCCGTTCAAGCTAGATAAATAGCCGGTCATCCAGGATAGGAGTAGAAGAATTTGGATTCCAGGGAACAGTAGATGTTTCGAGACTTTCGTATTCTGCAGGATAGGAAGCCGACATTGAATAAATTTCACCCTTGGAAACGGGAATTTAAGAGGTCACGTGTGATAGGCTCAGAAATACGGCCTAGTGATCCAGAATTGTGAAGTGTAAATTTATCAAGATTGTGTGTTAGATTAATATTTTTAGTGTTTATTATGTGTTCAAAAGGGACACATCAGTGTATAAAAATGTCGTCAATGTTAAGTGTCTTAAATATGTGTCAAGAAGTGTTTGTACATAAGATGAATTCCTTTAATATGGAGTAAAAGTTCAAAGTGGGCCCAAAATGAAACACCGCACAAGAATAAAGATCATGGGACGATCTTAAAAACATGTGAGTACTGAATTTCATTCTATTTTGGTGTCAGGAATTGGTTGTGTACAAATCCACCGGAGTTTTTGAGTAAAAGGGATGTGTTTTAAGAAATAAATACTGAATAAACAAGAACGCGGTCTGAACAATAATAGAAATTTGAGAAATTATAAATAATTATGTAAAGAATAAATCCCGTAGAGGAAATATGTGAATAAAATGTTAATGTATTTAACGAATGTCATAAGAGCAAGCGAAATATCAGTAATTATCATGAAAGATATTTAAACAAAGTAAATTTGAGATATGAAAGAAATAGCTTTTGAGCTTGTGTAAAGAATAAAGATAATACTAATAACTAAGTATGGAAATATTAAATAAAGATCAAATAAATTGATGTGAACATAAGAGCGTTAAAGCCTTAATGTATGTGTAAGATATGATGTTCAAGGGAATGTTTTAAAAGGGAGCGATTTATCGGCAACGGAAAAGGTTAATATAAGAATTAAAAATAATATGAATTGTTACTAATGAGATTTATCAGTTCTTGGGAAGACATTTCGGCTTAAAATAATGCATAGCGCAAAGGAGCGCAAATAATATTAAAATGTCACGCTAGGAAAGCGTAGAAGTTAAAATACTTGGTAAATTACTTATGGAGGGTAGTTGATTGTAGTGAATTGATAATTGTATAAGTCCTCTATTTGTGACGTAGTATCACGAGGCATTGTGTATGTATTAAAAGGGAGCTAATGTATGGTATTATTGAGCGTATGTCATGTAGGCCACGGCCGACTTTAAATCGCGTCTTGTATAAGTCCTCTATAAGGGAATGGTTCCCGAGGCATGTGAAGAGATTCGAACTCAGAATCATCTTATGGTAAAAGCCCCTAAATTCTTCGTCGTTGAATGTGTATTAATCTTCCCCAATCAATGAGGACCCTCTCATAATTAATAAATGCCAAGGTTACGAAAGTGGTCTATGAACCAAAGAATATTTGTTTGAATGGATACAGTACAATAAACGCCCGGTCTCTCCCCAGGACTGAATATAATGTGAAGGTTTGTTTTGAAAGCCTTGGAAAGGAGCTGCTAACGTGGGTTAGACAGAGAGTCGCCCGTCACCCTCCGTGTCATAAATCGCGCCCGAGTATAATGGCCTGGTTCTCTTAGAGTAAGGGTGGGTCGGAACCGTCTCGTAAGATGTAGTAAAGACACCGTGAGTGTTTAAAGTTGTTAACGACCCGGGCGTTGAACCGAGGTCCTCGTAGACTGATATTTTCGTTTGCCTGTTCAGATCGTAGTTTCTTATGTGATAATGGTCTTATAAGACATAAGAGATAAATAATAATCCCTATTGTAATGTGGTATGGAAGTAGGATTCCACGAGTTAATTGAAGGCAACTAAGTTTCGGGAGTAACTATAGTTTTTTGACTGTGTCAAGTATCTTCACGCTCTGGAGTACACAAGTGATTTCCTGATTACCTTAATATATTTGTGAAACTAAAGAGAGATGATAACAGCTGAATGTGTGAACATGCCCAAAATATTGAGTTAGATAATTAACATAAGATTTTAAATGTAATTATACATTTGTTTGGAGGATTAAGAAAATATAAAGAATAGTATTTGAGGTGTACAAGAATGACACCATTATTATGTAAAGCATGGAGCCAAAAGAGCTCGGAGTTATATAAAACTTACAGTTGATGCTTTATGGAAGTAAGACTAAGTAGGAATTGTTGGTTTATGTGGAAACCATATGTTTAAATACAATATTTGTTTTATTATATTTGTGATTCCTTGTTCATTTGGAACAAGTAGATGATTATGGGTCAGTAATTAATTTGTTAAACCGTTTTCCAACGTGGGGCCTGTATGATTTTATCATACACCTAATCATCTCATTTTTGGCGCCCAGTACGCAGGGATGAGTTTTCCTAGGGAAAACCCGAGTTTTCTCGAAAAATCAAAATTTTCATTTTTTTGGAAAAAATGGTTTTTCGAAATATTGAATTTTAAATACTTCCATAAAGGTTTATGGAATTGAATAAAAGTATCAAAAGGGTACGTTGTAAGTGAATACCCGTACCAAAGTAAAGTTTTGAAGAAATTGGGACACAATGATTCAGAGTATCATCTCTCAAGCATGTACTAGTGTGGTGGCATTAGTGGCCCACTGTATTCTCATAAGATGGCATTGAGTGAAGAAGTGCAACGGCTCTTGGAGGCCATAAACAATAAGTTGGATAGCCAACAGACTGAAAATAAAGAAGGGTTAGGATCTATAAACAATAAGTTGGACAGCCAACAGGAGGAAAATAACCAAAAGTTAGGATCCATGAATCAAAGTTTAGAGTTACTAAAAACTGATAGTGCTAATATGGGAACGAAATTAGTAGATATCGAAACTAACTGTGTAACAATGAAGGGTGAATTGAAGGCTGAGATAGATAAAGTGAATAACAAATTCCAGGGTTTTGACATTGAGTTTGGGAAGAAGCTAACGGAGTTAAAAGAGGAAATCACCAGTAAAATTCAGAAGGAAAATGGGGCACTTAAATCAGAATTGCAAGACCAAATAAGAACCTTAGAGGAAAGTACAAAAACATCCCAAACTGAATGTCAAGTAAAATTTGATAATTTAGAAGGTAACTTTGGGGCTATCAAAACTAAATTAAATAGCATGGAAGAATCTTGTGAAAAAAATGTAAAAGTGTGTAAAGATGAACTTGTAACCCAGATCCAAGGTGTGCAGAAAGAATTGAAAGCTCAGATAGAATCTAACAAGAATATTTGTGAACGTTCCCGGAATGAGATAAAAGAAAGTTTTAAGAAATTAGGAGAAGAATTTAAAGGGGTAAAGGACAAAGTAGGAAAACTCGAGGGAAAGGTAGATGGAGTTCAAACCTAAGTAACTGAGATGAAAAATCAAAATAAACAGGATGTTAAGGGTATGAAAGATCAGATTGATCATTTTATTAGGCAGGTAGATGATAACTGGAAGACGTACGAAACGAAAATAGATAAAAGTTTAGGTCTATATGAGAAGCATCTCCAGAATGAAAGAAAACAACGAGAGAAAGAAAATAAGGATAACACCCATAAGATAGATGAAATAAGCAAGGGTATTAATGAGGTCCAGGAAACTATCGGAAAGTTAGAAGGGCGAGTAGGAAAAACTAATAATGAAGTAAAACTGATCAAAGATGAATTAACGGAAGTGTCTAAGAAGACGGAAGGAAAGTTGAAAGGAATTGAATTAGATATGGTCAAAGAACGAAAAGAAGTGGAGAAGCAAATAAAGGAGATACGAGAGGGCCTGGAGACCATAGGTGACGTTAAGCCAGAAATTATAGACCAAAGGGTCATGATCTTTAAGAAAGAGGTAGAAGACCAACTAAATGAATTCAGGGATAGTTACAGGGATGAGAAATTCCAATCCAAAAAGGTAGAGGAAGATAGTAGAAGGAATCAAGAAAGAATTCAGAATGAATTAAGATCCCGATTGGAGAGGACTGAACATAAGAATAGTCAAATGGAAATCCAACTCATGGCTAATGAAGAAAGTGCCCGAAGGGAAAGGAAGTTAGAATTCGAGAATCAGGAGGAGTTTCCAAAGACAGGATGGGTAGATTCCCGTGAACAAGGCACAGATACGGAGAGGGACTTAGGAGGGGAGAGCCCTTATAAGAACCCAGGATATCCGATGGCGATGTCAACCCCGTACATGAATCAGACAAATGGCCAGATAATAAACATTATTAAATCCAATGAGGACAGACCAGTAAAGTTTACGGGTAATAACATGTCTATTACTCCAAAATACTGGCTAAAAGAAGTGGCAGAGTATCTAAACGAAATGAAAGTTCCTCAGGATCGGAGACTGAGAGCTATTGAAAAGCTGTTGGCAGGTGATTGTCTCACCTGGTTCAGAAGCTTCAGATACACCTTTGATACGGTGGAATGCTTTAGGGAAGCATTTTTAAAACGATATTGGGCAGCAGACGTCCAAGAGAATTTAAGGCTAGATCTGTACTCTAGGAAGTACAGCACCAATGCACCAACTAAATACTCGGAATTTTTCACCGCTCAGCTGTGTAAATTCCGCGAACTGGATATTGCTCAGGCAGAAAACGACCTGTGTGCCGCCATTGCAAGACAACTTCCGTACGAGATTCAGAGGCTGTTAATCTCATCCAAAGCCAGAAGTGCTGTGGAAGTGGAGAGTGTATTACGTCAGTTAGATATGACGACTTCGCACGTAACTCCTCGGCATCAAAGACAAACTGAGCAAGTACATATGGCCAGCAGTCAGGAAACTGGAGAAAAACCAGCGACCAGGAATCAGTCCACCAGCACGGATACCCAAGGACTAGGTCGAGAGTATGGGCACCAGGAGCCTAGAAGGATACAGCCATATTACAGAGGAGGATATCGAGGAAGAAATCCTAGGAGTTCAGGTTATAGGCAACAAGAGAGCCGACCCTATAACAATAACCATCAAAGGCAAGAAAACAGAAAGAAATGGGAGAATTATCCCAGAAGGAATGTAAGGCCAGAGGATAGGGATGATGAATATCGGGCCGAAATAGAAGAAAGATATCAGGAAAGTCTTCGTTATATGAACGAACGACCAGATGAACCTGATAGGCAGAAAGTCCGTTGGAGTGAGGCAATTAAGAACCGGAAATCACCCGACCGACTAGACGGAGCTCAAAGCTTGGAATTACAAGCTCAGTTAAAGAATGAGGGAAAAGGGAGCCCTCAGGATAAAAAAAAAACTCCAAATTTAAATTGTCAAAAGTGGAAACATACCAGGAGCTGGGAGGAGGTAGAAATTGTGAATTGGATAGCAAGACCAGATGAGCTAATTAACGAGGATGTGGAAGGAATCCCACCTGTTAAAAGAGAACTACCTATAATTATGCTTAGGATAGAAGGATTACTGGTCAGAGCATTGATTGATACCGGATCCACAATAAGTCTAATTACACAAACCCTTCTAAATGAACTGGAAACAAGGGGCCGAGTATTAAAGATTCCCACATCAAGTGTAAAGATTAAGGGGATTATCCCTGAAAAATCTCTAACATGCAAATTTCAGGTATACATTGATCTGATCATGGGTAACGCTGAAATTTCGCAGTGCTTTTTGCTGGTAAATCAATTACCGTATAATGTCATATTAGGTATTGATTTTATCCGTGAGAACAAGGTCATTATAGACCTAGCGCAAAACTGCATTAGAGTTCAAAGAGAGGATGTGGATGAGCAAAACATTAACCTACAGGAACAGGATGCGAAAATAGGAGAACAGGTATGGCATATGGAAGAAGTGATGGAAGAAGATTATAAGGACATAGAAAAGATATTTGAAGTCCTCAACATAGAACTCGAAGATAATTTGGAAAATGAGTTCGAGACCAACCTGTCAGGAAAAGTGGAGGAAGCTAAAGCCAGCCCAGAAAATAAGGAACAGTTAAAGAAATTATTATTGAATTATAGGGACGTATTTGATTCCAAGCCAGGGAAGATTGAAAATTTTAAATACGCGTTCGAGGTAAATGATTGGGCACCGTTCAAACAAAAACCATACCCGGTTGCGGAAAAACATTACCCACAAACCAAGAAGACACTGCAGGAGATGATGAATGCAGGTGTTATAGAAAAGATGGCGACACCATATGTTAGTCCATTAGTGATTGTGAGTAAACCGGATGGCTCAGTAAGGGTATGTTTAGATGCCAGAAATTTAAATGCAAAAATCATACCAGAAAATGATTCGGCACCACCCATAAAGGAAATACTGAGGAAGTTCAAAGGCAAGAAGATTTTTACAAATATTGACATGACTTCTTCGTATCATCATCTCGAACTGGAAGAGAAAACCAGCTTGTTGACTGGATTTCAGTTCGACCAACAAACATATTGTTTTAGAAGATGTCCGTTTGGATTGAAGACCGCGGGATCTGCATTAATAAGAGCGCTTGATCGAAACCTGTCAGAGGAAGTGAAAGATTGCACTATCCGATACGTGGATGACATTTTGCTTACCTCGGAGAACATTGAGGAACATTTAGAAAATTTGAAGAAATTATTGGAAGACTTAAGAAGGGCAAATTTTAAAATAAATTTAAAGAAGTCGAATTTTTGTCAAAGGCAAGTGACATTTTTAGGGCATGTGATTGACAAGGATGGTGTTAAACCAAATCCATGCAAATTGGAATCGATAAGGGATTTTCCAAGGCCTTTGAAGGTAAAGAACGTTCGCCAGTTTTTGGGACTGATTGGGTTCTTCTCAGGACATTGTCCATCATACACCAAAACTGTTGCACCACTACAGGACCTTCTGAAGAAGGGGGGCAAGTGGAAATGGACGGAGGAAGCAGAAAAAGCATTCGTGGAGGCCAAGGAAATGCTTTTAAATTACGTGAAGCTAGGATATCCTGATTTTAATCAGAGATTTATCATTCAAACAGACGCATCCCAGATTGGAATAGGGGCAATGCTATATCAGGAAAACCCGGAAAACCCTGATAAGAAAAACTATCTAGCTTTCACAAGTAGGGGACTGAAACCACACGAGAAAAATTATACGATCAGCGAAATCGAGCTGTTAGCGATATTGCACGCGTTGCAATATTGGCGGAAGATCGTATATGGGTTTCAGGTCATTCTAAGAACGGATCATAAAGCCTTAACCTTTTTGATGAAGACTGATTTATCCAGTCAAAGGTTGATGCGTTGGGCTTTATACATTCAACAATTTGATGTCAAGATAGAGTACTGCCCAGGAAAAGAAAATATAGTTCCAGACTACTTAAGTAGACAGCCAGAGTCCATAGAAGAGGAAGTAATGGCTATAGATTTGGAAGACAGGGATCAGCGTACTCTTAATGAGTTAAGAAGCATTAGTCAAAGACAACGGGAGGATCCCTGGATGAACATGCTCATATCTTTTCTTGAGGGAAGCTTGATAAGAGGAACACCAGCGTACACGGAAGCTAATAAGATAGCTCAAGACTACACGTTTTATAATGGATTATTATATAAGTTTGTAGACTCTGACCATACCAAATTAAGGATTGTTGTACCTGCAATTTTGCAGAGGAAAATAGTATGGTTAGCCCATAGATCGTTCGGACATATGGGAGTCGACAAAACAGTCTCGATGCTGAAAGAAGCATTTGTATGGCCGAGACTGAGAGAAACTGTAAGGGACACGCTAAAGACATGTGATCTATGTCAGAGGATCAAACCTAATGCATTTCTGATGAGACAGAAGCCTATACCATTGTTGCCCGAAAGGCCCGGCCAAATCATATCTATTGATAATTTTGGACCTTTGCCAAAGGCAAGAAGAGGAAATCGACACATAATGGTGGCTATGGATGTCTTCACTAAAATGGTTGTCCTTGCTCCCATACAGAAGACTAGTACCAAACAGGTGTTAAAACGACTTAAAGAAAAAGTGATACCGGTTCTGGGGAAACCTGAGAATTTGTTGTCGGATCACGGCAGTTGTTTCACCAGTGTAGAGTTCAGACGAGAATTAGAACGACTTGGAATACGTCAGATTTTGTCAAGTATTCGCCATCCTGAGGCAAATCCTGTAGAAAGAGTGATGAGAGAGACGGCCAAGTATTGTAGAATATACTGTGCCGAAGAAAATTGGAAGTGGATAGATATCTTGGATATTATCGAATTTTGTATAAATAATACAATCCATGAATCCACAGGAGAGATACCCATAACGTTACATCGGAATGAGCAACCAGAAAGACCTTGGAGTCTGGTAATTCCTAGGCCAGCAGACGCTCAGCCTGGAAGAGATATACGCATAAGAAGAGCCTTTGAGCATCTAAAAGCTCAAGCCGACAGGAGGCAGAGAAGAAATAGGCATAAGAGGTATCATCGACCATTATTAGCAGGAGAAATGGTGTTAGTAAAAAGACCAGCCATTTCGGATCCAGGGAACCGTGTGTACAAGAAAATCCAGAAAATGTACCACGGACCATATCAAATAATCAGAGATTTGAGGAATAACGCATATAGAATTCGGCATTGTGAAACGGATCACGAAGTGACCATGAATTCAGCAAATTTGAAATTATATTACCCTCCCGAAGATTTCGATGAAGTAAATGAACAAGCCCTGGTTATGGAAACATGTAGAGATGAATCCGCTTTTGACATAAACAAGAATAAGGAAGAAATAGAAAAGAGAGCTCAAGCATTCGAGTGCGAATGCGAATTGGAGAAATTGTATTGGGAAATTAAAGAAATAATTGAATTTATTGAAGAAGAAAATTCCAATTTAAGAAAGGAAAATGATGAAATAAGGAAGCGGGTAGGGATAGACCAAACCCGTAAGGAAGAATGAGGTTATGGAGATGTTATAGTACAGACAAATAGAGAAGAAAGAAAGGGTAGGGATAGACCACACCCGTAAAGAAGAATGAGGTTCTGGGAACTTAAAGTCCAGACAAGGAAAGAAAGAAAGAAAGGGTAGGGACAGAGCATACCCGACCTACACAATTACCGGATACGACTTTAAAGATGTAAAAACAACAGTAGATACGGACGACGTTATGATGGATTCGACGGAAAAAGAAAGATAAAATTAATTGAAATAAATTTCCTCAAAAGTTTTCGAAAATTTATTTATCCTAAGGAAGGGTGAGATGAACCCATGTGCCATAGGGTCCAATGAGGGCGAATCCATGCATTTGGGGAAGAAATGAAAGAAACGTATAGTTTCTAATGTAACTTAAAGAAAGATCCAGCTAAGATGCTAGCCTAATATGGTGCAAGAGGCGAGGACCAGGTGTTCGTGAGATGAGATCATCCCTCTTGACATTCAGAAGGGAGCGAGTCATGAGTATTAATAACCGAGTGGAAATTTTCCCAAGATTAAACAAGGAAGCCTGACTCGGAAATAGACCTTACGTTGCTGGAAATTGACAACACCGCTTATGCGCCAGAAGAGGAATAATTAAATTTAACCCGTTTACAAGTATAATAATGAGTAAACAAGTACAGTACAGTGAATCATTTCGAATGAGAGATTTTTTAGTAAAGAGAAACCATTTAATAATTGCGCAGGAGAAAACTGCAAACGCAAGACGACGTCATCGGGGAATTACCAAGGCCTGTGTGGAGGGGAGAAAGCAAAAGAAATGCAACACCCACACAATTGAGGACGAGAAATTAATTAATATCTCCGAATTGCACGATCGATTCTTAGGTGCAATGAGATTATTTGACATTGAGAAGACGAGCTTTCGGAAGGTATAATTTTTATATTTGTGCCACCATTATTTTAGAAATTGGCCACAGAAAGGACTAGAGTCTTATCTTTTTGTAGCGAAAAGGTATAAAACTCATGCCCTCACCAAGCCAATCATGCAGTCTCAAACGGCCTGAGGGCACGTCACTGTGTTACATCAAACACCGAATGCAGTTATTCTGACAACCCGTGAGGGTGTTACTACGCATGCAGTCATTCCGACAGTCCGTGAGGGGCGTAAGACTACATCACAGCACATCAGTATCCAGACAGCCGTGTGGGGCGTAACTCTGCGTCACATCGAAGACAGTTACTAGTACTCCTTGAGGGGAGAAACGCTGTGTTACACCGCAGAAGTAATATCCGATAGCCATAGGCGTCGCAGTATTAACAACTTGCTTGCCTCCATAAGGAGTGGTAAAGAAGAAATTTAAAGTATCGCCGTATTGAAAGATTAGGAAAATCCTAGTTACAGGATTTAGGCCCGACTGTATACAAGTTATAGTGAAAGTTCGTAAGATATAGTCAGAGCAGGCTGCGAACGTCGGACTTAAAGGTGATAGGTCGTTAAATAGACGAACGAATATATCATAACGTACGGAAGTACCGTATCAGAAAGATAAACTGTTATCTAAATTAAAGAACCCAAAAAGGGAAGAACAGAATAAGGTTCGGAACGTATATCAGAAACGTAGGAGTGCTAGAACCGATCAAATAAAGAAGCACGGAGACTATAAACATTATCTCCAGAAAGCAGGCGAACTATTCAAAAAGTACTAGACTCGAGAAGTACTAGCTGCTATAAACTAAATCCATAGGTCATCGAGAGGTTATTGAGGAGACCTCGATCCGAATAGACTTTCGCTAGGATCGATAAGCCAGATCTACAAAGAAGCCGTTCAAGCTAGATAAATAGCCGGTCATCCAGGATAGGAGTAGAAGAATTTGGATTCCAGGGAACAGTAGATGTTTCGAGACTTTCGTATTCTGCAGGATAGGAAGCCGACATTGAATAAATTTCACCCTTGGAAACGGGAATTTAAGAGGTCACGTGTGATAGGCTCAGAAATACGGCCTAGTGATCCAGAATTGTGAAGTGTAAATTTATCAAGATTGTGTGTTAGATTAATATTTTTAGTGTTTATTATGTGTTCAAAAGGGACACATCAGTGTATAAAAATGTCGTCAATGTTAAGTGTCTTAAATATGTGTCAAGAAGTGTTTGTACATAAGATGAATTCCTTTAATATGGAGTAAAAGTTCAAAGTGGGCCCAAAATGAAACACCGCACAAGAATAAAGATCATGGGACGATCTTAAAAACATGTGAGTACTGAATTTCATTCTATTTTGGTGTCAGGAATTGGTTGTGTACAAATCCACCGGAGTTTTTGAGTAAAAGGGATGTGTTTTAAGAAATAAATACTGAATAAACAAGAACGCGGTCTGAACAATAATAGAAATTTGAGAAATTATAAATAATTATGTAAAGAATAAATCCCGTAGAGGAAATATGTGAATAAAATGTTAATGTATTTAACGAATGTCATAAGAGCAAGCGAAATATCAGTAATTATCATGAAATATATTTAAACAAAGTAAATTTGAGATATGAAAGAAATAGCTTTTGAGCTTGTGTAAAGAATAAAGATAATACTAATAACTAAGTATGGAAATATTAAATAAAGATCAAATAAATTGATGTGAACATAAGAGCGTTAAAGCCTTAATGTATGTGTAAGATATGATGTTCAAGGGAATGTTTTAAAAGGGAGCGATTTATCGGCATCGGAAAAGGTTAATATAAGAATTAAAAATAATATGAATTGTTACTAATGAGATTTATCAGTTCTTGGGAAGACATTTCGGCTTAAAATAATGCATAGCGCAAAGGAGCGCAAATAATATTAAAATGTCACGCTAGGAAAGCGTAGAAGTTAAAATACTTGGTAAATTACTTATGGAGGGTAGTTGATTGTAGTGAATTGATAATTGTATAAGTCCTCTATTTGTGACGTAGTATCACGAGGCATTGTGTATGTATTAAAAGGGAGCTAATGTATGGTATTATTGAGCGTATGTCATGTAGGCCACGGCCGACTTTAAATCGCGTCTTGTATAAGTCCTCTATAAGGGAATGGTTCCCGAGGCATGTGAAGAGATTCGAACTCAGAATCAGCTTATGGTAAAAGCCCCTAAATTCTTCGTCGTTGAATGTGTATTAATCTTCCCCAATCAATGAGGACCCTCTCATAATTAATAAATGCCAAGGTTACGAAAGTGGTCTATGAACCAAAGAATATTTGTTTGAATGGACACAGTACAATAAACGCCCGGTCTCTCCCCAGGACTGAATATAATGTGAAGGTTTGTTTTGAAAGCCTTGGAAAGGAGCTGCTAACGTGGGTTAGACAGAGAGTCGCCCGTCACCCTCCGTGTCATAATTCGCGCCCGAGTTATTGGCCTGGTTCTCTTAGAGTAAGGGTGGGCCGGAACCGTCTCGTAAGATGTAGTAAAGACACCGTGAGTGTTTAAAGTTGTTAACGACCCGGGCGTTGAACCGAGGTCCTCGTAGACTGATATTTTCGTTTGCCTGTTCAGATCGTAGTTTCTTATGTGATAATGGTCTTATAAGACATAAGAGATAAATAATAATCCCTATTGTAATGTGGTATGGAAGTAGGATTCCACGAGTTAATTGAAGGCAACTAAGTTTCGGGAGTAACTATAGTTTTTTGACTGTGTCAAGTATCTTCACGCTCTGGAGTACACAAGTGATTTCCTGATTACCTTAATATATTTGTGAAACTAAAGAGAGATGATAACAGCTGAATGTGTGAACATGCCCAAAATATTGAGTTAGATAATTAACATAAGATTTTAAATGTAATTATACATTTGTTTGGAGGATTAAGAAAATATAAAAGATAGTATTTGAGGTGTACAAGAATGACACCATTATTATGTAAAGCATGGAGCCAAAAGAGCTCGGAGTTATATAAAACTTACAGTTGATGCTTTATGGAAGTAAGACTAAGTAGGAATTGTTGGTTTATGTGGAAACCATATGTTTAAATACAATATTTGTTTTATTATATTTGTGATTCCTTGTTCATTTGGAACAAGTAGATGATTATGGGTCAGTAATTAATTTGTTCAAGTGTTTGTAGCGCCATTAATTTTATTAATTAAATGTGTTAAAATAGGAGTTGATTTTGTTGTTATTTTTGCAAGTGTATCCTCTAATTAATCCAAAATATGTGAATCACAGAGTGGGGGAACTTACCGCTGCCCCGAAAATTCCGAATTGAGCTACGCTGGTATACTGTGATTGGCATATTTCTTGCTAAAAGGGCACAGTACCACTGTCCACTTGATAGTTTGGAAAACCCTTTCCATTCCCTACAGTTAGAAAACAGACAAAATGAACTTGAAAACCACGTGTTTAGGCCCTAGAATATGTCCGTAGTAGTGTACCTCTAAGAATATTTTAATAAGTCTATTGTTGGTTGGTAATTCGGGCTGCATCACGTCGCCCCTACCAGTGTTCTGGTGCAGAATTGCGAAAATAGTAACATCTTGCGCTGCTTATAAATTGCAGTCACGAGGAATAATTAGTGCAAAAGGATTTCTTAGGCCCCTTAAAACAGTTGTCAGTATGAATAATATGCCTCTGTATAAGTGCGATGGTGTTGGTGCAGTACATTGAGGTTATCAGCTGCAATAAGCGATGGTGCTTTCAAAATTACTTTCGTTTATTCCGATCCTTGTCCTTGAGCGCTATGTGCCGATAAATGACACTATTGCTGCCTCAGGAGCTTGGGACAGCCAAGTGCTCAGATTATTTTCCTACGGCGCTATGCGACAAAAGACGACATTATTGGCCTCTATTTTCCTAACAGCCAATGAGATATAGGCCCTAGACAGTGTCTCATTTCACTTACTCCTCTTTCTAATCATATTTTTCAATTCATTTGTAAATTACATGTGTCAGTACTGTAGTTAGTAAATAGCAGTTACCCTATTCCTTATTGTCATTATCATTACGGAACAAGAAGTTCCGTGACGAACTAAAGAGCCTACTTTTCTTAAAATTTAAGATTCATGCCAATGAGTAATCTATATGGATCTATCTAGAATAATTACGAAATTAAGTTGGTAATATCGACATTTCTAATTAGTTCGAAATACTGTATACCTGGCATAATGTAGCCTAATAGAGAACTACAGTTGGCAGCCCTGGTGACTGAATATATTCTTAGTTCCATCTCTTAAGGTACAGAATACAAAATTCGGTTGAAGTCCAATGGATAGCATGGACGTTACATGCAGTTAAACATTGGATCTAACAGCGCGCGTTAAATCATGTTGGCAACAATGCCATACATGTATTGTCAGAAATAATCTGAAATAATATGATCTATTTTTGTGTCAATTTTGAATGAAATGCATTAGTTAGTGTAGAAGTTACATGCATTTTAAAATTGGACCTATCAGCAGACTTAGAATCATGTTGGCAGCACTGGCGTAGGCTTATATTAGTTACTCCAAATTAATCTAGAGTGTCAGGTACTAAAGATGTGCAATGTTTAGAGCTATTGGCTTGCATACTTTCTGATATATTGATATTAGGGTAACAAGGAGAGAGAGAGAGAGTTGGCAGCCCTGGTTACTCTTAAGAATCGGCATAGCCATATCTGTTATGGTACACATAGCACACACGAAATTTGGTTGAAATCCAAATGATAGTATAGAAGTTACATGTATTTAAAGTTGGACTTCTCAGCAGGCTTAGAATCATGTTGGTAGCACTGCCGTATATAAGTTACTCCAAATTAATATAGAATGTCAGGTACTATACGTGTGCATAGTTTAAAGCTGTCGGCTTGCATACTTTCTGATATTTGGATTTAAAAAAATTGAGAGCATTTATTAACAGTTGGCAGCCCTGGTGGCTCTTAAGTATACGCTCAGTCATATCTGTTTATGTACACATAGCACATACGAAATTTGTTTGAAATCCAATTGATAGTGTAGAAGTTATATGCATTTAAAATTTGGACCTATCAGCAGGCTTATAATCATTTTGGCAACACTGCCATGTATGGCCTCCTGGAAATTAAACCGCAATATTATTATCTATACGTGTGCCAATTTTGAAATAGCTCCCATTCATATCTTCTAGGTTATCCAACATGGAGCTCAAATTTCAATTGCGATTTTTCATCAGTTGGTAGCAATGACATCATTTTCAAAAATGGCCGTGAGATATTCAGGATAGATCTTTACTCCTACCAAATTTTGTTTCGATTGCTGCAGCCGTTTAGGAGTTGATAGGGGGACACACACACACAGCCAGACAGACAGAAGGACAGACAGACAGACTGACACACATTTGCCCGATCTCATAAGCCTACTTTTTCCTTATTTATGCAAAATGTGAAAAGTAGGCTAACAAGAAACTCCGTGACGAACTAAAGAGACTACTTTTCTTAAAATTTAAGATTCATGCCAATGATTAATGACGAAATTAAGTTGGTAATATTGAAATTTCTAATTAGTTCGAAATACTGTATACCTGGCATAATGTGGCCTAATATAGCACTGCAGTTGGACGCCCTGGTGACTGAATATATTCTTAGATCCATTTCTTAGGGTACAGAATACAAAATTTGGTTGAAGTCCAATGGATAGCATGGACGTTACATGCAGTTAAACATTGGATCTAACAGCGCGCGTAAAATAATGTTGGCAACATTGCCATGCTTGTATTGGTCAGAAAAAAATCTGAAATAATATGATCTATTGCTGTGCTAATTTTGAATGAAATCCATTAGTTAGTATAGAAGTTACATGAATTTAAAGTTGGACGTCTCAGCAGGCTTAGAATCCTGTTGGTAGCACTGACGTATAGAAGTTACTCCGATTTAATATAGAATGTCAGGTACTATACGTGTGCATAGTTTAAAACTGTCGGCTTGCATACTTTCTGATATATGAGTATTTGGATTTAAACAAATTGAGATAATTTATTAACAGTTGGCAGCCCTGGTGGCTCTTAAGAATACGCTCAGTCATATCTGTTTATGTACAAATAGCACATACGAAATTTGGTTGAAATCCAATTGATAGTGTAGAAGTTATATGCATTTAAAATTTGGACCTATCAGCAGGCTTATAATCATTTTGGCAACACTGCCATGTATCGCCTCCTGGAAATTAAACTGCAATATTATTATCTATACGTGTGCCAATTTTGAAATAGCTCCGATTCATACCTTCCCAGATATCCAACATGGAGCTCAAATTTCAAATGCGATTTTTCAGCAGTTGGTAGCACTAACATCATTTTCAAATATGGCCGTGAGATATTCAGGTATAGTCTTTACTCCTACCAAATTTTGTTTTGTTTGCTGCAGTCGTTTAGGAGTTGATAGGGGGGGACACACACACAGCCAGACAGACAGACAGACAGAAGGACAGACAGACAGACACACATTTGCCCGATCTCTTAAGTCTACTTTTTCCTCATTTTTGGGCAAAATGTGAAAACTAGGCTAAAAATGAGGAAAAAGTAGACTTATGAGGTCGGGCAAATGTGTGTCTGTCTGTCTGTCTTTCTGTCTGTCTCTCTGTCCTTCGGTCTGTCTGTCTGTCTGTCTGGCTGTGTGTGTGACCCCCCCCCCCCTAACAACTCCTAAACGGCTGCAGCAATCGAAACAAAATTTGGTAGGAGTAAAGATCTGTACCTGAATATCTCACCGCCATATTTGAAAATGATGTCAGTGCTACCAACTGCTAAAAAATCGCAATTGAAATTTGAGCTCCATGATGGATATCTTGGAAAGTATGAATGGGAGCTATCTCAAAATTGGCACACATATAGATAATAATATTGCAGTTTAATTTCCAAGAGGCCATACATGGCAGTGTTGCCAAAATGATTATAAGCCTGCTAATAAGTCCAATTTTTAAATTCATATAACTTCTACACTATCAATTGGAATTTAACCAAATTTCGTATGTTGTATGTGTACATAACCAGATATGACTGAGCGTATTCTTAAGACCCACCAGGGCTGCCAACTGTTAATAAATGCTCTTAATTTCTTTTATCCAAAATACCAATATATCAGAAAGTATGCAAGCCGACAGCTTTAAACTATGCACACGTATAGTACCTGACATTCTATATTAATTTGGAGTAACTTATATACTTCAGTGCTACCATCATGATTCTAAGCCTGCTGAGAAGTCCAACTTTAAATACACGTAACTTCCATGCTATCATTTGTATTTCAACCAAATTTCGTATGTGCTATGTGCACCATAACAGATATGACTATGCGTATTCTTAAGAGCAACCAGGGCTGCCAACTGTTAATATGTGCTGTCTCTATTTTTGTTACCCTAATATCAATATATCAGACAGTATGCAAGCCAATAGCTCTAAGCTTTGCACACGTATATTACCTGGCAATCTAGATTAATTTGGAGTAACTAATATAGGCCTACGCCAGTGCTGCCAACATGATTCTAAGCCTGCTGACAGGTCCAATTTTAAAATGCATGTAACTTCTATACTAACTAATGGATTTCATTCAAAATTGGCACAACAATAGATCATATTATTTCAGATTATTTCTGACCATTACATGCATGCCATTGTTGCTAAAATGATTTTACTCGCGCTGTTAGATCCAATGTTTTACTGCATGTAACGTCCATGCTAATCATTGGACTTCAACCAAATTTTGTATTCTGTATCTTAAGAGATGGAACTAAGAATAAATTCAGTCACCAGGGCAGCCAACTGTAGTGCTCTATTAGGCTACATTATGCCAGGTGTTACAGTATTTCGAACTAATAAGAAATTTCGATATTAGCAACTTAATTTCGTCATTATTCTACATAGATCCATATAGATTAATCATTGGCATGAATCTTAAATTTTAAGAAAAGTAGACTCTTTAGTTCGTCACGGAACTTCTTGTATTTTTTCTTTCTGTTAGTTTAAATATCATTTGCCAGTTCTGTAGTAGTGTTCATTAACATCCATAAAACAAATGAATCCACCGGGCGAAGCCGGGCACTACTGCTAGTCCTCTATATATTTTTCCACATCTTCTAGGAATTCTTCTAAGTTCTCTTCTTTATTCCCCGTTTGTTGAGCATATACTTGAAACAGATGTTTTGTCCCTGTCTGGAACTGTATCCTTCCTATGATTATTCTGTCACTCATCTTCTTCACCTCTTCCACATACTCTAGGACATCCTTTCTTATAATCATTCTTACTCCATTTTTGCCTCTTGTCCTAAACTGTAAAACAGCCTGTATCCTTCCTTTAGTTTTCTTCCCCCTTTTCCTTTCCATTTCGTTTCACTGACCCGAGGATGGCAATATCCTTCTCCATCATGAAGTCCACTAGCTCCTCAGTCTTGTCCGTCAGAGTTAAGATGTTGACTGTCCCTATTCAGGGGAACAACGTAAGTGTAGACAGAAACTATTAGGTCAATGACATCAGCCACGCTGTTTGATGCCGACCACAGGGGAACCACGTAAGTGTAGACCATTAAACAGAAACTATTAGGTCAATGGCCTCAGCCAGGTTGTCTGATACCGACCACAGGGGAACCACGTAAGTGTAGACCCTTAAACAGAAACTATTAGGTCAATGACATCAGCCACGCTGTTTGATGCCGACCACAGGGGAACCTAAGGCTACGGTTGCCTCCTTCACAATCCTCACCTTATTTACAAATACACACAAATAATAATAATAATAATAATAATAATAATAATAATAATAATAATAATAATAATAATAAATATAATAATAATAATGTTATTGGTTTTATATCCCTTTTAACTACTGATGCTATTAGAGACGCCGGAGTACCGGAATTTCGCCCCGACGGGGATCTTTAACGTACCAGTAAATCTACTGACAAGTCACATGTATAGGTATAGACACTACTATAGACGGGAAACGAATGTACATCGTCTTGTTATCTACTGCGCCCGTCTGTAACGAGCACACTAGTCTCTTCATGAATTGAAAGTAGAGCTGTCGATTTAATCGATTAATCGGATCGATAACCGATTAAGCAAAAAGTACGATTAACCGATCAATTCGTCGATTAATCGAAGCGATTAAAATAGTAGCGTGGTGTAGGAAAAGCAATTGGTATGCGTAGCACTAAACTGCTTTTACGAACAATAGGAATGGAGCAGGGGCGTATATAAGGGGCGAGCTGTGGGGGCTCCAGTACCCCCCGAAAAGAGCCAATGAAAATTATGAAAGTGTTGCTTTCGTAAAAGCATAAAATAATTGTAAATTTGGTTGTACCCTAATCTTAACTTAATGGCTAAGTTATACAAAATATTATCATGGAGCTGAATCACTCCCTTCGTGAACAATCCAGGCTGTTTGTTCTTGATGGACTTGGGTAGGCTACGGAGTGTCGCACAATACACGTCACTGATAATGGTTCGTCTAGAGCAGGGCCATCCAGTTATTGCGCTCTGAGAGCGCGGCCGCACTCGGGGAGCACTGGGCAGTCAGACTAGCGCTCCTTCCCCTACCACCACTACACTGTGGCAGCGAGGAGTCGGACGATGTTCGGACCACGCTGACTAGATACGCACGTACAGTCTAGCGGCCGACGGCTCTTGTGGGATTGTAGGCATATTAATAGGGCTGTTTTGCCATAACAAATATACCGCATATACAAATCAAATGGTACTCCGATGTATGGAATGTGCAGAAACGAACACAAGTGTTAAGTAAAGAATATTGTGATTTAATCCAAACTGAAATGTGAACATATTAGAGAGGAAAATTCAACAACAAATTGTGTTCTTTTTAACACATTACATTTCTGTTGCACACTGAACATTTGGCATGCCCTTTATAAGCTGTACAGAAAAATGAAATTTCCCATTCTGTTTTAAAGACTGCTGCTTCACCACTTCTATTTTTGTATGCTGTTCAGTCATGACCAGTGCGAAACTGATTTACCTACACGATGTCAACAAAGCGCATTGGACTAGACTAGCGACTGATGGATCGGCTGCACACTTCAGCGCGCTCAGCCAGCCAAGCGCCTCCCACCACTTCTGAAGCTACCTTCCAACAAAGCGCTCGGAGCACTGCTTAGAGCGCGGCCAGAGCGCTGTCTGGATGGCCCTTGTCTAAATGAACTAAAGGAACGAACTAAAGGACACCGTACAGGATTGGCTCCTGTCACAACCACAAGACTTCTGGGAACAGGGAATCCTGCGGCTAGTGAAGCAATGGGACACCTGTGCACAGGCCAGTGGTGATTACTTTTGAATAACGAATAAATTGTACCCACAGTATCGTTTCGTACCTTTTCATTTGAACACTCCTTGTATACCATTCAAAGGTTTTATCTTCTCGAACTGATACTGTGTGAAACCGACTAAAATTTGATTAATCGACCGATTAAAGGTATTCGGTTTACCAATCAAATGTTTCAATCGATCGACAACTCTAATTGAAAGCTTATTTTGTTTTCATTTTCAGGGCTGATCTGCAGCCACGCCCGATCTCAGAATATATTCCAAGAGGCGATGAGAGACCCGAGCTTGTTTCCCGCTCGAATGTGTCGCTCGTGGTTTAGTTTCCGATACCTCCGCAGCTGCTCTGACAACGCCATCTCTTACATTGGACAATGTACCAACAAAAGGTAAGCCAGTACTTGTATGATTAAGGATCATTTGAAATACCTACATTCAGTCAGGGCCGACGAGAGGGAGGGGCAAACGGGGCTGTAGCCCTGGGGCCCGGTCATGTTGAGGGACCCACGAAAGTAGAAAACCGCAGAGTAGACAAATTTACCCAATTTTACAAATTTGTCATTTTATTATATTCAATGTATCTGAATCAATTGAATATGCTACAAAATACTATAATGAGAACATGTAAGTAACCATTATCTTCATATTTTCGCGGGCAGAGAATTAGTGCAGTTTCCACTGTTTATAGGGAGGAAAGCTTCTAAACATTTCAACTCGTTCTAATTGCCGCTAAGCTACATTTATGAACCTTCCAAAGTTCGAATTTCAGTACATAAAATTGTGAAAGGTGTTGAACTTGTTCTTGTGATGAGAGAGAGTAAAATATTCGGTAAGATACAACAAATGTGACATTGAAAATTTACAATGAACAAAATTAGTACGTTCCAATAAAAGTAAATTAAAAATTTCAAAGTTTTCTTTAGTGTGCCTTGAAAAAATAAAAGCAAATTTTATATTTACATGATGTCACGGAGACGAAACCATATGGAGGGGGACCGTAAGTCCTAGCCCTAGGGCCCATACTCGCACTCCACGTCCCTGCATCCAGTTGGCAATAGCAAACAATAAAACGACAGTAAATGTACAGAGAAATGACTACATAAGGCGTGATCAAAAACTTTCCGTTTGACAGGCGTACAGTCCAGAATCGGTATGACAATCAGGTAAAATCACCGACACACCAGGTTGAAGATCCTCGTGTAGTAAAACACCGTGACACACAGTGATCAAAGCAGACCAGCAACAACACATCCGCATATCCTTCAAATAGTGAGGTGTTATCTCCAGCGTCTTCAAATCTACGGTTGTTGAACAAAAATGACAAAGTTTTAAGCAAGGAACTTCCGTTCACCCGTAGCCACAAGGATTGTTCATACACAATTTTTACAAGATACTTGTACAAAGGGATCCTGTGTTTAAAACAGGGATTTCAACGACGAAGGGCCTATGACCTGAACTTCTGCACATAGTCGAATTCTTTAAGTATTTTATGTCCATTTTTAAATAATTTTAAATAATTTTCACGATTGTAAAAAGATTTTTAAAAAGTTTCTTAACAATATCAACTATAAACTGTCATATTGAGAATGTGTTTGACTGAAGAAGGCTCACAGAGCTGAAACATGTATCGAAAATTGTAAGGACATCGCATAAAACCATTTTTGTATCGTAAAGTGGATATTGGTGTAATATAACAAATCAATACGGGAAAATCTAGAATAATGACAAAAGTCATAGATATTCATTCGTAAAACACCGTGCCCTGATGCGTGAAGAAGTCCGATACTGCCTGTTGCACATCTCGTCCAGCAGGAATCGTCGATACTTCAAGGCCTCTTTTTAAGAGACCGAAGGCGTGATAATCGCATGGAGCGAGATCAGGACTCTAGGGCGGTCCTCGTCTGTCTCCCACTTGAATTGGCGTACCTTCTGTGTTACGACCTTTGCGGTATGAGGACGTGCATTATCATGAAGCAGCAGCACCCCTTGTCACAGTTTTCCCGGGCGTTTCACCTTAATTGCACGCCCCCCATCCCCCTCTCCAGGGGCCCACGGCTAGTGGTACGTGGGTTGGCGACCACGGGACCCCAGCTGAGTTCGGCATTGCTTCCACTTACTTGTGCCGGGCTCATCTCTGTCATCTTACATATCAACCACACTTGGTCATATCTTGTTCTTGTCCGACCCCGACGGTATTAAGGTACCTGAGGCCTAGGGAGTCTTTTACTTTCCCGCCTTAATTGGCCCTTGTCTCATCTTTGCTGATCCCTCATTCTTCGAGGGGCAGACCTCTTCTGTTCTCTTCCTATCTCCTGCCTTCTGCTCAAGGCCCTTAAGGAGGCAGGGTGTGTGTAGCCGTACCACTTATGGTGCACCCTGGATAGTGCTACACCCTCAAGGGCTCACGGCTGGTGAGTTCGGGAGTTGGCAACCCCGAGGGATTCGTGACCTGGATCCGTTTTTTTCCGCTTTGTTCATTGTCTCTGGGGTGGACCTTCTCCTCTTTCCCTTTCCTCTCTGCCTCTTCTGGTTCCCCTTCCTTCCAAGTCCCTCAATCCGCATTCTTCGAGGGTTGAGGGCATTTCTTTTCCTCCTGTACATTGTTTGTCTTATTCTTTATTTGTTTACCATTTCTTCTCTAGTTTGTAAGACAGTCGTTAGTATTAGTTATAGTTTTCATTACATTTTCATCTCATCTTTCACAATCACCCAAACCATTAGGGGCTGATAACCTAGATGTTAGGCCCCTTAAAACAACAATTATCATCAACATCATTTTAATTGCACGCCGTAATTTCCGCGGTGTTGTGCAGTAATGGATGAGGCAGGCCTCCCAGATCGACCGGCGTCTTGTATCGAAACGAGTTCAGCTTCTGTCACACTTCACTGTCCGATTTGAACTGACAGAGAAATTTCCTTATGGGGCTAGCCCCTCGTTATCCCTCCCCTTCCATTGTCTGGCCTCGCAATACCCCGTAAGAAACCAGAAACAACATAACGATTTAGTAAGGCTGGATAAAAGGGGCAACTTTAAGGAAAACATGTTATTGTAATATGATGTACCATATCTTCAATAAACCAAGGCTGATATCACTGCAGAGTTCAAGACATTCCCAATATCGGTTTGCTCTTAAGGGAACCGGGACGTGTGATAGGCTCAAAAATGGCAATTTTTTTTTAGCTTAAGAAAATCTCCCATCTTTCCTGAAGAATTTGGTGTATCAATCATTGTGCTGAAGTGATATTTGATGCAATAAAATCAGGTTTAAGCATAATATTTAAGGCCATACTGTAGCTACTAGCCAAACATTCTTTTTGTGTTTCCCGTAAGTCATATTTTTTGAAACTTCATGTACCATTTTCTCAGAAACTATCTGATCAATGTATTTGAAACTTGGTAGTCTCTAAGACACTATACAGATCTACTAATGGAAGTGAACTTATTCAGGTATCTTGATTAGTTCATGGAGCCCAGCTTGAAAAGCACTGACAATTTCACAGACAATTTCAGTTTTCAACTAGGATATAAAGAAACTCAACTCCTGTAAACAATAGCACAATACTTTTACTTCAGTAGCTCACAGATGGTTTAAATATTATGCATGCAAAGTTCGTTGAGTCTGGTTTGAGTATTTCTTCAGAAAAAGGGACATGAGTTAAGGGAATTTTTAACAATATATTTTTAAGATTGTTTTTGTAATGCTCTCTCTGACACAAAATATTCAACATAGAAGCTTCAAATTCTACCCGAATAATGATGAATGTACTCGTAATATACCAAAGGAACAGTCAAGGAAATATCTATTGTAGTTTCTGAGATACGTAACTAAACATCGGAAACTACATTTTTCTATCGATTCACACGTCACGGTTCAAGAGTTGAGTTTATGTGTGGGGGGATTATAAATTGGTCCCTTTGCCCGTTCTAGTACGTTAGAAATGAGGTTGTCTGAAGCTACGTATTTAACGGATTAAGCTTCAGACAACCGCATTTCTTACCTGAAGCATTACGACATTCATAATTACCACAAAATATTGGCAACGTGATTTTGGATCTTTTCTGATGACTGCAGCATTAGGTTTTTACATTTTAGAACTTAATGTTAATAAGCTAGCATTCATAACTATCCACATAAATATTTTCATATATAATTATATACCAGCCACCCACCCAGGCTTCACTCGGGAACTGTTATGAATGCATTACGTGATAAGCGCCTTTTTTTTTTCAATGTCAATGAAAACTACGACCTATATCCGTTTCACCTCTCGGCATCATGGGTTACAATCACTGACTGGACTATTAATTATATTATCATGGAGATATGGAGATACATGTGCAACGAATTCTTGTCAGACGTAATTTAAGAATGGATAGGGGCATGAAACAAAAATCCCCCTTCCGTCCAATCTTAACTTGACTGTGTATTTTGTGGAACGAAAAGTTCACTGACGAAATGAAGAAAAGACGAGTTGCACCTTCAGGGAAACTCAAACTCAACCACTCTTCTCTGAAGTCTTAACTCAACACGACTCGATAGTTTGCTGCTGGCTGTATCTGGAGTAATAGGCTCACCCACTAAACTGTCGCTTCAGTAATTGAATGGAGACTGTTGGAAGAAATGAAAACGTCAAGACACATATAGTGGGCGATATATTGAAGATAGTGATATGCTCTCGCGGACTTCTTTGGTAGAACTTTTCATGCTGAACAATTCTTACACTCATTGTGTATTGATATTTTTAACGGTTTGCTCAGAGTAAGCTTAAAAGCGCACAAATGTCGGGTTTTTGCGACTTTTTCACTGAAATAGTTAGTGCTTGGCTTCCTTTGATTATAAATAAATTATTTTCTACAGAAACCTTCCTCAAGATATCCTGTACAGAATGGTGAAAACAGCATCTAAATCATTTCAGTGGTTCTAGAGATTACCCGTGACATAGAAGAATCGGGGACTTAGTATCATACTAAGTAGAGATATATTTAATTCATTTTTGCAAGGATATCAATTTATTTTAATTATCATTTCTGAGGTTTAGTCATAGCAATTTGTTGTTCTCTGTAATCAGTAATTCATAAATTTGACATAACTATCAATTAATATTTTTAATTGAAGTTGTTTCTTCATTTGTATTGATTGGCGTAGTATTATTCAGAATTATTTGCTTTGTTTTTCATGCAAATGTTTATTTTCCAGCAAACCCGGTGACTACTATCTAAGGACATCAGACACTGCTCCATTCGGTCTGCATGACAGGAGTGCTTCACCACCATTGTCATCAGGATGGCTCACCTAGACACTAAAGTTATAAATAAAACAATTTAAAACATGTTGTGTTGGAAGGGAATGTTTGTTGTTTTCTGAACAATTCAACAATTGAATGTACTATTTAGGCTATCAATAAATGTTGTACTTAGTCCACAGTTCAAGTCATTCCCTCAAAGGGTTGACAGTGTTGCCTCTTTCTTCCGTGGAAGCCATGACGCAGTCTCTTAGCGCATTGATCTCCAGTTCATCTTCCCACTGAACAGCTGTGCGTGAGCTGAACGGCAGGCTAGACTTCTACTTGCTCGCCCCCAGGGCTGTGTGGGGGATACCGCCTAGGATAGACTAGAGAGCGTTGAAGGCATTTTTCAGTGGTGTCTAGTTAACAATTGATAAATTTAAACATTAATTTTACCTCCTCCCCCATCCTTTTTGTAATCTGAGCAAATAAATAATGTACTATTTCTCAGGTAGAATCTTATATTCCCTTTCCCTTAATATAATTGGACAGAAATTCGTGTTGACCAATTGAAAATTACCATTTACTTATTTATTTATTCATCTGTTTTACTGGAAGTAGTGCCCGGCTTCGACCGGTGGATTTATTTGTTTTATGGATGGCAATGAATACTACTACTGAACTGACACAAACTAATAAAAATATATTTTAAAATAACAGTCTAGGCAGAATTCTTGTGGTGGTGATAAGTAGTAAAATGGACGTAACATCTAGGTTATGTTCCCCTATTGATAACGATAATAATGAACATGTTATTTACTTACAAATTGAAAACAAGTACAGTACTTTCGTGAAAAACTATACAGCCTAATTTCATACATCCCACTTATGTTAATTGCCTCTATAAACATACAAAATTCCAGTTTGATTGCTGTAATAGATTCGTAGATATTTATATTGAGAACCGTCTAAATATTTCGGGTGGTCGGCTTGTTGGATATTTATATAGGCCTAAGTAGGTCTTAGAGTTATGTACTATTACATGAAGATTATTGTGTAGGTATAGTATTCAAATTTCAATCGCACGATTAGGACACAAGAACTGAAAACCAGACTTAAAAATTTCTCACAGCTGCCATCTTGTGGTTATAAAAACAATTGAAATAAATTCAATGCCAGTGGATTAAAATTTGTATATGCATTTACCGAACCAAGTTTCACCAAGTCCCATAGGTGAACTTATGTTCATAGCCTCTATCAACATACAAAATGTCAGTTTGATTGCTATTATAGATTAATAGATATTGAGAACCGTTCAAATATTTCAGATAGTCGCCATGTTGGATTGTTATATAAATATGGCATGGAGTTGTGTACCATTGAAGGAAAATTATAGCGTAGGTTCATTATTCAAACTTTCACTTGGATCGCATGATTACGACACAAGAAATGAAAACTAAATTTTAAAATTGCGCATAGCCGCCATCGTGAGGTTGTGAACAATTGAATTAAATTAGATTCCAGTGCATTGCAATGTGTATAATCATTTACTGTATCGTATTTCACTGCGTTCAGATGGTTAAATCGCGAGAAAAGTCTATTAAAATGCTTCAACTTCGCTTGGCCGCTATGTTCGTTTTGTACTTAACATGTTCATGAAAGTTTCATAGAATGGTAAAAACGCGAGAAACGTCTACTTAAATGTTTCAACGGTCGAGGTCGGCCAAAATCGTTCTATGACCTTACCGAGTTTCATTGAAATCACTCCATCCGTTTAGAAGTTATTATGGGGACACACGGACGCACACACATACACACACACACGGACAAAGGTGATCTAATAAGCCTTTTTTTCATAAATTAAAATAGGCTAAAAATTATTAGAAAGAGGAGTAAGTGAAATTAAAAACTCTGCCTAGCTATATCTCATTGGCTGTTAGAAAATTAGGGAGCAGTCGTCTTTTGCCGCATAGCGCTGTAGAAAAATAATCGGACCACTTCGGAAAACTTCAGCTGTCCCCAGCTCCTTTGTGGTCTGAGTAGCAATGTTTGTTGAGGACCAGCTCAAGCTTTTCATAACATTCTTTTAAATGAACCGAATGTGCGAAAGGTACAGAAGCATATTGGTTGCCTTTATGAAAAATTCTGCCTTCAGGCTCTTTTTGGGGAAACAATACAAGGACTGCAATTTTCCGGCACATATTGAACACTGAAACGAGCATAGCTCCAGGGACATGGAAGCAAAACCAAGGTCACTGTCACGGACGATTACTCTTTACTCCATGACTTTTGTGTTTCTTGTTGTTGAGAGCTTTGATACACAAGGCAGTGAAATGTTGTAATGGTGGTTACCAGAGTATAAAGTTTTCTTATGAGAAGTCTTGAGCGTTTCATTCAATTTGTTTTATTGGTTATACCTACACCGGGTAGGCGTAGGTCCCTAACAAAATATTGGCGACCCTGCCAGGATGACGTATTAATTCAAACAACTTGAAGATTGTGTTGATTTAAAGACCGCGTGTTCCTGTTCTGTGTTCGTATTGGAAATGGAGTAGTTAATGAAAGCGCGGAAGCCGGTAAGAGCGACTTTTACGAAGACGTACAATGCGTTTTTGCAAAACTTAAATCAAGAAATTCAAGACGGCGTGGACGACGACACCTTACAGTCCTTGCTAACCAAATTGGAGAGGTTAGGAACGGAGCTGTCACCGTTGGACGAGAAAGTTTTAAGTATGTTGCTGGAAAAGGAAGGGGACGAGTATGAGCGTGAGTACGAATATGTAGACAGTTTTAGAGACAGATTGTATGATGCAAGACAGAAGTATGCTCTACGGTTGCAGGCTAATTCCAATGTATTGGCAGTGGTGTCAGCAAGATCGGTCCTATCAGATGGGAAAAAAAACAAAAGGCAGTTGAAACTACCTAAAATAGTACTCATGAAATTCGATGGGGAGATAAAAAATGGTTGGAATTTTGGGGACAATTTCGGCGCATTCATGAGGACTCTGAAATTGAGGACGAAGACAAATTCCAATACTTGATCCAATCCACGAAAGTTGATAGTCGCGCTAGAGAATTAGTTGCCAGTTTCTCCCCTACTGCTGAAAATTACCCTAAAGCAGTGGAATCTCTTCAGGGTAGATTTGGAAGGGAGGATTTATTGACTGAGTTCTATGTAAGGGAACTCATAAGTCTTGTAGTGAAAAATGTTTCTCAAACAAGGAAGAAGACTCAACTTGCTAGTCTATATGACAAGTTGGAAGCAGGGCCGTGGAGAGCGGCGACGGGCCCTGGGGATGGAATCTCCCGGGCCCCCCTCTATAACCAAATTCTGTAAATTTAAATTATAATCATCGTGAATTTGCACAAACTGATTTTGCGCTTTTTTGGCACAAAATATTCGTCACTAAATCAATTACAAGAACATAAAAAACAGCAAGCAATAATAATAATAATAATAATTGTAGCATGCTGAACTGCTATGCCCAAGATCGCGGGTTTAAACTCGGCCAAAGTCGTCGGATTTTTAAAGCGTTAAACTCCTTCAGTATGCCTTCCTTCGGAGGTGAAGTAAAGCCGGCGGGCCCATGTCATAGATTTATGGCATGTAAAAGAACCTACCACTACAATTGGTTGTGTGTAGCCAAATTTGTAAGTTTTTTTTAGAAACGCTCTCAAGTTCCAACGTTTGCCGCTGGGTGTAAGTGACAGTGGCGTATGGTAGCCTACGGGCGTTCAATTGAAATGTCCTGTTATGACCATTTGCTGCAATAAATAGGCTACTGTATAATAATATTTCAATTATATATTCTACTAAATCCAGGCTATATTTATTATCATAAGCAGAGCGTGAATTACTATCAATATAAATAAGTTAATGCTGGTATGTTAAATTTACAACAGTGAAACTGGAGGAATGCACGCATAATTATTTGCACATTCAATGTTTATGCCTGACAAGTGCGTACCAATGCATTGTTTTCAAGTAACAAAAATAAATATCAGAGTAAAACCATCGAAAACTAGGTAATAATTTTCATGAACTTCACTATACTGTCTAGTTTTGGCTTTTGCCAGATCTACATTTTCCCCGATGAGGTAACACTGTAAGCATGCAGATTTATAGTTCTGCAGATCCTCTTTGATATCAATAATTTTAGAACTTCAGTGATACTCGTAAAAGCAATATGCTCGTTAGTCGCACACAACATTGAAAAGAAATTGCATTTAGGCCTACCGGACCGTAATTTCATCGCTTTCATAGATTTATGGCATGTTAAAGAATCTTCCACTAATTACACCTGTGTGAAGCTAAATTGTATAGGTTAAGAATGTAAACAACACTCCTGGTTTCCTACGTTCGTTGTCAAGAGCCGACTGTGGTGACGTATGGTAGCTAGGTTCTGAACTAGTAGTTGTTGACGGTGGCATTTGCGGCAAAAGTAGCAACTACTTGAAAATTGATCGTCTGCAGTTCTTACTTGAATTAAAACAGATGTTGTGGTTGTTGTTTGAGTCTTCAGTCTTTTGACTGGTTTGATGCAGCTCTCCATGCCTCCCTGCCCTGAGCTAATCGTTTCATCTCTACATAGCCACCACACCCTACATCCGAGGCAATCTGTTTAACATATTCTAACCTTGGTCTACTCCTACAATTCTTGTCCTCGACCCTTCCTTCCATAACTAAGCTTGCTATTCCTGGGTGTCTTAGTAAGTGTCCTACCAACCTATCTCTTCTCTTCATTAGCAGTCGCCAGAAACATCTCTCCTCTCCCACTCGTCTTAATACCTCTTCGTTTGTAACCCTATCTACCCATCTTATCTTCATCATTCTCCTGTAATACCACATTTCAAATGCTTCAATTCTCCTCTTTTCTGCTGCACCAATAGTCCAATTAAAACAGATAACACACACTAATACAGTCATCACAATTAACACCGGTTATCAGACTGTTTCTACACACACCTAAAGTACACGGGGCTACATGACCGCGTTGTCGCAGCCCCTAAACTTAAGAACCAACCAACCAACGGTATTTAACTTGGGGAAAAAAATCACATTGAAAAAAGCTGTTGTCCATGAACTCGGAAACAGGTGGGTTCGAATTCCACCCTCAGTGTTTCTAAGCTTATTTTCCATGATTCATCATTTTAACCCTATAGCCAAAGGCTGTAGTTGCACCATCGTACATTCATTTCCTCCCCAACTCTACCCCAAATTAATTAAAAATATATTATTAACTTCAGATATAGATTGTCGGACAGAGTTCTACACGCACAGTAAGTAGAAAGGACTGATGACCACGACATCCTCAGACCCAAAAATTAATCAACAGGAAGTTCAGTTCACTGAACTGCATGTTAAAAGAGGCGGAAGGGGTATACTGTACACTGTGCAGTACTACGGCCTCTGTGACATATGACGTAATCTCTTTTCATAATGAAAACATGATTTTTACACAAAGTCAAGACTTATTTTAAAATACGTTTTGCACATAGCTTTTTATGTTGACATTCTTAAAATTTGCTTCCCTTGAAGAATCACGCCCCGGGGTCCAGGCCTAAACACTGGTAAGTGTTTTGGTTGTACGGCGAGCACACATTTTTGTACATTAAACAAAGCAAAATATATGTTCATAATTAGCCACAGGTATACTCATACGTAAGTCAAGTTATTTATTATGTGCTATCAGTAGATTGTAGCTGATCAGTGATTTGTATTCACAAAAGAAGAAAATGGGAATTTTAACTATTTTTTGTAATTTGCAGTCAGTGAATTTCTTATAATTTAATATTGCTTTGCAGTAAGCAAAACTAGAGCCAGGTTCTCCTAAAAATCCCCAACCATATCTATGACTGGTGACCATCAGGGGCGGATTTAAGCCAAGATTATGGGGGAGTGGACACACAGGGGATCTGAGGGATGGAATATCACCAAGCTCAGAGTGGGGTCCGGGGATCCTCCTCCGGAAAATTTTGCAAAAATTAGGGCCAAATTATTGAGTTATAGGCCATTTGGGTGATTAGTTTTGTTATATTTTGGAGTAAACATTTGGTGACCATTGAAATGTAGTGGCTATAGAAAAGACTCTCCGATATTGAAGCAAAAGCTCTCGCACCTTTCAGTAAGACCCCGCGGTGTAGCTCACCAATGACCGTGATGGGGTGGCGGGGTCTACAACAAGTCTGCAGATCGGACTTTCGAATCCCGGTGATGACAGCGGCTATCCTGAGTGTGGTTTTTCACACTCCCTCCAGACAAATGCCGGGATAGTACCTTATTTCAAGTCCAGGGACAGTAATAGTCGCGACGGCTATGGCTTTCCCAGTCGGCAACTAAGAATACGGCATGCGATTGATCATGTACAGAGGCCATAGCACAGCACAGTGTATACCCTGTTTTTCGTCCAGCATTGGGTGGTTTTAAGAGGGTCTAAGTTTCTACTCTCCAAGACAAATAGTTACAACAATGTTGCCAATACACCTCTCTTGTTATACAACAACAACTAGCCTCCCCGTCAGTCTACACAATTCGCACGTTTTTTGGTTTTCGATTCTGTTCGCTGTTAGAAAATCTTGTAATTTACTTCATTAATATTTGTAAAAACTACTGCTTTACAGTCAACTTCATTCAATAACGTGGAGTCCTTCAGAAACAAACCGGAAAATGAACGCGTCAGCAAATACTGATATATCTACAGTACAAAGTGATGCAAACGATCCCCAACCTAGCGACAATGGTTCATTACCTGCCAGTGATACTAGACCTACTAGTTACCAAGTGCACGGGTTAACTGTCGTAAACCCCTAAATGAATTAACAACTGTAACGACAAATAGGCCTATTATTAACTGTTGAGTATGACTATGAATGACACCGCAGTCGGGAACCCGAATCCTGCATTCCTGCCGCGGCTTCGTCAGGACCCGGAGCCATTTCGAAGTCGTAGATAAAGAGAGCAACTCATTTTATGTTTTACGGTACTGAGACGTTAAAGCGTATCACAAAAGGGCTTGATTCGCAAGGGAAAGTACATCTTCGCGTCCTGAAAAATAAGTGCTTTGCAGATCGATGCTGCTCTTTGGAATACACGGCGTAGAAATGCCCAATAATAATAACAGCCACTGCAGCAGCTCAAAACAAAATTGTATTTATATTAATATTCGACTGTACTTCATCTTAATATTCTTCTAAATTAAGCAGAGTTCAAATATTTTGTCTTAGGTAAATCTGCGCGGTTGCCTACATGCAATATATAAATTTATCCATCGCCATGCACACCTCTGACGTTACTTATTGTTGTTTTAAGGGGCGGAACAGCCAGGTTATCTGCCAGTACCACTGACGTTCTATGAGAGAAATTGGAAAACAAAGTTCAGTGCCCTAGCTTAGTTGGCATTTTTCTCCTAGTTAATTAAATACTCAGTCCAGAAAAATACTCGAATGTTTCCTTAGTTTCAGCCTTTTGGTATATTTCCCAACTCTAGTACCAAAAGTAATGTAGGCTTTCAATAAATCCCTTAATCAGAAATGATCTGCGCACGAACCCAAGTACCGAGGATTCTTGATCATATTGAATGAACCAATAATAATAATAATAATAATAATTATTATTATTATTATACTGCACCTACAAATACAGATTATTCAAATGTTAGCATTGTTTTCTCAATTCAGTATACGAGAAGATGAACAATTTCGCATACATTTCTTCTATCTACGTTTGACAAGAGAATCATCCCACCCTTTCGCAAGATATTTAGTCAGCAATGATAATTTTTCACTTAGAACGAAAGTTAATTACTAGGGAACGATGACCTCGCTGTTCTGCCCCTTAAATCAACAATAACTATAAAGTGAATTACTGAGTGGACGCTACTTTAAAATTTATTTTACTTACTTGCCTGCACGGCATACGATACGTCTAGCTAGACAATATATTCATTTCAGACACTATCACCTCTAAGTATCTAAGCTCGACGTGACGCATCAAACTTCAATCTCTTGAGCTAGCTAACCAAACACACCAGAGCAGCCCAGGCTCTCGTGGCCTTGGCCAAATAAGTGAAGGGATGATAAAGTTATTTAAAGGATTGCTGCATAAGCCGAATGAGCTAAATTTATAATCCGAGAACAATACATAGCGAAGCCCCATCGCCCAAGTTGAACGCTTTGAGACAGTTGTTCTTTCCACAAGCGCTTTGTAAAGGAAAATATTGTCCTCTTGACAGAATAAGCTTTTCAATCCTTGTAATTTTGTTCACAGACAGTTCATTGCATTCACTAAATGCTTGCCAGTAGAAAATTCGTCACATAAAGGCAATAATAAATCAATGCCTGGTCGGGTCCATCCTCCGAAGATGCCGGGCCCCCCTGGGAGGGTCGGGCCCCGGGGCACCAGCCCTGCCTGACCCCCCCTCTCGTCGGGCCTGGTTGGAAGCACAAATGAGAGTTCTGGAGTCTATAGGTGTTACCCGAGATAAGTACGGGTCAATGCTTTTCCCTCTAGTAGAATCTTGCTTGCCTGAGGAAGTGTTACGTGTCTGGATGAGGAGTTCGTCAACGGCTTTGAGGGATCAAGACAATGGACATGCCGACAAACTGACTGCATTACTTGGTTTTCTGAAGGGTGAAGAAAAGAGTGAAGAGAGGATTACATTTGCTCAAGTTGGTTTTGGAGTTTCTAGTAAAACAAGGAGTGCTAAAGTTAAAGAATGATAAGAGAGTAGTTTAGCAACTGCTAGTGTTCTCTTTGCTGGTAAAGGTGAAGGAAACAGTTTAGCGTGTGTCTTCTGTTAAAAAAAACAGATAACAGTAAGGGGTGTTATCTTGCTCAAGAAATGAACTTAGGGGACAAACGTAAAAGGCTGCCTGAAAACAAGGCTTGTTTCTTGTGTCTGAAGGTTGGACATAGGGCTGCAAATTGTATTACGAAACTGAAGTGTCTTGTGTGCAGTAGTAAACATGAAGCTAATATGTGCCAAAAATTAGATGTAAATAGGGGGGATTATAAAGGTGAGGAGAAGCACCAGGAAAGGGGCTCGAAATTGCCTGGTGTCCCAACTACACCCCTTAATACACAAACTAGTGATGTTTCGGAAGTACTGCTGCAAACTCTTGTAGTTAGGTTGGTTCATCAAGGGAGAGGAAAAACTGTACGGGCGTTGTTAGATACAGGCTCGCAGAGATCCTATCTGTTAGAGAAGATTGCTGTGGAAATGGGGTATATTCCATCAAAGACTGAAAAAATTGAACACAGCCTTTTTGGGGGTGCTTCAATCAGCGCCAATTATCATAACCTATATGAGATAGATATAGACGACCTACATCATTCAATTTCTCGAAAAATAAAGGTGTTGGGACAAAAGGAAATTTGTGGTGTAATCCCACGGTTAAACCGGGGCCCTTGGATGGATGAGCTCAGAGAAAAGAAAATCTGGCTCTCTGATTTTGGCCCAGAGCCATCGGAGATTGGACTACTAACCGGCGCAGACACTGTGGGTAGTTTATTGACTGGGGACACAATCAAGTTGAAGTCTGGATTGGTTGCTGTTAGGACTACATTTGGTTGGACAGTGATGGGTCAGCTTTGGAAGACAACTGAAAACGATAGCGCCGTGTCCATGGTGAACTCTCTGTTTGTGAGAACTGCTTCTTTGGGTGAACTGTGGAACCTGGAAACCATTGGAATTGGTGATCCTGCTGAAACGCTATCGAAGAAGGAAATTGAAATTGCAACATTGAAAAATTTCCAAGAAAATGTTAAGATCAATGAGGAAGGAAGGTATGAAGTCGCACTTCCGTGGAAAAAAGATCAGCAGTTATTGTCAGGCAACAAGGAAGTTGCGTTAAAAAGACTGGTTTCTGTAACACACCGTTTGATCAAGGAAGACAAATTTGAGAAGTACCAGCAGGTGCTTCAGGACTGGGAACAGGAAGGGATAATCGAAGAAGTTGGTCAGGAGGGCTCTCAGGATGTTGGGTAATATTTACCACACCGAGGAGTTTTCAAGGAAGGATCGAGTACAGCGGTGAGGCCGGTGTTTGATGCTTCATGTAAATCGAAAGGAGGACTTTCTCTCAATGACTGTCTGGAAAAGGGTCCTAATTTGTTGGAAGTAATTCCTTCTATTTTGAACCGGTTCCGTTTTAACAGGATAGGTGTGATCGCAGACATTAAGAAGACTTTTCTTCAAATTTCAGTCCCTGAGAATGATCGAAACTTTCTGAAATTCCTGTGGTGGGAGAACTTCACTGAGGGGACTCTTAAAATATACCGGCACAAACGGGTCGTTTTCGGAGTGAACTGTAGTCCATTTCTGCTTGGAGCCGTATTGGACAGTCATCTGAAAAACAGTACATGCTTCACTGAGACAGCAGATAAACTAAGAACCTCACTATATGTAGACAATTGCGTCACTTCCTTGAACACAGGGAAAGAACTCAAACAATTTGTGGATGAGTCTAGGGAGTTACTGTCGCAAGGAACATTTGACCTCCGAGGATGGGAGCACACCAGATTGAGTCTGGAGGATGAGGTTCCCGAAGTGACACCCGTTTTGGGTTTGTGGTGGGACCCAGTAGCTGATACTTTGGCTTGTAAAGTAGCAAAATTAAATGAATCTGATGTTCTCACAAGGAGGACAGTTTTGTCGGTAGCTCAAAGTATCTTTGATCCAATTGGATTTACTTGTCCGGTTTCCATTGTGCCAAAGGTTTTGCTTCAGGAAAGTTGGAGAGAGAAAATAAGTTGGGATAGTCCACTGAGTGAAGACGCCCAAAGCAAATTCAATAAATGGTTACATGAACTGTCCTCTATTGCTGAGATTAAAGTGCCTAGAAGATTTTCTAATTGTGAGGACAGATCCTCTTGGAGTATGCATGTATTTTGTGATGCCAGTCAAGTGGCTTATGCGGTTGTTATTTTCTTGAGATCATTCAATGGGAAAGAATTTGAAGTGCAACTGGTCGCAGCAAAATCCAGGGTAGCACCACTCAAGAAGGTGACGATACCGAGACTGGAGCTATTAGCTTGCACCATAGGCTCACGTCTTGCCTTTACAGTGAAGGAAATCTTGAATCTAACGGACGTCCCGGAGTACTACTGGAGTGAATCGTCTTCCGTTTTATGTTGGATACGAAGAGAGGAAGCTTGGGGAGTGTTCGTCACTAACCGAGTGAAAGAAATTAGAACATTAACTAACCCAAAGCGTTGGTTTCATCTACCAGGGACGGACAACCCAGCCGATCTACCTTCGAGAGGTTGCTCTACGTTGCAGCTGATTTCTTCTCGTTGGTCGGAGGGACCCGCTTGATTAAAGTTGGAAGAAAACAGCTGGCCAACGCGCATTGTAAAAGTTAATGAAGAGGAGGTTGATGAAGAAAGAAGAAAATGCCATGTTACCAATACTATGCTTGTCTCCCAGGAAAAACACTGGTATTTGAGGTATTTCTCCAAGTATTCAAGAATCGTCAGAATGGTGGCCTGGATGTTACGGTTCGTCAACAATGCCAGGAAGGACGTAGTGAAAAATGTTGCTTCAGAATTAGATTGTCTTGAAATTTCAATGGCAGAGAAACGACTGCTGAAATTAGTTCAGGAAGAGAAGTTTACTGAAAGGGACAACCAGAAAACATTCTGCCCTTTTAAAGACCAGATGGGTCTCTTCAGGATTAAGACAAAAATTACCAACAGAAAGGATGAATATGATTTCCGTGCGCCGGTTTTATTGCCATCAAAGTACCCTTTAACTGAGATGATAATCGGAGATCATCATTTGAGAGCCTCTCATGCTGGTGTTCAGATTTTACTCGCTATACTCAGGGAGCACTACTGGATACCAAAGGGAAGAAGAACCATTCGCAAAGTCATCAGGAAGTGTACCCAGTGCAGGAGATTCGAAATGGAAAAGACAATTCCGGAAACGCCAGTCCTTCCAGAAGATCGTGTGAGATATGCAGGTGTATTTGAGGTAGTGGGAGTGGACCTTGCTGGACCGCTATACTTAAAATGCAAGAACAAGGCTTGGATTGTGATTTTTACATGTGCCGTAGTGAGAGCGGTCCATTTTGAATTAGTCATGGCTTTGTCCACTGCAGGGTTTCTGTTAGCTCTTAGGGGTTTCATAGCCCGACGATGGAGGCCTCGTATGATTTATAGTGACAACGGGACAAACTTTGTTGGCACCTTCAATTTGTTTGGCTTCATTGACTGGAAAAAATTGTGTGCGGAAGTATCAGTTAATAGAATCAAGTGGAAATTTAGTCCTCCTTCAGCCCCATGGTGGAGTGGATTCTGGGAACGTATTGTGCAAATGGTCAAGAAATTATTAAGGCGTGTTTTAGGCAAAGCTGTCTTGACATATGAAGAACTATTGACTGTGATTGCTGATAGTGAATCGGTAATCAACTCGAGGCCCCTCACCTACATTTCAGAAGACTGTGATGAATTGGTACCTCTGACTCCATCAATGTTTCTTCAGGACATTCCCGTGGTTGGAACTCCTGATTTAGACATGCTAGATCAAGTTAATCTCACCAGAAGGTTTCAATATCTTCAACAGCTAAGGGGTGAGCTGAGGAGGAGATTCCGACTGGAGTATCTGGGTAGCCTTCTATGCAGTTCATCGGGCAAGGAGTCTGACCATCAGTGGAAGGTAGCAGCTGTAGTCATCATTGGTAGTGATGACAAGAGAAGGATAGACTGGGCCCTGGGGAGAGTGACAGCTACACTTCCAGGTAAAGACAAAGTGACCCGAGTAGTTAGGGTAAAGACATCCTCAGGAGAACTCCTCCGACCTACGAGACACCTATATCCTTTGGAGGCTGGAGGTGGGAGTGAGGAGGTGACCTTACTTAGTGGTGCAGTTCCGGAGGCAGTAAGTCTCAGAAGTCGCAACTTCACCAGGAGTGGAAGAAGAGTTAAAATGCCTTCCCGTCTCTGTTTATGAACATTGTGTTTGATTTGCATCAAAGGTGGGAGGATGTCACGGACGATTACTCTTTACTCCATGACTTTTGTGTTTCTTGTTGTTGAGAGCTTTGATACACAAGGCAGTGAAATGTTGTAATGGTGGTTACCAGAATATAAAGTTTTCTTATGAGAAGTCTTGAGCGTTTCATTCAATTTGTTTTATTGGTTATACCTACACTGGGTAGGCATAGGTCCCTAACAGTCACCTTCTGGAGTAAATTATCACGCAAACACATTTTGTCTACTCCGATACCAAGAAAATTGACACACTATAAACCAGCCGTTTTTCCTTTTAAACTGGATCCTAAAACCTCTGCTGAATCTTATGGAAGCCCCTAGGTCAGACGGACAGATATAGCAGGAAAACAGCCCAGTTTTAACCGGATTTTACTACTTTAACTATTGTCTATTTTAGACCGACTACTTCATTGTGATCACTTAAGGGACTCCAGAATATCTTATATGATTATACAGGGCGAGGCGAAAAGATGTTAACACTGTGTGGAGACTACAGTAAATAGTTTCTTTGTTCGCAGATTAAAACAAGGCGTTCTTATATTGCATTCAGGAACGAAGGAATATAGCTACTTGGATGAAGGTTTTTCAGTTCCCAAATACCGTACAAGAATCAAGCAGTTCCATGAAAAACTAAACAGCGTAGTTTCATATATCCTACTTATGTCAATTAACTCTATCAACATACAAAATTTCAGTTTGATTGCTGACATAGATTAAAAGATATTGAGAACCGTCTAAATATATCGGATGGTCACCATGTAGGATTGTTATACAGTATATGTATGCCATAGAGTTATGTACTATTAAATGACGATTATTGAGTAGGTTCATTATTGCAACGTTGACTTCGATCGCATGATTAGAACACAAGAAACAAAATTAATTTCAAACTTTCGCTCAGCCGCCATCTTGAGGTCATGTAAACAATTGAACTAAAATAGATGTCAGTGCATTACAATGTGTATAATCATTTGCGGTACCAAGTTTCACTGCGCTCGGACGGTTGAATCTCGAGAAAAGTCAAACATATTTCATCTTTGCTTGGCGGCTTTGTTCTTTGAACTTCTAGTAGTGCCCCTTATCACCGTACAACATTGCAGGGTGATATCAGTAATAGTTTCGGAGATATTGAATGCCGGTGAAATATTTCGCACAGCCGCCATGTTGGATTGGTGAGACGTAATAAAATTTGAAGGGCACGGTCTGGGTCGGACGAAATAGTACTGTGACCTTACCGAGTTCAATTGAAATCGCTCCAGCCGTTTATATATTATTAGGGGAGGGGGGGGGGTACATACACACACAGACACACACATACGCGCACCTACACACACACGAACAAAAGGTGATTTCATAAGCCTATCTCTTCATAAATGAAATTAGGATAAAAATCAAGGCCTGGACCGGACGGGATGCACCATCGCGCCTGACAATTGGTAGGATCTACCACAGTGCTTTTTCATTTTTTTTTCTTTTTTTCTTTTTTTATTTTTTTTAGGGGGAACGCGGCGGTACGCTTACTCCTTTAAATATTTGAAAACTGTTTAAGACAAATATTGGTACATTTGTATCTAGTCCGGCAAATATAACTTCCGACTTGAAAGTTCATCGATCAGCTGGCATCAACGCTCTGTTCACAACAGCTGGAGTAATCCTCGATTTAAATCGATCTCTCGAATCAGTTTCTTTTTGTCAGCAACTCGGCACTCCGTTCTTATAAGCACGCAGGTAGTGTTTGGAGGTGGGGTAGGTTGTTATTTAGTGCGTGTGGTTAGTTTTGTAGGATGAAGGAAATAAAGAACTATTTAACATCCACCCAGGCATCGAAAAAGCTGAAAGTTAATGATTCGAACATAAACAATGACGGAGAAACGCCAACAGTGTCATGTGGTGTTGCAAAGGAAGATCATAAGAAATAGCTTTCAACCGTGTGTAACTGTGGGACGGTAGACATTCCCGAAAGCTGTGATTCGGAGAACAAGCAGGAATATTGGAGGAAGTACGAATGGTTGGTGGTAAAATGATTAGAAATACTGAGTGCAGTTACCATCTTGACATGTTGACCACAAATAAACTAACCCAATGCAACCTCTCATTTAACGTGTCAGTCCGAAAAGTAATAACCAGACTCTGCAAATTGCCGAAAATTGCAAGATCGTGATGTTTTGTTGACTACAACTGGGAGTACCCCGTATTTTTTTTTTAGAACAAAAAGCACTGGATCTACAAGAAGTTTGTCCGGGCGGGATCCGTACGAGACGATTGCACGGGGAACAGCGGTAGAAAGAAAAGAATATCATCCTCGTCCAGGGAGCGATGGTAGCCAGTCCACGCAAGTCCACGCGCAGACTTTCTCTAGAACATTGCCATCAGTCATTGCGATCCGGGAGAGCGGCCGCGCTCGGGGAGCACTGGGTAGTCAGACTAGCGCTCCTTCCCCTACCACCACTATAATGTGGCAGCGAGGAGTCGGACGATGTTCGGATCACGCTGACCAGATACGTACTGTACATACAGTCGTGTGGCCGACGGCTCTTGTGGGATTATTGACATATTAATAGCGCTGTTTTGCCATGACAAATATACAAATCGCATGGTACTCCGATGTATGGAATGTGCAGGAAACGAACACAAGTGTTAGGTAAATAATATTGTGATTTATTCCAAACTGAAATGTGATCATATTAGATAGGAAAATTCAACAACAAAAAGTGTTCCTTTTACCACATTACATCTCTGTTGCACACTAAATATTTGGCATGCACTTTATAAGCTGTACAGAAAAATGAAATTTCCCATTCTGCTTTAAAGACTGCTGCTTCACCACTCCTTATTTTGTATGCTGTTCAGTCATGACCACTGCGAAACTGATTTACTTACACGCTGTCAACAAAGCGCATTGGACTAGACTAGCGACTGATGGATCGGCTGCACACTTCAGCGCGCTCAGCCAGCCAAGCTCCTCCCACCACTTCTGAAAGGACCTTCCAACAAAGCGCTCAGAGCACTGGCTTAGAACGCGGCCGGAGCGCTAGCACTCGGGGAGCACTGTCTGCATGGCCCTGCTCTAGATACTAACATGTCGCAAAGGTCACTGGTTGCATCGGGTCTACGCCAGTAAACCTCGTGAGTTGGACGACCTGAAATACCGTAGGCTATCACTCACATCATCGCTGGAATTCCTGTCTACATGGCCCAGAGAGTCTTACAAACAACAATGAACAGACTCCATAAGCGCATTCAGAAGGATGGGAACCAAATTGAAACCCTTTAACGAAATCCCATCTTTATGCCACACTCTGTATATGAATTGCAGCCAATGGTCATAGCAGGGTATTTTAATTGAACACCCAGCAAGTTCAACTTCAAGTAGTTCCAACGTAGGCTACCATATGTCACTATGACCTAGTGGCGAACCTTGGAAACCTGATAGAGCGTTTCTAACCAACCAAATATAACCTACACACTTATTATAAAGGTAGGTTCTTTAACATGCCATAAATCTATGACATGCACCCAAAGGAAGGCATACTAAAGGATTTTAACGCTCTTAAAAATCCGACATCAGCCATGTTTGAACCCACGATCTTGGGCATAGCAGTTCAGCATGAAACCGACTACGTCACCGAAGCCAAATCTAAAGCTCAATGTATGTCTGTCTGTCTGTCTGTTATTTATACAAATCTACGCCATTTCACCGATCTTAACCGAATTTTGAATACTTACCATTTGGAACCCTGAAGGTAACACTGTCTACTTTAAATTTCGGACAGACCACTCCATTCCCTGCATTTAGGCCCTTTGGCAGAAATCTCACCGTTCCACTGATCTGTATTGTTATAACTACTCCTATTTAACTAACTTGTACAGTGCGTCTGTAAAGTCTCTCCGCAGCGCGTGTTTCACCTTGCGGGACGCGCCGGGAGCACGCGCCTCCGCCAGCCAACCGAGCTCGGGGCGTGGATAGCGCGCATGTGTAAACCGTAACAAAGTACATTAATTAATGGCAAATTCACCAGCAAATCATGATTAAAGAACTTACTTTTTCACAGAAGATGCTGAAAATGTTCTCCATCAGCTGATAGACAGGCGTTGGTTGTACCATGTAAATAAATTGGCGTTTACACGTTGTAATTCCCTTCTGTTGTGAGGGATATCTGCTGCCGTATATTGTTCTCCAGCTCCACTAGAGTACGGGCAACCCGTCAGAGGCAGAATTTTTCATTATCGACAATGGATCAACCGATTGTGTTAATCAAGAGCAACATTTTAAGAAAAATTCATTGATCTGTACACTTTGTATTTTAAATTACCCCACAATTAAACATAAAGCGGGCTTAGATCCATTTATTACAGTAAACACGCAGGGGGGAAAAGGAGTAACTACATAATGTAACGATTTCTGTCTGTCAGCTGAAGGAGAGCATTTTCAGCATCTTCTGTAAAAGGTAAGTTCTAACCTTTAACTGGTGACGTGAGGGCATCCAGATTCCCAAGAAATATAAAAAACATGTGTGCTTCTTTAATTCAATCTTGCAAGAAGCTGTTGTTTATGTGCGCTGACACTTGACACCCTCGTTGATGAAAGTTTAGTGACTTAATGACTTTAATGACCGTGGTTATCTCGCTTACGCCCTATCCGCAGCCCGAGCTCGGTTGGCTGGCGGAAGACGCACGCGTATGGCAGCCGATCGTCGGACCCACTTCATCAAAAGAATCTCACTGTAAACAGGGTGAACAAAAAAATGCCTCACTTGGAGGTCGGCATGCGGTTCCTCGTAGAAATTCTCGACAAAAGTTTATGTTGCAAAACCTTGTCCTGCCAATAGGTTTAACAGAAATGCGTGTTAAGAAACGTGGTTCTGACAACGCTGTAATTGCATGCAGCGTCGCCAAAAGCAGGTCGCAGGAACTTGGCGCTCTGCCAGAGCTTTCTCTGTACATTCCGATGCACTGCAGTGTTGCCTGCTTCTCGTTTTCATACTTGTGTTTTCAAACTGCACCCGGTCCGATTTTGCTATTGAAACTCTTGTCTTGTAATTGGATGAGGAATCGCATGTCGACCTTCAAGTGCGGCATTTTTTGTTCACCCTGCTCGACGGGCTAGAGGTGTGCGTGCCCGTAGTCCCACTGCTAGTAACCGGTTCGCAACAGTTCGTGTTGACACTTCCGGGCTCACAAACCATCGTATCTGTGTTGTGGTAGCTGTACGATCAGCCACTGCGGACGTCTGTGCTGCGTGGAAGTCCAGAACCTCGTCTACGGGTGTGAGAAAGTTCACGTGACCACTGATACCAGCATTGTTGCATAACGGACACAGCACGTCTAACTTGTATGGCAATTCTCCGAAAGAACCATCCCGCCACTCGGAAGGCCACAATTTGACCCCTTTCAAGCTTGCTCAGTTGGCTGTAGGAAGCACGAGTGCGTATCCGTGGCATTGTACCAGCTTTCTTCACACGTTTGCACCACAATGAGCCGTATGGCTGTGAGCTTTCCCTATTAAATGGTAGACACAGATGGCGCTCTGGTAGCTATGTCACTACGCTATCTGTTGGCGGACGACGTTGAAACCATTATCAGTACATCTACTATCCCCAAGGTGGCATCTGCCGTCATCGGATCAAAATCGACGTCTTCTTTTCAGGTGACTTTTTTTTCCGGCAGTGTATAACAATCCAATATGGCGACTATCCAAAATATTTAGACGGTTCTCAATATCTACGAATCTATTACAGCAATCAAACTGATATTGTGTGTATTTCTAAAGAGGCAATTAACATAGGCTAAGTAGGATATATGAAAATAGTTCTTCACGGAACTTCTTGTTTAACATTGGATTTATGTTAGCAAATATTTACATTGTAACATGTTGAAACAAATCTAGAACAGGAGTATTTCTTGTAATTTAACTCAAAACTTTGGAGAAAACACCTTATTATTGAGAGCAGTGGAGGAATTACCTTTTGATTGAAATTGAAGTGGGGTAAACTCTGTTGAATTGAATGATACAAGAATTAGCTGCTTCGGTGGCGTATTTGGTAGCATGCTGAAGTGCTGTGCCCAAGATAGCGGGTTCAAACCCGGCCGAAGTCGTCTGATTTTTTAAGAGCGTTAAAAATCCTTCAGTATGCCTTCCTTCGGAGGGGAAGTAAAGCCGGCGGTCCCATGCCATAGATGTATGGCATGTAAAAGATCCTTCCACAGACTTAACATGTGTGAAGCTAAATTGTTAGGTTAGATTTCGTCGGAGCGCTCTATCAAAGTTCCAATGTTCACCACTAGGTTTCATTGATATCTGGTAGCGAAAGTTAGAACTAATTGAAATTGAACGGAACTTGTAGCTCACCCTAAGGGTATCCGCTGGAAGCAGCTACAGACTCAGGCGAGCCGAACATGTCCTCGGACACTTCCGGCACTAAAAGCCATACGATAAATAAATAAATAAATAAATAAATAAATATATAAAGTTATAAACTTGTATTAGCCTATATGAGTACATCGTTTACGTAAACAATAAAATTGTGAAATTATATAGGGCTGACTGATATCAAAACAAAGCAATTTTTACACATCCATATCATGAATTTAAGTAATTACGGGTACCGTTGAAATTGAACTACAGCTTTGCCCCAATGTACTTACTACAAACAATACGATTCTAGCCTCATAATCTCCAAGCAAAGCAAACAAAATTGCCAACCAATCAGATGTCAGCCTAGGCAGCAGATGATTGGTTAAAGGGAGAAAATACCATTTGTTCGAAAACAGGCTATGGACTGAAACCCTCCTGTTTGTCACTGTGATTTTCAACCTCCAGATTTAACGGGATAAAACATATTTTGAAAGAAAGTGTTGTTAAACCATGATAGGCCTAGTTATTGACAAGACAAAGACACTGATGTGCGGAACTCGTTTTTTCCTTCTTTTTTTTTCCTTTTTAGTGGACATAAACCGCATTTTGAGATTTAGTTCCTCAATTATGTTTCTAAATATTTTTAGTTTTTTTTTTTTGTTTTTTTTTTTTTGGGGGGGGGGGGTTACATACAGCACCATACTGCACCAGCCACCGCTGGAATGACCTATGGCTACACAGACACTCATCAGGTTGATTTCTCAATTTTGCGTAACAGTTATCAAGTAAGCCAGTACCGCACCACCGAAGGCACATAAAACTTTTAAGTCGAGAGTGAAGAAACCTAATGCCGTGAAGTGTAATTTTGAATGAATTAATTGTATGGAGAATGAGCTCAGTTCATCCATGTAGTGCGTACCAAATGGTTGGTGAAGAATTAAGTTGGTGACAGCGATGGTGGTTGTGTTCGCCTCTGCTGCCACCAAATGGCAACAAACTATGGTGGAAACCAGCTGGTAGATATGAAGTACATCCCACGTGATAAATGTAATCATTCTTCCCAGAACAATGCCATCTTGCATGGCATGAATCATAATATCATGCAGGTCGAACAGGAGTGATGTAAAGCAATAACCTAGACGTAACAATAGGCTTAAACCATGGACTGAGTTCACAATCCGTGACAACTCACACAACTTACTAAAAATATATCTTATTTGTCTTATGCTATGTCTGCCATCCAATATGAGTTTTTGGCTTTCTCCTACCCAGGGCATTCTGATAGTGCTCGCGCCTAACAGCTGTTCTTTGGGAAAATGGTCTTCAGTGTCAGTCACTCTATTTGAAATGAGAGAATTTAAAGTGATAAAGCAGCCATTGAGAAAATACATAAGACTAGTAAATTGAATGTGATGAAGTGAATGAATGATGTGCGCAATAATATGGACTGCACAACGATATGGAACCTCCCGTGCGCAAACGTACAAACTAAAGACAGTATACAGAATGGCTAAATACACAAGTGTTATTACAAGTTCTATGATTATACGTCTTCTCAGTTTTCTGTCCCAGTTCTTAATGTATTCTGCCAGCACAACAGCAACCTGTGATAGTTTACCGAACATTCTTGTTAGCTTCCTGGAGTTGAGTGGTGACTGCGACAGAAGAATCGCCATGGCTAATGCAAATACCATTCCTTCCAAACAAATATAAATTACTACTATGACGTAATTACTATTCCATTGAGGAAACGGATAGACAATATCAGAAACTACGGTCACAATGCCGCTCAAAAGAAGGAAGCAGAAGGCGCAAATGTGATATGTTTTGCCACTAATTGAAAATTTCAACTCCTGTATATCTTCCTCGTGGAGCCTTTCGGTGGCGAGTTCGTACGGTGCTAGACCAATATATTTCACATATCTATAAATAAAAGATAATGAAACTGGAAATACGTTAGGCTGAATAGTGTGTTTCATATTGTGTATTGCACTTCCTGACATGTTTCACTAAAGACTCCACGTCGACTGATGTTCTGGCGGATGTTGTCAGAGAGTTTAGTGTCTCATCTAACAGTAGCACATATTTTCATACCAGGAGCTTCTTGTAAAAAAAAATGTATTCTTTTGAATACGTCATTCAACAAGTTACACCTTCCACGGAAACAGATAGTGGACCTTCAACTGGATGAGAATCGATGAGAACCTTCCTGAAATTGGTTTACTTCTTGTATTAAGCTCCAACACGACGCGTCTTTTCTTTCACAAACAACGATTCTTACAAACATATAAAATATCAATTCATTTCAACATTATATATTCCTCCCTTCGTATATTTGTATTAAGAACATTAATGCAATGCCACTTGAAATAATAAACTTGTTCGACACCATCAGACAGCATATCTCTCGTCTACTGTATGAATGGTCTCAAATTGAATAACACGAACTGCTATTTTTTTTTAATATTCAATAACATACTATCGTAATTAATTGGCGGTGATGCACTTTGTAGATTAAAATACCCACTAGAATGACGAATCTTGCAAGCATAAGGCTTTTAGCTTGTTTGATGGCACCTGCCGCAGTTTAATAAATCGCTTCATGGCCTTTTACTGGACAAATAATTTTCAATAAAGTGGACGGGAGCACTAGTACACGACGGAATATGAACTCAATAAATACGAAGGCAAGTCAATAAGTATCTGCAATCAATTTTCATAATTTATTAGCTGTACCCGGCATGCATTAAAATGCCAAACAAATAAAGTGTTGGCGTTGTAACTTAGTTTGTTGAAGTGATTTTGAATACACAATTTTTTTTCTTTTCCCGTTAATTGCCTCTAAACTTTTGTAAAATGGATTTACTAATTCGGAAACATTCGTGGGAGCGTGCACAACAACTCACCAAAGTTTCATCGCAAGCAAATGAATGGTACATGAACGCATACGGCACTTTGTTGAAAAGATTCGCGCGCCAACACTCATTTGTTAAAACTACTCGCACGCTATATATTGTAAATTGGATTTACTATGCCTATAACCATCCCAGGAGTGTGCACAACAACTAACCAAAATTTAATCGCAATCGCATGAAAGGTAGTCTATATAAACGCATACGGGAATTTGCTGAAACGACACGCGCGCCGTTACTCATTTGTTGAATCTACTAGTGCGCTACCTATTGTAACATGGTTTTACTATATCTGAAACATTCGCAGGAGTGATCACAACAAATCATCAGAGTTTCATCGCATTCAGATGAACGGTATATGAACGCATACCGGACTGTATTAAAACGATTCGCGTGCCGTCATTCATTTATTGAATATACTCATGCACTACTTATTGTACTTATTGTATAATAATAATAATAATAATAATAATAATAATTATTATTATTATTATTGAAGCCTCCGTGGCTTAGGTGGCAGCACGCCGGCCTCTCACCGCTGGGTCCGTGGTTCAAATCCCGGTCACTCCATGTGAGATCTGTGCTGGACAAAACGGCGGCAGACAGGTTTTTCTCCGGGTACTCCGGTTTTCCCTGTCAAAATTTCATTCCAGCAACACTCTCCACTATCATTTCATTTCATCTGTCATTCATTTAATCATTGCCCCAGAGGAGTGCGTCAGGACTCGGCAGCCGGCCCAGTTCATATCCTCACCGCTAGATGGGGGCTTCATTCATTCCATTCCTGACCCGGTCGGAGACTGGAAGCAGGCTGTGGATTTTCATTTTCATTATTATTATTATTATTATTATTATTATTATTATTATTATTATTATTATTATTATTGTAAAATGGATTTACTAAGTTAGAAACCTTCGCGTGAGTGGGAACAACAATTCACCGAATTTTCATCGCAATGTAATAAATGGTATATGAACGCATGTGGGGACGTTGTTGAAACGAATCGCGCGCCAACACACATTTGTTAAAACTACTCTCGCGCTATCTATAGGAAATTGGATTAACTATGCATGTAACCATCCCGGGTGTGTGCACAACAACTCACCAACATTTAATCGCAATCGGATGAATGGTGTATGAACGCATAAAAGACGAACACACAAATTCAGTATTTGTGCCAAAGGGCCTAAATGAAGGAAATGAAGAGGGTTATCCGAGATTTTAAGTTGGCTAGATAGTGTTACTCGCCTCGTTTCAAATGGTAAGTATCTACTCGTGCGCTAACAACTGTGAAATGCGAGACTTTGTTGAAACGATTCGCGCGCCAACACTCATTTGTTCACACTACACGCACGCAATATATTTTAATTGGATTTACTATGCGTATAGCCATCCCGGGAGTGGGCACAATAACTCACTGAAGTTTCATCGCAATCGGATGAATGGTATATGAACGCACGCGGGACTTTTTTGAAACGAATCTTGCGCCAACACCCATTTGTTAAAACTACTCGCGCGCTATCTATTGTAAATTGGATTTACTATGGATATAACCATCCTGGGAGTGTGCACAACAACTCATCAAAGTTTCATCGCAATCGGATGGATGGTATATGAACGCATGCGGGACTTTTTCCATGATTGGCCTTTGAGAGTCCCAAAACACTGTGAGCATCACTTTTTCTGCAGAAGGTTGACTCTTCAATTTCTTCTGACGGGGGACCTGGGATGCTTTCATTCCGTGCTCTGACGTTTGCTCTCTGATTCGAATTGGTGAACCCATGTTTCATCCACTGGTAAACACTTCGCTGTGGCAAAACCTTGTCCCCGTCTTGTGCTGAAAGTCGTCTATGAATTTCAGGTCCTGATACGCCCTCAGACCAGAAAAAGCAGATTACGGAACGCTGTTCTTCCTTGATGCTAACAGAGAGTGGCGCGGCCATCTTTATGTCGCAACCAGGCCTAAGAAACTCCCTAGTACTTTTCCCGTCCGTTAAATAATTATTCTTTTGTTTGGGCCCGAACTCGGTAACTTTTGTTTCCAATGTTGGTTGTCACTAGATTTTAGGGTCTTGCCGTTTATTTTGTTGGTCCTTAAGAAAATTAACGCAATGTGATGGACGGTAATGGAAACGTGTGAGGATTTTGTGAGGAGAAGCTGGGAGATTTATAAGGTAATATTGTCTGGACATTTGGTGATTTACAGAAAGGTGATGGTAGTTCCACTCCTTAAAGTGGCAGTTTATTTATTGTTTGTTTATTTTGTGTGTTTTTGGTCGTGCCTAAGTTATAATAGAGACTTCGAGAGATCCTGTATAGGTTAACCGACCTTAAGCTCTTCATTATTTGAGAAGTAATGATGGATGTGATGTGTGTTGTTCGTAATCCAGCCATTGGCTAGAAGTTTAGAAAATCTGCCCGTGTATGAATGATAAATTGTTATATATCTTGAAAATGGGTTAACACATACCAGTAGGCCTAGACTAGTTTAGTTAGTTATTGTTGTTTTAAGGGGCGGAACTACGAGGTCATCTGCCCCCTCCTAGACAAGTTTTCTATTGGGATTAATCGTGTGCATTATATTTAGGGGAAGGATGAACATGCTCTTTACTGTCTACATGTTGCCTACTTGTTTCACTTGTTGTTCATGATGAATAGTCTGTCACTTTATGTCAGAACTCCATGCTGGCAAGAAGGTCGTGCTGTGAATGGTGATAGCGACAAACCAGCATAGGCACCTGTGGAGATTTCCCTTGGATTACCGTATGGTAGTATTTGTATACAAATCGTTTGTATAAACCAGGTACAGTATTGTCCATTTTAGTCACCTTTATCTGTGATGTAGATTTGTGTCTGTTCATCCATGTAGTTAAGCTATTATCAGTCAGGTAGGTAGTTAGTTATTGAGGTTTTAAGAGGTAGAACTACGAGGTCATCTGCCCCTATCAGTAGATAGCGTAAGCTTCGCCCAGCTGTTTTCCATGATGAAGTTGTGTTTCCGGTTTGTGAAAGGAACGTCTTAATACGTTGTGTTGATTTAATTAGTATTAAGACGTTTCTTCCATTGGATATGCGTAAAGTCACCCGTAGCACCCTTGAAGTTCGGGATTCGATTCCCCGCCCATATACTAAGTGGAATAATGGAATTTGCGATGTATGGCCCCGATTGGTACGGCGTTGTGTTGATTTATTTAGTATTAAGACGTTTCATTTATTGGATATGCGTAAGGTCACCCGTAGCACCCTTGAAGTTCGGGATTCGATGTCCCACTCATGTAGTATGTGGAATAATCGAATTTGCGATGTATGGCCCCGGTTGGTACGTCGTTATGTTGATTGAATTAGTATTAAGACGTTTCTTGCATCGGATGTGCGAAAATTCACCCGTAGCGCCCTTGAAGTTCGGGATTCGATGCGCCAATACAGTAGGCCTCTGTGTTCTTCTTTCTCGCTATATTCTTTGCCTTCAAAGAAACTAACAGATGACTGCAGTTCCTCATAGCCAAGAGAGTGCGTAGAGATTGTGTTGCTAATGACTGTAAATGCGCGCGGTGGGCCTGCGCCTGGGAGTATTTTACAGACTTGTAATATGTTGGCCTCAGCCGTCACCACTACGAACAGCCAACAATTAGTAATGGAATTACAGATTTAAAATATTCTGACGTTGAAGCGTATTACGTCATTGTACAACTTAACTTTATTACGTTAAAAATCCTTACTATAATAGTAGTAGTAATCATTAAATAAGACAGTAATGGATGGTCAACCGCATTTGTTTTGTATTTTCACAGATACTGTTTAGTTTTAATACTTACCGGTTGTATCGAAGAAGAACAAGGTAAGTCTATATCTATGGGCGTAGACGTCCGTATCTCACTTGCAGGTGCTTTTGTTTCGTCATCTTTCTTCACTTTTGTGAAAAACGAAAGCAATGTTTTATCGCCTGATCGTTTCGTTGTTCTTCATGAAATAATGTTCATATCATTCTAGTATTTGACTTCCACATAAAACACTCACTAACACAATTATACATCAGTTTTAGTTGTGATTATTGGTAACGGTGACCAAAATAGTTATTAGCCACTAACGTGAACATCAACTTCAGCTTACTCTGGTGAATCAGAACTCTGAAGCAACGAAGCAACAAGCGGGGTCAAGACGCCAATAAGAAGAAGGAATGCGCATTAAACAACTGCGCAGCAAACTCGCATGACTGCCAATCGGCAACACAAAATAACGGCATGGTTCGCGGTCTACTACGTATGCTCACGACGATAGCAGTTCAAAACCAAACCGAGTGTGTTACAGTGGTTTTATAATAAGGTTATAATTAGGAATGAGTGCCTTAATGATAGAATGTACAAGGCACTGCCGGCAGGACGTTACGTCCTCATTTGAGTACGTAATTCAATTGCTTATATGTCGTAGCGTCCTGCTGGCAAGACCGTTATTTATTCCATTATAAAGAGGGAAATATAACGAATCAGCGCATGCAAGTCTGAAGTTGGTAGCTCTGACCGTTCAGTAATGGCGGCGATTATTCTTAAGGGTGGCCGTGTTTATGTTTTTGCTACCTATTTCGATGCTCCAAACAGCGGAAATGCACAGACCTGCCAAGGAAAAGACGTCTCACTCAGACTTCACTACAGCACTAGCCTTGCAGTTGATAGAAAAAAATACATTTGACGTTCCACCAGAAACAAGACCTGTAGAAGCTTTGTTGGCCGATGAAGTGAATTTACATGTAGAGGTAACCTCACACGTCCTTGTGAATCGTTCTACAGAAGACCAGCGGCAGCACGATCAGAGAAAATGTCGGATTTGCTCGAGAGTGCATAGAAAACAAATGAAAGCAAGCTACTTTTGCACCAAAAAAATGCGGGCCTACAGCTGTTATGTGTAGCCCACAAACAGGCCCTTACGTCGTACCCTTACGTAGATGTGTACTGAAATTACTACAGTCGAAAAGCAAGAAATCAACATTTTTTCATTTATATATTTTAGATGTTAATTTTAGATATTTTAGATATTGCATCTTTGAAATGGCTCAAGTTGTAGGGAAATAAATCCCACTTTTGTATACATTTTTATGTAGCCTATTTTAGATCTTAAAATTTTTACAACTTTTTTATACTTCTCATACATTTATATAGTCTCTGTACTGTAAGAAAACACGTTTATACGTTATTGTATCAGTCATTTAGAGTCATATTACACTGTTTTAGAATATTTACAGACTTTTATTGTTTGCCCAGTACCAGATCTGCAGTATTATTACGCTCTGATAACCCAAAGTACTGCTGGAAGGACGCGTCCTGCTGGAAGGCCAGTTCAAACATTTGCCATAAGGGTCCAAAGTCCTGCTGGAAGGACGCACCGCTGTGTACAAAAGTACTTCCGGAAGGTCCTTCTAGCAGGACGAGTGACTGTACGCTCTATCATTAAGTGCCTTCTGTTCGAGATGTAATTATATCAGCAAATAAAAAAATATTAACAATATTAATTCAGTTGAATTCGGTTTGTTCATCATACTTTAAATAGTTTGGTAAACCTAGGTCGAAGGGGGGAGTCCCCCCCCCCCCTAGATCCGCCACTGACCAGGTTCGATTACCGGTCAGGGGCGAATCCAGAATTTCTCTTTGGGAGGGGCACCCCTAGTTGAGTTTTGGGACCTACTTAATTTTTTAGAGGATGTTAATAAGAAATAAATATCCCAACTACGTCAAATAAAAGCAGTGTTATCTGCAAAATACGAAAAATATATAAAAAGTACATAGAGACAATTTATTTTGTCTACTTCCGTAACATTTACAGATATGTTAGGGCTAGTTTTCCCTTATGTTTTCTAGCAAAAACTTCCAACATTTCTTCAGGCTTAATTTCACTTGACATGCCCTGATGTAGGCCTATGTGCAGTAAAGCCAGTCCATTAAGTCTTTCTTCCGACATAGTTCTGCACATATACGTCTTCAGACGGCGCAATTCTGAGAAGAAAGGTTCAGCTGTATTTGTTGTAACTGGCAGAATACACAAAGCTGGAGTAATATTCTCTCATTTGGAAGAGCATCGGCCAATTTTTACGATTTGGCTGGGTGTTTTGGCCTCTTGTTTTCTGAAGCGATTGCCATAAGTTCTTCCATATTTGCAGCTCTCCTCTTAAAGCATAAAAAAGGGCAAGTCATCTTTGTACAAAGATTGAAGGATTTCAGTCTGGTAATCCTTTTCAATATTTGATGACGAAGGCATCTGCAATTTTTCGACACACTGCATTTCATTCTTCGGAAATATTGTAGTTAATTCATTTAAAATGAAGTCCAAACAGGGGATGAAGACTGATTTACGATAGTAGTCTTCAATTGATTCAATCTGTAGGTTTGATCTGTTCTTTTAAAGGTTTGTTATTCTAGGCTTTCGAATGTCTGTGCCCATCTCTTCTGCTATCTTTTGTTGATTGCTCAAACAATGCTTTGAATGATTTTTCACTAGAGTCCCATTTTTCTTGAATGTTTGCTATTGTAGCTTCAACATGTTGCATTGCATTAAGGACGTCCATGTAATCTGCTTGTAGTTTTCTTGCAAGAGGTAACGTCAGTTCCAGAATATCAGCCAACACAACCACACTTATCAAAAACTCTGATGTCATGATAGAATTGACGGGTGGAAAGGTGTTGCTCCCCCTACCATCAGGAGAGTTGGAAATAGTTTCCAAAATTGTGGGTAGAGCAGGAAGGTTTTCCATTAACGTCAGTAGAGCCTCACGTCTCTCCAACCATCTTGTTTCACACAACGTTTTAAGTCCATGTTTTCCTGGCTTGAGGTTATGATTTTCCTGCATTTCGTCTTCGAGCTTTTTCAATATTGAAGCTGTGTCTCGGAAAAAATTGGCCAAAGATTATATGACACCTACTGCGATTCTAATGCTAGACACAGTACACACTTTGCTGGCCGCTAAGTTAAGCCTATGGTTGGCACAGTGACTGTAGGTAGCTAATGGCTGTATCTGAGCAATGCGAGCTTGCACACCTTTAAATATTCCACTCATATATGAGGAACCATCAAAAGCTTGTCCTCGGCAATCATTTATGTCCAGATCAAGTTTTTCGAGCTCTTGTAATATTGTGTGAGCCAGGTTTTCACCTGTGAGATCCACTACATCAACAAAGATTTTGAAGTCTTCTTCGATCCTAAATCTCTTAGTATTGAAGGATCTTATACAAAATGTAACCAGTTCTTTGACAGATACATCAGTAGTCTCATCAGCCAAAATAGTGAAAACTTCGAATCATTTATTTTTGTCACAATCTTTTTGGTAATTACTTCACCGGAACACTCAATAATATCGTTGTGAGTTATTTTACTAATGTAACTGGCGTTATTTCCACAATTTTTCGAGTGGAAAGCCAAAACGTCATCACCAGCATCCATCCTAAACTTCAATAATGCTCTGAAATTACCTTCACCGACCGAACTTCTATCAATGTCTAAGGCCCCGTCATCTCTATGCCCTCTCAACGGTATGTTCTGGGTACCACATAAAATGACTGTTTTAATGATAGGTCTTTTGCGGTTCTATTCAATGATTTGTTTCTCTGCATTGCACATGCTGGACAATACACCATTAGCCTTGTTCGCATGTATCATTAAGAAATAGGCAACCATGTTTCGTTTGTGGTATTCTGTGTTTGAATGGCGCTTGAGTAATTCCACAGCTTTCTTGTATGTTTTAATTGGCTCACAAACTAATTTTCCAAGTTTTACATCGTTTATTCCTCCTTCAGAACGGCCAAATAAGATACAACATTTGCACAGACCTCCGCTCTTTTCTTCACAGTATTCATTGGTTTTTAACCAGCTACGTTGAAAAGAACGATTTTTGTTTCCTTCTGGAACCATAGGAAATTTGTAGACTACAGAGGGGGTCCATGAATGTTTCAACAACTGGTAGGTATTTTTCTTCGTTTTTCAGTGATGCTATGGAAGCTTGATATGACAAATCTTCCCCACATCACGACCTTTAAATGAAGTATTTGAGAACAGTAGGCCTACATCACATTTTCCTGTTGCAGCTGATGTTGTAGTATTATTATAGTCAATTTCATTGTGGTGAAAAACTCAACCACTTCCAGTTCATTGTTGTCTTCTACCTGAAAATAAAATAGGTTGAAAAATGACAGGTGGGTGTCACAAAGGAGCTTGAACTTTGGTGATGGTATTAAAAGAGGCTTTAACATCTACAAATATTATTCAAGTTATGTACCGGTAACCTAGAAGGTTACAGAACTGGAAATCTATTATCCACTTATTTATTGCCATTGACTCAGCATCACGTTCGTGTCACAGTATTTGCAGGCGTAACCAGTAAATAATGGAACTATCGCAGGATTTAATGAGAATTTTTGATACTCGAGTTATAAATTTTGAATTTAATGCACCACTTAAGAACAACAATTTATGTACGTAATAAACACTGTAAATAAGCATAGTATCTGTATATTACAATTCTGTTAGTTTAGGACAGCATTGCAATGTTAGATTAGGTAGCCTACCCTTCACATCCAGCTTGTAGAACAGAGTACACTGATAGGCATTTTCATCTTACCTGGCTTCTTTTCGTAAAAAAAAAAAACGAGTCTAGACCAAGTTGCCTTTTCTTTCCTCCGCCACCGCTCGTACTTGGATTAATAACTCCCAAGAACTTATAATCATGTATCACAGCACAGAACATTGAAACTATCAGAACTGCTTCATTTTGCCACATTTTCAAATACGAATATCGTACAGTCCCAGCTAAATTATCGTACAAGTGCATAATATTATAAAATTATATGCAACAAGCGGACGTCAGTGCTAGCGACCGTGATACTTCTGGTGGAGATCTACAAAACTACGTTTTCTTGAGATTATGCGAATATAGTTAAGATAATTTTAAGTGGAGGAAACATTTTAAAGTGTATACTAGGTCGTCAAGGTCTAAACATGAACCTGTTTGTATTTTGAAAAGAAGTGTGTTATTAAGTGGGAAAGTAATGAAATTAAACAATAATATGTACGGTATTTTGTAAAGTAGTTTGGGATTTAATTGTGAAATAAAATGTACTATTGTTGATGGGGAAAATAATGTTTTATCTAGTGTATAGACCGGTCGTTTAGGGAGGGCACGTGCCCACTTTCCCCTCTCTTGGATCCGCCTCTGTTACCGGTCATTGCATGTGAGATTTTCGAAGTGAAATGCCATGTACTGTGGTTCGGATTCCACGTAAAATGCAGGTCCCTTGGCTCATGATCACAAGATTAACGGTCACGTAAAAGTACAAGCTTCTTTTTCTTCAAAGCAGGTCAAAACTTAGACTTCTCATAAGTCATACAGCAAACGAGCAGGGTCCTGCAGGGAAGATCCCTTAAGCCCAATTCTTTTTATCATCTCCAAGACTGGCATGAAAAAAGTATACTGGAAAATGTGAAATGTTATGCCTCTGCTGATGAAAAAATAACAGTAAATATTAGGCCTAGGTCTACATACTTCAAGTTGTAGGCTACTTGTCGTTCAATAACTCTCGGTCTTTTCTTGGGTGGCTGAAGCAGATGCTGTGTGAAATTGAAAATTGCAGGTACCGCATCATCTTTAAGCAGTGGTTTGTTTCTATTTGAATGAAACAAGTAGCATGATTTATAAAAGTGTTCACAGCTATAACCCATTTCTTTAATACATCTGGACGTTTCCATGGAAATCTGTAATATAAGCTAGACCTAGGTTATAATTCTGTGACTAATAACTTATCACCTATAATAGGGCCTACGGGTATTGGTCATATGCTATTTGATGTAAGACGTATCCATAAACGCAGAATAGGCTACTTCATTACAAATCTCAAATCGAAAATAAAGTAGACCGTAAACCTACCGTATTATTGGAAAATACCATACATATAACGTTGCACAGTAAATATATGAAAAGAATCACGAGGTATCAGCTGACTTGCATTCTAAAGTTCAATGGTATGACAGTTTTTGGTGCGACTTGTTACGCCTGGTAGTGCACGTCAAGGAGGCGATGACCAGGAAGCAGTTTTTCAGCGAGGGTTACCATGGGAGGAGTTGTTCCAGAAGTACCTACAGTTCAATGCAAAGAACTAATAAATTATTAGTTCTTTCATGGACACATATTTTCTGCCAGGAATATCCGACAGGATACTTCAATATTCAACCACTCCACAAGCGAGAGGCCCGATAGCTGGCGCTATCTGTCAGGGAAATCGGGAACTGCATCAGCGCGCTAAGTTCAACACGCTTTTAAACACTTGGGATACAATATTCAAATTATCAAAAATGTCCATGTCCAGTACAATGAGCCATTCCATGGCACAATTATAAATCAATTAACCTTGAATTAAACATATTGTATGAAGGAAAACTTATATAGGATGTTGTTGAATGTCATGGGTTAATGATGCCAGCCAGGATCAAAGAATGATATAATGCGTATAAATACTTCAAGACTTGAATAGTATTGCTGGAAAGCATCTATTGTTTATAAAATCGTAGGTATATGACGTTGTTGAATGTCACGGGTTGTAGCTTCCAGCCAGGCACGAAGAATGATATAATGCGTAGAAATACCTCAAAAAAAGGTTATTTAACCTTGAAATATCGCTAGAAAGACATCCATCATTTATAAAAACGTAACTATCAGAAGGTTGAACAAAATAACAAATATTCAACCTCTGATGCACTGCTTAATGATTGTAATTGATCATATTTTCTCAACTCAACGTTATGTACATTTTGGAATTTAAATGCCCATATATTCCATACGCCCTGCAATTTATGTATTACACTTGACTATTTAATTCAAGGTATAACTTTAACCATTGTGAACATCTACGGAGAAAACCATAAAACAAGAAGTAAGGATCAGTCGATTTAAGACTTCCCGTATCAGACGGAACTCGAGGAGAAGCCTCAAGTCTAAAAAACTTTGAGCGTTAAAAATGGAAAAATGTAGACTTTCACGACCGGCGTTGAAATAGGAATCTCCGTTTCGCGGGCTTATAGGTCGTGTTCCAAGGACATTTAGTCATCCTGACGTTTCGCTGAATACTGCGTTCAGCATGTTCACAGGTTACATAAAGCGAGGTAAAACAAGTAAACAGAAGATATATAAATAGTCAACAACCCACACATAGAGGCTACCATAGCAACGGCGTACCACATAAAAGTAATGCATCAAGGACAGGGCTGCTCGTCTGTTGCATCTTCTCGTCTACGACGGTCAATAAGGGCAGGCTTGAGGGGATTAAGGACTGGAAGCCAAGCTCTGTTCACACGTTCTGCTTCCTCCTTAAGATTGAAGCTGTTAGTATGCTTCAGGATTTCAATGGCCTCCCTTTGTAGCCTGGCATGATAAGACACCGTGGTGGACAGAACTTCGGTGTCTCCATATCTTATATCGTGACCTGCAAGTAGCGAGTGTGCTGCTACAGTGGATTTATCTGTTTGTCCCAGCCGGCTATGCCGTTCGTGCTCCTTGAGGCGAGTGGCAATACTTCTTTTCGTTGTTCCAATATATACTTGGCCGATATCTACATAAGACGTCCAACCACCACCCACGACAGAAATACGGAGTTATAAAAACACTGGCTGACCGCGCTAAAAGAATTTGTGATAAGCAGTGCCTAAAACAAGAAATTGAACACCTCAACGAGGCCTTACGCGCGAATGGGTACAGCCAGAAAGATATCCAGCGAGCACTCCATCCGAGACGTCCAACTACAAGGGTAATTGGAGACAAGCATCCCCTGGCTTGAGCTTTTCTTCCATATATAAAAAAGGTCACGGACAGAATAGGGAGGCTACTCGAGTCCCATGATATAAAGATCATATACAGGCCTACACGAAAAATTAAGGACATGTTTAGGTCCGCTAAAGATAAGCGACATCCTCATACCGCGGCAGGGGTTTATAAAATCCCGTGTGATTGTGGCCAAGTATATATTGGAACAACGAAAAGAAGTATTGCCACTCGCCTCAAGGAGCACGAACGACACAGCCGGCTGGGACAAACAGATAAATCCACTGTAGCAGCACACTCGCTACTTGCAGGTCACGATATAAGATATGGAGACACCGAAGTTCTGTCCACCACGGTGTCTTATCATGCCAGGCTACAAAGGGAGGCCATTGAAATCCTGAAGCATACTAACAGCTTCAATCTTAAGGAGGAAGCAGAACGTGTGAACAGAGCTTGGCTTCCAGTCCTTAATCCCCTCAAGCCTGCCCTTATTGACCGTCGTAGACGAGAAGATGCAACAGACGAGCAGCCCTGTCCTTGATGCATTACTTTTATGTGGTACGCCGTTGCTATGGTAGCCTCTATGTGTGGGTTGTTGACTATTTATATATCTTCTGTTTACTTGTTTTACCTCGCTTTATGTAACCTGTGAACATGCTGAACGCAGTATTCAGCGAAACGTCAGGACGACAAAAATGTCCTTGGAACACGACCTATAAGCCCGCGAAACGGAGATTCCTATGTTAAAAATGGAGTTTCGGCAAGAAGGTTAGGAAAGTAGAAAGGTAGAACAAGTTGCTTAGATGAACTAATTTTATTACCAACTTTAGTCATGCAAACTTATCAAAGACAGAGAATAACAAAACAATTAAATTATGTTTCATAATTAGCAAACTTCTCATTAAAATTACTTCCCTGATTCGGATAGCAAATACCAGCTAGGGATCAAAGCCCAATTCAATAGAAGAAGACAAAGTCCTATAAATCATTAACAAATTGAGAATCTAACTAAATAGTTTAATAATGCTTGTGCAAACAGTTGTAGTGAAAAAGCAAGAAAGAAAAGTTTTCAAGTGAAATGCACTTGGGGGCTCAATCCCAATATGCTAGAAGGCCATAAATAATGGACCAGTTGCATACATTTGGGTAGCAAATCCCAAAAGTTTGCAAACAGGAAGTATTAGTTTTAATGAAACAATTGGCACACGCAAGGGGGCCAAATCCCTTGATGCGAACCAAGCATATAATTCCAAAGTGAGGATAAACGGTGTTTAGGTACTCACTCCCAGACACCAATGAATAAAGTGACGCAAGTGAAAAAGAACGAGCTTGTTAAAGCACTCTTCCAAAAACAGAAAATTGCAAAAACAAGTCGATATAGGAAGGAGAAAGAAAAATAAGGTTTGAAACCTGTAAGCATTCGGGGGCCCAATCCCGAAATGTGAACACGACAAGCAAAAAATTAATTTGCAGTGACTAATGACCATGAAAAACAACTAATCATAGCCATAAAGGCAGAAATTCAAGCGAGGGGAAAATTATTAATGCTTAAAGCTCCAAATGAGCTAGAAAGAAATCTCAAATAGGGAGGAGAATAAACATTAGTAGAGCCACAAGGGCATATACGGTAACCAATTCGAGCAATCCAAGCATTGACACACATGAAGACACACAAAGTTAAGGTTATGTAATGCATTTCTGGCACTAGAAGAATCATAAGCGATGTACTTATCTCAATTCGCAGGTTTGTAGTTGCCAAGTGTGAATTGTATCACTTACATTATCCAGGAGAAGAACCAATAAAACCTTTGAGGTTAAAATTCGTTTCAATGGCGAAACATAACTGTATTACAAATTGCAGTGGAAAGTCCAGCTTGTCGCACTATTAGTAAGACGTTGCAGCAATTAGTGGTTATCATAGTTAACACAATGGGAGTAAATCCGAAAAGAGATAAATGCAAGTCGAGCATTTTGTTTTAAATCCTTTCAATGATTAGTAAGTTTGAAGCAGACGACCATGTTACGTCAGTACCGTAGTTGACTATAATCGATAATCGAAAACATGAGGATTCAGAACTTGAAGAGTATCAAGCGAAGCGAAGTAGGCTGGAACAACGATTAATGTCTTTGAAATTTGAAGGCTTCTAGTTGGAGCTTAAACCAGAGTTCAGAAGTACCAAACATAGTAATCGTGAGTTCCAGAAGAATGTTAGCAAAGTTTGCTGGCGAGGTATACCGAAGCCTTCGTAGCGGCGAGATATACCGGTGACGACGTAGAGAAGAAAGGCGGCGCTGAGGTGCACGGCTTATATACAGGAAGCCGGGCAGGTGATGTAGTGTTGCTTGAAGATGATTGGCCCGAGCAGCAGACAGCCAATCAGCGCGAGGAATGATGGATGGAAGTTTCGAGACGGGAAGATGTCTGACATTTGCATTTTCCAGTTAAAGTAAGCACCTGCTGAAATATTGAAACAGTTCTTAAAATACATACTTAAGAATCGAGTCCAGAGCCAGAAACAAGGTAAGAGAAAGCAAAAGAAAGTCTTTAAGAGGCCTTCACTAAAAAGGAAAGGCGAGGATTGCTCAAATCTGATGTTAAGAAGAAACATCGATTTTTCACTCTCTGTAGAAAAACGTGGTTACGGAAAATAGGGGTTTGTAGCATTTGAGCAAATGCAACATACTGCCAGAGGGGCGACAAGAAAAAACAGAGAGCAGAGCTCGAGAGGTAAAGGAGCATTCATACAGATAAGACGTACACAAGCTCCAGAAGAAGTCATTAATTTTACCACTCGCACTCTACCATCTCGTCCAAAGAAACAGTTAGTTACTCTGGCCGTTTAACATACAAGAGGAGGGCTTGGATCTCGCAAGAGTACCAAGTCACCCTCCTGAAGGTTGGGATGAGAGAGCTGCCACTTCCCTCTCCTCTGTAGCGAGTTTAATTTCTCCATTTTCCACATTTTCCAAAATCTGGCTCTAAGAGCCTCAATTTTTTTCCAAAGAACGGGTAAAGAAAGATCCTGTTTCCGATCAATCAGAGGAGGCGGAGAAGTTGAGGAGTTACCTACCAAGAAATGACCAGGAATCAAAGGGAGGAAGTCTGAAGGATCATTAGACAGAGGGGAAAGAGGACTGGAGTTGACAGTACCCTCAATGAGAATAGCTAAAGAGTTGAACTCTTCATAAGACTAAATAGTAGATCCGATGATTTTTTTAAATGACGTTTGGTTAACTTAACACAAGATTCACAACGTCCTCCATGATGCGATGCGTATGGAGGAATGAAATGCCATTTAAAAATGTTTAAGTGAGAATAATTATAAATTTGTTCCTTAGCAAGTGGGGAACAAAAAGCTTTTTCCATTGCTCGGAAGCACCAACGAAAGTTCTTGCATCGTCAGAAAAAACTTCTGAAGGAATACCTCTTCCAGCAATAAAGCGAGAAAAAGCAACAAGTAAATAAGATGTGGAAGCACTAGTAACGAGTTCTAAATGATAACCATACACACACACACATACACACAAAAAGAGAAATGTATAGTTTACCAAAGATTTTTCGTTTAGCATATACCACTCATCTCTCCTAGTCAAGGTATGATGATGCTCCGCTTCTCCATCTTACAGAATGCAGTTAGGATATTTAGGGTGTGTTAGCAATAATATGTATATATTTACCCCACTAAGTTAATACCAAACCACCTCAGAAAAAGTACCAGGGGTGAGGAGAATACATATAACTTATAACTTATTTTACCCCTGCAATCGCTCTTATGTGTCATCCAGCTTAGACCGAAAGACTTATTTTCATGGCATTTGAAAAACCTCTATTCAAGGAGCCGAGCTAAGTTAAAGCTACATTTTCACAATACCCTGACTTATTAGCTGTCTAAAACCTGAAAAATATTACAAAGTCAGCGTAGTACCTTAAATAGCCCATCTCCACAGTTTATAACGTATCCAGTTTTAACTTAATTGTGCGGTAGTGTGGTTATTATTATATTGCCTTCCAAGGCAGTTTCAACCAAGCAAGCAAGGTGAATAGACGTGCAGTGAAGTGTAAGAAAGAATGGGAATCGCTATTCAGCAGTACCGGGCGGTCATCGGCCGCTGGCAGGCTAGAGTGAAGTGCGATTTCGGTGTCGGGAAGGTGATAGCGGGCAACGTTACTGAACAGATGGGGGTTTTGGCGATGGGGATGGTAGCGCTGGTTGTGGCGACGCTACTATTAATTGGAGGAGTGGATTCAAACCCAGGGCCTGGTCAGCTTGGATGGCAAGAAATGGAAAAAATAAGGGAAATTGTAAAGGAAGTGTCACAAAATGACCAGATCCGGGACATTCTTCGTGAGCAATGTAAGGAATTTAAGGAGATGAAGACTTGTATAAGAGAAGAGATGGGAATAGTGACAGAAAGGCTGACCGAGAATAGTAGAGAGATAAAATACCTAAGAGAAAAGGTGAAGATATTAGAGGTGGAGGTAAATGAATTAAGGAAGGCCAAGCTGGATGAGAGAAAGAAAAACGTCTTCATTTACGGAATAAAGGAAGATGCCAAGGAAAGCACCGAGGATCTAACATCCAAGGTGCTCCGAGTGATTAGTGAAGGCATGCGGATAAACACTGGAGTCTCAGAGATTGACAATGTGACCAGGATAGGCCGGGGAAGGGGCACGAGGCCCGTGAAAGTGTCATTAGTTTCTTCGCTGATGGCTCACAGAATTCTGGCGAACACAAAGAACCTGAAAGGGGAGAGGATATGGGTAAGGAGAGAAATGAGTAAAGAAGAGGCAAGCGAGCAACGGACCTTGCAGTTTCATTTAAGGAAGGCAAGGAGCTCTGGTCTCAAGGCTTATGTAAAAGGCAATAGACTGGCGGTTAGCGGCAACAACTGGGATCGGATTTGGACAGTGGCACAACTCCAGGATATGGAGAAGCAACAACAACAGGAGACAGTTAGACCTAGCAACCAGGTGGAAGCAGCTGACGGTCCAGAGGGACGTGCGGTGATGATTCAACAGAGAGCATCGACCTCCAAGTCCAACACGGAAGTGGCGCGAGCAGGAACGACTAACATCAGCGCCAGGAACACCGGACAAGTGCGTGGTTTGCAGAAAGGTGAGACTGTCAAACAACGAGTTACTAGTCTAAAAGAACTATGGGGCAAGAAAACCTTGACAGAGCAGTTCAATGTGAAGAAGGAGGTCATTTCTTCTCCAGGTGGCAGTATTCTAGAGCTAGAGAAAGCTAGAGTTACTAGAAGTAAAGCTACCGCCAGCGAAGAGGGTAGGGGTAAAAAATAACTAAACTGGAATATTGCTAGCGTAAATATAGAGGGTTTTTTAAATAAGAGAGGGAACGAGGTAGTTTTGACCCTAATAGAAGATATGCAGATTGTAGGATTTGTTGAGAGTTGGCTCCCTGTAGGTTGCGAGGTTAAAATAGATGGCTTCAATATATATACAAAACCTAAGATTAGGAAAGCTCGTACAGGTAGGTTTCCGGGGGGAATTGTTGTTTTAATTAAAGAAGAGGTGAGGGAATTATCAGAATTTATTAGTTCAGAACTGGAAGAAGTAGTGTGGGTAAAAGCAGATATTAGGGGGAGGGGGAAAGGAACGGTATGTTTCGGCTTTGTCTACAACCCTCCGGAGAATTCCCCGTATGCAAGAGAAAGCTTTTTCGATGAGTTAGCTATTGAAATAAACAGAATTCAAAATATATATGAAGAGGCAGAGATTGTGCTTTTAGGGGACTTCAATGCGAGGGTTGCAGACAGAAAGCCCCTTTACAGCAAGGGGGTTGCCGAGGCCGTATGTGGGGATAGGCACAGCAAAGACAAGGAATGTAATAAGAACGGAGAAAAGATTTTGGAACTATGTGGTGCAGAAGAGCTATATATATTAAATGGTGTCTGTGTGGGGGATGAAGAAGGTAACCTGACGTATATAACTGAGATTGGAGGAAGTGTAATAGATTTAGCAATATGTTCCAGAGGAGCACTAGCCCTAATTAAGAGGTTCACTGTTGAAGAATGGGGGGAATCACACCACCTACCAATTGTCGTCAACATGCAGGGAGCGGTGACAAAATCAAAATCAAAAGGGAACCCACAAGTTAAAGCTATAGAGAGAAAAGTAAATAGATTCAGATGGAGGGAGGAAAGCTGCAGAGAGTTCCAGAACTACTTCCAGGGAGAAAATTTTGAGCTGATAAAGGTAGGGATAAGTTTAATGATCAGTAATGATGAAATTGAAGGGGTAATACGTATGATTGAGAATGCAATTATGATGGCCGGGCGGAAAATGCGCGTGAAGGCTAGAGGAAAATTAGGGAGAATTAAAGGATGGTACGATGAATCTTGTAGAAGGAAGAAAACCGAAGTTATTAGGGCACTGAAGTTATACAAGAGAGGAGGGGATGATACGATGAGAGTAGAATTTTGTCGTCTAAGGAAAGAATATAGGGAACTGCTCAGCAAAATGAAAGATGAATGGCAGGGTAAGGAAGCTACAGCACTAAATAAGGATTCTAAAGCTAACGACTGTAGCAAAGTGTGGAGCAGGATAAATTCTTACCGTAGGGGGAGCAGAAGTGCTGGGGGGAGCTCTGTTAGTGATGAAGTATGGATTGCATATTATGAGAATCTGTTAAATGCTGAAGATAATTGGAGGAAGAGGGATGAGTTTGGCGTCCCGAGGGGGCTGGAGGCCGCTCTGCCTATGCTGGACCAAGTCATATCGATAGAGGAAATTAAGAAAGTAATAGCAAAAAGTAAGGGAGGGAAGTCAGGTGCTATTTCGGGGATAAAAAATGAGTTTTGGCAAGAATTGAGTAACAATAGGTTCATGATGGACAGCTTGGTAAAAATCTTTAACAAAATCTTTGAAGGAGGTAGATTTCCGCGAGCGTGGCAGGAGGGGATAATTTGTCCAATATATAAGAAGCGTGGGGCCAAACTAGACCCAGGCAACTATAGAGGCATAACTTTGCTTGATAATTTGAGCAAAATGTACACCGGGGTCTTATCCAAGCGTTTAATAGCATGGGCAGAGGGCTGTTCGGTGTTCTCGAGACTCCAGACAGGGTTCAGAAAAGGGATGAGAACCAGTGACAATGTAATGGTGGTTAAAACGGTGATGGACAAGTACATAAGAAGGAAAAGAGGTAAGCTGTATATCACAGCTATTGATTTGGAGAAGGCGTTTGATTCAGTGAGCAGGGGAGCTGTCATGGCTATGCTGGGAAAAATCGGGGTGTCACATAAAATGATACGAGCAATTGAGAATGTGTATTCCGAAGTGAAATGTGCAATTAAAACTAAAGATGATGTAATTGTAGGAGAGATAACGTCTAATATAGGATTAAAACAGGGATGCAAATTATCCCCGGTGCTTTTTTTTTGCTATTTATCAACGATATTTTCGATTCAAAGGGCTTTGAGCAACGGTCCAACCCTTGCTTGGACAATTATGATATCCCGGGCCTAGCTTTTGCTGATGACATCCTTCTGCTTGCTCTAACACCCTATAATATGCAATATAGTATTGACGATATTGTGAGATATTGTGAGGACTGGAACTTAAAAATTAACCCGAGTAAGACCAAAGTTATGGTCTGCAAAAAGGGAGTTAAACTGGCTAAGAACGAAAAGTGGGTCATGTATGGGTCGCAGTTAGAGACGGTGAAAAAACTTGAGTATCTAGGGACGATATTGGCGAGCAATGGTAAATGGACCGAACAAATTAAAAGGGCAAAATCGAAAGGGCTAGCGGCATTGGCGAATGTTAAAGTGTTAGAGCGTAGGTTACCGAATCTTGACTACAAAGTGTATAAGAATGTGTTCAACGCACTCATCGTTTCAAGAGCACTCTATGGAGTGGAAGTATGGGGTTTAGAGGAAGGAACGAAAACCCTGGACAGTATTGTAAGTAGGTTTGCCAAGATAATTTTGGGGCTACCTAGTTGCACGGCGAATTGTGGAGCGAGAATGTTGTGTGAGGATGTAAGCATTAGACAACATATTATAAAAAAGGTCATAAAGTCTTGGATTCGTTTAAAAGCAGGTGGAGGGGGGGGGGGGGGAAATGCTTAAGGTAGCCTACCTGCACCAAATGAAGCATCAGCAAGAGGGTTACTGGGTGGACGGGGTAAGAAGTGTACTGGAAAGATTAGGAATGGGTTATCTATGGGATAGGGACTTACAAAGAGAGGAAGGTAGGGTGTGCAAAAAAGTGTGTAGAAGGGTTAATGACGTAGAGTTGCAGGTGCTAAGAGAAGAGTGCACCAGTAGGAGAACCTTAACGGAGTTCTGCGAAATAAGGAACTTTATGAGCATAAAGCCTCAATGCCTAATGAAAAGAGAAATGAGAGGGATAATTTGGTGGTTAATGGGGGTGTATAAGAACAAAGCGTTGAGAGAAGTAGGAAAAGAGGACATTTGCCTGTTTTGTGGGAAGGTTATGGTTGCAGCGCACCTGATCAGGGAATGCAAGGAAATTAAAATGATAAGAGCAAAGTTTGTAGACAAAGCAGATCTAAACAGAATAGAAAATGAAAATGAGTATCACTTTAATTAAATTACTAAAAAGGGAATGGGGGAAAGCAGGTCAATTAGCAAAATATTTTAATACCATCAGGGCAATGTGGAATAAGAAAGCGTCGGATGAGATTCAGAACAAAGATGCATGTAAATTAAGCATTCAAGTACAGGAGACGGCTTCCTAAGCTATAAATCTTGTTAAAGCCTAGGAGAGCCTATCTGTATTAACTAGGTAGCCTATACGATTACTACAGTACAGCCACATATTGCTGTCTGTAGATTTTTCCTGTGAGTTTGATGGTTTTTTTTTCCTTACTACAAAACTTATCAGACTCTTACAGTCAGTAAGGGCTCGGTAGGGAAATAAAAGTAATTCTTTCTGTGATGTGTCTCCCATGGAGAACTGTCTAAAAATGAAGAACACTGTGTCCACATTTATGATTAAGAAAGAACTTTGTGCAGTCTCCATCAGAAAAGTTGCCCAGTGATATTGTGAATGAAGATAACTACTGCAAAGCATTATTAAGTTTTGAAATAACGTGGAAGCTATGAAATGCCGAATGAACATTTGGTTTAATTATTTAACGCCATAATGTAAATTTATGTTATATATGTGTTTATTGTCTGTATGTCACGATATGACTCTCTGAGTTAAAGTGACAATTAACAAATAGATTTGGTTTAAATAAATGAATAAATATTGCCTTCCAAGGCAAACAAATCACCAGGTCTCCACTGCACATGGGGTCGAAAGAATTTTTTATTTTATTTAGGCCTATGGCTATTTATAATTTTCTCACATTGATTCTTGTTTACAAAACTGGAAAATGTTAAATCAGACAGCTCCTATTACCGAAGCCATCCAAGAATGAAGTTGTCATGAAAGGGAGTGTCCTTAAATACAGCCCAGTATATATCCAAAAGGAAGCTGGATGACACGAGTGATTGCAGAGGGTAAAATAAGTTATCATTTATATTCTCCACACCCCTAGTACTTTTCTGGGGTGGTTTGATATTAACTTTGTGAGGTAAATTGTAACTTTGATATTCTGCTCTTCATCATTTAACCTACCTTCCATATAGCAGTTGCCATTTTAATTAGGGTTAAATAAGAGTTCTAATTGCGTAATGACCTTTTAATAGATTAAGTGTATAACCAAAGTATAAGCTTGCCTTTGAATTTTGTGTTAGGCCTACTTGAAAATCTTCCCGATGTACCGTATTCATTTGAACCGATGATCGTCTCTTGGAAGCGAAAAGACTGTAACTTTGGACCCTCTATCATAATACCCTCTGCATCTCGGGACACAACAGTTATACACTATCTTGAATATACGGTAATATAATTATAATAAGTTACGAAATCGTTCATAACGGCAAAAATCTATTATAAATCTGGCTCACAATACACAACCAATATAATAAGACAGCCATTATTGTTTACCATAAATCAGTGGTGCCAACGTGAAAACTTCCTTTGTGTAATACCTGCATATAAAAATAGTGCTGCATCTTAGTGACATATCGATTATTAGTCGAATATTTGACTATATTTGACATGATTTACTCCTGAAAAATCAGTATCTGGTATAGGTTCGAGATAAAGACAATTCACTGGATGTTGTGTTGAATCTCAGAAGTTGGTACTTGCGATATTTCGATAGTTCCAACTTCTGACATCTACATGAACTGCTTATGCCGCAAAATTTCGTATCCAGCAGGACCATAGCCTAGTCGTCTGACGTCATATCGCCATGCTGAAGTTGGTTGTGTGGCCTGGAATATTAGAAGGTGTTGCCTCTGCTCTGAGTTATTACGGCCAAGCACCACGTGCTTAGTTACTAACGCTGGTGACAGACGTTAACGTCATCAGGTATGCCAATGATGCTCCACCAAAGGCACACAAAACGTTTAAATCAAGAATAAATAACCCGAAAGCTGTGAAGCGTACTTTGGATTGCATCAGCTGTATGGAGAATGAAGTTAATTCTTCATTACAGCGACCCTTAAGAGACTGCTGGAGTGTTAAGTTTGTAACTAGAGCTGAAGTCCTCTGAGACTCCGTCGTTACCAGATGACAGCAAGCCGTCGTGGAAATAAGCTGATACAGGTGTACTGTATCCCACATGATAAAAGTAATTGATCTACGTAATCCATATCCACTTTTGATTTCATCAAACACCTGGTGAAGGTCATACAGCAGCGCTATGAAGTAGTAGACTAACCGTAACAATATGACCAATCCATAAACCGAATTCATAGAAGCTGTTAACTCACACAGTTTATTAAACACGAATCTCAACTGACATACGGGAATCAAAATGTTGTTACTGGCATGTGATGGAGGATGTTTCCCTTCGCCTGTCTTTATATGAATTGACTTGCCACAAAGAATAGGGTGCAGGCCTTGGTGCAGGTCACTCGCAGAGTCATTAATATGGTTTGAAATCAAAGAATTTACGGCGTGAAAACCAGTGTTAAGATAGAGAACTAGACTGGTAAACTGGATATGATGAAGCGAGAGTATAAGGTGCGCAGTCAAGTGTAGGGTGCAACGGTATGCAATTCCATCAGAATACATCACACTGCAGTGCACTGGATACAGGATTACCAAATAGAAAAATAATGGACCAAGCTCGATGAGGATACGTCTCTTTAGTTTAGTTTTCCCGAAATGACGGGACAGCATGCGAGAAACTTCTGACAATTTACGGTACAACTTCTGTTGCCTCTTGGAGTTCAGGGGCGATTCAGTGAGGAGAATGACTGACGCTAACACAAACAACACGCATTCTAGTGAAACATGAATCCCTTTGACAATTTTACTTTTCTCGCCAGGAAATTGAAGTACAATATCAGGCACTAAAGTAATTAAGAGTCCTAATACAAGAATGCAAATAGCAACGATGTGATATGCTATTCCACTATTCGAGACTTTTAGCTGCTGTAGACCTTCAGTACTGAGTCTCTCAGCGGTTAATTTGTAAGGGGCTAGTCCAACATGTTTTACAACTCTCAGGATCAGAGCTAAAGACTCAGGAAATACTGGTTGAGTACGCTCTATCTTAAAGCTAGACATAGTGCCTGTCACGTTTAAAGGTTGTTTAATGGCGATGAAACTAAATGGTCGGAAACATCAATAAACATGTCGCAAAAAGAGAAACATAGCCTTGTACCGGTGCTTAAATTGGAAATATCCCATCTCTCAAAAACATATATTCCTGTCCTAAGAGACAGTAAACACAAATCCAATAGTTCGTATTATGTTAGTACCCAACAAATCAGCTACAGCTGGATAGTCACGCTGATCAGTTACAACCACTTTAATTTTGGTAATTCATTACATTTCCGTCTTCTTTAAGGTGCTTCAGTGAGTCACTCTGCTAAATTTAGGATTGTAGGTGAAATATGTTCACGATCATTATACTTGGATAAACAGCGTTGGAAAAAAGTCCTCTCGGCACGCCGGAAGGCGGAGGTAGATTTCACCGGACAAACTTGGAGATAGGCGAAAATAGGCAGAATATGCAGGTTTTCGTAGAAGGATCAGACCTCATTTATCGCGTGAAAGTATTTTATAATTGGAGATTAATTAACTTTGTTTTTCTTCATTTTAAACATATTTTAAACATTTTATTGTCTTATGGGGACGGTAACCTTCTTGTCATTTGGAGTCCATTTTTAGCCTATTTTCAATTTTGAAAAAATAGGCTTATGAGATCACCTTTTGTCCGTGTGTGTGTGTGTGTGTGTGTGTGTGTGTGTGAGGTGTGTGTGTGTGCCCCCCCCCCTAATAAAATCTAAACGGCTGGAGCGATTTCAGTGAAACTCGGTAATTCATAGCACTATTCCCGGCGACCTCGACCGTGCCCATCGAATTTTGTTATGTCTCACCAATCCAACATGGCGGCTGTGCAAAATATTTCACTAGCATTCAGTATCTCCGAAACTATAACGGATATCGCCCTGAAATTGTGTACGGTGATAAAGGGTACTACTAGAAGTTCACCTATGAGACTTTCAAAAACCTGGTTACTACATAACCAACATGGCGGCCAAGCGAAGTGGAGACTTTTAAATAGACTTTTCTCGCGATTTAACTATCCAAACGTAATGAAACTTGGTACAGCAAATATTTATACACATTGCAATGCACTGGAGTCTAATTTAGTTCAACTGTTTACATAACCTCAAAATGGCGGCTGTGCGAAATATTTCACTGACATTCTATATCCCCGAAACTATTACAGATATCACCCTGCAATTTTGTACGGTGATAAAGGGTACTGATACAAGTTTACCTATGTATAATTCATAAACCTGTAAAGTACAAAACGAACATGGCGACCAAGCGAATTTGAAATATTTTAATAGACTTTTCTCGTGAGTTAACTCTCTGAGCGCAGTGAAATGTGGTACAGTAAATGATTTTGCAGATTGTAATGTACTGCCATCTAATTTAATTCAATTGTTTACATAACCTCAAGATGGCGGCTGTGCGAAATTTTAAAATTAAGTTTTTATTTCTTGTGTCGTAATCATGCGATCGAAGTGAAAGTTTGAATAATGAACCTAGGCAATAAGTGTCCTTGAATGGTACATAACTCTATGGCCTATACATATAACAATCCTAAATGGCAAGCTTCCGTAATATTTAGACGGTTCTCAATATCTATGAATCTTTTACAGCAACCAACTGAAATTTTTATGTTCATAGAGACTATGAACATATGTTCACCTATAGGACTTTCAGTAACCTGGTGAGCACGAATCCAACATGGCGGTGACGCGAAGTATAAATATTTAAATGGACGTTTCTCGTGAATTAACTATCCGAGTGCCGTGAAACGTTGCACGTTAAATGCTTACACAAATGTTGATCCACTGGCATCTAATTTATTTCAATTGTTTGCATAATCACAAGATGGCTGCTGTGCGTAATATTAAAATCTCGTTTTTACTTCTTGTGTTCTAATCATGTGATTGAAGTTTGAATACCACACGTACACAATAATCTTAATATAATAGTACAAAAATAAAAATCCAACCTGGCGACCATCTGAAATATTTAGACGGTTCTCAATATCTACGAATCTGTTACAGCAATTAAACTGAAATTTTGTATGTTGATAGAGGCAATTAACATGAGCAGGATATATGAAAATAGGCTGTACAGTTCTTCACGGAACTACTTGTTATACTTGTGGTCACACTGTCCTTATGCAAGGTTTCGACACTGATGTGTAACTATGTAACGGTCTGTTACTTCTTCACGCAAAATTATATCTCCCGCAGAGATGTTGGTTGGTTCCTAAGTTTAGGGGCTGCGACAACGCGGTCATATAACCCCGTGTACATTGGGTGAGTGTAGAATCTGTCTGATAAACGGTGTGAATTGTGATGGCTGTATTAGTCTGTAATTCAGGTAAGGAATGCAGACGCTAAATTTCAAGCAGTAGTTCCTAATGTTGCTACCAGATACTAACGTCAACGCCACCTAGCTGTGAACTTGGCTACTAGATGCCACCTCAATCAGCAACTCGCAACGAACGTTGGAACTTCCCCTCCAAAGGAAAGCTTACTGAGGGATTTTTAGCGCTCTTAGAAAATCCGACGATTTTGGCCGGCTTTGAACCCGCGACCTTGGGCATAGAAGTTCAGCATGCTACCAGTTACGTCACCGATGCCGCTTCACACTTAGTCAGATGGAAATCTGAATCTGATCTCGCGCAAGTGCGTTGTCATGGCAACGTCTGATGGCTCATCCCTCATCAATTTAGTAGTGTTGCCATGTCAACCACTGATAGCTCTTGGCATTTTCTTATAATTCCGAAATCATTTTTCTCATCCCTTGGCGCAATGGTGGCTCATATCAAAAATTATTTCAGACAAATGTTTTAGGTAATTATTAGGGGAATATTGTCCATTTTGTACGGTTTTGATGTTGTGCCTATTAACAAAGATATGATTAATGTTTCCTGAAAAAAACACTTTTTCCCACCCCTTTGGTCAATGGTTGGTGCTATCAAAAAACGTTTCAAACATAAACTTCTGAGCTTTATCCGACACATAGTATGAACTTTGAACGGATTCGATATTTCACATAATAAGAGAGTTATAGCAATATTTCATTTTTTCGAAAAAAAAAAGTCCCCCATTTTCATCCCCTTCGACCGATTTAGCCCAGTAACGAACTCGTCCGAGATTCTATGGGTATACATATTCGGTAAAAAATTTAAAGTGATTGGTGCAAAATTACGGCAGTTATCGTGTCCACAAGTAACTGATATACATATATACATATATTACATAAATTATATATAAACTTTTGAACTGACGGTGGTTTTGGGGTCTGGGGGATGTGAAACGCGAAGATATGTCGAAATTTTTCCGGAAATCGAAACATGGTACCCATTGCAATAGTTAGCTTTCTAATGAAATCTACCTAAAATACTACCGTCAACGACACCTAGCTGTGAACTTGGCTACTAGATGCCACCTCAATCAGCAACTCGCAACGAACGTTGGAACTTCCCCTCCGAAGGAAAGCAAACTCAGGTTTTTTAGCGCTCTTAGTAAATCCGACGACTTCAGCCGGGTTTGAACCCGCGACCTTGGGCATAGAAGTTCAGCATGCTACCAGTTCCGATACCGAAGTCGCTTCCCACAGACATATGAAAACTGAATGTGATCTCGTGCAGTGGCGTTGTCATAGCAACTGCTGATGGCTCATCCCTTATCAATTAAAAGTAAAGTTGTCATGGCAACCTCTCTTGGCACTTGGCATTTTCTTATAATTTAAATCATTTTGTTCACCCCGTGGCGTAATGGTGGGTCATATCAAAAATTCTTTCAGACAAACGTTTTAGGTAATTATTGGAGGAATATTGTCCATTTTGTGCAGTTTTGATATTGTGCCTATTAACAGAGATATGATTAATGTTTCCCGAAAAACCCACTTTTTCCCACCCCTTTGGTCAATGGTTGGTGCTATCAAAAAACTTATTTGACATACATTTTTGGCACTTATCCGACACATATTATTAACTTTGAAGGGATTCGATATTTCATGTATTAAGAGAGTTATAGCGACATTTCACTTTTTCGAAAAAAGCCCCCCATTTTCACCCCCTTTGACCGATTTTGCCCATTAACGAACTCGACCGATATTTTATAGGGATACATATTTTGTAAAAAATTCAAAGTGATTGGTGCAAAATTACGGCAGTTATCGTGTCCACAGAGCCTCCGTGGCTTAGGCGGCAGCACGCCGGCCTCTCACCGCTGGGTCCGTGGTTCAAATCCCGGTCACTCCATGTGAGATCTGTGCTGGACAAAACGGAGGCAGACAGGTTTTTCTCCGGGTACTCCGGTTTTCCCTGTCAAAATTTCATTCCAGCAACACTCTCCACTATCATTTCATTTCATCTGTCATTCATTTAATCATTGCCCCAGGGGAGTGCGTCAGGCCTCGGCAGCCGGCACAGTTCATATCCTCGTCGCTAGATGGAGGCTTCATTCATTCCATTCCTGACCCGGTCGGAGACTGGAAGCAGGCTGTGGATTTTTTTTTCATCGTGTCCACAAGAAACTGATATATATATATACATAAATTATATATAAACTTTTGAACTGACGGTGGTTTTGGGGTCTGGGAGATGTGAAACGCGAAGATATGTCGAAATTTTCCGGAAGTCGAAACATGGGACCCATTGCAATAGTTAGCTTTCTAATGAAATCTACCTAATAAGAATTCACTCTTCTACCTAATCATGAAGAAGATGACATTGTGCCTGCTCTCCATTCTAAATCACGTGTGGTTAAGTGCAACAGAGACTTGCAAATCCTCACTTCGCCAAGGAAGACCCCTTTTGATGGTACACTGAACAACTTCTACAGTCTTCTGAAGTTCAGAGGAGATTCAGATCGCCTAGTGATTAAAGTTTTTACTATCATCACCCACTCTAGAAAAATATAAATCACAGTTTCAATTTTATTTTCGTCCCATGAAACTTGAGTACGTCAGGTACTATTGTACTTGCTAATGTACCGGTAATTAGATAAATAAAATAGACCATCGAAATAAGTTACAATCCTTTTGAATTATAAGTTATCTCGATATATGTGAACTAAATTATGGATACAACGACCATCCTATGATCGCTTATACTTTCTACTCGGAGCAATATTAAAATTGTATTTTCGAGCAGGTTCCGTACCGTACTTTAGTAAATTGAAACGCTAGTATAAATATTTAACATCGCTCTTACAGTTACACACCCTGTTATATCAATATTACGCGTGGGAATAAGGAAACTGACAGTGAGAAATGTATGTTTTTCTGACATCAAAAATAACCAGACATTGACAACCAATTTCTATTTCAGTGTGACGTAGTTCAGACTATCACTTTGTTACTCTCAATTACACAAAAAATATAAATGAATAATCCACGGCCATAACCTCATTCGTTAGAATATTCTTCAAGGGACAAAGGATTTACAAGCATTATTATTATTATTATTATTATTATTATTATTATTGAAAGCCTCCGGTGCTTAGCCGGCAGCACGCCGGCCTCTCATCGCTGGGTCCGTGGTTCAAATCCCGGTCACTCCATGTGAGATCTGTGCTGGTCAAAACGGAGGCAGACAGGTTTTTCTCCGGGTACTCCGGTTTTCCCTGTCAAAATTTCATTCCAGCAACACTCTCCACTATCATTTCATTTAATCTGTCATTCATTTAATCATTGCCCCAGAGGAGTGCGTCAGGCCTCGGCAGCCGGCACAGTTCATATCCTCGCCGCTAGATGGGGGCTTCATTCATTCCATTCCCGACCCGGTCGGAGTCTGGAAGCAGGCTGTGAATTTTTTCATTATTATTATTATTATTATTAGTTATTTTATATATGAACCACTTGCTGAAGGGCATAAACTGGCTGGATGGAATTCAATTAGGTAAATAATAATAATAATAATAATAATAATAATATATATATTTTTTTTACGAGGGACTGTGGAAAATCTTCAAAAGACACATGTGAAGGGTCCGCACTCCACAGTAGTGTGGGATTCTTACCCACTAAAAACCACCTCCCTTTTCCCACGATGTGTTCATCACCCCGGAACCGCTCTCGCATTACTTCAGGGTGATGTCGTGCTTACTTAGTCATTCAGACTTCTTCTTTCTTCATTTTTTCTTATGGATGTTCGAACGCATCCATTTCCCTCTTCTTCTGGCGCAGGACACATTCTATGTAAATAGCTATCTGGTTCCATGTTTGATCATTTCGGAGCATCATCTGTAGGATGTTGTCCGGCGTGATTGCCCCTATAGAAGCTTGCAGATCTCTTCTATGTGTTGACCAGCGTTCACACACAAAGAATGTGTGGAGCGCATCATCCTCTTCATTACAATAATGACACAAAGGACTATTAGCCACGCCTATGTGATGCAGGAATCTACGAAAATATCCATGGCCTGTTAGGAACTGTGTCAAATAATAATTGACCTCTCCGTGGTTTCGATCAACCCAGTCAGCCAGACGCGGAATAAGTTTCTTTGTCCATCGACCTCGTGTCTCATCATCCCACTTCTGTTGCCATCGTTCCATACAATGGTTGTGTGCTGACGTCTTTGCCTGGTGTATGTCCAGTTCTTCTTTGGTGCGCCAAACTTCCTGACGCTCTAGGCCCCTTTCACACCGAAGATGCAAGACGCAAGATGCATGCATCCTGGATGCAAGATGCATGCATCTTAAACACCAGACTATGTAATTGAACGAGGGGTTTCACACCGAAGATGCAAGTGCGTCTAGCATCCTGAATGCATCTTGAGAACCAGCCGGCTGGAGATTTCGGCGTGCATCTTTGTTGTGCAGTCTTGCATACTCGCCCCTCCCTTGGAAATGTGACTCACCCGACTCTCGGCATCACTGTGTGTGATTCACACCGTTGCACGTGTGCTTGACTCGCGCCACTTCTTTTGAGTTTCATTAATTTCAGACTACAATTAGACGTTGTGTTCCAAGTACGAAACTTCCATCCACCCTTCAACTATGTTATCCCACACGGAGAACCTCAACGTGACCTTTGTTAAAGCAGTCGAAGACTATCCTGCAATATACGATACTACAAGTAAGGAGTAGGCTACTCAAATAGGGATGACCAAGGGAAATCATGGAAGGCCCTGGCACAAAAATTTGAATCAACAGGTAAGAGAGCTATGTCTTCACCAACACCAGTACAATGAAAAGTTATGTGTTAAAATATATACGCTAGTTTCAACATCGGTGATTAGACACCTACTGCTAGTTGGCATCTTTCCGTGGCGAATTAATGGTATTAATTTTTAGAAAAAACAAATACTCGGCTTCTATTAATAACAACAAGTAAGCTACAGAATTTAGTGCCCTTATATAATGATTATTATCATAGCTCATCATCCGAATTATCTTTTCAATCGATTTTATATACCGGTAGTGATACTTTTACTAAGAAACAATGCTGTAAGAAATATTCCTAAGTAATGTTTTCAGTTCTGAGCTATATTCACACGTTTCAAAAATGAGTTATACTTTTCATGGGAAAATATAGTTACCGTACTTACCCCACCCAGGTAGTGGATTTTAGAAACAAATCTACCACTTTCGGAAACGCAATTAGCCCTGGGGTTCACTCAGCCTACACCAGAAATGAGAACCAGGGTAATTCCTGGGAGCAAAGACGGCCGGGCGTCGAGCTGACAACTCCATCCCATTTAGTGCCGATGTCACAGAGGGTGGAAGCCTCTGCCTTCCACTACTCCCGGCCTCCATGGCCTGTATGGAGTTGGCTTTGCTTTACTTACCTCAGAAATATCAGTAGTCTTTCACAGATACACACAACCGATAATTTGTATCCCTACAACTCAGTGACAGTTCCATGAGATCCAACAACTTGTAAAAAGTCGAAATCTCCATTTTATAATACGCCTGAAACTTTACCGGATGGTTCAGTAATTGCTGAGACACAATAGCAGGGCTATGCTCTCCAGCATTATCCTAGTATGGGTGCTGCCATAAACGATTCTTTCTTTGTCTTCGTCTCCTTCTGACTGCACAACCCAGAATTGTAATTTCGTCATCTGAAGATTCGGATAATTGATTATTCATTTCTGAAACTCACCAGAGATAATGGATATTAAAAGAAGGTGCAAGTGGCACATGCATCTTGGGTGTGAAAGCGCTTTCATCAAGATGCAAGATGCATGCATCCTGCACCCTGCATCTTGCGTCTTGCATCTTCGGTGTGAAAGGGGCCTAGGGCAAGTAAATCAATTGGTGCTACTCCCGCTACCACAAGAACAGCAGGCTCTGAAACAGTGCGATATGCACATGAGATCCTCAGTGCTCCTCTTCGTTTTACTGCTGCTATCCTTTTACGATATTTCTCGAACCGTAAGGACTCAGCCCAGATCTCAGCTCCATAGAGTAATATGGACTGGACTGTTGTCATCAGGAGACGTCGTTTGCTAGGCTTCGGACCTTTAATATTACCCATTAATCGGCTCAAAGCGGTCAAGATATTTGCTGATTTATCCGTCACTCTTTGAATATGGGCCCAGAATGTGAGCTTCGTATCTAGCGTCACACCCAAGTACTTCGTACTCCTTGATGAATTAATCATCGTCCCTCCCACTTGCATTGGTACAAGAGTGTTGATTCTCCTTCTCGTCAGCACAATAATCTCCGTTTTATGGTCTGCTAATGACAGCTTATGTTCCGTCATCCAATCTGTGACACGTCGCATTACCTGATTGAGTTTCAGTTGCGCCAGCTCTTTATCACGAGCCACAATCAGAGCAGCAACATCATCAGCATATCCTACCAATATTGAATCTTCGGGCATCTTCAGCCGAAGCAGGCCATCGTATGCAATATTCCAGAGATCTGGCCCAAGAATAGATCCTTGAGCTGCCCCAGCGGTTAATCTTTTAGTCCTATGTCCCTCGGTATCGTACTGCAAAATACGGTCCTTTAGATAATCCCTCATTATCCGCATGAGGTATCTCGGTAGTCTAAATTTATCTTGAAGTGCCACCAAAATGTCACTCCACTGGGCAGAGTTAAAGGCATTCTTCACATCTAGAGTCACAAGTAGCCTAACTTTACGTGAGTAATGGTTAGCCATCTGAGCTCTGTTTGCAGTCTCTACAACTACCCGCACAGCATCAATAGTCGAGTGCCCTTTCCGAAAGCCATATTGTTGGGCAGATAGATCTCCAGCTGATTGAACTGCCATCAATATTCTAGGCTGTAATAGTTTTTCTAATCCTTTTCCAGCCGTATCCAGCATACATAATGGCCTGTATGATGAAGGCAAATTTCCTCCCAATTTTCCTTTACTAATAAGAACTAGTCTGGCCTTCTTCCAGCAGGCACTAAAAACGCCTGCCTTCAGACATGCGTTATACATGTTCAAAAGGAGTCGCGGGCAAGCTCTTGCTGCCTCCTTAAGTGCTTCTGCTGGAATCCCATCTGGTCCAGGAGCCTTCTTGTTCCTGATAGAATTAATCGCTTTCAATAATTCTTCCTCTGTGAACAAAGGTATTTCTTCAATATCAATGCAATTATCAGCTTTATCAATCCTCTCCGGATGTTCCGGAAACAGCGTACCGACTATTTCGTCCATAGTGTGTGCATCCATTATCGGATTAGAAAAAGTTCCAAGTTTCTTCAATACAATCTTATATCCTAGTCCCCACGGATCGTTGTCTACTTCTTTGACCATTTCCCACCATTTGTCAGCTTTACTTCTTTTAATTGCATCCCGAAGCGCCTTTCTTGCTGATTTGTAGTCTTCGGAGAATAAGGCTGCCTCTTCTCTTCCTCTCGCTCTATGTGCCCTTCGTCTCATCCTCAGGCAGTGTCGCCTCATATCAGCAATTTCCTCCGTCCACCAGAATGCTGGCTGTTTGTGTTTTCGCGTGTTCTTCCTGCACATGGATTTATTGCAGGCTTGATGAATAAGCAACATAGTGTTCTCTACCCATTTATCCGCCGCCTCTCTCCCCTCAAATGAAAAGCAACTCGTTTCAACTTTCACCATTCCTCTCTGTATTACCTCACAGAACATTTCTTTATCCATATTTGTGGGATTCCAGTATGATGGTTTGCGTATGACAGCGCTTTGTTGTCGATTTTGCTGAAGTACACAGAAAGTAACATACTGATGATCGCTTCCTGTGTAGTCCTCAATCACCCGCCATTCAGATATTCTTGACAAAAAATCGTCTGAAGCTAAAGTCACATCTGGTATGGTTCCATTGCAGCCAGGTCGTCGAAAGGTAGGCGTATTTCCAACATTTACGGTCGACAATCCTAACCTTGCAGCCATTTCCAGTATACGACGTCCTCTGGAATCTACATCCGGCATACCCCATTCCAAGGCCTTGGCATTGAAATCTCCAGCTACAACAAGGTTATTTCCCATACCACGCAATGTGTCCTCAAGGCTATCCAACTTGTTCTGGAAATCAGCAATGGGCTCGTTCGGAGTGAAGTAACAGCTCACGTACGTAAGGGTGCCATTCTTAACCCAGACGAAACCATCCTTAGAACCTTGATCTGTCACTGGATATTTTCCCAGATCCAGAATGAAAATTGCGGCTGTTCCAAGGTTGTCCGCAAACCACCCATGATGGTCCCTGTTCTGATATTGCTCACTCAGGAGAAAAATATCCACTTCCATTTCAAATGCCAATTGCGTCAAGAGATCATTGGCAGTCAAACTTCTGTGAACATTTCCTTGAAGAACTCTCACCAATTTTTGCCGATTTTAACCTTCTCGAGAGCATCCCTAAACACTATACAGGCGCCTGAACCGGGAACATGGTTCCGTTTGGTGTCATGAACCTCCTTCTCCGTGCATAGCACACATCGTGCTTCACCTTTACAGTCTGATGCTTTATGTCTGGCATCTCCACACTTGTAACAGAGTTTGCTCCTATCAGGGCCATTACAATTCCTTGCAAGATGTCCATATGACAAACAACGGAAACAGCGAGTTACCATTGCTCTCTCCCTTACCCTACCATATATCCATCCCACTTTCATTCTCCCCTCTTCCAGAAGTTTACCGGCATCTTGCTCTGCTAAATGTATAATAGCCATTTTCTGACTTCTGCTATTGGGTTCCGTGACAAAGATTTTGACTTCTCCGCTAAGTGTTTTAATGTCCCGTCTGACCGCCTCCTCCACATCTGCAATAGTCGTGATGCAGTCTAAGTCCCGCACCTCCAGAGTTATTCGGGGGGTCAAAGTTCTGACATCTTCATCCTGACCAAGAGCCTCTCTCAACGATTTGTTGAGGTTTTCTCGACCCTCACACGTCGTAGATTTGTTCAATTCAAGAAGAACATCTCCAGACCTGGTCTTCCTAATTGACTTAATGTCCATGCCACTGTCCTCTGGTTTGACCTTGCTACGGATATCTTTAAGTACATCCGCAAAGGATCTGTCTTTTGCTGGCTGAATAAGAACAGCTTCAAGGCGCCTTCTTGGTTTAGGCCTCTTCCCTTCTTCCTTTCTTGCAGGGTTCATGACCACAGTTTGAACCTCTTCTACTCGCTGCTGAGTATTTTCAATTTCATTACTCTGTTGTTTACTCTTCTTCTTGGGTTGAACTCTTGTCCATTCCTCCTTTTCAGTGTTCTCTGGAATTGTTCCCGAAGATATCGGAGACAATTCCTCCGCTCTTGAAGAAAGGTCCTTTTTTTGAAGCAACAGCAACTCTCTGGCTTTCTTCCAGGATCTCCGACTAGTACTCCCTGCATCTAAAGCCTCCTGCAATTTTTTCAACCCAACTTGAATCTCCAGCTTCATATTCCTTTGGGGGTTAGCCAAAATGCTCTCCAAAAGCGCCTTAGCAATGTCAAGATACTCCTGTTCTTTGTTTTCATTGTCCGATATCTGCTGTCTTAAGACGGCGAACTTATCGGCATCCAATCCTCCTTGACTCAGTATTTCCTCCATGGCAATGCTACGGGTTAAAAATGTCCGCCGAAACAGAGAGATCTAAACGCCCTTGCCGCCTCCTGGCGATAGAACCTTAACTACTCCTAATACCAGACGGCTTTGGAAGTTACGGCAAGACCTTGTACTAACAATACCCTAACCTCTACTTGGACCAAAGATGATATTTCGAGCTCGTTTGTTTGAGATGATACTACCACTTCTTAACCTCAAATTGGTTATGACATTACAATATACAAGCGATAAAATAACCAAAAATGTATATTGCACCAACAACAGAGATATTTATATTAACTAAATGTACACTGACCTGTTCCCAATTATAACACAAACCAATGATACCTTCTTCTCATGCAAATGCTCATTTTATACACACCAAATCATCAACACCACTATCGTAATCATGGCACCTAACAATCAATATAATAATAATAATAATAATAATAATAATAATAATAATAATAATAATAATAATAATAATAATAATAACATCGTATGGCCTCGGCTGCCGGGTGCATGCATTGCTATTTGACACCGAACGGGTAGCTTGCATGTCGAATTTCGTTGTTCCTTGGAGCACTATGTAAGTCATCTAAGCTCCTTGAACACTATAGTGCTTTCTAGTAGAGAAATGAGGAACGTAGTATTGGCGGTAAATCCAGAGATTAATTTTGCCATTATGACACGGCCTACTGAATTCAAATGGGTTCTTTAATTAACATGCCAACATCGTATGACATGGTGTCGTAATTTTTGCCGCCTTTCAAAAATCACTTACCACGGCCAGCAGCGAACATGCAAGCTTGGGGTTAGTAGACCGACACGTTGACCACTCACCCACCGTGGCAATTAGGTGCAAACCAGGTAAACAGTCTGGCCTATGCCGATGACGGACTCCGTCGAAAGCTTGCAAACCAACATGTTAGACCTTAAACTGAAATGTAGGAAGTATGGTTTGTAAATCAGCATTTTAAAGACAAAGGTTACCTTGGTAGGGCAGAAACGAAGGAAAATAGAATGCCAGGTAGGAGGAACTAAATTGGAGCAGGTGGAACATTTTAAATACTTGGGCTGTGTATTCCCTCAGGATAGTATTATGGAAAGTAAGGAAATAGAGTCGAAGTGTAGGAAAGATAATGCAGTGAGTTCTCAGTTACGATTTGCATTATTCTGCAAGAAATACGTTAATTTAGCGATCATTATGAGGTTTGAAGCCATTTTTCAGTTTGTGACCGACTGAAAAGCTCCAAACTTTTGTTAGTGTAGCGACGAAACTCTCCCTACATCGTGGTTGCTTGCTTGGTTCTTAAGTTTAGGGGCTGAGACAACGCGGTCATGTAGCCCCGCGTACTTTGGGTGTGTGTAGAATCTGTCTGATAACCGGTGTTAATTGTGATGACTGTATTAGTGTGTGTATCTGTTTTAATTCAAGTAAGGACGGCAGACGATCAATTTTCAAGTACTTCCTACTTTTGCCGCCAAACGCCACCGTCAACAACTACTAGTTCAGAACTTAGCTACCAGACGTCACCGCAGTCGGCTGTTGGCAACGAACGTAGGAACCGAAGAGCGTTGTTTACATTCTTAACCTATACAATTTAGCTTCACACAGGTGTAATTAGTGGAAGGTTCTTTAACATGCCATAAATCTATGACATGGGACCGCCGGCTTTACTTCCCCTCCGAAGGAAGGCATACTGAGGGATGTTTAACGCTCTTAAAAACTCCAACGACATCGGCCGGATTTGAACCCGCGATCTTGGGCATAGGAGCTCAGCATGCTACCGACTACGCCACCGAAGCCGCCTTTCCCTACATCGCTCAGTATTTAGACCGACCTTGCTGTATGGGAGTGAGAGCTGGGTATATTCAGGTGATCTGATATATATGCTAGAGGTAACTGATCTGATATGAGGGTATCAGGAATGATTTCTCGGACAAATAGATGGGAGCAATGGCAGGAGGGTACTCGTAATGAAGAGATAAAAGCTAAGTTAGAAATGAACACGCTCAGTGGTTCTCAACCCGTAGAAGTCTGCGGACCACTCTGCCTGAAATTGAATCATAAACGGAACATTCGGGCCCTGGCCATCCTTAAGGTTCGAAAACAGAAATCATTATTGAATAGCCTATCTGGTGTGAATAATAGAACCTCAGGTTTTAACCTTTAGTGGGGTCGTTGTCGTCATTGAAACTTTTATTGACTGATTTAAGAAAATCATTCAAAACTGAAAACATAGAAAATTTCTTGTTGTACAGACCAATGCAGATCTACTTCATTGACTCGCCTAATTCTGAACATTTTGTAAATGAACTTTTAAACTGTAACTTTTATAAGCGCACTTCTCTTATATATACTTGAAAAACTTGAATGCGAGTATATTGCAGTGTATCATACATACAATTAGAAAATAAAGCTCGTATATACAGGTATGTTATTGGTTTTTTCGTTTCACTTTCCTTTCTATAGTGTTTTACGGTGTTTTTCGAGCATATTCTGCATATTTAACCGCATATAATGGGGGTTTCGAGCATATCTATCGAGCATATAATGGTTTTTTCGAGCATACAATGGGTTTTTCGAGCATAAAACACATGGTTTTCGAGCATATCTGGAGATTTTATCGAGCATATCGATCCGAGCCCTAATTATTACTAGTAATTAGTGTACGCCGGCCCCGTGGTGTTGGGGTAGCGTGCCTGCCTCTCACCCGGAGGCCCCGGGTTCGATCCCCGGCTCCGTCAGGGATTTTAAAACTGACGTGAGGGTTGGAACGGGGTGCATTCAGCCTCGTGAGGACAATTGAGTAGCTGTCTGACAGTGAGACAGCGCCCCGATCACGAATACCAAGATTAACGGCCGAGGGGAACCGACGCGCTGATCACGCGTCACCCCAATATCTGCAGGCCAAATGGCTGGGCAGCGGTCGCTTGGTCGGCCTTAGCCCGTGATGGGCTGTATAGTGCCAGGGGTTGTTGTTTTTAGCATACTTTCGATTTTTGCAAAAAAAATGAAAGTAGACTTATGAGATCAACACAGGGCGAAAAAAAGTGTGTCTGTCTGTGTGTGTGTATGTGTGTGTGTGTGTGTGTGTGTACTCTGAATGTCTGCCCCCCCCCTATCAATTCGAACACGGTGAACGCGAATTGAACGAAATTTGGTACAAAGGTAGCACTAGCAAATGACACCTCAGTGTCATGTTTTATATCGCCGCCATCTTGACGGAAACGTAATGGCGGCCACTCAAATGTTCAAAGCTTAAATCAAATTACCACTAAACTAATCATCCTATCTCTACCAAATTTTGCAACAACATACCTTTATGGGGGTAGCATCCTTTTACCAAACTATTAGGTAATCAGGCTAATAGTTTGCGGATGGCGGCAATCTTTGTGTGAAAACCGATTCCCCCTATTAATTCGAACACGGTGAAACCGAATGGAACGAAATTTGGTACAGAGGTAGTATTAGCAAAGGGCACCTCAGTGTCATGTTTTATATCGCCGCCATCTTGTCGGAAACGTAATGGCGGCCACACTAATGTTCAAAGCTTAAATCAAATTACGACTAACCTAATCATCCGATCTCTACCAAGTTTTGCAACAACATACCTTTATGGAGGAAGCATCCTTTGACCAAATTAATAGGTCATTAGCCTAATAGTTTGAGGATGGCGGCCATCTTTGTGTCAAAATCGATTCCCCCTATTAATTCGAACACGGTGAAACCGAATGGAACGAAATTTGGTACAGAGGTAGCACTAGTAAAGGGCACCTCAGTGTCATGTTTTATATCGCCGCCATCTTGACGGAAACGTAATGGCGGCCACACAAATGTTCAAAGCTTAAATCAAATTACGATTAACCTAATCATCCGATTTCTACCAAATTTTGCAACAACATACATTTATGGAGGGAGCATCCTTTGACCAAACTAATAGGTCATTAGCATAATATTTTGCGGATGGCGGCCATCTTTGTGTGAAAATCGATTCCCCCTATCAATTCGAACACGGTGAAACCGAATGGAACGAAATTTGGTACAGAGGTAGCACTAGCAAAGGGCACCTCTGTGTCATGTTTTATATCACCGCCATCTTGACGGAAACGTAATCGCGGCCACCCAAATGTTAAAAGCTAAAATGTAATTACGACCAACCTAATAATCTAGTCTCTACCAAATTTTGCAACAACATATCTTTATGTGGGAAGCATATTCTGGCCAAACTGCAAGATCATCAGCCCAATAATTTGCAGATGGTGGCCAAGTATGTGTGCAAATCGATTCCCCGTATCAATTCTAACACGGTGAAACCGAATTGAACGAATTTTTTACCGAGGTTGCACTAGCAAAGGACACCTCATATTCATGTTTAATATCCCTATAGCACGTTGTATTTCAACAAGCTACTACAACCATGATTCAATTATACTCCTTGAAAAGGACAAAGAGTTATAACAATACCCAAGCATTTAGGAGAAAGTAGGCTATATGTTCTTTACTGAGCATCTTGTTTGTTGTTGTTTTTTGTTATTAATTAGTGTACAACTGAATCACAAATTATTTAATAGAACAACATTACTTTTTAATAATATACCCTACTGTATATAACCTACATAATACGAAAAGTGCTTCGGTGGCGTAGTCGGTAGCATGCTGAACTGCTATGCCCAAGATAGCGGGTTCAAACCCGGCCGAAGTCGTCGGATTTTTTAAGAGCGTTAAAAATCCTTCAGTATGCCTTCCTTCGGAGGGGAAGTAAAGCCGGCGGTCCCATGTCATAGATTTATGGCATGTAAAAGATCCTTTCACAGACTAAACTTGTGTAAAGCAAAATTTGTTAGGTTAGATTTCGTCAGAACGCTCTATCAAAGTTCCAACGTTCGCCACTAGGTATCATTGATATCTGGTGGCGAAAGTTGGAACTACTTGAAATTGAACGGAACTTGTAGCTCACCCTTTAGGGTATCCGCTGGAAGCAGCTACAGACTCAGGCGAGCCGAACATGTCCTCGGACACTCCCGGCACTAAAAGCCATACGATAAATAAATAAATAAATACGAAAAGTCTCAATTACAAATTTATGTTCAAGCAACAATTTTGTTTGAAAAGGACATAGCAAAATAATAACCATAATAATTTTAATATTGCCCAGTGACTTTCTGGTTGTTTAATGTTGGTGAAAGTTTATTTGCCACGATTAAACATGACTTATGAAAATTATTTTGTATCATATTCTAATAACACTTATTTACAGATATTTCAATTCAAAACTTGTTAGTCATCGCCGCAGATACATTCTGACGATTCTTGTTCAACGCACATCGTTTTCGAAATCTCCATTTATTGACCACTTTTTATGCGTACTGGTGGATCATTTTCTCCTCCAGACCACTCCCGAGGCTCTCGTGGACCACCTGTGGTCCGCGGACTACCGGTTAAGAACTAGTGCCGGCTAGATGAAGCTGTTCGTATCAGCAGACTGAGAATGAGGGAGGAGAGATTACCTAAGAGGTTAATGAGTTCGGCTGTAGGGAGTAAGAGAAGCAGAGGTAGACATAGGAGCGATGGTTAGATGCAGTGTTGAACGATTTTAAACTGAGAGGTTTAGAGGCAGAGAAGGCGGCAGTGCTAACTGCTAATAGGGAATCATGGAGTCGACTTGTTCGCAAGCAGGAGCTTGCAGACTAGACTAGACCAGGCTCTGAAGGGCAAAACAGTCTGTAATGAAAATGTATGTAGCCTATGTATTGTATAATAATAATAATAATTATTATTATTATTATTATCATTATTCTTTTCGTTTGGGCCTACTGAGGACCACGGGGCTCGTTTTGACTTCTTGTAAGGAATTTATGTTTCTTCTTAGCCCGGGCAGCTTTCATCTTCTGGCTGTGTGTCTGCTTTCTTTCATGTGTCCACTTCGGTCTGGTAGTCCCTGTACTCTTCCTGCTGGTGAGAGACACTGGAAAGACACCATGTTGAATCATCTGTCGGAATTGTGATCGATCCTGTATGTTTTTTGATGAAATTCCAAGTTGCTGTAGGTCTGACTTCACTGTGGTGATCCATCTGTTTTTGGACGCTTTCCCTCTTCCTGTCGTGGTGAAGATCTGGCTGGTAAGTCTATCTGGACCCATGCGTGTCAGATGTCCGTAGAAAGCTAATCGTCTCTTCCTCATGGATGTGACGATATCTTCTTGATGATCATAGAGCTCATTGTTGTGCCTGATCCTGTAAGTACCACCCTCTTCCCTTATTGGTCCTAAAATCCTTCTAAGTATTTTCCGTTCCTTGAGCTCTAGTTTCCTCAGTGGGCCTTTCCGATTCATCAGGAGACACTCAGAGGCTTATAGAACGGAAGGTCTTACTACTGAGTTGTAATGTAGAAGTTTAAGGTTCTTAGAGAGGCACTTGGATGTGTAGATGCTCTTACAGGAGTGGTAGACCCTTTCCAGTTTCGTGCATCTAGTGTCTATTGGTAAGGTCTCACTCTCGTTTGCTGGAATCCACTCCCCTAGGTACTTCACTGCAGGAACTTTTTGAATTGCGGTGTCTTTCACAAGAATAGTAGATGGGGCTCCCTTTATATTTGTCATGAACACTGTTTTTTGGATATTGACCTTCAAGCCAGTTTTAGCTGCTATGTTATAGAGGCTCTGTAGTTGGTGAGTAGCTTCTTCTATGTTGTTCGCTAACAAGGTAAGGTCGTCGGCAAAGGCCAGGCAAGGTACATTGAGATTGTCTTTCTTGTACCCAATTTGCAGTCCTGTTCCTGATGGTAACGTGGTAGTCCATTCCCTGATGATCTTCTCAAGTACACAATTGAAGAGAATACAAGAAATGCCATCACCTTGTCTAACTCCTGTTTGGATTGAGAAGGTGTCTGAGAGTTCACCTCTGAACTTGACTTGGGAGGTCGTAGTCTTCAGTGTAGCCTGGATTAGTCTGGTGGTCTTCGCATCCAGTCCTAATTCCCATAGAGAGGAGAAGAGGGTCTGTCTGTCTATTGAATCATACGCCTTCTGGAAATCCACTAGTATGACTACCCATCGATGTCCGCCGCAATTCTTGTACCTTAAGATTGTCTTGAGGTTCTGTATTTGCTCTATGCATGATCTATTTGCACGAAAACCGGCCTGATATTCACCTAGTTGGGAATCTAGTTGACTAGTAACTCTGGTTAGCAAGGCTTTAGATATTATCTTGTATGTGACAGATATTAGAGATATGCCTCTGTAGTTATCAAGGTCAATCCTACTACCTTTCTTGTGTAGAGGATGGATCACAGCTGAGGTCCATTCCTCAGGTAAGGTCTCCGTTGCCCAAATGTCCTGTATGATTTGATGGAGGTTTTGTATTGATTGTTCATCAGCATGTTTCCACATTTCTGCAACTATACCGTCTTCACCTGAGGCCTTGTTGTTCTTTAGGCTCTTGATAATCTCCCTTATTTCTGCTATGGTTGGCGGTAAGGAGTCTGGATTTCTGGAAGGAGGGTCATGGAAGGTGAGTCTCTCTTCAGGTTCCTCTGCATTGAGGAGCTTCTTGAAATACCCTGCAAGGGTACTGGTGCAATCCTTGTTGTTGTACTGAAGTTTTCCATCAGGTCCACGAAGATGAAGGGTAGGAGCTTTGTATTGTGTCGACTGTTTTCTGAGTTCTCTGTAGAAATCCCTCGAGTTATGTCTTTTGAAGTCCTCTTCTGCCTGTTTTATTAGAGCCTTATTATGGTTCCTCTTGGTTTGTCGCACTATATTGGAAGTTATTTTTCTTTGTGTAAGAAAGGCCTGGTAGTTAGCTTCATTCTTGCACTGGTTCCAAGTGACCCAGGCTCTACGCCTTTCTTCTATAGCCCTGTCACATGTAGTCGTCCACCAGGGATGCTTGGCTTTGTTGGATGAGGCAGGCATGGTTTTTCGAGCGGCATCCAGTAGAGCCATTTGTAGGTTGGACCAACCTTGCTTCTCTGTGTTTTCCTTCAGGGTGGCTTGGAAACCACAGTCTTCATCACTCAGTTTGAGGACGTTGAACTTTGGTATTTTACCAACTTTGGAGGTATTTGGTGGTCTCCTAATTGGCTGCAGGTTGGTTTTCACGAGAGATAAGTAATGGTCTGAGTCTAAGTTACCTGCCCTTAGCACTTTGACATTTTGTATCGCTTTGTGATACTTTCTGTCCATAGCCACATGATCCAACTGGAACTCTCCTAGCATTGGATTTGGACTCTTCCAAGTCTTGGCCTTCCGAGGCAGGCGTTTGAAGGCAGTTGATTTTAGGACCAGGTCATACTTATCGCAAAGATCTATGAGGCGTTCTCCATTTTTATTGGTCCTCTTATGGGCTGGATAGAGGCCCACTACCCGACGATATTTTTTCTCCTTGCCAATTTGTGCGTTAAAATCACCCATGAGTATGGTTGTATGATGTTGTGGAATCTTGTCAAGGGTTTCTTCTAGAACACTCCAATATTGCTCAACTGACTCTAGGTCTTTTCTGTTTGTGTCGTTTGTGGGTGCATGAAAGTTCATTATGGTATATGCCCTATTGCGGAACCTTAAAGATATTGAAGAAGTCCTACCATTAGGCGAAATGAACCCTATTATGTTATCAACGATACTATGATGTACAGCAAAGCCAGTGCCAAGGTGAGGGACGTTCTTCATCACTCTGATGCATGGTTTCCCTTTGTAAATCCTGTATCCTTGAGATTCTATTGCATCTTCGTCCGTGAATCTAGTCTCTTGCAGTGCTGCTATCTTGATGTTATGCTTGTCCAGCACATCCAGGGTATGTTTCATTTTATCTACCTTTAACATGGAGTTGATGCTAATTGTAGCTAGGTATGTGATATTTCTCTTATTTCTTGGCTGTTGCGTATACGGCGGAGCACATGAAAGTGCAGGCTCCCCAGAGTCCGATAGCCTGCATGCCCCATTAGTGGGGGTGGATTGGTTACCACCTGGGGTATTCTCTATGTTAATGCTTCCCTTCATGTTGAGTTCAACGAGTAAGTAAGTAGGCCACCCTAAAGGGCGACGGGTTGTTTACCATCAAAGATGTTAGCCCTGAGGTTTATAATATCAGCCGCTCCTAACATGGAGAACAGACGCTGTTTGCAGCCGCTCGATTCGAGTCAGACGCTGCTCCCTCCTCCTTTCTCAACCGGGCTTGGGACCGGCTATGGCGGAGTTATTATTATTATTATTATTATTATTATTCCAGTTACGGTGGCCGAGGGCGCTAGCGCGCTAACTCGTGCCTCGTTTGCATCGCGAGCACTTGGGTTCGAATCCCACCTCAGCCGTCTTGAATATGGTTTTCTTGGTTTCCCCATTTTCACCACCAGGCAGCTTGCCACGGTGGGTGAGTGGTTATCGTGTCGGACTACCAACCCCAAGCTTGCAGGTTTGCTCCTGGCCGTAGTAAGTGTTTTTTTAATGGCGACAAAAATCACGGCACGCATGTCATACGTTGTTGGCATGTTAAAGAATCCATTTGAATTCAGTAGTCCGTGTTCATAATGGCAAAATTAATCTCGGGATTTTCCGCCAACACAAAAAGTTCCTCCTTCCTCTACTAGAATGCGTGTTAAGGAGCTTAGATATCTAACCTCCTTGAATTCCATAGCGCTCCAAGGAGCGATAAAATTCGACATGCAAGCGGCCCTCCAGACGACAATTAATAAAGCTTGCACCCGGCACCCAGGGCCATACGATATTATTATTATTACCACCAGGCAAATGCTGAGACGGTTCCTTTCAGCAGGTCCACGGCCGAGTTCCTTCCAAAATCCTTTCCCTGGCCCTTCCTTAATTATCCCAAGTTATCGGTCGCCTGTCACCATCCCCAGTTGTATCCGCTGACAAAGTGTTGTGTTCAGCTCCCAGACGTCCTGGCGACGGTAGAGGAATGATCCCTCGCAGAGTCCGTGGGTGAAACCGAGCTGGTAGGATAAGCGATTAAAATTAAAAACAATTATTAATAATAATATTGTTATTATTTACTTTACTCATTTACTTGTTCATTTTCATCACAGATTATTAAGCCTTTCAGTGTTCAGTCTAGCCTGTTAGCCTCTGTGAGAGAACGTAGCAGCTCCATGACTTTGTATGGGCAAATAGCAGTGCAGTCTTCTATGCTTCTGTTATTTTTGTCTAATAGAGTCCAACCATCCTCTCCTAGCCCCTGGTGGCATGTCCCCATCATCCAAGCCTACCCACACAAATAGACCCATCCAACATGCCGCATTCTAACAATATGTCTACCTTCATAAAGATTACCCTCCGGCCATTACCGTCTGTTTGCCACACTTCTCTGTCAGCTATTAGCACAAATAGAGCTAGCCATGTAGATGGAAATTATAGAATTAATATATCTGACTCCAGTGGGACTCGAACCTGAGACCTCCAGCATTGTACGTCAGTGCTCTGACTACTGAGCAATTGTAAATCTGCGATGGTGGCCTGCGCCAACCTATCTTTAGAGCCCTGCGCGGATAAACAAAACGTTATCAGCATTCGTCCCGCATCCGCACGTTTGTTATCCGAATCTACTGGCATTACAATAATATTTTATATAGATAATGCATCATCATCACAATAGTTAGTTAGTTAGTTATTGTTGTTTTAAGGGGCGGAACTACGAGGTCATCTGCCCCTGCATCATCACAATCATCACCATAAATCGTAATATATATTATTTCAGTAGTATAGATCCCTCCTGCGGCGCTCACAAGCGACCGATCGTGACAAATGACCATTCAAATGAAAGAGAATAGGCATTAGCAGTGATGAATTGCACTCTAATTTCATAAATATCTATAATTTCTTTAAAAAATGACTTTAAAAATGTACGTAGTGTGTGATTTGCAGATACTGTTGCTGTAGGAAAATACGCTCCATAATTGCTGTTCACTTCACATTTTGGCCGCTGTGACGCCTGTTTCATGTCATTTTAACATTCTGGGGTATTTCCTTTATTATTTTGCATGGATTTTAGAAACAGTTAATCAAAGGAATAAGTACTCAAATCGTATAATTTCATAGATATCGAATAACCGGTGAGTGTTAGTTAGTTAGTTAGTAGGTTAGTTAGTTACTGTTGTTTTAAGGGGCGGAACCGCTGAGTGTTATGATGATCCAATTTTCAGTGATTGCCTTCTTAAGTTAGGGAACGTACTGTCCCCGTAAATCCGGATAGTAGGCTGTCAGATATCCGCCCCCTCAATCGGATTGCCAATAATCAAACGCACCGGCACAGCTACATCAATGAAAATGGCACTGACAGATACTACCGAGATTAAAGCACAGCAGTTAACAAGAAAATTATTGTGGAACACACCAAAATATACGGGGGTTCATACTTACCTTTACTTACCTCTTCAAATTAATCTCGGGTATGGGTTGCCAACTGGATCACTTAAAGTATGCCCACACAATAACCTACACCATGATATTTAAAATGAACCAAGACGAAACAAGAAACTTTAAACTGTACAATAATTTATTTCACATAAAGGGAATGATTCTAACAAAAATAGACAACAAAATACACGTGGCAATCAGAAGCCATTGTCAATATAATCATGTCCTCCTGTAGGACTTGTAGACGTTACATACAAAATTTTATCTTTCACTTGCTTATAAAGAACGTAATAATAGTAATACACTTGGAATGGATGAGGGAATTGGAACGAGACATGTAGCAATTGTTTTCCTCTTTCATAAACATCACACTTTATTTATAACTGCAAGCCTGTTATGTAGTCGACCTTGGCCTCTAACATACAGTTGTCAGGCCAGCTGCGATCCACCCTACATCAAGTCGCATGCCCACGTCGTCAAGTGGACCCACCTGTCCAGCCAGTGCTAGCATATGCTCGTAACCTCAGAGCTTAGCTCCTTTTCAAACGCTTTAAATGTCCTCAACTCAACTCAAATATTATCACGCAAATCTTTTAAATGCTTCATTCACATGTTACTGGATTACTCTAATAATCCCAAAACTTGTTTAATTACATAAACCAATTGTATACTTAGCGTTCTTTAGAGTATATTAACAAAACTCTTAATGTTTATAACAAAAACTCCTTAATTGTTTATAACAATTATAAATTGTTTATATTGTCAAACGACAATTGAAAAATCTATACACGCCTCTCTTAATTCCTTTCATTTCCAATATTGTTAAAGATATTTACACAATTATTTACAATATTAGTATTATTTATTTTAGAAATACATTAAACCACACGTTTATCCGGTTGATAATTACTCAAATCAGGTTAATATAATCGACCAATGAAGGTTAGTTATATTTAAGCTTATATTCAGGTTTAATAAGTTTTAATAATTATTATTATTATTTGTGACGGTAACCTCCATTCAAAATCGTTATCTCAAATTATTTAACACTCTTGTTAATTTTAACAGTAATTTCACATGATTAATTTTCAAAGGACCTGGACAATAAACTCAGCGGAAAAATACTTCGCTCAAATGCACAAATTGCATAAAATAGGCCCAGAATTCATCATATATTTCCATATATATGGCATAAAAATCTTCCACAATCCATACACAAAACCTCCACTTATAATCTCATCAACTTCATTAATATTACTGTGGGAATCTCCTTCACTTATTCAAGGGCATTATTCATCAGCGACTTTTACATGTCCACTGAACTAACGATTATACATCCATAGTTCCACTTCAAAAATTCTTATATTCATTAATTGTTTCAAAACTGTTATTTTTTTAACCTTCGTGGGTTTCATTCATGAATCGATATGAAGAAAAAATCTGCCAATCACAAATAAATTTAATAGCAAATACGATTATACACGCCTCTCTGGTCTATCAAAATTGAGATTAATATCTCCTAAGTATCGTAGTATAAAAATACTATCTTCAAACAAAGTTCATCTAAACTGCATAAAAGTCGAATAGAATACAATTACATTGTGGAATGCAAACATTATTGTTCCAATCTAGTATTGAGAAAAATTCCTATCAAATGTTCATTACTATATTGTATTCAATAAATCGTAATCAAAGTTCATATTTCATAAAATTGTCTATAATGCAATGGTAATTTCAGAACTGACGATAAATGTCTATTTTGCAATCATGTTCATAAAACGACTAGTATTTCCAAGATCGTCGATACAGAAATAGATTTTAACGCTCTAAAATCTTTTAATTATTCTTCTTTCTTGAGGATGACAGAAAATTGGTCAAAGTAATTTACTGAATAGAATTACTTTAATAAAATGACACGCTGTCTGAATTCAAATCTGCCATAGAAAATCGTTAACTTTACAGTCAAATCGTGACTACAAAAATATGCAAATTATTGAAAGAATATATTATCAGTTTCAACTGATCCAAAATTATTTAAATCTGCCACTGACATAACAATGTCTTATTAAATCGTAGAAAAAGCATAAATCATCGAAGTGTACTGAGTACAGAAATATCTAGCAAGAATATGGGGCATAATATATATGGGACAAAAATATGGGGAAAATGGTTGCTCAGATATCGCTAAATGGCTCAAATAAAACAAGAAACGTTCACGACTACCTTATCTGTTGATTGAAGTTCTAGAGGAAAATCTTCCAAAGAAGACTGGTGATGGTTCCATTTCACCAAAAAGATGTGCTCCGTCCTCGAACCTGGAACCAGTGCCCTCGGAGAATAGAACTGCTTCCTCCTCCGGAAATTGCACTGCTCCTTGTATACGATAGACATCCTTCTGGCAAAACTCTTCTTTGTGAGCCGGGTCCACCCTGGCCTCTCTTGAAAGTTCCCTGAAGTTCTGGCAGAAATTCGCCATGAAGTTTATTGCAGTTATTTCCGCAGAAATATTCATATTTGTGGAGTATGAATATGTTTCCACTGCCATTTGATATAATTCAGCGTTGGACAACGAGGCATGAGTGTAGTTGGATATTCACTACATGCTCGCTTTTGTAGAAAGACGATTAGCGAAGTTCCATGCTGCTATTTCACTCCATTGATATATGTCCCAATTGCATTAAAGTCCTTAGCCTTCCATCTCCATTTCCGTTATAATAGTTGAAAGAACTGCCATATTATATTGTTCCATGTTAGAATGCAGCGTTATATCATCAAAAGCAATATGTAGTAGCACGGTTGCAATACGTGTCAGCCGTAGCGTGGAATGTGATATTTTAAAAGTGCTTCTCAAGTGGCGAGAAAATCACTTTTGTCTGCCGTCTTAAAATGCCAATATCTTTCGAATTATAATCTTGAAAATGTTCAACCTTTCTACACACTTTAATATAGTACTGCACAATCGAATTAGCTTAAAGGCATTAGTCAACTCTTGATATATTATCTTGTAGACTTGAAAATGTGTGCGTTTCAACTTCGCCTAGTTTCAAACACCGTAAAATGGAACTGCGGCACGCTCGAAGCTCGTTCAATGCGGTTGGCTATACCACACGCGCTAAAGACGACTTGTTTCACTGTATCACTCGAAAATGACTATATGACATCAGAAATATATATGCGGTATCAGAAATATATATGCGGTATGAGATATATATGCGATATGAGACACATGAGCTATGAGCGCTCCTCTCTGCTGTGCAAGACCTTTTATCAACTTCTTAAGGGGCGTATTCATCCCTTCCATAGCTTGTTTCTCCGTCATAGCTAGAATTTCTAACTTTGGCTATACTTGATGGATTTTCGAATTTCAAAAACTCAAAAATAATTTCTTCAAAATTCCAAATCAATGCCATAACTGAAAATAGGTTTCCACAATTCTTCATTCCAAAAGTAATTAAATATGATAGTTTCAGTAATCTCCGTCTCCCTCCAAACTATCATTCATTGGTTCGAGTCTTTCCTCCAATCGCGTAACTTCTTCCTCAGCACAATTCCATGTTTCCCTGCGACTGCGTCGTAAATCTCAGATCTTTCTCGAACAAACTCATGACGTCACCAAGAATCTCAGCTCAAGCAGCCTACTTGCATACAGTCTGCGTCATCCGTGCTTACGTCATAGATATCCACGTCACAACTATGACAGCCATAACTTTCTTCATATTTGCCAATACAGCCACCGTGGTCTCAATATAATTCAATTTACGGGGGCAGTACTACTTGGAATTCTAACTGAAATATAAATAGTGTTCTATAATCATTCGTTTGAAATAAAAACATAACCTTTCTCCTTAAGTCTCTCAATATAAACCTATTGGATAAAGTGAGGTTTATGAAGATGCGAGATTTCTCGCACGGGTCCGCTAGTAAAATATTAAAGCAACATATTTAGACATTTGAGGAGAAAGTCGTTCTTCTAGGCTTTGTATGTCATGTGCAATGTTTAAAATGAATGTTATACAGCCAGAATTACAACCCTTTCCAGTTCGGAGTGTTAATTGTGCTTAATAACATATTTTGAATGTGATTATCTTAAATCATCATCTTACATTTGTCATCAAAAAGACATAACGGAACAAGTAGTTCCGTGAAGAACTATACAGCCTATTTTCATATATCCTACGTATGTTAATTGCCTCTATCAACATACAAAATTTCAGTTTGATTGCTGCAATAGATTCGTAGATATTGAAATCCATTTAAATATTTCGGATAGTCGCCATGTTGGATTGTTATATGTATAGGCCATATAGTCGTGTACCATTAAAGGAAAATTATTGCGTAGGGTCATTATTCAAACTTTCACTTCGATCGCATGATTACGACACAAGAAATAAAAACTTAATTTTAAAATTTGCACAGCCACCATCTTGAGGTTATGTAAACCATTGAACTAAATTATATACCAATGCATTACAATGTATATAAACATTTCCTGTTCCAAGTTTCATTGCGTTTGGATCATTAAATCGCGATAAAGGTCTATTTAAAATTTTCAACTTCGCTTGGCCGCCATATTCGTTTTGTAGTTAACCGGTTTTTGAAAGTCTTATAGATGAACTTTCAGTACTGCCCTTTATCTCCGTACATAATTTCAGGGTGATAATTTCAGAGATATAGAATGCCGGTGAAATATTTCGCACATCCGCCATCTTGAGGTTATGTAAACAATTGAACGAAGTTAGATGTCGGTGCATTACAATGTGTATAAACGTATAATGTACCAACTTTTATTGCGTTTGTTTGGTTAAATCGCGAGAAACGTCTATTTAAAAGTCGCAACTTCGCTTGGCCGCCATGTTGGTTTTGTAGTTACCAGGTTATCAAAAGTCACATAGTCGAACTTCTAGTAGTTTCCTTTATCATCGTAAAATATTCCAGGGTGATATCGGTAATAGTTTCGGAGATATTGAATGCTGGTGAAATATTTCGCACAGCCGCCATGTTGGATTGGTGAGACATAACAAAATTTGAAGGACACGGTCGGGATCGTCCGGAATAGTGCTATGAACTTACTGAGTTTCATTGAAATCGCTCCAGCCGTTTAGAAGTTATTAGGGGGGACACACACCATCACACACACAGACAGACACACGGACAAAAGGTGATCTCATAAGCCTATTTTTTTTTTCATAAATGAAAATAGGCTAAAAATATGATATGACATAAACATCCGGGTTCTAGTTGTGATATTAAACAAATTCGGATTGTAACTAATTCTAAAACTCTCCGTAAATGTATTTCAAACAGCCTATCCGCTATCCGTACAGCCATGCAAAATATAACCGCGGATATCGGCATCCGTGCAGGGCTTTACCTATCTTACCGTGATTGTTGTCCACTGGGGTAGACATTTTAATCTTCCATCTGCATGGCTTGCATCATTTGTGTTTTACCTACATAACCTAATAGCGGATATAGTTTGCATGGCTGTGTGGATATCGGATAAGCCGCGGAAAACGTTTGGAGTAATGTTGCGAATAGTTCTTAGAATACAATCCGAACTTGTTCAATATCATTACCAAGACCCGGATGTTTATGAGACATTATCATTTATTTTCCCGTTATGTTTTTTATGACAAATGAAAGATGATGTTTCACGCTAATCTCATTCAAATTATGTAATTGAGCACAATTAACACTCCAAACTGAAAAGGGTTGCAATTCTAGCTGTATAACATTCATTTTAAACATAGAACTTGACATACGAGGGCAGATCAAAAAATAAGTTGCACTTCCCAGTTATGGCCATTTATTACACCACCTATACAACACCAACACGCATATAACGACATACAATGTAACGTCACTTTTCCACATAGTTTCCAAGAGACTCCAAACATTTCTGCGAACGCACAACCAACTTGTCGATGCCGGATGCATAGAAAGTTCCTCCAGCGTTCTGCAACCACACGGAGACAGCGGCCTTCACATCCTCATCGGTCTGGAAACGTCGACCACCTGTCTAATAATCGCATTCACACTGTTGACTTTGGCACGGGTCCTGGACGTTGCGGGCCTGCCCTCGCGATATCCGTGCGTCCGGCTTCGAATTGCTGACACCACTCTACGATCCCTTGCCGGGAAATAGCCCGCTCCCCATACACAGCACTAATTTCACGATGAATGTCCGTGCAATTCTTCCTTTTGGCCCATAGGAATCGGATTGTCGCACGCACCTCATATTTGGAGTGAAAGTCCAGTCGACGCGCCATTGCATTTGGCCGCTATTCACACCATACAAGACGAGACACCACAGCGACCTGCCTAACAGACGCGTGGGCAGTGTCTGTCCCTTTCTCTGCTAAGTCCACGTTTGCGACACACAGCGCGCTGCTGCAGCGCGTTAGTGCAACTAACTTTTTGATCCACCTTCGCACATAGCCTAAGGAAACGATTTTCTCCTCAGAACTAAATGTGTTACTTTAATATGTTATTCAAGTGAAAATATTATTGTAATGCCAGTAGATTGGGATAACAAACGTGAGGAAAAGGTTTTATTTATCCGCGCAGGGCTCTACTTATTGCCTTTATTATAGAGAACTTTTCGGTCGGTCAACACAAATTGTGCCCAATTACATTAGGAAGGAAAACAAGTATTTATACACCCTGGCACGAAAGAATATTACATAAGATATTTATCACAAAATAACACGTCTTTATGTACAAAGGGGTGGTTCTAATTGGATGGCATGTTTCGATCGTCAAGCGATCATCATCAGATCCTGCTCAGCACTGGGCAGTCAGACTAGCGCTCCTTCCCCTACCACCACTACACTGTGGCAGCGAGGAGTCGGACGATGTTCGGACCACACTGACTAGATACGCACGTACAGTCTAGCGGCCGACGGCTCTTGTGGGATTGTAGGCATATTAATAGGGCTGTTTTGCCATAACAAATATACCGCATATACAAATCGAATGGTACTCCGATGTATGGAATGTGCAGAAAACGAACACACGTTTTAAGTAAAGAATATTGTGATTTATTCCAAACTGAAATGTGAACATATCAGAGAGGAAAATTCAACAAATTGTGTTCTTTTTACCACATTACATCTCTGTTGCACACTAAACATTTGGCATGCCCTTTATAAGCTGTACAGAAAAATGAAATTTCCCATTCTGCTTTGAAGACTGCAGCTTCACCACTCCTTTTTTGAATGCTGTTCAGTCATGACGACGGCGAAACTGATTTACTTACACACTGTCAACAAAGCGCATTGGACTAGACTAGCGACTGATGGATCGGCTGCACACTTCAGCGCACTCAGCCAGCCAAGCTCCTACCACCACTTATGAAACTACCTTCCAACAAAGCGCTCGGAGCACTGGCTTAGAGCGCGGCCGGAGCGCTGTCTGGATGGCCCTGGCTTAGATAATGTACGATGTTTATGTATGACGTTTATGCACAAATATGTTTAGATTACAAAAGTTGAATCCCTTATTTGTGAAGGACCTCTTGCCACAAAGTCCAAATTTTCGGTAAACAAAGAAAAGCTGTTTATTTCTCAAGCATCATTAAAAAGATGAAATTTTAATTTTACTACAATGTTAGATATCCTCAGAAATCTCATTCTTTGTTGTTGAAATATTTTCTTAACATTTGAACCTTCTTTTCGTGTTTTTGAAAGTCGTTGATAGACTATGTTGCTTTTCATAAACAAAGGAGGAAACAATTATAATCTAGTTGATTTTCTCAAAGTAAATCGTTAGTTCAGGTTAAAAAATTACATGTTTCTTTTACACTATTTTGTATTGAAACAAACATAATAGGTACGGTATATTATATACACAGTTTTTTATCACTCAAAATAGGTATACAATTTGTTGTGACCTGACAACGCCAAATAAATTGTCGGAATACAGTAACGTTCGTGAAGAAGTGTTACAGTGAAAGGTGATGATATCGTTTTATCTCTCTTCTGCTGCAAAGCTCTCTCTCTTTCTCTTCTGTTGCTGAGCTCGAGTGTCGCTACTGTCGCTACTGTCGCTACTGTCGTGAACCTCTGGATGGATTTCAATGCAGTTTTCACCATTCTGTAAAGGATATCTCGAGGAAGATTTCTGATGAAAATAATTTATTTATGATCAAAGGAAGCCGCCGAGCAGTAACGATTTCAATGAAAAAGTCAAAAAAACTCATGGCGTCCATGCGCTTTTTAAGCTTACGCTGCACAAACCGTTAAACATATACGAGGCACGTCCAGAAAGTAAGCTCCGTTTGGTAATTAAATTAAATTGTGTACAGATACAGAAAAAATATTTATTGCACAACATTCTACACCTCTTAAACTACCTTTTCACATAACTGCCGAACTTTTGCAGGCATTTGTCATAGCGTGGCACAAGTTTTTGGATACCTCTTCATAGAAGTTTGCCGCCGACCCGTAAACGAGAGTGAAGACTCCCCTTAAGATATCCTACTGTTTGGTCACTACTGTTAGGCAAATTGCGTGCTTACCAGGAGAACTGCGTATGTTTAGGAGTTCTCCTGACCACATACGCAATTTGCCTAACAGTGATGGCCAAACAGTAGGATATCTTAAGGGGAGTCTTCACTCTCGTTTACGGGTCGGCGGCAAACTTCTATGAAGAAGGTATCCAAAAACTTGTGCCACGCTATGACAAATGCCTGCAAAAGTTCGGCAGTTATGTGGAAAAGTAGTTTAAGAGGTGTAGAATGTTGTGCAATAAATATTTTTTTTGTATCTGTACACAATTTAATTTTATTACCAAACGGAGCTTACTTTCTGGACGTCCTTCGTATATGTACAATGAGCGTAAGAATTGTTCAGCATGAAAAGTTCTACAATAAAAAATATAAAAGATACGAGCATATGATGTGTAACATCAGACATGTTATCCTACCTTGAAGTTGTTACCGTTTTTATTATCCGTGATATACATCAACAAACAAGAAATCTTTTTATTTTTACACTCTCATAATACATAACAATTCCAAGACTCTCTTTTTTTTTCTTCACTGCGTACTTGATATTTCTACTCTCACACTGCCTTCTTGATACTCTGCTGTTACATCACTCTCATGCCAGTAACTAAGTTACGTTAACAGAGACTGACTTATTTGTCTTCACTGCCTACTTGATATTTCTACTCTCGCACTGCCTTCTTGATACTCCGCTGTTACAAAGTAATCCGTATGTGATAAACATTCCACATAATACCACTGGCAGTGCGTCTTACACACTTCCGTCCCATTTTTCAAAATCACTCCCTCAAAAATATCCAGCAACCGAGTGGAAAGATGTTACACATCAAAAGGTCCGCGAGAGCATATCTCTATCTTCAATACATCGCCCTCTATAAGTGCTTTTATGTTTTCATTTTTTCCAACAATCTCCATTCAAATACTGAGGTGACAGTTAACGAGCTGACTAGGGGCGAGTCTATCACCCCAGTTACAGCCTAGCTAGCGGGCGAACACATTAGGCTACCTCAGATACAGCCAACAGCAAACTGTCGAGTGGTGTTGAGTTAAAACTTCAGAGAAGAGTGGTTGTGTTTGGAGTTTCCCTGGAAGTGCAACTCAGCTTTTCTTCATTTCCCCTCTGAACTTTCCGTTCCGAAAAATACATAATTCAAAATATATATGACGCTGAAATTTCACAAGAGCGACAGTTTATACAAATCAGTCCGAGAATACGTTGCCACGCTCAAATATCGTCGCTCATCGTATTTGCACACACCCAATAACATTTTATCTCTAATTATTTTGTTATCAGTCTTGGAAGTAAAACGAATCCAACTACAAAGATAAGACTTCTTGTGGTTCTTACATTTTCTCTCAGTCCTTCTTTTTAGTAGGTCACTGTAATAACTCATTGTAAAATCAGATATGTTCACACGGTACTGTACCCTTTTTGAAATATTTGCCAGAATCCAAGATGGGCAGGATCGCAGAATCTTCAAGGTCGCCGGCTAGAAAAACCACCGAAAGAAATGCCTGACAAATAGGACAGGAGTCGAATTCTACAATTATACTATGGGGCTATACTACCGGGTAAAAATACTAAATAAAAAGGAGAGTGAGAAACTAGGTTTCTCGGGGGTGTGTTGGGTGGAAAAAGGTATTGAGCGTCTGTAATTTACCTCCATAGTACAATTTCTAAGTAATTAATACAAATCATAATCCTCTATTTTATTAAAATAAGGCGGACATTCGAACTCTTAGTGTCCGACTATTTATTAAACGAAGACGATGCAATAAAAAAATTACGAGCCTTACAGTAGCCGTATATGATGTGTAACATCTGACATAGAAGAAACCTCACGTGAAATTGTTGATACACCGGTATTTTATAGTATTATTGGCACAAATATTAATCTATTGTAAAAGGGAGTGTTTTACAGATATTGTAGTTTAAAATATGAAACTCATTTTATTAGATGATTTGTAGCTTCCACCAGCACTAGCCTAAATAAAGAATACGATATGGATCAACTAGATTAATAAACGCGACACCGCTCATAACTTTAAATTCCTTATAAACAGGCCCTCTTCATTCACAGACCAACACGTAATTTCATATGGATTCTGTTAAAATGAGTCATATTGATATGATAATATCGTATAAAATGATAATCTGGTAGCAAAAATATCTACCCCGTCCGGGATTCGAACCCAAGATCTCCAGATTAACAGTCTTAAGCACTAACCCCACGGCTATTTCGACTACGCAAATTCTGTGCACAAGATGGTGACTATTTCCACGTTCCAATAATACTGTATTACGGAATTAAGTTTCATTTATATTTTGCTTGTTTCGATAATGTTCCTGCGTGAAATTGAGTTTAAAAATGCCTTATGAATAGGCCCTCTTGTGAGTAAAGAGAATGTATTGAGTAATAGTTCATGAAGACTTGCTCAATTCTCGTATGACCACAACGATTATATTATATTGATGACTGCATTACCGTTATGTGGGTTAATATTCGAATAGCCATTGTGCCGACTACTTACGATGTTTGATATTAAGGCATTTTACTATTTAAATACTTATTTATATTATTTATCGTATGGCTTTTTAGTGCCGGGAGTGTCCGAGGACATGTTCGGCTCGCCTGAGTCTGTAGCTGCTTCCAGCGGACACCCTAAAGGGTGAGCTACAAGTTCCGTTCAATTTCAAGTAGTTCCTACTTTCGCCACCAGATATCAATGATACCTAGTGGAGAACGTTGGAACTTGGATAGAGCGTTACAACGAAATCTAACCTAACAAATTTTGCTTTACACAAGTTTAGTCTGTGAAAGGATCTTTTACATGCCATAAATCTATGACATGGGACCGCCGGCTTTACTTCCCCTTCCGAAGGAAGGCATACTGAAGGATTTTTAACGCTCTTAAAAAATCCGACGACTTCGGCCGGGTTTGAACCCGCTATCTTGGGCATAGCAGTTCAGCATGCTACCAACTACGCCACCGAAGCCGCATATTTAAATACTGATACGAAGACTTCGAACATGTACCATGTCATTTGTTTCAATCACTTGACACCAGAGTTCGCATGAGCGTTTTCCGTTCAGTATGTCATATACATTCCACATAGCCGAGAGTACGTCATGGTATCAATTGTTTCTCGTATCACTGCCAGCTGAGTCTTACCACTGCCCACTGGATCGATCGATCGAGCGGGCAGTGCATACTTCTGTTTGCCACCACTGCCAGCTAGTACACTTCCGTTCGATCGATCGAGCGGGCAGTGCATACTTCCGTTTTCCACCACAGCCATCTAGTACACTTCCGTTCGATTGATCGAGCGGGCAGTGCATACTTCCGTTTTCCACCACTGCCAGCTAGTACACATCCGTTCGATCGATCGAGCGGGCAGTGCATACTTCCGTTCGGTCCACCACTGCCACCTCGATCGTTCCGATCCACTTCCGTCCTCAATTTTCAAAATCACTCCCACAAAACTATCCAGCAACCGAGCGGAAAGAAGTTACACATCAATAAGATGAACTCTCAACCTTGAGTTATATGAAAATACAACCTGTGACAATAAAGTTCGGTGAATAGTCCAACACAATCAACATAGATGAACAATGCACGACAGTGACCCTATTGTCCTTCGAAATAGTCCCCTCCCATAACTATGCAATGCTGAGATCGGCGATACATGTCCTGGAAACTTTGCAAGAAGGAGTCCTTTGGGATGGTGTTCAAAAGGCTCGTCACGTGACCGAAAAGTTCGGTGAATGGGTCTATATTACGAACGGATTGTTGGCTTACCTAAAACAGTAGTTACTGTCCTTCGACGTAATTCCCGTGGATGCTTATGCACTTCTGAGAATGTCTGTACAAGTCCTGGAAACTCTTTAGGGATAGCCTTCAGTTGGGTCGTCACATTACCTTGGATGTCCGATATGTTCGAAAACCTCTTGCCCTTCAGGGCTTTTCGGTGACCCTGGACCGGGACCCCACCACTCCTTACTCTGACTTCGGGGTCGTACCTCAAACACCAGGTCTCGTCTCCCATGACGATGGCTTTCATATAAGCCATTCAATTCTCCAGAACATTCACCCTTCTCACTGCCTCCCAAACAGATGTGCATGGTAGGTTGCATAAATTCATCCTTCCCACTGCAACCCGCTGAACAGGTGTGCATGGTAGGTTGCCTAAATTCATCCTTCTAAACTCGCACTGTGTCAAACAGATCGTAGACGTTGCTTTGTGTGTCGCCAATGTTGACAGGTCGACCGTTCTGACTTCATTCACCGAAAGCAACGTGACGAGCCTTTTGAACACCATCCCAAAGGACGCCTTCTTGCAAAGTTTCCAGGGTATGTATCGCCGATCTCAGCATTGCATAGTTACGGGAGGGGACTATTTCGAAGGACAATAGGGTCACTGTCGTGCATTGCTTATCTATGTTGATACTATAGGACTATTCATCGAACTTTATTGTCACAGGATGTATAATGATAACTCCACATTCAAAAATAATACGACGTCATAGAATAAACAACCCTTAGAATGCCACTCGCATTCCATAAAAAAGTATCTACTCGATAGATATTTCCTGCTCTGGAGTTATATTTTTTTAACCCTGCCGTCTCGTTAAATATTAAACCATAAATTCGGTTTATCTACTCAAATTACAAAACTATGTTACTCTATACTGTACGAGATAACTCCTTTAATAAATTAATTAAATTACTAACCCTAGAATGGTCGCCTCCGTAGCGTAGCGGTCAGCATGGTTAGCTGCCACCCCGGAGGTCCTGGGTTCGATTCCCAGCTCTGCCACGAAATTTAAAAAGTGGTACGAGGACTAGAACGGGGTCTACTCAGCCTCGGGTGGCCCAAATGAGTAGAGGGGGTTCGATTCTCCCTCAGCCATCCTCGAAGTGGTTTTCCGTGGTTTCCCACTTCGTCTTCGGGCAAATGCCGGGATGGTACTGGACCATTATACTCATATTGTTATGATGTATAGTGTAGTTTGAAGTATATGTTGAAGATCGGCGCGATCCACAATTTGCTAACCGAAACTGGAGTCGGCCGCTCGATTACGGTACTTTCCGAGGATCGACGGGCACGCACGAAGCCAGGTGCATATGATTACAACATGGCGACCATCGACCCAGTTTATTGATAGGTCACTAGGATTAAATGTTTATCAGCAATAAGAAGAAAGAGAATAACATGCAAGATTTGCAACATTATAGGAGACCCTGGAACAGAGCATAATGTGTATTTTGTTATTTATACATGCTTAATATCTGTCGGAGATATTATAAATTATGATTTACCTCCACCAATGAGAGAACAGTTCGATTACTGTCACGTCTGAGTGGGGAAGCGTGAGGCCAGGTGGATGGACACACAGTCAGCTGTGGGCAGATAACATTACGGAGTGCTGGAGAACATATCTCATCGTGAAGCTTGTGAACGCGTTTCGTTATTGTAATGTGACGCGAGGTTTATATCAAACACTTTAAAGGATATGCAGAGCCAGTGTCGAAGGACTCTGTTCGTTTTCACGAGATGCAATCTATACCGCTACAAGGGTAAAGCAGTATTAGAAACTGTAATTTCAATACAGCAAGCTGCCTGTTAACACAACGAACTTTGGTTTTGAAAGCAGTCTGTGTTTTCATTGCGTTGATTCCAAGTGCACAGCAATGGTATTGAACTCTGAACACTATTCCTCATCGCGAACAGACATATTCTTAATCAAGATGTCAAGAGGAATAATTTTAGTGCTGTTCATTTCTTTTATAATGGCAGGCTAAATAACGCAGCAACATGAACGCTACTAAACCGGCATTGTATCGAACATTCCAATGAACTATCGCCATGGCCCCAGTGATGACTGATTCTGATTGTGTGACCACTTGTGTCTACCTCATTAGTAATCATGAATGCTATTTGCATGGGCAGTCATTCGTCTTTCGTTCATTAATATTTCGTCCCGATATGAAGAATGCGACCCTACAGAGAAACGAACTGTGTACTGGAAGATGTTGGAGACGTGAAGTAGCGAGTCCTGACTATTTACCCAGGATGGGTAATTGCCTTCCGAACCGGGAAGAACGTGCGGTCTGGAGAAGGTATACCCTGGTTCGATTCCCGACGACCTGGGGAATGCTAGTTACAGCTACATATGGAGAAGGTGTGATATGCAGTGCATATCAATGCTCGCTCTTGGAAATTCATCGATCAACAAGGTACAGCCTACACAACTTCATCTCTCGTAGCTAAGTGTAGATATTTCAATGCTAATTTACGCCATTATTTTTTTTACATGTTTATATTTTTTAGTAGTATGTCGGACTGTGTAATTTAGGCTTGACGTTTTAATCATGACTGATTTCACATTCGACAGGTTTTAGACTTCCATAAGAAGTGCAACCCATTTTCAGCTTGTAATTAAGTATGTTTAAGTAGTTTTCATCTTAAATTCAGTAATATTTCATGAAGATTTCTTAGGGTAGTGAAGAGGACATCGATAGTCATTTTGTGATTCAGTGTAGTTTATCAACGTGGTGAGCTCTTTATTATGTCAATTTGTGACATTCTTCGCCACGTTAGACTGTGTTTCTGTTGAGCTACATTTTCCTACTGCATTTTCGAACTTTATACATCTGAGTGTTTGGATTATGAATAGAAACCTGATTCTGATAGCAAGTTTTGAGTTTTGTGAAAGTTTATTTTATACTTATATAGAGGAGTTCGATTTTTCGCTTTTATTAGTAACCACTCATTGTGTTGGTGAAGAACAGAGGCTGGTAATGTTTTCTAACCAGACAATTGTGCTAATTGTTATGATTACCATGTCCGGTGATGTAGAGACATTACTTTGTTTCTCGAATTCATCCGTGCAGGGGTGTAACGAACATTGGCTTGATCAACTTTCTCTTTATTTGTATTTAACTTGTTTCATGTTAGCCTCTCGCGTGAAGGCATAGTTGAGATCCTTGGTCGAAGGAATTTATCAGTGTTTTTGATTGTCGTCATTTGACTTTAATATATCTCTGAAACAACATTCACTTTTTTAATCAGCGTATATCCCAAATTTAATAAATGTATAAATACATTCTGATTAAGGAGAGTCGATGCTATTGCAATCTCTCATAGCATAGGTATTAATTCTAAAAGGATATTTTATTATTGAGATAATCCAACCAACATCATTGAAAACTAATGTAAACTATGTATAAATTTAAACAACGACGTAGTAACAACAATTATCGGCTGAGAATAAAATTCGTCATTAAGCAATGAAGGTAATCCAGTTACGTTAAAATATGTATGATTATAATAAATTAATTCTGAATAGTGTACTCAGGGGAGTACATATGTATAAGAATAGAGCCGCGTGAAGGCAGTGAAAGAATGAAATAAACATTAAGATATTTCATGGAAGCTAACCCATGATAATTGTGATTGTGTAGTCAAATATAAGTTGACTTATTTTCAAGTCTAATTCAGCGTTGTACTACAAGCATTTTGTTGTTGCTTAGAAGCATGCTCACTACAAAGTAAAACATTAAAACATGTATTAAATGATGTCAACCTTAATATTCTGAATTTAATCACCATGCTGACGAGGGTTTTTCAGTTATCCCGATCAGTTATTTTGGTGAGTGCAATAATTATTAAAGTGATAGATTACCTCTATTAAGCTTTGTCACCTGGTTGACAAAGGACCAATTTAAATATTTTCGAATCAGATTAAGGAAACTAATGATCTTATTCTAATGGAAGAATGTTAAACTGAGGCTTGCGAAATAAAAGGAAACACACTTGGAGTGTGTCATTCTTTATATAGATATATTTTCCAATGTAGATTTTTGTACATAAATGATAGTGCTAATTGTAGGATTAATAATGACCTACTAAAATGCGGAATTTATTTTCAATAAGGCTTTTGAGGCATTGCTCGTGCCATAGTAGGGTATTATCTTAAAGAGTGTTTAACGTTGTTTTTTTTATGGAGAATACAGTGTGTCTAGTGATGACTAGAAGCTGTATTCGGGTCACTGTGATTTGAGCTTCCGGTTGAAGCTGCAATTGATTTTCATTTCTTGTGATATTATTATAGCATTCTGCTATAATGTCTTGGTGAATAAATTTTGAAGAATTTTATTTTAATTCTTTTAGAGTGGTATTTTATAGCTGCGATAGGAGGTCACGTTAAGGAAACCATCGCAGGCATTTCAGTATAATTCCACGCTTTAGTGATGATGTTTTTCTCTTTCTTGTGTTCTTCCGAGCTATGGTTTTTCTTGACGTTCCCTCAGTTAGGTAATCCTTGTGCCCCATTATCCCCGTCTCTTGTTGAGTGGAATCAGGGGGTCTTTTAGTCGGGGTTTTCAGGTTCTGCAATCCAGCTACCAACGAGGGATATCAACAAGCTGACGGTAGGTATTTCGGGGACAGTACCTTCTTCAAGGCCACGGCCGCCTCCTTCTCTCTTCCTTGTCTATCCATCCTAACCATCCCTTACCTTCCCTCGTGAGGCCCCTGTTCGCTATGCAAGTGAGGCCGCCTTGGCGAGGTGCCAATCCCACCTCACCAGTTGTATCCCTTCCGATTCGATGTTCCCAGCTCTAGGACACTGCCGTAGAGGCGGTAGTGCTGAGTTCCCTCGCTGAGTCCGTGGGTTCCACCAACCTGGAGGGTAATCGACTAAAAAAAACTAACCCTAGTGCTAGGTTAAAAATAGCCAGCCGTCACTATTTTCAACGCCTGCAAATAATATATATACTGTTTTAGATCCCTTAGTTGGGGGGGGGGGGGTAGTTAGGGATAAAACACTTGTGTTACTGTGATGATTTGGAAGACAGTTCCTGGGAGTTAGTAGCTTCCCGTAGCTGGGAGAGCTTACCTGTGTAGTGTGTTGTTTGGTACTTAAACGCTAGGGGGTGTTCCTGCAAAGGTGCAAGTGTTGATTAGGGGATGGACCTCCAAATGCAGGCTGCTATACCGGCCTGCCAGCTGGACCCTATGAGTAATATAATAGGCGTGCTTATGTCAGCGGCTCGACGTTATGTAGTCGGGTCGCGTGCGGGAAACACAATGCAGTCTGACAAAGCAGTTACTGGCTACTATGGTCACGGTCAATCGTGACGAAGGTCAGGAAGGGTATGAGGATGTAAAGAGGCGTGTAATTATCAATACAAGTGTAATTTACTGACCATGTGTTTATTGGTCAGTGAGTGTGAGTTTGTAAGTCCCTTTTAGGGGAATGTAAGCAATGATACAAGTAGAGTGTACAAATGGGTGAGTGGGTGTTTACAAAGTAAAGGATTCTGAGCACTTGCTGAGTCTCACCTGATGATGCAGCTGGAGCAGATGTCGGCTAGGGCCTTCGGCGACGCACACTGTATAACAGATAATGGCTCCATTTAGGACTCCACTTCTTATAGTTCTCGGCGTTGCGTGGTCAGCATTCCGCCGACGTAGCTGCCCCAGTTAGTTGTTGTGTAGATGTGTATGTATGTGTCGCAAGTAGTTGGCTAACCTCCCAAGCAGGGTGGCTGCCTCTTGCTGTGTAAAGGTAATGTTCTGGTCTTATGATGTTGCCAGTTAGGGTGTTTTTAGTGAAATATGGGGGGTGGCTTTCAGGGGGTACAGCCCCCCGGGCCTGTACAAGTCCTCTTCTTCGATTAGTTCGCGTCCCCGCGAACGGGAACGGAACGTAGAGTGGGGGTGTCGATGTGATGGGTCGTTTTTGATTTCCTCTTGTACTTCTTCTTCTTTCTTCCGTGTCGATGTAGCCGTGTCGATGTCGTGGTGATGTGAGTTCAGCTTGTGCTCAGAGGGGTAGGTTTTGGGTTTTACATGTTATACATTTGAAATAGTTAATTTTTGGAAGTTGACATTTGAAGCATTAATAATAAAGGTACAAAAACAAAAAAATACGTGGTCATGACATTAAGTATACATGTTGGTATTGTCCAGGGAGGACAAAACCTATGGCTGGACGGGTGGTTGTACCGTCCGGTGCTGTGTGGAGGAAAAAATTGCTCCCTGTGATATATAGTTTAAAAGATGGAAGAGAATAGAAAAACAGGTGTCCCCGGGTATAAGTTAGAGGGATATATCGTAATGGTTTATTGTTCTTGGGATGAAACGGGACACCTTCACAAATTTGGGCGTTAGTAGAAAGAAAAGTGTATACATAGTGTGGCAGGGTTAAATGGTGTGACCATAAGGTTATATGCATAGATGTAACAGAATTGTGTTCCTGATGTGTAGGTTATACTGCAATTCATTATTTTCATATTACTTCTTGCATTTACATTTTCTTTTTACAATGATGACATGGTAACAGCTATACTAATACTAATAATAATAATAATAATAATACGCTTTGCCCGTGAGCTTGGTACCTCTTTCTCATTATGTGATCACTTCATAGCGCTCTCATCTGGCCTTGGTCCTACCTTTTCGTCCATGGCCATTTTCTACCCAGCCATTTTACTGTGTTTTAGTGGCTGTGCCGCTTATTCACACCTGTCGTGCATTTTCCCCCGTGGGTGAGAAAATTGCACCTTGGAAGCAAAGGTGAGCGCTTACAACCCTTGCGCTGTCCCTGGCTGCCGTAGGTCGCTCATTATTTAAGCGCTTTCTAAGAGTTGCGTCAGTGGCGTTCAGTGTCCCACGATCACTTCACGTTGCTGATTGCGTGGCCATCACCTTATCGGTGCGACTTGAAAATGTAGCAAAGTGTATGTGTTTTTGTGACATCAGTGTTTTACATTTGTGTGTGATTCGGGATATGTATTTACAGGGTGTATGTACAGTGCAATGATCTTGACCTGTGAGACATAAATATTTTGCTAGTGGGTGTGCTGCTGTCCATGATTTCTTTCTGCAATCCTGAAAGAGAACGCATGGGTAAGGTTATACTGGACAATGCATTGTTGTCATTCATACATGTATATACCTTCTAGTCGCCCTTGGCGCCTTACTCTATTCTTATTCTATGCCGGCTAGATTTCTATCTTAGCCTAATGTTGTTATCTTAATGTATTGTGTTATCGGGCTTACCCTGGTACCGGTTTTTGGTAACCAGGTGCCGAACGCGTTTAGCCTAAATTATGATAAATGAAGAAAAAATATTTGGTGTTTATAAGTCGAATGGTTTTGCCTTAATCTAGTTCCGAAATGTGCTGTGCTATTATTTAGCAGCAGCGCTTATTAAATTTGCTTAATTTTAAGTTGCGTACTAAATGCAACTGTCTTACATGCTAAAATTTCGACCGGAGCAATCGCCCGGGGCAGTTTTACCTCCCCAGATCACCACCCGCGTGTATTCTAGAAACACCGGTTGTCTCTAAAACCACCGGATCCCGCTCCCTTAATACTAGTTGTCGACATTTATATTAGTGATTAATATAATAAATACTAAATTTCCGGACGCCTGCGCCGCTGGAGGGCAAACGCATCGCCGTTATACTTGCCTGTGTTGTCATCATTCTTCCTGTGTCATTCATTGATGTATTCATCCTTGCTGGGTTTGCCCCCGGAACCCCTTTTTGGTAGCCCGCTGCATGCCTATTTAATATCTCTGGCCGCCCGCTGCGTTACCATTTACGCTCTGGCCGCTGGCTGCGTTACCATTTATGTGGGCACTGGACATCGTCCGATAGAATAATATCATCCGGGAATTTTAGCGTCCGGGCATCCTCTTCGCCTATATTGGCATTGCTGGGTTTGCCCACTCGACCCCTCTAGGCAGCTCCCTGCATGCCTATTTAATATCTCTGGCCGCTCGCTGCGTCACCATTTAAGCTCTGGTGACCCGCTGTCAGCCATTTATGTGGGCACGGGACCGAATGATCGCGTTCATTCCATATTATTCATATTTCATATTATTCATTATTTGTATTGGTTGGTTGTCTTCACCTTGGCCACGCGGGGCAAGGGCTTGGCGAATCTAGGATTGGTCTCGCTGAATCCTGAGATTCTGCTTCACTTCTGCGAGTAGAAGACTAACTTCCCGCCATAGAAGCTCTACTTACTTATATACTAAACTAGGAGTCTAGTCCTAATTTGGTCGTCCCTTGGTTCCTCTCCTGAGTCCGGTGCGGAGTTGGCTAATTCTCCCCCCGTTTGTCAAAAGTCTCCCCAGCAGGTCTGGCTTCGATGCCCGTAGCACATAGTGGGTGTGACGTTTCTTTGTCCCGGGGACAGGCTAGGTACTCCCGGGCTTCCGAAGTCTGCCCGTGCTAGGTCATCGGCGCTTCGACCTTACGTAGTTCCGTCTTTTTGGTCTGGGTCAGGATCTGTTGGCGTCTTGCCCCGTCCCTGCCCCTCTGTTCCCGCTCTCATCATCATTCAGCGTGACATCAGATTCCTTTTTTTTTATAAAAAAAATAGTGTGACTTGTAAGTAATTTACTGTGTAGTTATGTAAATTTTCAAGTGTCCTGGGGTTGTAGAATCTTCTAAATGCATGGACTACTTTAGGCCTTCTGTTGCTACGTCGGACTTCCAGCGGAAATGCCTTGGTAATTTTCTTGGAGGCGTTAGTGGGTTTTTATGGCGTTGGGTCCCTTGTTATTAGGATCCGGGTGTGTTATCTGCTGGATGGGCTTAAAGCATGGTAGGAGAGGGTTGTGTATCGTTGGACTCCATGTTAATGGTGGCCGGGAGCCGGTGATGCTACTAGGATGTTTTACAGTGAGTGGACGGGGTAGGTACTTCCCAGGTTTGCAAAAAAAATTAAAAATTCCATGCAGGTGTAATAAAGATAATAACCCTGGTGTGTGGGTAGGATATTCCATGCATGTGGCTGGATATGAGGCGTATCCGCTCTCATTTGTGGATAGGTATAGGCTGAGGTGTAATAATCCTATGTCCCTTGCATGCGGGATTATTTAGTAAAAAAGAGTTGTTATTATGAATTTGGCCTCATCTCTTTACATAGAGATGTGCATTACGCTTAATGTCGTTTTTCCGACTCACCCCCAATACTCGGGCGTAAGCATTGAGATCCAGGGCGTAGTGGACCCTTTCTTTAGACGCATGAAGTCTATCAACCCCGATGTTTATTTTTGCATGTAGTTTCGCTGTTTTTGTGTGTCCATGTGTTTGTGTTGGCTAGTGTTGTGAGTGATAAGGTTATGGAAGGAGAAGGGTGGTATAATGGTAGCCCGTAGGTGGTGTCCTGGCCATTCTGCATGTACCATCCATTTCTGCTCCTGTCATCCTCACTTGGTCGCTATCTGCTTTCTATCCGCTCCTTGGGATTGTGAAGTGCGATGACGCTGTGACGTCATGGCCTAATCTGGTCTCTCATTTATAGTGTTAAGGTAGCAAGTGATCGTAGTGTAACTGGTCGTGTCCTGATCGTCTATGATGGTTTTAAAATGTAAAAAAAACAAGAAGAGAAGTAGTTATTGGGGGGGTTGTTCCTTGAGGGAATCTATCTGTATTCGCCCCTGATTAGTGGTCGGGTGTGGGCAGAAGGTGCCCGTAGCTGTGGTTACTGAGGCTTGCGTGACTGTGGTTGCGTTCCGCTGCAGCGTGCTGGCGCGCGTGCCGTTTATCGGATACGTCTTATCGTGTGTCGTGATGCTAATTGTCAGCCGGCGCGTGTAACCTGTTATCGCACTTGTAATCAAGCTTCTGTGGCCCTAAGATAAATCCGGCCTATCGTGTCTGTACATTGCTAAATGCCAGGCCTATTGTAACAGCGCTGAATCCTGTGTCAATATCCGTGTGTCTGTATGCTGTTATTATTGATGGTTTATGACAGCGTCATCATATATGCGTGTCACCAGCATGTCTGTGTGCTCTAGGAATGCCTATCGGCAACAATGTTGAAATGCGCGAGAATTCGCAACGCAGTGTTTCGTAGTGTTTTTGTTTTCATATTCTTGTGTACGGGAAGTCTCTTACGATACGTATGGCGGCTGACGGAACGTGACTTTTGCCAATGTCCGTGTGTTGTCATTGTTTCGGATTCCGGGAGGGCCAGTGTGCTAATCTGCCCCGTTTTTGCTTACCGATGTTGTGTGGACATCTGTTCTGCAAGACTTTTGCCTTGTGTAATTTTTATACCTGTGTTGAGGAAGTCTATTTCCTATGTTTGGGGTAATCGTAATTTTGCATGGCTTTTTGCCGGCAGAAATGTGGTGTTACCTGTATCTAGGTGTTGGGCACTATGGTTCAGAGGAAAGTATTTTGTGGTCGCTAATGCCCTAAGTAGGCTTTGGTGGCGAGTATCCTGGAACGAATCTATGTTCCTGTATGTATGGTCAAGAACCTCCCTGTCATTAAAATCGTGTGGCTCAACCGCTTATGTGTTTGTATGGGGCCAATTTCAGTCTAATTGGGATTCTGGATATATGTTTTCCACGGCGTCCGATTTTACTTGGGAATTCGGACCCGCGATCCAGTGTAATGCTCCGTATTTTATGTCTGCGTTGTCTGTTGGGATTTGTGTGTCCCTAGTTTGGCTCTTGATTGTGTCTTCGCGCCAAAAATACCATTGGTTAGTTTGTTTTTGGCACGAAGGTATTGTGTGATCGTGAGTGCGCGCCCGCCTTGTTCTAAGGTCCTGGTGCTACGATTTCTGTACCGTATGTACCATGGCACGCGTATCGTGTATTTGAGGCACGCGGATGAAAGTATGTTTTAGCGTGAGTGTTTTGTGCCTTTTGTGAAGACACTCGTACTCTTGTTTTGGGAGTTATGGGGTTTTGAAACTAGCGTGAATGTTCGTGGCTACTACATTCAGGGCTGAGAGCTGTTAGTTGGTTTGCGCCTGGTGAAGGCCGCGTGATTATGTGTGTGTGTTATCGCTGACCCGGCGATAGTATTGGGTTACAGCAGTGCAAGGAAGTGCTTTGCCGGCTAGATAGCTGGCCCATGTGCCAGGCCAATGTGTGTATGTGTGCCAACACGTCTGCCTACTGTCTACATATACAGCGTGTCCTTGGGCTTCTCGTAATGGCAAGGAACCTTCCTGTAATTATATATTGTGTCCCCAATTTTTTTGTGATATTGTGGGCCTGGGATGAATATATCCCTGTTAGTGGTAACTAGATGTCGTTATGCATGTGTGTCACCGGGCCGCTAGTTGCGTGTTTGGTGACTAGGTGTCGGAGGTGATTTTATTATTTTATGCATATAAATGTCTGTCAGTGTGACTATCCCTTACTTCCCTATCCTTCAACTGGATAGTTACCCGACCTTGCATTCCTGGTATTCAGCAGGTCGCGGGTTCGTGACCGTCTTTGTCCAGGGTGTTCATTCCTGGTGCCTTTTAGGCCTGTGTCTTCGGGACTGTTTTGCCAAGTGTATTGACTGTTTTGTATGGTATTTCGTTTAGTGTGTGACCTCCAAAAATAAATAGTGGTGTTTTCCCCTTGAGCTGTGAGTGTTACCCCATGGCGTTTATGTTTGGTTTGAGCGCTGTTATGGGGGACAAGAAAAATTCATGGTGTAGGCAGTGTAATAAATAGCGTATGCCTATGGATCAAATATATACAGTTCAACTTGGATAATTCGCACTTCACGGGATTAGTGAAAGAAAACTTGAGTTATCCAAAATTCAAATTAAGAAAGTTCTTTGAATAATAGTAGAGAAAATATATTGTATGACATTTACATAATGCTTTATGTTCACTATAGCAGGTTGCCATGCGGCGGTATTTTGTAAAGATTGTATCGTAAATAATTTCAAAAGTTCAGAATGAAAGATAGGACCTGAGTGTACTATTCACCTATTGGACGACGTTAATAAGACAGTAACCTAGTTCCGTCTCAGGGGAATCTACTATTTTTCAAAAATAGTGTGAGATTCTTAATTGTTTCTTACGATTAAGTCTCTCAGCCATCACAAGAGATTCTAGCAAATTGTAGGAACGGAACATAGAACAACTTAGTCATTTCTACTTAGAAAGACCCGCCTAAACTCTATGCTGTGATTTGTTGCTTAGGCTGTATTTGGAACAGTTCTTTCCGCCCCTGAGCGGCGTGGCCCAAATGATTGGCTTCTGCTTGGCTTTGCACATTAAAAACTTTGAATTGTCCAAAATATATCCTGAATTAACCACGATTATATGGCCTAAAAAATGCTAGGGGCCAAGAAAAAACTAAGAAGAATTTTGAATTATATAATTTTGACTTAGCCATGTTCCACTGTATATACATGAAAAATGTGCATTTTTGTCCATGAGTCTCTGCGTGTCTACCGTTTACAGGGCTGGACCCTGCCCTTTGTGTGTCAATTATCGTGTTTCCTGCGAGTAAACGAACCTGCCCGTATGTGTATTTGTGATTCAAGTGACATTGGTGTATGTTATATTCCTGGTGAAAGTTGTCATCCACGTCCGAGCGTCATTGCTCGAGAAAGTGATTACTTCCGCCTTGTCACTAAGGCGTAGGCCCCTGATACCCACTGAGGTGCTTCTTTACTATTTTCTGGCGGAGTTTGTAGCAAAGTAAGTCTGGGCCTACTTTCACCGTAGTGCCTGGATATTGGTCTGAGTGTGCTTCTGTCTGAGGGACTAATTGCACTCTGCGCTACCCTAGCAGTGTTTATAGGGGTGTGTGTATTCCTGACTGCCCGGCCTCGTGGGGTAGGTAATAAGACCTTTCTTATACCCCGTGTACCGTGTGTTTGTGGCTGGTCAGTGTGCGCAGGTGTGTGTTGTGCACCCTGAGGGCCTGAAGGCAACACCTTCTTATGCCTTCGCACCTGGGGTACACATGCTGGTGCCCGCTTCCATTCTGGCAAAATTTCCCTTTGAACTAGCGGAAAAAGCATGTAATTGCCTGTGATTGCCCTGACGATGTATTGGAGTGTAGTCTAACTGATTTCTGGCCTATGGCCACGGTAGACTCCTGCCCTCGTGTTTGCCTATGTGTGTAGGCTTGTGTGGGCTTAATGTGCTGTGGGGCGGGCTCTACGTTCTCAGCCCATTGCATATTTACCTCCCGTTTTCTCCCTGTGTTAATATGTCTGCCCGAGAGTCCTGGCGTCAACTCCCTCTCGTTCGTCCGTTCTGAGGGGGTTGGCATGGGTTCTGATCCTCGGTTTGGCAAAATTGCCTTCCGAACCGGAGCTGAGGGGCGTGTGTTGATGTGGCCTTGGCCCTGTAGTGTGTTGGGGCCTAACCTGGCCGTCTTCTGGACTGTGGCCACGGTGAACTCCTTCCCTTGTGTGGCGGTACCGGAAGTAGCCGCCCGAGTGTATTGCTTTAATTAGGGTCTTTGTATATGCTGTTTGTATGTGTATGCGGGGGTGTTCTGTTTCATGTGTCCGCTCTGGGCGCGTGTAATCGTCGGATGTCCCTAGCCATTGCCATCTGTTTGGCTAACATGTAAATAATGACTATGGTCGTCCCGGCGTTCCATGCTATAGTGGTAGTTGTTGTTGTATCTAGGTCGTACCAGTATTTTTGAAGTGCTGGTATTTGTAGGGGCTGTCTGTGGTGTTTAAAAGGTGTCTCCGTGACGTTAAATGTCGGAGTGACTGACGACCAGTTGGCATTAAGTATCGCCGTTATGTTGTCATACAACAACGGCTTCGTCTTTAAGGGCTCAAAATCGTGTAGTTGTAACTGAATTTGCTTCGTCCACGCTGCCGGTAGTGTGTGGGTTATGGCAAGCTCCTTTACCATTTTTGCGTCACACGGAAACGCATGTGGTATTAAGATGTTGCCGCCCTCTATGAGTTGGCAATCGCATGGGAGGTGTATCTCTAGAGCCCCTGGCGGTGCCTCCGTGTGTGGGTGTAATAGGGTTGTCCTTCCTTCTGGGCATTGGATACCCATCTCCGCCGTTGGGTTTGTAACGACAAACTTATCCATATCAATCTGTGTGATGAGGGCTGTCTGCGATCCTTCGTCGCATCTGTATGCGCAGGATTCCAATATTTTATCGGTTGGCGCGTTGTTATATAGATTGACGGCGCAAGCAGGCTGAATTGTGACCACTTCTTGGAATCGCGGTATGTAACAGAGCGCATTTATCTGCGTAATGCAGTCATGTAGCGCATTCCCTGTTAACACGCGAATGTCGCGGCCGTTAACTGCTAGCAGCGTTGGTTCGTGTGTCAATGTGCACGTACCCCCTAGCCACTTATATGGTATGGGAATGTATTCAAATAGGTTCCACCGCGCGTTTTCCTCGATTATGGGTATGTTAATTTTTATGTGTAGTCTGTCAGCATGATATATACACGAGCATATTGGCTTCGTGTAATACCAGCTTATTTGTTCGGTGGAGGTGGCTAGTTTGTAATTGTGTTTTCCAAGGTTGTGTTGGAGCTTTGTTAAATCCTCGCGCAGAGTGTTTGTTTGTATAGTATTCTTCGGGATTTTGTGTTGTCTGCATGCCATTAAATCTTGCTGTTTGTGCATGCTCATGATGGCATTGTAAATACTTATGGCGTTTCCCATAGCCATCTGAGCCGTGGAAGCCTGTATACTGTCCTGCGCTTCTTTGCCCGCTCGGGTCGCATTCGCGAGCGCTTTCAATTGTTCACCAATTGTGGTGATGGAGTCGTGTACCGTGTGTGTCCAATTGTTTAACTCGAGTGTGGTCTCGGTCAGATCCTTATGGTTCGCGTGGATCATTTTGCTTAAATTCTCTGTGTAGCTTGCAATTTGCTGCTGCGTCATTTGTAGTGTTTTGCTGTCTTCCTCTGTAGCAACGCCGCAACAATATTGTAGGAAATTGCCTATAAATGTGAGTTCTCTCCTTCCCCTCCCCCGCGTGGTCTGTATGGGGGCGAGTGTCCCCTGGAGTTGTTCTGTATTGCCGTGTATGTTAAGTGCCTGTTCGATGGCCTCCCATAGTGAGTGTATTTGGGTTTTGTGGTCGTTCTCTGTTATGGCTGACGATACCGGGATGTATTCTTGTTTCACCGGTACGTCGTAAGTGATGGGTATGTTGCCCTGATAGACCGTCTGTCCCCGTATGTGCTTCCAATGCACGCCGGGGATAATTTTTACCCTCGGCCCTCTTGGTGTTTGCTCCAGGGCGTTTGTGAGTATCCCGCTAACCATGAGGGTGAGTAATAATGTAAACGCGTTTGTATGCCTCATTGTGCCCGTGGTGTGCGTACTATGTATATATATGTCTTTTGTTGTGTGACTTTTGATGTATGAGATTTCTGGTTCTTTCTTAGGGGGCTGGTTTGGAAAAAAATTCCCTTGTGTAGCTAGGGTGGAGGAAAAATAATGCTTTCTGTCAAAAAAAAAAAAAACTTTTTCGCTTGGCTGTGTACGGTACGGGCCGTTTCTACCACGAGGGCTCGTTGTATGAGTCCTACCCTTATTGTTCGGGGTAGCAGCGCCTCCACCAATATGTTTTAGATCCCTTAGTTGGGGGGGGGGTAGTTAGGGATAAAACACTTGTGTTACTGTGATGATTTGGAAGATAGTTCCTGGGAGTTAGTAGCTTCCCGTAGCTGGGAGAGCTTACCTGTGTAGTGTGTTGTTTGGTACTTAAACGCTAGGGAGTGTTCCTGCAAAGATGCAAGGGTTGATTAGGGGATGGACCTCCAAATGCAGGCTGCTATACCGGCCTGCCAGCTGGACCCTATGAGTAATATAATAGGCGTGCTTATGTCAGCGGCTCGACGTTATGTAGTCGGGTCGCGTGCGGGAAACACAATGCAGTCTGACAAAGCAGTTACTGGCTACTATGGTCACGGTCAATCGTGACGAAGGTCAGGAAGGGTATGAGGATGTAAAGAGGCGTGTAATTATCAATACAAGTGTAATTTACTGACCATGTGTTTATTGGTCAGTGAGTGTGAGTTTGTAAGTCCCTTTTAGGGGAATGTAAGCAATGATACAAGTAGAGTGTACAAATGGGTGAGTGGGTGTTGACAAAGTAAAGGATTCTGAGCACTTGCTGAGTCTCACCTGATGATGCAGCTGGAGCAGATGTCGGCTAGGGCCTTCGGCGACACACACTGTATAACAGATAATGGCTCCATTTCGGACTCCACTTCTTATAGTTCTCGGCGTTGCGTGGTCAGCATTCCTCCGACGTAGCTGCCCCAGTTAGTTGTTGTGTAGATGTTTATGTATGGGTCGCAAGTAGTTGGCTAACCTCCCAAGCAGGGTGGCTGCCTCTTGCTGTGTAAAGGTAATGTTCTGGTCTTATGATGTTGCCAGTTAGGGTGTTTTTAGTGAAAGAGGGGGGTGGCTTTCAGGGGGTACAGCCCCCCGGGCCTGTACAATACATACAACTATTTACAACAACTTTTCACTTTCTTATGGTGACTTCACTTCCATAAATCACGTTATATTTTTAAAAGACTACCAATGTCTCTCCCAAAACTTTCACATGTCTGATCAAGGTTAGCTATGGCCTTCCAGTTAAGTTTAGCTCATACTTTATAAGTCAACACCTGGTTCAATAATATGACCAAAATCGGACCCCCATTTTGTTTTTTGCGTGTATTGTTATTAATTTCATCTTTTTAAAATTTGAATTTTAGCTACAGTAGATGAGTTTTTTTATATGTTTTCTAACATTGTATCTGGTTCAGATTAGCTTATAACAGCCCACATTTTCCTATGAAATGTTTTCATTAAAAGTAGCAAAAATGACGTCTGGGAAAAAGGTTGCCAATGTCGGACCCCTGTTAATAATGAACGTAAAATCACATGAAACCACTAGGAAAGTAATGAACGTGAAAATACTTTATTTTTACATTATATAATGTCTTGTTAGGAACATAGCTTATTGTTATGACCACAAAATCCAGAAACCAACCACTTTGAGAGTTTCCTATTTTCTCCCGCGGGGACTGATATTTATTTGGGCCATCTGAAACAATATTTTGAATGGCTTAAATAAAAACAAAGAATTTTTAATTTGAATTTCTGGAGGGTTATTAGGGGGTCCGACTTAGGATTTTTAGGGGTCCGACTTAGGAAAGCCGTGGGGGTCCTACTTAGGCCATCTTGTACTTGATTTTTGCGAGGCTATGAAAAAAAATTGAATAGGTGTTTCGACAAGCAAATATCACATTTATCATCGTATCGCTTACTAAAGACAGTACTGTAAACACAATGTGACTTACCCTCTTTGAAATACAAAACAATCACTATTCCATGAGCACGTGTAAAAACAGCCACTCACATGACAACCAGTAATGGCGGAACTGACGGGATACTCCCCACAGTCCAGTGCTGCCACTTCCACAACACAACATTTCCTTTTATACCTCCACATTCAATTATGTGTCACTATGCGGCAGCACCTTCCAAGCAAAATAATGCAGGGGTCCGACTTAGGGACTCGGGTCCGACTTTGGTCACTTTCCTTAATAATAACAATGAACAATGCTTCCATAAGATTACTTCATTCGTGCGTTTTCCCTTCAACATGACCTTATACAGTCACGTTCAAATACAAAAATACGTATCTTCCTTCGTAGACACAAACTTGCTGTACAACACACATGTGGCATTATCCATCACTTAAACGCATATCATGGAACTATAACTGAACTCAACAATCATCAGTTTCTAAATATCTTAAATTCTTCCCTAAGCTTGCACGAATACTATCATAAAACAACAACTTCTGAACATCATAACAGTTACTGTATTATCATTTCCAACGTCGTCCTGATCGCTTGGAAGGCAACTCCAACTTTAAAATATTATCATTCGTGCTAATTGATACAACAATGCGTTTCTTCAATATTTAAAACAATGCAGACTATTTTTGGTTCCCTAGTTTAGGGGCTGCGACAACGCGGTCATGTATTCCAGTGTACTTTGGGTGTATGTAGGATCTGTCTGATAACCGGTGTTAATTGTGATGACTGTATTAGTGTGTGTTATCTCTTTCTTTTAATTCAAGTAAGGACTGCAGGCGATAATTTCACTTAGTTCCTACTTTCGCTACAAAATGCTACCGCCCATGACACCCAGCTGTGAACTTGGCTACAACTATCTCTCTCCTACTTAAGATATGTTTCACATTTTGCAGTACTTCAGAGATTCTATTTCCACAATATTAATCACAAGCATTATATATTTTTTCATTACTCATTACAAGTCTACCCGCGGCTTCGCCCGCGATCAAGACAATGGGGACGATACATTATTGCTGTTAATTGGTCTATTCTATTACACCGATCTTGGCTACAGGTGAGTCCATTTTATTTCTGAAAATTCTGATACATACAGTATATCGATATGAATCACAAAGTGGGAATTCCATAGAGTTGAGAAATTATAGCGGGTCGATGTTACGTTATGTGAACATATTTGAAAATTACGTTTTGGTTTTGCCATCATCTGCTGAGACATAACGATTTTGTTGCCTGGATACTCGTGAGCACGCCACATACTGTTTTCCATGGGAAAAACTGGTTATTGTCTAAATCTACACTTGCTACTGTAAGTGTGTGTCATTGCGCTTTGTTAATAATAATTGCGAATACTGTTTGAAGAAGGAACTGGACTCCTGCACACTGGAATGGCTAATCGGAATAGGGGGAATTAAAAGTATTTTTTCTTAAGCTATTCAGGGTGTACTTTTCCCTGAGTTATTGATGATTTGAACGCCAAAATTTCGCTATTAATAGATCAATAGCAAAAATATCTATCACTTTGGCCGCTGTTGTACATTTTGCAGCCTCTTCCAGTGTTACATCCCAGGAATTGTAATTCTACAACAACCCTTTTGCCTCACATGCCTCTCTAAATCATGAAAATTCCTGAATATTGTGTTTTTAGACATCTTTGAAAGAGGTTTCCATCGCACATGGTGAATATCCATTGTCAAAGGAAAACATTTCATGTAACGAACATGGGCCGTGTAACCTGTACCGAAAGCTTCTGCTTAACACCAGGCCAATTCGGAACAGCAGTTCTTTGAACTCAGATTTGCCAAAATTTCATTGTAATATCTGTGTACCTGAACATACAGAAGAGTGCTTTGAAAATCACATCTTGTGTAAATTTTGGAAATATAATAGACCAGATTTCAGTCGACAATCTCTTCTCCAATGCTTCTTCTTCCCTGTATAATACTTTGAGATTTGAAGACAGGTCTAGCCTCGACAAATTAACGCCATCTTCACAAAGCAATATAAAGTCCATTTCTTATTTATTTATTTATTTATTTATTTACTAGCTGAAGTACCCGTCCTTCGCTACGCGTGATAAATAAAATAAAATGTGAAGGTGACAGTTAAAACAGGGGATAGGCGAGGTGCTGCGCAGAGGGAGATTAAGGATGGAACATTTTGTCCAACTACACCGCTCGGCGTTGACCGTGTTTTATAGCACAAATTTAGGTTTTACTCGCTAACGGTTGGAGATACCTTTCGGACAGGAAATGTAAGTTTAAACCTCGTATATGCCATCAAAAGTTTGCTATTTCATAGCGTTCTCTTTTTATTTGAAATGGAAATATGAAAGTTTGAAACCAAAGGGTGTAGTCACGTCACTAAAATGGTCGCCATCTTTAAATAGTGAAAAGTATTGAAAACAAAAGTAACCTATATGTTAACCAGGTAAATCAGCTACTTCCATGTAAAATTCATGTAAATCGGACCAGTGGTACTTGCGTGATTGAGTAATACACAGACACACACCATTTCATTTTTAGCTTCGATTCGCTCGGGTCATAGCCGTGTCATATTGTTATTCAATGAAATGCAGGTTTAACCCCGTTAACACCCCTTTAGAACCTGAATATCCAAAAATCTCTCCTTAGTAGACGTTTTCGACACACAACAAACATATCCCCAAAATATCATTCTGCTAACATTAATAGTTTGGGTTGGTCGATGGATTTATGAAAAAACGGCCGAACACCGATTTATTTTATGTTTTATTTATTTTTAAGCTGATTGATTTCCTCCGAGTTTCAAACTCCTCGTCTATGTCGTTTAAGAGATACACGCTCCGTTAAGAATCTTTCAACCCCAACTTTTCATCCCTTTCACCTCATAATATACACTACATCGAAAAACCATTAGACATGTGTCAGCTTATTTTTAATGATTAGTATATATGCCAAATATCACATCCCCAAATGAAACCACTCGTGAGATATTGTTATTCAATGAAATGCACGTTTACCCCCTTAACACCTATTTAGAACCTGAATATTCAAAACTCTCTCCTTAGTGGACGTTTTCGACATACAACGAACATATCCCCAAAATTTCATGTTTCTAACTTCAATAATTTTTGCTTGGCGATGATGAGTGTGTGAGTGAGTGAGTCAGGACATTTTCTATCACTTCTTTTTGATCATTTCACCCCTCCCCATGAACCCCTTAAATTGGATTTATGAAACAAAAGGTCGAACACCTATTTACTTATTTAAAGCTGTTTTCGCCCTGAGTTTGATGAGTGAGTGAGTCAATCAGTTAGAACACTTTCTTTCCTGTTTTTCCCCCAGACTTTCACCCCTCTCCAAGGGCCCCTTAAATTGGATTTATGAAAAAACGGTCGAACACCTATTTACTTGTATTTTAAGCTGTTTTTCCCGCCGAATTTCAAACTTCTCGCCTATGTCGTTTAAGAGATACACGCTCCGATTAGATTCCCTCAACCCCCAATTTTCACCCCTTTCACCTCATAATATACACCACATCGATAAACCCTTAGATATATGTCTGATTATTTTTAATGATTAGTTTATATACCGAATATCACATCCCCAAAGAAACAACTCATGAAATATCGTTATTCAATGAAATGCACGTTTACCCCCTTAACATCTCTTTAAAACCCGATTAAACAAAATCATTCCTTAGTTGACGTTTTCGACATACAGCGAACATATTCCCAAAATTTCATTTTTCCAACTTTAATAGTTTTCGCTGGGCGTGATGAGTGAGTGAGTCAGACAGGACATTTTCTTTCAATTTTCTTTTTTCAGATTTTCACCCCTCCCCATGAACCCCTTAAATTTGATTTATGAAAAAAAAAATGTCATACAGCTATTTACTTACTTTAAAGCAGTTTTTCCCCCTGAGTTTGATGAGTGAGTCAGTCAGATAATCAGTTAGGATACTTTCTTTCCTGTTCCCCCCCAGAATGTGACCCCTCCCCATGGGCCCCTTAAATTGGATTTATGAATAAACGGTCAAACACATATTTACTTATTTTTTATGCTGATTTTTTTCCGCTGAGTTTCAAACTCCTCGCCTATGTCGTTTAAGAGATACACGCTCCGTTAGGATTCTTTCAATCCACACTTTTCACCCCTTTCACCTCATAATATACGCCACATCGAAAAACCCGCAGACTCGTGTCTTCTTATTTTTAATGATGAGTTTATGTGCACATCCCCCAATGAAACCAATCGGGAGATATTGCTATTCAATGAAATGCAGCTCTACCCCCTTAACACCCCTTTAGAACCTGAATATACAAAAATCCTCCCTTAGTGGGCATTTGCTGCCCTTGGGGAAGCAGCATAACAAATTTCATTCCAATCCGTTCGGTGTTTTCTGAGATTTCGTGATGAATGATTGAGTGAGTGAGTGAATGAGTGAGTGGTATGTGACAAATATATAGTAGAAGATAGTGTCAAGTCTTTGTTATGCTAAACTCGGTTGACAGTGCTGTGTGAGTAGGTGAGTAACTAACGGGATTTCAAGTAAAGATGCTCATTTTCTATACCGGTAGTGCAGAGCGCAACTGGCAACCAGACGGCCGTGTCTCGACTTGAGCTATGTTGCCATGGAAACTATCTGCCTTGCCATTCCTTCATGAGTATATTTTATGATTTTATTAGCCTGTGCTTGAGTGCAAAAGGGACGAAATCAGAAGAATGAGAAAGAGTATCGAAAATTCATGTAGCCAGCGGTTCCTTCTGGGTCCTAAACTATGTGTATGAAAAATTTGGTTGAGATTGGTGGAACGGTGTAGATTTGTATACGGATCCAACCCACCCACCCACCCACATACATACATACATACAGACTTTCACTTTGATATATAAGATTTCAAAAGGCAAAATTCAGGCTCAGTACGTAATGCAACACCTTCTTCAAGTCATTTATCTTTTCTTCGCGGATTGGGCTATTTTCTTTGCGTTGGTAAACTGACCAAATCTGATTTACAGGACATAAGCTGGAACGTTTTCCTCAGGAGTCCATCAATGAAGTCAGACGCTGAGACTTCTCCCTTTCTTGACTTTTCTTTCTTACTTTCTTCAGACGCTGAAGTATTTTTATTTTTATTTTTTAACAGGGCACCACTTTTGTAAATCCAAAATATCTTCTGTTTCAATGATATCAACCATGAATTTCCCTTGTTTTCGAGACAAGAGGCCTTTCTTAAATAAATGCATATTTCATATGGTCTAACGACAGTATTGGAGCAATGGAGAAGAGACCTTTCATTAACAAACGATGTATGGAAGCCTAGAGATTCCATTTTCACACAAAAATGGATTTAGTAAAAAATGTGACAAGAGGTCTTTCATACATAAGCGATTAAGTTTAAAAAAACATTATGGCCTGCAATATATAATTGGCCTCACACCGAGGCGGACTAGGTTCGATTCCCGTCCAATGCATGTGAGATTTTCGAAGTGAAATGCCATGTCCTGTGGTTTGGATTCTACATAAATATGGAGATCCCGTGACTCATGATGGCAAGATGAACGGCCACGTAAAACTAAGATCAAAATGCCATTAAATACAATATGTAGTCTATCAACGGTGTACCAAGTCTGTGATTATTGAATTCATAAGGCGCTACTCCATAATATTTCAATATTCTGTTAATGAAAGATAGAGAATCAAGAAAATGACGTTCAGTAAATTGTGCTTTAAAGTTCAATGTACTGCCGGCCATTTCACTTTACAATATACAGTAGTTTGAATCTGCAGAGATAAGTTGCCAGAAACAAAGAAATGCTACTGCTATTCAACCAGTTGGTGAAAAGTACTGCACAGCGCAGTTCACTCACTGACTAGAAGCTTGAGCGTGTAGAAAAAAAACAATAGATATTAAATCGGGTTGTCATTTCCACTTCTTCTTTCTTCCTAAAATTCTTCTAATAACCACTATTTTTCTTGTATTCACCTGGAAAATATACATAATTAGTCATTTTACTGTTTACACTCGTATATCATTCTAAACCCCAGGGGTGATTTTATATATTCAAACAAGATGTTCAGTAAAGAACATATAGCCTACTTTCTCCTAAATGCATGGGTATTGTTATAACTCTTTGTCCTTTTCAAGGAGTATAATTGAATGTTGGTTGTAGTAGCTTGTTGAAATACAACGTGCTATAGGGATATTAAACATGAATATGAGGTGCCCTTTGCTAGTGCTACCTCTGTACCAAATTTCGTTCAGTTCGGTTTCACCGTGTTTGAATTGATAGGGGGAATCGATTTGCGCACATACTTGGCCACCATCTGCAAACTATTGGGCTGATGATCTTGCAGTTTGGTCAGAATATGCTTCCCACATAAAGATATGTTGTTCCAAAATTTGGTAGAGACTAGATTATTAGGTTGGTCGTAATTACATTTTAGCTTTTTAACATTTGGGTGGCCGCGATTACGTTTCCGTCAAGATGGTGGCGATATAAAATATGACACTGAGGTGCCCTTTGCTAGTGCTACCTCTGTACCAAATTTCGTTCCATTCGGTTTCACCGTGTTCGAATTGATAGGGGGAATCGATTTTCACACAAAGATGGCCACTATCCGCAAAATATTAGGCTAATGACCTATTAGTTTGGTCAAAGTATGATCCCTCCATAAAAGTATGTTGTTGCAAAAATTTTTATAGTTATCGGATGATTAGGTTAATCTAATTTGATTTAAGCTTTGAACATTTGTGTGGCCGCCATTACGTTTCCGTCAAGATGGCGGCGATATAAAACATGACACTGAGGTGCCCTTTGCTAGTGCTACCTCTGTACCAAATTTCGTTCCATTCGGTTTCACCGTGTTCGAATTAATAGGGGGAATCGATTTTGACACAATGATGGCCGCCATCCGCAAACTATTAGGCCAATGACCTATTAGATTGGTCAAAGGATGCTCCCTCCATAAAGGTGTCCTTTGCTAGTGCTACCTTTGTACCAAATTTCGTTCAATTCGCGTTCACCGTGTTCCAATTGATAGGGGGGACAGACATTCAGAGTACACACACTCACACACACAGCCTCACACACACACAGACAGGCACACTTTATTTTCGCCCTTTGTTGATCTCATAAGTCTACTTTCATTTTTTGCAAAAATTGAAAGTAGGCTAAAAAGCATATGGCTTAAGTCTTTATAAGATATGAGTCTGCATACCAACCACTTATCGTAAGGATAAACAATTACATTACCTAAGATGCTGAGGGTTGATTCTTTCACCTAATTTAAATCAATTTTCTTGTGGAAAGCAAAATGTTGTTTTTGTATCTACTTGACTTAAACCGCTGGATAAAATTACAAAGAAACAATTAAAAATAAAAACATAAGAATTGAACAAATAAATCTAAAATATAAAGTTGTATAATGAAATACAGAATTTAAAATTATGAAATTAATTTTCAGACTAAAAGTCAAAATTAATGTGAGGAAGAATAGATAAAATAATAAAAACAAAATTAAAATTAATAAAATAAAAATAAAATTTAAATTTAAATTAAAATTAATATATAGGCCTAGTATAATTACAATCATAATTAAAATTAAAATGGTTATAATAAATAAAATTGAAGTAACTAAAACCAAAATGAAAATAATTAAAATTTAAATTTCAATAACTGATATCAAAATTATGACACTTTTTAACAAACTTGCAGTAATTAAAAATAAAATTTAAATAATTACAAATGACCGCGTTGTCGCAGCCCCTAAACTTAAGAACCAACCAACCAAATAATTACAATCCAAATTTAGATAATAAAAATTAAAATGTTAATAATAAAAATTAAAATGTTAATAATAAAAATAAAAATTTAATGAATTAAAATTAAAATAAAATATTTAAAATAAAATAAAATAATGAATTGCAACATTTAAATGACCGAATTTAAATTAATTAATTAAATAAATTAATGATATTTTTACGCTTCGGAGACCCTGTGCATGAATTGAACAGGATAAGTCAATCTGCTACTTAAAAGAGAACGCAGACTACTACAGAAGATCTTGGGCAACAGATGGGTTGACGGACATGTTCGACTTGTATCAAATAAAGAAGTATACAGCAAGATGGAACCGATAACAACAACAATTAGAAAACGAAGGTTGCTGTTTTATGGGCACATCTTCCGTATGAATAATGACCGGCTCACAAAGAAAATCTGGAATTATCTTAAACCGAAACTCTCCAAGTTGAAATGGTTCCAAGAGTGTGAGAAAGATATGAGACAAGTGGGCATTACGGAGGATAAAATTAAAGACTGGAATAGTTTCAGAAGGATGGTGAAAAGCTATCAGGGTTTTATGGTGGAGGCAGAACCCAGAAGACGGAGAGGCCCTTTAACAGAGGAGCGGAAGAACAAGCTGATATATGGGCTCAAGTGATAGTGGCAAGATGTCAAAGCCGGCAAACATACAAGACGCAGACACTGAAATGAGAGTGGTTGTTAACACGCAGTCCATCGAGGTTCAAGTCGACGGTAATATATATATATATATATATATATATATATTGTGCCCTTGTATATAACAGCGTCGTATATACGAGAATCAAACTTCGGGGAGCGTTCAGTCCGGGTATGCTTTCACTAGAGCTCAAATACCAGACGGCTGCTTACAATTACAAGGACCATATGCAAAACTATAAACAAGAAATGAGTGAAAAACAAATAAAAATTACCACCATTTAATAACTGAATAAAAACAACAAAACATAAAAAATAATATAAACAAAGTCCACCCTGAACTTTACTCCCACAGTACAATTATTTACACAGATCTGAGTGGCCTAGAAAGGTCCACTCCAAAGAAATAAAATTGTGGATCAAAATCCACTTGTCTGATTAATATGTATGCACGCGTATAACTACGCTAGAGAAGAAATAAGTACTTTTGATGGAGATTTGCTCACAGATGGAACAGCCAATATGCTTGCAAACCCCCATACTGCAAACCATTATTATGGCTTTATGGGACACACTCGAAGGATATCTTACCAACAATTAAAATTTTACTGACACACGCAACCATTTAAAATTTATAAACTAATTGATCTCCATCGAGATCGCAGTGAGTCAGGAAACTCCCAGCAAAACAGAAGCTTGCCCAATGGCTCAATTGCTCAACATATACATGACAACAACGTGGCCGAACATCGAGACCACCCGAGGTCAAAGAACATGACAATAATTAAACAAGAAATAAGATGCCTAAAATCCAATGATATTTACATGAAATAAAAGCATGAATAAGCTAACACGCTGGGACTCGATCAATCAAAAACGCGAACAGCACCCATTTACCGATTACTATTCTTTTATCATTAAACAGGCTTTATTTTAATATAAGATAAACATTTACGAAGAACGGAGACCAGGTCCGTGAATACTAATGAGCACAGCTTGCTCCTTATCTGATGGAGTGCGCCGGGTAGAAATACCTTCACTTACCACTCATTAGCGTCAGTGTTCAAAACCAGCCCTCCTTGTCGAAGCTTTGAGTCATGCTATTTATAACAAGAGACTAGACAGTCCCGTTCCGCCACCTGTTAATCGCGACACATAAATTCACACACTTCTTGTCAATTCCAAAGAATTGCAAGACATCGTAGAAGGGGATTCCAACATTTTCCTCGCAAGGATTAAATGCTTATCCTGGATAATAGCTTCAGACAGAACCAAGGTTCCCGAAAACTCCTATCCCATAAAACACATATTTGCAGACTCAACAAAGCATTTAGGGCAGAACACAACACAAATCTACCACGGGCCGACACTCCAATCAAATATCATAGATTTTGTGTACCAAGACACTAAAAGGGAAACTTCATCAACAGATAAAGTCATTGGGCATATGACCCCTCACTTAACAAAAATGCAACAAACGGCAATTAACACACAAGCCTGTGTAACAATAAAAATCTATACAATAAAAAGATTTCCCACCAATTCTATTATCTACTCTAGTTAATTCAGTTTCGCTTCTGTTATGATATCGGTTCCCAATTTGTGTCGCTTAGCCGCGCATTTTACGGTAGCGAAGCGCACTTGAGTACTCTTGCCCCGAGTACTTGACATCAACAAAAAAAAATCTTCACAAAGATAGAATACATGCCACGTTGCTCATGAACTAAACTAAAGTGTGTCAGTACCACAAACCAACTACAATAAAACACGAAGACAAAAATAAAATAAAATATTTACACAAAATAATATGTTCCCACAAAACCATAACCAGTTTGTCAAATAATTAAATTATTTAGTACTTATTCCTCTTTCTGCGTCATCTCATCGAACATCGCCTGACATTCTCTCTCCAAAGTGTTTAGCTCATCTCAGACCACATGGAGCCGTAGAAACGTTGGTTCGATGTCTTCCTCTGGGTCTGGAGTTCCATCTTAACGTTGAATAAAAATAACAAAAATAAAATGTTATTTATAGTCACACGTAATTTTCTATCTAAATTTTGCCAATAGTTACTTTATTCACCATTTGTCTAGTGCAAAATTAAATGAAGACTTTCCCTAATAGTTGTAGTCGTGGGAGACTACTAAAATATTACCGATACACAAATTTCACACTCAGCTGTGCGCACACAACTTTATTATAATATTTTCAATAATGACCCTATCTCTGATAAATTTAACACTGTATATCTTCACGGTATGGAAAAGAATAAGTGATCACCTCACGGTGTCACCAAGAATCAACCCCTTCGTCACTCAGACGACAGTATTTATGTGAATTTAGCAAAAGGACGGAGGGAGAGGGAAATCTATCACTAACTTCTATAATAATGCGACTATTGGCATGCAACAGGTATCAAACAGTTTGAAAAATTATACAGGTCACAATGGGGCTATCGTGCTCTGGAATCGATCATAGATTTCGTTAATCCAATCTTTCCCGCTTTCAACTTCAAGCCGGCGTCAGACGCTCCCTTGGCGCTAAAATTGGTGACCCTCTCTGATTGGTAGTTCATGACGTCAATATCGCAGTTTAGAACAGAAGCCTCTGTCCTATGATTGGTTGAAAGTTCCTCACGTCTCTCTCATCCAGCAACTATCTTACTCGTAACGCTAGGGTGACAAAGAAATTACGGTCTGAAATGAGTCAGGACCCCAACACACCTTTGTCTGATAAAGTGTCTGTCAAACATTCCGATCTCGTCACTCCTTTGTTTCAGGACTGGGCACGTTCAAACGTACTGTCTCCACATAAGCTTGATATTTCGCAATCCAGTCTGGCCTTCCTGTATGATTCTGGCAGTAAAATCAGAATATAATGAAATGAATAATTAGAATCATTAATATGCGTAGCTTATTAAGGGTTCACAACTCCCTTAGTTGGGAAAAATCGAACTTAGAGATAAAGTCGATTTTTCTTCCCTAAGTCACATGGTGCAGATACTGGGTTAGCCTCCCTTCAAAGTTCTCAGTCAGTCCGCCTCTGCTAGTTGACAAGTGTTTTCCTCGTTCCAATGTTTACATTCTCGCCCATTCATTAGGACAGTACCAGTCTGCTGCTCACTTGCCCAGCGCTTCGCCTGGGGCTATTTGTTGCTTAAAGACTATTCCCCTCTCTGTTGCTCGTCTGTCGACATACCTGTCAACTCTGCTTGCTTCAAGATGTAAACAGGCCAGACGCTAATCACTTCCTCGATGTCGTGCTGGCTTCTGCTTGCCCCCCGTTTACTTGCATGATGTTGGACGATCACGTATTTAATTCGCTGCGTTATTTCTGACTTCCCACTATGCTGAACGTTTTCACTCCTCCATGCTGCCATCCTCTTCGTCTCTCCCGCGTGTTGCCATCTTTTTCCTCTCTCCCGCGTGTTGCCATCTTCTTCCTCTAGTAGTGACCCGTTTTTCGGATCGCACCGGTGTTTCTCTTCCCGGCCGGGCTGCGTTCTCTAATGCCCCGTGCCGCTAATCTTTGTTCGTCTTCCTTGCTGGCTTCGCTATTTGCTTGTTCTTCATGCAGCTGATCCAAGTATCTCTGCGTCTCTATGTGCATGGCTTCAAACCCTTGATTTGTTCTGCCTTCCTCATTGTATGTGTCGGGATTTTTCCGCTTGTCAATTGCCTGTTTCCAACGTCCTTGTTCGTTTCCCTCGTTTACATGAACTTCCTCTAAGTATTTCTGCGATTGAGCATGCCTATCGTTCCAGTCGTCTCGGTAGCTTCTAGAGTCCTCACGATTCTGAAATCTGCGGTCTTGCCATCTCTGATTTTCATTCCGATCTCCCCATCTCCTGTATGGTACATCTTGTCTCCGATTGTCCCTCCATTGTTGAAATCCTCGTTGTTGGAATCTATTCTGTCCTTGGAACTGTCTGTTGTTATTACGGTTGTTATCGTAATGTTGGCGCTGCCTTTTCTCGACATCATCCTGACCTCTCACGGGTGTTGAAATGTTTGTATTTGTATTGGTAGCCTGGGATCTAGTTTTTACCTGGCTCGGCTTAATCACCTCGGTTGTATTTACCATTTCGACCTGTCTTCCAATTCTATTGTGTAAGTGGGACGTGGTTTCATCTATCTGGCGCAGGATCTGTTCAGCGTGTACCGCGTCTGAAACGTTAGCTGCGACCAATACCTGCTGAACGTTAACGGGAAGCTGGCGTCCGATAGTCATGACTAGCTCGGCCTCACTTAAAGGATTATCCAGATCTTTAAACTTAAGGAGCTGTGATGAAAAAAAATCTGAATACTTAGTTTGCTGAGTAGATTGGTACTTTCTGGAGTACAATTCCATTCTTAACCCTTGTTGATATGAAGACGACCAATATTTTCGAAGGAAAGCATGCTTGAATGCATCTACGCTTTCAAACGTGTATTTGAAGCTCAAGTACCACGTTAAAACATTTCCAGTTAAAAAATTTTCCATCATGCGCAGTTGCCGGGCGGGAGCTATATCATTATCATTATAATAGTGTTCGACTTCCCGCAAGAACGCCTTGGGTGTGACTCCAGAATTTTCCATAAACTTAGCCGGTTTGAATTCATTAGAACGGATGATTTGTACAAGTTGAGGGTGCTGATTACCGTCATGGGGTGTAGAACTTCTCCCTATGTGATTACGAAATTTTTCCGTGTTCCGAGCAAGTGGACTTTCCGTGTCAACCTGACTACCAGTTGAATGAGTCGCCCCCGGGCTATCTCTGTCTCCATCTCTTGCCTTCCCGCCTAATGACCCTGCATTATGTTCCATAGAAAATAATTCTGCTTTTATCAGCCTGTCACCTTGTTCTTTAAATTTTGCTTTTATCTCATCTTCTAACGTCTGTATCCGTGTGTGGTTCTCCCCCAGCTTCTTAATTACCGCCAACCTTTCTTCCTTGGAGTCCTTACATAATTTTTGCCAATCCTTTCTAACGTTTTCTATCTTCAGATTATTAGTGTCCTGGCTCACTTCGATCCGTTCCAAGCGATCCTCCATGCGTACATTGTTTTCTTCAATAGTGGCTTTTAATCCCTCCCGGTCTACTTCTGCATTTTTCCAGCGATCTGTTGATTGGTTTTCGAGACGGTCTATGTCTTTTATAAGGCCGGTCACGTTTTCATCTACCGCCTTTATCTGTTCCTGTATAACTACGGTTATTTTCTCCACTTTATTAAATCAGTTTTGTAACCTGTCCTGTGCAGTTATAATTTCGCTATTTTTAGTTGTGCATGCCAATTCAATCTGTGCCAATTTTGCCAGAACTGTATCGTCTAAGTTATTAAGTTTAGCGTTAAACTGATCCTCAAGTTGTTTTATCTGTTTAACCTGCTTCTCATTGTTCTTACTCACATCTAAGGCGAGTAGTATAAGCTGTTTCCTTGTATGTTCTTTCATTTCAACCACTACATTATCGAGTTGCTCAGTGTTACGACTGTTTTGCGCGTCTATTTGAGAGTTTATTGATTCACTTTGTTGTGTCAATTGAGAACTAATGTTATCATTTTGTAGAGCTAATTGTGTATTAATACTGTCATTTTGAAGCGCTAATTGTGTATTAATAGATTCATTTTGAAGCGCTAATTGTGTGCCAATAGATTCATTAATTTGGGCTTTGATCACCGCTGACTGTTCAACCCTACTACTGTCTATTTGTGCCTTAAATGTTTCACTCTGTGCTATTAATTCCGCTGATTGTTCAGCCCTGCTACTGTCTATTTGTGCCTTAAATGTTTCACTCTGTGCTATTAATTCCGCTGATTGTTCAGCCCTGCTACTGTCTATTTGTGCCTTAAATGTTTCACTCTGTGCTATTAATTCCGCTGATTGTTCAGCCCTGCTACTGTCCATTTGTGCCTTAAATTCAGCCGTCATCTCCTGCCGTAACAACACCATTTGCTGCTGAGTGCGTGCCGCAGCGCACTCTACAACCTGTCTTATTTCGTCTAAAGAAGCCATCACCACAATACACTTGAGAAAATAGAGAAAATGCCAATTGGCGATGTTCTCCGATACGTGCATACATATTAACACACATTTATATCAATTTACACATACTCAGTTCGTTTAAATTTATAAACACAATCCCATTAATCCAATAGCATCCCTGAGTATCCTTCATTTTACATAATTTAAAACTTAACCCACACATTCAGTTATTAAATGCTAGCCTTACAAAACGCTACAAGAACAGACTAATTAATCAAGTATTAATTGCCTTGGAAAAGCTACACGCCTTCCTATTACATACATGGAGTTGTCTTTCTAAGCAAAGCTAATTTTTATCATTAATATGGGCGCCCAGTTTCACGATATTATCTTTACAATTAATGCAAGAAACAAAAACGTGTACTGTATTTTACATTGCAACTCCTGATTTTACTGTATAATTCACTCACTTGGCGGTAATACCTTCGCCATAACTACGTTACTTAAAATTATCACATTCGGTGATTCAAATACTGTCACATTCTGCCTCCACTTGTGGCGTGTCAGTTTATCAAAAAAATGCGCTAGAAAAGCCTAAAACAGTGAAATGCCCCACGTTGGGTAATGCCAGCGTTGCCTATGTGCCCTTGTATATAACAGCGTCGTATATACGAGAATCAAACTTCGGGGATCGTTCAGTCCGGGTATGCTTTCACTAGAGCTCAAATACCAGACGGCTGCTTACAATTACAAGGACCATATGCAAAACTATAAACAAGAAATGAGTGAAAAACAAATAAAAATTACCACCATTTAATAACTGAATAAAAACAACAAAACATAAAAAATAATATAAACAAAGTCCACCCTGAACTTTACTCCCACAGTACAATAATTTACACAGATCTGAGTGGCCTAGAAAGGTCCACTCCAAAGAAATAAAATTGTGGATCAAAATCCACTTGTCTGATTAATATGTATGCACGCGTATAACTACGCTAGAGAAGAAATAAGTACTTTTGATGGAGATTTGCTCACAGATGGAACAGCCAATATGCTTGCAAACCCCCATACTGCAAACCATTATTATGGCTTTATGGGACACACTCGAAGGATATCTTACCAACAATTAAAATTTTACTGACACACGCAACCATTTAAAATTTATAAACTAATTGATCTCCATCGAGATCGCAGTGAGTCAGGAAACTCCCAGCAAAACAGAAGCTTGCCCAATGGCTCAATTGCTCAACATATACATGACAACAACGTGGCCGAACATCGAGACCACCCGAGGTCAAAGAACATGACAATAATTAAACAAGAAATAAGATGCCTAAAATCCAATGATATTTACATGAAATAAAAGCATGAATAAGCTAACACGCTGGGACTCGATCAATCAAAAACGCGAACAGCACCCATTTACCGATTACTATTCTTTTATCATTAAACAGGCTTTATTTTAATATAAGATAAACATTTACGAAGAACGGAGACCAGGTCCGTGAATACTAATGAGCACAGCTTGCTCCTTATCTGATGGAGTGCGCCGGGTAGAAATACCTTCACTTACCACTCATTAGCGTCAGTGTTCAAAACCAGCCCTCCTTGTCGAAGCTTTGAGTCATGCTATTTATAACAAGAGACTAGACAGTCCAGTTCCGCCACCTGTTAATCGCGACACATAAATTCACACACTTCTTGTCAATTCCAAAGAATTGCAAGACATCGTAGAAGGGGATTCCAACATTTTCCTCGCAAGGATTAAATGCTTATCCTGGATAATAGCTTCAGACAGAACCAAGGTTCCCGAAAACTCCTATCCCATAAAACACATATTTGCAGACTCAACAAAGCATTTAGGGCAGAACACAACACAAATCTACCACGGGCCGACACTCCAATCAAATATCATAGATTTTGTGTACCAAGACACTAAAAGGGAAACTTCATCAACAGATAAAGTCATTGGGCATATGACCCCTCACTTAACAAAAATGCAACAAACGGCAATTAACACACAAGCCTGTGTAACAATAAAAATCTATACAATAAAAAGATTTCCCACCAATTCTATTATCTACTCTAGTTAATTCAGTTTCGCTTCTGTTATGATATCGGTTCCCAATTTGTGTCGCTTAGCCGCGCATTTTACGGTAGCGAAGCGCACTTGAGTACTCTTGCCCCGTGTACTTGACATCAACAAAAAAAATCTTCACAAAGATAGAATACATGCCACGTTGCTCATGAACTAAACTAAAGTGTGTCAGTACCACAAACCAACTACAATAAAACACGAAGACAAAAATAAAATAAAATATTTACACAAAATAATATGTTCCCACAAAACCATAACCAGTTTGTCAAATAATTAAATTATTTAGTACTTATTCCTCTTTCTGCGTCATCTCATCGAACATCGCCTGACATTCTCTCTCCAAAGTGTTTAGCTCATCTCAGACCACATGGAGCCGTAGAAACGTTGGTTCGATGTCTTCCTCTGGGTCTGGAGTTCCATCTTGACGTTGAATAAAAATAACAAAAATAAAATGTTATTTATAGTCACACGTAATTTTCTATCTAAATTTTGCCAATAGTTACTTTATTCACCATTTGTCTAGTGCAAAATTAAATGAAGACTTTCCCTAATAGTTGTAGTCGTGGGAGACTACTAAAATATTACCGATACACAAATTTCACACTCAGCTGTGCGCACACAACTTTATTATAATATTTTCAATAATGACCCTATCTCTGATAAATTTAACACTGTATATCTTCACGGTATGGAAAAGAATAAGTGATCACCTCACGGTGTCACCAAGAATCAACCCCTTCGTCACTCAGACGACAGTATTTATGTGAATTTAGCAAAAGGACGGAGGGAGAGGGAAATCTATCACTAACTTCTATAATAATGCGACTATTGGCATGCAACAGGTATCAAACAGTTTGAAAAATTATACAGGTCACAATGGGGCTATCGTGCTCTGGAATCGATCATAGATTTCGTTAATCCAATCTTTCCCGCTTTCAACTTCAAGCCGGCGTCAGACGCTCCCTTGGCGCTAAAATTGGTGACCCTCTCTGATTGGTAGTTCATGACGTCAATATCGCAGTTTAGAACAGAAGCCTCTGTCCTATGATTGGTTGAAAGTTCCTCACGTCTCTCTCATCCAGCAACTATCTTACTCGTAACGCTAGGGTGACAAAGAAATTACGGTCTGAAATGAGTCAGGACCCCAACACACCTTTGTCTGATAAAGTGTCTGTCAAACATTCCGATCTCGTCACTCCTTTGTTTCAGGACTGGGCACGTTCAAACGTACTGTCTCCACATAAGCTTGATATTTCGCAATCCAGTCTGGCCTTCCTGTATGATTCTGGCAGTAAAATCAGAATATAATGAAATGAATAATTAGAATCATTAATATGCGTAGCTTATTAAGGGTTCAATATATATATATATATGAATTATGAAATAACGTATAAAATACTTTTCATCAAACTTAAAGTAAATAAAAATGAATTATTATAACCAAATTTTAAATAATTAAAAATAAGCTTTGAATAATTAAATTAAAAATTAAAATAATTAAACTTCAATATTAATAAAATCAAAATTAATAGGCTATAATTGAATTAAAATAAAGAGTAAAGTAAAATTTTAAAAACGAGAATCAAATTTAGTATGATTAAAATTAAAAAATTAATAATTAAATAACAATTAAAATATAAATTCCGGTAATTAAATACAAAGTTAAAATAACTACATTTAAAATTTTGTTAAAAAATCAAATTAAATTAAATTAAGTTTTTGACCCTTTATATCACTAAAATGTATTTGTGCCCCTGATTATGCCCCTTTCTATGCACTCGGGGATGCGCTGGGTGGTTTATGGGTTCGAATTATGTCCTGATGCCAAGAGTAGTTAATTTATTGTATTTGAATTTGAATTTGAATTTATTGTTTCTCTTATACAGGCCACTGAGGCTACAAAGCCTCTTTATGCAGCTCTCCCCACTCAGAGGGCGGCCAAATACAACAGAATAAATGAAGAAAGAAAATACTTAACCCAAACATACAGCTGACAATAGAAGTTCTTGTTATTACATCCGTTCACCTTGAACATGATAATTGTGTAGCTGATAGATTACAATGAAGGGAGTGTTTTATCGCTCTGATAGGAAGTCCTGAATTCTGGTGCAATTTATATTTATTCCAGAGAATACTAGCTGAAATTCGGAATGAACCTTTGCATTTTTCGGTTCTGTGATGAGGTATCTGGAGCATTTGTGCAGTGTGTCTATTCGCACGGTTATGCACTGATTGCATGGGAGTTAGTGTGCAGTAAATATAAGACGGAATTTTGAATTTTAGAATTTTTATCACAGTCAGAGCCATGGCATACTGTCTTCGTTCCTTTAACTTTAGCCATCCAATCTGGACGTAAAATGGAGTTATATGAGACTCTCTTGGTACATTGAGATAACAGATTACATGAATGAAACTGGGCAAGGAATTAGACAGAAGTGTTCGTGACCTAGAAGATAGTGTGTCGTCTCGGCATTTGCCTGGAATTAAATGTGAAAAGAACACGGGAAAATATTTCAGGTACGGCCAACCGGGGAGGGGAAGGCAGGGGAAAGGGAAGTGTCCAGCCCACTTTTTAGCGGGCATCAGTGAATATGCAATGTCTCTAAATAATTAACACAATAAATATTATAGTACCTGTGGGTCGTCTCTCGATTATCACGAGAGAGAAAGGGAAAGAACGTGTTTATGTCCACTGACCGTGGTCTCTCTGAGAACAGTGTTGGTTCTTGTATTGAACTTACCAGATTAAGAACACAGGGATGATTGACGGCCGCTTACCAATAGAGTAAAATGGTATTGCCTGTCAGCCAGACAGCTTTATAGTTTCAAATAAATGACGCCATTTTTGTCAGTGAATGACAGTTAATTTCTTTACTCCCATTTTCTGGTGTATTCTCGTTTCAGTACGTGAATGTGTTCGTTAGGGTTTCCAACCTGCCCCCCCTCCCCCCCCCCCCCCCTCCCCCGTCTTGTAGGTTAGCAACACGGGTTTAAACTCACCCCACCACCTTTCCCTCTGACGTCACATACTAACCCGCAATACATCCAGGGCAAAGCCGATATCTCGCGAAGCCATGGTCCGATTTTTGCATGCGACATGTCGTTGGACTCGAGCTGACGCCCTCTTTCCTATGGACAAATAGTTATATTTTTCACAAAAAAATTGTTTTTTTTGTTTTGTTTTTGGAAGTAGGTGATAGTTTGAAAACCAAACATGATAGAACGTTGTACAACAGTTCAAACGAATTCTCTCTGTGACCTTTATTTTTTATAGTAAAACGTTTTTATTTTTCATGTTTTTTAGAAAAAAGTCCAATTTTGAAATTCTTATATTTTGGAAACTAGGAATTTTACAAAAGAGTTTGTTTGACATAAATGAAAGGTCCATACACCTCCCCACCCCCTAACCCCCTTCCCACAAAATAAATTTCAAGTCTCTAGGACAAAAACTTGTGTTTTGGTAGTAGTGGGATAGGGAAAAGGCTCCTTCACATCCGACTTTCCTACCAACTTTGCCGATATCCCCCGAACGCATGATCGGATTTTAACGAACGAGATGTTTTTGGTGTTAGAATGACGTCCTCTTTGCTAAGAATGAGTGTTGGTATTTAAAAAAAAAATGAAGATTGTTGTTTATGAAATTGGCGCTATTTTGGAAACGGTGAAGATGAGAAAAAAAATGTTTGACGTCAATGAAAGGTCCCTATGCCCTCTAGGCAGACAGCAAGTTTCAAGTGTTTAGGACCAAAAAAATGATAGCCTACATTCTCGCGAACATTGGCGATAATTCACGAACGCATGGTCGAATTTTAACGAATGAGGTGTTATTGGCGTTGGGGTGACGTCCTCTTTGTTAAGAATGTGTGTTGGTATGTTCAAAAAATGTTTTTGAAAATTGTTATTTTTGAAATTGGCGCTATTTTGGAAACGATGAAGTTGAGAAAAAAGTTTGTTTGACGTCAATGAAAGGACCCTATTCCCTCTAGTCAAAGAGCAAGTTTCAAGTGTTTAGGACCAAAAAATGATAGCCTACTTTCTCGCGAACATGGTGATAATTCGCGAACTCATGGTCGGATTTTAACGAATGATGTGTTATTGGCGTTGGGGTGACGTCCTCTTTGCTAAGAATGAGTGTTGGTATGTTTAAAAAATGTTTTTGAAAATTGTTGTTTTTTAAATTGGCGCTATTTTGGAAACGATGAAGTTGAGAAGAAAGTTTGTTTGACGTCAATGATAGGACCCTATGCTCTCTAGGCAGACAGAAAGTTTCAAGTGTGTAGGACGAAACAAAATGATAACCTACTTTCTCGCGATCATTGGCGATAATTCGCGAACGCATGGTCGGATTTTAACGAATGAGGTGTTGTTGGGGTTGGGGTGACGTTCTCTTTGCTAAGAATGTGTGTTGGTATGTTAAAAAAATTGAAAATCGTTGTTTTTGAAATTGGCGCTATTTTGGAAACAGTGAAGATGAGAAAAAAGTTTGTTTGACGTCAATGAAGGGTCCCTATGCCCTCTAGGATTACAGCAAGTTTCAAGTGTGTAGGACAAAATAAATAATAGCCTACTTTCTCGCGAACACTGGCGATAATTCGCGAACGCATGGTCGGATTTTAACGAATGAGGTGTTGTTGGCGTTGGGATGACAACACCCCATTCCTATGGACGACTTGTTATATTTTTCAAAAAATGTTTGAAAAACTTTGTTTTTGAAAGTAGGCGATAGTTTGAAAACCAAACATGATAGAACGTTGTGCCATGGTTCAAACGAATGGTCTCTATGACCTTTATATTTAATAATAACCCTTTTTTATTTTGCAGTTTTTTTTAAACAGTCAAATTATGAAATTCTTATATTTAGGAAACTAGGAATTCTACAAAAATGTTTGTTTGACATAAATGAAAGGTCTTGACCCACTCTACCCCCAAAATGAATTTTAAACTTTTTTAAAATATAGAGTGGTCGTAGACAGAGAGCCAGTAGCGCTAGATGTGTGTTACAACGAGACTATCACCGGCCATGGTGAATACAGCAAATGGCTATTTCGACGGGGCGATCTATGGCAGAACGACAGGACGAGGGGTCGCTTTTCCGATATTTTCCTATGACGAACAAATGAAGGCGAATATTTCAAAATCCCTCATGGCGATCTTTAAAAATGTTAGTAATGAGTGAATTGACGAATGATAATAATAATTGTATGAGGCGAATGAAAGCGAGGCTTTGATAGTTGTCAACAACTTTAAGAACGTGCCTTGTAGGTCTGACTGGTAGCCGGAAAGGCAAGCAGAAAATCTGCTGGAGGCTGGCTGGTCGGCCGACTGAGAGCCAGCTAACAGAGATGCAAATGTTTATTGCGCTCCAGGAATGTCAGTCGAGCTGACAACACCGCTGGCAGGTGATAACAAGTGGAACAATGTGGCAACTCTGTAACAGTGATAACAGATATACGGCCGAGCAGAGCAACAGCGGGCAGGGCCCCGAAGAGAGGGGAGGGGAGAGGAGAGAAACCTGCACTCAGATCATGGAATCACGTGACCACTGCAGAGCCTTCCAAGAGCGCTGAGGGGGGAGGGGAGGGGCCAGAGGGGCATGGAGAGGTGAGGGGAAGAGTGGAGAACCCATCACAGCCAATAGCTGAACGAGTTGTATGTCAACATAGAGTGAAGGAGTGAGACACAGGTGACGATAGAGAAAGAGAAACATGTGTGGACATGCATGAAGCGCTGAGCACTGTACACATGGCTCTAGTACAATATGATTCAATAAATAAACAATTAAATAAAAGGTGCACAGGTTCACACAACATGTAATTTATTGATCCAAGAATTAAAGGTAGAGATAAATCACAACCATTTTATATATAGTTTATTTCCTTTTTGTTTCAACACTTTTTCCACAAGCTAATGTTTTGGAAACGCTGTCCTTTGAAGTTCATGGAGATAGAACCTTTTATGGGTTGATGGTTGAGGTCCTCGAGTAAATAGGTGACTGGGCTGTCCAGGTTGACTTGACGAATTCGAAATAGTTCGGTCCCCCACGGAGGCATGTAGCCCTTATTGAAGGCAGACTTAAATTTGCTCACACGAACAAAATCTCCAATTTTCAGTCGGTGACGTTTAGGATCTGCTGTTTTATGAGGTTAAACAGTATATCCAGTCGCTGAATATTTTTGGTCTCGAGCCGTGGCTTGGTCCCAATCGTTCTATGTTTGGTGTCAAGGTAACGTGACACTAGTTCAGGTAACATGTCCAACCAGCGATAAGTGCCTTGAGCAGTAAACGCTTTCCACATATGTGTTTTCAATGTTCGGTTAAACCACTCAACCACTCTGGCTTTGAGGTTGCTGTACGTGGTGCAATAGTGTATATCCGAAGATTTGAGAAAACTGGAGAAATCACTGTTGAAACATGCTTTCCCCTGGTCGGATTGTAGCAACTGAGGTTGACGTTTGGATTGTTGAATAATATATTGAAAGGCCTTGGTGACTAGTGGACCAGACTTGCGACGCACAGGTTCAACAAAGGCCATTTTGGAATACACATCAATGATGGTCAACATATAGCGAACACCGTCGTTAACGCTAGCATAGGGGATAAATTCAACCAAGTCAGCCTGCCAAAGTTCATCCACACCCCGTGAAATCACCTTGAGTCGCTGATAGTGACGCCTAGCTGGGTGATGTAAATAATGACCAATCATTTTAATGAGTGAGGGCTTAAACAATAATTTTGGCATTTCGAAGTAGTTGTTCTATTTCTTGAATTTCCCAATCGTGACCGGTATGGCCGGCTTGACGTGAAGCATGCAACAGCTGTAGTCCCTGGACGAGCTTATTGGGATTGTGCCAGTAGGTAACATCCACAAGGGGTTTTAATGGTTTAAATGTCACTCCCGAAGCGGACACTTTACGACGACCACTTTGACTGGTTGGAAACATTTTTGCAATTATGGTTTTATATTTTTGAGATATATTGGCATTCACTTGTTGAGTGGGATCATACTGCCTTTTGTGGGCATAGGTGTCCAATAAATTGGATTTATATTTGCCAAGGTCCTGTGGCATATAATCATGGGAAGAGGGGGTCCGAGAGAATAGCAGCTTTAACAGTCCTGGCGTTAATTTATAGTTGATGTTTTTAATGACAGCTATAGTACGAGCAAATTCAATCGATGAATCACCAATTTTAAAACTATCATCCTCATAGCGAACAACATACGTGGTATCTGTGTTTCCAATAAATAGATCGGTGTAATAGGGTTCCAGTGTTGATCCATAATATTTTATTAAAATGTTTTTAAGTTGAGCTTTATGTTGAGGGGTGGCTAAGAGTTGTGAAAACAGAGACAATCTGGAAGGGCAAGGTGTTTCGACCATGGCCAATGATTTATTTTTTCTTAAAAACTCTGCAAGGGGTGAGGATATTTTTGAGGCGTGAACACTTGTCCCTCTTCATCCTCAACCTCGCTAACATTAGTCAAATCTTCCTGTTCCTATTCCTCTTCCACAGGGTCCTCGTGTATCGTCTGCGTGGCTTGTGAAACGTTGGGTAGCGTTTCACATGGCTTGAAAGAGGGTATAAGCATGGCTTTTAGCGGAGGTGTTAAATGTTGTTGAATAAACAAAGCATTATCCGCACGTGATCGTTTCAATTGACGAAACTTTTGGCGAATAGTATTTTTTGCTCTAATAATATGCTTTTTCAATTGACTCTCTGCTAACACCATGGTGTCTTGACAAATGAATGAGGGAATGAGATATTGCCTTAAATAGCATTCAACTGATCAAACCCTAAGCGATAACGTCCTTGGTTGAGTTCACGCAGACCATTGGACGTTGTAATGAGCGTCAGCAAAAGATTGGTCTTTCCACAGCCGGAAGGTCCCACAATGATGCAGCGAATGGAAGATGGAAACAGTGAACCATGGCGTTGTTCACGTGATGTGGGACAGAGATGGGAAACCATGTCCCCCACGGCGAATGACTCTTGCTGCTTAATAATCTTCATATCAACTAAGGCTTAGCCAAGCTAGCAGGCTGTCTATATACAGGACACCGAGCCTTGTCATAGAAACAGTAGACTGGTACTACAGGTTGACGATGGATGTCTTTGGACGTGCGTTGATGGCCAAAGCTAGGTCTGTTTCCATACATGATCCTAAACAAGAAACAGATCCTGCTATTAAACACTATGTGGATAGGTCTGTAGTGCCACGCACGAAACAGGGAGATTATGACTTTAAGGGAAAGCGGTTAACCCATGTGAAACATCCTCAAGTGTCTACAGACGTTACTACAAAAAGTATGTGGATAACAAGGTACATGAGTGTTATGACAAAGTGCCTCAGCTTACAGTGAATGGCTATAACGCTAATCATCACCGCATTATTCACGTGGAAGACCCACAAGACGAAGACGATGTCTGCACGAAACGTTATGTGACCTATGAAATGAAAGGCTTTATAAATTTATCTCATCTCTACTTTTAGTGTATCTGACAAATGAAAACCCTGTGAATGACAGAAACCATTTAGCGCTAGTCCTTGACCAGCACCTGACCTATGTGCTTGCTTTGGGTTTAAGCCACTATCAATTACACTATGATGGGACCATTCACATGAAATACGCGATGCCTGATGAGAACCATTTACAAATAGAGATAAATGGTCATAGAATGTCGATACATAACCATGAAATGGTCAATGCAGGTGACGAATTATCCTATCATCTCATGTTGACATTGGATGAAAAGCAAGCAGGAAAGACCATAAACGATTTCCCACTTTATGTGGAATTGGAATATACAGCCATGAAATAACAACCTGACGTTAGTTGTGACTTAAACTTTCTTGTTGTTGGTCGTCATCATGGTGAAACAATGATATGTGGTGAGAAAGACTAAAAATACTAAAAATAAGACACTGTCATTGTCAAAGCATGGGCTCAAGGCATTAGTGGACAAGCCCTTGCGAAGGAAAAAAAATAAAAATAACGTGTTGACCATAAGAAAAGCCCTTCGAGCAGCACAGAGACGTGTTATTCCAAAACGTCAGCGACAGGGTTCAAAACGAGGGCGAGTGATTCCCGTCCACAAAAGAACGGGATTTTTACCTGCTTTATTTGCCGGTCTGGCTGCTCTGGGTTCAATTTTGGGTGGTGCCAGTGAAGTGGCGAAAACCATTAACGCTGCACAGCAGGGCAAGCAACAACTAAAAGAAAGTCAGCGACGCAATGAAACAATGGAAGCGATTGCTATGAGGGCTAGAAATGCCAATTTAAAGCCAGCCTTTTATCAACAAGGGATTTGGAATTTCAACATTTCGAAATTTAAAAAAAAAAACTCATGCATAGCCTGACTCATCAACAAGTGGAAAGCTATGCTAAACAACTAAAGCTTTCTCATTTTTGAGGTGTCTTTATGCGGAACCAATTACCTCCATGACCCTGGAAACAGGAATGTGCTGTTGTAAATTTGATCATCGAGGACCAGGAACGCATTATGTAGCTTATGTCAAAGAGGGATCCACCGTATGGTACTGTTTTGGGAATTTGCCCCCGCCCATGGAACTAGTGAACTATTTTGGAAACAGGATCAAGATATATTATAATGTGAAACGTGAGCAAACGTTTAACAGCCAACAGTGTGGACGTTTGTGTGTATTTTTTATATAAGACACAGCATATGCAAAACGTCAACAGTATGTCGGCAGAAGTAAAACGTTTACACTGCATGGACGTGGACATGAAGTCAGCCTAGACTTTTACCCGCCTATCGAATTGAGTGACAGACCTTATGGTTTAGGACTTGTTTCACTTGAAACGTACAATAGAATATACAACATATGTGAAAATGTAACCAACAAGTTTTGCTGTGATGATTCTGTGTTCACCCTGAACTCTGGTGGATATACGATAGATGATATTTATGAACACATTTATGTGTTGTTGATCAATGAATATGGTTTAAAGTCATTTCTCGATGGAACGCGCAAGTTTGAACTTGTAGGAAATACCAACACTCATCGCTGCAGTATTTTCTCCACATTCAAAATTGACTTTAACCCCCTTAGTGCCTCATGCCGATCAGATCGGCCCTCGCTTCTCGCGCCAAAAGTGCCAAAGCCGATTGAATCGGCACGCTATTTATCATATATTTTTAGATTTCTGTAGGCATTTGTCCGTGATTATTTTATACTGTTGGAAAGGTGAGGTTCCTAGCTTGACTGTGCGGTGTCTACTTTTTTCCTTCGAAGTAGGTTACGCGATAGGTTTGAGTTTCACGCCTTCCCTTAGCGCTCCCTCAATCACGCATGTTCCCGCCATAATTGCGGTGCAGTTGTTTTCTTCTTCTTGAAGTGTTCTGCCTACAGATGTATCTAAGAACTTTATACAGCTGTAAAGTAGTGTTTCTTCGAATATGACTCTTAGGTACCCTTAATTTAGACTCGACATAGATATATTACACAAAAATATAAGAAAAATTGAACAATTATAACAATAACCTCCATTAAAACAAGTAGTTCCGTGAAGAACTATACAGCCTATTTTCATATATCCTACTTATGTTAATTGCCACTATCAACATACACAATTTCAGTTTGATTGCTGTAATAGATTCGTAGATATTGAGAACCGACTAAATATTTCGGATGGTCGCCATGTTGGATTTTATGTATGTAGGTCCTAGAGTTATGTACTGTTACATGCAGATTATTGTGAACGTGTAGTATTCAAACTTCAATCGCATAATTAGGACACATGAAAAAACAAGGAGATTTAAAATTTTTTCACAGCTGCCATCTTGAGGTTATGGAAACAATTGAAATAAATTAGATGCCAGTGGATTAACATTCGGATAAAGATTTACTGTACCAAGTTTCACTGCACGCAGATGGTTAAATTGCGAGAAACGTCCATTTAAATATTTATAATTCGCGTCACCGCCATGTTGGATTTGTGATCACCAGGTTATTTAAAGTCCTATAGGTGAACTTAAGTTCATAGCCGCAATGAACATTAAAAATGCAGTTTGATTGGTAAAATAGATTCGTAGATATTCAGTATCGTCTAAAAATTTCGGATGGTCGCCATGTTGGATTGTTAAATGTATAGGCCATAGAGTCATGAACCATTAAAGGAAAATTATTGCGTAGGTTTATTATTCAAACTTTCACTTCGATCGCATGACTACATCACAAGAAATAAAAACTTAATTTTAAAATTCGCACAGCCGCCATCTTGAGGTTATGTAAACAATTGAACTAAATTAGATACCAGTGGATTACAATGTGTATAAATATTTCCTGTACCAGGTTTCAGTGCGCTTGGAACATTAAATCGCGAGAAAGGTCTATTTAAAATGTTCAAATTCGCGTGGCCGCCATGTTCGTTTTGTAGTTAACCGGTTTTTGAAAATCTTATTGATGGACGTCCAATATTGCCCTTTATCTCCATACAAAATTTTAGGGAGATACCGCTAATAGTTTCAGAGATATAGAATGCCGGTGAAATATTTCGCACATCCGCCATCTTGTGATTATGTAAACAATTGAACGAAGTTAGATGTCGGTGCATTACAATGTATATAAACATATACTGTACCAAGTTTCATTGCGTTTGGTTGGTCAAATCGCGAGAAACGTCTATTTAAATGTCGCAAATTCGCTTGGCCGCCATGTTGGTTTTGTAGTTACCAGGTTTTCAAAAGTCACATAAGTGAACTTATAGTAGTTCCCTCTATCACCATAGAAAATGTCAGGGTAATATCGGTAATAGTTTCGGAGATATTGAATGCTGGTGAAATATTTCGCACAGCCGCCATGTTGGATTGGTGAGTCGTAACAAAATTTGAAGGGCACGGTCGAGGTCGCCGGGAATAGTGCTATGAACTTTCCGAGTTTCATTGAAATCGCTCCTGCAGTTTAGATTTTATTAGGGGGGGACACACACACGAATCACACACACACACACACGCACACACACACACGGACAAAAGGTGATCTCATAAGCCTATTTTTTCAAAATTGAAAATAGGCTAAAAAAGGTTTAGATGTAGTATTTACTTTTACGAACATATTGTATGAAAGAATGAGGTATTGGTTATAAAACAATGGAAAAATAATTATTCTATCGTTGAAAAAGTGGTATTTATGATTTCCTTTTTCGAATAGTCTGCATGACCATTGAAAATGGCTTGGCATTCTTGGCAAGTATTTCAGGAAATGGCTTGACACTAAGAGGGTTAAAACACACCCCGATTCCATTGGTCCATTACTAGAATTTAAACCACGCGGGTTAGAGCCCAACAAAAAACATCAATCATACGATGAAGTGAAATTCATTGAGGACCTCATGCGTCGGGGACGTGTAATAGTATTAGCCAAGTGTACACCAATCAAGAACCATCGCATTCGCTTTATGACTCTATTGTGACATCGCCCAATGGCTATATTATTCGTGAAAACCCTCCAGTGGCGCTTTTTCATTCTGTGGCTGTCGATGGTATTAGTAATATAACATTAAGACTGATCAATAGAGAACAACAACTCATTCAACTAGATTCTACCACACCAGTGACTTACAAGTTGGTGCTAAAGCCACTATGAAGTTGGTGTATAAAGCAACAACACCGTCTAGGAATGGTGTTAGTTGTTTGCCACGTGAATACACGTTAACATCTAAGGACAAGCAGATTTTACAGCATTTGGGTTAGCACGTCAACCCCCATGATGAATTCTATCCTAGAGGTAGCGAACCACATCGAAGAGCAATCAGGGGTGGTAAGAATTGATCCCCATTCCTATCAAGCTCAAACACCTGGACTCAATAACAATGATGAAATTCAATTTGTTATCAACAACCAAGATATTTACACCCTACCGGATGAAAGTGTCATTCAGATTGAAGGTCGACTCACCAAAGCCGATGGCTCAAAACCCACCACATCCTAGTTAGCCAACCATGCTTTTGCCTTCTGTTTTCTGAGGTGCGCTATGTCATTAACGATATCGTGGTGGATAGCACTCGAAATGTGGGTATTTCCAGTGTCATGAAACTATACCCCTCTTATAGTGAGGAAGAAGGTAAAACACTTTGCTTGGCAGGTTGGTGTCCTGACTCGACCAACGACTGTATGGTACACACCGATGGCACCTTTACTGGATATTTACCTCTTAAACTGATTTTAGGCTTTGCCGAAGATCACCAGCGCATTGTGGTCAACGCAAGGCAAGTGCTTTATCTGGTGAGAGCCAGGAGTGAAAATAATGCACTCAACGAAGCTGACAATGCCCCCATAGATTCAAAAATTTAACTACAACGCTTGCTATGGAAAGTGTCCCATGTGACCATTGACGATAGCAAAAAAAAACTGGACATACTCAAGATGGTAAAAAGAGATATGCCTCTACCCATGGAATTTAGAAGCTGGGCACTCCATGAGTACCCGCCATTGCCCACCACCAACACACACAGTTGGTCTGTACCTCTCTACATCATTGTGGGTTTTCAAACGAATCGCAAGTATCAAAAAACTAAATATGTCACGCAATTTAATCACCTGCAATTAAGATATGCACGTCTTTTCCTCAACGGAGCTGTTTCCCTATGAATGACTGGATTTGGATTTTTCAAAAAATAAGTTTGGCCCCCTGTACGACTTGTTTTCTAAATTTAGATGGTCGTAATATCAAACAGAGAACAGCCCCATGCTCTCACCCCCAAGCGTTTAAGGCAAGGGCGCCACTGATTGTCTTTGACTGTTCTTACCTGGAATAGTCTGTCAAGCCATCCAATATTGACATTCGACTAGATTTTGAAACGAATGACAATGTACCAGCCAATACGACGCCTACTGTTTGATTATTCATTACAAACAAGTCAACTATTATCCACTGTCCAACCAAGTGACGAGTGTTTAAATAGCAGGTCAACCCATGTCAAGCAGCTCAGTCATGCCTTGCGTTAAAGCCTCAAGAGGTGTCACACCCATGAATTTAAACTCTGAGGAAAAACGTTTCAAGACTTTTGCAACGTGGCCGGTGCGCTTCATTAACCCTCAAGCCCTGGCGGCCGCTGGCATCTATTATTTAAAAACAAGAGATGAAGTGAAATGTGCCTTTTGTGCCATTACCATAGACCAATGGCAAGAGAGCGATGAACCCATGCAGGAACATCAGCACTGGTCACCTGCCTGTCCCTACCTGTGCAGAATGGAAGTGGGAAATATACCCTGCCAATCAAGCTATCCCTCACTAGTGCCTCTGAGTGATGAAAAAAACGATACGTGCGGACTGTTTGGTGTACATGGTGCTTCGGTGAGCAGCTCACCGTCAAAAACACCCAGTTTAGAGACATTGGGACATCATTGGTGTTATGGACGTTTAAACACAAAAGACTATATTGTTGTATGAGTTGGTATCGTCCCTATCCCAAAATGACTTAAGCCTGTAAGACGTGTTATGACAATAAAATTATGTAATAAAAAACTTAGGTGGTTGTTCTTGTTATTCTTATTATTATTTTTCATGTCCCCTGTCCTAACCTAACCTCAATTTTTTTCAAATTTTCAATTTTTTTTTCAGGTAAGTCCATGCCATGGGCAAACTTTAGTCATTGATCGTCAGTCGTCAGTTGAACTTGGCCCAGGCAATGATTGTGGATTTCCAAGGGTTTAAAATTGGAGATAACAAATTTATATTTAAACAAGTGGCCATTATCGACTGTACCACTTTTTGGATATCGCAAGCTGCGCATTTGCTATCTAAACCGCCCCATGCTTTTGATTTGTTGTGTGAAAAATATCGTAAACAAACCCAGTGGATTCTAACCATAGGCAACTAGACTGGAATCAAGGAACCATTTCCCATAAATATTTGGACGTGATCATGAATGCGCACTTGGCCTCGGCCAATGTGGTATTTGTGAAAGGTAATGAAAAACGCGAATGGTTGCAACCATTTTTGGCGCCAATGTATCGACCTCATGGACTTGGGCTGCCCCTCATTGCAAACCCTTATAGACCGCTGTCCCTGTGGCAACATTACCCGTACAGCCCTAGCACATGTGCGGCATCTCTTTCATTGGTTAACCACCAATGCCTGCTGGGAGTTGTTAAATAAAATTAAAACTCAAGATTTACCTGTGAATGACGCCAGTGAGATTTCTACAAGCGACGTGTAAACATCTACAGAACATGTTACCATGGAGAAATGGGATGCTACAGACAAAGCCATCGGCAAGTTCTTTGTGTGCAAAAAGAAACTAGACAGTTTTACCAAAGAGGAATTATCGGCGCTCCCCAAGTCGTTCATTTATTATGTGGCCGCCAACGCGGTGAAAGAAATCTGGCAAGATGTACCAAAATCATGGACCCAAGACCCTCACATACCCACGGCCTATTTCTTGACTAGCCATGCTCACACTAAATTCTGACACTTGTTTCTCTGTCAGCCAAGCAAAATCCCCATAGGGTAAAGGCTGACTCATGGCGTAGCCATACGAATTATTCACGTCATAGTATATTAAGTACGATTCTGGTTTGTCTGGTGAATAATCAGGCATGTAGACATTGTTCGCTTGGGCATGGCGCTGGTTAAGCGACACAAAGCCACCGCGAATGCCCTTTTCAAAAAATAGAACCATGTCTTCATCAGTTAATAAATCCAATTCCACCTGTGTGTATTTCAAAGCGGCATCGAACGAGAGCCCAGGACTCGTATAATAGTGAGCCGGGTCAAGACCGTAAATGTGCTGACAGAACTCACGGAATTTTTGAAACACATCGTTGAGCAGCAATACATCCAGTTTTAGGTAATGAATAGCATATTCACCTAGCAGCTTAATGCCAAGCACTCTCTAAACTTGACATGCATGTGCATAGTCTTCATCGGAAACGTTACTACGTGTTAGTCTCGAATAAAATGTATATTGTGGTGGGAGAGTTTTTTGCTTTAACACGTCCCAGTTGTTACAGAAATCATATGGGATAATACCTTTCCGAATGCACAATTGAAATTGCTCAGGATTTTCAAAATGCAGTATGGTGCTTTTTAAGTCCTTCTCATCCAAGCCATTCACAAGCCTGTCTAGCGAGGATGCCATAAACTTAAAGGAATCCAAAAATCGAATGCTTAAGTTGCCCCACCACCACGTCAGGGCTGTAAAACGCTCATGGTTTTGGGGGATAATGGTAAACGAGCCCTTGTTGACATGACCCAATTCACGAATCAAACACTGAATGTCATAATTCGCCATATTGTGGAAAAAGACACTGATAAAACGAAGAGCCGGAAAGTTCAAATTGCATTCACTGTGCGCAGCTCCCCGAAACTTTCCCGTAAAACGCGAGTGATCACGAACGGTGTCTTCAGCACTGATCAGTGGCTTTTCGCAAATATGTCATGTGGTCGCATACTCATACTGTTGCTGCTGTTTTGGAGTTAGGCTCATGCGTACTGGGTGGTCCAGTAATCGCTGTACATGGTCGGCCAACTTAACAAGGTCATCCAAAAACCATCTGGCACAATCTGGCCCCTCACGGGATTTTTAAAAGGATTGAGTGGGGTCATAGGCACACACCACATTAAATCCTATGGCAAAGGGTTCATGTTTTTGAATGGATGTGGTTGAGCTAATGGTGGAATCTTTTTCACATCCCGCCATGGGTGTGGTGAGAGCTTCGAAATCTGCATACACCACATAGGGAACAGCGTCACGCTTATGAATGTTCTTGAATTTCAACACAGCCTTGTCCCCTTGTGGCAATATCAATCTCACCGCTTCCTGAGAAACGCAATCTACCCTATGACGTTCCAAAAATGTAGGGGTGGTAAAATATTGCAGGCAACGTTCACAAATATGTTTTGCACACTTGTCCATGGACATTTGACTGCTTAGCAATCTACATAAGCTTTTAACAAGACAATAGTGATTCACCTCTCTGTAAGACAGATATAAAAGATGAATGCGGTGTCGTTTTGGTCCTTTGTAGCATAAAGAGGACCCACAATCTCATCACCATCAAGGCCATGCACAATGAACGAAAAGTTTTGGTTGTCTTGTTCAAACCAATGGATTTTCGTTAAGACCATAAGGAACGACACTCGAGTTAAATTTAAATTTTGTTTTAATTCCTGAAACTTGGCCTTGCACATTCTTGGTCTCTCAACATTACGTTTTACCGGCTGCGAATAGGCGGCCATAGCCCACAGAAAGCAATCATTGTCAAAATTTTCAATACTCAACATAGCTCTCCGGCAGGCAATCGCTGGTGGTGTTTTAATGAAGCTAGACCCAACATTCAACGGGTTGAAATGACAAATGTTGATTTGCAGGTGACGAATTTTGTCTAATGCTAAACCACTGGGTCCTTGTTGCAGTTTATCAAATTTTGATAGCAAGGCATTCACCACATGGCATTGATACCAATCTTTCAGATTATCGGTTATCAAAAGCTGTTGCATTTTACTGCCAATATAAAATATTTTTATGCTCACCGTCCTTGTTAGCCTATTTTCAATTTTGAAAAAATAGGCTTATGAGATCACCTTTTGTCCGTGTGTGTGTGCGAGTGTGTGTGTGTGTGTGTGTGTGAAATGTGTGTGTGTGTGTGAAATGTGTGTGTGTCCCCCTAATAATTTCTAAAGGGCTGTAGCGATTTCAATGAAACTCGGTAAGTTCATACCACTATTCCGGACGACCCCGACCGTGCCCTTCAAATTTTGGTACGTCTCACCAATCCAACATGGCGGCTGTGCGAAATATTTCACCACCATTCAATATCTCCGAAACTATTCCCGATATCACCCTGTAATTTATTACGGTGATAAAGGCAACTACTAGAAGCTCACCTATGTGCCGTTTGAAAAACTGGTAACTACAAAACGAACATGGCGGCCGAGTGAATTTGAAAATTTTAAATAGACCTTTCTCGCGATTTAATGATCTAAACGCAATGAAACTTGGTACAGGATATGTTTATACACATTGTAATGCACTGGTATCTAATTTAGTTCAATTGTTTACATAACCTCAAGATGGCGGCTGTGCGAATTTTAAAATTAAGTTTTTATGTCTTGTGTCGTAATCATGCGATCGAAGTGAAAGTTTGAATAATGAATCTACGCAATAATTGTCCTTTAATGGTACATGACTCTATGGCCTATACATTTAACAATCCAACATGGTGACCATCCGAAATATTTAGACGGCTCTGAATATCGACGAATCTATTATAGCAATCAAACAGATTTTTTTATGTTCATAGGGGCTATGAACTCAACTTCACCTATAGGACTTTCAATAACCTGGTGATCACAAATCCAACTTGGCGGTGACGCGAATTATAAATATTCACATGGACGTTTCTCGCAATTTAGCCATCCGAGTGCAGTGAAACTTGGTACAGTAAATCCTTATACGAATGTTAATCCACTGGCATCTAATTTATTTCAATTGTTTCCATAACCACAAGATGGCAGCTGTGCGAAATTTTAAAATCTCCTTGTTACTTCTTGTGTCCTAATCATGCGATTGAAGTTTGAATGCTACACGTACACAATAATCTTCATGTAACAGTACATAACTCTAGAACCTACATATATAAAATCCAACATGGCGACCATCCGAAATATTTAGTCGGTTCTCACTGCCTACGAATCTATTACAGCAATCAAACTGAAATTTTGTATGTTGATAGTGGCAATTAACATAAGTGGGATATATGAAAATAGGCTGTATAGTTCTTCACGGAACTACTTGTTTTTGTATATGAATTCGCACAAGAGTTGTGTATTGACCTTTAAAGCTCTATGCAACCTTTGCGCTGTACAAATTTGTTTTTTTTTAATTTAGAAACATGATTCCATAAAGACTTTTGGGATTAAACCCTCACTAACAGTCACCACGTGGCCAGAGCAGGCACGTTTCTTAAAACAGGACTCGACGGGTTGCCAAGTTAATGTAGCGGTAGCAGTAAAATACATTAATAATATAAAAGCAATCTCACCAATGTTTTCAGCCGTAGACTGCCTGGTAAACAATGGTCCCAAACACACACGTTCCTGGTTTTCAACAGCGACTGCTAAAATAAACCATCATAAGTCTATCCATTTCAAATAGCACCCTTGTACAGCCTAAAGGTAAAATACAATCAAACAGGTTATATATATATTGCGCCCGTTGACGCATGTTTGCATAGGTAATCAAGACCATGGTCGATGCTGAAGAGTAACTGAGCATACCCTGCAAGAGGCGGGAAGAACACGGAGCAATATTAGTTATAATAATTCCTTTACACATCTTGGACACTCTGTAAATCATCAAAGATGATTTAATTAATGTAATTCTGCATATTCAAATTATGGTCCACATCGCAGAAACGCGAAACCGTGAATTTGCGTGGCTAACTCATGTCTTGAGTGAACGCCATGCGTGGAGAAGACAGTACCTATTTGTCGTATGTCAAGGCAAGGTCGATGTAGAGTGACGCATCAGTGTGAAACACGTTCCAACAATTGAAAACTTTGTGGAATGGAGAGATCCAGTTATATTAGAGACAGGGATAGCCATCAGCAGACTAATAGTGGATAATGATTTATACTTAAATAGTGCAATATTTTGACCAAGAATTAACTAACTGTGGAAGCGTGGAGTACAAGCCACGAGGCAACATGGTCACATGCAGAAGTGTATCATAAACTGTGAATCGTATAAAAACTGTGTAATTCAAGAATTATTTTATGTTTCGCTAAAGTGCAGATACTTTTATTTATTTAATTATTGTAAATAATTTTGTGCAAAGTTGCGAGTGAGGGTCGCAGAAGCGATATTAACGCCAGTGGCAGAGTGAAAAATCGGCAATTTTATTTTACCGTACTTTAGAGTCAGTGAGTGTTACAACCTCGATGTAATTTACTTTAAAATGTGTGATAATTCAACCAACAACTTCATTATGGAACCAATTAACTGTCTACATTTGGAATACAACAACGACCACGTGATGGAGAGGAATCACTAAACCATGCGTGGGGAATTAATAACGGAAGGTGACCGAAGCAATGATGAGATGATCTGAGACCACTAAGGAGACCTCTAATAACACCTCATGGCGGGTCTCGAACTGGTGTCACTGCAATCTGTAAGTCAGATCATGTATAAGTAGCTTCATGTACTGGGTTTGGAACAGTAGATTAGTTTTATAATGGTGTCATTTAAAGTGCACAACGCAGGTAGCTAACATAAGTTCACGTGTGGAAAGTTTTAGTTTTGTTATACATTTCTAGACGCCAAGTAGGCAATGTTATCAATGTCCATTTCGTACCATTTCAAAACAGTTACAATCAACTTTTATTTTGTCAAGCCCATGACAAAAGAAACTAGTTCTTGCCAGATGGTAAATCAAGGCCAAGGTCACATGTGTATGTGCGAGACAGCTACACAGCACACTAAATCTCAGGCAGTGCATTATTCAATCAAGAAGGCTGTGACATTCCTAGTATTATATAATCAGAATGCAAGTTCCGTTATTCACATATTTTGACAGATGAGCATCTGAAAACAAGTTTATTTTATTACGAGATGCCAGACAGGCAGTGAAAGAAACAGTATCTTGTAACCAGAGATCGTAGGTTCGACTTTATTCAGGGAAGAGGCAATTTGATAAATGCACAATTTCACACTCTAGTTTGTATCAGAATCCTAATGCTATGAAGAGCATTTTCAGAATGTGTTTTCTACACACTTAATCTTTGTGATCAATATTTGAAATGTGTATAATTCAGGGATCCACACTAATTGTAACTAACGTTATTATAGTATTATCGAAGTAAGTCGTAGAAGGCGGATTAATACCTCCGACGTGTAATTGTGATTATGCCGGTGGTAACGAGCTACTGCAGTCGTACCAAGCCGATGTAGTAAGGATTGACGAATCCATAGTGGAAAGAGAGACACAGGTTGTCTAATAATGAAAGTAATGGTGAAGACACAGGGTGTCTATTATTATTGATAAAATATTCCTAAGTGGAATGTGATGAATTTATTAAGCACTAGCAGAAGTACCCGTTCTTCAAACGGTGTTCGTTGTTAACACCAGACATTATCAATTGAGCTACTGTTGCAATGGTTAGCAGTTTGTCATTCCTTCAAGTTTATCAGAACGAAGTTAGTTTACTGGGAATATCCTACACACTGTTAATTTATGGCCCTTAAAATGTAGTTTTCGGAGACCCTTTATAGATTCCCGAATTTTCTGTCTCACATTGAGAAGCGCAACATATGCTTTGGTCGTCCTCCTAGGATAATTTTTATATTTCGCCTATTTTAGCATATATTGAGAAGTTTTTCTCTATATCCACCCTTCTACAGTATGAAAAGTACGGTGAAGAGTTTTATAAATGTTTGGTGTATTGACTCTCATGGTTACCATACCTAATTTTACGATGCACCAAGCATCCGAACACGAGGTATAGGCGTACATAAAGATACACAGAAAGACAGAGACAATTCTATTGTCAACAACATATTACCCAGATATCCAAATATGGGTATATCTACCGCACAGTGTCAAATAAAATCATCCTTACGATGAACCCGTATGTCGACAAAAAAAAAAGTTAAAATGTGCTCTCAGACTAAATTCACCTAACGTGTACTTCCTGACGTGAAATAGAATTGAAAGCCTTGTAGACGAAACGCAATACACGTCACATAAAAACTGACCCTCTACGTTGTGCTAGGTGCCCATACACAGGAAGACCCCTTTCATAAATTATAAAGGCTTGTGGTGCATGAAAATTCTGGTTCTTTAGCCTCAAATTGCCCAAATTCCTAAAAGCCGCAAAAAATGCTGGTTCAATTCAAGAATTTTTGAAAATAATGTTGCTGTTTGGAGATATAATAGACCTTCTGTACTATATGTCGAACATGAAACTTGCATGAAAAAAATCTAGGTTACCCCTTTACCCCCTTAATTGCATTGATTAATTATACGGTCTACGTTAGTTCCGTGATAACCTTATAGCCATTTGCAAACTTTCACAGAAATGTAATAAATGGAGGGACATTGTTTCTTAGAGAAATAGATTGCAAGTTGATTAAATTAAATTAAATTAGTTTTCTGGGAATGTTTCAGAAACTGTTGGATTTAGAGCCTTATAATGTAGTTTTCGAGGACCCTTTAGGGCCCCCGAGTTTTGTTGCTGGCACCGAGGGGATTTGTCTCGTCGTTGTACGCCATAATATAATACTAATAATAATATAATATAGGGAGAAATTATAACACCTATTTATTTATATTTTTAATTCAGCCAATGGCCATGTACTTTTCTTTTCAGGACGGGTCAGGGAAGGGATATTATCAGAGAAAGAAGCATTCACATCACGCATGAGCAAAATGGAAATGGCCTACCATTTAACTAAGGACATCTATAAGAAAAGGTCAATATTCTTCAACGCAAAACTAAAACATTACTGCAGTGTCATCCGTCCGGAGGTCTTGCATGCTTCTGAATGCCTCACGATGAACAAAAAAGGCTTGGTCGAGAAACTGGAGGCCAAAGAAAGGAAAATTTTGAGAAAGATATTGGGTTCCATCAAAGAAAATGGGGAATACAGAAGACGGCATAACCATTAATACTCATGTGGAGAAGATAAGCAACGTCATTCGGAAGAGAAGGTTACCATTTTTTGGGCATGTGAAACGAATGAGCCCAGCGAGACTGACCAACCGCAAAATAACTTACTTTCAGGAGAGGAAAACAAAATGGGCCTGGTTCACTGAACTGGATAAAGATCTGAAAGAAGTAGGGATTACACCAACAGACAATCAGGAGCGCGCCCCACTCAGAAGGAAACTTCAAGCTTGTAAAGGTTTCCGAGAAAAACCGAAGCTGAAAACGGGAAAGATTTGGACCCAGGAACGGAAGGATGTCCACCGAGAACGAATGCGGGCGTACAGGGCAAACATCAAAGCCAGTAGGAGACGGTTGGAATGACGCGGTCCATAGATGGCCTATACGAAATTAATGAATGTATGAATAATATGGGGATAGGAATATAATAGAACTGCCGTGAAAAAAATCTAGAGTACCCCTTGATCCCCTTAAGCGCATTATACGTATTGATGAATTTTACGGCTTAATTTGGTTCCGTGATAACCTTCTAGTCGTTTGCGACCTTTCACACTAATGTAATTAATGGAATTGCATTGCATCTTACAGCAATAGATGGACCTCTGAGAATCCGTTGGCATGGTTACTGGCTTGCATTCGTTCATTAGTTTATTAAATAAAATTAGTTTTCTGGGAATATCCCAAAAACGGTTGGTCTTCGGTCTTCAAAATGTGGTTTTCGGGGACCCGAATTTTGTCTCTCACATTGAGGGGCTGAAAATGAGTTTTGTCTCGTCCTTCTACGCCTATTTCAGCATGTATTTTAAGGGGGTAGGCCCGCTTTTATGAGAGGTACGGAGAAGAGTTACATCAATGATTAGTGTCGTGCCTCTGATGGATATCTGTACCAAATTTTACGTTGATACACCCAGCCGTTCTCGAGTTATAAAGGAACAAATTTGTCCACAGACAGACAAAAAAAAATATTTTCGCGCGCATCCATCATAAAACAGTCTGAAACGCGTAAATTTCCGTAGAAATTCAGAGAAAAACACACAAATTTTCATTTTTATATATAGAGAGATATACTGCACCGCTCGGTGTTGACAGTGTTTTATTGCACATATTTTGGTTTTCCTCGCTAACCGTTGTAGATATACGAAAAGTGATAAGGACCTTTCGGATAGAAAATTAAATGTTAAAGCTCATGTATACCATCAAAAGTTTGCTATTTCCTACCGTTCTCTTTTTATTTGATATGGAAATATGAAATTTTGAAACCAAAGGGTCTAGTGACGTCACTAAAATGGTCGCCATTTTTAATAGTGCAAAATTTCGAAATCAAAAGTATACTATATGTAAACCTGGTAAATCAGCTACATCCATGCAAAATTTCATTTAAATCGGACCAGTGGTTCTTGCGTTATTGAGTAACACACAGACAGACAGGCACACACCATCTCATTTTTTTTAGCCTATTTTCACTTTTGAAAAAATAGGCTTATGAGATCACCTTTTGTCCGTGTGTGTGTGCGTGTGAGTGTGCGCGTGTGTGTGTGTGTGTGTGTGTGATGAGTGTGTGTGTCCCCCTAATAACTTTTAAACGGCTGGAGCGATTTAAATGAAACTCTGTAAGTTCATAGTACTATTCCGGGCGACCTCGACCGTGCCCTTCAAATTTTGTTACGTCTCACCAATCCAACATGGCGGCTGTGCGAAATATTTCACCACCATTCAATATCTCCGTAACTATTGACGATATCACCCTGGAATTTATTACAGTGATAAAGGAAACTACTAGAAGTTCACCTATGTGACTTTTGAAAAACCGGTAACTACAAATCCAACATGGCGGCCACGCGAATTCGCGACTTTTAAATAGACGTTTCTCGCGATTTAACCAACCAAACACAATAAAACTTGGTACAGTATATGTTTATACGCATTGTAATGCACCGACATCTAACTTGGTTCAATTGTTTATATAACCACAAGATGGCGGATGAGCGATATATTTCACCGGCATTCTATATCTCTGAAACTATTAGCTGTATCACCCTGAAATTTTATACGGAGATAAAGGGCACTACTGGATGTTCACATACAAGACTTTCAAAAAGCGGTTAACTACAAAACGAACATGGCGGCCAAGCGAATTTTAAAATTTTAAATAGACCTTTCTCGCGATTTAATGTTCCAAACGCAATGAAATCTGGTACAGGAAATGTGCATACAAATTGTAATGCACTGGTATCTAATTTAGTTCAATTGTTTACATAACCTCAAGATAACGGCTGTGCGAATTTTAAAATTAAGTTTATATTTTTGTGTCGTAATCAAGTGATCGAAGTGAATGTTTGATTAATGAACCTACGCAATAATTTTCCTTCAATGGTACATGACTCTATGGCCTATACATTTAACAATCCAACATGGCGACCATCCGAAATATTCAGACGACTCTGAATATCTACGAATCTATTATAGCAATCAAACTGATTTTATTATGTTCATAGGGGCTATGAACATAAGTTCACCTATAGGACTTTAAATAACCTGGTGATTACAAATCCAACATGGGGGCGACGTGAAGTATATATATTCACATGGATGTTTCTCGCAATTTAACCATCCGAGTGCAGTGAAACTTGGCACAGTAAATTCTTTTACGAATGTTAATCCACTGGCATCTAATTTATTTCAATTGTTTCCATAACTAGAGCCCTGCGCGGATACGCAAAACGTTATCCGCATCCGCCCCGCATCCGCACGACTTATATCCGCATCCGCCCCGCATCCGCGCGACTGTTATCCGCATCCGCCCCGCATCCGCGCGACTGTTATCCGCATCCGCCCCGCATCCGCACGACTTATATCCGCATCCGCCCCGCATCCGCGCGACTGTTATCCGCATCCGCCCCGCATCCGCATGACTTTTATCCAAATCCGCTGATATGTCAATATTATTTTTTTATTTATTTATTAGATAAAGCATAAAGTGTTAAACCAACACATTTAGACATTTGAGGAGAAAGTTTTTCCTGACAATTTGCTTCATTGCAAGGGACTTCACGTTGGATGACACTTCTGATTCCTTGACCTCCGCTTTGGACAAAACATTGGCTATACTTTTTTGGCTACTTTCACACTTGTGCCTCAGTAAGTTTGATGTGCCTGATTTGTGTCCTGAGTATGAATACACTTTTTTTACAGGTAAAAGATCCTACTATATCGTTCACCTTCTCGTTTCCATTGAAAACGTAACCAAATGTCTGCCATATCTTTGACTTGAGCTTTGTTTCACCTTGTTTTATTTGAATAGATAGTTCATCCATGTTGATGAAATGATGTTCATACTCACTGTCGCGGTAACATTCACTTATAAGTGAACTTCTCTTTACGCTTGCAGAAAGGGATTGACATTTGGCCGTAAATTCCAAGTCAGTCCTTCTGCTTCTTGACCCATCCATGTTCGCATACATATTTGATGTCATAACTCGTGCTTCAGTGCCTAGTTGGAAATAAATCTACAGATAAACCTGGAACCATATCTTCCAGGATAGCTTATACGGTGAAGTAGCTAACATGAGGAATGTTAATGATGTCACCACGATGAACTAACAAGCTTATTGATAGCATTATATCTCGTACATATAGTAATAATGGCAGTGAGAATTGATGATGATGGGATGTCAAGACTATCTACTACAAACATACGGTACTTAATAAAATGTAGTTGAAAGCATATGAGTAAAATAATCTTCCCTTGTATAAGTGCAATACGTGCCTGAGTATTTCTTACGCAATAGGCTATAGGAGTACTGTATTCCTCTTTTAAGCATGAAGCTGTAGATTGGCTTATCAAATATGTAATATCATCGTAAGTTTGTATTTTAAAAACTATCCGCAAATTTACTCGAAACATTATCCGCAGCGTATCATCTATCCGCACAGCCATGCAAACTATATCCGCGTGGCGAAAATATCTGCGGATATCCGCGGATATCCGCATCCGCGCGGGGCTTTATCCATAACCACAAGATGAGAGCTGTGCGAAATTTTAAAATCTCTTTGTTACCTCTTGTGTCCTAATCATCCGATTGAAGTTTGAATGCTACACGTACACAATAATCTTCATGTAACATTACATAACTCTAGGACCTACATATATAAAATCCAACATGGCGACCATCCGAAATATTTAGTCGGTACTAAATATCTACGAATCTATTACAGCAATCAGACTGAAATTTTGTATGTTGATAGTGGCAGTTAATATAAGTAGGATATATGAAAATAGGCTGTATAGTTCTTCACAGAACTACTTGTTTTTATATATTAGTATGATTAGTTGTATACACACGATACCTGATTAAACTAAACGCAATTAAAAGGTCCATAAACTGAACAACTACACTGTGAGGAATAAATAATTGTGTAACAAGCTTAATAATCAAAGACTGGATTTTGTGAAACTAAACAAATCTCATAATTTCCCCTGAACCTAAATAAATATGAATAAATACTAAAAATAAACTATTTTCAGGAACAAAGGTTCGACATTTTGGTTATTGTTGATTTATCTTGGACAGGGGCGTAGCTACAATGGGGCAAGCGGGGCACCGCCCCGGGGCCCCCGACGTCAGGGGGCCCCAAACCCTAAAAGAAAAAATATAAACAAGTAATAAATAAAAGTAGCACTAGAAAACATAAATAATTCATATTTTTTGGGCTAATGCCGAAAACATATAAATTATTTATATAATCCGGGCCGTGAAAGCCTTCATATACACACTAGAAAACATATTTGAGAATTCAATTTAGATCGGGGGCCCCAATTGTACGGAACTACGCGTCTAAACTTGTGTTTAGAAACTAGTCACGTTGTGCTATCTGTATGTAAGATATATCCATCCATTTGTGTGGTATTCCCGGTCAATGCATGTGAGATTTTCGAAGTGAAATGCCATGTCCTGTGGTTCGGATTCCACGTAAAAAGGAGGTCCCGTGGCTCATAATCACAAGATTCACCGTCACGTAAAACTACAATCTTCCTTCCTTTATTCTATGAGTATTTTTGATTGCCGGGCGCCCGACCCAGCCACCGGACAAACAATGCATTGTTCCCCATTCAGCGCATGACCATGACTCATTGTTCCACCCCTTCCCCCTCCACTGCGACATCACACCACAGCAATGCACAGTAGCAGAGTAGTAGCAGTAGTGTAGTTGGTACGTCGCCACAGCGGTTCCCGGTTAAGTGGCTGAACTTAAGTTGTGACATGCATTGTGCCATTTTTAGCCTACTTTTCACATTTTGCAAAAATGAGGAAAAAGTAGACTTATGAGATCGATCCGGGAAAATGTGTGTCTGTCTGTCTGTCAGTCTGTCTGTCTGTCTGTCTGTCCTTCTGTCTGTCCTTCTGTCTGTCTGTCTGGATGTGTGTGTGTCCCACCCCCTATCAACTCCTAAACCGCTGCAGCAATCAAAACCAAATTTAGTATGAGTAAAGATGTGCACCGGAATAGCTCACGTCCATATTTGAAAATGATGTCAGTGCTGCCAACTGCTGAAAAAACGCACTAGAAATTTGAACTCCATGTTGGATATCTTGCAAGGTATGCATGGGAGCTATTCCAAAATTGGCACAATTGTAGATAAGACTATTTCAGTTTAATTTCCAGGAGGCCAACCATGACAGTGTTGCCAAAATAATTTTAAGCCTCCTGATAGGTCCAATGTTTAAATGCATATAACTTGTACACTATCAATTGGATTTCAACCAAATTTTGTATGTAATAACTGTACATAAACATACATGACTGAGCGTATTCTTAAGAGCCACCAGGGCTGCCAACTGTTAATAATTGCTCTCTCTATTTTTTTTAAATCCAAATACCAATATATCAGAAAGTATGCAAGCCAACAGCTTTAAACTATGCACACGTATATTCTGACATTTTAGATTAATCTGGAGTAACTTATATACGTCAGTTCTACCAACATGATTATAAGCCTGCTGATAGTACCAATTTTTATATACATGTAACTTCTATACTATCAGTTGGATTTCAACGAAATTTCGTATCTGCTATGTGTACCATAACAGATATGACTATAAGTATTTTTAAGAGCAATCAGGGCTGCCAACTGTTAATAAATGCTGTCTATATTTTTCTACCCTAATATCAATATATCAGAAAGTATGCAAGCCAACAGCTCTATACTTTGCACACGTATAGCACCTGACATTCTAGATTAATTTGGAGTAATTAATACAAGGCAGTGCTGCCAACATGATTCTATGCCTGCTGATGTGTCCAATTTTAAAATACATGTAACTTCTATACTAACAAATGGATTTCATCCAAAATTGGCACAACAAGATATCATAATATTTCAGATTATTTCTGACCAGCACACGCAAGACATTGTTGGCAACATGCTTTTTCGCGTGCTGATAGATACAATGTCTAACTGCATGTAAGGTCCATTGGACTTCAACCAAATTTTGTATTCTGTACTGTGCCCGTTTAGACCGGAGTCCGCACGACCACTTATGCATTTTACCAAGAATCAGTCAGCACGAGAGTCAAAATATCCCGGGGCGCCAGATGGGCTAAAGCTAATCGCAAAAACGACATCAAATGAAAAAAATGCTTTACTGATTTTTGGCTCAATGCAACAATAAGGATAGAAGGAGATTCAACTGGGCATAACACATCATGTAAAATTATCTCATTTTATTCTGAATTTAAAATTGACTGCAAAATAAAATGCTCAAAGCAGCATCATTCCTGTGTGGCGACCCACATTACTATTTACACAATGTACAGAAATTTTCCAAAACATTGGACAATTATCTTTGGAGACACAAGTCTGATTATCAGTCCTGTAGACTGTGTTCCAAAATTATATCCATTATTTATGATTAAATCCAGTTCAAATTTAATTGTCTTTACTGGAAATACTGTAGTTCACTGGTTGAATTTTTACATAATATTAACACTCGTAGAATAATTGTTCATAGAATTTTTACTTTCACTTATTTTTCCAGTTTCAAAAAATATTGTCAAAAAATATTATTATCTCTGAATCAACACAAATTATGTACACATATTAATAACAACATCTGAAAAGTATCTGACCCTTAACATAGCATCGAAGAACTGTGCGAAGCACAACAAAATTAATTGTTCTTCTGACATTAAACGTTTCGAGAAGTGACTCGGTTATGAACTTCAAGTTCCTAACAAAATATATGATTTCTGAATCATCAACTTGATCAATACATTGTTGGACCATTCAACTATTCGATTTTCCACTTGGAATCATTATTAAGAAAAATATTTATATTTGTTGCTATTTTAGTAACTTTCACAACTTGCAATTCTTAAACAGAATGCGGAAATAAGAATTGTAGCTTCATAATAAATTCATTTAGTTCATGACACTAGGATTGAAAACAACCTTCAAATTATTCGTGGTTATAGAATTATTTTTAATTGGCAGTGGTCCATTCTATTATTTTTATAAGAACACAATATTCCAACAACAACGGCAAAGGTCTTCCTCTGAACAAGAATAAAATACTATCATGACAAATCCGGGTTCTAGCAAAATCAAAGTCTTAATGGAATCCTTAAACAAGGTTGAAATAAGAACTGATGGTTTTTAAGAAATAACCTTTGGGTCATTCATACGACGCAATGTGTAGTTCCAATACTCCTTCTTTAACACTGAGTCATCGAACCTGCTATTTGATTGATGCTCAAATAAAAACCTCCTCATTCCTGCGACTTAAACATGCGCACCTGGGAATGGCGTTTCAACTACTCCACACACATAAATTTTCTTCCCAAAATTTATACAATAAATCAAGCCTCTGCTTATTATCAACACTGGAAGATTCATAAACTTACAAGTTTATTTTATTTTACCATTCAGTTCAATTCGTGAAGTTACCACACTTATGATACTCTCTATTTCACTTTCGAATGTGTATCTACGTCATGATTTTATATAAATACAAAACTATCTTAATTGATACAAATATCATTTGCTTCCCGTTTCATGCCTCTCCGTGTTATCTGAAAAATATACTTTGCTCATTGCAAATATTAACTGTTCAACCAGAACTGTAATGTTGGTTGAATGCGGGCTTGCGCTAACCACTATCCTTCGGAAAATCACCTGTTCCAAACTAGAAATGATTAAACTACTTCAATAGCTCTCTCTCAATGAATGTGATTATTAGAAAATATAAGATCCAAGAATTATTTAGAAAAGTTATGAAAATCATTATTATTATTATTAGTGGATTATTATTATTATTATTATTAGTTATATTATTGTAAATGTGTTTAATTATTATTTCATTATGTGAGAATCCACATGTTCGATTCTTCGAATATGGATTAAATATCCATTTCTCAACAAAAAATAATTATTAACTTTTACAGTTACCTCGGCTGATTACCGTGATTATCAAAAAATTATGAAACATTCAAATAAATGCTCGTTATGCTCGGTCATCGATCCTAAACTGTTCTGAGTGCTGAAAATACTCAGAATAACTCTAATAAGTCTTGCGTAAATCATTGCAAGATTTAAATACGAAGAAAAACAAATGTGTTGGTCATCTGCAGAAAATGAGTTTGTTCCAATTAGCTAGGCATAATATAAAAGTCAAATGTGGCTTACATTTCTCGTTGGTCTTGAAGCGTAGTGAACCCGGTCTGTACCAGATTTATCCAGATACATGTCCTACTGGACACGCACGTCTAATCCTTGTATCGGCCGCCATTATATACCCACAATCTGTCTAACACGACATACTGGAAATATTTCTTGAAGTTCGAAGTAACTGCTGATCCATTTTAATATTGGCTTCAATTAAATCCATAGCAGTTTGCTTAAATGGGGTCAGATCCAAATGATCTATTCTCAAATACGTCAGTTGTAACATAACTCACGGTAATCTTTTCAGTACAGGAAAACACTGACAGTCTAAATCAATCGACAGCTGTTCTGAAGATCGTTCCCTGGGCATGGTTTATCACCATCTATCATGCGCGAAGCAACTTATAGTTTCCCTTTGTCGGCTAATGAACAACACCGTGATAGACTGGCCTTCAATATACTGAAAGATCGGAGTGGTTATCAAGTTACAATTTATGAAACTGACTAATTGGATTAAAATATCCAAGTATTGAATTATTATTACTGGACTGTGACAAAGTACTTTCTAGACAAAGTCTAGCATGTGTCCATATAGAAATAAAGTATTTCACCAGTGTCCGTAGAAAAATAACAATTACCTTAGTGATTCCCTCTGCCGGAAACTTACTATGTTCCACATGTATCGCAGCACTTTTGTGACTATCACAATTTAAAGATATCTTCTGCGTAGATCCGGCAACCATGTGCCTTGGCTCAACGTAGCAGCAGCAACTTGTCATGCAAGAGCTTGGTTCGAAGTGAGCTGATGATGCTTGGGCCGGTCGGCTTTTATTCAAAACGGTCGGGTCCACGCTGGATCACGCTGAAATCTGGAAATCCTCATATCTCCGGTGTCTCTGGTCCGATTCAGTTGAGACTAAGTGCATTCTCTTTCATTTGGCCGTGCCAGTAATCTGATCCAAGTCTCTACTCCATGGCTAACTATTTAATCAACAAATAGTCTCGACCTCTGCTACTACTCGCTACGTCACTTAACATGCTCTTGGCTGCATAAAGTTTCCATTCCATTCTAGAAGTAATGGAGCGCGATATTCAAATATCTCAACTTTCAAAAGCGTCTGTAGCCTTTCCCTTGATATCTAGGTGTCTGAATCTTGGAATACCCATTCCTAGAGTTAGGCACAGTACCTTAAGAGATGCCAACTGTAGTGCTCTATCAGGCTACATTATACCAGGTATATTTTGAACTAATTAGAAATTCGATATTACCAACTTAATTTCGTCATTATTCTAGATCGGTTCATAAACTGTAGAATAATCATTGGCATGAAAAGTAGGCTGTATAGTTCTTCACGGAACTTCTTGTTTAACGACGCTATGAAACGTACTTATGAAAGTGGAGCTAAAGTAGGAAGGATAAAATAAAAATACGAGGAGACGGTTCGTGCTTGTACTAAATCTTTAACTGCATGGTTGCACCCTCAAACTCAATCGGGTTTAGAGTGCGTTTCGGTGCAGAAACAAGATCAAAACGAAGAAAATGAAAATAATGAAGGTAAGAAGAAACCAAAGTTAACTTTATTGTAAAAATGTTATAAGTTGTTAATCAAAGTAAAATTATTGTTATTCAGAGTTCCATTAACAATATTGTCAGGACGTAATATTTTATAACAAACTAATATCGTATTACGTTAATATTATAAAAAAAGCATAGAGTGTGTGGTAAAAAAACAAACAATGAAGCGGTTTGCTGATTGCGACAGTTGATTCACTTCACTTGGACTGAGCACCAGGGGCGGTTCGAGTGGGGGGGGGGGGGGTGTCTCACCCCCACCCCCATCCCGTTAGGTATTTTCTAAGTCGGCAAATACGACATCAGTCGGCAGTCGGCAAATCCTGAAGAAGTCGTAACATTTCCCAACACAGCATTTAAAAAAGCAAAACGGGGCAGGCCATATACGATTTGGTCCGATTTAAAAAAAACGTTATACTGACAGTCGGCACAAACGACGCTGCAATAATTTCGTTCATCCAGGCAATAGCCCAGTGCGGCAAGAGGAAGAGTCGGCAAAATAACCATTTCAAAAGTTTCACTTCCAGTCCTCGGTGCAATGGCTGCCACTTGCCATTTCGTTTCTTTGTATGGAAACTGAAGAAAGAATGACAGATGAGCAATATGGGACCAAGGACAAGGGATGAACATGGCTTCCTTTAAGATAGGAAGCCATGGATGAACTCATCGGCACGTTCCTGGGTGGGTGTACCATCCCACGTTCATCATGCAGAGCGACTCAGCTTCACAGCGAAGCGAGCCCAACAACTGTGCCATGTGCCTAGACAAAAGGTGTTGGTTTGCGCATTGATGACTTCAGGTCAAGCCAACTCATTGAGATGTTGTCGGAGGAATTTTATGACCTGCTACCGCTTGTTTCAGCACGTCCTCAGATATCCGCGCTATTGTAACAAAATTGACAGGTTTATGGTTCCAAGGTTCCTCAAGGGATGGGGTGCTCACAATGGTCAGTGCAGTGGTCACCGAGAATGAGCAAAAGCAGTCGTTTCTGAACCAGCAACTTTTACAGTGATAACTAGAAAACTAGGTGCAAATACAGTGGCAGTGGGACGTGAGTTTTCGCCGGCACGGCACATTTCCATGGAGCATTGCCTACCCATCAAACGTAAGTAATAATAATACAATAAATACATGCGTATTTTCAGCCATGTTTATGTTTAATGGTGTTAGCAAGAAAAAATGCCCGATAAATCCATAAAAGTCGACCTTTCTTGGGGAGAATTGTTCTCTCTTAAGCCTTCATTTTTTATTTAAATAAAACTTAGAGTGTTTTGAAACTCAGTGACAAGATAACCGGGGCGGGGTGGAGGAGACAACTCTAAGTAACTTTATCGAAGGTACGAATATCCGGAGAAGCACCCCTGCGACGCACGACGTCTTCAAAGCGTTGAACTTGATGTCGATCGGGTAGCTAAGGCACAATTAAAATCAAATTAAATCTTAGCGGAATGGATAGAGTCTTCTTCTCTTTCCTAGCATTATTCCCTTGTGGAGTCTACTATTTGGCTATATCTCCTTCACTTCTTTCGATCGTTGACATCTTCTGGTGTTAGACCAACAGCGTGCATGTCAGCCCTTATGTTGTCTGTCCATCGCTTTGCAGGTCTTCCACGTGGTCTTGTTCTACCTGGGTTAATGTGGAGTGCTGTTTTGGCAACTGAGTTGCTCTGTCTTCCCATGACGTGACCGTACCAGCGTAGACGAGCCTCCCTCACATTCTCGACAATTGGTGCAACACCAAATCTTCGCCGGACGTCTGTGTTCCTTGCGTGGTCAAATCGGGTCAGCCCCATCGACCATCGGAGCATCTTCATTTCCATTGTATTCAAAATTTGCTCATGTCGTCTGGTCATAGGGCGACATTCAGTCTCATAGATGGCTGCTGGGTGTACCACAGACTTATAGACCTTTGCTTTTAAATGCAGAGGCAACGTTTTTTATCACAGAGAACTCCAGTGACTTGTTTCCACTTGAGCCAGGCTGCGTTTACCCTCATCCGAGTATCAGGAGTGGCGTCACAACTTGAAGTGACAGTGGACCCTAAGTACTTAAAATGCATGGTCTTCTGCAGATTTTCTGTGCTGATACTGATGGTACCTCTAGTTTGGGGGCCACATTCCAGGTATTCTGTCTTCTGGATATTGAGGTGTAGTCCATTTTCAGCCAGTCTGTCGTTCCACGTTTGAACCCTGTGCTGGAGTTCAGGGCGAGTTTTTTGGGCAAGTACCACATCATCCGCATAGAGAAGGGTCCAGGGATGCGAGGTCTGTATGTCTGCCGTTGCTGTATCCATGCAGAGGATGAATAACAATGATGATAGAGCTGAACCCTGATGAACACCCACAGTGATTTCAAAAGGTGGGGAGACTCCAGCTGAACTCCGAACTACACTATTGGCATTGCGATACAGAAGTTGCACCCAGTTTACATATTCCTCAGGGACTCCTTGGCAACGAAGAGCTCGCCAAATAAGATCATGAGGGATACGGTCAAAATCTTTCTCTAAATCGAGAAATGCCAGGTCTACACTCCGCTGCCTCTCTCTGTGTTTTTCCATTAAAAGGCGTGTGGCATGGACAGCATCGATAGTACTGCATCCCTTAACAAACCCGCACTGGTTTGGTGTTACAGTGACAATATTTCTGAGTCTACATTCAAGCACACGCTCAAATATTTTAAACGTATGACAGAGGAGTCGAATAGGGTGATAATTTGAGCAGTCACCCACATCTTCTTTTCCCTTCCAGATTGGAACTGTTATGCTATAAGGCATCCAACGTTTAGAATGAAGCACTGGTTAGATATGGATATTCTTTTCTCTTTCTGTTGCACGCAAGACATGTATGACGCTGTCATTTTCTAGCACTCCACTGTTCCCATATCAGTCGAAAATTTTTCATTGTCGAAAAAACAGCATATTCGGGTAGAACTATGTTTTGCCGATCTTTTTTGTCCTATATTAGAACTACGTAAACTTGATAGAAATGCTAGAAAAATTAGATATTCATATTTTTTAACTATAAACTGAGTCTCCTTTTTAGTAAAATCAATCTTATATCATGTTGCATTGACTTTGTCATGCCTATTTTTCACACACGTGTAGCTAAATGTGCCGTCTTGATGATGGATTATTGAAATATTTAATACTGGCAATATTACAATTTTCATGTAGGTAAAACTTCAGAATATCCCCTCATAACCGCATAGCAGCATTGATAAAGTTCGTATGCTGCCAACTTTTCTATTTTTAAAGATAACCATGTCATGTCAGTTTGAGAGTTGCAGAGGAATGTTGGAAGAAGTTTTCTACCTGCCTATCGAGAGTGTAGGTTTAATTGTTTACACAGGCCGGGCTGTTCATTGACCGCGGATTATAAAAATGAAGTTTCGAAGGACAGCGGAGTGCAGCTTGCTACTCTCATCTTTATTACTGTGCCCTTCGAGCTTGTATTTCATTAGTTCGGCTGTCTCTATCTTGAGTGTGTGTGCAGCAGTTCTGTTAGATTTAACGTGTTGTATTTTACGTATTTCACGAACAACAATGGATAGTTTTGTGAAAAGAAAGCGTGGTCAAGTGCTCAGAAGGAGGGAAAAACAGGTCGTAATTAATGTGTTCAGTTATGTTAAGAATCTTAAACCCAACGAAAGTATAAATCATGAAAGGTAAGCCAATGAGGAGTATTTTCTTTAATAACATACTTCAACTTTAACTGCAGTCGAAACTTCACACATTTCCTTGGGCTTGTACTTTATTTATTTTATTTTGATTGTTTTCTTTATGTCACATTCAGCATACGTTATAGTTAATTTAATTTCGTTGTATGTGTTATGTTAGCCTACTATTAGTATTATTATACAGTACTTAATTCAAGTCCTCGTCATTGCACAATCGCAGAATGTGCGGAAAGTGTACGCGACGCGCTTTGTACTGCCTCCTCTCATGGAGTGGCAACCCTGTCGTAACGCCCCATAAGACCAATGTTTCATTCTAAACATTGGATGCCTATAGTTGTCCATGCATGCGGAAGTTGGTTCTCAGCAATCATCCGGTTAAAAAGTGGGGCAAGGAATTCTGAGGCAGGCTTTTCTAGAATTTTCCATATTGCGACCGTCGGTGGAGCTGCCAGGATAGCCAACAACCGCAATGACTTCCCTAACATCTCACCCGTCGAGCATAAACAAAAAAAATTACCGTGAGGATCAGGTGAACTTCCAAATAGGCTAAAGCGGCACGAGAGTCCGTTGTCCACAGGGATCGTGGTACATGGTGACGATGGTCATAAACTGCCTAAGGAAAGGTTCACCTTAAAAACTAGACTGAGAAAATAAACATCCAGACTTATGTAAAACACCGTGAAAATTTATTGATAACATTCACAAGCCCCTAGCCTAGTTCGGAGGGTTACAATCGGCTAGTCCGCAAGCTAATAAACAAACAAAAATAAAGAGCAGGTCCCTACCTGAGAAGTTACGGAAAACCCTCGCGAAAGATCTAACTCACAATGATAAAGCAACAACAGCAACACTAGGAAAATGGTACGACGCAAGTCCCTAGTTCAAGTTACAAGATCAAGCTAATATCTGAATTTACATTTAACAGGGTAGCAAAACAAATCTAAGTTAGGATGATACCATCTCCACATTTACATTTAACGTTAATTCATCTAGCTAAGTCCTATCAATTAATGACAAAGTTTACGGCGATGACGTCCGTAACAGTTAACAATTACATTCAAATCTAAGTGTACAGTCATGTAAAAAAAACATTTAATTATGCTTGGAAACTACGTGCTATCAGCACACAATAAGGTAACATGTAGGATTTATACACTTGTACATCATAAATAAGTAATGAAATAGACAGAGTAGTTTTATTGAAATGCCTGCCTGCACCTTGGTTTACTCTTTGTAAGCCATAGTCATCTAATGTGTGTGGTTACGGTGACGACTGCGTAGTTGAGACTACGTCTAACATCGCATGGCCTGCGCTCCACAAGCTACAAACTCAAGGTTCGTGCATGCTTCAGGTCGCTACAATAGTGTCAGCTGCCCTAGTCATTTCCACAAAAGGAAAAATACCTTCATCTGCGCGGCTATGTCAACAGGTTCAAAATGCAAAAAAACAAAGTTAGATAGAAATAATTCGTTAGTTAGCTTTTGTTTTACCAAAATTATGCGTTTTATTATTAAGATGTCGGTTTAGGTTTATCGTTGGTTTGTGGCGAATAATATTGACAATAGCCTGGGCACGGAGTGTCTTCACTGAGATCATTCTCCACCAAAAAGCCTCGACTCAAAAGTCGGAATATAATCAACGAGCAATAACAACTTGGACACACAATAACACAAGTTACCAGCGGCGCAAAGCTCGCGTTCAATAACTCTGGGACGGGCCTGCACACTACAGTTACCCTCCAATAACATCTGGTCAACGGGAACAATCCCGGACAAGGCATACACAAAATACCTTCATACAATAACTTCCTGCCATAACAGGGTAGCCTACAACGTACTATAGAAAACCTGACATAACTGTAAACGTCGAACGACGGTACACTCAACAGTGCGTTTAACTAACAAAAAACAATCTATAAAACATGTGATCAGATACAAGGTTGAATACTGGGTTCAATGAGCGAAGTTGCAATGAAAGAAAAAGCGAATACAACAAGCATTCTGTCCTTCGTCAAAGTAGTTCTGTCTCACAATATAACAGGCGTGCTCTCAAGGGCACTGGGTTACAAACCAGTTTATGTCGCTGGCAGGTTACAACATTCCTGCGCTCCACTGACACAACACATTGACTATCAAGGCCGGCGATTTAAACAAATAAAACTATACATCTGGCCTCTTCATAAAAAACTTTACCATAGGTTAAAAACCTCGAAGAATACGTGTATAAAATATCACACTATAAATCTGAATACAATAATACAATTCCGTCTTCCTAACCAAAGACGTATAAATGATAGTAATGTTACTATTACTGGAGCTCTTCGCTCTCAAGGATATAATTCAGTAGTTGCTTGTACAACATCAAATAACTGCGTGTCTTCACATGACACTAACAAAATAATAATTGTGGCGCAGATTCCACACTCTGGATCTGCTTAATAATACGTTGGGAACTGGGTTCGATGCTTGACAACAAAACATTCCTTCTAATTATTAGGTTCACACTTGACCAAGAATAGCTTCTGAGCTTATTTAAAATGAAATATAATGCAGTTACAAAACTGGTAATTACAGTCGACTACCTAACTGATACGACTGTTCTAACGACAGTCAGGGGTGTAACAAAGACTGGCTGCAAAGAATGCAGTTAACTAATAACCATGGCATCTGATTGCCATAACTAAAGTCAGCAAAGACTTGAAAAATCACCCCAAATAGGGTTGAACAAAGTAGCCTCAAATGACTACGGTCACGTTTAGCAAAAGATAGGCGTTGACGTTCTACGACGTTCATCAGGCTGCACCAGGGCTGACCAAAATGTCTGACCCAAGGGTGTCTCACTCTAACTGAAATAAATGACATCTAACTAAACTAGTTACATTCCCTACCTATAAAAATGGCTGACACTGAGTTCGGTTGGTTCACAAACTACATTTGAGGGGTCTAGATGCAAAACCGGCTATCTCCACTTTTTTGTGAAAATGAGCTATGGTTGGAGTACCATTCTCCGAGACGTTTGTGATCTGTTTATAAACTTGTTCGGTTGCAAATCAGGCTATATCCCCTTCAAAAATAGGGTGAAAATAGGGGTTAGTTGCAAACCCGGCAATCTCCGTACGGCGTTGAGGTGCAGAACCGGCTATCTCCATGGCTCAAAATGACTCAACAAAACCACGCTTTCCTGTGGCATTATGATGACATGTTTGTGACATTAGCGCTCCTACGGCCATAATCGTCAACAGATAGCAGTTAAGTACAGTCGAGTTGGCAGTCTAGAGTAAGGTGTGTGGATTTTTGTTGTTATGAGCTAGGAAGCAACGTGTGAAGTTTGTTGGGACAGTAACGACCTGATTGTAATTACTGTGTCTAATAATAACAGAAAAAGGTCATGGAGATCAATGCCGAACCCGTTTCACCAACCAAGGCAAGAAAGAGGCAATGGCAACAGGAGAAATGGAAGAGGAATATCGCAAAGCAAAAGAGGTTAGTGTCTTTTATAGCATACTTTGATTTACGGTGTGCATAGTGTCACCGTTGTTTGAAACTATTTTCGGTAGACTTAAAATATGACACCAAAGTAAGAAATGGAATCTGTAAAAGATGGTTTGTGTCTGTTCATAGGTATGGTGCCACATTCCCGCCCTCCATTCCTGAGTGCGGACATTCGATCCATGCTTATCGCTGCTCGACCCTAACAATAGGCGAGATCACCGATTTTCATAAGCTGTTCTATGCTACACAGGATAAACAGATGCAAGATGCATTCCTAGCACGGTACTGCAGAAGTACCGTCTGCAAGCGTAGGCGCGCCAAAAATGAAACCCGTGCTCCAAAAGTGTCAACAATACAGTGTTATGTTAGGAATGGACGAAATGAACACGTGCCTGTCTGTCAAGCAGCATTCTTAAAAATACTACACATTACAAAACACAGACTGCAGTTTGTCACTAAAAATTGTACAGCAACAGGGAATTCACCAAAAGAAAGAAGAGGAGGAGATCACACCAGCCACAGGTATCGCAACAAGAGGGAATCGGTGGTGGTAAGCTTTATAAGGAAATTTACGTGTGTAAGTGCACATTATACGAGATCGGCAACAAATGTCAGACGATACTTACCATCCGATTTGAATATCAGAAGGATGTGGCGGATGTATAACAGCGAAACACAACAAACAACTTTAAAAGTCAAGGAATCTTTTTTCCGGGGTGTGTTCAACAGATCTTTCAATCTGGGCTTCGGAACCCCTCGTACTGATGTATGTTCCACCTGCTTGAGTTTAGATGAAAAAATTAAAAGTGAGGTAGATTCAGCCAAGAAAAGTGAACTTTGTATTGAAAAACGCGTTCATAGTTTACGAGCAAAGGCGTTTTCTTCATTACTTCGAGAGAGGACGAATACTCTCCTCATCTTGAGCTTTGACTGTCAGCAAAATCAGGTTTTGCCTAAGTTACCTGATCAGTCCGCTTACTACAGCCGGCAATTGTATATATACCACCAGAAACTAGAACAAGAAAGGGGTGTCCAAAAACTCACGAAATGGAGAAGCTCTCACACAGCCCTCTATTCAACAACAAGGGTTGTACAAAATCATCTCTGGCTCTCTGGAACAGTATCATCCTCATCAGGATTCCCATCTGGACCCCTCCAAAGACCAGGGTTTGATCTGTCCCTGTCGACAACTTCGTGGATGTAATGAATATGCCTGGAAAAGGCATCCTGGGTTCCTTCCTTCTCGTTCGCTGTTCTGAAAGTTCCACCATCATGCTGGTTCCCATAGAAACATCACCCTCATACCGTGATGGTATTAGCCCATGATAACGGTCTCAAACATGGTGTAAAATAGTCCGATCACGTGGATGGTGAAATAAATTATGTAGTTCATTCTTTCACTTTCAAAAATATAATGTTCGTCGTAAATGTTATAGGATTTGATTGTAGTAGATAACACAGCCTTAATTTCGTAGATGTGAATTAATATGTGAGCTAGCACTGTTTTATGATTCTTCACGTGCTAGTGACGCTACTTTTATATCACGCAGCATCCGTGAATTATGCGTCGTTTTTGAAATGATAAATTCACTGTGGCAACTTAAATATGTTATACAATCATAATCACACTTATTCAAGATAGTTGTAACACTTTTACCTGTATATTTTCCACTGGGCACTTGGCCCTCCACATACACGTGGGTACAAAAATGTGGTGTTACGGCAATGTTATGCAATTCACTATACTTGCCAATTATTATTTCCCAATATGCCTCTTGTGGCTCACTGTGCTTAAACAACAGTGAATTGTAGTATTCTCGTGCTCGATGGCACCTGATAATCACTTTCAACGCTCAACAGCGGATATTCTCTGCGTCTTGTAGGACAGATACAATTTCACGCCTACACGGGGCGGATTCTCCAGGCGTAGTGCAAGGCACTGAGTGTCTCTAGGAAGTAGGTCGTCAAACCGAAGTCGTTGAGCGACTACTTACGTTCCTGTTTGCGTATCTGGAGGGTATTACCTTACCTTAAGCGAAATAAACATTCTCCAAAATGTTTTAATAATGCAGCATGACGAAATGGAATATTCTGAGTCTCGTGGAAAGATAAAATTAATTAATAAGACCTCAGATAGATAATTAGCAGATTTCACAAAAGTCAAAAGTGCGATTCACCGCTACTTCAAAGAGTATAGCGTGATCTCTCAGCTCCACGTGGCTTTCTGGGTGTGTTCAAAGGTACAACATCCCATCATAAATGTTCTGTTATAAAAAATATCACATGAACCATAGCTCAGCGGGTTCATCTGCCTCTCCGTCGTTTCAAATAAAATGTTGGGATAACTTTTTTATTTGCCTTAAAGTTCACTCATAAGTGATATTTTTTTAGATTGCTGCATTGAAGGTTCCAATGCGCTCTCCTGTCCTAATGTCTTCAATTACATAACTTCCATTGTTCAAAGGCTGTCGGATACGACTAGGGCCATAATATAAAGACAGAAATTTTCCATATATGCGGTCTATAGGACTTGAAGTTCCGGGTCTCCTTATAAGGATAAGGTCTCCCTCTACTAGTGGTTCTCTGAATCTCTGGCGTCTAGTTCTTCTCAAGCGCTTGGCAGCTTGTCTGTCCATAGTATCCCTCGCAGCTAAAAGTCTGCTGGCATGTGATGGTTGTAAACTAGGTGGATTTACTATCACACGATCCCATATTCTCAGCGGCATCTGGTTCAAATGCAAGACCATAGGTATTTGACCAGTGCTCTCATGGACTGTTGAATTAATACATTTTGCCATAATAACTAGGACTTCAGTCCATCGCCAGTGTTCTTCTTGACAATATAATCGACAAAATTTTGCGATAATAGACATCACGCATACTGCTGGGTTGCTCTCTGGATGGCGAATAGATGATAAAACATGACCTATTTCTAGCTCATTCATAGCATTGGCAAATTCTGCTGAGGTGTACTGTGATCCGTGATCAGTCAACAGGAATTGTGGCTTTCCTGCCTCCGGTATCACTTGTCGTCTAATCCTCTGAATAATCTGATGTGCAGTGGCTTTCTGAATCGGATGAAGCATCGTATATTTCGTGAACACATCAATAGTTACAACGATGTAGCGGTTCCCACGACGAGCTTTAGGTATTGGGCCATACAGGTCCTGTGCATATAACTCTCTAGGTTGAGTTGGGAGTATCGGTCTAGGTTGTTCCTTCAATAAGTGTGACATGTACTTGTTCCGCTGGCATGCGTCGCAAGCGCGTAAACACTGTCTAACGGTGGCTCCTAGCCCTTTCCGTGTAAAAGATTCCTTGATGGTTGCAATGGCCTTGTCTGTTCCACCATGTCCAATGGATAAATGAACCATAAGAATAACAGATTCTTGGTATCTCCTAGGAATAACTGCACGCAGTTGAGTGTGGTCCTCGTCCACAAACTTGTACAAGACACGATGATAAATCAAATAATCATCTGCAACAGCAGCAATTCTCGCATAATGAGCATCCTGTGGATCTATTCTTCGTTCTAGGAAACAGATAATATGTCTGAGTTCCTCCTCACGTCGTTGTCCTTCAGGTAGATGACGAAGTCGGCGAAGGTGTTCCTCGCATTCCCCCTCGATGTCTATGGCATTAACAGTAGCTTCAGGATTCCGGCTGAGGATGTCGGCCAACACATTCTCTCTGCCTGGTCGATAAACTATTTCCAAATCAAACTGTTGGAGAAACAGCGTCCAACGTGTGATCCTGTTGCTTGCCAGTCTTGTTCGTAATATGAAGGTTACCGCATGATGATCGGTCCTTACAATAATCCTCTGGCCTAACAAAAGTTTCTGCCAGTACTCAAGTGCGTAGACAATTGCAAGTGCTTCAATCTCAGTGGTGAAGTAATGAGATTCATGTGCTCTCAAACGTCGACTTAAGAAAGCGATGTAATGACGTTTCTTCTCATCATCCTCCTGCAGTAGGATAGCTCCTATTCCAATTGCAGATGCATCAGTTTCTAGAATAAAATTCCGAGAATAGTCTGGATATTCTAACTGAATTGAGTCAACTAGCATCTGTTTAGCTTTCCTGAACGCTATCTCGCATTCATCATTCCAGGCCCACCTGCAGTTCTTCTTCAGTAAACCTTGCAGTGGTGCGACAGTCTCGGAGTACTTCTCACAATGAGCAGCAAAGAATTGGAGAATTACTAAGAATTGTCTCACGTGTTTCACACGGGTTCGCGTTGGAAATGCAGCAACAGTTCTGATCTTTGCCGGATTCGGTCTGTATCCTTCTCCATTGATTATGTGTCCGACAAATTTCACTTCTTTCTGGAAGAATCGACACTTGTCAAATATCACCTTAAAGTTAGCCTGTCGAAGATTCTCAAAAACTAGGCGTAATGTCTTTAAATGCTCATCCTCTGTTTCCGAAGTTATGATGATGTCATCCACGTAACATATCACCTTCTGCTTCACTTCAGGAGTCAGCTTGGCATCAAGCGCTCTGATTAATGCAGCTCCGGCATTTTTCAATCCAAAAGGTAGTTTTCGAAAGACATAAGTGGTCTGATCAAATAGAAATCCAGTATATTTCTGAGCATGCTCAGATAATCTGATATGGTAATAAGACTGTACCAAGTCCAATGATGAAAATATTCTCTTTCCCTTGAACTTCCTGAGAATGTCCCTAACCTTGGGCGGTCTGTCGTGCTCAGGAGCTAGGCGTTCATTTAAGGCTCTTGCGTCGAGACAAAGTCTCAAGCTTCCATCTACCTTAACCACAGGTGTTATAGGATTCAAGAAAGGAGTCGGTGACTTCTTGATCGTGCCTGCTGCTTACATCTCATGGATCTTCTTAGCAGCTTCTTCACGATGTTTCTCGGCAATAGGATAAATCTTCTTCTGGAATGGGGAATCATCCAGTAGCACAAGATCGTACTCGTAGTCCAATATCTCACCAGGTGTGGTGTCGAATATGTCCCTGTATTCGTTCAATATTGCATCGAGATTCTCTCGTATGGGTGCTGATAATGATTCTGCCTCTTAGTCGGCATCTAGTGTCTCCTCAATTTCCTTGCCATTTAATTTTTCGACAACGTCCACTTCGGATAGGAATTCCGGTTCTTCTTCAACTAGGTTCATCTGAATGGGTTCGTTCGGCTTGAACTCTACCGTATTACGTCCCATGTCAATGATTCCATCACATTTTCTAATGAAGTCTGCACCTAATATGGCATCATGATGCAAGCCTTTCATTACAAGAAATTCGTGCAAGTACACGTGGCTCGAAATCTTCAGAGTACATAGAATCTGGATTTTGCACGTTACAACGCGGTCAGGTATGACTCCTCTGACTCTTACAGCAGAAACTGGCAGTTCTGTCACCTCAGAGTTTTCTTTCAGTCTGGCATGGCAATCAGCGGAAATTACACTAATCATCGCCCCAGTATCAATGAGAATGACTACGTTGCATCCATTCAAGGTGGCTACAATCTTGGGTAGACGCGTCAATTCATAGTTGTGGTTCGTCGTTCGTCGTTCGTCCAACAAGTCTTCTAGGATTGGCTCCCAAAGTAATATGGTGGCAGTTACTCGGTGCTCAACCGAACAAGAATCTATTGATTTTTCGGCGTTTTTTTTCCTGTCCTGGCGAGAAGTACTGGGCTGGTTTTGCTCCGTCTCCTGCGCCGAATTTCTAGTTTCCCTCGAAGTCGGGTTCTGTTCTCCCTCTTCTCGGATTTGCAGTTCTCTGAGTTGTTGAAGGTACTCACGGCTCTCCCGTGCTCTTCCTTTCCAATCTCTATCTGGCTGGTATCTAGGGTCTCGATTTCTGTCATATCCTCTACTGTATCGATAGTCCCTACGGATACTTCCGTGCTGTGGATTTCTACCATTATTCCCTCGGCGGTCGTTTTCATGACGTCGGTTGTCGTTCGACCCTCGGGCGAATCGCCGATTCCTATGACTACGATGGTCACCTTGTTGATCTCGAGCATATGGAGTATTGTTCCATTCTCTCCTGCTATAGTTGTAGTTGTTATTACGTTGCCCAGAACTCTCTTGGGTTTGCGTCTGTTGTGGCGTCTGGCTCACTTTGTCGACAGTCGTCAGGTTGACATGTCTCTCCTCGCGCCTGTCAGCCTTCTGCTGACGGTGTATCGGGAACTGTTCTGTGTTTGCATCCAACCGTCGCAGGATTTGGTCACACTGCTGGAACGTGGATGCCCCTGCAGCAATCAACACACGAAGCTTCGCAAGCTGTATCGCGAAGTAATTCGCATAACGTGTAGGAGTATTAGAGCTGTACCTGCGAGTATACATCTCAGCTCGGATGCTCTGTGGGTAAATTATTGGCTGAGGAATAACCTAACCACCAAGGGAAGATGATAAAGAAAAGGAGGTGGGTTTCGGACTGGAGAAAAAGGATGGAGAAATAGGAGGAGAGACCCACAAAAGTTATAAATTTAACTTTAAATGCACTCAGAGGCAGTTTCCACTGCAAGTCCACTCTTTGATACCTAAAGTGGGTAAGGACCTGGTCGAAGCTGACGGGAAACGCAGCTAGGACTTGGGCGGTTTGCAAGAGAATGGCTTTAGTGTATTCCCTCTCAAGCATGCATATGCCTACTATGGGGAAGGGTGATGGTCTGGCAAGACAGAGAATAACAGACCTATTATATGTCTGTTCAAAGGAGTTCGTTTTTGAACCAATGATTCGAGGAATGCCAATAATTTGAATTGATTTTGATATTTCCAGTTTTCGAAGTTGCAGAGTTACTACCAAGCGACCAAGTGCTTCCAAGAAGGATAGCGATAAAAGAATTATGCGTTTGGGAATAATTTTGGTGAGTGCACCAATAGTTGCATTTGGAAATGGCTAAGCTTTTACCCAGCAAAGAGCCGACTAAAAGTTTAGGCAAAGAGAAAAACTTATCTTTTGGAAAACCAACCATAAGATTTTGGAGAGGATCTCCACAAGCATGAAGCTGGCGTAGCGAGCTGTACTTGCCTTACTGGCCAGTTAGAATTAGCTATTAAAGCTAAGAGAAACTTGGACGAGATAACCACTAAGAGTTCTTGCTCAAATGCAACGAGTGGTGAAAGCCCTATCAATAGATTTAATGGCATTGAGTAGGAAGAGCCAAGGAAGACAGGATCTTGCCTAACTGTTGTACTAGAAAAATTAAAAAGCGAAAAGAAACGCTTAAATTATTTAACAATTCAAAAGAAGTTGATAACTTCAACAAATATATATTTTCAATTTGGTTAACAATTTTGGGGTCACAGACCTCAGAAAACATTTAACGTTTGCGCCAGACAATTAACAATTTATTAGGTTTTAAACCTTTATAAAATCCTCGCAAGAATTTAAAATAGCGAAGATAAAAATTCAAAATTTAAAGACAATTGAAGTGATTAAAGTTTAAGAATGAATCGAGTACAAGGTGTGTACTTTAAGAAATTTCTGAAAAAATATTCTAGAGAAAGTAACAACTTCGAAAATAACAATAACAAAAACATGAAGAATAAGATAGAAGCTCCTATAACTTCTTATGTTTATGCAGAATTACTGTTGGTTATTATACAAATAAGGGCAGGTCACTTACTGTGAAACCTGAAGAGAAAGTCAAAAGGAAGGTTCTCGACCTCCTATGTTTAAGTAGGAATCACGAGACAAATAGGGCAAGTTTCCCTTTCGTGAAACCTAGAAATAACTCACTTATGAGTTTAAAGAATTGTATCCCCTAATTTGAAGGGAGAAACAAGCTAGTTTGAAACGTGTACCTGACACGCTATTATACAGACATTAATAAATGATAAATAAGCAAGATGGGAGGGCACTTCGTTAGAGTGACACCTCATTGAAAAAGACCTAAAGTAACAATTTTATTATGGGTTGTTAGTAAGAGGTTTAGGAAAAAGCAAGTGGGATAGAAGGTAAATGTTCATGGCCGTATTTATAATAATCGAACGAGCGCGACGCGGAAGAAAGACTGAAAGAACACTGTTTATCACTATAGTTTGTTGAAATGGATGAAAAGTTCACTGTAGTAGCGCAAAAGTTTATGGCAAAGAAAGTTATTGCAATCGTGGAAAATGACTGGTTGCACTAGATAGGCGAAAGTCTATTACTTAAGAAGGTTGTAGATTATCATTAAATACGCTTGAGTAAATCCAACGGAGGAAAGAAAATTAGCTATGGAGCATTCATTTATAAGGAAGATTTCCTAGTTTGGAATGGCATTCCCACAAGTGAGTGGAAAATACATGACGGCGTGACTTGTAGATAAAGTGCAGATTCTGGAAGATTCCAGAACGACTCTAATGGAAGAATGGGGCCAAAGTTATTCCAGCGGTGGAACGAGCTTAATATTTATAGACAGTGGGTATTTTATAATATCCCACGTTGTGAGAAGATCTCTCATTTAATAAGCATAAGAAATGCTGATTTTCACAAAGATTGGCTTAATTAGACAAAAGCCCACATGGAAAATCCCGCGAAGGATGATTATTGCCACAAATAAATAATCTCACACTGCCTATAAAATGATCGATAAAAGCATGTAGATATTAAAACTGATGAAGATGAGGTTAAAACCCGAAGTTTGTACTTATCTTTGTTGCATGGCGAAGTTGAAGTTCCCTTTGACGGATAAACTTAATGTGCCAACATGGCGTAGAATGTAGAGAGTGCCTCTTGGTTTGAGGAGACTGGCTCTAGTTGAGCCTTGACTGACCAAGTCAACTGCCGACGTACAAGTGAGACCCACTCAGCGAAGCACCGAGGGTCCAGGGAAGGGAAAAGAGTGGGGGTAGGAGACAAAAGGAATACATACCAGAATAGACAACTTATCAAAAATAAATGTTCTTCTTGATGAATGGTCTTCAAAGAGTTGATAGTAGGCGATGCTAGCGCAGCATGGTGAGTGAAAAAGTAGACGAAGTTCTCTTGATCAAGGAAATGATAGCTGGTGATGGCGATGAGATCTGGTGGCCAAATTGATAAGTAAATCCTCTTGTACATGGAAAAATTGTGGAACTTCTGAGATTCGCTGCTAGATGACGCTAGGTGAGTCATGGAAGATATATATCTAGAACAGACTCACGAATAACATAAGAGAAATGACCACCAAAGAGAAACTGGATGATCACTGTTGGTGTTTGAGAAAAAGGAAGGAATGAACAAGAAAAGAGCATTAAAAATATACTCTATCATACCGTGTATTCCAAAAATACACCACTCTGCTGGATGTCGCTCGACCTATACGTTCTTAATAAAGCCTCTTTAAAGTCCTGGTAGCCTGTAAACGAGTATCTGAATGCTCTAAACCAGGTGCTGGCTTGCCCCTCAAGCAAACGCTCTATAACTCGGAGTTCCCTCTCCGGAGTTACCATAGTGTCTCTCAAGTAGCTTTCGACGTTGGCTAGGAATTCAACTAGAGTAACACCACTTCCAGTTCCTGAGAAGCGAGCTGGTTGCTCCTCTCTCGAACGAATTATAGTGACATTTCCCTGCGTATGCGCGGGTCTGAATGTATTCTGCATGTAGTTATGCGTAGGTGTGTTAGTCTCATGACTAAGTCGATTAGGTGCTGGTTGAAACGGATGGGCGTCAAAGTTCAAAGTCTGACTTTGCGCTGAACCAGTGAATTGTGATGGTTGCGGTTCTGTAGGTGCGCTGGGTTGGAAATGGGTAGGCATCATTCCTGCGGATTGAGATACTGGTGTCTTCTGAGATTGTCCCATCTGTGAGTGTAAGTGTCTCTCTCTAGGAAGCGTCTCAAGTCTGTCAAGACGTCTTTCTATGACTTCAAGTCCTGGAATGGTTCTGGCTGCGACTTTATTGCCTAAGTCGTTCAGTTGTAGCACGATCCTATCGACTTTTCCCTTGAGGTTCGTGTCTACTTCGCGTATGGCCATCCTGAGGTTATAGCTGAGGTCTAACCTCTCGGTTACCGCGACTTCCTCAAATCGTTTTTGTAAGGAATCGATCTCTCCTTCAACTCTCGACACGTTCTCTTGGATCTTCCCAACATCGTCTCTGACCTCGGCTACCTTAGCCTCCACTGTGGTCTTGTGTTCGTTGAGGTCACCCCTCAATAACATGAGATCGATTTTGTGTTCCTCACGATGAACACCAACTGCTTCACGTAGGCTTGCTACGGTTTCTGTCAACTCAGTAATGTTTCTCCTGTTGGTGTTGAGTTCGTCTTTGACTTCCATCATGCCATCAACGATCGTCTTTACGTTGTTATTAACAGCATTGGCAGCACCTCTCATCAAGATTAATCCAATGTTCATGGTTGCCATGTCCTTTTTCACATTGTCCATAAATCCCTCGACGTGATTCAATCGAGTCCCAAATTCTTCCCGAGTGTGCTCCAGGTCGGCTCTCATATCTATCTGGACTCTATTTATGGTCGTTTGAATTTGAGCTGTGTGCTCCTCCAATCGGTTTTGCACATCCTCCCTAGCTCTATTCATCTGGTCGGTTAAGCAATCTACGCGCTGGTTAGCCTCCTGATGGTGTCGTATGACATCAACCCTAACAGCCGCTAAACCTGCCGTCAGATCATTTCTAGCTTCGACTCTATACGCGTCCATGTCGGCCCTGACTTGAGTTAAATCAGCCCTAACATTGTTAACTGACTGGGTGTTAACCTCTAAATCTAGTCTTACTTGATCCACATGACCACTAACATTGTTAATCTACTGAGTGTTAACCTCTAAATCTTGTCTAACATTGTTTATAGATCTGGTGTTAACCTCTAAGTCTTGTCTAACTTGGTCCACATGACCACTCACAGTGTTGACAGCTTGGGTATTCTGACCTAAGTCACCTCTGACTTCACCTAAATCAGCAGTAATCTGCTGGAGGATGGCATTCACACCTGCCATCATCTCGCCAAACACACGACGAATAGTTTCCTCATCCATTGACAAGAAATATATGAGAAAGTGAGGGATCAATCTCTACTGGAACTTACAGCTATGATTAGTTACTTGGTGGTATAAAGCTTGTTTCATTTATATAAATATCACGAGTACAGCTGGAGTATGCAAACTAAGTGCTTCTACATTTACAAAGACAATTGTGAGCAAAGCAAAGTATTACATTTACTCAGGATGAGGCATCATCAAAGAAAATCCTATCCTTCATTTATCTAACACTAAAGCCTCACCCCATGGACTTCTATCAAACATGAATGCCATGCGGTCAATTGATCTGCAGTGCGACTTTCTAAGTTCGTCCCAGTCCTGTCAATTTACCATTAATCAACATTAAGATCCTCCAAAATAACATGGAACTGACGGTCACCACGTTAACGTCGTCCCCACGTTGGGCGCCATTTTATGCGACCGTCGGTGGAGCTGCCAGGATAGCCAACAACCGCAATGACTTCCCTAACATCTCACCCGTCGAGCATAAACAAAAAAAAATACCGTGAGGATCAGGTGAACTTCCAAATAGGCTAAAGCGGCACGAGAGTCCGTAGTCCACAGGGATCGTGGTACATGGTGACGATGGTCATAGACTGCCTAAGGAAAGGTTCACCTTAAAAAGTAGACTGAGAAAATAAACATCCAGACTTATGTAAAACACCGTGAAAATTTATTGATAACATTCACAAGCCCCTAGCCTAGTTCGGAGGGTTACAATCGGCTAGTCCGCAAGCTAATAAACAAACAAAAATAAAGAGCAGGTCCCTACCTGAGAAGTTACGGAAAACCCTCGCGAAAGATCTAACTCACAATGATAAAGCAACAACAGCAACACTAGGAAAATGGTACGACGCAAGTCCCTAGTTCAAGTTACAAGATCAAGCTAATATCTGAATTTACATTTAACAGGGTAGCAAAACAAATCTAAGTTAGGATGATACCATCTCCACATTTACATTTAACGTTAATTCATCTAGCTAAGTCCTATCAATTAATGACAAAGTTTACGGCGATGACGTCCGTAACAGAAAACAATTACATTCAAATCTAAGTGTACAGCCTGAAAAAATATTTTTAATTTTAAATTCAGAATAACTTTTACTTCCACTCGATAAACTAGTGTTTCAATCGCACGACTTTGCTAGAAACATGTCTGGCATAAACGGCATTCAGAAAAAGCTATGGGAGGAGTGCAAAATAGATATTCCGTACGTTCCATGCCAAGCTCACAGGTTAAACATTTTCGTAGAAATAGCTTGTAATGCTAGCGCGCTTATCCGAGAGATTGTTGACACTCTTGAAGCATTGTACGGTACGGTTTTTTTTTTCGGGTAGCACGAAACGACATTTAAGCTTGCAGAAAGAGCTGGATAAAATTGAAAATTTACTTCAACTTAAGAATTTATCAAAAACAAGGTGGACTGCGCGCGCCGAATCGGTGAGGGCTGTTTCTACGTCTTATGAAAAGATAGTCACAGCATTGGGAACAATGAAAACCTCATTGGATCTTGAATTTGACAGTAAAACCCGAACTTTTGCGTCAGGCTTGCACAAAAAGCTTCTAGATTTTGATTTTATCTGCGGCATGTACTTTACCAAAAATATCATGTTTAAAATTAAGAACGTAACCGAGCTTTTAGAAGCGGAGGAGCTGAATGCAGTAGACGCGAAGCAGCGGATTCAGAGCGCTTTGAAATCTTTTGAAGATATCAACGACGACGGCAAGATGAACGCTTTAATTAAGAGTGCATCGTCATTTGCGAAAAGTATGCAAGTAAATGCGGAGGAAGACTTCTTTCAGCACAGTACCCGGCGACTTGCAAAGAAGTATGACGCACACGCTGAAACGACAGCAGAAATTTCTTTCGTTACATTCTACAGAAAGGAGTTTCGAATACTTGTGGATGTATTTACTACAAGCGTGCAAGACAATCTCGCAAAACTAATTTCTTTGCTAGAGCCATTCCACATAATTTTCAAGATACCCGCTGACAGAAAAAACTGCACCATCGAGCGCGTCCGATCTATAAAGCAATCACACCCGAAAATCATCCTTCAAGATAAAGAGCTTGTGATGACTGAGCCTGAAATCCTGCTTGATGCCAGTAAACAGTGCTCATCTTTTAATTAAATCGCAGAAGTTGCTGTAAAATTAAAGCGGATTATCCCGTGTGGTTATCAAGTAGTTCGACTGATTTTAACATCCCCAGTGTCTTCTGCTTCTTCCGAACCGTCCTTCAGCAAGTTGAAGCTCATTTTCAATCATTTGCGGACATCGATGGGTGACGACCGCTTAGACTCCCTCTTGATGTTGTTTTCAACGAAAGATAAGGTCGACGACATTGAAATTACGGAGATAGTGGAGAAGTGGTCCTTGTTAAAACATCGTAGAGTAGGGATTTAGAAAGAATAACTAGATTTCTTTTTATTCTTGTAATATTTAAGCACTTATTTTGTTCATTTATCAATTTTTCCTGCGATTCAAAATTCTTGAACTAATAAAATACATTTTAAATGAAAGCCGTTAAGTATATTTGTCCTGTGTACCGTTTGCCACCGCCGCCATCCCCCCTCCCCCCCCCCTTTCCTCTACCCCCTCCATCCTGTTTCCCTCCCTTTGCTCAGATTTTAAGCGTATAGTCGGCAATGTTAAACAGCCAGTCGGCATTTTTTAAATTCTCACCCCCCCCCCCTAGATGTACAAGGTCGAACCGCCCCTGCTGAGCACATTTGTTTCTTTTCATTTCACATTAAAAATCACACTGTATCGGGTATACAGTATACATCGTTTCAACGGACGACTATCTTTGGTGACAAAGTCTTTTTGTCCCGTTAAACAACCAATAATCAGTTAGTTGGCTTAGTTCAACAGTTAGTTGAATCTGTTTCTAAAAATAATACACTGCAATGAACTATAAACCACTACACTAAATTTTATTGCTCAATATTATTCAATATGTATTTTTTTCAGATGTGGACGTTCATCAACAGTCTGAAGTAGCCTACATAAAATCGATGTTCCGACCACTCATAGTGGCCTTTCATGTCTTGATCAGCCAGTCGATAATAACAAGGATGTGGTAAGCTTGGCTGAAACTGGACACGCTGAAAATTATATTTTGCCAGACAAAATTGAATTTCCCAGTCCCGTCAATAATCCAGAAATGAAAAGGTTAATCATAGCATCAGGACCTTATCAACCTCGTGGTTCCTTTCCAAAACAGCCTGATGGACGAGGAAGTAAAAGATCGTTTTCAACTAATTAACTTACTACAGTTTTATATCAGGTTCTGGGATGAAATGTAACAGACTCTGGCATTGCTGTTCGCAAAAGTTAGACCGTGTCTACTGTCAAACGTGTTGGCTGTTCCCACAACATTCAGAGAACACTTTCGGTAGTACGGGACTAAACGACTGGAAACATCTTTATGATGAACAATCGAATGACCACATATTTTCTGGTGTTATATTTGAGAAAAGTAGGTGTGATGAAACAATGAGCGATGCTTAAGAAAAACAGTTAAAAGAAGGGAAAAATTACTGGAGGAACGTTCTAGAAAGAAAAGTTAATGTTTCATTATCTTTGGCCACCTGTAACCTTGCTTTCCACGGAAGAGTAGTAAAATGGAAGATCCAAATAAAGGATTTTTTTTTGTCTATAATAGAACTTCTGTCTGACTATGACCCTGTACTAAAAACCCTTTTTCAAAAGCCAGCAGGAAGTGTAAACTAATTAAGCCCTAGCATCCAAAATGAAGTTATTTCTTTGATGGCAAATGAAGTTCTGAAAGAAATCAAATATGAAATACTGAGATCTCCTTTTTCTCTGTTATTATGAATACAACTCAGGATACAAGTAAAGTTGATCAGTTAAGTAAAGTTTTTAGGTACACGTCAAAGTGGTAAATGGTGAAAAAAATAAAACCAAAGATATAAAGATTTGCGAGATGTTTACTTCTTTTACAAAAGTTGAAGATCAAAGTGCATTTGGTTTGATAAGTAGAATAGTGGAATTTATTAAAGATAAAGGTGTGAGCCTCCATGGCTTAGGCGGCAGCACGCCGGCCTCTCACCGCTGGGTCCGTGGTTCAAATCCCGGTCACTCCATGTGAGATCTGTGCTGAACAAAACGGAGGCAGACAGGTTTTTCTCCGGGTACTCCGGTTTTCCCTGTCAAAATTTCATTCCAGCAGCACTCTCCACTATCATTTCATTTCATCTGTCATTCATGTAATCATTGCCCCAGAGGAGTGCGACAGGCTTCGGCAGCCAGCACAGTTCATATCCTCGCCGCTAGATGGGGGCTTCATTCATTCCATTCCTGACCCGGTCGGAGACTGGAAGCAGGTTGTGGATTTTCATTTTCATTAAAGATAAAGGTCTTGAATTGAATAAATGTCGTGGCCAAGGTTATGACGGCGTAAGCGTAATGAGTGGAGTATACAATGGAGTTCAGAAAAAGATTCAAGAAGTTGTGCCACATGCATATTTTGTACATTGTGCAAGTCACAATTTAAATCTGGTGTTGAAAGACGCTGTTGAGGCCAATCGTGAAATATTACCGTTTTTTGAGGATGTACGAAATGTCTACAACTTTTTTGGACACCGTATAAAACACTGTCTGGGGCTGCAAGATGCATCTGAAAATGCAAACATAACGATAAAAACACTCAACCCATCAAGATGGTCAGGAAGGTATGGAGCAGTTTTTTTCTTTAAAGTAGAGGTTTGGCGATGTTGATGATGATAATTGTTGTTTTAAGGGGCCTAACATCGAGGTTATCGGCCCCGAGTTTGGCGATATATTTAGAGAGCTATCCAAACTTATTTTGACAAGTAATAAGGCAAAAGAAAGGAATGATGCAATGGGATTCAAAAAGAAAATTGAATGTTTTGAATATCTGCTTCTGTTAGTTGTATAAACAAAGATTTTGCAGCAACTGAACATCGTATCTAAATGTCTCAAGACTGAAAATATCGATATTGTTTCAGCTTTTGATCTATTGGGTGTTATAGAACAAAGAAATTCAATTTTAGGACCTTGTAAAAGAAGCTTCAACTATGGGCTCCAAGTGCGGAATACCCTGTGAGTTTTCTGAGAAAAGACTAAGGCAAGTTAAAAAAAGCATTTTGATTAACTGAGTGTAGACCACCGATTTCTCAATCCTGAAGCTAGATTTCGGGTAACTGTGTTTTACCCCATGATTGATACAATTATGGCTCAGTTAAACAGCAGATTTGAAGGCAAGAAGTCAGTTTATTAATGCCTACAAAGTTGTTCAGCTTTATTTCTTGAACAATGCTTCAGATGACGAACTGATTAAAGAAGCAAATTGTTTCGCCGAGACTTTTTCTGATGATGTGTCGCCAAAATTTCATGCACAAATTCCCAGCGTGCGTGCATCTTTTTCCTTTAAAATTAAGAAAATGTCGAGTAATAAGCAACTAATAGACCTCTACATTGAAAATCACATTCTGGTTGCAAGTTATCCTGACGTGTGTACTGCTTGTTTTATGTTCTTGACTGTAGCCTAACTATCACAGTGGCTAAAGCAGAAAGATGTTTTTCCAAGCTGTAAATGTTCAAGTCCTACCTAAGAAGCACAATGAGCCAAGAGCGTTTAAGTTGTTTGGCGCTTGTATCGATTGAAAATGAAAGAGCTCGAAAACTTAACTTCTCACTTGTAATTAACATGTTTGCAGATGCAAAGAGTAGGAAAAAGAGTTTTGTGTAAATTTGGTTAGTTGATAATTTTATTTGTTTTAAATAGTTTGTTAATAAAAATAACTCAACAAAAAGTGTTGTTAACAATGAGTAAAAATGTATAGATTTGTTTCATTTCAAGTTATTTTGTATAATACATTTATAATTTTGAGCTTTCGACCTGGCGTGTATATTATTTTTAAAGCCTAGTACTCCATAGACGATCCTATCTGTTCCCTATTGTTTTCTACTCTAGCTTCATTATTGTCAGTAATAAAAGAACAAATGTGTACTTATAATATAAATGTATATTCAGTTTTCTTCTCTTTCTAATTGATATTTGTGTAGACGTAGTTTTCTTATTACGATATCACAATTTCACAAATTGAAAAGCTATAGCTATTATTTATCATAATTATTTAGCACATTTTATGGAGCCAACAGCCAAAGCATAAATTAAATATTTCTAGAAAATGGAAAGTAGCAAGTGGAGAGGAATTCGAAAAGTGCATAAAGTAACTTTGATAAGTTCTTATCATCAAACAGTATTACGGTAATATTAAAGGCCTCCCGTTAGGTCAGGTTTTCAAAAGATAGTGAGGGGGGCCCATTTCAACTTCTTGCCCGGGGCCCCTTCAGGTCTAGCTACGCCACTGATCTTGGATACACTTTGTTACATTTTTACATTTTTAGTCAACAACCAATTGATGATGTGACAACTGGAGCACACACATCAGATTGGCAGCAATATGAGTCGATGTAATTGCTTAATTACCATCGCATTTGCAGGCTTTCCTATATTTTCTAACTTTCCTTACACTTTGAAACTATGACCATTTGTTACAAACAGTAACAAATCGAGTACGCAGGCAGTGCCAATTGCACAACCGTAGGAGTGCTGAATTGTTGTATGCATTTGTGTTGTATTAGAATTTTTTTTATTCAGCAACGTTGTGCAAATAGTTTGATTTTTTTCCCTTGTAATAAACGCGTCTCGTTTATTAATTAATGATAGTTAGGACTAGATAAACAGGTAAATTTAAAGATAAATGTTGGAGATGGCACCATCCTAGCTTAGGACAAATTTCCTTTTGCTATTAAATGTAAATATTCCTAGTATTTGTAAACAAGTAAATGTCTTGCTTTGCAGTAAATTCTTTTGATGTTTGATCCTCCCGTAGTCATTTTCGATGTAATTGCTTAGGGCTGATCTTACGTGCCATACTCTTAGCTTGTTCGTTCTTATTTAAATTTTGTATTATGACCATGAAAGTAACTTAGATCTTGGAAAGGATTTCTTTTATATTTTCTTTCAGGGTAGAATCGTATTAGACTAGCCGTTTGCAACTCTCATGCTAGGCTAGGGATCTATTATGAATAAAATTTATTCGTGATTTTAACATTAGACTGACCTCTCTTTTCTTGCTTAGTTTTGATATCGATGCATTCCTCTGAGCTGGTTAAGAATCGAACCTCACCAATTCCCGATACCCCCAAGGGCAGACTTTTGTGCAACACCAGCATATGAATGTGTCGTCCCCTATACTTGTGTGTTAACTGGAAGAGGGTCTCGGAAGGGTCATTTGAAACCGGTGGCTCCCCGAAACCTTCGGCCAGCGGGCACAATATATATATATATATATATATATATAAGAAAACAAATCCTTACCTTGCTCTTTATGAAAGACATGCGTTTGCCTTCTCTCGCAGGCTTCAGTGGAATGGTTTGTCTCTCTATCTGTCTCTCTATCTCTCTCTCGCTCTCTATCTCTTTGGCCACAACAGGTAGGCGGATTATCTAAACCAAACAAAAATAAAAAACAATCCATCAATAAAATTCAAAACCAATAATAATTTAAACATTGATTAGCATTAAAATAATCTAAACAGCTTTTAATGATACACTTACCTCAAATATATAATGTATCCAATACGGTCACAAAATGCATTAAGCTCACGAATGCATTCTACCTTTCACACGGTTAATATACGGTCTATGTGCACAGTGTAACGTTTAAAACAGGAATGACGCACAATGCGCAATGATAAGCTGAACACACTATTACCTCCCCTCTCCCTCTGGCCCCTCCCCACCCTGCTCTTTGCAGGCTCTGAGGTGGTCACGTGATTCCATGATCTGTGTGCAGGTTTCTCTCCTCTCCCCTCCCCCTCTCTGAAGGGCCCTGCCCGCTGCTGTTTTGCTCGGCCGTCTGCCTGTTATCACCGTTACAGAGTTGCCACATTGTTCCACTTGTTATCACCTGCCAGCGGTGTTGTCAGCTCGACTGACATTCCTGGAGCTTGATTAACATTTGCATCTCTGCTAGCCGGCTCTCAGTCGGCCGACCAGCCAGTCTCCAGCAGATTTTCTGTTTGCCGTTCCGGCTGCCAGTCAGACATTCAAAGCAAGTTCTTAAAGTTGTTGACAACCATCAAAGCACCGCTTTCATTCGCCTCATACAATTATTATTATTGTTACGTGCAAAAGCCCGTCTCAAACATTATTATGCATCTATTTTGATGTCCTGGAAACTTCTGCCATTTTAAGTGCCCGGTAAGATGCCTTGGTTTGGCTAATGAACTCGAGATGGCAGCGCCTATCGGCACTACAAGCTGGGGTTGTGTCTTCTGCCCCTAGAGCGAGACATAGGTGTCTTCCGATCCTGCCTCTCTTCGAGACACATTTGAAAAAGTATATTATTCCACGTCATTAAACAAAAGACGATAAATGCATCATGCCGCCAAAACATTTTAATGGTGTCGTGTGAATATTATTTTGTTATGTACATTGTCGTAGTATGTGGCTAATTGGATTGGTCCAATTAAATACCTTGGTGCATCATGGGAGACCTTCTTCGCTTTTGTCCTCCATCTTGTGAATTAGGAGTTGTTACAGATTGCTGGTTGAAGAAGTACGCAAATTCTGGATCTCGTCGGAGGACGAGGGCTTTGGCCCTCGTATCCGCTAACTTGGGGATACATCCCGTTATTTGATGATATTTGAAGAATATGGTGTGCAACTATCATCTGTGATATTCGTGAAGGTGTTTATTGGGCCTTAATATGGAGATATGATGTTTTGTGTGCATCTCGACGTGTTCAGATGGCAGCCATTCCTTTTTTGGGGGTGATATAAATCCTTTAAGGATTGTTCATTAGTGTTGTAAAAATTAGTGTCTCCCCAAAAGGCTTTATTAAGGTATGTTTTGACGTTTTATTTATTTTAAATTGTTGGAGCTCCATATTTTTCATTGTGTACTTGTGTTTTAGTTTTTTTGTTCTGAAGGTTGACTTGGCCTAGATATGTCACCTCTGAATATGTAAAATTCGTTAAATAATGTTAGTCCGGGGAACACTTCTATGTTTTTCTTATAATTTTATTATTTGGCGTCTTGCTACGGCGTTTTCTTTTTGTTATATTCTAGTACTGACCAGACTAATCAATTGAACAGTAGGCCTAATTTGATCTTTAGTCGATCGGTTTTTATTTTGATCCGTTGCCTTTTAATATACTATTTGATCTCGTAATGTCTAGAGTTTGTTTATATCTTCCTGTTTTCTCACTGGAGAAGATTTTTTTAATGTAAAATTCGGCGTTTGATGTAAATACGTACTGATATACCTTCAACTGTTCTGGTCACCATGGTAACTTGTTGACAGTAGTGCATTGTGGGTTTTCGTTTCTGGCGTGTGTTTGAAGTGCACGTTCATGGGTTTTATGTTGTTGTTTAACTTGTTTTGGTTTTAAATTATCCTTTGGTTTTCCTTATTTGGAGTTTTCTATTTTTGTACTCCTGCGATATCTTTCGGTACCTTGTTTATAGTAAAGTTTGCACTATTTACTTCTTTTTTGATTCTCCGAGGACCTCATGGTTCAGTTTAAAGTATGTCAGGTACATGTTAAGTGTTTAAGTTTTTTGGTGGCTTTTCCTTCTCTGACTTCAGGTAATTGTTAATTGGTATCGACCTAGCCTTGTATTTTTTTATCTACAGTGAGAATTCTAGGTGAGGTTTTTAAGTTTTTGTAATTTTATGCTGGCTGATGCATTTTCTGTTCTCTGGTGGAGCTGTTCATTTAACATTAAATTTTATTTTAAAGCAAGCTACTGTTGTTGCATCATTTCGTCGGTGGCAGTTCTGTTAGTTATCGGGGGGTTTTCTGTAGACGAACCTGTGGGTTTTCTTCTTCTCCACCTTCTTCCACCTTTAGGTGTTCTTCTGTTGGGGTATGTCAACTGGCGGTGAGTTGCGAGTTAGCGATGCGGACCTCTGAAAAAAGGTAAGTAGGCACATCCACCCTATCCACCTGAGGAGTGGAGATGTCATTTTGGTAGCACATCGAGCTCGTGTATCGCTTCTGCAGCTATCCCCTCCCCCTTACCCGCAGGCTCGTTTATGGACTCTTCTGGTGCTGATAGGACGGTTACTGGTGGAATGTGTCATGTCAGTCTGCTTAATGTTATTTCATGTTAATCCTTGTCGTTTTGTTTGGTTTCATGCTTGCCTCTAAAAGTCCATGTGGTGATAATGGAAGTGACCTGTTCCAAGCAAGGTTTCTGTGGTGAATGATGTCCTATTAATGATGCAACTTTCCCAATGAAGAAGAAGTTTGGTAAGTGATTGGCATGTATTCTTGGCATGGGAAATGTGGGGTTGTTGATATTCTGATAGCCTACATGCTGCGAGTGAAGGCATCGAGGAGCCCTGTCTGAAGCTGTTCGCCCTGTGATTTGTAGCAATTTGTTGTATTTTAGCTTCCTGTTCTGGAGCCAAGCAAGGGATGACGTCTGCAGTCCTGAGCAACGTTGTGCATGATTTTATTTGTCGAAATTTCAGGTGTCGAGGCAGTGTTGGTGTCTAGGAAGACTGTTGTGTTCCTATATGTTTCCTTTGCATGGAATTCTGTTGGGATATGCTGTCCTCGTGATATATTTATTATGGAACTGTCACGCCTATTGGTGTTATGGCGAAGTGTAGTCCGATTAAAAGGGCTAACCTATGGAAATCAGCCCTCCCTATGTCCCTACTGTGGTGCCAAAAGGCGCATTTAACGTGCATGTCACTATTTATTTGCTAGGAATTCTTCTCAAACATATTCAAGGTAAGTGTTTGTTTTGAGATGTTTTTATCGCAGTGTGCGGTTTGTAAATTTTTGTTCATACACTTACATTAGGCTGCAATCGTGCGGGGATAAGTGTGTATTTTGTGCAAATCGTGTCTGTGTGTATGTGTTAACGTTAGATTTTGATTTAGATTTGTAGGGTGGGGTAATTTAGGGTTTGTTGTGTTTGCAAAAGCAAGTCTAGGATCGTATTTTTATTAGTTGCTTTCCTTGTAATTTAGAACTAAACCTAGTATGTAGGTGAGGTTTACGTGGAGATATCTACTGTCTGGGGTTAGCTAGGTTAGAAGTATGGGATTCTTTCTTGGTTTGATCCCTGGGCAGGTTGTATATAGGACTTGCACGATCCGAAAAGCCTAGGTATGGGACTAAGCTGGACGGTGACGTGCGAGCATGTGTCATGTAATGTAATTATCAGGGTATTTTGTTTTTAATTGTATTTGTTTGTGTCATGATATCTCTACGACTACATAACTTGCATATTTGAGATTAATGGGAATTATTTTTGTGGGTGGTTAAAACTTATGTATCGCTGCTATTTGAGTATGTTGTGCGATGAATATTTTGTGGTGAATATGAGGTCTCAGTTCGTGAACAGCCATAATGTAATGTGCTTTCTGGTTAGTTAATTAATATAGGGTCTTCAAAATTTACTGGGGTTAAATTTCTGTTTTACATTGTGGTCATCAGATTCTGTAAGTCAGCTTGTTTCGCGTTTAAAGCCAGTAATCTGTTGTTTCTGGAAATCAGGGTCATCAGTTGCCTCATGTTAACTGTAGATGACATAGGCCTTCTGTTTAGTTCTTGCTATGGCAATCACGGTCATCAGCCACTGTAACTTGAGTAAAATTTTCTGCTTTTGACTGGTAATTCTAAATTTTTCTGCTTAAATCGTTAGGAATGGTGCGTTAGTGTTCCCTGTTAGCCTCGTCTTTCAACAAGAGCGGCTTATTTTCTCATCTAACCGTATTTTCTGGCCATGTTAGGCATCCTTTGGTTGTACGTGTTCGTGTCTTAAACCTGAACGAGGAAACCTCATTTGTACCTCCTGTAGTGTTGAACTTAGTTCTTTTTATGTTGGATTTTTCTCACCCAGTTGGATTCCGGCTGTATAGTCATCGGGTGTCGAACCTCAATTTCGTTCCTTGTTTTAGTGTACTGGTGTTTTGTTTTCTGCGCTGCCATTTCCCCTTCGTTTTTTATCGTTCCTGTAACGGTGTTTTTTTTCTCATTGTCCCCATGCCAAGCAATGTGTGCGATCACGAACCAACAAATGTAGATGCATACATGTCAGCTTAATTAATTTTCTTTTTCTAAGCCCTAAGGCAAATAAAATATCCAGAGTGCATCTGTCGCACATAAAACGAGGTGGAGAGATTTGTAATGAAGAAATGGTACCATAAAATTGTAAACTGATATTTTGTATAATGTAGAGTATCCCTAACCTTCATTGAAGCCTACAGGCATCTGTTCCTTCTGGAATTTTGAATTGGATTTGCAAACTCTACTGGGATACAACTTGTAACTGTTGGGTAATTCCCATTTAATGGTAAAATTTTAACATTGTAACTAATTTTGGTGTTCAAGTAGAAGATGCTTGCATGTAAGTAGGACTCGGTGGGAGACCTAACTCATGGTGATCTTGTATACCTGTTTCCTTGGGAATTTGAGTGGTCATTCCTCTACCGTAGCTCCTTCTGAATGTATGGTCGTTCAACTCGTGTACTCTAGAAAAGTCTAACTAGTCTGTAAAAACGTAACCTTGGTAATGAACTTTACTTCGGTAAATCTTGTTATTTAATGAACTATTGTGAGCACGGATCTAGGGCATGGTCAGGGTTTTCTTCATATAAATTCAAACTTGTTTCTCATTTGTAAAATGTATTAAGAATTAGTAATTTCCGTAAACTTTTATTTTTGAAATAAGATTAACGACTGTTATGTAAATGGCTGCCCACTCGTCACATGATATCTTGCACATTGCATCCACCTACTTCTTCAAAGGCTAACAACATTGGACTTATTGAACATTTACCTAACGCGTCTCGGACTCCGTAAGCACTGCAGGTGCTGGTGTAATGCGTTTCTGAAGAATTTTGGACACAGTGATGCTGTTGACTAAGTGGTTTGCGAGGTGATCAATTATCCCATCACTGATAATCTGACCCTGCACTCCTCCTAACCAAAACGATGCGGTTTTATCCATCAATTGGAGTTAAATGGTGAACATTATCTTCTGGAAACAATGTTTGGTGAATCGACTAGTTATGGAGTACTGCCTATACCTATGCCTAAGCATATTCGTGAACGGTGTTCACGCTTAAGGGAGGGAGACTGTTACGTGCAAAAGCCCGTCTCAAACATTATTATGCATCTATTTTTATGTCCTGGAACCTTCTGCCATTTTAAGTGCCCGCTAAGATGCCTTGGTTTGGCTAATGAACTCGAGATGGCAGCGCCTATCGGCACTACAAGCTGGGGTTGTGTCTTCTGCTCCTAGAGCGAGACATAGGTGTCTTCCGATCCTGCCTCTCTTCAAGACACATTTGAAAAAGTATATTATTCTGCATCATTAAACAAAAGACGATAAATGCATCATGCCGCCAAAACATTTTAATGGTGTCGTGTGAATATTATTTTTTATGTACTTTGTCGTAGTATGTGGCTAATTGGATTGGTCCAATTAAAATACCTTGGTGAATCATGGGAGACCTTCTTCGCTTTTGTCCTCCATCTTGTGAATTAGGAGTTGTTACTGATTGCTGGTTGAAGTACGCAAATTCTGGATCTCGTCGGAGGACGAGGGCTTTGGCCCTCGTCTCCGCTAACTTGGGGACACATCCCGTTATTTGATGATACGGTATATAAAGAATACGGTGTGCAACTATCATCTGTGATATTCGTGAACGTGTTTTTTGGGCCTTAATATGGAGATATGATGTTTTGTGTGCATCTCGACGTGTTCAGATGGCAGCCATTCCTTTTTTGGGGGGAGGGGGGGTGATATAAATCCTTTAAGGATTAGTGTTGTAAAAATTAGTGTCTCCCCAAAAATCTTTATTAAGGTATGTTTTGACGTTTTATTTATTTTAAATTGTTGGAGCTCCATATTTTTCATTGTGTACTTGTGTTTTAGTTTTTTGTTCTGAAGGTTGACTTGGCCTAGATATGTCACCTCTGAATATGTAAAATTTGTTAAATAATATTAGTCCGGGGAGCACTTCTATGTATTTATTCTAATTTTATTGTTTGGCGTCTTGCTACGGCGTTTTCTTTTTGTTATATTCTAATACTGACCAGACTAATCAATTGAACAGTAGGCCTAATTTGATCTTTAGTCGATCGGTTTTTATTTTGATCCGTTGCCTTTTAATATACTATTTGATCTCGTAATGTCTAGAGTTTGTTTATATCTTCCTGTTTTCTCACTGGAGAAGATTTTTTTTAAATGTAAAATTCGGCGTTTGATGTAAATACGTACTGATATACCTTCAACTGTTCTGGTCGCCATGGTAACTTGTTGACAGTAGTGCATTGTGGGTGTTTGTTTCTGGCGTGTGTTTGAAGTGCACGTTCATGGGTTTTATGTTGTTGTTTAACCTGTTTTGGTTTTAAATTATCCTTTGGTTTTCCTTATTTGGAGTTTTCTATTTTTGTACTCCTGCGTTATCTTTCGGTACCTTGTTTATGGTAAAGTTTGCACTATTTACTTCTTTTTTGATTCTCCGAGGACCTCATGGTTCAGTTGAAAGTATGTCAGGTACATGTTAAGTGTTTAAGTTTTCTGGTGGCTTTTCCTTCTCTGACTTCAGGTAATTGTTAATTGGTATCGACCTAGCCTTGTTTTTTTTATCTACAGTGAGAATTCTAGGTGAGGTTTTTAAGTTTTTGTAATTTTATGCTGGCTGATGCATTTTCTGTTTTCTGGTGAAGCTGTTCATTTAACATTAAATTTTCTTTTAAAGCAAGCTACTGTTGTTGCATCATTTCGTCGGTGGCAGTTCTGTTAGTTATCGGTCGGTTTTCTGTAGACGAATCTGTGGGTTTTCTTCTTCTCCACCTTCTTCCACCTTTAGGTGTTCTTCTGTTGGGGCATGTCAACTGGCGGTGAGTTGCGAGTTAGCGATGCGGACCTCTGAAAAAAGGTAAGTAGATCCACCCTATCCACGCGAGGAGTGGAGGTGTCAATTATCATTGGTCAATTCACTCATGTTTAAAGATGAGGGATTTTGAAATATTCGCCTTCATTTGTTCGTCATAGGAAAATATCGGAAAAGCGACCCCTTGTCCTGTCGTTCTGCCATAGATCGCCCCGTCGAAATAGCCATTTTCTGTATTCACCATGGCCAGTGATAGCCTCGTTGTAACACACACCCAGCGCTACCGGCTCTATGTCTACGACCACGCACGGTGTTTTGTTCTAGAGACTTGAAATTTATTTTGGCAGTAGAGTGGGTCAATACCTTTCATTTATGTCAAACAAACTTTTTTTATAGAATTCCTAGTTTCCAAAATAAAAGAATTTCAAAATTGGACTGTTTAAAAAACATGAAAAATAAAAAGTTTTATTATAAAAATAAAGGTCATAGAGACCATTCGTTTGAACCATGGCACAACGTTCTATCATGTTTGGTTTTCAAACTATCGCCTCCTTTCAAAAACAAAAATTTTCTTTTTTTTTTAATATAACAAGTCATCCATAGGTAATAGGGCGTCAGCTCGGGTCCAACGATATGTCGCATGCCAAAATCGGACCATGGCTTCGCGAGATATCGGCATTGACCCTGAATGTATTGCGGGTTAGAATGTGACGTCAGAGGGAGAGGTGGAGGGGTGAGTTTAAACCGTACTGCTAATCTACTCCCCACAGGGGGCGTGAGACTTCATCAAGGGGGGCGTGAAGTGATTTTCGAATTAAGTTATTTTAACTCGAATATTACAATTTTGTAAAATAAACATTTTTCGAATCTCTCCAAGTGATTGTCGCACCAAGGCAATCGTTCAAAAGCACTGGTAATTGCCAACTGTCGGCAGAAACCTCTGCGGAGCCGCCAGGTTGGAGGTGAAATAAGGAATTTGCTGTGTTTTAAGGAGCGAAATTATGCCAATTTTTATCGTCTCGATGGCATATCTTTGTGATTTCTTTGAAGCTTTGGACAGATTGAACTTAAAGCTCCAAGGCAAAAACTCCAATATTATGCATTCCTGGAAAAAATACAGTTATGGAAACGCCGGCTTCAGTTGAACAACTTCTCATCCTTTCATCGCCGTAATGAAATTTTTCCGGAAAATGGACGTGATCGTAATAAACTTAGGTGCAAATTCAGTCACATTTGTATTCCCTGGCACGAGAATTCAACTTCTACTTTCCTGATATCTCGTCGGAAGAATGGTCCTGGATGTTAACGAGAAATTCGTTTGCCATTGACATTGAAGCACTGCCAGCACAGCTTCAAGAATAAGCCATAGATTTGAAGTGTGAATCAAAGCTAAAGGATGATTCTAAAATATTAGGACTGGGTGACTTTTGGGTAAACTGCCTTGCAGTGTATCCTGTAATAGCCAAATTTGCACTGCATGTCATTGTCCCATTTTCAAAGACATATTTATGCGAGTCAGGATTTTCAACGCTGAGTGTCATAGAAACAAAGCAGCGCTGTCGGCTTGATGTTGCAAGTGATCTCCGCTGTCAAATATCAAACCAAACATACCGAATCTTACCAATAGAAAACAGTGTCAACCCTCTCACTGACATTACTTTGTTCACTAATTTAAGGATTTGTTGTAAAAGTGGGTTCTTTGTATTGTGCTAAAATGAAGTTAGTATGTAATAGATAGGCCTATTCCATTATGTAGTGTTCTTAGGTTAGGTCTATATCCTCCGCGTCAATCGAAGAGGTTGTAGTTTCGATGAGTGGTGGGGATGGGGGCGGGGGGAGGACGGGGGCACGATGAACTCCCGTATCTGAAAAGGGGGGCGTCAGCTGACGAAGGTTGGGAACCACTGATCTACAGTATGCTGTACAATGATGAAAATCAATAAATGTAAAACAAAAATAATGGAATGAAGCCGAAAGAAATCAGAAACCCCCATTGACGTCAAATTGGCAGGTGAAAAGCCCAAGGAAACTTCTGTTACTTAGGAAGCAAAATAAAAAGTGATGGACGAAGCAAAGAGGGTATAAAAAGTAGGTTGGCTCAGGCAAGGAGAGCATTTCTACAGAAAAGAAAGCTGTTGATTTCAATATAGATTTAGGTATTAGAAAGTAATTTTTGAAAGCTTTTGTCTGGAGCGTGACACTATATGGAAGTGAAACTTGGGACTATTGGTGCAGCAGAAAAGAGGAGAATAGAAGCGTTGGAAATGTGGTGTTACAGGAAAATGATGAACATCAGATGGGTGGATAGGGTAATAGATGAAGAAGTATTAAGACGAGTGGGCGAAAAGAGATATATCTGGCAACTGCTAATGAAGCGAAGAGATAGGTTGATAGAACACATACTAAGACACCCAGGAATAGACAACTTAGTTATAGAAGGAAGAGTGGAAGACAAGAACTGTTGTGGTAAACCAATGCTAGAATACGTTAAACAGATTGCCTTGGATGTAGGGTGTTGTAGCTATGTAGAGATGAAACGATTATCTCAGGACTGGGAGGCATGGAGGGCTGCATCAAACCCGTCAAAAGTCTGAAGACTCAAACAACAACAACAATCACTCAAATCAAGTGTTTAAGTGAAAAGATATCGAACTACCCACACATGACATTAAAAATAGTAATTGCTTCATAGGGTAATACCGGTAATCCCATTATAATCCAGATTTTTAAATATTGAAATAGTTAGCCTTATTTATGAATGCAGTCATGTAAATTGAAACCCCCTTCTCCTTTCTAATGTGCATAGAAAATACATTAATCATGATATAGGTCCGTATTCACGTGAATCAAAGAATAACCTTAGAAAGGTATAAATTGTGCTTAGTCAATACAAAGTTTATTGAAATGTACGAGTTAGCACAACTTTCAGTGTGAAGTCACATCTTCTTCAGCTAATGGTTATTAGAACTGTTAAAATAATAGAATTAGAAAGTGTGAGCCTAAAACTGCATTGACTTCAGATATGTCAGTAAGTTGTAATGCTCAGAACTAATAAAAATATTTCCAGCGTCCCTGAACACCTTCCCACACGGAACTGAAGTAGCTGGAATGCAAAACAATTTCTTCGCTATGCGTGCAATATGTGTGAGTTGGACTGAATGTATTTTCCACCATTGTAGAGGGTCTGCAAAGTCATCTCCTAGTTCCACCAACGACTTGTTAACTTCAGTAATAAGACAATAATAGTCTGTCTGGCAAAGGCATGAGCATCAGCTAACTTTAATGACATGTCAATCTTACAATAGCTGATGCTAGCACGCCAAATAGTAAATAATAATACCTATACAATACACAGGTTTTGTGCTGTGCAAAACAATTACTTTTCCTACACCACACTATTATTTTAATCGGTCCGATTAATCTATTAAATCGACAACTCTAGTAGCGACTGTTGGTTTTGTGGGATTATTGTCAGTCCTGAAGGTGTTATAACTTATCATCATTGCTCTGATTGTACGGGCCAATTTGATGGCAGCTTTGAAGTCCTTGTGTCTTAAAAACAAGAAGTTCCGTGATGAACTAAAGAGCCTACTTTTCTTAAAATTTAAGATTCATGCCAATGATTAATCTATATGGATCTATCAAGAATAATGACGAAATTAAGCTGGTAATAATGACATTTCTAATTAGTTCGAAATACTGTATACCTGGCATAATGTAGCATAATATAGAACTACAGTTGGCAGCCCTGGTGACTGAATATATTCTTACTTCCATCTCTTAAGGTACAGAATACAAAATTTGGTTGAAGTCCAATGGATAGCATGGACGTTACACGCAGTTAAACATTGGATCTAACAGCGCCCGTAAAATCATGTTGGCAACAATGACATACATGTATTGGTCAGAAATAATCTGAAATAATATGATCTAGTGTTGTCAATTTTGAATGAAACCCATTTGTTAGTATAGAAGTTACATGCATTTTAAAAATGGACCTATCAGCAGGCTTATAATCATGTTGGCAGCACAGGCGTAGGCCTATATTAGTTATTCAAAATTAATCCAGAATGCCAGGTACTATACGTGTGCAAAGTTTAGAGCTTTTGGCTTGCATACTTTCTGATATATGGGTATTTGGATTAAAAAATTGAGAGCATTTATTAACAGTTGGCAGCCCTGGTGGCACTTAAGAATACGCTCAGTCATATCTGTTTATGTACACAAAGCACATACGAAATTTGGTTGAAATCCAATTGATAGTGTATAAGTTATATGCATTTAAAATATGGACTTATCAGCAGGCTTAAATCATTTTGGCAACACTGCCATGTATGGCCTACTGGAAATTTATCTGCAATACTATTATCTATACGTGTGCCAATTTTGAAATAGCTCCCATTCATACCTTCCAAGATATCCAACAAGGAGCTCAAATTTCAATTGCGATGTTTCAGCAGTTGGTAACACTGACATTATTTTCAAATATGGCTGTGAGATATTCAGGTATAGATCTTTACTCCTACCAATTTTTTTTTTCGATTGCTGCAGCCGTTTAGGAGTTGATAGGGGGGACACACACAGACAGACAGACAGACAGACAGAAGGACAGACAGACACACACACTTTTGCCCGATCTCATAAGTCTACATTTTCCTCATTTTTGCAAAATGTGAAAAGTAGGCTAATAACTCCGATTATATTGTAAAGGCATGGTGTTTGTGTGTGTGGATTCTGCGCCGCCTCTTGTGTGACAGAGTCGAGTTGCAGACTTACCCAACTGTAGAAATATTCTCAGTGGCTTCGGTGACGTAGTTGGTAGCATGCTGAGCTTCTATGCACAAGATCGCGGGTTCAACTCCGGCCGAAGTCGTCTGATTTTCTAAGAGCGTTAAAAATCCCTCAGTATGCCTTCCTTCGGATGGTAAGTAAAGCCGGCGGGCCCATGTCATTGACTTATAGGATGTAAGAGAACCTTCCACTAACTACAATTGTGTGAAGTAAATTTGTAGGTCAGATTTAACGCTCTCTAGGTTCCAACGTTTTCCGCCAAGTGCTGGTTGTGGTGGTGTCTAGTAGCCAAGTTCGCGGCTAGGTGTCGTTGACGGTAGCATTTGGTAGCAAAAGTAGAAACTACTTGAAATTGATCGTTTGCATTCCTTACCTGAATTACAGATAAAACCCACTAATACAGCCGTCACAATTAACACCAGTTATTAGACAGATTCTACACACAGCCAAAGTACACGGGGCTGCACGACCGCGTTGTCGCAGCCCCTAAACTGAGGAACCAACCGACCAATTTTCTTTAAGATGGTAAAGTGTGGAAGTACGATAATTTATTGCTGGGGCCAACAAGTAACGAAACCAAACGGTGTCAAAGCCCAAAAAGTTGTTCAAAAGGCACCCCAGAACGTATTCTTGCAAGGAGAACAAGCTCTACCGAACCCAAGATAACATAACATCTCTCTCACCAACCAAACATAAAACTGGCGAAGGAAATAGGTACACGATTTACGTGGATTAACTAGATACCCAACAAAACTTAACGAGAAAGAGATGATATAGAAAGTACCGTAAGGGAATATACTGTATTTAATAAAAATAAACACCAAGTAGACGATAGGGGAGGAACACAAACATACTAAAGAAATGGAAGGAGAAAAAGACGAGACTCATCTTGATAGAATCGTCTATATGACCGTAATTAAAGTGGCCACATACATGAACATACAGTACATACATACATATATACATACATACATACATACATACATGTATTAGCAAATGTGAACGCTGTCCATGGTGGAAAATTACAATAACTATGTTTAACAAAACGAATCATTTATTCAACTACAACAATACATTTTAGAATATGAGGATTAATCGCTACAAGAAAATTATAATTCCTAATAGAAATAAATATAAAATAATAATAATAATAATAATAATAATAATAATTAACTCCACCTGCAGCAACTACTGGGTGGATTGAGTAGCTCAGTCGTTGCTGTTGCCGGTCCCAAGTCCGGGTAAAGGAGGAGGGTTGGCTCGAAGCCTTAAAATAATATTCAGCCCAGAACACCAAGGTTGGTTGGTTGGTTCCTTAGTTTAGGGGCTGCGACAACGCGGTCATGTAGCCCCGTGTACTTTGGGTGTGTGTAGAATCTGTCTGATAACCGGTGTTAATTGTGATGACTGTATTAGTGTGTGTATCTGTTTTTTTTAATTCAAGTAGGCAGAACACCAAGAGGCTCCAGTAAACCACAGCATAACATCAGCTGCCGTATGAACTAACAATCCTTACGATGAGAGTGAATTTTATGGATTATCAGCGATTCACTCGCCCTGGGCTCACGCCCACCAGCTAAAATCAACCACGAACTTAGCATGATGGAAGCACAAGCAAAAAAAGCAACTACCTCAGGCCAGAGCTAAGAAGAGCGAAGGCGAACCTGGTCATTCGGCTTCTGGGACTAACAATCCTTACGATGAGAGTGAATTTTATGGATTATCAGCGATTCACTCGCCCTGGGCTCACGCCCACCAGCTAAAATCAACCACGAACTTAGCATGATGGAAGCACAAGCAAAAAAGCAACTACCTCAGGCCAGAGCTAAGAAGAGCGAAGGCGAACCTGGTCATTCGGCTTCTTGGGGACCAGGACGTTATGCGGGGAAGGATCGGAGCTTCCCAAAACTCCTCAAACCTAAGCGAACGCAATTCATTGGTACACTAAACGTACAGACGCTGACCAAAACTGGGAAACTCAAGACACTAACGGACACCAGCGACAGATTCGGAATTCTCATACTTGCAGTACAAGAAACACGATTCCGTGATTGTGATCACTTCGACTCCGGTGGATACCGTATCTATAAGGGAAAACCAGCAACTAAGCTAAGAAATAGTAATTTACATGTGTTCGGAACAGCATTCCTTGTGCACAACAGTATCCAGAACTCAGTGATAGACTTCACATCACCTTCGAATCGTCTCTCTCTACTCACAGTTAAATGCGCCAATACGGCCTATACATTGATAAACTCACATGCTCCAGTTAACAATGATCCTGACAAAAACAAAGTTGAGAAGTTCTGGTCTCAACTTGAACGGACACTTACTAAGATTCGTCAACACCACATTAAGATCCTCCTCGGAGATTTCAATGCGCAAATTGGCAGAGAACGGGAACACAGACATATCATTGGGAATTTCTCGGCTCACAAAAAGACGAATGCGAATGGGCTTCGCTTAATCAACATATGTGGAATGGCCAACCTACAACTAATGTCCACACATTTCAAGAAACCACCACGAAAAATGACTACATGGAAATCTCCCATAAACCACATCGGGGAGTATCAAATAGATCATGTAGCAATAACCAGACAATTCTCTCCAGAAATCATAAACGTGAGGGTACGCAAAGGTTACGTAGAGTCCGACCATCATCTCTCGCAGATCAAAGTCCGCTTCATACCCAATCGTAAAAAGCGTCCAAATTCCAAACTCCCACGCATAGATCCGGAATACCTAAAAGAACACGCACAGGAGTTTACACAATCATTACAGACTAACACGGAAACATGGGATGAACTTCTCAAGGCCATCCAAGAATCAACAAGAAAACTCGGCAAACCACCAAGGAAACGAAAACACAGATGGTGGAGCATAGACTGTGATAAAGCCCTAGAGTCCCGAATCCGAGCCTGGAAGACATGGAATAGCAACCGAACACCAGAACATTGGCAGAACCTTTTAGAAACGCAGAAGCAAACATCCAAAACAATCAGACGAGTTAAACGCATGTACCACCTCAAACGATTGGAAGAAATCGATAATGACTTTAAGAGGATCAACACACGAAATTTCCACAGGACATTTAGGGAAGAACTGACGAACTACAAGCCGCCCAGTCTTTGTTTTCGCCGCCCTGATGGCACACTTGAGACAAACACAAAGGCCAATTGTGATATCCTGAAACAGTTCTTCGAGGAGCTTCACAATTGTGAACCACCTGCAGAGAATCTCCAACTCCACTTTACTGCCCCAAACCAGGACTCAGTACCACCACCATATGATGAGATACAAAACATCATATTACATCTCAAAAACAACAAGGCACCAGGAGAAGACGGTGTAATCGCCGAAGTGCTCAAGATTGGAGGTGAACTCTTGACTGAAAGACTACAAAACATCATTGCTAATATATGGGAGAGTGACACCATACCGGTTGATTGGAAAACTGCTTTGATTCACCCACTACACAAAAAGGGCGACAAGACAGATCCGAATAATTACCGAGGCATTTCACTCCAGCCAATCGCCTACAAGGTACTCTCACGTGCCCTCCTCACCAGATTGGAGCAACAGACAGAGCACATGATCGGTGAATATCAGGCGGGATTTCGACCGCGTCGATCTTGTGCAGAACAGATCTGGAACCTCAAGATGGTACTCCAACATCGCCAGTCGAATCGCACAGTTGTCACCTTCGTAGATTTTAAGAAAGCATATGATTCAATCGACCGCGCAACTCTGTTTAATATACTTCGTGAATATGGTGTGGACAACAAAACAACTACATTAATCCAACAGACCTTGACAGATACAACTACTAAAGTTAAATTTATGGGTGAAGTGTCCGAACCTTTTCACATTAGAACAGGCGTAAGAGAGGGTGATGGGTTGTCCCCACTCCTATTCAACCTGGTACTAGATAAGATCATCAGAACATGAGAGAAAGAAATACCTGGAATAAGTATGGGAACAAAAGAACATAGAATCAACATAAAATGCTTCGCCTTTGCTGAAGACCTAGCAATAATTACCCGGACTCCAGAAGAAGCCAGACATGCCATCGAGAAGCTTCATGAGATATCAATCAGAACCGGCCTCCATATCTCTTACGAGAAAACACAGTACATGGATTCCAAGAGCACAAACCTGGCATCAATTACAACCAAATATGGCGACATCACACAAGTTAAGCACTTCAAGTACCTAGGTGAAATTATCGGGAACACTGGTAACGAAAGAATGGCTAACGAAACACGTGCAGAAAAATTACGCAAAGCTTACACAATCACTTGGAATATTTACAACAAGAAATCACTTTCCACTAAAGCCAAACTCCATCACTACCACACAGTCATCCTCCCAGAGGCACTCTGCGATTGAGATGTCATCGTTAACCATCAACATCAAATACATTGAGAAGATAGAACGACAAATACTGAGAAAAATCTTTGGACCAAAGCTTCAGGACGGTATCTGGATGAGGAAAAGCTCGGACGAACTGTATTCACGGACTGAACGATTCGCCTCACTCGCACGTGAAAGACGCATGAAATTCTACGGACATATAGCTCGAATGGACAACTTCCGACTGACCAAGAAAATCTTCCTCATAGTCAATGGAAACCGACAAACCAAAGTACGCTGGCTAGCAGACACCCAAAAGGACCTCACTGAAATCAATATTGACCCACTGACAACGACGCGGACTGCATATAGACAAAAAGTAAATTCGTATAAATTTCCACCCAAGATCCCTACGGGACAGAATTTGAAACTTAAAGCTACATGGACACAAGAAAGAAGACAGGCACATAGCGAAAGGATGAGGAAGTTTTGGGAAGATAAGAAGAACAAGAAGACCAATGTTAACTAATGGTTCTACGTGCTCCTTAGAGGGCCAAACGCATTATATAATAATAATAATAATAATAATTTACACTTTCCTTTATCCATCATGTTATGCACCGTACATCACTGTCTCCTGATCTGGTGCATTCTTACAAACTCCTTGAATTTTCCAACATCATAAGGCAAAGGGCAAAAATTTTCCCTGGCAAACTGCTCCATTCTACTTCCCCCCTCCCAATGAAAGAATTGTTGCCCCAGTTACTATTCCACTAACTTCATTTTCATTTACAAGACTATAACTGCCCATATATGAACCTTCCTTTCCCAATCTCTCATGAATGTCTTCCCATGCAATTTCCCCTTTGTAAGCTAAGAACATACCCCGAGTCTTGCTCTTGGACGTTTACCAGCCAGACTTTCCCATCCCAAATCATGAATCATTCCACTCATACTACGGTACTCGTCAAGCTGTGGTCCTCATTCACATACCTGGCAGCCTTCCAATTCCTTTATTAAGTGCATTTTTGATTACATTTCGAAAAAATAGATTCCGGGGAGTTGACTCATGGTCATTCATGAAGGAAACCGAACGTTGGCAAAGTAAGGACCAAAACGAATGCAAGCAGACTTCCAAAGATACGAATAAGAGAAGGGCAATGAATAAGGAGACAGATACCGTAGAGAAAGCGACACACATACCGTAAGCATATCAAACCAAACTGTGCGGAATACACACTGGTAGAAAACAAGATTCGTATAGTAAACAAGAAAAACACTAGTACGGGTACATGATTTGAATCATGGAAGTGGCTCCGCGGACCACATTTCGTGAATCACTGCACTATATAGAGAGTAGAAAGGCAAATAGAAGAGATAACTTACGCCATGATGGACATAATGTGGATCAACGAGAATCAAGATCAAATGCACATCATAACGAGACTCGCCATTCATGGCATCCATCATAAGATATGCTCAACCATTTCCTACCACAGCCCGAGTGACAAAATGTGTAGGCCTATCTGTGGGCTACTATGCAACGACACGTGTACCTACTACTATATAACGACATGGCTGTAGCAAAACACCAAAATCATTTAGTGAATACAGCAAAATTTAATGCCCATTCAGACGATCCTTCTTCCTTTATAGTGTGTAATAAAGGGAATCTTTCATTTCATTGCTACCAATTGTATTGTTGCCAAGATACACTAATTTGACACTCGGTGGCAAAAGGCTCGTGAGGAAGTTCAATTATAGCTCGTTATTCCTTATATTGATGACAATATGCTGGGGTATAGAAATTTACGCTAAATAGTATTCTTATTCCATCTTATAAGACTAGGTTCTTCTCTTGCAACCAAATGTTTCAAATAAAAAATTATTTTATTTTTTCATAATTATTGTTCAATTGTCAACCATAATACCATCATCAGCATCAAGTTTCCACTCCAGTTTCCCGGGTGTGGTTTACTAGCGCTCTCCATTTTGGTCGATTCATGTACCACTGCTCCTTCAAGGCTTCATCCCAGTTGATTCCCTTGGCTGTGATATCTTCCTTCACTTGGTCCTAGGTCTTCCAACAGGTCTCTTTCCACTAATCTCAATATATAACCATTGTTTTGCAATTCTTCCTTCTGTCATACGTTAGACGTGACCAATAATACCATTGAATGAAAACACGAGTTTTGCGGTTAAGTATTTTTGTATCAATTATAGCATACCTTCTACGTTGTCTATAGAATTGTATCAATCATATTTTATTCAGGGCTAACTTTCTTAAGTTTGTACACCCATGTGTAAGTTATTGTCAACTCAACAATTGGGAGCCCTTTTACTGTTGTCCTCTCGTGAATTATGCCTTGTCACTTATCAATATTGTGTAACAGTCACCAAATAAGCCAATGAAGCTCCGCAGAAGGCACACAAGACGTTTAAATCTAGAGTAAAGAGACCAAATGCTGAGAAATTCACCTTAGATTGCATCAACTGAATGGAAAATGAGGTTAATTCGTCCATAGAGCGAGTACCTAGAGGCTGATGAAGTACTAAATGTGTTACTAAAGTTGCGGTTCTGTTAGCCTCCGTTGTCACCAAATGACAGCAAGCTATTGTGGAAATGAGCTGGTAGAGATGCGCCATGTCCCACAAGACAAAAGCGAGCACAGTACCTACATCAATATTATCCTTCATCTCGTCAATCACCTCGTGTACATCGTACAACAGTGATATGAAGTAGTATACTAAACGAAGCAAAATACCTAAACCATAAATCGAGTTAACAGAACCTGATAGCTCACACAGTTTATTATAAATGAATCTTAACCGTCTGATGGGAATTAACATCGTATGTGTTTCAGACACCTGCAGGATTTCTCCTCCTGTTGACCAAGATAGTCCAGTGTCACATACTGAGACATCAGACAACCTACCTGCATATTGCGTGTGGGACGTTGTTGATAACAACTGGTCTTCGTGAAAATGCTTTTCAATCTCATTAATATGATTTGAAATCAGAGAATTGACAGTAATGAAACAAGTGTTGAGATACAGGATAAGAGTGGTAAATTGGATGTGATGAAGTGAAATAAATAAGTGTGCTGCATAGCGTATTATGCAGCGATAAGAATGTGCAGTCTTTGTCGCACAAATATAAATGCTATGAATTGCGTACAGTATTATTAGGTACACTATAACTAAACCAAGCTCAATTATGTTGCGTTGCTTCTGTTTCTCATCCCTGCTACTCATGTGCTCCGATAAAACCCCGCTAACTTCTGACAGTTTACCGAACATGTTTTGTAGTCTTTTCGAATTGAATGATGACTGTGACAGAAGGATGACGAAAGCTAATAGGAATACCATGCTCTCCAGAAATATGAAAATCATCATTATTAATTTACTTTTCTCCATAGGATACTGATATAAAATGGCGGTAATTATGTTTAGTAACAGTCCCGTGAGGATGAAGAAGGTGGCTAATACGTGATAGACTTTACGGTTATTCGTGAAGATCAACGGTGTGCCTCGTGTGTGATGATTGAATTCGTAAGGCGCTACTCCATAATATTTTAATATTCTGTTCATGAAAGATAGAGATTCAGGAAAGTGACGTTCAGTAAATTGTGCTTTAAAGTTCAGTGTACTGTCAGACATTTCACTTTACAATATAGTTTGATTCTGCACATGCAGGGATATAGCCTAGTGTTTCAGAAAGAACGACCAAATATAGTGATCAAGGTTCCTTTTGTGTTAGGCTACTCAAGAAATGCAAACTTCGATTTAACCAGATGGTGAAAAGTTCAGCGCAGTTCACTCAATGACTAGAACACTTGAATGTGTAGACAAAATCCAACAGATATTTAAATCTGGGTCTTAATTCCACTTCCTCTTCCTTCTTCCTAAAAATCGTCTGCTAACTTGTATTCATGTATTCACCTGGAAAATATGCATATTTTTAGTCATGATACTGTATAGGCGTAAACAGTATATCGATTTTAAATTCAAGACTGATTTCATGCATTCATGCCTTAAGATGAAATATCACTCGAAATAATTACCTGAAATAGAAATATATTATGGTACCTGAGATTGTCTTCCAATTAGCACAAGAAAGGAAGACGAATGTGTCCATGTCCACTTGTGGTGATCTCTCAAAGCCAGTTGTTTCTTGCATTCTACTTAGCAGATTAAGAACACAAAGAAGATTGACAGCCACCAACAGAGTAATGTATTACCTGTTAGTCATTATAAATGAGTGACGTGACATTTAGCAGCAATAATATCAGTTAATTGCCTTTTTCCATTTACTGATGTCCTGTAGTTTCGATTTGTCTCTAACGTAATACCATACTCAAAAAATGTTATGGAATATTTAAGGGTGCATTTTGTCTATCTATATTGTACAATTACGACACTGTGTTAAGTGAAACATAGAAAACCAGAAGCCACTCTTAAGCATTAGCCTACATTTTTAAATTCTAGGTAAAATGCTCTTCAGTCAGTGAACACTTATAGGGAGCCTAATTATTTCGGACGATTTATGTTAATATAATCTATAGAAATGTCTGAGATAAAATACACACAAACTGTGTACGTCACTACTTTATATAATTAGGGGGGTGACAGATTTCGTTCGTCACGCGAACATCTTTAGATCCGGAATATTAATACCTGTACTGCAGGGAGTCCGGGAATGTTCTCCGCAGTGGCTACGTGCAGCTGCGAGTGGTTGCGCCATCAGTTAAGTTGGCAGCACAGTGTCCTTGATAAGGTGTAGGCCACATGTGTGGGCTGTGGGCTGTCGAATTCGTCAGTGCGTATAGTTAGATTATTGGAAGAGTGCAACAGTATGTTATGAATGGCTGTGGTGAGTAAGAAGTTTACTGTTTGTTTGTTATGATACAAGCGACAGCCGTGCTGCCAACGTAACTGGTGACGTAATCTCTCGCAGCAGCTTATAGGCACTGCGGAGAACATTCCCGGACTCCCTGTATATCCTAGATAATTCGTTATTGTTTTTAACTCGTCAAGTGTTAATTATTTACAACATTATTTGCAAACATTTGTAACGGCCGTTATTAATATGCCTCTGCGCAGTTATTATTACTGTGAGATGTTTTAGGCGTTCAAGAAGACAGCGCAGCATTAGAAATAGTCCATAATCAGATGTTTGCATATTGTACATTTTAACACAGTGCTCGTAAACAATTATGACTTATTAGTGTCTTCAGAACTAATTCAAAATGCTTAACACTAAAACAACTAGCAGTAATGGGATGATTCAACGCCGACGATTTTGCGACGGTTTCCCCATGGTGTTCATTATGATGTCAAAGCCGGAATAACTCGCATCATAACAATGAGATTTCTCTCGACGTTGTCAATAATTTCTGAGACATTAGTCTTGAAACGACAACTCCCCCCAGATTGGTTGAAGACGACTCTAAGGCCACGTCGTCCTTGCCGCCAAATGTAAACAAAAATCTTATTATATAATACGCTAAGGTGTATGTTTCACGAAACTCCAGCTCCTAAACCAGAGGGAGTTAGAAGGTGTGGTTTGTACCAAAATCCTCAAAATCGTCTTAATAGTACAGGAAAAATTTTGCATTTCTTGAAAAGTCAACGGAAATATATGTATTTGTCTATAAAGTGCTTTTAAACAATAAACAAGACGATAGCCCCTGACAGAACTGTGCCGTTTACAGCCCGCCTAGCACTAGGGCCGGGCGGGTAGTCTGTACACACGAGGCACAACCCATTACGCGAGAGTTCTCGCACGGGTCCGCTGGTAAGTAATAATTGCCTATGGATACTGCTTATTTCTGTTTAAAGTTCCAGTTGTGGGGGCTTATCGCTTTATTATTATTATTATTATTATTATTGTTCTTATTAAAATAACCAATATTACATCCGACAACACAAGAAAAAGTATATCATAAGTATCAGTAGACTATATCAAATTTACAAAGTACTAGGCACGTCCTGTCCCGGCATCGCTGCAATTGCAGTTTGGCGCATGTCCGATTGTTAGCCTATTTTCAATTTTGAAAAAATAGGCTTATGAGATCACCTTTTGTCCGTGTGTGTGTGTGATTCGTGTGTGTGTCCCCCCCTAATAAAATCTAAACGGCTGGAGCGATTTCAATGAAACTCGGTATGTTCATAGCACTATTCCCGGCGACCTCGACCGTGCCCTTCAAATTTTGTTACGTCTCACCAATGCAAAATGGCGGCTGTGGGAAATATTTCACTAGCATTCAATATCTCCGAAACTATTACCGATATCGCCCTGAAATTGGGTACGGTGATAAAGGGTACTACTAGAAGTTCACCTATGAGACTTTCAAAAACCTGGTGACTACAAAACCAACATGGCGGCCAAGCGAATTTTAAAATTTTAAATAGACTTTTCTCGCGATTTAACTATCCAAACGTAATCAAACTTGGTACAGCAAATGTTTATACACATTGTAATGCACTGGAGTCTAATTTAGTTCAATTGTTTACATATCTTCAAAATGGCGGCTGTGCGAATTATTTCACTGACATTCTATATCTCCGAAACTATTACAGATATCACCCTGCAATTTAGTACGGTGATAAAGGGTACTGATACAAGTTTACCTATGTATATTTCATAAGTTTGTAAAGTAGAAAACGAACATGGCGACCAAGCGAAGTTGAGAATTTTAAATAGACTTTTCTCACGATTTAACCATCCAAACGTAATGAAACTAGGTACAGCAAGTGTTTATACACATAGTAATGCACTGGAGTCTAATTTAGTTCAATTGTTTACATAACCTCAAAATGGCGGCTGTGCGAAATATTTCACTGACATTCTATATCTCCGAAACTATTACAGATATTACCCTGCAATTTTGTACGGTGATAAAGGGTACTGGTACAAGTTTATCTATGTATATTTCATAAACTTGTAAAGTAAAAAACGAACATGGCGACCAAGCGAATTTGAAATATTTTAATAGACTTTTCTCGTGATTTAACTCTCTGAGCGCAGTGAAATGTGGTACAGTAAATGATTTTGCAGATTGTAATGCACTTCCATCTAATTTAAATCAATTGTTTACATAACCTCAATATGGCGGCTGTGCGAAATTTTAAAATTAAGTTTTTATTTCTTGTGTCGTAATCATGCGATCGAAGTGAAAGTTTGAATAATGAACCTAGGCAATAATTGTCATTGAATGGTACATAATTCTATGGCCTATACATATAACAATCCTAAATGGCGAGCTTCCGAAATATTTAGACGGTTCTCAATATCTATGAATCTTTTACAGCAACCAAACTGAATTTTTTTTATGTTCATAGAGACTATGAACATATGTTCACTTATAGGACTTTCATTAACCTGGTGAGTACAAATCCAACATGGCGGCGACGCGAAGTATAAATATTTAAATGGACGATTCTCGCGAATTAACTATCCGAGTGCTGTGAAACGTTGCACGTTAAATGCTTATACAAATGTTGATCCACTGGCATCTAATTTATTTCAATTGTTTGCATAATCACAAGATGGCTGCTGTGCGTAATTTTAAAATCTCGTTTTTACTTCTTGTGTTGTAATCATGCGATTGAAGTTTGAATACCACACGTACACAATAATCTTAATGTAATAGTACAAAAATAAAAATCCAACCTGGCGACAATCTGAAATATTTAGACGGTTCTCAATATCTACGAATCTGTTACAGCAATTAAACTGAAATTTTGTATGTTGTTAGAAGAAATTAACGTGAGCAGGATATATGAAAATAGGCTGTATAGTTCTTTACGGAACTACTTGTTTCTCACTGTCAGAGTCAATGAGAAGGAGATGACACCATTTTGAGAACTGTATCTGTTGTTTACACCTTATATTGCTTGGTTAGAATATCTTTAATTCGTTTTCTGAATGCGAAGAACTCTGAACCAGTCGACATTCAACGGCACATTTGCGAGGTTGTATGGAGAAACTGCGATGAGAGATTCAGTGGTAAAGAGATGGGTCCGACAGTTCAATGGAGGACGTGATTAAGTGCATGATGAAGAACGAAGTGGGCGTCCATCGTTGGTGCTTGTGCGATCACCAAACACGAATGCGATCCGTATAACTTACTAGATGAATAAAGATAGATCCATGATTCTCTGTTTTGGTTCTACAACACCAAAACGTTCTGTAGACAAGCTGCCACAGTAGGCCACGTGAGCGCGAAATCTCTGTGTACCAGTCAATTCAAACTCTCAATCGAATATAGATTGCAGGTTAGTTACGACAAAATGGTAGATTCAATGGGAATAGACCTGGATAGACCTCGTATTTTGCATGTGATTCCATTGGAACCTTTTTGAAACGCAGGCAATTTTGGATGCGCAACATGAAGTCCTACTTATGAGCGGAGTAGCTTCACAGAATAAAGATTATCGTAACAACCAGCGATTTGAAAGGGATACTTGAACAAATTTTAAAAATATCCGATCATCGATCAGTAGGCCTAACCATAAACACACTTATCTAACAGATGGGGGGAGGAGGGTATTAAATAAGTGTAAAATGATTTACGTAGCATTTATTTCAAGTATTAGTGTGATTCAATAATATTGTCACTTCCCACCCATATTGGCCACATTCGTGTTGATCGACTGAAAAGCATTTCTACTAATAGATTACTAACATTTCCTTTTTTTTTTTTTAGCGTATGCCTTTTTTTTTAGTGCCGGGAGTGTCCGAGGACATGTTCGGCTCGCCAGTTTTGTAGCTGCTTCGAGACGGACACCCAATGGGTGATCTACAAGTACCGTTGGGAAGGAAAGTTGGAAGGTAAGGACGAGGAGTTGGAAGGTAGCGGCTGTGGCCTATAGTTAGGGACCAACCCCGGCATTTGCCTGGAAGGAAGATGGGAAACCACAGAAGACCATCTTCAAGGTTAGCGGCGGGGGGATTCGAACCTCCTCGCCTCCCGGATGTGAGCGACTGCCATCAGTCATGCCGTAACGACCACGGCTAACTCACCCGGTAACATTTCAATGATATTAATAAAGTAAAACCACCAACCCATCGCCGTCTATAGTTGTAGAATTATTCTAGAATAAATGACGGCGATGACCAACCACATCCCCACACTCCTCAGTCATTGTATTGGCAACTCAAACTATCACTTGGGGCGCTGTGGTCGGCCCAACATGGCGGGGATAGGTAGGATAGAACACTCAATAACACAGATTGCTATGGAACACTTTCGTATTATCCTGTTATAATCATTAAATGTGATCCCTAAATTACTGACAGTCTTATATTATATTGTTACAACCCCAACCCCAAGAAGGGGTTGTAACAACTTAAACCCTAATTCATACAAGCATACAAGGAGCCCAATACACAGGCAGCGGACACATGAAGCAACTCTATAAACACGGAGCTATGGCGCCGTACATCAACTTGAAAGCAGGAACTCAAACAGCTACATCGACAATAATATTGCGAACACTAACAACAAAACATGGAAGAACCCTTAAATGCACAAGCCAACAGAGGCTCCAGGACAGTCGCTCTCGGAGATGCTGCCCGGCGACGGCCGGGATCTTCGCCCACACACCCCTCATGGAACACCTACGCCACTACACTTCAAGACTACATCATACACCAACCGGTAAGTTGTGCTTAAGTTAATCCTATACCTACCCTCACCAACCCTACATAACTCTGTACCATCTCATCACACCTCAGTTACACGTTGAACATAAAACATCAGACAAACCCTCTATCTCTGTCTTCATTATTCACGCAGAGCTGTCTTCCCGTCTTACGCAATACTTACCTTCACTCTCCACGTTTCCTGCAAGGTCATGAACGCCGTTCTGGCATTAGGTCAGCCAACGCGTCATCCGCACCTGCCCGACCCTCTATTACTACCTCCCTGTTTACGCCCCTACCGTTTCATACCCTACGTCTCTCGGAATACCTCTCCTAACACAAGCCAAACGAGTTATCAGCCATTCAGGAAAGACGCACGTTGGGGACACAACAATATATAACAAGCTATCTAATGTGTGTGTTCCACTGGATTTTATGTGTGAATTACGTATTATGAAGCATTGCTTGTATGCTCGGATTCGTTTTCGTGCATTTCGAATCATGGCGCTGTTACGTTTCAAAGCAATATTCGAGTGTGCTAACTGCACCATAGATGCCAGAAACTTTACAGAAGGGGTAGGAGTTTTATTTGCAAATATGTCTTGTGGAAGAGTACGGATGATGAAACTTTTTTGGTCAATTTACGCTCTTGAGCTCCTGATGTCGCTGCTCCACCCCACATGGTTACAAGAGAAATTGAAAGGAGAAAGATAACAATTAAGCAGTTTCATTGTTCTTGTAAGGCAGGTGCATCAGAATGTTGCAAACATGTTTTATTACTGCTTCTTTTCTGTCACAGGTAATTAGGGTCTATTAGTCCATCATTATTAGACTATTCTTCTTTCTTCGCTCAGGCCAGCTTCCGTCTTTGGGCCTTGATCTTAGCCCAGTGTTCTCGTATTCACTGCCTGTGAGACACCTTTCTTTCATCAGACCACTTCTTGTCGGTTTTTAATTTCGCCTTTTCTTGGAATTGGTGGTGTGCTCCAAGCTTTTCCTTCAAAAGATCACGTTCTATAATGTCTACTTGGGTGATCCCAATGTCAGGGACCAGAACATACCCGGTTCGGGTGTAACCTATATTATTTCTTTACAATAAAAAAGATTGACTTTCTACGTTTAGGTATTTTATAACACATACAGAGTTTACAAAGAAAACACAGGAATACATATGAAAACCAAAGCCAAAGAGATGACTGTGCTGGATGCAACATCCTCCCACCTTTTGATTCAACATCAAAACAAAACGAATGAAACGTTTATAAGTCAAGGTGGGAGGGAGGTCTGACTGTTCTTCCACTCCTAGTGACAACACTTTTGTCAACGGAAAGTGATGTCTCAGCAGGTGGGTGGCTAAGCAGTCTTAGACCCTCGCGGTCCATATCTTCAGGTCCAGACTCCATGGGATAAACATGCTGTATTGGTCGGAGAAACTCACCACTTGAAGTCTTCACTCTGATCATCCCGTCCCTGCCAGGATAAACTGCAACAACTTTTCCTAGGTGCCAGCAGTCAATTCTTTGCTTCTCGTCACTCTCAATGATGACCACATCACCTACCTTGGTCTCTTAATAGGTAGACTTTTGGTGATCAGGTCGTTGCAAAAGCTGTCCAAGTTACTCTACATGGAATCTTTTCCTTAAATCTTCTCTCAATCATTGCTGGTACTGGAATCTCCTAGACAGATTAACATTATCAATGCAGTCCAAGTCTGGTACTCCCGTGGCTCGAACATCCTGTAAAAACATAGGCGGCGTAAGAGGAACAAAGTCATCATACCCATCTGACACATGTGTTAGTGGCCTCGAATTGATGACAGATTCTCCGTATGTCAGCACTGTCAATAGTTCTTTACACATGAGAGCAGATCTTCCCAATGTACGCAGCAAAAGTTTTTTAATCATTTGCACTATATTTTCCAAAAAACCTTCCCGCCACGCCGCAGACGGAGGGTTGAATCTCCACTCAATCTTCGTTAGGGTTGTTTTCCATGCATATTTTTCCCATTGCACAGAGTCTAACAAAGAACTTGCAACAACAAAATTCGTACCATTATCACTGTAAATTACGCGAAGTCGCCCTCGTCTGGCTATAAACTGCCCGAGGGCTTGTAAGAATCCTGCCGCAGACAAACACAACACCAGTTCAAAATGTACAGCCCTGAACACAGCACACGTAAAGATCACAATCCGTGACTTGTGCCTGTCTCTCATGAACAGAGGTCCCGCTAGATCTACTCCTACCACTTCAAACACTGAAGTATCTCTTACACGATCTTCAGGTAGGGCGACAGGTTCAGCCACATGTTTCCTTCCTTCAAATCGCCTACATCTAATACATCTGTCAATAACCTTGCGTATACTTCTTCTACCCTTTTGAATCCAATAATGTTCTCGTAAAATTGTAAGCAGTATCTGCAATGCCCTTAGATGTTCTTCTATGATCATTAGTTCTGTCAGACGATGATTCGATGGTAACAGAATCGGGATGCGAAAATCCTCCTGGTCCAATCGTCTGATAATTTTAGTCCTGATTCTTAGAAGTCCCATCTGATCCTCAAAGACACTTAACGTCTTAAAGTTATTCCTGTCAGTGAATACTTCAGTCTGCACTACCCTTACCAAGAGTTTTCGCTCTGCAAAAAGTATCTCCTCGAAAGACAATTCCGATGAGAAATTCTTGTCTTCACTCGTTTGCACATTTCTTACGAACCGCAACATCCATTGTGATAAGCTTGTCGCCCAAGTTCCGATCTTGGGCGAAGTGACACTCCTTACTTTCATGTCGCCTTTTACAAAATATAAAATTTTTCTCTCCCTCGCATTTGCTAGTAAACAAAACAGTAGGTGGCGGGTTATCTTCATATTCTCTCAACTTAAATTTGTCATTATTTCTCTTTTGAGACAGATCAAAACCAGCCTGGGCAATAGTTATTCTTTCTTCGCCTTCCACTTCCCCTTTGAGGAAAACAAGTACCGGTAACGCTCCTAGTTTATCAGCACGATTGCACAAATGATCTGCCGTTGAAGTTGATTGATTTCTCATCCAAACACGCAGAATATCCTCAAGGAGGCACGACTCAACCAATGGAAATAACCTAGCTCCATATCTGTCCCTAGTGACACCAATGGACTCTAACGCTCTCAACTGTGTTTCAAGTTTATCATGTAACATGGCAAGATTAAGCCTGGCTTTCTTATTGCCAACATGTACAATGACAAGACTTAAAAGCTCCCTCACACAACAATCAGTTAATAAATCGTCCCGTCCAATCCTACTCTGTAGAGACTCTATCGCCTTTTGATAATTTGCTGCAGTTGGTGAGAAACTATTTACTAACTCTCGTGCTCGACTGCCTACCTTTGTGGCCTGTATTAAATACTGGAACTTGTCTTCAGCTTCAATGTCCTCATCCTCGTGGATACGTTTGAATTGTCCCCAAAATCCCAGCCATTCTTTAACCTCTCCTCCAAACTTAATAAACTCGATCTTAGGCAATTTTAGCTGTCTTTTGCTATTACTTATACACGATGAACTATCCATTTCTCGTGTCCCCTTACTGATGATAGACTGCAGTCTATTGGAACCTTTCAGTCTAGCACTGTCTAATTTATCTCTATAATTAGCAATAGTTTCGTACTCACTGATGTATAAGTATGTGTTGTCACCTTGCTCGAGTAACAGATTCAATACCTTTTCTTCTAGTGTCGTCATCTCCGTACGTATCCTCTCAATCTTGGTAAGCAGAGATTGTAACTCCTCTCCGACCGCATCTTCAATAGTCTTCGTATTTAAATGTTGTTCAAGCCTGTTGTAGGTTTTCGTAAAAGAATCCTTACGGGTTTTTTTGCCTTTATTAACTTATCAACCGCCATCGTCGACACGTATGTTCTATCATAAATACAATCTTACAGCTGCATCCACTAATATTCTCCACTTAATTCGTTACTGCAATTCATCACGCTGGGGTCACCAAATTTTGTCAGGGACCAGAACCTACCCGGTTTGGGTGTAACCAATATTATTTATTTACAATAAAAAGATTGACTTTCTACATTTAGGTATTTTATAACACATACAGAGTTTACAAAAAAAACACAAGAATACATATGAAAACCAAAGCCAAAAAGATGACTGTTTTGGATACAACACCCTACTTCTAGCAAATCCTTGTCTACCGGTACCTCACAAAACCATGGGCCCTTGGTTTTCTTTTATGAAAATAGGTAAGTATCCGATTGGCGATTCTCTCGAGTTTCAAACGAGTTAAGTGCCAGATATTCTTCTCTTCCAAATTACTTGAGATATCCTTTCTACATGATGGTTCAGCTCATTGTTATGATGTATCCTGTATTCACCATCATCTCTCAACGGCCCTAAGATCATCCTTTCCTTGGCTTCTGTTGTGTATTTACTTGAGATAACACGAACATTCTAGTTGGTATGCCCAGAACATTCTAATCTGGAACATTTCAATCTGGAACTTCCATCCCCACGCTCCATACTTGGACTACTATGTATATATGCACCCGAAGACTGTAGACGCCAGTTCCGCGCTAGTTCCGATCTGGACCAAGTTATATTACGTCCACCTTGTGTATCGTTGTGTATCAACTAGGGTTAAATAAACCGTTGATTAATATTAACAAGTGTGTGTTATGTATATTGCATCTCCCACTATATAATAGTGGTGTCAGAAGTGGGATAAGATAAATAACGTTGTGAAACCGAGTGATCTTTCTAACCTCAACGCAAGTGTTGCACCGAACTACGTTCATCGCAGTGCGTGTTGGAAATTCTAAACAGAGTGAACTTTCTAACCTCAACACAAGTGTGTGCAACGAACTAAGTTCATCGCAGTGCGTGTTAGAAATACTATTCTCCACCCATCTTCACTATGCTGGACTTAACCTCTGAGCAACTTCAACAATTCTTGGCAATCATCGCCGACGCTATCCGACAGACAACAAGGTCAACAACATCATCATCACAGCCTCGACCGCCACAGTTCACAATACAACCGTATCGTGCAACCGACAGGACGACCGTAGCCGACTATTTCACTCGCTTTACCTGGGCACTCAATCTGAGCAAGGTACCCGCGGACCAACACGCACACTTTTCAAGGGTTTTCATGGGATCTGAACTCAATGATGCCCTAAAGATCCAGGTGAGTCCTAATGATCCGGAAACTCTGTCAATACTATGAGATTCAATCTAAGCTGAAAGGCCACTTCGACGCCACTCGCAACAAGTTTGCTGATAGCATCAAATTTCGGAGTGTTGTGAATGTGTTTCTGTAATTTGTGAATGTATTTCTGTAATTAAATTTGTTTTTTGTAAGTTGGCACCCTTGGAGCGTTGATGAGCAAGATGGAACAGGTTTTGAGTAACTGAATGTAATGGCTGGATAGTGATGCTCTTTGGGTACAAATAAATTGATTGTTCTTGAATTGAAGACATGAGTTGAAGAATTGATTTGTAACATTTTGGCGACCATTGACAGGATTGTATTGAAAAAGTTGGTTTGGTGAACAATTTCCCTGTTTGTTTTGAATTTGTTGCCTTGCAATGGCCACGATTGAAAAGTTGAAAAAGAAGAGAAGTGCGTATCGGGTAAGTGCGACGAAAGCTATTGGAGCGGTCGGAGTTGAAGCCGATTTCCAAAAATTACGTGTGAAAATAAATACTCTCCGAACAATTGCGGATACCTTAAAAGAATTGGACGAAAGCATCTCGAACGAGTTGTTGAATGTTGACGGAAACGAGGATGCCTGTATCGAAGAAACAATGCACTGTGTTACCGTTCAAGAAGACCTTCTGCAAGCACGTCTTGAAGCCGAGGATAAAGTGGAAGGATTAAAACCTACTGTCGACCAAAGTATTATGTGCACTCGAGTTTGATGGTTGTTTGTTAAGTAACCAATAGACCTACATGAAATCCAATAACATCATCATTTTCGTCGTTCTATTTTACGTTAGTTCATGTAGGTTTGGAATTTAAAATTTATATTATAATATTTTTTTTCGCAGTTGGAACACAAAAAGTGCACGTTTTTAAGCGTGTTTCAACCATGCGTCACATTTAATAATTATTATCTGAAAAGCCCGTCATCAGATCGAATCCAAATTTTAACACAATATACATAGGAATGTTGTATAACTGGTTTATTAATTTCACAATTGTGTGTGTCCAAGAAACAAAGTTTGTTATCATTGTCGTAAGGTAACATTTTCTCGGCTCGGGGTGGTTGGAAAATGTAGTTCTTGGTTGCGTTGTAATCGGTATACATCAAAAGGTTATGCTGTATGACTGTGAAATACGTAAATTAATTCACTTATTTTATATCGGTTTGTACTTCTAGGGGGAAATAACACATGTTTCACCTGCTAGCCGCTCCGGCAAACGCTGTACAGGGTTGCCGTAATGGTGCCACACGCATCATGGCGCGTCTCGCTCGGAAGTGATGGGCTCCATCTCAGCAACGCTGTACAGCGTTTGCCGGAGCGGCTAGCAGGTGAAACATGTGTTATTTCCCCGTAGAAATACAAACCGATATAAAATAAGTGAATAAATTTACGCATTTCACAGTCATACAGCATAACTTTTTGATGTATACCGATTACAACGCAACCAAGAACTACATTTTCCAACCACCCCGAGCCGAGAAAAAGTTACCTTACAACAATGATAACAAACTTTGTTTCTTGGACACACACAATTGTGAAATTAATAAACCAGTTATACAACATTCCTATGTATATTGTGTTAAAATTTGGATTCGATCTGATGACGGGCTTTTCAGATAATAATTATTAAATGTGACGCATGGTTGAAACACGCTTAAAAACGTGCACTTTTTGTGTTACAACTGCGATAAAAATATTAAAATATAAATTAAAAAATCCAAACCTACATGAACTAACGTAGAATAGAACGACGAAAATGTTGATGGTATTGGATTTTATGTACGTCTATTGGTTACTTAACAAACAACCTTCAAACTCGAGTACACATAATACTTTGGTCGACAGTAGTGTTGCCAGTTGTGTTGATGAGAGAGATAATTTCAGCGTACAGAGCAACGTGACTTCGGCGTCATCATCCATGTCGTCAGAGAGGTTAAGGCTGCCGAAAATCACGCTTGAGGTATTCGACTTGGGTCCAGGTAACTGGATAAATTTTTAGACACAATTTCAAGGGATTCATGAGGATTCTTACATTACGAATGTTGATAAGTTTAGTTACTTAAAAATGTCAATGAAGGGACAGGCTAAGAAGTTAGTTGACAGTTATCCACACACAAGTGAGAATTATGTTTAAGTCTTGGAACATTTAAAGTATCGTTTTGGTAAAGATGAGTTGGTTATAAATTGTATGTATAAAGATTTGTTGCAATTGGTTCGCTCAGATTTATCTGTGACTGACCTGTATGATAATATAAGTACTAAGTTGAGATCCCTAGAAACATTAGGCATGAATTCTGATAGGGCAGCAATCTTAGTTCCACTCATTGAAGAATGTCTCCCCATTGACGTTTTGAAAATATGGGAAAGAAGAGCAGCAGATGAGGGCGATGATGGTGGTAATAAAATTGATAAACTTTTGTGTTTTCTGGGCAAAGAAGCCGAGAGTGAACAAAGACTGCGTAATCATGCTAAGGTGAAGGAGGTTGATAAATTCACTGCGCCCAGAACAGAGCCAACAGCAGCAGCTCTCGTTTCTTTCACTCCTACTGTCGGGCAGAATCGGGTAAGTTATCAGCAAAAAGGACGGCCACACAAAGTAACCCTAACCTGTTTGTTTTGTAATGAGAACCATCCCTCTTACAAGTGTTCTAAAGAAATGTCGGTTGAGGACCGTCGTAAAACTGTAAAAGAAAAACGAGCTTGTTTTGCATGCTTTGCAGGGAGGTCACTCGAGACAGCAGTGTAGGAAAAGAATAGATTGTGGTAAATGTAAAGGGAGGCACTATGATATCATGTGTGTTGGTGAACCCAGCAGAACAGCTTCGTTATTTGCAGGGCCTAGTGGAACTGTCGTTTTAAAAACATTAGTAGCACAATTGCGTGGTGTCACTGTTCGAATATTACTTGATACTGCTTCACACCGCAGTTATATTTCGGAAGCTATCTGTGAAAAATTGGGTTTGATCGAATGTGGTCGTGAAAATATTTGTCATATGCTGTTTGGTGGGAGTGTGTCATCTGAAATATCACATCCAATTCATGAAATTGAACTAACTAGCTTACAGGGTGATAACAGTTTTGTTCTTAAGGCACTTAGGGAGAAGAAGATTTGTGGTTTGATACCACCTGTGAATGATCCGCATTTGTTACGGAAGGTGGCTGCACATGGTATTACATTGACAGATGATGGAGTTAACCGACCTATTGATGTGTTGTTAGGAGCGGATGTTATGGGCGAACTTGTTACAGGTGTGAAATGTATTGACTCGAAGCTGTTAGCATTTGAGACGAAGCTTGGATGGTGTCTTCTGGGTACCGCAGAGACGCAAGAAGTAAGCAGTATGACAAACTTTGTGACCTCTTTGCTCAATTTACATCATCCTTTATGGGACTTAGAAGTTATTGGAATTGAGAAACAGACAGAAACAAAAAGGTCGGACGTAGATGATAGATGTTTGCGAAATTTTGAAGACACAATTCGTTTCGAAGGTGAAAATTGTCGGTATGTAGTAACATTGCCCTGGATTGATGAGCACCCCCCTCTTCCCACTAATCGTGAAATAGCTGAAAGTCGTCTGAAATCAACAGTAAGCCGTTTAGATAACAATGGACTCTATGATGCGTATGATACTGTTTTTAAACAATGGGAAACAGATGGGATTATTGAAATAACATCTGATGAAAACATAGGGCACTTTCTACCTCACAGACCAGTTATAAATTATGGGAAAACAACTAAAATCCGCCCAGTCTTTGATGCATCGGCGAAAAGTATTGGAAACGGCTCTCTAAATGATCGTTTAGCAACGGGACCCAACTTGATTGCTAGTATTGTACCTATCCTATTACGTTTCAGGTTACAGGAGGTCGGTGTTGTAGGAGACATAAAACAGACTTTCTTAATGATTGGACTGAACCCTGAGGATCGAGAAATGTTAAAATTCTTGTGGTGGCGTGATGGGCATATTATAACGCTGCGTCACTGTCGTGTAGTTTTTGGAGTTGTGTGTAGCCCATTTTTGCTGAATGCCACCATCACTCATCATTTGAATACTCTAAGTGGTGACTTAGTTGAAAGACTGAAAAATTCCTTTTACATGGATGATTGCCTTTGTTCATTTCAGTCCCTGAGTGATGCCAAGGAATTTGTGTCCGAAGCTACAAATGTCATGTCTCAAGCCAGTTTCCAACTCCGTGGGTGGGTTTTGTCAGGAGATGATGTGACACAAAATGTCTTAGGTGTCAAATGGCATGCTTTAGATAATCTGTAGGGATGCAACTTTAGCTTCGATCCAAAAGAGAAAATCAATGAATTAACTAAGAAGAAATTGCTGTCGATTATAAGTAGGGTGTTTGATCCATTGGGTTTGTTATCAGCACCTTTACTCCATTTGAAAATTGCATTGCAAATGGCATTTAAGCTCAAACTACACTGGGACACACCCCTTCCAAAAAAAATTCAAATGAAGTGCTCGCAATGGCTTACTGAAGTTGATTTGATTGACAGCATTGTGGTGCCTAGATGTTTACATGTATTCAGTGATGCCAGTCTCCTTGGACTGGGCACTTGTGCCTTTATGAGGTATGAAAACAAAGATGGCTTTAATGTTCGATTTGTTTTAGCTAAGTCCAGAGTTGCACCAATGGAAGACATGTCAATCCCTCGTAAAGAGCTTGTAGTGGCAACACTTGCAGCAAGGATTGGTTCTGTTATTAGTAAATCGACTAATATTTCCAACATTGTGTACTGGTCTGATTCTATGATTGTTCTTTACTGGATCAAGAAAGGTGAATGGAAGACCTTTTTTGGAAACCGGGTAAAGGAAATCCACCAGTTGACGTCACCCGAGCAGTGGCGATTTGTTCCTGGCGATTGTAATCCTGCTGATATACTCAGCCGAGGATGCTTGTTGTCCGAATTTGTTGCATCAAAATGGTGGGAGGGTCCTCTGTGGCTCCTAGAGAATGAGAACAAGTGGTTAACTGTAAAAATAGCTCCTACAGAAGAGGAATCGAAGAAAACGGCTGTTAGTTTGTACAACACAGACGATGTAAGAGAAAACATGTTCACACACTTTGCTTCTTTCTCGAAAAATGTGCGTGTTGTTGGTTGGATCTACCGATTTCTTGAGAAAGCTAGTGGGAAAAGTTCAAACTGCGGAGAGGAGTTGACTGGCAAAGAAGTACGACATGCTGAATTAAAATTAGTACGGTGGATTCAGAGTAGTTACCCTCTAGATGTAAATAATTTCAACATTAAAACTGATGATGATGGCTTGATTCGAGTTCGCACTAAAATATTACCTGATGAGTTCACACCCATGTTCAAAGAACCCATTTTACTATCTCAGTGTGAACTAGTGGAGTCCATGGTGGTAGAATGTCATGAGAAAATGCACCATGCTGGAGCAAGTACTGTGTAAGGAGCCGTGAGAGAAGAATACTGGATAGTCAGAGGTAGACGATTAGCCCGACGTGTAGTTAGTAAATGTGTTCGTTGTCTTAGGCACAAAGCCCAACCAGTGAGAACGCCACCTGTCGGGATACCTAATAACCGTGTAAATCTTGGAAAGGTGTTCCAAGTATGCGGAGTCGATTTGGCTGGACATCTTTTCATAAAAGATGGTACTAGGGTTTGGATTGCCTTGTTCACCTGTGCTGTATACCGTGCAGTCCATCTTGAAGTGGTAGAGTCGCTCTCTACAGCATCGTTTCTACATGCTCTTCGGAGAATGATCGCCAGGCGAGGCAGAATCACAACTATGTACAGTGATAATGGTACTAACTTTGTAGGAGTTTGGAATCTCATTAAGCAGACTACAGTTGAACGTGAATTGAAAATTCAGTGGCTATTTAATGTTCCCACAGGTGCTTGGTGGGGTGGATTTTTTGAGCGGCTTATTGGGGTGATGAAAAGACTGTTGAAAATATCCCTTGGTCGTGCGTTATTGAATCTTTGTGAACTAATGACCTTGATTACCGAAATTGAGGCTGTTATGAATGCGCATCCCATTACCTACATGTCTGAAGATGTTAATGAGTTGAGACCAATAACGCCTGCTATGTTTTTGCAGGAGCAGTTTGAGACAAAGGTGCCTGATCTTGACAAAGTGGATGAAAAGGGTCTTTCTGCTAGGGTGAAATATGTAGCTGAGGTTAGGATAAACCTAAAAGAACGTTTTCGTCAGGAATACCTAGGGTCTCTGATGTTAAACACTGCTAAGTCTTCTAAGAATGTCAGGGTGGGAGATGTTGTATGGGTTGTGTCTGACCAAAAGAAAAGAATTGATTGGGAATTGGCTCGAGTGCTTGAGATCTTCCCTGGTAAAGATGGAGTAACTAGAGTGGCAAAGGTAAAAACAGTTAAGAGTGAGTTGTTGCGACCAGTCCAACGTTTGTGCTTGATGGAGATTGGATCTCCTTATGAAAATAGTGATGGTTCTTTGTGTGGTCCCAATGCTGTTGACTTGGTGCCTGATTGTGGCTCTAGTAACCCCCCTCAAGTAGATGAGAGTGAAGCTGTTGCTCTGACAAGAAGGGGCAGGGTTGTTAAAAGGCCAACCCAACTGAATTTGTAAATATTTGTTTATTCCTATGTTTTGTATTATCTTTGTGCTTTTAGTTGAAACCTACCGTTTCAAGGTGGGAGAATGTTGTGAATGTGTTTCTGTAATTTGTGAATGTATTTCTGTAATTAAATTTGTTTTTTGTAAGTTGGCACCCTTGGAGCGTTGATGAGTAAGATGGAACAGGTTCTGAGTAACTGAATGTAATGGCTGGATAGTGATGCTCTTTGGGTACAAATAAAGTGATTGTTCTTGAATTGAAGACATGAGTTGAAGAATTGATTTGTAACACGGAGTGTAATGCAGAAGCAAGGAGAAACCTTAAGACTGCGGCAGGCTGCAATGTTTTGTGAGTATGGCATATTCCTTGATCGCATGTTAATTGAACAAATGCTCACAGGGTTGGAGTCACGAGAAATGTGCGACGAGATTATCGCAAAGAAACCAGAGAACTTCACCGCGGCATATGAAATCGCGCACGTGCTCGAAGTTACTCGCACCATCACCGACGAAGTCAAAACAGCTTCCGCTAAGTCTGAATTATCCAATCGGATTGGATACGAAAAGCCTCTGTCCAGGAAGAACAGCAACCTGCAGCCGCCACGCAGCAAGTCATCTAATCGAAATCAGGGGTCTTACAACCTAACCAGACAGCACCAAGGGCCACATCAGGCAAACCGAAGTGCATCCCAGGACAACCAATCAACATGTGCAGGGTGCGGTGAAGCTCACCCTCGCATTCAGTGCAGGTTCCTGAACGCCGAGTGCCTCAAGTGTGGCAAGAAAGGTCACATTGGAAAAGTTTGCCGATCGAAATCTAGGAAACATCGAACAAACCACGTGACGGAAGAAGAGCTTCCAGCAGAGAACCTCGATGTTGTGGATTACCTCAGCAATATCGAGGTCATCGGATCAGTCAACGCAACACCTAAGCCACTGGTTGATGTCAGCATAGAGGGAACCACCGTCAAAATGGAACTCGACACCGGCGCCCACTGCTCAACCATGAGCAAATCAAAGCTAAGTATGATCAAACCAGGTTTTGTGTTGCAGAGAAACGATCGTAACTTCGTCAGTTACACTGGCCATCCGATCAAATGCATTGGCAAAACGTCAGTGTGCACCACCATCGGAACCACAATCAGGAACCAGAATCTCTACGTCGTTGGCGATGAAGTCGAATCGCTCTTTGACCGAGAGTAGATTTCGGAGTTTGTACGGGAGATCGACTTTGGTAACCTCTTCAGAAAATCAGACCCAATCCAAAAGCTCTCAGACAAGCAGGCTCTGATCTTGGAATAACAGAAGCAGCTCGACAACATTCTATCTCGCTACCAGGATGTGTTCAGCGACACCCCCAGGAAGGTCTCAGGTCCCCCAGCGAAGATGCACCTGAAGGCTGGAGCCACACCTGTTTTCGCCCGGGCTCGAGACGTACCAGTTGCCCTCTGCGATGCTGATGCCAAGGAAATCGACAAGAAAATTGAATCTGGCTTCTACAAAAGAGTGGACTACTCTGAGTGGGCATCGACAACGCACGGCGTCGCCAAGAAGAACGGCAAACTGAGGATCACAGGCAACTACAAGCCTTCTCTCAACCCCCGGATCATCATTGATGAACATCCGATTCCCAAGGTGGAACATCTGTTCAACCGAATGCGCCACTCTCTTCTGCCACCTGGATATCACCGACGCGTACATCATCTCAAGGTCTACGATGAGTTTAGCCACGCTCTCACGCTTAACACGCCAACTCACGGTCTGATCCACTCAACGCGAGCAGTATATGGAGCAGCTAACATCCCCGCTATCTGGCAGCGGCGAATGGACACAGTCCTGCAAGGTCTCCCAAACGTCATAAGTTCTTTTGATGACAGTATAGTTTTTGCTGATAGCTTTGAAAATCTGATGCAGGCCCTCAGCACCACTCTGGAACGGTTTCGGCAACACAACATCAAGCTCAACCGAGCCAAATGCGTTTTCGCTCAAACATCCCTGGAAGCCCTTGGCCACAAAATCGATGCGTCAGGCATCCACAAGTCTGATGTACACATCCGAGCTGTACGTGATGTACCGAAACCGACTACACCAGAAGAACTCCAACTGTTCATTGGTAAAGCAACCTACTACAGCTCGTTCATCCCTGATTTGTCCACCAGAGACAGACCACTTAGGGACATGCTGCTCAAGGACCCTCTCATCTGGACACCAGAGGGCGACAGGGTATACAAAGACATCAAGAACGCCCTAACCTCGCCCCAGGTACTCATGCAGTATGACCCAGCGTTACCACTCCTGTTGGGCACGGACGCCAGCAAGACCGGCCTGGGCGCAGTAGTCACACCGGCTCAGCAACGGGCAAGAACGTACAATCGCTTACGCCAGTCGAACGATGACAGCAACGGAGCAAAGGTACCCTCATCTCCGCACGAGACTCAACTTGACCAGGCCATGTCGAGGTCACCGCGCAACTGACCAAGCCATCGAGCCTGAGACGAGTTCGCTTCACCGAGACACCAGCAACAGTCCAAACAACCACCAGCCACACCAGCTACATCTGTAAACAGGGCACCACCTATTTCCCAGACCCCTTTTATCCCCCGCAGAAGTACTCGCCAGCACCGACCACCATTGAGATTCTCTCCAGATTAAGTTTCCTAAATCATCCATTTAAAAGAGGGAGGTAATGTTGTGTATTTACTTGAGATAACACGAGCATTCTAGTTGCTATGCCCAGAACATTCTAATCTGGAACATTCCAATCTGGAACCTTCCATCCCCTCACTCCATACTTGGACTACTATGTATATAAATACACCCGCAGACTGTAGACGCCAGCTCCGCGCTAGTTCCGATCTGGACCGCTCAAGTTACATTACGTCCACCTTGTGTATCATTGTGTATCAACTAGTGATAAGTAAACCGTTAATTAATATTAACAAGTGTGTGTTATTTATCTTGTATCTCCCACAATATAACGGCTTCCAATTTCTCAACCAGACCCTTCCTATTCATTGCCAGGCATTCTGCTGCGTACAGCGCCTCAGGTCGGATAACTGTGTTTGGCATTGCGGAACACTGTTCGCTTGTTGTACACTCCTTTCGTTAGCTGGTAGGCCACTTCCATCTTGTTCATTCTTGATGTGAAGGCTTCCTTCTCTGATATGTTGGGCTCGATCCACTCCCCTAGGTACTTAAACTTTTTTGCCTGGTGGATCTTTCCATGTTCAACATTTAATTCTTTGACTGCATGGTTAATATTAGTTATAAACTCGGTATTCTCAAAAGAAATCGGTAAGCCTAACTTTGCCTCTTGTATTCTGAGTTGGTTCACTTGTTTTGCAGTTGTGTCTAGGGAATCAGAAAAGATTGCTAGATCCTCTGCGAAAGCTAGGCAGTCAATTGTCAGGTCCAAGCTCCTGCAGCCCATTCTGACGCCATTTTCTAACACTTCTTTACCAATCTCCTTGCGCCATTCACGAATTACTTTTTACCTAACGCATGTTAACAAACGGGACTGGTTTCCCTGCAGCGATCTGCGCTGGCGTCAATTCATTGCATTTCGGCAGCGATGATCGCTGGCCATTGTGTGAACAAAAGAATAACGATAAAGCTCTCATCTCTTTGGGAAACAGTATCATAGCTTCAATACAGACAGTATTTTGTAATTTCTCAAAATAAACTGATTATTTTTTCATAAATTATGTCGCTTGTCACAGAAACGTGGTTAAATGTATTTTAACACATGCTATTTAGGATCGACAGACGGTATGATGACTTCATAGCCCTTATTATTAGATGTCATCAATCCAAAGGTTATTCAAAGTTAAATACTTCATTAGTTTAATAGTTTAATTAGTTGGCTCGGGGGGTATTGATCCCCCTAATCAACCCTCCCCCCCCCCTCTCCCGTAGTTACGCCACTGGCCTTAAGTATTTCTTTAATTTTATTTGGTCACTAAGCAGATGTCTATGAATCAGTGCATTAAAACATCCTTCTGTACGGTACGCCTAGTTTTGTACATGTTATTTATTTATTGGGTACAGAATGTAGCTCAAGGGGGGACTATCCTTTACAAACATCGCTCACCACTATTAGTTTGAGTCTCTTTTTCTCCATGTACATATACTTAATTCGATCACCATCTCTTGTTCCTCCTCTAAAAGAAGCAATTTTGACGCTGATGTAATTCTGCTTAAGGTCATTCTGGCAACGTTATATTATTTCAGACTATAATCAGCTGATTATTATTTACCCCCACAAACCTGTATAAGCAAAGAGTAGGCTACTGAGCTGTTGAGAAGTGAAAGTGATCCTGTTGTAGGAGGCAGTGGACGAAGGACGATGATCGCCGGCTAAGGAAACCGCTTTTGTGACTTTGTGTGCCGAGCGATCATCGCCATAGCCAAACCATATTAAGTAGCTAGACTGTCCCCCAACTGTATTCCAACTTGTTCCTGTTCTCCGTATTTATTCATTATCGCCTCCCTTCAACCAGTGATATTTGCATCTTTAGGAATATAAGGTAAATTTATATCCGTTGCCTTCTTATACATCGGCTTGCAGCCGTAAACTGAGCAATATACTTTGTTTTTACTCATTTTGCATTCTAACAATGAGTAAAACCAGTGCTTGATTTATAGAAAAAGAGGTTCCGGTACTGTGGGCTACCGCGAGGTGGTGAGAGGGGGTAGGGGTGAAGGGGTGGGGCTTTATGAAATATTGAAATATAGAGTTCCGTAAACGATATTTTTGCGCTTTTCTGATCACCTTTAAAAATTAATCAGCGGACAAAATAGCAATCTAATTATGATTGCAATTATAAATTAAATTGAGACTGCTGTAGCAACATTTTTCTTACCATAGCCGTTGGCTATAGCGTAACTAGGCTACCATTCAAACAATGCACATTATTTCAATTTAATTTTTTTACGTAATTTAAAAAAATTAAATATCGGTACATTCAGTTTGAAAATACACACATGTTCACCAACAATCTTTTATTTCTTGTTTTATAAATTTGTCTTTACAGTTTTCTGAAATAATTATCCAGTCAAAGACCACGTTGACCTTAACTTACAACTAACGTTTCACAGTTCTAAAAATTATGTTATATAGGCCTATTCGACTTTTCCCCCATCAGAGGTTTCGGAACGGCGTACCTGTGCGTACCGTCACAAATCTAGCCCTGAGTAAAACTCATTAATTGCGTATAAAAACACAAACAAGTTAACACGCTCTGTTCACCCGAAGAAACAATACAAACTGTCACCACGTGGTAGATTTATCCTACTTGATGAGGTTCTTAGTTTCACTGCTAGATGACATATGAGATAGTTGGAGTTGCCAATGCACAAGGCTACTACTATTAAATTACAGCCAATGCATTCTTCAAGCACTTGACAAATCCAACTTTGTAACTGGACGAAGTGCGCGAACAGTACCCATTGAATGAACAAACCACTGCCGGCTGGATCGCAACACTCCTGGTTGCTTTAAACTGCCTGCCCATTCGACACTCACAGGCGTACAAGATATATGCATTAATTCACCGCTAGGTGCAGCACCAAGGCACTGAGATTGCCGCGGCTTTTTAAAGGGGAAGATACCTGAAACGAAGTATTGTTATGTTTGGAGGCTTAATATCGAGATTGACGGACGAGAGAACATTACACTAAGTTAGTTCCTTTGTTATTCTAACATCTAAAAGTAATCAGACACATACTTACGGGCAAAGTTTCAGTATAAAGGAAAGCAAAAATACATGTGGTGGAGGCGATTGTTTTTAAGGGGCGAAATGTCTAGTTCATTTTCCCGTAATTATGCAGACGATAATAAAAATATAACTACTTCTAACTGACTTAAATCTAACTTACATACTTGGCGAGATGAAAAGATTTATTTAGGGGCTTTGCGACATCGTGGTCATGTAGCCCCATATACTTGGGTGTGAGGTGAATTTGTCTGATAACCCGTCTTATTGTGATGGCTGTATTATACATTTTTACAGATTTTTTAGACAGATTGATTATTTTTTTACTTATTTATTTTCTTATTTCTTTACTTATTTATTTATTTATTTACGTATTTATTTACGTATTTATTTACTTATTTGTTTATTTACTTACATGTTTATTTATTTAATTATGAATTTTCTTATTTATTTGCTTATTTATTTACTTACTTATTTACTTATTTATTTATTTACTTACACATTTATGTATTTAATTATTTATTTTCTTATTTATTTGTTTACTTATTTATTTATTCACGTATATATTTATTTACTCATTTGTTTACATATGTATTTATTTAATTATTTATTTACTTATTTTTTATTCACTTCTTTATTTACTTAGGTACGTATTTATCTATTTAATTATTTATTAACTTATTTATTTTCTTATCTATTGATTTACTTATTTGTTTATTTACTTACATATTTATTTACTTATTTACTTACACGTTTATTTATTTAATTATTTATTTTCTTATTTAGTTTTACTTATTTATTTAATTATTTATTTTCTTATTTGTTTGTTTAATTCTTTATTTATTTCTTTATTTGCTTATTCATTCACTTATTTATTTACATATTTATTTACTTATTTATTTAATTATTTATTTTATTATTTATTTGTTTACTTATTTATTTAATTATTTATTTTCTTATTTATTTGTATACTTATTTACTTATTTTCTTATTTATTCACCCTACTTACACATTTATTTATTTTCTTATTTATTTGTTTACTTATTTATTGATTATTCATTCACTTATTTATTTACTTACATATTTCTTAAATTATTTATTTACTTACTTACATATTTACCTATTTACATATTTATTGTCTCACGTATTTACTCAATCATTCATTCATGTACCGGTATGTATTTATTTCTTTATTTGTTTATTTGCTTCCCCTGCGTCACCTTCTCTGGAAATTGCACGTAACCACATCCCACGCAGTGAATTGTCCGATGGTATCTCATGAAATGAGATTCCCCGGTATTCTAACTTGCCCTGTTCTGATTTACAAAAGGGCACGCAGCAGTACAGCATTATAAAATCATTCAGGATACATTCCAAACACAACTGCTCCATTAACATTAATACAAAACTTATGTTTGCAACAGTGCCTTGGTGCTGCTTCCTAGCACCTTTATTTGGAAACGAGGTTGTACGCTCAAACCAATGCTGTAATCGTCGAATGGGCAGGCAGTTTAAAGCAACCAGGAACGAGTGTTGCGATCCAGCTGGCAGTGGAACAAACGAACGAAATTGGTGTAGCTAATAGCAGTGCCCACTAAAGAAAGGAAAAACTTGAAGAATTTGTGTGTAGTTGGTGCGTTTTATTGCCAATATCATTTTATTTACTTATATTAACTAATGCATTTGGCAATGACAGTAGCCTAATAAGCTCACCCAGATTCTCTGGAGCTCACAGTACATTTTCAGTTACAGTATTCAGTTTTAAATGAGTGGGGAACTTTAAGAATCCCATTGATCCACTACAAGAAGAGGCAAAGTGAAATGGCAGGAGTTGCAGTTAGTCATTCTTTTTTATTACTTGGAAAGTGTGTACCCAGCCTGAAGCAAGCAGCAGCAAAAATAAGAGTGAGACGATTGGAACTAGATAAAAACTTGTTAATGGTATGCTCTTAATTTGCCCTAACCTATAACAAGTATTTCTTATTCAGATAAACATTTCACTTCCTAATAAATGTATTGCCATTTGTCGAAATGGAACAATTTAAGAATACAGTTGGCAGTGGGTTTCGTGCCCCTATAAAGCAATTGGTAACAGTACAGGAGATATGGTATGCACCCAGAGGGGGAAACTAATAACGGTGGCACTACAGAACAGGAGAACAAGTGTTTAAAAAATTGTAAGTAATGAAATTGGCCAAAATAACTGTAGTAATGGTATCTGGAGATGATATAGTAATAGATGTTCACTCGTCCGCTGCCGTAGACCCACCATCCCGCCCTAATAGGAGCAAGACTTATATAGCTGAAATTGCTACTCTGCCGTCCATCTTTGTGAATGTTTGTGAAGGAGTCCATAATGCTAACCCCACGCATTCGGTACCAATAATTTTGACTAGACCAATATTTCCGTCCAGAGCAATGGAGGATTGATAGCGCGGCCCTATGGGCCGTGTTAGCTAATAGATAACACCCCTGGTTTTTGTTACGCACATTGGGGGAAGTCACGCATCAATAATCTTTATCCAGGCCAATGGTTTTGCCTTTTTCTTTCATTTTTCATGTCGGCAAAGTGTCACGGGGGTATGACGTAGTGTACAGTGTGATTTTAAAATGGCTGACCTTGTTCAAATGAACACATCCAATAATGCTTTATTTACGTTAAAAGTAATTATTTCCGGTGCAGCAGTGGCAATTGAGAATGTGAAACGACTCCCAATCATAAATACTATATTTTCAGTGATATACCTTGTTGAAAGTTACCGAGGCTTGGTCTCCTGTTCTGTAGTTTTATTCTAATAACTTATGAAATTGCATTAAATGCCTTTTCTAGAGATTCAAAAATTTCTGGGAATGATGTAGTTCACTCCTCAGCTGTCTATAACCCACTCTTCATCCCAAATTATAACACGACTTATATAGTAAAAATTCCAGCAGTGTCGGCCGTTTTTGGCGTTAGAATAGTATTGCCAACACCATGCATACGGTGTACTGACATAGGCGGTTTTGAAAAACAAAAGAATGCCAATCTCAACACGTTGAATCCAATGGTTTTTGGGTCAAAAGTGACCCGCTAGCCTCCCATGGCACCTACATCTGACCATTCTAACCTTCGTCTTACCCAATCTGATAGTTTTTCACAGTGGTTACAGCCCCAGATCAATGGTTTTGTCAATTGTAACAACCTAACACGTCCAGTTGAATGGTTTTGTCAATGGTTACAGCCTAACACGTCCGGATCAATGGTGTTTTGTCGACCGTGCCCCGCTAGCTTCCCGCCGCCAAAGGCAGCACCTACACCCACCAATTCTAAACTTCCTTTTGTCCAATCCAATGGTTTTTGACAATGGTTACAGCCTAACGCATCCAGATCAGTAGTTTTGACAATGGTTACAGCCTCCAGATTCTCCTAGTGGTGGTGTATTTTACATCTTACTTGTTGGGCACACTGCCGTGACATCAATTTCTTGTCATGTCTCTCCCAGCTGGAGTGAGCCAACGTGGCTGCTGTAGTTCAAATTCAACAAGAAGGAAACACACATAATTACGTAATTTGGCACATATTTCCAGTATAGCCTATTGGTCATAATGAACGGGAATTTCGATAGGTATTGTCCCCTGGAACCCCTGAAAAGGTATGAAAATTATATATTATCATTTATCTTCTAAGTGAAACTGTCAAAGTCAGGTTCCTGTCTCATGTACTGGTAATAGTCAGTACAATATTGATAGAATTTTAAGGCATAAAATATTAAGTTTGTTGACAGGTTTTTTAATTTATTGTTTTTCCAACGACAGAGACTTTGTTTATGATGGTAATTAAGAATTCATTTTGGGTGACTTGGAGAAATTGTCAGTGTCCTGGACCTATCCCAACATTTGACAAAATAATTTCCCTCAAACCAAAGTTGCAAAGGGACCAAGTACTCAGTTTTATGTCAGACGAGCCTAACTCATTAATGTCAATGGTCAGCACATAAAGGGTAATTCAGTGATGGCCCTCCCTATAGAACGGAGCCATGCAGAGCCCGTGTGGAGCCCGGGGCACTGTGTATTGCAGCGTGTCGAGCAAGGCATTGGCGTTAGCAGCAACGTAACACCCTAATAGTTTAACACATTTACACTTTTACTAATCATAATTATTTACATGAATTTCAGAGTAATTGCTGGAAATGTGTCCTTCATTTTCTAAACACACATTGCACCAACGTAGTGTACCCGTTCGTCCTGGGGATGCGATGACCCATCTGCTATTACATCGCATTCCTGGATTTCCAGGACAGAGCGGAGTTAAATGAACATCAAGTCAAATAAGGAATGTGTCGGAAATTCAGTTGAAATATCACAAAAGCAGAGGGTAACACGAGATAAAGTATCTCCAGGGTCGTTACGGGTTTAAATTTAATTTAAAAAAAAATGCAAATATAAATGGGCGCCATCAACTGAATCCCTAGCAAACCACATCCTTCCTGGTTAAGCCTTAATTAAGACAAGGAAAGAAATAGGAAAATCACATCATCATCAGATCACAACTAAGATAAAAACAAATTTATTCAACTTTGATAGTCAGACAGACATATTAAACACTCATCCTACCTGAGAGCATGGTCGAATGCCAACGTTAAATTGTCATTGTCCAGAAAATCGAACCATCTCTATTCTACTCAAAGTGTATTTAATCCACATAAAATAGGAAAAATTTCTAAAGTTCTCTTGGGTTCTCAGGATCACCGTAGCACTATGTCTTTGCGTCACTGACATTCGTGATAACTGAGACCTAACTTCTCTTTAAATTAACATCATGAATGTGGATGTAAAAAATATAATTAATCTGCCTAAACACATATATTCTAATCACATATTTAAATATCACATAATTTATGGCTTGCATGGCATTATTCAAATGCTGAATATGCTAGTAAAATGCTCCTAAACATCGAATAATTAATTTACACTATTTACACTGTCATTAATAATTGCTTGTTTGTGAATCACAGAAAATCCACTACTCATTGGTTATAATCATCATCATCATCAAAATTAAATATTCCTCAAATTAGTTCTCATCTCAAAATTCAATATATTCATGTCAGAATAATTAATTCATTATCATCAAATCATTTAAATGAATATTACAATCATCAATTCTTTATGCTCTCTAATTATGCACAAACTCTCACTTCATCATCTCCTTCAAATTAAATCATCTTAAATCATCAATATAAATTGTTTAATTCATCAACTCAAATTGCAATTCTTCAAATCATATCTCAATTAAATTTGTTTAAATTCATTTAAATTTATAATCATCAGCTTCTTTAATTAATTATCACCTTCTAATTCAGTTATTCATCACCTATTTAATCATCTATTAATTTATCTAAATCAGCTTATTTATTCAATCTTTAATTCATCCATTTATTTAATTCATTGATCTATTCCAAAATTTAATTTATCAACTTATTTAAATTTTATTCATCTGGTTATTTAGATTTTTATTATTTCATCTATTCATTCCGATTTTTATTTCATTAGGTCAGATCATTAATATGCTTAAATTTCAGATTATTATTTCATTAAATATTATTATCAGAAAATCTTGTATTATCAACTTTTATTTATTTTTTAAATTTCCTAACAAATTGTTTAATATGGGTTATAGAACGTTGTCTTACAGTTTTATCACTTCCAAGTTATATCTCGTATTTAATTATCATGCCAAAAAATATTATTGCCTTCACAAATTCACGTTGGATCTCACTATCCACAACTTCATTATATATTCTCACTTCATCAAATATCACATTTGAATACCACAATTATTCCACAAAACTCCATAAATATTCAGCGCACAGCATGAATCTCAAAATTATGCTAGACTGGGTTCGACAACCTCATGTCTGCTTCAAAATACATTAGCAATATTGCAACTTCCACTTGGCAACTTCCACAAAATGCCTATCACAAACTTCACTTAATCACGTTGCATGATCTACAAAAAATATAACTGGCTTCAAATTATCAACGCACACAATCTCCAATAACTGTAGTTAATCTGATCACATCTAGACAACTTCTCAAACAATTAGGAAAAATATTACCTTAGTAATTGAAATCAAATTCAAAATCTGCTTTCAAATAGCATAAATTCTCTTAAGATCCTCATAATTCACTTTGTAACCTTATTTTGAAGGGTACGATTACGCCACTGACGTTATGTCAAAATTTGTCATTCGTTATTTATACCATGTGTTATTTCGGCAGTTAATTAGCCACAAGTTATTAAGTGTAGGTTTAGTCCATATAATGTATTATCATGATTAGGTTTTGTTACGGTATTAAGTTGACAGAAGTCAGAGGCTGTTTTTGTAATTAGCTAGCGCTTGAGCACTAAGGGTCATTTCATGAGCTTACGTCTTCTCCCAGAACAGCACGATGTGAAGAAATACTTTACCCACGTAGTCAACAACATAAGCCAAGAGACAAGCGAGCGGTACTGAGAAGGGGTGCGCCGAGTGACAAGGGTGCGGGAAGTGGAAAGAGGAGGCCTGAACAATGGAGACGGTCGCGGAGCGACTTGGGAGGAGACTCCTTTATGTGAAGAGAGAGAACTCAACGAGACCTGGTGGAAGACAGTCGCAGGAGGACAGTTTTGCAGGAGTTGTATTTAGGACGTATGCCAGTCCGATACATTATGGTGTTGGCAGTGTCATGCGCATAACATCATAAGAGTGGTTAAGGGACTTACAATCCACCACCATTATTAATTCTGAGTAATCTAAATACCACAGAATTAATAGTAGCCTGTTATTTACAATAAATTCCACGTATGAAGATGGACTTCTACCGCCTACAACAGCAGCTTTCTCTTGGGGAGAGACTCTTCAATAAAGCCAAATCATCGTTTGGTAAGCTCATTGACTTTATGCACAAGCTCTCTTTCTTCACTCTTGAATAAATCAACCTAAAGTAATAAATTCAGATCTAGATTAAATTAAATTCATAACGCCTCCGTTTTCTTGCAACTTTTGCCTGTCTTAAATTCTTTTGTTTACTTTCTACGTTAAGTCATTAATTAATACATTTTCCTAACTTGTTTGTTTTTGATGCCATTAAATTTTTATTTAAAGTAAATGCAGTCTGTCTCCTTTCTAGATGATAGAAATAGATATAAGCCATCCTCTTTTCCCCGAAGCAAATGTTATTCAGGTTAATGACTAAGTCATACCACGACTTGAGTCGATGGAGTCTGGTGAATGTTCTACCTGAGCTAGGACGTAAAGTTATTTATGATTTATTGGGTTATCGCTCTCAGATCGAACCCTTGGCGCCCAACACTCTTACATATAACTTCAGATCCGGTGACCACTGATGGATCATATCAAATGGTAAGTCAGGTAAAAAAAAAATTGGATACAGAAATTAATAATCTGGCAGGTTTTGGTCTTATATATTGTTCAAAATTTACATACACAGCCAGAAGTACCGTTACATTGTCGCCATAAACGTGGGACGAAAACCTGATAACATTTGTGGAGGGAAAAGTGACATATTTCTGTACCTGCATTTTGGGGGATTTTATATATCAACGTGAGTCAGAATGAGTGATTCAGAAGACGATATGTTACTACGTAGTCAAAAACAGCTAGGGAGTAAGATGACGAAGGAGAAAGAGGATGAAGCGCGTAGTAAGTTAGTAGAGGAAGGTGAAAGCAGCACAGGGATGATGTCGGAGGTAAATCCCAGTAATGATGGTGAGAAAGAAAGTCCGGGAGATATGAAGAGCATGTTTGCGAGTCTTATACATGTATTAAATACGAAATTTGATCAAAACAGTAGGGAAATTAAAGAAAGTAATAAAGAACTTAACAGTAAATTGGATCAAAACAGTAAAGAAATTAGTAGTAAACTAAGCGATAAATTGGAGGAAAACAGTAGGGAAATTAAAGAAAGTAATAAAGAACTTAACAGTAAATTGGATCAAAACAGTAAAGAAATTAGTAGTAAACTAAACGATAAATTGGAGGAAAACAGTAGGGAAATTAAAGAAAGTAATAAAGAACTTAACAGTAAATTGGATCAACACAGTAAGGAGATGGATAAGAGATTTGAGCAAATTAAGGGTGAAATCAGGGGTGTGATGGAAGAGAAGACGAAAGAAATCCTAGCTGACATGGAGAGTAGATTGTGGAGGGTGCAAGATGAACTTGAGAGTAAAATAAGTAAGCAAGCTGAGGAATCTAAAGAGTTAATACAGCTAGAGACGAAGCAAATTAAGAAACAATTGGGAGGAGAAATTGAAAAAGTTCAGAGTACAGCTATGGAGGTTAAAGAACAGCTGGGGGGAGAAATTAAAAACCTTCAGGGAGTAACAACGGAAATTAAAGAACAGCTGGGCGGCAAAATCGACAAGGTTCAAGCAGAAATTAGTAAAGAAGTTGAAAATTTGAAGAAACAGAGTAAGGAAAGTATAAGTAAAATTCAAGAAACACAGGATAGGCTGAATGATAAAGTTGAAGCAACAGATGGGAGCATAAACGCAAAAGTTATTAGTATGGAGAAACGAGCAGAGGAGAAAATTGTCGAGCTTGAAAATAAATTAAAGTCTAGAATAAGACAAGAAGCCGGTCAGAGTCGAACGACATATATGAATAGTACGCATAAAGAAACAGAGTTAGGGAAATTTAGCAATCGGCAAGGTTGCCCCATGGAGTTTCTAAATACTATTGAAGTGAGGTTTAAAGAAAGATTGGAGGACGGAAATATTGAATGGTGTAATGTTGTTGAAATATTAGAACATGCCTTCGTAGGGGAAACCAAAAACTGGTTTGCAGTTTATAGGGACGGTTTTGAAGATATCACAGACTTCAGACATAAATTTTGTGATAAGTTTTGGAGTGAGAGCATACAATCACGGTATCGTGAGGGAATCGTGTGCGGAAAATACAACGCAAGGGGTAATCTCAATATGACGGAGTATTTCCTGGGGCAAGTGTTGGTTTGTAAATACTTGGATGGACTGAGAGAGGAAAACGATGTGGTAAGGCTCCTGTTAAGGCATTTCCCTTACCGAATCAAAGAGGCGGCATGCATACAAAATGTAAAAACTGTCACGCAAGTAGAGAGCCTACTAGGTACCTTTGATGCGCTAGGGAAAGGTTCAAGTGAAGAAACAGTCACTAGAAACCAGGGCAATTATTACAATCAGTCTCAGGATGCAAGAAACCAAGGAACGCAGGGAAACAGTGGCGAAGGAGGCAATTATCAAAATAGGGGTCAGAGTGGAAACAATTACCAAAACCGGGGTAATAATTTTGTGACGCCCTATCAAAACAGGAATAATTACTCGCAAGGCAGGAATTATGATTCGCGAGGAAATCAAGGTAGGGGTAATGATGGACGCAACGGACACGGACAGGGTAACTACGGTAATAACCCTAATGTTAATCAGAACCGAGGATATGGGAGAGGTAATCCCGTAGGTAATAATGAAAATAGTAACCAACAGAATGTGAATAGTAATAGCCAGACGAGCGTTGCGACCACTAGTGAAGGTAGAGACAATAATAGTAATTTAAACGCGAGCCAGACTGCATCATAAGGTCAGGATCTCAGTCTGCAACGTGCCCTGTTTTAACCCTGATACAGGAACACTATGACCTAAACGTAAGGAATGATTTGTTAAGTGAACTATGTGACGAAGCAATATTACCAGTGGCGGGTAATATAAGTCCGATCATTAAGCTACACGTGTCCGGGACGTGTACGAATGTGTTAATAGACAGTGGCTGTGTAAGGAGTTGCATAAGCAATGCTTATTATGATAAATTAAAGGGAATTGGGGTAAACTTTGAAGAATTGCCAATTAAGAGTACTTTTGTAATCACAGCCGTGGGTAGGAAGTCTAAAATTATATCAAAACAGGTGTTAATAGAGATAAATATAAACAGTCACGTAGAGAAGCAAGTGTGCCTTGTAATTCCAAATCTAGTGTACGACGTAATTATGGGTTCTGATTGGCTGACTAGGGTGTCAGGAAACATATGTTATGAAGAGTGCTGTATTACATTTAAATTTGGTGGTGCTGAAGTGGTGATACCGTTCAATGAACAATATAGGAGTAGTGTAGTAGGAGTGATGTGTACGTTAAATGAGATGTCTCAAGCTATAGAGCAAGAGTCAGTAACTTTTGTAGGCAGTGTGGTTACGAACGAGAGTCTAGATGACTCGTTACGTGAAGCTGCGTTCCTTGGAGATGTAGAGGAAGATAAGTGTATGCTTCTCTACGATGTTTTGTCAAATAATAGTAGGATATTTGAAGATCTAATTGGTAGAGCCAATTGTTATGTCCACTCATTGAACGTTGTTGACAATTCGGTATTTACCGGTCACCGCTATCCTGTGCCTTTTGTCTATCAGAAAGCCGTAGAAAGTCAGATCAATCAGATGCTTCAGGACGGTATAATTGAGTATTCTAACAGCCCCTATGTAAATTCACTTATTACAGTACCTAAGGCAGATGGAAAAGTCAGGATATGTTTAGACGCGCGTTTAGTTAATGCACACATTTCATCAGACCAATTAAAATCTATGTCTATAGAGGAGCTAATGCAAACTTTTGAGGGGAAACAATTTTTTACGTGTGTTGATTTAAGTTCTAGTTTCTGGCAAGTTCCTCTTAAAGTTGAAGATAGAGCCTTTACCGCTTTTAGTCATCAGTACAATCTGTACCAATTTTCCAGGGTACCCTATGGATTAAAGAGTAGTTCAGCAGCGCTGATAAGAGCACTGAACATAGCTTTAGGTGATAACACGGGAGATTATGTAACTATATATATATTGATGATCTTGTAATCAGTTCGCGTACTTTTGAAGAGTATTTGGTTCACTTGGACACGGTTTTTAAGAGACTAGATAAGGCAGGGTTCACCCTGAAATTGTCAAAATCTTCGTTTTGTAAGTCACAAGTAACTTTCCTGGGTCATAGTGTGTCACGTTCAGGGGTAACTCCAGAAGAAAGTCAGATTAACAAAATCCTCGATGCAAGTGTGCCACAAAATGTTAAACAGCTGAAGACGTATTTAGGAATCTGTAATTTTTTTAGACGATTTGTGTTAAAATATTCTAAGTTAGTAGAACCATTCAGGGACCTCTTAAAGCAAGGAAGCAGATGGAGATGGGATGTGACTCATGACGAGGCATTTCAAGCTCTGAAACGAGGTTTTGAACAAGCAGTTGTTTTAAAATATCCAATAAGAGACCAGGAATATGTGGTGATGACAGATGCCTCACATATAGGTATAGCAGGAGTCTTGTGCCAGAGAGATACGGAGGGAAATTTACGGATTGTATCCTTAGCCTCGCGTGGACTTTCTGCCGCTGAGAAACGCTACACTATCACAGAATTAGAGCTACTTGGGATAGTATTTAGTTTAGGGAAATTCCGTATGTATCTACTCGGAAGTAAATTTGAGATCCACAGAGATCACCACGCATTGTTTTGTACATGAAAACATGCAAATTAAGTTCAAATAGAGTAAGCCGTTGGATTCTAGCATTACAAGAATATGACTTCACAGTTATGCACATTAAGGATAAAGATAATATCCTAGCCGACATGTTATCACGTGACTCCAGTCTAAGCAGGGATAATTCTATTATTAAAGCAGAAGAAGGGATTTTATTGTGCGCTTGTGTAGATCAAGGCAATAAGGCATCGTTACAGAAACTGAAAGACATGCTAGTGGAACAGCGTGATGATGTAATCTTGGGTGAGGCACTCGCAAGGTTGGAAGGGGGCAACTCAGACATAGTGAAAGTGGGAAGGTTCGCATATAAAATGCAGGACGGCCTTCTCGCAAGAAGATGTAGGAAGGATCGCTGGGCAATATGCGTACCGGGCACTTTGAGGGAGGAATTAATATGGTTTATGCATAAGGAGCTGGGACACTTTGGAGCCAGCAAAGTACTTTATGAAATTGCTCATGACTTTATCTGGGAGAAAATGGGAAGGGACGTTAGAAAAACCATAGCTAAGTGTGACACCTGTCAGAGGAGCAAGTATCCAGTAAGATATCTAGTTGGGGAAAGACAGGCAGTTCTCACAAGTAGTCCCGGCGAACTACTGTGTGTGGACCTATTTGGCCCAGTCATTCGAGGTCAGTACGGCTACGAATATATATTCATAGTTATTGATGCATTCAGTAAATACATCAAACTGTATGCGCTAAGGAAAGCCACGGGACTCGCATGTAGCCGACTGATCATTAACAAGTATATACCCGAGTTTGGCGTTCCGCTCAGGATATTATCTGACAGTGGACCACAGTTCACTGCAAAGAAATGGAGAACCAGTATGCAGGAAGCTGGTATCACACAGGTTCATTCCTCTGTAAGATACCCCCAAGGAAATTCTGCAGAGAGACCGTTAAGGGAAGTGGCTCGTCTTTTTCGCACTCTGGTGAATGACAAACATTCGGCTTGGGTTGGACATCTTCCCAAAGTCGAGACTTGGCTGAATTCTGTGCAGCACGAGAGCACGAAGATGACACCGTACGAAGTTCACTTCGGTAAAAGACCACAGAATGAACTAGCTAGAGTATTGGGCTTAAATGAGGGGAAACTACCCGGGATGGATTACATTGTCCAGTTGGCGAAACATAATTTATCAAAGTCAGCTGCAAAAAGAATTCGCCAACAAAAGCAAACGAAATTCGACCCATTCAATCCGGGACACAGAGTCCTGTTAAGAGTACCGAAGCAGTCGAATAAATTAGAGAAAGTGATGAGCAAGTTCTTTTTTTTATATGAAGGCCCTTACACGGTTACCAAACGTATAGGCAATACTGCCTATGTACTAGAAGACGATACGTCAACTCGATTGTACGGCACGTACAACATAAATAGCCTTCGGAAGTATATATCTTGAGTGAACCAGAAACAGGCAATATTGCAAACATTATGCTGTTGAGCAGGTAAATCAAAATGGTAAATACCTAGGTATTAATGAGGTATCAGATGTGGTCAGTATCATTGATCTGTGTGAGATTAACTGTTAAAGAGGAGAGGGAATCGAGATGAAGGGAGAACTGGTAGGGAGTTTGGTACTTAAAGGGAGTTATATCTAAAGGGACAAACAGGACAGAAATATGATGGATTGTATGTGTTTCTAGTGTTGTTCTTTTTTTCAGTGATATACACGTAATGACATATGAGAGAGAGTTTGGGTGATAGAGTCATACAGCACAACCAAATTACTAGTGATTGTGTGTGTGATTGACCTTACTCAAAGCACTCAAATTGGGAATTCCAAAATCAACGAACTTGCAATACAAGGTGGTTTGGGAAATCAAACTGCAGATCACAAAGTGAACTCGTGTGATTTGAAATAAGAAAATGTGACAAAGGGGAAATAAGAGAACACATATATGTCTTTTTTCTTACACATATAGGTAAAATAAACAATGAGCGGTAATGACCGCAAGACAATAAAAAGAAAACAATAAGCTATATGCGATTGAGACATAATAACCTATGCAAAAAACATTGGTGTTAAACCAAAAGAAGAAATGTTGATTGTATATATAAATGTCTATAAGGGTAATTTATTATGTGTATTATGTTATATTAGGGTTCTATGTTAATTTACACGTGTCTTAGGAAGATCACGCGGAATATAGTAAACAATAGTCTGCGTGATTTTCCGGGACGAATGTAACCTTATTTTGAAGGGTACGATTACGCCACTGACGTTATGTCAAAATTTGACATTCGTTATTTATATCATGTGTTATTTCGGCAGTTAATTAGCCACAAGTTATTAAGTGTAGGTTTAGTCCATATAATGTATTATCATGATTAGGTTTTGTTACGGTATTAAGTTGACAGAAGTCAGAGGCTGTTTTTGTAATTAGCTAGCGCTTGAGCACTAAGGGTCATTTCATGAGCTTACGTCTTCTCCCAGAACAGCACGATGTGAAGAAATACTTTACCCACGTAGTCAACAACAAAAGCCAAGAGACAAGCGAGCGGTACTGAGAAGGGGTGCGCCGAGTGACAAGGGTGCGGGAAGTGGAAAGAGGAGGCCTGAACAATGGAGACGGTCGCGGAGCGACTTGGGAGGAGACTCCTTTATGTGAAGAGAGAGAACTCAACGAGACCTGGTGGAAGACAGTCGCAGGAGGACAGTTTTGCAGGAGTTGTATTTAGGACGTATGCCAGTCCGATACATTATGGTGTTGGCAGTGTCATGCGCATAACATCATAAGAGTGGTTAAGGGACTTACAATCCACCACCATTATTAATTCTGAGTAATCTAAATACCACAGAATTAATAGTAGCCTGTTATTTACAATAAATTCCACGTATGAAGATGGACTTCTACCGCCTACAACAGCAGCTTTCTCTTGGGGAGAGACTCTTCAATAAAGCCAAATCATCGTTTGGTAAGCTCATTGACTTTATGCACAAGCTCTCTTTCTTCACTCTTGAATAAATCAACCTAAAGTAATAAATTCAGATCTAGATTAAATTAAATTCATAACGCCTCCGTTTTCTTGCAACTTTTGCCGGTCTTAAATTCTTTTGTTTACTTTCTACGTTAAGTCATTAATTAATGCATTTTCCTAACTTGTTTGTTTTTGATGCCATTAAATTTTTATTTAAAGTAAATGCAGTCTGTCTCCTTTCTAGATGATAGAAATAGATATAAGCCATCCTCTTTTCCCCGAAGCAAATGTTATTCAGGTTAATGACTAAGTCATACCACGACTTGAGTCGATGGAGTCTGGTGAATGTTTTACCTGAGCTAGGACGTAAAGTTATTTATGATTTATTGGGTTATCGCTCTCAGATCGAACCCTTGGCGCCCAACACTCTTACATATAACTTCAGATCCGGTGACCACTGATGGGTCATATCAAATGGTAAGTCAGGTAAAAAAAATTGGATACAGAAATTAATAATCTGGCAGGTTTTGGTCTTATATATTGTTCCAAATTTACATACACAGCCAGAAGTACCGTTACAACTTCACAGAAAAACACTAATGTGCTATAATCTCTCATATCGAAATATGCAATACTGATTTGCCTTAAAATAAATCTGACCATTAATGATTCATCTTACAAGATTCAATTACTTTAAATCCTTCTCAAAGGTATCAAACTCAATCATAAAAATTATCAAAAGCATCAGCTGTATCAGCTGTTAACTGAAAGTACTCTCAAAAGAGTATAGCAACAAAATATTGGATTGGCAAACAAGAATTACAAATGTAACCCTGCTGACATTTATTTCTAATTTATTTAACGAAATTCGACTGATATGTGACTAGTAGTTTCTTGTTTGATCCTCTTACAATCTCAAGTACACTCGGATGATAAAAATGAGTTCCTCAATGGCGAGTTAGATGAGTATCCACCACACAATCGTATAAATGCGAAAGGCCTCGCCCCGTTGCCTATCATGATAATGCCCTGAACGATGGGTAAAGATGTGTACCACCACGCAATCGTATAAATACGAAAGGCCCCATCTCGTTGTCTAATGAGTGAATGTACGAGATTGGAATCAACAAGTCTCTAGTTGTCACATAAAAGCGATATTCATTCACTTGAGTGAATAACATCTTAACATCTCCAAACAATCCAATGGAAAAATCCCTACTGATGAATAATACACACTCGCTAGTATGTAATGAACTGACGAAGTGATTTAAATAATCCAATTGCAGATCACGAATTCGAAATACTCGCCACAAAAAAAATTATCTAAGAAAAACTATCCGTACTGGAAAATGTCTAAAAGACCAAACATCTGCTTAATAAAGCCAACCAATGGTGAGAATTTCGTATGATGGTGCCTGCCATATCATATGGTAACGCCATATTCTAGCAAATTGGAGCAAATAATGTCTAAGCCATGTCTAAATAATCGTAGAACTCCTACTAGAAAAATATATACAAGTATGCCCAGTGTTCATGGAAAAATCATATCAGAAAGTCATAACTCTTACAGTACCTTCTCATATCAGCTGTTAATATATTTCAAAGATCGTCGATTATCCTCGTGTGTAATAAATTTCTCGAAAGATCGACGTGAATATCGTATCACCCACGCAAAAAAACGATCGCCTTCATATCCCAAGTGAATCAGCTGTTAGACCTCCTCTTCTTCAGGAACCGAATCCATCGCACCGTGGTGCCATCGCGTCTCTGTCTTCGTTTACTCCGACATGATGAACTGCATGTTATCCATAGCGGATACTGTCCAAATTCTTACGTAAATGTTCATAAAAGCAGCGTACCCCATATTCTTCTTCTATGTTACGCCACTGTCCCATACAATGTTCGGTTCGCTTGTTAAAAGTTCAATCTCCACAGCGGTTAAGTCTCACTTGCAGAAAATAAATTTTATTTATGAGAGTGTATAAGTTTTTGAAACACCCTGTAGCTGTGTTCGTACTCGATATTTTATAATAATTCATAAAAAGGAATTGTATTAATGCACGTGCCTATATTCATAAGTGCATATACTTGTAACATTTCGTTTGCTTAAAAGCGTTAATGTTAGCTTGACCCCATGGTCGCTCTACATGTTCCGTTATGAAATGCATAGTCGTAATGTCATTTGAATATCTAAGTTCATAATTGCAGTATATTACAACTATCTGCCTGCACAATTCGATTACTGAATACAAGTCCCAACTCAATGTTGTAACTGAATGTTGAAATGAAGTTCAGCTTCTTTAATATTGCCTGCGTATAAAAGTCGGAAACAGCACGCTCTGATCTACTGCACTGTTCCAGAATGATCTACGCTTAAAGCCGGCCTCGCCATGCCGCTTCGCTGTGCTGTTCTGCGTTACAAAATGCAGCTCGAAATAAAGTTCTCAATCTCGTATTACAATGCTGTTCTAACCTCGGCTTTCTCCTGCTTACACGGCCCGTACAACTTGCCTCGTAACCGGTCCTCTCGCCGTCTACCGTGCGTTGCTCGCCTTGGCTCACTGACCTACTTTCGCTCTCTGCTTGGTTAAGTAATACTGTTCGTTTTCACGCCACGTAACAAGTGCTGTGCACCGCTCAACTTGGCCGTACTCTCTGCGCATGTGTACTATTAAGCCCTGCTGACTGAACTCGACTGATGTCTCTAGACTGCGTTGAGGAGCTCGTACCTGGCGCTGTCACGTGATGCTCCCCCACCTTCCGTGGTCACGCGTCACAAGTATAATCTCGACCACCATCATCTCGGCTATTAAGTTATACAATAACTTAAGGGATTATCTGTCTTTCTTCGAGTTATTACCATATATTTTGCTTGACATTTCTTCTCTTCTGAGATGATATAATACTATGTTCCATTTAGATCCTAATAAAACTTTAATATGCTTCCCATAATTCCATCTGCTTGACTGGCAGTGCCTTCTTGATCCTTGGCCTTCTACGTCATGTCCTAACATTCTTCTCGACTCGATGTGAGCGCTATCTTTACAGCTCTTCCCATAAATCTCAACTACGGCTCAATGTCAGCTGGCGTAGCCGATAGCCTCAACTAGGTATCGGGTACAGTAGGAAGTTTTGGTACACTCGCTGTAATTCATCCTCACTGTATTTTGTATCAGTGAAGTTATTTTGTTCTCGGGAACCTCCAGAGTACCGGTTTGCGGATTGTTTCTGTATTCCTTTTGTTTGAGGTTCCCCCATTTAAGTAAAAATTGCACGACGCTGAAACTTGTGAACGTCTTCTTGAGAAAGACTTGCTGCGTGGCACAGCGGCAACGTTCTAGCTTGCTAGGCCCAAAGTTGCAGGTTCGTATCCTGGCGCAGTCTGCTGGCATTTGAGGGTGCGCAAATGCGAAAGAGCCGTGTCAGTAGATTTACTGGCGCATTAAAGATCCCCTTCGGTGCAAAATTCCAGCTCCCCGGCATCTTTCAAAGCAACAGTAATTAACAGGGACTTAAAACCAATAACATTATAATTAATTGCATAACTTATCATTTTCCATATTTCTGTTCCAGTATTTCAGGAAAGATGACTTTGTTTATGCTCACGATCCTGAGAGTAAGTGCAAATCTGGAGACATTGTACTGAACTTCCAGAAAAGCTTACCACTCTGATTACTCATAGAGTAATGCAAGTTGTGTATCCACTTGGGGACATCACTGATCCAGTCACCGGCAAGAAAGTGATGGTTAGACAATACAGGTGCAGTATTTCAATCAATATTTTATACAAATTCAACACAAATAATATGTTTGTAGAATTATGTCTGTTAGGCAGTCAGCCCAAAGACTGGTTGGATCCCAAAAAAAGTATGTCACAGTAGTGGCCAGAACAAAGGTCTGAGATTAGAGTCCAGGTCGTGCCATTCCTTTTCAACTCTCTGCTTGACATCTATGTGTCTTGCAATTCATGTACAGTACATGACCCATGTCACCGAACAGGCCAGGAAATTAACACAGAACTTTTAAGCATGATCAAACTAGACAAGTGACATGTATCTTAAGTAATGATTGTTAGGTTTTCATTTCTGTTCCAAACATTACATGAATGTTAGATATGATTTTAACAGAATTTATGTATTGTTGGTAAGGCAATGTTTTGTTGGTATGAAGTAAATAGACACTAAATACGGTATATATGCCAATGGGGACATAAAGTCCCTGGTGGCAAAATTACAATAAAACTACATTTAATATATGTACACCTTCAGTAGGCTATGCCTTCCTTCGGAGGGGAAGTAAAGCCGGCGGTCCCATGTCATAGATTTATGGCATGTAAAATATCCTTCCACAGACTAAACTTGTGTGAAGCTCAATTTCTAGGTTAGATTTTTTTGAACGCTCTATCAAAGTTCTAACGTTCACCACTAAGTATCAGTGACATCTGGTAGCGAAAGTTGGAACTACTTGAATTTGAACGGACCTTGTAGCTCACCCTATGGGTGTTCGGTTGAAGCAGCTACAGCCTCTGGCGAGCCGAACATGTCCTCGGACACTCCCGGCACTAAAAGCCAAACGTAAAATTAATAAATACCAAGATAATTAAAAACAGTCAGTGCTGGATTAACCGTAAGGCACAATAGGCAATTGCCTGGGGCCCCCGGCTCAAAAGGGGCCCCCCAAAAAAGGAAAAAATCCCACTAAACAATGGAAAAAAAATTGGGAATAAAGTCTAATAAATTAGGTACCGAAAAAAATGTGAAACTTAGAATTACAGTTCTAATTTTACAGTTTAATTTATTGGTTTATACTTCGTAAAGTGCTGTTCGTAAATTCTCTCTGCCCGGGTTTTCCCCATAAACTTTATCTTCTTATTATACTTCCAATTCATAAATAACTTAACTATTGTTTGACACATTCCAAGTCAATCGAAATTTCAACTTTCTGTTCGCTCCATTGTTTAAGGATTGGAAGCAATTAACTGATACTCCCACGGTCGGGTCCAATGACTATTTGAATTAACTGATAAGTCCCTCCCACCTTCCCCTCCACTTTATTAGCTGGGAAAGAGTGTTTCCAAATTCAGGCATTCAGCTGTCTGTAGAGTAATTTCGGAAACAAGTAACGTGCTCCCGCTTGAGTTCAGACTTCAAATCGACGGTTTTGTGATCGACAATTTTAATTCGTTGGTGTTGGTGTATCGGGGTGAATTAAAACCCCAACTCAAAAATGTCTTCACGTACATATTTGAATGGTGCACAAAAAAGGAAACTTGCCAAAGACAAAAATTACCGAGAAAGTGTGGTGTTAGAGAAAGTGGCAAAACTGACAAAATTTTTCCTTCGGAATCAAACCTCTTCAAATTCATCGGAAAATCAAGGATCTGCCACTAGTGATGGATAAAAGGAGCAAAACAAAAAGAATACAGGTCACGCAGAAGACCCGGATAATGATCCAGTCATTTCAAGGTCTCAAACGTCCAGTTCTTCCGAGGATGAAAATGAAGCTGGACAACCAGGGGCCGAAAATTTGAACCGTTTCACTGATCCAGGACATTGGGGAAAATTAACCAGTGAAGACATACAGTTTTGAGTTACACATGGTACGTCAAATTGTCAAAATTTGACCGAGCCGTTTGAATCGTCCAAACGTCGATATGATAAGGAATCAACGTCAAGATATTGCTCCCAAAATTTATTCTTTGGAAAGAAACCGAATGGAAAGAATACAAAACGAGATTGGCTCATTTATTCACCTGCGAAAGGTAAGCTTTGATTAACAATTGAGCCCTTCATGTATTTATGATACATTGACAGTTTTTGAAATGCTATGTTATTTTTATAAAAAACGATTGTAAGTCATGTTTTTTTTCTGTTTTTTTTTAATTCTAGTTCAATTTTATTCGTTTCCAGACTTCAATAAGTTCTCCCTTATGTGTAACAACGCGGTATTTTTGAGCACCATATGCACTTCTGGTAGCTTGGTCTAAATTAACAGCAAAGAGCGTATCACGCAAAGTATATTAAAACGCAACCAAAACTTTAGAATTTTTTACAAGAATAAGATCATTTTTTTTAGATAAATTCTGTTGATCAGTTTGCTTATTTCGGAATTTTAGTCAATGGTATTCATTTCAATTTTTTTTATTATTATAAATTATATTATAAACGCTTTTATTTAACTTCACTTGTGACAAATCAAATCTTGCAACAACAATTTTGAATATTTCTATCTTACCAAAGACGAATCAAATTTTGCATAGTTGTGTAACTTGAAATTACAAATAAATTGTTAAAAAACCTCTCTTTTATTAAAAAAAATACGATCATACAAAAAAAATCCAAAAAATACCAAAAAGACAACTAAAGCGCAAAAAACTTACAAAAAAGTCAAAAGTGTATAAAAAATTCTAATAATCGTTTTCATTAAACTTAAAACACAACGCAAAAAAATACAAAAATAAAAAAATTCAGGTAAGTTTATTAAATTCATTGATATTCAATAAATGATCGAAATTTTTATGATCAATAAATGATCGAAAATACATCGTTTTTGGAGAGGTACGATGCTACTTTATAATCTCCAGACTAAAAGGGTTAGCATTTCAGTTACGAGTTTTATGTCTAGAATACCGTTTAATTCATTTTTGTTCTCAAATTACGATAATATTTTTTGTTTTATTTTCAGGCCGAGTCTATTGCTTTTTTTAGCAAGTTTTTTTCCGGCCAGAAAAATCGAACAGACTTGCGCGTGAAGGGTATGATGATTGGAAGAACGTCAGGATTCATTTACAGCAGCAAGAGAAGAATTTGAATCATCGGGAGAGTGTGCTAATTTACCTGGAAAAACGGAGACATGAAAATTTGCCTGATCTATTCAGAAATGGACTACTTGAGGAAAAAAACTATTGGTGCTATGTTATAAAACGGGTAGTTGCTGTTATCATCACTCTGGCAGAACGAGGATTGTCATTCGGAGGTACGAACGAGCACTTTGGAATGCCGGATAATGGGGATTATTTAGGTATACTTGAACTTCTTGTGCAGTTTGATCCATTTTTGCGGGATCATATTGTATGATATCTAAATGCTGGAAAAGGTGTTCCTTCGTATTTATCCAAAACGATCTCCGAAGAGTTAATAAACATCATGGACAAAAAAGTTAGATCATATATTTTAGAAGAGGTGTCTCTATCTCTATATTACAGCCTCTCCGTTGATTCAACTCCCGATGTATCGCATATAGATCAATTGTCAGTTGTGCTCGGTATGTTTCACCAAAAGATCACAAACCAGTTGAAAGGTTTATATCTTTTCTTGAAACAGAAGGTCATACTGGCGAAAGTTTGAAAACTCAAACTGTGAACTTCGTCACTGAAGATTGCGGTTTGGAATTCAAGATTGTAGAGGACAGTCCTATGACAACGCACCAAACATGTCGGGAAAGTATCAGGGTCTGCAAGCCAAAATATTAGAATTGAATAAATATGCGATTTATGTTCCTTGCGGTACACACATTCCCTCGATTTAGTTGGACAATCTGATGTTAAATGCTGTCTTTACGCAGTTCATTTTTTTTCGATAATGCAATGAGGTCCATCACTTCCGAGCGAGGCGCGCCATGACGCGAGATGGAGCCCATCATGGCAACGCTGTACAGCTTTCACCGGAGCGGCTAACTGGTGAACCATGTCTTAATTCCCCGTACAAATACATACCTATATAAAATAAGTGAATTAATTTAAGTATTTCACAATTATAGAGCATACCTTTTTGATGAATAAGGATTACAACGCGACCAAGAACTACATTTTCAAACCACCCCGAGCCGAGAAAAAGTTACCTTACAAAAATGATAACTTTGTTTCTTGGACACACAAAATTTTAAAATTAATAAACCAGTTATACAACATTCCAATGTATATTATGTTAAAATTTGGATTCGATCTGATGACGGGTTTGTGAGATAATAATTCTTAAATGTGACGCATGGTTGAACACACTTAAAATCTGGGACTTTTTGTGTTCCAACTGCGATAAAAAATATTAAAATATAAATTTAAAAAATCCAAACCTACATGAACTAACGTAAAATAGAACGAGGAAAATGATGGTGTTATTGGATTTTATGTAGGTCTATTTGTTACTTCACAAACAACCTTCAAACTCGAGTACACATAATATTTTGGTCGACAGTAGTAAATCATTACAAGCTGAACAGATCAACTTACAAACGTGTGCTGCCTTGTATAAAACTTAAGATGAAATGTTTCGTGATAAGTTCGATATTTTCGAGGAATAAACTAAGAAATTGTTACCTGATGTATCGTATTCTAAATAAAAAATCGTCGCATAGAAGAAAAAAAACAACTGAATGACAGAGGCGCTCTTGAAGTCGAATTTTCACCTCGTGAGAATTTCAGAATTACAGGTTTTCTCAAAATCATCGATAAACTCAACGTCAAAATAAAAAAAAGGGCAAAAGTTTATAAGGATGTTTCCAAGTAAATGTTTCATTGTAAATTTGTAAATAAAATCTCTTTGTAAGTTATGATTGACTTTTTTATGAAAGGGGGGGGGGTGAAGGGGCCTCACATTCACAATTGCCTAGAGCCACTGTGAGTCTTAATCCGGCACTGAAAACAGTTAAGTTAAATTTTCTGCAGAAATTAATAAAAGAAATAATTTTAAAATGATTAAATATTATTGTAATGCAACCCTTCACTCCAACACACACAAACTCCACTAATCTAATTATAATTTCTTGTTTAGTTGAAACTGCCTGACTACCTCCAAAGATCTGGAGGCACAGAGCTGAAAATGTCCTCTACCAAACGGTTCCATTCTATTTCACCTCTCCCCACAAAGAAATATGTGTCCCAGTTACTGTATTAGATTCCTGTAACATTACAAGAATGATCAAATCAGCCCCCCCCCCCCCCCCATATACCTCAACTGTTCCCAGGCTCCCATGCATTATCTCCCTTATAAGCTCAAACATACCCTCCAATCTTGCTTTAGATGTCTATCAACCAAATTTACCCAACCCAAATTCTGAATCATTTTCCTCACACTATTAGTCCACCTGGCAACCTTCCTTTTGACCCCTTCCAACTCATTTATCAATTATGATTGATATGGATCCCACCCACCTGCAGCATATTCCAACTGAGGTCTTACTGGAGACGGGTATCCCCTCTCAATTTCCTTACCAGTATCTTTAAACACATACTGTACATGATCATGTGCAGTGACAATTGCCTAGAGCCACCCTTTAACGTAACCCTAGAACCGGCAAAGTGAAATTCTGTTCCGGCAGCCAATTTGTGTGATATTTTCCTACCAAGTGGATTCTTATTTTCAACCTATTTTGAACAATGTTCCATGGCACTGTTGCATATCGTTGAAAAGCTAATAAACCACGGATTCAGATGGTAATGTTAACTTTTCTGTGAAGCTTGATAAAAGAAAGAAATTGAGAATTGAAAATGATGGAATTATTATTTCATGAGCAATATCAAAATTCTAACAACCTAAAATACGAGATGGAACATGAAACACTAAATCCAAGATATACAAAATGTTGCACATATATGTACATAATATGTGTGAAAGTTTCAAGTCTATGCAATAATATTTGTTTCATTGATAACAAAAAATACAGGGTCATTATATATGTGCGCGCGAGTAAACACGGCAAGCTAAGCCAGCTGTGACCGGCGCATATCGCGGCCGCGCGTACCCGGTTGAGCCGGTGGGTGGCGCACTCCGCTGACTCATATCGTTAGTTCACACGTGTTTTGTCATTCATATGGACATGTATCTGCAAAGCTTAGACGTTAGTGTTGCATGTTTAGTGAGTATTGTGATTACTGTGATTGTTGGTTATGCCTTGAGAATTCACACTGCGCGAATGTGTGTGTATCCATAATTCATATATGAAAAGCAGGAAATCTTGTTCTGAAACGAGTTGAAAATTTCGAATCAAGTTTCCAGGAAGACCTGTGCCTAATGCCCGTACAATTAGGACGCTCTCTAAACGATTCAAGGAAACGGCTCCATAAATAATAAAAGAGTTGCAGACTCAGAAGATGTGTGTTACAAGAGAGGGAGGACATTTTCGGCATCGCCTATGAGCACTGTAAGTACACATTATTGAACATGTTTGGTAAAAGTGTGAAAGTGCGCGCCAATCACCGGCTGAACCGGGTATGCACAGCCGCGATCTGCGCCAGTCACAGCCGGTTTAGCTTGCCATGTTTACTCGCGCACATATATAATGACCCTGTATATCTTCCATGAGCCATTTTAGACCTATAAAACAAGTGCGTCAACGAACTTATATCATTGTAATGTTATTACACCTGTTATGCTATACACAAGTCAACTGAAACTAAAAAATTGTAGGCGGAAATTATAACAACAAACGTGCGCTTTTAACTCCCTAATACATATAATAATTACATCGTCAAAATAAGAGTGGTAGCGATGACATATAAAGCGTCATTACGACATGATATGTTTTGGTTCGCATGGCAGCGAGTCCCTCATTTGTTTTCAATAAAATATATACAAGGAGATTGTTTTTATGGATGAAAACGAGTAAGAAGCATCTGTAAACTTCTAGGAACACACGACAAGGCATGTCACGCCATCTCTCAGTGGAACAGTGCTACTAAATGAAGAAATAAAAAAGTGCTGAAGAATCGACTCTGACGCTACAGAAATGGGAAAACTGTCGATCAATCGACTCTTGCCGGTTCTAGGGTTAACAATCTCCCCTATGTGCTTTCCCCACATGTAAATTACCTCCCTCCCCATAGTAATGCCAGCCCCTTAACCTCTCCCTTTCTGTGTCAACCCTTGGAAACATATACTGTTACAGATATGATTTCTTGTAACTTGTGTAACTTACTGGTCGTCCCATTGCCTTGAAACATTGGCATATCGCTCAGTTCGGAGAGGACGAGGTGTAACCCTCGTTCCGCCCTTCGCACGTAGCAATGCTTACCTGACAGGTTTCTACGGCCGCTCTGCGCGGTTATGGAACGCGCTGCCAGGGGATGCCAAGATCTTGCGCCTCTTCGGAAATTCAAGCCGTACGTAAAAAGGTACATTGTATAAATAAACGTATGTATGAGTGATTGATTGTCTCGCTGAATGAATGAGTATCTGAATGGAATGAATGAATGAATGAATGAATGAATGAATGAATGAATGTATCGAGTGATTGAGGTTATGAAAGTGCATGCGTGAGAGAGTGAGTGAACAGGAAAATGTACTATGTCAATATTCTAAATATGTAAATACTGCAAATATCTTTGTAAAACTTGTAAATATTGTTAAAACAAATGTATATGTAAGCTGTGCCTGTGGAGCATGAAATATGTATGTGGGGCTTGCCCTTTTTCACTAGGCCTTTCATACTTCGTGTACGATTTATGGTAAATAAATAATAATAATAATAATAATAATTACCTTACAGTAGGAGAGAAAAATCATAATGCTTGGAACAATGCATTTATGAGCAAAACGAGATGAATTTATGGTAGGACTACAATTTCCCCTAGAACATTTTTTGTTTTGCTTCTTTTTGTTCTTCTTTTTGAACAAATGCAGACAGCCAAGAGTGTTGGATGCAAGAACTAACAGTAGTTAATGAAAATGCAAATCGATTGTTTAAAATAGTAATTGAATAATAGAATGTGGATATTTTAAAATCAACTGTAATCATCTCCCGAAAGTTATGCATGGTGGTATGTACTGTAGTTTGCGGGCAAAGTTTTTAAGACGTGAAAAAGGAATTCAAATTAAAAGTTTGAATATTGTTCTCGGTATTGGAATCATCAAACACCGCATTTTGAATACTAAATGACAGGCCTTGCATTTTGTGGATCTAAGAATTCTTTGAATTAGGCAGAGTTTTGAATGAAACAGTTTTGAATTATCAAGATTTTACCATATATTTTACAACTCATTTGTTTGTTCTGAGTGTTGGCCTTCTTTTCTTTTCTCTCAGAGTGAACACATTGTTGCTGTGTAGTGTGTGTGTATTTCCATTAATATATTTGCTAAATGTTTGTTTTACCTTGCAGGGATCGAATAGCTGCTACTAACAAGATCTATGGAGAAGCTGAGAGTGGTTTCAAATATGAAGATGGCCCTGAACGAGGTTGGCAGGAAGATAAGAAGGACTTCACACATAAACCTAGTTACCGTACATTAAATATCATATTTCCAGATGATGATCAACCTTATGCTGTTTAACTCTTTCAAGAAGTTTATTGGATCATCCTTTATTTTTAGATTCCTGATTGCAGTATTCAGACACAAGTATACAGGGTTGTTCACAATGATCTGATCAATTTCAGCTGTTTGCTATTTTGGGCATACAATACGTATGGAGTGACATGAATACCAATGATAGAGCAGGGTTTGAAGTTTGCTGCTGAACCATGAGATGTCAGCACATGAACCTAGTGCATGTGACATGCCAATATACAATGATGGTGCTGTGTAAAGATTTGAAGCCATTCTTTCAGTATTGCCTATACAAATGTCTGTGAGATGCAATGACCTCCAGGATTGCCAGACTTTACCCCAGTGTATTCCCTTCTTGAAAGAATATATCATACCTGCCAAGTTTTCCAGTTTTCCCGGAAGGTTTCCGGATTTTGGGGGTGTTTTCCGGTTGTCCGGATTAACATAGTATTTTCCGGATTTTCAACTCCCTAGCTTTTTTCCTTCTCTGCATCCAAATCGCATTTTAGTTTTTATCTTCGATAATAGCTGCTATTCTGAGATGCTGAAAATCGACTGATAAGACTCAGGGTGTCTACCGGTAACGAAAAGTAACGAAAAAGTTGCTAATTTTATAAAGGTAACGAAAAGTAGCTAATTCATGTCTGGATAGTTGGAGGTAACGAAAATTCGCCGAGGTCTGTTAAAATCATTTAAACCCGCGCCGCTAGGCTCGCAGATGCGATGAAGCGAGTATCACGCAAGCGGCACAGATTGCGTAAGCTATATTTCCCTGTGCACGACCTCAAGGAAATGCATACCGAGGATACCGTTACTGTATACATCGGTTCAAAGTTTATTTTCGGCATGAAGGAGAGTTTAGTTTTGTGTGAAATATTTTTCTGTATTAATCGGAAACCTGACTTTTTGCGAGACGTTTATTCGCGATAACTTCCGAAACTCAACAGAAACCTCTCATTTATGATATTGGCCTCTAAATGTGTGTATCTCAAATTGAAGCCCAGAAATAAAGCGAATAATTTATTTTCCCAATCTTGCGAAATGATACCGTTTCAAAAAATAATCGCAAAATGCTTCGAAATACACAGACTATATTTAAAAAATCTATCAGTCTAGTGAATTTGCGACATCAAGTGTGGTTAATTCGAAACTTCGTTATATGTCTATTTTTCCTTCGAACTATGGTTCCATTGGATATATAATCTAACCAGTTATCTCGAAAACTTGTACAATTTGTATTCGAAAGAAAATGTGCCCTCTTGTCGGAATATTCGTGCAATCCTCTCTGAAAAATTCATAATAACCGATACATACTTCGAACGTTCATCTTCCAAAGTCACATCCTCAAGACGGACGGCTGACAGCACGACTTGCCTGCGGGAATCTCGTCAAATGGACCACGATCGATGCCAGTTGCGTAAAATTATAAAACCCGTGCCCGGCCGCGAATACGGCGCCGTTCATACATGTCCATAACTGCTCGTGAGTTTTAACCATGCCCAACCTCGAGCTCGCCTCCGCCATTCTGCCAAGACAGATAGACAGGCAGACAATCGTTGAACGGCCGGATGCGGTGCCGATTGCATAATATCGCGTTCTCATTGTGCAACCGCGAGGATAATGTGAATCTCGTAAAACGACCGAGAGCGGCAGCGATTGCGATACATCGCGATATTTCTCCGCATTCGATGACGAGTGCAACTGGATTCTTGTCAAATGGACAGCAAGCGGTGCCGATTGCGTAATAATAACTTACCATATTTTTCCGTGCCCGACCTCAAGGACAATAGAAATCTCATCGAACGACGATTTTTCTCCGTGTTCTATCTAAAAAACTACGAATCGCATCAAACGGCTGAGACCATCGCCGATCGTGTAACGTCTCGATATTTCTCCGCACCTGACTGTGAAGACATAATTCGGTGACGATCACGTAACGTCGCATATATTTCTTCGTGGTCTACCATGGGGACAAAGCAAATCTCCCCAAACAGCCAAGATCAGAGCAACTTCTTGGTAATCATAACTTCTTGTACACAAGACGGCATATTTGCTAAATCAACTCATTTGATATTAAATATCCATTTTTTATTTTTTATCTGAATTTTTATGACACCATAAGTGAATATTATTCGCTGCTTTAAACAGTTCATTGTTGTTTTCCTTCACCGCGCGATGAGCTTCTATGGTTGCCGACCGCAGACGTATCTTGAATTAAAAGGTAACTAACATTAACTAAAAGGTAGCTAAAAAGTAACTAATTTTTACCTCATCTTTACAGTAGACACCCTGTAAAGTTTATCGATAATCCCGTCTCGCAGATTATCGCTGCGCTTTTGTCATTAATTCCTTGGGTTTGACATTACGCTGAAAGTTGATAGAACTGTCTATCGATAATCACATCCTGCAGATTATTGCTGCATTTATATTACTCTTTGTGCTTAGACTGTTTGTACGCGGGAAAGCTTGGTTTTAAGCGGTGTTTGCTGTAGTTCTGGTATTCGTGCAATTGTGTGACAAATTTTTGTGCGATTTAGTGTTTTCATGATGAATTCAAGTAAGAAACGATATCATCAGTCTTTCAGGGAGACATATTCTTCAGAATTTTTGGAAACTGGCACAATGAATTAAAGTGTCTCACATCACCGAGTGTTTGTAATCTCTTTCCCTGTAGTCTTTTCTCGCTATTTTTAAGACCTTGCGGCGCATATACGCATTAAATTTTTGGGCTTTGGGATCTTCTGGATTTCTATTTTTGAAAGTTGGCAGGTATGATATATGAAAGACATTATTTTGTTCCAAAGCCAATGACCCTGCAGGAATATACCGTACATAATGCATAGCTCGAGTGTGCCTAGGAGCTAGAGGTGCACATAATAGAACTTTGACCGTTGTTCTTTCATGTGTAGAAATGTGTACTGGAATTGTGTGGTGGGTAGTAATTGGTCACATTATTTTGAATAGCCTTGTTGAATGAGGTACACTGTTGTTCAGTATTGGAAGAATCTAAAAGATTAATTCAATTTCACACATCAGTGTATAGTCTATTTCCATAGTTTTCAGTGGTCAACTGCTAACAAAGAACTGATTACAAACAATTGTAGTTTATGTAAATTTTCCAATTAAAAACTGTTGTTTATTGAGTATTTGGATATTTTATCTACCTGTCCTGACCAAGGAGTCTCAGCCTACCTCACTAGGTACACCAATGAACATATTTCCAGCAACACAGCCTGGGTAGAGGATGGAGGGCTTATCTCCACCTGAAACTGAAAATCCTATTGTATCCCATACTTGCCACTTTGTATGGTATGACCCTAAGATGTATGGGAATGATTTACAGGTGCTGGCAATTGTTGTTTTATGGGGTGGTTACGTTATAACTGTGAGCTTAGTTATGATGCAAATGTAAATTCCTAGAATTCATTCCAATAGTATAAAATTAGACAAATACTGATATATTGTTACAACAACAAAGTTTCTGTTTTATGTTACCGATATTTAATGTATGAGGGGTGTTCAAATGAAACCCATACAAGGTTCCTGGACATCTGAATAGGAACAAAGGACAGTCAACATGTAAGCCAAATGAAAGAGTGCTGTGTATTTTACACACTACTGTAGTTCAAAGAAGGATCCAGCTTCTTCCACCAAGTACGAAACCTCATCTAGGACAAGGGAGTACCTCTTAAGAGCTAAGCAGACCATGTATAAAACCTACCTCCTGCCAATCATGACGTATAGTCTGGAGTATTGTGTCATAAATAAGAGAGAAGAGAGTTAATTACAAGCATGTGAAATGAAGTTCCTTAGATCAGCCCTACAAAATACCAGAAGAGACAGGTTCAGGATTGAATATGTAAGGAGAGACATGCAGGTGAACTTCCCCCTGGGGGAACTGATGAGTGTGGCGAGATTTAAGTGGTACGGTCATGTGAAGCGGATGCATCAGTCCTGAACTCCAAGCCAGTATTTGGAGTTGGATGTGCCAGAAAGAAGACCAATTGGACCTCCTAGGAAGAGATGCACAGACCAGGTTAAGGAAGATCTCATAAGGAGAAGAGTAACATGGGATGCAGTGGAGAGTGGAAAGCTATACCAGGACAGGACTAAATGGAGGCATATCGTTCACAATGTTCCTACCCGGCTTGATGGAAGGATGTCCTGATGATGATTGTGTAGTTCAAAAGAAGTCGCCCACTGTGCTGAGGCAGAATTCCCATTGTTTGTATAGGCAACGTATGTCATGTGCAAAGAATGATAACCAATCCAGAACTGCATCCTGTACCTGGACATTGGAGTGAAATCTTTGTCCCTTTAGGATTTTCTTCAGCCCAATGAGATGAAAGTCACAGGGTGTAGCAAATCCATCGGGACATTCTCTACCAATACATACGGTTGTCTTTGACAAGTCTGTATGTCGTGTACAGCAACATCCAATTTATCTCCACTAGCCTTCAACCCTGTGTCGTTAAAAACTGGATTGCTGCTTGTTGATCTTGCTTGGACAGGTTCTATATCACACCTGTCATCGTGACGTAATGCCACGTGTCTACAAAGCACATGATCTATACACTGAAATCACCATGCGCTTGCGTATTTCCAACCTCAAGCAACAACACATCATGTAGAATGTTTTGATTGGTTTCTATTGAACACATCTCATAGGTTCATTCTTACTTTTAAATACGAAGCAGCCTAAAGTGTAACATGCTACTCCCAAAAGATTTGACAGATGACCGAGACATTCCAAGCCTCTGATATGAATTGACAACATTAAAATTAAATTTCTCGAAGACTGGCTGCGTGGCTCAGTGGTAACGTTTTATTTTAGGGCTGCCTTCTACTTACATAGAAATTTTCATGCCAGTAGTTTTGACGCCAATCCATAACAAACAGGGTCATGTTAAAGTAATTTTGTTAGTAAAGTTGGTTGATGGAACACTAGTTTGTTAACATTTAAGTAAAATTACTTTGGTTGGTTCTTAAGTTTAGGGACTGCGACAGCGCGGTCATGTAGCCCCGTGTACTTTGGGTGTGTGTAGAATCTGTGTGATAACCGGTGTTAATTGTGATGACTGTATTACTGTGTGTTATCTGTTTTTAATTCAAGTAAGGACTGCAGACTTTTGAATTTTTATATAGTTCCTACTTTTGCTGCCAAACGCCACCGTCAACGACTACTAGTTCAGAACTTAGCTACCAGACGCCACCGCAGTCGGCTCATGGCAACGAACTTAGGAACTTAAGAGCGTTGTTTACATTCTTAACCTATACAATTTAGCTTCACACAGGTGTAATTAGTGGAAGGTTCATTAACATGCCATAAATCTATGACATGGGACCGCCGGCTTTACTTCCCCTCCGAAGGAAGGCATACTGAGGGATTTTTAACGCTCTTAAAAGATCCGACGACTTCGGCCGGAATTCAACCCGCGATCTTGGGCATAGAAGCTCAGCATGCTACCGACTACGCCACCGAAGCCACTTAAAATTACTTTAACATGTCGTTAAATCTTTAATGAAGGCTCAGTACCTGTGTTGTCCCATTTCACCCAATCCTACATTTACTAAACTTTCTCATGTCTTATCTAGTAAAAACAAAAATAATGGCCCTACGAGTTATTTTTTAGGAAATCATAGTTTTCCATGTGAAAGTCACATACAAATATCTTTTATGAACATTTTCCGTGTTGGATATTAACAATTGCACAAATCTTTTTACACTTTACACTACAATTTACTTTGTTTGAGGCTTTGTGTCCTCTTCGGGTACATGTTTCAGACCGGGCAGAAGAAGGACCATTTTAAAGGTCCGAAACATGTACCCGAAGAGGACATAAAGCCTCAAAGTAAGTTGTGTTGTAAAGTGGGAAAAGATTTGTGCAATTGCAAAAGTCACATACATCAATATGAAATTAATCATTCTTCTAAAATTGATCCGTATTGATGCATAACTGGTGTTCTATTTAACCCTCACCCGAGCAAGCCTATTTTGTGGCACAGCCGGGAAAGCGGGATCCGATGGGCCCAAATTTTTTCATGGAGAATCCTAATCTGCAATAAAAAATAGTGGTTTCTATTTAAGATTTCAAAGTCGCCCCCTCTCCCACCCCCGGGGGTGGTGCAGGGAGGTCGAGCTTTATGTTATTGGATGTCCCTCTTCAAGGTGAACAACTTTTATCTCAACTTATTTTTAATCAGATTTGTATTTTTCCGAATATTTCGAAAAACAGTTTTAAGGGCCTCACCCTGCATATACAGGGTCATCGAGAAAGGTTGCAGCAATTTCAAAAAAGCATAGCTCAGGAACTATTTGAGATTTTAAAACGAGTATTTTTGTTAAATTCACCAACTCAAAAAGTTTTTTTCATACTTTAAGATGTTTCTATGTGCGCTCCCTTGGTTGCTCTGCAAACATCCAGTCGATAGTGGATTTCGACCCAAGTGCGTTGGATCATCTCAGGCGTGATTGTAGCAACAGAAGCGGTTATGCGTTGTCTTAAATGTTACAGAACTCAGACCGGTTCACTGAATACAATGTTTTTGACGTACCGCCATAAAAATAAAAAAACTAGTTGTGTCAAGTCGGGGCTTTTAGGAGACCATTGAATAGGACCTGTGTGGCAGCTTCCTGTCGCGCACTCGTTCTGCGCATCGGCTGAAGGTCGCTGGCGGAGTACAGTTGCATCTAAACCTAAAACTCGATGAGTTTCCGATTAGTTTTCAGGTCGAATTATTAATGTATCTCACTTGCAACGAGAGATATGATTTACTGTATATTATTCTGGTTTGTGTAACAGAATTTGAATTGAAGAATCAGAGGAGCTTGTGCTCGCGACCATTTTTTGGCTCATATGACAAGAACAACAGGTTGAGAACGCCTGGCCTAAAGTCATCATTTGTCACCATTGTGGTAAAAATATCCAAATCTTGATATCTATAGATAGCCCACAGGGGGCAACTTTCACTAAGATAGGTTGGTACAGATGTATCTCAGTGGTGTACACAGCCAGGGATCATGGATTCAAATAGCATGTGAGATATACATTTTAATTCTCTATTTTCCATTTACATGGCTTAGGGCCGTTTTCACCAACTCTTTACTAACGATTAGTTAGTTAATTCCTATTTAACTTAAATAGGAGAGTTAATGGGTAATATATTATATTTCCGTATCCAGATACATTGTTAAATAATGTTCAGCTACAAGAACAGCTTTACCATTGGCCTGCAAAACATCTTCTTTTGTGCACGGTGATGGTAAATTCTGGCAAACCAGAAGGTCCTGTAGTATCCACAATCACAGACCATTTCTCCTTGTGCGTAGCCCCGCTTCACAAGGTTGGATTTGCATTTCGAAACACTTGTGCAAAGTCGGTTGAGGGTTTTCCAGATGGGATAGCGAAGGTGAAAAACTGCAGAAGGTAATTCCTTTACACCCAGGAATGACTCAGTTAATGGGTGATTTCGTTGATGCATTTCACGAGAACATTCGGGTTCACAATTACTTAAATTGGCTTTACGGCTCTCGCGATTGCGTAGACTCAGTTTCATCTTGGAGAAGCATGGCGGACAGATCACGGTGCTCCTAGCACTGATTGTTGTTTGCAATGCTTCCTTGAGATTTTCTGGAACATAAATATAAAGGAAGGGAAATACAGAAGACCTTATTCATGGCAAAGCTTAAAATGATAGTAACGAAGTATTAGTTGTGTGAATACATAGCTTAATAGGACGTGCTCCCCTAGTTGTCTTCGTAGCGTAAGTGTTTGCAGTGCAGACTCAGAATTTATTATGCAGAGCTGGAAGGAGCTCGAATCCCACTTTGGATATGCTTTTTTTTTTTTAAATTTCCGTATTCTTCTTTCTTGGTATTAAAACTTAGTAATGTGTATGATCTTCTATAATTTCATTGTCATAAACATATTTTGTATTCATATGGATGAAAGTTCGTGTGAAACTTTGAAACAAACCACCATTGTGATATGCACTAGGTACAGTTCAGCTATTTCCCTCCACTTGAACAATGCTTTAGAGAGTTGAGTGGCCAGATTTGGCCATTTAACGTAATTCCTTGTTAGTGGTAAGTTAACGAGCGTTTCTGTTTGATGAAATGCTCGTGCAAAGTTAAATAACCTTTACCTCAAGCCGGTTCGCCATACACTGTACGTCCACTGGACTCGACTCGTTCGGCCGGTTCGACGTACCACGAAGGGCCAGTGCAGGCGGAAGTAAGAATGCCTATTACACATGAAACACTGCTGCTTCGCGGGACCTTTTTTCATCTTATGAATCAAGAAGATATGTACTTTCATTACTTGCACGGATGACGCAGACTTGATGATGATGATGATAATTGTTGCTTTAAGGGGCCTAACATCTAGGTTATCGGCCCCTAACGCAGACTTGAGGCAAGCAGGCTGGTTGAGCTGAGATTCTTGGTGACGTCATGATTTTGTTCGAGAAAGATCTGAGATTTACGACGCAGTCGCAGGAAACAAGGTATTGTGCTAAGGAAGAAGTTACGCTATTGGAGGAAAGGCTCGAACCAATGAACGATAGTTTGGAAAGAAGACAGAGATTACTGAAACTATCATATTTAATTACTTTTGGCATGCAGAATTGTGGAAATCTTTTTTCAGTTATGGCATTGATTTGGAATTTTGAAGAAATTAATTTTGAGTTTTTGAAATTTGAAAATCCGTCAAGTATAGCCAAAGTTAGAACTTTCAGCGATGACGGAGCAACAGGCTATGGAAGGGATGGATACGCCCCTTAAGAAGTTAATAAAAGGTCGTGCACAGGATAGAGGAGCTCTCATATCTCTGATACTCATATCTCTCATATATCTCATACGCTCAGATCTCATATCTCTCATACGCTCAGATCGCATATGTCAGATCGCATATTAGTCGTTTTCAAGTGATTCAGTGAAGTAAGTCGTCTTTAGCGTGCATGGTAAAAGCCCGGCGCATCGAACGAACACGGAGCAGTTCCATTTTACGCTGCTCGAAACTAGGTGAAGTTGAAACGCTCACATTAACGTTTCCACCTGATAAGATATAAAGAGTTAACTTCAGCCTTTATTATAATTCAATTGGGCAGTACAACATTGAGGTGTGTAGAAGATTTGAACAATTTCACAGTTATACTTCGAAAGATATTGGCACTTTAAGGCTGCCAACAAAAGTGATTTTCTCGCCACATGAGAAACACTTTTAAAATTTCCACATTATACACTACGGCTGACACGTGGATTACAACAGTGATATTGGAGAATACGTTTGGTAATACAACGATACATTCCACTATGGAACATTATAATCTTGCAGTGCTTTCAATGATTATAACAGAAGTTGAGATGGAAGGCTAAGGCTTTAATGCAATTGGGACATATATCGATGGAGTGAAATAGCAGCATGGAACTTCGTTAATCGTCTTTCTACAAAAGCGAGCATGTAGTGAACATCCAACTACACTCATGCATCGTGAATCCATCGCTGAATTATATCAAATGACAGTGGAAATATTATCATACTCCACAACTATGAATATTTCTGCGGAAATAACTGCAATAAACTTCATGGCGAATTACGACTGGAACTTCAGGGAACTTTCAAGAGAGGCCAGGGTGGACCCGGCTCAAAAAGAAGAATTTTGCCAGAAGGATGTCTTTCGTGTACATGGAGCAGTGCAATTTCCGGAGAAGGAAGCAGTTCGATTCTCCGAGGACGCTGATTCCAGGTTCGAGGTCGGAGCACATCTTTACGCTGGTGAAATGGAACCAACAGCAGTTTTCTTTGAAAACTTTCCTCTAGAACTTCAATCAACAGATAAGGTAGTCGTGAACGTTTCTTGTATTATTTGAGTCTTGTAGCGATATCTGAGCAACCATTTTCCCATATTTTTCTGTCCTATCTTTTGCCCCATTTTCTTGATTAATATTTCTGTACTCAGTACACTTCGATGATTGATGCCTTTTTCGACGATTTATTAAGACATGGTTATGTCATTGGCATACTTAAAATAATTTTGGATCAGTTGAGACTGATATATTAGATTCTTTCAGTAATTTGCATATTTTTGAAGTCACGATTTGACTGTAAAGTTAATGATTTTCTATGGAAGATTTGAATTCAGACAGCGTGTCATTTTATTAAAGTAATTCTATTCAGTAAATTACTTTGACCAATTTTCTGTCATCCTCAAGAAAGAAGAATAATTAAAAGATTTTAGAGCGTTAAAATCTTTATCTTTGTCGACGATCTTGGAAATACTAGTCGTTTTATGAACATGATTGCAACATAGACATTTATCGTCAGTTCTAATTACCGTTGCATTACAGACAATTTTATGAAATAGGAACTTTGACTACGAATTATTGAATACACTAAAGTAATGAACATTTGATAGGAGTTTTTCTCAATTATAGATTGGAACAATAATGTTTGCATTCCACAATCTAATTGTATTCTATTCGACTATTTATGCAGTTTAGATGAACTTTGATTGAAGATAGTATTTTTATACTGCGTTACTTTGAAGATATTAATCTCAATTTTGATAGACCAGGGAGGAGTGTCTAATCGTATTTGCTATTAAATTTATTTGTGATTGGCAAATTTTTACTTCATATCGATTCATGAATGAAACCCACGAAGGTTAAATAATAACAGTCATTATTACAATTGATGAATATAAGAATTTTTAAAGAGGAACAATGGATGTATAATCGTTAGTTCAGTGGACATGTGAAAGTCGCTGATGAATAATGCCTTTGAATAAGTGAAGCAGATTCCCACAGTAATTATTGATGTTGAAGAAGTTGTAAGTGGAGGATTTTTGTATGTACTGTGGAAGATTTTTATGCCATATATGTTGAAATATATGAGGAATTCTGGGCCTATTTTATGCAATTTTGTGCATTTTGAAGCGAAGTATTTTTCCGCGGAATGTATTGTCCTGGTTCTTTGAAAGTTATTCATATGAAGATACTGTTAAAATTAACAGGAGTGTTAAATAATTTGAGATAACGATTTTGAATGGAGGTTACCATCACTAATAATAATAATTATTAAAACCTTATTAAACCTGAATATGAACTTTAAAATGTAACTAACCTTCATTGGTCGATTATATTACCACGATTTAAGTAATTATCAACCGGATAAACGTGTGGTTTAATGTATTTCTTGTATAAATAATATAAACAATATTTAATATTGTAAATAATTTTGTAAATATCTTTGATAATAATTTGAAATGAAAGGGATTGAGAGTGGCGAATATATATTTTTCAATTGTCATTTGACATTGTTATAAACAACTTATAATTGTCATAAATAATTAATTAACTTTTGTTATAAACATTTGGAGTTTTGTTTTTATACTCTAAACAACGCTAATTAAGCAAGTGGCTTGAACAATTAAACATGATTTGGGATTGTTATAGTATTCCACTGGTGTTTGAATGGAGCATTTAAAAGATTTGCGTGATAATATTTCAGTTGAGATGTGGACATTTACGTGTTTTGAAAGGAAGAGCTAAGCTCTGATGTAACAAGCATATGCTAACGCGGACCAGACAGGAGAGTCCACTTTGACGATGCAGGTGCATTGCAGCTGGCCCGGACAACTGTATGACAGAGGCCAAGGACGTTTCCGTAATAGCCTTGTGGCTATAAATAAAATGTGAAGTGTATAAACACGCAAAACAATTGCTATATGTGTCTCGTCCCAAATCCCGTTTCCATTCCAAGTGCATTATTATTTTTACGTTATTTTGAGCTTGAGAAAGCTGAAACATTGTATGTAGAGTATACAGGTCCTACAGGAGGACATGGTTATATAGACGATGGTTTCTGATTGCCACGTGGATTTTGTTGTTTTATTTTGTTAAATTCATTCTTTATGTGAAATAAATTATTGTGCAGTTTAAAGTTTCTCGTTCTCGTTATGGTTCATTTTAAATATCATGGTGGAGGTTATTGTGAGGGCATACTTTAAGTGATCCAGTTGACAACCCAGTCCCCGAGATAAATTTAAGAGGTAAGTAAAGGTAAGTATGAACCCCCGTATTTTTTGGTGTGTTCCACAATAATTTCTTGTTAACTATTGTGCTCTAATCTCGATAGTATCTGTCAGTGCCATTTTCATTGATGTAGCTATGTCGGCACGTTCGATTATTGGCAATCCGATTGAGGGGGCGGATATCTGACAGCCTACTATCCGGGTTATCGGGTACAGTAGGATTGGCAACCCTAAAACGTGGGGCTTGTTCTACAAAACTGGATTACCAAGTAGGATTGGCATCGCAATTAGGTGGGGCTCGATTGACAAAACTGGATTACCAGGTTGAACGCCAGTAGAATTGGCACGATCGAAGTTCGGAATACTTGAATAACATTGGATTACCAAGTTATTGCAGTAGAATTGGCACCGCAATTTTGTGGAGTGTTCGAATAACATTGGATTACCAAGTTATCGATGTCAAAGGGATTGTGAAGACTCAAATAAAGAGGTTGATTCTTTGTTAGATGTCTTGGCCAATTGTAGAACTTGAGAGTGTGATTATATAGGGATTAAATGTTGTGTTGTATTAGGAAAATTACACTCAAAAAAGATCAGATCTTATACAACTTGAGAGAGGTTAAATAGGCTGGAAACTTAGAAAAATCGCCTATGATCTGGAATCTTATTTTATTTGACCGGCTTATGACGTGTTTAGTCATATTAAAGATAAAATTAAATTATTTGGATTGTAAATGTAAATTATTTGTGTTAGGATATTTTAAAATGAACCAAAGAAATTTGAACATGTGCTTGAGTTTATTTCAACATGAAATGTCTACGAAGGTTAATTATAAGGTATTTATAAGTTAGATTTAAGACAGAAAATTGCTCAAAATTTATATATGGTGAAAAATGTTGCTCAGATGTTGTTATTTTGCTGTGTTTGATGTATGTCCCTAAAGCAGTTTATTATTGAATATTATTGAAATGGCAGATGAGAGTATGAGGAAAATGTTGGAGGAGATGTCCAGTAATTTGTCTGCTAGTTTGAAAGCTAGCATGAATGAAAGTGCTAGGGAGATGGAAGCTAGGAATGCTAGTCGAATTCAGGAAATGGAAGCTAGGAATACTAGTCGAATGCAGGAGATGATGAAGGAGAATGCTAGTAATTTGTCTGCTAATTTGTCTACTAGGATGGATGAAAATTTGAAAGTTATTCAGACCAGTTCTGCAAACTTAGAAAATGATATGTCGCGTTTACAGATCAGTACCCAGGGAATCGAGAATGCTGTAAGTGACATTCATAAAGATGTTTCTGATGTTAAGACTGATGTTTCTAAGGTACAGAAAGATCTTACTATGTTGAATCTTGATGTTGCTAATGTCCGGGGTGATATTTCATGTGCTAGAGCTGAAGTAATTGTTGTTAGAAATGATGTTGCTACTGTACAGGATAAAGTAGAAGAGGTTCAAAGAGAAATTAAAAATATTGGAACCGATGTATCAAACGTTCAGGTAGACATTAACAACATTCATACAGATATAAATGAGATGCAAAGCGACATCAATAAAATACAAGTAGAAGTAAATACAGTTTTTGTAGACATTGCTAAAGTTCAGACTGATGTTAACAAAGTTAGGGAGGAAATTGAAACTTCAAAAACACTTTGTACTCGTAACATTAGTGCTTTGACAACTCGATTAGTTGACGAGTCTGTTAGGACAACAGCTTCTTTAGCAGGTCTAAAATATGATGTAGAGGTCATGAGAACCCAGGTTCTAGATCATAATCGGTTACTTAAGGAAGACATCGAAGTAGATATTGCGGAAATGTTAACTGCAAATGTAACGGTATGGAAAGATGAATGGAACAGGTCAAGTGGGGAACATGTAAATCAAATTCAGGAGCGAATTGAACGAAAACTTGCCAGTACACAAGTAGACATTAACAATGAAGTAGTTCAGATTAGGAAGGATTTGAGTATCAGGATGGATTCGCTATCCGAAAAGCAGGTAGAGGATAGAACACAAATAGGTCAGGACGTGCAAACATTAAAGGAACAAATTCATAAAGTTGTCTCTGATGTTAACGAAACTACGAGCAAACTTCAGAATTTGAAACTAGGAGAAGCTAGCCTGATGGAAACCTACAAAGAAGAGTTGATCAGGAAAGTTATAACGGAAATCACTGATAAGGATCCAGAAGGATCGACTTGCGAAGACAGGAATTACGTCAGAAGATGTAACCTCACTGCAGAAGAGAGAGATATTGGTCCTGAGGAACGTATATCCAGATTCCGGGAAGAAGATGAGGATAGGAATATTGAACCGGAATGTAAATATCGCGATAGTGGGAAAATTACATGGATTCATATCCGAAAAATGTGACAGTCATCCGGAACTTCGAGGACAAACCTCAAAAATTCAGCAATACTGATAGTCTGACACCGATAGAATATATCAGGAACCTTAAAGATTATTTTATCGAAGCTCACATTCCCAGAAAAAGAGAGATGAGGATAGTAGAGAGATTTCTAGCTGGAGGACCCCTTGAATGGTTCAGAGCATTTCGCTACACCTTCAGTAATTTTGACGAATTCGCAGAGGCACTGATCAAACGATTCTGGTCCATAGAAGCTCAGAATTCATTAAGAGCTGAGGTATACTCAAGGAAGTATTCAGGTACTCTTCCAACACGGTACGCTGATTTCTTCACGAGCCAACTATCACGCTTGAGATTTTTGCAACCCCCATTGTCAACAGAGCAGTTGATCGATGCTATTTCGCGTATGCTGCCTGTGGAAGTAAGAAGACTGATTATATCGTCAAATATCAGAGATTTGACCAGCATGGACGAATTGTTGAGAAGGCTTGACTACACGAGTCCAATGCCAAATGTGGTTCAGAAAGGTCAGAGGCATGAATTCAAAGACATCAATACGGTCTATTTGGATCAAGTCCAGCAAACTGATAAGCCCGCTGATGAAGAAAAAACCGAAAATGTAGGTCCCCATAGGAATAATTATTTTCGCAACAGATCGCAAGGTTACCGTCCATATCAGCAAAGACGAGGCTGGAACAATAGAGGCAATTATAATAATGGAAGAGGTAGATACTACAATAACCAGGGCTACAATAGGAACTATAATAGAAATTACCAGAATCGAAATCAGAATTCTCAAGGTCAGGTTATGACACCCGACAAATATCAGGAAAGAGAGAAAGAAAGTCAGCAGTATCTAAAGGAATTGCGAGAGAAGGAAGCTGAAAACCAAAAGAAAAGACAGGATGTAGTGATCGATCCTGGTCCTTCTACAAGTCAGCAGAACTTAGAAAACAGAAATACAGGACAGAAGAGACAGTAGAAAGGAGAGAATACATTAGCCACACATAAACCCAGAGTAGAAGAGACTTATGATTAAGGAACATAGAGGAAATATCATACAAGAATAAGCCAATAATAATTCAATTTCGTGTTCAAATGAATTCTGATACTTATAACACAGAGTTTAAAAACAATTTGCAACTGTTTTTAAAACGTGGTGAAGGGAGAATGCCCCCGTAAATTGAATTATATTGAGACCACGGTGGCTGTATTGGAAAAACAGAGTAAAGTTATGGATGTCATAGTTGTGACGTGGATACTCATGACGTAGGCACGGATGACTGAGACTTGAGGCAAGCAGGCTGGTTGAGCTGAGATTCTTGGTGACGTCATGATTTTGTTCGAGAAAGATCTGAGATTTACGACGCAGTCGCAGGAAACAAGGTATTGTGCTAAGGAAGAAGTTACGCTATTGGAGGAAAGGCTCGAACCAATGAACGATAGTTTGGAAAGAAGACAGAGATTACTGAAACTATCATATTTAATTACTTTTGGCATGCAGAATTGTGGAAATCTTTTTTCAGTTATGGCATTGATTTGGAATTTTGAAGAAATTAATTTTGAGTTTTTGAAATTTGAAAATCCGTCAAGTATAGCCAAAGTTAGAACTTTCAGCGATGACGGAGCAACAGGCTATGGAAGGGATGGATACGCCCCTTAAGAAGTTAATAAAAGGTCGTGCACAGGATAGAGGAGCTCTCATATCTCTGATACTCATATCTCTCATATATCTCATACGCTCAGATCTCATATCTCTCATACGCTCAGATCGCATATGTCAGATCGCATATTAGTCGTTTTCAAGTGATTCAGTGAAGTAAGTCGTCTTTAGCGTGCATGGTAAAAGCCCGGCGCATCGAACGAACACGGAGCAGTTCCATTTTACGCTGCTCGAAACTAGGTGAAGTTGAAACGCTCACATTAACGTTTCCACCTGATAAGATATAAAGAGTTAACTTCAGCCTTTATTATAATTCAATTGGGCAGTACAACATTGAGGTGTGTAGAAGATTTGAACAATTTCACAGTTATACTTCGAAAGATATTGGCACTTTAAGGCTGCCAACAAAAGTGATTTTCTCGCCACATGAGAAACACTTTTAAAATTTCCACATAATACACTACGGCTGACACGTGGATTACAACAGTGATATTGGAGAATACGTTTGGTAATACAACGATACATTCCACTATGGAACATTATAATCTTGCAGTGCTTTCAATGATTATAACAGAAGTTGAGATTGAAGGCTAAGGCTTTAATGCAATTGGGACATATATCGATGGAGTGAAATAGCAGCATGGAACTTCGTTAATCGTCTTACTACAAAAGCGAGCATGTAGTGAACATCCAACTACACTCATGCATCGTGAATCCATCGCTGAATTATATCAAATGACAGTGGAAATATTATCATACTCCACAACTATGAATATTTCTGCGGAAAAAACTGCAATAAACTTCATGGCGAATTACGACTGGAACTTCAGGGAACTTTCAAGAGAGGCCAGGGTGGACCCGGCTCAAAAAGAAGAATTTTGCCAGAAGGATGTCTTTCGTGTACATGGAGCAGTGCAATTTCCGGAGAAGGAAGCAGTTCAATTCTCCGAGGACGCTGATTCCAGGTTCGAGGTCGGAGCACATCTTTACGCTGGTGAAATGGAACCAACAGCAGTTTTCTTTGAAAACTTTCCTCTAGAACTTCAATCAACAGATAAGGTAGTCGTGAACGTTTCTTGTATTATTTGAGTCTTGTAGCGATATCTGAGCAACCATTTTCCCATATTTTTCTGTCCTATCTTTTGCCCCATTTTCTTGATTAATATTTCTGTACTCAGTACACTTCGATGATTGATGCCTTTTTCGACGATTTATTAAGACATGGTTATGTCATTGGCATACTTAAAATAATTTTGGATCAGTTGAGACTGATATATTAGATTCTTTCAGTAATTTGCATATTTTTGAAGTCACGATTTGACTGTAAAGTTAATGATTTTCTATGGAAGATTTGAATTCAGACAGCGTGTCATTTTATTAAAGTAATTCTATTCAGTAAATTACTTTGACCAATTTTCTGTCATCCTCAAGAAAGAAGAATAATTAAAAGATTTTAGAGCGTTAAAATCTTTATCTTTGTCGACTATCTTGGAAATACTAGTCGTTTTATGAACATGATTGCAACATAGACATTTATCGTCAGTTCTAATTACCGTTGCATTACAGACAATTTTATGAAATAGGAACTTTGACTACGAATTATTGAATACACTAAAGTAATGAACATTTGATAGGAGTTTTTCTCAATTATAGATTGGAACAATAATGTTTGCATTCCACAATCTAATTGTATTCTATTCGACTATTTATGCAGTTTAGATGAACTTTGATTGAAGATAGTATTAGCCTACTTTCGATTTTTGAAAAAAATGAAAGTAGACTTATGAGATCAACACAGGGCGAAAAAAGTGTGTCTGTGTGTGTATGTGTTTGTGTGAGTCTGTGTGTGTGTGTATGTGTGTGTGTGTGTGTGTGAGAGAGAGTCTGTGTGTGTGTGTGTGTGTGTGTCTGTGTGTGTGTGATTGTGTGTACTCTGAATGTCTGCCCCCCCCCCTATCAATTCGAACACGGTGAATGGGAATTGAACGAAATTTGGTACAAAGGTAGCACTAGCAAAGGACACCTCAGTGTCATGTTTTATATCGCCGCCATCTTGACGGAAATAAATTGGCGGCCACACAAATGTTCAAAGCTTAAATCAAATTACGACTAACCTAATCATCCGATCTCTACCAAATTTTGCAACAACATACCTTTATGGGGGGAGCATCCTTTGACCAAACCAATAGGCCATCAGCGTAATAGTTTGCGGATGGCGGCCATCTTTGTGTGAAAATCGATTCCCCCTATTAATTCGAACACGGTGCAACCGAATGGAACGAAATTTGGTACAGAGGTAGTACTAACAAAAGGCACCTCAGTGTCATGTTTTATATCGCCGCCATCTTGACGGAAACGTAATGGCGGCCACACAAATGTTCAAAGCTTAAATCAAATTACGACTAACCTAATCATCCGATCTCTACCAAATTTTGCAACAACATACCTTTATGGGGGGAGCATCCTTTGACCAAATTAATAGGTCATCAACGTAATAGTTTGTGGATGGCGGCCATATTTGTGTGAAAATCGATTACTCCTATTAATTCGAACACGGTGCAACCGAATGGAACTAAATTTGGTACTGAAGTAGCACTAGCAAAGGGCACCTCAGTGCCATGTTTTATATCGCCGCCATCTTGACAGAACCGTAATGGCGGCCACACAAATGTTCAAAGCTTAAATCAAATTAGGATTAACCTAATCATCCGATCTCTACCAAATTTTGCAACAACATACCTTTATAGAGGAAGCATCCTTTGACCAAATGACTAGGTCATTAGCCTAATAGTTTGCGGATGGCAGCCATCTTTGTGTGAAAATCAATTCCCCCTATTAATTCAAACACGGTGAAACCGAATGGAACGAAATTTGGTACAGAGGTAGCACTAGCAAAGGGCATCTCAGTGTCATGTTTTATATCGCCGCCATATTGACAGAAACGTAATGGCGGCCACACAAATGTTCAAAGCTTATGTTAAATTACGACTAACGTAACCATCCGATCTCTACCAAACTTTGCAACAACATTCCTTTATGGAGAGAGCATCCTCTGACCAATCTAATAGGTTATTAGCCTAATAGTTTGCGGATGGCGGCCATCTTTATGTCAAAATTGATTCCCCCTATTAATTCGAACACGGTGGAACCGAATGGAACGAAATTTGGTACAGAGGTAGCACTAGCAAAGGGCACCTCAGTGTCATGTTTTATATCGCCGCCATCTTGACAGAAACGTAGTAGCGGCCACACAAATGTTCAAAGCTTAAGTTAAATTACGACTAACACAACCATCCGATCTCTACCAAACTTTGCAACAACATTCCTTTATGGAGGGAGCATCCTTTGACCAATCTAATAGGTTATTAGCCTAATAGTTTGCGGGTGGCGGCCATCTTTATGTCAAAATTGATTCCCCCTATTAATTCGAACACGGTGGAACCGAATGAACGAAATTTGGTACAGAGGTAGCGCTAGCAAAGGGCACCTCAGTGTCATGTTTTATATCGCCGCCATCTGACGGAAACGTAATGGCGGCCACAGAAATGTTCAAAGCTTAAATCAAATTACGATTAGCCTAATCATCCGATCTCTAGCAAATTTAACAACAACATACCTTTATGGAGGGAGCATCCTTTGACCAAACTAATAGGTCATCAGCATATTATTTTGCGGATGGCGGCCATCTTTGTGTGAAAATCGATTCCCATTATCAATTCGAACACGGTAAAACCGAATGGAACGAAATTTGGTACAGAGGTAGCACTAGCAAAGGGCATCTCAGTGTCATGTTTTATATCACCGCTATCTTGACGGAAACGTAATCGCGGCCACCCAAATGATAAAAGCTAAAATGTAATTACGACCAACCTAATAATCAAGTCTCTACCAAATTTTGCTACACCATATCTTTATGTGGGAAACATATTCAGACCAAACTGCAAGAACATCAGCCCAATAGTTTGCTGATGGTGGCCAAGTATGTGTGCAAATCGATTCCCCCTATCAATTCAAACACGGTGAAACCGAATTGAACGAAATTTGGTACAGAGGTAGCACTAGCAAAGGGCACCTCATATTCATGTTTAATATCCCTATAGCACGTTGTATTTCAACAAGCTACTACAACCATCATTCAATCATACTCCTTGAAAAGGACAAAGAGTTATAACAATACCCATGCATTTAGGAGAAAGTAGGCTATATGTTCTTTATTGAACATCTTGTTTTTATACTGTGTTACTTTGAAGATATTAATCTCAATTTTGATAGACCAGGGAGGAGTGTCTAATCGTATTTGCTATTAAATTTATTTGTGATTGGCAAATTTTTACTTCATATCGATTCATGAATGAAACCCACGAAGGTTAAATAATAACAGTCATTATTACAATTGATGAATATAAGAATTTTTAAAGAGGAACAATGGATGTATAATCGTTAGTTCAGTGGACATGTGAAAGTCGCTGATGAATAATGCCTTTGAATAAGTGAAGCAGATTCCCACAGTAATTATTGATGTTGAAGAAGTTGTAAGTGGAGGATTTTTGTATGTACTGTGGAAGATTTTTATGCCATATATGTTGAAATATATGAGGAATTCTGGGCCTATTTTATGCAATTTTGTGCATTTTGAAGCGAAGTATTTTTCCGCGGAATGTATTGTCCTGGTTCTTTGAAAGTTATTCATATGAAGATACTGTTAAAATTAACAGGAGTGTTAAATAATTTGAGATAACGATTTTGAATGGAGGTTACCATCACTAATAATAATTATTATTAAAACCTCATTAAACCTGAATATGAACTTTAAAATGTAACTAACCTTCATTGGTCGATTATATTACCACGATTTAAGTAATTATCAACCGGATAAACGTGTGGTTTAATGTATTTCTTGTATAAATAATATAAACAATATTTAATATTGTAAATAATTTTGTAAATATCTTTGATAATAATTTGAAATGAAAGGGATTGAGAGTGGCGAATATATATTTTTCAATTGTCATTTGACATTGTTATAAACAACTTATAATTGTCATAAATAATTAATGAACTTTTGTTATAAACATTTGGAGTTTTGTTTTTATACTCTAAACAACGCTAATTAAGCAAGTGACTTGAACAATTAAACATGATTCGGGATTGTTAGAGTATTCCACTGGTGTTTGAATGGAGCATTTAAAAGATTTTCGTGATAATATTTCAGTTGAGATGTGGACATTTACGTGTTTTGAAAGGAAGAGCTAAGCTCTGATGTAACAAGCATATGCTAACGCGGACCAGACAGGAGAGTCCACTTTGACGATGCAGGTGCATTGCAGCTGGCCCGGACAACTGTATGACAGAGGCCAAGGACGTTTCCATAATAGCCTTGTGGCTATAAATAAAATGTGAAGTGTATAAACACGCAAAACAATTGCTATATGTGTCTCGTCCCAAATTCCGTTTCCATTCCAAGTGCATTATTATTTTTACGTTATTTTGAGCTTGAGAAAGCTGAAACATTGTATGTAGAGTATACTGGTCCTACAGGAGGACATGGTTATATAGACGATGGCTTCTGATTGCCACGTGGATTTTGTTGTTTTATTTTGTTAAATTCATTCTTTATGTGAAATAAATTATTGTGCAGTTTAAAGTTTCTCGTTCTCGTTATGGTTCATTTTAAATATCATGGTGGAGGTTATTGTGAGGGCATACATTAAGTGATCCAGTTGACAACCCAGTCCCCGAGATAAATTTAAGAGGTAAGTAAAGGTAAGTATGAACCCCCGTATTTTTTGGTGTGTTCCACAATAATTTCTTGTTAACTATTGTGCTCTAATCTCGATAGTATCTGTCAGTGCCATTTTCATTGATGTAGCTATGCCGGCGCGTTCGATTATAGGCAATCCGATTGAGGGGGCGGATATCTGACAGCCTACTATCCGGGTTATCGGGTACAGTACATTATTATAATTCTCCATCACTTTCTATTCTTCTCAGAGAAAAGGGCATAAATGTTGCTGGCATCCTCAGACTGAATAGAAAGAATGTTCCGGATTCAGTCAGACGTAAAAAAACTAAAGAAGGGTGAAGCCATTGCTGCGGAAAGCAACAGAGTAATGGTGTTGAAATGGAAAGATAAGAAGGATGTCTCCTTCATTTCAATATTTCATAGCAATGAAATGCTCCGCAAAACAATTAGGGGATAGGAAATTGAGAAACCTAAATGCATTTTTGGATACAATTCCTGTATGGGAGGAGTAGACAAGAAGGACCAAATGACACAGACATATGCCATGGAAAGGAAGAGGTCACAAAAGTGGAATATAAAACTGTTTAAGCGTTTCTTGAATGTGTCAATGCCTTTTTAGTACCTATATAAATATGTAGATTGAGTATTATCACGTAAATATCTTGCTTTCATTGTAACTATACTTGAAACAAGTACCAAAAGTGGAAATTATCCAAATTATATATTTTTGTAAATATTGTGTGTAATTATGGACAACCCTGAACAGCGGTCGTCACATGTATTGCTGAAAAACATTGGACATGGTCTCGGTAAGTAGTCCTAAAATTTTCGTTACGTTATGTTTCATAGATTTAACATTATTAATGTTTTAACTTGATGGTGTCTAAACCTCTGCTGAGCTTCGATTTAAATGCCGCCTGAGAAGTGATCAGCTCTGAATTAAATAGCCGGCCTGAGGGGTTAATGATGAATTAAGAGATAATTGACGTTGGTGAAAACGGCCCTTACACTATTTGCACATTACTTAAAGTCTTCGTTTGTTTTACAACTAAGCCATATCTCATGAGTGGTAAAGCATGGGTGCTACAGAAGTAACACACAGGTAGTAAAAGGATCACAAAGACATCACTCGACCAGCACATGAGGTTTAGCAACTACACAATGAAGGCAATCCAGTAAGGTTTAGATTTAATCTATAGGTAATCCTCATTTTTGTAGCTGGCACATAAAGGGAAATAAAATACAAATGCTTGTTTCAGGTACAGATTTGAACAATAATCCTTATTTATTCAAGTAAAATGTGTACATTTTCTCAATGAAATTACATTACAAACTTCAAAATTTACCGGTATCACATATTTTTAATGATCACTGATTAAGAGCTACCAATTAATGGTTGTGCTCTCTAAAATTCAGAAGAACATGATAACCTCAATTATTAAGTTAATTAATTACAACATGTAATTGACCATTCACAAAAATAAATGAGTTTGATTTGAACTGCTATATGGAATTAAATGGCTGGACAAATAACATGTCATGTTTGTTTAGGTAACAAGATGAGATCTAGGTAATACAACTCTGATGGAGTCATGTTTTTTAACAATCCTATTCACTTCATCAAATGCATTCCTTTCAATGTATTTGTACATGGAGTTCAAATAAATTACCTACTGGAAATTTGAAGTACATAATTATTTATTATCCAGAATACATTGTTTCTTGTAAAAAAAAAGAGCTTCAATTCTTTAATTGACCTGGAGCCTCCTTGTCACTCTATTAAGACGGTCTGTTTTGTTTGAAATCAACCAAAAATTGTGAGGCATGCAACTGATATAACAACTCTTAGTGAACAACTTAAGGCTCATTAAACATAAACATCAATTAAAACAAATTATATAATAAGCCAATTTAAATAATGTTTCATTACTGTAGGTGGCGTAGTTGGTAGCATGCTGAACTGCCGTGCCCAAGATAGCGGGTTCAAACCCGGCCGAAGTCGTCGGATTTTTTTAAAAGCGTTAAAAATCCTTCAGTATGTCTTCCTTCGGAGGGGAAGTAAAGCGGGCGGTCCCATGTCATAGATTTATGGCATGTAAAAGATCCTTTCACAGACTAAACTTGTGTAAAGCTAAATTGTTAGGTTAGATTTCGTCGGAACGCTCTATCAAAGTTCCAACGTTCACCACTAGGTATCATTGATATCTGGTAGCGAAAGTTGGAACTACTTGAAATTGAACGGAACTTGTAGCTCACCCTAATAAGGGTGTCCGCTGGTAGCAGCTACATACTCTGGTGAGCCGAACATGTCCTCGGACACTCCCGGCACTAAAAGCCATACAATAAATAGTTACTGTAGGCTATAATTTTAGACTGACCACCTCATGGTGTAGGGGCTAGCATTCTTGGCTGTCGCTACTGAGGTCTGAGCTTCATTTCCAGCTCTGCCAAGAAATTTAATTCTAATCTGAAGGCTGGAACGGAATGTACTCTGCCTCGTGAGGCAGAACCGAGAAGAGGTGGGTTCAGACCCGACGAGAGGGAGGGGCAAACAAGGCTGTAGTCCTGGGGTCGGGGGCGGTAGAAGAGCCCAAAGTACACAATTTGACTGAACGTAATTTCTGAATATGTTTAATTCTTCCGACAAGGCTATGATGTTATTCAATGTAACGGCAACTAGTGAATAGTCTGCAAAAGTCATAAAGACAACATAAAATGAATTTTATCATAACCTTGATGTTTTTAGCTTCTCTTCCAAGAAAATGGCAAAGTTTCCAGAGTTACTAATTTAATGTATGACATACTGTGTTGAAATTGAAGAGTTGCTATAGGGCGGTAAGTTTCTAAATCAATATTTGAAAAATCGATTTACTTAGTATGCTTCTGGAAAGTGTGTTGCTTGTCCTAGTGGTGAGTATAAATGGTCACATGCAACAAAAATGATTAAAATCCACACTGATCAAAATCAAGAAGTAAAGTAAAACAATCATTGGAAACAATAATAAAGCTCTGAATAACAAGGAAACTCATATTTAATTAGACACAAAATTACATGGGGGTATTGTTTTGTGTGTGGAGCGTTTGATACTTCCCGGATAATGACATGGGATGAATAAAAAATAAGAGGCCTGGAAGTTCTAGTCCTGAGACCCACAGTCACTCTCTGAGTCCCTGGATGGATTCGATTCCTACCTCAACCTTCCTAAAAGTGGTTTTCCGGAGCATTTAATTTCTACTCCAGGCAAATCTCAGGATGGTTCTTAACCTAAGGCAATGGCTGCCTCCTTCCCAATCCTACTCTCAATTACAAATTCATACTTCTACAGACACCATCATAACACGTTAGCATACAAATCCTACGTGCATACCCAAGTACGTGGGACTAATTGACCACGATGTCACAAACCCCTAAACAATCAACAAATGTGTGACCGTACATAATTCAAGCCCCAAATGTTTTTTGCAAGTAGCTTTTATATGAGGAACCAGGCACCATTCAATGACAACTGAGGAGTAACCTACAAAGTTATATTTACTTTAAAGAATTATAGAACACATATTTTTAAAAGTAATATTAGGATGACTTTAGGAACACATTATACTGTTCTACTATCTCACATGACATAGTTTCATCACTGATAAAGGTTGTTGGTTCTCTTCAAAAGAATTCAAATAGGCTATCTGCAGTGCAGTTTGACATTAGCTTATTAGCTGTGATTTGGTGAAAATAAAATACATTAAACAGATAACACACACTAAAACAGTCATCACTATTAACACCGGTTATCAGACAGATTCTACACACACCCAAAGTACACGGGGCTACATGACCGCGTTGTCGCAGCCCCTAAACTTAAGAACCAACCAACCAAAATAAAATACAAATTATATTTATTTGATACGGTAGTTATACATGAGAAAATAATGAATACATATGTTGAATAGCACACATCTATTGCAAAGGCTGCATCGTCTTAAACCTCGGTGCTGGAATGAGGTTTCTTATAAAATGGTATGAGATATTGAGCTTCAGCGTGTTGATTACAGGCTTTCCTTAAGCCTATAGAGAAATCAACTTGGCTGAAATGGAAGCCATTTGTCTTCGTATCCATTTGCAAATAGCTGGTTTTCTTCCGAAAGACAAATGTTTGCTCCTCCCCAATTTACGGTAAATGCACAAACTGTCAACTAGTTTGTTTCCATCAGTGTCCATCTTCCCATTGGAGATCAATTTATCCATTTCCTTGGTCCCTTTGAAGTCATCTTTCTGCATTTGAGACAAATTGTCGCTTTTTGTGACAGAATCAACCACCAAAGATTAATTGTCTCTGTTCTGAAGTTTCAAGAATGATGCATGGTTCCTTATACTTAAAAGGTGTACAGTTGCAATAATATTTAAAATTGTACCTACGGTAACTTGTATCTACTGTAGCTGTAATAGGAAATCACTTTGAAATCCTATCTGGTATACCTAGGTAGTAAAGTGGATTGTGCAATAATAAAACACTGTTTCTTTGTGTCATGCAGTGTCATTAACATCTGTGGAAGCTCTGGCACATTGAAGAATGTAAGAGTTTCTTTTTTTTACCTCTTTTCTGTAGAAGACCCATATATTTGTAGCAGTTGTCAGCAATAATAGCCAGCAATGTGGTGTTGGATTATGCGCCTGCCTCACACGTGGAGGTCCCGGAGTTGATTCCCAGCTCAATCAGGGATTTTAGAAACTGATGTGAGGACTGGAACGGGGTACACTCAGCCTCGTGAAGACAATTGAGTAGCTGTGTGACAGTAAGGCAGCGTCCCTCTCACGGAGACCAAGATAAATGGCCGAGGGGACCCAACACACTGACCACGCGACCCCCCATAATCTGCAGACCAAATGCCTGGGCAGTGGTCACTTGGCAAGCCTAGACTGTAGCGCCACGGTGTTTGGTTTTGGTCAGCAATATTAATATGGCTCCTAGTACCTTGGCGTTGATCATTTAAATTGGAGCTATTTAGGAGACCTATTCTCCATTTATCACTGCAATCTGGCAGAGCTGGAGCTCTATTGAGTGATCAGTGATTGAGATTTAATTACCGTAATTTTGTCTTGTAAGCTCGTTTGTTAAAATGAGGAACTTGGTCTCCAACTGCAACTTAACCTGACAATGGTTAGAGGATGTGTGTTTACTACACTGTTGTATGGTATGTTTGAAATGTGGTGAATTCTTTGCATCTCGTGGACAGAAAAAGTGAGAAATATCGAGGTGTTGGTTAAGCTAGGTAGAAGTACAGAAGTACTGCTGTCCATTAAAAGAAGGAAGCTTGAATATTTTGGACATGTGATGCAGAATGCCAAGTACAGGATCCTACAACTGGTGATGCAGGGTAAAATAGTAGGACATCGGGGACCTGGCCGGCGAAAAACTTCCTGGTTTAAGAACCTCAAAGAATGGTACCAGACGACCACAGGAGAACTTTCCCATGCGGCAGTATGAAAAAATGAAAATCCACAGCCTGCTTCCAGTCTCCGACCGGGTCAGGAATGGAATGAATGAAGCCCCCATCTAGCAGCGAAGATGTGAACTGTGCCGGCTGCCGAAGCCTGTCGCACTTCTCTGGGGCAATGATTAAATGAATGACAGATGAAATAAAATGACAGTGGAGAGTGTTGCTGGAATGAAATCTTGACAGGGAAAACCGGAGTACCCGGAGAAAAACCTGTCTGCCTCCGTTTTGTCCAGCACAGATCTCACATGGAGTGACCGGGATTTGAACCACGGACCCAGCGGTGAGAGGCCGGTGTGCTGCCGCCTAAGCCACGGAGGCTCTTCCCATTGCGGCAGTATCCAAATCTCAAATAGCCATGATGATTGCCAACCTTTGTTGTAAGATGGCACACAAAGAAGAAGAATCACCAAATGTGATATGAGAGGTCTTTGACGAACTGACTTCATATGACTTGAAGTGTCCTCTTCAGAAACCAAACTTTCCCCTTTCTCGTATAGGAATTGAACCTGCGATCTAGGGATCAGGAGTCATACGCTCTTTCACTGATCTACCGAGGAAACTAGAGGTCAGCAATAAGTCATCGCAGAAGTGGAATATTTCAATTGCAAAAGTGCACTACTGTCCAAATTTCTGGGGATGGGGGCAGAAATACTGCAATCGATTTAAAACCATCCAATAAATTATACATGTTTGGGAACATTTCATTAGATTTTGACATCTTTCACAGAATTCATAATAATATTGTTTCAATTCAATTTTAGGGGGGCGTGGTGGCTCAGCGGTCTAGCTGTATGCCTCTCACCAAGGCGGTCCGGGTTCGATTCCCGGTCAATGCATGTGAGATTTTCGATGTGAAATGCCATGTCCTGTGGTTCGGATTCCACGTAAAAAGGAGGTCCCGTGGCTCATAATCACAAGATTCACGGTCACGTAAAACTACAATCTTCCTTTTTTCTTTTCAATTCAATTTTTAAATTTATTGTTTTATAAGGATATCTGTTTATTTACAGTTTATTTTTAACATAGAATTTATTTACTATTATTAGAATAGTTTTTAGCACTAGATAAAAGCTGAAGAAGACTACATTGAAGGGTCAAAACATGTATTATAATTCAATATGTTTCATGAAAAGTATCGATAGGCATACTATTTTTAAGAGAAATTACGCGTGTATCACAACAAAACATAACATTAAAAATTATAAAAGCTTAGGCTTTCACGGCTGGCATTCATAATTAGAAATAGAAATATTCAAACACCGCGACAACTTCAATCGAAAGGAAGAAATTGAACGTGTGCGTAATTCATAGATCCCGGCCCTTAGGACCACCAAGGCAAGATATCACGCACACATCAACCTGAAGACCCTTCCCGCTACAGCCTGGCAGTCGCCCAGGGAACACCTGAGCCTCACAAGTTCGGTCGCCGCACCCCGCAACATGTACGCGAGACCAGACGATCTAGCCGGACTGCGCAGAGAACGCTTGGCTCATACGGTATAAATACTGCGAGCAGTGGAGCTGGTCCTCATTCCACTGCTGACCAAGGAAAGGAGCGGAACCCTTGATAATGCCGGACGCAGTTTCCGGTGAAACGTCGGGAGATATCCTGTCTGGACCACGGCCTACAAGCCCGAACAACTTGTAATTAATTAGAATTATAAATTTGCCATTCCAGTCATGAAGGTAAAGGTGAAAGGATAAGGGCGCACAGGAATGAAAGCTTCTGTTGTGGTCACAGTGCTGTGTAATGAGTTTAGTTGCCTGCACAATTGGCGTCAATAATGCAGTTCAGTGCCAGGGAATGTAATTTGAATGTGGAACCCTCAGGAGTAGTTTTAAATTGAACGCATTGCAAGCAGTATATGTACAAGATGAGATGACTCGTAATTTTTACAGAATTAGAATTAGAATTAGAAAACTTGGCATCTAAACCAGAAAAGCTTACATAAGAAAAAAATCCACAGGAGTGGAAGGTAATACAATTATGTTATTGGTGTTATATCCCTTTTAATGCAGATTTTATAGACATTGGGGTGCTAGAATTTTGCCCCCAAATAGGTCTTTAACATGCCTGGAAATCTACTGACACAGCTCCCTTGCATGCACCATCAAATGTCAACTGACTGCACCAGGATTCGATCCTGCAACCTTGGGAACAACAGGCAAGAACTTAACACTGCGGCATGCAGCCAGTCAAGAGTGGGAGGGTTTAGCAAGTTATTATCCTTCCCCCCCTCCCCCTCAGCTTCCATCTTTAAGTTTTATTGAGTGGGGGTGTTTAGTCAGCTCGAGTTCAATTCTAATAAGTGTCTATAAGCAGTCAAACTACAAGACTATCAATACCAATGTATGCACCAATTAAAGAAAAACATCTCTATAAATTAATATTGGAATGGATTCTCAGAAACTTAACGCTCAATAACTCAGCATTTCATATAACTCGGCACCAGTTGGAGGCTCAACTCTAAGAACATTCCTGTCTACACATGTCAGCAGTTGTTGTTCTGGCCAGCCCTAAGCAGAAAAAAAGAGTTAATTTTGAGTGTGAGAGAAGTAATAATAATAATAAATTAATACGTGAGTTGTGGAAAGGAAGAAAGGATTAATTGTCCCAATATTTAAGAAAGGAAGCAGAAAGGAGTGCAGAAATTACAGGGGTGTCACACTCATACCTCACTGTGCCAAGATATATGAAATGATATTAGAAAGTAGAATACGAGCCAAATTGGAGAGAAAATTGAGAGAGGAACAGTATGGATTCAGACCTGGGAGATCAACAGTGGATCTCATATTTTCAGTGAGACAGCTCCAGGAACACCACTACGAATTTGGAGAGGATCTGTTGATGGCCTTCCTGGACATCAAAAAGGCCTATGATAGTGTGTGTAGGGAGAAGGTTTGGAAAGCAATGGAAAATATGGAAGTGGAAAAAGAGACTGTAGGCAGAGTGAAGGAGATGTATTGTGGAAGTGTGAGTTGTGTGAAAGTTGGAGGGGAAAGAACAGACTGGTTCAGACAAATGAGTGGCCTGAAACAGGGTAGTGCGCTGTCACCCCTTCTCTTTATTGTGGTTATGGACGAGGTAATGACACGGATAGCAGGAAAGATAGGAGAAGATAAGATGAAAGCAATGGTGTTTGCAGATGATCTCATGGTCTGGGGAAACAAGGAGGAGGAAATTCAGGAGCAACTGAAGGCTTGGGAAGAAACAGTGGGAGAGTACGGATGGAAGTTCAACATCAGTAAATGTGAGATCCTGTTAACGACCAGGAAAAAGGACAGACCAATGAGTGGGATAACACTTCGAGGTGGACAGCTGAAGAAGGTGGAAAGTCTCAAGTACTTGGGAAGTTTAGTGGAGGAAAATGGGAGAAATGACAAAGAGATTACGGAACGTGGCAGACAGGCAGAAGCATTTCTGAGAAGCATTAGGAGCTTAGTGTGGAATAAAGATGTCCCACAAAAAAGCAAGGAAGTGTTATACAGAAGCTACTATATCCCGATACTGACCTATGCTTCAGAAACGTGGACAATGAAGAAAAGAGATATAAGCAGAATACAGGCAGGTGAAATGAAGTTCCTGCGAAGTAGGATCGGAATAACAAGAAGAGACAGGGTGAGGAATGAAAAGGTCAGGGAAATGGTGAAAGAGGAGCCCTTGCAAGGTAGGATTGAGACATCAAGACTGAGGTGGAATGGACACTTAAAGAGAATGGATGAGAAGAAGATTCCCAAGAGGATACATGAGATGCAGATGCAGAAGAAACGACCAAGGGGAAGACCAAGAGATAGATGGCTGAAAGGAGTGGAGGAATGTGTCAAGAAGAGAGGCGAGGACTGGACCAGAGTGACAGCGGAAAGGTGGTGGGAAGAAAGAACTAAGTGGCGAGGCTTATGTTCCAAACAGACCCAGCCTGGGGCTGGAAACTGTACAAGATGATGATGATGAATACGTGAGTTGTGAGGGAAGGATCTGATCATTAGTCCGAAATGAATACTTTTAATGGTTTACGCCACTAGGTTCTTCTGCTCTATCTGCCTCTTCCGCCATTGAAACTGTTGACCAAGCATTTTATACTATTGTCTGGATTAAAATAGGTCGCCCTTAACTTGCAGTACAGACGCCTTCGATAGCCACTTCTAACATGGGAAACAGTATGTCTGTATGTCAGTGAATGCCTGTTCATGAACTACAAGCTGGAGAAGCTAGAGGAAAGAAGAATCCTCAGAAAAATTATGGGAGCTGCTCACACTGAAAGCGGATGAAAACTTTGGACCAAGTTTATCAGAAGGTGGAAAGAATCTCGGAGATCATGAAGAAGAGGAGACGCGTTCCTGGGACATCTGTACAGAATGAATGAAAAATGAAAATCCACAGCCTGCTTCCGGTCTATCCGACCGGGTCAGGAATGGAATGAATGAAGCCCCCATCTAGCAGCGAGGATATGAACTGTGCCGGCTGCCGAAGCCTGTCGCACTCCCCTGGGGCAATGATTAAATGAATGACAGATGAAATGAATCGATAGTGGAGAGTGTTGCTGGAATGAAATTTTGACAGGAAAAAACGGAGTACCCGGAGAAAAACCAAACCTGTCTGCCTCCGTTTTGTCCAGCACAGATCTCACATGGAGTGACCGGGATTTGAACCACGGACCCAGCGGTGAGAAGCCGGCGTGCTGCCGCCTAAGCCACGGAGGCTCACAGAATGAATGATGAAAGACTAATTAAACAGATATTTGGTTACTTCTGAAGAAAAAAGTCCACTACAGCATGGATTAAGGAATAGGAAAGATTCAACATCTTGGAGGTCCAATTCCTAAACTGAAATACATTTAATAAATATTTATTGCAGCCAAGTGGCCATAATGGACAGTTATAAGGTGTGCTTACAAATAATTATTACAAGTAGATTAATCTTTACTGTATTCAACTATGCTCTTTGTCCGTTTGCTGCATGATGTGATGTGATATTTGTCGCAGGGGTTATTGCACAGAGAACATATGCATTCATCATTCGGTTCATGGTATTTAACATTTTTACAGATCTTGTGGTGGAAACCGTGGATGGCGAGTCTTGTTACCACATGTCTCATCTCCTGGTTCTCGTTTGTCCATCTTCTGTCCACCATTGCTTCTGTTGCATAGAATTCAAGCGGGATTTCGTTCTGCTTCTGATGTCTTATCTCGAGGAGTTTCTTCATATGCTTAGTAGATGGCAGTTGTAGTCTTAATCTGAGATCTTCAATGTAGTATGTCTCTTTTGTTAGGACATATGCCAGCCTGGACTGGGACGTTCTTGCAATTCCTAGCACCCTTTTCAGGAAAGAAGCCTTTACTTTTTCAATTGTGATTAGGTCTGTCATGGATAGCCTTTCCCATATCAGTTCTAGACCATATGTAATGACGGGGGTTATTTTCGCGTGGAAGAGAATCATTGCTGTTTGTAGAGATTAGTTTGGTAATATTGTTCAAATCGTACATTCCTCTAATACCTGTCCATGAACTACAAGCTGGAGAAGCTAGAGGAAAGAAGAATCCTCAGAAAAATTATGGGAGCTGCTCACACTGAAAGCGGATGAAAACTTTGGACCAAGTTTATCAGAAGGTGGAAAGAATCTCGGAGATCATGAAGAATCTGATTTCACAACCATAACATCTGCAAGCAATATTTATCAAAGGGGAAGCAAGCTTGTAGTTTTACATGGCTGTTAACATGAGTTAAAATGTTGGACACAAAACTGGGACCTTCAGATTTCCAGCTCATTGATCTTCCCACCCTTCTAAAATCCAATGTCCTTAGCTGGAATCAAGCCCAGGACCTTGAAATCAGGAGGTGGACACTCTACCTCCGATTCGCTGAGGAAGCAGTGAAGAAACGAGGACAAGAGGTAATCCAATACTACCAAATTCTACCAACCTCTGTTTTGTCTAGAAGTATGTTATATCTTTTACAGAAAATATATCTTTTGTTGGTGTAGCTTCATTTAGGGACTTACAACATCTTTGGTCATCAGCACCATGTGCATGTGTTATTTATTAGCCAACTGTAATTATTTAGGGCATGAATTGGGATAGGTGGCCCTGGGACTTGAAATAAAGAACCCAGACATACCTGCATTTTCCTGGAGGGAGTGTGTAGGGTAACTGACTCCAGGGCTACCTATATAGGATGGGTGGCAAGCTAGAGAAATGCTGAGGGGCCTGGACCTTCAGGGGGGGGGGGGGCAGTCACTCTAAGTTTTGTATTTACGGTATATTTTTAATTCTGAGCTACTCCCAGTTTCTGTCAGCAAAGTCATAATCATTTGGATTACAATACAAGATTACTTTATCACAGATCATCGACTACTGGCCCACTTACAATAAATTCCTGCTCTCTTGTTGACAATCCTGGCCATCAAGTATATGGTCATCTACATGGAACAGTTTTTCTTTTATATTACAATCAGCATACAAATTTTAGGGATACTTGGATGTTTTAGATTGTTAAATCTGGCACCCAACTTCGGGGTTGCTAAAAAATATATTATTAATTAAGTATGACAAATTTAAAGTTTCCGCCTAATCAACACTCATTTAATATTTAGTTAGCTTATGGGTACATGTTTCGGAATTAGTACAATTCCTTCTTCAGCCCTTCATAATTCATGTTCAGAAACATCATAGACTAAAAAGACTAAAAAGACCACGTCCATGTAAGAAACATAACACACTGATATTAAAATATTATAAAAAATATTATAAAAACTGGTTGAACACTTTAAAACATGAAATATTATGGACATTACATACGATAAAACAATAAAAACATTCCTGCTGTTAACAATCAAATTGATTACTAATCACTCCTATGCACATTCTTGAAAGGTATGCGCAGGTCAAATTGTGCAGTTGTTAATTTGTAAATAAAAACAAAGAGCACATTACATTAGTGTTCAGGACACAAATAACTTGCTGTACTGATAAATGTTGACATAGGTGGAGACTTTGTTCGGCACTTTATTAAAAGTGCGCTGACATGTGCTTAGTAGACGCAAACGGAGAAACGGATTATTAAGCTTGTATTTTGCACATTAACTGGGTGTGTTTATCTTGAGCCGAACGCTCCACGGACCTGAAATGAAAACGTTCAGTGGTTGAAATATGTTGAAGCCAAGGATTTAAAAAAAATTAAAAAACTAAATTCCGCCCTAACAAGAAATTTTGGACTTACGTGCAACGTTTGAGAGCAAAACGCCAAGGTCAATGACTATGGTGCTGGGTGGTAGGCTCCCACATCTGAAGCGAAAATTGGTACCAAAGTAAAGGAAATGACTTTGAATAAAGAATAGTTGCGTGGAGTACATTATGTTAGATTAACTTACCGGCGTGACTGCTAATGCGAGGCGATGTAGGTAAGGTCAAGTGCCTGGTTGTTTACGGTCCGATGTGTATGCAGGCTAATCCACTAGTGCTGTGAGTGGAGTCAACCTGCTGCCTGATACGGATGAGGGGCGCACATGAGCGGAGGGGAAGTGGAGGGGTGGAAATGGACGCGGCACTGGGAACCCGATGTCGACGAACTTGCTACTGTCTATGGAGGTTTTAATTTTTTGGAGATGAGATGGTCTGCTAACGTATCAAATAATATATTGGTATCAAAATTGATCTCATTCAATTTTGGACTTACGTGCAACGTTTGAGAGCAAAACGCCAAAACTGGGAACCCGATGTCGACGAACTTGCTACTGTCTATGGAGGTTTTAATTTTTTGGAGATGAGATGGTCTGCTAACGTATCAAATAATATATTGGTATCAAAATTGATCTCATTCAAGTTTTTGTGTGCATTGGACCTTTGGAACACGTTGATGTGTATGTTTTCTAAAATATTCAGCAGACTGCCTTTGGATACATAATGTAATATATTAACATCGTTTTCTAAGCTGGTGAAGCTGTGTTTGCTTTCTTCCATATGGGATGCCATAGCCGAAAATTTTTTTATTTTATTGCTGAAAAATGCTCATTATAACGAGTGCGAAAGCTCCTACCGGTTTGGCCTACGTAATTGGCTGGACACGAATCACATTTGATTTCATAAACACCCGATTTGGAATATTTGTTGGTGTGATTGATTTTGCTTGAATTGAAGAATTTTTTGAAGTTAGAATTGTTGGTTTTAAAGGCAATGTTTAGGTTGTGCTTTTTTTAATGTTAGAGACAGTATAAACGCTTCGGTCCACATAAGTTGTAACGTGTTTTTCGAGGGGTTTTCATGCCACTGGCATAAGTCAGTAGGAAGCCATTCTCTATTTATTTACGCGGCAAATTGTTCAGCCAAGATAAATTTTCATGTTAATTTGTTATTATTATTAATTTATTATAATTATTATTAAGGTATTTTCGGAGCATTTTATAAAAATTATTAGCATTCAGATAGGTTTTCTATGTCTTAGAAATTATTACGAACGACGATATCATAGAAAATTATCTGATTACGGAATTTTACGGAGTTTTGTCAGTTAGGGTATTTGAGAGAGATGAGTCACGGGGAATTCAAATACAAGCTTAATCTTGTCAGGAAGTATTACGCAAGGCTGGGTCGCATCGTCAAGGAAAGGCGAATGTATGGAACGGAAATCGACTTCACCCTCCGCGGGCCGTAGGTAATGAACCAGAGGAGGGGAAGTAGCGGCGTGCTCAGCCAATCAGTGGAGACCACGTAAGCTGGAAGTCGGTACCATAGTGGGGGAGCCAACGTGTGCATATATCGTTCGGCGCGGCGTGGAACGAGGACAATCTGTGTAGTTCTTGCCGAGTGTGGTTATACGCGGGAGTCGCTCCGATGTTCCGTGGAACGAAGACTATCTGTATAGAATTTAACGAGTACGGTTGTACGCGGGAATCGCTCCGATGTTCCGTGGATTGGAGGACTAACTTTTGTAAAACGTAACCAGTACGGTTGTACGAGTGTTTGGGTCCGAGGTACGGACCATAGAATTATCTAATCTACCAGAATCTCATCAAATATCGGCGAAGATGTCGACGTCCAGGAGACTGTGGGAAGCTCACAGCATCATCCAGTACGAGGGAAATGCTTTGGCAATTTCCAGTGGTAAGCGCAAATGACGCAGAAATACGCAATCTCTCATTTCTCTTTGTTTTACATTTCATATTTCAGTAACTTCATAGCTTGGAAATAAGAGTAAAATCAATTTATCAGACTCCGTTTTCACGTAATTTTTTATCGGTAATATTAAAATCGCAACGCTCCAATTTAAATTTTAAACTTATTATTATTATTAATTTTGCTATACTTGTTTTATATAATAAATTAATTTCTTTTACAATGCAATCTTTGCTTTCAGTAGGTAGCATTAGATATAGACCAATTCCTTCTCCTGATACAATTGTTTGTTGGGTTAATGATCAAATCATACCACGATCTGAGTGAATAGATTCTTGAAGGTGTTCTCCCAGAGCTAGACGTTGTTAAATACAAATTTAGATTTCAACATTGGGTTGAGGTCTTGGCGCCCATTAAAACAACATAGCTTAGGCAAAGGTAAACAGTTACATTTCTCACCCAACAGTTAGGGGCTAGCAAAACGTTTCATTTGTCGCCGACAACTTGGGGCTGAAAACCTAATAACATTTGTGGAAGGAGAAGGGTATATATTTCTGTGCCTGTATTTTGGGGGTTATTTGTCTGTATCAGTGTATATCATTATGGGGGATGAGAAAGAAAGACAGATGAGGTTACGTAGTGGTCATCAACGGCAGAGTGATGATACGAGCAGTATGTCGAGTGATGGTAGTACCGGGGTAGCGGAGGTAAATCCCGATACTGAAACAGGGAGTGTAGGCGGCCAACCAGAATTAAAAACTTTACTTCTCGAGTTCATGTATCAGAACAAAGTTAGTAATGATGCCTTAAATGCAAAATTAGAACAAAACAGTAGGGAAAATAAAGAAAGTACAGATGCCTTAAACGCCAAATCAGAACAAAACAGTAGGGAAAATAAAGAAAGTACAGACGCTTTAAACGCAAAACTGGAACAAAACAACGCCAGATTAGAACAAAACAGTAAGGAAAATAGAGAGAGTACTGAAACTTTAAATGCTAAATTAGAACAAAACAGTAGGGAAATGAGTGACAAATTTGAACTGATTAGAGGTGAGATCAGGGGGGTGATGGAAGAAAAGGCTAAAGAGATTATTGCAGATGTAGACAGAAAATTAGGAAAAGTACAGGAGGAGTTGGAAATTAGAATCAGTAAACAGGCTGAAAATTTAAAAGAACTAGTGCAACTGGAATCACAGCAGGTCAAAAAGCAATTGGGGGGAGAAATTGACAAAATTCAGGTAGCTACTAAAGAGGTTAATGAACAGCTGGGGGGTAGAATTGAGAAAGTCCACTCACAAATAGTTGCAGAAGTAAATGATTTAAGAGAGAGTAATAGAGAGAGCATTAGCAAGATTGAGGAGAAACAAGCAAAGCTATATGATAAAGTAGAAGAATCAGAAGGAAACATTAAATTAACAGTAAACAGTATTGAGAGGAATGCTGAGGAGAAAATCGCAGAATTAGAGTTAAAATTAAAAGCTAGGATCAGGCAAGAAAATAGTCAGAATAGGCCAGTTTTTGTGAATAGCACACACAGGGAGGTAGAACTGGGTAAGTTCAGCAATCGACAGGGGTGCCCAATGGAGTTCATGAACACTATAGAAAATAAATTCGGGGAAAGGTTGGAAAATGGTAGTATTGAGTGGTGCCAGGTAGTTGAAATTTTAGAACAAGTGTTTGTGGGGGAAACGAGGAATTGGTTTGCTGTCTACAGAGACAAGTTTACTGATATCAATGATTTTAAAATGAAATTCTGTGAAAAGTTCTGGAATGAGGTTATTCAGTCGCAGCATCGTGAGGGAGTAGTGTGTGGTAAATATAGCCCTAAAGGAAGCTCCACCATGACCGAATACTTTTTAGGGCAGGTATTAGTGTGTAAATATCTAGATGGGTTGAAGGAGGAAAGTGATGTGGTGAGGTTGCTACTTAGGCACTTTCCCTATAGGATCAAGGAGGCTGCTTGTATCCAGAATGTAAAGACTATATCACAAGTAGAAAATTTGTTAAGCACATTTGATGCACTAGGGAGAGGGGGTTATGAGGACAATTTCAATAGGAACCAGGGTAATAATAATAACAGACCTAATGAAGCCAGGCATCAAGAAGTTCAAGGGAAAGGTGGCGAAGGGGCCAACGCTCAAAATAGAAATAATAATAATCAGCTAAATCAGAACAGAGGAAATGGCTATGGTAATCAGTATCAAGGAAGGAACAATGATTTCAGGGGAAATCAAGGGAGGAACAATGATTACAGGGGAAATCAAGGGAGAAGCAATGATTTCAGGGGAAATCAAGGGAGAAATTATAATGACAATAATTACAACCAGAATAGGGGTCAAGGAAGAGGACAGCCTAGTGGTAGTAATATACAGCCAAACAATGACAACACATCCCAGAACAACCAGACCAGTTTAGTAGTTAGTAGTACTACGGCCAGCTGTAGCGGTTCTTTAAACGCGAACCAGGCTGCGAAGTAAGGTCAGAATCTCAGTCTGTAGCATGCCCTGTCCATACAATTATACAGGAACCCTATGACCTAAATGTAAGAAATGAATTATTACATGAACTAAATGATGAAGGTATTATTCAGGAAGTGGCTAGTAAGAGCCCCATAGTTAAATTTAACGTGTCCGAGGCGTACACAGATGTTTTAATTGATAGTGGTTGTATGAAGAGTTGCATAAGTAGTGCATTTTATGATAAAATGAAAGGAACTGGAGTAAATTTTGAGGAGATGCCAATTAAAAGCACTTTTGTTATCACAGCTGTTGGGAAGAGGTCTAAAGTAATTTCTAAGCAAGTTTTAGTAGACATTAAAATTAATAATCATGTAGAGAAGCAGATTTGCCTTGTAATTCCAAATTTAGTATTCAGTGTTATCTTGGGTTCAGAGTGGCTAAGTAGAGTGTCTGGTAACTTATGTTATGATGTAGGGAGTTTGAAATTTAAATGGGGAGATTCTGAAGTAGAAGTAGCGTTCAATGACCATATTCAGAGGAGTAGTATTGTAGGTGTGATTTGTACTTTAAATGAGATATCGCCAGCCGTAGAGCGGGGTTCTCCATGTTTTGTGGGCAGTGTGATTACGAACGGAAGTCTAGAGGACTCGTTACGTGATGCTGCATTTCAGGGTAATATAGAGGTGGAACAATGTGTTCGGCTCTATGATGTGTTATTGTGTAATAGGAGAGTTTTTGAGGATCGCATTGGTATGGCCAATTGCTATACCCATTCATTGAACGTTATTGATAGGTCAGTATTCACAGGACATAGATATCCTGTACCTTTCGCTTATCAGAGTGCAGTTGAGGCACAAATTAACCAGATGCTTGAAGATGGGATTATTGAGCACTCTAACAGTCCATATGTTAATTCTTTGATCACGGTACCCAAAACCGACGGCACTGTTCGTATTTGTTTAGACGCTCGTTTGGTTAACAGTAGAATTAGTTCAGATCAGCTGAAATCTATGTCAATAGAGGAATTAATGCAAACATTTGAGGGGAAGAAGTATTTCACTTGTGTAGATTTGAGTTCCAGTTTTTGGCAAGTGCCACTTATGTACGAAGATAGACCATTTACAGCTTTTAGTCATAAATATAACCTTTATCAATTTTGTAGAACACCTTATGGGTGAAAGAGTAGTTCAGCAGCTTTAATTAGGGCTTTAAACATCGCATTAGGGGATGACACAGGAGAGTTTGTAACCATTTACATAGATGATATGGTAATTAGTTCACGCAGTTTTGAGGAGCATCTAGGTCATTTAGATATAGTTTTTCAGAAGTTAGATCAGGCAGGGTTCACTTTGAAGCTGTCTAAGTCGTCATTCTGTCAGTCAGAAGTGACATTTTTAGGTCATAGAGTGTCGAGTAGAGGTGTGACACCATAGGAAGGTAGGGTTAGTATGTGTGGACAGTAGCAACAGGGCATCGTTACAGATACTGAGAAATATGCTAGTAGAGCAACGTGATGACGTTCATTTAAGGGAGCCACTTGCAAGGTTGGAAGCAGGTGACGCAGAAACATTTATAGTTTCCAAACGTATTGGGAAAACAGCATATGTGCTGGAGAATAGTGAGGGAAACAGATTATACGGAACGTATAATATACATAGTCTACGAAAATATGTGTCATAAAGTGAGTGTGTTTAGCTGGCGAGCCAGCCTATCAAATGAGTAAGTGTGGTGTCTGGTGCGTGGAAGATCTGGTCTTCAAGGCAGGCGTATCAGAAGTCGCACAGGGGGGTAGTATGTAAGTAAATGAGAGTTTTTAAGGTACAGGGAAATATGACGGGATTGTCGGATGCTCTTGAGCACTAAAATGTCTCGATACACCAAGGCCAGAATTTGGTAGCGCTGGTGAATTCCCATTTGCCTCCAAGAGATGGGTGAGCGCTTGAACAGGGTATTTTTGCTTAAGGCGTCCACGAGGCAAAAGATGGGCCATCAGAATGCGAGACAGTCCTTCAAGAAACTCATACATATCAGCACACGTGATTTCTGTTTACGGCCTCGCCATGTAAGATTTGTAAGTGTGTAATTTAAGATAATTTGTACAAAGGTATTAGTTGTGTGAGAAGAACTGATCTGTGTTGAGAACTAGTATTAAGTAGAATATGGTCTACGGGAACTTAACAAGACAGGGCGATTACGGCACAGAAATATTTGGTGTTATATGTAATGCGCATTTACTGTTTTTTTTTTCAGAAGTCAATATTAATTTCATCTTTTATAAAGAGAGATCATGTATTATGGTCACGAGGCGCTGCCACAATAGTGTGATCGTGTGCTCAGTGATAAGTGGGATTAATTTCACAATAAGGAAGGAACCTCCAGTGAAATTAGGAAGTTCTATGGTGATATAATATATCAGAACACCTTCAATGCGTGTGATATGACATCATAAATACATAGTGCTCACACATTAATTATGTCTATTTCTCCAACATAGAGAAATTTGAGAGGCGGAAATATCCGTGGAACACTATTCTATATGTAAAACATTGGACTGGTTGCAAAGTGCAATCCATAGTGACAACAAACTTTGACGCAAAGTGCGTGAAGAAAAATTATGGGTGTATATATCTGTAATTTAGGGTGATCTCATTTATGTAATATGTATTTTGGATGGGGTTTATTAACGTGTCTGGGATAATCGGATAATGGACCGTCGTCACGGCAAATCATCCGATGATCCGAGGCGAATATGTAACGTGTTTTTCGAGGGGTTTTCATGCCACTGGCATAAGTCAGTAGGAAGCCATTCTCTATTTATTTACGCGGCAAATTGTTCAGCCAAGATAAATTTTCATGTTAATTTATTATTATTATTAATTTATTATAATTATTATTAAGGTATTTTCGGAGCATTTTATAAAAATTATTAGCATTCAGATAGGTTTTCTATGCCTTAGAAAACGCTATCAAGCAAATTATTACGAACGACGATATCATAGAAAATTATCTGATTACGGAATTTTACGGAGTTTTGTCAGTTAGGGTATTTGAGAGAGATGAGTCACGGGGAATTCAAATACAAGCTTAATCTTGTCAGGAAGTATTACGCAAGGCTGGGTCGCATCGTCAAGGAAAGGCGAATGTATGGAACGGAAATCGACTTCACCCTCCGCGGGCCGTAGGTAATGAACCAGAGGAGGGGAAGTAGCGGCGTGCTTAGCCAATCAGTGGAGACCACGTAAGCTGGAAGTCGGTACCATGGTGGGGGAGCCAACGTGTGCATATATCGTTCGGCGCGGCGTGGAACGAGGACAATCTGTGTAGTTCTTGCCGAGTGTGGTTATACGCGGGAGTCGCTCCGATGTTCCGTGGAACGAAGACTATCTGTATAGAATTTAACGAGTACGGTTGTACGCGGGAATCGCTCCGATGTTCCGTGGATTGGAGGACTAACTTTTGTAAAACGTAACCAGTGCGGTTGTACGAGTGTTTGGGTCCGAGGTACGGACCATAGAATTATCTAATCTACCAGAATCTCATCAAATATCGACGAAGATGTCGACGTCCAGGAGACTGTGGGAAGCTCACAGCATCATCCAGTACGAGGGAAATGCTTTGGCAATTTCCAGTGGTAAGCGCAGATGACGCAGAAATACGCAATCTCTCATTTCTCTTTGTTTTACATTTCATATTTCAGTAACTTCATAGCTTGGAAATAAGAGTAAAATCAATTTATCAGACTCCGTTTTCACGTAATTTTTTATCGGTAATATTAAAATCGCAACGCTCCAATTTAAATTTTAAACTTATTATTATTATTAATTTTGCTATACTTGTTTTATATAATAAATTAATTTCTTTTACAATGCAATCTTTGCTTTCAGTAGGTAGCATTAGATATAGACCAATTCCTTCTCCTGATACAATTGTTTGTTGGGTTAATGATCAAATCATACCACGATCTGAGTGAATAGATTCTTGAAGGTGTTCTCCCAGAGCTAGACGTTGTTAAATACAAATTTAGATTTCAACGTTGGGTTGAGGTCTTGGCGCCCATTAAAACAACATAGCTTAGGCAAAGGTAAACAGTTACATTTCTCACCCAACAGTTAGGGGCTAGCAAAACGTTTCAAAGTGAAAGTTGCGAATTTTTTCTTTTCGGGTTCAATTTTGACTAATGTAGTTTTCGGTTTATTTTTTGCTTTATGAATAAGGTTATTGATGTAATCGTGACTGTAGCCGTTGATGTTTGCTATTTGATGAATAATCTCTATTTCCTGTTGCAAATCCTTTGGAGACAACGGTATATTCAGGGCTCTATTTATGAGGCTGATGAAAGTTGCATTTTTATGACTTCTAGGGTGGTTGGAGTCATGACGTATAGTGGTGCTCGTTTGAGAGGGTTTCCTGTATATTTTGTAATGGAGCCTATTACTTTTTCTAGTTACCGTTAGATCTAAGTAATTAATTTCATTATTGACCTCGGACTCAACAGTGAACTTGACGTTTTCGTCGATGTTGTTCAAAGTTTTTAGAATGTTGGCTATATTTTGACTTTGTTCATTGATGACGATGAAGACGTCATCGACGTATCTTCCCGAGAATTCAATTCCATCTATGTGGTTAATTACTTTCTCGTGTTCTAAATGGTCGAGATAAATGTTGGCAAGTATGCCAGACAGGGGAGATCCCATTGCGAGACCATCGGACTGTTTGTAAATTTTACCATTGAACATGAAGACATTATTATTGGTCACCAAATCTAATATTGCAACTAATTCTTCGATTTCTACTTTAGAAAGTTCGCTGTGATTGGTCAATTGTTTGCGTATGACATCTATGGTTTTTCTCACTGGTATGTTGGTATACATGTCCTTAATATCTATTGAGTGCAGGGTGCTGCTATCCTTTAGTTTTAAGCCTACTGTTTTTTCGCAAAAATGCATGGTATTCCTGAAGGATGTGTTTGCCTTGTACTTATAATGTCTGTTGAGATATTGTTGTGCGAATTTTGCAAGCTTGTAAGTGGGACTATTTTTGAAGTTAACAATTGGTCTGATTGGTGTGCCTGGTTTATGAATTTTCGGTAACGATCTCAACGTGGGTAAACTTGGGTTCATACTCGTGAATTTAGTGGCTTGTTTGTCGTCTATGATGAAAATCGTGTTTTTCAAAAGTTTTTTGACCTGTTTTTGAATAGCATTAGTTGGATCTTTTTTGATTTCTTTGAAATTTGCGATGTTGAGAAAATTGTTGGTCTTTTGGATGTAATCATCTTTGTTCATTAAAACAGTTGTGTTTCCCTTGTCGGCCTTTGTTATGACTATGTTGTTATCATTGACTTTTTTAACTAAGTTATTTAATTGTGCTTTAATGATAGAACTATTGTGATTATTTTTTCGTTTGTTTTTATTGGAGTTTATGATTTTTTTTATTTTCTTATTGGTGTCGAACCTCGTGGCGTTTTGTTCTTCATACGGCAATTTTTTGATTGCTGCTTCGGTTTCGGCAATTAAATTGATTAATTCGTTGTCATTATAGTTCTGGTCCCAATTATGTTTGGGTCCTTTTTGTAATATTTCTAACTCTTTTTGGTCCAATGTGATGTTTGAAAGGTTTTGGATGGGGTTTTGGAAAACATGTGGATTATTCACTATTGATTTATGACGGTTAGGGAGCGTGTGCTGAGCATCCATCAGGTTTTTGAATTTGTTGTCAAGCGCCTTGACCTTCCTTATGGCGCATGCCTGAGTCAGTTGCCACACGATGATCTGGTAATTGTCCCATTCTTTTTTGTTTATTGAATTGGACGCTTCCAGATGTGCTCGATACAACGCATTGTTAATGTTGTTCTTCCTCATGTGTAAGAACCTTATCTCCCGCTTAAGTACCCTGTCATTGACCAAAAATTGCGTGTGCTTATCATATTGATTCGAATTGCCCCTCCTTTGGTTGCCCTTAATATGCTTCGGTATTAATTTATGTTTCTTACATTTCTTGAGGAATTCGACGTCCATAATGATGTTTGCTAACTTCAACTTGAGATCTTTGTATTTAAACTTCAACCTGTTGGCTTGGCTAGCCTTAAGTTTATTCGAAGAATAAAGCAAACACAGCTTCACCAGCTTAGAAAACGATGTTAATATATTACATTATGTATCCAAAGGCAGTCTGCTGAATATTTTAGAAAACATACACATCAACGTGTTCCAAAGGTCCAATGCACACAAAAACTTGAATGAGATCAATTTTGATACCAATATATTATTTGATACGTTAGCAGACCATCTCATCTCCAAAAAATTAAAACCTCCATAGACAGTAGCAAGTTCGTCGACATCGGGTTCCCAGTGCCGCACCGTCCATTTCCACCCCGAGCAGTTCCACCCCTCCACTTCCCCTCCGCTCATGTGCGCCCCTCATCCGTATCAAGCAGCAGGTTGACTCCACTCACAGCACTAGTGGATTAGCCTGCATACACATCGGACCGTAAACAACCAGGCACTTGACCTTACCTACATCGCCTCGCATTAGCAGTCACGCCGGTAAGTTAATCTAACATAATGTACTCCACGCAACTATTCTTTATTCAAAGTCATTTCCTTTACTTTGGTACCAATTTTCGCTTCAGATGTGGGAGCCTACCACCCAGCACCATAGTCATTGACCTTGGCGTTTTGCTCTCAAACGTTGCACGTAAGTCCAAAATTTCTTGTTAGGGCGGAATTTAGTTTCTTTAAATTTTTTAAATCCTTGGCTTCAACATATTCCAACCACTGAACGTTTTCATTTCAGGTCCGTGGAGCGTTCGGCTCAAGATAAACACACCCAGTTAATGTGCAAAATACAAGCTTAATAATCCGTTTCTCCGTTTGCGTCTACTAAGCACATGTCAGCGCACTTTTAATAAAGTGCCGAACAAAGTCTCCACCTATGTCAACATTTATCAGTACAGCAAGTTATTTGTGTCCTGAACACTAATGTAATGTGCTCTTTGTTTTTATTTACAAATTAACGACTGCACAATTTGACCTGCGCATACCTTTCAAGAATGTGCATAGGAGTGATTAGTAATCAATTTGATTGTTAACAGCAGGAATGTTTTTATTGTTTTATCGTATGTATTGTCCATAATATTTCATGTTTTAAAGTGTTCAACCAGTTTTTTATAATATTTTTATAATATTTTAATATCAGTGTGTTATGTTTCTTACATGGACGTGGTCTTTTTAGTCTTTTTAGTCTATGATGTTTCTGAACATGAATTATGAAGGGCTGAAGAAGGAATTGTACTAATTCCGAAACATGTACCCATAAGCTAACTAAATATTAAATGAGTGTTGATTAGGCGGAAACTTTAAATTTGTCATACTTAATTACTAAACGTCAACACGGAACCTGAAATGGACGCTTCTTCGAATAAATATATTATTAGTTACAACTTTACTGAAAATAAGTGATGTAATGTTCAACCTATGTTAAGATTTCAAAATAGCACTTTAAGGTAATTAGCTCGCGTTGTGACACAAAAGTGCATAGCATCATTAAAAATCAACAGCTTAGCTGTAGGGGTCCCAACTTCAGCAAATGACTGGGATCTGACATTGGATTAATGCTCATTCACTTCAGGAAAATGCCAGGAGGAGGATAATAACTTGAGCAAAATTCCAAGCACCTTTTCCAGTCTTAACCCTACAGATTCTCCAAACCACCATATATGATCCACAGATGTCACACTTTGGAGGTCTACTTGTTCTATCCGGCTGCAAGCCATAATTAGAGGAAGTGGGGTGGAGACAACTAGGGAAAAGCCTGGGATAAAACCATACTTAATGTAGAAAGCATCACAAGTCTATAATATATACACTTCAATTACTTGCCTCATTCCTGCCTAGATAACACAAGATACTGTGAATCAACACTCATAACTTGGAGCTTCAATAAAGAAACAACCCAAATCATCTTATTAAAAAGAGAGGGAAATATGCCAGATACAAGAAGATAATTTGTTTCTCCTGTAGCATTTACAGCATCTACAATCATTCCGAGCAACATCTTAGAGTAATTTTGTACCATAATCTGATTTCACAACCATAACATTTGCAAGCAATATTTATCAAAGGGGAAGCAAGCTTGTGGTTTTACATGGCTGTTAATGTCACGACCATGAGCCTCGGGACCTCATTTTTACGTGGAATCCAAACCATAGGACATGGCATTTCACTTGGAAACCTTTACATGCATTTTCAGGAATCGAACACGGTTTACCTTGGTGAGAGGCAAATAGCTTGACCACCGCACCACCACGCCCCTATCAGAGGCATTCTAATAATGATTCCATTCTTAACTTCTTTGCCATTTGATATGTGTACTAAATGTGAAATGAAGCTCTGAATGACTGTAATTTCAATGATTTGTGGCATTGGATTATAATTCGACAGCATATTCTGGATACTCAACTTAGGTCATTCATAAATAATTACACAAGACATGTTTACTCATCCTGAACAAGAATAAATATTTTTAAGAACATTCATAACAATTAAAATAGACACATCAAAATATTTAGAGTCTTAAGTGACCTATTCCATAGATGAAAATTCAAACAATACTGCCGAAGCTACTTGCATGATCATGAAGACATATTTTGTCTGTCCACACTGAAACATAATACACACTGTGACTTTTCAACATAATCTTGAACAGGGAAAGAACACTAAACATACTTAGAAATCTCATTAGTGGTTGCACAATAAACTCCATAGAAAGTCTAACAAATATTTTGACACTTATGAAAGTACTTCTGCATTAAGTAAAAGTGTTAACAAGGCAATTGTTCCAACACTTTCTACAGGAACTAGAAAAGAAATACTGTAACTAACAGCACCTTTGTCTCCACAATGAAAGATTCTCTCCATCTGCCAGTGGAGTATGGTAAACAACAAGAGACAATGTTAAGCTTTCAGAAAAAAATATTCTCAGGTCAGTTCCTTGATATCTACTGGCTGATTTGAAATTTGTAGACATCACATTTGCAATGTTGCCATACTGGGACTTTCCAATATCTGCTGTGTCTAAGAGACTGGTGGTTTGAGATCAAGATTAAGTTCCAAGCTTTTGCTGGGACATATTTTAACCAGTCTGTATTAAAAAATCTCAAAAATAATAATTTTTTGATATACTTCATACTACTTCGAACCTCATGGTATTAATAACATCAGCAACTGCTGTGGTTTTAAAAATGCGTGAACTTTGCCATAGAAAGGTACTTCATCGTGACAGGAATTTTGTTGACATGGGTTGTTCTTAAAATACCCTTAAATTCAAACTGTCTGCTGAGATTTGATCCCACAACTTGGGCACAGGAAGTGAGCAGCTCTGCCAACAGAGCCACATGGCCATCTTTCAAATAGTCTTGTGTGATCAGAACAGTAATCATCATTATTATTCATTTTGCTCATGTCTGAGTAACTTTGTCTCTATTCCTAGTGTAACATCGCCATCCGGGATGGACCTCGCTTTCCTGAGGGCACACTGGAAGGATAAGCTAGAGATAGTCTTCACTAGCTCCAACAGGTAGCTAGCCTCAGTAGCGGATCCAGGCCTTGTGGGGCCCTGGGCGATATAAGGTGGGGCCCACAACAATAGGAAATTAAAGAATAACAAATCAAATGGAAAATAGTTTGGTAATAATAACAAAATAAAGAATAGTTACAATATTTTTAATACACTACAGTACATAGTTTGAATAATATGAAAGAAACCTTTAAGTTAAGTCCCCTTGAAGAAGATTGTAAATTATAAAATATTAAAATATTACTTTGCGACCTTTGTCCCGGCTGAAGTCTTATATTATTTCATTGAAATCTAATCTTGCTAAATGGTCATGGGAGGTTATAGCTGCACTGAAAAAAGGAATATGAATTATAAATTAGTTTGAAAAGTATAATCTTATATATTAAAATAGTTTTCAAAAAATTTCACCTTTTACTAAAACTGAAATATCTCGGGAAGTATTTGCGCTACGACGACGTTTGTTGTCTTAAAATGTAATGCCCGTCAAGCACCGTCGATTGATACCCACCTTACTTGATTATATCATTCGAGTATTAAAATAATTAAGAATATTACTTCCTTCAAGGTCTCACGAAAATAGAATCGAATGACTTGACGGACATATTGTCGCTAGGCGACAACGTCTAACACGGTATCATAATATTCAATGCCGCCCAATAATAAATCTAACTTGATATTAACAGAAAGTTCCTTAATTACGTCATGATATCGTTAACTTCTACCTGCTCCACTCGGGCGCTAATGTCGCATGTATCCATACATGATATCGTTAACTTCTACCTGTTCCACTCGGGCGCTAATGTCGCATGTATCCATACAATAAGTAGAAGAAGATTCTGTGCACATAATTTAATTAAAACCTCTCAAAGAATGGATTACTTTGAGTGAAATGCTCATGCACAATCAGCAGTCATTTTGCTAATGACACTGTCATGTCAACATCTCTTTGAATGACAACAAATACTGTACACGAAAGACAACTAATTTCACAAAGATGCCGCTACAGTCGAATGTTGGAACCGCCATTTTGTATTGTGTATCCGATCTTTCTGTTATATAGTCTTTGGTCTCACCAGCTACAAACTGTCTTCTTTTCGTTTCATCATTCGTCCTTATAGGTTGAGTGCTCAATCAATACAATGAATCATATTATGATGAATGAGATACGACACTCAATTACAAATGTTATAAAGATTAAAGGTGACGGTAATTGTCTGTTCAGGTCATCGGCATATTGTGAGTACATCAATCAGAGTTTATTTACACAGGTTAGAAAGCGAATTGTAAAACATGTTACAGACAAGTGGAATAATTATTCTTCCTTTATTGTTGGCAACAGCGATATGTACGAAACTGCTATCAATACGAGCGATGATTACAAAATGTATATGTCTATGAATGGTGTTCATGGAGGTCATGTTGAGTTAGTTGTCGCTGCTCAAGTTTGCAAAATGGATATTTATTCGTGGATTACTACTGTCGTATGGAAGGTGACCGGTTAAAATATATGCGTCATCAACAAACGAAGTTACGAGTTGATACATATGCCGGTTTAGCAGACGCCTTGCACGTACGAGCAGCAAATGAAAATCTCAGAGTCGGTCGTATTGTAGTTTTGCCATCTTCTTTTACAGGTAGCCCAAGGAAAATATTGCAAAATTATCAGGATGCGATGGCGATAGTGAGGAAGTTTGGAAAGCCAGATTTATTCATTACGTTCACCTAAAATGCGGGCTGGCCAGAAATACTTAACAGCATTCATCTCTGGGAAACGGCTAATAATAGGCCTGATATTGAAGTGAGAGTTTTCCATTACAAAGTAAAGGAATTGCTACGATTGATTAATGTTAAGGACACTTTCGGTAAAAGCATATCTATATACAGTGGAATTTCAAAAACGAGGTCTCCCACACATCCATTTACTCTTAACATTAACGGAAGATTGTAAGTTTCGAGAAATTTCTGACATTGACAGTGTGGTGTCAGCCGAAATACCAGATCTCGAGGATGAAGCGCTATACGAGTTGGTAAGGCGTCATATGGTACATGGTCCTCGCGGATCTCTGAATCCTTCTTCAGTCTGTATGAAAGATGGCGTATGTAAGAAAGATTTCCCTAAACAGTTTCAGGAAGAGACAAAAGATAATGCCAATAGTTATCCTTCGTATAGGAGAAGAAATAGTGGACGGATTATTATAAAAACAATTCGAGGCATTGACATTGAAGTCGATAGTCGATTCATTGTTCCCTACAATCCATTTCTTTTACTTTACTTGCAAGCTCATATTAATGTTGAAATATGCTCAAGTGTTCGGAGTGTTAAATACATCCACAAATATCTTATATATTAAAATCCACAAGTATGTGTATAAAGGTCATGACTGCTGCATTCTTAAAATATGTCCTGAAGGTGAAACGGTGAACTACGATGAAATTACTTCTTTCCTAAATGTTGGTCCAACAGAAGCCGCATTCAGGATATTTTCATTTGACATGCATGAACAGGCACATTCTATCGTGCGTTTACCCGTTCACTTGCCAAACTTGCTAAATATCTATTTTAAAAATGATAACGCTTCTGATATTTTACTTCAAGCACAGTTGCGCAACACGGAATTACAAGCGTGGTTCAAGTTATATCAAGATTCGCAAGCCAGAAGTTCGTATATATATCCTAAAACACCAGTACATTACGTCTGGAATAAGAGCAACTGCCAGTGGTAAAAAAGAAAAAATGTTTCAAAAACTAAAGGCAGAATGTATAATGTTTCGCCTACAGAAACAGAAAGGTATTATTTACTCCTGTTATTGCTTCACGTTATATGTTCTACCAGCTTCCAGGATCTACGAACATACAAAGCAGTTGTCTATTCTGCTTTTAAAGAAACAGCTAAGGAGCGAGGTTTGCTGATTGACGATTCTGAATGGCAGCGTTGTTTGGCAGAAGCGTCACAATTTCAGATGCCTTCTCAGTTACGACAACTGTTTTCTTACATATGTATCTTACAGACCCCTTCAAATGTAAGATAGTTATGGGACATTTTCAAGAATTCATTATCAGAAGATTATCTGCAGTTTCACGAACCTAACATTGCATATCAGTTCACTCTTATACATATTTCTAATACATTAAAGCTCCATGGTCTTCCCATTAGTTCTCTCGAATTGCCAGCTATTATTGATAATTTCCCTCAGACAAATTTACCAATGAATTATCCAAAACTTTATGAGGATCAATTAAGTCGGATGATAAACCAAGCAAATGGAAACCAAACGGCTATAATTACAGAAATTTTGGGGTTAGTACAAAACAGCAATGAAAGGATGAGTAATGCATAGTTCATTGACGGTCCAGGGGACACCGGGAAAACATTTCTTTACCAATGCTTGATTTGCAGTTGCACAAATTTGGGGTTAGATGTAGTTTCTGTTGCATGGACTGGTATTGCAGCAATGTTACTACTTCAAGGGCGCGCTGTACACAGCCAGTTCAAGTTACCTCTACATTGACATGAAAGTTCTGTAACAGGAATAAAAGTTAACAGCACGGAAGCTTTTTATATTCGTTCAGCAAAACTTATCATCTGGTATGAAGCCCCTATGGCTAATAAGCACGCGTTGATGTGTGTAAATCGGTTGCTCAAGGACATCATGAATAACGATGCGCCTTTCGGAGGAAAAATTATCATCTTAGGTGGAGATTTTAGGCAGGTATTGCCTGTTGTGCCTCACGCATCTAAATCAGCATCAGTCCAAATGTCAGCAAGGTTCTCTCCTTTGTGGCCATTATTCAAAATTTTTAAACTCAACAAAAGTATGCTATAGGATACAGATCAACGTGACTTTGCAAACTTCTTGATACAAATTGGTAACGGTGAATACCCTCACATCGATGGAGAAAATTCAGAATTAGTCCCACGCTGAAAAATATTTCACGCTTTTCAAAAATAGCGATTTTAGCACCTAAAAATGAATATTGTAAAGAAATCAATGACAAAGTTTTAGACCTAATCCCAGGATCATCGAGAACTTACATCAGTGTGAATAATTTGATAACTGAAGATGAGAGTGAACTTCTACAATTCCCAATAGAATTTTTAGACAGCATAGGCATAAGTGGATTGCCACCTCATATCCTTCGACTAAAAGAAGGCTCAATTGTGATTTTGTTGAGAAATATTAATGTTACCCAAGGTCTGTTGAACGGTACTAGACTGTTGGTTTGGAAGATGCATGACAATTGCTTACACCTGGAAATTATTACTGGCGTAAATGTTGGAAACAATGTCCTACTCCCTCGCCTTGACCTTACGCCATCAGATACTTCTACGCCATTTTCCTGCAAAAGGAGGCAGTTTCCAGTACGTTTGGCTTTTAGTATAACTATCAATAAAGCTCAAGGTCAAACACTAGATCAAGTAGGCATTATTTTATTTACCTCAACCGGTGTTTAGCCACGGACAACTTTACTGTATGCCGCACTATCGCGAGCAAAATCCTTTCATGACGTCAAAGTTCAAATAGAACCAAAAGGCAAGCGAACAGCAAATGTCGAATGGAAGGAAGTACTATTAGAATTTTGAAACGAATGTTGCGGAGGAGCGCAGACCTCAGCAAACGGGGCACAGATTAAATAACAATTATACAAGGACGTCCGCATCCCTAATACGATAACTGTCCTGTGGTAATGGTAAAAAAATTACTATTGTTCTACATCGGTGATTACTATCCTACATCCTGTTATTTCATTCCCTCAATTCTATAACAAAGATATACTCAATCAAATTTACAGCTTAATAAATATGAATTACTTCTGTGTGAGTTATCTTTTCATTTCTCATCAATCGCCATACTATTCTATCTGTAGGGGTGGAGGCGATAGCTGTCTTTACAGAGATGGTGCAAATTATTAGATTCGATGTCAGTTTTCCAAAATTGTATTATGACTTTTCACGGTTTAATGCACTAAGTACGTTTACAAGGCGATGAAATTACTTCAAATGTTTAACCAAGACTCCTAATTATATTTTCATTTAAGAAACTCAAATTAAAATGATTTTTTAGAATTTCCACTAACAGAGGAGCCTTGCAAATGCAAAATGCCACACGTTTCGTTTTTATTACTTCACTCTACTTTACGTGTGAATTTAGAGCACAGGGATTTGGGGTCTTTTGACTGATGAACGCTATTGAACTATTCAAAGATTCATGAACTATGCATTGAAATCACCTGACTTGAATTCTAAAGTCAATGAAAAATTGGAAATGGACCCAGTTCAGATATCCCTCGGAATCCAATAATCTGAAAGTTTCCAGACGCAATTCCTTAAGGGAAAAGGTGTAATTCCACGGGAGAGGCAACACTACTAAGTAGGACAACAAAAGAAGTTGGTAAAAAAAATGATTTTGAATAAAAGTAATTGTGACTAATTTAAATTATTTATTTAATTCTATTAATTTGCACACCTCTATATGTTAACCAAGAGTTACATCGCTAAATTCAAATATAAGAGACCCATCTTTTATTTTAAATTTATACCATTGTTCATAAGTAGACAAAACACCAAATTGTACCGCTGTAGCCTTAAATTGTGTGGATATCTCTATCTACTTAGTATAAAACCAAGTTCCCAATTCTTGGATGTAACGGGTAATCTCGAGAGCAACTTGATGGATTTTGATGCTCTTTTCACCATTCTGTAAAGGATTTCTCGATGAAGGATTAGGTAGAAAAACATTTATGACCAAATGAAGCTGAGCATTTACGATTTCAGTGAATTGAATTGAAGAAAAACCTAACGTCCATGTGTCTTTTAAGCTTACACTGGGTAAACCGTTAAAAAATCGGTATTCTCTGAGATTTGTTCAACATGAAAAGTTCTGCAAGGAAGTCCGCGACAGCTCCCACATAGACCACTGTAAGTGTTTTTACGTTTTCATTTCTTCCAGCAATCTCCATTCAGTGGAAATTTAAATTACTAGCTTCAGAGTGAGTTTACGAGCTTGCGAGCGACCTATCACCCTAGCTTCAGCCAGCATCAAACTGCCGAGTCGTGTCGAGTTAACTCTTCAGAAAAGAGTATAACTTAGCTTATGTGTTTGGAGTTAGCTGTTAACCTCGGCCTGACGTCCATGCCCCTTTTAAGCTTACGCAGGGTAAATAGTGGGACACATACTCAGAGGACAGGCAGACACCCACACATTTGATCTCATAATTCTACTTCATCATTTACCCAAAAGCGATGGTACCGTAAATGTCTGTTCAGGTCACTAGCATGAAGACATGCAAATGTCATATGGACAGAAGTGCTGTAGGATTGTTGAAGTGAATGCTGCGGAGCAGCACGGGTCTAGTAGTTTTTATAGCAATTATTTGAAATCTAGGCATTATTTTTCGATGAACCTGTATACATATAAGCAATGTAAGACAAGGAACAAGTCCTACTGATTATCTTGGCAAGAAGGTTGGTGGGAGAGGAGTGTGAAATTTGGAGGTTATGGTAACATAATTTTAGGAATAGCAGCATAGTTCACATTTTAATATTAACCCTCTTAGTGCCGGCCTCCTTATCTTCATGTGTGCTAAGATTGCCAGAGAGAAAATGCGTATTATGCAGCACTGAAGAAAATAACATGTACTACCCTCACTTTTCAAGATATTTCACTGTAGTTTACACCTCCTTGTAGCTAAGTGATGCATTTCTTTACTCATTGTAATAATATCATAAAAATAATTCACAGTGCCAAGTAAAAAAATAAATTTTCTCATGCAATTTTGAAAAAAATAAACAAATCAAATTTGGATCTCTATACTACCTAGTATTTTGATTGTACTCACCTAAATTTTTATATTTCTGTGTACATTGACTTATTGTCTACCACTTTACAAAATATCACTATCTTGAGATGGATAGTTCTTCCAAAAAACAACTTTTCCTGATCACCACTCACACCTGTTATATGTACGTTTAGGGCCAGGCGTCTCGAGAAATATAAGAGAGAGTTGTAATTGGACGTCGTGATCAGATTTAATTTCACGGAAATCGGGAACCTTTTCATCATCGTTATTATCTCCGTCAACTCTGGCATTATTCCCGTCACTATCATTACTGTCTGAATCAGAAATTTCATGAACCACTGTCGCACGAGTAGGTTTGTTTACATCATAACTGTCGTCATTATTTGAATTGTTACCGACATCATTATCACACTCAGTAAGGGGTAGGCTTTCTACTCAAATGTCAACCTCACCTGCACGTGGTGCGCCCTGCTTTAGACTAACGAGGCTCTGACGACCGAGTGACTCCCGGGATAAGGAGTCCCCCACTATCATGCCACCGGCTCCCCAGGGAGGTGAATGAGCTGGTAGTGGTTAGGGCACTCTCTTGCCCTTAGGACAGGAAACTTTCCCTAAAGGCGGATGAACCACCTGTGGTCAACGGCATAGAAAGTCCTCAACGGCGGACCAGGCATAAGGGCAATGATTCCCTCCTTGGCTGGAATGGCGGATGAAGGCTGCAGTAACTAGGATTTATTCAATCGTCTTGCATTTGCTTGCCATTGAACATCTTTCCTAAGTCATCAAGGAATGTGCGTTTTTTGATGTGCAGCAACATTCTCACGTTAAAAGATTTCACGCACAGCAGTCTTCCAACAACATTTGACTTTCTTCAATGTCCTGCGGCGATCAAGAAGTTGCGACGGGGGCAGGATTGTGATGTCTGGGAGCCTCTAGTGATAACTTGGCACATAGGCGGTAGATGTGTGATCGGTCGTCTTGCTTAGGGTTGTGGCTGTGGAGAAATTCGGCCACTGCAACTACGACTGAGCAGTCCTGTTTAGGGTCCACTCTGCTCACCCCACATGGGGAAGGGGCTAGAAAAGGTGCCCTAAACATAGTCAGTCACTTATACTACCGATTGGATAGCCGCGTCCAAAGGTGTCACCTCCATGCGGTCGAAAATGTATAAGTAACAAATTTTATTTTGCAACCTGGAATGTAAGAACACTCACTGATGACTCCGCAAATGAGAGACCTGAAAGGAGAACAGCTATTGTGGGTAGAGAGCTACGGAGATATGACATTGACATAGCAGCACTTCAGGAGACCCCTCTTGCTGAGGAAGGTCAGTTGAATGAGCAAGGTGCAGGGTACAGCTTCTTTTGGAAGGGTAAACGTGAGGACAAACCCAGAATACATGGAGTTGGCTTTGCCATTAAGAGCAAGCTTCTCAAGGATCTGTTAGAGCTTCCAACTGGGTATAATGAACGCCTCATGACACTAAGACTTCGGTTATATAACAAGCAGCATGCCACGGTGATCAGCGCATACGCCCCCACACTAGATGCTGATGATGACATTAAGGAAAGGTTCTATTCAGATCTGGATACCGTCCTATCAAACATCAACCGTGAAGATAGGATCACATTACTCGGAGATTTTAACGCTAGAGTGGACAGGGACTACAATGTTTGGAATGGTGTCATTGGTAAGGAGGGAGTTGGGAACGAAAACTCCAATGGTATCAGACTGCTCTCCAAATGCACTGAACATGAATTGGTAATCACCAATACTATCTTTCGCCAAAAGAATCGCTTTAAAACATCATGGCAGCACCCTAGATCGAAGCACTGGCATCTTATTGACTATGTGATTGTACGCAAGAAAGATTTACGAGATGTTCTTATCACCAAAGCAATGACAGGAGCCGATGACTGTTGGACAGATCACCGGCTTATCAGATCAGTTATGCGTATACCATTATCCACACAGAGGAGGAAGCAACAGAAGAGCTGTAGGCATATTTTTGATACAGAGAAGTTTGGTAAGTCAGAGCATATCTCCCAATATAAACAGTTGCTTAGCCAGACACTGCCACAGAAATACCATCCAGATGTAACACTGCACTGGGAGAGTCGGAAGACCGCTATTCAGAATGCTTGCAAGGAAACGGTGGGATATAAGACCAGGAAACATCAAGACTGGTTTGATGAAAATGATGAAGAAATTGACGCATTAATCTCAGAAAAGAGAAAAGCCTTGCAAACTTGGAGAAAAGATATGAACTCCCGTACTAAGAAAGAAGCATTTTGTCTTGCGAAGGCAAATGTCCAAAGAGGAACTCGTGCGCTCAAAAATGCATGGTGGACATCCAAAGCTAAAGAGCTGCAATATCTAGCAGACAAAGATTCGCGACAGTTCTTCCAAGCCACAAAAGCGATTTATGACCCCTCCACGTTTGGTAGAAATCCACTTTGGTCCAGTGACAAAAGTACACTTCTAAAAGATCAATACTCCATCATGAATAGGTGGAAGGAGCATTTTGAAGACCTCTTGAACCAGGACTCAGTTATTGATGAGCAGGTGTATGATATATTAGAACAAGCACCCATCAAGGAAGAACTCGGTACCCTGCCAACACTAGATGAGGTTCAGTGTGCTATTAATCAAGCAAAGCGACACAAAGCCACTGGATGTGATGGAATACCAGCGGAAGCTCTCAAAGAAGGAGGTGAGGAACTCATAAGCCACATACATGATCTTATCATTAAAATTTGGAGAACTGAAAAAATGCCTGCTGATTTCAGAGATAGTCTGATAGTTCCTATGTTTAAGAAAGGTGATCGTGCAGACTGCAATAACTACCGTGGTATATCTTTGTTATCATGCCTTGGAAAGCTTATTGCTCGTATTTTGGCGAATCGTATTCTATCCCTGCTGGAGAAAATACTCCCAGAGAGCCAATGTGGTTTCAGGCCTTCTAGAGGAACTGCAGATATGATATTCACTGTTTGTCAGCTTCAGGAGAAATGTAGAGAGCAAAATAGACCTCTTTATATTGCCTTTATAGACCTCAGTAAGGCATTTGACTCGGTAAACCGTGAAGCCTTGTGGAAGATTTTAGCATTGTATGGTTTTCCACTGAAATTTATTACCATCTTAAGACTACTCCACACTGATATGAAGGCAAATGTCATTGGTAACGACTCTATTGGAGAACCATTTCTTAACCGGCGTTAAACAAGGCTGTGTGATTGCCCCTACATTGTTTTCTCTGTACGTTGCCACTGTCATGCAGTTAGTCAAAGATGATCTTCCTACAGGCATACAGATAACTTACAGGATGGATGGGAAGATCTTTAATTTGAGCCGTCTAAAGGCAAGGACTCGAACATCTCCTGCTGCATTGGTTGAGTTACAGTACGCTGATGATAATGCAGTAGTAGCTCAATCAGAGGACGAACTGAGGAAAATCCTGAATGCGTTTTCTTCTGCATACAAAAAGATTGGGCTGAAACTTAACACCAGTAAAACCCAAGTCCTCTACCAACCAGCCCCTGGACAAGGACAAAGAAACATCAATGTCACCATCAACGGAGCGAAGCTTCAAGAAGTTAACACCTTTTCTTATCTTGGCAGCACCCTGTCATCAAGTGCAAATATAGATTCCGAAATCCAACACAGGATTAACCGTGCTGGGGCATCCTTTGCAAGATTGAGGTCTAGAGTTTTTGACAACCATGATATCAATGCTGCAACGAAGATCCTTGTGTACAACTCGGTTGTAGTTCCCACCTTACTTTACGGATCTGAATCCTGGACATGCTACAGATGTCATTTTAAAAAGCTGGAGCAATATCACCAGCGTTGTTTGAGGAGAATTCTTCGTGTGACATGGCAAGACAAACGCACAAACAACAGCATTCTCGAAGAAGCACAGACTACCAGTGTTGAAGCCATGCTTTTGAAACGTCAGCTGCGATGGACAGGACACGTAATCCGCATGCCCAATAATCGCATTCCCAAACAAGTGTTTTGCTCTGAACTAACTGAGGGCAAGCGCTGTGTGGGAGGTCCGAGGAAGCGATTCAAAGACGTACTAAAGGCTAATATGCAAATGTGCCATATTGATATCAACAACTGGGAGACCTTAGCTCTTGATCGCTCATCCTGGAGATCAATTGTTCATCGTGGTGCGATACTTTTTGAAGAAAGCCGCCGACGTATGATAGAAGATCGCAGGCAGCGCAGAAAGAACAGAGTGTTCATTAGAAGACAGGGAATGAATGCGGATGTCTCACCTGGACCTGATACTACCTGTCATCACTGCGGGAAACTGTGTCTCTCCCGCATTGGGTTTTATAGTCACCTCCGGACTCATCGATGAAGAGTCATTCAGCATTGGAAGGCCAACCTACTCGAGACGAGTGTTTGCTATCATCATCAATCTGAATCATCGCCTGATTCGACATAATCAGAATCATCACTCAGTGAATTAACATACATCATTTTCAAACACAACACGAGAACTAGTCGCCATTATTACAAACCCATGGACTGCAGGTAGGCGCGAAACAACTGAAATTGAAAAATTCGTAACATAAACACAACACGCCACACAGAGATTCTAGTGGTAGATTTAGAAAGTACGTAGTTTCTTCCACAGTGCGGTGCCGACTGGAGCTGCCATCTGTCATATTATTTGCTAACTATTACAACTTATTTGGACAGTTGCAACACGGAGCGCGATCGCGCTCCTGGCACTTTTAGCTAGCATATAGAGGAGCGCTATCGCGCTCCCCGGCACTCTAAGAGTCAAACATAATTCAGACATTACAATGAACGATTCTCCTCTACTCCCAAACTCTCTATAACTTAAGAAGAGGCAAGTAAAACCGCGGCTAAATTAGCAATCTTACCAACATTGGGGATCAAAACTAGTGAACAGATCTTAATTTCTGCAGGCGCTTTGCCTCCTAACATTACAGATTCTGTATTTCTATGTTGTAATACACAAATCGGTTGTTTAATACGATCAATAATGATCTATGTTCGTGTTAACTCTAGTTCACTTTCTTTGCATAAGTTGGCACTTACAGTGGGCAAAACCCTCCTAGATCCTTCGGTCAGTGATATTCTTTGCTTCCATGATAGTCAATTCTTGCAACTACAACGCAGTAGCGGCTGGCCCATAAGGACTCCAGGACGGTGTCCTTCCTAGAGAACGAAAAGGGATTTTTATTTTCTCTCGATATTATAAGTCAAAAATTGAACTCTAATAATGCTAAGAAAATCACATGTAGCTCTATCAATCAGGAAGACTGTTTGGTGGTATCACGCTCAGCGCGCAGCTCACTGGTCAGTATGGAGTTACGGACTCTGGGCCTTCCGCCCTAAGATTGTGCCCGGGCGAGGGGGTTGGGCCGTGCGGGGAGTACGGAGACTGGTGCGCTTTCGGGCTGCCAGAGTTGTAATCTGTGGGTGTAGTGTGCGGGCAGTTGTCTTGAAGCCGGGCGGAGTCCTTAACAGCTCTGTAGCACCGGTAAATATGCCATCACCCCTTGATACTCTAGACGTCATGCAACAGTATCTACTACTATTGGATAGTAAGAAAACTTGTGACTAGCATCAGAAGCCAATAAGAAGTAGGTCGTTCAGGGTTGTCAGATGTGTCATTATTATCATTCTGCTGTCAGCTTCCGCACGGTAAACTTCCATTAGGCAAGCATTGTCGCTTGATCCCAACCTGCTGTCACAATAATTGAAGGTTTGACAACAGTGAACAGCAGCAGCACTTCCTCTCCAACTCCTCTATGAACATGCGCTCAGCCGGGGAATTACCGCATTAGCAAATAAAGTAGATGAATGAATAAAAGAAATCTCCATGGTGCCATATAATAAAAATAAAAATTAAATAACAATAATCCATGATGTGCTCAGGCGGCAGCACGCCGGCCTCTCACCGCTGGGTCCGTGGTTCAAATCCCGGTCACTCCATGTGAGATCTGTGCTGGACAAAGCGGAGGCAGACAGGTTTTTCTCCGGGTACTCCGGTTTTCCCTGTCACAATTTCATTCCAGCAACACTCTCCACTACCATTTCATTTCATCTGTCATTCATTTAATCATTGCCCCAGAGGAGTGCGTCAGGCCTCGGCAGCCGGCACGTTCATATCCTCGCCGCTAGATAGGGGCTTCATTCATTCCATTCCTGACCCGGTCGGAGACTGGAAGCAGGCTGTGGATTTTCATTTTCAATCCATGATGTAGTATCATTATGTTTATCTTTGAACACAAAAAAGATATAATTGTATTAAATTGTAGCTTCTGAGACCAGGGAACTCGATTCACATTGCAAGGATGAAGCAACATGGACCTCTGATTAGAATCCTGCGGTTAGTGAAGGTTGGCACCAGTGAGCTATTTCGCTTTCGTGCTGGAAAGTCTTAAAGCGGTGGTAATATTCAGCAGTTGTTGCAATCTCTGTGTTGGTGATGAATAATCTCTAAGTCATTAAGCTTTGTAAGTAGAGTCTTTGTTTAAATTTACCGGTGCGACTGTGGTTTGGAAGTGCTTGAGGCGAAAGTGATACTCTCGTGATTTCTCTATCGGTGCTTAATAATCAGGGGCGGTCTTAGGGGTTTCAGCGCCCTGTGCGAAATTCGAGTTTGCGCCCCTCTGTGCGAGGCGGGTTGCCTAACTCTGGTAAAAGTTATGAGGAATCATGAAAATGTAAAGTAGAAAATGCAGGCAAAGGCAAGGCACCGAGTTATCGGATGAAATTAAATAAAATGAACCTAAAGTACATTTATCCATTTACTATATTACTTGAACATGCTTTACTTGCGTTGTAGTAAGGGGATAGTCAAGGTAACATACCAAATATCGCCTGTACGCTCGCATGATGCAAAAATACTGGACTTTATTATCTAATAGGTGATGCGTAACATATTACAATAACTATTTTTTTAGCCTATTTTCATTTTATGAAAAAAATAGGCTTATGAGATCACCTTGTGTCTGTGTGTGCGTGCATGTGTGTGTCCCCCCCTAATAACTTCTAAACGACTGGAGCGATTTCAATGAAACTCGGTAAGATCATAGCACCATTTTGGCCGACCCCGACCGTGCCCTTCAAATTTTATTGTGTCACACCAATCCAACATGGCGGCTGTGCATAATATTTCACCAGCATTCAGTATCTCCGAAACTATTACCGATATCACGCTGAAATTGTGTACGGTGATAAAGGTCACTACTAGAAGTTCACCTATGAGACTTTCAAAAACTTGGTAACTACAAAACCAACATGGCGGTCAAGCGAATTTGAGACTTTTAAGTAGACTTTTCTCGCGATTTAACCAACCAAACGTAATTAAACTTGGTACAGCAAATTGTATACACATTGTAATGCACTGGCGTCCAAGTTAGTTCAATTGTTTACTTAACCTCAAAATGGCGGCTGTGCGAAATATTTCACTGGCATTCTATATCTCCGAAACTTTTACAGATATCACCCTGAAATTTTGTACGGTGATAAAGAGCACTGGTACAAGTTAATCTATGTAACTTTCATAAACCTGTAAAGTACAAAACGAACATGGCGGCCAAGCGAAGTTGAAACATTTTAATAGACTTTTCTCGAGATTTAACTCTCTGAGCGCAGTCAAATATGGTACAATAAATGATTATACATATTGTAATGCACTGGCGTCTAATTTAGTTCAATTGTTTGCTTAACCTCAAGATGGCGGCTGTGCAAAATTTTAAAATTAAGTTTTTATTTCTTGTGTCGTAATCATGCGATCGAAGTGAAAATTTGAATAATGAGGCTAAGCAATAATTTTCCTTTAATGAACATAACTCTATGACCTATACATATATCAATCCAAATTGGCGAGCATCCGAAATATTTAGACAGTTCTCAATATCTACGGATCTTTTACAGCAATCGAACTGATTTTTTTATGTTCATAGAAGCTATGAATATAAGTTCACCTATAGGACTTTCAGTAACGTGGTGATCACAAATCCAACATGGCGGTGACGCGAATTATACATATTTAAATGGACGTTTCTCGCGATTTAACCATCCGAGTGCAGTGAAACTTTGCACGTTAAATGCTTATATAAATGTTAATCCACTGGCATTTAATTTATTTCAATTGTTTTCATAACCACAAGATGGCAGCTGTGCGAAATTTTAAAATCTCGGTTTTACTGATTCCCTTATTTGTTTGACGAACTCGCATTTACCTATCTTGCCATTTGTTCAATAGGAAATACATCGAAATTTGCCTATCTTTGGGGGACAATCCTGGAATATTTCGTGGGTGGGTTGGTTAGTTTAATGGCCGAGTTAGGCTCTACTATGAAAGAGCCCATAGAAAAAAACAAATAGTCGTGTTTTTCTGGGTCTTTCTAAAACCATACAGAACGGGCTTCTCGATTCAATCTATTCCGTGTGCCTTCAGTTGATCAGTGACGAAATATCTCGGACAGAATACTTAGCGATCGTGGCTGACGAAACCACTGACTGTGCTACATTGTCTCAGCTTGTTTTTATTGTGCGATATGAACTGAATGGCAAAATTAACGAAATGTTCGTTAGCCCAGAGATTATACTGCAGATGGAATTAGTCAAGCTTTATTTGCCGAACTAGAGAAATTGAAGGTGAATACGTTCCCTGAAAAAGTAATAGCTCAGATCTATGATGGTTCGAGTGTTTGAGCGGGCAACACACAGGTGTAAGTAGTGGTTTTGTGACAGTTCAAAACCCACCTCACAAGATGGCGGCGGTGCGTCGAACGCATGGTCGGATTTTGACGAATGAGGTGTCATTGAACTCGGCTGATACCCCCTTTCCAATGGACAACATATTTCAACCTCAAAATAAACCCTACCCCTAATAGGGGGTGAAATTGTATTTTTTGAGAAAATCTCGCTTTCCAAGTGCAACATGTGAGAGTTTGAATGCCAATATGGAATTAAACGTTGTTCCGCAAACCAATAATCAAAGAGGGGCATGTTAGGCCTTGAGGTGAGGGCCCCTGTCATTGTTGACGAGTCCCTGTGGATGGGTCCTTGTTGACAGGTCATTGTTGGCGGGTCATTGTTGACAGGTCCTTGTGGACGAGTCCGTGTGGACAGGTCCTTGTGGACGAGTCCTTGTGGACGAGTCCCTTTGGACTGGTTCCTACGGACTAGCTCATGAATTTATTTAAATTATGTCAAAGGGCCTAACTACATTTTGCGTGTAAAGCAGTGTGTTGAACTGACGTTGTTCACTAATCCCCCACTACTGTAATGGGATAACGATAAGAAAGAAAGTAACGAAATACATGTGAACACGTGTGAGATGTCATTATTAGCATCCTCCTTGTGAAACAAGTCACATCCTGTTTTGGTTCATACGTGAGAAAATGCAAGTTCATGTGTAATATGACCTAACACACAGGTGTTCACCTGTACACGTGCACGATAAGAGCTAACAAGTCACAACCTGTTTTGACAGTGGTGTGAGGTGAAGGGGAGGAGAGGGGGAGAGTCAGTGTAGGAGAGAACACAGGTGAAGAGAGAAAGAAATATGTATTGCTCATAATACATGTGGAGCTGAGGACTATAGGTTAAGTACAACATGAGTGAATAAATAAATACAAGGCACACAGGTTCACACAACATGTAATTTATTAATCCAAGAATTAAAGGCTGAGCTAAATCCCAACCATTTTACATATAGTGTATTTCCTTTTTGTTTCAACACTTTTTCCACAAGGTAATGTTTAGGAAACGCTGTATTTTGGAGTTCTTGAAGATAAAACCTGCCTTTTATGGGTTGATGGTTGAGGTCCTCGAGTAAATAGGTTACTGGACTGTTCAGGTTGACTTGACGAATTCGAAATAGTTCAGTCCCCCAATTTGGTGTGTAGCCCTTGTCGAAGACGGACTTGAATTTGCTCACACGAACATGGTCCCCAATGTTAAGGCGATTACGTTTAGGGTCTGCTGTTTTATGGGGTTAAACAGTTTATCCAGTTATGGAATATATTTGGTCACAAGTCGTGGCTTGGTCCCAATGGTTCTGTGTTTGGTGTCATTGTAACGTGACACTAGCTCAGGTAACAAGTCCAACCAGCGATAAGTGCCCTGAGCGGTAAACGCTTTCCACTTATGGGTTTTCAATGTTCGGTTGAACCGCTCGACCACGCTGGCTTTGAGATTGCTGTACGTGGTGTAATGGTGAATATCCTTAGATTTGAGAAAACTGGAGAAATCCTTGTTGAAAAATTATTTTCCCTGATCGGTTTGTAGCAGCTGAGGTTGACGTTTGGATTGTTGAATAATATGTTGAAAGGCCTTGGTGACTAGTGGACCAGACTTGCGACGCACAGGTTCAACAAACGCCATTTTGGAATAAACATCAATGACCGTCAACATATAGCGTACACCATCGTTCACGTTGGCATATGGAATCATTTCAACCAAGTCTGCTCGCCAAAGTTCATCCTCACCCTGTGAAATCACCTTGAGTCGCTGATAGTGACGTCTAGCTGGACGATGCAACTCGTGAGCAATACCCATTTTAATGGGTGAGGGCTTAAACAATAATTTTGGCATTTCGAAGTTCTTCCTCAATTTCTTGAATTTCCCAATCGTGACCAGTATGGCCGGCTTGACGTGAAGCATGCAACAGCTGTAGTCGCTGGACGAGTTTATTTGGATTGTGCCAGTAGGTAATATCCACAAGGGGTTTTAATGGTTTAAATGTCACCCCTGAAGCGGACCTTTACGACGACCACTTTGACTAGTGTGGAACATTTTTGCAATTATGGTTTTATATTTTTGAGATATATTAGCATTCACTTCTTGAGTGGGATCATACTGTCTTTTGTGGGCATGGGTGTCCAATAAAATGGATTTATATTTACCAAGGTCCTCTAGCGTATAACCTTGGGATGAGGGAGTCCGAGAGAATAGTAGCTTTAACAGTCCTGGTGTTAACTTATAGTCCATCTTTTTAATGACAGCTTTAGTACGACTAAATTTAATCGATGAATCACCAATTTTAAAACTATCATCCACATAGCGAACGCCATATGTGGTATCTGTGTTTCCAATAAATAGATTGGTGAAATAGGGTTCCAGTGTTGATCCATAATACTTTATTAAAATGTTTTTCAGTTGAGCTTTATGTTGAGGGGTGGTCAAGAGTTGTGAAAATGGAGACGATCTGGAAGGGCAACGTGTTTCAACCATGACCAAGGATTTCTTTTTTCTTAAAAACTCTGCAAGGGGTGATGCCTTTTTTGAGGCGTAAACACTTGTTCCTCATCATCCTCAACTTCGCTAACTCTAGTTAAATCTTCCTGTTCCTCTTCCTGTTCCTCTTACTCAGGGTCCTCATGGTGCGTCTGAGTGGCTTGTGAAACGGTGGGTAGCGTTTCAGATGGCTAGAAAGAGGGTTTCAACATAGCTTTTAGCGGAGGGGCTAAATGTTGTTGAATAAACAAAGCATGATCTGCACGTGATCGTTTCAATTGACGGAACTTTTGGCGAATAGTATCTTTTGCTCTAATAATATGCTTTTTCAATTGACTCTCTGCTAACGCCATGGTGTCGTGACAAATGACTTGAGAGGGAATGATACAGTGCCTTAAATAGCAATAAAATGATCAAACCCTACGCGATACCGCCCTTGGTTGAGTTCACTTTGTTTGTCCATCACTAAACAGGCATGACGATGTGTGTTCCAGCACTTGCCACACAATTCTGTAAACATTTGAAAGGTCATATCCGGATTCACATGTTCATTATAAATGTGACGACTATTCCTCTCGTCCTGGCGAAATAAAACAATGACATTGGCATTGTCACGAATCAACTGTTTGGACATTTTAGAATACGTTTGTCCAAGATAGAAGCAATCGATATGTTTGTGTCGACCCATGCTGAAATAGCTTTGAATGATGCCTTGTCGTTCAGTGGATACATCATCGAAAATCATGAGTGAATCAGGCTTTACCTCATCCGGTGAAATAACATTTTCTTGCGTGGAAAATGTAAAATACCCCATATTCTCATTTTGTAATCCAGACATGACTTGATCCAGAAAAACGTAGAGGGGTTGGTAGGGAGATTTTGCGAAAATATAAATATTTTGAAAACACAGACCATTGGGCGCTGTAATAAGTGTCAGCAAAAGATTGGTCTTTCCACAGCCGGAAGGTCCCACAATGATGCAGCGAATGGAAGATGGAAACAGTGAACCATGACGTTGTTCGCGTGATGTGGGACAGAGATGGGAAAACATGTCCCCCACGAGGAATGACTCTTGCTGCTTAATTATCTTCATTTCAACTAAGGCTTAGAGAGGCTAGCAGGCTGTCTATATATACATTGCACTGAGCCTTGTCATAGAAACAGTAGACTCGTACTACAGGTTGACGATGGATGTCTTTGGACGTGCGTTGATGGTCAAAGCTAGGTCTGTTCCCATACATGATCCTAAACAAGAAACTGATCCTGCTAATAAACACTATGTGGATAGGTCAGTAGTGCCACGCACAAAACAAGGAGATTATAACTTTAAAGGAAAGTGGTTAACCCATGTAAAACATCCTCAAGTGTCTACAGACGTTACTGCAAAAAAGTATGTGGATAACAAGGTGTATGAGTTTTAGGATAAAGTTCCCCAGCTTACGGTGGATGGCTATAGCGCTAATCATCACCGCATTATTCACGTGGAAGACCCACAAGAAGATGATGATGTCTGTACCAAGCGATACGTGACCTATGAAATGAAAAAGCTTTATAAATTTATCCCATCTGTATTTTTAGTGTATCTGACAATTGCAAAACCTGTGAATGAGAGAAACCATATACCGCTAGTTCATGACCAGCACTTGGCCTATGTGCTTGCTTTGGGTTTAAGCCACTATCGATTACACTATAATCGAACCATTCACATCAAATATGCCATACCTGATGAGAACCATTTACGAATAGAGATAAAAGGTCATAGGATGTTGGTCCATAACCATGAATTATCCTTTCATCTCATGTTGACATGGGATGAAAAACAAGCTGGAAAACCATAAACGATTTCCCACTTTATGTAGAATTGGAATATACAGTCATGAAATAACAATCTGACGTTAGTTGTGACTTAAACTTTCTTGTGAAAGGTTGTTGGTCATCATCATGGTGAAACAAAGATATGTGGTGAGAAAGACTAAAAATATGACCCTGTCCTTGGCAAAGCCTGGGCTTAAGACATTCGTGGACAAGCCCTTGCGAAAGAAAAAAAGAAAAAATAATGTGTTGACCATAAGGAAAGCTCTTCGAGCAGCACAGAGACATGTTATTCCAAAACGTCAGCGACAGGGTTCAAAACAAGGGCGAGTGATCCCCGTCCCCAAACGAGCGGGATTTTTACCTGCATTATTCGCTGGTCTGGCTGCTCTAGGTTCACTTTTAGGCGGCGCCAGTGCAGTGGCAAAAACGATTAAAGCCGCGCAACAGGGCAAGCAACAACTCAAAGAAAGTCAGCGACACAATGAAACGATGGAAGCCATTGCTATGGGGGCTAGAAATGTCAATTTGAAGCCAGCCTTTTATCAACAAGGATTTGGAATCTCTCCTTTTCGAAATAAAGAAAAAAACATCTTTAACCGCAGCCATAGCAAGACATGCCCTGACACATCAACAAGTGGAAAGCTATGCTAAACAACTGAAGCTTTCTCATTTTCGAGGTGTTTTTATGCGAAACCAATTACCCTCACGACCCTGGAAACATGAATGTGCTGTTGTCAATTTGGATGATCACCGAGGACCTGGAACACATTATGTAGCTTATGTCAAAGAGGGATCCACTGTATGGTACTTTGACAGTTTTGGGAATTTGCCCCCGCTCTTGGAACTAGTGGCCTATTTTGAAAACATGATCAAGATATATTATAATGTGAAACGTGAGCAAACGTTTAACAGCCAACAGTGTGGGCGTTTGTGTTTAATTTTTTTATATAAGACGCAGCATAAGCAAAAACGTCAACAGTATGTCGGTGGAAAGTAAGACGTTTACACTGCATTGACGTGGACCTGAAGTGAGCCTAGACTTTTACCCACCTATCGAATTGAGTGAAAAACCCTATGGTTTAGGACTTGTTTCACTTGAAACGTACAATAGAATATACAACATACGTGAAAATGTGAACAACAAGTTTTACTATGATGATTCTGTGCTCACCCTGAACTCTGGTGGATACACGATAGATGACATTTATGAACACATTTATGTGGTGTTGATCAATGAATATGGTTTAAAGTCATTTCTCGATGGAACGCGCAAGTTTGAACTTGTAGGAAATACCAACAATCATCGCTGCAGTATTTTTTCTACATTCAAAATTGACTTTAAAACACACCCCGATTCCATTGGTCCATTACTAGGATTTAAACCACGCGTGTTAGAGCCCAACAAAAACATGAATCAGACCATGAAGTGAAATTCATTGAGGATCATCATGTGTCGGTGATGTGTAATATTATTAGCCAAGTGTACACCAATCAAGAACCGTCGCATTCGCTTTATGACTTTATTGTAACATCGCCCAATGGCTATATTATTCGTGAAAACCCTCCAGTGGTGCTTTTTCATTCTGTGGCTGTCGATGGTATTAGTAATATAACATTAAGACTGATCAATAGAGAGCAACAACTCATCGATCTAGATTCTACCACACCAGTGACTTACAAGTTGGTGCTAAAGCCACTATGAAGTTTGTATATAAAGCAACAGCACCGTCTAGGAATACTGTTAGTTGTTTACCACGTGAATACACGTTAACATCTCAGAACAAGCAGATTTTACAGCATTTGGGTTACCACGTCAACCCCCATGATGAATTCTATCCTAGAGGTAGCGAACCACATCGATTAGCAACCAGGAGTGGTAAGAATTGATCTCCATTCTTATCAAGCTCAAACACCTGGACTTAATAACAATGATGAAATTCAATTTGTTATCAACAACCAAGATATTTACACTCTACCGCATGAAAGTTTTATTCAGATTGAAGGTCGGCTCACCAAAGCCGATGGCTCGACACCTACCACATCCATGCTTTCGCCTTTCTGTTTTCTGAAGTGCGTTACGTGATTAACGATATCGTGGTGGATAGCACTCTAAATGTGGGTATTTCCAGTGTCATGAAACGATATCCCTCTTATAGTGAGGAAGAAGCTAAAACACTTTGCATGGCGGGTTGGTGCCCTGACTCGATCAATGACTGGATGGTACACACCGATGGCACCTTTACTGGATATTTACCTCTTAAACTGATTTTAGGCTTTGCTGAAGATCACCAGCACATTGTGATCAACGCAAGGCAAGTGCATTATCTGGTGAGAGACAGGAGTGATAATAATGCACTCAAGGGAGCCGACAATGCACCCATTGATTCAAAAATTCAACTACAACGCTTGCTATGGAAAGTGCCTCATGTGACCCTTAACGATAGCAAAAAAACTGGACATACTCAAAATGTTAAAGAGAGATATACCTCTACCCATGGAATTTAGAAGCTGGGCACTCGATGAGTACCCGCTATTGCCCACCACCAACACACACAGTTGGTCTATAAAAACAGCCCGCTATACAGAGAGACCTCTCTACATGATTGTGGGTTTTCAAACAAATCGCAAGTATCAAAAAACCAAAGATGCCACACAATTTGATCACCTGCAATTGAGAAATGCACGTCTTTTCTTCAACGGTGCTGTGTTTCCCTATGAAGGACTGGATTTAGATTTTTCAAAAAATAAGTTTGGCCCCCTGTACGACTTGTTTTCTAAATTTAGATGGTCGTATTATCAAAAAGAGAATTGTCCTATGTTGTCACCCCAAGCTTTTAAGACAAGGGCGCCACTGATTATCTTTGACTGTTCCTACTTGGAAGAGTCTGTCAAACCATCCAATATTGACATTCTACTAGATTTTGAAACGCATGACAATGTTCCAGCCAATACCACGGCCTACTGTTTGATTATTCATCACAAACAAGTCAACTATTATCCACTGTCCAACCAAGTGACAAGTGTATAAATAGCAGGTCAACCCACATCAAACCGCTCAGTCATGTCTTGCTTTCAAGCCTCAAGAGAAGTTACATCCATGAATTTAAAATCTGAGGAACAACGTTTCAAGACCTTTGCGACGTGGCCGGTGCCTTTTATAAACCCTCAAGCCTTAGCGGCCGCTGGATTCTACTATTTAAAACAAGAGATGAAGTGAAATGTGGGTTTTGTCCCATCATCTTAGACCAATGGCAAGAGAGCGATGAACCCATGCAGGAACATCAGCGCTGGTCACCTGCCTGACCCTACCTGTGCAGAATGGAGGTGGGTAATATACCCTGTCATTCAAGTTACCCTTCACTCGTGGCTCTAAGTGATGAAAAAAGTTATGATACGTGAGGACTTGATGGTGTCAACAGTGCTTCAGTGAGCAGCTCACAGCCAAAAACACCCAGTTTAGAGACATTAGAATATCATCGGTGTTATGGACACTATAAACACAAGAGACTTTTTTGTTGTATGAGATGGTACCGCCTCTATCCTAGAATGAAAAAAGAATGTAAAACTTGTTATGCTAATAAAATAATGTAATAAAAATTGGTTGTTGTTGTTGTTATATTATTATTTCTTATGCCCCCCTGTCATATCCTAACCTCTATAGTGACTACTCGATGTTTTTATTTTCTTTTACTAGAATGGAATGTAAGTAAATGACATGGGTACACTTTACTGAACAATTGTCAGTCTGTGGTCAGTTGGACTTGATCCAGACAAGAGTGAACATGTTGCGTACACTGATTGCCGACTGTCAAGGGTTTAAAATTTAAAGAAGTGGCCATTATCGATTGTTCCACTTTTTGGATATCGCAAGCTACCTATTTGGTGTTTAAACCACCTTATGCGTTTGATTTTTTGTGTGATAAATACCGTAAACAAACCCAGTGGATTGACACTCATATGCAATTAGACTGGAAGCAAGGAACCATTTCATATAAGCACCTGGACATGGTCATGAAAGCCCACTTGTCTTCTGCCCATGTAGTATTTGTGAAAGGTAGTGAAAAACGTCAATGGCTACAACCATTTTTGGCGTCTTACTGTCAATGTATCGTTTTAATGGACATGGGCTGTCCCTCGCTGCAAACACTCATGGACCACTGCCCCTGTGACAATATTACCCATAAAGCCCTGGCAAAGGTGTGGCAATTGTTTCATTGGCTAACCACCAATGCCTGCTGGGAGTTGTTAAATAAAATTAAAACTGAAGGTTTACCTGTGGATGACACCAGTGAGATTCCTACAAGCGACGTGTAAACATCAACGTGATACCATGGAGAAAGGGGATGCTACCGATAAAGCGATAAAGCGATTGGAAAGTTCTTTGTGTGTAAAAAGAAACTAGACAGTTTTACCAAAGAAGAATTATTGGCTCTTCCAAAATCATTCATTTATTATGTCGCAGCAAATGCAGTGAAAGAAATCTGGCAACATGTACCAAAATCATGGACCCAAGACCCTGTGTTAAGTGAATTGCAACCATGTACGGATTATGATCACCATAAGCAAGTGGCTATGGCAAAAATACCCTCTATGCGACAGTGTGCTACTTGTTGGCTGGTCAAACTGTATCACGGTCATAAAAGTCAGTGTAAAGACTTTGTTTCCTCATACCACGGGTGTAATGAAGAAAAAAGCAGCAACAACAAACATCATCCACAGAGGAGGAGGAAGATCAAACCTTTTTACCATCGATGGAAAAGGATATGCCAGACCTGTACTGGCAATGGCGTCATTGATAAAGTAATTCAATACTTGACTTTCGAAATCTACCTACCTGGTTATTATTTGTGTAGTCCTGGAACTTGTCTTGAAGAACCTTTGCAGCGTGGTGATATACCTATTAATCCTTTGGATCAAGCATGCACCTTTCTTATCACCACAGTCATCCTGCATTAAGACGTGTGGTGGATAAAGTATCGTTGAAAAGCTAAACAACGTTTGACATCCTGTGATGTCTCAGTGGGAGAGAGGTTGGCAGCCCTCATTGTGATTAGTGCTATAAAAGGAAAGTTAATGATGAGTGGACATGAACATTGAAAAGGATTGGGAATTGGTATTTCTTTGTATTCTATTTTTGTAAAGCTCTATTTGTTGTGAAATAAAACAAGGTATACAAGATCACAATGTCCTTTAATTTTAAAAATGGTGATAGTCATTTCTTCATTCTTATTTTTTTTCTTACATGAATATTTACAATTTCCACTTCCCCTTTTTTACATTTCCCTTGATTAGTTAACACATTCTGTACATTTTTTTTGTTGTGGAATAAAACTAAGGTTCACCAGATCACTATGTCTTTTAATTCTAACAAGTAGTTCCGTGAAGAACTATACAGCCTATTTTCATATATCCTACTTATATCAACTGCCACTATCAGCATAGAAAATTTCAGTTTGATTGCTGTAATAGATTCGTAGATATTGAGTACCAACTAAATATTTCGGATGGTCGCCGTGTTGGATTTTATATATGTAAGTCCTAGAGTTATATAATGTTACATAAAAATTATTGTGTAAGTGTAGCATTCAAACTTCAATCGCAAGATTAGGACACAAGAAGTAATAAGGAGATATTAAAATTTTGCACAGCTGCCATCTTGTGGTTATGGAAAAAATTGAAATAAATTAGATGCCAGTGGATTAACATTCGTATAAGGATTTACTGTACCAAGTTTCACTGCACTCGGATGGTTAAATTGCGAGAAACGTCCATGTGAATATTTATAATTCGCGTCGCCGTCATGTTGAATTTGAGATCACCAGGTTATTTAAAGTCCTATAGGTGAACTTAAGTTCATAGCCCCTATGAAGATAAAAACAAATCAGTTTGATTGCTATAATGGATTCGTAGATATTCAGAGTAGTCTGAATATTTCGGATGGTCGCCATGTTGGATTGTTAAATGTATAGGCCATAGAGTCATGTACCATTGAAGGAAAATTATTGCGTAGGTTCATTATTCAAACTTTCACTTCGATCTCTTGATTACGACACAAGAAATAAAAACTTAATTTTAAAATTCGCACAGCCGCCATCTTGAGGTTATCTAAACAATTGAACTAAATTAGATACCAGTGCTTTACAATGTGTATAAACATTTCCTGTACCAGATTTCATTGCGTTTGAAACATTAAATCGCGACAAAGGTCTATTAAAATTTTTTAATTCGCTTGGCCGCCATGTTCGTTTTGCAGTTAACCGCTTTTTGACAGTCTTATAGGTGAACTTCCAGTAGTGCCCTTTATCTCCGTATAAAATTTCAGGGTGATACAGCTAATAGTTTCAGAGATATAGAATGCCGGTGAAATATTTCGCTCATCCGCCATCTTGTGGTTATATAAACAATTGAACCAAGTTAGATGTCGGTTCATTACAATGTGTATAAACATATACTGTACCAAGTTTTATGCGTTTGGTTGGTTAAATCGCGAGAAACGTCTATTTAAAAGTCGCAAATTTGCGAGGCCGCCATGTTGGTTTTGTAGTTACCAGTTTTTCAAAAGTCACATAAGTGTACTTCTAGTACTTCCCTTTATCACCGTAATAAATTCCAGGGTGATATCGGTAATAGTTTCGGAGATATTGAATGCTGGTGAAATATTTCGCACAGCCGCCATGTTGGATTGGTGAGACATAACAAAATTTGAAGGGCACGATCGAGGTCGCCCAGATTAGTACCATGAACTTACAGAGTTTCATTAAAATCGCTCCAGCCGTTTAAAAGTTATTAGGGGGGACACACACACCTCTCACACACACACACACGCACACACACACGGACAAAAGGTGATCTCATAAGCCTATTTTTTCAAAATTGAAAATAGGCTAAAAATGATGATAGCCATTTCTTCATTTTCATTTTTTCACACATGAATATTTACAATTTCCACGTTACATTTTTTACATCCCCTTGTTTAGTTCACACATTCTGTGCATTTTTTTGTTGTGAAATAAAAATTAGGTTCACCAGATCACTATATCTTTTAATTTTTAAGGATGGTGATAGACATTTCATTTTTTCCACACATGAATGTTTACAATTTCCACTTTTCATTTTTTTACATTCCCCTTGTTTAGTTTACACATTCTGTACATTTTTGTTGTTGTGAAATAAAAACAAGGTTTACCAGATCACAATGTCTTTTTAATTTTAAAATGGTGATAGCCATTTCACTTTTTCACACATGGATATTTACAATTTCCACTTTACATTTTTTACATTCCCCTTGTTTAGTTCACACATTCTGTAAATTTTTTAAAATCTTTTTCGTAATATACAAAAGCAAACATTTTACACTAAAATGTATTACTTATCTTATTTTTACTAAACTACAGTAGCCTAACATTATACATTCTACTTACAGTTTTTACAAAAAAATATTACAATATAAAACACACTACAAATATTACAATATAGTGATAAGTAGACTTAAGTAAAGTAATAGTCGTCATTGCGACTGTTCCCCAAGCAAGAGTATCAAATGTGTTGGGTATAAAGAATCGTTTGTTGTCTTCATTACTTAAAGCAACTTTGTTCAGCAAATTGGTATGTAGCTGATGATTTTTACTTCTAAATACACACATTCTCTTATATAATACAGGTGGGTTACTAACTATACAGTTTTTATAATCACTTATATCTAACTCTTTACTAACAACATTCTTTTTCACTCCTTTTAATTTTTTTACTACTACATCATCAATTGTCATATAGCTGTATGATTTAGATATTGTGCCTACAAAGGGGTCTATAATAACACCAGCACATTCATCCTTAAATTTCCCAAGAACCTTTTTGTTTATAGAGGCAAATGGTAAATATTATCCTCGGGATTGTCACTTGGATCAAACCTATTTAGCTCAGTTTTGATATCCTCATAAAAATCATCAGTTTTAAACTCATAAATAAAAGAATCTGTGTCTGTGTAGAGTAATTTAGCATTATCACGATAGTTTTTCTTTACATAATCATAGTGAAATTCATACATAAGTGTTTTTGACAATTCCAGAATGGTGTAAACCACATATATGCGTTTGTTGTAAGTTACTTTAAGACGATTCATTTGTATTACAACTAAATCCTCATGAATAATTGAACAGCTATGAAAGTTAGGCTTGCTTATTAAGTTGCTCGCACCATACATTTTACCATCATTCTCTCACTTTGTTATCAGCTTTACATCAACTCCTTTATCAACATTCTCCATAGTCTTTCCAAAAACACTATTATTCATGAGTTTATAAGAATCTTTTTCAAACGCGTTTGTTGACTGTGTTCTTAAATTATTGTTTAGAACAATATACGGTTTGAGCCATGCTGACTGATGAAATTGCAATACGCGATGAATTTTAGTTAATTTCAATCCATGCTGTAGACACTGTTTCAAGTTTTGATAATGTATTACATATTTACATTTATCATTCACATTAGCAACTAACATTTTTGTTCGTGATGTGATGTATGGAGATTTAATATTCTCAGGACAAAATGGTAAATCATTATGATCATCATGTAACTCTTTAGGGTACTCAAGATTTACCTCTAAAATATATTCTTTATCATCGTTATCATTAAGAGTGTCAACATGTAAGACATCAATTTCAGGTTGTGTCAGCCAGCGAAAATCTTTCAGTGGTAGATATTGACTCATAGCCCAACCATATTGGTTATTTGCATCGGGGTAGACAAATATACTTTGACTCTTCACAAGGGTTGTAGCTAGGCATGTATTTATTATTCGCTTTAGAGTACCGCCCTCTATATTGGCTTAATCTACCTCGAATTGATGATTTTATAAAATTGATCATGTCTATATCAGTCATTAATTCTAAATTTACTTTCGTTTTTTTCAACATTGAACTGAAACTTAACCCAGGAGCAGTGAAATACTGACAAGGATCAAGGTCATAAGTTTTCATACAAACATTCCGAACATTTTCAAAAACATCTGCTAATAATAACACATCTTGTCTTCAAATATATGTCTGAAAATTCTCCTAAAATTTGAATGTGGAACTGTGTCCATACACGTTGTGCATGTAAATATTCCTGATCACTGATATGACTTGTGTTTAAGGAACTGTAAAATGCATCTTTTGGTGGTAAAGAACACTCCTCAAGACGTTCCACACAGTTAATATATTCATAAGGGAATATACCCTTTTGACGAATCAAAATAAAATCATCTTCTTTAGGAAGGACACGTTGAATTTCATGAAACTGATCTGATTTTAAATTACAAGCCAGCTTATCAAGACTACTTGACATAAAGCGGAATGAATCTAAAAATCTCAGTTTTATAGTTTTCTTATTGTCAGTTTTGATGTATTTTGTGAACGATATGTATTGTTCCTTATTATTTGCAATCACATCAATTTTCACATCTGAAGCTCCAAATTCTTTAACGATAAAGTGGTTATCGTATTTGCTACCGTTATGTAGAATGACCGGAATGAATTTACTTAATCTATAATTTAAATTACATTCTTGGTGAGCAGCACCCCGATATTTTCCTGTTAAATGGCCATGATCGCGAACCCTCTCTGTATATAAACATTCGCCACATATAAAACAATTAGTTTCAGTTTCAAAATTCATTTGTTCTAATGAAGTTAGTGGTTCCATTGGAATGATCGTATTTAAAATAGAGGATATACAGATGGCATTTTTCTCAAGCCTTTCCATAAAAACTTTAGGTGCATCAGGTCCTCTATAGAGATCAAACTTATTTAAAGAGTCATCATAACTACATTTAATATAATATGAAAAGCTAAAAGGTTCATGAATGTGAGTAGTGTTGGTAAAAGGTTGGGCTGGTTTCGATGAACATATATTAAATGGTTTTAGCAAAGCCTTGAAGTCAGCATATATAACAAATGGTACTTGAAGCTGTTTCTCATAATCCTTAAATTTTAAAATGTTATTTCTAGGAGTAGGTAATACCGTACAAACATGATTACATCCCCATTTTTGATGTTGAATTAGTTGATCCTCTTTCTGGAAATGTAGCAAACAACCATCACACAACCACTTTTTACCATCGTGTTTTGAAACCTGACTACTGACAAGTCTACTGAAATGTTTTATCCAGCAATAGTGAGCATTTTCACCTTCGGTTATGTATAGTACATTTACATGAGCATCCTTTTATTTCCTGAGTATAATATAGAGGACCTACTATTCTCTTATTTTCAATTTCATAAACATTAATACTTATATTGTACAGCTCTTCAAAACGTTGAATGTCTTTTATCGCCATAGGAAATTATATTTCTTTTAAATCTAACACTGAAGAATTGTGAGGATAAGATGATGTTCTCTCCACATGTCCCACTGCTGGATGGAGAGCTGAGGTTACAGCCCACGCAAAACATGCTTGATCACTATTCAAAACATTCACAACAGCTCTCTTTCGTTTGATCCATACCGGTAAATCAATATATGATGATGCTCGAAGGGGATTGTATTTATTCATGTTGGTTTCTAAATAAAGTACTTCAACCAACGCCCAGCCTGACTCCCTTTCCTGGAACTCTTAACTCTTCACAATGATAGCATTTGAAATATTTCGATACATATCACTAATATTAGTTGATTCGCTAACAATAATGTTTTTTGTATTAAAGGATTTGATATCCATAATTTCACCTTCACTCCCAGTTTTTACATAGAGTCCAAAAAGTTCATAATTCATTTTAATTGTTTTATGCTCTACTAAAACATTTTCTACTAAGCCAAACACAGTAGGTTGAACATTCTGTAAAAATGTTTCAATACTTTGAGTTTTTTCTTCACTATAAAGTCTGTAACTAGCAATTCGACTTTTAAATGCACTACCAATTTGTTGAATATTTCCAGAATTTATTTCATGGCAAGCGTTGTTTTTATGATTAATGGCGACTGAGTGAATAGTGCAGACGTGACCAGCTCCATCAATTTGTGTAATTACGAGTGTTTCTAGTGGGAGAGCCATGTGTATCTAGTGTGTGATTGTCAAGTGTAAAACTCTTTAGTAACTGATACTAGTGAATCTACTGACAACTACTTCCTTAACGAGTAATCCCGTTTTTATTGAAAACGAAGGAGTGCGTCACCAAGCTTTACTATGAGCGCTTGCGAAGAATGCAGGGAAGTGCTAGCGAAGGCTCTCAAGGTACAGTGTATAACTTGTGAAAAATGGTACCACAAGAAATGTGTTACCAATTTTACTAGGTTTACAGAGTGGAACTGCCAAAAGTGAGTGAATACCAAAAGTACACGGAAATCAGGCCCTATTAATAAAACCACCCCATCACTGGACAGCATATTCTCCTTACTACAAGAATTGACAGAGGAAGTGCGAAGAATGAAGGAAGAACAGAAAGTGCGAGAAACTGATTTAGGGAATTCTCTTGAACTCTGCCACATAAAATTGGACGACACTGTACAATTAATTGCAAACCAGCAGAAAGAATTAATTAAATGTACCGATCAAATTGACAAATTAAGACAAGAGAATTGCAGTCTAAAAGAAAAAGTCAAGGTGATAGAAAACCGTGTTGGAGATGTGGAGCAAAATTCAGGAAGGAATACCATCGAAATACATGGAGTTCCAGATTTACCAAATGAATCCGTCCAGGACACTGTTAAGAAAATCGGACAGGCTCTGGATTTACAAGTAAGTCCAGAAATGATAGATGCCTGTCACCACCTTCCAAAATCCCCGAACCAAACGCACAGGGGAATCATAGTGAAATTCGTGAGGAGAACCGACAAGGAACTCTTCATGGAGAGACGGAGAATCAAGAGGAACCTCTCTACTAGACATGCTAATCTTCCTGGTGACAACACAGTCTTCATAAACGAAAGCTTGTCCCCCCAGAGGAGGAAGCTCCTGGCCCAGGCACGAAACACACGCAATGAAAAAGGCTACGCATTCATTTGGGTAAGAAATGGCATCATTAAAATGCGTAAGAATCAAGGTTCTGATGCAATAATTATTAATAGTGTAGAAGACTTAGCTAAACTGTAAATATGTTGTCTACTTCTATATATCCTATTTACTATCAGAATGTGCGTGGTCTGAACACCAAATTGGACAAACTGAACACAAACATTTTAGTCAATGACTTCTTAGTTATAGCTCTTAGTGAAACATGGCTAGATTCGAGTGTTTATGGTGCCGAGGTCTGTAAGGAGAAGTACAGAGTATACCGTGCGGACCGAGGTCGTGGTAACACGGGGAGGGGAGGGGGTGTGCTAACAGCTGTCAGGGAAGATGTAACGGTACTTCAGGTAAAGCCCATTTCTAGCAGTTACGAAGGCTTACTTCTAAAATTAAACTTTCAAGGAAAGACATGGTTTATTGTTAACTTGTATATACCTCCGTCCTCAAAGCTGGAAGTGTATTCAGAAGTATTCCAATGGCTAGAATCACACTACGAGGCTCATGACAATAATGTACTAATTGTTGGGGAGTTCAATATACCAACAATAACCGATAACAATAACGATTTAAACACAACTCAGCAAAGTCGAGAACTGAATCTTTTTATAAATCTATGCAATATGATCTCATATAATTCAGTCCAAAACAGCCACGGTAAAACGTTAGACTTAGTTTTAGCCACTCAGAATATAACAAATGTAAAATGTACACGAAACACTGAACCCCTACTGCCTGAGGATGTCCACCACCCCGCTCTGAATATAGAAATGCAGGCCACTTCTACAAATAAAAAAAATGCAAAATTGACTATCAAACATCATACAGTTTTAAAAACGCAAACTTTTAAAATCTATTCACGGGTCTAAGGGACTCGAACTGGGACTGTTTATACAAATGCAATAATGTCGATATTGCAGTAGACTGCTTTTACTCGAACCTATACGGAGTAATAAACGAATCGGTCCCTCAAATAAAATCGCAGAACAAAAGAAAATATCCTATATGGTTTACAGATGCCATAATTAAAAAATTACATGAGAAGGAATTTTATAGGAAACGAAGAAGATTGTCGGACTAGCCTACTTCAACAGTCAGTTTAAAATAATACGATCCGAATAAAATCAGCATATCAAAGGCACATTGAATCTATTGAACAGAATATCACTGAAAATACAAAATCCTTCTGGGCGTATGTAAAAAATAAAAAGAAGAAGAAGAATAATAGTTGTGATACATTTTGCCACGACAGTAAAACATACGATAATGAACAAGACGTAGCTGAAGTTTTTGTGTCGTATTTCAAATCGGTTTACTCACCAAATAAAGCCCAATACTGCATGCCTAGCGATACATCTATCACTACCGACACTCTTCACATTGACAAAGTCACCTTACGTGAGGTAGAAGTAGCTATAAGAAAACTGAAGCCTAAATCCTCAGCTGGACCAGATCATATCCCGCCATATGTATTTAAGGGCTGTGCAGATGTTCTTAAGCACACTCTTCTTTTCATATATAACTTAATTATCAAAACCGCCACATTCCCATCTAATTGGAAGAAAAGCCGAGTATGTCCAATCTTAAAATCTGGAAATCCAATGCTAATTAGTAACTATCGTCCGATATGTATATTGTCAGCGGTAGCAAAGATTTTTGAATTCATTCTGTACCAAAGAATTTCCATTTATGTCAGACCATTAATATCCGAAAAGCAGCATGGTTTCCTCGCCCGACGTTCAACTATCACAAATATGGTCAACTTTACTGAATCAGTGTCCAGAACATTAGACTCAGGAGGACAAATGGATGTTGTATTCACAGACTTTCAGAAGGCTTTCGACAAAATTAACCACGATGTCCTCCTGAAAAAACTCAAAATCTTAGGATTTTCTGATCTACTTATATGCCTCTTCAGTTCTTACCTTAAAGGCAGGAAACAATATGTGTCATTTCATAGAAAGAACTCTCGAGAATTTGAATCTAATTCGGGAATAGTTCAGGGATCGAACCTTGGACCTTTAGTTTTTCTCATCTTCATAAACGATCTACCTCAAAGAATAAAGCATTCTAATTGTCTATTGTATGCTGATGACTTCAAGGTATATAGACAAATATCTGTATCTACCGACTGCGACTTGCTTCAAAATGACCTGAACAGTATTATGGAAAGGACTACAGAAAATTTATTGGGATTAAACGTAGAAAAATGTATCTCAATGTCGTTCAGCCGGAATATAAACCCTATCGTTTTTAATTACAAGTTAGGTTGCAGTGTCCTGAATTCCGTTCATGAAAACAAAGATCTCGGTGTGTTGCTAGATCGAGAATTAACGTTTACCCCCCATATACTGAAAATGATAGCTGACTCAAACAAGACACTTGGATTTGTTATCAGGAATACAAAACCATTCAAAAACATAAGCACGTGTATCCACCTCTACAACACACTAGTCAGACCGAAACTAGAATATGCTAGCATTATATGGAGTCCTAGATGCAAGACATATACCTCAATGATTGAAAACACACAAAAGAAATTCCTAAAATATCTACATTTTAAAAGAACAGCCAACTATCCTCACTTGATACCATACAAGGAACTGCTAATAAATTTTGATGTAGACAGTTTAGAAATACGAAGAAAAATAGATGCTATGAAATTCCTTTTCAAAATTATAAACAATTCAATTGATGATTCCGAATTCCTTTCTCTCATAAATTTCCATGTACCACGCATCAATTCTAGGAACAATATCACATTTGAAATTAAAAGAACCAGGACATCTGCCCACAAAAATTCACCGCTGAACAGACTATGTAATATTTTCAACAATGTTGCTCAAAGAAATAATGCCATAGATTTTAGTACTTCCTTGACAGTATTTTTGATGGAATTCCTAACCACTCTCCTGAAATAATGCCACAAACCTTGCAAATTGTAAATCATGAATTCTTACCACTGAGTCATTTTACATAGCCTAGCTTGTATTACACATGTTTTATTTGTAACTAGCAGAAGTACCCGTTCTTCGAACGGTGTTCGGTGTTAACACCAGACATTATAATAATAATAATAACAATGTTATTGGTGTTACATCCCTTTTAAGTACTGTTGCTTTTAGAGACGCACCAGACATTATCAATTGAGCTTCTGTTGCAATGGTTAGCGGCTTGTAATTCCTTCATAAGTTTATCAGAACGAAGTTAATTTTCTGGGAATATCACACACACACTGTTAATTTAAGGGCCTTATAATGTGGTTTTCGGAGATCCTTTATAGACTCGCGAATTTTTTTGTCTCACATTGAGAAGTGCAACATATGCTTTGGTCGTCCTTCTAGGATAATTTTTATATTTCGCCTATTTTAGCATGTATTTTGAGAAGTTTTCCCTATATCCACCCTTCTACTGTATGAAAAGTACGGTGAAGAGTTTTATAAATGATTGGTGTATTGACTCATGTTTACCATACCTAATTTTACGATGCACCAAGCATCCGAACATGAGTTATAGGCGTACATAAGGATACAGAGAAAGACAGACAGACAATTCTATTGTCTACAACATATCACCCAGAAATCCAAATATGGGTATATCTACCACACAGTATCAAAGAAAATCACCCTTACGATGAACCCGTATGTCGACAAAAAGAAAAGAAAAAAGATTAGTTGAAATGTGCTTTCAAACTAAATTCACCTAACGTGTACTTCCTGTCATGAAATAGAATTGAAAGTCTTGTAGATGAAACGCAATACACGTCACATAAAAACTGACCCTCTACGTTGTGTTGGGTCCCCATACACAGGAAGACCTCTATCATAAATTGTAAAAGCTTGTGGTGCATGAAAATTCAGGTTCTTTAGTCTCAAATGGCCCAAATTCCTAAAAGCCGCAAAAAATGCTGATTCAATTCAGGAATTTTTGAAAATAATGTTGTTGTTTGGAGATATAATAGACCTTCTGTACTATATGTCGCACGTGAAAATTGCATGAAAAAATCCTAGATTACCCCTTGACCCCCTTAATTGCATTGGTGAATTATACAGTCTACGTTGGTTCCGTGATAACCTTATATTTGCAAACTTTCACAGAAATGTAATAAATGTAATAAATTGCTTCTTACTGAAATAGATGGAAAGTTGGATGCCACCCCTTGAGATAATGTTGTCATGGTTACGGATTTGCATTCCTTCATTAGTTTGTTAAATAAAATTTAATTAGTTTTCTGGGAATGTTTCAGAAACTGTTGGTTTAAGAGCCTTATAATGTAGTTTTCGAGGACCCTAGAGTTTTATTTCTGGCACCGAGGGGCTTTGTCTCGCCGTTGTACGCCATAATATAATACTACTAATAATAATATAATATAGGGATAGGAATATAATAGACCTGCCATACCACACCCGCAGGTGTAAATCGCGTGAAAAAAATTCTAGACTACCCCTTGACCCCCTTAAGCGCATTTTACATATTGATGAAATTTACAGCTTAATTTGGTTCCATAATAACCATCTAGCCGTTTGCAAACTTTCACACTAATGTAATTAATGGAATTGCATTGCGTCTTACAGCAATAGATGGACCTCTGAGAATCTGTTGCCATGGTTATGGCTTGCATTCGTTCAGTAGTTTATTAAATTAAATTAGTTTTCTGGGAATACCTCAAAAACGGTTGGACGTAGGACCTTAAAATGTGTTTTTAGGGCCCCCGAATGTTATCTCTCACATTGAGGGGCTGAAAATGGGCTTTGTCTCGTCCTTCTACTCCTATTTCAGCATGTATTTTAAGGGGGTATGCCCCCTTTTATGATAGGTACAGAGAAGAGATACATCAATGATTAGTGTCGTGCCTCTGATGGATATTAGTACCAAATTTTGCGTTGATACACCCAGCCGTTCTCGATTTATAAGGGAACAAAGTTGTCCACAATCAAACAAACAGACAGACAGACCAAAACATTATTTTCGCGCGCATCTATCATAAAACAGTCTGAAACGTGTAAATAACTCAAATTTCCGTAGAAATTCAGAAAAAAAACATACAAATTTTCTATTTATATATGTAGAGATATACTGCACGGCTCGGTGTTGACCGTGTTTTATTGCACAAATTTAGGATTTACTCGCTAACCGTTGGAGATACACGAAAAGTGTTAAGGACCTTTTGGATAGAAAATTGAATGTTAAAGCTCATGTATGCCATCAAAAGGTTGCTATTTCTTAGCGTTCTCTTTTTATTTGAAATGGAAATATCAAATTTTGAAACCAAAGGGTGTAGTGACGTCATAAATGTGGGTTTTACTCGCTAACCGTTGGAGATAAACGAAAAGTGAAGCTCGTATGTACCGTCAAAAGTTTGCTATTTCTTAGCGTTCTCTTTTTATTTGATAAGGAAATATGAAGTTTTGATTAAAGTGTGTAGTGACGTCACTAAAATGGTCGCCATTTTTTAGCCTACTATTCACATTTTGCAAAAATGAGGAAAAAGTAGACTTATGAGATCGGGCAAATGTGTGTCTGTCTGTCCTTCTGTCTGTCTGTCTGACTGTGTGTGTGTTCCCCCCACCCCTATCAACTCCTAAACGGCTGCAGCAATCGAAACAAAATTTGGTAGGAGTAAAGATTTATACCTGAATATCTCACGGCCATATTTGAAAATGATGTCAGTGCTACCAACTGCTAAAAAATCGCAATTGAAATTTGAGCTCCATGTTGGATATCTTGGAAAGTATGAATGGGAGCTATTTCAAAATTGGCACATGTACAGATCATAATATTTCAGTTTAATTTCCAGGAGGCTAAACATGGCAGTGTTGCCAAAATGATAATAAGCCTCCTGATAGGTCCAATTTTTAAATGCATAGAACTTCTATACTATCAATTGGAATTCAACCAAATTTCGTATGTTGTATGTGTACATAACCAGATATGCCTGAGCGTATTCTTCAGACCTACCAGGGCTGCCAACTGTTAATAAATGCTCCTAATTTATTTTATCCAAATACCAATATATCAGAAAGTATGCAAGCCGACAGCTTTAATCTATGCACACGTATAGTCCCTGACATTCTATATTAATTTGGAGTAACTTATATACGTCAGTGCTACCAACATGATTCTAAGCCTGCTGACAGGTCCAAATTTAAATACATGTAACTTCCATACTATCATTTGGATTTCAACCAAATTTCGTATGTGCTATGTGTTCCATAACATATATGACTATGCGTATTCTAAGGAGCAACCAGTGCTGCCAACTGTTAATATGTGCTGTCCCTATTTTTGTTACCCTAATATCAATATATCAGAAAGTATGCAAGCCAATAGCTCTAAACTTTGCACACGTATAGTACCTGGCATTCTAGACGAATTTGGAGTAACTAATATACGTCAGTGCTGCCAACATGATTCTAAGCCTGCTGATAGGTCCAATTTTAAAATGCATGTAACTTCCATACTAACTAATGGATTTCATTCAAAATTGGCACAACAATAGATCATATTATTTCAGATTATTTCTGACCAATACATGCATGACATTGTTGCCAACATGATTTTACGCGCGCTGTTAGATCCAATGTTTAACTGCATGTAACGTCCATGCTATTCATTGGACTTCAACCAAATTTTGTATTTTGTACCTTAAGAGACGGAACTAAGAATATATTCAGTCATCAGGGCTGCCAACTGTAGTGCTCTATTAGGATACATTATGCCAGGTATACAGTATTTCGAACTAATTGGAAATTTCGATATTAGCAACTTAATTTCGTCATTATTCTAGATAGGTTCATATTCTGTAAAATAATCATTGGCATGAAAAGTAGGCTGTATAGTTCTTCACGGAACTTCTTGTTAATAGTGCAAATTATCGAAATAAAATGTATCCTATATGTAAACCTGGTAAATCAGCTACATCCATGCAAAATTTAATTTAAATCGGACCAGTGGTTCTTGCGTTATTGAGTAGCACACAGGCAGAAGGACAGACACACACCATCTCATTTTTATATATTAGTATAGCAGAAGTACCCGTCCTTCGCACGGTGTTATATATTAACACCAGACATTATCAATTGAGCTACTGTTGCAATGGTTAGCGGTTTTTCATTCCTTCATAAGTTTATCAGAACGAAGTTAGTTTTCAGGGAATACCACACACACTGTTAATTTAAGGGCCTTAAAATGTGGTTTTCGGAGACCCCTTATAGACTCGCGAATTTTGTGTCTCACATTGAGAAGCGCAACATATTGTTACGGCTGTGAGTTTGTGTCATCACTCGCCGCATGAGTCACAACTGCCCCAGGGCTGGGCTGTGCCCTGCCTCCTGTATTGCGTGTGCCTTATGCAACAGGGCTACTAGGACAAAGGGGTAGTCCAGAATATTCGTGACTGGACCAGCGATGGAAACCTCGAGAAGCCGTGAACCCTGGATGGATCTAGAAGCATTATTGAGTCACCCGCCTGCTATATAAGTGCGACCTGTCTAGCAGTTGTTGTTGTTGTGTTTACGAGCTAGTGTGAGCGATTATCCTGAGCGACAGAAGTGTGGTGACTTGCGAAACCCCTAGTGGAGCGGGAAAGTGAGTTTTCTGTGGGTGTGTGTTTTTGAGTGAGTGCGACAGAAGTGTGGTGACGAAGTGCTGTGCGAGTTACGAAATCCAGTGACATTGTTTCTCCAGCTTGTGGACAGCGAAATAGCCTGCAGCAAGTGATCGTAAGTAATTGTGGTTGGTGAACATAAGGGAGAGGAGCAGGTAGTTTCTGTCAAGGCCACCGTACTCATTAGGACGGATTAACTTCTGTGGTCTGTTGACAAGTGGAAAGGCCAAGAGCGCTCAAGGAAGAGACTTGAGGAAACTGGAGTAAGGCTCCTAATTGCTTGTATTTGCTGATTAGTGTAATTTTCTGGCCACAATAAAGTTAATTATTTCTTTAAGCAGTAATTGGTGTTGTGCTTTGTACCCCACCGTAATCCAGTTAACAAAAAGTGCCACTAAGGGGATGGCACGTAACAACTGGTGTCAGAAGCCGGATTACGAACTCAAGCACAACACCTGACGGTCCTGGTTTCAAAACCCGAGCTGGTCATTTTCTCTAATTTTCCTGTGAGTGCATGCCCTTTACAAGGCAAACAACTAAAATGGAGGCGCAATTGGCAGCATTGCTAGAAAAGTTAAATGGCATAGAAGACGGCCAGAAGAATTTAACCAAGGAGCTAACTGCCAAATTGGAAGACAGCCAGAAAAGTTTAGCCGAGGACCTAACTTCCAAATTAGAAGACGGTCAGAATAAGCTAGCAGAGGACCTAACCGCCAAATTTCTGGAAGAGTGTCTGCTGACGAAATTACAGGAAAGTCAAAAGAAATTGGAACAGGGTCTGCGTCAGGAAGTCAACACCGTCTGCCAGGGCCTACGTGAGGAAATCACAGCAGTAGAAAAGAAGTTCGACGCCTTACAAGAGGAAGTTGCCGAACTGCGCCAACGCCCACTGACGGGGGTGGAAGAAAAATTCAACGCTTTACAAAAAGAAATTTCTGAGCTGAACCAACGCCCGTCGACGGGGATGGAAGCGAGATTCAACGTTCTTCAAGAGGAAGTTGCCGAGCTGCGCCGACGCCCGCCCACAGGTACACCGGGAATATCAGGAACGGGACAGAGCAGAGTGACGCCCCCAACCTTCGACGGAAAGGTCCCGTGGAGCACCTATTTACGTCAGTTCGAGGCAGCCTGTTCAATAAACAACTGGAACAGCACGGAAAAGGCTACAGCTCTCATTGTAGCGCTGAGAGGGGACGCCCTTAACGTCCTTCAGGCCATCCCGACTGGATCCCAGGACTACGCTTCACTAATCGCCCATATGGAGTCCCGATATGGAGATAGCCATCTTCAGCAGGCCTACCAGATGCAGCTCCGGACCCGGGTACAAAAGAACGCGGAAACCCTGCAGGAGTTCGAGATAGACATCGCACGTCTCGTAAGGCTCGCCTACCCAACAGCGCCGGCCGACTTTCTGGAGCAGATAGCGACGCAGACTTTCACCGACGGGCTACGGGACTCGGACACTCAACAGGCGCTGCGTCTCGCGCGCAATAAGACCCTGGCAGATGCGCTGAGCCACGCACTTGAGTTCGAGACGGCAAACCAGGCATCCAGAATGCACGCGCGGGTGTGTCAAGTGGACGTCGACGAACCAGTAAAAACCAACGAGACCAAGCCCCTGGCCGACGAATTAATGGAGGCGCTAAGCCGTTTCTTCGATAGTCGCGGTACCACCAGCAAAAACGTAGCCAAAGGACATCCGGAGAGGCGGCCCGGAAGAGGACTACCGACCTGCTGGACCTGCCGTAAGAGAGGCCACCTGAGCAAGGACTGCGGTGATCGCCGCCGCCAAGGGTTTCCGTCGGGACGGTCAGTCGTAGGGAAACCGCGCGGCCCAGGAAAGCAAGTATCAGCCAGCCTAGGGGGGCAAAGGTTGGCTTGTGGCAGTCGTCAAGTCCCGGCAGTCCAAGTTCGTGTGACGCAGTTACGGAGGGATAATAGCAGCCTGATGGTCGACGGAGTCGTCAACGGAGAGAGCTGGCCCATGCTAATCGACACGGGAGCATCGAGGACCATCGTCAGCCCCGCCGTGATCCCGAAGTGGAGAGTTCAACCCACACAAAGGAACCTCCAGCTAATAACCGCGACCGGAGAGACCGCACCGGTACATGGCGAAGCATCACTGGAGTTCGTCATTGGTCGACGGGCGATAGAGCATCCAGTGCTTGTGGCTGACGTATCAAATGAAGTGATCATCGGACTGGACTTCCTGGACCAGAACAACATCATCTTGGATCTGAGTACCAACACTCTGCACTTCGGAGGTGAGGAACTTGCTTTGCAACCTGCGCACGAGTCCATCACCGCACGACGAGTAAGGCTGAGAGAAGACGTCATCGTTCCCGCCAGGACGGAGGTCAGCGCTGCCGTAATTGTCGACAGAACTGCTGAGGGAGTGGCGGCTGTCATCGAACCAAAATATGAGGACATCCAGACAAAAGGATTGCTAGTTGCCAAGACTCTCATCAACACGACGTCTCGACCGTACGTCCGCCTGTCCAACCTGAACGACTACGACATTACGGTTCACCGGGACACCAACCTAGGAGTCTGCGAGCCCGTTACCTGGATTGCCCGCATCACAGATACGACAGACAGACACCTGCAGACGGACAACCGAAGAAGACGCACACTGCCAGAAGAACTACAGAAGCTGTACCAAGGATCCCAGGACCATTTAGACGAGGAACAATCACGCCAACTTCTGGACCTGCTACGCGAATTCCAGGATGTCTTCTCCTTGGGGAGCAAAGACTTCGGCAGGACAAGCTTGGTCCAGCACAGAATCGACGTTGGGGACAGCGCACCGATTAGGGCCCCATTCCGACGTGTCCCGCTCGCCAAGCAAGCCGAAGTCGACCGGATGGTAGAAGAGATGAAGGAGCAAGGGGTGATCGAGCCATCACATAGTCCTTGGAGTTCTCCGGTCGTGCTTGTGAGGAAGAAGGACGGTTCCACCAGGTTCTGCGTGGACTACAGGCGGGTGAACGACGTCACAAAGAAGGATAGCTACCCTCTACCCCGGATCGACGACACGCTGGATACCATATCAGGGTCAAGGTGGTTCTCCACCTTGGATTTGAAGAGTGGCTACTGGCAGGTGGAGGTCCACCCTAAGGACCGCGAGAAAACGGCGTTCTCTGTGGGCAGCGAACTCTGGCAGTTCACCGTCATGCCATTCGGTCTGTGCAACGCCCCTGCGACCTTCAAAAGGCTAATGGAGTCCATTCTGAGGGGACTACACTGGAAGACCTGCCTGGTCTACCTAGACGACGTCATCGTTCTGGGGAGAAGCTTCGAGGAGCACTACAGCAACCTGAAGGAGATCTTGTTGAAGCTACGGGCTGCCCAGCTGAAGTTGAGCCCCAAGAAGTGTCAGCTCTTCCAGAAGCGGGTCCAGTACCTTGGGCACATCGTCTCCGAGGAAGGGGTGCGCTCCGACCCAGAGAAGACCGCAGCTGTGAGGGAGTGGCCAGTTCCGAAGGACAAGTCCCAACTACGAAGCTTCCTGGGACTCTGCACTTATTACCGTCGCTTCGTGAGGGGATTCGCCGACATCGCCAAACCTTTACATCGACTGACTGCGAAGCACCAACTCTTCACGTGGACAGCAGAATGCCACTGTGCCTTCGAACAACTCAAGCAGGCTCTGTGCACCGCGCCTATTCTGGCCTACCCCAGACCTGGAACAAGGTTCATCGTCGATACCGATGCCAGCGACTTTGGCATAGGGGGAATCCTGTCGCAGGTAGTGGACGGCGAGGAGAGAGTAGTGGCCTACTTCAGCAAGGCCTTGTCAAAGCCAGAAAGGAACTACTGCGTCACCAGGAAGGAGCTGCTCGCCATCGTGAAGACTATTGAACACTTCCACAAGTACCTGTACGGGCAAGAATTTCTCATCAGGACCGACCATGCATCCCTGCGGTGCCTCCTGAACTTCAAGCAGCCCGAGGGTCAACTCGCGCGGTGGTTAGAGAGGCTTCAACAGTACAACTTTGAGATTCAGCACAGGAAAGGCCAACTGCATTCTAACGCCGACGCCCTGTCACGAAGACCGTGCCCCGAAGACTGCATTTTCTGTGCCCGAAGGGAGGAGAACACCGGGATACTGTGCCGACGGACTACTGTGGAACTTCAAGGGAACTGGAGCCGCGGATCTTTCACGCGGGCACAAGCAGAAGATGATGACCTGGGACTGATAGCCGAATGGAAGAGGGCCTGTGTTCCCAGACCCGGGTGGAAAATTGTGAGTGACTGCAGCCCAAAGTTTAAGTCCTGCTGGGCACAGTGGGACTCGCTGATTGTAAGGGATGGCCTCATCTGCCGTACCTGGGAGAGCACCGACGGGAAGACATCTCGGGAACAAGTCGTCGTTCCAAAGGCTATGACGGAGGAAGTCCTGAAGGAAGTTCATGGAGGATCATCTGGTGGACACCTAGGGATAAAGAAGACCCTGGAGAAGCTGAGAGAGCGGTTCTACTGGATCGGATGCCGAACAGACGTGGAGAACTACTGCGCGAGGTACCACGATTGCGCAGCCAGCAAGGGCCCAGGACGAAGACGACGGGGTCCACTAAAGACCTACTACGTGGGCGGCCCCATGGAGAGAGTGGCCATCGATGTTGCTGGGCCATTCCCGTTAAGCGAGGCAGGGAACCGGTACATATTAGTCGTCAGCGACTACTTTACCAAATGGCCGGAGGCGTATGCGCTCCCTAACCAAGAAGCCGCGACGATTGCAGAGACCCTGGTGAAGGAATTCGTCAGCCGGTACGGAGTACCCCTGGAGCTGCACTCCGACCAAGGGAGGAACTTCGAGTCGCAGGTGTTCCAGAACCTATGCCAGCTGCTGGGAATCCGGAAGACGAGGACAACGCCGCTACACCCTCAGTCCGACGGGATGGTAGAGCGATTCAATCGCACCATCGAGAACCATCTCCGAATAGTCGTCAGCGAGCACCAGAGGGATTGGGACAAACATCTTCCACTATTTCTCCTGGCCTACCGCGCCGCCGTGCATGAAGCCACCGGGTGCACACCAGCCCGGGCCATGTTTGGGAGGGAGCTCCGTCTACCTGTCGATCTTGCCTTCGGCCGACCTGGGAATGATCCGATCCCGGTAAGCCAGTATTGTCAAGAACTGGTCGACCAACTGGAGGACGTACACGCGTTCGCGAGGAGGAAACTGCGGATCGAGACCGACCGAATGAAGACCCGATACGACCAGCAGACGGATGCCGGCGGATTCCACGAGAATGACCTGGTCTGGCTCATCAACCCATTACGGAAGAAAGGCCTGTCACCCAAACTGCAGAGGTCCTGGGAGGGCCCGTACCGAGTCGTGAAACGGATCAACGATGTCGTCTACAGGATCCAGCGGAGCCCGAGGGCGAAGATGAAGATCGTGCATCGAGATCGCCTGGCAGCCTACGGAGGGACACAGACGGACCAATGATTGATCGGGACGATCAGCCTTTTTAGGAAGGGGGTGGTGTTACGGCTGTGAGTTTGTGTCATCACTCGCCGCATGAGTCACAACTGCCCCAGGGCTGGGCTGTGCCCTGCCTCCTGTATTGCGTGTGCCTTATGCAACAGGGCTACTAGGACAAAGGGGTAGTCCAGAATATTCGTGACTGGACCAGCGATGGAAACCTCGAGAAGCCGTGAACCCTGGATGGATCTAGAAGCATTATTGAGTCACCGGCCTGCTATATAAGTGCGACCTGTCTAGCAGGTGTTGTTGTTGTGTTTACGAGCTAGTGTGAGCGATTATCCTGAGCGACAGAACTGTGGTGACTTGCGAAACCCCTAGTGGAGCGGGGAAGTGAGTTTTCTGTGGGTGTGTGTTATTGAGTGAGTGCGACAGAAGTGTGGTGACGAAGTGCTGTGCGAGTTACGAAATCCAGTGACATTGTTTCTCCAGCTTGTGGACAGCGAAATAGCCTGCAGCAAGTGACCGTAAGTAATTGTGGTCGGTGAACATAAGGGAGAGGAGCAGGTAGTTTCTGTCAAGGCCACCGTACTCATTAGGACGGATTAACTTCTGTGGTTTGTTGACAAGTGGAAGGGCCAAGAGCGCTCAAGGAAGAGACTTGAGGAAACTGGAGTAAGGCTCCTAATTGCTTGTATTTGCTTATTAGTGTAATTTTCTGGCCACAATAAAGTTAATTATTTCTTTAAGCAGTAATTGGTGTTGTGCTTTGTACCCCACCGTAATCCAGTTAACAAAAGGTGCCACTAGGGGGGTGGCACGTAACAATATGCTTCGATCGTCCTTCTAGGATAATTCTTTATATTTCGCCTATTTTAGCATGTATTTTGAGAAGTTTTTCCCTATATCCACCCTTCTACTGTTTGAAAAGTACGGTGAGGAGTTTTATAAATGATTGGTGTATTGACTCATGTTTACCATACCTAATTTTACGATGCACCACGCCTACGAACACGATTTATAGGCGTACATAAAGATACACAGAAAGACAGACAGGCAATTCTATTGTCTACAACATATCACCCAGATATCCAAATATGGGTATATCTGCCATACAGTATCAAACAAAATCATCCTTACGATGAACCCGTATGTCGTCAAAAGAAAGATTAGTTAAAATTTGCTCTCAAACTAAATTCACCTAACTTGTACTTCTTGACGTGAAATAGAATTGAAAGACTTGTAGACGAAACGCAATACACCTCACATAAAAAATGACCCTCTACGTTGTGTTAGGTCCACATACACAGGAAGACCTCTTTTATAAATTATAAAGGCTTGTGGTGCATGAAAATTCAGGTTCTTTAGTCTCAAATGGCCCAAATTCCTAAAAGCCGCAAAAAATACTGTTTCAGTTCAGGAATTTTTGAAAATAATGTTGCTGTTTGGAGATATAAAGGATGATTGTAGTTTTACGTGACCATTAATCGCGAGATCATAAGCCACGGGACCTCCATTTTACGTGGAATCTGTACCACAGGGCATGGCATTTCACTTTGCAAATGTTTAGAGATATAATTGTCCTTCTGTACTATATGTCGCACGTGAAAATTGCATGAAAAAAATCTAGGTTACCCCTTGACCCCCTTAATTGCATTGATGAATTATACAGTCTACGTTGGTTCCGTGATAACCGTATAGCCATTTGCAAACTTTCACAGAAATGTAATAAATAGAGTGACATTACTTCTTACAGAAATAGATGGAAAGTTGGATGCAACCCTCTGAGATAATGTTGTCATGGTTAGCGATTTCCATTCCTTCATTAGTTTGTTAAATTAAATTAGTTTTCTAGGAATATTTCAGATACTTTTGGTTTTAGGGCCTTATAATGTAGTTTTCGAGGACCCTTTAGGGTCCCCAAGTTTTGTTTCTGGCACCGAGGGGGCTTTGTCTCCTCGTTGTACGCCATAATATAATAATAATAATATAATATAGGGATAGGAATATAATAGACCTGCCGTACCATACCCGGAGGTGTAAATCGCGTGAAAAAATTCTACTGTACCCCTTGACCCCCTTAAGCGCATTATACGTATTGATGAATTCTACAGCTTAATTTGGTTCCGTGATAACCATCTAGCCGTTTGCAAACTTTCACACCAATGTAATTAATGGAATTGCATTGTGTCTTACAGCAATAGATGGACCTCTGAGAATCTGTTGCCATGGTTACCGGCTTGTATTCGTTCATTAGTTTATTAAATGAAATTAGTTTTCTGGGAATATCTCAAAAACGGTTGGTTTTAGGGCCTTAAAATGTGGATTTCGGGGACCCTTCAGGGCCCCCGAGTTTTGTCTCTCACATCGAGGGGCTGAAAATGATTTTTGTCTCGTCCTTCTACTCCTATTTCAGCATGCATTTTAAGGGGGTAGGCCCCTTTTTATGAGAGGTACGGAGAAGGGTTACATCAATGATTAGTGTCGTGCCTCTGATGGATATCTGTACCAAATTTTACGTTGATACACCCAGCCGTTCTCGAGTTATATGGGAACAAATTTGTCCACAGACAATCAAACAAACAGACAGACCAAAACATTAGTTTCGCGCGCATCTATCATAAAACAGTCTGAAACGTGTAAATAACCCAAATTTCCGTAGAAATTCAGAAAAAAACAGACAAATTTTCTATTTATATATATAGAGATATACTGCACCGCTCGGTGTTGACCGTGTTTTATTGCACAAATTTAGGTTATACTCGCTAACCGTCGGAGATACACGAAAAGTGATAAGAACCTTTTGGATAGAAAATTAAATGCTAAAGCTCGTGTATACCATCAAAAGTTTGCTATTTCTTAGCGTTCTCTTTTTATTTGAAATGGAAATATGAAATTTTGAAACCAAAGGGTGTAGTGACGTCACAAAAGTAGGTTTTACTCCCTAACCGTTGGAGATACACGAAACGTGATAAGGACCTTTCGGATAGGAAATTAAATTTCAAAGCTCGGATGTGTCATCAAAAGTTTGCTATTTCCTACCGTTCTCTTTTTATTTGATATGGAAATATGAAATTTTGAAACCAAAGGGTGTAGTGACGTCTCTAAAATGGTCGCCATTTCTTAATAGTGCAAAATATCGAAATTAAAAGTATCCTATATGTAAACCTGGTATTTCAGCTACATCCATGCAAATTTCATTTAAATCGGACCAGTGGTTCTTGCGTTATTAGGTAACAGACAGATAGACAGACAGAAAGACAGACACACACCATCTCATTTTTAGCCTATTTTCAATTTTGAAAAAATAGGCTTATTAGATCACCTTTTGTCCGTGTGTGTGTGTGCGTGTGTGTGTGTGTGTGTCCCTAATAAAATCTAAACGGCAGGAGAGATTTCAATGAAACTCAGTGAGTTCATAGCACTATTACCGGCGACCTCGACCGTGCCCTTCAAATTTTGTTACGTCTCACCAATCCAACATGGCGGCTGTGCGAAATATTTCACTAGCATTCAATATCTCCGAAACTATTACCGATATCGCCCTGAAATAGTGCACGGTGATAAAGGGCACTACTAGAAGTTCACTTATGAGACTTTCAAAAACCTGGTGACTATAAAACCAACATGGCGGCCAAGCGAATTTGAGACTTTTAAATATACTTTTCTCGCGATTTAACTATCCAAACGTAATGAAATTTGGTACAGCAATTGTTTATACACATTGTAATGCACTGGAGTCTAATTTAGTTCAATTGTTTACATAACCTCAAAATGGCGGCTCAGCGAAATATTTCACTGACATTCTATATCTCCGAAACTATTACAGATATCACCCTGCAATTTTGTACGTTGATAAAGGGTACTGATACAAGTTTACCTATGTATATTTCATAAACCTGTAAAGTACAAAACGAACATGGCGACCAAGCGAATTTGAAATATTTTAATAGACTTTTCTCGTGATTTAACTCTCTGAGCGCAGTGAAATGTGGTACAATAAATGATTTTGCAGATTGTAATGCACTGCCATCTAATTTAATTCAATTGTTTACTTAACCTCAAGATGGCGGCTGTGCGAAATTTTAAAATTAAGTTTTTATTTCTTGTGTCGTAATCATACGATCGAAGTGAAAGTTTGAATAATGAACCTAGGCAATAATTGTCCTTGAATGGTACATAACTCTATGGCCTATACATATAACAATCCTAAATGGCGAGCTTCCGAAATATTTAGACGGTTCTCAATATCTATGAATCTTTTACCGCAACCAAACTGATTTTTTTTATGTTCATAGAGACTATGAACATATGTTCACCTATAAGAATTTCAGTAACCTGGTGAGCCCAAATCCAACATGACGGCGACGCGAAGTATAAATATTTAAATGGACGTTTCTCGCGAATTAACTATCCGAGTGCCGTGAAACGTTGCACGTTAAATGCTTATACAAATATTGATCCACTGGCATCTAATTTATTTCAATTGTTTGCATAATAACGAGATGGCTGCTGTGCGTAATTTTAAAATCTCGTTTTTACTTCTTGTGTTCTAATCATGCGATTTAAGTTTGAATACCACACGTACACAATAATCTTAATGTAATAGTACAAATGAAAAATCCAACCTGGCGACCATCTGAAATATTTAGACGGTTCTCAATATCTACGAATCTGTTACAGCAATTTAACTGAATTTTATATGTTGATAGAGGCAATTAACATGAGCAGGATATATGAAAATAGGCAGTATAGTTCTACACGGAACTACTTGTTATATATTAGTATGATATACTGCTTTAATTGTACACCTAGTTATTTTAATAAGTTTTATTTAGTCACTGTTAGTTTAAGTTAGTATACATCTTAAGACAACACACTGTGTAACTTTAATTAGTGTTTTATTATTATTACTGTTTAGTTTAAGTTAGTATAAGTTTTAAAATAACATACTGTGTAATCTTAATGCCACTGTAATTGGGATGAAAATCCCGTTGTGCGCAAATAAATAAATAAATAAATAAATAAATAAATAAATACTGTGTAAATGTCCATGGATGAATGATAAAGGTATATCAATATTACATACATCACAATGGGTTATCGAAGGTTCACCATTCTTCTTTCTTTTTGTTGCATGACTATTTTCACAATCTTGGGAACGTTTACGCTTTTGAGCATCACATTCATTTAAAGGTTCCGTGCTAGTTGATGGTTTTACAGATTTCAATTCCTGTTGTTCATGCACTTCAACCATATGGGATTGATATCGCTTTACAGCAGAAAAACCAAGTTCGCAAACTGAACACGAAAATGGTGCTGAACTAACATGCATTAAATTTACATGACGTGCAAGATTATCTTGTCTGTTAAATGTGGTAGCACAATGATGATGACGATGATGATAATTGTTGTTTTAAGGGGCCTAACATCTAGGCTATCGGCCCCTGGGTAGCACAATGACTGCACACAAACATTTTAATGTCATGTTTAGCATTTTCATGTCGTTGAAGGCTGTCAGGTCTTGAGAACTGTTTCTTACATTCACCACACTTGAACATGATGATCACTTTCGAAATTACCTATAAAAGAAAGAAATCATAAATGTTAACAAATGATAAAACAAAGTAAAATATAAATAGTTTAATTACATTCCAGTCAATGGTTATAGCAGGGTATTTATATCGATCATCTGTGAACTCCTAGCAAGTCTAACTTCATGTAGTTCTAACTGGGGTTTACTATATACCACTGTCACTGACACCTAGCGGTGAACATTGGAACATGATAGAGTGGTAGAAACCAGTGATCGCCAGTTAAGCGAGCTAAGTGTGACGTCATAGCCAGTCTTAAAACAAGTCTAAACTTGTAGAACATGTCACGTGATAGAAACCAGCGATCGCCAGTTAAGTGAGCTAAGTGTGACGTCATAGCCAGTCTTAAAACAAGTCTAAACTTGTAGAACATGTCACGTGATAGAAACCAGCAGCCACCAGTTAAGTGAGCTAAGTGTGACGACATAGTCAGTCATAAAGCAAGTCTAAACTTGTAAAACATGTCACGTGACAAGGTTAAGTTAGGTAAAGTTAGGTTATGTTAGGTGAACTGAGGTTAAAAATATTCCCTCTGTCACCGACACCTAGCAATGAACATTCAGACTTAATAGAGCGGTAATCAAAATCTAACCTACAAAATTAGCTTTACACACCATGGTCAAGTAGTTCCAACTTTTGACTGCCAAATATACCATTTTCACTAACATGTAGTGGTGAACATTGGAAAATATCACTCTAACTGTTTAAAAGTTATTAGAGGGGCACTTACCTTTTTATAATTTATCAACTGCTGTCACTGAATGAACAGATTGTAGGAATCTGGTAACCTACAGGTACCCAATTATCTGTAAACAAATCAATCAATCAATCAATCAATCAATCAATAAATACATTCCAATCAATAACTTCAACATCAATTAGTAATAAAAGACTACAATCCATTAATAATAAATACATACCATGCAAAATAAGTTAATGATTTTCTACCAAAATGGCTTTTTTTTTCAACTCTTGAGCAGTAATAGAGCACTGTTCACTCAAAGCGAGTAATAAAGACTGACAGTAGGGAAATATATGACACCTCTCTTATATAAACTCTCATCGCTCGTGTCAGCATTTTTTTTCTTGCTGATCATTGCAATTCCTTTCCCAATACAGCTGAGAGTCCAAAGTACACTAGGAACACCTGTGTGGTATCTAATTACTGCTGACTTTGCATGATCATCACCCATTGTCTCGATCAACACCTGAGGTTTCAAATTACTGCAGCGTCAGTCATAGCAACAGCAGTGAGCGCTCTCTGGCATGTCAGCAACATGACACCGGAAGGAACACCTGTGTAATATCCAATAACTGCTAACTTTGCATGATCATCACCCATTGCCTTCATTAACACTTGCGGTTTCAAATTACTGCAGCGTTAGTCATAGCAACAGATCTGCGCGCTCTCTGCCATGTCTGTAACATAACAAGACGTCTTACTGCACGTACCATCTCCACAGTTTTAACATCTTAAGAACATGTATTATTCTCTTTCAAATACAAATGACTCGTTAGAACATATCCATCCACCAAGTTAGATCCCTTGTATGTTCACATGTATTTCGTCACTTTCCTTTCATATCGTTATCCCATTATAGTAGTGGGGGATTAGTGAACAACATCAGTTCAACACACTGCTTTACACGCAAAATGTAGTTAGGCCCTTTACATAATTTAAATAAATTCATGAGCTAGTCCGTAGGAACCAGTCCAAAGGGACTCATCCACAAGGACTCGTCCACAAGGACCTGTCCCCAAGGACTCGTCCACAAGGACTTGTCCACAAGGACTCGTCCACAAGGACTTGTCCACAAGGACATGTCCACAAGGACCTGTCCACAACGACTTGTCCACAAGGACTCGTCCACAAGGACCTGTCAACAAGCACCTGTCAACAATGACCCGCCAACAATGACCTGTCAACAAGGACCCATCCACACCGACTCGTCAACAATGACAGGGGCCCTCACCTCAAGGCCTAACATGCCCCTCTTTGATTATTGGTTTGCGGAACAACGTTTAATTCCATATTGGCATTCAAACTCTCACATGTTGCACTTGGAAAGCGAGATTGTCTAAAAAAATACAATTTCCCCCCCTAGTTGGGGTAGGGTTTATTTTGGGGTTGAAATATGTTGTCCTTTGGAAGGGGGGTATCAGCCCGAGTTCAATGACACCTCATTCGTCAAAATCCGACCATGCGTTCGAGAGATATCGCACCGCCGCCATCTTGTGAGGTGGGGAGGTGGAGGTGGGTTTTGAACTGTCACAAAACCACTACTGGTGTACATGCAAGAATGAAGGTCGTGTACAAAAATGGGCACTTTGTTCATTGTTATGCTCACCAATTGAAATTGATCATCGAGCGTTGTGCAACCCAAAATAAGCAGGTAAAAATATTTTTTAGTAATTTAGAGGGATTTTCCTCCTTTTTTTTCAAATCTTCCAAACGGACAGCCGTACCAGATGAAACCGTCAAGAAACGGATCCCGAAAAATGCCGCCACTAGATGGAATTTTAGGGCACGAAGCGTAAGAACTGCCTTCGTTTACAAAAATGAACTTATTGAGTGTCTAGAGGAGATTGTGGATGATGACGGTAATGACTATTCGACAACCAGAAAAGCAACAGGTTTGAGAAACATTTTAAAAGATCAAGACTTTCTCTTTTGGCTTGAACTTTTTAGTAAAATAATGATGCTGATATTTTATTCAATGAACTACAGCACAGGGAAATTGACAGAGTAAAGGCTCTGAAGAACGTGTCTACCTTCAAGTCCTCGATTCAGAATATCAGAAATTATCTCGATCAGTGGGGTACAGAGCATAGCGTGTGTGGTTCAAACCCGGGCACTAGTGTAAAGCGTGCTCGATTTGACAAAAGCAAATGGGTCGCGGCAAAAGAGGTGTGCGACGTAATTTTAACTGGCATTGCCGATCGTTTCGGTGTTTATGAGCATTTATCAGCAGCGAAGCTATTCCAGCCCAGCTAATTTTTAAAATTTAGAGTGTCGTTTCCTGACTCTGAATGTAAAATGGTCGCTAAGTTATTCACTTTAAGTCCACTTGAACTCAAGCAGGAATTAACAGTTTTATACAGCAGAAATGAGTTTGAAAATGCATCTGGTGCCTTAACACTTCTCTCTTGCATTTGTGAAACCAATCTTGCGTCAGTGTTATCTGAGACAGTAAAACTCTTGCGAATTATATGCACAATTCCCATGACAACGTCAGAGAGTGAAAGATGCTTTTCAACTTTGAAAAGAATCAAAACCTTTAGTAAGAATACAATGAAAGAAGACCGTCTGTGCGCTTTAGCTATGAGCTCTATTGAGAAGAACCTGTTGGCCACAAATGACTTCAATGAGCATGTAATAAACCACTTTGCTGAGCAAAAGGAGCGGCAAATGGACTTCATCTACATGAGAGTCAATTAAGGTAGGTCTATTTACGTTAACATTCTCCTGTCCTAATAATTTTCTTATCATTCATAGTTCGTGTATTGCCGACAATGATATATTCTATGGAAAAACATTGTTGCAAGATTTTCTTTTATTTCCTGACATAACCAGTATATTTTACGTCATTGCATTCATAACCGTATTCAAACTAAAAACTGTAAAAGTAAAGAGTTGGACAAGAATTCACAAACTCTGTCCATGTGTAATAAATGTTACGCTTAATCTCCTTATTATTATTATTATTTATTATTATTATTATTATTATTATTATTATTATTATTATTATTATTATTATTAGCACAGTATTTAATTTACAGTTAAATTCACTCTCTGCTAGTAATTTAAGTAATATGTCAGAATAAAAAGCAATTCAACAGGTTAGTATGAATGAAAATGAAACATAATGTGACTCGGGAGGTACATTTTCCTAAAATTCATCTGTCAGCTCTAACACTGACATTGATTGTTACTGGCACTTGTATATTTCAAAATTTGAATATTAAAGTATATTTACAAATTTGAATATTAAAAGAAAAAAATCGTGTTCTATGCCGAATTCAAGTGATAATCCAATGTCCACATTTTAACAGCCAACGCTTTAGGCTTGAGTTTAGAGTTATTAAAATAATAATATTGCAACTTATATTGTACAGCCCAGGGGCAGTACCCCTAAGACCCACCCCTCCATCTTTCATCAAAACCACCCTCATAGGCATGCCATAAGCCTCACATACTTCTTCAACACAAGCAGGCCCAGCAATACTGCTGACAGCCACGCTTACATAATACACACATAAACACACTAACTGGAGCAGCAACGGTGAGGAAATGCTGACCAGGCAGTGGGGGAAGGCCTTAAAAGCTAGACCCAGAAGAGCCCCATTATCTGTTCGTGGCCAGCGGCCCTGCTCCTCCGAGGTCCGTTCCAGCTCTTCACCAGGTGAGAACTAGCCGTGTGCTCAGATTCCTTATCATTGTAACACCTACCCTGAACACTTTTGTATTTTACATCTTGTACTTTACTTTATACATGTCCTGCACCTAAAAGGGACAGTACATCACAGCTACTGGCCAATAAATACTTGGTCAGTAAACACACACATTTATTACTCATTACACCCAGTTTTACATCCTTACATCCGACCTGACCTTAGTCCTAATTGCCCCTGACCGTGAAGGCCAGGAACTGCACCGTCAGTAATCCTATTGTATTCGATCAAGCAGCCAGACGGCAGCGTGTCAAAGTGCCGACTCTGCACGTGAGGTCGCTAAAACGCTCGCTCTACTTAATTGGTGGGCTAGGTTAATAGCCCACTCTTAGACATTCATCCCCTAGCAGGTAAACGCATCCTGTATTGACGCCCCCAATAGATCACGTACTCACACCAACACACTACACTGGTAGTCTCCCCCAATCACGGGAAACTACCCTTTTTCGGAAACATCCCTTAAATTAATACATCTACACTACCCTGTTTATCCCACCCCTAACAGAGGTATAAAACATATTGGTGGAGGCGCGGCTACCACGCAAAATAAGGGTAAGGGACTCAAACAACGAGCCCTCGTGGTAGAGCGATCCATACTCATAGCAGCCAAGCGAAATTTGAATTTTTTTTCTCTGAGAGAAAGCATTATTTTTTCCCCTCTCTGGGAATGTAAGGGAAATTTTAACCCAGCCCCCCCCCCCCCCCACTAGGGCGGCAGTTCTTTTTTCTTGGTTTCTTTATAACCAACACTGTTAAAAATACATTAATCCTGACAGGACACACTACACTTAAAACAGCATTACATTAAGATTACGCTATACAGAATGGCACCACATGCAGAAGCAACAGGGGTTGTAAGCCAGAGGCGATAGGGGTGCACCAGTATTATTCACCTTATTACTAAGGTGCCAGAGGCATATACAACTGCGACAGGCACAAATACGGGCACTCCAGACAAGGGTTGGAGCAATACAGGGCAAACAGCCATGCACCCCGTCGGAGGGTAGGATAGCGCAATTGAGACGCGCACACAAACATTTAAGTAACATACACGAACACCTCAACAGGAGCCATGTCCGAAGGAACAGGATATATGACCGATTGAACACTACACATGGCCCTATAACGGATAACACAACCTTAGAAAGAATAAGGGTGCACTACACAATGTTATATGCCCAATACAGGGAGCTCATTCGCGAACAGTTGCTCCTCCAGTTGGCGGCGACAGAACTGTATAGGACATAAACACGTCAACGCAGCAATTTGCGAACAGGTCCATAACTATACACATACCCCAACACAAGGGAAATTTTAGCCACCCCCCCCCCCCCGGGAAGAATCAGCAGATTTAATACATTAGAAGCCACACACATTTTTTATACACACACTTAGTTCAGGATGGCCCCCTATATCGTTTAGCTGTGCTAAGGAACATTGGGGAATACCAGGAATTAATTGCCTGGCATAAGGTCTTTGAGACAAGGCAGGACTACCTCAGGAGGTATCAGCGGCTCCCGCACGCTCAGTATTTGAGAATTATAAGGGCACTTGTCCGGCCACACCGCAGCGCCAAGAATCGAAAGACTAGGGCGAAAATCCCCACCCTCCGTACACAACTCAACAAAGCACACTGGAAACTACACTGCCGACACGAGGTCATGTTCCAGCAATGGGAGACACTCATCCAAGAACATAAACAAATAGGAACTAGCGGTACCAAAGTTGCCGAACAGGCCATATGCCTCAATAGGCAGTATGCTCAAATTTGGGCCGAATATCGGGAACTCCAGGCCAACAATGCCATCTTTGAGTTCACGGCAGGGCCACCAAAGAAGCCAAGAGAGGACATAGGCGTAGATACGCTAACACAGCAATTCGCGAAGATGTCCCTCTCGACACGTACCGCCACACAAGGGAAGGAGTCTGCCGTGGCCATAGGCCATAAATCGGTCAGGCTAGCCTCCAATACACTACAGGGCCAAACTCACATAGACACACGTCCCTCAGCTCCGGTCCGGGAGGCAATTTTTCCAGACCGAAGGGCGAAACCTACGCCAGCCCCCTCAGAACAAATGAACGAGAGGGAGTTGACGCCAGGGCTCTCAAACATACACGATAACACAGAGAGGAACCTGGAGGAAACTATATCATGGGCTGAGGACGTAGAGAACGTGCCACAGCACGATAAGCCCATACAGACCTACACACATAGACAGACGCGAAGGAAGGATTCTGCCGTGGCCATAGCCCAGAAAAAGGCCAGACTACCCTCCAATACATTGCAAGGGCGCTCACAGACAATTACACGACCCCTACCGCCAGTTCAAAGGGCGATTTCGCCAGAATGGAGGCGGACACGAACATGTGCACCCCCGATGCAAAGAAATACAGGGGGATTGCTTACAATTCACCAGGGTGTGACACACACGCCTGCACGCACTATCCTGCCTCCAAAACAAAGTACACGGGGAATAAGGGAAGTTTTACCGCCCACCCCACAAGGCCAGGCAGACAGGAGGGCATACACGCCCACAGACACTGATAGGGTAGCGCGGAGCCAACGCAGCCCTTCAGACGCCAGCACACCTACGCCTATTAACAGGCACTACGGTGAACATAGGCTTAGGCATACTTTACTTAAAACACCCCAGAAAAATGGTAAAGAAGCACCCCAATGGGAAGCGGAGGCCTATACCCTCGTGACAGGGCTAAGGTATTCACCCCATCGGGCAACAGCGCTCGGGCGAGGATAAACACATTTACAGGGGAAAATCCACTCCCAACTAGACAAAAACTGGCCAGAACTAGGCAATTCGTAAGTACATTAAAATTAAACCAGGAATATGGACACGGAGACAGACAATCACACGGACGGCATCGCACAGACAGCATGAATACACAATCCCATAGAAAAGCCATAGGATCCCATATAGACACTGTGCCCCGTAGAGTTATGGCTATGAATTATTATAGGCATAAGAAGGGTTATATGACTGGCATATTATCATTGTGTACACATCTTAAATATACACCAGTGATGGCATATGAATTGCACTAATGCCACTCACAGCACAGACAAAAACACGGGAAGGTTCTTTTACAAGGTAGATACACCGACACGGGAGTATACAGCAATAGCCTGCTGCCCAAAGTCAGCCTCAAGGGCGTGACATGGTAACTAAGGACCAGGACACACAAGCACAAAAACGATTGAGCCACACAAGCATGAACACGGGAAGGTTCTTTTACATACGGGGAATACATGTACAAACACATAAATTACACAGGCAGAGACACTGACACAGATAGCGTCATCACGATAGTAGGGCCAAAAGATAAGGCACGGTCATTATGAAGAAACGTAGGGCCAAGTGAAAACATATTTTAGAAACACTCGCACCATTTGTGATAAGGTCGCAATATAAATGCTGTACACTTCAAATGTTAACTACCGGACAGGAAATACGGTCCCGGCAGCACCGTTATCACATGAAGTAACCCAACACTTTGCATGCTCAGCGCGAATACGTGACACACTCGTCGGCTGAAGGCACTCACAGACATCACAGTATTACAATCGAGAGAGTATAATTCACTAGGGATTCAAAACCACACTACGCCCACAAATTAAGACCAGGGTTAACCAAAATTCGCACAGACGACATACATGGGTCATACTTACAGGGGCGTAGGCCTGTTCCAAGGTATTCGCTATAGTAACATACTTAGGGCATTAGCGACCCCGGGACTACCAATAGCGGACGTACCGGGAACACCAGGCCTCTACGGAGACCACAAAATACTCTTTTGGACCATAGCGCACGAAATCTGAATACGGGATACGCCACGAACACAGACAGACGCTCACACAAAGTAGGGAACACCACATCTCTACGGCCAAAAATCATGGCAATGTAGATTACCCCGGACATAAAATAATAGAGCAAGACACAAAGGGGAAGTAATCACGGAAACAAATTCCCAAACAAGCTTGTGAGCGAAAAAATGACAAGTTAACACGTTGGCCTTTCTAGATTGCAAACACATGTCGACACACGGACAGTGGCGGAAGTCACGTTTTGTTAGCCTTCCTGCATATCATTGAAGACTTTCAGACACTAGGACACTAAACAAATATACAAAAAGCACTGCGCTGCAAATAAGCGAATTCCAGCGTGTTGCCACACACTGTTGACGGAAGAAATTCTTGTAGCAGCAGGACGTGACAATGACATACAGACATGACGACACTAACATAAAAACAATAACAGTAAAGGTATACAGTGACAACACGGATGTTGATACAGGAAGTGAGAGTGGCATTACATTAGGCTCCGCATCATATATTACACAAATATTGCAGACCAGATTGATCTGGGAAGACAGACTATTTTTACGCCTACTAGTGACAGGACTGGCACATGTTTACGAAGGTGATAACATACAGTACACGGCGCGTGACAGGTAGCCACGCGGAACAAGATAAGCTCTCTCAGATAACAGCACACGCGCCGGTAGGAGTTAGCAGCAGGCAGCTCCATACATACAAGAGCGCATCAATTACAGCCACGGCCGCTTCCCTTCCACACGCGCCCAACACTTAGGGGCAGACAGGCAATTACACGCGAACATACAAACTAATTAGGGGCGGATACAGACAGATTCCATGGAGGAACAACCCCCACCCCCTAATAATTTCTTTTCTTAGTTGTTTTTTCTCCTAACACCGCTAAAGGCAATCATGCTACGCCGATTTATATTCGCAGCCACATGCTACCCCCTCCCACGTTATGAACAGGGGACCAGATTAGGCCGTGAACGACACAGCGTCACCACACTTGAACATCATAAGGGCAGCCAGAGGGCGGTGCCCACAGACACAAACATTTTTACACGACGTAGGTATCACAGAACCACGGGCACTCCACAGACTAGTATTTTAGGAGACACTAGGTGCTATATGGCATCTCAACTCAGCCAGCGTAAATCCCAAAGAGCTGGTAGAAAGCACATAACGACCAAGAGAGGATGACACGCTACAATAGGAGTAGAGGTGGATAATGCCATCAGGATGGCCATGGTACCAACTACGGGCTACCATCCCCATACCCTTCCTCCTACACACCCCATCACCTACAACACTATCCAGCACAGACATATAGATACATAAGAACACCTACACTACATTGCAAAGTATACATCGGTGTTGATAGACTTCATGCTTTTCATAAATTAAGGTTTGCTACACCTTGGACCCGAACGCCTACACCTGAGTATTAGAGGTGATTCGGAAACAAATATTAAGCGGCGATGCACATCTCTATATAGAGAGATGAGGCCATACGGATACTAACAAATATTTTACTCAATAATCCCGCATGCAAGGGACATAAACTTATTGTATCCTAGCACACGCCTTATCCTCAAATGAGAGCAGATACGCCTCATATCCATCTCACTGCATGGGATATCCCACCCACACACCAGGGGTTGTATTACTATCACACCCGCATGATATCTTCAAATTTTGCACACCTGGGAAAAACCCACCACATCCACTCACAGTAAATACCTCCTAGCAGCATCATCGGCTCCCGGCCACCATAAACATGGAGTCCAACGATGCACGACCCCCTCCCACCACGCTTTAACCCCACTCTGCAAATAACACCCTCGGATCCTAATAACAAGGGACCCAACACCCTATAAACCTACTAATACCTCCAGAAAAGTACCAAGGCATCAGCTCTAGAAATCCGATACGGCAATAGCAGGCCTAAAGTAGTCACTGCATTTCGAAGATTCTACAACCCCAGAACACTAGAAATTTTACATAATTACATAATTATACAGTATCACACTTATTTTCAAAGGAATCTGAAATCACAGTAGATGGTGACGAGAAGATAAACGGATGGGGAGCAGAAGCTCCGCAGAGGGGCAGAGACGGGGCAAAACGGCAACGTAAGGTGGACGTAAGGTCGAGGCGCCGATGACTTAGTGCGGGCAAACTTCGGAATCCTGGGAGACCTAGCCTGTCCCTGGGACGAAGAAACTTATACCCATTATGCACTACTGTCGTCGAAGCCAGACCTGCAGGGGAGACTTTTGACGTCTAGTAGGAGAATTAGCCAGCTCAGTATTAGACTCAGGAGACGAACCTAGAGACGACCAACTTGGACTAGACTGTTAGTTAGTTTGTAACATAGGTAGCGTTCCTAAGGCGGGGAACGAGTCTTCCAGTCGTGTGAAGTGAAGCAGTGCCTCAGGATTCAACGGGACCAATCCTAGGCACGCCAAGTCCTCATTCCGGACAGTGAGGTGAAGATGATTTAACAAATGATATATAATAACCAATGAATGATAAATAATGCGTATGGAATGAATGCGGTCATTCGGCCCCGTGCCCACATAAATGGATGACAGCGAGTCTCCAGAGCTTAAATGGTAACGCAGCGAGCGGCCAGAGATGTAAATGAGGAATGCGGTGAGCCCTCACAGCGGCCTGGGCCACCGATTAATAAATATAAAATGGCGAATAATGCCAATATAAGCATATATAAGACCAATGGAAAGGATATCCGCGCGAAGCGTTTGCTCCCTAGCAACGCAGTCACACAGGCCTATATTAGTTATTAAGGGGGGAAGTCGACAATTAGCATTAAGGGCGCGGAATGCAAAAGGGTTTTTAACCTGGCAGTTTTGGGGCAACCGGTGCTACCAAAATATGCACGTGTGGTGCCCTGAGGGTGGCGACATACCTCAGGCGATCGCGCCGATCAAAATTCTAGTATGTAAGGCAGTTGCATTTGAAAGGCAACTTAGATTTAAGCAAATTTAACAAGCACTGTTGTAAAACAGTAGCTACAACATATTTCGGCATTAGGTTAAGGACTATTTCGGCATGTATATACAAATATTTTTTATATAGCATTAATTAATATAATCTAGGTTAAGCACTTTTACTTATCGACAGGGCGTTCGGCACCGTATAGGGTAAGACCGACACCATATAGCTTTAATTGATGTCACTATGCGAACGCAATACGCGAGACGGCCGAAGAGGTCTCAAGGGTGGTGGCACCATCCAAGCCGACCCTTAAAACAGCGCTGCGTGACACGTGCGCGCGTTAACACATTTGGCCAAGGGCATATTACCAATGTACTTTATATTACAGATTTGAGCTCCATCGCTACGGCAGAGATCATCGAAAACCACGGTCACAGGTAATGGCTATGCCCAAAGGCAGCATAATTCTCCTATAACACCACACTTGTTACACTACACTGCCCTATAGCGGGCTACACATTTACAAATACACTGAAGAAGGAGAGAGCAGTACAGATAACATGGTAAGATCCAGCCGGCTTAGACTAGGATAGGCTAAGTGGCGCCAAGGTAGAATATATGTTTTATGTGCACTAAATAGGTATAATATATATAATATGAATATATATGTATGATAACGTTGAATTCCATTTCAGACGACCAAGGAAGCAACATCAAGGCATCCATTGCCAGATAAATGCATAATAAACCATTCTTTCCAGTTGAAGCAGAAATTGTACATATACCCATTGTAAATATATTTCCTAACACACCAAAAAAACACTATACTCCTATAGTATCACTCACATACAAATACACTATCTGTCGTTCTTCAGTCGCGCCAATAAGGTGACGGCAACGGTGCTCAGCAGCAGACAGCGGTCGTGGGACGCTGAACGCCACTGGCACAAATCACACCGACGCTTAAATAATGAGCGACATGCGATGGCCAGGAATGGTACAATTTTGTAAGTGCCAAACCTAGCCATCAGGGTGAAAATTCTCCCGCCGAGGAGAAATTCACTAGGACAAGGTAAAGAGGTACTAGAGATTTGACCGCTAAACCACGATCCAGAAAGACCGAGTATAAGGTATAGAATAAGGGTTAGCCGGAATAAGAGAGGAAGACGCGGAAGAATGGCCACACAAAAGGAGCTCTAGAGAAAGATATTATTAGATTTTATTACATTTTGTATCTTAAGTGTATTTTATTTTTGTATTTTATTTTGTATTTTATTTTGTATTCTATTTTGCACTTATCACAATGCCACACTGTAAACAGCCAATACACTTGTTTTTTCTTTCCCTTCTTCCTAATAACGATAATTTGTAAAGGCGTTCTATTTACCCCAACACAATAAACTCATTTTAATATACACCCTTAAAATTACACCCCAGAGCGCCTATTTTTCTTTCTTCTTCACTCTTTCATACATTATATTTCAGTGTCATACCAAGTGTAAACGCAGAAGGCAATTTTTTCATCCTGCTGCAGGGCAGCATCACAGCCAAAACCGATGTTTTTTTCCCTTCTGTGACAATGCAAAATAACAATTTCCCACGCTATGTATTCAAGATATGTACTTTTAACCTCCATGTAACAAATTTCTATGATTGATTCTACACATAAGTAAAGCATAAACATGTTCCATACCCAATACCCACCCTCTCTGAGCACACGCTAAACTCACATCACCAGAAGGACAACACGACATCTACACATCCACACGACACCGAAGAAGAAGAAGAAGAAGAAGACGAGGGACACGAAGAGAAGAAGAAGAAGGATCACTACGCCGACACGCCTACTCTATTTCCCGTTCGCGAGGCCGCGAACAAAGACCGAGGAGGTCTTGTACAGCCCAGGGGCAGTACCCCTAAGACCCACCCCTCCATCTTTCATCAAAACCACCCTCATAGGCATATTATTTCAATTTAAAAAAATAGGCTTATGAGATCACCTTTTGTCCGTGTGTGTGTGTGCGTGTGAGTGTGTGTGTGAGGAGTGTGTGTGTTTCCCCCCTAATAAATTCTAAACGCTGAAGCGATTTCAATGAAACTCGGTAAGTTCATAGCACTATTCCGGGCGACCCCGACCGTGCCCTTCAAATTTTGTTACGTCTCACCAATTCAACATGGCGGCTGTGCGAAATATTTCACCAGCATTCAATATCTTCGAAACTATTCCCGATATCACCCTGGATTTTTCTACAGTGATAAAGGGAACTACTAGAAGTTCAGGTGTATGACTTTTGAAAAACTGGTAACTACATAACCAACATGGCGGCCACGAGAATTTGCGACTTTTAAATATACGGTTTTTCGCGATTTAACCAAACAAACGCAATAAAACTTGGTACAGTATATGTTTATACACATTGTAATGCACCGACATCTAACTTGGTTCAATTGTTTACATAATCACAAGATGGAGGATGTGCGAAATATTTCACAGGCATTCTATATCTCTGAAACTAATAGCGGTATCACCCTGAAATTTTGTACCGAGATAAAGGGCACTACTGGAAGTTAATCTATAAGGCATTCAAAAACCGGTTTACTACAAAACGAACATGGCGGCCAAGCGAATTTGAAAATTTTAAATAGACCTTTCTCGCGATGTAATGTTCCAACCGCAATGAAATCTGGTACTGGAAATGATCATACACATTGTAATACACTGGTATCTAATTTAGTTGAATTGTTTACATAACCTCAAGATGGCGGCTTTGCGAATTTTAAAATTAAGTTTTTATTCCTTGTATCGTAATCATGCGATCGAAGTGAACCTACGCAATAATTTTCCTTTAATGGTACAGGACTCTATGGCCTATACATTTAACAATCCAAGGTGGCGACCATCCGAAATATTTAGACGGCTCTGAATATCTACGAATCTATTATAGTAATCAAACTGATTTTTTTATGATCATAGGGGCTATGAACTTAAGTTCATCTATAGGACTTTAAATAACCTGGCGATCACAGATCCAACATGGCGACGACGCGAATTAAATATATTCAGATGGACGTTTTTCGCAATTTAACCATCCGAGTGCAGTGAAACTTGGTACGGAAAATTCTTATACGAATATTAATCCACTGGCATCTAATTTATTTCAATTGTCTCCATAACCACAAGATGGCAGCTGTGCGAAATTTTAAAATCTCATTGTTACTTCTTGTGTCCTAATTATGTGATTGAAGTTTGAATGCTACACGTACACAATAATCTTCACGTAACAGTACATAACTCTAGGACCGACATATATAAAATCCAACATGGCGACCATCCAAAATATTTAGTCGGTTCTCAATATCTACGAATCTATTTCAGCAATCAAACTGAAATTTTGTATGTCGATAGAGGCAATTAACATAAGCAGGATATATGAAAATAGGCTGTAATGTTCTTCACGGAACTACTTGTATATATCTTTGGTGTTGTCGAATGATGAAGGCTCCATGATACAACATTTCTATCACCAATGTGTAACAATGCCTCTAGATTCCGTATTTCTAAAGAAAAACTACGTATTCAAATCTAATGTCTTCAAGATCATATATCAATCATCCTATTAGCTTTTCTCTGCAGGTTATTTTATACTAGCAACCCGACCCGGCTTCGCCCGGGAGCAGTTATGAATGCATTACGTGATAAGCGCTTTTCTTTTTTCAATTTCAATGAACAACGACCAATATCCGTTTTTTCGTCTCGGCATGATGGTTTAAAATCACTGACTGGACTATTAATTATATTATCATGGAGATGCATGTGCAACAAATTCTTGTCAGACGTAATTTAAGAAAGGTGAGCTGCATGAATCACAAATCCCCCTTCCGTCCAATCTTATCTTGACTGTGAATTTTGCGGAACGAAAGGTTCACAGCCGAAATGAAGAAAAGCAGAGTTGCACTTCCAGGGAAACTCCAAACACAACCACTCTTCTCAAAAGTTTTTAACTCAACACGACTCGACAGTTTGCTGCTGGCTGTATGTGGTGCAATAAGCTCATAATATGCTGTAACTGGGGTGATAGCTTGTAAACTGGCGCCTCAGTAACTGAATGGAGTTTGTTGGTAGAAATGAAAACGTAAAAACACTTATAGTAGGCGATGTATTGAAGATAGAGATGTTCTCCCGGACTGTTTTGTAGACCTTTTCAAGCTGAATAATTCCTTCACTCATAGATATTTTTAACGGTTTGCACAGCATAAGCTTAAAAAGCGCACGGACGCCGGTTTTTTTGACATTTTCACTGAAGGCGTTAGTGCTTGACTTCCTTTGGTCATAAATAAATTATTTTATACAGAAACCTTCCTCGAGATATCCTTTACAGAATGGTGAAAACAGCATCAAAATCCATTCATTGGTTCTCGAGATTACCCGTGACATCCAAGAATCGGGGACTTTGTTTTATACTAAGTAGAAATTGTACGCCAATCAGTATAATTTAATATAATATAATCCCCCTTCCGTCCAATCTTAACTTGACTGTGTTTCACAGGCGAAATGAAGAAAATCTGAGTTGCACTTCCAGGGAAACTCCAAACACAACTACCCTTCTCAGAAGTCTTAATTCAACACGACTCAACAGTTTGCTGCTGGCTGTATCTGGGGCAATAAGTTCGCCCGCTAGCTAGGCTGTAACAGAGATGATAGACTTGCCCTTAGCTAGCTCGTAATCTGTCGCCTCAGTAGTTGAATGGACACGGTTGGAAGAAATTAAAACGTAAAAACACTTATAGTGGCCGATGTATTGAAGATAGACATATGCTCTCCCGGACTTTTTTGTAAAACTTTTCATGCTGAACAATTCTTACCATCATAGTACAGTATTTAGATATGTTTAACGGTTTGCCCAGCGTAAGCTTACAAAGCGCTCGGACGCCAAGTTATTTTTTTCGACTTTTTTCTACTGAAATCGTTACTGATCGGCTTCCTTTGATCATTAATAAATTATTTTCTACAGAAATCATCCTCGATATATCCTTTAGAGACTGGTGAAAACCGCATCAGAATCCATTCAGTGGTTCTCGAGTTTACCCGTAACATCCAAGAATCGGGGACTTCGTTTTATAGTAAGTAGGGATAAACCCCTCTCATGATGCCAATGCTGTTTTCCGGAAGGCTCCATGATACAATATTGCTATCACCAATGTGTTACAATGCCTCTACCTTCCACTGCTCTTGGTCTACTGTATACTTAGTTGGCTTTGTCGCGACCTAAGTCACCGTTTGTTACTACATATTCAAATGAGGCCTATTCTAGCACATGCTGTACATTTGAAGAAATAAATCACGAAATGCTTTGAAGTCTTGTCTGCAAACCACTCGTGAAAATGTAATGTATTTTGTGGAAAGTCATATGCCCAGTGAAATTGCCACCCATATGATATAATCGCAACGGCTCTTCAACTACAGAAGATGTCTTACGGCATCTTGGCACAAGGCCCGTTTCGTGTTCAGGTTTGCCTTCGTACTGAACCTTATCAACTTTACCTAAATGGATTCTGTTCATCCACTGGTAACAGTTTAACCATAGGTGCAGTCACCCTAATTCCAACATTAATGAAGGGGAGAACTCAATTGAGAAAGGGCAACACTACTTAATAAACGCGTAAGTTGAAACCCCATTGAAATACCACGCACCAATCACATCTCGGAAACCTCTAGACATAGGCCTACGATTTTATTTTTCATTTCAAGTTTATGAAATACTAGCAGTAGTGCCCGGCTTCACCCGGTGGATTTATTTGTTTTATGCATGATAATGAATACTACTACAGAACTGGCACATGATACTTAAACTAACAGAAAATAAATACTTTAAAAATATAATTTTTGGATGTGTAACAACTTTCCGCTCGGTTGCTGGATATTTTTAATGTGTAACATCTTTCCACTCGGTTGCTGTGTTGTTGTTTTTTTGTTTTTTTTGGGTGATTTTTTAAAAAGGGACGGAAGTGGGACGGAAACAATAAGCGCGCGCGGTGGCGGAGATGGTACAACGACGTACTGTCTGCAATGTGGCTATGTGGAATGTAAATCGCATACGGTTTACTTCAAGGTTTGGAGGCCCCATTAAAGATCTTCCTTCAATAAATCATCTTCACAATGTCGTTCTTTGGTGTGAAAATATTCATTACGTAATATTTGCTGAAAACAATTATTATTTATTAAATCTTACTACTTTTGCTGTAGGCTAATAGGGTGATTGATATATGATCTCGGAGACAGCTATATTTGTTAATGAATTTTCTGAGAATAATATTTCATATTTTGTTGCAAGAGGCAGCATTGCCACGATTTATCTACATGATAATTTTTTGCCTACTTTCGATTTTTGCAAAAAATGAAAGTAGACTTATGAGATCCACACCGGGCGAAAAATTGTGTGTCTGTCTGTGTGTGAGTGTGTATGTGTGTGTGGGATTTGGTATGTCCCCTCCTATCAATTCAGACACGACGAAACTGAATTGAACAAAATTTGGTACAGAGGGCACCTCAGTGTCATGTTTCATATCGCCGCCATCTCTACCAAAACGCAATGGCACCCACTCAAACGTTCAAAACGTAAAATCAAATAACAACTAAACACATCATCTGATCTCTACTATTTTTGTAACAATATAACTGCATATAGGACGCGTCTTGTGCCCAACTACAAGGTCATCCGCCGTACCATTTCAGGATTGCGGCCGTGTGAATTATGCAAACTTTATAATCAATAACATGGGACACACCAGTTCAGATTATCGGACCGAGAATCATTTAAACTGTTCTAAAGGACGTGGTCCGTTCGAAATTAAAAGTTTATTTTGTAATATTATAGTGCAGAAGTGACTTTAAAAAAGATACAGTCAGTCTGAGAGACTAGACTTTAAATCATTTCAAATGACGCATGCTACAAATGTTACACATGTTAGAAAGGACTCTTTCAACAGACTCCTTTACCCATTAACTTAGGCGTCCCGTGCACTCTGCTGCATGACGGTAAGCACTCGCCGTCTCCGTGTCGCATAACGCCAGACCCCTGGAGTAAACTCAGACTCAACAGACTCCATTACCCTTTAACTTAGGCTTCCCGCGCGGGGGTCGCATGACGTCACGCACTCGCCGTCTCCGTTCCCATAACGCCAGACCCCAGGAGTAAACTCAGACTCGGTGCATATGCACTGAACAACCTGATGACGTCATACACGCCGTAACCGTGACGCATAACGGTTGACCTAAGCATAACGATGAAGTCGATAAGATCATTTGAAATGATAAAAACTGAGCCGTCTCAGTTAGAAGACAAGATGGCAGCTAATACCTTGTGCCAGACCTATATTTCACTAGTTTGAGTATTGAATGCAATATAGCTTACTGATTGAAATAACATAACCTTGTCTGAAGTGCTTTATATATAAAAAGTATACTCCACTGAAGAAATCGTTAAGTCTAAATCATTATTTGCTAAGACGTTGTATGTAATTCAACTGATATCGACAAATTTTGGTTGATTTGTTAGGCTGCGTGGTAAAGCGTTACCCTCTCAACCGTATCGCTGGGGTTCTAATCCTACCAGAGTTGGCTTTTTGCTTGTTTTTTATATATATTTATTGTTTTGTAATTACTCAGACGTTTTAAATTAAGCGTTATATTGTGCATATTACAATGGAAAATATATATTTAATTAAAACAAAATTCGGCAGCAGATCTGTAAGAGACATCTAACAGCAACCAGGAGAACTATCATGGCCAACTTATTGCGCAACGGCCCACAGATTACCTTTCAGTTTTAATTGAAAAGTTTATTTTTATGGCCGCTAGAATGCACTCTCCCTATTATGATTATATCCGGCAGATGTCATAACTGTTCTAGGTGGGACTCCACTGGTTGGCATTCTATATGCATCGAATTTGAAGAATGGAAAGTTGATAATACGATACATTTTTTTATTTTAAAGCGTTTGTAATTTGAACTAAAGACAAAACGATCTCACATATAGTACCTGTGCTCTATCTGTTGGTGCTAGTTCAGGATATTAATTAAAAATTTTATTGCAGCTAAATAGCAATCGAAAATAAAGAATAAGCATGTACGTACACTAAAATTGAGCTCTGGGGATTTGAATTGCATAGATTTGATTGTTTCCTTTACTACAGAGCTCTAAGTGGTAGCGTTCTCATGCTTGTCCACATATTCGGCATACGAGCGTCACTGTAGGGTCATGGAAAGATTTGTAAGTAGGCTATATGTTCTTTACTGAACACCTTGTAGTTTTATTGAATTTAATATGTGTGTATCGTCTTACATTTAATACATTTCATAATTCGTTTTTATGCACATTTTGACGTGGTGATTTATAGTAATTATGTAAGATTGTGTTAGGAAGGCCACTAATAGATGTTTTCCCAATTTATTTCTACGACTGCGACATTTTTGAATTTCTGTGTCTCATGTTCTGACTGAGCTAGTTTATTTGTTTTTCAATTGGTCTTTTCTTGGTAGGATCTGTGTGTTCCCAGTTAATGTCATACTTGTCGGTAGGATTTGGGGGTTTTTCTAGCGGAGGACTTTCAGGTTTTACGATCCAGTTGTTCCATTGGATTCGACAAGTACTGTACATGATATTTGTGTACATATGGGAGGAATACGAACACATTTACTGCAAGACTTCTTCTTGTGAAGATAAGTTTCAACTAGGAAAATTCGATGATTTGTTCAATACGTAACAACGTTCAAGTCTCAACTCTCTAACTAAGGTATCTTGCAAGCTGGGAATATAATCAATCTAAGACCACCCGTGGGGCTTCCCGACGCCCTGTTGTGTAACGGTAGATGATAGTCAACTGGCGCTGACTCATCGCACTTCTTCCGTCACACGGCACAGGCGAAGCTCCGTTCTATAGGGAAGGCTCACACTGTGTTTATTTATTTATGTATCTATCGTATGGCTTTTAGTGCCTGGAATGTCGGAGGACTTGCTCGGCTCACCAGAGCCTGTAGCTGCTTCAAGCGCACACCCATAGGGTGAGCTAAAAGTTCCATTCAATTTCAAGCAATTCCAACTTTCACTACCAGATGTCATTGATACCTAGTGGTGAACGTTGGAACTTTGATAGAGCGTTCCAACGATATCTAACCTAGACATTTAGCTTCACACAAGGCATACTGAAGGATTTTAACGCTCTTAAAAAATCCGACGACTTCGGCCGGGTTTGAACCCGCTATCTTGGTACAAAAGTTCAGCATGCTACCAACTACGCCACGGAAGCTGCTTTCAGACTGTGTTATCCACACTAAACTATCTCCCACAGAGGAGTCACTTACAACAGTTTGAGCATATGCTTATCAGCTGTTTGATAATATGCACTCCGCGTCATGATGACATCTTCGCTAACCTGCATTTACAAGTGCTGCTTTATGTGAGCAATATTCATTTCCACGACCTATACTAATATTTTGGGAACTTAGGTGTAAACATATTTAAAATGAACGTTTCTATAAAGATGCGTTTTCCTGCGGACGTCTAATTGTCAGGTGACAAGCTAACGGAAGAAGGAGAATCTTGCTACTTACGAAGCAAAATAACCAGTGATGGACGAAGCAAAGAGGATATAATAAGTAGGTTGGCTCAGGCAAGGAAATGTTCATTACACTGAAGGACAAGCTTTGATAATTTACTTGTACTTCATTGACCCACACTGACTACTCATTTGTAGACGCCTCTGCGTTTTAAGGGCAGCCAGCGCCCAGGAGGAGGTAAAATTAAACTCTTTTATGTTTCTTTGCCTTAAGAAATCTGTGAAGTTTTTGGGGAACAAATGTTGTATTGCAATTTTAAGACATTAAAACATATTTGAATTAATACTCGTTATCTCACTTTTATTGACCTCCGTGGCTTAGGCGGCAGCACGCCGGCCTCTCACCACTGGGTCCAGGGTTCAAATCCCGGTCACTCCATGTGAGATCTGTGCTGGACAAAACGGAGGCAGACAGGTTTTTCTCCGGGTACTCCGGTTTTCCCTGTCAAAATTTCATTCCAGCAACACACTCCACTATTATTTCATTTCATCTGTCATTCATTTAATCATTGCCCCAGAGGAGTGCGTCAGGCCTCGGCAGCCGGCACAGTCCATATCCTCGCCGCTAGATGGGGGCTTCATTCATTCCATTCCTGACCCGGTCGGAGACTGGAAGCAGGCTATGGATTTCCATCTCACTTTTATTATTAGAACTCAGTTTGCAATTTCTGGGTGTATTAGTATGTGACCTACCAACCTATCTCTTCTCTTCATTAGCTGTCGTCAGAAACATCTCTCCTCACCCACTCATCTTAATACATCTTCATTTGTTACTCTATCTACCCATCTGATCTTCATCATTCTCCTGTAACACCACATTTCAAACGCTTCTGTTCTCCTCTTTTCACTTCCATAGAGCGCCACGCACCATACAAACTATTTCAAAAATGACTTCTTTATACCTCAATCTACGTATATTTACGTCAACAGATTCGTTTTCTGTAGAAACGCTTTCCTTGCCTGAGCCAAACTACTTTTTATATAGGCGTACTCCTTGCTTCGTCCATCACTGGTTATTTTAATTCATAAGTAGCAGAAGTCTCCTACTTCCTTTAGCTCTTCACCAACCAATTTCACGTCGATAGGGGTGGTTACTGTAACCTAAAACTGCTGTCGGTATTGTTTATTTTTAAGTGCTTAGATATTGTGGTATTTTTAGCCCCGTGTACATTTTGGGTGCGTGTAGAAGCCTGACACTGAAACTAAACGTGTGCGATAAAATATTAGCGTAATTACCCAAACGTTGCAACACAGCTGCTAACAGCAGATATTGTGGCCATGGAAGTTAAGAGGCCTTAAATGAACTTTAAAAAAATTCCTCTCGGCACGCCGGAAGGCGGAGGTAAATTTCACCAGGCAAACTAGGGGATAGGCTATAATAGGCAAAATATGCAGGTTTTCGTAGAAGGATCGGACCTCATTCATTGCGAGAAAGTATTTCACAATGTAAATGGAGCTCAATTAAATTTTCTTTCGTCTTACTATGCATATTTTTAACATTTTATTGTCTTAGTGGGACGGTAACCTTCTTGTCATTTGGGGTCCATTTTTAGCCTACTTTTCACATTTTGCAAAAATGAGGAAAAAGTAGACTTATGAGATCGGGCAAATGTCTGTCTGTCTGTCTGTCTGTCTGTCTGTCCTTCTGTCTGTCTGTCTGTCTGGCTGTGTGTGTGTCCCCCCCTATCAACTCCTAAACGGCTGCAGCAATCGAAACAAAATTTGGTAGGAGTAAAGATCTATACCTGAATATCTCACGCCCATATTTGAAAATTATGTCAGTGCTACCAACTGCTTAAAAATCGCAATTGAAATTTGAGCTCCATGTTGGATATCTTGGAAGGTATGAATAGGAGCTATTTCATAATTGGCACACGTATAGATAATAATATTGCAGTTTAATTTCCAGGAGGCCATACACCGCAGTGTTGCCAAAATGAATGTACGCCATCTGATAGGTCCAAATTTTAAATGCATATAACTTCTACACTATCAATTGGATTTCAACCAAATTTCGTATGTGCTATGTGTACATAAACAGACATGACTGAACGTATTATTAAGATCCACCAGGGCTGCCAACTGTTAATAAATGCTCTCAATTTATTTTATTCAAATACCAATATATCAGAAAGTATGCAAGCCGACAGCTTTAAACTATGCACACGTATAGTACCTGACATTCTATATTAATTTGGATAAACTTATATACGTCAGTGTTTCTAACATGATTCTAAGCCTGCTGAGAGGTCCAACTTTAAATACATGTAACTTCTATACTATCATTTGGATTTCAACCAAATTTCGTGTACGCTATGTGTACCATAACAGATATGTATATGCCGATTCTTAAGAGTAACCAGGGCTGCCAACTGTTAGTAAATACTGTCTCTATTTTTGTTACCCTAATATCAATATATCAGAAAGTATGCAAGCCAATAGCTCTAAACTTTGCACACGTATAGTACCTGGCATTCTAGATTAATTTGGAGTAACTAATATACGTCAGTGCTGCCAACATGATCCAATTTTAAAATGCATGTAACTTCTATACTAACTAATTGATTTTATTCAAAATTGTCACAACAATAGATCATATTATTTCAGATTATTTCTGACCAATACATGTATGTCATTGTTGCCAACATGATTTTAGATCCAATGTTTAACTGCATGTAACGTCCATGCTATCCATTGGACTTCAACCAAATTTTGTATTCTGTACCTTAAGAGATGGAACTAAGAATATATTCAGTCACCAGGGCTGCCAACTGTAGTTCTCTATTAGGCTACAGTATGCCAGGTATACAGTATTTCGAACTAATTAGAAATTTCGATATTACCAACTTAATTTCGTCATTATTCTAGATAGATCCATATAGATTAATCATTGGCATAGATCTTAAATTTTAAGAAAAGTAGGCTCTTTAGTTCGTTACGGAACTTCTTGTTATACTTGTGGTCACACCGTCCTTATGCAAGGTTTGAAACTGATGAGTAACTATCTAACAGTCTGTTACTTCTTCACGTCAAATTTTATCTCCCCCAGAGATGTTGGTTGATTCCTCAGTTTAGGGCTGCGACAACGCGGTCATGTAACCCCATGTACTTTGGGTGTGTGTAGAATCTGTCTGATAAACGGTGTTAATTGTGATGGCTGTATTAGTCTGTAATTCAGGTAAGGACTGCAGACGGTCAATTTCAAGTAGTAGTTCCTAATGTTGGTACCAAATATACCGTCAACGACACCCAGATGTGAACTTGGCTATTAGATGCCACCGCAACCAGTAACTTGCTAGGAACGTCGGACTTCCTCTCTGAAGGAAAGCATACTGAGGGATTTTCAGCGCTCTTTGAAAATCCGACGACTTCGGCCAGCTTTGAACCCGCGACCTTGGGCATAGAAGTTCAGCATGCTACCAGCTAGGCTACGTCACCGAAGCCGCTTCCCACATAGTCAGATGGAAAACTGAATGAGATCTCGTTGTCATGGCAACCTCTGATAGCTCATCCCTCATCTATTTAGAAGCGTTGTCATGGTAACTTCTGATGGCTCTAAGCATTTTCTTCTAATTCCGAAATTATTTTTCTCATCCCTTGGCGTAATGGTGGGTTGTATCAAAATTTCTTTCAGACAAAAGTTTCAGGTAATTATTACGGGAATATTGTCCATTTTGTACGGTTTTGAAATTCTGCCTATTAAGAGAGATATGATTAATGTTCCCAAAAAAACAACTTTTTCCACCCTATTGGTCAATGATTGGTGCTATCAAAAAACTTTTTAAACATAAATTTTTTGGCACTTATCCGACACATAATATGAACTTTGAATGGATTCGGTATTTCACATATTAAGAGAGTTATAGTGATATTTCATGTTTTCGAAAAAAGCCCCCCTTTTTTTACCCCCTTTGACCGAGTTTGCCCGTTAACGAACTCGACCGAGATTTTATAGGGATACATATTATGTAAAAAATTGAAGGTGATTGGTGCAAAATTACGGCAGTTACCGTGTCCACAAGAAACTGATATATATATATATATATATCACACTAATATATAAAAATGAGATGGTGTGTGTCTGTCTGTCTGTCTGTCTGTTACTCAATAACTCAAGAACCACTGGTCCGATTTAAATGAAATTTTGCATGGATGTAGCTGATTTACCAGGTTTACACATAGGATACTTTTGATTTCGAAATTTTGCACTATTAAAAAATGGTGACCATTTTAGTGATGTCATTAGACCTTTTGGTTTCAAAATTTCATATTTCCATATCAAATAAAAAGAGAAAGGTAGGAAATAGCAAACTTTTGATGGCACAGACGAGCTTTGAAATTTAATTTCCTATCCGAAAGGTCCTTATCACTTTTCGTGTATCTCCAACAGTTAGCGAGTAAAACCGACATTTGTCACGTCACTACACCCTTTGGTTTCAAAATTTCATATTTCCTTTTCAAATAAAAAGAGAACGCTAAGAAATAGCAAACTTTTGATGGTATACATGAGCTTTAACATTTAATTTTCTAACCGAAAGGTCCTTATCACTTTTCGTATATCTCCAACGGTTAGCGAGTAAAATCAAAATCTGTGCAATAAAACACGGTCAACACCGAGCGGTGCAGTATATCTCTCTATATATAAAAATGAAAGTTTGTATGTTTTTCTCTGAATTTCTACGGAAATTTGAGTTGTTTACGCGTTTCAGACTGTTTTATGATGGATGCGCGCGAAAATAATTATTTTTATCTGTCTGTCTGTTTGTTTGTTTGTCTGTGGACAACTTTGTTCCCTTATAAATCGAGAACGGCTGGGTGTATCAACGTAAAATTTGGTACAGATATCCATCAGAGGAACGACACTAATCATTGATGTAACTCTTCTCCGTACCTCTCATAAAAGGGGGCCTACCACCTTAAAATACATGCTGAAATAGGCGTAGAAGGACGAGACAAAACTCATTTTCAGCCCCTATATGTGAGAGACAAAACTCGGGTCCCCGAAAACCACATTTCAGGACCGAAGACAAACCGTTTTTGAGATATTCCCAGAAAACTAATTTAATTTAATAAACTAATGAACGAATGCAAGCCAGTAACCATGCCAACGGATTCTCAGAGGTCCATCTATTGCTGTAAGACGCAATGCAATTCCATTAATTACATTAGTGTGAAAGTTTGCAAACGGCTAGAAGGTTATCACGGAACCAAATTAAGCCGCAAAATTCATCAATACGTATAATGCGCTTAAGGGGATCAAGGGGTACTCTAGAATTTTTTCACGCGATTTACACCTGCGGGTGTGGTACGGCAGGTCTATTATATTCCTATCCCCATATTATTCATTCATTCATTCATTCATTTATTTCGTATAGGCCATCTATGGACCGCGTCATTCCAACCGTCTCCTACTGGCTTTGATGTTTGCCCTGTACGCCCGCATTCGTTCTCGGTGGACTTCCTTCCGATCCTGGGTCAAAATCTTTCCCGTTTTCAGCTTCGGTTTTTCTTGGAAACCTTTACAAGCTTGAAGTTTCCCTTTGAGTGGGACGCACTCCTGAATGTCTGTTGGTGTAATCCCCACTTCTTTCAGATCTTTATCCAGTTCAATGACCCAGGCCCATTTTGTTTTCCTCTCCTGAAAGTAAGTTATGTTGCGGTTGGTCAGTCTCGCTGGGCTCATTCGTTTCACATGCCCAACAAATGGTAACCTTCTCTTCCGGATGACGTTACTTATCTTCTCCACATGAGTATATAGGTCATGGTTATGCCGTCTTCTGTATTCCCCATTGTCTTTGATGGAACCCAATATCTTTCTCAAAATTTTTCTTTCTTTGGCCTCCAGTTTCTCGACCAAGCCTTTTTTGTTCATCGTGAGGCATTCAGAAGCATGCAAGACCTCCGGACGGATGACACTGCAGTAATGTTTTAGTTTTGCGTTGAAGGATATTGACCTTTTCTTATAGATGTCCTTAGTTAAATGGTAGGCCATTTCCATTTTGCTCAAGCGCGATGTAAATGTTTCTTTCTCTGATAATATCCCTTCCCTGACCCGTCCTGAAAAGAAAAGTACATGGCCATTGGCTGAATAAAAAATAATAAAAAAAATAGGTGTTATAATTTCTCCCTATATTATATTATTATTAGTATTATATTATGGCGTACAACGACGAGACAAAGCCCCTCGGTGCCAGCAACAAAACTCGGGGGCCCTAAAGGGTCCTTGAAAACTACATTATAAGGCTCTAAATCCAACAGTTTCTGAAATATTCCCAGAAAACTAATTTAATTTAATTTAACAAACTAATGAAGGAATGCAAATCGGTAACCATGAGAACATTATCTCAAGGGGTGGCATACAGCTTTCCATCTATTTCTGTAAGAAGCAATGACACTCCATTTATTACATTTCTGTGAAAGTTTGCAAATGGCTATAAGGTTATCACGGAACTAACGTAGACCGTATAATTCATCAATGGAATTAAGTGGGTGAAGGGGTAACCTAGAATTTTTTCATGCAATTTTCACGTTCGACATATAGTACGGAAGGTCTATTATATCTCCAAACAGCAACATTATTTTCAAAAATTCCTGAATTGAACTAGCATTTTTTGCGGCTTTTAGGAATTTGGGCAATTTGAGTCTAGAGAACCTGAATTTTCATGCACCACAAGCCTTTATAATTTATGGAAGGGGTCTTCCTGTGTATGGGCACCTAGCACAACGTAGAGGATCAGTTTTTATGTGACGTGTATTGCGTTTCGTCTACAAGACTTTCAATTGTATTTCACGTCAGGAAGTGCACGTCAGGTGAATTTAGTTTGAGAGCACATTTCAACTAATTTATTTTTTGTCGACATACGGGTTCATCATAAGGATGATTTTATTTGATACTGTGTGGTAGATATACCCATATTTGGATATCTGGGTAATATGTTGTAGACAATATAATTGTCTGTCTGTCTTTCTGTGTATCTTTATGTACGCCGATACCTCGTGTTCGGATGCTTGGTGCATCTTAAAATTAGGTATGGTAACCATGAGAGTCAATACACCAATCATTTATAAAACTCTTCACCGTGCTTTTCATACAGTAGAAGGGTGGATATAGAGAAAAACTTCTCAATATATGCTAAAATATGCGAAATATAAAAATTATCCTACAAGGACGACCAAAGCATATGTTGCGCTTCTCCATGTGAGACAGAAAATTCGGGAATCTATAAAGGGTCTCCGAAAACTACATTTTAAGGGCCTTAAATTAACAGTGTGTGTGATATTCTTAGTAAACTAACTTCATTCTGATAAACTTGATGGAATGACAAACCGATAACCATTGCACAGTAGCTCAATTGATAATGTCTGGTGTTAATTACGAACACCGTTCGAAGAACGGGTACTCCTGCTAGTATATATATATATATATAGTGGGGGGGGGGAGAGATTCATATATACAAAAATTATATATAAACTTTTGAACTGACGGTGGTTTTGGGGTCTGGGGGATGTGAAACGCGAAGATATGTCGAAATTTTCCGGAAGTCGAAACATGGAACTGTCCCCGAATTCGTATTAAGAGATGCCAGGAACTGATATGAAAGGCAACCATAGAAAAGGGATCATTTAATTAAAATTGGAAAATGAATATCGGAAATGGTCCGTAACACAAAATTATAGTCATGAAGTATTGCCCAATAAGAAGCTGGTTAGCTGGAGGTAATCACCTCCTAGTAAGGGCGGATCTGATGGATCATCCTGGGTAGATTATTGGCTGAGGAATAACCCACCCACCAAGGGAAGATGATTAAGAAAAGGAAGGGGGTTTCGGACTGGAGAAGAAGGATAGAGAAATAGGATGAGAGTTCCACAAAAGTTATAAATTTAACTCTCAATACACTTAGGGGCGGTTGCCACTGAAAATTCGTTCTTTGATACCTAAAATGAGTAAGGACTTGGTCGAAGCTGACGGGAACCGCAGCTAAGACTTGGGCGGTTTGCCAGAGAAAGGCTTTAGTGTATTTCCTCCCAAGCACGCATAAGACTACTATAGGGAAGGGTGATAGTCTGGCAATACAAATAATAGCAGATTTGTTCTGTATTAACGATGGCATGAACTTGGGAAGAGTCAGGGAAGACAGGATCTTGCTTAACCGTTGTACTAGAAAAATGAGAAAGCGAAAAGGAACGCTTAATTTATTTAACAATTCAAAAGAAGTTGATAACTTTAACAAACATATTTTCAGTTAGTTTAACAAATTTTGGGTCACAGACCTCAGAAAACATTAAACGTTTGCTCCAGGCAATTGACAATTTATTAGGTTTAAAACCTTATATATGTTCTAAAATCTTTGTAAGATTTAAAAAGACAAATGAAATGCTTAAAGTTTAAACATCAATTTGAGTACAAGGAGTGTACTTTAAGGAATTTACAAGTAATTATTTTAGAAAAAGTTACAACTTCGAAAATAACAAAAAAGGAAGCGAGTAAATGAAGAAGAAGTTCCTATTACTTCTTATGTTTATGCGGAATTACTTCTATGACAATTATACAAAGGAGGGCAGGTCACTTACGGTGAAACCTGAAGAAAAAGGTCAAAAGGAAGGTTCTAGACTTCCTATGTTTAAATAGGAATCACGAGCCAAATGGGGCAGTTTCCATTTCGTGAGACCTAGAAATAACTCACTCAAGAGTTGAAAGTATTGTTTTCCCTGATTATAGGGAAGAAACAATGTAAGTTTAAACCGTGTATAAAACACGTAGTTATACAGAGATTAATTAATGATAAACAAGCAAAAATGGAAGGGCACTTCGTTATAGTGACACCTTATAGAAAAGTTACAATTTTATTAATATGGTTTGTTAGTAGAAGGTTGAGGAAAGATCATTGGGATTTAGGATCAATGTTCATGGCCTTATTTAATGTAAACGGACGATCGCGACGCGGTAGAAAAGTTGAACAAGCACTGGTTTTCACTATAGTCTGTTACAAGATGAAAAGTTCGCTGTAGAAACAGTTTATGGGAAAGAGAATTATTGCAATGATGAAAATAACTGGTTTCACTAGACAGGCGAGAGTCTATTTCTTGAGAAAGTTGTAAATTACAATTAAATTCGCCAAGAACATCCAACGGTGGAAGAAAATTCGCTATTGAGCTTTAATTCAGAAGTGAGATTCTTCAATTTTAAATAGTATTCTCTCAAATGAGTGAAAATTAAATGACGGCAGGACGTGTAGATAAATACAAGATCTGGAAGGTTCCAGAACGAACTTAGTAGAAGAATGGGGCCAAAAATAATCCAACGGTGGAGCGAGCTTAGTATTTTACAGACAGCGGGTATTAGATAATATCCCACGTAGTGAGAAGATCTCTCAGTTGAATAGCTTAAGAAAAGATACTTTCTATTAATGTTGTCTTAGACAGACAAGGCCTAACATGGCAAATCCCACGAAGAATGATTACCGCCCCACAAGTAATCTCACGCTGTCTATAAAATATTCAATAAAAGCATGTAGAATAAATTGATGAAGATGAGGTTAAAACCTTAAGTCTGTACTTATCTTGGTTGCATGTTGAAGGTGAAGTTCCCCTTGACAATATTTAATATGTCAACATGGCGTAGAAAGTAGAGTTTGCCTCTTGGTTTGAGGAGACTGGCTCGAGTTGAGCCTTAACTGAGTCGACGGCCGGCGCACGAATGAAAGCTGCTAGACGCAGAAAAGCACTAGCCTAGACGGCATGACCAACAAGGAGTTGAGTGCACTTAAGAGAGTGAGTGCGCGGTTGCTCACGACGCAGAGAAGTGTAGAACTGAAGTGACTGAGCGAGCAGGCTGCGCGCGCGGGGAAGAGCAGTAGGGGGAGGGGAGAAGAGGGGGAAGCGGGCGAGAGAGGGGAGGAACAAAGAGGTTGCACATAAACATGAAACAACTTTACAAAAATAAATGTTTTTCTTGATGAATGGTCTTCAAAGAGTTGATAGCTGGCGATGGTGACGAGATCTGGTGGCCAGATGGAAAAAGAAGTCCTCTTGCACCAGGAAAATTGAGGAGCTTCAGAGATTCGCTGCTAGATGACGCTAGGTGGGTCACGGAAGATATATATCTAGAACAGACTCATAAAAGATATAAGCGAAGTGATCACCACAGAGAAAATAGAAGATCACTGTTGGTGTTTGACAAAGAGGAAGGAATGAACATGCAAAGAGCATTAAACTTGATATTCTCTCGTACCGTGTATTCCAAGAATACACCACATCCTACGAACGCGATTGGAAGATGCAACGGACGACCTTAGAAATGGAATATTTTATTTTGGCAAGTATGCTATTTAATGCATTTGGAAGTATTGAAGATTGGATATAAATCGAAGAAATTATTTAAGATATTATCAGGAAATGTTTTCCTTGGATAATTAATGCCCGAAGTCTGTATAAGGATATTCATGTCCGAGTCTTGCATTATGGGACCTTGAGAAAGAGGGCGCGGTTGTTCTGGAAGCATGCGAAAGGAAGAGATGGCCATTGTGTGAGAGTGTGCAACACGGGTTGTTGAACCGGACGGATGTCAGCCGTGAGTTCCGAAAACGTGATACGGGAGTGTGTACAAGTGTTTCAGTGAAGGAAAGAACAATACGAATATGTGTAATCTTGTTGTATCACGGTGCTAATATTGTGCGAAACACGTAAGTCCGTATATGAATTTGAGTGTGTAATGGAATACTTATGGTAGAGACCGGTGTCGTGGTCTTAGAATGAATTACCAGTCTGCATTAGTTGTCGCGTCCGTAGAGAAGGTGGGATTGTGAATATACATCGTGAAGGACACTGTAAGCACATATTTGGAAGGAAACATTTTGAAAGGGACACGTTATTTTGGGAACGATATGTTCGATTGTGAAGTGGAGTGCAATAAAATAGTGACGAACATCATGGACACATGGTTGGAAGGAACATTTGATTTGTCAGAGGGAGCCATGTTGCTAAATTATGCTGTGGGAAATGTGGTCTACATCATGGGTGTAAGAATTCCTTCGAGTGGAGTCACTTAAAAATGAAATGCAGGAAAAGCAATGTTCACACAGCTACTTCATGGAATGCACAATCTAATGAAGATCATCATGGACTATAACCAGTCTAAGGATGGAGAGAGGCTACAAAATTATCCGGAGGAACGAGAAGAAGAGCAAGGTCGAAGGGAAGACCGAGGATCGAACGAGTGGACTGTCAGGGGGCGGATCGAACACCGAGGATATCTGGGTCCCATTTCGAACTATGGAACCATGGGCCGGCTACGTGAAAGCTCGCCGCGATCAAGAAAGGTGAACTGACGCTTGGAGTGAGGCTAGGGACCCGCCAGCTGCTTGAGGTTGGATGCAGTTTCCCGAACCTGTGTGTATTTGGGTCTACACGTGTTTCATCGCCAGCCCTGCTTAAAGTAAGACAAGCTCTTCATTCAAATGATCCTGTATTTAGAGTGGTATTCTAGAAGCATGTCTGGTGTGATCATTTATTTCAGTAGTAGTTCGTTCTGTATAAAGTTATAGCTCTGGTAATCTGTGATTTACTTCTTCGAAGCAAGTTCTTTCCGCTTTTTGTATGCGGGTTAGCTTCAGTTCCAGCTTTGTTTGGGATCATTGCAGGCGAGTTAACTTCGTGTTAACCGCGTCTGGTTTAGTGGAGTCCCCGCTTCGATGATTACCGCTGGCATTTGAACATTTTTAATGTTTATACAGATTTGGATTTCGACCTTTTGGGTTTTTGAAATTAATTATTTTGGATTCGAGTGTGTTTCCAGATGAAGAGTTTCCTACGCACTTTTACTTCTTCGCAGTTTAGAAAATTTTCAGATTTTGAAAATTTCAATTCGCAAATTAAATTTTCTTAGATATTCTTATTTTTGGATTTAGCTATTTTGATCTTCGATGATTATTTTCATATTGTGATTTTGCACAATTATCCGACTTTACCATTTGATTTATTTTTCTCGATTTTGGATTTTCACATTTCGGTGAATTTTGGATTTGGAATTTTGAAATTTTCACTTTGAAAATTTATTCCATTTCTGATATTGGATTTTTTTTCGGATTTTCAGAAAATTCTGATTAATTTTAATTTTTATTTTGATTAATTTGGGACTTCAATCCTGACTTGATATTTTCCAAATTTATATTTTATTCTTCCTTTGGAATCGTAAATTAATTTTCAGTTTGACGTTTAGTAAATTTCTCGTTAGTTGGAAGTTGGTTGCTACTCTGATCATTCAGACGAAGAATTCTTTCAAAAAACAATTTTGAATTATAAAATGGAATGATAATTCGAGCGATGTTCACGACTATTGTTATAGAGTGATACAATGTATATACATAATCAAATATGACCAATGTTTTGGGTTGACACTCACACGTAACTTGAAACGGATAATAGTTAGAAATGTTTCGTGCTTAGTTAACACGCACTAGGAAAGAGTCATACGATTTGTAACTGCTATTGCTTTTAAAGCATATTTAAAATTAGTATCAACGTCATTGAATTACTTATAACTTGAGGGAGAGATGTTCTTTTTTGGTATTGTTAGATTGTTGTGTTTACATTGAAGAGGTGTGCAATAATACCAATTGTTTCTTTGGTATTTCGAAGGTCGACCCCTGTAAGGGATGCTGTGTCCTGGGAACCTTTCCTCTGTCAATGGGTGTTGTTGTTGTTAGTTGGCTGCGTTTAGTGTGTGATTAGGATTGCAGTCTAGTCAGCTTTGAGCTGTTGTTGCCGTTCTTTGGAACGTTGAGTTATTGGGTTGTGGAGTATATTTCGACTGCTGATAGATTATTTTACTGTGTTTAATGACAGTATTTTCATTCGTATTGTAGGATCACCTTGGTGGTGTTTGATGTTGATCTGATAGGCTGTCATGTTCATGCAGATCAGCTGGGTTGTCGATACCGGGTGCTCCAAACGTTTAGTATTCAGGACGTTGATATTAATTCAGTTTATTATTATTGTTATTGTTTTCGAATATTGGATCAGAACAGGGGTTCATTGGATAGCACTCTCATCTTTATTGATCGGAATGCTAAGCCATATTTTGCCCGAAAACCTCGATATTGATCACTGTCAGTTAATGTTAATAAAATCCTATCTCTATAAAGATTAATGGTGGAACATTGGGGTAGATAATGTTCTAAGATGACATGTATATAGATAGTATTCGGTATTTCTTAAATTTAGTATTTGAATTAAAAGGTATTTCGGTAATTAAGTAAAAAATAAAACTCAGGATCTGTGTATAGAGTAAAATATTGATATTGTAAATAGTGAGAGGCCGTCACAATTTAAATTCATTAAGGGGGTTGTTTCTTCTTCTTCATAATTTTGTTTTGTTGATCCTGATAGCAAAGGCATAGCGATATGTTGCCAAGTTATTAGTTGTTGATTTTAAGTCGTTATTTTTGTGATTTAGCTGGCGTTATGTCAGAGAAGTATTCATAAGACATTAATGATAATGACATTTAGTTATGGATTTTCGGTTTGTTTATAACCATCTTTGCGTTGTTTACTTTTTGAATAAATTTGGGCACGCATTTACGTCTGCTTATACCATTTCCACAATACTCTTGCGTTGTGATTTAGAGATAGTGGGAGGTTAGGAAAATGCTATGGTAATTATAGTGGCTTGAACCATTTTATCCATTTCCATGTCCCTGTTATGCCCGTGTAAATGAGAGTCTCGCGCTCTGGTTTGTGTTGTCGCTGATCCTGTGGAGGATTTACCATTGTGTTTTGATGATATCGCCTGATATGTGTCCACGATTTGCAGAATGTGTGATGCCTAATATTTCGGTAAGCAGAGTTGAGCAGTATCGAAAATACATGTATTTAAAATACGTATTTTCGATACTTTTGTATTTTGTATTTTGTATCGAAAATACAATTCGGAGTTTGTATTTTGTATCTGTATCGAAAATACTATTTTTGAGTATTTTGTATTTTCAAAATACAAAGGAAAAATCAAAATACAATCTTAAATTTGCCTTGTTTGGGCTAGTTGTTTTCCTTTGTGTTAATTAATCTGTTTCCGCTAGGATCCCTTGTTTGCCTTTGTCTTAGCCTTTGTTCTTTGTTGCCATTGGTGGATTTTTTTTTTGCTATTTTCATAACCCTTAAACGTGTGAAATTTTAAGATGTAGTTGTAGAAACTAACGTGTGCTTCGATGTAATGTTGCAAGAGATGGCAGGGAGATTAAAATGTATTGGTTTTAGATTGAATTTTGCGTTTCCCATAGAACGAATTAAGAATTTGTGTTGGCTGCCCTTGCCCGAGAAGGGCTCGCATTTACGAAACACATCTCTGTAGCATACGGCGAGTTGGCTTTGTCTTGCATTGAAAGTCGCCGAGGTAAGTCGTGCTCCTATCTTCTTTGGCCGTTCTACATCAGCGTTTAATTTCTATTAATTTAATTTACCTTACGCTATGGCATTGAGTAAGGAAGTAGTCACTACTCTGTTTGAGACGAAGTGTGCCATTCTTGATGGTAAATTTTTTAGTGTTGTGGAAGAATCAAATGGGAAAGTGAAAGCATCGTGTGTACTCTGCGCTCCTGCTAAACAATCTATTATCAGTGGCACTTACAGCGCCACTACTAACTTCAAGACTCATTTGAAGGTAAGTGATAAGCATTACGTATTGTTTTATTAATGTGCTGCATATACGAACTCAGATTATATATGTACTCGGAACGGAACAACAACAAAAAAGAAAAATGTACCGACTGAAGCTCGGAACACGTGGTCGCACTTCGGCGCTAGCGTGGGTCGGGCGCAATGAATTGTAATAGCCTACAATAAATACGTTAAAGAGGGAAAACTCTCAATAGCTAATTCAAAGTAATCGCATGAATATATCAACACAACACTCACCATGCAATAGCAAGTATTATTGATGATTAATCCATTTATCTCTCAAGATGAAAGGATTAAGTGATAATCGCTTTCGTGATTATACACAAGTAATATTAACATTAAAAAGAAATAGTGCTGAAAATACTTATTTTGGGGGGTTTAGCGTTATCGTGGTCATGTAGCACTGTGAACTTGGGTTTGTAATAAATGATAACCTGTGCTGTTGTGATGGCTGTATTACGGTTATACGTGTATTTGAAAATTGAGGATAGGATTGGGAAGGAGGTGGCCGTGGCCTTAAGTTAAGAACCATCCTCGCATTTGCCAGGAGTAGAAGTGGGAAACCACAGAAATCCATTTGAGATGGTTATCAAACCCTCAAATCTTGGGACGGCCAGTTGGCTTTTGGGGGTGCCTGAATGCAAGGGAGCCATCTTAGATTATCTGGCACGTTAATAATCCCTTTTGGGGAAAAATTCCAGCACCCCAGCGTCTCTAAAAGCCCCAGTAGTTAAACAGGATGTAAAACCATTATTATTATTATTATTCAGAACAATTTTTAGCGTCATTAGGCGGTTCAAGTCTACACCGTGATACGTAGGCTACTTGTCTAGGTAATTTTTTTTAGCGTAGTCGATGGCATGCGTACGTTTATGTTCATTTGTTTGATGTGACTGGAATTGCCGCCATAGCCTATTAGTCGGCTGTATGTGGTTTCAAGCAGTGTCATTACGTGTGAATGCAGTCGCATGTGATGTATTCAAGCGCGAGGTTTGGTCGTGAGCTGTGAATGTTCATAAATTACGTTTAGTTCAATTTAATTGAAAAGTTGTACTCTTCTAAAGCCATTGGTCGCTACTAGCTTGATGACGGTATAGGGGAAACCATTGGTCGCTACTCAGTTAGACCACTGTCTGAGCGAAACCATTGGTTCTACCGCTAATAGGTTAGACCACTGTCTGGGCGAAACCATTGATCGCTACTACGTTAGACCACTGTCTGGGCGAAACCATTGATCACTATTAGGTTAGACCACTGTCTGGGCGAAACCATTGATCGCTACTAGGTTAGACCACTGTCTGGGCGAAACCATTGATCGCTACTAGGTTAGACCACTGTCTGGGCGAAACCATTGATCGCTACTAGGTTAGACCACTGTCTGGGCGAAACCATTGATCGCTACTACGTTAGACCACTGTCTGGGCGAAACCATTGGTCGCTACTACGTTAGAACACTGTCTGGGCGAAACCATTGATCGCTACTACGTTAGACCACTGTCTGGGCGAAACCATTGATCGCTACTACGTTAGACCACTGTCTGGGCGAAACCATTGATCACTACTAGGTTAGACCACTGTCTGGGCGAAACCATTGATCGCTACTAGGTTAGACCACTGTTTGGGCGAAACCATTGGTCGCTACTAGGTTAGACCACTGTCTGGGCGAAACCATTGATCGCTACTAGGTTAGACCACTGTCTGGGCGAAACCATTGATCGCTACTAGGTTAAGCCACTGTCTGAATGAAAATGACTGCTTCTACTACAAGCAAAGGGGCCTGGGGCATTACCTCCTGGTCAGGTTTGTCTGGTAGCGCAGAACAAACAATAATATTTTCCATAGTACATAAATTAGCCAAAATACCTTATCAAATTATGAAAAATAAATCAGGAAATGATGTAGCCTAGTAATAGATGTTTACTCCTCCACTGACCACAACCCACCCACCTTCCCCTTTTTAGATCACGACTTATATAGGTAATAGTCTGGTTGTGTCCGCCATTATGTGCATGAATTATCTTCAAAGACAGAATAGTCAACCACATGCATTCGGCACTATTTCATATCCGGTATCGTAAGACAAAAGAGCGCCGTCAAGTTAATGTGAAAGTGCACCAAGTTTCAGTCATTTAGACATGGAGTTGCGAGTTAACACTCTCCAATTTCAATCAAGAATAACAACTTATCAACAATTTTCATCCAAACCAATGGTTTTTGCTTAGCCCAATATTTTCATCCAGACCAACGGATTTAGCCTAGACCATTAATTGTTACGTAGCGTGGCCCAATATAAGTTAATACCCCTGGATTTTGTCACGCACAGTGGGGGTATACACGCAACAATAAATTTCATCCAAACCTATGGTATTTGCCTAGTCCACTTATCTCGCACCAATAATCTTTAATGAGAGTGGTGTATTTTGTATCCCACATGTTGGCAACAATGTATGCGCCTCGGTGTATGCCGTTGAGTGTGCCTTGATGATAGTTGAGCGAGATAAAAGCTCTGTCGGAACATGGCTGTCGTGGTTAAAAGGGCAATAAATAAAAACGCATATTTACATAATATAGCACATATTTCTGGTGCAGGAGTGATCTGAGTTACTAATTTGAATAGGTAATGTTCCCCCAAAGATGAAACCAGGTATAGATGGCCGGTAGTAAGCGTGTAATAATTCTTCTTGCAGCCCGAGTAGAACAATGAGACCACTGAAGATGCACATATGGTACCGAGGTCACATTACATACTCTTTTTGCATTGATCACAAAGTATGAATGCTCGCTGTGCACGGAGACACCACTGCGTACGTAATATGTACCGGTCAAGAAGGATCGGCCCACTTATATATGAGTCACTATGACGTCTGATGCCAATGTAAAAGCCACGTTCTGGTCTCATTCAGGATTAATGTTTGGGTTTCTATGTAAAGCGTTATCACATAGAATTGAACATGTAGTCGATGTATCATTTAAACCTTTAGTGTCGTCCTTTCAAATATTTGTTCTGAATAGCTTCAAGTGGCTTTGTCTGAGATTTATATAGGCTATTTGAATGTTCTCGATAAAACTTTGAACTTGTGCGGTTTCTGGTAATTTCTGGTTGACAGTTTTATGGTTTCAGTTCCCGCATGGCATTGTTATTGATTACATGATCTGCTGTGGGATGCTCCACCTCTGTACGTGACTATTAGGGAAGGGGGGTGAGAGTGGAACGCGACATCATCCAAGATATTGTCGCCAGATATTGTTCATATAGAGTATTCCCATTATTTTTTCAACCTGAGACAGCAAAATATGAATATCAACGTCTGTAACGTCATCGAGTACACTAAACATTTCCCCACGACACGTACATACCGTACCGCAGTGCATACCTGAACCCAAAATTCTATAATCCCCACAATATTGTACACACACAAGAGCACGGTCAATCGTGTCAAGACTCAACACACATACATACTTAAATAGGATATATACCCTCAACTCTGAAATTTTCCCCATTATCACTCCTGTTCTTTCCATCGCCTAACGACAGTGGTGTTCACCTTGGTTTAAATAACTCGCAGATGCCAGTGTAAAAGCCACGTTCTGGTCTCATTCAGGATTAATGTTTGGGTTTCTATGTAAAGCGTTATCACATAGAATTGAACATGTAGTCGATGTATCATTTAAACCTTCAGTGTCGTCCTTTCAAAGATTTGTTCTGAATAGCTTCAAGTGGCTTTGTCTGAGATTTATATAGGCTATTTGAATGTTCTCGATAAAACTTTGAACTTGTGCGGTTTGTGGTAATTTCTGGTTTGCATTGGAGTAGGCTTAAGGAGAGAAGGAATCGAACAAAATTTTGATTTTAAAGTGATTTGCTTTGCAATTCACAGCGCTGCACCAGTATAAGCCGAGTACCTGTATTCTGTAGTCTCGTGAATGTAAATTGTAAGATAAATAAGACAATAGATAACCGTACATGTTTAATAAAACGTTTCTTGATTTTTATTTTAGAGAATCCATCCTGGTATACTCAGTGAATTTGAAGAGTGTAAAACTCAATGGCCTAAAACAAATTCACTGAAAAGAAAGATAAAAATATGCCCTGAAGACGGTGCTGGCACCAGTAAAAAGAAAATGCTGCAAACTACATTAACACATGGGTTTACCAAGAAAAGTGTGGACAAGAATGTGCAAGCAAAATTTGATGGCCTAGTCACTAAGTTTGTGGTCAACGGCATTAGGCCCTTGTCAGTGGTAGATGACCCACATTTTGTGAATTTGTTTGAAGGTAAGTAATTCTCATTTCTTGCTTTGAATCCATGCAAACTTCGATTTCAAGGATAAATTTAGAGTTAAAAGATACTTGTTCATCGTGAGAAACTATTTTTACAACACACTAAGTTTTTACTGTCCATAATTGATTACTAAGTCAGAACTGTCACTAATATAACACAAGTGCACAAAATTATATGAAGTATTGTGTCGGGAGCTTAATGCAACAATAACTACGTTTCATCAAGTATTAATATAAATGTTCTATTTCAGCCATGGATTTTGGAGTCACAGTTATGTCACGCCGAACACTCGTTCGTCGTATTGATAACATGGAAGCTACGATGTATAATGATATTAAACAGAAACTAAAGGATGTTTCTTATGTTTGCATCACTGTTGACATATGGTCGACCAAAACTCGCAGTTTTCTCGGTGTTACAGCTCATTGGGTAAGACAAAATGCTATGATAAATGGACTTACTAAGCCTACTTCTCAGTGAAAATTATTTCATTTCATTTATATTACACTACAGTAGAGTCTCGCAAACTCGGCACTCGGTAACCCCGCACCCTGACAGGAGAAAAAAATTATGAATTTTGTTTGTTTTTTGTGTTTTCGCACAGAGCGTTAATACGTGTTTTCTTTCGTCTTCTCCATTAATGGAATTATCGACAGTTAAATACGACGCGAAACAAGTTGACCTACAGTACATAGTAAGAAGAGTAACGACGACCTGATAAATACAGGTAGATGTACAGTACTGTAAATGCACAAACTGTTGGCAGTAAGAAGCAAACAAACGGTTCTCGCGCAGAGCGTTGTATTTATTTTATACCGCATTCTTCGCAATTCTGTTTCTTCGCCGTCTTCGTGACGAGGCTTCAAGAAACAGGTTTCAAAGCGAAAAGCAAAAGAACATTATTTACTTTTTTGCATAAAGGTAAATGGTAATTTTCATTAAGTGAAAAAACTATTTGCCTACGGGAATTGTTTTGTACATATACTGTACAGTGTACATATTATAAAATAATTTCGAGGCCTAGTTTTTCTAAGTTTTATTTTATAAATTACAGTAATTGATTTCCTTGATTTTTATGCAGTACCGTAGTACAGTACTGAACTATATATTCAAGTACTGTAATTACAGTGGCTTCATCATTTTAAAACTTGTGTTTCTGTTATAATAGTACATTATGCAACGAGCCTATAATGGCTATAATTAAGACACGAGTATTTTTTATAAAACGAGCGTATGCGAGTTTTATAATTTCCATACGAGTGTCTTAATTACCATTATAGGCGAGTTGCATACGACTGTTTATGTTCGACGATAATTATAATATTATTATATGTTTTAACATAAATATTCATAAATATCTGTTGAGAGTCAGCCACAAGAATTTTGTTATCGGAGAGCGAGCGCGAGACATCTCTCTGTCTTTCAAGATCTTTGAACGACCGACGCATGCGCTCTGTGAGCTTGCAATGCCATATGCAAGCCATATGTTTACATCTGCCGTCCCTCAGTAATATTGTCACCGGAGTCGTTTGAATGCGCTGTGTAGAAATTAGGGTTGGTGATTTTAAGGTACAGTGCTATTTCTTGTTTCATATTCGCCAGTTTATTTACGCGAACATATGGACGGTGCGTATTCCATGTCGGTAATTTATTATAGTTCGATGTTGTGTTTATGCCCGACATGTTGGATTTTGAGCGCATGCGCGAAGGTATCGTTACCTAATTGGTCAATGAACGAGCTCTGATTGGCTGGAGAAACTGTATCATAATGAAAATAAGTGTTATAATGACCATCAATATGACACCGTTTTCTGACACATAATAGTGAGGGTCGAACATAAATAAATAAATAAATGTACTGCATTGCATTACTTTTAAACCAAAACAAACAGCTTATTTCTTCTTTTTAACACATTTCCCGATAACCCGGCATTTTCGCGAACTCGGCTACCCTTTGGTCCACATTAGGCCGAGTTTGCGAGACTCTACTGTATAAAAGAACTGGGTGAAAATCAATGTGGTTAATTAGGTATATAAAAGTAATGGGACATAATTTTGTGTTAAATCTTTTCTTCTTATATTCTGTATTTAATTTGTCAATTCTGTAAATTAAATTTTCATCTTGTCCCCCAGATCAATGACGTGACATACGATCGTTGTTCGGCTGTGCTAGCATGCAGAAGATTTCGAGGGGCTCACACATATGACAAATTGCCGAGATGCTCGACGACATATTCAATAGCTTTGGGTTAAGCCATACCAAAATAACATCTACCATAACCGACAATGGATCTAATTTTGTAAAGGCATTTAAGGAATTTGGAGTTCCTCTACAATCGGCTACAGGAAAAACAATACAATAAATTTCAAGTAATTACTAAATAAATATTTTCAAGAACTTATATGGACATTTTACCTTAAGGAATTGGAACAAAAATTGTAACATGACTGATGTATTTGACCTTTTCCCCTACATATGTGTTAACTATTTTTGTGCAGATAATGCTGAAAATCAACTGAATGTGGATGATGATATTCAGAATCCCTTGGATGATATGGTATTCACCTCCATCAATGACGTGGAAACAGTCGAACAGGATGCCGTTGTTATTCTTCCCCACCACATCGATGTGCATCACATGCATTGAGCCTGATAGCTACATCAGACACAAATAAGATCCTCTGCAGTAACACATCTGTGTCGAGGATCCATCACCCATGTATGGCGAAATGCACTGCCCTGTGGAATGCGTCACATAGGCCGAAATCTGCAGAAGAGATATTCTCCATACTTGGGCATCATCTATCTTACCCCTGCGTTACCAGATGGAATTCGTTATATGATTCCATTTGTCAAATTCTGAAGTCTCAGGAGATTTTACCAGATGTTTTCTCTAAGCTGGGTCTTAAGCATTTTAAGGAAGTAGAATTAGAGTATCTCAAAGAGTATGTTGAGATCTTTAACCCACTGGCTATTACTCTTGATCGCCTCCAAGGTGACCATTGTTTTATGGACAATTAATACCTTCACTTTTTACCTTGAAGGTGAAACTTGAAGAATTGGAACTAACTAATTTGAGATTTTGTGACCCAATTCTAAGTAACGTTACACGTAATCTGTGCAGGAGATTTGAGCCGTTTTTCATTCTGAGTTCAGAGGTTAATGAAGCGATAATAGCCACGTGCACCCACCCATTTTTTAAAATGAGATGGCTACCATCAACCACCGATGAAGTTCAAAGAAAACACATTCAAGAACTTCTTGTTAATTCTGCTAAGAGTATAAACTCAAATCCCGTGAAGAGAATTGAAGATTCAACATCAGATGATGAATGGTACTGTTTTGATGATTCAAAATCAGGTGACAGCGGCAGGCTAACTGGGAATAATGAGGTAGAACTGGAAGTCCTGCAGTTTTTAGACAAGTCTAGAAATTTAAGTATGCTTAATGGGTACCCTGTGGTTAGACAAATGTTTTTAAGATACAACACAAGTCTAACCTCAAGTGGACCTGTTGAAAGATTATTTTCCTTTGCTGGGCTGATCAACAGTCCACAGAGGCGGAACTTGAGTGAAGGGCTCTTTGAGAAACTGGTAACGTTGAAAGGAAATTGAATGTCTTCTTAGAATGTCGTAAAGATAGCTTTGAAGCCATTGTTCAGTGTTGTCTTATTAAAAATTACAGTGGAACCTCCACTTTACGTTTTGTCTGGGTCCTGTCCTTTTGAGCCTTAAATTGAGGCAAACATAAATTCGAGGTTTTATGAACACAGCTACAGTACGTACTGCCTATGATTAATTAAATACCTATATGTTATTGTATTGACATAATTTTACGCAAGTTTAACTACTAAGTAAAGCATAAAATTTTGAAAATCATAGATTGATAACCTCAAAACGTTATTGCAAGAAAAGACAAATTCATATTTCTGTCACTAAGGGAGTTAAATTCTTATTTAAATATTATTTAAACCGTCAGTAAAACATTGTACAGTTAAAACTTTGCAAGTAGCGTACATTCAATCATAACCTATTGGATGAATTATTAGGTAGGTTTACAAATTTACACACATCGGCTCATATCTACTTCGCGGGCACTTTGTTTTCATATTGCTCGCGCGTACCGTAACATGATTTACTGATTAGAGTGGGTGTAAGTGACCACGATTTGAAAATGTGACCACTGTTTCTTCTGGTTCCTAGACAATTGTGTTTAATTTGTGATTATTTTTTAACACATTGAAAGGATGGGCTGCGACTTTGTTACATAGCAGGGAGAAAATGTCCAACTAGTAAAATGTTTAGAAACTTATGAACGTTTATTCGGTGTCGTTACAGCGGCCACAAAATTCGAGCCTTAAATATAGGTTAAACATAAATCGACGAACGTTAAACTGAAGCCTAAATTAAATTGTCTTCATGGCATAATAGCCGGGATCAATAAAAGTGAACGTTATATCGAGAAATGTTAGATCTGGATTTCACTGTAATATTGTAGCTTTCATTCGGTCAACACTAAAATCATTCCAATTACTGGAATATGAGGAAAATAACCTGAAATAAATTACAGGGTTGCAGGGTTTATTTTGTACAGTATTTTTTTTATTTGTATTGTGATCTTTTGCCAAGATTGTCATGGTCCACAATTTGAATTTTTCATGCAATATCATTGTAATTCTTGTCCTCACTTAAATTTGGGCATGAATGTTTCTGTAAAATCATGTACATACGTCATTTGAATTTTGTGGAAATCTGTGTGGTCATTGCAAATTTGCTTGCCTCATATGAGTAATGGGTACATGAAAAAACAATACAACCCAATGCATACAATAAATTCATTTGTTCCGCCCCTAGTGATTCTCTTTGTAATATGTAGTGTGGTCATTCCAAATTAACCTCAATACTTGCTTTAATAAGAGGTGAAACTATGCATTGACAAATAAAATTTGCTCAATTTACAATGCCTATGCATGAAAATGTTTCGGTAGCGGTGAATGAAGGTAGAACGCACGATAAAATTCTCTACAATACATGAATTAGCCAAAATACCTTACGAAACGCTGGGAAATAAATCAGGGAGCGATGTTTTAGTAGATACTCCCTCCTCCGATGTCTGTGACCCACCCTGCCATCCCAAATAGGTACACAACTTATATAGTGAAAATTACAGCTTTCAGCACCATTGTTCTCATCGCTCGTTATCAAAACAGTATCATGACAGTACTGCCAACCTCGCGCTTACGGTACTATGAAAAACGAAGCGCCCAATTCATTCGCTAGTGCACATCATTCGTGCCCACCACTCAATTCATAGATAGTGCGCCCAATTGAATTGCTTATTGATCATGGATTGTGGAAATTGCCTCCCAAAGGCCGCACCTGCCCACCACCATCTAACCTTCGTTTTGTCCATGGTTACAGCCTAACACGTCCTGATAAATATTTTGTTTGATCAACACTGATTTTGTATCTCACATGTGGGCAACAATGTGTGCGCCTCGCTGCGTCCCGATAGAGTGCACCTTGTCGACAGTTGAACGAGATGAAAGCGCTGTCGAAATATGGCGCCTGGTTTTTCGAATAACAAGAAATAAAACACATATTTACGAATTTGAGCACATATATGAGGTTCAGTGGTGACAGGGTGCGTAATTTCAATATGTAATATCGCCCAGAAGATGAAACGAGGACACAAGGTATGTAAAAGCCACATTCATGTCTGCTGCAAGTGTACAATTCGCGTTCCACTTACATTCACAATTAATAATGTTTCTGACTCTTTTATATATAGGCTATATTTATTTACTTATTCATCCATTCCTTCAGAAAACCATGTGAAGGGAAGAATAAATAACTGGTCTGCATTCAGTATTCGCTTTGGTCTGTCATCAAAGTTATATTGATAATCACAAAATAATTTCCTTTAAAGGAATAGCTAGAATAGTAATTCCTTTACAATACATAGATATCTTTTGTGATGATTGGTATAACTTGGATGACAGACCAAAGGGAATACTAAATGCAGGCCACTTATTTATGTATTCTCTTCACGTAGTTTTCTGAATTGATAAATAAATATAGCCTATACTGTATATAAAAGAGCCGAAAACATTTTCATTCATTGGTATTGTAAATTGAACTTTTTTTTAATGGTCAATACATAGTTTCACCTATTTCATTGAAGCATGTGTTGAGGTTAAAATAACGCACTTTTTGGAATGACACTCTACAGGATTTTTTTGACCAGCACTTCGCAATGTGCCACCCCGCAGGCACTATCTGTGACTAGTGATAGAGATAATTAACTTATGCATGTAATATTTTTCAGGAGTGTATTTACATATTGGGCAAATTCGTGTTGACAGACAGAAGAGCTACAAATGACAGTTTGTATAGGTAACACTGAAAGAATGGCTTCAAATCTTTCCATATTTTCGGCTTATGAATTAAATTTGCCGTGGGAGAGTCATTTTTTTAAATGTACTGTGTGTGTGTGTGTGTGTGTGTGTGTGTGTGTGTATATGGTATTTCAAACTACATTAGGTGTGTAATGAGCATCTGACAAGAATTGATACTGGATACTGATAAGTAACTGGATTTACTGGTTTTGGAATTGTCCTTTTAAAATTATTATTTTTGTATGTTGATTTATGTGTTATTAATATCAATGTTGTACATAGATTTGTATTACTGTAGATAGGTTTGAATATACCAGTATCGTTTATATGAGAAACACCCCATAAATTAATTTTGTTATGTCCTTCTAAAGAAAGTATTTAGTATTTTCAATTGTATTTTAAAATACTATTTTGTATTTTGTATTTTCAACCATTCGGTCTTATGTATTTTGTATCTCAAATACATTTTTGGGAGTATTTTGTATTTTGTATCTAAATTACATTTTTTGAGTATTTTGCCCAACTCTGTGTACATGTACTGTATATCTGAATATATACAAGTGTATAATGAGTCTAATTAAATGGTTTATACTTATTTTAATATTTCGTTGTCCTATTTATTTATAATTTATATATACAAATTTAGAAACAGTTGTTTGAGCCTCCGTGGCTTAGGCGGCAGCACGCCGGCCTCTCACCGCTGGGTCCGTGGTTCAAATCCCGGTCACTCCATGTGAGATCTGTGCTGGACAAAACGGAGGCAGACAGGTTTTTCTCCGGGTACTCCGGTTTTCCCTGTCAAAATTTCATTCCAGCAACACTCTCCACTATCATTTCATTTCATCTGTCATTCATTTCATCATTGCCCCAGAGGAGTGCGTCAGGCCTCGGCAGCCGGCACAGTTCATATCCTCGCCGCTAGATGGGGGCTTCATTCATTCCATTCCTGACCCGGTCGGAGACTGGAAGCAGGCTGTGGATTTAGAAACAGTTGTTTCTCTCATTAGGGGGCGTGGTGGAGCAGCGGTCAAGCTGTTGGCCTCTCACCAAGGTGGACTGGGTTCGATTCCCGGTCAATGCATGTGAGATTTGCGAAGAGAAATGCCACGTCCTGTGGTTCGGATTCCACGAAAAAAGGAGGTCCCGTGGCTCATGATCGCATGATTAACGGTCACGTAAAACTAAAAGCTTCCTTCCTTTTTTTTCTCTCATTATTCAAATTTATTTAATTGATTTTACTTCGGCGGCTTCGGTGGCGTAGTCGGTGGCATGCTGAGCTTCTATGCCCAAGATAGCGGGTACAAACCCGGCCGAAGCCGTCGGATTTTCTAAGAGCGTTAAAAATCCCTCAGTATGCCTTCCTTCGGGGGGGAAGTAAAGCCGGCGGTCCCATGTCATAGATTTATGGCATGTTAAAGAACCTTCCACTAAATGCACCTGTGTGAAGCTAAATTGGATAGGTGAAGAATGTAAACAACGCTCTTAGGTTTCTACGTTCGTTGCCAAGAGCCGACTGCGGTGGCGTCTAGTAGCTAAGTTCTGAACTTGGCCTAGTAGTCGTTGACGGTGGTACTTGGCGGCAAAAGTAGGAACTATTTGAAAAATTCTAAGTTGCAGTACTTAAATTAAACAAGTAGTTCCGTGAAGAAATTTACAGCCTATTTTCATATATCCTACTCATGTTAATTGCCTCTATCAACATAAAAAAAAATCAGTTTGGTTGTTGAGATAGATTCGTAGATATTGACAACCGTCTAAATATTTTAGATGGTCGCACGGTTGGATTTTTATGTATGTACTATTACATGAAGATTATTGTGTACGTGTGGTATTCAAACTTCAATCGCATGATTAGGACACAAGAAGTAAAAACGAGATTTTTAAATTTCGCACAGCTGCCATCTTGTGGTTATGAAAACAATTGAAATAAATTATATGCCAGTGAATTAACATTTGTATAAGCATTTAACTTGGATGGTTAAATCGCGGGAAACATACATTTAAATATTTATAATTTGCGTCGCCGCCATGTTGGATTTGTGCTCACCAGGTTACTGAAAGTCCTATAGGTGAACTTATGCTCATAGCCTCTATGAACATAAAAATATATAAGTTTGATTGCTGTAAAAGATTCGTAGATATTGAGAACCGTCAACATATTTCGGATGCTCGCCATTTTGGATTTTTATATGTATAGGCCGTAGAGTTATGTACCATTAAAGGAAACTTATTGCGTAGCTTCATTATTCATACTTTCACTTCGATCGCATGATTACGACACAAGAAATAATAACTTAATTTTAAAATTTGGCACAGCTGGCATCTTGAGGTTATGTAAACAATTAAACTAAATTCGATGCCAATGCATTACAATATGTATAATCATTTACTGTACCACATTTCATTGCGCTCAGATGGTTAAATAACGAGAAAAGTCTATTAAAATGTTTCAACTTCGCTTGGCCGCCATGTACGTTTTTTACTTTACAGGTTTTTGAATGTCACATAGATAAACTTGTAGCAGAGCCCATTACTATCATACAAAATTTCAGGGTAATAGTTTCGGAGATATAGAATGCCAGTGAAATATTTCGCACATCCACCATTTTGAGGTTATGTAAACAACTGAACTAAATTAGACGCCTGTGCATTACAATGTGTATAAATATTTGTTGTACCAAGTTTTATTACGTTTGGATAGTTAAATCGCGAGAAAAGTCTATTTAAAAGTCTCAAATTCGCTTGGCAGCCATGTTGGTTTTGTAGTTACCAGGTTTTTGAAGGTTTCTTAGGTGAACGTCTAGTAGTGCCCTTTATCACCGTAAAAAAATTCAGGGTGATATCTGTAATAGTTTCGGAGATACTGAATGCTGGTGAAATAATTCGCACATCCGCCATGTTGGATTGGTGAGACACAAAAAAAATTGAAGGAAACGGTCGAGGTCGGCCAGAATGGAGCTATGATCTTACCGAGTTTCATTGAAATCGCTCCAGCCGTTCAAAAGTTATTAGGGGGGACACACACACACCTCTCTCTCTCTCGCACACACACACACACACGGACAAAAGGTGATCTCATAAGCCTATTTTTTCAAAATTGAAAATAGGCTAAAAACAGATAACACACACACTAATACAGTCATCACAATTAACACCGGTGATCAGACAGATTCTACACACACCCAAAGTACACGGGGCTACATGACTGAACCAACTCACTACACACACCGCAGAAACCTATTCCTTGAAGAGGGTGATATACTGGATATCGCCCTAGTCAAGGACATACACCTTAACATTAACATAAATGTACTACATGCACTCTCCTCCGATCATCTACCTGTCATCATAGATATTGGAGCCGACATACACTACATCAACAGTAAAAAACTCATTAACCCCAGACGAGTAGCTTGGGATCAATATAAATTACAGCTTGATTTACTAATGCCAGAAGAACTCCCGCAAATTAATTCCACAACTGAACTAGACTCAGCCATTTCAATATTTACCATAACACTTACAGCAGCAGCAAAAGCCAGCTATATCCCTATTACTCAAGCTCCGCAAGCACTGATAATATTCGCCAACTAATCATACTAATATATAACAAGAAGTTCCGTGACGAACTAAAGAGCCTACTTTTCATGCCAATGTTTATTCTACAGTATATGAACCTATCTAGAATAATGACGAAATTAAGTTGCTAATATCAAAATTTCTAACTAGTTCGAAATACTGTATACCTTGCATAATGTTGCCTAATAGAGCACTACAGTTGGCAGACCTGATGACTGAATATATTCTTAATTCCATCTCTTAAGGTACAGAATACAAAATTTGGTTGAAGTCCAATGAATAGCATGGACGTTACATGCAGTTAAACATTGGATCTAACAGCGCACGTAAAATCATGTTGGCAACAATGTCATGCATGTATTGGTCAGAAATAATCTGAAATAATATGATCTATTGTTGTGCCAATTTTGAATGAAATCCATTAGATAGTATAGAAGTTACATGCATTTTAAAATAGGACCTATCAGCAGGCTTAGAATCATGTTGGCAGCACTGACGTATATTACTTACTCCGAATTCATCTAGAATGCCAGTTACTATACGTGTGCAAAGTTTAGAGCTATTGGCTTGCATACTTTATGATACTGTATATTGATATTAGTGTAACAAAAATAGGGACAGCACATATTAACAGTTGGCAGCCCTGGTTGCTCTTAAGAATACGCATAGTCATATCTGTTATGGTACACATAGCACATACGAAATTTGGTTGAAATCCAAATGATAGTATGGAAGTTACATGGGTTTAAAGTTGGACCTGTCAGCAGGCTTAGAATCATGTTGGTAGCACTGACGTATATAAGTTACTCCCAATTAATATAGAATGTCAGGTATTATACGTGTGCATAGTTTAAAGCTGTCGGCTTGCATACTTTCTGATATATTGGTATTTGGATAAAATACATTAGGAGAATTTATTAACAGTTGGCAACCCTGGTGGGTCTCAAGAATACGCTCAGTCGTATCTGATTATGTACACATACAACATACGAAATTCGGTTGAATTCCAATTGATAGTGTAGAAGTTATATGCATTTAAAAATTGGACCAATCAGCAGGCTTATAATCATTTTGGCAACACTGCCATGTTTGGCCTCCTGGAAATTAAACTGCAATATTATTATCTATACGTGTGCCAATTTTGAAATAGCTCCCATTCATACCTTCCAAGATATCCAACATGGAGCTCAAATTTCAATTGCGATTTTTAAGCAGTTGGTAGCACTGACATCATTTTCAAATATGGCCGTGAGATATTCGGGTGTAGACATTTACTCCCACCAAATTTTGTTTCGATTGCTCCAGCGGTTTAGGAGTTGATACGGGGGGACACACACACAGCCAGACAGACAGAAGGACAGACAGACAGAAGGACAGAGAGAAGGACAGACAGACAGACAGACAGACACACATTTGCCCGATCTCATAAGTCTACTTTTTCCTAATTTTTGCAAAATGTGAAAAGTAGGCTAAAAATGAGATGGTGTGTGTCTGTCTTTCTATCTATCTGTCTGTCTGTCTGTCTGAATGTCTGTGTGTTACTCAATAACGCAAGAACCACTGGTCCGATTTAAATGAAATTTTGCATGGATGTAGCTGATTTACCATGTTTACACATAGGATACTTTTAATTTCGATATTTTGCACTATTAAAAATGGTGACCATTTTAGTGACGTCACTACACCCTTTGGTTTCAAAATTTCATATTTCCATATCAAATAAAAAGAGAACGCTAAGAAATAGCAAACTTTTGATGGCACATATGAGCTTCAAAATTTAATTTCCTATCCGAAAGGTCCTTATCACTTTTCGTGTATCTCCAACGGTTAGCGAGTAAAATCCACATATGTGACGTCACTACACCCTTTGGTTTCAAAATTTCATATTTCCATTTCAAATAAAAAGAGAACGCTAAGAAATATCAAACTTTTGATGCATACACAAGATTTACCATTTAATTTGCTATCCGAAAGATCCTAATCACTCTTCGTGTATCTTCAACGGTTAGCGAGTAAAACCTAAATTTGTGCAATAAAACACAGTTAGCACCGAGCGGTGCAGTATATCTCTACAAACATAAAAATTAAAGTTTGTATGTTGTTTTCGCTATTTCTACGGAAATTTGAGTTATTTACGCGTTTCAGACTGTTTTATTATGGATGCGCGCGAAAATAATTTTTTGATCTGTCTGTCTGTTTGTTTGTCTGTAGACAACTTTGTTCCCTTATAACTCGAGAACGGCTGGGTGTATCAACGTAAAATTTGGTACAGATATCCATCAGAGGCACGACACTAATCATTGATGTAACCCTTCTCCGTACCTCTCATAACGGAGGGTCTACCCCCTAAAATACATGCTGAAATAGGAGTAGAAGGACGGGACAAAGATCATTTTCAGCCCCTCAATGTGAGAGACAAAACTCCGGGGCCCTAAAGGATCCCCGAAATCCACATTTTAAGGCCCTAAAACCAACCGTTTTTGAGATATTCCCAGAAAACTAATTTCATTTAATAAACTAATGAACGAATTCAAGCCGGTTGGGGGCGTGGTAGCTCAGCGGTCTAGCTGTATGCCTCTCACCAAGGCGGTCCGGGTTCGATTCCCGGTCAATGCATGTGAGATTTTCGAAGTGAAATGCCATGTCCTGTGGTTCGGATTCCACGTAAAAAGGAGGTCCTGTGGCTCATAATCACAAGATTCACGGTCACGTAAAACTACAATCTTCCTTTTTTCAAGCCGGTAACCATGGCAACAGATTCTCAGAGGTCCATCTATTGCTGTAAGACGCAATGCAATTCCATTAATTACATTGGTGTGAAAGTTTTCAAACGGCTAGAAGGTTATCACGGAAAGAAATTAAGCTGTAAAATTCATCAATACGTATAATGCGCTTAAGGGGGTCAAGGGGTACACTATAATTTTTTCACGCGATTTACACCTGCGGGTGTGGTACAGCAGGTCTATTATATTCCTATCCCTATATTATATTATTATTATTAGTATTATATTATGGCGTACAACGAGGAGACAAAGCCCCTCGGTGCCAGAAACAAAACTTGGGGGCCTCGAAAATTACATTATAAGGCTCTAAAACCAACAGTATCTGAAATATTCCCAGAAAACTAATTTAATTTAATTTAACAAACTAATGAAGGAATGGTAATCGGTAACCATGACAACATTATCTCAAGGGGTGGCATCCAACTTTCCATCTATTTCTGTAAGAAGCAATGTCACTCCATTTATACCTTGACACGGTGGGTGAGTGGATAGCGTGTCGGTCTACTAACCCCAAGATTGCAGGTTCACTCCTGGCCGTGGTAAGTGATTTTTGAAAGGCGGCAAAAATACGACTCGCATGCCATACGATGTTGGCATGTCAAAGAACCCATTTGAATTCAGTAGGCCGTGTTCATAATGGCAAAATTAATCCCAGCAGTTTCCGCCAACACAAAGTTCCTCATTTCTCTACTAGAAAGTGCTATAGTTTTCAAGGAGCTTAGATATCTATCCTCCTTGACTTTCATAGTGATTCAAGGAACTACGAAATTTCGACATGCAAGCTACCCTCTGGGTGTCAAATTACGAAGCTTGCACCCGGCATCCGAGGCCATACGATATTATTATTAGGCTACTCCATTTATTACATTTCTGTGAAAGTTTGCAAATGGCTATAAGGTTATCACGGAACCAACATAGACTGTATAATTCGTCAATGCAATTAAGGGGATCAAGGGGTAATCAAGAATTTTTTCATGCAATTTCACGTGCGACATATAGTACAGAAAGTCTATTATATCTCCAAACAGCAACATTATTTTCAAAAATTCCTTAATTGAATCAGCATTTTTTGCGGCTATTAGGAATTTGGGCCATTTGAGGCTAAAGAACCTGAATTTTCATGCACCTCAAGCCTTTATAATTTATGAAAGAAGTCTTCCTGTGTATGGGGACCTAACACAACGTAGAGGGTCATTTTTTTATGTGAGGTGTATTGCGTTTCGTCTGCAAGGCTTTCAAATCTATTTCACGTCAGGAATTACACGTTAGGTGAATTTAGTTTGAGAGCACATTTTAACTAATCTTTTTTTTTTTTTTTTCGACATAAGGGTTCATCGTAAGGATGATTTTGTTTGATACTGTATGGTAGATATACCCATATTTGCATATCTGGGTGATATGTTGTAGACAATAGAATTGTCTGTCTGTCTTTCTGTGTATCTTTAGGTACGCCTATAAATCGTGTTCGGATGCTTGGTGCATCGTAAAATTAGGTATGGTAAACATGAGTCAATACACCAATCATTTATAAAACTCCTCACCGTACTTTACATACAGTAGAAGGGTGGATATAGGGAAAAACTCCTCAAAATACATGCTAAAATAGGCGAAATATAAAAATTATCCTAGAAGGACGATCAAAGCATATGTTGCGCTTCTCATTGTGAGACACAAAATTCGCGAGTCTATAAGGGGTCTCCGAAAATCACATTTTAAGGCCCTTAAATTAACAGTGTGTGTGTGATACTTCCAGAAAACTGACTTCGTTCTGATAAACTTATGAAGGATTGACAAACCGCTAACCATTGCAACAGTAGCTCAATTGATAATGTCTGGTGTTAATATATAACACCGTTCGAAGAACGGGTACTTCTGCTAGTTAAAGATAAAAACTAAGCCCTTAAACTCTATCGCCGAACCAGGACCCTTCAACATAAAATTGAATATAACAGACTACGTTCCCTCACTAAAAGAGCCCTAATTAAACACTCAAATGGGTCCTGGAATAACAAACTCAATCAACTAACACCTAATGATTATAATAATAATAATAATAATAATAATAATTTATGGAAAATGGCTCAAGTCTTCACTAAAAAAACCAAAAAATTCATCCCTTAAATAATAACAATGGCACAATAGCTACCTCAAACCTAGAAAAAGCTGAACTACTAGCCAACACACTTAAAGAGCAGTTTAAACCAAATAACCATCTCATAGACGTAAACCATGATAATAATATTCACCAAGCAATCAATAACATGCTGTTAACGCCCAACAATACCCCTACTCCTACTATAACCATAGTGGAGGTACACAACACAATTTAAAAAATGCATAATAATAAAGCTCCAGGCAAATATGAAGTTCATAACATTATGATTAAAAACCTTACCAACCTAGCACTTCAGCACGTAACTAACATCTTCAATACTATACTTAATATCGGATATTACCCTAATGAATGGAAAACAGCTAAAATTATTTGTTTCCCCAAGGCTTAAAAAAAAAACAGAAAAATCCCCAGCAACTACCGACCAATAAGCCTTCTACTTTCATCACTAAACTTTTCGAAATAATAATATACAATAAAATCATGCCCCACGTCCATGACAAACTAATTAATGAACAATTCGGCTTCCGAACCAACCACTCTACCACTCAGCAACTCCTACGGGTTACCGAGTATATAATAAATGGCTTCCACCATAACCAAGGTACCATTGCTCTTTTCTTGGACTATCAACAAGCCTTTGATATAGTTGCTCACCCGAATCTTATTCACAAATTAACACAGTTCCGCATTCCCCCAACGTACATTAAAATTATAAACCAGTACCTAACAAACTGTAAATTCTTTGTAAATGTGCATAATATTAACTCCACTACATACAACATCAAAGCTGGCGTGCCTCTGGGTAGTATCCTTGGCCCGATCCTGTTCTTAATCTATATTAATGACATTCCGAGGTATCGCCACACATTCACAGCGGTATACGCCGATGACACGGTATTCATGGCAAAATCAAGAGATCCCGAGCTAGCGCGACGCCATCTCCAGGAACACGTCTCGCTGCTCGAACCCTGGCTCACTCAGAACAAAATACAAGTCAATCTCACTAAAACCAAAGCAATGTACTTCACCTGGAGATACAGACACCCACTACAAGCCATACAACTTTACAACACTGACATTCATCACTCCGACACGATCAAATACTTAGGAATTGAATTTGGCAAACGCCTCACCCGCACTAAACACATAAAGGCGATTATTCAACGTACCAAGGCACAGATCAAGACTCTGTATCCACTGATAAATGCCAGAAGCAAGATGAGCACCAAAAATGTACTACACATGTACACTGCACTTATTAGGCCCATTCTTATCTATGCCTTCCCAGCAATTGGCTTCATCTCCCTCTCAAATCTAAAACGACTGCAATCAATTCAAAACTGGCTATTACGCCTAGCAGTAAAAGCAGAATACAGACTGCCCATTGCATACACGCATAACACTACTAAAATCCCCTACCTTATCGACCTCTTCACCAACCTCACACGTAAAATCTACATGAAAACAGCCTTAAGTCCTGTGCCCGTTTAGGAAAACGGAAATACAGGACATCATCCGACTTTCGCTCAGCTCAGGGCGTGTACAGTTATTCCCACTGTCTGACCATGTATCCAGAATGTGAACTATAGGGATGTACAAGCTATAAAGGAAACTAAACAAAATCTACTTTACTATCACTTTAATTCACATAAACGATTAAAAACACATCAACTTTACCACACAACAATAAGAACATTAATAACAACTACCCTATTTAATTGCATAAATGACCGTATTGTTCGTCATTGTCACTTGCTTTTAGGTCTGGGATTCTTACTAATCAGTTTCCAAAACACTCATAACATTACATTAATGGCACTCTTATTCTTACAATCCTCAGGTCTGAGGTTCATTAACCCTTCCTTCACTGAGCTTCCACCCTCTCAGGCTTCGGCATAAGGACATTTAACTTGAATTACTAATGCCTTCAACTTGCCATGTATTAAATCAGCTACAAAACATCACTTTATTTTTACTTGAATCTATCTCTCTTGTCTTGCATATTCATGAAAACCAAAGTGTTCCTCACACATATTTATACACACACTTCATCATGAGTACTATCCATTTGTAACTACACTTAAATGTGAATCATTGTGAACCCTTCGAATTCAGCCTCGTGGGGACCCAAATCCCTTGGGCTCAATTCGCATAATTTCCGTAACCCGTCTCAAACATTAGAGTAAGGAACCAATCCTTTACTTAGAATATTTCATTTTTATTAATTCTTAAGCCATTATACGGGAGGACCTCTCCACGGATAAAAACTACATATGCAGGCAAATATTCTGCTTCTTATAATTCATTCAAAACAATCTGTTAAACCTTATCTGGCGGCCTTAATAGCCCAGTGACGGTCATAATGAGTTCCTGGCTCTTCCTCTCGTGTCATAAATCAGCTTTCAAGTGAGCAACCGGCGTGTTGTCCCTTCACAACAGACCTAACCTACCCCAGTCTTTAGACACCTTATGTTTTACTTCTCAACGATGGCCACACTAATATTGAATATCCAAGGATTTCCTAGCTTATTTTCGCTTTACTTACAGCGCACTGTATAATTATTCAGTTATCATGCATTACGAGGCGGACTGTTCTATGCTGTCAGGGTATACTTTGTGCATATTTTAAGCCTGCATTGGCTACCATTATAACTTAGCTGGGATGGGAATATAATAAGCTGATCAACCCAGAAACGCTGTGCCATGTCTGACCGCTAACAAAAATGCACGTATTCCTAAGCCCGTGATGGCTACAACATATACCAACATCCATTCAGCATTTCGAAGATTTATCGATTCATGTGCATCCTGGCTACATGAGAAACATACTTATTTAACAGTGAGCATTTTATCTTTCACTTTGACACAACAATATCCGTCGAATTCTCCCCACAGAACTATAACAAGTCGCCCTCTTGCAGGTAACATTATTTATATTTATAGCTCTACTAGCAGTCTACTTTATTTCGGCCCTTTATTCGGCAACAATCAATATATTCAACTTGGATACTTCAATATTTAATCAATTCAGTTAGGTACCCTCTCAAGGATAGCGAACTTAATTATTACCCAGATTATTCATTAATTGAGGCCTATATTATTATTTCTGTTATCATTTAGCTGGCTTTAATGCCTATGCTGATTTATTCTTTATAATGCCTTTTATAATTTATTACCACACTTGGTTCATTAGCGATTTTTCTATTTACTTGACATTTCAACGATTATCATGTTTTAACTTTATTTCTGAGCATACAATTCGCTATATTATTATTATTTTATATTCAACTTATTTCCCCTTTTTAAAATTTATATTTTTCGTCGCTGTTATTTACTGATTATCCAATTATTTCATTAACATCACTTTAAATTGGTTCCTTCCCACATTTAATATTATCATGGCGTGCGTATCTTCGGGTTTCTTTTATCTTTAATTATTAAAGCAAACACTTAATTTGCACGGCACGTATCATTACGGCCGGACATTACTAATCGCACTTCTAATTTTAACATTATTAAAATTATCACTTTACATGGATATTAATTGACAATTTCATATTCAAAATTTGGGTTTCACAATGGTCACATGCAATACAGTCATTCGTACTCACCCCATTTCGTAGTCATGGATAATCTTCGTGAAAGTTTTCACCCATTATTTGCCGTAATCAGCACATATTATGAACAATATAACAACACACTAATTTCCCTTCCACAGAACACTTGGCTTTCACTTGGTGACACATATTCGTAAATTTACACATTTCTTCTTAGGACTACTGACACCAATTTTTATATATACCTTTCAACTACACTATTAATTCCTCACACGTATTACCCTTTTATAATAACACTGGAAAAACACTTCACACGTTGATATATTAAAATATAAAACCATTGTGGTTTAGTCCTACTTCCCAAATCTTATTTACACTACATTACACTTTGTAATTGTCTGGGTCGCATCTCATTAACGAGTGGTGGCCTCCAACACGTTGCTGGATAAGGATTCCCTATCCTGGTCCGGATTGTCTTTCAGATCCTGTGACCGCTTCCTAGTTCTATCCTTTTCTTGACTTACAAAGTTCGATCCTTTCCCACCGTTTAAACTCCCTGGTTTATGAACATAACGGGGTCTTTATTCTGCACCGACTGGTTGTGAGAAATTGTTACTTCCTGGATTATATTATTACATAGTTCGTATTGTTCGTTCGTGTTTTACACCTTTCTAACGCATTACTTTTATTTATTGCACGTATACTTTATACATTGGGCGCGTATACCCTCCACACGGTCCTATTTTCCATGGCTTTCATACAAGGACCAATGGGATCTAATCACGGTCCTCACAATAGTGATACTATTGGTTTGCGTGTTCTAACTGGACCTAATTGTTTCCTTTGCTGCGTATTTACTTGCAGATACTTCTGACTTTGTCCAAAATGTCCTTTCACTCGGCGCCTTCTACAGTTTCGAGTTGACGTTTGTTATACTTCGAATGTTTATTATGAATCGGACTCCGTGGCCCTCCCTTTGAGAATCCACGTTCGATTTACGTCCCTACGGCGCGAAATCACGTTCCCTTGAACTGAATATACTTGAAGCCTGAATTATACTTGTAAAAGCAATACTGTGCTCTCTTGTATCTACGGTGAACTGACTATCGGCTGTACTCTGGCACAACTCTGCCTTATGGTCGGCAACGATTGAATACTTTCGTTGACTTTGCGTATGATGACGATTATATAGTTCTGATCCAGCGTGTCCCGCATCAGCGGACACCAAAGACTGAATATACTTAATAATGTGCTTTTGCCTTTACCGGGCCCAACTGGCGCAATGACGGCGATTACTTGTTGAAACAGAGTGACCCAAAGAATATAGGGGAGAAAGGTTACTCAGGCTTAAAATTTGATTCCGATTACAACCGTCAGGGTTACGTCATCCACCAGCCTAGCCTGCTACCTGGTGGTGAGGCAGCGTACTAAATTTTAAGCGCGGGCGATTTGAATTTTATTTAATCGCGTACTGGTACCCCGATACCCCCAACCCCACCCTTGACCCTGTACCGCTCCCTTTGTATTTACACGTAGTAATATGATATATGTCGGCGTATTTTATTTATTCCTGTTCCTTTTGTTCTATTTTATTTAAGAGCAGATATCAAAACAAAGGCTCATAATAATGAATTATTACTATTAATATAGTATAATTACCAGCCTGAAATATTTAGTTTTGATATCTGACCTTGCGTAAAACAGAACAATAGGAACAGTGAATAAATACATTTTATTGACATAAATCATATTACTACATGTAGTTACAAAGAGAGGGATACAGGGTTAGGGGGAAGGATAGGACGCAGGATATCCTTTATTATTATTTGAAACCTGTACCATGGCAGTTGCGTAGTACTCCCCCCACTTTTCTCCCCATGCCCCCTCTCTTAATTTTTCTAGTATTATATGTTTTATTCATGATAGTTTTTCTATCATTAACATTTCTTTTATAGTTTATTTTTTTAATGGCAGTGCTTAAAGGTTACTTTTGCAGAGGATGTCATGCGAGATGAACTGGTGTCTTCGGGATTTCCTTCCATAAGTCTCAGCTGAGTTCGGCCTTTGAACCCATGGCCTTGTAACACTAGAAAGTCATTCACCTACTACACAGTACTATAAGTTATAATATCAGACAGGTAGAAGAGAGGTTTAGTTGCCACCAGTGTTGTGGGAGCACAGTAATCTAAGAAGAATGTAATAAACCAATACAAACCATGCACACCCTATAAAATATGAACTTATTAACCGCTGTTGAATGAGATACGATACTGGAAGGAAACAGAATTCTGAAGGAAAAAATGAGGACAAAAATAAGTATGTTTATATGTTCATATTATATTCTTCTTTCTTAGTTTTTACAGATAATAAAATCCACAGAACATTTTCATGAAAAGAGTAATATTTAATTTCATCAGGTCATTGTCCCAGTAGATAATTGTCATCACACGGTAGAGCCACACATATTGCAAATCTGTAAGAGAAGAATACAATTAAAATCCTAATAATGTTGTAGGGGCTTTGCGACATCGTGGTCATGTGGCTTTATGGTACTTGGAAAGTGTATATGGGATATGTCTGATTACCCATGACATTGTGATGGCTGTAGGTGTGTGTGTGTATTTGTAATGGAGACTAGAATTTGGAAGGAGGCAGCCGTGACCTTAATTTAGGAAATATCCTAACATTTGCCTGGGGTATAAGAGGGAAACCACAGAAAACCTTTTCTAGGATGGCTGAGATGAGACTTTGAACACATCTCTCTTCAGCTCTGCCTCACGAGGCTGAGTGTATCCCGTTTTAACCCTCAGGCTAAAATTAAACGTCTTGGCAGAGCCAGGACCTCGGGATATGAAGTTTCAATATGAACAGGTGTAGCCAATTGACTGTGCAGCGCTGCTACTCTATGGCTCGCACGGCACATCTATACCCCGAGACCACAGAAGGTGAATTCCTTACAACAAATTACATTGTGTACCTAAATAGTCGTTACACATACATCTCATAATAAAGATGTTGAAGCAACAACTTGTGACAAGGACAGTAAACAGCTACTCTCTAGGTTACAATGTTAAGCATGCACATATAGAACTTTTGCTGCTCATAGAAGGAGGGGACAAGTGTAGTGTGGATAAATTAAGTTACCCGATCACTTTAATTCCATTGTTATTAATACTAATAATACAATATTATTACTTTCCTAATTGGCTTGGATGTGTTTAACAGGCCTCACCCCCTGGGTGAATGCCACTGTAGCCTCGATATTAGGATAATGCTGCTTTAATGAATGCACAAAAGTGCATTTAGAATAAATATATAAATTGGAACTAATATTAGATGTTATTTGAAGTGGAGAATGCCACTAGCCAGTAACTTACAACAGAAAAAATCCACCATCTCGGAAGTTCACAATTTACCCCAAGCACAGTAAGCAGTAAGATCTATGTGTATGTCCCCCTCTTACTGTGATATTATATAGCCCATCCAAAAACATCCATAGAAGAAAGAAAAAATCTCAAATGAACAATATTAATTTGTGGATTAATTCATTTGTTACACAAATAGCCTACCAATCAGTAAACCGATTGAAGCATTTCTTGATGCAATATGCATTGAATTCAATTTTGTGATTGACTTAAGGGGAACCGATAGGCCTAGTCATTATATTCACTGCAATGTTATATAGGCTATATACTGTACATGTAGTCTTTTATAGTCCAGTCTGCAAGCCTCTGTTTGCAAACAAGTCACCTCTATGATCCCCTGCTTCTACACCTCTCACTTTAATAAATCGTTAAACACTGAAACTAACTAACCATAGCCTCCTACGTCTATCTCTGCTTCTCGTATCCTCTACCTCCGAGCTCATTAACCTCTTAGGTAATCTCTCTCCCCCATTCTCTTTGCATGACCCATCCAAGTCTGCTCATACGAACAGCTTCATATAGCATTTCATTTCCAACCTAGTCTTTATCTCATCATAATTACACATATTATCAGGCAGATTACACACAATCAAGCAGTATACGAGGCTGATGTTCACTATGTCTAAAAGCCCTAAATGAAGCAAAGACTGCAACTATTCCTAATAACATCACCTGTATATTTTGATTATCTCCCTGCAATAGTGTCATGATTCCAGTTAGGTTTACTGTGTGCCATTCACAGATAAGGACACATGGCATGCACTATCAAAAGAAGTAGGGCACATTCCAGTTCCTCAAGTGACTTTCTCACACATCTAACAGTATGCCAGGGTGCAATAGGCTATATGAATTTATCAGAGGGGGGCATGAACTAAGTGTTTTGCTAATCAAAACCTACATAACACCTGGGCCTACCCTATACCGGTACTGGTGTAAAATTAATAGATCAAAGTTTCATCAATATGGTAACTTACCTTTGCTGAAATAAGATTAGTATACAACTGTTCGGACAACAGAATCAGGCAACTCCTGTCTATAGGCTATTGGACAAATGTAGTATATAATCTGCTTTCCTTGAAGTGCCTCATTACCTGAGAAGAGAAAAGAAACACAATAAGGTAACCAGTTCACAACCATTCTGCACATACTGTAGGCCTAGCTCTGTTTCAATAAAGTAGGGTTAGGCTATGTAAAGCCATTCATATAGTTCACAATACTTCACAAAATCATTCTAATATGTCATCTAGCTAAAATCATTTTGAATTGAGAATACTACACTGAACGAAGTAATCACAATAAAGCCCACAATTCGTAAACAGAAACACTATCATAATGGGTAGATATTAAAATCATATCCTGGCAGCAAAACTGCGAAGTAACTATTGAAATAAATAAATACCTACCGTATTAATGCAATATCCTACGAAGGAATGTCATGTTGGAAGCCTCAAAAGCACAAACACACACGATCATGAGTAGGATAGCCAGTTGCCAGCGACATGTTTAAATGTAACCGGCGTATCCACCCCGCATGAGCTTCAACCAATAGCAATCGAGTTGGTCAGCAGCGCTACCGCAGCGCAGCGAGTGCTCAGGCAGTGAACCTGTCAGTTGGCCGAGAGGCTTTGGAAGCGAAGGATCTATAGTAGTTTCATCCCCCTGGAGTGACCTCCTCAGAGATTCACCACTGACTGCACGTGATACAGCATCACATCCCACTGGAGTGATGAAAACTGCACATACTCCCTGGCTGAGAGCTCGGCTATATGTTGAGAACTTGAAAAATAAATAAATTTGGTCTCCTTCTTGGAGCTATGTTTTGAACTAAACGTCGCACGTTTTTGAAAAAATAACCATTGTATTCCTCATGATTCCAACGTTAAATTCTCCTCTTATTTTCCGAAAATCGATCGTCCACTTATTTTAAATGAAATCAACAAGGCTCCTCAGCTGTGTGGGCGAGTTTTTTTTTCTCTCCTACCAAAGACCGCTTGATAACCCCGCCTAAATGCCGTATTTGCTTCGTAAGTATTTTTTCCCTGTGCATATGTTACTGAATTTTAGGCTTGATTAATTTATAATTCCCTGGATTATTCTGGTTGATGCCAAAATATTATAACAATTTTGCGTAATTTCCATAGAAAACAGATATTTCACCACAATGCAGTGTTGTATCGCAACTAGGGTTGTCGTTTTAGTGCTGAGTTTGCATTCCGAGGGGGGAATTCCCTTCCTCTCTGCTGGCTTGAACTTTTCCATCTGCATGACATCACTTAGCTGATACTGCGTTCATACGCGCTCTCCGTGAGTCAGACACGGCCTGTATGTAATGTATCATGATAGCGGACATTAATTGCGTTGAGTCACTGTATGAGTTGCTCCATGAGGCCTTACTCTTAGTCCATATGACTATGAATATCTTATGAATATTTTCTTTTTCTGAATTTAAATATCTTTGGTTCGAACCTCCAGTACCCCAGTCGGGTACAGATTGCCCTCTCTAGATTTAAATAAATTTTCGAACGGTACGGAAATTAATTTAACATTTCTCCTGGAATATATACCCTGTATTCCAGTTTCGAACCAATGTCCTCTATGCTGGCTTTAAATTTCCTTTAATTCCTTTGATCTGTATTTTGATCTTATTTTTTTAGTTCCAGTCGGGAACCCGCTGGTCATACCCGTTTAGTTAATTTATGCCAAATTTATTCCGTGCATTCTTCATTCGCCATTTCATTTATTTATTTATTTATTTATTTATTTTTCTTTCAGTCGGGTTTTAGTTTCGGTTCCACTCATACTGTGGTTCCTTTCAATGACTCGTCTGCTCTAGCTTGGGCTCCCATTCACTCCCTCACTTGGGACGTCTCCCTTCAAGTGGGTCGTAAACTACCCTTGTCTAGTTCAGGTTTCTCCTCTGTCTTTCCAACACATTGGCACGCATTCCAATTGTGTGGTAGATGAGTTTTCCTTTCTTTGTATTCTTCTATGGACTATCATTTCATTCATTTGTTACTCTTGTTTCAGTATCTATTTACTGTACATACACGGTTATTTTCTGGACATTTTACGATATGAACGGGTACGCTTATATGCCGAACCCATCTGTCCTTTCTGGTTCTCTTCCTTTTTCCACTTATTTATATTTTTTACTTTCTTCTGTTCTTCTGGCCTCTCGTTCTTCTATTTACAACTTTCTCATTCTATTTCCTTTCATATTTCATGGGCTCCTACTCTATCCCTTGTGTCTCCATGTGACATTTCGGGTAGTATTTATTTCCACCTGTTCTTCTTCTTCTTCTTCTTCATTTCCAGGGTCTTCCTCTTCGTTTTCTTCCATAATATTTTCTATTTCCATTCCGTCTGCTTGCAGATCCTCGATCATCATGTTCTCCCATTTAATTAAGAGCTCTTGCACTCGTATCGCAACATCTCCTCCTTGTTCATGGATGTTTTCGACAGTATCAACTACTCCTGTCTCTATTATCTGCCGAACAGAAATTGGTAAATATTTAATACATTTATGCAATACAATAGGACGTTCTCATTTCCCATGCATCTCTCGATGGCCTTTTGGTAGTATACTATTGTATTTGTTAACTCCATATTTTCATATCCTATTTGCTCTTCCTCTTGATCATGGATCTCATTTTCTTCTTCTTCTCCCTCTTGTTCATGGATCTCATTTTCATCTTCGTCTCCTTCTTCACTTTCAATATTTTCCATGTCCATTGGATCTTCTCTTTCCTCATCGCATTCCATTTGTTCCTCTTCATTAATCTTCTCCATTACCATCTCTTTCCATTGGTATACTACGGCTCGGGATGCTTCACCAACAATACCTTCCTGCTTTCTCATGCCATTAATTGTTTTCCCGATTCCTGTTTGCTCCAGGTAAGTTGTATAATTATTTAATACAGTGCATGATTCTTTCTTCATCCCCCAGACATCTTCCCAATACTCTTTGGTAATGGTCTATTTTTCTTATAATCTGCGCCTCCTCCTGGTCTTCTATTATCACCATCTCTTCTTCTTCTCTTATCTCTTCACCATCATAGTTTTCTGATGTATTCGTTGCTTTTAATTCATTTCCTTTATTTATTCTCTTCCATGCCCGATATTTTCTTGCATTGATGTAAAAGGTCTTCCTTCTTTTATTCCTCTTCCACAATCGAGATCTCCTTTTATCATCTTTCCTTTGTTTCTTTTTTCTCCTTAATTTCCAACTATAAAATGCCTCCGGACTATTCATATCTGTTGGATTATTTGTGACCTCTGGCCGTGTTACAGTGACCTTATTCCTATTACCGTTATCTTGCTGTTCGAATGCGGCTAACGGTTTTCCTGTGGTTTCAACTTTAATTTACCTTTCAGGGAGGTCCCTATTTCCTGGTGGGATATCCGATTTTTCCCCAATTCTCTGGCCTAATTCTTTCTTATTTTCGACTTGTTCTGCCTTTTTGCGTTCCTCTATGTAAGCTTGATATTCCAATAATACGAAGTACGTCCAGAAAGTAAGTTCCCTTTGGTAATAACATTAAATTGTGTACAGATATAGAAAAATTATTTATTGCACAAAATTCAACAACCCTTAAACTACTTTTCCACATAACTGCCGAAATGTTGCAGGCATTTGTCGTAGCGTGGCACGATTTGTATACCTTCTTCATAGACGTGTGCCACCTGTGTCTTCAACTAGTTGTACGTTCCGCTGCAGCGCAGTTCCGAATATGCGCGGTAGACGCTTTGTATCAAGGAGAAGAAACGTGCGCCATTTGGAGAGTGCTGTCAGCCACGTACGCGTTGTTGTGCATGTTTACTCGTACAATGTCGGTGTTGATTGAAAATCCCGCAGCTTGTGAAATCAGATCTGTGATTCGTTTTCTGAATGCTAGGAAAGTGAAACCAATTGAAATTTATCGGCAAATTTGCGAAGTGTATGGACAAACTACGATGAGTGATTCAATGGTGAGAAGATGGGTCCGACAGTTCAATGAAGGACGTAAAGAAGTGCACGATGAAGAACGAAGTGGGCGTCCATCTTTGGTTACAGAAGGACTGGTTCACGCGATTGATGACAAGATCCGGGAAAACCGCAGGTTTACAATTAGTGCTCTCGCTATTGAATATCCCCAAATCTCACGATCACTAATTCATGAAATTGTTACCGAAAAACTGAACTTTCGTAAACTTTGCCGACGTTGGGTACCAAAGATTCTTACGGAGCAACACAAAACAAAACGGATGGGTAGTGCACTTCAGTTTTTGACCCGTTACAATGAAGGCGGCGAAGAATTTCTTACACAAATAGTCACAGGAGATGAAACTTGGGTTTCTTACAACACCCCTGAAAGGAAGCGGCAATCAATGGAATGGAGGCACACTTCATCCCCAGCAAATGTTAAGCCGAAACAAATCTTGACACCTCGGAAAATGATGTGCAGAGTGTTCTGGGACTGGAAAGGCATCTTACTCATTGATTTCTTACCGCGTGGTCAAACAATAAACGCATATGCTTACAGCGAGACACTTAAGAAATTGCGCCGCGCAATACAGAATAAGCGCCGAGGGTTGCTGTCAAAAGGTGTTGTTTTTCTTCGCGACAACGCACGACCACACACTGCAAATGTGACGAAAAATCTCCTACAGGGATTGGGCTGGGACGCGTTTGACCACCCTCCGTACAGTCCTGACCTCGCTCCTAGCGACTTTCATCTGTTCACTCATCTCAAGTCTTTCCTTGGCGGTCAACACTTCAACAATGACGACGAGCTGAAAGAAGATGTTTCCAACTGGTTGAAGACACAGGCGGCAAACTTCTATGGAGAAGGTATCCAAAAACTTGTGCCACGCAATGACAAATGCCTGCAAAAGTTCGGCAGTTATGTGGAAAAGTAGTTTACGAGGTGTAGAATGTTGTGCAATAAATAATTTTTCTGTATCTGTACACAATTTAATTTTATTACCACACGGATCTTACATTCTGAACGTGTCTTGTAGTTCTTTAATTGTTGCTTTTAATTGGTCTCCCTTTGACTCAGAGCTATTGTTACTCTTTATATCAGTTGAAGCTTCATTTTCGCTTTCTTTAAACTCAGAATCATCCTCTATAATTTCTATTTCTTCTCGGATAATTACCTTTCCAGTTTCTTCATATTTATTTGCAATCTCATCTAGCATTTCTATTTCTGCCTCTAGCTCTGGAATATTCTCTATGATTGACAATTCATCTTTATTTTCAAAATCTATTTGCTCGTATGTTTCCTCAATCTCATCTGGATCTTCTATTATTTCCTGAATGGCTTCATGATCCGCATTTGAGGGTGTGTCTTCTACTTGACCCGAGAATTCCACTTCTATTTGAGCTTCCATTTCAATTTTTATATTTGACTCAATGGCCCTCTCTAATTCCATTTCTGTCGGGGTAACTTCGACTTCCTTAACTATGTCCGTTGATTCTAGACAAATTTCGGGTTCCTCACATTCCGTAGTCTCCCCACTTTCTAATGACATGACATTACTATCAGCTTTCTTAATTGCTTCCTTTGATTCAAGGTCTGGTGCCTGCACAAATTCTCTATATGAGTCTTCTGAGATCTCTAACCTTTCTCCAAGTTCCTGGAGTTTGAGTTCTCTTAATTCATCTAATTCCTGTATCGTTATTTTACCTATTAGATTGCACATTCTTTATAGGAATATATCCGTATTCATGCCCCACTTTGTTATCTGACCCATCCATTTCTGGCTATATCTACTCACCTCCTCCTCTTTGTCATCGGTTCCCTCATAATTTGTATCCCATTTATTTCTTATTTCCAGGAGTTTATTCACTTCTTCCATAATTTCCCTAACTGAGTCTCTCATACGTCTCCATATAATTTTTTCTGCATCTTCCTCTTGCGGTTGCATGTCAATCTTGCCTGAGTTTTTCTCCAGATCCTGGATCATAATACGATTACGCGTTTCTCCTTTAAACTTCGAATCTTTTATCAGCGTATATTCCCTATACGTACTTTCCGCGGCTTTTACCGTTTCTCTGAATTCCTGGGGTTTGATCTCTCTCATCTCGGCTAACTCCTGAACCGTTATCGTCTCTGATTTATCGAGTATTTTACGCGCCAAATTATTTATTTTATCTTTTTCATCTAATGTCTGAGCCTTTTGTCTCTTGATATAGTTCCACCTATATGTTACTTCGTACATAATTTCTGAATGGGTATTATTCCATTTATTTCTTATTTCATCCACTTTCCTCCGTACCTCCTGAATTTCACCTATGAGTTTTTCCCTTTTCCCCCAGGAACTTAATTCTATCTTTCCTTCTTTGGCCAGCCGTTTTACGAGTTCCTCTCTTGTCATTTCCATATCCACTTTAACTCGAACGTATAGCTCCCCTAATTCTTGTCTAGATACCTTACCCAATTTTCCTCTTAGCTCACTAAGGATTTTATCTATATTATCTCTCTCTTTCGGGATATTCTGTATTTGCTAGTCAATCTCCTTTTGTTCTTTAGGCCCTAATCCTAAATGCAAATTCCCAAATTTCTTTAACGTTTCATCGTATCCCTGGCATACCTTTTGAACCGTTCTTCATACCTCTCTATATCCTTAAGGTTAGCTATTTCTACCTTTTTCTCTTTATCCTGCGGTGATTCTACTATTTTATTGTTATTATCCTCAGATTCGATTTCCATTTGCTCAGGTTTTACTTTAATCGTCTCGAAACGTTCGTTTACCTCCGACTGCGCTTCTGAGATACGACTTACATTTTTTGCTTGTACAGTACTTTCTATTTTCTGAGTCTTTAAATCATTTTCACTAGTTTGACATTGCTCTTCTTTACATTGATTATTCAAATTCTGGGACATTTTTACGCACTCTTTCTGGCTTACCTGAGCCTGATTTTCATTTTTCTCAAACTTACTCATTGCGTTTTCACAAAATACACACTTATTTTCACTAGTTTGACTATATTGAGTGCCCCACATTTTATTTACTAATTCCAGGAATCCAGGCGATTCCCCACTAGAAGACATACTTATATCTAAGAGGTTATGGGCTACTCTCCTTCACTAAAGGATCCATACATCTTGGCAGACCACTTGTTTATAATGAATATGAAAGTCTTCACTAGAGAGATTCTATTTACTTAAGGGTAAACGACGTACGTACCCGTTTAGTACTTCTAATATCACTTCAAAAATCAACTTCAACCATAAAGCAAGATTTCAAAAAAAAACAAATTTTTTGGAAATTTAGGGTTTTTAAAAAATTTGAAAAACTCGAGTTTTCCTAGGGTTTTTCTTGCAAAACCTTCCCCAAAGGTGGGCGCCATAAAAGAGAGATTGGCCATGGGTGTTAATTGCAGAGCAGATATTAATTCAATGCGGTCATTTATTTTAATTTAATTTAATTTTTGTGCATTTATCCTTACATCGACCGACTTTCTTGTCATCCCATATTCACACTCAGCACTAATTTATAGACCAATGCTGTGCCCGTTTAGGAAAACAGAAATACAGGTCATCATCCGACTTTCGCTCAGCTCAGGGCGTGTACACTTATTCCCACTGTTTGACCATGTATCCAGAATGTGAACTATAGGGATGTACAAGCTATAAAAGAAACTAAGCAAAATCTACTTTACTATCACTTTAATTCACATATATAATTTAAAACACATCAAATTTACCACACAACAATATGAACATTAATAACAAATACCCTATTTAATTGCATAAATGACCGTATTGTTCGTCATTGTCTCTTGCATTTAGGTCTCGGATTCTCACTAATCCGTTTCCAAAACACTCATAACATTACTTTAATGGCACTCTTATTCTTACAATCCTCAGGTCTGAGGTTCATTAACCCTTCCTTCACTGAGATTCCAACCTCTCTGGCTTCGGTATCAGGACATTTAACTTGAATTACTAATGCCCTCAACTTGCCACAAAACATCACTTTATTTTTACTTGAATCTATCTCTCTTGTCTTGCATATTCATGAAAACCAAAGTGTTCCCTCACACATATTTATACACACACTTCATCATGAGTACTATCCATTTGTAACTACACTTAAATGTGAATCATTGTGAACCCTTCGAATTCAGCCTCGTGGGGACCCGCATCCCTTGGGATCAATTCGCATAATTTCCGTAACCCGTTTCAATCATTAGGGTAAGGTACCAATCCTTTACTTAGAATATTTCATTTATATTAATTCTTAAGCCATTATACGGGAGGACCTCTCCACGGATAATAACTACATTTGCAGGCAAATCGTCTGCTTCTTATAGTTCATTCAAAACAATCTGTTAAACCCTTATCTGGCGGCCTTAATAGCCCAGTGACGGTCATAATGAGTTCCTGGCTCTTCCCCTCGTGTCATAAATCAGCTTTCAAGTGAGCGGCCGGCGTGATGTCCCTTCACAACAGACCTAACCTTTCCCAGTCTTTAGACACCATATGTTTTACTTCTCAACGATGGTCACACTAATATTGAATATCCAAGGATTTCCTAGCTTATTTTCGCTTTACTTACAGCGCACTGTATAATTATTCAGTTATCATGCATTACGAGGCGGACTGTTCTTTGCTGTCAGGGTATACTTTGTGCATAATTTAAGCCTGCATTGGCTACCATTATAACTTAGCTGATCAACCAAGAGACGCTGTGCCCTGTCTGACCGCTAACACAAATGCACGTATTCCTAAGCCCATGATTGCTACAACATATACCAACATCCATCCAGCATTTCGAAGATTTATCCATTCATGTGCATCCTGGCTACATGAGAAACATACTTATTTAATAGTGAGCATTTTATCTTTCACATAGACACAACAATATCCGACGATTTCTCCTCACAGAACTATAACAAGTCGCCCTTTTGCATGTAACATTATTTATATTTATAGCTCTACTCGGAGTCTACTTTATTTCGGCCCTTTATTCGGCAACAATCAATATATTCAACTTGGATACTTCAATATTTAATAAATTGAGTTAGGGACCCCTTCAGGGATAGTGAACTTAATTATTACCCACATTATTCATTAATTGTGGTCTATATTATTATTTCTTTTATCATTTAGCTGGCTTTAATGCCTATGCTGATTTATTCTTTATAATGCCTTTTATATTTTACTAGCTGAAGTACCCGTGCTTCGCTACGGGTCGTAAATAAATTAAAATGTGAAGGTAACAGTTAAAACAGGGGATAGGCGAGGTGCTGCGCAGAGGGAGATTAAGGATGGAACATTTTGTCCAACTACACCGGTCTGCTTTGACCGTGTTTTATAGCACACATTTAGGTTTTACTCGCTAACGGTTGGAGATACATTTCGGATAGAAAATGCAATTTTAACCTCGAACATGCCATCAAAAGTTTGCTATTTCTTAGCGTTCTCTTTTTATTTGAAATGGAAATATGAAAGTTTAAAACCAAAGGGTAGAGTGACGTCACTAAAATGGTCGCCATCTTTAATTAGTGCAAAGTATTGAAATCAAAAGTAACCTGTATGTTAACCAGGTAAATCTGCTACTTCCATGTAAAATTCATGTAAATCGGACCAGTGGTACTTGCGTGATTGAGTAATACACAGACACACACCATCTCATTTTTAGTCTCGCTTCGCTCGCGTCATAGTTGTGTCATATTGTTATTCAATGAAATGCAGGTTTAACCCCGTTAACACCCCTTTAGAACCTGAATATCCAAAAATCCCTCCTTAGTAGATGGTTTCGACACACAACAAACATATCCTCAAAATATCATTCTTCTAACATTAATAGTTTTGGTTGGTCGATGAGAGTGAACATCCAAAAATCATTCCTTAGTGGACGTTTTTCTTCCAGAATTTCACTCCTCCCCATAGGCCCCTTAAATTGGATTTATGAAAAAACGGTCGAACACCTATTTTATTTATTTATTTATTTATTTATTTTAAGCTGATTGATTTCCTCCGAGTTTCAAACTCCTCGCCTATGCGTTTAAGAGATACACGCTCCGTTAAGAATCTTTCAACCCCCACTTTTCATCCCTTTCTCCTCATAATATACACTATATCGAAAAACCATTAGACATGTGTCAGCATATTTTTAATGATTAGTATATATGCCAAGTATCAATCCCCAAATGAAACCACTCGTGAGATATTGTTATTCAATGAAATGCACGTTTACCCCCTTAACATCTATTTAGAACCTGAATATTCAAAACTCTTACCTTAGTGGACGTTTTCGACATAAAACGAACATATCCCCAAAATTTCATGTTTCCAACTTCAATAATTTTGGCTGGACGATGATGAGTGAGTGAGTCAGTCCGGACATTTTCTTTCATTTATATTTGATAATTTCACCCCTCCCCATGAACCCCTTAAATTGGATTTATGAAACAAACGGTCGAACACCTATTTACTTATTTAAAGCTGATTTCCCCCTGAGTTTGATGAGTGAGTAAGTAGTCAATCAGTTAGGACACTTTCTTTCCTGTTTTATCCCCCCAGAATTTCACCCCTCTCCAAGGGCCCCTTAAATTGGATTTATGAAAAAAAACGGTCGAACACATATTTACTTGTATTTTAAGCTGTTTTATCCCGCCGAATTTCAAACTTCTCGCCTATGTCGTTTAAGAGATACACGCTCCGTTATGAATCCCTCAATCCCCAATTTTCACCCCTTTCACCTCATAATATACACGACATCGATAAACCTTTAGATATATTGAACCCGAGGAGGTTATGCTGACTGGAATCGAACGTGGTTCTCAGAGACTGTGATCTCAGTATAAAGGTTCCACCAGGGAACGAACCAGAGATCTGTAGAGGCAGTTTCATGGTAAAAAAAACCCTCGAAAGAAGTGTATATTTAATCACTGGTGTGATTTTGGTGCAATTACATTATTTATTAAAATAATGCAGGGAAAAATGAGCAGATTACAGCATTATTAGACTACTTGGTGTAGGTTATACGAGGCTTGAAGCACGGAGAGGGCAGAGTTGACATTTTACAAATTAGCCCAGGATTGTGGGAGGGCCCCAGTGGAGCCATGTCCATCTCTGTGACCCCATTCTGTCGTCTGGAGCAGGGTGGAGGCCTGAATAATGACCCAGTTATTCCCCGACGGAGAATAGATTCGAGGAGGGGGCGGAGAGATGCCCAGGAAAATCATTGATTACTCATGATTGGAGCAACGAATTGAGAGGAGAGTTGCCCACAGGTGAATCTTTTGGCAGGAGGCTAATTTTAGAGCCTTTTACCTGCGAAATTGAGGCATATTTAATGATGTGCGGAAGGACTGTAAAACTGCCATTGTTCGCGGATAGATTTGAGAATGTTGCCGGGGAATACCCGTAAGATAGCGTCCCACGCTATGGAGAAATGAATTAATATTAATTAATTGGACGAGCGATTCCTTTGCACGCAGATAGTTTTGGGATCTGTGAAGAGAGAGGAACCCGATGATCATGGTTTGGAGACCAGAATCATGCTGGGAGAGGAGCCAAGATTACGCGGGAAGATTTCGCCCTACTTTCAGTAAGAATCCGATATAAGGGAGTAGACCCTTGGAGGAGCGCTCAGTCTCAGCTCAGTTCAAGCTCAGTCTACGCGCAGTTCACGTGAAGGTTACGCCCAGTTACAGCCAGTTACAATCGAGCAAGTAGCAGTCTTACGCAGTCTTCACGACGTTAGAAGTTACCCAGTTGTAGCACAATTGCAGTAAGTTGCAGTCAATATGCAGCAAGTACGAGGGCAGTACGAGACAGTATGTAGGCAGGCGACAGCAGTCTTCAAGTAAGTTACGAGCAGTCTTCGAGTGAAACTTCAGTCAGTTACAGCCAGTTTGAAGCAAGTTTGTCAAGGCAGAACGCATGGCGGTTCTACTCATATAGACGCCAAACAAAGACTGGTACGTGTAAATGAAGCATTTTATAAGCTTTTATGAATAATAGTCGTGCTATAGGCATAATCCGCAGTACGAACTATGCCGTGTTCAGTTACGAAGCACCGTGTAGGCTAATGGCAGAACTATTGTAAATAATTATTTGTGTGAAGTATTGGACAGTGTTAAGCGCAATGTGTAAAGTATTGACTGATCGTATATGTGTAATTACGATGGAATGCGCTAAATGAAACTCTACGAAGTGTTTGGTAATGTCATGAGAGTACCAGATGATAACACTCAGGACGGGAGCTAGCATATTTATGCAACGCAGGACGCTTACTGTAGGAGTAAGAAATATAAAAACTGTTGGTGAATTCCGAGAGCGGGTAAACCAGACTTTCAATCAGGAGTTGATAGGAGCACGGGAGATGCCGTCGACACCTGCAATTTCGATCTTTGCTAGGGAATTTCAGCATTGAAAAGTGTATAAAGTGACGTGTGTTAAGTGTCACGCATATGTAAAATATCATTTAAAGTAGTGATTAGATAAGTGTTTCACATGTGTGGGAGCGATAGCTTCCTGAGAGTTATGCAACGTGCCGTGTTGTTGATGAAAATTATGTGTTATAAAATGTGTGTATTCAAGATAAATATGTCGCGTTAAACCTGCTAATGGCGGGCGACATGGAGAAATATGATTGGTCGGAGCCACCATAAGACGCCTATAGAAATGTAAGTACCCCACAAGTTATGATTATGTAGAAATATGGGCCACTGCATGTTGTGATTTCCTTAAAGATGCCAGTAAAATCAGTTTAGGAGGGAGATCCTCCATGTTTAATCATTATTGTGTTGATTTTTATAGAGTTGAGATGTTAATTTGCATCATTAAGTGGAGTAATTATTCCCACTATGAATTAAGAATGGCAATCAGTTATGTAAATGTGACGAACGCGATTGTTCGGATTTTAAGACGTTTAGCTATGTCGGATTTTTGGTAATTTATGTGAGAATAATAATAAAGAATGAGTTTGGTCATTTATGGCAGTGAGATTAATAAGAATAATAAAGTAATGATTTTGGTCATTTATGTCAGTGAGATTAATGGTAATAATAATAATGAATATTAAAAGTATGAATGAACACATCAGGAAACAAATAAATGTTGTAAGCGAGAGATTTACGCTAATTGCAAGACTTATCAATCTAAGCAGTAAGATGATACAGTAAGATTACATAACAGTAATTAAGGAAAGAAGTTTTATATCAGAATATTTCATATATTCAGTAATGATGCCAGGCACGAAAGAGCTTTTAGTGAATTGAATTTGCAGCTTACATGAGAAGCTTATAGAGTAAATTGATAGATTTCTCTTAATAATATAGGTCGGAGGTCGTAGCATTGAGTAAAGGGGCCAGGTGGTCTATTCTACGTATGAAATCTCCTATGTCATGGGCATAAGTGGAGATATAATTTATGCCAGAGTTGTAGTGTGCACCCTAGCTCTGAGGAAGGATATGAAAGTGTTCCGGGTTGGAATCCTGTGATAGAGACGAGGAACACGAGGACACCTCGAAACTCTATGGTCTCCCGAGAACTTATTGATGAGTTATTCCGCTCGTGGTAGCGAAACTCATGGCGACAGCTGCAGTGAGCGCCTATATTCTACTTGAGACATCGGTCACCCGTTAGACTAATGCATTACGAACCCCGAACCTTCATGTTGAATGGACCCGTGTGAGGCCAGTAATTATTATATCCTCTGTGTAGGAGTAATTATAAAAGCTCATTCAATACCTGTTTGCATAATAGTCAATTAAGATCCTTTGGGATATGTGTGTCGGTCAGACAACAGTATTTGTCTTGTAAATCTTTACTGCTTAGAAAGGAAAGCATTCAAACCTTTAAGGAGGGTCGAGGTAATTGGTGGAACACCCATCCCACATTCTATTGTGTGCTGACTCCTCTAGCCGAGGGTCTGCAGGCGGGCACTCGAACCGTCAGGGCAAGTTGAAAGGAAAAGATTTTAGACCCTGGTAAATGAAATATAATGAAAGATTGTTATGTTGAGTAATGTAGCCATGTGGTTTAGGAACACATGGATGATTATAGATTATCCTGATGGTTCATTATTTTAGCTATCTGACGAATAGTTAGACGATGTATTTGTACTGTCACTGAAACCAAGTTATGAAGTTGGTTACTAGATGCCAAAGGCGACGAGCGCAAGGTAGTCTAATTGTACCATCCGACACAAGCTATAACGTAACGTTTTATGTAGGGATCACATACAGCATGCAGTGGAACCATATAAATAGAGGAAGTGGAGGGGTAGCTTACATAATTATGGAGTTGCACGTTGATTGCGGTGCAACGTCCGAATAGGTAAATGCATGCAAGCATTTGTTTGGTGAGAAGAGAAAAATCAAAACACGCACGGCACACATAATTGTTAAAACCAAGAGGTTTAAGGAATAATTAATTTGTGATATTAAAGAAGTCACATTGTATGACTGTTAATGTACAGTTTGTATTGAAGTCGTAGGTGCATCAGCGCACCAGAATATCTTTATGAAGTTAACATAAGGGTACAGCTTTATGGTTTAATATGACTTTATTATGATTTCATTTTTGTTTTTTTGTGGATTGTGGAAGTAAATTTTTGTTTGCTTTGTTTTTATGGTTTTGGGATTGTTTTTTTTTTGTGTTTGAAGCCATGATTTTATTTACTGAATTAAAAATTTTAGAATAGAGTTGTGCCTTATCATTGTAGAGTTGATACCTTATAGCCTCAAATCCAAAATATGCACTGCTCAATTGGGGAGACGGTACACGCCTGAGACCTGATGCTAGCTGGAGGCAGATGCATATTTACCATCGAGATTACTCACATGGGTACATGGGATTTGATGTCCTATACAGTGATTTGAGCTATAGGTACAACTAAAGTCGGTCAGATCTAGTGCACACAACTCTATTAGAGTAAGAATTAACGAAGTAGGGAATGACCGCTCCTATCCCTAGATAGGTTCCGATACGTACATATAAATTTTGATAGATGTATAAGTACTACTCCTTTGTAATTATCATATAATTTATCATGGCGCCCAGGTACGTGGAGCTTATGGGATTTAGGGAAAACCCATAGATTTTTTATGGTATTTCATGGGGAAAACCATAGTAATTGTTTTGCCTCAAACTGTGTTTGAGTGATTTTTGAATTCAGTAGGCTTTTTATGTAACGCAGAATCTCTCTATTGAGAAGAGAATTGCCCAAGGGTATGAGCGCTACATACCAGATCCACAATCTACCATAATATTATCAGGTTTTGTACGACTTCACAATATGTGTGCAGTGTTTGATGTTTCTCTTCGAAACGTATCCACATATTTTTCCAGGAAGCCTGCCTGCATATTTAAGTGTGTTATTGTAAAATGTCAGGTACGCAGGAGATCTTGCAAGTTATTGCAGGATTGAAACAGCATTTTGATGCTGCTAACGAGCAGAATAAACTGGAAGCCAAGGCTTTCCAGGAGAGCATAAACACTCGTTTAGATGCCAATCAGGTTGCACTGAGTAATCGGTTAGATGAGAACCAGAGTGAGTTAAATAACAGGTTAGATGCCAATCAGGAGGCAATTAATGCAACTCAGGTTGAAATAAACAATCGTTTAGTGTCAAATAAAGTTGAGATGAATAATAACCAGGTTGAACTAAACAATAAGTTAGGTCAAATGCAAGAGGTAATTAAGACCGAAGTAACAGATACTGTTGTAAGCATTGTATCGGAAATGCAGGTTAAAACTGATAAACGTTTCGAGGCTATAGAAGCCAAACTTGAGGGTAATTTACAAGCGTGTAAGCATGCTCAGGAGGAAACCAACAGTAGATTAGATGCGTTGTCTAACGACATTAAGGATATTCAAATCCAAAATGAGGCGAATCTCGAACGCCAAGCGAAACAGTTCGCAGAGTTTACAAGAACGGTAGACCAGAGATTAGAGGAGAACGACTCCAAATGGGACCAGAAATTGAAAAGCTATGCTAGAGCAATTAACGGTGACCTCAAGAAACAGGACCAGAATATATTAGGTCAATGCCAGGAAATAGGCGAAATTAAGGCTATCGCTCATGAAAGTAAGGAGCTGGTAAGCAACGTGAAAAGTCAGATGGGCAAAGTTCATCAAGAACTGGACCAAGTTCAAAGTGACATTGTCGTAGTTAACAAAAGGCAAGAGGAGAATAGAGGTGAGATCACCAAGGTCCGGAATGAATTGTCTAAAGTCAATGGACACATTCAAGATGAAATTAAAGGGTTGAGAGAAGAACTCGAAATAAGAGAAGGCCAGAAAACAGAGGCAAGCGACAAGACCCTTGCTCAAATTAAAGAAGATGTAGAGGATGAAATATCCCATATCAAACAAAGTCTGAAAGAAGACAAGGTGAAAATATTTCAAGTAGCCGAGGAAAACCGAGATAGGCTTACAAGAATAGAGAAAGAAGTCATTACTCGCCTAGAAAGAGCAGAAATGCGCCACAATCAAATGGAGACTAGGATAATAGCACATGAGGAAACGATTCTGAAAGATCCTAAGTCAAGTGAAGGCAGCATGGAGGATACGAGGAAAACAAGGTGGGCAGACTTAGAAACCCAACCTATGAGCAGGAATGCTACAGGCTCAGGGGAAAGTCCTTATATGACGCCAGGTGTACCAATTGCGGCATCGACGCCACATGAAAATGCTATGCACACCCAGGTGATAAACGTCATTAGGGCAAGCGAAGAAAAACCAAGGAAATTTTCAGGTAGCCACTGTAGTATGACACCAAAATATTGGTTAAAGGAAGTGACTGAATATCTAAATGATGCACGAATACCGCAGGAGCGTAGGCTACGTGCTATAGAGAAATTAACAGAGGGGGAGTGCGCATTATGGTTTCGCAGCTTCCGTTACACTTTCGATACTGTTGAGGATTTTCGTGAGGCATTCTTGAAAAGATATTGGGACGCCGCGACCCAACAGAATTTACGGTTGGATTTATATGCAAAGAAATACAGTACCAATAATCCAACAAAGTACGCAGAATTCTTCATATCGCAGATGTGTCGCTTTAAAGAACTGGATCAAAAACCGAGCGAACTGGAGCTATGTATTGCTATCGCCAAACAGCTTCCATACGAGATCCAAAGGCTACTAATCTCGGCTAATGCGAAAACTGCTATGGAAATGGAGACAGTTCTAAGGCAACTGGACCTCACCACAGCAAATACAATGCGTCAGAGTCGAACCGTGGAACAAGTCCACGTGACCAACACACAGACTGACCAACAGCAAGCTCCAAGGAACAATAAAGCTACGAGCACAGAAACATTAGATTCCTATGGACGGCAATGGGAACAGGAACCCAGAAGATGGCAGTCAAAGTTCAAAGGAAATTCTAATAGAGGAGGAAGAGGTCGAAGTTCGTGGAATAAGCAGAATACCAGGGGTAAACCGTACCATAACAATGGAGGTAATAATGGCCAAGAAGGCAATAATAGAAATTGGAGACCCCAAGAAAGAAGAAGTAACTTCGATGACGAGGTAGAAGAACGATATCACGCTTCTTTGCGATACCTCGAAGAAAGGGGAGATGAGCCCCAGAAACAACAAGTCCGCTGGCAAGAAGTCATGCAGAACAGGACATCGCCAGACAGATATGGAGATGGAGCTAAGAGTTTGGAACTACAGCGCAGCGAACAAGAGAGAAGAAACTCCAAGGGGGCGGGCGCTGAAGAAAAAAAACGCCAAAATTAGAAGAGTTTGAGACTGATGGATGGAAGTCTATTAACATCATCAATTGGATAGCCAAACCAGAAGAGCTAATTGAGGATACAGGAGGACCACAGGTCATGGTCAAGAGAGAATTGCCTATTATAATTGTAAGGGTGGCAGGATTAAAAATCAGAAGTCTGCTAGACACAGGGTCAACAGTGAGCCTCATGACACAAGCTCTATATAATGAAATAGCCCGGAGAGAGAACATTTTGAAAATACCGATCTCTAGTGTCAAGATAAAAGGGGTAATTCCAGACCGAACAATGATATGTAAATACCAGGTATTCCTAGATTTACAGATAGGAGGCTCTATTTTCTCACAGAGTTTTCTGTTAGTAAACAAACTGCCTTATAACCTACTTATTGGGGCAGAGTTTATAAGGGAATACAGAGTGATAATCGACCTACCACAGGACAGGGTTATGTTCCATGTGAATGAAGAAGCTGAAGGCTTAGAGGTCGCACTCAATGAGATTGAACCAGGATCAAGTGAACAAGTATGGCATACATACAGAGATGTGGCTGAGGAAGGAGTGTTAGCTATTGAGCAGTTAGAAGAAGAGCTTAAAACACTAGCCACAGACTTGGAAAAAGATCTGGAACCCAAATTGGAAGAATATATTTCGGAAAAGCTAGAAGAAGCGAAAATTGGGCTAAAAGAGAAGGAAAATTTAAAGCAGTTATTACTGGAACAGAAGGAAGTCTTTGATTCGAGACCTGGTCGGATAAAGAACTTCACTTATGCTTTTCAAGTCAGTGATTGGACACCATTTAGGCAGAAACCCTACCCTATAGCTGAAAAGCATTATGCTAAAGTGAAAGAGGCAATTCAGGAGATGTTGGAGGCCGGTGTTATTGAGAAGACACCTACGCCTTATGTAAGTCCATTGGTAATTGTACCAAAGACAGACGGATCTGTCAGAGTCTGCCTGGACCTGAGACGCTTAAATTTGAGAGTTATTCCGGAATTTGACCAAGTGCCACCTATTAAAGAGATCCTCAGGAAGTTTAAAGGGAAAACCATATTCACAAATTTGGATATCACATCCAGTTTCCATCATCTTGAATTAGAGAAGAAGACTAGTCTGTTGACAGGATTTATGTTTGATCAACATACATTCACATTTTTAAGGCTACCTTTTGGGTTGAAAACAGCTGGTTCAGCCCTGATAAGAGCGTTAGATCGCAATCTATCAGATGAGGTTAAAGAGAGTACCATCAGATATGTAGACGACATTCTACTCACATCAGAATCTCTGGAGGAGCACATGAGAGACCTGAAGAAGTTGCTAGATGACCTTCGAGAAGCTAACTTTAAGGTTAATATCAAGAAATCGCACTTCTGTCAGAGGGAAGTCAAATTCCTAGGGCATGTTATTGATGCGAATGGAGTGAAGCCTGACCCAGATAAATTGGAAGTAATTCGAAATTTCCCTCGACCCACGAAAGTTAAGCACGTCCGACAGTATTTGGGAGTAATTGGATTCTTTTCGAACCACTGCCCAAACTATACTACAACAGTAGCACCCCTGCAGGACCTATTGAAGAAAGGCGGCAGATGGAATTGGACGGAGCAATGTCAGGAAGCATTCGTGAGGTCAAAACAAATGCTTTTGGAATATGTGAAGCTGGGATACCCGGATTATACCCAGAAGTTCATCATACAGACGGATGCATCACTTATTGGGATTGGAGCGATGCTATTCCAGGAAAATGTTGACCAGCCTGAGAAGAAAGTTTTTATCGCCTTTATAAGCAGGAGACTGAAAGCCCATGAGAAAAACTACACGATCACAGAGATAGAGTTGCTCGCAATTTTGTACGCGTTGCAATCATGGCATAAACTCGTGTATGGCTTCCGAATAGTCCTCAGAACAGACCATAAAGCTTTAACATTTTTGTTAAAGACAGACTTGTCTAGCCAGAGATTGACAAGATGGTCCCTGTATATCCAGCAATTTAATGTGGAAATAGAATACTGTCCAGGGAAAGAGAATGTAATACCGGACATATTAAGTCGTTACCCTAGAGAAGAGGAAGCGCTAGCGGTCCAGATTGAGAATCGAGATCAGAAGACGTTGGATGACTTAAGGAATCTTTCAACCTACAACGCGAAGACCCATGGTTGAAGATGATAATCGATTACTTTGAGGGACGCTTAGCAAGGGGAACTGCGGTATACAGAGAGGCGGAGGCATTGGCAACAGAATATGTATGGTATAATCAGATATTACACAAGTGGGACGATGTAGATCATACACGTCAAAGGGTTGTAATTCCTGCATCTTTGCAGAGAAGATTGGTATGGCTAGCCCACAGAGCATTTGGACACCCTGGTATAGATAAAATTTGTGCTCTGTTGAAGGAAGCATTTACTTGGCCAAAATTGAGAGAAACGGTGAGAAATGCTATTAGGACATGTGATCTATGCCAAAGGGTAAAGCCGAATCCCTTTTTAATGAGGCAACGACCTATCCCGTTGTTACCGGAGAAGCCAAGGCAGCTATTGAGTATAGACAACTTTGGACCATTGCCTAGAGCACGTAGAGGCAATAGACACATTTTTGTAGCCATGGATGTATTTTCGAAAATGGTGGTGTTATGCCCCATACAAAAGACAAGTTCAAAACAGGTCTTGAAGCGCCTGAAAGAGAGAGTTATTCCGATTCTTGGGAAGCCGGATAACATTCTCTCGGACCACGGAAGTTGCTTTACAAGTGCAGAATTTCGTCGAGAACTGGAAACTCTAGGAATTAGGCAGATTTTATCTACCATTCGCCATCCTGAGGCAAGTCCAGTTGAAAGAGTAATGAGAGAGATCCAAAAATACATGAAGATCTACTGCTCTGAGGAGAATTGGCGTTGGATAGAATTTCTAGAAGTAATTGAATACTGTATAAATAATACTGTACATGAGGCGACAGGTCAGGTTCCCGTGACTCTACATCTGGATCAAAGACCGGAGAGACCGTGGACTGGTGATATTCCATTGCCAGTAGATGCACAGCCAGGTAGAGAATTGAGGATCCAACGAACCTTTGAATATCTCAAGGCACAGGCGGAGAGACGTCAGAGAAGAAATCGTGCGAAGAGGTATCATAGACCGCTTCTCGTGGGAGAGAAAGTTTTAATTAAGAAACCCGCCAGTTCAGATCCAGAGGCACGCAAGTATAAAAAGTTCAATTTTGCTTATCACGGCCCGTTCGAGGTGATAAGAGACCTCCAGAACAATGCATACAGGTTAAGGCATCTAGAAAATGGAAACGAGGTCGTTATGAACGTAGCCAACTTAAAAGTTTATTACTCGCCAGAAGAATTCGACGAACAAGAAGAAGTATTGGTAACGCACACCCAACTCAACATGGAGAGCGAAGTCAGCCAAGCAGTCAGACCTGAAAGTTGGAACGGCAAGACGGGACGAGAAGCAGACAGTTTACCCAGTGTAAGCGAAGAGCAAAAAGGATGCCAGTGTCTGCGGGAATTCTATGAAGAAATGGTCAGAGTGGCGAGAGAGGTTGAGGCAATAAACGCGACCCTCCGCATGGAGAATGAACAGCTTAGGAAGAAGGCCGAGTGTGGAAGGGGGAACAGTACTAACCTACTCGCAGCCAGACGAGGTGAAGGACCCCAGACGTAAACACAGACAGTGGTAGACAGTCAGCTGGTTACTTATATAAGCCACTTGCAATTGACTTTTATAAGTTTCGCAAGGGGAATATGAACCCGAGGAGGTTATGCTGACTGGAATCGAACGTGGTTCTCAGAGACTGTGATCTCAGTATAAAGGTTCCACCAGGGAACGAACCAGAGATCTGTAGAGGCAGTTTCATGGTAAAAAAAAACCCTCGAAAGAAGTGTATATTTAATCACTGGTGTGATTTTGGTGCAATTACATTATTTATTAAAATAATGCAGGGAAAAATGAGCAGATTACAGCATTATTAGACTACTTGGTGTAGGTTATACGAGGCTTGAAGCACGGAGAGGGCAGAGTTGACATTTTACAAATTAGCCCAGGATTGTGGGAGGGCCCCAGTGGAGCCATGTCCATCTCTGTGACCCCATTCTGTCGTCTGGAGCAGGGTGGAGGCCTGAATAATGACCCAGTTATTCCCCGACGGAGAATAGATTCGAGGAGGGGGTGGAGAGATGCCCAGGAAAATCATTGATTACTCATGATTGGAGCAACGAATTGAGAGGAGAGTTGCCCACAGGTGAATCTTTTGGCAGGAGGCTAATTTTAGAGCCTTTTACCTGCGAAATTGAGGCATATTTAATGATGTGCGGAAGGACTGTAAAACTGCCATTGTTCGCGGATAGATTTGAGAATGTTGCCGGGGAATACCCGTAAGATAGCGTCCCACGCTATGGAGAAAGGAATTAATATTAATTAATTGGACGAGCGATTCCTTTGCACGCAGATAGTTTTGGGATCTGTGAAGAGAGAGGAACCCGATGATCATGGTTTGGAGACCAGAATCATGCTGGGAGAGGAGCCAAGATTACGCGGGAAGATTTCGCCCTACTTTCAGTAAGAATCCGATATAAGGGAGTAGACCCTTGGAGGAGCGCTCAGTCTCAGCTCAGTTCAAGCTCAGTCTACGCGCAGTTCACGTGAAGGTTACGCCCAGTTACAGCCAGTTACAATCGAGCAAGTAGCAGTCTTACGCAGTCTTCACGACGTTAGAAGTTACCCAGTTGTAGCACAATTGCAGTAAGTTGCAGTCAATATGCAGCAAGTACGAGGGCAGTACGAGACAGTATGTAGGCAGGCGACAGCAGTCTTCAAGTAAGTTACGAGCAGTCTTCGAGTGAAACTTCAGTCAGTTACAGCCAGTTTGAAGCAAGTTTGTCAAGGCAGAACGCATGGCGGTTCTACTCATATAGACGCCAAACAAAGACTGGTACGTGTAAATGAAGCATTTTATAAGCTTTTATGAATAATAGTCGTGCTATAGGCATAATCCGCAGTACGAACTATGCCGTGTTCAGTTACGAAGCACCGTGTAGGCCAATGGCAGAACTATTGTAAATAATTATTTGTGTGAAGTATTGGACAGTGTTAAGCGCAATGTGTAAAGTATTGACTGATCGTATATGTGTAATTACGATGGAATGCGCTAAATGAAACTCTACGAAGTGTTTGGTAATGTCATGAGAGTACCAGATGATAACACTCAGGACGGGAGCTAGCATATTTATGCAACGCAGGACGCTTACTGTAGGAGTAAGAAATATAAAAACTGTTGGTGAATTCCGAGAGCGGGTAAACCAGACTTTCAATCAGGAGTTGATAGGAGCACGGGAGATGCCGTCGACACCTGCAATTTCGATCTTTGCTAGGGAATTTCAGCATTGAAAAGTGTATAAAGTGACGTGTGTTAAGTGTCACGCATATGTAAAATATCATTTAAAGTAGTGATTAGATAAGTGTTTCACATGTGTGGGAGCGATAGCTTCCTGAGAGTAATGCAACGTGCCGTGTTGTTGATGAAAATTATGTGTTATAAAATGTGTGTATTCAAGATAAATATGTCGCGTTAAACCTGCTAATGGCGGGCGACATGGAGAAATATGATTGGTCGGAGCCACCATAAGACGCCTATAGAAATGTAAGTACCCCACAAGTTATGATTATGTAGAAATATGGGCCACTGCATGTTGTGATTTCCTTAAAGATGCCAGTAAAATCAGTTTAGGAGGGAGATCCTCCATGTTTAATCATTATTGTGTTGATTTTTATAGAGTTGAGATGTTAATTTGCATCATTAAGTGGAGTAATTATTCCCACTATGAATTAAGAATGGCAATCAGTTATGTAAATGTGACGAACGCGATTGTTCGGATTTTAAGACGTTTAGCTATGTCGGATTTTTGGTAATTTATGTGAGAATAATAATAAAGAATGAGTTTGGTCATTTATGGCAGTGAGATTAATAAGAATAATAAAGTAATGATTTTGGTCATTTATGTCAGTGAGATTAATGGTAATAATAATAATGAATATTAAAAGTATGAATGAACACATCAGGAAACAAATAAATGTTGTAAGCGAGAGATTTACGCTAATTGCAAGACTTATCAATCTAAGCAGTAAGATGATACAGTAAGATTACATTACAGTAATTAAGGAAAGAAGTTTTATATCAGAATATTTCATATATTCAGTAATGATGCCAGGCACGAAAGAGCTTTTAGTGAATTGAATTTGCAGCTTATATGAGAAGCTTATAGAGTAAATTGATAGATTTCTCTTAATAATATAGGTCGGAGGTCGTAGCATTGAGTAAAGGGGCCAGGTGGTCTATTCTACGTATGAAATCTCCTATGTCATGGGCATAAGTGGAGATATAATTTATGCCAGAGTTGTAGTGTGCACCCTAGCTCTGAGGAAGGATATGAAAGTGTTCCGGGTTGGAATCCTGTGATAGAGACGAGGAAAACGAGGACACCTCGAAACTCTATGGTCTCCCGAGAACTTATTGATGAGTTATTCCGCTCGTGGTAGCGAAACTCATGGCGACAGCTGCAGTGAGCGCCTATATTCTACTTGAGACATCGGTCACCCGTTAGACTAATGCATTACGAACCCCGAACCTTCATGTTGAATGGACCCGTGTGAGGCCAGTAATTATTATATCCTCTGTGTAGGAGTAATTATAAAAGCTCATTCAATACCTGTTTGCATAATAGTCAATTAAGATCCTTTGGGATATGTGTGTCGGTCAGACAACAGTATTTGTCTTGTAAATCTTTACTGCTTAGAAAGGAAAGCATTCAAACCTTTAAGGAGGGTCGAGGTAATTGGTGGAACACCCATCCCACATTCTATTGTGTGCTGACTCCTCTAGCCGAGGGTCTGCAGGCGGGCACTCGAACCGTCAAGGCAAGTTGAAAGGAAAAGATTTTAGACCCTGGTAAATGAAATATAATGAAAGATTGTTATGTTGAGTAATGTAGCCATGTGGTTTAGGAACACATGGATGATTATAGATTATCCTGATGGTTCATTATTTTAGCTATCTGACGAATAGTTAGACGATGTATTTGTACTGTCACTGAAACCAAGTTATGAAGTTGGTTACTAGATGCCAAAGGCGACGAGCGCAAGGTAGTCTAATTGTACCATCCGACACAAGCTATAACGTAACGTTTTATGTAGGGATCACATACAGCATGCAGTGGAACCATATAAATAGAGGAAGTGGAGGGGTAGCTTACATAATTATGGAGTTGCACGTTGATTGCGGTGCAACGTCCGAATAGGTAAATGCATGCAAGCATTTGTTTGGTGAGAAGAGAAAAATCAAAACACGCACGGCACACATAATTGTTAAAACCAAGAGGTTTAAGGAATAATTAATTTGTGATATTAAAGAAGTCACATTGTATGACTGTTAATGTACAGTTTGTATTGAAGTCGTAGGTGCATCAGCGCACCAGAATATCTTTATGAAGTTCACATAAGGGTACAGCTTTATGGTTTAATATGACTTTATTATGATTTCATTTTTGTTTTTTTGTGGATTGTGGAAGTAAATTTTTGTTTGCTTTGTTTTTATGGTTTTGGGATTGGTTTTTTTTTTGTGTTTGAAGCCATGATTTTATTTACTGAATTAAAGTTTTAGAATAGAGTTGTGCCTTATCATTGTAGAGTTGATACCTTATAGCCTCAAATCCAAAATATGCACTGCTCAATTGGGGAGACGGTACACGCCTGAGACCTGATGCTAGCTGGAGGCAGATGCATATTTACCATCGAGATTACTCACATGGGTACAATATGTCTGATTATTTTTAATGATTAGTTTATATACCGAATATCACATCCCCAAAGAAACAACTCATGAGATATCGTTATTCAATGAAATGCACGTTTACCCCCTTAACATCTCTTTAAAACCCGAATAAAGAAAAATCATTCCTTAGTTGACGTTTTGACATACAGCGAACATATTCCCAAAATGTCATGTTTCCAACATTAATAGTTTTCGCTGGGCGTGATGAGTGAGTGAGTCAGACAGGACATTTTCTTTCAATTATTTTTACCAGAATTTTACCCCTCTCCATGGGCCCCTTAAATTGGATTGATGAAAAAACGCTTGAACACCTATTAACTTATTTTTTTAGCTGTCTTTTCCCCCTGAGTTTGATGAGTGAGTGAGTTAGTCAGTCAGTTAGGACACTTTCTCTCCTCCCCCCCCCCCCTCCCCAGAATTTCACCCCACCCCATTGGCCCCTTAAAATAATTTACGAAAAAACGGTCGAACACCGATTTACTTAATTTTTTAGATGATTTTTTTTCGCTGAGTTTCAAATTTCTCGCCTATGTCGTTTAAGAGATAGGCCTACACGCTCCGTTAGGAATCCTTCAACCCCCACTTGTTACCCCTTTCACCTCATAATAATACATCACATCGAAAAACCCTTAGACACGTGTCTGCTTATTTTTAATGATTAGCTTATATGCCGAGTATCACATCAACAAATGAAACCACTCGTGAGATATTGTTATTCAATGAAATGTAGGTTTAACCCCTTTAAGACCCCTTTAGAGCCTGAATATCAAAAAATCCTCCCTTAGTGTACGGTTTTCAGATACAACGAACATATCCCCAGAATGCCATGGTTCCAACTTCAATATTTTTGACTGGGCGATCATGAGTGAATGAGTCAGGACATTTTCTTTCATTTTTTTCCTTCAGAATTCCACCACTCTCGATGAACCCCTTCAATATGATTGATCCAAAAAACTGTCGAACAGCTATTAACTTACTTTAAAACAGTTCCCCCCCCCCTGAGTTTGATGAGTGAGACAGTCAGTCAATCAGTTAGGACACTTTATTTCCTGTTTCCCCCCACCCCCCAGAATTTCACCCCTCCCCATGGGCCCCTTATATTGGATTTATGAAAAAACGGTCAAACACATATTTACTTATTTTTTATGCTGATTTTTTCCGCTGAGTTTCAAACTCATCGCCTATGTCGTTTAAGAGATACACGCTCCGTTAGGAATCTTTCAATTCTTACTTTTCACCCCTTTCACCTCATAATATACACCACATCGAAAACCCCTCAGAGACGTGTCTTCTTCCTTTTTAATGATGAGTTTATATGTCGTGTATCATATCCCCCAATGAATCCAATCGGGAGATATTGTTATTCAATGGAATGCAGGTTTAACCCCCTTAAGACCCCTTCAGAACCTGAATATCCGAAAATCCTCCCTTAGTAGACGGTTTTGACATACAATGAACATATCCCCAAACTGTCATGTTTCTAACTTCAATAATTTTGGCTGGGCGATGATGAGTGTGTGAGTGAGTGAGTGAGTCAGGACATTATCTTTCAATTTTCTTTTTTCAGAATTTCACCCCTCCCCATGAACCCCTTAAATTTGATTTAAAAAAAATGTCGAACAGCTATTTACTTACTTTAAAGCAGTTTTTTCCCCCTGAGTTTGATGAGTGAGTGAGTGAGTCAATCATTTAGGACACTTTCTTCCTGTCCCCCCCCCCCCCCCAGAATTTCACCCCTCCCCATGGACCCCTTAAATTGGATTTATGAATAAACGGTCAAACACATATTTACGTATTTTGTATGCTGATTGTTTTCCGCTGAGTTTCAAACTCCTCACCTATGTCGTTTAAGAGATACACGGTCCGTTAGGAATCTTTCAATCCCCACTTTTCACCCCATTCACCTCATGATATACACCACATCCAAAAACCCTCAGACTCGTGTCTTCTTATTTTTAAGGATGAGTTTACGTGCCGAGTATCACATCCCCCAATGAAACCAATCGGGAGATATTGCAATTCAATGAAATGCAGGTCTACCCCCTTAACACCCCTTTAGAACCTGAATATCCAAAAATCCTCTCTTAGTGGGCATTTGCGGCCCTTTGGGAAGCTGCATACCAAATTTCATTCCAATCCGTTTGGTGGTTTCTGAGATTTCGTGATGAATGAATGAGTGAGTGAGTGGTATTTGACAAATATCTAGTAGATAGTGTCAAGTCTTTGTTATGCTAAACTCGGTTGACAGTGCTGTGTGAGTAGATGAGTAACTAACGGGATTTCAAGTAAAGATCCTCTTTTTCTATACCGGTAGTGCAGAGCAGAACTGGCATCCAGTCGGCCGTGTCTCGACTTTAGCTATGTTGCCATGGAAACTATCTGGCTTGCCATTCCTTCATGAGTATATTTTATGATTTGATTAGCCTGTGCTTGAGTGCAAAAGGGCCGAAATCAGAAGAATGAGAAAGACTATCGAAAATTCATGTAGCCAGCGGTTCCTTCTGGATCCTAAACTATATGTATGCAAAATTTGGTTGAGATTGGCGGAACGGTGTAGATTTGTATACGGAACAGACCCACATACCCACATACCCACATACATACAGACTTTCACTTTTATATATAAGAAGATTACCACACTTGGTTCATTAGCGATTTTTCTATTTACTTGACATTTCAACGATTATCATGTTTTAACTTTATTTCTGAGCATACAATTCGCTATATTATTATTATTTTATATTCAACTTATTTCCCCTTTTTAAAATTTATATTTTTCGTCGCTGTTATTTACTGATTATCCAATTATTTCATTAACATCACTTTAAATTGGTTCCTTCCCACATTTAATATTATCATGGCGTGCGTATCTTCGGGTTTCTTTAATCTTTAATTATTAAAGCAAACACTTAATTTGTGCGGCACTTATCATTACGGCTGGACATTACTCATCGCACTTCTAATTTTAACATTATTAAAATTATCACTTTACATGGATATTAATTGACAATTTCATATTCAAAATTTGGGTTTCACAATGGTCACATGCAATACAGTCATTCGTACTCACCCCATTTCGTAGTCATGGATAATCTTCGTGAAAGTTTTCACCCATTATTTGCCGTAATCAGCACATATTATGAACAATATAACAACACACTAATTTCCCTTCCACAGAACACTTGGCTTTCACTTGGTGACACATATTCGTAAATTTACACATTTCTTCTTAGGACTACTGACACCAATTTTTATATATACCTTTCAACTACACTATTAATTCCTCACACGTATTACCCTTTTATAATAACACTGGAAAAACACTTCACACGTTGATATATTAAAATATAAAACCATTGTGGTTTAGTCCTACTTCCCAAATCTTATTTACACTACATGACACTTTGTAATTGTCTGGGTCGCATCTCATTAACGAGCGGTGGCCTCCAACACGTTGCTGGATAAGAATTCCCTATCTTGGTCCGGATTGTCTTTCAGATCCTGTGACCGCTTCCTAGTTCTGTCCTTTTCTTGACTTACAAAGTTCGATCCTTTCCCACCGTTTAAACTCCCTGGTTTATGAACATAACGGGGTCTTTATTCTGCACCGACTGGTTGCGAGAAATTTTTACTTCCTAGATTATATTGTTACACAGTTCGTATTGTTCGTTCGTGTTTTGCACCTTTCTAACGCAATACTTTTATTTATTGCACGAATACTTTATACTTTGGGCGCGTATACTCTTCACACGGTCCTATTTTCCATGGCTTTCATACAAAGACCAATGGGATCCTATCATGGTCCTCACAATAGCGATACTTTTGGTTTGCGTGTTTTAACTGGACCTAATTGTTTCCTTTGCTGCGTATTTACTTGCAGATACTTCTGACTTTGTCCAAAATGTCCTTTCACTCGGCGCCTTCTACAGTTTCGAGTTGACGTTTGTTATACTTCGAATGTTTATTATGAATCGGACTCCGTGGCCCTCCCTTTGAGAATCCACGTTCGATTTACGTCCCTACGGCGCGAAATCACGTTCCCTTGAACTGACTATACTTGAAGCCTGAATTATACTTGTAAAAGCAATACTGTGCTCTCTTGTATCTACGGTGAACTGACTATCGGCTGTACTCTGGCACAACTCTGCCTTATGGTCGGCAACGATTGAATACTTTCGTTGACTTTGCGTATGGTGACGATTAGATAGTTCTGATCCAGCGTTTCCCGCATCAGCGTACACCAAAGACTGAATATACTTAATAATGTTATTTTGCCCTTACCGGACCCAACTGGCGTAATGACGGCGATTTCTTGTTGAAACAGAGTGACCTCCTCAGAGATTCACCACTGACTGCACGTGATACAGCATCACATCCCACTGGACTGATGAAAACTGCATACTCTCTGGCTGAAAGCTCGGCTATATATTGAGAACTTGCAAAGAAAAACAAAAAACAATTTGGTCTCCTTCTTGGAGCTATTGTTTGAACTAAACGACGCACGTTTTTGAAAAAATAACCATTATATTCCTCATGATTCCAACGTTAAATTCTCCTCTTATTTTCCGAAAAACGATCGTCCACTTATTTTAAATTAAATCAACAAGGCTCCTCAGCTGTTTGGGCGAGTTGTTTTTTTTCTCTCCTACCAAGGACCGCTTGATAACCCCGCCTAAATGACGTATTTGCTTCGTAAGCAATTTTCCCTGTGCATAATTTATTGAATTTTAGTCTTGATTAATTTGTAATTCCCATTTGTAATTCCCTGGATTATTCTGGTTGATGCCAAAATATTATAACAATTTTGCGTAATTTCCATAGAAACCAGATATTTCACCACAATGCAGTGTTGTATCGCAACCCGGGTTGTCGTTTTAATGCTGAATTTGCATTCCGAGGGGGGGGGGGGGGGGGGGGAATTCCCTTCCTCTCTGCTGGCTTGAATTTTTCCATCTGCATGACATCACTTAGCTGATACTGCGTTAATACGCGCTGTCCGTGAGTCAGACACGGCCTGTATGTAATGTATCATGATAGCGGACATTAATTGCGTTGAGTCTCTGTATGAGTTGCTTGGGGCGCCCACCAATCACACCCAAATACATGAGGCCGTGAGGGACAGTAGCAAGTGGCTGATCTGGCCTGGCCCGCCTGGCTACAAACCCTCATACTATTTAAAACCATACAAACTCATTTCACTCATCATCACACTAGCCCGATAAGGACCCCAAAGATAAATACAAAGATAACATCCGGTACCATTATGGGAGCACCAATTTAGCAAAATAACACCTTAATGGCAACGTTTTTACCCACCCTTGAGACTACACAACAGCGAGGCTTATTATTATTATCGCTATTAAAATTCCACAGTTCAAAAATTCACTATGACAACTAAATATTCAGCGTCATCATTATCACCAAAAATTTAACTACGACAATCCTTTTCCGTATTATTATTATTATTATTAGTAATTACTTATAGAAGCTGCTGCTGAACTGTCATTCCACATCGATTATGCCTTTCAGGGAGCAAATGGCCGAAAGACCGCACATATTTGCCTCTCAGATCGGTATCGAGCACTGCTTGAGTCAGACTAAACTAACCAGAGTGGCAATCTCAATCCCAAATAAATAACCGTCAGTAAAATTCTTCACGCCTTCCGAAAGCTCTCACTGTGAATCCTTTCAAATTCACTGTGACTGCAATACAAATGCCATCTCCGCAAAACATCTGCGAGAACATGGCGCAGAATTCAGCTGTGTTACGAAGGATGGTGCTCATACAGATGTTTATGACTTAAGACTTCAAGGTAACTGTGTATAACACACATTCAACCATAACTATCATAATGTTGAAAATAAACAGGGGGAGGGGGGGGGGGGTACGGCCACTTCCGGACCACCCTGTAAAACAAGTAACAAGTCCTACTGATTATCTTGGTAAGAAGGTTGGTGGGAGAGGAGTGTGAAATTTGGAGGTTATGGTAACATAATGTTACGAATAGCAGCGTAGTTCAAATTTTAATATTAAACAAAGTTCAGACATTACAAAGAACGATTCTCCTCTACTCTCACACTCTCTATAACTTAAAAGGAGGCAAATAAAACCGCGACTAAGTAAATTAGGAATGTTACCAACATTGTGGAACAAAATTAGTGAACAGATCTTAATTTCTGCAGGTGCATTGCCTCCTAACATTACAGATTCTGTATTTCTACGTTGTAATGCAAAGATCGGTTGTTTAATACGATCAATAATGATCTATGTTCGTGATAACTCTAGTTCACTTTCTTTGCATAAGTTGGCACTTGTCGGCAGAACACTCATAGATCCTTCGACTAGTTATATTCTTTGCTTCCATGATAGTCAGTTCTTGGTTGGTTCCTCAGTTTAGGGGCTGCGACAACCCGGTGATGTAGCCCCGTGTACTTTAGGTGTGTGTTGAATCTGTCTGATAACCGGTGTTAATTGTGATGTCTGTATTAGTGTGTGTATCTGTTTTAATTCAATTAGGACTGCAGACATTGAATTTTTTCAAGTAGTTCCTACTATTGCCGCCAAACGCCACCGTCAACGACCAACTAGTTCAGAACTTAGTTACCAGATGCCACGGCAATCGACTCCTGACAACGAACGTAGGAACCTAAGAACGTTAGTCAAATGTTTAACCTATATACAATTTAGCTTCACAGAGGTGAAATTAGTGGAAGGTTCTTTAACATGCCATAAATCTATGACATGGGACCGCCTCCGAAGGAAGGCATACTAAGGGGTTTTTAACGTTCTTTAAAAAAATCCGACGACTTCCAGTCAGTTCTTGCATCTAGGAGACGTTGGAATTCGCCATGTGCCAAACAATTACGTCATCATCTTGTATTTAAGAACCTCAGAGCTACTCAAAGAGTCCATACTCTGGTATTATATGCCCCTTGGAAAGAACTTTGCTATACCACTGCCCTCAGGGGGTACCGTTACGAGCTTTGCGCGAGTAATGGTAGCCATTGGTCTAGCAGTATGTGACGTCACCTCGCGGACATAGGCGAGTCCCACAGCATTGCAGCACCTGCATGTATTTTGCTTGAGGCTCGTTTTCTTAATATATACGAGTTAATAGCTACATAATTGCACATACCTTTCGATCTACTAAATATTTCTGAATGATGTTGGAAATGTTAACGGTAGCTTAACACATAAATGAATATGAGTTAATTAACGGCTATGAAATGTTACACATCTTAGAATCCAACATTTCTGTAGTTAACTATTCATTTTAGATTTAGAGGATTGGGACATTTTGGTCATGAGTCTCATGTACTTGGACGTGCTGAATTTGCCTGATATCACTGTACTGAGATGATCGAACAATATTGTAATGTTTTAAAATTATTTGTGGAATTGGTTTGCAATAATATCCCGGTTATTTAGAGGGCGCTCCTTTTTAGCTATTAATGTGGTCTTGTAGAAATGCTGCTCTAACGTACTCACTTTAGGCTATGTTGTTGTTGATTTATTTAGGGCCTTTGAGACATCGTAGCCGTGTAGCCCCGTGTACTTGGGTTTGCGTATGTGTGTTGAATTTGTCTGATAGTGTGTGTTATAGTGACGGCTGTATTAGTGTGTGTATATGTAATTCAGATGAGGATTGGGAAGGAGGTAGCCGTGTCCTTAATTTAGGAGCCATCCCGGTATTCGCCTGAGGAAGAAGTGGGAAACCACGGAAAACCACTTCCAGGATGACTGAGGTGGGAGTTGAACTCGCCTCTCCTCAGTTATGCCTCACGAGGCTCAGTGTACCCCGTTCCAGCCCTCAGACCAGAATTGTATATCTTGGCAGAGCCGGGAATCGTACCCGGGCCTCCGCGGTGAAAGCCAAGAGTGATTGATAACCACTAGGTATTTTGTCATCATTATTTATTCATTAGCTTTTCCTGACGCGTCGTTGACGGACTTGCGTTGTAAGGGTAACAAATAATTGCCTACGGGCGACTGGCGTCATGATTCGCATAGCTAGGTATGACTAGACTGTACGACCTCGTATTATACAGTGTGGTCCACCCGCCCCTTATTATTTAGTTTTATGAAACCCAACTAACACGGCATTTCTCCCGATGGTCGATATTGCTCTGCGCTCTGACTGTGCGACAGCAATGTAATTGGGCCATGGGTCTAGCAAAGGAAAACCGACCTTAAACTTTTCCCCGCCAAATACTATGGCCCATTCTACTAACATATGACTCACTGCTCCTTGAAATAACACACATACACGCAATTCGATCGAATTAATAGCTTACGCCACGTGATCTGTAATAGTAGAAAGTTAAATCAACACCATAAATCATGATTGAAGACTTTGAGATGGACTTAACGTTTGAGGTGGGACGGCTACAGTAACTACACCACGTTTAGCGAGCAGTATCTACCATGTGTTGGTGGCTGAGAGGTTTAAAGCCTGACCGTACGTGGTGGGCGCGAGCGGGTTGAAGTCTGCTTCGAATCCAGTAGTAGGCATGCTTTTTTGAACGAAAGCCCACATTCCATTTTAGTGGGGATGTAACTACATTGCCACATTTATTGCCTTCCGACGTATTTTTGTGACGAATACGTTGAATTTTGCTGATTTATTTACGAGAATACGATCGAACTGGTACGTTATGCCACGTGACCTGTAATGGCAGCAAATTTAAAAACTGGCATGAATATTAATATAACATATCGAAGTGTCGCTCCGGAGGTCCGGGTTCGATTCCCAGCTTTGCCAAGAAATGTAATATTTGTCTGAGGGCTGAAATTGGGTACACGTAGCCTCGTGAAGCAAATATGAGAAGAAGTGGGTTCGATTCCCACCTCAGCCACCCTGGAAATGGTTTTCCGTGGTTTACCACTTCTACTCCGGCCAAATTCCGGGACGGATTCTATCTTAAGGCCATGGCCGCCTCCTTCCCAATCCGTAATTGCAAATACACACATCATTATAAGCCCGCAATAACTCAGGTTATCAGACAAATTCTACACACACTCCCAAGTAAATGGGGCTAAATGACCGCGATGTTCTAGCCCCTCACATGAAACAAAACAACAAAATATCGAAGGATATTCTGATCGCCAGTGCTTGCATCGAAGTATACGTATTCCTTAGAATTTCCCATGGTATTATTAGCATACCTTCGATTTTTGCAAAAAATGAAAGAAGACTTATGAGATCTACACAGGGCCAAAATTGTTTGTCTGTGTCTGTGTGTGTGTGTGTGAGACTGTGTGTCTGTGTGTGTGTGTGAGTGTATGTACTCTGAATGTCTGCCCCCACCCTATCAATTCGAACACGGTGAAACCTAATTGAACGAAATTTGGTACAGAGGTAGAACTAGCAAAGGGCACCTCAGTGTCATGTTTTATATCGCCGCCATCTTGACGGAAACGTAATGGCGGCCACCCAAATGTTCAAAGCTTAAATCAAATTACGAATAACCTAATCATCCGATCTCAACCAAATTTTGCAACAACATATATTTATATGGCGAGCGTCTTTTGACTAAATTACAAGGTAATCAGCCCAATAGTTTGCAGATGGCGGCCATGTATGTGTGCAAATCGATTCCCCCTATCAATTCAAACACGGTGAAACCGAATTGAACGATATTTGGTACAGGGGTAGCACTAGCGAAGGACACCTCAGTGTTATATTTTATATCGCCATCTTGACGAAAACGTAATGGCGGCCTCCAAAATGTTCAAAGCTTAAATCAAATTACGACTAACCTAATCATCCGATCTCCACCAAATTTTGCAACAACATATACTTATATGGCGAGCGTCGTTTGTTTGAACTACAAGGTCATCATCCAATTAGTGTGCAGATGGCGGCCATGTATGTGTGCAAATTGATTCCCCCAATCAATTCAAACACGGTGAAACCGAATTGAACGAAATTTGGTACAGAGATAGCACTAGCGAAGGGCACTCCAGTGCCATGTTTTATATTGTCGCCATCTTGACGAAAACGTAATGGCGGCCATCCTAATGTTAAAAGCTTGAATCAAATTACGACCAACCTAATAATCTGATCTCTACCAAATTTTGCAACAACATACCTTTATGTATAGAAAATCTTTTGACCACACTACAAGGTCATCAGGCCAATAATGTGCGGATGGCGGCCATGTATGTGTGCAAATCGATTCCCCCTATCTTTTCAAACACGGTGAAACCGAATGGAACGCAGTTTGGTACAGAGGTAGCACTAGCAAAGGGCACCTCAGTGTCATGTTGTATATCGCCGCCATCTTGACCGAAACGGAATGGCGGCCACCGAAATGTTAAAAGCTTAAATCAAATTACGACCAACCTAATCATTTGATCTCTACCAAATTTGTCAACAACATACCTTTTTGTGGGAAGCATCTCTTGACTGAACTACGAGGTCATCAACCCAATAGTTCGCAGATAGCGGCCATATATGTGTGCAAATCGATTCCCCATATCAATTCAAACACGGTGAAACCGAACTGAATGATTTTTTTTACAGAGGTAGCACTAGCAAAGGGCACATCATATTCATGTATAATATCCGTATAGCACGTTGTATTTAAAGAAGCTACTACAACTAACATTCAATTATACTCCTTGAAAAGGACAACGAATTATAACAATACCCATTCATTTAGGAGAAAGTAGGCTATACGTTCTTTACCGAATATCTTGTCTTGTTATTAAATTTTAACAGATAGTCTTAGCATATCTTTAGGCCTGTATCACACGACACTCGCTGACAAGGAAGCTGCTGTGATCGCTGGTACAAAATCCTGTATGATTCTGTTCTCTTCGTCAGTAGGCCTATACCCGCTTGTATTACCGAAGTGTATCACACGCTAGCATTTTGTACGCTAAGTTGTATGAAATAAAACCGAAGGGCTGTCGTTGAGGGCATTATTTGCAGTTAATTCGCCTTAATAACGCAAAACGGTCGCGAAACTTGCTTTAAGTAAATTAGAAAACATGCTTGGTACTGAATGCATTCCAATCAAGATTTAAGATCTAACTGTAATAATTTAATATTTTACCATACGCGTTAATAAGAAGCGCAACAAAAACCTCCAGAGTGTGTTGAAAATGTGTGCAAGTGTTATTGCGCCCGCTCGCTCTTTCGAAGATCCCGGGTTCAAGACTATCCAATGGCAGACTTTTAAAATTCTTTTTAACTATTTTATTATACCCTCCCTACCTCGTACAGCAAGATTTCAACTTGGTTTTGTTCACATTATCTACGAAGACGATAGGGAAAGTTATTTTCTTGTCTCATTTAAATGGCTATTTTCCCTAAATACTGTTCAAAACCATGGATGGATAGTATTCGTTATAATTATTATATTTTTAGTCGATTTTACCCTCCATGTTAGGTTTTCCCACGGACTTGGCGAGGGATCCCATCATTACCGCCTCTACGGGCAGTGTCCTGGAGCTTGAAACATCTCGTCTGGGGGATACAACTGGGGAAGTGGGATCAGCACCTCGCCCAGGTGGCCTCACCTGCAAAGCGAACAAGGTCCTCTTGACGGATGGGAAGGGAGGGGAAGATCGGGAGGGAAAGACAAGGAAGAGGGAAGGAGGCGGCCGTGGCCGTACGGTAGGTAACATCCCGGTATTTGCCTGAAGGCGAAGTGGGAAACCACGGAAAACCACTTTGAGGATGGGTGAGGTGGGAATCGAACCCCTCTATTTATTTGGACCACCCGAGGCTGAGCAGACCCCGTCCCAGTCCTCATATCACTTTTCAAATTTCGTGGCAGAGCCGGGAATCAAACCCAGGACGTCCGGGGTGGCAGCTAATCACGCTGACCACTACGCAACGGAGGCGACTCTATTCGTGATAATTAGAATTTTAATAGTTCAAAATTTATCCCAGAATAATAATATGACACGTTCTGTAATTACTGCCTCGCTGCGAGACTGAAAGGTAACGTTCTCGCTTGCTGTTCCCAAGGTTGCAGGTTCGTATCCTGGCGCAGTCAGCTGGCTTTTGAGAGTGCACAAATTCGAGGGAGCCGTGTCAGTAGATTTACTGGCACGTTGAAGATACCCTTCGGAGCAAAATTCCGGCACCCCGACGTCTCTAAAAACCAGAGTAGTTAAAAGGGACGTAAAACCAATAACATTATAATTATCTGTATTTACTGTATGTTTGGGGCAGATGACCTCGTAGTTCCGCCCCTTAAAACCTCACTAACTAACTATTACTGTAAGTGTATAGCAATCGCTTTTCGCACAGAAGCCGTTGAAAGAAATTATAGTTTCGGTCTGATGTATTTATTCGTGAGCCTACCCACATAACAAATCTATTTGTTATGTGGGTCGTCTGATTTAGTCGGAGTTTTCATATAAACAAAGGTGGTCAAAATTTCGAACACTTGCTACCTTGAATATACAGGATACCTTGCTTTCGTTCTACATATCGTTATGTCGTCGTCCAATCTGGCTGCGTACCATCGGAAAAGTACGGTCGTTTTGAGGACCAAATAAAAAATCACTCGTTGGAACAGATCGATATGCGTCCATAATACATCCACAATAAACGACATTAAGCAAAAAAATGTATTAGTTCAAGGTTCGAACCTACTACAATGCTACATCGTTGACGCTACTCTAGCAATTCTTGATTTAGCCACCATAGCTACCGACAACCATAGTATATTGCTGGCATGTATTGAATCTATTCGTAGACACTTCCTGTCCAAACGTAAGAAGGTGTTATTCGGAGCTCTGATCGTTTCAATCATGCATTATATTTGAGGTCATTGAAAAAACACTGCCACTATTGATTTCTACTATATTCGCGAGGATGTACTCAACAGTAAAGTTGTACAATGGACGTACTAATGTTTTTAGGATGACTGTGATATACGCGTTAGTTGGGTTGCCTTCCTCCAAAAAAAATAAGGGGCGGGTGGACCACACTGTATATTATTCCCGTTTTATAACGATTATGAGATGCGGCGAAAGTCTTAGTGGCGGATTGTTTTTACTGACAGATGCCCTTCCTGACGCCAACCTCATGAGAGGATCTAATGAGAGATGAAATTAATGATGGTGAATGAAACTCGGCAAGGATGTGGGAGGAAGCGGCCGTGGCCTGTCAGAAGGTACCGTCTTAGCATTTTCCTGAAGTTAATATTAATAATAATAATGGCCTCGGGTGCCGGGTGCAAGCTTTGTTATTTGACACCGAAAGGGTAGCTTGCATGTCGAATTTAGTTGTTCCTTGAAGCACTATGAAAGTCAAGAAGGTTAGATATCTAAGCTTCTTGAACACTATAGCGCTTTCTAGTAGAGAAGTGAGGAACTTTGAGTTGGGGGAAACTTCCGAGATTTTGCCATTATGAACACGGCCTACTTAATTCAAATGGGTCTTTGAGATGCCAACATCGAATGACATGCGAATCGTAATTTTTTCCGCCTTTCAAAAATCACTTACCACGGCCAGGAGCGAACCTGCAATCTTGGGGTTGGTAGACCGACACGCTATCCACTCACCCACCGTACGGTAGCAAGCTTCCTGAATTTGAAAATGGGGAAACCACAGAAAAACATATCAAAGATGGCCGACGGTGGGGCTCAAACCCACGTCTACTGAGTCCGCAGAGAGCTTGGCCCCATGTCTAGTGCTACGCGTTAGCGAGCGTAGCTACCGCTGTCGGTCCATTCGTAACAGAATGATATATTTCTCAATATTATAAAAAACAGTAGTCTTTTTAACACACCTGTTGCTCAGTATCACAATGTCTCAATGCCAGCCAGGACCGTAAAGAACGGTCACGGGCCCTAAGACAACCCAAAGAAAAACCTTTTCGCTATTCTGCCCCATAAAACTTCAATCATCATTATCATACGTGGAATTTAGCTTCCCAAATGATTATTAATTTATTTTGTTTTTAGTTATTCTGCCACTCGCCTTTATTTTCTATAATTGCCTGTTCTTTTACTTTACGATTTTGATCACTGTGCCTTAAAAAAATCATTTTTCTGTGTATCCGAACGTGTTTAGGATCTACAAGGGTAACCCACACTCCTTTCAGAAATGCACAGTATGAAGTAAAGAGTTTTTTTTCTGAGATTGAATTAGAAACGTTAAGGACTTTTGAACTCTGGTTGGTTTGGTTGGTTCCTTAGTTTATGGGCTGCGACAACGCGGTCATGTAGCCCCTTGTACTTTGGGTGTGTGTAGAATCTGTCTGATAACCGGTGTTAAATGTGATGGCTGTATTAGTGTGTGTATCAGTTTATTAATTCAAGTAAGGACTGCAACTTTGAATTTTTCAAATAGATCCTACTTTTGCCGCCAAACGCCACCCTCAACGACTACTAGGCCTAGTTCAGAACTAGACTACTAGACGCCACCGCAGTCGGCTGTTAACAACGAACGTAGAAATCTAAGAGCGTTGTTTACATTCCTAACCTATACAATTTAGCTTTACACAGGTGTAATTAGTGGAAGGTTCTTTAACATGCCTTAAATCTATGACATGGGACCGACGGCTTTACTTCCCCTCCGAAGGAAGGCATACTGAGGGATTTTTAACGCTCTTAAAAATCTGACGACTTCGGCCGGGTTTGAACCCGCTATATTGGGCACAGAAGCTCAGCATGCTACCGACTACGCCACCGAAGCCGCTACTCTTTAACTCTAACACATTATAAAATGGATGACTCGGGCAACTTAACCCCGGAAAACGAAAAAGAGAATGGTTATTTAAAATGTATTACCGGTATGTTAATTAATAATTATTGTAATGTTTTGTATACTGTTCACTGCCTGTGTTTACATCGAAGTGTGTCATCAGAAAATTTCATAATAATTTTGACATTAAATTAAACAAAGTTGTTCATTCTAAGTCCTTTTACCTCCTCGGCCCCCTGGGGCTTCTGCACCGCTTGCCCCTCCCTCTCGTCGGGCCTGATGCCAGTTAGGTGTATTCTGCGAAGGAACTACACCAAAGCGTGATTTCTTCTTCAGAGGCAAACCCAATAATTTATTTTTGAGGTTCCGTTCGCAGTCCTACGGTAAGAAAATGTGCAAAACAACGTCGAGCAGTTCTAGCATTGAGGCTATCCTTTCGTCTGCATCTTAAAATCCACATCTTTCGAATTTCCTTATCGTTAGAAAAAGAGTGGTAAATCACTACAGAATTTCTGCGGCAATTTTTTTTACTCAGATACGGCACAGTTACTGTGGCTAACCATTTTTAAAAGCGTATTATTTCAAATCGAAATGGTTCATACAACTACATTACAAAGCACGTGTTTTACTTCAGGCGACACTGGCTTGTCCGCGAAATGACGTCAGCGTAAAGGGAGCCGCCAGGCGACTGAAGCGCGAACTACGATATCGGCCTACCTGATAGTATTCTAGTTACCTTGCCACTGCCCAAGGCTAGTAAACTACAGTTTATAAGCCTTGGCCACTACCCATCGGCCAGGCTACGCCGTGTTCCGAGTGGAGTGGTGGGAGGCCATTGGATTCACTTACATCTCGTGAGCACTGACAAACTCCTGTACATTTTTCGTGCATACTCGGAATGTTTCGTCATCGCTCGGGATTCCTAGAGCAGCAAAGAGCAACAGACAAGAGACACTCCACCTACAAGTTCTGTAACATACTTGGGTCCCGAGGAAAAAACATGGAGGAGGGTTGTCGATTGAGGGTAAATTAAGCTGTAGATTCAAATTATTAACGCAAAATGGTCATGATACTTGCTCTAAATAAAATTTGAAAACATACCAAGTGCAGAATGAATGCATTCCAATCGGCATTTAAGATCTAACTGAAATCATTCGACATTTCTTCGTACGGGTGAAGATGGGCAACAATAGCCTCCAATTTCGTAGGTAAAGTGTGACGATAGTATCGAGCCTGATCAGTAACCAAAGGGCCCCGGCTTCAATTTTTCTTCTTTCATATGGCAGAATTAATTGTAAGCTGTTCCCTTATATTCAGCAAGGAGCCCCGTCATTTTTGGCTGATACGCTATTGGCCCGAAATCTTGACCTGCCTCTTGGATGTGGAGTGAATCGTGACTGTTGTTCTTTGCGTCTCTAGGAATCCCGAGCGATGCCGAAACATTCCGACTGTGTACGAAAAATGCACAGGATTTTGTGCTCGCATAACGTAAGGATTGGATTCATTCCGTGGAGGCAGGCCGAGCAGTAGCATTCAGTGTCAATACCAATGCGAGTGCACTGACCTCGATCACTGCTTCTCCTACCCGACCGGCTACTTCCCCTCTTGCGCATCGAGCCAGAGCTCATGCTAGAACGGCCTTAAGGCTGGCAAGAAAGCTGTTGTGATTGCGGGTACAAAATCATGTCCGAATCTATTCATCCTCGTCAGTGCACCTGCTTTTATGAGTGATGTGTATCACACGCTAGCACATTGTGCATCAGGCTTTAAGGAATCAAAGAAGGAGGAGAGTGGTTAATTAAAGTTAATATTTGATGTCGATTCGCATTATTTACGCAAAGGAGCTGGTCTAAGAACACATCCTAACCTCTCAGTGTGTGTGGTTCGTTGGAAGGGGGTCCCATGAGGGCTGTTTACGACCTATGGTCCCTCGATACTCCTGCCTGACGGGCAAGTTTTCAACCTAGTTGCATGTGTTTGCTGTATATAGCAAGAGCATTTCTCAAAGGCGCCGTTTAAAGAAAACATAGTTCCGTTCTTATGTGGGCCTACTCACATACATATTTCTTTATGATGCCACTAGGATGTCGACTGGAACGAGAAAAGCAATCCGATTGACTCTTGCACTCAATCTTCCACGAAAACTGCCGGGGAAAATCGCACCTGTTCAATTTCGTGAGTTGTATGGAAGCTATCATGGAAGGCAGAACCTAGCATAGAAGGTACAAATCACGCGGTAATAAACGCGTCTATACCAGTGTGTACACCCATACTAGCAGAAGCTTCCATGCCAACGAGAGTCAGTGATACGGGCTTAAGACTACTCCACAGCATATTATTGTTAGCATGGGGCAAAGGTCCTTAGGTGCCAACCAGGAGATCCGGACTTCATGTACTGATCTCGGCAATTATTGATTTATTTTACATTTATTTCAGTGCTATAAATGCCTTTTGCAGCGATCACAACTAACCGATCGTAACAAATGAGCATTCAAAAGGAAGAGAATTGCCCGTAGCATTAACAGATTGCACACTGATTTTATAAATTCTGACAATTTGTTTGTAAACAAATGTTTATACAAATAAAAAAGACCCTGCCAGAATAGTGTCGCATCGAGCCCGCATAACAGAGAAGGTGGGACCGTACACAGCCAGCCCCTGCCAGAACTGCGTTGCGTCTAGCCTTACTGTTGTGCCAGGCTAATGCATAACAACAATGATGGTGAAACACGAGATTTCGTTTCAATTCTTTCTTTTAATGGACTCCCTTACTCTATTGTGTAACTTCAGTATACTACAGTACGGGTCTGAGCTCGTGATCCCTGCAAGGAATTGGCCGCACCAACTGCGTCACATTAGCGGACAGCCTGACAGGGGCTAACACTACTATAACTGCCTCATAACTAATTGACCCTTGTGAAAATCTAGAGCTCGCGTCAGCCGGGAAGGCGGCCGGCTTTCTGGGATCTGCGCAGAGAGAGACAGAGCTACATATCCACTGTTGCAACAGGTCCACCAGGTCCGAGTGCCCACACCGCAGTCTGCTGCCGTGAGTTCCTGCGGTGTGGCAACACCATCGCTTACCTAATCGAGCCCGTCTCATTCACGCTACTTTAGACTTTTAAAGTATTCGTGCACTTAATAAACTATTTCTCGGGCTCCGGCGCGGATTCAAGGAAGGGGGGGGGGGGGGGGGGGGGGGGTCACGGGGGTCATGGACCCCCCCTCCCAAACGGAGACCAAATTTTTTTGCAAACTCAAAAAATGAAAACACAATAACCAGACAAATAAAACTTAACGAATTTTAACTGCAAAACAGTTTTTTTTTTTCATTTTATTCAATACTGAAAATATCTTTATTGCAATTATTATGTTCTGTTACAACTGTACATATTTACAACTTCATATCTGTTATATAAAAACGATTATTTATATAACAAAATCAACTCGTCTATTTTGTTTAGCAAACCTTGTGATTGCCGAATCGATATCTATAGTGATGTCACGATGAATGTGCAGCAATGCACGGATAGGAATTTGGGATTTTTTTCGCACCAAAAAATTTTTGCCGACGTCCAAAACTGCAAGCTTGGTTGGCAATTTAAGCTGTGACTTTCTCCCTTTGTCGGTACCAACTCGACTTGCCGAAACTGTAACGTACCTTGATATTTTTCTCGAAGCTCGATGTAAAAGTCGCAAAACACGCCGTTGCAATTTGTACGACTATTTTTGGTGCGCTAAACGCATCAAATTTCTATCCATGTAGCTTGCAAAAAAATTGGTCTGGTTTTGTACGTTTGGTTATTTTGTGATTGCATTGTTTGTGATGCAATTTTTCTTGACAATTTCGATTCTGTGACCCCCTTCACTCCCCAAAGCCAAACTCTAGATCCGCGCCTACTCGGGCTTGCCTATGCGCAACCTGTCGTTCACATTCCTCTGCTTCCATAGCACTCAAAATGTACACAATCGCTCTCTCTGGTTCTTTAAATAATACGAAATAATCACTTCGCTTTTCCGACAACACACTAGCTCAGATTCTCAAGACAGACAGACTGTGATTGGTGGGATAGAAGTGAGGCAGGACGTAATGGTAGCGTTGTGTTCTGCGCACCGCCTTCCCGGCTGACTCAAGCTCTAGTTGGAAGCTGATGAGAGAGTCTGCTTTTCTCAGCCTGCTGGATGGTGTCCGCTGCGTCCCCACCAGTCGTCAGAAGTACACTCTGTTCCCGCAGCAACTGTCACTCACTCACACGATAACAACCATTATTTATTTCACTCGTTACAAACTGTATTAGAGGTGATTAGAAAAATGACACTATTGCGTGTGATGGAATAATATAGTAACTAAATTATTATGTCTATATACTGTAGTTCAGTACTGTACTATTAATAATCAACCATTCTTTCTGTGTGTTGTGGTACGATGCGTTGTCAATAACAAGCACTAAGTTGCGTTCCAAATTAGGGGTCAACTTATATTTTAACCAACGAATACAATAATCACTGTTCATGTCTTTGTGGTAGACCTCACTTCTTTTATGTGACTGGTAAATAAGTAGCACGTTGGGAACAACTGGCTGACTGTACCTCTCTGTTATAAATCTGTCACAAGAAGCAGCCTTTCTTCCTTCACTCCCTCTCGCCCCTTCAAAACCCTTAGCCGCATTGCAAGCTGTCATTGAACTTGAGGTAGGCCTGGTGGCCAGCTTCACTTTCTCACTCACGGGCCAATTTGTTCCGAGGGACTTATACTAATGGTACAGGAAACATTTACTTATGTACTTCACAGTGGAGTTGCCAGTTCAGACTCACATCCAGATTCAGGTTCACTGGAAACCGTGTTACAGAAAAACTAGAAACATCACTATCACTCGATTCACTGCCGGTGTATATTGGTACAATGCCACCTGCGCGTCCAATGCTTTCATTACAGCATTCAGAAACGTTTCCATGTCTCGCACTCAGAAGCGCTCTCACTCCCACACTCACTCCACTCTATTTTCCCTCCCTCAACCTTCCCCTCCCGCCAGGGAGCCAGGGAGCTGGGAGCCGTACTGTAACACTCTTTGTATTTTCACTTGCCTGTATTTCGAAAGAATGAATCTGAAGCATTTGGCGGGAAAGATATGAAATGGCCGCCGTGGGCTCTTATTGACTGGAGTTTGACAACTAGCACGTGTCCATTCATTCATTCGCTTGTTATCTACTGTCTGCGTGGGAGTTTCTTTCGTTTACTTTTAATATTGGGTTTCAGTTTTGTTTCCATTTTACTTTGTTATTTCTATTATTTCCTATTTTCCAGTACCGGTAATATTTCATGCGTGCACTAAAGGCCCTCTTCCTTTCTTCGGTCCACTTTGGTCTTTGGGCTGTAGGTGCAGCTCTCTCTAACAATACTTCCCGCTTGTATACCTTGTGTCGAAAGACGCTTTTCTCTATGACGTCTTCTGGGTCGACCTGTGCTTTTACCAGATCAATTTTGACTTGCATATTCCAGGGTGAAGTAATCCTGAGCCGCTGTATGTATCTAAGAATTTTGTTGGTGAGTCTGGTTTGTGGGAGTCTGCTGATGTGGCAGTAAAATTTTAGTCGCTTCTTTCTGATGCTTGCTGTGAGGATGGACAATTTATCTGTGGTGTCTCTGGACTGAAGCCTGTATCCTTCATCTGTGTGTTTGGTCCAATAATTTTCCTTATTGTTTTTTCTTTCCTCTGTGATGATTATTTTCAAGTCGCCCTTAGTGTGTAACGTCAATGTCTCACTGGCATAAAGCACTTCAGGTTTAATACCCGTGTTGTAATGACGAAGATAGGTGAATGTGGACAGGCATTTTTTGTTGTAGACACCCTGTGTCTTGTAAAAGGCTCTATTCATTTTCATTAACCCAGTGTTCTATTATTATTATTAGTAGTAGTAGTATTATTATTTTCTTGTTGTTTATATTGTTTCCCATTATAATGTTCAAATATTACCGCCTATCATCCAATAGCCTACAAGGTAACAATGTAATATCCAAGAAAGGGCAACACTATTTCTTTTTTTATAGGTTGAGCGCCTAGTTACTGACAATTAATTTTCAATGAACATCGACTGGAGACTCGTGGATATGCGTAAGGCTAGGTGCCATTTTGATTCGCGGAAGCTCTATTCCATGCGGGTGACTTTGAAACGAATATCAATTGTCCGAAGACTGTTGGCCATATACGCGCATATCCTCTTCAAGGTAAAGCCAAGTATTTCCAAAACACTGCTGATATCAATCTCTTACAAAAGACAGTAGAACATAATCAGGGAACTTAAATGTGACCTTGCTATAATATTCTCAGCGGGAAGTATTTTTGAGGTTCCCTGCTGATAACGTAATATCACCCCTCATAGGCTTGCCTTCGGACTCGTTGTGTTGAAGTTATCTGTCGTAGTGAATTAGGAACGCTTTATCAGTTTCTATTATACTCTCGGCAGTATCTACAGTATTTAAAGGCACCGCTTGAGCCTATCAGTCCTATTACAATGGCGCAAACATTGAGGAGTACCTTGTTCCTCCTGCTGACACTTCTCTTCAGTAAAGGTGAGTGGTTATTATTATTATTATTCTATTTATTCGTTACGGCCAACTATGGACCACGTTAGACAGTTTTTTCATTATGGTTTGTTCTCACTCTCTGCCAATATCTCTTCATCCTCTTTACCACTTCCTTTTTCTGTTCCTCCGTGTAAGAACTTCCTTTCCTCACTGACAACTCCCCTGTCTCATGGAAACCTGTAAACTCTTTTATTAGTCGTCTAAATCGCTCTCTGTCCATTATGTCTTCTTCTTTCACCCCCATCCGATCCAAGTCCAATCTCACTCGGTTCCGTCTTCCTCTTCCTGAAGAATTCAAAAGTCCTCTTCGTCAGTCTGGCACTGTTCATCTTCACCAAGTGTCCATAAAACTGTATTCTCCTTTTTCTCATTAGGGCTACGAATCCTTCTGTCTTCAGGTATAGCTCTTTGTTAGGTTTGAGTCTCCTCTCTCCATCCTTGATCTTTGGGCCTAGGTATTTCGGAGCATTTTCCTTTCTCTCTTCCGGATGTGTTCGAGGCCACCTTTCCCAATGATGTCTAGTGTTTCTGCTGAATACAGACATTCAGGTCTGACAACAGTATCTAAGTGTCGGAATTTATTTTCTTCTTCTTTCCTCGATTTTGGCCATCTTTGGACCGCGTAAAATAACCCATTGCATTCACAGTCTCTTATTTCCTTTATCTTTTCTTGCCTTCCAGTAGTTCTTCATTACTTCACTTCGTCTCCTTCTTCTCTCTTCCGTCCAGATGTTAACCCGCATCTTCTTTTCCTTCTCCTGGAAACCCTTGACATTTTTGATCATATTTCAAAAAAGTGGTCTGTCCTGAACAATATCTATTGTTACTTCCATCTCTTCCATATCCCTTTTTATACTTTGCACCAATTGATTACCATTCTTGCTTTTGTATACATGACTGAAAATTTGTTTTGTGAGTCTGGTGTTATTCATCCTCATTACGTGTCAAATAAATTATCCCTCCTTTTCCTGATCGTATCGTAGATGTTTTCAATTTCTTTATTTTTGTAGAGGTAATTTCTTCTGTATCTGAACTCTCCACGTTCTGTTTTAATGGTCCCAATATGTTACTAAGTATCCTTCTTTCCTTTTTCTCTAGCTCTTCTATTTCGCCCTTTTTTAATAGAAAACATACATTCTGATGCATAGAGACTTTCCGGCTTAATTAACGTGTTGTAATGTCGGATTTTAGTTGCAATAGAAAGATTTTTCTTATTGTAGGTATACTTCGTCAGTTGAAAAGCTTGTTCCAATTTTCGTATTCTTGCTCTATTTGCTTCTTTGTCTAGTTCATTAATTTGAATCATTTCTCCCAAATACTTAAACTTTTCTACCTTGTCAATTTTTTCAGAGTCTGTTATTAAAACTGTAGGAGAATTTCTAATATTAGTCATCAATTTGGTCTTCTCAAAATATATCTGAAGTCCAACTTTCTCTGCTATCTTTCTCAAAATGTTTATCTGGACACAAGTTCTTTGTATATTTCCTGAAAGAATGGCAATGTCATCATCAAAGGCCTAGCAATTGATACCTTCTCCTTTAAATTTTGATCCCAGTCTTATTTCTTGGTAGAGTCCTATTTCCTTGAGCCTTTCTTCCCATTCCCTTATTACCTTTGTTATTATTCTTATTATATAAAACTCGCTATGGCCATCTAAGACCACGTTGTCTTGTCACATTTGCCTTTCTTTTGCGCCCAGAATTCCCTCGTCCTTTGGGAATGAGCCTGCTTGCGTTCCTCTGTCCAAGGCGTGCCATGTCTTCCTTTTGGAGGCAAGACTCGGTTAAGCCTGTTCGTCACTATCTTCTTGCGGAAGAGATCCCTGTCCAATTGCGTCGTCGGGATTGACTTAGAGCATCTGGAGTTCTTCTTTAGTGTCTTTAAACCAGGGCATCGTGCTTTTTTGGTTGGAATCAAAAAAGTGGAAGATCTTCTTTGTCAGCCTGTTGCCGTGCATTCGGCTGAGGTGGCCATAAAATCGTGCCCGTCTCTTACGGATTGTGTCTATAAGCTTCTGTATTTACTATAGTCTTGCTTTTTGGATCCGTTTTGGTGGATGCCATTCTAGTAATTGGATCCCTTGATTCCTCTAACGTTATTTCTTCGAGGAGCCCTTTATCGACATTTAGGGAAAGGGTTTCGGCTGCATAAATACAGAGGTGTGCAAATTTAAATTTAAAAAAAGTCCTCTCGGCACGCCGGAAGGCGGAGGTAGATTTCACCGGACAACCTTGGGGATAGGTGAAAATAGGCAGAATATGCAGGTTTTCGTAGAAAGATCAGACCTCATTTATTGCGAGAAGGTATTTTATAATTGGAGCTTAATTAACTTTGTTTTTCGTCATTTTATGCTTATTTTAAACATTTTATTGTCTTATGGGAACGGTAACCTTCTTGTCATTTGGGGTCCATTATTAAACTTGTGGTCACACTGTCCTTATGCAAGGTTTTGACACTGATGTGTAACTATGTAACGGTCTGTTACTTCTTCACGCAAAATTATATCTCCCGCAGAGATTTTGGTTGGTTCCTCGGTTTAGGGGCTGCGACAACGCGTTCATGCAACCCCGTGTACTTAGGGATGGCTGTATTAGTCTGTAATTCAGGTAAGGACTGCAGACGGTCAATTTCAAGCAGTAGTTCCTAATGTTGCTACCAGGTACTACCGTCAACGGCACCTAGCTGTGAACTTCGCTACTAGATGCCACCCCAACCAGCAACTCGCAACGAACGTTGGAACTTCCCCTCCAAAGGAAAGCATACTGAGGGATTTTAGCGCTCTTAGAAAATCCGACGACTTCGGCCGGCTTTGAAACCGCGACCTTGAGCATAGACATTCTGCATGCTACCAGTTACGTCACCGAAGCCGCTTCCCACTTAGTCAGATGGAAATACTGAATCTGATCTCGTGCAAGTGCGTTATCTTGGCAACGTCTGATGGCTTATCCCTGATCAATTTGGTAGTGTTGCCATGGCAACCACTGATAGCTCTTTGCATTTTCTTATAATTCCGAAATCATTTTTCTCATCCCTTGGCATAATGGTGGGTCATATCAAAAATTATTTCAGTCAAAATGTTAGGTAATTATTAGGGGAATAATGTCCATTTTGTACGGTTTTGATATTGTGCCTATTAAGAGAGATATGATTAATGTTTCCCGAAAAACCCACTTTTTCCCACCCCTTTGGTCAATGGTTGGTGCTATAAAAAAAACTCTTCAAACATAAATTTTTGGGCTTTATCCGACACATAGTATGAACGTTTAACGGATTCGATATTTCATATATTAAGAGAGTTATAGCAATATTTCACTGTTTCGAAAAAAGCCCCCCATTTTCACCCCCTTCCATCGATTTAGCCCAGTAACGAACTCGACCGAGATTTTAGAGGTATACATATTCGGTACAACATTCAAAGTGATTGGTGCAAAATTACGGCAGTTATCCTGTCCACAAGAAACTGATATACATATATATATGCACATATACATACATAAATTATATATTAACTTTTGAACTGACGGTGGTTTTGGGGTCTGGGGGATGTGAGACGCGAAGATATGTCGAAATTTTCCGGAAGTCGAAACATGGTACCCATTGCAATAGTTAGCTTTCTAATGAAATCTATCTCTGGTTGGTTCCTCAGTTTAGGGGCTGCGACAACGCGGTCATCTAACCCCGTGTACTTTGGGTGAGTGTAGAATCTGACTGATAAATGGTGTGAATTGTAATGGCTGTAGTAGTCTTAATTCAGGTAAGGACTGCAGACGGTCAATTTCAAGCAGTAGTTCCTAATGTTGCTACCAGGTACTACCGTCAACGACACCTAGCTGTGAACTTGGCTACTAGATGCCACCCCAACCAGCAACTCGCAACGGACGTTGGAACTTCCCCTCCAAAGGAAAGCAAACTGAGGGATTTTAGCGCTCTTAGAAAATCCGACGACTTCGGCCGGCTTTGAAACCGCGACCTTGGGCATAGACATTCTGCATGCTACCAGTTACGTCACCGAAGCCGCTTCCCACTTAGTCAGATGGAAATACTGAATCTGATCTCGTGCAAGTGCGTTATCTTGGCAACGTCTGATTGCTGATCCCTCATCAATTTGGTAGTGTTGCCATGGCAACCACTGATAGCTCTTGGCATTTTCTTATAATTCCGAAATCATTTTTCTCATCCCTTGGCATAATGGTGGGTCATATCAAAAATTCTTTCAGACAAAAGTTTTAGGTAATTATTAGGGGAATATTGTCCATTTCGTACGGTTTTGATATTGTGCTTGAAGTAATTCCCATAGAACAAGCAGGATTTAGACCACAACGGAGTTGCACGGACCAAGTTCTCTCCTTAACCACCTATATTGAGGCAGGGTTCCAGAATCGCCAGAAAACATCAGTAGCATTTATAGACCTTAAGGCAGCTTATGACACTGTTTGGAGAGAGGGTGTAATTTATAAATTACTTCAAGTTATCCCTTGTAAGACACTGGCTCGTCTTGTAAGCAACATGCTGAATGATAGAAGCTTCCAGGTCATCATGGGCAGTGAAATTAGCAAACCAAGTAAATTAAATAATGGACTTCCTCAAGGATCAGTGCTTGCCCCACTCTTGTTCAGCCTCTATATATCAGATTTGCCCTCCACAAAATCAAGGAAGTTTGGATATGCTGACGACTGGGCAATTGCTACTAGAGATCCATGTTTCGAAAGTACAGAAGAGACGCTGACAAATGATCTCTCTGCACTGGGAGATTATTTTCGCAAATGGAGACTTCAGCCAAGCACAACTAAGACCGAAGATGTTTGCTTCCACCTGAACAATAAAATGGCAACAAGGGAACTTACGGTTTACTTCAATAACATCCTCCTTCGCCATAACAGACATCCCAAGTATTTGGGTATAACACTGGATAGAACATTGTCATTCAAAGAACACCTACGAATAACTTCTGCCAAAATGAAGACAAGAAACAACATCTTACGGAAATTATGTGGCACCACTTGGGGTGCCAACGCAACTACTCTCCGTTGCTCAGCTCTAGGTTTAGTTTATTCTGTTGCTGAGTATTGCGCTCCTGTGTGGATAAATAGTCCGCATGTAAGATTAATAGATGTACAATTGAATAACACCATGCGCATGATAACAGGAACAATTATGTCAACTCCTACACACTGGCTTCCTATTCTCAGCCACATCCCACCTCCTCATTTGCGGCGATGTAACATTTTGATAAGAGAATATAGAAAGATTGTAAATAATTTTCATGTATGCCATACGATAATTAAAAAGAAATTGTGCCTATTAAGAGAGATATGATTAATGTTTCCCGAAAAACCCACTTTTTCCCACCCCTTTGGTCAATGGTTGGTGCTATAAAAATTCTTCAAACATAAATATTTGGGCTTTATCCGACACATAGTATGAACGTTGAACGGATTCGATATTTCACATATTAAGAGAGTTATAGCAATATTTCACTTTTTCGAAAAAAGCCCCCCATTTTCACCCCCTTCTACCGATTTAGCCCTGTAACGAACTCGACCGAGATTTTATAGGTATACATATTCGGTAAAAAGTGATTGGTGCAAAATTACGGCAGTTATCGTGTCCACAAGAAACTGATATACATATTGAACCCTTCAGAATAGCAGTGTTTATATGCAAGAATCTTGATCAAGGGGTCGCGCTCAGTTCTTAGTGTGATGTTTACGTTCGCCAAACAACATGCTCTACTGAGGTAAGGGTCATAGGATTAAAACTATAATTAAGAAAGAAAGGTGACAAGACGTAAACTAATAACATGATTTAATGAATAATAGTGCATAAAAAGAATATAAACAACAAAAATAAAAAAATCCTCCCTGAATTTTTCCCATGACAGGAATATCTATCAATGTTGAGGAGTCAGACGGATCTCCCCTTTATAAAAATGTGGATCCTGGTTCCACTAACTTGCATTTGGATTTTATGTACGCGTAATGACTAACTACGAGGAATGAGTACTTGAATGACTGTTCGTTTACAACGTGTTAACAGCCACGATGCTTACGAACAATCATCTCGTAAATCAACGTTTATGGATATGGGACATGACACTAATAAAAACTTTTAAAAATGTAATGCTGACACACACACTAAAAATCTATCATTTACAGGAATCTCCCTCGAGACCCTCCATTAGCGCGATGACGCACTTGACAAAATGAGCTGCCAACTCCGGCCAATTGCTCAATACACAAACAAGGAAAGACAGCATCGCATGTGACTTCACGGGTCACTGATATGGAATATAAACATGGACTAAAACCAACAACAACAAAAGCCTGACCGGCTGAGATTACTTTATATGAACAAAAATGCACGTTAAGCTAACGCTTCGGAGATTATCGTGATTCATAGGCAACTCCCATTTATTTAAACAATTTTTATCATTGATCAGTTCTTAACTTTGTATTTCAAGTAACATACGGAGCCAACAAGCACTCCCCACTAATGACCTCGCTTGCAACCTTCAGTCCGCCTTGTGAAACAGCTCCCCCTTCCTCAATACTTGTCATTGCCCCAACTGCAGTGTGTAAAAATAACTGACCAGCTGTGCCGTCATCTCAAAGAATCAACAGCAACAAATCTCAACCACCTAAACATATGGTCAGACATTAATCAAAATAGCCACAATTGCCCTCGCAAGGTAACAATATTGACTTGGCATCAAGCTGACAGAAATCAGTCTACGCTGAAATTCCCGCTTGTAAAGACCACAAAATACACACACTCACACTTCTGGGAATGACATTACGTTTTTCACACAGGTCGGCTGAATAGATGATCACAAACTATTTAAAAAAATAATAAAACCTACGATAGAGCTGACTGCTCTTCGTCACAAATCACATTGCTCCAAAGGCAATAATCTCACTGAATCTGATCAATAATAAACCTTAAAAAGATTAATTACCCTCCAATCTACTGTATAAATATATTACTTCAGTCCTACTTCTGAAACACAACATATCTCCGAGAGACGTTTTTAACCGCATTGCGTAACATATGCAAACACGGTCGTCCACATAGCTACGTTAGTTAAAACAACAAACAAACAAGAACCTTCTACTAATAACATTTATGCGAGCTGTTTCCATGCAAAAGGTGTGTCAGACCAAAACTAAATATACTACGCTAATCAACACAAGCAAACTATTTACAACAAATATGTCCCATATACCATAAGTTAATTTATCAGATAATAAGAATATTATTTTGTACTCATCCTCGGCCAGTCACCCATCAAAGGACATCAGCTGCCATCTCCCAACTGAATGCTTCTTATCTCATCTCAACCATCTGGACGGAGTGTTGATAGTTCCAAACTTCCTCCAGGATAAGCGATGTCATATCTCGTGCTGATTCAAAAAGTTAGATTAGTATACACTCGATATCTGACTACTAAATTCGCCGTTTCAGGTACTAATTTCCCCGGAACAGTCTGTTGGCGAATTGTCGATGCTACTGTCCCTACAAAATATAGTACTGTGACTATCTATCACTGAATTTAACACATTTATTAATCATTTCTGTGTCCTCATGACACGCAAAAGTATAAGTGTCTACGTCCTTAGACGCGCAAAAATGTAAAGTAACCTATGTCCTCGACACACAAAATATAATAAGCCCTGTGTCCTCGACACACCAAAGTATAATAAGCAATGTCTTGGCTCTTCACGCCACTTTTCTCAAAATAACAGTGGTACAGGAATGAAATAAATATCACTGAACTCGTAACATTGCGCAGGTCAAGAATATGCCCATTAATCCTAGAATCGATCGTAGAGATGTTGTCTAGCCGATCTCCCGCGTTAATGCTAGCCATCGCGTGCCCAAGCTAGACTTGCCGCGCTCGTAAGCATTCATCTCCCATTGGTTCCACATTTTCTGTAACCTGGCGGTTTTTATCAGACCTTGGCCTCGTAGGAGTGTCTAGTATTTTCATCAGCCACTCACGTTATTGCATCATATTTTTCTAGGCGCGAATATTACAATGAACATGCCATAAGCGTGTCTCACAACGCGTCCTTTCTATTTTGAGGTAGCCACCACCTGTCCTTCTGAAACATTGCTAGGGTCTATCTTTTCACAATCCTAAGTATTTAGCCTTTTGTCAAACTGCTGCAGGTATGTCCCCATTGTCTCCAACAAATGCTTGAATTTTCCTCATCTCCGTCTGTCTATTTTCATGACGCTGGTGGAAATATTTATTAATTGAAGAAATAAAACATCGAATAATTTATCCATCAGAGGGTAAAGGGTTCAATATACATACATAAATTATATATAAACTTTTGAACTGACGGTGGTTTTGGGGTCTGGGGGATGTGAAACGCGAAGATATGTCGAAATTTTCCGGAAGTCGAAACATGGTACGCATTGCAATAGTTAGCTTTCTAATGAAATCTACCTCTGGTTGGTTCCTCAGTTTAGGGGCTGCGACAACGCGGTCATCTAACCCCGTGTACTTTGGGTGAGTGTAGAATCTGTCTGATAAACGGTGTGAATAGTAATGGCTCTATTAGTCTGTAATTCAGGTAAGGACTGCAGACGGTCAATTTCAAGCAGTAATTCCTAATGTTGCTACCTGGTACTACCGTCAATGACACCTAGCTGTGAACTTGGCTACTAGATGCCACCCCAACCAGCAACTCGTAACGAACGTTGGAACTTCCCCTTCAAAAGGAAAGCATCCTGAGGGATTTTAGCGCTCTTAGAAAATCCGACGACTTCGGCCGGCTTTGAAACCGCGACCTTGGGCATAGACATTCTGCATGCTACCAGTTACGTCACCGAAGCCGCTTCCCACTTAGTCAGATGTCAAAGTCAACCCCTGGCACCATCCAGCCCATGACGGGCTAAGGTCGACCAAGCGACCGCTGCCCAGCTATTTGGCCTGCAGATATTGGGGTGACGCGTGATCAGCGCGTCGGGTCCCCTCGGCCGTTAATCTTGGTATTCGTGATTGGGGTGCTGTCTCACTGTCAGACAGCTACTCAATTGTCCTCACGAGGCTGAGTGCACCCCGTTCCAACCCTCACGTCAGTTTTAAAATCCCTGACGGAGCCGGGGATCGAACCCGGGGCCTCCGGGTGAGAGGCAGGCACGCTACCCCAACACCACGCGGCCGGCTTATTCAGATGGAAATACTGAATCTGATCTCGTGCAAGTGCGTTGTCATGGCAACGTCTGATGGCTCATCCCTCATCAATTTAGTAGTGTTGCCATGGCAACCTCTGATAGCTCTTGGCATTTTCTTATAATTCCGAAATCTTTTTTCTCATCCCTTGGCGTAATGGTGGGTCATATAAAAAATTATTTCAGACAAAAGTTTTAGGTAATTATTAGGGGAATATTGTCCATTTTGTACGGTTTTGATATTGTGCCTATTAAGAGAGATATGATTAATGATTCCCGAAAAACCCACTTTTTCCCACCCCTTTGGTCAATGGTTGGTGCTATAAAAAATCTTTTCAAACATAAATGTTTTGGCTTTATCCAACACATAGTATGAACGTTGAACGGATTCAATATTTCACATATTAAGAGAGTTATAGCAATATTTCACTTTTTCGAAAAAAGCCCCCCATTTTCACCCCCTTCGACCGATTTAGCCCAGTAACGAACTTGACCGAGATTTTATAGGTATACATATTCGGTAAAAAATTCAAAGTGATTGGTGCAAAATTACGGCAGTTATCGTGTCCGCAAGAAACTGATATATATATATATATATATATATATATATATATACATAAATTATATATAAACTTTTGAACTGACGGTGGTTTTGGGGTCTGGGGGATGTGAAGCGCGAAGATATATCGACATTTTCCGGAAGTCGAAACATGGGACCCATTGCAATAGTTAGCTTTCTAATGAAATCTACCTAAATACGAGCCTTACGGTAGTCGCATATGATGTGTAACATCTGACATGTTATTCGAATAATTCCATATTACTCGCAATTTTTTTTTAGAATGAACTCATAGTGCTACCTTGTGCCAGCAAATCCTTCGTGTTATTACCATCGGTAAGTTCTCATTACTATTATTTCTGCAATAACTACTTGTAAAACTCCAGTGACAAATCCTTTCAGCAAATATGATATAATAATGCTGTATTTTGGCCGACAGTACCTCGAGTGCTTACATTGAATAAGAACACAGCAAAAGTAGTAAGATTTAATAAATCATAATTGTTTTCAGCAAATAAGATACAATTAATATTTTAACACCAAAGAACGACAATTTGAAGATGATTTATTGTAGGAATATGGGTAATAGGGCCTCCAAACCTTGGGGTAAACCCTATGCGATTTACATTCCACATGGCCACATGGCCGACAGTACGTCGTTTTACCAATCTAATAAGCCACCACGCGCTACTTGTAAAACTCATGTGCCAAATCCTTTCCGTAAATAAGATATGATGAATATTTTCACACCAAAGAACAACTTGAAGATGATTTATTATAGGAATTTCTTTAATGGGGCCTCCAAACCTGGAAGTAAACCGTATGCTATATTCATTCCACATAGGGCTGTATGTTGGCCGACAGTATCTCGAGTGCTTACATTAAATAAGAACACAGCAAAAGTAGTAAGATTTAATAAATCATAATTGCTTTCAGCAAATATGTTAGTTATTGTTGTTTTAAGGGGAGGAACTACGAGGTCATCTACCCCTTCAGCAAATATGATATAATGAATTTTTCGACACAAAAGACCGTCAATTTGAAGATGATTTATTGTAGGAATATCTTTAATGGGGCCTCCAAAACTTGAAGTAAACCGTATGCGATATACATTCTATATAGCTACATGAACGACAGTAAGTCATGGTACCAATCTCCGCCACCCACGCGCTCATTGTTTCCGTCCCGTTTCATTGTTTCCGTCCCATCCATTTCCGTTTCATTTTTCAAAATCACCCCCACAAAAAATATACAGATACTGAGTGGAAAGATGTTACACATCAATAATTAGACGCCAGTTTCCCAAAATTACATTCGTACTTTTCACGGCTTAATGCACTAACTATGTTTGCAAGGCGGTGATATTACTGTACTTGTTTAACCAAGAATCTCAATTATATTTTCTTTTATGAATCTCAAACTAAAATTAATTTTTAGAATTTCCACTATCATAGGAGCTTTGCTACTGCAAAATGCCACACATTTTGTTTTGATTACTTCGCTCTACTTTTCGTGTGAATTTAGAGCTGAGTGTTTTCAAGTCATTTTACTGATGATCAGCTCTTGAACTAATCAAAGATTCATGAACTATCGATTTAAATCACCTGACTTAGAGGGTATATTCCAAAGTCAATGAAAAAGTAGAAAACGGGCCAAGCTCAGGTATCCCTAGGAATATCCAAATCTGAAAGTTTCCAGACACAATTCCTTCTGGGAATAGATGTAAGTCGATAATGGAGATAACATTACTAAGTAGGGTTAAAAAAGATGCCAGCAGATGGTCAATAAAATGGTTTGGAAAAAAAATTGTGTCTGATTTAAATTCATTATTTTCATTCTAATAATTTGCACACCTCTGTAACTACTGGATACAGAACAGTTTCATAGTGTCGTATCTTAGTGTTTCGGAAAAGGCACTTTTTGTCACAAATCGTGCGTAATATTTGGTATGCTATTGCAAGTATGCGTATACGTCCCCGAAGCACTTCCTTATCCAGTCCATTTTTAGCCTATTTTCATTTATGAAACAAGTAGTTCCGTGAAGAACTATACAGCCTATTTGCATATATAATTGCCTCAATCAACATACACAATTTCAGTTTGATTGCTGTAATAGATTCGCAGATATTGAGAACCGTCTATATATTTCGGATGGTCGCCAAGTTGGATTTTTAAATATGTAGGTCTTAGAGTTATGTGCTATTACATGTAGATTATTGTGTACGTGTAGTATTCAAACGTCAATCGCATGATTAGGACACAAAAAATCAAAACCAGATTTTAAACTTTCGCACGGCTGCATTTTGTGGTTATGAAAACAACTGAAATAAAAGATGCCAGTAGATTAAAATTTGTATAAGCATATATCGTACCAAGTTTTACTGCGCTCGAATGGTTAAATCGATAGAAACGTCCATTTCAATATTTATATTTCGCGTCACCGCCGTGTTGGATTTGTGCTCCCCAGGTCATTGAAAGTCCCATAGGAGAACTTATATTCATAGCTTCTATCAACATACAAAATTTCAGTTTGATTGCTCTCATAGATTAATAGATATTCAGAACTGTCTAAATATTTTGGATGGTCGCCATATTGGATTTTTATATATGTAGGCCATAGGGTTATGTACTATCAGATGACGATATTTGAGTAGGTATATTATTCAAACGTTCACTTCGGTCGCATGATTAATACACAAGAAATAAAAACTTAATTTTAAAATTTCGCACAGAGGATATAATTTAACATTAAGTTAGTTAGTTATTGTCGTTTTAAGGGGGCGTAACTTTTAACATTAAGCAATAAATGCTTATTCTTTAGTCAGATTCATTGCATGGTTCCTATTTTAAGAAGATGGTTGCAGTTGTGAGAGCCTTAGCTACTTTTTACATGTATGGCTTGCAATTACAAATTACTTCAAGATATTAAAATTTAATTCCACAGTTCTTTTTCAAATTACTCCATGATCAATAATAACTTACCTTCACAACCAGCATAAATACGAACTAACACGACGAACGATCTTCCTACAGATGCGAGTTATTGCATCGACAGTTCCACGCCAACAATCAGTTGCGAGGCATTGCATCGACAGTTCCACGCCAACAATCAGTTGCGAGGTATTGCATCGACAGTTTCACACAAACAATCAGTTGCGAGGCATTGCATCGACAGTTCCACGCCAACAATCAGTTGCGAGGTACTGCATCGACAGTTTCACACCAAAAATCAGTTTTGAGGTATTGCATCGACAGTATCACGCTAACAATCAATTGCAAGTTATTGCATCGACAGTTTCACACCAACAATCAGTTGCAATGCAATGCATCGACAGTTTCACACCAACAATCAGTTGCGAGGCATTGCATCGACAGTATCACGCCAACAATCAATTGCGAGTTATTGCATCGACAGTTTCACACCAACAATCAGTTGCGTGGCATTGCATCGACAGTTTCACACCAACAATCAGTTGCGAGGCGTTGCAGCGACAGTATCACGCCAACAATCAGTTGCCATTTTTATTTCATAATTACCTCAGTCAATTGTTGACGAAATAGGTCAGTATTTTTCCATAAGGAGCAGTATGATTCGGTGCATAATTCTATACAAAAACCTGAAAGTCACAAAAATGTAGATACGGTTTATTGCATTGTCACCTTCTAAATATGCGTACGGACTCATTGCTGCACAGACATTAATGATATTCAACTTTCCTTAACTTGAAAACATAAGAAAAGCAATAAGAAGACAACAAATAGTAAATAATTTTATCGTGTTGGAAGCCAGTTTTCAGTCGGTCCACACGATTGTAATGTGTGGTTCCCTAATCCTGAAAAAAATATCCTGAATGATTAATAAATACACTTTGATGACCAGTTTCGATCGTCAAGCGATATCATCAGATCCTTTAAATTTAGGCTGTTAAATCTATGTCTACAAGTATGGTTCATGATATTTCCAATATATACATTATTTAGTTGCAGTAGTTATTAAACTTGCACAATTTGTTAGTTATATGTGATTTTTTGTTGAGATACTGATAGTGGTGATTGACTTTCAAGCATGCTTGATTAATGTGATTATGTGATTGTTATTAAATGGTCACGTTATTGTGGATTGTGCACTTGGATGTTTGAGTGATGTGTGGTCCATTTCCACACAGCTGTCACCTCTCACTGCCTGCACTGAACAGGAAGGTATTTCATGTCTTGTTGCGTTATTTCTTAACCTCCCCCTCATGCATTCCTAACTGCCTGTGTTTGTCGAGCAATGCAACATACGTTTGTTGCCAAGTCTAGAACATCCTAATATCCTGATAATTATGAATATAATATTTTGGAAAACAATATTGGAAATAAACCTTGAGAGAACTAGATAAGGAAACACGCTCACGCGTATAGAGGGTAAACATTTTTGTATGTCAGTCACGGAAACTTTGGAACCAAGTATTTCGTATAATTATTATTTTAAGCCATGTTTTATATGTCATTGTAATTACGCAGTGTTCTTGTATCCTATCATATTATTAGTAGATTCAATTTACACCCACTTCAACGTTTATGTAGGCTATATTTTCTTGTGGAGGTGCATTGTAAATGTCAGTCAACCACATATGGAATGGCTCTATTACTATTACCTTGCTTGCCACGGTGGGTGAGTGGTTATCGTGTCGGATTACTAACTGCAAGCTTGCAGGTTCGCTCCTGGCGGTGGTAAGAGATTTTTTAAAGCGGCAAAAATCACGATACGCATGGCATACGATGTTGGCATGTTAAAGAATCCATTTGAATTCAGTAGGCCGTGTTCATTACGGAAAAAATTAATCTCGGGATTTTCCACTAACACAAAGTTAGCTAGAAAGTTAGTTAGAAAGCGCTATAGTGTCAACGAGCTTAGATATCTAACCTCCTTGACTTCCATAGTGCTTTAAGTAACAACAAAATTCGACATGCAAGCTGCCCTGTAGGCGTAAAATAACAAAGTTTGCACCCGGCACCCGAGCCATACGATATTATTATTATTATTATTATTATTATTATTATTATTATTATTTATACAGTACATATAACATTGTTTAGGGGGCGTGGTGGCTCAGCGGTCTAGCTGTATGCCTCTCACCAAGGCGGTTCGAAGTGAAATGCCATGTCCTGTGGTTCGGATTCCACGTAAAAAGGAGGTCCCGTGGCTCATAATCACAAGATTCACGGTCACGCAAAACTACAATCTTCCTTATAACATTGTTTATACAGTACATATAACACAATTATGGTACTTTACAGCATAACTATACGGGCTTCAGTGAACCAAAGTATAGTTACGGAAACAGCAACATCTAAGCTGGAATTTCGCTACCCATGAACTTTCGTACGATTCGGGTTGTTGATAGAACTACTGCCGTCTGCATTAGTTTGTACAGCCGAGTATCCAGATCCAGTTCTTTAAGGCCTTGGAGCAAGGTACTTGGGATCACGCCCGTACTCGAGACAATGATAGGTATGGTCTTTACTTGCTCTACATGCCATTGTCTTTTGATAGGGTCGACCAACTCGCTGTATTTGCTGATCTTTTCAATGTGTTTTGACTGGAGATTCTTGTTGTTAGGAATCGCAACATCAATCAATGTAGTTTGCTTGGTTTTCTTGTTTCACAACCACCAGATCCGGCCTGTTGTGTGATACCGATTGATCAGTCAAAATAGTTCGGTCCCAATACAGCTTGTATTCATTGTTTTCAAGAACACACTCTGGCTGATATTGGTGGTACGGAACTTTCTTTCCTTTCAGAAGCTGAAACATATCAGCCAACTCCTGGTGCAAGATTTTAGCAACTGCATCATGCCTTTGTTTGTGTTCCGTCGCCAAGAAATATCTACATGCAGATGGAATATGCTGTATTGTTTCTGACTGTTGACAGCCGTAGCGGCACTTATCATCTGGTACAGCGGGATCATTTACAATGAACTTGAGGTAGTTCCTTGTAGGGATGACTTGGTCTTGAATTGCAAGCATAAAACCTTCAGTTTCTGGAAAGATCTGTCCTGAAGTGAGCCAGTAGTTTGACGCAGTTATATCAACATTTGCTTGACTCACCTCACTTGGATGTCTTCCGTGCAAAGGTTTTGCTTTCCATGCTTCCATCTTCTGAAGGAAGGAAGGAAGATTGTAGTTTTACGTGACCGTGAATCTTGTGATTATGAGCCACGGGACCTCCTATTTTACGTGGAATCCGAACCACAGGGCATGGCATTTCACTTCGAAAATGTCACATGCATTGACCGGGAATCGAACCCGGACCGCCTTGGTGAGAGGCATACAGCTAGACCACTGAGCCACCACGCCCCCACTTCCATCTTCTGAAAGTCAGTATGTAGGTGGTGTTGAATCTCTTGCAGACACAAGACCAGTGGCGTTGATCTGTCCGCCTCACTGATGGCTCTGTGAAGTACAGATAACCTCGCTTCTGCGTAGAAGTAGGGGAGAGGGGGGCATGTTGTTAACAGGGGCACGTTGTTACATGTTAGTTTTAAAATCACCCGTCTGGCTGAAGCACGTAACGATCAGCTTCTAAAGCGTGGGGTGCCTGACTGCAGATGCTGTGAAAACAAGAAAACCATTGTGTGTATTTGAAGAGTGTTATGAAGGTTTAAGTGTTTTTTGAAGTGAAAAGTAAAAATAAATATTCGACTTTGAAGTCATCTGTCTTCTTCTGTGTTGAAGGTAAGTACTTGCATGTCTCTGAGAATGTAGTTTGATATCTTACGAAAGAAATGCTTTTTAGAGTAGTTAGCTAGGCTACTCCCCGCCGAAGTATTGACCTTTAATACAAAATGTCGGCCGGTGGGGCAAGTTGTTACAGTAATCTGGGGGCATGTTGTAACACTGTAACATTGTTGTGTGTTTAAATATTTTTAATTAACTAAATATTTTCTGTTTATTTACATATTTTTGCCGTTTATTATAAATAAATACATATTCTGGTGTATTTATTCATAAGTACATATTTCCTATATTTGGTGGTATGTTGTACTCCTTAAATGATTGCTGCCCACATTTTCGACTCTTGGCAATTCTAGTAATTGGCTTGTCTATTTATAGAATGTACCCTTGTCTCTGTATTGTATTTCAATCAGGAATTCCCAGGTCATTAAGTATAGCAGGGGGACTGGAGTCAACAGTCTCATTAAGCCTCCAATAGTCCTTACCTTGAAAGGAAATTTTACTTGAAATTACAATGGTCTACAAAACTTGTGAATATTGACAGATTGCTATGAAAGTTTCTGATGTGTCCTTTTTTCTGCTCTTTAGAATGAAATTCGAACACAGCACATACATGATTTCGTATCGCGCATCTGCAGTACAGTAAGACGGACTCGGAAACTGAGGCGAGCCCCGGCCTGTTAAGCGGGAACATTTTTTGTACAGTAGACAGGATTATGGATTATGCAAGCAGCTGGACGTTTCAACTATATTTCGAGGAACTGGGGGACACAAATTTGATACGAATTTAAGAACATTTTTTGGAAATTTAATCACATATTTTTTACTTTTAAGCACGTAAATAAATACATATTTCTGAAAAGTTAAGCACATAACTATCCGGGCCTACTATAAACGTATTAACGTATTTGCTAGTTGATTATTATTACCGGTATCATTATTATTTCTCTATACCGACAGTGATACTATGCTTGCTAACGCGCAGCGCTAGACCAAGCTCTCTGCTAATTCGGTAGACGTGGGTTCGAGCCCCACCCTCTACCGACCTTGAAATGGTTTTCCGTGATTTCCCATTTTCAACTCCAGGAAAATGCTGGGACGATACTTTCTGACAGGTCACGGCCGCTTCCTTCCACATCCTTGCCCAGTTTCATTTATCTTCATTCATTTCATATTTCATTTACTCGTCCCTTGAGGTTCGCGTCAGGAAGGGCATTTGGCCGTAAAAACCAGAATTGTGAAATGTGGAAAATGTATTTCAAGGTTGACTGTTATATTATTTCGAGTTAAAAATACAAGATTGTAGTTACAACTATGTCGCATTTTATTATTAAGTTAAGTGTAACAACTTACCCATGGCATATAACAACTAGCCCCGTTGTGGGGCATGTTGTTACAATTTACCACATTAACAAGAAAAATTATTTATACCGAAAATATTTTTACGCCAGTCTTCACATTTTTCATATACAAAGCCAAATATTTATACTTCATTATCACTGCCATAACAGACTAATAGCTTCCAGGAGAACAGTTTAAAAAAATAAAATTTGAAAATTGTAACAACATGCCCCCCTCTCCCCTACTCCCTAAGGCAGACTATCTGTAGTTTCATCTGGTTATCAATGTCAACGAACCCGCGCCCACCTAGGCTTCAGGGTAGAGTCAATCGCTGTTTTGAAGATCGTGGGTGGTGTTTCCTTCCTTTTGTGAGCATCGTTCTCATTTTTCGCTTCGATGTCCGTTTTACACCATTTGATTATGCCAAAGGAGTAGCTCAGCACAGGTACAGCATACGTGCTAACAGCTTTCACTAGGTTTTTGCTGTTCAAGTGCGTTTTTATGATTTGTTTTAATCTTTTGACAAATTCACAGGACAGATCTTTCTTTATTGACACATGGTCAATATGCTTAGCTTGGTTTACTCCTAAGTATTTGTAGGTGTCTTCTGCCAACATAGCCTTAATATGCTGTCCATCTTCCAGCTCATACCCGGACTTCTGTACTTGTCCTCTCACCACCTTTAGTGTCCGACACTTGTCCAAACCAAACTCCATTTGTATGTCTCGTGAGAATGCTTCAACTATTCTCAGCAAGTTGTCCAGATGCGACTCTGTTTCGGCATAGAGTTTGTCGTCCATGTATAGCAGATGATTGAGCCAAGTACCAACTCTCTTTCCAATCTTGATATAAAAGCCGTAGTGAGTAGAGTTAAGCTGGGTAGATAAAGGATTCATTGCCAGGACAAACCATAAGGGGCTAAGGGAGTCTCCTTGAAAGATGCCTCTCCGAATCTATACATCATCTGTTCGTATATCTCCGCGTGGCGTACTGAGACACAGTCTAGTTTGCCATGCTGACATAACCCTTTCCAAGAAACTGATAAATACCTCATTGATCCTATACAATCGCAGCACTGCTACTAGCCAATCATGGGGCACAGAATCAAAGGCCTTCTTATAATCGATGTACGCCATATGAAGGTTTCGGTTATTTTAGTGTGCCTAGCCACACACAACTGAGTCAATTGGGTTGTTCTTTGCGACTTTTTGAACCATTTTTACAACCTTTCTGTTGCACGGCAATTATATTGTTTCTTTCACAGTGTGCATATATCCTGTTAGCCAGGCATGATGTAATGATCTTATACAACGTGGGCAGACATGTGATGGGACGATATTTTGTAGGACCCCATGTGTTCTGAAGATCTTTTGGAAGCAAATATGTGATGCCACGTGTGATGAATTCGGGCAAGCTATCAGGATGAAGGATGGCATCATTAATGAACTCACCTAGTCGATCATGGATGCTCCAGAACTTCTTATACCAAAAATTCTGAATCTGGTCAGGGCCTGGGGCTTTCCAATTCGCTAAATTGTTGATAACTTCCTTAATATCATTTGTGGTGAATTTATCGTGCTGCATTTGGTCAAATCTTTGGAAATCCTGCTGTTCTTCTCTTACCCAACTTGATTGAGTGTCATGATGAGATGGTGTAGACAGTTGTTTGCCCCAAAATTCTTGAACTTCTTCTTTAGTCGGATAATTTTTGTCCGCAGAAACCTTTATCTTACCCAGAGTCCGATAGAATCTTCTCTCTGAATTGGCGAAAAGGAAGTTATCTTTCTTCCTCTTCATTCTCTCCCTATACTTTGCAAGTCTGACGGATAAAACAGACAGCCTTTGTTTCATGGTATCTAAGCACTGTTCAGGTGTTGAATTCGGTACATCTCGCTGTGTGGTGTCTGTGTTTTGTCTCATTATATGCTCAGCTTTCCTCAGTACTTTTCTTGTTCTTGTACCACGAACATATTGTGTCATTCTAGCAATATCTGCCCTGAGCTGTTCATTCTTTCCAACAAGTCTTCTTTCCCAGTTTGGCATCGATGACATTTGCTTTTTCCGTTCATGTTGTCCAATATCCATAGCTCTCACAACAGTTACTGCACCACAGTAAATAATAGTATGAGGGGATTCCAGATTGGCAGATGCTTCAACATGTTCCGGCAAAACATCCCAATTCATGATACTCAGTATCTTTGTCAGCTTTCTTGAACCATTGACTTTCGGTATTTTCGGCCTGCAATTTGTATCAGTTCACAAAGCCTCCGTGGCTTAGGCGGCAGCACGCCGGCCTCTCACCGCTGGGTCCGTGGTTCAAATCCCGGTCACTCCATGTGAGATCTGTGCTGGACGAAACAGAGGCAGACAGGTTTTTCTCCGGGTACTCCGGTTTTCCCTGTCAAACTTTCATTCCAGCAAAACTCTCCACTATCATTTCATTTCATATGTCATTCATTTAATCATTGCCCCAGGGGAGTGCGACAGGCTTCGGCAGCCGGCACAGTTCATATCCTCGCCACTAGCTAGGGGCTTCATTCATTCCATTCCTGACCCGGTCGGAGACTGGAAGCAGGCTGTGGATTTTCATTTCATTATACTATAACCTTTATTTCCTCATGGATACGGTGAATCTCAACATACAAGATATGGACTTGACAAACAAGTACCTTATAATTATTACTGGGATAAGAATACTTGGACTATGTGACATGTATCGAGCATCACTGCATTCTGCATTCTGGCGATCAGGTGCTTCATTTATAGTTCCACCAGACCCGTTACCAGAGCCTCTGGAACTATGCCCGTTGCTGGCATCACCAATGGTAAAATTTTCTCAGAGTTTACTCACATCTTCCTGTTTTCTTCTGCCAACGGTGCTTATTTGTTGATATTTTGTGCCTGCGTGGTCTTGAGGTTTTATTTTAGTGGTACCGCGATGTCTATCAGATAAACCTTTTGATTTGTTTCGTTAAGGCACACGATATCTGATCGACCTCCCAAGATATTCTGGTCTGTTAGGATAGTTTGTACACCTCATTTTCAAGTACGTTGGACAGCTAATAGGTGTCATACTCTGGGGTCGTTTTCACAAGTCCTCTTGTTATAGCAAGCTCTTGATTTACGATCTTGGCTACATCATTATGCCTCTTATTATTATTATTATTATTATTATTATTATTATTATTATTATTATTATTTCTTCTTTCTTCGTTTAGGCCAGCTATGGACCACGTCATTTCAACTGCTTCCGTCTTTGGGTCTTGTTCTTAGCCCAGTGTTCACGCATTCGCTGCCTCTGAGACTCCTTTTATTCATCAGACCACTTCTTGCCGGTTTTTAATTTCGCTTTTTCTTGGAATTGGTGGTGTGCTCCAAGCTTTTCCTTCAAAAGATCACGTTCCATAATGTCTGCGTGGGTGATCCCTACTTCTTGCAAATCCTTGTCTACCTCACAAAACCAGGGGCCCTTGGTTTTGTTGTTGTTAAGAAAACAGGTAAATATCCGACTGGCGATTCTCTCGGGTTTCGTACGAGTTAAGTGGCCATATAAATATATATCCTTCTCTTCCGAATTACTTGAGATATCCTTTCTACATGATGATACAGCTCTTTGTTATGCCGTCTCCTGTATTCACCATCGTCTCTCAACGGTCCTAAGATCTTCCTCAGGATCTTCCTTTCCTTGGCTTCCAATTTCTCAACCAGACCCTTCCCATTCATTGCCAGGCATTCTGCTGTGTACGGCGCCTCAGTTGGGATAACTGTACGATAGTGTCTTAGTTTGGCATCGCGGGACACTGTTCGCTTGTTGTACACTCACTTCGTTAGCTGGTAGGCCACTTCCATCTTGTTGGGAAGGCTTCCTTCTCTAATATGTTGGGCTCGATCCACTCCCCTAGGTACTTAAACTCTTTTGCCTAACGGATAGTTCCATGCTCAACATTTAATTCTGTGACTGCAGGGCTAATATTAGTTATAAACTCAGTCTTCTCAAAAGAAATGTGAAATTTGTAAGCCTGCCTTTGCCGCTTGTATTCTGAGTTGGTTGACTTGTTTTGCGGCTGTGTCTAGGAAATCAGAAAAGATTGCTAGATCATCTGCGAAAGCTAGGCAGTCAATTGTCAGGTCCAAGCTCCTGCAGCCCATTCTGACACCATTTTCTAACACTTTTTTACCCATCTCCTTGCGCCATTCACGAATTACTTTCTCCAGTACACAGTTGAAAAGTAAAGGTGACAATCCATCTCCCTATTATTATTATTATTATTATTATTATTATTATATTATTCAACTGTTTCAGAGACAGTGATCGGCCAGGATTTGACGGACAACGACTTAAATTCAATGCTCGAAGTTAACCGTTGTTACGATGTCTCACGTTCTGAAGGTGAGTTCAAAACAAGAACTGTATTTCTAAAGCCAAATATCGTCCATTTCACATTATTCTCCCTCAACAGCTGTTACTAATCATCACATCTCTTTCTGTTTTCTTCCACAGTGAACGACGCTATCTCTCAGATTAAACTCAGATTCCAATATGGGTACGTAGACAAAACTGTATAACATGAACAATATTAAACTCTTGAGCCCGTGCGAAGCTTTGTCACTTTACCGTAAGGACAATGGAACAAGAGCAGAACTCTCATTAAAAATGAAAAAGAGGAAGGTGTTGATGGATATGTGCAGTATTTAATTGAAATTAAGCACAAATCATCGTTAGAGACTCGGACATGTTCTACAGAATTTCTGTGTTTACAATGTTTGATGTTATAAGGGAATCTGCTGTTAATTTTCCTTAATACCAACTTTCCCGCTGTTGAATGATTTCACTCCTGAAAAATAGAAGAGTCTGGTCTCGGTAAAAATACCCCTGCATTCTCCAAAGTGTGTCCTTGGCTTTATTGATTGCCCGTAGTAAACCAAGGATTTGGTTCGCAAATGGAATTTGTTGGTTGGTTGGTTCCTCAGTTTAGGTCCTGCGACAATGCGGTCATATAGCCCCGTGTACTTTGGGTGTGTGTAGACTCTGTCGGATAAAACGGTGTTAATTGTGATGGCTGTATTAGTGTGTGTTATCTGTAACTCAGGTAAGGACTGCAGACGATCAATTTCAAGTAGTTCCTACTTTTGCTACCAAATGCTACCGACAACGACACCTAGCCACGAACTTGGCTACTAGATACCACCGCGACCGGCACCTGGCGGCGAATGTTTGAACTAATAGAGCGTTAATTAAATCTAACCTAGAAATATAGCTTCACACAAGTGTAGTTAGTGGAAGGTTCCCTTACATGCCACCATAAATCTATGACAGGGGCCCATCGGCTTTAATTCCGCTCCGAAGGAAGGCATACTGACAATTAGGGATGTTTAACGCTCTTAAAAGATCCGACGACTTCGGCTTGGTTTGAACCCGCGATCTTGGCCATATAAGTGCAGCATGCTACCAACTACGCTACCGAAGCCGCTTACAGAAATGTGTACACTATAATTAAATAGGAACCGGCCACGGTGGCCGAGAGCGCTAACGCGCTAGCTCGTTCCTCGCTGGTATCGGGCGAGCGTGTGTTCGAATCCTGCCTCATCCGTCCTGAAAATAGTTTTCGTGGATTCCCATTTTCACTACCGGGAAAATGCTGGGATGGTTCCTTTCAACAGATCCACGGCTGACTTTCGTCCAAAATCCCTTCCCTGACCCTTCCTTAATTAGACACAAGTTATTGGTCACCTGTCACAATCCCCAGTTGTATCTGAGACCAAGCGTCTTCAACTCCCAGACACCATCCTTGCGAGGGTAGAGGAATGATTCCTAGCAGAGCCCGTGGGTGAAGCCAAGCTGGGAGGATAAGCTATTTAAATGATAGGATGTAATGAACACCAATCATAAAAATGAAACAAAAATTGCTGAGGTGTGATTCGAACCACATAAAATTGATAACGTATTTAAATGTCAAGCATGCTAACCCCTAAAACAACATTACACAGTATTAAGACCTATATAACTTAACCTTAGAACGTGCATGAGCTTACGCTGGGTACCGCCTGGTGGATGAAACTTCGCTAACTTTCATTACTTATGTTAGTGTTATTAAATACACGGAGTCATGAAATGTTGAATTGAGAGTATTTTGGAATGCCCTGTGTCCTGACGCTTCTAATGAATGCCCATTGATGTCATTCCATTATTTCCCTAAATATGGGATCCGAACCGTCTGCAATCCTTAGTGAAATAACACCAGGCACTGACTGAATTCACCCCACACACGTGGAAGCTTCAGCAAGTATCCAGTTGTGACACGACTGCAGTAGGAGATAGTGATTGACGTTGTTTACACCCTGTATTACGAACGAAATAATCTGAAGCATTTGGTGAGAGTGATATAAAATGGTCCCCGGGGGGGCTCCTATTGGCTAGAGTTTGACAGCTATCACAACATGTTGCCAGCGTGTATTCATTCATTTTGATGATGATGATGATGATGATGATGATGATGATGGTGATGATGATAGGGACAGGGAAGGAATGGAAGGTGTCAAACCCTTACCAAGTGGCTGAGGAATGTATTTGTTGCTGTCAGTTTGCTTGCGGTAATCGATAATTGAACACAATTGGTTTGAATTCTATTATTTCCCGTCATATTGTTCAAATAACCGCTCGCCATCCAATACAACTCGTGGCCAATTTGAATGCTCAGTGGTATAATAAACATTTACCCTATAACTTGTGAATTACCACGATGGAGATTATTAACAACGAAGAGTCGCGATACAGACTCCTTTCATGTAGAAGGATAATCATCAATAATACCTGCTTTTTGCATTGTGAGTGTTACTTTGTATTAGCTGTAGAAGGTTTTCCCTCGTTGTCATACTTATTTAACTGAATAACGGCGATGGCATGGTATATGAGTGTAAGATATTTATGTATTTTACCATTTGAATATACTCGGCGTTCACTCAAGATCAAGCAATAAAATACATTACGTATAATTTTACCTGTGTAGTCTATTATTCGAATCAGCTGATTTACAACAATAAAAGTTTGGCAACACAGCTCAGACGTTCCAAGCTCCCGCCATATCCTTCGCGTTCTTTCTTTCGAAATTCAGGGCCTATGCTTGTGTGCATGACACACATGGTAGTCATCTTCATAATAACAATTTAAATAAACAAAACCCATACTCAAAATCAGGGGTGCACTTCTTAACACGCCAAGAAACAGAGTGTCAAGAAAATTACGTAGGGAAAGCGGGGTGAAGGATCCACACACGTTATGAAGAACACAGATATGCAATTAAACACAGAAAACACTCGCCAGTATGCAAAAACATGTATGCCACCGGACATGGCTTTACAAATATAGAAGCAGACCTAAGATTCATACAATTTTAAACAAAATGTAGAGAACTTGACATGAAATAAGCCATAGAAATCCATTTAGCTAAAGTAAACAACCCAGATAATCTAAATGAACACACCTTTTTCGAGAGTTCATCGCTATTCACTCTATTAGGCAATACTCCCGCCAATGGAAAAGGAAACAACATAACGAAAGAAGCCAGGCACATAATGAAAATGGGGGGGAATCAATAATAAAGGGGAACAATCTAAGCGTAAGGGAGGTACGTTGTAGCCTACCATATTCACAAGAAACCAAGGCAGTTTTAACGAGTTCAAGACGCCTTAATATGCCTGTTGGACTTAAATAGGCGGCGAAGAGATTGCTCGTTAATAGTTGAGTTTGTCCTCAGCCATTAGCATACGCCTTCACAGATTAGGGGGCATTGGAGGCTCAATACACAAACTAACTAAACCAAGCAAGGTTTTGAGAAACAATAACCGATGGCGCGGGCAGCACTTAGACGTATCATTAGTAATACAGTCGACAGAATAACAAGCAGATGGCACCACAATATTCAATCGAGGAAGCTAACGGAGCTTGCAGCAACCAGTCTGTGGCGAGTGATGTGTGATAATAGACGTAGTATAGGAGTCAGGATTCAAAATACCAGCTAAGTTTACATAGCCTTATTCAACTCCAGTGTATTGTATCATTTGTGTTTCGCTACTTTGACGATAGGATCGTGAAATAGAAACAATAGGAGCTTTAGTCCCTTCGACGAGGTGTCATTATTTGGATGAGGGTTCCCCGTTTGAGATTAGACAGAAATAACAAAATGGTGTAGACAACATCATACCTGAAGTTTGTCACAATAATAATTCAATAGATCACAGGCGACATACTTACACTACATTAATAATAACGCAAGCAAATTGAGAAGTGTTTCAGACCAACTGAGCAATAATATATGTAAATAAGATTGACACATTACGCGACTTATTACAAACTTTCGTAATGTAAAGATTAATAATAATGATATTGTTATTTATTTTACGATCCTTTTAACTACTGCCGCTTTTAGAGACGCCACGGTGCCGGAATTTTGCCGCCAAGGGGATCTTGAACGTGGCAGTAAATCTACAGCCACGGCTTCCTCGCATTTGCGCACCCTCAAATGCCAGCTGACTGCACCGGGATTCAATCCTGCAACCTTAGGCATAGCAGGCGAGGACGTTACCGCTGAACCACGCAGCCAGCCAATCTAAAGATTGTATATTTATTTGTACATAAGAGTAATAGATAAACATCGTACATTAACAAAGCCTAAGTGAACAGGATCTGATGACGATCGCGAGACGATCGAAACAAGTCATCCAATTAGAACCCCCTTCCCCCTTTCCTTTTTGTACATAAAAGCGTGTTATTTTGTGATAAATATCACATGTAATATTCTTTCATGCCAGGGTGTATAAATACTTGTTTTCCCTCCTAATGTAATTGGGCACAATTTGTGTCGACCGACTGAAAAGCTTTCTTTAACAGAACTAGGCAACACTGAAAAATGGCTTCTAATATTTAAATGTTTCAAGACGTACGAAAGACCAATATAGGCGCGTGATGAGGCAGTAGGCATGTCGCCTGCCTCCCAACAAGGCGGATAGCTTTCCATTCCCGCTTGATGTAGAGGAGACTCGACCAAATCCGCGATAGTAAGGGATTGATGGTAATCATGATTTATTCAGGGCAAGCTTCCAAAAAATAACATAGAAATTAAATCTCTACTTGGTATAAAATAAAGTCCCCGATTCTTGGATGTCACGGGTAATCTCGAGAACCACTTGGTGGATATCCAAGCGGTTTTCACCGTTCTGTAAAGGATATTTCGAGGAAGGTTTCTGTACAAAATAATTTATTTATGAACAAAGGAAGCCAAGAAGTAACGATTTCAGTGAAAAAGTCGAAAGAAACCTGGCGTCCATACGTTTTTTAAGCTTACGCTGGGCAAACCATTAAAAATATCTACAGTATATACTATGAGTGTAAGAATTGTTCAGCAATGTCAAAAAGTCCCCGAGAGCACATCTCTATCTTCAATACATCGCCCAAAATAAGTGTTTTTACGTTTTCATTTCTTCCAACATTCTCCATTTAATTACCAAGGTGACAGTTTACGAGCAAGCTAGGGGTGAGCTTATCACCCCAGTTACAGCCTATCTAGTGGGCGAGCCTATAACCCAGATACAGCCATCAGCAAAATGTCGAGTCGTGTTGAGTTAAGACTTCAGAGAAGAGTGGTTGTGTTTGGAGTTACCCTGGAACTGCAACTCGGCTTCTCTTCATTTCGCCTGTGTACTTTTCGTTCCGCAAAATACACAGACAAGTTAAGATGGGATGGAAGGGGGATTTGTGTATTTGTGTTTCATCCACCTCGCCATTCTTAAATTACGTCTGACAAGAATTCGTTGCACATGCATCTCCATGATATTAGAATTAATAATCCAATCATTGATTTTAATCCATCATGCCGAAACGTAAAACGGATATTGGCTGTTGTTCATTGACATCGAAAAAAGCGCTTATCACGTAATGCATTCACGATTGTTCCCGGGCGAAGCCGTGACGGGTTGTTACAGTAGTTACTACATAATATACATTCAGTTCTTAAAATTTAATCTGGCATTGGTTTAAATCATTTAATACTTAACACATTCAATGGAATTTGAATTCAGTAACTTTTTAGGAATTTTTGGTTGATTCTAGTGGTACAAGTGCTAAATGGGGACTTCCAAGTTGGCAGTCAAAGTGAAAGGTCGAGTTTTTCCCGAGCTCTCAGGTGTGCTGAAATGGGTTGTTCTCTGGAGTGTTATCGCGCGAGGATCGGACTGTGGTATGCGAAGGGTAGTCGGGATTTCCGGTGTTTGTGTGTGCGTACGGGGCCTAGTAACGTGTGGCTTATAGCCCTAGTGATAGCTGCGTTGTTAGTTATTGCTGGAGTGGAAGTGAATCCCGACCCTGTTACTCCAAATGTGAATCAGGCAAATGATCCAGCGGCAGCATTAACGTGTTCGACGTGCAGTAAAACATTGAAGAACGGTGTTCAGTGTGGACTATGTGAGAAATGGTTTCACTTCGGCTGTATTAAGGCCAAGAAGGAGGATTGTGATGTCGGAAATTGGTTTTGTAAAGTATGTGATACGTCGGACTGTTTGAGGGTGCAAATCAAAGCAAGGGATCAAATAATACAGGAACTTAGAACAAAGCTTCGTGAATCAGAGGAAACGGTGAAGGATGTGACTGAACGGCTTTCTACTGGGATCAGTGTGGAAGAGGGCGTGCAGGAGCAAACTGAGGATGACGTTATCATAATGGGTGATTCTATGATACGATGGAGTGCGAATATCTCGAGGATGTCAGGTGCGAAAGTGCGGTGTTATCCGGGGATTAAAATTGACCAGCTTGCCCAACAAGTGGAAGAAGCAAATGTAGAGGACTGTGACAAAGTTAAAGTGTTGTTGCTCCATGTTGGGACGAACGATTTGAAGAAGAGGGCTACAGCTGATTACATCATGGAGGAGCTCTGCGAATTAGGCAGAAAAGCTAAAAGCAAGTTTAGAAATGCAAAAATTATAATGAGTGGCATTGTTCGGCGGGGAGATGTTCCGTTAAGGCGAGTTAAGACTGTAAATGACCGCATGGACTGGGTTTGTGCACAACTGGGATTAGTGTACGTAGATGCTGACTGCTGGATTGGTGACCGTGACTTCGCCCGAGACAGGCTGCATTTAAATCGATGGGGCGCTTTCAACCTAGGAAGCCTACATGACGGGGTAATCGGTTCGTGCCGGCCATTGTGAGGAGGAGAAGGTCCAGAGGTTGCCAGCCGACGGGAACAGAAGGAGCTACTTCGGGATATTTGCTGCGGAGGTAAGACTCTAAGATTACTGCAGGTTAATTGTCAGAGTTTAGGAAATAAATTAATTGAATTTTGGAATCTTGTAGAGACGTATTCTCCGGACATTGTCATTGCTACTGAATCTTGGTTATATGAGGATAAAAATAGTAATGGAATAATTCAAGGGAACTACGAAATGTACAGAAGGGATCGGGGGAAGCGAGGTGGTGGGCTATTTATTTGTGTGCGCAAAAATATAGCTAGTTTCTTAAAGTGGGCTGATACGGATCATGAAATGTTATGTCTACAAATTTCAGATAAAGGGAATAAATTCCCTCTTCAGGTGATATGGGCGTATAGAGCACAGAAAGATAACTTTTCGCTTCTCGACACACTGTATGATAAAACTTGTACGGGTAATGCTATGAAAAAGAGCAAAATAATCGCCAGAGATTTAAACCTCCCCAAAGTAGACTGGTCTGGTGAGTCAACCAGCTGTGGTCAAGCTCAGAGCGCTGCAAACAAATTCTTAAGGGAGGGGGGATTTTCCCAAGTAGTTGACTTACCAACTAGAGGCAATAATACCTTAGATGTTTATCTCGTAAGGCCTGTAGAGCTGTATATTAACTGTCTGAAAGTACCAGGAATTAGTGATCATTCTGAGGATGAATTAAATATTAGATACGGTGACATTACAAAATTAGACTCTGATGTAGCAAAAAAGATCATATTCCAGTATCGAAGGGCGGATCAGGGAAAATTTCAGGGGTATTTGAATGAGCTATTTGTAGGATGGGCATCGGAAGGAAATCACATTAATATCCTGAGGACTAACGTTTTGAAAATTTTAAATAGCGCTGTTGATAAATTTGTTCCATTTAAATTACTGAAACAAAACCCAGATCCTGAGTATTACACACGGGAAATCAGGAGTCTCAAACGGAAAATTAGGAAATTATACAATAAAAGACATGATAGTGACAAGTGTATGTTGAAATGTAAGTCCTTATAAAGAGAGCTCGTCTTAAAAAAGAAGGCTGCTCATGACAATATATGCAAGGTTTACTTGGTTCGGGAGGCGAAGGGTGGAAAAAAATTACAGTTATGTTAGGAGAAGAAAGGGAAATACAAATAATTTGTCGATGATAATGTCCGGTGAAGGTAAATTAATTACTGAGAAGCAGGCCATTGCTAATGAATTAAATGTATTTTATGGTAGTGTGTTCAATAAATCCAATAGCTGTGTGTTGGACCTTAACGGTGAATCAGGGGCTCCCCTTTTCCAAATAAACCAGTCAGCAATTGTAAAGCTAATACAAAAATTACGTTACAATATATCGAAGGGTCCTGATAATATTGTTAGTGAAGGACTTAAACTAGGAGGTAGGGCCTTGGCACGATACTTAGAGGTGATGTTAATGTGTCCATAAACAATGCGCAAATCCCTGGTGACTGGAAATGAGCTACGGTAGTCCCAATATTTAAGGGAGGGAGCAGACTTGAATTGGGCAACTACAGGCCGGTTAGTCTTACGTCCATCGTTTGTTAACAGATGGAGCATCTCATTTGCGACTACTTGAGGGAACAGTGGGAAACATAATCATGGTTTGATGATAGGCAACATGGATTTCGGAAAGGTTACTCATGCGAGAGTCAGATGCTATCACTTTTTCAAGATATTAGTGAATCGTTCGACGATGGAGTTTCAGTCGACGCCGTAGTTATAGATTTTGCGAAGGCATTTGATGTCGTGCCGCATGACATGCTACTCCATAAATTAGCTTCGACGAAGATTGATAGAAGAGTAATTTTATGGATCCAAGAATTTTTGACGGGTCGTTCCCAGAAAGTGAAAGTTGAAGGCTGATTCTCGGATGAAATTACCGTAACGTCGGGTATCCCTCAGGGCAGCGTAATCGGAACTTTGTTATTTTTGGCGTTTATAAATGACTTACCAAATGGGATTCGCAGTTACTGTCGATTGTTTGCGGATGATTGTGTAATATATCGAAAGATACATGACTCACAAGACAATGCAGTACTTCAAAATGACCTGAACCTGGTCTATAAGTGGGCGATTGAAAATAAAATGAAAATAAACACCAGAAAATGTAGTCTAATAAAAATAGGGAAAGTGCGAAGGCAAGAGTTTCAATATAACATTGGCTCGGAAATACTTGTAGAAGAAGATTCTTGCAAATATTTGGGCGTTCACGTAAGAAATGATATGAAATGGAGTAGTCATATAGGATGTATAGTTTCTAAAGCTTACAAATCCCTGCACTTTGTAATGAGGGTATTAAAAGGAAGTTTTACCTCTGCTAAAGAATAAGGATATTTGTCACTTGTAAGACCTATTCTGGAATACGCCTCGGCGGTTTGGGTTCCATATCAAGTAGGGCTCATAAATGAGTTGGAAATGGTACAAAGAAAGGCCGCTAGATTTGTGCTCAGTGACTTTAATCCCAGGAGCAGTGAGAGCCGTATGTTAAAGAAACTTGGGTGGGAATCACTTGAGGCTAGGAGGATGAAATCTAGACTCTGCGCTATGTACAACACGTATACAAATCAACCAGCATGGGGTGATCTTAGCAAACTTATGGAAAAGCCTACTTACATGGGTAGGAGCGATCATCGTTTCAAAGTTAAGGGCCGACCACAGCGAACAAATTATGGTAAATATTCTTTCGTAAACCGTGCCATTCATAATTGGAACTCTCTACCTGCCGCAGTCTTAGAGCCTTTTCCCAAACATATAGGTGTGTTTAAGAAAAGACTGACTATTTGTGTAAATACTCCAGTTTAATTGTTAGTTTATTATTATGTCAAGTCAACCCCTGGCACTATCCAGCCCATGACGGGCTAAAGCCGACCAAGCGACCGCTGCCCAGCCATTTAGCCTGCAGATATTGGGGTGACGCGTGATCAGCGCGTCGGGTCCCCTCGGCCGTTAATCTTGGTATTCGTGATCGGGGCGCTGTCTCACTGTCAGACAGCTACTCAATTGTCCTCACGAGGCTGAGTGCACCCCGTTCCAACCCTCACGTCAGTTTTAAAATCCCTGACGGAGCCGGGGATCGAACCCGGGGCCTCCGGGTGAGAGGCAGGCGCGCTACCCCAACACCACGGGGCCGGCGTTTATTATTATGTACAGTTATTTATTTGTTATGTATATCTAATTTGCCACCGGAGGACACACCCCCAATTGCAAATGAATGAATGAATTAAAAATCCGCAATACCTTATCTAAATCCGCAATTAGTGTAACAATATACTTCATTATTACCACTACCGCCAACATGCATCTATAATAAACACTTCATAAACAAAATACACACAACTCAGGTATTCACGATTTTACCACCAGGTGGTAGCATTTCTCGTTTCGAAATTGATAGCCAAGGGAAATGAAATTGCTGACTCAACACAACTGGTGAGATGAAGTCGCTTCTTGCGCTGGGGTATCTCTGTAGAACAAGTACTGCGGAGTTAACAAAGTGGTGGAACATGGCGTCAAATGGCTCGGATTCGTCGTCATGGCTTATGAAGATGCGATTAAAGGCCAAACAAAAAAGCAAGCAAGCTTCCTTCCATCCTTCCTCCCTTCCTTCCTTATAACCTTCGCTCCTTCCTTCCTTCCTCCCTTCCTTCCTTCCTTATACCCTTCCTCCCTTCCTTCCTTCCTTCCTTCCTTTCATCCTTCGCTCCTTCATCCCTTCCTTCCACCTTTCCTTCCTTCGCTCCTTCCTTGCTTCCTTCATTCTTTCCTTCCTTATATCCTTCCTCCCTTCCTTCCTGATATCCTTCCTCCCTTCCTTCCTTATAACCTTCACTCCTTCCTTTCTTCATCCCTTCTTTATATCCTTCACTCCTTCCTTCCTTCCTCCCTCCCTTCCTCCCTTCGCTCCTTCCTTCCTTCCTTATATCCTTCGCTCCTTCCTTCCTTTCCTCCCTTCGCTCCTTCCTTCCTTCCTTCCTTATCTCCTTCGCTCCTTCCTCCCTTCGTTCCTTCTTTACATCCTTCGCTCCTTCCTTCCTTCCTTCCTCCCTTCCTTCCTTCCTTCCTCCCTCCCTTCCTCCCTTCCTTCCTTCCTTATATCCTTCGCTCCTTCCTTCCTCCCTTCCTTCCTTCCTCCCTTCCTTCTTTCCTCCCTTCCTCCCTTCCTTCCTTCTTTATATCCTTCGCTCCTTCCCTTCCTCCCTTCCTTCCTCCCTTCATCCCCTCGTTCCTCCTTTCCTTCCTTATATCCTTCACTCCTTCCTCCTTTCCTTCCTCCCTTCCTTCCTCCCTTCCTCCCTCCCTTCCTTCCTTATATCCTTCACTCCTTCCTTCCTTCCTCCCTCCCTTCCTTCCTTCCTTATATCCTTCACTCCTTCCTCCCTTCCATCATCCCTTCCTCCCTTATATCCTTCAGGGGCCGATAACCTCGATGTTAGGCCCCTTAAAACAACAATTATCATCATCATCAACTTATATCCTTCACTCCTCCCTTCCTTCCTTCCTCCCTTCCTTCCTTCCTCCCTTCCTTCCTTCTTTATATCCTTCGCTCCTTCCTTCCTTCCTCCCTTCCTTCCTTCTTCCCTTCCTCCCCTCCTTCCTCCCTTCCTTCCTTATATCATTCACTCCTTCCTTCCTTCCTCCTTCCCTTCCTCCTTCCCTTCCTCCCTTCCTTCCTTCGTTATATCCTTCACTCCTTCCTTCCTTATATCCTTCACTCCTCCCTTCCTTCCTCCCTTCCTTCTTTATATCCTTCACTCCTTCCTTCCTTCCTCCCTCCCTTCCTTCCTCCCTCCCTCCCTTCCTCCCTTCCTTCCTTCCTTATATCCGTCGCTCCTTCCTTCCTTCCTCCCTTCCTCCTCTCCTTCCTCCCTTCCTTATATCCTTCACTCCTTCCCTCCTTCCTTCCTCCCTCCCTTCCTTATATCCTTCGCTCCTTCCTTCCTCCCTTCCTTCCTCCCTTCCCCCTTCCTTCCTCCCTTCCTTCCTTATATCCTTCGCTCCTTCCTTCCTTCCACCCTCCCTCCCTTCCTTCCTCCCTTCTTTATATCCTTTGCTCCGTCCTTCCTTCCTCCCTTCCTTCCTTCCTTCCTTCCTTATATCCTTCACTCCTCCCTTCCTTCCTTCCTTATATCCTTCGCTCCTTCCTTCCTTATATCCTTCACTCATTCCTTCCTTCCTTCCCCCCTTCCTTCCTTATATCCTTCGCTCCTTCCTTCCTTCCTCCCTGCCTTCCTTATATCCTTCGCTCCTTCCTTCCTTCCTCCCTTCCTTCCTTCCCTCTTCCTTCCTCCCTTCGTTTCTTCCTTCCTTATATCCTTCCTTCCTTCCTCCCTCCCTCCCTTCCTTCCATATATCCTTCGTTCCTTCCGTCCCTCCTTCCTTCCTTCCTCCCTCCCTTCCTTATATCCTTTCCTCGCTCCTTCCTTCCTTCCTCCCTCCCTTCCACCCTTCCTTATATCCTTCGTTCCTTCCCTCGCTCCTTCCTTCCTTCCTCCCTTCCTTCCCTCCTTCCTCCCTCCCTTCCACCCTTCCTTATATGCTTCGTTCCTTCCGTCGCTCCTTCCTCCCTCCTCCCTTCCTTCCCTCCCTCCCTCCTTCCTTCCTTCCTCCTTCCCTTCCACCCTTCTTTATATCCTTCGTTCCTTCCGTCGCTCCTTCCTCCCTCCTTCCTTGCTTCCCTCCCTCTTTCCTTGCTTCCTTCACACCATTTTATGAGAGCTAGTTACTGGTGATATTTGCTCAATGCAATTTGTTCCTTTCCACAGAGTCAAACCTGCTGACACCATTATAGTGCCCTTGAATAAGTCCACTAGTATTATCAATGACACTCATTTCAACAAGTCTGCGTGCGTGGTAGTCTACATTCCAGGCTGGAGGCAGAAGCTGGACGGTGCATACTCAATAAACGAACGCCGAAGTAAGAGTTAAACTTGATTTTTTGATTTCCCATTTAAGCTGATGATGCACTTGATTAGTATGTAATTAAACTTACTTATGTAAGGGTGCATGAATCCCTACATATTTATATCATTAATTTCAAGATCCTCAATTCATCGCATGTCTGTTATGTCATCAAATATAACTCAATACTCGAATAAATAAGTTTTGATTGATAAATAATAATAAATATTTATTTATTTATGTATTTACAAAAATAACAAATAAAATAAACACTGGCACTACAGCCCATGAAGGGCCTAGGCCTACCAAGTGACCGCTGCCCAGCCATTTGACCTGCAGATATTGGGGGGACGCGTGATCAGCGCATCGGGTCCACTCGGCCTTTAATCTCGCCCCACTGCCTCACTGTCAGAGAGCTACTCAATTGTCCTCACGAGGCTGAGTCCACCCCGTTCCAGCCCTCGCGTTGGTTTCTAAAATCCCTGACTGATCCGGGAATCGAACCCGCGGCCTCCGGGTGAGAGGCAGGCGCGCTACCCCAACACCACGGGGCCGGCTTTATTTATTTACAGATCCGTTCAAATTATTAGACTAAGGCAACTTGTTCTTACTAAATCTTCCTTTATCCAACAAAGCATTAAAAAACTACAACTTTACGTGAAGAAATGTCTTTGTTTTTCCCTATTATTCAAACACGAACCGATTTTACTGTGCACGGCGCTAAATGAAGGAAGGAATCAAGGACTTAATTACACTGTATAATAACAATTCGAAACTAATGGTGAGAAATAGCTACACGTCCCAAGCAACTCCCTATTAACAATAAATTGCACCAACAATGACCATAACCTCAAATACTCATTGTAGTCTTAAGCTGTTACTTACATTAACTAAGCAGCGATTAACTCTCCCCACAAAGCAAAACAGCTGAAGGTCAAAGCAGAGTTGCCAACGTCTTGGATGAATCCATAAATTGAGTGGGAACTGTCATTGCGTATTGGGTAGATTTCATTAGAAAGCTAACTATTGCAATGGGTACCATGTTTCGACTTCCGGAAAATTTCGACATATCTTCGCGTTTCACATCCCCCAGACCCCAAAACCACCGTCAGTTCAAAAGTTTATATATAATTTATGTATGTATATATATATATCTATATATATAAAGCTCAATGTTTGTCTGTCTGTTTGTTTGTCTGTTATGTATACAAATCCACACCGTTTCACCGATCTGAACCAAAATTTGTATACTTACCCTTTGGAACCCTGCGGGTAATCCTGTCCACTTGAAATTTCTGAAAAACCACCCCATTCCCTGCATTTAGGCCCTTTGTCCCAAATCTACACCGTTTCACCGATCTCGACCAAAATTTGTATTCTTACCCTTTGTAACCCTGTGAATAACACGGTCCACGTAAAATTTCCGACAGAGCACCCCATTTCCTGCATTTAGGCCCTTTGACAAACATCTACACCGTTTCATCGATCCGAACCAAAATTTGTACACTTACCCTTTAGAACTCTGCGTGTAACGCTGTCTACTTGAAATTTCGGACAGACCACCCCATTTCCTGCATTTAGGCCCTTTGGAACAAATCTACACCATTTCACCGATCAGAACCAAAATTTGTATACTTACCCTTTGGTACCCTGCGAGTAACACTGTCTGTTTCAAATTGCAGACAGAACACTCCATTCCCTGCATTTAGGCCCTTTAGCCCAAATCTACAACGTTTCACCGATCTCAACCAAAATTTGTATATTTACCTTCTGGAACCCTAGAAGTAACACTGTCTGCTTGAAATGGCGGACAGACCACCCCATTCCCTGCATTTACGCCCTTTGGCACAAATCCACACCGTTTCACCGATCAGAACCAAAATTTGTATACTTACCCTTTGGTACCCTGCGAGTAACACTGCTTGAAATGGCGGACAGACCACCCCATTCCTTGCATTTAGGCCCTTTGGCAAAAATCTACACCGTATCACCGATCAGAACCAACATTTGTATACTTACCCTTTGGTACCCTGCGAGTAACACTGCTTGAAATTGCGGATAGACCACCCCATTCCCTGCATTTAGGCCCTTTGGCTCAAATCTACACCGTTTCACCGATCTGAACCAAAATTCGTATACTAACCCTTTATAACCCTGTGAATAACACTGACACTTACATTTTCGACAGACCACCCCATTTCCCAAAAATCTACACCGTTTCACCGATCCGAACCAAAATTTGTATACCTACCCTTTGAAACCCTGCGGGTAACCCTGTCCACTTGAAATTGCTGACAGATCACCCCATTCCCTGCATTTAGGCCCCTTGGCACAAATCTACACCGCTTCACCGATCAGAACCAAAATTTGTTTACTTAACCTTTGGTACCCTGCGAGTAACACTGTCTGCATGAAATTGCGGACAGGCCTCTCCATTCCCTGCATTTAGGCCCTTTGGCTCAAATCCACCCCGTTTCACCAATCTCAACCGAAATTTGTATATTTACCCTTTGGAATCTTGCGAGTAACACTGTCACTTAAAATTTCGGACAGACCACCCCATTTCCTGCATTTAGACCGTTTGGCACAAATCTACACCGTTTCACCGATCTGAACCAAATAGTTCATACTTACCTTTTGGACCCGACAAGTAACACTGTCCACTTTAAAATTCGGACAGACCACTCCATTCCTTGCATTTAGGCCCTTTGTCACAAATCTACACCGTTTCACCGATCTGAACCAAAATTTTTATTCTTACCCTTTAGAACCCGACGAGTAACACTGTCCACTTGAAATTTCGGACGGACCACTCCATTCCCTGCAATTAGGCCCTTTGGCACATACCAACATCGTTTCACCGATCTGAACAAAAATTTGTATACTTACCCTTTGGAACCCGACGAGCAACAGTGTCCACTTGAAATTTCGGACAGACGACTCCATTCCCTGCATTTAAGCCCTTCGGCACAAATCTACACCGTTTCACCGATCTGAACCTAATTTTACATACTTACCCTTTGGAATCCGACGAGTAACACCGTCAACATGACATTTTGGACAAACCACTCTATTCCCTGCATTTAGGCCCTTTAGCACAAATTTACGCCGTTCCACCTAATTACACCAAATTTTACGTACTTACTCTTTGAAACCCTACTGGTAACATTGTCCACTTGATATTTAGGACAACCTTCTCCATTCCTTATATTTAGAACAACAGACAAATGGATCTTAAAAACCAAGTTTTAAGGCGCTAGAACTATTCATGTCCGTAGTAGTGTAACTGTAAGTATATTTTAATAAGTCTATTATTGGCTGGCAATGCGGGCTGCATCACGTCACCCCTACCAGTGTTCGGGTGCAGAATTGTGAAAATAATTAAACCTTAAGCTGCTTATAAATGGCAGTCACAGGGACTAATAAGTTCAAAAAGATTTCTTAGGCCCTTAAAACAGTTATCATCTTGAAAATATTATGCCTCTGTATAAGTGCCATGGTGTTGGTGCAGTATATTGAGGTTATCAGTGACAATAAGCGTTGGTGCTTTCAAATTTACCTTCATTTATACCGAACCAGCCGACGTTTTTCCAAACTGCTCTGCATATTTTCCTACGGCACTATGCGACAAGAAACGACACTATTGGTGTCTATTTTTCTAACAGCTAATGAGATATAGGCCATAGGCAGTGTCTTTTAGTACACTGCCTCCTCTTTCTAATCATATCTTTCAATTCGATTGTAAATTACATATGTCAGTACAGTAGTTAGCAAATAGCCGTTTCCCTATTCATTATTATCATTATATTACGGGAAAATGACCTGAATGTTACGCCAATTAGACTGTAGACTACTACTTATCACCCCCACTACCACCACCATCACAAAAAGTTATATTATTCATTTTCTGTTAGATTTAATATCTTTTCTGTAGTAAGTTAGTATTCATTATCATCCATAAAACAAATAAATCCTCCGGGCGAAGCCGGGCACTAGTGCTAGTATGTATATATATATATATATGTGTACTAGCTGACCCGGCAGACGTTGTCCTGCCAATCAAAGAAAGTGTTGTAACTTTCTTTCTTGAAGTGCTTTTGGATACACATTTCTTTTTGCAATTTCTGTTAACTGCCTCTAAACAATCGTGAAATGAATTAACTAATGTAGAAACATTCGTGGGAGCGTGCACAACAACTCTCCAAAATTTCAACGCAATCGGATAAACGACATATAACGCATACGGGATTTTCTTTACATGGTTCGTGAGCTGTCACCCATTTGTTGAATCTACTCGTGCTCTACCAACTGTGAAATGGATTTACTAAGTTAGAAAGCTTCACGTAAGTGTACACAACAACTCATCAAAGTTTCATCGCAATCGATGAATAGTATAAAACGCATACGGGATTTTGTTGGAACGCTTCGCGCGTCGTCACTCATTTGTTACATCTACTCGCGCGCTACCAATATTGTAAAATGGATTTACCAAGTTGAACACCTTCCCTGGCGTGTACACAACAAGTCATCAATGCTTCATCGGAATCGGATGATTGGCATATGAACGCATACGGGATTTTCTTTAAACGATTCGCATGCCATCACTCATTTGTTGAATCTACTCATGCGCTACTTATTAAAAGCTGGATTTACTAAGCCAGAAACTTTTCTTGGAGTGTACACAACAATTCACCAAAGTTTCATCGCAATCGGATAAATGGTATATGAACACCTACAGGACTTTGTTGAAACGATTCTCGCGCCATCGCACATTTGTTGAATCTACTCGTGCGCTACCTATTGTAAAATGAATTTACTAAGCCAGAAACCTTTACTGAAGTGTACACAACAATTCACCAAAGTTTCATCGCAATCGGATAAATGGTATATGGACGCCTACGGTGCTTTGATGAAATGATTCGCGTGCCATCACTCATTTGTTGAATCTACTTGTGCGCTACCTATTGTAAAATTGATTTATTAAGCCAGAAACCTTCCGTAGGGTGTACTCAACATCTCACCCAAGTTTCATCGTAATCGGACGAATGGTATTTGAACGCATACGGGACTTAATTGAAACGCTTCGCGCGTCGTCGCTCATTTGTTGAATGTACTCGTGCGCGACCTCCTGTGAAATGGATTTACTAAGTTAGAAACCTTCAGGTAAGCGTACACAACAACCCATCAAAGTTTCATCTCAATCTGTGAATGGTATATAAACTTATACGGAATTTTGTTGAAACGCTCCGCGCGTCGTCGCTCATTTGTTGAATCTACTCGTGCGCTACCTTATGTAAAATGAATTTTCTAAGCCAGAAGCCCTCCCTGGAGTGTACACAACATCTCATCCAAGTTTCATCGCTATTGGACGAATGGTATTTGAACGCATACGGGACCTTCTTGAAACGCTTCGTGCGTCGTCGCTCATTTGTTGAATCTAGTCGTGCGCTAACTATTTAAAATAATTTACTAAGCCACACACCTTTCCTGGAGTACATTCAACATCTCACCCAAATTTCATCGCAATGGGATGAACGGTATATGAACACATACGTGACTTTGAAACGCTCCAACGTGCAGAGACAAACAGTAGAATTCGACATCACTGCTACCTTTGGTATAAAGCACAACTTTCCGCCACGGGCGGAGTGTATGTTACGGCGGTAGTTGCACAGGTTGCGACCAGGTGGCTCTAACGTGCAGAGACAAACCGTCCAAAGACATCAGCTTTCACCAAGGCCAAGGCTGGTGGTTTCCATGACGACTGTTTTTGACTGTATATTGTGGTTCTAAAATTGTGAGTTATTGTGGTTCTAAAATTGTGTTCATTCCGCCTACCGGGTCATATTGTGAATCTGAACCATACATGGACCCACCCTAATGTACATACCAAATTTCATCAAGATCGGTCCTGTCGTTTAGGAGGAGTTAAGTGACATACACACGTGTCGAAGAATTATATATATAAAGATATATATGTATAGCAGTTTCTTGCGGACACGATAACTGCCGTAATTTTGCACCAATCTCTTTGAATTTTTTACCGAATATGTATACCTCTAAAATCTCGGTCGAGTTCGTTACTGGGCTAAATCGGTCGAAGGGGGTGAAAATGTTTTTTTTTTCTTCGAAAAAGTGAAATATTGCTATAACTCTCTTATTATGTGAAATATCGAATCCGTTCCAAGGTCATACTATGTGTCGGATAAAGCCCAAAAATTTATGTTTGAAGAGTTTTTTATAGCACCAACCACTGACCAAAGGGGTGGGAAAAAGTGGGTTTTTCGGGAAACATTAATCATATCTCTCTTAATAGGCACAATATCAAAACCGTACAAAATGGGCAATATTCCCCTAATAATTACCTAAAACTTTTGTCTGAAAGAATTTTTGATATGCCCCACCATTACGCCAAGGGACGAGAAAAATGATTTCGGAATTATAAGAAAATGCCAAGAGCTATCATTGGTTGCCATGGCAACAATACTAAATTGATGAGGGATGAGCCATCAGACGTTGCCATGACAACGCATTTGCACGAGATCAGATTCAAATTTCCATCTGACTAAGTGTGAAGCGGCTTCGGTGACGTAACTGGTAGCATGCTGAACTTCTGCGCCCAAGGTCGCGGGTTCAAAGCCGGCCAAAGTCGTCGGATTTTCTGAGAGCGCTAAAAATCCCTCACTATGCTTTCCTTGGAGGGGAAGTTCCAACGTTCGTTGCGAGTTACTGGTTGCGGTGGCATCTAGTAGCCAAGTTCACAGCTAGGTGTCGTTGACGGTAGCAACATTAGGATCTACTGCTTGAAATTGACCGTCTGCAGTCCTTACCTGAATTACAGACTAATACAGCCATCACAATTCACACCGTTTATCAGACAGATTCTACACTCACCCAAAGTACACGGGGTTACATGGCCACGTTGTCGCAGCCCCTAAACTGAGGAACCAACCAAAATCTCTGCGGGAGATATAATTTTGCGTGAAGAAGTAACAGACCGTTACATAGTTACACATCAGTGTCGAAACCTTGCATAAGGACAGTGTGACCACAAGTATAAAAATGGACTCCAAATGACAAGAAGGTTACCGTCATCATAAGACAATAAAATGTTTAAAATATGCATAACATGACGAAAAACAAAGTTAATTAATCTCCGATCATAAAATAATTTCTCGCAATAAATGAGGTCTGATCCTTCTGCGAAAACCTGCATATTATGCCTATTTTCGCCTATCCCCAAGTTTGTCCGGTGAAATCTACCTCCACCTTCCTCAGCTGTTACCTTGATAGTCACTTGTCTGCATCACGTGTTTGTCGAGTCCTGACATAACGCTGAGCAGAGCATTTTGGGAAAAGTCAAAGATAAGACGGATAAACAAGTCACAGCTGATCAACAAATCCGCTTCAATGCGCACCGGAATGAAAGTCACGATGTTACGTTTAAATTGTTGCCAGAAAGTTAAGTCTTTACTTACATAACGTGGATCATATCAGAATCAGAAGATTAAGTTTACGCCAGCTGACGCCATGTTCCACCACTTTGTTAACTCCGCAGTACTTGTTCTACAGAGATACCCCTGCGCAAGAAGCGACTTCATCTCACCAGTTGTGTTGAGTCAGCAATTTCATTTCCCTTGGCTATCAATTTCGAAACGAGAAATGCTACCACCTGGTGGTAAAATCGCTCGGATTCGTCGTCATGGCTTATGAAGATGCGATTAAAGGCCAAGCAAAAAAGCAAGCAAGCTTCCTTCCTTCCTTCCTTCCTCCCTTCCTTCCTTATAAACTTCGCTCCTTCCTTCCTCCCTTCCTTCCTTATACCCTTCCTCCCTTCCTTCCTTCCTTTCATCCTTCGCTCCTTCATCCCTTCCTTCCTCCCTTCCTTCCTTCCTTATATCCTTCGCTCCTTCCTTGCTTCCTTCATTCCTTCCTTCCTCCCTTCCTTCCTTATATTCTTCCTCCCTTCCTTCCTTATATCCTTCCTCCCTTCCTTCCTTATAACCTTCGCTCCTTCCTTCCTTCCTCCCTTCCTTCCTTATATCCTTCGTCCTTTCCTTCCTTTAATCCTTCGCTCCTTCATCCCTTCCTTCCTCCCTTCCTTCCTTTCATCCTTCGCTCCTTCATCCCTTCCTTCCTCCCTTCCTTCCTTCCTTCCTCCCTTCCTTCCTTATATCCTTCCTCCCTTCCTTCCTTATACCCTTCCTCCCTTCCTTCCTTATATCCTTCCTCCCTTCCTTCCTTATATCCTTCGCTCCTTCATCCCTTCCTTCCTCCCTTCCTTCCTTATATCCTTCGCTCCTTCTTTCCGTCCTCCCTTCCTCCCTTCCTTCCTTCTTTATATCCTTCGCTCCTTCCTTCCTTCCTCCCTTCCTTCCTTCCTCCCTTCCTCCCCTCCTTCCTCCCTTACTTCCTCCCTACCTTTCTTCCTTCCTTATATCCTTCACTCCTTCCTTCCTTCCTTCCTCCATTCCTTCCTCTCTTCCTCCCTTCCTTCCTTCCTTATATCCTTCCTTCCTTCCTCCCTTCCTCCCTTCCTCCCTTCCTTATATCCTTCACTCCTTTCTTCCTTCCTCCCTCCCTTCCACCCTTCCTTCCTCCCTTCTTTATATCCTTCACTCCTTCCTTCCTTCCTCCCTTCCTCCCTTCGCTCCTTCCTTCCTTATATCCTTCGCTCCTTCCTTCCTCCCTCCCTTCCTCCCTTCGCTCCTTCCTTCCTTCCTTATCTCCTTCGCTCCTTCCTTCCTTCCTCTCTTCCTCCTTTCCTTCTTTATATCCTTCGCTCCTTCCTTCCGTTTCAAGAAGAGGAAATAGCATAACGAATATTAGTATTAGGACTTCTCTGACTTACAATTAAATATAATACGTAACAAATTAGAACGGAAAGATAAAAATATTCAAAACAACCAATACGCGAAAAATGCAGTCATCACACAATCAGTCTCCCAATGTTCCAAAATGTGAAGGCGACAAAACCACGCTCTGCTACCATTTGAGGCGGCGTGCAGATGGAGGGGACGCAGACCGAGTTGTCCTGATATCGAGTCTACTCGAACATTCCGAACTAGATGGAGAACTAACTATGAATGACTACACTTTTAGAGTAAAGGTTGTAATTTAATAAAACCTTAAACAAGACATTACAAAGGGGAAACGAGGTGCGCATGAAATGGAGTAATGAGGGATGATGGGGCTTTAATAAAGGTATACATATTAACAAAGATAAAACCATAAAAATATAAAAACAAACACAATAAAAAACTATAAAAAAGAAAAGAATCTTGAAGGAGAGAAGCCTAACACTTGCTAGATTGGAGATCGTATCGAAATTGACTAGAATCATATCGAGAGGAAAAGCTAATTAAAATAATAAAATAATACATTCGTCCCACCACAGGCTGATTACCGAAAGTAATCAGAAGAAATATTCTATATAGTTTATGAAGCCGTACAACCCTTGAAGAAACCCCCTTTAAAATAAATCAAAGTATGTCTCACTAAAACAAACTACTTCAGAGAAACAACGACCATACGTCAAATCATTCCACTACGTACAACTTCATTCAACTTCATAACACGCCCAATGAACAAAAATAATAAAGACTAGTCAGACATACACAACCCTTAAGACAGGAACAACCCAAAACTCGACTAGAAGAAAAACGAACCAACCCCCCAAACTAAACAACAACTGACTACATATACTTTTTGAATAAAACTTCTTTTCGGACGAAGTATGAGATTCGATTATCTTACTAGAAGGAAAATGAGCATCTATCACAGTCCCGGGCACATGTAACAAATAAACACATCACCACCCGAAAGAATAATCGATATACCTCATTTAATAACTAGTGAAATCGCACGTTGTTTCGGACTGGATAAAAAAACAAGAAAACAATTACAACGATCCCATATCCAGTTCAGAACCCCAATTAACAATAACATTTTCCCACCCACAAAATAATAACGAAAGCTTATAAATAAATAACCAGGAGGATGTCGATGCCCTAACTCATTTACTCAACACAAATTAACACATAAACACTAGCACAAAATAAACATCATATTCGTCTTTCATCGTCATACTTCATCTCATTAAAGAAAAATAAGCAAGTGCCCAAAGTAACGTCGCATCCCCCTAACAATTTACTTATTCAGTTAAACCGCGATGACATCCGCAGGGCAAATAATACATAATACCAAATACAATTAGGATTAACAAAACAATGAGAACCCCTTAAACATTAACCCCAAATATAAACCAACGTGATCCCTCATCATAGTACGTCAATATAAAAGGTGGAGAAACATGAACCAACAAGACAAATAACATAAAACAATAACAATCTCCAATCTAGTTTTTATTACTGAGAGAACTCGGGACATGCTAACACTGAAAATTGGCGGACATGCATTTAGTAACCAATTACTTCTTCTTCAATTCATACAATGATCATGCTTTCAAAGAATGTACACTTAGCTTAGCCTGGAGACGTTCCCTGAAGATCGCAAGCTGCCAGCTACAAATACTTCATCATCATTTCTATAGTGGCTCACATCTAAGATTAAAGCCTTTCGTAAATAAACGGGAACAAGACGACACGACCAAGATCCTTCGGACACAACCAGACGCATTTTAATTTCGTTACAAAACACATGTAGTACAACACTTTCCAGCTTCTCTCGTAATGGCTTCGTTACTTATTCAACTCTTCTTGGTAATAAATAGAAGATCCATTCTTGGGACATACTGCGTTCCTTAAGTTCCGATCTGATTCTCCTTGCGATGAGCGTTTCATTAGCGCAAAACATGATGTTAGGTTAAGGTTTTTGACGATAGATGGCAGTCTTTACAATATTGCGTACCTTCGTGAGCCGTCTATAAAATAGTAACGGATCACACTCCCGTCTGCCAAATTTGGACATAGCTTGCAATTCCAACTTCCATTAGATGTCAGAGAAGGTAATATTGTTAAATATATCAGCTGTTACCTTGATAGTCACTTGTCTGCATCACGTGTTTGTCGAGTCCTGACATAACACTGAGCAGAGCATTTTGGGAAATGTCAAAGATAAGACGGATAAACAAGTCACAGCTGATCAACAAATCCGCTTCAATGCGCACCGGAATGAAAGACACGATGTTACGTTTAAATTGTTGCCAAAAAGTTTAGTCTTTACTTACATAACGTGGATCATATCAGAAGCAGAAGATTAAGTTTACGCCGTTTCAAGAAGAGGAAAAAGCATTACGAATATTAGTATTAGGACTTCTCTGACTTACAATTAAATATAATACGTAACAAATTAGAACGGAAAGATAAAAATATTCAAAACAACCAATACGCGAAAAATTCAGTCATCACATAATCAGTCTCCCAATGTTCCAAAATGTGAAAGCGACATAACAACGCTCTGCTATCATTTAAGGCGGCGTGCAGATGGAGGGGACGCAGACCGAGCTGTCCTGATATCGAGTCTACTCGCACATTCCGAACTAGATGGAGAACTAACTATGAATGACTACACTTTTAGAGTAAAGGTTGTAATTTAATAAAACCTTAAACAAGACATTACAAAGGGGAAACGAGGTGCGCATGAAATGGAGTAATGAGGGATGATGGGGCTTTAATAAAGGCATACATGTTAACAAAGATAAAACCATAAAAATATAAAAACTAACACAATAAAGAACTATCAAAAAGAAAAGAATCTTGAAGGAGAGAAGCCTAACACTTGCTAGATTGGAGATCGTATCGAAATTGACTAGAATCATAACGAGGGGAAAAGCTAATTAAAATAATAAAATAATACATTCGTCCCACTACAGGCTGATTACCGAAAGTAATCAGAAGAAATATTCTAAATAGTTTATGAAGCCGTACAACCCTTGAAGAAACCCCCCTTTAAAATAAATCAAAGTATGTCTCACTAAAACAAACTACCTCAGAGAAACAACGAACATACGTCAAATCATTCCACTACGTACAACTTCATTCAACTTCATAACACGACCAATGAACAAAAATAATAAAGACTAGTCAGACATACACAACCCTTAAGACAGGAACAACCCAAAATTCGACTAGAAGAAAAACGAACCAACCCCCCAAACTAAACAACAACTGACTTCATATACTTTTTGAATAAAACTTCTTTTCGGACGAAGTATGAGATTCGATTATCTTACTAGAAGTAAAATGAGCATCTATCACAGTACCGGGCACATGTAACAAATAAACACATCACCACCAGAAAGAATAATCGATATACCTCATTTAATAACTAGTGAAATCGCACGTTGTTTCTGACTGGAAAAAAAAACAAGAAAACAATTACAACGATCCCATATCCAGTTCAGAACCCCAATTAACAATAACATTTTCCCACCCACAAAATAATAACGAAAGCTTATAAATAAATAACCAGGAGGATGTCGATGCCCTAACTCATTTACTCAACACAAATTAACACATAAACACTAACACGAAATAAACATCATATTCGTCTTTCATCGTCATAATTCATCTCATTAAAGAAAAATAAGCAAATGCCCAAAGTAACGTCGCATCCACCTAACAATTTACTTATTCAGCTAAACCGCGATGACATCCGCAGGGCAAATAATACATAATACCAAATACAATTAGGAATAACAAAACAATGAGAACCCCTTAAACATTAACCCCAAATATAAACCAACGTGATCCCTCATCATAGTACGTCAATATAAAAGGTGGAGGAACATGAACCAACAAGACAAATAACCTAAAACAATAACAATCTCCAATATAGTTTTAATACTGAGAGAACTCGGGACATGCTAACACTGAAAATTTGCGGACATGCATTTAGTAACCAATTACTTCTTCTTCAATTCATACAATGATCAAACTTTCAAAGAATGTACACTTAGCTTAGCCTGGAGACGTTCCCTGGAGATCGCAAGCTGCCAGCTACAAATACTTCATCATCATTTCAATAGTGGCTCACATCTAAGATTAAAGCCGTTAGTAAATAAACGGGAACAAGACGACACGATCAAGATCCTTCGGACACAACCAGACACATTTTAATCTCGTTACAAAACACATGTATTACATCACTTTCCAGCTTCTCTCGTAATGGCTTCGTTACTTATTCAACTCTTCTTGGTAATAAATAGAAGATCCATTCTTGGGACATACTGCGTTCCTTAAGTTCCCATCTGATTCTCCTTGCGATGAGCGGTTCAATAGCGCAAAACATGATGTTAGGTTAAAGTTTTTGACGATAGATGGCAGTCCTTACAATATTGCGTACCTTCGTGAGCCGTCTATAAAATAGTAACGGATCAATATTGTTATTCAATGAAATGCAGGTTTAACCTCGTTAACACCCCTATAGAACTTGAATATCCAAAAATGCCTCCTTAGTAGACGTTTTCGCCACACAGCAAACATATCCCCAAAATATCAATCTTTTAACTTTAATAGTTTGGGTTGGTCGATGAGAGTGAATATCCAAAAATCCTTACTTAGTGGAGGTTTTTCTTCCAGAATGTCAGCCGTCCCCATGGGCCCCTTAAATTGGATTTATGAGAAAACGGTCGAACACTTATTTATTTTTTATTTTTTTATTTATTATTAAGCTGATTGTTTTCCTCTGAGCTTCAAACTCCTCGCCTATGTCGTTTAAGCGATGGACACTCCGTTAGAAATCCTTCAACCCCCACTATTCACCCCTTTCACTCATAATATACACCACATCGAAAAACCATTAGACATGCGTCAGCTTATTTTTAATGATTAGTATATATGCCAAGTATCACATCCCCGAATAAAACCACTCGTGAGATATTGTTATTCAGTGAAATGGACGTTTACACCCTTAACACCCCTTTAGAACCTGAATATCCAAAAATTGTTCTTTAGTGGACGTTTTCGACATACAACGAACATATCCCCAAAATTTCATGTTTCTAACTTCAATAATTTTGTTTGGGCGATGATGAGTGAGTGAGTCAGTCAGGACATTTTCGTTCATTTATTTTTGAGAATTTCACCCCTCCCCATGAACCCCTTAAATGGGATTTATGAAAAAAAACTATCGAACACCTATTTACTTATTTTTAAGCTGATTTTTTTCCGCTGAATTTCAAACTTCTCGCTAATGACGTTTAAGAGATACATGCTCCTTTAAGAATACTTCAACCCCCCAATTTTCACCCCTTTCACCTCATAATATACACCATATCCATAAACCCTTAGACATATGTCTGCTTATTTTTATTGATTAATGTACTGTATATGCCGAATTACACATCCCCAATTGAAACAACTCGTGAGATATTGTTAATCAATTAAATGCAAGTATAACCCCCTTAACACCCCTTCAGAACATGAATATCCAAAAATCCATCCTCAGTGGACGTTTTCGACATACAGCGAACATATCCCCAAAATTTCAGGTTTCTAACTGCAATAGGTTTGGCTGGGGGATGATGAGTGTATATCCAAAAAACCTTACTTAGTGGATTTCTATCCCCAGAATTTCACCCCTCCCCATGGGCCCCTTATATTGGAATTATGAAAAAACGGTCGACCACCTATTTACTTATTTTTCAAGCTGATTTTCCCCCATGAGTTTCATAATTTATGCCTCTGTCTTTTAAGATATACTTGCTCCGTTAGGAATCCTTCAACCCCCACTTTTCACACATACACCTCATAATATACACTACATCGAAAAACCCTCAGACCTGTGTCTTCTTATTCTTAATGTTGAGTTTATATGCCCAGTATCGCATCCACCAAGGTAACCAATCTGGAGATATTGTTATTTAATTAAATGCACGACTACCCCCTTAACACCCCTTTAGAACCTGAATATCCAAAAATCCTTCCTTAGTGGACGTTTTTGACATACAACGAACATAACCCCAAAATTTCATGTTTCTAACTTCAATAATTTTGGCTGGGCGATGATGAGTGGGTGAGTTAGTCAGGACATTTTCTTTCATTTATTTTTCAGAATTTCACTCCTCCCATGAACCCCTTAATTTGGATTTATGAAAAAAAAAACGGTCGAACGCCTATTTACTTATGTTTTAAGCTGATTTTTTGGCCGAATTTCAAAATTCTCGCCTATGTCGTTTAAGAGATACACGCTCCGTTAAGAATCCTTCAACCCCAAATTTTCACCCCTTTCACCTCGTATTATACACCACATCGATAAACCCTTAGACATATGTCATCTTATTTTCAATGATTAGTTTATATGCCGAATATCACATCCCCAAAGAAACAACTCATGAGATATCGTTATTCAATGAAATGCACGTTTTCCCCCTTAACACCTCTTCAGAACCCGAAGAAACGAAAATCCTTCTTTAGTTGACGTATTCGACATATAGCGAACATATTCCCAAAATGTAATGTTTCCAACTTCAATAGTTTTCGCTGGGCGATGATGAGTGAGTGAGTCAGTCAGGTCATTTTCTTTCAATTATTTTTACCAGAATTTTACCCCTCCCCATGGGCCCCTTAAATTGGATTTATGAAGAAACGCTCGAACACCTATTAACTTATTTTTTAAGCTGTCTTTTTCCCTTGAGTTTGATGAGTGAGTGAGTTAGTCAGTCAGTTAGAACACGTTCTCTCCTTTTTTTTTACAGAATTTCACCTCACCCCATTGGCCCCTTAAATTGAATTTATGAAAAAACGGTCGAACACCGATTTACTTATTTTTTAGCTGATTATTTTTCGAGGAGTTTCAAACTTCTCGCCTATGTCGTTTAAGAGATACACGCTCCGTTAGTAATCCTTCAACCCCCACTTTTCACCCCTTTCACCTTATAATATACACCACATCGAAAAACCTTTAGACACATGTCTGCTTATTTTTAATGATTAGTTTATATGCCGAGTGTCACATCCACAAATGAAACCACTCGTGAGATAATGTTATTCAATAAAATGCAGGTTTAACCCTCTTAAGACCCCTTTAGAACCTGAATATCCGAAAATCCTCCCTTAGTATATGGTTTTGACATAAAACGAACATATCCCCAAATTGTCATGTTTCTAACTTCAATAATTTTGGCTGGGCGATGATGAGTGAGTGAGTGAGCCAGAACATTTTCTTAAATATTTTTCTCCAGAATTTCACCCCTCCCCATGAACCCCTTAAATTTGATTTATGAAAAAAAAAACTGTCGAACACTTATATACTTTTTTAAGCAGTTTTCTCTCCCTGAGTTTGAAGAGTGAGTCAGTCAGTCAGTTAGGACACTTTTTTCCTGTCCCCCCCAGAATTTAATCTCTCCCCATGGGCCCCTTAAATTGGATTTATGAAGAGAAAAAAACGGTCGAACACTTATTTCCTTATCATCCTGTAAGCCAAGATGATAAACTTGACACCAGCCGCGAAAGCCTACGATCTAAATTTATTTCCTTAACTTTTAAGCTGATTTTTTCCCCCTGAGTTTCAAACTCCTCGCCTATGTCGTTTAAGAGGTACACGCTCCGTTAGGAATCCTTCAACCCCCACTTTTCACCCCTTTCACCTCATAATATACACCTCATCCAAAAACCCTCAGGCACGTGTCTTCTTATTTTTAGCCTATTATCAATTTTCAAAAAATAGGCTTATGAGATCACCTTTTGTCCGTGTGTTGGTGTGCGTGTGTGTGTGTGTGTGTGTGTGTGTGAGGAGTGTGTGTGTGTGTATCCACCTAATAAAATCTAAACGACTGGAGCGATTTCAATGAAACTCGGTAAGTTCATAGCACTATTCCGGGTGACCCCGACCGTGCCCTTCAAATTTTGTTACGTCTCACCAATTCAACATGGCGGCTGTGCGAAATATTTCACCAGCATTCAATATCTCTGAAACTATTACCGATATCACCCAGGAATTTTGTATAGTGTCAGAGGGAACTACTATAAGTTCACTTATGTGACCTTTGAAAACCTGGTAACTACAAAACCAACATGGCGGCCAAGCGATTTGCGACATTTTAATAGACGTTTCTCGCGAGTTAACCAACCAATCGCAATGAAACTTGGCACAGTATATTTTTATACACATTATAATGCACCGACATCTAACTTCGTTCAATTGTTTACATAACCTCAATATGGCGGCTGTGCGAAGTATTTCACCGGCATTCTATATCTCTGATACTATTACCGGTATCTTCCTGAAATGTTGCACGGAGATAAAGGGCACTACTGGAAGTTCATATATGAGACTTTCAAAAACCGGTTAACTACAAAACGAACATGGCGGCCAAGCGAATTTGAAAGTTTTAAATAGACTTTTCTCGCGATTTAATGATACAAGCGCAATGCAACTTGGCACGACAAATGTTTATATACATTGTAATGCACTGGCATATAATTTAGTTCAATTATTTACATAACCTCAAGATGGCGGCTGTGCGAATTTTAAATTAAGTTTTTTTGTTTCTTGTGTAGTAATCATGCGATCGAAATGAAAGTTTGAATAATGAACGTACGCAATAATTTCCCTTTAAAGGCACATGACTCTAAGGCCTGTACATATAACAATCCAACATGGCGACCATCAGAATTATTTAGACGGTTCTCTATATCTACGAATCTATTACAGCAGTCAAACTGAATTTTTTAATGTTCATAGGGGCTATGGACATAAGTTGACCTATAGGACTTTCAATAACCTGGTGATCACAAATCCAACATGGCGGCGGAGCGAAGTATAAATATTCACACGGTCGTTTCTCGCAATTTAACCATCCGAGTGCAATGACACTTGGTACAGTAAATCCTTATACAAATGTCAATCCACTGGCATCTAATGTTTTTCAATTGTTTCCATAACGACAAGATGGCATTTGTGCGAAATTTTAACATCTCGTTTTTACTTCTTGTGTACTAATCATGCGATTGAAGTTTTAATACTACACGTACACAATAATCTTCATGTAACAGTACATAACACTAAGCGCTACATATATAAAAGTCCAACATGGCGACCACCCGAAATATTTAGACGGTTCTCAGTATCTACGAATCTATTACAGCAATCAAACTGAAATTTAGTATGTTGATAGGGACAATTAACATTAGTAGGATATATGAAAATAGGCTTTATAGTTCTTCACGGAACTACTTGTTAATGATGAGTTTATATGCCGAGTTATACATTCCCGAATGAAACCAATGGGGAGTTATTGTTATTCAATGAAATGCAGGTTTAACCCCCTTAAGACCCCTTTAGAACCTGAATATCCGAAAATCCTCCCTTAGTGGACGGTTTTGACATACAATGATTATATCCCCAAAATGTCATGTTTCTACCTTCAACAATTTTGGCTGGGCGATGGTGAGTGAGTCACGACTTTTTCTCTCAATTTTCTTTTTTCAGAATTTCACCCCTCCCCATGAACCCCTTAAATTGGGTTTATGAAAAAACTGTCGAACACCTATTTACTTATTTTTAAGCAGTTTTTCCCCTGAGTTTGATGAGTCTGTCAGTCAATCAGTTAGGACACATTCTTCCCTGTTTTTTTTCTTCAGAATTTCCCCCCCTCCCCATGGGCCCCTTTGGATATGTGAATAACAGCCCAAGTTCATCCACATAAAAGGGGGAGAACAGCATCAGGCTTAAGGCCTGGACAAAATAACTTCCTTAAGAGAAGCTCAGACTGAAAGGATTGGGCTGAGGAAATACAGCCTGTTTTTTTTCACTGCCTTACTGAACATTGAGAGTAAATACAATATTTTTATTTATATGGTGAAACGTGCAAACACATTAATAAATAAGATTTAATTAAAAAATAATTATGTTGGCCCGCCTGGGGCAATTGCAAATGTTCATTAATTTCAATTAGGTTGGCACAACCATGTGCTAATAGACAAAAGTTCATTCTGCTTGATGCACACACAAGTTTAATATATTATTGCACTTGCTAGCAAAAACACTTAAAACGAAGATTATTAAAACAATAATAAAAAGGCACAAACTTATCATTAGTGGCAATGATTAGAAACCATGCTGACGGAGACTGCCGTGGCCAACACTTGATTTTTGAGCAGTAAAATTTGGGATGTCCAGCATCAGGAAAATAACCTCGCTAGGGCGATCTTCTTCTTCACCAGCGTTGTACATTGTTTAACATCCTTAGGTTTGATGTTACTTCTCGAATGCCAAATAACATGGCATTTTATAACTGCGATTTGGCGCAGCTTCTTGCGGTTGGAGTGAAGTGCAGAATGCACTTTCTCAGTGCAGAAGTTCCCTGCTGTTGCGTTGCATGGTAGTTTCAACCATGAAATATAGCTGAGGCCTGAAGTTTAGAATGCCCCGGAGAAGGACGGAAGGCAAGAATGCCGGTTGCAGAATGAAGAAGGCCGTAGAAAGTTGAAGAACGAATGCCGATGGGGAGCAAAACGCCGCCACTTAAATAATGGCACCAGAGAAGCATCTGGAAGCCTACAGGCTGTCGGGCGAAGATTGGCCAGGGCGTAGCTGTGACGTCAGTCAGGCAGGAAGGCAGCAAGCAAGGCGACACCCCTTTCAGTAAGTGAGCGTATGCTGGAGGCGCATGACTTTAAACACGCTGAGGTAAGAGTCTTGGATATATATAGAGAGAGAACACTAGTAATAGACAATATAATATTAACAGAAATGAATAAATAAATAAATATGGCTCCTTCGGTGGTCTCGGAAAACAATAAGCAATGACGAGCAAATGCAGCAGTTAAATAACAGAACATATAGACAAGTTAAACATCACGAAAGTGATCATGCTCCGAGACCCCCGAAGAAAAACAAACCAAGAATCAGTCCAAAATACATGAACAGCAATAAAAAGGGTTGACACTTAGCCTCAATAGGCAAAATGGCAATCATAGAAATTGGTCTAGAAAACTGACCCTTACTAGTGAGAACATCTACAACTCTAACATGGTTATCACGGCCTAAATGGCAATGCATACCTCTACCGATATTCCAGACGAGAGGGGGACTTGGATCTCGTAAAAGAACCATGTCTCCCACTCGTACATCAGGCTGGGAAAGCCGCCACTTCTCCCTTCTGTTGAGAGAGCTGAGATATTCCAGCTTCCATCGACGCCAAAAAGAATTACGTAGAGATTCTAATTTTCTCCAAAAAACAGTTAAACCAAGATTGCAGCGCCGAGCCAGCAAAGGAGGCGTTGAGGCTAAAGAACAGCCAATTAAAAATGACTAGGTGTTAAAGAAAGAAGATCTCTAGGATCGTTGGACAAAGGCGTAAGCGGCCTAGAATTTACAATACCCTCAATCATAATAACGAGTGAATTGAATTCTTCATAGGAAAGGATAGCTGAACCAAGAGTTTTCTTCAGCTGTCTCTTTGTGAGCTTTATACAAGATTCCCAACGTCCTCCAAAATGGGGGGGGGGATAAGGGGGGGGGGGTGAAATGCCATTTAAATCCCTTACTAAAAGAGAAATTAGCAAACTGTTATTTAGGAAAAGGAGAGGTTAACGCGGTTTTCCAAAGTTCAGAGGTACTGACAAACAAAATTGCGTTGTCTGATAAAACTTCTGAGGGAACTCCCCTTCTGGCAGCAAACCTAGAAAAAGCTGCTAAAAATAGGAGGTAGAGGCACTTGTTACCAACTCAAGATGAATGACTCCTGTCACCATACACACAAATAAAGTAATGTAGAGTTTACCTAACACCTTTCGTTTAGCTAAAGGGGAATTGATTTGATAAGCACAAGGACTTGTGTAATCAATACCCGTGAGGGCAAACGGCTTGCAAGGTTCGGAACGAAAAGAGGGTAAATTTCCCATAATTTGCGTGACGGGACGGGTTTTGCTTTAAAACAAGGTATACATCTTCGAACGACTGAGTAAACTTCATGAACACCATTAATGAGCCAATATTGCTCGCGAATTAAGCAAAGCAAAGTGCGGGTACCTGCATGCAAGTGCTGGTAATGACATTTCTTGATGATGAGAGTAGTAATAGGATGCCTAGAAGGAAGAATAATGGGATGTTTTTTCTCATGCGGGAGATTAGAATTTCCTAGTCTGCCTCCCACTCTTATTAACCCATCTTAATCCAAAAAGGGGGTAATAGGTACCAACCTACTAGACTTTGGTAGATCCTTACCGCTTAAAAGCGTCTGGTACTCAAGAGCAAATACTTCCTGTTGCATAAGAGACAAGATTTTACGAGTAGCAAATTCCAACTCTATATTGGTAAGGAAAGGTTGCGGTTTTACAGGCTGGTCAAGAATAAGTAATTTCCATCGGAATAAATATGCTACAACCCGAAGTAGTTTGGTAAATGAAGAGTAACGATGAAAAAGACTAGTTGCAATAGAAGATAGAAAAAGAGAAGAGGTAACAATGCGAGCATCTGGAACATCCTCCTCAAGCGGATTAGATGAGCAAGGCCAACAAGAAAATTCCTGACTGAGCTACGACGGATCGTTCCAGTACAACTTAAGAGAAATTAATTTCTTGGGCAAGCAGCCACGTGAAATTATATCAGCGGGATTTTCTTTCCCGGGAACATGTTTCCACTGTTCCAAATGAGACAACTCTTGTATTTTAGAAACACGATTGGCGACAAAAGTGGTCCAATGCGAAGAAGGTTTTGAAATCCAAGCTAGCACTATGGAAGAATCACTCCAAAACCATGTGCTCGAAAATTTCAAATTTAAATGTATTTTTAATTTATTGGCTAATTCCACAGCCATCACAGCGGAACATAATTCCAATCTAGGCAAAGATGTGGATTTAAGCGGAGCTACCTTTGACTTTGAACAAATTAAATTGGAAAATCCGGGTGAAGTGGTTGAAGGGCGGCCTACTAAATAGGCGCAGCAACCATATGCTTTTCAGAACTGTTGGCAAATAGGTGTAAATCAATATACTGATGTGAAGGATTAGCAATTAAAATTCGGGGAATAGAAATTTGAGAAAGATCTAATAAACTATTACGATATTTCAACCAGTCATCCAAAAGGGGGGAGGGCACCTTTTCATCCCAACCAATTTTCAGCAACCAGAGTTTCTGCAAGAAAATTTTTGCAGTAATAACCACAGGAACAATGTACTGCAAGGGATCGAAAACTTTCACTATTTCCGATAGTACTTGCCTTTTCGTTTGAGGATGCAACTCAGATAAGTGTACCTGATAAGAAAAGGTGTCTGAAACCGGAGACCAAAAAACACCCAAGGCTTTAATGGCCGATTCCTCTGTAGGAACCGCAACACATTTTTCAACAGGAGCTTCTTGAGAAACTGTAGATAAGAATTCAGTTGAATTCGAGTTCTACTTATAAAGTGTAAACCCGCCGCCTAAAAGAAGGGATTTTAAATCTTCTCAGACAAGAAGTGCATCAGACATGTTAGGAAAAGAGTACAGAAAATCATCTACATAGAATGCGGTTTTTAATACCTCGGAAGCTAGAGGATGAAAAAGATGACCATCTTGTTCGGCCAACATACGAAGAGAGCGGATTGCGAGAAAAGCAGAGGGCTTAAGGCCATATGTTACAGTTCGTAAACGAAATATTTTTATAGGTTTTGAAATGTCATCCCTCCACAAAATTCTTTGCAAATCACGTTGTTCTGAATTTACTAGGATTTGCCTATACATTTGTTTAATGTCAGCAAGGACAGCAATGGGAAAAAGACGAAAATTAAGTAAGACTGACGTGAGATCTGCTTGAATAGCAGGTCCAGAATGCAGAGTGTCATTAAGAGAAACGCCATTAGCATCTGGAGATGAACCATTAAAGCCACTCTTATCTTTTCTCGGGTGGAATAATTCTTCCATACCGGATGATGAATTAGGTAAACTATTTCTATAGGAGAATTATTAATTTCTTCAGATTTGGGGACCACTTCCATGTGATTCGTTGACTCTTACTCTTCCATGAAAGAAGTATACTGTGCCTTTAAGAAAGGATCCTTCTTAAAGCGATTTTTAATTGCGAATAGGGCTTTGAGAGCCCTAGGCTGCGAGTCTGTAATAACAGAGGGGTTAGAAATGCGAGGGAGACCACAAATCTGCCTTCATTAGTGCGAACAGTAGTTTCTTTGTACATTGTTTCACAGATCTCATTATTAAAAGAAGGAAGTGAGATTGCTTCAATATCTTCAATGTCCCAGAATTTAGTTAATTCTTGATTCAAATCAGTGCCAGCAAAATAACAATGAAATTTCTCTTGAACAGGATTGCGGTATATTTGCCCAGTGGCGATCCATCCAAAATCGGTTTTGCGAAAGAAAACATCAGGAGCTACTTTAACTCTTTCTGAATGTAAACATTGCCAGAAGATGCTGGTGCTTAAAAGCATTTCAACAGATGAAGCTCTGTTAAAGTTTGGATCAGCAAGTTGCAGACGATGCGGAATGTTCCAACTATGAACTGGAAAGGAAGTGATGGGGGTGCCATTACCTATAGATCTTATAATTAAGAAATTCAAATTTAAATGTGTGCCGAGGTTATTAGAATCTTTTAGATCAACTTTAGCATAACTCAAAGATTGTGACTTAGAGCCATTAATTCCTGTAACTTCTATAGAAGTAGGGCATATTTGTAAACCTAACTTGCGGACGAATGGTTCACTGATGAAGTTATTGGTCGCAGTATTGTCTAACAATCCTCTTACAGCAACCCATTTTCCGTGAACATTCCTCACTAGGACTTGAATAGTGGACAATAGAACTTGAGTTTTACTGAACGAGACAGAGCTCTGAGTAAAGCATTGAGCATTTTCCGGCAAAGTCTCAGAACTAGCTTTGGCAGAAGAACTACTAGGTGCTGATGACCGCGGCTTTTCATGTCTATGCAGGTGAGTGTGATGTTTTGCCATACATTGATAACATAACCGTTCCGAATGACAATTGCTTATCATATGCGTCCCTGAGAGACAGTTGAAGCAATGTTTTTGGGCGATAATTAATCTACGTCTTTCATCCACAGATAAAGACTTGAATTGAGCACATGGTATAAGATATGCGATTGTCGACACAAAACACAAGCTTGAACTTGGTTAGAAGACCGAATATTAGTTGAAAAGGCATGCGACCTTAGCCCTCTCTGAGTAGGGCTGATGACCTTACTGCTAGAAGAAGGTTTAAAGATGGAATTACTTTTTTGAGTAGCCACTGCAGAAGAAACTTGGCATTTCGCTTTTAAAAATTTAATAATAGTTTCATAGGTACATAGCGAATGTTGAGAAAGTTCTACTTCCCAATCTTTTAAAGTTTTATGGTCTAATTTGGCAGAAATAAGATAAATCAAAATTAAATCCCAATAAGCCACTGGTTGCTCTAGGCTGGCATGTGCGCGAGTATGGAGTTCTGCGGTGTCGATAAGGTTACGAAGCGATGCGGCATCATCAGTTTGAACAATGGGTAAATCAAATAAGCCCTGTACATGACGCTGAGTTTTCAAACGAGTGTTCCCAAAACAATCCTTTAGAAGTTCCAAAGCTATTTCATGATTTTCATTTGTCAGGGCAAGTGCCTGAATAAGTTTAAGTGCATTACCTTGAACGGACACGCGAAAATAATTAATCTTTTGTATTACAGGAAAAAAGGAAGCTTGTAGTTTAACCTGACCGTTAATCTAGAGATCATGAGCCACGGGACCTCCTTTCTACGTGGAATCCGAACCACAGGACGTGGCATTTCACTTCGAAAATCTCACATGCATTGACCGGCAATCGAACCCGGACCGCCTTGGTGAGAGGCATACAGCTAGACCGCTGAGCCACCACGCCCCACGATATTACAGGAAAAGAATCATTTTCGTGCACCAATGAATTGAATAATTCAAAAAATGGTTCCCATGAGACTTCATCTCCGTCAAATTTGGGAAGTTCTATTTTTGGAAGTACAACACGAGAAGGAAAAGGAGCACATTCTGATGGGGTTTGCCCCCTTTTCTCCTGCAATGTTAAACTTCTTAAAAGTTTATTTGCCTCTGCAAAACCCTTATAATATAAATTTTCCACCTCACAACGATCACCTTGCTGGTCGGGGTACTGTACCTCGATGTTTCTTTGAACTTCGTCATACTTATCAAAGACCTGTTCGTAGCTTTTCAGCCTTTAGGAAATTATATCAATATTACGTTCCGTTTCCAGAAGCTCATTCAAAAAAGTGCGAAAACGCGTTAACTTGCCTTTGACAGAAGCTCTGGCATTAATGAGTTTCTCGTCAATCGTCAATATGAAAGTTTGTTGTGTACTCACGACTATACTGTGAGCTGGTACACCTTGCTTCGGAAGAAGTTGACAGTCTGCCAGAAAAGAGAGTGCGGCTTCTCCTGCGGTGAAATGCGGACCTGCTGTTTGTCTCCCTTCCCAGTGCCAACCATGCACACTCGAGCTGAAACTTTCGAAGTAGATTAGAAAACACATTTTTTAAAATATTAACACACTCAATGTTCAGTATGACATTTAAATTTTGAATTAGTTCCAACATTAATTAATTTGAAGATTTTGTTAAACAGAATGTTTACAAGCTTTCCCGGCGTTACGTCACCAAATGATTATCTGAAGAACAGCCCAAGTTCATGCACATAAACGGGAGAACATCATCAGGCTTAAGGCCTGGACAAAATAACTTCCTTAAGAGAAGCTTAGACTGAAAGGATTGGGCTGAGGAAATGCGGTTTGATTCTTTCACTGCCTTACTGAACATTGAGAGTAAATACAATATTTTATGTATATTGTGAAACGTGCAAACACATTAATAAATAAGATTTAATTAAAAAATTAATTATGTTGGCCCGCCTGGGGCAATTGCAAATGTTCATTAATTTCAATTAGGTTGGCACAACCATGTGCTAATAGACAAAAGTTCATTCTTGATGCACACACAAGTTTAATATATTATTGCACTTGCTAGCAAAAACACTTAAAACGAAGATGATTAAAGCAATAATAAAAAGGCACAAACTTATATTTGGTGGCGATGACTAGAAAGCATGCTGACGGAGACTGCCGTGGCCAACACATGATTTTTGAGCAGTAAAATTTGGGATGTCCGGCATCAGGAAAATAACCTCGCTAGGGCGATCTTCTTCTTCACCAGCGTTGTACATCCTTAGGTTTGATGTTACTTCTCGAATGCCAAATAACATGGCATTTTATAACTGCGATTTGGAGCAGCTTCTTGCGGTTGGATTGAAGTGCAGAATGCACTTTCTTAGTGCAGAAGTTCCCTGCTGTTGCGTTGCATGGTAGTTTCAACCATGAAATATAGCTGAGGCCTGAAGTTTAGAATGCCCCGGAGAAGGACGGAAGGCAAGAATGCCGGTTGCAGAATGAAGAAGGCCGTAGAAAGTTGAAGAAGGAATGCCGATGGGGAGCAAAACGCCGCCACTTAAATAATGGCACCAGAGAAGCATCTGGAAGCCTACAGGCTGTCGGGCGATGATTGGCCAGGGCGTAGCTGTGACGTCAGTCAGGCAGGAAGGCAGCAAGCAAGGCGACACACCTTTAAGTAAGTGAGCGTATGCTGGAGGTGCATGACCTTAAACACGCTGAGGTAAGAGTCTTGGATATATACAGAGAGAGAACACTAGTAATAGACAATATAATATTAACAGAAATGAATAAATAAATAAATATGGCTCGTTCGGTGGTCTCGGAAAACAATAATCAATGACGGGAAAATGCAGCGGTTAAATAACAGAATATATAGACAAGTTAAACATCACGGAAGTGATCACCCTTAAATTCGATTTGTTAAAAAAAAAGGTCAAACACCTATTTTCTTATTTTTTTAAGCTGATTTTTTTCCGCTGAGTTTCAAACTCCTCGCCTATGTCGTTTAAGAGATACACGCTCCGTTAGGAATACTTCAACCCCCACTTTTCACCCCCTTCACCTCATAATATACACCACATCGAAAAACCCTCAGACACGTGTCTTCTTATTTTTAATGATGAGTTTATAAGCCGAGTATCACATCCCTCAATGAAACCAAGCCGGAAATATTGTTATTCAATGAAATGCAGGTGTACCCCCTTAACACCCCTTTAGAACCTGAATATCCAACAAGAAGTTCCGTGAAGAACTATACAGCCTACTTTTCATGCCAATGATTATTCTACGGTATATGAACCTATCTAGAATAATGACGAAATTAAGTTGGTAATATCGAAATATCTAATTAGTTCAAAATATACCTGGTATAATGTAGCCTCATAGAGCACTACAGTTGGCAGCCCTGGTTACTGAATATATTCTTAGTTCCATCTCTTAAGGTACAGAATACAAAATTTGGTTGAAGTCCAATGGACGTTACATGCAGTTAGACACTGGATCTATCAGCAGGCGTAAAAGCATGTTGCCAACAATACCATGCGTGTGCTGGTCAGAAATAATCTGAAATATTATGACATATTGTTGTGCCAATTTGGGGTGAAATCCATTTGTTAGTATAATGGTGAGATATTATTAACAGTTGGCAGCCCTGGTGGCTCTTAAGAATACGCTCAGTCATATCTGTTTATGTACAGATATTACATACAAAATTTGCTTGCATACTTTCTGATATATTGGTATTTGGATAAAGCAAATATAGAGAGCAATTATTGACAGTTGGCAGCCCTGGTGGCTCTTAAGAATACGCTCAGTCATATCTGTTTATGTACAGATATTACATACAAAATTTGGTTGAAATCCAATTGATAGTGTAGAAGTTAGTGTAGTATTTTAAAAGCTGTTGGCTTGCATACTTTCTGATATATTGGTATTTGGATAAAACACATATAGAGAGCAATTATTAACAGTTGGCAGGCCTGGTGGCTCTTAAGAATACGCTCAGTCATATCTGTTTATGTACAGATATTATATACAAAATTTGGTTGAAATCCAATTGATAGTGTAGAAGTTAGATAGTGTAGTATTTTAAAATTGGACATATCAGCAGGCATAGAATCATGTTGGCAGCCCTGATTGCTCTTAACAATACTTATAGTCATATCTGTTATGGTACTCATAGCACATACGAAATTTGGTTGAAATCCAACTGATAGTATAGAAGTTAGCTGTATTTAAAAATTGGTATTATCAGCAGGCTTATAATCATGTTGGTAGAACTGACGTATATAAGTTACTCCAAATTAATCTAAAATGTCATAATATACGTGTGCATAGTTTAAAGCTGTTGGCTTGCATACTTTCTGATATATTGGTATTTGGATAAAACAAATTTAGAGAGCAATTATTACCAGTTGGCAGCCCTGGTGGCTCTTAAGAATACGCTCAGTCATATTTGTTTATGTACAGATATTACATACAAAATTTGGTTGAAATCCAATTGATAGTGTAGAAGTTATATGCATTTAAACATTGGACCTATCGGAAGGCTTAAAATTATTTTGGCAACACTGTCATGGTTGGCCTCCTGGAAATTAAACTGAAATAGTGTTATCTACATGTTTGCCAATTTTGGAATAGCTCCCATGCATACCTTGCATGATATCCAACATTGAGCTCAAATTTCTAGTGCGTTTTTTCAGCAGTTGGTAGCACTGACATCATTTTCAAATATGGACGTGAGATATTCCGGTGCACATCTTTACTCATACTAAATTTGGTTTAGATTGCTGCAGCCGTTTAGAAGCCAGACAGACAGACAGACAGACAGACACACATTTTCCCGGATCGTTCTCATAGTCTACTTTTTCCTCATTTTTGCAAAATGTGAAAAGTAGGCTAAAAATCCTTCCTTAGTGGGCGTTTTTCACTTACAACGAACAAAATTTCATGTTTCTAACTTTAATAGTTTTGGCTGGGTGATGATGAGTCAGTCAGTCAGTCAGGACACTTTGTTTTATTTAATAGATATATAGTAGATATCATGCTTTCTTCTTTAAGTATTTATAAATGTATTATTAATAACATTATTAATTAATTAATTAATTTATTTATTTATTTATGTATGTATTTATAATTAATATATTTCTTTCTTTCTTTTTTTCTTTCTTTCTTTCTTTATTTAATATAAAGATTTTTTAAATTTGATATCTTTCTTTCATTCTTTATTCATTTATTAATTATTTATCAGCGGAACAGGCTCTGGGCAAAGTCAATTAAACAACAGTTTATACAAACTAGTATTTATTTACTCTAAAACTCATAGCACTGTTGACCCGACACGAAATGAACTGAACTGCGTGTGAAGTTGAAAACAAAACACTGTGTGTGTATTGTGTGCGCATCGTAGATGGCAGCACTAGATTTGAAAAAACACCGATACTCGTGTTCAATTGTTTATTATTGTTTTTGTAGGTTAATGTGTTCTAACACTTCCCCTCGAGTGATGTGTTAAGGTTTCTTCTTATGGCTGGATCTGGAGTCCTGCAGCCTTCGTGCACCAGCTGTGGTTGGGTCTCGGAAGACCTTTAGTCGGGAAATCTGCAATCTGGTCCGACGCAGTCTACGATGAGAGATGAGAGATTTGCTCTGGATTGCATCTCGTACAAAATGATTCTTAATGTCGATGTGTTCCGTCTTGGCGTGAAACACGGGATTCTCGGCAAGTTTGAGTGCACTGCGGTTGTCACAGTAGACCGTTAGTTTGGACAGGTCGTCGTGCCCCAGCTCTCGTAGAAGTCGCTGTAGATATATGGCTTCCTTTGTGCACTCTCCTAAGGCCATATATTCCGCTTCTGTAGTGGATAGGGCGACAGTATGTTGCTTTCTGGCGTCCCAGGAGATCGGGCTTCCTCCGAGCATGAAGATGTAGCCCGTATACGATCGACGATCCTCGGTGCAGCTACCCCAGTCTGCGTCCACGTAGCCTTTGAGAGGTTGGTGATCATGTTCATAGGATAGGCCGACGTTCGGTGTCCCCTTGAGGTATCGTAGGACGCGTTTCGCTTCGGTCCAGTGCTGAGGGCCGTAGCAATTTTTTAATTGGCCTAACTAGCTGACGGCGAAGGCGATGTGAGGCCTGGTGGAGATGGACAGGTATGTCAAGGCTCCCACCAGCTCCCTGTATGGGAGTTTTTCGTCGTCTTCGGAAAAATTCAGGTTTTTCTGCAACCGGGTGTTGGTGTCCACAGGGGTGGTTACGGTCCGGCTCTCCGTCAAGTTGAATCGGTTGAGGAGTTCCTGAATATATCCTTTCTGGTCCAGGGTGATTCGTCCATCAGTTTGACAGATCTCAATGCCCAGGCAGCACTTGGCGAGGCCAAGATACTTTATTCGGGAGTGTTCCCCCCAGTTGACGTCCTATTTCAGAAGCCCTTTTTGGGTGACGACACGCAATCAGAATGTCGTCGACGTAAACTGCCATCAGCACAGCATCTTCCCCTGTACCGATGATGAACAAGCAAGGATCCGATTGAGCTGGGACGGCTCCAATAGACTGAAGGATCTGATATAATTTGTTGTACCAATTTCGTCCGGCTTGGCGCAGGCCATACAAGGATTTCTTCAGAAGACAAACTTTGTTGCCTTTTCGAAACTCTTCCAGAGCATCATTGGCCTTGTTAGAGATGTCGTTGGTGGACTACTTATCAATGATCCCCTCTAAGATCTTTTCGAAGTGTTTCGGGACCTCCATATATATTTGGTCGTCGAGATCTCCATTTAAATATGCCGTGGTGACGTCATACTGTAGCACCTTCATCTTGAACCTGGCGGCGAGAGACATCATCAGACGAATTGACCCAGGACGAGCGACTGGAGCGATGGTTTGTGTAAAGTGGTTCCCAGCCTGTTGACTGAATCCTTGTGCGACCAGCCTCGCCTTCCGCTTCTCGAGAGAGCCATCGGGATGGAATTTGTTACGGAGAACAATCCTACTGCCGATAATTTTGATGCCTTGTGGTCGATCGACGAGTACCCAGGTGTCGTTTTCCCAGATTGATCTCATCTCGTTGACGATGGCTTGGAACCATTCGTCGGCCTCTGGGCTTTTCATAGCCCATCGGGATTTCGGCAATGAATGTCTCCTCGACGATTGCGCTCTGCTCGGTGTCTCCAGTTTCTGTAGCTTTTCTGCTGCGAAGATTGTAGCCGCTGTTTTCAGCGACCTCCTTGGCGTCGTTAGGTGGCACCTCGACCATGGTGTCATCGCTGTCGTAGTTGTCTTCTGCGTTGTGTTAAGATTTGATCATCGATTCAAGAATTGAAATGTCTTAATGCGGTTCTTCTTCTGGATGGAATCCTCGAAACCCTTGCACTTCTTCCTCCTCGTCCAGAGGAAGTTGTTGTACAGCATGGATTGGAGCATCCCAATAAAACTCCGCGTGTTTCGGTTGTCTCCTCTGGCTCAAATCTTTCTCTTGAATTTTCGGGGCGGTGACGATTTTTCGACGATTGCGCTCGGCCTTGAGTTGATCTTTGTCTTCGCGTTTGCCTCCAAGAACTTTACGTCACGGTTTACTATCACCTTCCTCTTGTCAGGAACCCAGATCCGGTAACCTTTGGATTCTGGCGTGTATCCCACCAGAATACAGTCTCGTCCACGTTGCTCGAACTTGTTTTTACCGGGTTCTCGGTCGAGATAAATCGCAGGGCTCCCGATGATTTTCAGGTGCGAAATGTCAGGAAGCTTACCCGTCCAAATCACGTATGGGATTTTTCCTCCCAATTTTGCTGATGGTAACCGGTTCCGTAGGTAAATTGAGGCGTTGATGAGCTCGGTCCAAAGAGAATCTGGTACGTCAGACTCCAACATTAGACATCTGCCGTCGTTTAACAGGGTGCGGCTTTTCCTCTCCGCGATGCCAATCTGCTCCAGATTGTAAGGTACGGTGAGCCGTCGAGTGAAGCCCTTGCTCTTCATGAACTTTTCCATTTCTCCACTGAAGTATTCGCAGCCGTTATCCGACTGGATTTGTTTGACGCGCCGACCGGTGAAGTTCTCAGCGAATGCGACGTTCTCTACGGTTGCCTTGAATGCCTCAGTTTTGATTTTAGGAAACGAACCTCGCACCATCTGGAGGCGTCATCGATAAACGTAATGAAATGCCGAGATCCGCCCATGGATGTGATCGGATGTGGACCCCAAACATCGGTGTGGATGATGTCCAGTGGTTCCGATTCTCTCTCGGAACACTTTGGGAAGGGCGTTCTTGTCATCTTCCCCTTGATGCAGGTATCACACTCCAGCTGAGACACTTTGTCATCGAGTCTTATGCCAGTCACTAGCTTATCGCTCACTGCGAGGGTTTTATCGCGCGTGTTCGCATGACCAAAACGTCTATGTAATGTCTCAAGTGACACTATCTTTTCGTTTCGCAAAGCAGCACATGCGTTCTCTTCGTGTTCGCGCACATAATATAAGTCCCCAACTCGATCCGCACACAACTCGATTTCGCCACTCGCGTTCACGACAACTGCACCTTCTTTACAAAACACAACATCGGAACCGTGATCGGTGATTTTGCTCACCGACATGAGATTTGTGCGTAAGTCCGGCACGTGAGATGCATCATTAAGAGTCACATTCACTTCGGTTCCCGACACTTCGGTTTTGAATGAAACTGTCCCTTTTCCGGTGATCGGAGTTGAACTGTCATTTGCAAGAGTGTAGCGCGTTTGTTGATGTCAAGTTGACGAAAACTTTCCGGGTTGCGATACAGGTGGGTCGTGGCGCTACTATCGAGGCACCAGGCAAGACTCTGCATTATCGACACAGCACCATTACCGACGTGGTAGCAGATGTTTCCAGATTCCGTTGCTTGTTCCTCGTAGGATTTTTTGTTTTTCTTGCCGTACCAACAATCCGATGGTTTATGGCCGATTTTCTTACAGATTTGACACTTTGATTTCCGTCCTTGTCTTTGTGATGCAGCGAATTCTTCTTGGGCGGCAATTTTTGATTTTTCGCGAACATGACGGCGGATCCAACGTTGGATGTTCCATTTTTTCGGGCCTCGCTTTCCTCCGTGATTTTGGTTCTCAAGGCTTGGCAGCTCGTCACGTGACTCAATGGCGCAGCGGAAATTTTCAAAGGACGATGGCAAGCTCGACAGCAACATTATCGTCAGTTGATCTGGGTGGATGTTTATCTCCATGACGCCGAGTTTGTCAACATTGTCGAAAAACTCGTTGAGGTGCTCGCGCGTGTCCCCGCCGTCCGCCATTTTATGCAAGGTGAGCCGTTTCAGGAGCGTTGCTTTCCGCGCTGGTCCTTGCGACTGATATATATGGCGCAATTTCGTCCACAAGGCTCGTGAGGTTTCACAATTCTTTACCTGTTTGAGTTCGGAAGGTGAGATGGCCAAGATAATGTCAGATTTCGCTTTCCTGTCGTTTCTGTCCCATTCCAACATGGCAGCAGCATTGTAGGCTGCCGGTTCAGGTTTGACTTTTACACCGCTAACATACTCCCACATGTTCTGGAGCTTCCAGGTATCGTAGTTTTGTTTGTCGAGAAGTTCGATCTTCGCGCTGTGTGCAGCCATCTCGTGATACAAAACTTGACCGCGCTTGCAGCCGAACGCGTGGTGGGGTTAGAAGAGTCCTTTTTGTTCACACTGAATTTTTCGTGTTCCAGTTACGATACTGGTCCCATAACCTATCAGCGGAACAGGATCTGGGCAAAATCAATTAAACAACAGTTTAAACAAACTAGTATTTATTTAATCTAAAATAAATAGCACTGTTGACCCGACACGAAATGAGCTGAACTGCGTGTGAGGTTGAAAACAAAACACTGTGTGTGTATTGTGTGCGCATCGCAGATGGCAGCACTAGATTTGAAAAAAACACCGATACTTGTGTTCAGTTGTTTATTATTGCTTTTGTAGGTTAATGTGTTCTAACATTAGACTATTAATAGTGTATCTTCCTTTCTTTCTTTCTTTCTTTCTTTCTTTCTTTCTTTCCTTCCTTCTTTCTTTAATAAACTGGACGCTGAAAGGCGAGACAGTCTCAAATGAAAATGTATGTGTTTGTCTGTCAGTGTTCCTTTATTTATTTATTTATTTATTTATTTATTTAGCTTTGTTGTTGTTGTTTTCCTAATATCTTGATTATTCTTCTCTGATTGCAGAATTCGTTGAAAGTTGTAAGTGTAATTTTGTTATGGTTGACTGGTACTCTGTGACTTCCAAATCATACCCCACCACAGTTGGAATAACTCCGAGTGCTGCCAAGGTGATAGCGCGCTCTCTAGACGATATGGTCGACGCCGGCGTCACTATCTGCAACCTGTCCGGACTCAGTCTCGGGGGACAGTGTGTGGGCCACGTTGGCAGGAACATGAAACACCGCCAACAACATATCAATTGTGAGTATGTTTACAAAACAAGAGTGGGAAACAAGACGCAAGGTCGCGGGCTTAAACACGGCCGAAGTCGTCGGATTCTTTAAGAGCGTTAAAAATCCCTCAGTATGCCTTCCTTCGGAGGGGATGTAAAGCCGGCGGTCCCATGTCATAGATTTATGGCATGAAAAAGAACCTCCCACTTACTACACTAGTGTGATGCGAAAATTTTTAGGTTAGGATACATAACGCTCTATTAGTTCCAACGTTCACCGCCAGGTGCTGACTGCGATGCCATCTAGTAGCCAAGTCCGTAAGCTAGGTGTCTTGGACGGTAGCATTTGGTAGCGAAAGTAGGAACTACTTGAAATTATTGTCTGAAGTCCTTACTTGAATTAAAACAGATAACACACACTAATACAGCCATCACAATTAACACCGGTTATCAGACAGATTCTACACACACCCAAAGTACACGGGGCTACATGAGCGCGTTGTCGCAGCCCCTAAACTAAGGAACCAACCAATCAGAAACAAGACGCAAAGCAACCTAGCCGGGATCCAAGGTCTGGGCACAGCGCGGCGTATGTATGTCTACCCCTTATTACTCCCGTTTCCAATGGCGTCGGGGAAGAGATGCGATGAAAGTCTACGTGGCGGATGGTATTTAAGGCCGGATGCCCTTCCTGATGCCAACCTCAGGAGAGGAGTTAATGAGAGATGAAATGAATGAAGATGAATGAAACTGAGCAAGGATATGGGAGGAAGCGACCGTGGCCTGTCAGAAGGTACCATCCTAGCATTTGCCAGGAGTTGAAAACGGGAAACCACGGAAAACCATTTCGACGACGGCCAACGGTGGGGCTCGAACCCACGTCTACCGATTTCGCAGAGAGCTTGGCCGCAAGGCCTTGCGCTGCGCTTTAGCGAGCGTAGCTACCGCTGTCGGTCCTGGGCATGGCGTGAACTCAACAAGTACATTATTTATTAATTAAATATTTATTGATTCAATTAGTCATTTAGTTAGTCATTCTGTTAGTTATTTAGTCATTTAGTTAGTTAGTCAGTTATTTATTTATTTAGTTAGTTAGTTAGTCAGTTATTTAGTTAGTCAGTTAATTATTTAGTTGGTTAGTTAGTCAGTTAGTTAATTATTTAGTTGGTTAGTTAGTCAGTTATTTAGTTAGTCAGTTAGTTAATTATTTAGTTGGTTAGTTTTCAGTTATTTAGTTAGTTAGTCAGTCAGTTAGTCAGTTAGTTAATTATCTAGTTAGTCAGTCAGTCAGTCAGTTAGTTAGTTAGTTAGTTAGTTAGACAGTCGGTTAGTTAGTTAGTCATTCATTTATTTAATTATATAGTTAGTTCGTTAGTCAGTCAGTTATTTAGTTAGTTAATTAGTTGGTCAGTCCATTATTTAGTTAATTAGTTAGTCATTTAGTCCTAGTGATTCATTTAATCTGTTAGTTAGTTAGTCAGTAAGTTAGTTAGTCAGTCAGTTCATTATTTAGTTGGTTAGTAAGGCAGTCAGTTAGTTAGTCATTTAGTTAGTCAGTTAAATATTTAGTTAGTTAGTAAGTCAGTCAGTTAGCCAGTCAGTTAGTTAATTATTTAGTTAGTTAGTTAAGTATTTAGTTAGTTAGTGAGTCAGTCAGTTAGTTAGTTGGTTAGTCAGTTAGTCAGTCAGGTAGTTAGTCAGCTAGTTTTGAGAGGTGGAACTATGAGTTAATCTGCCCCTAGTTAGTCAGTTAGTTAGTTATGGGTTAGTTAATTGGTTAGTCACTCAGTCAGATAGTAAGTCAGTTAGTTAATTTGTTAGTTAGTTAGTCAGTTAGTTAATTGTTTATACACTTGAAGTCATAGCCAACGCAGTTCGACGCGAGATTGCCATATTGGACAATGCAGCAGCTGATGGTACAATATTAGTCGTCTTGCATTGCCAAGGAACAAGATTGCCTTACTTCCACGGATGTTAATGTGTTCAAATTGTGTTCATGTGCTCATGTGCGTGCAAATCAGTGTTCTCATACGATAACATTTCCCTTGCCTACAATACTTCCTGAGAAACTCGCGTAACGGGCATGTATGCATTTTCATGAAATGTTTGTATAACAACGCATTTGTTTAAAATAAAATAGTTTCCATGACTTAGTTAATGACCCTCGTATCTCACATCAAGTCCGCGACCACTTTATCCCATTCCCAACCCTTTAATTTATTTATTTATTTATTTATTTATTTATTTACTTATTTATTTTAATATTTAATTTATTTATATAATATTTTATTTTTCATTTTTCATTTTTAGCCTGCTTTTCACATTTTGCAAAAATGAGGGAAAAGTAGTCTTATGAGACCGGGCAAATGTGTGTCTGTCTGTCTGTCTGTCTGTCTGTCCTTCTGTCTGTCTGGCTGGCTGTGTGTGTGTGTGTCCCCCCCCCCTTATCAACTCCTAAACGGCTGCAGAAATCAAAACCAAATTTAGTATGAGTAAAGATGTGCACCGGAATATCTCACGTCCATATTTGAAAATGATGTCAGTGCTACCAACTGCTGAAAAAACGCACTAGAAATTTGAGCTCAATGTTGGATATCTTGCAAGATATACATGGGAGCTATTCCAAAATTGGCACACATGTAGATAATACTATTTCAGTTTAATTTCCAGGAGGCCAACCATGACAGTGTTACCAAAATAATGTTAAGCCTCCTGAATGGTCCAATGTTTAAATGCATATAACTTCTACACTATCAATTGGATTTCAACCAAATTTTGTATGTAATATCTGTACATAAAGGGATATGATTAGGCGTATTCTTACGAGCCACCAGGGCTGCCAACTGTTAATAATTGCTCTCTCTATTTTTTTTTCCAAATACCAATATATCAGAAAGTATGCAAGCCAACAGCTTTAAACTACGCACACGTATATTCTGACATTTTAGATTAATTTGGAGTAACTTATATACGTCATTTCTACCAACATGATTATAAGCCTGCTGATAATAACACTTTTTAAATACGTCTAACTTCTATACTATCAGTCGGATTTCAACCAAATTTCGTATGTGCTATGTGTACCATAACAGATATGACTATAAGTATTGTTAAGAGCAATCAGGGCTGCCAACTGTTAATAAATGCTGTCTATATTTTTTTACCCTAATATCAATATATCAGAAAGTATGCAAGCCAACAGCTCTATATTTTGCACACGTATAGCACCTGACACTCTAGATTAATTTGGAGTAATTAATACAAGGCAGTGCTGCCAACATGATTCTATGCCTGCTGATATGTTCAATTTTAAAATACATGTAACTTCTATACTAACAAACGTATTTCATCCAAAATTGGCACAACAGATATCATAATATTTCAGATTATTTCTGACCAGCACACGCATGGTATTTTTGGCAACATGCTTTTACGCGTGCTGATAGATCCAGTGTCTAACTGCATGTAACGTCCATTGGACTTCAACCAAATTTTGTATTCTGTACCTTAAGAGATGGAACTAAGAATATATTCAGTCGCCAGGACTGCCAACTGTAGTGCTCTATTAGGCTACATTTTACCAGGTATATTTTGAACTAATTAGATATTTCGATATTACCAACTTAATTTCGTCATTATTCTAGATAGGTTCATATTCTGTAGAATAATCATTGGCATGAAAAGTAGGCTGTATAGTTCTTCACGAAACTTCTTGTTTAAATTTGTATTTATTTATTTTTCATTTTTAGTTTTTTTATATATAGACTATATTATTTTATTTTTAGAGTTTTGCTGCAACAATTGCTACTAAAATTAGACAAATTGAACATACACTCAAATACATTGGACTGATGGCGAAGATGTCCCACGTCCTTAAAATGACCCTAATCCCTGTGGTCTTGATGCTCTCAGCCTTCGATCCTGCCGGCCCACTCTTCTACCCACCCGCTCAGTGTGTTTCGCCCATTTCGGAGAAAGACGCTGACTGTGTTGAGGTCTTCCACACAGACCGCGGCTTCTTCGGCGCTCCAGTGCGAACGGGCACCTTCGACTACTGGATCAATGGAGGCTTACGAGTGCAGCCCGGCTGTGTGACAGCCTTCTTAAAGCGAACAGGTAACCATAGAGAGGAAATGTTTAGCCTATTGCATTTATGAGATCTCCTTTTGTCCGTGTGTGTGCATGTGCGTGTCCCTCCTAGTAAAATCTCAACGTCAGGAGAGGTTTCAATTAAACTCGGTACTATTTCGTCCGACCCCGATCGTGTCCTTCAAATTTTAATACGTTTCACCAAAAGAAATATTTCATCGGCATTCTATATCACCGAAACTGTTACTGATTTCAACCCGAAATTGTGTAAGGTGATAAAGGATACTACTATACTCTGTATTTCAAAAGAAAGAACGTGCAGGAAATTGCGGGAGCTCGGAACAGCTGAGCTGTGTTGCTAAGTTTTTATTGTTGATGTAGATCAGCTGCTTTGAATAATACACAGGGCTACACTTCGGACATTATTTCGGTACTATTATGTACAATATAATGTAAATGTCGATCCTGAGTCAACGCCGAGGACATTCAAATAGAGAAATCTATTATATACTAGCTGACCCGGTAGACGTTGTCCTGCCAATCAAAGAAAGTGTTGTAACTTTGTTTCTTGAAGTGCTTTTGGATATACAATATTTTTTTTCAATTTCCGTTAACTGCCTCTAAACTATCATGAAATGAATTAACTCATCTAGAAACATTCGCGAGAGCGTGCACAACAACTCTTCAAAGTTTCATTGCAATCGGATAAATGGCATATACGCATACGGGATTTTGTTTAAATGATTCGTGTGCAGTCACTCATTTGATGAAACTACTCGTGCTCTACCAACTGTGAAATGGATTTACTATGTTAGAAAGCTTCACGTAAGTGTACACAAGAACTCATCAAAGTTTCATCGCAATCGATGAATAGTATATGAACGCATTCAGGATTTTGTTGGAACGCTTCGCGCGTCGTCACTAATTTGTTACATCTACTCGTGCGCTACCAATATTGTAAAATGGATTTATCAAGTTGAACACCTTCTCTGGCGTGTACACAACAACTCAACAATGTTTCATCGGAATCGGATGAATGACATATGAACGCATACGGTATTTTCTTTAAACGATTCTCGCGCCATCGCACATTTGTTGAATCTACTCGTGCGCTACCTATTGTAAAATGAATTTACTAAGCCAGAAACCTTTACTGAAGTGTACACAACAATTCACCAAAGTTTCATCGCAATCGGATAAATGGTATATGGACGCATACGGTACTTTGTTGAAATGATTCGCGTGCCGACACTCATTTGTTAAATCTACTCGTGCGCTACCTATTGTAAAATGGATTTATTAAGCCAGAAACCTTCCGTAGGGTGTACTCAACAACTCACCCAAGTTTCATCGTAATCGGACGAATGGTATTTGAACGCATACGGGACCTTATTGAAACGCTTCGCGCGTCGTCGCTCATTTGTTGAATGTACTCGTGCGCAACCTCCTGTCAAATGGATTTACTAAGTTAGAAACCCTCACGTAAGTGCACACAATATCTCACCATAGTTTCATTGCAATCGGATGACTGGTATATGAACGCATACGGGACTTGTCGCGTCGTCGCTCATTTGTTGAATCTACTCGTGCGCTACCTATGGTAAAATGGATTTACTAATCCAGAAGCCTCCCCCTGGAGTGTACACAACATCTCACCCAAGTTTCATCGCGATCGGACGAATGGTATTTGAACGCATACGGGACCTTCTTGAAACGCTTCGTGCGTCGTCGCTCATTTGTTGAATCAAGTCGTACGCTATCTATTGTAAAATAATTTACTACGCCAAACACCTTCCCAGGAGTACACTCAATATCTCACCCAAGTTTCATCTAAATGGGATGAACGGTATATGAACGCATACGTGACTTTGAAACGCTCCAACGTGCAGAGACAAACAGTCGAATTCGACATCACTGCCACCTTTGGTATAAAACATAACTTTCCGCCCCGGGCGAAGTGTATGTTATGGCGGTAGTTGCTCAGGTTGCGACCAGGTGGCTCTAACGTGCAGAGACAAACCGTCCAAAGACATCAGCTTTCACCAAGGCCAAGGATAGTGGTTTCCATGACGACTGTTCTTGACTGTATATTGTGGTTCTAAAATTGTGTGTAAATTGTGGTTCTAAATTGTGTTCATTCCACCAACCGGGTTAGATTGTGAATCTAAACCATACATGGACCCACACTAATGTACATACCAAATTTCATTTAGATTGTGAATCTAAACCATACATGGACCCACACTAATGTACATACCAAATTTCATTAAAATCGGTCCAGTCGTTTAGGAGGAGTTCAGTCACATACGCACGTGTCGAAGAATTATATATATAAAGACTAGCAGGTACCCGCGGCTTCGCTCGCGTCATAGTCGTGTCATATTGTTATTCAATGAAATGCAGATTTAACCCCGTTAACACCCCTTTGATCCTGAATATTCAAAAATCCCTCCTTAGTAGACGTTTCCGACACACAACAAACATATCCCCAAAATATCGAAGACCAACATAAGAAAGTGGGGATTTGCCTGCGACTCCACACTATGTGACTGTGGTGAAGAACAGACAATGAGCCATCTCCTTGTCTGCAACTCGTGTCCAACAACATGCTCTCCCCAGGATGTGATCGACGCTACCAAGGAAGCACGTGAATTAGCTACATACTGGACACACCACATCTAATTAAATCTGTGCTTGTGTAGTGTATAATTATGCTGTTACATGCCATCAGAAATGATAATGCTTATTGTACCAGATTTTGGAATATTCCTCTTTGTATTTTGCTGTCTTGTTTCTTTTTATACCTTGTGAGTTATGATGTATGTTTTCTGACACGATTAAATTAAATCATTCTTCTAACTTTAATAGTTTTGGTTGGTCGATGAGAATGAATATCCAAAAATCCTTCCGTAGTGGAAGTTTTCTTCCAGAATTTCACCCCTCGCGATGGGCCCCTTAAATTGGATTTATGAAAAAACGGTCGAACACTTATTTATTTTTTATTTTTTAAATTATTATTAAGCTGATTGTCTTCCTCTGAGTTTCAAACTCCTCGCCTATGTCGTTTAAGAGATGCACGCTCCGTTAGGAATCCTTCAACGCCCACTTTTCACCCATTTTACTCATACCATAATATACACCACATCGAAAAACCATTAGACATGTGTCAGCTTATTCTTAATGATTAGTTTATATGCCAAGTATCACTTCTCCAAATGAAACCACTCATGAGATATTGTTATTCACTGAAATGCACGTTTAACCCCTTCACACCCCATCAGAACCTGAATATCCAAAAATATTTCCTTAGTGGACGTTTTCAACATACAACGAACATGACCCCAACATTTCATGTTTCTAATTTCAATAATTTTGGCTGGGCGATGGTGAATGAGTGAGTCAGTCAGGACATTTTCTTTCATTTATTTTTGAGAATTTCACCCCTCCCCATGAACCCCTTTAATGGGATTTATAAAAAAACGGTCGAATACCTATTTACTTATTTTTAAGCTGATTTTTCCGCTGAATTTCAAACTTCTCGCTGATGTCGTTTAAATGATACACGCTCCATTAAGAATTCTTCAACCCCCAATTTTCACCCCTTTCACCTGATAATAGACACCATATCGATAAACCCTTTAACATATGTCTGCGTATCTTTATTGATTAATTTATATGCAGAATATCACATCCCCAAATGAAACAACTCGTGAGATATTGTTAATCAATGAAATGCAAGGTTAACCCCCTTAACACCCATTCAGAACATGAATATCTAAAAATCCATCCTTAGTGGACGTTTTCGACATACAACGAGCATATCCCCAAAATTTCAAGTTTCTAACTGCAATAGGTTTGGCTGGCGAATGATGAGTGAATATTCAAAAATCCTTCTTTAGTGGACCTCTTTCCCCAGAATTTCACCACTCCTCATGGGCCCCCTAAAATGGATATATGAAAAAACGGTCGACCACCTATTTACTTATTTTTTCAAGCTATTTTTCCCCCTGAGTTTCATACTTTATGCCTCTGTCTTTTATGAGATACTTGCGCCGTTAGGAATCCTTCATCCCCCACTTTCACACATACACCTCATAATATACACTACATCGAAAACCCCTCAGATATGTGTCTTCTTATTCTTAATGATGAGTTTTATATGCCGAGTATCGCATCCACCAAGGAATCCAATCGGGAGATATTGTTATTCAATTAAATGCAGGTCTACCCCCTTAACATCCCTTTAGAACCTGAATATCCAAAAATCCTTTCTTAATGGACGTTTTAAACATACAACGAACATAACCCCAACATTTCATGTTTCTAACTTCAATAATTTTGGGTGGGCGATGATGAGTGTGTAAGTCAGGACATTTTCTTTCATTTATTTTTCAGAATTTCACCCCTCTCATGAACCCCTTAAATTGGATTTATGAAAAAAAAAACGGTCGAACACCTATTTACTTATTTTTAAGCTGTTCTTCCCCCCTGCGTTTGATGAGTGAGTGAGTTAATCAGTTAGAACATTTTCTTTCCTTTTTTTTTCTCGTAGAATATCAGCCCTCTGCAAGGGGCCCTTAAATTGGATTTATGAAAAAACGGTCGAACACCTATTTATTCATATCTTAAGCTGTTTTTTTCCCCGCTGAATTTCAAACTTCTCGCCTATGTCATTTAAGAGATACACGCTCAGTTAAGAATCCTTCAACCCCCAATTTTCACCCCTTTCACCTCATAATATACACCACATCGATAAACCCTTAGATATATGTCTGCTTATTTTTAATGTTTAGTTTATTTGACGAATATCACATCCCCAAAGAAACAACTCATGAGTTATCGTTATTCAATTAAATGCATGTTTACCCCCTTAACACCTCTTAAGAACGCGAATAAACAAAAATCCTTCCTTAGTTGACGTTTTCGACATTCAGCGAAAATATTCCCAAAATTTAATGTTTCCAACTTCAATAGTTTTCGCTGGGTGATGATGAGTGAGTGAGTCAGTCAGGTCATTTTCCTTCAATTATTTTTACCAGAATTTTACGCCCTCCCCATGGGCCCCTTAAATTTGATTTATGAAGAAACGGTCGAACACCTATTAACTTATTTTTTAGCTGTATTTTTCCCCTGAGTTTGATGAGGGAGGGAGTTATTCAGTCAGTTAAGTCACTTTCTCTCCTTTTTTCCCCCGAATTTCACCCCACCCTATTGGCCACTTAAATTGAATTTATGAAAAAACGGTCGAACACCGATTTACTTATTTTTAAGCTGATTTTTTCCGCTGAGTTTTTAAACTTCTTTCCTATGTCGTTTAAGGGATACACGCTCCGTTAGGAATCCTTCAACCCCCTCCCCCACTTTTCACCCCTTTCACCTTATAATATTCACCACATCGAAAAACCCTTAGACACATGTCTGGTTATTTTTTATGATTAGTTTATATGCCGAGTATCATATCCCCAAATGAAACCACTCGTGAGATATTGTTATTCAATAAAATGCAGGTTTAACCCCCTTAAGACACCTTTATAACCTGCATATCCGAAAATCCTCCCTTAGTGTACGGTTATGACATACAACGAACATGTCCCCAAAATATCATGTTTCCAACTTCAAACATTTTGGCTGGGCGATGATGAGTGAATGAGTGAGTGAGTGACTCAGGACTTTTTCTCCAATTTTTTTCAGAATTTCACCCCTCCCCATGAACCCCTTAAATTTGATTTATGAAAAAAAAACCTGTCGAACACTTATTTACTTATTTTTATGCAGATTTCTTCCCTGAGTTTGAAGAGTGAGTGAGTCAATCAGTTAGGACACTTTCTTTCCTGTTCACATCTCCCCCGCCCCCAGAATTTCTCCCCTCCCCATGGGCCCCTTAAATTGTATTTATGAAAAAAAGAACGGTCGAATACCTATTTACTTATCTTTTAAGCTGATTTTTTTCCGCTGAGTTTCAAACTCCTCACCCATGTCGTTTAAGTGATACACGCTCCGTTAGGAATCTTCAACCCCCACTTTTCACCCCTTTCACCTCATAATATACACCACATCGATAAACCCTCAGACATGTGTCTTCTTATTTTTAATGATGAGTTTATATGCCGAGTATCACATTCCCCAATGAAACCAATCGGGAGTTATTGTTATTCAATGAAATGCAGGTTTAACCACCTTAAGACCCCTTTAGAACCTGAATATCCGAAAATCCTCCCTTAGTGGACGGTTTTGACATACAATGATCATATCCCCCAAAATGTCACGTTTCTAACTTCAATAATCTTGGCTGGGTGATGGTGAGTGAGTCAGGGCTTTTTCTTTCAATTTTCTTTTTACGGAATTTCACCCCTCCCCGTGGACCCCTTAAATAGGGTTTATGAAAAAAACTGTCGAACAGCTATTTACTTATTTTTAAGCAGTTTTTCCCCCCGAGTTTGATGAGTGAGTTGTCAGTCAATCAGTTAGGACACTTTTTTTCCTGTTTCCCCCCCCCCCCCCCCAGAATTTCACCCCTCCCCATGGGCCCCTTAAATTGGATTTATGAAAAAACGGTCAAACACCTATTTAATTATTTTTTATTCTGATTTTTTCCCGATGAGTTTCACACTCCTCGCCTATGTCGTTTAAGAGATACACGCTCCGATAAGAATCCTTCAACCCCCACTTGTCACCCCTTTCACCTCATAATATACACCACATCGAAAAATCCTCAGACACGTGTCTTCTTATTTTTGATGATGAGTTTATATGCCGAGTATCACATCCCTCAATGAAACCAAGCCGGAGATATTGTTATTCCATGAAATGCAGGTGTACCCCCTTAACACCCCTTTAGATCCTGAATATCCAAATATCCTTCCTTAGTGGGCGTTTTCGACTTACAACGAACATATCCCCAAAATTTCAGGTTTCTAACTTTAATAGTTTTGGCTGGGCAATGATGAGTCAGTCAGTCAGTCAGTCAGTCAGTCAGTCAGTCAGTCAGGACACTTGATTTTATATAAGAGATAATCCAAAATTGACTCATTACCGCAGGGCTCAAACCACTAGACCTAGAAAGCTGAAATTTTGCATGTTGGTTGATCCGAGTATGTAAAGGCTCACTAAGAAACGGTTTTTGAAAATTCAATTTGTAAGTGACTTTTTTCGGCCCTTTGGCATTGACCATCCAAAATTGACTCATCGACGCAGGGCTCTAACCACAAGACCTAGAAAGCTGAAATTTGGCATGTTGGTTGATCCGAGTATGTAGAGGCCCACTAAGAAACGGTTTTTGAAAATTCAATTTGTAAGTGACTTTTTTCGGCCCTTTGGCACTGAGCAAGGACAGTCGGTAAAAAGTTCGGATTTAGCTCATTTTAAGCCGCCAGATACGAGAAACAATACTCAGAGATCCTATAGGGACCCCGAAAAACACTTTTTAAGTTCCTAAAATGAACGGTTTCGGAGATATTCCCAAATAACTGTGTTCCCTCTGAGAAACAGATCAACGTTACTATGGCAACCGCTGAAATTTCGCAGACCGGGGATAGTTTTCTGGCAATATATCGTAAACCGTTCGTTTTAGGGCCATAAAACGCGGTGTTCGAAGTGGAAACTACGAACATTGCTCCTTGCATTGATACACACATAACGAGCTATATTCCATATTTCTACGAGCAAATCGACTTGGAAAGCCTCATCTATTATATATAATCCAAAATTGACTCATCACCGCAGGGCTCAAACCACTAGACCTAGAAAGCTGAAATTTTGCATGTTGGTTGATCCGAGTATGTAAAGGCTCACTAAGAAACGGTTTTTGAAAATTCAATTTGTAAGAGACTTTTTTCGGCCCTTTGACATTGGCTATCCAAAATTGACTCATCGACCCAGGGCTCAAATCACTAAATCTAGAAAGCTGAAATTTTGCATGTTGGTTGATCCGAGTATGTAGAGGCCCACTAAGAAGCGGTTTTTTAAAATTCAATTTGTAAGTGATTTTTTTCGGCCCTTTGGTACTGAGCAATGACAGTCGATAAAGAGTTCGGATTTAGCTCATTTTAAGCCGCCAGATACGAGAAAAAATACTCGTAGGTCATGTAGGGGTCCCCGAAACACAATTTTAAGTTCCTAAAATGAACGGTTTCGGAGATATTCCCAAATAACTGTGTTCCCTCTGAGAAACAGATCAACGTTTCTATGGCAACCGCTGAAATTTCGCAGACCGTGGTTAGTTTTCTGGCAATATATCGAAAACGATTCGTTTTATGGCCTTAAAACGCGGTGTTCGAAGTGGAAACTACGAACATTGCTCCTCGCATTGATACACACAGAACGAGCTATATTCCATATTTCTACGAGCAAATCGACTTGGAAAGTCCCATCTATTATATATAATCCAAAATTGACTCATCACCGCAGAGCTCAAACCACTAGACCTAGAAAGCTGAAATTTTGCATGTTGGTTGATCCGAGTATGTAGAGGCTCACTAAGAAACGGTTTTTGAAAATTCAATTTGTAAGTGACTTTTTTCGGCCTTTTGGCATTGACCATCCAAAATTGACTCATCGACGCAGGGCTCAAACCACTAGACCTAGAAAGCTGAAATTTTGCATGTTGGTTGATCCGAGTATGTAGAGGCCCACTAAGAAACCGTTTTTGAAAATTCAATTTGTAAGTGACCTTCTTAAGCCCTTTTGCACTGAGCAAGGACAGTCGGTACAAAGTTCGGATTTAGCTCATTTTAAGCCGCCAGATACGAGAAACAATACTCGGAGATCCTATAGGGACCCCGAAATACAATTTTTAAGTTCCTAAAATGAACGGTTTCGGATTTATTTATCTATTTATTTATTTATTAATTAATTTATTTATTTATTTATCGTATGGCTTTTAGTGCCGGGAGTGTCCGAGGACATGTTCGGCTCGCCTGAGTCTGTAACTGCTTCCAGCGGTCACCCTAAAGGGTGAGCTACTAGTTCCGTTCAATTTCAAGTAGTTCCAACTTTCGCCACCAGATATCAATGATACCTAGTGGTGAACGTTGGAACTTTGATAGAGCGTTCTGACGAAATCTAACCTAACAAATTTTGCTTTACACAAGTTTAGTCTGTGAAAGGATCGTTTACATGCCATAAATCTATGACATGGGACCGCCGGCTTTACTTCCCCTCCGAAGGAAGGCATACCGAAGGATTTTTAACACTCTTAAAAAATCCGACGACTTCGGCCGGGTTTGAACCCGCTATCTTTGGCATAGCAGTTCAGCATGCTACCGACTACGCCACCGAAGCCGGTTTCGGAGATATTCCCAAATAACTGTGTTCCCTCTGAGAAACAGATCAGCGTTACTATGGCAACCACTGAAATTTCGCAGGCCGGGGATAGTTTCCTGGCAATATCTCGAAAACCGATCGTTTTAAGGCCTTAAAACGCTGTGTTCGGTTCCCACCTCATAGAAGTGGAAACTACGAACATTGCTCCTCGCATTGATACGCGCAGAATGAGATGTATTCCATATTTCTACGAGCAAATCGACTTGGAAAGTCTCATCTTCTATTATATATAATCCAAAATTGACTCATCACCGCAGGGCTCAAACCTCTAGACCTAGAAAGCTGAAATTTTGCATGTTGGTTGATCCGAGTATGTAGAGGCCCACTAAGAAACGGTTTTTGAAAATTCAATTTGTAAGTGACTTTTTTCGGCCTTTTGGCACTGAGCAAGGACAGTCGGTAAAAAGTTCGGATTTAGCTCATTTTAAGCCGCCAGATACGAGAAACAATACTCGGAGGTCCTGTAGGGACCCCGAAACACAATTTTTAAGTTCCTAAAATGAACGGTTTCGGAGATATTTCCAAATAACTGTGTTCCCTCTGAGAAACAGATCAACGTTTCTATGGCAACCGCTGAAATTTCGCAGACCGGGGTTAGTTTTCTGGCAATATATCGAAAACGATTCGTTTTATGGCCTTAAAACGCGGTGTTCGAAGTGGACACTACGAACATTGCTCCTCGCATTGATACATACAGAACGAGCTATATTCCATATTTCTACGAGCAAATCGACTTGGAAAGCCTCATCTATTATATATAATCCAAAATTGACTCATCACCGCAGGGCTCAAACCACTAGACCTAGAAAGCTGAAATTTTGCATGTTGGTTGATCCGAGTATGTAAAGGCTCACTAAGAAACGGTTTTTGAAAATTCAATTTGTAAGTGACTTTTTTCGGCCCTTTGACATTGACTATCCAAAATTGACTCATCGACGCAGGGCTCAAATCACTAGATCTAGAAATCTGAAATTTTGCATGTTGGTTGATCCAAGTATGTAGAGGCCCACTAAGAAGCGGTTTTTTTAATTCAATTTGTAAGTGAATTTTTTCGGCCCTTTGGCACTGAGCAATGACAGTCGATAAAGAGTTCGGATTTAGCTCATTTTAAGCCGCCAGATACGAGAAAAAATACTCGTAGGTCATGTAGGGACCCCGAAACACAATTTTAAGTTCCTAAAATGAACGGTTTCGGAGATATTCCCAAATAACTGTGTTCCCTCTGAGAAACAGATCAACGTTACTATGGCAACCGATGAAAATTCGCAGACCAGGGATAGTTTTCTGGCAATATATCGAAAACCGTTCGTTTTAGGGCCTTAAAACGCGGTGTTCGGTTCCCACTTCATAGACGAGAAAATTACGAACATTGCTCCTCGCATTGATACGCGCAGAATGAGCTATATTCCATATTTCTACGAGCAAATCGACTTGGAAAGTCCCTTCTATTATATATAATCCAAAATTGACTCATCACCGCAGAGCTCAAACCACTAGACCTAGAAAGCTGAAATTTTGCATGTTGGTTGATCCGAGTATGTAGAGGCTCACTAAGAAACGGTTTTTGAAAATTCAATTTGTAAGTGACTTTTTTCGGCCTTTTGGCATTGACCATCCAAAATTGACTCATCGACGCAGGGCTCAAACCACTAGACCTAGAAAGCTGAAATTTTGCATGTTGGTTGATCCGAGTATGTAGAGGCCCACCAAGAAACGGTTTTTGAAAATTCAATTTGTAAGTGACCTTTTTAAACCCTTTTGCACTGAGCAAGGACAGTCGGTACAAAGTTCGGATTTAGCTCATTTTAAGCCGCCAGATACGAGAAACAATGCTCGGAGATCCTATAGGGACTCCGAAACACAATTTTTAAGTTCCTAAAATGAACGGTTTTGGATTTATTTATCTATTTATTTAATTATTTATTTATTTACTTATTTATTTATTTATTTATTTATTTATTCCATGGCTTTTAGTGCCGGGAGTGTCCGAGGACATGTTCGGCTCGCCTGAGTCTGTAACTGCTTCCAGCGGTCACCCTAAAGGGTGAGCTACAAGTTCCGTTCAATTTCAAGTGGTTCCAACTTTCGCCACCAGATATCAATGATACCTAGTGGTGAACGTTGGAACTTTGATAGAGCGTTCTGACGAAATCTAACCTAACAAATTTTGCTTTACACAAGTTTAGTCTGTGAAAGGATCGTTTACATGCCATAAATCTATGACATGGGACCGCCGGCTTTACCTCCCCTCCGAAGGAAGGCATACCGAAGGATTTTTAACACTCTTAAAAAATCCGACGACTTCGGCCGGGTTTGAACCCGCTATCTTGGGCATAGCAGTTCAGCATGCTACCGACTACGCCACCGAAGCCGGTTTCGGAGATATTCCCAAATAACTGTGTTCCCTCTGAGAAACAGATCAACGTTACTATGGCAACCGCTGAAATTTCGCAGACCGGAGATAGTTTTCTGGCAATATCTAGAAAACCGATCGTTTTAAGGCCTTAAAACGCTGTGTTCGGTTCCCACCTCATAGAAGTGGAAACTACGAACATTGCTCCTCGCATTGATACGCGCAGAATGAGATGTATTCCATATTTCTACGAGCAAATCGACTTGGAAAGTCTCATCTTCTATTATATATAATCCAAAATTGACTCATCACCGCAGGGCTCAAACCACTAGACCTAGAAAGCTGAAATTTTGCATGTTGGTTGATCCGAGTATGTAGAGGCCCACTAAGAAAAGGTTTTTGAAAATTCAATTTTTAAGTGACTTTTTTCGGCCCTTTGGCACTGAGCAAGGACAGTCGGTAAAAAGTTCGGTTTTAGCTCATTTTAAGCCGCCAGATACGAGAAACAATACTCGGAGGTCCTGTAGGGACCCCGAAACACAATTTTTAAGTTCCTAAAATGAACGGTTTCGGAGATATTCCCAAATAACTGTGTTCCCTCTGAGAAACAGATCAACGTTACTATGGCAACCGCTGTAATTTGGCAGACCGGGGATAGTTTTCTGGCAATATCTCGAAAACCGTTCGTTTTAGGGCCTTAAAACGCGGTGTTCGTTTCCCACTTCTTAGAAGTGGAAACTACGAATATTGCTCCTCGCATTGATACGCGCATAATGAGCTATATTCCATATTTCTACGAGCAAATCGACTTGGAAAGTCTCATTTATCTCTTATATAAAAACAAGTGTACTGGCTGACTGACTGATTCAATGACTCACTGACTCATCATCGCCCAGCCAAAACTATTAAAGTTAGAAACATGAAATTTTGGGGATATGTTCGTGGTAAGTCGAAAACGCGCACTAAGGAAGGATTTTTGGATATTCGGGTTCTTAAGAGGTATTAAGGGGGTACAACTGCATTGCATTGAATAACAATATCTCCCGATTGGTTTCATTGAGGGATGTGATACTCGGCATATACACTCATCATTAAGAATAAGAAGACACGTGTCTGAGGGTTTTTCGATGTGGTGTATATTATGAGGTGAATGGGGTGAAAAGTAGGGGTTGCAGGATTCCTAACGGAGCGTGTATCTCTTAAACGACATAGGCGAGGAGTTTGAAACTCAGTAAAAAAAATCAGCTTAAAAAATAAGTAAATAGGTGTTTGACCGTTTTTTCATAAATCCAATTTAAGGGGCCCATGGGTAGGAGTAAAATTCTGGGGAAAAAACAGGAAAGAGGATTAACTGATTGACTGACAGACTCACTCATCAAACTCAGGGGGAAAAACTGCTCAAAAATAAGTAAATAGGTGTTCGACAGGTTTTTTCAGAAACCCAATTTAAGAGGTTCATGGGGGAGGGATGAAATTCTAAAAAAAGAAAATCGAAAGAAAAAGTCCCGACACACTCACCATCGCCCAGCCAAAATTAATGAAGTTAGAAACATGACATTTCGGGGTTATGATCATTGTATGTCAAAACCGTCCACTATGGGAGGATTTTTTGATATTCAGGTTCTAAGGGTGTCTTAAGGGGGTTAAACCTGCATTTTATTGATTAACAATATCTCGGGAGTGGTTTCATTTGTGGATGTGATACTCGGCACATAAACTAATCATTAAAAATAAGCAGACATGTGTCTAAGTTTTTTCGATGTGGTGTATATTATAAGGTGAAAGGGGTGAAAAGTGGGGGTTGAAGGATTCCTAACGGAGAGTGTATCTCTTAAACGACATAGGCGAGGAGTGTGAATTTCAGCGAAAAAAAAACAGCTTAAAATATAACTAAATAGGTGATTGATCGTTCTTTCATAAATCCAATTTAAGGGACCCTTGGAGAGGGGTGGAATTCTGGGGGGGAAAAAATAGGAAAGAAATTGTTCTAACTGAATAACTCACTCACTCATCAAACTCAGGGGAGAAGAACAGCTTAAAAATAAGTAAATAGTTTTTTTTTTCATAAATCTAATTTAAGGGGTTCATAAGGGGTGAAATTCTGGAAAATAAATGTAAGAAAATGTCCTGACTTACTCACACACTCATCATCGCCCAGCCAAAATTATTGAAATTAGAAACATGAAATTTTGGGGTTATGTTCGTTGTACGTCGAGAATGTCCACTAAGGAAGGATTTTTGGATATTCAGGTTCTAAAGGGGTGTTAAGGGGTAGACCTGCATTTTATTGAGTAACAATATCTCACGAGTGGTTTCATTTGTGGATGTGATACTCGGCATATAAACTAATCATTAAAAATAAGAAGACACGTGTCTGAGGGTTTTTCGATGTGGTGTATATTATTAGGTGAAAGGGGTGAAAAGTGGGGGTTGAAGGATTCCTAACGGAGCGTGTATCTCTTAAACGACATAGGCGAGGAGTTTGAAACTCAGCGGAAAAAATCAGCTTAAAAGATAAGTAAATAGGTGTTCGACCTTCTTTCTTCTTCATAAATCCATTTATTTAAGGGGCCCATGGGGACGGGTGAAATTCTGGGGGGGGGGATCAGGAAAGAAAGTGTCCTAACTGATTGACTCACTCACTCTTCGAGCTCAGGGAGAGAAAACTGCTTAAAAATAAGTAAATAAGTGTTGGACATTTTTTTGTTCATAAATCATAATTGGAGGGTTCATGGGGAGGAGTGAAATTCCGAAAAAAACAAGTAGTTCCGTGAAGAACTATACAGCCTATTATCATATATCCTACTTATGTTAATTGCCTCTATCAACATACACAATTTCAGTTTGATTGCTATAATAGATTCGTAGATATTGAGAACCGACTAAATAATTCGGATGGTCGCCATGTTGGATTTTATATATGTAGGTCCTAGAGTTATGTACTGTTACATGCAGATTATTGTGTACGTGTAGCATTCAGACTTCAATCGCATAATTAGGACACAAGAAAAAACAAGGAGATTTAAAAATTTTCACAGCTGCCATCTTGAGGTTATGGAAACAATTGAAATAAATTAGATGCCAGTGGATTAACATTCGGATAAAGATTTACTGTACTAAGTTTCACTGCACGCGGATGGTTAAATTGCGAGAAACGTCCATGTGAATATTTATAATTCGCGTCACCGCCATGTTGGATTTGTGATCACCAGGTTATTTAAAGTCCTATAGGTGAACTTAAGTTCATAGCCCCTATGAACATTAAAAAATGCAGTTTGATTGTTAAATAGATTCGTAGATATTCAGTATCGTCTAAATATTTCGGATGGTCGCCATGTTGGATTGTTAAATGTATAGGCCATAGAGTCATGTACCATTAAAGGAAAATTATTGCGTAGGTTCATTATTAAAACTTTCACTTCGATCGCATGACTACATCACAAGAAATAAAAACTTAATTTTAAAATTCGCACTGCCGCCATCTTGAGGTTATGTAAACAATTGAACTAAATTAGATACCAGTGGATTACAATGTGTATAAATATTTCCTGTACCAGGTTTCAGTGCGCTTGGAACATTAAATCGCGAGAAAGGTCTATTTAAAATGTTCAAATTCGCTTAGCCGCCATGTTCGTTTTGTAGTTAACCGGTTTTTGAAAATCTTATAGATAGACTTCCAGTAGTGCCCTTTATCTCCGTACAAAATTTTAGGGAGATACCGCTAATAGTTTCAGAGATATAGAATGCCGGTGAAATATTTCGCACATCCGCCATCTTGTGATTATGTAAACAATTGAACGAAGTTAGATGTCGGTGCATTACAATGTATATAAACATATACTGTACCAAGTTTCATTGCGTTTGGTTGGTCAAATCGCGAGAAACGTCTATTTAAAAGTCGCAAATTCGCTTGGCCGCCATGTTGGTTTTGTAGTTACCATGTTTTCAAAAGTCACATAAGTGAACTTATTGTAGTCCCCTCTATCACCATAGAAAATGTCAGGGTAATATTGGTAATAGTTTCGGAGATATTGAATGCTGGTGAAATATTTCGCACAGCCGCCATGTTGGATTGGTGAGTCGTAACAAAATTTGAAGGGCACGGTCGAGGTCGCCGGGAATAGTGCTATGAACTATCCGAGTTTCATTGAAATCGCTCCTGCCGTTTAGATTTTATTAGGGGGGGACACACACGCGAATCACACACACACACACACGCACACACACACACGGACAAAAGGTGATCTCATAAGCCTATTTTTTAGCCTACTTTCGATTTTTGCAAAAAATGAAAGTAGACTTATGAGATCAACACAGGGCGAAAAAAGTGTGTCTGTCTGTGTGTGTGTATGTGTGTGTGTGAGTCTGTGTGTGTGTCTGTGTGTGTGTGTGTGTGTGTGTCTGTGTGTGTGTGAGTGTGTGTACTCTGAATGTCTGTCCCCCCCCCTATCAATTCGAACACGGTGAATGCGAATTGAACGAAATTTGGTACAAAGGTAGCACTAGCAAAGGACACCTCAGTGTCATGTTTTATATCGCCGCCATCTTTACTAAAACTGAATGGCGGCCACTCAAACGTTCAAAACGTAAAATCAAATAACGACTAACCAAATCATCCGATCTCTACCAAATTTGGTAACAACATACCTTCGTATAGGATGCGTCTTGTGACCAAACTACAAGGTCGTCCGCCATACCATTTCAGGATGGCGGCCGTGCGAATTATGCAAACTTTATAATCCATATCATGGGACCCACCAGTTCCGATTATCGAGCCGAGAATCGTTTTAACTGTTCTAAAGGAAGAGGCACGTTCGAAATTAAAAGTTTATTTTGTAATACTATAGTGCAGACGTGATTTTAAAAAGCTGAGCTGATTCACTAATAAGACAAGATGGCAGCGGATATCTTGTGCCTGACTTATATTTCACTAATTTGAGTATTGCATGCAATATAGCGTACTGTACAAAATAAATAAACTTTGTATGAAATGCTTTATATATAAATAATATACTCCAGTGATGAAATCGTTTAGTATAAATCATTATTTGCTAACAAGTTCTATGTAAGTCATTTTATATAGAACGATATTCGTTGACACAATTAGCTCAGTGGTAGAGCGTCAGCCTATCGCTCAAATGCCTATGGTTCAAACCCGATCAGAGCTAGGTTTTTTGCTTGAAATGTTATATGTTTATTGTTTTGTAATGACTCAGATGTTTTAAAATTAAGCGTTATATTGTGCATATTATGGTGTAAAATATATATTTAATTAAAACATAATTCGCCAGCAGATTTACTCGAGACATCTAGCTGCCAAAAAGGTAACTAGATTAACTTCCAGATTTTATTGAAAAGTTTCTTCTTCTGGCCGCTAGAATGCACTCGCTCTGTTAGGACACGGCCGACTGAATACGAGCTGCGCATTCAGTCGGCCGTGGTTAGGATTATATTGTTCGATATTTCACCACTAGATGGTACGACTAGTCTACGAGGGGCTCCATTGATTACTACACCATTGGCATTCTATGCGCATCGAATTTGAAGAATGACAAGATGATACTACGATACATTTTTACTTTTTATTTTAAAGGGTTTGTAACAGCCTATTTTGCGTTACTTGAAAATGTTATTTGAAGTAAAGAACAAAACGATTTCACATAGTAGGTGTTAGTTCAGGTTATTAATTACTACTTTTATTTGAGGCAAATAGCAATCGAAAATATCCACATAGTTTGTATACACACGTCTCTGTAGGGTCATGGAAAGATTTGTTAATTCAATTAGGGTTGTGAAAGCCATGCACAACCAGCCGTGTAAAGACATGCCTCAACTCAAAGTTGGATGTTGCCCACGGCAGGTCGTATATGTAATAATAATAATAATAATAATAATGTTATTGGTTTTACATCCCTTTTAACTACTGCTGCTTTTAGAGACACCGGGGTGCCGGAATTTTGGCCCGAAGGGGATCTTTAACGTGCCAGTAAATGTACTGACACGGCTCCCTCGCATTTGTGCACCCTCAAATGCCAGCTGACTGCGCCAGGATACGAACCTGCAACCTAGGGCCCAGCAAGCGAGAACGTTACCGCTGAGCCACGCAGCCAGTCCGGTCGATTATGTCTCCAGATCCATAACATTCTTGATATACTTCTTATCTTTCTTTCTTTCTTCAATGATGGTAGCAGTTTTTATCTAGGTTGTGGCGTTTGGTAGAGGTAAATCGTTTCTAAGGTCTTCAACAAAGAATAGTTCTATTATACTCTTTGATAATAACGAGTTATAACTATACTCATACATTTAGGAGAAAGTAGGCTATATGTTCTTTACTGAACATCTTGTTCAAAATTGAAAATAGGCTAAAAATTGAAAGAAAATGTCCTGACTCACTCACTCACTCATTCACTCATCATTGCCCAGCCAAAATTATAGATGTTAGAAACATGACGTTTTGGGGATATGTCCGTTGTATGTCAAAACCGTACACTAAGGGAGGATTTTCGGATATTCAGGTTCTAAAGGGGTCTTAAGGGGGTTAAACCTGCATTTTATTGAGTAACAATATCTCACGAGTGGCTTCATTTGTGGATGTGATACTCGGCATATAAACTAATCATTAAAAATAAGCAGACATGTGTCTAAGGGTTTTTCGATTTGATGTATATTATAAGGTGAAAGGGGTGAAAAGTGGGGGTTGAAGGATTCCTAACGGAGTGTGTATCTATTAAACGACAGAGGCGAGAAATTTGAAACTCGGCGGAAAAACTCAGCTTAAAATATAAGTAAATCTGAGTTAGACCGTTTTATCTTAAATTCAATTTAAGGGGCCAATGGTGTGGGGTAAAATTCTGGAGAAAAAAAGAGAGAAAGTGTTCTAACTGGCTGACTAACTCACTCATTCATCAAACTCAAGGGAAAAAGACAGCTTAAAAAATAAGTTAATAGTTGTTCGAGCGTTTCTTCATAAATCCAATTTAAGGGGCCCATGCGGTGGGGGGGGGGGGGATTCTGGTAAAAATAATTGAAAGGAAATGACCTGACTGACTCACTCACTCATCATCGCCCAACGAAAACTGTTGAAGTTGGAAACATTAACTTTTGGCAATATGTTCGCTGTATGTCGAAAACATCAACTAAGGAAGGATTTTTGTTTATTCGGGTTCTGAAGAGGTGTTGAGGGGGGTAAACGTGCATTTCATTGAATAACGATATCTCATGAGTTGTTTCTTTGGGATGTGATATTCGGCAAATAAAGTAATCATTAAAAATAAGCAGACATATTGAACCCTTTATCCACAGGCTGTATAAAGGATTCTAATAAATTATTCATCATCTTTTGATACATTTCTACAGACAGCAGATATGAGAGCCAGACTGAGTTGGGAAATGTTGAGAAATCAGTGGCAGAGAGAACACAATGGGTTAAGCTCCTGTGGTATTTTAGAAAGTAGCATAATATTCATGACACATAGGACAGGTGCAACTTTTAGCGCGAAGATGGCTTGGGTACGCACAATATGGCTTGTTACTATAAGAGTTGGCGCCAAGAAGAAGATTGAATGCTACGATGTAATTGGTCAATCTTCATGTTAACCACTCCATGTGGCAGGAATACAAGTAAGAGCACGCAAAGATCTACAAGAGTCTGAACCAATAATATCAAGACGCCCTGTTTAAGCGGCAACTCGGCGTGGTAACGCACCCTGGTAAATTAACGCGGGAGTTATCTACGGATTAATTCCACGATCGATTCGAGCTAGCTATAGCATAATCGTAACCTCCACATGGCTACGAACTCAATGATACCGATCGCATGCTAGTCTGATAATTATTATGGAATATGTTTCCATAAACCCCCTTCCATACCTACTCTAGCCAGTTTCATTTATAAATGATCCAGGAAGCTTTGAGAGATGACTTTTATTTGAGCGTCTGAGGTCGTAGGGACTTTTATTTGAGCTTTTGAGGGAGTAAGGCCGTTATTCAGGTGTCTGGGGACATGAGGCATAACTTCATATGTTCCATGTATTTGAACATGGAACATTTTCGTCAAGTTATAAGTGTAACTTCAGTGATTTATTTGTAGTCCCAGCACTACCAGATAGGACCAGTTCATCGAAATAATTCACCAATAGACTGTCAAGGAATTTAGTACTTTATCGGTGAATTTAATAGGAAATATATCGTGTGTGTATCTGACAAACATTATTTTAATTCAGCACGAGATGACGTCTAGGAACGAGGGCGGATCTTGGAACCAACAGGACATTTGCCAGAAGATGTCGATAACGAGCTAAGCATTTTAAAGGAGTGATGGCTGCGGATGTTTCCCTGACGCTGTTCTATATGAATGAGTACAAATGAATTTATTTATTTATTAAATCAGCTATGGTTTTATTGGACGTAGTTTTGTTGATATGTGTTTGCTTGTTTGGTAATGTAGATTCTTAGTTGTTGTTTACTGACACATTAAGTATGGGACAAGCTGAGGACTTTGTATTTTGTAAATATTGTGAATTTGTATGGTTCAACTATACGGGGCTATGCGCAGCTCATGCTCGCATTCGCTTGCGTAAATCGCGGTCAAGCAGTTTAAATTCGGAAGTATGCCTTATAACAAAAATGGAACTGAATTAATTTGAGATTAAAAATAGAATTTGGAGGGTAAAGATTATTTGTGAGCAGAATTTTATGATGGATCAGGATTATTTTGATAGTTGCTTTTCTAGCAGATCTGTACGGGATGGCACTTTGCACCCGAGTTTTTGTTGTTTATTTTGTTTAATGTGTCTATGGACGTAAGGTAGGTTGATCTGTTTTGAGCCGACCCAGTTGGTATGTTTATCAGTGAGTCAGTCCAATCTTATGGTGTGTGTGATTTTAAGATGTGTTCGCGGGGATATATCATTGAGATTATTCCGGCTTGCTGCATATCGGCCCAGTTCATAACCTCGCGAGGCTGAACTCGTGGTATATAATTGTGTTTTCTTGCCATCCCAGTGGATGAGTGAGATATGTCTGCGTTTCCAGGTGGATAACGGGATCAGTGTGGTCTCATGTATAAATAGCACCGAGCTTGAAGGACTGAGAGAGAGACGAGGCAGCGATCACTCATACAGGAGGGGTGCGCTCAAATCAGATAACGTGACTTGTCATTAGTAGCAGGCCAGGGTCCTGTATTTCAATTTAAGACGTTGTTTAAAATTTCCCAAAACCTGATCGGTTATAAAGAGTATTTGATTTATTAAATGGGTGTTGTCCATAGTTGTAAGGTAGCTTCCGAAACATCTGTTTGTCTGGCGTTTAATAAAAATGTAAATATAATTTTTCGGCCGTTAGGCTTGTATTTTGTTGTTGTTGCTTGACTTGTTGTGTGTTTATTTTACGCATTCAATGACTCCTTGTGGCATTAGTATGTGCGAGGCTGTGTTCCCAATTAGTGATGCGAGTTTTTTTGGCCTATTTCCGGCATGCTCTTCATCTTGTGTGTGCGTTAGCGCCGGCTAGAATCTCATGGAGGTTCTTCATGTTTTTGTATTATTACATCTTGCATGTGTCAGTAGTAATTATAGTGTGTTAATTAAGGGTGGGTCCCATAGCCGTAGTGTGATTTAAAAGATGCAACTCCGTGAGCAAGATGACTGTTTCAATTGTAAACGGACTCGCATCAGTACTCATTTTCTTATTAAGAAGCAGTACACCACGCATTATATAACTTCTTGACCAGAAAAAATGGACTTGCATCCACATGTTGTGAGGAGCGAGTCTTACCGCTCAATTTTATGTTATGATTAATCATTATGTGTGAAGCTGTATTCACATTGTTTTATTGTGTGGAGCGAGTGCTTACCGCTCAGTAATATATTTATTTCTTGAGAGTGAAAGTCTGGGGGGACTTCTGTTTATTATTATTATTTTTATTATGCACATATTTTTCAGTCATTAAATATCTTTTTTTCTACTTGTTATTCATTTTATTTCTAGTATAGCCTCTGTTATGGACCTTTCTTCTCATTAGAGCATATTGTTTTTGCGAACTTTGCTGTGAAAAGCAGTCAGGACTGAGCACGACCCCGTAGATGAATCTTGAGAAAACAATGCTTTATTGAAGGGTGCATAGACAAGCTGGCTTAACCAACGTGGGGCGTTTCGCTGTTTTAGGCTTTTCTATCGGATCATAGACGAGCTGGCGCGCCAAGTTGGGGCTAGTTCGTTGCTAGTTACCGCTAGAACACATTGGATAGTCAGCATAGATCTAGTAGATCAAGCTGTCGCGAAAATGTGGTATTTCACTGATATATGGGACTGTTTGAAATCACCGGAAGTGATATTTTGTTAACCTAAATACGGCGAAGAGAAATACCGCCAAGAAAATGGAATATACAGTAGAATCACGAGTTTGCAAGTTAAATACGATTCACGTTTTGTTTATTGATGTAATTAGTAAAGTAGTGTACGTGAAATCGGGCGCCCATTGATTAAATGTAAAATTAGATTTGTTTAGAAAGTCAAACTCATGAATATGTTAGGAGGCTAGTAGCCTTAAATGACAATTAATACTTTGTTAATTAGTCAGTGTTAACATCAGATCTGGATAGTAATTTTATAACTGAATATGTGCGGGGTTAAGAATTTATTAAGTAAATTTAGAACCATTCAGTGATGCAGATTGATTTGCGGGAGTAAAGGGAATAAGATTAAATGAACTGAAAGTGGTCAAATGAAGTAAATGAATGTCAAGAATTATATATGTGTGTGTCGGGGAGACATTTACATGTCATCCTCCTATTTTCTCAGTGATATATATTTTTGTGTGTGATAATGGCAACAGTAGCGGAGATCCAGGCGATCATTGAAAGTGCACGGCACGAACCCAGAAACTATTAAAGGAAAAGAGTGCGAAGTTAGACACTAAACTATCCGAACAGTCAAGCGAATTTAAAACACAACTAGCTGAACAGAGTGAAAAATTAGACAGTAAGATAGCTGAACAGAATGCACAATTATCTGAACAGAATGAGTCATTCCAGACTCAAATGAATGACACTATAAAAACACAGTTATCTGAACAGAATGAGTCATTCCAGAATCAAATGAATGACACTATAAAAACACAACTAGCTGAACAGAGTGAAAAATTAGACACTAAGATATCTGAACAGAGTGAGTCATTAGAAATTAAATTATTTGTACAGGGTAACTCATTACAAGCGCAAGTAAATGAAAATATAAACAAACAATTATAAGCGCAAGAAAGTAGAAATACGAGTCAGCTAGCCACATTATCTGCAGAGATGAAAGAGTACACTACACAGTAGATGGTTCAATTCGCGCTTGATATAAGTAAGAATAACGACAAACAGCTAGGTCAGATAAAAAAAAATAGAGGACACCTTCAACCGTAAATTAAATGATTTGGACGAAACTGTATTGGCAAAACTAGCTCAGATAGAATTAGCATGCACGGTAAATAACAGTGAGGTTAAAACGGCACAGGATGGTCTTGAAAAGCGGTTTGATAAGATGAAGGAGGATTCTACGTTTATCCAGGGACAATTGTCAGCAGTAAATGAAAGTATTACGGGCCTGATAAAGGACATGGATAAATTAGAAATTCAATCAGCAGAGCGATGGCGAAACCTAGAATCGGACCAGGAAAATTTGAAGAGTACGATAGATGAGAATAATCTACGTCTAGAAGACAGGCTTGAGAAGATAGAATCGAATCAGGAGGATACGAAACAGCAGATGGAAGAAAAACTGGGCGCGATTAAAGATAGCATCAGAAAGGATTGACGTAAGATGAGCAGCGACTCTAAAGAAGAACGGTTATTAATCATAAAGACCGTAGGTGATAACCTTACGCGCATTAAAGCACTTGAGGAAGAAATTAAGAGTAAAGTGAAGGAACAGACGGACAGAATCATAAAGGCAGAATTGGGACAGAACACGTTATTTCAGACAGAGCACGTTAAAGATAAGGAAGTTGACTCAGCAAGCCCAGGGGCAATTAGCGCGGCGAGTATCCACGGACTGACAGGCAGCCCATTAACGACTAACACAGAGGGATTTCACAACAACGTTGGGGGAACCGCTACTCCTCAACATGGCTATCAGCACCCTCAAGTCGTACAAGTTATTCGATCAAATGAATTTAAACCAAATAAAATCACAGAAAATTCTGGTGTCACACCGAAGGCGTATCTTAGGGAGATGGAGGACTATTTTAATGACAATAACATACCGCCCGCGCGTCTTTTAAGACTGATGGAACGATTTCTTCCGGGAAATGTACTTACGTGGTTCTTGAGCTTCAAGTATACTTTCGGAGGGATGGATGATTTCAAGGATGCGTTTCTTAGAAAGTATTGGTCGGCTTCTCTACAGCAAAGCCTTAGAATGGAACTTTATTCAAGAAAATATCAGTCAACTCAGCAGACGAAATATTCAGATTGCTTTTCTTTTCGTTACAATTGTTAAAATTTAAAGATTTGGATCATGCTTTAGAAGAATCGGATCTGGTTATGACGATTGCACGGCAGTTGCCAGTCAATGTTCTGCAGGTGTTAGTGGCGGCAAACGTGGACACAGCGGTTCGAGCCGAACAAATCTTACGTCAGATTGACGAGACAACATCTCACTTGCATCAGAGTGGGGGACGACAGCTGGAATTGGTAAACACAACGGAGGTGGTTAAACCCACCCAAGTACACACCAGATCCCAGGCCACAAATACAAGTGTGTCAACAACACGAAGACGAGGTCAGGAGGGCGAAGAAAATAGGTCACACCAGCGACATGATAATAATAATGATAGGCAGACTCAGGGCAACAATAGGTATCGACAGCGAGGGTACCAACAATGGAGAAATAATAGGAGAAATGAGGGACCCTACATACGGTACGAAAGTAACAATAATGAGAATCGACAGTGGCGTGAAAGGAGATACCAGAACAAGGGGGACTATCGAAATTATAGGAATGAATGGAACGACAGACACGCCGAATCGCAGCGTTACCTGGAAGAATTACACGCTAATGGAGGGGACGAACAAGGACATTGGGAACGTGCCATTAATAGGAGGTCAAATCCAGACACTCACATTGAGGGGGCCGAGAGTTTATTGAAGCAGGAAGAACGTCAGGGAAATACGCGACAGAAAGATGATGGTAGTCGCGGGGGTTGTAAAAAAATCCCAATAATTGCAAAAGGAATCACCCTGAGAGAGCAACAGCCGGATTGTGAAGAAGGATGGGTCGTGGCACACATACAAGAGTGGATAGCTATGCCGGAAGAGTGCTTGGAGGAGATTGTAAAACCACGGAACGATGATATCAAACAACTACCTATTATTTATGCCAGGATTGGTGGAATTAACGTGAGATTCTTAGTTGACACGGGTTCACAAATTAGTCTTGTATCGGAGGCTTTGGTTCGAGAGTTGGGACGGAGTCAGAATATTCCTGTGATTCCAGCACCGTCACTTGCAAACGTCAAGCATTTATAGAATTGGATATATTAGACCATATATTTGGACAGACTTTTATCATTATGGCTAAAATTAATTTAAACATTATCCTGGGTGCAAATTTCATTTGTGACTACCAGGTAGTCATAGATTTGCACAATAATACAGTCAGTTTTAAGGAGTTTGAGAAGCTGAAGGATGTGGGCTTACACACGGATTAAATCACTACAGGGAAGGACGAGAATTCATGGGCATTGGAGGCAATAGCAGAGGAGACAGAAGAGGAGGTACGAAAGGCGGAAGATGACCTTATAGATGTGGCTGTTGTGGAATTAAATGAAGAGAGTGACTCTCAGGAGATATGGGCTTTACTAGCAGAAGGAGACGACAGCGATACTCAGTTTGAAGAACTATTACAGGAGCGGCTCAGTGCCCTCCAACTAGGGTTTGAACATAGGAAGAGACTTGAGGAGATCTTAAGAAGACACAAGGCAGTGTTTGACACAGTTCCAGGGAAGATAATAAATTTTCAGTATTCTATGCAGGTTGAGGATTGGTCCCCATTTCGATGTAAATTATACCCTATACCAGAAAAACATGGGGAGCAGGTCAAAAGGATTATTGATGCTATGTTGCAAGCTGGAGTGATTAAGAAGACTCCTACACCTTATTTAAATGCGATTTTGGCAGTCACAAAACCCAATGGATCCATTAGACTTTGTCTAGACGCCAGAAATCTAAACATTCGCCTTATTTTTCCCTAGTATGACAGAGCGCCAATCATCAGAGACGTCTTAAAAGGATTTAAGAACAACGGTATCTATTCGTCCGTAGATCTGACGAGTTCGATTCACCATATCGAACTGGATGAGAAGTCACAGCTTCTTACTGGCTTCTTGTTCGATAATCTGACATTGCTTCGTTAAAACAGCTGGATGCGCATTAATTCGAGCCTTGGATCGGAACCTGACTGAAGAAGTGAAGGAAATGACGGTACGATATATTGACGATATACTCTTGGCTTCAGATAACATCGAGACACATATGGAAAATTTGGATAAGCTTTTGGACAACCTTAGAACTGCAAACTTTAAAGTTAACTTGAAGAAATCCCATTTCTTCAAGAAGGAGATTTTATTCTTAGGGCACATCATTGACCAGGAGGGAGTGAGGCCAAACCCTGCGAAGATAGAGGCAATAAAGAATTTCCCTACACCAACGAGAGTGAAACATATCACAGCTTTCCTTGGCGTGACGGGCTTCGTTAAGGATAACTGCCCAGGATATACTGAAACCGTAGCACCTATGCAGGAGATGCTGAAGAAGAACGACAAATGGCTTTGGAACGCTTAGTGTGAGAAGTCATTTCAAGAGACTAAATTATTACTGGAAAATTGTATCAAATTGGGTTACCCAGACTTTCAACGGAAATTTATTATCCAAGCAGATGCTTCCATGGTTGGTATAGGAGCGAAGTTATAACAAGAAGATCCAGCTATCCTTCAACATCGTGATTATTTAGCATTTGTGAGCCGCAGATTGCGTAAACACGAGCGCAATTATACGGTCACGGAACTCGAATTGTTGGCAATACTTCATGCTTTGCAACAATGGAAACGGATTGTGTGTGGTTACCCCATTATTATTAGAACAGACCACAAAGCACTAACGTTCTTGTTCAAGGCATCTATGGCTAGCGAGCGTGTGACACGTTGGTCCATCTATATACAACAATTTAACATCGAAATTGAACCCTGCCCAGGAAAAATGAACGTAATTCCAGATGTATTAAGCAGGAACCCCAAGCCTGATACCGAAGAAACAGCAATAGTATAGCATATTGAATTAACAGCAAAGGAGGAATTACGGGAGACACAGCGAGAGCAGGAAGCAGAACCATGGATGTACCAAATGATCCAGTATTTTAAGAAGGAATTACCAGCAGGAACCCCAGCATACAGAGAAGCAAAAGCCAGAGAAGGAAGATATGACTACCTCAACAATTTACTGCATAAATGGATAGACGAAGAACACACCAAATTACGTGTCATGGTACCTGCATCATTACAAAGAGGACTTACTTGGCACATACATGAAAGTTTCGGACATGTGGGAATCGACAAGGCACAAGCGATAATAGGAGAAACGTTTACATGGCCGCGAATGAGGACTACCATCTGTGACGTAATAAAGACTTGCGATCCTTGTCAGAGGACGAAGCCGAATAATTACTTAATGAGGCAGTATCCTAGACCATTGCTACCTCAGAAACCCTGCGAGCTTGTGGCACTGGATTTTTTCGGTCCGATCCCGAAAGGTAGGCGAGGTTGCCGTCACTTACTAGTGTGTATTGATGTGTTTTCTAAGTTTGTTGTGTTGTGACCCATTCAGAAAACTACATCGAAACAAGTACTCAGTCGTATTCGAAATAGAGTTATTCCAATCCTTGGAAAACCAGAGTTTATATTGTCGGACCATGGAAGCTATTTTACGAGCGCCGAATTCAAGAAAGGTATGGTGGACTTGGATGTAAAACACATGTTTAGTAGCGTTCGCCACACTCAAGCTAATCCTAGCGAACGCGCAATAAAATGCGTCACTAAATACTTAAGAATCTTCATTCCCAATGAACATCACAAGTGGGTAGACAGGATCAAAGACGTAGAGACCTGTATGAATACAACTAGACATGAGTCGACAGGCCAGATTCCCATGGTCTTGCACATGAACGAATATCCAGTAAGATCCTGGAGCAACATCATCAATTGCCCACAAGATCCCATGGTTGGTCATGAGTTGAGAATTGAGAGAACGAGAGTCCATGTGAGAAACCAGGCGGATTGCAGATTACGTCGTGTCAGAAATAAGAGGTATCACAGAGAACTATTAGTAAACGAGCTTGTGTTAGTACGGAAACCAGCGACATCTGATCCAGAAAAGAAGGTATTCAACAAGTTCAGTCCCAAAATTACTGGACCCTTCTGTATTGTGCGTAATCTTGGTAACAACGCATACAGAGTAAAATAATTGAGTACAGGTACAATGTCTGTCTACAACGCAGCGAATTTAAAAGTGTATTTCACTAGCGAACCTTGGGAACGCAGAAATAATGCTGCAAATTGAATATATGGAAGTACTTTTGCACATCCAAGTATACGGGGGTCAATGAGTACGTCTGTTGAACAAGGAAGTTGGGGGCAGCCTGTTGTTGTCAAACACTAATGAGCCATGACGATGATGACACAGTGAGCGAGCGAGAGAGATAAGGATACTGGGCAGGAGAGGTACTAGCCTTAGGCGATCAGACAAGCAGGCAGGCTTGGAATGACTGAATCAATGAATGTGCAGGAAGTAAACACGAGTGCGTGTCGACACTCCAACGACAGTGGCGGCTAGACTAGACTTATGAGAGGGAGATTTCTCTAGGATTGGCAGAAATGGATTACAGATGTTATATGTATTTTAAAATATCGACTATATGCTATGTTCGATTTTTTCCATGCAGGAGGATTGTGAACCCTTTATCCACAGGCTGTATAAAGGATTCTAATAAATTATTCATCATCTTTTGATACATTTCTACACACAGCAGATATGAGAGCCAGACGGAGTTGGGAAATGTTGAGAAATCAGTGGCACAGAGAACTCAAGGGGTTAAGCTCCTGTGGTATTTTAGAAAGTAGCATAATATTCATGACACATAGGACAGGTGCAACTTTTAGCGCGAAGATGGCTTGGGTACGCACAATATGACTTGTTACTATAAGAGTTGGCGCCAAGAAGAAGATTGAATGCTACGATGAAATTGGTCAATCTTCATGTTAACCACTCCATGTGGCAGGAATACAAGTAAGAGCGCGCAAAGATCTACAAGAGTCTGAACCAATAATATCAAGATGCCCTGTTTAAGTGGCAACTCGGCGTGGTAACGCACCCTGGTAAATTAACGCGGGAGTTATCTACGGATTAATTCCACGATCGATTCGAGCTAGCTATAGCATAATCGTAACCTCCACATGGCTAAGAACTCAATGATACCGATCGCATGCTAGTCTGATAATTTTTACGGAATATTTTTCCATAAACCCCCTTCCATACCTACTCTAGCCAGTTTCATTTATAAATGATCCAGGAAGCTTTGAGAGATGACTTTTATTTGAGCGTCTGAGGACGTAGGGACTTTTATTTGAGCTTTTGAGGGAGTTAGGCCGTTATTCAGGTGTCTGGGGACACGAGGCATAACTTCATATTTTCCATGTATTTGAACATGGAACATTTTCGTCAAGTTATAAGTGTAACTTCAGTGATTTATTTGTAGTCCCAGCACTACCAGATAGGACCAGTTCATCGAAATAATTCACCAATAGACTGTCAAGGAATTTAGTACTTGATCGGTGAATTTAATAGGAAATATATCGTGTGTGTATCTGACAAACATTATTTTAATTCAGCACGAGATGACGTTTAGGAGCGAGGGCGGATATTGGAACCAGCAGGACATTTGCCAGAAGATATCGATGACGAGCTAAGCATTTTAAAGGAGTGATGGCTGCGGATGTTTCCCTGACGCTGTTCTATATGAATGAGTACAAATGAATTTATTTATTTATTAAATCAGCTATGGTTTTATTGGACGTAGTTTTGTTGATATTTGTTTTCTTGTTTGGTAATGTAGATTCTTAGTTGTTGTTTACTGACACATTAAGTATGGGACAAGCTGAGCACTTTGTATTTTGTAAATATTGTGATTTTGTATTGTTCAAATATACGGGGCTACGCGCAGCTCGTGCTCGCATTCGCTTGCGTAAATCGCGGTCAAGCTGTTTAAATTCGGAAGTATGCCTTATAACAAAAATGGAACTGAATTAATTTGAGATTAAAAATAGAATTTGGAGGGTAAAGATTATTTGTGAGCAGAATTTTATGATGGATCAGGATTATTTTGATAGTTGCTTTTTCTAGCAGATCTGTACGGGATGGCACTTTGCACCCGAGATGTTGTTTATTTTGTTTAATGTGTCTATGGACGTAAGGTAGGTTGATCTGTTTTGAGCCGACCCAGTTGGTATGTTTATGAGTGAGTCAGTCCAAGCTTACGGTGTGTGTGATTTTAAGATGTGTTCGCAGGGATATATCATTGAGATTATTCTGGCTTGCTGCATATCGGCCCAGTTCATAACCTCGCGAGGCTGAACTCGTGGTATATAATTGTGTTTTCTTGCCATCCAAGTGGATGAGTGAGATATGTCTGCGTTTCCAGGTGGATAACGGGATCAGTGTGGTCTCATGTATAAATAGCACCGAGCTTGAAGGACTGAGAGAGAGACGAGGCAGCGATCACTCATACAGGAGGGGTGCGCTCAAATCAGATAACGCGACTTGTCATTAGTAGCAGGCCAGGGTCCTGTATTTCAATTTAAGACGTTGTTTAATATTCACAAAACCTGATCGGTTATAAAGAGTATTTGATTGATTAAATGGGTGTTGTCTATAGTTGTAAGGTAGCTTCCGAAACATCTGTTTGTCTGGCGTTTAATAAAAATGTAATTATAATTTTTCAGCCGTTAGGCTTGTATTTTGTTGTTGTTGCATGTTGGTTGATCCGCGGATGTAATGTGTAAGTGACTTTTTTCGGCCTTTTGGCATTGACCATCCAAAATTGACTCATCGACGCAGGGCTCAAACCACTAGACCTAGAAAGCTGAAATTTTGCATGTTGGTTGATCCGAGTATGTAGAGGCCCACTAAGAAACGGTTTTTGAAAATTCAATTTGTAAGAGACCTTTTTCAGCTCTTTGGCACTGAGCAAGGACAGTTGGTACAAAGTTCGGATTTAGCTCATTTTTAGCCACCAGATACGAGAAAACATACTCGGAGGTCCAATAGGGTCCCCGAAACACAATTTTTAAGTTCCTAAAATGAATGGTTTCGGAGATATTCCCAAATAACTGTGTTCCCTCTGAGAAACAGATCAACGTTACTATGGAAACCGCTGAAATTTCGCAGACCGGGGATAGTTTTCTGGCAATATATCGAAAACCGTTCGTTTTAGTTCCTTAAAACGCGGTGTTCGGCTCCCACTTCATCGACGTGGAAACTACGAACATTGCCCCTCGCATTGATACCCGCAGGCCAGGGTCCTGTATTTCAATTTAAGACGTTGTTTAATATTCACAAAACCTGATCGGTTACGAGCAAATCGACTTGGAAAGTCTCATCTATCTCTTATATAAAAACAAGTGTCCTGACTGACTGACTGATTCAATGACTCACTGACTCATCATCGCCCAGCCAAAACTATTAAAGTTAGAGACTTGACATTTTGGGGATATGTTCGTGGTAAGTCGAAAACGCGCACTAAGGAAGGATTTTTGTATATTCAGATTCTAAAGGGGTGTTAAAGGGGTAGACCTGCATTGCATTGAATAACAATATCTCCCGATTGGTTTCATTGGGAGATGTGATACTCTGCATATAAACTCATCATTAATAATAAGAAGACACGTGTCTGAGGGTTTTCGATGTGGTGTATATTATGAGGTGAAAGGTGTGAAAAGTGGGGGTTGAAGGATTCTTAACGCAGCGTGTACCGCTTAAACAACATAGGCGAGGAGTTTGAAACTCAGCGGAAAAAAACCAGCTTAAAAATAAGTAAATCGGTGTTCGACCGTTTTTTCATCAATTCAATTTAATGAGCCAATGGGGTGGGATGAAGGGCGCATTGGGAGGGCGTAAAATTCTGGTAGAAATAATTGAAAGAAAATGACCTGACTGAATCACCCACTCATCATCGCCCAGCTAAATCTATTCAAGTAGGAAACATTAAACTTTGGGAATATTTTCGCTCTATGTCGCAAACGTCAACTAATGAAGGCTTTTTGTTTATTCGGGTTCTTAAAAGGTGTTAAGGGGGGTAAACGTGCATTTCGTTGATTAACAATATCTCAGGAGTTGCTTCTTTGGGGATGTGATATTCGGCATATAAACTGAACATTAAAAATAAGCAGACATATGTCTAAGGGTTTATCGCTGTGGTGTATATTATGAGATGAAAGGGGTGAAAATTGGGGGTTGAAAGGATCTCAACGGAGCGTGTATCTCTTAAACGACATAGGCAAGAAGTTTGAAATTCAGCGAAAAAAAACCAGCTTAAAATATAAGTAAATAGGTGTTCGACCGTTTTTTCATATATCCAATTTAAGGGGCCCTTGGAGAGGGATGAAATTCTTGAGAAAAAACAGGAAAGTAAGTGCCCTAACTGATTAACTCACTCACTCATTAAACTCAGGGGGGAAGAAGAGCTTAAAAATAAGTAAATAGGTGTTCGACCGTACTTTTTCATAAATCCAATTTAAGGGGTTAATGATAGGGGTGAAAGTCTGAAAAATAAATGAAAGAAAATGTCCTGACTTACTCACTCACTCATCACCGCCCAGCCGAAATTATTGATGTTAGAAACATGGAATTTTGGGGTTATGTTCGTTGTATATCGAAAATGTCCACTAGGAAGGATTTTTGGATATTCAGGTTCTAAAGGGGTGTTAAGGGGGTAGACCTGCATTTAATTGAATAACAATATCTCCCGATTTGTTTCCTTGGGGGTATGCGATACTCGGCATATTAACTCATCATTAAGAATAAGAAGACACATGTCTGAGGGTTTTTCGATGTAGTGGTGTATGTGTGAAAAGTGGGGGTTGAAGATTTCCTAACGGAGCAAGTATCTCTTAAAAGACAGTGGCATAATGTATGAAACTCAGGGGAAAAATCAGCTTGAAAAATAAGTAAATTGGTGGTCGATTGTTTTTTCATAAATCCAATTTAAGGGGCCCATGGGGAGGGGTGAAATTCTGGGGAAAGAAGTCCACTAAGGAAGGATTTTTGGATATTCACTCATCATCCCCCAGCCAAACATATTGCAGTTAGAAACTTGAAATTTTGGGGATTTGTTCGTTGTATGTCGAAAAGGTCCACTGTGGATGGATTTTTGGATATTCATGTTCTGAAGGGGTGTTAAGGGGGTTAAACTTGCATTTCATTGATTAACAATATCTCATGAGTTGTTTCATTTGGGGATGTGATGTTCGGCATATAAATTAATCAGTAAAGATAAGCAGACATATGTCTAAGGGTTTATCGATATGATGATTATTATGAGGTGAAAGGGGGTGAAAATTGGGGGTTGAAGGATTCTTAACGGAGCATGTATCTCATAAACGACATAAGCGAGAAGTTTGAAATTCAGCTGAAAAAATCCGCTTAAAAATAATTAAATAGGTGTTCGACTGGTTTTTTTTTCATAAATACCATTTAAGGGGTTCATGGGGAGGGGTGAAATTCTCAAAAAAAAATGAAAGAAAATGTCCTGACTGGCTCACTCACTTACCATCGCCCAGCCAAAATTATTGAAGTTAGAAACATGCAGTTTTGGGGATATGTTTGTTGTATGTCGAAAACGCCCACTAAGGAAAGATTTTTGGATATTCAGGTTCTAAAGGGATGTTAAGGGGATAAACGTGCATTTTATTGAATAACAATATCTCACAAGTGGTTTCATTTGGGGATGTGATACTTGGCATATAAACTAACCATTAAAAATATGCTGACACATGTCTAATGGTTTTTCGAAGTGGTGTATATTATGAGTGAAAGGGGTGAAAAGTGGGGGGTTGAAGGATTCCTAAAGGAGTGTGCATCTCTTAAACGACATAGGCGAGGAGTTTGAAACTCAGAGGAAAACAATCAGCTTAATAAAAATATAAAAAATTATTAAATAAATACGTGTTCGACCGTTTTTTCATAAATCCAATTTAAGGGTCCCATCGGGAGGGGTGAAATTCTGGAAGAAAAACGTCCACTAAGGATGAATTTTTGGATATTCACTCCCATCGACCAACCAAAACTAATAATGTTAGAAGAATGATATTTTGGGGATATGTTTGTTGTGTGTCGAAAACGTCTACTAAGGAGGGATTTTTGAATATTCAGGTTCTAAAGGGGTGTTAACGGGGTTAAACCCGCATTTCATTGAATAACAATATGACACGACTATGGCGCGAGCGACGCCAAGGTTACCTGCTAGTATGGTATATAAATGAATAACACACCGATGCTATGCTACATTTATTGCCGTTATTCAATAAATACGAGAGAGAGGCCAAACACTCGACAGCTATACAAATATAATACAAAATACTAGCACATAGTAATCTGATGATGATGTTGGGCCCCTTAAAACAACAATTATCATCATCATCAATCTGATGATGAATATATCAACACTCACCATGCAAAATTATCCTTCAAGATGAAACAACATTCTGGATGGAGGTAATTCACAGTTTACAGCAGTTGAACGCAGAACACACAAACAACATCATGATGACACCAAGCACACTCACCAACTCACTCACTGTATCGCGACTCAGTACGCTTAATAAACAAGATGTTCAGTAAAGAACATATAGCCTACTCTCTCCTAAATGCATGGGTATTGTTATAACTCTTCGTCATTTTCAAGGAGTATAATTGAATGTTGGTTGTAGTAGCTTGTTGAAATAAAACGTGTTATATGGATATTAAACATGAATATGAGGTGTCCTTTGCTAGTGCTAACTCTGTACAAAATTTCATTCAATTCGGTTACACCGTGTTTGAATTGATATGGTGAATCGATTTGCACACATACATGGACACTATCTACAAACTATTGGGCAGATGACCGTGTAGTTCAGTCAAAAGATGCTTCCCACAAAAGGGTATGTCGTTGCAAAACTTGGTAGTGATTAAATGATTATGTTGGTCGTAATTTGATTTAAGCTTTTAACATTTGGGTGGCCACCATTCCGTTTCCGTTAGGATGGCGGCAATATAAAACATGACACTGAGGTGCCCTTTGCTAGTGCTACCTCTGTACCAAATTTCGTTCAATTCGCTTTTACCGTGTTTGAATTGATAGGGGGAATCGATTTGCACACATGCATGGTCGCCATATGCAAACTATTAGAGTGGTGAGCTTGTAGCTTGGTCAAAGAACGCTTCTCACATAAAGGTATGTTGTTGCAAAATGTCGTAGAGATCAGATGATTAGGTTCGTCTTAATTTGATTTAAGCTTTTAACATTTGGGTGGCCGCCATTACGTTTCCGTCGAGATGGCCGTGATATAAAACATGACACTGAGTTGCCCTTTACGAGTGCTACCTCTGTACCAAATTTCGTTCAATTCGGTTCATTTTAAACACATAAATTCCCATTAGCCGGACAGTTTAAGTGAAAAGAGCCATTAAGGAAGCCATAAAAGAACTAGAGGGATGCAGAGTCAAGAGGCTATATGTAACACTCGACATTCCGATGAATAAGCAACTCAACGAAAATTATTTCTTTTCGAGTGCGACAGTTATGGGGGAAACTACTTTCTCAAGAGGTACTTGAAACTAGGCCCCGGATATTGTCAAATCAGCGAGATTTTTAAGCATACAGAGGGGGGACGTACGACCATTAAACTTAACAAAATAAACTCCCAAAGTTATTAAATCTGAAGTCAGAAGAGTATCAGGGATAGCAAAAATTGGAAGGTTTGTAGACCTGAAATCAAACACTTCAGATAATGCAAGCTAAGGAAAACGTCATTGGAATGTGAGCGGAAGGTTACCTACAGACGGCAAGAAGAAATAGGCTGGCCCCGTCGAGTGGATACTAACTATTTTAATTAATTAAAAATAAACCCGTGAACGATTCTCATTCCGCCAGCAGGACATTGTAATATTATTACCAATTACACTTGGAATTAAATTATAGAGAAGATTAGAGCCAGGATTCAGGAATTGAACTCCCGATCTCGTGAGGGATTAATTTCTTACTCAAAACGAATAAATAGGCTTTAAGCCCAAGCAATATCAAGAAGTTCATCAGTCTGTGAGAGGCCTTGGTGGAGGGCACGTCATATGAAGTTTCATCAGTCTGCGAGAAACTTCATAGGGGGCACGTCATAGGAAGTCCGTCAGTCTGTAAGACGCCAATAGAGGCACGTTATAAACAAAGTTCGTCAGTTTGCGAAAAAGCCTTAATGTAGGCATGTAATAGAAAGTTTACTCAATACGATCAGTTAGATCAAGCCTCGGTGAAAAGTTACGCTAGTTAGCGATATTATCGAAACCTAAATTGAAGAAACTGTATTCAAAGACATTAGAATTCGAACCTCGGAAGAGGCAAAGTACAATACAAGTTGCGATAGGCAAATCACTGAGTTTCGAGTGAAGCTTAATGAAGTTGCATTGGTTCAAGAACAAATAAATAGCTAGTGAGCGATAGAAAGCTACGCCACGCAGAAAGAGACAATATAACCAGAGGGGAACCTCAGAGCAATTTATTACAGCCAACCAGTGAAATGTCGGAGGAAGTAGGTTCGATAAAACGGAACATTTGAGAGGACAACAATCCTAAAGTATACAGTGTTCGCGGAAGACCAAGATAGAGTAAACAAAACTGTAAGATTGCGATAGGAGCAATTGTAAATATTAAAAGTATAGATTTATAGCAGATATAAAATAAACATTAACAAGTGAAAAAGCTCTATAAGAAAGTATTCGAACGAAAGACTGGCAAGATATTAGGAAGAAAAGGAAAAAAAGAGACTTACCTAAAAGTAGGAGGAGTAGGAGCGATCACACGTCCAAAGCGGTATAGAAAGAGACTATCTAGGATCACCAGCATCGTGATGTTACCACCACAGTACGCTGAGATTTGGGTCCGTGTGCAAGTGTAAAAATATTAAGTGAATTTCTTTTTAGTGTTATAAATGTTATCAAAGCAGTGTAAAATGTATAGAAATATGTACGTGTGTCAACTTGAAGACCATAGATTGAAAAAGGTATATTTTAGTGTAGTGATGAAGTGATGAAGAAATTATGTATGGGTGAAGCCTTCCGAAGGTCCATGTCATGAGCTGAACAACAGGGTGAGTCAAAATGTTTATTATATTAAATGATTGTATCATGTGCTAGTCAGTGAATTGATAAAAATGTATGAAAAGTATGCACTAATGAATAACCAAGCAATGTTAAGATGTAAAAGAAAAAAACACCAAGATGGTTTGCAAAAATATGAAGGATAATTATCGAAGTGCAAAAAGTAATAATAATAATAATAATAATAATAATAATGAAAACCCGTAAAATAATTAATTAATAATGAAATGAAATCTGAAAGGAGGAATCAAATATAATAATGTAAATGGCAAGTAAGATTACGCCAGATAAATGAAAGTAAAGTAAATGGAATAAGCAACATAATAATAATAATAATAATAATAATAATAATAATAATAATAATAAGTTTTGAGTTTTTTATACTCCGAAATAATGTATATTGAGTTTTTATACTCCAAAATAATGAATATTGAATTTTTATACTCCGAAATAATAAATGTTGAATTGAATAATTGCATTCCACAAGTTAATAATGAAGCGATGAATACTAATAAAACTGATAATAATAAACTCGAGTTGAAATTATCAAATAATTGAAGTAATTGAAGGATCTTTGGGATACCTTACAAATAATGAAATAAAAACGCTATTCAGCCTATGAATGTAATGAGTCAAGGTAGTTGGTGATAATCGAACTCCGTGAAAATGTAATATAAAGTTATAAGCCATAAGCTATGTTGAAGTAAATGCTAATGCGAGCAAGTTGAGTTCTCAAAGATGCGATGATAGTCCAAGTTTTTATAAAAGTTGTGTTGGCGAAATAGGCCTATAAGAAATGAATAAAGTAATATTATGCTAGCAAATGAATATATTCTATACTTACTTTTTCTGCGGCTTTTCCCAATTAATTGGGGTCGCCGGAGCCAACCAGGCTCATTTTGGTTTTGGCCGGGGATTAAAGGCCGGATGCCCTTCCTGACGCCACGTGATTTTTCAGGTGAAAATTCCACCCCGCTGTCACTGGGATTCGAACCCCGGCCGTCCGGGTGAAAGGCGAGCAGCTAAGCCACTGCGCCATCACGCTCCCCAAATGAATATATTCTATAACATGCGTAATTTGAGAGATCAAAAATGAAGGTATCAATTGTCGGAAATCGTCGGTATTATTGGTGTTTACGAGGGTATGACCCTCTCGGGGGATCAAATGGATTCCGCCCGAGGTAATATATTGCGGTGTAAGACCCGTGAGGATTCGCTTAAAGTGTGTATTAATCTGGAAAGTGTAAGGTTTTCTACGAGATATGGCAACAACTGGAGAGGCATAAGGAAGTCTCTGAGCCTAGTGTCATATAACCCCTCCTTCACCAGTATCGTTGTGTTATATCCGACCAAATAAAAATGTGTGGAATGAATAAAATGATAGGATAGAGATGAGGAGTGATTGGGATCCCTCATTGCCTGCCTATAAAAGGGACAAAAGCAAGGAATGATGATGATCTCTTGTTTTCTCCTAATAAATATATAATGCGTCGTGGTCTCTAATTATGGCATTGGTTATAAGGAAAGTGAAATGAACAATGAGTCAAGTGAGGGATAAAGTCGTTGAAATAATGTGCTAACTTGGATTTTCATACGTCTTTTTAAAAAAAAAAGTAAACATTTGTGAGTTACAAGGGGAATGAATGAGAAGAGGACAGAGTCGTAAATCACAGTTAAACGAGAGGGTGAGGGAAGTCTAGCCAACACGCAGACCTTTCCAACAGCCAGGGGTGACGAGTACAATGAGCGCTTTGTATACACAAGTTGTAGGGCTGAATATATATTAATAAATGGTAATGGAGTATGCAAGTTTGTTAATTAAAGGTGCTATGAAATTATAAAGTAGATAGTTGAATTGGTGGGTTTTTGAATATCATCCCCAAATTAAGTTTGTAGAAATTCGATAATATCTGACCATAGTAGTCAAAGAATAAGTTTGTTACTAAATATTCGATTCCTGCATAAAAAAATGTGTGAAGTAAAACGGGTAAACTTATAATTGAGTTTGTAAATGACTGAGTAATGGAATAATGAGAGCACATGATACATCATTAATAAACCACCCTAATGCATGAAATAAATGGTGAAAGGACATAAGTTCGAGGACATGGCATGTAGTTATTTTTAAGTGCGGATTTGTTGTGTGAAACCTAAGGCTTACCGAAAGAGTTAATACAGTTAAAGGTGAATGATAATAAAGTAATTCAAAGGTGAAATAAGAATAAAATAAAAGCCCAGAAGGGATATTGATCATACGGTAAATGTCCGTAAAGCCTTAGAATACAATTGTTACGAAATGATGGGAATGCTCTATGCCTTAGTAAAATGTTGTGAGAAGGGAAATGTATATTGATATTCAAATGTAAATACTACCTAAGCGAGATAAAACGATAATAAAGAATGATATGAAATTTTGACATGAGTTACGGATTTTTTTTATGAATTTTGGATTTTCCAAAATATTGATGTTTTACAGATTTTTTGTATTTGTTCCTGGGAGTTTTTATGAATAAACTCATGTAAATTGTAACATGTTTGGTTTTCAATTTAGTCATGTAGATCCTGAGAAGTGCTATCATATCAAAATGTAAGATCATGTTGTGGGTTGGACGTAACATGCCCCGAACCGCAGCGGCAAGCCAGGTCGTGATCGAGCATTATCCATATGAGAAGTGGTTTTTGATCGGTTCTAGCACCTCTTCCTCACCCTCCTCCCAAGATGGCGGCGGCGCGATATCTCGCGAATCCATGGTTGGATTTTAACAAATGAGGTGTCGTAAGACTCGAACTAACGCCCCCTTTCCTCTGAACAACTTATTTCCACCTATAAATAAAACCTACCTTAGTCGGGGGTGAAATAGTAATTTTATAGGTAAACATGGCTTCCCATGTAAAACAGTAGGTTCAATGCAATTATGAAAATAAAACGTTGTTCCACACAAGAGACATGTGTACGGTGAAATGCCGCTATGATTTTACATTTTTGTTTTTTGTTTTTACGCATGCTCCCTCATGGCTTTTGTAAAAATGTGTGCTTTTTCAAATATGGCGGCTGTAGTGAAGCCTAACCTAACCTGACTTACGAGGGGTGTTCAAAAAGAAGTGGCGCTTGTCGATAGGCAAACCAATAATCAAAGAGGGGTATATCAGACCTTGAGGCGATAACCCCTTTTGATTGATACCTGTTGATTTGTCCTTTTGGACTAGCCCCTGTTGACTAGCCCCTTTGGACGGGTCCTTCTTGAAGGGAATCATTTTCGACGGATCCTATTTGACAGGTCCTTTTTGACGGGTCATTGTTGACGAGTTCCTGTGGATGGTTCATTGTTGACAGGCCATTGTTGACAAGTCATTGTTGACGGGTCCTTTTTGACGAGTCCCTGTCGACGGGTCTTTGTTGACGGGCCCCGGTTGACGGGTCATTGTTGACGAGTTCTTGTTGGCAGGTCCTTGTGGACGAGTCCTTGTGGACGAGTCCCTTTTGACTAATCCCTTTGGGCTGATCCCTATGGACTGACCCATGTATTTATCCAAATTATGTCAAAGGGACGAGCCTCCGTGGCTTAGGCGGCAGCACGCCGGCCTCTCACCGCTGAGTCCGTGGTTCAAATCCCGGTCACTCCATGTGAGATCTGTGCTGGACAGAACGGAGGCAGACAGGTTTTTCTCCGGGTACTCCGGTTTTCCCTGTCAAAATTTCATTCCAGCAACACTCTCCACTATCATTTCATTTCATCTATCATTCATTTAATCATTGCCCCAGAGGAGTGCGTCAGGCCTCGGCAGCCGGCACAGTTCATATCCTCGCCGCTAGATAGGGGCTTCATTCATTCCATTCCTGACCCGGTCGGAGACTGGAAGCAGGCTGTGGATTTTTTTTTTCATGTCAAAGGGCCTAACTACATTTGTGTGTAAAGCAGTGTGTTGAACTAATGTTGTTCGCCAGTCCTTACCACTACAATTTGATAACGATATGAAAGGAATTGATTAACCAGACATGAGTTAACTACCAACGAAACACTTTGGCGACTGTGCTTGTTATTGACCAGTGAGTAGGGTTTTAGAAAAACTGGATGCTATTTTGGGTTATATACAAAAAATGCTTGGACCTACTGAGCGACTATGTTTGCTAAACAAGACATTATACCAGAGACGATTTGGATTCTTATGTAGCTCAGACAAGGAAAGCATTTCTACAGAATCTGTTGACATTGAATATAAATTTAAGTATTAGGAAGTCATTTTGAAGGCCTTTGTCTGGAGCGTGGCACTCTATGAAAGTAAAAATTAGACAATTGGTGTAGCAGAAAAGTGGACAATTGAAGTGTTTGAAATGTTGTGTTACAGGAGAATGATGAAGATTAGATGGGTAAATAGGGTTACAAACAAACGGGTATTAAGACGAGTGGGGGAGATGATGATGATGATGATAATTGTTGTTTTAAGTGGCCTAACATCGAGGTTATCGGCCCCAAGAGAGGGGGAGAAGAGATGTTTCTGGCGACTTCTAATGAAGTAAAGAGATAGGTTGGTAGGACACTAACTAAGACACCCAAGAATAGCAAACTTAGCTATGGAAGAAAGGATCGAGGACAAGAACTGTAGCGGTAGACCAAGTTTAGAATATGTTAAACAGATAGCCTTGAATGTAGGGTGTGGTAGCTATATAGAGATGGAACGATTAGCTCGGGACAGATAGGCGTTGAGATCTGCATCAAACCAGTCAAAAGACTAATCAAACAACAACATGTAAGGTGACCAAAAAAATGGTGTGTAACGGTAAATGTTAGTCAATGAACAGTAATGCATTATTAAAACCCATGATACGATACCTAAGAGCTTTTCTAAAATTATTTTAAAATGCCTTTAACCCTATATTAAACACCCAGTTCACAAGACTCATAAGTGCAATGTTATGGTAAAAGAAAACAAAATCTATATTTCAAAACAAGCAAGTGGTTTAGTCAATGTATACTGGAAAAAGTTTTGTAAACCCTCAAGTCCACAATACTAATTAAATTTGTAACTGTCAGTTTGGCCGAGTGGTTAAGGTGTTTGACTTATGATCAAATTTCCTGTACAAGGAAGCAAGGGTTAGAATCCCTTACCTGATATAACTATTGTCTTATTATGGCTTGGCCACACTGTATTATTATGATACTCGGTACAGAAACCATAGATATAATGTATTGTTTAAGGCCACACTCTTTCTGAACATAGTCAGAGACTGTTGATGGTTATCAATTGCATTAATAGTGGCACATGGATATAGTAATTAAGAAAAACAGACAATACCCATACAATATTTATATTAATTTCATTTTATAATAGTTACACCCTGAATTCAACTCTCTATTTCTTTACCATTGTTCGATATAGATTTTTAAATACAACGCTTGTTGCAGATCCTTTTATAACTTTCTCCATGTACTCTTGTTCTTAAAAACTGGGGAAGTCGCAATGGTTTTATAGACTTAAAACCCTCACCCTCTTCTTTTTCTTAATTATTATCATCATCATCATCATCATTACGAATATTATCATCAAAATTATTATAGTCATTGTCACCATCATTATCATCATCATCATCATTCTCAACATCACTAGAACTATCCAATGTCTCTTGTTTGTTTTCCACAGGGACCTCTTGTAGAGTCTGCGTTGCTTTTCATAGTGTTAAGGGTTTTCTGAACGTTGACATCTCTCCTAACATGACTTTTTGAGGTGATAATAAATGCTTTTTAACAAACAATGCACTATCTTGAGCAGCAATATATTTTTCTTGGACTTGCTTCTTTTTACCTTGGTTAGAGTATTTTGGGTATTTAAATGTGTATTAATTTGAGATTCACAATGATGTTCGTTTGAAGTAAGTACGTTGGAGTCATTTGTTTTAATCATTCCTCGACACTTTTTGGATCGTTGTTTTGAACATCGCCAAATAACAGTTCAATCTTTATTGGTTGTTTTTACAATATATGTATATCCTTTATAGAAGACACATGGCTTACCATGACTGGTTGTTGAGACTTCCATATCAACTAATACATATGAATTAAATTTTAGTAAAGTCACATGAACAATCTTTAGATTACAAGCGATTTACACACACATACACACTTTCCTAAATGTCAAGATTTATGGATGTTGTATTCCGCCAACAGCTGCTTACTACGTATGACAAGGCTGGAGACTGTAGGTGAGATGGTCTTTCACGATGTGAACACTGTAACAGGCAGTATTCAACTGACAATATTCCTATACTCTAGTCAAGGTTAACAGGTACTTACTGGGTATGACAAGGCCGTACACTCGTAGGTTACACAGTATTTTTTGTTGTTGTTAAGGATCTCATGTATACCCTTGACATGTTAATTCTGAACACTTAGTGGTTAATTGTATAGATTGAATTTAAATACACAGCTTATACAAGCACGTTTTGCAGATGGGAGGGGTGAGAGGCTGGCAAAAAAGGAAATGTTTTAGTTTAATGAAACGTCATGTCCTAGTAGATGTGATTTATAGTAAGCGCAATTGATAGTAGGCGTAATTGATAGTAGGCGTAATTGATAGTAGACGTGATTAAGAGTAGACCCAATTTATACAAGGCGTGATTGTTAGTAGGCGCAATTGATAGTAGGCGTGATTTATAGTAAGCGCAATTCATAGTAGGCGCAATTGATAGTAGATGCAATTGAAAGTAGGCGTGATTGATAGTAGGTGCGATTGATAGTAGGCGCAATTTGACATGAGCGCGACTCAGATCATCTTTGATATCACACAGTTACAGTGTCAATGTTCACACCAAGTACAAGGCAGAGAGAGGATATTTTTAGACTTAACCTCAGCTCACCTTACATAACCTAACTTAACCGAACCTAACTTTGTCACGTGACATGTTCTACAAGTTTAGACTTGTTTTAAGACTGATTATGACGTCATAGTTAGATGGGAGGGGTGGGAGGCTGACAAAAAGGAAATGTTTTGGTTTAATGAAAAGTCATATCCTAGTGGGCGCGATTGGTATTAGACGCAATTGATAGTAGGCGCGATTAATAGTAGACGCAATTGATAGTAGGCGTGATTGATAGTAGGCGTAATTAGATATGGGCGCGATTTATTGTAGCCGCAATTGATAGTAGGCCCGATTGAGAGTAGGCGTAATTGATAGTAGGCGTGATTGATAGTAGACGCACAATTGATAGTAGACGTGATTGATAGTAGCGTGATTTATAGTAGGCGCATTTGATAGTAGGCGTATTTGATAGTAGACGCGATTCATAGTAGGTGCAATTTATAGTTGATGCAATTGGTAGTAGGCGCAATTGATAGTAGGTGCAATTGATAGTAGGCGTGATTGATAGTAGGCGTGATTGATATGGGCGCGACTCAGATCATCTTAGATATCACAAAGTTAACACAAAGTACAAGGCAGAGAGGGGATATTTTAAGACTTAACCTCAGCTCACCTAACATAACCTAACTTTACCTAACCTAACTTTGTCACGTGACATGTTCTACAAATTTAGACTTGCTTTAAGACTGACTATGACTATGACGTCATAGATTGATGGGAGGGGTGAGAGGCTGACAAAAAAGGAAATGTTTTGGTTTAATGAAAAGTCATGTCCTAGTAGGCGCGATTGGTAGTAGGCACAATTGATAGTAGGCGCAATTAATGGTGGGCGCAATTGATAGTTTGGGCGATTTATAGTAAGCGTGATTTATAGTAGGCGCAATAGATAGTTTGCGTGACTATCCCAAAATGACAAAAGCTTGTAAAACTTGTTATACCAATAAAATAATCTAATAAAAAATAAATTGTTGTTGCTATTTTCCATGTCCATTGTCATACCCTAACCTATACTCGGAGTACATTTTTATTTTATTTTTTACTGGAATGGGATGTAAGTCAATGTCATAGGTGTACGTTAGTCACTGATAGTCAGTCTGTGGTCAGTTGGACTTGGTCCAGACAAGTGTGAACATGTTACGCACACTGATTGTGGATTGCCAAGGGTTTAAAATTGGATATATCATGTTTATATTTAAAGAAGTGGCCATAATCTATTGTTCCTCTTTTTGGATATCACAAGTTACCCATTTGACAAAGTGAGTGCAAAAGTGAGTGCAAAGGTGGGTGCGAAAGTGGGTGAAAAAGTCAGTGTAAAAGGGAGTGCAAAAGTGGGTGTAAAAGTGGGTGCAAAAGTGGGTGTAAAAGTGGTTGCAATAGTGGGAGCAAAAGTGAGTACAAAAGTGGATGTAAATGTGGGTGCAAAAGTGGGTGCCGTTTATAGTAGGCATGACTTTTACTAGAATGTGATTTGAGTAAATGTACTTTCTAAACCCAAATAGTGAATAGTCAGTTGGTTTTGATCTATGCAAGCGTAATCATGTCACATACACTGGTGATGGATACTCAAGGCTTTAAGGTCAACGAAAACAACTATATATTTAAAGAGGTGGCTATTACTGATTGCACAACACGCGGGTTACCATATCTTTTTTTCGGACTAGTGTTTTAACATTTGAAGAGTTTTTTTTAAACAGCAACGATGTTTCATCTGTTACACTACATTGATGATCACTTACACCTAAGACCTCACTATTTTTACTTTTTTGCTCACGTTGACACTGTTTTGAACGATGTTTTGAACAACGCCAAATAACAGCTCCATTTTTATTGGTTCGTTTTACAATATACATATAACCTTTATAGTATGCATATGGCTTACCATAACTATTCGTTGATACTTCCATATCAATTGTCAAGCATGAAATAATCTCCAATACATTTCGCTCGATAATAGAAATAATAGCGGGTGCAGAAGTGGGTGTAAAAGTGAGTGCAAAAGTGGGTGCAAAAGTGAGTGTAAAAGTGGGTGCAAAAGAGAGTGCAAAAGTGGATGTAAAAGTGGGTCAAAAGTGGGTGCAGTTTATAGTAGGCACGATTTTTACTAGAATGTGATTTGAGTAAATGTTATTTCTAAACCCAAGTAACTTAGTGAGTAGTCAGTTGGTTTTGATCTATGCAAGCGTAAACATGTCACATACACTGATGATGGATACTCAAGGCTTTATGGTCAACAAAAACTAGTATATAGTTAAAGAGGTTATTGATTGCACAACACTGAATCTATTTTTGAAATTTTGACAAAAGGCCTAAGTGCATTTTTGTTAATATCTCGCGAACCAAACGACTAGGCCATTGTATGAAGTATTTTTGGACTTTTTGCTGAAGACTGCTGGTAAACACCTATGTTCCCACGGCCTTTTTAAAGATGGCGGCTGTAGTGTAACCTAACCTAACCCAACCCCCGAGGGGCGATTAAAAAGTATTCCAAGTGGCGCTTATCGATAGGCAAACCAATAATCAAAGAGGGGTATGACAGACCTTGAGGCGATAACCCCTTTTGATTGATCCTTGTTGATTTGCCCCTTTGGACCGGTCCCTTTGACATAATTTGCATAAATGCATGGGCCAACCCTTAGGGATCAGTCCAAAGGGACCGGCCCAAAGGGATTAGTCTAAAGGACCTGTCAACAGGAACCCGTCCACAGGGATCCGTCCACAGAGACCCGTCAGCAGGGGCACGTCAAAAATGACTCCCTTCAAATTTACCCGTCCAAAGGGGCTAGTCAACAGGGACCAGTCCAAAGGGGCAAATCAATAGGGATCAATTAAAAGGGGTTATCACCTCAAGGTCTGTCATACCCCTCTTTGCCTATTGGTTTGCCTATCGATAAACGCCGCTTGGAATACTTTTTAATCACCCCTCGTGGGTTGGGTTGGGTTAGGTTAGGGTACACTACAGCCACCATCTTTAAAAAGGCCGTGGGAACATAGGTGTTTACCAGCTGTCTTCAGCAAAAAGTCCAACAATACCTCATACAATGCCCTAGAATTTGGTTCGCGAGGTATTAACAAAAGTGCACTGAGGCCCTTTGTCAAAATTTCGAAAATAGATTCAGTGTTTTGCAATCAATAATAGCCACCTCTTTAACTATATACTCGTTTTTGTTGACCATAAAGCATTGAGTATCCATCATCAGTGTATGTGACATGTTTACGCTTGCATAGATCAAAACCAACTGACTACTCACTAAGTTACTTGGGTTTAGAAATTACATTTACTCAAATCACATTCTAGTAAAAATCGTGCCTACTATAAACTGCACCCACTTTTGACCCACTTTTACATCCACTTTTGCACTCTCTTTTGCACCCACTTTTACACTCACTTTTGCACCCACTTTTGCACTCACTTTTACACCCACTTCTGCACCCACTATTATTTCTATTATCGAGCGAAATTTATTGGAGATTATTTCATGCTTGACAATTGATATGGAAGTATCAACGAATAGTTATGGTAAGCCATATGCATACTATAAAGGTTATATATATATATATATATATTGTAAAACGAACCAATAAAAATGGAACTGTTATTTGGCGTTGTTCAAAACATCGTTCAAAACAGTGTCAACGTGAGCTAAAAAGTAAAAATAGTGAGGTCTTAGGTGTAAGTGATCATCAATGTAGTGTAACAGATGAAACATCGTTGCTGTTTAAAAAAACTCTTCAAATGTTAAAACACTAGTCCGAAAAAAAGATATGGTAACCCGCGTGTTGTGCAATCAGTAATAGCCACCTCTTTGAATATATAGTTGTTTTCGTTGACCTTAAAGCCTTGAGTATCCATCACCAGTGTATGTGACATGATTACGCTTGCATAGATCAAAACCAACTGACTATTCACTACTTGGGTTTATAAATTACATTTACTCAAATCACATTCCAGTAAAATTCATGCCTACTATAAACGACACCCACTTTTGCACCCACATTTACATCCACCTTGCACTCACTTTTGCACCCACTTTTGCACCCACTTTTGAACCCACATTTACTCCCACTTTTGCACCCACTTTTACACCCACTTTTGCACTCCCTTTTACACTGAATTTTTCACCCACTTTTGCACCCACCTATGCACTCACTTTTGCACCCACTTTGCCAAATGGGTAGCTTGTGATATGCAAAAAAATGAAACAATCAATTACGGCCACTTCTTTAAATATAAAAATGATATCTCCAATTTTAAACCCTTGGCAATCAACAATCTGTGTGCGCAACATGTTCACACTTGTCTGGACCAAGTCCAACTGACCACAGACTGACTATCAGTGACTAACGTACACCTATGACATTGACGTACATCCCATTCTAGTAAAAATAAAAATAAAAATGTACTCCGTGTACAGGTTAGGGTATGAAAATAGACATGGGAAATAACAACAACAATTTATTTTTTATTACATTATTTTATTGGTAAAACAAGTTTTACATGCTTTTGTCATTTTGGGATAGTAACGCCTACTATCAATTGCGCCTACTATAAATCGCGCCCAGGTCTAATATCGCCTACTATCAATCGCGCCTACTATCAATTGCGTCTGTTATAAATCGCGCCCATGTCAAATTGCGCTTACTATCAATCACGTTTACTATCAATCACGCCTACTATCAATTGCGCCTACCATTAATCGCGCCTACCATCAATTGCGCCTACTACCAATCGCGCCTACTTGGACATGACTTTTCATTAAACCAAAACATTTCCTTTTTTGTCAGCCTCTCACCCCTCCCATCAATCTATGACGTCATAGTCATAGTCAGTCTTAAAGCAAGTCTAAACTTGTAGAACATGTCACGTGACAAAGTTAGGTTAGGTAAAGTTAGGTCATGTTAGGTGAGCTGAGGTTAAGTCTTAAAATATGCCCTCTCTGCCTTGTACTTTGTGTTAACATTGACACTGTAACTTTGTGATATCAAAGGTGATCTGAGTCGCGCCCATATCAATCTCGTCTACTATCAATCACGTCTATTATAAATTGCGCCTACTATGAATCGCGTCTACTATCAAATACGCCTACTATCAAATGCGCCCACTATAAATCACGATATATCAATCACGTCTACCATCAATTGTGCGCCCACTAACAATCGTGACTACTATCAATTACGCCTACTATCAATCACGCCTACTATCAATTGCGCCTACTATAAATCGCGCCCATGTCTAATTACGCCTACTATCAATTGCGCCTACTATCATTTGCGTCTACTAAAATCGCGCCCATGTCAAATTGCGCCTACTATCAATCACGCCTACTATAAATTGCGTCTACTGTTAATCGCGCCTACTATCAATTGCTTCTACTACCAATCGCGCCTACTAGGACATGACTTTTCATTGAACCAAAACATTTCCGTTTGTCAGCCTCCCAACCCTCTCATCTAGCAATACGTCATAATCAGTCTTCAAGCAAGTCTAAATTTGTAGAACATGTCACGTGACAAAGTTAGGTTAGGTTAAGTTAGGTTATGTTAGGTGAGCTGAGGTTAAGTCCTAAAATATCCCCTCTCTGCCTTGTACTAGGTGTAAACATTGACACTGTAACTTTGTGATATCAAAGATGATCTGAGTCGCGCCCATGTCAAATTGAACCTACTATCAATCACGTCTACTATCAATCACGCCTACTATCAATTGCATTTACTATCAATTGCGCCTACTATGAATTGCGCTTATTATAAATCACGCCTACTATCAATTGCGCCTACTATAAAACACACCTAGTATAAATTGTGTCTACTATTAATCACGTCTACTATCACTTACGCCTACTATCAATTGCGCCTACTATATATCACGTCTACTAGGACATGACGTTTCATTAAATTAAACATTTCCTTTTTGCCAGCCTCTCACCCCTCCCATCTGCAAAACGTGCTTGTATAAGCTGTGTATTTAAATTCAATATATACAATTAACCACTAAGTGTTCAGAACTAACATGTCTAGGGTACACATGAGATCCTTAACAACAACAAAAAAGTGTGTAACCTACAAGTGTACGGCCTTGTCATACGCAGTAGGTACCTGTTAACCTTGACTAGGGTATAAGAATATTGTCAGTTGACTACTGCCTGTTACAGTGTTCACATCGTGAAAGACCGTCTCACCTACCAATCTCCAGCCTTGTCATACGCAGTAAGCAGCTGTTGGCGGAAAACCACATCCATAAATCTTGACATTTAGGAAAGTGTGTATGTGTGTGTAAATCGCTTGTAATCTAAAGATTGTTCATGTGACTTTACTAAAATTTAATTCATATGTATTAGTTGATATGGAAGTCTCAACAACCAGTCATGGTAAGCCATGTGTCTTCTATAAAGGATATACATATATTGTAAAAACAACCAATAAAGATTGAACTGTTATTTGGCGATGTTCAAAACAACGATCCAAAAAGTGTCGAGGAATGATTAAAACAAATGACTCCAACGTACTTACTTCAAACGAACATCATTGTGAATCTCAAATTAATACACATTTAAATACCCAAAATACTCTAACCAAGGTAAAAAAAAGCAAGTCCAAGAAAAATATATTGCTGCTCAAGATAGTGCATTGTTTGTTAAAAAGCATTTATTATCACCTCAAAAAGTCATGTTAGGAGAGATGTCAACGTTCAGAAAACCCTTAACACTATGAAAAGCAACGCAGACTCTACAAGAGGTCCCTGTGGAAAACAAACAAGAGACATTGGATAGTTCTAGTGATGTTGAGAATGATGATGATGATGATAATGATGGTGACAATGACTATAATAATTTTGATGATAATATTCGTAATGATGATGATGATGATGATAATAATTAAGAAAAAGAAGAGGGTGAGGGTTTTAAGTCTATAAAACCATTGCGACTTCCCCAGTTTTTAAGAACAAGAGTACATGGAGAAAGTTATAAAAGGATCTGCAACAAGCGTTGTGTTTAAAAATCTATATCGAACAATGGTAAAGAGATAGAGAGTTGAATTCAGGGTGTAACTATTATAAAATGAAATTAATATAAATATTGTATGGGTATTGTCTGTTTTTCTTAATTACTATATCCATGTCCCATTATTAATGCAATTGTTAACCATCAACAGTCTCTGACTATGTTCAGAAAGAGAGTGGCCTTAAACAATACACTATATCTATGGTTTCTGTACAGAGTATCATAATAATACAGTGTGGCCAAACCATATTAAGGCAATAGTTATGTCAGGTAAGGGATTCGAACCCATGCTTCCTTGTACAGGAAATTTGAAACCACTTAACCACTTGGCCAACCTGACAGTTACAAATTTAATTAGTATTGTGGACTTGAGTGTTTACAAAACGTTTTCCAGTATACATTGATTAAACCACTTGCTTGTTTTGAAATATAGATTTTGTTTTCTTTTACCATAACACTGCACTTATGAGTCTTGTGAACTGGGTGTTTAATATAGGGTTAAAGGCATTTTAAAATAATTTTAGAAAAGCTCTTAGATATCGTGTCATGGGTTTTAATAATGCATTACTGTTCGTTGACTAACATTTACCGTTACACACCATTATTTTGGTCACCTTACATGTTGTTGTTTGAGTCTTTAGTCTTTTGACTGGGTTGATGCAGATCTCAACGCCTATCTGTCCCGAGCTAATCGTTCCATCTCTACATAGCTACCACACCCTACATTCAAGGCTATCTGTTTAACATATTCTAAACTTGGTCTACCACTACAGTTCTTGTCCTCGAACCTTTCTTCCATAACTAAGTTTGCTATTCTTGGGTGTCTTAGTACGTGTCCTGCTAACCTACCTCTTTACTTCATTAGAAGTCGCCAGAAACATCTCTTCTCCCCCACTCGTCTTAATACCTCTTTGTTTGTAACCCTATTTACCCATCTAATCTTCATCATTCTCCTGTAACACAACATCAAACACTTCAATTGTCCACTTTTCTGCTACACCAATTGTCTAAGTTTTACTTTCATAGAATGCCACGCTCCAGTCAAAGGCCTTCAAAATGACTTCCTAATACCTAAATCTATATTCAATATCAACAGATTCTGTAGAAATGCTTTCCTTGTCTGAGCTACATAAGAATCCTAATCGTCTCTGGTATAATGTCTTGTTTAGCAAACATAGTCGCTCAGTAGGTCCAAGCATTTTTTGTATATAACCCAACATAGCAAACAGTTTTTCTAAAACCCTACTCACTGGTCAATAACAAGCATTGCCGCCAAAGTGTTTCGTTGGTAGTTAACTCATGTCTGGTTAATCAATTCCTTTCATATCGTTATCAAATTGTAGTGGTAAGGACTGGCGAACAACATTAGTTCAACACGCTGCTTTACACACAAATGTAGTTAGGCCCTTGGACATAATTTGGATAAATACATGGGTCAGTCCATAGGGATCAGTCCAAAGGGGCCGGTCCAAAGGGATAAGTCAAAAGGGACTCGTCCACAAGGACTCGTCCACAAGGACTCGTCCACAAGGGCCTGCCAACAAGGACTCGTAAACAATGACTCGTCAACAGGGGCCCGTCAACAAGGACCCGTCCACAGGGACTCGTCAACAAGGTCCCGTCAACAATGACTTGTCAACAATGACCTGTCAACAATGACCCGTCCACAGGGACTCGTCAATAATGACTTGTCAGCAATGACCCGTCAACAATGACCCGTCAAAAATAACCCATCAACAATGACCCATCAACAATGACCCGTCAAAAAGGACTTGTCAAATAGGATCCGTCAAAAATGACTCCCTTCAAAAACGACCCGTTGAAAGGGGATAGTCAACAGGGGCTAGTCCAAAGGGATAAATACACAGGGATCAATCAAAAGGGGTTATCGCCTCAAGGTCTGATATACCCCTCTTTGATTATTGGTTTGCCTATCGACAAGCGCCACTTGGAATACTTTTAATCACCCCTCGTAAGTTAGGTTAGGTTACACTACAGCCGCCATCTTTGAAAAAGCACACCCTTTTACAAAAGCCATGAGTGAGCATGCGTAAATACAAAAACAAAAATGTTAAATCATAGCGGCACTCCACCGTACACATGTCTCTTGTGTGGAACAACGTTTTATTTTCATCATTGCATTGAACCGCATACATGTTTTACATAGGAAGCAATGTTTACCTATAAAATTATTATTTAACCTCCTAGTAGGGGTAGGTTTTACTAAAGGGTTGAAAGAAGTTGTTCAGAGGAAAGAGGGCGTTACTCCGAGTCTTACGACACCTAATTTGCTAAAATTCAACCATGGGTTCGCGAGATATCGCGCCGCCGCCATCTTGGGAGGAGGGTGAGGAGGAGGAGGTGCTAGAACCGATCAAAACCACTACTCATATGATTGGGAACAATACCTGGCCGCTATCTCCAATCTTTTGGGCTGATCCCCTTGTAGTTTGGTCAAAAGATGCTTAGCACATAAAGGTATGTTGTTGCAAAATTTAGTAGAGAGCAGATGATTAGGTTGGTCGTAATTTGATTTAAGCTTTTATCATGTGGGTGGCCGCCATTAAGTTTTCATCAAGATGGCGGCGATATGAAACATGACACTGAGGTTTCTCTTCCTAGTGCTACCTCTGTGCCAAATTTCGTTCAATTCAGTTTCACCGTGTTTGAATAGATAGGGGGATTCAATTTGCACACATACATGGCCACCATCTGCAAACTATTGGGCTGATGACCTTGTAGTTTAGTCAAAAGACGCTCGCCAAATAAATATATGTTGTTGCAAAATTTGGTAGAGATCGGATGATTAGGTTAGTCCTAATTTGATTTTAGCTATTAACATTATGGTAGTTTGTTCAAACGATTCTTCATACTGTACGCATGTGAGTAATTTCCATGGAAAACATGCTTCTGCCTCCAGCCAGCATCAGTTCTCAGGCGTGTACCGTCCACCCACTGAGCAGATGCATATGTGTGATATGAGACTAAAAGGTATCAACTCTACAATGATAAAGCACAACTCTATTCTAAAGACTTTAATTCAGAATATCATGGCTTCAAACACACAAAAAAAAACAATCCCAACAATATAACACAAAACAAAGCAAAATTACTGCTACAATCCACTAATATTCACACTTTATCCTTGCAAATCCAGATGATTATTCATCCATTTACCCTGAGATTGACATCAAAATACATTCTCAAGTGCGCTGATGCACATGTAAATTACACATATACTGCACTTATACTCTTATGTCACCTGTTGTGACCTCTTTCATTTCACAAGCTTAATTGTTTACTCTCAACACATCTTAATTCACATTATGCGTACATTGTGTTTCGTATCTCTTTTCCCACCAAAATGCTTTACCATGCATTAGCCAATTTATGGGTTGCACATCAAATTTACTTGCAACTCCACAATGATATGTAAACGTACCCCTTCTCTACAGTTCCCTTCTACAATTCCCTTTCCTACAGTTCCCTTCTACAATTCCCTTTTCTACAGTTCCACCGTATGCCGTTGTGATTTCAATTTCAAAAATTCCGTTACCGCTGTGTCGGATGGTATATTATGCTACCCTTCCGTGGGCGTAGCCTATGGCATCTTGTGCCGACCTTCAGAGCTAAGTAATACTGTCAGTATAAAAAATGTTACTTCCAACAACTCATAAGTTTGCCAAGTATTACGTTATAAGAACGATCCTTAATTAACAATGTGTTTCAAACCACACAAATTCATTATACAATACAACAATGACTCTTTTCGTTACCAACAGGGTTTCAAAGTCTGTCACTTCTAAATGTCAACCTTCAATGGTCGTTTAAAAGTCTCCCCCTCGGAGCTACTTGTATACAATGGGACTGAGTCAAGCGGTCACAAACACGTGCGCCGTCCTTTCCTGACTCCCTTCTTCTTTATCCTCCAAGCAGTAACAAGATTTCAAATACAATAGTGCAGTTTCAATGACCCACATATCCCATATGATTTCAACTAAATTGTATGCAAGACAGGTTATGGGCGTGTTTAACTATTTATTCCTAACCTTAGGATATTAATAACTGGCCTCAATAGGTCCATTTCATTATATGAAGGAACGAGATTCATCAATCACTGGTCGAACTGGCTAGCCGGCGTCTCATTAAATGCTATGGTCAGGCACATCCTGCCGCCAATTAAATTCGCTTCCCAGGAGCTGAATTATTTCAATAACAAGTTCTCGGTCGACATCAGGTATCATGCAGAGGTTTCCATTGTTATCTTCTCATACACCACAGGATTCGAACCCAGAACACTTCATGGCAATCCACAGAGCTAGGGTCAATCACTAAAATACGCTCTGGCCATAATAAATATCTCTGTATGCCCAAGCCTATACGAGATTTCACACGTCGAATAGATTACCTGGCTTTCGTGACCATTGTGCTATGATCTCGTCCTTTAATTAGTAAGATAAATCTCTCAATTACTCTACAAGCTTATTCACAAGCTGCAAATTCAATTCTCTATTAAACTCTTCCACTCCCTAGGTTCTTGCATAAATATTCCCATTATCACAATATACTCTGATATTAAATTGCTTTTCTTAGCCCTTCATGTATAATATTACTGCTTGGATAGATAAATATTCCAATTAGCATATATATTTCTCTTACAACCATTTTTCCCTGATGTGTATACGTTTATTCCTTATTATTATTATTATTATTATTTTTACTGACACGAATTACAATAACCCGACACAACGTAACCATTTTAATAACCGAACATCCGTGTTCGTTACGTTAAGTTTTTATACAACTGAATTGCCATTTTACAATAGTGGTAACGATTTATCCACTCAATGATGCATAAAAACATCTCAACTTTACTAAGATCAACACAACAATACTAATTTGAGGCTCTACCTCCTAAGATTGACTCTTATTGGCATATTCTATAAATTTTGAAATCACTCAACATACAGTGGACTATGTAACTGCTACAAAATCATGGTTTTTGGGTACTTACATCGGCTAGTCTGGTGGCTCCAACCACGCATTTCTTCCAGTAATGCCTGCCATTATTTGCAAAATTAGCAAGGCATATTTACACTGATAATACACATTTTATATACCTTTGGCCTTACAAGACACACGGCACTTTTCCTTTCCATATTGAAGCTGTTGCCTCCTTTTTCACACAACACTTTATAGCACTTGTTACAATATTAATTTTACAGATATTTAACAGATCATCACTACAATCACACGCTCACTATTTACATTTCTTACTGGTTGACTTTCCCTGGCAAGATATCAGAAATGCAGATGTTGAAGATTTCCTCCTCGCTGCTACCCGCATCCTGATTGAAAGTCTCGATTCTCTGCCTAAGGATTCCTACCGATTCCCCAAACTGTCTGTCAATCTCTATCCTTCGATAAACTTCCTGCTATCGCTTAAATATGCTTGCATATCGTCCTGAGCGTTAATTATATTGGTATTCTATGAAATTTCACCAATCGCATAATAAAGTTTATCTCTGCGCAGTCCAACATACTATGATCTGTCTTACCAATAGTTTACATACTGCGCTCAACCATTGTGCATTGTACTTGTACAAATTATCACTCTCAATTGTCCTACTTTATATATCACACGGTACATTTCCTACGTGCACAATAATAATCGCTCGTAATGCCTACTATACAAATATGGTGCGACTGTCCTTAATAAATGGTATTAAAAATGTCTTACTGCACGGCTCTTCATGTTGAAGTCCGAGTATCCCTTCTCGACTTCGGTAACGCGCACTTCGTACTATACTGCGGTTCAACTGATTACATTACTCGTTATTAATTCAAGACTTAATGCATGATTATATGTTGCTGCACTTAGAATGTTACAGTCCGCGCCTTTCTTCTCTGAGCTAGGGTGACGTGCTCCTCGCTCTCAAGTATGGTTCGACTGCCTCGACTGACTCGACTGACTCCATCTGACTGCCTCCGTCCTGGGTCCACCCCCTTATATCCGTTTGGAGAGAAAAACTAGACCGAGAATTCCCCTGCAGTGTCATCTTCTCTCACAGTACGATTCTGGTCTTGAATTAACGTTTATATGGTTCCTTTTTCCTCGCTGGTCACAGATCTGTATGCGTGCTCGAGGATCGATCGGCCAATTAATTAATATTAATTGCCTTTACCAGCGCGTGCCCACGCGGCGTCATCTAAAAAAAACGAAACCATGGTTATATCTTTCCGCTAACCTCCAATTACTGTGTCACTCCGCGTTCCATTAAATCTGCCTCGATGTCAATGTTTAATGGCTTGATAATTAGCCTCCCGGCTAAACATTCACATAGGCGCAAACCTCATGTCACTGCGTTGCTCCAATCACGAGTAATCATTAAATTACGCTGGTATCTTCTCACTCCACCAGCTTCTCCATTCTGAAACGGGGAATAACTTGACAATAATTTAGCCCCCTGACCTGCTCCAGACGACTTAAGTAGGTCACGTAGAGTGACAAGGCTCCAAGAATCTCCGCCCCTTTTCCAGAGTCATTAGACAAACGTCAAGCGCTCCAACTTCTGTGCTCAAGTCCAGAATAGTATGCCTCATACAGCCCAATAATGCCGTATTCTACTAATATTCCCTGCATTATATTAATAAATAATGTCAAAGTAAGTTCATATCACAACAGTGATTTAATATATATTTTCTCTATGGGTTTTTATAACTTAAACTCCCTCAAAAGATCTCGTGTTCGTTCCCTGCTGGAACCTCTATTCTGAGCTCAACTGTCTCTGAGATCCACGTTCGACACCAGTCAGCCTAACCCCGTTGGTTTCATATTCCCCTTGCAAAACTTATAGAAGTCAATTGCAAGTGACCTTCTGTAAGTCACCGGCTGACTGTCCCAACCATCTGTGTATACACTAAGCGGTCCTTCACCTCGTCTGCTTGCGAGTGGGCCTGTCTACTTCCCCCTTCCACTCTGAGCTCAGCCATTAGACGTGCATTCTCTTGGCGGAGGGTTCCATTCAATGCTTCAACCTTCCTAGTACCGGGTGAGTTAGCCGTGGAGGTTACGGCATGACTGATGGCAGTCGCTCACATCCGGGAGGCGAGGAGGTTCGAATCCCCCCGCCTGCAACCTTGAAGATGGTCTTCTGTGGTTTCCCATCTTCCTTCCAGGCAAATGCCGGGGTTGGTCCCTAACTATAGGCCACAGCCGCTACCTTCCAACTCCTCGTCCTTACATTCCAACTTCCCTTCTTCCCTCCCCAACGGTACTTGTAGCTCACCCATTGGGTGTCCGTCTCGAAGCAGCTACAAAAACTGGCGAGCCGAACATGTCCTCGGACACTCCCGGCACTAAAAGCCGTACGCTAAAAAAAAAAACTTCCTAGCGACTTCGACCATGTCTTTGTAAAGCAGTCGCAGACACTGGCATTCCGGCTGTCCGCTCCCTTCTCTGGGCAAGCTGCTTGTCTCTCTTTCCGTCCCGCTGCGTGAGCCTTCAAGCCTGACTGCCTGGCCGACTTTGCCGTCCACGTCCACTTGGGTGTGTGCTGCTATTACTTCCTCTTGTTCATCAAATTCCTCTGGTGGATAATAAATTTTGAGGTTGGCCTCATTCATAACGACCTCGTTTCCCGTTTCTAAATGCCTTATGCTATATGCATTATTCTGTAGGTCTCTTATCACCACGAACGAGCCCTGATATCCGAAATTGAACTTTTTATACTTCCGTGCTTCTGCGTCTGAACTGGCGGGCCTCCTGACTAACACTTTTTCTCCAACGAGAAGCGGTCTGTGATCTCGCTTCGCACGATTTCTTCTCTGGCGTCTCTCAGCCTGTGCTTGGAGATATTCGAAGGTTCGCTGGATCCTCAATTCTCGTCCTGGCTGTGCGTCTACAGGTAATGGAATAACACCAGTCCGTGGCTTCTCCGGTCTCTGATCCAAATGTAGAGTTACGGGCACCTGACCTGTCGCCTCATGCACAGTATTATTTATGCAGTATTCTATTACATCCAATAAATCGATCCATTTCCAGTTCTCTTCAGAGCAGTAAATTTTCATATACTTCTGTATCTCTCTCATAACGCGTTCAACAGGGCTAGCCTCAGGATGGCGAATGGTAGATAGAATCTCTCTAATTCTTAAATTTGCCAATTCCCGACGAAATTCTGCGCTAGTAAAACAACTCCCGTGGTCTGAGAGTAGGTTATCCGGTTTCCCAAGTATCGGAATAACTCTCTCTTTCAAGCGTTTCAATACCTGCTTTGAGCTGGTCTTCTGTATGGGGCATAATACCACCATTTTTGAGAATACATCCAAGGCTACAATAATATGTCTATTGCCTCTACGTGCTCTAGGCAGTGGTCCAAAGTTGTCTACACTCATTAGCTGCTTTGGCTTCTCTGGTAACAATGGAATGGGTCGTTGTCTCATTAAAAAGGGATTTGGCTTTACCCTTTGGCACAAATCGCATGTCCTAATAGCATTTCTCACAGTTTCTCTTAACTTCGGCCAAATTAATGCTTCTTTCAGTACAGCAGTTATTTTGTCTATACCGGGATGTCCAAACGCTCTGTGTGCTAGCCACACCAATCTCCTCTGCAATGATGCAGGAATAACAATTCTTTGACGGGTATGTTCTACATCATCCCACTTGTGTAGCATCTGATTGTACCATACATAATCTGTCGATAATGCCTCTGCCTCTCTGTATATTGCAGTTCCCCTTGCTAAGCGTCCCTCGAAGTAATCAATCATCATTTTCAACCACGGATCTTCGCGTTGTAGGTTGGTAAGATTCTTCAAGTCATCCAAGGTCTTCTGATCTCAATTTTCAATCTGGACGGCTAGAGTTTCCTCTTCTCTTGGATATCGGCCTAACATGTCCGGTATTACGTTCTCTTTCCCTGGACAGTATTCTATTTCCACATTCAACTGTTGAATATACAGGGACCATCTTGTCAACCTCTGGCTAGACAAATCCGTCTTTAACAAAAATGTTAAAGCTTTATGGTCTGTTCTGAGGATGATTTGAAAGCCATAGATGAGTTTGCGCCAGTACTGCAATGCGTACAGAATTGCGAGCAACTCTATCTCTGTGATAGTGCAATTTTTCTCATGGGCCTTCAATCTCCTACTTATAAAGGCAATAAAAACTTTCTTCTCGGGCTTATCAACATTTTCTTGGAACAGCATCTCTCCTATCCCAACAAGTGATGCATCCGTCTGTATTATGAACTTCTGGGTATAATCAGGGTATCCCAGCTTCACATATTCCAAAAGCATTTGCTTTGACCTCACGAATGCTTCTTGACATTGCTCCGTTCAATTCCACCTGCCACCTTTCTTCAATAGATCCTGCAGGGGTGCCACAGTTGTAGTATAGTTTGGGCAGTGGTTAGAAAAGAATCCAATTACTCCCAAATACTCTCGGACGTGCTTTACTTTCGTGGGTCGAGGAAAATTTCGAATTACCTCTAATTTCTCTGGGTTTGGCTTAACTCCATTTTCATCGATAAGGTGCCCTAGGAATTTAACTTCCCTCTGACAGAAGTGCGATTTCTTGTTATTAACCTTAAAATTAGCTTCCCGAAGGTTATCCAGCAACTTCTTCAGGTCTCTCATGTGCTCCTCCAGAGATTCTGATGTGAGTAGAATGTCATCTACGTATCTGATGGTACTCTCTTTAACCTCATGTGATAGATTGCAATCTAACGCTCTTATCAAGGCTGAACTAGCTGTTTTAAAACCAAAAGGTAGTCTTAAAAACGTATATGTATGTTGATCAAACATAAATCCTGTCAACAGACTAGTTTTCTTCTCCAATTCAAGATGGTGAAAGCTCGATGTGATATCTAAATTTGTAAATATGGTCTTACCTTTGAACTTTCTGAGGATTTCTTTAATAGGTGCCACTTGGTCAAATTCCGGTATTACCTTCATATTCAAATGCCTCAGATCCAGGCATACTCTGACAGTCCCGTCTGTCTTAGGTACGATTACCAATGGGCTTACATAAGGCGTAGGTGTTTTCTCAATAACACCGGCCTCCAACATCTCCTGAATTGCTTCTTTGACCTTAGCATAATGCTTTTCGGCTATATGGTAGGGTTTCTGCCTAAATGGTGTCCAGTCGCTAACTTGGAATGCATAAGTGAAGTTCTTTATACGACCAGGTCTCGAGTCGAAGACTTCCTTCTGTTCCAATAATAATTTCTTTAAATTTTCTTTATCTCTTGGACCAATATTTGCTTCTTCTAGTGTTTCCGAAATATGTTCTTCCAGTTCGGGTTCCAGATCTTTCTCCATGTCTGCGGCTAGTGTTTTCAGTTCATCTTCTAACTGCTCGATCGCTAACACTTCTTCCTCAGCCATGTCTCTGTATGTATGCCATACTTGTTCATCTGTCCCTGGTTCATTCTGTTTGAGTGAGACCTCTAAGCCTTCGGCTTCCTCGTTCACACGGAACATCACTCTGTCCTGTGATAGGTCTATTACCACTCTGTATTCCCTTGTAAACTCTGTCCCAATAATAAGGTTAAACGGCAATTTGTTTACTAGTAGAAAATTCTGTGAAAAAATAGAGCCTCCTATCTGTAAATCTAGGAATACCTGATATTTGCATATCATCGTTTTGTCAGGAATGACACCTTTTATTTTGACACTTGAGATAGGTATTTTCAAAACATTTTCTCTCTGCGCTCTCTCATTATACAAAGCTTGTGTCATAAGACACACCGTTGAACCCGTGTCTAACAGTCTTCTTATCTTCAACCCTGCCACTCTTACTAATATAATGGGCAATTCTCTTTTGATCATGAGCTGTGATCCTCCTGTATCCTCGATTAATTCTTCCGGTTTGGCTATCCAATTAATGATGTTGACCGCCTTCCATCCATCATTCTCAAATTCTTCTAATTTTGGAGTTTTTTTCTACAGCGCCCGTCCCCTTAGAGTTTCTTCTCTCCTGTTCACTGTGCTGTAACTCCAAACTCTTGGCTCCGTCTCCATATCTGTCTGGTGACGTCCTATTTTGCATAGCTTCTTGCCAGCGGACTTGCTGTTTCTGGGGTTCTCCTCCCCTTTCATTGAGGTATTGCAATGCAGCGTGATAACGTTCCTCTACCTCGTCATCAAAGTTACGTCTTCTTTCCTGGGTTCTCCAATTCCGATTGTTGCCTTCTTGGCCATTGTTACCTCCATTATTTTGGTACGGTCTATCCCTAGTATTCTGTTGATTCCAAGAATTTCGGCCTCCTCTTCCTCTACCACCATTCCCTTTATACTTCGGTTGCCATCTTCTGGGTTCATGTTCCCATTGACGTCCGTTGGAATCTAACGTTTCAGTGCTAGTAGCTTTATTATTTTTCGGAGCTTGGTACTGGTCAGTCTGCGTGTTGGTCACGTGTACCTGTTCCATGGTTCGATTCTCACGCATAGTATTGGATGTTTTGAGGTCTAGTTGCCTAAGAACTGCCTCCATTTCCATAGCGGTTTTGCTTTTGCCGAAATCAGCAGCCTTTGGATTTCATAAGGAAGTTGCTTGGCAATAGCAATACATAGCTCCAGCTCGCTAGGTTTTTGGTTAAGTTCCTTAAACCGATACATCTGAGATATAAAGAATTCAGCGTACTTCGTTGGATTGTTGGTGCTGTATCTTTTCTAATACAAATCCAATCGTAAATTCTGTTGGGTCATTGGGTCCCAGTATCGCTTCAAAAAAGCTTCCCGAAACTCCTCGACAGTATCGAAGGTATAACGGAAACTGCGAAACTATAACGCACATTCTCCCTCCGTTAGTTTCTCTATGGCTCGTAGCCTGCGCTCTTGTGGTATCCGCGCATCGTTTAAATATTCAGACACTTCCTTCAACCAATACTTCGGTGTCATATTACAATGGCTACCTGAAAATTTTCTTGGTTTCTCTTCGCTTGCTCTAATTACATTTATCACTTGGGTGTGCATAGCGTTTTCATGCGGCGTAGAGGCTGCAACCGGTGCACCTGGCGTCATATAAGTACTTTCGCCTGGGCCTGTAGCATTCCTTATTATAGGTTGGGTTTCTAAATCTGCCCACCTGGTTTTCCTCATATCTTCCACGATGCCTTCACTTGACTTAGGATCTTTCATTAGGGTTTCCTCCTGTGCTATTATCCTAGTCTCCATTTGATTGTGGCGCATCTCTGCTCTTTCCAATCGAATAATTACCTCTTTTTCTATTCTGCTAAGCCTATCCCTATTTTCTTCTGCCACTTGACATATTTTCTTCTTATCTTCCTTCAGGCTCCGTCTCCATATCTGTCTGGTGACGTCCTATTTTGCATAGCTTCTTGCCAGCGGACTTGCTGTTTCTGGGGTTCTCCTCCCCTTTCATTGAGGTATTGCAATGAAGCGTGATAACGTTCCTCTACCTCGTCATCAAAGTTACGTCTTCTTTCCTGGGGTCTCCAATTCCGATTGTTGCTTGATATGGGAGATTTCATCCTCTACATCTTCCTTTATTTGAGCAAGGGTCTTGTCGCTTACCTCTGTCTTTTGGCCTTCTCTAACTTCGAGTTCTTCTCTCAACCCTTTAATTTCCTCTTGGATGTGTCCATTGACCTTTGATATTTCATTTCGGACCTTAACGATTTCCCCTCTGTTCTCCTCTTGTCTTTTGTTAACGATAACAAGGTCGCTTTGAATTTGGTCCAGTTCTTGATGAACTTTGCTCATCTGACCCTTTATGTTGCCTACCAGCTCTTTACTTTCGTTAGCGATAGCCTTAATCTCTCCTATTTCCTGACATTGATCTAATATGTTCTGATCCTGCTTCTTTAGATCACTGTTAATCTCTCTAGCATAACCTTTCAACTTCTCGTCCCATTTGCTGTCATTTTCTTCTAATCTCTGATCTACCGTTCTAGTAAATTCTGAAAACTGTTTCGCTTGGCGTTCGAGATTCGCCTCATTTTGGATTTGAATATCCTTAATGTCATTAGACAGCGCATCTAACCTACTGTTCGTTTCATCCTGCGCGTGCTTACATGCCTGTAAATTACTTTCAAGTTTGGCTTCTATCGCCTCGAAACGCTTATCGGTCTTAACCTGCATTTCTGATATAATGCTTACAACGGTTTCTGTTACCTCGGTCTTAATTGTTTCTTGCATTTGACCTAGCTTATCATTTATTTCTGCCTTATTTGCATCCAATCGGTTGTTTATTTCAACCTGATTAGCATTAATTGCCAGCTGATTGGCATCTAAACGATTACTCAATTCAACCTGATTATTATTAATTGCCAACTGATTAGCATCTAAACGGTTATTTATTTCATCCTGGAAAGCCTTAGCTTCCGGCTTATTCTGTTCATTAACAGCGTCAAAATGCTGTTTTAGCTCTGCAATCCCCTGCAAAATTCCCTCCGTACCAGCCATTCTTACCACAATACACTTTGAGATATAGGCAGTCTTCTTGGACACATGTGTGGATTCGTTTTGAAGAGAAATACAAGACACTGTACACATATTGTAAGATTGTACTTAAAACTTGGATTTTTGGATAAAATGTGGTTTGGGTGTGTAGCGCTCATACCCTTGGGTAATTCTCTTCTCAATAGAGAGATTCTGCGTTACATCAAAAGCCTACTGAACTAAAAAATCACTCAAACTCAGTTTGAGGCAAAAAAAATAATTATTATGGTTTTCCCCTTGAAATACCATAAAAATCTATGGGGTTTCCCTAAATCCCATAAGCTCCACAAACCTGGGCGCCATGATAAATATAATACGAGGGTCTTACCATGTTTTATAAATGAAGGTCAGGTCTTTCAATGCCAAGATATACATATTGCACTAATTAGGCGATTCCACGATAGAATAATACCGCCCCATGTTACCTGGATCATGGTAAGTATAAGGTGTTTATCAAAATTTATATTGTTTGTATCGGAGCTTAGCTAAGGTTAGGTGCGGTCATTCCCCTAAATCATTTAATTCGTGATTTTAATAGAGTTGTTTACACTAGATCTTGACCGACTTAAGTTGTACCTATAGCTCAAATCACTGTACAGGACATCAATTTCCATGTACCCATGTGAGTAATTTCCATGGAAGACATGCTTCTGCCTCCAGCCAGCATCAGTTCTCAGGCGTGTACCGTCCACCCACTGAGCAGTTGCATATGTTTGATATGAGACTAAAAGGTATCAACTCTACAATGATAAAGCACAACTCTATTCTAAAGACTTTAATTCAGCTCTAAATCATGGCTTCAAACACACAAAAACACAATCCCAACAATATAACACAAAAAAAAGCAAAATTACTCCTACAATCCACTAATATTCACACTTTATCCTTGAAAATCCAGATGATTATTTATCCATTTACCCTGAGATTGACATCAAAATACATTCTCAAGTGCGCTGATGCACATGTAAATTAGTGCTCCCTATTACCCGTGTACCCGCACAACCGTGTTTTTAAGATCCGTGTGCTAAGAATCCGGGTTCTACTATTTACCCGTGAACCCGTGTATTCGTGTAATTACGACCGGGTACACGGGTCACACCGAATATTGTTAAAGAGTGCCGTGTCTGGTAACTTTGCTCGAACAACTGTTCACGGCAATATCGTGCCATTTATACATGCATTTAGAAATCGTGTTTGCGTGTGCAATGTGTCCGCGCGCGTTTATTCGAATCACAAAACTATTTGTAACGGAATATAATTTATTATTTGCACTGTCATTTGACCAGAATGTAACGAAACAACAAAATTAAAATATCAGGCGTAGGAAACGAATACAAAATATAACAGTATAATAAGAACAACAATTTCTAGAATTATGACTCATTGACCAATTTACTTTAAGAAAGTTTTGTTTTGGAACAAGAATACTAAGAGGTTTACATTTTCTGGCAGAAGACAATTCCGTTTGGCTGTGACAATGTTTGCAGCAGAGGAAAAACACCTTTCGGAGCTTGTGGATGTTGCTGGAATACACAAGTATTTTTTCGCTAGCGCAGCAACCGCAGAATATTTGTGTTCCCTTGATTCCCACCACTCGAACGGGTTCATGTCAAAACGAATCTGTGCCTCCGAAAGAAAATCTTCAAATTGAGATTCAGGGCTGTTCTTTCTCCCACATGGCATTTGATACAAGAACTCCAGGGCACTACTGGTGGAGGGTAGATCGGGATTAACCAAGACTTCAGCTGGTGCATCGCTCTGAAGCTTATGAAGCACTCTGTCGCGAATACATCGTCGAGCGTCTGCTGTCTCATCTACCAAATCCTTATACCTCGGGTCGAGGAAAGATGCAATCTGTCTGGCTGTGACAGTACTATCATTTATCCATAGGAGGCCGAACCGATCGTTAAATTCACAGACCAAGGTAGACTGCACGTCCTCTAGGAAGCTGTCGTCTGACGACTCCTGGGTGCTGAGGTGATTTTTAATTAGCGTCTGTATTAGTGGCCGGACCATCGATATGGGAGAATTGTCACCGCAAAAGAGAGTGGTTACCACTTCCACAGGTTTAAGGAGCTTGTTTAAAACCTCCATGTGATGCCACTCTTGTTCAGTTACTTGGAGCTTCTGTGCTGTGGCCATTGGCGTGCATGTCCGGTCACCTAGGACGTTGCTGACGGGGTTCCTGTTTTTCAAAAGGCGCTCGATCATGGCAAAAGTTGAATTCCAGTGGGTGTTGCAGCTCTGAATCAGGGGTTGTTCGGGCATTGAAAGTTGTGCTTGCATTTTTGTCAGCGCACTAGAGGCAACGTTAGAGTGCCGAAAATGGCCAACTATCTTTCTTGCTTTCAGACACACATTAGCAGCCTTTCCACGAGCAAGAGCCTTGTTTGCAGCAAGCTGTACAGAATGTGCAGCACAAATCATTTTATCCTTCTCCAGCACAACAAGAGCGCGCACAGCGTTGACGACGTTGTACGCGTTGTCAGTGACGATGGCGGTGATCTTGTCCTGCACATCCCATTCTTCTGCAACCAATTGCAATTCCGATGCCAGATTTTCTGAGGTGTGGCGGTCTTCCATTTCATGCGTGGTAAGCGTCATCGCCTTTGGAACCCACTGCGAGTCGATGGTGTGAGCCGTTACCGTCAGGAAAGACGTTAGTGAGCGAGATGTCCAACAGTCAGATGTAAGGGCAACGCTTGATGCCGCTGATAGTTCACACCGCACATTCTCTCTGACACCATCGGCTAGCAGAGCCAGTCTCCGCTTAAGGGCATCCTCTGAAATACACAAGTAATTGGGCTCTACAACTGCCATGAACTGCCTAAACCCATCACTGGCACAAAATGACAAAGGCAGTTGGTTCACAGCAACCATCCTTGCAAGAGCCTGATGTATTTCCTCTGAGCGTATGGTATCGCACGGACGGTGTGCGTTACCTTCCACGCGTCGCCTGCGTCGTCTCTTGGCTCGGGATGACCGTACCTGTTCCTGCTCCTCATCATCAACATGGTCACCATCTTCAGTGTCTTCCTTTGTTGCCTCCGCTTCATGCCTGTAATAATACCATATAATTTTTAATGTCGGTGCAAAATGAAAGCCTTCACAACGAGGAAGGTCCTGTGCATTATAAGCGCAAATCGTGGAAAGTTGCATTGGAGATAAACAAGATCACCGCCTTTCCATTTCGCCGGTAGGCGCCACCACCGTGAATATTGCACTTGACAACGATTGAAATGCACGCTTGTCCGGCCATTTCTGTTCGGAGAGCAGGATGACTCGACTGATTCGCTAATTTCTGTGAAATTGTCTATGTATACGTCACACGCCTCCAGGCACAACCCCACGCCGCGCCGCCGCGCCACCGCACGCTCGTCCTGAAGCTCCCGTAGGTCGCCACCGTTGCGTTCCCGATAAGCCCATCTGTCTAATTGTTGGGACCTTTTATAATTTGCGGTATGCAATTTCCTTCATTTTAACAATCCACCATCTAAATAGTATACGTCATCGAAGATTTGTATGACTTATGCGAAGAACTATCGCTATTTATTGATGTGTAACATCTTTCCACTCGGTATCTGGATATTTTTGTGACACTCGGTAGCTGGAGATTTTTGTGGACGTGATTTTGGAAAAGAGACGGAAGTGGATGGGCCGGAAGTGCATGGGACGGAAACAAAGAGCGCGCGTGGTGGTGGAGATCGGTACAACGACGTACTGTAGGCCATGTGGCTATGGAGAATGTATATCGCATACAGTTTAGTTCAAGGTTTAGAGACCCCATTTAAGATATTCCTACAATAAATCATTTTCATGCTGAAAACAATTACGATTTATTAAATCTTCATACTTTTGCTGTATTCTTATTTAATGTAAGCACTCGATGTACTGTCGGCCGTGTGGCTATGTGGAATCTATATCGCATCAACAAACACTCCAAACAACATAGGAATTCAGTATATTAACACAGACCACTAACAATAATTGAAACTTCGTTGGTCTAAACGTATCACTGGGAGAAACACATTTAATATACCTTCTGCACACCTAATTTTTAATGACGCCGATACTTAGCAGTGCACTCTATCAGCAAAAAGGGGCCATTTTCAATAACATCGCTGGCATTGGTTTACTAACTGGCCGGTATAGAGCGCAGCTCGCATCAATTAGGCAGTGGATTGCTTCCGCCACGGCCAACTGGATGCGAGCGCATCCAGTCGGCCGTGCTCCCGCATACCATAATTCAACTAGTTGAAGGTAGATGTCAATACTTCAGATCCATTGGAGAACTTAGTTTTAATTTAATATATATTTTCCATTGTAAACTTCACAATATAATGCTCAATTGTATAAAGCGTCAGTACTCAAATAACAATAAATATTAAAAATCAGGCAAAAAATACAACTCTGTTAGGATTAGAACCCCAGCCGACAGGTTGGGAGACCAACGCTGTAACCACAGACCTAAATAGCCTATGTCCTCCCAAAATGAATGTTATCAATCGATTAAGATACAACGTCTTAGCAAATGACAATTATGATCTATCAAGGTCAGGAATTTGCACTGGATTATACAAGTAGTTATTTCAATGACCAACAGAGTTCACTGTTAACAAGGGATTTACGCTCCCGGGACACACATAGTAGGATAACATGTCACATGTTACACATCATATGCGACTACTGTAAGGCTCGTATATTCCTTTTTAACGTGTGCGCTAAATACCGGTGCGCGACGGAGTGAGCGGCGGCGTGCTGCCGTGGTGGCGCGCGGTAAGTGGATAAGCGAGTGTGACGGTGGCATGAACCGAAAATAATACAGATCGTAGCGAATCAGTCAAGTAGTCTGCATTATACTGAAATGTCTGGGAAAGCGGTAAATTTCAACATATGTCCAGTTCCATTTGGGGAAGGCAGCGCCGCGGCGCCGGCGCGACACCACTTCGCCTTAGGCGCTGATGACATGGCCTACTGACCGAAGGCGGTGGGAGTGTCGCGGAAGCACTTGCGTCTAGCCGTGAAGGTGTGTTGTTCACAGAAGTTGGTCGTATGTAAAAAAAAAAAAACGTAAACAGTACTAGACTATTTATTGTCAAATCAGAAAGACATTTCTGTAGGAGGTCGTGGTAACCACGGTACGCTTACGCATACGTATGGCGTTACACAATTTGTATACATAATTACTTACCCACGTTTGCTTGGCGACGTTTGTTGATTTTCCATCTTCCGGTGCATCGTTTTCAAGTGGCGTCCGATGGCTCCCGTAGACCGAACAGCACAGGAATACTCATTGTTTTCGGTAGGAGAACATAGAGAGCAATAGGCCTTATCTCCTTTCCGTTCCGCGTACTTCCATACCCAACTGCTTGTTTTCCCCATTTCTCCTCTACCACGCAGCGCGTGCTAGCTGTGGTTTGACTTCTATGATCGTACTGAAATGAACGCGTGTTCTTCGATCAGGTTAGAATTCTGCCCACCAGGGGCACACTAACGAATAAGGGATGCGCGGTGCCCGAAAATTTGAATCATTCGGTGCCGTGTTCATAGTATTTCGAAAACATCCTTTCACAAAATACGCAGTGTTGTCGTTTCACTTATTCTTCGTAATAGCAAAAACTTTATATTTTTATGTTTGCTGTGTTCGTCTTTCCGATTCTACATTTGTTTTCAATTAAATGGGCCATTAGTGCAAAAAAAATCAAAAACATTCTTCCAAAATCGAGAAAACCACATGGGCACACGATGAGACATATATACCCGTGAAACCCGTGTACGCGGACCTACATACACGGGTACACGGGTGGTACTACTCGTGTACCCGTGTACACGTGTGCTTACTGCTACACGGATTCTTAGAGCGTACCTATCCGTGTACACGTGTCACGGGTTACACGGGTACACGTCAATCCGTGTCTCATCGGTAGCCCTAATGTAAATTACACTTAAACTGTACTTATAATCTTATGTCACCTGTTGTGACCTCTTTCATTTCACATGCTTAATTGTTTACTCTCAACACATCGTAATTCACATTATGTGTACACTTGTGTTTTGTATCTCTTTTCCCACCAAAATGCTTTACCATGCATTAGCCAATTTATGGGTTGCACATCAAATTTACTTGCAACTCCACAATGATATGTAAACGTACACCTTCTCTACAGTTCCCTTCTACAATTCCCTTTTCTACAGTTCCCTCCTATAATTCCCTTTTCTACTGTTCCACCGTATGCCATTGTGATTTCAATTTCAAAAAATCCGTTACCGCTGTGTCGGATGGTGTATTATGCTACCCTTGCGTGGGCGTAGCTATGGCATCTGGGGCCGACCTTCAGACCTAAGTAATACTATCAGTATAAAAAACATTAACTTCCAACAACTCATAAGTTTGCCAAGTATTACGTTATAAGAACGATCCTTAATTAACAATGTGTTTCAAACCACACAAATTCATTATACAATACAACAATGACTCTTTTCATTACCAACAGGGTTTCAAAGTCTCTCACTTCTAAATGTCAACCTTCAATGGTCGTTTAAAAGTCTCCCCCTCGGAGCTACTTGTATACACTGGGACTGAGTCAAGCGGTCACAAACACGTGCGCCGTCCTTTCCTGACTCCCTTCCTCTTTATCCTCCAAGCAGTAACAAGATTTCAAATACAATAGTGCAGTTTCAATGACCCACATATCCCATTTGATTTCAACTAAATTGTATGCAAGACAGGTTATGGGCGTGTTTAACTATTTATTCCTAACCTTAGGATATTAATAACTGGCCTCAATAGTTCCATTTCATTATATGAAGGAACGAGATTCATCAATCACTGGTCGAACTGGCTAGCCGGCGTCTCATTAAATGCTATGGTCAGGCACATCCTGCCGCCAATTAAATTCGCTTCCCAGGAGCTGAATTATTTCAATAACAAGTTCTCGGTCGACATCAGGTATCATGCAGAGGTTTCCATTGTTATCTTCTCATACACCACAGGATTCGAACCCAGAACACTTCATGGCAATCCACAGAGCTAGGGTCAATCACTAAAATACGCTCTGGCCATAATAAATATCTCTGTATGCCCAAGCCTATACGAGATTTCACACGTCGAATAGATTACCTGGCTTTCGTGACCATTATGCTATGATCTCGTCCTTTAATTAGTAAGATAAATCTCTCAATTACTCTACAAGCTTATTCACAAGCTGCAAATTCAATTCTCTATTAAACTCTTCCACTCCCTAGGTTCTTGCATAAATATTCCCATTATCACAATATACTCTGATATTAAATTGCTTTTCTTAGCCCTTCATGTATAATATTACTGCTTGGATAGATAAATATTCCAATTAGCATATATATTTCTCTTACAACCATTTTTCCCTGATGTGTATACGTTTATTCCTTATTATTATTATTATTATTATTTTTACTGACACGAATTACAATAACCCGACACAACGTAACCATTTTAATAACCGAACATCCGTGTTCGTTACGTTAAGTTTTTATACAACTGAATTGCCATTTTACAATAGTGGTAACGATTTATCCACTCAATGATGCATAAAAACATCTCAACTTTACTAAGATCAACACAACAATACTAATTTGAGGCTCTACCTCCTAAGATTGACTCTTATTGGCATATTCTATAAATTTTGATATCACTCAACATACAGTGGACTATGTAACTGCTACAAAATCATGGTTTTTGGGTACTTACATCGGCTAGTCTGGTGGCTCCAACCACGCATTTCTTCCAGTAATGCCTGCCATTATTTGCAAAATTAGCAAGGCATATTTACACTGATAATACACATTTTATATACCTTTGGCCTTACAAGACACACGGCACTTTTCCTTTCCATATTGAAGCTGTTGCCTCCTTTTTCACACAACACTTTATAGCACTTGTTACAATATTAATTTTACAGATATTTAACAGATCATCACTACAATCACACGCTCACTATTTACATTTCTTACTGGTTGACTTTCCCTGGCAAGATATCAGAAATGCAGATGTTGAAGATTTCCTCCTCGCTGCTACCCGCATCCTGATTGAAAGTCTCGATTCTCTGCCTAAGGATTCCTACCGATTCCCCAAACTGTCTGTCAATCTCTATCCTTCGATAAACTTCCTGCTATCGCTTAAATATGCTTGCATATCGTCCTGAGCGTTAATTATATTGGTATTCTATGAAATTTCACCAATCGCATAATAAAGTTTATCTCTGCGCAGTCCAACATACTATGATCTGTCTTACCAATAGTTTACATACTGCGCTCAACCATTGTGCATTGTACTTGTACAAATTATCACTCTCAATTGTCCTACTTTATATATCACACGGTACATTTCCTACGTGCACAATAACAATCGCTCGTAAGGCCTACTATTCAAATATGGTGCGACTGTCCTTAATAAATGGTATAAAAAAATGTCTTACTGCACGGCTCTTCATGTTGAAGTCCGAGTATCCCTTCTCGACTTCGGTAACGCGCACTTCGTACTATACTGCGGTTCAACTGATTACATTACTCGTTATTAATTCATGCCTTAATGCATGATTATATGTTGCTGCACTTAGAATGTTACAGTCCGCGCCTTTCTTCTCTGAGCTAGGGTGACGTGCTCCTCGCTCTCAAGTATGGTTCGACTGCCTCGACTGACTCGACTGACTCCATCTGACTGCCTCTGTCCTGGGTCCACCCCCTTATATCCGTTTGGAGAGAAAAAGTAGACCGAGAATTCCCCTGCAGTGTCATCTTCTCTCACAGTACGATTCTGGTCTTGAATTAACGTTTATATGGTTCCTTTTTCCTCGCTGGTCACAGATCTGTATGCGTGCTCGAGGATCGATCGGCCAATTAATTAATTTTAATTGCCTTTACCAGCGCGTGCCCACGCGGCGTCATCTAAAAAAACCGAAACCATGGTTATATCTTTCCGCTAACCTCCAATTACTGTGTCATTACGCGTTCCATTAAATCTGCTTCGATTTCAATGTTTAATGGCTTGATAATTAGCCGCCCGGCTAAACATTCACATAGGCGCAAACCTCATGTCACTGCGTTGCTCCAATCACGAGTAATCATTAAATTACGCTGGTATCTTCTCACTCCACCAGCTTCTCCATTCTGAAACGGGGAATAACTTGACAATAATTTAGCCCCCTGACCTGCTCCAGATGACTTAAGTAGGTCACATAGAGTGACAAGGCTCCAAGAATCTCCGCCCCTTTTCCAAAGTCATTAGACAAATGTCAAGCGCTCCAACTTCTGAGTTCAAGTCCACAATAGTATGCCTCATACAGCCCAAAAATGCCGTATTCTACTAATATTTCCTGCATTATATTAATAAATAATGTCAGCATTAGTTCATATCACAACAGTGATTTAATATATATTTTCTCTAGGGGTTTTTATAACTTAAACTCCCTCAAAAGATCTTGTGTTCGTTCCCTACTGGAACCTCTATTCTGAGCTCAACTGTCTCTGAGATCCACGTTCGACACCAGTCAGCCTAACCCCGTTGGGTTCAATACATAACTGTATAATGTTGCAAAATTTGGTACAGATCAGATGATAAGGTTGGTCGTAATTTTATTTAAGCTTTTAACATTTGGTTGGCCGCCATTATGTTTTCGTCAAGATGGTGACGATATAAAACATGTAACTGAGGTGTCCTTTGCTAATGCCACCTCTGTACCAGATTTCGTTCAATTCTGTTTCCCCGTGTTTGAATTGATAGGGGGAATCCATTTGCACACATACATGGCCGCCATCCGCAAGGTATTGGACTGATGACCTTGTTGTCAATTCAAAAGATGCTTACCACATAAAAGTATAATGTTGCAAAATTTGGTAGAGATTGGATGATTAGGTTAGTCGTAATTTTATTTAAGTTTTGAACATTTGGTTGGCCGCCATTACGTTTCCGTAAAGATGGCGGTGATATGAAACATGACACTGAGGTGTCCTTTGCTAGTGCAACATCTGTACCAAATATCATTCAGTTCGGTTTCACCGTGTTCGAATTGATAGGGAGGGACAGACATTCAGAGTACACACGCTCACAGACACACAGACTCACAGACACACAAACTCACAGACTGACACACAATTTTTCGCCCTGTGTTGATCTCATAAGTCTACTTTCATTTTTTGCAAAAATCGAAAGTAGGCTAAAAATAGCTTTTGTGATTCCACAAACGTAATGTTAAGGAAAATAAATATTTAGCGCCGAGCACACAAACAAGCCGTGTTTTACATTGTCGATTTGGAGGCTATTGAATGACAGGCGGTAATTTGTACTCGTAAGTTATTATCGACTGCCGCGAACTCGATTCGAAACGTAAACGAAACGATGACAATGAAACCAACTCAGACAACATGCGACTGAATCATCAGCAATGCACTGGCAACGTGTGGTTGTGGTGCTAATTATCAAGAACCAGCCAATAGGAGCCCGCGGCGGCCATTTTACGATCATTCCCGCCAAATATGCCTGGTTCTTACTCTGGAAATACAGAGTATAAACGTTAACTTATGTGACTTTCAAAAACCTGTTATGTACAAAACGAACATGGCGGCCAAGCGAAGTTGAAACATTTAAATAGTTTTTTCTCGAGAATTAACCATCCGAGCGCAGTGAAACTACAGCAAATGTTCACACACATTGTAATGCGCTGACATCTAATTCAATTCAATTGTTTACATACCGTCAAGATGGCGGCTATGCAAAATTTTAAAATTAAGTTTTTATTTCTTGTGTCCTAATTATGCGATCGAAGTCATCGTTTGATAATGAAACTAAGAAATAATAATCATCTAATAGTACGTAACTCCATGCCCCACATATATAAAAATCCAACATGGTGACCATCCGAAATATTTAGATGGTTATCAATATCTACTAATCTATGACAGCAATCAAACTGAAATTTTCTATGCTGATAAAGGCTATGAACTTAAGTTCACCTATGGGACTTTCAATACCATGGTGAGCACAAATTCAACATGGCGGTGAAACGAAATTTAAATATTTAGATGGACGTTTCTAGCGATTTGAGCAGCCGAGCGCAGTGACACTAGGTACTGTAAATGTTTATACAAATTTTAATCCACTGACATCCAATTATTTCAATTGTTTCATAATCACAGGATGGCGGCTGTGGGAAATTTTAAAATCTCGTTTTTATTGTGTTCTATAAGATTGAATTTTGTATAATACACCTACGCAGTAATATTCATTCAGTAGTACATAACTCTATGGCCTACATATAGACTGTAAAAATCCAACATGGCGACCATGCGAAATATCTAGACAGTTCTCAATATCTACAAATCCATGACAGCAATCAAACTGAAATTTTGTATTCATTTAAAGGTTTTGAACATAAGTTCACCTATGGGACTTTCAATAACCTGGAGAGCACAAATCCATTATGGCGGCGACGTGAAATTTAAATATTTAAATCGACCTTTCTTGCGATTTAACCATCCGAGCGCAGTGAAACTTGGTATGGTAAATGTTTATACAAATTTTAATCCACTGACATATAATTTATTTCAATTGTTTTCATAACCACAAGATGGCGGCTGTGCGAAATTTTAAAATCTGGTTTTCATTTTTTGTGTTCTGATTATGCGATTGAAGTTTGAATAGTAAACCTACGCAATCATCTTCATCTAATAGTTCATAACTCTATGGTCTAATCCAACATGGCGACCATCCAACGGTTCTCAATGTCTACGATTCTATTACAGCAATCATACTTAAATTTTGTTCGGTAAGTTGATAGAGGCAATTAACATAAGTAGGATAGATGAAAATAGGCTATTTTTTCCTTTAGGGAACTACTTGTTTGTGGATGGGATCGTCATTTCTAACCCCGACGGTATTAGGGTATCCGGGACCTAGGGAGTCTCTTCCTTTCCCGCCTTAATTGGCCCTTGTCTCATCTTTCCTGACACCCTCCTTCTGTGAGGGGTCAGCCTTCTTTTTCTTTTCCTTTTACCTCCTGCCTTGTGCTCAAGGCCCTTAAGGAGGCAGGGTGTATGTAGCCCCACCACTTCAGGTGCACCCTAGATAATGCTACACCCTCAGGGGCTCACGGCTGGTGAGTTCGGGAGCTGGCGACCCCGAGGGATTCCTGAGCTGGGTCCGTTTTCCCCTTTTGTCCCTTACCTTCGGGGCGGACCCTCTCCTCTTTCACTTTCCTAACTGCCTTTCATGGCTCTCCTTCCTTCCAAGTCCCTCACTCCGCATTCTTCGAGGGTTGAGGGCATTTCTTTTCCTCCTGTCCTTTATTTGCCTTATTCTCCTTTAGTTTTCCATTTCTTCTTCTAGTATGTAGGTTGGTAGTTAGTTTTAAGTTTGCATTTCATTTTCATCTTCACGATCACCCAAACCATCAGGGGCCGATAGCCTAGATGTTAGGCCCCTTAAAACAACAATTATCATCATCATCATCATCATCATCGTCATTTCTAAGTTTTGCAACATTAAAATAAATAGTTATTTTTCGGTTGCTTAATGCCTTAATATTTATCAGTAACTAGCTGTACCCGGCATGCGTTGCAATGGCAATCAAAGAAAGTGTTGGCGTTGTAACTTTGTTTGTTGAAGTGCTTTTGGATTCCCAATATGTTTTTCTTTTTCCGTTAACCACCTCTATCTATTGTAAAATGGATTTACTATCTCAGAAAAAATCATGGGAGCGTGCTCAAAAACTCACCAAAGTTTCATCGCAATGAAATGAACGGTATATGAACTCATACGGGACTTTGTTGAAACGATTCGAGCACCGTCACCCAATTGTTGAATATACTCATACGTTACCTATTGTAAAATGGATTTACTAAGTCGAAAACCTTCCATGGCGTGTACACAACAGCTCATGAAAGTTTCATCGCAATCGGATGAATGGCATATGAACGCATACGGGATTTTGTTTAAACAATTTGCGCTCCGTCACTCATTTGTTGAACCTACTTGCGCACCACCCATTGAAAAACGGATTTACTAATTCATACACCTTCGCAGGACTGTACTCAACTCACCAAAGCTTTATAATAATCGGATGAATGGTATATCAACGCATACGGGACTTGGTTGAAACGATTCACGCGCTGTCGCTCATTAATTGGATCTACTCGTGCGCTACCAATTGTAAAATGGATTTACTAAATCATAAATCTTTGCGGGAGTGGAAACAACATTTCCCCAAATTTCATTGCAATCGCATGAATGGTATATGAATGCATACGGATTTTTTTAAACCATACACGCGCCGTTACTCATTTGTTGAATCTACTCGTGCGCTACCTACATTAAAAAGGATTTACTAAGCCAGAAATCTTTCCTGGAGTGTGCACAACAATTCAACCAAAGTTTCATAGCAATCGGATGAATGGTATATGAACGCATACGGGACTTTGTTTAAGCGATTCGCGTGCCGTCGTTCATTTGTTAAATTTACCTTTGCGATACCTATTGTTAAGTGGATGTACTAAGCCAGAAACCTTCCCTGAAGTGTACACAACATCTCATCCAAGTTTCATCGCTATCGGACGAATGGTATATGAACGCATACGGAACTTGGTTGAAACGCTTCGCGGGTCTTCGCACATTTATTGAATCTACTTGTGCGCCACTTATTGTAAAATTGAGTTACTAAGCCTGAAACTTTCCCTGGAGTGTACACAACAACTCACCCAAGTATAGTCGCTATCGGACGAATGGTATATGAACGCATACGGGACTATGTTGAAACACTTCGCGCGTCGTCGTCCATTTGTTTAATCTACTTGTGCGATACCTACTGTAAAGTGGATTTACTAACCCAGAAACCTTCCCTGAAGTGTACACAACATATCACCCAAGTTTCATCGCTATCAGACTAATAGTATATGAACGCATTCGGGACTTTGTTGAAACGCTTCGCGCGTCGTCGCTCATTTGTTGAATATACTCATGCGCTACCTATTATAACATGGATTTACTAAGCCATAAACCTTGCCTGTAGTGTACACAACCTCTCACCCAAGTTTCATCGCTATCGGACGAATAGTATGCGAACGCATACTGGACTTTGTTGAAACGCTTCGCCCGTCGTTGCTCATTTGTTGAATCTACTCGTGCGCTACCTATTGTTAAATGGATTTCCTAAGCCAAAAACCTTCGCTGAAGTGTACACAACATCTCACCCAAGTTTCATCGCTGTCAGACGAATAGTATGTGAACGCATACAGGACTTAGTTGAAACGCTTCGCCCGGTGTTGCTCATTTGTTGAATCTACCCGTGCGCTACCTATTGTTAAGTGGATTTACTAAGCCATAAACCTTACCTGAAGTGTACAGAACATCTCACCCAAGTTTCATTGCAATGGTATGAATGGTATATGAACGCACGTGGGACTTTCTTGAAACGATTCGAGCGCGTCAGCCATTTGTTGAATATACTCGTACGCTACCTATTGTAAAATGGATTTACTAAGTCGAAAACATTCCCTGGTGTGTACACAACAACTCATAAAAGTTTCTTCGCAATAGGATGAATTGCATATGAACGCATACGGGATTTTGTTTAAACGATTTGCGCGCCGTCACTCATTTTTTGAATCTACATCTGCGCCACCCATTGAAAAACGGATTTACTAATTCATACACCTTCGCAGAACTGTACTGAACTCACCAAAACTTTATCATAATCGGATGAATGCTATATGAATGCTTACGGGACTTGGTTGAAACGAATCAAGCGCTGTCGCTCATTAATTGAATCTACTCGTGCGCTACCAATTATAAAATGGATTTACTAAAGCAGAAATATTTGCGGGAGTGGAAAAAACATTTCTCCAAATTTCATTGCAATCGCATAAAAGGTACATGAACGCATACGGATTTTTTTAAATGATACGCGTGCCGTTATTCATTTGTTGAATCTACTCGTGCGCTACCTATTGTAAAAAGGATTTACTAAGTCAGAAACCTTTCCTGGAGTGTACACAACAATTCAACCAAAGATTCATAGCAAACGGATGAATGGTTTATGGACGCATACGGGGCTTTGTTTAAGCGATTCGCGTGCCGTCGCACATTTGTTGAATCTACTTGTGCGATACCTATTGTAAAGTGGATGTACTGAGCCAGATATCTTCCCTGAAGTGTCCACAACATCTCACACAAGTTTCATCGCTATCACACGAATGGTATATGAACGCATACGGGACATTGTTGAAACGCTTCGCGCGTCTTCGCTCATTTGTTGAATCCACTTGTGCGCTACCTATTATAAAATTAATTTACTAAGCCTGAAACTTTCCCTGGAGTGTACACAACAACTCACCCAAGTTTAGTCGCTATCGGACGCATGATATATGAACGCATACGGGACTATGTTGAAACAATTCACGCGTCGTCGCTCATTTGTTTAATCAACTTGTGCGATACCTGTTGTAAAGTGGATTTACTAACCCAGAAACCTTCCCTGAAGCGTACACTACATCTCACCCAAGTTTCATTATTATCTGACGAATTGTATTTGAACGCATACGGGACTTTCATGAAACGCATCGCTCGTCATCGCTCATTCGTTGAATATACTCGTGCGCTACCTATTATAACATGGATTTACTATGCCAGAAAAGTAGTGGAGCAGTAGGGGGTCTGCTTCACCCATTTTATTTGTACCCGAATGTACATGTTAAAATAATTAATATATCTCGACCGCATGGTCCGATTTTGACAAATGAGGTGTCGTTGGACTCGAGGTTACGTCCTCTTTCCCATGGACCATTTGTTATATTTTTGAGATTTTTTTTGAAAATTTTTGTTTTTGAAAGTAGGTGATAGTTTGAAAACCAAACATGATAGAATGATGTGCCATGGCTCAAACAAACGGTCTCTATGTCCTTTATTTTTTTAAATATTGTTTTTTTATTTTTTATGTTATTTTGAAAACAGTCCAATTATGAAATTCCTATATTTTGGAAACTGGGACTTGTAAAAAAAGGTTTGGTTGACATAAATGAAAGGTCCCTACGCCCTTTACCCCCAAAATTAATTTTAAGTCTTGAGGATAAAAACTGTGCAGTAGTGGGGTGAGGCGGGTTATACCCATAATCGCGCGTGTGCTTGAATACGTATGGCTATGTTGGAAAAAGTTGGTGGTGGGGGAGGACTAGGTTCAAGTGAGGTGTCGTTTAGATGGTATTTTTCCGCTCTATTTGATGGTGAGGTTATTTTTTAAAATGGGTGAGATTTGGAAACGCAATTTGAGGTAAACGTGCGTTTTTAACATTTTGGTGATATTTAATGAGCTTGTAAGTCTAGAACGATGTGTTGTTTAGGAACGGGGTGACGTTTTCTTAGCTATGAATGTGTGTTGGTATTTAAAAGAAAATGAAAAAAAAAATTTTTTTTTGATTGGAGCTATTTTGGAAACGGTGAATTTTGGAAAAAAAAAAGAGTTTGTTTGACGTTAAGGAAACGTGGGTATGCCCTCTAGGTGGGCAGGAAGTTTCAAGGGTGTACGAGGGGAAAAAATGATAGCCAACTTTCTCGCGAACATTGGTGATAATTGGCGAACGGATGGTCAGATTTTAACAAATGAGGTGTCGTTGGACTCGAGCTGACATCCTTTTTTCTATAGACCACTCGTTATATTTTAAAAAAATGAAAAATTTTGTTTTTGAAAGTAGGCGATAGTTTGAAAACCAAACATGATAGAACGTTGTGCCATAGTTGAAACGAATGGTCTCTATGACCTTTATTTTTTAGCCTATTTTCAATTTTGAAAAAATAGGCTTATGAGATCACCTTTTGTCCGTGTGTGTGTGCGTGTGTTTGTGTGTGTGTGTGTGTGATTCGTGTGTGTGTCCCCCCCTAATAAAATCGAAACGGCTGGAGCAATTTCATTGAAACTCGGTAAGTTCATAGCACTATCCCCGGCGACCTCGACCGTGCCCTTCAAATTTTGTTACGTCTCTCCAATCCAACATGGCGGCTGTGCGAAATACTTCACTAGCATTCAATATCTCCGAAACTATTACCGATATCGCCCTGAAATTGTGTACGGTGATAAAGGGCACTACTAGAAGTTCACCTATGAGACTTTCAAAAACCTGGTGACTACCAAACCAACATGGCGGCCAAGCGAAGTTGAGACATTTAAATAGACTTTTCTCGCGATTTAACTATCTAAATGTAATGAAACTTGGTACAGCAAATGTTTATACACATTGTAATGCACTGGAGTCTAATTTAGTTCAATTGTTTACATAACCTCAAAATGGCGTCTGTGCGAAATGTTTCACTGACATTCTATATCTCCGAAACTATTACAGATATCACCCTGCAATTTTGTACGGTGATAGAGGGTACTGATACAGGTATACCTATGTATATTTCATAAACCTGTAAAGTACGAAACGAACATGGCGACCAAGCGAATTTAAAATATTTTAATAGACTTTTCTCGTGATTTAACTCTCTGAGCGCAGTGAAATGTGGTACAGTAATTGATTTTGCAGATTGTAATGCACTGCCATCTAATTTAATTCAATTGCTTACATAGCCTCAAGATGGCGGCTGTGCGAAATTTTAAAATTAAGTTTTAATTTCTTGTGTCGTAATCATGCGATCGAAGTGAAAGTTTGAATAATGAACCTAGGCAATAATTGTTCTTGAATGGTACATAACTCTATGGCCTAAACACATAACACTCCTAAATGGTGAGCTCCCGAAATATTTAGACGGTTCTCAATATCTATGAATCTTTTACAGCAACTAAACTGAATTTTTTATGTTCATAGAGACTATGAACATATGTTCACCTATAGGACTTTCAGGAACCTGGTGAGCACAAATCCAACATGGCGGCGACGCGAAGTATAAATATTTAAATGGACATTTCTCGCGAATTAACTATCCGAGTGCCGTGAAACGTTGCACGTTAAATGCTTATACAAATGTTGATCCACTGGCATCTAATTTATTTCAATGGTTTGCATTATCACAAGATGGCTGCTGTGCGTAATTTTAAAATCTCGTTTTTACTTCTTGTTGTCTAATCATGCGATTGAAGTTTGAATACCACACGTACACAATAATCTTAATGTAATATTACAAAAATAAAAATCCAACCTGGCGACCATCTGAAATATTCAGACGGTTCTCAATATCTACGAATCTGTTACAGCAATTAAACTGAAATTTTGTATGTTGATAGAGGCAATTTACATGAGCAGGATATATGAAAATAGGCTGTATAGTTCTTCACGGAACTACTTGTTATAATAAAACTTTGTTATTTTTGAGATTTTTTTGAAAACACTTAAATTTTGAAATGTTTACTATTTTGGGAAACTAACAAGTTTACAAATAAGTTTGTCTGACATGAATGGTTGGTATTTACCCCCTCAACCATGAAAATAAATGTCAAGTCTCTAGGACAAGAACTGAGCATTTTAATTATTTTTTATTTATTTTTTTTTATTTTTTTTTATAAAAGAGTGTTTGTAGACAAAGAGCCGGTAGCGCGTGACGTATGTTACAACGAGGCTATGATTGGCCAAGGTGAATCCAGGAAATAGCTATTTCAACGGAGCGATATATGGCAAAACGAAGGGTCGCTTTTCGATATTTTTTCCTATGACAGATGAATGACGGCGAATATTTTGAAAATCCCTTATAGCGTTCTCGGAGATCGTGCCCGGAAGAAATGAATTGCTATTTTGGTGGGATGGCTGGGCAGTTTATGACGGTTGGTTTTGTGATAATTCCTATGACGGATGGAGGCAAATATTTGAAATTGTGTTACGTGTGCTAGGATTATTTTTACCCTGAAGGGGATCTTTAACATGCTAGTAACGGTAATAAGCGAGACTGCTGTCTGGCACAGTAAATGATTTTAGAATATGGAAACATTTGCTCGACCAAGTCATGTGAATGTACGCAAAGAGCCAAAACGGTAAGGTCATTGGCCTGAAATGTTATAAACTAAATATTGAACTGGGTCAAGTCATATGTTTTAGGGTGAAAGTATGTGGTTAATATGACCATGTATTGAGTATGGCCGCTAGGTAGTAATTATTATTATTACAGTAAAATGTTTAATAATAATAATAATAATAATAATAATAATAATTAGACACACATGTTTTCAATGCTAACACACACAATCCTGCTCACTGGAGACTGAATATTGTACCTAGCCAGAGGACTAGTGAGAGAGACTGCTGATAAGACAAAAATGTCTACGTCAGCAGGAAGTGTGATATCAGCTTACTTGACACGAGGTGGCTAGCAGGTATGATGTTTAAGCAGCCGCCATGTTGGATCTGAGACAGTAGGACTACCAATGTATAAGAGGCAGTCATTTTGGTTCCTCATTAAAAATATGAAACAAGTATAAGGTGCGCGAATCTTATCGCGTTTGAGGAATGTGGAGAGGCGTGGGAACACGTGAGAGAGAGACAAACTTTTCAAGGTCAAAACGCTGAGAAAATGCAACTCTCTCTGTTGCTAAGCAGACTGATAAGAATTGCGTTAGTGATACACTGACAGGACTAGCAAATAGACGTATACAGTAGAGCTGTGGAAAAAAATCGTTTTAATTTTTGGTAAGTACCTATGAATGATTATTTTAATAATGAAATGCTAATGAACCTTAAATTTGTAGTTATTGATCAGGTAATTAATGATTTTTATTTATTTATTTGTTTGCAGATAACCAGTATACCTTACATGTCTGAGATACAAGAAACCATTGCGCTTTTGAGCCCACTAGAAGGAAACAGTAACAAGCCAGTGCAAGTGAAGGTGAGATTATTTTTTTTAAACTAACTTGTTTCATTTTTTGTTGGATATTACTTTATTTTATTTTATGAAATGCATGTATTAACCTGAATTTAGGTATTTATAGCGGTTTATTTTATTTATTTTTAGATACTTGGAAAGAAAAGCCTTACCGCCGTAGCAGTTGCTGAAATCCCAAGACGCAGTAGAGTGCAACCATCGTTTCCAGACAGTGAACTATTGAAAACTCAGGTAAGTCTAACTTGAAAAGGCCTATTCCATTTTACCACTACTGAAAACTCGCAGACAAAAAATTCATTACCTGCACATGACTAGGACGATGATTGCTTTCTTGAATAATGGCCATGTATTGACAAACAGTACAAGACTATATTGGTTGTTGACTGGGAAAAGTACAAGGCCATGTTGGACTTTCTAAAAATAAAATAAAAATTTCATTTATGGGTGGTTCCCTATGGACTCAATTAATATCCACAGGTTTGAACAAGATAATCTGAACAAAATGATTTGATATATATTTTTGTTTATATATTGGTTAAAGGGTAATGTAAAAGACTGCAGATTTATAAAAAAAGTACATGGGTTACTGTTAGTGCACACATACAGAAAAATTTTTAAAATATTTTTGACTGTGTTTTTTATTTAATGCCAATTAACGTTAAAGTTTAATTACAAGTATTGATTAATTGATTAATTGATTGATTGATTGATTGATTGAGTGATGAGTTTTTTTTAGGTGTGGTCATACGCCATTAACATAGTGAACAGACAGTGAAACAAGATGTTCAGTAAAGAACATATAGCCTACTTTCTCCTAAATGCATGGGTATTGTTATAACTCTTTGTCCTTTTCAAGGAGTATAATTGAATGTTGGTTGTAGTAGCTTGTTGAAATACAACGTGCTATAGGGATATTAAACATGAATATGAGGTGCCCTTTGCTAGTGCTACCTCTGTAAAAAAATCATTCAATTCGGTTTCACCGTGTTTGAATTGATCTGGGGAATGGATTTGCACACATACATGGTCGCTATTTGCAAACTATTGGGCTGATGACCTTTTAGTCAGTCATAAGATGCTTTCCACAAAAAGGCATGTTGTTGCAAAATCCGGTAGAGATCAAATTATTAGGATGGTCGAAATTTGATTTAAGCTTTTAACATTTGGGTGGCCGTCATTCCGTTTCCGTCAATATGGCGGCGATATAAAACATGACACTGAGGTGCCTTTTGCTAGTGCTACCTCTGTACCAAATTTCGTTCAATTCGGTTCCACCGTGTTTGAATTGATAGGGGGAATCGATTTGCACACATACTTGGCCACCATCTGCAAACTATTGGGCTGATGATCTAGCAGTTTGGTCAGAATATGCTTCCCACATAAAGATTTGTTGTTGCAAAATTTGGTAGAGACTAGATTATTAGGTTGGTCGTAATTACATTTTAGCCTTTAACATTTGGGTGGCCGCGATTACGTTTCCGTCATGATGGCGGTGATATAAAACATGACACTGAGGTGGCCTTTTCTAGTGCTACCTCTGTACCAAATTTCGTTCCATTCGGTTTCACCGTGTTCGAATTAATAGGGGTAATTGATTTTGACACAAAGATGGCCGCCATCCGCAAACTATTAGGCTAATGACCTACTAGATTTGTCAAAGGATGCTCCCTTCATAAAGGTATGTTGTTGCAAAATTTGGTAGAGATCGGATGAGTAGGTTAGTCGTAATTTGATTTAAGCTTTGAACATTTGGGTGGCCGCCATTACGTTTCCGTCAAGATGGCGGCGATATAAAACATGACACTGGGGTGCCCTTTGCTAGTGCTACCTCTGTACAAAATTTCATTCCATTCGGTTTCACCGTGTTTGAATTAATAGGGGTAATCGATTTTGACACAAAGATGGCCGCCATCCGCAAACTATTAGGCTAATGTCCTATTATATTTGTCAAAAGATGCTCTCTCCATAAAGGTATGTTGTTGCAAAATTTGGTAGAGATCGGATGATTAGGTTAGTCGTAATTTGATTTAAGCTTTGAACATTTGTGTGGCCGCCATTACGTTTCCATCAAGATGGCGGCGATATAAAACATGACACTGAGGTGTCCTTTGCTAGTGCTACCTCTGTACCAAACTTTGTTCAATTCGCTTTAACCGTGTTCGAATTAATAGGGGTAATCCATTTTGACACAAAGATGGCCGCCATCCGCAAACTATTAGGCTAATGTCGTATTAGATTTGTCAAAGGATGCTCTCTCCTTACAGGTATGTTGTTGCAAAATTTGGTAGAGATCGGATGATTAGGTTAGTCGTAATTTGATTTAAGCTTTGAACATTTTTGTGGCCGCCATTACGTTTCCATCAAGATGGCGGCGATATAAAACATGACACTGAGGTGTCCTTTGCTAGTGCTACCTCTGTACCCAACTTTGTTCAATTCGCTTTAACCGTGTTCGAATTAATAGGGGTAATCGATTTTGACACAAAGATGGCCGCCATCCGCAAACTGTTAGGCTAATGTCGTATTAGATTTGTCAAAGGATGCTCTCTCCATAAAGGTATGTTGTTGCAAAATTTGGTAGAGATCGGATGATTAGGTTAGTCGTAATTTGATTTAAGCTTTGAACATTTGTGTGGCCGCCATTACGTTTCCGTCAAGATGGCGGCGATATAAAACATGACACTGAGGTGTCCTTTGCTAGTGCTACCTTTGTACCAAATTTCATTCCATTCGGTTTCACCGTGATCGAATTGATAGGGGGGGGGCAGACATTCAGAGTACCACACACACACACACAGACTCTCACACACACACACACACACAGACAGACACACTTTTTTCGCCCTGTAGTGATCTCATAAGTCTACTTTCATTTTTTGCAAAAATCGAAAGTAGGCTAAAAAGCATACATTGTGGTTTAAAGTACTGTGGGCAACGTTAATAACTTACAATAAGAAAAAGTTTTATTATAACACATGGCGTTAGTACCAAATACAACAAGTGAACCTGTTGGTTTACCACGTGGGTTAAATTTCAAATCAGAACATGATCGTTGGTTAACATTTGAATCCTGGCCTGTAGGCTTTGTGTCAACACACAAACTTGCAAAAGCCGGTTTTTTTTTTACTTTAAACGAGAAGATGTGGTGCGCTGTGTGTTTTGTCATATTGAACTTTCACACTGGGAAGAAGGGGATGATCCCTTTAGAGACCATTTGCGATGGTCTCCTTGTTGTCCTTACATGCTTGGAAAACAAGTGGGTAACATACCCGTGTATCCATTTTACCGAACCACAAGTCCATGGGCCGCTACTTACGTTGCTGAATCACAAATAAATAATAATAATAATGATGTATTACCAGCCAACAACGGTAGTGTCGATATATGTGGTCCATATGCCATAGACAGTGTTGAATTGGCATGTGCTTTTGAAAAATTGGGAGTTTGCAAGACTAAAGCACTAGCACACCCATAGTACAGCTCTGTTGAAAAACGTTTAGAATCTTATAAAAATGTTTGGCCATTAATATTAAAACACTTTACCAAACAGCTAAGTGAAGCTGGATTTTTTTATACTGGTGAAGGGGATAAAACAATATGTTTTATTGTGGATTTGCTTTAAAGGATTGGCGAATGACTGATGACCCTTTTGTGCAACACGCTCGTTGGTTACCAAACTGTAAATACATGGTGTTGCTTAAAGGTCAGGAATTTGTGAACACTATTCGTAAAGAAAACGTGATTGCATCACAAGACATAAAAGTGCCTTTAGAGTTAGAACACGCTGAGCAAATACATGAGGCTGAAAAAAAGACCTGTCTCACGAACATATACAAAAGTATGACCAACACTTATGTAAAATTCGTTATGAAGATGAACTAGGTGTTGTATTTTTGCCTCGTGGACACATGATAGCCTGTGTCAAGTGTGCATTAGAACTTAACACTTGTGATATATGCAGAAAAGCAGTATCTGCTACAGTTAGGGCATTTCTTGCATAAATAGTATAATTTATTAGCAATGCATAGTGCAAAATAACTAATTGCACAATATTATTAAAGCTGTATTAGAGTGTAATAGATATGCTTTTCTTTTGTTTATAGACTACTACATTGAATGTTTTGAATGCTGTGGGTCAAGCATGTGGCTTAGAGACAAAGAAACTCAGCGAATTGCCAACGCATATTCCATTCCGCATTATCAAGATTCGGAAATTGAAAGCAGCATATGGTGATCGTGTACTTTGTGTATGTAAAAACTTCAAGACATTTCTGCCTACACGGTTTAATGATATGTCGGAGAGTGTTTTTTATGAAGTCAATAATGTTGTGCAACCTGTACACTTAATTTATGAAGGTTTTAAAATCAATAGGAGCATGGTTCGTTTTAATTAAATGAAAAAACAAAAACAAATGTGAAATAATAATGGAAAATATAAGTGATGACAATGGACTGAAAGAAAAAAATGTGTATAGAATAATAATGGTTTAGTTTTTAGTATTGTCTTAAAAATATTATCATGAAACCAAAAAAATGTATATAAAGTTAGTAAATAAATGCAAAATGATGTTACAATGTTGTTCTTTTTTATACAAAGTTAGAACATTTAACATTGCAGAGTATCCATGATTATGACAATAGATGCACACTTAATACAACTCTTTCTCTCTTTACAATAGTCTGTTATAGTTTTTAAACACAAGGCTTGTTGTAGATCTTTTTATAGCAATGCCCATTCACTGTTGTTCTCAAAAACTGGGGAAGCCGCAGTGGTTTTATAGGCATAAAACCTTATTGTTATTACTATTTAGTCATTGCGATCCTCTTGCAATACTACGGTACCTTTTTGCATATCAAGAGCAGATGACCTAGTTGTTCCACTCCTTAAAACGACGACGACGACGACGACGACGACAACAACAACACAACCTCTTGCATAGTTTGTGATGTTGATGGCTCTTGCGATGTGGAAGATGGATTAAACATAACTTTAAAACAGGGGTTAAACGTTGCTCATTAAACACTCCACTATTTTGAGTAGCAATATGGTTTTCTTGATTTTTTGTCGACGGCAAATGTGTTTCATGCAGTACACTACATTGATGATCACTGACACTTAAAACCTCACTATTTTTACTTTTTAGGTCACCACGACCATGCTTTGAACGTTGTTTTGAACAGCGCCAAATAACAGTTCCGTTTTTGTTGGTTCGTTTCACAATATATGAATATCCTTTATAGTATGCATAAGGCTTACCATACCTAGTCACTGATATTTCCATGTCAAATGTCAAGCATAGACTAAGCTCTAGTAAAGTCAACTTGGTAATAAGAATAATAGTTTAATGTGAGAGCAAATATGGATCCAAAGAGTTCAGGTAAAAGGTGGAAGCAAAGAAGCAAATATAAGAACCAAGAGTGGGGGTAAAAGTGGTCGCAAAGTGGTAGACCCATTACACAATAATTTTAGCACGACGTAGCTCTTGTTCAATTTCTTTGATTTCCCAATCGTGATCAGTATGCCCAGCTTGTTGTAACGCATGCAAGTGTCGAAGCCGTTGAATTAGCTTACTGGGTTTGTTCCAGTATACAAATTTTACAATTGAATTTTTAGGTGTAAACTAAGCATTACCATTACCATCATCATCATTATCATCATCATCAGGGTCATCAATATCATCATGACCATCATCATTATTACTATATAGTACTTTTTGATCCTCTTGCAATACCACTTCATTTATAGTCTGCGTTGATTTTGATAGTGTTAAAGGTTTCTTGGACGTTGACAACTGTCTTGACATGACTTTTTGAGGACATGATAACTCCTTTCGAACAAACACTGCACTATTTTTAGCCACAATATCGTTTTCTTGAACTTGCTTTTTAACATTTTGATAATTGTTTGTAAAGAGCAACCGTGGTTCGTTTGGAGCACTACATTGATGAACACTCACACTTGAAACCTTTCCATTTTTAGCCTACTTTTCGATTTTGCAAAAATGAGGAAAAAGTAGACTTATGAGATCGGGCAAATGTGTGTCTGTCTGTCCTTCTGTCTGTCTGTCTGCCCTTCTGTTTGTCTGTCTGGCTGTGTGTGTGTGTCCCCCTATCAACTCCTAATCGGCTGCAGCAATCGAAACAAAATTTGGTAGGAGTAAAGATCTATACCTGAGTATCTCACGGCCATATTTGAAAATTATGTCAGTGCTACCAACTGCTGAAAAATCGCAATTGAAATTTGAGCTCCATGTTGGATATCATGGAAGGTATGAAGGGGAGCTATTTCAAAATTGGAACACGTATAGATAATAATATTGCAGTTTAATTTCCAGGAGGCCATACATGGCAGTGTTGCCAAAATGATTATTAGCCTGCTGATAAGTCCAAATTTTAAATGCATGTAACTCCTACACTATCAATTGGATTTCAACGAAATTTCGCATGTGGTATGTGTACTTAAGCAGATATGACTGAGCGTATTCTTAAGCGCCACCAGGGCTGCCAACTGTTATTAAATGCTCTCAATTTTTTTAAAATTCAAATACCCATATATCAGAAAGTATGCAAGCCGACAGCTTTAAACTATGCACACGTATAGTACCTGACATTCTATATTAGTTTTGAGTAACTTATATACGTCAGAGCTACCAACATGATTCTAAGCCTGCTGATAGGTCCAATTTTAAAATGCATGTAACTGCTCTGCTAACTAATGGATTTCATTCAAAATTGACACAACAATAGATCATATTATTTCAGATTATTTCTGACCAATACATGTATGTCATTGTTGCCAACATGATTTTACGCGCGCTGTTAGATCCAATGTTTAACTGCATGTAACGTCCATGCTATCCATTGGACTTCAACCAAATTTTGTATTCTGTACCTTAAGAGATGGACCTAAGAATATATTCAGTCACCAGGGCTGCCAACTGTAGTTCTCTATTAGGCTACATTATGCCATGTATACAGTATTTCGAACTAAATAAAAATTTCCATATTATCAACTTAATTTCGTCATTATTCTAGATAGATCCATATAGATTAATCATTGGCATGCCTCTTAAATTTCAAGAAAAGTAGGCTCTTTAGTTCGTCACGGAACTTCTTGTTACTTTTCAGATTGCCTCGACATTTTGTTGACCTCTCTTTTGAGCATCGCCAGAATATTATTCCTTTCGCATTCTGACGATTATAGTTATAAGGGTAGCCTTGATAGAGTGCACGTTGCCTTACTTTGTTGGTTGTAGTTAGTTCCATAGTAGTAACTGACCTGTCAGTACGATGTTCACACTACAAAGGTTACAACTGTTTTGCTGATGGAGTGACCTACCATAAGCTTATATATTGGCCTATGTGTTGGCTTTTTGTGCTGGCTTTTTGTGATGGCTTTTGTGTTGGCATTTTGTGTTGGCATTTTGTGTTGGCTTTTTGTGTTGGCTTTTGTGTTGGCTTTTGTATTGGCTTTTGTATTGGCTTATTTGACAAGTTATTTTTGTCAATGTATTGAGTGGATTCTTTTTATTGGTGTTGGAAAGTATTTGAAAGAGATGGAATATTTAAAGACCTAAGCTCAGCTCACTAACCTAACCTAACTTCACCTAACCTAACCTAACCTAACTTCACCTAACCTAACCTAACCTAACCTTTCAACTCTCAGATGATAATTAAATTCTGGGCATAGTCGATTTGAAACCCAAGACCTCAAGGGTAAAACCAATTATTTTTGGTAGCTCATATTGGTAGCTTATTTTCATGGCTAACCTAAATTTACCTAACCTAACCTCAGCTCACTTTGGATATCATTAGTAAGTGTTCATATCCTCCGCTAGGTGGCATGCTAGTTATTCAGGTAGTGCTCATATTTACCGCTAGGTAGCGGAAACATACTTTGCGAGTTGCATGTGACTCTTGTGAAGTTTGACCGCGTGCAAGACGTTCTTGTATAAGTTCTGTATATAAACTCAATATACAATAAACCAATAAATGTTCAGAACTAACATGTATAGCCAGGTTTAGGGTATATAGGAGACCCTTAGCAAGAAAGGCTGTCTAACCCACTAGTCAACAGCCACCCTTGTCATACGCAGTAAGCACCTGTTGGCAGTAAATCCTATCCCACCTTGTTCATTACATGGCACTTAAACAGGCTCTAGATCATGGACTAAAATTGGTAAAAAAAATCAACGTATGCCTTTGCCAAGGTTTTTGTTTAAACTTTAACACAAAAGCCAACACATGAAATCATCGTGTGTTAAAGATTAAACAAAGACCTTGGCTAAAGGCATACGTTGATTTTTTTACCAATTTTAGTTCATGATCTAGAGCCTGTTTAAGTGCCATGAAATGAACTACGTGGTATAGGATTTACTGCCAACAGGTGCTTACTGCGTATGACAAGGCTGGCTGTAGACTAGTGGGTTAGACATCCTTTCTTGCTAAGGGCCTTCTATATACCCTAAACCTGGCTATACATGTTAGTTCTGAACATTTATTGGTTTATTGTATATTGAGTATATACAGACCTTATAGAAGCACGTCTTGCACGCGGTCAAACTTCACAAGAGTCACATGCAACACGCAAAGTATGTTTCCACTACCTAGCGGTAAATATGAGCACTACCTGAACAACTAGCAAGCCACGTAGCGGAGGATATGAACACTTACTAGTGATATCCAAAGTGAGCTGAGGTTAGGTTAGGTAAAGTTAGGTTAGCCATGAAAATAAGCTACCAAAATGAGCTACCAAAAATAATTGGTTTTACCCTTGAGGTCTTGGGTTCCAACTCGACTATGCCCAGAAATTAATTATCATCAGAGAGTTGAAAGGTTAGGTTAGGTGAAGTTAGGTTAGTTTAGGTTAGGTGAAGTTAGGTTGGATTAGGTTAGGTTCGGTGAAGTTTGGTTAGGTGAAGTTAGGTTAGTTTAGGGAGCTGAGGTTAAGTCTTTAAATATTCCATCTCTTTCAAATACTTGCCCACACCAAGAAAAAAATTCACTAAATACATTGACAAAAGTAACTTGTCAAATAAGCCAATACAAACGCCAACACAAAAAGCCAACACAAAAAGCCAACACAAAAGCCAACACAAAAAGCCAACACATAAGCAAATATATAAGCTTATGGTAGGTCACTCCATCAGCAAAACAGTTGTAACCTGTGTAGTATGAACATCGTACTGTCAGGTCAGTTACTACCATGGAACTTACTACAACCAACAAAGGTAGGCAACGTGAGTAGTGGTTTTTGGATGGTTCTAGCACCTCCACCTCCACATTCCTCCACACAAGATGGTGGCGGCACGATATCTTGCGAACCCATGGTTGGATTTTGACGAATGAGGGGTTGTTGAACTCGGGCTGACACCCCCTTTCCTCTGGACAACTTATTTAAACCCTAAAATAAAACCTACCCCTAATAGGGGGGTGAAATTGTAATTTTTAGAAAATCTCGCTTTCCTAGTGCAACATGTGAGAGTTTGGATGCTAATATGAACTTAAACGTTGCTCTACACAAGAGACATGTCTACGGTGGAAAGACGATATGAATTAACAAGCTTATTTTTTGTTTTTTACGCATGCCCACTCATAGTTCTTGTAAGAGGGCGGGCTTTTTAAAGATTGCAGCTGTAGTGTAACCTAACCGAACCCAACCCACGAGAGGTGTTCAAAAAGTATTCCAAGTGGCGCCTGTCGATAGGCAAACCAATAATCAATCAGGACATGTAAGGCCTTGAGGCGATAACTCCTTTTGATTGATCCCTGTTGATTTGTTCCTTTGGACTGGTCCCTGTTGACTAGCCCCTGTTGACTAATCCCTTGGACGGGTCCTTGTTGACGGGTCCCGGTTGACAGGTCACTGTTGACGAGTCCTTGTTGACAGGTCCTTGTTGACGAGTCCCTGTTGACAGGTCCTTTTGACTGATCCCTTTAGACCGGTCCCTTTGGAATGGTCCCTATGGACTGGCCCATGGTCCCTAATGCTATGATGAAATTAAACGTTGTTCCTCATGAAACGAATGTGAAGAGCCGATTGCTACTATGAATTAACATGTTTGTTTTTTGTTTTAACGCATGCGCACTTGGTTTTTTTTATAAGCGGGCGGGCTTTTTGAATAATGATTTATAGATGAGTTATTTTTTAAAAAATTACCAAAAGATCCAAAACTAATAGCTTTTAATATCTCATGAACCAATAAGGCTAAGGACTTGTTTGAGAGGTCGTTGGACTTAAGGTGACATTCTGTTTTTGAATGTATTATTTATTTTTATCAAAAGGGCCTAAATGCACTTTTGTTAACATCTCGCTAACTAATAATCAGAGAGAGTCAAGTGAGGTGTCACGGGACTCAGGATGGTCAACCATTTTCCATGACCAACAAATTTACCCAAAAGATCACAATCAGCATGGTCATTGACCTATGATTTTATAAACTAATAATCGGAGGGGGTCAAGTGAGGTGTCAGAGGACATAGAATGGTTAACCCTTTCCCATGACCAATGCATGTACCCCAAAAATCCGAAACAACAAGGTCATTGACCTATGATTTTATAAACTAATAATCGAATATCAACATGCGAGGTGTCATAGGACTTAGAATGGTCAACCCTTTCCCATGGCCAATGAATTTACCCAAAATACCCAATACATCAAGGTCATCGACCTGAGATTTTATAAATTAATAATCGGATACGAACATGTGAGATGTTTACCATGCGTGATGAAACATAGCTAGGTAGAGAAAGAATTAGTGTGACTGACAAGTTTTTCACCATTGAAACTTGTTTTCAGATCAAACTGCAGTATAGAGAGAGTATAGGTTGCAGGTATGGGTTAATAAATGACAAACGGTGTACACAAACTCTGATTTATCGATTCGAGAATTAAGAGTAGACTATCTTTAATTGATTGGTTAAAGCGGATAGCTAAAACACAAAAATGCTCAGTGGTTACCGGGACAAGTTGGTCGCTACACACAACAAGCTTTAAATACTTGAGGCTACTAATCTATACACACACACTCGCTTGTTCTAAACTAAACTGTGTTGCTGTCAGTGCTCAGACAGTAGGCTTATGATAAAATACATTGCTAACAGAAATATAATCATTTCCGGTTGTCTAATGTTACCAGCTATCCATTTTGTGTTGCAGTGGTAAGCACTTTTAGCTCTTGTACTGTTGGTCTTAATTCGATTTCCAGGTCTGAGGCCTAGAACGAGTCAAACTAAGAAACAAGGGCATGATGGTGCAGTGGTTAAGCTGTTAGCCTTTTCACCAGGGTTCGATTTCAGGTTAATATGCATGTCATAAACATATTAAACAAAACAAAACAGAGATAACGTTTAAAACTCATTACATTTGTGTCTTTTCAAATTTTACTTGGATTACAAATACAAAGGTGAACTGGGTTTGATATACAGTTAATGCTATCACACACTAGACTGTAAGAAAGCCAAAAGAGCAAAAGGCGTAGGTAGAGCAGTGGTAAAATTGCTATATGTAGAGAACTACCTAGCGGTTTTATGAACTGGCAAAGCTATATCGCATAAACAGTGCAGGATACAATCCAGCAATCAAATTTGTATCTTGTGAAACAGAGAAAATGCACTTTTACCTTGATGGATAGCAAATGAGTGCAGATAAATGACTTATGCATTAGCCTACCATAGGGTTATAACCACGAGGTGGAGGTGTGATTTCTCTATTTTATTGTTTAGAGACATGGCTTTTTTGTAACCAGTAGATTTAGTAGATTTAGTAGATTTAGTAAAGCCTCCGTGGCTTAGGCGGCAGCACGCCGGCCTCTCACCGCTGGGTCCGTGGTTCAAATCCCGGTCACTCCATGTGAGATCTGTGCTGGCAAAACGGAGGCAGACAGGTTTTTCTCCGGGTACTCCGGTTTTCCCTGTCAAAATTTCATTCCAGCAACACTCTCCACTATCATTTCATTTCATCTGTCATTCATTTAATCATTTCCCCAGAGGAGTGCGTCAGGCCTCGGCAGCCGGCACAGTTCATATCCTCGCCGCTAGATGGGGGCTTCATTCATTCCATTCCTGACCCGGTCGCAGACTGGATGCAGGCTGTGGATTTTCATTTTTTCAGTAGATTTAGTACTTTGTAAATATTCATTTCTATAATTGTAAATAGTGGAAACTTTTTTTGTTATAGTAAACGTTAAATGTATAACTAAAAGTTCTTTGGGATAAGTGTGCATGTCAAGGAAAAATAGCGTGGTTGTATTTGTTTTTCAAAGACAGGTATGGTAGTGTGAATGTATGACTATAGATAGAATGATAGAGAGAGTGAGAGAGAGAGAGAGAGAAAGCCTGTGTGTGTGTGTGTGTGTGTGTGTGTGGGTGGGTGTGTGGATGTGTGGGTGGGTGGGTGGGTAGCATTGATTGTTCAACCAAAGCAAACACGGCATGGTAAGATGGTGGGGGAATTAATGTATATAGAAAATGGTAAATAGCATACTGTAGTTTTTAACACTTGTGTTTTTAAATGCAGCGGTATATCGGGGTTATTTTGTAAAACAGTCTTACCTACAGTAGTAGTAGTAGTAGTAGTAGTAGTAGTATTAGTAGTAGGCCTATACGTTTTTGGAAACAAACAGAAAGAGAATGCACTATTGCCATGGCCAAGCACTTCCATTAAGACGATTTCAAGAAAATTTAAATCAGCAAATGTGTGTTTTACAAAACTAAACTTTCAACATGGACTAAATCATAACGTGTCGTCAGTGATATGGAAAAAATAGAAAATCCATGTTTCCATAACAACACAATTTAAAAACTTAAAACTGACATTTTAAAAAATGGAAATGGAAATTGACAAATGTGTAAACAATAACATGGAAATTTTTTGTTTCCATATCATGAAATCCAAGAACTTTAAACTGACATTTTCAAATCGTGTTCAAGGAAAATTGACATCTGGCAATGTGTGAAATGTGAAAATGAAAAAAATGAACAAATGGCTATATTTATTTTAAAAAAATAACCGTCGTGTTCTATCGTTAAAGTGTGAATCAAACGACATATACTTATTTGGATCACCCGAGACTGAGTAGACCTGTTTTAATCCTAATATACTTTTAAAATTTTATGTTAAAGCTCGAATTGAACTCAAGAGCTTCAGAATGCCGACTAACTATGCTAACCGTTACGTCACAAAGACAACTTTACACTACTCTTAATGAACAATAATAAGAAAGAGAATAATAAATGTTGAATTTTTTTAAAGGATGAACATGGTGACACTGTTTCTGTTGCACAGTCTGCCAGCCACTAGCCAGCAGCTGGGGTCTTAGAAAACGATACAGTTGACATTTTGTAATGAGATGTGACATGTTTCAAAGTACAGTATTATAGGATGCTGTTGAGTAAAAACTAATCCTGTACAAGGAAGCAAGGGTTCGAACCCCTTACCTAACATTAATATTGCCTGAACATGGCTTGACGACACTGTATTATTATGATACTTGGTACACAAACCATAGATAGAGTGTATTGTTTAAGATCACTTTCTTTCTGAACATAGGTGGAGACTGTTGATGGTTAACAATGGCATTAATATAGTAGGACGTGGGGATAACAATTAAGAAAAAACGGACAATCCCCATACAATATTTCTATTTATTTAATATAAGTACTTGTACAATAGTTACATTCAAAATACATTTCTTTTTCTCTATTACTATTTAGTCCTTTTTGATTCTCTTGCATATGAAGGGTAGATAACCTTGTAGTTAAGCCCCTTAAAACAACAACAACACAACCTTTTGCATAGTCTGGGATGTTGATGACTCTTGAAATGTGGAAGATGGATTAAACATAACTTTTACAGAAGGGGTTAAATGTTGCTCAATAAACAATGCACTATTTTGAGTAGCAACATTTTTTTCTTGTACCAGCTTTTTAGCAATGTCATGATTATTTGTTGACACGAACAGTGTTTCATCTGGTACACCACATTGATGATCACTCACACTTAAAACCTTTTCCTTTTGACAGGTCTATTTGACTAATCCCTTTGGACCGGTCCCTTTGGACCGGTCCCTTTGGACTGATCCCTATGGGTTGGCCCATGCATTTATCCAAATTATGTCAAAGGGACCGGTGCAATGGGATTAGTCAAAAGGACCTGTCAACAGGGACCCATCCACAGGGATCCGTCCACAGTGACCCATCAGCAGGGGCCCGTCAAAAATGACTCCCTTCGTAAAGGACCCGTCCAAAGGGGCTAGTCAACAGTGACCAGTCCAAAGGGCATATCAACAGGGATCAATCAAAAGGGGTTATCGCGTCAAGGTCTGTCATACCCCTCTTTGATTATTGATTTGCCTATCGACAAGCGCCACTTGGAATATTTTTAAATCAACCCTCGGGGGTCAGCCGCCATATTTAAAAACGCCGTGGGAACATAGGTGTTTACCAGCAGTCTTCGGCAAAAAGTCCAACAATACCTCATACAATGCCCTAGTCTTATTGGTTCGCAAGATATTAACAAAAGTGCACATAGGTCCTTTGTCAAAATTTCAAAAATAGATTCAATGTTGTGCAATCAATAATAGCCACCTCTTTAAATGTATACTGTACTTGTTTTCGTTGACCCTCACTTTTGCACTCCCTTTTACACTGACTTTTACACTGAGTATCCATCACCAGTGTATGTGACATGTTTACGCTTGCATAGATCAAAACCAACTGACTATTCACTACTTGGGTTTAGAAATTACATTTACTCAAAACACATTCTAGTAAAATTCATGCCTACTATAAACGGCACCCTCTTTTGCACCCACATTTACATCCCCTTTTGCACTCACTTTTGCACCCTCTTTTGCACCCACTTTTGCACTCACTTTTGCACTCCCTTTTACACTGACTTTTGCACCCATTTTTGCACCCACCTTTGCACTCACTTTTGCACCTACTTTTGCACCCACTTTTGCAACCTCTTTTGCACCCACTTTTGCATCCACTCTTGCACCCACTTTTGAACCCACTTTTTCACCCACTTTTGCACCCAATCTTGCATCCACTCTTGCACCCACTCTTGCACCCACTTTTCCTCTCACTTTAAACTATTATTTATATTATCGAGTGAACTTTGTTAGAGATTAGTTCATGCTTGACAATTGACATGGAAGTATCAACAAATAGCTATGGTATCCCATATGCATTCTATAATGGATATACATATATTGTAAAACGAACCAATAAAATGGAACTGTCATTTGGCGTTGTTCAAAACATCGTTCAAAACAGTGTCGAGGTGAGCTGAAAAGTAAAAATAGTAATGTCTTAAGTGTGAGTGATCATCAATGTAGTGTACCAGATAAAACATCTTTGCTGTTTAAAAAAAACTCTTCAAAATGCTAAAACACTAGTCCCAGAAAAAGATATTGCAGCTCAAGATAGTGCATTGTTTGTTAAAAAAAAAGCATGTATCAACTCCTTCGAAAGTCGTATTAGGACAGTTGTCAATGTCTGAAACACTCCCAACATTATCAAAGGCAACACAGACTGTGCAAAATGTGATATTGCAAAAGGATCAAAAAGGACTATATAGTAATAGTGATGAGGATTATAATGATGATGATGATGATGATGATGATGATAATAATAATGGTAATGCTTTGTTTACACCAAAAAATCATTTGTTGAATTTGTCCACTGGAACAATCCAAGTAAGCTAATCCGGCGGCTTCAGCAACTGCATGTCTATAAACAGGCTGGTTATACTGAATATGAGGAAGAACTATTGGATATAGAAAATGAGCTTCGTTGAGCCAAAATTATTATGTAATGGATCCACATAACTGCTTAAACTATTTATTAACAATACATGCAATATTTTCTACCACTTTGCTACCATTTTGCACTCACTTATGCTATCACTTCAAACTGTACATATTAAATATAAAAGCCAACGCTAAATGATTTTATTATCAGAACAGTTATAACCTTTGTAGTGAGCAAATCATACTAACAGGTTAGTTGCTACTATGGAACTTACTACAACTAACAAAGGTAAACAACGTGTACTCTAAAAAGGCTACTCTTATAACTATAATCGTCAAAATGTAAAAGGAATCATATTTTGGCGATGCTCAAAAGAGAGGTCAGAAAGATGTCGAGGCATTCTAAAAAGTAGAAATGGTAAGGTTTTAAGTGTGAGTGATCATCAATGTGGTGTACCAGATGAAACACTGTTGGTGTCAACAAATAATCATGACAATGCTAAAAAGCTAGTACAAGAAAAAATGTTGCTACTCAAAATAGTGCAGTGTTTATTGAGCAACATTTAACCCCTGCTGTAAAAGTTATGTTTAATCCATCTTCCACATCTCAAGAGTCGTCAACATCACAGACTATGCAAAAGGTTGTGTTGTTGTTGTTTAAGGGGCTGAACTACAAGTTTATCTACCCTTCATATGCAAGAGAATCAAAAAGGACTAAATAGTAATAGAGAAAAAAGAAATGTATTTTGAATGTAACTATAGTACAAGTACTTACATTAAATAAATAAAAATATTGTATGGGTATTTTCTGTTTTTTCTTAATTGCTATCCCCACGTCCTACTATATTAATGCCATTGTTAACCATCAACAGTCTCCACCTATGTTCAGAAAGAAAGTGATCTTAAACAATACACTCTATCTATGGTGTGTGTACCGAGTATCATAATAACACAGTGTCGTCAAGCCATGTTCAGGCAATAGTAATGTTAGGTAAGGGGTTCGAACCCTTGCTTCCTTGTACAGGATTAGTTTTTACTCAAAAGCAACCCATAATATTGTACTTTGAAACATGTCACATCTCATTACAAAATATCAACTGTATCGTTTTCTAAGACCCCAGCTGCTGGCTAGTGGCTAGCAGACTGTGCAACAGAAACAGTTTCTCCGTGTTCATCCTTTAAAAAAATTCAACATTTATTATTCTTTTTCTTATTATTGTTCATTAAGAGTAGTGTAAAGTTGTCTTTGTGACGAAACGGTTCGCATAGTTAGCTGGCATTCTAAAGCTCTTGAGTTCAATTCGAGCTTTATCATAAAATTTTAAAAGTATATTAGGACTAAAACAGGTCTACTCAGTCTCGGGTGATTCAAATAAGTAGATGTGATTTGATTCACACTTTAACGATAGAACACGACGGTTATTTTTTAAAAATAAATATAGCCATTTGTTCATTTTTTCATTTTCACATTTAATACATTGCCATATGTCAATTTTCCATGTACATGATTTGAATATGTCAGTTTAAAGTTCTTGGATTTCATGATATGGAAACAAAAATTTTCCATTTTGTTGTTTACACATTTGTCAATTTCCCATTTACATTTTTTTAAATGTCAGTTTTAAGTTTTTAAATTGTGTTGATATGGAAACATGGATTTCCTATTTTTCCATATCACTGACGACACGTTTATGATTTAGTCCATATTGAAAGTTTAGTTTTGTAAAACACATATTTGCTGAATTAAATTTTCTTAAAATCGTCTTAATGGAAGTGCTTGGCCATGGCAATAGTGCATTCTCTTTCTGTTTGTTTCCAAAAACGTATAGGCCTACTACTACTACTACTACTACTACTACTAATACTACTGTAGGTAAGACTGTTTTACAAAATAACACCTATCTACCGATGCATTTAAAAACACAAGTGTTAAAAAACTACAGTATACTATTTACCATTTTCTATACACATTAATTACCCCACCATCCTACCTTGGCGTGTTTGCTTTGGTTGAACAATCAATGCTACCCACACACACACACACACAAGCTTTCTCTCTCTCTATCATTCTATCTATAGTCATACATTCACACAACCATACCTGTCTTTGAGAAACAAATACAGCCACGCTTTTTTTATTAGTGTATGGCTTTTAGTGCCGGGAGTGTCCGAGGACATGTTCGGCTCGCCAGGTTTGTAGCTGCTTCGAGACGGACACCCAATGGGTGAGCTACAAGTACCGTTGGGGAGGAAATTTGGAAGGTGAGGACGAGGAGTTGGAAGGTAGCGGCTGTGGCCTATAGTTAGGGACCAACCCCGGCATTTGCCTGGAAGGAAGATGGGAAACCACAGAAGACCATCTTCAAGGTTGCCGGCGGGGGGATTCGAACCTCCTCGCCTCCCGGATGTGAGCGACTGCCAGCAGTCATGCCGTAACCACCACGGCTAACTCACCCGGTACAGCCACGCTATTTTTCCTTGACATGCACACTTATCCCAAAGAATTTTAGTTATACATTTAACACTTACTATAAAAACAAAAAATGTTTCCACTATTTAGAATTAAAAAAATTAATATTTACTAAATACTAAATCTACTAAATCTACTGGTTACAAAAAAAGCCATGTCTCTAAACAATAAAATTGAGAAATCACACCTCCACCTCGTGGTTATAACCCTATGGTAAGCTAATGCATAAGTCATTCATCTGCACTCATTTGCTATCCATCAAGGTAAAAGTGCATTTTCTCTGTTCCACAAGATACAAATTTGATTGCTGGATTGTATCCTGCACTTTTTATGCGATATAGCTTTGCCAGTTCATAAAACCGCTAGGTAGTTCTCTACATATAGCAATTTTACCACTGCTCTACCTACGCCTTTTGCTCTTTTGGCTTTCTTACAGTCTAGTGTGTGATAGACAGCATTAACAGTATATCAAACCCAGTTCACCTTTGTATTTGTAATCCAAGTAAAATTTGAAAAGACACAAATGTAATGAGTTTTAAACGATATCTCTGTTTTGTTTTGTTTAATATGTTTATGACATGCATATTAACCTGAAATCGAACCCTGGTGAAAAGGCTAACATCTTAATCACTGCACCACCATGCCCTTGTTTCATAGTTTGACTCGTTATAGGCCTCAGACCTGGAAATCGAATTAAGACCACCCGTACAAGAGCTAAAAGTGCTTACCACTGCAACACAAAATGGATAGTTGGTAACATTAGACAACCGGAAATGATTATATTTCTGTTAGCAATGCAATTTGCCATAAGCCTACAGTCTGAGCACTGACAGCAACACAGTTTAGTTTAGAACAAGCGAGTGTGTGTGTATAGATTAGTAGCCTCAAGTATTTAAAGCTTGTTGTGTGTAGCGACCATCTTGTCCCGGTAACCACTGAGCATTTTTGTGTTTTAGCTATCCGCTTTAACCAATCAATTAAAGATAGTCTACTCTTAATTCTTGAATCGATAAATCAAAGTATGTGTACACCGTTTGTCATTTATTAACCCATACCTGCAACCTATACTCTCTCTATACTGCAGTTTGATCTGAAAACAAGTTTCAATGGTAAAAGACTTGTCAGTCACCATACATGTAGCCTACACTAATTCTTTCTCTACCTAGCTATGTTTCATAACGCATGGTAAACATCTCACATGTTCGTATCCGATTATTAATTTATAAAATCTCAGGTCGATGACCTTGATGTATTGGGTATTTTGGGTAAATTCATTGGCCATGGGAAAGGGTTGACCATTCTAAGTCCTATGACACCTCGCATGTTGATATTCGATTATTAGTTTATAAAGTCATAGGTCAATGACCTTGCTGTTTCAGATCTTTTGGGTAAATTCATTGGTCATGGAAAAGGATTGACCATTTTGAGTTCCATGACACCTCACTTGACCCTCTCTGATTATTAGTTAGCGAGATATTAACAAAAGTGCAGTTAGGCCCTTTTGACAAAAATAAATAATACATTCAAAAACAGAATATCACCTCAAGTCCAACGACCTCTCATACAAGTCCTTAGCCTTATTGGTTCATGAGATATTAAAAAGCTAATGACCTATTAGTTTTGGATCTTTTGGTAATTTAAAAAAAATAACTCATCTATAAATCATTATTCAAAAAGCCCACCCGCTTACAAAAAACCCAAGTGCGCATGCGTAAAAACAAAAAACAAACATGTTAATTCATAGTAGCAATCGGCTCTTCACATGCGTTTCATGTGGAACAACGTTTAATTTCATCATAACATTAGGGACCATGGGCCAGTCCATAGGGACCAGTCCAAAGGGACCGGTCTAAAAGGATCAGTCAAAAGGACCTGTCAACAGGGACTCGTCAACAAGGACCTGTCAACAAGGACTCGTCAACAATGACCTGTCAACCGGGACCCGACAACAAGGACCCGTCCAAGGGATTAGTCAACAGGGGCCAGTCAACAGGGACCAGTCCAAAGGAACAAATCAACAGGGATCAATCAAAAGGGGTTATCGCCTCAAGGCCTTACATGTCCTGATTGATTATTGGTTTGTCTATCGACAGGCGCCGCTTGGAATACTTTTTGAACACCCCTCGTGGGTTGGGTTAGGTTAGGTTACACTACAGCTGTCATCTTTAAAAAGCCCGCCCTCTTAAAAAACTATGAGTGGGCATGCGTAAAAAACAAAAAACAAGCATGTTAATTCATATTGTCTTTCCACCGTACACATGTATCTTGTGTAGAACAACGTGTAAGTTCATATTAGCATCTAAACTCTCACATGTTGCACTAAGAAGGCGAGATTTTCTAAAAAATTACAATGTCACCCCCCTATTAGGGGTAGGTTTTATTTTAGGGTTTAAATAAGTTGTCCAGAGGAAAGGGGGTGTCAGCCCGAGTTCAACAACACCTCATTCGTCATAATCCAACCATGGGTTCGCAAGATATCGTGCCGCCACCATCTTGTGTGGAGGTGGAGGTTCTAGAACCATCCAAAAACCACTACTAACGTGCACTCTATCAAGGCTACTCTTATAACTATAATCGTCCGAATGCGAAAGGAATAATATTCTGGCGATGCTCAAAAGAGAGGTCAACAAAATGTTGAGGTTATCTGAAAAGTAACAAGTAGTTCCGTGAAGAACTATACAGCCTATTTTCATATATCCTACTTATGTTAATTGCCACTATCAACATACACAATTTCAGTTTCATTGCTGTAATAGATTCGTAGATATTGAGAACCGACTAAATATTTCGGATGGTCGCCATGTTGAATTTTATATATGTAGGTCCTAGAGTTATGTACTGTTACATGCAGATTATTGTGAACGTGTAGTATTCAAACTTCAATCGCATATTTAGGACACAAGAAGTAACAAGGAGATTTTAAAATTTTTCACAGCTGCCATCATGAGGTTATGGAAACAATTGAAATAAATTAGATGCCAGTGGATTAACATTCGTATAAGGATTTACTGTACCAAGTTTCACTGCACGCGGATGGTTAAATTGCGAGAAACGTCCATGTGAATATTTATAATTCGCGTCGCCGCCATGTTGGATTGTGATCACCAGGTTATTTAAAGTCCTATAGGTGAACTTAAGTTCATAGCCCCTATGAACATTAAAAAATGCAGTTTGATTGCTAAAATGGATTCGTAGATATTCAGTATCGTCTTAATATTTCGGATGGTCGCCATGTTGGATTGTTAATTGTATAGGCCATAGAGTCATGTACCATTAAGGGAAAATTATTGCGTAGGTTCATTATTCAAACTTTCACTTCGATCGCATGACTACATCACAAGAAATAAAAACTTAATTTTAAAATTCGCACTGCCGCCATCTTGAGGTTATGAAAACAATTGAACTAAATTAGATACTAGAGGATTACAATGTGTATAAATATTTACTAAACCAGGTTTCAGTGCGTTTGGAACATTAAATCGCGAGAAAGGTCTATATAAAATTTTCAAATTCGCTTGGCCGCCATGTTCGTTTTGTAGTTAACCGGTTTTTGAAAGTCTTATAGATAGACTTCCAGTAGTGCCCTTTATCTCCGTACAAAATTTTAGGGAGATACGGCTAATAGTTTCAGAGTTATAGAATGCCGGTGAAATATTTCGCACATCCGCCATCTTGTGATTATGTAAACAATTGAACGAAGTTAGATGTCTGTGCATTAAAATGTATATAAACATATACTGTACCAAGTTTCATTGCGTTTGGTTGGCCAAATCGCGAGAAACGTCTATTTAAAAGTCGCAAATTCGCTTGGCCGCCATGTTGGTTTTGTAGTTACCAGATTTTTAAAGGTCACATATGTGAACTTATAGTAGTTCCCTCTATCACCATAGAAAATGTCAGGGTATTATCGGTAATAGTTTCGGAGATATTGAATGCTGGTGAAATATTTCGCACAGCTACCATGTTGGATTAGTGAGTCGTAACAAAATTTGAAGGGCACGGTCGAGGTCGCCCGGAATAGTGCTATGAAATTTCCGAGTTTCATTGAAATCGCTCCTGCCGTTTAGATTTTATTAGGGGGGGGACACACACACGAATCACACACACACACACGCGCGCGCACACACACACGGACAAAAGGTGATCTCATAAGCCTATTTTTTTCAAAATTGAAAATAGGCTAAAAATGGAAAGGTTTTAAGTGTGAGTGTTCATCAATGTAGTGGTCCAAACGAACCACGGTTATTACTATTATTATTATTATTATTATTATTATTATTATTATTATTATTATTATTATTATTATTATTATTATTATTATTATTATTATTATTATTATTATTATTATTCTTTAATCGTATCGGCCAACTAAGGACCACGTTATTTCAACTGGCTTCTCTGGGCTTTGATGTTTGCCCAGTGTTCCTTCATACGTTGCCGGTGTTGCTCTTTTCTTTCTTCCGTCCACATCTTTCCCGTCTTCAACTTCGGTTTTTCTTGAAAACCCTGGTGGTCGTGTAGTTTCTTCCTGAGGGGATTGCGTTCTTGAATATCCTCACAGGTAATTTCCATCTCTTGCAGGTCACTTTCCACCTCTTCGAACCAGGCTGGCTTGGTCTTCTTATTTTTAAAATAGTTAAAGATCCGGTTCGTCAATCGTGTGGGTTTCATTCTAAGCAAGTGGCCATAAAATGCAATCCTCCTTTTCCTCATTACATCAGAGATCTTCTGGACATGAATATACAGCTCATAGTTATGCCGTCGTCTATATTCACCGTTGTCTTTAATCGGGCCAAGAATTTTCCTCAAGATCTTTCTTTCCTTGATCTCCAATTTTTCTACCAGGCCTTTCTTGTTCATGGTGAGGCATTCCGCTGCGTACAGAGCCTCTGGTCGTATGACAGTGCAATAATGCCTAAGTTTTGCGTTCAGGGATATTGACTTTTTGTTGTAAACGTCCTTGGTGAGTTGGTACGCCATTTCCATTTTGTTCATGCGCGAAGTGAAGGTTTCTTTCTCACATACGTTGGGTTCTATCCACTCGCCAAGATATTTAAACTTATCTGTCCGTTTGATTTTCCCCTGGTTTACTTTTAGCTCCCTTGGTGCTGGCTTGATGTTAGTTATGAAGTGTGTTTTCTCCAAAGAGATCTGAAGACCAACTTTTGTTGCCTGTACCTGCAGCTGGTTAATTTGTTTTGTGGCCATGTCTAAAGAGTCGGAGAAAATTGCAAGATCATCTGCAAAAGCGAGGCAATCAATAGAAAGGTTCATGTTCTTGTAACCCAGTCTTACTCCATTTTGGACCCCATCGTTCATTTCTTTGCGCCACTCGCGGATGACCTTTTCCAGTGCACAGTTGAAGAGCAGGGGTGAAAGCCCATCTCCCTGCCTAACTCCTGTCTTAATTTCGAAAGAGTCCGAAATTTCTCCTCTGAACTTGACTCTGGAGGTGGTGTTAGCTAAGGTCTGTTGAATGATTGCCCTGGTTTTATTATCCAATCCAAATTCCTTTAGAATTTGAATAAGAGCTATTCTATCAATCGAATCATAGGCCTTCTTGAAGTCGACGAAGGTTACCACAAATTTCTTGTTCCTTTGCTTCAGATAGAAAAGGATGGATTTCAGATTCATAATTTGTTCTGCACATGAGCGCTCTTTCCTGAACCCTCCTTGGTACTCTCCTAATTGTGGATCAAGTTGTTGTTCTGCCCTAATCTGCAGAGCTTTTGAAATAATTTTGTAAGTTATCAGTAGGAGGGAAATGCCGCGGTAGTTGTTAACGTCCGTTTTGTCACCTTTCTTATGCAGGGGATGAATCAAGGCAGAAGTCCAGTCACGTGGAAGTTTCTCAGTTTCCCAAATCTCCTTGATAATGTCAGTCAATTTATCAATCATCTTTTCACCAGCATACTTCCACAATTCGGCGATTATCGAGTCCTCACCTGGTGCCTTGTTGTTCTTAAGTGACTGGATAATCTGTTTGATTTCTTCTTTCGTTGGAGGGGATGAATCTGGGTGGACTTGTACGTTGTCTTCAAATGAGAAAGTGGATTTGGGAGTCTCACAATTAAGGAGGGATTCAAAGTATTTCGCTAGAATCTGGCAATTTTCTCTCTCACTGTAAGCTAGTCTCCCATTTGAGTCTTTGAACTGTAGACTCGGAGGATTGTATTTGCTTAGATTGCGTTTGAAGGTTCTGTAGAAGTCCCTTGTGTTGTTCCTCTGAAAGTCTAGCTCAATTTGAGTTAGTTGGCTCTTGTTGTAGGCACGTTTTACATTGCGGATGATTTTTGCAGCGCGTTGTCTCTCGTTCACGAAGTTTTCCCAATTTTCTTGGTTCTTTCCCGAGTTCCATTTCTGCCAGGCAAGTTGTCTTTGCTTTACCACTGAATCACATGCATTATTCCACCACGCATGTTTCTTTGACTTCGTCAGTGGAACTGTCTCCTGTGCTGTTGTGACCAAGGCCTGTTGTAGTTCATCCCAGTTTTCGGGATTCCAAGATTCTAGTTTTTGAGTAAATTTAGGGCACAATCGTAGTTTTTCCGTATCAAATCGATTGATATTTTTTAAGACGGCCTTTCTGGTGTTTCTCGGAATCAGCTTAACTTTGATTTTGGATAAATAGTGATCCGAATCTAGATTGGCATATCTTAGAACCTTCACATTCTGTATTTCTCTCTGAGCTTTACGTGCAATAGCGACGTGATCAATTTGAAATTCGCCGAGATTTGGATTCGGAGATGTCCAAGTCTTCTGTTTTCTCGGAAGGTGTTTGAACGCTGTGGATTTTATTACAAGATTGAAAGCCTTACATAGTTCTACGAGCCTCTCACCATTGCGATTTGTTCTCTGGTGAGCTGGATAGTTTCCGATAATGTTTTGGAACTTTCTTTCCTTACCCAGCTGTGCATTGAAATCTCCAAGAAGCATAATCGTGTGTTTGTCTGGAATCTTACAGAGAACATCTTCAAGGTCTTCCCAGAAGCTATCCGTTCCTTCCGGGTCTCTCTTATTCGCTTGATTGATTGGCGCATGAACATTCACAACAGTATAAACTTTGTTTGTGCTCCGGAAGGAGAGAGTTGAAACTCGACTGCTAGGCGAGTTGAAGCCAATTATTGAATCCAAAATCTTCCTACTGACGATGAATCCTGTGCCAAGGTTGGGAACTGTTTTTATTACACGTTTACCAGTTTTACCTTTAAAAATTCTGTAGCCTTCTGACTCAAAGGCTTGTTCATCTGTGAATCTCGTTTCTTGAATTGCTGCAATCAGGATTTGATGTTGGGATAAGGAATCAGTTAGTTGTTTCAATTTACCAATCTTCCGAAGGGAATTCGTGTTAAAGGTAGCAAAGAAATTCCGGCGTTTGTGTTGGATCTTTCCTGGAGTCTCCGATACCTCCATGCATGTCGGCGCAGGCTCCCCAGATTCCGAAGGCCTGCATGCTTCGCTCAAGGCGAAAGTGGATTGGTTACCACCTGGGGTAGTAGCTTTTGCTGAACTTTCCTCCATGCTTTGAACAGTTGAAAAACTGTAGTTTGGGGTCAGTGATGTTTCACACCGACCAGGGTACTACCAAGGTTGTGAGCCTTGGAGCCCCCAGCACTGATCGGCTCGCCGACCCAGTTTCCCGCTGGGATTGGTTACCCAACCTTCCACTGAGTTGCTCGGCTTAACAGGGGCACCTCTTGTAGGTTATGTGCCGGAGTTGGAGTGAAAGAGGCTAGTTGGATTCTCTTGCTGAATCCAATATGTTATGGTTGCAGATGACAGGCAACGACGCATTTCACTCCCATTTGCCCAGAGCCACATGGACTCCTCCCAGGTTAATTCCTGGGACCATTATTATTATTATTATTATTATTATTATTATTATTATTATTATTATTATTATTATTTATTTACCAAAAATTGTGCCTACAATTTATGGACGGCAGATAGAGAAAGGGCAAGCCCCACATAAACAGCTGTGTCTCCATCTCCGTTCATTAAATCTAAACAAATCTCAAACGTTACATTATACAATTTACACCTTTACATTTGCTATATACAGATAATATGCTGTACATGACGTCTATATCATACAATTCATAAATAAAAGGGAAGACACAGCACACATATACACGCATACATACATACATACATACATACATACATATATACACGCACGCGCACACTCCCAATCACTCACAAAGTTACATTATACAGTATATAAATTCAATTTGCATGGGGTTTTAGTCCCTTTAGAGCCTTCACTTTGCGGCAAAATTGTCGTGGAGGAAGGTCTTTTATTTCACGAGGCAGGTCATTCCAAAGTCGAGCAGAACGATTATAGAATCCAGATTGGTAATCTGTTGTCCTAGCGAATGGAGGAACAAGGGTGACACCCTGTGCTCTACGGACTGAACGATATGACAGCTGAAGGCAGTGAAATGGGTACAGTATAATGGTGCCAGCTAGAGATTTTCGGAGAAAGGTGAGATCTATTTGGCTACATATGTCATTGATGGATGTTAATGGTTTTGTCGAAACTGTGTTACCCTGATTGTAAATGAGTCGCTCTGCTCGACGTTGGACTGCACTTAACTTTCTCATGTTTTCCTCGGTAGTGGGATGCCAGGCAGGAAGTCCATACAGAAGAATGGGCCGTATCGTGGAGAGATACACTGCTCGGAGTGCACGGCTTCTGAATCCCAGAAGATTACGTCTTGCAAATCCTAGAATTCTAAATGCCTTACACCTAGATTCTTAACGTGTACATTCCACTTCAAATTGCTGGGAATGTGTATTCCCAGCATTCGCAGTGAATTGCACATGGGAAGAACTTTGCCGCTCAGTGAAAGGCTATGTGCAATAGGCTGTCTGGCCCTACTTAGCCGAATATATTTACACTTGTTTACATTCAAGGTCATCTTATTTACATCACACCACAGTGCCACACTGTCCAGATCTTCCTGTAGTGCTTTGACGTCATCATTATTTTCTATGGCTCTGTAAATTATTGAGTCGTCTGCATACTGCGCCATCGTGGACGTCATACAGCTTGGAAGATCGAGGGTAAAAACCATGTACAACAAAGGCCCAATCACCGACCCCTGTGATACTCCCGAAGTTACCACTATGTTCGGTGACTTGGCCCCGCCAAACAAGACACACTGCGTTCGACCTACCAGGAATGACGTCAACCATGTAATCAGTTTGCCTCTGATGCCATATTTGCCAAGCTTTAACAAGAGTCTTTGATGAGGCACCTGATCAAAAGCTTTCCTTAAGTCCAGGGCCACACAGTCCACTTGGGAGACGTTAGTCTGATCCAAAGAGTTCTGCCAGTCATCAATCACTTTTGTCAAAAGAGTTGTACAAGATCTCCCCGGAACGATGCCATGTTGGCTTGGATTTAACAGGCCTCGCTCACTCAGGAATTCCAGTATGTTCTTATCAACCAGTCGCTCCATACATTTACAGATACCAGACGTTAGAGAAATCGGGCGGTAGTTGTCCATGTCTTCCTTGTCACCATCTTTGAACACAGGGACCACGTTAGCATGTTTCCACTCTTGTGGTAGAGTCCCGGTGTTAATGTACTGGTTGAAAAGTGCGCACAATGAGGGTGCTAGGGCATCTGCACAATAATGAAGGATCCGAGCAGGGATTAAGTCCGGTCCTGTCGCGGCATGGGGTCTAGTTCTCCGTAAGCTGTCTCGAACTTCCTGTTGTGTGAAATATAGACTGTCTAGGGGAAAGAGAGGGGATGATGTCCTTGGTAGGAACATTCCTTCACTTGTGTCAGGTGGAGAGAAGTTGCTTTGGAATTTACAGTTGAACGAGTTGGCTATGTCTAGTGGGTTGGAAATAGAAAGTCCGTTATGATTAAAGCTCTGTGGTGCGGTGTTGCCACTTTTGCTCCGAATGAATGTCCACATTGCATTGGGATTAAAGCTTAATTTGTCCATATACGTACTGTAGGCTTCACGAATTGCAGATTTGGTACTATTTCTAGCCAGCCTATACTTTTCCCACCTGCTGTCACTTGGGCACTGTTTCCACTTGTTATAGAGCTGATTTCTCTTTCTTATTTTGGATATTATGTCCTTTGAGATCCAAGGTGTTTTTTCTTATTTTTAATTATAACCTTAGGGATCACTCCATCGACGCACTGAAAAAAGATTTCCTTCCAAGTATGCCAGGTACCATCTATATCTACACTGTTGGTGACTGAAGGTGTAATGACCGGTAATCTGTCAAGTAAGATGTCAGAAAGGAGTTTCCAGTTGGTACGGGGGTAATTGTAAACTGTTCTGGTTTGTAATTCTGGACTGTTCTTTTTGTGGGTAAATATAGCTAGGAGGGCTTGGTGATCACAAAATCCAGGGATGACTTGTAGAGACTGAATTGAGGATGGAGAGTTTGTTAGGAAGAGATCGAGGGTTGAACGGGAGGTCTCAGTGATACGGGTAGCTTCACATATGAGTTGATGGAGGAATAGATCATAGCATGCTGTAAGGAAGTTGTTGGATATAGGATTATTTGGGATAGGAGCGGCATTTCTGTTCCATGTTATTTGTAGGTTGAAATCACCAACAATGTAGACAGCGTCATAATTTTGTTGAACGTTTTGCACCCGTTTGAGGGAGAGAATCAGCTCATCATTCTTCAGCTGGGACGATTTCGGAGAGCGATAGACTGATCCGATCAGATATTTACCGTTACTGCATTGAACCTCAACCCACACGGCCTCAGCGTCAGTTTCCAGCTGATGGACGCGAGTTGCATTGTACTCAGGTTTCACAGCAATGAAAACCCCGCCCCCTGAAGTCTGCATTCGGTCCTTCCGGAACAGCTGGTATGTGTCTGGTAACACCTACCGATCACCTACCACCCCAGGGAGCCACGTTTCACTGCAACACACAATACTTGGATATAGGGCGGTCACTGTAGCATCAATGTTTTGTTTCCGTCCCGGCCGCGTGACGCTGCGGGCATTGAAGGCGAACAGTGATAAGTGTTTATTTACAAGTAAACTATTCAGGTTATTTACACTATTTACAGAGTCACTGGGAATATCACTGGTATTGTTGCACAACGAGTCGGTAAACGGTGGCATAGCACATTGCCAACATGTCCACGTTCGCGTGCCTTTTTTAATGCACCGGAACTCAGAGGTACTGTTTTTAGCACACGTCCTGTGACTCGACATGTTACAATTACTGCACTGAATATATAACTGATATTTTCGGCCGATTTTTTCACATATTGCGCATTGCAAAGGTCCAGGGTTGAGTTCTACGTCACCGCTTAGAGCAAGCGCTAGGCAGCAGAGTGAGAACCCGGTAGCAGGTAGCCTTGCGACACCTTCCCCTCCCGCTCGGCGTGGCCGGCTAATGGTGGCCAGTCCCAGACCTTCACTGCCACACCATGTCCAGGAATGTATTGTGCATTTGTCACTCACCAGAAGTTTTTCCATAAGGGGTTGATTCTTCAGATCCTGTTCACCATTAACGGTCACAGAATGAACACGTCTTGCCACAGTCACTGCACATTTTACCATTAAAAATACTAAAATTACACGGAGCACACTTCCCTTGATGCAGGCACGCGCCGCCATCTTTAACTTGGTTGATATTTACAAACAATTATCAAAATGCTAAAATGCAAGTTCAAGAAAACGATATTGCGGCTAAAAATAGTGCAGTGTTTGTTCAAAAGGACTTATCATGTCCTCAAAAAGTCATGTTAAGACAGTTGTCAACGTCCAAGGAACCTCTAACCCTGTCGAAATCAACGCAGACTATAAATGAAGTGGTATTGCAAGAGGATCAAAAAGGACTATATAGTAATAGTGATGATGGTCATGATGATATTGATGATCATGATGATGATGATAATGATGATGATGATGATGATGATAATGATCATGGTAATGCTTTGTTTACACCTAAAAAATCATTTGTTAAATTTGTATACTGGAACAAACCCAGTAAGCTAATTCAACGGCTTCGACACTTGCACGCATTACAACAAGCTGGGCATACCGATCACGATTGGGAAATCAAAGAAATTGAACAAGAGCTACGTCGTGCTAAAATCATTGTGTAAAGGGTCTATCACTTTGCGACCACTTTTACCCCCACTCTTGGTTCTTATATTTGCTTCCAATTTTACCTGAACTCTTTAGATCCATATTTGCTCTAACATTAAACTATTATTATTATTATTATTATTATTACCAAGTTGACTTAGTAGGGGGGTAATAGGAGTTCTGTCCCACCCGGCGTTGCTCGGGCGGCGTCCATGTTAAATCATTAATACCTGGCCAACCCATGGTCCGATTTTGACAAATGAGGTGTCGTTGGACTCGGGCTGAAACTCTCTTTCCAATGGACCACTCATTTCAACCCCTAAATAAAACCTACCCCTACTAGGGGGTGAATTGTAATTTTTTTAGTGAAAGTCTCTTTTTAAATGCGACATGTATAAGGTACGCTGCTAAAATGAACTTAAACGTTGTTGCTCATATAGCGCATGCGTTTTTCTGGCTGCCGCTATGGATTAACATTTTTGTTTTTGTTTTTTTACGCATGCGCACTTGGGATTTTTGTAAGAGGGCGAGCTCTTTGAAAAAAATGATTGATAAGAAGGGGTTTTGGAGGTGAGGAGAGAACCAGATAGTCGCCTACTTTCCTACGAAGTTTGCCGATATCTCTCGAACGCAAGGTCGGATTTGGACGTGTGACGTGTCAAATCACTTGTCTCGAAGCACTATATCTTCTTGTTTCGAATAGGCCATCTATGGACCACGACGTTCAACTGTTACATTTGGAGTGGGCTTTGATGTTTGCCGACATCCGTGATTCTTTCACAGTACGTGTAGAGCTCTTGATTAGGCCGCCTTCTGTATTCATTACCTTCCTTAACAGGTCCCAATATCTTCCTCATTATATTTCTCTCCTGTACTTCGAGTTTGTCCGTGAGTCCCTTCCGGTTGAATACTAGACATTCTGATGCATATAAGGCTTCAGGACGTATAACTGTCTGGTAGTGTCTCATTTTAGTCTTTCGGGAGAGACCCTTCTTATTATATGTGTTCTTGGTTAGTTGATAAGCCATTTCTAACTGGTTAACTCGAGTTGATAATGCCCTTACTTCCGAGAGATTCGGTTCAAGCCATTCTCCTAGGTACTTATATCTGTCAGTTTTCTTGATCTCTCCCTGGTCCAAATGCAGTGTACAAGGAGATTCACTGATGTTTGTGATGTACTGTGTTTTTTCAAGTGACACATATAGTCCTACCTTAGCTGCTTGTTGCATGAGAACATTAAGTTGTTTCACAGACGTTTTTATTGAATGAGTTAGAAGTGCCAGGTCGTCGGCAAATGCCAGGCAATCAACACTGAGCCCATTGCACTTGTGTCCCAAAGTGATACCACTTGGTACCCCCTGACTAGTTAGCTCCTTTCGCCACTCCCTTATCACCTTTTCCAGGGCACAGTTAAAGAGGAGAGGTGAGAGACCGTCTCCCTGTCTTACTCCTGACTTAATTTCAAAACTTTCAGAGAGGGTTCCTCTGAACTTCACTCGTGACATGGTGTTCTTTAAAGTCTGTTGGATAAGGTTATGTGTCTTCTCGTCTAGTCCTAGTTCTTGCAGGATCTTCATGAGAGTAGGTCTGTCAACCGAATCATACGCCTTCTTAAAATCAACAAAAATTATGACATATTTCTTACTAGCCATTTTTGCTTGCCGTAGCACTGATTTCAAGTTCAGTATCTGTTCCGTACAAGAGCGTCCTTTTCTAAATCCTGCCTGGTATTCTCCTAGTCGAGGGTCTAGCTGGGGTTCAGCTCTGTTTAATAAGGCCTTAGAAAAGTTCTTGTATGTCACAGATACTAACGAGATTCCTCGATAGTTGTTGATGTCGGTCAAGTCTCCTTTTTTATGTAGGGGATGAATCAAAGCAGAGGTCCAGTCACTAGGCAATGTTTCAGTCTCCCAAATGTCATGGAAGATTTCTGTCAACTTGCCTATAGTCCTATTCCCAGCTTTTTTCCATAGTTCCGCTACAATTGAGTCTTCACCTGATGCTTTGTTGTTTTTCAAGGACTTGATGATGTCTATCACTTCTTCTTTGGTTGGTGGTTGAGAGTTTGGTTGCCTGATGGTGTCTTGATAAGTGAAGAATGTGTCAGGTGATTCACAGTTAAGGAGATTCTCGAAGTACTTGGCCAGAAGGTGGCAATTGTCCATATCATTATAGACTATCTGTCCATCCGGTCCTCTGAAGTGGAGGCTGGGAGGATTATAACGGCTGAGGTTCCGTTTAAAGCCTCTGTAGAAATTTCTGGTGTTGTTCTTCTTGAAATCGTCATCCAACTGAGTCAGTTGGTCCTTTGTGAACTGCCGTTTTACTTGTCGGATGATCCTGGCAGTTAACTTTCGTTGCTATATGAACTTATCCATGTTGTTTTGTGTCTTCTGTGAGTTCCACTTAAGCCAGGCTGCTTGTCTCTGTGTCACCGCTTCATCACAGGTAGTCGTCCACCAGGCATGCTTCTTCTGCTTCAGTAATGGTGCAATCTCCGTGGCAACTTTCACTAGGTTCTCCCTCACTTCATCCCAGGTTTTACATTCCAGGGTTTCCATTTTCTCCGTGAACTGGTTGCAATTTGAAAGTTTTTCTAAATCAAACTTAGTAAGTTTGTGTGACTTTGTTTTTTTAGTATTCCGAGGTAGAAATCTTAGCTTGACCTTGGGGAGATAGTGGTCGGAGTCCAAATTTGCTCCTCTTAACTCTCGAACATTCTGAATCTCTCTATGGGACTTCTTTGAGATGGCAACATGGTCTATTTGGAATTCTCCCAAGAGACAGTTAGGTGACGTCCAGGTCTTTTGCTTCCTTGGCAGTCTCTTGAAAGCCGTTGATTTCATTACCAAGTTGAAGGCCTTACAAAGTCCTACTAGGCGCTCTCCATTCCTATTTGTCCTTGTGTGGGCCGGGAAATCTCCCACAATGTCTCTGTACTTGCGTTCTTTCCCTAGCTGGGCGTTGAAGTCACCGAGTAAGATGATTGTATGACGCTCTGGGACCTTGCATATGATGTCCTCTAGTTCTTCCCAAAACTTGTCAGTATTTTCAGGGTTACGCTTATTGTCCTCATTGATGGGTGCATGGACATTTACTACAGTGTAGACCTTGTTTGTGCACCGGAAGGTTATTAAAGACACTCGAATATTGAGAGAGCTGAAGTCAATAACTGAATCCAGTATCTTATGGCTTACAATAAAACCAGTCCCCAGGTGTGGTACGTTCTTCATTCTCCTACGTCCTACCTTTCCTTTGAAAATACGGTAGCCTTGGGAGTCAAAGGCATGTTCATCAGTATATCTGGTTTCCTGTATTGCTGTGAGCAGTATCTTGTGATTAGTCAAAGTGTCTGTTAAATGCTTCAGTTTGCCTATCTTAAGTAGCGAGTGGATGTTCAGTGTGGCGAAGTAGTTCTGTTGTTTATGTCTGATCTTGTTGTTAGTGGTTCCGGGACGCTCCGACCCGTCCTTAAAGCATGTTGGTGTGGGCTCCCCAGACTCCAAAGGCCCACTAACACCGCCGACAGCGGAGGTGGATTTGATACCACCTGGGGTAGTTAATTCCGTGCGTTTACTTTCCATGCTTTAGTTGAAGATTGGTTAGGGGGATCAGAGGTTTAACCCCCTGATCAAGTTACTACTGAGGTTGTGAGCTCCAGTAGGTTTGAATTAGGGTTGTCTCCCGTAGATTGGTTGCCTTCCAAGGCTGAGGAGACCAATCTTCCCCCATCGAAGCCCTATATATGTTATTAATAGGTTAAAGTTTTGAGAATGAGGGAAACAGGCTTTTTGGGGGTAAAACCATGATGTTAGACTTTTTCCGATATTTCACGAATGCATGGTCGGATTTGGTCCTATGACGTGTCAAATGGCTTGTCTCGAAACCCTCTTTATTTTGGTAATAGGTGTAAGTTTTTGAGAATGAGGGAAACAGACTGTTTTGGGGGTAAAACCGTGATTTTAATCTTTTTGCTATATCTCGCGGACCAATCATGCTAGAGGCGTGTACGAGGGTTCCAAGGACACGGGCTGACGTCTTATTTGCTATGGACCACTCGTTATAATTTTTAAAAAATATTGGAAACTCGATTTTGGGGTAAACACGTGTTTTTTGTGATTTTTACTGATTTCTCACGAACCAATAACGCTAGAGACGTGTACGAGGTGTCCTAGGACTCGGGATCACGTCCCCTTTTTAGAGACGATGTTTGAAATTTTGACAAAGGGCCTAACGCCATACATGTTGAAAAAACGTTTTCTTTTTCTTTACCTGTTTATAATGTCCATGAAGCGTGGTGGTTGAGAGAGACGATACGGCTGTGTGTGTGTGTCAACGAACCTGTCGCTAACCACAAGGACCATGCTTAATAGAACAATTGCTATTACGGCGGGTCGGTGTATGACAGAGCGAGGGTGTGTTTTTTCTGATACTTTACCCCGAAGATGATCTTTAACGTGTAAACGGTGATGAGAACTTGGTTCTATGTTGGTCGAAGCGAGTACAGAAAACAAACTTGCAGACGAGCAGGATGTGAATGTCATTTGAGGTTATTGGAATGCGCTGATCTGACTTGACAACAGGTGCAATGGAAAATGACAAAGACGCTTGAAGGTGAAATAATCTGACCATCGTGGTGGTAGGGAAAAGCGAAATGCATGCATACACGTGTGAGATGACATGTACGCTAAACAAGTTACATCCTGTTTGCTTTGTACGTGACAAATGCAAGTTCATGTGAAATTTGATCCGGCACAGGTGTTCACTTTGGGCGTTAGCTGTCCACGTGACCGATAACAGGATGTTCAAAGCGTGGGAAAAATGATTATACATGCAATGTAACATATATATAAAGACATGTCGTTATCATTTCCACTCTCACTTAGGTGACTACCTTTGAACACATTGCGTTGCGTGAAACCCCTGGTCTTGTTTAACAGTGTTGGTGTTGGTGGAAAATACTTAACCTTGTTGTGGGGTAGGTATTTATTTATATATTTATTCATTTATACATTTATTGATTTATATATATATATATATATATATATATATATATATTCACAAGCAATTATTTATTGATTAGGTAATTAATGATTTTATTTATTTATTTGTTTGCAGGTAACCGGTATACCTTACATGTCTGAGAGAGAAGAAACCATTGCACTTTTGAGCCCACTAGAAGGAAACAGCAACAAGTCACTGCAAGTAAAGGTGAGATGAATTTTTTAAACTAACTTGTTTCATTTTTTTGTTTTATGTTTTATTTCATGAAATGCATGTATTAACCTGAATTTAGGTATTTATAGCGGTTTATTTTATTTATTTTTAGAAACTTGGAAAGAAAAGCCTTACCGCCGTAGCAGTTGCTGAAAAAGCCGGAAACGCACTAAAGCGAAACCACTGCCAAAGGGAGAACTGTTTAAAACTCAGGTAAGTCTAACTTAAAAATGCTATTCCATTTTACCACTACTGAAAACTCGTAGACAAAAATAATTCATTACCTGTACATGACTGGGACAATGATTGCTTTCTTGATTAATGGCTATGTTGTTGTTGTTGTTGTTGACTGGGAAAAGTACAAGGCCATGTTGGATTTTCTAAAAATAAAAATAAAAATTTAATTTATGGGTGGTTCCCTATGGACTCAACGAATATCCACAGGTTTGAACATGTTAATGTGAACAAACTGACATGACATTCATTTTTGTTTATATATTGGTTAAAGGGGGATGTAAATGACTAAAGCTTTATAAAAAGAAAAATATGTTAGTGCCAACATACAGTTTATTTTAATGGTGTTTTGATATATTAATGTCAATTAACGTTAAAGTTTAATTACAAGTATTGATTGATTGATTGATTGATTGAGTGAGTGAGTGAGTGATTGGTTATTTTGTTTGCTTTTAGGTGTCGTCATGCGCCATTATCGTAATGAACAGACAGTGAACAAGCATACATTGTGCTTTAAAGTACTCTGAGCAACGTTAATAACTTACTATAAGAAAAAGTTTTATTATAACACATGGCGTTAGTATGAAATACAAGTGAGCAAGTTGGTTTACCACGTGGGTTAAATTTAAAATCAGAACATGACCGTTGGTTAACATTTAAATCCTGGCCTGTAGGCTTTTTGTCGACACATGAACATGCAAAAGCAGGTTTTTTTACTTGAACTGAGAAGATGTGGTGCGCTGTGTGTTTTGTCGTATTGAACTTTCACACTGGGAAGAAGGGGATGATCCCTTTAGAGACCATTTGCGATGGTCTCCTTGTTGTCCTTACATGCTTGGAAAACAAGTGGGTAACATACCTGTGTATTCATTTTACCGAACCACAAGACCATTGGCCGCTACTTACGTTGCTGAATCATAAATAAATAATAATAATGTATTACCAGCCAACAACGGTAGTGTCGATATATGTGGTCCATATGCCATAGACAGTGTTGAATTGGCATGTCCTTTTGAAAAATTGGGAGTTTGCAAGACTAAAGCACTAGCACACCCAGAGTACAGCTCTGTTGAAAAACGTTTAGAATCTTATAAAAATGTTTGGCCATTAATATTAAAACACTTTACCAAACAGCTAAGTGAAGCTGGACTTTTTATACTGGTGAAGGGGATAAAACAATATGTTTTATTGTGGATTTGCATTAAAGGATTGGCAAATGACTGACGACCCTTTTGTGCGACACGCTCGTTGGTTACCAAACTGTAAATACATGGTGTTGCTTAAAGGTCAGGAATTTGTGAACACTATTCGTAAAGAAAACGTGATTGCAGCACAAGACATAAAAGTGCCTTTAGAGTTAGAACACGCGGTGCAAATACATGAGGCTGAAAAAAAAGCCTTGTCTCACGAACAGATACAAAAGTATGACCAACAATTATGTAAAATTTGTTATCAAGATGAACTAGGTGTTGTATTTTTGCCTTGTGGACACATGATAGTCAGTGTCAAGTGTGCATTAGAACTCAACACTTGTGCTATATGCAGGAAAGCAGTATCTGCTACAGTTAGGGCATTTCTTGCATAAATAGTAAAATTTATCAGCCATGCATAGTGCAAAATCTCTAATTGCACAATATTATTAAAGCTGTTTTACAGTGTAATAGATATGCTTTTCTTTTGTTCATAGACTACTACAATGAATGTTTTGAATGCTGTGGGTCAAGCATGTGGCTTAGAGACAAAGAAGCTCAGCGAATTGCCAACGAATATTCCATTCCGCATTATCAAGTGTCGTAAATTGAAAACAGCATATGGTGATCGTGTACTTTGTGTATGTGAAAACATTGAGACATTTCTGCCTACGCGGTTTAATGATATGTCGGAGAGTGTTTTTGATGAAGTCAATAATGCTGTACAACCTGTACACTTAATTTATGAAATTTTTAAAAACAATAGGTGCATGGTTCATTTTAATTGAATAAAAAAACAAATGTCAAATAAGAATGGAAGATATAAATCATACAATGGACTGAAAGAAAAATATGTGTATAGATAATAATGTTTTAGTGTTTAGTATTGTCTTAAATAATATTATCATGAAACAAAACAAAATGTATATAAAGTTTGTAAATAAATGAAAATAATGGTACAATGTTGTTTTATTTTCTATAGAAGTCAGAATATTTAACATTGCAGAGTATACATGATTATGACAATAAAAAGCACACTTAATACAAGTCTTTGCCTTTACGATAGTGTGTTATAGTTTAAAAACAAAGCTTGTTGTAGATCTTTTTTCTTCCACGATGAACAATAGGCATGAAAACGTTATTGTCTTGTTTTGGATCATCATCACTATCATAATCATAAGCAGCATGATCTATATCACTATTATTATAATCACTAAAATTATCCTCAACATTATCCTCAACATTACTAAAACCAGTTAAATATTCCTGGTCCTCTTCCTGTTCCTCTTCCTCTACAGTGTCCTCATGTAGAGTCTGCGTGGCTTTTGATAATGTTAAGGGTTTTTTGATCATTTAATTATTTTCAATAGTAGTATTGTTTTGTAGCACTTGCTTTTTAACATATTCATGATTTTCTGTTGACAGAAACAGTGTTTCATGCAGTAGACTACATTGATGATCACTGACACTTAAAACCACACTATTTTTGCTTTTTAGCTCACTGCGACATTGTTTTGAACGTTGTTTTGTACAACGCCAAATAACAGTTCCATTTTTATTGGTTCGTTTCACAATATATGAATATCCTTTATAGAATGCATGAGGCTTACCATACCTAGTCACAGATACTTCCATATCAACTATCAAGCTTAGACTAAGCTCTAGTAAAGACAACTTGGTAATAAGGACAATAGTTTAATGTGCAAGCATATATAGGTGCAAATGTGGGAGCAAAAAAAAGTGGGAGCAAAAAGTGGGAGCAAAAATTGGGAGCAAATATTGGGAGCAAAAAGTGAGAGCAAAAAGTGGGAGCAAAAATTGAGAGCAAAAAGTGGGAGCAAAATGTGGGAGCAAAAAGTGGGAGCAAAAATTGGGAGCTAAAAGTGGGAGCAAAAAGTGGGAGCAAAAGTGAGTGTAAAAGTGAGTGCAAAAGTGGGTTCAAAAGTGAGTGCAAAAGTGAATGTAAAAGTGGGTGCAAGAGTGGGTGCAAAAGTGGGTGGAAAAGTAGGTGCATAAGTGGGTGAAAAAGTGAGTGCAAAAGTGGGTGCAAAAGTGGGTGCAAGAGTGGGTGCAAAAGTGGGTGCAAAAGTGGGTGCAAGAGTGGGCGCAAAAGTGGGTGCAAAAGTGGGTGCAAAAGTGAGTGAAAAAGTGGGTGCAAAAGTAAATGCAAAAGTGGGTGCAAAAGTGGGAGCAAAAAATTGGGAGCAAAAAGTGGGAGCAAAAATTGGGAGCAAAAAGTGGGATATGAAGAAATTAGGAGCAATTATGAGAGTAAATGTGAAAGCAAAAGTGGGAGCAAGTATGGGAGCAAATGTGAAAGCAAAAGTGGGAGCAAAAAGTGAGAGAAAAAAGTGAGAGCAAAAAGTACAAGCAAAAGTGGGAGCAAATATGAGAGCCAAAAAAAGTAGGAGCAAGTATGGGAGCAAATGTGAAAGCAAAAGGGGGAGCAAAAAGTGAGAGAAAAAAAGTGGGACCAAAAAGTGTAAGCAAAAGTGGGAGCAAATATGAGAGCAAAGAAAAGTGGAAGCAAAAATGTGGGAGCAAAAAGTGGGAGCAAAACGTGTAAGCAGAAGTGGGAGCAAACAAGTGTGAGCAAATATGGGAGCAGAAAGTGGGAGCAAATGTGAAAGCAAATGTCGGAGCAAAAAGAGCGAGCAAAAGTGAGTGCACAAAGGGGGAGCAAAATGTGTGAGTAAAAAGTGGAGGCAAATGTGGTGTTTTACTAAAACAATCTCCCCTAACCTAACCTAACCTAACTTCACCCAACCTAATTTCACCTAACCTAATTTCACCTAACCTAACCTTCCAACTCTCAGATCAAAAATTAAATTCTGTCCATAGTCGAGTTGGAACCCAAAACCTCTGGGATAACACCCAAGTATACTAGCCACTACACCGCGAAATGGGCAAATTATCATGCAACACAACACTAAAATAAAAAGTTTTCTGTAGTGGAACTCATTGGCTGACAACCATAGTTGAGAATTCAAACCCAAGACCTCAGGACTTTTGTTTTGAACATTATCAGAAATATTATTCCATTTACATTTTGCTGTTGCTTATAGTTATAAGAGTTGGCATTAATATGGGAGCAAAAGTGAAAGCAAAAAGTGGGTGCAAGCATGGCTGGTTGTAGAGACTTTCATATCAACTAATACACATAAATTAAATTTTAGTAAAGTGACTTGGCTAATAATAATAATAATAATAATAACATTAACAGTTTTAAAAAAATTCAAGGGATTGATATTTTTCTGGGTGTAATTTCCAAAGTACTTTCAAGAATATTAATTACATGAACAGATTCCAAGTACTCTAGAGTGCTTTAAAGGTTAATGATTGGCTAGGAGTGAGATAGAGCTAGCTAACCTAAGTTAACCTCAGCTCAGTAAACCTAACCTTGTCACATGACATGTTCTACAAGTATAGACTTGCTTTGAGACTGGCTATGACGTCACAGATGAATGGCGGTGGGAGGCTGGCAAAAAGGAAAATGTTCTTGTGTAATAAAAAGTCATGTCCAGCCTCCCACCGCCATTCATCTGTGACGTCATAGCCAGTCTCAAAGCAAGTCTATACTTGTAGAACATGTCATGTGACAAGGTTAGGTTTACTGAGCTGAGGTTAACTTAGGTTAGCTAGCTCTATCTCACTCCTAGCCAATCATTAACCTTAAAAGCACTCTAGAGTTATGGAATCTGTTCATGTAATTATTATTCTTGACAGTACTTTGGAAATTACACCCTGAAAAATATCAATCCCTTGATTTTTTTAAACTGTTAATATTATTATTATTATTATTAGCCAAGTCACTTTACTAAAATTTAATTTATGTGTATTAGTTGATATGAAAGTCTCTACAACCAGCCATGCTTGCACCCACTTTTTGCTTTCACTTTTGCTCCCATATTAATGCCAACTCTTATAACTATAAGCAACAGCAAAATGTAAATGGAATAATATTTCTGATAATGTTCAAAACAAAAGTCCTGAGGTCTTGGGTTTGAATTCTCAACTATGGTTGTCAGCCAATGAGTTCCACTACAGAAAACTTTTTATTTTAGTGTTGTGTTGCATGATAATTTGCCCATTTCGCGGTGTAGTGGCTAGTATACTTGGGTGTTATCCAAGAGGTTTTGGGTTCCAACTCGACTATGGCCAGAATTTAATTTTTGATCTGAGAGTTGGAAGGTTAGGTTAGGTGAAGTTAGGTTAGGTGAAATTAGGTTGGGTGAAGTTAGGTTAGGTTAGGTTAGGTTAGGGGCGATTGTTTTAGTAAAACGCCACATTTGCCTCCACTTTTTACTCACACATTTTGCTCCCACTTTGTGCACTCACTTTTGCTCGCTCTTTTTGCTCCCACTTTTGCTTTCACATTTGGTCCTACTTTCTGCTCCCATATTTGCTCACACTTGTTTGCTCCCACTTCTGCTTACACGTTTTGCTCCCACTTTTTGCTCCCACATTTTTGCTTCCACTTTTCTTTGCTCTCATATTTGCTCCCACTTTTGCTTACACTATTTGGTCCCACTTTTTTTCTCTCACTTTTTGTTCCCCCTTTTGCTTTCACATTTTGCTCCCATACTTGCTCCTACTTTTTTTTTGCTCTCTTATTTGCTCCCACTTTTGCTTACACTTTTTGCGCTCACTTTTTCTCTCACTTTTTGCCCCCACTTTTGCTTTCACATTTGCTCCCATACTTGCTCCCACTTTTGCTTTCACATTTACTCTCATAATTGCCCCTACTTTCTTCAAATCCCACTTTTTGCTCCCAATTTATGCTCCCACTCTTTGCTCCCAATTTTTTGCTCCCACTTTTCACCCACTTTTGCATTCACTTTTGCACCCACCTTTGCACTCACTTTTGCACCCTCTTTTGCACCCACTTTTGCACCCACTCTTGCACCCTCTTTTGCACCCACTTTTGCACCCACTTTTGCACCCACAATTGCACCCACTTTTGTACCCACTTTTGCACCCTCTTTTGCACTCACTTTTGCACCCACTTTTGCACCCACTTTTGCACTCACTTTTGCACCCACTTTTGCACCCACTCTTGCACCCACTTTTGCACCCACTTTTACATTCACTTTTGCACTCACTTTTGAACCCACTTAGGCACTCACTTTTACACTCTCTTTTGCTCCCACTTTTTGCTCCCTCTTTTTGCTCCCAATTTTTGCTCCCTCTTTTTGCTCCCACTTTTTGCTCCCACTTTTTGCTCTCAATTTTTGCTCGCACTTTATGCTCCCACTTTTTGCTCCCAATATTTGCTCCCAATTTTTGCTCCCACTTTTTGCTCCCTCTTTTTTGTTCCCACATTTGCACCTATATATGCTCGCACATTAAACTATTGTTCTTATTACCAAGTTGTCTTTACTAGAGCTTAGTCTAAGCTTGGCAGTTGACATGGAAGTATCTGTGACTAGGTATGGTAAGCCTCATGCATTCTAAAAAAGGATATTCATATATTGTGAAACGAACCAATAAAAATGGAACTGTTATTTGGCGTTGTACAAAACAACGTTCAAAACAATGTCGCAGTGAGCTAAAAAGCAAAAATAGTGTGGTTTTAAGTGTCAGTGATCATCAATGTAGTCTACTGCATGAAACACTGTTTCTGTCAACAGAAAATCATGAAAATGTTAAAAAGCAAGTGCTACAAAACAATACTACTATTGAAAATAATTAAATGTTCAAAAAAAACTTAACATTATCAAAAGCCACGCAGACTCTACATGAGGACACTGTAGAGGAAGAGGAACAGGAAGAGGACCAGGACTATTTAACTGGTTTTAGTAATGTTGAGGATAATGTTGAGGATAATTTTAGTGATTATAATAATAGTGATATAGATCATGCTGCTTATGACTATGATAGTGATAATGATCCAAAACAAGACAATAACGTTTTCATGCCTATTGTTCATCGTGGAAGAAAAAAGATCTACAACAAGCTTTGTTTTTAAACTATAACACACTATCGTAAAGGCAAAGACTTGTATTAAGTGTGCTTTTTATTGTCATAATCATGTATACTCTGCAATGTTAAATATTCTGACTTCTGTAGAAAATAAAACAACATTGTACCATTATTTTCATTTATTTACAAACTTCATATACATTTTGTTTTGTTACATGATAATATTATTTAAGACAATACTAAACACTAAAACATTATTATCTATACACATATTTTTCTTTCAGTCCATTGTAAGACTTATATCTTCCATTATTATTTGACATTTGTTTCTTTTTATTTAATTAAAATGAACCATGCACCTATTGTTTTTAAAAATTTCATAAATTAAGTGTACAGGTTGTACAGCATTATTGACTTCATCAAAAACACTCTCCGACATATCATTAAACCGTGTAGGCAGAAATGTCTCAAAATTTTCACATTCACAAAGTACACGATCACCATATGTTGTTTTCAATTTCCGAAACTTGATAATGCGGAATGGAATATGCGTTGGCAATTCGCTGAGCTTCTTTGTCTCTAAGCCATTTGCTTGACCCATAGCATTCAAAACATTCATTGTAGTAGTCTATAAGCAAAAGAAAAGCATATCTATTACACTATAAAACAGCTTTAATAATATTGTGCATTTAGAGATTTTGCACTATGCATGGCTGATAAATTTTACTAATTATACAAGAAATGCCCTAACTGTAGCAGATACTGCTTTTCTGCATATAGCAACAAGTGTTGCGTTCTAATGCACACTTGACACTTGACATGTGTCCATAAGGCAAAAATTCAACACCTAGTTCACCTTGATAACAAATTTTACATAATTGTTGGTCACACTTTTGTATCTGTTCGTGAGACAAGGCTTTTTTTTTCAGCCTCATGTATTTGCACCGCGTGTTCTAACTCTAAAGGCACTTTTATGTCTTGTGCTGCAATCACGTTTTCTTTACGAATAGTGTTCACAAATTCCTGACCTTTAAGCAACACCATGTATTTACAGTTTGGTAATCAACGAGCGTGTTGCACAAAAGGGTCATCAGTCATTTGCCAATCCTTTAAAGCAAATCCACAATAAAAACATATTGTTTTATCCCCTTCACCAGTATAAAAAAAATCCAGCTTCACTTAGCTGTTTGGTAAAGTGTTTTAATATTAATGGCCAAACATTTTTATAAGATTCTAAACGTTTTTCAACAGAGCTGTACTCTGGGTGTGCTAGTGCTTTAGTCTTGCAAAATCCCAATTTTTCAAAAGCACATGCCAATTCAACACTGTCTATGGCATATGGACCACATATATCGACACTACCGTTGTTGGCTGGTAATACATTATTATTATTTATTTGTGATTCAGCAACGTAAGTAGCGGCCAATGGTCTTGTGGTTCGGTAAAATGAATACACAGGTATGTTACCCACTTGTTTTCCAAGCATGTAAAGACAACAAGGAGACCATCGCAAATGGTCTCTAAAGGGATCATCCCCTTCTTCCCAGTGTGAAAGTTCAATACGACAAAACACACAGCGCACCACATCTTCTCGGTTCAAGTTAAAAAAAACTGCTTTTGCAAGTTCATGTGTCGACAAAAAGCCTACAGGCCAGGATTTAAATGTTAACCAACGGTCATGTTCTGATTTTAAATTTAATCCACGTGGTAAACCAACTTGCTCACTTGTATTTGGTACTAACGCTATGTGTTATAATAAAACTTTTTCTTATTGTAAGTTATTAACGTTGCACAGAGTACTTTAAAGCACAATGTATGCTTGTTCACTGTCTGTTCATTACGTTAATGGCACATGACGACACCTAAAAGCAAACAAAATAACCAATCACTCACTCAATCAATCAATCAATCAATCAATACTTGTAATTAAACTTTAACGTTAATTGACATTAATATATCAAAAAACCATTAAAATAAACTGTATGTTGGCACTAACATATTTTTCTTTTTATAAAGCTTTAGTCATTTACATCCCCCTTTAACCAATATATAAACAAAAATGAATGTCATGTCAGTTTGTTCACATTATCATGTTCAAACCTGTGGATATTCGTTGAGTCCATAGGGAACCACCCATAAATTAAATTAATTTTTTTTATTTTTAGAAAATCCAACATGGCCTTGTACTTTTCCCAACAACATAGCCATTAATCAAGAAAGCAATCATTGTCCCAGTCATGTACAGGTAATGATTTTTTTTTTGTCTACGAGTTTTCAGTAGTGGTAAAATGGAATAGCATTTTTAAGTTAGACTTACCTGAGTTTTAAACAGTTCACCCTTTGGCAGTGGTTTCGCTTTAGTGCGTTTCCGGCTTTTTCAGCAACTGCTACGGCGGTAAGGCTTTTCTTTCCAAGTTTCTAAAAATAAATAAAATAAACCGCTATAAATACCTAAATTCAGGTTAATACATGCATTTCATAAAATAAAACATAAAACAAAAAATGAAACAAGTTAGTTTTAAAACAATTATCTCACCTTTACTTGCAGTGGCTTGTTGCTGTTTCCTTCTAGTGGGCTCAAAAGTGCAATGGTTTCTTCTCTCTCAGACATGTAAGGTGTACCGGTTATCTGCAAACAAATAAATAAATAAAATCATTAATTACCTAATCAATAAATAATTGCTTGTAAATATATATATAAATTAATAAATGTATAAATGAATAAATATATAAATAAATACCTACCCCACAACAAGGTTAAGTATTTTCCACCAACACCAAAACTGTTAAACAAGACCAGGGGTTTCACGCAACGCAATGTGTTCAAAGGTAGTCACCTAAGTGAGAGTGGAAATGATAACGACATGTCTTTATATATATGTTACATTGCATGTATAATCATCTTTCCCACGCTTTGAACATCCTGTTATCGGTCACGTGGACAGCTAACGCCCAAAGTGAACACCTGTGCCGGATCAAATTTCACATTACTCAAATCTACGAGTAATGGCGCAGTGCGAGTGACACGTGAGTGAGTTCTCTCCAGGAATAACTGTATAATCGGAGCTGTTAAATACAGGTGATTTTGGCAATCTATTTTTAAAAGTTTTTATTAGTGGCTGGGAACTATTTGCAAAAAGAAACATTATCTTAAGTGCGACAGTTTCCCCTAAAAATTGAATTTTCGCTATGGGCGGTTCGAGCAAGAAAAAGCAGCAAGGCGCGGAGCAGCCCAGCAGTCCCAGTAGTACCAACTCAATTGAGGAGACCGTAAGGAAGGTACTTATGGAATCACTTCAGTCTAAGGAATTCATAAACCTAATTGCCAGCAATATTGTGGACAAAATCACGGAGTGTGTGATAAAAGAGCTGGAGCAGTCTGTGAAGTTCAATAATGAACTATGCCACGATCTAGAGAGGAAATTAGAATTAAGAAAGCGTGAACTTGACGAACTGAACCAGACTATGAATGACAGACTGGACGAAATAGAACAGTATGGACGTAAGCTCAATGTCAGACTATTTGGCATTAATGAGAATGATGCAGAGGACACGGACGACCTTGTGCTCCAAGTTGCAAGGAACATTAATGCAGACGTCAACAAGAATGACATTGATAGGAGCCACCGAGTGGGAATGAAGTCAACAAACATGCCGCGACCAATTATAGTGAGGTTTACCTCATATAGAGCTAGGAGTGAGTTCTTCAAGAAGAAAAGGCATCTCAAGGGAACGAGAACAACTATAAGGGAAGATCTCACCGCAAATCGACTTGCTGTTCTGAAGACTGCTGTGTCTCGATTTCAATTGAAGAACGTTTGGAGTCAAGATGGTGTCATTTTTGTAAGAAACACCGACGGAAGAAAGGTCCGAGTGACGAAATTGAAGGAGTTACCAGCCCAGTAGGAAACCAGATGAGTAATTGACACTTTTTAATTCCTGGAGTCCATCTCATTATAATAAAAACATTACATTTTTAATTTCCTTTTCAATTTAATTTTTAATTTAATTAAACTCACTAATTTAATACGCATTATATTTTATTAATTTCACTTCCTTCATTAATTTATTGCATGATTCATTCGAATCCTTCGAGTTAGTTTAGAGTATAGGTTAACATCAGCTGCTAAAGACTTTAAGACGTATAAGTTGGTACGCACTTCAGCTTCCATTGTCATTTGGAAACACCAGCTCACGCGAAGGTCACTAACCCCTCCCCTCCCACTTACTGCTCCCCTGTTACTGCCCCAAAGCGATCACCCCTACCTACTACCTCGCCCTTTCACTTCTGAGGAAACATCCAATACAGTAATTAGTATACCTTACTAACAGATCTCAACAGCTGACTAATTGTAAATATCCCCTTCCTGTCAAATATTTCTGTGTATGACTTTATTTAATGATGACTTTGTAAGATATCAAATTCATACAGAAGTAGGTAGAGGTATTGATCAATGTGTGTCTCAAATACTTAAATTTAAGAAGGTAAATAACTTAAGCATATTTCACACAAATATTAGAAGTCTATCTAAAAATAAAATAAATTTAGATGCCGAGTTAGAAGCATATAACCATATATTTGATGTCGTTATACTCACAGAAACTTGGAAATTAGGTAACTTTAATATATGCAAGCATTCCAACTATAAAACATACTATAACGAAGGATGCTTTAATAAATGTGATGGAGTTGTTTTTATGGTGAAGAATTCTATTGACCATGAGGTAGAAACTGTGACATACAATGATTCCAAACTCCTTAGGCTCAAAATAAATTATGGGAACAATAGAATTGCATTGACAGGCATATACCGTTCGTCAAAATACAATAAACAACTATTTATTAATAATCTCCATGATTATGTCCAGCAAAAATGTACACTAGAAACCGAGGTGATTCTAGGCGACACTAACATAGATCTATTTGATGAGTACGACTCTAATGAATATTTAAACTTACTGCATGAGCATAATTTTAGATCGTTGATATATGGCACCACTAGAGAAACTTCAACGAGCAAAACCTGTATTGATCATGCACTTATTCGTAGCGGTATTTCTAATGATAACATCTTACCCATTATATCACAGAGCAGAATTACAGATCACTATCCTATATTAGTTAGTATAAATCTTGAAAATGGCCGTGACTTAGAAGCAGCTCGGTGTAACGTACGTGAACATAGATTTAAGTTAGATAGTGAGATACTTAAAAATAAATTGAGCAATATTAATTGGGACACAGTATTAGAGAACAACCACTTGGATTCTAAAGTAGATAAATTTATACAAACTATCCAAAATTGCATAAAAAATTCTTCAATACAATTAAATTCAAAGCAACGAAAGAGAAAGGAGTGGATCACGCACGCGCTAATTAAGTCCATTCACACCAGAGATAGGTTGTATCAGGAATATATAGCAAATAAAGAGAACAATGCCATGAAGGAGAAATATAAGCGGTATAGAAATAAATTAAACGAATTGCTTAATAAAGCTAAAACTGACCACTAAAAACAATTAATAAATTCCAATTCTAATAATCCAAGAAAAGAATGGGGCATTGTCAATGAAATAACACAAAGAATAAGTCATAAAGAAAAAATAACAAAAATAAGATCTCAAAATCATGTTTGCGATGATGATTTCACTATAGCTAATACATTCAATGATTATTTTATTAACAAAACTACTGACATGTCTAAAAATATTAAGAACAATCCAGATTTTTCCTTGAAAATCAACAGAAACACATATTCCTGTTTTTTATTCCGATTACCGAAGCGGATTTACATAAGTACCTACACGAAATAAGCGACACTAAAGCAATGGGAATAGATAACATCTCAGCTCAAATTATTAAGCAGAATTTTAATTCTTTAAAGAGTCCTTTACTAACAATAATAAACGAGTCACTTTCAGTTGGATACTTCCCAAAGCAATTAAAAATTACAATTGTAAAACCGCTACATAAAGCAGGCAATCCTTCAGAACTAAAGAACTATCGACCGATATCGTTAACGACAGTCATATCAAAATTATTCGAAAAATGTATAAAAAATCATATTTATCAGTTTTTGAAGAAACATAATCTACTATCAACTAGACAATTCGGCTTTATAAAAAATGTCAGCACCACTGATGCTATTGGGGAATTAACTAGGCGAATTTATGAAAATATGAACAGTATGAAACTGACCTTGGGCATATTTCTCGACTTAGAGAAGGCTTTTGACACCATACCTCACCATATTCTCCTTCAGAAGATGGAAAGATATGGCATCAGAGGCATAGCACTGAAATTGATAGAAAGCTATTTGACTGAAAGTATTCAATACGTTAGAATAAATGGAACTACAAGTCTACCTTTAAGAGTGAAAAGAGGAATACCACAAGGCACAGTGCTGGGTCCATTATTATTTTTGATTTTTATCAACGATATTGAATCATCTATACATGGAATTGAAAATGTTAATGTCATATCATACGCAGATGATACGGTAGTTTGTGTTGAAGGTAGAACATGGGGAAATGTAAAACAAATTGCAACTGCGGCATTGAAATTGTTAAAGGTATGGTTAGATGGTAACGAACTATTTTTAAATATAAATAAATCAAAGTTCGTAAGATTCAGTTTAAAAGCAGTTGAAGATAATTTTAATGAACTAAAAATACACACTTTGAACTGTAATCAGAACTGTGACTGTCCTAAAATAGCTAAAGTGGATACAGTTAAATATCTGGGATTATTTATAGATAGTGACATGAAATGGAAAAGCCAATGCAAACACCTTACAAGTAAAATAAGAAGAACAATCTATATACTTCACAATTTAAAACATATTGTCAATTACAAATTAATAAGAAACATCTACCATGCTCTAGTCCAGTCAGTTCTTACATATGGTATTCTTGCCTGGGGAGGCGCCTATGTAAATGTACTAAAAAGTGTTCAGATAGTGCAGAATCTCATATTACGAATAATGTTGAAGAAAGATAGATTATATCCGACTATGAGACTGTATGCTGAGACAAGGGTCTTCAACATTAAACAATTGTATGCTTTTGAAATATATAAATAAATTTTTAAAGATAGAAATAGAATTCAAGTTGTTAGCCACGGGTATGAAACCAGAAGTATTACAGAGAATCATTCTATTTTATATCAACCTAAGTTAGGTATAGCCAAACGTAACTTTCTGTATTTCTCACCAAAATTATATAACATTCTCCCAATTAAATTAAAAGAATTTAAAGGAAATCATGCAAACCTGAAGATGCAAATAAAACATTTTCTCAGAGAAAACAAAATTAAAATTGAAAATATAATTAGTTGAGCCTACAAGTTTATAAAACACAAATTCAATTTTCCTTCTTATTCATTATTTTTTGTGTATACATCATTTACATAGAACGTGTTATTCGGCTAAGCCATTATACAATTTTTCGAAATAGTAATCAACGATATGCATGCCACACACAAGGCTGCACCTTTTAGTGGCATATGTGATATCTCTTCCTGCTCTGTATGAATTTGATATCCTATTTCGACCTGTCTTTATCATATTGTAACAATATAATTTAATAATTGTAAATTTACAGGTTAAACTATGAGTAGGAAGTGTAAGGAAATTCATAAAATGTGTACAGATATTATGAATTTTGTAAAATGTGTGTATTTGTAACGATTTAATAAATAATAATAATAATAATAATAATAATAATAATAATAATAATGAACTTGCATTTTGTCACGTACAAAGCAAACAGGATGTAACTTGTTTAGCGTACATGTCATCTCACACGTGTATGCATGCATTTCGCTTTTCCCTACCACCACGATGGTCAGATTATTTCACCTTCAAGCGTCTTTGTCATTTTCCATTGCACCTGTTGTCAAGTCAGATCAGCGCATTCCAATAACTTCAAATGACATTCACATCCTGCTCGTCTGCAAGTTTGTTTTCTCTACTCGCTTCGACCAACATAGAACCAAGTTCTCATCACCGTTTACACGTTTAAGATCATCTTCGGGGTAAAGTATCAGAAAAAACACACCCTCGCTCTGTCATACACCGACCCGCCGTAATAGCAATTGTTCTATTAAGCATGGTCCTTGTGGTTAGCGACAGGTTCGTTGACACACACACACAGCCGTATCGTCTCTCTCAACCACCACGCTTCATGGACATTATAAACAGGTAAAGAAAAAGAAAACGTTTCTTCAACATGTATGGCGTTAGGCCCTTTGTCAAAATTTCAAACATCGTCTCTAAAAAGGGGACGTGATCCCGAGTCCTAGGACACCTCGTACACGTCTCTAGCGTTATTGGTTCGTGAGAAATCAGTAAAAATCACAAAAAACACGTGTTTACCCCAAAATCGAGTTTCCAATATTTTTTAAAAATTATAACGAGTGGTCCATAGCAAATAAGACGTCAGCCCGAGTCCTTGGAACCCTCGTACACGCCTCTAGCATGATTGGTTCGCGAGATATAGCAAAAAGTTTAAAATCACGGTTTTACCCCAAAACAGTCTGTTTCCCTCATTCTCAAAAACTTTAACCTATTACCAAAATAAAGAGGGTTTCGAGACAAGCCATTTGACACGTCATAGGACCAAATCCGACCATGCATTCGTGAAATATCGGAAGAAGTCTAAAATCATGGTTTTACCCCCAAAAAGCCTGTTTCCCTCATTCTCAAAACTTAAACCTATTAATAACATATATAGGGCTTCGAGACAAGCGATTTGACACGTCACACGTCCAAATCCGACCTTGCGTTCGAGAGATATCGGCAAACTTCCTAGGAAAGTAGGCGACTATCTGGTTCTCTCCTCACCACCAAAACCCCTTCTTATCAATCATTTTTTTTTCAAAGAGCTCGCCCTCTTACAAAAATCCCAAGTGCGCATGCGTAAAAAACAAAAACAAAAATGTTAATCCATAGCGGCAGCCAGAAAAACGCATGCGCTATATGAGCAACAACATTTAAGTTCATTTTAGCAGCGCACCTTACACATGTCGCATTTGAAAAGAGACTTTCACTAAATAAATTAAAATTTCACCCCCTAGTAGGGGTAGGTTTTATTTAGGGGTTGAAATGAGTGGTCCATTGGAAAGAGAGTGTCAGCCCGGGTCCAATGACACCTCATTTGTCAAAATCGGACCATGGGTTGGCCAGGTATTAATGATTTAACATGGACGCCGCCCGAGCAACGCCGTGTGGGGCAGAACTCCTATTACCCCCCTACTTGACTTTACTAGAGCTTAGTCTATGCTTGACATTTGACATGGAAATATCAGTGACTAGGTATGGCAAGCCTTATGCATACTATAAAGGATATTCATATATTGTGAAACGAACCAATAAAAACGGACTGTTATTTGGCGCTGTTCAAAACAACGTTCAATGCATGGTCGTGGTGACCTAATAAGTAAAAATAGTGAGGTTTTAAGTGTCAGTGACCATCAATGTAGTGTACTGCATGAAACGCAGTGCCGTCGACAAAAAATCAAGAAAACCATATTGCTACTCAAAATAGTGGATTGTTTAAAGAGCAACGTTTAACCCCTGTTCTAAAAGTTATGTTTAATCCATCTTCCACATCGCAAGAGCCATCAACATCACAAACTATGCAAGAGGTAGTGTTGTTGTTGTTGTCGTCGTTTTAAGGAGTGGAACAACTAGGTCATCTGCTCTTGATATACAAAAAGGTACCGTAGTATTGCAAGAGGATCAAAATGACTAAATAGTAATAACAATAAAGTTTTTATGCCTATAAAACCATTGCGGTTTCCCCTGATTTTGAAAACAGCAGTGAATGGACATTGCTATAAAAAGATCTACAACAAGCCTTGTGTTTAAAAACTATAACAGACTATTTTAAAGAGAGAAAGAGTTCTATTAAGTGTGCATCTATTGTCATAATCATGTATACTCTGCAATGTTAAATATTCTAACTATGTATAAAATAAAACAACATTGTAACATCATTTTGCATTTATTTACAAACTTTATATACATTTTGTTTTGGTTTCATGATAATATTTTTTAAGACAATACTAAAATCTACAACATTATCATTTTATACACATATTTTTTTCTTTCAGTCCATTGTCATCACTTATATTTTCCATCATTATTTCACATTTGTTTTTATTTTTTCATTTAATTAAAACGAACCATGCACCTATTGTTTTTAAAACCTTCATAAATTAAGTGTACAGGTTGCACAACATTATTGACTTCATCAAAAACACTCTCCGCATATCATTAAACCGTGTAGGCAGAAATGTCTCGAAATTTTCACATACACAAAGTACACGATCACCATATGCTGTTTTCAATTTCCGATCTTGATAATGAGGAATGGAATACGCGTTGGCAATTCGCTGAGCTTCTTTGTCTCTAAGCCACATGCTTGACCCACAGCATTCAAAACATTCATTGTAGTAGTCTATAAACAAAAGAAAAGCATATCTATTACACTGTAAAACAGCTTTAATAATATTGTGCAATTAGGGATTTTGCACTATGCATTGCTAATAAATTATACTGTTTATGCAAGAATTGCCCTATCTGTAGCAGATACTGCTTTTCTGCATATAACACAAGTGTTAAGTTCTAATGCACACTTGACACAGGCTATCATGTGTCCACAAGGCAAAAATACAACACCTAGTTCATCTTGATAATAATTTTTTTTGTATCTGTTCGTGAGACAAGTCTTTTTTTCAGCCTCGTTTATTTGCTCCGCGTTTTCTCACTCTAAAGGCACTTTTATGTATTGTGCTGCAATCACGTTTTCTTTACGAATAGTGTTCACAAATTCCTGACCTTTAAGCAGCACCATCTATCTAGAGTTAGGTAACCAACGAGCGTGTTGCACAAAAGGGTCATCAGTCATTTGCCAATCCTTTAAAGCAAATCCACAATAAAAACATAGTGTTTTATCCCCTTCACCAGTATAAAAAATCCAGCTTCACTTAGCAGTTTGGTAAGGTGTTTTAATATTAATGGCCGAACATTTTTATAAGATTCTTAACGTTTATCAACAGAGTTGTACTCTGGGTGTGCTAGTGCTTTAGTCTTGCAAACTCCCAATTTTTCAAAAGCACATGCCAATTCAACACTGTCTATGGCATATGGACCACATATATCGACACTACCGTTGTTGGCTGGTAAAACATCATTATTATTATTATTATTTATTTGTGATTCAGCAACGTAAGTAGCGGCCCATAGCCTTGTGGTTCGGTGAAATGGATACACGGGTATGTTACCCACTTGTTTTCCAAGCATGTAAGGACAACAAGGAGACCATCGCAAATGGTCCCGAAAGGGATCATCTCCTTCTTCCCAGTGTGAAAGTTCAATACGACAAAAAACACACAGCGCACCACATCTTCTCGGTTCAAGTAAAAAAAACGGCTTTTGCAAGTTTGTGTGTTGACAAAAAGCCTACAGGCCAGGATTCAAATGTTAACCAACGATCATGTTCTGATTTGAAATTTAACCCACGTGGTAAACCAACATGTTCACTTGTTGTATTTGGTACTAACGCCATGTGTTATAATAAAACTTTTTCTTATTGTAAGTTATTAACGTTGCACAGAGTACTTTAAAGCACAATGTATGCTTGTTCACTGTCTGTTCATTACGTTAATGGCGCATGACGACACCTAAAAGCAAACAAAATAACCAATCACTCACTCAATCAATCAATCAATCAATACTTGTAATTAAACTTTAACGTTAATTGGCATTTAATAAAAAACACCATCAAATAATATTTTAAAAAATAATCTGTATGTCTGCACTAACAGTAACACATGTACTTTTTTTTTATAAATCTGCAGTCTTTTACATTACCCTTTAACCAATATATAAACAAAAATAAATATCATATCATTTTGTTCAGATTATCTTGTTCAACCCTGTGGATATTTATTGAGTCCATAGGGAACCACCCTTAAATTTATTATTATTTTTTATTTTTAGAAAATTCAACATAGCCTTGTACTTTGCCCAGTCAACAACCAATATAGTCTTGTACCGTTTGTCAATTCATGACCATTATTCAGGAAAGCAATCATCGTCCTAGTCATGTGCAGGTAATGAATTTTTTGTCTGCGAGTTTTCAGTAGTGGTAAAATGGTATAGGCTTTTTAAGTTAGACTTACCTGAGTTTTCAGTAGTTCACTGCCTGGAAACAATGGTTGCACTCTACTGCGTCTTGGGATTTCAGCAACTGCTACGGCGGTAAGGCTTTTCTTTCCAAGTTTCTAAAAATAAATAAAATAAACCGCTATAAATACTTAAATTCAGGTTAATACATGCATTTCAAAAAAAAAATATCGAACAAAAAATGAAACAAGTTAGTTTAAAAAATAATCTCACCTTCACTTGCACTGGCTTGTTACTGTTTCCTTCTAGTGGGCTCAAAAGCGCAATGGTTTCTTGTATCTCAGACATGTAAGGTATACCAGTTATCTGCAAACAAATAAATAAATAAAAATCATTAATTACCTGATCAATAACTACAAATTTAAGGTTCATTAGCATTTCATTATTAAAATAATTATTCCTAGGTACTTACCAAAAAATAAAAGGGTGTTTCTTCCACAGCCCTACTGTATACGTCTATTTGCTAGTCCTGTCAGTGTATCACTAACGCAATTCTTATCAGTCTGCTTAGCAACAGAGAGAGTTGCATTTTCTCAGCGTTTTGACCTTGAAATGTTGTGTCTCTCACACGTGTTCCCACGCCTCTCCACATTCCTCAAAGCCGATAAAATTCGCGTACCTTATACTTGTTTCATGTTTTTAATGAGGAACAAAATGGCTGCCTTTTATACATTGGTAGTCCTACTGTCTCAGAACCAGCATGGCGGCTGCTTAAACGTCGCACCTGCTAGCCACCACGTGGCAAGTAAGCTGATATCACCCTTCCTGCTGACGTAGACATTTTTTTCTTATCAGCAGTCTCTCTCACAAGTCCTCTGGCTAGGTACAATGTTCAGTCTCCAGTGAGCAGGACTGTGTGTTAGCATTGAAATCATGTGTGTCTTCTTCTTATTATTATTATTATTATTATTATTACTAAACATTTTACTTTAATAATAATAATTACTACCAAGCAGCCATACTCAACACATGATCATGTTAACCACATACTTTCACCCTAAAACACATGACTTTACCCAGTTCAATATTTAGTTTATAACATTTCAGGCCAATGACATCACCATTTTGGCTCTTTGCGTACATGCACATGACTTGGTCGAGCAAATGTTATAGGTTTCCATATTCTAAAACCATTTACTGTGCCAGACAGCAGTCTCACTTATTACCGTTTACTAGCATGTTAAAGATCCCCTTCAGGGTAAAAAATCCTAGCACACGTAACACATTTTCAAATATTTGCCTCCATCCGTCATAGGAAATATCACAAAACCAACCGTCATAAACTGCCCCGCCATCCCACCAAAATAGCAATTCCTTTCTTCCGGGCACGGTCACCGAGTTCGCTATAAGGGATTTTCAAAATATTCGCCGTCATTCATCTGTCATAGGAAAAAATATTGAAAAGCGACCCTTCGTTTTGCCATACATCGCCCCGTCGAAATAGCCATTTCCTGTATTCACCATGGCCAATCATAGCCTCGTTGTAACATACGTCAAGCGCTACCGGCTCTCAGTCTACAAATACTCTCTTATTTTTTTTTAAATTAAAAAATAATTTAAAATGCATAGTTCTTGTTCTAGAGACTTGACATTTATTTTCATGGTAGAGGGGGTAAATACCAACCATTCACGTCAAACAAACTTATTTGTAAATTTGATAGTTTCACAAAATAGTAAACATTTCAAAATTTAAGTGTTTTCAACAAATCTCAAAAAATAAAAAAGTTTTATTATAAAAAATAAAGGTCATAGAGACCATTCGTTTCAACTATGGCACAACGTTTTATCATGTTTGGTTTTCAAACTATCGCCTACTTTCAAAAACAAAATTTTTCAAAAAAGAATTACAAATATAACTAGTGGTCCATAGGAAAGAGGACGTCAGCTCGAAACCAACGACACCTCATTTGTTAACATCCGACCATCCGTTCGCCAATTATCACCAATGTTCGCGAGAAACTATGCTATCATTTTTTCCCTCCTACACCCTTGAAACTTCCTCCCAACCTAGAGGGCATACCCACCTATCCTTACCGCCAAACAAATCTTTTATTTTTTCAAAATTCGCCGTTTCCAAAATAGCGCCAATCCAAAAAAAAAAAACATTTTCATTTTTTTATTTTTAAATACCAACACACATTCATAGCCAAGAGAACGTCACCCCATTCCTAAACAACACATCGTTCTAGACTTACAAGCTCATTAAATATCACCAAATGTTAAAAACGCACGTCTACCTCAAATTGCGTTTCCAAATTTCACCCATTTAAAAAAAACTCACCATCAAATAGAGCAGAAAAACTACCATCTAAACGACACCTCATTCGGCCCTAGTCCTCCCCCACCACCAACTTTTTCTAACACAGCCGTACGTATTCAGGCACGCACGATTATGGGTAGAAACCGCCTCACCCCCACTACTGCACAGTTTTTATCCTAAAGACTTTAAATTTATTTTGGGGGTAGAGGGCGTAGGGACCTTTCATTTATGTCAAACAAACCTTTTTGTACAAGTCCTAGTTTCCAAAATATAGGAATTTCAAAATTGGACTGTTTTCAAAAAACATAAAAATAAAAAAGTATTATCATAAAAAATAAAGGACATAGAGACCTGAGCCATGGCACAATATTCTATCAATTTTGGATTCCAAACTATAACCTACTTTCGAAAACAGAAATTTAAAAAAAAAATGAAACAAGTAGTCCATAGAAAAGAGGACGTCAGCTCGAGTCCAACGATACCTAATTTGTCAAAATCGAACCATGCGTTCGAGAGATATTAATTATTTTAACATGTACAGTCGGGTACTAATAAAATTGGTGAAGCAGAACCCCCACTGCTCCACTACTCAGAAACATTGCTTGTAGTGTACAAACCTCTCACCCAAGTTTCATCGCTATCGGACGAATGGTATGTGAACGCATACAGGACTTTGTTGAAACGCTTCGCCCGTCGTCGCACATTTGTTGAATCTACTCGTGCGCTACCTATTTTAAGTGGATTTACTGAGCCAGAAACCTTCCCTGAAGTGTACACAACATCACACCCAAGTTTCATCGCTATCAGACGAATAGTATATGAACGCATACGGGAATTTGCTGAAAAGCTTCGCGTGTCGTCGCTCATTTGTTGAATATACTCGTGCACTACCTATTATAACATGGATTTAATAAGCCAGAAACCATGCCTGTAGTGTACGCAACCTCTCACCCAAGTTTCATCGCTATCGGACGAATGGTATGTGAACGCATACAGGACTTTTATGGAAACGCTTCGCCCGTCGTCGCTCATTTGTTGAATCTACTCGTACGCTGCCTAGTTTAAGTGGATTTACTGAGCCAGAAACCTTCCCTGAAGTGTACACAACATCACACCCAAGTTTCATCGCTATCAGACGAATAGTATATGAACGCATACGGGACTTTTTTGAAACGCTTCGCGTGTCGTCGCTCATTTGTTGAATATACTCGTGCACTACCTATTATAACATGGATTTACTAAGCCAGAAACCATGCCTGTAGTGTACACAACCTCTCACCCAAGTTTCATCGCTATCGGACGAATGGTATGTGAGCGCATACAGGACTTTGTGGAAACGCTTCGCCCGTCGTCGCTCATTTGTTGAATCTACTCGTGCGCTACCTATTTTTATGTGGATTTACTGAGCCAGAAACCTTCCCTGAAGTGTGCACTACATCTCACCCAAGTTTCATCGCTATCAGACGAATAGTATATGAACGCATACGGGACTTTGTTGAAACGCTTCGCACGTCGTCGCTCATTTGTTGAATATACTCGAGCGCTACCTATTATAACACGGATTAACTAAGCCAGAAACCATGCACGTAGTGTACACAACCTCTCACCTAAGTTTCATCGCTATCGGACGAATGGTATGTGAACTCATACAGGACTTTGTGGAAACGCTTCGCCCGTCATCGCTCATTTGTTGAATCAACTCGTGCGCTACCTATTGTTAAGTGGATTTACTAAGCCAGAAACCTTACCTGAAGTGTAGAGAACATCTCACCCAAGTTTCATCGCATTGGGAAAAATGGTATATGAACGCATGTGGGACTTTCTTGAAACAAACGCACGCCATTTTGTTGACGCTACTCGCGCGCCATCTATTTCAAATTGTATTTACTACGCCTATAATTTTTCCGGGACTCTGCACAACAACTCACCAATATTTGATCGCAATCGGATGAATTGTGTATGAACGCATCGCCATTACGCATTTGTTTAAACTACTCGCGCGCTATCTGTTGTGAAATTGATTAACAATGCCTATGAACATCCCGAAAGTGTGAACAATAACTCACCAAAATTTGATCGCAATCGGATGAATGGTTTATGAACGCATAAAAGACGAACCAACAGACATTCCTTTTTATCTTATCTTATCAAACTAATATATAACAAGAAGTTCTGTGACGAACTAAAGAGCCTACTTTTCTTAAAATTTAAGATTCATGCCAATGATTAATTTATATGGATCTATCTAGAACAATGACGAAATTAAGTTGGTAATATCGAAATTTCTAATTAGTTCGAAATACTGTATACCTGGCATAATGTAGCCTAATATAGAACTACAGTTGGCAGCCCTGGTGACTGAGTATATTCTTAGTTCCATCTCTTAAGGTACAGAACACAAAATTTGGTTGAAGTCCAATGGATAGCATGGACGTTCCATGCAGTTAAACATTGCATCTAACAGCGCGCATACAATCATGTTGGCATCAATGACATACATGTATTGGTCAGAAATAATCGGAAATAATATGATCTATTGTTGTGTCAAATTAGAATGAAATCCATAAGTTAGTAGAGAAGTTACATGCATTTTAAAATTGTACCTATCAGCGGGCTTAGAATCATGTTGGCAGCACTGGCGTAGGCCTATATAAGTTACTCCAAATTAATCTAGAATGCCAGGTACTATACGTGCGCGAAGTTTAGAGCTATTGGCTTGCATACTTTCTGATATATTGATATTAGGGTAACAAAAATAGAGACAGTATTTATTAACAGTTGGCAGCCCTGGTTGCTCCTAAATATACGCATAGTCATATCTGTTATGGTAAACATAACACACACGAAATTTGGTTGAAATTCAAATGATAGTATAGAAGTTACGAGTATTTAAAGTTGGACCTCTCAGCAGGCTTAGAATCATGTTGGTAGCACTGACGTATATAAGTTACTCCAAATTAATATAGAATGTCAGGTACTATGCGTGTGCATAGTTTAAAGCTGTCTGCTTGCATACTTTCTGATATATTGGTATTTGGATAAAAACAATAGGGAGTGCATTTATTAACAGTTGGCAGCCCTGGTGGCTCTTAAGAATATGCTCATTCATATCTGTGTATGTACACATAGTACATACGATATCTGGTTGAATTCCAATTGATAGTGTAGAAGTTATATGCATTTAAAAATTCGACTTATCAGCAAGTGTATAATCATTTTGGCAACACTGCCATGTATGGCCTCCTGGAAATTAAACTGCAATATTATTATCTATACGTGTGCCAATTTTGAAATAGCTCCCATTCACACCTTCCAAGATATCCAACATGGAGCTCAAATTTCAATTGCGATTTTTCAGCAGTTGGTAGCACTGACATCATTTTCAAATATGGCCGTGAGATATTCAGGTATAGATCTTTACTCCTACCAAATTTTGTTTCGATTGCTGCAGCCGTTTAGGAGTTGATAGGGGGGGCACACACACAGCCAGACAGACAGACAGACAGACAGACAGAAGGACCGACAGACAGACAGACATTTGCCCGATCTCATAAGTCTACTTTTTCCTCATTTTTGCAAAATGTGAAAAGTAGGCTAAAAATGAGATGGTGTGTGTCTGTCTTTCTATCTGTCTGTCTGTCTGTTTGTCTGTATGTCTGTGTGTTACTCAATAACGCAAGAACCACTGGTCCGATTTAAATGAAATTTTGCATGGATGTAGCTGATTTACCATGTTTACATATAGGATACTTTTAATTTCGATATTTTGCACTATTAAAAATGGCGACCATTTTAGTGACGTCCACTACACCCTTTGGTTCCAAAATTTCATATTTCCATATCAAATAAAAAGAGAACGCTAAGAAATAGCAAACTTTTGATGGCACATACGAGCTTCAAAATTTAATTTCCTATCCGAAAGCTCCATATCACTTTTCGTGTATCTACACGGGGCTACATGACCGCGTTGTCGCAGCCCCTAAACTTAAGAACCAACCAACCATCCAACGGTTAGCGAGTAAAACCCACATATGTGACGTCACTACACCCTTTGGTTTCAAAATTTCATATTTCCATTTCAAATAAAAAGAGAACGCTCAGAAATATCAAACTTTTGATGCATACACAAGATTTAGCATTTAATTTGCTATCCAAAAGGTCATTATCACTTTTCGTGTATCTCCAACGGTTAGCGAGTAAAACCTAAATTTGTGCAATAAAACACGGTCAACACCGAGCGGTGCAGTATATCTCTACATACATACAAATTAAAGTTTCTATGTTTTTTTCGCAATTTCTACGGAAATTTGAGTTATTTACGCGTTTCAAACTGTTTTATTATGGATGCGCGCAAAAATAATTTTTTGGTCTATGAACCCTTGCAAAGAAGCATATGAGACTCAACTTCGGGGGGTGTAACAGTCCATTTCGTAAAGTTGTTGTTAAGCGCTTCTTATAACACGCAGGGTAACATATAACAAAATAACATACAGGAAGAAGTGAATACCAGGATTAAAACATATGAATTTAATAAACAGATCAACAAATTTACACTATTTACAACAAAAACACAAGGTCTCCCAAATGACACCCACTTGAATTAATAACAAGAAGTTCCGTGAAGAACTATACAGCCTACTTTTCATGCCAATGATTATTCTACAGTATCTGAACCTATCTAGAATAATGACGAAATTAAGTTGGTAATATCGAAATATCTAATTAGTTCAAAATATACCTGGTATAATGTAGCCTAATAGAGCACTACAGTTGGCAGCCCTGATGACTGAATATATTCTTAGTTCACCTCTTAAGGTACAGAATACAAAATTTGGTTGAAGTCCAATGGACGTTACATGCAGTTAGACACTGGATCTATCAGCACGCGTAAAAGCATGTTGCCAACAATACCATGCGTGTGCTGGTCAGAAATAATCTGAATTATTATGATATCTTGTTGTGCCAATTTTGGATGAAATCCATTTTTTAGTATAGAAGTTACATGTCTTTTAAAATTGGACCTATCAGCAAGCATAGAAACATGTTGGCAGCACTGACTTCTATTAATTACTTCAAATTAATCTAGAGTGTCAGGTGCTATACGTGTGCAAAGTACAGAGCTGTTGGCTTGCATACTTTCTGATATATTGATATTAGGGTAAAAATATATATACAGCATTTATTAACAGTTGGCAGCCCTGATTACTCTTAACAATACGTATAGTCATATCTGTTATGGTACACATATCACATACGAAATTTGGTTGAAATCCAACTGATAGTATAGAAGTTACATGTATTTAAAAATTGGTACTATCAGCAGGCTTATAATCATGTTGGTAGAACTGACGTATATAAGTTACTCCAAATTAATCTAAAATGTCAGAATATACGTGTGCATAGTTAAAAGCTGTTGGCTTGCATACTTTCTGATATATTGGTATTTGGATTAAAAAAATAGAGAGAGCAATTATTAACAGTTGGCAGCCCTTGTGGCTCTTAAGAATACGTCAGTCATATCTGTTTATGTACAGATATTACATACAAAATTTGGTTGAAATCCAATTGATAGTGTAGAAGTTATATGCATTTAAACATTGGACTTATCAGAAGGCTTAAAATTATTTTGGCAACACTGTCATGGTTGGCCTCCTGGAAATTAAACTGAAATAGTATTATCTACATGTGTGCCAATTTTGGAATAGCTCCCATGCATACCTTGCAAGATATCCAACATGGAGCTCAAATTTCTAGTGCATTTTTTCAGCAGTTGGTAACACTGACATCATTTTCAAATATGGACGTGAGCTATTCCGGTGCACATCTTTACTCATACTAAATTTGGTTTTGATTGCTGCGGCCGTTTAGGAGTTGATAGGGGGGGACACACACACAGCCAGACAGACAGAAGGACAGACAGACAGACAGAAGGACAGTCAGTCAGACACACATTTTCCCGGATCGATCTCATAAGTCTACTTTTTCCTCATTTTTGCAAAATGTGAAAAGTAGGCTAAAAATGCCAAACTAGGCCTGATCTCAGGAGAGATCGTAAACATCTGGACCAATTGTCCCAAATTACTGCAATGACAGGTGCGTGAGCGGCTTTTCTACATGCGGTACGATGTGTACAAATTAATGCAGGATTCGTTACCATCCAGTAAACCTTCAGGGGACGAATCTGCATTGACTTAGAGCTAGACCACTGCCGGCTGGATCGCAACACTCCTGGTTGCTTTAAACTGCCTGCCCATTCGACGATTACAGCATTGGTTTGAGCGTACAACCTCGTTTCCAAATAAAGGCGCTAGGAAGCAGCACCAAGGCACTGTGGCAGACATAAGTTTTGTATTGATGTTAATGGAGCAGTAGTGTTTGGAATGTATTCTGGATGATTTTATAATGCTGTACTGCTGCGTGCCCTTTTGTAAATCAGAACAGGGCAAGTTAGAATACCGGGGAATCTCATTTCATGAGATACCATCGGACAATTCACTGCGTGGGATGTGGTTACGTGCAATTTCCAGAGAAGGTGACGCAGGGGAAGCAAATAAACAAATAAATAAATAAATACATACCGGTACATGAATGAATGATTGAGTAAATACGTGAGACAATAAATATGTAAGTAAATAAATATGTAAGTAGGTAAATATGTAAGTAAGTAAATAATATAAGAAATATGTAAGTAAATAAATAAGTGAATAAATACCGGTAAACAATAAATAAGTAAACAAATAAATAATAAAATAAATAATTAAATAAATAAATATGTAAGTAAATAAACAAATAAGTAAATAAATAAGTAAATAAATAAGTAAATAAATAAGTAAATCAATAGATAAGAAAATAAATAAGTTAATGAATAATTAAATAGATAAATACATAAGTAAATAAAGAAGTAAATAAAAATAAGTAAATAAATAATTAATAAATACATATATAAGTATGTTGTATGACTACCCCTTATTATTCCCTTTTTCCAAAGGGGTCGGGGATGAGATGCGATGGAAGTCTTCGTGGCGATGGTTTTTACGGCCGGATGCCCTTCCTGACGACAACCTCATGAGAGGAGGTAATGAGAGATGAAATGAATGATGGTGAATGAAACTGGGCAAGGATGTGGAAGGAAGTGGCCGTGGCCTGTCAGAAGGTACCGTCCCAGCATTTGCCTGGTGTTGAAAATGGGAAACCACGGAAAACCATTTCAAGGACGGCCGACGGTGGGGCTCGAACCCACGCGTCTATCGAGTCAGCAGAGAGCTTGGCCTCATGACCTAATGCTGCGCTTTAGCCAGCGTAGCCACTGCTGTCGGTAAAAAATACATATGTAAGTAAATGAGAAAATAAATATATACGTGAATAAATAAATAAGTAAATAAATAAGTAAACAAATAAATAAGAAAATAAATAATTAAATACATGAATATGTAAGTAAATAAACAAATAAGTAAGTAAATACGTAAATAAATACGTAAATAAATAAATAAATAAATAAGCAAATAAATAAGCAAATAAATAAGTAAAGAAATAAGAAAATAAATTAATAAATTTGTAAGTAAATAAATAAGTAAACAAGAAGTTCCGTGAAGAACTATACAGCCTACTTTTCATGCCAATGATTATTCTACAGAATATGAACCTATCTAGAATAATGACGAAATTAAGTTGCTAATATCGAAATTTCCAATTAGTTCGAAATACTGTATACTTGGCATAATGTATCCTAATAGAGCACTACAGTTGGCAGCCCTGATGACTGAATATATTCTTAGTTCTGTCTCTTACGGTACTAAATACAAAATTTGGTTGAAGTCCACTGGATAGCATGGACGTTACATGCAGTTAAACATTGGATCTAACAGCGCGCGTAAAATCATGTTGGCAACAATGTCATGCATGTATTGGTCAGAAATAATCTGAAATAATATGATCTATTGTTGTGCCAATTTTGAATGAAATCCATTAGTTAGTATAGAAGTTACATGCATTTTAAAATTGGACCTATCAGCAGGCTTAGAATCATGTTGGCAGCACTGACGTATATTAGTTACTCCAAATTCGTCTAGAATGCCAGGTACTATACGTGTGCAAAGTTTAGAGCTATTGGCTTGCATACTTTCTGATATATTGATATTAGGGTAACAAAAATAGGGACAGCACATATTAACAGTTGGCAGCCCTGGTTGCTCCTTAGAATACGCATAGTCATATCTGTTATGGTACACATAGCACATACGAAATTTGGTTGAAATCCAAATGATAGTATGGAAGTTACATGTATTTAAAGTTGGACCTGTCAGCAGGCTTAGAATCATGTTGGTAGCACTGACGTATATAAGTTACTCCAAATTAATATAGAATGTCAGGTACTATACGTGTGCATAGTTTAAAGCTGTCGGCTTGCATACTTTCTGATATATTGGTATTTGGATAAAATAAATTAGGAGCATTTATTAACAGTTGGCAGCCCTGGTAGGTCTTAAGAATACGCTCAGTCATATCTGGTTATGTACACATACAACATACGAAATTTGGTTGAATTCCGCTTGATAGTGTAGAAGTTATATGCATTTAAAAATTGGACCTATCAGGAGGCTTATAATCATTTTGGCAACACTGCCATGTTTGGCCTCCTGGAAATTAAACTGAAATATTATGATCTGTACGTGTGCCAATTTTGAAATAGCTCCCATTCATACTTTCCAAGATATCCAACATGGAGCTCAAATTTCAATTGCGATTTTTTAGCAGTTGGTAGCACTGACATCATTTTCAAATATGGCCGTGAGATATTCAGGTATAGATCTTTACTCCTACCAAATTTTGTTTCGATTGCTGCAGCCGTTTAGGAGTTGATAGGGGGGGGACACACACACAGCCAGACAGACAGAAGGACAGACAGACAGACAGACAGACAGACAGACACACATTTGCCCGATCTCATAAGTCTTCTTTTTCCTCATTTTTGCAAAATGTGAAAAGTAGGCTAAAAATAAACAATCTGTCCAAAAAATCTGTAAAAATGTATAATACAGCCATGACAATAAGACGGGTTATCAGACAAATTCACCTCACACCCAAGTACATGGGGCTACATGACCACGATGTCGCAAAGCCCCTAAATAAATCATCATCCCATTTTTCGGGGGCCGGAGGCATTTCTTTTCCCTGTCTTTTATTGTCCTTATTCTTTTCCTTTCATCTCGCCAAGTATGTAAGTTAGATTTAAGTCTGTTAGGAATAGTTATATTTTTATTATCGTCTTCATAATTACGGGAAAATGAGCTAGACATTTCGCCCCTTAAAATCAATCGCCTCCACCACATGTATTTTTGCTTTCCTTTATACTGAAAATTTGCCCGTAAGTATGTGTCTGAATACTTTTAGATGATTGAATAACAAAAAAACTAACTTAGTGTAATGTTTTCACGTCCATCAATCTCGATATTAAGCCTCCAAACATAACAATCCTTCGTTTCAGGTATCTTCCTCTTTAAAAAGCCGTGGCAATCCCAGTGCGTTGGTGCTGGACCTAGCGGTGAATTAATGCATATATCTTGTACGCCTGTGAGTGTCGAATGGGCAGGCAGTTTAAAGCAACCAGGAGTGTTGCGATCCAGCCGGCAGTGAGCTAGACAGACACGAGGAACCAACTAAACACTAATTAAACTAATCCGACACTTCCTACACTGAATAAGACAAAATATAATTTCCGCATGAAATTGGAATCAAAGAATTGCAGTAGCAAACAACACTAACGCCTAAAATTAGGACTTTTCAAATCAACACAAGTAAATCAACACGCGACCAAACAGGAAAAATACTCACATGGCCGCTTGCCATTTTTACATGAAATACAAAATTCACCCAACGGTGTCACGACAAACAACAATCTAACATATAAGCAAATGAAATGAGTCACAGAAATCACTAGGCTCAAAGCCAACATTTACATCATAAAACAAATATTTCATTTCATACGATATGCGGTAATTCGCAACGGACATGGCGAACTCCCAATTAATATTATGATCCAATGACCATTACAAGAACAGGTTTGCTACAGATAGCTTATAGGGGTCAGTCGGTCAGCTGGACTGCCTAAACGATGAATCACCAGACATAGACGGGTGCAAGGTGGAATCTGCAACATCTGTCAACCCACGTGTCAATATCCTCGGCCTGCCGTAGCAATGGCTCGAGTCTCGAAGAAGCGTGCTCCCAATAGCACATAATATACGTGTGTTTGTCAAAATAAAATATCTTAGCATTTCCCACGGAAATCCAAGAATCAGCACAGGACAAGGTAAGGTAGCCTCCCAGAGCGCCCCTCCGTCCATAAATAAAATACGACCACAATAATTTGAGGGCAGTAGACACATTCTACCCCTCATCACGAAGAATCAATACACACACCTTGACACAATACACACACCAGAATCACACGTATGGGTTTGACAGAAACCTGAAATAAAAGACATAAATATTTCCACCGACTTGCGCTCCCAATCTAGTCCGTGACTGAAGAACCTAAAAAGGGATCTAAAAAAACTCAACAAAATATAGAACTAAAGTGTTCTACAGTGACTTCTTATGCGCTAGCAACCCTAGTTTGAATAAAAACCTGTTCGTAAAACATCTTACAACTTTTACCCCCTTCTCCTACTTAAAATGAATTTTAATAAAAGCACCACTTATCGACCATGACAAATTTCGCATTCGCATGAATGAAATCCAAATGCACGCGCCGAGCATACTAATAATGACTCAATAAAAAAATATACAATCAAACGAATTTTCGGCCACGTGCCAACGTACATTTAAATATAACAGTGTCGGCGCACGAAATCTAAAATACGCAAGAAAAACAATGAATAAATTATTTACAACGTTCCCGCGTCTAATCTAGCTACATATTGAATAAATCAATGGTTTGTACATCACCGTCCAGCTTGCAGAAAATCAACCTCCATCCCAATGCATTCCCCCACGGGAAATCTACTCCGTCATCGTCGACATTCTGGTAGAGGCGTAGCACATCATTCTACCAATCGACCTTGCTGTAGACATCTTGGCGTGGCTTCTTGAAAAGAAATGTTCAAAATTAAAATTCTACCTAACTAGAATCGCTATGAGCTACTGACTTTCACTCAAAAGTCCTGGGCGATTACTCCACGTTGAACTGGCCCTATCTAAGCATTCGCTTACTTCACACGCACATATACATCACACAAAAAATATAACACAAAATATTACAGAAAATACTACAGTCTTAGCCCGCCACGCAGCTGGCATTTAACAAGTCTCACAAATTACGTATGCCGAGCAGCGCTTATCTCAACGCGAGATCTCCCCTCCGCTAGGCATGAACTCTGCTCCCAAGAGCACAATAAAATGTTCGTTCGGATTGACGTGAAGTATGCTCATCAGAGCCTGATAAAATTGTGTCTCAAACCGGCGTGAACGATGCTCCTCAGAGCTTGATAAAGTTGTGTGTCAAACCGGCGTGAACTACGTTCCTCAGAGCTCGAAAAAGGTGTGTGTCAAACCGGCGTGAACTACGCTCCTCAGAGCTCGATAAAGTTGTGTGTCAAACCACTCATCACCGATCAATTTATTAGAAACTGGCGTAATGGAGTGGAGTGGGGGTAATCTGAGAAAATAATCTGTAATTTTCAACTCACAGACTTGGGACTAGTATCAAACTTCTTCTTTTTATTTAAACGTCTCAATGCACTCATGCGGAATCCTATCGTATCGGCGGTTCTTCATACACGTGTTTTCAGCGCTCTTTTTAAGGCACGCACCTCGCCGCGTGGTCCAGGCGTCCTCTCTCCTGATTAGCTGATTCAATCGTGTATCGGTTGGAAATTCACCTCTGGCACGCCCATAATGACGCCAACTTGGATGCGCGTTCACTCTGAATTTGTCCTTGAACTGGGCTTAGCCGGTCATCCCCAGGAATAACTACCACGCCACCTCTGTTGCAAGCGCTGCGACACACTACCTGTCTTCCGTAGCAATCTCCAACATGCACTGCCTGGATATCAGTAATAATAATAATAATAAAAATCATGAAGACTTATTGATCGGCAAATCAATAAGGGTTCAGTCTGTCTGTCTGTCTGTCTGTTTGTTTGTCTGTGGACAACTTTGTTCCATTATAACTCGAGAACGGCTGGGTGTATCAACGTAAAATTTGGTACAGATATCCATCAGAGGCACGACACTAATCATTGATGTAACCCTTCTCCGTACCTCTCATAAAAGAGGGCCTACCCCCTTAAAATGCATGCTGATATAGGAGTAGAAGGACGAGACAAAGATCATTTTCAGCCCCTCAATGTGAGAGACAAAACTCGGGGGTCCTAAAGGGTCCCCGAAATCCACATTTTGAGGCCCTAAAACCAACCGTTTTTGAGATATTCCCAGAAAACTAATTTCATTTAATAAACTAACGAACGAATTCAAGCCGGTAACCATGGCAACAGATTCTCAGAGGTCCATTTATTGCTGTAAGACGCTATGCAATTCCATTAATTACATTGGTGTGAAAGTTTGCAAACGGCTAGAAGGTTATCACGGAAAGAAATTAAGCTGTAAAATTCATCAATACGTATAATGCGCTTAAGGGGGTCAAGGGGTACACTAGAATTTTTTCACGCAATTTACACCTGCGGGTGTCGTACCGCAGGTTTATTATATTCCTATCCCTATATTATATTATTATTATTAGTATTATATTATGGCGTACATCGAGGAGACAAAGCCCCTCGGTGCCAGAAACAAAACTTGGGGGCCGCGAAAACTACATTATAAGGCTCTAAAACCAACAGTATCTGAAATATTCTCAGAAAACTAATTAAATTTAATTTAACAAACTAATGAAGGAATGGAAATCGGTAACCATGATAACATTATCTCAATGGGCTGGCATCCAACTTTCCATCTATTTCTGTAAGAAGCAATGTCACTCCATATATACCTTGCCACGGTGGGTGAGTAGATAGCGTGTCGGTCTACTAACCCCAAGATTGCAGGTTCACTCCTGGCCGTGGTAAGTGATTTTTGAAAGGCGGCAAAAATACGACTCGCATGTCATACGATGTTGGCATGTCAAAGAACCCATTTGAATTCAGTAGGCCGTGTTCATAATGGCAAAATTAATCTCAGTAGTTTCCGCCAACAAAGAGTTCCTCATTTCTCAACTAGAAAGTGCTATGGTGTTCAATGTGCTTAGATATCTACCCTCCTTGACTTTCATAGTGATTCAAGGAACAACTAAATTTCGACATGCAAGCTACCCTCTGGGTGTCAAATTACGAAGCTTGCACCCGGCACCGAGGCCATACGATATTATTATTAGGCTACTCCATTTATTACATTTCTGTGAAAGTTTGCAAATGGCTATAAGGTTATCACGGAACCAACGTAGACTGCATAATTCGTCAATGCAATTAAGGGGGTCGAGGGGTAACCTAGAATTTTTTCATGCAATTTCACGTGCAACATATAGTACAGAAAGTATATTATATCTCCAAACAGCAACATTATTTTCAAAAGTTCCTGAATTGAATCGGCATTTTTTGCGGCTTTTAGGAATTTAGGCCATTTGAGGCTAAAGAACCTGAATTTTCATGCACCACAAGCCTTTATAATTTATGAAAGAGGTCTTCCTGTGTATGGGGACCTAACACAACGTACAGGGTCATTTTTTATGTGAGGTGTATTGCGTTTCGTCTACAAGGCTTTCAATTCTATTTCACGTCAGGAAGTACACGTTAGGTGAATTTAGTTTGAGAGCACATTTTAACTAATCTATTTTTTTTTGTCGACATACGGGTTCATCGTAAGGATGATTTTGTTTGATACTGTATGGTAGATATACCCATATTTGGATATCTGGGTGATATGTTGTAGACAATAGAATTGTCTGTCTGTCTTTCTGTGTATCTTTATGTACGCCTATAAATCGTGTTCGGATGCTTGGTGCATCGTAAAATTAGGTGTGGTAAACATGAGTCAATACACCAATCATTTATAAAACTCCTCACCGTACTTTTCATACAGTAGAAGGGTGGATATAGAGAAAAACTTCTCAAAATACATGCTTAAATAGGCGAAACATAAAAATTATCCTAGAAGGACGATCAAAGCATATGTTGCGCTTCTCATTGTGAGACACAAAATTCGCGAGTCTATAAGGGGTCACCGAAAATCACATTTTAAGGCCCTTAAATTAACAGTGTGTGTGATATTCCCAGAAAACTAACTTCGTTCTGATAAACTTATGAAGGAATGACAAACCGCTAACCATTGCAACAGTAGCTCAATTGATAATGTCTGGTGTTAATATAAAACACCGTTCGAAGAACGGGTACTTATGCTAAAATATATATAAAAAGGAATGTCTGTCTGTTCGTCTTTTATGCGTTCATAAACCATTCATCCGATTGCGATCAAATTTTGGTGAGTAGTTGTAAACCTTTCGGGATGTTCATAGGCATAGTTAATCCATTTCACAATAGATAGCGCGCGAGTAGTTTAAACAAATGCGTAATGGCGATGCGTTCATATACAATTCATCCGATTGCGATCAAACTTTGGTGAGTTGTTGTGCACAGTCCCGGAAAAGTTATAGACGTAAAAATCAAATTTACAATAGATGGTGTGCGAGTAGCTTCAACATAATGGATTGCGTTTGTTTCAAGAAAGTCTCACATACGTTCATATACCATTCATCCCATTGCGATGAAACTTGAGTGAGATGTTCTGTACACTTCAGGTAAGATTTCTGGCTTAGTAAATTCACTTAACAATAGGTAGCGCACGAGTAGATACAACAAATGAGCGACGACGGGCGAAGCGTTTCAAGTCCTGTATGCGTTCACATACCATTCGTCCGATAGCGATGAAACTTGGGTGAGAGGTTGTGTACACTACAAGCAAGGTTTCTGGTTTAGTAAATCCATGTTATAATAGGTAGCGCACGAGTATATTCAACAAATGATCGACGACGCACGTAGCGTTTCAAGAAAGTCCCTTATGCGTTCATATACTATTCGTCTGATAGCGATGAAACTTGGGTGAGATATTGTGTACACTTCAGGGAAGGTTTCTGGCATAGTAAATCCACTTTACAACATGTATCGCACAAGTAGATTAAACAAATGACCGAAGACGCGAGAAGTGTTTCAATATAGTCCCGTATGCGTTCATCTACCATTCGTCTGATAGCGACTAAACTTGGGTGAGTTGTTGTGTACACTCCAGAGAATGTTTCAGGCTTAGTAGATCCATTTTACAATAGGTAGCGCACAAGTAGATTCAACAAATGAGGGAAGACTCGCGAAGAGTTTCAAAAAAGTCCCGTATGCGTTCATATACCATTCGTCCGATAGCAATGAAACTTGGGTGAGATGTTTTGTACACTTCAGGGAAGGTTTCTGGCTTAGTAGATCCACTTTCCAATAGGTATCGCACAAGTAGATTCAACAAATGAACGATGGCACGCGAATCGTATAAACAATGTCCCGTATGCTTTCTTATACCATTCATCCCATTGCTATGAAACTTTGGTGAATTGTTGTGCACACTCCAGGAAAGGTTTCTGAGTTAGTATATCCTATTTACAATGGAAAGCGCACGAGTAGATTCAACAAATGTGTAACGGCGCGTGTATCGTTTAAAGAAACTCCGTATGCGTTCATATACCATTCATGCGATTGCAATGAAATTTGGTGAAATGTTGTTTCCACTCCCCCGAAGATTTCTGATTTAGTAAATCCATTTTACCATTGATAGCGCACGAGTAGATTCAACTAATGAGCGACAGCGCGTGAATCGTTTCAACCAAGTCCCGTATGTGTTCATATACCTTTCATCCAATTGTGATAAAACTTTAGTGAGTTGGGTACAGTCCTACGAAGGTGTATGAATTAGTAAATCCTTTTTTCAATGGGTGGCGCACAAGTAGATTCAACGAATGAGTGACGGCACGCGAATCATTTAAATAAAATCCTGTATGCGTTCATATGCCATTGATCCGATAGCGATGAAAGTTTGATAACTTGCAGTGTGCACGGCAGGGAAGGTTTTCGAATTAGTAAATCCATTTTACAATAAGTAGCGTTCGAGTATATTCAACAAATGGCTGACGGCGCTCGAATCGTTTCAACAAAGTCCCGTATGCGTTCATATACCATTCATTTCATTGTGAAACAACTTTGTTGAGTTGTTGAACACGCTCCCATGATTTTTTAAGATAGTAAATCAATTTTTCGATAGTTTAGAGGTGGTTAACCGAAAAAGGAAAAAATATTGGGAATCCAAAAGCACTTTAACAAAAGTTACAACTCCAACACTTTCTTTGATTGGCATTGCAACGCATGCCGGGTACAGCTAGTATATACATAAGATAAGATAATTACCACACTTAATAAGTTTGACAGGCTTTCTTGCATTTTTTTATGGAGGGCAGAGGCTGTCTGTGGTTGTCACTGAAGGTTTGGTAGTGTTTTGTACAGCTATTTGTCTTGATATTTAGATCTGATGATGCTCGCTTGACGAGCGAAACATGTCATGCCTTAGTTTTCTTCCTAATCACATGTAATTTATTTCAAGTTGTTTTCACAAATTCCAGTAATTTGAATTGCTGGAAGCTTCAATATTAATTATTAAACACACATATTTGTCATTAATAGAAAGTAAAATAATCCCGTAAACATCAATGTTCTGTTTCAGGAACAACGGGGCTATGCAGTCACGCGCGATCCCAGACCTACTACTTAGCGTCTCAACTGGACCCCACGCTGTTCGCTGCCCGCCAGTGTTCCTCTCTGTTCTTATTCTTGCTGGGCGGCTGCTCCAGAAACTCCATCGCTTACATAGGGCAATGTAACAATAACAGGTAACACATGACTGAGTCCCCAATAACCAATTTAGTCAGAAACAAGAAGTTCCGTGAAGAACTTAAGAGCCCACTTTTCTTAAAATTAAGTTTCATGCCAATGATTAATCTACAGTATATGAACCTATCTAGAATAATGACGAAATTAAGTTGGTAATATCGAAATGTCTAATTAGTTCGAAATATACCTGGTATAATGTAGCCTAATAGAGCATTACAGTTGGCAGCCCTGGTGAGTGAATATATTCTTAGTTCCATCTCCTAAGGTACAGAATAAAAAATTGGTTGAAGTCCAATGGACGTTAGTTACATGCAGTTAGACATTGAATCTATCAGCACGTGTAAAAGCATGTTGGCAACAATGTCATGCGTGTGCTGGTCAGAAATAGCCTAATCTGAAATATTATGATATCTTGTTGTACCAATTTTGGACGAAATCCATTTGTTAGTATAGAAGTTACATGTATTTAAAATAGGGCCTAACAGCAGGCATGGTATCATGTTGGCAGCACTGACTTATATTAATTATTCCAAATTAATCGAGAATGTCAGGTGCTATACGTGTGTAAAGTATAGTGCTGTTGGCTAGCATACTTCCTGATATATTGATATTAGGTTAAAAATATAGACAGCATTTATTAACAGTTGGCGGCCCTGATTGCTCTTAAGAATACTTATAGTCATATCTGTTATGTTACACATAGCACATACGAAATTTGGTTGAAATCCAACTGATTGTATAGAAGTTACATGTATTTAAAAATTGGCCTTATCAGCAGGCTTAGAATCATGTTGGTAGAACTGAAGTATATAAGTTACTCCAGAATTAATCTAAAATGTCAGGTACTATACGGGTGCATAGTTTAAAGCTGTTGGCTTGCATACTATGTGATATATTGGTAGTTGGATAAAAAAATAGAGAAGGCAATTAATAACAGTTGGCAGCCCTGGTGGCTCTTAAGAATACGCTCAGTCATATCTGTTTATGTGCACATATTACATACAAAATTTGGTTGAAATCCAATTTATAGTGCAGAAGTTATAGGCGTTTAAAAATTGAACCTATCAGAAGGATTAAAATAATTTTGGCAACACTGTCATGAATGGCCTCCTGAAAATTAAACTGAAATAGTGTTATCTACATGTGTGCCAATTTTGGAATAGCTCCCATGCATACCTTCCAAGATATCCAACATGGAGCTCAAATTTCTAGTGCGTTTTTTTCAGCCGTTGGTAGCACTGACATCATTTTCATATATGGACGTGAGATATTCCGGTATACATCTTTACTCATACTAAATTTGGTTTCGATTTCTGCCCTCCTCAAGGGCCGCAAACGCCCACTAAGAAAGGATTTTTGGATATTCACGTTCTAAAGGGGTGTTAAGGGGGTAGACCTGCATTTCATTGAATAGCAATATCTCCCGATTGGTTTCATTGGGGGATGTGATACTCGGCATATAAACTCATCATTAACAAGTAGTTCCGTGAATAACTATACAGCCTATTTCTATATATCCCACTAATGTTAATTGCCTCTATCAACATACTACATTTCAGTTTGATTGCTGCAATAGATTCGTAGATATTGAGAACGTCTAAATATTTCGCATGGTCGCCATGTTGGACTTTCATATATGTAGGGCTTCGAGTTATGTACTCTTACATGAAGATTATTGTGTACGTGTAGTAGGCTACTGAAACTTTAATCACATGATTAGGACACAAGAGGTAAAAAAGAGATTTTAAAATTTCGCACAGCTGCCATCTTGTGGTATTGAAACTATTGAAATAAATTAGATGCCAGTGGATTAACATTTGTTTAAGGATTTACTGTACCAAGTTTCACTGCACTTGGATGGTTAAATTACGAGAAACGACCATGAGAATATTTATACTCCGCGTCGCCACCATGTTGGATTTGTGATCACCAGGTTATTGAAAGTCCTATAGGTGAACTTAGGTTCATAACTCCTATGAACGTAAAAGAATTCAGTTTGATTGTTTTAGTAGATTCTAAATATTCCGGATGGTCGCCATGTTGGATTGTTATATGTATAGGCCATAGAGTCATGTACCTTTAAAGGAAAATTATAGCGTAGGTTCATTATTCAAACTTTCACTTCGATCGCATGATTACGACACAAGAAATAAAAACTTAATTTAAAAATTCGCACAGCTGCAATCTAGAGGTTATGTAAACAATTGAACTAAATTACATACCAGTGCATTACAATGTATATAAACATTTGCTGTACCAAGGTTCATTGCGTTTGGATCATTAAATCGCGAGAAAAGTCTATTTAAAACTTTCAAATTCGCTTGGCCGCCATGTTCGTTTTGTAGTTAACCGGTTTTTTAAAGTCTCATATATGAACTTCCAGTAGTGCCCTTTACCTTTGTGCAAAATTTCAGGGTGATACCGGTAATAGTTTCAGAGATATAGAATGCCGGTGAAATATTTCGCACAGCCGCCATATTGAGGCTTTGTAAACAATTGAACGAAGTTATATGTCGGTGCATTACAATGTATATAAACATATACTGTACCAAGTTTCAATGCGTTTGGATGGTTAACTCGCGAGAAATGTATATATAAAAGTCTCAACTTCGCTTGGTCGCCATGTTGGTTTTGTAGTTACCAGGTTCTCAAAGATCACATAAGTGAACTTCTAGTAGTACCTTTTATGACCATACAAAATTCCAGGATGATATCGGTAATAGTTTCGGAGTTATTGAATGCTGATGAAATTTTTCGCACAGCCGCCATGTTGGATTGGTGAGACGTAACATAATTTGAAGGGCACGGTCGAGGTCACCCGGAATAGTGCTATGAACTTACCGAGTTTCATTGAAATCGCTCCAGCCGTTTATATTTTATTAGGGGGGACACACACACGAATCACACACACACACACGGACAAAAGGTGATCTCATAAGCCTATTTTTAGCCTACTTTCGATTTTTGCAAAAAATGAAAGTAGACTTATGAGATCAACACAGGGCGAAAAAAGTGTGTCTGTCTGTGTGTGAGTCTGTGTGTGTGTGTGTGTGAGTGTGTGTACTCTGAACGTCTGTCCCCCCCCCCTACCAATTCGAACACGGCGAACGCGAATTGAACGAAATTTGGTACAAAGGTAGCACTAGCAACGGACACTTCAGTGTCATGTTTTATATCGCCGCCATCTTGAGGGAATCGTAATGGCGACCACACAAATGTTCAAAGCTTAAATCAAATTACGATTAACCTAATCATCCGATCTCTACCAAATTTTGCAACAACATACCTTTATGGAGGGAGCATCCTTTGACCAAACTAATAGGTCATTAGCCTAATATTTTGCGGATGGCGGCCATCTTTGTGTGAAAATCGATTCCCCCTATCAATTCGAACACGGTGAAACCGAATGGAACGAAATTTGGTACAGAGGTAGCACTAGCAAAGGGCACCTCACAGTCATGTTTTATATCACCGCCATCTTGACGGAAACGTAATCGCGGCCACCCAAATGTTAATAGCTAAAATGTAATTACGACCAACCTAATAATCTAGTCTCTACCAAATTTTGCAACAACATATCTTTATGTGGGAAGCATATTCTGACCAAACTGCAAGATCATCAGCCCAATAGTTTGCAGATGGTGGCCAAGTATGTGTGCAAATCGAATGCCCCTATCAATTCAAACACGGTGAAACCGAATTGAACGAAATTTGGTACAGAGGTAGCACTAGCAAAGGGCACCTCAGTGTCATGTTTTATATCACCGCCATAATGACGGAAACGTAATGACGGCCACCCAAATGTTAAAAGCTTAAATCAAATTACGACCATCCTAATCATTTGATCTCTACCAGATTTTGCAACAACATGCCTTTTTGTGGAAAGCATCTTATGACTGACTACAAGGTCATCAGCCCAATAGTTTGCAAATAGCGGCCATGTATGTGTGCAAATCGATTCCCCCTATCAATTCAAACACGGTGAAACCGAATTGAATGAAATTTTTTACAGAGGTAACACTAGCAAAGGGCACCTCATATTCATGTTTAATATCCCTATAGCACGTTGTATTTCAACAAGCTACTACAACCAACATTCAATTGTACTGCTTGAAAAGGACAAAGAGTTATAACAATACCCATGCATTTAGGAGAAAGTAGGCTATATGTTCTTTACTGAACATCTTGTTCAAAATTGAAAACAGGCTAAAAATAAGAAGACATGTGTCTGAGGGTTTTTCGATGTGGTGTATATTATGAGGTGAAAGGGGTGAAAAGTGGGGGTAGAAGGATTCCTAACGGAGCGTGTATCTCTTAAACCACATATGCGAGGAGTTTGAAACTCAGCGGAAATAAATCAGCATAAACAAGATGTTCAGTAAAGAACATATAGCCTACTTTCTCCTAAATGCATGGGTATTGTTATAACTCTTTGTCCTTTTCAAGGAGTATGATTGAATGTTGGTTGTAGTAGCTTGTTGAAATACAACGTGCTATAGGGATATTAAACATGAATATGAGGTGCCCTTTGCTAGTGCTACCTCTGTACCAAATTTCGTTCAATTCGGTTTCACCGTGCTTGAATTGATAGGGGGAATCGATTTGCACACATACTTGCCCACCATCTGCAAACTATTGGGCTGATGTTCTTGCAGTTTGCTCAGAATATGTTTCCCACATAAAGATATGGTGTTGCAAAATTTGGTAGAGATTAGATTATTAGGTTGGTCGTAATTACATTTTAGCTTTTAACATTTGGGTGGCCGCGATTACGTTTCCATCAAGATAGCGGTGATATAAAACATGACACTGAGGTGCCCTTTGCTAGTGCTACCTCTGTACCAAATTTCGTTCCATTCGGTTCCACCGTGTTCGAATTAATAGGAGGAATCAATTTTGACATAAAGATGGCCGCCATCCGCAAACTATTAGGCTAATGACCAATTAGATTGGTCAAAGGATGCTCCCTCTATAAAGGTAGTTGTTGCAAAGTTTGGTAGAGATCGGATGGTTATGTTAGTCGTAACTTGATTTAAGCTTGAAACATTTGTGTGGCCGCCATTACGTTTCTGTCAATATGCCGGCGATATTAATCATGACACTGAGATGCCCTCTGCTAGTGGTATCTCTGTACCAAATTTCGTTCCATTCGGTTTCACCGTGTTTGAATTAATAGGGGGAATCGATTCTGACACAAAGATGGCCACCATCCGCAAACTATTAGGCGAATGACCTATTAGATTGGTCAAAGGATGCTCCCTCCATTAAGGTATGTAGTTGCAAAATTTGGTAGAGATCGGATGATTAGGTTAATCGTAATTTGATTTAAGCTTTGAACATTCGTGAGGCCGCCATTACGTTTCAGTCAAGATGGCGGCGATATAAAACATGACACTGAGGTGCCCTTTGCTAGTGCTACCTCTGTACCAAATTTCGTTCCATTCGGTTCCACCGTGTTCGAATTAATAGGGGGAATCAATTTTGACATAAAGATGGCCGCCATCCGTAAACTATTGGGCGAATGACCTATTAGATTGGTCAAAGGATGCTCCCTCCATAAAGGTATTGAGACCGAAAGGCTCATGACCCCATGACCATTTCCGGCTCATCGAAAATTGATTGCCGAGGAAAAAAAATCCCAAAGAAGCTCAACCACACATCCAACCATGGAACACCAACCTACCGGGGGAAGTCGCCAACTGAAGTAACATATTTATTTAATAGTGAGATTGTGAACCACAGGACAATTCAGATAACAAGGGCACTCCAATGATTTTTTTTTATAATTTTCGAGAGTGCTGGTTGTGTAAATGATATGATGGGTTATAAACGGTTAATTTACATAGTCAGGAAACGACTCACGCGGTGCCCGGCCATGAAGAGGAAGTAGCACTAGTCGCCTTTTACCTAGACAGTACTGTGTCATGTCGCGTGTGAGTGGAAAACGCTGCAACTGGATCTCGGGTAATGGACAGGGTAAGGACGAGTAGTCCATTAATATTACTATTATCGAACAGACTTTTATATTTGGAAAGTGCACTGAAACTGTTATTCGTGACTAGTCGAACTGTAAATTGTCAACATTTTGAAGTGCTATTATCAAACCCGTGTAATTGTGGAGTGAGAAAAGTTGTAAAGTCTGTGTAATATGATGCAGATGCGTCAATAAAGTCAGTGGCGGAAATAGAAAGGCAATTTTGAATATCCGCACAGTTTAGAATCAGTGGAAATTTTACAACTATTGTTCCGATAAAATCAGTGATTCAGGCTTCTCCAACGTGTAATACTACTACCATCATGGGGGCCTATAACTACACGGAAGCTACCGCCATCCTTATGGCAGGAGGAATGTCCGAGTAAACCATTCAACCATGGGAAGAGCCGATGCCAAATAATACCATGGGGAGAAAAGAACGATGGTTAAGGACGGTGAGTGAACCGAGGACCAGGTTCAAACAGAGAGCTATCCATCTCATACAACCAACCATGAACGAGTAAGTCAAATAAAACCATTTATGTACGGTAGAATTGTGGTGGATAATTAGCATAATATATTGGCCGCACGTATTCACACAGTTGGTTATAGGCAGGATTTGTTTTTTTATAGTTATGTGATTAACTATTATTTCCTGTCGGTCTATTTCAACATGGCAATTGGTAAATATAATGGTTAAGAAAGGCATTGGGAGCACTATGCATTAATTGAAGAAGAACGCCGCAATTGTAACTTCATGTACTCAAGTAAGGTGGGAGTGTGTTATTCTCGAACACACGATCCTTGGGAAGGTATGGCAATCGATAGACATGACGGAATGACTGCAGTATAATTTATTTAAGCTTTTCTAATACCTCCTACGTATCATTTTAATATATTCAAGTCACTGCAGAAAGAGTGACATACTGTATCTAGATCTTTGGCCTACCTGGAATACAACATTTTTCTTTTGTTATGCCAGAGGTGTGGCGTTATTACAATTGTACATCTGAATGCGTGGATTTAGAACTGGTTTCAAAGCAAGCGGTGAGCTCAATTATTCGTCAGCGGGAGAGTGTATTGGGACTTTGGACTTTGAAAGCTGTGGTGGACACTCGAAGATAGCGACCCCAAGTAAATGCGTCATTCACATGTCACATTATACAACAACTAAAGGCACACACAAACTCAATACTACATTTAGCGTAGGACTGCACAGCAGTATTTATTTTAATGAATTTACACTCCCATAAGTTTAATGAATTTGTTAAGTAAAATGTAACTTGTATTAGATTGAAACCATTATTTAAGAGCTGTAACAGCTGTTCTGGGCAGCTATTAACTTAATTTTGTACAGACCGAAGATGTATCAGACCAGGGCAACGTGTTAGATTGTGATTGGGTAATTTGTTCCACATGAAGACGATGCATTATCGCTCATGGTGATGTTAATTAGGTGACAGGTGATGTTTATATCACTGTCGACCGTTTTATAAGGTGTGTGTTGGGTGACCACACGTATTGGTATTTGTAAACACGAGTCCGGCTGTGACTGGCGTGTATTTAAGGTGAGCGGTGAGGCTCATATGAAGATGTTTGATGATGCTGTAGAATCGAGATGACTGATACTTCTCGAAGGAAGAGTTTATTTATGGGTCTGATTCTGTTCTTCGTGTCTAATGACAATAAAAATAATGATAATAATAATAATAATAATAATAAAAATAATAATGATAATAATAATAAATAATAATAATAAATGATGATTATAATAATAATGAAATAGTTTTATTTTGAAAGCAATAAATAATTAATAATTAAATAAATAATTAAATAGTTTTGAACTTCAGTTTTTTTTCTGAATAATGTAATTTTTCGTATGTTGTTGTCATGATTCGATCTTCGATTTTTCACCTGAGGGTGATGCTTCTAAATACAATTAGATCAAGCTGACACTCCTTGAATCTTCGAATGTAATTTCTAGGCGACTCCACGGAAGCCTGGACTTTGCAAATGCAACATCAGACATGACGGTGTTCATGCTGTTGCCAGCCTACATTGACATGCATTTAGATGACAATCGTCTACAAACAGTCGACGATTTGTGTAGGGAGGATGTTGAATATAAGAGTGTATTCTATTGTGTGTTTATGTTTTGTTGACTTGTGTTCCCATTTGTTACTGATGTATTTTTAGTGAACCAATTGTGTGATAGTTTTGTTTTTTTCTGCATAGGCGCGTCACGTCTATGATTACCTTTACGATAGGATCAAATCAGAACATAACTTTAACGTTAAATGTCAGGGATAATACCATCATAGCCTAGTTTCATACACATTGTTTTGCTTTAATTAAATTTTTCATTGTAATTGCTTAGGGCCGAACTTACGTATTATTCCCTTAGTTTGCTGTTTTTTTTGTTTTGTTGTATAATAGGACTTCAAGAGGGTAACTTAACGTCATTTAGGGATTATTCATCATGTATTCAGGTTAGCGGCTAATCCGATTCTTACCCTCAGAAGTAGGTTAGGGTGCTGTTTCTAAATAAACAAAGAAGGTAACTTAAGACTGGACTTCTTCTTTTTTGGTTGTTTTTGATGTGCTTTCTTGGGTCAGTTCATAACATTTCCACATCTCACTAACACCGATCGACCCTGAGGTAACTAGTCCCGTGCGGGCTGATTTGAGAATGCACATCTGATCCTTTTAGGGTTGTGGGTTCGGTGGATGGGGGTGTTGAGGGGCCGTTGCGGTCAAGCGGTCTTCCGACATCCTTGTCTGGCGGGCACATATACCTCATTTTCATGGCGCCGAACGTGCAGGCCTCGAAGAGATGTTTATTTCGACGAAGCTGCTTGTTGGGATGTTCTGTTTGTTTACTTGTTGGATTAACGAATTTGAGAAATCGTACCATCGTGTTAAAAGGATCATTCTTTTCCATAAGACATTCTAACTGGACAGGGACGAATTGAAAGGTCGTTCTGCCGTTTAGTAAGTCGCACGGCATTCACCTAGTGATATTAGACCGTGGGGTGAGGTACTAGTTACTGGTAAAATTAATTTGAGGATTTTTATATTGCTGTAACCTCATCCGAAGTAAATGTAAATTCATTATTGAAACGATTGTTGTTTTTCTGTAGTATATTTTAATGGTAATTTAAGTCCAGCCGTACTTTCGATGTTTATTTTAGAATAGCAGGTGTTCCACCACAATTCTACCTCATAACTCTTTGTATATGGTTAATGGTGTCGGTGATTCCCATGTATTCTCCAAATAGTGAATATTTAAATATGGATCAGGAGATACTAAAGGGCATGTTGGCGGAGTTGAGTGCCAACATAAACGCTTCCATAGGTGCCAATGTGAACACTATAAATGCAAACATGGCACTTATGAACAATGATTTAAATACTAATATGAACACTATTAAGAGTGACATGAACACTGTTAAGGATGAACTAGCTAATGTCAGAACGGAGATGAACGCCGCGTTAGCTGCTAATAAAGCAGAGGCGAATGTCAGCTTTAATAATATTAATACTACAGTCAACACAGTTAGAGAAGACTTATTAACACTTCGTGGTGACGTGGAAGCAAGTAGGGCAGAGAACACAGCTGCAATTGTTGACGTTAGAGCTGATATACAAACTGTTAGGGCAGAAGCTAATCGTCACTTAATAGCTGCATTTACTGCCATGGGCAGGGATATTAAGGAACAAAGAGAAGAAGTTCGTGCTGATTTAGCTAGAATTCAGAGAGAAGTTGAAGCTGTTAGGAAAGACACTAAAACAAGCACAGACAAAGTGAATGCTAGTCTAGTCACATTAAATGTCAATTTGGATGACGTGAGTGATCGTTTAGAAAAGGCTGTCGATACGTTGAACACCAGATTAGATAAAAGTCGTCAGGACATGAAAGACGAAATGAACACAAGTCGAGTCGAAGTTAATGCTGCGTTAGACCTTATAAAGGAGGACGTGAAGAAATCGAATGATGGCGTTGCAACAAAATTGAACAGTTTGGAAATTCAGTTTGAGGAAGGCAGAAAATATGTCGAAAGGCTTAAAGCCGAAGTTGGTGTAGTAAATGCCGGACTTAACTTGACACGTGGTATAGCTGTCGTGGTTAATTCAAACGTGAAGAAGGCAATGATGACAGTAGAGGCAGTTCGAGCCGAAATAACAACGAATACACAGAGTATTCAGGATATCAAGAGCGAATTAACCGAAACTGCTGTGAATCTTAAGAGAGATATGCAAGTTTCAGTTGCGGAACTTAAGGTGGACATAGATATCGTCAAGGGAGATGTGAGTGAAACAAACCACAATTTCAACAAAGATTTTTCGTCACTTAAGGGTCATATCAACCTCTTACAGGAGCGTCTCGAGAAGGACGTAGACACAATTAAGGGGGATACTCTGAAGAACATACAAGAAAGCGCGCAGAAAAATAGCGAAGCTGTTATCAAACAGGTCGAGAACGTTACCAAGCAGGTCAAAGAAATTGACACACGTTTGAGGAGCAAGATCGAGCGAATTGAACTCCATGTTGACTCACTTAAGGGAAGTCAAACGTCAAATATAAACACACCAGACATAGAGGAACTGGAACGCAGGTTGTTAACCAAATTAGAGACACAGGATCGACCTAAACCAGTTGAAAGAGAAACGCCACCGTTGAAGGAACAGGGGACGTACTCCGAATTCAGCGAGGACTTGAATGAGACACACCTGCAATTTAATACACCACAATCCCACAATTCCCAAGGGAGTAACATAATGATAATCCGAATGCAGGAGGAAAAACCTCTGAGATTTTCGGGAACTGGACCGATTACACCCGTAGAATTTTTACGAAATGTTGAAGCATACCTCCGAGATACTATGGTACCACCGGAGAGGCAACTCCGAGTTACGGAGAAACTTTTAGAGGGCAATGCAGCCGTTTGGTATCTTGCGTTCAGCTATTCATTTAGAACATTTGAGGAATTCGAGGACTCATTGTTATATCACTGTATTGCTGGAGGAATTAATAACGGGAAAATAAAAATTTTGCCAAAATTTTTATTTTTATCGACGAAGAGGCATATGAGACCGAAAGGCTCATGACCCCATGACCATTTCCGGCTCATCGAAAATTGATTGCCGAGGAAAAAAAATCCCAAAGAAGCTCAACCACACATCCAACCATGGAACACCAACCTACCGGGGGAAGTCGCCAACTGAAGTAACATATTTATTTAATAGTGAGATTATGAACCACAGGACAATTCAGATAACAAGGGCACTCCAATGATTTTTTTTATAATTTTCGAGAGTGCTGGTTGTGTAAATGATATGATGGGTTATAAACGGTTAATTTACATAGTCAGGAAACGACTCACGCGGTGCCCGGCCATGAAGAGGAAGTAGCACTAGTCGCCTTTTACCTAGACAGTACTGTGTCATGTCGCGTGTGAGTGGAAAACGCTGCAACTGGATCTCGGGTAATGGACAGGGTAAGGACGAGTAGTCCATTAATATTACTATTATCGAACAGACTTTTATATTTGGAAAGTGCACTGAAACTGTTATTCGTGACTAGTCGAACTGTAAATTGTCAACATTTTGAAGTGCTATTATCAAACCCGTGTAATTGTGGAGTGAGAAAAGTTGTAAAGTCTGTGTAATATGATGCAGATGCGTCAATAAAGTCAGTGGCGGAAATAGAAAGGCAATTTTGAATATCCGCACAGTTTAGAATCAGTGGAAATTTTACAACTATTGTTCCGATAAAATCAGTGATTCAGGCTTCTCCAACGTGTAATACTACTACCATCATGGGGGCCTATAACTACACGGAAGCTACCGCCATCCTTATGGCAGGAGGAATGTCCGAGTAAACCATTCAACCATGGGAAGAGCCGATGCCAAATAATACCATGGGGAGAAAAGAACGATGGTTAAGGACGGTGAGTGAACCGAGGACCAGGTTCAAACAGAGAGCTATCCATCTCATACAACCAACCATGAACGAGTAAGTCAAATAAAACCATTTATGTACGGTAGAATTGTGGTGGATAATTAGCATAATATATTGGCCGCACGTATTCACACAGTTGGTTATAGGCAGGATTTGTTTTTTTATAGTTATGTGATTAACTATTATTTCCTGTCGGTCTATTTCAACATGGCAATTGGTAAATATAATGGTTAAGAAAGGCATTGGGAGCACTATGCATTAATTGAAGAAGAACGCCGCAATTGTAACTTCATGTACTCAAGTAAGGTGGGAGTGTGTTATTCTCGAACACACGATCCTTGAGAAGGTATGGCAATCGATAGACATGACAGAATGACTGCAGTATAATTTATTTAAGCTTTTCTAATACCTCCTACGTATCATTTTAATATATTCAAGTCACTGCAGAAAGAGTGACATACTGTATCTAGATCTTTGGCCTACCTGGAATACAACATTTTTCTTTTTTTATGCCAGAGGTGTGGCGTTATTACAATTGTACATCTGAATGCGTGGATTTAGAACTGGTTTCAAAGCAAGCGGTGAGCTCAATTATTCGTCAGCGGGAGAGTGTATTGGGACTTTGGACTTTGAAAGCTGTGGTGGACACTCGAAGATAGCGACCCCAAGTAAATGCGTCACATGTCACATTATACAACAACTAAAGGCACACACAAACTCAATACTACATTTAGCGTAGGACTGCACAGCAGTATTTTTTTTTAATGAATTTACACTCCCATAAGTTTAATGAATTTGTTAAGTAAAATGTAACTTGTATTAGATTGAAACCATTATTTAAGAGCTGTAACAGCTGTTCTGGGCAGCTATTAACTTAATTTTGTACAGACCGAAGATGTATCAGACCAGGGCAACGTGTTAGATTGTGATTGGGTAATTTGTTCCACATGAAGACGATGCATTATCGCTCATGGTGATGTTAATTAGGTGACAGGTGATGTTTATATCACTGTCGACCGTTTTATAAGGTGTGTGTTGGGTGACCACACGTATTGGTATTTGTAAACACGAGTCCGGCTGTGACTGGCGTGTATTTAAGGTGAGCGGTGAGGCTCATATGAAGATGTTTGATGATGCTGTAGAATCGAGATGACTGATACTTCTCGAAGGAAGAGTTTATTTATGGGTCTGATTCTGTTCTTCGTGTCTAATGACAATAAAAATAATGATAATAATAATAATAATAATAATAATAAAAATAATAATGATAATAATAATAAATAATAATAATAAATGATGATTATAATAATAATGAAATAGTTTTATTTTGAAAGCAATAAATAATGAATAATTAAATAAATAATTAAATAGTTTTGAACTTCAGTTTTTTTCTGAATAATGTAATTTTTCGTATGTTGTTGTCATGATTCAATCTTCGATTTTTCACCTGAGGGTGATGCTTCTAAATACAATTAGATCAAGCTGACACTCCTTGAATCTTCGAATGTAATTTCTAGGCGACTCCACGGAAGCCTGGACTTTGCAAATGCAACATCAGACATGACGGTGTTCATGCTGTTGCCAGCCTACATTGACATGCATTTAGATGACAATCGTCTACAAACAGTCGACGATTTGTGTAGGGAGGATGTTGAATATAAGAGTGTATTCTATTGTGTGTTTATGTTTTGTTGACTTGTGTTCCCATTTGTTACTGATGTATTTTTAGTGAACCAATTGTGTGATAGTTTTGTTTTTTTCTGCATAGGCGCGTCACGTCTATGATTACCTTTACGATAGGATCAAATCAGAACATAACTTTAACGTTAAATGTCAGGGATAATACCATCATAGCCTAGTTTCATACACATTGTTTTGCTTTAATTAAATTTTTCATTGTAATTGCTTAGGGCCGAACTTACGTATTATTCCCTTAGTTTGCTGTTTTTTTGTTTTGTTGTATAATAGGACTTCAAGAGGGTAACTTAACGTCATTTAGGGATTATTCATCATGTATTCAGGTTAGCGGCTTATCCGATTCTTACCCTCAGAAGTAGGTTAGGGTGCTGTTTCTAAATAAACAAAGAAGGTAACTTAAGACTGGACTTCTTCTTTTTTGGTTGTTTTTGATGTGCTTTCTTGGGTCAGTTCATAACATTTCCACATCTCACTAACACCGATCGACCCTGAGGTAACTAGTCCCGTGCGGGCTGATTTGAGAATGCATATCTGATCCTTTTAGGGTTGTGGGTTCGGTGGATGGGGGTGTTGAGGGGCCGTTGCGGTCAAGCGGTCTTCCGACATCCTTGTCTGGCGGGCACAGTATGTAGTTGCAAAATTTGGTAGAGATCGGATGATTAGGTTAATCGTAATTTGATTTCAGCTTTGAACATTCGTGTGGCCGCCATTACGTTTCAGTCCAGATGGCGGCGATATAAAACATGACACTGAGGTGCCCTTTGCTAGTGCTACCTCAGTACCAAATTTCGTTCCATTCGGTTCCACCGTGTTCGAATTAATAGGGGGAATCAATTTTGACATAAAGATGGCCGCCATTCGCAAACTATTAGGCTAATAACCTATTAGATTGGTCAAAGGATGCTGCCTCCATAAAGGTATATTGTTGCAATGTTTGGTAGAGATCGGATGGTTATGTTAGTCGTAATTTAACTTAAGCTTTAAACATTTGTGTGGCCGCCATTACGTTTCTGTCAATATGGCGGAGATATAAAACATGACACTGAGATGCCCTTTGCTAGTGCTACCTCTGTACCAAATTTCGTTCCATTCAGTTTCACCGTGTTTGAATTAATAGGGGGAATTGATTTTCACACAAAGATGGCCGCCATCCGCAAACTTATAGCCTAATGACCTATTTATTTGGTCAAAGGATGCTTCCTCTATAAGGGTATGTTGTTGCAAAATTTGGTAGAGATCGGATGATTAGGTTAATCGTAATTTGATTTAAGCTTTGAACATTTGTGTGGCCGCCATTACGTTTACGTCAAGATGGCGGCGATATAAAACATGACACTGAGGTGCCTTTTGTTAGTACTACCTCTGTACCAAATTTCGTTCCATTCGTTTGCACTGTGTTCGAATTAATAGGGGGAATCGATTTTCACACAAAGATGGCCGCCATCCACAAACTATTACGCTGATGACCTATTAGTTTGGTCCAAGGATGCTCCCCCCATAAAGGTATGTTGTTGCAAAATTTGGTAGAGATCGGATGATTAGGTTAATCGTAATTTGATTTAAGCTTTGAACATTTGTGTGGCCAGCATTACGTTTCCGTCAAGATGGCGGCGATATAAAACATGACACTTAGGTGCCTTTTGTTAGTACTACCTCTGTACCAAATTTCGTTCCATTCGGTTGTACCGTGTTCGAATTAATAGGGGAATCGATTTTCACACAAAGATGGCCGCCATCCGCAAACTATTACGCTGATGACCTATTGGTTTGGTCGAAGGATGCTCCCCTCATAAAGGTATGTTGTTGCAAAATTTGGTAGAGATCGGATGATTAGGTTAGTCGTAATTTGATTTAAGCTTTGAACATTTGTGTGGCCGCCATTACGTTTCCGTCAAGATGGCGGCGATATAAAACATGACACTGAGGTGTACTTTGCTAGTGCTACCTTTGTACCAAATTTCGTTCAATTCGCATTCATCGTGTTCGAATTGATAGGGGGGGACAGACATTCAGAGTACACACACTCACACACACACAGACACACACACACAGACACACACACACACACACACACACACATACACACACACACAGACTCACACACACACACATACACACAGACAGACACACTTTTTTCGCCCTGTGTTGATCTCATAAGTCTACTTTCATTTTTTGCAAAAATCGAAAGTAGGCTAAAAATAAGTAAATAGGTGTTTGACAGTTTTTTCATAACTCCAATTTAAGGGGCCCATGGGGAGGGGTGTAATTCTGGGGGGGGGGGAGTAATATGTAAAATTATACATGGCCTATGTTGTAGACAATAACACATTACATCTTTTTTGTCTGTTGCTATTTCATCATACGACGAATACTTAGGGAGTTATTAATGATTTTGTACTTTTTGGCCGGAATTTTCTAAGTCCCAGGAATGACATAAAAATTGATTCGAATGAAATTTCAAAAAATAGCTTTTTTAATACTTTTATTATATTTTTCACATCTTTTAGGGTCCTAAACCAAAATGATGTTTTGATGTTGTTTTTTTTCGTCCCATGCATTTTTGGTTTCAGGTGAAAGAATTATTTCCCACTAGGACCCATGCTTATCTATCTATATAACTAATGTTATAACGGGATTCCAAATGTTATTGCGGGCGAAACCGCGGGTAACAGCTAGTATAAAATAAAATCAGTCTAACACACACTTAACATTACAAAAATTGTGAGGTTTGAAGCTATTTTTCAGTGTAGCCTAAGTAAAGAAAAGTTTGGTGCTTTTCAGTCGGTCAACACGAATGAACCCAAAAAGAGCTTGGTTATGCCCTAATCCTGAAATAAATTACATGAGATTAATAAATACACTAAGATGACCAGTTTCGATCGTCAAGCGATCATCATCACATCCATTACACTTAGGCTATAACATCTATGTTTGAGAATAATGATTAAAAATATTTACAATATGTACAATTATTTAGTTGCAGTATTGGTAATGCAACTGTCGGTGTATGCTAAATGTAGTTTATCTAATGTTAGGTGAAATGCTAAAATGGTGATAAAAATCCGGAGTTTGTCTATTTGGGGTGATTATATGGTTAGAAAAAATCAACTATGGTTATACTGTGATAACAGGTAAACAGACACTTAACATCGCAAAGTGGACAGGCTAACACACACTTAACATTACGATGTAGTCAGGTTAACATACACTTAACATTAGAAAGTAGTCAGGCTAACACACACTTAACATTACGAAGTATCCAGGCTAACAGACACTTAACATTGCAAAGTAGCCAGGCTAAAACACACTTAACATTACAAAGTAGTCGAGCTAACACACTTAATATTACAAATGATCTGGCTCACAGATACTTAACATTACAAGTGATCTGGCTAACAGACACTTATCATTACATTTTAATCAGGTTAACAGACACTTAACATCGCAAAGTGGACAGGCTAACAGCCACTTAACATTACAAAGTAGGCAGGCTAACAGACACTTAACATCACAATGTAGCCAGGCTAACAAACAAGTGATCTGGCTAACAGATACTTATCATTACATTTTAGTCAAGTTAACAGACACTTAACATCGCAAAGTGGACAGGCTAACAGACACTTAGCATTACAAAGTAGTCAGGCTAACAGACACTTAGCATTACAAAGTAGTCAGGCTAACAGACACTTAACATTACAAAGTAGCCAGATTAACAGACACTTAACATTACAAAGTAGTCAGGTTAAAAGACACTTAAAATATTACAAGTTTACGTCACAGAATGTCGCTCAGGAAGGTTGGAAGCGGTTCAATACAGTTGTAGTTTACTCAATACGAGAGCAGACTTCGGTTTCAGCTTCACCAGCATGAAGAATTAAATGCTAACATTACCGGGATCCGAGAGCGCTAACGCTTTACGTTGTGCCGTAGTGGCATCGGGAGAGCGTGAGTTCGAATCCCGCCTAGGGCTTCCTGAAAAAAGTTTTCGTGCTTTCCCATTTGCACCACCAGGCAAACGCCGGGCCACAGGTCCACGGCCAACTTTCCTCCTGACCCTTAATTAGACACAAGTTAGCAGTCACCTGCCACCATACCCAGTTGTATCTACTAACAATTTTTTTTCTGCTCACAGATACTCTCCTCGCGACGGTAGAGGAATGATCTATTGCATACTCCGTGGGTGAAGGATAAGCGATTTTAAAGAAAAAGCTAGCAATAGGTAATTTTGTCAATCCAGAGTTAAGAGTGGACTACAGTTCTTATGGTACAAGTGTGTAGCCGGCAGCTATGGCACAGCATGCAACACGAGGAACCACGACACTACAACACAGCATACATCATCAACATGCAAAGGAAACGCAAATAGAACATCAGACGAGTTCATAAATACCACGTTCATCAATGTAATTGTTTTATTTCGCAAAACACTCGCTACTCTCGAACTTCTCAACACATTGGTATACTGGCTTTCACGGCCAGTGAATTAAAACTCAGAAATGTTTCTAGGTCTGTGCCGTGTCTTGTGTGTGGCTTTGCCTTGGACACCCAGCTGACTCATCAGCGGGTTCTTGGTGTCCACGCCCGGACCCTCACAGGAGTAGCGAACTGCACGCTACCTCCCTTTTTATGAAGCGCACCTGCGCCTCTTTACCCTTCCATCTTTTTGGTAGACTTCATAGGAAGGTTATAGCTGATTGAGCTGTTGGTTCTCGCAGTAAAGAGGCGCAGATGAATGAAATGAAAAGGGAGGTAGCGCGCAGTTCGCTACTCCTATGGGGGTCCCGGCCGGGGACACCTAGAGCCCGCAGATGAGCCAGCTTGGTGTCCTAGGCGAATCCCCACACAAGACACGGCACAAACCTAAAAAAAATGCTGAGTTTTAATTAACTGGCCGTGAAAGCCAATATACCATCTTTTTGGAAGCCTTTATAGGGAGGTTATGGCTGCTTGAGCTTTTAGTGCTCGCAGCAGATTTTTGCCTCTTTTCAATCCCGACCGTGCCCTTCAAATTTTATTACGTCTCACCAATCCAACATGGCGGCTGTGTGGAATACTTCACCGGCATTCTATATCTCCGAAACTGTTAATGATATCACCCTGACGTTTTGAACGGTAATAGAGGGTACTACTAGAAGTTCAGCTATGAAACTTCCTAAAACCTGCAAAATAAAAAAAAACGAACATGGCGGCCAAGCGAAGGTGAAACATTTTAATAGAATTCTCTCGCGATTTAACCATCCGAGCGCAGTGAAATATGCTACAGTACATGTTTATACACATTTTTATGCACTGGCGTCTAATTTAGTTCAATTATTTACATAATCTTAAGATGGCGGCTGTGCGCAATTTTAACATTAAGTTTTTATTTCTTGTGTATTAATTATGCCATCGAAGTGAACGTTTGATTAATGAACCTAAGCAAAAATCATCTAATAGTACATAACTTTATGGCCTAAATATATGAAAATCCAACATGGTGACCATCCGAAATTTTAGACGGTTCTCAATATCTATTAATCTATGATAGCAATCAAACTGACATTGTGTATGTGTATAGAGGCTATGAACATACGTTCACCAATGAGACATTCAATAACCTGGTGAGCACAAATCCAACATGGCGGTGACGCGAAATATAAATATTTAAATGGACGTTTCTCGCGATTTATCCATCCGAGCGCAGTAAAACCTGGTACGGTAAATGCTTATACAAATTTTTATCCACTGGCATCTAATTTATTTCAATTGTTTTCATAACCACAAGATGGCAGCTGTGCGAAATTTTAAAATATGGTTTTCATTTCTTGAGACCTAATCATGCGATTGAAGTTTGAATACTACACCTACACAATAATTTTCATGTAATAGTACATATCTCTAAGTCCTGCATACATAAAAATTCAACATGCCGATCATCTGAAATATTTAGACGTTTCTCAATAACTACGAAAATATTACAGCAATCAAACTAAAATTTTGTATGTTGATAGAGACAATTAACATAAGTAGGATATATGAAAATAGGCTTTAGTTCTCCACGGAACTACTTGTTAGACACAGTCGCCACCGACATTGAGACACTTTTCGTAGTGTGGAATGAGTTTGAAGAAACCACTCTGGTAAAACTCGGGGCCCTGCGATGTAAGGAATTGTCGCACAGCCTGGTACCCATTATGGGCACTATTCGGTAACCCAACACATCATGGGGCATGTGATGGGCCCGGGCACAACCAATACACAGTGTGGACGCCAAGTCTGCCACCGTTATGCGCCTGTCCACTAACACTATGACCTGTACTCGAGCAATGTTGTTCTCATTAGTGGATGTGGAGGGACGCCCACTACTCCACACTCTGCCCTACTTCACTGAACGTGCAACACCAGCAAGCGACCATTTGACGAGACATACACGGTCTGTAGGTGTTCATGGATGACTAACACACTAGCCCCACGTGCCCATTAATACCGAATAACAGCACACACTTCCATTGGCAACCACGTTGTCAGAACACGTCTGTCTGCCATCTTGAGTTGTACTCGAAAGATATCGGGCACGCCGGTCTGCTGCTCCTCTCTCTTCGTCATCGCTCAGCGCATGCGTCATTCCCCCTCCACTGACGCTCCTTCCGTCGTTGAACCAGTCACGGGTGTGGATTCTTATGACGATTGTTTGTGTCACCTGGAGTACCATCTGGTCGTGCAATAAAATTACGAAACTTACTTTCAGAACTTTCCTCGTATAAGACAGAGAAAATACAGCTTTTAAAGACTTCGAAGTCATCAATTCTGAGGGGAGTCCGCTAAATGTAAAAGTCCATAAGAGCCCGTAGTCCACTTTTATCTCTGGACGGTCAATAGAATCTCTTATATAAAAACAAGTGTCCTGACTGACTGACTGACTCATCATCGCCCATCCAAAACTATTGAAGTTAGAATCATGAAATTTTGGGGATATGTTCGTGGTAAGTCGAAAACGCGCACTAAGGAAGGATTTTAGGATATTCAGGTTCTAAAGGGGTGTTAAGGGGATAGACCTGCATTTCATTGAATAACAATATCTCCCGATTGGTTTCATTGGGAGATGTGATACTCGGCATATACACTCATCATTAAAAATAAGAAGACACGTGTCTGAGGGTTTTTCGATTTGAAGTATATTATGAGGTGAAAGGGGTGAAAAGTGGGGGTTGAAGGATTCTTAACGGAGCGTGTATCTCTTAAACGACATAGGCGAGGAGTTTGATACTCAGTGGAAAAAAATCAGCTTAAAAAATAAGTAAATAGGTGTTTGACCGTTTTTTCATAAATCCAATTTAAGGGGCTAATAGGGAGGGGTGAAATTCTGGGGGGGGGGGGGAGGGAACAGGAAAGAAAGTGTCCTAACTGATTGACTGACAGACTCACTCATCAAACTCAGGGAAAAAAACTGCTTAAAAATAAGTAAATAGGTGTTCGACAGTCTTTTTCATAAACCCAATTTAAGGGGTTCTTGGGGAGGGGTGAAATGCTGAAAAAAGGAAATTGAGAGAAAAAGTCCTGACTCACTCACCATCGCCCAGCCAAAATTATTGAAGTTAGACACATGACATTTCGGGAAATATGATCATTGTATGTCGGAACCGTCCACTAAGGGAGGATTTTCGGATATTCAGGGGGTCTTAAGGGGGTTAAACCTGCATTTCATTGAATAACAATAACTCCCGATTGGTTTCATTGCGGGATGTGTTACTCGGCATATGAACACATAAAAAATAAGAAGACATGTGTCTGAGGGTTTTTCGATGTGGTGGATATTATGAGGTGAAAGGGGTGAAAAGTGGGGGTTGAAGGATTCCTAACGGACCGTGTATCTCTTAAACGACATAGGCGAGGAGTTTGAAACTCAGCGGAAAAAATCAGCTTAAAAGATAAGTAAATAGATGTTCGATCGTTTTGTTTTTTTTCTAAATTCAATTTACAGGGGTCATGGGGAGGGGTGAAATTCTGGGGGGGGGGGACCGGAAAGAAAGTGTCCTAACTGATTGACTCTCTCACTCACTCTTCAAACTCAGGGAGAGAAAACTGCTTAAATATAAGTAAATAAGTGTTTGACAGTTTATTTTTCATAAATCAAATTTAAGGGGTTCATTGTGAGGGGACAAATTCTGAAAAAAAAAATGAATGAAAATGTCCTGACTCACTCACTCACTCACTCACTCACTCATCATCGTCCAGCCAAAATTATTGAAGTTAGAAACATGACATTTTTGGGATATGTTCGTTGTATGTCAAAACCGTACACTAAGGGCTGATTTTCGGATATTCAGGTTCTAAAGGTGTCTTAATGGGGTTAAACTTGCATTTTATTGAATAACAATATCTCGTGAGTGGTTGCATTTGTGGATGTGATACTCGGCATATAAACTAATCATTAAAAATAAGCAGACATGTGTCTAAGGGTTTTTCGATGTGGTGTATATTATAAGGTGAAAGGGGTGAAAAGTGAGGGTTGAAGGATTCCTAACGGAGCGTGTATCTCTTCAACGACATACGTGAGAAGTTTGAAACTCAGTGAAAAAAACAGCTTAAAAATAAGTACATCGGTGTTCGACCGTTTTTTTCATAAATTCAATTTAAGGGGCCAATGGGGTGGGGTGAAATTCTAGAAAAAAAAAGGAGAGAAAGTGTCCCGACTGACTGACTAACTCACTCACTCATCAAACTCAGGGGAAAAAGACAGCTTCAAATATAAGTTAATAGGTGTTCGAGCGATTCTTCATAAATCCAATTTAAGGGGCGCATGGGGAGGGCGTAAAATTCAGGTAAAATAATTGAAAGAAAATGACCTGACACACTCACTCATCATCGCCCAGCGAAAACTATTGAAGTAGGAAAAATTAAATTTTGGGAATATTTTCGCTCTATGTCGCAAACGTCAACTAATGAAGGAAATTTGTTTATTCGGGTTCTTAAGAGGTGTTAAGGGGGTAAACGTGTATTTCATTCATTAACGATATCTCACGAGTTGTTTCTTTGGGGATGTGATATTCGGCATATAAACTAATCATTAAAATTAAGCAGACATATGTCTAAGGGTTTATCGATGTGGTGTATATTATGAGGTGAAAGGGGTGAAAATTGGGGGTTGAAGGATTTTTAACGGAGCGTGTATCTCTTAAACGACATAGGCGAGAAGTTTGACATTCAGCGGAAAAAACAGCTTAAAATATAAGTAAATAGGTGTTCAACCTTTTTTTCATAAATCCAATTTAAGGGGCCCTTGGAGAGGGGTGAAATTCTGGGGGAAAAAAACAGGAAAAATAGTGTTCTAACTGATTAACTCACTCACTCATCAAACTCAGGGGGGAAGAACAGCTTAAAAAGAAGTAAATAGGTCTTCGATCGTTTTTTAAATCATAAATCCAATATAAGGGATTCATGAGAGGGGTGAAATTCTGAAAATTAAATGAAAGAAAATGTCCTGACTTACTCACTCACTCATCATCGCCCAGCCAAAATTATTGAAGTTAGAAACATGAAATTTTGGGGTTGTGTTCGTTGTATGTCGAAAACGGCCACCAAGGGAGGATTTTTGGATATTCAGGTTCTAAAGGGGTGTTAAGGGGGTAGACCTGCATTTAATTGAATAGCAATATCTCCCGATTGGTTTCCTTGGGGGATGCGATACTCGGCATATACTCTCATCATTAAGAATAAGAAGACACATGTCTGAGGGTATTTCGATGAACTGTATATTATGAGGTGTATGTGTGAAAAGTGGGGGTTGAAGGATTCCTAACGGAGCAAGTATCTCTTAAAAGACAGAGGCATAAAGTATGAAACTCAGGGGGAAGAATCAGCTTGAAAAATAAGTAAAAAGGTGGCCGATCGTTTTTTTTTTCATGAATCCAATTTAAGGGGCCCATGGGGAGGGCTGGAATTCTGGAAGAAAAAGTCCACTAAGGAGGGATTTTTGGATATTCACTCTCATCGACCAACCAAAACTATTAAAGTTAGAAAAATGATATTTTGGGGATATGTTTGTTGTGTGCCGAAAACGTCTACTAAGGAGGGATTTTTGGATATTCAGGTTCTAAAAGGGTGTTAACGGGGTTAAACCTGCATTTCATTGAATAAAAATATGACACAACTATGAAGCGAGCGAAGCCGCGGGTACCTGCTAGTTAATTATAAAATACAACAAGTAGTTCCGTGAAGAACTATACAGCCTATTTTCATATATCCTACTTATGTTAATTGCCACTATCAACATACGCAATTTCAGTTTGATTGCTGTAATAGATTCGTAGATATTGAGAACCGACTAAATATTTCGGATGGTCGCCATGTTGGATTTTATATATGTAGGTCCTAGAGTTATGTACTGTTACATGCAGATTATTGTGAACGTGTAGTATTCAAACTTCAATCGCATAGTTAGGACACAAGAAAAAACAAGGAGAGTTTAAAATTTTTCACAGCTGCCATCTTGAGGTTATGGAAACAATTGAAATAAATTAGATGCCAGTGGATTAACATTCGTATAAGGATTTACTGTACCAAGTTTCACTGCACGCGGATGGTTAAATTGCGAGAAACGTCCATGTGAATATTTATAATTCGCGTCACCGCCATGTTGGATTTGTGATCACCAGGTTATTTAAAGTCCTATAGGTGAACTTAAGTTCATAGCCCCTATGAACGTTAAAAAATGCAGTTTGATTGCTAAAATAGATTCGTAGATATTCAGTATCGTCTAAATATTTCGGATGGTCGCCATGTTGGATTGTTAAATGTATAGGCCATAGGGTCATGTACCATTAAAGGAAAATTATTGCGTAGGTTCATTATTCAAACTTTCACTTCGATCGCATGACTACATCACAATAAATAAAATCTTAATTTTAAAATTCGCACTGCCGCCATCTTGAGGTTATGTAAACAATTGAACTAAATTAGATACCAGTGGATTACAATGTGTATAAATATTTCCTGTGCCAGGTTTCAGTGCGCTTGGAACATTAAATCGCGAGAAAGGTCTATTTAAAATTTTCAAATTCGCTTGGCCGCCATGTTCGTTTTGTAGTTAACCGGTTTTTGAAAGTCTTATAGATGGACTTCCAGTAGTGCCCTTTCTCTCCGTACAAAATTTCAGGGTTTTACCGCTAATAGTTTCAGAGATATAGAATGCCGGTGAAATATTTCGCACATTCGCCATCTTGTGATTATGTAAACAATTGAATGAAGTTAGATGTCGGTGCATTACAATGTATATAAACATATACTGTACCAAGTTTCATTGCGTTCGGTTGGTCAAATCGCGAGAAACGTCTATTTAAAAGTCGCAAATTCGCTTGGCCGCCATGTTGGTTTTGTAGTTACCAGGTTTTCAAAAGTCACATAAGTGAACTTATAGTAGTTCCCTCTATCACCATAGAAAATGTCAGGGTAATATCGGTAATAGTTTCGGAGATATTGAATGCTGTTGAAATATTTCGCACAGCCGCCATGTTGGATTGGTGAGTCGTAACAAAATTTGAAGGGCACGGTCGAGGTCGCCGGGAATAGTGCTATGAACTTTCCGAGTTTCATTGAAATCGCTCCAGCCGTTTAGATTTTATTAGGGGGGGACACACACACGAATCACACACACACACACACACGCACACACACACACGGACAAAAGGTGATCTCATAAGCCTATTTTTTCAAAATTGAAAATAGGCTAAAAATAGCATATAGCCAACATGGCTCAGGGTATGATATACCCAAATATTTTGGTTCCATGCCAAGTGAGGTTGCTTGGTTCCTCAGTTTAGGGCTGCGACTACGCGGTCATGTAGCCCCGTGTACTTTGGGTGTGTGTAGAATCTGTCTGATATCGGGTGTTAATTGTAATGGCTATATTGGTGTGTGTTATCTGTGATTCAGGCGAGGACAGCAGACATTCAATTTTCAAGTAGTTCCTACTTTTGCTTCCAAATGCTACCGTCAATGAAAGCTAGTTGTGAACTTGGTTACTAGATGCCACCGCAGTCGACTCCTGGCCACGAACGTTGGAACTTAGGAGCGTTAGTCAAATCTAACCTATAATTTAGCTTCACACAAGTGTAATTAGTCGAAGGTTCTTTTACATGCCATAAATCTATGATATGGGACCGCCGGCTTTACTTCCCCTCCGAAGGATGGCATACTGAAGGATTGTTAACGCTCTTAAAAAAATCTGACGACTTCGGCCGGGTTTGAACCCGCAACCTTGGCCATAGAAGATCAGCATGCTACCAGCTACACCACCGAAGCCGCCCCTGCCAAGTGAATGACACAAACGAGGATTAGGCCTACACTTTATGCCTAATCACAGAATAGGCTATCATATATATTATTTCAGTAGTATGCATCCCTCCTGCGTCGCTCTCAAGCGACCGATCGTAACAAATGAGCATTCAAATGAAAGAGAATAGACATTAGCAGTGACTTATTGCACTATAATTTCATAAATATCTATAATTTCTTTAAAAACTGACTTTAAAAAAATTGTACGAAGTGTGCGATTTGCAAACACCGTTGATGTAGGAAAATACGCTCTATAATTGCTGTCCACGGGCCACTGTGACGCCTATTTCATGTCATATCAACATTCTGAGGTCTTTCCTTTATCCTGAAATGTAAATAGTGTTCTATAGTCATTTAGTTGAAATAAAAACATAACCTTTCTCCATAAGTCTCTCATTATAAACCTATTGGGGAAAGTGTGTTTTATGAACATGCGAGATTTCTCGCACGGGTCCACTAGTATTTATATATTACTGACTTTCTGTTTTGTTTCAGCATACCGGGCGACTACTATATGAGGACCGACAATCATCCACCATACGGTCTGAGGCAGAGAGGAGCTTCGCCAGGGTTGATTAACTAGACACTGGACTAATTCAGTCAAACCCCAACATGACAGGTGTCGTTTGGGCCATGGAGCTCATACAACTGTCTTAATAGTAATATAATACCGTATATAACCTACTGTATTATGAAATTAATACCGTAAGTCAATAAATTAATCAAATGTACAGTGTACCGGTTTCCGTCACTTTGTGACCATCTTGAGCAAAAAATAGTACCGTACAAATGAAGTTGCAAATCTTACACTAAAATTTTATAAAATGGCTGATTTCATAAATATTTTAAAAATACTAACTACAGGGTCATTATCTTTGTGCACCCCGTAATCGCGGCAAACTATGGCATCATTTGGCTGGCCAGGTGCGGAGCGAGTGGACCTCGTTAGTTTTGTCATTCATATGGACGTGTATCTGCAAGGCTTAGACGTTAGTGTTGCACGTTTAGTGAGTATTGTGATTACTGATTACTGTGATTGTTGGCCATGTCTAGACACCAATTCACATTGCGCGAATGTGTTTATATCCATAATTCGTATATGGAAAGCAGAAAGTCTTGTTCTGAAACAAGACGACAATTTCGAATCAAGTTTCCAGGCAGACCTGTGCCTAATGCCAGTTCAATTATGAGGCTCGCTAAATAATTCAAGAAAACAGGCTCCGTAAATAATAAAAATAAGTTAACAGACAACGTTGTGTTCCTACAGAACAAAAATTAGATGAGATTGTAGTCCATTCTTTCATCAGAAGATGTCAGGTGTGTGTTACAAGAGAGGAATGACATTTTCAACAGCGGCTATGAGCACTGTAAGTACACATTATTGAACATGTTTGGTAAAAGTGTAAAAGTGCGCGCCACCACTGACTGAACCGTGTACGCGCACCCATGATCAGCGCCAGTCAACACCGGCTTAGCTTGCCGTGTTTATCGGGGCGCACAAAGATAATGACCTAGTATCTAAAATGTTAAAACAAGATGTTCAGTAAAGAACATATAGCCTACTTTCTCCTAAATGCATGGGTATTGTTATAACTCTTTGTCCTTTTCAAGGAGTATGATTGAATGTTGGTTGTAGTAGCTTGTTGAAATACAACGTGCTATAGGGATATTAAACATGAATATGAGGTGCCCTTTGCTAGTGCTACCTCTGTACCAAATTTCGTTCAATTCGGTTTCGCCGTGTTTGAATTGATAGGGGGAATCGATTTGCACACATACTTGGCCACCATCTGCAAACTATTGGGCTGATGTTCTTGCAGTTTCGTCAGAATATGTTTCCCACATAAAGATATGGTGTTGCAAAATTTGGTAGAGACTAGATTATTAGGTTGGTCCTAATTACATTTTAGCTTTTAACATTTGGGTGGCCGCGATTACGTTTCCGTCAAGATAGCGGTGATATAAAACATGACACTGAGGTGCCTCTTGCTAGTGCTACCTCTGTACCAAATTTCGTTCATTCGGTTCCACCGTGTTCGAATTAATAGGGGGAATCAATTTTGACATAAAGATGGCCGCCATCCGCAAACTATTAGGCTAATGACCAATTAGATTGGTCAAAGGATGCTCCCTCCATAAAGGTATGTTGTTGCAAAGTTTGGTAGAGATCGAATGGTTATGTTAGTCGTAATTTGATTTAAGCTTTAAACATTTGTGTGGCCGCTATTACGTTTCTGTCAATATGGCGGCGATATTAATCATGACACTGAGATGCCCTTTGCTAGTGCTATCTCTGTACCAAATTTCGTTCCATTCTGTTTCACCGTGTTTGAATTAATAGGGGGAATCGATTCTGACACAAAGATGGCCGCCATCCGCAAACTATTAGGCGAATGACCTATTAGATTGGTCAAAGGATGCTCCCTCCATAAAGGTATGTAGTTGCAAAATTTGGTTGAGATCGGATGATTAGGTTAATCGTAATTTGATTTAAGCTTTGAACATTCGTGTGGCCGCCATTACGTTTCAGTCAAGACGGCGGCGATATAAAACATGACACTGAGGTGCCCTTTGCTAGTGCTACCTCTGTACCAAATTTCGTTCCATTAGGTTCCTCCGTGTTCGAATTAATAGGGGGAATCAATTTTGACATAAAGATGGCCGCCATCCGCAAACTATTACGCTAATAACCTATTAGATTGGTCAAAGGATGCTCCCTCCAAAAAGGTATGTTGTTGCAAAGTTTGGTAGAGATCGGATGGTTATGTTAGTCGTAATTTAACTTAAGCTTTGAACATTTGTGTGGCCGCCATTACGTTTCTGTCAATATGGCGGCGATATAAAACATGACACTGAGATGCCCTTTGCTAGTGCTACCTCTGTACCAAATTTCGTTCCATTCGGTTTCACCGTGTTTGAATTAATAGGGGGAATTGATTTTCACACAAAGATGGCCGCCATTCGCAAACTATTAGGCTAATGACCTATTCATTTGGTCAAAGGATGCTTCCTCTATAAGGGTATGTTGTTGCAAAATTTGGTAGAGATCGGATGATTAGGTTAATCGTAATTTGATTTAAGCTTTGAACATTTGTGTGGCCGCCATTACGTTTCCGTCAAGATGGCGGCGATATAAAACATGACACTGAGGTGCCTTTTGTTAGTACTACCTCTGTACCAAATTTCGTTCCATTCGGTTGCACCGTGTTCGAATTAATAGGGGGAATCGATTTTCACACAAAGATGGCCGCCATCCGCAAACTATTACTCTGATGACCTATTAGTTTGGTCAAAGGATGCTCCCCCCATAAAGGTATGTTGTTGCAAAATTTGGTAGAGATCGGATGATTAGGTTAGTCGTAATTTGATTTAAGTTTTGAACATTTGTGTGGCCGCCATTACGTTTCCGTCAAGATGGCGGCGATATAAAACATGACACTGAGGTGCCTTTCGTTAGTACTACTTCCGTACCAAATTTCGTTCCATTCGGTTGCACCGTGTTCGAATTAATAGGGGGAATCGAATTTCACTCAAAGATGGCCGCCATCCGTAAACTATTACGCTGATGACCTATTGGTTTGGTCAAAGGATGCTCCCCCCATAAAGGTATGTTGTTGCAAAATTTGGTAGAGATCGGATGATTAGGTTAGTCGTAATTTGATTTAAGCTTTGAACATTTGTGAGGCCGCCATTACGTTTCCGTCAAGATGGCGGCGATATAAAACATGACACTGAGGTGTCCTTTGCTAGTGCTACCTTTGTACCAAATTTCGTTCAATTCGCATTCACCGTGTTCGAATTGATAGGGGGGGACAGACATTCAGAGTACACACACACACACACACACAGATACACACACAGACTCACACACACACATACACACACACAGACAGACACACTTTTTTCGCCCTGTGTTGATCTCATAAGTCTACTTTCATTTTTTGCAAAAATCGAAAGTAGGCTAAAATACTGGACACTAAAATACTAAAAAAACAGATTTTTTACAAATTTTGATTAATGTTGGATTTTTAGTCCTTTAGTGTACGGTATTTTCAACATTTTAGATTGTTAGTATTTTTGAAATAGTTATGAAATCAGCATTTTTATAAAATTTTAGTGTATGACTTGCAACTTCATTAGTATTAACTACTATTATTTGCTCAAGAACGTCACAATGTGCACTGTACTGTACTTAGGAATAACAATTTATTAACTTACGATATTAATTTTCTAATTTATTAAACTTTGTCAATAAGGATTTCTTGGGCAGACATGGTCATTTTCATTCATTTTCATAATAATATATTATTATTATTATTATTCGCATGCCAAATCATCGCATTCCAAAACAAGTACTATACTCTGAACTTCGTGAGGGCGTTCAGCGCTATGGAGGTCAGAGAAAGAAGTATACACATTGCCTCAAATCCCACTGAAGGAATATAACATCAACATGCAGAAGCACCATTCATCAAGGTATTGCTGTTTTGGAAGAGCAGAGACGCAGCAGTGCATCAGAAGTGCGAACGAGGAGGAAACAGCGTGAGATCTTGAGGCGGAATGGTCATTTGCCAGCTGGCTGCTCAATATGTGTCATCACTGAAGTAGGGACGCAGCAGTGCAACAGCGTGAGATCTTGAGGCGGAATGGTCATTTGCCAGCTGGCTGCTCAATATGTGTCATCACTGAAGTAGAGTGTGTGGCTCACGGATTGGACTGATCAGTCATCTGAGGAAAGATCAATAGGAAGACTAATTCATACTCGTTCGCGAGTGAATGCCAATATTTTTTTAGCCTACTTTTCACATTTTGCAAAAATGAGGAAAAAGTAGACTTATGAGATCGGGCAAATGTGTGTCTGTCTGTCTGTCTGTCTGTCTGTCTGTCTGTCTGTCTGTCTGTCTGTCCTTCTGTCTGTCTGTCTGGCTGTGTGTGTGTCCCCCCCTATCAACTCCTAAACGGCTGCAGCAATCGAAACAAAATTTGGTAGGAGTAAAGATCTATACCTGAATATCTCACGGCCATATTTAAAAATGATGTCAGTGCTACCAACTGCTAAAAAATCGCAATTGAAATTTGAGCTCCATGTTGGATATCTTGGAAAGTATGAATGGGAGCTATTTCAAAATTGGCACACCTACAGATCATAATATTTTAGTTTAATTTCCAGGAGGCCAAACATGGCAGTGTTGCCAAAATGATTATAAGCCTCCTGATACGTCCAATTTTTAAATGCATATAACTTCTACACTATCAAGTGGAATTCAACCAAATTTCGTATGTTGTATGTGTACATAACCAGATATGACTGAGCGTATTCTTAAGACCTACCAGGGCTGCCAACTGTTAACAAATGCTCCTAATTTATTTTATCCAAATACCAATATATCAGAAAGTATGCAAGCCGACAGCTTTAAACTATGCACACGTATAGTACCTGACATTCTATATTAATTTGGAGTAACTTATATACGTCAGTGCTACCAACATGATTCTAAGCCTGCTGACAGGTCCAACTTTAAATACATGTAACTTCCATACTATAATTTGGATTTCAACCAAATTTCGTATGTGCTATGTGTACCATAACAGATATGACTATGCGTATTCTAAGGAGCAACCAGGGCTGCCAACTGTTAATATGTGCTGTCCCTATTTTTGTTACCCTAATATCAATATATCAGAAAGTATGCAAGCCAATAGCTCTAAACTTTGCACACGTATAGTACCCGGCATTCTAGACGAATTTGGAGTAACTAATATACGTCAGTGCTGCCAACATGATTCTAAGCCTGCTGATAGGTCCAATTTTAAAATGCATGTAACTTCTATACTAACTAATGGATTTCATTCAAAATTGGCACAACAATAGATCATATTATTTCAGATTATTTCTGACCAATACATGCATGACATTGTTGCCAACATGATTTTAGGCGCGCTGTTAGATCCAATGTTTAACTGCATGTAACGTCCATGCTATTCATTGGACTTCCACCAAATTTTGTATTTTGTACCTTAAGAGACGGAACTAAGAATATATTCAGTCATCAGGGCTGCCAACTGTAGTGCTTTATTAGGATACATTATGCCAGGTATACAGTATTTCGAACTAATTGGAAATTTCGATATTAGCAACTTAATTTCGTCATTATTCTAGATAGGTTCATATTCTGTAGAATAATCATTGGCATGAAAAGTAGGCTGTATAGTTCTTCACGGAACTTCTTGTTTCTTTTTACTTGCGAATTGACCAGTTAGGTTCACTCTACAATTTCACTATTTCAGTTGTAATTTCCTCTGCCTCCAGTAGTCCATCATACGAACGCTGTGCTGCTGCCGTTCCAAGCTCTTCAGGTCTTTGTGGCTCGTCTCTCGTCATGAAACCCTTCCAAATTGTGTATACTGTTTCAAAACGTATCCCTTTCCAACATTTGGGCCTCTGGGATGTTAGTCAAGGTCTTTCCGAGTTTCTTTAATCCTTGATGTAGTTGGGTTTTTTTTTCTTTTTTGTTCCAGAAGTAGTAAAATAACTGTTTGGTTAATCTGGATTTGTCCAATCTGTGCATGTGCCCAAGAAATATTAGCCTCCGTTTCCTCATGGTTGCAGGGATTTTTTCTACATTCTGGTAGACTTCGGCGTTGCTCCGAAGTTTACATCCAGTTTCCGTGTTGATTGGGCCCATGATTTTCCGCAAGATTATTATTATTATAGTTTATTGTTTGACAACATTATCACGGCAAATACCGGCTACATTTTCTGTTACAGCCTGGTTCAGCCTTAGCAAGGAACCATCTGTACTGAGATAATTTCTATTACACTGTTCAGAGACTTCACATCCATGTCGTGCCCGCAGTCTTCACGAGTCTTCTTCATTTGTAGGATGAGCTAAGTTCCCATCTGGATCATCGAGCTTTGCTGAGTATTCGGCCAGGGCATTGTCACCAAGGAACTTCCTAACAATATGGCATGTGTTTAACAGAACTGCCTTCTGAAGTTCAATATATATCTGCGGGTGCAGATTCAATATTGATAGACTACTGTGGAGAGTTTTCGGTATAACACCAGTACATGATACAATTATTGGGATGGTAGTCACCGAATCAAGTTTCCACATCTGCTTTATCTCAATTGCCAGCTCTGTGTACTTAGATATTTTAGTAGCAGCTGTTGTTTGGATGTTTTGAGTGTTGGGACATGCGATATCTATCAGTAATGCCTCTCTGTGTTCTTTATTGATGACAATGATATCTGGCCGGTTGTTACTGACTGCGACATCTGTCACAACTCCTCTGTCCCAATAGAGCTTGTGCTTGTGTGTGGCATTTTCGAGTACTGCAGATGGTGTGTATTTCCAATAGGGGACGGAGCTTTGAAGAAGTTTGTACTTCAAGGCCAGTTTCTGGTGGATAATGATGGCAACTAGATCGTGTCCATGTTTGTAGTCAGTGTTGGCAAGGTGGGAACAACCTGATATAATGTGTTGAATGGTCTCACTACATTTGCCACAGCGGCGATACTTCTCACTCTCTGTTGTTGGATCTTTTATGATAAATTTCCGATAGCATCGAGTAGCAACAACTTGGTCTTGGATAGCTACAACAAATCCCTCTGTTTCCGGAAAGAGGACCGAGTGGGTCAGCCTTGAGTGCGACGCTAACTTGTCGATATGAGGCTGGTCCAACTCATGTGGAAACTTCCCATTATTATTATTATTATTATTATTATTATTATTACTATTATTATTATGATTATTATTATTATTATTATTATTATTATTATTATTTATTTATTTAATCGAATATCAGTAGCACTTTTACATAGCTCGTTAAATCAATATTTCAATAAATTATACTGTTGCGTAAACTTTCTCGACCAATTGCATACATAATATAGCATTGGGCTACTAGGTTGAGTGACACTTAAAAAAAACTGACGTTTCGAAACAAATGCTTGTCCCTTTATCAAGGGTTGTAAAGAAAGAAAGAAAGAAAGAAAGAGTAAAAAATGGTATATTGCCTCCATAGATAAATGATATAAGATATGAAGCCATTTCGAAACAAATAGTTACTCATTCCTTCTTTCTTTCTTTCTTTCTTTCTTTCTTTCTCTTGACAACCCTTGATAAAGAGACAGGTAGTTGTGTCTAAAGGTCGGTTCTTTTTTCACTCAACCTAATAGCCCCAAAGCTATGTTATGTAATATTTCGTAGGCCTCTCACCAAGGCGGACCGGGTTCGATTCCCGGTCAATGCATGTGAGATTTTCGATGTGAAATGCCATGTCCTGTGGTTCGGATTCCACGTAAAAAACGGAGGTCCCGTGGCTTATGATCGCGAGATTAACGGTCACGTTAAACTACAAGCTTCCTTTTTTATGTAATATTTCAATTCTTGCTAAATGTCTTCTTCCTCTCTGTCCACATTTGTATCGTCCTAGGAAGATGTCGTTAACTGTGCGAGCTTCCAGGGACACTAATTTGATGTGAAACATCTGAATGTCATTATTCTCCACTCTTTATTATGGTTAAATAAATTTATATTACATCTATACTGTGTATTATTTACTGTAACCTTGAATTCCCTGTATCTCTACCATCCTTTAATGTTCTTAGATATCGGCTTTCACCGCCAAGTAGAAGATGTATAATGAGCCAGGAGATCACAAGGATTGTCTGGCTGTCAAATACTGACGTTCAGTTCGGTAATGGAAAGTTAATTCCAACTACCTTACTAGAGGCACCACTGGCAGGAATCAGTGTCACCAGATCCAGACACCCAGCCATTCTCACAGCGAAAGCACTAGACGATGTTGGCTTCAACATCAACAACTCATGGAAACAGTGACTAGAAAGTTGCCCTCCACAATGCATAACTCTACCATGCTCGACAAGAAACCCTCCAGGATTCGATCAACCACGCCGGTTTGGTCCACTTTGAATCGCATCTGTATGAGCCATGATTGATGTGCTGATGCCCTCTTCCAGTAGAGGAAAATACAATCCCCAAGGTGCGACTGTGGATCTGAAATCCAATCTGTTTGGCTTTATAGTGATGGAGTGCACCAAGAGAGCAATATTGGAGAATTCCGTGACTTCCTGAACGCTACACCAGAAGCTCTTCATTACATAAGGCATATGGACTTATCTTTGTAGTACTCTGTTCTCTATTTTATATTACGATGATGTCATTTATATTTTACTGATGTGTATATGCCATAAGATAAATAAATAAATAATGATAATCACCACCAAGTGATTAACTTCGCTAATCTTCTAGGTTGCAGTCGTGCCTTTTGCGTGGATTTGCCTAGGTCAGGGGAGGCCAACCTATTTGCAGCTTGGGCCATGATGATGATGATGATAATTGTTGTTTTAAGGGGCCTAACATCTAGGCTATCGGCCCCTGATGGTTTGGGTGTTCGTGAAGATGAAAATGAAAAGCGAAATTAAAACTAAAACTAACTACTAACATACATACTAGAAGAAGAAATGGAAAACTAAATGGGAATAAGGCAAATAAAAGGACAGAAGGAAAAGAAATGCCCTCAACCCTCCGAGAAGGCGGATTGAGGGACTTGGAAGGAAGGAGGGCCATGAAAGGCATATAGGAAAGTGAAAGAGGAGAGGGTCCGCCCCAAAGGTAAGGGACAAAAGGGGAAAACGGACCCAGCTCAGGAATCCCTCGGGGTCGCCAACTCCCGAACTCGCCAGCCGTGAGCCCCTGAGGGTGTAGCATTATCTAGGGTGCACCAGAAGTGGTGGGGCTACATACACCCTGCCTCCTTAAGGGCCTAGAGCACAAGGCAGGAGGTAAAAGGAAAAGAAAAAGAAGGCTGACCCCTCGCAGAAGGAGGGTATCAGAAAAGATGAGACAAGGGCCAATTAAGGCGGGAAAGGAAGAGACTCCCTAGGCCTCGGATACCCTAATACCGTCGGAGTCAGAAGAGAACAAGAGTTGACCAAGTGAGGTCGACAGGAAAGAAGACAGAGAGGAGTCCGGCACAAGTAAGTGGAAGCAATGCCGGACTCAGCTGGGGCCCCGTGGTCGCCAACCCACGCCCACAAGATGTGAGCCCCTGGGGGAGCAGCTTGGGCCAGAAAAGTAATTTAAAAATATTTGAAGGGCCATCTAACAAAATTTATATTAATAACTACAGTATGACTCGTATATTAACGTTAGTAAAGTATTCAGGTAAGTGTAGGCCGATATATAAAGCGCTAGCAGTAGTGCCCGGCTTCGCCCGGTGGATTTATTTGTTTTATAGTTGATGAAGAATACTACTAAAGAACTGGCACATAATACTTAAACGAACAGAAAAAAAATATTTTAAAAATGTAACTTTTTACGGGGGTGGTGGTGGTGGTGTTGGGGGTGGTGGGGTTGGTCGGGGTGATAAGTAGTACAGTATAATGGACGTAACATTCAGGTCATTTTCCCGTAATGATAATGAAAATAATGAATAGGGAAATAGCTATTTACTAACTACAATAGCCTACTGACACATGTACTTTACAAACGAATTGAAAAAATATGATTAGAAGGAGGAGTTTGTGAAATAAAAGACACTGCCTAGGGCCTATATCTCATTGGCTGTTAGAAATGTAGAGATCAATAGTGTCGTCTTTGGCCACGTAGTGCCATAGGAAAATAATCAGAGCACTTTGGAAAACTTCGGCTCCCGAGCTCTTGAAGTACCAATAGTGTCATTTATCGCCACATACCGCTCAAGGATAAGGATCAGAATAAATGAAAGTAAATTTGAAAGCACCAACGCTTATTGCAGCTGATTACCCCAAAGTACCGCACCAACACCATCGCACTTATACAGAGTGTAATATTTTCATGATGATAACTGTGTTAAGGGGTTTAAGAAATCTTCTTGCAATAATTACTCCCCGTGACTCCAATTTATAAGCAGCGCAAGTTGTTACTATTTTCGCAATTCTGGTAGCGGTGACTTGATGCAGCTCGCATTGCCAGCCAACAATTGACTTATTAAAATATTCTTACAGTTACACTATACGGACATGAATGGTTCTAGGACCTTAAAACGTAGTTTTCAAGTTCATTTTGTCTGCTGTTCTAAATGTAGGGAATGGAGAGAGTTGTCCAAAATATCAAGTGGACAGTGTTACCCGCAGGGTTCCAAAGGGTAAGTACATTAAGTTTGGAAGTTTGGTTAAGATCGGTGAAACGATGTAGACTTGTGCCAAAGCGCCTAAATGCAGGGAATTGAGTGGTCTGTCCGAAATTTCACGTAGACAGTGTTACTCGTCGGGTTCCAAAGGGTAAGTATGTAAAGTTTGGTTAAGATCGGTGAAATGGTGTAGATTTGCGCCATAGGGCGTAAATGCAGGGAATGGAGTGGTCTGTCCGAAATTTCACGTAGACAGTGTTTTTCGCAGGGTTCCAAAGGGTATGTATACAAATTTTGGTTCTGATCGGTGAAACGGTGTAGATTTGTATAAATAACAGACAGTCAAACCAACATTGAGCTATATATAGCCTAACATCGCTCGGCGTTGACCGTGTATTATAGCACAAATGTGGGTTTTTTCGCTAATCGTTGGAGATACACGAAAGGTGATAAGGGCCTTTCGGATAGAAAAGTAAATTTTAAACCTTGTATATGCCATCAAAAGTTTGCTATTTCTTAGCGTTCTCTTTTTATTTGAAATGGAAGTATGAAATTTTGAAACCAATGGGTGTAGTGACGTCACTAAAATGGTCGCCATCTTTAAATAGTTCAAAGTATCGCAATCAAAAGTAGTCTATATGTTAACCAGGTAAATCAGCTACATCCATGCAAAATTTCATGTAAATCGGACCATCGGTTCTTGCGTGATTGAGTAATACACAGACACACACCATCACATTGTATTAATATGATCATGTCATAGGAGTATTTCATTTATTCACATGTATGTCTACCCCTTATTAATCATGTTTCCAACAGGGTCGGGGATGAGATGCGTTGAAATTCTATGTGGTGGGTGGTTTTACGGCCGGATGCCCTTCCTGAGGCCAACCTCATGAGAGGAATTAATGAGATGGATGAAACTGGGCAAGGATGTGGAAGTAAGCGGCCGTGGCCTGTCAGAAGGTACCGTCCCAGCATTTGCCTGGTGTTGAAAATGGGGAAATCATGGAAAACCATTTCAAGGACGGCTGACGTTGGGGCTCGAACCCACCCGTCTACGAGTCAGCAGAGAGCTTGGCCCATGGCCTAACACTGCGCTTTAGCGAGCGTAGCCACCGCTGTCGGTATCCATATAATCATATAATTTATTTTATACATTTTTTTAAATTATCATTGAAAGGAAACACATTGGATTATTATAGAAATGCTCGTTAAATTAGTCTTACAGTCTCAAAATTCTGAAGACCTGTAATGTTAATTTAATGTAATTTTTGCTTTACATTTTACAGTCTCTGTATATCAGGTGAAATTTTTGAAGTGCACAGAACAAGCATATTGGCAAAATGTGCATCTGAAATAGTTGAACGTAATGTATTCTTAATAACATTCATGGCAGAAAACGTTTGATCACAAATGCATGTGCAGCCAAATCTGCACACGAGCCTTAGAGCAAGATCGTGAATTTCAGACAACCGGTCTAAATCCTTTTAATAGCCAGGGAAGTTTTTAATAGATATGACCAGTGAGATATATGAAATTATGCTAATAAGGTCTTCACGGAACTACTTCTTATCAATAAAATTATCTTTGGCATATTGGCTTTCATGGCCAAGATCACCAAGAGCCCAATGATGAGCCTGACTTGGTGCGTCTAGGTGAAATCCCACAAAAGACACTGGAAAAAACCAAAAGATTTGCTGTTTTAAAATTATCTTTGTTCCAATTAAGAATACTGCTACACTGCGCCCTTGAAATTGCTGTTGTGATTTACAAAAATGTAACCAACACAACAGATTCTCCTCATGGAATATAACAATTGGCGCAGATTCCTATTCCTTTCCTTAAAATTGCATAATATTTCTTTATGTTTGACGATGTCGAAATGTAAACATCATGTGTCAGAAAACTGTAACATAATGAGGCTCATTATAACACTATTTTTCATTATGAAACTGTTTATACCACCAATCAGAGCTCAAGAAACAGATGTGTGATCAATTAGCTAAGGATACTGAACACTTGCAAAGAAGCTTATGAGACTCAGTTTCGGGGGCTGTGACAGTCCATTTCGTAAGTTGTTGTTAAAGCGCTTCATTAACATGCAGGGTAACATATAACAAAGTAACATGCAGGAAAAAGTGAAGCCAGGGTTATAACAAATGAATTTAATGACAGATCAGCTATTTACAAAAAATGAATCAACAAACAAAACTCCCATAATGACTCCCACTGAATAAATTAAATTGCCAAAAACTAGGCCTAATCTCAGGAGAGATTATTACTCGGACCAAATGTCCCAAAAATCAACAATAATGACAATGTATGCGCGTGTGCTGTTCTACATGCTTCACGATGAGTACAAATGAATGCATGATTCGTCATCATCCGGATAAACTTTCAGAAGACGAATCTGCATTACTTAGAGCTAGACAGACGCGGGGAACAACTATACACAACTTAAAACTAAACCGACACTTCCTATACTAAAATAAACAACAAATAATTTCCGCATGAAATTGGAATCAAAACTGCCGTAGCAAAACAATTACTGCCTAAAATTAGGACTTCTCACAAATCAACACAAGTAAGTTAACACGTGACCAATAAAACAAATACACATATGACCACCGTCATTTTTACAAGTAAATACAACTACACCACACAGGTGTCATAGAACAAACACTAGGCTCAAAGCCAACATTTACATCATTAACACAATATTCCATCCATACGACATGCAATAATCCGTCACAAACATGGCGAACTCCCCAATTAATTATGGTTCAAATAACCATCACAAAAAGAACAGGTTTGCTAATGATAGCTTAAAGGGGCCAGTCGGACAACAAGACTGCCTAACAAAATAAGTCACCATGGCTAGACGGGCGGTACGTGGAAATCTGCATATCTGTCAACCCACGTGTCAAAATAACCTCGACCTCCCAAGGCACGGGATCGAGTCTCGAAGAAGCGTGCCCCAAAGCACAATATATACGTGTGTGTGTGTCAGAACAAAATATCTCAGCATTTCCCCTAGGAAATCCAAGAATCAGCATTGGACAAGGTACAGTGGTCTCCTCGGAGCACCCGGCCTTTCCATCAAAAAAATACAACAACAACAAAATGAGTGTGGTAGGACCTCTACCCCTCTTCACGTAGAATCAAATCACACACCTGACACGATAACACACACAGAATCACACGTATGGGTTTGACAGACCCTGAAATAAAATGACATAAATATTTTTCCACCAGCTTGCGCTTCCGTTCTAGTCTGTGACTAACGAACCTGAAAAGGACTCCGAAAAAATCTAAAAAATTAGAACTAAGGTGTTCTACAGTTACATCTTAATTTGTTGCGCTCGGCAACCCTAGTGTGATTAATAACCTGTTCATCAAACATCTTACATAATTACCTCCCTTTCCTATCAAAAATATGAACTTTAATAAAGCACCACTTATCGAATGTAACGAGTTTCGCATCCGCATGGATAAAATCAAGTACACGCGCCGTGTACACTAAATATGACTCCAAAGAAAAATACAACAAACAACTTTGGCCACGCGCCAACGTATATTTAAAACACTAGTGTCGGGTGCACAAAAAATCTATACAAGAAAAAGAAATAAATGAATTATTTACAAACTTATCTAACTACATATTGAGTAAATCAATTTTTGTACATCACCGTATCAGCTTGTAGAACATATAACTTCCATCTCGGCCCATTTCCCTACGGGAAATTAGCCCTCCATCGTCGACTCCATGGAAGCGTTGGACATCACTCCGGCTCCTGACCAAACGTCGGACATCTTGGCGTATTCTCTTGGACAGAAATGTTCAAAGTTAATATAAATGCCTGGCTATAATCGAGTGAGTTACTACTTTCACCCACAATTGTCCTATGCGATTAATCAACGAAGACTTTCCCTAGCTTAGCATTCGCTTACACACGCACAATATATCACTTGAAAAATACAATAAATATTTACATGAACTATACACTTCAAACACATCGTCACTGGCTTGAAAAACAAGTTTTAAATATGACTGTCTCGCAGTCCTTATCTCGTTAGATAATCTCTACTGCTCTTGTGAACCTTTGCTCGCGTCGAGCACTAATTGGAATGTTACTTAAAGTTTTGCCCATAAGAGCTGAAAATAGTTGTCTTTAGAATAATTATTACGAGCGTAAAATCACCACGCAAACTGGCGTGAACCTAGCTCACCAGAGTTCAAAACGGTTGTCTTCGAAACAGCGTCTCCTCGATCAATTTATTGGAAACTGACAGAGTGAGGTGGAGTGGGGAGAATTAAGAAAAATGTTCTAGAGTTTTTATCTCACATACATGGGACTAGTGTCAATCTTCATCATTTAATTCAAAAGTCTCAGCGCACTTGTGCGGAGATATTTCGGATCGGCGGTTCTTTAGATAATCAATTCCGCGCGCTTTTTACAAGGGACGCTACCCATCGCGTGGTTTTGGCCTGGTCTCATCTGATTGGGTGATTAAATCGTAGGTCGGTTGCAACTAACTCGTGACCATTCCCTCATGACTCCAATTTTGGTGCATGTTGTTACACAATTTGGCCTTGAACTTGGCTTACCCGGTCGTCTTCAAGAATAGCTGCCAAGCTCTGCTTCTGTGGTAATCATTGCAACACACTAACTTGCCTTCCTCTGCCTGGGCCGCAGTAATAATAATAATAATAATAATAAATCATGAATACTTATTCATCGCAGATTAATAAGGGTTCAATACCTTCGCGCATGCGCTCAAAATCCAACATGTCTATATAAATTACCGAAAGTGCACCGTCCATATGTTCGCGTAAATAAACTTCCAAGCACACAGAGCGCATGCGTCGGTCGGTCAGAGAGCTTGGAAAACAGAGATATCCTACCCAGCCCTTGCACTCCCGATCACAAAATTCTAGTGACTGAATCTCAACAGATATTTATAAATATTTATGTTAAAACATATAATAAAGTTATAATTATCGTCGAACATAAACAGTCGTATGCAACTCGACTATAATGGTAAATAAGACACTCGTATGGAAATTATAAACATACTCGTGTCTTAGTTATTGCCATTACAGGCTCGTTGCATAATGTACTATTATGTTTAACCCTGACTATTATCCCTCCCTATATTATTCTGCTAAGGTCCCATTCCAGTTTTGTACCGAAAATAAGGTCCCATTAACACCAACCTACACATATGGGGTACCTACAGGTTCAGCATAACCCAATGCGTAAGCGAAACGCACTCACTCTTTATATGCCTCACAATTAAATAAATACCTAAAACATGTATATTTACAATGAAATAATGACAGAATGCAACACGGTAACCATGGTAACAGAATCTCACAAGTCCATCTATTTCTGTAAGACGCAATGCGATTCCACTTATTGCATTACTGTGAAAGTTTCCAGACGGTTATAAGGTTATCACTGAACCAGACAAAGCAGTAAAATTCATCAATACATACAGTATAATGCGCTTAAGGGGGTCATGGGGCACTCTAGAATTTATTCACGCAATTTTCACGTGTGAGTGTGGTACGAAAGGTCTTTTTCACCCGACTATAAAGGGTCTCCGTAAACCACATTTTCAAGGCCCTTGAATTAACAGTGTCTGTGATATTCCCGGAAAACTAACTTCGCTCTGATATACCTATGAAGGAATGACAAACCCCTAACCACTGCACCGGTAGCTGAATGGATACAGTCTGATTATTCATAGGATAAATCATTCATAGCATTCATTGTTGAGATTTTGCTAAGTGTACTCTTTACAACTGGAATATTCGCGGGCGAAGCCGCGACGGGTAATGCTAGTATGTCAGAAAACTGTATCATAATGATGGTCATTATAACACTATATTTCATTATGAAACAGTTTCTCCCACCAATCAGAGCTCAAGAAACAGTTGTTTGACCAATTAGATAAGAATAGCATCGCACCTGCGCTGAGTTCCAAGGCCTCTATTTTAAATTTCACTGCGTTGCCTAGTGTCATAGTGGGGTAATCGAGGAGGCCATGGTCAAATACAAGGCATTCTCTGCGTCCCATGCGCTCTGTTGTCAGTACATAAAACTGGCGAAATCTCGACAGATATTTATGAATATTTATGTTCGAACATAAAATAGTTATAATAATTATCATCGAACATAAACAGTCGTATGCAACTCGCCTAAATGGTATATAAATTATAAAACTCGCATACGCTCGTTTTGTAAACATACTCGTGTCTTAATTATTTCCATTATTGGCTCGTTGCATAATGTACGAACATAATATTTATCAAATATCAGATAAATATTATGTTCGTCCCTGACTATTATATGTCAGAAAACTGTATCATAATGGTGGTAATTATAACACTATTTTTCATTATGAAACAGTTTCTCCCACCAATCACAGCTCAAGAAACAGTTGTTTGACTAATTAGATAAGAATAGCATCGCACCTGCTATAATATTTTCATTTCCAAACAATATTAAATTGAGCTCTAGGCTCCAGATGATAAATAATCACAAAATCTGCAATGTGCCCAACTAATGTTCATTCTATACCATTCCTTAAAAAATTCTGGTTGGTTGGTTGGTTGGTTGGTTGGTTCCTTGGTTTAGGGGCTGCGACAACGTGGTCATGTAGCCCCGTGTACTTTGGGTGTGTGTAGAATCTGTCTGATAACCGGTGTTAATTGTGATGACTGTATTAGTGTGTGTATCTGTTTTTTTAATTCAAGTAGGGACTGCAACTTTGAATGTTTCAAATAGTTCCTACTTTTGCCGCCAAACGCCACCGTCAACGACTACTAGGCCTAGTTCAGAACTTAGCTACTAGACGCCACCGCAGTCGACTCTTGGCAACGAACGTAGCAACCTAAGAACTTTGTTTACATTCTTAACGTACACAATTTAGTTTCACACAGGTGTAATTAGTTCAAAGTTCTTTAACATGCCATAAATCTATGACATGGGACCGCCGGCTTTACTTCCCCTCCGAAGGAAGGTATAATGGAAGAGTGTTCTTTGAAGAACTTATATGTCTGACACATTGTTGTAACTCAATATAATACAACTAGCGGACCCGTGCGAGAACTCTCGCATGTGTATAAACCACCCGCCTGGCTTTACTGTTATGTGGGCTCCTATAAATATGTTTATTTGTTTAAACGCACTTTTACACAAATTGTCGATATTTCTAAAATCAGAGAGCAATTCATCACTGCTGCTGGTTTAACAATGGGTTGTGTGCGCCCCGTGTGTACAGACTACCCGCCTGGCCCTAGTGTTATGCGGCCGTACGCTACACAGTTCTGCCACGGGCTATCGTCTTGTTTATTTGTTTAAAAGCACTTTATTAGCAAATAAATATATTTCCGTTGACTTTTCAAGAAATTCAAGATTTTTCCTGTACTATTGAGAGGATTTGAAAGATTTTGGTACAAACCACACCTTCTAACTCCCTCTGGTTTAGGAGCTTGAGTTTTGTGAAACATACACCTTAGCGTATTATATAATGCGTCGTCCAGTTGCAAAATTCGTTTAATCCACTTGTGAATAAGGATCATATCGTAATAGTACATTATGCAACGAACCTATAGTGGCAATAATTAAGACACGAGTATGTTCATAAAACGAGCGTATGCGAGTTTTATAATTTCCATGCGAGTGTCTTAATTACCATTATAGGCGAGTGGCATACGACTGTTTATGTTCGACGATAATTATTATAACTATTTTATGTTCGAAGATAAAAATTCATAAATATCTGTCGAGATTTCGCCAGTTATATGTACTGAACAGAGCGCATGAGACGCAGAGAATGCCTTGTATTTGACCATGGCATCCTCGATTACCCTACTATGACACTAGGCCAGGCAGTGAAATTTAAATTAGAAGGCCGTGGAACTCAGTGCATCTAATTGGTCAAACAACTGATTATTGAGCTCTGATTGGTGGGAGAAACTGTTTCATAATGAAAAATAGTGTTATAATGAGTCTCATTATAGTACAGTTTTCTGACTTATAATACGACTGTTTATGTTCGACGATAATTATAACTTTATTATATGTTTTAACATAAATATTCATAAATATCTGTTCAGTAACTAGAATTTTGTGATCGGGTGGTGCGCTAGGTAGCATATCTCCGTGTTCCAAGCTCTCTGGCCGACCGACACATGCGCTCTGTGTGCTTCAATGCCCTATGTGCAGATCGTGAAACAGTATTCAGTAAAACTGTCACCGTAGTCGTTTGAAATCAACGCGCTGTGTAGAAATTGGATTGGGTATATTAAGGTACAAGTGCTCTTTCATGTCTCATATTCACCAGTTTATTTATGCGAACATATGGACGGTGCACTTTCGGTAATTTATATAGACATGTTGGATTTTGAGCGCATGCGCGAAGGTATCCTTACCTAATTGGTCAAACAACTGTTTCTTGCGCTGTGATTGGTGGGAGAAACTGTTTCATAATGAAAAATAGTGTTATAATGACCGTCATTATAATACAGTTTTCAGACACACAATAGTCAGGGTCGAACATAAAATTATTTATGTTATGTAATTTATTTATTTTTTGTTTACTTTTATTTTGTTCTGTTTTATTTTGTTCTGTTTTATTTTGTTCTGTTTAATTTTACTTCGTATTTCGTTTTATTTTGATTTTAATTCTTTTATTTAATTTTTCTACTTTATTTTTTAATTTAATTTTGTTTATTTTGTTTTATTTTGTTTTGTTTGATTTTGATTTTGTTTTGTTTATTTGGTTTTATTTTATTTTGTTTTGTTTTATTTTGATTTTTCAGAAAACAAACATAAAACCAAAAACAAAAAAACGAGCAAAAAGAAAAATTCAAAAACAAAAGCAAAGGCAGAAAGCAAAAAAACAAGAAACACAAAGCAAAAAGAAAAATTCAAAAAAAAAAGCAAAAGCAGAAAACAAACACAAAACCAAACCCAAGAAAGAAAAGCAAAAAGTAAAATTCAAAAGCAAAAGCACAAAGCAAACACAAAACTAAAACCCAAAAACACAAAGCAAAAAGAAAAAAGTAGAAAACAACAAACATAAAAGATACGTGAGGCAAAGTCCAGAGAAAAGTTTCTCATGAAAATTATTCTTATTCACAAGTGGATTAAACGAATTTTGCAACTGGACGACTCATTTTATAAATTGACTAGCATAAGTACCCGTTCTTCGAACGGTGTTCGGTGTTAACACCAGACATTATAATAATAATAATAATAACAATGTTATTGGTGTTACATCCCTTTTAAGTACTGTTGCTTTTAGAGACGCACCAGACATTATCAATTGAGCTACTGTTGCAATGGTTAGCGGCTTGTAATTCCTTCATAAGTTTATCAGAACGAAGTTAATTTTCTGGGAATATCACACACACTGTTAATTTAAGGGCCTTATAATGTGGTTTTCGGAGATCCTTTATAGACTCGCGAATTTTTTGTCTCACATTGAGAAGTGCAACATATGCTTTGGTCGTCCTTCTAGGATAATTTTTATATTTCGCCTATTTTAGCATGTATTTTGAGAAGTTTTTCCCTATATCCACCCTTCTACTGTATGAAAAGTACGGTGAAGAGTTTTATAAATGATTGGTGTATTGACTCATAATTTTACGATGCACCAAGCATCCGAACATGAGTTATAGGCGTACATACGGATACACAGAAAGACAGACAATTCTATTGTCTACAACATATCACCCAGAAATCCAAATATGGGTATATCTACCACACAGTATCAAAGAAAATCATCCTTACGATGAACCCGTATGTCGACAAAAAAAAAAGAAAAGAAAAAAGATTAGTTGAAATGTGGTCTGAATCTAAATTCACCTAACGTGTACTTCCTGGCATGAAATAGAATTGAAAGTCTTGTAGATGAAGCGCAATACACGTCACATAAAAACTGACCCTCTACGTTGTGTTGGGTCCCCATACACAGGAAGACCTCTATCATAAATTATAAAAGTTTGTGGTGCATGAAAATTCAGGTTCTTTAGTCTCAAATGGCCCAAATTTACGATGCACCACGCCTACGAATACGATTTATATGCGTACATAAAGATACACAGAAAGACAGACAGACAATTCTATTGTCTACAACATATCACCCAGATATCCAAATATGGGTATATCTGCCATACAGTATCAAACAAAATCATCCTTACGATGAACCCGTATGTCGACAAAAGAAAGATTAGTTAAAATTTGCTCTCAAACTAAATTCACCTAACTTGTACTTCTTGACGTGAAATAGAATTGAAAGACTTGTAGACGAAACGCAATACACCTCAAATAAAAAATGACCCTCTACGTTGTGTTAGGTCCACATACACAGGAAGACCTCTTTCATAAATTATAAGGCTTGTGGTGCATGAAAATTCAGGTTCTTTAGTCTCAAATGTCCCAAATTCCTAAAAGCCGCAAAAAATGCTGATTCAATTCAGGAATTTTTGAAAATAATGTTGCTGTTTGGAGATATAAAGGATGATTGTAGTTTTACGTGACCATTAATCGCGAGATCATAAGCCACGGGACCTCCATTTTACGTGGAATCTGAACCACAGGGCATGGCATTTCACTTTGCAAATGTTTGGAGATATAATAGTCCTTCTGTACTATATGTCGCACGTGAAAAATGCATGAAAAAAATCTAGGTTACCCCTTGACCCCCTTAATTGCATTGATGAATTATACAGTCTACGTTGGTTCCGTGATAACCGTATAGCCATTTGCAAACTTTCACAGAAATGTAATAAATGGAGTGACATTACTTCTTACAGAAATAGATGGAAAGTTGGATGCCACCCTTTGAGATAATGTTGTCATGGTTAGCGATTTCCATTCCTTCATTTGTTTGTTAAATTAAATTAGTTTTCTGGGAATATTTCAGATACTTTTGGTTTTAGGGCCTTATAATGTAGTTTTCGAGGACCCTTTAGGGCCCCCAAGTTTTGTTTCTGGCACCGAGGGGGCTTTGTCTCCTCGTTGTACGCCATAATATAATAATAATAATATAATATAGGGATAGGAATATAATAGACCTGCCGTACCACACCCGGAGGTGTAAATCGCGTGAAAAAATTCTACTGTACCCCTTGTCCCCCTTAAGCGCATTATACGTATTGATGAATTCTACAGCTTAATTTGGTTCCGTGATAACCTTCTAGCCGTTTGCAAACTTTCACACCAATGTAATTAATGGAATTGCATTGCGTCTTACAGCAATAGATCGACCTCTGAGGATCTGTTGCCATGGTTACCGGCTTGTATTCGTTCATTAGTTTATTAAATGAAGTTAGTTTTCTGGGAATATCTCAAAAACGGTTGGTTTTAGGGCCTTAAAATGTGGATTTCGGGGACCCTTCAGGGCCCCCGAGTTTTGTCTCTCACATCGAGGGGCTGAAAATGATTTTTGTCTCGTCCTTCTACTCCTATTTCAGCATGCATTTTAAGGGGGTAGACCCCCTTTTATGAGAGGTACGGAGAAGGGTTACGTCAATGATTAGTGTCGTGCCTCTGATGGATATCTGTACCAAATTTTACGTTGATACACCCAGCCGTTCTCGAGTTATAAGGGAACAAATTTGTCCACAGACAATCAAACAAACAGACAGACCAAAACATCATTTTCGCGCGCATCTATCATAAAACAGTCTGAAACGTGTAAATAACTCAAATTTCAGTAGAAATTCAGAAAAAAACCAGACAAATTTTCTATTTATATATATAGAGATATACTGCACCGCTCGATGTTGACCGTGTTTTATTGCACAAATTTAGGTTATACTCGCTAACCGTCGGAGATACACGAAAAGTGATAAGAACCTTTTGGATAGAAAATTAAATGCTAAAGCTCGTGTATACCATCAAAAGTTTGCTATTTCTTAGCGTTCTCTTTTTATTTGAAATGGAAATATGAAATTTTGAAACCAAAGGGTGTAGTGACGTCACAAAAGTAGGTTTTACTCGCTAACCATTGGAGATACACGAAAAGTGATAAGGACCTTTCGGATAGGAAATTAAATTTCAAAGCTCGTATGTCCCTTCAAAAGTTTGCTATTTCCTACCGTTCTCTTTTTATTTGATATGGAAATATGAAATTTTGAAACCAAAGGGTGTAGTGACGTCACTAAAATGGTCGCCATTTCTTAATAGTGCAAAATATCGAAATTAAAAGTATCCTATATGTAAACCTGGTATTTCAGCTACATCCATGCAAATTTTCATTTAAATCGGACCAGTGGTTCTTGCGTTATTAGGTAACAGACAGACAGACAGACAGACAGACAGAAAGACAGACACACACCATCTCATTTTTATATATTAGTATGATTAGTGATCAACTATATCTCTGTTCTACTAACATGGCCACACCTTGCGACATAACGATTTCCTAACTAATCTCTTGGAAGGAAAAATCACAGGGAAGAAAGGCTCAGGACGACCAAGAAAATATTTCCTGCAAGACATCACATTAACTCTTCACTATGGTTCCTACTATGAAATGAAACGAGGTTCTGAAGACGGAGAACAATGGTTACGGAGACAAGGCATTGCCTTTGGAAGTGGATGATGATTCCCACTTTCATAATATTTTATATTCTTGTCAGACTAGCATTGCTAAATGACTCCCATTTCCATCATAATATTCGGGGTGTGATGGCGCAGCGCTCAAGCTGTTGGCCTCACACCAAGGTGGACCGCGTTCGATTCCCAGTCAATGCATGTGAGATTTTCGAAGTGAAATGCCATGTCCTGTGGTTCGGATTCCACGTTAAAAGGAGGTCGCGTGGCTCATGATCGCATGATTAATGGTAACGTAAAACTAAAAGCTTCCTTTCCATCATAATATTGTCCTTAAGCAATTTAAAAAATACTCAAACATCAATTTCCCTATCTGACTTCCATTCTTACAGCAATAGCTGAAACCTCTTTAATTTTGAACCTCAATTGCATTTTGTCCGCATTTTCAATCTCATATGCATTTTGTTAATATTTTGAATTTCAATCGCATTTTGTGTTTCGAATCTTCATTGCATTTTGTACGTATTTTGAACCTAAGCAGTAGTTAAGCAAAGTGGACTCTGGAGCATGCCCTTTTATGGTTTTCTCAAGGCCATCCACTTTCCCCGACCCGCACCTGCGGTGCGCCGGAGGCCCCAGCCTGTGGTCAGGGAGGGGAATGGGGGAGGGGAGTGGGTTGGGAGGGGAGGCGGAAGGAGCTCGGGAGAGTTCCGAGCTGGTCCAGTCATGGGAGAAGACTGGCCGCTCTCACTGGTTATGCAGTCTCCTATATGGAGTGCTTGATGCCCGCGAAGCAGACCCGAGCGTCAGCGAATGGAGCCGAGTCCCGCCGAGGCGAGCGAAGCTTCTTATAGTCGCATGACCCGAGCCACGGCGTTCTTAAGTTAACAGGCGGGAACACTGCCGGCGGGGCTGTGACGTCATGGGTCTTACTACAGACAGCAAAGAGATGCTCAGTCTTGTTGGAGCGCTGTGATGTGGTCATTGTTTCTATGTTTCGAGGGTGATATTTCACAATATATTGCTTTTCCTGTTGTCCAGTGACAAGTGTTAAATATACCCGTGCCCCACGTGGTATATTTTAAAAGCAAATACAATGCCACGAAGGGGTTATGTACCAGGATGTAGTAGTAATTTTCTGGTTCGTGGAGTTGAAACCGCCTACGTGAAATGTTTCTCTTTTCCCAAGGAAGTAAACTTGAGAAATAGATGGCTGAGAAGCATCCCGTGGAAGGACTGGACAGCTTCTGAGAACAGTGTTGTGTGTATTAAACATTTTCAACCGGACTGCATTATTTTACAGAATGAATACTGTGATTCTAATGGACAGAAACAAGTGTATAAATACGATCATCCTAAGCTAGTTAAAGGTTCTTGTCTTACTATTGTTGAAGGTTTGCCGAAATACTCGACAAAGGAAAGTGAAATTAAGCGGAAACAACCAGAAGAGAGGAGAAGAGAAATCGAAGTGAGGAAGGAACATGCTCAAGAAAGTGCTGTTGCTGCTGCAGAATGGGACGATGTTATAATCAGTTTCGAGAATTTATGCAATTCTCTTGGGAAACGATTAGCAGATAATAGCACTAAAGTGAAAGGGGACTCAGCTATTAATTTCAATATTTTTGACGATAGAGTGGTCATATATAGAATCAATTTTGAGTCTATGACTTTTGTTTCTTTATATTAATGTAGATAATCATTTACTTGTTTCGGTACAATTTGCAATTGCCTTCTACAGAACTTTCTTCAGTGTTTGGGAATTGCAACAGCTGTGAAGAGTTGAAGAACACTGTTCAGTTTGTTACAGTATCTTACTGAGAAGAGATTCCAAACCAACTTGGAAAATTACGTGGCCGATGTCTTAAAATTGCTGGATGTCATTCAAGAAACTTTATTGGATAGTGGAGAAGAGGGAAATTCTCAGCATGTTAATTTTTACCCGAGCAATTCTCTCTTATATTTAAGAACAAAAAAGGTCCCCCAACATGATACTTTACTCTTACATATTGTACATGCAATCCGCGAAGTGTTATGATACTATCAGGCAGAACAAATTTCTATCCCTTCCTCATTCCAAACAATGACAAAGATTGACTTCTTCCCTTAGTGTAGCTCCGGGTAATTTTAACGAAAACGTTCATTTCTTGAAAAAAGCCGCTGAAAAGTGTGATGATAGGTGGGTAATTTTGCAACTTGATGAAATATATGTTAAAGAAGAAATTTCCCGTTTGTTAAAGTACATAAACAGATATGATATTCTCACTTAAATATATTCAACTAATTATTGTGTTCTGTAGAAGATACAAAAACCGCCTACTTGTAGTTCAATCAAACATTAGTTTCCAGCATGCTCTTTTTGTATACCGCTCTGGGCTGACTTGTATCGCAGTCATTTGCTTTAATCGCCTGTAGTGACAGCGGAAAACGTCTCGCACAATTCATCGATCACTAAGGAAGGACTGTGGTGAAATTCGGAAGTCCATCCCAATTTCTTCTGTAAACAAAACCGATTTAATTACATGAATGCATCTCTCTGCCATATGACTAGCGTGCTGTCCGCCGGCCAGCTAAGACCCCTGACGTCACTCGCCGGTGGCAGAGTGGGGGTACCGCTCCCGCCTGTAACTTAAGAACGCCGTGCCCGAGCGGTGGCGGATGGAGCTGAGGTCAGAACAAAGCTTGTTGGAACCGGGGCTATGTACCGACTCGAGATTGAGGGTAGATGGATGGGGAAATCTGTCTTCGGCACTGTTTGGGAGCAGAGTGCAGCCGATCTGCAAGATAAGAGTGTTGAGGTTGAGGCTTCTTTTGGGAGCCGTTTTTGTCGAGTCAAGGCGAGCTGAATGAAAAAGAGAAGATTGCTCTTAATTATGACTGTTGCTAACCCATGATGAGCTGTCGGGTGAGGGATTTGAACCCTCGCTTTCTATGTAGAAAACTCGATCTGAAGTCGAACGCCTTAGACCACTTGGCCAACCCGACAAGGAGGGAATTAGAGAGGTTAAAATAAAAAACAAGAATCATTATACAAGATCAGATTTATTAATCCAAGAATTGAAAGAGGAATTAAAACCTAACCATTTTACATAAAGTTTATCGCCATTTTTAATCACTTTTTCAACAAGATAATGCTTGGGATACTGTGTTTTCTGAAGTTCTTCGATGTAGAATTCTCCTTTGATGGGCTGATTGTTACTGTCCTGGAGTAGATAGGTGACTGGATGGGTACGTTTCACTGGACGTATGGTGAATATTTCGGTGCTCCAGTTTGGTGTCTACCTTTTTGAGAAGATTGATTTATGTTTACTAATGCGTACATAGTCACCCACGCGAAAACGAACACGTCGTGGGTCACCAGTTTTGATGCCATGACGAATGCGATTCAACTGTGGAGTGCTTTTTATTACCAAACGTGGCTTTAATCCAATAGTTCTATGTTTGGTATTGTTGTAACGCGTGACTAAATGCTGCACTAGGTTTACCCAGCGATAAGATCCTCTGACTGTAAATTCTTGCCACATGTGGGTTCTTAATGTTTCTGTTGAAACGTTCAACCACACTTGCCTTTAAATTACTATAGGTGGAATCAGGGGCGCACCCAGACTTTTGGTTTGGAGGGGCGTTCCTCAATAACATGATTTGAGCTATGGAAAGAGAATGTGTTTATTATTAGCCATGTATGTAAATATGAATATTTGAGATCATATGCAAAAAAAGATATTCTATTAGATCAAGCATACTGTAGAATGTTCTGTTAAAACCAATACAAAAGATGCTATTGGACTGGAGATTATTTAAACAAAATGTGCATTGGTTTTATACAAATTTTAGTTACAGTGCCATTGAGCTAAGGTCATACAAGTAATAAAAAGGAACTGCATGATTTTTATCAAGAATTAACTTTTGATCACGATCAGAGTGATAACGACTGGATTGCTCTACTCACTATTATCATAACTATATATCCAGCTACCAGGATCGTCAGACTGATGTGTAACATCAATTATCTGCAATCATTTACTAAGTTTTGATTTGTTTATACCAAGAACTAGTATAGGTTTTAGGAAATTAATAATAACATTTTGATTTTGAATACGGTATGTAAATTTAATTGGAACTAAATATTACATTCTAAAATTTACGAGATGTAATTGTATACCATAGTGTTATGGATTGTAACAAATATTTTATGTACTGTACGTGAAAATATATGTTATTTTAATTTTCCTTAATAACTAACATTATAATAAAAAAAAACATTTCTAGAATTTCAAGTTGAACTTAATCACACAGGCTTAATACAAGTTTAAACAAATAGTTGAATACAAATCATGTATTAATGAATTAACATTAACGTTGTTCGAATAAAGCGGAAACTCAAATTTCACAGAACAAAATCCAGCCGCCTAGCAAATTTTTTCAAAACGTTAACTACCTCTGTACTGGTGACTTCAATTTCCCGGTGAATATTCAGTGCTGCTAGTACAGTCAGCCTGTCTGCACCCATGGTATTCCTAAGATATGTTTTCAGGCGACGTAGTGTAGAAAATGACCTCTCAGCAGTGCTTGTAGTCACAGGGATGGCACACAAAATTCTCAACAATGTGTGGATATTAGGAAACAAGTCCTTGTCACATAGATTCAACACATCGATTGCGTTTTTAGGGATATTAGCGTGGGTCTTGAAGCTCTTGTGCCACAGTTCAAACTCAGCCATAAGCAGGCCTTGTTGTTTTCTCCACTTTCAATTATGTCATTCTTATAAAAATTACACAGCTGTAAGAAATCAAGTTGCATTTTTTCTTGGAATGTTCCCTTATGCGTATGTGATGCATTGGCTGATGGCAGTAAGCACTCAAAACTCTTTAATAAGTCTTTATGCTTCATGAATCGAGATTCCAATGAAATAATGAAAGAGTCAATCCAAGGGATGAAAACAGATCTTTTGTAGTATAATTCTGGAGTTTCTGCTGGAATGTTGCTTCTGTTCAGTTGTCTTCCAACTGTTCGAGGCATCGAAATTATTGAACCGCAGTTATTAGCAATTTTGGTAGCTTCTTCAAACAACGAGTGAAATTCTTGATCTGCATTTTTTCTTAGAGATTTTAAGCTTTCAATCACAGTTTCAGTGTGTGTAATTGCAGACGATAAATCTAAATCAGTTCCCTGAAGCTTTTTGCTTAGGTTTACTGTGTAACCTAGCAGTTTTTCTGATGCCAAGAGAGAAATTATAAATTCACCTTGACTTAAGGAGTTTAGTAGTATTAGAGCTCCTGAAGAAGATTCCCTATCATTCCAGTTTTTAATCTCCTCTAACGCTACTTCAAGAGGTTGCAGCAGTTCTTTCATAACAAAAATAGCATCGTGCCTTTGTACCCATCTCGTTGGACAAAGCTGCAGGAGTTTTTTCTTGTTGGTTTCAAGATTTACCTCAGATTCAATGCACTGTTTTAAAACTCCTTGCCTTTTAGGAGTGTTAAAAAAAATCCCACAAATTCTCCACTATTCCAAAGCAGTACCTGATTGATACAACCTCAGACACGGTCGACAATGCCAGGTTAAGACTATGAGAAGCGCAATGCGCTTATATTGCTGTGGGGTGAGCTTCTTGGATGCACGCTTGAGCCCCTTTAAGCTTTGCACCCATGGCAGCCGCCCCATCGTACCCCTGGCCACGTAGGTTATGTATGTCTATATTACTGTCTTCAAGACCTTTAATCAATGTTTTTGCCAATACGCTACCCGTAGTAGAGGTTAGAGGCATGAACTTCAAAAATTGCTCACATATTTCATAACAATTTCAAGTATTTGGCGTTACATAACGTAAACACAAAGAAAACTGTTCAACAGTTGAAATATCAGATGTTTCATCTGCGAGAACACTAAAAAACTTAGCTTCTTTTAATTTACTTGCTATTTTTTCAGTTGTTATGTGGTTACAAGCACCGATGACTTGATTTTGAAAATTCCAACTTATATAGGTCGCATTTTTGCCACATGACCCAAAGTGATCTTTCAAATTGTTGTCACCTGCTTCAATTCTAGCTCTGAGCAAGCTCTTAAGTTCCCCTCATTTTCAAATGGTTTGCTGTCGATTTGAGACTGACCATAATCTCTATGGCCCCTAAGGGCGATATTTTGCCTGCCTCACAAAATTATAGTTTCTATTATTGGAATTATTCTTTTCACATTATTTTGCGCTTGGACGTCTTTTCCTTTATCAAGAGATTTGTCAATCGGTTTCATTCGGCAGTCCATAACTCTTTTAAAGTTAGCTGCGCTTACACATGAGTCTTTATGGTACTGCGAGTTTGCATGTTTTTCAAACTTTTCTAGTGCTTTTTTCCAGTTACAAAAACTTTCTTCAACAAGTTGTCCAGTATGTTGAGCGTTACTCTTACCTACTTCTTTTTTTTTGAAAAAAGCATACAATGGACACAGTATGCACAGTCTTCAATTCCAGATTACGAAAGCCAGGTATATTTCTTAAGCCATGAAAACGAAAATTTTCGTTGTTGGTTCCCATGCGATTTAAAAGGAAAGTTAAAGTTGCTCTGAGGAACCCATTTGTCATTTAAAACTTTGAACTTTTCATTGTCCGTCAACACTTTGTTTTTAAATAAACCAATGTCCAAATCCATGTTATGTTTACTTACAACGGCCTTAGGCCTGCTCACATTTGCCTCTGAGCCCTCCTCTGACGAACAACTTGGCTGTTTTTCTATGCTTGCAGTCCTTGTTAACAGTTCCGTACTCGTTGAAGGATTGCCACATTCACTAACACTAACAACATCATATTTATTGATTTTTAACGGTTTAAAGTAGTTTTGCATGTTTGACTTTTTTTTGTCTCCTATTACTTCTAGTCCAATTGGACACTACGAACACCAATAGCCAATAGAAAATACAAACACAACAACAATCAACGAATCAACTTTTACAAACACCACTACTGACTTGACGCCTGACACAGAGCACTGCACAATACATTGGGGAGAGAAATTTTCACCGCTGTCCCACGCGCATCTTGCTCCGAGCATAGTTACGACAACGGCCGGAAATATCCGATTGTGTTGTGTTTACAATATATATTATTATCACTCAAGTGTTGCATAAATATAGGCCTAACATAATTCTGTTTTAAACCAGTAGAAAATCGCAAAATGTTTCAACGTTCCAACACTAAACATTCTGGAGCCCGTTCAGCAATCAATTTTCTTGAAAGATATCATCAATGTTTTTAAAGTGTTCCCAGGTTTTAGGGGGGGGGGCTTAAGCGCCCCCCCCCCCCTGGGTGCGCCCCTGGGTGGAATAATGATGAATGCCAAGTTCTTGCAAGTATGAAGAAAACTCCTTGTTGAAAAACTCCTTTCCTTGTTCTGTCTGGAGGAGGCGTGGTTGTCGTTTAGCTCTTTGAATAATATGTTTAAAAGCTGTAGTAACTAGTTTACCTGTTTTATTTCGCACAGGTTCAACAAAGACCAAAAAGCCATTTTGGAATAGACATCAATGACAGTGAGCAGATACTTGATACCGTTGTTAGTATTGGCATAGGGAATCATTTCCACAAGATCAGCTTGCCATAGCTCATCAATTCCTCGCGAGACAACATGACGACGTGGATAGATACGACGAGCTGGTTTATTCAACTCGCGAGCAATTGCCGTTTTGATAGGTGAAGGGGTATTGTCACGAGAACCCATCACACAATAATGCCTGCATGACGAAGTTCCTCTTCTATTTCTACAATTTCACCTTCATGACCGGTATGTCCAGCCTGTTGGGAAGCGTGCAGGAGCTGTAGACTTGTGACCAACTTATTAGGATTGTTCCAATAGGCAAAATCGACAAAAGGTTTTAAAGTTTTAAACGTGACACCGGACACTGAGCTTTCATGGTGCACACTTGCATAGGTGGGAAACAATTTGGATATGATGGCCCTATATTTTAAACCCTTATTTGCATTGATTGATTCAGAACGTTTATAATTACGTCTAAAACCATTTGTAGCCATTAAGATGTCCTTATACGTTTGAAGATCGTCTTCGTCATAGCCATCCTTAGAAGGTACACGTGCAAATAAAAGTTCTAAAAGACCTGGCGTCAATTTATATCGAACTGTTTTAACAATCATGACATTATCTTTTATTTTAATCACTGAGTCACCAATTCGAAAACGTTTTTTGTCATAGCGAACACCGTAGGTCGTATCAGTTTTCCTAGTAAAGAGGTCTTCAAGGTAGGGCATTACCATCGGTCCAAAATGCTCTACCAGAATACCTTTCAGCTGCACATACTTTTCAGGTGTAGCCAAGATTTCTGACAGAGTAGGTTTTTTTCTCTTGATCTAGAGGGCGTTTGAGCAATGACTGTAGTTTTTAGAAACTCTGGAAGCGGTGATTCTGTTCCAGAAGTAAAAACATCCTCAGCTTCTTCATCTTCTTCTTCTTGTTCCTCCTCCTCGATTGTTTGTGTTCCTTTTGATACTATATTTGCCTTATTGGACTTTGTTGTTCCCTTTAACACGGCTTCCAGAGGTGATTTCAAATGTTTCGAGATAAACAGCTCACTATCAGCATGTGTGCGTTTCAGTTCGCGGAACTTGCGTCGAATATTATTTCGCGCACGGATAATGTGTTTCTTTAATTGAGTTCCTGCTGTTTCCATGATAGCTGAAGAAATGATGTTTGAAAAAGCCACGCAGCGCCTTAAATACGTATGAAATGATCAAATCCCTTACTGTAGCGACCGCTGTTGATGTCACTCTGCTTATCGATAACAAGACAGCTGTGATGATGAGCATTCCAGCACGTGGCGCACAACTGTGTAAAAGTTTGAAAGGTCATGTCTGGGTTCACGTGATCATCATAGACGTGACGCATGTTACGTTCATCCTGACGGAAGAGGACAATTATGTTGGCATTGTCACGAATGAGCTGTTTGGGTATTCGGGAATAGGTTTGGCATAGATAGAAACAGTCGATACATTTGTGACGTCCCATGCTGAAATAGGCTTGAATGATAGCTTGCCGTTCTGTGGACACATCATCAAAAATCATGAGCGAATTTAGGCGAACATGATCTGGTGAGACAACATCTTCGTGTGCAGGGAATGTGAAATAGCCCATGTTGCGAAGACCTGACATGACTTGTCATACAGTGGTTGATACAGCGACTTGGTAAAAATGTAGATATTTTGAAAGCGCACTCCGTTTAACGAGGTGATGAGCGTAAGCAGAAGATTTGTTTTTCCACATCCTGATGGTCCAGCGATGAGACAGCGAATGGAAGACGGAAAGAGCGAGCCGTGACGTTGTTTGGATGTTGTTGAGAAGAGGTTAGAAACCAAATCTCCCACTGGAAGTGAATGTTGTTGCTTAATAATCTGCATATTGACTAACTGTGAAAGGGGGAGAGGTGGTCTCTATATACATGAAGCAAGTGGTTGCTTCCGATCCAGTGTAACCATGGATGCCTTTGGAAGAACACATAAGACAAAGAAAAGAAATGTACCATCTGTTTCAACAAACGATCCAAAACATGATACAGATCCAGCTAATAAACGATATGTTGATGCCAATGCACTGCCATGCACAATGGGTGGTCATTATGACTTTAATGGAAAGTGATTAACCAATATAAAAGAACCAATATTAGCTTCAGATGCATGTTCAAAAAAAATGTAGATTATTATCGCTTACGGCGTTTCAAGGGGGATTATGAGGCACAGAATAAACGTATCACGAGCGTTGCAGACCCTGTAAACAATCAAGATGTGTGCACCAAAGCCTATATGTTAACCAATGCTGTGGTGTTAACGGAAGCAAAAGACTATGACGTACACCAACTTCGAATCACTCAGCTTGCTCTTCCAACAAACGACACGGACGTTGCTAGAAAGGACTATGTGGATAACAAGGTCAAAGAGCTACTCCGTATTGTACCTACCCTAACTGTAAATGGTTATACGGCAAATAATGCACGCCTTGTGGATGTGGCTGATCCTGGGGATGATCAAGATGTTTGTACAAAACGGTTTTTAACCTCTGAAATGGAAAAGGTGTGGGAAATTAGGGAGAACGCACTACAGATGAAGCGAAGACGAATAGCCGAAGTTGCTGATCCTGTGCAACCTCATGATGTGACGACTAAGTGATTTTTGGAACAACCGTTATCGCTTTTCATTAAATCAATACCCTCCATATTTTTGCTGCACATTGTAAACCAACAACCGGTAAAAGACCCCAATGAACACACCTACATACTACGTTCGGGTTATAGCAATTATCATTTACTGTATGATGGTGCCAATCGTGTTATCGAGTATACACCAGATTTTAAACATTTAGACTTACTATTAAATGGTAGTGTTATATCATCAACACTCATCGATCTGGCGGTGAAAGCCGAGGACTAATTATCCTTTCAACTGAAACTGTCGTCTGAAGAAAAAGAGATGGGGAAAACAATTAACGATTTTCCACTGTATATAGATTTTGAATATACCGCCACCATTGCTTAAATAATTGCACGCTCTCTTCCCAAGGAGCGTTAGTTGTGTTCCATACTTTACAGCGTGAGGTTGTCTCATTCCCTGCTCGCGATGGTGAAACAAAGATATGTGGGGAAGAAGAAGAAGAAGAAGTCTTTGAGAAAGGGAGGCTTTAAAGCCATTCTTCATGCGGCACGTCAAGCTTCGCGTGGAGAAAAAATAGCGATTTGGCCATTAAAAAAGCCCTCCGAGCAGCACCCATGCCAATCCCAAAAGTAAACTACGTTTTAGAAAGCGTGCGTGGGTTATTCCTGTACCGAAACGTGGTGGAGTTTTACCTGCACTATTCGCTGGACTAGCAGCTCTGGGTTCACTTCTTGGTGGAGCAAGTGCGGTAGCACGAACCGTGAAAGCAGTTGAGGAGGCGAAGCAACAGTTGAAGGAAAGTGAAAGACATAATAAAACTATGGAAGCCATTGCACTGCGCGGTGAAGGTGCGAACAAGAAAGGACTAGGCATTTACATGTCGCCAAAAAACGTTTAATAGATGCACTGCCACGGCGAGCTATGACGCATGAGGAAGTTATGAGATATGCAAAACGGTAGAAGATATCACACTTTCGAGGTGTGTTAAGCGTAATCAATTACCTCTTCGACCTTGGAACCGTGAAAGTGCAGTTGTTAATTTGGATGAGAGTCATGGACCAGGAACACATTATGTGGCCTACATAAAACAAGGATCCACTGTGTGGTACTTTGACAGTTTTGGAAACCTTCCCCCTCCAACAGAGCTTGTTCGCTATTTCGGAAGCAGTGCAACAATAAAGTATAATCTGAAACGAATACAAAATTTTAACACTCAACACTGTGGTCGCCTCTGTCTGACCTTTCTATATAAGACACAGCGCATGAGGTAATGTGAGCAGTATAATGGCAGAAAGTAGAACGTTTACAGTGCACGGACAAGGAGCTGAAGTAACCATTGACTTTTATCCTCCTATTGAATTGGGACAACAACCCTATGTGCTGGGACTTATTTCGTTTGAAGGTTATAACAGAATCTACAACCTACACTAAGGTGTCAACGATAAGTTCTACTACGATGACGATGAGTTAACTCTACCGCCTGGCAGCTACACGGTAGATGATATTCACGATCACATCAACTCTCATCAAAGAATTTACTCTAAAAGCATTTCTTGACGGGACATACAAGTTTGAACTCATAGCCAACAACGTGACACATCGTTGCAGTATTCTTTCTTCCTTTAGGATTGATTTTAAATCAGAACCAGACTCAATTGGTCCATTGCTAGTTTTTTCAGCACGAGTGTTAGAACCAAACGTCTTGCACAAGTCTGACCAACCAGAAAAAAATATTGAAAACCATCACGTATCTGTCACGTGTAACATCATCACCGACGTTTACACCAATCAGGAACCATCGCATTCGCTCTACGATTTTATTTTCACTCCACCCAGTGGCTATATCATCCGTGAAAACCCGTCAGTGGTGCTCTATCATCCTGTGAGTGTAACCAATATTAGGAACATTACCTTAAGACTGGTGAATAGAAACCAACATCTCATCCAGTTAGACCGTCATACACCTGTAACCTACAAATTGTATCTGAAGTCAGCATGAAACAAGTGTATAAAGCGCCAACACCATCAAGGGTCGGTGTTAATTGTTCTCAACGCGTGTACAGGTTAACACGTGTCAACAAGCAGATCTTACAACAACTGGGTTATACCTTACACCATGAATTCGATCCTCGACGTGACAAACCCAGTAGAAGTACAGGAGGGTATCGTAAGAATTGAACACCATTCCTACCAACCGTATACTCAAGGACTAAAGAATAATGATGAGATTCGTATTACCATTAATCAACAAGATATCTACACCCTACCACATGAAAGTTACATCCAGATTGAAGGTCAACTCACCAAATCAGATGGTACCATCCCGACAACGTCAAAGTTGGCCAATAATGCTATTGCCTTTCTGTTTTCCTAGGTTCGCTACGTGATCAATGGAATCGGAGTGGATACCACAAGAAATGTTGCCATAACAAGCGCTATGAAACTTTATCCCTCGTATGGAACTGAAGAAAGTAAGCTTTCTATTTGGCCGGTTGGTGTCCCGACTCGACCAACAACTGGATGATTAACACTAATGGTTCATTTACCGGTCATTTACCTTTAAAATTAATACTAGGCTTTGCAGAGGACCATAAGAGCATTGTTGTGAACGCAAAACAGGATCTGATTCTTGCCTAAGATAGGAGTGATTATAATGCTCTGAAGGGTGCTGATGGAGCCGCAATAGATTCAAAAATTCTATTGCAACGAATTCTATGGAAAGTACCGCACGTTACTCTATCTGATCAGAAAAAGTTGAGTCTGCTCAAGATTGTGGAAAAGGATACAGCTTTACCCATACAATTTAGAAGCTTGTAGCTGCATGAATATCCAGTATTACCACTCACTGATACACATAAATGGTCTATAAAAACCTCACGGTACACAGAGCGACCTCTCTACGTCATTGTTGGATTTCAAACAGATCGCAAGTATCAACAGAATAAAGATGCATCATAATTTGATCACATCCAATTGCGAAATATACGACTCTTCCTGAACGGTGTTACCTTCCCCTATGAAGGAATGGATTTAAACTTTACCAAGAACAAATATGGTAGGCTCTATGACATGTTTGCAAATTTTCAGTCATCCAATTATCAGAAAGAAGCATGTCCGCTATTATCACCACAAGACTTTAAGACCAAGGCACCTCTGGTTGTGATGGACTGTTTGTATTTGGAGGAGTCGACGAAGGAAACAACTATTGATATCAGACTAGAATTTGAAACATCTAAAGTTATTCCAGAAAAAACAACAGCCTATTGCCTTATTGTTCACGAGGCACAGGTGTATTATCAGCCGCTGTCCAACATGGTGACCAGAGTATAAATAGCATGTCTGCCTGCATTCCCCTTCTCAGTCATGGAAAGCTACGATGAAGTCAACACCCCCTCCCCAAGGGGGGCAACAGACTGTGTATGTGAAAGTGACTCGCATAATGAAGATGAGGATTCGAGGTTTATCATCTATCGTTCTCTAGTGAGTGAAGCTATTACCGCCTATCACAAGACTCATACTGTGCATAGAATTCCACCACATCTGGTTTCCTATTTACCAGATGGATTTATGTCAAAGTTTGGCATTCACGACAGGGGGTACAAGAAGCTCTGCTCAAAGAAGAAGAAAAATGATGTCGTCAAAGCTTCATGTCATGATGGAGAGCGGGCCGATGGGTTAAACTGTAAATGTGATCGTTGCTCAACAAGTAGAGACGCTGATGCGGTATTTAAAATTTATCGCAGCCTGATAAGTTCAGCCATCACCGCCTACCATAAAGCAGAATTGCTTCATAAAATGCCGCAGCATCTGATCCCCTATTTACCAGCTGGATTTCTGTCCATGTACGGTGCTCATGATATTGATTTCAACTGGGATAAGCTACCATTACACCTCTGTATGTCAGCGGATGTTGCAGGCTGTCGCAGCTGCCGTAGACATTTCATGCATCGAGGAGATTCTAACACTGATTGGGATGGCCCAAATCCTATGATATTTTTTTAAACAATGTTCAGATCTCTTTACAAATAAAGTAGTATAATTTATCTCATTGTGTTTATTTTTAGTTAAAACACACACTTTTTACTCCTTTAACTAGTAGGGTTATAGGTAGACATTGGTTAGTTGGTAGAAGGCAGTGGTGAAGAAAGGTGTGTCTGCGTGTCATCAAGCAGTAACCATGTCTAGAACACTGATTGTTGATATTCAAGGCTTCAAAGTCAGCGGAAACAAGTTTGTTTTCAAAGAGGTTGCAATTATAGATTGTACAAACATGTTGGCGCCTGGAGTAAGTGCTTTCACTTTTGAACCACCATTTCCATTGCACATGCAGTCGGACGAAGATAGAAAACAAACAAAGTGGCTGCGTCGTAATTTAGGATTAAACTGGAATCAAGGAGACATTCCTTATCATTATCTATCCTTTGTTTTAAAACCCTACTTTTTCAATGCCAACCACGTTTTTGTAAAGGGAGGTGAAAAATAGGAATGGTTACGTCACTACGTTTCACCATCTTGCCAACTCATCGATCTTCACGAGATGGGATGTCCTGCACTACACGCCTTGTACGAGCCTGTTGAACGTGTACAAAAAAGGCACTCTTACATGTGACAAAACTCTTTGATTGGCTGAGTCGCAATGCATGTCGGTACGTGGAAGACGAGTGTAAAAACATGGTGTATGAATGTAGACAGCCACAGTGAGATAGTGGCTTATGTGTAGAATGGCTACCATTTAAAGTTTAAATTCTAATCCTATTGAACGGGCAATTGTTAAGTTTTTTGCTTATAAGAAGAAACTGCATAATTTTACAGAAGAAGAATTAAATGCTCTACCCAAGGCGTTTTTGTTTTATGTCGCATCAAATGCAGTGAAGGAGATTTGGGATAGTGTGCCCAGTCATTGGACTCAATATCCTGTGCTGTGTGAACTTCAACCATGCACTGATTATGATCATCATCAACAAGTGTCTGTTTCCAAAATGCCATCAGTTCACAATTGTAGAAAGTGTCAGTTAATTAAACTGTATAATGGACATAAAACCTCATGTAAAGACTATGTTTCCTCATTCCACGGATGTGATGGCAAGAAAGAAGCAACGTCCACAGCAGCGGAGAAAGAACAAAAGTGTACGTCACCGACTGAAAAAGATATGCCGGACTTGTACTGGTCATGGTCTCGTTGACAAAATAATAGATCTTCTACCTTTTGAGTTACACCTGCCTGGTTATCAATACTGTGGACCTGGTACTAATTTGGATGTTCAACTGGCAAGTGGTGATCCTGGAATTAATGTTCTAGACGCAGCCTGCAAGCAGAATGATCTAGCGCACAGAGTGTCTAAAAGTGAGAACAACATATCTGATCTAAGACGTGTTGCCAAACAGATTCTTTTGAGAAAAGCAATGGAAAGTGTATCATCACCTTCAGCATCTGTTGCGGAAAAAACGACAGCTCTTGTCGTTGCAGGAGCAATGAAGGGGAAGCTCACAATCAGTGGGGGACAATTACAAAAACCAAAAAGAAAAAATTAATTGGATGTATCATGTTTATGACTAAAAGAAATTAATACAAAACAAAAAGCGTTCGTCATTTTAATTTTAAGCAATATTATTATTAACAACAAGATGAACAGCAGTACATTAATATTTCACATTTCCACCTCTTTAAATTCACAATTTAAAAATAAAAGTTAGAATGTTCTTCAATAAGCTACATAAATTCTAACACAAAACACTCAGACTGTTTCTTCTTCAAAATTAATTAGACAAGCATTGTTCTGTATGCCTAAATACTTCATTATAAAATTGCTTGAATTTAAAGCTGCCAATGCCTCGTCTGATATGCAAGCAAATCTGCTGGGTAGAAGCACCATGAAATCTTGGCATTAGCAGATGATTCTATGCCCCAAAACGTGTTTTAATCCTCTGCAAGTTGTCCACCGGAAACGGTTGGTTCACCGGCAAATCCTTTAAACGCCTCGTTTCAAGCCCAGCCTGAGCATCAAGCTTGTTAACCTGAAGAGCAAAATTCAATAAATAGTTTTAAGGGAGGCTGAACTACAAGGTCATCTGCCCCCTAAAAAGTTTACATTCTTTTGTTAATTTTTAATATTTTAAAGTCTTCACATAACATGCTATATTTTTCATCCTCATCATTAGAAACATATTCAAATTCTGTATCAAATAACCGCTTGGCTAGAAAGTCTATAAAACAGTCTGGGGAATTTTCCCACGTACACCACCACAATATTTTTTTACACCCATGGCACCAATATGTATGACATTCAGTCAATACAACATCAAAAACAATTTCAAATTTCATCTTATAAGATGACACTACTCTTGATCCTTTAAGACTGAGCATTACATCACATGATTCGCAGTATGGAAGTTCATTAAGTAGATCGTCATGAAGAATTGCTTTCTTCAACGAAGTTAATCCGTGCCTTGATAGTGGTGGAAGAAGAATGTTATGTGTGGGTGATTCTAGAAGATTAGTAAATTCATCCATAGTTATCCCCTCGTAAAGTACAACTTGTATTTTCCTCTCTTTTTCCGGGGAAGAAGATGTGATACTGGAATAGATTTAAGAAGCTATTTTGTAGATTTTATATATAAAACCACATAATATATCATTGTGCAAACTAATCCTATATTCCCGTGATATGAACAAATCAACTGTATCAAATGACTTTACAGAAATCAAATAGTTCAGCATTGAGGTGTAACAAGAATAACTTACCAGTTGTTTGCTTGTGACGATGACTGTACACATTCCATCCATTTGTCTAACGTACTGCTGTTCATCTTGTTAATAATAATGCTTGCTTCACTTCTTACTTCTGCTGATGCTTGTAATGTTTTCAAGCTCATATCCCTTTCTTTATATACACAACAGTCATCCTACCATCTACACCAATTTACCCTCTCCATTGTTCATCATTGCGAAACTGCGCATGCGTAGTGACTATCTCTCTTACACATACCCCCTCTTCATACATTTACCACCTCTCGTCCAAATCCCCTCTATGGAACTTGAACATAACTTCTTTTAAACATGTGATTGGTCCTTTTACTTACGATGTGAGTGGAAACCTTACCCCTGTGCAATTGCGCATGCGTATGTGCTTCATGAAACATAGTAATTGGTTAGATTTAAATTTTAATTCTTTTTAAATTTTGGATATAGATAGAGTAACCTTACCTTGACTAGTTTTTCTTGTACGCAGGGCAGTCGTCCAAGACAAGTTGAGTTCGAGGTTGGTTATATCCGGCTACAATGACCGTAAAAGCATCTGAGGTTGAATAACCTTGTATAACTCTCAAGGGTAGAGTAACCTTACCTTGACTATTATTTCTTGTATGCGGGGCAGTTGTCCAAGACGAGTTGAGTTCGAGGTCGGTTACATCCAGCTACAATGACCGTGAATACACCTTGGAGCGGATTAACTTTGTTTAGCTTTCAAAGGGAGAATAATCTTTTCATGGACAGTTTTTTAACTAGTTAAATAGAACGAGTTCATGCGCAAGCAGTTGCCCAAGACAAGCTGAGTTCGAGGTCGGTTATATCCGGCTACAATGACCGCGAATATACCTTGGAGCAGATTAACCTTGTTTTGCTTTGACATGTAGAAAAACCTTTTCTTGATCAGTTTCTTTTAACCAGTCAAATAAAACAAGTTCAAGATTGGTTTTAACCGACTGAAGTGACCATGGAATCAGCTTAGGAATGGAGTGACATTGTCTTAACCAGTTCACATAATGCAGTTTATAGTTATTATTTGATGTATTCATCAAGATAGCGCTATCTTGTTTTAAATAATATGTCTAGACAGTTTCTTTATTGATATAGAGTTCGAGGTCGGTTATATCTGACATACGTGGCCGCGAACATGTGGAGTAACCTTGTTTTGCTTTCAGGAGTAGAGTGACCTTAGCTTGTTTGTCCCTCAAGTGTAGAGTGACCACACCTTAACCAGATTTCTTAAAAAATTCAAAAAATATATAAATTGATGTGTCTAGACAAGTATAGTTGAAGGTCGGTTATATCCGGTAAATGTGACCATGAACACGGCTTCAGTTGAGTAACCCTGTTTCACCTTTAAGAGGTGAGCAACCTCACCTTGTTCAGTTAGTTTCCCCTCTTCCTTCACTTCTAATTTCCCCTCCCCCCGAACGTGAATTCTGGCTTACACAATTGTGATTGGTCTCCCACTATTGATGCCTTTATTTCTCATATCATTGGTGCCCTACTACCAACACTGTTTATCTCCTTCAAGAGTAAGAATAGTGTAGTGTGCACAACTGTGTGACTGCGCATGCGTGATTAAATGTAATTGGTCCCCCACTTTTACGCCCCCCCTTCTCCACATTGTGTTGCAGGCAGGGCTCCCTTTACCCTCTCACCTCTAATTCCAGTATATATACAGGTGTAAGTTATACACAGAACTACATTTGTACTAATCTTCGTCTGGAGTGAATATCTCTGTACAAGGTAAGATAACATATTCTGTTTCTTATAAACATTCACTTGTTTATATGGGGCCGATAAGCTAGATGTTAGGCCTCTTAAAACAACAATTATCATCATCATCATCATCACTGGATTATAGGTAATTACCAAACCTATAGAATATTGCTTTTCTTTCATAGTTAAAAACAAATGGGCGCTCTTCAACAGCTAAACAAGCTTGGTGCTCAGGCTGGGCTTGAAACGAGGCGTTTAAAGGATTTGCCGGTGAACCAACTGTTTCCGGTGGACAACTTGCAGAGGATTAAAACACGTTTTGGGCCTAGAATCATCTGCCAATGCCAAGATTTTATGGTGTTTCTACCCAGCAGATTTGCTTGCATATCAGACGAGGCATTGGCAGCTTTAAATTCAAGCAATCTTATAATGAAGTATTTAGGCATACAGAACAATGCTTGTCTAATTAATTTTGAAGAAGAAACAGTTTGAATGTTTTGTGTTAGAATTTATGTAGCTTATTGAAGAAAATTCTAACTTTTATTTCATTTACAATTTTTAATAGTATTGATGTAAATAATTAACTCTTAATATTCTTTACCATGGCACCCCTTCTTTGGGAAGATGTTCGTTCCTGTTTTCCAACACGACTGTGCAGTGGGCGAATATATAATACTGACAAAATTCTAAATCCTAAATTGTTTTTGCAGGTTTGTTTACCAATAGTTTTAATTAAATTTTCAAGTTTTTTTTATTCGCTTTACAGCTTTAAAAGTAAACACGGGATTAGCCTGCACCTTTGTTTTTCTAAAGAAGGATGCTGAAGAAAGACGTGAAACGATATATTTGGCTGCAAAAATGAGACCCTTTTATCAAACTGATAACAGGGAAACTGGGTATAACCTACATGTAATTGATGCATTAATAGCCAAGTTTGACGCTTTTCATGAGGGCGAGAGCGGCAAATCGCTCGAAATCATTCCATTTTTACAGGTAAATGTTTGCTGCTTTGACCCTATAAATTCAGGTTCTTTATACTTTTCACTTCCTCTTTCTGTTCAACGTAAAAAGGCTGTTCTCAATATCCAAAATGAAGATAACTATTGTTTTCTATGGTGCATTGCTGCTTTTTTTAGCTCCTCCTAAACATAGTGTTGTTCGAACATCCTCGCACAAGGTGACATTTAACAAGTTGCTTTCACTCTTAACTTTTCAAACATTACATTTCCTATGGAACTAACCTCTATTGCTAGATTTGAACTGCTTAACCCAGACTTTTCTCTTATTATCTATGGTCTTGATAAGACTACCATTATTGGACCACTTTATTGTACGCAACAGCATAAGGTACACCATATTAATTTATTATATATTTCCAACCAGCAAACTAACCACTATCGTTTAATTAAGAACCTCTCCAGACTAGTTGGGAGCCAATTTTCAACTCATCATTCATCAAAATTTGTTTGTGAGCGGTGTTTGCCGTACTTTTCAACTCAGTCTAAGCTAGATAGTCATTTGTTAGATTGTGCTATTCATCCGGCTGTAAAAATTACATTTCCAAAACCAGAAGATGCCAAAATGTTGATTACAAACTTTCATCGCATGGATCCGGTTGCCTATACTGTGTATGCGGACATAGAAACATTAACTGTTCCCATTCAGCGCTGCCAACCAAATCCATCTTCATCCTATACAGATAGTATTCAGAGGCATACTCCATTTTTAGCTGCATTTCAGGTAGTGTGTGCATATGATTCAAGTCAATCCTATTTTAAATTGTTTCGAGAACCTGACTGCATTCAATGGCTGTTAAGAGAATTGAATCTTCTAGCCGAACATGTTCAACGGCTTCTTCAGGCTCCTAACCCTATACAAATGAGTCTAGACGATATAATACGACATGATAATACACATACTTGTCATATTTGTCAAAAGCCTATTTTTCCTGATAATCTTAAGGTACGTGACCACTGTCACTACACTGGCATCTATAGAGGACCAGCACATAACTTATGTAATATGACCATTTGTGCAGCAAAGTATATACCTGTATTTACTCATGGATTATCAAACTATGATTCACACTTTATTATTCGTGAGTTTGCTAATTTAGACAAGGAACATTTTTCAATTATTCCTCAAAATCATGAACGGTTTATTTATTTCTCTATGCATAACCATGGTATTACAATTCGGTTTCTCGATTCATTTCGATTTATGTCCTCTTCGTTAGACGCATTAGTAAAGGGAATTTCACCTGATGAAGTGCATTATACACGCAAACATTTTGCCGACGATGCCAAATTTAAAATATGCATCCGAAAGGGAGTCTTGCCAAATGAATATGTCAATAATTGGTCTTCCTTGGATGAGACACAGTTACCGCCAAAGGCTGCGTTTTTAGCACGTTGCATATTACTTGTATTAACGATACCGATTACATACACGCCAGCAATGTGTGGAATACGTTTGGATTTACATCTCTTGGTCAATATGCCGACCTATATCTCACAGTAGACACATTGTTGTTAACAGGTATTTTTGAAAAATTCCGTCGCATGTGTCTGAATATTTACAAGCTGGACCCGTGTCACTATTACACAGCACCAAGCTTATCTTGGGACGCCATGTTGCTATATACAGGTATCAAGTTGGATTTGCTTACAGACATTGACAAACTCTTATTTTTCGAAAAGGGTATTCGAGGCGGATTTGTTTCTCTTGTAAATAGACATGTACGTGCAAACAATCCTTATATGTTAACATATAATTCACAACAGCCGGTCTCCTATATAACACACTATGATGTGAATAATTTATATGGATATGCTATGAGTCAACCACTTCATATAAAGATTTTGCATGGCTCAGTGAAGAGGAAATTGCACGCTTTGACGTGCACACTGCTGCTCAGCAGGAAAATTGCGGTTATGTTTTGGAGGTTGATTTACAATACCCCACACATATGCACGATGAGCATGCAGATTTACCGTTTTGTGTAGAGCGCATGATTCCTCCTAACTCTAGCTCAAAACATGCTAAACTATTGGGAACACTTTTTCATAAAACAAGATATATCATTCACATTCAAGTGCTTTTGCAATGTCTAACATATGGTCTCGTATTGAGCAAATTCCATCGTATTATATCATTTGCTCAAAGGCCTTGGTTGAAGCCTTACATGGACCTTAACAGCTATCATCGGCAACGTGCTACGCAGCCTTTCGATGTTAATTTTTTTCAAGTTAATGAATAATGCAGCGTATGGTAAAACGTTTGAAAATGTACGCAAACACCGGTTGATCCATTTAGTTAATTCATGGGAGGGTAGGTATGGCGCTCGAAAATATGTTGCTATGTCAAATTTTAAATATATGAAAATTATTACTGATGAGTTAGCTACTATTGAATTAGGTAAGGTTGAAATTCTCTATAAGCCGCCAATATACTTAGGAATGTCTATATTAGAGTTTTCAAAATTAACAATGTATAACTTTCATTATGGGTTTGCTCGCCGCTATTTTGGAGATGTTCAGCTTGTTAACATGGACACAGATAATTTTGTTTATCGGGTTATGTCTACAGATGTTTATCAAGTGATGCGTGACCATCCTGAACAATTTGACACTTCCTCCTCTCCTGCTGACAACACATTTGGTTTGTTACCTCAAAACAACCATGTTATGGGGCTAATGAAAGACGAATGTGGTGTTGACCTTATGATAGAATTTTTAGGGCTTGCTCCAAAAATGTATTGTTATACTTGTGATAGTTCAAGGAATGTCAGCCAAGCAAAAGGCGTTCTCTCCAGTGTTATCAGAACGTTATGTATGGCTCGGTATCGTGAGGCTTTATATAGTCCCAATGATCAGTATACGAAACAGGCACGAATAACTTCCCATTCTCATGAAGTGTTTCTTGTTGAACAGATGAGACGTTCCTTGCTTGCGTTCGACTATAAACGGTCATGGGATAATGATAAACTTTCAAGCCTGCCATGGGGACATTATGCAATTGATGTATAAATTGTTTAACAGTGTTACATAATTAATTGTAAAACTCTTAAAACTGTAATATATGTTGAACAATAAGCTGCAAATAATGAGTGTATGTATGTCTACCCTTATTATTCCCGTTCTTCACCTAAAAACTGCATATAATATATATATATTATATCAAATATTTTCATATTTATATGTAATTCTAATATATAATAAAATAAATGATATAGCTTGTAATTAATTTAGTTTTTTCGTTTGTTTTTTGTTTGTTTCCTTTATATCCTAAATATCCTTAATTTAAACCGTGTTTGCTAAAGCATTGCTATTTGATAACTCACATTTATTTCAGTATTATAAGAATATTACTCACCTATTTGCTGGTGGTTGCAATTGTACCTGACTGGGATGGAACCGCATCTTGTTTATACTCAGCAAGTTGTGAGCCCCTCTACTTATACTTCAGGTTAATAGCAGAATAATTTCACCATTTAATACCACAGTCACCTCCTTCCCAATTTTCACCTGTATTATAAATATATATACAGTAATATAACTATCATAACAACACAGGTTATAAAACACACACACAAACGGTTCCTAACATAAGGCCACACTCGCCTCCTTCCTAAATTTAATCTGCATTATAAATATATACACTAATACAATCATCATAACACAGGTTATCAAAACAAAACAAAATACACACACACACACAGTTCCTAACATAAAACCATACTCGCCTACTTCCCAATTTTTACTTAGATTGCAAATATACACATACAAATACAACCATCACATTAACACAGGTTATCAAAAGAAAAACACACACACTAATACAGACGTCATAATAACACATTCCAAATACAGAGAGGGCTCTTATATTATATCCCTTGATGTAGTAAAGCCTTTAAAAGAAGCAGCAACAAGTCATTGAAGCCTTGTGTGCCATCTGATTATTCAGAACAATTATAAGCGGAGTATTCACTCACCTGGCTGCTAGCTGGCGGGTAGGCTGCAGTAGAACCTGACTTGAAGTGAGCTACATCTCGTTTATATACATCACGCTGCAATTTTTTTCATTTAAAGGTCAGTTGTTTTCTGATGCAATCGAGGATGTTGCTTGCACGTGTCCAGGATACCTAGCTTGCTTTCTGATGCAATATAACTTGCTGCTTACATTATATCGCCTTAGGTCTTGTATGTACATTCAAGTTAAAGAGTATTAAACACTACAACGCTACAGTCAACACCAAATATAAATAGTTACAATGCAACTTGGTTAAAAGTTCAGAGAAATGAAGAGGTAATATTTTAAAAACGATGTTTCATAAAATGGTTAGAAGGTACACCCGTCTGCTTTCATCGTAAAAAAGATTCTATCACTAACACAAGAGCATAGGACTAAAAGTTTGTAATTACCAAATATTGTTTAACCACAAATACCTCTAAAACGGTAAAGCGTAAAACAATCAAGAGGGTCGCCCATCAGCTTTTGTCGTAGGGAATGATATACCTAAATTTCAAAGCTGTAGAACCAAAATGGGTGGGGGGCCAACTACCAAATTTTCTTTAACTGCAAATAACTCGGAAACTATGCGTCCTAGAGCAATCTGAGCAGCATTTTCGGCCTTTACAAAAGCCCCGTATGCTTTTATCATGATGAAGATCATAGTGTAGGATGATAATCCTGAGACTAAAATTTGGGGATGTAATTATTAAATTTGTTTTTCACAAATATCTCGAGAACGGTGCCTCCTAGCGTAAAACAATCAAAAGGGTCGCCCATCAGCTTTTGTCGTAGGAAATCATAAACCAAAATTCCAAGGTCATAGAACCAAAATTGGTGGGGGCTAACTACCAAATTTTTCTTTAACTAAAGATAACTCGGAAACAGTGCCTTCTAGAGTAAAATGACCAGGAGGGTAACCCATCAGCTTTCATCGCAAGGAATGTCATGCCTAATTTTCAAGGTCCTACAACCGATATTGGTGAGGGGTCAAGTATCAAATTTTCTTTAACCGCAAATATCTCGGAAACAGTGTCTTCTGGCATAAAATGACCAAGAGAGTAAGCCATCAGCTTTCATCGCAACAAATGTTTTGCCTAATCTTCAAAGTCCTAAGACTAAAATTGAGGTGGGCTATGTACAGAATTGTTCACCCCCTTCCCTCCTCTCCCCTGGTAAAAGGCCTCCAGCTGAGTGTTAGAGTGAGGTAACCCCAAACATCTCTAAGGACTGGTTTCACCTCTCCTAGCTTGCAGATCGGCTGCACTCAGCTCCCAAACAGTGCCGAAGACAGGTTTCCCCTTCCATCTATCCTCAATAAAAGCAGTTGCCCTAGCATGCACAGTGGCCAGTCTACCAACTGGCCGGGATCGAGTCCCCTCAGTCTCACCCAAGGCCGCAGGCCAATCCCCCCCCAGGCTGGAGCCTCCGGCGCACCACAGGTGCGGTTCGGGGAAAGTGGATGGCCTTGAGATAACCATATAAGGGCATGCTCCAGAGTCCACTTTGCCTAACTACTCTAAACCACATTTTGTGCGTATTTTTCAATCTATTCCTTTTGTGAGTATTTTCCTTCTAAATTCCCTTTCGTAAGTATTATCACTCTCCATTTCGTGAGTCGTTTCAATCTGAGTTACATTTTGTAAGTATTTTCAGTCTTACTTAATTTTCGTTCTGGTTTCCATTTCATTGTTATTTTCTCTATCACCCAGACCATTAAGGGCCGATGACCTAGATGTTAGGCCCCTTAAAACAATAATTATAATCATTATCATGAAAACCTCTTTCACTAAAGCATTTCACTCAGCTACGCCAAATTCAACAACTGTTTGAATTAATTATTCCAAGTCCTATAATATCAATATTAAAAATGTGCAATGTCTTTCTAAACCTAGCTGAAATACGTCAAGAGTTGATACTGGGCTAATTACGTTTTAACCGTGAGTATGAAATTCCTAACATGATAAATTCAAAATAATTGCTAAGTTCAATGAAACTAACTACTAAATGATAGTAGAAATCAGTCTTTGTCTACCTGAGTGATGGTCTGCGATTCTCTTCCCTCGTTGACTGGCTACCTCAAGTGTGGTGGTTTGACTCTCGATTACATAAGAGTTACACCATAGAACTCTCCTTCCACCAAGCTCCCAGAGATTCATTACTCAATAGGCTCCTTCCCTGCTGATCCAGCTCCGTCATCCCTCGGTCGACTGTTAGAAGATATCTTCTCTCTCGAACATTATCGCCGAAATTGCCGAAATATTTTATCTCTTGAGCATAGTTGTAGTTTTCTCTTCTTAAGATCCTCTTTGTAGTTCTGAGCATAATTTTAACGATGTTATAATTTAGCTCACTCGTCTTTTAAATGCCAATGCTTGCCTTCAAACACCTTGCATGATCTAGGGCATCATATCGCTACTTATGACTGCAATATAAAACTGTTCCATAACTGTTGCTTGTAAAATCATTATTGCGAAATTACGGTGCCTCTGTAGAATATTTGTAATATTTTCTTAGCGAAATATTCTCGAAGTTCAATTAAATATAGTAACGTATAATTGTAGTCAAATTGTTTCAAATGCACGGTGAAATATTATAAAGTCTCTGTCACTCCGTTGTGAAAAGTTCCATGTCCATCTTCACTCTTTTGTTCATCTAATAGGCACGGTGGAATGTTGAGAAAATTCGTATAAGTCCTCAGATGTGAATCTCCATCTAACAGTATACAGTATAATTCTCGCTGAAATATTTCTAAGTTCCCTTCTATGCATATCAGAAAATTTACCAATCCACACACTGCTATTTTATGTCAGCGAACTTCTTCTCAAATGTTCACCGTCGGGCTTTGGTCACCTGCGGAGTCACTAACTTCGCTGCTCCACACAAAAATATTACCAAGTCCCTTAGTGCTCTAAATTCACTTAATTGGATTGCGCTTTTTATAAATCACGTTTTGTCTCAACATCAAGGGATCCGCAATTTGAAGTACAGGGTGCCCGAAAATGTTCTCCGCAGTGGTTACGTGCAGCTGTGAGTGGTTGCGTCATCGGTTTAGTTGGTAGCTTGACAGAGTGAATCTCATACGTGTGGGCTGTAGCCTGTCGAAATCGTCAGTGTGTATTGCAATTAGCGAGCTTATGTGTCATCAGCACTTCAAGCATCTGTTATGAATGGCTGTGGTTAGTACAAAGTTTACTGTTTGCTTGTTATGAGGAAACACAGCGATGACAGAATGCATTCTGCACATAAGTCAAGCACCATTGCGCGTCATAGGAGCTCATGTCACCACCGACAGTTAAACGATGACAGAGGCTACTTCAGCTGAGTCATATCCTACTCAAGCAACTGTACCTGTCAACGAAGCAGGCTGACGTGTGACACAAGTAAACAAAGAATAGTTCCCATCTCGACCACCGGCAATCAATTCGTGAAATGCTAATATGTTGCTAGTGGCAGCCGTGCTGCCAACGTAACTTTTGTAGCTGACGCATGTAGGAGCTGCGGAGAACATTCCCGGACGCACTGTGTTAAATTATTTCAGGCACCCGACCAACATAGGTCTGGCGTCTATCAAGCCAGAGAAGCTCCTATTATTTCTCCCGGCTTCAATCTACTTTCCTAGCGTTTCTGATGGCATTTTCCTCGGTTTTCTATTTCTTATACATCTCCTCACAGAGACATCCTACAAAATTCTCGAAATGCTCATAATAATGGCAAAAAATTATCTATATTTCTCCTTGACCAAATGATCTTCTTAATTCTCAGTAATTAAAGTAATCATGCCACCGCAGCACTAAATGCATTCACTTGCCTTTGGTTCGTGCTTCCCATGTGACCTGACGCGCGTGCAATTCTCCTCTCTCTCTCTCTTGTGTCTTCTCAAAATTAACGAGTCTCAACATTCACGAATTTCAAGATGAGGGTTAGTAAAAGTAGATCCTAACCGGTTTCTGTACCTTGGCCAGTCTCAAAACTCACGAAACTTCTTTGAATGGGAAAAGGTCCATTGTTAGCGCCAGCCGGAACTGTGGCAACATTCCGGCACCCCGGCGTCTCTAAAAGCCGCAGTAGTTCAAAGGGACGTAAGACTCGTAGCATTACATTACATTACATAATGCGAACTGGCCAAAACTAAGGACCACGCAAATATCATTTCATTCCCTTCTCATAACTCTTTCTTCCTTTCTCTTCCTCCACACCTCCTTCATTCTTTCAGAGTGTTGCGCCTTTCTCTCTACTGTCCATCTTCCTCCCCTGCGCTCTCTCTTTTCTCCCACAATAACCATTATGTTCGAAAGTATTCCCTGAATTGTGTTCCGTCTCGACAGTCGTCATCTGTAAATCCTGGCCTCCGAAGTTCTTCCTTCATCTACTTGGTGTAACCCCCTTGGCTCTTCAGATTATATATTTTATCAAAAATGTGTTTATTTATTCTTGTTGGATCCATTCTAACCATATGTCCATCTATTCGTAATTGTTGTCATCCTTCCTTTCATATATCTCCTTGTTGGATCTTAATCTGTAGGTTCCCTGTACCACATTTGGGCCGTAAATCCTCCTCAATATCCTCCTTTCAATCGCCAGAAGCTTTTCCACGTTCATCAAATTTGCCGTCTCCACACTATATAAGATCACTCATAGCATTATTAGTATTATTATAATTACTAGAAGACCCGTGCTGCTCCGCAGCATTCACTTCAACAATCCTACAGCACTTCTGTCCATATGACATTTGCATGTCTTCATGCTAGTGACCTGAACAGACATTTACGGTACCGTCGCTTTTGGGTAAATGATGAAGTAGACTTATGAGATCAAATGTGTGTCCTCTGTGTGTGTGTCCCACTATTTACCCTGCGTAAGCTTAAACGGCGCACTGACACACGTTCCAGACGCAATTCTTAAAAGCCGAGGTGAACAGCTAACTCCAAACACATAAGCTATACTCTTCTCTGAAGAATTAACTCGACACGACTCGGCAGTTTGATGCTGGCTGAAGCTTGGGTGATAGGTCGCTCGCAAGCTCGTAAACTCACTCTGAAGCTAGTAATTTAAATTTCCACTGAATGGAGATTTCTGGAAGAAATGAAAACGTAAAAACACTTACAGTCGTCGATGTGGGAGCTCTCGCGGACCTTCTTGCAGAAATTTTCATGCTGAACAATTCTCAGAGAATATCGATTTTTTTAAGACACATGGACGTTAGGTTTTTCTTCAACTCAATTCACTGAAATCGTAAGAGCTCGGCTTGTTTTGGTCATAAATAAATGTTCTTCTACCTAATCCTTCATCGAGAAATCCTTTACAGAATGGTGAAAACCGCATCAAAATCCATCAAGTTGCTCTCGAGATTACTCGTTACATCCTAGAATTGGGAACTTTGTTTTATACTAAGTAGATAGAGATATCCACTCAATTTAAGGCTACAGCGGTACAATTTGGTGTTTTGTCTACTTATGAACAACGGTATAAATTTAAAATAAAAGATGGGTCTCTTATATTTGAATTTAGAGATGTAACTCTTGGTTAACATATAGAGGTGTGCAAATTAATAGAATTAAATAAATAATTTTAATTAGTCATAATTACTTTTATTCAAAATCATGTTATTGACCAACTTCTTTTGTTGTCCTAGTTAGTAGTGTTTCCTCTCCCGTGGAATTACACCTTTTCCCATAAGGAATTGCGTCTGGAAACTTTCAGATTATTAGATTCCGAGGGATATCTGAGCTGGGTCCATTTTCAATTTTTCATTGACTTTAGAATTCAAGTCAGGTGATTTCAATGCATAGTTCATGAATCTTTGAATAATTCAATAGTGTTCATCAGTTAAAAGACCCCAAATCCCTCCGCTCTAAATTCACACGTAAAGTAGAGTGAAGTAATAAAAACTAAACGTGTGTCATTTTTCATCTGCAAGGCTCCTCTGTTAGTGGAAATTCTAAAAAAATCATTTGAGTTTCTTAAATGAAAATATAATTAAGAGTCTTGGTTAAACATTTGAAGTAATGTCATCGCCTTGTGAACATATTTAGTGCATTAAACCGTGAAAAGTAAAAATGCAATTTTGGAAAACTGACATCGAATCAAATAATTTCCACATCTCTGTAAAGACAGCTATCGCCTCCATCCCTACAGATAGAATAGTAAGTAAAAGCGATTGATGAGAAATGAAAAGATAACTCACACAGAAGGAATTACTATTTATTATGATGTAAATTTGATTGAGTATATCTTTGTTATAGAACTGAGGGAATGAAATAACAGGATGTAGGATAGTAATCACCGATGTAGGACAATAGTATTTTTTTCCATTCCCACATGACGGTTATCGTATTAGGGATGCGGACGTCTTTGTATAATTGTTATTTAATCCGTGCCCCGTTTACTGAGGTCTGTGCTCCTCCGCAACATTCGTTTCAAAATTCTAATATTACTTCCTTCCATTCGACATTTGCTGTTCGCTTGCCTTTTGGTTCTATTTGAACTTTGACGTCATGTAAAGATTTTGCTCGCGATAGTGCGACATACAGTAAAGTTGTCCGTGGCTAAACACCGGTTAAGGTAAATAAATGCCAATTTGATCTAGTGTTTGACCTTGAGCTTTATTGATCGTTATACAAATAGCCAAACGTACTGGAAACTGCCTCCTTTTGAAGGAAAATGGCATAGAAGTATCTGATGGCGTAAGGTCAAGGCGAGGGATTAAGACATTGTTTCCAACATTTACGCCAGCAATAATTTCCAGGTGTAAGCAATTGTCATGCATCTTCCAAATCAACAATCTAGTACCGTTCAACAGACCTTGGGTAACATTAATATTTCTCAACAAAATCAAAATTGAGCCTTCTATTAGTCGAAGGATATGAGGTGGCAATCCATCCACTTATGCCTATGCTGTCTAAAAATTATATTGGGAATTGTAGAAGTTCACTCTCATCTTCAGTAATCAAATTATTCACACTGATGTAAGTTCTCGATGATCCTGGGATTAGGTCTAAAACTTTGTCTTTGATTTCTTTACAATGTTCATTTTTAGGTGCTAAAATCGCTGTTTTTAAAAGCGTGAAATATTTTTCAGCATGGGACTAATTCTGAATTTTCTCCATCGACGTGAGGGTATTCACCGTTACCAATTTGTATCAAGAAGTTTGAAAAGACACGTTAATCTGTATCCGCTCGCATATTTTGGTTGAGTTAAAAAAAAAAAATAGCCACAAAGGAAATAACCTTACTGACATTTGGTTTGAAGCTGCTTTAGATGCTCGCGGCACAACAGGCAATACTTGCCTAAAATCTCCACCTAAGATGATAATTTTTCCTCCGAAAGGCACGTCGTTATTCATCATGTCCTTGAGCAACCGATTTGCACACATCAACGCGTGCTTATTAGCCATAGGGACTTCATCCCAGATGATAAGTTTTGCTGCACGAATATAAAAAGCTCCCTTGCTGTTAACTTTTATTCCTGATACAGAACTTTCATGTAAATGTAGAGGTAACTTGAACTGTCTGTGTACAGTGCGCCCCTGAGGTAGTAACATTGCAGCAATACCAGTCCATGCAACAGAAACTACATTTAACCCCAAATTTGTGCAACTGTGAATCAAGCATTGGTAAAGAAATGTTTTCCCGGTGCCCCCTGGACCGTCAATGAAATATGCATTACTCATCCTTTCATTGCTGTTTTGTACTAACCCCAAATTTTCTGTAATTATAGCCGTTTGGTTTCCATTTGCTTGGTTTATCATCCGACTTAATTGGTCCTCATTAAGTTTTGGATAATTCATTGGTAAATTTGTCTGAGGGAAATTATCAATAATAGCTGGCAATTCGAGAGAAGTAATAGGAAGACCATGGAGCTTTAATGTATTAGAAATATGTATAAGAGTGAACTGATATGCAATGCTAGGTTCGTGAAACTGCAGATAATCTTCTGATAATGAATTCTTAAAAATGTCCCATGACTATCCTACATTTGAAGGGGTCTGAAAGATACATACGGTATGTAAGAAAACAGTTGTCGCAACTGAGAAGGCATCTGAAATTGTGACGCTTCTGGCAAACAACGCTGCCATTCAGAATCGTCAATCAGCAAACCTCGCTCCTTAGCTGTTTCTTTAAAAGTAGAATAGACAACTGCTTTGTATGTTCGTAGATCCTGGAAGCTGGTAGCACCTATGACGTGAAGCAATAACAGGCGTAAATAATACCTTTCTGTTTCTGTAGGCGAAACATTATACATTCTGCCTATAGTTTTTGATTTTTTTTTCTTTCTTGCCACTGGCAGTTGCTCTTATTCCAGACGTAATGTACTGGTGTTTCAGGATATATATACGGACTTCTGGCTTGCGAATCTTGATTTAACTTGAACCACGCTTGTAATTCCGTGTTGCGCAACTGTGCTTGAAGTAAAATATCAGGAGCGTTATCATTTTTAAAATAGATATTTAGCAAGTTTGGCAAGTGAACTGGTAATCGCACGATAGAATGTGACTGTTCACGCATGTGAAATGAAAATATCCTGAATGCGGCTTCTGTTGGACCAACATATCTAGCATTTAGGAAAGAAGTAATTTCATCGTAGTTCACCGTTTCGCCTTCAGGACATATTTTAACAATGCAGCAGTCATGACCTTTATACACATACTTGTGGATTTTAATATATAAGATATTTGTGGATGTATTTAACACTCCGAACACTTGAGCATATTTCAACATTAATATGAGCTTGCACGTAAAGTAAAAGAAATGGATGGTAGGGAACAATGAATCGACTATCGACTTCAATGTCAATGCCTCGAATTGATTTTTTAATAATCCGTCCATTATTTCTTCTCCTATACGAAGGATAACCATTGGCATTATCTTTGGTCTCTTCCTGAAACTGTTTAGGGAAATCTTTCTTACATACGCCATCTTTCATACAGACGGATGCAGGATTCAAAGATCCGCGAGGACCATGTACCATATGACGCGTTACCAACTCGTATAGCGCTTCATCCTCGAGATCTGGTATTTCGGCTGACACCACACTGTCAATGTCAAAAATTTCTCGAAACTTACAACCTTCCGTTAATGTTAAGAGTAAATGGATGTGCGGGAGACCTCGTTTTTGAAATTCCACTGTATATAGATATGCTTTTACCGAAAATTTCCTTAACATTAATCAAACGTAGCAATTCCTTTACTTTGCAATGGAAAACTCTCACTTCAATATCAGGCCTATTATTAGCCGTTTCCCAGAGAGGAATGCTGTTAAGTATTTCTGGCCAGCCCGCATTATAGGTGAACGTAATGAAGAAATCTGACTTTCCAAACTTCCTCACTATCGCCATCGTATCCTGATAATTTTGCAATATTTTCCTTGGGCTACCTGTAAAAGAAGATGGCAAAACTACAATACGACCGACTCTGAGATTTTCATTTACTGCTCGTACATGCAAGGCGTCTGCTAAACCGGCATATGTATCAACTCGTAACTTCGTTTGTTGATGACGCATACATTTTAACCGGTCACCTTCCATACGACAGTAGTAATCCACGAATAAATATCCATTTTGCAAACTTGAGCAGCGAAAACTAACTCAACATGACCTCCATGAACACCATTCATATACATATACATTTTGTAATCATCGCTCGTATTGATAGCGGTTTCGTACATATCGCTCTTGCCAACAATAAAGGAAGAATAATTATTCCACTTGTCTGTAACATGTTTTACAATTCGCTTTCTAACCTGTGTAAATAAACTCTGATTGTTGTGCTCACAATATGCCAATGACCTGAACAGACAATTACCGTCACCTTTAATCTCTATAACATTTGTAATTGAGTGTCGCCTCTCATTCATCATAATATGATTCATTGAATTGATTGAGCACACAACTTATAAGGACGAATGATGAAACGAAAAGAAGACAGTTTGTAGCTGGTGAGACCAAAGACTATATAACAGGAAGATCGGATACACAATACAAAATGGCGGTTCCAACATTTGACTGTAGCGGCATCTTCGTGAAATTAGTTGTCTTTCGTATACAGTAGTTGTTGTCATTCAAACAGATGTTGACATGACAGTGTCATTAGCAAAATGACTGCTGATTGTGCATGAGCATTTCAGTCTCAAAATAATCCATTTTTTTAGAAGTTTTAATAAAATTATATGTTCAGAATCCCTTTCTACTTATTGTATGGATACATGCGATATTAGCGCCTGAGTGGGACAGGTAGAAGTTAACGATATCATGTATGGATACATGCGACATTAGCTCCCGAGTGGAGCATGTAGAAGTTAACGATATCATGACGTTATTAGGGAACTCTCTGTTAATATCAAGTTAGATTTATTATTGGGGCGGCGTTGAATATCATGATACAGTTTTAGTCTTTGTCGCCTAGCGACAATATGTCCGTCAAGTCATTCGATATTCTATTTTCGTGAGACCTTGAAGGAAGTAATATTCGCAATTATTTTAATACTCGATTGATATAATCAAGTAAGGTGGGTATCAATCGACGGTGCTTGACGGACATTACATTTTAAGACAACAAACGTCGTCGTAGCGCAAATACTTCCCGAGATATTTCAGTTTTAGTAAAGGGTGAAATTTTTGAAAACTATTTTAATATATAAGATTGTCGAATAAGTCGCTAGTCATTTGTTTCTGTACAGGACCAAGCATTCCACCTGCTTACTAAGCGCATTTCAATTGTTTTGCTAATGACCATTGGCTGTCGCTTGTATCCAAACACAAAATAACGACCTCCATTATTCCAATTTAGTTTTTAAGGCCTGCTTGATGACACCAAGTAGAATGACTGAGTTATACTTGGAGAATATGGTCTGTGGTAGGTTGATAATTCCTGTTAAAACAATACAAACGAAATCCCATTGTAAATCTGGGTGGACAAACATGGGTTGAAGGGCAGTGTGAATCGTCGTACAGCTCATACTTCCTGAGGTCATCCTTGGCACGTGCTCTCCGGATGATGATGATGATGTTAATTGTTTAATTAAGGGGCCTAACATCTAGGTTATCGGCCCCTGATGGTTTGGGTGATCGTGAAGATGAAAATGAAATGCAAACTTAAAACTAAAACTAACTACTAACCTACATACTAGAAGAAATGGAAAACTAAAGGAGAATAAGGCAAATAAAGGACAGGAGGAAAAGAAAGGCCCTCAACCCTCGAAGAATGCGGATTGAGGGACTTGGAAGGAAGGAGAGACATGAAAGGCAGATAGGAAATGGAAAGAGGAGAGGGTCCGCCCCAAAGGTAAGGGACAAAAGGAGAAAACGGACCCAGCTCAGGAATCCCTCGGGGTCGCCAACTCCCGAACTCACCAGCCGTGAGCCCCTGAGGGTGTAGCATTATCTAGGGGGCACCAAAAGTGGTGGGGCTACATACACCCCGCCTCCTTGAGGGCCTTGAGCAGAAGGCAGGAGATAACATGAAAAGAAAAAGAAGGCTGACCCCTCGCAGAAGGAGGGAATCAGAAAAGATGAGACAAGGGTGAATTAAGGCGGGAAAGGAAGAGACTCCCTAGGCCTCGGATATCCTAATACCGTCGGGGTCGGAAGAGAACAATAGTTGACCAAGTGAGGTCGACAGGTAAGAAGACAGAGAGGAGCCCGGCACAAGTAAGTGGAAGCAATGCCGGACTCAGCTGGGGCCCCGTGGTCGCCAACCCACGTCCCACTAGATGTGAGGCCCTGGGGGAGTGCTCTCCGGAGTCGTGAGTTTTGATACTATTTGTTGCTAATTTTAACTCATGAGTTTTGAGACGTAACCCTCTCTTTCCCTACGTTTCCTTTGACTTCTCATAAATATTAAATGAGAAATATTCTATCTCAGGTTCCTTTTGTCGGCAAAAATCCATTATTATTGTTATTATTATTTTTCATAGGAATAGCCTTGGAGCACTAACCCAATTATACAAACGCAAATTCAATTTTCCTTCGTATTCATTATTTTTAGTAAATAACATAGAACGTGTTATTCGACTAAGCCATTATATAATTTTAAGAAATAGTACGGTAATCAATGCCACACACAAGGTTGCACCTTTTAGTGGCATATGTGATTGCTCTTCCTGCTCTGTATGAATTTGATATCCTGTTTCGACCTGTCTTTGTCATATTGTAATAATGTGTCTGGATTTAGACAGCTCCTTAACCCGGTCCATGAGGCAATTATAATTGGCTATATGGATAATTCTTGCCAGGCGCGTCCAAGTCGCGGGGGTGGGCAACGGTACTGTAATATACCATGGAACTACAGTACCGGCTAAGTTCTGGTGAGGACCCAGTCCTATGGGGTATAACATAGGCCCCGTGCACAGGGTTACGTGCGAAGACCTCAACGGAATCTGCAGCGGAGAAGATGGACTTCGCAACGGTGGAGATTGAGGAAGAGGCAACCCAGTACTCGGGGAATAGTATGAGTACAGCATCAATCGGCAGCGTCTGTTTCCCAGGTTAGGATCGGCTGCAAGGGCGTCTGTTTCCCATGTTAGGGGCGGCCTGTATAATAGCTGGCAGTAGCTTCATAAAATGCCTTTGGGAGTGGTGACCCCATGGTAATAATAGCCTAAAATGGAAATGGCACTTCAAATGATTCGGAGAAGGTTAGGGCGTACCCTGCAGGCGACGCGCAGTTCTTTTGGTACTGGGGGAACTGTGAGAAATGGGCGACCAGTAACCGAAATGAAAGTGGGAGTCATGAATGTCATGACCCTGACAGGCAAGGTGGAGGAGGTGGTAGACTTCATGGAGAGGGAGAATGTTGGATTGATGGGGCTGAGTGAAGTGAAATGGAAAGGTAAAGGTAAAGGAAGGAAGAAATTGAGGAAAGGATATACATTATACTGGAGTGGTGGCCAAGAGGCAAAAAATGGCGTGGGACTGATAACCTCGAAACAACTGGAGGAGTATGTTGAAGTGGTCGAGTGTGTGAGTGACAGAATAATGAAAATTAGAATGAAGATGAAAAATGACGTGATGGACTTCATACAAGTGTATGCACCACAGACTGGAAACAGAGAAGAAGATATTGAAGTATTCCTGGAGGATGTAGAAAGAGTAATTTCAGATGTAGAAGTGGTGATCATGGGAGATATGAATGCACAAGTCGGAAACGAGAGACAAGGAAAGGAAGAAGGCATTGGACCATATGGATATGGGATAAAGAACCGGGAAGGAGAGGAACTTGTAAACTTTTGTGAAAGGAATGGACTGATAGCGGGTAATTCATGGTTTCGGAAGAAAAAGAGCAGGAAAATTACGAGATATGGTTGGGGCGATAGAAGAACAAAATCAGTAATTGACTACTTTCTGGTGGAAAGGACTAATCACAGAAAGCTGATAGATGTGACAGCTTTACCAGGAGATGCATTTGATGGGGACCATAGAGCTGTGGTGGCAAAATTTAGATGGGAAAAATTGGAAAACCTAAAGGAGATTAGAGAAAGTAAAATAAAAGTATGGAAATTGAAAGACAAATCTGTACAGGAAGATTTTCAGGAGAGATTGAAGCAACAAATCCCAGTTACTGAAGTGGAAAACATAGAAGAGGAATGGTCCCACTTTAAAAAGGCATTTGTGCAGCAGAGAGTGCTTGTGGTAGGACGTCAACAAGAGGGAAAGAGAAGGAGACACCGTGGTGGAATGAGGAAGTGAGGAAAGCAGTGAAAGAAAAGAAGTCTGCATGGAAAGAATGGAACCGAGATCAAACAGAAGAAAGCAAAAGGAAGTATCACGACAGCAAACGGAGGTGTAAGTAAGTGGTAGGAGAAGAAAAGAAGAAAAGTTGGGAAGAATTTACACGAAGAATGGAAACAGATGTAAGTGGCAGTAAAAGGATGCTGTATGGGCTTCTAAGAAGTAAGAGGAAAGAAAGAGTTACTACAAAGCTAGTGAAAAAGGAAGATGGAGAGTTGTTAACACACCCAGAAGAGATAAAGGGACGATGGAAGGAGTATTTCGATAAGCTATTGAATGTGAGCAATTGTACTGGTGAGATGGAAGTGACACAACCTGACGACTCTATAACAGAAGATGATATAACAATGCTGGAGGTGGAATTAGCAGTACAGAAAATGAAGGTGGGAAAAGCAACAGGGGTGGATGAAATCAGTGTAGAAATGATAAAGGCTGCTGGACCTGTTGGTATGCAATGGTTGTATCGACTGCTAAAGTGTGTGTGGAAACGGAAATGTGTACCAGAAGACTGGGAGAAAGGGCTAATAATACCAGTGTTTAAGAAGGGGGACAAGAAGGTGTGTGATTACTATAGAGGGATCACCCTCATATCACAGATAGTAAAAATACTGGAAAGGATATTAGAAAGAAGAATGAGAAGAAAGGTGGAAGGAGAGTTGCAAGAGGAACAGTATGGCTTCAGGAGTGGAAGATCCACAGTGGACCCAATCTTTAGCTTGAGGCAGGTGATGGAAAAGAACTGGGAATATGGAGAGGATTTGATCATGACTTTCATAGATCTAGAAAAGGCATATGATAGTGTCCCCAGAGAGAAGGTATGGGAAACCATGGTTAAGAAGAGACTGGGAAGAGAAATGTTGGAAATGGTGCAAGCAATGTACAACAACTGTGTTAGCAGGGTACTGACCCCAGTTGGAAAGACAGATTGGTTTAGGAACAAGACTGGACTAAGACAGTGGAGTGTGCTGTCACCTCTCTTGTTCATAATGGTGATGGATGAAATTGTAAAGGAAACAAAGGAAGCATATGGACATAAAGAAATGAAGTTACTGTTATTTGCAGATAATATTGTGGTCTGGGGAAGGAACACCGAAGAAGTGCAAAAACAACTAGATGCACTGAACGAAAATATTCAGAAGTACGGCCTGAAAATCAGTATAGAGAAAAGCAAGAACATGGTGATGACAAGAGGGGAAAGACAAGGAAAGGGCACTGTGAAAATTGGAAGTCAGAGTTTGGAAATTGTGGACACGTTCAAATACCTAGGAAGTGAATTGATGCAAACTGGTAGGTTGGACATGGAGATTGGTAGGAGGGTACAGCAGAGCAATGCATTCTATCAAAGTGTAAGAAAACTTGTTTGGGATAAGGAAGTACCAAGGAAAAGCAAGGAGGTAATGTATAAAGTGTACTATGTTCCCATATTAGCTTATGCAGCTGAGACTTGGACCCTGACAAGCAGGCAAGAGAGTAGAATCCAAGCCAGTGGAATGAAATTCCTAAGAAGTATGATAGGAAAGACAAGGAAAGAGAGAGTGAGGAATGAAGATGTTAGGAAGGAAGTTGGGATGGAAAAACTAAATGAGAGAATTGAGAAGAATAAACTAAGGTGGTTTGGACATGTAAAGAGGATGGAGGAAAATAGAATATCAAGACAGATGCTGGAGGTGAAGTGCAAGGGTAAGAGAGCAAGAGGAAGACCTAGAACAAGGTGGATTAATTCAGTGAAGAACAGCGTAAGAAAAAGAAATCTGGACTGGGACAAGATCGTTGAAGAAGAATGGTGGAAGGAAAGAGGAAAGTGGAGAAGTGTCATAAATACACCGACCCGGCAGGAGCTGGATAAGGGGAAATGATGATGATGATGATGATGAATTGTAAATTTACAGATTTTATTTTATTTATTTATTTATTTATTTATTTATTTAATTAATTATTTATGTATTTATTTATTTATCGTATGACTTTTAGTGCCGGGAGTGTCCGAGGACATGTTCGGCTCGCCTGAGGCTGTAGCTACTTCAAGCGTACACCACTAGGATGAGCTACTAGTTCCGTTCAATTTCAAGTACCGGTAGTTCCAACTTTCACTACCAGATCTCAATGTTACCTAGTGGTGAACGTTGGAACTTTGATAGAGCGTTACAACGAAATCTAACCTAGAAATTTAGCTCCACACAAGTTTAGTCTGTGGAAGGATCTTTTAGATGCCATAAATCTATGGCATGGGGCCGCCGGCTTTACTTCCCCTCCGAAAGAAGGCATACTGAAGGATTTTAACGCTCTTAAAAATCCGACGACTTAGGCCGGGTTTGAACCCGCTATCTTGGGCACAGAAGTTCAGCATGCTACCAACTACGCCACCGAAGCCGCTAATTTACATATTAAACAATGAGTAAGGAAATTCATAAAAACTTTAGTTTTCCTGAATTTTGTAAAATGTGTATATTAGTAACGATTTAATCAATAATAATAATAATAATAATGAATAGTAATTATGGATGGCACGTAACTCTGTTACGCAACCAGTACTTATGACTTTTAGCACTCATTGTAAAACAAAACTGTAGTTATCAGAAACGCGGCGAGTTAGTTTTTGTCTGGAGAACAAATTCCCACCTGACATTGCACAGTACAAGTAAGTTACGTGTGGGAGCTCTGGTAATACTGTAATACACCGCGTTATCTCGGCGTCTATACCCCCTGTTAACCTGCTTATCTACAGAACACAGCGTTCTGTTATCTCGAGGCACGTTAGGAAATTCCAGTCGCAAAGGTCCTGGAATCGATTGCCAGATCTACCAACAAATTTCAATTATGTTCTGAGGGTTGTAATGGGCTGTCCGATCTGATTGAGATGAGGCACAAGGACTTCAGTAGAAATGATACCCAATCCTATATTTAGCACCTGTTTTAGGGTGTTAAAGAAAGTTTATTCCTGAGCACCGCATCAACAGAGGTGAGCGCTCAGGGAGTAGATACGAGGGCCTGGCAGGCCTGCGCATCTGACATCTCACACTCCCCACACAGGACGTGGGTTTGGAGACCACGGGACTCCGGCTAAATCCAACATTGCTTCCACTTACTTTTGCCGGGCTCCTCAACAACAGTATACTCTACCGCGGATAAAGCACAATGAATTTTAATCGCTGTAGTCAAGTGTTGAAAGATGTGGGGTTATAAGTATATAATTATATAATATTTATGATTGCAAATACACACTATATATGCTTAACATTATAACGTGTGAGTACATGGCCACAACAACAACACACATATAGGGCCGCCATCTTCAAACTATTTGTCTAATGGCATTGTAGTTTGGTCAAAAGACGCTTTCCATATAAAGGTATGTTGTTGCAAAACTTAGTAGATATCAGATGACTAGGTTAGTTGTAATTTGAATTAAGCCTTGGACATTTGGGTGGTCGGCATTCCGTTTCCGTCGAGATGGCGGCGATATAAAACATGACAATGAGATGTCCTTTGCTAGAGCTTCCTGTGTACCAAATTTGGTTCAATTTGGTTTCGTGGTGTTTGAATTGATAGGGAGGGGGGTTGAGGGACAGACATACCAAATCACACACAGACTGACAACTTTAGGCCTGTGTAGTTCTCATAAGTATACTTTCATTTTTTTACAAATATCGAAAGTAGGCTAAAAAAATAGGCTTATGAGATCACATTTTGTCCGTGTGTGTGTGTTTGTGCGTCCGTGCATCCCCCCGTAATTAAATCTAAACGTCTGGAGCGATTTCAATGAAACTCGGTAAGGTCACAGAACTATTTTGGCTGACCCCGACCGTGCCCTTCAAATTTTAATACGTCTCACCAATCCAAATGGCATTTTTACGAAATATTTCACCGGCATTTTATATCACCGAAACTATTACCAATATCACCCTGAAATTTCGTACGGTGATAAAGGGTACTACTAGAAATTCAGCTATGAGACTTCCAAACACCTATAAAATACTGTCCCCGTCCATCGACAGTGGATCGGATGGCCCGGCAAAAGACATCGCAATTCACGCCGAAAAAAAACGGGATCAAAGCATACATAAAAAACCTGATTGGGATCTAGGTGCAATTTGATCACAAAAAAAATGCCGGAGGAATGAGACCTCGAGTGATCTCGGTGTGGTTAAAAGGAGAGGCGTACCTGGGAAAAGCAAATTTCTCCCTAGATCCAAATCAATCCTAACACTGAAAAGAAAATACAGATTAGTAAAAATCAGAAGTGCAAAAACGCTCATAAGATCAAAAAGGTTTCATTTATTTTCAGCCCATAAACCAACAAGTAACAACCAAAATAAAATATCCAGTCCTATCCTGCCTCAGGGATTCAATCTAACTTATCACTTGCTGTGGACTGCAAAAAAATATATATATATATATATATTTAAAATTCATATCGAGAGAAAAAGAAAAATTAGGGTCAATGAATCTCCTCGGTCCTAACCTTGGATATAATGAAATTAGGAGATTTTATAAAGTAACTTCTGACTGAAAATACAAATTTAAATAGTGTCCAGTTTGACTATGAGGAACTGTCGTACACCCAGAATGTTCATCTTATGGTGCCTCAATTAATCAAATGTGAAATTTCGTGACCAGATTACAACATATTTGGGATGGACAAATTAATTTAGGAAAAATGAACTCGCCTGGAAATAAGTCATGTGGATCTCCATTCTAGCTAAAAGAAAATACCTCAAATTGCACAAACCTAAGTGCCAACTGCAAACAAAAATAATTAAATAACTAAATAATTAAAGTCTCCATCAGACCTTCAATCAACTTCATAATATTAACAAATTTACATTTAATTAAATTATCTATTTTACAACTATATTTTTCTAATATTTACAACATTTTCATTTAATCTTATTTGTGGTAAATTCAGTTCATCAGTGCATAATATTTCTAATTAGTGAGTTAATTGCAAACACCAATGATCTTCTACAATATGTGGAATGATCAATCATTTATGCTTAATTCGCATGTGTTCCAACAATGAACTATTCGTCTGCAAAAAACTGCACTGTTCACAAGTTTCCAAGCTTCAAATTGTTTACGGATAAATTGTTCAGGACATAATTGTCTAATATTAATTATCCATGTGTCCATCAATTAATGATTTACTTATTTACAAACTCTTTCCTTTCCTTTTTACAAATCCTTTCTTTATCCATTTAATTATTTACCATTTAATTGTTTCATAAATTCATCAAATCAGCCATTTAAATATCCATCAGACCTTTCTATAACTATTACGACGTTGACAAACTTATGTATAGATTCAATAAAAAAAATACTCCCAACAATGCGTATCAGGTCTGCTATCATTCATTATCCATTTAAGAAATTACGTGGTCTCGTTTGATAACGAAAATTCTTCTTGTAATAAGTCAACTCAGCCATCACGATCAATGCATAGTGAAATTTATACAACAGCACGACTCTGTACACTGACTAGTTCTCACAAAAAACAAATAGTAGGTCCACGTTTCAACTATTAATGCCTGTAGTCAGTTTATCTTATAAATCCATTTTTTTTGTTTATATTGCAATACTACATTATTTTATTTTTTACTTGCTAGCACTTAGTAATTCTTCACAGAATATGTGAATATAATTCTTATGATTCATCTTTTTTATAGTATCGACCACTACTGATATATCTGACTGTATTTTTCTTAGTTATTATCTATCATTAACTTAGATCACCTGTGCACATAAGAAAGCACACCAATAATTTTCTTTTGTGTTTGAACAACAAAGTCAAATGAACAGAGCGTGTTAAAAAAAATCAAAGTCAAATTCAAATTCAAACTCAAACTGAAAATCAAGAACGATCTCTGAAATTGGAGTCGTTATCTCCTATAATTAGAAACGTGTGATCCAAAATCGAAAATAGGGTAGCATGGCTCAAATCTATACCATGGATGAATATCATTACTCGAAAACCCCTCTGGCCTACCTTAATCAATTAGATCCCAAATTCGAACCGATTATGCATCTGTCAGCAAGCAGAAATATTCGAAGAATTTTCCTAAATATTTGAGAATATCGAAGGTCATTACGATGTGAAGCAAAAGTAATCATCATCATAATCATCAAACGATAATGAACGTCCACTTAAAGCTTGTGAGGAAAAATAAATAAAAATATTGTAATTGGATTTGAACTGCAATACGCTGAAGTCCCATACTAGCATCATGACAACTAATTCCACCCTAAAATTCACCTAAGTGCTGTGAGCATCTGATTATAATCAGAATATAAATTCTGGTTCCAAAAAAACATGCTTTCTAATCTCAAAATGTTGACTTATTCATTACCTACTCAATTAAATAATTAACTAATTAAACACATGACTGGTATAATGGCTAACTAAAATGAGTAGATAGTCTACTCATTCTACTTAAATAAGGAGAAGTGTGGCTCACCGACTGGACGAAAAATGGTTAGATAATTGTGGAACAAGCCTGGCACAAATCTGGATCTTGAAGCAGGGTACCACGTTTTCCATCGTCCTCCCCATCTTCTTCCTTCTTTTTCCATTTTCCAGTAAGATGATTTTCTTGCCCCCCGAATTCGGGCTCGGAACTCCCCGTACCGTTCCATGCCAGTCCGAATGCGGCTTCCCACAAAATCTGCATCTCCCATTGGTGGTTAAATCATCCCCTCGAGCCTCCTCGTGACGGACTAGTTACCCATGTTAAATGAGAAAAAGTTCGGATTGAAATAATACGGCAACAAATATGCGCACGTTAGGAAACGTTCTGGCTCCTTGACGGATTTCACAAGTCCTTATGTGGTACACGGCTCCTATTTCAATAGAAAATGGTGATACTCCACCCCGTGTAGGGCCAGTCCACCGCGACAATAATGTTCTGTGCTCCTCAAGGATTAGTACAATTACGACCAACTTAGCACATATTGTAAGTGCCGAAACGCTGTGATCTTAACTGCTTGCCTCGACCTTCGAATATCCAAGTTCATAACAAGCCTCTGCCGAGCGACTTGAGCAGTAAGTTCCCATTCTGCCAGGTAGAAAAGCACGAACTAATATAGCCAGTCATACATGGCCATAGGGCCCTTTTGCATAACTCCAAAATGTAAAAATAAGAATGCCAGTGCATTTTATATTCACAGGTTTCAAGATTCGTATTCTAGAGCTCCCGTTGTCCACAAAGCCGTAGCATGCTCTTCGTTACTTGCGATGCGTCCCGCACACGATAGATAAATCCACCTCACGCATGGATGCGTTACTTTTCCCTAGAACACAAAATTCTCTTTGTCCACATATGAATCTCGACAATTCACCGCTGCACTGAGGCAGTCACGTGGTTATTCCGCGCACGCGCTCTGGCGTTAATCAGTCACCTGTTACGTGATGTAACCACTGGTCAATGAACCATCAACGTGGACACATATATCGCTTGCGTGACGTAACCGCAGGTCGGTTGCATACAATGTTGCCATATCCATACACGCGTCAACCTAACATGGCCTCTTGGTGTTGGGCAAAATACAAAACGAACATGGCGGCCAAGCGAAGGTGAAACATGTTAATAGACTTTTCTCGCGATTCAACCATCTGAGAGCAGCAGTGAAATTTGGTACAGTAAATGTTTACACACAATGTAATGCACTGGCATCTAATTTAGTTCAATTGTTCACATAACCTCAAGACGGTAGCTGTGCGCAATTTTAAAATCAAGTTTTTATTTCTTGTATCCTAATCATGCGATAGAAGTCAACGTTTGAATAATGAACCTACGCAAAAATCCCTATCTAATAGTACTTAACTCGATGGGCTACATATATTAAAATCCAACATGGTGACCATCCGATTTATTTAGACGGCCCTCAATATCTATTATCTATAACAGCAATCAAACTGAAAATGTGTATGTGTATAGGGGCTATAAACAGTAGTTCCCCTATGAGACTTTCAATAACCTGCTGAGCACATGGCAGCGGCGCAAAATTTAAATATTTCAATAGACGTTTCTCGCGATTTAACTATCCGAGCGTAGTGAAACTTGGTACGGTAAATGCTTATACAAATTGTAATCAACTGGAATATAATTTAGTTCAATTATTTCATAACCACAAGATGGCGCCTGTGTGAAATGTTAAAATCTCTTGTTTTATTTCTTGTGTCCTAATCGTGTGATTGAAGTTTGAATACTACACAATAATCTTCATCTAATAGTACATAACTCTCATGCCTACATACATTAAAAAAAACATGGCGACCATCCGAAATATTTAGACGGTTGTCAATATCCACGAATCTATAGCAACAATCAAAGTGAAATTTTGTATGTTGATAGAGGGAATTAACATATGAAAATAGGCTATTTAGTTCTTCACGGATGTACTTGTCGTTTTTGTGTTTTTTGATTCTGTTCAGTGTGAATATTGTTGATAATTCAACTGAGGGACTTCCTGATCGTCAGCCCCGTGTAGTTGGGTGTGTGTGGACTTACCGGTCCCATGGCAAATTGATTAGTGAGTTATTATTTGGCCCGAACGGTCCCGGGTTCCATTTTCCGCCCGAGTCATCGGGGATTTTAATCTCCTGGGGTTAATTCCACTGGTCCGGGGACTGGGTGCATAATGTCGTGTGACCTCCATGCAGGTCGAGTGCAGGTCTCTCCAGTTGACGCCCGTTGGTGACCTGCACGTCCTAATGAGGATGAAGTGATGATGAAGAAGTCACCATCTTGCTGCCAAATAAAGTTCTCTCTCTGGTTCAGCTTCTTTATTGAGGAAATGTCGATTCATCACTGAAGACGATACCATCCAGTAAATCTTCATCGTCATGCAGCAACATTTCATTTGAAAAGTTGGCACGTAAACCGTAGTCTGCAAGCTTTAGAGCTTGTACCAACTGCAAATGAAGACTCCACTGGAAGAACGGGGTAAGTCACATTATGTACATTTCTCAGGAGAGCCAATTTAAGCTTTCAACACTAAAAAGAAATACAGTACTTAAAAACACCCCAATTGAGGGTAAGCAATATATATTTTTTGCCAAATATATTTCTTATAAAGGAAGTACATGTATTACAAATAACAACTGCAGTTAAATTATGAAAAATAGAGAGGATATGGGACGTTCTTTCTGTTTCCTCTCAAAATAAAAACCTCTGTATCTCGCTGACTAATGAGCCTACTTTCCTTAAAATTTAGGATCCAGGCCAATGATTAATCTATATAGACCTATCTAGAATAATGACAAAATTAAGTTGGTAATACTGAAATTTCAATTACAGTTGTTCGAAATACACCTGAAGTAGTGTAGCCTAGTAGAGCACTACAGTTGGCTCCCTGGTGACTGAATATATTCTTAGTTCCATCTCTTATAGCACATAATTCACGTACAAAATTTGGTTGAAGTCCAATGGATAGTATAGAAGTTACATGCAGTTAGATATTGGATCTATAAGGACGCGTAAAATACTGTTGGCAACAATGTTATGTATGTGTTGCTCAGAATTAATCTGAAATATTATAATCTATGATTTATTTATTTATTTATTAATAGTTACTGTAACAGTTGGGCAAAGCCTGGTGGTAACAAGATATTTACATGCTGTATATCTCAAGCTCTCTCCATAATGTCTCTGTGTTCCCTGAATGCAACATTTATATTTTTCTTGAAAACGTTAAAAACTGTTAGGAAAAGGTTCTAAGACTTCTTCAGGTAACTCATTCCATGTTTGAATACCTCTGTTTATAAAAGAATACGGTACTTAGCTAAATTTGGTTTTTGAATGTTTGGCCCAATTTTGTAATCGTGATCTCTCCTACTCATCTAATCTGGCACATGCATTCTGTTTCGCAATTCATTCCAGGCCGGCTCCCCTGTGTATGCTTTGTACACCTCCTGGAGTCTTCTTTTATGCCTTCTGCTGTGAAGGGATTCCCAACCCAATGACTTTAACATGTCAGAGACACTGTCAGTTTGGGAGAATTTGCCAAGTACGAATCTTGCAGCTTTTCTTTGCACCATCTCGCCAATTTTGGTTGAAATCCATTTGTTATACTGTGTATTTCAAAAGAATGAACATGAAGGAAATGGCGGGAGCTTGGAACAGCTGACCGCCGTGGGCTCCTATTGGCTGGATTTTGACAACTAATACCATATGTTGACAGCTTATTGTCATTCATTCAGTCGCCTGTTAACTGTGTCGGAGTTTGTATATTGCCATCGTTTCGTTTACTTTAAGCATCGAGTCAATAAGTTGTAAATAGTACCGCAGGAAGAACGTGGGAAAATGCTGGAAATACAGCTGGAGACCGCGCGCGCCAACCTGTAACGGCCGGCTATCGTTCATTATCAAACTATTTTCATGGTTAGCCTTGTTTGTTCAATTCAAATTTAAATATACATGCGTGACATACAAAATAGGCTATGTACATTTAGTCTTAATGTTTACGTATCCAGTAAGGTTTCATTGTATACCGTAGTGTTCAAATTAACGCTTGTCATTCAATAACCTACAAATAGACAATGTAAAATCTCTGCAATAATATCGCCACAGAACAGCTTGTTTGTGTGTTTGGTGCTAAATACTTTACCTTAACTTTACGTATTTGGAGGCTATTATTAACCGTACAGAGTCGCGCTACAGTGAGTGAGTGAGTGAGTGTGTTGGTATTGTCATGATGTTATTTCTGCGTTCTGTGTTAACTGCTGTAAACTGTGAACGACCTTCACCCAAACTCTTGTTTCATCTTGAAGGATACATTGAATGGTGAATGTTGATATATTCATCATCATATTACTTTGTGTTTGTATTTTGTATTATATTTGTATAGCTGTCGAGTGTTTAGCCTCTGTCGTATTTATTGAATAACGGTGACAAAGGTAGCATAGCTTCAGTGTGTTATTTATTCACTTTATTCCGTATTTCTCTATTTAAATGTCCTCGGCGTTGACTCAGGATCGACATTTGCATTATATTGCGCATAATAGTACCGAAATAATATCCGAACTGTAGCCCTGTGTATTATTCGAATCAGCTGTTCTACATCAACAATAAAAACTTGGCAACACAGCTCAGCTGTTCCAAGCTCCCGCCATTTCCTTCACGTTCATTCTTTTGAAATACAGAGTATAGTATAGAAGTTACATGCATTTAAAAATTGGTCCTATCAGCAGGCTTAAAATCATGTTGGCAGCAGTGACGTAAATTAGTTACTCCAAATTAATCTAGAATGTCAGATACTATACGCGTGCTAAGTGTAGAGCTGTTGGCTTGCACAATTTCTCATATATTGATATTAGGATTTTAAAAAATTCCGAGAGCATTTATTGACAGCTGGTTACTCTGCTGGCTCTTAAGAATACGTTTAGTCATATCTGTTATGGTACACAAAGCTATACGAAATTTGCTTTTAATCCATTTGTTAGTATAGAAGTTACATGCATTTAAACATTGGACCTATCAGCATGCTTAGAATCATGATGGCAACACTGTCATACATGGGCATCTGAAAATTAATCCCGAATGTTATTATCTATGTGTGTGTGCCAATTTTGGAACAGTGCGCATGCATAACTTCTAAAATATCCAACATAGAGCTCAAATTTCTATTGTGTATTTTCAGCAGTTGGTAGCACTGATGTCATTTACAAATATTGCCGTGAGATATTCCGGTATAAATCTTTATACCAAATTTGGTTTTGATAGCAGCAGCCGTTTAGGAATTGATAGGGGACACACACGCGCACAGACAGAAGGACAGACATACACACACACACACATCTGCCCGGGAGATCTCATAGGACTACTTTTTCATCATTTTTGCAAAATGTGAAAAGTAGGCTAAAAACTGTTATCGCTGATGCACTGTAAACAGGCTCCTCTCGATATTATGAAATTAAGTGATCACATTGTAAAGCATAAGAAATGTATTTTTGCTTGACTAAAATTGATGGTGAAATTTTAAAGAGATGTGATTCTTTACAGGATATGGATACTATTCTCAAATCAAACCTTTCATAAAACACTCAAAAATATTTAAACAGGCCGTAGAGGCCTGAAACATTTCGCCAAGAGACAGATGATGGACTTGTTAAATGTATTCACAACGAAAAGAGTTTACCCACAGTGAACTGAGAGCGATCAAGGGTACTACTCGCGTGTGGCGGAGATCTTTCCGGTCACGGAGAGAGTCCGTCATTTTGTGTAGGCTAAGGATAGGTCATACAAGATCCACCCACTCGTATCTGATGAGAAGGGAAGACCCCCCACTTTGTACCTGTGGAGCCGATTTCACCGTGGCCCACATTTTCACCGAGTGTGTGGATCTTGCTGACTTACGAAGAACCCTTGGTTTGCAGATGACACTCAAACTTATATTAGCCTATGACGCGGTGGCAGCTGATCTCGTCATCCGCTTTATAAGTGAGAGTGGGTTAGGGCCAGAAATCTAAATTTTCCAGTATAAATTGACTCAACGACTTGTTCGTTTTTGAATTTTTTTTTTTTTTTTTTTTTTGCTTTTCCGTAAATTTTGTTTATTTTTATATTTTTGTTTTGTTTTCGTTTTATTAATTTTTGGTCTTTTTAAATTTAGTTGTCCACCTCAAAATTTTAAATTCAGATCCAAATTTGTATTCTTTAATCTGTGTTAAGAGGGGCAGATGACCTCGTAGTTCCGCCCCTTAAAACAACAATAACTAACTAACTAACGAAAAGGGTCAACAAAAACAACCAGTAATATCTTAACAAAAAACAGAAGACATTTTTTCATAAAATCATTTCTATTAACTTGTTTTGTTTTATTATTGTATTTGACATTCTTCTCAAAATGAAATATTTTTTAGTATTTTAATTTGACGTGTTTGTAAGATGAAATGATTTGTAAGTATTTTTAAACAAAGTATGTTTAGAAACGTAATGAACCTTTGGTTGAAAAGGGGCTCCATTTCATCCCGAAATATGTACCAATGTAATAAAAGTACAGTAAATGATATTGTTTTAACTGGGTGGAAGAAACATTGTACTTTTTGTGAGTAAATTTAACAGTATTGTGACTTAAGTCAATAAAAATAAAGAATCATGGTTTTTATCATGTCCAATTAGATGATGGAGTTTACTTGCCCTCGGTTTATTTTATACCGTAAAGAAACAAAACCGTATTGCTCAAACATTCAGTCAATATTAATCTGAAGCTTAAAACAAGAGATTAAAATTCTCCTGACCACGCCATGTTACCAAGAGAAACTAAACGCAACAAGATGTTCTGGAAAGAACATATAGCCTACTATTTCCTAAATGTATGGGTATAGTTATAACTCTTTGTCCTTATCACCTCCTGTTTTCTTCCTATTCGAAGTGAAAATTGGCACACAGGATTTGAGCAGCAGCGTTCAAACCATAGTTTATAATTTACCCCAGTGTTTTGCAATTACAGCAGCAAACACTCCAAACAACGTAGAAATTCAGTATATTAACACCGACTACTTACAATTATTGAAACTTCGTTGGTCTAAACTTATCACTGAGAGAAACACATTTAATATATGTAATGCACACCTAATTTTTAATCGCGCCTATCCTTGGGAGTGCGCTCGATCGGCAACAAGAGGACATTTTCAATTACACCGTAGGCATGGGTTCACTAACTGGCCGGTATAGAGCGCAGCTTGCATCTAGTAAGCCATGGATAGCTCCCGCTTACTGTAGTGCAACTGGTTGCTAGTAAATGCCACATGTGCAGATCCGTTGGAGAACTTTGTATTAATTAAATATATATTTTCCATTGCAAAATGCACAATATAACGCCCAATTGTGTAAAGTCTCAGTACTCAAAAACAATAAATACCGCAAAAATATTCAACTATGTTAAGATTAGAACACCAGCTGGCCAGTGAAAGACCAAAGCTCTAACCACAGAGCCAAATGCGTCCTCCCAAGTTGAACGTTATCAATTGATTTAGATACAACGTCTTAGCAAATAATGACTTTGACTAAACGATTTCTTCACTGGAGTATATTTCAAACAAAGTTCATTTCATACAAAGTTCATATTAATTCTATCAGTAGGCTATATTGCATGCAACATACCCAAGTTAGTGAAATATAGGTCTGGCACAAGATATCAGCTGCCATCTTGTCTTCTAACTGAGTCGGCTCAACTTTTTAAAGCCACTTCTGCACTATAATATTACAATATAAACTTTTAACTAGAAGACCCGTGCTGCTCCGCAGCATTCACTTCAACAATCCTACAGCACTTCTGTCCATATGACATTTGCATGTCTTCATGCTAGTGACCTGAACAGACATTTACGGTACCGTCGCTTTTGAGTAAATGATGAAGTAGACTAATGAGATCAAATGTGTGGGTGTCTGCCTGTCCTCTGTGTGTGTGTCCCACTATTTACCCTGCGTAAGCTTAAAAGGCGCACGGACGTCAGGCCGAGGTGAACAGCTAACTCCAAACACACAAGCTATACTCTTCTCGGAAAATTAACTCGACACGACTCGGCAGTTTGATGCTGGCTGAAGCTAGGGTGATAGGTCTCTCGCAAGCTCGTAAACTCACTCTGAAGCTAGTAATTTAAAATTCCACTGAATGGAGATTGTTGGAAGAAATGAAAACGTAAAAACACTTACAGTCGTCGATGTGGGAGCTCTCGCGGACCTTCTTGCAGAAATTTTCATGCTGAACAATTCTCAGAGAATATCGATTTTTTTAAGACACATGGACGTTAGGTTTTTCTTCAACTCAATTCACTGAAATCGTAAATGCTCGGCTTCTTTTGGTCATAAATAAATGTTTTTCTACCTAATCCTTCATCGAAAAATCCTTTACAGAATGGTGAAAACCGCATCAAAATCCATCAAGTTGCTCTCGAGGTTACCCGTTACACCCAAGAATTGGGAACTTTGTTTTATACTAAGTAGATAGAGATATCCACACAATTTAAGGCTACAGCGGTACAATTTGGTGTTTTGTCTACTTACGAACAATGGTATAAATTTAAAATAAAAGATGGGTCTCTTATATTTGAATTTAGATATGTAACTCTTGGTTAACATATAGAGATGTGCTAATTAATATAATTAAATAAATAATTTTAATTAGTCGTAATTACTTTTATTCAAAATCATTTTATTGACCAACTTCTTTTGTTGTCCTACTTAGTAGTGTTTCCTCTCCCGCGGAATTACACCATTTCCCATCAGGAATTGCGTCTGGAAACTTTCAGATTATTGGATTCCGAGGGATATCTGAGCTGGGTCCATTTTCAGTTTTTCATTGACTTTAGAATTCAAGTCAGGTGATTTCAATGAATAGTTCATGAACCATTGAATAGTTCAATAGCGTTCATCAGTTAAAAGACCCCAAATCCCTCCGCTCTAAATTCACACGTAAAGTAGAGTGAAGTAATAAAAACGAAACGTGTGGCATTTTGCATTTGCAAGGCTCCTCTGTTAGGGGAAATTCTAAAAAATCATTTAATTGAATTTCTTAAATGAAAATATAATAAGGAGTCTTAGTTAAACATATGAAGTAATTTCATCGCCTTGTAAACATACTTAGTGCATTAAACCGTGAAAGGTAGAAATAAAATTTTGGAAAACTGACATCGAAACTAAAAATTTGCACATCTTTGTAAAGACACCTATCGCCTCCACCCCTACAGATAGAATAATATGGCGATTGATGAGAAATGAAAAGATAACTCACACAGAAGGAATTAATATTTATTAAGCTGTAAATTTGATTGAGAATATCTTTGGTATAGAACTGAGGGAATGAAATAACAGGATGTAGGATAGTAATCACCGATGTAGGACAATAGTAATTTTTTACCATTACCGGCACAACAGGACAGTTATCGTATTAGGGATGCGGAGGTCCTTGTATAATTGTTATTTAATCTGTGCCCCGTTTGCTGAGGTCTGTGCTCCTCCGCAACATTCGTTTCAAAATTCTAATAGTACTTCCTTCCATTCGACATTTGCTGTTCGCTTGCCTTTCGGTTCTATTTGAACTTTGACGTCATGAAAGGATTTTGCTCGCGATAGTGCGGCATACAGTAAAATTGTCCGTGGCTAAACACCGGTTAAGGTAAATAAATGCCTACTTGAGCTAGTGTTTGACCTTGAGCTTTACTGATAGTTATACAAAAAGCCAAACGTACTGGAAACTGCCTCCCTTTGAAGGAAAATGGCGTAGAAGTATCTGATGGCGTAAGGTCAAGGCAGGGGAGTAGGACATTGTTTCCAACTTTTACGCCAGTAATAATTTCCAGGTGTAAGCAATTGTCATGCATCTTCCATACCAACAGTCTAGTACCGTTCAACAGACCTTGGGTAACATTAATATTTCTCAACAAAATCACAATTGAGCCTTCTTTTAGTCGAAGGATATGAGGTGGCAATCCACTTATGCCTATGCTGTCTAAAAATTCTATTGGGAATTGTAGAAGTTCACTCTCATCTTCAGTAATCAAATTATTCACACTGATGTAAGTTCTCGATGATCCTGAATTAGGTCTAAAACTTTGTCATTGATTTCTTTACAATGTTCTTTTTAAGTGCTAAAATCGCTATTTTTGAAAAGCGTGAAATATTTTTCAGCGTGGGACTAATTCTGATTTTTCTCCATCGACGTGAGGGTATTCACCGTTAAAAATTGGTATCAAGAAGTTTGCAAAGTCATGTTGATCTGTATCCGCTCGCATATTTTGGTTGAGTTTAAAAATTTTGAATAATGGCCACAAAGGAGAAAACCTTACTGACATTTGGACTGATGCTGCTTTAGATGCGTGAGGCACAACAGGCAATACCTACCTAAAATCTCCTCCTAAGATGATAATTTTTCCTCCGAAAGGCACGTCGTTATTCATGATGTCCTTGATCAACCGATTTACACACATCAACGCGTGCTTATTAGCCATAGGGGCTTCATCCCAGATGATAAGTTTTGCTGAACGAATATAAAAAGCTTCCTTGCTGTTAACTTTTATTCCTGATACAGAACTGTCATGTAAATGTAGAGGTAACTTGAACTGGCTGTGCACAGTGCGCCCATGAGGAAGTAGCATTACTGCAATACCAGTCCATGCAACAGAAACTACATTTAACCCCAAATTTGTGCAACTGTGAATCAAGCATTGGTAAATAAATGTTTTCCCGGTGCCCCCTGGACCGTCAATGAAATATGCATTACTCATCCTTTCATTGCTGTTTTGTACTAACCCAAAAATTTCTGTAATTATAGCCGTTTGGTTTCCATTTGCTTGGTTTATCATCCGACTTAATTGATCCTCAGTAAGTTTTGGATAATTCATTGGTAAATTTGTCTGAGGGAAATTATCAATAATAGCTGGCAATTCGAGAGAAGTAATAGGAAGACCATGGAGCTTTAATGTATTAGAAATATGTATAAGAGTGAACTGATATGCAATGTTAGGTTCGTGAAACTGCAGATAATCTTCTGATAATGAATTCTTGAAAATGTTCCATAACTATCTTACATTTGAAGGGGTCTGAAAGATACATACGGTATGTAAGAAAACAGTTGTCGCAACTGAGAAGGTATCTGAAATTGTGACGCTTCTACCAAACAACGCTGCCTTTCAGAATCGTCAATCAGCAAACCTCGCTCCTTAGCTGTTTCTTTAAAAGTAGAATAGACAACTGCTTTGTATGTTCGTAGATCCTGGAAGCTGGTAGCACCTATGACGTGAAGCAATAACAGGCGTAAATAATACCTTTCTGTTTCTGTAGGCGAAATATTTTACATTCTGCCTATAGCCACTGGCAGTTGCTCTTATTCCAGACGTACCGGTAATGTACTGGTGTTTCAGGATATATATACGGACTTCTGGCTTATGAATCTTGATTTAACTTGAACCACGCTTGTAATTCCGTGTTGCGCAACTGTGCTTGAAGTAAAATATCAGGAGCGTTATCATTTTTAAAATAGATATTTTGCAAGTTTGGCAAGTGAACTGGTAATCGCAGGATAGAATGTCACTGTTCATGCATGTGAAATGAAAATATCCTGAATGCGGCTTCTGTTGGACCAACATATCTAGCATTTAGGAAAGAAGTAATCTCATCGAAGTTCACCGTTTCGCCTTCAGGACATATTTTAACAACGCAGCAGTCATGACCTTTATACACATACTTGTGGATTTTAATATACATGGGTTGTTTTTTTAGTTTTGGCACCTTAGTTATAACTGGATTAATAACTCACTTAGATGGTTCCAAGTTTCACAGGCCCTCGATGTAGTCCCCACCGTTGCGTACAACGTGTTCCCAGCGATGCGGAAGTCGTTGGATACCGTTGGCACTGCCCAATCTATTGATGGTACGAAGAGAGCGCTCGGCAGCCTGCTTAACGTCTTCAATGGTACGGATGCGCTCCCCGCGCATTGTCATCTTCATCCTCGGAATGAGATCATAGTCGCAAGGTCTGATGTCGGGAGAATATGGGGGGTGATAGAGGATCTCCCAGCCCCAGCGTTCCAACAATGCCGACACAACGCCTGCTGTGTGTGCCCTAGCATTGTCATGCAGAACGATGGGCGGTGTAACCATGTGGTGGCGCCGTTTCCTTCTCAGAGCTCCTCGGTGATGGTCTTGCATAAACGAACAATAGTACGCCGCATTAACGGTTTGCCCTCGGGCAACAGTATGGCAGCGCTTCCGTACCATTGAAGACGTTAAGCAGGCTGCCGACTGAGATTTTCATTTTCTGCTCGTACATGCAAGCCGTCTGCTAAACCGGCATATGTATCAACTCGTAACTTCGTTTGTTGATGACGTATATATTTTAACCGGTCACCTTCCATACGACAGTAGTAATCCACGAATAGATATCCATTTTGCAAACTTGAGCAGCGACAACTAACTCAACATGACCTCCATGAACACAATTCATAGACATATACATTTTGTAATCATCGCTCGTATTGATATCAGTTTCGTACATATCGCTCTTGCCAACAATAAAGGAAGTATAATTATTCCACTTGTCTGTAACATGTTTTACAATTCGCTTTCTAACCTGTGTAAATAATCTCTGATTGTTGTACTCACAATAGGCCAATGACCTGAACAGACAATTACCGTCACCTTTAACATGTAACATTTGTAATTGAGTGTCGCCTCTCATTCATCATAATATGATTCATTGAATTGATTGAGCACACAACCTATAAAGACGAATGATGAAACGAAAAGAAGACAGTTTGTATCTGGTGAGACCAAAGACTATATAACAGAAAGATCGGATACACAATACAAAAAGGCGGTTCCAACATTTGACTGTAGCGGCATCTTCGTGAAATTAGTTGTCATTCGTATACAGTATTTGTTGTCATTCAAACAGATGTTGACATGACAGTGTCATTAGCAAAATGACTGCTGATTGTGCATGAGCATTTCAGTCTCAAAGTAATCCATTTTTGAGAAGTTTTAATAAAATTATGTGCACAGAATCCCCTTCTACTTATTGTATGCATACATGCGACATTAGCACTCGAGTGGAACAGGTAGAAGTTAACGATATCTTGTATGGATACATGCGACATTAGCACCCGAGTGGAGCATGTAGAAGTTAACGATATCATGACGTAATTAGGGAACTCTCTGTTAATATCAAGTTAGATTTATTATTAGGGCGGCGTTGAATATCATGATACTGTTTTAGTCGTTGTCGCCTAGCGACAATATGTCCGTCAAGTCATTAGATATTTTATTTTCGTGAGACTTTGAAGGAAGTAATATTCGCAATTATTTTAATACTCGAATGATATAATCAAGTAAGGTGGGTATCAATCGACGGTGCTTGACGGGCATTACATTTTAAGACAACAAACGTCGTCGTAGCGCAAATACTTCCCGAGATATTTCAGTTTTGGTAAAGGGTGAAATTTTTTGAAAACTATTTTAATTTCGAACGGGCCACGTCCTTTAGAACAGTTTAAACGATTGTCGGTTCGATAATTGGAATTGGTGGGTCCCATGTTATGGATTATAAAGTTTGCATAAGTCACACGGCCGCCATCCTGAAATGGTACGGCTGATGACCTTTTTGTTTGGGCACAAGGCGCGTCCTGTATGAAGGTATGCTTTTGTCAAATTTAGTTAAGATCCGAGGATTAGTTTGGTCGTAGTTTAATTTTAAGTTTTGACCATTTGAGTGACTGCCATTACGTTTTGCTAAAGATGGTGACAATATAAGACATGACATTGAGGTGCCCTTTGCTAGTGCTACCTCTGTACCAAATTTCGTTCAATTCGGTTTCATCGTGTTTGGATTAATAGCGCGGGGGCCGGGGGGCAGACATACAGGGTACACACACAGAGACAGACAAACAAAGTTTTGGCCCTGTGTAGATCTCTGTGTAGATTTTTTGCAAAAATCGAAAGTAGGCTAACAAATGTATGCATCAATTCAATGATACTGAGCAAGACCATTATTTTATCAAATATTGAATGTTTAGCCATTGAAAGTTATCTCAAAGTTATTTCAAGGCAGTAGATGGCATTATATTTCTGACGGAGCTTATATTGCTTTGCCTGCCCATGTCACACCATCGAGATATTGACAGCACTTTGACGTTTGAGCGCAGTACACAACGTACCCGTCAGCCTCAACAACCGCTGGAAGTACATGACGCAAACATAACCTCACTATTCTTCATAGAGCCTTGGGAACAACCATTGCGTCATAATGATTTCCCATTGTAAATCTTTTTCTAGATAAGAAATCACTTTGTGAATCCCCGTCAATGGTTTCTGAATAACAAGATAGCCAGCTAATAAACCGGTGACATTGTTTTGTTTTGTTCCTGTATCGTTCACTGCGTGAACCTCGACACTCCCTGCGGCACATGACGTCTTGGTTCAGTTTATCAACCTACTGGTATAATTTTACCTTGACTTTATTTTATGTACGTGTCATTCACTATCTGTCATTGAAATAGACGCATTCACTATTTATTGGCGAGTTATGAATTGCTGTTACTCATTGCCTGAGCTGCAATGTCTAAATTAGGCACGGCAATTTTGTTGTTCGTCTCCGCTCTCCTTCTGTTTAGCGGTAAGTACTGACAATTTATTCCTGCTACCGTGAAGCCAGCAGAGTGGCGATGTGCATATTAGGTGTCTTCCTGATTGCGGTCATTCCAGATTGCGGTCATTTTCATTTTAGGGAAGAGCTATAAACATTCCAGCGTCCAGATCGCGATCACTTTTCTTGGGAGACCGGTCCGGTTGTAACTCCTCTGGGGATTTCCTCACCTTTCACTTCCACCGTCTTGCCAATGTTGAGGTACATGTCATGTGTCAGTTCTCTTTGGTCCTGATACACTACATTTCGTTTACGAGACGAATTTTTCGAGGTAATGAAAATAATGTTTTTCACAATATACAGTACCTATTATAAAAATAGATATCTCGCACCTCAAATGGGAGACGAGGGGCAGAAATTAAAAATTATACCCTGTAAGTATAACATTTCCCGTTACAACAATTTTGTTGAAAGTGAAGGTCGTTGATTCCGATCCTGAAACGTTTCTATTCTTAAGACTGAAAATGTTATAATCATTGCTTTAGGAGATGCCGTCAGATTGGGAGGGGACTTGATTTTTTTTAAGCGAAGTTTTATGGGGTGTGCTCAGCTGAACACTGAACTGTACTCTTTGGTTAGGTAGTGAAATATCAATTTCCCCTTGTTATCCACAAAGCTTACGGAAGGTATGCGTCAGTCGGGAAGATTCAAGGACCGGTCTCCCAAGAAACGTGATCGCAATCTGGACGCTGGGATGTTTATAGTTCTTCCCTAATATGAAAGTGAGCGCTATCTGGACTACTAATGAGGTGAACGCAATCTGGAATGACCGCAATCAGGACACAACCGCCTTTTATACAGAGTGATTCATTTTCTGGAGCGGGGCCAGCGGTCGGCTACCAGGCGCGCGCACGCCTTCCGCCAGCCAACCGAACTCGTACCGCAGATTGCGCGCAGGTAGAAACCGTAACACAGTACATTAATTAATGGTAAATTCACCAGCAAATCATGATTAAAGAACTTACCTTTTCATAGAAGATGCTGCTTGACACGGTGGGTGACTAGTTATCGTGTCGGATTACTAACCCCAAGCTTGCATGTTCGCTCCTGGCTGTGGTAAGTGATTTTTGAAAGGCGGCAAACATTACGACACGCATGTCATACGATGTTGGCATGTCAAAGAACCCATTTGAATTCAGTAGGCCGTGTTCATAATGGCAAAATTAATCTCGGGATTTTTCGCCAACACAAAGTTCCTCATTTCTCTACTAGAAAGCGCTATAGTGTCAAGGAGCTTAGATGTCTAACCTCCTTGATTCCATAGTACTTCAAGAAACAACAAAATTCGACATGCAAGTTGTCCTCTGGGTGTCAAACACACATCAAGCATCATTTTTATTATAACCTAACTTATTCAACATACACATCTTCACATACACATAAGTGTTATAATTCCTTTTATATCTTTTCTGTTCTGTTTTCATGTTTTTGTTTCTCGGTTTAATTTCTTGTTTTTAGATCTCTTCAATTCTAAGCTGTTTTTTCAAGACTTCTTTTTTATGCTTTATTAACAATATTGTTGTAATCGATCTGTTGTTTTAAAAAAAAAAATATTTTACTCTGTGAATTTTTGGTACAAATATATTAATAATATTCTCTATTATAGAAAATAAAATTATTAAGTTGTATGTTACTGCACAGTTAATTATCCTATACCACGCTGAAGAAAGTCACAGTGTGTCCGAACTGGTGCGGTTTCAATGTACTAAAAATTTATTTTAGGTAATAAATAGTTCATTATAACTAATACGGCTATCATGGTCATGTTTATGTCATTCTATAATTAGAATAATAATAATAATAATAATAATAATAATAATAATAATAATAATAATAATAATAATGTTATGGATTTTACGTCCTTGTTAACTACTGCGGCTTTTGGAGATGCCGGGGTGACGGATTGTTGCCACAGTTCCGGCTGGTGCTAACAATGGACCTTCTCTCATTCAAAGAAGAACTTGCTTGACTCGTGAGTTTTGAGACTGACCCGGGTACAGAAACCGGTTTGAACCTACTTTTACTAACCCTCATCTTGAAATTCGTGAATTTTGAAACTCGGGGCATTTAAGACCCGTGAGTTTTGAGACGACACGCAATCTCTTCAACACTGTCTTTAATATCATTGTCGGGTTTGTCCGAATACCTTGAAATCGTAACCATACTGTTATTGGACGAGCCCGATATTTCACTGTTTACATCGTACATCAGCTAATACTGTCGAAGTCAAGTATGTATCTCACCAATGCTGAAATATGTAAATGAATAGATTCACGTATTCATTTCCGGTTCCAGTTGCGTTAGTTAATGTTGTGTAATACCTTCTTTCCACCTACCGAATTAAATGGAAATTTATGATAGCTTTTAGAATATTCCGTACGCGATCCGATAGAGTGGAATTACTTAGTGGAATATATATTGTAAACGACAGGCAAGGCAAAGGGATTGTGTATTTGAGTCTTCAGTCTTTCGACTGGTTTGATGCAGCGCTCCACGCTTCCCTGTCCTGAGCTAATCGTTTCATCTCTACATAGCTACCACACCCTACATCCTCGGCAATCTGTCATATTCTAACCTTGGTCTACCCCTACAGTTCTTATCCTCGACCCCTTCTTCTATAACTAAGTTTGCTATTCTTGGGTGTCTTAGTATGTGTCCTACCAACCTATCTCTCCTCTTCATTAGCAGTCGCCAGAAACATCTCTCCTCTCCCACTCGTCTTAATACCTCTTCATTTGTAACCCTATCTACCCATCTGATCTTCATTATTCTCCTTATTTATTTATTTATTTATTTATTTATTTATTTATCGTATGGCTTTTAGTGCCGGGAGTGTCCGAGGACATGTTCGGCTCGCCAGAGGCTGCGGCTGCTTCAATCGGACACCCATAGGATGAGCTACAGGTTCCGTTCAATTTCAAGTAGTTCCAGCTTTCGCTACCAGATGTCAATGATACCTAGTGGTGAACGTTGGTACTTTGATAGAGTGTCCCAACGAAATCTAACCTAGGCATTTAGCTTTACTCAATATGTTAGGTCTGTGGAAGGATCTTTTACTGTACATGCCATAAATCTATGACTTGGGACCGCCGGCTTTACTTCCCCTCCGAAGGAAGGCATACTGAAGGATTTTAACGCTCTTAAAAAATCCGACGACTTCGGCCGGGTTTGAACCCGCTATCTTGGGAACAGCAATTCAGCATGCTACCAACTACGCCACCGAAGCCTGTAACACCACATTTAAAACGCTTCAATTCCCCTCTTTTCTGCTGCTCCAACAGTGCAAGTTTCACTTCCATAGCGCGCCACGCTCCAGACAAAAGCTTTCAAAAATGACTTCCTAATACCTAAATCTAGATTAGACGTCAATAGATTCATTTTCTGTAGAAATGCTTTCCTTGCCTGAGCCACCCTCCTTTTTACATCCTCTTTGCTTTGTCCATCACTGGTTATTTTGCTTCCTAAGTAACAGAAGTCTCCTACTTCCTTTAGCTTTTCACCTGTCAATTCGAAATCCATAGGGGTTTCTGTTTTATTTCTACTGCATTTCAATATTTTTAGCCTACTTTCGATTTTTGCAAAAAAAGAAAGTAGACTTATGAGATCAACACAGGGCGAAAAAAGTGTGTCTGTCTGTGTGTGTGTATGTGTGTGTGTGAGTCTGTGTGTGTGTATGTGTGTGTGTGTGTGAGTCTGTGTGTGTGTGTGTGTCTGTGTGTGTGTGAGTGTGTGTACTCTGAATGTCTGCCCCCCCCCCCTATCAATTCGAACACGGTGAATGCGAATTGAACGAAATTTGGTACAAAGGTAGCACTAGCAAAGGACACCTCAGTGTCATGTTTTATATCGCCACCATCTTTACTAAAACTGAATGGCGGCCACTCAAACGATCAAAACGTAAAATCAAATAACGACTAACCAAATCATCCGATCTCTACCAAATTTGGTAGCAAAATACCTTCGTATAGGATGCGTCTTGTGACCAAACTACAAGGTCGTCCGCCATACCATTTCAGGATGGCGGCCGTGTGAATTATGCAAACTTTATAATCCATATCATGGGACCCACCAGTTCCGATTATCGAGCCGAGAATCGTTTTAACTGTTCTAAAGGAAGAGGCACGTTCGAAATTAAAAGTTTATTTTGTAATACTATAGTGCAGACGTGATTTTAAAAAGCTGAGCCGATTCAGTAATAAGACAAGATGGCAGCGGATATCTTGTGCCTGACTTATATTTCACTAATTTGAGTATTGCATGCAATATAGCGTACTGATACAAAATAAATAAACTTTGTATGAAATGCTTTATATATAAATAATATACTCCAGTGATGAAATCGTTTAGTATAAATCATTATTTGGTAACAAGTTCTATGTAAGTCATTTTATATAGAACGATATTCGTTGACACAATTAGCTCAGAGGCCAGTTGGTCACTAGTCGTGGCCGAGTGAGGTGCGTGTGAGCGCGCTGTGTGACTGCATTGGAAGAGTGTACGTTTCCTAATACCGGTGCTTCCGATAGTTCCACGGGTGAACTGACCTTCCGTGTGTCATTCGGACAATACTTTTTCAAGTAGTGTTCCAGATAGGACAACAAAACCAGAAAACCCAGAAAAACCCGCTGAAAATCATGTCCGGATACCAGAGGAAAAACGCCGTACGCTGCCAATGGGACAGGCAGAGTTCTCGCGCCACACCAGGAGAAATTCACCGCTGGATTAGCGATACTCTCCGGTTGACTGTCGACCAAGTAGAAGCCATCCAGTTAAATGCGCAAGAAAAAACCATGTACATCAAGATAATCAGCATATCTACTTATCAGAAATTGGTAAATACTTTTGCAGATCCTATTAAATTTCAGTATGACTCAGGCGAAATGACTAATGTTAAGCTCTCCACAGCGGATTCCAATTTTACCACAGTGCGTATATTTAATGTCCCACTTGAAGTTCCCCCTGAAATTTTCAAATCCGTCCTGTCGAAATATGGCACTGTGAGTGAAGTCAGGAAAGAACAATGGTCTTCTGCTTATCAGTTCCCGGTGTATAATGGAATACGCGCAGTCACTATGGAAATCAAACAAGATATCCCCTCCACTGAGACCTTTGGTGGCCATTCTGGCTACATATCTTATAATGGACAGAAACAGACCTGTTTAATTTGCAATGCTAACACACATCTACGTATCAACTGCCCACAGAAAATGATTCCCCTCGGTATAACTCCTACACAACAACGACGTGCCCAATACTCGGAAGTTGTGACACAGCAAACGTCACATGAAAACATGCTTATTGATCAGTCAGCTGGGACAACACCAGAAGTGGCCTCGGATACACATGACGCAGAACTGGTACCTTACACTGACCAGCTCAGTGAGCCACAGAGTGCCCCTGTGCTATCGGCAACCTGTATCGCAGCCTTAGAACCACTTATGCCGTCACTACAGGCTGCCACAGAAATTTTGTCTTCACTGCCCCCACCTTCTCTGGTACCTACCGACTCACTTAAGCAGGTTGATCGGGGATCCGAGAACGTATCTAAGAAGATTAAAACAAATGCCTCGATTGCCGTACCAGCCCAGAAGAATCAAACTGGCTCTACAAGCGTTTCCGCAGCTGTGAAAAAGAAACAAAATCTTCATTCTACGTCATCTAGGGACCCACGAACGCTCTCAAACGCTGACAGCCGGCCTATGAATGGCAGTCATAAGGAACTATCTCAACCTAATTTGACATAGTGCACCAGGATAATTCTCACCTGTGTCTTCTTTCGAGTCCACCTTCCAGTATGTCTAGCACAGCTTTTATACTTCTCTTAATGGCGCAATTTCTCACTGTGGCCACTGTGAATATCAATGTAATAGAATGCCCTCTGAAATTTCAACTGTTGGAGAGATTCCTTCGAGATGCAGACATTGACATTGCCTTCATTCAAGAAGTTGCTATACCGTGTTTACCCATATCTGCCTTCTACAAACAATACATCAATACCGGTAATACGAATAGAGGGACCGGATTCCTCATAAGACATGATATCCCACTCGAAGGTGTGCTATGTCATCCATCAGGACGCATAATATCTGGACACATAAACAATACCACTCTGACGCATCCCGAATGCGAAGTGGGGCTTTGCTCTTTTCAGAGACTCCCTTCAGTGTAATGTAAATATAGTGTAAGGCACTGATGAATAAATATGAAATGAAAATGAAAAATAAATGTATATGCCCCATCCGGGTCCAATAAACGTGTGGAACGGAAAATGTTCTTTCAACAGAGTATACTGCCTCATCTGCACGACGTTAAGGAAAAACTTATTCTTGCAGGGGATTTCAATTGTATTCAACGCCCAGAGGATTCCACTAGTCCATACAAAGGTGTCAACCCGGCTCTCAGGACCCTTCTTACCTCCCTACACCTCATTGATGCTGTGGATAGTTTAAGGGTGCCCCTGCCCCATTACACCTGTATAAGTCACAACTCCTCATCACGAATTGACCGCATCTACTTTCCACAGGAACTTATCCAGCCTAGACGATATGAAGTGATACCTGCCAGTTTCACTAACCATCATGCTGTCGTATGTACAATCTCTTACCCCCATCCCATATTTCACATAGGAAGAGGTTATTGGAAACTGAATTGCTCGCTGTTACTGGAGGAGGAATGCCAAGATATTTTCAGACAACACTGGACTCGATGGGTCCAACAAAAATGCAAATTTCGCGACTGCGCAGACTGGTGGGATATTTTGGTTAAACCAGGGATCCGCCGCGTCTTTAAGAACATATCCTACCAACGAGGTCGGGAAAGACGGGATACAGTTGAATTTTACAATCGAGTTCTTCGCCAGCTCCAGCAAGGATCTGATGCTGGGGAGCGTGTATATGACCAGATTCGGGAAGTTAAAACCAAGCTCCTGTCTCTACAGCAACGAACGCTCGCTCATATAAACGTGGCTTTAAAAGATCGTACAGTGCTCCCAGACGAAAGTGCAAGTGTATACCATATCGCCAAAGGACAACGTGAGCGGCAACGTAAATATATCCACCGCCTCCGCACCAGTACTGGAAGTGTCGTCACCTCCCCTGACGCTATACGTAGTAAAATATCACTATTTTATCAACGGTTCTACGCTCAGGCTCCAATTGATCCACAGCAGGTGACCCTATTGCTTTCATCTTGCAGTACCCATCTATCTCCGGACAACAAAACTCGGCTCAGCGCGGATATTACGGATGAAGAGAATTCACTCTGTGGTTAAGCACCTCCCAAACAACCGCTCACCTGGCATTGATGGACTGCCATATGAAATGTATAAACACTTCTGGCCTCTCATTGGCAAAGAATTTTGTCATGTCCTGCGTACCATTCTCCAACGTCGTGCTCTTTGTCAATCACATCACGAGGGTACCATAGTCCTCATACCAAAAACATCCTCTCCCATGGCAGTTGGTGACTTCCGACCAGTTACTCTGCTCTGCAGTGATTATAAAGTCCTTACCAAAGTACTTGCATGCCGATTGAAGACTGTTCTACATGATATCATTGGTGATGAACAATGTTGCAGTATTCCTGGAAGAACTCTGTTAACAAAATTAGCGATACTACGGGACCTACACCTAAAAGCCGAAATGCTCCCCACTGAGCCAATGAGTTTTCTCACCTTGGATCTTGATAAAGCTTTCGATCGCATCAGTCATGAATACTTGTACATGGTCTTGCAGCACTTTGAATTTCCTGCAATCCTTATTGACTACATTCGTATGATAAATTGTAATGCTACGTCTCGAGTGCTCGTCAACGGTTTTATTTCCCCTCTGATTCCAATACAACGATCAGTTAGGCAAGGATGTCCCCTCTCCATGCTTCTTTTTGTCATTGGCCTTGAACCGTTCATTTGGACTACACAGGTGAAGCTACAGGGTTACAAACTGTCCACACATGTTTTTGGCATGTGGGCCTATGCTGATGACGTATCCATATTGATCCGCAATAATGAAGACATCTCCCACATCGATAGCGTCCTTCAGCTCTACCATATCGCCTCTGGAGCACAATCGAACCCCCAGAAAACTGCTTTGCTTCCGCTCAATAATAACTCAGTGATTACCCAACAGCCCTGGTTCCGGATAGTAAATGAGGTGAAAATTCTTGGCATTACCTGGAAGCAATCGCTTCTGGACACGGTACAAGCAAACTGGACTAAGGTCATTGCCAAAGTTAGGGGAGTGCTGATCCAATTTGGTCAAAGAAACCTCAATATAGTGCAACGGGTCATAGTCCTCAACGTGTTTGCGCTCTCTAAAATATGGTATGTCACACAACTTTTCCCACTTCCCAAAATGTTTGAGAGCCAATTGGCAAAATATACAGGTTGGTTTCTATGGCAAGGATTTTTGTTCCGAGTACAACGGGAACAGTTGTATCTCCCATCCCGGCAAGGCGGGCTAGGGCTAACCGTTCATGGCATGAAATGCCGTGCACTCCTCTGCAAGAACGATATCACCATTCTTTCCCAACATGACACTCTTACGAAAGCGCTATACAAAGATATTCGAAACACAGCCCGTGGTTGTGAGAAAGCTTTGCCGAAGATATTTAGGGACCATCAACAGCACCTTCTGGAAACTGTTCGCCAAATGCCTTCAGGGACTGTTCCAACGACGAAAAGTATTTATAACATGTTGCGGCAAGTGGTACACTCCAAACCGCGAATCGAGGCCACCACCCTCTACGTCCATTGGCCCACTGTTTGGAAAAATGTTGGGGCTATGACCATTTCTTCTGCTGTACACTCCCGGGTTTTTATCTTCCTCAACGATCTCATCCCAACCGCTCTACGGCGATATACCATCCGTCTTGAAGCTTACCCATGGTGTACTATATGTGGTCAAACTGATAAGGCGAAACACCGCTTCACATCATGCACGCGAATTGCCTCCACGTGGCTGTGGTGTAAGGGAAACGTATGTCAACTATTAAATGTGCCCACGGATGACCTTGATGACAGGAAGTTGATTCGCTTGTCGGTGACCGCCTTCCCCCAAATTAAACAGACTGCCATTGTGTGGATAATGGGCCAATATGTACACTTCGTGATGGACAATGATCAACATTTCTCGTTCCTGGATCTCAGGTGTCACCTGCAGAAAGAGCGTTGGAAACTTAGTGAAAGTGGACAATTGTACGATAAATATGGACACTATCTGGATTTTCTTGTGATGTAATAGTATGGTATTTATCATATCTGAAAATTCTGTAATTCTGTAAAGAGCTAATAAACAAAAAGTGGTAGAGCGTTAGCCTATCGCTCAAATGCCTATGGTTCAAACCCGATCAGAGCTAGGTTTTTTGTTTGAAATGTTATATGTTTATTGTTTTGTAATGACTCAGATGTTTTAAAATTAAGCGTTATATTGTGCATATTATGGTGTAAAATATATATTTAATTAAAACATAATTCGCCAGCAGATTTACTCGAGACATCTAGCTGCCAAAAAGGTAACTGCACGCCGACCTACTTATTAACTTCCAGATTTTATTGAAAAGTTTCTTCTTCTGGCCGCTAGAATGCACTCGCTCTGTTAGGATTATATTGTTCGATATTTCACCACTAGATGTCACGACTAGTCTACGTGGGGCTCCATTGATTACTATACCATTGGCATTCTATGCGCATCGAATTTGAAGAATGACAAGATGATACTACGATACATTTTTACTTTTTATTTTAAAGGGTTTGTAACAGCCTATTTTGCGTTACTTGAAAATGTTATTTGAAGTAAAGAACAAAACGATTTCACATAGTAACTGAATTCAAGCAGTTGGTGTTAGTTCAGGTTATTAATTACTACTTTTATTTCAGGCAAATAGCAATCGAAAATATCCACATAGTTTGTATACACACGTCTCTGTAGGGTCATGGAAAGATTTGTTAATTCAATTAGGGTTGTGAAAGCCATGCACAACCAGACGTGTAAAGACATGCCTCAACTCAAAGTTGGATGTTGCCCACGGCAGGTCGTATATGTAGTAATAATAATAATAATAATAATAATAATAATAATAATAAGAATAATAATAATAATGTTATTGGTTTTACATCCCTTTTAACTACTGCTGCTTTTAGAGACACCGGGGTGCCGGAATTTTGGCCCGAAGGGGATCTTTAACGTGCCAGTAAATGTACTGACACGGCTCCCTCGCATTTGTGCACCCTCAAATGCCAGCTGACTGCGCCAGGATACGAACCTGCAACCTAGGGCCCAGCAAGCGAGAACGTTACCGCTGAGCCACGCAGCCAGTCCGGTCGATTATGTCTCCAGATCCATAACATTCTTGATATACTTCTTATCTTTCTTTCTTCAATGATGGTAGCAGTTTTTATCTAGGTTGTGGCGTTTGGTAGAGGTAAATCGTTTCTAAGGTCTTCAACAAAGAATAGTTCTATTATACTCTTTGATAATAACAACGAGTTATAACTATACTCATACATTTAGGAGAAAGTAGGCTATATGTTCTTTACTGAACATCTTGTTGTTACACATTTTTTAATTTTCATCGTGAAATCCTTCCTCAAGGCAGAATCCATACCATTTAGAAACTCATTCAAAACGTCTGGTGTGTCGGCTACGATTATGATTATGATGTCATCAACAAATTTCTCCTTGAATCTTTATTCCTACTTTGATTTTTTATTTCAATTTCCTTCATTGCTTGTTCAAGTGATTAACGCGGAATATTCCAGAAAATACATGGGTAATACATGCACTAAGACATTGTACGATACCTTTTTTCTGTACATTGTCTGAAATGACAACATCTCGACATTAAATTTTGAGTTTGAAATCGTTGCTCTATACCAGGCTGATCCAGCTCGTGAGCAGTGGAGTACTCGCCGCATTCCGTGAGTAAACCTGCAATATGCAATACAGCTCTGCTGTGGAGGGCTGCCGTCACTGCGCGGTGGAAGCGCATTGACTTGTGCTATGACCTTCGCTCAGTGACGTATTGGCTATCACCCCCAGTCCCTCTCCAACCGTGCTCCGAGCATTACTGCTGAGTACTCGCGTGTACTCATACTCAAACTCAGGGATTTGGAACAGCCTGCTCTATACTTTATCAGAATGTGGGTCGTGTAGGCTACCAAATGCTACAGTATTTAGTGCGTCACATGCAAAATCCATTTAATGGACAGGAGAAGTTTTAAATGGAAAAGACCAGCCGCGGTTTGTGGTGTTGGAGTTGGGGAAGGCTGCGAATGAGCTAAAAGCTGAAGGAAGTTTCGAGCTTCGTGGTTGTGTAATTATTTATAGCTAGGTATTTATAGTAACTCACGGAAGCCTCCGTGGCTCAGGCGGCAGCACGCCGGCCTCTCACCGCTGGGCCCGTGGTTCAAATCCCGGTCACTCCATGTGAGATCTGTGCTGGACAAAACGGAGGCAGACAGGTTTTTCTCCGGGTACTCCGGTTTTCCCTGTCACAATTTCATTCCAGCAACACTCTCCACTATCATTTCATTTCATCTGTCATTCATTTAATCATTGCCCCAGAGGAGTGCGTCAGGCCTCGGCAGCCGGCACAGTTCATATCCTCGCCGCTAGATGGGGGCTTCATTCATTCCATTCCTGACCCGGTCGGAGACTGGAAGCAGGCTGTGGAGTTTCATTTCATTTATAGTAACTCACCACCTTAGCTCAACGCGTAGTGGCAAATGTTGGTTGAATGCATTTCTTATCCGCATACGCGCTTGCAGGATATTTAATGGGGAAAATATTTCAGTGTGATGGGGTGAAAGTCCGGAATATACTTCTAGTTGATAAGTAGATTAGTCCTACTCGTATTATACTATTTTATTAACCAAAAGATTTTTTAATTTTCTATTTAAATGAATTGACTTACCGGTACCTAGTTTCATACCGTAATTCTAATTTAACATACTCCCCATCCTAATGAGACCCAATCAACGGAGGCCTGATTCGCGATTGTACCCTAAAATACAACCCCAATTTATCTCCAAAACACTACCAGCTAGAGATTTTATCTGCAACATGATCCAAGAGTGAAAATGGTAAGAAACTCACCAAGCATTGCCGGATTTTAAACTGCATACTTCATACATGGTGCTTGCTACCCCTGCCACATCATGGTGCTCTCTGGCGGAAATATTTTAATTACACGTTGTCAAAAATGAAGATCTCTTATTTGTCTTCTAAGAGTGTTTCTGGTAACTTGTCAATTAATGGTACTTCGGAGAGTGAAATAGTGAAAAGAGAAAGCTTCAAGAGGGTGGGTTGAGTCTTCTTGAACAACTTTGAATGTATTCTACTAAATACAAAAATCATGTCGGTGTTGGTAAGCCTGGCTTAGGCTCTGGTCGCCTGAGCCTTCTCCGTTACAATTTAAATGAATTGAGTTTCCTTTGCCACACCTCCCAACCCTGTTAACATAGTAAGTAATGAGAAATGTGAGGTACAGCCCAACAGCTCTATTACCCATCTGAACAACATATTTTATCAACAGTTCCAAATATATTGACTGCTGTGGCTAATGAACTGAGTGAAATTTACAAATGCTTCTAATTAATTTAAAGTATAAATACCTTTATTAAAGAGATTTATTTGTAGAATATTTCAAGAGAGGTCCCGCCTAAGAGCCTTTTATCACCAGCCGCGCCTGGAAAAGACCAATAGAATAGGTTATATGAAAATAGACTATTTAGTACTGTACCCGTTCGTCCTGGGTATGCGATGACCCATCTGCTATAGCATCGCATTCCTGGAGTTCCGGGACAGAGCGGAGTTAAATGAACCTCTAGTCAAATAAGGAATGTGTCGGAAATTCAGCTGAGTTCTCGAAAAAGCAGTGGGTTTCACGAGACAAAGTATCTCGAGGGTCGTTACGGGCTTAAGTTAATAAAAATAATTCAAATATAAATGGGCGCCATCAACTGAATTCCTAGCAAAACCACTTCCTTTCCGGATAAGCCTTACTCAAGACAAGGAAAGAAAAAGGAACATCACACCATCATCAGATCACAACTAAGATAAAAACAAATTTATTTTACTTTGAAAGTCAGACAGACATTTTAAATATAAATCCTACCTAAGAGTATGGTCGAATGCAAAGTTAAATTGTCATTGTCCAAAAATCGAACCATCTCCTTTCTAATGCAAAATTATCTTAATCCACATAACAAGAAAAATGTATAAAGTTCTCTTCGGTTCTCAGGATCACTGTAGCACTATGTCTTTCGTCACTGACATTTGTGAAACCTGAGACCTAATTCTCTTTAATTTAACATCAATGTGGATTTAATTAAGTAATTAATCTGCCTAAACATACACATATAATAATCACTCATATTAAATATCACATAAATTATGGTTTGCATGGTATAATTTGAACGTAGAACATGTTAATTAAATGTTCCTAAACATTGAATAATTAATTTACATTATTTACATCGTCATTAATCTCTCATCTGTGAATTACAGAAAATTCAAATTATCATTTGGTCATCATCATCATTATTATCAAAATTAAATATTTCTCACATTAATTCTCACTTCAAAATTCTAAATATTCCTGTCAGAATCGTTAATTCATCACCATTACATCATTTAAATTCACAATTCAAGTTGCAATTCCTTCACATTATCTCTCAATTAAATTTATTTAATTCCACAAAAATTCATTAATCATCAGCTTCTTTAATTAATTATCACCTTCTAATTCAGTTTTTCATCATCATTACAATCGTCTAATAATTCATTTCAATCAGTTTAATTATCCAATCTTTAATTCTTCCACTTTATTTAATTCATCGATTTATTTCAAAATTTAATTTATCAAATTATTTAAATTTCAATCATCTGGTTATTTAGTTTTATTATTTCATCTAGTCATTCTGATTTTTATTTCATTAGGTCAGATCGTTAATATGCTTAAATCTCAGATTATTATTTCGTTAATTATTATTTTCAGAAAATCTTGTATTATCAACTTCATTTATTTGTTTAATTTCCTAACAAATTGTTTTAATATGGTTTACAGAACGTTGTCTTACAGTTTTATCACTTCCAAGTTATATCTCGTATTTAATTATCATGCCAAAAAATATTATTGTCTCCACGACATCACGTTGGATCTAACTATCCACAACGACATTACATTTCTTCAATATTCCAAATATCACATTTGAATATAAGAATTACTCCAAAAACTCCATAAATATTCAGCACATACAGCATGAATCTCAACAAATACGCTAGACTGGGTACGACGACCTCATGTCTGCCTTCAAAATACATTATTAACGTTGCAACTATCACATGGCAAATTCCACAAAATGCCTATCACAAACTCCACTTAACCACGTTGCATGATCTACAAAAATATATAAATGGCTTCAAATTATTAACGCACATAATCTCCAATGACTGTAATTACTCTGATCACATCTAGACAACTTCTTAAACAATTAGAAAAATATTACTTCAGTAATTTAATATCTGCTTTCAAATAGCATAAATTCTCTTTCACAAGTTTCAATAATTCACATCGCAGAAAAACACCAATGTGTTATAATCTCTCATATCAAAATCTGCAATACTGATCTGCCTTAAAATAATTATGACCATTAATGATTAATCTTACAAGATTCAATTACTTTAAATCCTTCTCAAAGGTATCAAACACAATTATAAAAATCATCAAAGCATCAGCTGTAATAGCTGTTAAACTGAAATTACTCTCAAAAGAGTATAGCAACAAAATATTGGATTGGCAAACAAGAATTACTAAATGCAATCCTGTTGACATTTATCGTTACTTTATTTAACAAAATTTCGACTGATATGTGACTAGTAGTTCCTTGTTTAATTCACTTACATCTCGTGTACATTCGGATGATAAAAATGAGTCCCTCAATGGCGAGTAAGATGTGTAACCACCGTACAATCGTATAAATACGAAGGACCTCGCCCCGTCGACTTGGATGATAGTTCCCTAAACGATGGGTAAGGTGAGTAACCACCATACAATCGTATAAATACGAAGGACCCCACCTCGTGGACTGGATGAGTGAATGTACCAGAAAGGAATCAACAAGTTTCTAGTTGTCATATAAAAGCGACGTTCATTCACTAAAGTGAATAACTTCTTAATATCTCCAAACAATCCAATGAAAAAAATCCCTACTGATGAATAATACACACTCGCTAGTATGCAATGAACTGACGAAGTAGTTTCTGATAATCAATTGCAGATCACGAGTTAGAAATACTCGTTACTCAAAAAAAACTATTCATGAAAAATATCCTAGCTGGAAAAATGTCTGAAAGACCAAACATCTTCTTAATAAAGCCAAACAACGGTGAGAATATCGTATAATGATGCCTGCCATATCATATGGTCACTCCATATTCTAGCAAATTCGAAGTATATAAATTCAAACCATGTCTTAATAATCAAATCACTCCTATTAGAAATATATACATGTGTGCCCAGTATTCATGAAAATAATCGAATCAGGTAATTAGAACTCTTACAATACCTTTCATTATCAGTTGTAATATAATTTCCAAGATCGTCGATTTTCCCTACATAAGAATTTCTCGTAAGATCGGCGTGAATATCATTTCATCCATGAAATGACGCTTCCCTTCGAAATCCCAAGCGAATCAGCTGTTGGACTCCTCTCGTCAGGAATCGAATCCATCGCTCTGTGGTGCCATCTTGTCTCTATTCACGTTTACTCGGTCATGTTGAACCTCGGATTACCCAAAGCGGATATTGTCCAACTCCTTCTCGAAAAGTTCATGAAAACAGCGGACCCCCTTACTCTTCTTCTAATATACGCCACTGTTCCTTTAAATGTTCAGTTTGAGAATTGTAAGTCCAATCTCAACTTACTGCAAAGTCCCACTTGAGTCAAATAAAATTTTACTTGATAGTGTTCAAGATTGCGATACACCCTGTATCTGTCTATAATTGATAATCCATGAAAATTGTATAAGATATAAATCTTATAAATGCACGCTATAATGTTAATCAGAGCCTATGCCAAACATTCAGTTTACTTGGAATAGTAAAAGTCGCTTTGAATGTGTTATATAACAGCATGGTTATAAGGTTATTCGTAAAAGCCTGTGTTTGAACAGCGTCGAAATGAAGCTTGAAATAAAGTCTTCAAATACGAGCAGTGTGGTTTTGAAATACCCCGGCTGCCTACAATTGTCTCCTCGGCCAGGTCGCGTGGATCAACGACCCCCTCGGCCTGCGCTGCTCGGCGATACGAGAAATGTCACCTAGACTTCTGCTGTGACGGTTTACGTGTGCTGCGTGACCTTCAATGCGCCCCGCTTGTGCTATAGAGCTGCTCTGAACTGCCCCTCTTCCTGGGCTCAACTAACTTGCTAGTGCTGTGTCTCGGCTTTTTGTGCTCGGCGCGGCACGTGGCTCATTCTCCCCACCACAGTGCTCCCACGTCACGAAGATAGTCTCGAACCCGAATCCTCTCGGCTGTTCTGTTATAAAATAATTTATTTCCATAAAATTATTTCCACATATAATGCATGTTATATATCCTCTTCTAAGTTGTTTTAATTACTATAATTCCATATATGTTTCAATAAAGCTTCACTTCTCCATTCATAATTCTATCTTCTCACAGATTTCAATGCCTCCTTGATTCACGACCTCCTACGTCATCTTGGCTTTCTTCTTGACGCGATCGATGCGCAATCTTTTCTTATTGCTTCTCAAAACCTCAACTACAGCTTAATGTCTGCTGGCGTAGCCGATAGCCTAAAATAGGTATCGGGTACATCTCTCCCGTACATCTCCTTTTTTTTATCAGGATTGAGAAAAAAAATTACACTCTCAGGCATTCAAGATATGATACATGTACACGATAGCTCTACAATTTCCTTAATCAGCATGATGGTATTTCCTGATGCTGGCTGCATTAAAAGTTCCTACAACTTCATCAGTATCCATTTTAACAATCTTATAGCTATTATTCTGGTATGTCTGTTCAATACGGAACGGTCCAGCGTACAATGGAGTGAATTTATGGTAGATCTTCAGCTGTAGGTTCGAAGTGACTGGCTTCCTAATCAGCACCTCATCATTTTCTTGAAATGGCTCGCGGAACCTCCTTCCTGCCTGTCTCCTGGCTCTCTTCTCCGCCTGTCTTCTGAGCCTCTCTCCTGCCATCTCGACTCTTCTTTCTTGTGTGGGTTGAGGATCTACTGGTGCCCTCACGACTCTATCCCATGGTCTATCCGGTTTCAATCCATGATGAAGCATGGACGGAATCTGTCCTGTGCTTTCATGTACTGTGGAATTCAAGCATTGGCTAATGATGGGTATCACTTCCATCCATCTATGGTGTTGCCTTGACACATATAAGCGACACAGCTTACTTATCTCCGGCATAATTCTTTCCGCGGGATTTCCCTCTGGATACCGTACAGAATTAAACACATGCCTGATTCCTAAACGTTCCATAGCATTAGAAAATTCCATGCTAGTAAATTGCGATCCATGGTCACTCAACAAAACTTCAGGTTTCCCCATGCTCGGAATAACTGTTTTCTCAAGTCTGTTTATAACGTATTTGGATGTAGCTTTCTGTATAGGGCATAGAGATACGTACTTCGAAAATACATCGACTGTTACCAAAACGAACTGATTGCCTTTCGTCGAACGTGGAATCGGACCGAAAATGTCCGTCGCGAAAAGTTCTCTTGGCTTCTCGGGTAATATTGATCTAGGAACTTCTTTCATTAACTTAGATGAGTATTTACTTCGCTGACAACTGTCACAGGTCTTTATGACGTCGCGAATCGTTTGTCCCATTTGTCTCCAAACAAAAGTTTCTTGTGCGAGAGCCAAAGTCCTGTCTACACCTACATGAGCTGCAGTTCGGTGTATCATCCAAATAACTGGTTTGACAAGCTTGGGTGGGATCACTACTCTAAGTTTAGTATGATCCTGGTCGATATATTGGCATATAACACCTCCCATAATATGATGTTTTCTAGCCTCTATCTCAGTTCTTTGAAAATCCGGATCAGTGTTATCCATCCTACGTGTCAGAAAACGGTAAATTCTTCGCAAAGGTGCATATCTCTTCTGAGTTTGCGCTAACAACTTCAGCTTTTCTAGAGTACCATTATCCTCTTGAATCAAATTTATATGGTTGACAAATACTTCCTCACAAGGGTTTCTGCTCAGCACATCTGCTAACAGATTTAACTTTCCCGGTCTATGTATAACAGTTGGGTTAAATTGCTGTAGGAACAGAGCCCATCTGGTGATGCGGTCACTCGCTAAGTCTGTCTTCATAATAAATTGGAGGGCTTTATGATCTGTGATCACTGTTATGTCATGTCCAAACAACACCTTCTTCCATGTTTTGAGAGCATGAACCACTGCTAATGCCTCTAACTCAGTTGCATAGTAATTCTTCTCACAATTTCTAAGCTTGCGACTGGTGAAAGCTAAATATCTATGTTTCTTGTCATCATCCAGCTGATATAGGATTCCACTAATACCTATTTTGGATGCGTCTGTCTCTACAAAAAATCGTCTTGTAAAATCAGGATACTCAAGTTTGATATTTTGGATTAGCATTTTCTTGGCCGCTAAGAACGCTTGATTGCATCTATCGTCCCATTTCCATCGATTTCCCTTCCTCAATAAATCCTGCAGAGGTGCCATCGTCTCAGTATATTCAGGACAATGTGTTGAAAAGAACTGACACATGCCTAAAAACTGCCGTACCTCTTTAATCTTTCGTGGTGTTGGAAACTCTGAAATCGCCATGATTTTCTTTGGATTGGGCCTATAACCATCTCCATCGATTCTATGTCCAAGAAACTCAATTTCTTCATGAAAGAACTGACATTTATTGAAGTTCACCTTGAAGTTCGTTCTCCTAAGATCTTCGAAAAGCATTTGAAGGTGTCTGATATGTTCTTCCGCTGTCTCAGACGCTATAATCAGGTCATCAATATAGCTTACCACATGCTCTTTAACTGCATCTGACAAATTTTCATCTAGTGCTCGGATCATCACCGGACCACTATTTTTCACACCAAAAGGTAACCTATTGAATACATATGTTTTGTGGTCAAACAAGAACCCTGTGTATTGTTTGCAGTCTTCTGCTAGCTCAACATGATAATATGAACTAGTCAGATCGATTGTCGAGAAGACACTCTTTCCTCTGAATCGGCGTAACAATTCACGAATAACAGGTGGTCTATCGTGTTCAGGAAGAACTCTTTCATTAAGGGCTCTGGCATCTAAACATATCCTCAGCTTACCGTTAGGTTTCTTGACAACAGCTAAAGGATTCAAATAAGCAGTTGGCATTTTCTTAATTATTCCATCAGTCTCCATGTCGCTTATCATTATGCTGACTTCCTCCTTCCATTTATCCGGAATGGGATATAAATTTTTATGGTATGGTTTGTCATCCATCAACTTGATGCTGTATGTAAAATTTTCTATGAGACCTGGTTTGTCATTGAATATATCCTCATATTCTGAAATTACTTGATCAAACTGCCCCTTAATTTCTGGATTTATTCTACTAGTCATGCCAATTTTATCTTCTATAGATCTTTCAACGCTGCATACAATTTCATCCAATATATCCTCTCTACAGAATGTCATCTCCGATTCTTGATTTTCCATGACCCCTTGGTGTATTCTTTGAATACACGGTACGAGAGATATAATGTCTATTGCTCTTTGCATGTTCATTTTTTCCTTCCTCCTTGCCAAACACCAACAGTGATCATCTGTTTTCTCCCTGTTGGGCATGTCTCTTATGTCTTCATAAGTATGTTTCAGATATATAACTTCTGTGATCCACCTAGCGCCATCTAGTAGCGAACCTCTGAAGCTACTCAATTCCTCATCGTGCAAGAGGACTTACTTATCCATTTGGCTACCAGATCTCGTTACCATCGTCAGCTATTTTCTCCTTGAGCAAGAGGACTACGTCCACTTCTTTACTCACCATGCTGCGCTAGTATCATCTATCAACTCCTTGAAGACCAGCTCAGCAAGAGAAGATCAATTTTTTGTTGTAATGTTGGCTATGTTTATATGTTCTCCTTTTGTCTCCTACCCCCTCTCTTTCCCCTTTTTCTTGGACCCTCCGTGCTCTGCTGAGCCTCACTCACTTCTACGTCTGCAGTTGACTCGTTAAGTCAAAGCTCCGCTCGAGCTTAGCCTCCTCAAACCAAGAGGCACACCCTCTTCTACGCCATGTTGGCTAGATAGTCTTCATAAGGAACTCCGACTTCAACATGAAATCGAGATAAGTACCATTTTTAAAAAGTTTTAACCTCATCTTCATGGTTTTAACTTTCAAGTGCTTTTAATTATAGGCAGTGTGAAATTATTTACTTGGGGCAATAATCATTCTTCGTGGGTTTTGCCATGTTGAGCTTTTGTTTGCATAAGCCAACCTTACTATAAAAGAGCTTTTCTTAAGCGATTCAAACGAGAAATCCTCTCGCTACGTGGGATATTATCTAATACCCGCTGCCTATAATTTTAAAACTATTTCCTCCGTTGGATTTTCTCAAACCCCATTTTCTGCTAAGGTCGTTCTGGAACCTTCTAGAACTTGTTCTCTATCTACGAGTCCTGCCATCATGTATTTCTCACGTACTTGGGAGAATTCTGTTTAAAACTAAATTACTACAATAGTGAATTTTCGTCCTCCGCTGGAACCTCTGGAAAATTCTATGGCGCATTCAATTGTAAATTACAACTTTTTCAAGAAATAGACTTTCACCTACATAGTGCAATCAGTTATCTCCATAATTGCAATAACTTTCTTTTTCATGAACTTTAGTGTTTCTATAGTGAACTTTGCATCCATCTTTACAGACTATAGTGTTAATCAGTGCTTGCTCCACTTTTCTACCGCGTCGCGATCGTCCGGTTATATTAAATACGGCCATGAACATTGTTCCTATATCCCAATGATCTTTCCTTAACCTTCTACTAACAACCATTATTTATGAAATTGTAACTTTCTATAAGGTGTTACTCACGAAGTGCCCTTCCAACTTTGCTAGTTTAACATTAATTAAATTCTGCATAATTGCTTGTGTGATACAAGCTTTAAATCACGTTGTTCCTTTCCTATACATAGGGAAAACAATTCTCTACACTCTTGAGAGAGTCATGTTCAGGTTTCACGAAATGGAAACTGTCCCATTTTTCTCGTGATTCCCAATTAAACATAGGAAGTCTAGAAACTTCCTTTTCACTTTCTCCAGGTTTCACAGTAAGTGACCTGCCCTCTTTGTATAATTCTCATATATTAACTCTGTATAAATATAAGAAGTTGTAGGAACTTCCTTTTTCTTTATGTTTTACAGTTTGTTTCTTCGAAGTTGTTATTCTCGTTACAATGTTCTTTCGAAGGTTTCGTATAGTACACTGCTTGTACTCCTGTAAATGTTAAAACTTTAATTATTCCATTTTGCCTATTTATGAAATCTTACCAAGATTTTAATACACGGTTAAAAAACCTTAAAAATTGTCAATTGCCTGGAGCAACTGTTTGATGTTAAGAGGTCTGCGACCCTATTTGTTAAAAGGTTCAAATGAACCATGTTCATTAAATTTATATTGCATAATTGTTAATTTCATCAAATTTTTTCTAATTGTAAAATAAACAAATCTTTTCCCTTCTCTTTTTCATTTTCGAATATAAAGTTTAGGCAAAATCCTGTCTTCCTTGACTCTCCTCACTCAATGATATTAAAATCATTAATAGGGCTTTCACCATTTGTTGCCTTTGAGCAAGAACTCTTAATTTTCACCTTACTAAAGTTCTTCTTAGCGATAATAGCTAATTCTAATTGGCCAGTAAGGCAAGTAAAGTTCGCTAAGCCAACTACCTGCTTGTGGAGACCCTCTCCGAAAACTTATGGTCAGTTTTCTAAAAAATAAGTGTTTCTTTTTGTCTAAACTTTTCGCCGGCTCCTCGCTGAGTAAAAGCTTAGCCATTGCCCAATGCAACCATTGGTTCATTTACCAAGATTACCCAATAAGGCATAATCTTTTATTATATTCCTTCTTAGAGACACTTGGTCGCCCTTACAGGAACTCCATAATTTTGGAAATTGAAAATACCAAGCTTGAGTTAAATCATTGGCATTCTTCGAATTACTTTGTAAAACCTAATCTCCTTGAGAAAACATACAGTAAATTTGTTCCTCTAAGTCTTGCCAGACCATCACCCTTCCCCATAGTACTTTTATACATGCTTGGGAGGAAAGGTACTAAGGCCTCTCTCTTGCAAACCGCCCAAGTCTTAGCTGCGGTTCCCGTTAGCCTCGACCAAGCTCGTACCTACTTTAGGTATCCTAAAGTTAATTTCCATTGGCAACTACCTTTAAGTGTGTTTTACACTAAACTTATTACTTTTGTGGGACTCTCCTCCTATTCTTCTATCCTTCTTTTCCAATTCCAAAATCTACTTCCTTCTCTTCATCATCTTCCCTTGGTGGGTGGGTTATTCCCTAACCTATAATCTACCCACCCCTTCTTGAAAGTACATGCGCCTACTCTGCATATCTATGATCAGGCCACTCTCACTTAGGAAATCCACTCCTAGGATCATGTCAAAATGTAGTTGACCCACTACTAGGAACATCTGTTCAAAACTTCTGGTTCCAATCCCAACATCTAAAAGTACCTGACTTTTACATTTCATACTCTTGTCTGGGATCACCCCTTGAATTTTGCTAACAACAGTTGGCAACATTGTAATTCCTCCTAATAATTTTAATTCAACCAGGCAACCTATGGATATCAAGCTCACCATAGCCCCTGTGTCTACAAGTGTCTTTATTTCTTTTCCCATGACTTCCACACTAATAACTGGCAATTCATGTCTATTTCCCGTTGTACTATGTCTTCTTCCTCGATTAAATCCTCGTCCTTGACCTGATATGTTTCCACGATGACGATTGATTCCCAATGATTTTCATTTTCCTCTGGAGTTAATTTGACGTTTTTTTTTTCCTTCGCCACTCGTGCTGGCTCGATTGACATCTCTCACTGTCTCCTCGAGTGGTGCACTAGGCTGTCTATCCTCTTGTCTCGACCTCTCATGTCCACGATTATCCCTTCTGTCGTTAGGATCGTTTCTTCGGCCATCCTGTCGGTCGTTTCCATTATACTGTTGCCCTTGGTTCCAGTTATTCCTTCCCCGATATCTGTTATTATACCGATTCCTGTCCTGATACCTGGAATTTTGGTTATAATTCCTATACCGGCTATCTCTCGCTTCTTGATCGTATGGCCTTTCATATGGTCCTCTATATCGATCATTTCCTCTTGCGTTACGGATGTTTCCTCGATTCCCATCGTTCCGTCGGTTTTCCCAGGAATCCCTTCTGTCCGTTTGAGCTGCATTGTCCACGACTACCGCATTTACTTCTTGCGTGTTCCTGTTGTCGTTTCTATTACTTCTAGGCGTGACCTGTGCGCTTGTATAATCCAGCCGCCGCAAAATATCGTCATAATGTTCCAGCGTATTGGCTCCCGATGCTATCAGAGATCGCTGTACCTCTATCGGTAACTGTCGCGCTATAGCTTGCAAAAGCTCTTCTTCTGGCAATGGAGGAATAAGGAACTGTAATTTAGCCAGCTGTGACGTGAAATAGTTGGCGTAATGCGTCGGATGTGACGTAGAATAGCGTTTGGAGTACATCTCCGCTCTTACGTTGAGTTGATCCTCGGCACTCCAGAATCTCCTCAAGAAAGCCATGGCAAATTGCTCCATGTTCGCAAAATTGCTTCTGAACGCTCTAAACCACGTAAGTGCAGATCCATCTAAGGCGCGTTCTACTATCCTTAGCTCTCTTTCTTTGGCTACCCTGTGTTCCGCCATGTAGTCTCGAATATCTCGCAGAAATTCTACTGGTGTAACTCCTGTATTTCCCGAAAATTTTCTCGGCTTGTCATCTAGGTTCCTTATAATTGTGACTGGACCTGAGTATCGTTCGCTTGGACCCAACGTACTCCTATTCGAACTCGGATTGTCCTGAGGGGTTGAACTGACCCTTTCGAATGTCACATTCGGTTGCATTTGACGGTCTTCTACCATGCTCGGTTCTTGATTCGTCATACTGCGGTCTATCGCTGTTTGATTTATCAATGTTTCCCCTGATGTTACATTCTGACTGGTGAAACTGTTAACTATGGTTTCTAGTTTAGTCATCCTGTCTTCTGCTAATCTCTTGACGGTTTTGACCTGAGTCTTCAACTCATCTAACGATGTAACATCCTGCGTCTTGTTACTTTCGTCTAGATCGTTTCTTAACTTGTCGATTTTTCCTTCGCACGTGTTCTTTACTAACGCGACTTGTTCTTTCAACAGATCAACATCTGTTCTAAATAGTGTTGAATCTATCTTCATCGCCTCTTTGCTTTCCGTAAACCTAGCTTCTAAGTTTGCCATACCTGCGATTAATTTTTCATCTAACCCGTCACGTTTCTCTTTTGCTTCGGCATCGACCTCATTATACCGTTCTTCCACGATTGCTCCGACTCTATTTTTAAATAAAGCTAAGTTTTCGTTAACCTTTTGCTCTATATCGTCGTCTATCTTTCTAATATCCTTCTGCAATTGATTTTCCAATGACTTTAAATTAGAATTGACCTCTCCCAAGACTTCCTCTTTAATGGTCCCAATTACTGTCTTTAAATCTTTTATTTCGTTACCTAGATTCGTTTCTAGACCCTTAATCTTAGTCTCGAAAGATACTTCGGTAGACCAATCTTGAATTTTTCCTACATCTGCCACTAAACCATCGATGTCGAATCTCAACTTCGATACATCTGACTTAATGTCTTTCTGTATGGTCATAACGTCCGTTCTTAAAGTAAAAATATTTTCTTCTCCTTTACTTTCCAATTCAATAATATTTTTCCTTAATATTTGAACATTTTCCTCTCCTTTCATGTTTACTGCAATGATGTCTAATTGTAAAGTTTTCAGCATCTCATTATTCTTTAAAGTTAAACTATTCTCTAATCTGGTTAACTTATTTTCTAATTCAGTGTTAGTTTCTTCACTACGAGACTGTAATTTCTCTTCTAACGACTTAAAATTGTCTTCACTAGTTGACTGTAATCTTTCTTCTAATGACTTAAAATTGTCCTTTAAGTTAGCTTCACTATTTGACTGTAGCCTAGTCTCTAATAACATCAACTCATCTTTGCTATTTGACTGTAGCCTTGTCTCTAATGATTTTAAATTATCTTCATTAGTTGACTGCAATAATTTTAAATTTTCTTCAGTACTAGACTGTAGCCTAGTCTCTAATAACTTTAAATTGTCGTTTAGATTGCCTTCGCTATTAGCCTGTAATGCTTGTACATTCTCTTTACATTTAGCTTCTAATCGAGCTTCTGAATTATTAATTTGTTCTTTAACTTCCGTTTCCATCTTAGAAATAGTTTCTGCAATTCCAGACATACCCGTCTGTAACTCTCCTAACACCTTCGCTAAATCCTCTGGCAACATAATTATATTTTCAATATAGACTTATATAGAGACGTTAGACAACAACACATCACAATGTCTCAATTCATGCATTCACTTGGGTATAGGGAAAAATATCTTATAACTAACATGATATTACTAATACGATTAACATGAACACTGGATTGGGCACACAAGTACATTGTCTGACTAAGTTTAATAAATTTTGTAACACACTTAAATGAACTTGAGATCAATCTCTCAGTCATCTAAATCTGATGTGATTCCATAGAATTAACAAAATCGAAAAGCCCCACTAGTTGGATAAAGCCAATTCTCCCTCTCTCTCTGTACCCGTTCGTCCTGGGTATGCGATGACCCATCTGCTATAGCATCGCATTCCTGGAGTTCCGGGACAGAGCGGAGTTAAATGAACCTCTAGTCAAATAAGGAATGTGTCGGAAATTCAGCTGAGTTCTCGAAAAAGCAGTGGGTTTCACGAGACAAAGTATCTCGAGGGTCGTTACGGGCTTAAGTTAATAAAAATAATTCAAATATAAATGGGCGCCATCAACTGAATTCCTAGCAAAACCACTTCCTTTCCGGATAAGCCTTACTCAAGACAAGGAAAGAAAAAGGAACATCACACCATCATCAGATCACAACTAAGATAAAAACAAATTTATTTTACTTTGAAAGTCAGACAGACATTTTAAATATAAATCCTACCTAAGAGTATGGTCGAATGCAAAGTTAAATTGTCATTGTCCAAAAATCGAACCATCTCCTTTCTAATGCAAAATTATCTTAATCCACATAACAAGAAAAATGTATCAAGTTCTCTTCGGTTCTCAGGATCACTGTAGCACTATGTCTTTCGTCACTGACATTTGTGAAACCTGAGACCTAATTCTCTTTAATTTAACATCAATGTGGATTTAATTAAGTAATTAATCTGCCTAAACATACACATATAATAATCACTCATATTAAATATCACATAAATTATGGTTTGCATGGTATAATTTGAACGTAGAACATGTTAATTAAATGTTCCTAAACATTGAATAATTAATTTACATTATTTACATCGTCATTAATCTCTCATCTGTGAATTACAGAAAATTCAAATTATCATTTGGTCATCATCATCATTATTATCAAAATTAAATATTTCTCACATTAATTCTCACTTCAAAATTCTAAATATTCCTGTCAGAATCGTTAATTCATCACCATTACATCATTTAAATGCACAATTCAAGTTGCAATTCCTTCACATTATCTCTCAATTAAATTTATTTAATTCCACAAAAATTCATTAATCATCAGCTTCTTTAATTAATTATCACCTTCTAATTCAGTTTTTCATCATCATTACAATCGTCTAATAATTCATTTCAATCAGTTTAATTATCCAATCTTTAATTCTTCCACATTATTTAATTCATCGATTTATTTCAAAATTTAATTTATCAAATTATTTAAATTTCAATCATCTGGTTATTTAGTTTTATTATTTCATCTAGTCATTCTGATTTTTATTTCATTAGGTCAGATCGTTAATATGCTTAAATCTCAGATTATTATTTCGTTAATTATTATTTTCAGAAAATCTTGTATTATCAACTTCATTTATTTGTTTAATTTCCTAACAAATTGTTTTAATATGGTTTACAGAACGTTGTCTTACAGTTTTATCACTTCCAAGTTATATCTCGTATTTAATTATCATGCCAAAAAATATTATTGTCTCCACGACATCACGTTGGATCTAACTATCCACAACGACATTACATTTCTTCAATATTCCAAATATCACATTTGAATATAAGAATTACTCCAAAAACTCCATAAATATTCAGCACATACAGCATGAATCTCAACAAATACGCTAGACTGGGTACGACGACCTCATGTCTGCCTTCAAAATACATTATTAACGTTGCAACTATCACATGGCAAATTCCACAAAATGCCTATCACAAACTCCACTTAACCACGTTGCATGATCTACAAAAATATATAAATGGCTTCAAATTATTAACGCACATAATCTCCAATGACTGTAATTACTCTGATCACATCTAGACAACTTCTTAAACAATTAGAAAAATATTACTTCAGTAATTTAATATCTGCTTTCAAATAGCATAAATTCTCTTTCACAAGTTTCAATAATTCACATCGCAGAAAAACACCAATGTGTTATAATCTCTCATATCAAAATCTGCAATACTGATCTGCCTTAAAATAATTATGACCATTAATGATTAATCTTACAAGATTCAATTACTTTAAATCCTTCTCAAAGGTATCAAACACAATTATAAAAATCATCAAAGCATCAGCTGTAATAGCTGTTAAACTGAAATTACTCTCAAAAGAGTATAGCAACAAAATATTGGATTGGCAAACAAGAATTACTAAATGCAATCCTGTTGACATTTATCGTTACTTTATTTAACAAAATTTCGACTGATATGTGACTAGTAGTTCCTTGTTTAATTCACTTACATCTCGTGTACATTCGGATGATATAAATGAGTCCCTCAATGGCGAGTAAGATGTGTAACCACCGTACAATCGTATAAATACGAAGGACCTCGCCCCGTCGACTTGGATGATAGTTCCCTAAACGATGGGTAAGGTGAGTAACCACCATACAATCGTATAAATACGAAGGACCCCACCTCGTGGACTGGATGAGTGAATGTACCAGAAAGGAATCAACAAGTTTTTAGTTGTCATATAAAAGCGACGTTCATTCACTAAAGTGAATAACTTCTTAATATCTCCAAACAATCCAATGAAAAAAATCCCTACTGATGAATAATACACACTCGCTAGTATGCAATGAACTGACGAAGTAGTTTCTGATAATCAATTGCAGATCACGAGTTAGAAATACTCGTTACTCAAAAAAAACTATTCATGAAAAATATCCTAGCTGGAAAAATGTCTGAAAGACCAAACATCTTCTTAATAAAGCCAAACAACGGTGAGAATATCGTATAATGATGCCTGCCATATCATATGGTCACTCCATATTCTAGCAAATTCGAAGTATATAAATTCAAACCATGTCTTAATAATCAAATCACTCCTATTAGAAAAATATACATGTGTGCCCAGTATTCATGAAAATAATCGAATCAGGTAATTAGAACTCTTACAATACCTTTCATTATCAGTTGTAATATAATTTCCAAGATCGTCGATTTTCCCTACATAAGAATTTCTCGTAAGATCGGCGTGAATATCATTTCATCCATGAAATGACGCTTTCCTTCGAAATCCCAAGCGAATCAGCTGTTGGACTCCTCTCGTCAGGAATCGAATCCATCGCTCTGTGGTGCCATCTTGTCTCTATTCACGTTTACTCGGTCATGTTGAACCTCGGATTACCCATAGCGGATATTGTCCAACTCCTTCTCGAAAAGTTCATGAAAACAGCGGACCCCCTTACTCTTCTTCTAATATACGCCACTGTTCCTTTAAATGTTCAGTTTGAGAATTGTAAGTCCAATCTCAACTTACTGCAAAGTCCCACTTGAGTCAAATAAAATTTTACTTGATAGTGTTCAAGATTGCGATACACCCTGTATCTGTCTATAATTGATAATCCATGAAAATTGTATAAGATATAAATCTTATAAATGCACGCTATAATGTTAATCAGAGCCTATGCCAAACATTCAGTTTACTTGGAATAGTAAAAGTCGCTTTGAATGTGTTATATAACAGCATGGTTATAAGGTTATTCGTAAAAGCCTGTGTTTGAACAGCGTCGAAATGAAGCTTGAAATAAAGTCTTCAAATACGAGCAGTGTGGTTTTGAAATACCATGGCTGCCTACAATTGTCTCCTCGGCCAGGTCGCGTGGATCAACGACCCCCTCGGCCTGCGCTGCTCGGCGATACGAGAAATGTCACCTAGACTTCTGCTGTGACGGTTTACGTGTGCTGCGTGACCTTCAATGCGCCCCGCTTGTGCTATAGAGCTGCTCTGAACTGCCCCTCTTCCTGGGCTCAACTAACTTGCTAGTGCTGTGTCTCGGCTTTTTGTGCTCGGCGCGGCACGTGGCTCATTCTCCCCACCACAGTGCTCCCACGTCACGAAGATAGTCTCGAACCCGAATCCTCTCGGCTGTTCTGTTATAAAATAATTTATTTCCATAAAATTATTTCCACATATAATGCATGTTATATATCCTCTTCTAAGTTGTTTTAATTACTATAATTCCATATATGTTTCAATAAAGCTTCACTTCTCCATTCATAATTCTATCTTCTCACAGATTTCAATGCCTCCTTGATTCACGACCTCCTACGTCATCTTGGCTTTCTTCTTGACGCGATCGATGCGCAATCTTTTCTTATTGCTTCTCAAAACCTCAACTACAGCTTAATGTCTGCTGGCGTAGCCGATAGCCTAAAATAGGTATCGGGTACAGTACTTCCCCAAATACTTGTTAGGGTTTAGCGTTGGTGCTTTTAAACAAGGGACCATCGCAGAATTTAGTTTGCGTTTTTTGTGAAGAAACTCGGCGGAATACCGTTGCCATGATGTTCATTGTCGGGCCCTTCCCACAGTAATGATAGTAGGCCTAAACAATAACAAACAAAATAGTAATTTCGGACAGATATCTAAGAACATTTTCATAGAGGGTGTTTCCAATGTGCAATCAGTCACTATATTCTGACACATGTCACTGGCACAGTCACTATACAAACCGAGTTCGTTTGTACAAGCAAAATATTTAAAACTAGCGGACCCGTGTGAGAAATCTCGCATGTTCATAAACCACACTTTCCCCAATAGGTTTATAATGAGAGACTTACGGAGAAAGGTGGTTATGATTTTATTTCAACCAAATGATTATAGAACACTATTTATATTTCAGTTAGAATTACAAGTTCTACGTTCCCTAACTTAAGAAGGCAATCACTGAAAATTGGATCATCATAACACTCACCGGTTATTCGATATTTATGTAATTATACGATTTGAGTCCACTCATTCCTTTGATTTACTGTTTCTGTAATCCATGCAAAATGATAAAGGAAAGACCTCTGAATTATAAAATGACATTAAACATGCGTCACAGCAGCCAAAATGTGAAGTGGACAGCAATTATGGAGCGTATTTTACTACAGCAACAGTATCTGCCAATCACACACTTCCTACATTTTAAAGCCGTTTTTTAAAGAAATTATTGATATTTATGAAATTAGAGTGCAATTCACCACTGCTAATATCTATTCTCTTTCATTTGAATGCTCATTTGTCACGATCCTTCGCTTATGAGCGCCGCAGGAGAGATCTATACTACTGAAATAATATACTGTATATGATGCGGTGTTATCAAACTGAAATGAGAGGGTGATGACCTCAATGTTCAACCACTTCCAGAGATCAGGCAAAAGATCATTTACATCTACATCAACGTAGCGTAGTTGCACTTCTCAGATATTTCTATGAATAGGAAAGTATATGTTATAAATTATAGTCACTGAAGACAGACGCCCCTAAATAATAAGTCACCGGCCGCCACTGGTTTCACGTGAAATGTCCTCGGTTGAGTTATTTAATTAAAACAATGAGTATGACTTCTGAATAAAATGGCTCAAACTTAAAATTAATGGTGAGTTTACCAACATCAGCCAAATGTTGAGCATTTAAAGTACAGTATTACAGCCATCACAATAACACAGATTGCACACACCCAAGTACACGGTGCCGCAAAGTCCCTCAATGAATGCTAATCTTGCAGCCTCATTCAGAGTCCATTACTCAATGAGATATCAGGCAGTGGGAGTCCTGCAGTCATTAATCTCTTGCAAATCCTTAAGGCCCGGTGTTTTCGAGAGCTGTTGAAGGTTCGCTAAACAAACATATCAGTTTGTGTTTGTGTGCGCAGATAGCGAGCGTGTTTATTTAAAGGAAATGAAATGGAATAAATTATCTCCATAGCTGAGTGAGATAGACCATACTTTAGCAAGGTCGCACATTGATTCCTGGCGATGACAGACAGCACTCACAGTGAGTGTCTCCTCACATTACATCAGTCGCTGTTTGTTTTTCATTCATTTAGGGACTTTGTGACGTCGTAATTATTTTAGCCCCGTGTTGTTGGATGTGTATATACGAGGGTTGAGTCATAAGTCATGGCAACTATTTTGTTTCCTCGCGAACAGGAGACAACACGGAAAATCTACGATATGCATTCCGAAATATAGGGCATGCACGTATGCATAGTGCCTGAAGATAAATTCTGACGTCAGGAGATGCTCGTGGGTAAGTGACAGAACACAGGCCATTGGTAAACATTGTTTTATTATGGTATAGACAGCAAATACACAAGACTACGTACAAAGGACAGGTCTCCACTGGTTACAGACCTTCGAAATAATCACCCAAGGTGTCTACTGTGCGTTGCCAGCGGTGGGGCAGGCGATGAATATCATTCGCTGCATGTGTATCCCACCCACTCGCCACTGTTCTATTGGGAATGGCAAGCACACCTAATGCTTCTGGCAGCTCTGCATAGCATTAGCGTGCATTTCTGCCACGGAGAACTGCGATTTTAATATACGATCGTTGCTCCTGCTTGTTGACTTGCATTGTGTGACGATCTCACACACTGAACTTGGGGGCATGCTCAGACCCACACTGTTTTTAGCCTACTTTTCGCATTTTGTAAAAATGAGGAAAAAGTAGACTTATGAGATCGATCCGGGAAAATGTGTGTCTGTCTATCTGTCTGTCCTTCTGTCTGTCTGGCTGTGTGTGTGTGTGTGTGTGCCCCCCCCCCATCAACTCATAAACGGCTGTAGCAATCGAACCCAAATTTGGTATGAGTAAAGATCCCTATCTGAATATCTCAATGCCGTATTTAAAAATGATATCAGTGCTACCAACTGCTGAAAAATCACAATTGAAATTTGAGCTCACTGTTGGATATCTTGGAAGGTACGAATGGGATCTATTTCAAAATTGGCACACGTATAGATAATAATATTTCAGTTTAATTTCCTGGAGGCCATACATGGCAGTGTTGCCAAAATGATTCTAAGCCTGCTGATAGGTCAAATTTTTAATGCATATACATTCTGCACTATCAATTGGAATTCAACAAAATTTCGTCTGTGCTATGTGTACATAAACAGATATAACTGAGCGTATTCTTAAGAGCCACCAGGGCTACCAACTGTTAATAAATGCTCTCAATTTATTTTATCCAAATACCAATATATCAGAAAGTATGCAATCCGACAGATTTAAACTATGCACACGTATAGTACCTGACATTCTGTATTAATTTGGAGTAACTTATATACGTCAGTGCTACCAACATGATTCTAAGCCTGCTGAGAGGTCCAACTTTAAATACATGTACCTTCTATACTATCATTTGGATTTCAACCACATTTAATAATAGAGAAAAGATTCACACAATGTGCAAAGAAAACATATTAGTTCTCAACATCGAGACAGAATTTAGTCAGCGACACTAGTCTTTTCCCGTAAAACATTGCGTGGTACCTCTCACAGCTTCTTCCGCACAATTTGCATATACACTGTAATTCTTGTGGTTCCTGATAGTTGGGTCTGCTGCATACCCGGTGGTGAAAACCGTGAACAGCGAAACGCGTCATTAAGTGTCTTAGTTCATATCCTGGCTTTTTCCAATCACTGCTTTACATTGCGTCTGTAGCCACATGTCTTTCCTTTTTCTTTGAAGGTCTATAAACAAGCACTGATACGCATGTGTAGAGGGTAGATGTGGTTTCAGGCGGAGATCTTCTATGAAAAAATGTTCCTTAGCCAGCACACATACCAGGCGTGTACTTTGATACACCCAACGTCTTTTAGGAATTTTGCTTTTACTTTTTCTAAGTCCGTTAGAATAGTTTTGGTAAGGTGCTCCCAAATTAACTCCATGCCGTATGTTATGATGGGCGTAATTTTCAATTTAAATATTTCCATTGCTGTTACTAGCGATGTCTGTGGAAGAGTTTTTAGCCTACTTTCGATTTGTGGATCAAGAATTGGAGGGACACTGCAGCTTAGTCTAGAATTTCTTCTTCTAAATTAAAATATCTAACTGACTTTCTTCCTAAGTATTTTTTATTAGCTTGCCATGGTGGGTGAGTGGTTAACTTGTCCGACTACCAACCCCAAGCTTGCAGGTTCGCTCCTGGCCGTGGTAAGTGATTTCTGAAAGGCGGAAAACATTATGACACGCATGTCATACGATATTGGCATGTCAACGAACCCATTTGAATTCAGTAGGCTGTGTTCATAATGGCAAAAATAATCTCGGGATTTTCTGCCAACACAAAATTCCTCCATTATCATCTAGAAAGCGCTATAGTGTCAAAGAGCTTAGATAACTAACCTCCTTGACTTTCATAGCGCTCCAAGGAACGACGAAATTCGACATGCAAGCTGCCTTCTGGGTGTCATTTAACAAAGCTTGCACCCGGCACTTTAGGCCATACGATATTATTATTATTATTATTATTATTATTATTATTATTATTATTATTATTATTAGTGTACAGGCGACCTTCAATTTTTCAAGTACTGCAAAACATACCGTGCAGTATTGCTCCTTTCAATACCGTATGTAATAACAGCTTCTGTGCGGTTTGCTGTATTGCAATGTTTTTACTGTAGGCAACAATCACATTAGTCATTTTTGAGTTCAGAGATTGTTTATATTAATGTCAATCCGTACGTTTCTGTACTTTCTGATAATCCGACCTTTCTTGCGTTCCAACCATACCTCAGTCCCAAAGGTGACGGATTACAGGGGTTGTACTGTAATTATAATTTCCCGGCAAAGTTCTACACTATTTATTCGCCATGTTTTTTCTATTATTCGAAGTTATATTACTTGAATATTTCTATAGCTCTAATGATATTTTGTTCCCCAGGCATAAAATATGTGCCTTTATTACGAAGTTGGGGTGAACATGCAGTTGAATTACGTTCCTTAGGTTGACATGGGATTTACAATATGGATTCAGTTGTACGTGGGCTGTTTCTTTTTCTGTTTCTTTTTTTTAAAGCCCGTAGTTAGTGCACACGCCGCAAGAAGCGTGCGCGCTACCTCCCGGCATCCTTTGCGAACAAGCAGGCGTCAGTTGCATCTGTGTAGCTAACCTGTACGCTGAACTGTGCATCTTTACAATGTTCAAGATTATTGATTCTCCCGCCTCGTGTGAGGTACTTTCTGTGATACGTATTTTGGGTGCAAGAATCATGTCGGCTGCAGACATTCATCGTCAGCTTTGTGAGGTGTATGGTGATAACGCAATGACGGAAGGTAAAGTGCGAAAATGGGTACGCGAGTTCAAAAGTGGTCGTGAAAATGTTCCTGACGATGAACGCTCAGTTCTGTGATCACAGGTTACTTGTCGACTGCAATTGACACGAAAATTCACGAGGACCGAAGATTCATGATAACCACTCTATCAATGGATTTTCCTCCGGTATGAATTCTTGGTTGTCACAGCAGGCGTCAAACTTTTATGCAGAGGGATTTGAGAACTTAGTTTTAACGTATGACAAGTGCCTAAATAAACAAGGCAACTATGTAGAAAAATAGAGGAAGGTGTGTAAAACCTAGAAATAAACGTGGTTTCAAAATAAAATGTTCGGTTAATTTAAAAGAAACGGCCCTTACTTAAAAACCAGCTCTCGTATATGGAACCTGGGCTGTGTACTTCTGTCTGTAGTTTATTATGCTATTTAAGGCTGTGCACCTCACAAAGTGAGAGTAAGTGAGTAAAGCCAGTAGCAACAGTTCACTATTTATGTATTTATGATAATAGAACCCTTTTTTCATGTATTTCTATATCTTGAATTTTCGGTAGCTCGAAGTAATTTCTATCTCCGAAAGCACTTCGAGATATCTAAGATCGACTGTAAATATATAATTATTTAATTTAATGGAATAGCACTTTTACAGAGCATGTCAAATCAATACTTCAATTATTCTTGCTAAATGTCCTCTTAAGGCCCCTTAAAACAACAATTATCATCATCATCATCATCTTCCTCACTGTCCACATTTGTTTCATCCTCTCTGATATCTGCTTCCTGAGTTGTACGATGTTTTCTTGTTCATCCCTGAAGATCACTGTTTGAAGTTTGCCTCTAAATAAATCCGTAGTATGTGTATCCTTAATGTCAATGTTGGCTAGCTTTAGATCATCCAATGTCTGCTGGTTGCACTTCAAGCTTTAAAATATTATTAAAAATTTGTTTTGTCAGTCTGTCATTATTCATTCTATTTAAATGCACAAAAAAGAAAATCTTCTTTTGCTCATAATGTAGTTTTTCTGATAACACCTGTTATTGTACAGTCAAAATTATGGTGTGAAATTGAGGTGTGGGTAGGGATGGAGGTGACCATAGCGTTACGTCGAGAACCATCCCAGCATTTGCCTGGAGTAGAAATGGGGAAAACCATGAAAAACCCTTCTATGATGATTGAGGTGGGAATCGAACCTGGATCTTCGAGACAACTGCCAAGAAATGTTAATCATTACGTCACGAGGTGGACTCACACTAAGTCAAGGTAAATGCTACCTATTTCTTGTCCTGGGGCGCATATCTCAATCCTTATCCCTAAGAAGGAGAGCATTCATCATCACTTTTGTTGTTGTTGCTTATTTTAGGGGCTGCGACACCGTGGACATATAGCCCCGAGTTTCTGTGATAGGATTGGGAAGGAGGTGGCCATGGTCTTAAGTTAGGAACCATCCCAGCATTTTCCTGAAGTAGAAGTGAGGGAACCACGGAAAACCACCTTCAGGATGATTGAGATGGGAATTGAACCCCCCATTTCGCAGTTTTTCCTGACAAGGCTGAGTGTACCCCGTCCCAGCCCTCGCACCACAATTAAAATATCTTGGCAGATCCGGGGATTAAACCCGGACATCCGGGGCGACAGCCTAGTACGCTAGTCACTACACCACGAGGTGGTCATCGTCTCTTTTAACTACTGTGGTATTTTGAAATGCCAGGATGTTCCCACTTTGCCATGGTGGGGGATCCTCAACGTACCATTAAATCTACTGGCACATGCAAGTGCCCTTAAATGGCATCGTACTGATCCGAGACTGGACCCGCAATCTTCACTTTTGCGTATCAACGCTTCAATCAACGGTCCCACTCAATCCGACTACAGTTTTTGGCAGAAAATTCTAATTAAAAAGTCCTCTCGGCACGCCGGAAGGCGGAGGTAGATTTCACCGGACAAACTTGGGGATAGGCGAAAATAGGCAGAATATGCAGATTTTCGTAGAAGGATCAGACCTCATTTAATGCGAGAAGGTATTTTATAATTGGAGCTTAATTAACTTTGTTTTTCGTCATTTTATGCTTATTTTAAACATTTTATTGTCTTATGGGAACGGTAACCTTCTTGTCATTTGGGGTCCATTTTTATACTTGTGGTCACACTGTCCTTATGCTAGGTTTCGACACTGATGTGCAACTATGTAACGGTCTGTTACTTCTTCACGCAAAATTATATCTACCGCAGAGATTTTGGTTGGTTCCTCAGTTTAGGGGCTGCGACAACGCGGTCATGTAACCCCGTGTACTTTGGGATGGCTGTATTAGTCTGTAATTCAGGTAAGGACTGCAGACGGTCAATTTCAAGCAGTAGTTACTAATGTTGCTACCAGGTACTACCGTCAACGACACCTAGCTGTGAACTTGGCTACTAGATGCCACCGCAACCAGCAACTCGCAACGAACGTTGGAACTTCCCCTCCAAAGGAAAGCATACTGAGGGATTTTTGGCGCTCTTAGAAAATCCGACGACTTCGGCCGGCTTTGAACTCGCGACCTTGGGCATAAAAATTCAGCATGCTACCAGTTACGTCACCGAAGCCGCTTCACACTTAGATGGAAATCTGAATCTGATCTCGTGCAAGTGCGTTATCTTGGCAACGTCTGATGGCTCATCCCTCATCAATTTAGTAGTGTTGCCATGGCAACCACTGATAGGTCTTGGCATTTTCTTATAATTCCGAAATTATTTTTCTCATCCCTTGGCATAATGGTGGGTTATATCAAAAATTCTTTCAGACAAACGTTTTAGGTAATTATTATGGGAATATTGTCCATTTTGTACGGTTTTGATATTGTGCCTATTAAGAGAGATATGATTAATGTTTCCCGAAAAACCCACTTTTTCCCACCCCTTTGGTCAATGGTTGGTGCTATAAAAAAACTCTTCAAACATACATTTTTGGGCTTTATCCGACACATAGTATGAATGTTGAACGGATTCGATATTTCACATATTAAGAGAGTTATAGCAATATTTCACTTTTTCGAAAAAAAAGCCCCCCATTTTCACCCCCCAACGACCGATTTAGCCCAGTAACGAACTCGACCGAGATTTTATAGGTATACGTATTCGGTAAAAAATTCAAAGTGATTGGTACAAAATTACGGCAGTTATCGTGTCCACAATAAACTGATATACATATACATACATAAATTATATATAACTTTTGAACTGACGGTGGTTTTGGGGCCTGGGGATGTGAAACGCGAAGATATGTCGAAATTTTCCGGAAGTCGAAACATGGTACCCATTGCAATAGTTAGCTTTCTAACGAAATCTACCTCTGGTTGGTTCCTCAGTTTAGGGGCTGCGACAACGCGGTCATCTACCCCGTGTACTTTGGGTGAGTGTAGAATCTGTCTGATACACGGTGTGAATTGTAATGGCTGTATTAGTCTTAATTCATGTAAGTACTGCAGACGGTCAATTTCAAGCAGTAGTTCCTAATGTTGCTACCAGGTACAACCGTCAACGACACCTAGCTGTGAACTTGGCTACTAGATGCCACCCCAACCATCAACTCGCAACGAACGTTGGAACTTCCCCTCCAAAGGAAAGCATACTGAGGGATTCTAGTGCTCTTAGAAAATCCGACGACTTCGGCCGGCTTTGAAACCGCGACATTGGGCATAGACATTCAGCATGCTACCAGTTACGTCACCGAAGCCGCTTCCCACTTTATCAGGCGGCTTTGGTGGCGTAGTCGGTAACATGCTGAGCTTCTATGCCCAAGATACCGGGTTCAAACCCGGCCGAAGCCATCGGATTTTTTAAGAGCGTTAAATATCCCTCAGTATGCCTTCCTTCGGAGGGGAAGTAAAGCCGGCGGTCCCATGTCATAGATTTATGGCATGTTAAAGATCCTTCCACTAATTGCACCTGTGTGAAGCTAAATTGGATAGGTTAAGAATGTATACAACGCTCTTAGGTTTCTATGTTCGTTGCCAAGAGCCGACTGCGGCGGCGTCTAGTAGCTCAGTTCTGAACTTGGCCTCGTAGTCGTTGACAGTGGCGCTTGGCGGCAAAAGTAGGAACTATCTGAAAAATTGTTAGTTGCAGTACTTAAATTAACAAACAGATAACACACACTAATACAGTCATCACAATTAACACCGGTTATCAGACAGATTCTACACACACCCAAAGTACACGGGGCTACATGACCGCGTTGTCGCAGCCCCTAAACTTAAGAACCAACCAACCAACCACTTAATCAGATGGAAATACTGAATCTGATCTCGTGCAAGTGCGTTGTCATGGCAACGTCTGATGGTCCATGCCTCATCAATTTAGTAGTGTTGCCATGGCAACCACTGATAGCTCTTGGCATTTTCTTATAATTCCGAAATCATTTTTCTCGTCCCTTGGCGTAATGGTGGGTCATATCAAAAATTCTTTCAGACAAAAGTTTTAGGTAATTATTAGGGGAATATTGTCCATTTTGTACGGTTTTGATATTGTGCCTATTAAGAGAGATATGATTAATGTTTCCCGAAAAACCCACTTTTTTCCACCCCTTTGGTCAATGGTTGGTGCTATCAAAAATCTTATTTGACATAAATTTTTGGCACTTATCCGACACATATTATGAACTTTGAATGGATTCGATATTGCACGTATTAAGAGAGTTATTGCGAAATTTCACTTTTTCGAAAAAAGCCCCCCATTTTCACCCCCTTCGACCGATTTAGCCCAGTAACGAACTCGACCGAGATTTTATAGGTATACATCTTCGGTAAAAAATTCGAAGTAATTGGTGAAAAATTACGGCAGTTATCGTGTCCACAAGAAACTGATATACATATATATATACATATATATATATATATACATAAATTATATATAAACTTTTGAACTGACGGTGGTTTTGGGGTCTGGGGGATGTGAAACGCGAAGATATGTCGAAATTTTCCGGAAGTCGAAACATGGGACCCATTGCAATAGTTAGCTTTCTAATGAAATCTACCTAAAATACAGTGTGTTTCGTTAAAATAAATATCACCTGTTCCACCTCATATAACCAAATATTAAATGACATAATGTGACGATTGTTTCAGAAGATGCGAACTGCCAGGAAGACAGCTTTCTGAGCAACATGCTACAAGCTAACCATTGCTCTATAGTGGCCAACTTCATCGGTAAGTACACGTCATCTTCTTCAGACCTGTTGCTCTGTCATGGCCAACTTCATCGGCAAGTGCAGCGTCATCTTCTATAACCCCGTTGCTCTGTCCTGGCCAACTTCATAGGTAAGTACAGTGTCACCTTCTTCAACCCTGTTGCACTGTCATGGCCAACTTCAACGGCAAGTGCAGCGTCATCTTTTTCAGACCTGTTGCACTGTCATGACCAACTTCATCGGTAAGTACATCGTCATCCTCTTCAGACATGTTGCTACGTCATGGTCAACTTCATCGGTAAGTAGAGAGTCATCTTCTTCAGACCTGTTGCACTGCCATGGCCAACTTGATCGGCAAGTGCGACGTCACCTTCTTCAAACCTATGGCTCTGACATGGCTAAGCTCAACGGTAAGTACAGCGTCATCTTCTTCAGCCCTGTTTCTTTGGCATGTCCAACTTCATCGGCAAGTGCAGCGCCACCTTCTACAACCCTGCTGCACTGTCATGGCCAACTTCATCGGTAAGTGCAGCTTATCTTCCTCAGACCTGTTGCTCTGTCCTGGCCAACTTCATCGGCAAGTGCAGCCCCACCTTCTTCAACCCTGTTGCACTGTCATGGCCAACTTCATCGGTAAGCGCAACGTCATCTTCTTCAGACCTGTTGCACTGGCATGTCCACCATCATCGGTAAGTACAGCGTCATCTTCTTCAGAGTTGTTGCTATGTCATGTCCAACTTCATCGGCAAGTGCAGCGCCACCTTCTACAACCCTGCTGCACTGTCATGGCCAACTTCATCGGTAAGTGCAGCTTATCTTCCTCAGACCTGTTGCTCTGTCCTGGCCAACTTCATCGGCAAGTGCAGCCCCACCTTCTTCAGACCTGTTGCACTGCCATGTCCAACTTCATCGGTAAGTGTAGCGTCATCTTCTTCAGACCTGTTGCTATGTCATGGCCACCTTCAACGGTAAGTACATCGTCATCCTCTGTAGACCTGTTTCTATGGCAGGGTCAACTTCATCGGTAATTACATCGTCATCTTCTTCAACCCTGTTGCTCTGTCATGGCCAACTTGATTGGCAAGTGCGACGACTCTTTCTTCAACCATGTTGCTCTGTCGTGAGCCAACTTCATCGGTAAGTACATCGTCATCCTCTTCAACCCTGTTGCATTGTCATGGCCAACTTCATCGGTAAGTACAGCGTCACCTTCTTCAACCCTGTTGCTCTGTCATGGCCAACTTGATCGCCAAGTGCGACGTCACCTTCTTCAACCCTATTGCTCTGTTATGGTCAAGCTCATCGGTAAGTGCAGCGTCATCTTCTTCAGCCCTGTTCCTTTGTCATGGCCAACCTCATCGGTAGGTACAGCGTCATCTTCTTCAGCCCTGTTCCTTTGTCATGGTCAACTTCATCGGTAAGTGCAGCGTCATCTTCTTCAGCCCTGTTCCTTTGTCATAGCCAACTTCATAATCTCTGAGTTCAGAGATAGCCTGGCCCCTGGAATGTGTGTATCCTTCGTATGTAGTGATGGAGTGCTGTTTAATGTTCGTGGACTGGTTAATAAAATCACTTACGCACCATTGATCAAGGGACGGTATGTAGGGAAAAAACAAGTTCACAATTAACCCGGGAACGGGACTCCAATTCATAATTGGCTCAACAACGAGGACGGGAACGAGAACGGGAAGCTTGCCGGGGCTCCAGTCCTCAATATTCCCGGGAACGGGAAGGTGAACGAAGGTGATATTGAAGGAAAATATTGGATGATGTGTCTAGTACCCTTAGATACGTATTTATTGCCCATACATTCCTTAGCTATGGAAGAAATTATAGTATATTCAAAACTGTTTTAATATTTTTCAAACAAAATAGTACCTGTGTGAATTCTCTTCTTTCATTTTTCTCAAATTCAATTTTTCAAGGTTTTCAGTAACATGCCACATTTGTGAGACGCATTGGACCTACAGGTACCCATCAAAGCTCAAATTGAAGGTAAACAAATAAACGTTAAGTTCATTAACAATGACATTTCTCATAGAATGAGTATTTTTGACAATATTTGTCAAATTACGCGACCAAAACCAACAATATTTGCTTTTTTGAAAAAACATCCAATCTTTAGATAACTGTATCTCGGGAACTACCAAACGTACAGAGCTCACTTAGGACTCAAATTGTAGAAAATTTAATTCAAATGTAAACAGGTATGTATAATGTTTTCTCTCAGACGCTCAGGTTAGACGATATTGAGAAAAAATTAAAACTTGCAAATATCAGGCTAGTTTTTTGGCTATTACACAGGACTTTCGAAGTTGCAAATTTGATCTTTTACTATTGGCAGAGGTCCAAACAACATTTAAGAAAATTAGAACTACATGACCTTTTGCAAGGTTGGGCCCCTTTTTATGTCTAATTTGACTGGACCATTATATTATCAAAGAGGTTTGGTTAAGTTAGGTTATGTAAGACCGATACTATTATATCTTAACCCGTTAAAATCGTTTTTAAAAAATTGATCATTAATTCCAGTATTGTCGTGACAAAGTAGACCTAATTGACAGTGATGACAGGTCATTTCAAAACATAAATGGATGTGAGTGACATTACTGTGTAGATTTTGGACTTAATACTACAGAATAAAATAATTTCAATGGTGTAGGCTGTGGCCTAATAATACAAGTGTAACGGCAATGAAATATTTTACCAGTTAAAAATAGGCCTAAATGATCCCACTCCTCGCATATATTTGGCACGTGGATGTGTATATTCAACCTCCCTTTGTTATTTCTTTCATAGGAGACATTCGTTTATGGTAGCGAAGGTATCAGCTGCATTTTACTAACAAGATGTTCACTGGTCACTGATAACATTTTATCAAATTTTGCTTTCATACAGGTGTATTGCACAGCAGTTTCCCTCGCTGTCGCATATACCGCCATTGCTCGTATCTGGTTGGCTTCGGGAAACTCCGAGAATGGCAAACATTAAACTTAACCATGTTTCCCGTTGGTCTTACCGGGTGATCTTTGGCTTCTCGTTCTCGGGAAAGTGATTGTGAACCAGCCCTTACAACTTACAAATACAGAGTCATTATCTTTTTGCGCCGCGATAAACACGGCAAAATAAGCCGGCTTCGACTGGCGCAGATCGCGGGCGTGCGTACACGGTTCAGCCGGTGGTTCGCATGCACTCTTACACTTTTACCAAACATGTCCAATGATGTGTACTTACAGTGCTCATAGTCGATGCTGAAAATGTCCTCCCTCTCTTGTAACACACACCTGACATCTTCAGATGAAAGAATGGAAAACAATCTCATCTAATTGTTGTCTGGTAACTTTTTATTGTTTACGTGCCAGTTTTCTTGAATCGTTTAGCGAGCCTCCTAATTGTACTGGCATAGGTCTCCCTGGAAACATTATTCGAAATTTTCGTCTTGTTTCAGACAACTCACTAAACGACATGAGTCATTGGAGTTGGGTATTGCGAGGTCCGCACCTGGCCAGCCAAATGACGCAATAGTTGCCGCAGTCCAGCTGGCCAGGTGCGGAGCGAGTGGACCTCACAATACCACGCTCGGCTGACTCATATCGTTAGTTCACACGTGTTTTGTCATACATATGGACGTGTATCTGCAAAGTTTAGACGTGTTGCACGTTTAGTGACTATTGTGATTACTGTGATTGTTGGTCATGCTTAGACATCAATTCACATTGCGCGAACGTGTGTATATTCATAATTCGAGTAATAAAAAAGTTCACAGACAACGTTGTGTTCTTACAGAACAAAAATTAGATGAGATTGTTTTCCCTTCTTTCATCAGAAGATGTGAGGTGTGTGTTACAAGAGAGGGAGGACATTTTCAGCATCGGCTATGAGCACTGTAAGTACACATCATTGGACATGTTTGGTAAAAGTGTAAAAGTACGTGCCAATCACCGGCTGAACCGACTGTACGTGCACCCGCGATCTGCGCCAGTCAACGCCGGCTTAGATTGTCGTGTTTATGAGGGCACACAAAGATACTGACCCTGTATAGAATTTTAAGCTAATATATCTTATTTTGCCCACTGGAAGGGCCGTTGGCATATGAAGGCTGAATGTCACCTCCTTCTGAAAGAAGTAGGCTAACCTCCATCATTAAGATGATGCTTGCAACTCGTCTAACCTCATGTATATGTCTCTTTCCTATCCACAGAGGACGAAGCGATCTCCAAGTTCAAACTCAGGTTCTACTATGGGTAAGTTCATAAGTTATTTCAAAACAAAGCTTTGTCGTGTCCAGTGTGGGAGGGCAGACAAGATCCCCTATATTCTTATTAATTTCTGGATTGGTCTCGTACATTGATTAAGAAAGTCCCTTGTGTTGCAGATTAACTGATATTGCCAGGAAGCGATTTTTTTTAATTATGTGATTTATTTATTTTATTTATTTAGCGGATGGCTTTTAGTGCCGGGAGTGTCCGAGAACATGTTCGGCTCGCCAGAGGCTGTAGCTGCTTCAAGTGGACACCCATGGGGTGTGCTACAAGTTCCGTTCACTTTCAAGTAGTTCCAACTTTCGCCACCAGATGTCACTGACACCTAGTGGTGAACATTGAAACTTTGATAGAGCGTTACAACGAAATCTAACCTAGAAAATTAGCTTCACATAAGTTTAGTTAGTGGAAGGATCTTTTACATACCATAAATCTATGACATGGGACCACCGGCTTTACTTCCCCTCCGAAGGAAAGCATACTGAAGGATTTTAACGCTCTTAAAAATCCGACGACTTCGGCCGGGTTTGAACCCGCGATCTTGGGCACAGCAGTTCAGTATGCTACATGAAAATACTACGTCCTTAGCTTGAAAAAATACAAATAATATACTAAAATTCTACTCAGAAAATTGTTATTTCTCTTACTTGTATCAATTTGGATACGTTCTATCTAGCTATTGCAATACCCGTCCCCAAGGAGGATTTAGAAACAAAAAATATAAGAAAAACAAAGGACGGTAAATCAAAAAGCAAACTTCGATTCTTTAAATTTTGTTTTTACTCAAAGTACTTGTACTTTTTTGAATTTCCCATTTTTTTATTTCCGTGTATTTTTGTTCATGATTATATTTATTAGTGATATTTTTTTCGTTTTATTATTAAATGGTTTATTGCAGCCAATGGCCATACAGAAGGAAAAACATATGGCACAGAAATATACTAATTTAGACTGCCTAGAAATGTCACAGATTCATGTCTTAGTGTACATTGGCTTGCATGATATCTCTCGCAGCATTCCCCACAACGTTCACATACACCGTTGACAGCTGGCTTATGGTACTAGTTTTGTCTTACACGGTTTATGGTGGAAGTCGTGTATGGCAAAGCGCCTAACGACGTGTCGCAGCTTCCAATCGTCAAAGATCTTTGCATCTGTAGGGGAAAAATCCCACCAGTTGTCCCTCTTCATTGACTGTAAAGTTTCCGTAAGTTGCATATATCCCGAAGTTACAGCCAGCAGCAGTTGGAGACTGATATCTTCCACGTAAAATAATTCGCGAGGTAATTCTACACCAGCCTTAAAATGGAGTATATTTTGAGACGCCTAAAGCCGTCCTCGGTTTATTAATATTAGACTGATTTTTTAGCCTACTTTTCACATTTTGCAAAAATGAGGAAAAAGTAGACTTATGAGATCGGGCAAATGTGTGTGTGTCTGTCTGTCTGTCTGTCTGTCTGTCTGTCTGTCTGTCTGTCTGGCTGGCTGGCTGGCTGTGTGTGTGTATCCCCCCTATCAACTCCTAAACGGATGGAGCAATCGAAACAAAATTTGGTAGGAGTAAAGATCTATACCTGAATATCTCACGGCCATATTTGAAAATGATGTCAGTGCTACCAACTACTGAAAAATCGCAATTGAAATTTGAGCTCCATGTTGGATATCTTGGAAGGTATGAATGGGAGCTATTTCAAAATTGGCACACGTATAGATAATAATATTGTAGTTTAATTTCCAGGAGGCCATACATGGCAGTGTTGCCAAAATGATTATAAGCCTGCTGATAGGTCCAATATTTAAATGCATATAACTTCTACACTATCAATTGGAATTTAACCAAATTTCGTGTGTGCTATGTGTACATAAACGGATATGACTGAGCGTATTCTTAAGACCCTCCAGGGTTGCCAACTGTTAATAAATGCTCTCATTTTTAAAAAATCCAAAAACCCATATATCAGAAAGTATGCAAGCCGACAGCTTTAAACTATGCACACGTATGGTTCCTGACATTCTATATTAATTTGGAGTAACTTATAGATGTCAGTGCTACCAACATGATTCTAAGCCTGCTGATATGTCCAACTTTAAATACATGTAACTTCTATACTATCATTTGGATTTGAACCAAATTTCGTGTGTGCTATGTGTACCATAACAGATATGACTATGTCGACTCTTAAGAATAACGAGGGCTGCTAACTGTTAATAAATGCTGTCCCTGTTTTTTTTTACCCTAATATCAATATATCAGAAAGTATGCAAGCCAATAGCTCTAAACTTTGCACACGTATAGTACCTGGCATTCTAGATTAATTTGGAGTAACTAATATATGCCAACGCCAGTGCTGCCAAGCCTGCTGATAGGTCCAATTTTAAAATGCATGTAACTTATGTAACTAAGTAATGCATTTCATTCAAAATTGACACAACAATAGATCAGATTATTTCTGACCAATACGTGTATGTCATTGTTGCCAACATGATTTTACGCGCGCTGTTAAATCCAATGTTTAACTGCATGTAACGTCCATGCTATCCATTTGACTTCAACCAAATTTTGTATTCTGTACCTTAAGAGATGGAACTAAGAATATATTCAGTCACCAGGGCTGCCAACTGTAGTTCTCTATTAGGCTACAAATTGCCAGATATTCAGTATTTCGAACTAATTAGAAATTTCGATTTTATCAACTTAATTTCGTCATTATTCTAGATAGATCCATATAGATTAATCATTGGCATGAATATTAAATTTTAAGAAAAGTAGGCTCTTTAGTTCGTCACGGAACTTCTTGTTTTATATGTAGACATCAATCTCTAAATTTTAAGGCGGTTTGGGTGGCATAATTGGTAGCATGCTGAGCTTCTATGCCCAAGGTCGCGGATTTTCTTAGAGCGTTAAAAATCAATCAGTATGCCTTCCTTCGGAGGGGAAGTAAAGCTGGCGTGCCCATGTCATAGGTTTATGGCATGAAAAACAACCTTCCACTAACTACACTTGTGTAAAGCCAAAATGCTCTTAAGTTCCAACGTTCGTCACCGGGCGCTGGTTGCGATGACATCTAGTAGTAACCAAGTTCGCAATTAGGTGTCATAGACGGTAGCATTTGGTAGTGAAAGTAAGAACTACTCTAAATTATCGTCTGCAGTCCTTACTTGAATTAAAAACAGATACACACTAATACAGTCATCACAATTAACACCGGTTATCAGACAGATTCTACACACACTCAAAGTACACGGGGCTACATGACCGCGTTGTCGCAGCCCCTAAACTAAGGAACCAACCAACCGTCTACATTTTAAATCATATGTACAAGAAGATGGTATATTGGCTTTCACGGCCGGTGAATTAAAACTCAGCAATTCTTCTAGGTTTGTGCCGTGTCTTGTGTGGGGTTTCGCCTAGGACACCAAGCTAGGCTCATCGGCGGGCTCTTGGTGTCCCCGCCCGGACCCCCACAGGAGTGACGAACTGCGCGCCACCTCCCTTTATATAAGGTGCAACTGCACCACTAGACTACGAGAACCAAAAGCTCAAGCAGCCTTAACCTCCCTATGAAGGCTTCCAAAAAGATGGTATATTGGCTTTCACGGCCGATGAATTAAAACTCAGCAATTCTTCTAGGTTTGTGCCGTGTCTTGTGTGGGGTTTCGCCTAGGACACCAAGCTAGGCTCATCGGCGGGCTCATGGTGTCCCCGCCCGGACGGGGACACCAAGAGCCCGCCGATGAGGGGCGGGGACACCATGAGCCCGCCGATGAGCCTAGCTTGGTGTCCTAGGCGAAACCCCACACAAGACACGGCACAAACCTAGAAGAATTGCTGATATGTACAAGAGTTTAGTGCTTTTCAGTCGGTCAACACGAATGTACCCAAAAGAGATGGGTTATGCCCTAATCCTGAAATAAATTACATGAGATTAATTATTTATTAATTATTTATGAATCTCATGTAAATTATTTCAGGATTAGGGCACAACCCAGCTCTTTTGGGTACATTCGTGTTGACCGACTGAAAAGCACTAAACTCTTGTTTACTAAGGCAGCACTGAAAAGATGGCTTCAAACCACACAATAAATCATATATATATATATTATTTCAGTAGTATAGATCCCTACTGCGGCGCTCACAGCGACCGATCGTGACAAATGGCCATTCAAATGAAAGAGAATAGGCATTAGCAGTGACGAATTGCACTCTAATTACATAAATTCAGTATCTATAATTTCTTCAAAAAATGACTATTAAAAATTGTACGGAGTGTGCGATTTGCAGATACTGTTGTTGTAAGAAAATACGCTCCATAATTGCTGTGCACTTCACATTTTGGCCGCTGTGACGCCTGTTTCATTTTAACATTCTGAGGTCGTTCCTTATTATTTTGCATGGATTTCAAAAAGAAGTAAATCAAAGGAATGAGCACCGGTACTCAAATCGTATAATTTCATAAATATCGAATAACCGGTGAGTGTTATGATGATCCAATTTTCAGTGATTGCCTTCTTAAGTTAGGGAACGTAGAACTTGGAATTCTAACTGAAATGTAAATAGTGTTCTATAATCATTCGGTTGAAATAAAAACATAACAACCTTTCTCCTTAAGTCTCTCATTATAAACCTATTGGGGAAAGTGTGGTTTATGAACATGCGAGATTTCTCGCACGGGTCCGCTAGTCTACCTGTTGTGTTATTTTATCTGAGTTAAGAGAGGCAGATGACCTCGTTGTTCCACCCCTTAAAACAACAATCACTAACTCACTTCAAGTTGTTTATCTATTTACGGGCTTCCGAAATCGTAGTCATTTAGCCCCGTGTATTATTTGTGTTGATAAAGTGTACGTTACTACTTACAGTTCTCCACAGAAGGTGCTCAAAATGGCTACCACGAGCTATAATGCAGGCGTCTATGCGCCGCATCATTGACGCTCCCATATTCCCGGCGTCTGTCGTATTTGCTGACATCCTTGCTCTATTCACTGACGCAGCATGCCCACGTTAAGAATAGGTGTGCCATGCACAATGGCCTTTAAATGGCCTCATAAGTTTGGGAATAAATGATGTAAAATTGCTCTAGCAGCAAGTGGCCTGTGTGCCCTCCACAAATGACCAACTAGCATCGTGCCCCGTCTGTGTTATGCACACCACAAACCATGCTTGTAACACGGCTACGCACGCAAATACACCATATGTTTACAGCCTTCTGCTCAAGGTCCTTAAGGAGACAGATTGTGTGTAGCCCTACCACTTATGGCACACCCTGGATAGTGCTACACCCTCAAGAGCTTACGTCTGGTGAGTTTGGAAGTTGGCGACCCTGAGGAATTCTTGACCTCGGTCTGCTATTTTCCCTTTTTCCAGAGCCTCTGGGACGGACCCTCCTCTTTCTCTTTCTTATCTGCCTTCCATGGCTCTCCAAGTCCCTCAATCCTCATTCTTCGAGGGTTGGGGGCATTTCTTTTCTGTCTTATTTCTCTTATCCTTGTTTTATCAATTTAGACGTAAGATAGTAGTTAGATGTCGCTAGTTATCATTTCTATCAATACCCAAACCATTAGAGGGGCGATAACCTACATGTTAGGCCCCTTAAAAAATCAATGATTATCATCCTTATTTGAAGCTTGCCACGGTGGGTGAGTGGATAGCGTGTCGGTCTACTAATCCCAAGATTGCAGGTTCGCCCCTGACCGTGGTAAGTGATTTTTGAAAGGCGGCAAAAATACGATACGCATGTCATACGATGTTGGCATGTCAAAGAACCCATTTGTATTCAGTAGGCCGAGTTCATAATGGCAAAATTAATCTCGGGAGTTTCCGCCAGCACAAAGTTCTTCATTTCTCTACTAGAAAGCGCTATTGTGTTCAAGGAGATTAGATATCTAACATCTAACCTCCTTGACATTCATAGTCAAGGAACTGCGAAATTCGACATGCAAGCTACCCTCTGGGTGTCAAATAGCAAAGCTTGCACCAGGCACCCGAGGCCATACGATATTATTATTATTATATCCTTATTTGAGCAACTGGGCCTATACAATATTCTTTGTAGATTCTAAGCCATCGTATGGAATGTAAAGTTGGTAACGATTCCAATCAAAATACTGAGGTGTTACTGTAATTCATAGATCCATACTAAAAAAAAAAAGTCCTCTCGGCACGCCGGAAGGCGGAGGTAGATTTCACCGGACAAACTTGGGGATAGGCGAAAATAGGCAGAATATGCAGATTTTCGTAGAAGGATCAGACCTCATTTAATGCGAGAAGGTATTTTATAATTGGAGCTTAATTAACTTTGTTTTTCGTCATTTTATGCTTATTTTAAACATTTTATTGTCTTATGGGAACGGTAACCTTCTTGTCATTTGGGGTCCATTTTTATACTTGTGGTCACACTGTCCTTATGCTAGGTTTCGACACTGATGTGCAACTATGTAACGGTCTGTTACTTCTTCACGCAAAATTATATCTACCGCAGAGATTTTGGTTGGTTCCTCAGTTTAGGAGCTGCGACAACGCGGTCATGTAACCCCGTGTACTTTGGGATGGCTGTATTAGTCTGTAATTCAGGTAAGGACTGCAGACGGTCAATTTCAAGCAGTAGTTACTAATGTTGCTACCAGGTACTACCGTCAACGACACCTAGCTGTGAACTTGGCTACTAGATGCCACCGCAACCAGCAACTCGCAACGAACGTTGGAACTTCCCCTCCAAAGGAAAGCATACTGAGGGATTTTTGGCGCTCTTAGAAAATCCGACGACTTCGGCCGGCTTTGAACTCGCGACCTTGGGCATAAACATTCAGCATGCTACCAGTTACGTCACCGAAGCCGCTTCACACTTAGATGGAAATCTGAATCTGATCTCGTGCAAGTGCGTTATCTTGGCAACGTCTGATGGCTCATCCCTCATCAATTTAGTAGTGTTGCCATGGCAACCACTGATAGGTCTTGGCATTTTCTTATAATTCCGAAATTATTTTTCTCATCCCTTGGCATAATGGTGGGTTATATCAAAAATTCTTTCAGACAAAAGTTTTAGGTAATTATTATGGGAATATTGTCCATTTTGTACGGTTTTGATATTGTGCCTATTAAGAGAGATATGATTAATGTTTCCCGAAAAACCCACTTTTTCCCACCCCTTTGGTCAATGGTTGGTGCTATAAAAAAAACTCTTCAAACATACATTTTTGGGCTTTATCCGACACATAGTATGAATGTTGAACGGATTCGATATTTCACATATTAAGAGAGTTATAGCAATATTTCACTTTTTCGAAAAAAAAACCATTTTCACCCCCCAACGACCGATTTAGCCCAGTAACGAACTCGACCGAGATTTTATAGGTATACGTATTCGGTAAAAAATTCAAAGTGATTGGTACAAAATTACGGCAGTTATCGTGTCCACAATAAACTGATATACATATACATACATAAATTATATATAACTTTTGAACTGACGGTGGTTTTGGGGCCTGGGGATGTGAAACGCGAAGATATGTCGAAATTTTCCGGAAGTCGAAACATGGTACCCATTGCAATAGTTAGCTTTCTAACGAAATCTACCTCTGGTTGGTTCCTCAGTTTAGGGGCTGCGACAACGCGGTCATCTAACCCCGTGTACTTTGGGTGAGTGTAGAATCTGTCTGATACACGGTGTGAATTGTAATGGCTGTATTAGTCTTAATTCATGTAAGTACTGCAGACGGTCAATTTCAAGCAGTAGTTCCTAATGTTGCTACCAGGTACAACCGTCAACGACACCTAGCTGTGAACTTGGCTACTAGATGCCACCCCAACCATCAACTCGCAACGAACGTTGGAACTTCCCCTCCAAAGGAAAGCATACTGAGGGATTCTAGTGCTCTTAGAAAATCCGACGACTTCGGCCGGCTTTGAAACCGCGACATTGGGCATAGACATTCAGCATGCTACCAGTTACGTCAACGAAGCCGCTTCCCACTTTATCAGGCGGCTTTGGTGGCGTAGTCGGTAACATGCTGAGCTTCTATGCCCAAGATACCGGGTTCAAACCCGGCCGAAGCCGTCGGATTTTTTAAGAGCGTTAAATATCCCTCAGTATGCCTTCCTTCGGAGGGGAAGTAAAGCCGGCGGTCCCATGTCATAGATTTATGGCATGTTAAAGATCCTTCCACTAATTGCACCTGTGTGAAGCTAAATTGGATAGGTTAAGAATGTATACAACGCTCTTAGGTTTCTATGTTCGTTGCCAAGAGCCGACTGCGGCGGCGTCTAGTAGCTCAGTTCTGAACTTGGCCTCGTAGTCGTTGACAGTGGCGCTTGGCGGCAAAAGTAGGAACTATCTGAAAAATTGTTAGTTGCAGTACTTAAATTAACAAACAGATAACACACACTAATACAGTCATCACAATTAACACCGGTTATCAGACAGATTCTACACACACCCAAAGTACACGGGGCTACATGACCGCGTTGTCGCAGCCCCTAAACTTAAGAACCAACCAACCACTTAATCAAATGGAAATACTGAATCTGATCTCGTGCAAGTGCGTTGTCATGGCAACGTCTGATGGTCCATGCCTCATCAATTTAGTAGTGTTGCCATGGCAACCACTGATAGCTCTTGGCATTTTCTTATAATTCCGAAATCATTTTTCTCGTCCCTTGGCGTAATGGTGGGTCATATCAAAAATTCTTTCAGACGAAAGTTTTAGGTAATTATTAGGGGAATATTGTCCATTTTGTACGGTTTTGATATTGTGCCTATTAAGAGAGATATGATTAATGTTTCCCGAAAAACCCACTTTTTCCACCCCTTTGGTCAATGGTTGGTGCTATCAAAAATCTTATTTGACATACATTTTTGGCACATATCCGACACATATTATGAACTTTGAATGGATTCGATATTGCACGTATTAAGAGAGTTATAGCGAAATTTCACTTTTTCGAAAAAAGCCCCCCATTTTCACCCCCTTCGACCGATTTAGCCCAGTAACGAACTCGACCGAGATTTTATAGGTATACATCTTCGGTAAAAAAAATTCGAAGTAATTGGTGCAAAATTACGGCAGTTATCGTGTCCACAAGAAACTGATATACATATATATATATAAATTATCTATATATTTAAAACACTAAGGCTATTTTTGTTACATCGAGAATGAGATAACGTCTCAACCGATTGACTTCGTAATGCATTCTAACGAGAGCTCTTGGCATGTAGATTTGCAGAGTGTCTTTTAAATAAACAAATATATTACAGAATATTTTTAAATTAATAAACAAAAATTCAGAAATCTTGCCTATCACGCATGCGCACAATCGCCTTGCCTTATGACAGTCATGGCGGTTACAAGTCCATCGCGTTTTAATTTCATGTTTATGTATAAGAATTAAAATGGAAGGGAACATTGCTTATTACGTGTTCATGACATACACTGGAATTACCAAACAGAAAATGCTGAAAAAAGTAAACTGACATCAAATTTTGAGTGTGCTTGATGTTTAACTACCTTAATATTGCGCGACATAACCAGTGTTTCGGTAGATCAGGTGGTTACGCTGTTCTCTCATAATTTATGCATCACCCAATGTAAGGGGTTCGAATCCCCCCTCCGGCATGTTTTTTTTATTTCCGTATTTTCCTTTCTTGCAATTGCTATTATATTGCCAAAACACATTTAACTCTTGGCATTCCCATATGTTACAGAATATTTTTAAATTAATAAACAAAAATTCAGAAATCTTGCCTATCACGCATGCGCACAATCGCCTTGCCTTATGACAGTCATGGCGGTTACAAGTCCATCGCGTTATAATTTCATGTTTATGTATAAGAATTATAATGGAAGGGAACATTACTTATTACGTTATCATGACATACACTGGAATTACCAGACAGAAATGCTGAAAAACGTAAACTGACATCAAATTTTGAGTGTGCTTGATGTTTAAGTACCTTAATATTGCGCATCGTTACCAGTGGTTCGGTAGCTCAGGTTGTTACGCCGTACTATCTTAATTTATTCATCACCCCAATGTAAGGGGTTCGAATCGCCCCTCCGGCATGTTTTTTTTATTTCCGTATTTTCCTTTCTTGCAATTGCTATTATATTGCCAAAACATATTTAACTCTTGGCATTCCCGTAACTAAGGAATTCTACGTTCCCATCTCAATTTAACTTAAAACGCTATGGTAATTTCATTGAAAAGCTTTATAAGTTCCAACATTCGACAGATTACATTTGCAATAACTGTAGGCTATTTATCTTTATTGCTACAGAAGTTTTGGCATATTTTTGCACATGGGATAACTGTGAATCAAGGATTGTACGAATTCCAACATATTACGAAGAATATATGCAGTGAATCCACCCGAGTGTCTTCAAATCGACCCATGTGCTACGTAACTCATTTGTTTTCCTCAGTTCTTTCTTTGCCTTATAAACATACAAGGCATGTCCAAAATGTTGTTACATGAAATTCCACTAATGAATTGTACCTTTACCAGTTATACGGCAATAATACAGTAGGCCTACGTTGAAATTCTGATACCGGTATTACAAAATGTAGGCCTACTTTTGATTAGATTGTTATCCAAATTAACTTCTATATTTCAGTAGCAGATGCCGCTGCAGTCGAATGTTGGAACCGCCATTTGTATTGTGTTTCCGATCTTTCTGTTATATAGTCTTTGGTGGTCTGTTATAGTCTTTGGTGGTGAGTCGTTTTCTGTCGAGAATACATATCGCAGCTTCTACGAATTGATAAACCTTTCATTGGATATACCATAACTACGGCATACTAGAAAGTGACTACGCAGAATTACTGGGCCGGTTTGTCTCGATAATTCATTGCCAGCTTTAAGAGTGGGCTTCCCTGTGTAAATACGACTCTTGACACGTACAGGAAATATAATTGTAAAACTGGCTCCATTATTAAGGTGACTGGCGAAATGGTTCTATGCTCCTCTTCATAATTTACTGTCATGGATATCCGAAGAATTGTACCAATAACAGGTGACGGAAATTGCTTATTTAGAGCAGTTTCGTACTGTTTGTATCGAAACGAAGAACGTCATAGCGAGTTGCGTTTGCAAACTGTTACAAATATTGTTGCTGACTGGAATATTTATAATGATTTTATTATTGGCGATGAGTCTTATCGCCTTCCCCTCAACAACCAACTTGAGTATGAAAATCTTATGTCTCTGAACGGCGAATATGCTGGTCATGTTGAACTCCATGGTATAAGCCAATTGTTTAATGATTATTTGTTTAGAGTGCATAACGATGAGACTAACCACGTTGTAGATTATGGCAATGGAAGTGTTATTTGTCATTTATTGTTTAGCGGCTCCGTTGATGCAGGACACTATAGTGTGATCGAATACGACATTAATTTGGGGATAAATCCTACTGTAAATAGACGCATTCGACGAAAAAGAACGTTAACCGGTCGTGTGGAAACTACAAATAGACGCAAAACAATGAGAAATCGGAGAAAAGGCGAAACCACTTTTAATATAAAATATAAATCTGCCATTTCAGAAACAATGCCAGATATTATGCCGTACAGCGTTGGGTCCTTGACGAACGAATGTAAACATTGTTCTGCATTGTTCTTCTCTTGCGAAAAAACTACGCTTGGTTACTTCGGCCTTTGCTGTTGCAATGGTAAAATTAATCTGCCGGAATATAAAATACTTGACAGGCTTAAACCATTTTTCACTGGAAATGATGATACCTCAAGGAACTACAGAGAGAATATTCGGCAGTACAACAATTCTATGTCCTTCGTTTCCTTTGGTGCCAATGTTACCGTACCACCTGAATACGGTCCATATTGTTTTAAAATTTCAGGAATTGTACATCATCGCATTTCTTCCATATATTCCAAAAATATAAGCGACAGTTGTTACGGCCAATTGTATGTATTAGACTGCTCAGAAGGTAATCAAATCAGATTAGCAAATCGAGCGAATTCTTGCATCAGGGAGGGTACACTTCATATTCTAAATAATATTTTGCAAGAGCATAACCCTTACATTCAACTGTATAAGACAATGCATTCAAAAATATGCGAAGAAAATGAACTGGCTTTAAGAGAAAAACGTCAACCGTTAGATTTGGTCATGCGCTTTTACCATGAACCTCAAGAAGATCCTAGACGTTACAATAACCCAGCTTCCTCAGAGATTGCAGCTATTTTTGAAACAACTGACGGCGCTCCGGCTTCACACCGCCACATAGCCGTATTTTCTAATCAGGGAGTTTTAAAGGAAATTGATGTTGACAGCATGCATTGTGATCCATTAACTTACGTTTAAATCTGGCCTTGCGGAGAAACAGGGTGGCATATTTCACTGCCAACAGGAGGGAACCGTAAGACGAACGTTAGGCAAAATATGACAATGCGTGAATATATTTTGTATAGGCTGTCGATTCGAGGTTGTCCTCCCGCAGGAGGTTTCAACCCTTTACTTAATGCAGGTAAACTTACCCAACAATTAATAGTTGACTATTATTGTCGAATAGAAGGAGATAGACTAAAATATATTCGCAATCAACAAACGAAATTGCGTGTCGATACCTACGTTGGTCTTGCTGATGCTTTACACTTTAGAGCTGAAAATGAAAGTTTAAGAGCTGGTCGCATAGTTATTTTGCCTTCTACTTTTATTAATATTCCCCGAAATATGTTGCAAAATTATCAGGATGCAATGGCAATTGTGAGAAAATTTGGCAAGCCAGACCTCTTCATAACTTTCACTTGCAACCCAACATGGCCTGAAATTACTACTAGCCTCCGACCTTATGAAAATGCAAACAATAGACCTGATGTCGTTGTTCGCGTTTTTCATGCGAAAGTGAAGGAACTCTTGCGTTTAATAAATCAAAAGCAAATTTTTGGCGAGGTACAAACTTTCTTATACTTATACACTTATACACGGTTGAGTTCCAAAAGCGAGGTTTACCTCATATACACTTACTGGTTTGCCTTCGAGACAGTTGTAAATTACGAGAAATCTATGATCTTGATATGACAGTTTCTGCAGAAATACCAGATCCTTCCAATACAACATTGTACAACTTAGTAAAGACACACATGGTACATGGACCTTGCGGTCTTCTGAATCCCAATTCAATTTGCATGAAGGATGGAAGATGTAAGAAGGGTTTTCCAAAAGACTTTGTGCCAGAAACTAAAGAGAATGTGAACGGCTATCCACAGAATGGAAGATCATATACTAAACGAGTACAAGGCACCAATGTTGAAATCGACAATCGCTTCATTGTTCCATACAATCGATATCTATTGATGTACTTTCAGGCCCATATTAACGTCGAAATCTGTGCAAGTGTACACAGCATCAAATACATACATAAATATGTTTATAAGGGGCATGATTGCGCTAACTTGAAAATCACGGCAAACGATGGAATGCTACATCATGACGAAGTTTCTATGTATTTGAATGCTAGATATGTTGGGTCAAGTGAGGCTGCATACAGGATTTTTGGTTACAACATGCACGAACAGTCCCACATTGTTGCCCGGTTACCTGTCCATTTTCCAGACCAACAAGATGTATTTTTTCATGCCGATGATGCTCCCAAAGCATTAATACGGGCTCAGTTAAAAAGTACACAACTCACTGCATGGTTTCAGCTGAACCAAAATCCAACAACTAGGAGTGCATATATTTATCCTGAAACACCCGTTCATTATGTATGGGATAAATGCAAATGCATTTGGAAAAAACGACTTAGATTCGAAAAGGTAATAGGTCGGATGTACAATGTTTCTCCATCTGAATCAGAAAGATACCATCTGCGCTTACTTTTACTTCACATAGTAGGTGCCACAAGCTTTGAGGATCTCCGAACATACCAAGGTGTTACCTGCCCAACATATAAGGATATGGCAATTAAACTTGGTTTGCTTATCGATGATTCAGAATGGCAACGCTGTTTGATGGAAGCATCGGTTTTCCAAATGCCCTTTCAACTGAGACAGTTATTCGCCTACATATGCATATTTCATCAACCTTGCAATGCCAGTCACTTATGGGACATGCACAAAAACTCTCTCTGTGAAGATTATTTAAAGTCTGAAGATGAAAATACAGCTTATCAACTATCTCTCAGAGATATTAATAAAACTCTGCAATTGCATGGTTTCTCTCTGCCAACATTTAACTTGCCTGTTGGTACTGACACACACTCAAACGATCAAACTACTAATGAGCCAGTGTTCCCTTTTGATTTGGCTGACCTGATGTCCTTAGCAAACCAGGAACAACTTTCAATTATTAATGAAATCACTAGCGTTCATCAAAATAACAACACAACTGTCACGAACGCATTCTTTATTGACGGTGCTGGGGGCACAGGAAAAACATTTATTTACCGATGCTTAATACAAAAGTTCTGGAGTTTAGGGCTTCATGTTATATCAGTAGCATGGACCGGAATAGCCGCTGTTTTGCTACCCAACGGTCGAACAGTACACAGTACATTCAAAATTCCTCTAAATTTAAATGAGAGTTCAGTGTCTGGATTAAAATTAAATTCCAAAGCAGCTGACGATATTCGATTAGCACGGCTCATAATATGGGATGAAGCCCCAATGGCAAATATTCATTCATTAATGTGTGTGAATCGTCTTCTAAAAGATATTATGGGTAATGACATTCCATTTGGTGGGAAACTTACTGTTCTTGGAGGAGACTTTAGGCAGGTTTTGCCTGTTGTTCCGCACGCTTCTCGCCAAACAATTATTCAAAACTGTATTAAATACTCTCCTCTCTGGCCCTTCTTCAAAATACGCTGCTTATATAAAAACATGCGGTTGAAACCAGAAGAAATTGAATTTTCTGATTTTTTGTTACAAATTGGTAACGGTGACTACCCATCTGTAGATGGTGAGGAATCAAATGTTATTGAACTACCACCCAGAATTTTAGCGCATGATGACATCGTGACTGAGATTTACGGCGAAACATTCATTTCTACGAAATATATAATCAATTTCTCGAAAGTATGCATTCTAACACCAAAAAATGAACACTGTAATGAAATTAATTTGAAAGTCATCGAACTTATACCCGGTAGTTCAAAAACATACACCAGCGTTAACAGATTAATTACTGAAGATGAAAACCAGCTACTTCAATTTCCTACAGAATTCTTGAATTCCTTGGAATTAAGTGGTTTGCCTCCACATATTCTTACTCTAAAAGTTAGAGCCATAGTTATGCTCCTCAGAAATCTGAACGTTTCCCAAGGGCTCCTGAACGGAACCAGATTATTTGTAAAGAATATGTATGAAAATTGCTTGGATTTGGAAATAATCAGCGGAGATAAAATTGGGCAGAGAGCTCTAATCCCTCGAGTTGATTTAACACCATCCGACAAAACCCTTCCATTTTCTTTTAAGAGACGTCAATTTCCAATTCGCTTGGCATTCTGTATCACAATTAATAAAGCTCAAGGGGAAAATCTCGAACGTGTAGGTCTCTATTTACCTCAGCAAATTTTCAGTCATGGCCAGTTATATGTTGCAATGTCAAGAGTGCGATCTTTCGACGCCCTTAAAGTTTCAATAGTGCCAAAAAGTAGTCGTACAAAGAATGTCGTATATAAGGAAATCCTTCGGTAATTATTTTACCATTGACCATCATGATTCGACTTCGTAAAGCACTCTGACAAAAGCTCTTGGCCTGTAGATTTGCAGAGTGTCTTTAAGAGAAAAAAAATATGTTACCGACCTGTGTTATTGTGATGGTTGTATTAATGCGTGTATCTGTAATTAACGTGGGAATTAGGAAGGAGAACGCCGAGGCCTTACTTAAGGAACCATCCCGGTATTTGCCTGGAGTGGAAGTGGGAAACCGAAGAGAAACACATCCAAGATAGTTAAGGTTGGAATCGATCCTACCTCTCCTCAGTTTTACCTCACGAGGCTGAGTGCGTACCGTTCCAGCCCTCAGGCCAGAATTAAATTTCTTGGCAGAGCAGGGAAATGAATCCGGATCTCTGGGGCGATGGCCAAGAATATACTTAATAGTGGGCTTCCCTATGTTAATGCGTTTTTCGACATGCACTGGACATATAATTCTAAAACTGCCTCCTTTACGGTGGCTGGCAAAGAGTCAGTGCTCATCCTGTAATTGGTGAAGTGATTCTATGCTCCCCTGCATAGTTTGCTGTTAAAGAAACCCAAAGGATTGAACCTATAACAGGCGATAGAAATTGCTTATTTCGAGAAGTTTCGTGCTGTTTATATCAAAATGAAGAACATCGCCCTGAGCTTCATTTGCAAACTATTGCAAACATTGTTGCTGACAAGGATAATTTTAAGGATTTTATTATTGGCGATCAGCCTCATCGCGTTCTCCTCAGCAACCAACTTAGTATGAAAGTCTCTGAACGTTGAATACACTGATCATGTTGAACTTCATTGTATAAGCCAATTGTTCATTGATTTTATTTGTTTAGAGTACATAACAATGAGTCTAACCACACTGTTGTTTTTGCAAGGGGAGTATGATTTGGCATTTAATATTTAGCGGCTCCATTGATGCAGGGCACTATAGTGTTATCGAATAAGACGTTAATTTTGGGAGAAATACTACTATAAAACCCCGTTCGACGAAAAGGAACATTGTCCGGTCGTATGTTAACTGCAAATTGACGCAATAAAGTGAGAAATCGGACAAAATACGAAGCCACTTTAAAAATCCAATATAAATATGCCATAAAAATACTCCCATTTTCTTTTAAGAGCCACCAATTTCCAATCGCTTGGCACAATTTATCACAATCAATAAAGCTCAAGGGGAAGCTATGGAACGTGTAGGTCACTATTTGCCTCATCAAGTTTTCAGTCATGGGCAGTTATATGTTGCAAAGTCGTCTTTCTCTGTAATCATACAAATAATGCATATAAGAAAATCCTTCCGTAAATATTTTCCCAATGACCGTCATGTTTTGACGGGTTTCAACTAGTATATATATACATAAATTATATATAAACTTTTGAACTGACGGTGGTTTTGGGGTCTGGGGGATGTGAAACGCGAAGATATGTCGAAATTTTCCGGAAGTCGAAACATGGGACCCATTGCAATAGTTAGCTTTCTAATGAAATCTACCTAAAATCTCACTGGAGGCGTAGTCACTATCCACGGCCGTCACTTGTAAGATCACAAAGTTTACTTACTGATGACTTTCTCTCGCCAGGGTGAAACCTGAGGACTTCATTGCAGTTCCCTTAAACGAGTCCACGAGTCTTCTCAATGATGCGAGATACAACTCGTCCACCTGTTTCGCTGTTTACTTGACAGGATGGGGTCAAACTATGGAACTTCGCGAGCAAATCTCTGAGGGTAAGTATTACATTTATGTTCAGCTCGATGACTTACGATTCCAGTTGTATCTGTCGTATTTTACAGACTTCTTCTACCTCTATACATTATGATCTATTCACTAGTACAGTGGTTTCTAAGGACAGACAGATGTTCACACTGCTCGCAAGGAAATGTTGCTCAATGCATGGCATGTCGTGATGATATAAACATGTTTAATTACATGATTTCTTGAAGAATACTGCCCCACCCCTTAGCACACATTCGGCAAGTGTATGCAATGTCTAGGTAAATTAAGTGGTTAAATTATAAATATCTAGACACCTGCCTCCATAAATAAGGAACGGGAAGTCACCACAAAAGTGTGGAGTGGAGTTGTACTGGTTACCCAATCCCGAATATATAGACTATATTATATAGTAGAGACTTCAAGTATCAGATACGAAAACCCAAGAAGAATACCGCAAAATAATTTGGAGGTAAAATCACAATTGTAATTAAATAACATGTGTCTTTTAACACGTATTTATAATAAATAATAATAATCTTCCTATCGTTTGTCCCGCTTTGGAGCAGGGTCCGCTACTTTACATGCCAATCTCCATTTCTGTCGGTCAAGGGCATCATGCCGACACAGATTAACTTGTCACATGTCTTCTCTAAGGCGATCAAGCCACCTCTTCTTAGGTCGCCCACGAGGACGTTTGCCATCCGGGTTGAGGCACAAGGCAGTTTTAGCCACTGATTGTTCGAGACTACGCATGATGTGGCCGAACCAGCGTAAACGAGCCTCCCGCATTTTATCCTGTATGGGCGCAACTCCCATCCTCCCACGGACATCGCAATTCTTGATATGGTCAAGTCGCGTCAGACCAAGCACCGAACGAAGCATGCGCTTCTCCATAACATGCAGGGCTTGCTCGTGTTTAACAGAGGCCGGTCAGCATTCAGAACCGTAGAGGGCGACTGGGCGCACGACGGTCTTGTAAATCTTGGCCTTAAGATAGGTGGGTATCTTGCGGTCAAAGAGGACTCCAGTTACCTCCCTCCATTTGAACCAACAGGCACTCACACGAGCTCGGGCATCAGGGAGGGTGTCACCATCTGAACGAGTCAAGGAGCCAAGATACCTGAATTGGTCGACTCTTTGAAGATCTTGACTACCTACAAGGATGGTGCCAGGCGTCGGTGACCCACACTCCATATACACGGTTTTCTGGACATGCAGCTTCAGTCCATTCTCAGCCAGCCTCGTTCCACTCCTGTAGTTTCTCATCAAGAACGTTGCGTTCTTCTGCAGCCAATAAGACATCATCAGCATAGTGTTCAATCCCGGCGTTAGGGGATGGGATGAACAAGGGTGTGTTGATGTACAATTTAGGGGTGGTTTCCGAAAGGGTGCAAGTTTCCCGTGGTTGGGGGAAACTGCCAGTGTATGTGTCTGTAAAAGGATGTAATGGGGGTATGATTCTATGGGGGTACGATTGCTTGCCAAGGAATGTGCGACTTTGAGGGAGCTATTACTTAAGAGTAGCGATTGATTATGAGCGAGTAGGAGCGAGCCTACTTGCAGAGTCGACAGCTTGGCCGCTGGCTGGCTTAACACTAAGTGAGCACAATGGAATACCTAACACTGCACTTCCTAGTATTCACTGTCAGGGGCAATTGGGAAGGAACAGGTTGGGCGTATAGGCGTAAAGTCGGTGTGAAATGATGTACGAGTGTTGGTCTACTGATCAAGTATTTATTTGATCAGTTGTGGTGATGTAGTGTCCCTTTCAGTGAAGGACAAAATGTAGTACAATTATAAGTGTAGGTGTGAAGGAAGGAATACAAGTCTGTAAGGAAATCTGAGCACACTCTCTCACCTGGCGATGACGATGCGTCGGAGCTGGATCTAGGTGCACAGAGCCGTGGGCAGCAACAGATATTGGGTCTCCCCGGGGCCTTCGTTTTAAGAGTTCTCGAGCTGCTGACTCGGCGTGTCGTCATTGTTGATGCTCCAGATAGTCCTGAGTGTAAATGTTTATGTGAATGTCGTAAGCTTGGCTAACAGCGATGCTACTGCGCCTGCTTGTGTAAAGGAAATGTATTTGTTGAGGCTCATGACTTAGCCTTTAGGGGTATTTTTTGTAGGGTGAAAGGGTGTGTTGATATTTGGATAGACGTAGATCTTATGGCTTTGAGTCGATGGTGGAGATGTGTGGGTGGCTGTGCAGCCGTCTGTAGATTCAGGGGCGTATGTTTATAATCCCCTCTGTGTGCGTAGATGTCTCAGGTCCTAGGGTCGTATCGACCCTGGGGGCTGAACAATACAGAAGTGTCCATGGATGTTGCGATTGGATATCTGATGTTATTGTATCCCTGCATAGAATAAACAGAAGTGGTGACAGGGCTGATCCTTGATGGACACCGACTTGAATGGGGAAAGGAGATGTGATTCCCGCGGGACATCGCACAACACTACTGCACTTACGATACAGAAGTTGTGTCCAGTGGACGTATTCTTCAGGAACACAATGTGAACGGAGTGCATACCAAATCAGTTCATGTGGAACCCGATCAAATGCCTTCTGGAGATCTAAAAAAGGCGATATGAATAGATCTGTTCTTCTCACGGTACCTCTCAATGAGTAGTCGTGCTGCGTGAATAGCATCCGTTGTTCCACATCCTTTCACGAAACCACACTGGTTGCTAGTGATCTGGATAATGTCACGCAGTCGACTGTCAAGGATTCGCTCAAAGATCTTCATCGTGTGGCAGAGGAGGCGAATAGGACTATAGGTGCCACATTCACTGACATCGCCCTTGTCTTTCCAAATAGGCATCGTGGTACTCGTGGTCCAAATTTGAGGAACTACACCTTCTTCCAAAATCTGGTTGAACAGAGATGTCAGTAGTCCAATACCATTCTGACCAAGTAATTTCCACAGTTCGGCTGGAATGTCATCAGGACCTGTAGCCTTCCCGTTCTTCATTTTTTTGACAGCCTGTGCAACCTCTGGCATAGTTATTAGCGGTACTGGTCCAAGGACATTTACCGCACTGTGGATAGGTGGATAAGGGAACTCCTCGTTACTTATTACTGAGAAGTGTCTTTCCCAACGGCTCAGAATAGCAGATGGGTCTCTGAGAATTTGGTGGTCTTCATCTTTGATGTGCATAACGTGACCAATGTCTTGCGAGGACCGATGACGTGAGTTTGCAAGCCGGAATATCTTGTTGGCTCCTTCAGGTGTGCCCAGCTGGTTGTACACATCTGCATAATGTTGGGCCTTAGCTACTGCAACAGCTCGCTTTGCTGCAGACTTCAGGGTCTTATATTCCAGATGATCGCTGGTAAGACGCGAGGTCTGCCAAGTCTTGAATGCAAGCCGTTTATTTTTGATCACGGTCTTCACATCCTCATTCCACCACCATACTTGTTTGTCAAGAAAACGCCTCCCAGGTTTCGATTTTCCCAACGTCTCTGCTGCAACCGAGTGAAGGCAGTCGACTATCCTAGTCCAGTTGATCTGTATTGGTTGGCTTGGGTCGAACGTGAGTGATCCAAGGGCATTCACCAATTCGTTCCTATGGTCCGGTAGCTTCCGCCACTTAATACGTTCAGGTCCCGTTGTTCGAGGTCTTTTCGTGGGTACGGTGTCAAACTTGAGATCTAGTACAAGGAGGCGGTGTTGGGGAGCGATGTCTTCTAACGGGATGACTTTGACATGAGTTACCAACTTGAAATCATTCCGCCTGAGAAGCCAGTAGTCGATTTGAGATGTTCGACCACCGCTGTAATAGGTGATCAGGTGAGTTGGCCGTTTCTTAAAAATAGGTGTTAGCCACAACAAGATCGTGTGCTTCTGCGCATTCAAGGACACGACATACCTCTTCATTCCTGGTGCCGAAACCTCGCCCACCATGGCAATGAGGATAGCCATCTCTTTCTGACCCAACATGACCATTGAGGTCTCCGCCAATGAACACATATTCATCCTCTGCGAATGAACGGAGATGAGTATCAACACTCCCCCAAAATTCATCTTTCTCATCCTCTGAGCAACCCACTTGAGGGGCGTAGCATGAGACGACACGAATAGTTGAGTTGTTGTAGTCAAGCTTCACATAAAGCAGTCTGTCGGGTGATGCGGCTAACCTCTACTACACTGCCTTGAAGCCTCTCGCAGACGACCACTGCGACACCGTTCTGTGTAGATTTCCTGCCATAGTAGAACAACTTGTACCCCCTCACCGATATCCTTGGCCTTGGCTCCTGTCCATTTCGTCTCCTGTACACATGCTATGACTATCGATCGACAGCTGCTAGTTCACGGCTTCGACCTGTGAGCGTACCGATGTTGATGGTCGCCAGACGTAGGTGTTGGACTGGCTTCTTTAGCCTGCTCCGTCCATAAGCAGGTAGCCCTCGCTCATTTCTCACCTCGTCCGGGCGATGACGGCGTGCATCGCCTGTGGGGGACGTTCTAGCATTTATCCGCATATTTAAGGTTCGTACTGGCATGGTCATATGATGCGACAAAAAAATATGATAATAATAAATACAGCCCTTTAATCCCCTAAGGGCAATGGCCTCCTGCCTAGGCAGGGATTTTGCTCCATTACACTCATTAGGTGAGCAGTCCTAAAGAGTAGTGAGGCACTTAGTGGTGCACTTTTCTTGCTTGTTAGTCTCTGTTCTTGAATTGTTCTTATAGATATTAATATATCTATTCCTAACCTCTCTATGTTATGTATTCTTGTTCTTATATCTAATATTTGCAAAATTGTTAATGTTTCTAGCACGTTCACTTTATTTTTAGTAGAGTTTTAACTGACCTCAATACATTATCGCTACTGTATTTTAAGGTTCACTATGTTGCACTGAGTTGTTCCTTTCCCTTCCGCGCATATACTATGTTTTGAAAAGGAGCTTTTCTAGGGTCTTCCACTATTGTCTGTCTCTTGCTCTTCTTGTTCATTGTGGTCCAGCAAATTTGTTGAATGTGTCAGCCCAGCGTGTCCTCTGTCTTCCTACGTTTCTCCTACCGGTTCTGGGATCCCACATCGTTAGTCTGTGCGTCCACCTCCTATGCTCCATCCTCGCTACGTGGGCTCTCCATTTCCATTTTAGTCTGTCCGCTGTGTTGATGACGTCTTTAATACTGGTTCTTCTACGTATCTCCTCCTTCCTTATTCTGTCTTTCAGCGTGATATTGAGGATTTTTCGTTCCATCCTGCGTTGGACAATCTGAAGCGTTTTTCTTTGCTGCGAAGTTAGTGACCATGTTTGGCATCCAATACAGCAGTACTGGGATTACACATTTCTCTAGAACTTGTGTTTTCAGACTTAGTTTCTGAGATTTATCTCCTAAAATGAATTTCAAAGACCAGAGTTTTTTCCAAGCTTGTCCAATCCTTCTTTTGATTTCCTTCTCCGTATTGTTATGGAATGATATGTTTTGGCCTAGGTATGTATAGTCCTGGACATACTCTAATGTTTCACCGTCAATGTTTACTGGTTTTTCTATCGCATTTGTCATCAGTTTCGTTTTCCTCGGGTTCATTGTTATACACATATTTAGTTTTACTTAATTAATTAGAATAATTATTGGTAACACAAAAAGTGGAATTAAATTACGATCAATCTCAACCAGTACTGTGTTTACTTCCAATTTTGACAAAATAAGAAGACATGCCTACGATATAGGATAAGTTAAAAGCAAAGGGTTACATTAACGAATAGAAATCCGTCGTCGACGTCGTCGGCCGATACTCGTATCCGAGTTTACGTTTCTCGCCTACAGTTCCATAATCCTTAGTCCAGGCGATGAAGATGGCGCTGATGCCTTATCAGACCAATTCTTGCATAAAACATGCGGCCACATATGTTGCATCCGATGGAGGGTGGAGGACGTGGTAGTGTTTTGCGTATCTTCTTCCTCTGACGAATTTCCTCTTCCTGTCTTCGACGTTCCTGCTCAAACTGTGCAACTGTAGCTGAGATGGTAGCAAACCAGCGAGAGCGATCCAGTGCAAGAGTATGTCAAGTATTTGGGTTTATCTCTTCTCTTAGCATGGTCTGCTTAATTTGGTCTTCATATCGTTTTAAAGGAGCACCTCATGGAATCTTGCCAGTATTGAGTTCACTATACAGGATTTGCCGAGGGAGTCTGCTGCCATTCATACGGTGGATATGGCCTGCCCACATAAGCTGATGACCAACAATGGTAGCTTCAGTACTGTTTAGCACTGCTTAATCAGACCGCAGTCAAAACACGTCTGCACAGCTTCAAAACCAAACGCAATAGAACATAGAACAGTATGGAAATATCGCATGATGACTTCACGCAATTTATTATCGAGAAGATTAGACTTGAATGATCATTTACAAATGAAAGCAAAGCTGTTGAGAGCTAGTGTGTCCTTTATAAAATTTGATTTTGACCTAGTCTTCAGGTGTTCATGAACACTGATATATGACAGGAAATACGATCCCATATTTTCAAAGATTTTGTTTGAAACTCTTGATGGATTTCCTTTGCACATTTTCATATTTTTTCTACCCAATTGATGTTGTTGCAAGTAATAGAAATACTTGGTGCTAATTGGTGTGCACTATTTATATGTAATTAAGAGAAAGTTGATAATTGTGAGATGATATATGGCGAAATATTCTACACAAAAAATAATAGTTTGTTGTAGTTGTATACCGCATAAAGAAAATTAGAACATTATTTTTTGAGAATTAATAAATGATGTGATGGAGTTAACATATTCTGTGAATTGGGAAGGTTCAAAGGTTATACCAAATAATACTTTCTGCATGTAATAAAAAATAAGAGGTATAAAAGATTATCTTGAGATGAGTTCGACTACGTGAGTTGCTATAAGCAGTTAATTAATCAGGAATTCTTGTAATGAGTTGGTAGTCTAATGACTATATTTTTGGTAGAAATTAATGTGTGTTGTGAGCATACCATCTAATAGGGATAGATGGGGATAACTTTTTCAGATGTCATGATCATCCAAGAATTTTATTTTTGGATCATAAATGAAGGATACCAGGGAGAATGATTTTCGAATAATAGACTTTGGCATGGTCTAGAATAGACTTAAAAGATTATAATATCTTCTGACATAGACTCCGGATAATTAAATTGATACGCTGATAATATGAATAATTAACTGATGGAATTAATTAACTATTCGATAGAATTATATAATTAACTGATGAAAACGATTGTAAATAGACGGAACAACATGATTGTGGATTAGATAATGGTATGGAAATAAATGTAAATAGAAAATGGAACTGTAAATCTACCGTGGATTCGACCAACGAAATAGGACGGTCAAGTGGTAGACAAATGGGACAGTAAAATGATGGTCAATTAAGAACAAATTTTGGTCAATTTAAAAGATAAGTGTGATGGGTAAATATTTAAGATTTTTTTTGTTAGAACGGAGATCAGTACAATCTTTATTTAGGGCAATTCAATTTATTTATTTCCCTGATGGACTCAAGTGATGTTAGAATTTATTTGTAATCTGAAACACCACCTGACGGACATCAGGGTGTTCAATTAATTATTGTAGCCAAATGAGACAGTGTCAAACTTGTATTTATTTATTTTTTCTCGAGTATCTCCTAATTTGATTTATAGCTAAGGTGAGGACTGAGGAGATTTATTGGCTCATTAACCAGTAATGTCAGTTGACATAATTATTTAACTTGTGATAAATCCACATGGATACTTGTTTCTTTTAAGAATTTCTTTCCTTCTGATTTTGTTGATCTATAGTTCCTGTGGTTAGGGTTTTGATTCGGATCTAAGGAGGAGTTGATCTATCCATGTGCACCTCTATCCTCTTCACCACCCCTGAGACTACATGAGATCTCGTATCCTCCGGATTATTTTTTATGGTCGAACTGAACCTAGATCCTAATCATTTCTTTGTAGCTATTTTCTTGGTTTATCGGCGTGAATTGCGAGGTTTTCGCCGGGTCATCCAATTCATTGCCCATTAACGAGGACACTATTAATGTGTTCAAAGATTTACAGTTGATACTTATCTGAAGAAGTGGAATGTCTACATGCTGCTCAGGTAACCGTTTTGGTGTATGGAGTTAGTTAGTTATTGTTGTTTTAGGGGTCGGAGCTACGAGGTTGGTATATGGATTGGATCTAATTTCAAATATTTAAAAAAACGATTAGCTCGAACCAGCATTAACCCGCGTTTCACCCCAGATTAGTGAACCCATAATTATGATGGCTAATTAATTAAAAACACTTAGGTTATATATTCGCCAAAACAATACTAAAAACACTTAATATGTCTATATTTTATAGACTATGTGTACATGTTTCGAAACTCGTTGGTTTCTTTATCAGCACATTAAGTAGACTTAAACTAAGAAAATGGACATCCTTACATTAAGTTTTAAGATATAATTAAGAAAAAACATTAATAATCCTCTGAAAATATCTATGAAAATTTGTATTATTAAATAATCCTTTGAAAATATCTATGGAAATTTGTATTGTTCCTCATCTGGTACACTTCCTCTTCAAAATAAGTAAGTTTTCTTCCTTTTCTTTTATTGGTTGTTCTGTGTCCCGCTGAACATTAATAATAGTTTTCGTTTGGTGAATAGTATCTTCAAAATAACTAGTAACGTTTTTTAAAGTAGTTGCCCAAATTTATTTCTTTATAACGGCACTACAAATATGTTATACCATGTTTTTATGTACGAAAATGCAGTGGCATCTCGAATCTAGGAAAATCAATTGAGTTAAAGTCGTTTAAGAACGTTGGAAATTGATAAAATGACTTTGTATGACTATCCAAACCTCATATGTTATGCTAATTAATTGGAAATTGAAATATTTTAAAGTGAGCCTGAATCTCTAGCCTATATTTGAGAGCTATGAGACTGCGAAGGGGGAGTTTCTTTGTCGGAACTTAATTACTGTATCTGCATGAGGGGAGGTGATTGACAGGTCGGGAGGACGACTTTATTGTGGTTTTCTTTTTCATAAAGAGTGTTGTTGTTAATTCATATTTAGAGGCTTGAGACATTTTGGTAATCAGCCCCGAGTAGTCGGGTGTGTGTTGAATTTGCCTGATAACTAGAGCCCTGCGCGCGGATAAACAAAACGTTATCCGCATTCGCACAACTGTTATCCACATCCACCCCGCATTCGCTCAACTGCTATCCGCATCCGCCCCACATCTGCACGACGGTTATCCGCCCCGCATCCGCACAACTGTTATCCGCATCCGCCCCACATCTGCACGACGGTTATCCGCCCCGCATCCGCACAACTGTTATCCACATCCGCCCCACATCTGCACGACGGTTATCCGCCCCGCATCCGCACAACTGTTATCCACATCCGCCCCACATCTGCACGACGGTTATCCGCCCCGCATCCGCACAACTGTTATCCACATCCGCCCCACATCTGCACGACGGTTATCCGCCCCGCATCCGCACAACTGTTATCCACATCCACCCCACATTCGCTCAACTCTTATCCGCATCCGCCCCACATCTGCACGACGGTTATCCGCCCCGCATCCGCACAACTGTTATCCGCATCCGCCCCACATCTGCACGACGGTTATCCGCCCCGCATCCGCACAACTGTTATCCACATCCGCCCCACATCTGCACGACGGTTATCCGCCCCGCATCCGCACAACTGTTATCCACATCCGCCCCGCATCCGCACAACTGTTATCCACATCCGCCCCGAATCCGCACAACTGTTATCCACATCCGCCCCGCATTCGCTCAACTCTTATCCGCATCCGCCCCACATCTGCACGACGGTTATCCGCCCCGCATCCGCACAACTGTTATCCGCATCCGCCCCGCATTCGCTCAACTCTTATCCGCATCCGCCCCACATCTGCACGACTGTTATCCGCATCCGCCTCACATCCGCACAACTATAAATCCGCATCCGCCCCGCATTCGCATAACTGTTATCCGCATCCGCCCCACATCCGCACAACTGTTATCCGCATCCGCCCCACATCTGCACGACTGTTATCCGCCCCGCATCCGCACAACTGTTATCTGCATCCGCCCCGCATCCGCACAACTGTTATCCGCATCCGCCCCACATCTGCACGACTGTTATCCGCCCCACATTCGCTCAACTCTTATCCGCATCCGCCCCACATCTGCACGACTGTTATCCGCCCCACATCCGCACAACTGTTATCCGCATCCGCCCCACATCTGCACGACGGATATCCACCCGCATCCGCATAACTGTTATCCGCATCCGCCCCACATCCGCACAACTGTTATCTGCATCCGCCCCGCATCCGCACAACTGTTATCCGCATCCGCCCCACATCTGCACGACTGTTATCCGCCCCGCATTCGCTCAACTCTTATCCGCATCCGCCCCACATCTGCACGACGGTTATCCGCCCCGCATCCGCACAACTGTTATCCGCATCCGCCCCGCATTCGCTCAACTCTTATACGCATCCGCCCCACATCTGCACGACTGTTATCCGCATCCGCCTCACATCCGCACAACTATAAATCCGCATCCGCCCCACATCCGCACAACTGTTATCCGCATCCGCCCCACATCTGCACGACGGATATCCACCCGCATCCGCATAACTGTTATCGGCATCCGCCCCACATCCGCACAACTATAAATCCGCATCCGCCCCACATCCGCACAACTGTTATCCGCATCCGACCCGCATCCGCGTGACCTATTCCCGCATTCGCACGTTTGTTATCCCAATCTACTGGCATTACAATATTATTTTTAATTAGATCAAGCATAAATTACTAAGGCAACAGATTTAGACATTTGAGGAAACAGTCGTTCCCTTAGGCTTTGTATGTCATGTGCTATGTTTAAAATGAATGTTATACAGCCTGAATTGCAAGCCTTTCCTGTTCGGAGTGTTAATTATGCTTAAAGACATAATTTGAACGAGATTAGCTTTCATCATCCTACATTTTTCATGAAAAAAAAACATAACGGAAAAATATATATCATAAACATCCTGGTTCTAGTAGACTAATGATATTCAAGAAGTTCGGATTGTATTCTAAAAAACCCTCCGTAAATTTACTCCAAACATTATCCGCAGCTTATCCGCTATCCGCACAGCCATGCAAACTATATCCTCACGGCAAAATTTTTTGTGGATATCCTCGGGTTTATCCGCGGATATCCACATGCGCTCAGGGCTTTAAAGTGATATAACCTGTATTTATGTGATGACTGTAGTGGTGTGTGTTGCTGTATTAGGGACAGAGATGGGGTAGGTGCCCCGGGGCTTTAAATAAGATAATATTGTTTTACTTTGATAAAACAAGTAACTAGGGCAGTGAAATTGGGGGGGGGGGGGGTTAGTCTAACGAGGTTTAGGCGATTAGCGGGGACGTCTAGGGAGCAATTAATGTAAAAGGGGGGCTTTAAGAAAGAGTTGCGGGGGACATACTCACCAGACTTACCTGGGGAGCCTTAGCAAGCCAAGCGCTTGCTAGTCGTCTCCACTGTACTGCTTGACAGCATGCAGTGGCGGGAAACACTGGATCTTAACCTAGCTAAGGGGGAAAGGGTTCTATAACTAACTGAGATAAAAAAAGATAGATCCTTTGACTGTAAAAGAGGGGGTTTATTCGTACTAATGATGGTTAGAGGGGGGGGGGAAATAAAATAGGGGGATGAAAAGGAATTAGACTGACACACTCACCCTACCTCATCCAGTACTCCATGGGGTGGCGGCGTTGGGACCGCGCTTAGGGCAGCGCCCTAACCGGCGTCCGTCTGCCAAAAGAGGAAAAGAGGCCGGGAGCGTGGAAGTATCCTGTATTTGCAGCTTCACTAACCAGGTCACTGGTCAGCGGTATTTGGTAGTGTGGCAGTGGGCTTGTATAACTCTTGCCTCATACTGCTAGCTTGCGTTTACCGTGCTTACGATGTTAGCTTGCTACATCCGTATGTCCATGTCCTGTAGTTACAACTTATACTGTTAATTTATTTAGGCAAAGTTGTAGACACAACCCTTATGGAGGGTTGGGGATGGAACAATATCCCAGCATTGTCTGGAAGAAGTGTAGAAAACCCGGAGAATAAACACACTCTGGATAGCCCCTGTCTGTGCCGGGATTCAAACCTACATTTTCCGGTCTTTCAGTAGCTGCCAGCGTGATCGTGGTGCACTATTGAATTTCATGGCGATTCAAGCCAGAACAGCAACCTCACAAGCAAAGAATTATTGACTCATGGGCATACGCGTCTAAGTCATGTTTCCAACTTGAACCAATAGCATAATATTTATAGGCTAGGCCTATGTGTGTTTCAAAAGCCTGAGATACTTATTTATATTTATATTTACATAAATTGCCTATACATATTTATATTTATATTTATATTTATATTTATATTTATATTTATATTTATATTTATATTTATATTTATATTTATATTTATATTTATATTTATATTTATATTTATATTTATATTTATATTTATATTAATATTTATATTTATATTTATATTTATATTTATATTTATATTTATATTTATATTTAATTCTTATTTTATTTTCATTTTTTAACAAAATTTCGTTGTAACCGACTGAAAAGCATACATTTCGTTTATCTATTTTTCTATCCGCCCCAGTGCTTTGACTTACAATATCCACTTCACTAACTCAGTGCCATGTTCTCTGATTACAGGTTTCGTTGAATATTGTAACTGTAATTTCATTGGTATTGACTGGACCCCGGTGTCGACCAATCCTCTGTACCACTTGGCAGTAGCCATGGTACCCAGTGCCGGTCGGGAGATAGCACGCTCTCTGGACGCTATGATCGACGCCGGCGCCAAGCTCTGCTACTTATCCGGAATCAGCCTCGGGGGACAAGCTGTTGGCCTTATTGCGAGAAACATGAAGAATCCTGTCGACCACATCATTTGTGAGTTTGTTTAATTGAACTTAAAGGGTCGAACTAAAAAAAACAAGTTTTCTGTGAAGAACTAAAGAGCCTACTTTTCTTAAAATGTAAGATTCATGCTAATGAATAATCTATATATCAGAAATGAAATGTTACACTGGATTTATCAGTGCGCATAAAATAATGTTGGCAACAGTGTCATGTATGTGTAGCTTAGAATTATTCTGAAATATTATGATTTGTATTTGTCCCAATTTTGGATGAAACCATTTGTTAATATAGAAGTACCTAGCAGGCAGACAGACAAGTATTTAAAAATTGGACCTATCAGCAGGCTTAGAATTATGTTGGCAGCACTGACATGTATCAGTTATTCCAAATTAATCTAGACTGTCGGGTACTATACGTGTGCAGAGTTTAGAGCTGTTGGCTTGCATACTTTCAGATATATTGGTATCAGAATAAAAAAATAGGGAGAGCATTTATTAACAGTTTGCAGCCCTGCTGGCTCTCAAGATTACGTACAGTCATATCTGTTATGGTACACAAAGCAGGTACGATATTTGGTTTATATCCAATTGATAGTATAGAAGTAACATGCATTTAAATGTTGGACCTATCAGCAGGCTTAAAATCATGCTGGGAACACTGTCATATATGGGCTCCTGAAAATTAATCTGGTATGTCGTTATCTCTGTGTGTGCCGATTTTGAAACAGCTCGCTTGCTTAACTTCTGAGATATCCAACATAGAGCTCAAAATTCAATTGTGATTTTTCAGCAGTTGGTAACACTTATGTCATTTTCAAATATGCCCGTGAGATATTTAAATTTAGATCTTTAAGCATACTAAATTTAGTTTTGATAGCTGCAGCTGTTTAGGAGTTGATTGGAGGGCGGACACACAGACAGACAGACAGAAGGCCAGACAGACACACATTTGCCCCGATCGATTTCGTAAGTCTTCTTTTTCCTAATATTTAAAAAATGTGAAAAGTAGGCTAAAAATAATGTTAAGGTCCTGGTGACCTCCTCGTCGTGTAGCATTATTGACTGTCACCCCCTGAGGTACCTGTCCCAGTTCTGCCAAAATATTTAATTCTGGTTTGAGGGCTGGAGTGAAATACACTCGTCCACATGAGGCAGAATTAGAATAGATTGGTGTGATCCACCCCATTCAAGAGTTCATGTAAGGTTTCCCATTTCTACTCCAAGCAAATGCTGATATCTAACACCCAGCTAGGGTTGTGAGGTTGCTAGAACTTCTTTTTTTTATTATTATTATTTCTTTTATTTATTTATTCTGTGGCATTTCTTTCACCCTGATCTGTAGTTTGTCAGACCTCACGCCGTGGGAACCAAGGCTTCATAACTTAACATAACGAAAATGGTTGTTTGGGTAGATTATGTAACAAAATGGGTCTTGGTCACATTGTGGTCGTTACGTTTCATATCCGGAAGTCATTTGTATCGCATGGTAACGTTATTGGGCCATATAAAGTTATTCTGATATTGGTTATCGAAGAAACGAAAAAGTATTGTCTGACAGAAATAACGTTATTTGAATAAGTCTCTCGAAAAATATCCCCTAATACCGTTATTCGGACTAATAACGTTCTTCGGATATCGGTTATCGTAGAAACGAAATACTAGTGCCCACCTGAAATAACGTTATCGGAATACATTACTCGAAAAAAATCTCCTAATATCGTTATTTGGACTGATAACGTTATTCGAATATCAGTTAACTAAGGAACGAAATGGTAGTGCCCGCCTGAAATAACGTTATCGGAATACATATCTCGAAAAACATTCCTCCAATACCGTTATTAGGATTAATAACGTTATTCGGATATTGGTTATCTCAGGAACGAAATGGTAGTGCTCACTAGAAATAACGTTATTTGAATAGATCTCTCCAAAAAAATCCCCCAATACCGTTATTCGGACTAATAACGTTATTCGGATATCGGTTATCGCGGGAACGAAATGGTAGTGCTTACTATAAATAACGTTATTTGAATACATCTCTCGAACATTATTCCCCCAATACCGTTATTCGGACTAATAACGTTATTTGGATACCGGTTATCGCAGGAACGAAATGGTAGTGCTCACTAGAAATAACGTTATTTGAATATATCTATCGAAAAATATTCCCTCAATACCGTTATTCGGACTAATAACGTTATTCGCATATCGTTTATATATTACAAACGGCATCATCGATTGAGAATGGCACCATTTTGATACATTTTGCGTTGGAGAACTCCATAGAGTAGAAAGAGTGGAAGTGTCACTTTGCGACCTACGTCGTGTTAGGTTCTGAGTTTAGCCGCGAGGTTAATAAATACTCGGAAGTGCTTACCGTGATAGGGTATTGTATTTTTTAGCCTACTTTTCACATTTTGCAAAAATGAAGAAAAAGTAGACTTATGAGATCGATCTGGGCAAATGTCTGTCTGTCTGTCTGTCTGTGCATGCCCCCCCCCCCCCCCTTATCAACTCCTAAACGGCTGAAGCAATCAAAACCAAATTAGGTATGAGTAAAGATCTATATCTGAATATCTCAAGGCCATGAAAATGAAGTCAGTGCTACCAACTGCTGAAAAACCGCAATTGAAATTTGAGCTCCATGTTGGATATCTTGAAGGTATGCATGGGAGCTATTCCAAAATTGGCACATAATTACACTGACCGGCAAATAAAGTGGAACAGTAATTTAAAAAGTATAACATTAGACATGAAAAAGATGTAATCACATTTTAAATGCTTTTCACGCATTAGGACACACATCTGAAACATCCGTGAATAGAAATTGACATTTCTTAGGGTGGTTTATTACCACCAATTACCCCCAATCTTCGATGAGCCTAACAAGCTGCCATGGACGCTAAGGGTGGAAACACTCGTTTTTAGTGACCAGTGTTCCGGTACTGTGCAGTGCAAAAATTAACACTGCTTTGTTTGGCATAAAAAACAGCCCAAAGGAACATTAGTAAAAAATAGAAAACTGTTAGATTTGTGAAATGTAACGAAATTTGTGAGTTAAAGCGTGTTGTAAAACATGTTTCAGTATTTTCTGTAGCCAACCATCGAACATTTACATGAATAATGCAAATATTGGAAAACCGATACATTTTAGTGGAATAGATTAAGAAATTGCATAAAAAATTGAAGTGTTCCACTTTTTTTTTGCCGGTCAGTGTATATAGACAATAATATTTCAGTTTAATTTCCAGGAGGCCATACATGACAGTGTTGGCAAAATGATTCTAGGCATGCTGATAGGTCAAATTTTTAAATTATTAGAACTTCTACACTATCAATTGGATTTCAACCAAATTTCGTATGTAGTCTACTACTGTATGTGTACATAACCAGATATCACTATGCGTATTCCTAAGAGCAACCAGCTGCTGACAACTGTTGATAATTGCTGTCTCTACTTTTTTACCCTTATATTAATATATCAGAATGCATGCAAGCCAACAACTCTAAACTTTGCACACGTATAGTACCTGACATTCTAGATTAATTTGGAGTAACTAATATTATGCCAATGCCGCTAACATGATTCTAAGCCTGATGATAAGTTTAATTCTAAAATGCATGTAACTTCTATACATACAAATGGATTTCGTCCAAAATTGGCACAACAATAGATGTCAGATTATTTCTGACCAAGACATGCATGACATTGCTGCCAACATGATTTTACGCGCACTGATAGATCCAATATCTAACTGCATGTAACGTCCACGTTATCCATTGAACTTCAATCAAATTTTGTATTCTGTACCTTAAGAGATGGAACTAAGAATATATTAAGTCACCAAGGCTTCCAACTTTAGTGCAGGTATATTTCGAATTAATTAGAAATTTTGATATTACCAACTTAATTTCGTCATTAACTTAGATAGTTCCATATAGATTAAACATTGGCTTGAATCTTTAAGTTTAAGAAAAATAGGCTCCTTAGTATGTCACGGAACTGCTTGTTGAACTTGTGAAAGTGGCGAATGTCCGGAAAACACTCTTAAATGCGCTTTTGAAGAAAGGAACAACAGACCGACACCACTTGAAATACATAGGCCTAGGTGGATAGCAAACGACCTGAAGCTTAATAGAGATCAAGTACTAGCGAATCAACTAGACAACGGGGAAAATTCAGTGTACATTAAATTAGTGTACACCTTACTTTATGAAAACATATTATCTCGACATGAAGGTGTGAAATCCTTCCGGCTAGCTAGCGGTAACACCACAAAGATAACTATCACTGCTTCAGACTCTTTAACAAAACGTGTGCGTGTCTGTTTAATCTCCTCCCGAAGTCAACAATGAAAGGCTCTCCCGCGTGCTTCCTACGCATGGAGTTCTCAAGGACATACGGAACGAGTGCTGGAATGAAGTATACGAATTTTCTGCTGTAAGTAATGGCATACGTATTGTAACAATTGAACTTAAATACCCCATTCCATCATATTTGACGGTCAATGATTGTAAAGTTCTGTTAACATATGAAGGACAAGCTAAGTATTGCTTTTATTGTAAAGAAACCTCCCACTTACAAATAGACCGTCCGAACAGAAGGAATCGCCCGGTATTCATGTCAGACAACAAACCTACGGCACGGTGCTGGGGAGTCAGATGGGAGTAGTAAGCTAAGCAACACTACCGACATGGAAACTGCAGTACCTTCCCCTGAATATCCAGCCATATCAGAGGCCTTTCATAACAGGCCCCATTCTACAAACACATAATGTGGAAGTAACTCAACCATCAGATAACGTAGCTGAAACATCCCTGACTACTTTACATAGCAATGAAGAGGGAACTGTGACGTCACGATCGGACAGCACGGGGAAGGGACACACCAGCAGGCAACACAGCAGTCTGTGCAGCAGCCAGATACTATTAAGACTAAATGTCCCGATTTTTAGTTTGTAATTCTGACACCACGTAGCAGCACCAAAGTGAGGCAATTTCTCTTGAATGGAAGCTCGTATTTGCGATGTCAAAACCACTATGTATACTAGAGTGCAATAGAATTGATATCAATTCAATGCATTTTCCAAAATGTGAAAAACAAAGACGTTACTAGCAGGTTTTTATATTTCTGCTTAAAAAATGAAAAAAACTGGTAATACGGAAACGGAGATTTATTTCCTGATTCCAATGCATTTTTCATAAATAAAATCGGGTGAATGGAATCGTCGGCATTAGTTTGGGAATTGTTTTGAAAAGGGTGGTAGGAGTAGCGGCGCGGCTATACAAGATCTCTAGCGCAAGGAAAATGATGAACACGCCGAGTTGACGAATATTGTAGTTCGGCGAGTTACATGTACAAGTGCCTAGGCGTGGAACAATATCTGAGCAATAAAATTATAGTAATGTCACGCTTATGTAACGTTGACACAATGTGTTTATACAGATACTTTCTTACTTCCTCAAACATTCTTGTTCTTGTTCTTGTTCTTGTTGATAATAATACATTGTAGGGGCTTGGGACATCTTGGTCATCAGTCCCATGTAGTTGACTATGTGTGTTACTGTATTAGAGCCAGGGATGGGGCAGGTGCCCTGAGTCTTCAAGTAAGGTACTATCTCGGCATTTACCTGGAGGGAGTGTGGAAAACCCTGCGAAACACAAGACACAACTGAACTTCAGGTGCAACCACAATGGTAGGATGATTGACAGGTGAACTAGTCAATGAGAGATGTTGGACTGATGACAGTTTCCTAGGAAAAAAATCATAAAATAAGAAGGCATTTCTGAATGGCAATAAACATCTGCTGTAAGAAACATTGTTTCAGTTCCTTACCTTTTATTTCGTTCAATACGCCAATACACAAGCTCTGCTGGGACTTTCCTTCGCTTTCTGTGAGCGTACAAAGGAAGTGGATATTTATGCAGGACGCTTGCACATAGAGAACATGCGCTTGAATGTCGTCAGTATCTATGGAGACCAATTTTCCATTTTCACAATGGCTACGTCTTACTTTTCCACACAACGCATTGTTTCCGTTTGAATACGAACTCTCTTCTCTGAAAAAAGTTGTCACTGAATAGTTCGTGGTCTTGTACTCTTACAATTATGTATTAAAAGTTCAAAAAAAGACTAAACCCGTGGCGCGACAGCCGTTGAAGGGCCTAGTTCTACCAAGCAACCGCTGTTCAGCCATGTAGCTTGCAGATTGTGGGGTGACGTTTAGTCATCCAACTTGTACAAATAAATTTAAAGTGAAATCAAAACTGCTCAGTACTTTACACATTCTCTAATGCAAGCGTAATTTCAAATATAAACAAGAAGTTCCGTGAAGAACTATACAGCCTACTTTTCATGCCAATGATTATTCTACAGAATATGAACCTATCTGGAATAATGACGAAATTAATTTGCTAATATCGAAATTTCCAATTAGTTCGAAATACTGTATACCTGGCATAATGTATCCTAATAGAGCACTACAGTTGGCAGCCCTGATGACTGAATATATTCTTAGTTCCGTCTCTTACGGTACTAAATACAAAATTTGGTTGAAGTCCACTGGATAGCATGGACGTTACATGCAGTTAAACATTGGATCTAACAGCGCGCGTAAAATCATGTTGGCAACAATGTCACGCATGTATTGGTCAGAAATAATCTGAAATAATATGATCTATTGTTGTGCCAGTTTTGAATGAAATCCATTAGTTAGTATAGAAGTTACATGCATTTTAAAATTGGACCTATCAGCAGGCTTAGAATCATGTTGGCAGCACTGACGTATATTAGTTACTCTAAATTCGTCTAGAATGCCAGGTACTATACGTGTGCAAAGTTTAGAGCTATTGGCTTGCATACTTTCTGATATATTGATATTAGGGTAACAAAAATAGGGACAGCACATATTAACAGTTGGCAGCCCTGGTTGCTCCTTAGAATACGCATAGTCATATCTGTTATGGTACACATAGCACATACGAAATTTGGTTGAAATCCAAATTATAGTATGGAAGTTACATGTATTTAAAGTTGGACCTGTCAGCAGGCTTAGAATCATGTTGGTAGCACTGACGTATATAAGTTACTCCAAATTAATATAGAATGTCAGGTACTATACGTGTGCATAGTTTAAAGCTGTCGGCTTGCATACTTTCTGATATATTGGTATTTGGATAAAAGAAATTAGGAGCATTTATTAACAGTTGGCAGCCCTGGTAGATCTTAAGAATACGCTAAGTCATATCTGGTTATGTACACATACAACATACGAAATTTGGTTGAATTCCACTCGATAGTGCACAAGTTATATGCATTTAAAAATTGGACCTATCAGGAGGCTTATAATCATTTTGGCAACACTGCCATGTTTGGCCTCCTAGAAATTAAACTGAAATATTATGATCTGTACGTGTGCCAATTTTGAAATAGCTCCCATTCATACTTTCCAAGATATCCAACATGGAGCTCAAATTTCAATTGCGATTTTTTAGCAGTTGGTAGCACTGACATCATTTTCAAATATGGCCGTGAGATATTCAGGTATAGATCTTTACTCCTACCAAATTTTGTTTCGATTGCTGCAGCCGTTTAGGAGTTGATAGGGGGGGACACACACACAGCCAGACAGACAGACAGAAGGACAGACAGACAGACAGACAGACACACATTTGCCCGATCTCATAAGTCTACCTTTTCCTCAATTTTGCAAAATGTGAAAAGTAGGCTAACTAGGGAAAAAGTCTTATGTAGGCCTATGTGTAGAGGTTTTTCTTAGGGCCTGGCTTCCTTTTCTTGGTACAGTACTTACTGTCGACCAAAATATTATGTGCACTCGAGTTTGAAGGTTGTTTGTGAAGTAACCAATAGACCTGTATAAAATCCACTAACATAATCATTTTCGTCGTTCTATTTTACGTTAGTTCATGTAGGTTTGGAATTTTTTATTTAGCCTATATTTTAATTTTTATCGCAGTTGAAACACAAAAGGTGACCGTTTTTAAGCGTGTTTCAACCATGCGTCACATTTAATAATTATTATCTCACAAACCCGTCATCAGATCGAATCCAAATTTTAGCACAATATACATTGGAATGTTGTATAACAGGTTTATTAATTTCAACATTTTGTGTGTTCAAGAACGAATTTTGTTATCATTTTTGTAAGGTAACTATTTCTAGGCTCTGGGTCGTTGTAAAATGTAGTTCTTGGATGCGTTGTAATCCTTATACACCAAAAAGTTATGTTGTATGACTGTGAAATACGTAAATTAATTCACTTATTTTATATCGGTTTGTATTTATACGGGGAACTAAGACATGGTTCACCAGCTAGACGCTCCGGGATATTCTGTACAGCGTTGCTGATATGGAGCCCATTACTTCCGAGCGAAGCGTGCCTAGACGCGTGATGGAGCCCATCTTGGCAACGCTGTACAGCTTTTACAGGAGCGGCCAACTGGTGAACCATGTCTTAATTTCCCATACAAATACAAACCGATATAAAATAAGTGAATTAATTTACGTATTTCACAATCATACAACATACCTTTTTGATGTATTAGGATTACAACGCGACCAAGAACTACATTTTCAAACCAACCCGAGCAGAGAAAAAGTTACTTTACCAAAATGATAACAACTTTGTTTCTTGGCCATACAAAATTTTAAAATTAATGAACCAGTTATACAACATTCCAATGTATATTGTGTTAAAATTTGGATTCGATCTGTTGACGTGATGCGAGATAATAATTCTTAAATGTGACGCATGGTTGAAACACGCTTAAAAACGGGCACTTTTTGTGTTCCAACTGCGATAAGAAATATTAAAATATATTTTAAAAAATCCAAACCAACATGAACTAACGTAAAAGTGAACGACGAAAATGATGATGTTATTGGATTTTATGTAGGTCTATTGGTTACTTCACAAACAACCTTCAAACTCGAGTACACATAATATTTTGGTCAATGGTAGTCGCAATTCCCCCTGGGATTTAGTGGTATGCCCTTGAATCAGGGCTGGCATGCGAAACGAAATGTATGGCTGTGGGGGCGAATATATTTGAATTTCGACGTGAGCACGATACTCGGGAGCGAAATGACAATGATTGTCGGCGGGAAATTAAATCAAAACGAAACTTAATTAGAAGCGAAATGACATAGCGAAATCAACGCGAAAGTTAATAGCAACGCGATATTACATTGTACAATTGAATAAAATTTCACTCACGGCGCGAAAAAAAATCGTTACAATCTTTTAATTTCGCTCCCGGCGCGAAATACAATTCATTACAGACTTTTAATTTCACTCGCGACGCAAAATAAAATTCGATACAGACTTTTAATTTCGCTTCCGGTGCGAAATAAAATTCGTTGCAGTCTTTTAATTTCACTCCCGGCACGAAATACAATTCATTACAGACTTTTAATTTTACTCGCAGCGCAAAATAAAATTCAATACAGACTTTTAATTTCGCTTCCGGTGCGAAATAAAATTCGTTACAGACTTTTAATTTCGCTCTCGGCGCGAAATAAAACTCGGTTACAGACTTTTAATTTCGCTCCCTGCGCGAAATAAAATTCGTTACAGACTTTTAATTTCGCACCCGGCGTGAAATAAAATTCCCAAACGGTATTTAGTTTCGCCCTCCGATGTGAATTTCAAATGAATGGAACATTTCATTTCGTTGTTGAAATTAAAATGTATTCGTTTCGAGAGTTAAATTATGTTCGGAGCGATGTTCAAAGTCCTGACGTTGGCAGCGCAACAGTCTTATTACCGTTCACCGCCTGCCCAATCTGCAGGGCTGCAACAGCAACGTGAGTCATTCAATGGTCATCACTCCAGTAGAGGAGAAAGTCAGTGCTATGGCATCAACATCACCATCGTCGTTGACTGCACCTCGGACTCGTGGCTGGCCCTCCCTGACGTTCATAACGCAATGGGGCAACAAGTACCTTTACTTGTTCTATAGCGAACAAGAAGACGAATGTGCTGTGTGGACACAAGGTTAGTAGAAGAGAGGTTGGCTCGTAACTTGCCTTCCGCTGGCAGTAGGGTGGGGGTAACGCGTCATCGGGCCTGCGAGATGTACCCCAGTCTCTATTTACAGAGTGGACAGAGGAAACTACGTGTGTTATTTACTTGTTTGTTAATACAGTATTTATTTTGTTCAAGATATGAATTGTGTTACGTGCTGTATTATACATTAATGAACAGGTGAATATTATCTAAATTAATTACATCAGATTACTATGGAATATATCTTTGCATATTCTAGCCCATGGATAAGTTGTTTCTTTACGTTGGGGTTTCTTTTCTTTCAGTTGTTTAAGATGCCGTGAAAAAATTGCAGTGTTGCAATCTGCAAAAGTAATTCTAAAATTGTTAAGAAAACGGGAGTAAAAATATCTTTCTTCAGATTTCCAAAGGATGCTAATCGTAGGAAAACGTGGGTGCAGAAATGCCATAGGAAAGATAAATTCGATCCGAATAACAAACGGATTTGCAACAAACATTTCATACCAAGTAACTTTGAAGACGAAATTTGAGCTCGACTGACACATACTCACCCTAGAATATTAAAAAATACATCACGTGGCTCAGCGGTAACGTTCTCGCTTGCTGAACCCAAGGTTGCAGGTTCGTATCCTGGCACAGTCAGCTGGCATTTGAGGGTGCGCAAGTGCGAGGGAGCCGTGTCAGTAGATTTACTGGCATGTTAAAGATCCCCTTCGGGGCAAAATTCCGGCACCCCGGCGTCTCTAAAAGCCAGAGTAGTTAAAACGGACGTAAAACCAATAACATTATATTATAATTTAAAAAAAAGACGTCAATACCTTCTTTATATTTACTGTCTCAAACACAGAGCCAAGACACAACTTCACGTACAGAACGCTCCCAGAAAAAAGAAAAACAATTACTGAACGAAATATTGGATTCGACATTTTCCAGTGGCAATGATGCCGTCGTCAATGACGTCAATGTCAATGATACTGACACAAAATATGACGATCTTCTCATTAAATACAACGCATTACTTCAAGGGACCAAAAAACTGAAGGAAAACATGCAGCACTTAGAGCAAACTGTTTGCAAATCAAGAAACGTGGAATTAGAGAATTCAATTCAACAGTACGAATGTGATTTTGACAAGAAAATTAAAGATACGTTTAGTTTAAAGATTTATTGACACCAACTCAAGTCGACATTGTTAGGAAACAGAAAACAAAGGCAAGATGGACAAACAATATTTAAGATATTTAAGCTTCCGAGCATACAAGTATACCAGAGTCACACTGAAATATCCATTACCTGGCTTATCAACTTTGAAGCGCAGGGCAGGCAATGTTGAATTACGAAACGGTTTATTGAAAAACGCAATAGAAGTAATGAAAATTAGTGGACGAAAGAAGAATGGTCGAGAGAGAGTCACTGTTCTTTCTTTCGACGAAATGAAATTGTCATCACTGTATGAATATGATGCTAAAGCAGACGAAGTCGTTGGTCCACATACATACATGCAAGGGTTATTTCAGAACTGGAAGCAACCTGTGTACATTAATTTCGACACGAAAATGTCGAAAGATATTATAAATGAAGCGGTTATGTCACTACATAATATTGAATACGATGTAGTTTCGGACTGTGGCGGGTGGAATATGGCACTGTGGAAAGAACTCGGCATTACCATTGAAACTACACACTACGTGCATCCGATGACAGAGGAAAAAAACTACTTTCTCGCAGACGCAGCTCACCTGCTTCAATTAATTCGTAATGTGGTTGGCGAAAGTGAGAATGACATTCCGCGGGGTCACCAACATCGTGGTGCTGTTATCAGTGACAGTTTTGCTGACTCCGAGAGTGGCGGAAATGAAGACGAACGTGCAGGCAGCAATGGACAGCAATGACAGAATTATAAATAATAATGCAGTGCTTAGTGAAGCAATGGGGATAGGTGTATCTGCGCCTGTTGGAGATATAGTCGGCTGTGAGTATGTTTGTATATATCAGTTTTATTATGTTGAAGGAGGTGTATAATTAAATTTGTCATGTAATTAAGCGTTCAGCATCATCTATTATTCACAACAATACATTAATTGACACTTTGAAATGGCTGATGCCCTTAAAAATATTATTTACTGAGCTCGTAATGGGCTACGGACTAACGACTGATTCAAACGCAGCAGGCCCGTGACGTATTCCCGCGCGCTCTCCCATTGGCCGAGAGTTATGAGCCAACCTGTATTCTACTAACCTTGGTGTGGACAGACATTCAAGATAAGTGACGAACTCCAATTACAATACAAATTGTCAGTTGTAACTCTTCAGTCAGTCAACACTAATTTGCCCAATAACTGGGAGGGGTACAATGTATATACAGTAATATGTAAATAACATTATATGTATTAGTTTATGGTCACGATTATAATGCAGCAATTTTAGTGATCTTAAATCTAATTCATGTATTTCTTTTTCAGGAGTGTTACTTACATCTTATATACGTTGTACCCACCCAGTTATCGGGTAAATTAATGTTGACTGACTGAAGATTTACAAATAACAGAACATCGTCTGTGGTAGTACCGCAGCGTATATGGAGTTCTGTTTCGGAGGCGGGTTACTCGAACAACAGGGTTGAGGGGTCATTCCTCTCATTTCTACATTCTTTATTCTTACACTTCCGGAAATTTCGGGGGGGGGGGGGGGATTGGCATTCCTTACTACTTCCTTCTTACCCTCAGCTCATTTATACTGACCATGGCACGAAAGTCAAACCCCTGTGCCACGTACAGGATTTAGCTTCGCACTGCAATTAGTTTTGCGTCGCCTTTCAGTATGTTATTGTGCTTAGAATTACATTGTGCTTCCATTTTAATTTTCGCGCTTACAATCAATATCATTTCGCACCCGAATATCACGCTCATGGCGAAATTAAAATGTTAACGCGTCCACAACCATTTTGTTTCGCATGCCAGACCAGATTTAATTTCAGACATGAAATGATATGTTCCATGCATTTTAAATTCACGCCGGGGGCGAAACTAAATGCTGTTTGGGAATTTTGTGTCATTAAAATAAACCGTGGCACTTCATCCCATGAAAAGCCTAGGCCTACCAAGCGACCGCTGCCCAGGCATCTGCAGATATTGGTCAGCGCATCGGGTTCCCTCGGCCGTTAATCTTGGTTTTCGCGACTTTCAGACAGCTACTCTCGAGGCTGAGTGCACCCCGTTCCAACCCACACGTCCGTTTCTAAAATCACTAACGGAGCCGGGAATCGAACCCGGGGCCTCCAGGTGAGAAGCAGGCACGCTATCCCCAACACCATGGGGCTAGCAATTTTTGTCATACCAGGAGCAAAATTAACAGTCGTTAAAAATGTTATTTCGCGCCTTGAGCAAAATTAAGAGACTGAAGCGGTTTTCATTTCGTGCCAGGAGCGAAATGAAAAGTCTTGTATCGAATTTTATTTCAGGCCAGGAGCAAAATTAAAAGTCTGTAATGAATTTTATTTCGAGCCGGGAGCGAAATTGGAAGTCTGTAACGAATTTTATTTCGTGCCCGGAGTGAAATTGAAAGTCTGTATTTTTTTTTATTTCGCGCCGGAAGCGAATTTAAAAGACTAACGGTTTTTATTTCACGCCAAGGGCGAAATGAAAAGTCTTTAATGATTTTTATTTCTCGTCAGGAGCAATGTTAAAAGTCTGTTAAGAATTCTGTTTGTAGCCGCGAGCGAAATTAAAAGTCTGTAACGGATTTTATGTCACGCTGGGAGCGAAATTTAAAGTCTGGTACGAATTTTATTTCGCACCGGGAGCGAAATTAAAAGTCAGTAATGCATTTTATTTCGCGCCGGAAGCGAATTTAAAAGACTAATGAATTTATTTCGCCTCTGCAGCGAAATTAAAATTCTGTTACCAATTTTATTTTGCGCCAGGAGTGAAATTTTATTCCATTGAACAATTTAATTTCGCGACGCTAATTTAAATTGATGATACATTTTGTTTTGCATGCCAGTCCTGCCTTGAATCGGTTTTGGTGGTGGCTCCATTTTTCACCTAAAATGTAAAACTAACTGCACTTGATGACCGTAATGCTCTCCATCACTCGTACCTGTATGTACATCGTTCATGTATATGATCTACCAGAGATACTGTCCAAAAATAAATTGCCGAAAATAGAACACCTAACGAACACTAAAAATAATGGTGTTGCAGGTAAAATAAACTAAGTAAAAAGTAATTAAAGGGATCGATGAACGAAAAACAGGAAAAACAACATGAAAAATTAGAAGTCGTAAGTACAAACTGGTAAAATTTCAAAGGATCACTCAGAAATATCCAGAACTGAACAATAATTCAGAACTAGCCATCACAGTCACAGTCAATCGCAACATCGGACTAGATGCTCAGGAATCCCATACCGTCAGGTAAGGGGTAAGGTCATCACTCTCTCACTTGACTTTCGCTCCCCTTTCCTGCTGCTGCGGTGGCCTTGGTCGAGCTTGTGGCGTGCCGTGGCCGCCTGCTTTAAGCGTGTGTACAATCCTGTATGAAATATTACCTTATAAAAGATGCTGGAAGTGTCGTCCTTCCTGGGTTATACAGGCATTGTATCCGGTAACCACATTTTGGCTCACGCGAATGAGTTCTGCCACGGTAATGTTTCTGATTTTGTATTTTATGTTCTTTAATGAGCACTGAGTCAGTAGGCCTAGTGTAAAACTTATTTACAATTACGTGAATCTGTGCTAGTGAAGGTGACACTTCATCAGGAAATTGCTGAACTTACCCACCGGGCCGACTCGTACTTAAAATAAGTTTTACATACAAAAATACGATGTTGCTATGATAACTGTCTGAACATGTTACCATCTGAGGTTCAGACTGGCGACTGACAACACCTGCACGCTTATTGCAAGGTCAAGTTTGTACTATGCGCGCGCTTTCAATACTACAGCAGGGGGCCGTGGGGCGCCAGAAACTCGGCCAAGCCCGCTGCAGTAGCGAATAACAAAACCCCCGCTCGTCGTTCTTACTTAATATGAAAGACCCTATATGTAGACAATAGAGTTATGTACTATTAGATGACTATTATTGCATAGGTTCATTATTCAAACGGTGACTTCTATCGCATGATTGGGACACAAGAAATAATAAAAAATAAAAAAAATTGCACAGCTGCCATCTTGAGTGTATGTAAACAATTTAACAAAATTAGATATCAGTTCATTACAATGTATATAAACAATTGCTGTACCAAATTTCACTGCGTTCGGATGGTTAAATCGCCAGAAAAGTCTATTTAAATGTTCAAATTCACTTGGCCGCCATGTTCGTTTTGTAGTTAACAGGTTTATGAAAGTCACTTAAGTGACTTTTATCACCGTACAAAATTTCAGGGTTATATCGGTGACAGTTTCGGAGGTATAGAATGCCAGAGATATTTCGCACAGCCACCATGTTGAATTGGTGAAACATAATAAGCTTTGAAGGGCACGATCGGGGTCGGCCAAAATAGTAGGCCTACTATGAACTTACCGAATTTCATTGAAATCGCCCCAGCCGCTTAGATTTTATTAGGTGGGGTGTGGAGGAAGAGGGGGGAGGGGTGGGGATGCACACCAAGGCCCGGCGTAGGTGCGTGACGTCATGTCATGTCAGTAGGTAATCTGTGTCCTTGACTCTCCCCGCCTGCCGCTAGCTACGTGTGCGAGTGAGCTTTGTATAGTATGTCGTGGTACCCTGCAAGCCAGGCTAGTGCTTTTAGGGCCATATGACCCAGGCGCACACTGTCTACGTTGGAACTCTCAGTTCAGGGGCGCGTGGCCGGCCTGTCGCGGCTGGATTTCTCGAAGTCGTTCTTCTCCTCTCTTCATATTATTATTATTATTATTATTATTATTATTATTATTATTATTATTATTATTATTAGACTATTATTATTGGCAATAAAATGTTATTGGATACCAATAGACTACGTCTCATACCGTTCCCGAGTACATTTTAGATCAATTCTCTATTATTGAATGGATTCATTTGATAGCAAAATTATGCCATTTACACTTAAGTTAGGCATACCCAAACACGATAAGTTATTAAAAAATGTTGATGTTGTTTCTTTCCCGTATTCGAAACGTACCACAAGCTTTCAATTCTCTTTGAAGCCTCTCGTTAGCTCTAAACGACCTGTCTTGTTATGCCGATGGTTACTTCACATCTGATGGTGGGGTCCAGCATAAATCTTGTATCCTTCTTACGGCCAATAACAATTATTATTCTATTGTACTTTTGCTTCTAACACGAGGAAGACACGAAAACATGGATCGCGTAACATTTCTGAAATGTTACAGATGCATCTTAAATCTATGTCGGTGATTCCCTTCTTAATTTTGGTGTTTGAACGGAGCTAGGTTATCAGACACTCTAGAGTGGTTGCAGCATACAGTCTCACACAAGAGCAACCTTTGCCTCCACCTATTTGTGCTTGACTACTCCCTTTCATGTGTACTTCTGGATAAGTTGTTCTCCATAAAATATGGTGATTAGACACTTTCGCAATCAACCAGCAAGTTCATTTTGTTTTTTCCATACATCCGCTTCAGGCTCAATTCTCAAGTATTCCTTTGGTTCCTAACTAGTAAATCACCGTCTTCATCGTTACCACCATCTTCATCATCATCACCGTAATGAAAACCTCATTCGTTGTACAAACACAAATTACGCACCAAGTCACATTGCCTTCAAGCAATCCTTGCACTCTCTGTATATATGTGGCACGGTGTCCCTACATGATGATTACTATACTTTGGATGTTCATTCACTGAAAATTGCGAAATTAGCTTCGAGGTTTTCCTATGCCCAGAACATAGAATGCTATGAAAATCAAATGTTCTTAAATACGATGTGTGGATTACATATAAATATGCAATTGGATTAACTCACGACAGCTACTTGTAGCATTGGCCTTTGAGAATATTTTACGGAAGCTATTGTAACAACTCTACGAGGTGAGTTTCTCTCCGTGTTCCCATATGAATGTTCGACTTGCAGAATACGAATGTAGAAAAAAAAGGAAAACTTGTGCTCACTGACCTGGTGCAAGTCCTCAAAATCAACACCCCTTTGATGACTTAGGTATCATCGATACCATTTCAGTACCTCAAACCGAAATTAAATTTCTTGGCAGGCCAGGGAATCAAACCCTGACTTTGTTAGCCGCTACACCACAAGGTGATCTCTTTCATTATCAGCGCAATCTATTGCACGATGCCATGTAATTTCAGCACGAACTATAATAGTACACCTTTCTTCGTATTTTTGGCATTACAGTGCCCCTGGTAAGTTAGAGAGATGGTTCGCATACCATAACCAAAGAGCCGAATAGTTCCAAAAACCAACAAACAACCGAAAGAAATACCGACAAGCTGGTAGAAAGACAGACAACAGATTTTGTAATTTTCAGAGCAAAATTGTTTTACGATGAAGAGCACTCTTGGTCTCCATACTGTTGAAATAATGAAAATTGTCCTAAAACTTCAAAAGTTAGAAGGATTTCATGTCAACTTGCTTATTTTGCCGTATATCTTATGTGTAGGTTAATTCCATGAGTTATTGTTTCAGGCGATGTTGAAAATACGAATAAAAGACATAAATTACCTCAGATTGCGACGGAATACTGTTCAGTTTAAAAACCTGATAAATTTACTAACGCACGTTTCTCGAATTCACATATCCCTGAACAGCACCAATCTAATCAGTTGGTGAATTCAGAATCTTGTTATTGAAATACTGTAGACTATAGCTTTATAGTCCTAATGTAGTTTTTTGTTCTACCCGTAATTATTTAGGTTGCTATGAGGAAGGGGATATGGTGAGACAGTTTCCTTGTGGGAATGATATTACGGATAGATGCCCTTCATGACGTCAATCTAATGAGAGGATTTAATGACAAATGAAATTAATGAGGCAAGGTATGAAATGGTTGTGTGTGGTATTTCGAGTTCGGTGTAGTCTGACCATGCACGTTAGCGTGTGTAGCTACGTCGGCTGGTATGTGACAGTATGTCAACAAATTTAAAACATATATTTTAACACTCCTGATTCCATACCGGCCCTGTTACTGTCACATGCATGATTACCAATATGCTTGATTCTATTTTTAGGATTATTATATCTCGCTGCACCTGCTACATCACCCAAAAAGTAGGGGCAGATGACCTCGTAGTTCCGCTCCATAAAACAACAATAACTAACCCAACAAGTAGTTCCGCGAAGAATTATACAGCCTATTTTCATATATCCTACTTATGTTAATTGCCTCTATCAACATACAAAAGTTCAGTTTGATTGCTATAATAGATTCGCAGATATTGAGAACCGGCTAAATATTGCGCATGGTCGCCATGTTGGATTTTTTATCTGTAGGTCTTAGAGTTATGTACTGTTACGTGAAGTGTATTGTGTACGTGTAGTATTCAAACTTCAATCGCATGATTAGGACACAAGAAGTAAAAACGAGAGTTTAAAATTTCGCACAGCTGCCATCTTGTGGTTATGGAAACAAATGAAAAAATTAGATGCCAGTGGATCAACATTTGTAGAAGGATTTACTGTACCAAGTGTCACTGCACTCGGATGGTCAAATTGCGAGAAACGACCATGTGAATATGTATACTTCGCGTCGCCGCCATGTTGGATTTGTGATCACCAGGTTATTGAAAGTCCTATAGGTGAACGTATGCTCACAGCCCCAATGAAGATTAAAAAATTTAGTTTGATTGCTGTAATAGATTCGTAGATATTGAGATCCATCTAAATATTTCGGATGGTCGCCATGTCGGATTGTTATATGACAGGCCATATAGTCACGTACCATTAAAGGAAAATTATTTCAAGGGTTCATTACTCAAACTCTCACTTCGATCGCATGATTACGACACAAGAAATAAAAACGTAATTTTAAAATTCGCACATTCGCCATCTTGAGGTTATGTAAACAATTGAACTAATATAGATACCAGTGCATTACAATGTGTATAAACATTTCCTGTACCAAGTTTCATTGCGTTTGGATAATTAAATCGCGAGAAAGGTCTATTTAAAATTTTCAAATTCGCTTGGCTGCCATATTCATTTTTTAGTTAACCGGTTTTTGAAAGTCTTATAGATGAAATTCCAGTAGTGCCCTTTATCTCCGTACAAAATTTCAGGGTGATATCGCTAATAGTTTCAGAGATATAGAATGCCGGTGAAATATTTCGCACAGCCGCCTTCTTGAGGTTATGTAAACAATTGAATGAAGTTAGATGTCTGTACATTACAATGTGTATAAACATATACTGTACCAAGTTGCATTGCGTTTGGTTGGTTAAATCGTGAGAAACGTCTATTTAAAAGTCGCAACTTTGCTTGGCCGCCATGTTGGTTCTGTAGTTATCAGGTTTTCAAAAATCACATTGGTGAACTTCTAGTAGTTCCCTTTATCACCGTGAAATATTCCAGGATGATATCGGTAATAGTTTCGTAGATATCGAATGCTGGTGAAATATTTCGCACAGCCGCCATGTTGGATTGGTGGGATATAACAAAATTTGAAGGGCACGGTCGGGGTGGTGTGGAATAGTGCTATGAACTTACCGAGTTTCATTGCAATCGTTCCAGCGGTTTAGAAGTTATTAGGGGGGGGGCACACACCATATCACACACACACGCACACAGAGACAGACACACTGACAAATGGTGATCTCATAAGCCTATTTTTTCATAAATGAAAATAGGCTAAAAAGTATGCAACTTGTTTTATCCTTGTTGCAGATCTGGTTCATGTACGTCCAAATATCATGTTTCATACGACTTCGGTGTGTTTCTTTAGGGTGTGACTTTCCCACTATGGTATGTTTGTGCTCCCCAGGCACAAAAGACGTTATGAGCACGGCAGACCACAAGCATATGACAAAATGTTGGCTCCAGTGCGCCTAGTGTCCAGGCTCTGCGCTCAGTACTAAACGTACTGCAGCACCCCGTCAAATGGACAGTGCTTGTGCGACTAAGCGCTAGTGTGATGTCGTGCTGCACTGCTCAGAAATAGGCAGGATAGGGCTGCGCTTCACCTGCTAACACTGCTTCACCTTGCCCATTGCACGGCCCTGGTGCACACACACGGACAAAAGGTGATCTCATAAGCCTATTTTTTCATAAATGGAAATAGGCTAAATACGAGATTTTAAAATTTCGCACAGGCGCCATCTTGTGGTTATGAAAACAATTCAGTTTGATTGCTGTCATTGATTAGTTGACATTGAGAATCGTCTAAATATTTCTAAATATGTGTAGACCATTGAGCTATGTACTATTAGATGACGATTATTGCGTACGGTAGGTTCATTTTTCAAACGTTGGCTACGATCGCATGATTAGGACACAAGAAATTAAAACGTAATTTTTAAATTTCACACAGGCACCATCTTGCGATTATGTAAACAATTGAGTTGAATAAGATATCAGTGCATTACAAGGTGTATAACATTTGCTATACCATTTGACGGCGCTCGAATGGTTTAATCGCGAAAGAAAAAGATCTATTTTAATGTATCAACTTCGCTTGGCCCCCATGTTCGTTTGTTACTTAACAGGAATTTTGAGAGTCCCATCTAGTAGTTCATTTTATCACCGTAAAAAATGTCAGGGTGATATCTGTAATAGTTTCGGAGATATGGAATGCCAGTGAAATATTTCGCACAGTCGCCATGTTGGATTGGTGAGCTGTAATAAAATTTGAAGATCACGGTCGGGGTCGGACAAAATAGTACTATGACTTTACCGAGTTTCATTGAAATCGCTCCAGCCGTTTATATTTTATTAGGGGACACACACACATACGCACACATACGGACTAAATGTGATGTCATAAGCCTATTTTTTTTTTCATAAATTAAAATAATAAAGAAAGCATTTCATTCGGTCGACGCGAATTTCGTGTTGACCGACTGAATAGCTTTCTTCATTAGAAATAACCATCACTGAAAAATGGCTTCTATCACTACTAAATGAAAATAGGATACCAAGTAAACGAAAAGCAAGAACGGGAGGTTTCATTTAGGAAAGAAATACTCTTATTGGTCACAAAGGAGTGAAAGTTTGGTGTGTAGGTTACACTCTGCCTTATATGGCAACACTGCGAGAAGGTGAGTTCGATTCCCATCTTAGCTATCTTAGAGTGTTTTTCTGGGGTTTCCCACTTCCACTCCAGGAAAATGCGTGGATAGTTCCTAAGTCGAGGCCATTGCCAACTCCAAAAATAACAAAGTTTATCAGACGTCAACTGAAGCCTCCGTGGCTTAGGCGGCAGCACGCCGGCCTCTCACCGCTGGTTCCGTGGTTCAAAACCCGGTCACTCCATGTGAGATCTGTGCTGGACAAAACGGAGGCAGACAGGTTTTTCTCCGGGTACTCCGGTTTTCCCTGTCAAAATTTCATTCCAGCAACACTCTCCACTATCATTTCATTTCATCTGTCATTCATTTGATCATTGCCCCAGAGGAGTGCGTCAGGCCTCGGCAGCCGGCACAGTTCATATCCTCGCCGCTAGATGGGGGCTTCATTCATTCCATTCCTGACCCGGTCGGCGACTGGAAGCAGGCTGTGGATTTTCATTTCATCAGACTTCAACTACATGGGACTGATGAACAATAGGCTATGTTCCAAACCCCTATATGAAGCAACAAGAAATATTTCGAATCAATGGGATCCATCGTATTGATTTTAGGAAACATGTTTCTAACGTAGGCTACAATATGACCGCGATCGAAACGAGCCAGGTGCCTTGCCCTGTCTGATGGGGCACGCGCTCAGATTGAAATCATTATGTTGATTATTATTGATATTTCAAGAAGTAATTATCCTATGTTTGAATAAATAATTGGCCTGGAATTACATATGGCCCAGCATCGTCAGTTCACGGTCACCTTCCATGCTTGTCCGGGAAGCGGGCAAATAGACACTTCCATAACGTTATTGACGAGATTCTTTTCTGAAATAACGGAATCAATTTCTCCGCTTAGAATAATGTTACTGATAGCGCATAGCTGGTAAAAATCGCATGTATAGCGTTATTAGACTTATAACGTTGTTGGTGGGTTCGCATTTCAAAATAACTGAATTAATTTTTCTGTCCTGAATAACGTTATTGATAGCGTATGGCTGGTAAAATTCGCTCGTATACCGTTACTAGACTTATAACGTTATTGGTGGGTTCGCATTTCTAAATCACGGTATTATTTTTCTGCCATGAATAACGTTATTGACAGCGCAAAGCTCGTAAATATCGCTCGTATACCGTTACAAAGCTTATAACGTTATTGGTGGGTTCACATTTCTAAATAACGGAATTAATTTTTCTGCCCTGAATAACGTTATTGATAGCGTATAACAGGTTAAAATCTCTCGTATACCGTTACTAGGCTTATAACGTTATTGGTAGGTTTGCATTTTGAAATAACCGAATCGATCACTCTGCCTGAATAACGTTATTGATGGCGCGCAGCGGGTCAAAATCGCTGTCATACCGTTACTAGACTTATAACGTTAATAACGGGAGCGCATTTTAAAATAACGGAATCTTTTCCTCTGCTGGTTATAACGTTAATAGCACAAACCAGGGAAAATTATAACCCCTTATTTCGTTGCCGCACTAAAAACGTTATTCATATACCATTTGTTTTGGGTACGGAAGCAGTAACGTAACAAAAATTAATTCGTTATTTCTGACAATTCTGTTACGTTATGAAGCCTTGGTGGGAACGCAAAGACTCGTTATTACTCGGGTTGGATCGAGGTGGCTCGGCCTTACCCGCGTATTGTCGGTATCTCAAAGGCTTGGGGCTCGACGGATAACAAGCCGCAGTACAGCTCGAGCACCCGTTCCCACGAACTGTTGTGGCTTGTTGCAGTTTATTCAATTTTCTGAACCTTGTTCCTTGTTTCCAGTGCTTGATTACAGATAATTATGGAGTGGTCCAATTTAGTGATCATGGAGATTTTAGATCTGTACGAGGGAGAACCTTCTATCTGGAACCCGCAAAATGCTGATCACAAAGATAGAAACAAAATACACGATGCTTGGAAGCGAATCCAAGCTAGCATCAGCGTTGAGTGCTCGTTAAAAGAACTAGCTTTGGAGACTCTTCTACACTTGTGGCCGCTTGAGATTCGCCAAGCCACGAGTCTTTCCGCTCCAAGGAAACGGCTTGAGGTTGGAATACAACAGAGTACGACAGGCCACAACAGACTACAAGTCTGTGAGTAGGCTCGCCAAGTCTCAGGCCGTGGAAACAAGGCTTAGTGGCCTCGAACGAAACATCAAGTATTACCACTACACTTTGAACTTCCCTCTATGCAATGATGTGCGTTATTCTCTCTGTCTGTTGGAATTAAGTATTTGCAATCCGCTATTTATTTTAATAACCCTGTATCTGACTCTACTAGCCATGGATCCTGCCGGCCCGCTCTTCTACGGGCCCTTACAGTGTGTATCGCCCATCTCGGAAGATGATGCTGATTGTGTGGAGGTGATCCACACTGATGAAGGACGCCTGGGGACCTGAGAGAAGACAGGAACAATTGACTACTGGGTCAATGGAGGTGGCGGACCTCAGCCAGGCTGTCTAATGCCGAGCTCAGGGGAACCAAGTAAGTGTAGACCATTAAACAGAAACTATTAGGTCAATGGCCTCAGCCAGGTTGTCTGATGCCGACCTCAGGGGAACCAAGTAAGTGTAGGCCATTAAACAGAAACTATTATGTCAACCTCAGTCAGGCTGTCTGATACCGACCTCAGGTGAACCACGTAAGTGTAGACCATTAAACAGAAACTATACGGTCAATGACCTAAGTCAGGCTGTCTGATGCCGACCTCAGGGGAACCACGTAAGTGTAGACCATTAAACAGAAACTATAAGGTCAATGACCTCAGTCAGGCTGTCTGATACCGACCTCGCGTAAACCACGTAAGTGTAGGCCATTAAACAGAAACTATAAGGTCAATGACCTCAGTCAGGCTGTCTGATGCCGACCTCAGGGGAACCAAGTACAAGTAGACCATTAAACAGAAACTATAAGGTCAATGACCTCAGCCAGGCTGTCTGATGCCGACCTCAGGGGAACCTCGTAAGTGTAGACCATTAAACAGAAACTATTAGGTCAATGATCTCAGCCAGGCTCTCTGATGCCAACCTCAGGGGAATCACGTGAGTGTACAATATTAAACAGAAACGTTTAGGTCAATGACCTCATCCAGATTGTCTGATGCCGACCTCAGGGGAACCAAAAAGTGTAGACCGTTAAACAGAAACTATCAGGTCAATGACCTCAGCCAGGTTGTCTGATACCGACCTCAAGGGAACCACGTAAGTGTAGACCATTGAACAGGAACTATCAGGTCAATGACCTCAGCCAGACTGTCTGATGCTGGCCACAGGGGAACCACGTAAGTCATCATCATCATCATCTTCATTTCCCATTTTCCAGTTGACACTGGGTGGGGGCAAATATGGTTCCTCTCCACTTTGTTCTGTCGTTCCACCATTCCTCTTCCGACAGAGTGTTCCAATCCATGTTCCGTTTTCTAATACTATTCTCCACCGAGTCCATCCAACGCATTCTTGGTCTTCCTCGTCCTCTCTTCCATGTCATCCGTCGTTCCAGTGCTCGTCTTGGTAGCCTTACTTGATTCATCCGTTTGACATGTCCAAACCATCTCAATCTGTTTTGCTCCAGTTTGTCATTTCGTTTCTGTACTCCCAGTTCTTTCCGTATATCTTTATTTCTCACTCTGTCCCTCCTCGTTTTCTGGACCATACTTCTCAGGAATCTCATCGCAGCTGCTTGTACTCGGCTCTCATCCCTCTTAGTCATTGTTCAAGTTTCTGCTGCATAATATGCTTTGTACATAACTTCTTTAGCCTTAATTGGTATATCCTTGTTCCATACAAGTCCCCGTACCTGTTGGTAGAAAGCACTCCCGAGTTGAATTTTTCTGCTGATTTCCAAATCTAGTCTTCCATCTTCAGTCAGTTCACTTCCCAAGTAAGCTTATTTGAAGTGTTTCACTACTTCCAATTCCTTATCTCCTACTTTGATTACTCCTTTTCCTTCTTTCGTATCTCTACTCATCACCACTGTTTTACTCTTCTCCACATTTATCTTCAATCCCCATTGCTCAATCTTTTCATTTATTACGTCTAACTGTTCTGTACCTCCACATCTCATCTTCGCCCCAGACCACAACGTCGACTGCAAACAACATACCTTCATCTTTGCCCTTCTATATTCTTTCCTTGCTGCCTTCATGATGTCATCCATCACCATTACGAACAATAATGGTGACAACACACTTCCTTACTTTAGTCCAGTGTCAATTTTAAACCATTCCGATGACCCGACTCTAGTCTTCACACTACTGTAGCACTCCATGCACATTCCTTTTATCATGTCTCTCAGTTCCTTGCCAATCCCCATATTTGTTAAGCTTTCCCAAACTTTTGTTCTAGGGATGCTATCATAGGCCTTTTCTAGATCAATAAAAGTCATTACCATATCCTTCCCATATTCCCAACTCTTTTCAATGTTCTGTCTCAGAATGAAAATGGGTCCCACTGTTGACCTGCCCCATCTAAATCCAAACTGCTCCTCCTCTATTTGGCTTTCTACCTTTACTCTAATTCCTTTTTCTAGGATTCTTTCCATTACTTTGGCAACATGCGAGATGATGGTGATTCCTCGGTAGTTATCACACACCTTCCTGTCTCCTTTCTTGAATATTGGCGATAGTATTCCCTTTTTCCAGGCTTCAGGTACTTTCTTCTCTCTCCACACACTGCTGAGAAGTCTGTATGTCCACTGCAGTCCCACTGGTCCTGCCGCCTTGATCATTTCTATTGCCACTTCGTCCATTCCCACAGCTTTCCCCATCTTCATCTTCCTAACTGCCCCTTCCACTTCTGCCATAGTAATGTCTGGTTCTTCTTCTATTTCTTCCTCCATCGTTTTGCCTGTTTGCGTAACTTCTCCGCTTGCCTGGCGTCTCACCTTCAACAGCTCGCTGAAATATTCTTTCCATCTGTCCGTTATATCTTCTGGTTTTGTCAATATTTCACCTTCTTTGATTTTCACGAACCCAGTGTTCACCTTTTCATTCCTTCTGCTTTTTATAATTCCAAACAGCAATTTCTTTCCACAATGTATATCCTCCCTTATTTCCTGAGTGAATTCTTCCCAGGTTTTCTTCTTTTCCTCTGCAATTACTTTCTTGCAATCTCTGTTTGCTTCTATATATTTTGCTCTACTCTCTTCAGTCTTTTTTGTTTTCCATTCCTTCCAAGCTTTCTTCTCCTGTCTTACCTTTTCATTCACTCTATCATTCCAACATTTTGTCGCCTTTTCCCGTACCTTTCCTGATGTTCTGCCACAAGTTTTCTCTGCACTGTTTACAAATGCACTCTTAAACTTTTCCCATTCTTGTTCCACATGAGTAATATCCGTCCTTGGTATCTGTTCTTGCAATTCTCTCTCAAACTCTTCTGCAACCTCCTTTTCCTTTAGTCTCCAGACCTTAATCTTTCTTTCCATTTTTTCTGGTAATCTCATGACCTTTCCTACTTTTAATTTTGCTACCACTGCCCTATGGACTCCTCCAAAGGCTTCCTCTGGCATGGCTGCGACATCCATTAGCTCTATCCGATGTCCTTGTTCGACTAATACATAGTCTATCAGAGTTTTCGTTCTTCTATCTCCCCATCCATACCTCGTTATCTTCTGACTATTGTTCTTTCTGAACCACGTCTTCCCTATAATTAATTGGTTTCACTGACAGAAGTCCATTAAGAAATCCCCTTCTAGATTTTTACTGCCATAACCATATGGTCCCAAAATCTTCTCTCTTCCTTGTCTGTCTCTTCCCACTCGTGCATTCAAATCTCCCATTACTATTATTTCCTTATATGTTGGTTTGTTTGTTTGTCTGTTATTTATACAAATCTACACCGTTTCACCGATCTGCACCAAATTTTGTGTACTTACCCTTTGGAACCCAGCGGGTCAACTTTAAATTTCGGACAGACCACTCCATTCCCTGCATTTAGGCCCTTTTGCACAAATTTTCACTATTTCACCGATCTAATAACTTGATGGACATAGCGACAACGACTAACACTATTATCATGATAGTCAACGCCGCACCATTGATGACAGGTTGTCACTAGGCAACAACGATTTACTCTGTGTCATGTTAGTCCGCTAAAATTTGCTAAAAGACACATGAGAAAATTGACCGATGTAATGCAATCCTGTCAGAGAAACATAGTGGCATACATTCCTACATTCACCTATCACCATTTAGCAGATTTCATGTGCAGACAGTTGTTATTTCATTTGCGGGGCTTAGACATCGTGGTCATGTTGCCCCGGGTACATGGATGTGTGTCTAGAATTGTTGTGATAACCAGCGTTATTTTGATTGTTGCACTAGCATGTGTAAATTGGAGATAGGATATGGTATTTGAAGACATTTCTCAGTTTTGATCAAGGATTTATTGAACTGTAGTATTCTCTATGCATTCGTATACCCTGGGGGTAACACTGTCTACTTTAAATTTCGGACAGACCACTCCATTCCCTGCATTTAGGCCCTTTGTCTCAAATCTACACCGTTTCACCGATCTGATCCAAAATTTGTATAATTACCCTTTGGAACCAGGCGAGTAACACTGTCTACAATAAATTTCGGACGTACCCCTCCATTCCATGCATTTAGGCCCTTTGTCACAAATCTACACCGTTTCACCGATCTGAACCAAAATTTGTATACTTACCGTTTGGAACCCAGCAGGTAACACTGCCTACTTTAAATTTCGGACAGACCACTCCATTCCTTGCATTTAGGCCCTTTGGCACAAATCTACACCGTTTCACCGATATCGAGCAACATTTGTATATTTACCCTTTGGGATCCTGAGAGTAGACTAACACTGTCCACATGAAATTTCGGACAGACCACTTCATTCTCTGTACTTAGGCCCTTTGGCACAAATCTGCACCGTTTCACCGATCTGAACCAAAATTTGTATACTTATCCTTTGGAACCCTGCAGGTAACAATATCTACATGAAATTTCGGACATACCGCTTCATTCCCTACATTTAGGCGCTTTGGTGCAAATCTACACCGTTTCACCGGGACAGAGCAGTCCATTCCCTGCATTTAGGCCCTTTGGCACAAATCTACACCGTTTCACCGATCTGAACCAAAATTTAAATACTTCCCCCATTGGAAACTGACGAGTAACACAGGCTGCATGAAATTTCTGACAGACCATTCCCTGCGTTTAGGCCCTTTGGCACAAATCTACAATGTTTCACCGATTTGAACGAAATTTTGTTTACTTACTCTTTGGAACCCTGTGGGTAACAATGTCCACTTGAATTTTCGGACAGACCACTCCATTCCCTGCACAAATCTACACCGTTTCACTTAATTGCTTGTTGGCTTGTAATTCGGGCTTCATCACGTCACCCCTACCAGTGTTCTGGTGCAGAATTGCGAAAATAGTTACATCTTGCGCTGCTTATAAATTGCAGTCACGAGGAATAATTAGTGCAAAAGGATTTCTTATTCTCCTTAAAACAGTTGTCAGTATGAATAGTATGCCTCTGTATAAGTGCGATGGTGTTGGTGCAGTACATAGAGCTGCAATAAGCGACGGTGCTTTCAAAATTACTTTCGTTTATTCCGATCCTTATCCTTGAGCGCTATGTACCGATAAATTACACTATTGCTGCCTCAGGAGCTTGTCCGTCAGTGTTAAGATGTTGACTGTCCCTATTCAGGGGATCAACGTAAGTGTAGACCATTGAACAGAAACTATTAGGTCAATGGCCTCAGCCAGGTTGTCTGATACCGACCTCAGGGGAACCACGTAAGTGTAGACCATTAAATAGAAACTATTAGGTCAATGGTCTCAGCCAGGCTGTCTGATACCGACCTCAGGGGAACCACGCAAGTGTAGACCATTAAACAGAAACTATTAGGTCAATGGCCTCAGCCAGGTTGTCTGATACCGACCTCAGGGGAACCACGTAAGTGTAGACCATTAAACAGAAACTATTAGGTCAATGGCCTCAGCCAGGTTGTCTGATACCGACCTCAGGGGAACCACGCAAGTGTAGACCATTAAACAGAAACTATTAGGTCAATGGCCTCAGCCAGGTTGTCTGATACCGACCTCAGGGGAACCACGTAAGTGTAGACCATTAAACAGAAACTATTAGGTCAATGGCCTCAGCCAGGTTGTCTGATACCGACCTCAGGGGAACCACGTAAGTGTAGACCATTGAACAGAAACTATTAGGTCAATGGCCCCAGCCAGGTTGTCTGATACCGACCTCAGGGGAACCACATAAGTGTAGACCATTAAACAGAAACTATTAGGTAAATGACATCAGCCACGCTGTGTGATGCCGACCACAGGGGAACCAAGTACTGATATCGCGCCAGGTGTTGGCAGTTGGGTTTGAACTGCAGATCTGTTCCCGCTCACTGCTTATCGCGCATTCCAAAAACATTACTTGCTTCACTCACTCAGCACATTCCTTCTCTCTCTGGCTGCGTGTTGTGTGCTGCGATGACAACGATTGGCATGCAGGGAGCCGATATATTTAGATCTGGAATAGGTGGACCGCGCATGCGTACTGCGAGACCCCCCCGCACCCCGTCGCAGCGTGTTCAACTGCCATCTCCTGCCGCGATGACAGTAAGTGTAGGCCATTAAACAGAAACTATTAGGTCAATGACATCAGCCACGCTGTGTGTTGCCGACCACAGGGGAACATAAGGCTACGGTTGCCTCCTTCACAATCCTCGCCTTATTTACAAATACACACAAATAATAATAATAATAATAATAATAATAATAATAATAATAATAATAATAATAATAATAATAATAATAATAATGTTATTGGTTTTATATCCCTTTTAACTACTGATGTTTTTAGAGACGCCGGGGTACCGGAATTTCGCCCCGACGGGGATCTTTAACGTACCAGTAAATCTATTGACAAGTCACATGTATAGGTACAGACACCACTATAGACGGGAAACGAATGTACATCGTCTTGTTATCTACTGCGCCCGTCTGTAACGAGCACACTAGTCTCTTCATGAATTGAAAGTAGAGCTGTCGATTTAATCGATTAAACGGATCGATAACCGATTAAGCAAAAAGTACGATTAACCGATCAATTCGTCGATTAATCGAAGCGATTAAAATAGTAGCGTGGTGTAGGAAAAGCAATTGGTATGCGTAGCACTCAACTGCTTTTACGAACAATAGGAATGGAGCAGGGGAGTATATACGGGGGGAGCTCTGGGGGCTCCCGCACCCCCCGAAAAGAGCCAATAAAAATTATAAAAGTGTTGCTTTCGTAAAAACATAAAATAATTGTAAATTTGGTTGTACCCTAATCTTAACTTATTGGCTAAGTCATAAAAAATACTATCATGGAGCAGAATCACTCCCTTCGTGAACAATCCAGGCCATTTGTTCTTGATGGACTTGCGTAGGCTTGCGGACTGTCGCACAATACACGTCACTGATAATGGTTCGTCTAAAGGAAAAACGTTTCCAATCGGACGACGAACTAGAGGACACCGTACAGGATTGGCTCCTGTCACAACCACAAGACTTCTGGGAACAGGGAATCCTGCGGCTAGTGAAGCAATGGGACACATGTGCACAGACCTGTGGTGATTACTTTTGAATAACGAATAAATTGTACCCACAGTATCGTTTCGTACCTTTTCATTTGAACACTCCTTGTATAGCATTCAAAGGTTTTATCTTATCGAACTGATACTGTGTGAAACCGACTAAAATTTGATTAATCGACCGATTAAAGGTATTCGGTTTACCAATCAAATTTTTCAATCGATCAACAACTCTTATTGAAAGCTTATTCTGTTTTCATTTTCAGGGCTGATCTGCAGCCACGCCCGATCTCAGAATATATTCCAAGAGGCGATGAGAGACCCGAGCTTGTTTCCCGCTCGAATGTGTCGCTCGTGGTTTAGTTTCCGATACCTTCGCAGCTGCTCTGACAACGCCATCTCTTACATTGGACAATGTACCAACAAAAGGTAAGCCAGTACTTGTATGATTAGGGATCATTTGAAATACCTACATCCAGTCAGGGCCGACGAGAGGGAGGGGCAAACGGGGCTGTAGCCCTGGGGCCCGGTCTTGTTGAGGGACCCGCGAAAGTAGAAAACCGCAGAGTAGACAAATTTAACCAATTTTACAAATTTGTCATTTTATTATATTGAATGTATCTGAATCAATTGAATACGCTACAAAATACTATAATGAGAACATGTCACTTATCTTATAACCATTATCTTCCTTCGCGGTCAGAGAATTAGTGCAGTTTCCACTGTTTATAGGGAGGAAAGTTTCTAAACATTTCAACTCGTTCTAATTGCCGCTAAGCTACATTTATGAATCTTCGAAATTTCGAATTTCAGTACATAAAATTGAGAAAGGTGTTGAAATTGTTCTTTTGATGAGAGAGAGTAAAATATTCGGTGAGATACAACAAATGTGACATTGAGAGTTTACAATGAACAAAATTAGTACGTTCCAAAAAAAGTAAATCCAAAAATTCGAAGTTTTCTGTAAAGGGCCTTAAAAATATAAAAGCAAATTTGATATTTCCACTATGTCACGGCGACGAAACATTATGAAGGGGGGCCGTAAGTCCTAGCCCTAGGGCCCGTACTCGCACTCCATGGCCCTGCATCTAGTTGGCAATAGCCAACAATACAACGACAGTAAATGTACAGAGAAATTACTGTATAAGGCGTGATCAAAAATTTTCCGTTTGACAGGCGTACAGTCCAGAATCGGTATGACAATCAGGTAAAATCACCGACGCACCAGGCTGAAGATCCCCGTGTAGTAAAACACCGTGTCCTGCTGCGTGAATAAATCCGATACTGTCTGCTGCACATCTTCGTCCAGCAGGAATCGTCGATACTTCAAGGCCTCTTTTTGAGGGACCGAAGGCGTGATAATCGCATGGTGCGAGATCAGGACTCCAGGGTGGTGCTCGTGTGTCTCCCACTTGAATTGGCGTATCTTCTGTGTTACGACCTTTGCGGTATGAGGACGTGCGTTATCATGAAGCAGCAGCACCCCTTGTCACAGTTTTCACGGGCGTTTCACCTTAATTGCACGCCCCCCCACCCCCCACCCGCCCCTCCTCCCCATCCCCAGGGGCCCACGGCTAGTGGTACGTGGGTTGGCGACCACGGGACCCCAGCTGAGTTCGGCATTGCTTCCACTTACTTGTGCCGGACTCCTCTCTGTCATTTTACCTATTGACCACCCTTGGCCAACTCTTGTTCTTTTCCGACCCCGACGGTATTAGGGTATCTGAGGCCTAGGGAGTCTTTTACTTTCCCGCCTTAAAGGGCCCTTATCTCATCTTTCCTGATCCCTCATTCTTCGAGGGGGCAGACCTCTTCTGTTATCTTCATATCTCCTGCCTTCTGCTCAAGGCCCTTAAGGAGGCAGGGTGTGTGTAGCCCCACCACTTCTGGTGCACCCTGGATAGTGCTACACCCTCAAGGGCTCACGGCTGGTGAGTTCGGGAGTTGGCAACCCCGAGGGATTCGTGACCTAGATCGGGTTTTTCCGCTTTGTCCATTGTCTCTGGGGCGGACCCTCTCCTCTTTCCCTTTCCTCTCTGCCTCTTCTGGTTCTCCTTCCTTCCAAGTCCCTCAATCCTCATTCTTCGAGGGTTGAGGGCATTTCTTTTCCTCCTGTCCATTGTTTGCCCTATTCTTTATTTGTTCGCCATTTCTTCTCTAGTTTGGAAGACTGTAGTTAGTATTAGTTATAGTTTTCATTACATTTTCATCTCATCTTTCACAATCACCCAAACCATTATGGGGCGATAACCTAGATGTTAGGCCCCTTAAAACAACAATTATCATCAACATCATTTTAATTGCACGCCGTAATTTCCGCAGTGTTGTGCAGTAATGGATGAGGCTGGCCTCCCAGATCGACCGGCGTCTTGTGTCGGAACGCGTTCAGCTTCTGTCACACTTCACTGTCCGATTTGAACTGACAGAGAAATTTCCTTATGGGGCTAGCCCCTCGTTATCCCTCGCCTTCCATTGTCTGGCCTCGCATTACCCCGTAAGAAACCAGAAACAACATAATGATTTAGTAAGGCTAGATAAAGGGGGCTACATTAAGGAAACCATGTTATTGGAATATGATGTACCAAATCTTCTTTACCAACATAAAAGAGACTAGCAAATAGATGTCACTAGCACAGCGTAAGATCAAGAAAACAGAGAAATTTAAGTATCTAGGTGAATGGACTGAACCCAACCTGTCAGAAAAAGCAGCGTTATACGCTACATTTAATAAGCTGGAAATGGCCTATAGACTAACTCAGAACATCTATAACAAGAGATGCCTATCACGCATCCTCAAGCTGAAACACTACACTAGAGTCATCCGACCGGAAGCCCTGTTTGCCATAGAGTGTCTGTCAATGAACAAATGAGGCTTAATTGATAAATTGGAGGTGAGAGAGAGGAGAACTCTCAGAAAAATCTAAGTACCAGTTCTAGAAGATGGAGAATATCGGAGTCAACACAACTCAGAGCTCTACGTACAATTAGAGAGACTTTCTGACTGTGCCAGGAAAAGAAGAGTAGCCTTCTATGGTCATGTGGCAAGATTGCCACCAAACAGACTGACCAAGCGTCTATTCACCTTGTGACGAAACAAGAAGGTCCGTACCACTTGGCTGACTGAAGCTGAGAGAAACATCAAATAACTGGCCCTAACAGGCCTACAAGACAGACAAACTATGAGACATATTCTCAAGGAAGTCCGTGGTTTTCAGGATAAACCTCTACGAAAAGGCACCCCCTGGTCGGAGGAAAGGAAGGAAAAGATGCGTCAGTACTGGGCAAAAATCAGAACCCAGCAGTTGACCAAATGTAGTCCCCAGTAGGCCCATCCGAAAGAAGAAGAAGAATCCAAGGCTGATATCACTGCAGTATTAAAGAGTTCAACACATTCCCAATATCGGATTGCTCTTAAAGAGTTAAGTTTATGTGTGGGGGATTATAGATCGGTCCTTTTTCTCTTTCTAGTACGTTAGAAATGAGGTTGGCACCTACGTATTTAACGGGTCAAGCTTCAGATAAGCTCATTTCTTACCTGAGGCACAATGACATTCAAAATTACCACGAAACATTGGCAACGTGATTTTTTATCTTTTCTGATGACTGCAACCTTAGGTTTTTACATTTTAGAACTGAATGTTAACAAGCTAGTATTTATAACATTACTATCCACATAAATATTGTTAAATATATATATAGTATATACAGGGTCATCGAAAATAGTTTCCGGATTTTCAAAAAATCATATATCCCGCTGTAAGTGAGATAAATTAATAATGCGACCTGAAAACTAATCAGGAACTTAGTTTTAGTTTTAGCTGTAACTGAACTCGGCCCGTGACCTTCAGCCGATTCGCAGAATGAATGCGCGACAGAAAGCTGCCACGTCACTGTTTCAGTAGAGAGTGTGATTGCAATGATGACAATTCAGCAGAAAACACAGTGTGTGTTGTGGTTAGTGGAGTTTAAATCGTAACTGTTCAACCCACTTTCTGACGTGTTTATGGTAGGATCCCCCTCATGCTATCGTTTGAAACGCTCTGAACGCAAGATTCCCTAATCGTTGGATTGGTAGGACCGGTCCTATTCAATTGCCTCCTAGAAGCCCCGACTTGACACCCCTAGACTTTTTTTTTGGGGGGGGGATACATAAAAGCCATTGTATGCAGTGAACCTGTCAGAGATTTGCAAAATTTAAGACAACGCATCACCGATGCTGTCGCTAGAGTCACGCCTAAGATGATCCAGCGCACTTGGGCCGAAATCGACTATCGACTGATGTTTGCAGAGCCTCCAAGGGAGTGCATATAGAAACATTGTTTTAAGGTATAAAACAACTTTTTGAGTTGGTGAATTTAACACAAAAAATACTTGTTTTAAAATCTCAAATAGTTCCTGAGCTGTTATTTTTTGAAATTGCTGCAACCTTTCTCGATGACCCTGTATATACTAGCTCGGGAACAGTTATGAATGCATTACATGATAAGCGCTCTTTTTTTTTCTATGTCAATGAACTACGACCTATATCCACATGATGGGTTAAAACCACTGACTGGACTATTAATTATAGTATCATGGAGATGCATGTGCAACGAATTCTTGTCAGACGTAATTTAAGAATTGATGGGGGCATGAAACAAAAATCCCCCTTCCGTCAAATCTTAACTTGACTGTGTATTTTGCGGAACGAAAAGTTCACTGACGAAATGAAGAAAAGCCGATTTGCACTTCCAGCGAAACTCCAAACTCAACCACTCTTCTCTGAAGCCTTAACTCAACACGACTCGATAGTTTGCTGCTGGCTGTATCTGGTGTAATAGGTTCGCCCGCTAGCTAGGCTGTAACTGGGGTAATAGGTTTGCCCCTAGCTAGCTCTTAATCTGTCGCCTCAGTAATTGAATGGAGACTGTTGGAAGAAATGAAAACGTGAAGACACATATAGTGGGCGATATATTGAAGATAGAGATATGCTCTCGCGGACTTTTTTACACTCATAGTAGGCCTATATTGATATTTTTAACGGTTCGCCCAGCGGAAGCTTAAAGGCGCACAAATGCCTGGTTTTTTTTTCGACTTTTTCACTGAAATCGTTAATGCTTGGCTTCCTTTGATTATAAATAAATCATTTTCTACAGAAGCCTTCCTCGAGATATCCTTTAAAGAATGGTGAAAACCGCACCAAAATCCATCCAGTGATTCTAGAGATTACCCATGACATCCAAGAATAGAGATATATTTAATTCATTTTTGCAAGGATATCAATTTATTTTAATTATTATTTCTGAGGTTTAGTCATAGCAATTTGTTGTTCTTTGTAAGCAGTAATTCATAAATTTGACATAACTATATCTTAATTTGCATATTAAGGCTTTCACGGCCCGGATTATTATATAAATAATTCATGCTTTTGGGCTAATGCCGTGTGTATTTAGATTTGAACCATACGTTTCGGAGGCTATATCTTCGGCGTCTTTCAAACCTGTGATTTGGTGGAGGTATGTGGATGATACGTTCGTGGTGTGGGAGGAGGGTTCTGAGAAACTGAACCACTTTATGAACCATCTAAATCAGCTGCATCCTTCAATTCACTTCACAATGGAGCTAGAGTCGGGTGGATGCTTACCTTTTTTGGATGTTCTTGTGAGGAGGAAGGCGGATGGCTCCATGGGGCACAGCGTCTACCGTAAGCCAACTCACACTAATCGTTATTTACATGCGGACTCCCACCACCACCCAGCACAAAAACAAGGAATTATAACAACTCTAGCCAAAAGAGCGGAACGTATTTGTGAGGCATCAACTCTTCAGGAAGAGTTACATGCCTTACAAACCATGTTTAAGGGTAATGGCTATAATTAATCCACTATATATAGGTCCCTACATCCCAGAAGGAGGGATAGACAACCTTCTCAGAGCTCCGACGTGAGAGTAACTGCTTACCTCCCTTATATTCACAACACCACTGACCGCGTTGCTAAGATTCTCCGCAAGCACAAGATAAAAACAGTTTTCGGCACTATGACGAAAATTGGTCAACGTTTAGCATTAAACAAAGATAAATTGTCCCCAATACTACAACCTGGGGTGTATGAAGTCCCTTGTACTTGCGGAAAAGTCTACATTGGACAAAAAAAACGGTCCATTGCAACTCGCATCAAAGAGCATCAAAGGAACATCCGTCTAAACCAACCTGACAAATCAGCTATAGCTGAACATGCCCTGTCTTCAGGGCACGATGTATGTTTCAAGGATGCTCATGCGCTTGCCCTTGTTAAGCACAACTGGTCTAGAATTATAAGGGAGGCAGTTGAAATTCGTAAAATCCCAATAATTTTAAGAGAGACACTGGATATCAGCTGAGTGACACTTGGCTACCAGTTATTAAGGATCTAGGGAGATAGTTCATCTCAGTCTCTCTGTTCTTCACCTATTTCAAATTGTACTTTTTCCCTCTATGGCTACAGAGCCTGGATTTGATCTCCTTTGTTCGTCACTGGAGGAGTTTCCATCTGTTTTTTCGCCGTTGCCTCTGTGACGTTAGGTATCGTTCAGATACACTTCCCATTTGTTTATGTTTCCTTATATCCATCTAACCCTCCCCCCCCCCCTTCTTTTGGACATCCTCATTCTTCGAGGAGTCTTTATATTTTCACCCCACCCCTTTACCTTCTCGTTAGTTACTACTCTGTCCGCCGATCTACCATGGTCCATACAGTAATTTCTGGCAGCTGCTCTCTGGTGACGAACGGAGGAATTTATCTTTTTTTTTTTTTTTTTTTGTAATCTCATTGCTATAATTTCTTTGGCCACATTATTTCCATTGAAAAAGGAGGCAAGGTTTCTCCGAAACGTATGGTTCAAATCTAAATACACACGGCATTAGCCCAAAACCATGAATTATTTATATATAGGCCTATCTTAATTAATATTTAAAATTGAAGTTGTTTCTTCATTTGTATTGATTGGCGTAGTATTATTCAGAATTATTTGCTTTGTTTTTAATGCAAATGTTTATTTTCCAGCAAACCCGGTGACTACTATCTAAGGACATCAGACACTGCTCCATTCGGTCTGCATGACAGGAGTGCTTCGCCACCATTGTCATCAGGATGGCTCACCTAGATACTAAAGATATAATTAAAACAATTTAAAACATTTTGTGTTGGAAGGGAATGTTTGTTGTTTTCTGAACAATTCAACAATTGAATGTACTATTTATCAATAAATGTTCATAAATAGTCTACAGTTCAAGTCATTCCCTCAAAGGGTTGACAGTTGCCTCTTTCTGGCGTGGAAGCCATGGCACAGTCTGTTAGCGCATTGTTCTCCAGTTCATCTTCCCACTGAACAGCTGTGCGTGAGCTGAACGGCTGGCTAGACTTCTACTTGCTCACCCCCAGGGCTGTGTGGGGGATACCGCCTAGGATAGACTAGAGAGCGTTGAAGACATTTTTCAGTGGTGTCTAGTTAACAATTGATAAATTTAAACATTAATTTTACCTCCTCCCCCATCATTTTTGTAATCTGAGCAAATAAATAATGTACTATTTCTCAGGTAGAATCTTATATTCCCTTTCCCTTAATATAATTATCAATAAATGATATAATTTGACAGAAATTCGTGTTGACCAATTGAAAATTACCATTTACTTATTTATTTATTTATTTATTTATTTATTTATTTATTTATTTATTTATTTATTTATTTATTTATTTATTTATTCATCGGATTTACTGGAAGTAGTACCCGGCTTCAACCGGTGGATTTATTTGTTTTATGGATGGCAATGAATACTACTACTGAACTGACACAAACTAATAAAAATATATTTTAAAATAACAGTCTAGGCAGAATTCTTGTGGTGGTGATAAGTAGTAAAATGGACGTAACATCTAGGTTACGTTCCCCTATTGATAACGATAATAATGAACATGTTATTCACTAACTAATTGAAAACAAGTACAGTACTTTCGTGAAGAACTATACAGCCTAATTTCATACATCCCACTTATGTTGATTGCCTCTATCAACATACAACATTCCAGTTTGATTGCTGTAATAGATTCGTAGATATTGATATTGAGAACCGTCTAAATATTTCGGATCGTCGCCATGTTGGATATTTATATATGTAGGTCTTAGAGTTATGTACTATTACATGAAGATTATTGTGTAAGTGTAGTAATCAAATTTCAATCGCACGATTGGGACACAAGAATTGAAAACCATTTCAAAAAATTTCGCACAGCTGCCATCTTGTGGTTATAAAACAATTGAAATAAATTAAATGCCAGTGGATTAAAATTTGTATATGCATTTACCGTACCAAGTTTTACTACACTTGGGTGGTTAAATCGCGAGAAACGTCTATTTAGATATTTAAATTTCGCGTTGCCGCCATGTTGGATTTGTGCTCACCAGGTTATTGAAAGTCCCATAGGTGAACTTATATTCATAGTCTCTATCAACATACAAAATTTCAGTTTGATTGCTATCATAGATTAATAGATATTGAGAACCGTCCAAATATTTATGATGGTCGCCATGTTGGATTGTTATATAAATATGGCATAGAGTTATGTACCATTGAAGGAAAATTATAGCGTAGGTTCATTATTCAAACTTTCACTTGGATCGCATGATTACGACACAAGAAATGAAAACTTAATTTTAAAATTGCGCATAGCCGCCATCTTGAGGTTGTGAACAATTGAATTAAATTAGATGCCAGTGCATTACAATGTGTATAAACACTTACTGTATCGTATTTCACTGCGCTCAGATGGTTAAATCGCGAGAAAAGTCTATTAAAATGTTTCAACTCCGCTTGGCCGCTATGTTCGTTTTGTACTTTATATTGTGCCCATTTAGCAAGAGATATGCCAATCACAGTATACCAGCGTAGCTCAATTCGGGATTTCGGGGCAGCGGTAAGTTTTCCCACTCTGTGACTCACATATTTTGGATCAATTAGAGGATACACTTGCAAAATAACAACAAAAATTAACTCCTATTTAAACACATTTAATTAATAAAATTAATGGCGCTACAAACACTTTAACAATCTAATTACTGACCCAATAATCAACTGCTTGTTCCAAATGAACAAGGAATCACAAATATAAACAAATATTGTATTCAAAACCTGTGGTTTCCACATAAACCAACAATTTTTACTTAGTCTCACTTCCATAAAGCAATAACATTAAGTTTACATAACTCCGAGCTCTTTGGCTCCATGCATTTACATTAATATGGTGTCATTCTTATACACCTCAAACACTATCCTTTATATTTTCTTATTTCTCAAAAACAAATATATAATTATATTTAAAAATCTAGGTTAATTATCTAACTCAATATTTTGGGCATGTCCACACATTCAGTTGTTATCATCTCTCTTTATTTCACAAATATATTAAGGTAATCAGAAAATCAATTGTGTACTCCAGAGCGTGAAGGTACTTGACACAGTCAAAAAACTATAGTTACTCCCGAACTCAGTTGCCTTCAATCAACTCGTGGAATCCCACGTCCATACATTATTACAATAGGGATTGTTATTTATCTCTTATGTCTTAATAGACCATTATCATATAAGAAACTACGATCTGAACCGGCAAACGAAAATATCCATCTACTAGGACCTCGGTTCAACGCCCGGGTCGTTAACAACTTTAAACACTCCTGGTGTTTTCATTCTCTTTACAACAGCTTACGAGACGGTCTCTGTTCCCCCTCGCTTTTAGAGGGCTAGACCATACCACTCGGGTGCGATTTATGACACGTAGGGTGACGGCGACTCCCTGTCTGACCCAACGTTAGTAGCTTATTTCCAAGGCTTTCAAAACAAACCTTCCCATTATATCCAGTTCTGGGGAGACCGGGCTTTACTGTACCGTATACATTCAAACAACATTTCTTTGGTTCACAGACCATTTTCGTATCCTTGGCATTTATTAATTATGAGAGGGTCCTCATTGATTGGGAAGATTAATACACATACGACGACGGAGAATTTAAGGGGCTTTTATCATAAGAAGATTCTGCATTCGAATCTCTTCACGTGCCTCGGGAACCAATCCCTTACAGAGGACTTATACCAAATGCGATTTAGAGTCGGCCGTGGCCCATATGACATACGCTCAATAATACCATATATTAGCTCCCTTTTTAAATACATACACAATGCCTCGTGATACTATGTCACAAATAGAGGACTTATACAATTATCAATTCACTGCAACCAACTACCCTCCATAAGTAATGTACCAAGTATTTTAACCCCTACGCGTTCCTAGCGTGACACTTTAATATTATATTTGCGCTCATTATGCGCTATGCATTATTTTAAGCCGAAAATGTCTTCCCAAGAACTGATATAATCTCTTTAGTAACAATTCATATTATTTTAATTCACATATTAATCTTTCCGTTGTCGATAAATCGCTCCCTGTTTAATATATTCCATTGAACATCATATCTTACACATACATTAAGGCTTAACGCTCTTATGTTCATATCAATTTATTTGATTTCTATTTAACATTTCCATATTTAATTATTATTATTATCTTTATTCTTTATACAAGCTCAAAAGCTATTTCTTTCATATCTCAACTTTACTTTATTTCAATGTCTTTCATGATAATTAATGATATTTCGCTTGCTCTTATGACATTTGTTAAATACATTAACCCTTTATTCACATATTTCCTCTACGGGATTTATTCTTTACATAATTATTTATAATTTCTCAATTTCATTTATATTATTGTTCAGACCGTGTTCTTGATTATTCAGTATTTATTTATTAAAACACATCCCTTTTACTCAAAAACTCCGGTGGGTTTGTACACAATCAATTTCTGACACCAAAATAGAATGAATTTAGTACTCACATGTTTCCAGATCATCCCATGATCTTTAATCTGGTGCGGTGCTTCATTTTTGGGCCCACTTTGAACTTTTTACTCCATATTAAAGGAATTCATCTTACATAAAAACACTTTTTGACATATATTTAAAACACTTAACATTGACGACATTTTTATATACTGATGTGTCCCCTTTGAACACATAATAAACACTAAAAATATTAATTTAACACACAATCTTGATTATTTTACACTTCACAATTCTCGATCACTAGGCCGTATTTCTGAGCCTATCACACGTGATCTTCTTAAATTCCCGTTTCCAAGGGTGAAATTTATTCGATGTCGGCTTCCTATCCTGCAGAATGCGAAAGTCTCGAAACATCTACTGTTCCCTGGAGTCCAATTCTGCTACTCCTATCCTGGATAACCGGCTATTTATCTAGCTTGAACGGCTTCTTTGTAGATCTGTCTATCGATCCTAACGAAAGTCTATACGGATCGAGGTCTCCTCTAAGACCTATAGATTTAGTTCATAGCAGCTAGCACTTCTCAATTCTAGTATTTTTAGAATAGTTCACCTGCTTTCTGGAGATAATGTTTATAGTCTCCTATCGTCTTTATTTGAACTGTTTTAACACTCCTACGTTTCGAACCTTATTCTGTTCTTCCCTTTTAGGGTTCTTCAATTTAAATAACAGTTTATCTATCCGGTACGATGCTTCCGTACGTTATGATCTATTCATTCGTACATTTAACGACCTATCGCCTTTAAGTCCGATGTTCGCAGCCTGCTCTGACTATATCTTATGAATTTTCACTTTAACTTGTATACAGTCGGGCCTAAATCCTATAATTAGGATTTCCTAATATTTCACTACGGCGATACTTTAAAATTTCGTCTTGACCACTCCTTATGGAGGCAAGCAAGTCGTTAATACTGCGACGCCTGTGGCTATCGGATCTTACTTCTGCGGTGTAACACAACGTTTCTCCCCTCAAGGAGTACTGGTAGCTGTTTTCGATGTAACGCAGAGTTACGTCCCCTCACGGACTGTCGGAATGACTACTTCTACGTCGTGGTGCAGCACTTCCCCTCACGGAGTGCTCGTATGACTGCAAGTGCTGATATAACTTCACGTCCTCCTGGACGGATTCGTACTGCTTGATGCGTGGCAACACCCCTCGGGCTGTTCAAGACTGCATGTTTGGCTTGGTAAACCCCGAAGCTTTATACTATTTTACTACAAAAAAATAAGACTCTAGCCTTTTCTGTGGTCAACTTCTAAAATAATGGTGCCACAAATATAAAAATTATACCTTCCGAAAGCTCGTCTTCTCAATGTCAAATGATCTTATTGCCCCTAAGAATCGATCGTGCAATTCGGAGATATTAATTAATTTCTCGTCCTCAATTGTGTGGGTGTTGCATTTCTTTTGCTCTCTCCCCTCCACAGAGGCTTAGGTACTTCCCCAATGACGTCGTCTTACGTCGGCAGTTTTTTTCTGCGCAATTATTAAATGGTTTCTCTTTACTGAAAAATCTCTCATTCAAAATGATTCACTGTACTGTGCTTGTTTACTCATTATTATGCTCGTAAACGTGTTAATTTTAATTATTCCTCTTCTGGCGCATAAGCGATGTTGTCAATTTCCAGCAACGTCAGCTCGAATTCCGATTCAGGCTTCCTTGTCTATCACGGTGGAAATTTCCATTCAGTTATTAATACTCGTGACCAGCCCTCTCTTGAATGTCGAGTGGGGTGATCTCATCTAAGGAACATCTGTCCCTAGTCGCTTGCACAATGTTAAGCTATAATCCTGGCTTAAAATCTCTCTCCGTTCCCTTTAGGAAACTATACGTTTCTTTCATTTCTTCCTTAAGGACATGGGTTCGACCTTCATGGACCCTATGGCCCATGGGTTCAATATGTTCTTGAAATTTACAAAGAAGAACGTGTAGTAGTGCCCTTTATCACCGTAAACAAATTCAGGATGATATCAGTAACAGTTTCGGAGATATAGAATACCGGTGAAATATTTCGCACAGCCGCCATCTTGAGGTTATGTAAACAATTGAACTAAATTAGACGCCAGTGCATTACAATGTGTATAAACATTTGCTGTACCAAGGTTCATTGCGTTTGGATGGTTAAAACGCGAGAAGCGTCTATTTAAATGTTTCAACAGTCGAGGTCGGCCAAAATCGTACTTTGACCTTACCGAGTTTCATTGAAATCGCTCCAGACGTTTAGAAGTTATTATGGGGAAACACACACACGGACGCTCACACATACACACACACACACACACACGCACACGGACAAAAGGTGATCTAATAAGCCTATTTCTTCATAAATTAAAATAGGCTAAAAATGATTAGAAAGAGGAGTAAGTGAAATTAAAACGCTGCCTAGCTATATCTCATTGGCTGTCAGAAAATTAGAGAGCAATCATATTTTGCCGCATAGCGCTGTAGGAAAATAATCGGACCACTTCGGAAAACGTCGGCTGTCCCGAGCTCCCTTGTGGTCTGAGTAGCAATGTTTGTCGAGGACCAGCTCAAGATTTTCATAACATTCTTTTAAATGAACCGAATGTGCGAATGGTACAGAAGCATATTGGTTGCCTTTATGAAAAAAAATCTGCCTTCAGGCTCTTTTTGAGGAATCGATATAAAGACTGCAATTTTCCGGCACATATTGAACACTGAAACGAGCATAGCTCCAGGGACATGGAAGTAAAACCAAAGTCACCTTCTGGAGTAAATTATCACACAAACACATTTTGTCTACTCCAATACCAAGAAAATTGACGCTCTATAAACCAGCGGATTTTCCTTTTAAACTGGATCCTAAAACCTCTGCTGAATCTTATGGAAGCCCCTAGGGCAGACGGACAGATATACCAGGAAAACAGCCCTGCTTTAACCGGATTTTACTACTTTAACTATTGTCTATTTTAGACCGACTACTTCATTGTGATCACTTATGGGACTCCAGAATGTCTTATATTATTATACAGGGCGAGGCGAAAAGATGTTAACACTGTATGGAGACTACAGTAAATAGTTTCTTTGCTCGCAGATTAAAACATGGCGTTCTTACTGTATATTGCATTCAGGAACGAAGGAATATAGCTACCTGGACGAAGGTTTTTCAGTCCCCAAACACGGTACAAGAAACAAGCAGTTCCGTGAAGAACTAAACAGCCTAGTATCATATATCCTACTTATGTTAATTAACTCTATCAACATACAAAATTTCAGTTTGACTGCTGTCATTGATTAGAAGATATTGAGAACCGTCTAAATATATCGGATGGTCACCATGTTGGATTGTTATACAGTATATGCATGCCATAGAGTTATGTACTATTAAATGACGATTATTGAGTAGGTTCATTATTGCAACGTTGACTTCGATCGCATGATTAGAACACAAGAAACAAAAACTTAATTTCAAAATTTCGTACAGCCACCATCTATAGGTCATGTAAACAATTGAACTAAATTAGATGTCAGTGCATTACCAAGTTTCACTGCGCTCCGACGGCTGAATCTCGAGAAAAGTCTATTTAAATGTTTCATCTTTGCTTGGCGGCTTTGTTCTTTGAAATTCTAGTGGTGCTCCTTATCACCGTACAACATTGCAGGGTGATGATATCAGTAATAGTTTCGGAGATATTGAATGCCGGTGAAATATTTCGCACAGCCGCCATGTTGGATTGGTGAGACGTAATAAAATTTGAAGGGCACGGTTGGGGTCGGATGAAATAGTACTATGACCTTACCGAGTTCCATTGAAATCACTCCAGCCGTTTAGATATTATTAGGGGGGGCGGGTGGTACATACACACACAGACACACACATACGCGCACCCACACGCACACGAACAAAAGGTGATCTCATAAGCCTATCTCTTCCTAAATGAATATAGGATAAAAATCAAGGCCTGGACCGCACGGGATGCACCAAGGCGCCTGACAATTGGTAGGATCTATCACAGTGCTTTTTTAAAATCATTTTAAATGATCTTGTCGACTTCGTCGTTACGCTGGGGTCTGGCGTTACGTTATGGTGACGGGACGAAATGAACCCAGATGCACTGAGGTGTGTGACGTCATAGTACCGCTTGGTGCATGTGTTCCCCGACAATCTCTACTTCGTTAGTATAAGACAAAAATCCCCGATTCTTAGATGTTACGGGTAATCTCGAGAACCACTGGATGGATTTTGATGCGGTTTTCACCATTCTGTAAAGGATATCTCGAGGAAAGTTTCTGTAGAAAATAATTTATGTATGATCAAAGGAAGCCAAGCAGTAACGATTTCAGTGAAAAAGTCGAAAACAAACTTGGCGTCCGTGCACTTCTTAAACTTACGCTGGGCAAACCGTTAAAAATATCAATATACTATGAGCGTAAGAATAGGTCAGCATGAAAAGTTCTACAAAAGAAGTCCGCGAGAGCATATCTCTATCTTCAATACATCGCCCACTATAAGTGTTTTTAGACTGGATGGAAGGGGCACGTCCCCGCGCGCTCTGGTGAGCGTGACGGCATCCCACGCGCATGACCTTGGTTTGCACTTGCCGTTCGCAAGTAATTTGAAACAAGGTTAAGTATTATAAAGCAAGATAAGTATTGTGCAGATAACATGTCAAGAGTCTTTCTAGCATTTTTCAGCATTTGTAGCATTTAAAATGATAAAAAAGTCTAGTCTTTCAGACTGACTGTCACTTTTTTTAGGGGGAACGCGGGGGTACGCGTACCCGTTAAACATTTGAAAACTGTTTAATAAAAATATTGGTACATTTGTATCAAGTCCGGCAAATATAACTTCCGACTTGAAAGTTCACCGATCAGCTGGTGTCAACGCGCTGTTCACTACAGCTGGAGGAGATTTTGAGTAATCCTCGATTTAAATCGATCTCTCGAATCAGTTTCTTTTTGTCGGCAACTCGGCACTCCGTTTTCATAAGCACGCAGGTTAGTGTTTGGAGGTGTGGTAGGTTGTTATTTTGTGCGTTTGGTAAGCTTTGTAGGATGAAGGAAATAAAGAACTATTTAACATCCACCCAGGTAACGAAAAAGCTGAAAGCTAATGATTCGAACATAAACAATGACCGAGAAACGCCAACAGTGTCATGTGGTGTTGCAATGGAAGATCATAAGAAATAGCTTTCAACCGCGTGTAACTGTGGGACGGTAGACATTCCCGAATACTGTGATTTGGAGAACAAGCAGGAATTTTGGAGGAAGTACGAATGATTGGTGGTAAAATGATTAGAAATTCTGAGTGCAGTTAACATGTTGACCACAAATAAATTAACCCAATGCAACCTCTCATTTAACATGCCAGTCCGAAAAGTAATAACCAGACTCTGCAAATTGCCGAAAATTGCAAGATCGTGATGTTTTGTTGACAATTGAGAGTACCCCTTAATATATTTTTATAAAAGAAAAAAAAAGCACTGGATCTACGAGAAGTTTGTCCGGACGGGATCCTTTCGAGACGATTACACGGGGAACAGCGGTAGAAAGAGAAGAATATCATCCTCGTCCAGGGAGCGATGGTAGCCAGTCCACGCAAGTCCACGCGCAGACTTTCTCTAGAAACTAACATGTCGCAAAGGGTCTACGCGAGTAGACCTCGTGACTTGGACGACCTGAAACACCGCATCACTCACGTCATCGCTGGAATTCCTGTCTACATGGCCCAGAGAGTCTTACAAACAACAATGAACAGACTCCATAAGTGCATTCAGAAGGATGGGAACCAAATTGAAACCCTTCATCGAAATCCCTGACTTGTAATTTAAAGTGATTAAACGCCCTTCTTTTTGCCTCACTCTGTATATGAATTGCAGCCAATGGCCATAGCAGGGTACTTTAATTGAACACCCAGCAAGTTCAACTTCAAGTAGTTCCAACGTAGGCTACCAGATGTCACTATGACCTAGTGGCGAACCTTGGAAACCTGATAGAGCGTTTCTAACCAACCAAATATAACCTACAAATTTGGCTACACAATAATTATAATGGTAGGTTCTTTAACATTTCATAAATCTATGACATGCGCCCGAAGGAAGGCATACTGAAGGATTTTAACGCTCTTAAAAATCCGACAACTTCAGCCGGGTTTGATCCCACGATCTTGGGCATAGCAGTTCAGCATGTTACCGACTACGTCACCGAAGCCGAATTTAAAGCTCAATGTTTGTCTGTCTGTCTGTTATTTATACATATATACGCCATTTCACCGATCTTAACCGAATTTTGAACACTTACCATTTGGAACCCTGAGGGTAACACTGTCTACTTTAAATTTCGGACAGACCACTCTATTCCCTGCATTTAGGCCCTTTGGCACAAATCTACACCGTTCCACCGATCGGTATTGTTATGACTACTCAGTAGTGTGGTAGTGACAGAGCTGGACCACTTCTTATTGAGCCACCCTCGTATTTGCCCCGAACTTGATATCTCGCTAACCAAACATGGGATTAGAACATACAGGGTGTCCTAGCACTGCTAGTAATGCCCCCTACTTTCCTATAGGCTCTTTATTTGATTAAAAGACCAAAACTAAAAGGTCATTCGCGAGTAGTGGGGTAGTGTTGGTTTTCTGAAGTCGCGCTCGTGCTTGAATATGTATGCCTATGTTGGGAAAGGGTTATGTGGTGGGGGAGGAGTAGGGTCGAGTGAGGGGTCGTTTAGATGGTATTTTTTCCGCTCTAGATGATGGTGAGGTTATTTTTTAAAAATGGATGGAATTGGGAAACGCCATTTGGGGTAAACATGTTGTTTTTTGACATTTTGGCGATGAATGTTTTTTATACGCATGCGCACTTGAGGAGTTTTGTAAGAGGGCGGGCTTTTTAAATGATGATTTATTAATGAGTGTTTTTTAATATGTATTGAAATAAACCCCAAAAAACTAATAGGTCATCGGCTTTTTACTATCTCGCTAACCAATAATCGGATTTAAACGTATGAGGTGTCGTAGGACTCGTGGTGAACTCTCCTTTTCTATCGAAGGGGTATATCCACCCCAAAATAAAAACTACCCTTACCCGGGGGATGAAATAGTAATTTATTTTTGTATACCTACGAACTTGGCGGTTTTTGTAAAAGAGCGGGCTTTTTAAATGATGATTTATAAATGAGTGTTTTTTAATATGTATTTAAATAAACCAAAAAAACTAGTAGGTCATCGGCTTTTTACTATCTCGCTAACCAATAATCGGATTTAAACGTATGAGGTGTCGTAGGACTCGTGGTGAACTCCCCTTTTCTATGGACGGGGTATATTCACCCCAAAATAAAAACTACCCTTACCCGGGGGTTGAAATAGTAATATTTTTTGTATGTGCGCGCACGGTCGGCCTTTGTCAAAAGGACCTAACTATACGTTTGTTAATATTTTCTGAACCCCTCATGGGATTTTGCCATAGGCAGTATCCTAACCCTGGGGGTGACACCCCGTTTTTGAATGTAGGATTCATTTTTGTCGAAAGGGCCTAACGACACTTTTGTTCATATCTCGCGAACCAATCATGCTAGGGACTTGTATGAGGGGTCCTAGCACTTGGGGCAACATTCCCTGTTTGGGGATGAAACTACCCCCCAAAATTGAAAAATCCATATCTTGGAAACGAAGAATCCTAAAATTAGGTGTGATAGCTTAAAAAATAGGGGATGATATGGGCTTTTACCTCGATGGATCATTTCACCCCTAAAACAGTAAATAAATATGTTATGGGGGGAAAAACGTGTTAAACACCTAAAAATGATAAATGAACCTAAGATCTTTTGTTTTTGATGAAAAATAGCAGGGGGTGAAACTACCCCCCAAAATTGAAAAATCCATATCTCGGAAACGAAGAATCCTAAAATTAGGTGTGATAGCTTAAAAAATAGGGGATGTTATGGGCTTTTACCTCGATTGATCATTTCACCCCTAAAACAGTAAATAGTTATGTTATGGGGGAAAAAACGTGTTAAACACCTAAAAATGATAAATGAACCTAAGATCTTTTGTTTTTGATGAAAAATAGCAGGGGGGTGAAACTACCCCCCAAAATTAAAAATCCCTATCTCGGAAACGAAGAAGCCTAAAATTAGGTGTGATAGCTTAAAAAATAGGGGATGATTAGGGCTTTTACCTCGATGGATCATTTCACCCCTAAAACAGTAAATAGTCATGTTATGGGGAAAAAACGTGTTAAACACCTAAAAATGATAAATGAACCTAAGATCTTTTGTTTTTGATGAAAAATAGCAGGGGGGGGTGAAACTACCCCCCAAAATTGAAAAATCCCTATCTCGGAAACGAAGAATCCTAAAATTAGGTGTGATAGCTTAAAAAATAGGGGATGATATGGGCTTTTACCTCGATGGATCATTTCACCCCTAAAACAGTAAATAGTCATGTTATGGGGGAAAAAACGTGTTAAACACCTAAAAATGATAAATGATCCTAAGATCTTTTGTTTTTGATGAAAAATAGCAGGGGGGTGAAACTACCCCCCAAAATTGAAAAATCCATATCTTGGAAACGAAGAATCCTAAAATTAGGTGTGATAGCTTAAAAAATAGGGGATGATATAGGATTTTACCTCGATGGATCATTTCACCCCTAAAACAGTAAATAGTCATGTTATGGGAGAAAAACGTGTTAAACACCTAAAAATGATAAATGAACCTAAGATATTTTGTTTTTGATGAAAAATAGCAGGGGGTGAAACTACCCCCCAAAATTGAAAAATCCATATCTTGGAAACGAAGAACCCTAAAATTAGGTGTGATAGCTTAAAAAATAGGTCATGATATACGCTTTTACCTGGATAGGTCATTTCACCCCTAAAACAGCAAATAGTCATGTTATGGGGAAAAATGTGTTATACACCTAAAAGCATAAGCATCTTTGTGAAACCATGCTTTAATGGACATGTGTATGGAGGATGATTGTTATTATTATTATTAGGTAATTATGGATTAATGTGTGTATAGATAACTAACCTGTGGGGAGCGTGATGGCGCAGGTGCTTAGCTGCTCGTCTTTACCCGGACGGCTGGGGTTCAAATCCCGGTGACAGCGGGGGTTGGAATTTCCACTCGAAAAATCACGTGGCGTCAGGAAGGGCATTCGGCCTTAAATCCCGGGCCAAAACCAAAATGAGCCTGGTTGGCTCCGGCGACTCAAACTAATTGGGAAAAGCCGAAGAAAGAAAAAATGGTAACTCACCAGTAATAGTAAACATTGGTTGGAGGTGTTGAAGAAGTCAGGATGGCCAACCCTTTGCCATGGTTCACGAATGGACCCCAAAAAGATTTACCTGTCAAGACTCAGTATATCCTGTTGCAGCCTTTAGAAAAAAAAATCGAATCGGGGCCTCTGTGGTGACAGTGGACTTATATTCATGATGCTTTTTAAACAAACATAGGCTTGTATACTACCACTGGGTTGAATCTGCACAGAGACACTGGCTTTGGTGATAACAGCACGGCGATCTTGTCAGGAAGTTTCATATTACTAGTCTGCTTGATAGCGGACGTGCTCTGCACATGACTAGATCGTTGTTAGGTTTGACAAAGGCTTAGTGAAGCTTATTGCAACCTTGAAATGAATGTCATGGTATAGCCGGAGTTGGAAGCCAAGACCTTAGGGTTGACAACGAAGTAGGTTAACCACTACACGGTGAGATGGCCAAATAATAATGTAACAGAACATATAGAAACGTTTTCTATAGTTTAACGAATTGGCATACCATGAGAGGTGTAGGTAATGGAAATTGAATCCTTAGCTGATGATTATACTACTTTCCATGCCCACGTATAAGCTATCATGTTAGAAAAAGAATGGTATGGCTTGTTTTAAACGGAGAATAATTGTGTTTACTATGAAGCACAAATCTGAATTTAAAATTAATTTAAAATTAACTAATTTAAAATTAGTTTAGTACGCTGAAGTTAAAATGAATAATGATCACGTTACAGACAGCCAGTTTCAAAGCCATGAGAACTAAGTGAACAAAGAATAACATTCATGAACCAGTGAGGAATTCAGCATGCTGTCCTTTGGACAAGAGAGAAGCGTTCTACAAATTTAACCACCAAGCTGTCCTATCGACCCTCAATGGTTTGGGTCATCGTAAAGATGAAGATTAAATCTAAGCTACTACACTCTTATATACTAGAAGAAGAAATGGAAAACAATAGGTCAAATAAAGGACAGAAGGAATAAAAAATGGCCCTCAACCCTCAAGCATAAGGATTGAGGGAGTTGGAAGGAAGGGTAGCCATGAAAGGCAGATAAAAAAGTATAATAGGAGTGGCTCTGCCTCAGAGGTAATGGATAAAGAGGAGGAAAACTGGACTCAGCTCAGAAATCCCTTGGGGTCGCCAACTTCCAAACTGATCAGCCCTTGAGGGTGTAGCCATATGCAGAGTGCACCGCAAGTGGTGGGGCTTCTTGAGGGGGGCTTGAGCAAAAGACAGGAAAATAACATGAAATTAAAAACAAGGCTGCCTCCTCAGGATATCAGAAAAAATAAATAAACCAGGGCCAATGAAGTTGCAAAAGGAAGAGACTCCCTAGGGCTCGGATACCCTAATCATGTTGGGGTCGGTAGAGAACAAGAGTTGAGCAAGTGTGGTCGACAGGAAATAAGACAGAGAGGAGCCTAGCACAAGTTAGTGGAAGCAATGACGGTCTCAGCTGGGACTCCGTGATCGTCAACCTACATGACACTAGATATAACGCCCAGGGGTGGAATTAAAGACCTATATTGTTTTATATCACATGGCATGCCTTATAATGCAATACTGGTCCTAGGGTATGCAAAAAGGTATTAGAAACTCAGCTAATAATAGTGTGCTTGCCCATGATTATTTTCCCAAGGACTGATAACCATGATTTCCAAGCCCCTAAGTAAGACAAAAAAAAACAAATGATTTTCATTTTCCAATGAGTTGGGGTGAGGTGAGTTTTCTATACACCAAACTGATGTGGTTTCCCACTTCTACTCCAGGCAAATGCACATTTGATGTTAAGAATAGTCAAATGGTTTGCAACTGCTCAATGCTAGGACCTGATTAGTGGCTTTTAAAAAAATGGAATGGAATGGAGTACACTTCCCCCAAAACCAACAAGAGGAGTGTTCGATCCCCCACAACAACCATCCATAAAGTCAATATAAATGACTATGCACTTCAGCTCATGACGGTCTCCTCTCTCCAATCCTACCCCTTGGTGGTGAAAGGCACGCTCTAATACAACCATCATAGTGACAGGTTATCTGTTAAATACCTAACTATCCCCAGATTTACCTTACATTTTCCTAAAATCCACTACATTTTCCGAAAATTGACCAAATGACACAACATTCCAGCAAAATTCAACAAATGACTACCAGATTTATTGAAATTCCATTGATTTACCTAAGCATGGTTTAAACTACCTCAAATTCATATAAAATTAGACGAATATAGATGAAAATTCACTAAAATTTATCAAACTTACCCAAAGCGGGCTACAAACCACTAAATTTATTCATTTTTTTGTAAATTGACTACATGTACTCGAAAATTCCATAATATTCCCTTTACATGTATGCTTTTTGTTGTTGTTGTTGTTGTTTCGTTTACCACACTCCCTGTAGACAATCACCTCAACATGACTTTCTCCTAGACTAGGAGCTTCACATTCGACATGATAGCTGAGTTTCATTTCCCATAAACTTGTCTCTGAGGTGGGTGTCAGGAAAAGGCATCCAGCTGTAAAAACCACACCCTCACGTAGACTTTCATAACCTCTTACGTTGAGGTTTCTTACACTAACGACATTAAATGATTGAACGGTTTCCTTTTCACAATTCCTGTCTATACTTTCCTCTTTAAGGTTGCAAGATGTTTGCAAGATTCCTAAAATGCAATTAAATGTAATAAATACCTTAAGATGGTTTCATTTGTTTAATGCTATGGTGTTGATGATGGATATATACGTTAAGACTAATTTTTGTTAGGTCTTGACTGGCCTTGCAATTAGAAATTGACAAACCAAACATGGGTTATCTACCAGGGGAACACTTTGATCACTATGTTGGTTATTGACCAGTAAGTACAGTTCTAGTAATGAAACAGAAATCCAACACAAACAATGAGCGCACAATGCGGCGGAGATTGGTACCACGATGTACTGTTGGTTATGTAGCTATGTGGAATGTACATCACATATGGTTTACTTGAAGGTTTGGAGATTCCATTAAAGATATTTCTACAATAAACCATTTTCAAATGGTCATTCGTAGGTGTGAAAATATTTATTATATGGTATTTTATGAAAACAATTATAATTTATAAAAAATTTATACGTTTACTGTATTCTTATTTAATGTAAGCACTGGAGGCACTATCGACCAAAATACAGCACTATCTGGAATGTATATTGCATACTTGAAGGTTTGGTGATCCCATTAAAGGTATTCCTACAATAAATGATTTTTAAGTTGTCGTTCTATGGCGTGAAAATATTTAATATATGATATTTGCTAAAAGGATTTACCACTGCAATTATTTTACAAGTAGTTATTTTAATGACCAACAGAGTTCACTGTTAAAAAGGTAGAGCCCTATGTGGAATGTAGGATAACATGTTATACATGATACGTGACAACTGTAAGGCTTGTGATTTTTAAGATGCCTTTATCCCTATATTAATCACCCAGTTTGCAATACTGATAACTGCAATGTTTCTGGAAAAAAAAAATTGAAACAAAACAAAAATCAGCATTGAAAAACCAAAAAGTGGTTGAGCATATATATAGTGGGGGAAAGAAAAGTTTTGTAAACGCTAATGTCCAACAAGACTAATTAAATCAGTAACTGTCAGGGTGGCCGAGTGGTTAAGGCGTTTGACTTAAGATCAAATTTCCAAATATATAAGGAAGCAAGGGTTCGAATCTCTTCCCTGACATAACTATTGCTTGAACATGCAAGAAAACAAGAAATATACACAAACTAGGTTTATCAATTTAATCATTTTTTACAAGAGATAGACACACAGAATACAGCTCTTTTGGTTTATCAGTTCTTTTAAACATAACACTTGTTGAAAATTATTTTTAGGGGATGGGGGTGTTGCTACGTTGACCCATTACACAATAATAGCAGCTTTACGAAGTTCATTTTCTATATTTAATAGCTCTTTCTCATAACCAATATGACCAAGCTGTTTACAGGCATGCAAGAGCTGTAGACGTTCGACTAATATATTAGGATCGTTCCATTTACTATTTTTTATGAATGGTTTCAGAATCTCGGGAAGCAGTTCATCATTATCACCATTAATATGATTATCATTCTCATTATTATAATCATTTTCATAATGATGATCATTATCATCGTTATCATTTCCATGATAATTTCCACCTGTGTCCACAGTCTGTTCAATGGTTTGAGTTGTCTTTGATAGTGTTGAAAGCTTCTTTTTAGATGTGCGAGAATGCTTTAACATTGTTATGTTATTATTACCACTATTACCTTTCCTCACTAACTTTTTAATGGGGTATATTGTCTCTGATAGGGTTGAGGGCTTTTGAGATGTGGGTGCATGTGTGAACATGGGTTTCACAGGAGGTGTTAAAGGTTTCTCATTAAACAACTCGCTAACAGCATGAGTGCGTTGTAGTGTATTAAACTTGAGGTTAATATTATCTTGAGCAGTACTATCTTTCTCTTGGACTTGGTTTCTTGCTTTGGTTTGGGTTTTTCTTACATTTAGACTAGCGTGATTATTAAGTTTACATTCATGATTGTTTGAAGAAAGTACGTCCAATTCTTTTGTTTTAAGCATTCCTCGACACTGTTTCGATCGTTGCTTTGAACAGCGCCAAATAACAGTTCCATTTTTATTGTTTCGTTTCACAATATATGAATATCCTTTATAGTATGCATAAGGCTTACCATACCTAGTCACTGATACTTCCATATCAACTGTCAAGCACAAACTAATCTCTAGTAAAGACAACTTGGTAATAACAAAAATAGTTTAATGTGGGAGCATATATACATGCAAAAAGTGGGAGCAAAGGTGGGGGGTAAAAAGTGGGAGCAAAAGTGGTAGCAAATGCGGGAGAAAAAAAACTGTGAGCAAAAAGTGGGAGCAAATATGGGATCAAATGTGGGAGCAAAGCAAATATAAAAAAGTGGGAGCAAATATGCTAACAAATATGTCAACAAATATACCAGCAAAAGTAAATACACAAGTCAAGATCGATTAAAGTGCAAAGAAAATATGGAAGCAAATATGAGAGCAAAAATGGTGTTTTTCTAAAACAACTAGACATAGCAAACTTAGTCATAACCTAACCTCACCTAACCTCACCTAACCTCACCTAACCTAACCTCACCTCACCTCACCTAACCTAACCTCACCTCACCTAACTTCACCTAACCTAACCTAACCTAACCTAACTTTACCTAACCTAACTTGACTGAACTTTACCTAACCTAACCCATCATAACTTCACCTAACCTAACTTTACCTAATCTAACTTCGCCTAACCTAACTTTCAACTCACAGATCAAGATTAAATTCTAGGCATAGTTGAGTTGGAACCCAAGACTTCAGGGATAACACACAAGTATACTAGCCACTACACCGCAAAAATGAGCAAATTACCATGCAACACAACATAAAGTAAAAGTTTCCTGTAGTGTAACTCATTGGCTGTCAACCATAGTTCGGGAATTCAAACCCAAGACCTCAGGACGTTTTGTTTTGAACATTATCAGAAATATTATTCCATTCGCATTTTGCTGCTGCTGCTTATAGTTATAAGAGTTGACATTAATATGGAAAGCAAAAAAAATGTGGGAGCAAAAAGTGGGAGCAAAACGTGTAAGCAGAAGTGGGAACAAACAAGTGTGAGCAAATATGGGAGCAGAAAGTGGGAGCAAATGTGAAAGCAAAAGTGGGAGCAAAAAGAGCGAGGAAAAGTGAGTGCACAAAGTGGGAGCAAAATGTGTGAATAAAAAGTGGGGCCAAATGTGGTGTTTTACTAAAACAATCTCCCCTAACCTAACCTAACCTAACTTCACCCAACCTAATTTCACCTAACCTAACTTCACCTAACCTAACCTTCCAACTCTCAGATCAAAAATTAAATTCTGGCCATAGTCGAGTTGGAACCCAAAACCTCTGGGATAACACCCAAGTATACTAGCCACTACATCGCGAAATGGGCAAATTATCATGCAACACATCACAAAAATAAAAAGTTTTCTGTAGTGTAACTCATTGGCTGACAATCATAGTTGAGAATTCAAACCCAAGACCTCAGGACTTTTGTTTTGAACATTATCAGAAATATTATTCCATTTACATTTTGCTGTTGCTTATAGTTATAAGAGATGGCATTAATATGGGAGCAAAAGTAAAAGCAAAAAGTGGGTGCAAGCATGGCTGGTTGTAGAGACTTTCATATCAACAAATACACATAAATTAAATTTTAGTAAAGTGACTTGGCTAATAATAATAATAATATTAACAGTTTAAAAAAAATTCAAGGGGAATGATGTTTTTCAGGATGTAATTTCCAAAGTACTGTCAAGAATAATAATTACATGAACAGATTCCAAGAACTCTAGAGTGCTTTTAAGGTTAATGATTGGCTAGGAGTGAGATAGAGCTAGCTAACCTAAGTTAACCTCAGCTCAGTAAACCTAACCTTGTCACATGGCATGTTCTACAAGTATAGACTTGCTTTGAGACTGGCTATGACGTCACAGATGAATGGCGGTGGGAGGCTGGACGTGACTTTTTATTACCCAAAAACATTTTCCTTTTTGCCAGCCTCCCACCGCCATTCATCTGTGACGTCATAGCCAGTCTCAAAGCAAGTCTATACTTGTAGAACATGCCATGTGACAAGGTTAGGTTTACTGAGCTGAGGTTAACTTAGGTTAGCTAGCTCTATCTCACTCCTAGCCAATCATTAACCTTAAAAGCACTCTAGAGTTCTTGGAATCTGTTCATGTAATTATTATTCTTGACAGTACTTTGGAAATTACATCCTGAAAAACATCATTCCCCTTGAATTTTTTTTAAACTGTTAATATTATTATTATTATTAGCCAAGTCACTTTACTAAAATTTAATTTATGTGTATTTGTTGATATGAAAGTCTCTACAACCAGCCATGCTTGCACCCACTTTTTGCTTTTACTTTTGCTCCCATATTAATGCCATCTCTTATAACTATAAGCAACAGCAAAATGTACATGGAATAATATTTCTGATAATGTTCAAAACAAAAGTCCTGAGGTCTTGGGTTTGAATTCTCAACTATGATTGTCAGCCAATGAGTTACACTACAGAAAACTTTTTATTTTTGTGATGTGTTGCATGATAATTTGCCCATTTCGCGATGTAGTGGCTAGTATACTTGGGTGTTATCCCAGAGGTTTTGGGTTCCAACTCGACTATGGCCAGAATTTAATTTTTGATCTGAGAGTTGGAAGGTTAGGTTAGGTGAAGTTAGGTTAGGTGAAATTAGGTTGGGTGAAGTTAGGTTAGGTTAGGTTAGGGGAGATTGTTTTAGTAAAACACCACATTTGGCCCCACTTTTTATTCACACATTTTGCTCCCACTTTGTGCACTCACTTTTCCTCGCTCTTTTTGCTCCCACTTTTGCTTTCACATTTGCTCCCACTTTCTGCTCCCATATTTGCTCACACTTGTTTGTTCCCACTTCTGCTTACACGTTTTGCTCCCACTTTTTGCTCCCACATTTTTTTTGCTTTCCATATTAATGTCAACTCTTATAACTATAAGCAGCAGCAGCAAAATGCAAATGGAATAATATTTCTGATAATGTTCAAAACAAAACGTCCTGAGGTCTTGGGTTTGAATTCCCGAACTATGGTTGACAGCCAATGAGTTACACTACAGGAAACTTTTACTTTATGTTGTGTTGCATGGTAATTTGCTCATTTTTGCGGTGTAGTGGCTAGTATACTTGTGTGTTATCCCTGAAGTCTTGGGTTCCAACTCAACTATGCCTAGAATTTAATCTTGATCTGTGAGTTGAAAGTTAGGTTAGGCGAAGTTTGATTAGGTAAAGTTAGGTTAGGTGAAGTTATGATGGGTTAGGTTAGGTAAAGTTCAGTCAAGTTAGGTTAGGTAAAGTTAGGTTAGGTTAGGTTAGGTTAGGTGAAGTTAGGTGAGGTGAGGTTAGGTTAGGTGAGGTGAGGTGAGGTTAGGTTAGGTGAGGTTAGGTGAGGTTAGGTGAGGTTAGGTTATGACTAAGTTTGCTATGTCTAGTTGTTTTAGAAAAGCACCATTTTTGCTCTCATATTTGCTTCCATATTTTCTTTGCACTTTAATCGATCTTGACTTGTGTATTTACTTTTGCTGGTATATTTGTTGACATATTTGTTAGCATATTTGCTCCCACTTTTTTATATTTGCTTTGCTCCCACATTTGATCCCATATTTGCTCCCACTTTTTGCTCACAGTCTTTTTTCTCCCGCATTTGCTACCACTTTTGCTCCCACTTTTTACCCCCCACCTTTGCTCCCACTTTTTGCATGTATATATGCTCCCACATTAAACTATTTTTGTTATTACCAAGTTGTCTTTACTAGAGATTAGTTTGTGCTTGACAGTTGATATGGAAGTATCAGTGACTAGGTATGGTAAGCCTTATGCATACTATAAAGGATATTCATATATTGTGAAACGAAACAATAAAAATGGAACTGTTATTTGGCGCTGTTCAAAGCAACGATCGAAACAGTGTCGAGGAATGCTTAAAACAAAAGAATTGGACGTACTTTCTTCAAACAATCATGAATGTAAACTTAATAATCACGCTAGTCTAAATGTAAGAAAAACCCAAACCAAAGCAAGAAACCAAGTCCAAGAGAAAGATAGTACTGCTCAAGATAATATTAACCTCAAGTTTAATACACTACAACGCACTCATGCTGTTAGCGAGTTGTTTAATGAGAAACCTTTAACACCTCCTGTGAAACCCATGTTCAGACATGCACCCACATCTCAAAAGCCCTCAACCCTATCAGAGACAATATACCCCATTAAAAAGTTAGTGAGGAAAGGTAATAGTGGTAATAATAACATAACAATGTTAAAGCATTCTCGCACATCTAAAAAGAAGCTTTCAACACTATCAAAGACAACTCAAACCATTGAACAGACTGTGGACACAGGTGGAAATTATCATGGAAATGATAACGATGATAATGATCATCATTATGAAAATGATTATAATAATGAGAATGATAATCATATTAATGGTGATAATGATGAACTGCTTCCCGAGATTCTGAAACCATTCATAAAAAATAGTAAATGGAACGATCCTAATATATTAGTCGAACGTCTACAGCTCTTGCATGCCTGTAAACAGCTTGGTCATATTGGTTATGAGAAAGAGCTATTAAATATAGAAAATGAACTTCGTAAAGCTGCTATTATTGTGTAATGGGTCAACGTAGCAACACCCCCCATCCCCTAAAAAATAATTTTCAACAAGTGTTATGTTTAAAAGAACTGATAAACCAAAAGAGCTGTATTCTGTGTGTCTATCTCTTGTAAAAAAATGATTAAATTGATAAACATAGTTTGTGTATATTTCTTGTTTTCTTGCATGTTCAAGCAATAGTTATGTCAGGGAAGAGATTCGAACCCTTGCTTCCTTATATATTTGGAAATTTGATCTTAAGTCAAACGCCTTAACCACTCGGCCACCCTGACAGTTACTGATTTAGTTAGTCTTGTTGGACATTAGCGTTTACAAAACTTTTCTTTTCCCCACTATATATATGCTCAACCACTTTTTGGTTTTTCAATGCTGATTTTTGTTTTGTTTCAATTTTTTTTTTCAGAAACATTGCAGTTATCAGTATTGCAAACTGGGTGATTAATATAGGGATAAAGGCATCTTAAAAATCACAAGCCTTACAGTTGTCACGTATCATGTATAACATGTTATCCTACATTCCACATAGGGCTCTACCTTTTTAACAGTGAACTCTGTTGGTCATTAAAATAACTACTTGTAAAATAATTGCAGTGGTAAATCCTTTTAGCAAATATCATATATTAAATATTTTCACGCCATAGAACGACAACTTAAAAATCATTTATTGTAGGAATACCTTTAATGGGATCACCAAACCTTCAAGTATGCAATATACATTCCAGATAGTGCTGTATTTTGGTCGATAGTGCCTCCAGTGCTTACATTAAATAAGAATACAGTAAACGTATAAATTTTTTATAAATTATAATTGTTTTCATAAAATACCATATAATAAATATTTTCACACCTACGAATGACCATTTGAAAATGGTTTATTGTAGAAATATCTTTAATGGAATCTCCAAACCTTCAAGTAAACCATATGTGATGTACATTCCACATAGCTACATAACCAACAGTACATCGTGGTACCAATCTCCGCCGCATTGTGCGCTCATTGTTTGTGTTGGATTTCTGTTTCATTACTAGAACTGTACTTACTGGTCAATAACCAACATAGTGATCAAAGTGTTCCCCTGGTAGATAACCCATGTTTGGTTTGTCAATTTCTAATTGCAAGGCCAGTCAAGACCTAACAAAAATTAGTCTTAACGTATATATCCATCATCAACACCATAGCATTAAACAAATGAAACCATCTTAAGGTATTTATTACATTTAATTGCATTTTAGGAATCTTGCAAACATCTTGCAACCTTAAAGAGGAAAGTATAGACAGGAATTGTGAAAAGGAAACCGTTCAATCATTTAATGTCGTTAGTGTAAGAAACCTCAACGTAAGAGGTTATGAAAGTCTACGTGAGGGTGTGGTTTTTACAGCTGGATGCCTTTTCCTGACACCCACCTCAGAGACAAGTTTATGGGAAATGAAACTCAGCTATCATGTCGAATGTGAAGCTCCTAGTCTAGGAGAAAGTCATGTTGAGGTGATTGTCTACAGGGAGTGTGGTAAACGAAACAACAACAACAACAACAAAAAGCATACATGTAAAGGGAATATTATGGAATTTTCGAGTACATGTAGTCAATTTACAAAAAATGAATAAATTTAGTGGTTTGTAGCCCGCTTTGGGTAAGTTTGATAAATTTTAGTGAATTTTCATCTATATTCGTCTAATTTTATATGAATTTGAGGTAGTTTAAACCATGCTTAGGTAAATCAATGGAATTTCAATAAATCTGGTAGTCATTTGTTGAATTTTGCTGGAATGTTGTGTCATTTGGTCAATTTTCGGAAAATGTAGTGGATTTTAGGAAAATGTAAGGTAAATCTGGGGATAGTTAGGTATTTAACAGATAACCTGTCACTATGATGGTTGTATTAGAGCGTGCCTTTCACCACCAAGGGGTAGGATTGGAGAGAGGAGACCGTCATGAGCTGAAGTGCATAGTCATTTATATTGACTTTATGGATGGTTGTTGTGGGGGATCGAACACTCCTCTTGTTGGTTTTGGGGGAAGTGTACTCCATTCCATTCCATTTTTTTAAAAGCCACTAATCAGGTCCTAGCATTGAGCAGTTGCAAACCATTTGACTATTCTTAACATCAAATGTGCATTTGCCTGGAGTAGAAGTGGGAAACCACATCAGTTTGGTGTATAGAAAACTCACCTCACCCCAACTCATTGGAAAATGAAAATCATTTGTTTTTTTGTCTTACTTAGGGGCTTGGAAATCATGGTTATCAGTCCTTGGGAAAATAATCATGGGCAAGCACACTATTATTAGCTGAGTTTCTAATACCTTTTTGCATACCCTAGGACCAGTATTGCATTATAAGGCATGCCATGTGATATAAAACAATATAGGTCTTTAATTCCACCCCTGGGCGTTATATCTAGTGTCATGTAGGTTGACGATCACGGAGTCCCAGCTGAGACCGTCATTGCTTCCACTAACTTGTGCTAGGCTCCTCTCTGTCTTATTTCCTGTCGACCACACTTGCTCAACTCTTGTTCTCTACCGACCCCAACATGATTAGGGTATCCGAGCCCTAGGGAGTCTCTTCCTTTTGCAACTTCATTGGCCCTGGTTTATTTATTTTTTCTGATATCCTGAGGAGGCAGCCTTGTTTTTATTTTCATGTTATTTTCCTGTCTTTTTCTCAAGCCCCCCTCAAGAAGCCCCACCACTTGCGGTGCACTCTGCATATGGCTACACCCTCAAGGGCTGATCAGTTTGGAAGTTGGCGACCCCAAGGGATTTCTGAGCTGAGTCCAGTTTTCCTCCTCTTTATCCATTACCTCTGAGGCAGAGCCACTCCTATTATACTTTTTATCTGCCTTTCATGGCTCCCCTTCCTTCCAACTCCCTCAATCCTTATGCTTGAGGGTTTAGGGCCATTTTTTATTCCTTCTGTCCTTTATTTGACCTATTGTTTTCCATTTCTTCTTCTAGTATATAAGAGTGTAGTAGCTTAGATTTAATTTTCATCTTTACGATGACCCAAACCATTGAGGGTCGATAGGACAGCTTGGTGGTTAAATTTGTAGAACGCTTCTCTCATGTCCAAAGGACAGCATGCTGAATTCCTCACTGGTTCATGAATGTTATTCTTTGTTCACTTAGTTCTCATGGCTTTGAAACTGGCTGTCTGTAACGTGATCATTATTCATTTTAACTTCAGCGTACTAAACTAATTTTAAATTAGTTAATTTTAAATTAATTTTAAATTCAGATTTGTGTTTCATAGTAAACACAATTATTCTCCGTTTAAAACAAGCCATACCATTCTTTTTCTAACATGATAGCTTATACGTGGGCATGGAAAGTAGTATAATCATCAGCTAAGGATTCAATTTCCATTACCTACACCTCTCATGGTATGCCAATTCGTTAAACTATAGAAAACGTTTCTATATGTTCTGTTACATTATTATTTGGCCATCTCACCGTGTAGTGGTTAACCTACTTGGTTGTCAACCCTAAGGTCTTGGCTTCCAACCCCGGCTATACCATGACATTCATTTCAAGGTTGCAATAAGCTTCACTAAGCCTTTGTCAAACCTAACAACGATCTAGTCATGTGCAGAGCACGTCCGCTATCAAGCAGACTAGTAATATGAAACTTCCTGACAAGATCGCTGTGCTGTTATCACCAAAGCCAGTGTCTCTGTGCAGATTCAACCCAGTGGTAGTATACAAGCCTCTGTTTGTTTAAAAAGCATCATGAATATAAGTCCACTGTCACCACAGAGGCCCCGATTCGATTTTTTTTTCTAAAGGCTGCAACAGGATATACTGAGTCTTGACAGGTAAATCTTTTTGGGGTCCATTCGTGAACCATGGCAAAGGGTTGGCCATCCTGACTTCTTCAACACCTCCAACCAATGTTTACTATTACTGGTGAGTTACCATTTTTTCTTTCTTCGGCTTTTCCCAATTAGTTTGAGTCGCCGGAGCCAACCAGGCTCATTTTGGTTTTGGCCCGGGATTTAAGGCCGAATGCCCTTCCTGACGCCACGTGATTTTTCGAGTGGAAATTCCAACCCCCGCTGTCACCGGGATTTGAACCCCAGCCGTCCGGGTAAAGACGAGCAGCTAAGCACCTGCGCCATCACGCTCCCCACAGGTTAGTTATCTATACACACATTAATCCATAATTACCTAATAATAATAATAACAATCATCCTCCATACACATTTCCATTAAAGCATGGTTTCACAAAGATGCTTATGCTTTAAGTGTATAACACGTTTTTTCCCCATAACATGACTATTTACTGTTTTAGGGGTGAAATGAGCAATCAAGGTAAAAGCCCTAATCATCCCCTATTTTTTAAGCTAACACACCTAATTTTAGGGTTCTTCGTTTCCAAGATATGGATTTTTCAATTTTGGGGGGTAGTTTCACCCCCTGCTATTTTTCATCAAAAACAAAAGATCTTAGGTTCATTTATCATTTTTAGGTGTTTAACACGTTTTTCTCCCATAACATGACTATTTACTGTTTTAGGGGTGAAATGATCCATCGAGGTAAAATCCTATATCATCCCCTATTTTTTAAGCTATCACACCTAATTTTAGGATTCTTCGTTTCCAAGATATGGATTTTTCAATTTTGGGGGGTAGTTTCACCCCCCTGCTATTTTTCATCAAAAACAAAAGATCTTAGGTTCATTTATCATTTTTAGGTGTTTAACACGTTTTTTCCCCCATAACATGACTATTTACTGTTTTAGGGGTGAAATGATCCATCGAGGTAAAAGCCCATATCATCCCCTATTTTTTAAGCTATCACACCTAATTTTAGGATTCTTCGTTTCCGAGATAGGGATTTTTCAATTTTGGGGGGTAGTTTCACCCCCCCCCCTGCTATTTTTCATCAAAAACAAAAGATCTTAGGTTCATTTATCATTTTTAGGTGTTTAACACGTTTTTTCCCCATAACATGACTATTTACTGTTTTAGGGGTGAAATGATCCATCGAGGTAAAAGCCCTAATCATCCCCTATTTTTTAAGCTATCACACCTAATTTTAGGCTTCTTCGTTTCCGAGATAGGGATTTTTAATTTTGGGGGGTAGTTTCACCCCCCTGCTATTTTTCATCAAAAACAAAAGATCTTAGGTTCATTTATCATTTTTAGGTGTTTAACACGTTTTTTCCCCCATAACATAACTATTTACTGTTTTAGGGGTGAAATGATCAATCGAGGTAAAAGCCCATAACATCCCCTATTTTTTAAGCTATCACACCTAATTTTAGGGTTCTTCGTTTCCAAGATAGGGATTTTTCAATTTTAGGGGGTAGTTTCACCCCCAAGCAGGGAATGTTGCCCCAAGTGCTAGGACCCCTCATACAAGTCCCTAGCATGATTGGTTCGCGAGATATGAACAAAAGTGTCGTTAGGTCCTTTTAACAAGAATGAATCCTACATTCAAAAACGGGGCGTCACCCCCAGGGTTAGAATACTGCCTATGGCAAAATCCCATGAGGGGTTCAGAAAATATTAACAAACGTGTAGTTAAATCCTTTTGACAAAAGCCGTCCGTGCGCGCACATACAAAAAAAATCTATTTCACCCCCCGGGTGAGGGTAGTTTTTATTTTGGAGTGAATATACCCCTTCGATAGAAAAAGAGAGTTCACCACGAGTCCTACGACACCTCATACGTTTAAATCCGATTATTGATTAGCGAGATAGTAAAAAGCCGATGACCTATTAGTTTTTTTGGTTTATTTCAATACATATTAAAAAACTCATTTATAAATCATCATTTAAAAAGCCCGCTCTTTTACAAAAACCACCAAGTTCGTAGGTATACAAAAATAAATTACTATTTCATCCCCCGGGTAAGGGTAGTTTTTATTTTGGGGTGAATATACCCCTTCGATAGAAAAAGAGAGTTCACCACGAGTCCTACGACACCTCATACGTTTAAATCCGATTATTGGTTAGCGAGATAGTAAAAAGCCAATGACCTATTAGTTTTTTTGGTTTATTTCAATACGTATTAAAAAAACACTCATTTATAAATCATCATTTAAAAAGCCCGCTCTTTTACAAAAACCGCCAAGTTCGTAGGTATACAAAAATAAATTACTATTTCATCACCCGGGTAAGGGTAGTTTTTATTTTGGGGTGGATATACCCCTTTGATAGAAAAGGAGAGTTCACCACGAGTCCTACGACACCTCATAGGTTTAAATCCGATTATTGGTTAGCGAGATAGTCAAAAGCCGATGACCTATTAGTTTTTATGGTTTATTTCAATACATATTAAAAACACTCATTAATAAATCATCATTTAAAAAGCCCGCCCTCTTACAAAACTCCTCAAGTGCGCATGCGTATAAAAAAACATTCATCGCCAAAATGTCAAAAAACAACATGTTTACCCCAAATGGCTTTTCCCAATTCCATCCATTTTTAAAAAATAACCTCACCATCATCTAGAGCGGAAAAAATACCATCTAAACGACCCCTCACTCGACCCTACTCCTCCCCCACCACATAACCCTTTCCCAACATAGGCATACATATTCAAGCACGAGCGCGACTTCAGGAAACCAACACTACCCCACTACTCGCGAATGACCTTTTAGTTTTGGTCTTTTAATCAAATAAAGAGCCTATAGGAAAGTAGGGGGCATTACTAGCAGTGCTAGGACACCCTGTATGTTCTAATCCCATGTTTGGTTAGCGAGATATCAAGTTCGGGGCAAATACGAGGGTGGCTCAATAAGAAGTGGTCCAGCTCTGTCACTACCACACTACTCTACTCATATTTAACTAACTTGTACAGTGCGTCCGTAAAGTCTCTCCGTAGCGCGTGTCTCACCTTGCGGGACGTGTTAGGTTGGCAGTACATTCATGATATGTTGTTACAAGGAAAACAATTACAATAAATTAAGTAATGCAGTTATACAGGGAGATTGTTTTGCTGGAGTGTTGCCGGCGACCGGCTGCCGGAAGCGCGCGCCTTCCGCCAGCCAACCGAGCTCGGGGCGCGGATAGCGCGCAGGTGTAAACCGTAACAAAGTACATTAATTAATGGCAAATTCACCAGCAAATCGTGATTAAAGAACTTACCTTTTCACAGAAGATGCTGAAAATGTTCTCCGTCAGCTGATAGACAGGCGTTGTACCATGTAAATTAATTGGCTTTTACATGTTGTAATTCTCTTCTGTTGTGAGGGCTATCTGCTGCCGTATATTGTTCTCCAGCTCCACTAGAGTACGGGCAACCCGTCAGAAGCAGAATTTTTCATTATCGACAATGGATCAACCGATTGTGTTAATAAAGAGCAACATTTTAAGAAAACTTCATTGATCTATTCACTTTGTATTTTAAATTAGCCCACAATTAAACATCAAACGGGCTTAGGTATATGCTTCGATTAATTACAGTAAACACGCAGGGGGGAAAAGTAGCACCTATATAATGTAACGACCGCTGCGATGGAACATTGCATATACAGCGGCATAAATGTGCTGCCAACCTAACACTTCCCGCGAAGCGACATCCACGTAGATCGCCGCTGCGGAGAGACTTTGCGCATACTTCGACATGAGTGTGCTGCCTACCTAACACTTCCCGCGAAGCGAGATCCACGTAGATCGCCGCTGCGGAGAGACTTTGCGTGTACAGCGACATGAATGTGCTGCCAACCAAACAGTTCCCGCGAAGAGAGATCCACGTAGTTTACCGCTCTGTATGTATGTAGAACTTATTACCTAGTAAATTGAATCTGTGTCTGAATATACAGTATTTGCATGTCGAATGAAAAGTCATCCCACAAAATTATTTGTTGTAGGCTATGTCATGTGTTGTGTATCATCTGTGTGTTGATTTCAGGATTGTGAAGGTTATTTTGAGATATTATGTCAATATTAACCATGCTAGATAATTGGATCATATCATTACGTCGCATGTTAAGAGGAATTCATATCCTATGAATTGACATGCGCAACATCTTTGAATTGCGGAATTTCCGTTGTGCTGTTGGGACAACACAGGAGAAGATATTACAGCGATTCTTCATTCGACCACAGAGCGGCAGCAAGGTCACATGAAAAAATACAGGAAGCAATCTGCTGTTCCTGCAGGAGGTCTTTTAATACTCCTAACTTACCTATTCTATAGCCACATTTTGTAAATCGATGAACTAAAAACTATATAATTTCTCCATTTTCTTCTTCTTCTTCTTCTTCAATTCCCTTATGCTTTCAAGCGTCGGGGTAGCCTCGTTTGAGCCATTTCTGCCATTCCGCTCTATTTCTGCACATTCTCTTCATCTCCACAACAGTTTTGCCCCCTATTCTCCCGTGTAAAGCAATAACTCCTCCCTCAACTCGCATTTCATGTATCTGTTTTACTTTTCTTTCCTCTTCCATTCTCGTAACATGTCCGAGCCATCTCAAACGACGTTCTTCAACAACTTCACCAATTGCTTTTTGTCTTAATTCCTAACTTCGAACTCGATTTCTTCTTGTCTTTCCTACTGCTCTTCTCAGAAACTTCATTCATGTGGCAGTGATCCTACTTAGATGTTTGTCTTGTAATGCCAAACTCTTCATACCATACAGCGTAATCAGTGCCATGATTGCATTATAGATTTGCTTTTTGGTCTTAAGACTTATCTCCTTCTTCCCTACTATTGTGGTATTCATCTTATAATAAGCTGATTATAATTTCATGTTGTCAAAATAAGGACGATCTTGTGCTTTTCTTTAATTACAAAATGTCTAGTTTGTAAATTTCACTATAGCAAAATAACATGTATATTTGCATTACGGTGTTGCTGGTTTCATTTTAATGTTTTTGGTAACACTGAGAAGTTCTGTTTTGCGCTCTCACACCAAGTGGTTTCTGAGTTGGAAAATATTTTGTTATTGTGCATTTAATTAATTGTGTAAGCGGAATGTGTATATGTATTGAGTTTGTTCAGTGAAGAGTCTATTGAGTGTTTCTGAGTGAGTGTTTCTATAAATTGAGGAGCTAACCAACAAAAGGCATTTTCTCCACACAAATCATTTGTTTCGGAAAATGAGAAAGTCTTCTATTTCTTGTAAGAGCTATGATACATGTACAATTGTTAGCCTATTTTCATTAATGAAAAAGTAGGCTTATGAGATCACCGTGTGTGTGTGTATGTGTGTGCATATGTGTTTGTTTGTGTATTTGTCCCCCCACACCACCCCCTTAATAACATCTAAACGGCTGGAGCGATTTCAATGAGACTCGGTAAGGTCATAGCGCCATTTCGGCCGACCCCGACCGTGCCCTTCAAATGTTATTACGTCTCACCAATCCAACATGGCGGCTGTGCGAAATATTTCACCGGCATTCTATATCTCCGAAACTATCACTCACATCATCCTGAAATTTTTACGGTGATAAAGGTCACTACTACAAGTCCATCTATGTAACTTTTAAAAACATGTAAAGTACAAAACGAACATGGCAGCCAAGCGAAGTTGAAACATTTTAATAGACTTTTCTCGCGATTTAACCATCTGAGTGCAGTGAAATATGGTAGCCTACAGTAAATGTTTATGCACTTCGTAATGCACTGGCATGTACTTTAGTTTAATTGTTTACATAACCTCAGGATGGCGGCTGTGCGAAATTTTAAAATTAAGTTTTTATTTCTTTTGTCGTAATCATGCGATCAAAGTGAAAGTTTGAATAATGAACCTACGTAATAATGTTCATTTAATGGTACATAATTCTATGGCCTATACATACACTGCCGGAAAAATAAATTAGGTCACCCTTTTAGAGGTTACCAATTCACTCAAGATTTATTGTGGCAACAGTGCATATGAAATGATTAAATATATAGATCAATTGGTCAAGCGGTTCAGAGATACCAGATATCGACCCATGCTGAAACACCCATATTAGTACGAGGTGTAGCCTCCACGGGCGGCAATGCAGGCACTGACTCTTGCATCCAGTCGATCATACAGATGGCGAATACTGTCTTGGGATACGTTATTCCACGCCTGCTTGACCTATTCATACAGTTCTGTAAGAGTTGTGGGTGTACGAGTCGCACGAGTCCCTTGTTGGCCCATCATGTCCCACACGTGCTCGATTGGCGACAAGTCCGGCAATCGTGCTGGCCAGGGAAGTTGCTGCATGTCTTGCAGTGCACGTTGAGTTGCACGGGCAGTGTGTGGGCGAGCATTATCCTGTTGGAACAACACATCCCCTTCCTGTTGCAAGAACAGCAAAAGAACGGGTCTAACAACATCCTGCACGTACCGAGCGCTGGTTAGCGTTCCCTCAACAAACACCAAAGGTGAATGAGAGTTGTAGCTTATCGCACCCCAGACCATAAGGTCTGGGGTGGGGCCGGTGTGTCTTGGGCGAGTGCACTCTACGAGACAGCGCACACCAGATCTATGTCGAACGCTCCAACGACCATCACTTGCGTGCAGGCAGAATCTGCCTTCATCGCTGAAGACCACGGCGCGCCATTCCATATTCCAAGTGATCCTCTGACGGCACCTCTGGGTGCCCGTAGTCCCACTGCTAGTAACCGGTTCGCAACAGTTCGTGTTGACACTTCCGGGCTCACAAACCATCGTATCTGTGTTGTGGTAGCTGTACGATCTGCCACTGCTGCCCTTACAATACGACGATCCTGGCGGACATCTGTGCTGCTTGGACGTCCAGAACTTCGTCTACGAGTGTGAGAATGTTCACGTGACCACTGATACCAGCATCGTTGCATAACGGACACAGCACGTCTAACTTGTATGGCAGTTCTCCGAAGGAACCATCCCGCCACTCAGAAGGCCACAATTTGACCCCTTTCAAACCGCTCAGTTGGCTGTAGGAAGCACGAGTGCGTCTCCGTGGCATTGTACCTGCTTGCTTCACACGTTTGCACCACAATGAGCCGTATGGCTGTGAGCTTTCTCTATTAAATGGTAGACATAGATGGCGCTCTGGAAGTTATGTCGCTGCGCTATCTGTTGGCGGACGACGTTGAAACCCTTATCATAACATCTACTATCCCCCAGGTGGCATCTGCCGTCATCGGATCAAAATTGACGTCTTCTTTTCAGGTGACCTTTTTTTTCCTGCAGTGCATAACAATCCAATATGGCGACCATCCAAAATATTTAGACGGTTCTCAATATCTACGAATCTATTACAGCAATCAAACTGAAATTGTATGTATTTTAAAGAGGCAATTAACATAGGCTAAGTAGGATATATGAAAATAGGCGTTATAGTTCTTCACGGAACTACTTGTTTAACATTGGATTTATGTTAGAATATATTTACATTGTAACATGTTGAAACAAATCTAGAACAGGAGTATTTCTTGTAATTTAACTCAAAACTTTGGAGAAAACACACCTTATGATTGAGAGCAGTGGAGGAATTACCTTTTGATTGAAATTGAAGTGGAGTAAACTCCGTTGAATTGAATGATACAAGAATTAGCGGCTTCGGTGGCGTAGTTGGTAGCATGCTGAAGTGCTGTGCCCAAGATAGCGTATTCAAACCCGGCCGAAGTCGTCTGATTTTTAAAAGCGTTAAAAATCCTTCAGTATGCCTCCCTTCGGAGGGGAAGTGAAGCCGGCGGTCCCATGCCATAGATGTATGGCATGTAAAAGATCCTTCCACAGACTTAACATGTGTGAAGCTAAATTGTTAGGTTAGATTTCGTCGGAACGCTCTATCAAAGTTCCAACGTTCACCACTAGGTTTCAATGATATCTGGTAGCGAAAGTTGGAACGACTTGGAATTGAACGGAACTTGTAGCTCACCCTAAGGGTGTCCGCTGGAAGCAGCTACAGACTCAGGCGAGCCGAACATGTCCTCGGACACTTCCGGCACTAAAAGCCATACGATAAATAAATAAATATATAAAGTTATAAACTTGTATTAGCCTATATGAGTACATCGTTTACGTAACCAATAAAATTGTGAAATTATATAGGGCTGACTGATATCAAAACAAAGCAATTTTTACACATCCATATCATGAATTTAAGCAATTACGGGTACATTTGTAAATGAACTACAGCTTTGCCCCAATGTACCCATATATATATATATATCAGTTTCTTGTGGACACGATAACTGCCGTAATTTTGCACCAATCACTTTGAATTTTTTACATAATATGTATCCCTATAAAATCTCGGTCGAGTTCGTTAATGGGCAATATCCGTCGAAGGGCGTAAAAATGGGGGGCTTTTGTACTTACTACAAACACGATTCTAGCCTCATAATCTCCAAGCAAAGCAAACAAAATAGCCAACCAAACAGATGTCAACCTAGGCAGCAGATGATTGGTTGAAGGGAGAAAATACCATTTGTTCGAAAACAGGCTATGGATGTAACTGTTTGTAACTGTGATTTTCAACCTCCAGATTTAACGGGATGAAAAATATTTTGAAAGAAAATGTTGTTAAACCATGATAGTTATTGACAAGACAAAGACACTGATGTTCGGAACTCGATTTTTAGCCTATTTTCAATTTTGAAAAAATAGGCTTATGAGATCACCTTTTGTCCGTGTGTGTGTGTGTGTGTGTGCGTGTGCGTGTGTGTGTGTGTGTGTGTGTGAGGTGTGTGTGTGTGTCCCCTAATAAAATCTAAACGGCTGGAGCGATTTCAATGAAACTCGGTAAGTTCATAGCACTATTCCCAGCGACCTCGACCGTGCCCTTCAAATTTTGTTACGTCTCACCAATCCAACATGGCGGCTGTGCGAAATATTTCACTAGCATTCAATATCTCCGAAACTATTACGGATATCGCCCTGAAATGGTGTACGGTGATAAAGGGCACTACTAGAAGTTCACCTATGAGACTTTCAAAAACCTGGTGACTACAAAACCAACATGGCGGTCAAGCGAAATTGAGACTTTTAAATAGACATTTCTCGGGATTTAACTATCCAAACGTAATGAAACTTGGTACAGCAAATGTTTATACACATTGTAATGCACTGGAGTCTAATTTAGTTCAATTGTTTACATAACCTCAAAATGGCGGCTGTGCGAAATATTTCACTGACATTCTATAGCTCCGAAACTATTACAGATATCATCATGCATACGGTGATAACGGGTACTGATACAAGTTTACCTATGTATATTTCATAAACCTGTAAAGTACAAAACGAACATGGCGACCAAGCGAATTTGAAATATTTTAATAGACTTTTCTCGTGATTTAACTCTCTGAGCGCAGTGAAATGAGGTACAGTAAATGATTTTGCAGATTGTAATGCACTGCCATGTAATTTAATTCAATTGTTTACATAACGTCAAGATGGCGGCTGTGCGAAATTTTAAAATTAAGTTTTTATTCTTGTGTCGTAATCATGCGATCGAAGTGAAAGTTTGAATAATGAAGCAAGGCAATAATTGTCCTTGAATGGTACATAACTCTATGGCCTATACATATAACAATCCTAAATGGCGAGCTTCCGATATATTTAGACGGTTCTCAATATCTATGAATCTTTTACAGCAACCAAACTGATTTTTTTAATGTTCATAGGTGAACTTCTAGTGAGCACAAATCCAACATGGCGGTGACGCGAAGTATAAATATTTAAAAGGACGTTTCTCGCGAATTAACTATCCGAGTGCCGTGAAACGTTGCACGTTAAATGCTTATACAAATGTTGATCCACTGGCATGTAATTTATTTCAGTTGTTTGCATAATCACAAGATGGCTCGTGTGCGTACTTTTAAAATCTCGTTTTTAGCCTACTTTTCACATTTGGCAAAAATGAGGAAAAAGTAGACTTATGAGATCGATCCGGGAAAATGTGTGTCTGTCTGTCTGTCTGTCTGTCTGTCTGTCCTTCTGTCTGTCTGTCTGTCTGTCTGTCAGTCCTTCTGACTGTCGGTCTGTCTGTCTGTCTGTCTGTGTGTGTGTGTGTGTGTCCCCCTATCAACTCCTAAACGGCTGCAGCAATCAAAACCAAATTTAGTATGAGTAAAGATGTGAACCGGAATAGCTCACGTCCATATTTGAAAATGATGTCAGTGCTACCAACTGCTGAAAAAACGCACTAGAAATTTGAGCTCCATGTTGGATATCTTGCAAGGTATGCATGGGAGCTATCCCAAAATTGGCACACATGTAGATAATACTACGTCAGTTTAATTTCCAGGAGGCCAGCCAGAACAGTGTTGCCAAAATAATTTTAAGCCTTCTGATAAGTCCAATGTTTAAATGCATATAACTTCTACACTATCAATTGGATTTCAACCAAATTTTGTATGTAATATCTGTTCATAAACAGATATGACTGAGCGTATTCTCAAGAGCCACCAGGGCTGCCAACTGTTAATAATTGCTCTCTCTATTTTTTTATACAAATACCAATATATCAGAAAGTATGCAAGCCAACAGCTTTAAACTATGCACACGTATATTCTGACATTTTAGATTAATTTGGAGTAACTTATATACGTCAGTTCTACCAACATGATTATAAGCCTGCTGATAGTACCAATTTTTGAATACATGTAACTTCTATACTATCAGTTGGATTTCAACCAAATTTCGTATGTGATATGTGTACCATAACAGATATGACTATAAGTATTGTTAAGAGCAATCAGGGCTGCCAACTGTTAATAAATGCTGTCTATATTCTTTTTACCCTAATATCAATATATCAGAAAGTATGCAAGCCAACAGCTCTATACTTTGCACACGTATAGCACCTGACATTCTAGATTAATTTGGAGTAATTAATACAAGGCAGTGCTGCCAACATGATTATATGCCTGCTGATATGTCCAATTTTAAAATACATGTAACTTCTATACTAACAAATGGATTTCGTCCAAAATTGGCACAACAAGATATCATAATAATTCAGATTATTTCTGATCAGCACACGCATGGTATTGTTGGCAATATACTTTTACGCGTGCTGATAGATCCAGTGTCTAACTGCATGTAACGTCCATTGGACGTCAACCAAATGTTTTTATTCTGTACCTTAAGAGGTGGAACTAAGAATATATTCAGTCACCAGGGCTGCCAACTGTAGTGCTCTATTAGGCTACATTATACCAGGTATATTTTGAACTAATTAGATATTTCGATATTACCAACTTAATTTCGTCATTATTCTAGATAGGTTCATATACTGTAGAATAATCATTGGCATGAAAAGTAGGCTGTATAGTTCTTCACGGAACTTCTTGTTACTTCTTGTGTTCTAATCATGCGATTGAAGTTTGAATACCACACGTACACAATAATCTTAATGTAATAGTACAAAAATAAAAATCCATCCTGGCGACCATATGAAATATTTAGACGGTTCTCAATATCTACGAATCTGTTACAGCAATTAAACTGAAATTTTGTATGTTGATAGAGACAATTAACATGAGCAGGACATATGAAAATAGGCTGTATAGTTCTTCACGGAACTACTTGTTCCTTCTTTTTTTCCTTTTTTTCGAGTGGGCATAAATCGCATTTTGAGATTTAGATCCTCAATTATGTTTCTAATATTTTTATTTTTTAGAATGATGAATCTAGAGCCACCGCTGGAATGACCTATGGCTACACAGACACTCATCACGTTGATTTCTCAATATTGCGTAACAGTTATCAAGTAAGCCAGTACCGCACCACCGAAGGCACATGAAACATTTAAGTCGAGAGTGAAGAAACCTAATGCCGTGATGTGTAATTTTGAATGAATTAATTGCATGGAGAATGAGCTCAGTTCATCCATGTAGCGCATACCAAATGGTTGGTGACAGCGATGGTGGTTGTGTTAGCCTCTGCTGCCACCAAATGTCAACAAACTATGGTGGAAACCAGCTGGTAGATATGAAGTACATCCCACATGAAAAATGTAATCATTCTTCCCAAAACAATGCCATCTTGCATGGCATGAATCAGGTCGAACAGGAGTGATGTAAAGCAATAACCTTGACGTAACAATATGCTTAAACCATGGACTGAGTTAACAATCCGTGACAACTCACACAACTTACTAAAATATATCTTAATTGTCTTATGCTATGTCTGCCATCCAATATGAGTTTTTGGCTTCCTCCTACCCAGGGCATTCTGATAGTGCTCGTGCCTAACAGCTGTTCTTTGTGAAAATAGTCTTCAGTATCAGTCACACTATTTGACCAGATAGCGGGTTCAAACCCGGCCGAAGCCGTCGGATTTTTTAAGAGCGTTAAAAATCCCTCAGTATGCCTTCCTTCGGAGGGGAAGTAAAGCCGGCGGTCCCATGTCATAGATTTATGGCATGTTAAAGATCTTTCCACTAATTACACCTGTGTGAAACTAAATTGGATAGGTTAAGAATGTAAACAACGCTCTTAGGTTTCTACGTTCGTTGCCAAGAGCCGACTGCGGTGGCGTCTAGTAGCTAGTTCTGAACTAGGCCTAGTAGTCGTTGACGGTGGCGCTTGGCGGCAAAAGTAGGAACTATTTGAAAATTCAAAGTTGCAGTCCCTACTTGAATTTAAAAAACAGATACACACACTAATACAGTCATCACAATTAACACCGGTTATCAGACAGATTCTACACACACCCAAAGTACACGGGGCTACATGACCGCGTTGTCGCAGCCCCTAAACTAAGGAACCAACCAACCAACACTATTTGAAATGAGAGAATTTAAAGTGATAAAGCAGCCATTGAGAAAATACATAAGACTAGTAAATTGAATGTGATGAAGTGAATGAATGATGTGCGCAATAATATGGAGTGCACAACGATATGGAACCTCCCGAGCGCAAACGTACAAACTAAAGACAGTATACAGAATGGCTAAATACACAAGTGTTATTACAAGTTCTATGATTATACGTCTTCTCAGTTTTCTGTCCCAGTTCTTAATGTATTCTGCCAGCACAACAGCAACCTGTGATAGTTTACCGAACATTCTTGTTAGCTTCCTGGAGTTGAGTGGTGACTGCGACAGAAGAATCGCCAAGGCTAATGCAAATAGCATTCCTTCCAAACAAATATAAATTACTACTATGACGCAATTACTATTCCATTGAGGAAACGGATAGACAGTATCAGAACCTACGGTCACAATGCCGCCCAAAAGAAGGAAGCAGAAGGCGCAAATGTGATACGTTTTGCCACTAATTGAAAATTTCAACACCTGTATATTTTTCTCGTGGAGAATTTCGGTGGCGAGTTCGTACGGTGCTAGACCAATATATTTCACATATCTGAATAATGAAACTGGAAATACGTTAGGCTGAATAGGGTGTTTCATAGAGTGTATTGCACTTCCTGACATGTTTCACTAAAGACTCCACGTCGACTGATGTTCTGGCGGATGTTGTCAGAGAGTTTAGTGTCTCATCCAACAGTAGCACATATTTTCATACCAGGAGCTTCTTGTAAAAAAAAGAATTCTTTTGAATACGTCATTCAACAAGTTACACCTTCCACGGAAACAGATAGTGGACCTTAAACTGGATGAGAATCGATGATAGCCTTTCTGAAATTGGGTTTCTTCTTGTATTGAGCTCCAACTCCAACGCGTCTTTTCTTTCACAAACAACGATTCTTAGAAGCATATAAAATATCAATTCATTTCAACATTATATATTCCTCCCTTCGTATATTTGTATTAATAACATTAATGCAATGCCACTTGAAATAATAAACTTATTCGACACCATCAGACAGCATGTCTCTCGTCTACTGTATGAGTGGTCTCAAATTGAATAACACGAACTGCTAATATTTAATAACATACTTATCGTAATTAATTGGCGGTGACGCACTTTGTACATTAAAATACCCACTAGAATGACGAATCTTGCAAGTATAAGGCTTTTAGCTAGTTTGAAGGCACCTGCCGCAGTTTAAAAAAACGCTTCATGGTCTTTTACTGGACAAAGAATTTCCAATAAAGAGGACGGGAGCACTAGTACACGACAGAATATGAACTGAATAAATACGAAGGCAAGTCAATAAGTATCTGCAATCAATTTCCATAATTTACTAGCTGTGCCCGGCATGCGTTGTAATGACAACAAATAAAGTGTTGGCATTGTAACTTTGTTTGTTGAAGTGATTTTGAATACACAATATTTTTTTTCTTTTCCCGTTAATTGCCTCTAAACTTTTGTAAAGTGGATTTATTAATTCGGAAACATTCGTGAGAGCGTGCACAACAACTCACCAAAGTTTCATCGCAAGCAAATGAATGGTATATGAACGCATACGGGACTTTGTTGAAACGATTTGCGCACCGTCACACATTCGTTGAATCAACTCATGGGCCACCTATTGAAAAATGGATTCACTAATTCATAAACCTTCGCAGGAGTGTACCAACTCACGAGAATTTCATCACAATCCGATGAATGGTATATAAACGCATACGGCACTTTGTTGAAACTATTCGCACGCCAACACTCATTTGTTAAAACTACTCGCGCGCTATCTATTGCAAATTGGATTTACTATGCCTATAACCATCCCGGGAGTGTGCACAACAACTAACCAAAATTTGATCGCAATCGCATGAATGGTATATAAACGCATGCGGGATTTTGTTGAAACGACAAGCGCGCCGTTACTCATTTGTTGAATCTACTCATGCACTACTTATTGTAAAATGGATTTACTAAGTTAGAAACCTTCGCGGGAGTATACACAACAACTCAACAAAGTATCAGTGCAATCAGGTGAATGGTATATGAATGCATACGGGATTTTGTTTAAACGATTCGCGCGCCATCACTCATTTGTTGAATCTACTCGTGCGCAACCTATTGTAAAATGGATTTACTAAGTTACAAACCTTCGCGTAAGTGGGAAAAACAATTCACCGAATTTTCATCGCAATGTAATGAATGGTATATCAACGCATGTGGGACATTGTTGAAATGAATCGCGCACCAACTCTCATTTGTTAAAACTGCTCGCGCACTATCTATTGGAAATTGGATTAACTACGCCTATAACCAACCCGGGTGTGTGCACAACAACTCACCAAAATTTAATCGCAATCGGATGAATGGTGTATGAACGCATAAAAGACGAACACACAAATTCAGTATTTGTGCCAGCCAAAGGGCCTAAATGAAGGGAATGAAGAGGGTTGTCCGAGATTTTTAGTAGATAGAGTTACTCGCCTCGTTCCAAATGGTAAGTATCTACCCGTGCGCTAACAACTGTGAAATGCGAGTCTTTGTTGAGACGATTCGCGCGCCAACACTCATTTGTTCACACTACACGCGCGCAATATATTTTAAATGGATTTACTATGCGTATAGCCATCCCGGGAGTGGTCACAATAACTCCCTTAAGTTTCATCACAATCGGATGGATGGTATATGAACGCATACGGGACATTTTCCATGATTGGCCTTTGAGAGTCCCGAAACACTGTGAGCATCACTTTTTCGGCATAAGGTTGACTCTTCAATTTCTTTCTGACGGGGGACCTGGGATGCTTCCATTCCATGCTCTGACGTTTGCTCTCTGATTCGAATTGGTGAACCCATGTTTCATCCACTGGTAAACACTTCGCTGTGGCAAAACCTTATCCCCGTCTTGTGCTGAAAGTCGTCTATGAATTTCAGGTCCTGATACGTCCTCAGACCAGAAAAAGCAGTTTACGGCAATTCAGGGCACATTGTTTGAATGAACTCACTCGACTGGGTGCTTTAATTAACACTTTCTTTACGGATGCTATTACTCTGTTCACATCTGGAAAAATACTCCTTACAGTTTCAGCAACACGGTGCATGCCGTGCGCTGAACAAGTTAAATGAGTCATCTTGCTGTATAGAATTTTCGACCCCTGGGATTCTTTAACCATATAAGGTGCAGCGTCTGTAATTAATAGAAGCACTTTAGCATATCGGATGCCATCAGGCCACAGAAGCTGTTAGTAAAAATGACTGTGATGGATCGCATGAAATGGCCCATTATACTGGACATGAACATTTTTAATAATTTGAATATTGTATCCCAAGTGTTAACAAGAAGTTCCGTGACGAACTAAAGAGCCTACTTTCCTGAAAATTTAAGATTCATGCCAATGATTAATCTATATGGATCTATCTAGAATAATGACGAAATTAAGTTGCTAATATCGAAATTTCTAATTAGTTCGAAATACTGTACTACATAATGTAGCCTAATAGAGCACTACAGTTGGCAGCGCTGGTGACTGAATATATTCTTAGTTCCATCTCTTAAGGTGCAGAATATACAGTAAAATTTGGTTGGAGTCCAATGAATATCATGGACGTTACATGCAGTTAAACATTGGATCTAACAGCGCGCGTAAAATCATGTTGGCAACAATGTCATGCATGTATTGGTAAGAAATAATCTGAAATAATATGATCTATTGTTGTGCCAATTTTGAATGAAATTCATTATCAGTATAGAAGTTACATGCATTTTAAAATTGGACTTTTCAGCAGGCTTAGAATCATGTTGGCAGCACTGACGTATATTAGTTACTCCAAATTCATCTAGAATGCCAGGTACTATAGGTGTGCAAAGTTTAGAGCTATTGGCTTGCATTCTTTCTGATATATTGATATTAGGGTAACAAAAATAGAGACAGCACATATTAACAGTTGGCAGCCCTGGTTGCTCTTAAGAATACGCATAGTCATATCTGTTATGGTACACATAGCACATACGAAATTTGGTTGAAATCCAAATGATAGTATGGAAGTTACATGTATTTAAAGTTGGACCTTTCAGCAGGCTTAGAATCATGTTGGTAGCACTGACGTGTATAAGTTACTCCAAATTAATATAGAATGTCATGTACTATACGTGTGCATAGTTTAAAGCTGTCGGCTTGCATACTTTCTGATATATTGGTATTTGGATAAAAGGAATTAAGAGCATTTATTAACAGTTGGCAGCCCTGGTGGTTCTTAAGAATACGCTCAGTCATATCTGGTTACGTACACATACAACATACGAAATTTGGTTGAATTCCAATTGATAGTGTAGAAGTTATATGCATTTAAAAATTGGACATATCAGCAGGCTTATAATCATTTTGGCAACACTACCATGTATGGCCTCCTGGAAATTAAACTGCAATATTATTATCTATATGTGTGCCAATTTTGAAATAGCTCCCATTCATATCTTCCAAGATATCCAACATGGAGCTCAAATTTCAATTGCGATTTTTCAGCAGTTGGTAGCAATGACATAATTTTTAAAATGGCCGTGAGATATTCAGGTATAGATCTTTACTCCTACCAAATTTTGTTTCGATTTCTCCAGCCGTTTAGGAGTTGATAGGGGGGGGGCGACACACACACACAGCCAGACGGACAGACAGACAGAAGGACAGACAGACAGAAGGACAGACCGACAGACAGACAGACAGACACACATTTGCCCGATCTCATGTCTACTTTTTCCTCATTTTTGCAAAATGTGAAAAGTAGGCTAAAAGGCGTGTTGAACTTAGCGCGCTGATGCAGTTCCCGATTTTCTTGACAGGTAGCGCCAGCTATCGGGCCGCTCGCTTGCGGAGTGGTTGAATATTGAACTATTGAACTATCCTGTCAGATATTCCTGGCAGAAAATATTTGTGTTTCAAAGAACTAATAATTTATTATGTGTCCTTCAAAGAACCATTGAACTCTAGGTAATATTGGAATGCTGACTGTATGGGAGCAAAGTGCGGATTTGGTGCGACTAGTTACGCCTGGTAGTGCACGTAAAGGAGGAGAGTTTTACGTACTGTATACGAACGCAAGGATGATAAACCTACGTACGACGAGATACAAGTAAAAAGGTACTTTTGAACATTTAGGCGAACGGTAAACTAAACGGAACTTAGCCTACGCCGAAATACATATTTCAAAATATCATAGTGTGTGTGTGTATAAGCCTCCGTGGCTTAGGCGGCAGCACGCCGGCCTCTCACCGCTGGGTCCGAGGTTCAAATCCCGGTCACTCCATGTGAGATCTGTGCTGGACAAAACGGAGGGAGACAGGTTTTTCTCCGGGTACTCCGGTTTTCCCTGTCAAAATTTCATTCCAGCAACACTCTCCACTATCATTTCATTTCATGTCATTCATTTAATCATTGCCCCAGAGGAGTGCGTCAGGCCTCGGTAGCCGGCACAGTCCATATCCTCGCCGCTAGATGGGGGCTTCATTCATTCCATTCCTGACCCGGTCGGAGACTGGAAGCAGGCTGTGGATTTTAATTTTCATAGTGTGTGTGTGTGTGTGTCTACCGCTTATTATTCCCGTTTTCCAACGGGGTCGGGGATGAGATGCGATGGAAGTCTTTGTGGCGATGATTTTTACGGCCGGATGCCCTTCCTGACGCCAACCTCATGAGAGGAGTTAATGAGAGATGAAATGAATGATGGTGAATGAAATTGGGCAAGGATATGGAAGGAAGCGGCCGTGGCCTGTCAGAAGGTACCGTCCCAGCATTTGCCTGGTGTTGAAAATGGGAAACCACGGAAAACCATTTCAAGGACGGCCGACGGTGGGGCTCGAACCCACACGTCTACCGAGTCAGCAGAGAGCTTGGCCCCTTGACCTAATGCTGACCTTTAGCCAGCGTAGCAACTACAGTCGGTATTTCAAAATATCATAGTATTTTTTATTTTTATTTTTTATTTAGTCAATTTACCCTCTAGGTTGGTGGTTCCCACGGACTCAGCGAGGGAACTCACCACTACCGCCTCTATGGGCAGTGTCCTGGAGCTTGGAACATCTGGTCTGGATGGATACAACTGGGGGGGTGTCATCAGCACTTCGCCCAGGCGGCCTCATCTGCAAGACGAACAGGGGCCTCATGATGGAGGGGAAGGGATGGAAGATAGGGATGAATAGGCTAGGAAGAGGGAAGGAGGCGGCCATGGCCTTACAGTAAGTACCATCCCGGCATTTGCCCGAAGTCGAAGTGGGAAACCACGGAAAATCACTTCGAGGATGGCTGAGGTGGGAATCGAACCCCCTCTACTCATTTGGACCACCCGAGGCTGAGTAGACCCCGTTCCAGTCCTCAGACCACTTTTCAAATTTCATGGCAGAGCCGGGAATCGAACCCAGGACCTCCGGGGCGGCAGCTAACCATGCTGACCGCTACGCTACGGAGGCGACATCATAGTAATTTGATACTTAAAATGGCTAGGAATATACGCCAACATAAAATATTATATTGCAGCCTGAATGTTCATCATTTTTTTTTATCCTTAGATCAAAGGTAGCATACAAAATAACTATAGGCCTTCTTGCAAAAAATACAAGCCGTACGAAAATAAGTTCAGACAGGGAATGACTACGAATAAAAAACAAAGGATATGGTAATTTGTATTCAACATTTTTACTAACTCAAAAGCAGCATTCATGTGTGTGTGAATATGCATAAGCCTACAGCTAAACAATTAAATAGATGCTTAGTGAACAAAAATACATACTTTATTTATACAAAACAACCACATGTTCAATATTCTTCAAGGCAATGGGACATGTTGCGCAGCGGTCAAGCTATTCGCCTCTCACCAAGGTGGACCAGGTTCGATTACCGGTCATTGCATGTGAGATTTTCGAAGTGAAATGCCATGTCCTGTGGTTCAGATTCCACATAAAATGGAGGTCCCTTGGCTCATGATCACAAGATTGATGATGATTGAGTCTTCAGTCTTTTGACTGGTTTGATGCAGCTCTCCATGCCTCCCTGTCCTGAGCTAATCGTTTCATCTCTACATAGCTACCACACCCTACATCCGAGGCAATCTGTTTAACATATTCTAACCTTGGTCTACCCCTACAGTTCTTGCCCTCGACCCTTCCTTCCATAAATAAGCTTGCTATTCCTGTGTGTCTTAGTATGTGTCCTACTAACCTATCTCTTCTCTTCATTAGCACTCGCCAGAAACATCTCTCCTCTCCCACTCGTCTTAATACCTCTTCCTTTGTAACCCTATCTACCCATGTGATCTTCATCATTCTCCTGTAACACCACTTTTCAAACGCTTCAATTCCCCTCTTTTCTGCTGCACCAATAGTCCAAGTTTCACTTCCATATAGCGCCACGCTCCAGACAAAGGCTTTCAAAAATGACTTCCTAATACCTAAATCTATATTCGATGTCAACAGATTCCTTTTTTGTAGAAATGCTTTCCTTGCCCGAGCCAACCTACTTTTTATATCCTCTTTGCTTCGTCCATCACTGGTTATTCTGCTTCCTAAGTAACAGAAGTCTCCTACTTCCTTCAGCTTTTCACCAGCCAATTTGATCTCCATAGAGGTTTCTGATTTATTTAGGCTGCATTCCAGTATTTTTGTTTTACATTTATTAATTTTCATCATGAATTCTTTCCGTAAGACGGAGTCCATACCAGTCAAAAACTCATTTAAATCCTCAGGCTTGTCGGCCAAGATGACGATGTCATCAGCAAATCTCAGAGTTGAAATTATTTCTCCTTGAATCTTCACTCCCACTTTAAATTTTTCTCCAATTTCCTTCATTGCTTGTTCAATGTAAAGATTGAAAAGTATGGGTGATAAGTTGCAGCCTTGCCTTACACCTTTCTGAATACCAGCTTCTCTCTCATGTCCTTCAGTTCGAATGACTGCTGTCTGGTTTCTGTATAGATTGTATATCACCCTCCTATCTCTGTACTTTATTCCAATAGATTTCAAAATGTCAAACAATTTAGTCCAATCAACGTTATCAAAAGCCTTTTCTAAGTCTACAAAAGCCATGAACGTTCTCTTATCTTTCCTTATTCTACCTTCCAAAATCAGCCTGAGACTTAGTACAGCTTCCCTTGTTCCTACATTTCTCCTGAAACCAAACTGGTCTTCACCCAACTCCGATTCTATCTGGCTTTCAATCCTCTTGTAAATTATTCTAGACAGGATCTTTGAAGCATGAGTAACCAAGCTGATTGTACGGTAATCTTCACATCTGTCAGCTCCCACTTTCTTTGGTATAGGGATGATAACATTCTTCTTGAAATCAGGGGGTACCTCACCTGTCTCATAAATCCTACACACCAAGTGAAATAACCTGATCAGACCTTCATCTCCTATGCAGCATAGCAACTCAATCGGTATATCATCTATGCCTGGTGCTTTGTTCCTGCTTAAGTCTTCCAATGCTCAGTCAAATTCTGATCTCAATATTAAATCTCCTTTTGCATCCTCATCAATTTCCTCCTCCCTTTCCATTACATGATTCGCAATCTCCTTTCCCTTAAACAAACACTCTACGTAAGATTTCCATCTCTCAACCTTTTCTTCCCTACCTGATACAGGCTTTCCATTTGTGTCCTTAATATTACAGCACTTAGTCTTCTTTTCTCCCAAAAAAATTCTTAATCCTTCGATAAGCTGTGTCTACTTTTCCTAATTTCAGACAATTTTCTATACATGCATATTTCTCTTTCAACCATTCTTCTTTCGCTTCCTTGCACTTCTTGTTGACCTCATTTCTCAGACGTCTGTATTCTGCTTTCCCCTTTTCATCTCTTACATTCTTGTATTTCCGCCTTTCATCCATCAATTCTAGTATATCCTGAGTGATCCACGGTTTTCTACCTATTCTTTCTTTCCTACCAATGTTTTCTTCTGCGGATTTTGTTATTTCATTCCTCAAAAGTGCCCATTCGTCTGCAATTGAAGTTTGTTTAGGGTTTTTCATTAGTCCTTCCTTTATACTCTTCTTGAATCTTTCATTTACATCCTTTACTTTCAGTCTGTCTATTGCCCACCTTCTTGGCTTTTGACTTTTCTTCAGTTTCTTCAACTTTAATCTGCATTTCATTACAACCAGATTGTGGTCAGAGTTTATGTCAGCACCAGGATATGTTTTACAATCCAAAATCTGGTTTCGAAACCTCTGCTTGACCATAATGAAGTCGATTTGGTAACGCTCTGTATCTCCTGGTCTCATCCATGTGTATATTCTTCTATTGTGGTTATTGAATAAGGTGTTAGCTATGACCAACTCATGCTCGGTGCAGAATTCCATCAGCCTGCTTCCTCGATCATTCCTTTCACCTAATCCGAAATCTCCTACTATCTTCCCTTCTCTCCCTTTTCCTACCACAGCGTTCCAATCTCCCATTACTATAACATTTTCATCACCCTTGATATACCTCAGAATTTCATCTATTTCTTCGTAGACCTTTTCAACATCCTCATCATCAGCTTGACTGGTAGGCATATAGACTTGTACCACTGTGGTGCACGTAGGTTTAGTATTTATTTTTGCTACAATAATCCGTTCACTATATTGCTCATAATATTCCACCCGCTGTCCAAGTTTCCTACTCAATATGAGACCAACCCCTGCTTGGCCATTGTCTGATTTAGTGCTAATGACCCTATAGTCTCCTGACCAAAAGTCCTGTTCTTCCTGCCAGCGCATTTCACTAATCCCAACCAAATCCAACCTCAACCTATCCATTTCCCTTTCTAAGTTTTCTAACCTTCCACTTCCTAGCAGACTTCTAACATTCCACGCTCCGATCGGTAGAATATCAGATTTCCCCTTTGTCACTTCTGTGATGTTAACCCCCTCTCGAGTAGTCCCCACCCGGAGATCCGAACGGGGGACTAGTTTACCTCCGGATTGAAATTTTACAAGGGAGGAGGCCATCATCACATGTATTTATGTATAGAGAGGTGCATATCCTCGGGAATAGCATTACGGCTGTAGTTTCCCGTTGCTTTCAGCCGTGCAGCAGGACGCAGTGTAGCCATTATTTGGCTTATATTATCAATATCTTAACTGTCTATAAGACTAGTAAAGAATTGATTTATTCTGAAAGGCTGCTACTCCCTTTCAGAATAAGTAAAGAGCAATTCTACTAACAAAGATACTAACCTTCTACTACCAATTAAATACCAAAATTCTACTAACGAAAACAATACTAAAGTTCCACCAACAACAAATACTACCACTAAAACATTCTGTCACCATGCACCCTCACACATCACAGTCTACTGAAACAATGAACTATAACTAATAAACAATGCAACTGCCACCAGACACACACACATACCACAGTCTAATAGAACAATGACATATATCAAATAAACAAACTAACTACATACTTACTGTATTGTAAATTGAATTGACAATATTTACAAAATGCAATTTAGATAGAAGAAAATACAAAACGTAATTTATATATATATATATATATATAAATTACATATAAACTTTTGAACCGACGGTGGTTTTGGGGTCTGGGGGATGTGAAACGCTTACAGTATATATAGAATTAATTTAGACGGGTAGGGTTAAGTAGTATGCTAATAAGGTGATAGGTTCTTTTTTTTTGCGCTGTCAATCTACCGTTGCATTTTCTGTGCCTCCCATATGACAACGCCTGGTGCGGTCGCATCGTTCGCACCGCCCTAGGGCCGCCCCTGAGAAAGTATGCTATGCTCAGATTAATAGAAAAAAATACAGGCATGTAAACATTAGTAGGTAGACTCACAGCTGTTTGTTTTGAGGAAATCTGTAAAATGACTTGGGATCACTTTGTATTTTGGAAATAAAACACCCACACATAGCCCAAAAGTTACACTTCTAACATGTACAGCATATAAACTTGCCAGCTGTACATGCCATAAATCTATGTCATGGGACCACCGGCTTTACTTCTCCTCCAAAGGAAGACATACAGTTTAGATTACATGTGCATGTAAATATCATTATTCTTTGCTGTATTCACAAGATTAACGGTCACGTAAAACCACAAGCTTCTTTTTCTTCAAAGCAGGTCAAAAACTTAGACCTCACATAAGTCATACTGTAGAGCAAACGAGCAGGGTCCTGCAGGGAAGATCCCTTAAGCCGAATTCTTTTTCTCGTCTCCAAGACTGACATGATAAAAGTATACTGGAAAATGTGAAATTTTATGCCTATGCTGATGAAAAAAGTAACAGTAAATATTAGGCCTAGGTCTACATACTTCAAGTTGTAGGCTACTTGTCGTTCAATAACTCTTGGTCTTTTCTTGGGTGGCTGAAGCAGATGCTGTGGGAAATTGAAAATTGCAGGTACCGCATCATCTTTAAGCAGTGGTTTGTTTCTATTTGAATGAAACAAGTAGCATGATTTATAAAAGTGTTCACAGCTATAACCCATTTCTTTAATACATCTGGACGTTTCCATGGAAATCTGTAATATAAGCTAGACCTAGGTTATAATTCTGTGACTAATAACTTACAACCTATAATATGGCCTGCGTGTATTGGTCATATGCTATTTAGGCCTATTATGTCAAAATTTGATGTAAGGCCACTTCATAACAAATCTCAATTCGAAAATAAAGTAGACCGTAAACCTACCGTATTATTGAACAAGATGTTCAGTAAAGAACATATAGCCTACTTTCTCCTCAATGTATGAGTATAGTTATAACTCGTCGTTATTATCAAAGAGTATAATAGAATCATTTCTTGGTTGAAGACCTTAGAAACTATTTACCTCTACCAAACGCCACAACCTAGATAAAAACTGCTACCATCATTAAAGAAAGAAAGAAAGAAAGAAAGAAAGAAAGAAAGAAAGATAAGAAATATCTCAAGAATGTTATGAATCTGGAGACATAATCGACCGGACTGGCTGCGTGGCTCAGCGGTAACGTTCTCGCTTGCTGGGCCCTAGGTTGCAGGTTCGTATCCTGGCGCAGTCAGCTGGCATTTGAGGGTGCACAAATGCGAGGGAGCCGTGTCAGTACATTTACTGGCACGTTAAAGATCCCCTTCGGGCCAAAATTCCGGCATCCCGGCGTCTCTAAAAGCAGCAGTAGTTAAAAGGGACGTAAAACCAATATTATTATTATTATTATTATTATTATTATTATTATTATTATTATTATTATTATTATTATTATTATTATTATTATTATTACATAATCGACCTGCCGTGGGCAACATCCAACTTTGAGTTGAGGCATGTCTTTACACGTCTGGTTGTGCATGGCTTTCACAACCCTCATTGAATTAACAGATCTTTCCATGACCCTACAGCGACGTGTGTATACAAACTATGTGGATATTTTCGATTGCTATTTGCCTGAAATAAAAGTATTAATTAATAACCCGAACTAGCACCAACGGCTAGAATTCAGTTAACATGTGAAATCGTTTTGTTCTTTACTTCAAATAACATTTTCAAATAACGCACAATAGGCCGTTACAAACCCTTTAAAATAAAAAAGTAAAAATGTATCGTAGTCATTCTTCAAATTCGATGCGCATAGAATGCCAATGGTATAGTAATCAATGGTGTCCCACGTAGACCAGTCGTGACATCTAGTGGAGAAATATCGAACAATATAATCCTAACAGGGCGATTGCATTCTAGCGGCCATAAGAAGAAACTTTTCAATAAAATCTGGAAGTTAATAAGTAGGTCGGCGTGCAGTTACCTTTTTGACTGCTAGATGTCTCGAGCAAATCTGCTGGCGAATTATGTTTTAATTAAATATATATTTTACATCATAATATGCACAATATAACGCTTAATTTTAAAACGTCTGAGTCATTACAAAACAATAAATATATAAAATTTCAAGCAAAAAAAACTAACTCTGATGGGGTTTGAACCTTAGGCATATGAGCGATAGGCCAACGCATTACCACTGAGCCAATTCTGCCAACGAACATTGTTATATATAAAATGACTTATATAGAACTTGTTAGCAAATAATGATTTATACTAAACGATTTCATCAGTGAAGTATATTATTTATATATAAAGCAATTCATACAAAGTTTATTTATTTTGTATCAGTACGCTATATTGCATGCAATACTCAAATTAGTGAAATATAAGTCAGGCACAAGATATCCGCTGCCATCTTGTCAAATAACCGAGACGACTCAGCATTTTAAAATCACGTCTGCACTATAGTATTACAAAATAAATGTTTAATTTGGAACGTGCCTCTTCCTTTAGAACAGTTAAAACGATTCTCGGCTCGATAATCGGAACTGGTGGGTCCCATGATATGGATTATAAAGTTTGCATAATTCGCACGGCCGCCATCCTGAAATGGTATGGCGGATGACCTTGTAGTTTGGTCACAAGACGCGTCCTATATTAAGGTATGTTGTTAACAAATTTGGTAGATATCGGATGATTTGGTTAGTCGTTAATTGATTTTACGTTTTGACCGTTTGAGTGGCCGCCATTCAGTTTTGGTAAAGATGGCGACGATATAAAACATGAAACTGAGGTGCCCTTTGCTTGTTCTACCTCTGTACCAAATTTCGTTCAGTTCGGTTTCACCGTGTTCGAATTGATAGGGGGGGACAGACATTCAGAGTACACACACTCACACACACATACACACAGAGACTCACACACACACATACACACACACAGACAGACACACATTTTTTGGCCCTGTAGTGATCTCATAAGTCTACTTTCATTTTTTGCAAAAATCGAAAGTAGGCTAAAAATACCATATATATAACGTAGCACAGAGGTACGTACGATCAAATATATGAAATGAATCACGACATATCAGCTAACTTGCATTCTAAAGTTCAATGGTATGACAGTTTTTGGTGCGACTAGTTACGCCTGGTAGTGTACGTCAAGGAGGCGATGACCAGGAAGCAGTTTTCAGCGTGGGTTACCATGGGAGGAGTTGTTCCAGTAGTACCTACAGTTCAATGCAAAGAACCATAAATTAATAGTTCTTTGAAGGACACATATTTTCTGCCAGGAATATCCGACAGGATAGTCCAATATTCAACCACTCCGCAAGCGAGAGGCCCGATAGCTGGCGCTACCTGTCAGGAAAATCGGGAACTGCATCAGCGCACTAAGTTCAACACGCTTGGGAGACAATATTCAAATTATTAAAAATGTCCAGTATAATGAGCCATTTCATGGCACAATTATAAATCAATTAACCTTGAATTAAACATATTGTATGAAGGAAAACTTATGTGGGATGTTGTTGAATGTCATGGGTTAATGATTCCAACCAGGCTCGAAGAATGATATAATGCGTATAAATACTTCAATACTTGAATAGTATTGCTGGAAAGCATCTATTGTTTATAAAATCGTAGGTATATGACGTTGTTGGATGTCACGGGTTGTAGCTTCCAGCCAGGCACAAAGAATGATATAATGCGTAGAAATACCTCAAAAATAAAGGTTATTTAACCTTGAAATATCGCTGGAAAAATATCTATCATTTATAAAAACGTAACTATCAGAAGGTTGAACAAAATAACAAATATTCAACCTCTGATGCACTGCTTAATGATTGTAATTGATCATATTTTCTCAACTCAACGTTATCTACATTTTGGAATATAAATGCCCACATATTCCATACGTCCTGCAATTTATGTATTACACTTGACTATTTAATTCAAGGTATAACTTTAACCATTGTGAACATCTACGGAGATAACCATAAAACAAGAAGTAAGGATCAGTCGATTTAAGACTTCCCGTATCAGACGGAACTCGAGGAGAAGCCTCAAGTCTAAAAAACTTTGAGCGTTAAAAATGGAGTTTCGGCAAGAAGGTTAGGAAAGTAGGAAGGTAGAACAAGTTGCTTAGATGAACTAATTTTACTACCAACTTTAGTCAGGCAAACTTATCAAAGACAGAGAATAACAAAACAATTAAGTTACCGGTATGTTTCATAATTAGCAAACTTCTCATTAAAATGACTTCCCTGATTGGGATAGCAAATACCAGCGAGTGATCAAAGCCCAATTCAATAGAAGAGGACAACGTCCTATAAATCATTAACAAATTGAGAATCTAACTAAATAGTTTAATAATGCTTGTGCAAACAGTTGTAGTGAAAAAGCAAGAAAGAAAAGTTTTCAAGTGAAATGCACTTGGGGGCTCAATCCCAATATGCTAGAAGGCCATAAATAATGGACCAGTTGCATATATTTCGGGACCAAATCCCAAAAGTTTGCAAACAGGAAGTATTAGTTTTAATGAAACAATTAGCACACGCAAGGGGGCCAAATCCCTTGATGCGAACCAAGCATATAATTCCAAAGTGAGGATAAACGGTGCTTAGGTACCCACTCCCAGACGCCAATGAATAAAGTGACGCAAGTGAAAAAGAACGAGCTTGTTAAAGCACTCTTCCAAAAACAGAAAATTTCAAAAAACAAGTCGATATAGGAAGGAGAAAGAAAAATAAGGTTTGAAACCTGAAAGCATTCGGGGGCCCAATCCCGAAATGTGAACACGACAAGCAAAAAATTAATTTGCAGTGACTAATGACCATGAAAAACAACTAATCATAGCCATAAAGGCAGAAATTCAAGCAAGGGGAAAATTCTTAATGCTTAAAGCTCCAAATGAGCTAGAAAGAAATCTCAAATAGGGAGGAGAATAAACATTAGTAGAGCCACAAGAGCATATAACCAATTCGAGCAATCCAAGCATTGACACACATGAAGACACACAAAGTTAAGATTATGTAATGCATTTCTGGCAATAGAAGAATCATAAGCGGTGTACGTATCTCAATTCGCAGGTTTGTAGTTGCCAAGTGTGAATTGTATCACTTTCATTATCCAGGAGAAGAACCAATAGAACCTCTGAGGTTAAAATTCGTTTCAATGGCGAAACATAACTGTATTACAAATTGCAGTGGAAAGTCCAGCTTGTCGCACTATTAGGGTTGCAGCAATTAGTGGTTATCATAGTTAATACAATCGGAGTAAATCCGAAAAGAGATAAATGCAAGTCGAGCATTAGTGGTTATCATAGTTAACACAATCGGAGTCATTCCGAAAAGAGATAAATGCAAGTCGAGCATTTTGTTAAAGCCTTTCAATGATTAGTAAGTTTGAAGCAGACGACCATGTTAGGTCAGTACCGTGGTTGACTAGAATCGATAATCGAAAACATGACGATTCAGAACTTGAAGAATATCAAGCGAAGAAGGTTGGAACAACGATTAATGTCTTTGAAATTTGAAGGCTTCAAGTTGGAGCTTAAACCAGAGTTCAGAAGTACCAAACATAGTCATCGTGAGTTCCAGAAGAATGCTAGCAAAGTTTGCTGGCGAGGTATACCGAAGTCTTCGTAGCGGCGAGATATACCGGTGACGACGTAGAGAAGTAAAGCGGCGCAGAGGTGCACGGCTTATATACAGGAAGCCGGGCAGGTGACGTAGTGTTGCTTGAAGATGATTGGCCCAGCAGCAGACAGCCAATCAGCGCGAGGAATGATGGATCGAAGTTTCGAGACGGGAAGATGTCTGACATTTGAATATTCCAGTTACGAGTAAGCACCTGGTGAAATACTGAAACAGTTCTAAAATGGCATACTTAGGAATCCAGTCCAGAGCCAGAAACAAGGTAAGAGAAAGCAAAAGAAGGTCTTAAAGAGGCCTTCACTAAAAAGGAAACGCGAGGATTGCTCAAATTTGAGGTTAAGAAGAAACATGGATTTTTCACTCTCTGTAGAAAAACGTGGTTGCGGAAAATAGAGCTTTGTGACATTTGCGCATATGCGAACATACTGCCAGAGGGGCGACAAGAAAAAACAGAGCTAGAGTGATGAAGGAGCATTCATACAGATAAGAAGTACACACGCTCCAGAAGAAGTCATTAATTTTACCACTCGCACTCCACCATCTCGTCCAAAGAAACAGTTAGTTACTCCGGCCGTTTAACATACAAGAGGAGGACTTGGATCTCACAAGAGTACCAAGTCACCCTCCTGAAGTTGGGATGAGAGACCTGCCACTTCCCTCTCCTCTGTAGCGAGTTTAAACTCTCCATTTTCCACATTTTCCAAAATATGGCTCTAAGAGCCTCAATTTTTTTCCAAAGAATGGGAATGCATCAATACGAAACCATAATGAACCATTCAAATACTAAAATAAAAGAATGGGTAAAGAAAGATCCTGTTTCCGATCAATCAGAGGAGGCGGAGCAGATGAGGAGTTACCTACCAAGAAATGACCAGGAATCAAAGGGAGGAAGTCTGAAGGATCATTAGACAGAGGGGAAAGAGGACTGGAGTTGACAGTACCCTCAATGAGAATAGCTAAAGAGTTGAACTCTTCATAAGACTAAATAGTAGATCCGATGATTTTTTTTAATGACGTTTGGTTAACTTAACCCAAGATTCACAACGTCCTCCATGATGCGATGCGTATGGAGGAATGAAATGCCATTTAAAAATGTTTAAGTGAGAATAATTATAAATTTGTTCCTTAGCAAGTGGGGAACAAAAAGCTTTCTCCATTGCTCGGAAGCACCAACGAAAGTTCTTGCATTGTCAGAAAAAACTTCTGAAGGAATACCTCTTCCAGCAATAAAGCGAGAAAAAGCAACAAGTAAATAAGATGTGGAAGCACTAGTAACGAGTTCTAAATGATAACCATACACACACACACACGTACACACAAAAAGAGAAATGTATAGTTTACCAAAGATTTTTCGTTTAGCATTTACCACTCATCTCTCCTAGTCAAGGTATGAAGATGCTCCGCTTCTCCATCTTACAGAATGCAGTTAGGATTTTTAGGGTGTGTTAGCAATAATATGTATATATTTACCCCACTAAGTTAATACCAAACCACCTCAGAAAAAGTACCAGGGGTGAGGTGAGGAGAATACATATAACTTATTTTACCCCTGCAATCGCTCTTATGTGTCATCCAGCTTAGACCGAAAGACTTATTTTCATGGCATTTGATAAACCTCTATTCAAGGAGCCGAGCTAAGTTAAAGCTACATTTTCACAATACCCTGACTTATTAGCTGTCTAAAACCTGAAAAATATTACAAAGTCAGCATAGTACCTTAAATAGCCCATCTCCACAGTTTATAACATATTCAGTTTTAACTTAATTGTGCGGTAGTGTGGTTATTATTACATTGCATTCCAAGGCAAACAAATCACCAGGTCTCCACTGCACATGGGGTAGAAAGAAATTTTAATTTTATTTATGCCTATGGCTATTTATAATTTTCTCACATTGATTCTTGTTTACAAAACTGGAACATGTTAAATCAGACAGCTCCTATTACCAAAGCCATCCAAGAATGAAGTTGTCATGAAAGGGAGTGTCCTTAAATACAGTCTAGTATATATCCAAAAGGAAGCTGGATGACACAAGAGTGATAGCAGAGAGCAAAATAAGTTATAATTTATATTCTCCTCACCCCTAGTACTTTTCTGAGGTGGTTTGATATTAACTTTGTGAGGTAAATTGTAACTTTGATATTCTGCTCTTCATCATTTAACCAACCTTCCATATAGCAGTTGCCATTTAAATTAGGGTTAAATAAGAGTTCTAATTGCGCAATGACCTTTCAATAGATTAAGTGTATAACCAAAGTATAAGCTTGCCTTTGAATTTTGTGTTCGGCCTACTTTTTTATTTTTATTGTTCATACTCTCTGCATGCTCCACTACATAAGTAGTACTACATGCACTTACATTACATTTTATAAATGAACAAAGTAAATTACATTATCAAACAATATTATTCATCGTTTTTCCTTACAGCTTGAAAATCCAGAGCATTAACAAATTTAGAAAATTCCTTCAAATACATTTTTAATAGCACAGATTTCTGAATCGGCCAGTTATCATCTCTATTAACACTATTGATCAAGAATTGCCTAATATTTTTCACTTCACTGCACACGAAAATTATATGATCTATAGTCTGAGGGCTACTTTTACAGGAACACTCGGGATTACGTATAATATTAAGTCTGTGTAAGTACGAAGCAATATTTCCATGTCCAGTCAGTATTGTAGTCATATTAGGTGTTAAGCTGATTTTGGATTTTAATCTACCTGCAACTGTTGGAAAGAATTCTTTTGTAAGTGTGCCTTTTGAAGTTTGTTCCCATGTTTGCTGCCATTCATGAATTGATTCGTCTTTGAGATTTCTTTTAAAAGTTGAGATGGGTATTCTATCGAAACAAACCTCGCTTAATTTTGTAGCCTCCTTTGCAATTTTATCAGCCAGTTCATTGCCTGCAACACCTGTATGTGCCTTAACCCATTCAAATTTTATTATCCATTTTTTTTTTCTTTTTAGAATACCTGTAGTCCTTCTTATATTCTCAATTAGTTCGTTATGATTTCTGAAGTCCGCAATGGAGTCAATTGCTATTTTACTATCTGTGTAAATAATTACTTTCTTATCTTCATCATCCTCTGTCCTAGTAGTATCTAAGAATTCCAGAGATTTAAGTATAGCTAATTGCTCCGCCTGATTATTCGAACAGTTGTCTTGCAGTCTATATTTCAATTGGTCTACTAATTCGTGCAATCTGAATATAGCTATGCCAGCTCCCACTCCTTCTTCACTTTTGCTTCCATCTGTGTAAATTTTCCATGGGATATATTCATTTAATGCTATTCTTGGATCTTCGGTACCAGGAAAATAGGCTGGATGGAGCCATCTCATAGGTTTTTCGGGGTGGTCAATGACATAGTTCATAGTTGTTTTTCCTGACTTGATTTTGTATAGAGTAACAATCTCTTTAGCCATTATATCTATAGGAGTAATTCCTGTAATAATGCACAGTGCCTCATGAGATACAGAGCGGTACGATTTTGCTATTCTCAAGAGAATAAGTCTTTGCACTCTCACGTATTTAATCATATTACATTTCTTTTCTAGGGATTCAGTCCAGATCGGAGCAGCATATAACAGCATTGGCAATATTGCTCCTTTATAAATTGTTTCCAAAGCCTGGTGTTTTAGACCCCATCCTATTCTAGCCGATTTTGATAATGCGTTTATTAATTTAATACATTTTTCACTAACTTGATTGATGTGGTCATTGAACTTGAAGCGAGAGTCTATAATTATTCCTAGATCGTATCTACTTGTACAAGACGTTTCCAATTCATAAAGATATCAATTGTCTTCTTTGCTTTTCTTCTTCTTAATATTAGAATAACTCTTGACTTACTTTCATTAAAACGGGTTTTGTTTTCTGTTGACCACTTAGTAACTTTCCGTAATTCCATATTTACAATATTTTCTGCTTCAATTTCAGTTTCAGCCCTGACTGCAATTATAAGGTCATCAGCAAATGCTAAGCTTTGGTGTTTTTACCGCATTCCAAACTGAGCAGTGAATTATACTGTACATTCCAGTACAACATGAACCTTGAGGACATCCTTTAATAACTACTGTTTCTACTTGGATACTATTGGAATTCATGAACGTCGTTCTATCCTTGAAGTAGCTCTTAGTCAGGTAGTAAACATTTCTCGGGCATTTGAAGTCTTTTAGGGCCTTTAGGACACATGGCCACCAAGCAGAGTCAAAAGCTCCTTTGACATCAAGACTAACTATAACGGTAATTTGACCATTTTTGAACGCCTCAGTTATAAATTCCTTAAGTGCCATAGCTGCATCAGTAATAGACTTTTGAACTGTGAAGCCATATTGATTTTCCTTCAGTAGTTTATTGGTATAGAGGTAGTGATTTATTCTATTTATTAGAAGTTTCTCTAATACTTTGCCCGCCACATTTATCAGGCTTATTGGTCGGAATTTAGAGGGATCCTGAATCTTATATTTCCCTGGTTTTGTGATTGGTATAAGCCTCGCATTTTTCCGTCGCTTGGGGAAACAAGCATTCTTCAAGCAACCATTATATAATGTACAGCCCGGGGGCAGTACCCCCAAAGACCCACCCCTCCATCTTTCATCGAAACCACCCTCATAGGCATACCATAAGCCTCATGCACTTCTTCAAACACAAGCGGGCCCGGCATACTGCTGACAGCCACGCTTACGTAATACTAACACAAACACGGTAACTGGAACAACAGCAATGAGGAAGCGCTGACCAAGCAGTGGAGGGAGGCCTTAAAGGCTAGGCCCGGAGGAGCCCCATTATCTGTTCTTGGCCAGCGGCCCTGCCCGACGAGGTCCGTTCCAGCTCTTCACCAGGTGAGATCTAGCAGTGTGTTCAGATTCCTTATCTTTGTAAACACCTACCCCAAACATTTGTGCACTTTACAACTTGTACTTCATTCTATGTTTGTTTAACTCCCCAAAAGGGACATCACATCACAGCTACTGGCCAATAAACACTTGGTCAGTAAACACACACGTTTATTACTAATCACACTCCACTTTACATCCTTATACCCAACCTGACCTTAGTCATAATTGCCCCTGACCGCGGCGACCAGGAACTGCATCGTCAGGTTCTATTGTACTCGAGCAAGCGACCCGACTGCAGAGTGCCGAGTCACCGACTCTGCACGTTCGCTGAATTGCTCACTCTACTTAATTGGCAGGCTAGATTAGCAGCCTGCACTTAGACATTCATCCCCTAGCAGGTAAGCGCATCCTGCAGGGACGCCCCCAATAGATTAAGCACTCACACCAACACACCACACTGGTAGTCTTCCCCGATCACGGGAAACTACCCTCATTCGGAAACAGCCCTTGAAATTAACACATCTACACTAGCCTGTTTATCCCACCCCCAACCAAGGGATAAAACAATAATGATGTCATAGTTCTAGGGATACTTTCATACGTCCACCATAGTATTTTACTAGTGATTCCATCTTCACCTGGTGTCTTTTTATGACCTAGATCTTTGATTGCAGATTTAATTTCTTCTTCTGTAAATTCCCAGTCATCCAGAGTGTCTATTGGTTCCTCTACTTCCTTCCTTATTTGCTTTTGCTGAGCAGTATCTTCCATTTCATCATCCTTCTGAATGAGATGGTTTAATATACACTGCATTGTTTCCTTTAAGTCTCTTGTGTAGTGACCTTCATTGTTAATAAGAGTTGATACAATTTGAGTATTCTTAATTTTTCCTGACGCTGATTTATAGACTATGTCCCAGGGATTTGAAGAAATTTTACTACAGTATTCTTTCCAAGACAGTATCTTTGCATTTCTGATTTTAGCATGGTATTTAGTTTTTTTCAGCAAAGTATTCAGTTTTTCGCTGATCTCGGAGGTCATTATTATTTAACGTTCTCTGGAATTTTCGTCTGAATGCATTTACTTTCTTCCGCATTACCGTAAGTTCTTCATTCCACCAAGGCACTGTTCTGTGTTTTAGGCTGATGGTTTTGCCAGAAGGTCTACTAACTTTGAAAGCCTGCATGCAAACTTTCGTCTGGGCAGAGCTAACTTTATTTACTATGTCCTCCATATCTGCAGAATTATTGATGTACACTGATAGTTTGTTGTCATTATCTTCAGTATGTTCTTCCTGTATTATTCCCCAGAACTGTCTTGCTATTTCTTTCTTTAACATTTCTTGATAAAATTCACGATCTTCTTCTCTCGTTATATATTTGATACCGGTGAATCTGGTTTCTGTTGTATCATAACAGAAGTTTTGAGCTACTAAGAATTGCAAAATTCTGTGATCTGAACAACTCTCTTCTTCGCTGATCCTCCAGTTATATATTTCCTTGAGGAGTTTATTATTGCTGATGGTCAAGTCCACGTTACTTTTTCCTCTACTACTTTGGAAAGTGGTTAATTCACTGTATTCGTTATGTACAAACAGCTGATTTATTATTAGGAATTCCTCTAAATTCTTTCCCCTTTCATTGGTTAATATATCATGCCATGTTGTAGATCTGGAATTACTGTCCATAGTAATGAGTAGCCCTTGTCCACATGTATATTTCAAAATGTTGTTGATTTTGTTAAAGTCACTTTCTATTATTTCTTGACTATCAAGATACATATTAACAGAATAAAATTTTAAACTCTTGTATGTTAATTCGACAACTACTGTGTCTTTTTCAGTCAATTCATTTATAAGTAGAGCGTTTATCTGAGGGTTTGTCACCAACGTGACTGTACGATATCGACCTTCACTTGCAGCAAACTTCCTATATCGATTTGTAATACCAGTGGGCCTATTGTATATAATTCGTGGCTCTTGTATAAATATCACATCTATTCCTTCTTGTAGTATCAGATTCATCAAGCTATCAGTTGCAGCTATCGAGTGTTGCAAATTAATCTGTAGGCAGTTGATCTTGTCATAATTATTTGGGTTTTTAATACCTGTTAATTTCTTGGTATTGGTTGCTGAATACATATTAATAGTCTGTATTCTGAATTTGCTTCATAATTGCAGCTTGCAAGCTTGGGCAATTCCTGTCAAGAGAAGTGTGATTTATGCACTTTGTGTGATTAGGGTTATATTTTTGTAGGTTAAGCAATTAATGCATTTGTATTCTTCATTTGAAGCTTTACATTCCTTTAAACTATGTGGGCCTGTACATATGGGGCAAGCTACTTCTCCTTTACAGTCTGTATGTCTATGATTGAATTGACTAAACTTGAAGCAACGGTTAACTCGAAAATAATCTTCAACATTGCAAATCAACCAACCTAATCTCATCTTTATTGTTTGGATCAACCGACGGGTTTGGGAGTTAACTTCTATCACTAGATTCCTTTTATTACGCGTAGTGTTAAATACGAATTTAGGCGTGATCTTAACTTCTACTGATTGTAATTCTGGGTTTTGATTTATTATTACATTAGATGCATTCTCCCTTGTAATTTCTTCAGGAATATCGTATATAACTAATCGCGGCTGACGTAGTTCTTGTACCGTAGCTTCCAGTTCTCTCCCACATTTATCTTCTACAGATTTGCTTACTTTCTCTATATCTTCCTTACTACATGTTTCTATTAATATTCTTCCATCTTTAAGAGTCTTGAATGCGCTGATGCCGACTTTCATCGCTACTGGATTAAGGTTTGTTTTCAGAATATTCTTTATCGTTTCCGCAGAATGATTTCCTTTAGTCTTTACTGTAAGCTTGAACTTACTCTCTTTCCGTTTAGTGGCAACAACATCTGCAAATGATTTCTTATTTATGTCACCATATGGACACTTACCCTCCCTGCTTGCATTGTCCTTGCTGTTAAAATACAGTTTACATTCGAGGCCTGTAGACTGCGCCACTTGTCCCACCATGCATGTGTCTAGTCTGTCAATCTTCTCTTTGACATTAATAACCTCTATATGCAGTTCACTATTTTCACGTGTCAAATCGTCTACTCTCTTATTTAGATCATAAAAGAGTTTTCTGATAGTACTTACTGATTCTAATATTGTCGTCTTCGATTGCTTCTTTAGATTTTTATTGTTATGCACGACAACGAGGATACTTTCTAGAGCACTATCAACATCACTACTTTCCTCTTCCGCCATCTTAACTTAAATTCTACTTGAAAATCTTACCGATGTATCCATTTGAACCGATGATCGTCTCTTGGAAGCGAAAAGACTGTAACTTTGGACCCTCTATCATAATACCCTCTGCATCTCGAGACACAACACTTATACACCATCTTGAATATACGGTAATATAATTATAATAAGTTACGAAATCGTTCATAACGGCAAAAATCTATTATAAATCTGGCTCACCATACACAACCAATATAATAAGACAGCCATTATTGTTTACCATAAATCAGTGGTGCCAACGTGGAAACTTCCTTTGTGTAATACCTGCATATAAAAATAGTGCTGCATCTTAGTGACATATCGATTATTAGTCGAATATTTGACTATATTGGACATTATTTACTCCTGAAAAATCAGTATCTTGTATAGGTTAGAGATAAAGACAATTCACTGGATGTTGTGTTGAATCTCAGAAGTTGGTACTTGCAATATTTCGATAGTTCCAACTTCTGACATCTACATGAACTGCTTATGCCGCAAAATTTCGTATCCAGCAGAACCATAGCCTAGTCGTCTGACGTCATATCGCCATGCTGAAGTTGGTTGTGTGGCCTGGAATATTAGAAGGTGTTGCCTCTGCTCTGAGTTATTACGGCCAAGCACCACGTTCTTAGTTACTAATGCTGGTGACAGACGTTAACGTCATCAGGTATGCCAATGATGCTCCACCGAAGGCACACAATACGTTTAAATCAAGAATAAATAACCCGAAAGCTGTGAAGCGTACTTTGGATTGCATCAGCTGTATGGAGAATGAAGTTAATTCTTCATTACAGCGACCCTTTAGAGACTGCTGGAGTGTTAAGTTTGTAACTAGAGCTGAAGTCCTCTGAGACTCCGTCGTTACCAGATGACAGCATGCCGTCGTGGAAATAAGCTGATACAGGTGTACTGTATCCCACATGATAAAAGTAATTGATCTACGTAATCCATATCCACTTTTGATTTCATCAAACACCTCGTGGAGGTCATACAGCAGCGCTATGAAGTAGTAGACTAACCGTAACAATATGCCCAAACCATAAACCGAATTCATAGAAGCTGTTAACTCACACAGTTTATTAAACACGAATCTCAACTGACATACGGGAATCAAAATGTTGTTACTGGCATGTGATGGAGGATGTTTCCCTTCCCCTGTCTTTATATGAATTGACTTGCCACAAAGAGAAGGGTGCAGTCCTTGGTGCAGGTCACTCGCAGAGTCATTAATATGGTTTGAAATCAAAGAATTTACGGCGTGAAAACCAGTGTTAAGATAGAGAACTAGACTGGTAAACTGGATATGATGAAGAGAGAGTATAAGGTGCGCAGTCAAGTGTAGGGCGCATCGGTATGCAATTCCATCAGAATACATCACACTGCAGTGCACTGGATACAGGATTACCAAATAGAAAAATAATAGACCAAGCTCGATGAGGATACGTCTCTTTAGTTTAGTTTTCCCGAAATGACGGGACAGCATGCGAGAAACTTCTGACAATTTACGGTACAACTTCTGTTGCCTCTTGGAGTTCAGAGGTGATTCAGTGAGGAGAATGACTGACGCTAACACAAATAACACGCATTCTAGTGAAACATAAATCCCTTTTACAATTTTACTTTTCTCACCAGGAAATTGAAGTACTATATCAGGCACTAAAGTAATTAAGAGCCCTAATACAAGAATGCAAATAGCAACGATGTGATATGCTATTCCACTATTCGAGACTTTTAGCTGCTGTAGACCATCAGTACCGAGTCTCTCAACGGTTAATTTGTAAGGGGCTAGTCCAACATGTTTTACAACTCTCAGTATCAGAGCTAAAGACTCGGGAAATTCTGGTTGAGTACGCTCTATCTTAAAGCTAGACATAGTGCCTGTCACGTTTAAAGGTTGTTTAATGGCGATGAAACTAAATGGTCGTAAGCATCACTAAACATGTCGCAAAAAGAGAAACATAGCCTTGTACCGGTGCTTAAATTGGAAATATCCCATCTCTCAAAAGCATATATTCCTGTCCTAAAAGACAGTAAACACAAATCCAATAGTTCGTTTTATGTTAGTACCCAACAAATCAGCTACAGCTGGATAGTCAAGCTGAGCAGTTTCAAACCACTTTAATTTTGGTAATTCATTACACTTCCGTCTTCTTTAAGGTGCTTCAGTGAGTCAATCTGCTAAATTTAGGACTGTGGGTGAAATATGTTCACTATCATTATACTTCGGTAAACAGCGTTGGAAAATAAGAATTCACTCTTCTACCTAATCATGAAGAAGATGACATTGTATCTGCTCTCCATTCTAAGTCACGTGTGGTTAAGTGCAACAGAGACTTGCAAATCCTCACTTCGCCAAGGAAGGCCACTTTTGATGGTACACTGAACAACTTCTACAGTCTTCTGAAGTTCAGAGGTGATTCAGATCACCGTATGATTAATGTTTTTACTATCATCACCCACTCTAGAAAAATATAAATCACAGTTTCAATTTTATTTTCGTCTCATGAAACTTGAGTACGTCAGGTACTTGCTAATGTACCGGTAATTAGATAAATAAAATAGACCATCGAAATAAGTTACAATCCTTTTGAATTCTAAGTTATCTCGATATACTGTATTTGAACTAAATTACGGATACAACGACCATCCTATGTTCGCTTACACTTTCTACTCGGAGCAATATTAAAATTGTATATTCGAGCAGGTTCCGTACCGTACTTTAGTAAATTGAAACGCTAGTATAAATATTTAACATCGCTCTTACAGTTATACACCCTGTTATATCAATATTACGCGTGGGATTGAGGAGACTGACAGTGAGAAATGTATGTTTTTCTGACATCAAAAATAGCCAGACATTGACAACCAATTTCTAATTCAGTGTGACGTAGTTCAGACTATCGCTTTGAGTCTTTGTTACTCTCAATTGTACAAAAAATATAAATGAATAATCCAAGGCCATAACCTCATTCGTTAGAATATTCTTCAAGGGACACAGGCTTTACAAGCATTATTATTATTATTATTATTATTATTATTATTATTATTATTAGTTATTTTATATATGAACCACTTGATGAAGGGCATAAACTAGGTGGAAACCAGGTAAACAGTCTGGCCTATGCCGATGACGGACTCTGTCGAAAGCTTGCAAGCCAACATGTTAGACCTTAAACTGAAATGTAGGAAGTATGGTTTGTAAATTAGCATTTTAAAGACAAATGTTACCTTGGTAGGGCAGAAACGAAAGAAAATAGAATGCCAGGTAGGAGGAACTAAATTGGAGCAGGTGGAACATTTTAAATACTTGGGCTGTGTACAGTGGCGTCACTAGGGGGGTGTGGGGGTGCGGACCGCACTGGGTGACACCAAGATTAGGGAGGTTCGTAAAAAGTTCATTTTTAAACAAATTTAGCACAGCAGAACATCGATTTATTTACCAGTACTAAGTGTCTGTCTTGTCTGCCTTCACTTCATTGGTTATAAAAAATATGAATTTATCATTTAGCTCATGTATGTATCTTTCTTACGATTATTATTGGATTTCATCAAGTACATAAATGTGGGTATTTTTGCATTTTATTCAATATTATATGTATGTTTCGTTTCAAACAAAATACCACTGTCTATGATTCTATGTCACTCCATGAAATTATTCTTATTAAAGGATGTTGTTCAATAAATAAAAGACTTTCAAATATAATTTGTTTTATCAATTAAACCAAATAATATATATTATTTCAGTAGTAGAGATCCTTCCTGCGGCGCTCACAAGCGACCGATCATGAAAAATGAGCATTCAAATGAAAGAGAACATACATTACCAGTGACGCATTTCACTCTAATTTCATAACTATCTATAATTTCTTGGGACAGTCTAGGGTTTCTGATCTTGCAATATTATCAATTGATACTGATTTGGCGAAAGGAGTTTATTTCGATGAAGTAATTAACAAGTTTGCCGCTCTAAAGGCCAGGAAAGGAAAGTTTTGATTTAGTCGAGTTTAATATGACATAAAATTTAAAGTTAAAATAACAATTAAAAAATGTAACATATTTTCTATGTAGTTCTTAACTTCTTACAATCTTTCACCAACCGACATGAATTAATTTTTCTTATATTGCCTTTGTAAATCTATATATATAAAAATCAATCTTACGTGATAGTTTGTCTGTGGGTGTGTGTGTATGTCTCCTATGCATTCATATACCACTCAACCGATTGCGATGAAACTTGGGTGAGATGTTGAGTACACTCTAAGGAAGGTTTCTGACTTAGTAAATCCATTTTACAATAGGTAGCGCACGCGTAGATTCAACAAATGAGTGACGATGCGCGAAGCGTTTCAAACAAGTCCCGTATGTGTTCATATACCATTCGTCCGATAGCGATGAAACTTGGGTGAGATGTTGTATACACTTACGTGAAGGTTTCCAAATTAGTGAGTACATTTCACAGTAGATAGCGCACGAGTAGATTCAACAAATGAGCGACGACACGCAAAGTGTTTCAAAAATGACCCGTATGCATTCATATACCATTCGTCCGATAGCTATGAAACTTGCGTAAAATGTTGTGTACACTTCAGGGAAATTTTCTGGCTTAGTAAATCCACTTTACAATAGGCAGCGCACGAGTAGATTCAACAAATGAGCTACGACGCGCGAAGCATTTCAACAAAGTCAGTTTCAAAAAAGTACCGTATGCATTCATATACCATTCGTCCGATAGCTATGAAACTTGCGTAAAATGTTGTGTACACTTCAGGGAAATTTTCTGGCTTATTAAATCCACCTTACAATAGGCAGCGCACGAGTAGATTCAACAAATGAGCTACGACGCGTGAAGCATTTCAACAAAGTCACGTATGCGTTCATATACCATTCGTCCGATAGCGATGAAACTAGGCTGAGATGTGTGCACTCCAGGGAAGGTATCTGGCTTAGTAAATCCCTTTAAAAATAGGAAGAGCAGGAACAGAATCAACAAATGAGCGACGACGCGCGAAGTTTTTCATCAGAGTCCCATATAAGGTCATATACCATTCATCCGATAGCGATGAAACTTGGGTGAGCTGTTGTGTACACTCCAGGGAAGGTTTCTGGCTTAGTACATCCATTTTACAATAGGTAGCGCAGCAGTAGATTCAACAAATGAGCGATGACACGCGAAGCGTTTCAACAAAGTCCCGTATAAGGTCATATACTATTCGTCTGACAGTGATAAATGTTTGGTGAATTGTTGTGTACACTACAGGAAAGGTTTCTGGCTTAGTTAATCCATTTTACAATACGAAGCGCACGTTTAGATTCAACAAATGAGTGACTACGCGCGAAGCGTTTCGACAACGTCCCGTATACGTTCACATACCATTCATCCGATTGCGATGAAACTTGGGTGAGATGTTGTGTACACTCCAGGGAAGGTTTCTGGCTGAGTACATCCATATTACAATAAGTAGCGCAAGTAGAATCAACAAATGAGCGACGACACGCGAAGCGTTTCAACCATGTCCCGTCTGCATTCATATACCATTCGTCCGATAGCTATGAAACTTGGGTGAGATGTTGTGTACACTTCATGGAAGGTTTCTGACTTAGTAAATCCACTATACAACAGGCAGCGCACAAGTAGATTCAACAAATGAGGGACGACGCGCGAAGCGTTTCAACAAAGTCCCGTATAAGGTCATATACCATTCTGCCGATAGCGGTGAAACTTGGGTGAAATATGGTGGACACTCCAAGGAAGGTTTCTGGCTTAGTAAATATATTTCACAGTAGGTAGCACACGAGTAGATTCGACAAATGAACGACGACACGCGGAGCGTTTCAATACACTCCCCTATGTCTTCATATCCCATTAGTCCGATAGCGATGAAACTTGGGTGAGATGTTGTGGACACTTACGTGACGGTTTCTAACTTGGTAAATACATTTTACAGCAGGTAGCGCACGAGTAGATTCAACACATGAGTGACGGAGCGTGAATCGTTTAAACAAAATCCGGTATGCGTTCATTTACTATTCATCCGATTGCGATGAAACATTGATGAGTTATTGTGTACACGCCAGGGAAGGGTTTCGACTTAGTAAATCCATTTCACAATAAGTAGCGCAAGAGTAGATGCAACAAATGGGTGCCGACGCGCGAAGCGTTTCAACAAAATCCCATATTGGGTTCATATAACCTTCTTCGATTGTGATGAAACCTTGATGAGTTATTGTGTACACGCCAGGGTAGGGTTTCGACTTAGCAAATTCATTTCTCAATAGGTAGCGTACGAGTAGAATCAACAAATGAGTGACAGCGCACGAATCGTTCAAACAAAATCCCGTATACGTGCATATACCATTCATCCGATTGCGATGAAACTTTTGAAAGTTGTTGTGCACGCTCCCACGATTGATTCTAAATTAGAAAATCCATTTTACGATAGCATAGGGGCAGTTAACGGAAATTGAAAAACATGTTGTGTATCCAAAAGCACTTCAAAAAACAGAATTTCAACGCCAACACTTTCTTTGATTGGCATTGCAACGCATGCCGGGTACAGCTTGTATGTTTATAAACGTTACTAAGGATTCTGTAAGTTTCCGTTATTTGACACTGGCGGACTCGGAGGAGGTCTATGGGGTGTCGTGAGGGGGGTGTGTTCTCTCAGGAAAGTAAGGATATAGAGTCGAATTGTAGGAAAGACAATGCAGTGAGTTCTCAGTTACGATTTGCATTATTCTGCAAGAAGTAAGTTAATGTAGCGATCATTATGAGGTTTGAAGCCATTGTTCAGTGTTTCCTTAGTAAACAAACGTTTGTGATCGACTGAAAAGCTCCAAACCTTTGTTAGTGTAGCGACGAAACTCTCCCCACATCGCTCAGTATTTAGACCGACCTTGCTGTATGGAAGTAAGAGCTGGGTAGATTCAGGATATAGGCTAGAGGTAACTGATCTGATATGAGGGTATCAGGAATGATTTCTCGGACAAATAGATGGGAGCAATGGCAGGAGGGTACTCGTAATGAAGAGATAAAAGCTAAGTTCGAAATGAACACGCTCAGTGGTTGGTTGGTTGGTTGGTTCTTAAGTTCAGGGGCTGCGACAACTCAGTCATGTAGCCCCGTGTACTTTGGGTGTGTGTAGAATCAGTCTGATAACCGGTGTTAATTCTGATGACTGTATTAGTGTGTGTTATCTGTTTTAGGTAGATTTCATTAGAAAGCTAACTATTGCAATGGGTACCATGTTTCGACTTCCGGAAAATTTCGACATATCTTCGCGTTTCACATCCCCCAGACCCCAAAACCACCGTCAGTTCAAAAGTTTATATATATCAGTTTCTTGTGGACACGATAACTGCCGTAATTTTTCCCCAATGAAGTTTTTACCGAATATGTATACCTATCAAATCTCGGTCGAGTTCGTTACTGGGCTAAATCGGTCGAAGGGGGTGAAAATGGGGGCTTTTTTTCGAAAAAGTGAAATATTGCTATAACTCTCTTAATATGTGAAATATCGAATCCGTTGAAATTTCAAACTATGTGTCGGATAATGCCCAAAAATGTATGTCTGAAGAGTTTTTTTATAGCACCAACCATTGACTAAAGGGGTGGCAAAAAGTGGGTTTTTCAGGAAACATTAATCATATCTCTCTTAATAGGCACAATATCAAAACCGTAAAAAATGGACAATATTCCCCTAATAATTACCTAAAACTTTTGTCTGAAAGAATTTTTGATATGGCCCACCATTACGCCAAGGGATGAGAAAAATGATTTCGTAATTATAAGAAAATGCCAAGAGCTATCAGAGGTTGCCATGGCAACACTACTAAATTGATGACAACGCACTTGCACGAGATCAGATTCAGATTTCCATCTGACTAAGTGTGAAGCGGCTTCGGTGACGTAACTGGTAGCATGCTGAACTTCTATGCCCATGGTCGCGGGTTCAAAGCCGGCCGAAGCCGTCGGATTTTCTAAGAGCGCTAAAAATCCCTCAGTATGCTTTCCTTTGGAGTGGAAGTTCCAACGTTTGTTGCGAGTTGCTGGATGCGGTGGCATCTAGTAGCCAAGTTCACAGCTAGGTGTCGTTGACGGTAGTATCTGGTAGCAACATTAGGAACTACTGCTTGAAATTGACCATCTGCAATCCTTACCTGAATTACAGACTAATACAGCCATCACAATTCACACCGTTTATCAGACAGATTCTACTCTCACCCAAAGTACACGGGGTTACATCACCGCGTTGTCGCAGCCCTTAAACTGAGGAACCAACCAAAATCTCTGCGGGAGATATAATTTTGCGTGAAGAAGTAACAGACCGTTACATAGTTACACATCAGTGTCGAAACCTTGCATAAGGACAGTGTGACCACAAGTATAACAAGTAGTTCCGTGAAGAACTATACAGCCTATTTTCATACATCCTACTTAGGTTATTTTCCCCAATCAACCTACAAAATTTCAGTTTGATTGCTGAAATAGATTCGTAGATATTGAGAACCGACTAAATATTGCGGATGGTCGCCATATTCGATTTTTATATATGTAGGTCTTAGAGTTATGTACTGTTACATGAAGAGTATTGTGTACGTGTAGTATTCAAACTTCAACCGCATGATTAGGACACGAGAAGTAAAAACGAGATTTTAAAATTTCGCACAGCTGCCATCTTGTGGTTATGGAAACAATTGAAAAAATAGATGCCAGTGGATTAACATTTTTATAAGGATTTACTGTACGAAGAGTGTCACTGCACTCGGTTGGTTAAATTGCGAGAAACGACCATGTGAATATTAATATTTCGCGTCGCCGCCATGTTGGATTTGTGATCACCAGGTTATTGAAAGTCCGATAGGTGAACTTATGTTCATATCCCCTATGAATATTAAAAAATTCAGTTTGATTGCTGTAATAGATTCGTAGATATTCAGATCCATCTAAATATTTCGGATGGTCGCCTTGTTGGATTGTTAAATGTATAGGCCATAGAGTCATGTAACATCAAAGGAAAATTATTGCATAGGTTCATTATTCAAACTTTCACTTCGATCGCATGATTACGACACAAGAAATGAAAACTTAATTTTAAAATTCGCACAGCCGCCATCTTGAGGTTATGTAAACAATTGAACTAAATTAGACACCAGTGCATTACAATGTGTATAAAAATTTCCTGTACCAAGTTTCATTGCGTTTGGATCATTAAATCGCAAGAAAGGTCTATTTAAAATTTTTAAATTCGCTTGACCTCCATATTCGTTTTGTAGTTAACCGGTTTTTGAAAGTCGTATAGATGGAACTTCCTGTAGTGCCCTTTATCTCCGTACAACATTTTAGGGTGATACCGGTAATAGTTTCAGAGATATAGAATGCCGTTGAAATATTTCGCACGTCCGCCATCTTGAGGTTATGTAAACAATTGAACGAAGTTAGATGTCGGTGGATTACCTTGTGTATAATCATATATTGTACCAAGTTTTATTGTGTTTGGTTGGTTAAATCGCGAGAAAAGTCTATTTAAAAGTCTCAATTTAGCTTGGCCGCCAAGATGGTTTTGTAGTTACCAGGTTTTCAAAAGTCACATAGGTGAACTTCTTGTATTTCCCTTTATCACTGTAAAATATTCCAAGGTGATATCAGTAATAGTTTCGGAGATACTGAATACTGGTGAAATATTTCGCACAGTCGCTATGCTCGATTGGTGATACGTAACAAAATTTGAAGGGCACGGTCGTGGTTGCCCGGAACAGTGCTATGAGCTTACCGAGTTTGATTGAAATCGCTCCAGCCGTTTAGAAGTTATTAGGGGGAACACACACCATCACACACACACGCACACACAGACAGACACACGGACAAAAGGTGATCTCATAAGCCTATTTTTTTTCATAAATGAAAATAGGCTAAAAATGGACCCCAAATGACAAGTAGGTTACCGTCCCCATAAGACAATAAAATGTTTAAAATATGCTTAAACTGACGATAAACGAAGTTAATTAAGTTCCAATTATAAAATACTTTTTCGCAATAAATGAGGTCTGATCCTTCTACGAAAACCTGCCTATTCTGCCTATTTTGGCCTATCCCCAAGTTCGGAATTATAAGAAAATGCCAAGAGCTATCAGAGGTTGCCATGGTAACACTACTAAATTGATGAGGGATGAGCCATCAGACGTTGCCATGACAACGCACTTGCACGAGATCAGATTCAGATTTCCATCTGACTAAGTGTGAAGCGGCTTCGGTGACGTAACTGGTAGCATGCTGAACTTCTATGCCCAAGGTCGCGGATTCAAAGCCGGCCAAAGCCGTCGGATTTTCAAAGAGCGCTAAAAGTCCCTAAGTATGCTTTCCTTTGGAGGAGAAGTTCCAACGTTCGTTGCGAGTTGCTGGTTGCGGTGGCATCTAGTAACCAAGTTCACAGCTAGGTGTCGTTGACGGTAGTATCTGGTAGCAACATTAGGAACTACTGCTTGAAATTGACCATCTGCAATCCTTACCTGAATTACAGACTAATACAGCCATCACAATTCACACCGTTTATCAGACAGATTCTACACTCACCCTAAGTACACGGGGTTACATGACCGCGTTGTGCAGGCCCTAAACTGAGGAACCAACCAAAATCTCTGCGGGAGATATAATTTTGCGTGAAGAAGTAACAGACCGTTACATAGTTACACATCAGTGTCGAAACCTTGCATAAGGACAGTGTGACCACAAGTATAACAAGTAGTTCCGTGAAGAACTATACAGTCTATTTTCATATATCCTACTTAGGTTATTTTCCTCTATCAACCTACAAAATTTCAGTTTGATTGCTGAAATAGATTCGTAGATATTGAGAACCGACTAAATATTGCGGATGGTCGCCATATTGGATTTTTATATATGTAGGTCTTAGAGTTATGTACTGTTACATGAAGAGTATTGTGTACGTGTAGTATTCAAACTTCAACCGCATGATTAGGACACGAGAATTAAAAACGAGATTTTAAAATTTCGCACAGCTGCCATCTTGTGGTTATGGAAACAATTGAAAAAATAGATGCCAGTGGGTTAACATTTTTATAAGGATTTACTGTACGAAGTGTCACTGCACTCGGTTGGTTAAATTGCGAGAAACGACCATGTGAGTATTAATATTTCGCGCCGCCGCCATGTTGTATTTGTGATCACCAGGTTATTGAAAGTCCGATAGGTGAACTTATGTTCATATCCCCTATGAACATTAAAAAATTCAGTTTGATTGCTGTAATAGATTCGTAGATATTCAGATCCATCTAAATATTTCGGATGGTCGCCTTGTTGGATTGTTAAATGTATAGGCCATGTAACATCAAAGGAAAATTATTGCATAGGTTCATTATTCAAACTTTCACTTCGATCGCATGATTACGACACAAGAAATGAAAACTTAATTTTAAAATTCGCACAGCCGCCATCTTGAGGTTATGTAAACATTTGAACTAAATTAGATACCAGTGCATTACAATGTGTATAAACATTTCCTGTACCAAGTTTCATTGCGTTTGGATCATTAAATCGCGAGAAAGGTCTATTAAAATTTTCAAATTCGCTTGACCGTCATATTCGTTTTGTAGTTAACCGGTTTTTGAAAGTCTTATAGATGAACTTCCTGTAGTGCCCTTTATCTCCGTACAACATTTCAGGGTGATACCGGTAATAGTTTCAGAGATATAGAATGCCGTTGAAATATTTCGCACGTCCGCCATCTTGAGGTTATGTAAACAATTGAACGAAGTTAGATGTCGGTGGATTACAATGTGTATAAACATATATTGTACCAAGTTTTATTGCGTTTGGTTGGTTAAATCGCGAGAAAAGACTATTTAAAAGTCGCAATTTCGCTTGGCCGCCAAGTTGGTTTTGTAGTTACCAGGTTTTCAAAAGTCACATAGGTGAACTTCTTGTATTTCCCTTTATCACCGTAAAATATTCCAAGGTGATATCGGTAATAGTTTCGCAGATACTGAATACTGGTGAAATATTTCGCACAGTCGCCATGTTCGATTGGTGATACGTAACAAAATTTAAAGGGCACGGTCGGGGTCGCCCGGAACAGTGCTATGAACTTGCCGAGTTTGATTGAAATCGCTCCAGCCGTTTAGAAGTTATTAGGGGGGACACACACCATCACACACACACGCACACACAAAAAGACACACGGACAAAAGGTGATCTCATAAGCCTATTTTTTTTTTCATAGTCTAAATGAGAATAGGCTAAGAATGGTCCCCAAATGACAAGAAGGTTACCGTCCCCATAAGACAATAAAATGTTTAAAATATGCTTAAAATGACGAAAAACGAAGTTAATTAAGCTCCAATTATAAAATACTTTCTCGCAATAAATGAGGTCTGATCCTTCTACGAAAACCTGCCTATTCTGCCTATTTTCGCCTATCCCCAAGTTTGTCCGGTGAAATCTACCTCCGCCTTCCGGCGTGCCGAGAGGACTTTTTTTAAATTTAAGTACTGCAACTTAGAATTTTTCAAATAGTTCCTACTTTTGCCGCCAAGCGCCACCGTCAACGACTACTAGGCCAAGTTCAGAACTTAGCTACTAGACACCACTGCAGTCGGCTCTTGGCAACGAACGTAGAAACCTAAGAGCGTTGTTTACATTCTTAACCTATACAATTTAGCTTCACACAGGTGCAATTAGTGGAAGGACGCTCAGTGGTTTTGAACCCGTAGAAGTCTGCGGACCACTCAGCCTGAAATCTATCAATCGTATGGCTTTTAGTGTCGGGAGTGTCCGAGGACATGTTTGGCTCGCCTGAGTCTGTAGCTGCTTCCAGCGGACACCCTTAGGTGAGCTACAAGTTCCGTTCAATTTCAATTAGTTCCAACTTTCGCTACCAGATATCAATGATACCTAGTGGTGAACGTTGGAACTTGGATAGAGCGTTACAACGAAATCTAATCTAACAATTTAGCTGCACACAAGTTTAGTCTGTGGCAGGATCTTTTACATGCCATAAATCTATGACATGGGACCACCGGCTTTACTTCCCCTCCGAAGGAAGGCATAGTGAAGGATTTTTAACGCTCTTCAAAAATCCGTCGACTTTGGCCGGGTTTGAACCCGCTTTCTTGGGCACAGCAGTTCAGCATGCTACCGACTACGCCACCGAAGCAGCCTGAAATTGAATCATATACAGACCCCCCCCCCCCGCTTCCTCCCCCTCCCCCTCCCCTCCTCCGAAGATACACCTTATCAGTTGTAAGCCTCTCAACGCTATCGCCATAAGAATATTCAAAGATGATTAAGCAAAACAGTTTTTAGAACACATTATTTATTATTACTATTAATTAGTGTACTGTACAGTACAACTGAATTACAAATTATTTAATAGAACAACATTACTTTTTTATAATATACCCCTATTGTATATAGCCTACGTAGTATGAAATGTCTTAATTACAAATTTATGTTCAAGCAACAATTTTGTTTGAAAAGGACATGGCAAAATAATAACCATAATCATTTTAATATTGCCCTGTGACTTACTGGTTGTTTAATGTTGGTGAAAGTTTATTTGCCACGATTAAACATGACTTATGAAAATTATTTTGTATCATATTCTAATAACACTTATTTTACAGATATTTCAATTCAAAACTTGTTAGTCCTCGCCGCAGATACATTCTGACGATTCCTGTTCAACGCACATCGTTTTCGAAATCTCCATTTATTGACCACTTTTTATGCGTACTGGTGGATCATTTTCTCCTGCAGACCACTCCAGAGGCTCTCGTGGACCATCTGTGGTCCACGGACTACTGGTTAAGAACTAGTGCCGGCTAGATGAAGCTGTTCGTATCAGCAGACTGAGAATGAGGGAGGAGAGATTACTTAAGAGGTTAATGAGATCGGCTGTAGAGAGTAAGAGAAGCAGAGGTAGACCTAGGAAGCGATGGTTAGATGCAGTGTTGAACGATTTTAAAGTGAGACGTTTAGAGCCAGAGAAGGCCGCAGTGCTAACTGCTAATAGGGGATCATGGAATCGTCTTGCAGCTTACAGACTTGACTAGACCAAGCGCTGAAAGGCAAAACAGTCTGGAATTAAAATGTATGTATGTATTGTATAATAATTATTATTATTATTATTCCAGTTACGGTGGCCGAGGGCGCTAGCGCGCTAACTTGTGCCTCGTTTGCATCGTGAGCACTTGGGTTCGAATCCCACCCCAGCCGTCTTGACTATGGTTTGCTTGGTTTCCCCATTTTCACCACCAGGCAGCTTGCCACGGTGGGTGAGTGGTTATCGTGTCGGACTACTAACCCCAAGCTTGCAGGTTCGCTCCTGGCCGTGGAAAGTGGTTTTGAAAGGCGACAAAAATCACGATATGCATGTCATACGTTGTTGGCATGTTAAAGAACCCATTTGAATTTAGTACGCCGTGTTCATAATGGCAAAATTATTCTCGGGATTTTCCGCCAACACAGAAAGTACCTCCTTTCTCTACTGAAAATGAAAAGCCACAGCCTGCTTCCAGTCTCCGACCGGGTCAGGAATGGAATGAATGAAGCCCCCATCTAGCGGCGAGGATCTGAACTGTGCCGGCTGCCGAGGCCTGACGCACTCCTCTGGAGCAATGATTAAATGAATGACAGATGAAATGAAATGATAGTGGAGAGTGTTGCTGGAATGAAATTTTGACAGGGAAAACCGGAGTACCCGGAGAAAAACCTGTCTGCCTCCGTTTTGTCCAGCACAGATCTCACATGGAGTGACCGGGATTTGAACCACGGACCCAGCGGTGAGAGGCCGGCGTGCTGCCGCCTAAGCCACGGAGGCTTCCCTTTCTCTACTAAAAAGCGCTATAGTGTTAAGGAGCTTAGATATCTAACGTCCTTGACTTCCATAGCGCTCCAAGGAGAGATAAAATTCTACATGCAAGCTGCCCTCTGAACGTCAATTAATAAAGTTTGCACCCGGCACTCAAGTGAGATATTATTATTATTACCAACAGGCAAATGCTGAGACGGTTCCTTTCAGCAGGTCCACGGCCGAGTTCCTTCCAAAATCCCTTCCCTGGCCCTTCCGTAATTAGCCCAAGTTAGCGGTCACCAGTTACCATCCCCAGTTGTATCTGCTTCAAAGTGTGTTCAGCTCCCAGACACCGTCCTGGCGACGGTAGAGGAATGATCCCTCGCAGAGTCCGTGGGTGAAGCCGAGCTGGTAGGATAAGCGATTAAAATTAAAAACAATTATTAATAATAATATTGTTATTATTTAATTGACTCATTTACTTGTTCATTTTCATCACAGATTATTAAGCCTTTCAGTGTTCAGTCTAGCCTGTTGGCCTCTGTGAGAGAACGTAGCAGCTCCATGACTTTGTATGGGCAAATAGCAGTGCAGTCTTCTATGCCTCAGTTATTTTTGTCTAATAGAGTCCAACCATCCTCTGCTAGCCCCTGGTGGCATGGCCCCATCATCCAAGCCTACCCATACAAATAGACCCATCCAACGTGCCGCATTCTAAGAATATGTCTACCTTCTTTAAGATTACCCTCCGGCCATTACCGTCTGTTTGCCACACTTCTCTGTCAGCTATTAGCACAAATAGTGCTAGCCATGTAGATGGAAATTATAGAATTAATATATCTGACTCCAGTGGGACTCGAACCTGAGACCTCCGGCATTGTACGTCAGTGCTCTGACTACTGAGCAATTGTAAATCTGCGATGGTGGTCTGCGCCAGCCTATCTTCAGAGCGTTATCCGCATCCGCACGGCTATTATCAGCATTCGTCCCTCATCCGCATGACTTAACCGCATCCGTACGTTTGTTATCCGAATCTACTGGCATTACAATATTATTTTATATAGATTATGCTTCATCATCACAATCATCATCATAAATCATCATATATATTATTTGAGTAGTATAGATCCTTTCTTCGAAGCACACAAGCGACCGATCGTGACAAATGAGCATTCAAATGAAAGACAATAGACATTAGCAGTGACGAATTGCACTCTAATTTCATAAATATCTATAATTTCTTTAAAAAAATGAGTTTTTAAAAAAATGTACGGAATGAGCGATTTGCAGATACTGTTGTTGTTGGAAAATACGCTTCATAATTACACTTCACATTTTGGCCGATGTGACGCCTGTTTAATTTAATTTAAAATTCTGAAGTATTTCTTTTATCATTATAGCCTACATGGATTTCATATAAACAGTATATCAAAGGAATAAGTACCGGTACTCAAATCGTATAATTTCATAAATATCGAATAACTGCTGAGTGTTATGATGATCCAATTTTCAGTGATTGCCTTCTTAAGTTAGGGAATGTAGAACTTGGAATTCTAACTGAAATATAAATAGTGTTCTATAAACATAACCTTTCTCCTTAAGTCTCTCAATATAAACCTATTGGGTAAAGTGTGGTTTATGAACATGCGAGATTTCTCACACGGGTCCGCTCGTAAAGTATTAAAGCAACACATTGAGACATTTGAGGAGAAAGTCGTTCTTCTAGGCTGTGTATGCCATGTGCTATGTTTAAAATGAATCTTACACAGCCAGAATTTCAACCCTTTTCAGTTCGGAGTGTTAATTATGCTTAATAACATAATTTGAATGATTAGCTTAAATCATCATCTTACATTTGTCATGAAAAAGGCATAACGGAAAAATATGATATGACATAAACATCCGGGTTCTAGTAGTGATATTAAATAAATTCGGATTGTAACTTATTCTAAGACTCTAACTAACTTTTTTATCCACCTTCGCACATAGCCTAAGGAAACGATTTTCTCCTCAGAACTAAATGTGTTACTTTAATATTTTATTTAAGTGAAAATATTATTGTAATGCCAGTAGATTGGGATAACAAACGTGAGGATAAGGTTTTATTTATCCGCGCAGAGCTCTACTTATTGCCTTCATTATAGATAGCTTTTCGGTCGGTCAACACAAATTGTGCCCAATTACATTAGGAAGGACAACAAGTATTTATACACCCTGACATGAAAGAATATTACGTAAGATATTTATCACAAAATAACACGTCTATATGTACTAAGGGGTGGTTCTAATTGGATGGCATGTTTCGATAGTCAGACGATCATCATCAGATCCTGCTCACTTAGGCTTAGATCAGGGCCATCCAGTCATTGCGCTCCGAGAGCGAGGACGGCGCTCGAGGAGCACTGGGCAGTCAGACTAGCACTCCTTCCCCTACCACCACTACACTGTGGCAGCGAGGAGACGGCCGATGTTCGGACCACGCTGACTAGATACGTACAGTACGTACAGTCGTGCGGCCGACGGCTCTTGTGGGATTGTTGACATATTAATAGAGCTGTTTTGCCATAGCAAATATACCACATATAGCCTACAAATCGAATGGTACTCAGATGTATGAAATGTGCAGGAAACGAACACAAGTGTTAAGTAAAGAATATTGTGATTTATTCCAAACTGAAATGTGAACGTATTAGAGAGGAAAATTTGACAACAAATTGTGTTCTTTTTAACACATTACATCTCTGTTGCACACCTTATAAGCTATACGGAGAAAATGAAATTTCCCATTCTGCTTTAAAGACTGCTGCTTCACCATTCATTTTTTGTATGCTGTTCAGTCATGACGACTGCGAAACTGATTTACTTACCACGCTGTCAACAAAGCTCATTGGACAAGACTAGCGACTGATGGATCGGCTGCACACTTCAGCGCGCTCAGCCAGCCAAGCTCCTACCACCACTTCTGAAACTACCTTCCAACAAAGCGCTCAGAGCGCGGACGGAGCGCTGTCTGGATGGCCCTGGCTTAGATAATGTACGATGTTTATGTATGACGTTTATGCACAAATATGTTTAGATTACAAAAGTTGAATCGCTTATTTGTCTAGGACCTCTTGCCACAAAATCCAAATTTTCGGTAAACAAATAAAAACTGTTTATTTCTTAAGCATCATTAAAAAGATGAAATTTTAACTTTACTACAATTTTAGATATCTTCAGAAATCTCATTTTTTGTTGTTGAAATATTTTCTTAACATTTGAACCTTCTTTTCATTTTTTGAAAGTCGTTGATATGAGGCTTTTCATAAACAAAGGAGAAAACAATTATAATACAGTTGATTTTCTCAAAGTAAATCGTTAGTTTAGGTTAAAAAATTACATGTTCCTTTTACACTATTTTGTATTGAAACAAACATAATAGGTACGGTATATTATATACACAGTTTTTTATCACTCAAAATAGCTATACAATTTGTTGTGACGTGACAACGCCAAATACATTGTTGGAATACAGTAACGTTCGTGAAGAAGTGTTACAGTGAAAGGTGATGATATCGTTTTATCTCTCTTCTGCTGCAACGCTCTTGCTCTCTCCCCCTTCTGTTGCTGCACTCGAGTGTCGCTACTGTCGTTAACCTCTGGATGGATTTCAATGCAGTTTTCACCATTCTGTAAAGGATATCTCGAGGAAGATTTCTGATGAAAATAATTTATTTATGATCAAAGGAAGCCACCGAGAAGTAACGATTTCAGTGAAAAAGTCGAAAAAAACTCATGGCGTCCGTGCGCTTTTTAAGCTTACGCTGGACAAACCGTTAAATATATACTATATACTATGAGTGTAAGAATTGTTCAACATGAAGAAGTTCTACCAAAAAAAACGAGCCTTACAGTAGTCGCATATGATGTGTAACATCTGACATGTTATCCTACCTTGAAGTTGTTATCGTTTTTATTATCCCTGACATTCATCAAGACCCAAGACATCTTTTTATTTTTTACACTCTAATAATACATAACAATTCCAAGACACTCTTTTTTTTCTTCACTGCCTACTTGATATTTCTACTCTCGCACTGCCTTCTTTATACTCTGCTGTTACATCACTCTCCTGCCAGTAACTAAGTTACGTTAAAAGAGACTGACTTTTTTTTTCTTCACTGCCCACTCGATATTTCCACTCTCGCACTGCCTTCTTGATAATCTGCTGTTACAAAATAATCTGTATGTGATAAACATTCCAACTGGCAGTGCGTCTTATCCACTTCCATCCCATTTTTTAAAAGCACTCCCACAAAAATATCCAGCAACCGAGAGGAAAAATGTTACACATCAAAAGGTCTGCGAGAGCATATCTCATCTTCAGTACATCGCCCACTATAAGTGTTTTTACGTTTTCATTCCTTCCAACAATCTCCATTCAAATACTGAGGTGACAGTTTACGAGCTGGCTAGGGGCGAGTCTTTCACCCCAGTTACATCCTAGCGAACATTTTAGGCTACCCCAGATACAGCCAGCAGCAAACTGTCAAGTCGTGTTGACTTAAAACTTCAGAGATGAGTGGTTGTGTTTGGAGTTTCCCTGGAAGTGCAACTCGGCTTTTCTTCATTTCGCCTGTGAACTTTCCGTTCCTCAAAATACATAAATAAAAAAATATACGACGCTCAAATATCACAAGAGCGACAGTTTAAACAAATCAGTCCGAGAATACGTTGCCACGCTCAAATATCGTCGCGCATCGTAGTTGCACACACCCAATAATATTTTATCTCTAATTCTTTTGTTTTCCGTTTTGGAAGTAAAACGAATCCAACTACAAAGACAAGACTAGAAACTTCTTGTGGTTCTTACATTTTCTCTCAGTCCTTCTTTTTAGTAGGTCACTGTAATAACTCATTGTAAAATCAGCTATGTTCACTCGGTAGGCTACTGTACCCTTTTTTGCCAGAATCCAAGATGGGCAGGATCGCAGAATCTTCATGGTCCCCGGCTAGAAAAATCACCGAAAGAAATGCCTGACAAATAGGACAAAAGGAGTCCAATTCTACAATTATACTATGGGGCGATGCTACCGGGTAAAAATACTAAATACAAAGGAGAGTGAGAAACTTAGGCTTCTCGGGGGTGTGTTGGGTGGAAAAAGGTATTGGGCGTCTGTAATTTACCTCCATAGTACAATTTCTAAGTAATTAATACAAATCATAATCCTCTATTTTATTAAAATAAGGCGGACATTCGAACTCCTCGTGTCCGACCATTTATTAAACGAAGACGATACAATAAAAGAAATTACGAGCCTTACAGTAGTCGCATATGATGTGTAACATCTGACATAGAAGAAACCTCACGTGAAATTGTTGATACACCGGTATTTTATACTATTATTGGCACAAATATTAATCTATTGTAAAAGGGAGTGTTTTACAGATATTGTAATTTATAATACGGAACTCATTTTATTATATGATGTGTAGCTTCCACCAGCACTAGCCTAAATAAAGAATACGATATGGATCAACTAGATTAATAGACGCGACTCTTTTTCTTAGTCGTTTACCCTCCAGGTTGGTGGAACCCACGGACTCAGCGAGGGAACTCACCACTACCGCCTCTACGGGCAGTGTCCCAGAGCTGGGAACATCTAATCGGAGTGGATACAACTGGTGAAGTGTGATTGGCACCTCGCCCAGGCGGCCTCACCTGCAAAGCGAACAGGGGCCTCATGAGGGAAGGTAATGGATGGGCAGGATGGATAGGCAAGGAAGAGGGAAGGAGGCGGCCGTGGCCTTGAAGAAGGTACCATCCCAGCATTTGCCCGAAGACGAAGTGGGAAACCACGGAAAACCACTTCGAGGATGGCTGAGGTGGGAATCGAACTCCCTCTACTCATTTGGAACACCCGAGGCTGAGTAGACCCCGTTCCAGTCCTCATACCACTTTTCAAATTTCGTGGCAGAGCCGGGAATCAAACCCAGGACCTCCGGGGCGGCAGCTAACCATGCTGACCGCTACGCTACGGAGGTAATAGACGCGACACCGCTCATAACTTTAAATTCCTTATAAACAGGTCCTATTCATTTACAGACCAACACGTAATTTAATATGGATTCTGTTAAATTGAGTCATATTGATATGATAAATATCGTTTAAAATGATAATCTGGTAGCAAAAACAAGATGTTCAGTAAAGAACATATAGCCTACTTTCTCCTAAATGCATGGGTATTGTTATAACTCTTTGTCCTTTTCAAGGAGTATGATTGAATGTTGGTTGTAGGAGCTTGTTGAATTACAACGTGCTATAGGGATATTAAACATGAATATGAGGTGCCCTTTGCTAGTGCTACCTCTGTACCAAATTTCGTTCAATTCGGTTTCACCGTGTTTGAATTGATAGGGGGAATCGATCTGCACACATACTTGGCCACCATCTGCAAACTATTGGGCTGATGTTCTTGCAGTTTGGTCAGAATATGTTTCCCACATAAAGATATGGTGTTGCAAAATTAGGTAGAGACTAGATTATTAGGTTGGTCGTAATTACATTTTAGCTTTTAACATTTCGGTGGCCGCGATTACGTTTCCATCAAGATAGCGGTGATATAAAACATGACACTGAGGTGCCCTTTGCTAGTGCTACCTCTATACCAAATTTCGTTCCATTTGGTTTCAGCGTGTTTGAATTAATAGGGGGAATCGATTCTGACACAAAGATGGCCGCCATCCGCAAACTATTAGGTGAATGACCTATTAGATTGGTCAAAGGATGCTCCCTCCATAAAGGTATGTAGTTGCAAAATTTGGTAGAGATCGGATGATTAGGTTAATCGTAATTTGATTTAAGCTTTGAACATTTGTGTGGCCGCCATTACGTTTCCCTCAAGATGGCGGCGATATAAAACATGACACTGAGGTGCCTTTTGTTAGTACTACCTCTGTACCAAATTTCGTTCCATTCGGATGCACCGTGTTCGAATTAATAGGGGGAATCGATTTTCACACAAAGATGGCCGCCATCCGCAAACTATTACGCTGATGACCTATTGGTTTGGTCAAAGGATGCTTCCCCCGTAAAGGTATGTTGTTGCAAAATTTGGTAGAGATCGGATGATTAGGTTAATCGTAATTTGATTTACGCTTTGAACATTTGTGTGGCCGCCATTACGTTTCCGTCAAGATGGCGGCGATATAAAACATGACACTGAGGTGCCTTTTGTTAGTACTACCTCTGTACCAAATTTCGTTCCATTCGGTTGCACCGTGTTCGAATTAATAGGGGAATCGATTTTCACACAAAGATGGCCGCCATCCGCAAACTATTACGATGATGACCTATTGGTTTGGTCAAAGGATGCTCCCCCCATAAAGGTATGTCGTTGCAAAATTTGGTAGAGATCGGATGATTAGGTTAGTCGTAATTTGATTTAAGCTTTGAACATTTGTGTGGCCGCCATTACGTTTCCGTCAAGATGGCGGCGATATAAAACATGACACTGAGGTGTCCTTTGCTAGTGCTACCTTTGTACCTAATTTCGTTCTATTCGCATTCACCGTGTTCGAATTGATAGGGGGGGACAGACATTCAGAGTACACACACTCACACACACACACACACACAGACTCACACACACACATACACAGACACAGACAGACACACTTTTTTCGCCCTGTGTTGATCTCATAAGTCTACTTTCATTTTTTGCAAAAATCGAAAGTAGACTAATAACTACCCCACCCAGGATTCGAACCCAAGATCTCTTGATTCACAGTCGTACGGACTAACCCCACGGCTATTTCGACTACGCAAATTTTGTGCAAAAGATGGTGACTTATTTCCACGTTCCAATAATACTGCATTACGGAATTAAGTTTCATTTATATTTTGCTTGTTTCGATAATGTTCCTGCGTGAAATTCAGATTAAAATGGCTTATGAATAGGCCCTCTTGTGAGTAAAGAGAATGCATTGAGTAATAGTTCATGAAGGCTTGCTCAATTCTCGTATAACCACAACGATTATATTATATTGATGACTGCAACACGTTATGTGGGTTAATATTTGAATAGCCATTGGGCAGAAACATAATACCGGCAATGCCGACTACTTACAATGTTTGATATTAAGGCATTTTACCATTTAAATACTGATACGAAGACTTCGAACATGTACCATGTCATTTGTTTCAATCACTTGACACCAGAGTTCGCATGAGCGTTTTCCGTTCAGTATGTCATATACTTTTCACATGGCCGAGAGTACGTCATGGTATCAATTGTTTCTCGTACCACTGCCAGCTGAGTCTTACCACTGCCCACTGGATCGATCGATGGAGCGGGCAGTGCATACTTCCGTTTGCCACCACTGCAAGCTAGTACACTTCCGTTCGATCGATCGAGCGGGCAGTGCATACTTCCGTTTTCCACCACTGCCATCTAGTACACTTCCGTTCGATTGATCGAGCGGGCAGTGCATACTTCCGTTTTCCACCACTGCCAGCTAGTACACTTCCGTTCGGTCCACCACTGCCAACTCGATCGTTCCGATCCACTTCCGTCCCCAATTTTCAAAATCACTCCCACAAAACAATCCAGCAACCGAGCGGAAAGAAGTTACACATCAATAAAATGAACTCTCAAACTTGAGTAATATGAAAATACAACCTCTGACAATAAAGTTCGGTGAATAGTCCGATACAATCAACATAGATGAACAATGCACGACAGTGACCCTATTGTCCTTCGAAATAGTCCCCTCCCATAACTATGCAATGCTGAGAACAGCGATACATGTCCTGGAAACTTTGCAAGAAGGCGTCCTTTGGGATGGTGTTCAAAAGGCTCGTCACGTGACCGAAAATTTCGGTGAATGGGTCTATATTACGAACGGTTTGTTGGCTTACCTAAAACAGCAGTTACTGTCCTTCGAAGTAATCCCCGTGGATGCTTATGCACTTCTGAGAATGCCAGTACAAGTCCTGGAAACTCTTTAGGGATAGCCTTCAGTTGGGTCGTCACATTACGTTAGATGTCCGACATGTTCGAAAACCTCTTGCCCTTCAGGGCTTTTCGGTGACCCTGGACCTGGACCCCACCACTCCTTACTTTGACGCTTGACTTCGGGGTCGTACCTCAAACTCCATGTCTCGTCGCCCGTGACGATGGCTTTCATATAAGCCAGGGTGGTCCAACCTTTAGTTACCCGCGAGCCAATCAAACTTTAGTAGAGGAAAGTGAGGGCCAGATACATTCCAGAAAGAGAACGTATTACATATTTTACTCAAAAACAATTCTTAAAATGTATATTAAAAGAAGTTTAATATTACTATTTTTAATATACCACTTCATTGTACAGTCGAGAAATCAATGTGATAATTTGCACTGCGTTCCTGATACAAGTGTATCAATGTCCACTGTAAGTTCAGGAGGTCAAAGTTTCAGGCTCAATTCCAGTGAAGCACTTTCAATTCGATTTCTCGTTTTTTATTTAATTTGATTGAGAGCAGAAAAAGCACTTTCGCACGCATACGTACTGCCAAACAGCGATAACACTTGCAGAGACAATTTAAGCAGTTTAGGAAAACGTTCCTTAGAAATCAGTTTCCAGAAATTTTCAGGGACTTTTTAGTCTGGTAGAATATGTCTGCCTGAAGATCACAAATTTCCATTTGAAGTCGCAGGGCACCTCACTCACTTCAATATCCATGGGGTTGTTGAACAGTGCAAGTTTTGGTTTTAGGGAGTCAAAATCCTGGAATCTGTTCTGGAACTCTTTCTTGATATCAATTATTATTTCATGAAACATACTAAAATTTATGTCACGTTTTTCTTCTTTGAACTGCTGACATGATGGGAAGTGTGCTATATTATTTGCCTTCAATGCAATTTGCACTACATCAAGTTTTTTGCGGAAGCCCTCAATATGTCCATAAAGCTGGAAGATATTTTGTTTTCTGCCATGTAGTTTCAGGTTTGAAGCATTTAGATGGGATGTTAAATCTGTCAGAAAAGCAAGATTAATTAAAAACTGGATTTCTTCCAGTTTTTCTTGATACTTATGCCCAATGTTTTCATTTCTGAGAAAAGCAAGAATTTCATTCCTCAACCCAAAAAACTGTTGCAGCAATTTCCAGCACTTAGCCAACGCACTTCACAGTACAATGAAATGTCACCATATTCAGCTTCCAAATTGTCCAGAAATGCAATAAATGTTCTGTGTCTACAGGCTTTATTGCCTCTCTTTATTAAATTTGCAGTATTTACAACAGTTTTCACTGTCTCACTGAGCCTTATAATTTGTCCACAGAGAGCCTCTTGGTGGATAATGCAGTGGAAAAACAAAAAATTCATTCCTTTTTCTTTACATAGTCCTACTAAACCAATTCTAGGACCAACCATTGCTTTATCTCCATCTGTTGCAATGCCAGAGCACTTCACAAAACATCCATATTTAGAAACGACATCATCCAGTGCGTTGAATATGTCAATACCTTTTTTTGCTGGTTTCTAATTATCTTAATTCCAACAGTTCTTCATGAATTTCAAATTCTTCATTTATTGTTCTGACGAAGATAAGGAGCTGGCCGATGTGGCTATATCTGTGCTCTCATCTAGAGCTAGAGTGTAAAATTCACATTTTTCCAAAATGTTCTTGAGAGAACCTGAAACTTCACCAGCCATATCATTAATTATTTTACTAACTGTCTGATGAGACAAGGAAACTGTTTCAAAATGTTTAATCATCCTATTATCTCCAAATGAAGATGCCATTTTTACAGCACATCTCTTAATGAGCTCACCATCCCTAAAATACATTTTACTTTTAGCTAATAATAATAATGTTATTGGTTTTACGTCCCTTTTAACTACTGTGGCTTTTAGAGACGCCGGTGTGCCGGAATTTTGCCCCGAAGGGGATCTTTAACGTGCCAGTAAATCTACTGACACGGCTCCCTCACATTTGCGCACCCTCAAATGCCAGCTAACTGCACCAGGATAAGAAACCTGCAACCTTGGGCCCAGCAAGCGAGAACGTTACCGCTGAGCCACGCAGCCAGCCTACTTTTAGCTATCTGTAAACATACCTCATAAGTTCCCTTTAAACCGGCAGTGTTTGATGGTTGCTGAAATATATTCTTCTGTCTTGTTAGTTTTAGCGTCAAAGCATTAAACACACAACTTCTGGCACTTCCCTGGTATTGATCGTATTTTGATTTATGCAAGGTGGCATAGTGTCTATTCTCGTTATACTCCTTCGAAACACCTAAGACTTGAGAACAGACAACACAGCGTGGTTTTCCATTATGTTCAACAACAAAGTAACTTTCCTTCCACTTTGACTGAAATTGTCGTTTCTCATCTTCAACACGCCGTTTATTAAGTCCCGCCATATTAGGTACCGTTCTCGCAACAACGATGACAACAAACTCTCGTCGTACGATATCTCTCGAACAACCTCTCTCGTCAAAAACCACCTCTTCGAACAGCCCTGCGCTCCCTTTTATAGGGAAATCCGCCGCAACACACGAACGATCGCGAACTTATCGGCAACCAATCACTGGCAGCCAATCAGTTGTCGCCTGGAGGTGGGGCCGCTTCTCGTGCCGTACGTTTTCATGGAAAGACAATTCTGATTATTGGCGTATTTTTCGGGATCTTTCATTTCCCAAATGGCTCCTTCGTAACATTACTGAATGAAAGTGAAAATTAAAGTAGTCACGCCACGGATTATAACTGTCGAAGAGTGAAGGGCAGTAAGAAGGGCAAGGGCCAACAAAAATGAACAGGCGGGCCGCATGCGGCCCGCGGGCCGCGGGTTGGACCACACTGATATAAGCCATTCCATTCCACAGAACATTCACCCTTCTCACTGCCTCCCAAACAGATGTGCATGGTAGGTTGCATAAATTCATGCTTCTCACTGCAACCCGCTGAACAGGTGTGCATGGTAGGTTGCCTAAATTCATCCTTCTAAACACGCACTGTGTCAAACAGTTCTTACACGTTGCGTTGTGTGTCGCCAATGTTGCTAGGTCGACCGTTCTGACTTCATTCACCGAAAGCAACGTGACGAGCCTTTTGAACACCATCCCAAAGGACGCCTTCTTGCAAAGTTTCCAGGGTATGTATCGCCGATCTCAGCATTGCATAGTTACGGAAGGGGACTATTTCGAAGGACAATAGGGTCACTGTCGTGCATTGCTTATCTATGTTGATACTATAGGACTATTCATCGAACTTTATTGTCACAGGTTGTATAATGATAACTCCACATTCAAAAATAATACGACTTCATATAATAATCAACCCTTAGAATGCCACTCGCATTCCATAAAAAATTATCTACTCGATAGATATTTCCTGCTCTGGAGTTATATATTTTTTAAACCCTACCGTCTCGTTAAATATTAAACCATAAATTCGGTTTATCTACTCAAATTACAAAAACTATGTTACTCTATACTGTACAAGATAACTCCTTTAATAAATAAATTAAATTACTAACCCTAGAACTAGGTTAAAAATAGCCAGCCGTCAATACTTTCAACGTCTGCAAATAATATATACATATATACATACAACTATTTACAACTTCTCACTTTCTTATCGTGACTTCACTTCCATAAATCACGTTATATTTTTAAAAGACTACCAATGTCTCTCCCAAAACTTTCACATGTCTGATCAAGGTTAGCCATGGCCGTCCAGTTAAGTTTAGCTCATGCTTTATAAGTCAACACCTGGTTCAATAATATGACCAAAATCGGACCCCCATTTTGTTTTTTTGCCTGTATTGTTATTAATTTCATCTTTTTAAAATTTGAATTTTAGCTACCTTTGATATGTTTTCTAAAATTGTATCTGGTTCAGACTAACTTATAACAGCTCATATTTTACTATGAAATGTTTTCATTAAAAGTAGCAAAAATGACGTCTGGGGAAAAGGTTGCCAATGTCGGACCCCTCTTAAGAATGAACGTAAAATCACATGAAACTACTAGTAAAGTAATGAACAAGAAAATACTTTATTTTTACATTATAATGTCTTGTTAGGAACATAGCTTATTGTTATGACCACAAAATCCAGAAACCGACCACTTTGAAAGTTTCCTATTTTCTCCCGCGGGGACTGATATTTATTTGGGCCATCTGAAACAATATTTTGAATGGCTTAAATAAAAACAAAGAATTTTTAATTTGAATTTCAGGAGGGTTATTAGGGGTCCGACTTAGGATGTTTAGGGGTCCGACTTAGGCAAGCCGCGGGGTCCTACTTAGGCCATCTTGTACTTGATATTTTCGAGGCTATGAAAAAAAATTGAATAGGTGTTTCGACAAGCAAATACCACATTTATCAAGCGTAACGCTTACTAAAGACAGTACTGTAAACACAATGTGACTTACCCTCTTTGAAATATAAAACAATCACTATTCCATGAGCACGTATAAAAACATCCACTCACATGAGAACCAGTAATGGCGGAACTGACGGTATACTCCCCACAGTCCAGTGCTGCCACTTCCGCAACACAACATTTCCTTTTATACCTTCACATTCAATTATGTGTCACCATGCGGCAGCACCTTCCAAGCAAAATAATGCAGGGGTCCGACTTAGGGACTCGAGTCCGACTTTGGTCACTTTCCGTAATAATAACAATGAACATTGCTTCCATAAGATTACTTCATTCGTGCGTTTTCCCTTCACCATGACCTTATACACTCACTTTCAAATACAAAAATACGTAGCTTTCTTCGTAGACACAAACTTGCTGTGCAACACACATGTGGCACTATCCATCACTTAAACGCATATCATTGAACTATATCTGAACTCAACAATCATCAGTTTCTAAATATCTTAAATTCGTCCCTAAGCTTGCACGAATACTATCATAAAACAACAACTTCTGAACATCATAACAGTTACTGTAACAGTTACTGTACTATCATTTCCAACGTCGTCCTGATCGCTTGGAAAGCAACTCCAACATTAAAATATTATCATTCGTGCTAATTGATACAACAATGCGTTTCTTCAATATTGAAAACAATGCAGACTATTTTTGGTTCCCTAGTTTAGGGGCTGCGACAACGCGGTCAGGTAGCCCCATGTACTTTGGGTGAATGTAGAATCTGTCTGATAACCGGAGTTAATTGTGATGACTGTATTAGTGTGTGTTATCTGTCTCTTTTAATTCAAGTAAGGACTGCAGACGATAATTTCAAGTAGTTCCTACTTTCGCTACAAAATGCTACCGCCCACGACACCTAGCTGTGAACTTGGCTACTACTATCTCTCTCCTACTTAAGATATGTTACACTTACTTGCAGTACTTCAAAGATTCTATTTCCACAATATTAATCACAAGCAGGTACCCGCGGCTTCGCTCGCGATGAAGACAATGGGGACGATGCATTATTGCTGTTAATTGGTCTATTCTATTACACCGATCTTGGCTACAGGTAAGTCAATTTTATTTCTGAAAATTCTGACACATACAGTATATTGATATTAGCCACAAAGTGGGAATTCCATAGAGTTGAGAAATTCTACCGGGTCGATGTTACCTTATGTGATCATATTTGAAAATTACGTTTTTGGCTTTGCCACTTTCTGTTGAGGCATAACGATTTTGTTGTCTGGATACTCGTGAGCGCGCCACATACAGTTGCCCATGGGAAAAACTGGTTTTGTCTAAATGTTCACTTGCTACTGCAAGTGTGTGTCATTGCGCTTTGTTAATAATAATTGCGAATATGTTTGAAGAAGGAACTGGACTCCTGCACACTGGAATGGCAAATCGGAATAGGGGGAATTAAAAGTATTTTTCCTTAAGCTATTCAGGGTGTACTTTTCCCACAGTTATTGATGATTTGAACGTCAACATTTCGCTATTAATAGATCAATAGATCAATATCTACCACTTTGGCCGCCGTTGTACATTGTGCAGCCTCTTCCAGTGTTACATCCCAGGTATTGTAATTCTACAACAACCCTTTTGCCTCACATGCCTCTCTAAATCATGAAAATTCCTGATTATTGTGTTTTTAGACATCTTTGAAAGAGGTTTCCATCGCACATGGTGAATATCCATCGTCAAAGGAAAACATTCCATGTAACGAACATGGGCCGTGTAACTTGTACCGAAAGCTTCCGCTTAACACCAGGCCAATTCGGAACAGCAGTTCCTTGAACTCAGATTTGCCAACATTTTATTGTAATATCTGTGTACCTCAACATACAGAAGAGTGCTTTGAAAATCACGTCTTGTGTAAATTTTGAAAATATAATAGACCAGTTTTCAGTCGGCAATCTCTTCTCCAATGCTTCTCCTTCCCTGTATAATACTTTGAGATTTGAAGACAGGTCTAGCCTCGACAAATTAACACCATCTTCACAATGCAGGATAAAGTCCTTTTCTTATTTATTTATTTATTTATTTATTTCAAAAGGCAAAATTCGGGCTCAGTACGTAATGCAACACCTTCTTCAAGTCATTTATCTTTTCTTCGCGGATTGGGCTATTTTCTTAGTATGCTCTTTGCGTTGGTAAACTGACCAAATCTGATTTACAGGACATAAGCTGGAACGTTTTCCTCAGGAGCCCATCAATGAAGTCAGATGCTGAGACTTCTCCCTTTCTTGACTTTTCTTTCTTACTTTTTCAGAAGCTGTAGTTGTTGTTTTATTTTTTTACTTGGGCCACCACTTTTGGAAATCCAAAATATGTTCTGTTTGAATGAGATCAACCATAAATTTCCCTTGTTTTCGAGACAAGAGGCCTTTCTTAAATAAAGGCATATTTCATATGGTCTAATGATAGTATCGGAGCAATGGAGAAGAGACCTTTCATTAACAAACGATGTATGGAAGCCTAGAGATTCCATTTTCACACAAAAGTGGATTTAGTAAAAAATGTGACAAGAGGTCTTTCATACATAAGCGATTAAGTTTATAAAAACATTATGGCCTGCAATACATAATTGGCCTCTCACCTAGGCGGACTAGGTTCGATTCCCGCCCAATGCCTGTGAGATGTTCGATGTGAAATGTCATGTCCTGTGGTATGGATTCTACATAAATATGGAGATCCCGTGGCTCATGATGGCAAGATGAACGGTCACGTAAAACTACGAGCTTCCGTTCATCTGTTCCAACTAAATATTTCAAAAAGAGAATCATTCATTTTTTAATAATTAAAAGGTTAATTTATGTGTCGATCAAAATGCCATTAAATACAATATGTAGTCTATTCTAGGTAAATATCCTTTGTATCATTTGTATTTTCTGTGGTCAAAAATTATTTACTAACAATATTTTACTCTGTTCACTTTTTATGCTTACGTTAACTTATTCAGATCCTTGTGAGTACCTTGTCAACGCATAGGTTGGCAGCCCTTTTACTATCGTCCTTTGGTGGATGCCTTGTGACTTGTCAATATTGTGTAACAGTCACTAAATACGCCAATGAAGCTCCGCAGAAGGCACACAACACGTTTAAATCTAGAGTAAAGAGACCAAATGCTGAGAAATTCACCTTGGATTGCATCAACTGAATGGAAAGTGAGGTCAATTCGTCCATAGAGCGAGTACCTAGAGGCTGATGAAGTACTAAATGTGTTACTTAAGTTGCGGTTCTGTTAGCCTCCGTTGTCACCAGATGACAGCAAGCTATTGTGGAAATGAGCTGGTAGAGATGCGCCATGTCCCACAAGACAAAAGCGAGCACAGTGCCTACATCAATATTATCCTTCATCTCGTCAATCACCTCGTGTACATCGTACATCAGTGATATGAAGTAGTATACTAAACGAAGCAAAATACCTAAACCATAAATCGAGTTAACAGAACCTGATAGCTCACACAGTTTATTATAAATGAATCTTAACCGTCTGATAGGAATTAACATCGTATGTGTTTCAGACACCTGCAGGATTTCTCCTCCTGTTGACCAAGGTATTCCAGTGTTACTTACTGAGACATTAGACAACCTACCTGCATATTGCGTGTGGGACGTTGTTGATAACAACTGGTCTTCGTGAAAATGCTTTTCAATCTCATTAATATGATTTGAAATCAGAGAATTGACAGTAATGAAACAAGTGTTGAGATACAGGATAAGAGTGGTAAATTGGATGTGATGAAGTGAAATAAATAAGTGTGCTGCATAGCGTATTATGCAGCGATAAGAATGTGCAGTCTTTGTCGCACAGATATTAATGCTATGAATTTCGTACAGTGTTATTAGGTACACTATAACTAAACCTAGCTCAATTATGCTGCGATGCTTCTGTTTCTCATCCCTGCTACTCATGTGCTCCGATAAAACCCCGCTTACTTCTGACAGTTTACCGAATATATTCTGTAGTTTTCTTGAATTTAATGGTGACTGGGACAAAAGTATGACGAAAGCAACTAAGAATTCTATACACTCCAGACAAATAAAAATCACCGCTATTAATCTACTCCTTCCCTCAGTTAACCGATAGAAAATGTCAGTTTCTATAGTCACTATCAGTCCCATAAGGATGACACAAGTGGCTAATACGTGGTAGACTTTCCGGTTATTCGTGAAGATCAACGGTGTGCCAAGTCTGTGATCATTGAATTCGTAAGGCGCTACTCCATAATATTTCAATATTCTGTTAATGAAAGATAGAGAATCAGGAAAATGACGTTCAGTAAATTGTGCTTTGAAGTTCAGTGTACTGCCAGCCATTTCACTTTAAGTATTTTGAATCTGCAGTGATAAGTTGCCAGAAACAAAGAAACGGGTCTGTCTTTCTTACTCAAGAAATGTTTCTTCAAACGCCTTAGCAAATGAATGTACTGTATGCTACTGCTATTCGACCAGTTGGTGAAAAGTACTGCACAGCGCAGTTCACTCACTGACTAGAAGGCTTGAGCGTGTAGAAAAAATCCAATTGATATTAAATCGGGTTGTCATTTCCCCTTCTTCTTTCTTCCTAAAATTATTCTAATAACCACTATTTTTCTTGTATTCGCCTGGAAAATATACATAATTAGTCATGATACTGTTTACACTCGTATATCATTCTAAAATCCAGGGGTGATTTCAAAAATGCATATGTCTTAAGCCTTTATAAGATATGAGTCTGCATACCAACCACCTATCGTAAGGTTAAAAAATTACATTACCTACGATGCTGAGGGTTGATTCTTTCACCTAATTTAAATTAATTTTCTTGTGCAAAGCCAAATGTTGTTTCTGAATAAAATTACAAACAAGCAATTAAAAATAAAATCATAAGAAATAAAAAAATAATATAACAAATAAAATTATATAATTAAATACAAAATTTAAAATTATGAAATTAATTTACAGACTAAAAGGTAAAATTGAAATTAATGTGAAGAAGAATACACATCAAATAATTAAAAACAAAATTAATAAAATAAAAGTAAATTTAAATTTAAATTAAAACAAATATATAAGTTAATTACAATCATAATTAAAAAGTTATAATCTAAATTAAAATGGTTAAAATTAAAATTTAAGAAACCAAAACCAAAATTGAAATAATTTACAAATTCAAATTTCAATAACTGATATCAAAATTATGATACGTTTTATAAACTTGCAGTAATAAAAATAAAATGTAAATAATTACAATCCAAATGTAGATAATAAAAATGAAAATAATAATAATAAAAACGAAAATGTATAATAATAAATTAAAATGAAAATAAAATATTTTAAATCAAAATTAAATAATGAATTACAAAAATAAAATGACCGAATTTAAATTAATATACCGGTCATAAAAATGAAATTTAAAATAATCAAAATCAGAGTTAAAATAATTAAAATTGGAAAATGAATAATGAAATAACGTATAACAAGTAGTTCCGTGAAGAACTATATAGCCTATTTTCATATATCCTATTTATGTTAATTGCCACTATCAACATACAAAATTTCAGTTTGATTGCTGTAATAGATTCGTAGATAATGAGAACCGACTAAATATTTCGGATGGTCGCCATTTTGGATGTATATATGTAGGTCCTAGAGTTATGTACTGTTACATGGAGATTATTGTGTACGTGTAGCATTCAAACTTCAATCGCATGATTAGGACACATGAAGTAACAAGGAGATTTTAAAATTTCGCACAGTTGCCATCTTGTGGTTATGGAAACAATTGAAATAAATTAGATGCCAGTGGATTAACATTCGTATAAGGATTTACTGTACCTAGTTTCACAGCACTCGGATGGTTAAATTGCGAGAAACGTCCATATGAATATTTATATTTCGCGTCGCCGCCATGTTGGATTTGTGATCACCAGGTTATTTAAAGTACTATAGGTGAACTTAAGTTCATAGCACCTATGTACAATAAAAATTCAGTTTGATTGCTATAATAGATTCGTAGATATTCAGAGCCGTCTAAATATTTCGGATGCTCGCCATGTTGGATTGTTAAATGTATAGGCCATAGAGTCATGTACCATTAAAGAAGAATTATTGCGTAGGTTCATTATTCAAACCTTTACTTCGATCGCATGATTACGACACAAGAAATAAAAACTTAATTTTAAAATTCGCACAGCCGCCATCTTGAGGTATTGTAAACAATTGAACTAAATTAAATACCAGTGCAATACAATGTGTATAAACATTTCCTGTACCAGATTTCATTGCGTTTGAAACATTAAACAGCGAGAAAGGTCTATTTAAAATTGTCAAATTCGCTTGGCCGCCATGTTCGTTTTGTAGATAATCGGTTTTTGAAAGTCTTATAGATGAACTTCCTGTAGTGCCCTTTATCTCCGTACAAAATTTCAGGGTGATACGGCTAATAGTTTCAGAGATATAGAATGCCGGTGAAATATTTCGCACATCCGCCATCTTGTGGTTATGTAAACAATTGAACTAAGTTAGATATCGGTGCATTAAAATGTGTATAAATATATACTGTACCAAGTTTTATTGCGTTTGGTTGGTTAAATCGCGAGTAACTTCTATTTAAAAGTCGAAAATTCGCGTGGCCGCCATGTTGGTTTTGTAGTTACCAGTTTTTCAAAAGTTACATAGGCGAACTTATAGTATTTCCCTTTATTACCGTAATAAATTCCAGGGTGATATTGTAAATAGTTTCGGAGATATTGAATGCTGGTGAAATATTTCGCACAGCCGCCATGTTGGATTCGTGAGACGTAACATAATTTGAAGGGCACGGTCGAGGTCGCCCGGAATAGTGCTATGAACTTACCGAGTTTCATTGAAATCGATCCAGCCGTTTAGATTTTATTAGGGACACACACACACACACCTCACACACACACACGCGCACACACACACACGGACAAAAGGTGATCTCATAAGCCTTTTTTTTTTTTTTTTTCAAAATTGAAAATAGGCTAAAAAATACTTTCCATCAAACTTAATGTAAATAAAATAAATTTTAATTATTATAACCAAAATTTTGATAATTAAAAATAAACTTTGAATAATTAAATTAAAAATTAAAAGAAATTTAACTTCAAATTTAATAAAATCAAGATTGAATTAAAATAAAAAATAAACATTTTAAAAACGAGAATCAAATTTAGTATGATTGAAATTAAAATTTTAATAATTAAATAATAATTAAAATATAAATTCAGGAAATTAAATACAATGTTAAAATAATTACATTTAAAATTTTGTTAAATAATCTAATTAAATTAAGTTTTTGGCCCCTTTATATCACTCAAAATGTATTTGTGGCCCTGATTATGCCCCTTTCTATGCATTCGGGGATGTGCTGGGTGGATTATGGGTTCGAATTACGTCCTACTGCCAAGAGTAGTTAATAACAGATTACATGAATGAAACTGGGCAAGGAAATAGACTGAAGTGATCGTGGCCTAGAAGTTAGTGTGCCGTCTCGGCATTTTCCAGGAATTAAATGTGAGAAAAACACGGGGAAATATTTCAAAGACGGTCAACCGGGGAGGGGAAGGCATGGGGAGGGGAAGTGTCCAACCACTGGTCAACCGACATGGCATAGCGCTGCGCCTTATTAGCGGGCATCAGTGAATATGCAGTGTCCCTAAATAAGTGACTCAATATTATATCATAGTACCTGTGGGTCGTCTCTCAATAATTACCACGACAAAGAAAGGGAAAGAACGTGTCTATGTCCGCAGACCGTGGTCTCTCTGAGAACAGTATTGTTTCTTGTATTGAATTTACCAGATTAAGAACACAGGGATGATTGACAGCCGCTTACCAATATAGTAAAATGGTATTGCCTGTCAGCCAGACAGCATTATATTTTCAAATAAATGACGCCACTTCTGTCAGTGAATGACAGTTAATTTATTTATTTATTCCCATTTCCTGGTGTATTTCTTGATTCAGTACGTCAATATATTCGTTAACACCTCTCGTCTATCTACAGTATGTTGTACAATGGTGAAAATCAATAAATGGAAAACAAAAATAATGGAATGCAACCGAAAGATGATGATGATGATGATGATGATATATGTTTTAAGGGACCTAACATCTAGGTTATAGGCCCCTAATGGTTTGGGTGATCGTGAAGATGATAATGAAAAGTGAACTATAACTAAAACTAACTACTAAATTATATACTAGAAGAAGAAAGGGAAAACGAAAGGAGAATAAGGCAAATAAAGGAGAGGAGGAAAAGAAATGCCCTCAACCCTCGAAGAATGCAGATTGAGGGACTTGGAAGGAAGGAGAGCCATGAAAGGCAAATGGGAAAGTGAAAGAGGAGAGAGTCCGCCCCAGAGGTAATGGAAAAAAGGAGAAAACCCGACCCAGCTCAGGAAGCACTCGAGGTCGCTAACTCCCAAACTTACCAGCCGTGAGCCCTTGAGGGTGTAGCATTATCCAGGGTGCACCAGAAGTGGTGGGGCTAAATACACCCCACCCTGCCTACTTGAGGGCCTTGTGCAGAAGGCAGGAGATAACATGAAAAGAAAAAGAAGGCTGACCCCTCGCAGAAGGAGGGTACCAGAAAAGATGAGACAAGGGCCAATTAAGGCGGGAAAGGAAGAGACTCCCTAGGCCTCGGTTACTCTAATACCGTCGGGGTCGGAAGAGAACAAGAGGTGACCAAGTGAGGTCGACAGGAAATAAGACGGAGAGGGGCCCGCCACAAGTAAGTGGAAGCAATGCCGGACTCAGCTGGGGCACCATGGTGGCCAACCCACGTCCCACTAGATGTGAGCCCCTGGGGGCGCAGCCGAAGGAAATCAGAAATCCCTATTGACGTCAAATTGGCAGGTAAAAAGCGCAAGGAGACTTCTGCTACATAGGAAGCAAAATAACAAGTGATGGACGAAGTAAAGAGGGTATAAAAAGTAGGTTACCTCAGGCAAGGAAAGAATTTCCACAGAAAAGAAATTTGTTGATATCAAATATAGATTTAGGTATTAGAAAGTTATTTTTGTAATCCTTTGTCTGGAGTGTGGCGCTCTATGGAAGTGAAACTTGGACTGTTGGTGCAGCAGAAAAGAGAAGAAATGAAGCGTTGGAAATGCGGTGTTATAGGATAATTATAAAGATCAGAAGGGTAGATAGAGTAACAGATGAAGAAGTATTAAGACGAGTGGGTGAGGAGAGATGTTTCTGGTAACTACTAATGAAGAGAAGAGATAGGTTGGTAGGACACATACTAAGACACCCAGGAATAACAAAATTAGTTATGGAAGGAAGGGTCGAGGACAAGAACTGTGGGGGTAAACCAAGGTTAGAATACGTTAAACAGATTGCCTTAGATGTAGAGTGTTGGAACTATGTAGAGATGAAACGATTATCTTAGGGCATGGGCATGGAGGGCTGCATCAAACTAGTCAAAAGACCGATCACTCAAACAACAACAATCACTCAAATCAAGTGGTTAAGTGAAAATATATCGAACTATCTAAACATGAAATTTAAAAAAAATAGTAATTGCTTCATAGGGTAATACCGGTAATCCAATTATAATCCAATTTTTAGCATATTTTCATTTATGAAAAAAAAAAAAGGCTTATGAGAGCACCTTTTGTCCGTGTGTCTGTGTGTGCGTGTGTGTGTGATGGTGTGTCCCCCCCCCCTAATAACTTCTAAACGGCTGGAGTGATTTCAATGAAACTCGGTAAGTTCATAGCACTATTCCGGACGACCCCGACCGTGCCCTTAAAATTTTGTTACGTCTCACCAATCCAAGACGGCGGCTGTGCGAAATATTTCACCAGCATTCAATATCTCCGAAACTATTACCGATATCACCCTGGAATATTTTACGGTGATAAAGGGAACTACTAGAAGTTCACCTATGTGACTTTTGGAAACCTGATAACTACAAAATCAACATGGCGGCCAAGCGAAGTTGCGACTCTTAAATAGACGTTTATCGCGATTTAACCAACCAAACGCAATAAAACTTTGTACAGTATATGTTTATACACATTGTAATGCGCCGACATCTAACTTCGTTCAATTGTTTACATAACCTCAAGATGGCGACAGTGCGAAATATTTCACTGGCATTCTATATCTCTGAAACTATTAGCGGTATCACCCTGAAATTTTGTACGGAAATAAAGGGCACTACTGGAAGATTATCTATAAGTCTTTCAAAAACCGGTTAAATACAAAATGAATACAGCGGCCAAGCGAAGTTGAAAATTTTAATAGACCTTTCTCGCGATTTAATGATCCAAACACAATGAAACGTGGTACAGGAAATGTTTATACACATTGCAATGCACTGGTATCTAATTTAGTTCAATTGTTTACATAACCTCAAGATGGCGGATGTGAGAATTTTAAAATTTAGTTTTTTATTTCTTGTGTCGTAATCATGCGACCGAAGTGAAAGTTTGAATAATGAACCTACGCAATAATTTTCCTTTAATGGTACATGACTCTATGGCCTATACATATAACAATCCAACATGGCGATCATCCGAAATATTTGGATGGATCTCAGTATCTACGAATCTATTACAGCAATCAAACTGAATTTTTTAATGTTCATAGGGGCTATAAACATAAGTTCACCTATAGGACTTTCAATAACCTGGTGATCACAAATCCAACATGGCGGTGACGCGAAGTATAAATATTCACATGGTCGTTTCTCGCAATTTAACCACCCGAGTGCAGCGACACTTGATACAGTAAATCCTTACATAAAATATTAATCCACTGGCATCTAATTATTTTCAATTGTTTCCATAACCACAAGATGGCAGCTGTGCGAAATTTTTAAATCTCGTTTTTACTTCTTGTGTCCTAATCATGCGATTGAAGTTAGAATACGACACGTACACAAAAAATTCATGTAACAGTACACAACTCTAAGACCTACATATATAAAAATCCAACATGGCGACCATCCGCAATATTTAGTCGGTTCTCAATATCTACGAATCTATTACAGCAATCAAACTGAAATGTTGTATGTTGATATAGGCAATTAACGTAAGTAGGATATATGAAAATAGGATTTAGTTCTTCACGGAACTACTTGTTAAATATTGAAATAGTTAGCCTTATCAATGAATGCAGTCGTGTAAATTGAAACCCCTTCTCCTTTCTAACGTGCATAGAAAATACATTTATCATGATATAGGTCCGTATTCACTTGAATCAAAGAATGACCTTAGAAAGGTATAAATTGTGCTTAGTCAATACAAAGTTTATTGAAATGTTCGAGTTAGCACAACTTTCAGAGTGAAGTCACATCTTCTTCAGCTAATGGTTATTAGAACTGTTAAAATAATAGAAATAGAATGTGTGGGCTTAAAACTATATTGACTTCAGACATGTCAGTAAGTTGTAATGCGCTTCTCTTAGTAACAATATCTCCAGCGTCCTTGAACACTTTCTCACACGGAACTGAAGTAGCTGGGATGCAAAGCTTTTTTTTTTTTTTTTTTTTTCGCTATGCGTGCAAGATGTGTAAGTTGGACTGAATGTATTTTCCACCATATAGAGGGTCTGCGAAGTCATCTTCTAGTTCCACCAACGACTTGTAAACTTCAGTAATAAGACAATAATAGCCAGTCCGGCAAAGGCATGAGCATTAGCTAAGAGCGGCTTCGGTGGCATCGTTGGTAGCATGCTGAGCTCCTATGCCCAAGATCGCGGGTTCAAACCCGGCCGAAGTCGTCGGATTTTTTAAGAGCGATAAAAATCCCTCAGTATGCCTTCCTTCAGAGGAGAAGTAAAGCCGGCGGTCCCATGTCACAGATTTATGGCTTGTTAAAGAACCTTCCACTAATTACACCTGTGTGAAGCTAAATTATATATAGGTTAAGAATGTAAAAACGCTCTTAGGTTCCTACGTTCGTTGTCAGGAGCCGACTGCGGTGGCGTCTAGTAGCTATGTTCTGAACTGGTAGTCGTTGACGGTGGCGTTTGGCGGCAAAAGTAGGAACTATTTGAAAAACTCAAAGTCTGCAGTCCTTACTCGAAATTAAAAACAGATAACACACACTAATACAGTCATCACAATTAACATCGGTTATCAGACAGATTCTACACACACCCAAAGTACACGGGGCTACATGACCGCGTTATCGCAGCCCCTAAACTGAGGAACCAACCAGCATCAGCTAACTTTAATGATCTGTCAATCTTACAATAGCTGATGCTTGCACGCCAAATGGCAAATAATAGTACAATACACAGGTTTTGTGCTGTGCGAAACAATTACTTTTCCTACACCAAACTATTATTTTAATCGGTTCGATTAATCGACGAATGCACATTAATCGGTTAATTGTATTTTAGATTAATCAGTTAATCAGTCCGATTAATCTATTAAATCGACAGCTCTAGTAGCGACTGTTGGTTTTGTGGGATTATTGTCAGTCCTGAAGGTGTTATATCTTGTCATCATTGCTTTGATTGTAGGGGCCAATTTGTTGGCAGCTTTGATTGAAGGTCTTGTGTCTTAATAATGATACGTGCTACCCCTAGTAGCAAGTTCGTTAATTGGATCAAAGTAGGTAAAGCACAACACAAATGGTCCTTTAAAGAAATATTAGCTTTATTGCAGGTCAGAAAGTTACACCACACAATAAGCAAGTAGGAACAATTAGCTGACTTACAGAAGCTTCCTCCTTTATGGAGCACACTCACCCTTTCACTTGCTCATGCAGTTAAACCCCTCACTAATGAGACCGGTGTCCTCGGCTAGAAGTAACAACAACTCTTCCTCTTGTACACAAGCCACAGTCTGTCACTCACTGTTCTTGAATGCATACTGTTTCGCAATTCTCACGTCACCGTAACACCTCTATCGCACTGGTAAGAACACACTCCTCAAAACTCAGTCCCTCCTCACCGGCCAGGATCATTCTTTATATATCAGGGCTGATGACTCAACGAAGTTTCTAGAGTAAACCAGGGTTCACACCTTCTTGAGATTTCCAATACTAGGCGGGGCACGAACCTTCTGGACCATGCCCTTTTGTTCTTACAGCCCCGTTGCGTAAAGCGCTGGTAACACACAGTCAGGGATAGCCTGGGGCGGCCTGAGTCACGCGCGTAGCAGCGAAGCAGCGAAGCAGCGAAGCTGTTTGACACTCGTAACAATAATAACACCGATTATATTGGAAAGGCATGGTGTTTGTGTGTGTGGATTCTGCGCCGTCTCTTGTCTGACAGATGTCGAGTTGCATACTTACCCAACTGTAGGAATATACTCAGCAGCTTCGGTGGCGTAGTTAGTAGCATGCTGAGCTTCTATGCACAAGATCGCGGGTTCAACCCCGGCCGAAGTCGTCTGATTTTCTAAGAGCGTTAAAAATCCCTCGGTATGCCTTCCTTCGGATGGGAAGTAAAGCCGTCGGGCCCATGTCTTAGACTTATAGCATGTAAAAGAACCTTCCACTAACTATAATTGTGTGAAGCTAAATTTGTCGCTTAGATTTAACGCTCTCTAAGTTCCAACGTTCGCCGCCAGATGCTGGTTGTGGTGGTGTCTAGCAGCCAAGTTCGCGGCTAGGTGTCGTTGACGGTAGCATTTGGTAGCAAAAGTAGAAGCTACTTGAAATTGATCGTCTGCAGTCTTTACTTATTACAGATAACACACACTAATACAGCCATCACAAATAACACCGGTTATCAGACAGATTCTACACACACCCAAAGTACACGGGGCTACATGACCGCGTTGTCGCAGCCCCTAAACTGAGGAACCAACCAACCAATCTTCTTTAAGGTGGTAAAGTGTGGAAGTAGAATAATTTCTTGCTGGGTCCAACAAGTAACGAAACCAAACGGTGTCAAAGCCCAAGAAGTCGTTCAAAAGGCACCCCAGAACGTATTCTTGCAAGGAGAACAAGCTCTACCGAACCCAAGATAACATAACATCTCTCACGAACCAAACATAAAACTGGCGAAGGAAATACGTACACGATTTGCGTGGATTAACTAAGTACCCAACAAAACTTAACGAGATAGAGATGATATAGAAAATGCCGTAAGGGAATATATTCAATAAAAATAAACTCCAAGTAGACGAGAGAAGAGGAACACAAGCATACTAAAGAAATGGGAGGAGAAAAAGACGAGAATCGTCTATATGACCGTAATTAAAGTGGTTACATACATGAACAAACAGTACATACATACATACATTTATTTGCTGTCCATGGTGGCAAATTACAATAACAATGTTAAACAAAACAAATCATTCATGCAACTACAAAAATATATTTTAGAATATGAGGATTAATCGCTACAAGAAAATAATAATTATAATAATAGAAATAAATATAAAATAATAATAATAATAATAATTTACACTTTCCTTCACCCATCAACTTATGCACCATACATCACTGTCTCCTGATCTAGTGCTTTCTTACCAACTCCTTGAATTTTCTAACATCAGCAGGCAAAGGGCGAAAGATGTTCCCTGGCAAACTGTTCCATTCTACTTCCCCTTCCCAATGAAAGAATGTTTTCCCCAGTTACTATTCCACTCACTTAATTTTCATTTACAAAACTATAACTTCATTTCCGGCGGCTTCGGTGGCGTAGTTGGTAGCATGCTGAGCTTCTATGCCCAAGATAGCGGGTTCAAACCCGGCCGAAGCCGTCGGATTTTTTAAGAGCGTTAAAAATCCCTCAGTATGCCTTCCTTCGGAGGGGAAGTAAAGCCGGCGGTCCCATGTCATATATTTATGGCATGTTAAAGAACTTTCCACTAACTACACCTGTGTGAAACTAAATTGTATAGGTTAAGAATGTAAACAATGCTCTTAGGTTGCTACGTTTGTTGCCAAGAGCCGACTGCGGTGGTGCCTAGAAGCTAAGTTCTGTATTAGTCCTAGTAGTCGTTGTCGGTGGCGTTTGGCGGCAGAATTAGGAACTACTTGAAATTAAATGTCTGCAGTCCTCACTTGAATTGAAAACAGATAACACACATTAATACAGTCATCACAATTAACACTGGTTGTCAGACAGATTCTACACACACCCAAATTACACGGGACTACATGACCGCGTTGTCGCAGCCCCTAAACTAAGGAACCAACCAACCAACCAACTTCCTTTCCCAATCTCTCATGAATGTCTTCCCATGCAATTTCTCCTTTGTAAGCTAAGAACATACCCCTAGTCTTGCTTTTGAACGTTTACCAGCCAGACTTTCCCATCCCAAATCATGAATCATTCCACTCATACTACGGTACTCGTCAAGCTGTGGTCCTCATTCACATACCTGGCAGCCTTCCAATTCCTTTATTAAGTGCATTTTTGATTACATTTCGAAAAAATAGATTCCGGGGAGTTGACTCATGGTCATTCATGAAGGAAACCGAACGTTGGCAAAGTAAGGACCAAAACGAATGCAAGCAGACTTCCAAAGATACGAATAAGAGAAGGGCAATGAATAAGGAGACAGATACCGTAGAGAAAGCGACACACATACCGTAAGCATATCAAACCAAACTGTGCGGAATACACACTGGTAGAAAACAAGATTCGAATAGTAAACAAGAAAAACACTAGAACGGGTACATGATTTGAATCATGGAAGTGGCTCCGCGGACCACATTTCGTGAATCACTGCACTATATAGAGTGTAGAAAGGCAAATAGAAGAGATATCGAGCCTGACCTCTATATCACTTACGCCATGATGGACATAATGTGGATCAACGAGAATCAAATGCATATCATAACGAGACTCGCCATTCATGGTTTCCATCATAAGATATGCTCAACAATTTCCTACCACAGCCCGAGTGACAAAATGTGTATGTGTGGGCCACTATACGACAGGGGACTACTATATAACGGCATGACTGTCGCAAAAGAACAAAATCATTTAGTGAATACAGCAAAATTTAATGCCCATTCAGGCGATCCTTCTTCCTTTATTGTGTGTAATAAAGGGAATCTTTCATTTCATTGCTACCAATTGTATTGTTGCCAAGATACACTAATTTGCCACTCGGTGGCAAAAGGTTCGTGAGGAAGTTCAATCATAGTTCGTTATTCCTTATATTGATGACAATATGCGGGGGTATAGAAATGTATGCTAAATAGTATTCTTATTTCATGTTATAAGACTAGGTTCTTCTCTTGCAACCAAATGTTTCAAATAAAACATTATTTTATTTTTTCATAATTATTGTTCAATTGTCAACCATAATAATATTGAATGAAAACACAAGTTTTGCGGTTAAGTAGTTTTTGTAACAATTGGCAGCCCTTTTAGTGTTGTCCTCTCGTGAATTATGCCTTGTCACTTATCAATATTGTGTAACAGTCACCAAATAAGCCAATGAAGCTCCGCAGAAGGCACACAAGACGTTTAAATCTAGAGTAAAGAGACCAAATGCTGAGAAATTCACCTTAGATTGCATCAACTGAATGGAAAATGAGGTTAATTCGTCCATAGAGCGAGTACCTAGAGGCTGATGAAGTACTAAATGTGTTACTAAAGTTGTGGTTCTGTTAGCCTCCGTTGTCACCAAATGACAGCAAGCTATTGTAGAAATGAGCTGGTAGAGATGCGCCATGTCCCACAAGACAAAAGCGAGCACAGTACCTACATCAATATTATCCTTCATCTCGTCAATCACCTCGTGTACATCGTACAACAGTGATATGAAGTAGTATACTAAACGAAGCAAAATACCCAAACCATAAATCGAGTTAACAGAACCTGATAGCTCACACAGTTTATTATAAATGAATCTTAACCGTCTGATAGGAATTAACATCGTATGTGTTTCAGACACCTGCAGGATTTCTCCTCTTGTTGACCAAGATATTCCAGTGTTACTTACTGAGACATTAGACAACCCACCTGCATATTGCGTGTGGGACGTTGTTGATAACAACTGGTCTTCGTGAAAATGCTTTTCAATCTCATTAATATGATTTGAAATCAGAGAATTGACAGTAATGAAACAAGTGTTGAGATACAGGATAAGAGTGGTAAATTGGATGTGATGAAGTGAAATAAATAAGTGTGCTGCATAGCGTATTATGCAGCGATAAGAATGTGCAGTCTTTGTCGCACAAATATAAATGCTATGAATTGCGTACAGTATTATTAGGTACACTATAACTAAACCTAGCTCAATTATGTTGCGTTGCTTCTGTTTCTCATCCCTGCTACTCATGTGCTCCGATAAAACCCCGCTAACTTCTGACAGTTTACCGAACATGTTTTGTAGTCTTTTCGAATTGAATGATGACTGTGACAGAAGGATGACGAAAGCTAATAGGAATACCATGCTCTCCAGAAATATGAAAATCATCATTATTAATTTACTTTTCTCCATAGGATACTGATATAAAATGGCAGTAATTATGTTCAGTAACAGTCCCGCGAGGATGAAGAAGGTGGCTAATACGTGATAGACTTTTCGATTGTTCGTGAAGATCAACGGTGTGCCTCGTGTGTGATGATTGAATTCGTAAGGCGCTACTCCATAATATTTCAATAATCTGTTAATGAAAGATAGAGAATTAGGAAAGTGACGTTCAGTAAATTGTGCTTTAAAGTAAGGTGTACTACCAGCCATTTCACTTTACAATATAGTTTGATTCTGCACATGCACGGCTATAGCCTAGTGTTTCAGAAAGCACGACCAAATATAGTGATAAAGGTTCCTTTTGTGTTAGGCTACTCAAGAAATGCAAACTTCGATTTAACCAGATGGTGAAAAGTTCAGCGCAGTTCACTCAATGACTAGAACACTTGAATGTGTAGACAAAATCCAACAGATATTTAAATCTGGGTCTTAATTCCACTTCCTCTTCCTTCTTCCTAAAAATCGTCTGCTAACTTGTATTCTTGTATTCACCTGGAAAATATGCATATTTTTAGTCATGATACTGTATAGGCGTAAACAGTATATCGATTTTAAATTCAAGACTGATTTCATGCATTCATGTCCTAAGATGAAATATCACTCGAAATAATTACCTGAAATAGAAATATATTATGGTACCTGAGATTGTCTCCCAATTAGCACAAGAAAGGAAGACGAATGTGTTCATGTCCACTTGTGGTTATCTCTCAGAGCCAGTTGTTTCTTGCATTGTACTTAGCAGATTAAGAACACAAAGAAGATTGACAGCCACCAACAGAGTAATTGTATTACCTGTTAGTCATTATAAATAATTGACGTGACATTTAGCAGCAATAATGTTAGTTAATTGCCTTTTTCCATTTACTGATGTCCTTTAGTTTCGATTTGTCTGTATCGTAATACTCAAACAAGATGTTCAGTATAGAACATATAGCCTACTTTCTCCTAAATGCATGGGTATTGTTATTACTCTTTGTCCTTTTCAAGGAGTATAATTGAATGTTGGTTGTAGTAGCTTGTTGAAATACAACGTGCTATAGGGATATTAAACATGAATATGAGGTGCCCTTTGCTAGTGCTACCTCTGTAAAAAAATTCATTCAATTAGGTTTCACCGTGTTTGAATTGATATGGGGAATGGATTTGCACACATACATGGCCGCTATTTGCAAACTATTGGACTGATGACGTTGTAGTCAGTCATAAGCTGCTTTCCAAAAAAAGGCATGTTGTTGCAAAATCTGGTCGAGATCAAATTATTAGGATGGTCGTAATTTGATTTAAGCTTTTAACATTTGGGTGGCCGTCATTCTGTTTCCGTCAAGATGGCGGCGATATAAAACATGACACTGAGGTGCCCTTAGCTAGTGCTACCTCTGTACCAAATTTCGTTCAATTCGGTTTCACCATGTTTGAATTGATAGGGGAATGGATTTGCATACATACTGGCCACCATCTGCAAACTATTGGGCTGATGATCTTGCTGTTTGGTCAGAATATGCTTCCCACATAATGATATGTTGTTGCAAAATTTGGTAGAAACTAGATTATTAGGTTGGTCGTAATTACATTTTAGCTTTTAACATTTGGGTGGCCGCGATTACGTTTCCGTCAAGATGGCGGTGATATAAAACATGACACTGAGGTGCCCTTTGCTAGTGCTACCTCTGTACCAAATTTCGTTCCATTCGGTTTCACCGTGTTCGAATTAATAGGAGGAATCGATTTTCACACAAAGATGGCCGCCATCCGAAAAATATTAGGCTAATGACCTATTAGTTTGGTCAAAGGATACTCCCTCCACAAAGGTATGTTGTTGCAAAATTTGGTAGAGATCGGATGATTAGGTTAATCGTAATTTGATTTAAGCTTTGAACATTTGTGTGGCCGCCATTACGTTTCCGTCAAGATGGCGGCGATCTAAAACATGACACTGAGGTGCCCTTTGCTAGTGCTACCTCTGTACTAAATTTCGTTCCATTCGGTTTCACCGTGTTCGAATTACTGGGGGAATCGATTTTGACACAAAGATGGCCACCATCCGCAAGCTATTAGGCTAATGACCTATTAGATTGGTCAAAGGATGCTCCCTCCATAAAGGTATGTTTTTGCAAAATTTGGTAGAGATCGGATGATTATGTTATTCGTAATTTGATTTAAGCTTTGAACATTTGTGTGGCCGCCATTACGTTTCTGTCAAGATGGCGGCGATATAAAACATGACACTGAGGTGCCCTTTGCTAGTGCTACCTCTGTACCAAATTTCGTTCCATTCGGTTTCACCGTGTTTGAATTAATAGGGGGAATCGATGTTGACACAAAGATGGCCGCCATCCGCAAACTATTAGTCTAATGACCTATTAATTTGGTCAAAGGATCCCCTCCCCCCATAAAGGTATGTTGATGCAAAATTTGGTAGTGATCGGATGATTAGGTTAGTCGTAATTTGATTTAAGCTTTGAACATTTGTGTGGCCGCCATTACGTTTCCGTCAAGATGGCGGCGATATAAAACATGACACTGAGGTGTCCTTTGGTAGTGCTACCTTTGTACAAAATTTCGTTCAATTCGCGTTCACCGTGTTCGAATTGATAGGGGGGGGGCAGACATTCAGAGTACACACACTCACACACACACAGACTCACACACACACATACACACACAGACACACTTTTTTTCGCCCTGTGTTGATCTCGTAAGTCTACTTTCATTTTTTGCAAAAATCGAAAGTAGGCTAAAAATGCAATGGAATATTTAAAGGTGCGTTTTGTCTATCTATATTGTACAATTACGACACTCATGTGTTAAGAGAAACATAGAAAACCAGAAGCCACTCTTAAGCATTAGCCTACAATTTAAAATTCTAGGTGTTTGCTCTCAGGGAGAATATAATTGTGTTATTTCCACAGTTGGCAAAGGACATTTATTTATGTTTAGGTTGGCAGCAGTGACCTGGACAGTGAGTGATGTTGCCAGCATGGCTGAATGTGTTTGTGTTTCGGAGCAACAGCTCCTTCGCATATCAAGTGTTGTGTCTTTTGTAACATGTACATTTTTGTAAATACAGTCCACTAGAGTTAATTCGACATTTTCATTTATCCCCTGATGTTTCATCTGGGGCACGTATGTCGCAGACAGACATATGTTTTGGTCCAACACGGGCAGGATTCCCGCTATATCAACTGAGGCCATGTGGTCTCGACAAACGCTAAAACTGCTGTATTTAAGTGAACCAGTGCGAAATACGTATGTAGAGACAATACTAGTACATTATTGTGAACAATGCAGGCGCGATTGCAATTTAATATGTATCAATGTTTGTCTGTTCGATCTAACTTATTTGAAAAGTGATCATAGTGGCTGCGATACGAAGCCACCATTGTGCTTTGGCTTCGTGTCGCCTCGGCTAGCATCGGTTAGCTTCGGTGCATACATGTGCTTGAAAGGCAGCGCTCGCCAGCCTGCTTGATCCATGTTTACAACGCAGCTGTTGAATTACAAATTTACTACGTATTTGAATAAGTTAATTCATGCAGCGGGACTTGCAAAATTAATCATGATGAATTGTATATTCGTAAAAGCATATCCAGTATTGTGAACGTTTCGGTGTGCAGTTGAAAGCATCAATGGACGCATGTTTGAGGCCATCCGTGAGTTCTCGCGAGTTCCATTCAGTAGTGCAGCCTTCGATTCCTGACGGACACAGTTCCATTCAGCAGTCCAGCCTTCGATTCCTGACGGACACAGTTCCATTCAGTAGTGCAGCCTTCGATTCCTGACGGACACAGTTCCATTTAGCAGTGCAGCCTTCGATTCCTGACGGACGCAGTTCCATTCAGTAGTGCAGCCTTCGATTCCTGACGGACGCAGTTCCATTCAGCAGTGCAGCCTTCGATTCCTGACGTACGCAGTTCCATTCAGCAGTGCAGCCTTCGATTTCTGACGGACACAGTTCCATTCAGTAGTGCAGCCTCCGATTCCTGTCGGACACAGTTCCATTCAGTAGTGCAGCCTTCGATTCCTGACGGACACAGTTCCATTCAGCAGTGCAGCCTTCAATTCCTGACGGACGCAGTTCCATTCAGTAGTGCAGCCTTCGATTCCTGACGGACACAGTTCCATTCAGCAGTGCAGCCTTCGATTCCTGACGTACGCAGTTCCATTCAGCGGTGCAGCCTTCGATTCCTGACGGACGCAGTTCCATTCAGCGGTGCAGCCTTCGATTCCTGACAGACGCAGTTCCATTCAGACGTCCTGACTTCGATATCCAACCGTTTGGTGACGACGCAGACTGAAAGAACCTCTACACCAGATAAGTTAACAAAGGCATTTCATAGCAATTCCTTCCCATACTCAGCAATCCTTCCTGTGCATGAACCATTTTAAGCATGTCTACTGAACGTGAGATAAAGTCACTGACCAAGCGCAGAGGTGTTCTCCGAGCATCCCTCACGAGACTCCATACCCAAATTAATGAATTTAATAATGAGACTCCTGCTGAAGTATTAAATGTGAAGAATGAACGTTTATTAGCTCTATTACCAGAATTTAATGAAATTCAAAGCAAATTGGAGGATTTGGACGAAAAGAATTCTCATGAGCAGGTCCGGTGTGAATTCGAAGATGATTATGATGAACTTAGGGCTAAGCTACAACAGTTACTAAATACCCATTGCACACATGCCTCATCTGTCTCTAGCAACGGTAGAAAATCTACAAGTAGTAATACAGGTTCGTACAGTTTGCCCAAGATACGGTTACCAGAATTTTCAGGTGATGTTACACAATTCATGCATTTCCATGACCTGTTTGATTCATTAATACTGAAGAATCAGTCTTTGGGTAATGTTGAAAGGTTCCATTACTTAATGTCAGCACTGCGTGGCAATGCTCATCAACTCATTCAAAACATTCCTCTTACTGCAGATAACTTTGAGCTAGCTTGGGAAACGGTCTGCAAGCGATACCGCAATTCAAAGGTAATAGTAAATGCACATATCAAATTACTGTTATCTCCAGATATCGTCCAAAGGGAATCATCTTCTAGTCTACGCACACTTTTGAATCAAGTACAGTCCAATTTAAAGGCTGTTGAGTCTTTGAATTTGAATATTCCCCTACATGAAATCATAATAGGTCAAATCATACTTGACAAGTTACCTGAAGCCACACGTAAGCAATGGGAAATGAGCAACAAATCCAAGGAACTATCTACACTTACGGAGTTGTTAGAATATCTTGAAAGGCGGGCTCAAACCCTTGAATTAATTGATTTTTCACCTACTAAGGGTCACAGTGATAAGATCAGCAGATTGTCTCAAGATAAAACTTCTAAGTATGGTTTCAAGCATGAGAAACAACCATTTACAAGTAGTTCATACATTGCAATTAACAATAATTGTGAAGCCTGTAAGGGGCAACATCCAATCTTCAGATGTGATAAATTTTTAGGTTATGATGTTAATCGTAGATACAACCTAGTTAAGCAGCATAAGCTTTGCTACAACTGTTTGCATGAATCACACGCTATAAGTTCTTGTCCTTCGAAGTCAACATGCAAAACTTGCAACGGTCGTCACAACTCACTGTTACATTTTGATTCAGGGAATCAGCAATTCAATGCCAACTCGTCCAAACAGTCCCAGCAAGGAGCTATCAGCAGATGCTCAAACCCCGAGTCCAACCAGGCTCACAATGCTCAAGTTCGTGGTAACTCCTCCAGTTATTGCACTATGAAACTCAAACCACAAACTCAGGTTCTACTTTCTACAGCAGTAGTAAAGGTAAAGGATAGTGCTGGTAGGCTACACTTAGCTCGTTGCTTATTGGACAGTGGCAGTCAAAGCAATTTTGTAACCGATAGTTTGGTTCAAAATTTGGGCTTAAGAAAGGCCAAGAATCTCACACCCATCGAAGGTATTTCTCAGTCCATGTCTGAAGCCAAGTATAGTGTGAGCATTGAAGTGCAATCTTCCATAAGCAACACACGTCACAATGTTGAATGTCTGGTCCTATCCAAAATTACTAGCGACATGCCTAGTCAGCAGGTACCCTATGAAGAGGGGGAGCTCCCTAATGATATTCAGTTAGCAGATCCGAGGTTTTATGCCCCAGCCAAGATAGACATGCTTCTCGGTGCTGATGTATTCTTTAGAATTCTTCAGAGGGGACACAGGACGAGACCAGGGAAGTTTCCAGTCCTACAAAACACAGATTTTGGATGGATTGTGTCAGGTTCATATGAATCCACCTCGAGAAAGAGAAACAATGCAGCAGGAACGTTTTTCCTTCGTAATGATGTTCACCTTCATAACCAAGTACAACGATTTTGGGAGATCGAAGAACTTCACGAGCCAGTCAAGTCGCAAGAAGAGATTGTATGTGAACAGCATTTTTCTGATCATGTGACACGAGATGCATCTGGGAAATACATAGTCAGACTACCATTTAAGCAGGATCCAAGTATATTAGGCAATTCTTTACAAACAGCTACTAGCAGATTTCAATACCTTGAGCGTAGGCTTAACAATGATACGCAACTGAAGGTAGATTATGACCAGTTTCTCACTGAATACCAGGAACTAGGTCACATGGATATTGTTAATTCTAGTATGGCAACATCGGTAGCATACTACATGCCGCACCATCCGGTATTCAAGAAATCCAGCTCTACTACAAAAACTAGAGTTGTCTTCGACGCTTCTTGTAAATCGAGGTCAGGAAAGTCACTTAATGATATTTTAATGACGGGTCCTACTATTCAACAAGATTTATGTTCGATTGTCGCTAGATTTAGAACTCACGCCATAGGCTTTACAGCTGACATCGAGAAGATGTACAGACAAGTTAAGGTTGATTCCAGAGACAGCAGCCTTCAACGCATCCTTTGGAGAGCTTCTCCTAATGAGCCTATCAAGCAGTACCAACTTCAGACGGTCACATATGGCATATCATCAGCTCCATTTCTAGCAATAAGATGTTTAAGGCAATTGGCATATGATGAGGGACAACAGTATCCGCAGGCAGCATCTGTCCTTCTTCGTGATTTTTATGTAGACGACTGCATTTCAGGAACAAGTAAGGTTGACAATGCATTACTCCTACAACGTGAACTGATCCAATTGTTATCCAAGGGAGGCTTCAAGCTCCGCAAGTGGTGCTCTAACCATCCAGCATTGTTAGAGGCGGTTCCAAAGGACTGCAGAGAGACGCAGCTTCCCCTTCAGATTGATTCTGGAGAAAATATAAAGACTTTAGGTCTACTTTGGCATCCAGCGACAGACAAACTACAGATATCCAGTGGTGTGCAGAAAGAACAATGAAGTGGATCTCCAGTGACCAAACGCAAGGTGTTATCGATTGTGTCGTCAATTTATGACCCTATTGGGCTAATCAGTCCTATTGTCATCGCATTCAAGATGTTTCTGCAGCAACTATGGCAAGAGAAGATAGGATGGGATGATGAACTTCCAACGGAACTTCTTACAAGATGGCGTACTCTGCATTCTCAAATACCCTTGATTGACAATATATATATTAACAGATTTGTGCTTCAAGAAAATTGTACTCAGGTGCAGTTGCATGGCTTCGCTGATGCATCCTTGAAGGGCTACGGTGCATGTTTATTCCTACGCTCGTCAACAGATCAAGGTCACGTAATAACACATTTCCTGTGCTCCAAGTCCAGAGTGGCTCCACTGAAACAGATCACGCTACCCAGACTAGAGTTGTGTGCAGCAGTACTATTGTCACAAGTGGTTAAATAGATGTGTCATGTTCTCAATATTGAATTCCATAGTATTCATCTGTGGACAGACTCAAAGATTGTTCTCGCATGGTTAGCAGGTGAACCGTCAAAATGGAAAACTTTTGTTGCGCACCGTGTGGCTGAAGTGCAAGGCAACACTTCGGTCAAGGATTGGAAGCACGTAGCATCAGCAGACAATCCTGCAGATCTGATTTCTCGAGGAACTGATCCTACAAACCTTTTAAATAATCATCTTTGGTGGCATGGCCCTGAATGGCTACAGTGTTCGGAACGGAACTGGCCCACTTCCAGTGAACAACCTGAATCAGAGATTCCTGAGCAACGCAAGATAGTGCTTAGTTGTTCAGTCCACTCTAATCCTGCAGACGTGCTCACAAGATTTTCTTCCCATCTCAAGCTACAAAGAGTGTTAGCATACTGTTTAAGATTCGTGCACAACACTAAACACAAACCTTCAGAACGGAAACATGGTCCATTAACAATAGAAGAGTTGCAGCAAACTAACATGACATGTGTTAGACTAGTCCAGTCAATAGCATTCCGCGAGGAAATAGCTGATCTTTTGAAACACAATGCAGTGTCAAGACGTAGCAAACTTCAAAGTTTAGTACCATTTTTAGACAAGGATCAAATCTTGAGAGTTGGAGGAAGACTAGAGAACTCCAATCAAGACTACGATTTCAAACATCAGATGATTTTGCCCGCTAAACATCAGTTTACTGATTTCATAATCAAGAGGGAACATGAAAGACTCCTACATTCAGGAAACCAGTTGACTTTAGCATCCATCAGACAGTGCTACTGGATCATCAATGGAAAGTCGGTGGTTCGAAGAGTTATTAACACTTGTACAAAATGCTTCAGGTTCAAAGCCAAAACTACACAGCAAGTAATGGGACAGTTGCCCTCAGTTCGTGTGTCTCAAGCAAGACCATTCCGCAACACCGGCACAGACTTCACGGGCCCTTTCTACTTGAAGATCGGCAATCCACGTAGCAAGACCATTGTCAAGGGTTACATATGCATTTTCATATGTATGTGCACCAAGGCCATTCATTTAGAAATAGTTTCCGACCTAACCACTCAAGCTTTCCTCGCAGCACTCAGGAGATTCATCGCAAGAAGAGGATTATGCAGCAACATGTACTCCGACAATGGTACAAACTTCCAAGGTGCTAGTAGAGAGCTCAAGGAGCTCAAGAAATTGTTCACTCAGGAACGGACTAGAGAGGAGATCAGTAACTTCGCCAGTAGTTGTGGAGTTAAGTGGCATTTCATACCTCCTCATGCCCCTAATTTTGGAGGGCTTTGGGAGGCCGGAGTAAAATCCCTCAAACATCATCTAAGAAGAGTTCTCGGAACACTTCATTTCACATATGAAGAATTGGCTACATTAACTGCGCAAATTGAGGCTTGCTTAAACTCACGTCCCCTTCTAACCCTGTCAAATGATCCTTCAGATGCATCTACCTTGACACCAGGTCACTTCCTTATAGGCGAACCCCTCACGACTCTTCCCGAACCCGATTTAACATTATGTAAACGGCCTTTGTTAACTAGATATAAGGTTCTGCAACAAAGACTCCAATCCTTTTGGAAGAGATGGTCATTAGATTACCTCACCCATCTGCAACAGCGCAGCAAATGGACGACCTCCTCCAGCAACGTATCACCAGGTACTGTGGTGCTGATACGGGAAGACAATGTTCCCCCACTCCAGTGGCCCCTTGGTGTTATCACAGAAGTGCATGGTGGTAAAGACAATGTGGTAAGAGTGGTTTCAGTGAAGTGCAACAGTGGTATTTTTAAACGACCAGTTTCCAAGGTAGCTCCGCTACCAATTGAGCAGACACATAATTTTGACTGTTAATATGTCAGTGTTTTAAGTTAGTGAATATTTTAGTGTTTTATGTCCTTGTCATTGGAACATTTCAGTGTTTCCATTTCAGATTATTGAAATCCATGTATTTCAAGGTGGGGAGTATGTTTGCTCTCAGGGAGAATATAATTGTGTTATTTCCACAGTTGGCAAAGGACATTTATTTATGTTTAGGTTGGCAGCAGTGACCTGGACAGTGAGTGAAGTTGCCAGCATGGCTGAATGTGTTTGTGTTTCGGAGCAACAGCTCCTTCGCATATCAAGTGTTGTGTCTTTTGTAACATGTACATTTTTGTAAATACAGTCCACTAGAGTTAATTCGACATTTTCATTTATCCCCTGATGTTTCATCTGGGGCACGTATGTCGCAGACAGACACTAGGTAAATATGCTCTTCAGTCGGTGAACACTTATAGGGAGCCTAATTATTTCGGACGATTTATGTTAATATAATCTACAGAAATATCTGACATGAAATACACACAAACTGTGTACGTCACTACTTTAAATAATTAGGGGGGTGACAGATTTCGTTCGTCACGCAAACATCTTTAGATCCGGAATATTAATACCTGTACTACAGGGAGTCCGGGAATGTTCTCCGCAGTGGCTACGTGCAGCTGCGAGTGGTTGCGTCATCAGTTCAGTTGACAGCACAGTGCCCTTGATAGGGTGAAGGCCACATGTGTGGGCTGCGGGCTGTGGAATTCGTCAGTGCGTATAGTTAGATTATTGGAAGGGTGCAACAGTATGTTTCCCCCAGGGGCTCACTTCTAGTGGGCGTGGGTTGGCGACCACGGGGCCCCAGCTGAGTCCGGCATTGCTTCCACTTACTTGTGCCGGGCTCCTCTCCGACTTCTTTCCTGTCGACCTCACTTGGTCAACTCTTGTTCTCTTCCGACCCCGACGGTATTAGGGCATCCGAGGCCTAGGGAGTCACTTCCTTTCCCGCCTTAATTGGCCCTTGTCTCATCTCTTCTGATTCCCTCCTTCTGCGAGAGGTCAGCCTTCTTTTTCTTTTCATGTTATCTCCTGCCTTCTGCTTAAGGCCCTCAAGGAGGCCGGGTGTATGTAGCCCCACCACTTTTGGTGCACCCTAGATAATGCTACACCCTCAGGGGCTCACGGCTGGTGAGTTCGGGAGTTGGCGACCCCGAGGGATTCCTGAGCTGGGTCCGTTTTCCCTTTCTGTCCCTTACCTTTGGGGCGGACCCTCTCCTCTTTCACTTTCCTATCTGCCTTTCATGGCTCTCCTTCCTTCCAAGTCCCTCAATCCGCCTTCGTCGAGGGTTGAGGGCATTTCTTTTCCTCCTCTCCTTTATTTGCCTTATTCTTCTTTAATTTTCCATTTCTTCTTCTAGTATGTAGGTTAGTAGTTAGTTTTAGTTTTAAGTTCGCTTTTCTTTTTCATCTTCACGATCACCCAAACCATCAGGGGCCGATAACCTAGATGTTTGGCCCCTTAAAACAACAATTATCATCATCATCATCATCAACAACAGTATGTTATGAATGGCTGTGGTGAGTGTAAAGTTTACTGTTTGTTTGTTATGATACAAGCGACAGCCATGCTGCCAACGTAACTGGTGACGTAATCTCTCGCAGCAGCTTGTAGGCACTGCGGAGAACATTCCCGGACTCCCTGTATATCCTAGGTAATTCGTTATTGTTTTTAACTCGTCAAGTGTTAATTATTTACAACATTATTTGCAAACATTTGTAACGGACGTTATTAATATGCCTCTGCGCAGTTATTATTACTGTGAGATGTTCAAGAAGACAGCGCAGCATTAGAAATAGTCCATAATCAGATGTTTGCATATTGTACATTTTAACACAGTGCCCGTAAAAAATTATGACTTATTAGTGTCTACAGAACTAATTCAAAATGCTTAACACTAAAACAACTAGCAGTAATGGGATGATTTAACGCCGACGATTTTGCGACGGTTCCCCCATGGTGTTCATTATGATGTCAAAGCCGGAATAACTCACATCATAACAATGAGATTTCTCTCGACGTTGTCAATAATTTCTTAGACATGAGTCTTGAAACAACAACTCCTCCCAGATTGGTTGAAGACGACTCTAAGGCCATGTCGTCCTTGCCGTCACACGTAAACAAAAATCTTATTATATAATACGCTAAGGTGTATGTTTCACGAAACTCCAGCTCCTAAACCAGAGGGAGTTAGAAGGTGTGGTTTGTACCAAAATCCTCAAAATCGTCTTAACAGTTCAGGAAAAATGTTAAATTTCTTGAAAAGTCAACAGAAATATATGTATTTGTTTATAAAGTGTTTTTAAACAAATAAACAAGACGATAGACCCTGACAGAACTGTGCCGTGTACAGCCCGCATAGCACTAGGGCCGGGCGGGTAGTCTGTACACTTGAGGCACAACCCATTATGCGAGAGTTCTCGCACTGGTCCGCTGGTAAGTAATAATTGCCTATGGATACTGCTTATTTCTGTTTAAAGTTCCAGTTGTGGGGGCTTATCGCTTTATTATTATTATTGTTCTTATTAAAATAACCAATATTACATCCGACAGCACAAGAAAAAGTATATCATAAGTATCAGTAGACTATATCAAATTTACAAAGTACTAGGCACGTCCAGAAAGTAAGTTCCTTTTAATACGATGCCCCGGCATCGCTGCAATTGCAGTTTGGCGCATGTCCGATTGTTTCTCAGAGTCAAGGAGATGACACCATTTTGAGAACTGTATCTGTTGTTTACGCTTTATATTGCTTGGTTAGAATAGCGAAGGTGATTGAAAATCCCACCGCTTCGCTTGTGAGATAATATCTTTAATTCGTTTTCTGAATGCGAAGTACTCTGAACCAGTCGACATGCATCGGCACATTTGCGAGGTTGTATGGAGAAACTGCAATGAGTAATTCAGTGGTAAAGAGGTGGGTCCGACAGTTCAATGGAGGACGTGATCAAGTGCATGATCAAGAACGGAGTGGGCGCCCATCGTTGGTGCTTGTGCGATCACCAAACACGAATGCGATCCGTATACTAGATGAATAAAGATAGATCCATTATTCTCTGTTTTGGTTCTACATCACCAAAACGTTCTGTAGACAAGCTGCCACAGTAGGCCACGTGAGCGCGAAATCTCTGTGTCCAAGTCAATTCAAACACTCAACCGAATGTAGATTGCAGGTTAGTCACGACAAAATGGTAGATTCAATGGGAATAGACCTGGATAGACTTCGTATTTTGTATGTGATTCCATTAGAACCTTTTTGAAACGCGGGCAGTTTTGGATGCGCAACATGAAGTCCTAATTATGAGCGGAGTAGCTTCACAGAATAAAAATTGTCGTAACAACCAGCGATTTGAAAGGGATACTTCAACAAATTTTAAAAATATCCGATCATCGATCAGTAGGCCTAACACACTTATCTAACAGATGGGGGAGGGGTAGTTAGTTAGTTAGTTAGTTATTGTTGTTTTAAGGGGCGGAACTACGAGGTCATCTGTCCCAGGGGGGTAGTTAATAAGTGTAAAATGATTCACTTAGCATTTCTTTCAAGTATTAGGGTGATTCAATAATATTGTTACTTCCCACCCATATTGGCCACATTCGTGTTGATTGACTGAAAAGCATTTCTACTAATAGATTACAAACATTTCAATGATATTAATAAAGCAAAACCACCAACCCATCGCCGTCTATAGTTGTAGAATTATCCTAGATATTAATGACGGCGATGTCCAACCACATCCTCACACTCCTCAGTCATTGTATTGGCAACTCAAACTATCCCTTGGGGCGCTGTGTTCGGCCCAACATGGCGGGGATAGGTAGGATAGAACACTCAATAACACAGATTGCTATGGAACACTTTCGTATTATCCTGTTATAATCATTAAATGTGATCCCTAAATTACTGACAGTCTTATATTATATTGTTACAACCCCAACCCCAAGAAGGGGTTGTAACAACTTAAACCCTAATTCATACAAGCATACAAGGAGCCCAATACACAGGCAGCGGACACATGAAGCAACTCTATAAACACGGAGCTATGGTGCCGTACATCAACTTGAAAGCAGGAACTCAAGCAGCTACATCGACAATAATATTGCTGAGACTAACAACAAAACATGGAAGAACCCTTAAATGCACAAGCCAACAGAGGCTCCAGGACAGTCGCTCTCGGAGATGCTGCCCGGCGATGGCCGGGATCTTCGCCCGCACACCCCTCATGGAACACCTACGCCACTACACTTCAAGACTACATCATACGCCAACCGGTAAGTTGAGCTTACGTTAATCCTATACCTACCCTCGCCAACCCTACATAACTCTGTACCATCTCATCACACCTCAGTTACAAGTTGAACATAAAACATCAGACAAACCCTATCTCTGTCTTCATTATTCGCGCAGAGCTGTCTTCCCGTCTTACGCAATATTTACCTTCACTCTCCACGTTTTCTGCAAGGTCATGAACGCCACTCTGGCATTAGGTCAGCCAGCGCGTCATCCGCACCTGCCCGACCCTCTATTACTACCTCCCTGTTTACGCCCCTACCGTTTCAACCCCTACGTCTCTCGGAATACCTCCCCTAACACAAGCCAAACGAGTTATCAGCCATTCAGGAGAGACGCACGTTAGGGGCACAACAATATATAACAAGCTATCTAATGAGTGTGTTCCACTGGATTTTATGTGTGAATTACGTATTATGAAGCATTGCTTGTATGCTCGGATTTGTTTTTGTACATTTCGAATCATGGCGCTGTTACGTTTCAAAGCAATATTCGAGTTTGCTAACTGCACCGTAGACTCCAGAAACTTTACAGAAGGGGTAGGAGTGTTATTTGCAAATATGTCTTGTGAAAGAGTAGCCTACGGTACACAATGATGAAACTTCTTGGTCAATTTACGCTCTTGAGCTCCTGATGTCGCTGCTCCACCCCAGATGGTTACAAGAGAAATTGAAAGGAGAAAGCTAACAATTAAGCAGTTTCAATGTTCTTGTAAGGCAGGTGCATCAGAATGTTGCAAACATGTTTTATTACTGCTTCTTTTCTGTCACAGGTAATTAGGGTCTATTAGTCCATCATTGTTAGACTATTCTTCTTTCTTCGCTTAGGCCAGCTTCCGTCTTTGAGCCTTGATCTTTGCCCAGTGTTCACGCATTCGCTGCCTGTGAGACACCTTTCTTTCATCAGACCACTTCTTGCCGGTTTTTAATTTCGCCTTTTCTTGGAATTGGTGGTGTGCTCCAAGCTTTTCCTTCAAGAGATCACGTTCTATGATGTCTTCGTGGGTGTTCCCAATGTCAGGGACCAGAACCTACCCGGTTCGGGTGTAACCAATATTATTTATTTACAATAAAAAAGATTGACTTTCTACGTTTAGGTATTTTATAACACATACAGAGTTAACAAAGAAAACGCAGGAATACATATGAAAACCAAAGCCAAAGAGATGACTGTGTTGGATGCAACATCCTCCCACCTTTTGATTCAACATCAAAACAAAACCAATGATACGTTTATAAGTCAAGGCGGTAGGGAGGTCTGACTTTTCTTTCACTCCTAGTGACAACACTTATGTCAACGGAAAGTGATGTCTGAGCAGATGGGTGGCTAAGAAGTCTTAGACCCTCGCGGTCCATATCTTCAGGTCCAGCCTCCATGGGATAAACATGGTGCATGGGTCGGAGAAACTCACCACTTGAAGTCTTCACTCGCACAACTCTGATCACCCCGTCTCTGCCGGGTAAACTGCAACAACTTTTCCTAGGCGCCAGTCAATTCTTCGCTTCGTCACTCCCAATGATGACCACATCACCTACCTTGGTCTCTTAATAGGTAGACTTTTGATGATTAGGTCGTTGCAAAAGCTGTCCAAGATACTCTACACGGAATCTTTTCCTTAAATCTTCTCTCAATCATTGCTGGTACTGGAATCTCCTAGACAGATTAACAATATCAATGCATTCCAAGTCTGGTACTCCCGTGGCAAGAACATCCTGTAAAAACATAGGCGGCGTAAGAGGAACAAAGTCATCATACCCATCTGACACATGTGTTAGTGGCCTCGAATTGATGACAGATTCTCCGTCTATCAGCACTGTCAATAGTTCTTTATACATGAGAGCAGATCTTCCGAATGTACGCAGCAAAAGTTTCTTAATCATTTGCACTATACTTTCCCAAAACCCTCCCCACGACGCCGCAGTCGGAGGGTTGAATCTCCACTCAATCTTCATTAGGGTTGTTTCCATGCATATTTTTCCCAGAGTCTAACAAAGAACTTGCACCAACAAAATCCGTACCATTATCACTGTAAATTACGCGAAGTCGCCCTCGTCTGGCTATAAACTGCCTGAGGGCTTGTAAGAATCCTGTAGCAGACAAAGACAACACCAGTTCAAAATATACAGCCCTGAACACAGCACACGTAAAGATCACAATACATGACTTTTGCATGTCTCTCAAGAGCAGAGGTCCCGCTAGATCTACTCCTACCACTTCAAACACTGCAGTATCTCTTACGCGATCTTCAGGTAGGGCGACAGATTCAGCCACATGTTTCCTTCCTTCAAATCGCCTACATCTAATACATCTGTCAATAACCTTGCGTATACTTCTTCTACCCTTTGGAATCCAATAATGTTCTCGTAAAATTGTAAGCAGTATCTGAACACCCGCATGCAATGTCCTTAGATGTTCTTCTCTGATCATTAGTTCTGTCATACGATGATTCGAAGGTAACAGAATCGGGATGCGAAAATCTTCCTGGTCCATTCAACTGATAATTTTAGTCCTGATTCTTAGAAGTCCCATCTGATCCTCAAAGACACTTAACGTCTTAAAGTTATTCCTGTCAGTGAATACTTCAGTCTGCACTATCCTTACCAAGAGTTTTCGCTTTGCAAAAAGTATCTCCTCGAAAGACAATTCCGATGATAAATTCTTGTCTTCAGTCGTTTGCACATTGCTTACGAACCGCAACATCCATTGTGATACGCTTGTCGCCCAAATTCAGATCTTGGACGGAGTGACAATCCTTACTTTCACGTCACCTTTTACAAAATATACAAATTTTCTCTCCCTCGCATTTGCTTGTAAACAAAACACTAGCAGTAGGTGACGGGTTATCTTCATATTCTCTCAACTTAAATTTGTCATTATTTCTCTTTTGAGACAGACCAAAACCAGCCTGGGCAATAGTTATTCTTTCTTCGCCTTCCACTTACCCTTTGAAGAAAACAAGTACTGGTAATGCTCCTAGTTTATCAGCACGATTGCACAAATGATCTGCCGTTGAAGTTGATTGATTTCTCATCCAAACACGTAAAATATCCTCAAGGAGGCACGACTCAACCAATGGAAATAACATAGCTCCAGATCTGTCCCTAGTGACACCAATGGACTCTAACGCTCTCAACTGTGTTTCAAGTTTATCATGTAACATGGCAAGATTAAGCCTGGCTTTCTTATTGCCAACATGTACAATGACAAGGCTTATAAGCTCCCTCACACAACACTCAGATAATAAACCATCCCGTCCAAACCTACTCTGTTGAGACTCTATCGCCTTTTAGTAATTTGCTGCAGTTGGTGGGAAACTATTTACTAACTCTCGTGCTCGACTGCCTACCTTTGTGGCCTGTATTAAATACTGGAACTTGTCTTCAGCTTCAATGTCCTCATCCTCGTGGATACGTTTGAATTGTCCCCAAAATCCCAGCCATTCTTTAACCTCTCCTCCAAACTTAATACACTCGATCTTAGGCAATTTTAGCTGTATTTTGCTATTACTTATACACGATGAACTATCAATTTCTCGTGTCCCCTTATTGGTGATAGACTGCAGTCTATTGGAACCTTTCAGTCTAGCACTGTCTAATTTATCTCTATAATTATCAACAGTTTCGTACTCACAGATGTATAAGTATGTGCCGTCACCTTGCTCGAGTAACAGATTCAATACCTTTTCATCTCCGTACCTAACCTTGGTAAGCAGAGATTGTAACTCCTCTACGTCCGCATCTTCAATATTCTTCGTATTTAAATGTTGTTCAAGCATGTTGTAGGTTTTCGTAAAATAATCCTTACGTTTTTTTTCGCATTTATTAACTTATCAACCGCCATCGTCGACACGTATGTTCTATCGTAAATACAATCTTACAGCTGCATCCACTAATATTCTCCAATTAATTCGTTACTGCAATTCATCACGCCGGGGTCACCAAATTTTGCCAGGGTTCGGGTGTAACCAATATTATTTCTTTACAATAAAAAAGATTGACTTTCTACATTTAGGTATTTTATAACACACAGTTTACAAAAAACACAAGAATACATATGAAAACCAAAGCCAATGAGATGACTGTTTTGGATACAACACCCTACTTCTTGCAAATCCTTGTCTACCGGTACCTCACAAAACCATGGGCCCTTGGGTTTCTTGTTATGAAAATAGGTAAATATCCGATTGGCGATTCTCTCGGGTTTCATACGAGTTAAGTGGCCATGGAGAGATATTCTTCTCTTCCGAATTACTTGAGATATCCTTTGATGGTACAGCTCATTGTTATGCAGTCTCCTGTATTCACTATCATCTCTCAACGGCCCTAAGATCATCCTTTCCTTGGCTTCTGTTGTGTATTTACTTGAGATAACACGAACATTCTAATCTGGAACATTCCAATCTGGAACCTTCCATCCCCTCACTCCATACTTGGACTATTATGTATATATGCACCCGCAGACTGTAGACGCCAGTTCCGCGCTAGTTCCGATCTGGACCGCTCAAGTTACATTACGTCCACCTTGTGTATCGTTGTGTATCAACTAGTGTTAAATAAACCGTTGATTAATATTAACAAGTGTGTGTTATGTATATTGCATCTCCCACGATATAATAACGTTGTGAAACCGAGTGAACTGTCTAACCTGAACGCAAGTGTTGCACCGAACTACGTTCGTCGCAGTGCGTGTTGGAAATACTAAACAGAGTGAACTTTTTAACCTCAACGCAAGTGTGTGCACCGAACTAAGTTCATCGCAGTGCGTGTTAGAAATACTATTCTCCACTGATCTTCACCATGCCGGACTTAACCTCTGATCAACTTCAACAATTCTCGGCAATCATCGCCGACGCTATCCGACAGATAACAAGGTGAACAACATCATCATCACAGCATCGACCGCCACAGTTCACAATACAACCGTATCGTGCAACCGACGGGACGACTGTAGCCGATTATTTCACTCGCTTTATCTGGGCGCTCAACCTGAGCAAGGTACCCGCGGATCAACACGCACACTTTGCACGGGTTTACATGGGATCTGAACTCAATGATGCCCTAAAGATCCTGGTGAGTCCTAATGATCCGGAAACTCTGTCATACAATGAGATTCAATCTAAGCTGAAAGGCCACTTCGACGCCACTCTCAACAAGTTTGCTGATAGCATCAACTTTCGGAGTGTAATGCAGATGCAAGGAGAAACCATCGCTAGCTTCACTTTAAGACTGCGGCAGGCTGCAACGTTTTGTGAGTATGGCATATTCTTTGATCGCATGTTAATTGAACAAATGCTCGTAGGGTTGGAGTCACGAGAAATGTGCGACGAGATTATCGCAAAGAAACCAGAGTACTTCACCGCGGCATATGAAATCGCGCACGTGCTCGAAGCTACTCGCATCATCACCGACGAGGTCAAAACAGCTTCCGCTAAGTCTGAATCATCCAATCGGATTGGATACGAGAAGCCTCTGTCCAGGAAGAACAGCAACCAGCAGCCACCACGCAGCAAGTCATCTCATCGAAATCAGGGGTCTTTCAACCTAACCAGACAGCACCAAGGGCCACATCAGGCAAATCGAAGTGCATCCCAGGACAACCAATCAACATGTGCGGGGTGCGGTGAAGCTCACCCTCGCAGTCAGTGCAGGTTCCTGAACGCCGAGTGCCTCAAGTGTGGCAAGAAAGGTCACATTGGAAAAGTTTGCCGATCGAAATCTAGGAAACATCGAACAACAAACCGCGTGACCGAAGAAGAGCTTCCAGCAGAGAACCTCAGCAAAATCGAGGTCATCGGATCAGTCAACGCAACACCTAAGCCACTGGTTGATGTCAGCATAGAGGGAACCACCGTCAAAATGGAACTCGACACCGGCACCCCCTGCTCAACCATGAGCAAATCAAAGCTAAGTATGATCAATCCAGGTTTTGTGTTTCAGGGAAACGATCGTAACTTCGTCAGTTACACTGGCCATCCGATCAAATGCATTGGCAAAACGTCAGTGTGCACCACCATCGGAACCACAATCAGGAACTTGAATCTACGTGGTTGGCGATCAAGTCGAATCGCTCTTTGACCGAGAGTGGATTTCGGAGTTTGTATGGGAGATCGACTTTGGTCACCTCTTCAGAAAATCCGACCCAATCCAAAAGCTCTCAGACAAGCAGGCTCTGACCTTGGAACAACAGAAGCAGCTCGACCAGTGGTGGAACCAGGCTTTGCGGGGCCCTGGGCGATATGATAAGGTGGGGCCCACAACAATAGGAAATAAAAACATATCAAATCAAATGGAAAATAATAATAAAATAAGGAATAGTTACAATATTTTGAATACACTACAGTACTTTTTTAATAATATGAAAGAAAACTTTAAGTCCCCTTGAAGAAGATTATGTAGTAAACTATGAAATATTAAAATATTACTTTGCGACTTTTTTCCCTGGCTGAAGTCTTCTATCATTTCACTGAAATCTAAACTTGCTAAACGGTCATGGGAGGTCATAGCTGCACTGAATAAGGAATACGAATTATAAATTAGTTTGAAAAATTTAAAAGTATAATTAATTAATCAATTAAATTTAAAAGAATCCATGGCGCGGGGCCCCCCGGACCGTGGGGCCCTGGGCGGTCGCCCTCCTCGCCCTCCCCTAGATCTGCCCCTGAGCTCGACAACATTCTATCTCGCTACCAGGATGTGTTCAGCGACACCCCCGGGAAGGTCTCAGGTCCCCCCAGCGAAGATGCACCTGAAGGCTGGAGCCTCACCTGTTTTCGCCCGAGCTCGAGACGTACCATTTGCCCTCTGCGATGCCGACGCCAAGGAAATCGACAAGAAAATTGCATCTGGCTTCTACAAAAGAGTGGACTACTCTGAGAGGGCATCGACAACGCACGTCATCGCCAAGAAAAACGGCAAACTGAGGATCACAGGCAACTACAAGCCTTCTCTCAACCCCCGGATCATCATTGATGAACATCCGATTCCCAAGGTGGAACATCTGTTCAACCGAATGCGCCACTCTCTTCTGCCACCTGGATATCACCGACGCGTACATCATCTCAAGGTCTACGATGAGTTTAGCCACGCTCTCACGCTTAACACGCCAACTCACGGTCTGATCCACTCAACGCGAGCAGTATATGGAGCAGCTAACATCCCCGCTATCTGGCAGCGCCGAATAGACACAGTCCTGCAAGGTCTCCCAAACGTCATAAGTTCTTTTGATGACAGTATAGTTTTTGCTGATAGCTTTGAAAATCTGATGCAGGCCCTCAGCACCACTCTGGAACGGTTTCGGCAACACAACATCAAGCTCAACCGAGCCAAATGCGTTTTCGCTCAAACATCCCTGGAAGCCCTTGGCCACAAAATCGATGCGTCAGGCATCCACAAGTCTGATGTACACATCCGAGCTGTACGTGATGTACCGAAACCGACTACACCAGAAGAACTCCAACTGTTCATTGGTAAAGCAACCTACTACAGCTCGTTCATCCCTGATTTGTCCACCAGAGACAGACCACTTAGGGTCATGCTGCTCAAGGACCCTCACATCTTTATACCAGAGGGCGACAAGGCATACAAAGACATCAAGAACGCCCTAACCTCGCCCCAGGTACTCATGCAGTATGACCCAGCGTTACCACTCCTGTTGGCCACGGACCCCAGCAAGACCGGCCTGGGTGCAGTACTGTCACACCGGCTCAGCAACGGGCAAGAACGTACAATCGCTTACGCCAGTCGAACGATGACAGCAACGGAGCAAAGGTACCCTCATCTCCGCACGAGACTCAACTTGACCAGGCCACGTTGAGGTCACCGCGCAACCGACCACGCCACCGCGCAACCGACCAAACCACCGAGCAACCGAGCCTGAGACGAGTTCGCTTCACCGAGACACCAGCAACAGTCCAAACACCACCAGCTACACCTGTAAACAGGGCACCACCTATTTCCCAGATCCCTTTTATCCCCCGCAGAAGTACTCGCCAGCACCGACCACCATTGAGATTCTCTCCAGATTAAGTTTCCTAAATCATCCATTAAATCATCTATTTAAAAGAGGGAGGAAATGTTGTGTATTTACTTGAGATAACACGAGCATTCTAGTTGCTATGCCCAGAACATTCTAATCTAGAACATTCCAATCTGGAACCTTCCATCCCCTCGCTCCATATTTGGACTACTATGTATATAAATGCACGCGCAGACTGTAGACGCCAGTTCCGCGCTAGTTCCGATCTGGACCGCTCAAGTTACAATACGTCCACCTTGTGTATCGTTGTGTATCAACTAGTGTTAAATAAACCGTTGATTAATATTAACAAGTGTGTGTTATTTATCTTGTATCTCCCACGATATAACAGCTTCCAATTTCTCAACCAGACCCTTCCTATTCATTGCCAGGCATTCTGCTGCGTACAGCGCCTCACGTCGGATAACTGTACGATAGTGTCTTAGTTTGGCATTGCGAAACACTGTTCGCTTGCTGTACACTCCTTTCGTTAGCTGGTAGTCCACTTCCATCTTGTTCATTCTTGATGTGATGGCTTCCTTCTCTGATATGTTGGGCTCAATCCACTCCCCTAGGTACTTTAACTTTTTTGCCTGGCGGATCTTTCCATGTTCAACATTTAATTCTTTGACTGCATGGCTAATATTAGCTATAAACTCGGTCTTCTCAAAAGAAATCTGTAAGCCTGCCTTTGCCTCTTGTATTCTGAGTTGGTTGACTTGTTTTGCAGTTGTGTCTAAGGAATCAGAAAAGATTGCTAGATCATCTGCGAAAGCTAGGCAGTCAATTGTCAGGTCCAGGCTCCTGCAGCCCATTCTGACGCCATTTTCAAACACTTATTTACCAATCTCCTTGCGCCATTCACGAATTACGTTTTACCTTAAGTAGCTAGACTGTCCCCCGACTGTATTCCATCTCGTTCCTGTTCTCCGTATTTATTCGTTATTGCCACCCTTCAACCATTTATATTTGCATCTTTAGGAATATAATGTAAATTTATATCCGTTGCCTTCTTATACATCAGCTTGCAGCCGTAAACTGAGCAATATACTTTGCTTTTACTCACTTTGCATTCTAACAATGAGTAAAACTCATTAATTGCGTATAAAAACACAAACACGCTCTCTTCACCCCAAGAAACAATACAAACTGTCACCACGTGGTTTATTTATCCTACTTGGCGAGGTTCTTATTTTCACTGCTATATGGCATATGAGATAGCTGGAGTTGCCAATGCACAATGCATTCTTCAAGCACTTGAAAATCCAACTTTGTAACTGGACGAAGTGCGTGAAAGGTACCCATCGAATGAACAAACGAACAAAATTGGTGTAGTGTTAATAGTAGTGCCCATTAAAGAAAAGAAAAACTTGAAGAATTTGTGTGTAGTTGGTGCGTTTTATTGCCAATATAATTTTATTTACTTACATTAACTAATGCATTTGGCAATGACAGTAGCCGAATAAGCTCACCCAGATTCTCTGGAGCTCACAGTACATTTTCAGTTGCAGTATTCAGTTTGAAATGAGTGGGGAACTTTAAGAATCCCATTGATCCACTACAAGAAGAGGCAAAGTGAAATGGCAGGAGCTGCAGTTAGTCGTTCTTTTTTATTACTTGGACAGTGTGTACCCAGCCTGAAGCAAACAGCAGCAAAAATAAGAGTGAGACGATTGGAACTAGATAAAAACTTGTTAATGGTATGCTCTTAATTTGCCCTAACCTATAACATTTCTTATTCAGATAAACATTTTACTTCCTAATAAATGTATTGCCATTTGTCGAAATGGAACAAATTAAGAATACAGTTGGCAGTGGGTTTCGTGCCCCTATAAAGCAATTGGTAACAGTGCAGGAGATATGATATGAACCCAACGGGGGGGATAATAACTTCTGAAATTGCATTAAATGCCTTTTCTAAAGATTCAAAAATGTTCTGGGAAATGATGTAGTTCACCCCTCAGCTGTCTATAACCCACTCCCAGTATATAGTAAAAGTTCCAGCTGTGTCGGCCGTTTTCGGCGTTAGAATAGTATTGCCAACACCATGCGTACGGTGTACTGATATAGGCGGTTTTGTAAAACAAAAGAACGCCAATCTCAACACATTGAATCCAATGGTTTTGGGGTCAACAGTGACCTCCCACGGCCAAAGGCCGCACCTACCCCCAACCATTCTAACCTGCGTTTCGTCCAATCCAATGGTTTTTGACAATGGTTACAGCCCTGATCATTGGTTTTGTCAATGGTTACAACGTAACACGTCCAGATCAATTGTTACAGCCTAACACGTCCAGATCAATGGTTTTTTTTGTCAGCCGTTCCCTGCTAGCTTTCCGCGGCCAAAGGCCAAACCTACACCAGACCATTCTAACCTTCGTTTTATCCAATCCGATAGTTTTTGACAATGGTTATAGCCACAGATCAATGGTTTTGTCAATTGTTACAACCTAACACGTCCAGATCAATGGTTTCAGCCTAACGCGTCCAGATCAATGTTTTTTTTTGTCAACCGTTCCCTGCTAGCTTTCCGCGGCCAAAGGCCACACCTACACCCGACCATTCTAACCTTTGTTTTGTCCAATCCAATGGTTTTTGACAATGATTACAGCCTAACGCACCCAGATCAATGGTTACAACCTAACGCGTCCAGATCAATGGTTACAGCCTAATGCGTCCATATCAATGGTTGTTTGTCAACCGTGCCCCGCTAGCTTCCCACAGCACCTACACCTGACCATTCTAACCTTCGTTTTATCCAATCCGATAGTTTTTGACAATGGTTACAGCCCCAAATCAATGGTTTTGTCAATTGTTACAACCTAACATGTCCAGTTGAATGGTTTTGTCAATGGTTACAGCCTAACACGTCGAGATCAATGGTGTTTTGTCGACCGTGCCCCGCTAGCTTCCCGCCGCCAAAGGCCACACCTACACCCGACCATTTTAACCTTCGTTTTGTCCAATCCAATGGTTTTTGACAATGGTTACAGCCTAACACGTCCAGATCAATAGTTTTGACAATGGTTACAGCCTAACGCCTCCAGATTCTCCTAGTGGTAGTGTATTTTATATCTTACATGTTGGGCACACTGCCGTGACATCAATTTCTTGTCATGTCTCGTCATATCACATCATGTCTCGCCCAGCTGGAGTGAGCCAATGTGGCCGCTGTAGTTCAAATTCAACAAGAAGGAAACACACATAATTATGTAATTTAGCACATATTTCCAGTACCGGTATAGCCTATTGGTCATAATGAACGGGAATTTCAATAGGTATTGTCCCCTGGAACCCCTGAAAAGGTATGAAAATTATATATTATCATTTATCTTTTAAGTGAAACTGTCAAAGTCAGGTTCGTGTCTCATGCACTGGTAATACAGTAGAACGTCGTTTATCCGGACGTCAAACAACCGGAACGTTAATCCGGACGAGCAAAAAAAAAAAGCTTAGGCGGATGTACAAGAAGGAAGTTTAACATAGTTTACTGTTGGCAGAAGATGAGGAGAGGGTGATATTTTTTCAAAAATGCTTTCATTTCATTTCTTTATTGCCACATAACATCTATATACAAAGAAAACTGATATGTTTCATTTCATTGATGGCTCGTCAGCTGAATAATAGTATTCGAAATGAATAATACAATAAATAAAAATTTAAGGAAAGAAAACAATATTTATAATAATCACATAAAACAGATTGATATCTTCATCTGGACATTTTACAATCAACATAAAACAAAACAAAAAATCATCTTCATATGTCAGAATCATTAACAAATTCCTCAACGCTGTAATAGCATTTATCAATCAGAAATTTTTGAAGGGATTTCTTCACCTGCATAATGGACATGTTACTGAATTTCCTCCCGATTTTGATGAAGACCTTCATTCCTACATAATGTGGAGTTTTCTCAAACAGTTTTAGTCTATGACAGGGCAGTTTGGAATTTGATTTATGTCTTGAATCATAATTATGGGAAAAGTGATTGTTTTGAAACAACAAGGGGTTTTTGAAAACAAAGTAATTTCAAATATAGGCCTATATAAAGAAGGGACAGTCACAACGTTTAGCTTTTTAAATAGTTCTTTACAAGATACTCTTCGATTTACATTACACATTGCTCTGACTATCTTTTTCCGCATAATAAATATTCTTGCCATATCTGAATCCCCACCCCAGAATATAATCCCATGTCTAATAACAGACAAGAAATATGCATGGTACACTGTTATCATGACCCTTATATCGGTAGCTCCTGCCAGGATAGATACTGCATATACAAAGCTATTTAATCCTTTAACAAGGCCGTCAATGTGACTCGACCAACATAGATTCTTATTTAATGTCATGCCAAGAAAATTAACATTATTCTTATTTGCAAGAAGCCTCCGTGGCTTAGGCGGCAGCACGCCGGCCTCTCACCGCTGGATCCGTGGTTCAAATCCTGGTCACTCCATGTGAGATCTGTGCTGGACAAAACGGAGGCAGACAGGTTTTTTCTTCGGGTACTCCGGTTTTCCCTGTCAAAATTTCATTCCAGCAACACTCTCCACTATCATTTCATTTCATCTGTCATTCATTTATTCATTGCCCCAGAGGAGTGCGTCAGGCCTCGGCAGCCGGCACAGTTCATATCCTCGCCGCTAGATGGGGGGCTTCATTCATTCCATTCCTGACCCGGTCGGAGACTGGAAACAGGCTGTGGATTTTCATTTTTTTCTTATTTGCAAGATCAGTGCTATCCAGATTAAGTTCAATTTCCTTTTGTGAGGAATGTTTGCTGCTAAACAGCATTATTTCTGTTTTAAGCATGTTTAATTGCAAGTAATTTTCTCTACACCAAGAGCCTAGATCTTCAAGTGTGTTCTGCAAAATATTTTCAATGTTACAATTTCTTTCGCAGGATGCAATTACAGAGGTATCGTCTGCAAACTGTACAACATTCTGTTTGATGGTTAGACGCAAATCATTCACATACAAAAGAAATAAGATTGGCCCCAGTATTGAACCCTGTGGCATGCCTTTGGTCACCCTTTCCCATTTAGAATAATACTTAGTCCCATTGGATAATAATAATGTTCGTTGCTTTCGATCGTACAGATAGGAAGCGAACCCATCTTGAGTTTTACCATTTATCCCATAAATATCTAATTTTTTAAGTAACAGTGAGTGGTTTACTGTGTCAAATGCTTTAGTCAGGTCACAAAATATCCAAGCAGCACAATGAGAGTCATCTAGCAATTTGCTTATGGAAGAAATAAATTCATTTATTGCATGATGTGTACTAAGATCCTTCCGAAAGCCAAACTGAGTATTTATAATAATATTTTCTTTGTACATATATGTAAGAATTTGTTCCTTAACTACCTCTTCAAATATTTTTGAGAATATAGTTAGTATAGAAACTGGTCTGAAATTACTCATTTTCCCCTTTTTAAAGAGTGGCCTAACCTCCGCATATTTAAGACTATCAGGAAAACTCCCTGTTAAAAGTGACTGATTAATAATCATTGATAATGGCTGTGCTATCTCATTTACTGATAGTTTTACTAACCAAACTGGGATTTCATCCCAACCAACACTTTTTTTTATCTTTTAATGACAAAATTATTTTTTAAATTTCATTTTCAGTAACAGTTCTAAATTCCATCTTACTTGAAATGTTAGAAAACATCCATTCATTTACATTGTCATTACCACTTGTGATTTCTGTCCCGACATTCACAAAGAACTTGTTAAATAATTCCGACATATAAAGAGGGTCATTTATAACTTTGCCTTCTATGCGGATTTTCATAATTTCAGTTTTGTTATTCTGTACACCAAGTTCAGATTTTACTACAGACCACAATGCTCTGTTTTTATTGTTAGATTTCATTATGAAGTTGTTATTTGCTTTGATTTTTGCAGCCTTTACCACTTTATTAAATATTTTCTTGTACTGCTTCACATATTATAAGAATTCTGGTTATTTATTAACTTTTGCTTCACGATAGATAGATAGATAGATTTTTATTAATTCCATTTGATCAAATACATGCATTCAATACATTTTTGATATAGGACACGTCAGAATTTACATCTATAAAATAAAAGAACTAACAGGTATATATTACTAATATTATAACTATTTAACTTATTATAATAGCAAATCTTAATAGATACAATCTTATTGCACAACTATTTACACCTCATTCTATTATCATAATATGAAAACTTAATTCTATAAATACAACATCATTCAACTAGGTATTACAATTAAATTAAAAAAGTAAAATATAATTATAGATTTCATCGCTCCTATATGCTAAGATATTCAACTACTGAGTAAAAACAATGGCACTGCAGATAAGCTTTCAACATTCTATCAAAGATTTTTATTTTTGGGGCCAGTTTTATATACTGGGGTAGTTTATTGTATAATTTAACTCCAGTGTGAAAAGTTCCTTTTTGATATATGCTTGTGTGTGTGTGTGTGTGCGAAATATGAATGTTTTGATTTTGTCTTGTGTTATGCCTATGAACATCATTGTTTGTTTTAAGAAAAACATCTTTATTCATTAAATTCTTTTTAAAAAACATAATACTTTCAAAGATATATATGCAGGGCAGTGGGAGAATGTTTAAATCTTTAAACAGAGGTCTACATGATTCTCTAGAGTTTACATTTGCCATAATTCTAATCGCCCTCTTTTGTATCCTAAACGTGCTTAGTACATCTGGCGACATACCCCAAAATATGATCCCATATCTTAAGTATGAATGGAAATAAGCAAAATAAGTATTTCTTAATGTGTGCATGCTAGTGCAGGTTTTCAAAATACGTAACGCAAAGCACATCGAGTTCAGTTTAGTATTCAGATATTGTATATGTTTATTCCATTTCAAGTCTTGTTGTATCCATAGTCCTAAAAACTTTGTTTCTGATTTTATGAAGCTGCCGTTTCCTATTGATATTTTGATCCCAGGCGTGATCCACTGTACTTTTGAAGACTGTTTGATTTTAACATATGTGTATGGAAAGCATTCATCAAAAAGGTAAAGGAAATTATTCATAAAACTATTAAAATTATCATTTGTTGATGTTTTACAATCAAAGGTCCATTTTACTTTATTTAGTTTTCAAATGAAGTCAGTTTGATTCTGTTGATGAAAATTTCTCCTCCTTACGTTTTTGCAGTTAGGTGGTTTAATTTTTGAATACTTTGGTAGTGACAGAAATAGAGCATTGTGGTCAAAAAAGCCTATTTCAATATTTGCTGCCTTATTTGGTGAATAATTATAACTTGTAAGAATATTGTCTATGCAGGTTGCAGAGGTTGCTGTTATTCTTGTTGGTTCTCTGAAGTTAAATTCATAACCATAATTGCTGGCTAGTTCAGAGAAATGTCTGGTAATGCAATCATCTGAAAGAATATCTATGTTGAAGTCTGCTGCGATTATGACTTTCTTATTTTTACTTATTTTTTTCATTTTATCAAGTAATACATTAAGTTTGGATAGAAACATACTACTTGTAATGTAACCTGGGACTCTATAGATCGACAGTATTATTGTTTTATATTCAGGTAGCTCAATGCAGCAATTTTCAAATGTATTTTCCTCGTTCATCATATCAAAGTCATTCCTAACAATAAAATCTACTCCTCGTTCAACAAGAATACAGGAACCTCCGTAACTTTCATTTTTTCTACAGAAATAACTACCTAACACATATCCATCTAACGCATTTAAAAGATTTATGGAATCTTGAGATAACCAGTGTTCATTTAAGCAGATTACTTTAACTAACTTTCTCTTAAGGACTACTGTTACTTGATAGCTGATGGATGGAACCCTTTAACACCACAGAATCTTCGAAATGCATTGAATAAATTGGTATGAGAACAAGAGACCGTTAAGACCACAGATACTGTTGATGAAGATTTGGATGCAGTGACAAATGAGTTATTCCCCCAAATTGCTGGATTTTCTGACTGTGATAGAGAAGGCGCACAAACTTGGTTGGAAAGTGACAGTGACTCAGGTTTCCAAATCTTAGATGATGATGAAATTGCTTCTCTGGTGCAAGACTTAAGTGGGGAAGACGAAACGGACGAAAGCTTGGATGGGAAAGATGAAGAAGGACCAAGTCATGGAGAAGCGTTTCCTGCATTAGAAACTGCGCTATTGTAGTATGGTTGTGCTATGAAATAAACACATGTTCGATTATCCGGAAAAATCGTTATCCGGAATACTTTCGGTCCCAATGTCCGGATAAACGACGTTCCACAGTAGTCAGTCCAATATTGATAGAATATTAAGGCATAAAATATTAAGTGTGTTGGTAGGTTTTTTTATTTATTGTTTTTCCAATGACAGAGACTGTGTTTATGATGGTAATTAAGAATTAATTTTGGAAACCTTTGTGAAAAAATTGAAAATCTTCTGACCTTGGCCGTATGATAGTTTGTTCAACGTGGGTGACTTAGAGAAATTGGCAGTGTCCTAACATTTGACAAAATAATTTTCCTCAAACCAAAGTTGCAAAGGGACCAATCTTGAGTACTCAGTTTTATGTCAGACGAGCCTAACTCATTAATGTCAGTGGTCAGAACATAAAGGGTAATTCAGTGATGGCCCTCCCTATAGAACGGAGCCTCGCAGAGCCCGTGTGGAGGCCGGGGCCCTGTGTATTGCAGCGTGTCGAGCAAGGCATTGGCGTTAGCAGCAACACGTTTACACTTTTTAACATATTTACTAATCGTAATTACTTACATGAATTTCAGAGTAGTTGCTGGAAATGCTGTCCTTCATTTTCTAAACACACATTGCACCAACGTAGGAAGTTTTGGTACACTCCCTGTATTTTATATCAGTGAAGTTATTTTGTTCTCAGGAACCTCCAGAGTACCGGTACGCGGATTGTTTCTGTATTCCTTTTTTTTTAGGTTCCGCATTTAAGTAAAAATTGCACGGCACTGAAACTTGCGAACAAGTTGACTGCAAACTTCTTCTTGAGAAAGACTTGCTGCATGCTCAGCGGCAACATTCTCGCTTGCTGGGCCCAAGGTTGCAGGTTCGTATCCTGGCGCAGTCAGCTGGCATTTGAGGGTGCGCAAATGCGAAGGAGCCGTGTCAGTAGATTTACTGGCACGTTAAAGATCCCCTTCGGAGCAAATTTCCGGCACCCCGGTGTCTTTCAAAGCCACAGTAGTTAACAGGGACTTAAGACCAATAACATTATAATTAATTACATAACTTATCATTTTCCATATTTCTGTTCCAGTATTTCAGGAAAGATGACTTTGTTTATGCTCACGATCCTGAGAGTAAGTGCAAATCTGGAGACATTGTACTGATTCAAGAACTTCCAGAAAAGCTTACCACTCTGATTACTCATAGAGTAATGCAAGTTGTGTATCCACTTGGGGACATCACTGATCCAGTCACTGGCAAGAAAGTGATGGTTAGACAATACAGGTGCAGTATTTCAATCAGTATTTTATACAAATTCAACACAAATAATATATGTTTGTAGAATTACGTATGTTAGGCAGTCAGCCCAAAGACTGGTTGGATCCCCAAAAAAGTACCTCCGAGAATACTGTATGTGACAGTAGTGGTCAGAACAAAGGTCTGAGATTAGAGTCCAGGTCGTGCCATTCCTTTTTAACTCTCTGCTTAACATCTATGTGTCTTGCAATTCATGTACAGTACATGACCCATGTCACCGAACAGGCCAGGAAATTAACACAGAACTTTTAAGCATGACCAAACTAGACAAGTGACATGTATCTTAAGTACTGATTGTTAGGTTTTCATTTCTATTCCAAACAGTATATGAATGTTAGATATGATTTTAACAGAATTTATGTATTGTTGGTATGAAGTAAATAGACACTGTAAATATGGTATATTTGCAAATGGGGACATAAAGGCCCTGGTGGCAAAATTACAATAAAACTACATTTAATATATGTACACCTTCAGTAGGCTATGCCTTCCTTTGGAGGGGAAGTAAAGCCGGCGGTCCCATGTCAGATTTATGGCATGTAAAAGATCCTTCCACAGACTACACTTGTGTGAAGCTCAATTTCTAGGTTAGATTTCGTTGAACGCTCTATCAAAGTTCCAACGTTTGTAGCCTCCGTGGCTTAGGCGGCAGCACGCCGGCCTCTCACCGCTGGGTCCGTGGTTCAAATCCCGGTCACTCCATGTGAGATCTGTGCTGGACAAAACGGAGGCAGACAGGTTTTTCTCCGGGTACTCCAGTTTTCCCTGTCAAAATTTCATTCCAGCAACACTCTCCACTATCATTTCATTTCATCTGTCATTCATTTAATCATTGCCCCAGAGGAGTGCGTCAGGCCTCGGCAGCCGGCACAGATCATATCCTCGCCGCTAGATGGGGGCTTCATTCATTCCATTCCTGACCCGGTCGGAGACTGGAAGCAGGCTGTGGATTTTCATTTTCATTCTACATCTACTACTTTTCCACATAACTGCCGAACTTTTGCAGGCATTTGTCATAGCGTGGCACAAGTTTTTGGATACCTTCTTCATAGAAGTTTGCCGCCTGTGTCTTCAACCAGTTGGAAACATATTCTTTCAGCTCGTCATCATTGTTGAAGTGTTGACCGCCAAGAAAAGACTTGTCTTCAACCAGTTGGAAACATCTTCTTTCAGCTCGTCATCATTGTTGAAGTGTTGACCGCCAAGAAAAGACTTGAGATGTGTGAACAGATGAAAGTCGCTAGGAGCAAGGTCAGGGCTGTACAGAGGGTGATGAAACACGTCCCAGCCAAATCCCTGTAGGAGGTTTTTCGTCACATTTGCAGTGTGTGGTCGTGCGTTGTCATGAAGAAAAACAACACCTTTTGACAGCAACCCTCGGCGCTTATTCTGTATTGCGTGGCGCAATTTCCTAAGTGTCTTGCAGTAAGCATCTGCGTTGATTGTTTGACCACGCGGTAAGAAATCAATGAGTAAGATGCCTTTCCAGTCCCAGAACACTGTGCACATCATTTTCCGAGGTGTCAAGATTTGTTTCGGCTTAACCTTTGCTGGGGATGAAGTGTGCCTCCATTCTATTGATTGCCTCTTACTTTCAGGGGTGTCGTAAGAAACCCAAGTTTCATCTCCTGTGACTGTGTCAGAAATTCTTCGCAGCCTTCATTGTAACGGGTCAAAAACTGCAGTGCATTACCCATCCGTTTTGTTTTGTGTTGCTCCGTAAGAATCTTTGGTACCCAACGTCGGCAAAGTTTACGAAAGTTCAGTTTTTCGGTAACAATTTCATGAATTAGTGATCGTGAGATTTGGGGAAATTCCATAGCGAAAGCACTAATTGTAAACCTGCGGTTTTCCCGGATCTTGTCATCAATCGCGTGAACCAGTTCTTCTGTAACCAAAGATGGACGCCCACTTCGTTCTTCATCGTACACTTCACTACGTCCCTCATTGAACTGTCGGACCCATCTTCTCACCATTGAATCACTCATCGCATTTTGTCCATACACTTCGCAAATTTGCCGATACATTTCAATTGGTTTCACTTTCCTAGCATTCAGAAAACGAATCACAGATCTGATTTCACAAGCGGCGGGATTTTCAATCAACACCGACATTGTACGAGTAAACATGCACAACAACGCGTACGTGGCTGACAGCGCTCTCCAAATGGCGCACGTTTCTTCTCCTTGATACAGAGCGTCTACCGCGGATATGCAGAACTGCGCTGCAGCGGAACGTACAACTAGTTGAAGACACAGGCGGCACACGTCTATGAAGAAGGTATACAAAACCTCGTGCCACGCTACGACAAATGCCTGCAACATTTCGGCAGTTATGTGGAAAAGAAGTTTAAGGGTTGTAGAATTTTGTGCAATAAATAATTTTTCTGTATCTGTACACAATTTAATGTTATTACCAAACGGAACTTACTTTCTGGACGTACTTTGTACCTCAACTGTTCCCAGGCTCCCATGCATTATCTCCCTTATAAGCTCAAACATACCCTCCAATCTTGCTTTAGAATGTCTATCAACCAAATTTACCCAACCCAAATTCTGAATCATTTTCCTCACACTACTAGTTCACCTGGCGACCTTCCTTTCGACCCCTTCCAACTCATTTATCAAATATAATTGATATGGATCCTACCCACCTGCAGCATATTCCAACTGAGGTCTTACTGGAGACAGGTATCCCCTCTCAATTTCCTTACCAGTATCTTCAAACATATACTGTACATGATCATGTGCAGTGACTTGTATGTGTCTTTAACCCTAGAACCGGCAAAGTGAAATTCACTTCCGGCAGCCAATTTGTGTGATATTTTCCTTCCAAGTGGATTCTTATTTTCAACCTATTTTGAACAATGTTCCATGGCACTGTTGCATATAGTTGAAAAGCTAATAAACCACGGATTCAGATGGTAATGTTAACTTTTCTGTGAAGCTTGATAAAAGAAAGACATTGAGAATTGAAAATGGTGGAATTATTATTTCATGAGCAATATCAAAATTCTAACAACCTAAAATACGAGATGGAACATGAAACACTAAATCCAAGACATACAAAATGATGCACATATATGTACATAATATGTGTGAAAGTTTCAAGTCCATGCAATAATATTTGTTTGATAACAAAAAATACAGGGTCATTATTAGGGCTAGGATTATAATGACCTAAAAAAGTGCAAAAAATGCAAAATAAAAAATGCATTTATGACCTAAAAATGTGCAGAAAATGACCTAATTTTTTTGAAAAATGACCTTTGATTTTCTATGATTTCTGTATTGTTTTAGTCTTGTGTGGTAACAAACTGAATTCAAGCTATAAATATTGGCAAAACAGACATTTTGTAATGCATTTTCAATTTATGAATTTTAAAAATAATACTTACATATTTACAAAACAGATGTTTCTCAGCTATAAAGGTCCCAATTGTTCATTCCAAAATGTGTGAGTTGCAATGAACAACGAATACATGATGTAGATTTTCAAATGAAAATGTTTGTCTATTGTCAGCCAACAAAGCTTTATACTTAGAAAAGCTCCTTTCTACATCCACCGACACGACAGAAGCATACTTAAAGCAAACAATGTCACTTGAATTTAATTCACTGGCGTCAATGTCACAGGGAGAAAATGTTTCACCTTACAAAATTTTAGCAACTGAACACATTGTCTGATACCCTCCATTTTTCTCCAAAATCTTCTTCATCTTCTCAGACACAGCTTGTCCCACTTTGCCACACGCACGATCTAAATCATTCACCACTTTCAGCACAAGTTGTAACTGCTGAACTGGCGGCACTTCCGACTTTTCCAGAGCGGTTATGGTAGTAGGAAGAAATCCCAAATTTTCTTTTATGTAAGCAAGTTTCCCTGCAATTTCACTATCTGACAAAAGTTTTTGCGCTGCTTTGATTGATGCGGCTTCAGTGCTGTCAAATGAATCCACGATTTGTTTCACAACTTGCAAGTTCTCGCTATAATACGTGCAGGCTTCAATCCAGGTTCCCCATCTTGTCAAAACGGGAGAAGGAGGAAGTGGAATGTCTGGCGCTTCTAACTTGAAAGTTGAAACTCGACAGGGTGCCTTCAAGAATACCTTTTTCACACATCCTATCAATTGGTCAACTTCTGGAAAATGACCGTGAACCTCCTCCGTGACTCGGTGTAACGCGTGGGCCAAACAAGTTAGAGTAGAGAGCACAAAGCGAATTAGCAGCCTTGACCATGTAGGGGGCTGCATCCATTACTAAGAGCAACACATTGTCATGCCGAATGCCATCAGGCCACAACAATGCCAACGATTTATCAAGAACTTTGTTGATTGTTGAGTAGTTCACTTTTTGTAAATGCTCACAATAGAGGAGAAAGTGTTCCCCAGGAACATCCTCGTCCAGTGTTCCTACCACCACGTTAGCTACATCTCGTCCTGAAGAGTCTGTCGTCTCGTCCACCGATACCCATATTTTTCTTATTTCCAACTCTTTTCCTGATTTTTTCCAAAGTTTTTTCATAGCATCATCTAACATAGACTTTCCTTAATGTAGAAAAATCCGGTATGGATTTGCCCGTATGCGTCTCTAAGAAATTGTGAAGTTTAGGGTTGTTTAACTTACTCAATGGGATATCGGCACAAAGAAACACTCTACACAGTTCTTCAAAGAATGGTGAAAAGGATGAATAGGTTTCTCCAAGAAGCTTCTGTTGTAGTAATGTTCCTTCATCCTGAAGTCGTTGCAGACCACGTTTGTGTTTCTCACCCGATACATGTTGTTCCACCGTAAACCTTTCTACAGCGGCCACCCTCACGTCACAAAGTTTGCAGTAAAGTATTGTCCCGTCAGTCGTGAAGACCCTTTCTCTATACTGCGAAACAAATTGTTTTAGTTTAACAGGCACACTTTGCTTCACTTTAGGCATATCGTAACTTCGCATCTAATAGAACAGCACTTCCAGCTCGAAGAAATAGCACAAACTCAATGATTCATTGCTAGCTGTAGCTTTCTACCTACGCGAGAGGCAAAGGTACTTCCTTGTATGGGAGAGTCCATTATACGCATACTTTTGGGAATAGGGGAGAAGGGTACTGTTTCCTGGAAAATATATGTTATGCTTGTATGAAATCAAACAAAATATTCAACACGGAAATTTAGTAAAATACAGAATTAGAATAGCTAAACATAAAAAAATTATCCTTCTTTCTTGAAAATAGTATAAAAATGACCAAAATGACCTAAAATTTGTCCCAAAAATGTCCTATCCCTCAAAAATGGCAAAAAAATGCAAACAATTTACCTAACAAATAGACTTTATTGAACTCATTCTTTCATGTGCCAGTCTTACCAAAAACAAAATGCAAAATCATCAGAATCCTAGCCCTAGTCATTATATATGTGCACGCAAGTAAACACGGCAAGCTAAGCCAGCTGTGACTGGCGCATATCGCGGCCGCGCGTACCCGGTTGAGCCGGTGGTTGGCGCGCTCCGCTGACTCATATCGTTAGTTCACACGTGTTTTGTCATTCATATGGACATGTATCTGCGAAGCTTAGACGTTTGCCCGTACAATTTGTGTGCCTTATTAAATTAATTAATTAGGAGGATCGCTGAACGATTCAAGGAAACAGGCTCCATAAATAATAAAAGAGTTGACAGACTCAGAAGATGTGTGATACAAGAGAGGGAGGGCATTTTCAGTATCGCCTATGAGCACTGTAAGTACACATTATTGAACATGTTTGGTAAAATGTGAAAGTGCGCGCCCACCACCGGCTGAACCGGGTACGCACGGCCGCGATCTGCGCCAGTCACAGCCGACTTAGCTTGCCGTGTTTACTCGCGCACATATATAATGACCCTGTATATCTTCCATGAGCCATTTTAGGCCTATAACCCAAGTGTGTCTACGAACTTATATCATCTTACACCTGTTATGCTACATACAAGTCAACTGAAACGAAAATATTGAGACAGAAATTATAACAACAAACGTGCACTTTTAACTCCCTAATACATATAATAATTACATCCTCAAAATAAGAGCGGTAGTGATGACATATAAAGTGCCATTACGTCTTGATATGTTTTGGTTCGCATGGCAGCGAGTCCCTCATTTGTTTTCAAGAAAACGTATACAAGGAGATTGTTTCTATGGATGAAACCGAGTAAGAAGCATCTGTAAACTTCTAGGAACACACGGCAAGTCATGTCACGCCTTCTCTCAGCGGAACAGAGCTACTAAATTAAGAAATTAAAAAGTGCCGAAGAATCGACTCGGACGCTACAGAAAAGGGAAAACCGTCGATCAATCGACGCTTGCCGGTTCTAGGGTTAACTATCTCCCCTATGTGCTTTCCCCACATGTAAATTACCTCCCTCCCCATAGTAATGCCAGCCCCTTAACCTCTCCCTTTCTGTGTCAACCCTTGGAAACATATACTGTTACAGATATGATTTCTTGTAACTTGTGTAACTTACTGGTCGTCCCATCGCCTTGAAACATCACCTTACAGTAGGAGAGAAAAATCATAATGCTTGGAACAATGCATTTATGAGCAAAACGAGATGAATTTATGGTAGGACTACAATTTCCCCAAGAACATTTTTTGTTTTGCTTAATTTTTGTTCTTCTTTTTGAACAAATGCAGACAGCCAAGAGTGTTGGATGCAAGAACTAACAGTAGTTAATGAAAATGCAAATCGATTGTTTAAAATAGAAATTGAATAATAGAATGTGGATATTTTAAAATCAACTGTAATCATATCCAGAAAGTTATGCAAGGTGGTACGGTACGTACTGTAGTTTGTGGGCAAAGTTTTTAAGACGTGAAAAAGGAATTCAAATTAAAAGTTTGAATTTTGTTCTCGGTATTGGAATCATCAAACACCACATTTTGAATCACAGTCAATGAATACTGTAATATTAAATGACAGGCCTTGCATTTTGAGGATCTAAGAATTCTTTGAATTAGGCAGAGTTTTGAATTATCAAGATTTTACCCTATATTTTATAAGTCATTTGTTTGTTCTGATTGTTGTTGGTCTTTTTCTTTTTTTTCTCTCAGAGTGAACACACTGTTGCTGTGTAGTGTGTGTTTTTTTCCATTAATATATTTGCTAAATGTTTGTTTTACCTTGCAGGGATCAAATAGCTGCTACTAACAAGATCTATGGAGAAGCTGAGAGTGGTTTCAAATATGAAGATGCCCCTGAACGAGGTTGGCAGGAAGATAAGAAGGACTTCACACATAAACCTAGTTACATTAAATATCATGAATTTCCAGATGATGATCAGCCTTATGCTGTGTAACTCTTTCAAGAAGTTTATTGGGTCATCCTATATTTTTAGATTCCTGATTGCAGTATTCAGACACAAGTATACAGGGTTGTTCACAATGATCTGATCAATTTCAGCTGTTTGCTATTTCGGGCATACAATACGTATGGATGTGACATGAATACCAATGATAGAGCAAGGTTTGAAGTCTGCTGCTGAACCATGAGATGTCAGCACATGAACCTAGTGCATGTGACATGCCAATATACAATGATGATGCTGTGTAAAGATTTGAAGCCATTCTTTCAGTATTGCCTATACAAATGTCTGTGAGATGCAATGACCTCCAGGATTGCCAGACTTTACCTCAGTGTATTCCTTTCTTGAAAGACTATATGAAATACATTATTTTGTTCCAAAGCCAATGACCCTGCAGGAATATACATAATGCTAATGCATAGCTCGAGTGTGCCTAGGAGCTAGAGGTGCACATAATAGAACTTTGACCGTTGTTCTTTCATGCGTAGAAGAGTGTACTGGAATTGTGTGGTGGGTAGTAATTGGTCACATTATTTTGAATAGCCTTGTTGAATGAAGTACACTGTAGTTCAGTATTGGAAGAATCTAAAAGATGATTTCCATAGTTTTCAGTGGTCAACTGCTAACAAAGAACTGATTACAAACTATTGTAGTTTATGTAAATTTTTCCAATTAAAAACTGTTGTTTATTGACTATTTGGATATTTTATCTACCTGTCCTGACCAAGGAATCTCAGCCTTCCTCACTAGGTACCGTACCTACACCAATGAACATATTTCCAACAACACAGCCTGGGTAGGGGATGGGAGGGCTTATCTCCACCTGAGACCGAAAATCCTATTGTATCCCATACTTGCCACCTTATATGGTATGACCCTAACATATATGGGAATGATTTACAGGTGCTGGCAATTGTTTTAAGGGGTGGTTACGTTATAACTGTGAGCTTAGTTATGATGCAAATGTAAATTCCTAGAATTCATTCCAATAGTATAAAATTAGACAAATACTGATATATTGTTACAACAATAAAGTTTCTGTTTTATGTTACCGATATTTAATGTATCAAATGAAAACCATACAAGGTTCCTGGACACCTAAATAGGAACAAAGGATAGTTAACATGTAAGCCAGATGAAAGAGTACTGTGTATTTTACACATTACCGTAGTTCAAAAGAAGGATCCAGCTTCTTCCACCAAGTACGAAACCTCATCTGGGACAAGGGAGTACCTCTTAAGAGCTAAGCAGACCATGTATAATAAAACCTACCTCCTGCCAATCATCATGTATAGTCTGGAAACCTGTGTCATAAATAAGAGAGAACATAAGACCATATTCCTTTGCTCTTTCTGTCCATGGTTTGATCTGTTCTTGCAATTCTTCTTTGGAATCGCCCCACACACATATGGCATCCGCAAAGAGCATAACTTTCATTTTTCCATCGCTGATGGGTTGAGATACATTTTGTTGGATGTCATTCATCACAGCAATGAAGAGAAGAGGAGATAGAACTCCCCCTTGCCTTAGACCTGTAGTTATGCTAAAGGGTTCTGTCAGTCCTGATGGTGTTTTAACACGACTATTGATTCCCTCGTAAATGTTCTCAATTCCGTTGACTATATCATTACTGAAACCACTCTTCCTCAACTATGTCCAGACTTTATCCCTGTTCACAGCATTGAATGCCTTTTTGATATCCAGGAAGGCTATCCAAAGATCGTTGTTGTGTTCATAATATTTCTCCATTGACTGAGCCCAAATATTAGATCAACTGTTGATCTGCCTTTCCTGAATCCATATTGTTCCTCTGATAACCTTGGTTCTATCAGTGGTCTAATCTTTCCTTATATTATTAGGCCTATTATTAATCTTGATTGGTCACATTGGACCACTTGAGTCGTTCCACAATCACTTCTTCTTTGAAGGTAGTACTGCTTGGTTCTTGCGCTCTTTCCAGTACTTTTTCATTCTTTCAGATCGGGATTTTCTCAACTCATCTGAAATCTCCATAGATTTTCTATGTGTCATTTCTGCAGAAAATTTGTGAGTTTTAAGAATGGTGTTAATTTTATTTTTATCCTCGGCATCTGTTATCTTGAGTCCAACTGCTTTGAGATCTTGTTGGATTTCTTGGATCCATTTTCCTCTAGTTTTCTTTCCTAGATTTCTCATCACCAGTTGGCGTACAATTCTGTTTTTTTTTCTTTTTTTTTTTTCTGAGAGCCGTAAGATGTGAAAAAAATATGACATTCTTTTCTTCTTCATTGTGCTGGTGATTGGATCAATCTCACGATAGACAGTTTCATTTGGGAGAATCCTCCAGACTCCCTCAACCTGATACTTTTTATTTGTGCACGTTCTAATGATTCTTCTTTCCGTTTTGAGGAGCTGATCAGTTCTTTGTTCATTTTTAATTTGGAACAGTGTTTCACAAGCATAAGTGGCTTCAGGGAGAGTTACAGTTTTTATAATGTTGGATCTTAGTAGCTATTGATAGGCATTTTTTTATTATATGTTGACCAGGTTAGAGATTGTGCCTTTTTCATTTTATTTGTTCTATTTATCCAAGTTACTTTTTCGTTTAAGTTATGTGTTATAATTTCTCCAAGATACTTAAATTGAGGAAGCCTCCGTAGCTAAGGCGGCAGCACGCCGGCCTCTCACCGCTGGGTCCGTGGTTCAATTCCCGGTCACTCCATGTGAGATCTGTGCTGGACAAAACGGAGGCAGACAGGTTTTTCTCCGGGTACTCCGGTTTTCCCTGTCAACATTTCATTCCAGCAACACTCTCCACTATCATTTCATTTCATCTGTCATTTATTTAATCATTGCCCCAGAGGAGTGCGTCAGGCCTCGGTAGCCGGCACAGTCCATATCCTCGCCGCTAGATGGGGGCTTCATTCATTCCATTCCTGACCCAGTCGGAGACTGGAAGCAGGCTGTGGATTTTCACTTAAATTGAGGAACTAGGTTAATTTTATGATCATTTATATAGACTTCATTTTTATCTAAGGGTTTCATAGGCATGATCTCAGTTTTTTCAAAGGATATCTGTAATCCTATCCCTTGAGCAATTTCTTGGAGACTAGTGATCTGAGTACAAACCTCTTCCTTGTCTAGTGCTAAAAGAGCCAAGTTATCTGCAAATCCTAAGCAGTTTATTTTTATTGATTGTTTTGTTCCAATTTTGATCTTAGGAGGGTTTTCCTTTTGCCAAACCTTCATGATACAATCAAGAGCCACATTGAAAAGCAGAGGGGATAATCCATCACCTTGTCTGAGACCAGTTTTTACTGTGAAAGCTGTTGATATTTCTCCCCTAAATTTAACTTTCGAATTTGTGTTTGTTAATGTTAATTGAATGATTTTTATCAATTTAGGATGGAGACCGTATGATCTGAGGATTTTTAGCAGTGTCAGTCTATGAATACTATCATAGGCTTTCTTGAAATCTATAAAAGAGATAAAGAGTTGCTTATTTCTGTTTTTGTAATATTCCATTATTAATTTCAGGCTAAGGATTTGGTCTGGACAACTTCTGTAAGGGCGAAATCCTCCTTGATATTCTCCAAGTTGTGGTTCCAGAATGTTTTTGATCCTGTTGTAAATTATGCGAGAGAAAATTTTATATATGCAGTCCAGAAGGGTAATTCCTCTGTAGTTATCTGGGCTCATTTTGTCTCCTTTCTTAAATAATGGATGGATTATTCCTATGGTCCAGTGTGCAGGAATTTCTTCAGTAATCCACATTTTAACTAGATGTTGATGAAGATTTATAATCGCAGGTTTACCAGCATTTTTCCAGATTTCAGCAAAGACTAAGTCTTCGCCACAAGTTTTGTAATTTTTTTGTTCTTTAATTGCGAGTTCTACTTCATTAATGTTTGGAGGATTTATTAAATCAGGTGAAGTTAAAATAGGTGTATCAGTGTTTACTTGCAGGGTTTCCAGTGGATCATCACAATTTAACAGTTTCTCGAATGCTTCTGCAAGGATCTCTGCATTTTCTTGGTTAGAATGTGCTAACTTTCCTGTTTGATTTTTCAACATTAATGTTGGAGCTTCAATTTTTTTTAGATATTTACCAAATGTTTTGTAATACTCTCGAGATTGCTTTTTCTTGAAATCGTCTTCTATCTTTTCCAGTGTATTTTTAAGATGATTATGTTTCGTTTGTCTGATGATTTTATGGGTTAATTTTCTTTGTATAGTTAGTTCTAAATTTGATTCTTCTGACTTTAGAGCTTGATGTTTTATCCATGCTTGGTGTCTTTTCTCTATTGCTTGATCACAATCTACATTCCACCATTCAAGTTTTTTCCTTGGATTTATTGGTGCTAACTCCTATGCTATTGATTTTAATTTAGTGATTAATTCGTCCAATTTTTTAGTGTTGAGAGATTCTTCTCCTGTTCTTTCACAGTACTCTATATTTTTTATTAAGGTAGATGGATCAAATTTCCTCCTATTGTTATTATTAGGTTTTTTCTTGGCCATTGGAGTTAATTTTATTTTTATCTTTACCACATAGTGGTCTGATCCTGAGTCAACTCCCCTTAGAACCTTGACATTGTGAATTTCGCGATGGTGAAATTTATCCATGCAGACATGATCCAACTGCCATTCACCCCTTCTGAAGTCAGGATGTTTCCAAGTTTTCAATTTATGGGGCTGTCTTTTAAAACATGTTGATTTAGAGATTAATTTGTGGTTTCTACAAATTTCGACTAATCTTTGGCCATTTTTATTGGTTTGTTTATGTGCTGTCCATTTTCCAATGATATCTCTATATCTTCTTTCTTGTCCAAGTTGCGCATTGAAATCACCAAGGAGAATTTTGATGTTTGATGAAGGGATGTTTATTAAAGTTTGATCCAAAAGATCCCAGAATTTTTGTACTTCTTCTCTGTCCTTAATGGTGTTGTTCTTTTGATTAGTAGGAGCATGTGCATTAATAATTGTATATGTTTTATTTGCCGATTTCAAAGTTAGGGTCGTAAGTCTGGAGGATTGAGATTTAAATTCTGTTATCGAGTCAATGATTCTGAGATCTATTAAGAATCCGTTACCAAATTGTGGACAATTTTTCATAACTGGTTTTCTTGGAATTCCTTTATATAGTCTGTATCCTTGTGATTCCAGATGGTCTTGATCATTATTTCTAATTTCCTGAAGGGCCATCATTAGAATTTTATGACTTCTCATGCTATCTGTGATGATCTTCAATTTTCCAGTTTGAACCAGAGAGTTAACATTATGTGTAGAAAAGAATGAGACTTGTTTAGGTTTGATTTTCCGTAGTATTTGTTTGTTTGCTACTTGATGAGTTTTCAGACGCTCCGATTCGTCATTATCTTCCGTATGACAGCCCACCGTATCTGAATGCTGTCTTTTATGTAATCTATCATTACAGACGGCGGAATTATTCTTCAAATGACTTTTCATGGTCGACTATCTAAGGTTTCATCTTGAGGGGAGGATAAATCCTCGAATTACAATCCTGAATGTTATTCAGAAAGGTGAAAGAACTGAGAAAAGAATTCCTTCTACTGTATAATCCTTTCAAACAATTTTCCCATTTGAGATGTTAATGTGATGCCCCTGTAATTAGAACCCTGTCACCCTTCTTAAACATCATCATCATCATCTTGAGCAGTTTCCAACCGCTGGTCGGGTCTGCTTGGAACATAAGCCTCTCCATCGTTTCCTGTCCATCCACCATCTCTCGTCATTTACTGTGTCCCAGCACACTCCTCTTTCCTCCACACTCTTCTTAACTCCTTTTGTCCATCTGTCCCTTGGTCTTCCCCTTGGCCTCCTTCCCGTCATTTCCATTCCAAACATCTTCTTCGGTATCCTCTCCTCTTCCATCCTCCTCACATGTCCATACCATTGTAGCCTAGATCGCTCTATTCTATTTTGCAATGGTTCCTCTCTTACCATCTCCCTGACTCTCTCATTCCTTACTCTGTCCATTCTTGTCACTCCTACCCTACTCCTCTGGAACTTCATCTCCACTGCTCGTATTTTATTCTTGTCCCTTTCCTTCATCACCCATGTTTCTGAACCATATGTCAAAATTGGCACAAAGTAGGTCTTGTAGATGATTCCTTTACATTTTTGTGGTACATCTTTATTCCATATCATCCCCCTAACACTCTTGAAAAATCCATCTGCGCACCTTCCCCTCTCATTTATTTCCATCCTATTGCCTCCCTTTTCTTCAATTATGCTTCCCAAGTACTTGAAGCATTCTACTTTCTGCAACTGCTGTCCTCCAAGTGTTATGCCCATATCCAGTCTGTTCTTCTTCCTCGTTGTGATGACCACTTCACTCTTTTGTGCTGAGAACTTCATCCCATATGATAACACTACCTTCTCCCACTCATCTAATTGCTCTTGTACTTCTTCCTCATCCTCTCCCCATACCAGAAGGTCATCAGCAAACAACATTGCCTTCATTTTCCTTTCCCCAATGCTATTTACCACTTTTCGTATGATTTCGTCCATCACCACTATAAATAACAGGGGTGAGAGGGCACTTCCCTGTTTCAGACCACTCTCCAGTTGAAACCATTCCGTTCTCTCTCTTCCCACCTTTACACAGCTTTTGCTTCCCTCGTACATTGCTTTCACTCTTGCCACTGTCTCCTTGTTCACTGCTTTTGCTCTCATTGCTTCCCATACCTTGTTTCTATTAATACTATCATATGCTTTCTCAATATCCAAGAAGGTCATCACCAGATCTTTCCCATATTCATAATGGTGTTCTTGTAGCTGTCTTACTGCAAAGATGAGGTCAACTGTTGACCTTCCTGGCCTGAATCCATACTGTTCTTCCCTCAGCCCATCTTCAACTTCTGTCCGAATTCTTCTCTCCAGTACCTTCTCAAATATTTTGGCGCAGTGGCACATGAGTGTAATTCCCCTGTAGTTCTTGCATTCCTTCCTACTTCCCTTTTTAAATATGGGTATTATTATCCCTCTTTTCCAGTCCTCTGGTATTTTCTTCTCCCTCCATATCACTTTCATTACTCGAAAGAGCCACTGTGTTCCTATCACCCCTGCTGCTCTCACCATCTCCACACTCACTTCGTCTATTCCCGGTGCCTTTCCCCCTTTCATCTTCTTTAATGCTTCCTCCACTTCTTTCCATGTCAATTCCTTCTCTGAAATGACTTGGTCACTGTCTGTTTCTTCTTCCACAATGTCCACTACGCTGGTTTTAGTTGGATTTAGGAGTTCCTTGAAGTATTCTCTCCAGATAACCTTTACTTCTTCCATATTTTCGACCTCCTTTCCATTCCTGTCCACCATTCTGACATTTTCCCCTGTATCTCTTCTCTTTGCCTTTATCATTCCATACAACACTTTCTTACTGCCATCACAGTCCTCCTCCATCATTTCTGTCCATTTCTCCAGCCATTTCTTTTTCTCTTCCTTCACTACTTCTCCTGCTTCTTTCTTCCGCTCTTGGTATTCTTCTCTTGTTCTGTCTGTCCTCTGTTGGAACCATTTCCTGAATGCTTCATTTTTCTTTTTCACTGCTTCCTTAGTTCTGGGGTTCCACCATGGTGTTTCCTTCCACCTTTTCTTTCCACTAGTTCTGCCACACACGACTTCCGCTGCTTCTACCAACACGTCCTTGAACCTATTCCATTCTTCTTCACCTGTTTTCGGATCATCCTTCGGTAATTTGTTCCTCACTAATATCTGGAACTTCTCCTTATTTCCATCCTCCTTCAGCTTCCATGTCCTTATTCTTCTTTCTTGGTTCTCAGTTCTCCTCTTTTCCTTCAGTCCTCTCACCTTGGCGACCAGCAGACGGTGGTCACTGTCCAGGGCTTCTGAAGGTATTACCCTTATATCCGTGATACTCTTCTTTGTCTCCTTCCCGCATAGAATATAGTCCACCACTGATTTCCTAGTCAAATCCCTGCTGTACCAAGTAATTTTATGGCTCTCTCTCTTCTTGTACCATGTGTTTCCAACCATTAGCCCATTTATCTTGCACAGTTCCAACAATCTCTCTCCTTCCTTATTCCTGTTTCCCCATCCTTCACCACCCATCACTTCCTCAAAACCTCTTCTATCAGTTCCGACATGGGCATTTAGGTCTCCCATGACTATCAGGTCTCTCCCCACTAACTGCTTCTGCAACTCCTCTTCAAACTCGTCCTTCTCGCCTTCTGTGCATCCCACCTGTGGTGCATAGACTTGCAGAATGTCCAGGTTTCTACCTTTCACAGTGATTCTGGCTCTAATTATTCTATCACTTACCCTCTTTACTTCCTCCCTCAGTCCTTCTCTCACCACCATTCCCACTCCATTTCTATTCCCCTCCTCATTTCCTATCCAGTATAGCTGCAAGCCATTTCTCAGTTCTTTTCTTCCTTCCCCTCTCCATCTGGTCTCTGCCAGTCCGAGTACATCCAGTTTTCTCCTCTCCATCATATCCACAACCTCCTCCACTCTTCCCGTCAATGAAGTTATATTCAAAGTTCCGATTCGTAGTCCATTTCCATAGCCAGGTCTGCTTCCTTTAGATCTGTCCTTTCCGAGGCCCGTTCCCGTTTTAAAAGCAGTTTCATATCCACTACTGGCTTGCTAGGCCTAACGTAGCTTCACCATAACCCTGGCGAGGGGCCTGTTTTTGGTCCGCGAGAGGTATTTTATTTCCCTCAAACCCTCCAGACAAGTCCGGCGAGCCCCCCTATCCGCCACCTGGGACGCGCCCGATAGAGGAACAGGCAAACCCCCCTTTCTTAAACAATGGAACAATAATGCCATCCTTCCATTCAGCTGGAATCTGTCCTTTCCAAATCTTACGAAAAGGCCTGTATATCCACTGCTTGCCAATAATTCCCATCGACTTGATAATTTCACCACTCACTTCATCAATTCCTGGGGACTTTCCTGTTTTGATATATTTCCATGCATAATCTATATCGTTCCATGTCAGATCTATATTGTCTTCCATCCAACTGTCATTTACCGCAGTCTGGCTGCGTGGCTCAGGGGTAACGTTCTCGCTTGCTGAGCCTAAGGTTGCAGGTTCGAAACCTGGCGCAGTCAGCTGGCATTTGAGGGTGCGCAAATGCGAGGGAGCCGTGTCAGTAGATTTACTGGCACGTTAAAGATCCCCTTCGGGGCAAAATTCCGGCACCCCGGCGTCTCTAAAAGCCAGTGTAGTTAAAAGGGACGTAAAACCAATAACATTATTATTATTCATTTACCGCATCATCTACTGGGATCATTGTTGTATCTGTCACATTCAATTATTTGTCAAAATAATTCTTCCATTCCTCTCTAATTTCGTTATCACTAATAATTAAATTACCATTATCATTAGTCAGGAATTTAGTGGGAGCGTGATGGCGCAGTGGCTTAGCTGCTTGTCTTTCACCCGGACGGCCGGGGTTCGAATCCCGGTGACAGCGAAGTGGAATTTTCACTTGAAAAATCACGTGGTGTCAGGAAGGGCATCCGGCCTTAAATCCCCGGCCAAAACCAAAATGAGCCTGGTTGGCTCCGGGGACCCCAATTAATTGGGAAAAGCCGAAGAAAGATTTTTTTTTTATTAGTCAGGAATTTAGTTGGTTCTTTTTCCCCGACGTCTATTCCTTATCATTCCATACAGCATTTTCCTGTTGCCATCTACATCTTCCTTTAGCTTGTCACTCCATCTGTTCAGCCAGTCTTCCCTCTCTTTTCTGACAATCTGTTTAGATTCCTTTTTAGCTAATTTATAAAGCTCCTTGTTTTCATCACATCTACTGCTGAAGTATTTCCTATAAGCATTGTTCTTTTTCAAGACCTCTTGTCCTATTATTCCACCATGGTGTTTCTTTCCATTTTCTTTTGCCATTTGTCCTTCCACATAACTCCTCTGTTGTTTCGACCAAGCAATTTTTAAAATTTTTCCATTCTCCCTCAACTGTTCCTGTGTCAGTTTTGGGTAGGCTTTGACGTATTTTATCTTGATATTCTTCTACTGTTTTTTTTTTTGATCTTTCAATTTTCACACCTTTAATTTCTTCTCCTGAAGAGGTGTATTTTTCCAAATATTTCAAAAACCAGTTTTAAGTGCATCAACCTGTATATATATTAGAAGCCTCCGTGGCTTAGGCAGCAGCACGCCGGCCTCTCACCGCTGGATCCGTGGTTCAAATCCCGGTCACTCCATGTGAGATCTGTGCTGGACAAAACGGAGGCAGACAGGTTTTTCTCCGGGTACTCTGGTTTTCCCTGTCAAAATTTCATTCCAGCAACATTCTCCACTATCATTTCATTTCATCTGTCATTCATTTAATCATTGCCCCAGAGGAGTGCATCAGGCCTCGGCAGCCGGCACATTTCATATCCTCGTCGCTAGATGGGGGCTTCATTCATTCCATTCCTGACCCGGTCGGAGACTGGAAGCAGGCTGTGGATTTTCATTCAACCTGTATATATATTATTCTGGTTCGTGCAACAGAATTTGAATTGAAGAATAGATCCCAGGGGAGCTTGTGCTTGCGATCACTTTTTGGCTCATATGACAAGAGCACCAGGTTGAGAATGTCTGGCCTAAAGTCTTCATTTGTCACCATTGTGGTCAAAATATCCAAATCTTGAAATCTATAGATAGCCCACGGGGGGCAACATTCACTAAGATAGGTTGGTACAGATGTATCTCAGTGGTGTACACAGCCAGGGATCATGGGTTCAAATCGCATGTGAGATGGACATTTTAATCCTCTATTTTCCATCTACATGGCTTAGGGTTGTTTTCACCTACTCTTTACTAACGATTAGTTAGTTAATTCCTATTTAACTTAAATAGGAGAGTTAATGGGTGATTATGATTGATGCATTTCACGAGGCTATTCGGGTTCGCAATTACTTAAATAATCTTTACGGATCACGCACTTGCATAGACTCGGTTTCATCTTGGAGAAGCATGGCGGAAAGATCACGAAGCTCCTAGCACTGATTGTTGTTTACGATGCTTCCTTGAGATTTTCTGGAACATAATTATAAAGGAAGGGAAATACAGAAGACCTTATTCATGGCAAAGCTTAAAATGATAGGAACAAAGTATTAGGGGAACTGGCAGTTGTGTGAATACATAGATTAATAGGACGCGCTCCCCTAGTTTTATTTGTAGCGTAAGCGGTTGCGGTGCAGACCCTGAATTTATTATGCAGAGCTGGAAGGAGCTCGAATCCCACTTTAGATATGCTTTTTTTTTTTTAAATTTCCGTATTCTTCTTTCTTGGTATCAAAACTTAGTAATGTTTATGATCTTTTATAATTTCATTGTCGTAAACTTATTATTATAAATCGCACTCGTTCGAGGTTCCGTATTGACCATGTTTACAAGAAGTATAACACAATTTTCATTCGCCAAATCAATACTTTACTTTACTAAAAATATTAGGCTATAGGTACATGTTTCGGAAACTTGATATGTTTCCTTCTTCAGCCCATATGTTGGTGTGAAACATCATATGACATCGAAATCCTAACCAAAATAAAAATACAGTTCGTACTTTTTCTCTTGTTCTTCTTTTGTAGAGCCTGTGTCATTAGACATATTAATGTCAACCATGGAATAAGCACTTATTATTTGAAGTGATGAATGAGTTACGTGGAAACATTAAATATTTATTCCTTGTAAGGATGATTGGGTGTGGCGTCAAGAAATGTTGATCAAGTCAGGATATAAGTAGAAATTAATCTATTACGGCGGGGGTTGAGGAGGCAGTTTTCTTTTTTTGTTATTTAAATGATCTGCTAATGTATCAAATAATATGTTAGTCTCAAAGTTAATCTCGTTCTGATTATTGCATTCATTAGATCTCTGATAAGTGTTAATATGAATATTTTCCAAAACATTCAGATAGCTGCCTTTCGATGCGTAATGCAAAATTTTGACATCATTATTTATGTCCGTGAACGTATGTCCCGTTTCTTCCATATGTACCGCCATGGCTGAGAACTTCCTGTGCTCTATGGCCGAAACATGCTCAGCATAACGAGTGCATATGCTCCTACCTGTTTGTCCCGCGTAGTTTGATTTTCAAAAATTACATCTGAACTCATAAATTCCCGATTTTAAATGTTTGTCAATACTGTTAACTTTATTTGTATTGAAAAATTTGTTGAAGTTTGAATTATTTGTTTTAAAGGCGATGTTCATATTGTGTTTCTTGAGGATATTTGTTACTGTGTACACACTTCGATCCACATAGGTGAAGGTAGCAAAAGTCTTCTTAGATGTGTCCTCTCTAAGTAATTTAGTTAAGGGTCTATTTTTTAACTTGTAAATTAATCTGCTGACATAATTGTGGTTATAACCATTGAGATTAGCTATTTGATATATAAAATCAATTTCTTGCTTCCGTTCATGATCAGAAGAAGGGATACGTAACGCTCTATTAATAAGGCTTATGAATGTTGCATTCTTATGGCCGCCTGGATGGTTAGAATCATGCCGTATAACTGTACTCGTTTGCGTTGGTTTTCTGTATACTTTATAATGCATACGATTGTCTTTTCTAATCACAGTTACATCCAGGAAATTAATTTTGTTATCTACTTCTGATTCTAAAGTGAATTTAATATTTCTGTCTATTTTGTTCAAATTATCTAATATTTGTTCTATCGCTTGAACTTGGTTATTGGTAATGATGAAAATATCATCTACATATCTTCCCCAGAAAATGATGCCATTAATTTGGTTCAAGTACGAACTGTATTTTTATTTTGGTTAGGATTTCGATGTCATATGATGTTTCACACCAACATATGGGCTGAAGAAGGAAACATATCAAGTTTCCGAAACATGTACCTATAGTATTTTTAGTAAAGTATTGATTTGGAGAATGAAAATTGTGTTATACTTCTTGTAAACATATTTTGTATTCATGTGGATGTAAATTCGTGTGAAACTTTAAAACAAACCGCCATTGTGATATGCGCTAGGTACAGTTGAGGGGTCTAGATGCAAAACTCACATTCTCCACTCTTGTTCGAAATTGATTTAGCAAGGCATTCTTATTCTTCGTTCCAAACTACACACGACTATCTTAGTGCTGAAAAGCCAAACTCACAATATCCAGTGGTTTTCAAATGCCAAACACTCAATTTAGATGCAAAACTATCATTCTCCACACTGTTTAGTTGCAAAGAGCACGTTCTCCCTGTTGGCCAATCACAAGACAGCTTCTGGTCATGTGACTTTCTACAGCTGCAATGTTCAACTCGTAACCTCTACATAATAAATAAATAATATATGTGTATTCCAACAATGCAATTGGTTTCATTTGTCTAAATGTTTCACAAACTTGGACAACTTGTCTATTGTTTTGTCTGAAGTATTTAATTTTGTTTAGTGTCATAAGTAACATTCTCCTCAAAAGTAACATTCTCCAACTTGTTCAGACACAAAACTCACAGCCTCCAATGTTTGGATACAAAAGTCACATTCTCCAAAATTAAAACCTATTTTTCAGATAAATTAATATAAATAATGAAACAGTTTATACAAGAAGGTGTAATTAAGTATAGCCTGCAACAAAAGCAAAGTCTCTTAGAGATTCCATTAGTTACATACATTTAAGAAGTTCTTTTTATTTCCTGTAAAATTAGAAAAAGTGGAGAACGTAAGTTTTGCATCTAGACCCCTCAGTTCAGCTATTTCCCTCCACTTTAACGATGCTTTAGAGAGTTGAGTGGCCTGATTTGACCATTTAACGTAATTCCTTGTTAGTGGTAAGTTAACGAGCGTTTCTGTTTGATAAAATGCTCGTGCAATGTTAAATAACCTTTAACCCCTCAAGCCGGTTCACCGTACACTGTACGTTCGCTGAACTCGACTCGTTCAGCCGGTTCGATGTACCACGAACGGCCAGTGCAGGCGGAAGTAAGAATGCCTATTATACATGAAACAGTGCTGCTTCGCGGGATCTTTTACATCTTACGAGAAGATATGTAGCCTACTTTCATACCATCTCTGGTTCATAATTAGAACTCATACAAAATTGATCGACATCTGTTGCTTATGACTCATGTCGATCAGGGAAGGAACATATTATTGGTTTGATTGATGACTGTAGTGGAAGTGATGTATCGGGAAGCAATATTTTCGGTAGCGATCCAGACAGTGACTATGCACAGCAAGAGGATACTGGAGAAGTGGCAGAGAGCGCAGATGAAGAAGAAATAGCTTCAGCTGTAACAACATCGTCCACTGTTCAGTGGTTGTGGTGAGAGGTAGATTTTGTCACGAGCACACAAAAGATCCCCTTCACGGGTAAGCAAAGCATTTCACGTCTGTTTTACACAAAAGATCCCCTTCACGGGTAAGCAAAGCATTTCACGTCTGTTTTAGGTGCTTTTTGGCTGTTTTTCGACGACAAAGTAATTGAACTAATTGTTCGAGAAACAAATAAGTACGCAGCAGAATGTATACTTGGCGCGCCCTTGAAAGCAAGGTCGCGTGCCAGGAAATGGGAGCCAGTGACGGGAGGAAATTTATGTGTTCTTGGGGCTTTTAATTTAGATGGGGATCATTCAGAAACCAACCCTGAAGAGCTATTTCACCAGGGATGAATTTTTAGAAACCCCTATATTTCCTCAAACAATGCCAAGGGATAGATAGGTTTGAACTAATATTGTGATTATTATTATTTATTTAGCATATGGCAACAAGTTAGATACATATACCGGTATACACAGACAAGAAATATGTTTCCTGGGAGCAAGATTTAATTATATTGCAATGTTCAGTTGGGTGATCCACTGTATGGCATCCTCCGTTGGTTTCAGACAGTCATTTGGGCTACCTGTATAGGTACCGCACACATTCACTTACTATATGGGGGATTGTTTGTTGAGAGGCACCACAGTTGCACTCCGGTGATGTAATATATTTCCACTTATAAAGGGCGTCCCTACATCGTCCTTGATTTGTTCTCACCCTATTCAGTGTGGTCCAGAGCTTACGCGGTAGATGATGTCCACTAGGAAGATGTTCACCAGAAAAGATGTTGTGGAGGGAACTGTGGCAACTTTCCAGCGACTTCTCCATTCTTCTTAAGGATAGAAATTCCCATCGGCCAAAGCGACAGCATCACGCAAAGATGGATGACGTGACTTGAGCCTCGGTATCTTGAGAGCGGGAATATCATCCAGAACAGGCAATTGAGGGTTCATTTCAATCTTCTGTACACTCTGGAAAGGCAGACTTGGAATAAAAATTTATATTCCCCTAAAAGCTGCAAAATTCGGAATTAAAACTTTTGAGCTCTGCGAATCTCCATCTGGGTATCTGTGGTCATTTATTGTTTACAGTGGGGCTGATAGACATATCACACCTTCAGCTGAGGTACCTGATGATTTGAAGAGCTCAAAAATTGTGGTCAAACTTTGTGAGCCACTAATGCAAAAGGGGTACATGCTGTGGATGGACAATTATTATAATTCTCCATCACTTTCTATTCTTCTCAGAGAAAAGGGCATAAATGTTGCTGGCACCCTCAGACTGAATAGAAAGAATGTTCCGGATTCAGTCAGACGTAAAAAACTAAAGAAGGGTGAATCCATTGCTGCGGAAACAACGGAGTAATGGTGTTGAAATGGAAAGATAAGAAGGATGTCTCCTTCATTTCAACATGACGTGACTTGAGCTGGACGCCCTTCAATAAATCCACCATCAGCAAGGCTAGCGGAAAGGCATTTTATTGAGAAAATTCTGCCAACTGGATCAAAAGCTAGGCCCCAAGGGAAATGTACTGTATGTAAGGCACAAAAGAAGAAACGAAAGGACACAGTAAACTGGTGTCTGGACTGTGAAGTTGGGCTGTGCCTTGAGTTTTGTTTTAAGGAATTTCACACAAAAGTAATCCTGTAAATGCAAAAGGAAATTGAGAAACCTGAATGCATTTTTGGATACAATTCCTGTATGGGAGGAGTAGACAAGAAGGACCAAATGACACAGCCGTATGCCATGGAAAGGAAAAAGTCACAAAAGTGGTATATAAAACTGTTTAAGCATTTCTTGAATGTGTCAATAAACAATTCATATATTTAGTTTTCAAAGAAACAGTACACTGACAATCTGGCATACAGACTAGATTTGGTAAAATAAATTATACTGACTTGTAGGCCTCAAATAACTGCTCGTAATTCTGGACGCCCCTCAATAAATCCACCATCAGCAAGGCTAGTGGAAAGGCATTTTATTGAGAAAATTCTGCCAACTGTATCAAAAGCTAGGCCCCAAGGGAAATGTGCTGTATGTAAAGCACAAAAGAAGAAACGGAAGAACACAGTAAACTGGTGTCCGGACTTTGAAGTTGGGCTGTGTCTTGAGTTTTGTTTTAAGGAATTTCACACAAAAGTAATCCTGTAAATGCAAAAGGAACGCCTTTTTAGTACATATGTAGATTGAGTATTATCATGTAAATATCTTGCTTGAAACAAGTACCAAAAGTGGAACTTATCTAAATTATATATTTTTGTAAATATTGTGTGATTACGGACAACCCTGAACAGCAGTCGTCACTTATATTGCTGAAAAACATTGGACATGATCTCGGAAAGTAGACATAAAATTTTCATTACGTTATGTTTCATAGATTTAACATTATTAATGTTTTAACTTGATGGTGTCCAAACCTCTGCTGAGCTTCAATTTAAATGCCGCCTGAGAAGTGATCAGCTCTGAATTAAATAACCGGCCTGAGGGATTAATGATGAATTAAGAGATAATTCGTTGGTGAAAACGGCCCTTACACTATTTGCACATTACTTAAAGTCTTCCTTTGTTTTACAATTAAGCCATTTCTCATGAGTGGTAAAGCATGGGTGCTACAGAAGTAACACACAGGTAGTAAAAGGATCACAAAGACATCACTCGACCAGCACATGAGGTTTAGCAACTACACAATGAAGGCAATCCAGTAAGGTTTAGATTTAATCTATAGGTAAACCTCATTTTTGTAGCTGGCACATAAAGGGAAATAAAATACAAATGCTTGTTTCAGGTACAGATTTGAACAATAATCCTTATTTATTCAAGTAAAATGTGTACATTTTCTCGATGAAAATACACTACAACCTTCAAAATTTATCACATATTTTTAATGATCACTGATTGAGACCTACCGATTAATGGTTGTGCTCTCTAAAATTCAGAAGAACATGACAACCTCAATTATTAAGCTAATTAATTACAACATGTAATTGACCATTCACAAAAATAAATGAGTTTGATTTGAACTGCTACATGGAATTAAATGACTGGACAAATAACATGTCATGTTTGTTTAGGTAACATGATGAGATCTAGGTACCGTAATACAACTCTGATGGAGTCACGTTTTTTAACAATCCTATTCACTTCATCAAATGCATTCCATTCAATGTATTTGTACATGGAGTTCAAATAAATTACCTACTGGAAATTTGAAATACATAATTATTTGTTATCCAGAATACATTGTTTCTTGTAAAAAAAAAAAAAAAAAAGAGCTTCAGTTCTTTAATGGACCTGGAGCCTCCTTGTCACTCTATTAAGATAGTCTGTTTTGTTTGAAATCAACCAAAAATTATGAGGCATGCACTGACATAACAACTCTTAGTGAATAACTTAAGGCCCATTAAAGAAAAACATCAATTAAAACATATAATATAATAAGCCAATTTAAATAATGTTTCATTACTGTAGGCTATAATTTTGGACCGACCATCTCATGGTGTAGTGGCTAGCATTCTTTGCTGTCGCTACTGAGGTTTGGGCTTGATTTCCAGCTCTGCAAAGAAATTTAATTCTAATCTGAAGGATGGAACGGAATGCACTCTGCCTCGTGAGGCAGAACTGAGAAGAGGTGGGTTCAGACCCGAGGAAATGGAGGGGCAAAGTGGCCTTAGTCCTGGGGTCCAGGGCGGTAGAAGAGCCCAAAGTACACAATTTGACTGAACGTAATTTCTGAATATATTTAATTTTTCCGACAAGGCTATGTTATTCAATGTAACGGCAACTAGTGAATAGTCTGCAAAAGTCATAAAGACAACATAAAATTAATTTTATCAGAACCTTGATGTTGTTAGCTTCTCTTCCAAGAAAATGGCAAAGTTTCCAGAGTTACTAATTTAATGTATGACATACTGTGTTGAAATTAAAGAGTTGCTTTAGGGTGGCAAGTTTCTAAATCAATATTTGAAAAATCGATTTACTTAGTATGCTTCTGGAAAGTGTGTTGCTTGTCCTAGTGGTGAGTATAAATGGTCACATGCAACAAAAATGATTAAAATCCACACTGATCAAAATCAAGAAGTAAAGTAAAACAATCATTGGAAACAATAATAAAGCTCTGAATAACAAGGAAACTCATATTTAATTAGACACAAAATTACATGGGGGTATTGTTTTGTGTGTGGAGCGTTTGATACTTCCCGGATAAAGACATGGGATGAATAAAAAATAAGAGGCCTGGAAGTTCTAGTCCTGAGACCCACGGTCACTCTCTGAGCCCCTGGGTGGGTTCGATTCCTGCCTCAGCCTTCCTAAAAGTGGTTTTCCAGAGCATTTAATTTCTACTCCTGACAAATCTCAGGACGATTCTTAACTTAAGGAAATGGCTGCCTCCTTCCCAATCCTAGTCTCAATTTCGAATTCATACTTCACAGACACCACAGTAACACACGTTAGAATTATAATATATACACTTCAATTACTTGCCTCAGTAATTTGCATTCCTGCCTGGATAACACAAGATACTGTGAATCAACACTCATAACTTGGAGCTTCAATAAAGAAACAACCCACGTCATCTTATTAAAAAGATAAGAAAGCTTTTAGTTTTACGTGACCATTAATCATGCGATCATGAGCCACGGGACCTCCTTTTTACGTGGAATCCGAACCACAGGACATGGTATTTCACTTCGAAAATCTCACATGCATTGACCGGGAATCGAACCAGGTCCACCTTGGTGAGAGGCCAACAGCTTGACCACTGCGCCACCATGCCCCCCATTTAAAACGAGAGGGAAATATGCCAGATGCAAGGTGTTTCTCCTGTAGCACTTACAGCATCTACAATCATTCCAAGCAACATTGTACAGTAATTTTGTACCATAATCTTATTTCACAACCATAACATCTGCAAGCAATAATAATTAACGAAGGGGAAGCAAGCTTGTAGTTTTACATGACTGTTAATGTCACAACCATGAACCTCGGGACCTCATTTTTATGTGAAATCAAAACCACAGGACATGGCATTTCACTTTGAAACCATCACATGCATTTAAGGGAATCAAACCTGGTCTACCTTGGTGAGAGGCAAATAGCTTGACCGCCGTACGACGACGCCCCTATCAGAGGAATTCTAATAATGAATCCCTCCTTAACTTCTTTGCCATTTGATATATGTACTAAATGTGAAATGAAGCTCTAGGCCTATATGACTGTAATTTCAGTGATTTGTGGCATTGGATTATAATTCTACAGCATATTCCGGATACTCAACTTAGGTCATTCAAAAATAATTAGACAAGACATGTTTACTCATCCTGAACAGGAACAAATATTTTTAAGAACATTCATAACAATTAAAATAGACACATCAAAATATTTCGAGTCTTAAGTGACCTATTTCATAGATGAAAATTCAAACAATACTGCCGAAGCTACTTGCATGATCATGAAGACATATTTTGTCCGTCCACATTGAAACTTAATACACACTGTGACTTATCAACATAATAAATAAATAATATCGTATGGCCTCGGGTGCCGGGTGCAACCTTTGTAATTTGACACCCAGAGGGTAGCTTGCATGTCGCATTTCGTTGTTCCTTGAATCACTATGAAAGTCAAGGAGGTTAGATATCTAAGCTCCTTGAATACTACAGCGTTTCTAGTAGAGAAATGAGGAACTTTGTGTTGGCAGAAACTCCCGAGATTAATTTTGCCATTATGAACATGGCCTACTGAATTCAAATGGGTTCTTTGGCATGCCAACATCGTATGACATGCGTGTCGTATTTTTGACACCGTTCAAAAATTACTTACCATGGCCAGGAGCTAACCTGCAATCTTGGGGTTAGTAGACCGACACGCTATCCACTCACCCACCATGGCAAGCTATCAACATAATCTTGAATAGGGAAAGAATACTAGATATACTTAGAAATTTTAAGTATTAGTGGTTGCACAATAAACTCCATAGAAAGTCTAACATGTATTTTGACATGAAAGTACTTCTGCATTAAGTAAAAGTGTTAATATGGCAATTGTTCCAGCACTTTCTACAGGAACTAGAAAACAAATACGGTACTGTAACTAACAGCACCTTCGTCTCCACAATGAAAGATTCTCTCCATTTGCCAGTGGAGTACGGTAAACATATACAGAAAATGTTATGCTTTCAGAAAAAAAACTATTCTCAGGTCAGTTCCTTGACATCTATTGGCAGATTTGAAATTTGTTGACATCTCATTTGCAATGTTGCCATACTGTGACTTTCCAATATCTGCTGTGTCTAAGATACTGATTTTTTGAGGTCAGGATTAAGTTCCAAGCTCTTGCTGGGACATATTTTAACCAGTCTGTATTAAAAAATCTCCAACATAATGAATTTTTGATATACTTCATACTATTTTGTACCTCATGGTAGTAATAACATCAGCAACTGCTTTGGTTTTAAAAATGCCTGAACTTTGCCATAGAAAGGTACTTTATCGTGACAGTACATCTGCTGACATGGGTTGTTCTTAAAATACCCTTCAATGCAAACAAACTTCTGAGATTTGATCCCACAACTTGGGCACAGGAAGTGAGCAGCTCTGCCAACAGAGCCACACGACCATCTTTCAAATAGTCTTGTGTGATCAGAATAGTAATCATCATTATTCACTTTGCTCATGTCCGAGTGACTTTGTCTCTGTTCCTAGTGCAACATCGCCATCCTGGATGGACCTCGCTTTCCTCAGAGCACACTGGAAGCATAAGCTAGAGATAGTCTTCACTAACTCCATCAGGTAGCTGGCCTTCTCTGTGGTCTTCTACCTTCAACCTTACCTCCCACGACTGATTTCTTGACGTTGTCACCAACTCACCTTGCAATGTATCCATAGAAATGGAGTATTTTTTAATTGATGTAAGAAGAAATGCATTGAAGTATGAGTAGTTCCTCAAATATGGATTCATTGGCTTGCTTGTGGTCGAAGTCGACCTGAACATTCTGCACCATTATCACATTTAGAAGGTATCATGAATTCAAGATCTCGCAGCCTAAGAAAAGAACAAGTTTTAAACAGACAAATCTTTGTTTTATTTGCAATTGTCCTGTTCCAATAGATTTCATTATAACAGGATGATGGTTCTCGTCATAACCTCTCGCATTGCCGGCTGTTGACCCCAGATATAGAATGTCCAGTTCCAGTTCTTTCCAAACACTGCTCTATCAATTACCATCAGTTCAAACTTACTCCGGTCTTGTAAATGTACAGCCTATTGATAAAAATATTAAATTGAAAAGAAAAAAAAAGAACTGCACAAATTGAGCGGTATTTTATTAACATGTTTTTTTTTTAAGTTACACAGGCCAACGAAAAAAAAAACTTCTATAAAATTAGCTCTATTTAATGATTTTTGGTGTGCTGAGTCCAAAAATCAAATTATAATTGCTCTATCACCCACCAGTTTCTTACAATTTTTAATTTAAGATATAAAAAATTACATTTTGTATGTTTTTATTTTTATTTTATTTCAGTAAAATAAACAAAGAAATTAAATGTTAGTAGGTTGGCAGCAGTGGTAAATAGAACATGCAACACTGTTTTTCTCTCACATTCTTTTTCTTCTTCTCTAACAACTGTACAGTTGATTCATTCCAATTAACATAACCTCACTTTTCACTTTTTGCCTCACTTTTCACTTTTTGTCCTATGTGCTTCATGTATGGCTAGCCGTGGTTGTAAAAACTGTCCTAACACGTTTTGTTATATATTTGGTGATTTTGTGATTAAGAAACATCAAAGGAACATAACTGACTTTGTAAAAAAAAAGTGTACTTTGCATATTTTGGTGTTAAAATTGGTGACCAAGACAAAAGTTGGGCTCCTCACAAGGTTTGTTATGTTTGTGTTGAGGATCTAAGGAAGTGGTCTAAAAAAGAAAAGAAAGCTTTTAGATTTGCAGTGCCTATGGTATGGAGAGAGCAAAAAAATCATTCAAATGACTTTTATTTTTGTACTGTTGATGTTATTTTTGTACTGTTGATGTTTCTGGATATAACTCTAAAAATAAGGAAGTGATTGTTTATCCAAGCCTTCTGTCCGCTATCCGTCCGGTAGAACATGGTCCTGGACTGCCTGTTCCTGAGCCTCCTCATTGTATTGACGACATTTTAAATACCAGTGAATCAGAATCTGATGGAAGTGCACCAGAAAATGATGATGAATTTCAATGTTCTTCAGAAAGTTTACAACCACAGCTGTTTACGCAAACTGAGCTAGATGACTTAGTGCGAGATTTGGGTTTGATGAAGGAAAAAGCAGAACTTCTTGGCTCAAGATTAAAAGAAAAACATTTATCGGCTCCTGGTACATGTATTTACAAGTACAGATACAGAGATAAACAGTTCCCTCTGTTTTTCAAGCGGGAAGGGGATTTGGTTTACTGTCACGATATTGTTGGTCTAATGAACGAATTCGGTATTGAGTATAATAAAGAAGATTGGAGGCTTTTTATAGACTCATCAAAAACTAGTTTGAAAGCTGTCCTTCTACACAATGTAAACACTTACGCTTCACTTCCTATTGCTCATTCAGTCCACATGAAGGAGAGATATGAAAATCTTGACACGATTTTACAGAAAATCAATTATTCAGCTCACGATTGGATGCTCTGTGGAGATTTACAAGTTGTTTACATGCTCCTTGGTCAACAAAAGGGTTTTACTAAGTTTCCATGTTTTATTTGTGAATGGGACAGTAGAGCAAGACATAAACATTGGTCCACAAAGCAATGGCCCACAAGAAAAGTTTTAAAACCTGGCGAAAAAAACATTTTGTATAGGTCTTTAGTAGATCCAAAAAAGGTACTCCTTCCACCTCTACACATCAAATTAGGCTTAATGAAACAGTTTGTAAAAGCCTTGCCAAAAGATGGAGAATGTTTTAAGTATTTGAGTGAAAAATTTCCTCATCTATCAGAGGCCAAACTAAAAGAAGGCGTTTTTGTGGGACCAGATATTTGAAAAATGATGTTCGATCCCACCTTTGAAACGAAGATGACTACGGTTGAAAAAGAGGCTTGGATTGCATTTAAAGAAGTTGTAACCAAGTTCTTAGGCAATGTAAAAGACCCTAACTATGAGTTCATAGTGGCTAATATGCTGAGTAAATTTAAAAGTTTGGGATGTCTTATGAGCCTTAAAGTCCACTTTTTACACAACCACCTTGACTTTTTACCTGAAAATCTTGGTGATGTGAGTGAAGAGCAAGGGGAACGATTCCATCAGGATATCAAGGTGATGGAGAAACAATACCAGGGACTTTGGAACACCAACATGATGGGTGATTACTGTTGGTCACTTCATCGGGAACAATAAAATGCATCAAATTGGAGAAAAAGTTACATAAAAAGTTTTACAGAAAAAAAGAGAAAGAAAATACAAAAAAATTAACTCCTAAAGTGTTTATGTGTCTTTAAATTAACCAACAATTGTAGCATAGTTAAATAAATAAATATTATTTTATAATTTGTGATTTCCTTGAATATTACTAATTTCCCCCCTTTTCCCAATTATTTAGAGTAATCGGTGTCATAATGTGAAAGAACTGTGGGTGATACATAAAATCTGACACCAGAATCGGTTTTAGCACCCAAAATTACATAGGAATCACATATATTTATTAAAAAAGCTTTTAAAAATATTTTTTTTTTGTTGGTCTGTGTTCTTCTTCTTCTTTCAAATAACCCATTTGGAGGGTACAATGAATCAACGTTGGCTATTGTCCATTGTATCAATTTCCATTGTTTCCAAATTTCTTTCATCTTTCTAGATGTTGGCCTGTGTTATTATTGAACGTAAAGACAACGAGCTTTCATATTCCATATTCCGAAAAGCCACACAAACCTCGCATGCAATCGACAATCAGTTTAATCACCCCAGTACGCATAAATTAGCGGGGTTCAATTCAATGGTGCACAGGGCTTTAAACATACCCATGTCAAAAGACAATTATAATAAGGAAATAAGAACCATTAAACAAATAGCAAAGGAAAACAATTTCCCGCCAAGCAAAATAGACCAAATTGTAGCCAAACATAAAAATAAAGATAAAATGATTCCAAAACCGTACATTAACGAGAAAAAATTTGCACGCTTCAACTATGTGAATGCGAACACATATAAAATCACTAATCTATTCAAAAAGTAAGGCATAAAAATAGCATTCACAGCAAATAATACGACCGGGAGGCACCTGCAAAATAGTAATCTAGATAAACAAGAACCGTATTCAAAGTCAGGAGTATATTCTATTACATGCCAAGACACTGGTTGTCAAGCTAATTACATTGGACAGAGCGGAAGACGAGTAGATACAAGTTATAATGAACATAGGAATGCGATAAGATACGGAACACATTCAGCCGTCTGCGAACATATGTGTGACACGGGGCACAGCTTTACTAAAATCGAGACTGACCTAAAAATAATTCATCACGAATCGAAAGGCAGAGCTCTCGACATAAAGGAAGCAATCGAGATTCACCTAGCCAAACAAAACAATCCCAACAATCTAAATAAACACACTTTTATGGAGAGTTCACCCCTTTTCACTCTACTAAAAAACACACCCTGTCGAAAACAAGGCACAACTTAGTGATACAGCCAAGCTAGATAAAAAAAAGGGGGGAAAATAGCGGTGATTATAGGTAAATGTTATTTGGATCAGGTGTACTATATACTTTTTTCTGCAATAAACACCTAGGCCGGTATGCGCGACAGTATTAAAGGTGCCGGGACGTCTTCAATAGACCGTGTACCGCTTAGTTGAATGGCTTTTCAGTCCATGCGTGGCGAAGATAGTTCCACGGTCTTTAATAGTTGTAGATCTTCCTGTATTAAATAACATACATTCTTATCTAGATTTGGCAACGGCACACAAATAAACATGGCACTGACCTCAGAAAGAACATGGGAACAAAAGGGGGCGAAAGGGAAAAACCAGTTCCGCCCAGTTAACACCCGGGTTAGTCGACTATAACTGGTGCCAGAGTGAACACGAAACTGCTTGAAGTTCCAGTTAGGGAGACAACTGGAGAAGTATCAGCCTGTATTATTACCGTATAGCCATAGTTGATTTTGTATAACCATATAATCACCCTAAACAGACAAATTCTGGATTTTTATCACCATTTTAGAAGTTCACCTAACATTAGATATACTACATTTAGCATACACCGACAGTTGCATTACCAACACTGCAACTAAATAATTGTACATATTGCATATATTTTTCACCTGTATTCTCAAACATAGATGTTATAGCCTAAGTGTAATGGATCTGATGATGATCGCTTGACGATTGAAACTGGTCATCCTAGTGTATTTATTAATCTCATGTAATTTATTTCAGGATTAGGGCATAACCCAGCTTTATTTGGGTACTTTCGTGTTGACCGACTGAAAAGCACCAAACTTTTGTTTACTTAGGCAACACTGAAAAATGGCTTCAAACCTCATCTCTGTATATATAAAAATGAAAGTTTGTCTGTTTTTTCTGAATTTCCACGGATGTTTGAGTTATTAACGCGTTTCAGACTGGTTTATGACGGTTGCGCGCAAAAACAAAATTTTTGTCTGTCTGTTTGTGTACAACTTTGCACGCGCATCACTCAAGAACGGCTGAGTGGATCAACGTAAAATTTGGTACAGATGTCCATCAGAGGCACGAAAGTAATCATTGATGTAACTCTTCTCCATATCTCTCATAAAAGAGGGCCTACCCCCTTAAAATGCATACTGAAATGGGCGTAGAAAGACGAGACAAAGCTCATTTTCAGCGTCTCAATGTGAGAAACAAAACTCGGGAGCCCTATGGGCCCCGAAAACCACATTTTAAGGTCCTAAAACCAACAGTTTTTGAGATATACCCAGAAAACTAATTTCATTTATTAAGCTATTGAAAGAATACAAGCCGGTAACCATGGCAACACATTCTCTGAAGTCCATCTATTTCTGTAAGACGCAATGCCATTCCATTTATTACATTACTGTGAACTTTCGCAACGGCTATAAGGTTATCACGGAAAAAACTTAAGCTGTACAATTCATCAATACGTGTATAATGCGCTTAAGGGGTCAAGGGGTACTCTTGAATATTTTCACGTGATTTACACGGGCGGGTGTGGTACTAAAGGTTATTATATCGCTATCCCTATATTAATAAATTATTATTATTATTTTATTATGACGTACAAGGACGAGACAAAACTCATTTTCAGTCCCTCAGTGGCTACTACGTTTTAAGGCTCTAAAACTACGTTTCTGAGATATTCCCAGAAAACTAATTTCATTTAATAAACTAATAAATAGATGACGAGTACAGAAGAACACCAAATCAGGAGCTATGTAAATATACTGAGAAAATCACACATGTGGCCCGGAAGAGACGTCTGGCTTTCTACGGACATGTCTCATGGATGAACCCAACAAGACTAACCAACCGGCTTCTCAACTACTGGGGGAATAGAAAGAGCTTGACACCGTCGCTAACAGTAGTTAACAAGGATATCCAAGAACTGAAGATAATGAAAAGTGATATTCGAAGCCGATATATCTCAGAAAGATACTTAAACAGAAAAGTTTTCAGGACAGACCACCCTGTAAGAAAACCGACATCATCTGGACAAAAGAGAGAAAGGAGAAACATAGCCAGATAATGCGCGAATATTGGGCAAATAATCAAGTCCCTCGCCAAACTGAAAAGTTGAACGTCGTGGTCCTTAGCTGGCCCATCCGAAAGAAGAACAATAAGAAACTAATGAAGTAATGCAAGCCGGTAAACATGACAACAGTATCACAAGAGGTGACAGCCAACTTTTCATCTATTTCTGTAAGAAGCAATGCCACTCAATTTATTACATTTCTGTGAAAGTTTGCAAATGGCTGTAAGGTTATCGTGGAATCAAACATAGACTGTAAAATTCAACAATGTGATTAAGGGGGTCAAGGGGTACCCTAGAATTTTTACACGTGACTTACACGTGCGATATGTTGTACAGAAGGTCTATTAAATCTCCAAACAGCAACATTACTTTCAAAAATTCCTGGATTGGAATAGAGTTTTTTGCAGCTTTTGGGAATTTGGGCCATTGGAGGCTAAAAATCCCGAATGTTCATGCACCACAAGCCTTTATAATTTATTAAGGGGATCTTCCTGGGGATGGGGACTTTCCATAACGGTGAGGGTCAGTTTTAATTTGACATATATTGCGTTTCGTCTACGAGGTTTTCAATATTATTGTCACGTCAGGAAGTACACGTTAGGTGAATTTAGTTTGAGAGCCCTTTTTAAGTAATCATATTTTTGTCGACAAATGGGTTCATTGTAAAGATGATTTTGTTTGATACTGTGTGGTTGATATATATATTTATGTTTATGTACGCCTATAATTCATGTTCGGGTGCTTGGAGCATCGTAAAATTAGGTATTGTAACCATGAGTCAATACACCAACAACGTACTTCTCATAGAAGGGTGGGTTTAACGAACAACCTTTCAAATTACATGCTAAAATAGGCGAAAAATAAAAAATATCCTAGAAGCATATGTTGCACTTCTCAATGTGCGACACAAAACTAGGGAGTCTATAAAGGGTCTCCGAAAACCACATTTTATGGCCCTTAAAAGAAAAAGTGTCTGCGATATACCCAGAAAACTAACTTTGTTCTGATAAACTTATGAAGGAATGACAAGCCCCTAACCATTTCAACCGAGCTCAAAAGATAACTACTGGTTATTAATACCGAAGACCGTTCGAAGAGCAGGTACTTCTGCTAGTAATATTATATTTTTATTAATGCAGTCAATTGTAAAATTCAACATTATAAAACAGTAGTCTTACCTGCAACCCGTTATCCAGCAGAGACACTCGATCTACAACATAAAACTCTGAGAAATCAATTGGAGATTAAGGAACGCAAAATCATGCGAAAAATTTGGGACCAAGAATCAAAGATGGAATTCACCTTCCAAAACCTAATGCTGACTTCTATTTGAAAACTACTAAAATTACTGACACAATCCGTATGAAAAGGATCCAATTCATGGGACATTTGGACAGAATGGACCCAGCTAGGTTACCACATACAATCTATACGTTTTTGCAGAAAAGGCAACAAGGTCCAATTGGTACAAACAGGCGGAAAAGGACAAAGCTGAATTAGGTTTTCCCAATCTCAAGGATTGAGAGGAAATCAGGAAAATCACTCATACACAGGGTTTTGAGGGAGAAGAGAGAAGACCTACCAGACACGTCTGATCGCAACAACGAAGACTCGCTCAATCGTTGCGCACAAAGAGTTATTGGGCAAACATCAAGGCCAATAAGTGTTGATTCCGCGTGGTTCTAGGAGACCCATTTGCAAGGATGAAGAATGCAGCCAATGGCCATTGATTTTATTTTCAAGGGGGATTTGAACCCATGCTCTACCAAGTGTCTTTGATAGTTTTCATACTTGTAGCTTAATTAGATTTTTCATACTGTATATTTGAGATGGCAGCTATGCGTAATGTTCAATATCACAGTCTTGAGGCTTAGCTAAATGCTTTCCCTTGTTTGTAATTCCTCCCTTGGCATGTTCCTTGAAAATTTCTCACATATTTACTGTGGAGTTATCGAGTTTAGTGTTCTAATAATATGTTTTGACTGGCATCTTCTATCTATGTCCAGTCCTATTGGTTAGCATGCTAGGGTTTGGCTTGAAGGGTTCTGGGTTTGATTCCCGACCAGACCATGGGGTTTTCAATCTCCTGTGGTTAATTCTCCCGGTGTTGGACTTGGACTCAAAATGTCAACAGAACAGTGAAGTGAATTCGAATATCCTAAGTATTTATACTTTGCAAATAGACAGGGCATTTTGCCAAATCCCTGTGGGCATCAGTTATGAAAATGGCTCGAGCAGAAAGCATGGTGTCCCTGTATTAAAAGTGAAAGAATAAATTATGTTTTATAAGTGGAAAGAATAAGACGGGTAGTCCTATTTCAGTTCCTAAAATAGTGGTGACCCCGACGTGATTAATAACGCAGATATTGATTGGGAAGTCTCGATCTGGTTATATTCATACATTTTAACAATGAAAGTGCTTGTAAAGAGGCGAAAACCTGTGAGAACGAGGTTCACTAAGAATTATGATGACCTGTTGCAAGTATTAAATTATGAAGAAAATTGTAAAGAAGAAATTGTAAGAAGCAAATTAACAACTCTGGAACGGTTAACTACCGACTTACATAACCTCAATGAACAGGTGGCAGCATTAATGTTAGAAGACAGTGATCAATCTGAAGGTGAATTTGAACGAGAATACCAGAGTGTAGAGAAGTTCAATGAGGACATGGATTGTGCACGTGTGAAAGTAGAACAATTTATTGTGAGGCAACATACCGGTGTCCAAATCACAAACAATGGACAGTCGGTCATTTCTTTCCCAAACTCCAGCAGACGAAAACTTAGGTTACCCAAAATTGAATTAAAGAAGTTCAGTGGGGATATAAAAGACTATCTTGGCTTTTGGAGCCAATTTAGGCGAATTCACGAGGACGGGGATTTGGAAAATGAGGACAAATTCCAGTACCTGATTAAGGCTACCACAGAAGGCTCAAGAGCTCGGGAGATTGTTGATAGCTTCCCTTCCACTGCGGAGAACTATAATAAGGGTATAGAGAGCCTGAAGAATAGATTTGGAAAAGAAGAGTTGCTTATCGAATATTATGTAAGAGAACTCCTGACACTAGTGCTAAAGAATGCCACTGAAGACAGAGGAAAACGTGACACAGCTCGCCTCTATGATAACCTAGAATCGCACCTGCGTGCTTTAGAGTCAATTGGTATGACTTCAGACAAATATGCTGCCATGCTCTTTCCGCTCGTGGAGTCCTGCATCCCTGAAGATATTCTTAGGGTGTGGCTGAGAAGTCCAATGACAATTGATAATGAAGAGGGCGGAAGCAAAATCTATGGAGACCGGTTGAAGCACTTAATGCTATTCCTCAGGAAGGAAGTTGAAGGTGAAGAAAGAATTTCTTTGGCGAAAGCGGGCTTCAGACTGAGTGAGGTTAGTCCACAAAGATATAAGAAGAAGCAGCAACCTGATAAAATTGTACCTCCTGCAACAGACTTGTTCTCCGGTGAGCAGAAGAAGTATATATTGACGTGTGTGTTTTGCGGAAAACCACACGAGAGTAAGGACTGTTTTCAACCACAGAGGTTGTCTTTAAGTGAGAAGCAGGACATGTTAAAGAGAAACAAGGGATGTTTCGTCTGTCTGAAGCCAGGACATCGTGCTAAAGATTGTAAAGGTAAAGTGAGCTGCATTGTCTGTTCTAAGAAGTATTGCACCATCATGTGTCCACAGTTGGAAGTCAAGCAAAAGGACCAAAAGTGTGAGGAAAAGACAGAACAAAACCAGAACACCTCGCTTTCAAGTCAGTACTCCTCGGATGTAGTTCTTCAGTCCCTGCTAGTGAATCTTGAGGCCTATGGAAGGAGACGGACCGTAAGAGCACTCATCGATACCGGTCCACAGCGGTCATACATATTGAAAAGTACTGCGCGGGAAATGGGTTATCAACCAGTCAAATCAGAAGTCGTGATACATACCTTATTTGGAGGGGGTTCATCCAAGAAAATGGAGCACCAATGATATGATGTTCTCTTGAAGAGTTTGGTAGATAACTATTCCAGCACGATTCAAGTTTTAGACCAACCAATAATATGTGGGTCAATCTCACGGCCATATTTAAGTACTTGCATGGGAGAATTGAGGAGGAAGGGGATTCACCTCACAGATGTCGGAGCTGGACAGCCACCAATTGAAATCCTGATAGGATCGGATGCACTAGGGAAGCTGTACACTGGAACTGTAAAAGAATTAGAGTGTGGACTCACTGCTGTGCAAACGAAATTAGGCTGGGTCGTAATGGGTCAAGTGATGGACAAGTCTGGCACAAATACCTATGCTGCCATGATAACTACCCTTTTGACTCACACTAGTCATCTGCCGGACCTATGGAAGTTGGATGCCCTGGGAATTTTGGATCCCTGTGAAAGCCAAACAAATGAGGAAATCGAGACAGCTGTGCGAGATCACTTCAAGAGAACTGTGAAGAGGGATCCTGAGGGAAGGTATGAGGTTAGTTTTCCCTGGTTGGATGGTCGGGAAGAGCTACCTGATAACAGAGTGGTAGCTGAGAAGAGGTTAATAGTTACAACCACGAAACTTGAAGTGGCAGGGAAGTTTGACGACTATGATAAAGTATTGAAAAACTGGTTGAATGAGGGCGTGGTAGAAGTGGTTCAAGATGACGAGCAACAGAAACGTGGGCACTATCTTCCACATCGGGGAGTCTTCAAAGACAATTCAACGACGAGTGTGAGGCCAGTCTTTGATGCATCCTGCAAGCAGAAAGGAAGCTGCTCTTTAAATGACTGTTCGGCAAATGGACCGAACTTGCTGGATTTGATCCCCAAGATTTTGCTTAAGTTTCGACAAGGTAAAATTGGTGTCATTTCCGATATCAAGCAGGCCTTCCTACAAATCTCTGTGGACGAACAAGACCGTGACTGTCTGCGATTTCTCTGGTGGGAAAATGTCAAAGAGAAGAAGGTAAAAATATTGAGACATCGTAGAGTTGTTTTTGGAGTAAACTGCAGCCCATTCCTCCTGGGAGCAGTTATCCAGCATCACTTGAGTCAGTATGAACCGCCTTTAAAAGGAGTGGCTGATACACTGAAGGACTCGTTTTATGTTGACAATTGTGTCACGTCTGTCAATTCAGAAGAGGAGCTGCATACATTTGTTGGACAAGCTACTGAAATAATGGCTGAAGGGAAGTTTGACCTGAGAGGTTGGGAGCATACAGCCTTATGCACCGAAGGTACTGCCAAACCGTCACCAGTTCTTGGACTACTGTGGGATAAGGTAGAAGATAAGTTGTACTGCGATGTCAGTGGGATAAGCTACTCTCAAAGAGCAATTACAAGAAGAAATATCTTATCCACAGCGCAGAGAGTCTTCGATCCAATAGGCTTCACCTCTCCTGTTACTCTTTGCCCTAAAATACTTCTCCAAGAAAGCTGGAAAAGCAAATTAGGCTGGGACGCTGAACTTCCAGAAGAGATGTCCCACAAATTTATGAGATGGGTTGAGGACCTTCCAATTTTATCGGATCTAAGAATCCCAAGATGGACTTCAATGAAGGAGACAGACTCGTGTGCTCTACACGTCTTTTGCGACGCATCAAAGTCATCCTATGCAGCCGTGGTGTTCTTGAGATGTGAAGACAGCAGTAGAGTGTCGGTTCAGTTATTGCAAGCTAAATCTAGGATTGCACCTTTGAAAAAGATCACAATTCCAAGGTTAGAACTGCTCGCTTGTTGTATTGGGACTCGTTTAGCTACACATGTGAGGAAAGGTCTTGACGCGAAGGACTTAAAGGAATATTACTGGACTGACTCTGCCACCGCATTACACTGGATTACCCAAGATGGACAGTGGGGAACATTTGTTAGAAATAGGGTGAAGTAAATTTGTAGTAGTTCCAATGTTCAAGACTGGAGGCACATTCCTGGCCATGAAAACCCTGCTGATCTACCATCAAGAGGCTGTAGTGCGAAAAAACTGTTAGAATCCCGATGGTGGGAGGGACCGAGCTGGCTTAAGCTCCCCGAAGAGAACTGGCCTAAGTCTGAATCAATGGCAAAGGAGGACGACATAGATCAGGAAAGGAAGAGAGATGTGATATCGTTAACTGTTGCTACACAAGAGGAAGTATTTCTCATCTTATACGAAGATTGTACGAATGACGGCCTGGATGCTACGGTTCATTCATAATGTTCGGGTTAAAAAGGATAAGCATCTCGATTCTGAACTGACCACCCACGAAGTAAAGCATGCAGAAAGATGCCTTTTGAAGTTTCTACAAAATGACATGTTTATGAAGAAAGAGAAGATCCTTGTGTATTCTAGAAGATGAGGACGGACTGCTGAGAATCAAGACAAAGATTGTGAGAAGACAAGATGATGCAGATTTCAGATTCCCCATTCTGTTGCCATCAGATCATAAAGTAACATCTGTTGGTTATGGAAGAACATATGAAAGCCTCTCATGCAGGAGTGCAAATTCTGCTATCATAAGAGAACGATTCTGGATTGTCAAAGGGCGGAAGACTCTGCGCAGCATTCTTTCCAAATGTGTGAGATGTAAACGGTTTGAAGCAAAACGTATTGAATCAGTACCTGTGGAACTTCCTGAAAATCGGGTGAGAGAAGCCAGTGCATTTGAAGTAGTAGGAATCGATCTAGCGGGTCCATTGCACTTGAAGAATAGTACCAAGTCTTGGATAGTGATCTTCACCTGTGCAGTCTTCAGAGCGGCTCATTTTGAACTGGTTACTTCTCTTTCGGTATCCAGCTTCATTTTGGCACTGAGAAGATTTATTTCCAGACGGGGTAGACCACATGTCGTCCATAGTGACAACGGGACAAATTTTCATGGAACGGAGAACTTACTCAAAGCACTTGATTGGGATAAGATAGTAAAGGAAACTGCCATTTCAAGAATTGAATGGAGATTCAATCCACCCACAGCAGCTTGGTGGGGTGGGTGGTGGGAGCGATTGATTCCAACACTTAAGAAGTTGGTGCGACGTGTACTTGGGCGTGCATGTGTGGAATATGATGAAATGTTGACCATTTTGATTGATTGTGAAGCTGTTCTTAATTCACGACCACTAACTTATCTGTCTGAAGATCAGAATGACTTGGTGCCTTTGACGCCTGCAATGTTTATACAAGATATTCCAAGGGTGGGAGTACCTGATCTTGATCTCATTGATAGTGTTAATCTGTCTTAGAGATATAGGTACCAACAACGACTAAAGGAAGACCTAAGAAAGAGGTTCAGAGTGGAATATCTTGGTCAGCTCATCCAAAGAAGGAACGAACTGAAGAAGATGACGCGAGACCTTCAAGTAGGTGAAGTCGTGCTAATTGGTGGTGACGACAGGAAGAAGATGGACTGGCCGATGGGGAGAATCTCAGCTCTATACCCAGGAAAGGACAACAAAATACGAGTGGTGAAGGTGAAAACTGCTACTGGTATGTTGATCCGACCAGTTCAACGCATCTATCCTTTGGAAATTTGTTCCAAGACAACTAGTGTACTGATGGATGAGCCTGAGCCTGCCGTTACCTTGAGAGATGAGAAAGTGTACGTTACAAGGTCCGGTAGAAGAGTAAACATTCCATCACGCTTTCTTCAGTGATTTAATTGTGTATAGTGTCTTTCCTTTTTCTAATCACTCTTTATTGTGAAATTGTTTAGTATTTTAGTGGTTTTGATTCAACATTGTTAATCAAAAGGTGGGAGTATGTTGGACTTGGACTCAAAATGTCAACAGAACAATGAAGTGAATTCGAATATCCTAAGTATTTATACTTTGTAAATAGACAGGGCATTTTGCCAAATCCCTGTGGGCATCAGTTATGAAAATGGCTCGAGCAGAAAGCATGGTGTCCCTGTATTAAAAGTGAAAGAATAAATTATGTTTTATAAGTGGAAAGAATAAGACGGGTAGTCCTATTTCAGTTCCTAAAACCCGGTAAGGGGACTGGGCGTTTGTAATGTCTTTATTGAGAAATTTATTTATTTATTTATCGTATGGCTTTTAGTGCCGGGAGTGTCCGAGGACATGTTCGGCTCACGAGAGGCTGTAGCTGCTTCTAGCGGACACCCATAGGGTGAGCTACAAGTTACGTTCAATATCAAGTAGTTCCAACTTTCGCTACCAGATGTCACCGATACCTAGTGGTGAATGTTGGAACTTTGATAGAGCGTTCCAACAAAATCTAACCTAGAAATTTAGCTTTATAAAAGTTTAGTCTGTGGAAGGATCTTTTACATGCCATAAATCTATGATATGGGACCGCCGGCTTTACTTCCCCTCCGAAGGAAGGCATACTGAAGGATTTTAACGCTCTTACAAAATCCAACGACTTCGGCCAGGTTTGAACCCGCTATCTTGGGCACAGCAGTTCAGCATTCTACCTACTACGCCACCGAAGCCGCTCATTGAGAAATACAGATATTACAGTAAACAGGAGAAGTAAAAACAAAAACAAAAAGAGCAAATTAAAAAAGAAAGAAAAAAAGCACATACAGTATAAACTGTAGGCTAAGTTAGTCTGTTTCTTTTATGCAAAAACTACTGAAATTTGCATTGGTATAGTTTTTATGGTTGGCTAACACAAAGGCCTATTGAGATTTTGATATAGCCAACCATTTTTAAATGACAGCCATTTAGTTAGTTATTGTTGTTTTAAGGGGCAGAACTACGAGGCCATCTGCCCCTAAAACAGCCATTTATATGTAGGCCTAGTTTATATGAAACTTGCTCATGTGCTATCGACTAAAATCTAAAGTAATGGATACATAGTTAAACCTAACACAAAATAAGGCACACCATGTTAACTTCAATTTCAATTTTTGTAGATGAAAGGTCATATGCATTTTCTTCTAATGGATTTCCTGGAAATTAAGTTTTTACATGAACTTGTGAATGTTTTATCCTATCATGAAATGGAGCTCACCATACACATTATTTACTTAAAATTGTTTCTTTCAAGCAAAAACTACTAAACCAATTGAGCTGAAATTTTGTATGGATATATTTTTATGGTCAGTCAGAACATAATCTTATTTAAATTTTTAAATGGTGAACATTTATAGGTTAAGTAGTTTGTTACTAGACTTGTTCATGTCTTATCCACGAAGAACCAAAATAATGAGTAAATGGTCAATGCTGTATCATGAAATGGAGCCCACCATGCATATAGGCCTACTTAAAATTCAATTTTCTATGTCAAGTATTCATTTCCTTCAACTACAATGGTTTTACAGCAAATTATGTCTTTGCACTGCACACAACTTGAAATCTTGCATGGCAGATTCATCGAAAAATAATATCGAGTACCTAACCAATTGAGCTGACTTTTTGTATGGGTTGTGTTTCTATAGTCAGCTAACACATAGACCCATTCGGATTTTTATATAGCCAACCATTTTAAAAAGACAGGAATTTATATATAGTTTTTACTGAATTCGCCCATGTCTTACCTACCAAGTACCGAATCAAAGGGTAAACAGTTAGTCCGATCACAGAAAAAAAGCTCACCAAATGTACTTGGGGGTTCCCATCAGTTCTTAGGCAATGTATAAGAAAGAGTTTTTACAAGCACTTTATTCCTTATGGGTGAAAAACAATAGACTTTCTGCAAAACCAATGAAGTTACAAACATTACATTCTGAAGTGCTATTTATGCATGAAATGCATGGGCCTTACCCTCAAGAACTACCTTCAAGATCAGTATTCAGAAAGAAAAACACAGCAATACGAGTATACCGTAAACTAAACTGTAGGGCACTGACACAGGTTGGAAACTTGCAATTGTGTGCATGCATGTGTTGTAATCCCCAAGTTCATCTGTTGCCGACTACATGACCGCGTTGTCGCAGCCCCAAAACTAAGGAACCATCTATCGCTCAAAATTATAAAATTAACGTTTAGCCATTTCTTATCAGTAGCAAAACACAAGTATTACAGCAAGTATTTTATATATTCAAGATAGCGGTTGTGCAGAATCTCCAAAACAATCATTTTCTGGACGAGTTTCTTCTTCCAATGTTTTGTCACTATTGATCTTTGATATTCTGAGGTATTAATTGATTTTAATATTTTATATATTCAAGATAGTGTTTCAGCATATGAACTCAGTGAGGAATAAGTGGAAGATACAGAGCCTGCTTCTTGTCATTTATTTCCTGCTCCTGCTGAACATTCTATTTCAAAGCAAATCTCGAGTACAAAATAATATTAGCGTCCAATAGCAAGTGGGTTCTTCCACTACAAGATTTCCATGTATGGGCAAATTACCTTCTCTGTATCAAGTTTCATTCAGTCACCCCTGAGGTTCGGGTTGGAAAAATTAAATAGTGGTTTGAGGGCTGGAATGAGGTGCACTCAGCCTCATGAGGCGAGTTCGAATCCCACTTCAGCCATCTAAGAAGTACTTTTTCGTAGTATCACACCTCTACTCCAGACCAATGCTGGGATGGCTCCTAACTTAAGAATGAACACCTCCTTCTCAACCCTAGTCTAAATTACAAATACGCACACTATTACAGACATCACAATTCTGCTTACACCCAAGTACACAGGGCTGAAATGATCATGATGACCAAGCTCCTAAATCAAAACGACGACTATATTAGAGCTCACCATCATATTAGCAATAGTGGCACTTGCTTCATATCATACCCAGTTATTTCTCAAACGGTGAATAAATATGACAAGTTCTTGTCCAATACCTTTAACATTTCGTATGGTGGCTTCGGTGGCGTAGTTGGTTGCATGCTGAACTGCTGGGCCCAAGATAACGGGTTCAAACCCGACCAAAGCCATCGGCTTTTTAAGAGTGTTAAAAATCCTTCAGTATGCCTTCCTTCAGAGGGGAAGTAAAGCCGACAGTCCCATGTCATAGATTTATGGCATGTAAAAGATCCTTCCTCAGACTAAACTTGTGTGAAGCTAAATTGTTAGGTTAGATTTCATCAGAGCGCTCTATCAAAGTACCAACATTCACCACTAGGTATCAAAGATATATGGTGGCGAAAGTTGGAACTACTTGAAATTGAACTGAACTTGTAGCTCACCCTAAGGGTGCCCGCTGGAAGCAGCTACAGACTCAAGCGAGCCGAACATGTCCTCGGACACTCCCGGCACTAAAAGCCATACGATAAATAATAAATAAATATTTCGGATTACACGAGGTTGAAACACACATTTTACTGTCATCTCAATTAATTTCTAGACTGTTTGACGGGCAGATTAATACAAATTGTTACCATCAAGTCGTTTAGATAAATCTGGAACTTCCAGCTATTGTAGTTTTGAAATTAAAATTATAAAAAAGCTGGTGTACATAGTGCACTCATTTCCCCTTCACGCTTTTATAATTGTAAGAAATCTAGCTGTAATAATTTGTGACCACTTTACATTCAGATGGAAGCAATTCATTTCTGAAGGAGAGAGACATTTAAAATGCTTAGGTCCAGTGAAATGTTCGAAGTAATAAATGGGTTTATCGGGAATGTCTTCCCATTCTTTAGTTAATTTAAAAAATAAAGAATGTGTAGATGTAATGGATGAATTTAAATGAGTTTTCACTTTGTCTGGCATATTAAACTTCAAAGAACAACCGGATTACAACTTAATGAATTAAAATTCGACAATTCAAAGTGCATAGTTTCCAATTATTTCTTACATTCAAATTGAACTCCTATGGACTACGAGTTAACAATCAATATCATTTTCAGTGTTTAGCTCTTGCCAGCTTTTGTCTCCTGCCAGTATCTCTTGAGCCCATCACTCAGTGCCTTCTTCCGTTCTTCTGGGTTTTGCACCTACCTTAAAACCCTAAACTCAACTTTGTGGACATCTCAATGTGGACAAAGGGCAAGAACTCGCCCAAAACAGAGTTCAGTGGAGGCATTTTGTGAGATCGGCGCGGGATCTACTTGCCCCATAGAAGCCTTCTGAATGATAGAGTGTGTGTATTGTTGACATGACTGGTTCTATCTTTCTGTATAACTCTTCATTTGATTTCAAACACATGTATCTGCCAATCCATCAGTTGCCTAAAATGTTTCTCAATATCCTGCATTCTCTTTTGACTAACTGGTTGACTAGTCCCCGCCCGCTCATAGTCAAAGTCTCCTTCAGGTTTGACAACCATGCTGTAGTGTCTTAACTTGGCTTCAATGCGTAGCGACATTGTATTATGGTGATTCTTCGTCAGGTGATATGCTTAGTCTTATTTCCAGATCCTAAAATTAATTGCTTCCTGTTCAAAGTCATTTTGTTGGATTACCTTGCCTAGATGTATATAATTTCTTCACATGTTTACTATTCCCTTGGTTTGTGATCATCCATTCTGGTCATGTATTTTGTCTTCTGTAACTTATAACCCTACTTTCTCAGTCATCTCTGTCAACCGATTGATCTTTACTATTGCTGACTTAATATTGTTGGCAAAATGCCAAGCAATTATCAGTTTGGGTTCTAGTCCGAACTGTTATTCATTCCCTTCTTCTCGACTCGGCGTCTTCCTCCATTCTCGAATAACCTTTGCCAAGACACAGTTGAAAAGGATAGGAGATAGTCCATCACCTTGCCTGACACCAGTTTTGATTGTAAAGGGATCAGAGATCTCGCCAATGAATCTCTCTTTTGACACTGTGTCGGTCGAAGCCTGTTTAATCAGATTTCCAGACGAGTCATCCACCCCAAACTCTTCCAGAATATTCAGTAATAACTGTCAATCGAGTCATATACTTTCTTAAAGTCAATGAATACGACCACATAACCTGATGATGATGATGAATCTCAGGTTGAAAATCTGTTCTGGGCAAGAATGACCTTTTCTGAAACCGGCCTGGTACTTGCCAATCAGTTTATCAAGATGATCTTTAATTCTGTTCTGAAGTGCTTTAGAGAGGATCTTGTATGAAACAGATACTATTCATATACCCCCTGTTTAATGTCCTTCTTGTCCCCCCTTTTTATGGAGAGGGTGGTTGATTGCCACTGAGAGGGTATCCTACTAGTTTTCCATTCTCCTCAAAGAGCTCAGTATCTTCATTTGCCAGTATTAACAGCTCTGCCACAATTGAATCCTCTCCAGCTGCTTTATTATTCTTTAGAACATCGATAATTATTTAAATTTCTGTCTTAGAAGGTAGATGCGAGTTGGACAGTACTCGAGTAGGATGGCCTACTGGTTAGCCTCGGATTGGGTTCTTTACAATTGAGGAGCGTAATTTCTTAAAGTACTGAGCCAAGATACAACAGTTCTCTTTGTTGTTCAGGCCTAACTTTCCATCTCTGAAGCATATGATCAGGGCTTGATACCCTTTCAGATTAGAATTGAAAGTTTGATAGAAGTTCCTGACATTAAACTTATTCGAATTAATTTTTATCCTTCGGAAATTATCAGTGGCTTATGGTCAAATGTGACCAAGGAATAAATAATACATTATGCTAACATGCCTTAATCCTCAACACATCTTCATGCTATAATCTACTGCCAAGTATCAAAACAGATTTTATCTAATGTAACATTGTAAATAATATTAAATAGTACGCAATGCTGGATATCAATGCATCGCTTGGCTAACGGCCATGTGCTTCCAATAAAATATAAAATTGCTTTCATTTATTTATTAAGGCACCAAAAGGGAAGGCCGAGGATAAGGTGGATGCGGTGAGGGAGAGCGTTGAGAAGAAAGGAGTGAAAGAGGAGGATGTATTGGAAGAGGGACAAGAGTGGTGGAGGGACAGAAAAGTATGGAGGTCCTTGATTCACACCCTCACCCAGATCACTGGAACCGGGAAATGAGGAAGAAGATCTTGCGTGCATGAGCGAGTTCCACCAACTTTTCTTGGAAAACAATAACTAAGTGTTTGCAAAGTACGAACTATGAAATGGCTTTTGTTGAGATATGTTAAGGTAGTGCTAGTTAAGTGAATATTAGGCAAGAATTAGGGAAGGACTATGAATAGTGGCCCTGGCCTTACGGCTTTTAGGATCTCATATTTGAAAGGCAGTTTCCTGTTAGCATGCTCCTTACTTTAATAATTTGTTCCTCAATGACTGATAACATAATGAACCAAAGAGGGATCCCACTTGAATACCTTATATGTAGGGATAGGAAAAATTCGCGATCGCGAATTATTAAATGAAATAATACACAGATGGTAATGTGTTTTTATAACCCTAAAAATGGCAAACAAAATGGTTTTTGAAGTCGCGAAATTTCGCGAATTTTGCTTGAAGACGCGAATTTCGCGAATTATGCATGAATTTCGCATGAAACCGCGAATTTTAGCTTTCTTTACAGTGCACTTCCGATAATTCGCGGCAATTAATGCACGAATTTCCGCGAAATATTGAAAACTGCGAATTATCTACAGTAATGTTTTTAAGCCTAACAAAGAGAAAACTATTGGTTAAAAATATTGAAATTTATTTTATAAACACGCAAAAAAAAAAACTTTATAACATAGTATTGTAAGACACACTATGTGGATTTTACCAATATTAAAAACTAAGAAAAATGACTCATCACTTTTTGTTTCTTAGGTGGTTTATTTTTTCTAATTTTAGATTGTACAATTCTGAAGAAAACAATATATGAGAACGAAAATTCATCTTTATTTTCTATATAAGAGATAAGTGTGACTATAGACACACTAGCTTGACTGTGGGAACTTTGGGGATTTCCTTTGCATCACTCCTGCATTCTATATGTACTGGATCCCAGTTTACCTCACCGACAGTCAAATTCCATACAATATCCTCATGTCTGAAACCATGATTGTCTTTATCGAAGTCTAACTACTGGATGTCACTTTCTTCTGCATCTTGCCATTCATCCAGGTTTTGCCCTAATGTCATCGTAGTGAGACCACCTTGCCCGTTTAAAATATCGTGGTCACAGAAGCTGACAAACTCTTGTTTTTGTGCGAGTGTAGTAGCGGTAATTTTCTCCCATGACATGACTGCATGGAGAGCATCCAACAAACACGGAAAGATTGGAAACTTAACGGTAGATAGCGGGCCTCACTTTCTGCATACAGCGATCTCTAACAATCTGGGAAGTCATCCTAGTTAGTCAACAGTACTTAGTTATTGAGGTTTTAAGAACCGGAACAGCAAGGTCATCTGCCCCTTCATCCTAGTACCTACGCGACGCATGGCGTCATATAGTCCACCTTTCAGACATGAATATCTAGATGGCAAGTATCCAGATCAAAATGTGCCACTGTTTCCTGAACCAGTATTAACTTCTTGGTTTCATTCTGTAGTGTGCAATTTATGAGTGAAGTAGTAGGGACTGATAACTCTGGTGTTGATTTTCTCAACAATGTTTCACCCGACGAAATACTTGAGATTCAAAGAATTTGGCACAGACATCACTGAACTCATCCCCTTATTAGAAGGCCACATCCAACTGTTCACCTTCTTGATGGACATCTACGGAGAATTCAGCTGTTTCTGGAAAGTACGGTACCAACATTAAGGAGCAGTTGGAGGGTTGTGGAAATGTGTTAAAAAGAGGGGAAATACATTCAGTTTTAGAAAATGCTGGGTCCCATGCTCTTGGAAAATTAATCAGCTTGAGATCTGTTGACCTTGGGAACAGGATTTACAAATGTGTGCGTTTGATCCAGCAGAAATAGTGCCAATGAACATCAATGAGGACACTGCAAAGAAAATTAAGAAGTTGCCGTTCTGTGGAACACTGGAAGAAAGTGAGGTGTTAAGAGGATACAAAGAACTGCAAACTTTAATCAAGAAGCAGATGCATGACAGGACCAAGACAGACACTGTTGGAGTTTTGCAAGGAATGACATTTGTATTTCCAAAGTTCTCATAATCTTTGTTGAAAACCATTTGGATCCCCTGTTCAAACGCTGTGAACTTTTGTTTTTCAGTTTACACTAGCACGTTAAGTGATATGCGTCACCGTTTGTCACAAGAGAATTTGGATCTCTTCACTGAAGTATACTTTGAAGGATGACTGAAATGTGTTATGTTATGCATGTTATCCATGATATTTAAAAAAATTCCGCCTAAAATTTATGATTTTGAAAGTACCGAAAAGTGCCTTTGAAACCACCGAATTTGCCACTTTAAAATACCGCTTTCTTCACTCTGAAATCACCGAAAAATTCCAATCTCTACTTATATGTTGATGCTGAGCAGGTCCTCCGTTTTGTTGCTATAATTAGAGCCCTGCGCGGATAAACAAACGTTATCCGCATCTGCATGACTTTTTTCCGCATTCCCAAGTTTGTTATCCGAATCTACTGGCATTACAATAATATTTTTAATTAGATGCAGCATAAATAACTTAAGAAACATATTTAGACATTTGAGGAAAAACCAGTTTGCTTAGGCTTTGTATGTCATGTACTATGTTTAAAATGAATGTTATACAGCCAAAATTTCAACCCTTTCCTGTTCAGAGTGTTAATTTATTCTTAATGGCATAATTTGAATAAGATTAGCTTAAATCATAATTTTAAATTTGTCATGAAAAAAACATTATGGAAAAATATGATACCGGTATGTCATAAATAACCGGGTCCTAATAATGATATTAAAGAAGTTCGGATTGTATTCTAAAAACTATTCGCAAATTTTCTCCAAACATTATCCGCTATCCGCACAGCCATGCAACCTATATCAGTATGGCAAACAATTTTGCGGATATCCGCATCCTTCCACGGCTTTAGTTATAATCAACCCTGTTAATAACCACAGTAGTGTTTTAGAGCATATCACTCTTGTGAAGTAATATTTCAACGAGGTGGTTTGATATGCTCAATAACGACAGTAGTTTCTAGATGAATTTTCTCATTCCATGGATATTCGGAAGTAATACATTTGTGTTTATCCATCATAACAAATGGATCTAACTCATTCATTTTTATTTCACACTGTTTTGTCTTTCAGCATCCAGTCTATTCTACAAGCCTCTGTTTGCGACAAGTCACCTTCATGATCCCCTATTAACAGTTAGCACTGCAGCCTCCTCTGCTTCTACACCTTTCACTTTGAAAACTCCACGTAACCATCACCTCCTAGGTCAACTCTGCTTCTCTTACCCTCTAAAACCAAGCTCAATAACCTCTTAGGTAATCTCTTTTCCACCATTCACATCACACGACCCCACCACATGAGTCGGCTGATAGGGCCAGCCTCATCCAACACATTTATTTCTAACTTAGCCTTCTCTCTTCATTCAAGTACCTACTTGCCATTGCTTCCAGCAATCATTCATGCTACCTGAGGGGTGACAACCAAGAAAAGCCCTTAATAAGACCAAAAATACACCGCAATCTCTGTTAACATAAGTTTGAAAGAGGGGATTTTAACACTGTACAGTAAAGAATGGTCATGTTACTTTACTTCAGAAAGTAGTGGTTGTTTCTTATAGTTTCACTTGGGGGCCTGCAGCATCGCAGTCATAAACACATGTCCTTGGGTGTATAACCTATGCTGTGGTGTCCACACTAGTGCATGTACTGTGATGTGATTCGGAATGGTACCAGGTGTAGGAGTAGGAAACCACTGAAAATAACGTCTAGGATGGCTGAGGTAGGAAACAAACCAACCTCTTCTCAAAACTGGCAAACGAATAGCATGATGGCTGCATTTAAGATTAATTACATCAAGGTTGCCCAAATGCAAGTACGAGAGTTCCATGGCTCAATTTAGCTCTTGGCTTCAGCTCACACTGCCTGGCTAGCTTATGCAACTCCTCTCCTTTGTCCAGATATCATACTCACCATATCCACTCACTTGTCTGGCAAGGTAATGACATAGATACCGCTATGGAAAAAAGAAAGAAAAAAACACCCCATGGCACTACAGCCCACGAAGGGCCTAGGCCTACCGAGCAACCGCTGCCCAGCCATTTGGCCTGCAGATTATAGGGTGACACGTGGTTAGCACGTCAGGTCACCTCGGTCATTAATCTTCGTCTCCATGACCGGGGCGCTGCCTCACAGTCAGACAGCAACTCATCTGCACTCAATTAGCCGAGTGCAGCTCTCATGTCAGTTTCTAAAATCCTTGACGGAGGCAGGAATCAAACCCAGTGCCTCTGGGTACGAGGCAGGCACGCTACCCCAACACCACAGTGGACAGCACGTACAGTAGATACTGCTATGGCTCTTGCTAACTCTCTTTCCCTACTTCACATTCAAGCTGTTATGTAAGGACTGTTGTTGATTCTTTAGTGGCTTTGCGATATCATGGTTATATAGCCTCGTGTACTTGGGTGTGTGTAGAATTTGTCTGATAACCTGTGTCACTGTCATGTCTGTACTAGTGTGTACTTGTAATCAAGGTAGGAAGAGGTCGTGGCCTAATGTTGGGTACCATCCCGGCATTTTCCTGGAGGAGAAGTGGGGAAACCACGGTAAACCACTTCCAGGATGGCTGAGATAGCAATCAAACCCACCTCTTCTCAGTTTTGCCTCACGAGGCTGAGTGTACCCTGTTCCAGCCTTCAGATCAGAATTACATTTCTTGGCAGAGACGGGAATCAAACCCGGACAATCAGGGTGACAGACAAAGAAAACTAGCCGCTACACCAAGTGTGAAGCATCTTCCCTGTGCAAGCCAGAATTAAATGATTACCTCAAGTCAATGCTAAATCAAAATATTTATTTGCAACTGCCTACCATGCTTTCAGTCACACTGGGACCTATTACAAGATGAATAATTTTACTAATAATAGTTCTTGGGGTTTGGTTGGTTCCTCAGTTTAGGGGCTGCGACAACGCGGTCATATAGCCCCGTGTACTTTCGGTGTCTGTAGAATCTGTCTGATAACCGGTGTTAATTGTGATGACTGTATTAGTGTGTGTTTCTGTTTCTTAATTCAAGTAAGGACTGCAGACTTTGAATTTTTCAAGTAGTTCCTACGTTTGCCGCCAAACACCACCGTCAACGACTACTAGTTCAGAACTTGGCTACTAGACACCACGACAGTCGGCTCCTGGTGACGAACGTAGGAACCTGAGCGTTGTTTACATTTTTAACCTAATTTAGCTTCACACAGGTGTAATTAGTGGAAGGTTCTTTAACATGCCACAAATCTATGACATGGGACCGCTGGCTTTACTTCCCCTCCGAAGGAAGGCATACTGAGGGATTTTTAACGCTCTTAAAAAATCCGACGACTTCGGCCGGGTTTGAACCCACGATCTTGGGCATAGAAGCTCAGCATGCTACCAACTACGCCACCGAAGCCGCTGTTCTTGGGGTTTCTTGTCACATACGTAAAATTAATTCATTTTTTCATTAAATTGCTAACTAGTATGTCACAATACATCTGCACACTTCACATTTTTTTGTACTTTCTTAGTTGACCGTACTTCGTCTGGTTGGTTGGTTCCTTAGTTTAGGGGCTGCGACAACTCGGTCATGTAGCCCCGTGTACTTTGGGTGTGTGTAGAATCTGTCTGATAACGGTGTTAATTGTGATGACTGTATTAGTGTGCGTTATCTGTTTTCAATTCAAGTGAGGACTGCAGACATTTAATTTCAAGTAGTTCCTACTTTTGCCGCCAAACGCCACCGTCAACGGCTACTAGGACTAATTCAGAACTTAGCGACTAGACGCCACTGCAGTCGGCTCTTGGCAACGAACGTAGCAACCTAAGAGCGTTGTTTACATTCTTAACCTATACAATTTAGTTTCACACAGGTGTAATTAGTGGAAAGTTCTTTAACATGCCATAAATCTATGACATGGGACCGCTGGCTTTACTTCCCCTCCAAAGGAAGGCATACTGAAGGATTTTCAATGCTCTTAAAAAATCCGACGGCTTCGGCCGGGTTTGAACCCGCTATCTTGGGCATAGAAGCTCAGCATGCTACCAACTACGCCACCGAAGCCGCCGAGTACTTCGTCTGACATGTCATTATAGAATGACATAAAAAGGACCATGATAGCCCGATTCCTTATTGACGTATTAATTATGATAAACTATTTATTACCTTAACCCTTTATAGGGCAAAAGACTGGGGGTATAAAATATTTTTTGCACATTTGTAACTGGGGGTGATAGATGAGTAGGAATAGGCAACAATTTTATGGGTGTGGATTCTATTCTATGAAATATGGGGTGGGAAATTATTATCCCACTGCCCATACCTGACAGTACCGGTATGTTTTCTTAAATGAGCAATGGGGTAATAATCTCCCACCTCCAAATTATGATGATACTGTGTTTATCACTCAATAATGAGGTTCATTTAACAGGATATAATATATAAAACCACCCATCACGCTCTAAAATTTAAAAATGTAACTCCCACGCAACACAAGGTCAGTGACCTATATCATCTTTGCCGAAAACTGCACAAAAAATATAAAAATGATTTTGGAATGTTAAAAGTTAGTTTATTCGAATATAATTTAATAATTTCAAAACAGTACTTACTAAAAACACAGAAAATTAATTTTTTAAATCTTCTATTCTATGGCAAACACCCTGAGCAGGATAATTATTTCCATTCTAGCTGAAATATATTTCCTTAGTGACCAAAACCATTATTAACATTGTATTTCAGTTACCGGTATATACCAACATTTACAAATCTCTTATCTTCAATAAAAACACCCAATGCATTTCTTTCACTCAACACAACCGAACTGGCGAGCACGTGCACTGTGGAGACCACTGGAATTTTATGCTTCCCACCTTTGGTTTCTAATGACAGTATACATCAAAATAATGGGTTTTCAATATTTCTCTGCATCTAGCTTGTGGATGCATGTGGAACTGCTTGAAATGAAAGGGGTGGGAAGATTTTCTCCCTAACACCGTTCTATAAATACGTGATGGGAAGATAGTATCCCAAGGACCTACAAAGGGTTAACTCAATATTTAGTACATTGAAACCGTACTGGTTTTGGTCACATTGTGACCTTCTTCAGCGTGGTATAGGATAAGTAACTGTGCTGTAACATACAACTTAACATTTTGTCACAATAGAGGATACTAGTTAGTTAGTTATTGTTGTTTTAAGGGGCGGAAAATAGAGGATACTATAAATATTTTTGTACCAAAAATTCACAGAGTAAAATTACAAAAACCAGATCTGTTGCAATAATTTTGTTAATAAAGCATTAAAAAAAGTCTTGAAAAAACAGCGAATTGAAGAGATGTGTATGTGAAAATATGTATGTTGAATAAGTTAGGTTACAATAAAAATGATGCTTGATGTGTATGTGTTATTCATAATAACTTTGTCACACATATTCCCCAAGTTTCTCTCTACCTGGCTAATACACATCAAGCATCATTTTTATAACCTAACTTATGCAACATACTTATTTTCACATACACATCTCTTCAATTCTATGCCGTTTTTTCAAGACTTTTTTATGCCTTATTAACCCAGGGTACTCGCTTCGGCGGTACATATACTAAAATTGGAACGATACAGAGAAGATTAGCATGGCCCCTGCGCAAGGATGACACGCAAAATCGTGAGGCGTTCCACATTTTTTTTTGCCAACGGCCTAGCCGTGTTGAAACATCGGATCCCATGAGAACTCCGCAGTTAAGCAACATTGGGCGTAGTCGGAACTTGGATGGTGTGCCGGTTCTAGGCACTGCGCGCTGTTGGCCAACATAAGGAGGAGCGGAAAGGCCCTGGCCACCCTACCGCACGTAAACTCCGGCTGGGGGTAGCCTCTTCGGAGGCTCGGACCTGCCTTCGGGCAGAATACCGATTAAATTTTAAATTAACCCAGGACAGGTGGCGCGTGGGACTTTGTGACCCCACACAGTTTCGTTATGCTGGAGTTTCTACCATTTAATACACACAGACTATACCTGCCACGTACCTTTCCCCACATTACTTATATATTGTCTGAGAGGAGTAACCTATTAGTGGAAGGGATTAGGGCCGACACAAATGTATCTTTGTCGAGCCATGTTGCAATGTGTTCCGAAAGGCCCCGCGCCACCAGTCCCGCTGGCAGTGAACAGCCGTTCCAGTCTTACGCGTAATCCATGAGAATGTATCTGTCTGATCGCGAAATAGAATTGATTGTAGTTAAGTGTTAAAATATAACATGAATCGTCTGAGCTACGAAGAGCAAGAGTGTTATCTCTTCTGCAACACATTGAAAAGGAAGAAATATTAGGAGGGGAAAACAGTATTAGTGAAGATGAACTAGAAATAGCAGAATCTTGTAGTGATACTGAACCGAGTGCAGACAAATGGACAACTTGGAAGTCCCCGAATAGACTGAGATCTGGAGTTGGCAGATCAAAGGCTAATTGGCAAGATCAAAATAATATTCATTGTGACTATGGAGAAGACCGAACTATTTAACATGTGCTTCAATGTCGACTATGTCCAGCCTCCTGTACAGAAGACGATCTTCATCAAGAAACAGAAAAAGCTTTGGAAGTTTTGCGCAAAAATAATATAACTGTGTTCAATATGTATGTTTAAGATATGAGAATAATAATAATCAATTCTTATTAAAACACACCAGATTTCTGTTTATAGTTGGTCCAGTTTTGATTTATAATTTTAATTTTATAGGTGTACTTGACAACAGCTAAATTTATGAAACCGTAGCAAAAATGTTGCATTCTGATTTATGATTTGATGAATTTTGCAACTGACTTGTTTTATTTCTCCCAATATGTAATAAAAAAAGAAGTGTGTAGGTATATGATAATGCACTTCGTGGTTTTTTTCTTTATATATAATTATAAATGTGTATGACAAAAAATCAAAGATCTGTCTTTAGTAAAGATTGCACTGCAAGGTAGTCACAAACAAATATTTTATTTAGTATCGACTTTGGTTGATCATTGAAAGAATTACCTCTTCGCAGTTGTCCTCACAAGGCCCTCGAACTAGAATCAAACTTTTGAACAGAGCCGGGAATCAAACCAGTGGCCATTGGGACAAGAACCTCAACACATATCCCTAGACCAAAAGAAATGCTTTCAATAATAAATGATCAGTTATCCACTCAGAGACAAACCTAGTGGCACATCTGGCACTTCCTGACTTACATTTTATCTTCCCATTCCTCACCTACGTATGGTATTAGCTAGTAAGTTACTGTATTGTTGTTTTACGGGGCAGCCCTAATGGTATAATCTACATAGGAAGACAAACAATATGGCCACACAATCAATCGTTGGATAGGAAAGGTGGATAGAGATACAGATAAAAGACAAATCACAATTACAACTTGTGGGACGTGGGTCAGCGTCCATGGGACCCCAGCTGAGTCTGGCATTGCTTCCACTTACATGTGCCGGATTCCTTTCAGTTATCTTCCCTGTTGGCCTCCCTTGGTCAACACTCGTTCCCTTCCAACCCCGACGGTAGTAGGATATCCGAGGCCTAGGGTGTCTTTCAATTTCCCACCTTAATTGGCCCTTTTCTACCTTTCGGTGTAACAAACCCATCGTACAAATAGCCTAAATATGATAGAGTCGAGGCTTCGGATGGAGGTCCTCATTCAGGTCCCGGCCCAGATCACTAGAACCGGGAACTGAAGAAGAAGAAGAAGAAGAAGAAAAGGAAATGAAGTAAAGTATGTCTATGACTTAAGTCAAGATAACCATTTTTACCTATATTGAATTCTATAGCTACGAATATATTGTCCACTTTTCAAACAATTTTTTACCTATTTCGAAATATAATAATGCTGATGATAATTGTTGTTTTAAGGGGCCTAACATCGAGGTTATAGGCCCCTAATGATCTGGGTGATAGTGAAAATGATAAGGAAATGGAAACCAGAACAAAATTATCTGAGACGGAAAATACGTACAAAAAGGAACTCAGATGGAAACAACTCACAATATGGTCTTACAAAAGGGAATTTAGAACGAAAAGTTGCACAAAAAGAATAGATTGAAAAAAGACCCACAAGACGTAGGCGAGATTCAAAATACGTACAAAATGCAATGTAGCGTCGAAATACTTACAAAATGCAACTGAAATTCAAAATACTTACAAAATGCAAATCAGATCGAAAATACGTACAAAATGCAATTGAGGTTCAAAATACTTACAAAATGCAATTGAAATTGAAAATACACAATGCAAGTTAGATTGAAAAAAAAAGCCGGTTCAGATTCAAAATACTCACAAAGTGCAATTGGAATTCAAAATACTTACAAAATGCAATTGAAATTGAAAATGCTTACAAAATGTACGGTAGATTCAAACGACTCATGTGGATTGACAATACTTACAAAATGCAATTTAGATTGAAAATACTTGACAAAATGTAATTTAGATTCAAAATACCCACAAAATGCAATTGAGAATCAAAATATGTGCAAAATGCACGCCAATCAAAATGCAATTTAGATTCAAAATTCATGCGAAATGCGGTTTTGGTTGAAAATACTTACAAAATGCAATTGAAATTCAAAATACTCACAAAGGTCGCACCGCCATATTGAAAGACTTACTAAAAAGCAATTTAGATTGTCAATCTTTACAAAATGCAATTGAGGTTGAAAACAATCGCGAGATGTAATTTAGATCGAAAAAACATACAAAAAGCAACGTAGATTAAAAATGCCTTAAAAAAAATCACTAGAAGGGAATTTAGATACACGGTGAACCAAGAAAACAAAAACAGTGCGGGAATCTTAAAGAGAAAAGTAAATATAATGAAAAGAGGAGAGGAGAGGGGCGAGAGGAGAAGGTCCGCCCCAAAGGTAAGGGGCAAAAGGGAAAAACGGACCCAGCTCAGGAATCCCTCGGGGTCGCTAACTCCCGAACTCACCAGCCGTGAGCCCCTGAGGGCGTAGCATTATCTACGGTGCACCAGAAGTGGTGGGGCTACATACACCCTGCCTCCTTAAGGGCCTTGAGCACAAGGCAGGAGATAAAAGGAAAAGAAAAAGAAGGCTGACCCCTCACAGAAGGAGGGTATCAGGAAAGATGAGACAGGGGCCAATTAAGGCGGGAAAGTGAAAGACTCCCTAGGCCTCGGATAACCTAATACCGTCGGGGTTGAAATATAATAATAATAGGGTAAACTGTACAGTCATTGCCACTCTGACAGCTATTGGTACTGCTTGCAATTATCTGAATATAATAGTATTTTTACAACAATAACATTGCCACAGAGTGTTTTATCTTTCCATTCTATTACTCCTTGGCCTTTATACTTCATCTTACTGCCACCAGGTGAACAGTTTTGAAGTGAATGTTGGAAAAAGTTGGTTTGTTTATCACTGCTAGTATTTTGTTGACATCTTACAGTTTTGTTAAGTTCGATGCCCGGAGCTCAGTATGCAAACTGTATTTTAAGGGTAAGTGTGAAAACATATTGAATATGCCTTAATGTATTTGTTGTGTGTTTGTGAAGCACTCTAACCTATAATTATTCTGTGTAATGTAATGGGGGTGCCAATTACTGTATTAAAAATAACGATAAAATGCAGTACTTGGCACCCTGCGCCAATAACTGTGATTTTGGTTTTCACAGTCTTGTTCCATGTCTAAGGTCTTGAGCAATGCGTTTCAGGTGGGAAAGAATATTATTCTACATGTTTGTATTAAAAAACAGGAGGCACACCAAAGAAAAGAAAGGAGTCAAGAACTGTACCTGACCAAGGTGCCAACAACTAAATTTAGGTGCCAAGTACTGTCTGTTTTCTCACTTAATATTTCATAACCAATTTATATTATGTTAAGGCTCTATATTTAGTTTCTTAAAATTTATAATCAATATTCATATGTACAGAACATGAGACAAACAACAGCAGATTTCTGTTCAAAATTAATCATTTAATTGCTTAGTGTCCTTGAAGTGCCAATAACTGTACAGTTTACCCTAATATCGTATGGCCTCGGGTGCCGGGTGGAAGCTTTGTTATTTGACGCCCAGAGGGCAGCTTGCATGTCAAATTTTGCTGTTCCTTTGAGTGCTATGAAAGTCAAGGAGGTTAGATATCTAAGCTCCTTGACACTATAGAGCTATCTAGTAGAGAAAGGAGAAACTTTATTTTGGCGGAAAATCCCGATATTAATTTTGCCATTATGAACACGGCCTACTGAATTCAAATGGGTTCTTTAACATGCCAACAACGTATGACATACGTGTCGAGATTCTTGTCGCCTTTCAAACATCACTTACCACGGCCAGGAGCAAGCTGCAAGCTTGGGGTTGGTAATCCGACACGATAACCACTAAACCACTTCCCTTCACAAAACGCCCAAATGTGCCCAGATATGAAAGTCACGGCTCCCTGCTAAAGCATATTATTTAAAATAGGATTTTGCAATTTTTGAAGTATGGCCCAATGTGACTAATTCCGGGAGAAATAAAAAGATGCTGAAGTGGTTCTGAACCAGAGACCTCAGGAAATAAAACAACGGTAAACAATGCAAATACTGTATGCGTATAGTTTGTGAAAACTGCAAATTCCATAACTGACACATTTTTTAAAACTTAGTTTCATAATTGTTTATGTGGCCAGATCATATCGTTTTAAAATTGTTTTTGTAACCAGATTATAAGCGGGCAGACTTCAAACCAAGGACTCCAGGTGAGTGAGATTTACTGTGGGTCATTGCAAAACTGTTGGTAATTCACGTGTAAAATTTTATTTAAATGTATTATATAGTTCCCATGTTACGTGCATGAGTTTATACGTATGTCCACAGTACTTCATATTCCAAAATAATAGGATGATGTCTGGGGATATCATGCCTGGAAATGCAACAAGGAAAGGGTTAAATAATCTATAAGTAGAGGTGTTAGTTTTTGTTAATTCGCGATAAAACGAAGTCATATTTAGAGGTTAGGATGTTTTATTTTCACGTATTTACATGTTTCGTGCCGCCCAGGAGTGAAATTAAATCGCGAAATAACGCAAAATTTGTGAATAACACCACAAATACCGCAATCTGCGAAATAAAAACAAATTTTCATATTTTTTCCCCACACCAATCCGAACATTTTTGTCCACAAGCCGATAATCGAATTTGGTTGGTGTTCAATTCGAGAGAATGATCGATTGTATAGTTTCGCGAGGGGTAATACTACGATATACGTCATATTACGATATACTGTCGATATTCTCGTTACTCGTTGGATTTTAGCGCTGTGGTAAACAGCTGTTATATCGCGGCGTGAATAGTTTGGCCGACTACCTCCAAAAGGTTATGTGATAGTTGTTCATAATGTAAACTACGTTTGCCTCCTGTTACATCGGTAGCGAGTGTAAATTATAGTAGAGAATTCTATATAATTTAATAAAAAGTGCGCAAATTGTGCGTTATCATCGAAGCTAGTGTGTTATTTGCGTGAATCAGTTGGCGACCACGTGTTCGTCGTATTAGTTCCGAACTTAGCAGTACAGGAAGATGAGACGCGACGTAATTTAAATATTATGACACGAATTCAGAAATAAATTTTGCGTATGGTTACGAATTTATACTGGCGTGTGACTACAGTCAACCGTGTGATAACAGTGTTTGTTACTGGGCATCGCTCAGTTGAGTTTAAAAATGCCGAAGGTAGCTGTTTCTGCCACAGACAGACTTAAAGAATATAAGAATGAAGGATTTATAATTTCTTGTGGCATTCTTATGTGCAAATATTGTGATCGTCGGTTAGAATATCGCAGGAAAGATGCATTAGACAAACATTGCAAATCGGAGAAGCATTCAAAATGCCGAGAAAATTCGCGTCTTGAAGTTAGTGTTCCTAGAGTGGCCACCTTGAAAGAAACATTATCAATTGCTAGTCGTGTGAAGGATATGAAAGAAGAGTTTATTTTGGACACTACTACTGCATTTGTGAAAGCTGATATACCAGTAGAGAAACTAGACAATCCTGCTATCCGTACTTGGTTTAATAAGTACGTTCGCGGAAGTGGAGATTTACCATCAGCAAATCAGATTCGTCAGAAATACATCCCCATGATTGGCGAAAGAAGGAGGGAAGAAATTAGGGAAGATATAAAAAACAAAGACGTGTTTCTGCTATGTGACGAAACAACTGACAAGAATGGTAGGTGTGTTTTCAACATTCTTTTTCGTCCATCAGTACCATCAACTGAAATGAACACCCATCTGGCTGCCTCTGTTGTTCTAGATTATGCCAATAGCGTAAATTGCTCCAATGCGATATTAGACACCTTGAATTCCTATGAAATTGAACGGGAGCGTGTGGTGGCAGTAGTTACGGACTCAGCACGCTACATGACAAAATGTGTAACTACTCTTCAAGGATTGATTGAAGAATTAAGTCATGTCCAGTGCTGGGCTCATAAAGTCAATCTTATCGGCTGCGTATTTGAAAACGAGCTGGACGAATTGAACATGTCTATAGTAAAGACAAAGAATGCCTTTTTAAATATGCGAAAAAGAAAAAGCAATTACATTGCATTTCTAAGGGAGAAATATGAAAACACAGAAATAGAGAATGAAATTCTAGCTTTCCCAATGCCTGTATGTACAAGATGGAATTCATGGTTTAAGGCTGCAATGTATATGGCCACGCATGTGGAAGATCTGGTAGAATTTTTCAAAACATTGGAAGATTCAAATTCTGGGGTCAAATTTTTCCAACAAGCATCGACTTCAACAATACAATTTATACAATTACAAGCATTGTATGTTTCTGTTGTTGGTTCCTCTCTTATGGACTTGCTTAATTTCTTGGAGGGATCTAAGTACCCAACAATTCACTTACTGGCTGGGAAGCTAGATGACCTTGAGGTAAAGCTCAAGCTATTAAGCGATGGTGGAATGTTCAATCATACGATCCTCCAGAACTTGGAACAGCTTCCTCAAAAGATGCAGATAAAGGTTAAGTCCAAGCTTACGTGTGTTGCCCAGTCAGCTCTAGTGAAAGTCAGGACTTTAAGGACCACGGATCCAGCCAGGAAGACTGTAGAAGCCATCGGGTCATTGTTTGATCCTCGGCATGCACCTAAGAACGTATCTCCCACAGAACTGCTCCAATTTAAGAAGAATGCCCCATTTCTTACGAAGATGGAGTCTCAACAGTTTTTAGAGGCTCACAGCATTTACCTGACTGCAATCAAGAACCAACTGCGTCATGAAGATAATGTGAATGTTCCAGAGATCCTCATGGGATTAAGGCCTGCTCACCGAGACTATGCAACAGCTGCATTAAAGTGTGTGTGGTATCCTTGTTCAAATGTGGATTCTGAAAGGTCATTTTCGAAATACAGTCTCATAGTAAGTGATAGGAGGCGAAAATTGACAGCTGCAAATGCTGAGACTTTAACCATGATCTACTTCCAGTGATTTCACCGCAGTATTTGGATAAAACTGAAAAAGGTATTCACTGAAATGTGTTTCGAGATGGTGAATGTAAAATAAAAATGTGACTTCCATATAAGTATTATCTCATTCTTCCATAGCCATGTTTAACGTTTTACCCTGCTGTTTTGTTTTTTACTTTGTTTTATTAATTATTTATATTTTTAAATGCACTTATTGTACAAACCTTATCGCTTTCCAAATTTTAACATGTCAACCCCCAAAAAAATAATAAAAACACAAAACACCACCTTTTGAATTTTAAATCAACAAATCTTCAAAAAAATAACACTTTCTAACACCTCTATCTATAAGGCCCTCGGGAAAATTTAATTGAAAAGGCCTAACCTATGGTATAAGCTTAATTGCCCGACAGCACAACATCCTTGGAAAATAAATTTCTTAATGCAAATATTTTTATACCAACCAAAATATACTGTTGGTTCCTCAGTTTAGGGGCTGTGACAACGCGGTCATGTAGCCCCATGTACTTAGGGTGTGTGTAGAAACTGTCTGATAACCGGTGTTAATTCTGATGGCAGTAGTGTGAAAATATACTGTAACTAGCATTACCCGTCGCGGCTTCGCCCGCGAATATTCTAGTTGTAAAGAGTACACTTGGCAAAATTTCAATCATGAATGCTATGACTGATTTATCCTTGGTATGAATAATCAGACTTTATCAATTCAGCTACTGGTGCAGTGGTTAGGGGTTTGTCATCCCTTCATAGGTATATTAGAGCGAAGTTAGTTTTCTGGGAATATCACAGACACTGTTAATTTAAGGGCCATTAAATGTGGTTTTCGGAGACCCTTTACAGTCGGGTGAAAAAGACTTTCGTACCACACACGTGAAAATTGCGTGAACAAATTCTAGAGTGCCCCTTGACCCCCTTAAGCGCATTATACTGTATGTATTGATGAATTTTACAGCTTAATTTGGTTCAGTGATAACCTCATAACAGTCTGGAAACTTTCACAGTAATGTAAAAATTGGAATTGCATTGCATCTTACAGAAATAGATTGACCTGTGTGATTCTGTTACCATGGTTACCGTGTTGCATTCTTTCATTATAAATATACATGTTTTTAGGTATTTATTTAATTGTGAGGCATTTAAAGAGTAAGTGAGTGTGTTTCGCTTACGCATTGGATTATGCTGAACCTGTAGGTACCTCATATGTGTAGGTTGGTGTTAATGGGACCTTATTTTTGGTACAAAACTGGAATGGGACCTTAGCAGAATAATATAGGGAGGGATGGCTAGTATTAGCAACTAGATATCAAGTCACAGAAGCAGGATGGATTCAAGGGGAAGAATATGAATGACTTTCTCCATTAGAAATGCACTTTATTTCTGTTGTAGACAGCACAATGCTGGTGTAAGGAGTTAAAAGTAAATAAATGAGAACTGGCAATAAGAAGAGAAATTCTAATTAACATCACTGAATTTCTTACAATATTTAGAAACTCCAATCAATGATTTTCCAATAGAGGACACCTATGATGGAGTGGATCTGGTGAAATTGCAGTCAGTCAACACAAGTTATCCCAATTACTGGGATATGTGAAAAACAACCTGAAGAATACCGTATGACAAGTGATTAAAAATATGTTACGGAATGTAAAAAGAGGAAAAAACTATAGGACGACATGTTTCGCTCGTCAAGCGAGCTTCATCACATATTTTAATTCAAATCTACAAGCCAAATTAGGTCTACAAGAATTTCAACTTGATCAAGCAAAACATGTCATACTATTGTTTCCTCCCTCTTCCTCATTCCATAATAAATATTTTTAATCACATTTAACTTTTTTCAGATTGTTTTTCTCAGTAATTGGGATTGTTTTGTATTGACCGAATTAAAAGCTCTCTATACTGGTGAAATTTGCAAAACAAGAATGAGCCCTATATATAAAATTGTAACTTTTTAAATGTTAAGGATCCTGTTCTGCCCTCATATTTAAATAACAAAACTCAATGGATATTTCAAAACTTCTTTGAAATGGTGATCTACAGTGAGAGCCTTCCCTAAAGAATCGAGCTTTGCTGGGCTGTGTGGCGGGTGGAGGGCGATTAGTCACCGCCAGTAGACTAACATCTACCGTTACACAACACCAGGTTGGAAATCACTGCATGCGGTCATAGCTTGAGAACATTCCCAGCTGGCAAGATACCTTAGTTCAGAGAGTTAACCCTTGCCGTGTCTTTTCCGGAATATTCCGCGACGTAATTCCCGCTCTTGCGGGTCACACACGGAATATTCCGCAGGAGATCATTAGTTAACACTTAATTACGGTAGGCGGCAGGAGTGTGTTAGATAACCTTAACGAACTCGCCTGGAACCGGAAAGGACTACGTGAATAATTTCTTCTTCATTTTTCAATATTGGTTAGATAAATACTTGAGTTGACAGTATCAACTGATGTATGATGTAAGATAAATATGTGGCTACGATTTGAAGGTATCTGGGCCAATTGGACTGTGATTATAGTAAATTTGAAGACAGTGTTGAAGAGATTGATTTTTTTTTTTTTTTCAAGTAATAATGAAACTGATGGAGATGAGAGCACTGGCGAATCAGGTACAAGTGTAGTATTTCAAAGTATGTTTGCTTTTTGCGATGTAAATCCTATCGTTTCCCTGAACTGATGCATATTTTGTACTATTTTTCCTCCTTTTATTTTAAATGTCTTTCTAAACAATATAAAAAAAAGCATGTCTTAAATATTTTCCTTGAAAAAAAAAAAAAGATCACTCAAAGAATACTACAACATTATTTCAATGGTTAAGACATGTGGTGAAGTACTGTAACTTGCCTCATATCCCATGAACATGGTTAGGTATTGAATATAACATTGAATTTTCCTAGTGAAAACTTATCTTCTCAAGAAGAAGTCTTCTAGTAAATTTGTTCGTACCTTTCAGCGCCGTGCGATTTTTACTTGTGGAGAAACCTCAAACAATAGGTATACAGAAACAATCCGCGTAATCTGGAGGTTCTTGAGAGTGGAATAACTGCACCGATACGAAATATCATTGAGGATGAATTACAGCGAGTTTACCAAAACTTACTGCGTTGGTGCAATATGTGTTTAGAAAATGAAGGACAGCATTTCCAGCAACTACTCAGAAAGTCATGTAAGTAAATATGATTAGTGTAAATGTGTGAAACTAGTTGGGTGCTACACTGCCGCTAGCGCCAGTGCCCTGCTCGACAGGCAACTACACACAGTGCCCCGGTCATCATGCAGCGACTGCAAAGCCCCATTCTATAGGGAAAGCTCCCACTGTATATAGGAAAACACAGAAAAAGATGGACATACAAATAACCAATGAACAGGAAAAGGAGGAACACACACACAAAAAATTTAAAAAAATAAAATAAAATACCAAAGACAGACACAATGACAGGCAGGTGGAACAAAAGGGAAAAGGAAAAAACAAAAGATAAACAGACATGGTCATCTCTGTAGAGGGAATGCCTGTCATTCATTCCCCATTCTGGTGGATCATGTTGAAATTAGCGTGGCGCTCGAGCGAGAGCTTCCAATATAATCCTCGAACTATATAGTCTAGGTCATCAGACAAAGACTTTGAATTATTATATAAATTGAACTAACAGGGTATGTTTCACTGTACATCTAGAAACCACTTGGCAGGAGAGAGAATTTTCATTTATAGGAAATATTTTGATCATATTCCTTATTGATGTGGGTATGAAGGGAATAAACATAATGTGGTTGATGGACAGTTTAAAATTATTCCAAAATCACTCAGCTTTTTTCAAGTTCGATCTTATCTATGGAGTTTGTTTCAAAAGAATCTACGATTCCAAATCACAAGATACACAAAATATACAATCAAATTACAAATGAAACACTGGTAGGAATAGCATGCTTCGACAGTAAGTTACACTATTGTAAATTTAAGAAAACTTATTGTACACGAGTTGGGTGTCATATTCAGCAAGATTACGTATGAACATTTTGCAGCTCCTGATAACAATGACAAAAATGGTCCCATTTTAAGGAGCCTGAACTTTCCAAGTTTAAGAGTTTGTACAATATGAAGGCCATTCAAGTATAAAGCAGAACACTTGGAGGGAGAGGCAACAGTAGCTGATAATTTACGAAAAAACTTCAAAGCACAAGTGAGAAAGTTAACAAAGAGTGGTATAATGCAAAACAAAGATATACAGATGGAAATTAGTGAACTAAAGTGAGAGCATGGTTGATAAAACACACACAGCTGAAACTCTGATATGACGAGAATTTTAGTACATCATTCATCAGAGGGGTTTTAAGGTGACCACATAACTATCTCCCATATGTCCACTACTTATAACAGCTATTTCACCTTAAAGTCTGAACTGCTTACATCTGTCCTCTTATCTAAGGGTGAAAGTGAATCTCCTATAAAGGTTATGGAGGCCCATGGAGAGGCTTCCACTTTTTGTGACATTGCACTAGATGGGATTGAGTTATCTATTTCTTGCTCAGGTAACTTTCCTCCCTGGAACTCATTTTTCTTGAAAGGCTGAGTGAACCCTAGAGCCATTAACATCTCTGGATGTAATAGTTTTGTTTCTAAAATCAACTACCCGAGCGGGAATTGAACTTGCTCCCTTCAAGTTACAAGCGCAGCACCTCTGCTGACTTAGCCACACAAGCCGGCTAGATAACTGAACATCACCACACCTTCTTTTACTTCCTTACTTTTACTACTTGGGGTAGCGCACCTGCCTCACATCAGGAAGCCCCGGGTTCGATCCCTGGCTCTGTCAGGGATTTTAGGAACTAATGTGAGGGCTGCAACATGGTGCACTCAACCTCGTGAGGGCAACTGAGTAGCTGTCTGAGAGTGAGGCAGGGCCCCATTTACAGAGACCAAGATTAACGGCCGAGGGGACTAGACGCCCTGACCACACGTCACCCATAATCTGCAGGCCAAATGGCTGGGCAGTGGTCGCTTGGTAGGCCTAGGCCAGTAGTACCACAGGGTTTGGTTTTTATAGTTACCAATGCTACTTTCCAACATCCCCGAGGGAGCCATTCTTTTAATATCCTTTACAGGTTGAAGAACACCTGCAATGTTTGAACTATGTAATATTTCTTCCATGAATGGGTTGGCAACTGTGTTTTTAATCAGTAAGACACCATTTCGATCTGTTTATCTTTATTTTAAATAATATTACGCAAATAATGCAGACTGCACAATAAGGGAGGAATACAATGGCACTACACAGATTAGAGCATCTGGTGTTGAAGCTCTTCCCTTCTGATTTTACCACTACTCTGCCATGGCTTAATAGAAGGAGCATGAAGGAGTTAGTGTCTTACTCAAATAATATGACAGATTCTATTCCATGTCTGCCCCTTATTATTCCCGTTTTTCCAACGGGGTCGGGGATGAGATGCGATGAAAGTCTTTAGGGTGGATGGTTTTTACGGCCGGATGCCCTTCCTGACGCCGACCTAATATGACAGATATTCTTCAGTATTATAAATTATGTGATGTCTTCTATTGTATGAAGCATATTCATCATATTGCTTTGGTGAACTTAGTTTCCAAACACAAAAAGAAGTTATTATCCTCAAACAATCCTTGTTGAATGAAGCAATAGGTTCTAGATATGTTAATCTCCATTGAAGTTTACACTTGAACATCCAAACATCCCTTGCCGCCACACACTTTCTTGGGAAGCTTTAGAGAAAAAAATGGAAATCGGTATGAAAGCCTAGTTGATATCCTCCTCCTGAAATTGGTCCTTCCTTGACTGAACAATAAAATAAACATAATCATAAGCCACTTGAATCACCATCCACAGCATTAAGAATGTATCTAAGAAACAAAAAGGATGTCTAAAATCAGGAAAATATACAGGCAAACTGAAGTTTTATAATTAACATATATAACCAAAAACAAACAAAAAGAAACCATCAAATATCCTTAAAAGTCCACTATTTACTCAAATGACCTCCATTCTATTATATAAAAGGACCTCATGCCATTACTATTGTGTTGCAGTAAGAGAAACCAAACAAAGTCGGAAAATCATTACCTTTCTTTAGGGTAGGCCTTAAATGAGATTTTTTTTTTTTTAAATTTTGAATTTTTCATTACAAAAATACATAATTTATGGGGGCGGAACTGATAAGTTATATATCGTTTCTATAAAGAAACCTAGCATTAAAATACATGTTTTATTGCTAACTCAGTGAAGCTTCAAGTACCTATGGATCATTATTATTATTATTATTATCATTTCTGACAGCCATTTCCTTGATGTACTTTAAATATAACCCAACAATGTATGGTTTCCCTCTCAGCAATACAAATAAATAAAACTGTATATTTAAAACTGAATTGACCGGATAAAGGGACACAAAGGTTATTGCTTCAATTCACAATTATAAGTCTGTCACAAATACAGGACGATGTATTCAATGAAATCAGAGTTCAATTGCATTAAAATGTACGACGGCCATCAGATGTCTTGAACTTACCTATTATGTTAGCACATGTTAAAATACTATCTAATCCCCTGAAAGAAACTCCCTTTCTAGTGCAGCACCCATCATGTTCCACTCCCCATCATCCACTTCATCGGGGGGTTCATCGCTACCGACACTAGCATCTTCGTCTTCACCAAGGTCCAGATCACTAGGCAGATCCTCACCGCGGCGGAACTTAACACTGGGTGAATTGTCTTCAAAATCATCAAATTCTGAATCAGTAGCACCTCTCTTCCGATGAGGTTTCTCATGCCAACCATGTGGATGGTCTCCTAGAATGTTAAAAACAAATCCATACAAATTCTAACATACAGATTACAATCAGAAGTAAGCAATGAAATAAAGATTAGGAAATGGCAGGATAAAATTAATTTTGAACCATAGACAAAAAGCTATATAATGAATAAAAGCATATACCTATGGGTGCAAGATGATCTACAAACAGAGGGTAAAATAATTTTGAGTAATGAACTATCATCAAGTTAATTTTAAAAGTCTCACGCTAAAAAAAAAAAGCTTTGATGTAAAAGGTTGACTGGCTAAAATGCAATGACAACGATATCTTCATACATCTGCCAGCCAGGGTGGTCGAGAGTGCTAATGCGCTAGATCGTGCCACACTGGCATCGGGAGAGAGTGTTGGAATTCAACCTTGGCCGTCCTGAAAATGGTTTTCGTGGTTTCCCATTTTCACCGCCAGGCAAACGCCGGGACGGTTCCTTTCAATAGGTCCACGGCTGATTCCTTTACAAAATCCCTTCCCTAACCGACCTGAAAATACAATAAATGGCCATTTGCTGCATTAATTTAAAAAGAAACTTCCTACTGTACCCGATAATCCGGAAAGGATCCTGTTGGAATATCCATTGCCCCCGCTGGATTGCCTATTTCTAACTGCACCGGCAAATACTACATTAGAAATCGCTTCCAACATGGTCTTTAGGGATTTACAGACAGCAGTTACCAGAATATTGTGGATCTACAACCAACTACACGGGGCACTCACCTTTACTTACCTTGGGGACTGGGAATTCAGCTTCGCCTACACTACATCCACAATACTCTGCTCCTTATATTTAAAATGAATCACTCCAACAACAATGGAAAACAATCTGAACAAAGTTATTAACAAAAAGGTAAATTAATCTACTATAAACAAATAACAATAAACAAATTTAACAATAGACATTAAAATTAAAAACACGCAATCATTCACACCTCCTTTCAATTCTACATCTTACTACAATGCTGTATTAGAAACTACGAGTATAAAATCTTGGCTTGGTTTTAGGCCAACACTGCGTAAAAATAAAAACGTTTAGTGAAGCCTCTTAATGGCATTCCAGACACATGGTTTCATTAACAAACCTGCGTTGTAGAACGCACGTGCAGAAACTTGGTTTCATCAATGAAATATCGGCACCACGCCGAACTCGAAACTGGTTTATACAATAAATACAAGGCTGTGAGTCTACACTTGTTATATTATGTCATCGCTCTCCAATGCTAATGGTGAATCATTCTCGTAGTCCACAGAGACTGCTTGTGTGTGCATTTATAAAACACGTAAAAATTAACATGTAGTTCTTACAAAAGTTCACACAACTACTTTGTTTCTTAAACAATCATTCCAAAAATTTTTATACACACTTTCATTCGCACATCGTAATTGTTCTAGACCAATTCGGTTCCACATATGCTCTTAACAATGAACAATCATTCATTCCCAAAACATCCGCTCATAAACACACTCTATTCCAAAACAATTGATTAATAAATCCTATTAAATTGTTTAAATAATTAAATCATTTCCACAAAAATGATTTACATGTAAAATGTTTATAATAATATCCATTATCTAGTGTTGCTAACGTGACACTTTCGAGATTCTAACTTCTCGGTTACAATATAATTCTTAACTAAATATATACACTGGTTTTTCACATAACCATCCTTCTCTAACATTCTTTAGTTTTAATATACTGCATACACCTCGTCTTATATAGGTTTCATTACAATGATGGGATAATACAGTCGACTAATTAAGGTAAACTGTACGTAATTACATCAATTCAGGTTTAATAAAATTTAATAATTGTATTATAGACGTGGTGGAAGCTGCAGTGGCAGTATGTGGAAGAACAAGCAACAGAAAGCGGTGTAAAGAGACACCATGGTGGAATGAGAGAGTAAAAGAAGCTGTGGGAAGGAAGAACAAGGCTTTCAGAGTGTGGTTCCAGGAAAGAACTGATCTGACAAGGGAAGATTATAAGATAAAGAAGAAAGAAGCAAACAAGATTGTCGCAGAGGAGAGGAAGAAGTGGATGGAAAAGTGTACAGAGATGATGGAGGAAGACAGCAGAGGAAATAAGAAAGTACTTTATGGGATGGTCAAAAGTAAGAGAAGGGGTCTGCGAGAGGATGTGGTAATGATGGACAAAAACGGAAATGAGGTACACAACAAAGAGACACTCAAGACAGTGTGGAAAGAGTACTTTGAGGATTTGCTGAATCCAAATGGTCATAGGGAGGAAGACAATGTATTGGAAGATGGAGAAGACAACACAGGAATGGAAAAGGACCTGACTTGGAGAGAACTGGAAATGGCTATAGACAAGATGAAAGGAGGAAGGGCACCAGGTGTGGATGAAGTGAGTGTTGAAATGGTGAAGGCAGCAGGGGAGGTTGGGAAACAGTGGCTGTACCGTGTGATGAGGGTGATATGGAAGGAGAAAAATACCCCAGAAGATTGGAAGAAAGGATTAATTGTCCCAATATTTAAGAAAGGAAGCAGAAAGGAGTGCAGAAATTACAGGGGAGTCACACTCATACCTCACGGTGCCAAGATATATGAAAAGATATTAGAAAGTAGAATACGAGCCAAAGTGGAGAGAAAATTGAGAGAGGAGCAGTATGGATTCAGACCTGGGAGATCAACAGTGGATCTCATATTTTCAGTGAGACAGCTCCAGGAACACCACTACGAATTTGGAGAGGATCTGTTGATGGCCTTCCTGGACATCGAAAAGGCCTATGATAGTGTGTGTAGGGAGAAGGTTTGGAAAGCAATGGAAAACATGGGAGTGGAAAAAGAGACTGTAGGCAGAGTGAAGAAGATGTATTGTGGAAGTGTGAGTTGTGTGAAAGTCGGAGGGGAAAGAACAGACTGGTTCAGACAAATGAGTGGCCTGAAACAGGGTAGTGCGCTGTCACCCCTTCTCTTTATTGTGGTTATGGACGAGGTAATGACACGGATAGCAGGAAAGATAGGAGAAGATAAGATGAAAGCAATGGTGTTTGCAGATGATCTCATGGTCTGGGGAAACAAGGAGGAGGAAATTCAGGAGCAACTGAAGGCTTGGGAAGAAACAGTGGGAGAGTACGGATGGAAGTTCAACATCAGTAAATGTGAGATCCTGTTAACGACCAGGAAAAAGGACAGACCAATGAGTGGGATAACACTTGGAGGTGGACAGCTGAAGAAGGTGGAAAGTCTCAAGTACTTGGGAAGTATGGTGGAGGAAATTGGGAGAAATGACAAGAAATTACAGAACGTGGCAGACAGGCAGAAGCATTAGGAGCTTAGTGTGGAATAAAGATGTTCCACAAAAAAGCAAGGAAGTGTTATACAGAAGCTACTATATCCCGATACTGACCTATGCTTCAGAAACGTGGACAATGAAGAAAAGAGACATAAGCAGAATACAGGCAGGTGAAATGAAGTTCCTGCGAAGTAGGATCGGAGTAACAAGAAGAGACAGGGTGAGGAATGAAAAGTTCAGGGAAATGGTGAAAGAGGAGCCCTTGCAAGGTAGGATTGAGACATCAAGACTGAGGTGGTATGGACACTTAAAGAGAATGGATGAGAAGATGATTCCCAAGAGGATACATGAGATGCAGATGCAGAAGAAACGACCAAGGGGAAGACCAAGAGATAGATGGCTGAAAGGAGTGGAGGAATGTGTCAAGAAGAGAGGCGAGGACTGGACCAGAGTGACAGCGGAGAGGTGGTGGGAAGAAAGAACTAAGTGGCGAGGCTTATGTTCCAAACAGACCCAGCCTGGGGCTGGAAACTGTTCAAGATGATGATGATGATCATAGACGTGAGTAGACAATCTTTCTCAAGTTGTGTTTCCACTGAAACCCTCCTGTTAACACAGCTAAATCATTAATTCACAAAGACTGGACTACTTGTATACAACGGCTCTTATGATACATGCCTTTTTATCAAAGAACAACAATACTTTGACTTCCTTAAAATGCGGAATTCCCTCGCACGAGCACTCCATAGCTCTACAAAACCTCATATAACAGTATATATGGCATAAACAATTATCATCTACTATGTTAAACAATAACCAAAAGGGATTAATTGCAGTGGCGTGGCGTGGAATTTTTTCGAGGGTAAGCTGTGAAGAAGACTGAAAGTATTGGCTTACACCATAGAGCAACTTCAGTACTTGGTTCTAGCGACGCCCTTTTCAATGGAGAGGTTGATATCTGAAGTAGCAACAACTACTCAATCGTACACACATAATTATGAGACCTTCACATTTAAAAAAATGAAGAAATTGAAATGCAGCACAGGTCATTATTCCCTTTTCAATTTCAGGCATGCCAATCCATGTAGCTGTATTAAGGGCGGAGTAAATTATTCAGCAGGGTTGGCGAGCTTTTCTGATCGTGTGTCATTTGACGATTGAACAGTGTGGCAGTTTGTGCGTTTGTTGTTCGCATTTCTTGGTCTAAGGAGCTAAATATTCAGGTTATTACCTGTAAATTTTCTATTATGACTGGCTGCGTGGCTCAGCGGCAACGTTCTCGCCTGCTGAGCTCAAGATAGCGGGTTGGAAGCCCGGCGCAGCCAGTCGCAATTTGAGGGTGCGTAAATGCGAAGGAGGCGTGTAAGTAGATTTACTGGCACGTTAAAGATTCCCTTCGGGGCGAAATTCCGGCACCCAGCGTCTCTAAAAGCCTCAGTAGTTAACAGGGACGTAAAAACAATAACATTATTATTTTATCATTTTAATGATCTTGTCGACTTCGTCGTTACGCTGGGATCTGGCGTTACGTTACCGTGACGGGACGAAATGTGCCCAGATGCACTGAGGTGTGTGACGTCATGGTTCGGATTCCACGTAAACAGGAGGTCCCGTGGCTCATAATCACAAGATTCACGGTCACGTAAAACTACAATCTTCCTTTTTTTGTGTGACGTCATAGTACCGCTAGGTGCATGTGTTCCCCGACTATCTCTACTTCTTTAGTATATGACAAAAATCCCCGATTCTTGGATGTCACGGGTAATCTCGAGAACCACTGGGTGGATTTTGATGCGGTTTTCACCATTCTGTAAAGGATATCTCGAGGAAAGATTCTGTAGAAAATAATTTATGTATGATCAAAGGAAGCCAAGCAGTAACGATTTCAGTGAAAAAGTCGAAAACAAACTTGGCATCCGTGCGCTTCTTAAGCTAACGCTGGGCAAACCGTTAAAAATATCAATACACTATGAGCGTAAGAATTGGTCAGCATGAAAATTTCTACAAAAAAGTCCGGGAGAGCATATATCTATCTTCAATACATCGCCTACTATAAGTGTTTTAGACTGGATGGAAGGGGCACGTCCCCGCGCGCTCTGGTGAGCGTGCGGCATCCCGCGCGCTTGACCTTGCTTTGCCCTTGGTTTGCACTTGCCGTTCGCGAGTAATTTGAAACAAGATAAGCAAGATAAGTATTATGCAGATATTTTTCTAACATGTCAAGTGTCTTTGGCTTCGAGCGAAGCGAGAAGCCTCCAGCCTTTCTAGCATTTTTCAGCATTTGTAGAATTTAGAATGATACAAAGTCTAGTCTTTCAGACTCATTGTCACTTTTTCTATTATGGGACCTAAGTGAACATTAAAATAATAAACATGCTACTAGTAATAGATAACCTTATGACATTGCATTGCATGTTCGGATAATATTTCTTTGCAGATATTCCCCAAATTACACTGACGTAGGCTTTCACGGCCAGCGTAGGTATCTTCAGAGTAGCCCAACAACCCGACAAGTTGCTCTGAATATCATTCAAATTAGGCCTATTTTCAAAGAGTAGGTTTAAAGGATAGATCATTTTAAATGCACATCCGTATAATTTGAATAATATTTTAAAGACATATCACATTATTTAAAAAATAGTTGTTGCTTATTGCATTAGAAAAGAAGTTGCCATTGATGCAAAAAAATTATTACGTAAAGCACGATTCAAATATAATAATTTGAAAAATATGCATTTCAAAGGAAAGCATTCACTAAATTATTGAGATAATTTCTTAGAAGCAAGCGATTTCTCCGACGAGAAATAGAAATATTAAAAATGAAGTGAATATGTATTTGTCACCCCTGTTGTGCAGTCTCAATTTTGAAATATACATGCACCAAAGAGTACAAACTAAAAGGATATTAACGCAGGCTACTACTCGCTAAACATGATAATTTATGACGTACCATACGGTAATTTGTTCAACTATACACTAAAACACAATAATATCTAGTTACGGTACCGTATACTAAATTTTGCTAATTGCACTCAAAAACATACAGTTGTGAGTATACCAGACGAAGCAGAATTGCAACAAACGCACCCATCAAAGGTGAGGTCTGATGGTCAGAAACTTTCTCCGCGCGATGGAGGGTGGGGACTAGGGAGGCGCGCAGTGCTGGTGTTCCATGCTCACGAGGGCAAGCTCGGTAAGCTGTCCTTACCGAAGCATACCCTGTGACTTGTTTTGACGTCAGCCCTGTGGCTTTGGAACGCCACACCCCCTGTCTTAGCCAATCAAGGACGACCTGACGTTCTTAGTGTACCACTCCATCGGCCATAGTGGTGTTCCGGGCCAGAAGGCTCCTAGATGTACACGAGCCGTTGTCATAGCAACCAGCCGCGCTCTTTCTCTACAGATTAGTGGTGGGCGATCGTGAAGAACTAGGGTAGAGAACGAGGAACTTCATTCAAAGCGGTGATTTTGCTGTTCGTCGCGCTTTAGAAAGTCATAATATAAACTTCATTTTTATGAGAATATGCTAGGTAAGCGGTGCTTACCCCGTGGTATTGGAGAAAACGCCACTGATTAATTGTTATTAACATATCTTATGTAGGAACTTCTCTCAAATACTGGCATGACCCTCAGTATCATTGCACATGACTACTGGACTACAATTATACATGCGTAAGTTCTTCAAACGAAACTTCCAATTGTAATGAACGATATTAGACAGTCGTGATTAATCTCCTAAAGTTTACTCCACAACAAGATAATTAACTGTTAACTCGTCTGTCGCAAATACATGTAATAAAAATAATACTCCTGTCTCATCTCACTTGTCAATCTTTAAATTGTTTATCATTGTAATATCATGTCGACAAAATGACTTGATGTTACACAAATAGGATGAAATAACACACGTTATTAATAGTGTCAGAATTCAATCCTGACCGGGATAAACTAGCTTTGAATTCCTAGCCAAAGATTTGAATAATCTTCTATCAAAAGGTATTTCCTCTAACATATTAAATGAACAAAGCTCTTAGCTTTACAAATAATAAGAAAGGTTTGTCAATGTCGTAATGTTTTTCCACTCTACACAAAGAATGTTCATAGGGATAAAGACTTCGGTCTTATCCAACGACTAGTATTTCTTAGATCGTCGATAGTTTATGTACAATAATGATATAGCAATATCATTCGATGTTTCTTCTTTTCTTGAAGTAATATGTTGTTACATTAAAGTGCTCAAATTAAATTTAATAAGAATTTAATTTGAAGCTATGACACAATGTCAGAATACTTGGTTTAAATGAAATTATTAAACTTCGAGAGTCGAAACGACTAGTCTCCTACGAGGCAATATGATTCCTCAAACAAAATTTTAATGTCAGTTCCACTACTGATCCGTAGAATAAATTTGAAAAATAGATGAAATGCTATCATCTTCTAAATAATCTGGCAGCATAAAAATCGCAACACACATCTGAAGTGTAAAATACATAAAAGCACTGAAATACATGGAATGTGAAAATATAGAAATATGGAATAAGATCGCCGAAAATATGGAATAAGATCGCTGGCTCAGAATGTCACTAATCAAGCTCTATATAACAATTGAGATACACTAATACCTTATTTGGACGAAAACTTGAAGATCAATGTAAGTATTGCCACAATACTTTAGATGTTTCCTCAGTACAAGACACTGAGATGGATCTGCATTCGAACCTTGGATCTGCGACCTCAGAGATAAGAAACTTCTCTCTCTGGAATTTACCAACATTCGCCTGGGCTCGAACGACATCCTTCTGGCAAATTCTTCTGTGTTGCTGGGCTACCCTAGCATCTTGACAAATCTCTTCTGTATAGTCTTCATTCTCCGTCGTAAATATGTATCAGTTTCATCATTGGAATATAATTATGGAAATATTCATATGAATGGTGAATGAAAGATTTCCATTGCTAATTGATGTTATATTAGTGTTCGTAGACTGACGAAAATGCACAAGATGGACCGTACACTACGTCTGTATTCAAGAATACGTTGTCTAACGAAGCTTCATTATTGTATCTTAACTCCTGTTATTGAATATGTCTCTGGCGCATGACTGTTTAGTTCATCATATCAACAATGTTAATTATGCTGAATGATAATGTTTGAAGAATAATTATAGTCATACTGTTAATGTTTATGTGTTGCGCCAATATTAAAAGTTCTCCGCCACTGTTCACTTGAACTGCGTTCGTCAACTTCACGTTGCAATTTATAATGTTATTCAGCTCTATTTCCAACACATTTGGAAATCTAACTTGACAGGCTTATATTGTCGAAACGGTGAATATTTAAGCGCTCGACTGTTCACAATATATAGTAGGCGACGTGTTCTTGATAAATGTTCACTTATTTAACTTCAAATCTCAATGATATAAGAGATATAATCAAAACAATGTTTCTCGCAACTTCACGTAGAATGGAAGTGTGGTGATCCCTACCGTTCCACCTAGCTATCCTCGCGTCTCCACAAGTCGACAGTCGTCGCACTCGGACTAAGCTTTGGGATCTCCGTTAACCCAGTAAAACACTTCCTCACTCTTCAAAGTCTGCTGGAATAAGAACCTCGATCCTTGGATCTCCCCCTCCAAGTCGAATTTTTGGCGGCCATATCAATCTCCCACCATAATTTTAGCGCGTAGATTAGTAATGCTTATTACTGCGTAGATTAACCGATCTGCGGTTTTTAAAGTATCAGACATAATTTCTCTTAATATTCTCTTCATTACCAAATAAGAAAATCTTCTTCTAAGGGCCTAAATGCATAATTTCCTCATGTTGTGTAATTAAAGTTGAACCCGTCTTCAATAAGACCTCTCCTCATTGGCTGTGGACTGGGATTCAATAGCATAATTTATAACAATATTTATAATATTAATTTCCAAACTCGCTGTTGCTATGCTAAATATAGCCTTCTAGAAGCGTCCATTGTGCAACATATCACGTGATCAGGCTCTCCCACAGTCTCGAGCTTGTAACACGACCCTCTTGTGTCACACTTCTAGAAATTATATTTGCTAGTTAAATTTTATCATGGGGACGGAAAATACTCTCATTTTGTCCCTAAATAATTCAATTTACGGGGGCAATACATTAGAAACAAAATGATTATAGAGAAATTCATTATTACTGTATATTTAGGAACACAAAAATTTCAGCCATTCATTGCAAGTCTACAACTTGCTCACACAAAACAAGGTAACAAACTTTTCAAATTGAGCACAACGCGATTGGCCATTTAATGGAATTTTAGAGCCTTTCTTTTTAGATTCAAAGAGTACAACTCTATCTTATTTCATTTCCTATGAAAGGAGAGACATCTCAATTTCTTTCATTTTTCTTAAAGAAGAAAACAGGAGCTTGTTTTTATGTGACTCTCAAACTCACAATCACAAGTCACAGGACCTCCTATTTACATGAAACCCAAATCGCTGGAAATGACATTTCACCTCATAAAATTAAAAATAAAGAAGAGTTACCAAGTGACGCCCATATGAACTTTTAAAGTAATAATTACATTATGACTAGGATAAGCTATGTTTAATGGCCAAGAATATTTAGGGAGCTTCTTTTTAAATGTTAATTCATTTTAGAAGCTAGGGACATCTAGGTCATCAGCCTCATATATTTAATTGTGTGCTGGATTTGTCTGATAACCCAAGTTTCCGTGATTACTGTAGTAGTGTATGTAACTGGAATTATTAAGGCAGACTAAGAAATTGATGTACGTGCCCGAGGACTTTTGGCATTTGCCTCGAGGTAGTGTGGGAAAACCTGGGGAAAAGCCACTGTCAGCGCTGGGATCTGAACCACTGATCCCTGGACTTAATGCAGCTTGGCAATGCAGTTGTAGCATGTGATTAAACGACAGCTACACCACAAATTCGTTTTAAAAATCTTGGTCTACATGAACACAATACAGGAGATTCCGAGAATAGTCATCATCCACTCGGGCAAAGTAAAGTACTGTACAATATAAGTCTTTTGAGTCTAGACCACTGTTTCAAAATATATTTTCACATGCATCACACTTAATATACGGTAATTGATATTTATTGTAGAAAAGTTATAGTTTTGTTTTAAGGGGCAGAACATCAAGGTCGTCTGCCCCTCTTATTGTAGAAAGCTACTTTATAGCAACAGCTGTGTATTAATGATACTTCGCGTACATATAACCTGTGCTATTGGACTGATATTATGTTAATGAACCCTGGATTTAAGGCAGTTTACTCTATTTTCTGTAGATGAGTTCCGGATGCACATCTAATTCCCAGGAATGGATGTCAGTCGCATGGAAGGCTTGGACGTGTCAATCATGGATAAACCACAAGCTGCAAGTTCTGCTGATAAACTGCAGCACCTTCAGTGGGCTATTACTAGACTCCTAGACTTGCTGGAACTCTCAAGGACACCCACAGATATCGGTGAAGTAAACTGTACTCATGATCAACGTTGCTAACTATGTTGGTATTAACTTTATGGGGTTTATGTTGTGCAACTTCTAATTTATAAAGGCAGGAGGGAGAAAAATGAGTTTACATTCTGAAAGAGTCCTGGAGTCATGTCCTATGAGGAGAAATGGGTTTGCACACAAGTACTTCAGAAAACTACAGATAATTCTCAGCTATATTTTTAAGGAAAACTGCAAATAAGACGTAAGAAAAATGTCCAAATGAAACCTGTAAAAAAAGACAGTTTTCTCACTGTCCCTGAAATACTTCCAACACCAGTTTCAAGAAACAGATTTGTGTTTTCGTTTTTTGTAATTTCCCTGCACATTTAAACTCTGACAACCTTTAGGACCTTCAAATTTAATACTTCTTCAAAGCAATTTAGTCTCACAAGTTCATTATTATTTCTTGTACTTACAGTAGGGTGACAAACGGGACTGTCCCTTTTTATCGTTATGTGTCCCGTTGTCCTGCCAAACTTTTAACGGGACGCCAAATGTCCCGTTTTTCCGTGCTTGGCAATAGCCTGGTCATTTTTCTTCGCTTCGTTTTGTGTTTTAATTTATATTTGTGTCATTTCGGTCTCATTCGTTTGTTATACTTTTTCACTGAGGTCTAGATGGGACTCGAATGCTCGAGGGAACCCAATCGGGGCCAGAAAAAGAAAAGATATCTGGTTTCCGCTAGTTCTCCCATTCCGGGTAGCTACCGCCACGGAGTAGCTTTAACGCTTGGAGAGGCAAGCTTGCTCCATTGCGCTCCATTGACTGTTGTTCGCTTTGGTGGAGATACACGTGCATATGACTATGGGGAAAAGAAAGTGTACTTTCTCCAAAACCCTGAAAGAAGAGTTTCCTTTCTTGAAGGAAAACACACCATCTACGAAGGTGGAATGTACTTTATGTCGTTCAGTTTTCTCCATTGAGCACGGGGGACGTGCCGATATTACACAGCACATTAAGAAGAAGAAACACATGTTGGCAATTTCCGCGAGAACTTCCAGCAGCATAACTTCCTATGTAAGTACCAATGGACTACAAACTGAGGAAGATAAATGTATCGCTGCTGAAGAAGGGCTGTTTGCATTTCATACTGCAAAACACAACCATTCTTTCCGTTCTATGGACTGCACAGCTGTTATCATCAGAGAACTATTTGAGAAGAAATTCACGTGTTCCAGGACAAAGTGCGAATCAATTCTGGTGAACGTTTTATCGCCGTATGCAATGCATGAAGTGCAATCAGAACTTAAAAATGCTAAGTATGTGTCTGTGACGGTTGATGCATCAAATCACAAAACCTTAAAATTAGTGCAGATCCTAGTTAGGTATTTCATTCCAACCAAAGTTGTTCAGTGCAAAGTAATCTGTTTTCAGAACATTGGCGGAGAAACATCAGAATTATTAACTAGTTATGTTCTGGAAATCTTAAAAAAACATAATTTGGTTGACAAGATAGTAGCGTTTTGTGCAGATAATTATAACACAAACTTTGGTGGGTACAAGAGGGCTGGAACAAACAACGTTTATTCTAAGTTGAACAGTGTGCTCAAAATGAACATTCAAGGCATTGGTTGTGCACCCCATGTGGTATACAATGGTGTACAAACAAGTGCAGACATTCTTCCTATTGACATAGAAACAGTAGTGAACAAAATATTTCAATATTTTCACATTTATACCGTGCGTGTGGAGGAACTGAAATCATATTGTGATTTTGTTGCTACTGAATACAAGCAGGTTCTGGGTAGTGTTAAAACTAGATGGTTGTCATTGTTGCCAGGAGTAACAAGAATGATTGATATGTTTGAACCTCTGAAGTCTTATTTCATGTCTCAGGATAGGTGCCCCACATTGCTAAAACTCAGTCACTTCTTTGACTTCATTTCATACAAAGCCAACTGAAAATGTTCACAAATTCAATCGAAAAGTTGGAAAGAACCAAGATTTCAGCCACTGAAGTAGCTGAAGAATTAGAATTGCTTAAAGAAAAAGTCAACAACAGGAAAAGTAGTAAGTTTCAAACTTCAGTTATTTCTTCAATTTTAATGAACTTAGTAAATGAAGGTGTTTTCACCCAGTCCAGATATGAAACTATTACCAATTTATTTTATGACACTTTTTTAAGTTATTTAGAAAAGTGGACTACTGCATATCAGGCTCTGAAATCATTTCATTGGATAACGTTGAAGAATTCTATATCTTGGGATGAGATGTTGAAATGTCTGAACATTCCTAAGACAGTAGATTCAGGTTCAACAAGACACCTAGATGAAGATGAATTATTTGATGAGATAGGACATGCGAACAATATTGTATCCCAAAAAACTGAGGAATGGGAAACAGTTGTTGTGAAAATTGATAAGAAATGGTGTGATGTCTTGTACATACTTAAAAGTGTTGGCATTCCATGTAAAAATATAGAGGTGGTTGTGACTTTCGCTCTGGCTGTTCCAGGCACAAATGCTGCTATGGAAAGGGTTTTTCAATTGTGAACTCCCTTTGGACTGATGAAAAGAACCGTTTTACTACTGAAACTATGCAAGCAATTGTAATTGTTAAGACTCGTTTTCAAGACCTTAGCTGTAAGGAATTTTACAACCTGCTGTTGTGCAATTCAAAGCACCTGCGAGATATAAGGTCTTCTGATAAGTACAGAGTTAACAAAGGTAGTGATATTCCTGATTCAAAAGCCACAAGTTCACATGCAGCAAGTTGTTGATGTGTACTGTCTACTTGTCAGGAATTATTCAATGAGCTTTTCGATATTTTAAATTTTTTGCTAAATTCTTTATAAGCCTGATCAGCTATAATATGATGCAGTGTCATGATAAGTAGGTTATTAAAGTATATGTCTTTAGTGTGTACATGATAGTAAAGCAGTGTAGTCACATATGAAGCATATTTTCTTCGTAACTAGTGTCCCATTTTGTCCTGTTTTTTAATTTGCATATTTCAGAAATGTCCTGTTTTTTGACATAAAATATCTGGTCACCTTACAGTAGAAACTAGGCTACCTCCATGTTTTGAGAATCTTGGCTGTGTACCAAAGAAACTCCTTAATGCAGCTATGGACTGAAACAAACCATTACTATTGCTGCCTACTTTGCCATCCCTAAGGTGTCCCAAGATTATTGGTCCGTACTGACTTGAGTATTTGAAGAAATAAACCTGGATATAACTTGCCTGCTTAGTCCATACTATAGGGGCAGATGACCTCGTAGTTCTGCCCCTTAAAACAACAATAACGAACTAGTCAGTACTATGATATATCTATTTTATCTTCCGCACCCCCCCCTCCCCCCCAACCCAACGGCACAATCTTGGTCCACACACACACACTACAGAGAACCAGGCAGCTGATACCACACACGTAAGCAAGCTCCGTCATTTCACCCACACTACCTTTTCACATTAATACTGGTTATTGTCATTTTTACATTTTTTCACACAGATTTATCTAATGGGCAGCATTTTCCCATCCACAACTTCTGCCTTGTGTCATCCAGCAGAATCGGTTAGCTCAAATTCACAGGCATATTTCCAAATTATTTCTCCTTTCAATTCAACTTTTCAATCTTTCATTTCTTTATTCTTGTCTCAATATACTTCAAGGCGGCTTCGATGGCGTAGTTGGTAGCAGACTGAGCTTCTATGCCCAAGATCATGGGTTCAAACCCGGCCGAAGTCATCGGATTTTTTAAGAGCGTTAAAAATCCCTCAGTATGCCTTCCTTCGGAGGGGAAGTAAAGCCGGTGGGCCCATGTCATATATATATTTATGGCATGTAAAAGAACCTTCCACTAACCACAATTGTGTGAAGCTAAATTTGTGGGTTAGATACTTGTTGTTGTTGTAGGTTCTGAAAAGAACCATTTGCATCAATCATTTTCATGTTTGATAGTCAGGAGATCACAAGTATAATATGACAGCCTGATCGCTATTGCTCGTTTAGCACCACCCAGGGGTCACGTGTAGGGTATAACACTGGATAGAACATTGTCATTCAAAGAACACCTACGAATGACTTCTGCCTAAATGAAGACAAGAAACAACATCTTACGGAAATTGTGTGGCACCACTTGGGGTGCCAATGCAACTACTCTTCGTTGCTCAGCTCTAGGTATAGTTTATTCTGTTGCTGAGTATTGTGCTCCTGTGTGGATAAATAGTCTGGATGTAAGATTAATAGATGTACAATTGAATAACACCATGCGCATGATAACAGGAACAATTATGTCAACTCCTACACAATGGCTACCTATTCTCAGCCACATCCCACCACTTCATTTGCGGCGATGCAAAATGTTGATAAGAGAATATAGAAAGATCCAGACCATCAAACAACTACGAATCCATGGAGACATTGGTGAACTACATGTGAAACCATTACGATCAAGACATCGCCCTATCTGCACAGCGGAGAACCTTGCAACTAACAAATTCAACCTGACTAAGAGATGGTCTTCTGATTGGAATTTGTTTGCCCCTCCAGAGAGTACAGTAATGCCATGCACAACTGAGCAGGTGCCAGGATTCAATCAGCCTAGAGAGACCTGGTCAAAATTAAATAGAATCCGGACCAATCACGGTGTATGCGGCGATCCCCTGTACAAGTGGAGGAAAAAATCTTTATGTTGCGAGTGCGGTGCTGAAAGACAGACTGTTCGGCACCTAGTTCAAGAATGCTCACAAACATCATACAGTGGTGACTTCAGCGACTTCTTCCTAGGGACCACAGGCACTTCATTACGTTTCGAAACTTGATGTCAAATTGTAAATAATTTTCATATATGCCATATGATAAATAAATAAATAAATAAATAAGGGTTAGATTTGATTAACACTCTATTAAGTTCCAACGTTTACCGCCAAGCGCTGGTTGCGGTGGTATCTAGTAGCCAAGTTCGCAGCTAGGTGTCGTTGATGGTAGCATTTGGTAGCAAAAGTAGGAACTATTTGAAATTGATCGTCTGAAGTCCTTAACTGAATTACAGATACACACTAATGCAGCCATCAGAATTAATACCGGTTATCAGACACTACACACACCCAAAGTACACGGGGCTGCATGACCGCGTGTCGCAGCCCCTAAACTGAGGAACCTACCAACCAATATACTTCAATGGAAAAAAAGAAGCCTTCATTATTGGTACAACAGACAATATCCGCAAGAATTTATATCCGCAAGTTACAAAAAATAAGTTGGATAGTTCTAGGAATTAGTGAAATAAGATGGGGTGGAAATGGAGAATTCCAAAGTGGAGAATTTAGAATATACTACTCCGGGCCAGAGAAAAATGGTAGATAATATGGAGTTGGTATTATGATAAATAATAAATTAAAGGATAAAGTTATCAAAATTGAAAATGTAAATGAGAGAATCATTATGTTGAGATTGAAAGGAAGAAGCAAAGACGTAGTCACAATTCAGGTGTAACATGCCTACTAGTACATATGAAAAAAATGAAAATCCACAGCCTGCTTCCAGTCGACCGACCGGGTCAGGAAATGAAATAAATGAAGCCCCCATCTAGCGGCGAGGATATGAACTGTGCCGGCTGCCGAAGCTTGTCGCACTCCCCTGGGGGGCAATGATTAAATGAATGATAGATGAAATGAAATTACAGTGGAGAGTGTTGCTGGAATGAAATTGTGACAGGGAAAACCGGAGTACCCGGAGAAAAACCTGTCTGCCACCGCTTTGTCCAGCACAAATCTCACATGGAGTGACCGGGATTTGAACCACGGACCCAGCGGTGAGAGGCCGGCATGCTGCCGCCTAAGCCACGGAGGCTCGCGTACTAGTACATATACAGATGATAAAGTGGAAGATTGTTATGACAAAATAGAAGAAATAATGACAAGAGAAGGAAGGGATGCCTGTACAATAATGATTGGAGATTGGAATGCTATAGTAGGCGAAGGAGAAGAGGGAAAAACAGTTGGAAATTTTTTGGGAAAAAGGAATGAGAGAGGGCAAAGAGTGGTAAATTTTTGTAAAGAAAATGTAATGTGTAATGGAACCCTAGATGTCACGAGATGTGGACCCTCCTGTATAAAAGGAGGTGGGGACTATTGCGTTGTCAGTAGAGAAGCAGTGAGTTGAAATAGATTGGTCAGGCAAGCGCAGTGCCTTCGAACGTGGACAAGCCATTGGATGTCCCTGAGTAACAAGTCCGTCACGGACATTGCAACCCTTCTAAAGCTGCCCAAGTTGACTGTTGGTGATTGTGAAGTGGAAACGCAAAGGAACAATCGCAGTTAAACCAAGACCAGGCAGACCTGATTGCGTAGGGTGGTTATAAAAAAATCGCAAGAAATCAGCAGATGAAATCGCTTGCGAGTTCAAAAGTGCTACCAGCAGTTCAGCCAGCACAATGACTGTTCAAAAGGAATTTTTAAAAATGGGGTCAATGGTTGAGCGGTTGTTCATAGGCCAAACATTTCTGTAGTCAATGCTAGGCGCTACTTGAGGAGGTGGACAGAGGACAGTGGACTGGACCCAAATGGATGACTGGAAACGAGTGATATGTTGTTGTTATTGTTGTTTTAAGGGGAAGAACTAAGAGGTCATCTGCCCCTCTTAACACAGATTAAAATATACAAATTTGGAATGGAATTCAAAATTTAGAGGTGGATACCTAAATTTCAAAAGACCGAAAATTAATAAAACAAAAAATTAAATAAAACTGATAATTATAAATATAAACAAAAATTACAGAAAAACAAAAATCATCATTCAAAAATGAACAAGTCGATGAGTCAATGTTCACTGGAAAATTTAGATTGCTGGCCCTAACCCACTCTCACTTATAAAGCAGATGATGAGATCAGCAGTCACCGCATCAACGGCTAATATAAGTTTGAATGTCATCTGCAAACCAAGGTTTCTTCGTGAGTCAGCAAGATCCACACACTCGGTTAGAATGTGGGTCATGGTGAATACGGCTCTACAGGTACAAAGTGGGGGGGTTCTTCCCTTCTCATTAGGTACAAGTGGGTGGATCTTGTATGACCTATCCGTGGCCTACACAAAATGACAGACTCCCTCCGTGACCGGAAAGAGCTCCGCCACACGCGAGTTTCCTTGATCGCTCTCAATTTACTGGGCATTGGTTCAGCTAGCCACTGACTCTCCCAAAATGCCAGTACTTGTCGACGTAACAGAGCGAATATCTCTAGCGGGTACCTCCATTGGTCGAGGTGGTAGTGATACCGCCTCTTTTGCAGCTTGTTCCGCTAACTCATTTCCCGCAACTACCATGTGGCTTGAAAGCCACAGAAAGGTGATTCGAGTGCCAGCGAGGCACAACCCGGCTAGTACAGGGCACCTGAAAATGTTCTCCACAGTGGTTACGTGCAGCTGTGAGTGGTTGCCTCATCGGTTTAGTTGGTAGCACGGTGTCTTTGACAGGGTGAATCCCACACGTGTGGGCTGTAGCCTGTCGAAATCGTCAGTGTGTATTGCAATTAGCGAGATATGTGTCATCAGCACTTCCAGCATCTCTTATGAATGGCTGTGGTGAGTACAAAGTATACTGTTTGCTTGTTATTAGGGAACACAGTGATGACAGAATGCATTCTGCCCATAAGTCAAGCAGCATTGCGCGTCATAGGAGCTCATGTCACTACGGACAGTTAAACGATGGCAGAGGCTACTTGAGCTGAGTCATATCCTACTCGCGCAACTGTACCTATCAACGAAGCAGGCTGACGTGTGACACAAGTAAACAAAGAATAGTTCCCATCTCGACCGCCGGCAATCATTTCGTGAAAGGCTAATATGAAGCAAGCGGCAGCCGTGCTGCCAACGTAACTTCTGTAGCTAGCTCTCCCAGACGCATGTAGGCGCTGCGGAGAACATTCCCGGACTCACCGTAGATCGTGGATTCGCTGCACTAGGGGGTGTTGCGGGAAACACGTAGCAATTGACTGCAACGAACTCAAAGAGTCGGTACACACGAGAAAGTGGATTCGTGCATCCTGTAGTGCAAACTGCAGAGCTTCATGGATGGCAACGGGCTCTGCAGTAAACACACTACAGGCCTCAGGCAAAGAGATCTTGGTATTTGCACCATCAATAACGTAAGCACAACCCACCTTCTCGTCTACCTTCGAACCATCCGTGTAGAGAATGCCAGCGTCTGGAAATTGGTGAACTATGCTGTGGAACTACCTCCGATAAACGGAGGCATCCGTGTTTACCTTAGGACCTCGGTGTAGATCTAACCTAATTTCCGGAGGCGGGACTTGCCACGGAGGCACCTCGCTAGGAGTCCGGATCATACAGGGACCTCCAGCCACTCCTATTTCACTACACGAGCTATCGAGTCTAATACCAACTGGCCGAGTGGCACGAGGCTGGTTGGCGTACCTCTGGTGGTATTGGGTACTGAAGAGAGCTCCATAGCTCGGATGTTGCGGCATTTGACGCACATTAGCAGCATATGTTGGCGTCTTATAATTTAGAGGTGGAACACCCGATTCGGCGAGTAGGCTAGGTATCGGGCTGGTCCGGAAGGCACCGGTAGCCAGCCTAACACCACTATGGTGGATAATGTCAGGCATTTTCAAGGTTGCCGGCCTTGCTGAACCGTATGCCACAGAACCATAGTCTAGCCGGGACAGGACGAGGGCTTGGTAGAACCATAGCAGCACCGCACGGTCAGCCCCCCACGCAGTGCCACTAAGAAACTTGAACATCTTCAGTTTCTTGAGACACCCTGTTTTTATTTGCCATATATGGTGCTAACACGTTAATTTGCTGTCAAAATGGAGTCCCAGGAAACGATAAGTGTCAACCAACGGCAACGCAGCGTCTCTGTGATGTAGTTCAGTGTGTAAATGTAGCCTCCAGAGCCGACAAAAAAAAAGGGCGACGGAGGTTTTCGATGCTGAAAAACGAAAAGCCCGGTCGTGCACCCACCTGTCGACCCGGTTAATAGCTAGCTGCAATTGCCGTTCCACGATTGCCATACTTCCAGAGCTGTAATGCAGAGGTAAATAGTCTACATACAGCGATGGAACTACCGTGGGCCCAGCAGCGGCAACAATGCCGTATATGGCAATCGCAAACAAGGTGACACTCGGCGCAGAACCCTGAGGTACTCCATTCTCTTGAGTGTAATATTGTGAGAATGTACTACCAACCCTTACATGGAAGAGCAGGATGGACATGAAATTCGCAATGAAAGTCGGTAGATTACCACGGAGTCCCCACTCATGAAGGGTGGAAAGGATCCCGTAGTGCCATGTGGTGTCGTAGGAGGTCAAAGAAAACCGTGACAAGGTGGTGCCTTCGGAAAAATGCCTCCCGTATGGCGCTCTCAAGTCGCACCATATGGTCGGTGGTGGACCTATGAGAGCAAAATCCACACTGGTACAGAGACAAGGAGGCCTCTCTTCCCCAGGAACCAAACCTGTTGATGGTTTACCATCTTCTCCAGCAGCTTGCATATGCCATTTGTCAGACAAATGGGCCTATAGCTGCTGACAAGCTTGGGATCCTTTCCAGCCTTGGGAATTGGTATCACGATCCCCTCTCGCCATTGAGAAGGAAACTCCCCTTCAATCCATATACGATTGAAGAGTTTCAACAGTTGTTTTAGACTGGAATCGCACAGATGTTTCAGCATTTGATTATGGACGTTATCCGGTCCAGGAGCCTTATCCCTGCACTTTGCAAGCGCACTGCGCAGTTCCCATTCAGAGAATGGTACATTGCAGGACTCCGAAGCAGCAGTGGCAAAGGACAAGGGGTGAGCCTCTGCCTCCCACTTCAGAGTCAGAAATGTAGGATCATAATCCCCGAGCAGGATACATCACTAAAGTGCGATCCAATACTTTTGGCAATGGCAAGATGGTCCGTGATGATGTCTCCGTTGATGGAGACTCCGGGTATCATCAATGATGTCGGGAGTCCAGAGATCCGACGAAGCTTAGTCCACACTTGAGGTGAAGGAGTATGTGCCGTCATAGACGACACATACTTTTCCCACGTCGTTTTCTTAATCTCCCGAATCAGATATCGGGCTCTAGCACGAATCCTTTTAAAGGTGATAAGGTTGGCCATGGCGTTTTGCCTCCAATAGCATTTGAAAGCACGTCGACGATCTGCATTCTGCTGCAATCTCGGCTGTCCACCAAGGGACAAGTTTCCGGCGGGAGTTGCCGGAGGGGGAAGGTATGGTTTCCTCTGCAGCAGCCAAAATACCATTCGTTATGTGAATGGTATGATCATCGACACTCTCAAAGGTATCTTCAGCAAAAAACGCACGTGCTGTGAATGTTGATCAATCAGCCCGACGGAGAAGCCATCGACTTGGTAATTCGATGGCTCTCTGGTTCGGAAGAGTAACAATAATCGGGAAATGGTCACTACGACAAAGGTCGTCATGTACACCCCACTGTAGCAGGGGAACCAGCACACGACTGCACAAGGTGATATCGACACTTGAATAAGTGCCGTGTGCAATAGAGAAGTGCGTAGATTCCCCTGTGTTCAACAAACACAGGGAACGAAAGTAGCAGAGGTGATAGATGGCGTCACCTTAGCCGCAAAAGATACCGGAAATTCGGGTGCAGTCATACCACAGTATCTCTTTCGAGCGTCGTGATATGAAAGCCGATCAAATGTTCTGATTTATTGGATCTTTGCTTCTTTACAGAACTCAGGGCACTGCTTCGACCGCGGAGAGTGACTTCCTTGGCAGTTAGGACAAGTCGGGGAAGGCGTACACCTCTCACCCTCATGTGTCCCCTTGCCACACTCTCTACACACGACCTTAGCAGTGCACCTGGCAGAAACATGACCGAACCTCTGGCATTGATAGCAGCGCATAGATGGAGGGATGGACGGTCTAATGTCGCAATGGTATGACGTGACCTTCACCTGCTTAGGCACTACTTCACCCTCAAAATGGAGAATGAAAGCACCAGTATCGACGCTGTCATTTCCAATTTTCCGGGTGATGCGCCTAATCCTGGTGACGCCTCGCTTCCCCAAATCCCGCATCAATTCCGCGTCGCTATTTAAAATGAGGTTGCGATGGAATATAACTCCACGGACCTCATTCAGCGTATCGTGCTTCTCAACCTTAACAGGAATTTCGCCGAAATGCGTGCATGCCAGCAACGCTTCGGTTTGCTGCTGGTCAATGGTATGCAGAAGGAGCTGCCCATTCCGGAGCTTGGAAATCCCATTAAGGTCGCGATATTTCCCCTCGATTTCCTCCGAAAATAGGATCGATTTTACCTGTTTAAAATCTTCGCAGTCTGTCCTGGTAGCTACCAGGTAGCGAGGAGACCTGTCAACAGGGAACTTCTTGTTAAATGCCTCATCCCAAGGCGTAGGCGTATACACCTTTGGATTCGGTCGACACTCCAGAGATAGCTTTTTAAGGGGGCCACCCTGTGATGATTTTTTCGACCTTTTATTGGTCATCCCGAATCATCCTCCCCGAATACTACCTACTCCGAATGAGAGCCATCACTGTGGGCGGCACCCAACCAAGGCAATACCTTCCTGGCGATAGCAAGTATTGCCCGGGGTCCTACTGCCTTGAACAGGCACATACCCCTCGGCATGCACAGTGATATGTTCGGCGCAAGTATTCGGCCGTGCCTCCATTGTGAGGCGGATACTACTGCAAGGGTACATGGCGCACCCACCTGACAGGATGGGGAATACTGTCTAGGCTTTCTGGCCAGATGGCCAAGTTGGTGGCCCTTCCCCAGGCAGCATGCATGTTTATTTCTAAGGGTCAAACCAAAAATGGGACCAGAAGTCGAAAAAGACCTTAATAAGGCCCTCCTATTAGTCGCCTTTTATGACAGGCAGAGGATACCGTGGATGAATTCTGCCCTCCCCATCCACAGGGGGTCTTCCAAATCAAAATCAGTCATGTCAGTCAGTCTTGTCGGCCCTATTAGTTGCCTCCTACAACAGGCAGGGCATACCATGGGTGTATTCTAACCTGCAACCCACACGGGGTCGAGTGATATGGAGTGATGAATCATGCTATACCCTGTGGCAATCCAATGGAAGGGTTTGGGTTTGGCGAATGTCTGGAGAATGTCACCAGCTACCAGGTGCAGTGCCAGCAGTGAAGTATGGAGGAGTTAGTATTATGGTATGGGGGTGTATTTCATGGTTCGGGTATGGTCCCCCACTAGAAAATACTAAATGCAGAAGGATATGGACACATTTTAAACCATAGTGTACTGCATAGGTTGAGGATTGTTTATATCAGCATGACAATGCACTCTGTCATAAAGCTGCATCTGTGATGCAATGGTTTGTGGACTATAACATTCCTGAAATGGAATAGCCTGTCCAGAGTTCCGCCCTGAACCCAATTGAACATCTTTGGGACAAGTTAGAACGCCGAAATTGCTCCAAACCCCAGCGTCCAACTATACCACCTTCTCTAATTTTGGCTCTTTAGGAAGCTGGAAAAGTTCCAAGATGAGGTGAAAAAACTAATTCCCAAAGGAGAGGTTGGCAGTGTAGAAGAAGAATGGACTAAGTTCAAACAAGGAATGGTAAAATGTGCAGAAGATGCATGTGGTAGAGTTTCAGGTAAAAAGAAGGAAATGTAAACACCCTGGTGGAATGACACAGTAAAGGATGCAGTGAAGGAAAAAAAAAGGCTTGGAGGAGATGGATCAGAGGCAGCAACTCAAAGTAAAGAAAAATATCATGAAGCAATGAAAACATGCCAGAAAATCATACAGGAAGAAAAACAGAAGTGCTGGGAAATCTTCACAGAAACCCTACTGGACGATGTCACAGGAAGTAAGAAACTTCTGTACGGATTGGTTAGAAACTAAGTGAGAAATAAAAATAAAAAATAACCCCTGGCACTACAGCCCATGAAGAGCCTAGGTCTACCAAGCGACCGCTGCTCAGCCATTTGGCCTGCAGATATTGGGGTGACACGTGGTCAGCTTATCGGATCCCCTCGGCCGTTAATCTTGGTTTTCATGACTGGGGCGCTGCCTTACTGTCAGACAGCTACTCAATTGACCTCACGAGGCTGAGTGCACCCTGTTCCAGCACCCATGTCAGTTTCTAAGATCCCTGACTGAGCCGGGAATCGAACCCGGGGCCTCCGGGTGAGAGGCAGATGCACTACCCTAACACCACGGGGCCGGCCTATTGAGAAATAAAGAAGAATCAAAATTTGTGAAGACAGACAGTGGACACATTTTGACACAAAGAGAGGATATAATTCAGCGATGGGAAGAGTATTTCACTAAATTACTTAACATCAAATTCAAGGAACTGGCCAAAGAGGAAGAACATGAAGAAGAAAAGGTGGAAGAAAACCAAAATGAAGACATAGCAATGTTGGAAATAGAAGAAGCCCTAAGGAAAATGAATGGTAAAGCCCCAGGAGTGGATGAAGTGACTACAAAGATGATAAAGGCAGTAGGACCAGTAGGGTTACATTGGATGTATAGACTATATCGAAAGATATGGAAGGAGAAACAAGTACCAGAAGATTGGAAGAAGGGTCTGATAATTCCAGTATTCAAGAAGGGTGATAAGAAAGAATGTAACAATTATCGGCGAATCACTCTTATTTCCCAAGTTGCAAAGATCTTTGAGAGGATATTAGAGAAAAGAGTGAGAATGGAAGTTGAGGCAGAAATGGAGGAAGAACAACATGCATTTCGAAGAGATAGATCAACCATCGATCTAATCTTTGCTCTAAGAAACATGATGGAGAAAAGATGGGAGTTCAAAAAAGATTTGATGATGACATTTCTAGATATTGAGAAGGCATACGACAGTGTACCACGAAGATCGGTCTGGGACGCATTGATAAAAACCAGGGTAGGCAGAGGGGCAGATGATCTCGTAGTTCTGCCCCTTAAAACAACAATAACTAACTAAATAACTAACAGGGTAGGCAGAGCAAAAATACATATGATCAAAGCCATCTATGAAAAGTGTATAAGTAGTGTGAAGACCAAGCTAGGTCATACAAACTGGTTCAGTATTGAAACAGGACTTACAAGGAAGTGTGTTATCCTCTATACTGTTTATAACTGTCATGGATGAAATCCACAAGAGAGTGAAACAAAAAATGGGAAGCAAGGAGACTAAGGCCTTACTCTTTGCAGACGACATAGTAATATGGGGAGAAAATGAAATAGAACTGCAAGAACAAGTTACTGTATGGAATCAAGAGATAGAGAAATATGGAATGAAAATAAGTGTGGAGAAGAGTAAGACTGTAGTAATAATAATAATAATATTATATGGCCTCGGATGCCGGGTGCAAGCTTTGTAATTTGACACCCAGAGAGTAGCTTGCATGTCGAAATTTCGTTGTTCCTTGAATCACTATGAAAGTCAAGGAGGTTAGATATCTAAGCTCCTTGAACACTATAGCGCTTTCTAGTAGAGAAATGAGGAACTTTGTGTTGGCGGAAACTCCCGAGATTAATTTTGCCATTATGAACACGGCCTACTGAATTCGAATGGGTTCTTTGACATGCCAAATTCGTATGACATGTGTGTCATATTTTTGCCGCCTTTCAAAAATCACTTACCACGGCCAGGAACGAACCTGCAATCTTGGAGCTAGTAGACCGACACGCTATCCACTCACCCACCATGGCAAGCTAAGACTGTAGTAATGACAAGAAACAAGAGAGAAGACAGAATATTGAAGTCAATCGAAATCTATTGGAAATGGTGAAAAGCTTTAAGTATTTGGTGAGCATACTCACAGAAGATGGTACAATAAATGAAGAAATTGGAAAGAGAATCCAACAAGCTAATGGGTTTTACCAGTCTGTGAGAGGTTTAGTATGGAACCAGGAAGTCCCAGAGAAATGCAAGAAAGTTCTAATCTCAATGTATAAGGTGCGTTCAAAAAGAAACGAGCCGGAGGCTGGAATGCGCAAACCGGTGACGACATCGGCTAAGCGTGGCGTGTGTAACGAGGTGTGGTTCCGACCAGAGCGTGGAAGGTCACAGCCCATCGCTAGAGGGCACGTGTGCACGTCACTTGATGATACAAAGCGAGCAGCAGCATGCATCAATCGTCAAACGCTGCCAGTCGCATTGCAAACTGTGGCATGGAGGCGTCAAACGAAGACCAAAGAGGTGTTATTCGGTTTTTCTGACAGCGGAAGGAGTAGGGGGAACGGACATTCATCGCCGAATGTCACAAGTGAACGGCGAACACTGCATGTCCCTTACAAGGGTCAAGGCGTGGCACAAGCGCTTCAGGGAAGGACGGGTGTCGTTAGCCGATGATGCCCGGTCTCGGACACCCCCCTGCATTACCGATGACAATGTCGAACTGGTTGATGCACTCATTACCCAGGACCGCCGAGTGACAGTGAATGCCATAGCCCATATCACTCATATTGGCCCCGTATTGACGCAAATTGAATTCAGTAAAGTTTATTTTATTCCGCCCTATTCAATACAATTCAAAGACTTTGTTCATGGAAAACTAAAATACATGTTTCGGGAACGTATGGTCCCTTCTTCAGTCCTTATAGTGACCTAAATTTAACATTTGAACATCATAAGAAATCGATATAATCCTAGATAGAGTAACCATTAAAATTCTAAAACTAATAATACTATCAAAGAATGCGCTATGTTATATGCCTATGTGTAAAAGATAATTATTGTATTAAAAACATGTAGGTTATTATACTACAAAACAACATTGATATATATGGCCTTGTGTAGCCTAGTTATATACATAGTGCACTGTGAATTTAAAAATAGAGGACATATTAAAACATGATTAAAATGACTCAGACAGTATTATATTATAGACTTTTTGGTTTGGGACTGCAATGTGTCCGTTCGTTGTGCAAAATGTAATAGTCCAAAACTGTGAATTCTTCTCTGGAATGGCGTTCTTCCAATATACGCTGGCCCATTTTATCATTGGTGAGTGGCGTGGATGCTGTTCAATTCGCGTGCGACACGGTGCCGATAGTAAGCGTATTATGACGAATTTATGTTCTGAAAGATTGAAAGAAGAAAGAAAAAACTACATTAGGGTCGATATTCTTCGAAATAAATGTAGGTAAAAAGAAAAGAAAGAAAAATTCATTGGCTGACTTACTTGTGGAAAGTTGAAACTGCGGCATCCAATTCCGCTGATTCAAAGAATTGAGACGAAGATGGGGGTGGGGAAGAAAACTGTGCATAAAGAATAATAAAATTTTATAAATATCGAGCAAAACAACTTATTATGGTGGTGGTGGTGGGATAGAGATAACAAACTTGAAATGGAGGGTATTTGTCAATCAAATGCGCATCTTACCTTGCGTGTGTGTGTGCCGTAGCTGAAGCCTCTCAGCATACTGATGGTCTAAGTTAAGAGCTCTGTAGTGTCGCGTGCGGGGAAGGACACGTCAGCAGAGGGAGAGGGGAGGGGGCGCTGTCTATGGGAAGGGCAGTCTGGATGAGATGTGCAATGTGCTGGGAGGGGGAAGGGGTGGGGTTGGAGTACGGTAGTAATTGCCGAGAGTATTGAGATGTTGATCTTCCTATTATGGTCCTGTGCTATAGATAATTGGCCTATACTGTAGTGGAATTACCTGTTGTCATATATTAATCCTATTAGGGTGTCAAATAAAATGTTGGAATCGAAATTAATTTCGTTGATGTTGTGTGAGGGATTGAATCTTTGTGCTTTGTTAATTTCTATTTGTTCTAGTATGTTCATGAGAGATCCTTTCTTTTCCTGGTGTAGTATTTTCAAGTCATTTTCTATGGTAGTAAATTTGTGTCCTGTTTCTGCCATATGGTTCCCCATTGCTGAACATTTGTTATGTTTAACTGCATTAACATGTTCCATATATCTGACCTTGAACCCTCTCCCGGTCTGTCCCACGTAATCGGTATCACAATCACGGTATCACGATTCCAACCACCCAGCATCCCACAAAAAAGCAGCAATTACATGTTTCATCAACAGAGCCCTAAGCATTCCACTCACTGAAACAGATTACCTGAAAGAATTATCCATAATTTACCAAATAGCAGAAGCCAACGGATTCGATAAGAAATATGTTAACAGAATAATCAATAAAATCAAAAGCAGACCCGTAACAAAACTAACTAAAGGAAAACAACCTCCCACATATGCAGTCTTCACGTTCACCAACCAATCCACCTACCACGTCACAAGCACCCTTAAAAAATATAAAATCAAAACAGCATTTCGAACGAAAAACACTAATCAGAAAAAAAAAAAAATGAACTCCAAAAATATTAACGTTGCTAACAAATACAATAATTCAGGAGTATACTCTCTCAATCATGAGCAACGGGATCTCCTTTTTACGTGGAATCTGAACCACGGGAAATGGCATTTCACTTCGAAATTGTCACTTGCATTGACCAGGAATCGAACCCAGTCCGCCTTGGTGAGAGGCAAACAGCTCGACAGCTGTGCCACCACGCCGCACGAATGTTGCTAACAATATATTTTTTCAGTTGGTATGTTATAACAATAATGCTATGGAAAAACACTCAGTATTTAGATAATACGATATGGTAGCCTAGTCAGCAAATAGCAAACCTAATGTAATATCATGACAGCATAGCCTTACCAGGTAAGAGCAAAGATGAGAGAAAAAAAAAAATAGACCAGATGGCTATCTGCACATACCTAGAACATTTCGAATTAGCAATATCAGTACAAGAACGTACAAGGAATTTGTAACTACATCTCAAACAATATAAACATTGCAATCTGTTATTTGTCAATCTGTTATATAGCCATAATACCTATAAATTATCCAACCTGAATCATTCATCCTCAGCCATTCCCACACCCACAAAATGACATTTTACAATTGCTTTATCATCAAAATCCTTTTTATTGCCGAACTTGCTCTTTTCAGAGATTCTGACGGAATGACATCAGCTATTGACAGTAACTAGAGAACCAAACCTGAACATTTTCTGTTTTTACTTGCTCTATCCCCCATAATCACTTACTTCTACCCAGTCCTACAAGGTCCCTGTCTCCTCTTTTCCAATTCCTTGCCCGAGTTACAAATATACACACACAAGCACATGGGACTGAAATGACCAGGATGTCAAAACCCCTAAGTGAAACAACAACAAATCAACTCTCTACTGCTCTCCTAGTGAAAAATAAATTCAAATGCTTTTCAGTCGGTCAACACGATTGTATACTATGGCAACACTGAAAAATGGCTTCCAACATGATAATGCTCGATCCTCATAGAACAAAAAAGATCTAAGAGTACAAATTATAACCTACCTGTGAGAGTTTCTGTCGAACAGCTACTACTGCTGGATTCTTGATCCCTCATTAGAAGTATTGGCTTCATTTTGATTTTCTCTTCTCCATCACTTTCAGATTCATTGAAGATATCCTCAACTTCACGATCCATACTTGCAATATCTTCAGGAGAAAAAGACATCAAGGGATTAATTGTGTCCATGAACCGTCCACTTGGTGTTCTACGCCGCACAGCTGGTTGTTGATGGATGGCATATGTTGTAGGAAGAGGTTCCGGGCTACCACAGTGAGGGGGAGGATGTCTGTTTGTTGTCCCCGAACGCTTCACAGGATATAACATCTCATTCACATGTTCCCAACGTTCGGCACAACACCACAACCACTCGGGAGTGACAATAAAAATCCCTTTCATCCGCCGAGCTATGTTCACTTTTGCTGTACCAGGTCGCACTGCCACTAAATGTGTGGTCTGAGGGGTAATGTCTTGGGTCACTTTAGCACCTAATGAAATTGCCACTTGATAAACCCTACTCTTCTCAAGTTCAACATTTGTAGGAACCAGGCCACTAAATACAAGGTGGGTGCCAGCTAGCACTTTACGACGCACATACGGTATAACACTCTTTAAATCAGGTATATCTTCTTCCTCTTCATCATAGAGGTCATAGAAAGCATGATGAATAGTCTTCAATATCTCCTCTAAATACAGCAAGTAGTCGTCAGTATCTTCCACTTCAACTAACTCATCTGTATCGTTACCTTTAACCTTCCTAGATTTAACACTTAAAGCGCCACTGGCATTCTCAGGAGTCCTTTCTCTATCACAACCACTTTCTGCAGTTTTGTCAGGTATACTATCGGCAATTCCTACATTTTTACATTTTGCCACATCCTTTTCACTTTCATCGTCCGTTATCTCCAAGTCGTCTTTCACATTAGAAACAACAACACAGTTTTCACCAGCATGCTCATTGTCTTCAGTCTTATTCTCACTCACTTCAGCTTCATTTTTACTAACCTCTTGTTCACTCACAGATTTCTTATCACATTCATGTCCAGTCTGAACCTTCTCGTCATTATAACTTTTATCTTCTCCTTTAGCAGAAGCATCTGTCTTCGAACTGTTCACAGTCTGAACCTTCTCGTCATTATCACTTTTATCATCTTCTTTAGAAGAAGCATCTTTCTTCAAACTGTTAACAGTCTGAACCTTCTCAACATCAATTTCATCTCCTTCAGCAGAAGCATTTTCTGCCTTCAAACTGTTAACAGTAGCAGTATTTTTTGGTTTAGACTTCTTTCCTTCATTGCCTGAAATATTAAAGAAAATATAGTCAAAAGCTTAATGACCAACTTCGTAAGTAAAGAATGAAATTTCATAGCTCACCAGAGCAGCAACAAAATCATTAACTCTCACTCATCTTATGCTCAAAAAAAAACACATACAAACCAGAAAAATGTAAAGAGAAATAATATTCCACGAACAACAGTGGGATACAAGTTGGTACAGCCTACTTACCAATCATGAAGACACTGAAGTAGGGTAAAGAAGCAATAGAAATGAAATTATAAAATAAGAAATGAAAATCAATTATTACGTTAAAATATTAGAAACCATTTACAGTGAAACCCCTCAAATCCGAACTAATTGGGGCTGTAGCCTGTTCGGATTTCAATTTGTTCGGATTAGCCAAAAAATATGCATAATATAATAACCAGCCCTCATTACGGTATATGACTGTACATTGAGCGAGGAAGAAGAAACTTCGACAGACAATGTGACTTATACTGAAGCTGCATCTCCTCTTGACATCGCACAGCAGCCACGCCAAGCGATGTCGTTTTCATGCGACGCTCGCTCACAATTGCCTCGGCAGGAAGGTTTTCGTCATTTGGACAACAATTGTTGATAGCTGATTTCAAGTGAAAGATTATGTGATATTTTGTGTATTTCTATGGTTATTTCATTGTTTTTGCAATTAATATAAGCAACTTTTCCGTTGTTCAATCCTGGAAGAGATAAGTAAGTAGGCACATTTACACTTTGCTAACTGTACTTCTTTGTTAATTTTTCGACTAATTATGTAAAATAAAGTTATAATGTAAAATGTATCAATGTTTTATGACTGAATAAATAAGTTTCTCTTTTCTTTCCGCGTCTTTTTCAAACTTATATCTGTCGGAAAGAACTCGTTCGGATTACTCGGGATTTCGGATTTCCGGGGTTCGGATTTGAGGGGTTTCACTGTATAGTGCACTAGATGCAAGAATTAATTCATTAATTAATTAACTTCCAATAATTATTGAATAGCATGAATTATTGAAAAACACGAAAGGTATTTCTTTTTCATAAGTGAATGACGTTCTTGGTAAGTTTAATGGATAAAATGAACTATATTATTAGGTGGTCATTTATTGCATTATATTGAGTTAAAAAGATCCTAAATTAATTGAAAGTGAATAATTCAAATAATTCAAAATCCCACCTCAATCACAGGATTTGTAATTACTCAAAACTCAAAGTACCTTGTTTCATGTTATTTACTATTAATTTGAAATACAAATAATTTGAAAGACTACTCCCATCCTGTGACTGCAATCCAATTTCTTCAACATATTCTACAAAAATTGTAATTTTTCACGTAATTAACTCATTAAAAAAATTGGTTGGTACGATCAAAAATATGTTGGTAAAGAACGTGGGAACAGAATCAGTTCTGAAATTCTCTAAAACAATGGCTATTCCATCTCTAATTTATGGCTCGGAAACATGTATGTTATCAGTGAGAGAAAAGAACAGGGAGATACAGACAGCGGAGATACGCTTGATGCGACTTCTGGCTGGCTTTACCCTGTTAGATCAGCAGTATTGTACAACAACTTGGTGTAGCCTACCTAAAGAAATGAACACCTGTACCAACATTTATAAATGGAAAGTTCTCGGCTTCCTGTAAATATCTAATCTTACCAAGTGAACCGAACCAAACCAAACCCCGAGGCACCACAGCCCATGAAGGGGCCTGGCCAATCAAGCGACCACCACTAACCCAGCCATTCAGCCTGCAGATTGCGGGGTGATGCGTGATCAGCGTGTCGGGTCCCCACAGCCGTTAATCTCGGTCTCTATGACCAAGGCGCTTCCTTACTGTCAGGCAGCTACTCAATTGTCCTCATGAGGTCGAGTGCACCCTCCATTCAAACCTTTACATCAGTTTCTAATATTCCGGACGGAGCTGGGTCCAACTTATCAAGTACGTGGTAGAAGAAGAATTGGTAGACCAATGAAGAGATGGAACAGGTCTGATGGCCTAAACCGTGCAGTTTATGACGATGATGATAAACTCATTGTGTTTGTACTTCGTACTGCCTCCACTTGCTTGATGTGCACAATCCAATGCACGACTCCTTTTGACTACAATCTAGTTGAACAATCGATTGTTCAGGGCTATCAATCCAATTTATTTTCAAAAAAAAATTGATTAATTTCATTCAAGTCAATTAAATCTGAGTAATATTCCACGATACTGGCTGAATCTATACAGTTGATTTGTGGAGATTGTGCCGCAGTTTCATTTGAATAAGCCAAAAGGATGCTTTGGCAAACAATAGCTTCTCGGATTTGAAAATAAACGATTTCAACCACACCAAACTTTTATATTTAAATGTATTTAGAGCATAACCTACAGCCTATAAAGTTTATTTACAATATAAGTAGAGTTTATAACACATCACCACGGCTTATTTTCTCTTACGAATGTTCTACAGACAATAATTTTAACAAATGCACTCTACAGTAGACCCATAAATTAAACGCCCGCAAAATATCAGAAGTGCATTGTATTATATTTTCTAGGACAGCGATTCGAGTTTATTTCATTGTAAAATAAAATTGGGGATAAAAATGCAGAGAGAGTCTTATTATAAATTAAAAATTCAGGGTTCTCGGGTTATTGTAATTAAATGCCAGGATGACTTGGCTTCAACTTCTAGTGAGTAAAAATAACAAGCTTACTATATACTGTATTTACTGTTAATCTCCTATTGCCATTATTAATCGGAAAATTCTTAGCATGTCTCAAGCAATGTTAGTTTATGTGAACAGAGGCTACCTTGTGTAACACTGTGACACTACACTCGGGCAATGTGCACAAAGAAACACTTTAAGTCTATGACTGATTTAAAATTAACCATGTTGGTCACATTTTTTGGGATGCTTCCATGTTGACTTACAATAGTTTGTTATTAAATAGGTTCCACCTAGTAGACACCTCCGTTTATTCTTATACACACTATACCAACATGTTTTGCGCCATTTTATAGCTATTCTTCAGCGTTTGGTTTGATTTGTGCGCTAAAGTTCATATCCCAATTAAACATATAAATCTAACTAAAGTGGAACCTTGGAATGCGAGTAACGTGGTCTACGAGTGTTTTGAAAGACTAGCAAACATTTTAAATAAATTGTAACTTGATAAGCAAGAGAGTTCCGCAATACAAGCATCACGTGTGGCCTGACTGTGTTCTTAAACGTGAGTTTGAGGGGACTGTTGGTGACAATGAGCCGCCGATTGTCGAAGAAATTGTGTCCTTAGGGAAGACCATAGGGAAGAACTGAAGAAAATGTGGAAAGAATATTTTGAAGAACTTCTGAACCCAAATGGAAAAGATGGTGAGGAGGAAGAAATCGGGGAAGAGGAAGATGAACTGCAAACAGAAAAGGACTTAACATGGAAAGAAGTGGAAGATGCAGTGAGGAAGATGAAAGGAGGGAAGGCACCGGGTGTGGATGAGTTGAGTGTAGAGATGGTGAGAGCAGCAGGAGAGGTGGGGATACAGTGGCTGTACCGAGTGATGAGGACAGCATGGAAGGAAAGGAAGACCCCAGAGGACTGGAAAAAAGGAATCATTGTCCCGATCTTCAAGAAAGGTAGTAGAACAGATTGCAGAAACTATCGGGGAATAACACTGATGAGCCATTGTGCAAAGATCTTCGAGAAAGTTTTGGAAAAGAGAATTAGGACAAGGATAGAAGGAGGGATGAGGGAAGAACAACATGGCTTCAGAGCAGGAAGGTCCGCAGTGGATTTGAATTTTGCTGTAAGGCAGTTACAAGAACAGCACTATGAGTATGGAACAGATCTACTGATGGCCTTCCTGGACATTGAGAAAGCATATGACAGTGTATGCAGAAACAAAGTATGGAAGTCCCTGGAGGATAGAGGAGTAGAGAAATGGACTATAAAGAGGATAAAGGAGATGTACAAGGGAAGCGTGAGCTGTGTGAAAGTGGGAGGAGAGAGATCTGACTGGTTGGAACAAAGAAACGGCCTGAAACAAGGAAGTGCACTGTCACCGTTACTTTTCATTGTGGTGATGGATGACATAATGACCCGAGTGGCACAAGTAATTGGGGACGGAAAGATGAAAGCAATGGTGTTTGCAGATGATTTGATGATTTGGGGAAACAAGGAGGAGGAGGTACAGGAACAGTTGGACGTGTGGGAAGGAATAATACAGGGATATGGGATGAAATTTAGCATAAATAAGAGTGAGATGGTGATCACAACAAGGAAGAAGGAAAGAACCACAACGGGAATAACAATTGGTGGGGAACAGCTGAAGAAAGTGGAGAGTTTTAAGTATCTGGGAAGCCTGATACAAGATAATGGAAGAAACGATAGAGAAATAAATGAGCGGGGGAGGCAGGCAGAAGCATTTCGGAGGAGTGTGAGAAGCATGTTATGGAGCAAGGATGTCCCTCAGAACAGCAAAAAGATCATATATCGGACGTACTATGTCCCTATCCTGACGTATGCCTCGGAGACCTGGGTAATGAAAGGAAGGGAGAAGAGCAAAATACAGGCCAGTGAGATGAGGTTGTTGAGAAGCAGTATTGGAGCTACAAAGATGGACAGAATAAGAAATGAGAGGACCAGAGAATTAATGAAGGAGGAACCATTACAGGATGGTATAGAGAAATCTAGACTTAGATGGTATGGACATGTAAAACGAATGGAGGAGAAGAGGATACCCAGGAGAGTACATGAGACGAAGTGGGAAGGAAAGAGACCGAGGGGAAGACCGAGAGACAGGTGGCTGAAGGGGGTGGAAGAAAGCGTGAAGAAGAGAGGAGAAGACTGGACAAGGGTGGAGGCTGAGAGATGGTGGGAAGACAGAAGACGTTGGAGAGGCTTGTGTTCCAAACAGACCCGGCCAGTGGCTGGAAACTGTGCAAGATGATGATGATGATGAGGGAAGACCATGGGGCTGGAGGTGTATGAAATGGACATTCAAGAGCTCGTGGAAGAACATGGCCAGGAACTGACCACCAATGAACTGAATGACCTTCATCGCGAACAACAGGAGGAGGGTATGGGGGAGATCTCGTCCAGGGAAGAGGAGGAGGAAAAGTCAATGGAATCTCTTACTTCAACTGAGATTCGGGAGAAGTGGAAAATGTGGGAAACGGTGCAAAATTTTGTAGAAAAACACCACACGAATAAGGCTGTAGCAGTGACAATGCTGTCAAATATTCGTGACATTGGAAAGATTCATCGTTAAAGCTGTACGAAAAGAAAAGATGTGCATTTAAGGACGTGCATCTCAAAGCATAGTCCATTGAAGAAATTAAAAGTCCAAAATTCTCACACATGATTCGCCCTTCAAATTACAATTTATCCGTATTTTGAATTAAACATTACATAACTTGAAAGTAGAGTAGAATCCAAGCCAGTGAAATGAAATTCCTAAGAAGTATGATAGGTAAGACAAGGAAAGACAGAGTGAGGAATGAAGATGTTAGGAAGGAAGTTGGGATGGGAAAACTAAATGAGAGAATTGAGAAGAATAAACTAAGGTGGTTTGGACATGTAAAGAGGATGGAGGAAAATAGAATACCAAGACAGATGCTGGAGGCGAAGTGCAAGGGTAAGAGAGCAAGGGGAAGACCTAGAACAAGGTGGATTGATTCAGTGAAGAACAGCGTGAGAAAAAGAAATCTGGACTGGGACAAGATCGTGGAAGAAGAATGGTGGAAGGAAAGAGGAAAGTGGAGAAGTGTCATAAATACCCCGACCCGGCAGGAGCTGGATAAGGGGAAATGATGATGATGATGATAACTTGAAAAATAGTCCCCAACTTGTATCTCCAGACAGGACGGTGTAAGAAGATTGAAAGAAATGACATAATTTGTAGAATGGGAACCTGGATTGTTCGATCACTTAAGTGGATTGGAAAATTGAAAAATATCAAAGAGGAAATGGATAGGCTTGAGATTGACATTCTAGGACTCAGTGAAGTGAGATGGCCAAATAATGGTGACTACAGGACACACATTCAGGGGATGAGTTCCCCAAAAACTGGCTTTAATGGGACGGGCTCATGAGACTCGTCGTCCGTCAGCACATAATTACATGTAAAGGTGAGATGAGATAAATATGAATGGATGCATGTATCCCAAAGAAGCACCTTTCTGTCTTTTTTTTTTTTTTTTCTTATTGCCAGCTAGCATGCGTAAGCGGTAAAGGGTTGGTCTTGAAACTTAACTTGAGCTCGGCTGCCAGTTAAAATCTGGCCACAGGCATAGATGTGTATTATGTTGTCTTTAACCTCTCAGTGTGGGAGGACTTGCACCTCACTGCTACCCTGTGCTGCGGGAGGAGATGAGCACAGAGCTTGCTTATAAGTGCACACCGTCATATAAGACGTTATAACAGAGCCGAGAAGCATTGGATTTAAACCAAATTTTCAGAGTTTGTTAATGACAAATGTAGTGAAGGAAAACACAATTTACTGGAACTATACTATCAAATTTTAAAGACCATGCTTACCTTAAAAAATCTCGTAATACTTTCAAATCTATCAAGGAAAATGGCAGAATTAAATATGAGAGTGGCTAGTAAACGGCTTTCTGAGAAATAGGACCTCAGTGTGGGTTTTTGAACATTGCCCATCAGCATATATAGTGCAAAAACTACGTACATTTCTTCGACAGTAACTGGAACCCATTCATTTACCCTTGACATGTGCCATCATGTGCTGCTTAGCATAGATATTTGTCTGTTTCACAATCATACTCACGAATTCACACGTAAAAATAACTGAAATATTGCCACAGGATCTAAACGATTCCTCGCAGCTTCTTGCGGCCCTTAATTTCCAGTAATCACTTCCCTTTGGCCGATATAATTCCCCATGTCATCCCAGACAAATTCCTGACCGGCAACATTTTACCCGTGTCTTGCGATGTATTTACGTAACCACATTCACTCCCACTGTCACTACTTTCATTTTCAGACTCTATATTTGAATCATCACTCAGAGAAACCAATATTTCCGACCCATCATTCACTAAAACTTCACTAATATAGGAATCCGCTATCGGAAGCACTCGTTTAGCCGCCATTATGTGTTTACAAACACACAACAAAAATCTAGCTCTTTGCAATCGGATTTATCTAATGTGATCGATGCAAAATCGATATATTTTTACTCGAGACGAGAGATCATAGCTTCCTTTATCGATATAACACAGCAAAATTGTAATAGTTACGAAACTAGGCACGAGATGGAAGCACAAAGCAAGCACTGCAACGTGCGTGCAGGTAACGGCACTCCGCGACAGAGAGCGGCGAGTTAATGACGTGCAGTTCACGGCACTCCACACTGAGTGGTTAATTCTAATCTCATTCAATTTCTATGATATAATACCTACATTGTAACAATCATCTTTCCTCATCATACCAAGACACATAATGCACGTAAAAATAAATTAAATTTGAGTTGGCTGCACGGCTAAAAGGCCAAAGGCCAACGGCTATTTCTAAAAGCCATCTTTTAGAATTTGCATGCTGGCTGATAATTTATTCCTCTTACCAGGTGTTTGATATTGATTTTTGTCTCCCAGTACCTAATTCTAAGCAGAACAATGTTGTGGATGCTACTTGCGAAATTACCCATGGGTGTTGGACAAACAAGGTCCCACAGTCAGGCCATAACTAAGCAACTCCTGTCACCAGTCTCCCAATTAATATGTTTTGTTACCCTTACGACCATGCAATCAACAAGTATGAAGAGCTAGTGAACATCTCCTGATTCTTATGGATTAGTACCATGACTACTGGAGCAAATGGCATGAACATTCATTTTTAAGTAGAAGGTATTCCTAAAAACTAGGCGACAAATTATTTAGGTAATACAAAGGGGAGTGGGGGTTAAGAGGAAGCCTCAACTCCCAAGAGTAAAGCAATTGCACAATTTATATCCATCTCTTGACATGAAGCTGAAGCCTCCGTGGCTTAGGCGGCAGCACGCCGGCCTCTCACCGCTGGGTCCGTGGTTCAAATCCCGGTCACTCCATGTGAGATCTGTGCTGGACAAAACGGAGGCAGACAGGTTTTTCTCCGGGTACTCCGGTTTCCCTGTCAAAATTTCATTCCAGCAACACTCTCCACTATCATTTCATTTGCCATTCATTAAATCATTGCCCCAGAGGAGTGCGTCAGGCCTCGGCAGCCGGCACAGTTCAAATCCTCGCCGCTAGATGGGGGCTTCATTCATTCCATTCCTGACCCGGTCGGAGACTGGAAGCAGGCTGTGGATTTTCATTTTTCTTGACATAAAGCTATAGGCTTAGACATGATTTTGTGGAACGAGCTCGGAGACACCGGAATATAATTTGCCACTCCCACGATAAGGCAAGAAGCACATCCTTCTTGCATACACATGTCCTTATTGAGCATATTAGGAGTCACAAGATATCTACCATTCACCGTGGATTGTGTCCATACATTCACTACCTAATCTCTCTCTCCAATCAACAAGAATGACTGAAGTACTGGTTGCTGCCCATTCTACTGATGAGACTGGGAGGTAACAGGCTCATTGGGGGCAAGAAATATTGATTGGAGTGATGGCGTGAATGCCCACCTCTCAAGATGGTGAGTGTGTGGTGTGAAAATTAACCCTGCCCCTTTTGTGTGTTTTTCCCTGCATCTGTCTGTCGTTAGTGGATCAGCAGTAGATCGTCTTACTCGTGAATCCAAGAGTTCAATCACTAGCCGAGGAAGTAGGACTTTTGAAGGGCAGGAAAAATCCACAGTACTCCAAATAGTATGTCGGCTTGTAAAAGATATTGTATCACATTTGATGATAACTAGACAAAATTAATTGAATCACAGCCATAAGTTGCCAAGTTTCTACTAGATGGCATTGCTAACTGGAACCCCGAAATTGGAGAGTAGTTCACCAAAATCATTATTTTGTTTCCACAAACTGTGTTTTTATTTCATTTTACTGCTCACTGATTGATCATAAATCTTTTTATATCATCACCATCTACAGTCGGACAGTTATACCATATTTTAAGTTTACTTGGCCTTTCCAATAATTAAATTAAAGATTTTTGGAAGTTTTGTAAAAATACAATAAAATTTGCAAGATACAAGACAGAACTTACCTAATTTTGTGAAGTCAAATCCTTCCTTTTCATCATTTTCACACTTTGCAAGCCCAGGTGGTGCATTAATATCTCCAGTATGTTGAAAAAAATGGTAGGGTTTGACATGAATCAAGTTGGGTGCATAATTCCACACATCCTCCCGATCATCAATTATGCACACCATGTTGTCACCACAGGGAAAAAGAGCCCTAGTAAAGGAGATAATTATACTTAGTGCAAAACATTGGAATAGTTTCAAGGAAGATGCTTACAAATCATTTTCTATTAGACTACCCAAATGAGGAAAGGATAGAGGACAGGAAATTACATGGAAGATGAATGATGATCATGATATTTGCTTTAAGTAGCCTCACAAGTAGGTTATCAGCTCCTAATGACAAGGAAGATCATCAGAGTACTAGGGAACTCTCTGCTGTGGAGAGGGCTTGTCACGTGGCATATCAAGTAGCTTAAGTTGTCAATGCCTCTCGCTTTAAAGCATACTGTGCCTTAACTAAGAGATTGTTGTTTATTATGGGCTTGGACCATGTTGGTCATTAGCCTCATGTACGAATTTGTTTGATAAACTGTGTTTCTGTGGTGATTGCAGTATTATGGGTAGCTGTAATTTTTAGGGTCAAGGATGAAGCAGGTGCCCGATGACTTGCATTAAGGCACTATCCTGGAAGAAGTGGGGAAAGTTACAGTAGTTATTGTTGCTTTAAGGGACTGAACAGCAAGATCATCTGCCGCTTAAGCGCGGAAAACACTAGAGAAAACCAAATGCAGGATAGCCGCGGCCAGTACCCCTCTGAACCTGCAACAGGTTCCCCCAAAGTCATAGGGCACGGCTATTCCTTGGGGCATAACTAGAGATTCATCACCCTGAATGGCAGTAATGATGGCCATAATAATTATGTTTCAAATAGCATTTAAAACACAGCATGTTTCTGTTATCTTGCTAATGATAGCTCTGTGACACAGAAAATATTGGCTTCAGCACTGCCAATTCATAACCGCAAAGTGCGGTGAGCGACAAGATAGTTTCACTGCGGTGGGAGTTTCCACACGCACAGTATTATCATTACTAATAACTACTAATAGCACTAAATTTACTTGCTGGAAGAAAAATTAATTTAAACAAATTAAAATAGACAAAGGATAAAGAAAATAAGAAGAGAGAGTGAATAAAGGCTCTCAATCCTCAATGAATGATGTATGAGAGACTTGAAAGAAAGTAGGATCACAAGGGAAAGGAGAAAATAAGAAGAGGGGCTCACCCCAAAGTGAGCATGCCGGAAAAGGGGGAGGATTTTTTCAAGATCACCAACCCTGTGGAAGTAGTCTGATTAATGGCTCTGAATGTCACCTTGCAGTAGGTAGGGAATAATGTGGATATGTTTGATCATGCTCCTAAACGAGAAAGAAGGATAAAAAAATAAAGAGGGATGGTCTGATCCCTTGCAGAAATGAGTCCAGGGGTACCTATCCCAACCCTAATCCTATGTATGAAAAGAAAAACTAAGGAGGAGAAAACTGTAAAAAAAAAAAAAAATTATACTCTAGAAGAATTTTGGCCGAGTGTCAATAGAAACACAACCAACATGCAATATCCTTGGATTGTAACCATAGATTACCACAAAATTATATTATTGTATAAACATATCTCTCCAGCCTAAATCCCGTCCAAAAGTGTCGTACGACTTAATAGTTCATTCCTCATGGAGATTTACATGGTAAGTCCAGAATAGAGAAGCAGAAGCTGGAAATATAGGATTACAACACACTTAGTTGCAAATGTGACAATTGAAAGATGATCATGAAAGCTGTTCGTGGGTAAACAACGATACAATAGCACGGAACAGAACAACTAAAGCCCATTCAGTCGAATACCCGATAGTTTACAGTATAATTTCTTAAACTAAAATGCTCCACTCCTATCCATGTCATCATTCAGTAACAAAAGCCCCATAACATAGAAAATCAGGGAAAGCAGCGACATATCAGGTAAAAGTAAACCAAACAGCATATTTTCTAGGTTTTTGTCCAGTCTGTTGCAGAGCTTCATGCAGGGGGAAAAATGGGGCTCATCAACAGGCTTTTGGTACACCCTGCCTGGATCCTGCAGGGTAGTGAACATTACTCTGTGTACCAAAAGATAGTAGATGGGAAATAGCGCCCGCAGCAAAGAAGCACAAGTAGCGCAAGGTTCACTATTCCAGTGGGGTCCAGGCAGGGTATACCAAAAGCCCAATTTGGTACACCTGGACAAAACCCTCACAACAGACTCTACAAGATTTGCTGGTATTTAATTACTTGTCCTTGTTAAGCCAATATTCCATCTTTATTGACGTTTCGTGGGTAGTTTACTGTTTCTCTCTCCTCTCAAATGATTCTTAATGTAAAATGCTCATCAAAAAGAATCAAAATGAAAGTAGGGGGACCACTTATTGGGGGTATATCATCATCATCATCATCATCATCATTTCCCCTTATCCAGCTCCTGCCGGGTCGGGGTATTTATGGCACTTCTCCACTTTCATCTGTCCTTCCACCATTCTTCTTCCACGATCTTGTCCCAGTCCAGATTTCTTTTTCTTATGCTGTTCTTCACTGAATCAATCCACCTTGTTCTAGGTCTTCCTCTTGCTCTCTTACCCTTGCACTTCGCCTCCAGCATCTGTCTTGGTATTCTATTTTCCTCCATCCTCTTTACATGTCCAAACCACCTTAGTTTATTCTTCTCAATTCTCTCATTTAGTTTTCCCATCCCAACTTCCTTCCTAACATCTTCATTCCTCACTCTGTCTTTCCTTGTCTTTCCTATCATACTTCTTAGGAATTTCATTATTAATTTCATTATTGGGGTATACTAACGACAATAGTGGTGAATAGCATACTGTTCTCTGGTTTGGAACAGAATTTGCTGATAACCAGTGAAAAATGCCTTAAAAAAAGTGGGAACCTTTTTGGGTCAATATTGGAAGAGGGTCTTGCACTTGATAGGCTCTTATTTGCATCATTTATATAATTTCACGCTGATTTATTTATGATGGTATCATTGCAATACCGAAACTTGTAGGTCGTTTAATCTTTTATTAAACAACTTCTCCAAGTATTGATGAGGCGGATGTTCAAGTTATCAATATTATCAATTATTTGCAAATAAAGAAGTTCAAACAAACAATCAATCAAACAAGCATTCATACTATTTGTATGACTGTGCACAGTAGACAAATAAACATATAAAGATAAATGAAAAGAACAACTTACTTCAGATTTGCAGTTTTTGAATTTGGATTGAAGCATTCATCCCGAGAAAGAATTCTATGAGAGAAGTACTGCCCGCCTGGATCCAAGAACATAGCAATCATATGCGCATAGTTACGCGCACCAAATGTGCAGATGTGGAGCTCGTAAAACTGACTCATTTCACTGAGAAACTTCTGGGTTCCTGGCCGAATACGAGTATGATACCAAGGAGAATTCGGTCCATGCAACTGGAAATGGTACACATCCTGAAAAATATCACTAATTAGCAATTACACACTACACATAATCAATAAAATTGACATGAAGGGGAAGATGGGGGATTTAAGCTGCTTACAGTATATATATTGTACCTTACAATTTTTCTCAAATGAAAAAGCACATTCACAAGCGTAAGCCTCAATGACTGCATTAAGACTCGTATGATATCAGAAACTGATTGGTTCGACAATGAGTGCAATGAGTGTCACTTCCTTTCTATTGGGTCATCGTCAGCTGTGACTCGTTTACGTTTCATACATTTCTTCCTAAACTAACGACAATGGTGGTGAATAGAAGATTGTGAAGCAAACGTGCCACTGTTCTCTAGGTCCATCATTTTGTTTGGAACAGAATTTGCCGATAACCAGTGAAAAATGCCTTAAAAAGGTGGGAATAATTTTGGACGATAATGGAGGAGGGTCTTATATGTGATAGGCTCTTATTTGTATTATCCATTAGAGATGAGCATGGGTAAACCATGAACTCGGTGCACTGTCTACGAACAGTTATGGCGATATCAACAACCTCCAAGCCGAGTCAGATTTGGAAGAACAGAACCATAACAAAGAACGCCAAAACTAGGGTCTATCGTTTGTTAATTATTTATCAACGGTAACTGTAAGGTTGGTACAACCTATTAGCATACTAACAGTTCGTGAAGGAGATATTAATGTACATAGCAAAGTTGAATGTCGAGAAGCCAAACCACCATTGTTATTGGAGCAGTCGTTCAGAAGTTAATGGGGAAGGAAACAGTTCAATACACACACATTGTCCCACGAATCTCAAAATTAGGGGGTGCATGGTAGCGCAGCGGTCAAACTGTTGGCCTCTCACCACGGCAGACCGAGTTCGATTCCCGGTCAATGCATGTGAGATTTTGAAAGAGAAATGCCATGTCCTGTGGTTCGGATTCCACTTAGAAAGGAGGTTGATTGGATTATTATCCATTTTAGGTCAAAAAATATTCCAAAACTTTTAAACATTAATAAATACACACACTCTAATCACCCTCCTCCTCTATCGCCACCCCTCCCTCCCCCCTGAAGCTCCCCTCAACCTTCATGCCACCAATACTTGGCGTCATGCTACCCCCCACTCTCATGCCTCCGCGATCCTGCCCAGGAGTGAGCCACACAGCTATAACAACTTCAGTGCGCGCTAATATGCTCAGTGACGCCGCTAATATGCTCAGTGACGCGTATCGGCAAGCAACTTTGCACCAGCTAAAGTATGACAATATCTTTTTCTTCTCCCTTGCTCATTTACAAGGGGACCCTACGGCAATCTGATTTTTGTAATTTTTCCCGCTTCGGGTACGTAAAGTTCAGACCTCGAACAATAACTTCCCAAAGCCGTTCAATGCCATATTCATAAATTCTCGAGAAAATAGACTTCTAATTTGATTTGTTGATTTTGCTGTGCAGACTGAAGAAGGACACTATGTGCCCAAAACATGTCTCTGCTTAAAATGTATTAAATAAAAGTTATTTGTATAAAATAAGTATTGATTAGGCGGAAAGTTAACCCACTAAGTTTTCATTTAGAAAGACAGTCCTGTGGCTCATGATCGAAAGATTAACGGTCATGTAAAAATGCAAACTTCCATCCTTTAATATCAAAATTTTACTTTCAATTTTTTATGATGTAAGTACACAAAACAAAAAAACTTACTACAGCCTATTGAATTGATGAAAAAATTGTTGCTCTTTGGCCAAACGTGTATGTCTGAATATATATTGTATTCAATCAAATATCGAGTTGGATTTCCACGACCATATTGATGACAAATGGAAACTTACAGTTGTTAAGTCGTGTATTGTAGAGAAAAGTTAGAGAATTGAAACGTTGGACTCAAACCAGCAATCACCAGCTCTGTGCGCCATTACTCTGACCTCGGAGCTAACAGCTAAATGACTTTGGCTTTCTGTACAATACACGACCAAATAGCTGTAAGCTTCCATTTGTCATTCAGGTGAAGTATTTATCTTACTACCTGCACAAAGCTCTTTGATTGGAAATAAATGAATCGGTCGGAGCTGAAAAGCATTAAGTCAGTTTTCACTACTTTTCAGGAGACAGATAAAACGTCATTGATAGAACAGATTTTAACAAACACACTATATTAGTCATCTATGTTGTGAAGCAACTATTCAGGTTATATTTGTGTTAGCGGAATATCAATTTTAATTTAATAAACATATTTTTCTAATCAATTTTGCAAACGTGACTCAATGCCTTTCAGCTCCTTGGTCAGTTTAGTGCGGCATAAAGCCATGCAGAATTAATATTTCACATGTTATTTTATTTTAAAATGGATTTGTAACATAAAAAAACACATAAACCCTGTACAAATGTAATTTACAATAGCGCTGTAACGCCCGGGAATCTTGCAATGCGGCCAACATTAAGTACGGAATACAGCACTGAAGGGGAGCAAGTCATTGACTTAATGCTTTTCTCCTCTGATCGCACTGCAGGTAGCAGTGGTTTCTGGCTTAAACCCACAAAACAAATTGCTTTGTGATGGATTTCGCCTAGCCAGTGAGCTTCCGTGCTTTTCCTCCTGATGAAAATGTTTTGTGTGTAGCTTCAACAGAAGGCTGACTTAATTCTTTCCTATGCCGTTCCAATGCCCCTGGGACAATACTTCAGAATACCAATTCTTTAAAAAATAACCATTTTTGACTTAATGCTTTTCAGCTCCGACCGATTCAAATGAGTATTTCCGACAGAAACCACAGTAAGGATCCAAACACCACGAGCCAGTATTCAGATGTTTAAGGATGAAGTACAGATTTCAACACAGCCACTTACAGAATAAGGATGTAACTATCAGATGTGTAACAAATCACCGAGCATTCAAATTCAGCACATAAGTTACCTTCAAATTTGGAGGAATATTGTCATTTGTCGTGTGAATCAATGTCTGATCCAAATCAACCAGCAACACAAGTTTCTTTTCCCTCAGTAAACGAACTTCATCAGCTTTCCCCAAAATTTCTGCTTGCTGTAAAGAGAGAGAGAGAAAAAAGATATTACAATCCCAATTCGCTGAGTGTAATTAACCACCAACTTAGAACATTTTTTATTCTTTACATGATTAACTTCCACTGAAATAAAACAAAACAAGTAGTTCCTTGGCAAACTAAAGAGCCTACTTTCCTTCAAATTATAGAGACCATATATCAACAGTTGGCAGATCTGGCGACTCTGAATATATTCTTAGTTCCATCTCTTAAGGTCCACAATGCTTATGCAAAATTTGGTTGAGATCCAATAGATAGTATGCACATTACATGTATTTAAATATTGAATTTATCAGCATGCGTAAGATCAGGTTGGCGACACTGACATAAATTGGATGCTCAAACCTAAATTGAAATATTATGATCTATATATGTGCCAATTTTCAAAGAACTTCATTTATTAGTATGGAAGTTACATGTGATTCAACATTAAAACTATCAGCATGCGTAGAAACATGTTGGCAGTACTGTCTTATACCGGTTACTGAAAATTAACCTACATTTGCAGGTACTATATGTATGCAAAGTTTAGAACTGTTGGCCTGCATACTTGCTGATATATTGAGATTAGGATAAAAATGTATAGAGTGCATTTTTCAACAGTTGGCAGTCCTGTTGATACAGAAAATAATGCATATTCATATCTGCTCCGGTGCGCAAATCACATACCAAATTTGGTTGAAATCCAATAGATAGTATGGAAGTTACATGCATTTAAAGATTGGACCTATCAGCTGGCACAGACTCACGTTGGCAACACACGCATGTATGGGCTCCTGTAAATTAGTCTACATCATATTAACTACATGTGTGTCAATTTTGGAACAATTCCCATGCATATCTTCCGAGATATCCAACATAGATCTCAATTTTCAATAGTTGGTAGCACTGACATCATTTTCAAATATGGCCTTGTGATATTCAGGCATAGCTCTTTACTCACACCAAATTTGGTTTCGATATCTGCAGCCGTTTATGATTTGATGGGGGAGGGGGCAAACACACAGACAGACAAACGCACATTGCCCGGATCAATCTCATAAGTCTACCTTTTCCTCATTTTTACAAAATGTGAAAAGTAGGCTAAAAATACAAGCATACTAGAAAAGGAAGTATGATAAGGATTTCATACTATCAGACCAAGTATGTGTACATGTACAATATACAAAAAGACCCAGTTGACTGGTGTTGAGTTGGCACCAACGTCATCAGCTGTCGCTCGTTCCCGAGTATAAAGTACTTCCTGATGGTACTTTCCAATCTTATCTCAATTTGTGAAAGTGTTTCAGACCGATCCTTGCATCTACAGACGTTGCGATGAATGGATGGGGAAGGCCGTGGTCGAGTTTGATGATGCTTGTGTAACTGACGTTTGGTTTCTTCAAGGAAGGGCAACAGGATCAAGGTGAGGTGGTGCCTCCATGAACAACCTTCTGCAATTGCCTCCCAGTTTTCCACTTAAATGCCAGTCACCTTCATGGTTTGTTTCAATTGATCTTAATACTGCCTCGAAGGAGCCCCACGTGATCTTCAGTCAGTGCCATAGAGCAGTGTTTCCCAAACTTTTTTGTGTGTGTACCACTTTAAGGGATTTGAATCTCTCACGTACCACCTAATGGTTTGCAGATATAGTAACTATAACCCCCACCATCACTACATAACAGACCAAAGGATGGATTGTAAATTGTGTTTGTTAGAGTTAGACGTTGGAGTTAAAGTTCAATTAATAAAAAGTGCGTCAAGTTGTTTTATTATTTATTACAATAAGTACCGGTATTCAATTCAAACATTCAGATATGACATTGCACAAAAATAATATTAATAAAATAACTCTTAATAATTAAACATAAAAACTAAAGTTCAACTAACTACTTCAATGTGAAGGGTGGGCTTGAATATTAGAAGCCAGCTTGGGAATGTCTGGTTTAAGATTGCCGAGTCTCAAACGAAGATCGTTTTCCACTGTAAAGAGCCTATTCCGGTATTTATTCTTGAGATAAACAAGTGAAGGAAAATGCAGTCTCACACAAGTACGAAGTAGTGGAAGGCAGCAAAAATCTAACTGCTTTGTCAGCTATGTGTGCATAGTCTGCACGCCTCTCAACCCAAAAGTTCACAAGAGTCATTTTTGAAAAAGCTTGGCTTAGTTCTGAATCATAATTCAATTCATAAAACTGTTCCTTATCTTTGGCCTTCAAGTCCTCCGACAACATATCAATGTTTTTATATTTTTAAATTTTATATTTTTCGTAACGTATCTAATATTTTTTATTTTTCGTAATATCACCGCATACCACTGCAACAGTACGAGCGTACCACCAGTGTTACGCGTACAACAGTTTGGGAAACGCTGCCATAGAGGATTTTAAAAAATACTCGGAGAATATTACATATTTGTAAGAAATTGATGAATTATGGACCATTATGAAACCTACATTTTTTTAAAACAAAAGAGCAAACACTCCCAATCATCACTATATTGTTCCATTTCTGCAATAGATAGATGGCTACAAGGGGAACTGGGATAATTGGAACATTACCCAACAAATACTACATTTAGGATAATAAGAAAACAACATTCATAAGAAAGTATGCTTTAAGGTTGTTCTGAATGTGTATGTCATATTTCATTGGTCAGTACGCAGTGTTATGAAGTTTTTTCGTTATTCACATTTTGGCATTTATATTCCCCAAGTTTGAACCAAAAGTACCCGAATAAAGAACTAGTTCTGTAATTCACTAAAGCAATAAGCCGAAAGTCTCCCATAAGTCCAACCCCTCGTCCACGTCGTGGGAGACGGGCAACGGCACAAGTAGGGGATTGCCTGTAGGGGCGAAGTACAGTGGGGACTTCGTGTGTCCCGGGACCGTTACGGTAGCTGTGAAGGTCCTACAGGAACCCTGAAAAGTGACGGCTAACGGGGCTCTGGTGAAGCTACGATAGGCCCAGCAAGCCAGTAGTGGATAAAACCAAATGCTTTCAAAAATGGAACGAGCCTCGGACAGGATGGATTTAATAGACGACGACACGGCTGTACACACGGACTAAGATTTGGAACTTTAAACCTAAGAACGCTGACGGGGAAGGTGGAGGAGATAGTGGATATGATGGAAAGAAGGAAGTTGGATTTATTGGGATTGGCAGAAACAAAGTGGAAAGGGGAAGGAAGGAGAGTACTGAGAAAAGGCTATAGACTGTACTGGAGTGGGAACGAAGAGGGAAAGAGGAATGGAGTGGGAGTAGTAGTACGAGATGGTTTAAAAGAAGAAGTGAGGAGAATAAGTGATAGGATGATGAAAGTGAAAGTAGCACTGAGGGGAGAGACCGTAGAAATAGTGCAAGTGTATGCTCCACAAGTAGGCTGCGCTTCTGAAGAGAAGGAGGAGTTTGAAGAGGAATTGCAGAAGCAGCTGGTAGGAAGAAATATGATTGTTATGGGGGACCTCAATGCCCATGTAGGAAGAGAAAGACAAGGTTATGAGAGTGTTCTAGGACCAGAGGGTTGGGGTGGAAGAAATGAGGAAGGAAAGAGACTGTTGGACTTCTGCCAGAGGAACAGCCTGCTAGTTGGGAACTCCTGGTTTAAGAAAAGAGAGAGCCACACAATCACATGGTACAGTGATGACTTGACCAGGAAGTCGGTGGTCGACTATATACTGTATGAGAAAGAACTAAATAAGAACATCACGGACATCAAGGTTATACCATCGGAGAACCTGGATAGCGACCATCGATTACTGGTAATGAACCTGAGAGGGAGTAAGGAGAAGAAAGGGACTGAGAACCAGGAAAGACGTATAAGGATATGGAAACTGAAAGAAGGGGATAGAAGGGTCGAGTACCTCAAAATGGTAAAGGAAGGAATTCCAACAGATGAAGAAAGAGGGGTGGAAGAGGAATGGGCTAGATTTAAGAAGACACTAGTGGGTGCAGCAGAAGCAGTATGTGGGAGGACAAGTAGTAAGAAGAGGTGGAAGGAAACACCATGGTGGAATGAGAAGACAAAAGATATAGTAAGGGAAAAGAATAGAGCCTTTAGGAGGTGGTATCAAAATAGGACGGTAGAGACAAGGGAAGAGTACCAGGAAAGAAAGAAGGAGGCGAAGAGAGTGGTGGCTGAGGAGAGAAGGAAGTGGATGGAAGAGAGGACAAAGATGATGGAGGAGGATAGTGAAGGTACAAAAAAGGTCCTGTATGGGATGGTAAAAAATAAGAGGCGGAAGGATCCTACGGATTATGTTAGAATGGTGAACAAAAGGGGACAAGAGATAGAAAATAGGGAAGATGATGATGATGATAATTGTTGTTTTAAGGGGCCTAACATCTAGGTTATCGGCCCCTGATGGTTTGGGTGATCGTGAAGATGAAAATGAAAAGCGAACATAAAACTAAAACTAGCTACTAACCTACATACTAGAAGAAGAAATGGAAAACTAAAGGAGAATAAGGCAAATAAATGACAGGAGGAAAAGAAATGCCCTCAACCCTCGAAGAATGCGGATTGAGGGACATGGAAGGAAGGAGAGCCATGAAAGGCAGATAGGAAAGTGAAAGAGGAGAGGGTCCGCCCCGAAGGTAAGGGACAAAAGGGGAAAACGGACCCAGCTCAGGAATCCCTCGGGGTCGCCAACTCCCGAACTCACCAGCCGTGAGCCCCTGAGGGTGTAGCATTATCTAGGGTGCACCAGAGGTGGTGGGGCTACATACACCCTGCCTCCTTAAGGGCCTAGAGCACAAGGCAGGAGGTAAAAGGAAGAGAAAAAGAAGGCTGACCCCTCGCAGAAGGAGGGTATCAGAAAAGATGAGACAAGGGCCATTTAAGGCGGGAAAGGAAGAGACTCCCTAGGCCTCGGATACCCTAATACCGTCGGGGTCAGAAGAGAACAAGAGTTGACCAAGTGAGGTCGACAGGAAAGAAAACAGAGAGGAGCCCGGCACAAGTAAGTGGAAGCAAAATAGGGAAGAACTGAAGAAAATGTGGAAAGAATATTTTGAAGAACTTCTGAACCCAAATGGAAAAGATGGTGAGGAGGAAGAAATCGGGGAAGAGGAAGATGAACTGCAAACAGAAAAGGACTTAACATGGAAAGAAGTGGAAGATGCAGTGAACAAGATGAAAGGAGGGAAGGCACCGGGTGTGGATGAGTTGAGTGTGGAGATGGTGAGAGCAGCAGGAGAGGTGGGGATACAGTGGCTGTACCGAGTGATGAGGACAGCATGGAAGGAAAGGAAGACCCCAGAGGACTGGAAAAAAGGAATCATTGTCCCGATCTTCAAGAAAGGTAGTAGAACAGATTGCAGAAACTATCGGGGAATAACACTGATGAGTCATTGTGCAAAGATCTTCGAGAAAGTTTTGGAAAAGAGAATTAGGACAAGGATAGAAGGAGGGATGAGGGAAGAACAACATGGCTTCAGAGCAGGAAGGTCCACAGTGGATTTGATTTTTGCTGTAAGGCAGTTACAAGAACAACACTATGAGTATGGAACAGATCTACTGATGGCCTTCCTGGACATTGAGAAAGCATATGACAGTGTATGCAGAAACAAAGTATGGAAGTCCCTGGAGGATAGAGGAGTAGAGAAATGGACTATAAAGAGGATAAAGGAGATGTACAAGGGAAGCGTGAGCTGTGTGAAAGTGGGAGGAGAGAGATCTGACTGGTTGGAACAAAGAAACGGCCTGAAACAAGGAAGTGCACTGTCACCGTTACTTTTCATTGTGGTGATGGATGACATAATGACCCGAGTGGCACAAGTAATTGGGGACGGAAAGATGAAAGCAATGGTGTTTGCAGATGATTTGATGATTTGGGGAAACAAGGAGGAGGAGGTAAAGCAACAGTTGGACGTGTGGGAAGGAATAATACAAGGATATGGGATGAAATTTAGCACAAATAAGAGTGAGATGGTGATCACAACAAGGAAGAAGGAAAGAACCACAACGGGAATAACAATTGGTGGGGAACAGCTGAAGAAAGTGGAGAGTTTTAAGTATCTGGGAAGCCTGATACAAGATAATGGAAGAAACGATAGAGAAATAAATGAGCGGGGGAGGCAGGCAGAAGCATTTCGGAGGAGTGTGAGAAGCATGTTATGGAGCAAGGATGTCCCTCAGAACAGCAAAAAGATCATATATCGGACGTACTATGTCCCTATCCTGACGTATGCCTCGGAGACCTGGGTTATGAAAGGAAGGGAGAAGAGCAAAATACAGGCCAGTGAGATGAGGTTCTTGAGAAGCAGTATTGGAGCTACAAAGATGGACAGAATAAGAAATGAGAGGACCAGAGAATTAATGAAGGAGGAACCATTACAGGATGGTATAGAGAAATCTAGACTTAGATGGTATGGACATGTAAAACGAATGGAGGAGAAGAGGATACCCAGGAGAGTACATGAGACGAAGTGGGAAGGAAAGAGACTGAGGGGAAGACCGAGAGACAGGTGGCTGAAGGGGGTGGAAGAAAGCGTGAAGAAGAGAGGAGAAGACTGGACAAGGGTGGAGGCTGAGAGATGGTGGGAAGACAGAAGACGTTGGAGAGGCTTGTGTTCCAAACAGACCCGGCCAGTGGCTGGAAACTGTGCAAGATGATGATGATGAATAAGCCGAAAACTACTATAGAATTGTAAATATGCGGAAATGACCTACAAGTACTCTACTGTGATGATAGTAAAAAGCTATAACTACAACATATGAAATAGTGTGTCTACTATTAGTGAGTTGAAAGATCTGATATGGATACTTACCTGAATTGTGTAACGTCTACAGGCTGCTCAGACGACCACATTTTACGTAGTAAACTATTACTGTGTAACTTTGAATGCTTTGAATTTGATTATGTTTTATAAAAGCAATTAAATTGTATACTAAATCTTAGAATTATAATTTCCAATTTATCAAATGCAATAATCTTTACCCAAGTAAACCACCCAATTACCTCTTCAGAAGTCTTCAGAATGTCAGCAATGTTAGAATGGGAGGAATAGATGGCCAAGTGTGCTGGTTCGACTTAGAATAAGAAGTTATGAAATTATGGAAGGATATACTACATCTTGATTTATTTAACTTGGTAGTTAATAAAATGCCAGAATATACGGTAAGTAGAAAGTTTAGGAGAGAGGCATTTAATGTGTGATGAAGAACTTTTGAATAGATGGAACAATGTTGAATAATCTTTAATGATGATTTCTTCTTCTTAGCGTCATCCCGTGGGAACAGGGTCCGCTTTTTTTGGATCAATGCACGCCATTTCTTGCAATCTAATGCTTGCCGCGATTACAAGTTTCTTGATCGTAAATCTGCATTAATAGTGTCCAGCCATCGCAATTTTGGTCTCCCATGCTGTCTTTGGCCGTCCATCTTTTTGGAAGCCTTCATAGGGAGGTTAAGGCTGCTTGAGCTTTTAGTTCTCGCAGTCAAGTGGTGCAGTTGCACCTAATATAAAGGGAGGTGGCGCACAGTTCGTCACTCCTGTGGGGGTTGGGGCGGGGACACCAAGAGCCCGCCGATGAGCCAGCTTGGGGTCCTAGGCGAAACCCCCACACAAAACACGGCACAAACCTAGAAGAATTGCTGAGTTTTAACTGGATAATGAACTAGGTGAATATCAGGGTGGTTTCCGTCCAGGACGAAGCTGTCTAGATCAAATTATCAGTCTCATATGGATTATAAAACATCACAGGATTAGGAGCAAGGATTTAGTGATCACTTTCGTTGATTTTCAAAAAGCTTATGATAGTATCCATCGCGAATCTTTATTAAATGTCCTTACTGAATTTGGTTTACATCGAAAACTTGTTAACCTTATTGCGGTCACTCTTAAGAATACTAAATCTAGAGTTAGGTTTAGAAGTGAAACCTTGAAATCCATACTGGTCTTCGGCAGGGAGATGGATTATCTCCATTGTTGTTTAATTGTGTGCTGGAAAAAAATATGCGTCAATGGAATAAGGTTGGTCCACCGAATGTTAAGATTGGAAAAAATATTCGACTAAATCATCTCGCCTTCGCAGATGATCTAGCATTATTAGCAACTAGTATCGAAGAAGCTAAATTTCAGGTAGAGGAATTGGAACGATTAGCAGCAGAGGTTGGGTTGAAAATTTCTTTTGAGAAAACAGAAATGATGCCATCTTTTCAAGTTGACACGTCACATATTGTACTGCATAATGCCCAGAAAATAAAGATTGTGGTAAAATGTAAATATCTTGGTGAGATCATCATGAAAGAGCATCAATAGCTAGTAGAACACTAAAATTGCGACGAGCTCAACAGATTACCTGGCCAACATATAAGAAACAGTCTCTTTCGATTAATGCTAAATTTCGACATTATTTCTCAGTCATTAAGCCAGAAGCAACATGTGCAAGTGAAACATTATTTAAACTAAACACCCGATCAACAACTGACGAACTAGACGGTTGATAGACGGATTCTTCGGACGATAATCAATAAAAAACACCAGATTGAGGGCCAGTGGAGACTTTTGCCCAATTCAATACTTTACAAGGAAAGTGAATCTATCATTGACACGATGCGAAAACGAAGATTTGTGTTTTTTGGACACACATCCCGCTTGCCAAATACTAGACTCCTGAAACAATTTTTTTACTTATTTTGGAATAGTAAAACAAAAATCACATAGTTTAAAGAAATACAAATGGATTTAGACGAATTGAAAATTACTAGGCATCAAATTGAACGTAAAGAAGAGAAACGGCTTCTGAATAACAAATACACTCGACTAACATTGAAAATTTCACAGCGTAAGCAATATGTCATATCAGCAGAAGAACAAGCTGCAAGATCCTCCAGAATGAAGACGTATTGGGAAAGAAAAATATGATTAAGTATTAAGAACTGAACTTAGTATTTGAAGACTTTAGATATAACGTTTAATTGTTCGTGCTCCAATGTGGGCGTAAACAGTGTAAATAAATAAATAAACAAATATTATAGAAAACTAGCATTACACGTCGCGGCTTCGCCCACGAATATTGTAGTTGTAAAGAGTACACGTAACATAACTCGTGAGATATTGTTATTCAATGAAATGCAGGTATAATACCCTTAATACCCCTTTAGAACCTGAATATCCAAAAATCCTTCCGTAGTGGACATTTTCGACATACAGCGAACACATCCTCAAAATATCATGCTTCTAACTTCAATAATTTTGACTGGGCGATGATGAGTGAGTCAGTCAGTCAGGACACTTTCTTTCAGAACCTGAATATCCAAAGCTCCTTCCTTAGTGGACGTTTTGATATGCAACGAACATATCCCCTAAATGTTGTAATGTTTTTCTAATTAGATTTCTCTGTATCCTACCCTGAAGAGTCCCCCCAGCAAGCAGAATATAAAATTGAGAAATCCCGTTGGGCGCCAACTCAAATACAAATGTATAAGAGTAATAAACTAAAGTTCAAAACCAGATTAACACGAGTTCTCAATAAAATCAGGGTGTAGGGTAAAATATATACCAACCCGGATACAATCAGTTTGGGATGTAGTTTTGATATTCACTGCAATAAACAAGCATATACCGAGAATATTACTTACGGCTCTGTTGTCATATTATGATACACATATCTATAGTACTGCAGTGTGATATGATTTTTTTAACGTTTTCTTCCTTTGTGAGAAGATTGATGGGATTATCATCAAGAAGCAGTCTAGACACCTTTATAAAATATATATTCACTTCCAGTATTTTTATAAGAGCACATTACTTCGTATATTATCCAATCCTCTTTTTATTTGTTGTTACCTACTATTAACAACAATCTCTTGCTAACTCCTTTTCATATCTTCTTATCTGCCTTCTAAAGATATGACACCCCCCTAGTGTTGGATCCTCTTCTCCTTGACTCCACAGATATGCACTCACAAACACCTAGTTCAATATTTCAACACCTGAGTGCTCTTATGATAAAAATGTCACAATGTTATGTTTCCAACTTCAATAGTTTTGGCTGGGTGATGATGAGTGAGTGAGTCAGTCAGTCAGTCAGGACACTTCTTTTATATAAGAGATTTATGAACATTGATATTAGAGAACATATTTCGCTGATAGACGTGGAGATACAGTAAGTATATACTGTAGATTAAAATTCAAGTATATTAACCTAGTCAAATCATACGGTCTAGTCTTATGTAATACAAAATATCCAACTCGTGTAACACAAACTAGCTCTACTCTAATTGATCATGTATTGGTGAACGACTGTGACAAAATATGTAATGTCTATAATATTGATAATGATTTGAGTGATCACCATTTACTCATCTGTGAAATGAGAAACAAAAAGATAAACAGGAACTCAATATGTGATGATAGGCCAATAGAAAAGGATAAAATAAACTACAAAAAACTTAATAAATATTTAATAACTCAAGAATTTGTATGCAATGAAACTAACATCAATGACTACTACAATAAATTCTGTGATTTTATTAATAAAGGAATAGAAGCCTGTACTATGAAATATACAAATAAGGAGCCAAGTGCCCCACCAATAAAACCCTGGATCACCCAAGATCTTTTAGCACTAATACACAGGAAAGATAAGATATATACAAAAACCTAAGTTAAAAATCCATCTGCAGAAATTTTAGAAGAATATAAAATTATTAGCAACCAAGTTACAAAACTTAAGAGAAACCTACAAAGAAACTACTTTGACCAAAAAATTCAAAATGCAAATAATCAGAGGGAAGTGTGGAGTGTTGTTAATGAGATGTTAAATAGACCAAAGAAGGGGAAAAATGAAATTGTCAAACTTATAGTCGACGGCACAAATGTCGAAAAAAAGGAAAATATATGTGATGAAATTAATAAATATTATGTCAATATTGCTAACAGTATATGGGAAAATCAAGGAAACGGTTCTACCTCGGACATTACAAGCTATAAAAATACTACTAGCACTAAGACAATCTTTATGTTACCTACTGATGCTAATGAAATACAATCAATTATAAACTCCCTAAAACACAAAAACAATATAAGTGAGGACAACACTACTAATGTCATGCTACAATTGTGTCTTGAGGGCCTTACACCATATCTTGTCAAAATAATAAATCTTCACTGATGACTGGTATATTCCCCGATGCCTGTAAAGTCTCTAGGGTGGTCCCGATCTACAAAAAAGGGGACAAAACCCACCCATCAAATTACAGACCCATTAATATTATATCTGCCATCAGCAAGGTTCTAGAAAGCGTTGTTAAACGAAGACTTATGAATTTCTTCATGAAAAATGATTACTTTGCAAACTGCCAATATGGGTTTATTCCAAATAGAGGAGCTGATAGTGCTATATTTGAAGTAGTAACTGATGTAGAAAAGGCATTAGATGAAAACAAACTAGCTGCTGGTGTACTAATTGACCTTCAAAAAGCCTTCGATCTGGTTAACCATAAGATTCTCCTTAATAAACTAGAATTTGCAGGCATCAGAGGAGTGGCACATGATTGGTTCAAGAACTACCTCACTAACAGAAAACAATATGTTGCAATCGATAATGTAAAAGGATCTCAAATGAGAATTGACACAGGAGTACCTCAAGGTTCTGTCTTAGGACCAATTCTTTTCTTGGCCTATATTAATGATATAGTATTATTAGAATTGAAAGGCAAGCTTAAACTATTTGCAGATGATATTTTTATACTCTATCTGGGAACATCTGAACAGGAAATTATGCTAAATATTAATTATGATCTCAATAAGCTGGTGGATTGGTTGAGAGCACACAAAATGGTTATCAATATCACTAAAACAAAATATTTATTCTTCCATAAACCATCATACAAGATTGAGACCACAAACATAGTCAACATAGCCAACAAAGAAATAGAAAAGGTTAAATCGGCAACATACTTAGGTATCACACTAGATAGTACACTAACCTGGGAAAATCATGTAGAAAATGTAAAAACATAAAATCAGCCCTTTAATTGGTATTATTTTCAGATTAAGATATAGCTGTCTTACTAGCCAACAATTGAAAAATATATACTTTGCTCTGATACATTCACATCTAATGTACATGAATTTCATATGGGGATATTGTAAGAAGGAGCTGATAAAAGAACTTGAGATACTCCAGAAACGTGCTATAAAATCTATCTTTGGATTACCTTGGCTCACACCCTCAAATGAATTGTACTCAAGAACTAAAATTATGCCACTGCAAAAACAAATAGCTATGTCAGCAACAGTATTTGTATACAAATTAGAAAACAAATTGATACACACACACATCCATTTTACCCATGCAAATGACATTCATCATTATGCAACAAGAGGAGTAAATCAAATATTCACCAGCCATTCCCAATCCATTAAATTTGGAACTAAAGGAATTATGTCCTCTATAATAAAAGAATACAACTCGCTACCATTAGGCATAAGGGAAAGTTTCTCTATAAAAACATATAAGAGGAAAACAAAAGACTTCCTATTAAGGAATGAATAGCCAATGTACACACATCAAAAAAAGTTTTGCATCACCTCGGTTCCAAGAGTTCCGGAACCGTTAAATACAAAGGGAATAGAGATCAACACAAACAACATTTCAGCTCGTTTTATTGCTCATGAGACCCACACATTGCATGTTGTACCATCATACAGCTAGACTTTCAGCATTTGTGGTCCAGATTGCAGTACACACCACTACCTCTAATACCCAGTAGCACGTCCTCTTGCATTGATGCATGCCTGTATTCGCCGTGGCATACTATCCACAAGTTCATCAAGACACTGTTGGTCCAAATTGTCCCACTCCTCAACGACAATTCGGCGTAAATCTCTCAGAGTGGTTGGTGGGTCAAGACGTCCATAAACAGCCCTTTTCAACATATCCCAGGCATGTTCGATAGGGTTCATGTCTGGCGAACATGCTGGCCACTGTAGTCGAGCGATGTCGTTATCTTGAAGGAACGCATTCACAAGATGTGCACGATGAGGTCGAGAATTGTCGTCCATGAAGACAAATGCCTCTCCAATATTCTGCCGATATGGTTGCACTATGGGTCGGAGGATGTCATTCAGGTATCGTAAAGCCGTTTCGGAGCCTTCCATGACCACCAGTGGCGTACGTCGGCCCCACATAATGCCACCCCAAAACATCAGGGAACCACCACCTTGCTGCACTCGCTGGACAGTGTGTCTAAGACGTTCAGCCTGACCAGGGTGCCTCCAAACACGTATCCGACGATTGTCTGGTTGAAGGCATATGCGACACTCATCGGTGAAGAGAACGTGATGCCAATTCCGTGGGGTCCATTCAGCATGTTGTTGGGCCCATCTGTACCGCGCTGCATGGTGTCGGGGTTGCAAAGCTGGACCTCGCCATGGACGTCGGGAGTGAAGTTGCGCATCATGCAGCCTATTGCGCACAGTTTGAGTTGAAACACGACGTCCTGTGGCTGAACGAAACGCATTATTCAACATGGTGGCATTGCTGTCAGGGTTCCTCCGAGCGGCAATCCGTAAGTAGCGGTCATCCACTACAGTAGTAGCCCTTGGGCGGCCTGAGCGAGGCATGTCATCAACAGTTCCTGTATCTCTGTACCTCCTCCATGTCCGAACAACATCGCTTTGGTTCACTCTGAGACGCCTGGAAACTTCCCTTGTTGAGAGCCCTTCTTGACACAAAGTAACAATGCGGACGCGATCGAACTGCGGTATTGACCTTCTAGGCATGGTAGAACTACAGACAACATGAGCAGCGTACCTTCGTCCTGGTGGAATGACTGGAACTGATCGGCTGTCGTACCCCCTCCGTCTAATAGGCCCTGCTCATGCATGGTTGTTTACATCTGTGAGCAGTTTTAGTGACATCTATGAACAGTCAAAGGGACTGTATCTTGGATACAATATACACAGTCAACGTCTATATGCCGGAGATCTGGGAACCGAGGTGATGCAAAACTTTTTTTGATGTGTGTACAATAGCCTTAAGCAATGCAATGTATCATACCGTATTATCTCTGTAAAGTTAGTCACTAGCAATCTAAGTTACTATTAAACTAAACAACAATGTTACAAAAATTATATATATGCCATGCTGTAACTATGTTACTTGATTGTCCCTAACACGAGCTCAGGCTCATTGGGACCTATGTAAATAAATAAATAAATAAATAAATAAGTGTTATCAGTGTTATAGTCAGGGATCACCCAATGTTATGTATATTTTTTGTATCTCCATTGCGTAATAAGACATAGGTGAGGAGTTGCCCCTTTCAAGTCATGGCCATGTGTGTTATTTATTTTTTTCTTTCTTTTCACTTCAAGAATTCAATGTGTGTATCTCGCTACTGTAGGGTAGGATTTAATGGAGGCATTAATAAAAAGTTTGGTAGAAGGTTTTTAAGAAACTTTGCCTTGTGATTTGTTAGGGATTGCTGGATAAATCAATCTTATTCTTGTGAGATTTTTAAGGATTTAGAGAACGTACCATTCCTAGTCTCACCCCTGAGATTACTAGGGTCTCATCCTCCTGGCACTAGTTGTTTTTGTTAAATTTTGAACTAAACTAAATCCCATCTACAAATTTTTACTTGACTGTGACTTAGTGGAGATTGTGATGTTTTTAGCTGCGCCATCGAATCTCATATCCAAGAGACGAGCACAGTACATACATTGGCATACATTATGGAACTTTTACTCAGTTTGTTCAACAAGTATTATTCCTTATTTGCAAGTATTTATTAAGTACCCATTTCAGTTACGATTGATAAAATTTACTGGAAAATGTTCTAATCACCCCTGTATATCCTTTAGATATATAGGTGTAGATGAACATAATATGTTAACTAAGGCCTATTTTACTTTTCACACTACCGGGACGGTATATGACTTGCAAAATACATTTTAACACATGATCAGGCTCTTCTTCATAGATAAAATATTGTGCATTTTAGGGGTGCAATTAATAGGAGTAGGGGGTTATACGAACAATGCTTCCAAGGAGACACAAAGTAAGGAATGAAACAAACAGGCCAAAGGCTGGCATAGATATCAGTGCTACAAAATATTTGCAGAAGCAATGATTAGGATGGTATGGGCATCTTCAAAGAATGGGAGATGAGAGGACACCAAAAGCTTATTTCAACAAGATTATCCCAGGAAAAAGACCAGTAGGAAGACCCAAGAAGAAATGGTTGGACCAACTCAAGGATGATCTTGAAGACAAAGGGCTAGTCTGGAGAAGGACTCATGAAGACCAACTATTCATGGACAGAAAAAGGTGGTGAGGACTCGTTAACAGCACCCGGATGACTGGAGCTGGAATTTGATGATGATGATGATGATGAGGGGTTCCCAATTTATTTACACACTATAGACCTGTTAGCAAAGCATTCTCAATTACTGAACATCCCTTGGGGCACGGTAATCCACAACCAGAATTACTTCTGCCCCGGAACACTCCATCATACTACATTAATAGCCTATGAGTTTCAATGGTGAATGGGACATTACCTCTTTTTATCAATAGGCCTACTTGTTACTGAAGAGGAGGGGAATGGGAGAAGATATTATGCAAATAATATTCATTATATGGCATTTTTAGTGCGTAAACATCCAAGATCTAGTTATAGGGATTCAGTGCCTATGGAAAGTTTAATAAAATATAGCATTTATGTTATTATTAAAGCTATTTAAATGCAAAATACTGCATAGGAAATGTCAAAATGTGTGTAGAGTATAATAATGTAATAAATTTTACAACCCTTATAACCAATGTGGCTTTAAAGTTGCCGGGCTGCCAGAATTTTGCCTAGAAGGCATGGTGGCCACTCAAATCGGTCCAGAAGTTTTCCAGGAATTTTTCAGGAGTAATTCTCATTTTTCCAGACTTAAAAATAAGAGCAAGTGCGGGGAGGGGCATTATGGGTTGCCTACTTCAAGACCAAAATAAAGCAGTTGTGTTTGTTTTACTTATACAGATGTTGACAAAAATTACTGGTGATTGCGTTACGCAAGCCTACACACAAATGATTTAATTGTTGTTTTAAAAAAGCCTTTGGGACTTGGGTTTGCAGAGTGACCGCTAGGTGGCCCTTGCTACCTCATCCGCGATATCATGACATCGAGGACTAAGAGCGGACTGGGAATTTTAGCAGTGGATGGAAAGATTTTTATAATTAATAAACAGTGGCTATTTTCCAGGAGTTTTCAAATTTTTCATCATTTTCCGGGAGTTTTCCAGGATTTCCAGGAGTAGTGGCCACCATGCAAGAAGGGCATCTTTAACATGCCAGTAAATCTCCCGATGTGGGTATCTCGCATTCAAGCCCCATGAAATGCCAACTGAATATGCCAGAATTTAACCCCACAAATATAATAGTATTAACAAATAATAAAATAATAAAAATTATACTCTAAATACTGTACATATATTTCTTACTTACGAAGCTGACATAATACTGTAGTCGTAGCAGACTTACCTCTTTGCTCACTTTCAATTCAGGTATGCTATGGACCATGGGAACTGAAGCACTCAGTGTCTGATTACCTTTCTTTAAATCTGCTCCACACTCGGCACACATTGCATTCATAACAGTTGGATGAGTACATTCCTCCAATTCCAAAATTGCCATCCTAAAATAACAAAAAAAAAAGGAAGTGACTAATGTCAAAATATGTACTGTACCACATTCTACAGTCTACATAGAATGCAGAACCCAGGTTTTCAGTTTCTAATAATTATGCATACTCAGCTATGGAACAAAGAAATGATGCTCATGATCACAGTGCCGAGTATGAGACGAGTCATCTCTCTCTCTCCACATAAGTTACCTAGTTTCATTCTAGAAAGAAAGACATAGGAGAGAAATCACTATTATATGCTGCAAAAACATAAGTAAAGGAGGCGAGGACTATACAAGGTTATGTGATAATAACTGGCAAGCATCACTGAACGATACGATCAGAAGTCGGTAACATATTGGAAGATAGGCTATATTGCTTTTGGCATTACGTTGGAACAAAAATTTTACACCCTGATATCATGTTTTTGGTAACTTCTAAAAGATGTAAAATCTGCACGTCACGTCGTGTTCGTCCATAGGCAAAATTGTAAATGTTTTTCAGTTGGTCAACATGATTCTACCCAATTGTAATGGGAGTTATTCCCTAAACCTGAAAAAATACATGAGATTTAAAAATTCACTCGGATTACTAGTTTCGATCGCCAAACAGTCATCATCATCAGATCCCTTACACTCAAGCTATTAAAACCATTTCTACCAATATGTGAACTGAAAGTAATTTTCCTTGCATGTGTTTGTTACCTTCCTCCCCTCCACTGGTCTTGTATTCCTATCTGTCTATATCCAACTTGCCTGTAATAATATATTTAGTTACAGAAGTTTATTGTAAACTTGCACAACTAATCTTGTCAGGATTTGTTAGTTTTATGTGATTTTTGTTATGGTATTGTTAGTGGTTATTAACCTTCAAGTTAACTTGTTTAGTGTGATAATCTGCAATGGTTAGTACATGGTCAGGTTGGTGTTTGTATCTTGGAGATGGATTAAAGGACTTAGCTGGTTATTTGGGTTAAGTAGTATCTGTTCAGGGGCAGATGACCTCGTAGTTCCGCCCCTTAAAACAACAATAACTAAATAAGTATATGTTCTCGTACATCTTCAGTCACTATTCACAGTCCGTACTGAACTGAAAGGAATTTTCTTTGTACGTGCTTGCCCCCTTATTATCTTCCTTCACTCCATCGTCTGGTCTCGCATTCCTACCTGTCTATATCTGTCTCACCTGTAGCATATTTCTGTGCTGGCCACGACCTGACATTACTGAATTTTGGACATCTTCAAATATTAAAGACAATTAATGTCCATTCCCACTACGTAAAAGCTAAGCAACCAGTCTATTGGAAACATCTTGAACTCTTTTATACTGTCGGCCTTGGTTCTATTGATGATATGGTACAAAATATATTTCCTTTAATGTCGCCCCTTCCCAATCCCCCCTTATCTAGCCTGGCTAAACCATTGTGTTGTTTCCCATTTTATATGGGGGCTATTTTTTAGTAGCATAAAGAGAGATGAATCTCCATGAATGTGCGTTCAATTAGGTTATTAGGGATGATTATCTAAGATAGGTGTATCTCAAATCATGGGGGCTTTAAAATACTGGGACACCCTCTCTCCAGGGGTCATAAATACGGAGGGCCCTAGCACAGGGAGATGTGTGAAGTCCTCAATGGCATCTGCAGTGGAGAAGATGGACTTCGGAACAGTGTAGTTGGCAGAAGGGGCAACCAGTGCTCGGGTTCTAAGAGCAAAAGGTATATGGTCACCATATATCATTCAAAGCTGCCATCCTGTAGCTAGATGTTGGTTCATCAAGGACTAGGCCAACAGCTTATAACTGTGGATGGGCGACAGACCCGTGTGACAGGCCGGCTGATTTACTCTTGACACATCATTATGGTTCAATGTCAGTGTATAAGAAATGGAACAAGGCTAGGGCGTACCCCGTAGGCGACGCGTGTCGACCTGGCCCGATTGACTCGAAAAGTGTGCAGAGTTAGCGGCAATACTAGAGCGATGTCGGCTAAACAAACAAGCTCTAAATACAAGAATAGCTTCCCTAAATGTTGGATCTATGACAGGAAAATCATATGAATTACCTGAGGCTTTAAAACGACGGGGAATCAATGTCTGCACGGTACAGGAAAGCAGATCGAGCGGTGCAAAATCTAGAGACATCGGCCAAGGCTATAAAATCATCTATAATGATAGGCCTAAGACCACCAATGGCACTGGAATCATCGTTAGCAAGAAATTTCGTGACTTCATAGCTTAAGTACAACGTTTTGATGACCGTTTGATGAAGATTGTATTAGTTGTGGATACATGGAAAATTCACATTTTCTCAGTGTTATGCTCCGCGAACTGGCTGCTTACAAACTATGAAAGATGAATTTTGGACGAAGCTGGATGAAAAGGTTCTGGAAGTACCACTAGATGAAACTCTCACTATCTCTGGGGATCTAAATGGCCATGTTGGCTCAAAGGCAGACGGTTACCGATGCCACGGAAATAATGGTGATGGGCAGAGGAATGAAGATGGGGAGAGAATTTTGAAGTTTGCTGATACACATGACCTTATTATCGCAAATACATATTTCAGGAAGTGAAACTTGCACCTTTGGACATACTATAGTGGTAACAATATGACCCAGATAGATTTCATACTTGTACTTCGAAGAGACATAAAGCTTGTTCTGGATGTGAAGGTTCTTCCTGATGAAACAATTGCAACACAGTATCATCCACTAGTAGCTCGATTTTGCATTAAACCTCATACATTAAGGAAAGAGGAACGCACTGGTCGAGTTCTGATAAGATGGTGGCGATTTAGGGAGATGAAACCTAATATAATTTCGAAAATCCCTCTTTCCCCGATTACTGATGTTGAAACGACATGGAATGCTTTGTAGAATAGTGTCACCACAGTTGCTCATGAACATTTAGGCATTACAAAGCCTGGACAAGTGAAGTCAAATGTAAGTTTCAGATGAAAAAGAAACTCTACCACCAGTTCCTTGCATCAAAGACAGCAGAAAATTGGAATGCTTATCAATATGACAGAAGTGAAGCAAAGAAAACAATTGCTAAAACGAAGCAGATTACTTCGGTGAAGTTTACCAACGGCTTGACACATCAGATGGTGAACGTGAAATTTACCGCATTGCTAAGCAACGCCACAGACAAACAACTGATATTGAGAGGTATTGCTGCATTAGCGATAAGGAGGGCAAACTTGTCAGCGATCGGCAGAGTTGCAGAGCGCTGAAAGCAGTACTTTGATGAAATTAGCAATGTCGAGTTCCCACATGCTCCTACACCGCATTCCACACCAATACAAGGACCTGTTAGCCCAATCACCAGGGAAGAAGTTGCTGAAGCGATTGGAAAGATGAAGTGTGGGAAGGCAACTGGGCTGGATGTTATTCCTGCCGAACTCTGGAAATCAAAGTAATGGGACTCAGCTCAATGGCTCGTATGTTTCTTCAATCAGTTAATTGAAGAGAGACAGATACCAGCCGAATGGATGTCTAGTATGACAGTCCCAATTTGGAAACAGAACAGTAGTCCAGCTGAATGTTCCATTCGCCCAGTATGCCTCCTGTCTCACACAATAAAGATTTTTGAGCGTATTATTGATCGGAGAATCAGAAAACTTGACCACCTCAACATCAACCAGTGTGGTTTTGTCCAAAACTGTGGTACAATAGATGCTATCCATGCTGCTCGCTTGCTCATCGAAAAACATCGTGAAAAATCAAGACACCTCCACATTTCTTTCCTCGACCTTGAAAAGGCATTTGATTGTGTTCCACATGACTTGATTTGGCAAGCCCTCCAAGATCATGGTGTCCCTGAAGTGTTGATAGATTGGGTCAAATTGCTATATGACAACCCAAAGAGCCAAGTACAATCAGTGGCTGGATTATCTAGCGAGTTCCCAGTTTCTGTTGGCGTCCATCACGGACCTGTACTTTCACCTCTCGCCTTCATTACAGTTGCAGATACTATTAAAAGGGATCTACATAAATCTGTACCTTGGACCTTGCTATATGCTGACGATGTGCTTCTGGCTTCTGAGGATAAGACTGATCTCCAATTACAAATTCAGGCATGGACCAACTGCCTCGCAGAATTTGGATTAAGGTTCAACATTAAGAAAATTGAGTATTTCACAACGGATCTAAATGATCATACTATGATTCAAATTAATAGTGTTGACCTTCCAAAGACATTATTGTTTAAATATCTTGACTCGACTATTACTGCAGATGGAACCCTCAGACCTGAAATATCACATTGCATGAGCAGCACATGGCTCAAGTAGCACTTATTGTCCGATGTCTTATGTGATAAGAAGAATCCAGACCGGCTAAAGTTTAAAGTTTATCATTCTATGGTCCGTCCCATTGCTCTACATGGGTCAGAATGGAAGACGGGCCCCGAGATATCTCGTAGTACGCTCGCCAGCGGTAGATGACGGGCCCCGAGAAATCTCTGTTTTATACACGTCATTGTTTTCGGTCTTCCTGCGACATCTCTTGACCATGTATTGAACTATTTCAGTCCAGCACATTGAGAAGGATATTTGTAGATGTATAAGTGCCATCTTCCGTCTATTCATGGCCTTCTTTTATTCTTTGATTTTGTTTCGAAACATCGAACTTCCTTCTGTTGGTTCAATCAATGACAAGATGGAGGACTTGTATAATCAGATGATAAGATTTATCGTTTATATTATCGTTCAAATGGCACAAGTTATAGTGAATTAGTGGAAACTGAATGATAGAGTGATATTCAGGTCTCTAGGCGACGTAATAACAACCAAAGTACATACCGTACTTTGATTGTTGACCAATCTAAAATCAAATATACTCTGTAAGCCGCCACTGCAAATAGTGTCATGTTTCCAAATACATCACCCCTACTAGGGGTATGTGTATACTCATATCAACTAGAAAGATAATATCTAGGTTATTTCCACAATTATGTACTTTTTATAAACTAGTGCACTGGAGTATTCTCAGTAGCAAAATGTCCAGTCCACAGGGGATGTGACATGTCCAAGCATCCGGTCAGCAATGTGTTAACTAAGGCATTGGAACAGCAACTTGGTGTGTTGGAGACAAAGATGCTCAGGTGGGCATCTGGCTTGACACTCCATGATCATGTCAGCGATAATGACATTTGCTAGTGATATGGAGTAGCGGCAATTGCTGAAAAGATGTGGGAAAACCGTCTCGGCTCGTATGGCCATGTCTTACGGGCTGCTGAAACAACAGTGGCACACACTGGATTGGCACTGCGGATAGATGGGAAGAGACCAAAAGGACAACAGACAGCGTTGGCTTGACACTCTTCATAACGATTAAAAATTTGCCCGCCTTCATCCTGACATCGCACACAATCGTGTAATATGGCGACAAAGAACCAAAAAAGCAGACCCTGCTAATCGTGGGACAAATGCTAAAGAAAAGAAGAAAAAGAGGTGTATCTCAATTACTGACTTTATGTCGAGGGTTCTCCCTTTCTTTTCATGACGTATGATTTTTTAAGTCAGTTTCTAAGTTGGTGAATTTGTGTCCCGCCTCATAATGTCTTTGAATTGCTTTATTTCTTTGCCTGGCTACAGTTTGATCTATTGGTCTATCTCACCTGAAACACATTTCTGTGCTGACCACATTCTGACATGACTGTGTTCTGTAAGAGGTTCAGGTAGTTTGAAGGGTGATGTCTAGATATCAGAAGTTACGAATTCTTTTCAAGGTCGGTCCTGAAAACGTGATTGTGTCATCTGTCGCAACTCTTCGTTTCAGAAATGTCATGTAAACAGCTTTGTCTTAGTTTAGTTGTATATACAGTACTGTGTTGATGACAGGGTGTAGTTGCATGTAATCCTTTATTTACAAATGAATCAAAATTGACAGAAGAAGGTTGACAGGAAATATGAAAGAGAGGAGCTTCTCTACACAAGCAAATAGAAAGACTCCTGGACTTCAATGGTTCCTAAACCATCTCCCAAAATTTGCGAGACAGGAGGGAGGGGTAAGGTAACACGGAGGAACACCGAGTTAATCAGCACCTTGTAACATACACTGACGAAAATGGAAATTGCAACACCCAGAAGGAGTGGTGCTACATTGCTGCAATTGAACATGCAGGACGAGTGTTCGGTTGTCATTCGACGATTACACTTTCAGGTCCCTCTGACCGTAAGTTTGGACAACAATCAATACAGGATGTGCCCACCATGAGCTACAATACATTGATGAATTCGGCGAGGCATGGAGTCTATAAGGCCCTGGATCGCTTCCTAAGGAATTGTGGCCCATGCTTGCTGCACTGCACGGGTCAGTTGTTCCAGAGTTGTGAGTGGCTGAGGACGGTTGGCCAGTTGTCGACCCATCATGTCCCACACATGCTCAATAGGACTGAGGTCCGGGAATCTGGCGGGCCATCCTAAGGTTGTGATGTCGTGGAGAGCTTCTCTGGAGATGCATGCAGTGTGAACCCGGGCATTGTCCTGCTGAAACATCCCGTTAGCAATGTTCGCCATCATAGGGACAACCACTGGATTGAGTACCCTATCAACGCACTGTCGAGCAGTCATAGTGCCCTCAACAAGCACTAATTGTGATTTCACATTAAAGCCAATACCTCCCCAGACCATAATGCTTGGTGTTGGCCCTATGTGCCTCTCGACAATAAGGTCTGGGCGGCCCCTCTCCCCGGTACGTCGGCGCACACGATTCCAGCGATAACTGCGGGCAAGACAGAAGCACGATTCAACACTAAAGACAACCCTATGCCATTCGTCGACCCACGTCAATCGTTCTCGACACCAGGTCAGCCTTACACGTCACTTGTGGGGTCAATGGAACACCTTCTGCAGGGACACGGGATCGTAAGCCAGCTGCACACAGGCGATTACCAACTGTTTGTTGGGTAACGTGGGGTGCCACAGCTGCTCGAATTTGCGCTGCTGTTGCATGGGGTTCCATCCGGGTCATCCGAATGATGCGGCCATCCTCTCTCACAGATGTCTGTCGCGCGAGCCTGTGCCAGGTCTACGAGTGTGGGTACCTTCAATTGACCACTGCTGCCATACACGTTGTACCGTAGATGCCTGTCGGCCAACACGTGCAGCGACAGTCCTTAGCGATAATCCAGCCTCACACAGCCCAATTATCCGAGCCCTCTCAAAAGGCCACAGTTGTTGATAGCGTGCTCTTCTCTGTCGTCGAGGCATGTTTGGCTGGGAACACTTCACAGCACAGACTGCAAGTCAACTACGCTACACCAGAGTCCGTATACTGGATGTTGATTCCTCCGCGACCAATCACGTGGGGAGACCTGTAGCAACAATCCAATGGGTCTGAAACTTTGATCGTTTACATACCTACATGGCATCGTTCCATATCTTGAAAATCAACACAAACGACCAATGCCTTCATGGTGTTGCAATTTCCATTTTCTTCAGTTACAATGAGGACTATTATGAAGAAGGAAAAAAACAGGGGGAGCAGTATTGCGATACATTACATTACAAAATTCCCCTAGACACAAAATGGTGGCATACATAATGCCATGGGTGACACTCAAGGTATACATGTTAAATTCTATGTGCTAGGCTTTAAGTGTACATAGAAACACAAACCGAAACACTAACCCCAGACCCCTTTACTTGTAGTAGGCCTACAAGCAGTAATTTTCGTAGTCATCTAACCAAGTAGCGATCAATGATTTTGATCATCATGGCTTTAGAAGAGCACAGTGCAACTTTTCAAAATTTGAACAACTAAAAAAATAATTTATGAACATTTGTAACTCACCACCACACCTGGCACGTGAACACGTCACTACATCGGCATGTAATGAAACTACATACAGCAGACAAATATTGTGTCAAAACATCAAACAATCATCCACGTCCGCACATGATCGATTATAGGGTAGGTGACCATTTGTGGACAATTAGTAATTCAATCTTTTCAATTAAGCCTCCTATAGCATAATGGCCTATGAAATTGTATGTCTATTGAAGTTTAGGTATCAGCTGTTAAAACAGATTGCTTATTGGTTCAGATAATTTTCTTTCTTTCCAAAAGAGTACAATGTAGCCTACTTAAGTCTTGGTGGGAAACACATGTTTTTTTTAGTGTGAACCGTTAAGGACTTGCATTAAGTATAACTGGCTTCAGTGTGTCAAATGAAAAGATTGATATTTTTGTTACTCGATTGATATAGGCCTACATCATCATCATCATTTCCCCTTATCCAGCTCCTGCCGGGTCGGGGTATTTATGGCACTTCTCCACTTTCCTCTTTCCTTCCACAATTCTTCTTCCACGATCTTGTCCCAGTCCAGACTTCTTTTTCTCACGCTGTTCTTCACTGAATCGATCCACCTTGTTCTAGGTCTTCCCCTTGCTCTCTTACCCTTGCACTTGGCCTCCAGCATCTGTCTTGGTATTCTATTTTCCTCCATCCTCTTTACATGTCCAAACCACCTTAGTTTATTCTTCTCAATTCTCTCATTTAGTTTTCCCATCCCAACTTCCTTCCTAACATCTTCATTCCTCACTCTGTCTTTCCTTGTCTTTCCTATCATACTTCTTAGGAATTTCATTTCACTGGCTTGGATTCTACTCTCTTGCCTGCTCGTCAGGGTCCAAGTCTCAGCTGCATAAGTTAATATGGGAACATAGTACATTTTATACATTACCTCCTTGCTTTTCCTTGGTACTTCCTTATCCCAAACAAGTTTTCTTACACTTTGATAGAATGCATTGCTCTGCTGTACCCTCCTGCCAATCTCCATGTCCAACCTACCAGTTTGCATCAATTCACTTCCTAGGTATTTGAACGTGTCCACAATTTCCAAACTCTGACTTCCAATTTTCACAGTGCCCTTTCCTTGTCTTTCCCCTCTTGTCATCACCATGGTCTTGCTTTTCTCTATACTGATTTTCAGGCCATACTTCTGAATATTTTCAGAGTGAGTTTACAGGCCTACAGGCGAGTTTAAATTTGAAATTTATAATATATAGTGATCGTAATTTCCTTAGTGACAATGACAAAACTGAACCACAAACTTGCATTATACCCAACTGTGGCCACATGTTGGCCATAACTACAGGGTCTTTTTTTTAGCTCGCTCCGCAGCACCACTCAGAGCACGGCACGGCTGGCGCAATGACACTCCGTCCCTAGCCGTATAACGCACGCTTTTCCTCCCCACTACATCGCGGCAATTCGCACTTATAGAAAGCCATTTCTAGTGAAACCATTAGTCTAAAACCTACCTGGCATTACATTTGATGTTCAAAAGGTTGTCCCTCAGCTGTCAAACACGCCTGACATCTAGTAAACAGGTTTGCAGACTTTCGGCAAATCTCAGCCAGTTTGATGTTCGAAATAACGTTTGTAATGTTCTCTTGAAGCTCTTCTTTTGTGTGAGGGTTGTTCACATACACTTTTCCCTTCAGCATCCCCCGCAGGTAATAATCACAGGGATTTAAATCAGGAGATCTAGGGGGATAATTAACCACACGATCTTCGAAAACTTCCCGTATTACTTCCATAGACCGATTAGCAGTGTGTGCCGTCGGCCCGTTGCATTATCTTGCATGAAGTAACCATTACTCCTTTCTTCTTTCGTCAGCTCTTGAAAGAATGGTCTGAGAATTAGGTTTATATATCGATCAGCATTTATTGCCCTATAATTCTACGAGCACTTACTGCGCACCAAACTCCTATCTTTACATCATGAAGTGGACGGACATGCAGCTGGTGGGGATTTTCTGCACACCAGTAGCGATTGTTTTGACTATTTACATAGCCACTTAAGTATAGCCATGCCTCATCACTATAAAGTAAAAGTTCTGGGTCAACATACCCAACGTGAACCGACTGAAGCAACCAGTTACAATACTGAACCCTAGCGAAGCTGTCAGCTCCTCTTAATTGTTGGGCAGGGGTGGGTTTGTACGGTTTGGCTTTTAACAGTTCTGTTGCTTTGTGGGCAGAAGATAGTGACACATTAGCTTGTACGGCGAGGCGTGACAGGGATTTTGTTGGAGTTCTTTCCAAGAGAGCTCCTATTTCGTCAAGCTTTTCCTCTGTTAAAACGGTTCGTGTCCTGCACGATTTCTTGTTAAGAATGGACCCGGTGGAGCGGAACTTCTTTACTAATTTACGTACCGTACTCCTATGGGGAGGGAGGATGCCAGGAAATTAGCGAATGAATTGAAAGCGGCACTCTGTATAAGAAGAATGCTTCGCATAGCTCAACACAATGAATACACGCTGTTCCTCTGTATACATCACTCGTTAAACACACTATAACGTTTGTATTCCTACAGAAACTACACTATTTTAAAGCGAACACATTGAAAACGCTACCAGTACCACAGATGTTAAACTACTGCTGTGAAGCAATGGTTATCGCTACCGACTTGCATTAGATCATCTTAGCCGTCATCACGGGAAATATCTCTCTGCAAATGAGTCACCCGGCCAGGCTATCGCCTTCCGTGATTGTTCCCCTGATACTCGGAGCAAGCCATAGTTCCTATGGCTTACACCGAGGTTCCTGTAATATTTTATGCTAGCGGACCCGTGCGAGAACTCTCGCATAATGGGTTGTGTGCGGCCCATGTGTACCGACTACCCGCCCGGCTCTAGTGCTATGCAGGCTTTACGCGACACAGATCTCCCAGGGGCTGGCATCTTGTTCATTTGTTTAAAAGCACTTTATAAACAAATAAATATAATTCCGTTGACTTTCCAAGAAATTTCCTGTATTATTGAGACAATTTGGAAGATTTTGGTACAAACCACACCTTCTAACTCCCTCTGGTTTAGAAGCTTGAGTTTTGTGCATTATTATTATTATATAATACTAGCAGTAACTTTTTGTGGTGATGGTGGTGGTTGTCGTTGTAGTGGGGGTGATAAGCAGTACAGTATAATGGACGTAACATTTAGGTCATTTTCCCGTAATGATAATAATGAATAGGGAAACGGCTATTTACTAACTACAGCACTGACACATGTAATTTACAAACAAATTTTTAAAAATGATTAGAAAGAAGAGTAAGTGAAATATAAGACACTGCCTAGGACCTATATCTCATTGGCTGTTTGAAATGTAGAGACCAATAGTGTCGTCTTTAGTTACATAGCGCCGTAGGAAAATAATCAGAACACTTTGGAAAACTTCGGCTGTCCCGAGCTACTGAGGCAGCAATAGTAAGATTTATCGCCACATAGCGCTCAACGACAAGTTTCGGAATAAATGAAGGTAAATTTGAAAGTCCAACGCTAATTGCAGCTGATAACCTCAATGTACTGCACCAACACCATTGCACTTATACAGAGGCATAATATGTTCATGATGATAACTGTTTTAAGGGGCCTAAGAAATCTTTTCCCACTAATTACCCCCCGTGACTGCAAATTATAAGCCGCGCAAGATTTAACTATTTTCGCAATTCTGCACCAGAACACTGGTAGGGGTGACGTGATGCAGCCCGAATTGCCAGTCAACAATAAGACTTATTAAAATACTCTTACAGTTACACTACTACGGACATGAATGGTTCAAGGGCCTTAATACGTGGTTTTCAAGTTCAGTTTGTTTGTTATTCTAATTGTAGGGAATGGGGAGCGTTGTTCAAAATATCAAGTGGACAGTGTTACCAGCAGGGTTTCAAAGTGTAAGTAAAATTTGGTGCAATTAGGAGGATCGGTGTAGATTTGTGATAAAGGACCTAAATGCAAGGAATGGAGTGGTCTGTCCGAAATTTCATGCAGACAGTGTTACTTGCAGGGTTCCAAAGAGTAAGTATACAAATTTTGGTTAGGATCGGTGAAAAAGGTGTCGATTTGTGCCAAGGGCCTAAATGCAGGAATGGACTGGTCTGTCATAAATTTCATGTAGACAGTGTTACTCGCAGGGATCCAAAGGGTGAGTATCCAAATTTTGGTTCAGATTGGTGAAACGGTGTAGATTTGTGCCAAAGAGCCTAAATGCAGGGAATGGACTGGTCTGTCATAAATTTTATGTAGACAGTGTTACTCGCAGGATTCCAAAGGTCAAGTATACAAATTTTGGTTCAGATCGGTGAAACTGTGTAGATTAGTGCCAAAGGGCCTAAATGCAGGGAATGGAGTGGTCTGTCCGAAATTTAAAGTGGACAGTGTTACCCGCAGTGTTCCAAAGGGTATGTATACAAATTTTGGTTCAGATCGGTGAAACTGTGTAGATTTGTGATAAAGGGCCTGAATGCAGGGAATGGAGTGGTCTGTCTGAAATTTAAAGTGGACAGTGTCACCCGCGGGGTTCCAAAGGGTAAGTATACAAAATGTGGTTCAGATCGGTGAAACGGTGTAGATTTGTAACGAAGGACCTAAATGCAGGGAATGGAGTGGACTGTCCGAAATTTCAAGCAGACAAGTGTTACTCGTCGGGTTCCAAAGGGAAAGTAAGTGAAATTTGTTTCAGATCGGTGAAACAGTGAAGATTTGTGCCAAAGGGCCTAAATGCAGGAAATGAAGTGGTCTGTCCGAAATTTCATGCAGACAGTTCCAAAAGGTAAGTATACAAATTTTGGTTCAGATCGGTGATACGGTGTAGATTTATGCCAAAGGGCCTAAATGCAAGGAATGGAGGGGTCTGTCCAAAATTTAACATAGCCTACATTATTCCCCTTGAAACTGGCTATCATAGGCTATACAAAAAGAATTTTTCGAATCAGACTGGTAGTTCCAGAGATTAGCGCGTTTAACCCTTTGAGCGCCGTGTGTTATTATGGTTTGCCTACCGCTGAGCGCCAAGCTTTTGTTTTTTGCAAGCTTTTGTTTGATCACTCATAGTTCAGCTGTTATTATAGGTAGAAGCTTGAAATTTTCGTTATTTGTTTACTAATATGATGGCCTATACGAATAAAGCCTTACTCAGTTCATTTATGACCATTTGTAAACATTTGGCAGCCAGAACCCAAAAATATTAATTAAAAATAAAACAAAACCAAAGTTTAGCAATAAAATTTTGGTAGAACAAAAATTGTTGTATATATCGTGAACCTACTTATTGAACAGTACGACTTATTATGAAGCTATATTGAAAATTTCATTCATTTTGAACCTAAAATAAATCTGTAATAAAAATAATTAATTCACATATCCAAATGAGCCATAAATACAGCACAAGTCTTATTACATTCGTTTGGTTTATATGTCAGTAAGTACTTACGGAATACTATACAAACTTCTTTTACATAACAATTACATAACATACTACAAATAATAATAATAATAATAATAAAATTAAAAATAATAATAATAACCAAAAAGTCCTCTTCTCCTTCTTCAATCATATTATGAATAGTGTTCTTACTAACAGGAGATCGGCTCAATTTCACAGCAATAAATGAACAAGTAAAAGATCGAGAGCAACTAGACACAGAGCGAACAATGTGCACAGCGAGACTGCTATTGTTGATGCCGCGCCAAGTAAAGTGCGCCAATAAATATGCCTGTTGATTGGACTGATATACTGAAACAATGGCCTTAAAATTAAAATAGGCTGTTTATTGCAAAAACAGTAAGTCTTTAACTAACTATATTGAGAAATTCTGAAAGGAACTAACTGTTACTTTGAATAATAAAAAATAAATACTGAACGTCCTTTTGAAAGGACGTTAGCATTTTTCATATGAAAACCAAACGGGCTTTCAAAAGGACGTTGGCGCTTAGAGGGTTAAACACACACACTCTTCAGCTTTATTATACTAGTATAGTATACCTACCTAGTCTTACCATAAATACTGTCCCAAACGTTTAAGTAAATTGACACATAATGGTTAGATATTTTAATATCCTAATAACAAGTGTTACATAGATGCATTATGAACCATAACCACAAATAATTATTCAAAATGGCCACCATTTGCATGCATACAGTCCTTAAGTCTTTGTGGCCACTCATCAATGGAATTATGCAACACATCAACTGGAAAATCTGCAACTGCCTTCCAAAGAGACTGCTTTAAGCTTTCAATATTGGAATGTCTTTTCTTGCAAGCCATCTCCTGAAGCTTGGACCACAATTTGTAGTCCAAAGGGTTTAAATCTGGACTTGCAGACGGCCAATCTGAAGTGGAAATGAAATCAGGAACATTTACCTCCAACCACTGCAGGGTTGTCCGTGCCTTGTGCGCTGGGGCTGAGTCCTGCTGGAAACTCCAGTTCAGTCCATGGAAGAGGGTGTTGTTGAGATTCTTGACCAGTCCCTCAAGCACTGTCTCCTGGTACACTTTAGCTGAAGTTTTGACTCCCTTTTCACAGAAATGGAGCTCCGTCGTGCCCTCGAAGCTCACACCCCTCCACACCATAACTGATGAGGGATGATGACCCCTCTGGTTCCTTGGAGCCTTTTCACCAGCTTCTCTAGAGGAATGGGCATATACCCTGTCGTTTTGAGCATTGAAAGTCTCCTCAACACTGAAAATCTTTTCATCCGTAAACTGGATTCGACGATGACCATTGGCTGTATAACGCTTAAGTAAACACTTTGATTTTAGGAGCCTCTGGTGCTTCAGTTCATATGTCAGGAGATGTCCTTTGCATTGTTTGTAAGCACTGAGTCCCAGGTCAATGATTAACATGCGAGACATAGGCATTTTTGATATCTGTAGCTCACGAGCCATCACTGACTGGCTCCTTACCGGATTTCGTTGCACACGAGCTGCCACTGATTTGATAAGTTCTGGCGTTCGTACTGTGCGTGGTCTTCCTTGCCGCGAGCAATCTCTCACAGTTCCAGCCCCAACAAATCGATTTATAGTGCGGTAAACAAATGTCTTACTAATTTTCAGCTTCTGGAGGGTTTTGAAAATCTCCCCTGGCGATTGCCCCACCTTGTGTAATGCTATCATGGCATATCATCTCATACTCCCCCCATTCCGTCTTGAAAACTTCAAACTGAGAACTTACTGTACACTTCTGCAGCTCAACGAACAATGACTCACTTCTCACGATACCGGTTTTGTAGCCGCTCCCTCGTTCGGGCAGAAGTACAGCCACCCTCAAAAATTGGGACAGTATTTATGGTAAGACTAGGTAGATTTTATATTATTTTTAAGTTGTCTATTGCTTTATTTAACAAGAATTCAAAGTTCAATTATGCCAATTAAGTCAACAAACAGAAATGTTACTGTACCGGTACATATTATATTGCCCCACTCCATCATAAATGCAGAAAACATTTTAATTTAAGTAATCTAGAAGTCTAAATACATTCACAAATGCCCAAGATATTGCTACACAAAAAGATAACATTCCTTCTGTAAATTTTCTTCTGCCCAATTAATTTAATTATTATAATTATTTAATTTTAAACAAAAAATTGTCATTTTCGCCAGTTATGGCCACTAATACTCCAGTTATGGCTACCATAATATGTTCCAATTGTGAACATTTTTTGGAGAATATGCAAAGGTAAGGTGAAAATGGTATTAGTTCTCCTGCTTGTTCTGCCTTTACTTTGGTTTACAGCAAAACTGCAGATTGTCCCCCACCCTCTCATAGTCCTCCTAGTTAACACAAAGGTGAGTGAAGTTACAGAAATGTATAAAATAAAATACCAGTAAGTTATCAAGTGAGTACTATGGAGAAAAGTGGCCCAACAGGATGGAGGTGGCCGAAAATTACATCATCCAAATTATCAAACCACCTAAGTTAATGTAACAAATTCAAGGGAAATCTGTAAAGTAGCCTACCACTTGAGCTGGTGAAGTTCAACAGAGCAATCTTTTAAAATAATTTCATTCATGATCAGTTTGTTACATTATAAAAAATAAGGTAGGTTAAATTTTATATGTTGAGCAATATCTTTCATTATTTGAATTAGGCTGCATAATGCAGTATTTATTATTTTCCTTTCCTATATCTGATTACTAGAAGAATTTCATTAGAGATAATCACAACTAAAAAAGACAATTTTTTGTTTAAATAATTATAACAATTCATCATCATCATCTTCTTGCACAGTTTCCAGCCACTGGCCGGGTCTGTTTGGAACACAAGCCTCTCCAACGTCTTCTGTCTTCCCACCATCTCTCAGCCTCCACCCTTGTCCAGTCTTCTCCTCTCTTCTTCACGCTTTCTTCCACCCCCTTCAGCCACCTGTCTCTCGGTCTTCCTCTCGGTCTCTTTCCTTCCCACTTCGTCTCGTGTACTCTCCTGGGTATCCTCTTCTCCTCCATTCGTTTTACATGTCCATACCATCTAAGTCTAGATTTCTCTATACCATCCTGTAATGGTTCCTCCTTCATTAATTCTCTGGTCCTCTCATTTCCTATTCTGTCCATCTTTGTAGCTCCAATACTGCTTCTCAAGAACCTCATCTCACTGGCCTGTATTTTGCTCTTCTCCCTTCCTTTCATAACCCAGATCTCCGAGGCATACGTCAGGATAGGGACTTAGTACGTCCGATATATGATCTTTTTGCTGTTCTGAGGGACATCCTTGCTCCATAACATGCTTCTCACACTCCTCCGAAATGCTTCTGCCTCTCCCGCTCATTTATTTCTCTATCGTTTCTTCCATTATCTTGTATCAGGCTTCCCAGATACTTGAAACTCTCCACTTTCTTCAGCTGTTCCCCACCAATTGTTATTCCCGTTGTGGTTTTTTCCTTCTTCCTTGTTGTGATCACCATCTCACTCTTATTTATGCTAAATTTCATCCCATATCCTTGTATTATAACAATTAAGTTATGCTATTGGTCCAGTAGGCCTATGTGTTGTGTCCGGCTCCATGGCTAAATGGTCAGCGCGCAAGGCTTTGGCCCAAAGTGCCCCGGGTTCGATTCTCGGCCGAGCCATCAGGGATTTTAATCACCGGGGGTTAATTCCTGTGGCTCGGGGACTGAGTGTACCGGGTATGTGACGTCTTGATCACTTCATCCTCATTACGACGCACAGATCCCCCACGGGCATCAACTAGAAAGACCTGCACACGGCCTCTCCGGAGGCCACACGATCATTATCACAGTGTGTGTTGTGATTATTGTAATGTCAACTGCAATAGATTTATAATGTAATGGTGGGTTGTATTTAGTTTCCCTTCTTAACAGAGTCCTAAACTGCATATAAAAAGCAAGTGGCCACAAATGGTACACCTACCCTCATAAAAATTTCCCCTGGACACGTACGTATCGTGGTATAGCCTATACTTGAATCAAAAGGGAAGATCCGATTCCTTATGATAAATTAAGCCTAAGTTATCAGAAAAATAAAAATGATGGGCTATGGCTTAGCAAGTACGACAAGATTAAGTCACTTCTTTTAAACAGAATATCAAGGAACACATGTATTTAAGGCGAAATCAATCGGGGGGGAAAAAAGGGAAGATTAAGAAATATTGCTGTAATTAGGCTTTGTATGCTGTTACTCTAACTGCTGAGCAGACATCTTTATTTATTTATTTATTTATTTATGTTGTGAACATTACAGGAAGCCCCAATTACATTGCTCACTACTAGAATCATATAATATACAACAATATATAAATAGAAAAACAAAAGATACATAAAGAGAAGATATAGATAGAGAAACACGTTATAAATAATAAGAAGAGGAAGAAGAAGAAGAAAAGGAAGGTTAGGTATGAGAAGGAAATGGGCTGAATACAGTACAATATATTACAAGACATCTTGCAGTTTATCACAGGACGCTGCAAACTGGTTTTCTGACATACTGAAAATATCTAAGTCAAGATGAGGAACTTTATTATAGTGGGATAAAATTCTGTTAATCGGCGAGTTTTTATGGTTGTCTGTGTGAACTCTCGGAATAAAGAAAATGTTTTGGAATCTACTAGGTTTCACAGCTGGTACATACAACGTAATTCTCTCTCGAATTTTAGTGTCGTCAATTTTATTGTTTACTACTTTATAGAGAAAAAGCAGGCCCTGACAATTTCGCCTGTGAGATAGTTTTCCGACATTGAAGGACTGTAATATAAATGTGTACGATTCGTAAGAGGGATAATAGCCAAATCTTTTGTAATATACATATTTTAAGAATTTCTTTTGGATGTTCTCTATAAGCTTATTATGTTTCAATGTGTATGGATTCCATATAACTGAAGCATATTCTAGTTGTGATCTGATGAAGGCATTAAAGAGCAATATTAAAATCCCATAGGAGAAATTAAATGAATTTCTTATTACAAATCCCATGCATTTATGTGCTTTAGAGACAATTTTCTCTATATGTCTTTGAAAATTCAGATCATTGGTAAATAAAATTCCCAGATCCTGAACTTCATGAATTTTTAGTAAGCCTTCCCCGTCAATGTCATAGTGAAACTTTATGTAATTTTTTCGCCTAGTAAAATTAATTTGCTTGCATTTACTGATGTTAAATGGCAATTTATTTTCTTTCGTCCATAGGTTTAGTTCATTTAAATCATTTTGAAATTTGATACAATCGTAAGGGTCACGTATTGATTTATATAATTTTATATAGTCTGCGAATAATAAAATTTCGGAGTGTTGAACTTTATCAGAGATGTCGTTTAAAAATAATAAGAATAGTAATGGTCCTAAGTTAGATCCCTGAGGAACTCCTGAGTTGGTGGGAAATGCTTTGGATAGTTGCGTTTTATATTTCACAACTTGTGTTCTGTTCTTCAGGTATGAAATCAGCAGATGAAACAGTGGTTCAGAAAAATTATACGTTGATAGTTTAGTGACGAGTACGTCATGATCCACTTTGTCAAATGCCTTTTGAAAGTCAGTATATATTACATCTACTTGGCCTTTGTGATCTAGCTCCGTGGATACAAATTGCGTAAAATTAATAAGGTTAGTCACGGTTGACCTGTTTGGTATAAATCCATGCTGATTTGGGGAAATGATCACTTTAACATGTTGAAAAATATGACTATACAAAATACTCTCAAATATCTTAGCCGGAGATGACGATACAGCTACAGGTCTGTAATTATTAATCTGAACTGAGTTTCCGGATTTTAGAATTGGTGTTACTTTTGTATGTTTCCATTTATCTGGAAATGTGCTGGTCTTCAGTATGAGATTGTATATTATAGTCAGTGGTTTAGTAATATATTCCTTACAGCCTTTAAAGAGGTATGGTGGTAACCCATCAGGCCCCGCTGACTTTTTTGGTTTTAGTTTCTTAATGGCAAATTCAACCATATCCACGGTGACTTCAGATATAACCAAATAATTTTGAAAATAATGTTGCTTTACGTTATTGCTGTTTGTGTTCAAATTATAGTTGGGAATAGTTTGCGAATATACTGATTTGAAATAGTCAGCGAAACAATTGGGAATTTCCAGTGATTTACAATATTCTTTACCTTCATATTCCATCGCCAATCCTGATCCTTTACGCTCCTTTCTATTTTTTATAAAGTTCCAGAAGCTGTTGCTATCTTTTTCCATGTTCCGCTCAGTAAGAGCTACATAGTCATCATATGCTTTTTTTTATGTCTATTTTAGTTTTAGATCTAAGTTGAGTATAATTATTTAAGTAATATTCGGATAAATTTTTCTTTTTTCTATATTTTTCCTTTAGCTTTAAATTTGATATTATGGACTGAGTGAACCAAACAGGATATGTGCGCTTGTAATGTTTAGTCTTTGGAACGCACTGGTCAATTATAGAGTATATTTTGTCATAAAAGATATCAACAGCTTCGTTTACATTTCTACAATTATTCATGTTATCCCAATTGCATTTTTTCACTAATTCATACAATTTTAAGAAGTCTGCCCTGAGGAAGTTATATTCATAGGTTGAACTTTCATGTGATCTGGTTATTTTCCCCTGTTTGTATATAATTTGCAATGCTGGATGATTTTCATCTAATCGGACTAAGGGGTCGGTTTCTTCCTGGATATGCAACTGGTCAATGTTACTGATTATTAAATCAAGAGTTCTCCCATTAACATTCTTAATATCGTTAAACAGCCTGGCATTCAGCAGGTGCAAACAATTCTGTAACGCTTTGGATTTGTTTGAACCCTTCAATAGATTGTAAGATTTATCAGTTACTTCCGGTAAATTAAAGTCACCAATGATACAAATATCGTAATCTTTAAATAACTGCATATTTTCTTCTATTTTCTCATAAAATGATTTGTATGCTTCTATATTGGAATTCGGCGGAAAGTATGGAACACATATATAACATTCCCTGTTGTTGAATGAAACTTTAATCCATAATGATTCGGTATCCGATTCTAACATTGGCATTCTCTTCGAATGTATTGTACTTTTAACACTTATTAAAATTCCACCACCATCTTTCTTGGAACTTAAAGAAAAATCTCGGTCTTTCCTATACACAATATATCTGTCATCAAAGAGCTCAGAACTGCTTACACCCTCAAGAAGCCATGTTTCTGAAAGACAAATAATATCATAGTTATTTGACAGTGTATTTAAAAATAAAGTATTGGATTTGGTCCGTAGTCCTCTTACGTTCTGGTAGTAAATGATGGTTTCTTTTTTCTTATGAGTCATCTTCAATGTTCAGGTTAAAGTTTGTCAAGGTCCTCTTCAGTGTTTCCTCACGAGTATTCTGCCATTCTTTGTCCATAAGTGCTTTAGGTCCTTCGCTCGTTTCACTTCCCTTGCCTTTGCTAGAAGTTTTTTCCGCTCCCCGCAAAGGCTTTCATTTATATACACCGGGTTGTTGTAGGTGTATCCAAGGTCAAGGGTACTCAGATTACGTTTAATTCTCCGTTGTCTGAGGATTTCTTCTTTGTAGTGACGTCTTGTAAATTTCACGATTATAGGCGCAATCTGGGAATTGTTACGAGGGGGAAGTCTGTGGCAAGCGTCAATATGTTCCTCTTTCAGTTCCACGTGGAGTGTTCGCGCGACTTCTTGAACCAACCTGCTTGTGTCCTCTGCAGGGTTTGACGGTATACCATGTATTTCTATCATATTGATCCTTGAGTATTGCTCAGAATCAGTAAGTCTTGATTTTAGTTCCAAGTTTTCTTTCTTTAACTTTAGGTTCTCCTGATGCATCTCTTCAATTGCTTGCCTGCAATCTTTAATAGTTTCTGCTTGTTTCCGCAGGGTTTCCTTATTTTCGTCCAATTTCTCGTGCACCAGATCTAACGACCTCCCCAAATCAGTTTCCCTCTGTTTACACAATTCCTTTAACTCAGAAATTTCTTTGTTTAAATTAGTCAATAAGTTAAAAACTTCGTCGTTGTTAGGTAGGGCTAACAGATTCTTTCCCTCTTCATGTAGGCTAAGCTTCTTCTTGGGACACTTATTACATTTCCATTGTTTGTGCGAAGAAATTATGGACTTGAGATCATCTTCTTTTAAATTTACACAATAATTATGATACCAGTTTTTACATACAGCACATTGAATTTTTGCATTGATGTCTTGCCTGGACACCGCCTTGTTGCACTCGAAACAGACACCCATTATTGCTCTGGCTCCTAATAATGCTACTAGTATTGTAAAGGCACTGCTTTAGATGTGAAAGGTGTATTATTAATTCTTTGGCAGTACGTAACTCGCCACTTCACTGTTTAATATTTGTGCGAGAGCTCACTAGCGCTGATGCGGACAAGGATGTAGGGTAGCGTTCAAGTCGGAAATTTGTTTGGGAGTGGTTGGCAGAAACAGTTGACTGTCGGGGTGCACTTGAGTCACAGATTATTGTTTCGCTGGGTGGTAGCACTGGCGTTCAAACGAACAGTTGAAAGTCGCTTTTGTTGGTTATGCATCCACACGCTTAGAAAATATCCTAGATGTTGCTAGTCCATTGATGTTGTATTAAGATTTATACATCCAAATGATCTTTATTACTCACCGATTCAGTGTGAACATATCCTTGTCCCGAGCAGTGCACTTTACTAAACTATTTGACTTATAAACACTGAGCACAGAAACGTGCGTTATATTAGTCACTCATACCAACCCTCTTTGCAAAAATGTGTATCATGTGAAGCCAGTATTGTATGCAGGGAACAATACATTAAAGCTTCCATGTCAACATATCCAACAAAGTAGCCAGGAGTGTGCTAAAGGATGCTCGTTCAAATCTGCACCAATTACAACACTCCAAACAATAAAGGAAAATACCTTCCTACATATTTATAACAAAGTAAGCTAGTTTCTTCTTCTTCTCGTGACAGTAGTGGGCACAGTCAACTCTTTACCAATTGCTACTGTGCAGGGGTATGTATCATGAGGTAAACATCGACTACCGATAAAAGGCGTAAGACCAGTGAGGCACGGGTTATTCCAAACAGAGTATGACGTAACGAGGAGACATAATAGGTAGGAGGAAAACATATGAAAATAGACTGGGGACACAAATGGTATTTGACTCTTCACACCAAAGTGACCCACCTTGGTGACTTACTGCACATAGACACAAAGGACCGGGTCACAATTAGGCTATGGACCAGGTGAAAGGAATACACGTTCAAAACCTTAAATCAATGTTGTCGAAAAATGATACTATGCTACTAACCAGCGGAATTGTAGGATTATGAACTAATGTGGCAACATTTAAAGGCAGTGCATACCCTAATGAATGTAAATCGCGCAACATTATGGCACGTTGAAAGTCATATTGTGGATGTTGAAAGAGAATATGATTTAAAGAACCCTCCATCTGCAAACACGAACACAAGGCATCATCACGTCATTTTATACGGAATAAATACACCGGCGTCAATGCATGATTAAAGCGGAGACGAATGATTGTACTGTAATGATATGTCGTCATGTGTATTTACCACCCTGGAACCATGGTTTGCGTAAAATAGTCTGTTGTATCCCAAAATAATGTTTGGCCTTAAGTTTCGTATTATTAGTCCACGTGACTTGCCAGTCATGCTGTATCTTCGAACGAATTAGAGAACGCAAATCAGAAATGGGTATAGCTATATTGTAAGCCTTGCCTGTACCATCTGGAGCATCTTTGGTGAGTGTATCAGCGATTTCATTACCCTCAATATGTGAATGGCCGGGTATCTACGTGATACTGACATCAAAACCCTCAGTTTGTAAAGTGTACAATTGATGCACTAACTGACATAAAAACCAATTTTATCGGCCTCAAGAACATTTTGAAGTGCTTGCACGACACTCATTGAGTCGGTACAAATTAGAGAATGAATACCATGTTGTTCAATATAAAAACACGTCTGGCGGATTGCAAAAATTTCGGCTTTAAATATCGTGACGTCTGAGGGTAAAGTATACTGACATGAGATATGTAAATCCAGAGAGAAGAAAGCTGCTCCCACACGGGATGGGTTAACCATTTTAGAACTGTCAAGTAAGTTAGTTTATATGGTGAAGAAAGAAAGAAAGAAAGAAGAAAGAAAGAAGTGCCAATTCATCTGTTCCTAGAAGAGAAGGAAAGGAGCTTATAGTTTTATGCAATGGACTGATGGTTAATTTTGCGATCATGAGCCATGGCTCCTCTATTTAGGCATGGAATCCGAACGCCAGGACATGATATTTGACTTTCAAAATCTCACATTGACCAGGAATTGAGCCTGGTCCACCTTTGTGAGAGAAGATATTGTTGCCATATATGACAAATACAAATTACTGATTTCCTTTTAATCAATTGACAGGAGGGAGTAGGGGGGTATAAGCTGAATGGATCCACCAAATGATCTCCATGTGAGAAGGGGAGCTTAGCTTAGTGGACTTTAGTTCAAAAAAGATAACTGAAGACTTATAAAAGAAACGCACTTGAATCCATGAAATGTGACCATTATAGAAACGGAAGGAAAGTAATTAGATCAGTTTAACTAGTTTTCATGATCAATTTCGAATCTTTATAAAGTAGGCTATAAAACATTCAATATAAACGTTACATAAAATGTTACGGACGAGTTTCGGTCAATGTTGAATCCTGATTGAATATATTGGCAAATTCCTGAATTGACGGCATATCGCACTATGCTAATATTCAGAATTCATCAATGAATGACCTTCGTGTCTAGTGCTTTTGGTGCTCAACAGTTGACAGTAATGGAAAAACAAATCCAATACAACGCAATAAAACAAGCTTGTATTTTCCAAGATAGGATTACACAACCCAATGAAGCAAATTTACGCTCAATTTTGAACATTTGACAACAATTATGGGAAGTTTAGAAACGAAATATACATAATTTACTCACCCAGGCTGAATAATTTCTCCTTCCTTGGCCAACAGCTTGCGTACCATTCCGACTTGTGTAGCCTTTAATTTCCTCTGTTCTTGCTGCCCGTTGCTGGTATTTATATCGTACAATAATAATACACGTCCCACGGACACAAATGCACCTTCTTTCACTTTCCATTTTGAAACTTTTCCCGATTTTCCTGGAGGGAACACTATCAGCAAACTACTGGCGCCCATATTTACGGAAGTGACATCACTGCAGTACTGCCAATATATTCTTCTCCCCCAATTAAACCTACTATCAGGGTCAATCGCTTCCAATTAAAACTGTTTGTTTTTATTAGGAAAAAAAATAGATTACGGACTAGTTTTTGGCTAGTTGTTTTCTTCCTGGTGACTTCTGTTACATCATCTTGTCCAAAACATTCTAAATAATAAAGAAGTTGAATACTTAAACAGAATTTGAACAGAGGGCAAAGGTGACATTTCGCTTGAATTACAGTACTGCCGAGTTAAGTCTCGTTGCGTCGTGTTCTAGAGACGCTTCTACCTCTTACATGCAATCCTGATATTATGTCCTTCAAAAGAAATTGTTTAGCAGGAGATACGACAAATATAGGTTAAGGGAGGGGTCGTAACTATCCCTTCCATAACATTCTCGAACGTTGCAATGTATGCCTAGTCTGTATTCAAGAGAAGCGTCGACCGATTCTTCTGGATAACGCAAAACCATGGAAGAATAATACTTCTTCTTCTTCCATGGCAAAACTTTCTGTAGCCCTTAGTTACATGATCCTTGCTGTAGCCTACAGCTGGTCAACCCGCAAGAAGCATTACAAAAGAAGTCTAGGCCTACGGCAAGTCTACAGAAAGCTCGAGCTTGACTTTCGAGAAATTCCCCAGCCACAATGGATTACCCTCTCCCTAAGTGGCGTTCTGGACAAATTTCTTTTATTATTATTATTATTATTATTATTATTATCGTATTCTAGCCTTGTCGTTGATTTAGCAGTTCATATTAAATCTTGGAGAAAATTTAGCCTAAACGTTAAACATAAAAAAACTAACCTCTCTGTCTATTGCTGCAGGTCATTAAACAACAAATTAGGTCTCAATGTTTGTTTCGTTGAACCTCATTCAAATAAAATGAAACGAGCCAAGATTATAGCTCTACTGAAAACACATAAACCACAAAGCTTGTTGTTAATTAATTTTAGGGGCTTGGGTCATCTTGGTCTTGGCAGTTGGCCTCGCTGTCCCGCCCCTTAAAACAACAATGACTAACATCATTCTTGGTCATCGGCCCCGTGTAGCTGGGTGTGTGTTGAATATGTCTGATAACCTGTACCGGTATTTGTATGATGACTAGCAGTGTCTGTACTGTAGCTGTATTAGGGACAGGATGGATTAGGTATCCCTGGACTTGAAATAAGGTATTATCCCTGCATTTGCCTGGAGGGAGTGTGGAAAAAACACACAGGTTAGCCGCTGTCAGCGCCGGGATTCATGGTGCATGACTACGCTGCGGGACAAGCAACTGACCCATAGCTTTATTTTACCTATCCTTGGCAAAAATATTAAGGAATAGGGTGGCAGTTACTTAAAAAGTAAAGGAATACTAGCCTTCAGCAAGTTGGTAGCCTAACGTAGATTGGCCTTTTAAGAAGCAGTCAGGAAATCGTCTTCTTATAAAGTGACAGCTTAAAGAGGCAATAAGCTGGCCAGCAAAGTGCAAGATGGAATTAACAGGATATGGGTCCTCTTGTCAAAATGATAACCAAGCATAGATCGGATGTCGAACAGGTGCAGCACAAAATCCTAAGAAAAGCTTCAGCTGCCAGTGATGGAAATAAATCCTTCCTCATGGGGAGGGCAAAGGCGAGTGCCTGGCACCATAAAATGAGGCTTGCTATGCTAAAGTTTGGTAACCCTAACAGAAGAATCCCTGGTCCTCCAGGTTGGGTGTAATGGTAACTCCCCAGGAGTAGTATACATCGCGATACCATACACTACAAAATTCCCCTCGACACAAAATAGTGGCATCCATGACAACATGGACAACACTAAAGGTTTAAATGATGCATACATGTTACATTCTATGTTAATAAGGCTTTACATACAAACACAAACCTAACCTGGGGCTTATGCCGTGGGCCCCTTTGCATGTTTGAGCAGTAATTTTCAACTAGACAGTGGTCTAACCTAGTAGCAGCCAGTGGTCTCGTCCAGTCGGTTGTCTAATCCAGTAGCGACCAATGACTTCGCCCAGACCGTCCTGTAACCTATTAGTGACCGATCTGCATGTAACGATGCACTGTTTGAAACCTTGTACGGCTGTGTAATATGGCAGCCAATTCATGTCACAACATCAAACAAATGAACATCAATGTCGGCACGTCATCGACTATACTAAAAGATTCCCCGAGACATGTACGTATCGCAGTATATACTTGAACCAACTCCCCTACCTCATAAAAACGAATTGTTACAAATACTTTACGATTGCCTCAATTACATCAATATCAGAGTAAGACGGGGATATTTTATTAACCCTCAGTTACCCAGGTCCAATTATAGAACATACATATCCAGGTCTGGTCTGACAGACCTCTCTTTGTTTTCTATATCATGAAGAGTCGAATTGATAACAAAATGTCTTTAAAATATGCCTTAGGTAGTGAATTCGAATAATATGGAAACAATATAAGAGGAAAATTGTCACTGTCTATAGATATGCAAAGCGAAGGACACAAACTAGTACACTAGCATGAAAATACAATGAAAAACAGCAAACAAAGCAAAAATTGTAAGCAGTTTTTTTATCATAGTTTATTGTTATAGTTAATGGATCGGGCTCAAGATTGGCAGTTATTATCCACAAATAAAGCTCACATTCTCTGTTGTTTTGAGCTAATCACAGCAATATTCGCAGTCTGAGATACGGTTGGATTCAATTGCAAAACCTTCATCACAGTCCGTTTCACCATCACACCTATTCTCATCCTCAAAACTTCAGCAATGACACTTTGGATATGTTAAGCTGCGGCAATCACTTTACGTGAGCTTACGGCTGGGGAAGTCATTTCATAACGGTAATAGCCAGGTATGGTCAGGTGGACCGCCTAAGAACTTAGAATTTATGCTCACCACTTACCGTAACAGCTGGCGAATAACTAATGTCTTCGAACACATGCGTACGCAGCAATAATAGATTACTGAAACCTACGCTGTTCAAGGTCGCAACAAATGAGAGTAACTATTACTATTACCAAGGTGAGCGGTCTGGCAGACCAGTCCTGGGTAGGCTGGTTGGTTGGTTCCTCAGTTTAGGGGCTGGGACAACGAGGTCATGTAGCCTCGTGTACTTTGGGTGTGTGTAGAATCTGTCTGATAACCGGTGTTAATTGTGATGTTTGTATTAGTGTGTGTTATCTGTTTTTAATTCAAGTGAGGACTGCAGACATTGAATTTCAAGTAGTTCCCACTTTTGCCGCCAAATGCCACCGTCAACGACTACTATTTCAGAACTTGGCTACCAGACGCCACCACAGTCAGCTCCTGGCGAAGAACGTAGGAACCTTAAGAGCGTTGTTTAACCTATAAGTTAATTTAGCTTCACACAGGTGTAATTAGTGGAAGGTTCTTAAACATGCCATAAATCTATGAGATGGGACCGCCGGCTTTACTTCCCCTCCGAAGGAAGGCATACTGAGGGATTTTTAACGCTCTTAAAAAATCCGATGACTTCGGCCGGGTTTGAACCCGCGATCTTGGGCATAGAAGCTCAGCATGCTACCAACTACGCCACGGAAGCCGCCCTGGATAGGCTACTTGAGGGTTAATCTCCATTCATGTTTCTGCTGTCCCTGCACTTCTATGCAAAGAGCAATACACCTATTAATATAATCCCACCTTTGGCATTCCATGGGACACATACTGTTTAGCGAATTAAGGTTTTGCAAATTATATCTCACTGCTTGGTGAAACGAAGGCAAACTTGCAAGAAATGACAGCTAGCTATAAATTATGAAAAGACAATGTACATGCAAAATTGGTGAAGCCCAGGAAATCAGGCCTATAATAATTGTCTGTGGTTAGGTAATAGAGCAAATTCCACTATTTACATGGTTCTTGTGTTTTAAGGGGTGGAACAGCAAGGTCATCTGCCCCTCCACTATTTACATAATCTTGGCAGTATTATCTCTATTGATGGAGGCACAGAAATGGATATCAGCTACTGAATCGGAATAGCATCAGCCATATTTCAGTGTATGTGCTCAATCTGGTCAACAGCAGCCATAAGTATTGCCACAAAGATGAAACTTTCAAGAGTATTGTCCTACCAACTGCATTATATGCCTGGAAACTTTAAAGGTGATTAAATGGATAGATGTCTTCCAACAATGGGGAGCGTGATGGCGCAGTGGCTTAGCTTCTCGCCTTTCACCCAGACGGCCGGGGTTCGAATCCCGGTGACAGCGGGGTGGAATTTTCACCTGGAAAATCACGTGGTGTCAGGAAGGGCATCCGGCCATAAATCCCCGGCCAAAACCAAAATGAGCCTGGTTGGCTCCGGCGACCCCAATTACTTGGGAAAAGCCGAAGGGGAAGATGTCTTCCAACAATGTTGCCTTGGATGATTCCTTGGAGTCTCATATATCATGACCATATCACATAAATTATCTTAACACAGGAAGGACAGAACTTTTATTTTTGCTTAACTGGTCCAGTTTACCAAATCTGAAGATATGCATTGAAGGGAAACTAAGGAAGGCAATTTTCATGATAATTGGCTCTACGAGTTGTCAGGAATAACCTTGCACATCTCTTATGAGAGCAAATTTTGCAATATTTAGTAATACACTTACGTTACGTAATTATTGAATGTGACCCCATGTAGTCTTTCATTTGGATAAAAAAAAATGAAAATATAAAAGAGAATAATAAACCCACCAACCTGGGCCCAATGTTTGCGAAGCCAGGCTCTGCCTGTCACACGTCAGGACTAAGGGTGAGTGATAGAGGAGTAACACCTCTTTAAAAAACTTTGGTCCAGCTGACCCGGCTGCTAGTCCCATGTATGGGTCCCTTGCCAGGGTTACGGTGAAGACCTCAACGGCATATACAGTGGAATAATAAATGGACTATGGTACAGTGTAGACGGCGGAAGAGGCATCCCAGTGCTCAGGAAAATAAGAGTAAAAGGTATATGGTCGCCATATATCAATCAATCTGGTCAACGGTCTTGAAGGCGGGCAAGGAATTTATTCCCAACGGCGGAAAGAGTGGAGTAAACCACAAAAAGCAATAATTTCTTACTAAAAACCGATCTTATCTTGGAATATATTTCCTAACTTGTACAGTGCACAATTTCAATTGCTGAATGGAAAGTCCACTCAAGAAAAGCACTACCCCAGGTGGCAGCTCAGAAGAGAAATCCACCATTGCATCTTGCAATGCATCGGGAGATATGGTTCTGGGGAGTCCCAACATCTGCATTAAGGATGAGTCGGAGCATCCGTGGTTTCCTTCCAGACTCAAGTTTAAGATGAAATTTTGGGCAGGCACTTTAAATGTAAATTCTTTATTAAAAACTGGTAAACAGAAAGAAGTTTAAATTCTTTTGGACAAACATGAAATACAAATCCTTGCAGTGCAAGAAACAAGATTTTTGGATGAAAATGTTACAGAATATGGAAACCATAGAATATTTAAGGGTAAACCAGCAATTAGAATTATGAAAGGAATGCCACTACTGGGCACTGCTTTTTATGTTCATAAAAACATAGTAGACAATATAACAGAATTCAAATCTAGATCAGAAAGAATCTCTCTCCTAACAATTAAATGCAAAAATAAAAAGTATACCTTTGTTAACTGCCATGCACCAATAAATGAAGACTACAAGAAAAATTGAAGTAAAGTAGAAGAATTTTGGGAACTTTTAGATGATGAAATATCAAAAATTTCAAAATTAAATGTTGTGATAATCCTGGGGGATTTTAATGCACAAATTGGGAGAGAAAAAGCTTAACGAAAAATAGTAGGGGAATATCCGGCCCAGAAAAGAACAATTGCAAATGGCATGAGACTGATTAACCTCTGCAAAACCTTTCAGTTGAAATTAATGTCAACATTCTTCAGGAAACTACCCAGAAAAACGAAAACTTGAATTTCTCCAAACCCAATGTTAGGAGAATTCCAATTGGATCATGTGGCTATCTCTCGTAAGAATATGAAAGAAATTATGAATGTAAAAGTAATAAGAAATAGAGAATTTGACTCGGATCACTATCACTCCAAAATTAAACTTCCAACTTCTCCCATATAAAAACCAAAGAAAACATAAATTTATTAAATAAAACACAGATAGACTCAACATAACACAAGAAGAAATAAAATCCTTTCAGGAGGAAATTCAAATAACTAAACCAGGTAACTGGCAAGAATTATCCAAAGAAATCAATAATGCAGCAAAGAATGTATTTGGTTTAGGTAAAACAAAAAAGAAAGTTTGGTGGAATGAAAGTTGTGAAGAAGCTGTAGCAGAAAGAACAAAATTATGGAAAAAAATAGAAATGCTCGGAAATAACGAACATTTTGATCAATTTAAACAACGAAGGAAAGAAACAGCAAGAATCATAAGGAGTACTAAATGCTCGTTTGAAAAGTCACAACTTGTTGAAATGAAATTCCTAAGAAGTATGATAGGAAAGACAAGGAAAGACAGAGTGAGGAATGAAGATGTTAGGAAGGAAGTTGGGTTGGGAAAACTAAATGAGAGAATTGAGAAGAATAAACTAAGGTGGTTTGGACATGTAAAGAGGATGGAGGAAAATAGAATACCAAGACAGATGCTGGAGGTGAAGTGCAAGGGTAAGAGAGCAAGAGGAAGACCTAGAACAAGGTGGATTTATTCAGTGAAGAACAGCGTAAGAAAAAGAAATCTGGACTGGGATAAGATCGTGGAAGAAGAATGGTGGAAGGAAAGAGGAAAGTGGAGAAGTGCCATAAATACCCCAACCCGGCAGGAGTTGGATAAAGGGAAATGATGATGATGATGATGATGATGATGATGAACTTGTTGTTTTTGTCAAACCAACTCCAGAAATTTTTATCAGACTTTCAAAAATAATTTTAAGGGTTATCAAGCTCCAAGTATTTGCTTCAAAGATGGAAATGGCAGACTACAGTAGGTGTAACTGATATCGAGAATTGTGAAATACTAGCAAAGTACTTTGATCGACTTCTGAACTGTGGAGAACCAAACAACAAGCTAGAATTTCCAGAATTACATGACAATTTAGAAACAGATCAACCACCTACTATTGAGGAAATTGAAAAAGCAATTAAAACCCTAAAAAACAACAAAGTTAGTGGAGACGACTCCATTACAGCTGAACTCAAAGTGGTCTCAACCAAAAATTATGTGACCTTGAAATCATTTTGCAAGAAATCTGGACAAAAGAAACTATCCCGGAAGAATGGAAAGTGGCCCTTATGCATCCTTTGCACAAGAAAGGTAATAACCAAGATGTCAACAACTAAAGAGGTATATCCCTTTTGCCAGTGGCCTACAAGATATCCTCAACAATACTACTAAACAGGGTAGAAGCAACACTTGACAGTCATTTAGGTGAATATCAAAGTGGATTTAAAACAGGCAGATCTTGCTCAGAACAGATATTCAATCTGAAGTCCATAATTCGACACAATTATCTTCTAAAACCATGATAGTGACATTTATAGATTTTAAAAAGGCTTTCGATTCTGTCGACAGGGAAACTCTAGATAAAGTAATCAGAGAATCTAAACTGGCAAACCTAATCCGTGAAACCCTCACAGACACTATTTCAAAGGTAAAATTTCGGGGAGAAATTTCAAAACCATTCAAAATAAATACGGGTGTAAGGCAAGGCGTTGGCTTATCTCCACTCCTATTCAATTGTATCCTGGAAAAAATAGTACGAATTTGGAATAAGAAATTGAAGGAGCTGAATATATCACCTATAACTAAAGCCCTGTGCAGATGCGGATATCGGCGGGTAAAGCCGCGGATATCCACGAGTTTTTGCCATGCGGATATAGTTTGCATGGCTGTGCGGATAATGTTTGGAGTTAATTTGCGGATAGTTTTTAGAATACAATGTTGAACTGGAATTTTTTAAAATAATTTTAGTTTTTGCTAAGATCTGTGTCTTTCACGTTTCTTGTTATTTCCCTATTTGCTTTCGCTTGGATTGTATGAGAATAATAGAGAAGTGAGAGAAACCAGTCATGGAAATACCCTCAATTAGTGTTAATGACTTATGCTAAAAAGAATCCTTTATACCTGTGCTTGCCGGCGTGGGTATATCTATTTGACTAATTACAATTTTCCGTCTATTCAATACAAAACGTTTTTATTGAAATTATCTTATTTCATTATCGGTACATGTTTCGAGCTCTTTTATAATCAGCTCTTCATCAGCCAGGTGCCCTCACAACAATAATAAAAACACTCACTAAAAAAACACAAAGCTCATAAACAAGTACATTTAAAATAATCTTAAAAATTGACCTATAATAAAACTTAACATCCTATAATAACAATTGTCAACTTATTATAATGGAAACAACTAAAGCTCTTAATAAAACTTGTGGTAGCTTCATACAGACTTCACCACACATGCAAAAGAAATGGAGCTGTGTCATGCACAATTTGTTGACTGCCCTTTTGACTAATGGAAACTCCCATCGATGTGACAAGGTTCTTGTTTGTATCAGCCCTCATTTAAGACTCCTCATAAAACTATAATGGAAAGAAAAAAGAGACTATTCTAATATCATGAAAATATGGGACTTCAAACTTTAACTAAAATTCATGTGGCTTACTGACTTACGTTAAGAAAACCCAGTGTACTTCCTAGTATCCTGTCCTTAAGCAGGAATTCATCTAAGGAAAAAACAAATATGCTAGTCAAAACAATTAACCCCTAGGAAATTTAATATATAATCATCACCGATCAAAAATCATATTTTCATGATATTAGAATAGTCTCTTTTTTCTTTCCATTATAGTTTTATGAGGAGGCTTAAATGAGGGCTGATACAAACAAGAACCTTGCCACATCAATGGGAGTTTCCACTAGTCGTTCATGTGATGACTTGTGTGCTGGTCAAAAGGGCAGTCAACAAATTGTGCATGACACAGCTCCGTTTCTTTTCCGTGTGTGGGGAAGTCTGTATGAAGCTACCACAAGTTTTATTAAGAGCTTTAGTTGTTTCCCTTATAATAAGTTGACAATTGTTATTATAGGATGTTAAGTTTTATTATAGGTCAATTTTTAAGATTATTTTAAATGTACTTGTTTATAAGCTTTGTTTTTTTTTAGTGAGTGTTTTTATTATTGTTGTGAGGGCACCTGGCTGATGAAGAGCTGATTATAAAAGAGCTCGAAACATGTACCGATAATAAAATAAGATAATTTCAATAAAAATGTTTTGTATTGAATAGAGGGAAAATTGTAATTAGTCAAATAGGATTATATGTCAATACGGACCAATATAATGTCGAATACTCCTAGTGGGTATATCTGACGACTAAGTAAGTAGCCACCCGCTGTTTGACATGCCGTTACTTAGAGGGACAAAACTCAGTCAACATTGTCTTGCGATTCATAACCTAGGGGAACGAATTTCTCCTCAAATGTCTAAATGTGTCGGTTCAATACTTTATGCTATACCTAATAAATTAAAAATATTATTGTTGGTTGGGTCTTAAGTTTAAGGGCTGTGATAACGCGGTCATGTAGCCCCGCGTACTTTGGGTGTGTGTAGAATCTGACTGATAACCGGTGTTAATTGTGATGACTGTACTAGTGTGTGTTATCTGATTCTTAATTCAAGAAAGGCCTGCAGACCTTTGAATTTTTCAAATAGTTCCTACTTGTGCTGCCAAACGCCACCGTCAACGACTACTAGTTCAGAACTTAGCTACCAGACGCCACCGCAGTCGGCTCCTGGCAACGAACGTAGGAACCTAAGAGCGTTGTTTACATTCTTAACCTATACAATTTAGTTTCACACAGGTGTAATTAGTGGAAAGTTCTTTAACATGCCATAAATCTATGACATGGGACCGCCGGCTTTACTTCCCCTCCGAAGGAAGGCATACTGAGGGATTTTTATCGCTCTTAAAAAATCCGACGACTTCGGCCGGATTTGAACCAGCGATCTTGGGCATAGAAGCTCAGCATGCTACCAACTACGCCACCGAAGCCGCTAAAAAATATTATTGTAATGCCAACGGATTCGGATAAAAGTCGTGCAAATGCGGGGCGGATGCGGATAACAGTCATGCGGATGCGGGGCGGATAACAGTCGTGCGGATGCGGATAACGTTTTGTTTATCCGCGCAGAGCTCTACCTATAACACTAGGGAGAAAAAACAGTGGTGTTAAAGTAAATTGCCTGTCATTTGCTGATGATTTTGCCATACTTTCTGAAAACGTACTCATACAACAGTACAAATCCATCTATTAGAAGAGATAGCCAATAAAACAGGTTTAAAGATTTCTGTAGAAAATACAAAATTTATGACAAATATTATTAAACCCTAATAACAAAAATTGGTCAAATTAAGAGGGTAGATAAGTTCAAATATTTGGGGGAAATAATTCAGAAGAATGGCTTAGAAAAATCTGCTCTAGAAGAAAGAGTGCACAAGATTCAAAGAGCATAACCAGGAATATCTAACAAAAAATGTTTATCTGAGAAATTGAAAATACAGCACTATAGAGCAGTAATTAAACCAGAAAGCTTATATGCCAGTGATTGTCTAATACTCAATTATAAATTGGATAAATTGGAAGTATCAGAAAGAAAAATTATACGCAAAATTCTCGGTTCATTAAGAACTAGAGAGTTTTGGAAATTAAGAACAAACAACGAAATATATCGGAACATTGAAAACATAACGGTGACGATAAAGAAGAGGCGATTGTTATTTTACGGACATTTATATAGAATGGATGATAGCAGGTAAACCAAACAGATTTTTAAATATCTTTGGATAAAGATAGAAATGGAAAGAAACAATGTAAGAGAAGAAGATGCACTAAGAGAGAGAAATTAAAAAAAATAAAATAAAATGGAAGGACTCCAAGGAAAGCAAAATATGAAAACAGGCTCAAAATGGTCGGAAAAGAGAAAGAAGAGACACAGCGAAAAGATTAAGGAGCACTGGAGGAAGAAGAAAGAACAACAAAGAACTAAACATTGAAATTGGTTCGTGGTCCTCAGAAGACCCTAACGGAGAAAGAAGAAGAAGAAAAGAGAATAATATAGCCACATAAAGGTTTAAAAAAATTATATTTACAATAGTTCATGAAACTCGGCTGCAGTTAGTTTACTGAAAGAAGTTCATTTTCCGTATTGACTAGGCGGAACAGTTTCTCCTTTGTTATATAATTATGGAAACATTATACATGGGTTCATACAAACATCCTGGATCCTTTGGGAATCGGTTTATTTCAGTATGAAAAGCCTAGATGGCCAATTTTTGAATTTAAGGGAGCACAGCTCTCATAGTACAGTGAGTCCCTTTAAAACCTTCTTGACGGAGTACCGACGATAGGAGCGCATTGAAGCAGAGACAGGGAGCACAGTGACCGCAAGGGCCAGCAAAGGTGAGCAGACATTATTGAGCAATCGCTTCCGTCTGCAGCTGTATTGTGCCCAACTCTAGGAATGGGTATTCCAAGATTCAGACACCTAGATATCAAGGGAAAGGCTACAGCCGCTTTTGAAAGTTGAGATATTTGAATATCGCGCTCCATTACTTCCAGAAGTAAATGGAAAGAATATGCAGCCAAGAGCATGTCAAGTGACGAAGCGAGTAATAGCAGAGGTCGAGACTATTTGTTGATTAAATAGTTAGCCATGGAGTAGAGACTTGAGACTTGGATCAGATTACTGGCACGGCCAAATGAAAGAGAATGCACTTAGTATCAAGTAAATCGGACCAGGGATACCAGAGATATGAGGATTTCTAGATTTCAGCGTGATGCAGCGTGACCCTGACCGTTTTGAATAAAAGCCGGCCGGCCCAAGCAACTTCAGATCACTTCGAACCAAGCACTTGCATAGCAAGGTGCTGCTACGCTGAGCCAAGGCACATGGTTGCCGGATCTACGCAGAAGTTATTTTCAAATTGTGATAGTCACAAAAGTGCTGCGCTACATGTGAAACTTAGTAAGTTTCCGGCAAGAGAGAATCACTAAGGTGATTGATATTTTTCTACGGACACTGGTGAAATATTTTATTTCTACATGGACATATGCTAGACTTTGTCTAGAAAGTAATTTGTCACAGTCCAGTAATAATCACTCAATACTTGGATATTTTAGTCCAATTTAGTCAGTTTCATAATTGTAACCTAATAACCACTCCGATCTTTCAGTATATTGAAGGCCAGTCTATCACAGTGTTGTTCATTAGCCAACGCAGGGAAACTATATGTTGCTTCGCGCATGATAGATGGTGATAAGCCATGCCCAGGGAACGATCTTCAGAACAGCCGTTGATTGGTTTAGACTGTCAGTGTTTTCTTGTACTGAAAAGATTACCGTGAGTTATGTTACAACTGACATATTTGAGAATAGATCACTTAGATCTGACCCCATTTAAGCGAAATGCTATGGCTTTAATAGAAGTCAACATTAAAATGGATCAGCAGTTACTTCAAACTTCAAGCAATATCTCCACTATGTCGTGTTAGACAGATTGTGGGTATATAATGGCCGCCGATACAAGGATTAGACGTGCGTGTCCGATAGGGCATGTATCTGGATAAATCTGGTACAGACCAGGTTCACTACGCTTCAAGACCATCAAGAAATGTAAGCCACTTTTGACTTTATACTATGGCTAGCTAATTTGAACAAACTATTTTTCTGCAGATGACCAACACATTTGTTTTTCTTCGTATTTAAATCTTGCAATGATTTACGCAAGACATATTAGTGTTATTCGAGTATTTTCAGCACTCAGAACAGTTTAGGATCGATGACCGAGCAGAACGAGCATTTATTTGAATGTTTCATATTTTTGGGTAATCACGGAAAACAGCCGATGTAACTGTAAAGTTAATAATTATTTTTGTTGAGAGATGGATATTTTATCCATATTCGAAGAATCGAACATGTGGATTCTCACATAATGAAATAATAAAAATTAAACACATTTAAAATAATATAACAAATAATAATAATAATCCACTAATAATAATAATAATGATTTTCATAATTTTTCTAAATAATTCTTGGATCTTATATTTTCTAATAATCACATTTATTGAGAGAGAGCCTATGAAGTAGTTTAATCATTTCTAGTCTGGAACAGGTGATTTTCCGAAGGAGAGTGGTTAGCGCAAGCCCGCATTCAACCAACATTACAGTTCTGGTTGAACAGATAATATTTGCAATGAGCAAAGTATATTTTTTAGATAACACGGAGAGGCATGAAACGGGAAGCAAATGATATTTGTATCAATTAGGGTATTTTTGTATTTATATAAAATCATGACGTAAATACACATTCGAAAGTGAAATAAAGATTATCATAAGTATGGTAAATTCACGGGTTGAACTGAATGGTAAAATAAAATAAACTTGTAAGTTTATTAATCTTCCAGTGTTGATAACAAGCAGAGGCTTGATTTATTGTATAAATTTTGGGAAGAAAATTTATGTGTGTAGAGTAGTTGAAATGCCATTCCCAGGTGCGCATGTTTAAGTCGCAGGAATGAGGAAGTTTTTATTTGAGCATCAATCAAATAGCAGGTTCGATGACTCAGTGTTCAAGGAGTATTGGAACTACACATTGCGTCGTATGAACGACCCGAAGGTTATTTCTTAAAAATCCATCAGTTCTTATTTCAACCTTGTTTACGGATTCCATTAAGACTTTGATTTTGCTAGAACCCGGATTTGTCATGATAGTATTTTATTCTTCTTCAGAGGAAGACCTTTGCCGTTGTTGTTGGAATGTTGTGTTCTTACACAAATAATAGAATGGGCCACTGCCAATTAAAAATAATTCTATAACCACGAATAATTTGAAGGATATTTTCAATCCTAGTGCCATGAACTAAATGAATTTATTATGAAGCTACAATTCTTATTTCCGCATTCTGTCGAAGAATTGCAAGTTGTGAAAGTTACTAAAAATGGCTACAAACATAAATATTTTTCTCAATGATGATTCCAAGTGGAGAATCGAATAGTTGAATGGTCCAACAATTTATTGATCAAGTTGATGATTCAGAAATCATATATTTTGTTAGGAACTCGAAGTTCATAATCGAGTCACTTCTCGAAACGTTTAATGTCAGAAGAACAATTAATTTTGTTGTGCTTCGCACAGTTATTCGATGCTATGCTCAAGGTCAAATACTTTTCAGATGTTATTAATATGTGTACATAATTTGTGTTGATTCAAAGATAATAATATTTTTTGACAATATTTTTTTTGAAACTGGAAAAATAAGTGAAAGTTAAAAATTCTACGAACAATTATTCTACGAGTGTTAATATTATGTAAAAATTCAACCAGTGAACTACGGTATTTCCAGTAAAGACAATTAAATTTGAACTGGATTTAATCATAAATAATGGATATAGTTTTGGAACACAGTCTACAGGACTAATAATCAGACTTGTGTTTCCAAAGATAATTGTCCAATGTGTTGGAAAATTTCTGTACATTGTGTAAATAGTAATGTGGGTCGCCACACGTGAATGATGCTGCTTTGAGCATTCTTATTTTGCAGTCATTTTTAACTTCAGAATAAAATGAGATAATTTTACATGATGTGTTATGCCCAGTTGAATCTCCTTCTATCCTTATTGTTGCATTGAGCCAAAAATCAGTAAAGCATTTTTTTCATTTGATGTTGTTTTTGCGATTAGCTTTAACCCATCTGGCGCCCCGGGATATTTTGACTCTCGTGCTGGCTGATTCTTGGTAAAATGCATATGTGGTCGTGCGGACTCCGGTCTAAACGGGCACAGTATCATCCGTCAGCAGCCTACAATCAACACACGGCATATGGTCTCACATGGGGAATCCCGCAGATCACAAATGGGGTTCCCATGGGTCGAAGCCCGAAATGCAAAGTCTTAAAAAAGAACCCCCTGTACTTTGGCATTGCTTGTGGTTCATAGCAGCCTTGCAGTGGCTTTCACAGCAGCACAGTTTTCTCTTGATGTTTAAGTGACATCTCATTCGTTTCCTTGTTAACATGAGAGAGAACGCACTTTCAGTGCACCTGCTAGGGCCTTGTGGCGCATACCATGTCTAATATAATCTTCATGCAACAGCTGTCCATTCTTATGTACTTTTAAAATCAAGACCATTCACCATTCCTCCACAGGGGCTCACATCTAGTGGGACGTGGGTTGGCGACCACGGGGACCCAGCTGAGTCCGGCATTGCTTCCACTTACTTGTGCCGGGCTCCTCTCCGTCTTCTTTCCTGTCGACCTCACCTGGTCAACTCTTGTTCTCTTCCAACCCCGACGGTATTGGGGTATCCGAGGCCTAGGGAGTCTCTTCCTTTCCCGCCTTAATTGGCCCTTGTCTCATCTTTTCTGATACTCGCCTTCTGCGAGGGGTCAGGCTTCTTTTTCTTTTCCTGTTATCTCCTGCCTTCTGCTCAAGGTCCTCAAGGAGGCAGGGTGTATGTAGCCCCACCACTTCTGGTGCACCCTCGATATTGCTACACCCTCAGGGGCTCACAACTGGCGATTTCGGGAGTTGGCAACCCCGAGGGTTTCCTGAGCTGGGTCCGATTTTCCCCTTTTATCCATTACCTGTGGGACGGACCCTCTCCTCTTTCACTTTCCTATCTACCTTTCATGGCTCTCCTTCCTTCCAAGTCCCTCAATCCGCATTCTTCGAGGGTTGAGGGCATTTCTTTTCCTCCAGTCCTTTATTTGCCTTATTCTCCTTTTTTTTTCCATTTCTTCTTCTAGTATATAAGTTAGTAGTTAGTTTTAGTTATAGTTTACATTTCATTATCATCTTCACGATCACCCAAACCATTAGGGGCCGATAACCTAGATGTTTATCATCATCATCATCATCATCATACACCATTCAGTGAACTATTCAATATAATTCATTCACATGCAAGCAAAAACAACAAACAATCGAAGACTATTGCTGAACAAGCCTTGTAACTTGATTATAATAATTTTTATCAATACAAATATGAAACAAATATATTCAAATGTTACATGTTTCGAGGATTGTGCCTACCATAATAAGGAATCACACATTCATCATAGGCTAAATTTTGTTTGGTTCTGGAATGTATTATACATCTTTCCTGGACTTTCTTTATGAGGAAACTCAATTTCCAAAAGTTTGTCCTATTCTTACATTCTAGTGTTGTCTGTGCAGAGAATACACTCGTATTTCATTTTCTGTATGAAGCGATCATGGCACATTTCATTACAGACATCAGTGGAACTTTCCCACATTCTCTTCTTACCAGGCAATTGATTATATCCATAGAGTAAAATCACAATGAAAACACGCATTTCTTGAGATATTATTTTTGGATCGGCTAAGTTTTTGAAGAGTGCATATCAAGTTACTTTGGGGCACAAAAACTGAACAATGTCCTCACCAAAGAAGCATTCAAATAAATATCTCGGTGAATGACTTATCCCGAAGTGAGGAATAGTCCGGATTGAGAAATGGTAAGGATTATGTCTGGAGATCATCCTGGGTCCATGTTGAGGGGACTTGAGGTATTTACTAGGTGGGATATCCACTTTAAGAGTAACATCACATTGTTTATCACATTCATGGCTGAAAACTACTCCAGTTAGTGCGTGCAACAGTGTCGTCCGTTAGATTATCCATTCAACTCCCTTCATCCTGAGAGATGTGAAGATTATCGTACAGTGGGCTCGTCCAAGCATGCTTCAAAGATCTGGTCTAGAATAATTTACAAAAGGATGGAAAAACAGATAGAAACCGAGTTGGGTGAAGACCAATTTGGTTTGTGGAGAAACATAGGAACAAGGGAAGCTGTCTTGGACAGTTTTTGGAAGCTAGAATAAGGAAGGTTAAGAGAACGTACATGGCATTCAATGCTTTTGATAATGTTGATTGGAGTAAGTTGTTTGATATTTTGAAAAGGATTGGAATAAAAGTTTAGGGACAGGAAGGTGATCTACAATCCACACAGAAACCAGGCAGCAGTTATTCGAGCCGAAGGACATGGGAGAGAAGCTGGTATTCAGAAAGGTGTAAGGCAAGGCTGCAACTTATCACCCATACTTTTTAATCCATACATTGAACAGGCAATCAAGGAAATTAGAGAAAAATGTAAAGTAGGAATGAAGATTCAAGGAGAAATAATTTCTACCTTGAGATTAGCTGATGGCATCGTCATCTTAGCCGATTCACCTGAGGATTTGAATGTGTTTTTAAATGGAATGGAGTCCGTCTTGAGAAAAGAATTCATGATGAAAATCAACAAATGTAAAACAAAAATAAAGGAATGCAGTCGAAAGAAATCAGAAACCCCCATGGACGTCAAATTGGCAAGTGAAAAGATAAAGTAGGAGACTTCTGTTACTTAGGGAGCAAAATAACTAGTGATGGACAAAGCAAAGAGGATATAAAAAGTAGGTTGGCTCAGGCAAAGAAGGCATTTCTGCAGGAAAGGAATCTGTTGGCATCGAATATAAACTTAGGTATTAGGAAATCATTCTTGAAAGCTTTTGTCTGGATGGTTGGTTCCTCAGTTTAGAGGGTGCGACAACGCGGTCATGTACCCCGTTTTTTTTAGTGTGTGTAGAATCTGTCTGATAACCGGTGTTAATTGTGATGGCTGTATTAGTGTGTGTTATCTGTTTTCAATTCAGGTAAATACTTGTGTAGCGAGTCAATCTTATTTACAGACATTATTGCTCATTTGGTTTGAAGCACTTCTCAAGTTGATTGCGTTATTGTTAATGGAGTTTCAAGTATGTTAACCTGTGATCTATTGAATTATTATTGTGATGAACTTCAGGAATGATGTTGTCTACACCATTTTGTTATTAATGATTCTAATTCAACCGTTCCTATTTAAACTGGTGGCCTATAGTAATGTGGTTATCTGGTCGATGTGGCAAATACACAAATGATAAAATAGACTAGTGTGGAATAAGGTTATGTAAACCTAGCTGGTATTTGAAACCTGAGTCCTATACGGCATCCTTTCTCACATACTGCTCACCTCGGACTGGTTGCTGCGAGTTCCGTTAGCTTCCTAGTACGAAAATAGTGGTGCCACCTTCTTGTTATTCTGTGGACTGTGTTGCTAGACGCTACATCTAAGTGCTGTCCAAACCATCTGTTGTTGCTTCTTAAAACCTTGGTTGGTTCAAGTCTTGAACTGGCAATATCCTAACCTGTGATGATGTAGGCCTATGCTAATGGTTCAGGACAATATCAACTATTAACAACCAATCTCTTCCCCGCCTAGCATAAACTAATGAGCCCTCTGAAAGCGCAATAGGTCTATTGGGGTGCCTTGAACTCGTTAGCACTGTCTAACTTAGGCCTTGTTTTAATGAGAATATGGTACAATGTACATCCTTTCCACTTACCATTCTTCCCGTGATATTGATTATTCCCCATTTTATTCATTGCCAGGTTTCTTTCGTTATGTTGTTCCTTTTTTACTGACGAGAATATTGCCTAATAGTGTGATTAAGGGTAAACTCTCCAAAAAATGTGTGTTGATTTAGATTATCTGGGTTGTTTACTTTAGCTAAATGGATTTCTGTGGCATCTTTTATGTCAAGTTCCCTACCTTTTGCTTCGTAGTGTGTTTCTATATTTGTGAAGCTATGTCCGATGTCATATGTGTTCGCATACTGCCGAGCATTTCCTGCATTTTATACCATTTCTGTGCTCTTTATAACGTGTGTCAATCCTCCTCCCCGTTTGCCATACGTTATTTGCTCGACACCCTGTTTCTTGGCATGATAGTAAGTACACCCCTGATTTTATTGAAGATACAGCGCACAAATTGTGCATAATGTTGATTACAAACTCGAATTATCATGTGTACTGTTATCTCTCAGTTTCACAGAGGATCACAATGGATGCTCTCCGATTTTTACATGTGATTATGTGGGGTCGGTAGCATTGCACACCGCATAATATACATACACAGGAGTCGTCTGGGTCATGGAAGTACTCGGTGTTGCACACTTTATGGTGGTACCCATTTATTGCTATCGAGATAACAAAGTGCAGATCTTGGTTAGTGTCTGTCCGTCCTGTTCATCATGGCTTTGTAAAACTCAAGCCAAATTTCTTCCATCTTCTTCACTCTGTCCTGCAGTATTTTTCCTCCAGGTGTCAGTGGATGGTGGCCCTCCTTTCATCCGGAGGTCCTCAATGAAGATCTTGGCAGTTCACACGAGTAGATAGTATTTGTGTTTTAAATCACTTTTCTAATCACCATATGTTATTTTTTATTCCCTAGGCGGCTGTGCGCAACCATTACCATGGATAGTGGGCTATTTTTAAGTAGAGGGGCAGGGGGGATTCTAATTCACTAACGAGTGGTGTTATAATGTCTGTACAGTGCCTAGCGATATCTCGTGAGCCAATAATTGTAGAAAGACATGCAAGGGTTTAAACGAAAGGGCTCAATATTCTCTATACCTAGGACAAGTTATTTCCACACCTAAGCTAAAAATTACCCCTTTCACAGACAATATAGTGTTTTAAGTTTTTACTACCCTTAATCCTTAGAGATGTAAGAAACTGTCTTGGGGCTCTTTTAAGATGATGATACCACTCAACAGCCCTACCCCTATTAATACTACCCCTAACCCCTTAATTTAACCCAATTCCCAAATTCAACTTAAATTTATTGATTTGTTGGAGTTATTTTTTTTATTTGGAAAGTAGGCTATATCTCTCAAACTAGGAATCAGAGAGTGTTGTATGTTGGCTCAAGCGAAAGGTGTCTGTACCCTTTATCCCTAGGACAGAACATGTCTAGTAGAGGGGCAGTGAGGTGTGATCCAAATGTACCTATGTGGTGCATGGCGATATCTCTTGAACTACCGGTAATAATCATAGAGGGCTCAAATAAAAGGGGGTCACGCCCCCTATCTCTAGAACATGTCATTTTTAAATTTTCCCAAAGGGCCTAAGTGTAATATTTTTTTGTTGCTTAAATTTTTTAATTTTTATTTATTCAATATTTAATTTAAGGGTATTAACCAGCCAACGAAATGTTGCCGGTGGCCGAAATCGGAACGAATGTGCTCCGCCCAGCCACACGCCTGCGACAGACATGCAGTCGTGCCGGGAACCCCACAGGAGTAGCGAACTCAACTCATTTCTACAGTGCTGATTAGCCAGCTTGGTGTTCCTAGGCGCAACCCCAATCATCATCATCTTTGCATTTTCCCATTTATGTGGGGTCTGCCTAGGCAACCCCAATATACCATCTTTTTGGTTAAGGCAGCTTGAGCTTTTAGCTCTAGCAATAAAGAGGTGCAGGTGCCATTCATAAAAAGGGAGGTAGCGTGCAGTTCGCTACTCGTGTGGGGTCCGAACACAGACACCAAGAGCCCGCTGATGAGCCAGCTTGGTGTTCCAAGGCGAAACCCCCACACAAGACACGGCATAAACCTAGAAAATTTACTGGCCGTGAAGGCCAATATAACATTTCAAGAACTATTAGAATGTATCTGGTATTACAAAGAGAGGGACAATTTATTTTTTTAAATGATGTCTATAAATTTGTGTTCAATTGTTGGCAAATGGTAGCTAAAGAACAAACACATAAGTTTCGAAGCATGTACTAAATTTAACTAGAATAGTATTGACCAGGTGGAAATAATATAATCATTGTTTTGTTCCGACATAAAATTCTGTATTGTGAGATGGACAAAACTTTGAAAAATTAATCATTAAAGCGGAGATTGAGGGCACAAGACCTAGGAGGAGAGCAGCGAGCAGATGGATGGACCAAGTTAAGGAGATCACCAGTTTCCCTCTCCAGCAGGCTTTAAGATAAGCTGTTAACCGTCCAGGATGGTGCTGCTTAGTTCATGTGGTCACAACGTTCAGCAATGAGTAAAACAACATGTGATGAGGATACTGGGATCTATGTATGCTGACTTGCAAAAAACTTGATGAGAATTATATTTAACCGCAGTTACTCGCACGTCAAGTCAAATCTAACATTTGAGTAAACAGAATAAAAACACGATTTATGAATCATAATTTAATGTTTATCAGTCGGTCAACACAATTGTAATGGGTGGTTCCAAAGTCCTGAAAACAATTTCCATGAGAATAAATACACACGGATGACCAGTTTCAATCGTCAAGCGAACATCATCAGATCCTTAACACTTAGGCTAATAAATCTGTGTTTGTAAGTACATATACATTTATTTAGTTGCAGTAGTAATTAAACTAGCACAACTAGTAAAGATATGTGATTTTTGTTGTAGTTATTGTTTTTGAGATACTGATAGTTACCTTCAAGTTTGTTTTCATAGTGTGATTATGTGATTGTTATTAAATGGTCAAGTTATTGTGGATTGTGCACTTAGCTGTTTGAACGACGTGTGGTTCATATCCATGCAGCTGTCGCCTCCCACTGCCTGTACTGAACTGCTGATGATGATCGCTTGATGATCGAAACGGATCATCCAAGTGTATTAGCCTACTTTCGATTTTTGCAAAAAATGAAAGTAGACTTATGAGATCAACACAGGGTGAAAAAAAAGTGTGTCTGTCTGTGTGTGTCTGTCTGTGTGTGTGAGTGTGTGTACTCTGAATGTCTGTCTCCCCCTATCAATTCGAACACTGTCAAAGCGAATTGAACTAAATTTGGTACAAAGGTAGCACTAGCAAAGGACACCTCAGTGTCATGTTTTATATCGCCGCATTCTTGACGGAAACATATTGGTGGCCACAAAAATATTCCACGCTTAAATCAAATTACGACTACCCTAATCATCCGATCTCTACCAAATTTTGCAACAACATACCTTCTTGGGGGGAGCATCCTTTGACCAAACTAATAGGTTATCACCCTAATAGTTTGCGGATGGCGGCCATCTTTTTGTGAAAATCGATTCCCCCTATTAATTCGAACACGGTGAAACCGAATGGAACGAAATTTGGTACAGAGGTAGCACTAGCAAAGGGCACCTCAGTGTCATGTTTTATATCGCTGCCATCTTGACGGAAATGTAATGGCGGCCACACAAATGTTCAAAGCTTAAATCAAATTACGATTAACCTAATCATCCGATCTGAACCAAATTTTGCAACAACATACCTTTATGGAGGGAGCATCCTTTGACCAAACTAATAGGTCATTAGCCTAATATTTTGCGGATGGTGGCCATCTTTGTGTGAAAATCGATTCCCCCTATTAATTCGAACACGGTGAAACCGTATGGAACGAAATTTGGTACAGAGGTAGCACTAGCAAAGGGCACCTGTGTCATGTTTTATATCACCGCCATCTTGACGGAAACGTAATCGCGGCCACCCAAATGTTAAAAGCTAAAATGTAATTACGAACAACCTAATAATCTAGTCTCTACCAAATTTTGCAACAACATATATTTATGTGGGAAGCATATTCTGACCAAACTGCAATATCATCAGCCCAATAGTTTGCAGATGGTGGCCAAGTATGTGTGCAAATTGATTCCCCCTATCAATTCAAACACGCTGAAACCGAATTGAACGAAATTTGGTACAGAGGTAGCACTATCAAAGGGCACCTCAGTGTCATGTTTTATATCGCCACCCTCTTGACGGCCACCCAAATGTTAAAAGCTTAAATCAAATTACGACCATCCTAATAATTTGATCTCTACCAGATTTTGCAACAACATGCCTTTTTGTGGAAAGCATCTTATGACTGACTATAAGGTCATCAGCCCAATAGTTTGCAAATAGCAGCCATGTATGTGTGCAAATCCATTCCCCATATCATTTCAAACACGGTAAAACCGAATTGAATGAAATTTTTTACAGAGGTAGCACTAGCAAAGGGCACATCATATTCATGTTTAATATCCCTATAGCACGTATTTCAACAAACTACTACAACAAACATTCAATTATACTCCTTGAAATGGACCAAGAGTTATAACAATACCCATGCATTTAGGAGAACGTAGGCTATATGTTCTTCACTGAACATCTTGTTTATTAATCTCATGTACTGTACATTTTTTTCAGCATTAGGGAACCAACCATCACAATTGGGTACAATTGTGTTGACCGACTGTAAACGTTAAATTTCGATTACTAGGCAACACTGAAAAATGGCTTCCAACACGATAACATTTTACAAAGTCAACTCATTTATTTTTAACTCAGTGAATTAAGTAATATTTTTAAAATATGATATTAACCATTGACATTCTCTTTTAAAAACACAGTAGTTTTTTACGTGATGGAGACGTACAATAAATTGTTCTTATAGTCAAAAATCATATATTTCTGAATTATACAAATATAGTCGTAGATTCTAACGTTTATGACAGTTTACTATGGCACACAGCTATGAAGTCTGCTTTTCGTCCACTAGTTAGAATCAAGATGTGCAGCACGCTGGAAACAAGTCCTCTTCTTCACTTTCTTCCAATCAATTTAAAATACATATTTAATTATTTCTGTCCATTGTTTTTAAATTACACACAGAATCACATTCAAATAAAACACTTACTTAATCGCCTCCTCTTCTACCTTGCGGTGTTGAGGTATTCACAAAGGAACGCCATCGGGTCATGTTCTGTGATAACATCATAGCTTGTCGCAGGTTACTACCGCGGGCTTTGATTGCCTCCTCGATGTAAATCGCAGTCCTTTGACCTCGCCTGGTTGTCATTGGTAAGATCCGTCCGGCTTTCCTCGGTATTGTTCTTTTAATCAAGCGGAGTTCGAGGGAGCAGTGATTGGCTCGCCACACCCAAGCATAGTGGAGGAACTGCCTCCTTAACGCCTCCGTTCACGCGTTGGAGCAATGGTCTTCGAGCCCTCTACTTCCTGAGACGAATTCTGTTCCTTCCATCAGGATCTGCAGCTGATTTAGGGTTATACCACCCTATATCCGGTCCTCAGCAGAACTCTGCCGCTGCCACAGCAACGTTGCCCGTCCCTCAGGACTTGGATCTGCTGCTGAGATTTACCTGGGTGCAATACAGTTACAGCCAAACCCCCTGTATGCCCCAAGTCGAGGGACTTAACAAAACACAACACACAAAAATCTAAATAAAACATGGAAAGCACAACTCCCCACCGTAAAGAACACTAACGTGGTTACTTGCGCTGTTAACTTAGCCCGAATAAATTTTAGTGATTGACTACTCTCGCGCTAGATTGCAGCAGTGATTAAACTAGCACAAGTAGTCAAGATAATGTCCTCCTTAGCAGTCAAGGCCACACCCTCCCACCTGTTCTTGCGGTTGTTTACCCTAAAAGCAAGTTCTGGCCATCAAAACTGACCTTTGTTAGACATGTTAGTTACAATCCTACTGCGTCTGGTTAATTCACAAAGGATGTTTCTATTGTATTTTTTTGACTGCAATGAGCAAAATTTAGTATACCTAGATATTATTGTGTTTGAGTTTATAGTGCGTTGAGCACATTACCGTATGACATATTATCTTGTTTAGCGCGTAGTATGGGAAGTTTATTTTAGTTTGTAGTGAAAGTTATGATTATCATCTTTCGAAGTATGAGGGTTAATAGGTACGATTATGCACGTTTGTGGATTATAGTAGTAGTCAAATAGTTAAATAATATTACAGGTAGGAACATTCTATGCCATGGAAATGTATCCTGTATCTAGAGGAGGCATAGCCAGTGACAGTATAGTGTGTGATATCCTAAACAAGAATTGTAGTTCAAATCCTTTCTAAGAGAAACGAATATTATTAAGCGGGGAAGGCAAGCACCGAACATCAATATCAGAACAATGTATTGGTAAACATTATTTGAGGCATTTTCATACAAATCACTGGTTAGCGGGATGTAGAGACAGAAAAAAAAAAAAAAAAAAAAAAATTGGCCTCGTCACCTTTTTGGAATGGAAAAGAATGTGTGGAGTAAAGTGACTTGAGAAACTTCCATAAAGCCATAAAGAAACACAGTTTGTCACAAAATCATTTGCAGGCAATTGTTTGTAAAAAGACATTCGGCAAAGTGAGAATAGATTAAAACTCAGCAATTCTTCTAGGTTTGTGCCGTGTCTTGTGTGGGGTTTCGCCTAGGACACCAAGTTAGGCTCATCGGCGGGCTCTTGGTGTCCCCGCCCGGACCCCCACAGGAGTGACGAACTGCGCGCCACCTCCCTTTATATAAGGTGCAACTGCACCACTTGACTACGAGAACTAAAAGCTCAAGCAGCCTTAACCTCCCTATGAAGGCTTCCAAGAGCCCGCCGATGAGCCTAACTTGGTGTCCTAGGCGAAACCCCACACAAGACACGGCACAAACCTAGAAGAATTGTTGAGTTTTAATTCACCGGCCGTGAAAGCCAATATACCATCTTTTTGGAAGCCTTCATAGGGAGGTTAAGGCTGCTTGAGCTTTTAGTTCTCGTAGTCAAGTGGTGCAGTTGCACCTTATATAAAGGGAGGTGGCGCGCAGTTCGCCACTCCTGTGGGGGTCCGGGCGGGGACACCAAGAGCCCGCCGATGAGCCTAACTTGGTGTCCTAGGCGAAACCCCACACAAGACACGGCACAAACCTAGAAGAATTGCTGAGTTTTAATTCACCGGCCGTGAAAGCCAATATACCATCTTTTTGAGAATAGATTGTTTACTAAATCAGTTGAAGGACATACGAAACCGTCAACACAACAAATTGGTGCTGAAAAACAGGGGCATCTGAAGCGTTTTGTGTGTGTTATCTAGCGAAACATGAATCAAGTGAGTCATCAAATCAAGGAAACTATGTAGAGCTAGTTAAACTCATTAGTCGATTGTAAAGGCTTCTGGATCGTCCCAAAAACTTCAACGATTCTGAGGTCTTCTCTGAATGTTTGGCGCCAAGTTCTTTGAGCCCAGCCTTATTTCCTTCTCCCGCAAGGGAGGATCCACTTGGGTGCCAGTATTTGAGCATGTGTAGCCACAACTTGCATCCAACGCTCAGTTACAATAAAATTGTTGTTGGCAGCCGCACAGAGTCTGATCTTCTTAAGCTGAGAAAGGCTTGCGATGCCACATGGCACTAGTGCATGCTGCTATCTATTTTATTCCAGTTGTCGAAAAGGTCGCCATAATTATGGCAACATTGCTCATCAAATGAAAGATAGACCTTTTAAGAATCATTCAATACTGTTCGTGTCTGTCGTGAGTGTCACATCTATAGAGCATCCAGCGTTTAGAAAAGACTGTGGGTCATATGGGCTTTTACCTTTAACGGAAACCCCCCCCTACACTGGTTTTGTTACCTCACCTTTTATCATGAAGGAACTCTGAACATATATATTTTACGTCATAATAGCTTCCTACAATTATCTGCCAATTGATTACCATTGTATTGCACACAAGTATCGTTTATATTACGTCTTAGTTATTTAAAAATTTACGAGGTTTGCACGCTGGAAAGAAGAGCCACGTCCCGCGCTGCATGCTCGCCCGGAGTGGAGCACGTGCTCAGTTCCGCCAGCAACATAAGTTTTGAAGCACTATCTGTCATTGGTGAACTGTTGTGTGTCTTATTTTCTGTTCTATCGAATCGAAATGGCTGGTGTTTTGGTGAAACGAAAACGAGGTGAGATGCTGAGAAGTAAGGAGAGGACAATAGTCGTAAACATTTTCAATTATTTAAAGAGCAGAAATCCCGGCCAAAGTGTGAGTTGGGTCGGCGAAGAAACTGCTGTTGCTACAGGTACATCCAGATCATTAGTGTTCAAACTGCGCAGTGAATCGGCTTGTGGCCCCCTGGTGACACCTGATAAGAAGCAGAGGAGAAGAGTGAAAAGAAAAGACAATAGACTTACGAAATTTAGTGATTTTGTTAAAAGTGCTATAAGGCGAAAGGTGCATGGTTTCTTTTTAAGAAATCAGCCACCGACATTATCATCTGTGTTAACGGCCGTGAATACAGACCCCGAACTTCCGAATTTTAAAAGAAGCACGTTTCATGCCGTTCTAAAAGATCTTGGTTTCGTTTGCGAAAAGCGTGGTAACAAAGCTCTTATATTGGAAAGAGACGATCTAGTTGCTTGGCGCCATAAGTATTTATATCAAATAAAGACATTTCGAGCAAAGAAGAGGAATATCGTATACACAGACGAAACCTGGGTAAACACGGGACATTGCATTGAAAGACACTGGCAAGACAGTACAGTTAAGTCATCAAGGCAGGCTTTTCTGGCTGGACTTTCCCCTGGCTTAAAGGCACCAACAGCGCGAGGGCCCCCGCTTCGCTATTGTCCATACAGGTAACGAAGGCGGATTTGTGAACGACGCAAAGTTAGTATTCCTGTGTAAAAAGAATACCACCGATGCGCACGACGAAATGGATGGAGAATGTTACGAACATTATTTTAAACACCAGTTACTCCCCAATCTCTCGCCTCGGTCAGTAATTGTGCTCGACAATGCATCGTACCACAGTAGGAAGAAAGAGCGCATTCCGACAATGTCATGGAAATGGCAAAGCATGCGAGAATGGCTTACTTCCAAAGGTGTCCATTATGAAGACTACATGCTTAAGAAACATCTTGTGGAACTTGTGACTTCCATCAAATGGAAATATGACGCCTATAAAATAGACGAAATGGCGAAAGAACTGGGACATGAAGTGCTTCGCCTACCTCCGTATCACTGTGAATTGAACCCCATTGAACTCGTGTGGGCTCAAATTAAACGTTATGTAGGAATGATAACACAACATACAAAACGAAAGATGTAGAAAAATTGATTCACGATTCTTTCGGAATTGTTTCAAATCAAAACTGGAGTAATTACGTAGACCATGTGAAAGAAATAGAAGTCAATATGTGGAAGGCAGATGAGCTGCAGGAAGACATTGAGCCCTTCATAATTCAGTTGGAAGATAGTTCAAGTGCCACCTCTGATAATAATGACCGTGATAGCGACGCGGATATGGAAGGGATCGAGCCACTGGCGGCCGAGCGAAGGTTTACATGGTACGTAGAACGACTGGAAAGCCCAAATTAAATATCATTTATTGTTTTATTATTTTAATTTTATTATTATTATTATTAGTTATATAAGTACTGTCTTGTCCCTCGTAAGAATACTAATGGGGAGGATAGAATCTGTTATATATTCCTATCGCGCGCAGGCTATTAACAACGAATGAACTCGTCATGTAAGATATGAAACAGCTCATTCATCAGATGATTTGTGCGAGGCATTATCTTTCTTTATTCATGGAAAGTCCCGATGAGCACACTTTAAGGTTTGTATACTTGGCCATGACCTTAATTAAGGTACAGTCCCAGCATTTCTCTGGAATGAAAATTGGAAACCACGGACATCCATCTTCAGAACTGCCGACAGTGGGGTTCAAACCCAGTATCTCCCGAATGCAAGCTCACAGCTGTGCGCCCCTAACCGCACGACTAACTCGCTACAATATTACAAATATTAATCAAAACGACAAGAATAAAATTGAAAGAAACTAAATTAAGCCTAACTAATAACTAAAGATGATCAACAGTACCATATTGCTGACGTAAAAATAGTTAACATCGTCAGCATACATACGAGAAGGAAGGAAGAGTTGTGCTCTCGACATCTATCAATCAGTAATGCAAAATGAATGTAGTTATTGGTTCTGTTCGCTTATCCAATACGTTAACACCTGCAAAACTGCTCCTTCCAGGGCGTGTTCTATTTCAGGGGTTGTGTTGTGTCGCTAACTTATAAAAGCGCAGTACTCGAAGCGCGTATGACGTCAGCGCTACCTCTGCCTACAGCTAGCAACACTGTCGCCATAAGGTGCCACAGTCCTTTCTCAACGCTGGATGCTCTATAGTTATAACAGTGCTCTGAATTGGCGTGGTTTTTATATCAAGCAACAATGACTGCTTGTTTAAGGTAGCATTAATTATAATTAAGTACCATACAAGTTTTTCGGGCTTGTAGGCCGAAAAAATTGTACTTAATTATGAACGCCGGCCATGAAAGCCTAAGCTGCTGTAGCATTATTTACTGAACAAGAAAGAATATACAAACTTTTCATTGTAGGAAACATGTTTGCAATGGTTGAAAGGAATCACAGAAATACCAATAAATACTAGAACTTCCCCTTCGCTTGATCTGGGAGGAAAAGAAATATGCTGGTACTGCACGGTATTGCATGTCCTTTACAATAGCATTTCATATTATTCTGTTTTTTCTTTATTTTTACCACAAAGTGTATTATTACAAAAGTTAGGTTTCATAAATGTTAAGAGTATGGCCTGCATACATTTTTATGACATATTTAAGAGCAACAGTGTGTTCAGAAATTCAAGCACAGTAACTTGATAATTTGTTTCCTCTTCCAGTGGTATCACCTTAGAGCAGAGCTTTCCAAACTTTTTCTCTTGGAGACACCCTATTAGCACACACAATTCTACATGACACCCACATAATTATTTTAATTACTAACACAGACTATTTTAACAAAAGAGATTCATTTTAAGAAATATACATTTTTCATAGTATATATATGATTTTCCAAGTATAATAGGCTATATTAAACACCTAGATACAAAACATGCACCTTGATGTTCCAATTTAATGACTGCTATGGGCTTGGTAATCATTACAAATCTGCTTTATATCGGGTCAGATGCAGGACAAACTCCCACACATTTCCTCATCTAACATTCTCCAACTTCCACGTTTAACTGTTTTTGTATCAGTCATAACAGAAAACTTACTTTCACATGAATACCTAAGTCGGAGAAAACTGCAACAAAACAATGAGGGCTCTTTTACACAGGTGAAAAAATCTTGTTGAATAGAAACCAAAAAGCTGTCTAATTCTAACTCTTGGTACTTAAGTTTTAAAATTCCATCAGTTCCTCCTCTTCGATAAGTTGAAGTTCACAAGAGCTGGAGGATGCAAAAGGATTTCTTATCCAGTCATATTGGTTTACATTCAGTGTTGGAAAATATCTAACGACACCCTTGATGGTAGCACGTGACACCCCAGAGTGTCGCGACACCCTGTTTGGAAAGCACTGGCTTAGAGGAACTACTGTATTGCATATATTGGAAGAACACAACACAGACATAAAGGGCACTGAGCCACTGGATGCGGCTGAACATTCTAATGAGAACTCTGCATAGGATAATGTTGTTTGAGTCTTCATTCCTTTTACTGGGTTAATGCAGATTCCATGCCTCCCTGTCCTGAGCTAATCATTTCATCTCTACATAGCTACCACATCTTACATCCGAGACAATCTCTTTAACATATTCTAACCTTGGTCTACCCCAAAGGTTCTTATCATCCCTTCCTTCCATAACTAAGCTGGCTATTACTGGGTGTCTTAGTATGTCACCTACCAACCTATCTCTTCCCTTCATTAGCAGTCTCCAAAAACATCCCTCCTCACCAACTCGTCTTAATACCTCTACATTTGTTACTCTATCTACCCATCTGATCTTCACCATTCTCCTGTAACACCACATTTCAAGTGCCTCTATTCTCCTCTTTTCTGCTGCACCAACAGTCCAAGTTTCATTTCCATAGAGTGCCAAACTCCAGGTAAAAGGTGCGGCTTTGGTGGCGTAGTTGGTAGCATGCTGAGCTTCTGTGCCGGCCAAAGACGTCGAATTTTTTAAGAGCGTTAAAATTCGCTCAGTATGCCTCCAGGCCCATGTCATAGATTTATGGCATGTGAAAGAACCTTCCCCTAACTACAATTGTGTGAAGCTAAATTTGATTAACGCTCTAAGTTCCAACGTTTGCCGCCAGGTGCCTTCTAGTACCCAAGTTCACAGCAGTCAAGTATGAAGAAATATCAAGATGTTACACGATCGGCGCTGCACTCAGCCATTGGACGAGATTATCGTAGTTTTCATGGCAGAACACTGAGAAAAATCGTGATTCAGATAATCGGTGTCACCTGTAAGTCTTCTGACGAGATTTCCATTGTCCTCGAGGTCGAGCACGGGAAAATATAGCTTTATTAGGCAATTGGTGCCACTTGATGTCCGTTTGACAAGAATCCAGTTGTCCTCGTCATCGAACGCGGAGAAATATCGCGATGTAACGCAATCGCCACTGCTATCTGGCGTTTTGCGTGATTCACTTTGTCCTCACGGTTGGACACAGAACGCGATATTGAGCAATCGGCGCCGCATCTAGCCGTTCAACGATTGTCTGCCTGTCATATGTGTCCTAGCAGAATGGCGGAGGCAAGTTCGAGGTTTGGCAGGATTAAAATTCACTAACAGTTATGGACATGTTGTATGGTCGGCGCCGCTCGTAAGTGGGGTGCCTTGATTCCTGCTGTCCCTATGCTGTGGTTGGGAGTTCGCAGTGGATCACAAGGAGAAATGAGTATCGCGATGCTACGTGGTCAATGTCATTTCCAAGTGGATGGATGCACTTCTCGCTGCCTGTATGCTTTAAGTATACGGGCCATGGGATAAGTGGCGTGTAGGTTTCGTGATGTTTCGTGATAGGTGTCCTATCATCTTTGACAGGATTTCCACAGTCCACGTGGTCATAAGTTCGTGATCGGGCACGGGTTTCATGATTTTACGCAACCGGCGTCGAAGTCTTGATCATTAAAAAATAATGCTGGACTTAACGTCCTTATTTATGGTTGAAGAAGGGACCATTATTCAAGGCCCCAAATCATGTACCATTAACAGGGGCTAATGTAACCGTGTTTTGATATAAATATATGTATTGATCAGGCGGATTTTTCCACATCTTTACTGTAATTAATAAGACGATCAATACGGAACCATGTATGAACCAAGTACTAATAACCGGTTAGGTTATATATCCAATGGAACCAAAGTTCAAAGGAGAAATCTACGGATAATGGAATTTCGAATTAACCATACTGGACGTGGCAAGCTGACGAGACTGATAGATTTTTAAAATATACATATTTCGATGTCATTTCCAGTTTCTTTTTTACGAAACTGTACCATTGCGCAAGATTGCGACATTAAATTATTTTGCGTTATTTTTGGACTTCAATTTGAGACAGCCTCCAAATTTAGAGGTCAATAACAGAAACTAGAGGTTCCTGTAGAGTTTTGGAAGTTTTCGCGAAAATTGTGGGTCCCTAATGATGCAGAAGAATATTTCACACAAAACTAAAAACTCTTCTTGATGCCGAAAATATACGCTGAACCGATGTACACCACGCAAGGTATCCTCAGTATGAGATCGGGCACGGGAAAATATAGCATTATTACACAATTGGCGCCGCTCGCCCCATCACCATCTGTAAGCCTAGTAGCACGAGTTTTAACGACTTAAACCGATCTCTTCGAATTTTTGCTACCTCCAACTATCCAGACATAGAAATTAGCTACTTTTCGTTACCTGTTTGTACAATTAGCTACATTTTTGTTACATTCATTACTGGTAGACACCTGTGCAGTTAAGTAAAACTCTTGTAATAGTTTTTATGGTAAGACTTAAGAATTCTGGGACCTGGGAAGGAGAAGATTTTTAAGGTAAACTCTTATACTTTACGAAAGGATTTCATATATTCTTAAAAAAGAAGTGTAAGCCATAAAGATGAAGATGAAACACAATATTTTTAAATTATTAATGAGTTCAATACACCAAGTTTAGAACCAAGAAAAATAATACAAAAAAATTCATATGTATTACAATGATATAACAAAAATCCAGTTTCTTCAGCAGTTAAATCAAGAACTCTGATACAGAGCATTTAATGTTAGGTAACGATAATCTCTCGCTACACAATATACTGTACTAGCAGTAAACAGGATAAAGCACAGGCAGCACATGGTGCAGTCAGTCATGTCTTGGAAAGGTAGCTATATACAATTATATTTTGGACTCAATAAGTGAAATTAAGAAACTAAATTGACAGTGCAGTGCAGTTAAGAGTAATTACGTCTTTTTCGGACCCTTCAAGCAGTGTTGATTCTTATTAGTAGGTGATACATACAAGGATTGACGAAAAGTAATGGCAATGCATGAAAATTAAACAAATGTATTTCATATAGTTGAGTTGAGACTATATCCTAACATCGTCTTTATTTAAACGGTTTTCTATATCATAGGCTCCAACATTATCTTAAAAGTATATAGATTAAATAGTGTCACCATAAACACTGGTCAAATGTATTTGGTGAGATGCAGAATGTATTACTGAAATGTAATTAATTTAGTGCATCACACAATGCTGGATATCAATAAAATATGAATTTAGTTAACATGTACTACGTAGAAAGCTTTTGCCATTGCTTTTCTATCAAACCTTACAGTTTAGGATCCTGTCCCAATAAACAGTTATAAAAGTTTTGCCATTCTTACAATAAGGGCTCTTAACAATCACTATGTTCTCTAACATGATTCAAAGTTTTATTTTATGTAACAGTTTAATAAATATCATGGTAGATATAATAATCCCCTGATAAAAATTAATGACAGTAATTAACTCTTCCATTCTTTTCTTCTTAAATGTACACATGAGCTGCCTCACATTGGCATTGCTCATCAGTCATTTATCTCCCAGATAATGTAAAATTTTAGCAGCCAATACGATCTTACAGAGGATTTAATAACAAATTATTTTAAGAGTTACTTGAAATCTTATCTAAAACTGTATCCAAAAGTGAAATCTAGGAACATTTCTTACCACCACACCAATGAATCCAGTTTGTAATGGTAACTATACTGTGGCACCACTCCTTGGTGTACATCATAACTGAGTGAAACATATTTTACCACTTAATGCATTTCAATAAATTAATGATATGCTCACACTATTTTTTAACTTTACTGTACAAACAGAATAGCAAAGTTAGCCAACTATTTATATACATGTAAGGAGTAGGCAATATTTTCCATAAAAGGAAACAAGTGGTATGCAGGATACAAACATCCCTTGTAAAATATTTGGTATATATATATGTGATCTGGATCAAGTCCTTGGAAGAAATATTTTGCACGTTTACTCTACACAGATCAACATAATAATACTTTGGTTTTAATTGCTTCTAGAGATCCACAATTGTGACATTAAGATGATGATAGAGAAGTTCTTCCAAGATGCCACTACCTTATCCAACAAGCAGTGGCAAAACAAAGTCTACTAGGAGATTAAAAAACAAGGAAATGACAGCAGCAACAAATTCCAACTCAATGCTGCTTCGTCCCAAATTTCCATCATTAAGAAATCTTTAGTTTCAATTACTGTGCATTATGCAAACAGCAGAAAACCTAGGTACAATAATAAATAAAGATACGGTAACTTCCTAGAGTGCTAAAAATTGGATAGTAACTATGAAAGATTAGTTATTTATATATTAGGGGAAGATGACCTCGTAGTTCCGCCCCTTAAAACAATAACTAACGTAGTTATTTATAGTTGTTTTAAGGGATGTAATTACGAGGTCGTCTGCCCCTTATGAAGAGATTAATGACCTACCTGATTATATTGGGATGACGAAAGATTAAAGGAAGAAATTCAAAGATCTGCCATTGGAAGATGCCAACAACAATAATAATAATTAACAGTGACGACATGCTAACAAAACAGGTTGAAAAGCTGTCAAAATACACAGAGCTTTCGGAACTGATAAGGAAGCAATGGCACAAGGCACAAGTCAGGATAGTTCCTATTATCTCCAGCACTGGCGTGAAACCAGACAACTTAAAGGAATTTCTTACAGATTTGGATTTAGACCCAAGCCTTTCTTAAGCTGATGCAGAAGACGGTTATACTTTCAACGTGTCACATAGTAAGGCTGTTCTTGGGCAATCAGGCTTGAAGGAGTGAGGGAAAAGTGTAAAGCTACTACTGAAAGCAGTCACCAAGAATTTGCTCCTTATGATATATACATATATCTGGGATTGTAAATGTTTCCAGCCAATATGCTGAGAATGTGTAAGCGCATGCACAAAATAAATAATAATAATAATCCAGGAACGTAAAATTCTCAGGAAAATATATGGCCCCGTTTATGTTCATGGTATAGGGATTAAAAGGAAAACCACAGACTTGTACACAGTAATCAAGGAGTTCACTGATACCGTGTGTAAGAGACGATTGAAATTTTATGATCACATCTGCAGAATGGACAACACCAGATATGCAAAAATCTGCTTGATATAATTAATTCAAAGAAGGTCAAAATCAGTTAGTTAGAAGAAATCAAACAGGACTTAAAAGAAATAAACATTCATGAATTGCAAGACTTTTGGAACTCTTAGTTACAAATCACTCTTTCGCCGAAAAAGCTAAAAAGACCACTGGAAAAAAATGGACGGAGGAACGTAAGAAGGGGCATAGTGAGTTCATGAGGAGATTTTGGGAGGAGAAGAAAAGGAACTTCGATTGAGTCAAGATTGATTCCAATCAAGAGAGGCATTTTCTGCCTTGTGTTGAACCCATTATCATCGTTGTTCAAACTATACATACCCTCTGAAAAGCATATAGATAATCTGATTGTTAACACAGTTTCATTTTCTACAGACATTGGTATGTCCTTTGGGTTGGATAAATGTTTTACTCTTACTCTCCAGCAGGGAAAGTTGGAAGCCCGACGATTTGTAATCTAAAATCAAGGTCTCATTCAGCCCATGAAATAAACTGAGAGTGACAAGTATCTTGGGTCTCCAACAGTCAAAGAGAATTTATCCCAAGATCATTAAGGATCAAACAGTAGAGATGTACAATCAACGTCTCAAGAAGATTCTGAAATCCAAGTTGAATGGAAGGAACATCTTCAAGGCTATCAATACATATGCCATTCCAGTACTGGCTTACAACTTTCGTATAGCAAAATAGACACAGACAGACCAAGAAAATATTCTTATTAAGACATGCACCACCTTAACGAAACACAGATATCTACACCCGAAGTCAGCAGTTGAACGACAGACTTTGCCACACCAGAGAGGTGGACGTGCGCTTACTGATATACACCTACAGTAGGACACTCAAGTCTACATACACCCCCATTTTGTAGCATGTTGTGTACAACCCTGGATGCACAGAGGTGGACGTACAACTATGCCTGCATTCATGTCCACAACAACATACACCTAGGCCTTCAGACCGGTATCGTGCACTAGCAGCGTGATAGATGCAACAGTGTGTGTTTACTGCAGTACATAAGTCAACATACATGTCGAGTCTGTCGTCAGTTGTAGGAGATGGCGAATTCTCCTAGTTGTAGGAGAGACGTTACAGTGAACGCAGTCAAGGTGGTGTGGTTTGTTGATACAGCAGACATGTATTGCAATACATAATTCAAACGCGTAACATGGATCCAAAAAGAACTGAAATACCAGTTGAGGTGAGGAAAAATATCATTGAGCTCAGTAAAAACGGCTTTTCACTGCGGAAAATTGGGAAAATTGTTAGGAGCCATGCAAGTGTCCAAACCGTAATAAGAAACTACAATGATCGAGGAAGTGTAGGAGACAAAGCTAGATGTGGACGACCACCCAAATTATCTAACACAGAGCGCCGACACGTCATTAGAAAAGTGATGCAGATCCCAGAATTACAGCTACGGAGTTGGCGGTAGATGTCGCAAATACTAGTGGAAATATCGTTCATCCCATCACAGTACGAAGACTTCTGCGCAATCATGAGTTTGACAATAGAACAGCAAGGAAGAAACCGTTTATAAGCAGGGTCAATGAACAGAAGTGCATTGACTTTGCAACTCAGCATCGAAATAAAGATTCCACATTTTGGAATACAGTGCTTTTCACGGATGAGAGTAAGTTCAAAACCTTCCAGTGTGATGGAAAGCAAAAGATGTGGCGAAAAAGGAACGAAAGTTTGAAGAAGAAAAGTCTTGTCCCATCAGTGAAGCATGGTGGTGGAAACATTCTTGTATGGGATTGCATGTTTGGAGGTTGGGTTTGGAATTTAGTATTTATTGAGGACATTATGGATAAATGGAAGTATATGACCATTTTAAAGGAGAATTTGAAACAATCTGCGGAGAAACTGGGACTCAGAACAGATTGGGTGTTTCAGCAAGACAATGACCCAAAGCATACGGCCATTGTCGTAAAAGACTGGCTACTTTACAATGTACCAAAACAGTTGCATTCGCCTGCCCAGTCACCAGACATCATCCCTAATTGAACATCTGTGGGGAGAACTAAATCGTAGGATAAAAAATACAATAGCAAAAGAGTGGAAGAACTTGACAGATGCGGACATACAAATATTTGTGGAATCGATGTCTCGCCGTTGGAAGCTGTGATCGAAGCAGAGGGAGGCAATACACAATATTAAACCGTGCCTGCTAGTGAACAACATCACAGTGTATGTTTACTTTTGTACCTTGGTATGCTCAAGATGTCAGTATATGGAACTATTATGTTGTTTCTTTGTTACTAACATGTCTGTTTATGTCACACAAAGTGAATACAGAATATTTTCTTGATTGATTTTGACTTAATGTGTTAATTTTATGGTGTATGTAGGCTTTGGATGGTTGGTTCCTCAGTTTAGGGGCTGCGACAACGCGGACATGTAGCCCCGTGTACTTCGGGTGTGGGTAGAATCTGTCTGATAACCGGTTTTAATGGTGATGACTGTATTAGGGTGTGTTATCTGTTTCCAATTGAAGTGAGGACTGCAGATATTGAATTTTTTCAAGTAGTTCCTACCTTTGCCGCCAAACGCCGCCGTCAACGACTACTAGTTCAGAACTTGATTAGCAGATGCTGCCGCAGTCGGCTCCTGGCGACGAACGTCGAACCTAAGAGTGTTTGGCGAATGTTTAACCTAGATATAATTTAGCTTCACACAGAATTAATGGAAGGTTCTTTAACATGCCATAAAACTATGAGATGGGACCGCCGGCTTTACTTTCCCTTCGAAGGAAGTCATACTGAGGGATTTGTAACGCTCTTAAAAAATCAGACGACTTGGGCCGGGTTTGAACCCGCGATCTTGGGCATAGAAGCTCAGCATGCTACCAACTACGCCACCGAAGCCCCTTATGTAGACTGTACATGCCAAGCAGGTGAAGAATCTTCAGGCCTACCTTCTGAGTAAGACAAACTCTCCCCTGCACCAGGCTGTTATTAAGGTGAATGACAAGTACACGCCATTGGAACTTCTCCATGCCAGGGATGTGCAGCTAGCTATGTCAGAAGAGCACATTACCAACAAGCTTCAACAGTGGACTCAGAAAGCACTGCACGGCCATCATCCGTATGATCTCAAGTCAAGAATATGTCGACATATATGCGTCAAACAGCTGGCTAACCCATGTGGATCCATGATCAAGTAGTGGCTACAAAGAACTACCTAAAACACATCAAGGCAGACGTGCCATTGCGATCGGAGACCATCCAGCATACCACAGGGGGCTGTACAACAATTTCATCTATGTACTACTTGAAGAGGCATGACCAAGTAGCCAAGATAATCCACCTGAAACTGGCAAAGAAGCACTCCGTAAGTAATAATGTTCTGCCTTATGATCAATATATTTCTGCTGCTGTTCTGGAGAACAATACACACAAGCTACTCTGGGACAGGTCAGTGTTCACAGATAGACCTATATCAGCGAACAGGCCAGACATTATTCTTATAGAGTATAGAAGAAAACTCTTCTAATAGACATTACAGACCCTAACTCGCATAATATCAAACACATTTATGCTGAGAAAGTGACGAAATACATGGCTCGGGCTGAAGAGATCCAACAGATGCGGCGACAGGAATTTGTCACTGTATTGCCTATCGTAATCTCTTCCACATACCGAAGTCGCTGAAGGCCAACCTCTATAAACTGGGGTTCCACCATAATCTGCATACCAGTATGCAGAAAGTAGTTATTTTAGGGACCTGCTCCATAGTTCGTTCGTTCCTCAACCTACCAATATACAGAACTCCACTCCATCTTGCAATAAATGCAATGACATAGTGAACATATGAATAATAATATTTTTAAGACAAGGCGATTGTTTATTAACCAATTCTATTTAACTGTGCCTTGGAGTACATCATGAGAGAATGAAATAACAACCCTAAAAACATCAGAATTGGAAAACTTAAGACAATGTAAGTGAAAACTGCTTGGGATTTGCTGCAGATCTTGCACACCTGCTAACAATATTCAGGAACTCCGGAAACAAGTTAAATCACTACCAGAAATAGCGCAGAAAATAACCCTTTGAATATCCTACGACATTAAAACTCAATCAAAGTATGATATAATAATATTAGTCCGCATTGTCAATACAATTTATGCAACCATTTTTACAACTGGTACATGTTTAGAGTCTAAATTGACCCTTCTTCAGTTGGATATAAGAGTTTAATGATAAAATGCAATATCAAATATAAGAAACATGACAAAAAATAGGAGTCATTTAAAACAAACAGGTCTTAATTTAGACAAAGATAAAAATATGTAATGTAAATGTATACAGTACAAGCATTTCTACATAAAAGAATCTGTTGACATCGCATATAAATTTAGGTATTGGGAAGTCATTTTTGAAAGCCTTTGTCTGGAGCATGGCACTATATGGAAGTGAAACTTGGACTATTGGTGCAGCAGAAAATAGGAGAATTGAAGCATTTGAAATGTGGTGTTACAGGAGAATGAAGATCAGATGGGTAGATACGGTAACAAATGAAGAGGTATTATGACGAGTGGGAGAGGAGAGATGTTTCTGGCGATTGCTAATGAAGTGAAGAGATAGGTTGGTAGGACACACACTAAGATACCCAGGAATAGCAAGCTTAGTTATGGAAGGAAAGGTCGAGGACAAGAACTGTAGGGGTAGACCAAGGTTAGAATATGTTTAAACAGATCGCCTCGGATGTAGGGTATGGTAGCTATGTAGAGATGAAACGATTATCTCAGGACAGGGGGCATGGAGGTCTGCGTCGAACCAGTCAAAAGACTGAAGACTCAAACAACAACAAGGAGCATTCAATACATAAAAAAGAAAAAACTTGAATGTTTTTATAGAAATTTAATCATTTTGCGGCAAAACACTGTTTGGGTATTCAGTTTAGTTTACACAAAAGACGGACAAGAACAAACCTACGTTGTTGTTAAAGTCTGTTTTATTTTATTGTTATAACAGATTTTCTTAAAAAAAAATGGTGTTTTGTTTGCAGGTTTTCATAGTCCATACTATTTATTATGCACGCATAAAATTGTTTGAAGATTTTGTTCATTGTGATAGTCCATTTGAAAGAACTCGTGGTACATTTATTCATGTGTGCTCGTTTAATGTCCCCACCCTCCTCTCGCATTCCTGTCTGTGTTCATCGCACAAATGTGACTGTTTTGCCAAATCTAGTCTCCCTAATGTGGTGTATATTACTGGACAATCTTCAAATATTAAAGACCAGTTTCCATTCTCGCCACGCAGAAGCTACAGAGGTATATTTAAGCACAAACGGTCAAGTGAGAATGTCCTGGAACCTTTTAATACTGCCGATGTTTATTGAAGAAAAAGATGCATCGTACATCCTGATCTAATAACATGTTCCCCTTATTAATCCCTTATCTAGCTTGGCTACTTCCTTATGTTGTGTCTTGTTTCTGAAGGAGGTGTTTTCAAGTCGAGTAAGAGGGGTGATTTCTCCAGTAATGTGTGTGTTTAAATTATGAAAATCTACGTACAACGCACAAGGTTTTTGACTGTTATTACGGTAGCATACAACAGATTTTAACAACAAACTAATTGTATGTTAACTAAACGGAAGATCCAAACAGTTTTTCCACAAAGTGATTAATTTTCTATAGAAACCTTTTAAAGTTGTTTTTTATAATGAATGCATGCTTTGTACTGCATATATTTTCATTTCATATTTTTATCTTTGCATAAATTATGACCTTGAGGATTTTAAGGATTTTTGATTATTTTTATACCCATAAGTGATGCTTCTTATATTTGACAGAGCATTTTACCATTTAACTCTTATATCTAGCTGAAGAAGGGTCGGTTGAAACGCGCACTAGTTATTAAAATTGTGGAATAAAATATATTGACTAAGCAAACTAATAGATCATACTTGAAATTTAATTTATAAGTCAACAAGGATATATTCATATAAAAACAAGTAAAAATGGTTTGCATAAAAGCCATACATACTATAAGAAGATGGAAATTATGTGAATTGATCCACTACTTGCAAACAAAATAGATAATATATGAACAAAAAAATCATAATTTTAGACAAATTTAAATATTTAGGAGAAATCATAACAATATGTAAGTTTGGTTGGTTCCTAAGTTTAGGGGCTGCGACAATGCGGTCATATAGCCCCGTGTACTTTGGGTGTGTGTAGAATCTGTCTGATAACCGGTGTTATTTGTGATGACTGTATTAGTGTGTATTATCTGTTTTTTAATTCAAGTAAGGACTGCAGACTTTTGAATGATTCAAATAGTTCCTACTTTTGCCGCCAAAACACCACTGTCAACGAATACTAGTTCAGAACTTAGCTACCAGACGCCACCACAGTTGGCTCATGGCAACGAACGTAGGAACCTAAGAGCTTTGTTTACATTCTTCCTATACAATTTACCTTCACACAGGTGTAATTAGTGGAAGGTTCTTTAACATGCCATAAATCTATGACATGGGACCGCCGGCTTTACTTCTCCTCTGAAGGAAGGCATACTGAGGGATTTTTAAAGCTCTTAAAAAATCCGACGACTTCGGCCGGATTTGAACCCGCGATCTTGGGCATAGAAGCTCAGCATGCCACCAACTACGCCACCGAAGCCCAATATATAAGTTTAATGAAGCGCCGATGTGGCTTAACCCTTTCCTTCTCAAAGTGCCTGAATGCGCCCGGATATAAAAGTCACGGCTCCCTGCTAAAGCGCCCGAAAGTGCCCCTGTATGTTCTGGCAATTGGAGTAGACATTGGGAACTAAGAACTCCACGGAGCAGGCTACCGAGATGTACATATTAGCATATTTAAATTACGATTTGGCAATTTTTTTAGTCTGGGACAATTAAATAGATTCTGAAGTGGTTTTGAACCAAGAACCTCAGGAAATAAAACAATGGTAAACAATGTAAATGTGTGTATAGTTTGTGCAAATTCCGTTACTGACACAATTTTTTAAATTTAAGTTTCATAATTGTTTATGTTAGAATGGTGAACAAAAGGGGACAAGAGATAGAAAATAGGGAAGAACTGAAGAAAAATGTGGAAAGAATATTTTGAAGAACGTCTGAACCCAAATGGAAAAGATGGTGAGGAGGAAGAAATCGGGGAAGAGGAAGATGAACTGCAAACAGAAAGGGACTTAACATGGAAAGAAGTGGAAGATGCAGTGAACAAGATGAAAGGAGGGAAGGCACCGGGTGTGGATGAGTTGAGTGTGGAGATGGTGAGAGCAGCAGGAGAGGTGGGGATACAGTGGTTGTACCGAGTGATGAGGACAGCATGGAAGGAAAGGAAGACCCCAGAGGACTGGAAATAAAGGAATAATTGTCCCGATCTTCAAGAAAGGTAGAACAGATTGCAGAAACTATCGGGGATAACACTGATGAGTCATTGTGCAAAGACCTTCGAGAAAGTTTTGGAAAAGAGAATTAGGACAAGGATAGAAGGAGGGATGAGGGAAGAACAACATGGCTTCAGAGCAGGAAGGTCCACAGTGGATTTGATTTTTGCTGTAAGGCAGTTACAAGAACAGCACTATGAGTATGGAACAGATCTACTGATGGCCTTCCTGGACATTGAGAAAGCATATGACAGTGTATGCAGAAAAAAAGTATGGAAGTCCCAGGAGGATAGAGGGGTAGAGAAATGGACTATAAAGAGGATAAAGGAGATGTACAAGGGAAGCATGAGCAGTGTGAAAGTGGGAGGAGAGAGATCAGACGGGTTGGAACAGAGAAACGGCCTGAAACAAGGAAGTGCACTGTCACCGTTACTTTTCATTGTGGTGATGGATGACATAATGACCCGAGTGGCACAAGTAATTGGGGAAGGAAAGATGAAAGCAATGGTGTTTGCAGATGATTTGGGGAAACAAGGAGGAGGAGGTACAGGAACAGTTGGACGTGTGGGAAGGAATAATACAAGGATATGGGATGAAATTTAGCATAAATAAGAGTGAGATGGTGATCACAACAAGGAAGAAGGAAAGAACCACAACGGGAAGAACAATTGGTGGGGAACAGCTGAAGAAAGTGGCGAGTTTCAAGTATCTGGGAAGCCTGATACAAGATAATGGAAGAAACGATAGAGAAATAAATGAGCGGGGGAGGCAGAAGCATTTCGGAGGAGTGTGAGAAGCATGTTATGGAGCAAGGATGTCCCTCAGAACAGCAAAAAGATCATATATCGGACGTACTATGTCCCTATCCTGACGTATGCCTCGGAGACCTGGGTTATGAAAGGAAGGGAGAAGAGCAAAATACAGGCCAGTGAGATGAGGTTCTTGAGAAGCAGTATTGGAGCTACAAAGATGGACAGAATAGGAAATGAGAGGACCAGAGAATTAATGAAGGAGGAACCATTACAGGATGGTATGGACATGTAAAACGAATGGAGGAGAAGAGGATACCCAGGAGAGTACACGAGACGAAGTGGGAAGGAAAGAGACCGAGAGGAAGACCGAGAGACAGGTGGCTGAAGGGGGTGGCTGAAGGGGGTGGAAGAAAGCATGAAGAAGAGAGAACCAGTGGCTGGAAACTGTGCAAGATAATGATGATGATGAATTGTTTATGTGGCCAGATGATGAAAATCCACAGCCCGCTTCCAGTCTCCGACCGGGTCAGGAATGGAATGAACGAAGCCCCCATCTAGCGGCGAGGATATAGACTGTGCCGGCTGCCGAGGCCTGACGCACTCCTCTGGGGCAATGATTAAATGAATGACAGATGAAATGAAATGATAGTGGAGAGTATTGCTGGAATGAAATTTTTGACAGGGAAAACCGGAGTACCCGGAGAAAAACCTGTCTGCCTCCGTTTTGTCCAGCACAGATCTCACATGGAGTGACCGGGATTTGAACCACGGACCCAGCGGTGAGAGGCCGGCGTGCTGCCGCCTAAGCCACGGAGGCTTGGCCAGATGGTATACCGTATTTCCTCGCATAATCGTCGCACTTTTTTTGCCAAAATTTTGTGGAAAAAAGCAGGGTGCGACGATTATGCGAAGAATATTTAATTTCAAAGAATATACTGTATCATTATTTGTTGCACGGGCCAGTCATTCGCGTAGCGTGAGTCTGGCGTGAGTCATAGCCCACAGTCAGAGACAGGGTTCTTTCTTCTAACAAGGTCACGACAGGTTAACGCTCGCGGAATGTGCTGACGAAGCTGGCCATTCGCGTTGTGGTTCATAGCCCGCAGGCATAAAGACGAGATTACTTTCTCCTGACAAGATCACGCCAGATTAGGCCTATAAACTCGCGGAATGTGTGCTGGCCGTTCGCGTCGAGGTTCATAGCTGGCAGGCATAAATATGATATTACTTTCTCCTGTCAAGATCACGCCAGATTAGGCCTATACGCTTGCGGAATGTGCGCTGGCCGCTCGGGTCACAGTTCATAGGCCGCAGGTCTAAAGATGAGATTACTTTTTGCTGACATGATCACGCCAGATTAGGCCTATAAGCTCGCGGAATGTGCGTTGGCTGTTCAAGTCGCGGTTCAAAGCCGACAGGCTTAAAGATGAGGTTACTTTCTCCTGTCAAGACCACGCCAGATTAGGCCTATACGCTCGCGGAATGTGCGCTGGCCGTTTGCGTCGCGGTTCATATCCGGCAGGCATAAAGACAAGATTACTTTCTCCTGACAAGATCACGCTAGATTATACGCTCGCGGAATGTGCTAAGTGACGAAGCTTGCCGCTCGCGTCACAGTTCATTGCCCGCAAGCATAAAGACTATATATTTTTCGTCTGAAAAAGTCGCGGCAGTGTGTGCAACTCACTGGCGCACAAATACGAACATGCTATGCGACGATTATGCGATGAAATTTTATAAACCAATTTTAGTGTTTGAAAAGTGGGGTGCGACGATTATGCGAGGAAATACGGTAGTTTCAAAGCTATTTTTGTGACCAGATTTTATGAGGGCAGACTTCAAACCAGGTGAGTGAGATTTATTGTGGGTCATTGCAAGACTGTTGGTAATTCACATGTAGCTTGCACGTTCGCTCCTGGCCGTGGTAAGTGATTTTTGAAAGGCGGAAAAAATTACGACACCATGTCTCACGATGTTGGTATGTAAAAGAACCCATTTGAATTCAGTAGGCCGTGTTCATAACGGCAAAATTAATCTCGGGACTTTCCGCCAACACAAAGTTCCTCATTTTTCTACTAGAAAGCGCTATAGTGTTCAAAGAACTTAGATATCTAACCTCCTTGACTTTCATAGTGCTTCAAGGAACAACGAAATTCGACATGCAAGCTAACCTTTGGGTGTCAAATAAAGCTTGCACCCGGCATCCGAGGCCATACGATATTATTATTAGTATTATTATTCACGTGTAAAATTATATTTTATTTAAATGTATCTTATAGTTCCCATGTTATGTGCAAGAGTTTATACCCTTGTCCACAGCAGTGGCATACCAAAACGGGGAGGGGTCGAACGGCTGACGAAATCTAAAAACATTTGTTTAGTTTAAGAAAAAATATACCGTTTTATTAGTCAAATTTTTTCTTGAACTAAACACTGAACACAAGATGACAACAGTTCAATGTGCCCTAAATTTTTATTATTTTTAAGACTATGGCCATATTTGGCATTTTGAGCATTTAACTAAAATATTCTTTATTTGTTGTGGAACAGCCTTGCATGCACACGCAATTTGCATATTTTTTTTTTTTATAGTGGACTTAACTTTTCTTAACGTTTTTAACATGTGTTTCCAGTGTTTACTTTTAGTGTGTCTTTGATATGTGTGATATTGTATGTTGCTTTGAGTGGCTGATGAAGGGTGCGCTTAAGCCCCGAAACATGTACCACTAGTTTTGTAAAATATAATTTGTTGTACTGATTGGCATTGGCAACAATATATTTCAACATTTTGTTAATACGGACCAAAATGGAGGAAGGTAACCCCAGACCCCAAGGTTTCCCCAAAACTACATATTAAGCCCGTAAAATCACAGTTTCCGAGGTATTTCCAGCATGCTATCCCCGCTCTAGTAAACCGATCAATGAATGGTCAGCTGTAACCAAAGCCACCAAAGCTCAAATTGTGACATACAGCTTTCAATCAATCTCTGAAGAGGCAGTGGGACTCCAATTACCTAAAATACGATTAGAACGTTATTAATGATAGCATTCAACCCTCTTTAAAGTGATGCATATCAACCCTTGAACTAAACTTATAAAAATAAAATAAATTGTGATGTTAAGTTTTGAAGCTATTTTTTAGTGTTGCCTATACAAACTACAGGGAGTCCAGGAATGTTCTCCGCAGTGCCTATAAGCTGCTGCAAGAGATTACGTCACCAGTTACCTTGCCAGCACGGCTGTCGCTTGTATCATAACAAACAGTAAACTTTATACTCACCACAGCCATTCACAACATACTGTTACACTCTTCCAATAATCTAACTATACGCACTGACGAATTCCACAGCTCACACGTGGCCTTCACCCTATCAAGGACACTGTGCTGTCAACTGAACTGATGACAACCTCTCGCAGCTGCACGTAGCCACGCGGAGAACATTCCCGGACTCCCTGTATTTATTGATTTATTGTAACTTCTCAGTCGGTCAACACAAGTTTGCCCAAATGACTATGCTTATAATGTAAAAATAAATAAGTAAATACACACTCCTGAAAAATAAATTACATGTATTGGTTATAATCACTGTTAAATAATAGGCAGTTTAGGATTATGTGTTTCGACAGTCAAGCGCTCATCATCAGATCTGATCACTAGGGTTGAGGTTAAAATTTATATACACATATTAATCAGTGTGGTCTTATTATACTTAGTATAATGGGTCTACCTGATGTTTATATTACAATTCACACTTTTAATCTTGTTATATAAGGGTTTGTGAACTATGTATGACTATTATGCACATTTATACAGTTAAAACTAACACAATATAATAAAATTACTACATGCACTTTAATTCTATTATATATACTGATCTGATCACAGCGCATTTGTTGTACAGGTGTCCGCTGAAGGTGTGCCTACTCTTGACTGACTTGCTGTCGAGTGCATCTACCTGAACATTTTCGTGTGTGGTATCTGTTTGCGGAAGTTTATTTAAAAGTACTGAGACTGGAATGACTCAAAAACTGTGCATGTTATGGATTTTGGAACTCTTTTCATTACTATTGTAGGCCATTTAACCCATCTGCCACAGCTTACTGTAGACAAAATGTCCACATATGCTTGCAACCAGTATTTAAGATGGGATAGGATCCTACAATACTACCTGCTTTGAGGCCTCTGTTTGTTGAGAATTAGCACAGGTTGCATTCTCCTCTAATAAAATATTTCCAGATTTATTCTTTCCCATGTGTATTCATTGCCCCAATTCGTTATGAGTATGGATTTAATTTATTTAGCAGTGCAAAAAAAAAAAAAAAAAAAGATCTTCTAAGAACAGGAGTTTGTTCAGATTCGCTGTATTATCTTTATAGCTAGATATATTTCTATGGATTCTTTGAAGCCAAGAGTTCAGTCCTTTGCTTCGTGGTGTAAAATTTTCAGGTCTGTTTCTATATTAGTGAACCTAAGGTGGTTGTTATACATGTGTTCGCATATAGCCTAGTGTTTGTTGTGTTTAATTGCATTTCTACTGTTTCAATCTGGCTTCCACTTTGGCAGAGGATTTCAAAGAAATGAAGTAACGTATGGATCGTATAATCCCTGAATAGATACTTGGATGCTACGACATGATGAATTTGAATAAACCATTTATGTTCAAAAATAATGTCAGGAGAGATGCTTGGTTTCTAAATATATTTGACCTCCATAGTCCTTAAAATATTTCGAAAAGTTCTGAACCTAACTCTTAACAATTTGTACTACACAGAAGTGAGGAATTGATTTTTGTAGTGAATATACACTGTGTAATAATTATTGAAATAAATATTTCTCTAACATATAAACACACCACTTGGCAATGCCGGGTACATTACTAGTACTCAATAAAATAGTATTTCTAATATGTAATCTGGGTTTCTTATTGGCATACATACATCTACTCTTCTCTATCTTGGATGTTTGTAAAACTGGTCAAGTAAATGGAAAAATACTCTTCCAAAAGTCAAAACCTCTCTGTATGAGTTCGGTTTTAATTCATTTTGGGATCAATACTACAAATAGACAAAATTGTCTTCTTGTAGTATGAAGCAGCCACTGATCTCTATACATGGATCGCTGATGGCAGCTCTCTGCTGCACGAGAAAGTACGCCAGGTTGAGCATGCGGTCCGCCCTGTTGGCATACCCATTCTCGAGCTCTCCTTATGGGGAAGCAATGCTGAAAAAATCCACAGCCTGCTTCCAGTCTCCGACCGGGTCAGGAATGGAATGAATGAAGCCCCCATCCAGCGGCGAGGATATGGACTGTGCCGGCTGCCGAGGCCTGACGCACTCCTCTGGGGCAATGATTAAATGAATGACAGATGAAATGAAATGATAGTGGAGAGTGTTGCTGGAATGAAATTTTGACAGGGAAAACCGGAGTACCCGGAGAAAAACCTGTCTGCCTCCGTTTTGTCCAGCACAGATCTCACATGGAGTGACCGGGATTTGAACCACGGACCCAGCGGTGAGAGGCCGACGTGCTGCCGCCTAGCCACGGAGGCTTATCAATGGTGCTTTGGAACAAATAAAAATATAGAGATATGTTCACTCGTAGCATAAGGGCATTGGGATCACTGACACGTCATTCCGAGGTCAGTAAATCTCCGGAATAGCAATAAAAATGAATGTATAATAACGGCTGACAAATATCAACTTAGGTGCTGAGTACACGCAATTAGCGATCAGTAACAGAGTTACGAGTGAAAAACAATTTCTGGGAACATACTTGTAAATTGTATATATATATGCCACGAAATTATGCATTCTTCAAATGATGTACCCATAAACGTAGCTCACTATACAGGCCTAGATTCGACATATCGTAATCGGTGCTTGGTAATGCTTGGCAACAACAGCAATAACTCCATAAACCCATCCCCTCACTTCTCTCCCTCTCACCAACACTTCCCCCAAGTAATCCCAGCACTCTACATCAAATACTACAGCTTTTAATCACGCTAGCAGCACAATAAACTTAATAATAACGGGAAGTAGATCAAAGCCAAAAATGCACTTTAAGCCAAACCAATTTCACTCCTCAACTCCACATAAAACTTGATTTATCATGGAGCATGTGTATTTGATATGAATGACACTATTCGTCGATAAGTCTATCCAGACTCGCTACAAAGCCACAACCACACTTATTAAAAAACACCACACACAATAATTGTTAATTCATTTTAGGGGCTTGGGACATCTTGGTCATCAGCTTTTCTCTTCCTTTTAGGTTATTTTTTGTCTATTAACCCATTGCTGTAGGAGATTTAACTGGCAACTCTTGCCAAGGATGGAGGTTGCCGAGGATGGAGGAGATTTGAAGATAATCCACATTGAAATATTTTGCCATAAACGGGACAATCTTTTCAAACAGGTAAGGTAAATGCACCAATGGTCGTCATGTTAAGGGAGATTTAGACAAGAAATCATATACACTGTACACATTTTGGTAAATTTAATCAACAAAAGCACTGTACCTAACCTCAAACTCTACTCAAACACTAGGAAAGACCAAATATCAAAGATATTCGTTTTAGGAAAAATGACATATTCTTTAAAAAAAGTGTGTTTTTGCGCCAGTGTTCGGCACGATGTATTTGGACTTTTCCTATATTCGTCACCCGTTTGCACCAATTGCCGTCACATTGTTAATTTTCCATGTCTGCTGTTTATAATGCATTTCTGTCAATTGTTGCGTATTACACCGATTTATCGACTTGGAGGCTAACATTTACGAATGAAACAGTACCAGTAATTATGTTTTTTAATAAAAATGGAATATTAAAAAAGGCAATGGGAAGGGGGATTGGTGGGTAGAAGACATACGAGCAGGAAAATATCATAATTCTGCTCTAAACAAGTGAGACCACGGCATAACAGCTCGGAAAAGGACCATTCGCAGAGGCCTAACACCGATTGTTGCCATAGAAACCCTCTGAATTCGCCACTCATGTACATTTTTCTTCCAGGCAGTCTTTAGTAACTTAAAAACCCCTACATCCGTGGGTTGAAGTACGTGTGTGACATTAGGTAGTAAAGCGACCAAAACAATTCCATGATCCTCACAAAATTTACTAGTACGTATGGTCAAGTGTGAGAAGTGCCCGTCTAAGAATAATGTCAGGGAGAGGAATCTCCTTCTCAACCAACCCAGGATGAAATATGTTACTGAGAAATTCGTAAAACACTACCCCTCCCCCGTCATTCACCCGTTTGGCGATTTGCCAATGCCCCAGTGTGCTGGCATTGAGGCAATAATGATGTCTTGCGGCAGACGTTCATACTTTAACACTACAAGGGAAGGAGAAATATCGCCGTGGGCATTGCCCGTTAGAAGTACCGTCAAGCATTCTTTCTCATCCAAATTCACTTGCTGATATATTGTCTTGTAACCCCTGTTCGCCAGCACTTTGTTACCTTTCGGATTGAGCAAGAAAACCGTCTCGTCAGCGTTGAACAGTCGCCGAGGGTCTGACAAAATAGACTGGAAGTCGTTTTCCACTGAATAGCTATAGACTTCTGAAACCCAGGTTTTATTTTGATGTTCTGTAATTGCAGCACGGCTTACTGTCAAATTTTGAGGGGTTCGTAAAAGATACACCTGGATTTCTTTTTATGAAAGATTCACGCCATTTCCTTCCTGGCGGCCATCTTTGAAAGGAAAGTCCCTCTTCAATTCATGTGTAAGGCACTGGACGCTTTTGCAAATCGTCCTTTGTTACTGGGTGAGATTACCCATTGAACTAGCATAGCCTCAGCTTCCTTTGTTAAAATGGAACTTAGCCCCATTTTCCTCTCTCTAGGAAATTTTCCTTTAATTTTGTCCGAGGGGGTGTTTCTCGGAACACCATTCCTCTCCGCGGCCTTTTTAATACTCATGCCGTCCTCCACAACGGCCTTACTAGCAGCTTCCATTTGCTCAATATCATAATTCAGAACTGTGCGTTTCGACATATTGCCGGGGCAGATGACCTCGTAGTTCCGCCCCTTAAAATAACAATAACTATCTAACATATTGCCTGAAAGCAAAGATTTAGTCTTAGAATAATATATTATTCATATATCATCTCAATAAAAATTTAAAAAACCCTCTGTAGCACGCCTAGTCAAAAAAAACTAGGCCTACTGAGGTGCGGCCGTAAAGAAGAGAGACCTACGTAATAATAACAATAATACCCTGTAAATGTTTATTGGTTGCGAAACGTTAACACAAACATTAACATTATCGTGCACTAGTGTTCGTCACGAATGAGCTCTAAAGTTCGTCAGCTATGATGACTACTGGACACGATAATCAAATGATAATTTAATTAATACAGGGTACTTTAGAGCTACATTATAAGTATATTGCAGCTGTTAGTTAGGTCTTGCAAGGAGAAATGACAATGTGCCAGTTTTCGTCACAAATGACGAGCATTGGTAAAGTGCATTTTTTTAAATCCAGTGTTCGTCACCGGCATTTCTAACAAAACTAGGCATGTGAGCACGAAATAACAAATCACATATGTTACAGAAACAATTACCAACTATATCACACACTTGTAACATTTTAAAATGTCGGAACATAACACGCATGAACATAATTAACTCGCGCGCGTGCTTAGCACATGCGAGAAGCAAATGGTGCGTCAAAACAGCTCAGCTCACAGGAGATGTTTGACGCAGGGAATCACCTATTACATAGCACACATGATTTCGCAAAGTTGCTTCTTATCGGCAAGGAAAGTATGACGCATCTCGTAAGACTTCGTGCGTTGAGCAAGACCCGTTGACATGCTTATTTTTTGTACTTATATACGAGAGTGACGAAGACTGGATCAGTGACGAAAACCGGTACAGTTACCTTACATTATGATCGCATTCTAATTCACAAAAATGTTATGATTTGTTGTACTACATTTTTGTCATGATTTTCCTCTGGGATAACTTCCGCAATAGCATCATCATCCACATAATTTGAACCACTGTCACATTGTGCACTATTTCAGTCACTAGATAAATGACATTTATTTAAAACATTAATGGATTTGGGTCAACCATGAGCCTGTGAGACTCCTGCATGGCGTTCGCAGTTTTACGATCTGTCTGGAGGTTAAGGTCGTAGGAAAGCATAATACGGGGATTCCTCCATCATGCAATACATAATTATGTAGTTTGAAATGTCGTGTTTCGAACTGTGTGAACAGATCACTAGTACAGTAGTTAATATATCTGTCTTTAGATTGCAGCACAGACTGTACCCTAAACAGTGCCACTCATGATGAATAAAGGAACTGTTTTGAGCTTATATTTCTGCAGGTGGCAATTCATTAACAATCAAAAACATCACAGAATACACCAGGGATGATATCACACATACTAAGGCATGTAAGGAGTTCTCACGATCTCAGAACAAAGCATTGAGATTTAGGCTTGTCAAAAATTAAAAATCTGTTTACATTCAAGAAGCTTATCAAATTTCAAAGAAAATTAAATACTTCAAAAATCTGGTTGGTTCCTTAATTTAGGGGCTGCGACAACGCGGTCATGCAGCTCCGTGTACTTTGGGTGTGTGTAGAATCTGTCTGATAACCGGTGTTAATTGCGATGACTGTATTAGTGTGTGTTATCTGTTTTTAATTCAAGTAAGGACTGCAGACGATAATTTCAAGTAGTTCCTACTTTTCCTACCAAATGCTACCATCCATGACACCTAGCTGTGAACTTGGCTACGACTACATGCCATCGCAACCAGCGCCCGGTGACGAAAGTTGCAAGCATTTATCAAACCTAACCTACAAATTTTGCTTCACATAAATTTAGTTAGTGGAAGGTTCTTTTACCTGCCACAAATCTATGACATGGGCATACCGAGGAAGTTTTAACACACTTAAAAAATCAGACGACCTCGGCCGGGTTTGAACCCGTGACCTTGGGCATGCTACCAACTTCAAAAATCTGATCCAACTAGTTCAAATCAGTTTGCACCATGAAGATTATTTGGAGTACAAACATCCTCAATCCTTCGGAAAATAGTTTCATTTCAATTTGAGGAGCTCTCATGTGCAAAGATTGCAAGGTATCCAAACATTTAGGAACATATGGTAAATAAGATTTAACGGAAAAGCCATATTAATATAAGACAGCGTTATCTCTTTAAAACTTTGACCAGGAGAGGGCTTTGCATAACACATGGCATGGGTCCATACCATGCACAGAAGCCTGCATTGAAAGGTTAATTAATAACTGTACTACATTTAAATAATACTACTTAAGGCCTCATGTAACTTTATTTAAAGGGGGCAGATGATCTCGCTGTTCTGCCCCACAAAACAATAACTAATTAAGTTAAAAACATTTTCTGAATGTGAATAAAACTAAAAAGCCGTTAGGATTGGAGCTACACCACCATCTGACTAGTTTAAAGTCTAAACTACATGCCCTTATCCTTTTAGGGATCAATCCCAAATACTTTAATTTTAAGCATAAAAATGTTAGTTTGCTCTTACTTGGCGATACAGAACATACGCAGTGTCGAGTTTTATCACAGACTAAAAAACCACACGTAATATTCTTACATGATTTGAAAGCATTTTGCCTACCTTGCAAATTTGAAAATCTACCATCACTAACAAAAGTGCCTGCCAAATACAAGTGGTATATCTTAATATAGCACTAATTTTTCCAATATGGGTTATAACACTCTTAAAAATGTAAATGTAGAAATTGCATCTTCATATAAATGTTTGCAATATCATTTTATATGAGAATTGCTTATCATAATCCCTTCTTCTATAAGAAGAATAAGCATCTGTTCACCACAGAACTATTTTGATCTTCGCATTGCAGTTTACAAGGCACAGCATTACGGTTGGAACAACTTAGTATAACTTATAGTTTGCTCTATGTGATCCCATAGCACAACATCTATTGTCTTCTACCTAGTTATCTTCATCATTATGGGAAATTATTCTTATAATAAGAAAAATGTTAACCATATTGGTGTATGAATAATTACCCTATTAACTTGCAAAGTTATTAGCAACAGTAATATCAGTCTATATCTAATGAAACAAATCTATAATTGCTCGATTCCATTAAATATTCACAGATTGACATTACTGTTAATATTTTGTTTTCTCAAGAAATAACTTTTTTTGGTCATAAGTTTACTATGTTTATTCAATAATTCTCCTATTGTTTGAAATTTGTAAGATTACTTTTTTTGGCTGATATTTTATTTACATACATTTATATTTTAAAATTGTGTCAGAAGCTTATACATTGAAAATTTCTATAGTTCTAGTTTCCGTTTATAATTTGTTATACATTCCCGCAGAAGGAGCAAAAGGCTCAAACCTGTACGGGTGATTGTTATTCATCCCACAATTACGTCTAATGCAATATTGATATGGTGGAACACTCATGTTTTTATTGTTAATTGTTATAATCTGTATAGATTCATTTAGAATGATTAATTTCATGCCTATGTATAAAGAATAACTCAGATAGTGGGCAAGATGACACCTAGACATAACTGAATATTTGATAATGATATTGTTTTATATCCCTTAAAATTACTGCAGCTTTAGACACACTGGAGTGTCAGAATCTTGCCCTGAAAGGGATCTCTTACGAGCCAGAAAATCAACTAAATAACATAGGTCGCACATACTTAAGAACCCTCTAACCCCAAATGACTCCACCAGGATTTGATCCAGCAACCTTTGGCATAGCAAGTGAGAACTTGACTGCTGTGCCATGCAACCAGCCCTGAATATTTGAATGAAGAGCAGCATCACGTATATTTATTGGAAAGTACAGTATAATCAGCTCATCTGGAATGAAGAGTACAATGAAATACAAGAGCATATGAAAAGCATCAGTAAAATTCATCTTTCTTGTCTTAATGACAATTGTGTGACGTTCTTTCCCATGCTTCTGTACACTTCTTAATTGCAAAAATTAGCTATCAACGATTTGCCGAGAACTCTCTAAGTGCTTTATCTTACAAAATAACATAAAAAGCCAATTCAATGCACTAAAAACTCATTTCTTAGTTTTGTACCGAACTAAAATAAACATTACAGTAATGAATAATCTATGCAAATGCAGCAGAGAAGAGATCACTCGAAACAAATACGCTTGATATCACATATTAGGATAAAATAATCAATATTTCCAAACAGTCTTCAACAAATCTCTTAATTTTTCTAACAGGGTTCTAAACACACTACTGATCAGTCTCAACTTTAACTGCCAATTTAATTTCAGATTGTTTTTCTGTCTTTGTTTATTAAAATGCATTATAACGGTGCCTCACTCTTATTGTTACCATATACTTGAGATATATTGTGGAAATGTCAAATTATCTATTAACAATATAAATTGAACGTGACTGTCTTGTTAATACAAAGTTTTCATACTTTTAACATCTATACTTTGAATTCTCTTTCAAATGGGAATGTCTCAGGGGAGTAACTATCCAGCCCTTCAAACAGAATTCAAAGCACACAAAATAAATTAAATTCCGAAAGCTTGCAGATCTAATTGTCCAATTAACAGACATAACGGTTAACAGGTACCATGAAAAGCCATCATGCATTCAAAGATATATTATCAGGGATCATGTCTCTACATATAAGTAACAAAATTCAAGCACAAAAACGTACACCTGAATTAAAAAGATCACCAAAATAGACCATACAGCTTTGAACATAATCTTTCTATTTTACAATATATTTTAGAGGCAAAGTTAAATTAGAAATAAGTTAAAACTTTTTATGTTTGCTATAAAGTAACTATTTCAAATAATCCACTAGGAAAATATTACAGGAGATAATAGATTAAACAAGATAAAAGGTCATGTATTAAATATTGCAGTCACAAGTGGGACAACACATGGGACAGGAACACTTTCTAACATATGACAAACTTCTTCAAAGTTGCTATTGTCAAACTGAACATTGCATGCAGGTAGAAAATGTTACTTAGACAATAATGCGAGTGCTTCAAGATATAAAATATGTTCATTATTTCAATTATGCCGCATTGTTGCTGGCCGTTTAATTTTTTGGCTGATTTGCTCCTCTGCTACTAGCTGTGCCCGGAAAGCAGCAACCTTCTCCTTAAACTGACCCAACAGGCTGATCTTTTCTGTCAACAACTGATCCACCTGTTTGGAGTATGCTGAAACACAAAGGAGAAATGACTTAATCAGGTGACTTCAAATATAGATACCTTTTTGGACTTGTAACACTACTGAACAAGATGAACCAGCATGCAAAGAAACCTGTTGCCACGGTACATAAATGATTGGTGTGAAACCCTTTATAGGACAGTAGTCTGTAGGACGATTTCCAAAGATGCTGATGATTGAACCTTGACAATTTTCTTTGTGGAAATAATATTTCTGAAAATCAAATATAATTTCTGTATCTACTCGATCCATATAAATATATTGAATATTTAAAAAATATTTAGAGCTTAAGAAGTAAGATTTTAAAATTCAAATGATCAAAAATAAATCATTCAAAATAAATAAATAAATAAATAAATAAATAAATAAATAAATAGTCAACAAATAGAACGTAAAAACATAATTTTGTCCTATAAAGGTTTAATGATGATAGAACCTACAGTAAAAGTGGTTTCATCGAGCACTGAAAGATTTGTTAATCTCTATAAATAAAGTAAGTTTTCTGTCTGAACATTTTCAAATTTTCACTTAAACTTTGTATTTATCCAAGACGAGGTGTATAATGACCAAATATACCTTTGGTTTGACTTTTGTCTGTTATGGGTTGGTGTCAAAACTACAGCAGCGAATGGCATGAAAATTTAAAAATAGAAGGCACCACCAAAATAAAACTAGGCTACGGTTATTTATTTAACACAAAGGGGTGAGGAGGTAAAATGGAAGCCTCAAACCCTGGCAGTAAAGAAATTGCACAACCTGTATACATAGCTTGACATGGCAATGCCAGGTGTGGCTTGGTGATTACTTATTTGCCTACCTCAGAATATCGTCAGGTGACATGGATGTCGCAACACAGTTCTAAATCTGTCCAGGGAAGTGAGACATTTGTGAAATATCTCATTACTTCCTCTCCTCACAGACGATGTTGATGGGACGGGCTGACGACTCTCGCCGTCCGTCAGTAGATTTTGACATGCGAAGGCGAGATAGACGTGATATGATTTATTGAACAACCTCCGTCAATCAATACATTGGTTATGCGTTATGACGCACTAGTTGTGGGACATGTTTCAAACCCTGGAGCGGTCCTTCATCAGCCACATTTTGACACCATTAAAACATTACACATAAAACACTGAGCAAGGTAAAAAGAATATCATGCACATACAGTCACTCATAAAAACACAATAAAATCCTGAACAGATTGAACATATTAAACATTAAAAACTTTTAAAAAGGTAATGTATAGTCCATTATCTTCCTGTCTTCAGTTGATCAACTGATGGACTATACATTACCTTTTTAAAAGTTTTTAATGTTTAATATGTTCAATCTGTTCAGGATTTTATTGTGTTTTTATGAGTGACTGTATGTGCATGATGTTCTTTTTACCTTGCTCAGTGTTTTATGTGTAAAGTTTTAATGGTGTCAAAATGTGGCTGATGAAGGACCGCTCCAGGGTCTGAAACATGTCCCACAACTAGTGCGTCATAACGCTTAACCAATGTATTGATTGACGGAGGTTGTTCAATAAATCAAATCATAATTTGTCAATACGAACCAAAAATGGCATTAAATATTCCCATAGATGTGATATACGAGTACATGCATCCCAATGACACACATTACTTCTTTTGTTTTATTTTTGCCAGCCGGCGTGGGTCAGTAAAAATGAACTCCAGCTCGGCTGCTGGTTCGATTCTGGCCACAGGCTTAGATGTGTATGTGTTGTCTTTAAAAGTAAGTGCAATCAATTACTATCTTGGGAGTATTTCTTTCCGTTTTGGTCCGTATTGACAAATTCAATTATAGTATTGATTTGACGGAAAAGTTGTATTCATATTACAGAGTATAATTCTATCACTATGACAATACATACATTACGATCATCTTTCTTCATCACACCAAGAGACATAAAATAAGTAAGAAAGTCAAAAGTCAAGAAATATTTCTTAACAACTTTCTTTTTAGACTTGGCATGCTGGTTTTTCCTATATTAATAATTTTGTTAATCCCTAGTTATCTTAATATAACCTAATTCCAAGTAGAACAATGTACTGGGTGCAAATTGCAAAATTACATGGGTCTTGGTCAAACAAGGTAGCCATAACCAAGCTAACTCCCGTCAACAGTCTCACAAATGCGTTTTTTGTTACCCTTACAACATAAACCCGTCAGTGATGGTACGAAGAACAATAAATCACTTCTTATAATCTACACACACAAGCTATTACTCTTCTATTGTTACTTAACTAATCCCATTCGTACATTCTTACTTCAGAATTTGTGTTTGTGTAAGGGGCGGGGGGTGAGGACAAGATGGTCTGGTGGCCTAGCTACTAGACTTTTACCAGATAGCCGAGGTTGAATACCCCCAGAGAAAGACCACCAATGTTGTCTACAAGGAGTCACTCAGCTGTTCACATCTGCAAATACTGTATATCAACTAACCCATCAACAATGGGTACAACAGCTAGTTAGAAATATATTCATTAGCCCAGCATGAGTACAACTAGAGTGTTAGGTGTGTGTATATATAATAATATGTAATTTAAAAAAAGAAGAAGAAGAAGGAAAAAAAAAAACACTTTGGCACCACAGCCCATGAAAGGCCCTGGCCTAACAAGGGACCACGGCCCAGGCATTCCGCCTACAGATTGCGGGGTCAATGCGTCTGGTCCCCTCGGCTGTTAATCTTGTTTTCCATGACCGGGGCGCTGCCTCACTATCATACAGAACTCAATTGTCCTAATGACGCTGAATGCACCCTGTTCCAGCCTTCATGTCAGTTTCTAAAATCCCTGACGGAGCCAGGAACTGAACCTGGGGCTTACGAGTGAGAAGCAGGCGTACTATTCCATTCCAGGATGTTTTTCTGAAATTTGACTGAAATAATAGTATATATCAAACCAATATAATTTGTGCTGTACTACACTGCTCAACAAGTTTGGACCACCATCATCAATTGTATGCTGACCCTGCCATAGGGGAGTGGGACCTCTTTCCCCAATATAAACTTTATGGTCTCATACAGAGCGTACCTCCTCCGTGTGGGGGGAGGACTACTCAAGACTGATAGAGATCAACATGAGATACAGATTGTCAATGTTTTTGGTTTTAAAAGGGACACTTAGAAGAGAGTTTGCTTTGTTTTTGTACCGTTTCATTGTTATTTAACCAAGATTGTTATTGTTTTCGGAAGGACTGATGTTTAGTTTGTTAATAAGTCATTGTAAAAACCTCAATGGTTTTACTATAATAAGTCATTGTAGTAAAATCTATGCTGTTCCAAACTTTAGTTGACCGGTGTATTTATGATCTGAGAGAAACAATGTACATTATTGTGTTCTATTGTTTACGATTACTTTAAGTTTTCTTCCCATAACATGAAACAGCTATGTTTCCTGAAAGAACACACGTTCCTGCTTAAAATCATGTATGGATGATGTAATTAATAGTATGCCTTTCATTAATATCAACTTGGTGAAAAGGGAGTTCTTAAGTATGAAAAATTACTATCTGGCACACTCTTTGTCCCCTGAGTAGCCAGACAATTTATCCCATGAATGTTTTGCCATATGGTAGGATTCAATATCATCTTCATTTCCCCTTTTCCAGCTGACACCGGCTGGGGGCAAATATGGTTACTCTCTACTTTGTTCTGTCGTTCCATCTTCCGACACGGTGTTCCAATCCAGGTTCCGTTTTCTAATGCTATTCTTAACCGAGTCCATCAAACGCATTCTTGGTAATCCTCATCATCTCTTCCCTGTCATCTGTTGTTCCAGTGCTCGCCTTGGTAACCTTACTTCATTCATCCGTTTGACATGTCCAAACCATCTCAATCTGTTTTGGCAGTTATGGTAGTAAATGTATCCCTATATATATAAAATAGTACTTTTATCCTTCTGTCTGTTTCTCTATCGATTGAAAACGACTCAACAGATTTCGTTCAAAATTTGTAAATGGCTATAAGGACATCCCAGAATCAACTTAGGATGTAAAATTCAACAATACATACAATGCACTCAAGGGGACTAAATGTCAATGTATTAGATTTAGGTTTAATGCTCTTTCGAGCGCGTCTTAATAAATTAAATTTAGGGGACCAAGGGGTGTCCTATTATATTTTCCGTTGATTTACTTGTGTGATATGTCGTACAAAAGGTCTTTTATAGCTCTATACAAACAGCAAGATTATTTTCAAAACTTTCTGTATCGAAAAAGGTTTTTTTTTTCCAATTTATAAAAAAAGTTGTAGGCTACATTGGCAGGCTGAAATACTGAATTTTCATGCCCCCACAAGCCTTCTAATTTTATTTAACCCTATCCCGCCCATAGCGCCCGAAAGCGCCCGTCTCTTGACTTATCCTTCCGGTCCTTAGCGCCCGGTCGCATTATCTGCTCACGTCTGCCATCTATGCGTCAGGTTTGTAGTTTTCTCAACTCTAAAGTGTTTATAAAGCATTTACGAATGTGCAGTACAATCCACAAGGCAGTGAAAACAAAACAATAGCGTAAATCTATCATGAACTTCCATGCACACTGATCAGGTGTTTCGTTCGCAAACATGGCGGGATTGAGTAATGCAGATAATGAAACCGAGCTCAATATAGGCGAAGAAAGTGACGCAGAATGATTTAGTAGTGGTGAAAGTGAGTTTTTAGTCAGTGAAGAATGATGATAATTTCAATGATAATAGTGATGTAAGTGAAAACGGAGACCAAGAAATCGGACCTGACGGCGATGCCCCGGCATTTCAGGTAACACAAACATTTTGTTTTTTACTACGAATGAGTTTTTGGAGAAATTATTTCATAGTTTCATTTGGTTATGCTAATAAAAGGAATATTCCAATCATTAGTATTGAAAAAAAGTAGAGTAATAAGTTTATGCTTACACCGGTATTGGTTTATATCGCGCCAGCCCTCATTTCTAGTATTTGACAATTATAAATAAAACAGAAAAGTACTTATCGTGATATGAATAGACAAATGTTTGTTAGGCGGTCTCCTCACTTTGGGAAATGTTGTATAATATAATGAAACAGTTAGCCAAGCTGTTCCCACAAAAAATATGTACGATGTTCTTGCTAAAACTGAATCCGTCTCAGAAGAAACACCACATACAAGGGCATCAACAAACTGTAAGCCGGAAAAAGTGCGGAAGTTAGCCAGGTACATAACCTCAAAAAGGAAAGTACTCCTCCTCAGTGACAGTCATGGGAAAGGATGTTCAGAAGAGCTCAATTTAAAAGTATCAAGGGACTTTGCGGTAAGTAGCGTCACCAAACCAGGCGCTAGAGTTAAAAATGTTCTGGAAAATTGTGTTGAAATGTGCAGAAACCTTACTCATGAAGATTATGTTGTTTTGTGGGGGGGGTACGAACGATGTAGCGAAAAACGAAGCGAATGATGCAATACAAACCTACAAAGATAAGCTCCCACTACTTTCAGGTACAAACGTTATACTCTTAGGCATCCCACACAGACATGATCTAATGGAAGAATCGTGTGTCAACAAGGAGGTAAAGAGGACGAACAAAAAGCTTAGAGCACTATCCAGACTATATCAGCATGTTCACTTTCTTGATATTGATGTACCAAGAGAACTGTTTACCCGACATGGTCTTCACTTAAACACCAAAGGAAAGCAACAGATCTGTTCACAAGTAGCGGAGGAAATCAACAAAAAGTTCCACTCCCACGGACCAGTCATCCCACTACCGCATACTGCAAGTCCGACTACTGTAGAATCAGTGAATTCACTCGGTGGCGAGAGTTTTTTAGAACAGAGGTAAGTGCTCCTGCAAGAACTATAATCCCCAAGCTTAACAACAGTACAAATGCACAGAGTTCCTCAATCAGAATATTTCACCAAAATGTACAGTCACTTACTAATAAACTAGTTCATATCGATATGCTTCTACAAACATCACTCAAAGATATCCACATCCTGTGCTTGTCTGAACACTGGATGAAACCTGAACAAATCAATCATGCTGTCATACCAGGGTTTACTTTAGCTAGCTACTACTGTAGATCAACATCAGAGCATGGAGGTGTATGTATCTATATCAAAGGAAACATAGAATTTAAGCCTATACCAATTCCCGATGACTTATGCATAGATAAAAATTTTGAGGCAACAGCTATTTCTATCCCAAAAGAAAATTTAATTCTCATCTGTATATATCGTTCACCAGGAAATAGTGCAAAGTTATTTCTGAATAAACTAGAAGTGATAATAAATAAAATAAATAAATTTAATAAAAAAATAGTTCTTTGTGGAGATTTCAATATTAACTTTTTAGAGGAAAGTACGGAGAGAAGGGAATTGCTAAATTTGTTAAGCTCCCATCATCTAATTCACACAGTAACAGTACCCACAAGAATAACAAAAACTAGTGCAACCACACTTGACCAGATAATAATTAATGACAATGTGAACTGCAACTCTCTCGAAGTAATCAACACAGGTTTCAGTGACCACCGAGCTCAAATAATAACTCTAAATATTTCAAACCCAGTTTACAATGCTCAGTTTGATAAATGTCGAAGCTTTAGTCAGCACAATATAAACTATTTCAACAACTTGTTAAAAGGAGAAACTTGGGAAGGTGTGTACAAGTCAATAGATACAAACAAAAAATTCCAGGAATTCATTAATATTTTCCTGTATTATTTTGATATTGCATTTCCTTTGAAGAGTATCAGACTGAAAGTTTCTTCTCCATCAAAACAATGGCTTACTCTTGGAATAATTACTTCATGCAAAAGAAAGCGTTTCCTCCACGATTTTCAAAGTACGCACGAAACCTCCAATGAATTTAACATGTATTTCAAGACCTATAAGACCATACTTAACAAAGTTATAAAATTAGCAAAGAGAATGTCAAATGATAATTATATCCTGGAATCTAAAAATAAAACTAAGGCTATGTGGAATATCATAAAAAATGAAACCAGGCAAACAAAACCGGCAGTAAATAACATAACGTTATCAGAAGACTCCAAGATGATCAATGACCCACAAAATGTCTCAAGAATTTTTAATGAGCATTTTGCCTCCATAGCTGAAAAACTACTAAATGTAAACAATATACAGGCAATAAAATCAACACTCGCGAATATAACATTTAATGGAAAATCAATGTTTGTTGAAAATGTTACAGAAGCAGAAATCCTCAATATTGTAAAGAACCTACAGAATAAACATTGCTCAGGAGTTGATAACATTCCTGATATACTAATTAAAAAATGTATCCAAAATATAATTACCCCCTTAACACACCTCTGTAACCAATCTCTCATGTCAGGAATATTTCCAGATATCTTTAAAATTGCAAAAGTAATTCCATTATTTAAAGGGGGAGATAGAGAAAACGTAACCAATTATAGACCTATTTCTTTATTGTCGATATTTTCAAAAATTTTAGAGAAGATAATGTACAACCGTCTAATTAGCTTCATAAACAAATATAAATTGTTAACTGACTCTCAACATGGCTTTAGAGAAGGAAAATCAACAATGTCCGCAATTTATGAATTTTTAAATCCTGCTTTTGAGTCACTTGATGAAAGGAAGAGAGTATGTGGCCTGTTTTTGGACCTGTCTAAAGCTTTTGATGTGATAAATCATCAGATACTAATTGATAAACTCCATCAATATGGTATCAGGGGTATCGCTAGTAAGTGGTTTCAGTCATATTTAAATAATCGCCAACAGATCGTCGAACAAAAAAGTTTAGAAAATACCACAAACGTATTTAAATATTACCACTCAGATCCTATGTTTTTGAAGTATGGCATTCCGCAGGGGTCCGTTCTAGGGCCACTACTTTTTCTCCTTTACGTAAATGACTTGCCATCTCAGATACCTGCATTTAAAACTGTACTATTCGCAGATGATACAAGTGTTTTGATGAGGGGTGAAAATGACACTGAACTTCAAAAATCAGTAGAGGAAGTAACAGGTCAGCTGTCCTTATGGTTCAACAATAATGGATTCCTTATCAACACTAGTAAAACAGTGGTTCTTAACTTTCACACAGCTCAGAATAAAAGTATTAATTCTCCCTCCATAATCTTAAATGACCTTAAAATTGGTAACGCCTCTTCTACTAAATTCTTAGGCCTTTGGTTGCAGGATGACCTAAAATGGAACTCTCATACCACTAAACTTGCCAAGAAACTAAGCTCAAGTTGTTATGCATTAAGAGTATTAAGACAATCGACTAGCTGGAGAACTGTTCTTAGTACTTATTTTGCTTATTGCTATTCGCTTATGAAATATGGAATCATATTTTGGGGAAATTCACCTGCTGCTCACCAAATCTTTATTATCCAGAAAAGAATAATTAGAACAATGAAAGGGACTACTAGATTGCATACATGTAAGCCTCTGTTTAAACAACTGTCATGTATTTACATCTTTGAACTTCTATTATTTGTCAAACAAAGCTTAGGAAATGAGGATATCTTTGAGATGAATTCAAATATACATAACTACCAGACCAGGCAAAAGAACAATCTTCATGTACATGCTGCAAATACAACACTATGTAAAAATGGTGTATTCCATGCAGCTATAACGCTGTATAATCATTTGCCAAATAATATTAAAAGTACAGCAAATTACATAAAGTTCAAAATAAAAACTAAAGAGTTCTTGCTGGAGCACTGCTTCTACTCAGTTAAAGAGTTTTTAGAATATCAATAGTTATGTTTATGTATTCATAGGACTAAATGATGTAAGGTTATCCTTGTTATTATTGTGATTGTAAATTAGTATTAGTATAATTTGTGAATTGACGTGTCCTATATCATTGTACAATGTACATTATATGATTGAATGGATGAATAAAAAATACAATACAATACAATACAAAGTATTCTCTACTATGTGAGAGTTATAGGTTATGTTTACATGTTGTCTGGCGATTTCTCCAGTATCACCAAGATACTGGTTTGAACCAACAACCTTAGGACTCCAAGAAGGGAGATACGGATGTGATGGTATGTTTTCTAATATTGTTGAAAATTTGAATACATTATGGTCAGTCGTTTTCATTATATTATACTTTTTCTGAAACAATGTACTTAGGTTCATTTCTTTCTAAATAATAGGGTAAAACCTGGGGATAGGCAACCTGAAAATATGGGCGGGAAAAGGTTAAGGAGGTCATCTCGGGGATGGGGACTTCAAGTATCGGTGAGGGTCAGTATTTAATACTACGTGTGTTGCTCATCATGTACGAGGTTTTCAATATTGATTCCGTCTGAAGTAGGAGATGTTAGGTTATAGCTTTATGATAGATTTTTTTTTGCTAATCCTCTAATTTTTGTTGCCAAATTGCTTCATCATACAGAACCTGGTTCTCTTTGATGTATGGTTTTCACCTCAAGATTGGGCCATCTAGATGATGTGGTGTTGTGAATTGGTTACTTTGTCTCGTGACCACAAGGTGTCTCTGCACTCGTATGTGTAGTTCTTATTTTAAGTGTAGGTGGGCTTATAGATTCTTAGATGATATATTTCTTTTTGGTATTCCTTATTTTCCTAATCAAATGCATATATCATTAAGCTGGAATTTCGGATCTTATTATTAATTCCTTAGATTATTCAATCGGCAATTTAGTGTACTATACTGTATATCCATGGTAGACATCAAAAATACTTTAGTGAACATAGTTTCATTGCTTTAAGGCTTTCTACCTATCCACGAAGTCTGCTATTGTATGTTAACAGTAGATGGCTCTCTGGTATTTTCTACTTCGGTGTATTGTATTGGGATCTTTCATACCTTTGAATGCATCGAATGTATGGTCAACTGTAGCCACTGACCACGCGTACTACATTCTTTGGCTCATTATAGCATACTGCTTGGTTCTGAATTGATGGTACTTGGCTTTCTGTTTTTAACAATCAAATTTGAAAGTACTAGGAAAATCTTACATAGTGAAGAGTGTCTAATAATCTACTTATTCTGTAACTAAAATTATTTCCTTTTTCTTATGCGCGTAATTATTTCTATGAATTTTTAATTTAATTTAATCTTTCAGGAAACCTTGAACCACATAAAATTGACACTCAGGAGTGCATAGGTTTTCAATATTTTTTCTATTGCATTAATTTTATTTACCATTATTCAATACATTTTCCACGGGATAGCCACTGTCAACACTGGGAATCTAACCCTTGATCTGCGGACTACCATTATCCTCTTGAAATGTTGCCGTTCGACAAAACATGCAAGGCTACTACAATTAAGAATAATAAATGTATAGGCCATTAAAATGTAATAGGTTAATAATGCATACAAAGATTAAAATAGGCTCCTTAAATATTGAGTTATATTAGGGAAATTTCTGGATTAAATTATTATAAGCTACAAGCAGTAAAGAGCTGTCGTATCCACATACTTCAACACAATTCATGATCAGAAAAATGGCACACACAAGGAGTTTGATTGGCAATAATATTGGTCATTAAGACGACGACCTTCCTCGGGTTTGCACACCGACACAGCGAGCAAAGGTACGATCCCTTAATTTCCAATTGTGATCCCAAGCAATGCTGGGCATATCAGCCAGTCTAATTTATAAATATGTAACATGTCTTTATACCTGCACATGCCCGGGACTAACCTTCCTAGCGTTACCATATGGTATAGTTCCCTCACTTTACTGGTTAACGAGCGGCGACTTAAACGTAAGGAAGTAGCACGTGACGACAATAACCATGGGTCGCTACTGACCAATAGAATGCTTCCTTTATCACTCCATGTGGACTCCAAAGTCCCGTCCTGGCGGCCAGCTCGTCTCTCACGCACGTATCGGGTGTCCAGTGCTGCACATCTGCACGTAGTTCTGTCCAGTCTCGCTGCTTGCTCTCAGTGGTTGCGGTGGAAAGTTGCCAACGCTGGGCCTTGTAATGGAAAAGCCTTGGCTAAAGGCAGCCATGGAATGTTAACATATCCGCCCAGCTAGATTACAAGGCGAGCCGCACATCAACGAGGAAAGTGCAAGAACTATAACACTACGCAGATCCAGGGTCAGTGTAAGGCAATATATTTTCTGTACCACATTAGTATAAAATGAGTTCGAATACTTTCCATGCATTTATACACACGTTTCTTTCCATGTACACCTATTATAACAGGACATGTGATGCTAAAAAATGTTTTATGTCACCGTAGCACATTGTTTTATGCCAGTACCATATTCCAAACCTTACCTTTGCCAAGATATCTAGTGCTTCAGAAAATACAATACGAGAATTATTTTTTGTTTATATGAGAGGTCTAACCTGGGCAGAAATATTGGAGGGAAAGGATGTTTACACAATATTGATCCACCAAACACTAACATTCTTTTTGATGAAGATTTAATTGATGAGGAGCAGATACTAGTAAATTGTGTGGAAGCAGTGTCTGCACTGCATGTTGTAAAAGTGAGTTGGGACTGAGCATTCTTGCCATTCCACACGAAGTAACTACACAACCATTCTCTTGACTCCGCGATTGAAGACTCAAAGGTCTCAAAATGCTTTCTCAGTGCTTCTTATAGAGTAATATTGTCAAATGGATGAATGAAGTAAGGCTACCAAGACGAATACTGGAACGACGATGACAGGGAAGAGAGGACGATGAAGACCAAGAATGCGTTGGATGGCCTCTGTGAAGAATAGCATTAGAAAACGGAACCTGGATTAGAACACTGTGTCGGAAGAGGAATGGTGGAACGACAGAACAAAGTGGAGAGGAAACATATTTGCGGCGGCTTCGGTGGCGTAGTTGGTAGCATGCTGAGCTTCTATGCCCAAGATAGCGGGTTCAAACCCGGCCGAAGCCGTCGGATTTTTTAAGAGCGTTAAAAATCCCTCAGTATGCCTTCCTTCGGAGGGGAAGTAAAGCCGGCGGTCCCATGTCATAGATTTATGGCATGTTAAAGATCTTTCCACTAATTACACCTGTGTGAAACTAAATTGGATAGGTTAAGAATGTAAACAACGCTCTTAGGTTGCTACGTTCGTTGCCAAGAGCCGACTGCGGTGGCGTCTAGTAGCTAGTTCTGAACTAGGCCTAGTAGTCGTTGACTGTGGCGTTTGGCGGCAAAAGTAGGAACTATTTGAAAATTCAAAGTTGCAGTCTCTACTTGAATTAAAAAAACAGATACACACACTAATACAGTCATCACAATTAACACCGGTTATCAGACAGATTCTACACACACCGAAAGTACACGGGGCTACATGACCGCGTTGTCGCAGCCCCTAAACTAAGGAACCAACCAACCAAACATATTTGCCCCCACCCGGTGTCAGCTGGAAAAGGGGAAATGAAGATGATGAAGATGATGATGATGAAGTGCATATCAAGCATTACATATAATATGCAACAACCTGTATTTCCGGAATTTAAGTTGTCACCTTTGAAAAATTAGGTTCGAGTAGCTTATTAACTTCCTATAGTATGACGTGTAAATAAACAATTTTTCAAAAAGTAATAATTTGAGTGTTCATGGGTTAAGGAGGAGTTATAAGTAGCAAGCAAGCAAGCTTGTAGTTTAACGTGACCGTTAATCGCGAGATCATGAGCCACGGGACCTCCTTTTTACGTGGAATCCGAACCACAGGACATGGCATTTCACTTCGAAAATCTCACATGCATTGACCGGGAATCGAACCCGGACCGCCTTGGTGAGAGGCATACAGCTAGTTATAAGTAGAGACCGGATTTTAAAGGGAATACCTTTTTTTTTTTTTTTTTTTAATTTAATTGGGAACAAGAAATAATCGTTACTATGGGTTAAAACGGTATTTAAAACTCAAGATTGCCGTGTTTTAACTTCCCTTTTTTCAGCCCTTGTTCCTTTTTTCCCTACATCTGCACTTATTTTCCCTTTTTTTTTTAAGAATATACGGCAAAACCTCAAGAATTTATTTCACTTTGAGGGAAAATACCTGCATAAAATACCGAACTCACCCCAGAGTTGAACTCGCCCACTGCACCGCCTCACCCCTCCTTCAGGTGTTGTTAGACTCGTCGCATCCCCTCCAGAATGTGTGAAGCAGTTACGGCCTATTCTCTTTGGTTACAGTAGCTTGCTCGCCTCAGTAGCAGAAACAGAGTCATAGAGAATAGGACGCACCATTAAGTGGCAGCAGTAGCTTGTAATAGTGATGGCGAAGTCGTCTTTTAGCAATAAAATGCGAAGAGCGGTAAGCAGTTTCAAGGACGATTTAATCGAAACGGATGGTACCGTTATTCGATGTTTATATGTGATATTGATATTAAAGTAGATGGAAAACATATAAAGGACAGAATAATTCAGAATCTCAAGTATGCCAAACATGAGAAAAACAAAGCTATTCGTGCGAAAGTTTCCAAACAGTCATTTTTACAGGAATCTTTTCAGAAGGCCGAAGAAAAAAGCAGGGAACGAAACTTTTTTTCAGTGACCTCACAGTTACCTTTGTTCAGTGTGGAATTCCTTTAAATAAGGTAAATAACCCAGCAATTAAGTGTTTCTTGGAAAAATACACACAACGCACTGTCCCTGATGAAAGTATACTTAGAAAGAGTTACCTACAACCAATTTATGAAACTAATGTACAAAAAGTTAAGGAGGTTGTTGGAGACCATCCAGTTAGCTTCATTTTGGGTGAAGCAACCGTTTCACTTTCAAGAGCTGTTCTAAACATTCTTGCGATGCCATTGACAGGAGACCCATCAAAACCAATGTTGGCTGCCATGTACGAATTGGAAAAAGTAAACTCTACATCTATAATGCAGAGTTTCAATGACTGTTGTTTTAAACTCTGGCCATCAGGAATACAGTACAACAAAGTGTGGCAAGTTGTTACGGACCAAGCATCATACAGGGTCTCAGCATTTGCACAGTTGAAGCCTATGTATTCTAATCTCCACCGTACAACTTGTATTGCTCATGCTTTGCATAGTGTATGTGAAGCAATAAGGGTTGAATATATTGTTGCAAATGCCTTGGTATGAGATACGTGGAGCTGCTACAGGCGCAGCGTGCCTCGACATGCCTGACCTAATTATTCATAAATGCTGGGTTTTAAAAGAAAAATTGGCCTTGGAGTTGCGTTGTGTGTGCTCCAGTGCTAAGCCATAAGTCGTCTTTTATTGTAAGGCGTATCTCCTCTGCCCACGGATAGCTAAAGCAACTTTAGCGCCTGGGATCCACTCAGGGGCTTTATCCTGTCTGTAGGAGTGTGATTTTGGGCTTGAGCCGCTGTGGCTCCTCTGGGGGTGTACACGGTATATGCCTGTACACTAGTACTGCTTTTCGGTGTGCCTTAGGATCGTTGGTGGCCGGAATAGGCGATAAGGGCCTAGGGTATGATGGAAGCGTGGGGATGGAAATGTTAGCACGTGGCGGGTGAAATGTATTCACATGTGCACCGTTGCCAATGGCTGGCTGTGTGTGTGGCATGGCCATGGTGGTCCCCTTTCCAACAGGAGTGGGCCATAGGGGAATGGTCCTGTTGGCCATCCTGGGTGAAATGGCTGTAATAATCTCTTCCACTGGGGGAGGTTTATGTGTTAAAAGTTCAAATGAAATAAAGTGTGCTTGGAGCTGACGGAAATGTTGCCATAATTCAGCGTGTTGCAGGGTAATTGCCCTGGCCTGTTCTGCCAGTTTCGTGTTTGCAGTATTTACCCTAAGGTGTTTGACCTTAAGGTCAAAATATTGTTTATGAAGGGCCTCGTGGAGTAAGTGGAGTTTCCCCTGTGTACGGCTAAATTGTTGCCTGATGGCTGGGATGGGGCCCCTAATAATATACTTAGGTCCCTTCTTGTGGGATAGGGCTCCCAGAATTCTATTATATTGGGCATGCAGGATTCCCTGCAGGCAGTTCAGGTAATCCTGTTTGTCCCGTAAGGATTTGTGCCATGCAATTAAGTTTTGCAAGGCGTCTACGCGCTTCAATATATTTAGGCGGTAGAGGGATGCCATGCTGAATGTAGAACTACAATAGGCTGTGGCCGTGTAAAGGTGTATTCCTACCTCAGTGTATGTACGGTATTTATCTGCCTCGTGATTAGGGAAATATCTACCTATCTAATTGTTTGGTATGTCCCCTATTCTACGGGGGTGGGAAATGAAAAATTACTGTTTCAAAGCTATGTAAGGTACCGGGGACCAAACTGGGTGGGCAACTAAATAATGTGGCCCCTATGTACTGTGTGGAGTGGGCGTAGCTAATTCGGGGGTCGTAAATGGCTTATTGCCAGTTAAGGGTGGCGTTTAAAAATGTATCAGTGACTGGGGCGGGTTTGGGTGGGTACAAAAATATTACCAGACCCGTACTTCAAAAATTTTCCCCAATTTTGGGTGGCGTTCGCTTGGCTAGTAAGAGGTTAAGTTTAGGGATCTTTTCCGCAGAGGTACGTTGTCTGTACCCCTTAGAGCGTTGTCTTATGACAATGTCACGGTACTCAGTGCTTCCACCATTTGTAGGGTACCTGTGAGGGTAGCCTCTAAAAAGTGTAGGGAAAGGGGGATGACAGGAGAGTAGCTGAGGGCTGCCCGGGGCTCTGGTGTAAAAAGATGTAGGTTGGATGTGTTCGGGCGTGAATGCAGCTCGATGGGAGAACACCCAATTGTACAGGCTGCGGAGGTAGTTCTAAGGGATGGCTACAAGGGGTAATTTACTATGTGCTTGCAGGAGCAGCTACGCGACTGCTTGGATTCCTGCTGATGTTAGCTGACTGGTCGTGCTCCTAATGGGTATCGCGCACGCAGGCAATGTAAGGTGACGCCTGTGGCTGACTACAGCAACCAATAAACAATTAACTAAATACTAATTTAGGATCCTACCGGGAAGTGAGTTAAGGGGTAGGATCTTATCAACTAATTAAATAAATGAATTAAAAGCCCAGTTAACTTACCGATTCTACTGTTTAATCCGTACTCCTGAAGTGGAGTACAATGAAATTATGCAGAGCAGATACTCGTGATCTTTTTACAATAACGGGGGGATGTTGTACGTGTTGGTGTTATAGTGTGCGTAGGCTCACTAGACACTCACCTATCTGGATGTGGCAGCTACAAGCAGCGTCTCAGCACCTGATAGCACTTGTGGAAGACTGACCCCGGCTCACCTCTCCTTCGGTGTTTTATAGAACCCGCTTGCCGAGTTAGCATTAGTTGCGGATTCTATAGGAAGTGAGGTGCTTGGCCTGGGTTATCGGAGGTCGTTTCTATGCACTAGGCCTGGCCTTGGTATGAGCTTATGCGACGTATGCCGCAGGCATCCGTGTGAAATTAGATGTATAATTTATAGTTGTAGGTTTGTATTTAATATAATTTATAGTTATAGGGAAGGGATGGGAATGCATCCCTCGGATGCAACCATATCCGAAGTTAAGAAGACATTGATTAAAGCTCCAAGTAGAGTACAGCTTTACAAGGAAGTTATAGGCCTACCACTACCTAAGTTTCCCATCATAACTAGATGGGGGACATGGATTTCATGTGCTGTTTTCCTTTGTGAACATTTCACTAACATAAAGGAATTTATGCTGTCTTTGGACGATGTTGAATCTGCAGCTGTGGGTCGAGCGAAGGACCTGCTGAGTGACCCGAATTTGGAGAGAGCTGTACGCAGTGCATATGTTCAAGTTTCTTCCCGCCGCCATCTTGCAACTGGAAGAACAGTGCTTATCCAAGGAGGTGCAGTGGATTGTAGTTGAAAGAAAAAGGAAGATTGTAGTTTTACGTGACCGTGAATCTTGTGATTATGAGCCACGGGACCTCCTTTTTACGTGGAATCCGAACCACAGGACATGACATTTCACTTCGAAAATCTCACATGCATTGACCGGGAATCGAACCCGGACCGCCTTGGTGAGAGGCATACAGCTAGACCGCTGAGCCACCACGCCACCCTGTAGTTGAAAGAACTGACAACATGCTTGAGGGATTTGCGAAAGAAAAACTTAAGGCAAGCTTATCAAAGAATCCAGACATTGAAAAACTAGTGAAGTGCACTGATTTAGAGTTTAGAGTAAAAACCAAGTATTCCAGCGCTCATTTTCTTTGTATAAAGGTATTTTAAATTCAAAGAGACAAAATTTGACCTTCAAACATATTGGAATGTTAAATGTCATCAGGTTCAATTTGTTCTTAATGCAATAAACACTGTAACACAAGGACACTACATAAAAGAGAATAGGCCTATATCCTGAACATCCTCAAATGTTGGACATGCAATTGATACCATTCTTTAATGCAGTAAAGTTAAATTAGAAGTGATTAACTGATTATGCATACCTTTTTATTTCCTTTATTCTCTTGACCAGTTTCCTTTTCTTAAATAATCCCTTTTTAATGAATATTTTCCCCTTTTTTGGTCCTTTTTATTGAATATTTTTCCCCTTTTTGGTCCCTTTTTAATGAATATTTTCCTCTTTAAAATCTGGTCTTTAGTTATAAGATTATGTACCCAATGTGCACCATGTCAGTTACAAAGTTTTAAAAACAACTCTGCTATGATTTACTATCATTCCTGTTTGAATTATTTAACTTGTACATTGTTTTAACATGTTACCTAATCGGCCTTACTTTAACACAAGTTCTTAAGTAACAGAAACCAGACGGCAGTCATTCGAGCTGAAGGACATGAGAGAGAAGCTGGTATTCAGAAAGGTGTAAGGCAAGGCTGCAACTTATCACCCATACTTTTCAATCTTTACATTGAACAAGCAATGAAGGAAATTGGAGAAAAATTTGAAGTGGGAGTGAAGATTCAAGGAGAAATAATTTCAACTCTGAGATTTGCTGATGACATCGTCATCTTGGCCGACAAGCCTGAGGATTTGAATGAGTTTTTGACTGGTATGGACTCCGTCTTACGGAAAGAATTAATGATGAAAATTAATAAATGTAAAACAAAAATACTGGAATGCAGCCGAAATAAATCAGAAACCTCTATGGAGATCAAATTGGCAGGTGAAAAGCTGAAGGAAGTAGGAGACTTCTGTTACTTAGGAAGCAGAATAACCAGTGATGGACGAAGCAAAGAGGATATAAAAAGTAGGTTGGCTCAGGCAAGGAAAGTATTTCTACAAAAAAGTAATCGGCTGACATCGAATATAGATTTAGGTATTAGGAAGTCATTTTTGAAAGCCTTTGTCTGGAGTGTGGTGCTATATGGAAGTGAAATTTGGACTATTGGTGTAGCAAAAAAGAGGAGAATTGAAGCTTTTGAAATGTGGTGTTACAGGAGAATGATGAAGATCAGATGGGTAGATAGGGTTACAAACGAAGAGGTATTAAGACGAGTGGGAGAGGAGAGATGTTTCTGGAGACTGCTAAAGAAGAGAAGAGATAGGTTAGTAGGACACATACTAAGACACCCAGGAATAGCAAGCTTAGTTATGGAAGGAAGGGTCGAGGACAAGAACTGTAGGGGTAGACCAAGGTTAGAATATGTTAAACAGATTGCCTCGGATGTAGGGTGTGGTAGCTAAGTAGAGCTGAAGCGATTAGCTCAGGACAGGGAGGCATGGAGAACTGCATCAAACCAGTCGAAAGACTGAAGACTCAATCATCATCGTAAGTAAATCGGTTGCAGTTTCAAGAGGAAAATTTGTTGTTACTTCCATGGAATGATCTTTAACCGGTGTCCCATGAGTGCAGTTCCTAAGAAGTTGAACACCCAACAATCATAGCTATAACAATGACTTGGTGCACATGAACCTTTATGAAAAGAAAATTCATTACACAAAAAAATAACTACTGTATTGCTAAAATCATGCATATTTAAAATGTCAATTACATGTTGTATTTTGATCAACTGTACAAAATCTTAGAAAATGTGGCAACTATTACTGATAAATACTAAAGCGTTAAGCACCCGAAAGAAAAACTCCACCAACTAATCTACTAATACTGTGATACACTTGCACAATATGCCCCAAACTAGAATTGTAAACTAACATGCAGAAATGACCTATGCGTACTCTGCCGAGATGCAACATAGGATAGTCATTTCTCAGTCTAGCTACATTGTAGATATTGAAATAAATAGGTTCTTTTTTCGGGTGCTTATTGCTTGAGTATTTATCAGTAATAGTTGCCACACTAAGTTTAAATTTTAATTTTAAAAATTTAAACACATGTAATTTTATTTCAGGTCATTTTTTCGCATGTCCCAGTAGTTGGGACTTTCTGAAAAGTTGCAATTATTGCCAATTAGGCAACATTGAAAAAATGGCTTCAAAGCTATCTATACCGTCATCAAATGGAATACTTCAACCTTCTGACCCCACTATCAGAGCCTGGTATTACTTTTCACTGTTCCGTAAATGTTAGGAACACGAAGTTTTTAGTTTTACGTGACCGTTAATCTCGAGATCATGAGCCACGGGACCTCCTTTTTACGTGGAATCTGAACCACAGGACATGGCATTTCACTTTGAAAATCTCACTTGCATTGACCGGGAATCGAACCCGCTTCGCCGTGGTGAGAGGCCAACAGCTTGACCGCTGCGCCACCACGCCCCAAACCGTAAATGTAACATCTCAAGTTCGCAAATAGCCAATACCTTTCGTAACTTACTGTCATGTACAATAGCCTTGTCAACTTTCAATAACAACTGGAACTCCAACTGTACCTGTAACACGAAAACAACAGGAACCAACTTTCCTGGTCTGTCCAGCGGGCTTCTCTAGAACAACATTCCAGGGTTGTTCTACAATTCTCAGGCTTTCTCCTTCCTTACAGGTATCATTTACACTTGAGGAACATTAAGATAAGGCATGAGAACTACCTTTGGTCTGTAATAAGCCCAGTATGCCAAATAATCTCAATAAAATCGGCATGCTGCGGATCTGATTGGCTACCAACGAAGTGAGACACATTTAAATTGTGTGACAAACTGGACTGTGCATCATTGCTAATGTACGGCAGATAAACAAGACGCTCCGCACGCCTTTGAAATTCTGTGCGGACACGCTGGGACAAAACTTGGACAATACATGAGAAATCTGGCCATTATCTTTTAAGTAGTAGTCAAAATCATTAAGGAGTTAATGCTGGCATTACTAGCATGATTCTGGAGAGAGAATAATTTCTCCATATGCTGAACAAGGATGCTCGGAGGCCATTTTTGGGGCGTGTGGTGCAGCGGTAAAGCTGCTTGCCACTCAACAAGGCAGACTGGGTTTGATTCCAGGTCAATGCAATTGAGATTTTTGAAGTGAAATATCATGTCATGTGATTTGAATTCTACGTAAAAATAGATCGTGAGATGAACGGTCACGTAAACTACAAGCTTCCTTCCTTTTTTGTCAGAGGCCTTTCTTTTTAGTTGATAAATAAGACCCAAATTTTTAAAACAAATGTGGATTTTTCAGATAATGTTGCATATACTCTTCAATTTCCATGCTCCACTTAACACTGCCATGTGGCAATGAAACCGGAACTCAAGTGGGTGACCTGTGGCTGAGATTTAAGTAATTTTGTCTAATATAGGAGTGGTTCCCCTTGGAATAAGACTTAAAAATGTAACAAATGGTGTACCAAGATCGGGCAAGATGGAGAGCGCTTGTTTGCCACACCCGGGAAACTGGAGATGGAAAATGATGATGATGATGAAATATATAAAATGCATTACTTTCCATATTAATTTTCACTAGTTCGGCTTCATGGCAAAAAAGGATAGTTTGATTTATTTTGATCCAAAGAACCCTGGGTTGTGGGTTTCAACTTTGTACAGTCTTTTTCCCTGGCTCGGGGAATAGGTCTTTATGTCATCATCTTCCTCCATCCTTGTCTCGACAAAGAGTGGCTACAGGCGAAAGGTTGGCACCAGGCCTCTCTAAAGTCCAAATACCAGTGTCTCATGTTAGATACAGCAAGCAGTTATTACCCATAGCTTTTGCCAAATCAATATAAAAAAAAATTATCAAAATCTGTATGTTCATAAACAAAATTTCAGATTCTGTGGGATAGATTACATCATTTTGAAGAAAAGAAAATGAAAATATTATTTTTATTTATTTATCTGTATATCAACATTATGTATAATATGGGATTTCCTTCCATATTCCTCTCACTCCGTGGATATTAGAGATTAGAGTCATTAAAGTAGGAACTATGTAACAGAGAAAAGAAGATTGAAACAGGCTGAAGTTCAAGACAGCTTGTAGTAAACATCAGCACAATATTGATGCTTTGAATACCAAAAGTTGAGAAATGAGCAGTATGAAACTGTCTTGAGAGAATGCATTCGTTGATAATTCATTTAGGGGTTTTGCAACATTGTGGTCATGTAGCCCTAGATAATATAAGCCAAATAATGGCTACACTGCGTCCTGCTGCACGGCTGAAAGCAACGGGAAACTACAGCCGTATGCTATTCCCGAGGATATGCACCTCTCTATGCATAATTACATGCGATGATGGCCTCCTCCCTTGTAAAATTTCAATCCGGAGGTAAACTAGTCCCCCGTTCGGATCTCCGGGTGGGGACTACTCGAGAGGGGGTTAACATCACAGAAGTGACAAAGAGGAAATCTGACATTCTACGGATCGGAGCGTGGAATGTTAGAAGTCTGCTAGGAAGTGGAAGGTTAGAAAACTTAGAAAGGGAAATGGATAGGTTGAGGTTGGATTTGGTTGGGATTAGTGAAATGCGCTGGCAGGAAGAACAGGACTTTTGGTCAGGAGACTATAGGGTCATTAGCACTAAATCAAACAATGGCCAAGCAGGGGTTGGCCTCATATTGAGTAGGAAACTTGGACAGCGGGTGGAATATTATGAGCAATATAGTGAACGGATTATTGTAGCAAAAATCAATACTAAACCTACCTGCACCACAGTAGTACAAGTCTATATGCCTACCAGTCAAGCTGATGATGAGGATGTTGAAAAGGTCTACGAAGAAATAGACGAAATTCTGAGGTATATCAAGGGTGATGAGAATGTTATAGTAATGGGAGATTGGAATGCTGTGGTAGGAAAAGGGAGAGAAGGGAAGATAGTAGGAGGTTTCGGATTAGGTGAAAGGAATGATCGAGGAAGCAGGCTGGTAGAATTCTGCACCGAGCATGAGTTGGTCATAGCTAACACCTTATTCAATAACCACAATAGAAGAATATACACATGGATGAGACCAGGAGATACAGGGCGTTACCAAATCGACTTCATTATGGTCAAGCAGAGGTTTCGAAACCAGATTTTGGATTGTAAAACATATCCTGGTGCTGACATAAACTCTGACCACAATCTGGTTGTAATGAAATGCAGATTAAAGTTGAAGAAACTGAAGAAAAGTCAAAAGCCAAAAAGGTGGGCAATAGACAGACTGAAAGAGAAGGATGTAAACGAAAGATTCAAGAAGAGTATAAAGGAAGGACTAATGAAAAACCCTAAACAAACTTCAATTGCAGACGAATGGGCACTTTTGAAGAATGAAATAACAAAATCCGCAGAAGAAAACATTGGTAGGAAAGAAAGAATAGGTAGAAAACCGTGGATCACTCAGGATATACTAGAATTGATGGATGAAAGGCGGAAACACAAGAATGTAAGAGATGAAAAGGGGAAAGCAGAATACAGACGTCTGAGAAATGAGGTTAACAAGAAGTGCAAGGAAGCAAAAGAAGAATGGTTGAAAGAGAAATGTGCAGGTATAGAAAATTGTCTGAAATTAGGAAAAGTAGACACAGCTTATCGAAGGATTAAGAATACTTTTGGGGAAAAGAAGACTAAGTGCTGTAATATTAAGGACAAAAATGGAAAGCCTCTAACAGATAGGGAAGAAAAGGTTGAGAGGTGGAAAGCTTACATAGAGAGTTTGTATAAGGGAAAGGAGATTGAGAATCATGTAATGGAAAGGGAGGAGGAAATTGATGAGGATGCGAAAGGAGATTTAATATTGAGATCAGAATTTGATAGAGCTTTGGAAGACTTAAGCAGGAACAAAGCACCAGGCATAGATGATATACCGATTGAGTTGCTACGCTGCATAGGAGATGAAGGTCTGATCAGGTTATTTCACTTGGTGTGTAGGATTTATGAGACCGGTGAGGTACCCCCCGATTTCAAGAAGAATGTAATCATCCCTATACCAAAGAAAGTGGGAGCTGACAGATGTGAAGATTACCGTACAATCAGCTTGATTACTCATGCTTCAAAGATCCTGTCTAGAATAATTTACAAGAGGATTGAAAGCCAGATAGAAACGGAGTTGGGCGAAGACCAATTTGGTTTCAGGAGAAATGCTGGAACAAGGGAAGCTGTACTAAGTCTTAGGCTGATTTTGGAAGGTAGAATAAGGAAAGATAAGAGAACGTTCATGGCTTTTGTAGACTTAGAAAAGGCTTTTGATAACGTTGATTGGACTAAATTGTTTGACATTTTGAAATCGATTGGAATAAAGTACAGGGATAGGAGGGTGATATAAAATCTATACAGAAACCAGACAGCAGTCATTCGAGTTGAAGGACATGAGAGAGAATCTGGTATTCAGAAAGGTGTAAGGCAAGGCTGCAACTTATCACCCATACTTTTCAATCTTTACATTGAACAAGCAATGAAGGAAATTAGAGAAAAATGTAAAGTGGGAGTGAAGATTCAAGGAGAAATAATTTCAACTCTGAGATTTGCTGATGACATCGTCATCTTGGCCGACAAGCCTGAGGATTTGAATGAGTTTTTGAATGGTATGGACTCCGTCTTACGGAAAGAATTCATGATGAAAATTAATAAATGTAAAACAAAAATACTGGAATGCATCCGAAATAAATCAGAAACCTCTATGGAGATCAAATTGGCAGGTGAAAAGCTGAAGGAAGTAGGAGACTTCTGTTACTTAGGAAGCAGAATAACCAGTGATGGACGAAGCAAAGAGGATATAAAAAGTAGGTTGGCTCAGGCAAAGAAAGCATTTCTACAAAAAAGGAATCTGCTGACATCGAATATAGATTTAGGTATTAGGAAGTCATTTTTGAAAGCCTTTGTCTGGAGTGTGGCGCTCTATGGAAGTGAAACTTGGACTATTGGTGCAGCAGAAAAGAGGAGAATTGAAGCATTTGAAATGTGGTGTTACAGGAGAATGATGAAGATCAGATGGGTAGATAGGGTTACCAACGAAGAGGTATTAAGACGAGTGGGAGAGGAGAGATGTTTCTGGCGACTGCTAATGAAGAGAAGAGATAGGCTGGTAGGACACATACTAAGACACCCAGGAATAGCAAGCTTAGTTATGGAAGGAAGGGTCGAGGACAAGAACTGTAGGGGTAGACCAAGGTTAGAATATGTTAAACAGATTGCCTCGGATGTAGGGTGTGGTAGCTATGTAGAGATGAAACGTTTAGCTCAGGACAGGGAGGCATGGAGAGCTGCATCAAACCAGTCAAAAGACTGAAGACTCAAACAACAACAGCCCTATATACTGTACTTGGGTGTGTGTAGAATTTGATAACTGGTGTTATTGTGGTGTCTGTTGCAGGGTGTGTATTATTTTGTAATGCAGGTGAGGATTGAGAAGTTGGAAACCACCAAAACCACTTTTAGGGTACTGGTTAATTTGGTGTGCAACAACTATTAAAGGAATTCAGTCAAGTCAATACACAATATATTATGAATTTTCGAAAGAAGTACATGTTTCGAGAAAGTATAGTATAAAGTATATCAACAAGATATACTTGTTTATATTTTAAAAATCTAAAAACCTTTCAAAATTTCTCTTAAAAATTAAGTTAACGTAAATGCTTCATAGAATTGTACACCTGTCTGGACGTTATATTATCATGAACATCTTACTTCATTTCAGGTCCATTTGATTTGATGGGATCCCCTGTGAAAAACTGTAAATCTGTCTTATAGCTATTGATTCATTAAAAAAATGACAGCAAACAGTTTTCTTAAAATTGAAATTGAACGATTGTGGAGTTAAAATGATAAAGCTGAGGAAGGGAACTAGAGCTCTTGAAAAATTTCTAATAAATTGTGTATTGACTAGGTGGAATTCCTTTAATAGGTGTCGCACCAAATTAACCAGTTTATCTTGTCAATACGAACCAAGAATGAATGTGATGCTTTCAAAATCTTTAGGACAGCAGAGGTGAGAATTGAACCCACTTCTCAGTTTTGCCTCACAAGGCTGGGTGTACTCAGTTATAACCCTCAGACCAGGATTAAAATTATTGGGAGAGCTGGGAATCGAACCTTGACCTCCGGAATGACAGTCAAGAATGCTAGCCACTGCATCACCAGGTGGTCCAAGCAATATGAGTTCTGAAAAAAAAACTTATAAGTACTGTAACCGTAATTAGGCACAGAACCTTTGTTGTTAATTCATTTTACTGGTATGTATCATGTGTTCTTTCACATCATTAAATAATAGTTCCCACTCATATGACTTCTGTTACATCCCCATCATTTACTCTGTTTACGACTATTTGATCATAATCACTACTCACATCATACTCCAGATTACCTTCCTCATATTGCTCCTGGCAGGAAGAAAAAATAGGATTTAAACAAAAGGACACCGAGGATAGTAATAAAAACAGAACAAATGAGTTAATTAAGAGATACCATACAGGGAACTATATGCATGGAGTTGGGGTAAACGTTGTTACACATAATAATGAACCATTGTTAGTGAAAGACAATATTGAAGGTTTGAAGGTAATAATGGAAATTGATACGGTCTCAGGATATATTTAATTCATGTAAAGCAGTTGCAAGAATTGTTTCCACTTTTAAGTATTAGTGGATGTAATGCTAAACTTAGACAGTAGATGGTAGCCCTATTAAAGTTGTAGGAACAGTAGCAGGTAAGGTTAGTGACAACTAGGATATGCGCATGAGCTGAAGATGGTTGTATGTGACAAACCAGTTATTTTTGCTTTTGAGTGGTAGGGATCGGTTGGGAGAAATGGTAGTAAATTGGAGGGATGTAGGAGAAAGACTGGGAGAAGTCAAAAGGAAAATAAATGGGAGAGTTAAAGTGGTCACAGAATCAGAGTATTGTCCTGAAATTAAAGCATTAATTGCAAAGTATCCAGAAGTATTTTCAAGTGATCGTACTAAGGTCATAAAAGTGTTTCAAGCAAAAATAATGCTTAAAGATGATGCTGTCCCAGTACGTTGTAAAGCCATACCTTATTATATAATTTATTTATTTATCGTATGGCTTTTAGTGCCGGGAGTGTCCGAGGACATGTTCGGCTCCCGGAGTCTGTAGCTGCTTCCAGCGGACACCCTAAAGGGTGAGCTACATGTTCCGTTCAATTTCAAGTAGTTCCAACTTTCGCCACCAGATATCAATGATACCTAGTGGCGAACGTTGGAACTTTGATAGAGCGTTCTGACGAAATCTAACCTAACAAATTTTGCTTTACACAAGTTTAGTCTGAGAAAGATCTTTTACATGCCATAAATCTATGACATGGGACCGCCGGCTTTACTTCCCCGCCGAAGGAAGGCATACTGAAGGATTTTTAACGCTCTTAAAAAGATCCGACGACTTCGGCCGGGTTTGGACCCGCTATCTTGGGCATAGCAGTTCAGCATGCTACCAACTACGCCACCGAAGCCGCCTCTTATTATATAAGACAGAAAGTGACAAATCAGTTGAGACAGATGATTGATGATGGTAAAATGGTGTCTTAATTTTCAGAATGGGCATCACCATTATATCCTGTGCTGAAGCCTGACAGTTACAGACTACTGTATGTGTAGACTATAAAAGATCTGTCAATGTGAATATCAAAATTGCCAAATGCAGATAATGTATTTGCTAGTTGAGTGGGAAATACAGTAATATATATTGTGTGTTGGATCTCAGTGAAGCATATTTATAGCTAGAATTAACCATCGAGTCAAAGGAATGTCTTACTGTAAGCACACATTTAGGATTCTTGGGCCCAACGCACCGCATGTATGGTGTGGCTCCTGCACCTGCACTTAGGACATGTTATTAAGAGTCAAGGAATTGAAACTACCCCCAAGTGGGTAAAGCCAATTATTGTAGAAGCTAGAAGTCCCACAAATGTATAAGAGCAGGTCATGGTTGGGCATGATAAATTTTTCCAGAAAATGTTTGCCAAATCTTAGCACCTTGCTGCAGCCCTTAAATGGATCACTAAAAAATACAGTCAAGTGATGTTGGTCTGATGAGTGTAATACTAGCTTTGAAAATAGTAAACAGCTGCTGTTAGGGAGTAATGGACTCATGCATTTTGATCCTGGTCAACAATTGGTACTCTGCTGCGATGCATCCCAATATGGACTAGGTTATGTCCTAGCTCACAGAGTAGATGGAGTTGAGCATCTCATTTATTTTGCTTCATCAACACACTCAGAAACACAAAAACCATATCCACAAACTGAAAAAGAAGCATTGGCTATAATGTATGGGTTAACTACATTTTTTAAGTATTTAGCAGGGAGAGAGCTTATATTAGTTACAGATAACTTGCCCTTAAAATGCATATTGTCACCTGAAAGACCCATGCCAGTAATAGCAGCTGCCAAATACAAAGCAGAGTATAGGAAAAGTGAAAATATAGGACCTGCAAACATGTTGTCTAGACTTCCCATTCAAGATGAAATTGTAAAAGTGTAAAAAGTGTAATGATTCCTTCACTCTCGTCCATTTGCAATCAACTCTTTATTTGAAAGACGTGCCAACATAACCGGTAAGATGTATTACCAACATTTACAATTTACACGTACGAATTGATGCATATTGTTGACACATGATACATATTATACCACAATAACCTGTATTTATGTGATGACAACAACGCTGATCTGGATTATCACCTAACCCTAAATCAAAATCACCAATTTTACACCAACATGCTGCCAGATAGTCCCCAACTACTGTATACGACTTCCAGAAATTACGGGAGAAGGGTGTCAAAAATTATCATGTCATGAACATAAACGGTTTGTTGGGTTATCAGCCCAAAGACCGATTAGATTCTCAAAAAAATGTTATGTGCGAGATATTTACATATTTCTTTATTACACAGGCAGACATACGGTATTTTTTAAACTTATTTCCATCGATTATGTTGTCCTCTATTCAAATTAAACAAATTTACTTTCCATATTTCTGAGATTGGTACATATTTTTCCATATTTAGTGATTTTTAATTTTGGACACAGATGATGATATTGAATGCAATATTTGTATAATGATATATTTATTCTTAGAAGTAAAAATATAGAATTGTCGTTTTCAGCGACAGAAAATATGGCAACACAGGACACGTTTACACGTATGCACATAAATTGCCCTATAAGGAAAAGAAAGATGTGGCTGGAACAATAGCAAGCATTCCCTTTCGAGTCAGGTATCAGTGCTTATAAAAATACACCTGGTTCTTGAGATGAACAAGTTTTCAAGTAATCAAAGTTCTGAGGAAATAAAAAATGAATCCAGAATTTTTGTACTCTCTAAAAGTAGCAAAATGTAGTGTTTAGTGGTTAAATTCATTTTATTGTCCATATATGTACATATTTTGACACTTGTAAGTTTTATTGTTGATATTTATTATATATTTACATAGGTACATAAGGTATTTAGATACTTTTTAGTACATATAAATCCTATGTGGATCACATTAGGCAATATATTTAACATACTTAAACCTAGGTCTACTGTACTCCAACAGCTCTTGTACTTCACCCTTTCGCCCACTTGTCTAGCTACATTTGATCATCATTCTCGTACCCCTCCAAATAAGTCCAGATTACCTCTGCTACCAATGTTTGGAAGGATGGGGATGTCAAGACTAGCTCGTGGGTGGAAGCGGGCCTTAATCCCAAGAGGTCGGATAAGAAGTTGGGTTTCCTAAGGTTAGTAGCTAGTAAGTTAAAAAATCTTACTTTTAATGAAAATATATTCCACTAGAAATTAACATATTTTTTTAAAATTAAAACTATGTGCCCTTTTACATTTACATTAATTTTGGAAATAAATCTAGAACAACATGTCATAACATTGCCAGGATACATATACTATGAAGACTTCGTTGATAAAAAAGAGAAAGATAGGCAAGGCACAAAATCTAAACTAACTCAACCTAACCTATTAGTAATAATTAATAATACACCCCAGGCACACACACACACACACACAACTACACAGCAGAAATTAAAGATTTTACATCCCGTGAAAAAGGTAAACAAACTTGAGAAAACACCCCATCCCCGAAATATGTAAACAAGACATCCAAAGGAAAATTAAGACATCGACGCTCTCACGATGATGGATAGTGTCAAAAAAAATTTTTTTTTTTTAAATGACACACTGGCCATTAGTGTAAAACCAAAACCATAGGTACACCTCAACACACAGTAAGACATTCTCATCCCACTGAAGACATATAAAATGAAGATACACTACAAGCTTCTTTACGACGGTCAAACTCTTACCCCAACCAATAACTCAAAACACCAAAACAAATCACAATAAATTAGGCCTATCCATAATTCAAACGAAACACAACAAAACTTAATCCCCTGGAGGTAAAAAAACGAGACCTAGTAGATTAAACATGCAAAGTACAAATATACCTGAATCACAAAAGCTGCAAATAAACACACCGCCAGACCCATTTCAAATATTTAAACACTAACATGAGGATACACCACCCCATTCAATCAAAATTCAGCAAAACCTTACTGGAGGAATACAGAGAGCAAAACAAGCAGCCCCCTTAACACCTCTCTCCTTAATAATGTATTGAGAACCATTAACCTAAAAACAAAAACTTGAATCTAAGTTCTTTTATTAAATACCCATCTTAATTGGGTACAATCGTGTTGACCGAACGAGAAACGTCAAATATAGATTATTAAGGCAACACTATAAAAAGGCTCCAAACACCATAACGTTTTTAATATAAAAAAATGATCAACTTACAAGGAAAGTCTCTGGACCGGGGAAACACGGATCCTGCAAGAACTTTGAAGATAAGTAGCATGAGCCCAACTGGGCAGAACCACGAAGAAAAATCTTTCGGAAATTAACTTCCCCTTGTACTAGATGAAAAATTAAGATTTGCACGTTTAAATTGGCGTGCCAGTGGCGTGAGCTTCATTGGCTGCGTCAGAGGTTGCTTCCCGGCTTACAGCGTACAGTCACCGAATGTGAGGCGACAGACCCGGCATACGCACAATTGAAGGATAAGTTTCATAATGTTTTCAGACAGTATGTGCCGTCCGGCAATGTGGCACTACTTCTGGATTCCTTTTCTGGACATAAATCGCTAGAAAGTGAAGAGCGCATAAGACTGATGATGATCCCTCCTGGGGCCACATCCTATTGTCAACCATTGGATGTATACGGCATTAGGGTGTGGAAAAGCTTTGTCCGTAGATTTTCGAACACCGTTCGGTTATTGAATTTTGACATCAATTTGGTTCAGAGAAATACAATCTTGAAAATGCAGTCTCTGACATATCACCAATTGTCGTCCCCTCGTTTTACTTCAATGTGGCAATACGCATGGTACGCAGTATCCGTCCAACAATCCCGGATGGTATGAACACCCTGTGCTATATTGTTTCGATATCAGTGCAATACAATGTAGTACTTGCACTCGCCCGTGTTTCATACGGTGTGGATGGTGTAAAACCAGTTTGTGTTTCCAACATTATTACCACAAACATCACTGTTATCAGAACTATGTGAAATAGCTAGGTCACTTACTCACTTGTGTGAAGAGGCTTCGGTGGCGTAGTCGGCAGCATGCTAAGCTTCTATGCCAAAGATCGCGGATTCAAACCCAGCCGAAGCCTTCGGATTTTTTAAGAGCGTTAAAAATCCCTCAGTATGCCTTCCTTCGGAGGGGAAAAGCCGGCGGTCCCACGTCATAGATTTATGCCATGATAAAGAACCTTCCACTAATTACACCTGTGAGAAGCTAAATTATAGGTAAGATTTAACCAACGCTCTTAGGTTCCAGCATTCGTCGCCAAGTTCAGAACTAGTTGGTTGTCGATGGTGGCGTTTGGTAGCAAAAGTTGGATCTACTTGTAAAATCGAATGTATGCAGTCCTTACTTGAATTAAAAACACATAACACACACTAATACAGTCATCACAATTAACACATTGGTGACCGGATGCTTGAGCTTGTCACATACCCTGTGGACCGGACATTTTTCTGCCGAGCATACTAGAGTGCACTTGATTATAAAAATGTACATAAATATTAAACTAGTCAAGATTTTATCTTCAAATTTAGTATGAGTACTCACCAATGCTCCTAGTAGCACTTGAGTGTTTGGTGACTGTTTATACTTGTGAATGTTATGATCATGGTAGAGGTTAGATTGGTCTACAAGCAAGGTCACTTGAATAAATAGGCACATTAGGTAAATTACGGCATGTAGGGGCTTGAATATCACTTCCACTATCACTCTTACATTCACTTTCCACTAATTCAACATCACTATTTCCATTTGAACGATAGTCGGCATACAATTCTTCCAAAATATAGTCGTCAGCTAACACTGAATTACGCGAGCGCTCCATCTTACCTTTGACTGAACCGGCAGAAAGAAAGTCGACGTTCGAAACTAAATCAAAGAATAAAATAAGGCCGTGAATAAAAGAAAAGTGGCAGATATACATCTACGATTTATTCTAATCAATGTGCAGTCCGAAATAGTTCAATACATGGTCAAGAGATGTCGCAGGAAGACCGAAAACAATGACTTGTATAAAACCGAGATTTCTTGGGGCCCGTCATCTACCGCTGGTGAGCGTACTACGAGATTTCTCGGGGCCCATCTTCCATGTGTTAACACCAGTTATCCGACAGATTCTACACACACCCAAAGTACATGGGGCTACATGACCGCGTTGTCGCAGCCCCTAAACTGAGGAACCAACCATCACTTGAGTGATCCTTGGTTCAGTTTATTCCGTGTTGTGTTGTAATGCTTTGTATTTGTGATACCTTGCATTGCATGATTAATAATAAAGCACAACGTGCAATATATTGTAAAAATGCAGCATTAATGTCCCATACTGCAGCGCAGCTTGTGAGCGCGAGTACGGGAGGGCATTCATTTGGAACGTGATCTTTTGAGCCTCCCAATCAAGAGTGAGGCACACTCCCGCTTGACCAGCGCGGACAGTTCAAAATTGTTGTACTTACTGCCGTCTACGAAATATTTTTCTTCACGGTTCTGCCTAGTTGGGCTCACCCAACGTATCTGCTAAGTTCCAGCAGGATCCGCGATTCCCCGGTTCAGAGACTTCCCTTGTTAGTGTTCGTCAAAAAGTGACCACGTTGTTGGTACAAAGACAACACATTTAAGCTCCAGAAAATTTACATCTCAAACTAAAATCACCCGATTACTACAACACTACAAAACTTATAACCTCCAAACCAGCTCAACAAAAAATGTATCACCTCTCCGACCACATGGGAGCACGAAACTTGCATTACCCCCTATTTCCCCACTATTATTTAAACTAGAAGACCCGTGCTGCTCCGCAGCAATCACTTCAACAATCCTACAGCACTTCTGTCCATATGACATTTGCATGTCTTCATGCTAGTGACCTGAACAGACATTTACGGTACCGTCGCTTTGGGTAAATGATGAAGTAGACTTATGCGGTCAAATGTATGGGTGTCCGCCAGTCCTCTCTGTGTGTGTCCCACTATTTACCCTGCGTAAGCTTAAAAGGCGCACGGACGTCAGACCGAGGTGAACAGCTAACTCCAAACACATAAGCTATACTCTTCTCTGAAGAATTAACTCGACACAACTCGGCAGTTTGATGCTGGCTGAAGCTAGGGTGATAGGTCGCTCGCAAGCTCGTAAACTCACTCTGAAGCTAGTAGTTTAAATCTACACTGAATGGAGATTGCTGGAAGAAATGAAAACGTAAAAACACTTACAGTGGTCGATGTGGGAGCAGTCGCGGACTTTCTTGCAGAACTTTTCATGCTGAACAATTCTCAGAGAATATAGTTTTTTTTTTAAGACACATGGACGTTAGGTTTTTCTTCCACTCAATTCACTGAAATCGTAAATGCTCGGCTTCTTTTGGTCATAAATGTTTCACTACCTAATCCTTCATCGAGAAATCCTTTACAGAATGGTGAGAACCACATCAAAATCCATCAAGTTGCTCTCGAGATTACCCGTTACATCCAAGTATTGAGAACTTTGTTTTATACTAAGTAGATAGAGATATCCACACAATATAAGGCTACAGCGGTACAATTTGGAGTTTTGTCTACCTATGAACAATGGTATAAATTTAAAATAAAAGATGGGTCTCTTATATTTGAATTTAGAGATGTAACTCTTGGTTAAGATACAGAGGTGTGCAAATTAATAGAATTAAATAAATAATTTTAATTAGTCGTAATTACTTTTATTCAAAATCATTTTATTGACCAACTTCTTTTGTTGTCCTACTTAGTAGTGTTTCCTCTCCCATGGAATTACACCTTTTCCCATAAGGAATTGCGTCTGGAAACTTTCATATGGATTCCGAGGGATATCTGAGCTGGGTCCATTTTCAATTTTTCATCGACTTTAGAATTCTAGTCAGGTGATTTCAATGCATAGTTCAATAGAGTTCATCAGTTAAAAGACCCCAAATCCCTCCGCTCTAAATTCACACAAAGTAGAGTGAAGTAATAAAACGAAACGTGTGGCATTTTGCATTTGCAAGGCTCCTCTGTTAGTGGAAATTCTAAAATATTTTAATTTGAGTTTCTTAAATGAAAATATAATTAGGAATCTTGGTTAAACATTTGAAGTAATTTCATCGCCTTGTAAACATACTTAGTGCATTAAACCGTGAAAAGTAAAAGTGCAATTTTGGAAAACTGACATCGAATCTAATAATTTGCACATCTCTGTAAAGACAGCTATCGCCTCCACCCCTACAGATAGAATAGTAAGAAAAGGCGATTGATGAGAAATGAAAAGGTAACTCACACAGAAGGAATTAATATTTATTAAGCTGTAAATTTGATTGAGTGTATCTTTGTTATAGAACTGAGGGAATGAAATAACAGGATGTAGGATAGTAATCACCGATGTAGGACAATAGTATTTTTTTACCGTTCACAGGACAGTTATCGTATTAGGGATGCGGACGTCCTTGTATAATTGTTATTTAATATGTGCCCTGTTTGCTGAGGTCTGTGCTCCTCCGCAACATTCGTTTCAAAATTCTAATAGTACTTCCTTCCATTTGACATTTGCTGTTCGCTTGCCTTTTGGTTCTATTTGAACTTTGACATCATGAAAGGATTTTGCTCACGATAGTGCGGCATACAGTAAAGTTGTCCGTGGCTAAACACCGGTTGAGGTAAATAATGCCTACTTGATCTAGTGTTTGACCTTGGGCTTTATTGATAGTTATACAAAAAGCCAAACGTACTGGAAACTGCCTCCTTTTGAAGGAAAATGGCATAGAAGTATCTGATGGCATAAGGTCAATGCGAGGGAGTAGGACATTGTTTCCAACATTTACGCCAGTAATAATTTCCAGGTGTAAGCAATTGTCATGCATCTTCCAAACCAACAGTCTAGTACCGTTCAACAGACCTTGGGTAACATTAATATTTCTCAATAAAATCACAATTGAGCCTTCTTTTAGTCGAAGGATATGAGGTGGCAATCCACTCATGCCTATGCTGTCTAAAAATTCTATTGGGAATTGTAGAAGTTCACTCTCATCTTCAGTAATCAAATTATTCACACTGATGTAAGTTCTCGATGATCCTGGGATTAGGTCTAAAACTTTGTCATTGATTTCTTTACAATGTTCATTTTTAGGTGCTAAAATCGTAATTTTTGAAAAGCGTGAAATATTTTTCAGCGTGGGACTAATTCTGAATTTTCTCCATCGACGTGAGGGTATTCACCGTTACCGTTTGCAAAGTCACGTTGATCTGTATCCGCTCTCATATTTTTGTAGAGTTTAAAATTTTTTAATAATGGCCACAAAGGAGAGAAACTTGCTGACATTTGGACTGATGCTGCTTTAGATGCGTGAGGCACAACAGGCAATACCTGCCAAAAATCTCCACCTAATATGATAATTTTTCCTCCGAAAGGCACGTCGTTATTCATGATGTCCTTGAGCAACCGATTTACACACATCAACGCGTGCTTATTAGCCATAGGGGCTTCATCCCAGATAAGTTTTGCTGAACGAATATAAAAAGCTTCCTTGCTGTTAACTTTTATTCCTGATACAGAACTTTCATGTAAATGTAGAGGTAACTTGAACTGGCTGTGCGCAGTGCACCCCTGAGGTAGTAACATTGCTGCAATACCAGTCCATGCAACAGAAACTACATTTAACCCCAAATTTGTGCTACTGTGAATCAAGCATTGGTAAAGAAATGTTTTCCCGGTGCCCCCTGGACTGTAAATGAAATATGCATTACTCATCCTTTCATTGCTGTTTTGCACTAACCCCAAAATTTCTGTAATTATAGCCGATTGGTTTCCATTTGCTTGGTTTATCATCCGACTTAATTGATCCTCATTAAGTTTTGGATTATTCATTGGTAAATTTGTCTGAGGGAAATTATCAATAATAGCTAGCAATTCGAGGGAAGTAATGGGAAGACCATGGAGCTTTAATGAATTAGAAATATGTATAAGAGTGAACTGATACGCAATGTTAGGTTCGTGGAACTGCAGATAATCTTCTGATAATGAATTCTTGAAAATGTCCCATAACTATCTTACATTTGAAGGGGTCTGAAAGATACATATGTAAGAAAACAGTTGTCATAACTGAGAAGGCATCTGAAATTGTGACGCTTATGCCAAACAACACTGCCATTCAGAATTGTCAATCAGCAAACCTCGCTCCTTAGCTGTTTCTTTAAAAAGTAGAATTGACAACTGATTTGTATGTTCGTAGATCCTGGAAGCTGGTAGCACCTATGATGTGAAGCAATAACAGGCGTAAATAATACCTTTCTGTTTCTGTAGGCGAAACATTATACATTCTGCCTATAGTTTTTGAAACATTTTTTCTTTTGTGCCACTGACAGTTGCTCTTATTCCAGACGTAATGTACTGGTGTTTCAGGATATATATATATACGGACTTCTGGCTTGCAAATCTTGATTTAACTTGAACCACGCTTGTAATTCCGTGTTGCGCAACTGTGCTTGAAGTAAAATATCAGGAGCGTTATCATTTTTAAAATAGATATTTTGCAAGTTTGGCAAGTGAACTGGTAATCGCACGATAGAATGTGACTGTTCATGCATGTGAAATGAAAATATCCTGAATGCGGGTTCTGTTGGACCAATATATCTAGCATTTAGGAAAGAAGTAATTTCATCGTAGTTCACCGTTTCGCCTTCAGGACATATTTTAACAAAGCAGCAGTCATGACCTTTACACACATACTCGTGGATTTTAATATATAAGATATTTGTGGATGTATTTAACACTCGGAACACTTGAGCATATTTCAACATTAATATGAGCTTGCACGTAAAGTAAAAGAAATGGATTGTAGGGAACAATGAATCGACTATCGACTTCAATGTCAATGCCTCGAATTGTTTTTATAATTATCCGTCCCATTATTTCTTCTCCTGTACGAAGGATAACCATTGGCATTATCTTTGATCTCTTCCTGAAACTGTTTAGGGAAATCTTTCTTACATACGCCATCTTTCATACAGACTGAAGCAGGATTCAAAGATCCGCGAGGACCATGTACTACCATATGACGCCTTACCAACTCGTATAGCGCTTCATCCTCGAGGTCTGGTATTTCGGCTGACACCACACTGTCAATGTCAGAAATTTCTTGAAACTTACAATCTTCCGTTAATGTTAAGAGTAAATGAATGTGCGGGAGACCTCGTTTTTGAAATTCCACTGTATATAGATATGCTTTTACCCTAAATTTCCTTAACATTTATCAATCGTAGCAATTCCTTTACTTTGCAATGGGAAACTCTCACTTCAATATCAGGCCTATTATTAGCTGTTTCCCAGAGATGAATGCTGTTAACACATTGCTGACCGGGTGCTCATCACACTGCTCAACCCCTGTGGCCGGCCATTTTCTGAGTAACTTAGTGCTACAGCGCATGCACACTAACCTTGTACTGATTTTGGTGAAATTTGCTGGAAGTCTCCTGTAATAGTCCTAATAATGTTTCCTTGTGTGGTAGGCTGTGTAGCAATTACCTCTGTGAAGGGGCACACAGCAACTTTTGCAAGTGTACCTTGTTTCACTTCGTTTGCCCTTACTGGAACACACTCTGCACACTCTTGTTGGATTTCTTTTCAGTCCTGTAGCTGGAATTTCAACTAGAATGTGGTCCTTTATCTGCCCTGAAAGCCTACCAGGAGGGTCCTTACTTGGTGCCCTCTTGGACAGGTTCGACGAAGTGGATGGTTGAGGATCAGAAAGACCTCGATTTTCAGTCATCCAGGCCCTGGCCACTCCCATCAGAAATTGCTTAAACCTCAACTTTTTCTGACTGTTCAAGGCACAATACAGCCTAAATGCATTAAATAATGCGCAGTTCACTAAATAAAACCCTACTTTCTTGCTCCACTTGATCGTCTTACGCAAGAGAGTAAAATAAGCCAAGAACTGCTCTGCTCGATCAACCCCCTTCATGTACATATTGTACTCAATTATACACTTCGGTTTCATAATAACCTGCCCAGTCTTTCTGTCCCGTTTACCAGTACATTCCATAGTGGCATCATGGATAGTAGATACCATTCTAACAATTCTTTTGTCCTTCCAAACTACGAGCATACCATTCTAACAATTCTTTTGTCCTTCCAAACTACGAGCAGGACCTCTCCTTTCCGTACAAAAGTCATCTCCCCTTTTTTTCAGTTCCTTAGATCTAAATTTTACTTCACCTGGGAAACCACGATTCTCCTTAATCGTGCCACAAACTCGTGTTTTATGTTCAAGAAGGGTTTGAGATGTGGACACACTATTATAATAATTATCTTGGTATGTGTGATGCCACATACCAAGGAAAGGCCTCATGACTGATAAAATTGTCTCTTCCAGTTTCTTTCCCTCTCCTGTATATATCTCCATATTGCAGATATAACCTGTGTCACTCTCACAAACCATTCTCACCAAAATACCATACTTGGTCAACTTTCCTGGGTTATATGTCCTAAATTTGAGGCGCCCTCTCCATGGGATCATTCCTTCATCCAATGACAGTTGTTTTTTGGGTTTGTATAGTGTCTGAAATTTTAGCAGGAAATAATCTAAAAGGGGCTGAACTTTGTGAAGCCTATTTGTATCATGTGTGGCCTGACTGTTGTCACTGAAATGAAGGAATGTGAGGATCTGCTCGAATCTATTTCTGCTCATTGTTTTGGAGTATATCGGAGTTTCAATTAGGGGATCAGTTGACCAGTAGTCTTTCCAACATGACTTTCGTACCTGTGGCATCAATATAAACAAAGCAAAAAATTTGCACATTTCACTACTGGTTACATCAGTCCACTTCAAGCTTTTAGGGGACAATTTGTGTGATGAACCTGTCTGCTGGTGATACAAGTTCGTCTGCTCGGCAACAAGTTCAAAAAAATCATCTCCGAAAATTAGGCCTACTACTTCGTCAATGTTTTGAGGATTATCGGGTCTTACCGTTATGCCAGGAACTCCAGGGAAATCTTCTAAAGTCGGTGCACTACTATTTTCAACCCATTCATTAGTAGAAATAGAAATATCACTTCCATTTACACTCACTATATCACTTTCAGCCTCGCTCTCGGCCGCCGCTACTTCACGTTGTTTTGGAGGGCGTATATCATCATTGTCACCCGAGACACTTTTGTCTGAAGAGCTTTCAAAATCGAACTCGCGATCTTCAACGTCACTGGGGCAATCTGAATACTTATCCGTATACAATTCGTTAAAAATCTCGTCTGCATCTAAACTCACGACCAGTCTGGGAAGCGCCATGTTACCCACCACATGGTTCATTATACCATGTAAACAAGAGGTTGGAAAACAAAACAAATGAACCGCAAAATAGCGGGAAATAGCAGCAAAGAATACCCAAACCATCCAGCACGGAAGTACAAACAACCTTGACCAATAATTAGTTCCAGAACGTTCGTTAGATGTCATAGAATGTACGTATTCTGTGAACACTAGTTCACTCGGGTCCCGCCACCAACGTTCGGCTAGCGAAACACGAGTCAACTCGGGTCCCGTCCGCATTGTGTTAAGTATTTCTGGCCAGCCCGCATTATAGGTGAACGTAATGAATAAATCTGGCTTTCCAAACTTCCTCACTCTCGCCTTCGTATCCTGATAATTTTGCAATATTTTCCTTGGGCTACCTGTAAAAGAAGATGGCAAAACTACAATACGACCGACTCTGAGATTTTCATTTTCTGCTCGTACATGCAAGGCGTCTGTTAAACCGGCATATGTATCAACTCGTAACTTCGTTTGTTGATGACGTATATATTTTAACCGGTCACCTTCCATACGACAGTAGTAACCCACGAATAAATATCCATTTTGCAAACTTTAGCAGCGACAACTAACTCAATATGACCTCCATGAACTCCATTCATAGACATATACATTTTGTAATCATCGCTCGTATTGACAGCAGTTTCATACATATCGCTGTTGCCAACAATAAAGGAAGAATAATTATTCCACTTGTCTGTAACATGTTTTACAATTCGCTTTCTAACCTGTGTAAATAAACTCTGATTGTTGTACTCACAATATGCCAATTTATTTATTTATTTATTTATTTATTTATCGTATGGCTTTTAGTGCCGGGAGTGTCCGAGGACATGTTCGGCTCGCCTGAGTCTGTAGCTGCTTCCAGCGGACACCCTAAAGGGTGAGCTACAAGTTCCGTTCAATTTCAAGTAGTTCCAACTTTCGCCACCAGATATCAATGATACCTTTGATAAGAGCGTTCTGACGAAATCTAACCTAACAATTTTGCTTTACACAAGTTTAGTCTGTGAAAGGATCTTTTATATGCCATAAATCTATGACATGGGACCGCCGGCTTTACTTCCCCTCCGAAGGAAGGCATACTGAAGGATTTTTAACGCTCTTAAAAAATCCGAAGACTTCGGCCGGGTTTGAACCCGCTATCTTGGGCATAGCAGTTCAGCATGCTACCGACTACGCCACCGAAGCCGCTAATATGCCAATGACCTGAACAGACAATTACCGTCGCCTTTAACCTTTATAACATTTGTAATTGAGTGTCGCCTCTCATTCATCATAATATAATTCATTGTATTGATTGAGCACACAACCTATCAGGACGAATGATGAAACGAAAATAAGACAGTTTGTAGCTGGCGAGACCAAAGACTATATAACAGAAAGATCGGATACACAATACAAAATGGGGGTTCCAACATTCGACTGTAGTGGCATCTTCGTGAAATTAGTTGTCTTTCGTATACAGTATTTGTTGTCATTCAAACAGATGTTGACATGACAGTGTCATTAGCAAAATGACTGCTGATTGTGCATGAGCATTTCAGTCTCAAAGTAATCCATTCTTTGAGAAGTTTTAATAAAATTATGTGCACAGAATCCCCTTCTACTTATTGTATGGATACATGCGACATTAGCGCCCGAGTGGAACAGGTAGAAGTTATCGATATCATATATGGATACATGCGACATTAGTGCCCGAGTGGAGCAGGTAGAAGTTAACGATATCATGACGTAATTAGGGAACTCTCTGTTAATATCAAGTTAGCTTTATTATTGGGGCGGCGTTGAATATCATGATACCGTGTTAGTCGTTGTCGCCTAGCGACAATATGTCCGTCAAGTCATTCGATATTCTATTTTCGTGAGACCTTGAAGAACGTAATATTCTCAATTATTTTAATACTCGAATGATATAATCAAGTAAGGTGGGTATCAATCGACGGTGCTTGACGGGCATTACATTTTAAGACAACAAACGTCGTCGTAGCGCAAATACTTCCCGAGATATTTCGGTTTTAGTAAAGGGTGAAATTTTTTGAAAACTATTTTCTTCTTCTTCTTTCGAATAACCCATTTGGAGGGTACGATGAATCAACGTTGGCTATTGTCCATTGTATTCAATTTCCGTTGTTTCCAAATTTCTTTCATCCTTCTAGAGTGACGATCTTTCTCCTCCTGAGTCCACTTTCTGCCAGTTGTTTGTTTCTTCCTTTCTTGAAATTTTGCGTTTTGAATAGCTTCTCTGAAGAGTGATCTGTTTGCTATTGTGTCTGTCTGAATTTTGGCGTTTGTCAAATCTTTGTCAATTTCAATGAACCATGTGGGTTTGGATTTGTAACTAGTCAGTAAGTTGAAGATCTGTTTAGTTAGTCTACTATTTTCCATTCTATAGATATGCCCAAAAAACTGTAATCTTCTCTTTCTCATTACATCAGTTAATTTTTCACATTTCAAATATAACTCTCTATTTGGTCGTAACCTATATTCTGCGTTATTATTTCGTTTAGCTCCCAGTATTTTTCTCAGAATTCGTCTTTCAGTCTTCTCTAATTTGTCTAAATCACCAAATCTTGTTAATTTAAGTGTTTCTGCTGCATACAGAGTTTCAGGTCTGAAAACTATTTTAATATATAAGATGTCATTTATATTAAAAAATTAACACCCACAAAATTTGAAAGTCAATTCAGTTATAACTTGTATTCTGATCATTTCACATAACTCGGAAGGGGCCCAAAGCCACCTCATTAAATAGAGCACATACAACCTCTTGCTTTGGTGGTTCCAAATGGAAGACACGTTGCTCTGAATGCAAGAAAAGTTAGTCGTCTTAGCCACAAGCGTGCATTGTCTCACCAAGACACCAGGCGCGGCACAACATAATTTGGCAGCATAAAAATTTGCCATAAGCCGAGATATAGTTTTCATTTCTAGAAGTTGGTACTTTTGAATCTACGTCAACAGTATAGCATTTGGAATTGTTCCCACATAGGAAACCCGGAGGATTTGTAAGCTAAAAACGGGCTGCTGACACTACAATATTCTCGCGTCTCACTGCCAACATGAGAAACGGGCGACGTGGCAGTACAGGATGGTCCGTAAAATTATGCAAGTCTTATTGCACCATATATTGCAATGTTAAATATTTAAAAAATTTTCTATTGTCGATAATAGGGTGTTTCGACTTCACAGTCGAGTTCATTTAATTTCTGTTGCTAGCTTATCTTGATTTTGATGGGGGACAAGGGAGGTCAGACAGTCCTATTGTACCACAGGTACAATTCTCAAGTAATATTACATATCGAATAATTCTATTCTGGTCTTCTCTGCTGCACCAACAGTCCAAGTTTCACCTCCATAGAACACCAGGCTCCAAATATAAATGCATTCAAAAATGACTTTCTAATACTTAAACTTATACTTAATGGCAACATATTTATTCTCTGCGAAAGAATTCTCCTTACCTGTGCTAACCTACTTTTTATACCCTCTTTGCTTTGTTCATCTCTGCTTATTTTGTTACACCAATTTGATGTCAATAGGGGTTTCTGATGTCTTCCAGATGCATTCCATTATTTTTATTTTGTGTGGCCACTAGGTTGGCTTTGGGCTCATCAGATTTTTCGAAGTCACATAAATTAACTTATTTTAATAGTCTCCAATAAAATTCCAGTTTATTGCTGCAATAGATTCAGAGATATTGAGAACCAGTGAAATATTTCACATGGCCACCATTTTAATTGTTTTATACGTTGGTCATTGAGTTATGTACCAGTAGATTATGATTATTATTGCTAGGATAGTTCACTATATAAGCTTTCACTTTGATCGCTTGATTAGGACACAATATATATAATTCTGCACGCCACCATGTTGAACTTCTCAAAACCATTATTATCTTTCTGTTGCTTATATAAGGGGCGGTGGCATTATGGTCAAATATCCCCATATATTTGTGTGTGTATGAGGAATTTGTGTGATAACTTGTGTTATTGTATGGCTGTACTAGTGTGTGTAATTGTAAATTAGGGATAGGATTGGGAAGGAGGTGGCCATGGCTTTAAGTTACGAACCATCTCAGCATTTGCCTGGAGTAGAAGACCACTTTCGGGATGGCTGAGGTAGGATTCAAATCCTCCTCTTTTCAGTTTTGGCTCATGAGGCTCAGTATACCCTCATTCTAGCCCTTGCACCAGAATTAAAATTTATTGGCAGAGCCGGGAACCAAAAACCCGGACTTCCGGCCCAAAAGCAAATTGAATTAATGCAAGTATATTACGCCTTGTATAAATATTTACCAATGTGAAGTTTCATAACTCGGGTCATTAAATTGCAAGGAAAGTCAATTTAAGTATTTAAATTTTGCATGGCCACCATATTTATTTTGCACTTGCCAGGTTTTTGAAAGTCACACAATCATGTCAACTTAGTAGTTTAACGCCATAAAAAATTTCAGGTCGATAGCATCTGAAGCTGGTGGCCAAAGGATGGAGACGCTTGGACGTCATGCATGTTTCCCACCAACCCAACGGTTGAGGAGATGATGGAGAAGAAGAAGAAAAATCATTTAACCGGTTCTCAATACCTACAAATCTAATACAGTAATCAAACTTGACATTTTGTATGAAGGTAGAGGCCATTAATGTGAAGTTCACTTATGTGACTTTCAGTAACGTGATGAGTACAAAACCAAACACAACCAATCAGAAAGTACGGTAAACACAAAAGCAGCAGACACAATGTAGCCAATCTAGTTTTCTTTGTTCAAATATAATTCTAGTAGTGATTCCAGAGGGGGAAAAAAAAAAAAAAAAAAACGCTCAGAGTGGATGAAGTATTGGGTGGATAAATATAAGAAAAACGCGAACCATGAACCTGACTGAAGTGGTCCTATGCAGACCATAAAATAATAATACTGTAATAATAAAAGTAATAATAATATAGTATATTGTATAGTATGGAAGTGAAACTCTTTTTAAAGTTACTCAGAAAAACAGAATCGACAAAATTTTAAAAGTAGAAAGAAGAATAGCTAGAACATGCATAAATAAAAAATATCAGAAAGATGGACAGTGGCGGTAGTATCAAATGAAGTGGTATACAGAGAATGGAGCCCATCACTGATACTATTCGGAAGAAACTGATTTCTTTTTCTGGTCACATCATGAGGACACCAGAAACCAGGTTATCTAGAAAAATTGTAGTGAAACTTTGGAATATGAAACAACAAGTAGGATGGATTAAGGAAATTAGAGACGATATGAAAGAATTAGAAATAACCTTGGATGACTTGCAAAACAAAACAAAAAAATTAAAAAATCTGAGAGATATAAAAATGTAAGATTTCAGGCTAAAATAGACAAACTAAATACAGTAAAAAGGGTATTTACACATGAGGAACGCCTGAGAAGAACAGAACAAATGAAAAGCTACTGGGCGACTCGGAAAGGAAACTTACTGAAGAAGAGGACCAAGAAATGATTGAAGTGGTCCAATGAGGCCGTAAAAGCAGAAGAAGAATATTGTACACATTGTGTTTAAATCCAATAATAAAACAGAGTGTGAATATACAGTAGTAAATAAGAATTAATCCAGAGAACCTTGAAATTTATTCTTCAAACCAAATAAACTGAACAAATTTCTATTACAGTCTCAAAGTGTGCTGTGTGATTCAAATTACTTCTGTAACAAATATTGAATACTAATGAGCAGTTTCCAATCTAACACACAATATTTTGGGTAAAACTTCGTTCTTAACCTTTACACTGCTACGCCCGAAATATCTCGGGTGCGGTAGAAAGTCACGTCCTTGCTGCGCCCGAGATATCTCGTTGGCAACTTCATCTGAATAACATACTTTTAAAATGTATTCAGCATGGAGGGGTTTGATAGTCTCTCACAATATTAGCAGTGAAAAGGTTAAGAAAACAAGAAGCAAATCTTATAAACATTTGGGCTTCAGGACTTTTAGAGATAATTTGATCCTGCTGAGTTCGAAAATGCCTGATGCCCACTCGAGAAATGGACCGGAAGTCCACAATTCAGATGGCGTCCAAGATGGCGGCCTTTTCCCTAAGTTTGCTACTTTGAGCTCGCGAGTAAAATCTCTTCTACATTTGCGCCGTTTTTCTTCGCAGCTATGTAGAGGAGGCATGCAGCTACCTGTTACATACTATGATTATCCTGAAACTTGGAATTTTAACCCTGGAATCGTACCTGAAATCTGACCTATGGATTTCTTTTTTTAAGTTACTTTTGTTTCGCTTTGATTACGGATAAAGTACCCGGTAAACGAACATTTGTGACTGTATATTACTGGAAGTCCCAGCATTCAGCATTACGTTGCGTAGTCGCTTATCCCGCTGCGTCAATTAGGAACTGCAGGAGGGCGTTGAAAGAGCAACCGTGCGCGCGCGGCAGGGCCGGCGGCCCGGTGCCTGATCGATGTGCAGCCGCACTGCCTGCAGATGAGTTCTATCATGATTCATATTGGATGCTATTTGGGTCTTATAATTGACACTTGTGATGCAAAATGGTTAAGCAAATGCTGGTTGCTTTCCTGCAGAAAATTTCCGTTATGTTGGCATGACATATCCAGATACGAAAGGAATTCGGATGGTGGAAGTTCATGCCACTTGGAATACACCACTAGCCTTACTGTCTCCGTTGTTGTCGTCAGTCATAAAAGTTTGCCAACACCTGCAAGTTTGAAGCGGAGCGGGTGACCAGGCCCCGCTAGGCCGTTGGCAGCGGCCTGCTAGTAATGCGCCGCCTCCTTGTTGCATACGACGGTGGACGAGAGGTTGAACTACGCCCCATTATGAAACACGAACTACTTTATTCCTATAAGCCTCTGCGAAATGAATGGTGACCTCAGAAGCACCAGTGTTAAAAGTACTCTCATTTCTGTCATTATTTCTGGAAGACTCCGCCACCTGGTTTCAACCTCCCTCGTAGACTATGATCCACATTGAACAGAATACGAACCAACCATGGGAACTGTGAAGCCTTCCACTGCAGGTGAAACAGATATTCAACGCCTGAGTGTGACTTGGTGCTACAGGGCAGAGGATCCAGCACATTATCACAGAGTGCAGCAAAATAGACTATTATCTATATTTAGAATTTGGATATACGTCTATAAATTCTCCTGTATCTCTAGCCATAAGCTAAATAAATAATTAACTTCTGGAATTGACTGCCCCGGAACCATTCCCGTCGCTAACGACACGTCTGTTTTGATTATTGATGGACAAGCACTGGTAGTTGCATTTGGAAAGCCTTCTAAGTCGCAGCCTACTTTCGGTCATTTTGCTAGCCGTTTTTGAAAGAGGATACAGTTCTTGGAAAAAACCTACACAAGGGGTGATATAGTATTTTTTGTTCAGTGAAATCGTCAACCTGCAAGAAAAGAGCAAAAGGTATAACGCCAATACGACGAAAAATGGACAATGCTTCTGTGCCATTACCACCAGACTGGAAGGGCTTCTTGGCTTTGCCGAGAATAAGGCAGACCTAGTCAATTTCTTGAGCAATGAACTAATGAAGTATCCTTTTGGTGATCTGGAAGTAGTCACCACAGGGTGCTTTAAAAATGAGTGATGAGTCGAATTACAAGCCCAGGCACTCACGTGCAGCACCTTGCCACGTCCCATGAGGAAGGGGACATGCGAGTCATGTACCCTACCTAGTAACCCACTTGATATTCAAATTCAGGCAATGTGTTCCAATAACGTTGGTTTTTAGATGTTATTATTATTATTCATATTGGAGACCTATGCTTCAGAAACGTGGACAATGAAGAAAAGAGACATAAGCAGAATACAGGCAGGTGAAATGAAGTTCCTGCGAAGTAGGATCGGAGTAACAAGAAGAGACAGGGTGAGGAATGAAAAGGTCAGGGAAATGGTGAAAGAGGAGCCATTGCAAGGTAGGATTGAGACATCAAGACTGAGGTGGTATGGACACTTAAAGAGAATGGATGAGAAGAAGATTCCCAAGAGGATACATGAGATGCAGATGCAGAAGAAACGGCCAAGGGGAAGACCAAGAGATCGATGGCTGAAAGGAGTGGAGGAATGTGTCAAGAAGAGAGGCGAGGACTGGACCAGAGTGACAGCGGAGAGATGGTGGGAAGAAAGAAATAAGTGGCGAGGCTTATGTTCCAAACAGACCCAGCCTGGGGCTGGAAACTGTACAAGATGATGATGATGATGATATTGGAGACACAAGAGCTGTATACTGTAGAATCTACTTCAAAAGTGCAAAAGCACATCGCTAGACCCTCAGAAGGCTAGCCCAGGTAGCAGGTCATAAACTCAAGAGTAAAACCATGTATCTTCACAAGGAAACATGGAGCATTACACCCAGGACACAAGTCCGATATCAATTTCTCAGAACGACAGACCGTCTCCAGTCCTGTGACAAACAATACTTGAAAGACCAAGCTGTCTCCAGTCTATGACTAACTTTCTTAGAAATGGCCAGTCCTTCTTCCTACTCACTCAGACTGCCCAGAAACCTATTGTTCCCGGAAAGTCAGTATGTCACCTAGCAAAGCCATGCCTGACCAACTCTCCAAGAACCATACCGTCATTGGCTATCACCTCCTATTGGCTAGTAGTTAATTCAAAGTGTATTGATGAAACTTGTTCGGACAGAACTGGCTTACTTTGGTTTGTCCCCACCAAAACTACCTAGTATATAACCTCACGCAGAGACTCACTCTGCCTCTCAACAGCATACATAGACTATGTAGTCCACTGTGTAAGCATTGCTAAGGCAAGCAGATAGGCTTCGTGCCAATGTATATATTCATGCAAATACTTGGTATTGGTTAACCAATAAACAATATTTCAAAGTCTTCATATTCTTAATTTGAAAACAGTAATAATATCTCAGATGCGAGGAGAACCCGTGAGGACCCTAACTTGTAGATTCTCCGCATATTCAGATATTCATCGATAAGTCTACATCTGGACACCCGTTCGGGATCTACAAACATATCTCGCGCGTCGTGCTCCACGCTACCCGCACGGACTTCCCCGTCAAAGAGATAATGGCACAAGACACTTTCATAATCCTGTGGGCCGTGCATCATTTAGACAGAAATAATCAGAGGTGTGGGTGATGGCTGGAATGGAAAATAAGAGAAAGTATATTCTGGTCCACACCAAATGTACAAGGTAAGCACACATAACTTCAAGTTTTCCTCGAACCCCATCAAAAATGTCAGTCTCTTAAGTAGAATTTTTCTTGCATTTAGGTGCCACTAGAAACCTGTACTGCTGATGAAGGTAGGTAATGTCATCGCGTCAGGAGATGGCAGTTCAACAAGCAGTGACGGGGTGCGGGGGGTCTTGCAGTACGCATGCGCGGCCCTCCTATTCCAGATCTAAATATATCGGCTTCCAGCATGCCAATCATTGTTATCGCAGCACACAACACACAGCCAGAGAGAGAAGGATTGTGCTGAGTGATTGAAGCAAGTAGTGACTAACTTAATGTTTTTGGAATGCGCGATAAGCAGTGAGCGGGAATACATCTGCAGTTCAAACCCAACTGCCAACTCCTGGCGCGATATCAGTATCTAATGTTTGGTCTTTTGGATCAAGAAGGACTTCCCCCGACCAGTGACTCCCTGAGGCTTCATATTTTAAGATGTCATTATCAAGTGTGTATTCGACGTGCACAATACGCACAGTATTATTATTTGTGACTCATAGTAAGTTAATTTGTCATGTTTCTCTGGCAGGCTTGTGTTTGGAAAAACGCTCATATGCCCGACCCTGTCTTACCCAATCCACTGGAAACAGGATGGCAGTCTACGGATGGGAAGTTGACTGTTGTACTTATGACCTGAGAGCCAGTTCCAAAGAAAAGCAACGATCTGATTACGTGCGGGTGTGAGACCGGATGTGCCACCGACATACAATATGTGGTTGCAAAAAGAGGAAACTCTTATGCATAAAGACGTGTCGTTGCAAGGCCCCTTGCTGCAACAGACGTAAATTATAAACTATGCCTGTAATATAAAAGTGTGAAATAAAAGTATAATTTTGCTATGCACAACAACCTTGTTCTTCGCTTCAGCAAAGAAACTTCCGCTCAACCTACAAATAAATCAATTTAGTAATATTTCACTTTCCATGGGTGCGGAACGTCCGCAGAGCGGCTGGCGGGGTGGCCTAGACTGCCGCCCGGCTGCAGTTTCAACGCCCTCCTGCAGTTACTAATTGATGCTGCGGGCTAGGCGTATACGCATCGTAATGCTGAATGCTAGAACTAAAATTAACGTACCGTCCCAAAGTTTCGTTTACTGCGTACTTTTTCCGTAATCAAAGCGAAACGAAAGTTACTAAAGAAATTTAAAAAAATTTAGTCTGATTTCAGATATGATTCCAGGGTTAAAATTCCAAGTTTCAGGATAACCAAAGTATGTAACAGGTAGCTGCATGCCTCCTCTACATAGCTGCGAAGTATAACGGCGCAAATGTTGAATAGATTTTACTCGCGAGCTCAAAAAATAGCAAACTTTGGGGAAAAGCCGGCATCTTGGACGCCATCTTTAATTTTGGCCTTCCGGTCCATTTCTCGAGTGGGCATCAGGCATTTTCGAACTCAGCAGGGTCAAATTATCTTAAAAAGTCCTGATGCCCAAATGTTATACGATTTGCTTCTTGTATATAGTTTTTCAGAAAAGCGGGCCTGGTCTAAGACTAGAATTTTACCATTACATTGCTTCTCTTTTGTTTTCTTTACTCAAGTTCATTACATCTGCTTTCCTGTTATTCTCACCATGTTTCACATAGCAACTTCTGGCATGTTAGAAGCTCCCAAGTTCAGAAAGTATTCATGAATAATTTTGGTAATGGACTTCATGTCTCCGAGGTAATTTCAGAATGGCTGAAGAACTTAAGTCTATTTCTGATAGCTTACATTACTGAAAAACTATATCTTTTACTTTCACAAACATTTCATTAACATTTCATTTTTGACAAGTTGACTGAGTGAAATTAATCGCAGGCAGCAGTATGTAAGGGAGTTAAATGTTACTTATCTGATGCTATAGCATGAGAGAGGTGATAAATGCTTGTATAATAAACTGGGTGTTTCCAAACATGTGGGAAGTGACCGGTGGGGGCAGATAGCTCATTGCAAACCAAACAAAAAAGTCCCCATGAGCATATGCCCTATGGTTGGTAGTTCTGTACCATTTATCCTTACGAGTTCTACGCTCTTATCTTACCACACAAACAGTAATGGACAGGCCTTGCAAGCATTGGCTGGTGATGAATCAGCAGTATCAGTGTGAGAATCTGGTCATGAGGTCAGGACAGACAGCCTGGATAGAAAGTACATGTACATGCTACGAGACCAAAAAACTGGATAAACTTAATCCTAAATACAAACTATCTCCACTTGTAAATGATCAACCCTAGGACTTATGTTAATAGGAACTTCTTGTGTTGTTTTGGGATGTACTGTCCACCCCTTAATTACTTCCCATATGAGAGGATATCCTGTATAAACCTCTTACCCGAGAAGTAGTGAATACAGCAAGTACCCCTGTATTGAAAATCGAATGTTAAGGAAATTTTTAACTCGTCCCATCTAAGCAAATTCCTATTTAATATCAATAATTTCTTTCCAGGCCTCATACATAAATGGAATGAATCCAGTAAAATAAGAAAGACTTCTACAGAGGTGGCCAAATTGTTATACTCATGATATTTTTTACATATTTTACATTACCTACGATCCTTTCACACTGCAGTGGAATATTAAGAATTTTAAAACCTGGTATGCATCCCCTTGTTCTTAATCAACTCTTCAGCTTTTCAGGCATGCATTCCACAAGATTTATACATGATGTACGTACGCACATCATAGCCATTATACCAAATTTCGACAAGTTCACGCTTCCATTGATCTTGGTTGTATTGTTTCTCTGTTTCAGGGTTTTTTTTTCTGTCCAAAATTGCCCATAGGTTTTCTATTGGGTTCATATCTGGAGAATTACCAGGCTATGTGAACACAATGACTTCCTTATCTAGGAGAAACTTGGACACAGTCCTTGCTTTGTGACTCTGTGCCTCATTGTGCACGAGGATGAACTCCATGCTTCCAAACCTTGATGAGCTTGAGGCAATATTTGATTTTGGAGCACTGATAAATACTGATCTTGCCTCATGGTGCCTTTCTCAAGAGTAGAGAAGCCCTGTACCATGCATAGACATAACCCTCTAACCCACGACACAGTTAGGATGCTTTACGGTTCCATGAACACAGTCAGGTTTAAATTCTTCATCGGACCTTCTCCACACATACAGATTGGATTCCCCCGACACAGAGAAGATGGACTAAACACTACCTGAAAGCCAAACTAACAACATTTGATGCTTTTGGTGGGACAATTAGAGAAATACTGTACAGTAGAACTGAGTAAACAAAAGATTGTGATGCCATTGAAATATTAATGTATGATATGTGTTGCACAATCACACTGGACAGAAGTAAAAATAGTAATGAAAGACAAGGGTAGCTCCCTCGAGCTCTCAAAACCCCAATGTTGAAGTCGTTTGGCCCATTGAAGGTAGTTCAGATTCATTAATAGCTCTCTTTGCCTTCTTACGAGGTCTACAGGCATAAAGGCCCACATTCACTAAGGATCACTGCACGCTGAGGGGTGAAATCACAGCTCCTATTTCATGTATTTTCATGCTCCCGACTTGTTAATCAATTTCCTGCTCTCAATGCACATATTCTCCAATTTCCTCAAAGACCTAACAAGGGAACTGTCCATAAGGGCATATCGAAACCCACAATGAAATTTCGTAGAGATTATGAGGAAACCATAAATTGGCGATGTACAAAAAATTAGCTGCCATTGCGAACTGGAAGGTATCGAAATCTTGATACAAAATCCGTGTGACAACGCAAATACTGGACAACCCTTGCATCTTGCTGGCTCGTGCGGCGCACAGCGGAGGTGGGTTGCAGTTGTGCTGGAGAGAGAGAGAACGAACTGGCAGGCTACCACGCGCCAAGGACACTTCATTGTTAGGGAACGAATGTGAAACATAAATGAGCTTCGTTAATCGCATGATAAAAACAGAAATATTATAGGCACCAAGCACAACGAATATGCACTTTGAGGCCACATTGTTCTTCACAGTTTTCCTTACTTATTTGAAGACAAAATTTCGCAGGCACTTCGAACTCGGAAGGTCTCTTTCGTTAAGTAATTGTTTGCGAACCACGAATACTTAACCATGTCCTTGAACCGTGGGGAAAAAAATTGAAAATGAATGAAGGATTGCATTTTCAGTACGCTGTTTCTCTGATATACAACAAACTGAACGTCTTCACAAGCCGACACACAATGTCTGTTAAACGGCGATGCAAAGCTTTCCATTGCCAGGAGAAAAACTTATCCAAGGGCTGTATTTTCAATGAGTACTAGGAGGAATCTGGAGAATTTCTATACGGTTGCCTGGATAAATGTCCTCAAGACATTTTTTTATCACTATAAGTAGTCCAGGAATCTAACAGTAGTAAACACTTTTCTTCCGCAAATGGGAAACAAAAGATTCTTTAAACCAATATTTTAATTCTTTTTTCCCCATTTTTCCTGATTTTGTGGCTGTTACAATTATATTTCTGACATGAAACATTTCTTTGGAAACTCTCGGACCGAAAGTTCCAGTTGCCTCCTGTAGTACAGTGAATAATTTTGGGAAAAGTGTACCGGGCATACTAATTGTAGGCATAATTGTGAACGAATGGGTGAGTGGAGGAACTGATTGAGCAACTGTTTCTGTATGTTTCCCTCCAACAAACGATAAGAGTCCTTTTCGCTTTCATTTCGTGCACAAAACCACTCTGATCTATGTTGTATATTGAAGAAGGGGTGTAGTCTAAAACTCGCTCTGTAGCTACTTCTACAAATTTCTTTGCGACTTGATCTTTTTCGTCTTCTTGCAGATTCGTACGGGATACCACGATGTCGCAGCACCTAAAATAAGCAGCAACAACAACAACATAGTGTCTCCCTCATTGTCACCATGCACTACCACATCACTACCATTGAGCTATCTAAATAACATGTACTGTATTAACCCTTTATAGGGTAGAACTATTATTAATATATTTTATTGTATTTATTTGTGTTTTTAATTTTTATATTTATATGTTATTTTATTTTTGTATAATTCTTATGTATAATTCTAATTTTGTAAGCATATTTATTTTAACTGTAAAAGCTTATTTAATTTTGATTGTAATTTGATAAGATTATTAATTTAATTTTTGGAAGCATATTTATTTTCAATTTTTATTTTTTTCATCAAATTTTATTTTTTACGTTTTAATTTTAATTGTTTCTGTAAAAGGAATTAAATTTCATCAAGCATCTTTCTCACGGAAATAACGTAATGCATACTCTAGATATCTAGAACATTAGCCGGATTCATGACTGCTCTTTCAAAGGAACATGTGTTAACTGCCTAGCATAGAGCGCTCAAGGTTACGCGCACGCTTCATCTGGTCACCAGGGCTGTCCACGTCGAGCTATATGCTAGCGCGTGTAATCCTATTAGGAATCTCCATGCCGATTTCAGGACCTTCCAGTTCGCAATGGCAGCTAATATTTTGTACATCGCCAAATTGTGGTTTCGAATATTCCCGAAGGGAATATGATGTAGTTTCCATTTGAGCGGATGAATTATCAATAAATGATAAAAATGGTCCGGTTAGCTCAAACAAAACCTTATTTGGATTGCCAAGGTAAGGCTTTTGCTTTTATGAAAGGTAGTTTTACTCCCGTAGCACATTGGCATGCTCGTGACGTCAATACTGCTTGTATTTTGTGTCTTGCATGGCCTTCTCAGTATGTGCTAGCCACGCGTATTGGTAAGTGTGTGTGTACCAACTGACGAGCCCAACGGCACACTGGGGCGAAACGCTGGCATTGTTTGAGCTAACCGGACCATTTTTATCATTTATTGATAAATTGTGGTTTCCTCATCATCTCTACGAAATTTCATTGTGGGTTTCCATATGCCCTTATGGACAGTTCCCTTGTAAGTAAATGTATCATCTGGCCTCCACATCTTCCACCTTTGTTTTCTTTGGTCACTTCCCCTTGGTCAAATTTTCTTTTAATATTGTTCACAGATTTTTGGCATACATTAAGTCTATTTGCAATATCCCTCTGACCTCGTAGTTCCGCCCCTTAAAACAACAATAACATCCCTCTGAGAATATCTTTTCTCATCTAATAGTGTTCTTATTATGCCAATTTTCCTAGGAGGTAAGTAACTTTTCGTCCCATAACAACAAAAGATTCAATGGAATGCATCCCACTGATTAACACACAACTACATCAAATTCTTGAACTCAAATTGTAAACATAACACCCCACAAACGATAAGAGCTAACCCAGTTCACAATAAACACTGCGAAATTGAAGGTTAATTGGAAAAAGAATGTCTGTATACATGGTTACAGCAATGTCAGTATCATTGTCATCCCAACTGAAAAGCAACAATTGAACATTGTGGAAGCTGAGAATCATTCCTAGAATCAATTGTTGGAAGATATAGGACAGTCCCACAAGTCCAACCCCTCGTCCACGTCGTGGGAGACGGGCAACGGCACAAAGTAGGGGATTGCCTGTAGGGGCGAAGTACAGTGGGGACTTCGTGTGCCCCGGGACCGTTACGGTAGCTGTGAAGGTCCTACAGGAACCCTGAAAAGTGACGGCTAACGGGGCTCTGGTGAAGCTACGATAGGCCCAGCAAGCCAGTAGTGGATGAAACCAAATGCTTTCAAAAATGGAACGAGCCTCGGACAGGATGGATTTAATAGACGACGACACGGCTGTACACACGGACTAAGATTTGGAACTTTAAACCTAAGAACGCTGACGGGGAAGGTGGAGGAGATAGTGGATATGATGGAAAGAAGGAAGTTGGATTTATTGGGATTGGCAGAAACAAAGTGGAAAGGGGAAGGAAGGAGAGTACTGAGAAAAGGCTATAGACTGTACTGGAGTGGGAACGAAGAGGGAAAGAGGAATGGAGTGGGAGTAGTAGTACGAGATGGTTTAAAAGAAGAAGTGAGGAGAATAAGTGATAGGATGATGAAAGTGAAAGTAGCACTGAGGGGAGAGACCGTAGAAATAGTGCAAGTATATGCTCCACAAGTAGGCTGCGCCTCTGAAGAGAAGGAGGAGTTTGAAGAGGAATTGCAGAAGCAGCTGGTAGGAAGAAATATGATTGTTATGGGGGATCTCAATGCCCATGTAGGAAGAGAAAGACAAGGTTATGAGAGTGTTCTAGGACCAGAGGGTTGGGGTGGAAGAAATGAGGAAGGAAAGAGACTGTTGGACTTCTGCCAGAGGAACAGCCTGCTAGTTGGGAACTCCTGGTTTAAGAAAAGAGAGAGCCACACAATCACATGGTACAGTGATGACTTGACCAGGAAGTCGGTGGTCGACTATATACTGTATGAGAAAGAACTAAATAAGAACATCACGGACATCAAGGTTATACCATCGGAGAACCTGGATAGCGACCATCGATTACTGGTAATGAACCTGAGAGGGAGTAAGGAGAAGAAAGGGACTGAGAACCAGGAAAGACGTATAAGGATATGGAAACTGAAAGAAGGGGATAGAAGGGTCGAGTACCTCAAAATGGTAAAGGAAGGAATTCCAACAGATGAAGAAAGAGGGGTGGAAGAGGAATGGGCTAGATTTAAGAAGACACTAGTGGGTGCAGCAGAAGCAGTATGTGGGAGGACAAGTAGTAAGAAGAGGTGGAAGGAAACACCATGGTGGAATGAGAAGACAAAAGATATAGTAAGGGAAAAGAATAGAGCCTTTAGGAGGTGGTATCAAAATAGGACGGTAGAGACAAGGGAAGAGTACCAGGAAAGAAAGAAGGAGGCGAAGAGAGTGGTGGCTGAGGAGAGAAGGAAGTGGATGGAAGAGTGGACAAAGATGATGGAGGAGGATAGTGAAGGTACAAAAAAGGTCCTGTATGGGATGGTAAAAAATAAGAGGCGGAAGGATCCTACGGATTATGTTAGAATGGTGAACAAAAGGGGACAAGAGATAGAAAATAGGGAAGAACTGAAGAAAATGTGGAAAGAATATTTTGAAGAACTTCTGAACCCAAATGGAAAAGATGGTGAGGAGGAAGAAATCGGGGAAGAGGAAGATGAACTGCAAACAGAAAAGGACTTAACATGGAAAGAAGTGGAAGATGCAGTGAACAAGATGAAAGGAGGGAAGGCACCGGGTGTGGATGAGTTGAGTGTGGAGATGGTGAGAGCAGCAGGAGAGGTGGGGATACAGTGGCTGTACCGAGTGATGAGGACAGCATGGAAGGAAAGGAAGACCCCAGAGGACTGGAAAAAAGGAATCATTGTCCCGATCTTCAAGAAAGGTAGTAGAACAGATTGCAGAAACTATCGGGGAATAACACTGATGAGTCATTGTGCAAAGATCTTCGAGAAAGTTTTGGAAAAGAGAATTAGGACAAGGATAGAAGGAGGGATGAGGGAAGAACAACATGGCTTCAGAGCAGGAAGGTCCACAGTGGATTTGATTTTTGCTGTAAGGCAGTTACAAGAACAGCACTATGAGTATGGAACAGATCTACTGATGGCCTTCCTGGACATTGAGAAAGCATATGACAGTGTATGCAGAAACAAAGTATGGAAGTCCCTGGAGGATAGAGGAGTAGAGAAATGGACTATAAAGAGGATAAAGGAGATGTACAAGGGAAGCGTGAGCTGTGTGAAAGTGGGAGGAGAGAGATCTGACTGGTTGGAACAAAGAAACGGGCTGAAACAAGGAAGTGCACTGTCACCGTTAATTTTCATTGTGGTGATGGATGACATAATGACCCGAGTGGCACAAGTAATTGGGGACGGAAAGATGAAAGCAATGGTGTTTGCAGATGATTTGATGATTTGGGGAAACAAGGAGGAGGAGGTACAGGAACAGTTGGACGTGTGGGAAGGAATAATACAAGGATATGGGATGAAATTTAGCATAAATAAGAGTGAGATGGTGATCACAACAAGGAAGAAGGAAAGAACCATAACGGGAATAACAATTGGTGGGGAACAGCTGAAGAAAGTGGAGAGTTTTAAGTATCTGGGAAGCCTGATACAAGATAATGGAAGAAACGATAGAGAAATAAATGAGCGGGGGAGGCAGGCAGAAGCATTTCGGAGGAGTGTGAGAAGCATGTTATGGAGCAAGGATGTCCCTCAGAACAGCAAAAAGATCATATATCGGACGTACTATGTCCCTATCCTGACGTATGCCTCGGAGACCTGGGTTATGAAAGGAAGGGAGAAGAGCAAAATACAGGCCAGTGAGATGAGGTTCTTGAGAAGCAGTATTGGAGCTACAAAGATGGACAGAATAAGAAATGAGAGGACCAGAGAATTAATGAAGGAAGAACCATTACAGGATGGTATAGAGAAATCTAGACTTAGATGGTATGGACATGTAAAACGAATGGAGGAGAAGAGGATACCCAGGAGAGTACATGAGACGAAGTGGGAAGGAAAGAGACCGAGGGGAAGACCGAGAGACAGGTGGCTGAAGGGGGTGGAAGAAAGCGTGAAGAAGAGAGGAGAAGACTGGACAAGGGTGGAGGCTGAGAGATGGTGGGAAGACAGAAGACGTTGGAGAGGCTTGTGTTCCAAACAGACCCGGCCAGTGGCTGGAAACTGTGCAAGATGATGATGATGATGAAACAACCAACCATCCAATAAATTCTCTGAAAAAGGAGCCAAATGAATAGAGAACACAAATAAATAGATAATCATCTTGAGTATAATAATTTGTCCACTTCTGCAAATACAAGTCACCACTAACATTTAGTTATCAAAAGAAAGAGTAAGACATATAACACGGGAAGAAAGATAAACAATAAAAGTGAAAACAAGAATTTGTAAAGAAAAGTAAGACCACGTCTTATTCTGAATGAGGACCAGCACAGACCCCTTTGAGAGGCATATTTAGGTTTGCAGTGGGAAAGGCTACAAGGGTTATTATTGGAAAAATGATTGTCATTGTCACAATGCTCACCGTCAGGATCATAATCCACTTCGTGCGTTAGCGAGAAAAGTGTTTCGTCTACCTCATGCCAGTGAGGTGCTGCTTGCAACACACACTTGTGAGATTCAAGAACTTCATCCTCTAGGACTTGCAGTTGGGATACTGCCTCGTGGAATGTGAAGAGATCTGCCGACAGTTCTCCTGCCTGAACATAACACAAACTTATCAAAAAATAAACAAAAAAAGGAAGATAGACAATATAGGGGGATTTTTACCACCATGTACAAACTCTAGGGATTGATTGCGGTGAGCATACGGATCAAAATGGTCTCATGAACGTAGGTCCGGAAATGCATGGTGTCCATGCCAGGAACCAGTCCTCCATCCACGTTGCCTAACACGCCGGAACTATCGGCGTTTCTTGCGGGTGACTCTGCCTCCCTTGCTGGAAGACGTACCATTGGTGATTCGCAGGGTTATGTGGCTACTACATGATGGTACTCCAGCCCACTTCGCCATTAACATCTGGACGTATCTTAATTGTGTCTTCCCTTGTCGATGGATCGGACGATGAGGTTAAGTTGCATGGCCAGCTCGTTCACCAGATCTCAACCCAGACGATTTCTGGTTATTGGGGCATCTCAAAAGTATAGTGTATGCAGAGCCCTTTCCAGATGTGGAGACACTGGAGCAGTGTATTCATGCTGCCTTTGACACTGTTCGGATGCAGCCTGGCCGATGTGAACGTGAGACAGAACATGCTATGGCGCGTACACGCATGCGTCGAGACACATGGAAACCATTTTCAACACATACTGCAACTGTGGCTGCATGGTACAGCGCGTATTACACCGCCATCTCTGTTACAAAGGATGATCTAATAAAAGGTCCCTAACAAACAAACCATGCATTTCCGGACATACAGTCATTTGATTATCTCAAAAACCCGTCATCAGATCGAATCCAAATTTTAACACAATATACATTGGAATGTTTCATAACTGGTTTATTAATTTCAAAATTTTGTGTGTCCAAGAAACAAAGTTGTTAACATTTTTGTAAGGTCACATTTTCTCGCTTCGGGGTAGTTGGAAAACTTAGTTCTTGCTGGCATTGTAATCCTCATACATCAAAATGATATGCTGTACGGCTGTGAAATACGTAAATTAATTCACTTATTTCATATCGGTTTGTATTTGTACAGGGAAATTAGACATGGTTCCGCAGCTAGCCGATACCGGGAAAGCTGTACAGCGTTGCTGAGATGGAGCCCATCACTTCCGAGTGATGCACGCCATGATGCACTTGGCCACCAAAGCAGTCTCCCTGTGACTACGACAAATATTTAGTGTATTACTCAACAGATATGTCCGCTCCAAGGAAAGCTACAGGGCTTTATTTGTATGTCATGCAGGGGTTTTCCACTCAGCTGTTGTGTATGCCGGCTGCGCCGCTGCTGTAACTCCCTTTGTATCACTCACATATTGTTAGCAAATCTTACCTTATTTATAAGGAAAATTGAAAACAAACCTAAGTCAAAATTATCAAAAGAAACCAAAGAATCGACACATTTGTAAACAAACTTACAATATCACTAGTTCCTTTGAAAAGTACAATATGGAAATAGCATACCGAACCAATTATTCCAACCATTTTTTTTTTCAACTCGACAAATATTAATCAAGTAAATAAATTTAATAATTCTGGCATAAAATCAAACGTAGCAGTTGTGATGCTGATTACATATGACAGACAGGTAGGAGTTTTAACATCAGATTTGCTGAACATGTAAATGCAACCAAACACAATAAATTTTCAGTCATGGCCAATCACATGGTTGATTAAGGACAAAAATTCATAAACATTGATAATGATCTAAAAATTCTCCATCATGCAAAGAAAGGCACATTTATGAATATACTGGAACAAATAGAAATTAATAATGTGAAGCACATCAATCCGGCACACAACTTAAATTAGATAAATTAAATACAATACACAATATAATAGAACTTGTAAAATTTGCATTCAAATTTGGTCTACAAATCTCATATGAAAAGACTGAAATGATGCCGAACTTCAGAATTGACACACGAACCTTTCAACTAAACAATAGTTAACAAATTAAGATTGTGAATAAGTTCAAATATCTTGGGAGATAATCACCTGAAACTCAAACGAGAAACCATCGATAGACAGTAGAACATCCAAACTGAAACAAGCACAACGAATCACCTGGCCAACCTACAAAAGGAAATCTCTCTCAATGAATGCCAAATTTCGGCATTACAATTCCATTGTTAAACCAGAGGCAGCGTATGGTAGTGAAACGCTCTTCAAGTTGAACATCAAATCAACAACTGACAAACTGCAGAAAGCAGACAGAAGAATCATCCGAACAATTATTAACAAAAAAAAAAAATGAAGTAAATGGCCAATGGAGATTGCTGCCAAATGAAGTGGTATATCGAGAGAGTGAATCAATAATAGATACAATGCGGAAGAGGAGAATCTCTTTTTTTCTGTCATATCTCATGCCTAACAGAAACCAGACTAATAAAACAGCTGTTAAGTTTCTTCTGGAAGAGTAAAAGAACAACTGGTTCAAAGAGATCCACCATGATTTAGATTAATTAAATTTAACGATGCTCCAAATTAAAAATACAGAAGAGAAGAATATTTTAAGGAATAAATACTTACGATTCACATTAACAACATTTTAACCGAAAAACTACGCCATCATAGATGAACAAAGGTCAGCCTGGTCAGATAGAATCAAGAAATTTTGGATACAGAAGAAGCTGAAGCTCAATCGCTAATCTCCAAATACCGTTGTTAGACTTAATTGTATTTGTATTGATTAAAGTGCTCCAATGAGGGCGTAAAATATGAAGAAAGAAAAAAAAAAACACATTCATAAAACACTTAAATGAAACTATGAATAAGAGACAGCTCACACACAAGAAATACAGCACTTGTTACGCAACGGACATTCACTGCGGTTAGCTTGAACCTAGCGCCACCCTTGCCACTCTACATCACAGCTTGACTTGACCCACGAGCGGCTAGGCAGAGGACCATCCACAAAGGCACCTCCCTGGGTGTAATGACCCTATCAGGTACTTTAGAAATCGGAATAAAATATAATTTACAATATTTGCTGAAAAAAACTTCTATATTATTCTAAAAATTGCCCTTTAAACTATACATTTTTAGAATAATTGCCCTTTAAACTAAACATAACACTTATGTTAACATCGAGATTATCATAAGGATAATTTTTATGTGTAATAATATGCCTCCTTTGGAAATACTTCTTTCTTTCTCAGTTATTCCTTCTCATTTTCTTAGGTAAAAGCACCAACTTCATTTCCCCCATATAACCCTAAGTGAAAAACCTAATAATGGTCATCACAACTATCAGTGCCGGCCCCGTGGTGTTGGGGTAGTGCGCCTGCCTCTCACCCGGAGGCCCCGGGTTTGATCCCCAGCTCCATCAGGGATTTTAAAACTGACATGAGGGTTGGAACGGGGTGCACTCAGCCTCGTGAGGACAATTGAGTAGCTGTCTGACAGTGAGACAGCGCCCCGATCACGAATACCAAGATTAACGGCCGAGGGGACCCGATGCGCTGATCACGCGTCACCCCAATATCTGCAGGCCAAATGGCTGGGCAGCGGTCGCTTGGTCGGCCTTAGCCCGTCATGGGCTGGATAGTGCCAGGGGTTGACTTTTTTTGACAACTATCAGTTTTGGTACAAAAGCGAATACACTCATTCATTTACTGCATTTCACAGGGGTGCAATGTGCCAGACAGATCGCTTTTGCAACAGCTTGTGTGGAGGGTCATTGACAAATTGGCCAATATGGGCTTGAAGGTATCGCGGAAATAGGCAGGTACTGAAATGTAATGAATACGAGATAAGGATTAGCACGTGTGGATGTCAGACGGTTGCGCCCATTAGGGGGAGTCAGATGCCAGTCAGATGACGCTCGTAGTTCCGCCCCTTAAAACAACAATAACTAGCATAACTAACAGTTGCGACCAGCAGAAGGTTAAAGACCTACTTTTATTGTTTGTTTGAAGAGCTTTATAATATTAGCGTTAACTCCATAGTCTCACCTTTCAGGGTCTTTGGAAACCTAAAAAATAACTCGGGTGTCTTGTTATTTGAACAGTTTATTGCACTGCACGTATCTCCCCTTTTAAATCTCTTGTTAAATTAAATTAATGCTTAACTTCATAAAACCAGCAACAATAGCATACACCAATTCAACACAACCAAGCCAGTATCTGCCTGTTGGCCACGTGAGAGGACAATTGTTACGCGGGAGAAATAAAATATGTCAAGCTTTGGAACTGTGTATATTAGACTGAAGTGATAGTGATACATTGAAAACTATCATGCTATAAAAAAAAAAAGTTTTTTTTTAAAGCTTTGGGATGATTTGAAATATTATTTATTGTTAGAATGGTTCGAATTGGTTTTCTGTATAAAGTATTTGAAATGTCAAACAAAAATAATTTTTGGTGTTCCATTTTCAGTTTTGTTATGATGAAGCCCTTCATCATGACAAAACTAATCATAACTTAACTTTCTAAAGGGTTGAGAAGAGCCGCTGAATTGTCTTGAAGCATGTACCAGTGTTGGTTGAAAGTAGGCTTAGCTAAACTAACTCACTTTATATAATCAAGTCACCCTATCTACAACAACTAACAGAATTGGTTGAATTTTAGCAATTGGTTTCATAAATGGTAGGATTAATCAGAGACTCTTTAGATGTCTTATTGTGATCATGGTTAAGTATAGGTGCTTTTCCACAAGGTTGATATTGTATAGTATGAATTAAGTAACTTATCAAATTTTATATGGAACAAACTTTCAAAAATCCATCTTCACCATGCCCTGAAGCTGGTCACAAATGAAGACTAGATAGAATACTGATTGGGCAACTAGGACCTTGAAAATGCACATTGAATGCAGAAAGCCAGGAATGAATTCCCTGAAAAGACACAAATATGATCATCCTAAATTTGCAGAATTCCATGAAATACAACTTACATTAAGAGATCTTAGCTGAGCTAGGTCACTATCATCCATAATGTCGTCATCTTTCAGAGGATCACCATCCTCGTTGGGTGAAGTAGTACCTTTCGTGTCACTGGTCTCATTAGCATCCAACTCCTTTACTCGGTCAGCATAACGCAATGTGTTAAGCGAGTGTTCACATGAACTCATTCCAGGACTTATCATGGCAATCATACATGTTCTCGACTTCTCACCAATGAAAGAATCCCGCAACACCTGGGTTAATTTGCTTGCTCTGAAAGGCAGATGAGCTCCTTTCCTTCCTAATGCTCGGATGCATTCCTTGAGAGCTAACAGTGACTTATTGATTTCTGCACCTTCCATTCCTAAAAGAGAGAACAATCCATTAATTGTTGCTTGCCACAATCACATATTAACTATGAAAAAGAATGTATAATCAATCAGTAAGCTAAAACACTCTGCAGAGTGGATTTATATATCAAATTAATGTAATACATATGAACAGCATTATGAGCAGAACACAAATAATAATAAGATGGAAAAGAAGAATAGAAGAATGAACGAACACAACAAACTAATGGAGGAGACATGAGAAAACCCATACCAATATTGTGAAGGCCAAACATTGCTCTAAATAAATTTGTATTCAGGTACTGAACACTACTATCAACAGTTTGAAATGTTAGCAGCCATTTTCAATAATGCTACACTGCTACATTGTGACCAATGCAATGTTATTTCATCTATGAGGATGCTGCATACTGATGAATCTGGACTGTAGGGACCAATGCTTTAGTATGACTGTATAATAAATTGATCTGGTAACTATGATAAAAATGAACACTTAACTGTGTGCTGTTTAGGAATATTATTCTTCATGATTGATCCGTATTGCACAGAGATTAAAAATAATATTTTTGTTACAACATTGCCATGACAACAATATGAAAAATGAATGGAAGCTACTAAAAAACAATGTTTGCCATAAACTTACAATTTTATTATTAAAAACAAATCTGTTTGGGATTTTACCAGGTTGCCAAGTATTAAAGTGAAGACCCTTATTTTGGTACATCAGTCTTCTTTAGATTGTGTTTTTAATACATCCTCAGAACTAATAAATGGGATTCTCTCCCTCCAGCGTACAATACATTTTTAATTATTATTACATGGTGTCCACAGAATTTTCAATGTCAATTTTCCTGACTTTTACTGACTTTTCCTGACCATTTTTCAACAAAATTCCTGACTCGCGAAGTCATCGTAACATCGGAAAAAAAGTTTATTGAGCAAATATATATATATATTTTTTTTTTTATTTGCAACCTCCACCATCCCCATAGCTGCCCCAATGCTCGCCTCCTGACTCATTTAAAATACAAAATAAAGTAAATTATAATGCAATAATACATAAATCGAAGTACTTAATAACCTGAACTAAAGTGATGGGGTCGCCACATCCCTACGCCAACGCCAAAAAAAGTGTACCCAAAACAGGTAAAAGAGGTTTTTACTATGATGTACTGTAAAAATGGAAACTTACCAAAATGTCCAGCGAGTTATTGCTTTTTATCTTCAGAGATTAGTTGAACTAGTAACATCAAAATATTGCTGTAAAACACAAAATACTGTCTAGTTAATATAAAATTCCTGACTTTCTAATACTTTTTGCCATTTTTTCCTGACTCACGCCATTTTATCGCACTTTCCTGACTTTTCCTGACTAAAAACAAAATTCCTGACTTTTCCTGACTATTCCTGACTTTTCCTGCCTGTGGACACCATGTATTATTATTATTATTTTTTTCTTGAGAAGATGGAACATGAGAAAATTAATATAAAGATCTATAAGCTCATATATGAACATAACGGGTCTATACAAAGTGTATATCACAACTTATAAATGATCATTCTTCTGTTTCTTCATTTGTTGGTATTACTCCACTTGAAAGTAGTTTAAAAAAATCTGAAACACTTACTTGTCTGCCTATTGGCCGACGACGTATCCGCTCCTCTCTCATTACCTGCAAGATCGATTAGAGAGAACTTGCCATGAACTCGATTAGCACCAGGAGGCCGTATGACAATTTGAAAAACAGCATGTGATCGTGATGAATTTGTATTAGCCGATGTCTGCCCTGAAGTCCTGGAAGAGAACAGCAGAAATTTTCTGAACAAACTATCATGTTGCATAATTGGTTATCTAATGCAAGAGAGGCTGAATCCTTAATATGTTTTTTAGTTTCTTTGCAAGATACTGTTAAGAAACGAGAAAACTAAACAGAAAAGGAAAATTCTAAAGGTGAAACAACTGCATGAAGTTCTCAATATTCTTTTATTACATTTAATACAATGCCATGAGCACCTGGCTCAGCTATGAAGGAAGCACACTCTTATTCGGCTTCAATCGAGATAGCCTATTTTGTTTAGACCTAATTGCTGAAAGATATGCTATCAAAATGAGGACTAAATCAGGCAAAGAGCAAATGATTCTTAGATTACAAGTGTGTTATGGGCATGGGAGCAACTAAGCCAAGCAGAGCTGTCAATGACCGAAAATAGGATCGAAGTGGTAGAATAAAACTGGCCCACTGGATGGTAATTCAGAGATGAGAGCAGATTTTAAAAATAACAATCCCTTGGTAGTTATAAGGGTTGGAACATCAAGATCATCTGTCCCAACATTCCCTTGTACAATGAAATGTAACTACACAGATCCAATATTGTTGTAAAAATAACAAAAATAAAAACCCATGGCAGCAAAGCCAATGAAGGGCCTTGGCCTACCAAGCAACTGCTACCAGCTATTTGACCTACAGATCTCAGGATGACATGTGGTCAGAACGTCCGGTCCCCTCAATCGTTAATCTTGGTTTTCCTGACCGGAGCCGCGGCTCATTGTCAGACAGTTACTTGTCTTTACGAGGCTGAATGCACCACAATCCAGCTCTCATGTCAGTTTTTAAAATTCCTGACTGAGCCATGAATCGAACACTCGGCCATCAGGCGAGACAAGCATACTACCCAAAAACCACAGGCCCAGCTATAATTGTAAAATAATACAGTATATCCCTATATATATATATATATATATATATATATATAAGTGTATTTTTTCTGAATTTCTATGGAAATTTGCGCTATTAACGAGTTTCAGACTTTTATGATGGATGCGCGCGAAAATAATATTTTTGTCCGTCTGTTTATTTGTCTGCGGACAACTTTGTTCCCTTATAACTCGAGAATGGCTGGGTGGATCAATGTAAAATTTGGTACAGATATCCATCCGAGGCACGACACCAATCATTGATGTAACTCTTCTCCGCACCTCTCAAAGAAGGGGGCCTACCCCCTTAAAATACATGCTGAAATAGGCATAGAAGGGAGAGACAAAGCGCATTTTTATCCCTTCAATGTGAAAAACAAAACTCTGAGGCCCTAAAGGGCCCTGAAAACCACATTTTAAGGCCCTAAAACTAACAGTCTTTGAGTTATTCCCTGAAAACTAATTTCATTAAACCAATGGAGTACAGCAAGGTAGTGCGCTGCCACCTCTTATTTATCACTGTGATGGATGCCATAATAAAGACGCTAATAGGGAAGAGACCAGAAGAGTTACATGCTTTTGCAGTTGATGTTGTGATTTGGGATGACTCTGAAATGGATGTAGAGGAAAGACTGCGAAGGTGGAGCCAGGAGTTTGAAAGATATGGCTTAAACATCAATAAAACTAAGACAGTGGTGTTGCAAGTACAGAAGAGTGACAAGCCAGAAATTGTGCTAAATGGCTCAAAGCTGGACAGTGTCTCAGAGTTTCAATACTCGGGTAGTATAGTATCCAAAGATAACCTAGCCACATGTGAAGTGAACTATCGAATCAGCAAAGCAATCCACTTTTACCACCAAGACAGACAACTACTCTGGGATAAACAAGTGCCACTCAAAACCAAGGTGACATTGTACAAATCATACTACACACCAATCCTCACATACATCCTGGAAACCACCACAATAACCACGAAGGGAAATTCGAAACTCCAAGCAGAAATGAAGTTCCTGTGTACTATGATCCAGAAGACCAGGAAAGACAAGATCAGGAATGATAAAATCAGAAGAGGTGAGAATAGAAGACTCTATATTACAAAAGATCAGGCTAGAATGAAGTGGTTCAGCCACGTGAAGAGAATGAGTGCCAATAAAACTGCAAGAAGGGAGTATGAAAGAGATCTAAGAGGAAGGAGACCAGTTGGCAGACCTAGAAAAAAACAATGGACAGATCTGGTGAAGAAGGATGTACAGGAGAGAGGCCAGGATTGGGAGAGGATTGTGAACGAAGAATGGTTCATGGATCGACAGAGATGGAGGGGGCTCGTATACCACAACCGGGAAACTGGAGTTGGTCAATGATGATGATGAAACTAATGGTATCCTTCATAGACTCTAAAAAGGCATTTGATTCAGTGGACAGAGACCTTCGACAGGATCATAAGGGAATTTGGAACCAAAACTAAATATAGTCAGAGAGACCCTAACAAACACAACTTCCAGGGTGAAGCTCATAGGAGAGCTTCGTCCGTTCGAAATTAAGACAGGAGTGAGGCAACTGTGTCCTCGAGAAGATTGTGAGAATTTGGAACTCGGAACTGGGGAGTCGAGAAATAAACCCAATCTGCCTCGGGAGAAAGTCGGTAGGAATTAAAGTCAACTGCCTGGCGTTTGCAGATGATTTTGCAGTACTATTGGAAACCACAGAGGAAGCAACCATAAAAATCAACCTCTTGGAAACGATCGCTAGTCAAACAGGACTAAGGATCTCAGTTGAAAAGACAAAATTTATGACAAATGACAAGCATCAGGTCGCCTCCGTAGCGTAGCGGTCAGCATGGTTAGCTGCCGCCCCGGAGGTCCTGGGTTCGATTCCCGGCTCTGCCACGAAATTTGAAGTGGTATGAGGACTGGAACCGGGTCTACTCAGCCTCGGGTGGCCCAAATGAGTAGAGGGGGTTCGATTCCCACCTCAGCCATCCTCGAAGTGGTTTTCCGTGGTTTCCCACTTCGTCTTCGGGTAAATGCCGGGATGGTTCCTCCTGTAAGGCCACGGCCGCCTCCTTCCCACTTCCTTGCCTAACTGTCCCACTCTTCCCATCCCTTCATCAGGCCCCCTGTTCGCTTTGCAGGTGAGGCTGCCTGGGCGTAGTGCTGGTCACACACCCCAGTTGTATCCCTGACTCAGAGTCTCAAGCTCCAGGACACTGCCCTCAGTGGTGGTAGAGGTGGGATCCCTCGCTTAGTCCGTGGGAAAAGCCGATCCTGGAGGGTAAAACGATAGCGAAAAAAGCGACAAGCATCGACCGAAATTCCTTGACAATGAGATAGGACGGATTGAGTTAGTTATTGTTGTTTTAAGGGGCGGAACTACGAGGTCATCTGCCCCTCTTAACACAGATTAGAGTAAACAAATTTGGAATGGAATTTAAAATTTAGAGGTGGACACCTAAATTTTAAAAGACCAAAAATTAATAAAACAAGAAATTAAATAAAACTAATATTGATAAAAATAAACAAAAATTACGGAAAAATAAAAAATTCATCATTCAAAAATGAACAAGTCGTTCAGTCAATGTACACTTGAAAATTTAGATTGCTGGCCCTAACCCACTCTCACTTATAAAGTGGATTACGCGATCAGCAGCCACCGCGTCATTGGCTAATGCAAGTTTGAGTGTCATCTGCAAACCAAGGTTTCTTCGTAAGTCAGCAAGATCCACACACACCGTTAAAATGTGGCCCACGGTGGAAACGGCTCCCCAGGTACAAAGTGGGGGGTCTTCCCTTCTTATTAGGTACGAGTGGTTGGATGTTGTATGACCTATCCTTAGCCTACACTAAATGACGGACTCAGTCCGAGACCAGAAAGGGCGGACGGATTGAAAGGGTGAAAATGTTCAAGTACCTGGGAGAGACTATACAGGAGAATGGTTTAAAAAAAGCAGTTGTTGGAGATAGAATTCTAAAAATGGAAAGAGCATAATGGATTAACGAAAAATATCTACAACAAGAAGTGCATCTCCTGGAATACCAAAATAAGGGATTGTAACACAGTTGTAAAAACGGTATGTCTCTTTGCCAGTGAATGTTTCGATAAGCTATGGCCTCGAAAAGTCTTGGAAAGGAGAATTCGAAGAAAAATCCTTGGTGCAGTTCGGACGGAAGATGGATGGAAACTGCGAAGCAACAGAGAAGTGTACCAGAACGTGGAAAGAATCCCAGACACTATGCAGAAGAGAAGGCTGACATTCCTCCGATATCTACACAGAATGCACACACGTAGAATAACAACAACAAAAATTTGACTATATCTGGAAGAAGAAGACCACTCCAATGTGGACTAATGAAGTTAGGAAAGATTTAGAAAAGTTGAACATCACAGAGTCTCAGATGCTAGAAAGAAGTGAATTTTAGAGTAAAGTGAAAAATCTGGGATTCAAGATGAAGGAAGACCTAAGAGAAGTGGATGAACTCAGACAGAAGATCAAAGGAAACATGCCAGTGAACGCATGACGGAATATTGGAGACAAAGGAAACTCCAGGCGAAGGAAAAGAAAAGGAAATAAAAGTTGTTGCATGATCCCAAGTGGTCAATTTGCAATGAAAACAAAACAAAAAACTAATGGAATAGTGTAACTGCATGTTTGGAGATACTTCCACAGCCCAGGGCTGATGGCGAGATTAAGGCCTACTTTCGGGGGAAAAAGTATAGATACTCGAGTCTAGACGTCAATAAAAACATTATCCGTAGTCCTACATAAAAACAAGCTACACCGAACTTTTCCTTATTTTATTCTTCGTTTAGCTATGTATAGTAAACATTTGTATTGTAACTCGTTAAAATTTTATAGCTAATTGAACAGGAGCAGGAGGATCAGAAGAAGCTTGGAAGATGTTACGAACAAGAGAGGAGCGGACGTTGGTAGTGACCATCATCTTGTGGTTGCCAACTTCCGCATGAAGATCGTCGCAGTCCGCCGAAAGTTTAACACTCGGCACAACAAGTTTGATGTGGGCAAGCTTAAGAACCAGCAGAGATTGGACCAATTTAAACTGGAGCTCAGAAATAAATTCCAGGAGTTGGACTCCGAGACAGAGAAGGACGTGGAGACTGTGTGGAGCGAGGTAAAGAATATCTTCGTGGAAACCAGTGAGATGCAGCTCGGGTACAAGAACTACCTGCGGAAAGAATGGATATCCGATCAGACCTGGGACAAGATAAATTATAGGAAGGAGATTAAGGCCAAGCTCAACACCTGCAAGACTAGGCAGCAGAAGGCTCTCACACAAGCAAAGTATTCAACAGCAAACAGGGAGGTAAAGAGGAGTGTACGGAAGGATCATAGGAGGTGGATTGATGAGCAGGCGGAGAAAGCAGAAGCGGAAAGAAGGGGGGACGTTAAGGAGCTCTATGGCATCACAAAGATGCTTTCAAAGAAAGGTTTTAATAAAACTAGGCCTGTGAAGAGCAAGACGGGCGAGATCCTCACGACGTGTGAACAGCAGCTGACAAGACGGAGAGAACACTTTGCGGAGGTTCTTAATAGAGATAGAGGACCAGAAAGTAAGCAGCGAGGAGAAGATGAAGAGGAGGCAGAAAGTGACCCAAGCATCAGCCTCAACTCCCCAACTCGAGGCGAAATACAGACAGCGTTGAAGCAGATGAAATGTGGGAAGGCACCAGGTCTGGATAATATCCCAGCGGAAGTACTGAAAGCAGACCTGGATATTACGATCGATCTGCTGCACCCTCTGTTGGAGAAGATCTGGAAGGAGGAGAAAATACCAAACGACTGGAAGAAGGGGTTGATAGTCAAGTTGCCGAAGAAAGGGGACACCACAAACTGTAACAACTGGAAGGGTATCACCTTGCTGTCCATTCCAAGCAAAGTGCTGGTGAGAGTCATCCTGAATCGTATAAAAGACTGCGTAGAAAAAAGGCTTCGGAAGGAACAGGCTGGATTTCGACAACATCGCAGCTGTGTGGATCTCATCAACACCCTCCGAATCATCCTGGAGCAGAGTGTGGAGTGGCGGAATACCCTTTACCTCACATTTGTTGACTTCGAGAAAGCCTTCGACTCCGTAAATCAAAGAATCATGTGGAAGACCCTCGAGGAATATAAAATTCCAACAAAGATCATCAGAATCATGGAAGAGATGTACGAAGGGTATGAGTGCCAGGTTCTTCACGAAGGCAAAATAACAGAAAAGATAAAGGTCAGTTCCGGAGTGAGACAGGGGTGTGTCCTTTCCCCCACTCTGTTCCTGTTGGTCCTGGATAGTGTGATGAAGAAGATAATGGGAGGACGGAAGAGGGGTATTCAATGGGGTATAAATGACAGGCTTGAAGATCTGGATTTCGCAGACGACATTTGTCTTATGGCACAACGGTACCGAGACATGGAAGATAAGCTGGGGAGGTTGCAGAGAGAAGCAGAACGTGCAGGACTGATGATCAACACCAACAAGACCAAAGAGATGAGGATAAATTCTGACATCACGACTAGTTTGACAGTCAACGGAAAGGACATTGAGCGAGTTGAGTCCTTCCTCTACCTTGGAAGTATAGTCACAAATGATGGGGGAGCAGAGGAAGATGTTCGAAGCCGTATCAGGAAGGCAAATGGTGCCTTTGTCCAGCTCTACCCCATCTGGAGAAATAGAAACATTTCCAGGAAGACCAAGCTCCGCCTTTTCAATAGCAACGTAAAGTCGATTCTGCTCTACGGCTGTGAAACATAGAAAGTCACAAAACCGATCAACAACCAGCTACAGGTGTTCATTAACAGATGTCTGCGTCGCATCATGAATGTGAGGTGGCCGGACATATCTCAAATGAAGATCTTTGGACCATCACCAATCAACAACCGATTAACATCCAGATCAAGGAGAGGAAATGGCGCTGGATTGGTCACACACTAAGGAAGCCGGATGGAGCTATTAAGAGGGCGGCGCTCGACTGGAATCCTCAAGGCGCCAGGAAGCGAGGTCGACCTAAGAAGACCTGGAAGAGGACGCTCGAAAATGAAATTGCAGACAAGAGATGGAGTCAAGTGAAGAGAATGGCCAAGAACCGTACTGCGTGGAGAAATTTCGCCAAGGCCCTATGCTTCGGAAGGAGCGGCAGGAATTAAGTAAGTAAGTAAGTAATTGAACAAAAAAAAGGGTGGTATTTTTCTTAACAAGTTTAACCGAGCGTTTACTTAGAAAGATTAGAAGTATTAATGAGATCGTAACGAAACTTTAATACGTCTCGAAGGCACTTACTGTATTGTTAACCGGTATATGGAGTTTTAATGTGATCTTATGGTTCTGAAAATAGTAGTAGCTAATTTTGTAAACCAACTTTTTCCTCGGGCTTGGGTGGTCGTAGCAGCATGAAATATGGCTCATTATGAGGCTCATAGCAATGCAAGGCTAAACGAAAAAATATGTTTATCTACATGTGATTGGTGATTTTATGTGGATTGATATTTAATCAGATCATTGTGTGCGGCGAGGGTACTATAGCGGGCGGGCAATGTTGCCAGTTGACTTGCCGCACACACACAACTCTGACCCGCCTTTATTCTCCGTTGAGTTAAGCAGCAATTCACTGTTATTCAATATTACTATAAACTACCTAAGAAAACAATTTCAGAAACCCTTACCGTGGAATCTTTTATATGCTGACGATGTGGCACTAATATCTGACAGTATTTATGACCTACAGGAGAGTTGAGACCAATGGAGGAGAGCTCTAGAGTCTAATGGACTGCGCATTAGTAGAACCAAGACTGAATATATCGTTATACCTGTAGGGTATGCCACCCCCATCCCTTATTATTTACACCCCATAAAAATACATCCTTATACATGACTTCAGACCAACTTCTACGATCAACAAACACATCTATAAATCATACTACTTCAATTAACTCAGGTGGCCTCATGCCTGACCTCAAACGACCCCGGTAGGGCTTCGACACTAGAAAAATGTGCAATTCTGCACACACTCCACACCGAATCCATAAAACCTCGGAGAGTTCATGACTTGAGGTCATTCTCAAACAGACTTTGTGTTGTAGTGTTGAACCGCTGCTGGGCGCCGTCACGACTGCTGCCATCTTGATGAGTGTACAGCGAGTAACTTTACACACCCACACACTTACACTTTCATCCCCTATTACTTGTATTGGAATTGCATTAGCACTTTAGCTGTTCTGCAAACTTTATTAATACTTCTTCCTAGAAGTAAGTACATTAAAACTAGACGTCTTTAGATAACTGGTCCTTCCATTTATTTAACTAGCTAGTAAGTTCCTAGCCTACCCTTTAGATTCCCTCCTGGTAGGATACTATAGCATTATTGTTTAATTGCTTCGTGGCGTCAGCGGATGGCCACTTGCTACTCCGTCACAGTGCTTGAATCAGCAGGCTCTCTCTAATCCTTCGCTAGCGCGCTTACGCTAGCATTAAGCCGAGTAGCGGCAGCACCATTTAAGTCCTTATTTGCTAAACCTCCCCCAGCACCACTTTTACAACCCCGAGCTCTCCCGGCAATCTGAACAATCGGGAAGCTCGTCCACCGAGCTACGTCTCTGCCCCTAGACAGCTCAATCACTCTACCCGCTCCACTCACATTTTAACTTCCCCCAAAACACCCCATTGTAGGGTGCCCCCACAAAGAAACCCTACAATATGGTATGCGACTTCTACAACAATAAACCCAGTATGACAAATATTGAACTTAAACTAGATGGTGAAACCTTACCAAGGATAACAAAATTCAAATATCTAGGTTCTGTCATTGCTGAAGATGGCACGATAACCGCCGATATAATCCATAGGGCCACGTCTGGGTGGAACAAATGGCGCGAACTTACAGGAGTTTTATGTGATCCGAAAATACCCATAAGAACGAAGGAGAAAGTTTATAAAACTGCCGTAAGACCAATCCTACTCTATGGTAGTGAAACATGGGCCACTACAAAGGCACATGAGCAAAAGCTACATACCACTGAAATGCGTATGTTACGTTGGGCAGGTGGAGTTACTCTCAAAGATAAAATCCGTAATGAACATGTGCGGGGCAGTTTCAAAGTAGCGTCTATAACAGAGAAACTTTTAGAAACCAGGCTAAGGTGGTATGGACATGTTATGCGAAGACCGGAGAATCATGTAGTGAAGAAGTGCCTTTCCATGACTATGCAAAAGAGAGGGAGCGGCAGACCTCAAACAACATGGATGACGAATGTCCAGAGGGACATGAGAGTATTGGGCCTATCTGCTGATGATGCTTTCCAAAGAAATGAGTGGCGCCACAGGATTAAGAAAACCGACCCCGCGTAACGGGAAAAGGCGAGGAGGAAGAAGAAGAGTCAAGCAGCAACTATGTTTACTGTCTGCGTTATCCATTGTTTGGAAATACGTTCAAAATGCCAGCAAAACCGCAGTTAACGGAGAGATAAATTGTCATGATTATTAGTGCAATATGTTTCTTTATTTTTAGAAGCGAGAGAGAAAGGGATAATGATAAAGAGGTATCTGGTTTACCAGAAAGTGTCCATGTGTATTGGAAAGTAGATAGAGACAGCAAAGAGATGTGCCGCTTCTATGAAAGAAAATAAACAGAATGCAGGATGTGGATCGAGCAAGAAGTAGTGTATGAAGAGCCCAAAGATAAAGCTTGATGACTTAGGAGGAGTATACAAGACTTCTATAAAAAACTCCACTTGAAACTTATTGAGACCGTGACTGATTTTCCAGGAATGTCAAGAGGAACTCTTTCAAAAATCGTCAACAAGTCAGTAACACCCAAGCTATGGAACAAAATGCTTCGGACACACCTATAAAATAGAGAAACCTTACTAGGAAAAGAATGGGCTAACTGATGACGGCCCCATTGTTTACCCATTTGTTAGAAACTTAAATCTCAGTTCATCCTATTTATCGGACAGTGATTTTTCAGACGGTTGGTTTAAAAAATTAACAACTATTTTCAGAACCGTAAGATCACATTAAAATTCCGTACGTACATGTTAACAATAAGTTCCTTCAAGGCGTATTAAAGTTTCATTATGATCTGATTAATACTTTTAATGTAGTGATCTTTCTAAGTGAGCGCTCCGTTAGATTTTGTAAAAAAAAAAAAGTAAAAAAAAGGCACTTTTTTGTTTGTTCAAAAAAAAAAAGCGCACTTTTTTTGTTTGTTCAAACAGCTATAAAATTTTAACGAGTTACAATACATATGTTTACTCTACATACATGGTGGCCATCAAATCGGTCAACGATTTTCCAGGAGTTTTCCAGGAATTTTCCAGGAGTAATTCTCATTTCTCCAGACTTAAAAATAAGCGCGAGTCCCGGGGTGCTGTATCTGTTGCCTACTTCAAGACCAAAATAAAGCAGTTGTGTTTGGTTTACTTAAATAGATGTTGACAAAAATTAGTGGTGATTGTGTTATTGATACGCAAGCCTACACACAAATGATTTAATTGTTGTTTTAAAAAAGCCTTTGTGACTCAAATATCCGCTTAAAAAAAAAAGAGAAAAAAATGCCGCCTGCAATTTTATTGCTGTTAAGTTGTCTATACTCAATATGTTTCACAAAAATGCTATCGCGTGTTAACCCACACAGAAACAGGTAGCCTGAGGAAATTTCTTTCATTAGCGATCGAGTGCTCACCCAAAACCGCAACGGGAGTATGATTTAAGATAAGACACGGCGCCTAAATTTCTGGTTAAAAAATAAGCAAATTGTATGTAAAATTATTTTAATTAAAAAAAAATCTTCAGCACACAAGACGTTTACATATAAAATTAAATAAACAGTATCGAATGTATTTTACATATATAGCCCATATATATATATATTTTTTTTTTTTTTTTTTTTGGTACGCATACAATATACAGGGTCTTTCATATAAAGTAAGAACGGCAAGCGGCAGTTTTGTTATTCGCTGCTACGGTAGCCTTGGCCGAGCTTGTGGCACGCCACGGCCCCCTGCTTTCAATAGTACAACAAGGGACCATGGCGCGCCACAAGCTCGGCCAAGGCCACCGCAGTAGAGAAAAACAAAACTGCCGCTTGCCATTCTTACTTTATATGAAAGACCCTGTATATGAACTAGGTAGAGCGTATACAAATAAATAATCTCACTGTTACAATACTGGCAGCTAGATACAAGCCAAGCAAGCATGAAAATAAACAGGAGCGTTAGCAAAATATCAAATATTAAAAATCAATGTAGATTTTGTTTCTTCATCATGTAGGTTTGCGATTTATTCGTCAAAATGCCGCCTCTCGGTTGGCTTCCGCCAACAACCGCATATCTTATCTTTCAATTCTTTGGTTTCTTCGGCAACTCTCTTTTTCGTTCTTTCCATCTCATTCATGGCTAGGTTTTTCTTATTTTCACTATCCAGGTATTCCACAAACTTAGCATGAGAATTACCAACAGCATGTATGACAGGCTTCGTTATCTCGAACTTTCGGATATCTCTGACAGAAGATATCTTATCGTAGATTCGGCATTGGGCTACAAGGCTATGCTCCGATTGGTTTTCAACCATGATTCCCGATTAACGGAAAAGCCACGTTCAAGAAAGGCGTTGGCGTGAGAAAGCGTGCAAATCAATCGCCCAAGGCTCTGGACTTCAATAAAATCTTCCTCTTCAGCGTCAAGGAGTTTTATCCAGTGATGATCCACTCGCGTCGGGCTTCTTCGAAATGACTTAATGGCGATGATCACATGACTGAGACGGATGAACCTCTTGAATTGACTGTAAACCCTATCAGCCTTAGCACCTGAAAGCCACCGTCTGCTGACCAGCTCTCCTAGGCACAGTGACAACCGATTCAAACTAGCGACAGGATCAGACGCTATCACCGAGGAATCTAAGCACGCACCGCTCACGTAAATTTAAGTTAAAGAGGCGATTTCTCCAGACGTTTCTTCACTATCGCAATCAACGCTGAGCGACAACCTTGGCGAAAATTCAGAACATCTTTGGTGGATAACTTTGATCGGCACTTGTTGATCTCGTCTTTAATGGCATAACTCAGATGGATTTGCTTCGCAGTAAGCAAATTGCCTTCCTTCTTGATGTCTAATGACTGGATGTTAGTTTGGTTCAGAACTTCCTCCTTAACGCAGGCCGAAGCAACAAACTCATTGCAACACGTTCGTTTACAGCTACAAGGTCACGTGAGGGCGCTACCGCTGCAACAGTCACCCCGTACAGATGCGTGGAGAGAGGTGAGGGGAGCGGGAAGGTGTGCATGGCAGCCCACGGCCGACTGAATACGAGCTGCGGGGCAGCCAAGCAGGGTTTGCAGAGCGACCGCTAGGTGGCCTTTGCTAAACCATCCGCGATATCATGACGTTGAGGACTAAGAGCGGACTGGGAATTTTAGCAGTGGATGGAAAGATTTTTATAATTAACAGTGGTTATTTTCCAGGAGTTTTCAAATTATTTGTCAATTTCCAAGAGTTTTCCTGACCTAATAAAATCCAGGAGTTTTCCAGGATTTCCAGGTTTTCCAGGAGTAGTGGCCACCATGTACATAGCTAAACGAAGAATAAAATAAGGAAAAGTTTGGTGTAGCTTGCTTTTATGTAAGGCTACGGGTAACGTTTTTATTGACATCTTAACTCGAGTATCTATACTTTCTTCTCCGACAGTATTCCATAGCGTGAGGAATGTGCGGGCGCGCAAGTGAACTCTCTCGCAGATGGGATGATATGCTACGAACACAAATAAAATACCGTTTACCTTAGGAGAGCTGAGATAAATGACTTTTACTGAGGAGGGTTGAGAGAGTAGAGAATAGGAGTGTTACATAATAAATGTTTCTGGGAAGTGACAATTATATGGTAACAGTAAATAATCAACAGTAAAGGAGACCGGAGCAAGGCGATACAATTTTCTACACTACTGAAAATAGTCATCTACCCTTTGTAATAATGAAGAATAATTTTGGGGGTCATGGAGTAATAGATGTTACCCACCCACTATCCCTTTTTAGATCACGACTTGTCTAGTAAAATTGGAGGTATGTCCGCCATTACACGCGTCAATTATGGGACAAATACAGTATTGCTAAGCCCGCGCATTCGGTACCGACAGCCTTCCTGTCACTAGCCTTGCCCCGCTTTTCCTCTACGCGACCCACTGCCGCCACATAACAAGGCCCTACGTCTAACCGCCACAACGGCAAGAATTCTGAGCATGGTTCTCACCTACACCCTGTATTTCGAAGGAAAGAACGTGAAGGATATGGCGGGAGGTTGGAACCGCTGCTCTATATTGCCAAGATTTCAGTGTTGTTGTAAATCAACTGATTCGAATAATACACAGTGCTATACTTCAGACATTATTTCTGTACAATTATACGTAATATATTTTAAAAGTCGGTCCAGAGTCAATGCCGAGGACATTCAAACAGAGAAATAACTTACGGTACTTAGATGAATAAATAAATTACACACCAAAGCTATGTTACCTTTATCATCAGTACTCAATTCAATAAATACGACAAAGAATGCAAACACTCTACAGCAAATGAATATTGTTACGTGCCACCCCCTAGTGGCACTTTTGTTAACTGGATTACGGTGGGGGGTACAAAGCACAACACCAATTACTGCTTAAAGAAATAATTAACTTTATTGTGGCCAGAAAATTACACTAATAAGCAAATACAAGCAATTAGGAGCCTTCTCCAGTTTCCTCAAGTCACTTCCTTATGCGCTCTTGGCCCCTTTCACTTGCAACAGACCACAGAAGTTAATCCGTCCTAATGAGTCCGGTGGTCTTGACAGAAGCTACCTGCCCCTCTTCCTCAGGTACAACAAATACAGTTACTTACGAGCACTTGATGTACGCTGTTCACAAGCTGGGATAAACAATGCCACTGGATTTCGTAACTCGCACAGCACTTCGTCACCACACTTCTGTCGCACAAGATAATCGCTCGCACTAGCTCGTAAAACACAACAACAGAAAACTCTGTCCCCTCACTGTTGAAGCCGCTTATATAGCAGGCTGGTGACTCAATAAATTCTAGAATCGTCCAGGACACACGGCTTCTCGACATTTCCTTCGCTGGTGGTGTCACGAAGATTCTGGACCATCCCTTTCACTTCGCAGTCCGTTGCGTAACGCGCATGCAATACACTGAGGGAGAGCAGTCCAGCCCTGGGGCAGTTTTGACTCATGCGGCGAGCGATGAAACGAACTCACAGCCGTAACAATATAAAATACCATGCAATGAATATCCTTTAAGGGGAAATGTTGCATGTTCATGTTTGCATACGTGCATCACATGTGAGTTGTGTTTGTAAAGTGTTTTTGTCTAGTTCCTCTTTGAGAAAATGCCTAGGGCTAGTGGAAAGTTATTCAAGAAGCGTGTGAATTGGCAGAGGAAACTATTACAAAATCTACAAGCAATTAGTGTCGTGTCGACAACTTCTGCTCCGGTAGGCGCGAGAAAATCTCTTCCTAACCTCAATGCTCAACTTACTCCCAGCGAGAATGCTCTTCCTTCCACAGCTGGCAGTGCTTCTCGTAGGAAGTTGAAGGACATTGAACAGAAGTATAATTCGTTGGATAAAGGATATATCTATCTTGTCTGAAGTACTTCAAAATAATGTCTGCTGTAATCATTGCTCTGGTGGAAACATTACTCGGAAAGTTGATTCTCACATTGGCCTGACTGCTCAGTTCAATTTAATCTGTAGTGATTGTAAATACAGTACACAGTTTTTTAATTCCGTTTCAGTGAATGTGAATGATATTGATCTTTACAGTGTAAATATTAGACTAGTGTATGGATTACGTGCAATCGGTAAAGGCAAGTCAGCAGCTGACATGCTATGTGGTGTGTTGAATCTTCCCCGCCCTCCATCCAAATTTGGACCATATAATAGTGCCTTGGGGTCTGCAGCTGAGGACGTAGCTCAGAAATCTATGCAGGAAGCCGTGGAAGAAGCAGTCCAGGACAACAATGACGACCGCGACCTCACAGAAGCCCTTGACGGTACCTGGCAAAAAAGAGGGCACACCTCCAACAATGGTGTTGTCACAGCTACCAGCGGAGATACAGGGAGGGTAATTGATGTTGCAATAATGTCCAAGTATTGCCGATGTGTTGGTAGGCTGAAAAATGAACATGTTGATAACTGTATTGCCAATTATTATGGCAAGTCTGGAGGTATGGAAGTTGCTGGAGTCAAGAAAATATTCCATCATTCTGCTATAACGTTAGTTACAGGGGATGGTGATTCCAAGGCCTTCAAGGAACTTTTAGAAAGCAAACCGTATGGGAATGTTGACATATCCAAGCTTGAGAGCGTGGGACATGTACAAAAGAGAATGGGCACTAGACTTAGACGACTGAAGACAGATTCAAAAGGAAAGAAACTAGGCGATGGAAAGACATTACATGGAAGAGGGAGGCTGACTGATGCAGTAATTGACCACATTCAGAATTGTTATGGACTAGCCTCAGACAAAATACAGGCAACTTGGAAGCAACGCGGAAAGCTGTATGGGCTCTGTATTATCACACTGCCTCCACAAATGAGGCTCCCCAGCATGGATTATGTCCTGAAGGTCAAGACAGCTGGTGTAAATATAATAAGGAGAAAATAACTGGAAAGACCTACAATCATCAACGTATCTTACCAGCAGTAATAATGAAGGAAATCAAACCTATTTTCACCGACTTGGCTAATAAAAATCTGCTCAAGAAATGTATTCACGGGAAAACTCAGAACCCCAACGAGTGTATCAATAGTGTACTATGGAATCGTCTACCTAAAACAGTCTTTGTAGGTATAAACACGCTTCATTTTGGTGTTTACGATGCTGTGGCGTCTTTTAACCAGGGGAATATCACTATATGTCAGGTTCTAGAGATGTTGGGATTGCATCCTGGCAACCGAACAGTGCACGCAATGTTGACCCTAGATCAAGTTAGACTACAAAATGCAGATAATGCTGAACGAACCTTTGCTAAAAAAGGCAAGACAGGCCATAAGAAGTGCCAATGGAAGACTTCAGGGTGACTTCGGAGATGATGACGACGATCCAAGCTATGGAGTAGGGATGTTTTAACTTTGAACTCAATTTCCCGTAAGTTTACTTTTTTGTATTCAGGGAACATTTTCTCAGCTTCTGCTAGGCCTAGAACCATGAAACTTTGAGTAAGAGTTCATTGAAGTGATTTACATACACTGAAACACTTTTATGTGTATATGTTCCTTACAAAAAAAAAAATAGCTGATAATATATCAAAAAACGGTGATGAAAAAATTATTTGTCAAATATCATATATATGTCCGTCATTATTCATGGTAGAAAAATAATATTGTTTCAGTATATGTATATTTCCTGTGTTTGTACAATGTAAAAATTTGAGCTATGTAGCTAGCATGGTTACCAAGAAAATGTACCTTAAATTTATCATTGTGAAGATAGGCGATTCCATTTCCCCTTAACATGAAACAAGAGTCTGGGTGGAGGTTGTTCACAGCTTACAGTACAGTAGTTGACAGATAACACCATGCACACTCACTGAATCGTGACTACTGTTAATATTAGCATTCGTGATAAGATAATATAACAGTAAAGTTAAGGTAAAGGAACACACTAGTGTCCAAAAGTTAAGCATAAGTTACGAATAAGCAGGGCAACAGGAAATAGACCGCAAATCGCACGACATATGCACCTACCAACCTTACGTGTTTGCTCTGTATAGGACTGACTAGCGGAGTAACCACAAGGTAAACACACCCAGTGCCTGCGCCCCATATTCTCTCAGTTTGCCCTGTTATAGTGTACGGAGTGTAGCCTATTGGTCAACGTGACAACATAATGGCACAACACCACCATTTGGACACCGGTTTGCAGGGCAGAACACTCGGCCGCCTAGAAGCAGGCCAAACACAGAGCGAAATCGCAGTTTCCTTGAATGTGACACAAAGTGCCATTTCCAGGCTTTGAAGACGATTTTAACACGGGAGATGTTAGTCGTAGGCCAGTACCAGGTCGACCAGGAGTAACCACCCCACAGCAGGACCGATATCTGGCCTCAACCGCCCGATGAAATCGGAGTGCACCTGCAGGACAATTGTCGGCAGAACTTACAGCTGTCTCAGGGGTTGCCGTTTCCCGGCAAACTGTGTACCAGATTCTCAGAACAGCAGGGCTGTTTGCCAGACGTCCAGCCGCCTGCGTCCCACTCACTCCAGTACAGAGACGGGCCCTTACTCTGGAGCCGTCAACGTCGGAACTGGACCATGAATGAATGGGAGGCATGTGCTCTTCACAGATGAATCCCACTTCAGTTTGCAGAACGATTCCCATCGCACATTAATCTGGAGAGAACCGGGTAGCCGATACAACCACAGGGACATTGTGGAACGGGTGGTGGGGGTGGCGGCATCATGTTGAATGGCCGTATGGACCTGCACATCTTGATGGGTGGTCCGAGGAACACCGTGAACGCTCGGAGATACAGGGAAGAGGTACTGAGACCACATGTTCCACACTTCAGAGGTGCGGCTGGTCCAGATTTCCACTTAATAGACGATAATGCCCGACAATACCGCACTGCTCTGGTGGATGCATTTCTGGCTTGGGAAGACATTCATCGCATGGACTAGCCAGCGAGGTCTGCGGATCTGAATCCCATAGAACATGCCCGGAATGCATAGGGGGGGGGGGGGCTAATTGCATCCTATCAGCCTCCACCAAGAACCCTCCAAGACCTTTGCATTGCCCTTTCGGAGGAATGGGATTGACTGCCACAAGAGCTCTTGGACCATCTGATAGAGAGCATGCCACGTCGCTGCGAAGCATGTGTGGCCGTTAGGGGTAACCATACACCCTGTTAACAGCATATTTTGTTGTGGAGGACATTGCCAAGTTTCGTTAGTTGTTTTCAAAGGTGTACCTTAGCTATCAGAACCTTTCTGACACTTTTTTTTTGACAAGTTGTGCGACATATGGTGTGTGAATCGGCTTCCGTTTGCTGAGCAATTCGTCTGACATTCCTATCAGGTGGTATGGCCTCATTTAGTGATTATGCTCAACTTTTGGACACTAGTGTGTTTAGCACTGAGCACTAAAACAAACCGCTCTGTGGCGATATTGCAGTGGTTTTACTTTGTCGAGTTGTAGGCTGTTGGAAGTATTAAGGGGCGGAACTAAGCGGTCATAGGCTATGGAATGACAGGCGGTAATTTGAACACTATGACGGGAAACAATAGCTTGTGCTCTATTATCGACTGCCGCAAGCGAAGTGACACCAATAAATAAATTAACCTCAGTCACTTGGCAAGGGTTCGACACCCTCCATCCCTTCACTGTCCCATCATCATCACCACCACAATCATTGTCTTCGTCAGAGCTCGATGAATTGCCATTTCATCCACCGCGATATCCAGAATGCCTTCAGTATTTCTTTTTGCACATGTTGTACGGCTTGTGTCCAGTCCTCGGGTCGAACTTCAGCGAAATAAAAGTAAACAAAACAATGACAATGAAAGGAACTCCAACACAGACAGTGGTTAACAAGCAACTGAAACAATGCCTGCCCACACAACAAGAATTCTGTCACTTGTGTGGTGTATTTTGTACCCACATGTTGGTGACGGGTGTTTGATAGTAGAATGTCGTGAGCTGCGAGATATTTTTTGTAGTTTTTGAAAATTATGCTTGTGTGACGCAAGCGCTGTGAGATTTTACAAATATCTTCTTCTTTCTTTTGCTAATTCCTGGACAACATTCATGGCTTTTCTTTTGACTGCCACCTTAGCCGTCGCTCCTTTTCCTCCTGGCTCCGAACCTGTTTTGCTTCCTTGAACACTGCGTAGGAGTTTCGTGCAGCATGGACCCTGTTTTTGCTGACGATTATCTTTCTACTCCACCAGCTGCCAGCACAGCATCCTAAACAGTACACATGCCAATCAGACTTGCTGCTTTCTGATTGACAATCATGCACTCCTTGTTCGGGGAGAAACTTCTCTCTAGAGCTACATTGCCATGATAGAAGAGCAGTATCATTTTAATAAAGCTTGTGAGATATTTGGCAGGAACTGAGGAAGGTGCTGAAGCCACTAATTCAGACCACAGCAAGTTTTCGTCGAACTTCTTCAAACGCGCAATGACGGAGGGCAATCTCAGACGTGCGAAGTAGATGCTATTGATGCGGTCACAGTCATTGCGCCAGGAGCAAATTCTTCAGATTACAAAGAATTTCCAGGGCAATAACAATCCTATCTTCTGCCAACTTAGGAGTCTCAGCGACCACTATAGGGTCTAGGCAGCAAATAGCACGGGTCATCTTGTAAGCAAGATTTTTACAGCCATACGAATGTACAATTTTTGGCAGTTGGTGCGAAATTGCAGCACATACGCGTCCGGAATTTTCTGAGATCTTGAGCTGTTAGCTTCTTTAAGGACTGCTCTTGTCGAGAAAACCAGGTCGAAAAAACAACTGGTCTCTGTGAATAACAATGCGGGACTGATTCGTGTCTGTCATGGTCAGCAACGAGCGCGGCGAGTGCAGCCCCGCACGGAGAGGGTACTTGCCGGCGGTCGGCCAGGCAAAGCATGCATTTGACGGTGGCTAGGTTCTCATCCCGCTTAGCGCTCTAGCCGTGATGCAAAATGCGGGTGGCAGGCGCGGTCTGCAGGCGTTACCGAGCGTTAGGAGGCTAAGAAGTCTGGCATTATGAGACTTTTCAAGATTTCCCGTATCAAATACGAAATTCCCGTATATTTCCAGTTTTTTGCCCGGGTCACTAAAATTTCCGTATATCCCGTATCGCACGACACCCAGTCCATTATATCTCCCAACAGCAACATTATTTTTAAAACTTCCTGAATTGAAATAGTATTTTTTGCAGCTTTTAGAAATTTGGGCTATTGGAGGATATGAATTTATTAAGGGGGTCTTCCTGTGGATGGGGACTTTACACATCGGTGAGGGTCAGTTTTTATGTGACTTGTATACAAGGTTTTCAATTTATATTCACGTCAGGAAATGCCGTACACGTTAGGTTTATTTAGTTTGTTTGAGAGCACATTTTAATTAACTTTTTTTTTTTTTTTGCCGACCAACGGGTTTATCATAAGGATGATTTTGTTTGATTCTGTGTGGACATCTGGGTGATATGTTGTAGTCAATCGAGTTAGTTTGCCTTGTGGCCACTAGGTGCCTTTGCTCCTGTATATATACACACACTAAATGCACCTACTGTATGTATAAATATAGGATAGTGTGTTCATTACATTTTCAATTTTGTTTCTTTTACGCGTTTTGGATTATATGTAACTCTTGTTCGGATGATTGGAGCATCGTAAAATTACTGTCCGTCCACCAGCTCATGGTCGTAGGGGACTGAAGGGGAGAGGAGAGACTTCCAGCTGCGTTGATTGAGTGGACGAAACGCTGCAGGTATTGCCAACTTAGCACCGATGTTATTCACGCTATGTTTAATCACTGCTACTTGCGTTTAGTTTCAATTGTGAAATCGTACGGGTCAGTAGTATTATGTCGGAAGTGAAGAAGAAGAGAGTGATACATTCTGAGGGTAGGGAAATAATTAGGAAAGTGATTGAGGGATGTGATGAAGAAGGAACAAGTGTATAAAATTTCCACCGAGTCAGGCAACTGCAAGAGCTGCCGATTATACAGGGGTTTCTGAAACAACAATCAAAAGAATTCGCAAACGGGTGTAAGCGGTGAAAAGTGTATTCTAACGATCCCAGGGCAGCATCGGAAAACAAAACTTGCACACACTGTAGTGAATGTGGATGAATTCAATAGGTGTGTGATTCGGAGAATTATACACGACTTTTACGTCTTAGAAAAACGTGTGCCTACTATAAATAAAGTGCTGCCAGATGTTCGGGAAAAGATAAGTTTTCCATGGGGACGAAGTTCGCTTTGGAAATTAATTTCAGAGCTCGGCTTTAAATGGAGGATATGTCAGAACCAAAGGAAGGTACTTATAGAGTGCCCTAACATCGTGGCTTGGAGGCACGATTACCTGGTTAAAATAAAGAATTTGCGAGAAAGTGGGTTTACTATCTTCTATATTGATGAGAGCTGGGTGGGTAGATAGTAACATCACATTTGGCAAGTGCTGGCAAAGTGAGGAGGAATTTGGCATTCATACAAACAGTAATGCAGGGAATAGGCTGATTACAGTTCATGCAGATAGTGTAAACGGGTTCCTGGAAAATTCTCTTCTCCTATACAAGACCGGGACAGCAGTAGGCGACTATCATGGACAAATGAACCATGTAAACTTTGAAAAATGGATTCCAGAAAAGCTGGCACCTAACTTGCCCCCTTGTTCTGTTGTAGTGTTAGACAATGCTCCTTATCACAGTATATAGGTGGATAAACCCCCGCCTAAGAGTGCTGTGAAATCTGCTATGATATTGTGGTTGGAGAACAAAGGGGTTCACTGTGACAGTTCTATGCGCAAGACCGATCTTTACAGCCTGATAGAAGCAAAGAAACCAAAAGAGAAGGTTTTTAAAGTGGATGCATTTCTTGTTTCATTGGGCCACACAGTCATTCGCTTGCCCCCATACATGTGTGAACTGAATCCCATAAAACCAGCTCGAGTCAAGGTGAAACGAAGTTAGAGAAAGAAACGTAACAGGTGACTTTTCTTTACAGAAATTGCGCAATACAACGCTTGAGAGTATCACTTGTGACCAAAACAGACTGGCAGGGGTTTTGCAAACATGTAGAAAACGATTACTGGGAGAAAGACGGTGTAGTTGAAAACATCATTGACAGTATTGGCATTTCGCTGGAAGATGACAGCAGCGATTCATCTTCTTCCTCCTCGTGCAGTGAAAATGAATCTGGCTCAAAGAAGAACTAGCTTATTCACTTGTTTGAGGTGAGCGAGTGTGTCGTCGTTATAACGAGAGCCCTGCGCGGATAAACAAAACGTTACCCGCTTCCGCACTGCTGTTATCCGCATCCGCACGACTTTTAATCAGAATCCGCACGTTTGTAATCCGAATTTACTGGCATTACAACAATATTTTCGTTCCATGTTTAAAATGAATGTTATACAGCCAGAATTGCAACCCTTTTCAGTTCGGAGTGTTAATTGTGCTTATTGACAGAATTTGAATGAGATTAGCGTAAATCATCTTACATTTGTCATGGAAAAATATGATATGTCATAAACATCCGGGTCTTAGTAATGATATTAGAGGAAGTATTCATTTTAGATTCCGTGTTGACAGTTGATATGAAAATTTAAACTTTTCCAATTTCTCCGCCTATTTGACACCTTTATTCCTAACGCTTTTATGGGTACATGTTTCGGAATCCAACCGACTCCTTCTTCAGCTCACACTTCTTATGATTAGGACACATCATATTCCTCATCAAATACAAAAAACACTTGATACAATAAATTCACTTAAAAACTGTTTAAAAATTAAAAACGACAACATGCATGCAAGGTTTCAAGTTATTCCGGCACTTCATTATACAAACTTCTGCCCTGCTTGAATGAATGTCCACTGGCATTCATAATACTGTTGGTTGCACTTCTGGCTCTCAGTTCACACCACACGGAGCTTGACCTCCTGTGACCCGCAGCAACTGTTTCACTTAACGTCAGTGTCGTGAATAGTTAAATTACACAAGTTTCTGAACCGGCACGATCAGCTTCAAATTTGAATCAGTGCCGTGGAGCAGAGGAAAAAAACTTTTTCAATGACAGATTAATGTTCTCATATGAAATAACACATTTGATTACAATGCTCAAGTGTAAACCATCTTTGGACAAAGTGTTTCACCAAGGACTCTTCAAAGCCTACATACGATATGCTACAACACTAGCATAAATGACAGTTTTTACAACATCACTCAACTTTTCGTACTCAATCAGTGCCATGAGTGCCAAATTTAACATTTGTCATAACAGGACAGAAACTTGTACAAGGAAGTACTCGTGTAATTGAAGTTATTTATTTATTTATTTATTTATTTCGAGTCATAAGCATAGCAAAAAGAAACATAGGAAACAAACCAAAGATTAATAAAATATAATACAATGTAACACAAATCTTAAATGACAAACTAAACCATATCAGCCTGTATTGTGCAACAGTAACAGCGTTGTCTGAAGCATCAAGAAGCTCTTGTGTGGAACATGATGTAGGACATCTAGGACAGTTAAGTGTTTAGTTGTCTGTTCCTCCCCGCAGTCACACAAGGTGGAAGATTCCTTCAAAAAGCCCCATTTGAACGGGTTGTCCTTAGTTCGTCCGACGCCACTCCCGAGCCGATTTAAGGACTTCCACACTCTCCAGACTTGATTTCCACCAGGAGGAAGGTTCTCAGAAGGAACCATCCAAACACTACAATCAGATCTTGCTGTCCACTGAGATAATCTGGCTGCTCCAGGCTGACCGGTGAGAGGAGTAGTAGTTCTCATGAAGCTTTTCCTAGATTAGAGCCTACTAAGTGGTGGCTGGTAACCATGTAACAGATGATCAATGTTTTTAGTCTCTCTCAAGTTTGGCTGCAACTTCACGCCTTACATCTGAAGGAGCAATCCCCGCTAGCTTGTGGAGTTTATCAATAGGTGTAGCTTTGAGACATCCCGTTACTATCCTGCAGGTTTCATTTAGAGCCACATCAACTTGCTTTGCACGAGATGATTTGCGCCACACAGGGCATGCATATTCAGCTGCAGAATAACACAAAGCCAAGGCTGATGTTCTTAGTAAATTGGGATCTGCACCCCAAAAACTGCCAGTAAGCTTCCGCAAGATGTTGTTACGAGCAGCAACTTTCTGCTTGGTGTTAGTGCAGTGTTTACTGTAGGTCAACATTCGATCTAAGGTAACACCCAGACATTTGGGGTAGAAACAGTGTTCAAGCTCTTTATCTCCCCATAACACTGTAAGCTTTCTATAAGCTTCTCGATTGCATAGGTGGAAAGCACAAATTTGAGTTTTAGAAGGGTTCGGTCTCAAATTATTGACTCTATAGTACTCAGAGAGGTCCTTCAGAGCAACAGTCAACTGGTTTTCTACTGTCTCAAAATCTCTGGCCTGTGTGATTAAGGCAAGATCATCTGCATAGATGAAACTCTTCGTAAGAGAAGGTTGAGGCTGATCATTTGTAAATATGTTGAACAATATGGGGGAAAGGACACTACCCTGAGGCAAGCCATTCCTTTGACTTCTCCATCTACTCTTTCTACTTTGGAACTCCACATAGAATCGCCGATTTTCTAAAATCGTCTGCACAGTTCTGGTGAAATTAATGTCTCAGGTGATGTAGTATACTTTGTGCAGTAGTTGTTGATGCTGAATGGTATCACATGCTGCTGCGAGATCCACGAAGACAGCCCCAGAAATATATCCTTTTTCATATCTCTCTTCAATTTGTTCTGTCAAATTAAGAACTTGTGCTGTACAATTCTTTCCAGGTCGGAAACCGGCTTGTTGAGGTACGAGATGATGTTCAACAATGGGAGTAAGTCTATTTAGCAACATCCTTTCACAGATTTTATACAAATGCCAAAGAAGCGAAAATGGTCTATATTTCTTCGGATTAGCTGCATCCTTTCCATGCTTGAGCAAGGTAATAACTTTTGTTTTCCTCCAGATGGCAGGGATCTGTTTCTGCTTCAGGCAATAATTATAGAATTGCAGAAGCCATTTCTCTGTGATGGGACCAACATGTTAAATTTGCTCGATCATTAGGTCATCTAGACCAGGTGCTTTACCAATTTTGCAATTCTCAACTGCTGTTCTAAGTTCATGCAGGCTGAAGTCATTTGATAGGTGGTTGCTTTCACAGTCAGGATCTCTTTTTGAGTTTTGTTCTATCTTTAGAAAAATTGGCCCTTCCATTCTGAACAAGCTGAAGAGCAATTTGATCTGGTGTAATATTTGCATGACCATGATGCAAGCATCGCAGCAACTGCCAAGCTTTCTGACGGCTTTTAGACATATCAAGGTTCTCAAGTAACTCTATCCATCGTTCTTTTTTGGATTTGGCTGAGGTTGTGGACAAATTTTGGCCAGCGGTTATGGTTTTCATGCTGTAAGGATTATCGTTGAAGAGCCGGATATAGTTATGTAGATGCTTCCGGGATTCTTCTGTCACGCCAGGTATATAGCTTATTTGACAACCTCCTGGAGTAGAGAGCCTTGAAAATCTTTTCACGGCTTCCACAAATTCGTCATAGTTGGAGATTGAGGGTGTTAGTGTAATTAGTATTTGCATATATGTGGTTATCATCAACAGTTTTTTAAAAAATAATGTTACTCAATATTGTGCAACCAACAGTATTATGAATGCCAATGGACATTCATTCCAACAGGGCAGAAGTTTGTATAATGAAGTGCCTGAATAAGTTGAAACCTTGCATGCATGTTGTTTTTAATTTTTAAACAGTTTTTAAGTGAATTTATTGTATCAAGTGTTTTTTTTGTATTTGATGAGGAATATGATGTTTATATATTCATGATGTGTCCTAATCATAAGAAGTGTGGGCTGAAGTAGGAGTCGGTTGGATTCCGAAACATGTACCCATTTTTTTTTTATTTTTTTTTTTGTCGTGTAGCCTCCTGAGAGGCCGAGTGCAGGTCTTTCTAGTCGACGCCCGTGGGCGACCTGCGCGTCGGGATGAGAGATGGAATGGATGAAGATGAATGAAACAGGGCAAGGATGTGGAAGGAAGCGGCCGTGGCCTGTCAGAAGGTACTGTCCCAGCATTTGCCTGGTGTTGAAAATGGGAAACCACGGAAAACCATTTCAAGGACAGCCGACGGTGGGGGCTCGAACCCACGCGTCTACCGAGTCAGCAGAGAGCTTGGCCCCTTGGCCTAACGCAGCGCTTTAGCCCGCGTAGCCACTACTGTCGGTTTATGTACCCATAAAAGCGATAGGAATAAAGGTGTTGAATAGGCAGAAAAATTGGAGAAGTTTAAATTTTCATTAGTAATGATATTCAACAAGTTCGGATTGTATTCTAAAAAATGTCCGCAAATTTAGTCCAAACATTTTCCCCAGCTTATCTGCTATCCACACAGCCATGGAGAAAATTTTTGCGGATATCCGCATCCACACAGGGCTTTAGTTATAACCGAAACTGAATAACGTTTAAGTTTCACTATTTTCAGCAACCTCTTTGCTTTCATCTTTAATCTAAGCGTGAATACACATTCTAAACTTGTACGATAATATTACTTAGAAATCTCACTGTACTGTGTGCACACCATCCACACACACACACACACACAAAAAAACGGTGTTTGCAACACAGCCTGTGCTGAGTGGAGCGCATAAGTATCTGAGGTTGGCACTATTGTCGCTCGCGCAGAGGCCAGCTGACTCGTTGCATTCTTGCCACGGACCTTGAGCTGGTGGACGGACAGTAGGTATGGTATCCATTAGAGTCAATACACCAATCATTTATAAAACACTTCACCGTACTTCTCATAGAAGGGTAGGTATAGGGATTAACTTTTCAAAATACATTCTAAAATAGGCGAAATATAAAAATTATCCTAGAAGGACGACTTAAGCATATGTTGCGCTTCTCAATGCGAGACACAAAATTCAGGAGTCTATAAAGGGTCTCCAAAAACCACATTTTAAAGCCCTTAAATTAACAGTGTCTATGATATTCTCGGAAAACTAACTTCGCTCTGATAAACTTACGAAGGAATGACAAGCCCTTAACCATTGCAACAGTAGCTCAATTGAAAACTTCTGGTTATTAATACCAAAGACCGTTCGAAGAATGGGTACTTCTGGTAGTTACACACGTATATCAAAACCACGCTACTCATTCTCTTTTTCTATAGGACAATTTTCCCCACCATATGACCCTCTCTGATAAATAGATACATGAAATACCTATGGCGAAAATCAGAGAATTAGTGAAGGAGGGAGCATTACAGGATAGGATAGAGGAATCAAGGCTTAAATGGTTTGGACATGTTAAGCAAATGGATGGGAGGACACCCAGGAAGATGCACGAGATGAAAATGGAGGGAAAAAGACCAAGAGGAAGGCCAAGAAGGGTGGTGACAGAGATGGTGGGTGGACAGAAGACTATGGAGAGGCTTATGTTCCAAACAGACCCAGCCAGTGGGTGGAAACTGTGCAAGATGATGACTTCATAGCCATCAATATATGATAAATATACGTCCAGTTTTGGAAGAAATGACAAATACAACACTATGATCGCATTAACTTGTAAATTGTGATGTCCTCGGACACTCCCGGCACTAAAAGCCATACGCTAAATAAATAGCAGGAGCTGACATATGTGAAGATAACCATACCGTAAAATGCTTTCAAAAATGGAACGAGCCTCGGACATGATGGAGTTAATAGACGACGACACGGCTGTACACACGGACTAAGATTTGGAACTTTAAACCTAAGAACGCTGACGGGGAAGGTGGAGGAGATAGTGGATATGATGGAAAGAAGGAAGTTGGATTTATTGAGATTGGCAGAAACAAAGTGGAAAGGGGAAGGAAGGAGAGAACTGAGAAAACTCTATAGACTGTACTGGAGTGGGAACGAAGAGAGAAAGAGGAATGGAGTGGGAGTAGTAGTACGAGATGGTTTAAAAGAAGAAGTGAGAAGAATAAGTGATAGGATGATGAAAGTGAAAGTAGCACTGAGGGGAGAGACCGTAGAAATAGTGCAAGTGTATGCTCCACAAGTAGGCTGCGCCTCTGAAGAGAAGGAGGAGTTTGAAGAGGAAATGCAGAAGCAGCTGGTAGGAAGAAATATGATTGTTATGGGGGATCTCAATGCCCATGTAGGAAGAGAAAGACAAGGTTATGAGAGTGTTCTAGGACCAGAGGGTTGGGGCGGAAGAAATGAGGAAGGAAAGAGACTGTTGGACTTCTGCCAGAGGAACAGCCTGCTAGTTGGGAACTCCTGGTTTAAGAAAAGAGAGAGCCACACAATCACATGGTACAGTGATGACCTGACCAGGAAGTCCGTGGTCGACTATATACTGTATGAGAAAGAACCTAAATAAGAACATCACGGACATCAAGGTTATACCATCGGAGAACCTGGATAGCGACCATCGATTGCTGGTAATGAGCCTGAGAGGGAGTAAGGAGAAGAAAGGGACTGAGAACCAGGAAAGACATATAAGGATATGGAAACTGAAAGAAGGGGATAGAAGGGTAGAGTACCTCAAAATGGTAAAAGAAGGAATTCCAACAGATGAAGAAAGAGGGGTGGAAGAGGAATGGGCTAGATGTAAGAAGACACTAGTAGGTGCAGCAGTAGCAGTATGTGGGAGGACAAGTAGTAAGAAGAGGTGAAAGGAAACACCATGGTGGAATGAGAAGAGAAAAGATATAGTAAGGGAAAAGAATAGAGCCTTTAGGAGGTGGTATCAAAATAGGACGGTAGAGACAAGGGAAGAGTACCAGGAAAGAAAGAAGGAGGCGAAGAGAGTAGTGGCTGAGGAGAGAAGAAAGTGGATGGAAGAGTGGACAAAGATGATGGAGGATAGTGAAGGTACAAAAAAAGGTCCTGTATGGGATGGTAAAAAATAAGAGGCGGAAGGATCCTACGCATTATGTTAGAATGGTGAACAAAAGGGGACAAGAGATAGAAAATAGGGAAGAACTGAAGAAAATGTGGAAAGAATATTTTGAAGAACTTCTGAACCCAAATGGAAAAGATGGTGAGGAGGAAGAAATCGGGGAAGAGGAAGATGAACTGCAAACAGAAAAGGACTTAACATGGAAAGAAGTGGAAGATGCAGTGAACAAGATGAAAGGAGGGAAGGCACCGGGTGTGGATGAATTGAGTGTGGAGATGGTGAGAGCAGTAGGAGAGATGGGGATACAGTGGTTGTACCGAGTGATGAGGACAGCATGGAAGGAAAGTAAGACCCCAGAGGACTGGAAAAAAGGAATAATTGTCCCGATCTTCAAGAAAGGTAGTAGAACAGATTGCAGAAACTATCGGGGAATAACACTGATGAGTCATTGTGCAAAGATCTTCGAGAAAGTTTTGGAAAAGAGAATTAGGACAAGGATAGAAGGAGGGATGAGGGAAGAACAACATGGCTTCAGAGCAGGAAGGTCCGCAGTGGATTTGATTTTTGCTGTAAGGCAGTTACAAGAACAGCACTATGAGTATGGAACAGATCTACTGATGGCCTTCCTGGACATTGAGAAAGCATATGACAGTGTATGCAGAAACAAAGTATGGAAGTCCCTGGAGGATAGAGGAGTAGAGAAATGGACTATAAAGAGGATAAAGGAGATGTACAAGGGAAGCGTGAGCAGTGTGAAAGTGGGAGGAGAGAGATCAGACTGGTTGGAACAGAGAAACGGCCTGAAACAAGGAAGTGCACTGTCACCGTTACTTTTCATTGTGGTGATGGATGACATAATGACCCGAGTGGCACAAGTAATTGGGGAAGGAAAGATGAAAGCAATGGGGTTTGCAGATGATTTGGGGAAACAAGGAGGAGGAGGTACAGGAACAGTTGGACGTTTGGAAAGGAATAATACAAGGGTATGGGATGAAATTTAGCATAAATAAGAGTGCGATGGTGATCACAACAAGGAAGAAGGAAAGAACCACAACGGGAATAACAATTGGTGGGGAACAGCTGAAGAAAGTGGAGAGTTTCAAGTATCTGGGAAGCCTGATACAAGATAATGGAAGAACCGATAGAGAAATAAATGAGCGGGGGAGGCAGGCAGAAGCATTTCGAAGGAGTGTGAGAAGCATGTTAAGGAGCAAGGATGTCCTTCAGTACAGCAAAAAGATCATATCGGACGTACTATGTCCCTATCCTGACTTATGCCTCGGAGACCTGGGTTATGAAAGGAAGGGAGATGAGCAAAATACAGGCCAGTGAGATGAGGTTCTTGAGAAGCAGTATTGGAGCTACAAAGATGGACAGAATAAGAAATGAGAGGACCAGAGAATTAATGAAGGAGGAACCATTACAGGACGGTATAGAGAAATCTAGACTTAGATGGTATGGACATGTAAAACGAATGGAGGAGAAGAGGATACCCAGGAGAATACACGAGACGAAGTGGGAAGGAAAGAGACCGAGAGACAGGTGGCTGAAGGGGGTGGAAGAAAGCGTGAAGAAGAGAGGAGAAGACTGGACAAAGGTGGAGGCTGAGAGATGGTGGGAAGACAGAAGACGTTGGAGAAGCTTGTGTTCCAAACAGACCCGGCCAGTGGCTGGAAACTGTGCAAGATGATGATGATGACCGTACAATCAGCTTGTCACTCGTGCTTCAAAGATCCTGACTAGAATAATTTACAAGAGAATGGAATGACTGATAGAAACAGAGTTGGGTGGAGACCAATTTGGTTTTAGGAGAAACATGGGAAGAAGGGAAACTGTACTATTGTAAGTTTTAGGCTAATCTTGGAAGGTAAAACAAGGAAAAATAAGAATGTTCATGGCATTTGTAGACTTAAAAAAAGATTTTCGAAAAAGTTGATTTGAGTAAGTTGCTTGACATATTGGAAAGGATTGGAATAAAGTACAGGGATAGGAGGGTGCTATACAATCTATACAGAAACAATACAGCAATTATTTGAGTCGAAATCAAGAGAGAGAAGCTAGTATTCAGAAAGGTGTGAGGCAAGGCTGCAACTTTTCTATACATTGAACAAGCAATGAAGAAAATTAGAGAAAAATTTTAAGTATGAGTGATGATTCAATGAGAAATAATCGCAACTCTAGATTTGCAGATGACATTGTCATCCGAGGATTTGAATGAATGAATGAATTATTTAAATGGTATGGACTCCTCCTTAAGGAAGGAATTCATGATGAAAATCAAATGTACAACCAATATAAAGGAATGCAGCCGAAATATATCAGAAACCCTTATTGATGTCAATTTAGCAGGTGAAGAGTTAATGGAAGTTAGATACTTTTGTTACTAAGGAAGTAAAATGACCAGTGATGGACGAAGCAAAGAGGATATAGAAAGTAGGTTGGCTCAGGAAAGAATTTCTAAGAAAAGGAATCTGTTGAAATCGAATAGGTATTAGAAAGTAATTTTTAAAGCCTTTGTCTGGAGTATGGTACTCAAAGGACTGTTGGCATAGCAGAAAAGAGGAGAATAGGAGCATTTGAAATGTGGTGTTACAGGAGAATTATGAAGATCAGATGGGTAGATAAGAGTAACAAATGAAGAGGTATAAAGAATAGTGGGCGAGGAGAGATGTTTCTGGCAACTGCTAATGAAGAGAAGAGGTAGGTTGGTAGGACATGTACTGAGACACCCAGAAATAGCAAACTTAGTTGAGGAAGGAAGGGTCAAGAATAATAACTGTAGGGTAGACCAAGGTAAGAATATGTTAAACAGATTGCCTTGGATGTAGGATGTGGTAGCTATGCAGAGATGAAACGATTAGGTGATGACAGGAAGCCTTGGAGGGCTGCATCAAACCAGTCAAAAGACTGAATACAACAACAACAACAACAACGTGAGAACGGTACAGGCATATCAAGAGGTTCATTCCAACATGGCAAGTAAATTGTTTGGTAAAACATGACTTGTACTATGTATTAACTACTAGCATTCATTAGCTGCCATTGATGGTTTCATAGAGTACAGAAATGCAGTTTCTATGTAAAAAAAAAAATAAAAAAAAAAATTGGAGGATAGCTTCACTAATAATGAAGTAAATTACTAAATATACACTAATGTTCCATGTAGAATGAAACACTTAAATTGGAATCTACAGCAAGAAATCAATATTAGCTCATCCACTATCAAGAACAAACCAGTGGAATAAGGGTGAAACAGCAATAAACATAAAATAGCTATGAAGAGATTTTATTATGCCTACGGTACTCCTGGCAGGAGAAAGAGTTCAAGTACGGTACGTTTGGACTCGCTCCACTGTCTGTGCTAAGTGGACTTTCGACTTCTTAAATGCGTGATGAGGCACGTGCATGTCAGTAGTATTATGCTTTTTGACGTATTGCGGGGGCTGTCTCCAAAAGCGTCACACGTCTGAGCCTACAGCACCATGTCAATTGAAGGACATGAATTGCAAAATTGCCTTACTTCCAGGAATAGAGGCCTCTTCACCTTCTTACCTTTTTTTCATTCAGCCTCTTTTCATTTATGAAATAAGTAAGCTTATGAGATCACCTTTTGTCCGTGCGTGTGATTCCCCCTAATGAAATCCGAACGGCCGAAGCGATTTCAATGAAACTCGGTAAGTGCATACTACTACCTCGTCCGACCTCGACCGTGCCTTTCAACCTTTTAATACAATTCACCAACCCAACATGGCGGCCGCACAAAAGACAAGTTTTTCATCCAATTCAACACAGCATGGATAAAGGAAACAGAGTAGCTCTGATTATATAACATGACTAGCAGAAGTACCCGTTCTTCGAACAGTCTTTGGTATGAATAACCAGACGTTATCAATTCAGCTACTGTTGCAATGGTTAACGGTTTGTCATTCCTTCAAAAGTTTTATCAGAACGAAGTTAGTTTTCTGGGAATATCACACACACTGTTAATTTAGGGGCCTTAAAATGTGGTTTTCGGAGACCCTTTATAGTCCCCCGAATTTTGTGTCTCACATTGAGAAGCGCAACATATGCTTTGGTCGTCCTTCTAGAATAATTTTTATATTTCGCCTATTTTAGCATGTATTTTGAAACTTTTTTTCCCTATACCCACCCTCCTATGAGAAGTACAGTGAAGAGTTATATAAATGATTAGTGGATACCTACCTAATTTTACGACGCTCCAAGCATCCGAACACGAGTTATAGATGTACATAAAGATACACAGAAATACAGACACACAAATCCACGTTTTGCTTGCATCCGTCAAAAATCAAACCAAAACGCGTAAAAGAAACAAAATTGAAACTTTAATAAACAAACAATCATATGATTATAGATAGGTGTATTTATGCAGGAGCAAAGGCAGCTAGTGGCCATGAGGCAAATTAACTCTATTGACTACAACGTATCACCCAGATGTCCAAATATGGATATATCAACCACACAATATCAAACAAATTCAAGGGGACAGATGACCTCGTAGTTCCACCCTTTAAAACAATAAGTAACTAAAACAAAATCATCCTTACGATGTACCCGTTTGTTGACAAAAAGAATGATTAGTTAAAATGTGCTCTCAAACTAAATTCACCTAACGTGTACTACCTGACGTGAAAATAAAATTGAATACCTCAAATTCCTAAAAAGCCGCAAAAATACTATTTCAATTCAGGAATTTTTGAAAATAATATTGCTGTTTGGAGATATAATAGACCATCTGTACAACATATCGCACGTGTATGTCGGGTGAAAGAAATCTGGAGTGCCCCTTGACCCCTTAAGCGCATTGACAAATTATACAGTCTTAGTTGGTACCGTGATAACCTTATAGCCATTTGCAAACGTTCACAGAAATGTAATAAATGGAGTGGTATTACTTCTTACAGAAAGAGATGGAAAGTTGGATGTCATCTCTTGAGATACTGTTGCCATGGTTACCGGCTTATATTCCTTGATTAGTTTATTAAATGAAATTAGTTTTCAGGGATTATCTCAGAAACTGTGGGTTATAGAGCCTTAAAATTTAGTTTTCGGTGACACTTTAGGGCCCCCGTGTTTTGTTTCCGACACAGAGGGGCTGAAATTGAGCTTTGTCTCATCGTTGTGTGCCATTATACAATAATAATAATAATAATAATTATATAATTATATAGAGATAGGGATTAAATAGACCTTCCGTACCACACCCACACGTGTAAATCACGTGAAAAAATTCTAGAGTACCTCTTGACCCCCTTAAGCTCAGTATACTGTATGTATTGATGCATTTTACACCGTAATTTGGTTCCGTGATAACCGTATAGCCGTTCACAAACTTTCACAGTAATGTAATTATTGGAATTGTATTGCGTTTAACAATGACCTGTGAGATTCTGTTGCCATAGTTACTGGGTTGCATACTTTCATTATTTTATTAAATCAAATTAGTTTTCTGGGAATAACTCAAAAACTATTGGTTTTAGGGCCATAAAATGTGGTTTTCGGGGCCCGACCTCCGAGTTTTGTTTCTGATATGGAGGGGCTGAAAATGAGCTTTGTCTGGCCCTTCTACACCTATTTCAGCATGCATTTTAAGGGGGTATGCCCCTCATATGAGAGATACGGAGAAGAGTTACATCAATGATTAGTGTCGTGCCTCTGAAGGATATCTGTACCAAATTTTACGTTGATCCACCCAGCCGTTCTCGAGTTATAAGGGAACATACTTGTCCACAGACAAACAGACAGACAGACAGACAAAAAAAAAATTTTCGCGCGCATCCGTCATAAAACAGTCTGAAACTCGTAAATAACGCAAATTTCCGTAGAAATTCAGAAAAAACAGACAAACTTTCATTCTTATATATATAGAGATTCTGCATTTCCATGATCAAATGGGGCAAAAGTTTCATTAGACCAGTACAATTCATTGAAAAACTTTCAAGCAACTCTAGCCATGCTAAAATACAGCATTTCTCGATTAAGACATTATGAATGATTTTTAAATATCTAAAGGAATTTTAACATGTTAATGTGTTTTAAGACTTTTCATTTTACTCTTAAACCAGGAATGCATTCTGCATGAAGTGGATTCTACCACGCATACATGTAAACTTTAGTATAAGCTTGTCTGATATATCAGCACATTTGTTCATACATGTTTGTGTTTTTACTTTGAATCAGTGTTTTATATGGACTGTTTTCACACCTGACAATGTGTACTGTATAATGCTCAAGGCTGAAGAAGGGGGAAATGTTTGTCCCCAGAAACATGTCTCTCATTAAAAGTTAAATATTTCAACACAAGTTGTATTGATTGGGCGGAAAATAGAATAGATTTCAATTTTAAAAGCTAAGCTGGAAATGGGGGCAGATGACCTCATAGTTCCGCTCCTTAAGACAACAATAACTAAGCTGGAAATGAAAACGCTAGATGAAGCTGTTTGCATGAGCCGACTCAGATGTTAGGATCATGTGAAGAGAAAGGGGGAAGAGAGATTACCTAAGAGGTTAATGAGTTCGGCTCTAGAGGATAAGAGAAGCAGAGGTAGGCCTAGGGTGCGAAGGTTAGATTCAATGTTGAATGATATACTGTGTATGCTCTTTCTGTAAGCCACCACTGCACATTGTGTCATGTTTCCAAATACACCACAAACTCGAGCTCTACTAGGGGTATTAGTATATACTCATACCAACTTCTAAGATAATATCTGGGTTATTTCAACAATTATGTAAGTTTTTATCATATGGTTCACTCTAATACTCTCACATTCAGTTTCCACTAATTCACAGGGGGATGACCAGACATTTTATTGCCGACAATGCTCTAGTACATAAATGTTAAAATAGGCCAGATTTTATCTTTGAAGTTGATATGAGTATACACTAATATCCCTAGCAGTCACCCATGTGTTAATGGGCATGTTGGTCATACTAAGGGTGGTTACAATAGCCATGGAGGTAATGGGTATGGTATCCAAAATTATGGAATTTGGATTTTGCTGAAGACTGGCATTGTTGGTCATTGGCAATACATTTTTCAAGAAGCATATCAACCACCTCCTCACCTAGACCAGTGGTAACGATTGCAGACAAATTTACTTAATTAATTTTCTTATTTCCTTTCAGCGGCTTCGGTGGCATAGTTGGTAGCATACTGAGCTTCTATGCCCAAGATAGCGGGGTTCAAACCCGGCCGAAACCGTCGGATTTTTTAAGAGCGTTAAAAATCCCTCAGTATGCCTTCCTTCGGAGGGGAAGTAAAGCCGGCGGTCCCATGTCATATATTTATGGCATGTTAAAGAACCTTCCACTAATTGCACCTGTGTGAAGCTAAATTTTATAGGTTAAGAATGTAAATAACTTAGGTTCCTACGTTCGTCACCAAGAGCCGACTGCAAGTGGCGTCTAGTAGCTAAGTTCTGAACTAGGCCTAGTAGTCGTTGACAGTGGCATTTGGCGGCAAAAGTAGGAACTATTTGAAAAATTCAAAGTTGCAGTTTACTTGAATTAAAAATCAGATACACACACTAATACAGTCATCACAATTAACACCGGTTATCAGACAGATTCTACACACACCCAAAGTACACGGGACTACATGACCGCGTTGTCGCAGCCCCTAAACTGAGGAACCAACCAACTTATTTATTTTCTTTTTAGATAAGAGGATCCAAGTGCAACGAGTCTTTCATCCACCAAGAGAATCACGAATCCACATCGATGAGTAAACATTAGTTATCGTTTACTGCGTTTTCATTTCCTCAAGTCAAGAGTACCGTATTTACTTGCATATAACGCACAATCTTCTTTTTACCGAAAATATGTACGAAAATATTTGGTGCACGATATATGCGGGGATTTGTGTGTGAAAGACCGTATTCCCAAAAAAAATTAAAATTTGCTTTATTGAAACAAGACAACAGGCATACTTACCCCATTCATTGCCACCGACATCACTGCTGCCAATCTCCGAGCTTCTCTCGCATGTATCATTCTGGTTATCATCCCATACTGCATCAGCCTGACTTCCGTCCAGCACATTTGTGATGCCAGTCTTCAAGAAGCACTTCACAACAACGCCCACATAATCCAATACACAGAGATTTCAACTGACGGCATCTTCATTTTGCCTACTGGCATCAATTCATGCCACCCCCTACTGCCATCCATTCGGCGTAACATTTACGAATATTGTCCGCGCTTGTTGACGAAACCAACTAAGGGCTGTAAACAAATTGCAAGTCCACCACGAATTACGAGATCAAATTTCATTTCTCCAAGAAGTTTCTTCGTGTCTTTCACCAAGCATCTGCGGAAATCGTCCAACATAGCATTGTTGGGCGTCGGAGCAGTGCTCTGGCCGTGTTCCCCCCACTTTACGGACCCAGTCCTGGACAAGAGCTGTATCCATCCTTTCTGTTGAACCTGCACATAAATGCCTTTAGGAAACTTGGCTTTAGGCATTGTTTTTCTTTTGAAAATAACCTTGTGTGGTAATTTTCTTCAGTCTGCAGTTATTGTTAGCATGACAGCGCAACACTGTTTTTCATACCCACACGCTAGATTCTCCCTTCTTGTTGATGGTGGCGTTGCCAATTTTAGGTAAGAGACAATTGCTTTTCTTCTGGATTGCTATCACATGGCGAAGAAAATCTAAGATTTGTTGTTGAAATCGCTTGGCATTCTCTGACAGAGATGTTCACCTTCGCAGACACAATCCCTTTCGTTTCATGAATCTACAGATCCAAACAGCTCATACTTTGTTTAATCGCTAGTTTACACGCTTTGAAATGTAGCATATCGTGTGAGATACCAAAACCATCATTTTTCAACTTTGTAATGTAATGAAGCAACTCTTCTTCCAGCTCAGGAAACTTAACAGTTTTAGCCCTCTGAATGCCTTATATGTTCGGTTGGTGGTTTCTTGTGCAGTTTTCTGTTTACGCCAGTAGCGAACATCAGTCACACTGAATTCAAGACTGGCAGCTCTATAACCACTCTGTTCTGCATAATTTGTAACTTTGAGTTTAAACCCAGCCGTATAACCTCCAGGTTTCTCCATAACTTGAAGATCGACCTACACAAGAAAACAATCACACTTAACTGAGAAACACCAATGAAAAGTGAAGACAGAATACCGATGCTTGCCGACAATGCAACAGACAGACAACAAATATCATGGAAGAAAGGAAAGCACCGCTGCCAAAATGAACAACAGCATCGCGGGCGTGTGATGTCCAGAGGGTGGGAGTTCTTACTTTACTTGATCGCCCTACACAAGAAAACAATCACAATCATTATGATGATGTCAGAAATTAATGTGCGAGGATTTTTTCCTGCAATTTAAAATTTAAAGAAAGGGGTGCGAAATATATGCGAGTAAATACGGTATTTATTGTGACTAAAGTATCATATAGAAATTTTACACCTATTAACCTGTTATCTTACTATCACAAGCTTTGTTCTTATGCAACATACAGAAAATGCATCCTACAGATAATCTTTGCACATAGCTCAGGGCAGTGAAGTCCTATTTTGTTTCAATGAAAAGTACTATAGCACGTCATAGATACTATCTAGTGAAATAGGTGACGAAAGCTCTTGGCCTGCAGATTTGCAGTGCGTCTTTAAAATAAAAAAATGTTACCGTATATTTTTTAATTAATAAAGAAAAATCAAAATTCTTGGGACTTGCGCATGCGCAGAATCTCCTTGGCTCATGACACACGGCAGATAAAAGTCCACCGCTTTTTAATGCGATAGTAATTTACGAGAATTATAAGGGAGGAGAATATTTTCTATGATGTTTCGAAGATATACTGTATATACAGGAATAGAATTATAAAAGAAGGGAAATGTTAAAAAACTTCAACTGTCAGTTGAATATGTATGTTGTTTATGTAGCTTTATTGCATCCCCTTATCATTTGTTCGGTGGCTCAGGCGGTAGCGCTGCAGCCTATGAATTAAATTATGCATCGTCAAAGGAGTTTGAATCCCACCTCCGATAGATATACACGAGTGGACATAATTCTGGACACTTTTTTGTTATAGGTTGGACTCAACCATATAGCTCAGAATAAATACTTACTGAGAGTATATAGTGTTACGCGCCACCCCCTAGTGTCACTTTTGTTAACTGGATTACGGAGGGTAGAAAACACAACACCAATTACTGCTTTAAAGAGAAGTTAGCTTTATTGCTTGCAGGAAGAGGTACACTACTCATCAGCAAATACAAGCAATTGGAACCGTACACCAGTTTCCTCAAGTCTCTTCCTTGAGCGCTCTTGGCCCTTTCAACTGTCAACAAACCACAGAAGTTAAACTGTCTTAATGAGTGCGGTGGCCTTGACAGAAACTACCTGCTCCTCTCCCTTATGTACACCAACTACAGTTACTTACGATAACATGCTGCGCGCTGTTCACAAGCTGGGAAACAATGACACTGGATTTCGTAACTCGCACGGCACTTCGTCACCACACTTCTGTCGGTCAGGAAAACACGCACTAGCTCAGAAACACACACCCACAGAAAAACTCGGTCCCCTCACTGTTGAAGCCGCTTATATAGCAGGCTGGTGACTCACTGAATTCTAGAATCGTCCAGGACACACGGCTTCTCGACATTTCCTTTACTGGCTGGGTCACGAATATTCTGGACCATCCCTTTCACTTCGCAGTCCGTTGCGTAACGAGCGCGTAATACACTGAGGCAGAGCACACACAGCCCGGGGGAGCTGTGACTCATGCGGCGAGCGACGAAACAAACTCACAGCCGTAACAATAGCTTATTTTCTTCAGTTTTTTATGACACCGTACAACACTGTTACTTGTTTATGACAAGTTAGTAATGGGCATTGTTGGTTGTATTGCAATTTTGCTCTCTTTGTTATGTACCAATGTTGATGAGAAAAGAGCGGGAAAAAGTTATTCATTTCTTGAGCTCAAGTTTCCTTCCCATACCCATTATTGTCATATGGTATACTGTAGCGGATGTCATTGTTAGTAAAATTCACGATTTATTGAGTGCTTTAGTGTGCTTCTTGCTGTGATCTGAAGAAGTCTTTCATTTTGTAGTGCGAGTGAACATTTCCTCAACTTGTTAGCTGTCCTTTCAGTGAAGAATGAGTACCGTACGCCCAAGAAACGGATTGATTGGTCACCATCTAAACGCAGTCGAGCTATAACTTGACGTGAGGAAGGCTAAACGTTTGAAGCGATTTCAGCAAGGCTGGGCGGTGGAGCTACTAAGTCAAGTGTAAGGAAGGTTATAAGATAACCAGGAGTTCTAAAACTGTTCCTATAACTGGAAGAAAACCTGGGCTATCTGCTCAAGATGAAAGAAGAATTTGCCGCCTTGCGTTACAAGACCGTTGGCGTACTGCAAAAGAGATTAAAGAAGTGCTGGAATCATCTGGAGTCACCATTACTGACAGAACCATTCTAAGAAAGTTGTGTGCGAATGGTTTGCCAGCCAGGAGGCCAAGAAAAAGCCTTATCTTAATGTAAAACAAAGTGAAAAAAGCGTAAAGTGGGTTCTGGAACTCAGATCATGGACTGATGTGGACTGGAGAAAGGTAATTTGGAGTGATGAGACACGTATTTTCATATTTGGAAGTGATGGTAACAAATACGAGCGTCGTCGACCTGGCGAAGATTTGTTACCAGAATACAAAACCGCTACTATGAAACATCCAGTCAGTGTAATGGTGTGGGGATGCATGACAAGTCATGGTTTTGGTTGACTACATGTGATAGATGGTACATTAAATGCCCAAAGATACCAAACTGAGATCTTGCAACCAAATTTGCTAACTTCAATTAAGGATTTGTTTCCCTATCATCAGAGACAGTGCTTCCTTCAACAAGATGGTGCACCATGCCACACTGAAAAATTGAGCATGAAATGGTCGAGAGATCATCGTATTAATGTTTTGCCATGGCCAGGTAACAGCCCTGACCTAAACCCAATAGAAAACTTGTGGGAAAGACTGAAAGTAACTTACTTGTTTCGCGCCAAATTCCAGGGGAAAAAATGGAACTTGTTGAAACCATCATCCAGGCTTGGTCCAAGGTCATAACTACAGACGATCTTCAAAGGTTAGTTGGCTCCATGCCTCTCAGAATCGAAGCAGTAATAAAAGGCAAAGGATTCCCCACAAAATGTTGATTAACTGTTAGGTTGCAGAGACTGTTTTATACTGTGGAATTAATGCCGTCCTCACATAACGGCCGTGATGTTGTGTATTTCAAATTTCATCCTTAAATACAACCACATGCCACAATATTACTTATGCATTACATTAATTTGCTTATAACCCCATCACCTACCAAGTAAATACAGTAGGAAAATAACATAAAAATACATTGCAATATGAAAAGTGTCCAGAATTATGTCCACTAGTGTATATATATATATGCGTACTCTCCTTTCTGGCTACTGGTATTACAGTACATTGTCAAAACATCTTACTTTTAGCATTTCCGTAAACTAATTCTCCGCGACTTACGTTGCCATATACTGTACTTCACTTTCGCCATGAGAGACAATTGGCGAACATAATTCATTTGAAGGCCTCCGACAACGTGTTCACCCAGCCCCGTGTACTTTGGTGTGTGCATAAAAATTTCTCTGATAATCTGTGTTATTGTGATGGCTGTATTAATGTGTGTATTTGTAATTAAGGTGGGGAATGGGAAGGAGACAGCCGAGGCCTTAAATTAAGAACCATCCTGGTATTTGCCTGGAGTGAAAGTGGGAAACCACGGAAAACCACATCCAAGGTTGAGGTGGGAATCAAACCTTCGTCTTCTTAGTTATGCCTCAAGAGACTGAGAGTGCCCCGTTTTTGCCCTCAGACCAGAATTAAATTTCTTGGCAGAGCAGGGAATCTAACCTGGATCTCTGAGGCGATAGCCAAGAATGTAGCCTTAAAAGTGGGCTTCCCAGAGTTAATACTTTTTTAGACATGCATGGGACAGAGAAATCTAAAACAGCCCACATTACGCTGACAGGCGAAGTGAGTCTAGGCCTATGCTCATTCCAGTAGCTGGCGAAGTGATTCTATGCTCCCATGCAAAATTTACTGTCATGGAAACCCCAAGGATTGTACGTATAACAAGTGATGGAAATTGCTTATTTAGAGCAGTTGGTTTTAAAGTATCATTTAACAACTAGATATTCCTCGAGTATAAATGTACTTCACACTTAATTGTCAGAGGTATTTTCAATACGCACAAACGTAAATGTGGAAAAATGCTTCCGTAATGACATTTGTGGCTAGCCAACAAATGAATGTACTTAATTTATTTACTTATTTGTTTCACAAGTACCTATATTTTAATACAGAGTTAAGAATTTAAATGAAAATATAAATATAAACCAAGATAACACAAGATATTTCCAGTAATTTATGTACAACTAAGAGCCAAAGTCTAATTAAATGTTCTTTGCCCAGTAGCAGACTTCCTAGGGGAAGCTAGGATCAAATCTTCCTTTGTGCATGTTGATTGGCACAAGGTACACCCCCTGCTACTCTCCACAATCACATAAGGATGAATGTGTTGTAAAACCCCATTCTGCAGATTTCCTGTGCGAAGTCCTTTCAGTGCCTTCCATGTAGCCCATTCATCCTTTGGAACCATTCAGTTTGAAAGAATGTCAGTTCTTTCCTCCCTCTTCTGTAGTCCATAACAAACATATATCTTAATCATATGTGATTCTTTTCAGGTTATTTTTGTGCATATTCCAGTAATTGGGATTATTATATTGTGTTGACCAAATGAAAAAAATACAACAATAATTGTCAATATCAGATATAATCAACCATGCAGGATTTGGTTGTGGGTGTTGGGTAATTACAACAGTTTTATCTTATTTGGCCAGGATATGACCTAGTGCACTAGGCACTTGTGGATTACCGAAGGTGGAAAGTAGTAGTTTATTCATGCTATAGGAGCATGAATGTTGAGAGTAATGAAAACAGAGGTTATTCAATTAGAATCGTGGGTTGTATATGGCAACACCCAATGTATTCATGAGAGGCTTGTCTGTTCTCAGTGTTTTGTAGTACATTTTTGTAGCCTGATATTGAATTTATGTATAGATCAAAGGAAGCTGATACGTCAGCATGTAGTTGTGCGTTATGTACGTAACACTCAGATCCTAATATCGAATGTAGCGCTTTATTTTGAAAAAACCTACAATTTGTTTATTGACGAGGGGACTGCATAGCCCCAGACGGGACAGGCATACTGTATTTCCTAGCATATTCGTCACCATCACATAAATGTCTCACCTCACTTTTCAAATGTAGAAAATTGGTTTACAAAATTTCATCACATAGTTATTGCATAACCCATGCGTATTTGAGCTGCCGCAAGCTTATAACCTGGCGTGAACTCTTCAGATAAAAGGAGTCCCTTCCCCTGTGCTTATGGGCTATGACCACTCAACGCGAGTGGCCAGGATCGACACTTTGTATTTGTGCGCTGATCAGTTGCACTGCCACGAGCATATAACCTGGTATGACCTTGTCAGAAGAAAAGTCTCGTCTCTCTTCTTGCAGGCTATTACTCCCACAGCGCGAACGGCTGGCCTCCGCTCAGCGCCGGTCCAGGGGAGTGAAACTTATATGGACCTATCGCTTCCGCGAGTTGGATTCAGAATGCCCAGATTCAATAAGGCGCCATACGAAGCACTGCTAGCCCCACTTTGCCCAAGTAGAAACAGGCTCTGGCTATATGCAAGGGACACCTCACGCCAGTTTACTTTCATGGAATCGCAACAGATCCCCGTTGGTGTTTGTTACTTACGTGGCGTTCACAATGAGAAAATACAATAATTGTACAGTGGTCATAATAAAATGAAATACACGGGATTACAAATAATACCAATATTAAGAAAGCGCACTAGGGGTAACATATAATTATACAGCATACTTTTAAAAATTGTGGTCTTTCTTCCTTGAACTTAAATATTCTTTGTATAATCGTCGCACCCTAGTTTTCTTCCAAGAATTTTAGGCTAAAAATATGCAATGATTATGCGAGGAAATGCGGTATTCCATTATAGGCCGCACAATAGAGCTATATGTTAAGAGTTTGCTGAAGACGTTCAGGGAGCTTTAGGACCTTAATAGAGGCCAAAGCCGCTTTTGCTTGGTAAGTCAGTGCAGATACTTCCTCAGCAAAAGTTAATCTGTGATCGTGCATGATTCCCCGATATTTGGTAGCTGTCTGCCATTGATCACTTCTCCAAAGAAAGATAAGACCGGAACTGCAGAGTGTTTGAATTTCATAGTGAACAGAGTGGCAGAACATTTATTAATGTTAATCTTAAAGCACAATTTTCCTAGATAGGTTTCTAGAATAACTAGGGCGTCTTGAAGATTCTCCTCGACTCAATGTCCTCTCGAGGAAGTAGTGGCGATTGCTGTGTCATCAGCATATAAGTGGAGGCTTATGTTATCCGTTTTCGGGATGTCAGCGACACGGACGTTGAGGCGGGAGAGGGAGAAAACACTGTCCTCAGGTACTCCTGCTCTATCTTCCTCAGAGAGGATTGGGCATCCTCCAAAGAATCTTCTGTTCCTAAGATAGGAATTTATTACTAAGCAAGTATTCTGGAAATCCTTTGTGCTTCAATTTGTATAGCAGTCCACTATGTCATACTTGATCGAACGCACGACTGATGTCTAAAAGGCAAACTCTTGTTATAATTAAATCCATGCTTAATAAGTTCAGTTAATCTAAGTAGTTGGTGAACTGTGGAGTTGCCTTTACGGAAACCGAACTGCACATCATTCAGGGTGTCGCTAATAAAGACTAAGCCTGGAAAGTACCAATCCACGTTTCCCATGTGAGTCTTGCCGTATAATAGAGAGAGGTATAATTTCCAGTCCTTAGGGATATATAACATGACTGCATGGATTTGACGCTTTAATCAATACCATTCCTCCTTCAGTAGAAGGTCGCGAGTGACTTGCAAGCACCACCTAGTCATATTTTACCCTTTGATTAAAGCCTTAAGGGTGGGAGGTATTGTGGCAAGTGTGTAATGTTTGTATATAGGGCCGATGGCAGCTGTGCGGGCTGCATGGAGGAGTTTCTCTAAGAGGGAGTCAACATCTCCTTTACAGAGAATGCTGGAATTACTAGCGATGGAAACTTTTGAGGGTGTGGTGGTATAGGTCCCAGTTGAACCTGCAGAGATGAGGGAATTTGGTACGGGATGAGGCGTAGTTGGAGTCTAATGTAATGAGGATGGGGCCTTTATCAAGGTCTAGGGCAGTGAGATTGTTTACCTCTATTGGGATATCCAAGTTTTTGCTAATGGCAAAATGAATAATAATAATAATAATGATGTTATTGGTTTTACTTCCCTTTAATTACTCTGGCTTTTAGAGATGCCGGGGTGCCGGAATTATGCCCTGAAGGGTATATCTTATGAGCCTGTAAATATACTGACATTGCTACGGCGCATTCGCGCACCCTCAAATGCCAGCTGCATACCTGCCAACTTTTGAAAAGAGCTATCAGTAAAACTCACGCGCGACAAAAAAAATACCCCGGCTTGACGAAAATAATAATACTTCTGGGCTACAAAATACAATAATTCATGCTTTAAACAGGATACTTCAATGAAATCATATCTACTTACATGATTTGTAGATGAACATAACAATCGAGAAGAAATCCATGTTAATCCGCAGCAAGCGTGGTGAATATTGGTTTGGAGCATACATAAAAGGACTTCCTTGATAAATTAAGCAGATATACGATAATTGAAAAAGGCTTTACACAATAAAACTTGTTTAACGTAACACAGGCAAGAAATAATATAATACACACTGCAAATCACATGCTAGTTTGACTTTAAAGTCATGGCTGTGGCCTTTTTAGCTTCCTGCAAATAGTCTTTAGAAAATGTTTTGTCATAACAGGGACCAGAACTCCTGGTCTTAAAAATAGAAATAGACTCCAGAGATCCATTGGGCATGGATGATCTGAACTGTGTTCTATTTTTCTACACAATGCTGAAAACACGTTCACATTCTGCATTGCTATGGGGTATGGTGAGAATAGAGAGCATTACTCTATAAATTCTGTTATACTTGAAGTCCACCAGCTCCACGAATTCTTGATATTTGTGCCCAACTGGAATCACTTGCAGCATCTTGATGTGCAGCCAAAGTGTTATTTACCTGAAGAGCTGTGAACTGCCTCTGAAGCTCATTCACTACCTCACCTGTGGTTTCATTCTCTTCCTTGCATAACGTGATAGGAAACTATTCCAAGAAAAAACGAATGGAAGAAAACTGTGCATCTTCAATTTTGTCTAAGCTAGCAACTTGAGCATTCTTTAACACGTCATCCTTGAGTGGAAACTTGTTGATGATGTAGTCACAGGCAGCACAAAAGTAGTTTCTCACTGATGAAAAGAAAAGGGATTTATCTGTATCCTGGAGATCATTCACTATGTTCGAAGTTTGAATGCCAATAACTAACTCATCATCACTTCCTTGATTTTGAATCAAGTTTTACTCAACTTCAAGCAATGGGGAACTTTTGGGCTTAAACTTGTTGAACAGCTGCTGCAGCAAATCCATTAGAAGTTCTAATAACAAGTGAACTTGTGGGGAAGAAGTCTGAAGGGCAACATTCAATTTGTCAAATACAGGAATAGTCCCTTGAAGGAAAGTGCAAAAGGCCTTGTTCAAGTTTGAGGACAGGAACATTAACCATTTTCCTCACGAGTTGTAGCAGAAGTCTTACTTTTTAGGATGGGTTTGTCACATATGGAAGAATATGCTATTCTTTTAGGGGCATGTGTGGTAGCAGAATCAAGAATTGGGGCAGATGACCTCGTAGTTCCACCTATTAAAACAACAATAACTAACTAACTAGAATCAAGAATTCTCTTCTTCTGATACTCTTTGGATCCACTTTGTTCAACTTTAGGTATTCTGAAAGATGTCAAGCTTGTGGAAATGTTTTGGGTACATAATATTACTTCCTTGAAGAAAGAAAAAAGCGGATCCCATTGGTCCAGTAGTCGATTAGAACATCTGCCTAAAGATAACCACCTAGTACATACATGCTTCAGAATTTTCTTTGCCTCTTTATTGTGCAAGTTTTGAAATTTCTGAAGGAGTTCTTTTCTCTTTACACCCTTCTCTAAGAAATAAAATATATCAACAAGGATCTCATCCACTTTAACTGGTAATCATCCAGCACCATGTTCAGCTGCTAGATTAATAAGGTGGCAAATGCAACCTATGATGGCAATACCTGGTTGAACTTCCTTCAAAACTGCTGAAACCCCATTTTTGTGTCCTATCATAACAGGAGCATTGTCGGAGCAGAAAGCTACACAGTTTACAATTGGTATATTATGAGAACTCAGCTGTGATAACATCAGGTGACCTATGTTTCGCCCTGTTGAGTCCCCGTCCAACGCTGGTATGGATAGCACAGTGACCACTACTTTTTCCTGCGGAACATCATAGAATATAACAACAATAGGATACAACTTGGCATTCATATCATTGCTTCCATCCGTTGCCAAAGAAAATGGTCCATTCTGAAAGCACTTAACAACTTCAGATGATGCATTTTTTGCCATTTTATTTACAATGCATGTTGTTTTCGTGCGACCACAACTATATTTCTTTGCAATTTCTGATGTGGGAAACATCTTCTTAAATAAAGGACCAGCATGATCAGCCGCACTTAAGGGCAAATTGTGTTCCACCAAAAAGGAAGTAAACAGACACTCGGCCCTAATTACGTCACTGTCAACGTTTCCAGACTTAGCAAAAAAGGTGTAGATTTTCTTGCTAGCTTCCTTCGATTTAACGTTAACTTATGTGTTTACCGCACTTCACACGATTACTTAAATAGTTTTTTCCACCATGTGAAATATTAATATTACACCCACATACCGTGCAAAAGTCAAATTTTTCTCCCAGGGTGTCGAGCGATGACCTTTTTTCAAATTCCCGTATAATTCCCGTATTTCCAGTACGAAAATCCACCAAATTCCCGTATATTTTAGAACCCTCTAAGACTAGAGTTCGCATACTGAATGGCTGAAAAATTAATCTTACATCGCGAATCAATATTTTCTGGCGTTAAGTGTAACTGCATTTTTGGAGACACTTCCGCAGCTCACGGGTGATGGCGAGATTTAGGCCTAATCCGTAGCGTGAGCAAAGCGCGCGCGCGCGAGTGAACTCTCGCAGATGGGATGAGATGCTACGAACACAAATAAAATACTGTTTACCTGAGGAGAGCTGATATAAATGACTTTTACTGAGGAGGGTTGAGAGAGTAGAGAATAGGAGTGTCACATAATAAATATTTACGGGAAGTGACTGAATTGTATGGTACCGTACCCTTATAGAGCTTCCACGAGTTAAAATGGCATCGAAGCTCATGCATAACGAACTTCCGGTCCGCGAATCTCCATTTGATTTTCATTGGCAGTTTAAACGTTCGTTCGTGATTATCTTCGTTATTATTTCGGGTTGTGGTTTTGTTTTTAGGCGTTCAACTTATGAAATAAGAACCTGAGGGTTGGCCTTTCATGAATATTCCAAAGACAAGTGTCTCCAAAAAAGAGTAATTAGTAGAACTTCGCATCAGAGACGACCATAACAAACAGCTTGCCTACAAAGTGTGCGATTTGCACATTTCAAACGGCATTGGTCTAACATATCCTAGACTACAATAATTAACTTGGTGCAAATTATATATGTTATATGTGAGAATATAATTATAATTTGCTATCCGGTTGTTATATTGGCATATCAAGCATTAACGTGACCCGTTTAAATGCTAAATTGTGACGTAAGCTACGAGTTGTAGGCTATTCGCCGTACCGGTAGGCCTAATATTTACTAACGCATCGTTTCTTTAATATTTATTTAATCATTATAATTATAATAGCATATCTATTAACACTTATTTAACGAATAATAATTTTATAATTCTATACATATTCCAGGTATTGCAAGAAAGCGATATTTGATAGCACATGCGGTTCTACCTTGAAATCCAACCATGCCCAGTTTTCAGTACCTATGGAGGATATTGCCGTAAGTTAATAAACTAAACAACTGGCAACATTTTTTTAATGCTCATTTACATCTTCACCCTAGTCTACGGTAAGTACCATACGGTAATCACTGAAAGAGTAGGGGGATTATGATCCCAATTTCACAAACGAACGGACCTCATTTTGCATGAATTATGGAACCCGAATCCTAATGGAGGTATGGATTGTCTGCATTTAGAAATATGTTAGTCAATAATTTAAAACAAGATGCCAGAAAACTAAATACAAAAAGCTGCGTGCCTATAACGGTGTAAAGTTGCTCCGTGAAAAATATACACCTCGCCAAGATTATACGACGTGCATACAGTTAAATACAATCATTCAATTGGAGAAACACTTTCTTTGACACGATCTTATAAGCAATTCAAACATAAACTGCTGTAATTTACGGGAAAATGTGCAACATTTAGAGACTAAGAGAGTTGTATGTGGCACAACGTTAGCTGACATTTCGCATCATTAATACATAAGGAATGAACACATGAACACATGTAGAGCCTTCTCACTGCACACAGCTGAAGATCATATCATTCTTGGTATATTTTACGTTCTCTTAACAACAATAAGTTGCTTAGTTACATACAAGGAAAATTGTAGTACACAGTTCCCATTACCTGACTACTAAACCAGAAGCTGGTAATGCATTGCCTTACGCGCGTCCTATGGCAAATGAAAGATCGAAAGAAAATATAAGCTCCATAGGAGCCCGGAACAAGGCGATACAATTTTCTACACTACTGAAAATAGTCAAAATACCCTTTGTAATAATGAATAATAATTTTGGGGGTCATGTAGTAATAGATGTTACCCACCCACTTTTTGGATCACTACTTTTATAGTAAAATTGGAGGTGTGTCCGCTACTACACGCGTAAATTATGGGACAAATACAGTATTGCTAACCCCGCGCATTCGGTACTAACAACCTTCCTGTCACTTTGCCCCGCTTTTCCTCTCCGCAACCTACGGTCGCCACATTACAAGACCCTACGTCCAACCGCCACACGGCAAGAATTCTGAGCATGCTTCTCACCTATACCCTGTATTTCGAAGGAAACAACGCGAAGGATATGTCGGGAGCTTGGAACAGCTGAGCTGTGTTGCTAAGTTTTTAGAAATGTTGTAAATCAACTGATTTGAATAATACCCAGCGTTATATACTTCAGACATTTCTGTGCAATTATACGTAATATATTTAAAAAAACGGTCCTGAGTCAACGCCGAGGACATTCAAAGAGAGAAATACTCTACAGCTAATGAATATAAAAACACTCACCATGCAATGAGTATCCTTTAACATGAAACAAGAGTCTGAGTGGAGGTCGTTCACAGCTTACTGCAGTAGTTGACAGATAACACCATGCACACTCACTTAATCGCTACTCTCTACGTTTAATATTAGCTTTCGTGATAATACAAAAGTAAAGTTAAGGTAAAGACATATTTAGCACTGAGCACTCAAACAAGCCCCTCTGTGGCGAAATTATTGCCGTGGTTTTATATTGTCGAGTTATAGGCTCTTGAATGACGGACAGTATTTTGAACACTATGAAGGGAAACAATAGCCTGTGCTCTATTATCGATTGACGCAAGCGAACTGACACCAATAAATAAATTATCCTCAGTCACTAGGCAAGGGTTTCTTTGACACCCTCCATCCCTTCACTGTCCCTATCATCATCACCACCATCATTGTCTTTGTCAGAGCTTGATGAATAGCCAAGGTTAATAATCATTTCATCCACCGCGATATCCAGACCACCTTCAGTATTTCTTTCTGTACATGCTGTACGGGATGTGTCCAGTCCTCGGGTCGAACTTCGGCGAAGTAAAAGTAACGAAACAATGACAATGAAAGGAAATCCGACACAGACAGTGGTTAACAAGCGACTGAAACAATGCCTGCCCATATGAGAAGAATTTTGTCACTCGTGTGGTGTATTTTGTAGACGAAATGAAGTTTATAAGAACAATGCTTCAAAGGACAAGGAGAGACAAAGTAAGGAACGAAACAAACAGGACAGAGGCTGGCATAGATATCAGTGCTACAAAATATTTGCAGAAGCAACGATTAGGATGGTATGGGCATCTTCAAAGAATGGGAGATGAGAGGACAACAAAAGCTTATTTCAACAAGATTATCCCAGGAAAAAGACCAGTAGGAAGACCAAAGAAGAAATGGTTGGACCAAATCAAGGATGATCTTGAAGACAAAGGGCTAGACTGGAGAAGGACCCATGAAGACCAACTATTCATGGACAGGAAAAGGTGGCGAGGGCTCGTTAACAGCACCCGGGCGACTGGAGCTGGAATTTGAACATGATGATGATGTTGGTAACGGGTGTTTGAAAATGTCGAGAGCTGTGAGATATTGTTTGTAGTTTTTGAAATGTATGCATGTGTAACGCATTTGCATTGAGTGTTTGCACGGACTTAAGTAAGTCACTTTGACAAATACAAGATTGTTACTAGGAACTTCAGTTATACACAGAACAAAATTAAGTTCTTTTGACAGTACTTTTTTTTTTCCAATTCCTGGAGATTTTTCGTGGCTTTTCTTTCGACTGCCACCTTAGCCGTCGCTTCGCACCTGTTTTGTTTCCTTGAAGACGGCGTAGGAGTTTCGTGCAGTATGGACTCTTGCTCACGGTTATCTTTTCTACTCCACCAGCTGCCATCACAGCGTCCTGAACAGTATGCATGCCAATCAGACTTGCTTCTTTGTGATTGACGATCATGCACTCCTTGCTCAGGGAGAAACCTCCGTCTAGAGCTGCATTGTTGTGATACAAAATCAGTATCATTTTAACGAAGTTTGTGAGATCGTTTTTGGCAGGAACTGAGGAAGGTGCTGAAGCCACTAATTCAGACCACAGCACATCGAGCCGTGGCTCTTTTCCGTCGAACTGCTTCAAACGCGCAGTAACGGAGGGCAGTCTCAGAAGTGCGGAGTAGCTGCTCTTGATGCGGTCAGCCATTGCGCCAGAAAGCAAATTCTTCTGATTACAAAGAATTTCCAGGGCAGTGACGATCGTAACTTCTTCCAACTTAGGAGTCTCAGCGACCCCTATGGTGTCTAGGCAGGAAATAGCACGGGTCTCTTGTGAGCAAGAGTTGACCACTCTTTGATTTTTTCAGCCATAGGATACGAATGTATAATTTTCGGCAGTTGGTGCGAAATTGCAGCACATCCGCGTTTGGAATTTTCTGATATCGTGACCTGTTAGCTTCATTAAGGGCTGCTCTTGTCGAGAAGCCCAGGTCTCCTCTGTGAATAACAATGCGGACTGATTCCTGTATGTCATTGTCAGCAACGAGCGCGGAGAGGGTACGGACGGTGGTCGGCCAGGCAAAGTATGCATTCGACGTTGGCAGGGTTCTCATCCCGCTTAGCGCTCTATCAGTGGCGCAAATTGCGGGTGGCAGCGCGGTCTGCAGGCGAAATAGAAGACTGAGCGGGAGGACTCCACCGAGCGTTCGGGGGCTAAGAAGTCAGGCATTATGAGACTTTTCAAGATTTCCCGTATCAAGTGCGAATTTCCCGTATTTTTCCCGGGTCACTAAAATTCCCGTATTTCTCGACACCCTGTCTCCCTTTCTTGATTTTAGTATGCATGGAAAATCAACAGAGTCTTTAAATGTCTGGAAGTACTGTTTCTTGTTGGATTTATTCATTCTCGATATCTACCAAAGCATCGAAAGGAACCTGGATCACTGAACGTCACATAAAATTATAACATAAAACACTTAAGACAGCCAACACTTCATTAAAACATGTCAGAGCACACAAAGTCTTAAAACATTGAATGAACACGACGCCAACCTCGTGAAGAAATATGCACATGGTAGAAAAAAACACACACACGTGGAACGAATCTAATTAGTCCAAGGAATACAGGAAACTGCGAAGCACGAAGTTATAGCACAAAAACTCGAACACTTCATTAAAATATGCCATAACCTTAAGATGAAAACATTCAAGGAACGCCAACTTCGGGAACAATGAACAACTCACGTGGTCAAAACATATGGGTTAAATCGCAACGAGCAAACGGAGCGGAACAAAGAATTTGCGAAGCAGAGCCTGTCGACACCTAAGATTCACATGGAAGAACTGTTATACCGGCTTCAAATTCAATTACAATGACGACACAAACATCACACGGTTAAAAGTACCAATCGTATCAAAGAATGAGTTATCGACTATCGTGTACTTGCCTTCGACCCACGCAAACAATCGATTGTACGGAAGTGGGAGGGGTTATCGAATGTTAATTATCGTTTCAAATCTTTGTCCGCGAAATCTTAAAATGACACCGTTCATCCGTAAACCGTAAAATGCTGCAATTTCCGTAAATTTTACGGATAAACCGTAAAAGTTGGCAGGTATGCAGCTGACTGGGCCAGGATACGAACCTGCAACCCTGGGCCCAGCAAGCAAGAACGTTACCGCTGAGACACACAGCCTGTCAATGGCAAAATGAAGGAGACCTGGGAAACGGTTTGGATCAAAAGGAAAATAAGTGTACCCAGGTGGCGTTTGGTTAAGACGATCATGATCGTGCTTCTGGCGTAGACACCTTAAATCTACTTTGTTTGCTGCTATCTCCCAGTGGACCTCTCCAGGGGCAATACCAGCCTAACAATGGATTTTTTCAGTGGGAGTAGGTTTCAGGCAGCCAGTAACAATTCTGCAGCGACATCAACATGCTAAGTAAGCGCGAACTTATTCAGACTGGAATGGCATATTCTCTCATTGAGTAGAACGGGACCAATGCTGATGTTCTGAGAGTTTGTGGCTGTGTTCCCCAACTGGTTCCTGATAATTTGCAGAGAATATTGATTTTTTGTGGATACCTTTAGCCGCAGGTTTTGGCAATGCCACTTGTAGGTTAGTGTTTGATCTAGAGTAGCTCCAAGATATTTGGGCGTAAAACGATTCCCATCCAAACCACATCAAGTTTCCAAGATGAACGTACTGGGAGTGCCAGCGGCCTTATTTAAAAATGGTACTTAAAAAACATTCTTTGTAGTTTTAAGAGTAGAAATACAGTAGATTTGTGCAGTGGTTGTCTAATATAGTGGTCTCATTACTGCCAAGTGATTTAAATTATGATCTGTTGGTCTGTTTGGACTATCACACTAACTTCAACATGTAGTGCGATATATTATCGGTGCTCAAACCAGTGTTAATTCATCCTGCTATGGAAACATGAAGATCGGGTCTCCACAGGGTTGATGACTCTTGAAACCAAAAGCAAATTGTTAGTCTGGCTGGCCGTATGTATTGGAGAAGTGACGGTGTACGCTCGCACGGAAGACTCCAACTACTCCTCCCACTTATTCTTATTACAATACTTCAAGCCAGAACAATGTACAGTATAAGCTACATAAAGGGGCTCTTTAGCCTCGGTGGCAGCTCTCTATAAATAAATTCAATTCTCTCTTTTGTTTTGGGTTTTGCATGCTAAGGGACTGACCACAAGTGAGACAACACTATATAGCAATAATGATTGACAGGAGGCAAAATTTAAGGGGGTATAGTTTTGTATGCAATGCAGCAAGCAAAACTTGGGAGGGTAATTGATTCATGTGTAGACTTCCATGAACTTGATTTGCTTGCTTTTTTGTTATGAGTAGGGCCCGGATGTTGATGACATGTTATCTTTTTACCGAGCTGTCTAAAACAATACTGAAGTACTGAACCCTTATCATTGTGTCCAATAATAATGTTTCATATTAATAAAAACGATGGAAATACTAAATACATGAAATGCTGGATATTTGAGTAAAATTGATGTAGCAAGAAATCTGGACTTGGTAAGACATGCTACGTGCTGGCTGGAAATGACCAATAGTTTCACAACCAATGTTATTCTTGGATTTCTGAGAAAATCAGATATGACGCTGTGGCGTACGTGACCATAAAAGGCCACAATGCTGCGTACAAGGCAAGGAGTGAGAGAGAGGAGAATAGTCGTGACGTGAAAATAAGGGCGGGATTTGTAAGGTCAGAGCTCCGAAGCCAACTTATCTGACCAATAAGAAAACATGACGCCAGAACATAGCGTCAGTGTGTTTTGCGCGGCAATCGGATATAAAAAGATCTAGCGATCGGTTTGCTTGTTCGACGGCAGATTCGCGACCTGTGAGAAAATACAAGAATTTTGAGAGGTCACACATAATTATAGGCCCATTATTTAAAATATTGAGGAGCTGTTTTACTCCCACCATTGAAACTTTAGGCTTTCTGTATATATACAAATGTCTGAGATGAACCGAGGCACTCCTAATTATTCTTCGACAGTCATTTAAGACGTCCTTAAGACAATATGGTTTTAAAATTATAGTTGTGTGTCGGCAACGAAGTTGGAAATTTTCATAAATTGTGAGATGGCAATTAGCCATAGAATAGGGAAAGTCGACGATTCTGCATAGGACGATCTGAGGAAATAAAATACTTAGAACGCAGATAGAACAGTTTAAAAACTTTGATTTAATTGTGTTTTAACAGCAGTAAAATGTCGACCATGGAGAGAAGACAGCAAGCTTCATCCTCCATTACCATCAGTGTTATGGGCTAACGGCCTAATGATGGGAATTGACGAGGCGGGAGGCCTCTGGAAAGCAGTTTAAGTGATGAGTATTAAAAAATTGATTTATTGATTTTGGACGAGGGGAATCGCGAGAGATGTGTGGAACTTTGTATAGATTTTATTTGTGTGGTTTAATTTAAATTTCAGGGTTTGATTTCTTAACTGACATGCGTGTAGTAAATTTTGGCATTGCGTGACAATTATGTTGTACAGTAAATTTTGTAATTTAAATGTTTTCCTTATGTATACGTAATTCTTAGCGAATCGGCCGCATCGATTAACGTATCTATAAAAAGTGTAGCCATGAATGAGAACCTAGGAACGACAATGATAAATGGACTGATTTAATGATATGTTAAACTAATTACTACGTGGGGGGAATATTTGCATTTTGTTGCTTTGATAACTCGGGCTAGGACTGATCCTGTTATTAATTCTTTATTGTCATTTGGACATGTTGTGTGTCATTATCTGAGAGGTGTGCTGATTAATGCTACGACGTGATCTTCGAGAAATGTGCCACGTATTTTTGGGTGTAAGTGATGATGATGAGGAGAGGTAAAGCCTGTCCATGACTGCGATATCATTCCGGCAAACTAGTTATCCGTGGGGATAAGTTTGACCTGGGAATGTATTCTTAAAAATCCCTGAGAGGATGTTTTGAGATAATGTGTTATTTATTTGTACGCGTTTAACAGGTGGCGATTAGCAAAGGTGCTGTACGCTGGCTATGGGCCAGAATCTATATTTAGCATGGCACTAATTACTACTTGGGGGAAGAAATCAGCCACTCTCTCGGTGATGCGATAACAGGCCCGGTTGTCTCCAGCTCGTTATGACACGTTATGTTTGCTTTAAAGCCTAATGAGTTAAGGTTATTTTATTTGGTTTAATTTGGGAAGTTGCCATGTTGTCGATCCAAGTTTCTTTTATCATTACTACGACTTATTTGTTCATTGTTTTAAAACGCCAAACTTTCCGGCGTGAAAATTAAAAGTTGTATTTTGTTGTTGTTGGCTCTTATTTTCAAGGCCATTGTATTCATATAAATATAATTTGGCAACCGGCCAAACCTGTTCATGTCATGTTATGCCTTCCTAGTGTTTAAGGTATAAGACGGTTATTCCGCAGCCCTTATTTTAAATAATACACACGTGTATTTGGTTGTGGTAATCTAAGGTTAGAGCATGTCAGTAGTGTATATAAATATGTAATTGTTGTTCCCACATTTCCGTAATTCGTCCTTCGCAGTACGGAGTCCGTTCCCGAACCAACTGTTTTGGTCGGAAACGAGCGCCCGTCAAAATGCTCATTACTTGAACTAGTCTTAAAACCCGTGTCGCTCATAAATATTAAAATTTTGTACTATTTTATTTGTTTGTTATTTTTGGATCTTGTGATCCGTTTTCTTTTGTTACTTTGACTTAAGTGACATTGCAGTCACAATGCTTGTTGACAGCTGTCATGCCATGTCGTCATGGTACGTCAGGCTGGTCAGTGTTAGATCTGTTCACGCGAGTGAACAATAAAAGGGTGGTTATAGTTTTCTTTTTTTTATGTTTGATTCAGTTAATAAATTTCATTTGTTAGTAGATCCTGTTGTTTTTCTTGGCTTTATAATAATAATAAGTTAACCTTGTGAACCCTGGAAGTTATGTTGATAGCAAAACCTCTAAATCACATTCACAAGAATCCATTACGACCCCGAAATTTTGAATCTTGTCTACATGCTATTTTCCAAAGGGTTTATAAGAGTTACTTTGGCTTCCGAACGTGTGGCATTTGTGTTTTAGAGTAAAAAAATAGATCACCGGCATGTGATAAGTTTATTAACGTAAGTTAGGCGAAGATAATACCGCCAAATGTTTGAAAATATAAAGTCATGGAGTTTGCAATAAAGTAAATGTGGAACAAGTTAAGTGTTTGAACTTTGATTAAAATTAGAACAAACTGTTCCAGGCGCCCAATAAAATTAAATTAGCTTTGTGTAGAAAAGCCAAACTCAAAGAATTATTTGACAGGAAGGTTAGACCTTAAAAACTAATTAATACTCTATTAATTGGTTAAAATTTGTAAGTAAAGTAAGGTCAGGAAGATTATAACTGAATCAAAGGGTTAAAATTAAATGGAATAATAAGTAAATTATACTCAGTGATGCTATAGTTTGTGGGAGTAATTTAAAGTAAATGAACTGAGTATGTAAAGGGTTAATGTGTGTATATTTAATATGTGTGAGCGCGCGTATCCAGGGCTCCGCCCTTATGTCATTTCCCTATGTCTCAAATATATTATTGTTGTGATGGCAACTCTGGGAGAAATTCGCGAAGTGATTGAACTAGCATCCGCTCGTACGCGAGAACAACTTAGTGAGATGAGAAAAGACATAACCAATGAAATACAGACACAGTTAGCGGCGAATAGTGAACAAACGCAGACACAGTTAACGGCTATAAATAAACAATCGGCAGAAACGCAGACACAGTTAGCGGCAAATAGTGTAGAAATGCAGACACAGTTAGCGGCGAATAGTGAAGAAACGCAGACACAGTTAGCTGCTATAAATAAACAATCGGAAGAAATACAGACACAGTTAAACACAAAACTATCCGAAGTTAACGAGAATATAAATCAGAAAATCGCTACACAAAACATTCTGGTTAGTGAACAATTACATAGGCAGTCTGAGAAAAACAATGAAATGTTAAACGCACAAGACGAAAGGAACACTCAAAATCTAGCTGCGCTAACGGTAGAAATCAAAGAGCACACAAAAGAACAGCTAATCCAATTAGCAAAGGACGTTAGCACTAACAATACCAAACAATTAGGAATAATAAAAGGTATCGAAGATTCGTTTAAAAAGGAAATAAAAGGAATGGATGAGACTGTTATGGCAAAACTAGCACAAATCGAGCAAGCGTGTTTGACCAGCTCATCTGAGATTAAAGAAGCACACACAAACTTAGAAAAAAGGTTTGAGAATATCGAACGAGGGACACAGGGTATGCAAGATCAGATAATTACAGTAGATAACAATATCACGGGCTTAGTGACGGAACTCAACAAATTAGAAATACAATCAATTAAGAAATGGAAAAAGTTAGAAATTGACCAGGAAGAAATTAAACAAACATTAGAACAGAACAACATTTCTCTGGGAGAAAGGATAGATAAACTTGAAGATAATCAGGAGGCTAATCAACAGGAAGTCGAAAAACGCTTTGTTAAATTGAAGGATACTATTAGGAAAGATTGGACCAAGATGAGCGCTGATTCGAAAGATGAACGGCTCGCAGTAAGCAAGAAGCTAGGGGAAAATAACGCGAAAATACAGGCGTTAGAAGAAAATATGAAGTTAAGATTTCAAATTCAAGAGGACCGCATGATAAAATCGGAGTTGCAGTCACTTGGACATAATACGATGTTTGCGACACTAATGGAAAAGGGGAAAGGGGAGAATGCGGAAAGAGAGCACACAATAGATAGCCACGAGCTTGGGCAAAGTCCAAGAACGGTAGACACGCAAGCATTCCAGAATTATGAGGGTCGTAGCTCGACACCTCAAAACACACAACTTCCCACGCAAGTTATACAAGTCATCCGTGGAAACGAATTTAAACCGAATAAGTTTTTACCAGAGAGCGGAGGGACACCTAAAGCTTTCTTAAGGGAACTGACAGAATATTTTTCGGACCAAAATGTTAGCTCAACGCGACAATTAAGAATGGTTGAAAAATTTTTGGCGGGCTCAGCACTTACCTGGTATCTTGGATTTAAGAACACATTTAAATCAATGGAAGGTTTCCACAAGGCCTTCCTGAGCAAATACTGGAGTGGGTCGTATCAACAAAGCTTGCGAATGGACTTATACTCGCGCAAATACCATTCCACGCATCAGACGAAATATGCAGATTTTTTCGCCATGCAACTTGTCAAATTGCAGGATCTTGATAATCCCCCGAGCGAAATGGAGCTAATAACTACGATAGGAAAGCAGATGCCTATTAGCGTTCAGCAATTCTTGGTGGCGGCAAATATTACGACCGTGGTCCAGGCAGAAGAGGTATTAAGGAGGATAGATGAAACCACTAATTACATCAACCCGAGAGAGAAGAGACAGATAGAGTTAGTTAATGCAGTCGAAGTAGTCAAGACACCGAACAAAAACACGAGGTCGCAAGCTACAAACACTGGGGATAACCAAAGACGGCAGAGCACCGAAGAATATGAGCCGAGATCTCAACCGAGATACGAAAATAGGGACAGAAACCATAACAATCAGGAAGGAACTAACCGCTACCGGAACACAAACAATCAGCAGTGGCGAGATAATAGGAGATACCAAACGTCATACAATAGGAATAATAATAATAACGCACCTTATAATCGGGGATGGCGTGGAGGACACTATAATCAACAATATAGGCCCAGGGACAATAGGCGTTACAATCAACAATATAACGCACAAAATAACCAGCGGTTTAACGAGCAATCGGATCCAAGGGATGATCAGAGAAATTGGAACGAGAGACACGCTGACCCGCAACAGTACCTGGAGGAGCCACGTAACATGGAAGGAAATAATGATAAATGGGAAAGAGCGATAGATCGGCGGAAAAATCCCGACAACCACGAGGAGGAAAACGGAACACATCAAATGTTGGAGGCCATGCATGTAGAAACCCAGAGATATTTGGAGGAGCTGCATGGAGAAGAAGAAAATAGAGCAGCCGACAATAGGAAACAGAAGAATAGCAGGAGAGATTCGCAGGCCGTGTCAGGCAAGGGTCTCGAAATATGGTAAAAAAAAAAGTTATTGTACGGGAATAGGAGAAGAAGAAGGGAGAAGGAAGAAGATGGCAACGCGGGGGAGAAGAAGGAGATGACATCACGGTAAAATGGAGAAGAGACAGGAGCGGCTTAAGGAAGTTCAACTAGGGGTTACGAACTTAGGTAACAACGCCTACAGAGTCCGAGAGGTGAGCACAGGAAACATGGCAGTGTATAATAGTTCACATTTAAAATTGTATCATCAGAGAGAGCCATACGAACCGAGAAATAATGTTACTGCAGCAAATTAAACATTCGCGTGATAACATACAACAAAAGATACGGGGGTACTCGAGTGGTGAAAGCGCTCAAGACAGCTCTGACGTGTTTACAAGTTCAGGCGGAAGTCGTTAATGAATATGTTGATGTTTTGAAAAAGTGAGAGGGGAGACGAGTAGCAAGGAAAGAGGCCGGAGGGCATAAGTATACAGGAATTTCCTAATGAGTTTGGAACGAGACGGCTACTGAAACAGACAGAGGCGGACAGTCAATATATTTGAGGGTGACCAGCAACTTCAAATTTGAGCCAGAAAAGTAGGGGATGTGAAATTCGACTTCATTTGAGTTCGAATTTCATCAACTAGGGGTCAGATGAACCCTTATCATTGTGTCCAATAATAATGTTTCATATTAATAAAAACGATGGAAATACTAAATACATGAAATGCTGGATATTTGAGTAAAATTGATGTAGCAAGAAATCTGGACTTGGTAAGACATGCTACGTGCTGGCTGGAAATGACCAATAGTTTCACAACCAATGTTATTCTTGGATTTCTGAGAAAATCAGATATGACGCTGTGGCGTACGTGACCATAAAAGGCCACAATGCTGCGTACAAGGCAAGGAGTGAGAGAGAGGAGAATAGTCGTGACGTGAAAATAAGGGCGGGATTTGTAAGGTCAGAGCTCCGAAGCCAACTTATCTGACCAATAAGAAAACATGACGCCAGAACATAGCGTCAGTGTGTTTTGCGCGGCAATCGGATATAAAAAGATCTAGCGATCGGTTTGCTTGTTCGACGGCAGATTCGCGACCTGTGAGAAAATACAAGAATTTTGAGAGGTCACACATAATTATAGGCCCATTATTTAAAATATTGAGGAGCTGTTTTACTCCCACCATTGAAACTTTAGGCTTTCTGTATATATACAAATGTCTGAGATGAACCGAGGCACTCCTAATTATTCTTCGACAGTCATTTAAGACGTCCTTAAGACAATATGGTTTTAAAATTATAGTTGTGTGTCGGCAACGAAGTTGGAAATTTTCATAAATTGTGAGATGGCAATTAGCCATAGAATAGGGAAAGTCGACGATTCTGCATAGGACGATCTGAGGAAATAAAATACTTAGAACGCAGATAGAACAGTTTAAAAACTTTGATTTAATTGTGTTTTAACAGCAGTAAAATGTCGACCATGGAGAGAAGACAGCAAGCTTCATCCTCCATTACCATCAGTGTTATGGGCTAACGGCCTAATGATGGGAATTGACGAGGCGGGAGGCCTCTGGAAAGCAGTTTAAGTGATGAGTATTAAAAAATTGATTTATTGATTTTGGACGAGGGGAATCGCGAGAGATGTGTGGAACTTTGTATAGATTTTATTTGTGTGGTTTAATTTAAATTTCAGGGTTTGATTTCTTAACTGACATGCGTGTAGTAAATTTTGGCATTGCGTGACAATTATGTTGTACAGTAAATTTTGTAATTTAAATGTTTTCCTTATGTATACGTAATTCTTAGCGAATCGGCCGCATCGATTAACGTATCTATAAAAAGTGTAGCCATGAATGAGAACCTAGGAACGACAATGATAAATGGACTGATTTAATGATATGTTAAACTAATTACTACGTGGGGGGAATATTTGCATTTTGTTGCTTTGATAACTCGGGCTAGGACTGATCCTGTTATTAATTCTTTATTGTCATTTGGACATGTTGTGTGTCATTATCTGAGAGGTGTGCTGATTAATGCTACGACGTGATCTTCGAGAAATGTGCCACGTATTTTTGGGTGTAAGTGATGATGATGAGGAGAGGTAAAGCCTGTCCATGACTGCGATATCATTCCGGCAAACTAGTTATCCGTGGGGATAAGTTTGACCTGGGAATGTATTCTTAAAAATCCCTGAGAGGATGTTTTGAGATAATGTGTTATTTATTTGTACGCGTTTAACAGGTGGCGATTAGCAAAGGTGCTGTACGCTGGCTATGGGCCAGAATCTATATTTAGCATGGCACTAATTACTACTTGGGGGAAGAAATCAGCCACTCTCTCGGTGATGCGATAACAGGCCCGGTTGTCTCCAGCTCGTTATGACACGTTATGTTTGCTTTCAAGCCTAATGAGTTAAGGTTATTTTATTTGGTTTAATTTGGGAAGTTGCCATGTTGTCGATCCAAGTTTCTTTTATCATTACTACGACTTATTTGTTCATTGTTTTAAAACGCCAAACTTTCCGGCGTGAAAATTAAAAGTTGTATTTTGTTGTTGTTGGCTCTTATTTTCAAGGCCATTGTATTCATATAAATATAATTTGGCAACCGGCCAAACCTGTTCATGTCATGTTATGCCTTCCTAGTGTTTAAGGTATAAGACGGTTATTCCGCAGCCCTTATTTTAAATAATACACACGTGTATTTGGTTGTGGTAATCTAAGGTTAGAGCATGTCAGTAGTGTATATAAATATGTAATTGTTGTTCCCACATTTCCGTAATTCGTCCTTCGCAGTACGGAGTCCGTTCCCGAACCAACTGTTTTGGTCGGAAACGAGCGCCCGTCAAAATGCTCATTACTTGAACTAGTCTTAAAACCCGTGTCGCTCATAAATATTAAAATTTTGTACTATTTTATTTGTTTGTTATTTTTGGATCTTGTGATCCGTTTTCTTTTGTTACTTTGACTTAAGTGACATTGCAGTCACAATGCTTGTTGACAGCTGTCATGCCATGTCGTCATGGTACGTCAGGCTGGTCAGTGTTAGATCTGTTCACGCGAGTGAACAATAAAAGGGTGGTTATAGTTTTCTTTTTTTTATGTTTGATTCAGTTAATAAATTTCATTTGTTAGTAGATCCTGTTGTTTTTCTTGGCTTTATAATAATAATAAGTTAACCTTGTGAACCCTGGAAGTTATGTTGATAGCAAAACCTCTAAATCACATTCACAAGAATCCATTACGACCCCGAAATTTTGAATCTTGTCTACATGCTATTTTCCAAAGGGTTTAGTACATAGAAACTCCAAACAGGCCACCCACTCTTCAAATATGTCATTTTTATTTTGTATCTTTTTGTAATTCATAGAGTAATAGGTGCAATATGGAAGGATGGAAAAGTTCCAGATGATTAGATAAAAGGAATAATAGTACCTCTCTTCAAAAAAGGAAGCCGAAAGAAAGGTGGCAATTATAGAGGGATCACTTTATTGTCTCATGACCTGAAAATATTTGAAAAAATACTTGAGAAAAGGCTAAGGAAAATAATAGAACCTCAACTGCAGGAAGAGCAGTATGGATTCAGGGAACACCGTGCAACTATAGATCTCATATTTTCCCTCAGAATGCTGCCAGAAAAGCACTGGGAGAAGGGTAGACCCCTAACACTTGTATTTTTAGATCTTGAAAAAGCATTTGATAACGTCCCAAGAAAGACTACTGTATATGGGAATGCCCAAGAAAAACGTGCCCGCTGGGCTAATCCAGAAAGTTAAAATGCTTTACGAAGGTTGCCACAGTTGTGTTCAGATAGGAAATGGTAATTCTGACTGGTTCCAAACAACTAAAGGAGTTCAACAGGGCAGTGCCCTCTCGCCATTACTTTTTATCACTGTAATGGATGAAGTTATGAAAGGAATAAAGCAATAACAACAATACAGAAATCAGCGCATTTGCATTTGCAGATGATGTAGTAATTTGGGGTAATACAGAGAAAGAAGTACAGGAGAGGTTGGCCACCTGGAATAACTGTCTAAAAGCACACGGATTAACAATAAACAAATCAAAAACGGTAGCGATTTCAGTCAACAGACAGAACAAGAAAGAAGAAATAAGGCTTGAAGGTACACAGCTTGAAACAGTAGACCAGTTTAAATATCTTGGGTGCATTATTTCAAGCAATAACAGGATACAGCATGAGATCAATAGCCGAACCCAAAAAGCAACCCAGTTCTACCATCAAGTTCGGAACCAACTCTGGAACGAACAAGTCCCCTTGAGATCAAAACAGACGCTCTTTCAATCATCCTTTACCCCCATAATAACATATGGCCTAGAAACCTGCACAACAACCAGACAGACAGCAAACTACAAGCTGTAGAAATGAAGTTTCTACGAACAATGGTCCAAAAAACTAGGAGGGATAGGGTAAGAAATGAAAAAATTAGGGAAGAAGCTGGAGTGTACCCAACTTTGAAAGAAAAAGTGACAAGGGCCCGTTTGAGATGGATTGGCCATGTCAAGCGAATGGACGAGGGAAGGATAGCAAAACAACGACTACACACAGATGTGGTTGGTAGAAGGCCAGTAGGAAGACCAAGGAAGAGATGGCTAGACCAGGTGAAGGAGGACATAGGAACAAGGGGAGTTAGCTGGGATAGAATCCTGAAAGAAGAATGGTACATGGACAGACGGAAGTGGAGGGCGCTCGTAAACTACACCCGGGCAACTGGAGTAGAAGACAGATGATGATCTTTTTGTATTTTTTCATTTAAAGAGGATTTTCTTAAGTTAGGTAGATTTTTTTGGTCTTGTTTTATATAAATCGGCCTTCTAAGGTTTTCCCCCCCAATTTAGTCATGTCACAGCTTCAGATGAGGGAGTTACGTCCCTTAGAGTTAAGAAGAAGCTCTTCTGATGTAGACACCTTAAATCTACTTTCCTGCTATCTCCCTGTGGACCTCTCCAGGGGCCAATACCAGCCAAACAATGGATTTTCTCAGTGGGAGTGGGTTTCAGGCAGCCAGTGACAATTCTGCAGTTTTCTTTGAGAGTGACATCAACATGCTTTGTATGCGCAAACTTACACCAGTAGGGACTGGCATATTCTCCCAATGAGTAGCACGGGGCCAATACTGATGTTCCGATAGTTTGCGGCTGATACAAGATAATTTAAAATATTAAAATATTGATTACATTTCCTTAATCACCCAGGGGGAAAACTAGTCTTAGCAACAATCGTGGCGAAATTGCTGTGGGTACTGCATCAAAACTGAAAAAAGTGCTGGACAAAAACACCGGGTATAAATCATTATGCAAAATCTCCGACATTATTTCCAGTGCAAACTACTGTATGGATGGGATGAGGAGGATTTAGCAGCAAACGACCTTCCTCACTTCAAGTACGCTCCGATCACATCAGTTGATGTTGAACGCAGTTTTTTTGAGATATAAAAACTTGGTTGGCTGATAACCGCAGATCATTAGCATTTGACAACATCAGAATGACATTTGTAGTGCAGTGCAACTCTGACTAAAGTGAACATAAACCTTTTGTTAAATGCTAGAAATATGTTTTGATTGACTTTTCAGTTTGAGCTTAAGATGTCATTTTGGAAATATTGGTGAGTTTATTATTATTATTACAAGATCATTTTCTCCATTTTATAATGCATTTTTCGAGTTTTTAGGTAATTTATTACAGTCATTTTTGAAAATTTTAAGTGCATTTTTTAAACCTTTTTACGGCATCCAACATCCGGGCCCTCTTTATGAGGATAGCAACGGCGGCATAGACATTTAGGCTCAGAACAGTTACTAGCGATTTTGAGGTTGCCTACATCATAAAAGTTAATCTAATTGGTCTTTAGACTACAAGGGAACACCACAAACATGAATATCAATGAAACTTTAAAATGTTGGCCATATTGCAATAAGAACAGCTGTCATGATATTCACAAAAGCAATCCATGGAGAGGATGAAACTCTGAATTCTTACAGGTTGCTTGTGAGACTTAAGAGCAGCTCAGGTAGTTGCATGCACCAAGTTTTCATAACCTCTGCACTGCTTCCTCCAGAAGGTACCATAGATCCGTCACTATAGGCAGGTTGCTGAGAGAATTGTTGAACTAGTGTGATTGGTTGGAAAGGATATGAGAATATGCTGACCCACCCACCTCGGCTGCACCTAGTCCCACATACCGTATGTATTTTAATGTATTCAATTTAATTCTTCTCTAATGGCTCAAATAAATGTAGGAATGAAATACCATCACAGATGTTTTCCTTGGTATCTCACCAACACACATGAAAAGCATCAGCAACATTCGACGATTCATATTCACAACATTCCCTTGTTATAAGCAACAAGCTGCACAGATCAATAATCTGAAAATCTCACTATCGTTAATTTCCTAGAAATTTTCTTTAGCTTCAGATCACATTATAGTCAACTTCTGTACAGTTCAGGATGTTCTTGAAAGTATTTAAAGAATACCCTTCACAGATGGTAACACTTACCTCGCACTATTTCCATGCTGAATGAGCTTTAGTACTTCATCGACAGAGTCCACCACTTTTTCCGTAAGACCTACGATTTGCACCTGCTGCTTTCCATCTTCCAACACTCTCAATTTTGTCTTGTTGGCCAGCAGATCGAACACTTTTCCACTATAGATTTCAAAAAAACTCGCGGACACTATTAAGTTCAGTGGCTTATATTTAGGAGACTTCAAAAATTTAAACACATCTTTGGCTGCCATGGCATAGATTCCTTTCTTACAGTCCTGAGTCTTGCCATGGAAATCACCACCCATGGTATGGGTCTTACCACTTCCAGTCTGGCCATACGCAAAACAAGTGGCCATTCCCCCCTCGAAGATAGTCTGGACTAGAGGTTTCGCCGTAAACCTGCAACAGGAACATTACACTGTACAGATACCATTACAAGCTAGGGAGGCCTCTGAAATTAAGAACTAGTAAAATACCGTATATACTCGAATACCACCCGCACATTTTTAAACAAAATCGGACGTGAAAAATTGGGGTGCGGGTCTTATTTGAGTCATCCTGATTTTAAAGATTGAAATTGCCCGCCATACGCGATATCGGGTGTTGCGAGTATCCGCTAGATGGTGCTAGCCTTCTTCCGGCTATCACTTTGTTTTTCCGTAAGCAGGCGGCGTCATACTGTCTAGCGCACGTTTTCCGAGTGTAAACATGAGTTCTACGAAGCGTTTGCGGTCGTTTACTGTGAGTGAGAAGCTGAAAGTTGTGAGGGAAGCTGAAATTATTGGAAATCGTGCCGCCGGTAGGAAATATGATATTGACGAGTCATGTATTCGAGATTGGAGAAAGAAGAAAAACGTGTTGCTAACAAGTAGTGGTGCTCGTAGAGCTTTCCGCGGACTGAGTGTACAGTTTCCGGAAATTGAAAAACAACTTTATAAATACGTAACAGAAAGGCGGGAATTGGGAAATGGGGTGTCGACCGAAATGTGTCAATTAAAGGCATTACAGATCGCGAAGGAACTTTCTACGGTAGGGTTTAAAGCAAGCCGAGGATGGATTCAAAATTTTTATAAAAGAAATGGATTGAGCATACGAAGGCGTACCTCAATTTCGCAGCGTCTTCCTGGTGCCTATGAAGAAAACTTACTTTCCTTTCAGCGTCACATAATTTAGTTGCGGAAGGAAAATTCATATTTGCTTTCCCAAATTGGTAATGCAGATCAGACGCCAGTCTACTTTGAAATGCCACTGGACAGTACTGTGAATGTTAAGGGATCTAAAAGTGTGACTATCAGAACATGTGGTAATGAGAAACAACGGTGCACGGTAATGTTGTGTATACTCGCTGACGGAACCAAACTTCCGCCGTACGTTGTTTTCAAGCGAAAGACTCTTCCATAAAATATACCCGCTGGTGTTATCGTTAGAACTCAGGACTCTGGTTGGATGGACAGTTCACTGGTGGAAGACTGGTTAAAGTGTGTTTGGCAACGTCGCCCTGGTGCTTTATTACGACGAAAGAGCTTGCTTGTTCTGGACAGTTACCGCGGCCATACAACAGACGCTGTGAAGAAATTCGTCAAGGATGGGAAAACCGACCTAGCAATCATCCCGGGTGGGATGACGTCTATGCTACAGCCACTGGATGTCAGCGTGAACCGACCGTTCAAAGCAGCCTTGAAACAGCTGTATACGGAGTGGATGGCGGCCGATAAGCACACACTGACCCCAACTGGTCGTATTCAGCGCCCGGAAGTTCAGCTGCTCTGTTTGTGGATTTTGACGGCATGGAATCGTATCTCGGGAGATCTCATACGGAAGAGCTTCAAGAAATGTAGTATTTCCAATGCTATGGATGGCAGTGAAGACAACATTTTGTGGGAAAGTGATGGTGAAAAAAGTTTCGAAGTTGGTACTTCTGATGACGATGAATGAAGTGTTTGTGTCTTTTATTTGTATTTTTAATAGTTTCTGTGTTATTTTAGGACGACTTCAGAACTGTTGGAAACTATTTTGTAGAAATGCTATTTTGTTTATTTAGTAAAGATTGTAAATAGTTTTGAGTATTTTTATTTTTTTAATTTTGTTCTTCAAAATCAGGGTGCGGGTCTTATTCAGGGGTAAATTCGAGTAAATACGGTACATAACATAAAAAACTAACATGAGCAGAGATGAGCCCAAGATTATAAAGCAATACAGTATACACCATTGAAGTAGACGACTAATATCAAAGAATTAAACTGGAAAAGAAAACAATTTTATTGCTCATCTTTGATTTTACAAGGATATTTCTTGTATGCTTTTTAATAGCTGTTGCTCCTGCAGTAAATTATTCCTATAAATATGGAGCATACTGTGTACTTGCAACAATTGTCTGCAGTTGGCCTAGCCTCCATATTTGGGGTTGCCAGACGTTCTGTTTTACCAGGAACAATTCCGTTTTCTCTAGTTTTGTTCCGCGTTCCGTTTTAATCTTTAACGGTACGCCAAATATTCCGTCTTTTTGGTTAATTTGATAATAGCTTGTTTTCTGGTGATACAGGTGCAAGTTTGAAAAAGAAAATGATTTCTATGTCTATGTCAGATAGATGGGTACATGTTATATATTTATTAGGGGCAACAAAATGAAGGAATAGTCCTTGTTAAGTTAATATTCAGCATTTTCCCCCCTCAGATGCTTTTACGGAGAGAGTTTTTTCTGTCATGAATATCAAATGAAGAGATGGTGGAAACAGAAGCTCCATTAGTTTGATAAAACAAGAATTGTTCTCATATCACAATTATGACGAAAATTGTAGTGAATTTTATCAGAAGGTAATAACAAATAAAAAATCCTTGCAAAGATTTGTTCAAATGAAAGGCATTTGTAAGTTGCTGGTATCATAGGCCTGTATGATATGTCAGCAATATCTAGATTTAATTTTGTGTATTTGATTATGTAATGCTTATTTAACCCTAGAATACTAACATTATTCAATTGATGCTTAATACTAATAATATGTTGAATTTACTTACATTACGAACTTTGTGCTAAGGCACCAATTAGTTAAATGGTTGAAATTAATATATATTTCGTATGTAACACTATTTATATACACTGAATCCTCTGCGGTCTTTGAAGTTAAATACGCTAAGTTCCATCTTAAATACGGTACAACAAATACAGAAGTTGATTACTTGAACGTAAATAGAAGTACGTAATCTCTCCAGCCTCTTATACTGTCTCTGGTTTTTATGAAGTGGTTTTTATAATCCCTCTGAAGTGATGTGACATATCCACATCAAATAGGGATGTAGCGGGAGAAAGTTCGCGCCAGATAGCACTCGTGTAGTACTGGGTAAGCTCAAGGCGATCGTCATATGTTTCTCCCAGTCAGCTGCGACGAATGTGTAAATTGTGACCGAGTTCTCTAAGCTAAAGTAAATTATATCTTCTCTAATTTTACTCCAATACTATATTAATTAATTCTATAGGTATATCTCCTAATATATGATAAACGATTTTCAGCGTTTAAGCGTTAAACAGCTGCAAAATGAGCTACGGACTAGAGGCACTAAAACCAGCGGGAGGAAGGAAGAATTAATTGCATACAGCGGTAATAATAAAATTCTAACACGCTTTATTATTCAAATAATGAATATGAGTCAGCATGCTTTCTCCTAAAGAGTATTGTAGGCCTATATTGATAAATATATCTCCAAAAGACTTAAATCATAAATTGAGATTTAAATATTCACTTGTTCCCCCTGCTTACAGACTTCGATTCATGTATTTTTTAGGTTGATAGCTTACATGAAACTGTCGTGTTTTAAGGTAAACATAATCAAAGAAAGTTGATACCGGTAATTAAATGTGTATCTCGAAAATGCATCGCAACGTTTGGTTCTTATCTAATTTTGTCAATTTCGCAATAAGAATCGTTCCCTTACCCCTGGGAAAGGACTTGAGGGTACATTTTTTTAAAAGTTTGAGAATCCCTGCTTTAGGGCCACGAACTGTTTCCATTCATCTGACTATGTCTCAAGAATGTAGAAGTCAGTCGCTACCACATTCTCCGTCAGGCAGATGGAAATTGACGATTAATTCCGATTTCAAGAAACCAACCATAATACGTTTGTGACTGTTAATGTTCCGACATTTATTCTTGAAGTATTTGACCGAGTAGCCTATTGATGCCTTTGAAATGGGAGTCAGAAATGTTACTTTCATTTCTTCGTATATATTGACGATTTCTTCCCGTACTTCAATCGAGATGATTTCTGAAGATTCCGATATTGTAGGCTTATCGTGATAATCCGGCAATTTTCTTGTGTATGGCCTCTTCCTAAATAATTATTTTTGTTGTGATCGTGGTCCACGGAAAAAGCGGTAGAACAGCGCCCGGTTTTTATCTTGCTCTCTCACCTTCAAATAGGCCTACAAACGCATAAATTCAGTGGATGTTATCGAAATGTCTAATCAGTTTATAGGTACAAAATAGGAATTATTTTCCATTGTAAGTCACACTTATCGAACACTGTTTTCGTTAAGTCATCGGGTTGTAAATGATGGAAACACACTTTAATATATTCGGTCAGATTTTTCTCACCGAAATGTTTCCTTCTAAAAGCATGTGACCATTTCTTTATTTTGTGGAAATTGGTGAAACGAAAACGGGCTTCCCTGATTTTTGCAAAGAGGAACACTGCAATAGCTCGGCATAGTTACGAAAATAACAATTTAAACAACTTAAATTCGTGGATATTAGCGGCATGAGAACATAGGAGACAAATGAAGAGCGCCTTGCGCTTACCCAGTACAACAGCAGTGCGCTCTATCGGTGCTAGTTCTATACATCCCTATTCCCCACCTCTGTGTTATTGCGATGGAGAAACCAATATTTTGTTAAATTCAAGGATATTTCCAGGCAATTCTTTGCCCCATGATTATGCCTCTAGAACTAATTGGCATTAATACAAAAGCATTGACATCACGACCATAGACTAGTAGAAGCACTGTTGGAAGATGGTGGGATGGGGACAGATATAGAGGGAATTCTAAGCAGTTAAATTTTACGTATGTTAGTATTGTAAGGTTAATACATAAGTGCATTATTTATTACAACATTTAACAACCTTGATTAAAAAAAAAAAAAATGTTTTGGAACGTGTTCCATTTTTCCATTCTTGAAATCTGGCAACCCTATCCATATTAAATCAACGTTTGTGATTATTAACTGATGGCAATCGTATAAAGAATTAAGGGGCAGAACATGAAACAAGTAATGTACAATTTGTTTGAAAAAAGCAAGTAAGAGTATACAATTCCCACCCCTTGGAAAATAAATCTCCAGGAAAAGAAAGGGCCATAAAAGGTGAGAAAAAAACAGGGAGCTTCTCAGTATGTATGTATGTATGTATGTAAAAAATCAGGATTGGGGAATAACCCAGCACAATTGGGTACAATCATGTTGACCGACTTCTCTTCTTCTTCATTTCCCGTTTCCAGCTTCCTGGGTCGGGTTGTGAATCAAGGACCTCCAACGTTGCCTGTCTCTCCACCACTCCTCTCCCCCTTTAAGTACATCTTCAGGTTTTCCTACCTTCTTCTCCACGCACTCCCACACTGTATCTGCCCATCTCTTTCGGGGCCTTCCGCGCGGTCTCTTCCCCGAAACCTTTTCCAGAAAAGCTTTCTTTGGCACTCTCTCCTCTCCCATTCTCATCATATGTCCATACCACTTTAACTTGGTTGTTTCTATCCTGTCCTGCAGCTTCAAGATTCCTGTCCTCCTCCTTATCTCGTCGTTTCTGATTTTATCTCTTCTGGTCTTCCCTTCTATACCTCTTAGGAATTTCATCTCCGCTGCTTGTATTCTACTCTCCTCTCTTTTTGTAGTGGTCCATGCTCCAGCTGCATATGTTAGTACGGGTCCATAATAGGTTGAATATAATACCTGCTTACATTTCTTTGGGACATCTTGGTTCCACAGAATACCCCTAACACTCTGGTAGAAGCTGTTCGCTTGTTGTATTCTCTTTCCAATTTCCTCAGTAATCTTTCCATCTTCTGTGATCACACTTCCCAAGTACTTGAAACTTTTCACCACTTCTAGAATTTTTCCGTTCACTTCTATCTTTCCTCTTCCCTCCTTACTTCCCCTTGACATTACCATTGTCTTGCTCTTCTCTGTGCTAACTTTCATCCCAAACTTCTCAATCTCTTGGTTCCATACATCTACTTGTTTTTGTACTTCCTTTTCATCCTCACCCCATATCACTATATCATCTGCAAACAGCATGGCCTTTATTGCCTCTTGTCCCAATCTCTGTTTAACATTCTTGTGGATTTCATCCATGACTATGATGAATAGTAAGGGGGACAATACACTTCCTTGACGGAGACCCGTTTTCACCTTGAACCATTCTGTTTCTCCTATAGTGGACTTTACGCTACTGACACAATATTTGTACATAGCTTTCACCATTTGCACTTCTGCACTGTTAACTTGCCTTTTTCTTAATACATCCCACACCACCTGTCTAGGCACACTGTCATAAGCTTTCTCAATATCAATAAAAGTCATCACCATGTCTTTTCCAAACTCCCATCTTTTCTCCATCATATGCCTTAGTGTAAAGATTAGATCAAAAGTTGATCTGTCTCTCCTAAAACCATACTGTTCTTCTTCCATCTCTCCATCTGTCTGCCTCCTCAGTCTACCTTCCAATACTCTCTCAAAGATCTTGGCTACATGGGCAATAAGGGTGATCCCTCTGTAATTGTTACATTCCTTTTTGTCACCTTTCTTAAAATGTGGGATAATTAAACCCTTTCCCCATTCTTCTGGGATCTCTTTCTTCTTCCAAATTATTCTAAATAATCTATACAGCCACTGCAACCCTACTGGTCCTGCTGCTTTTATCATTTCTGTGGTCACCTCATCCACTCCAGGTGCTTTGCCACTCTTCATCTTCTTTATGGCTTCCTCTATTTCTAGCATAGATATCTCCTTTTCTTGTTCTTCTTCTTCCTCCATTGTTCCTTCTTGTTCCCTTTCTTCATCCAGTTCAATGTGTTTAACATTCAGTAGCTTTGAAAAGTATTCTTCCCATCTTTTCAATATACCATCTCTTTCATACAATATCTGTCCCGCTTCAGTTTTTACAAATTTTGTGTTTTCCCTACCTTTCACACTGTTTTTTACTAGCCCATATAGAACCTTTTTACTTCCTTTGATATCCTCCTCTAGAGTTTCAGTGAAACTTTCCCAGCTTTTCCTTTTTTCTTCTTGTACAATCTTTTGACATGCCTTCTTGGCTTCTCTATATTTTTGCCATTTCTCTGCATCTTTGCTGCATATCCACTTTCTCCATGCCATTTGTTTTTCTTTAACTGCTTCCTTTACCCTGTTGTTCCACCAAGGAGTCTCCCTTTCCTTTTTCCTCCCTGATAATCTTCCACAAGGGTTTACTGCACACTTCACAAATCCATTCTTAAAACATGTCCATTCCATTTCTATGTTTTTTGCTTCATCTTTGGGAATTTCCTGTTTTAGTTCCTCTTGAAACTTTTCCATTACCTCCTTCTCTTTTGCTTTCCATACCTTTATTTTTCTTTCCCTTTTTTCTACTAGTTTTGTGATTTTACCAAGCCTTACTTTGGCTATCACCACTTTGTGGTCTCCTTCAAAATCTCCTCTGGGCATAGCTGTCACATCTACTGTCTTTGTTTATCCTTTTCCACCAGAATAAGGTCAATCATTGTCTTTGTCTTCCTGTCTCCCCATCCATATCTAGTTATTTTTTGCGAGTTCTTTTTCCTAAACCACGTATTTCCAACAGTTAATCCATTCCTCCTACAGAAATCTACTAACAGGTCTCCTTCTTCATCCTGATTTCCATAGCTAAACGGGCCAATAATCTCTTCTTTTCCCTGTCTATCTGTTCCCACATGTGCATTCATGTCTCCCATTATTATCACTTCTTTGTCTTCTATACACTTTTCCAGCTCTTCTAGAAACTCTTCTAGACATTCATCTACCTTCCCTGTTTGGGGAGCATAAACATGTTGACCGACTGAAGAACATAAAATTTTGATTACTAAGGCAATACTGGAAAATAGCTTCAAAGATCATAAAGCAGGTTTTAATTGGTGGCTTGTGCGATTTATAAGATTGGCTCAGCTGGTCATGCGAGTCCTCCTACAACCTTGGCATGCGTCTTTCCTCGTACCAATATACAATTTCTTATGTGACTCTTGGCTCGCCTCACTGTCCACCGGGTTTAGTTTCTCCCCTCGCACAGCCAACTAATATCGTCTCGTTCTCTAAGGCTCGCCTGAGTGTCGAAATAAAATACAACATGGATGTTGTTTTGAGTCTCCGGCCACTGCGGTGAAATATGAGTGGATCCTTGGGATTATGGGTTTCAGTATAAATATGTGTAACAGCATTTACAATTAAGCTACAGAAGTATTTAATTCAACTTTGCAACGAGTCTGATTTTTTAAACCAATTTTCTATATTTTTTATTTTATTAGTATTACACTTCTCTAAGTGATGCATTTCTTGTTTAACATAATAAATATATAACATCAACATTGTATTTGTTGGTTCCTCAGTAAAGGAGCTGCGACAACACGGTAATGAACCTCCATATACTTTGGGTGTGTGTAGAATCTGTATGATAACCGGTGTTAAATGTGATGGCTGTATTAGTGAGTGTTATCTGTTTTTAATTCAAGTATGGACTGCAGACATTCGATTTTCTAGTACTTCCAATGTTTGCTACCAATTGCCACCATCAATGACCAACTAGTTCTGAACTTGGTTACTAGATGCCACCGAAGTCGGCTCCTGGCTACGAACGTTGGAACCTAAGAGCGTTAGTCAAATCTAACCTATAATTTAGCTTCACACAAGTGTAATTAGTTGAAGGTTCTTTATCATGCCATACATCTATGACATGGAACCGCCGGCTTTACTTCCCCTCCAAAGGAAGGCATACTGAGGGATTTTTAACGCTCTTAAAAAATCCGACGACTTCGGCCAGGTTTGAACCCGCGACCTTGGGCATAGAAGTTCAGCATGCTACCAACTGTGCCCCCGAAGCCGCCCTTTATAATGTTATAATCACCTAGAACAATACCTAGATTCTATATGTCTACAGAAGATAAGAGAAGGATGAATTAAGAGTATGCATATCTGCAATAAAAACAAGAGAGCAATCAAAACATATAAATGCACGTTACCATTACTTACTTGTAAACAAGTTCATTTGAGCATGTATCATCGAAGGCATAGTCAAATCTAAAGGGCTGGTTCTCAAGATACTTCGTAAGGTCAACTTTAAGTTTCGGTTCATGGACTATGATCTGGTCCCTTGTTGGAACAGTTATTACGTCTACTTCCTTCTTGCCCAGCTCTGAAAACAGATGAAAGGAAACACATTACAGAGTTGTACAAGTACCAAAGAGAAAATAAAACAAATATTGTACACCTGAGAGAGATATCTTCATTGCAGGTTACGACTGCACCCAAGTACTGAAAATGGGAACTGAATCCGGATAAATAAATGATAATGGAAGCTTTCAGGTATTAGGTCATGTATTGTACAGAAAGTATAAGCCATTTAGTTGGTAGGTATAGAATTACTGTAAAACGTCCAATAGATGCTGGACTCGAACCTACAACCCTTGGCTTTGCATGCAGTAACTTTGATCACTGAGCACACAGAGCAGACATCTCAATTCTCTCATGAAAATTATTATTAAAGAAAGCTTTCCAGTCTCTCAACACAAATTGTGCCCATTACTTTAAACAGGAAACAAGTATTTACATACCCTAACCTGAAAGAAATGAGATACTCTTACAAACTAAACTAACATGCTTTGTTTTGTACAAAATGGGGTACTTAACTGGATGACATGTTTCAAACGTTAAGCGTTCATCCTCAGATCTTATTCCTACTTAGACTTAGTTCCTCCAATGCTAGGTAGCATATCGGGCAACAAATTTCCTTCAGCAAACTCTTATCAGCTGCCAGGTTTTCAGCTTCCTCGTTCCTCTCAGGTTAGGGTATGTAAATACTTGTATCCCGCCTAACGTATAAGGTGCGTTCAAAAAGTAACGAGCCGGAGGCTGGAATGCGCAAACCGGTGACGACATGGGCTAATCGTGGTGTGTGTAACGAGGTGTGGTTCCGACCAGAGCGTGGAGATCACAGCCCGTCGATAGAGGGCACGCGTGCACGCCGCGTGACGATACAAAGCGAGCAGCAGCATGCATCAATCTCCAACGCTGCCAGTCGCATTGCAAATAGTGACATGGAGGCGTCAAACGAAGAGCAAAGAGGTGTTGTTCGGTTTCTGACATTGGAAGGAAGTAAGGGGAACAGACATTTATCGCCGAATGTCACAAGTGTACGGCGAACACTGCATGTCCCTTGCAAGGGTCAAGGCGTGGCACAAGCGCTTCAGGGAAGGACGGGTGTCGTCAGCCGATGATGCCCGTTCTTGGGCACCCCCCTGCATTACCGATGACAACGTCCAGCTGATTGATGCACTCATTAACCAGGACCGCCGAGTGACAGTGAACGTCATAGCCGCCGTTGTATTGAGCGTCGGAAGTGTGCACACCATCATGAAGGAACGACTGCACTTGCGCAAAGTGTGTGCCCAGTCTTCAACCACACCAGGAAGCATTCCGCATGGCCCACAGTCTTGGTCATCTGCAGTGCTATGCGAAGGAAGGGAATGGGGTCCTGGCAGGAGTGGTGGCTGGAGATGAGTGATGGTGTCATCACTTCGAACCAGAATCCAAACGACAAAGCCGCCAGTGGAAACATCCAGGGTCACCACCACCCAAAAAAGGCAAGGCCATCCACACGAGTGCAGGAAAGGTAATGCTGATGTTCTTCTTTGACCAAGATGGCCCCTTTCTCATACACTTCATGCCGCACGGGACAACAGTGAAAGCCCAGCATTACTCGCAAATCCTGACCACCCTTTGCCACGCGATAAAAACAAAACGACCAGGCAATCTCACCCGTGGGGTCATTCTGCTCCACGACCTCATACGGCCAACACAGTAGCGGCACTCCCGCCTAAATTCAAATGGGAGGTCCTCGGCCACCCTCCATACAGTCCAGACCTCTCTCCCTGTGATTACGCCATGTTTGATCCCCTGAAAAGGGCTCTGCGGGGCCAACGATTCACCTCGGACATCGACGTCCAGCTGTACGTGCGGAACTGGTTCACATCGCAGCCCAGGGAATTTTATGAGACAGCCATTCACCGCCTCGTGCCACAGTGGGACAAGTGCCTCAACAGCCAGGGCCAATTCTTCTAACATACAGGTACTGGTTTCTGTAATTATGACTCCGGCTCGTTACTTTTTGAACGCACCTTAAAATTGGGCACAATGTGTTGACCGACTGGAAAGCTTTTTTTAATAGAATTAGACAACACTGAAAAAATGGCTTCATAATTATCATCATCAAGTTTCCACTCCAGTTTCCCGGGTGTGGTTTACGAGCGCTCTCCATTTTAGTCTATTCATGTACCACTGCTCCTTCAAGACTTCATCCCAGTTGATTCCTTTGGATGTGATATCTTCCTTCGCTTGGTCCAGCCATCTCCTAGCTCTTCCGACAGGTCTCTTTCCAGTAATCTCAGTATGCAACCATTGTTTTGCAATTCTTCTTTCTGTCATACATTTCACATAACCAAACCATCGCAAACGTGCCCTAGTTATGGTCTCCTTTAGGGACTGATCTATTTCAGCTTGTTCTCTAATCTTCTCATTTCTTACTTTGTCTTTCCTAGTTTTTTGAAGCATGCTTCTTAGAAACTTCATTTCTGGAGCCTGAAGTCTGCTGTCATCACTAATTCTCATGAAAAGCCATTATATGCCTGGCACAATCACAATGTATTAAATATCTGCTGTCGGCTTTGAATCCAGATAGATTCTCAAAGGTCAAAAGAAGATGCCAAGATTAGATTGAAATGTAAATGTGAATATAAATGATAGCCTACTGAAATTAATTGAATCAAATCATCTTATACAGGGAGAGTCAAGGAAATGTTAACAAACTTCTGATTGTTATAGGAAATATCTGGGAAAAGGTAATGTTGCGTTTCCTCAACAGATGCCAGAATCATCCAACTAGTTGCGCAAACCAGTTTCCATTTGGATTTCAGAGCACATTCGAGACACGAAACAGATCAACTACAGATCTGCAGCAGCTGAACATGCCATCGAATTTGATGTGGCCGAAACTGTTGCTAAAATTCCTGAATATCAAAACAGGTTAATTAGAGAGGCAATAGAGGCCGTGAAGCATCCCAATAATTTCAATCGCGACGATGGTCTCAGACTTGGCAACACTTGGAAAGTTCTCCAAGCACACGGACCAATCAGGGAGCAGCGCGACATCAATGCAGTGCAAGCAGGCAACTCTGGCTGGCAACAACCGTTAGTTTGAGAACGGACACCAACTCGTACCTACCCATAATTAAGGCTGCTGCAGGAACAGCCGAACCGTCGGGAAACAATCACCGATACACGACACGGCTCCATCCTGTAAGCTTAGATAATATATATAATATGTGAAAGTTGAAAAATGATGATGCACATTACACAAATTTCCTCCCGTCATTGGTTCCCACTTCCTGGCACGCAACCTTGGTTTCAAGGGCATAATAAGTATACATTCTTCCGCGTACCCATTTGTTTCTCGAACAATCAGTTCAATCACTTTGTCACTGAAAAACAGCAAAAGAGCAACTAAAGCAGACGTGAAATGCTTTCTTGAATCCGGCATACCCGTGGAGGGGATCTTTTGTGTGCTTGCGACGAAATCTACCTCTCGCCACAACCACTGAACAGCGGACAATGTTATTAAAGTTGAAGCTATTTCTTCTTCATCTGCACTGTCTGCCACTTCTGTAATAACCTCATGCTACGCATAGTCACTGTCCATATCACCACCGAAAATATTGCTTCCCAACACATCACTTCCACTACTGTCATCTTCTGCTTCTTCTTCATATCCCGGTTCCAGTAATCTAGGTCAGGGTGTGAATCAAGGACCTTCATAATATTCTATCTTCTATCAAACCAATAATCTCTGCTTTCACTGCCAATCCTCTGCGACTGAGTAGCCTCTAGCCTGTGATGCAAAAAATTATCTGCAAAACATTTGCTTTTTCAAGTTAGATATACAGTAGTTCACAAAACATTCGAGATGGCAAGAAAGGACGAGGTACCTTCTAAAGCAACTAACTAGTAACTCAATAGAGTGTGTTTCAGGTTCTTTCCCTGATCGATACAAGTCACAAGCAACGGATATCGATCATTTTCGATTTCCGTTTTCCAGCCACAGCCGGGTCAGAGCAAATATGACACCCCCTCCACATTACTCTGTCTGTCCACCATCCTTCCTCAACCACTGAACTCCACTCCAGGTTTCGTTCTCACACTGTCCTTCAACAAATCCATCCACCGTACCCTAGGTCTTCCTCTCTTTCCAGTCATCCATCTCTCCATCACTTCTGCATTTTTTAGCCTATTTTCAATTTTGAAAAAATAGGCTTATGAGATCACCTTTTGTCCGTGTGTGTGCGTGTGTGTGTGTCCCCCCCCCCCCCCTAATAAAATCTAAACGGCAGGAGCGATTTCAATGAAACTCGGAAAGTTTATAGCACTATTCCCGGCGACCTCGACCGTGCCCTTCAAATTTTGTTACGACTCACCAATCCAACATGGCGGCTGTGCGAAATATTTCACCAGCATTCAATATCTCCGAAACTATTACCGATATTACCCTGACATTTTCTATGGTGATAGAGGGGACTACTGTAAGTTCACTTATGTGACTTTTGAAAACATGGTAACTATAAAACCAACATGGCGGCCTAGCGAATTTGCGACTTTTAAAGACGTTTCTCGCGATTTGACCAACCAAACGCAATGAAACTTGGTACAGTATATGTTTATATACATTGTAATGCACCGACATCTAACTTCGTTCAATTGTTTACATAATCACAAGATGGCGGATGTGCGAAACATTTCACCGGCATTCTATATCTCTGAAACTATTAGCGGTATCTCCCTAAAATTTTGTACGGAGATAAAGGGCACTACTGGAAGTCCATCTATAAGATTTTCAAAAACCGGTTAACTACAAAACGAACATGGCGGCTAAGCGAATTTGAACATTTTAAATAGACCTTTCTCGCGATTTAATGTTCCAAGCGCACTGAAACCTGGTACAGGAAATATTTATACACATTGTAATCCACTGGTATCTAATTTAGTTCAATTGTTTACATAACCTCAAGATGGCGGCAGTGCGAATTTTAAAATTAAGTTTTTATTTCTTGTGATGTAGTCATGCGATCGAAGTGAAAGTTTGAATAATGAACCTACGCAATAATTTTCCTTTAATGGTACATGACTCTATGGCCTATACCTTTAACAATCCAACATGGCGACCATCCGAAATATTTAGACGATACTGAATATCTACGAATCTATTTAACAATCAAACTGCATTTTTTAATGTTCATAGGGGCTATGAACTCAAGTTCACCTATAGGACTTTAAATAACCTGAAGTTCACCTATAGGACTTTAAATAACCTGGTGATCACAAATCCATGGCGGTGACGCAAATTATAAATATTCACATGGACGTTTCTCGCAATTTAACCATCCGCGTGCAGTGAAACTTGGTACAGTAAATCTTTATCCGAATGTTAATCCACTGGCATCTAATTTATTTCAATTGTTTCCATAACCTCAAGATGGCAGCTGTGAAAATTTTTAAATCTCCTTGCTTTTTCTTGTGTCCTAATTATGCGATTGAAGTCTGAATGCTAAACGTACACAATAACCTGCATGTAACAGTACATAACTCTAGGACCTACATATATAAAATCCAACATGGCGACCATCCGAAATATTTAGTCGGTTCTCAATATCTACGAATCTATTATAGCAATCAAACTGAAATTGTGTATGTTGATAGAGGCAATTAACATAAGTAGGATATATGAAAATAGGCTGTATAGTTCTTCACGGAACTACTTGTTTATCATTCATCCTTTTCACATGCCCATACATCTAAATCTGTTCTGCTTCAGCTCATCATTAAGCTTCTGTACATTAACTTCCTTTCGAATGTCTTCACTTCTCACTCTATTTCTCCTCGTCTACTGTACCATACTCACGAATTTCAATTCGGCTGCCTGTATTCTACTTTCATCTCTCCTCGTCATCGGCCAAGTTTCTGCTCCATACGTCATTACTGGTAAGTAATAGGTCATGTTATCACTTATTTATCACTTAGAAAACACTCCCACATTGTATTCTCTTGTTGATCTCCATATCAAATCTTGCATTTTCCATCAATTTACTTTTTAAATATTTGAAGTGCTCTACTACTTCCAGATCTACGTCTCCAATTTTAACAATCCCTTTTCCTCCATTCTTTAGTCTTATCATTACCATTGTCTTCCTTTACACTGAGTTTCATTTCCCAATATTTTCCTTCAGTAGGCCTGCATTCAGCTGTTCTTTGACCACATTCACATTTTCACCCCAAATCAAATCAGTTCTAAATATGAAACAGAAATAGTATGAAAAGTACATAACTTCTCGATTCACAAGGTGCAAAAAGCAAAAAAGTTCCCGTGAAGCAGCAGGGTTTCATGTGTGATAGGCATTCTAACGACCACCAGCGCCAGCCGTTTGTGGTACGTCGAAACTGGCTGAACGAGTCGAGACCAGCAGACGTGCAGTGTACGGTGAGCCAGCTTGAGTGGTTAATTTTGCTGGCCATGTGGGTCATGCTATTTGTATTTGGTGAAGGTCTAAAATAGTATACTGTAATTGTTTTTATGTAAGGGGAACTTGTAAATTCAGGTTAGGATATTTACCGTTGCAATATGTAGTTTTTTCTTACTTTTTTAATTTTTGTTTTATCTTTAGGACAAACTACCTGTAATTTGACTAATAAGCTACCTTAACAAAAATGTTTTTTTAATTTTACAAACCACTGAAAAAAATATCCCCATTGACCATTCAATGTTTTATTTGTTTTCATTTGTAATTTTTAACATCCTAAATTTTGCAATTGCTTAACGTAAATTTGGTGATTCATTTAATAGATTTATAATTTTGGAGGCTTGGGTTTTCAGTGAACCTTGGCTCCTTGGTCCATGAGCCGTTTCCCAGAACAATCCTCATCCATAGCACCCCACACCAACTAGTGCAGACTCCTCCTAACTTTCATGAACCATAATGTGTAGGGCGGTCAAAAATTCAGTGCGACTGAATTTACATGTTCACTACTGGCATAAACAGAGATGCGACGATTGATGTTGTGAAGAACTTCTTGAAACTTCTTGAACCTGAATGATACACATGCGAGTAGCTCGAGATTGGCAGCAGTGACGGTGATGATGAATAGGAAGTATGCCAGTTGACTCGTTCCAATTATGCAAATGTTGCATCTATTTGTGAATAATTGATATTGTACCTTTCTGTCGGTCGACACAAAATAATTCCAAACACCGGAATATGTGAAAAAATAACATGAAATGAATTACAGTACATGCAATTAAGATATGTACTGTATATATTGTTATGGACTATTGAACGAGAAAACTAATGGATGACATGTTTCGCTCGTCAAGCGAGCACCTTGACAAATAGACCAATAGCTCAACAAAACACTACCAAACCTACAGTGACATCCATAGTCTCTGCCCTCCTAAAATAAAAAAACAAAAAACGAAATAGAAAACTTATTAAGTGTGGTAATTATTACTGATAAATACAGTAAAACTCTGTTAAGTTCCCACATAAAAAGTTTTTCTGTTTAAGACTTTCGATATTCCTGGTCCCGTGATCAGTCCCATAAGATACATGTATATCTTTCCCCTTATAAAGTGTTCCTGAATAAGATGTTTTCCCGGTTAAATAGTTCAGATTTTTTATCCCTTTAAAATAATTATAAGACGTTCACTGAAGACAACCGACGGTTAGAATCAAAACTTGCCAATCTCCGCGGAAGCTACTTCCGGTGTTCCGAGTGTTCGCGGGTCTCCCTTGAAATCATCTGACCGGGCGAGCTATGTCAAGGCTACATGACGACACCAGCTTAACTTCTCATTGGACAGTGTTAACCTTGAAACATGTGTGAGGGGGAAGGGAAAAACACGCTTTCATTGAATAGCCACCCTTGCTGTTCTGTGTGTTCTAACTTGTAAGCCAAGCATTGCCAAGCATAGAATAACATTGAAATTACGAGAATTGCGTCAGTGAAGTAAAGTTTCCAAATCATTAGGCAAACATTGTGAAAATGAGGAACTCAGATGAAAGGCATCAAAAGAAAGGCACTTTTGACTAAATATAAAGTAGACATTATGAGGAAAGTGAAGTGTTGCTTTGGCGAAGAAGCTTCTTTAAACAGCATCACAGCATCATAGCAAAACAAAGAAGGGATCTTGGTTTCACAAATTGCAAGAAAATTAAAACAGGGAAATACGACGTAAAACAAGCTCTGCTAGTATGGTTTAAACAGCAGCGAAGTTTAAACATTCCTTCGGGCGGGATTACCATGGAGAAAGCCGAAGAAATAACTTGCCGATTATAGGTGCCTTTTACCGCGTCGAATGGGTGGCTGGATCAATTTAAAAATCGAGCTGGCATAAATTACAAGACACTTAGTGGCGAAGCTGCAAGTGTAAGTACAGAGGAAACTGAAGCCTGAAAGGAAACATTGCTGCCTGCAAAAATAAGTAATTACAAACATTGTGGCATTCTTGATGTTGATGAATTAGGACTTTTTTTTACCAGGTTGTTCAGTTAAATCTGGTTTTGAAGAGAGAATCTTGCCTAGAAGGCAAATTATAAGTGCGAGCTACGGTGCTAATTGGTGCGAATATGGATGGGACGGAAAAACTACCATTACTGATGATAGGAAAGTCTAGAAAGCTGCCGCGTTTAAAAAATGTCAGGACTTTGTCATATAATTACAAAAGTAGTAAGTCAGCATGGATGACAAGCTCCCTATTTGAAGAGTACATGCAAGCACTAGATGCCAAAATGGGGAGCCAAAACAGGAAGATTGTGGTGTTTATGGATCACTGCCCTGCTCATCTCAAACAGTGACCTCATTTAAGAAACATTAAAATTGAATTTTTCCCACCAAACACTACATTGGTACTGCAGCCCATGGGCCTGGGGGTTATTAAGGTACTGAAGCAGAGGTACCGAAAAGCAGTAGTGTTATATATGATGTCATGCATGGAAGCAGATGGACCCATCTACAGGCCATCTCTTTTGGACTCCATGCATTTAATTTGCTCATTTAGGGATTCCATGGTCTCAACAATCATTGAAAATTGCTCCAAGAAAGCTGGTTTTGGCAGTGTTACCAGTAGCAGAATTTGTATGGAAATCTGCGATGACGAGCCAGGATGGTGGAAAATCGTGCAGGAGAAGATGGAGATAACCAGCAGTACGATTTCACTGCTGTTAATAACCAGGTAATAGCTTGCGAGGAGCAGACCATTGATTACATTTGAATTCCAGCCAATGTCCATAGCGGGCTTTTTAAATTGAACGCCCGTAGGCTCCCCATGAAGTTCAATTTCAAGTAGTTCCAACTTTGACTACCCAAGATGTCACTGACACCTAGCAGCGAATGTTGGATCTTGAGAGCATTTCTAACCAAACAAATTTAGCTACACATTACCAATGATTCTTTTACATACCATAAATCAACGACATGGGCCCACCGGCTTTACTTCCTCTCTGAAGGAAGGCATACTAAAGGATTTTACCGCTCTTAAAAATTCACGACTTCGGTCGGGTTTGAACCTGCAATCTTGCGGCATAGCAGTTCAGCATGCTACCGACTACGCCACGGAAGCCAATATGTATGACATATGCAGGGACAATCAGGCAGGAAAAGATGAGGATGACGAAGAAGACGAGGAGGAGGAGGAAGAGGAGGAGAATTTTCCAAGACCAGCTTGCAATGAGGCAATTGTTCATCTTGGACAGTTAAGGAGATTCATAAAAGGTGCGGCTGGAGTGCCTCAGAACACATGGAAAGCCGTGGGGGAAATGGAGAGGTTTATAGAACAAACAGCAAAAAGCTCAAACAATTTACACTGGACAACTTCTTTTCCAAGTAGAGACCTATATTTGTGGTGAGAAATACAGATTTCTTATGTACAGTTCCTATCCAATATTTTTAGAAGCCTATGTCCATTTATTTCACATTATCTCGGAAAATACATGATGTGATAATCAAGATTTTAATATTGGGGCATTTCTTTTTCCTTATATATTGTGGTATCCATCAAAAACAACAAAAATGTGTGTTTTTTTTCTAATGGTCCCTGTATTAATGCATTTCGGGTGCTTACCACCTTAATATTTATCAGTAATAATTACCACACTTATGTTTTCTGACTTTTGGTTTTTGTTTCATTTTGTTTTTGGAGGGCAGAGACTGTCTGTGGGTGTCACTGAGGGTTTGGTAGGGTTTTGTAGAGCTATTTGTCTTATAGACTTGGTTCCGATGATGCTTGCTTGACGAGCGAAACCTGTCACCCATTAGTTTTCTCCTTCAGTAGTCCATTACAATGTATACTGTATATGTCTAATGTAATTTATTCCATGTTATTTTTGCACATATTCCAGTAATTGGAATTATCTTGTGTTGACCAATTGAAAATTACAATATCAAATGTCAATAAGCTAACACTCAAAAATGAATTCGAAGCTATCTTACTTTTTGGGAATACTGTCTTTCCCACACAAATCCCCGCATATATATCACACGCCAAAAAATTTCACACTAAATTTGGTAAAAGAAAGAGCAAGTTACATGCAAGTAAATACGGTGTACCACTTTCTTGGTTCTTTCCTCATAATCTGCGGCTTCGGTGGCGTAGTCGGTAGCATGCTGAGCTTCTATGCCCAAGATAACGGGTTCAAACCCGGGCGAAGCCGTTGGATTTTTTAAGAGCGTTAAAAATCCCTCAGTATGCCTTCCTTCGGAGGGGAAGTAAAGCCGGCGGTCCCATGTCATAGATTTATGGCATGTTAAAGAACCTTCCACTAATTGCACCTGTGTGAAGCTAAATTGGATAGGTTAAGAATGTAAACAATGCTCTTAGGTTTCTACGTTCGTTGCCAAGAGCCGACTGCGGTGGCATCTAGTAGCTAAGTTCAGAACTTGGCCTAGTAGTCATTGACGGTGGCGCTTGGTGGCAAATGTAGGAACTATTTGAAAAATTCTAAGTTGCAGTCTGTACATAAATTAAAAACAGATAACACACACTAATACAGTCATCACAATTAACACCGGTTATCAGACAGATTCTACACACACCCAAAGTACACGGGGCTACATGACCGCGTTGTCGCAGCCCCTAAACTTAAGAACCAACCAACCTCATAATCTATTTATATAATATATTTATATTTTTTTGTATTTATAACTTTCTCAATCTGACATTTCAATTTACCCGCCCGCCTTGTTGGTTGGTGCGTGTATTACATTCACTCATTGGTTGACCTTTCTTTTGTTTGATTTTTAAATGTACTCTAGCCTATTAATTTTATCATAGGTCCTCGCTTTCCCCGTTTGTCAATCTGGCACCAAACTTGGCGTTCCTCATCGCACTTCTTCCTTGTCCATCACCCAGGCCTGACGTTCATAATGTTAAGTCCTCATTTAGCATGAAAGGCACTTCGCCTTTCCAAGTGTGTTAACTTCTGTCATTGTGGAGTGATATACGTCATCATTATCTTGCACAGTTTCCAGCCACTGGCCGGGTCTGTTTGGAGCACAAGCCTCTCCAACGTTATCTGTCTTCCCACCATCTCTCAGCCTCCACCCTTGTCCAGTCTTCTCCTCTCTTCTTCATGCTTTCTTCCACCCCCTTCAGCCACCTGTCTCTCGGTCTCTTTCCTTCCCACTTCGTCTCGTGTATCCTCCTGGGTATCCTCTTCTCCATTCGTTTTACATGCCCATACCATCTAAGTCTGGATTTCTCTATACCGTCCTGTAATGGTTCCTACTTCATTAATTCTCTGGTCCTCTCATTTCTTATTCTGTCCATCTTTGTAGCTCCAATACTGCTTCTCAAGAACCTCATCTCACTGGCCTGTATTTTGCTCTTCTTCCTTCCTTTCATAACCCAGGTCTCCGAAGCAAACCTCAGGATAGGGACATAGTACGTCCGATATATGATCTTTTTGCTGTTCTGAGGGACATCCTTGCTCCATAACATGCTTCTCACACTCCTTCGGAATGCTTCTGCCTGTCTACCAGCTCATTTATTTCTCTATCGTTTCATCCATTATCTTGTATCAGGCTTCCCAGATACTTGAAACTTTCCACTTTCTTCAGCTGTTCCCCACCAATTGTTATTCCCGTTGTGGTTCTTTCCTTCTTCCTTGTTGTGATCACCATCTCACTCTTATTTATGCTAAATTTCATCCCATATCCTTGTATTATTCCTTCCCACACGTCCAACTGTTCCTGTACCTCCTCCTCCTTGTTTCCCCAAATCATCTGCAAACACCATTGCTTTCATCTTTCCTTCCCCAATTACTTGTGCCACTCGGGCCATTATGTCATCCATCACCATAATGAAAAGTAACTGTGACAAGTGCACTTCCTTGTTTCAGGCCGCTTCTCTGTTCCAACCAGTCCGATCTCTCTCCTCCCACTTTCACACAGCTCACGCTTCCCTTGTACATCTCCTTTATCCTCCTTATAGTCCATTTTTCTACTCCTCTATCCTCCAGGGACTTCCATACTTTGTTTCTGCATACTGTCATATGTCGTGACTGTAAGCCTCCATGGTTCAGAACCCAGGGCTGCGGTTCGGAGGAACATTATATAAGGGCAATAGAGTTTTTTTTTATTATTACTAAGTTGGATGTGAGCTTTTGTAAGCCAGAGTATATTTCTCAAGGAAATAAGACTGTTGGAGCCAGGATGTGTACAGAGGTCTGTAAATATTGATGGTACAGAAGGACATTTGGTCGAGTAATCTGTACTGTAAAGAGAGTGATTCATGGTCACAAGCTAGTCCAGAAATTGAACCCTGGAAGTCACGTAGACGCTAGTATGGGCAGTCGCCGCTAGCTTAGGGAGCAGCACTTGCTAGGCACTGAGGGTGGAATGGACCACAGGCCTCAGTGGAAGGGAGAGATGGACTCCGGTCATCTCGAGTAGGATATAATGGTATCCAAAATGGCGAGCGGGGTTCTCACGCCTTAGTTCTTGCCAGAGTAGCGTCGTAACGCACGCGTGCAGAATTCAGCATCGCGAGGACATGCTAAATGTCAAGTAGCAGTAAAGACTTAGTAGCGCCAGTTCAGACCTGCGTGCACTTCCAGCAGTAACTTCACATAATTTGTATATAGTGTATATACTTGAACTGCCTAGGCATAATAAATCGGCAGTAGTTCAAGGGAAGTTCATCTTTTATTCCGGAAGTTCCGCGACTAGTCTACAAAACCTCAAGTTCCCTTATCTAGTGAACCGCTCGGCTAGGAGGGAAAATCGTCGGAGGACCTGTCAACCTGCCAGAACGTCTCACAGCCCAGGTAGGTCACGACACATATGCTTTCTCAATGTCCAGGAAGGCCATCAGTAGATCTGTTCCATACTCATAGTGCTGTTCTTGTAACTGCCTTACAGCAAAAATCAAATCCACTGTGGACCTTCCTGCTCTGAAGCCATGTTGTTCTTCCCTCATCCCTCCTTCTATCCTTGTCCTAATTCTCCTTTCCAAAACTTTCTCAAACATCTCTGCACAATGACTCATCAGAGTTATTCCCCGATAGTTTCTGCATTCTGTTCTGCTACCTTTCTTGAAGATTGGGACAATTATTCCTTTTTTCCAGTCCTCTGGGGTCTTCCTTTCCTTCCATGCTGTCTTCATCACTCGGTACAACCATTGTATCCCCACCTCTCCTGCTGCTCTCCCCATCTCCACACTCAACTCATCCACACCCGGTGCCTTCCCTCCTTTCATCTTGTTCACTGCATCTTCCACTTCTTTCCATGTTAGGTCTTTTTCTGTTTGCAGTTCATCTTCCTCTTCCCCGATTTCTTCCTCCTCGCCGTGGTTTCCATTTGGGTTCAGAAGTTCTTCAAAATATTCTTTCCACATTTTCTTCAGTTCTTCCCTATTTTCTATCTCTTGTCCCCTTTTGTTCACCATTCTAACATAATCCGTAGGATCCTTCCGCCTCTTATTTTTTACCATCACATACAGGACCTTTTTTGTACCTTCACTATCCTCCATCATCTTTGTCCACTCTTCCATCCACTTTCTTCTCTCCTCAGCCACTACGTACTGTATTAAAATTTATCTTCATTTTATTTTATTTGTGCTCGTGTAACGTATTTTGTGCATCACTAATTTCTCGGAACCACATGACATCATGGCGAGTTAAGGAAATTTTCTTATGTCTTATCTTCCTTCCCTCCGATCTCTCGAGTGTACTACGTGAGTGGTAACTTTGCCTGGGACTTTTTTGTTTTGTCTGGGTCCCTTAACTTTCATCATGAGGTCTGGGTTTGGTTGAATAGCATGTCTCACACTGCTTTCAACTGTGCATTGCCTGACTCTCTAGATTATGGGGCGATGGATACTTGATCGTGTTCTCAGGTGTTCCATTATCCATTGCTATGGCACGTAGGTATGCGATCTGGGCTGGAACTGAACCGGCATTCCTCATCCTTTCTGGACCAGCAAGACAATCTATATGCCCTCACCACAGCACTCTCAAGATTATATTTGTGTTTCTCGGGTTTGATTGTGGTTTAATTTACGCAAGTCTATAACACGTTATCCCGTTTCTTTTGTTGTCATTACTTATTTCTGTAATTCATTTCATGCGGTATTGTTCCTGTTAATTTCTTCCATATTTGAGTATTTAATCAATGCATAATTCCCCCCCCCCCATTACAATAGTATGGCCTACTTAGTTATCTCAACTTCATACTTGCTTGTCTCGAAGTATTTTTCATCGGATGTCTAGCCTATACCTTCCTAGCATTCTGCCTTACCCTGTGACTAAGTCAGCTCCGTATAACCTTTTATTTCCGATGTAATTATCGTACATCAGTACTTTATATCATCACCTATCTGCATAATTTGTCTACTGTTTTGACTCAGAACTTTACACATTCCTCTCTGTATTGCCATTTACTGATTGTCTCGCGTTATAAATGCATATTTCCACGAACTCTGGACAGCTGAATGTCCCGAAAACTTAATTTATCTAAAATTGTGACTCTCCTTATGGACGGCTCTGTACAATGCGGGTCGTGCCATTCCATAACATTCTCGAAGAATTTTAAATTTCTACTGACGATTAATATTTTGAAAGGGGGGTTGTACCATTCCTCCCCAGTCAAATCCCCTGGCCTACCTGGGGCAATTGTGTGTCCCGTGAACATTGCCCTAGATGGCATCAGCGCCTATGCGCAGAGACTCGCCCTTGGGGTCTTGGAACAGGTACTACGCAGCGGATTAAGGGCGAGCTGTCTGCTTCCAGCCATGTGAGTGGGAGGTTGGTGTGTGGCACGGAGCCTCGGCTGCCGCGTGTGGTTGTGTAGTGGCGGGTTGAGCCACCCATGGAGAATAACAGGTATTGTGAACTATCTTCACGTTCCAGTGAACTACGTTAAGTTTCGTTCTGCTCGAACATTGATTCTATATTTATTAACCTTAGCTTAATGGCCTCAGTGCGAGTCTCTGCGCACAGGCGCTGATGCCATCTAGGGCAATGTTCACGGGGCACACAATTGCCCAAAGTAGGCCAGGGGATTTGACTGGGGAGGGATGGTACAACCCACCTTTAAAAATGTTAACAGTCAGTAGAAATAATAAAAGACACTATATTACTTACATATTGATGTACAATTGTATCTACATTTCTTTGTTAAAGGAGTCTACTGTTTGTGCAATCAGTCAAGAACACACAGCTACACAAAACAGAGGGAGGAGAGGGAGTAGACGAGCAATCCGACACTATACATAGCTCATAGGGGAGCATTGGCATACTAAAACTAGATACAGTAATACTTCCATGTTATTTAACTCAGAATGATAAGGAGGTAAATGCAAAATAATGGTTGTGTTCAGCTGAAATGTCGATTCAGGACACACACAAGACACCAAATAAAATCAACACTGCCAGCCAGAACTAAATAACCACGGGGTGAAAAGTGATTTGCAAGAAACAAATAATTTAAAAAAAGGAATAAAAGTAATTGACTGAATAATACCACGATTGAGCTAGCAGTTGAATAAGAAACACAAGTTTCACACTCAACCTTCACCAAGTCCTGGCATAGAAATAAAAATCCAAACACCTCACTTGAAGTAATAACCGAGGAAAAGAATTAAATGCTTGAGTACATCTTCAGAAGAAGAACAAATATTAGAACTCGGATCATAACAAACAGATCCCCGCCTGGTACATGGCACAACACGATCGGTCTCCCTAAAGGCTGGCGATAGACAGCCAGCGCGCTCGGACAACAATATCAGAGCGAAGCCGACAACACAGACGAACAATGGACGACAATGGCCAGGCTAATATCGCCCCATTATTAACCCCTATGCTGCCAAATTAAATTTTGAACTTTACTCTAAAAAGGGAAACAGTGGCTGTACCGTGTGATGCGGGTGATATGGAAGGAGAAAAAGACCCCAGAAGATTGGAAGAAAGGATTAATTGTCCCAATATTTAAGAAAGGAAGCAGAAAGGAGTGCAGAAATTACAGGGGAGTCACACTCATATCTCACTGTGCCAAGATATATGAAAAGATATTAGAAAGTAGAATACGAGCCAAAGTGGAGAGAAAATTGAGAGAGGAGCAGTATGGATTCAGACCTGGGAGATCAACAGTGGATCTCATATTTTCAGTGAGACAGCTCCAGGAACACCACTACGAATTTGGAGGGGATCTGTTGATGGCCTTCCTGGACATCGAAAAGGCCTATGATAGTGTGTGTAGGGAGAAGGTTTGGGAAGCAATGGAAAACATGGGAGTGGAAAAAGGGACTGTAGGCAGAGTGAAGGAGATGTATTGTGGAAGTGTGAGTTGTGTGAAAGTTGGAGGGGAAAGAACAGACTGGTTCAGACAAATGAGTGGCCTGAAACAGGGTAGTGCGCTGTCACCCCCTTCTCTTTATTGTGGTTATGGACGAGGTAATGACACGGATTGCAGGAAAGATAGGAGAAGATAAGATGAAAGCAATGGTGTTTGCAGATGATCTCATGGTCTGGGGAAACAAGGAGGAGGAAATTCAGGAGCAACTGAAGGCTTGGGAAGAAACAGTGGGAGAGTACGGATGGAAGTTCAACATCAGTAAATGTGAGATCCTGTTAACGACCAGGAAAAAGGACAGACCAATGAGTGGGATAACACTTGGAGGTGGACAGCTGAAGAAGGTGGAAAGTCTCAAGTACTTGGGAAGTCTAGTGGAGGAAAATGGGAGAAATGACAAAGAGATTACGGAACGTGGCAGACAGGCAGAAGCATTTCTGAGAAGCATTAGGAGCTTAGTGTGGGATAAAGATGTCCCACAAAAAAGCAAGGAAGTGTTATACAGAAGCTACTATATCCCGATACTGACCTATGCTTCAGAAACGTGGACAATGAAGAAAAGAGACATAAGCAGAATACAGGCAGGTGAAATGAAGTTCCTGCGAAGTAGGATCGGAGTAACAAGAAGAGACAGGTTGAGGAATGAAAAGGTCAGGGAAATGGTGAAAGAGGAGCCCTTGCAAGGTAGGATTGAGACGTCAAGACTGAGGTGGTATGGACACTTAAAGAGAATGGATGAGAAGAGGATTCCCAAGAGGATACATGAGATGCAGATGCAGAAGAAACGACCAAGGGGAAGACCAAGAGATAGGTTGGTTGGTTGGTTCTTAAGTTTAGGGGCTGCGACAACGCGGTCATGTAGCCCCGTGTACTTTGGGTGTGTGTAGAATCTGTCTGATAACCGGTGTTAATTGTGATGACTGTATTAGTGTGTGTTATCTGTTTGTTAATTTAAGTACTGCAACTAAGAATTTTTCAAATAGTTCCTACTTTTGCCGCCAATCGCCACCGTCAACGACTACTAGGCCAAGTTCAGGACTGAGCTACTAGATGCCGCCGTAGTCGGCTCTTGGCAACGAACATAGAAACCTAAGAGCGTTGTTTACATTCATAACCTATCCAATTTAGCTTCACACAGGTGCAATTAGTGGAAGGATCTTTAACATGCCATAAATATATGACATGGGACCGCCGGCTTTACTTCCCCTCCGAAGGAAGGCATACTGAGGGATTTTTACGCTCTTAAAAAATCCGACGGCTTCGGCCGGGTTTGAACCCGCTATCTTGGGCATAGAAGCTCAGCATGCTACCGACTACGGACCAAGAGATAGATGGCTGAAAGGAGTGGAGGAATGTGTCAAGAAGAGAGGCGAGGACTGGACCAGAGTGACAGCGGAGAGGTGGTGGGAAGAAAGGACTAAGTGGCGAGGCTTATGTTCCAAACAGACCCAGCCTGGGGCTGGAAACTGTACAAGATGATGATGATGACTCTAAAAAGGCCTCCGTGGCTTAGGCGGCAGCATGCCAGCCTCTCACCGCTGGGTCCGTGGTTCAAATCCCGGTCACTCCATGCGAGATGTGTGCTAGACAAAACTGAGGCAGACAGGTTTTTCTCCGGGTACTCCGATTTCCCCTGTCAATATTTCATTCCAGCAACACACTCCACTATCATTTCATTTCATCTGTCATTCATTTAATCATTGCCCCAGAGGAGTGCGTCAGGCCTCGGCAGCTGGCACAGTTCATATCCTCGCCTCTAGATGGGGGCTTCATTCATTCCATTCCTGACACGGTCGGAGACTGGAAGCAGGCTGTGGATTTCCATTCTCTCTCAAAAGATTGAAGCAGTGAGAATTTATTTTTATTTTTACCTCAAATAACTTTATTTTTGGATTGCATTCGAACTCAAGACCACAGAAAAGTACTATTATTACTTAAGTATTTCTAGTAGGTACACATACACTGCAAAAAAGACAAAACAAAAATGGAAAAGTGGAAGAATTTCTTTATGTATGTATATGACTATTTCATTTTTTTCCCTTCTAATTGACTTTAGTCATAATCACCTCCCCCCCCCCCCCCCCTCTAATTGATCGCAATTTTTTAGCCTATTTTCATTTATGAAAAAAAGAAAAGAAAAGAGAAGCTTATGAGATCACCTTTTGTCTGGTGTGTGTGTTGGTGCGTGTGTCACACCCTACTAAAATCTTAACGGCTGGAGCGATTTCAATGAAACTCGGTAAGGTCATTACTATTTTGTCCCACCCCGACTGTGACCTTGAAATTTTATTACGTCGCACCAATCCTAAATGGCGTCTGCGAAATATTTCAGCGGCATCCTATATCTCCAAAATAATTACCAATATCGCCCTGAAATTTTGCACGGTGATGAAGAGCGCTACTATGTTCACCTATGTGACTTACAAAAACCTGCTAAGTACAAAACTAACATGGCGGCCAAGCAAAGTTTAAATATTTAAATAAACTTTTTTCACGATTTAATCATCCGAGCACAGTGAAACTTGGTACAGCAAATGTTTTTACACATTTTAATGCACTGATATCTAATTTAGTTAAATTGCTTACACAACCTCAAGGTGGCAGTTGTGCAAAATTTTAAAATTAAGTTTTTATTTCTCGTGTCCTAATCATGCGATCAAAGTCAATGTTTGAATAAATAATGAACCTAGGCAATAATCGTCACCTAATGGTACATAACTCCATGGCCTACATATATAAAAACCCAACAAGGTGACCATTCTAAATACACTGAAGAAAATGGAAATTGCAACACCATGAAGGCATTGGTCGTTTGTGTCGATTTTCAAGATATGAACGATGCCATGTCTGTGCAGTGAAGTGTTCCCCGTCAAACATGCCTCGACGACAGAGAAGAGCACGCCATCAACAACTATCGCCGTTTGAGAGGGCTCGGATAATTGGGCTGTGTGAGGCTCTATTATCGCTAAGGACTGTCGCTGCACGTGTTGGCCGACAGGCATCTACAGTACAACGTGTATGGCAGCAGTGGTCAAATGAAGGTACCCATACTTGTAGACCTGGCACAGGCCCAGCACGACAGACAACTGTGAGAGAGGATCGCCGCATCATTCGGATGGCCCGGATGGAACCCCATGCCACAGCAGCTCAAATTCGAGCAGCTGTGGCCCCCCACATTACACAACAAACAGTTGATAATCTAATGCATGCAGCTGGCTTACGATCCCGTGTCCCTGCAGAAGGTGTTCCATTGACCCCACAACAGCGACGTGTAAGGCTGGCCTGGTGTCGAGAACAATCGACGTGGGTTGACGAATGGCAAAGGGTCGTCTTTAGTGATGAATCGTGCTTCCGCCTTGCCCGCAGTGATCGCCGGAATCGTGTTTGCCAACGTACCGGGGAGAGGGGCCGCCCAGACCTTATTGTCGAGAGGCACACAGGGCCAACACCAAGCATTATGGTCTGGGGAGCTATTGGCTTTAATGTGAAATCACAATTAGTGCTTGTTGAGGGCACTATGACTGCTCGACAGTACGTTGATAGGGTACTCAATCCAGTGGTTGTCCCTATGATGACGAACATTGCTCATGGGATGTTTCAGCAGGACAAAGCCCGGGTTCACACTGCACGCATCTCCAGAGAAGCTCTCCACGACATCACAACCTTAGAATGGCCCACCAGATCCCCGGACCTCAGTCCTATTGAGCATGTGTGGGACATGATGGGTCGACAACTGGCCAACGGTCCTCAGCCACCCATAACTCTGGAACAACTGACCCGTGCAGTGCAGCAAACAAGGGCCACAATTCCTCAGGAAGCGATCCAGGGCCTTATTGACTCCATGCCTCGCCGAATTCATCAATGTATTGCAGCTCGTGGTGGGCACATCCTGTATTGATTGTTGTCCAAACTTGCGGTCAGAGGGACCTGAAAGCGTAATCATCGAATCACAACCGAACACTCGTCCTGCATGTTCAATTGCAGCAATGTAGCACCACTCCTTCTGGATGTTGCAATTTCCATTTTCTTCCGTGTATTTAAACGGTTCTCAATATCTACGAATGTACGGTATTACAGCAATGAAACTGAAATTTCTTATGCTGATAGAGGCAATTAACGTATGTAGGATATATGAAAATAGGCTATTTAGTTCTTCACGGAACTACTTATTATTTATTAGTATAGACTTACTTTAAAACGCTGTAAGAGAATATTTTCACATTTATTTGTAACATGTTTACATTATGTTGAACTACTCTGTAAAAATAGAAAATCAGTACCACCCTTACAGTCCATGTACTAATGGCACAGACAAGTACTGTACTCTTTGTAACACTTGATCGTGTGATACTTTTGAAAATATGGCGCAATACACAGTGGTGGATTACCTGGGCCATTGCCACAAAAGTAAGACGTTTGCTTACGTCGACATGCCCCTTTCCCTTTCTTTGTGCGCTGATGGAACACACTGTACAACTGGGTTTGTGTTTCTTGTCCTCTAATTGTTTTGGAAAGTGCCTCTCTGTTAGTCTGGCCGCCTGTTTAGGAGATGAGTGTTTCTTCCCCTTTTGTGAGGTACCCGACGTGAATAATTTTCTAGGAGGCTTTGAACAATATTCTTCCAAAATATTCTCTGAGATGTAGGCCTATATTATTATTATATTCGTTCAGCCCCCTAAGGAGCACGTGCAACCATTAAATAGCACTGGAATTCATCTTTTTGAACTTCTTATTCGCCCAAAATTTCTTCATTCTTTCACTCTGGGCCTGCCGTCATTCTTGTGTCCATAAGTTTTGGAGTTTCAAGCTTTTCTCGGATGGATTCTTGGGTGCAAATTTGTGGGTGTTGATCTTTTGTCTGCATGTAGTCCTTGTTGTAGTCATTGGATCAATGTCGACTTCAGTAAGGTCCATTTGGGTGTCTACTAGCCAGCGAATTTTTTTCTGTCGGTTCCCATTGATAATAAGAAATATTTTCTTAGACTTGAATCATCTATTCGTGTTAAAATGTCCATAAAATTTCACACGCCGTTTGCGTGCGACTGAAGAGAATCGTTCAGTTAATGCATATAGTCCTTCCGAGCTTTTTCGCTTCCATATACCCTCTTGAAACTTGGGCCCGAATATCTTCCTTAGTATCTGTCGTTCAATTTTCTCGCTGTCCTTGATGTGAACTGTGAGTGACGATGTCACAGTTGCGTAGAGTGCCTCTGGTAGGACAACAGTGTGGTAGTGTCAGAGTTTGGCTTTTGTGGATAGGGATTTATTGTAGAAGTTCCAGGTGATTGTGTATGCTCTGCGTAATTTTTCTGTGCGCATTTAGTTTGCAGCTTTCTCAGTGCCTGAATGACCAATAATTTCACCCAAGTACTGGAATTGTTTGACCTGCAAGATGTTGCCATAGTTGGTCGCAAGTGATGCTTTGTGTGGACACTTGCGGAGTCCATATATTGCGTTTTGTCATAGGAGATGTGGAGTCCAGTTTTGATGGCAATCTCATGAAGCTTCTCAATGGCGTACCTCGCTTCCTCGGGAGTTCAGGTAAATTATTGCTAGATCGTCACCAAAGGCAAAGCATTTGATGTTAATCCGTTTATCTTTCGTTCCCATGTTTATTCCGGGTACTTCTTTCTCCCATGTCTTAATGACCTTATCCAGTACTAGGTTGAACAAAAGTGGGGACAATCCATCGCCTTGGCGAACACCTGCTTTTATTTCAAAGGGTTCAGAGATTTCACCCATGAACTTTACTTTAGGTTGTATCTGTTAAAGTTTGTTGGATTAACGTGAATGTTTTATCAACACCGTGTTCTCGAAGGACAAGGAACAAGGTACCACGGCCTATTGAGTCGTAAGCTTTTTGAAAATCTACGAAAGTGACCACAGTGCGGTTTCACTGGCAGTGTTGGAAGATCGCCTTAAGGTTCCAGACTTGTTACACGCACGATCGATGTGGACGGAAGCCCGTCTGGTATTCGCCAATCTTACCTTCTGTCTGTTGTTCCAATCTGGTAAGCAGAGCACGTGAAAGAATTTTGTATGCGATTGGCAGAAGTGAAATGCCTCGGTAGTTCGTATTCATCGTATCGCCTTTCTTATGCAGTGGGTGGATCAGGGAAGTTTTCCAATCTGCAGGTATGACTCCACTTTCCAATACATCTGCATTAATACCTTGAAATTGGTTGATCATTTGTTCCCGCCAATCTTGAGCATCTCGGCGATTATACCATCTCCCCTGGTGCTTTATTGTTTTTTAGATGTAATATGACGTTCCTTATCTCCTCGTGAGTTGGTGGAAGTGAATCTGGATTTGGAATGGTTATATGGAATTGGAGTTGCTCAGTTGGTGGATTTATTGTGTAACTTTTCGAAGTGCTGTTTCAGGATGTCACAGTTAGCTTATGTGTTCGTCTCAAGAGTTCCATCAGGGCACCAAAAACGGCTTGTAGCCGGCGAGTTCTTCGCGGAAGGATTTGTAGAAATTTCTGGTGTTATTCCATTTAAAGTCATTATCGATCTCCTCTAATCTCTTGTTACGGTAAGCGCGTTTAATTCGTGTGAGTGTTTTAGACGTTTGTTTCTGAGTTTTTTAAAAGTTCTGCCAATTCTCTGGTGTTTGATGACTGTGCCAATTTTGCCAGGCTCGCATGTGTATTTCAAGTGCTCCGTAACAATCCGAAGACCACCATCTGTGTTTCCGTTTACGAGGTGGTTGGCCAAGTTTTTTAGATGATTCCTGGATAGTCTCAAGAAGTGCATCCCATGTTTTCGCATTTGTAATGACTGTGCAAATTCGTGTGCATGTTCTTTCAGAGAACCTGGGTCAATGCGTGGGATCACAGGTTTTTGGTACGTTCTACGATTGGGTCTGAAACGGATAACCCTTGCGTACCCTGACGTTCATAATTTCTGGGGAAAACATTCTGGTGATAGCTACAGGGTCAATCTGGTATTCACCTAGGTGACTGTTTGGCGATTTCCATGTGGTCATTTTTCTTGGAGGTTTCTTGAAAGGAGTAGACATTATTTGGAGATTCGCCATTAAACGATGTCCATTTGCGTTAGTCTTCTTGTGCGCTGAGAAACTGCCAGTGATATGCCTATGGTCCTTTTCTCTGCCAATTTCCGCATTAAAATCTCCAAGGAGGATTTTCACATGATGCTGAGGGATCTTGGCAAGTGTCCGTTCGAGTTGAGACCAAAATTTCTCAACCTTGTTTTTATCAGGTTCACTGTTGATAATAGGAGCGTGTGCATTAATTAGTGTATAGGCCTTATTGGCGCATTTTACCGTGAGTAAGGAGAAGTGTTTCGAAGGAGACGTGAAATCTATCACAGAGTTCTGGATACTGTTGTGTACTAGAAATCCTGTTCCCAACATATCTAGGTTGCTATTAGGTACTTTTGATGCTGGCTTTCCCTTGTAGAAACAATAACCACTGGAGTTGAAATGTTCGGAGTCGCGAAATCGTGTTTCTTGTATTGCAAGTATAAGGATCCGAAATCTGTCACAAGTATCCGTATATTACTAGAAGATAATCTTCAAAGCACCCCTAGCCGTATAAATCACGAGTTTAACTCAAGTGTCACATAAAATAACATCCAAGTACAATAATGGTTTACATCCAACACAACCTAACTGCGAGCTGGCTGCTTGACTCACTGCATTAAAATCTGATGTTTCTGGCATTGCCACTAGACGACAGCACAGCGTAGAGCAATACAAAGACAGTCCTTCACATATTTGACGTCAGAAGAACGTATCAAGTGGTTACAAAATTCTGAAGCCGGGGACTAAAGTCGAATACGGCAGTGGATGGAGTGCGATTGCCATTTGACCAAAGTCGAACATGGCAGCATAGGGGGTTAAGCCAACTGTTTCCCATCCAAAAGGCACATCAATATGTTAGTAATATAGAGTCTTTCATTATTTATCGAGAGGATCCTGAAATAAAAGAATAAGAAATAAACATACTATATTAGGAAGGCCCTACCTTAATTTCAGTGACCTACCACATGTACAAAATTATAAAATAAAAATGAGCACACGAGCTCGGTTTCTCTATACAATACTACAATGAACATTCTGGTGAAGGTTTTCATAAGAAAAGATACTAAAATACAAAATAAAATATTAATACAGGAATACTTTACCATATATCCAAATAAGAAATGTAACCTAAGGAGTTAAGGACATTTTATTGCATTTCCAAATGACTCTTGGCTAGATGTTATGAACTTAGATATCAAAAAGTGCAACAAAAAAGGGTTGCAGCGGATGGAGTGTGATTGCCATTTGATCAAAGTCGAACATGGCAGCATAAAAGAATGTAGCTCTTAATTTATGGCCTCTCAATATGCCCTTGTACATACCAGCAATTCCTACCTTTTTTGTTAAGAGGCCTCTTCCTTATACCAACTGTTATTTGATGGTCTTTCACTGTATCCGATTCTCTAAGAGGTCGAAAGTCTATGCTATTCCGGAATTCCCTGAAAATATGTTTAAAAAAATATTGTTATAGAAAAAGTGAAAAACATAAATATATAACAATAAATTGAAGTCTAGGTGGAGTGATATATATATATATATATGAAAATACACATGAATTAAGTAGACACTTCCAGGCACTTTTGAAACTTTGTACCCGAGCCAAACCCCCAAGATTCTAAGAAAACATTTCATTTAACGAAGGAGCCGATATGAAGAGGTTTGCATGGGAGCTCGAACAACAGTATAAGTATGCAAACACGATCATTTTTTTTTTTCAATCATAGGGCAACTGTTTTCAAATTGCGTATAACTGGCTGTTGTACCCGGTGTTGCCTGGGAGGTGTCTAAATGTTATCGAAAAATACGTGCCAATATAGAAATATCCGAGTACAGTCATTTCGCCACTAAGTGAGTATACAACATAGTATTGACTCATTGCAAACCTGGTCGAACAGTACAGTGCAATAACTTAGCAGAGAATGCAATGTTAGTATATGAACCATTTTCCTGGTTCAGCAGAGTCCAAATTTCTATTCCATCACTTCTATTACACGATCTGACTATGGTATTTAAATATCTTTTCTCTTATTATTATTAGTTCATGTATTTCATTCTTTTATAATGTCATTTTACAGTCCTACGCTGTACTTTTCTCTTTCCTTACTTCTTTTATCGATGCCATCTGGTGGCATAAATTTGGCAACTTTCGGATCTCTCCGATTTTATCGGAAGTTTTCGCTTCCAACTCTTTTGATAAGTATACACATTGAGATGAGGTGAAATACATATATTTTTCTATTAATTAATATATTTGGGTTTCTTTTCGCTTGTTTATTTGTGTCCCGTTTCACCTTACGAAAACACACAAATATCTCGGTAAGTAGTTGCCATGTTCCTTATCTCGATGTGTATGAATTAGTGAACTGTTATGTACATCTTGTACAAGCATGTTTCGCTATTCTGCATATCCGTTTGTTCTCCTTTCCCCTTGTGTTTATATTTTAGGTCCCGTTTCCCTTCCCTTATTTTATTCTTGGGTTCAGTATTTAGTTGGGTGTTTATCTTGGACTTGGCGTTGGGCATACATGCATGTTTTGAGATCTCGTGTTTGGGTGCAGTGTGTGCTTCGGCCTCCTTGCATTTCATGCATTATCGGGATGCGCATATGACTGTCATGAGGTTCATCTAGTCTCATCTGTGCCTGGTGTAAAATCCTTTGGTCATTGCATATTAATACGGTATTGCTATGCACCTGGATCTTAGGACAGACCTGTACTGTTGCATCGTATACTTCGTTCTTTTCTGACCCAAGCAATGTCTTGATTTTATACCACTATCTACTGCACTGAAGTTCTTTTTCATTCTTGTCTTTAAGTGAGTTTGCAGTTTGTTATGCAAATCTTTTACTCATGACCCTTTCCTCCCCTTTTACTGCCTGTATCTCTATTACTGAGATATCTACCTTTGGCTATGTTTCAGTAAGTTTATTTAGTCCTCAGCGGGGGGTCCCTGGCAAGGAGTAACAACCTGCAAACCCTAACGCTGGACCTTGAGCGGGTATCGTGACGCGTCGGCAGGTGGCGGATAGCCGGCACCTGTCTGGTAGCGACAGTTGACCACTTACGAGCCGGACAGGTGTTTCTCTGAATATATTGAATAAGAGATCGCGGACCACCTCCCCAACCCCAAGGTGTTAAGTGTGGCTTGCCTTAATCCGTGCCGAAGGGTTGCATGGCACATGGGTGATGTGTCCTTAACCCTCTTAGTGCCAGAGTCGCTGTGAGCGATCCTCATAAAATGAACGAAACTTGCCAGCGTCGCTCTGAGAGACGCTTCGTTTTTGTATTCTTAGAGGGGCTTATAGACCGAAAATGGCGTCTAAACTTGACCATTAAAGAGAGTTCTAGCAACCATTTCCTGGCAAACATCTTTTGTTTTCTGTCTATCGATATACTCGAGCGATATTTGAAATTCCTTGACTTGTTTACGCGCGACTCGTAAAAGCATGGCGTCCAAGAGAAGGAATCATTGTTTGAGAGAGGAAGAAATTCAAGAATTAATGATTGATGAGTCAAGTGGTGGACTCTTGGACTTCGTGGACAGTGATTGCGATCTTGTGTGTGATGAATCAAGTGCCGATTCCGCTTCGTACAATGAATTACCTGCGCTGAATGCGATCGTACATAACCAAACAAGTGATAGTCATGGTAATGATGTTGATAGTAATAGTGACTGGGAAGAAAGGAATGTTGACCAGGACAATCCTCCACAGGCTACACAACCACAAATGTGAAAGATAAAACTACAGGGTGCCCTTCTTTTTATTTATTTTCACTGTAATTATTTTTATTTTATTTATATCAACAATGCCATTGTTGGTGTACGGTATTTTATGAATATGCTAGATTTTAGAATTTCGGTTTTTTGACACCCCTGCTGATATTTTTTAAACTAAAAAACTGCATTCACTGGTTCTTTTGTTATGTATGTGTGCTCTCCAGTGTTCATTCTTATTCCGTTTATAAGTGTGTGGTAGTAGTAATAATCAAACTTTCTAATTTTGATTTTACAGAAGAAATTATTTTAATTAAATAATTAATAAACAAAGAAAAAAAAGTTTCATAATGATTTGAAAATTTCCCTGAATTTAGATAGTTATGTTTTGCACTCCCTGACTAAATTTCGCTTTCGTATCTTTCAAAACAGAGGATATACATATTTTTTTCTGAAAGCCTACATTTTCCATTAAAACAGCCTGGCACTTTTAGACTTCACCTTTACCTTTTCGCCTGGCACTAAGAGGGTTAACGGAGCCTCAGGGAAACTGGGCGACCTCCCTGAGAAAGCAGCCTTGCTCGGACAACCGGAGCTCTGTCTGAGTGGAATATTTATTTCTCCGATACTCGTGGGACCCAAATGGAGAACCAAGAAACAACCTCAAGCGAAAGCTCAACCAAGACATTACAAGGAATGGACTCGTCCATAGACTTGTCAACATCAGAAGACTCCACAATGGAGGTGACAGAAACAACTCCAGGAGAGGTGGCAGTACCAGGTACGTCAGGAACTGGGATCAAACCTAAGAAACTCTCTGGAGCACAACGGAAGAAACTAATGAGGGAAAGGAAGATGAAAGAAGGGACCTGGACGGAGAACAAACCGTTCAGGAGCAAAGAGACCTCAACCTCAGCTAAAGAAGACCACGCTCTGAATCAAGCACCCCAAAGCAGCGAGAACCTAAGCATCGAAGGAATGAACTATCTCAACCTTTGAGCTACAGGGACGCTGCTGAAGGTATCAAGGTAGCCGTAATGGCAAAAAACCAACAACTTAACCAGGAGAAAGCAGAACTGGTGAAAAGGAAAATTCTGGAAATGTTGGATGACAACCCTGAACAGGTGTCACCACAATTTCTAGATAACAAATTCTCACAGGGTATCCTTTGGATGACCTGTGAGAATGAACAAACAAAACACTGGTTATCCGGAGCTATAGGCAGACTTGGCAGCCCTTGGGAGGGATTGGAGTTACAAGTTGTAGACTCCAAAGACCTTCCAAGGAGGCCAAGGGTCCTAGTCTGGGTACCAGTAACAAATGATGTGGAAACCATTAAAAAGAGACTGAAGGCACAGAATTCAGGACTTGAGGTAGGTGAATGGCATCTTATGAGCCGAAAGGTGACCGAGAAAGGCCAAACTTTGGCATTCTCGGTGGACCTCGACTCGTATGAAAAGCTAGAAGCCAAACAATTTAAGGTCTTCCGCGGCCTAAGTCAGGTAACCTTTAAACCACTAAAAGGTAGACCCAGACCCAAGGGCGCGAATGAGAGTGGTCCAGATAAATCTTCAGCATAGCAGGGCTGCCTCGGCAGCACTGTGTGTGATGATGAGAGACTGTGACCTGGCTCTCATTCAGGAACCCTGGGCTGTAAAAGGCAAAATAAAGGGACTGGGAGGAGTTGGAGGCGAACTGATATTCAGTCGGACAAACCAGACTCCCAGAACCTGTATACTTGCCAAAAAAGGAATCAAGATACTGCCGCTGATGGATTTCTGTTCCAGAGACCTCACGACAGTAGCTATCCAGACATCTTCAAAGGAAGGGACAAGGAAAATCATCCTTGGATCCGCATACCTTCCCTATGACGATGAGCAGTTACCACCTACCAAGGAAGTAATGGACTTGGTAGCAAGGTGTGAAAAAGAAGGTGAACACCTAATTTTAGGATGCGACGCCAACTCGCACAACCTGGCCTGGGGTAGCACCAACAACAACCCCAGAGGTGAGTCCTTGTTAGAATTCATTCTGGAACGTAATTTGAACTTAATGAATAAAGGAAATAAACCAACCTTTGTTATTAAAAACAGAAAGGAGGTTATCGACATAACTTTCTCTACCCCCTATATAGGGAGTAGAGTAAGTGAATGGCATGTATCTGAGGAAGTAAGTTGTTCAGACCACAGATATATAATATTCGACATGGCGGGATTAGAACGACAAACAGAATATTACAGAAATCCCCGGAGAACTGACTGGGGCAGCTTCAAAAGAGAACTAGCTCAGAATCTCAGGGGAATAAATAAAAACTTCAAAAGTACAGAAGAAGTTGAAATTGTTGCAGAACAATTACAGGAAGCAATAATTTCAGCCTACAAAGAAACCTGCCCTCTGGTAGCTAGGCAGTCCAACAGGAATATCCCCTGGTGGAGTAAAGACCTAGCAGACCAGAGAAAACAGGTAAGAAGACTGTTCAACGCAGCAAAAAAATCAGGAAAATGGGAGGAATATAGGAGATCCCTTACTGATTACAACAAAGCCTTAAGATTGGCAAAGAGAGAGTCTTGGAGAAGGTACTGCACGGAGATAGATGAGACTCCGGAATGTGCCAGACTTCAAAGAATTCTCTCTAAAGAAAGCCGAAGCAGCATAAACTCACTCCAAAGAGATAATGGAGAATACACCCGAACTGCGGAAGAGACCATGAAAGAACTATTTCATGTACACTTCCCAGGGTCGGAAATCATAGAAGAACCTCCCGGAGGCTGGGGCAGCCTGGAACTGGAGTTTCCATCTTGGAAAACTGACAGGAGAGACTGGGAAACAGCTAGGATGGTGGTTAACTATGAAACTCTAAAATGGGCAATCTTCTCATTTAAACCGTATAAATCCCCAGGAAGTGATGGAATAATGCCCATCATGCTCCAAGAAGGCTTCCAAATGCTTGCAAGGATTATGATTAAAATACTTAGAGCTAGTTTAGCCCTAGGTTATATACCAATGGGGTGGAGACACTGTAGGGCTGTATTCATACCTAAACCTGGGAAAGTTATAGACCGGGCTAAGTCCTACAGACCTCTCACACTCATGTCTTTTATTCTAAAAACTCTAGAAAAAATGCTTGACCGACACATCAGGGATGATGCATTGGCTGAGAGACCTCTGCACCGGAACCAGTATGCTTATCAAGCCGGTATGTCAACACAGACAGCTCTTTTCCAAGTAGTACAAAGACTGGAAAAAACTCTGGAACAAAAGGAGGTAGCGTTGGGAGCTTTTCTGGACATAGAAGGAGCCTTCGACAATACCTCCTTTAAATCAATGATCACTGCTGCCCGAGAGCGAGGACTAGATGAAACCTCCTGCAGGTGGATCGAAGCCATGCTTAAAAGCAGAGTGATACACACAACATGTATGGAAAGCAGTCTGTCTGCAAGGGTTACGGGAGGGATGTCCTCAGGGAGGGGTCTTATCCCCTCTGCTGTGGAACCTCGTTGTGGATGGACTGCTTAAAAAGGTAAGTCAGCTAGACTTTAATATCTTTGGCTATGCTGACGACATCGTCATTATAGTTCAAGGAAAATTTGCTAACACCGTTAAGGAACGAATGCAAATGGCACTTAACGTTGTATATAATTGGACAGAAAATGAGGGACTTAAAATAAGCCCTCACAAAACAGCCATTGTCCCATTCACCAGAAGAAGAAATCCGAAGGAAACTAACTCCCTGCTTCTAAAAGGTGAAGAAATTAAAATGAAGGGAGAGGTTAAATAAAGTAATTCTTGACTCCAAGTTGACCTGGAACCAGCATTTGAACAAAATATACAATAAATTTGTAACCTCCTTCATGACTGTGAGGAGGATGTATGGAAATACGTGGGGACTAAAACCTAAGATGATACACTGGTTGTATACTAGGGTACTGAGACCCTCGATAACATATGGTGCACTGGTATGGTGGACCAAGGTGCAAAATAAAACAACTCTGGTACAGCTGGGAAGAATTCAAAGACAAGTCTGCCTAGCAATTACCGGAGCATTTAAAACTACCCCCACAGCGGCTATGGAGGCCTTACTAGACCTGGCCCCTCTTGACATTCTGATCAAAGGGGAAGCTAGGATGGCATTACATAGGCTGAAACAGGGTAAAGCTGGAAATATTCCTGATTCACAATCAGGAATATCATCAATAACAAAAATTGTAGAAGATTCCATACTTGAAATGCGATCAGACTACACTCCTACACAATACAACTTCAATAAAACATTTGAAGTAATAATTTAAACAGACTCTTGGAAAACAAAACCCGAGCATCCTGAGGAAACTTTGATCTGGTTCACAGAAGGGTCAAGAGACGACTCAGGAGCAGGCTCGGGAGTATATGGAATGAGACCAGGAAAAAGCATTAGCTTTCCCCTGGGAAAATATCCCACGGTATTCCAGGCAGAAGTTTATGCAATACTACAATGCATATATGAAAATATGAAAAGATCTTATATAAATAAGTGAACTCAAGACTGGTGGAAGAATGTCTTAATGCCCTAACTAAACTGGGGGAACATAACAGCGTCAAACTGATATGGGTCCCAGGACACAAGGGCATTGAAGGAAACGAAAAAGCCGATGAACTCGCCCGGAAGGGAGCGGCAACAATCTTTTATGGACCAGAGCCGGCTCTAGGAGTACCTAAATGCTCCATAAGAGAAGCTATTAAAGACTGGATCAAAAAAGAACATAGGGATAGATGGAAAACTAACCCTGGTATGAAACATGGGAAAATGTTCATCAATGAACCATGTAAGAAAACAGCTGAAAAATTACTCAAATGTAAAAAAATTTCAGGTAAGATACATAGTGGCTCTTCTCACAGGCCATGCTCCCGTGAAAAAGCACCTAAACAAAATGGGCATAATCAAAGGAAACCTAGACTGCAGACTTTGCGGGAAGGAAACGGAGACAGCCCATCACATAATCTGCTCTTGCGAAGCTCTAGATCGCAGAAGATTCAATCTTTTTGGGAGACCGACAATTGAACCAAAAGAAATCAAAACAGAGTCCATCATGGGACTGTACCATCTTATCAAAGACACAGGGATAATGGACTGGTGCTGAGTACACATGGCAGTACAATAAGCCTTTAGGCTGCAGTACATCCGGAGCTTAGCTGACGGGCCCTTGGTATATTTTAAAAAAAAAAGTTTATTTAGTTGTGTTTCTGTTTAACGGTGTGTGTTCTGGCGTATCCCTTGTCTTTTGTGTCTTATAGTCCTTCTTTGCTATCGTTCTTGGCTCATGTTTGGCGAGATACTGTCATAAGAGGGGACTTGGTTGAACTTGCTCTCTTAACGAGGGTACCTCTTCGTCCACGACCTCGGGGTGCCCAGCTCATCTTCCGAGTCCTGGCACGGTAGTTTCACAAAACAATGGGCTCAGCACGAAACTATTCTACTCTCTTCCACCGCCAGTTTTACATCCTTCTCAAGAAGATTGCTGCCATGCCTGATTTCTCCTGTACTCAGGTAAGTGCGAACGTAGTTCATCATCTACATTTTATAGGTTGGCGCATATACACAGTTCTTTGAGGACCTAGTCTCACAATAGCTTCCATAATAGTATTTATCTTTTATGTACGGTGTGAATACAGCAGTGCTACCGTCATAGTTTTATATACACACATCAAAAAAATGTTGCATATTGCTGGCCAAGAGTCGTAGTGGTCTCAAACCCATTAGCCGTTCTTGCATGCGAATATATCGGCTGTGTACCTGTACACTCTCCTGTGTCAATGAGGATAGATCTGTTCGACTGTGGGGATGACCCGGTGAACGTATGCACGAGCAATACGTCTGAGACCGATGACAACAGGGAGGAAGTGGTGCAATGTTTTGGGGAGGCATCATGTATGGTCGCTGAACCCCTCGTGTACATCACATGGCGTATGAAAGGCACACGTTGCAGGAATACTATCCTGGCACCTGTAGTGAAAGGCTATGCTGACAATTTCGGCCTGAATGTAACTTTTGTAGATGATAACGCTTGCCTGGACAGAGCTGGCATTATCAATGCCTTTCTTCAGGAGAATGGTATTCACAGAATGGAATGGCCTGCCTATGCTCTCGATCTCAATTGTGTAGAGCAGGCGTGGACACTGCTAAATAAGTAAGTCTGTCTGTCCTCACTTTCATCCCCACTGTACTCCATGGCAATATGCAAAAATATTTTTGATGTGTGTAAATAGCATTTATTTTTAAAATGATACCTATACCTTCTCTTCAGGAAATAATATTTAAATAAGCAGAAACGCAACCGATGACCAGGAGAGATGAAAGAATACAGGCAGCCGAAATGGAATTCCTGAGGAGTATGGTATGGAAGACTAGGAGAGATAGAGAGAGAAATGAAGACATTCGAAAGTAAGCGAATGTGCAGAAGCTCAATGATAAGCTGGAGCAGAACAGATCGAGATGGTACGGACAAATGAAAAGGATGAATGATGAAAGAATGCGAAACAAGTGATGGAGAGACAGTTGACTGGAAAGTGAGGATGAGGAAGACCTCGAGTACGGTGGATGGACTTAGTGAAAGACAGTGTGAGACAATGGAACCTGATGTGGAGTGCAGTGGTTGAGGAAGGATGGTGGACAGACAGAGTTAACCCATGAGAGAGCGCGTCCTTATTTATTACTCGAGGAGGCGCACAAGGTGGTTTAGACCGGGTTTAAGAAAAAACAAAAATATACCATACCCGCACACACAACTTTATTTTCAACATAGATTTTATAATCTAGATCATACCACTGTTTCCAGAAGTCTCACACAAGTGAAACTATCAACAAAACAAAAGTGTCATCCATTTTTCAATAATAGTTGTCGTTCACACACATTTACTAGGCTCCCAGTCATTGTCAGTGCCAATATCTGAGACATGGTTTGCACAACCGACGCACGTGACCGTTGTGTGTATTGTATTTGACCGGGTCAACAAAACCGGAAGAGGCGCGCACAGCCTTAAAAGACAAGTTCGACATACAACAGTGACTGGCGGTAATCGCCCGACCCAAGCATAACCGGCAAAGGACGAGTCCATGCAAAGGTATACTGAAGGAAGGGAGGTAAGCTGAACTAGTCTTCAAGATACCAAGTGATAATGAATGAAACCGATGCTACCGACCGTGCACACCCTCTCAAGGGTTAAATGAAGGGGTGTCATATCTGCTCAGACCCAGCCTAAGCTGGAAAACAGAAATTGACTACGATGAAGAATATTTAAATTATCAGTGTTTCGAAGATAAAATATTTCATACTAAAGGGTGTCCCACGAAGAACTCAGTCTTCAAACCATCAACGGAAATGCAGTCTACGTACGGAGCCTTTTGAGATGAGTTTTTTATAATCCACGTGCCATGAGTGGATTGGTTCTAGCTTCCATCCAGTATTGTAAAAGTTGGATAATTCGTTCGCAAATAGTATTAACCCTCTTAGTGCCAGGCGAAAAGGTAAAGGTGAAGTCTAAAAGTGCCAGGCTCTTTAAATGGAAAATGTAGGCTTTCAGAAAAAAATATGTACATCCTCTGTTTTGAAAGATACGAAAGCGAAATTTAGTCAGGGATTGCAAAACATAGCTATCTAAATTCAGGGAAATTTTCAGATCATTATGAAACTTATTTCTTTCTTTATTAATTAATTAATTAATTAAAATAATTTCTTCTGTAAAATAAAATTAGAAAGTTTGATTATTCCTATTACCACACGCATATAAATGGAGTAAAAATGAACACTGGAGAGCACACATACATAACAAAAGAACCAGGAAATGCAGTTTTTTAGTTTTAGAAATATCAGCAGGAGTGTCAAAAATCCAAAATTCTAAAATCTAGCATATTCATAAAATACCGTACACCAACAATGGCATTGTTGATATAAATAAAATAAAAATAATTACAGTGAAAATAAATAAACATAAGGGCACCCTGTAGTTTTATCTTTCACATTTGTGGTTGTGTAGCCTGTGGAGGATTGTCCTGGTCAACAATCCTTTCTTCTCAGTCACTATTACTATCAACATCATTACCATCACTATCATTTGTTTGGTTATGTACGATCGCATTATTCTGAAGCGGAATCGGCCCTTGATTCGTCACACACAAGATCGCAATCACTGTCCACGAAGTCCAAGAGTTCACCACTTGACTCATCAATCATTAATTCTTCAATTTCTTCCTCTCTCAAACAATGCTTCCTTCCCTTGGAAGCCATGCTTTTACGAGTCACGCGTAAACAAGTCAAGGAACTTCAAATATCGCTTGAGTATATCGATAGACAGAAAACAGAAGATGTTTGCCAGAAAATGGTAGCTAGAACTCTCTTTAATGGTCACGTCAAGTTTAGACGCCATTTTCGGTCTATAAGCCCTTCTAATAATACAAAAACGAAGCGTCTCTCAGAGCGACGCTGGCAAGTTTCGTTCATTTTATGAGGATCGCTCACAGCGACTGGCACTAAAAGGGTTAAATCTTCCATCAAAAGAGCTTTGTAAAAACAATTTTTAATTTAATAATAAAACACATAATTTATTGGAAAATTGCTAACATTATTAGGTCAGTATGAAGCAAAAGGCTATGATTATACATGAAACACAATATCAGGCAAATGCCCTACACGGCTTCGTCTGCACACATCCACTCTGTGGACAAAATAGTCCATGACTCTAGAGCAAAGGTCCGCTTGAATTTGACCCATGACATCTTATTTCCGCCTCCCGTTGTGGGCATATCACTTCTCCCCCAAGCAACGACAACGTAATAGATTCGTAGATATTAGGCCTAACAGATTTTAACAAGATTGCTTGAAACAAAACGTCATCCATATCAACTCCCCCAGTGTAATAGTTCCTTAGTAATTTTTACCAGCCTCTCACCCTGAAGCCCCTGACTGTCAGGGATTTTAGAAACTGATGTGAGGGTTAGAACTGGGTGCACCCAGCCTCGTGAGGACAATTGAGTAGCTGGCTGACAGTGAGACAGTGTCCCAGTCACGAAAACAAGAGATTTAACAGCCGAGGGGACTCACAATCTGCTGGCCAAATGGCAGGGCAGTGGTTGCTTAGTAGGTCTAGGCCCTTCATAGACTGTTGTGCCATAGGGTTTGTTTGATCAACCACTTGCAAACAAGATCAAAATAGACTACTACTTCTTCATTTCCTGTTTCCAGTTCCCAGGGTCGGGTTGCGAATCAAGGACCTCCCAGCTAGGTTAGAATGCAAGTGTTCCATATCCTAATATGAGATTTTTGTGCTTATGTTTGGTATACATTCGTGGAGGATGCATATGTTGTATGTTACTTTCATTTTCTTGATAGCTGCTGCCACCTAAGGGTTTTTTGTCGAGAGAAAATAACATTGTTGGTCATTTGCGAGCAATTCAAACTGATTTATCTCAGAACTAGCTAAAGTGGATATAGAACACTTACATTCTAACCTATCCCTCCACCATTCATTTCCTTCTTTCAATACTTCTTTTTATTTTACTCCTCCATTCTCTATGCCTTCCTTGCCCGTATCTATCCACCTCTTTCTGGGCCTTCCTCGTGGTCTTCTTCCTGGTATTTTCTCCATAAATATTCTTTTTGGTACTCTATATTCTTCCATTCTCATCATATGTCCGTACCACTTCAGCTTACTGGTTTCTATCTTGTCTTGCAGTTTTGGGAACCCAGTTCTCTCCCTAATGTCCACATTTCTAACTTGATCCCTCCGTGTCTTCCCAATTATTCCTCTAAGGAATTTCATCTCGGCTGCTTGGATTCGGCTTTCATCGCGTTTTGTTGTGGTCCAAGTACCTGCTGCATATGTCAAAATTGGTGTGTAATACATTGAGAATAGAACTTTCTTGCATTTCTCTGGGACTTCCTGGTTCCATACTAAACCTCTCACACACTGGTAAAACCCATTAGCTTGTTGGATTCTCTTTCCAATTTCTTCATTTAGTGTACCATCTTCTGTGAGTATGCTCCCCAAATACTTAAAAGCTTTTTACCATTTCCAATGGATTCCGATTGACTTCAATATTATGTTTTCCTTCTCTCTTGTTTCTTGTCATCGCTACAGTCTTACTCTTCTCCACACTTATTTTCATTCCATATTTCTCCATCCCTTGATTCCATACAGTGACTTGTTCTTGCACTTCTATTTCATTTTCTTCCCATATTACTATGTCGTCTGCAAAGAGTGAGTAAGGCCTTAGTCACCTTGCTTTCCATTCTTCGTTTCACACTCTTGTGGATTTCATCCGTGACAGTTATGAACAGTATAGGGGATAACACACTTCCTTGTCGAAGTCCTGTTTCAACACTGAACCAGTTTGTTTGTCCTAGCTTGGTCTTCACACTACTTACACACTTTTCATACATGGCTTTGATCATTTGTATTTCTGCTCTGTCTACCCTGGTTTTTATCAATACGTCCCAGATCAATCTTCGTGGGACGCTGTCGTATACCTTCTCAATATCTAGAAATGTCACCACTAACAAATGAAAATTGCAAACAAATTTAAAAGTTTAGGAAAAATTATAACATAACCTTAGCAAAGAGCCAACGTGACATAATGAATAAACAAACTGACAATCTCTCCTAGAGTAATCAAATCTATAATTGGCTGTTAGTTATACAATGAAAATTCAATTGATCCGCACGTTCAATACATATTAATTGAACATCTACAGGTACATGTTTCGAGAGTTCATTATGCTCCCTTCTTCAGCCTATACAAACATTTTTGTATTACACATTACAAAAGACATTGATCAAACAAAAATATAACTATACATAAAAACATCTAAAATAATCCTTAATCACTAAAACATCACCTATCAAAATTCTAAAATATTTAAGTATTACAGTGAAACCCCTCAGATCCGAACCCCACAAATCCGAAATCCCGGGTAATCCGAACGAGTTCTTTCCGACAATTTTAAGTTTGTAAAACACACGCAATAAACTGAAACTTACTTATTTAGTCATAGAACATTTATATATTCCACATTATAACCTTATTTTACATAAATAGTTGAAAAATTAACAAAGAAGTACAGTTAGCATACAAAGTGCCTACATACATATCTCAACCAGGGTTCAAAAACGGAAAAGTTGGTTATTGTAATCACTTAGCAAAATCAATGAAATCACACAATTTTTCACTTGAAATCAGTTATCTCCAATTGTCGAAGTGACGAAAACATTCCCGCAGAGGCAATTGCGCGACAACGTGTCATCGTTTGGCGTTGCTGCTGCGCGTTGTTCTACGAAGCGCAATGCGATGTCAAGAACAGTATAAGTCACATTGTCTGTCCTATAGCATAACGAGGGCCCATTAATATGTTACGGATATTTTTCGGCTAATCCGAACAGGCTACAGCCCCAATTAGTTCAGATTTGAGGGGTGTCACTGTATGTCCTTTATATAATACACTTTGTCAGAGAAAGGTGATTATGTCAATTGAGGGGGGGGGGAGAAACCTTTATTTAAGACCTCATAATGGTCGCATTAAATGGCCCTTTCTAATATTCTCTTGTAATATCGTATTACCGCACATTCTTACACAAAATCCTTAAACTAAAAATATGCATATAAATTACTTTAAAAAATTTCTTATCTAATTATTCAGCAAAAACAAACATTGGATGTATTGTCCTGTTTATGGCATTTGTAGCCTAACAATTACTACTGTACTTGTCATTATGAAACATATTGCATAGTAGGTGCTTGGCTTCCTGATATATTCACTGTTGAATGGAACAAACTGTGTGAAAGATGCAACTCCTACAGACCTGTAGCTAATGCCACATTCCAATATGTTTTGGATTGATTAATCCGGAAGATGTTACATCATGGAAATCTTGACTGTGTGGAAAAAGAAAAAAAGAAAAAAAAAAACAGATGATGTCTTAAGGGGCCTTACATCTAGGTTATTAGCCCCTAATGAAATGGAATGGTATGAAATGAAAGGATGAAGATAAAAACAGCCCACTGCCAGGGATGAAACTAAAATGGTTTATAAAAAAACATACAGTGAGTCCCAACAAATATGCCTTATTTGGAGAAAAATATTAAAAAGGGGGATGGTAAAAAAAAAAGCTTAGAGAACAATAAAATATATGAAGTCTTTAAAAACATAAAACAGACTAAAACTGAATTAAAGGTCTGCACCATATACACTGACCGGCAAAACAAGTGGAACACTTCAATTTTTTATGTAATTTCTTAAGTTATTTTACTAAAATCGTATCGGTTTTCCAATATTTACATTACTCATGTAAATGTTAGATGGTTGGCTACAGAAAATACCGAAACATGTTTTACAACACGCTTTAACTCACAAATTTTGTTACATTTCACAAATCTAACAATTTTCTATTTTTTTAGTAATGTTCTTTTGGGCTGGTTTTTATCAAACATATTGCCAAACAAAACAGTGTTAATTTTTGCACTGCACTGAACGGGAACACTGGTCACTAAAAACGAGTGTTTCCACCCTTAGCGTCCATGACAGCTTGTAAACGCTCAGGCATACTGTTCACAACTCGTCGAATGGCATCTGCCGGGATGCGATCCCATTCCTCCAGCAGCGATGTTCTCAGTTGTGCCAAGGTGGTGTGGTCACGCTGTCTGACGTTCCTTCCAAGCATATCCCATACATGTTCGATCGGGTTCAAGTCAGGACTATGAGCTGGCCAGTCCAGGGTTTGAATCCCCACTTCCTGCAGATATTGTACAACACAGCGAGCAGTATGAGGGCGGGCATTATCCTGCATCAGCATGGAATTCTGACCAACGAAAGGCGCAAAGGGCATCACATGGTTCATCAGGATCTCTTCGGTGTACCTTAGGGAATTGAGTGTCCCGTTATCGACGCACACCAACTCAGTGTGGACCATAACGTTGATGCCACCCCACACCATAACCGAGCCACCTCCAAATGGAGTCCTGGAGGAGAAAGCAACAGGGCTGTACCTCTCCCCGTGCCTTCTCCACACTCTTTCTCTTCCATCAGGAGATCTAAGGTTAAAGCGACTCTCGTCAGTGAAGAGAACAGAGCCCCACTGCTCGTGGGTCCATCCCAGATGCTGCCTTGCGAAGTGAAGACGCGCCTCTCTGTGATGTCGTTCGAGTGCGGGTCCACGTGCAGGTCTCCGGGACGAAAGATGAGCTTCTTCAAACCTTCTTCTTACTGTTCGCTCAACCACTTTCACATTTGACATTTTCCAGTTGATTTCTTGCCTGGACTGCAGTGGTATGGCGATCACGCAGAACTTGCAGGGTGAGAAATCTGTCATCCCTGGCACTTGTGCTTCTTCTACGGCCTGACCCTCGTCTCCTGTCGTATGTTTGGAGTTCTCTGTAACGTTGCACTGCACGGTGAATGCTACCGAGAGATGATCCAATGATCTCAGCAACATAACAGAAGCTGCGGCCATCCTCCACCAATGCAACTGCCTGTGCAGCTCCTTCACGGCTAAGAGGCATGTTTTAGTGTGAACTGCACATGGATAACCTACTAAAATGTATGACAATGGTTCCCAGGTGTTCAACAAATGCCAGTTGCTAACCCTAGAACAACAATAAGCAAGCGGCAACACTCATAAACCTTAAGCGCTTACAGTGCACTTCCCGCCATAAAAACATTAAGATAGGCTCATCGACGATTGGGGGTAATTGGTGGTAATAAACCACCCTAAGGAATGTCATATTATCAATTTCTATTCACGGATGTTTCAGATGCGTGTTCTAATACGTGAAAAGCTTTTAAAATGTGATTACTTCTTTTTCATGGCTAATTTTATACTTTTTACATTACTTTTTTAACTGTTCCACTTTTTTTGCCGGTCAGTGTATATAGGTTGTGAACTGCTTTGTTTTGTTCTATATTTTAATTTTTACAACCTATACAGGGTGTATCTTAATTATACCGGCAAAAAAAAATCAGGGACGCTCTGCATGTTATGTAAAAGACGATGCCGTGATCGGATTGGCGGAGAAAATTTTTCCCTTCGAGAAAATGAGGTTACTTTGTTACTTCCGGGCGCGCGATTCAAATCTACGAACTCACCGTATTTGCTGCCCAGGGAGCAAGCCGCTGCAGCGGCCACTGCTGTGCTTCAAGCAAGGAAAGGGAGTGTGATAGAAGGAGACAGAGATATGCTGGCAAGCCGGGGCGATCGAGGAAACTTGCACATGCCCGCCCAAGGTTTGTACAAACCTTGCTGCCGCCAGCATATCTCTGTCTCCTTCTATCACACTCCCATTCCTCGCTTGAAACACAGCAGTGGCCAGCGGCTTGCTCCCTGGGTCAGCAAATACGGCGAGTTCATAGATTTGAATCGCGCGCCCGGAAGTAACAAAGTAACCTCATTTTCTCGAAGGGAAAAATTTTCTCCGCCAATCCGATTGCGGCATCGTCTTTTACATAACATGCAGAGCGTCCCTGATTTTTTTGTCGGTATAATTAAGATACACCCTGTATATATATATATATATATATATATATATATGGTGCACCATATTAGGGTAAATAACTTTTCATTATTTCAGTGCTAAGCTTTCATCATATTTTCAATATGCTTTACAATTGGCTGATGGGGATAAAATAGTTGATTAATCCCCGAAACATGTACCTAGAACTTGAGCCCCTCAAGCCGGTTGGCCGTACACTGTACGTCCGCTGGATTCCACTCGTCCAGCCGGTTCGACGTACCACAAACGGCCGGTGCAGGCGGAAGTTAGAATGCCTATTACACATGAACCACTGCTGCTTCGCGGAATCTTTTTGCACGTTATGAACCGAGACGTTGTGTACTTTCATGCCATCTCTGTTTCATAATTAGAACTAATACGAAGTTGATCGATATCCATTGCTTTTTACGACTCATATCGATCAGAGAAAGAACTTAAAACTCGCTCTATCGAGTTTCAAATTAGTTGCTTTAGAAGGTATCACGGTCTCTCCTGCCATCTCGAGAATGTTTTGTGAACTATGTCTAACTTGACAATTTTTGCCACTTATGAAGGGGAAGCACCGAAAGCAAATACTACGTAGATAATTTTTTGCTTCGTAGGCTTGAGGCTACTCCGTCGCAGAGAAATAATTGCCGGGCTGTCTCATTATCTTACGGGTGCAGAGATTATTCGTTTGACAGATGACAGTAGTGGAAGTGATGTATAGGGAAGCGATATTTTCGGTAGTGATATGGACTATGCACACACAGCATGATGTTACTGGTGAAGTGGCAGACAGCGCTGATGAAGAAGAAATAGCTTCAGCTGTAATACCAACGACCGCTGTTCAGTGTGTGGCGAGAGGTTCACGGGTATGCCGGGAACAGGAAAGCATTTTCACGTCTGTTTTAGATTCTATTTTGCTGTTTTTCGACGACGAATTGATTTAACTAATTGTTTGAGAAACAAATATGTACCCGACAGAATGTTTAGTTGGCACGCCCTTGAAACCAAGGTCGCGCACCAAGAAATGGGAGTTAGTGACAGGGGGCAACATTTATGTGTTCTAGGGGCCTGTAATGTTGATGGGGAAAATGCAGAAACCTACCCTAAAGAGCTAATTCACCAGGGAGGAATTTTTAGAAACCCCTAGCCTGTATTCCCTCAAACAATGCCAAGCGACAGGTTTGAACTAATATTGGGATATTTAAATTTTGTTGACAATTATACACGAGATACATATACGGGGCCCAAAAACTATTAAAAATTCAGCTTTTCCTGGAAATTATACCCCAAAGTTATGTAGATTGAGCATTATCATGTACAGATCTTGTTTTCATTGTAAATATACCTGAAACAAATACCAAAAGTGGAACTTATCAAATAATTATATTTTTGTAAATATTGCGTGTGATCGTGGACAACCCTGAAAAGCAGTCGTTACATATATTACTGAGAAACATTGGACATGTTATCGGTAAGTAATCCTAAAATTTTAATTACGTTATATTTCGTAGATTTTACATTATTAATGTTTTACCGTGTTGGTGTCTACACCTCTGGTGAGCTTCAATTTAAATACCGCCGGAGAAGGGAACACCTCCGGATTAAATAGCCGGCCTGAAGGGTTAATAATGAATTTCTTTAAGTATTGATTCAGGCGGTTATACGGTATTTCTCTTATTAATAATTGTTTCAGTGCTAGGCTAGAGTTTAGTTTGCTAAATCGAGACATCGCGAACGAAACTCGATTTGTCGTGATACATTGATTTGAATGGCTGCCAGTGATTGACTAGTTAAAGTGATTTTCCCTCTGACCGCTAGATAACTCCAGGATAACACTGAAACATCAAGTCGGAAGTAATGATGGCTTTACTATAGAACAAGGGAGAGGGTGTTGGGCAGTTCGAGAGTCCTTTGCAGATCGGCCAGGTCCACACACTAAGATAACGTACCCCACGGTAAGGGAAAGTCCCCATCACAACAAAGAATTAACGATTATTTTAGAAGTTTTATCATTTTAAATGATCTTGTTTACTTCGTCGTTACGCTGGGATCTGGCGTTACATTACGGTGACGGGACGAAATGTACCCAGATGCACTGAGGTGTGTGACGTCTTAGTACTGCTTGGTGCATGTGTTCCCCGACAATCTCCACTTCGTTAGTATAAGACAAAAATCCCCGATTCTTGGATGTCACGGGTAATCTCGAGAACCACTGGATGAATTTTGATGCGGTTTTCACCATTCTGTAAAGGATATCTCGAGGAAAGATTCTGTAGAAAATAATTTATGTATGATCAAAGGAAGCCAACCAGTAAAGATTTCAGTGAAAAAGTCGAAAACAAACTTGGCGTCCGTGCGCTTCTTAATCTTACGCTGGGCAAACCGTTAAAAAATATCAATATACTATGAGCGTAAGAATTGGTCAGCGTGAAAAGTTCTAAAAAAAAGTCCGCGAGAGCATATCTCTTATCTTCAATACATCGCCCACTATAAGTGTTTTTGGACTGGATGGAAGGGGCACGTCCCCGCGCGCTCTGGTGAGCGTGACGGCATCCTGCGCGCTTTACCTTGCTTTGCCCTTGGTTTACACTTGCCGTTCGCGAGTAATTTGAAACAAGATAAGCAAGATAAGTATTATGCAGATAATTTTCTATCATGTCAAGAGTCTTTGGCTTCTCGCTTCGCTCGAAGCCTCCAGCCTTTCTGGCATTTAAAATGATACAAAGTCTAGTCTTTCAGACTGACTGTCACTTTTTATGTATAGTTATTTTTTGTATGATCATGTTTTTGTAGCGTATAGTACTAAAATGTTTGTATTGGCTGAAGAAGGGAGCATAATGAACTCCCGAAACATGTACCTGTAGACGTTCTATTAATATGTATTGAATGGGCGGATCAATTGAATTTTCATTGTATAAAAGCGCAATATATCACCAAGAATACATGAAGCAAAAACAATAACAACAAAACTTTCAATAGCTACAAAATTGAAACAATACAAAACAGTCACACATAAATTACATTTGCAAGTGAAACAATCTTCAAAACAATTAACAGTTCAGAAGACAAATACTCAGAATAGTCAGAACATGTACAAACCAACTACATCAAGTGGATGGACATTGGAGACTAGCTTCTAATGAAACAGAGTACAAGGAGAAGGAACTGGTAATTAGTACAATTAGGAAAAGACTCATCACTTTTTGGACAATTAATCTGAACATCAGAAATCAAAATCAGTAGGAGAATAATAGAGAAATTATATAACAGTGAGAGTAATATTAGATGGATTACGGAAATTAAGCAAGATATGTGATAATAAATTACTATTTAAGATTTCAAAAACCAAAGATAAAAAATTAAGAAACTCCAAGATAGAATAAACGCTACAAACTAAGATCAATAAACGAACAATGGGAAGGGTGATTTCAGACAAAGAAAGAGGACTGAGATTCGACAGAATGAAGAAATATTGGGCTGATAGGAAAAACAAATATCCTTTGTATAGAATTGACTAAGGAGGTCAAACGAAGGCCATAAAATTTAAATACATAAGGCTTGGTATACTAGTGGCAAAGATTGTAAGTCATGTGGCTGTTGATTTTGTAACTTTTCAATCACAAATAATATGATCTGTAGTGGGTTACGTTGTAGTTTTCATTTGAGGGGTTTGGCCATCATGGTCACTGTCGGCATAGAAAATTATGTACACTCGAGTTTGGAGATAAATAGCAAAATAACCGAAAGGCCTTCAGAAAATCAAGTAATATCACCATTTTCCTTCTTTATTTCTGTGTTGATTGATGATAAAGTGAACTTTTAGAAGAGTGTTTTTAAATCTTTTATGGCAGGTATAATGTAAAAAGTACTGACTGGTTTTTGGGGGATTGAGGGAAAATTCGACTTTTCAGTTTCACAACTCTCAATGTCGTTGTGCTACAGTAACCAAATGTGTTAGTCAGATATGATTTCTGTGTATACAGAGTGGACCATGTAAGTTGAGACTGTACAATATCTCAAAAACTAAGCTTTCTATAAAGAACTGTCTGGAATAAAAGTTGCGTGATATTAAGGAACTTTTTGTAGCTTTTCAGTCGGTCAAGTCGAGTGTCCAATGAATGGGCGGCGTAAAATATACCAATATAAAAATACACTCCTGGAAAAAATTACATATATTAGTTAATATTACGGGGCTACATGACCGTGTTGTCGCAGCCCCTAAACTAAGGAACCACCAATTATTTAATATTCATAATTAAATGGGGCAAGAAAGAAGTCTGAAAGGCTACAAAAAGTCAATTTGTATAGGCAATACCGAGAAAAGAATGGCTTCAAATCACTACATGATATTAAGGGGAAAATAACATGCTATATGTCGTGGTTTATTTGGAGAACTGTTTGGACGGTAATTTGATGGTCACGTCATCATCATCATCATAGTTTCTACGCTCCAGCAAGCCGGGTGCGGTTATAAATGAGCCGTTTCCAATTTGTCCTGTCCTGTCCACCCATAACTGATGTTCTTGTATTTGGTGTCAGTTCTTATCTTTAGCTTCAAGGTCCTTATAAATTTGCTTCTCCTACACATCGCAAGGTGTTCCTCTTTGTCTCTTTCGGGGGACACTCTGGCAAAAGTACACTCGAGATATCCTGCGGGGAGCCATCCTCTTCATGTGACCATACCATCTCAATCTCTCGAGTATGAGTGTCTCAGCAGGCTCCTTTCCAATCCCAGTTGTTGTCGGATATCCTCATTCCTTATTTATTTATTTATTTATTTATTTAGCGTATGACATCATAAAAATGCAAAGAAACACAATCACAAATTAAATATACACTATGTACAGTAGGTTACAGTCTTAACTTCAAGCTCTCAATATAGTCTATGCAAGGCGGATTCAGATTTTGGAAGTCTTTTGAATTGCCCTGATATGCACTCAGGGGGCACTGTTCCACAATGTGATGGACTGTTTGTTTTGGGGCACCACAGCTACATTCCGGGGAGGAAAGTTTGTCCCATTTGTGGAGGGAGTCAGCGCACTTGGAGTTGTTGACACAATAGGGACTTTTATTCCGATCTCTATTACAACTGGGCGATGCTGGCTGTGGGGAAAGTCGGAGAGAACTTTCCGTGTAACTGGCAGAGGTGTGCAGTTGTTGGTAGACACATAACACAGATCGGGATTTTTATCCATTTTCGTCTTTTGAAGACAAGAACGGAGGAACTTCATTTCTAGTGCCTGGAGATGACATGTCTGTTGGTCCAGTAAGGGTTGCTGCTTCCAGTCCACATGTTAGTATAGGTATTCAGTATTTCTTGAACAAACTAATCTTGTGTGAAGCTAAATAACAGGTTACATATGACTAACGTTCTTAGGTTCCAACGTTCGTCGCCAGGAGCCGACTGCGGTAGCATCTAGCAACCAAGTTCAGAACTAGTCGGTCGTTGACGGTGGCGTTTAGCAAATGTTGGAACTACTTGAAATCGAATGTCTACAGTCCTTACTTGAATTAAAAACAGACAACACACACTAATACAGCCATCAAAATTATCACCGGTTATCAGACAGAATCTACACACACCCGAAGTGCACGGGGCTACATGACCGCGTTGTCGCAGCCCCTAAACTGAGGAACCAACCACCAAACTAATCTTGGAAGCTTGTAGAAATATTTCGTCCCAAAGTAGCTGACGCACTGCTTGATAGAAATTGGAAGCTTTCTGTATTCTGTTGTTTATCTCTTGATGTATGGTATTGTCCGAGGAAAGAATACTACCTAAATACTGGAATTTGTCTACAACATTTATCTCCTCATCTCCCAATCTTAGATGGACCGTTGAAGGATTTCTACTAATCACCAAACAAACTGTCTTGGATTTGCTGATTTTTAGACCCATGGTCGCAAATTCATTCTGCCGAAGATCTAGTCTAGCTTGCATCTCCTCTTCTGACTCGCCCCACACCAAGACATCATCGGCAAAAACTAAGGCATTAGTTTCTTGATCCTTGCTTTTAAAACTTCATCCATTATGATAATGTAGAGAAGCGGTGAAAGGCAACTTCCCTGTTGGACTCCGCTCTTTGTTTCGAACCAACCTGACTTCCCATCCTGGACCTGTACACAGCTCTTAGTTTCATCATATAATTGTGGTACTCTTGCTATGCCCTTGGGCATTTTCTTACGACTCATACATTCCCATACATGCATGCATGGTACATGGTCATATGCTTTTTCGATGTCCAGAAAAGCAGTTATAAGTGTTTTACTTTCCTCCCAGTACTTTTCATAGAGCATTCGGATTGCAAAAATAAGGTCCACAGTTGATCTATGTGGTCTAAATCCATGTTGTTTCTCTTCAAGTGTAGATTCAACATATTTTCTTATCCTTCCCTCAAGGATGGACTCGTAAATTTTTAAGACATGCGACAACAAAGTGACACCTCTGTAGTTTGTACATTTCTTCCTATCACCCCTTTTCAATAATGGGATGATTCCCTGCTTCCTATCATTGGGTATTGTATTTTCTTTCCATATTCTGTTTAGTACTCTGTACATCCTTTGTTGACCGATCTTTTCAAGAGTTTTAATCATCTTAACACTGAATTCATCATTGCCAGGTCACTTGTTCTTCATCTTAGATACTGCTGGATCTACTTCCAACCATGTCAAACTAACTGCATTCAGGCTGTTAAAATCACATTTACATTTTAATTACAGTTCAGTCAAGTTTCAAAGTGCCTCTTTAACTCTTTTAGTATTTTAGTACTATCTCTCATCACCTCACCATCAAGAAGTTCTATGGATAGATTAATTTGCAGTTCTTCTATTCTTAATGACACTGTACAATAGATTCTTACTCCCCTCCTGTGTTATTTTGGTAGCCAGATCTTCCTTACATTTCTGCTTTTTGGCTACAACTAGCTGTTTCACATGTAGCTCCTCTTCTAATAGACGTGGATCTGCCTGCATTATTGCTCGATATAGTGCTCTTATTGCCGAGTTTCTGTCACTAATAACCTTTTTAATATCATCATTCCACCATTTAGTTTCTTTAGGTTTTCTTATTTTGCTCTGTCATCCACATACTTTTTCTGCTGTATCTACCATGACCTCCTTTAGTGTGTTCCATTCTTCATCTATCGATGTCGATTCTTCTTTTGGCAACATTTTGCGGACACCTTCCTTGAATTCTTCCTCAATACATGGTTCAGTTAGCTGCCAAAATTTAATTTTTGGGACTCTTTTGTTACAGACCCTTGGAGGTCTTTTCTCTCCAATAACTGCAACTAGTTGTCCATGGTCTCCACCAAGGTCTGCACTTGGAATGACTTTGACATCACTCACATTTTTCCATACATTCTGATCTGTTAATATGTAATCTATTATTGTACCTGTTTTATCATTCCAGCTATATCTCGTGATGTTATGGGAGTCTCTTTTCTTGAACCAAGTGTTGTTCACGAACAGGTTATTTCTCAAGTATAGGTCTAGCATATTCTTTCCTTCTGTATTTCTCTTTTCCATTCCACGAGGGCCCAGTATGGATTCATATCCAGCTCGCTGTGTTCCAACTTGTGCATTAAAGTCACCCATTACAATCAAATATTCATAGTCAGTATGCTCTTCCAAGCATTCAAGAACTCAAACTTTTCATGTTGTGACGTTTCTTTACATGGGAACCAAAATTTTTATTTTGTTTCCTTATTCTTTATACAAACCTTAACAACTTTGCACTTGTTTGTACACCAATATACATAATAACGTCAAGTATGAACGAATTACAAGAATGCCCTGCACAGTATCTCGTAAATAACAATTACCATGATCGTTGGATATCTCCCGTTAATTGACCTTACATCCCTGGACTTTTTCATATTGGGTTACCTTAAAGATTGAGTGGATTGTGAAATGCCAACGATTCCGGCGCGGATACGAAATGCTTGTGCCAGTATTGACAGACATGCTATTATGGACACATCAATCGTTCATTCACAGAGTTGGAAAATTAATTGAGGTGGAAGGCCATCATTTTGAGCATTTATTACGCTAGTGGACTTCATGATGGAGAAGGATATAGCCATCCCCGGTCTCAGTGAAACTAAATGGAAAGGAAAAGGGGAAAGTAAACTAAAGGAAGGATACAGGCTGTTTTACAGTCGAGGACAGGAGGCAAAAAATGGAGTAGGAATGATTATAAGAAAGGATGTCTTAGAGTATGTGGAAGAGGTGAAGAAGATAAGTGACAGGTTAATCATAGGAAGGATACAGTTCCAGACAGGGGCAAAAGATCTGTTTCAAGTATATGCTCCACAAACGGGGAATAAAGAGGAGAACTTAGAAGAATTCTTAGAAGATGTGGAAAAATATATGGAGGATAAGGAAATAATAGTATGGGAGATTTGAATGCACGAGTGGGAAGGGACATACAAGGAAGAGAGAAGATTTTGGGACCATATGGTTATGGCAGTAAAAATCCAGAAGGGGATTTCTTAATGGACTTCTGTCAGTGGAACCAATTAATTATAGGGAATATGTGGTTCAGAAAGAAAAATAGTCAGAAGATAATGAGGTATGGATGGGGAGATAGAAGAACGAAAACTCTGATTGACTATGTATTAGTCGAAAAAGGACATCGGAAAGAGGTAATGGATGTCATAGCCATGCCAGAGGAAGCCTTTTGGAGGAGACCACAGGGCAGTGGTAGCAAAATTAAAAGTAGGAAAAGTCATGAGATTACCAGAAAAAAGGGAGAGAAAGATTAAGGTCTGGAGACTAAAGGAAAAGGAGGTTGCAGAAGAGTTTAAGAGAGAATTGCAAGAACAGATACCAAGGACAGATATTACCCATGTGGAACAAGAATGGGAAAAGTTTAAGAGTGCATTTATAAACAGTGCAGAGAAAACATGTGGTAGAACATCAGGAAACATACGGGAAAAAATCGACAAAATGGTGGAATGATAAGAGTGAAAGAAAAGGTAAGAGAAGAAGAAAGCTTGGAAGGAATGGAAAACAAAAAAAAAAGACTGAAAAAGTATAGCATATATAGAAGCAAACAGAGATTGCAAGAAAGTAATTGCAGAGGAAAAGAAGAAAAGCTGGGAAGAATTCACTCAGGAAATAAAGGAGGATTTACATTGTGGAAAGAAATTGCTGTTTGGAATTATAAAAAGCAGAAGGAATGAAAAAGTGAACACTGGGTTCGTGAAAAACAAAGAAGGTGAAATATTGACAAAACCAGAAGAGATAACGGACAGATGGAAAGAATATTTCAGCGAGCTGTTGAAGGCGAGACGCCAGGCATGCGGAGAAGTTATGCAAACAGCCAAAACGGTGGAGGAAGAAATAGAAGAAGAACCAGACATTACTATGGCAGAAGTGGAATGGGCAGCTAGGAAGATGAAGATGGGGAAAGCTGTGGGAATAGACGAAGAGGCAATAGAAATGATCAAGGCGGCAGGACCAGTGGGACTGCAGTGGACACACAGACTTCTCAGGAGTGTGTGGAGAGAGAAGAAAGTACCTGAAGGCTGGAAAAAGGGAATAATATTGCCAATATTCAAGAAAGGAGACAGGAAGTTGTGTGGTAACTACCGAGGAATCACCATCATCTCGCATGTTGCCAAAGTAATGGAAAGAATCCTAGAAAAAAGAATTCGAGTAAAGGTAGAAAGCCAAATAGAGGAGGAGCAGTTTGTATTTAGAGGGGGCAGGTCAACAGTGGAATCCATTTTCATTCTGAGACAGAACATTGAAAAGAGTTGGGAATATGGGAAGGATATGGTAATGACTTATTAATCTAGAAAAGGCCTATGATAGCATCCCTAGAACAAAAGTTTGGGAAAGCTTAACAAATAGGGGGATAGGAAAGGAACTGAGAGACATGATAAAAGGAATGTGCATGGAGTGATACAGTAGTGTGAAGACTTAAGAGTCGGGACATCGGAATGGTTTAAAATTGACACTGAACTAAGCAAGGAAGTGTGTTGTCACCATTATTGTTCGTAATGGTGATAACGACATCATGAAGGCAGCAATGAAAGAATATAGTAGGGCAAAGATGAAGGTAATGTTGTTTGCAGACGACGTTGTGATCTGGGGCGAGGATGAGATGGAAGTACAAGAACAGTTAGACGTAATAAATGAAAAGATTGAGCAATGGGGATTGAAGATAAATGTGGAGAAGATTAAAACAGTGGTGATGAGTAGAGATAAGAAAGAAGGAAAAGGAGTAATCAAAGTAGGAGATAAGAAATTGGAAGTGGTGTAACACTTCAAATACTTGGGAAGCGAACAGACTGAAGATGGAAGAATAGATTTGGAAATCAGCAGAAGAATACAACTCGGGAGTGCTTTCTACCAGCAGATACGGGGACTAGTATGGAACAAGGATATGCCAATGAAGGCTGAAGAAGTTATGTACAAAGCATATTATGTTCCTATAATGGACATATGCAGCAGAAACTTGGACAATGACTAAGAGGGATGAGAGCAGAGTACAAGCAGCAGAGATGAGATTCCTGAAAACTATGATCCAGAAAACGAGGAGGGACAGAGTGAGAAATGAAGATATACAGTAAGAACTGGGAGAGAAAATGAAAATCCGCAGCCTGCTTGCAGTGTCTGACCGGGTCAGGAATGGAATGAATGAAGCCCCCATCTAGCGGCGAGGATATGAACTGTGCCGGCTGCCGAGGCCCGACGCACTCCTCTGGGGGCAATGATTAAATGAATGACAGATGAAATGAAATGATAGTGGAGAGTGTTGCTGGAATGAAATGTTGACAGGGAAAACCGGAGCACCCGGAGAAAAACCTGTCTGCCTCCGTTTTGTCCAGCACAGATCTCACATGGAGTGACCGGGATTTGAACCACGGACCCAGCGGTGAGAGGCCGGCGTGCTGCAGCCTAAGCCACGGAGGCTTCAAAGAACTGGGAGTACTGAAACTAAATGACAAACTGGAGCAAACAGATTGAGATGGTTTGGACATGCTAAACGGATGAATGAAGTAAGGCTACCAAGCACTGGAATGACGGATGACAGGGAAGAGAGGACGAGGAAGACCAAGAATGTGTTGGATGGATTCGGTGGAGAATAGTATTAGGAAACGGAACCTGGATTGGAACACTGTGTCGGAAGAGGAATGGTGGAACGACAGAACAAAGTGGAGAGGAACCATATTTGCCCCCACCCAGTGTCAACTGGAAAAGGGGAAATTAAGATGATGAAGGTCCAATGAGTATGCGACAACTGGTATTACGCTGTGTACCTGTCATCAATGTTGCACTGTCCAAACCAAGGACAGAACCATGTGCTTATAAAATTGGTGTACGAAATGCTGTTTAGTTTTGTATCAGGAATAAGGAAACACAATAAACATTGCTGGTTCCCATTTAAAAAAAAAGTCACGGGACCATCAATTTACCATCCAAACGTTCTCCAAATAAACTACATATATTTCCCCCTTAATATCACGTAACTTTTATTCCAGGCAGTTCTTTATACAGCACTTAGTTTTTGAGATATTGTACAGTCTCAACTTACGTGGTCCACGCTGTATATGAAGTTTCAAAACTTTATCTGCAGCATAAGCATCAAAATAATCAATTATGTGAAAGACTCTCATTTTGAAACTGGACTCCCATAGAAATTTGTTCTTGGATGCATAGTAATGCACATATACTAAGCGTTTGCGATATGTAGCTATCCGTAATGTAAATAAATGGGTTTAATTTATATGGATCGATATTTATTATGATTCTTATGGCTGTTGACGGCAGACGAGGTCCACAGGAAACTTCGTGCTGTGTTGCCGCGTTCTCTTGCTCTGACCCACCAGAGAACGTCACTGACTTATCAGCAGTCCATTTACTCTGCTTCGGAATGCAATAAATCTGTTGGAATGTAGTACATTTATATCACGTAGGTTTGTATTTTATTACAAAATAATTCTACGGTGCCACCTGTACGACATTTTGCGAAATGGTGCCTGGCAGTATACCTTTCAGGTTATCTTTGTGTTTCGTATATGGAGCATTTTTCTAAAATTATAATTTGGGATACAGTACATTAGAATTAAGGACGAGACTCGGTGGTAAAAAAATATTTTTAAAAATCCCCCTTGGCATGCCGGAGGTAGATTTCATCCGACAAAGAAAAATATTTTGAATTCATTCAATTTGTCGATTGTTGCATACCTACAAAATTTCCTCATGTTAAGCATATGAGAAACCCTGCTTTCTAACAATTCCAAAAATATTTTGCTCACCCCTTGGCGTAAGGAAGGTCAATATCAACATTTCCTTCAGACAAAAGATTTGGCCACTGCACCATCCAACTATGGGGACACAATCCGAGTACTTATTCCACCCCTTAAAACAACAATAACTAACTATCTCCAAGTACTTATCTGGATAACTAGATGCTGCGAGGCACATCTCACAGACAGACGTGGCCTGAATTGGTTAGATCTCGAGCTCGTTGCACTGGTGCAACCCTCTCGCTTTACCGAGGGCGGATTTGAAATGGACCTGTGGCACAGTGAGCTATGTCAACTATTATAGTGTGTCCAGACCGTCTCAAGCTATTGCAACATAGACCAATCTCCCTTTCCGCCACAGCTTAGGATTTTAAGGGTCCCATGCATGCGGCCAACCAGTTTTAAAAGGGGTGTTGGATCTATAATACTGCTTATCTTTAGCCCTGGGTTTGATGAGATTCAATCCTTCCCATTTAGCAGTTTTCTCCTTCTGGTTATTCTAAATCAGTTCATTCGCAGCCACACTTTGTCGACAAATTTCTAATAACGAGAAAGTGAGCTTTTCAAAAACATGTACTAATTTTAAGGGTTATTAGCCTATTTTCATTTATGAAAATATAGGCTTATGAGATCACCTTTTGTTCGCATTTGCGAATATTTAAATGGTTAAATTTTGTAGGTTTTTGTCACGGCAAAAGTCAGACGAGTATTTGACTTATAACCTCATTTTTTCGTCACCACGTGTTTGTGACAAATCATCTTTGTTTCACTTTATTGTTTAATTCAGTTATATTTAAAGTTATTTTGTACTCACCTGTTATATTATATTATCTATCTCGCCTCTAAGACATTTCTCCAAGTGTTAATTAGGTCACTCACTACTTTTCCTCGTGGCATTCTTGGTTCGTCTACCGGATCTCAGTTTGCTACGCGCTCATGGGCCGTCTCTATGACGTCACTTCTCTCCAGCCATTCAGCACGCTTCTTCCCACCACATGTTTGGAGCTCGCCAATGGCCGGACATTGAATATTCCAGACTTCAGTGCTGTCTGCTATTTAACATGCAGACCGACACATATTCCTTGTGATTTTCCTGTTGGTATGGCACCAACCACCCGTCTTGAAGAAACCGGACGAAAAACTTCATCATTGCAAACTTCGCATCGTAATTCTGAATCAAGAAGTGTTACTTGAACCTTCGTCATATCGTCTAGACATGTTTCAACTAATCCAACTTGGATTGAACTTTAAAGTGTTCCTGCGACACAAATTCGAGGGTACATCTTCATGTACCAAGAAAATCTACTTCTTAAGTGAACATCGTCACTTCGTCTTTATAATAGCTAAGGACTACCTTACTATTCTACGAGTGTTTCAGCTCCGTCACATATTTTGTGAAAGTAACCTCAACTTTAGTTCCACGCACACGTGTGGAATTTGGTACCACACTCTCTTAGGTGAAATACTTTGTGCTACGCCATTTCAAACTGAACATAACGTATGTCTCTCCTGTGCTACGCAAAACTGGATTATCGCCAGCAACAAAGAAACAAGTTAAGTACCCAAATGTATAAGGTATTTAATGCTTTTTCCTGTGTATTCTACAGCAGACCTGATTCTGCCATTGCACTGTCTTTGTGCACTACCTATGGTCTTTCTGTTAATCTTAAGCAAACATGGTTTAGAAGATTCCTCAATCTTAATGTCTGTGTGAACTTCTCTCCATTCCCCACTAGGCGGAATTACATACCAGCTTGCTTTAGCTATTTTAATGGTTTTTGTGAGAACCATCTAAGCATTGTTTATGCATATCTGTAACTTTCTTTGCACTTTGTCTGTGCACCATAACTTTCATGATTTACGTTCAGGTAAAAGGCTACTTGCCCAACTGCTTCTGCCATTGCACAGTTTCAGTAAATTTTGTATGCAGCTCAAATATTTTGTTTCTGCCATTACATTATTGCTTTTGTTGCATCTTGGCAACTGCTTACATATTACCTTTCTTATAGGGTGCTGCAGGACTGGACCCCTGTCAGTTACTGGCCCCCTTCATAGGTCATGCCTCTTGTTAACTTCTATAGTTTTCCCTTTTCTTTTCTTTCGGTTTGACAGGATTTGCTCCCTGTCAGCCAGTCAAAAGCGACTCTATTCATTCTTTCCAGCATTTACATATGCCCAAGATTTGTAACTTTGATTTATTTATTTTTAAGAAATTAACCTTGTTTATCTTTGTAACTAAAATTATACACTTATTGATTTAAAATACATATTTATGTTAAAGCTACTTGCTCTCTATCTTTTTTTTTTTTTTCTCTCTCATCATGTTCCACCCTACATACTTTAACCCTCGAACTTTAAATTCTGAACACACTCAGAATTCTCTCAGATAATGGAGACCTTTAATTGGTTGATCCAGTGGTGTATACTTTACACCACCTTTTGTCCGTGTGTCTGTCTGTGTGTGATGGTATACCCCTAATAACTTCTTAACGGCTGGAGCGATTTCAATGAAACTCGGTAAGTTCATAGCACTATTCCGGACCCCGACCGTGCCCTTCAAATTTTGTTACGTCTCACCAATCCAGCATGATGGCTGTGCAAATTATTTCACCAGCATTCAATCAGAAAGTGAAAGTTGAAGGCCGATTCTCGGATGAAATTACCGTAACGTCGGGTATCCCTCAGGGCAGCGTAATCGGAACGTAGTTATTTTTGGCGTTTATAAATGACTCCACCGTTGTCCGGTCCCAAGTCCGGAATGAGTGAGGAGGAGGGTTAGATGGGTTGGCAACCAGCTTATTAAAAACGGCTAACGCCGAGTGTTGAGCGGCGGTAAATAACTCGACTCCCTAAGGTAGGCCAACGGCTTCGGGCGGAGGAGCCTTCTTAGGATTGGGTGTTGGCCCCCCAGTGGAGGAAATGCCACTGAAAGCCAATGTGTTGCGACCCAACAGCAAAGCAGGCGGAGGAGGAACCTTTTATTCTTATGTTCCCAACGGCTGTGGAGGTGGAAGAGGTCATGCCAGATGGATTGGCTGTAAAGGCGCAACTCAATCATATTTTGAGTCTGCGGCATTCCATTGCAGTTCTGGAGCTGGAAACTGCATGTCTCATGCTCTATGTGCCGCAGTGAATGGCTCTAGGACCATAGTGTGTGGGTCACTCCCTGGCAAGTTGAGATCCACCTTAAACAAATTCATGCCTATGGCATTCTCTCCTGCTGTTTCTCTACAAGCCCAACGGCGATGGGATAAGGATGACGGAAGCAGGTTTGGGTAAACTGGAGGCTTCTAGTCTGGACCTGCACGTTGGTGGCAGTTGTGTGATGGTCGTCTTCCCGAGACCTGTGACTACTCAGGGATCCGGTCCTGCATCTGTGACTGGGCAGGCCTATTTAGGATTACCGCTGCCCACCCTGAATGGGGAAGGCCCTAGAAAATGTGGGCTAAACATCGGTAGTCACTTCCATAACCTGTCTGGGAAACCGCACTCAGAGGGTTACCCCAACTTGCGGTCGAAATCAAGAAAGAAAGATAACTAAGTTCATTACTATTGGTGCATGGAACGTCAGGACATTATTAGACAACGATGACCGACCAGAAAGGAGAACAGCTCTCATCAGCCATGAGCTGAACAGACTTAACTTTGATGTCGTTGCCTTGAGTGAAACCAGATTCACGGGAGAGGGAAAGATCATTGAGGCTTCATCAGGATACACCATCTTCTGGAAAGGAAAGGAGGAAATGAAAGACACATCCATGGTGTGGGTTTTGCAGTAAAGACCAAATTGGTGGATGATCATCGACTCGTTCCCACTGCAGTAAATGAAAGACTCATGACTCTCCGCACACCTCATGAAGGAGGCAGGTTCATTACTCTCATCTCTTCATATGCCCCTACTCTTATGGATGACGAGGATTCTAAGAACCGCTTCTACAACCAACTGAACACAGTCCTCACTAAGGTGCCTGCTACAGACAAGCTTGCACTACTAGGAGATTTCAATGCCAGAGTGGGGAGGGACAGCCTCTTATGGGGAAAAGTCATGGGTAAACATGGAATTGGGAACTGCAATGCTAATGGTTTGTTACTTCTTGGCCTGTGTGCTGAGCATGAGCTCTTTATCACCAATACCCAGTTCCAACTGCCAAATCGCTTCAAGACTACATGGATGCACCCACGCTCAAAACATTGGCATATGATTGATTATGTCATTACCCGACAGTGCGACAAGAGTGATGTCCTGATCACGAAAATAGCCCGAAATATTGATGACTGCTGGACAGACCATAAACTTCTAATTAGTTGATTCAGGATTTCTATCCATAAAAAGCCACGTACCCATTTCATGAATCAAACAAGGAAGAAGTTCAACACCTCTAAGCTTCAACTTGATAGCGTTGCCACAGAATACCAAACCTCTGTTCTAGAACAACTAACTCATAGTCCAATCAACACAAAGGATGTAGAATGTGAATGGACCACACTTCAAAATATCATTACAGAGTCTGCACAGAAAGTCATTGGCTATGAGGAAAGGAAGAGACAAGACTGGTTTGAAAATAATAATGAGGAAATCTTGAACCTCATCAAAGCTAAATGGGATGCCTATCTATCTGTTTCTCAAGATCCATCCTCCAGAGAGAAGAAATTAAGTTTTCAAGAACTAAAACGGAAGTGTCAGTCTGAAATCAGGGAAATAAAGAACAACTGGTGGCAGCAAAAAGCTAAGGAACTTCAGACATTCTCAGATAGCAGGGACTTACGCAACTTCTACGCTAGACTGAAAGAGCTGTATGGACCGGTCCGATCATCAGGAACCTTGAAAGCTGTTGATAATTCCACCATTCTCACAGACAGCCAGGACATCTTGAAAAGATGGAAGGAGCACTTCAGTTCACTCTTGAACCGCAGTTCTGCTGCTGATGATGATTTTCTTCAGCATGTCCCTCAACATATTCCCCAACCCTGGATGGACACTCCTCCAAACTTGAAAGAGTTTATCAGAGCTCTCAGCAGAATGAAAACAGGGAAGGCTCCAGGATCAGACAACATTCCCCTTGAACTTATTCAATGTGGAGGCTTACCTCTAAAAACCAGGCTCATCTATCTCATTCTAATTTGGGAAACCAAAAATGTTCCTGCTAACCTAAAAAATTCCAGAATAGTTACAATCTTCAAGAAAGGTGATCGCGGTATCTGTGGCAACTACCGTGGTATTTCCCTGCTTGCCATAGCTGGAAAAATATTTGCTCGAATCTTACTAAATAGACTTCAGGTAGTTTCGGAGAAGTTACTACCTGAATCTCAGTGTGGATTTCGGGCCTCTCGTGGTACAATCGACATGATCTTCTGCGCAAAACAACTCCGAGGGCCGGTTCCATCAACCTTAGTTAAAATTTTAACGACACGTTAAGGTAATTTAACGGAAATGTTAGCAAAATTGTGTTCCATCAACCAACATTACTGCTAACAAATCGTTAAACTATCCGTTATTTTAACATCCCATTCTTGCGCAGTTAAGTAGTTTAACATAGTGTTAAAAATGGTTACAAGCAAATACAGTATGCCTTTCGTGCTCAGTTATTGTATTATTTATTTTTGATTACCGTATTTGAATAATGCTACAGAACAAGAATTCTTGCCAAGGTCTAATGACATGTTGCAATTGTCTGAAAATAAGTTTCTGGAGAGATATAGGTTGTCCAAATGTGTTGTGCATAAATACAGTAAGGACTTTACCTTACAACCGGCCACTTAAATGATATGCCTAGGCTAACCTACAAATTAGCCTACATGTAATGGAATTGGTAAATATAGCCTATTCTGTCAGCAACATCAATACGTAATGGTCAATAATGTAGTATTATAGTGCACAAAAGGTTATTGTACTGAATGTATTATCAAATGATGAATACAACTAGTGGAAACGACTGCCATTCGATTTGCATCCAAAGCTTTCAGTTGATTAGCTTGAGTGTTGATTTGTAGTTTTCACACATAGTTTAGATAAACAATGTCACGATGCAATTTAAATATAAACGCACATACAATTTTTGATCTATAAATAACCTAAAAGTTGACTATAAAGATTTTTAAAATTTTTAATAGGCACCTGATTATTAGAAAAACGGAGCTTCACAGATTTGAAGCAGCAATGGGGCAAATTTAAAAAAAAAAAAGGACAACCACCAATTTTTTTTTTTTTTATTTTATTTTTTTTTTTTTTTTTTTTTTGGTGTGTGGAAGTAAAGAATTGATATGGCAGTTGTTGAATTTGAAGAGCACAGCGGAACTGAGCAATTAAATTACTCAACTCTTAGCCTCAATTATTATAAAAATAACTGAAAATACGAGAAAAGAGCACACCCATCTACTCAAATCACATGTTATAACAACTGTTTGTTTATGTTTCCATCGCACTTACGCTAGTGCCACATAACGGCAGCATCGTCGCTCGAGTTCATGAATAGTAAACAAATGAATACAAGTTGACTAGACACAGTTCAGAAGTCTGAAAAACCATCCATGCCGTACACTGCTTCCTTGATCCTTACAGCAAGTGACATTTAACGCATCGTTAAAATATTTTGTGAAACACGAAATCTATAACAGAATGTTAAAATTATAACAATTTGTTAACTAACGCTTTGTTAGCCAAATTTAACGCAAGGTTGATGGAACCGGCCCCAAGAGAAGTGCAGGGAACAAATGACACCTCTGTTCTTAGTGTTCTATGACCTTGAAAAGGCCTTTGATACGGTTCCACGTAGCGCTATGTGGATGGTTTTGAGGCGCTTTGGATGCCCCGAACATTTTGTTAGTTTGATCCAAGCTCTCCAGGATGGCATGGTTGGTCAGGTATTATATCAGAATGATATCTCAGAGGAATTTCCAATTACAAATGGACTCAAGCAAGGATGTGTACTTGCACCTACACTTTTTGCCCTGGACCGGGCAGCTATGCTTTATGAGACATCGCCTGAAAACAACTCAGGTGTGAAAATTAAATATCGATATGATGGGAGGCTCTTCAACCAGGCCAGACTCCGTTCCAAAAGATTAACCTATTCCACTCGAGACACAGAATTGCAATATGCAGATGACAATGCTTCTCCAGCCCACACACCAGAAGAGCTTCAGCAGTCTGCCAACTGTTTCAACAGAGCTGATGAACGTTTTGGCCTGACTGTCAACATTCAGAAAACCAAAGTGCTAACTCAGCCTGCTCCTGGAACCATCCCCCCAGATTTTGATATCAACATATCTGGCTCAGCTCTGGAAAAGGTGGAACACTTCTCGTACCTTGGTAGTATTCTATCAGCGAACTGACCTCTGAGAAGGATGTGGAAAACAGAATTCAGGCTGCCCATGTGGCTTTTGGACGTCTCTCACATCATGTGTTTCTGAACAAAGATCTAAGTATCTGCACGAAAGTATTGGTGTACCAAGCTGTTGTTATTTCTACGCTACTCTACAGATGTGAAACCTGGACCCTATATCGCCGGGACATCAAGACTATAGAACGCCTTCATCAACAAAAAATTAGATCAATCATGAACATCAAATGGGATGACTATGCAACTAATATAGCAGTCCTTGAGAAAGCAATGATAAACAGTATTGAAGCCTCCATTGTTGGTCATCGGCTTAGATGGGCAGGCCATTTCCATCAAGAGTGACAGCAGACTACCTCGGCAAATCCTGTATAGTGAACTCAACACTGGCAAGAGGTCATGTGGTGCTCCTTTAAAATGATATAAAGACCAACTCAAGCAGACCATGAGGAGAGTAGAGATAAACCCAAATACTTGGCATACTCTTGCACTGGATCGCCCTCGCTGGCGTGCTACCATCTCAGCTGCAGTTACACAGTTTGAGCAGGAACGTCGTAGACAGGAAGAGGAAATTCGCCAGAGGAAGAAGGTAAGTCAAATACTACCACGTCCTCCACCCTCCATCGGATGCAACATATGTGATCGCAAGTTCTATGCGAGAATTGGCCTGATAAGCCATCAGCGCCATCTTCATCGTCTGGACTAAAGATTATGGAACTGCAAGCGAGAAGCGTAAACTCGGATACGAGTATCAGCCGACGAGGACGACGAAATGACTTACCAAATGGGATTCGCAGTGACTGTCGATTGTTTGCGGATGATTGTGTAATATATCAAAAGATACATGACTCACAAGACAATGCAGTACTTCAAGATGACCTGAACCTGGTCTATAAGTGGGTGATTGAAAATAAAATGAAAATTAACACAAGAAAATGTAGTCAAATAAAAATAGGGAAAGTGCGAAGGCAAGATTTTCAATATAACATTGGCTCGGAAATACTTGCGGAAGAAGATTCTTGCAAATATTTGGGCGTTCACGTAAAAAATGATGGAGTAGTCATATAGGATGTGTAGTTTCTAAAGCTTACAAATCCCTGCACTGTGTAATGAGGGTATTAAAAGGAAGTAGTACCTCTGCTAAAGAATTAGGCTATTTGTCACTTGTAAGACCTATTCTGGAATATGCCTCGGCGGTTTGGGATCCATATCAAGTAGGGCTCATAAAGGAGTTGGAAATGTTACAAAGAAAGGCCGCTAGATTTGTGCTCAGTGACTTTAATCCCAGGAGCAGTGTGAGCCGTATGTTAAAGAAACTTGGGTGGGTATCACTGGAGGCTAGGAGGATGAAATCTAGACTCTGCGCTATGTACAACACGTATACAAATCAACCAGCATGGGGTGAGCTTAGCAAACGTATGGAAAAGCCTACTTACATGGGTAGGAGCGATCATCCTTTCAAAGTTAAGGGCCGACCACAGCGAACAAATAAAGGGAAATATTCTTTAGTAAACCGTGCTATTGATAATTGGAACTCTCTACATGCCGCAGTCTTAGAGCCTTTTCCCAAACATATAGGTGTGTGTAACAAAAGACTGACTAGTTGTGTAAATATTCCAGTTTAATTGTTAGTGAATTGTTATGTACAATTATTTATTTGTTATGTATATCTAATTTGCGACCGGGGAACACACCCCCAATTGCAAATAAATAAATGAATGAATCTTCGAAAATATTACCGATATCTAAAAACTAACCCCTTGGCACTACAGCCCTTGAAGGGCCTAGGCCTACCAAGCGACCGCTGCCCACCCAATTGGCCTGCAGATATTGGGGTGACGCATGGTCAGCGCGTCGGGTCCCCTCGGCCGTTAATCTTGGTTTTCGAGACCGGGGCACTGTCTCACTGTCAGACAGCTACTCAATTGTCCTCACGAGGCTGAGTGCACCCCGTTCCAACCCTCACGTCAGTTTTAAAATCCCTGACGGAGCCAGGGATCGAACCCGGGGCCTCCGGGTGAGAGGCAGGCGCGCTACCCTAACACCACGGGGCCGGCTATTACCGATATCACCCTGGAATATTTTACGGTGATAAAGGGAACTACTGCCGGCCCCGTGGTGTTGGGGTAGCGCGCCTGCCTCTCACCCGGAGGCCCCGGGTTCGATCCCCGGCTCCGTCAGGGATTTTAAAACTGACGTGAGGGTTGGAACAGGGTGCACTCAGCCTCGTGAGGACAATTGAGTAGCTGTCTGACAGTGAAACAGCTCCCCGATCACGAATACCAAGATTAACGGCCGAGGGGGCCCGACGCGCTGATCACGCGTCACCCCAATATCTGCAGGCCAAATGGCTGGGCAGCGGTCGCTTGGTCAGCCTTAGCCCGTCATGGGCTGGATAGTGCCAGGGGTTGACTTAAAGGGAACTACTAGAAGTTCACCTATGTGACTTTTGAAAACCAGGTAACTACAGAACCAACATGGCGGCGAAGCGAAGTTGCGACTTTCAAATAGACGTTTCTCGCGATTTAACCAACCAAACGCAATAAAACTTGGTACAGTATATGTTTATACACATTGTAATGCACCGACATCTAACTTCGTTGAATTGTTTACATAACCACTGACTATTGGTGCCAGATGAACTCTATGGTTCATGAATCTACCCACGAATGATGGGGTTGTGTCTGCTAGTCTCTAAATATATAAAAACGAATGTTGCATGATAGTTTGTATGTGTGTACGTCTCGTTCATATAATGTGCGAAATATTTCACCGGCATTCTATATCTCTGAAAGTATTAGCGGTATCACCCTGAAATTTTGTACAGAGATAAAGGGCACTACTGGAAGTTCATCTATAAAACTTTCAAAAACCGGTTAACTAACAAAACGAATATGGCGGCCAAGCGAAGTTGAAAATTTCAAATGGACCTTTCTCGCGATTTAATGATCCAAACGCAATGAAACTTGGTACAGGAAATGTTTATCCAGATTGTAATGCACTGGTATGCAAATTAGTTCAATTGTTTACATATCCTCAAGATGGCAGCTGTGCAAATTTTAAAATTAAGTTTTTATTTCTTGTGTCGTAATCATGCGATTGAAGTATAAGTTTGAATAATGAACCTACGCAATAATTTTCCTTTACTGGTACATGACTCTATGGCCTATACATTTAACAATCCAACATGGCGACCATCCGAAATATTAAATGGATCTCAATATCTACGAATCTATTACAGCAATCAAACTGAAATTTTGTATGTTGTTAGAGGCAATTAACCTAAGTAGGATATATGAAAATAGGCTGTATAGTTCTTCACGGAACTACTTGTTTTTTTATTTCTAATCAACATTTTGCTCTGTGGTATGAATTTCTTAAGTCTTCCTGTCTATCTATGCTACTGAATTTCCGAGAGCTTTCCATATCTGACAGCATTTCGGTGTTCCCAGCATCGCACGCCAAACTCTCCTATCACTTTGACCCACAAGCCAGTCATCCTGTGTCATGGCATGAAATCATGTATACTCCTGAGTGCAGTTCCTGACATGTACGTACGTGTTAAGTGGGTTATTGACTTAACGCATTGAGCCCTTGCATCTTGAAAAGAAAGAAAGAAAGAAAGAAAAAAAAAAAGTTATTTTTACACATGTTACTGCTCTAAAAATTAAAGCACACATATTTGTTGTTCTTATCAAGACCCATTATGTTGTTGTTGTTGGGTTGTTTCTATTTAAATAATCTAAACAAATTTGTTTTCTTCAGCTATTTGTTTGATTATTTTTATTTCTTTAATGAATTTATCAGTTGTATTTGGCATTCTGATAGATCTGTTTACTCATTGAAATGAAGTTTGCTAATTTGTGGGATTGATTGTTGATGGTGTGAGACATTTGTGCCCAACCCTCCCCTTCTCAATGACTATTGGTGGCAGATGAACTCTATGGTTCATGAATCTACCCACGAATGATGGGCTTGTGGCTGCTAGTCTCTAAATATATAAAAACGAATGTTGCGTGATAGTTTGTATGTGTGCACGTCTCTATGCGTTTATATACCATTCATCCGATTGCGATCAAACTTGGGCGAGATGTCGAGTACACTCCACGGAAGGCTTCTGTCTTAGTAAATCCATATTACAATAGGTAGTGCACGAGTCGATTCAACAAATGAGCGACGAAGCGTTTTAACCAAGTCCCGTATGCGTTCATATACCATTCTACCATTCATCGATTGCGATGAAACTTTGACGAGTTGTTGTGTACACATACGTGAAGGTTTCTAACTTAGTAAATCCATTTCACAATAGGTAGCACACGAGCAGATTCAACAAATGAGTGACAGCTCACAAATCGTTTAAACAAAATCCCTCATATGCGTTCATATGCCAGTCATCCGATTGCGCGAAACTTTGGCGAGTTTTTGTGCACGCTCCCACGAATGTTTCTAAATTAGTATTTAATGATAGTTTAGAGGCAGTTAACGGAAATTGAAAAAAATATTGTGTATCAAAAGCACCTCAAGAAACAAAATTACAACACCAACAGTTTCCTTGATTGGCATTGCAACGCATGCCGGGTACAGCTTGACTTGTATAAAACTCACTTATTTCATGAAAACAGGCCGGTCTTTTATCAAGTGTGAAACAACATGAGTTAGTAAACGAAACCACATGGGAAGAAACTCAAAAGATGGTCACTTTCTATGTACCATACAATACTAGCACTTCTTTTAAAAAGGGATCACGTAAAATGAAAGGTACCTAATCATTGCCAGGAATTCCCAATTGGGATTTCCTGGATCCATGTTCATGAGAACTTCCTTTTCTTCCTTCTTCTCCGCCTGGCGTTGTCGTCGTTCCTCACGGTTCTTCTTAAGCCTCTCGACCTCCTTGACTACATTGCTTCGCCGACTTCGGCTGGCCACAGCTGCAAAACCAAAGACCATACATATAATTGGCTCTCTTGTTTGTGAAAAATCAAATCGAATAACTAATACGGACCCACAATGGATATACAAATTTATCTGTAGATCAGTGGCCATGCTCACAGTTTAAATAAAATCGTTCGAAGTGTCTACAGTACAGGCTTGAGAGGTCCCAGTCTTGAAGAACTGGTAATTTAGTACAAATATTAAATGTGTGCTGTTGCAAAATCAATTATTACAGTCGTGAAATTCTAATTAACCCAGTTAGGCCAGTCACCGTAGACACATAAAATTGAGTTAGGTCGCAAAAAATTGCAAGTTTCTGATCTTTTGGGATGATGTTAGGATAGATACCAATAGTGTAAAACCAAGTTTGCAACTTAGAAAGATCTGTGCTAACTTTGTGGTGCTCTAAAAACCTTGACATTTTTAGACTTTTTTCAGTTTCTGGCTTACAACTTCTACAACATGCATTCTACGGCAAAGTCATCCATTACACTTTTAAAGAAGACAAAATTAGATACAATTTGAGCGCAACCTCAGCTCTGTATATCTTATAGATCTCGAGATACAACACTTCAAAAATGGGCCATTTTTTCCAAAACGTTAGAAAAAACTCCCAGTTTTTGTAAGACAGGTCTTCTTGACAGAGTTGTTAGGACAACAATGCAGGATGTTTATTTTTTCCAGGAGGTTTTGATAGTTCAGCTTAGCACATTATTCCCCAATAAAAGAGTAGTCTAGGGATCTTTGGCAAAATAAATATCAGACAATTTTCACCTTAACCTCAGATTATTTGTTAGTAGATTTCCTATTTTCCTTTCCATTCAGATGTGTATTTTGGGCTAGTTTCAGAACTCCACCATACCTTTTAAACCCAATACTAACCGAGAAAACAGTCTTGCGCTGGGACTAGCTCAAATGCATGTCGAGTAGTCTAAGTTTTGCTTGCAGTGGGATCTCACGGGGATTGATCTCAGCCTCCATCCCCATGGTATGTGTGAGCAAATGGGCTCAATATATAGGTATGCACGTCTATCCCTTATTATTCCCATTTATAAATAAATGGTGTTGGGAATGAAATGCGATTAAAGTCCATGTGGCAGATGGTTCTTACGGCCGGATACCCTTCATTACACCAAACTAATGAGAGGAGTTGAAAGATGAAACAAGTGAGGATGAATGAAACTGGGCAAAGAGATGGAATGATGCGGCTGAGGCCTATTAGAAGGTACCAACCAAGCATTTGCCTGTAGTTGAAAATGAGAAACCACGGAAAACCATTTCAATGTCAGCCGAAGGTTGGGTACGAACTAGCCTCTACTAAGTCTGCAGATAGCTTGGCCCCAAGGCCTAGCTATCTGCGACTCGGCAGACGTGGATTGCATTATTAGTTATTGTTTTAATGGGCTGAAAAGCGAGATCATCTGCCCTCTTAACACATTGCTGACCGGATGTCTGGACATGTCACATCCCCTGTGGACCGAACATTTTGCTACTGAGAATATTCTAGTGCACTAGATTGTAAAAAAGTACATAATTGTGAAAATAACCTATATATTATCTTTCTAGTTGATATGAGTATACACATACCCCTAGTAGTGCTCAAGGGGGTGATGTCTTTGGAAACATGACACATTGTGCAGTGGTGGCTTACAGAAAGAGCAGATGGAGTATATTTGAGGTTAGATTGGTCAACTATCAAAGTACGGTACGTACTCTGGTTGTTATTAAGTCGCCTAGAGACCTGAATATCACTCTCTCATTCAGTTTCCACTAATTCACTATAACTTGTGCCATTTGAACGATAATATAAACGGTAAATCTTATCATCTGATTATAAAAGTCCTCGATCTTGTCATTGATTGAACCAACAGAAGGAAGTTCGAGGTTTCGAAACAAAATCAAAGAATAAAAGAAGGCCATGAATAGACGGAAGATGGCACATATACATCTACAAATATCCTTCTCAATGTGCTAGACCGAAATAGTTCTATACATGGTCAAGAGATGTCGCAGGAAGACCGAAAACAATGACATGTATAAAACAGAGATTTCTCGGGGCCCGTCACCTACCGCTAGCGAGCGTACTACGAGATTTCTCGGGGCCCGTCTCCCATGTGTTAACACAGATAAAATATTACAAAATTAGTCTAGTTAAAATTCAGAAGCAGATGCCCAAATATAAAAACAGCCTAATATTAATTTAAAAAAAAATGGGGAAGGAAACCAATGAAAATAATAATAAACAAAGACATATGAAAGAAAAAGAAACAACATATCACCGACTAATACAAGATCTAATGTATTCTGCAAACCAAACCAAACCTTCTTCGTAGACCAGCAAGATCCATACATAATCTGCTTCAAAGTTATCTATTTAGGTTAACACACACACACGGTTAATAAGTGAGCCACGGTGAATAGGGTTCCGCAGCTACTAAGTCTTCCCTTCTTACTAGGTAGAGTGGGTAGGAATTGCATGACCTATCCTTAGCCTACCCAAAATGATGGACTCCCTCCGTGGTGGAAAGAGCTCCGCCAAACGTGAGTAGTACCTAAGTCGTGAATTTGCTGCACCAAGGGATGTAGTGGTAAATTTGAAGCAATTGACAGCAACAAACTCAAATAGTTGTATGGTACACACAAGAAAGTGGATTCGTGCATCCCATAGTGCAAACGGCATAGCTCCTTAGATATAACAAGCACCGCAGTAAAGACACTACAGGCCTGTGGCAAAGAGATCTTCGTATTAGCACCATCGATGGCAGAAGCACAACCCACTTCTCGTCCACCTTTGAACCAATCGTGTAGAGGTGTGAAACTTGTTTGGAAACTGGGATGACAGAATTTCCTCTTTCAAAGATATTGATTGCCCAGCAGATCAGGATAAAAATATGTTCCCAAACAAAACCAGAATTATTTATGAGTTTATTTCAATTGAAATTAATATGAATATAATTTACTCCATCAGTGTCAACACCTGACACTATACGGCCCATGACGGGCTAAGGCCAACCAAGCAACCGTTGCCCAACCATTTGGCCTGCAGATATTGGGGTGACACGTGATCAGCGCGTCGGGTCCCCTCGGCCGTTAATCTTGGTATTCGTGATCGGGGCGCTGTCTCACTGTCAGACAGCTACTCAATTGTCCTCACGAGGCTGAGTGCACCCCGTTCCAACCCTCACGTCAGTTTTAAAATCCCTGACGGAGCCGGGGATCGAACCCGGGGCCTCCGGGTGAGAGGCAGGCGCGCTACCCCAACACCATGGGGCCAGCCACTCCATCAGTGTACAAAAAATAATAATAATAATAAACCACTTCTATGGAAATTAGTTTGTTTGCATGAAACTGCCAGACAGGCAATTTGTTTGAAATGCAGATTCATCTTCTGCAGAACATTCGCATGGCCTGAGTTATTTACACCTTGTGTGTACTAGCCAGTATCTTACCGAGGTGTGCCATATCAATTGATGGTCCCAATGGCACACTTGGGCAAAACTAGATAGAAATCTGAAAGCAATAAATCGTTGAATAATTAGCCTAATATTAATCTTCTCCATTGGTGTGAAACCTTGATTTCTATCTGGAAGCAACATACTAAGCTACCCAACCATGGTCCACAACTACAGAGACCATTGGATTGAAAGATAACTTTGTTGCTAATTGGTTAGCATGGTAGACCTCAGCCTGAAGGGTCCTGAGTTCAATGCCAAGTTTGGCAACAGAAATTTTTATCTCCTATGGTTAATTAACCCTGACTCGGGGACTGGGCGATTGAGACTGTTTCATGAGATAACAAAAATTAAAAGAAATTATAAAATGTAAGATAAGATATAGGTTAAAAAATGAACACTTTGAAAAATAAAATACTGTATTAAAAATAAAATGAATTTGAAACTGGGAACAGGAATGATGGGTACAAACCTGAAGCCATAACTACAGCTGTGGCAGCCTGCTGCTGTTGTTGTTGAAGCTGCTGTTGCTGCAGCTGTTGTTGCAGTTGTTGCTGCAGCTGCTGCTGTTGTTGTTGTTGCTGTTGCTGCTGCTGCAGCTGCTGCTGTTGCTGTTGTTGCTGCTGCTGCTGCTGCTGCTGCTGACGTGTAGTCACAGCAGAAAGACTTGAGGCAAATGATATGTTCTCCAAATTTCTAGAGTTCTGGTTATGTGTTGTGTCACCATGACCATTAACAATTGGTACAACATTAGTTTGGCGAGGCGCACGCCCACGAAGACCAGCTCGTTCTGTAACAGAAAACACACATTCTTGAGTAGGTTAATAAGTTTAGACTCAAATGAGAATTCAGAGAGAAAAAACCCAAAGAAAGCACACCGACTTCTAAAAACTACTAACCTAGGGGTGTATGACCTAGGTATTTCACCCCCTTAAAACAACTATTACCACCACCACCAAAACTTATGAGATGAGATATCCAGGTCAGGAAAGAATGTAGGTGAAAACATATGACATATTGAGCCCGAGAAGCTCATTTGAGAAGGATTTCTTTAGGATCATTAATAGAGGAACCAATGAACCTGATAAGGATAACTTTGACTTGAGTAGTAGAGATATGTCTTCTTTGAACTCGTTAATATCGCGAGAGGATGATTTTTGCACATTGGATGAAAATGTAAAGACTGGAAATTTATAATTGAAGAGGTTATTTAGTACGAGGATTTTTCGACTGGTGAAACTTAATATTTTCACGCCACGAACATGTTTTGGCAAAATACAGTTGCTCAACGTGGCAGAGTCGACTCTTCACTCCAGCAGTCATGTCCAGAAGAGACAATACTCTTCTGCTCGTTACCCGCACGAGGAGGAGGAAATTTTGCTCTTCTAGAAAAAGAAAAAATGTGGTTTAATTATTATCAGATTGTATGACTTCATAATTGTGAATTTAATACAGTCTAAAATGTTGCTGAAAGTGAACGAGACCAGTATTTTTGTGAATTATTGTGACAATTGTAAACAGCAAAACAAAAGTTTGGACCTTTTCAGTCGGTCAACATGAATGTACCCAAAAAGAGCTGGGTTGTGCCCTAATCCTGAAATAAATTACATGAGATTAGTAAATACACTAGGATGACCAGTTTCAATCGTCAAGCGATCATCATCAGATCCATTACACTTAGGCTATAACATCTATGTTTGAGAATACAGGTGAAAAATATTTACAAGTTATGTCTTGTTTCCAATAACGATACAGCCAAGCTAGATAGGGGGGGGGGGGAATAGTGGTGGTTATAGGTAAATGTTATCTGGATCAGGTGTACTATGTACTTTTTTCTGCAATAAACCTAGGCCGGTGTCCGCGGCAGTATTAAAGGTGCCGGGACATCTTCAATAGGCCGTGTACCGCTTAGTTGAATTGCTTTTTAGTCCACGCGTGGCGAAGACAGTTCCATGGTCCATAATAGTTGTAGATCTTCCTGTATTCAATTACATACATTCTTATCTAGACTGGGCAACATCACACAAATAAATATTGCACTGACCTCAGAAACCACATAGGAACAAATGGGGGGAGAAAGGGAAAAACCAGTTTCGTCCAGTTAACACCCGGGTTAGTCTACCAAAACTGGTGCCAGAGTGAACATGAAACTGCTCGAAGTTCCAGTAAGGAAGACAAACCGGAAAAGTATCAGCCTGTATTATTACAGTATAGGCCCTAACCATAGTTGATTTTGTTTAACCATATAATCACCCCAAACATACAAACTCCGGATTTTTCTCACCATTTCAGCATTTCACCTAACATTAGGTATACTACAATTAGCATACACTGACAGTTGCATTACCAATACTGCAACTAAATAATTGTACATATTGTAAATATTTTTCACCTGTATTCTCAAACATAGATGTTATAGCCTAAGTGTAATGGATCTGATGATGATCGCTTGACGATCGAAGCTGGTCATCCTAGTGTATTTATTAATCTCATGTAATTTATTTCAGGATTAGGGCACAACCCAGCTCTTTTTGGGTACATTCGTGTTGACTGACTGAAAAACACCAAACTTTTGTTTACGAAGGCAACACTGAAAAATGGCTTCAAACCTCACAGTTGTAAACAGTGTAAAACTTGACCGCGAGGCAATCCCATAGAGGTGCCCTAATTTTTCAACAAACTGAAAGTGTTTTGAAAGTTGCAATCAGTGAGGCGATGATGAATGACCAGTGTCCAAAGTCTGTGGCATTCCAATGGCCAATTTTGCAATCTGTCTGCAACTATAAATGTAAAGCCAGTGCTTTATTTCCATATAACAGTCAAAACTGTACTTAGATTCACTGCTATTTCATCATGATGGAATATCAGACCAATTATTCGTGGTGTAATCCCCAACTGGAGACCATGAGGATGATGGAGTAATTAAAACATGCATTGGGGAGACCAATATTGATGAGCCATTAGACGCAGAAAGAAGAAACACCTAAGCTCAGGCGAGCGGAACACATGGTCGCTGACATCAATGGCAACCATGCCAGAATAATGCACCAACGAAATACACAGAGTCCGTGAGTTGCGATTCAATCTCTGTGGAGGGTTAGAGGCTCGTAGAATAGTTTTAGAGAACACCATACGCATGACTTTATAAAAGCAGGGAACAACTAGTTAGTCTAATTGAATCTTTATTCAACAGCTTTGATAACAGAACAGGTCATGCAGAGCTAATTGTCAATTTTTCTTGTATAAATTTAGCCAGGAGATAATTCCAGGAGAGGTCTAAGGAGGCCACGTGTGATTTTATAATGGGGTATTTTTCATCTCCAACTCTTTGAGATTCAATTTATTTTACCTGCAAATGTACGCAGAGTATTCCACATTTTCAGTTGAACGATGTATTTTCTTTATTTAATTATCATCCAAGAGTTTTGGACAATTATAATGTTTGGGAGGCTTCAGCTGTCATGTATAAAATATTTAACAAACTCCGATGTATCATTTCAAAGTGTTGTGGAGAAACACACTGTTTTATCTTTCATTTAGTTAAGATTCCAAGAGCTTTGGAACAGCCCAATGAAGCAATGTTTTGATCACTGTATTTGCATTTATTGAAAGGAATGAGAGTGTTATCTTATGTCTGTGTTTGTCACAGCTAACTTGTTTTTTTTTTTTTTAATATATTTTTTATTTTTATATTTTTTATGACTGTACGATTTACAAGGCAGTGGACACGTGGTATTGCCTCGCAGAAACTTGTTTTATTCTGCTTACATGTGAGTTTTGTGCCAAGGCCATGCACTGTTTCAAAGACGATTACAATAAGCGAGACGACTAAACGAATGGTAGAAGGCTTTGCCTTGACTTTTAAAATGTCCTATGTTCGAGGAAATGAAGGAGGTCACAGCCAGCTTAACGCTGTACATTTCCCTTTATATCAAAGTAACTTTGTTAATTTAAACTGCTAGTATAATGTGTTAGGAGAAGTTTTAGGCCATGATTTAACATTACGCTGAATGATATGATAGATTCACTCCATTTTCTAGTACAGATGACCTTTGATGTATAATGTAGGGCGAGTGTATGAGTATAATACCGTAGATGCTTTATTCCTACGAGGATTTCCGCCGTTAGGCCGATGTGTTATTTGTTATAGGTGACATGAGGCCATTCTTGCCCCAGTCGACTAAAGTTATAATGAGCTGTTAAGAGCCATTGAATGACGTCAGTAGGACGGAGTGTTACGTGGATCGCCTACGTGTACGATTGTAGAGCCGAGTGCTCATATTTTGGTAGTGTCTCTGGAGTCTTGCTACTAGTTACCACATGGAGTGCAGTTAATTCTTCTTTGTTTTCATTCACGATGGGGGAATAATTTATGAATTAATACTCGACATTGAAAATCATGGCACGTAATTCTTTTACTAATATTGAACCTACTATTGAAGCCTAATTAATTCTTCCTTGCTTTTCTGATGTTATGTTTTGTTGACGTTGCTTTTTGCGATGTTCTTTCGTTCTTCGACCCCTTGTTATGACATTAGACACACTAGGACAGTTTCCACACTACTTTTGACACAACCTGAAGACACCGGCGATTAGGAACCAAGCGATGTGAGCCGCAGTTGTAACTACGCTTTCGCCATCCTAACGTTAACATGCAGATGACTATTTAATGTGAACAACATTAAGTTTGTGTAGGCAGGCATTGGAAATATAAATATAGGATAGGAGTACAATATTTATTTGTTGTTGTATGCCCATTTTATGTATCCTGTGTGTATTAGTAAGAGGTTTTTGTTTGTTAGGTTTAAAGTCGTGCATAGCTTTGTTTGTTTTCTTTGAGGCAGACGCATCTCGTCTACAGTTTAACGTAAATATAGGATTTAGCAAACAAAATGTAAACTAACGGAAAATGTTAGAAGTGATAACATCATAACTTAGATATTTTTATTGGTGGTGTTAAATGTAATGAAACTTTTGCTATTGTCGACGTTTAAATTCATTTGTTTTGCTATAGAATCAGGGTATAATTATTCCTATTTTTCATGAATCTTTGTAGTGCTTCGAGCTTATTTACGTATCACATTCCTAGCTTGATTGCAATTTCATTAATTTGTGAAAGGTCTTCGAGAGGGTTCAGTTTAAAATAAGTTGAGGGTTTAATTGATTTTTTTATTTTTATTTAGATTTAGATTTGCGGATTAGCCGATTTATACCCTCCGAAGTAGGTTAGGGATTTGTTCTTGGTGAATAAATGTTTGATCTTTTACATAAGACTGGACTATTTATTGCTAGCTTTAAGTTTTTTGGGTTGTCTTCTCTCTGGGCTGGCTTTTCATAACCTCTCTCCTAACCGACACTACCCGGGTGTAGCAATGTCGTGCGGGCTAGTCTGAGAACATATTCCATTCTCTGTGTATATGGGCTCGATGTATTGGGGCGTCTGAAAGGCCGTTGGTGGTCTGCAGTCCCCTGACACTTCTGTTGATCGGGCACAATATGTATGACTTACGACTGGAAATAATGCTAAGTGTATTGATATTTAATGGTCTTTCAATAACTAATAATGAATCCATAGAATAGTAAAAGTAATAATAAAACTCATCACTTTTTCTAGGTTTCTGCCATGTCTTGTGTGGGATTTCGCCTAGGACACAAAGCTGGCTCATTAGCGGGTCTTTGGTGACTCCGTACGGACCCCCACTGGTGTAGCGAGCTGCGCGCTACCTCCTTTTTTATGAAACGCACCTGCGCATCTTTACTGTGAGTACTAAAAGCTCAAGCAGCCATATTTATTTAATCGTATGGTGAATTACATAAAAACAAATCACAAATCCAAGTTCAAGTTTAGGAGCCATTCCACAGTACATTCTCGAAGATGAAACAGATCACTAGGGCTCCCGGAGTAGGCGTGTAGAGGGCAGCGCTGGATGATATGGTCCATGGTCTGTTCCTCCTCATTGCATTGACACAATGGGGAATCTATCCAACCCCACTTATGGCATAGGTAATTGCAACGGCCGTGCCTGGTTCTCAGTCTATTGAGGCGACACCATAATTTTCTAGGAAGGTCAAATCCTTGTATTTTCACCGTTGGGTTGATCTCCTGGGCACTAGTTCCAGATGTTGAGTTTGACCATTCGTCCTGCCAGCATTGGTTTAGGTTGAATCGATTTGCCAGAAGTTGGTCGGCCAATAAACTGGTTGGTCTCCTCGAATGAAGTCGCTTCGGTGGTGGGTGGCAGAATTCCTGGTGTATTGGTAATGAGGGAGAAGCATAGATCTTCTTTGCTTCTCTGATCAGAGCTTCCTTCCTCCTCAGGTGAGGTGGTGGAATGTGGCTGAGTACTGGTAGCCAGTGGCGAGGGGTTGATTTTATGGTGCCGGTTATGCAACGCATAGTGTCATTCAGCTTGGTATCCACTTTATGCACATGTGCACTTTCCAACCATACTGGAGCACAGTATTCCGCTGCAGAATAGACTAGACTGATACCCGTTAATCTTAAGCAGTCCGCCGTGGCTCCCCATGAACTACCGCAAAGCTTGTGCAGGATGTTATTTCTGGTGGAAATTTTGTGAGAGAGCTTGGTGAGGTGTTCTTTGTAGCTCAGAGTTCGGTCCAGCGTGACACCTAGGTATTTCGGGAATGGGTTGTATTTCAGTTTTTCACCACGAAATACAACATTTGGCTTGTAGTTTGCTAGTCGGTTGGCAAGATGGAAGCATGAAACCTCTGTCTTAGACATACTTGGGATCAGTCGCCAGGACTTGAAGAACGTTGACATTTTCTCCAGAACGGTTGTAAGAGTGCCTTCTGCATCTTCAAAAGTTCTGCTTTGAGCTACCAGTGCAAGAGCCCGCTGATGAGCCAGCTTGGTGTCCTAGGCGAAACCCCCACACAAGAAACGGTACAAACCTACAAAAATTGCCGTTTTTGATTCACTGGCCGTGAAAGCCAATATACCTGTAATAATAATAACAATAACAATAATTACAGTAAACTCTCGATTATCCGGGCGTGGATTATCCGGTTTGCAGATTAACCGTGCAAGTTTTCGCCAGTTAAAAATACACTGACCGGTACGAAAAACGCAACACACAATAAATGATGTGTAATCATTGTGTAATTAATAATAATATCGTATGGCCTCGGGTGTCGGGTGCAAGCTTTGTAATTTGACACCCAGAGGGTAGCTTGCATGTCGAATTTCGTTGTTCCTTGAATCACTATGAAAGTCAAGGAGGTTAGATATCTAAGCTCCTTGAACACTATAGCGCTTTCTAGTAGAGAAATGAGGAACTTTGTGTTGGTGGAAACTCCAGAGATTAATTTTGCCATTATGAACTCTGCCTACTGAATTCAAATAGGTTCTTTGACATGCCAACATCGTATGACATGCATGTCGTATTTTTGCCGCCTTTCAAAAATCACTTACCACGGCCAAACCTGCAATCTTGGGGTTAGTAGACCGACACGCTATCCACTCACTCACCGTGTAATTATCTATTCAATGAAAGTGAAGCATTTGAACCCAACTTTTTAGACGGGGTATTTTATTGTCGTTGTTTTGCGAGCAAACAATGAAGTTTCGATTGTTGATTGCACTAGCCTCTTTGTTTTTTTTTTTTCTTTTCACGCAACCTGGAAAACACATCACTGGATGAGATACAATGTGTTCCCGCTCTTATAGCGCCTATTGTTGTACTTTGTATAGTTCCCTTTTCAATCACATGTGTTGGTAGGATCTTCCTGTGAGTGTAGTAATCAGATTTCAGGAGCAAACACGCCGTTAAGCCCCGAACAAGCTGCAAAAGTTGTTGCTTTGGTGGAAGATGGTCGCAGCATGCATTACGTTGCAGATTGTTGAGGGCTACACCTTCCACGATTTCCAGAACCGTACGAATAAACTGGGAAAACTGGAGGTTTTGCAAGGAGACCAGGAACAAAACTTGAATCTCTTTAATTGCCGTTTAGCCTATATAAGGGGCAGTCAAATGAAAACGAGACAGATGCAGTCAAATTAAAACTAGACAGATGAAAAAAAAAAAAGTAGACCTACACTGTGTGTTATTTCAAAAGCATTCGCCATAACTGTGAATACATGTATCCCACTGTGGGACAAGACGGTCATTGCCTTCTGGGAAAAATATTTGTAGTTGCATCCGGAACCATGATTGTGCCCAGGCATGCACCTCTGCATCCGTAGCAAATCGACGGCCAGGAATGTCTTTCTTCAGGGCACAGCAGACATTCGGGCATGGATTTCACTTCCTGACAATCCTTCCGCAGTCAAAAACCGCACTACACCTCGCTGTTCCGCTTTCTCGGCCTCCTTAGTGACGTCGCGTCGGACGCACACACGACTCACTGACCTCACATCGAGCACGTCTAATTCAGACAAATGGCTCAGCGGTGTATGTTCGCGCGGTTCCTTCCTGATTCCCAGGAGAGGGCACTACTATACACACACCTACCTGCATTACTACCGTCCGCGCCATGCTCGTTAAATCGTCTGTCTCGTTTTCATTTGACTGTCCCTTATACTTGCTTACGTTAAGTAAGGATAACAGTAATAATGATGTGTCATATGTTATGTGTACCCCGTATCAGTCCTCACCTGAATTACAAATACACACTAATACACAGACCAAAATAACACAAGTTACCAGACAAAATAAATTTAAAAAATCTTTCTTCGGATATTTTTCCCAATTAATTGGGGTCGCCGGACCCAACCAGGCTAGTTTTGACCGGGGATTTAAGGCCGGTTGCCCTTCCTTACACCACGTGAATTTTCAGTTGAAAATTTCCACCCCACTGTCACCGGGATTCGAACCCCCCAGCCGTCTGGGTTAAAGACAAGCAGCATAGCCACTGCGTCATCACGCTCCCCACCAGACAAAATGTATACATATACACACACCCACCAACCCACCCGACTACACGGGACTAAGTTAAATGACCCTCAAATGAAACAATAACTTATTTTTCAATTTTCTGTCTTATACGACTGTTGCAGTGCTCTTATGGCAGATAATTGCCACATTTTGTACAGCCATTAGAATACTTCCAGGAACTTTTGGAAAAATACTAATTACAACTTGCAATCAAGAAAGGTTTGTAGAGAAACCATGATTATAAGATAAAAAGCTTTTTAGAATCGAAGTGTAAAAAGGAAGGATTTCGAGGCAGGAAAGGAAAGAAAACAGATTCGAAATGGGCCAAGGAGAGGAAAAAGATACATAGAAAGGATGAAGAAGTGCTTAGAAGACCCTAACGGAATAATAACCATAACAATAATGAATGTTACCATGAGTTGGGATCTTAAACATCAATTCTGACGCGGGGTTCTCGCGTTTAAACACACTCAAATGCCAACAGGTTCTGTTGGTATAGAAGTTCATAGCTTGGGCACAGGATGCAAAAGTCTTGCCGAATACGTCTGCCTTAAAACGCTTACGGAAGACACTTAACATAATAGCCTATTCAATATCAGTTCAACTCAATCCCCGACCCCTCTCATAAACGCGACCGTCAAATTTTAAATCGTAATTGTTCGAGAAACTCGCTTTCATGATACGATCAGCGAGGTGACTGTTTTATGTAACCTGAAATTTAGGTTGGTATATTTAGTCCTTAACACTACAACGTATGAAACCCTAAGATAATGTAGAAATCAATCTAAGTCAAATTACCAGTAGGCTGCAAACTAATTTTTACAGAAATTTCAATCATCTGCAGACCTGCTGAAGAGCACACAATTTACCGTTTTCAGAAAGCACCGGTGAAACTTCAATACGAATAACGTTGCAGCTTGATTTCTTGGGCAAGAACGCAGAGAAGCACATGGACAAATACTACCGCTGTCCATATGAGACAATGGAACCATCGAGATACTACCGACAGACAACACGCAACACAGCTCGGTATGTATTATTATAATACACGCGTGGGGTCACTCATCACTGGTATTGCACGTCGCGCGAAACGGTCTGTCACCTACTTAGGATGAGGCGAGCTGCTCGACTGACCGTCCCACATCGATTCTCCAAAAGCCTCATCAATTCATTGTTGTGTCCGCACGAACGCACGCAGCACAGTTCACCCGATCGATAGCAAGAAAGAAAAACCATCAAAGTCTCCACAAATACAAACAGCCAATAGAACGCTTAGCGACAAAGCATAACACGATGTAGTAACAGTACCATAGTGTGGTAATGTTCTCGCTGGCGCGATACGTGAACAAACAATGAAACTTAACGAACATTCCTTGTCTTCGGTTTGCTTTCAAAGTTACGATAGTAGTGGAGTGATGCCGATTCTAACCCCCCCCCCCCCCCACCGCTACTCCCAATGCGAGCCGATAATTCCCGAACCCGTTGTCGGAGATTCACGAATAAAGTGTCGTTGGACTCGGGATGACGGGGGCTTTGCTATGGACCACTCGTTATATTTTTGAAATTTTTTTTGTTTTTTTTTGTTTTCGAAAATAGGCGATAGTTTGAAAACCAAACAGGATAGAACGTTGTGCCATGGCTCAAACGAACAGTCTTTATGACCTTTATTTTTTGTAATAAAACTTTTTTATTTTTTATATTTTTTTGAAAACACTCGAATTTTGAAAATCCTATATTTTGGAAACTAGGAACTCTACAAAAAAAAATTGTTTAACGTAAATCAATGGTCCCTACCCCCTCTACCCCCAAAATAAATTTCAAGTCTCTAGGATGAAAACCTGCAGTAGTGGGATGATGACAGAGCTGCTTCCAAAAGCAAGTGGTGAGCCCCTGCGACCTTGGAATGGAAGGAGCCATGCTAGGAGGGCGTGCTTGGATTCGTTTTTTTCGTCTCGTCGTGCTCTTTACGGGAATGTCGGTGTCGAAAATGTGAAAATCTGGAAACACAGTTTTTTTGGGGTAAAAACGTGATTTTAGACTTTTTGCTATATCTCGCGAACCAATCATGCTAGAGGTGTGTTCGACAGGTCCAAAGACTCGGGCTGACGTCCTCTTTGCTATAGACCACTCGTTATAATTTTTTATAAAATTGGAAACTCGATTTTGGGGTAAACACGTGTTTTTTGTGATTTTGTTGATATCTCACGAAGCAATAACGCTAGAGGCATGTACGACGGGTCCAAGGATTCGGGCAGACGTCCTCTTTGCTATAGACCACTCGTTGTAATTTTAAAAAATTTTGGAAACGCAATTTTGGGGTAAACACGTGTTTTTTGTGATTCTTGTCGATATTTCACGGATCAATAACGCTAGAGATGTGTACGAGGTGTCCTAGGACTCGGGCTAACGCCCCCTTTCAAATGTGGTAGATATTTTTTTTCCAAAAAATAATTCACAAAGGGCCTAACGCCATACATGTTGAGAAAAAAATTCTTTACCGTTACCTGTTTATAATGTTTATGAAGCGTGGTGGTTGAGAGAGACGATACGGCTGGGTGTGTGTGTTTCAACGAACTTGTCGCTGACCACGGTGGCTGTGTTCAATAGATCAATTGATATTTCGACGAGTCGGTGTATGACAGAGCGAGCGTGCCTTTTTTGATATTTTACCTTTAACGTGTAAACGGTGATGAGAACTTGGTTCTATGTTGATCGAAGCGAGTACAGAAAACACACTTGCAAACGAGCAGGAGGTGAAGGTCATTTGAGCTTATTGGATGGCGTTGATCTGACTTGACAACAAGTACAATGGAAAAATGACCATGACGCTTGAAAGTGAAATAATCTGACCATTGTGGTGGCAGGGAAGTGCAAAATGCATGTGAACTTGTGTGAAACCACAGCCACGCTAAACCAGTGACATTCTGTCTTGCTTTGTACGTGACAAAATGCAAGTCCATGTGAAATTTGATCTACCGCAGGTGTTCACCTTGGACGTTATCTGTCCACGTGCATGATAACTGTTAACAAGTGACATTCTGTTTTGCTTCGTACGTGACAAAATGCAAGTTCATGTGAAATTTGATTCGCCACAGGTGTTCACTTTGGGCGTTAGCTGTCCACGTGACCGATAACAGAATGGTCAAAGCGTGGGAAAACATGATTATACATGCAACGTAGCATATATAAAGACATGTCGTTATCATTTCCACTCTCACTTGGGTGGACTACCTTTGAACACATTGCGTTGCGTGAAACACTTGGTCTTGTTTAACAGTTTTGGTGTTGGTGGAAAATACTTAACCTTGTTGTGGGGTAGGTATATACATATATATATTTATTCATTTATACATTTATTGATTAATATATATATTTACAAGCAATTATTTATTGATTAGGTAATTAATGATTTTATTTATTTGTTTGCAGATAACCGGCATACCTTACATGTCTGAGGGAGAAGAAACCATTGCACTTTTGAGCCCACTAGAAGGGAAGAACAACAAGTCACTGCAAGTAAAGGTGAGATGATTTTTTTTAAACTAACTTGTTTTATTTTTTTTGTTTTATGTTTTATTTTATGAAATGTATGTATTAACTTGAATTTAGGTATTTATAGTGGTTTATTTTATTTATTTTTAGAAACTTGGGAAGAATAGTCTTACCGACGTAGTAGTCGCTGAAAAAAAAAACGAAACGCACTAAAGCGAAACCACTGCCAAAGAGTAAACTGTTTAAAACTCAGGTAAGTCCAACTTAAAAATGCTATTCCATTTTACCACTACTGAAAACTCGTAGACAAAAAAAATTCATTACCTGTACATGACTGGGACAATGATTGCTTTCTTGATTAATGGCTATGTTGTTGTTGTTGTTGTTGACTGGGAAAAGTACAAGGCCATGTTGGATTTTCTAAAAATAAAAATAATAAATTTAATTTATGGGTGGTTCCCTATGGACTCAACGAATATCCACAGGTTTGAACATGATAATGTGAACAAAATGACATGACATTCATTTTTGTTTATATATTGGTTAAAGGGAGGGTGGGGGAATGTAAATGACTGTAGCTTTATAAAAAAGAAAATAAGTACATGGGTTACTGTTAGTGCCAACATACAGTTTATTTTTAATGGTGTTTTGATATATTAATGCCAATTAACGTTAACGTTTTATTTACAAGTATTGATTGATTGATTGATTGATTGAGTGATGGGTTATTTTGTTTGCTTTTAGGTGTCGTTATGTGCCATTAACGTAATGAACAGACAGTGAACAAGCATGCATTATGCTTTAAAGTACTCTGTGCTCTTGTGCAATGTTAATAACTTACAATAAGAAAAAGTTTTATTATAACACATGGCGTTAGTACCAAATACAACAAGTGAGCAAGTTGGTTTACCACGTGGGTTAAATTTAAAATCAGAACATGATCGATGGTTAACATTTGAATCCTGGCCTGTAGGCTTTTTGTCGACGCATGAACTTGCAAAAGCCGGTTTTTTTTACTTGAACCGAGAAGATGTGGTGCGCTGTGTGTTTTGTCGTATTGAACTTTCACACTGGGAAGAAGGGGATGATCCCTTTAGAGACCATTTGCGATGGTCTCCTCACTGTCCTTACATGCTTGGAAAGCAAGTGGATAACCTACCCGTGCATTCATTTTACCGAACCACAAGGCCTTTGGCCGCTACTTACGTTGCTGAATCACAAATAAATAATAATAATGATGTATTACCAGTCAACGGTAGTGTCGATATATGTGGTCCATATGCCATAGACAGTGTTGAATTGGCGTGTGCTTTTGAAAAATTGGGAGTTTGCAAGACTAAAGCACTAGCACACCCAGAGTACAGCTCTGTTGAAAAACGTTTCGAATCTTATAAAAATGTTTGGCCATTAATATTAAAACACCTTACCAAACAGCTAAGTGAAGCTGGATTTTTTTATACTGGTGAAGGGGATAAAACAATATGTTTTTATTGCGGATTTGCTTTAAAGGATTGGCAAATGACTGATGACCCTTTAGTGCAACATGCTCGTTGGTTACCAAACTGTAAATACATGGTGTTGCTTAAAGGTCAGGAATTTGTGAACACTATTCGTAAAGAAAAAGTGATTGCAGCACAAGACATAAAAGTGCCTTTAGAGTTAGAGCACGCGGAGCAAATACATAAGGCTGAAAGAAAAGACTTGTCTCACGAACAGATACAAAAGTGTGACCAACAATTATGTAAAATTTGTTATCAAGATGAACTAGGTGTTGTATTTTTACCCTGTGGACACATGATAGCCTGTGTCAAATGTGCATTAAAACTTAACACTTGTGCTATATGCAGAAAAGTAGTATCTGCTACAGTTAGGGCATTTCTTGCATAACTAGTATAATTTATTCGCCATGCATAGTGCAAAATCCCTAATTGCACAATATTATTAAAACTGTTTTAGAGTGTAATAGATATGCTTTTGTTTTGTTTATAGACTACTACAATGAATGTTTTGAATGCTGTGGGACAATCATGTGGCTTAGAGACAAAGAAGCTCAGCGAATTGCCAACGCATATTCCATTCCGCATCATCAAGATTCGGAAATTGAAAACAGCATATGGTGATCGTGTACTTTGTGTATGTGAAAACTTTGAGACATTTCTGCCTATACGGTTTAATGATATGTCGGAAAGTGTTTTTGATGAAGTCAATAATGCTGTGCAACCTGTACACTTAATTTATGAAGGTTTTAAAAACAATAGGTGCATGATTCGTTTTAATTAAATAAAAAAAGTCAAATAATAATGGAAGATATAAGTCATGACAATGGACTGAAAGAAAAAATATGTGTATAGAGTAATAATGTCTTACTGTTTAGTATTGTCTTAAAAATATTATCATGAAACCAAAAAATGTATATAAAGTTTGTAAATAAATGAAAATAATGATACAATGTTGTTTTATTATCTATAGAAGTCAGAATATTTAACATTGCAGAGTATACATGATTATGACAATAAAAAGCATACTTAATACAAGTCTTTGCCTTTACGATAGTGTGTTATAGTTTTAAAAACAAAGCTTGCTGTAGATCTTTTTTCTTCCACGGTAAACAATAGGCATGAAAACGTTATTGTCCTGTTTTGGATCATTATCACTATCATAATCATAAGCTGCATGATCTATATCACTATTATTATAATCACTATAATTATCCTCAACATTATCCTCAACATTACTAAAACCAGTTAAATATTCCTGGTCCTCTTCCTGTTCCTCTTCCTCTACAGTGTCCTCGTGTAGAGTCTGCGTGGCTTTTGATAATGTTAAGGGTTTTTTGAACATTGAATTATTTTCAATAGTAGTATTGTTTTGTAGCACTTGCTTTTTAACATTTTCATGATTTTCTGTTGACAGCAATAGTGTTTCATGCAGTACACTACATTGATGATCACTGACACTTAAAACCACACTATTTTTGCTTTTTAGCTCACTGCGACATTGTTTTGAACGTTGTTTTGTACAACGCCAAATAACAGTTCCATTTTTATTGGTTCGTTTCACAATATATGAATATCCTTTATAGAATGCATGAGGCTTACCATACCTAGTCACAGATACTTCCATATCAACTGTCAAGCTTAGACTAAGCTCTAGTAAAGACAACTTGGTAATAAGAACAATAGATTAATGTGCTAGCATATATGGGTGCAAATGTGGGAGCAAAAAAAGTGGGAGCAAAAAGTGGGAGCAAAAAGTGGGAGCAAGAATTGGGAGCAAAAAAGTGGGAGCAAAAATTGGGAGCAAAAAGTGGGAGCAAAAATTGGGAGCAAAAAGTGGGAGCAAAAGTGGGAGCAAAAGTGAGTGTAAAAGTTAGTGCAAACGTGGGTTCAAAAGTGAGTGCAAAAGTGAATGTAAAAGTGGGTGCAAAAGTGGGTGCAAGAGTGGGTGCAAAAGTGGGTACAAAAGTGGGTGAAAAAGTGGGTGAAAAAGTGGGTGCAAAAGTGGGTGCAAGAGTGGGTGCAAGAGTGAGTGCAAAAGTGGGTGAAAAAGTGGGTGCGAAAGTGGGTGCAAAAGTGAGTGCAAAAGTGGGTGCAAAAGTGAATGCAAAAGTGGGTGCAAAAGTGGGAGCAAAAAGTGGGAGCAAAAAGTGGGAGCAAAAAGTGTAAGCAAAAGTGGGAGCAAATATGAGAGCAAAAAAATGTGGGAGCAAAAAGTGGGAGCAAAACGTGTAAGCAGAAGTGGGAGCAAACAAGTGTGAGCAAATATGGGAGCAGAAAGTGGGAGCAAATGTGAAAGCAAAAGTGGGAGCAAAAAGAGCGAGCAAAAGTGAGTGCACAAAGGGGGAGCAAAATGTGTGAGTAAAAAGTGGGGTCAAATGTGGTGTTTTACTAAAACAATCCCCCCTAACCTAACCTAACCTAACTTTACTCAACCTAGTTTCACCTAACCTAACTTCACCTAACCTAACCTTCCAACTCTCAGATCAAAAATTAAATTCTGGCTATAGTCGCGTTGGAATCCAAAACCTCTGGGATAACACCCAAGTATACTAGCCACTACACCGCGAAATGGGCAAATTATCATGCAACACAACACAAAAATAAAAAGTTTTCTGTAGTGTAACTCATTGGCTGACAATCATAGTTGAAAATTCAAACCCAAGACCTCAGGACTTTAGTTTTGAACATTATCAGAAATATTATTCCATTTACATTTTGCTGTTGCTTATAGTTATAAGAGTTGGCATTAATATGGGAGCAAAAGTGAAAGCAAAAAGTGGGTGCAAGCATGGCTGGTTGCAGAGACTTTCATATCAACTAATACACATAAATTAAATTTTAGTAAAGTGACTTGGCTAATAATAATAATAATATTAACAGTTTTAAAAAAATTCAAGGGGATTGATATTTTTCAGGATGTAATTTCCAAAGTACTGTCAAGAATAATAATTACATGAACAGATTCCAAGAACTCTAGAGTGCTTTTAAGGTTAATGATTGGCTAGGAGTGAGATAGAGCTAGCTAACCTAAGTTAACCTCAGCTCAGTAAACCTAACCTTGTCACATGGCATGTTCTACAAGTATAGACTTGCTTTGAGACTGGCTATGACGTCACAGATGAATGGCGGTGGGAGGCTGGCAAAAAGGACAATGTTTTTGGGTAATAAAAAGTCGTGTCCTACATCCTTTTTACTTCGCACAATATAATAATCTTATTAACGTAACATTACATTAATGCGTCCATGACTTTAACCAGATGTGAAACGGAAGGGTTCCATACCGTATGCATCAAATCGTGGATACTGGTGCTTTCATTATTTCCTTTGAGCTTTCGGTGCTCCCGGAGAAAGTCAAGGTTACAAGTTACCGTTGTGACGTACGGCCTTATATCCCTCCACCAATGAGGTGTTATAAGTGCCAGAAGTTCGGGCACATGTTATCCCGATGTTCGAGCCCAGAAATCTGCGGAACATGTGGTAAGGTACCACACGAAGCGGAAGAGTGCACAACACCTTATCAGTGCACTAATTGCCCTGGATTTCATTCTCCTCGGGACAGGAACTGCCCTGTCTTCCTGAGGGAGAAGAAAATCCAGGAGATCAAAACCCTGGATGGTCTCACCTTCCAGGAAGCCCGCAAGAAGTACCATACCGCGATTGCTCCTTCGCCTACGATTGATTATCGAGTTATAATACCGAATTTGGTTCCGTCTACCTCATCTTTTGTACCAGCTGTGAAACCTGCAACTGAGTTTCCTGTTCCGAAACCAGCACCTATGATTATAACGAAAAGCCCGAAGGTGACTTCAACTCCACCTTCGGCCACCACGAAGGCTGTGCGAGCGAAGGCTGCTCCGCCCGCAGAGCAGGGGAGGAACTCCCCACCCTAACGGTCGTCGAAAGCCGCGCCCAAGCCGGCGGAGGCGGCAACTTCGACCAGGGTCAGGAATTCGGCTCCTGACCCGTCTATATATCTTAAAGAGGCGGGGAAGAAGGGACCCCGCACTACGCATTCCCTTTCTCAAAAAAAAAAAAAAAAAAAAAACGGTAAGCCATCCGCCCCACCACCTGCGGATGCTTCTGCGCCTGGAGACGTTTTGGTCCCCAGATCTGCGCGCTCCCCACGGAGATCCCCCAGCCGCCGAACTGCGTCTAGGAAATCTTCCGCCGAGTCGATTCACTCCACGACCTCGCCTGAGGACATGGAGATTATAGTCGACGTAGTGGCTGATGATCCTCCAGAGGTTAAGTTGTAGCTTGCTGCTCCAACTTATCCCTAGTTTATAAGTTCACACAATGGCACTGTTACAGTGGAATTGTAACAGTTATGATAGGCATTTGACAGAGCTCCGTCAGCTTATTGCACAATACGCAGCGAGTATAGTCTGCCTACAGGAAACAAACCTCAGACCTGATCACGAGACTGTTCTGATAGGTTTCCGACTATACCCTAAAGAGCGACAAGACGCCGCCCGGGCTTCCGGGGGCGTTTGTACCTTCGTTCGCTCTGACTGCTATAGTGAGGAGTTTCCACTCGCCACTCCTCTGGAAGCTATTGCAGTTCTCGTGCCCTTGCCTGCTATGACAACTGTTTGTAACGTGTACCTTCCCCCGAACCAGCCCCTTGATATTAATGACGTCTTTGATCTTGTTGATCAACTTCCAGTCCCTTTCCTACTCGTGGGTGATTTCAACTCTCATCACCCCCAATGGGGATCACCATCTTCCTGCTCCAGAGGATGGGACGTGGAGGGCTTAATTCAAGGGTTGGATTTATCTCTATTCAATACAGGGGAAGCTACACATTTTAGCTTAGCGCACGGCACGTACTCACACATTGACTTGAGTGTGTGTAGCCGTTCGCTGGTTCCCCTATTTGGTTGGTATGTACACGACGACCTCTGTGACAGTGACCATTTCCCGATCGTTCTTACACTTCTGAACCAGAAGCCCGTGGAGTTCTCCAGTCGTTGGGTGCTTAAGCGGGCAAATTGGCCCTCGTTTCAAGAACGAGCTGTGTTCGTTGATCTTGGTTGCCGGAGCGTCGATGACGAGGTACAGCACATCACCGATGTGCTTCTTGCTGCCGCCGAAGAGTCCATTCCATCCTTTTCTGGGACTCCTCGTCGCAAACTCGTCCCTTGGTGGACAGAGGATATTGCAGCGGCAATATGAGACCGTCGTCGAGCTCATAAGCACTACCGTCGGCATCCAACCGTGGCCAATTTGGTGGCGTTTAAGAAATTTCGTGCCAAGGCACGCATTCTTATTCGCCAGAGTAAGAAACAATCCTGGGAACGGTATGTGTCTTCTATTACGGCACATAACCCCTCCTCTCAAGTGTGGACTAAACTAAGACGCATTTCGGGAATTCAGACATCTTCTACTGTACCGGGAATTTCCATTGATAATGAAGCCTCCGTGGCTTAGGCAGCAGCACGTCGGCCTCTCACCGCTGGGTCCGTGGTTCAAATCCCGGTCACGCCATGTGAGATCTGTGCTGGACAAAACGGAGGCAGACAGGTTTTTCTCCGGGTACTCCGGTTTTCCCTGTCAACATTTCATTCCAGCAACACTCTCCACTATCATTTCATTTCATCTGTCATTCATTTAATCATTGCCCCAGAGGAGTGCGTCAGGCCTCGGCAGCCGGCACAGTTCATATCCTCGCCGCTAGATGGGGGCTTCATTCATTCCATTCCTGACCCGGTCGGAGACTGGAAGCAGGCTGTGGATTTTCAATGAATTGGTTCCAGATCCTTACCGTGTTGCAAACCATTTCGCCTCGTATTTTGCGGATATATCCGGTTCCGATAACTATGACCCTGCCTTCGTGGCCCTGAAGCGCGAAGCGGAACGTTTCCAGCTTGGTATTGCTTCCCGCGCTTCGGAGGAGTACAACGTGCCCTTTACGGAGTGGGAACTCCGCGGAGCGCTGGCGCTCTGCAGGGACACGTCTCCTGGCCCGGATAATATTCACAACCAGATGTTTAAGCACCTTAACGATGAGAGCATTCGTTATTTGCTCAGGGTGTTTAACCGAATCTGGTTGGAAGGTGTGTTTACAGCGCAATGGCAGGAAGGTATCATTATACCTATCCTAAAGCCCGATAAGGATCCCAATTTGACAGGGAGTTACAGACCTATTTGTCTCACTAACGGACTGTGCAAGCTCTTTGAGAGGATGGTCAATCGGCGCCTGGCGTGGGTCCTGGAGAAACGGGGACTCCTGTCTGAATACCAGTGTGGTTTCAGGGCGTCTCGGTGTACCAACGACCATCTGGTACGCCTGGAGACCGCCATACAGGACGCTTTTCTCCGGAGACAGCACCTAGTCGATGTTTTCTTTGACCTCGAGAAGGCCTATGACACCACTTGGCGTGACGGCATCCTCTCTACCCTGCATCAATGGGAATTCCGAGGTAACTTGCCGGTTTTTATTGCGAATTTTCTGTCCCTTCGCCTATTCCGTGTCCGAATAGGGGTGACATATTCGCAATATCATATACAGGAAAACGGAGTCCCACAGGGATCGGTGCTTAGCGTAACATTATTTGCGATTGCCATAAATGGTATAGTCGTAGCTGCTGGTCCAGCAGTGGTACCGTCGCTATATGTAGACGACTTCGCTCTACATTATAGTGCGCAAAATATGGCGGTCGCTGAACGACAGCTACAACAAGCTATTCGGAGTGTGGAACGCTGGACACTAGAGCATGGCTTTCGATTCTCAACCGCTAAGTTCTCGGTTGTCCATTTCTGCCGAAAGCGCACTCTCCATCCTGATCCTGAGCTTTATCTGGGCAATGTAGCTTTGCATGCTGTGGCTGCGTACCGGTTCCTTGGGCTCCTTTTCGATCTGAAATTGACGTGGGAGCCACACGTGTGGTGTTTGAAAACTGCCTGTGCTAAGAAACTCAACATGTTGCGGTTTCTTAGCGGCACATCATGGGGGGGACCGCGCGGTGCTCCTACGTTTTTATAAAGCACTGATTTTATCTGGATTAGATTATGGCAGTGTAGCATATGGTTCGGCCCGTAAGTCAGTGCTTGTTAAACTGGACAGTGTCCACCACGGCGGTGTGAGGCTGGCGACGGCTGCCTTTCGGACGAGCCCAGTCGTCAGCTTGCTCGCCGAGGCTGGCGTACCCTCTTCACACCTGAGGCGCCAACAAGTACTGCTGACCTATGCTGCAACTATTCGACAGATGCCACTTCATCCAAGCTATTCCTGTTTGTTTTCCAATCCGAATCGCCGGCTGTATGATGCGCTCGCCCGAGCCACTCGGTCGGCGGGGATTCGCTTGGATGACTTATACCGTCAGTTCCGATTTCCTTCTGTCTCCTGTATCGTCCGAGTACCTAGCAAGGCCCCTCCGTGGATGGTCTCTCGCCCTGATATCATCCTGGATCTGCACACCGGCCCCACGTCGGACACGGACTCCTCCGTCCATCGGAGGTTGTTCCAGTCCGTGGTGAGCCGGTATCTGGGCGGCCCCAAGTCAAACACGGACTCCTCCGTCCATCGGAGGCTGTTCCAGTCCGTAGTGAGCCGGTATCTGGGATCAGGGCTTCTATTCGCGGACGGTTCGAGGGTAAACGAGGAAGTAGGCTGTGCATTTGTGGTTGAGGATCGTCGGTTTCTATTTTCACTTCCTGAGGCCTGTGGCGTGTACACAGTGGAGCTCTATGTCATCTTAGAGGCTCTGCGGTACATGTTATCAGACGATCACCAGCACTTTCTTGTGTGTACTGACTCTCTGAGTGCGCTGCAAGCGATCGATGTGTGTTTCCCGAAGCACCCGTTGGTCCAGCGTGTGCACGACCTGCTCGTCAGTTCGTGTAACGCTGGAACCGGGGTGACCTTTGTGTGGCTTCCTAGCCACATGGGTATTGCGGGAAACGAGGTTGCTGATCAGGCGGCGAGTGAGGCAGTCGCACTGCCCTCGCTACCGTGTAAGGTGCCTGCAAGTGATGTGCGCTCTCAGTTGCGGCATTCGATCCTGCCGCATTGGGAGGAAGCATGGCGTGCCACGCCTCCACCCAACAAACTGAGAGGCATCAAGCAGACAACGAAGGTGTGGAAATCTTCCTTCCGATCTCTCCGGAATGAAGCTGTGGTACTCAGTCGACTCCGGATCAGCCATGGGATTGCTTCGCACTCCCACTTGCTAAAGAGAGAAGATCCCCCTGTGTGTCTTTGCGGCGCCCACCTAACCGTGGCACACCTTCTCTTCCCATCGGCTGGCAACCTCTGGACCTGCTCCTCCTCACAAAAGCCGGCACGAACCGATGATCCTGTCATGTAGGCTCCCTAGGTTAAAAGCGCCCCGTCGATTTAGATGCATCCCGTCTCGGACGAAGTCACGGCCACCAATCCAGCAGTCAGCTTCTAAGCACACTAATCCTAGTTGTGCACAAACCCAGTCCATGCGGTCATTTACAGTCTTAACTCGCCTTAACGGAACATCTCCCCGCCGAACAATGCCACTCATTATAATTTTTGCATTTCTAAACTTGCTTTTAGCTTTTCTACCTAGTTCGTAGAGCTCCTCCATGATGTAATCAGCTGTAGCCCTCTTCTTCAAATCGTTCGTCCCAACATGTAGCAACAACACTTTAACTTTGTCACAGTCCGCTACATTTGATTCTTCCACTTGTTGGGCAAGCTGGTCAATTTTAATCCCCGGATAACACCGCACTTTCGCACCTGATTTCCTCGAGATATTCGCACTCCATCGTATCATTGAATCACCCATTATGATAACGTCATCCTCAGCTCTAAGTTCCTGTATTATTTGATCCCTTGCTTTGATTTGCACCCTCAAACAGTCCGGCGTATCACATACTTTACAAAACCAATTTCCGGCATCACAATCCTCCTTCTTGATCTTAATACAGCCGAAGTGAAACCATTTCTCACATAGTCCACACTCAACACCATTCTTCAATGTTTTACTGCACGTCGAACACTTTAAAGCTACCACTGGATCATTTGCCTGATTCACATTTGGAGTAACAGGCCCTGGATTCACTTGCACTCCACCAATAACTAGCAATGCAGCTATCACTAGAGCTATGAACCACAAGTTGCTAGGTCCCGTACGCACACACAAACACCGGAAATCCCGACTACCCTTCGCATACCACAGTCCGATCCTCGCCCGATAACACTCCAGAGAACAACCCATTTCAGCACACCTGAGAGCTCGGGAAAACACGACCTTTCACTTTAACTGCCAACTGATAACTTCAAATGATAACATACTACTTCCACATATAAGGAAACCTCCCCATATATGGACTTTCCTCTATACAATATTTTTCGGAAGATTTCACCTTTTTTTTAACGAGTCTTTTTTCCATTTTATGTATTTATAAAATTCCATATACAGTAAATCAGCTTGTAGTTAAACTGGCACTGTAAGATTGACTCCACAGTCCCTGGCAGCAGTCTATTTCTTTCATCAGTCCACTGGGCCGACATCAACGAAAATACTCCTTCCACAGTGGCATAGTGTGCGGGGATAGAAAACAAATACTCGCATAATTTTAGCAGTTGGCATTTGCGTTCAGGATATTCGGTTTCCATAAGAAAGTAAATCCACTTTTCTTCCACGGAGTGTTTGGACTTCCATTCTTCCGGGTCACGCTAAGTTTCTAAAAAGCTCTTCAGATACATATATTGCTGAAAACGATTGCCTGAGATCTTCACACCATTTTCAGTCAGGTATATAATAGTGTTTTCAATCATCTCCCAATCTCCGGTTTTATCAAAATCTTGATATTTATTAAACGAAATATCCCATCTCTCTAAGTAATCAGATGCTGTGGAATATAAAGCCGTAGTCTCTCCCTCGAATTTCGAAATCAAATTGATTATTTCTTGGTTAGGGTTCTCATTCTTTTTCAAATTAATCTTCGTTTGCATGCCAATAAAATTGGCAGTCTTCCTTTCCTTCAGACATTTTGGAGTGTCGATTAATATATTTCTTATTTCAATTATCGAGACTTTATTCTTCTCCACTCTTTATATATTCTTTAAACTACAGAAACATTTTCATTATTTATGGACGACCTACCATCCAAACTCTCTGACACAGCCGATACCCTACTCTTCGCAGATGACTGGTCAAGGATATTAAGACACCAGCCGACGCCGCACTCCTTCAGTCCTCACTCAACGTTCTATCCGACTGGTGCCGCAGCACATGGAAGTTGAAACCAAGCCCAGATACATGCAGCTTTTTAACAATTACCCTGCGCAATTCGCCAGTACCTACAACATATTCCTTACTTGACAAGCCCATTACCGCAGTTGCGCATCAGCGAGATCTCAGGGTCATATTCGACAACCAGCTAAGATTTAAAGAACACATACAACATTCTTTTTCCAAAGCCATGAAATTCCTTGGCATACTCTACCGCTTCTCAGAAATATCAAATCCCACAGCTCTTCGCCTCTATTACCTCACGATAATCCAGCCCATTGCGAACTATTGCTCTCCCATTTGGACAACTGCTTGCCCGTCTAACACAGCGAAATTAAACAGAATTCAATCCTTCTTTGCTACCATTGTAAGGAACAGAATGCCAATGTTCAGACACGTGCCAATGTTCAGACACGTCACAACTCAGCAGGTACTTTCAGCCATAAACAACCCTCTCCTCAACACGACAAGACAGGTAACTGACCTATCATTCCTACATTCTATTTTAAATGACCATAACCGTTCGGACCACCTGCTGTCACTTTTCAAACTAAGAGCCCCTTCCCGTTCTACCAGGCTCAAAGATATTCTGCACATTCCACACACTAAACATTCCATAATCCAAAGATCCTTCCAAAACCACATATCATCCTTGTACAATAGCATTGCAAGTAAACGCGAGGTGGACATATCCACAAACAAGAGGACGTTCCTGAAGCAGGCGAAGGAGAGTTGCATTTAGAACTGTCAGCTTGGCCATTGACGACACGGCTACGAGCAAGGACATTCTACCGGCTCTTGATCTGGACTTGATTTGTTTGGTGATTTGTTAGATTTTATTTTATATTAAATTGTTATTTGGTTGTTATTTGTACAAGCGTGAAGGGCTAGCATAGCTGTAGTTTGTGCTCTGATTAATAAATAAATAAATAAATAAATAAATTTCACTGATCGGACTAGGGCCTCCTGAAAAAACAAATTATTTAGGTTTTAATGGAATCCAAAGCTTAGGAATTCTCTCAACTGCTGGCATTAATGACAGCCATCTTGTTTTTGAGTATATAGAAAAATAAAAAAATATTTTCATGACGATTACTTCAATGTCGATAGTTACTCCAGCAGCGTTTGATATAGTACTGTGGAGAATGTGGGCAAGGCATCCAATTCCCTCCTTTATTCCTATTTCTTTAATTCGGTGGAAAAAAAAAATCCGCTGGCCACGTCGATGAAGCCCTCCGATGCTGGTATTGGTATTGTCTCCACAACAAGCGATTAATTTAACTAATGGAATTTGCAGTTGTCTTCAAGTGTCTAGACAACACTTTGCAATTGTCTCCGAATTTTCGTTAAGCAGCGAATCAAACTTCAACAGCTTATGTTGGATTCCCTCAGTTTCAGTAAATTATTGAACAACTACAGGAAACATCTTTTCAGCCATGAGGTTGGATGCGTCGGTGCCTATGCTGTAAAATGAAACTTTTTGTAATTGCGTTTATGCATTAGGACACGGAGTGTGGTCTAGGATATGTTTAACACTGTAGCCTTGGTCCTGGATGTAGACTGCTTTGCGGCGACTTTGGAGTCAGGATACATTTCGGCATTCAGTTTTACGGCACAGTCAAGAAAACTGAGGGATTGATGATGCTTGACAACTTGATAAGCTGCTGTTAGTTCTACAGCAGCAATGAGCGATTCTTCCTAGCTACCTTCTTTAATCATGAATGTAGAAATGGGCTTTGATGTTGACGCTACCACGAATCTCACATCTGCCTTACCTCCGTGAGTTACTAATATGAAACAGTTACAAACCTGAAACAACGCTTCCTAATCCGTATGTCCTTTCTTGACAAAAGACCACTCTTTTGTGTATCCGAAAAGTGACACTTTCTCCCTTTATCCTTACCATTTTCGTACGCTAAGATAAGTTTGGTTGGCTGGTTCCTCAGCTTAGGGCTGCGACCCCGTGTACTTGGAGTGTATGTAGAATCTGTCTGATAACCGGTGTTAATAGTGATGGCTGTATTCGCGTGTTATTTATAATTTAGGTTATTTATCGTATGGCTTTAGTGCCGGGAGTGTCCGAGGACATGTTCGTCTCGCCAGAGGCTGTAGGTAAGGACTGCAGGCGATCAATTATCAAGTAGTTCCTACTTTTGCTACCAAATGCTACCGTCAACGACACCCAGCTGTGAACTTTCTTACTATATGCCATCGCAGCCAGTACCCCGCGATGAACGTTAGAAGTAATAGAGCATTAATAAAATCTAACCTACAAATTTAGCTTCACTCAAGTGTAGTTTGTGGAAGGTTCTCTTTCATACCATAAATCTATGACATGGGCCCGCCGGCTTTACTTCCCCTCCGAAGGAAGGCATACTGAGGGGTTTTAACGCTCTTAAAAAATCCGACGACCCCGGCCGGGTTTGAACCCGCGATCTTGGGCATAGAACAGTGTTGTTACAAGACCAAGATTTGCATTTTCCCTGACTTAAGATCCCATTTTCCCTGACCACCTATACTTTATTCTGATCACCGTATGAACATATTTTAAAGATAAAAGCCGCCGAATTGATCACACGGTAGTTGCTGATTTACATCCTCCGAATCCCACGACATACGCTGATTTTTTTTTCTTCAAATACACGTCCATGCTAACCTTAATTTTTTTCAGCTACGGTACTGTTTTACGCGATTTGTAAGCTATTTCATAAAAAAAAAAAGAGTTTCTTTTCAGAGATTGTAAAGAAAAGGCTCAAAGAAATAATTTTAACAAAAAGCTAATTTTAAGAATTAGCCCAGTTTCAGATTCCGAGAGCACATCAGAAGGCTTGAAAAAAAAACTGGCTTCATCTGACATTTTTTAAAATAAATTAATCGGTTATTAGGCCAGTCAAAAGTGACAATAAATTCGCAAAACATGATGTATATCTGAATTTTTAGTATGTTGTTCGGACCCATTAGGACTATGTATACCCAAGTTTGCAACTCTCAAAAAGTTGTGGAAAAATTTACACACCAAAAACCGCGAAATATTTGGACTCGTTTCAGATTCTGCTCTATGTCTCCTAATACATGCATTCTTCGTCGAATGCTATTCTATACATTTGTCAAGATCATAAAATGTTTGACAAATTAAGCCCAACCGGAGCTCTGTAGGTCAATTGGTTACCGAATTACGACACTTTAAAAAGTGGCCAGTTTTTTTTTTCCCCAAAAATTGGAAATTTTAGATTTAGACCTTTTTAGGACCGAAACTGCGTCGAAACCATTGATCCTACGAGTAGAACTTACAGAATATAATTTGTAGGCCATTTAATTTGCTTTAAATAAGCGCAAAGCGGGGTCTGTAAGCCTCGTAGTTCTCTCCAAATCTCAAAACAACAACAATAAGGTAAAATCGCATTTTTCTAGAAATGTTCCATAACCTTTCCTATCCTTTGTTTTTTGTTTTGGTAATGAAAAAGAAGGAATATTATCATTTAAACAAACGGTGACATGTATTTTAATATAATATATATAGGCCTAATATAATATAATAATAATAAAAAAATAAATATAAGAAATCAGAAGTACAGTAACTTAATCAATGAGTCAATCAAATCGCCTTGTTTTTGATGGCTCTGGGCCGTCACTTTCGTTGCTCTCTTCAATACGTAGGTCTTCCATTATTGGTGGATCGCCTCTGTGGTTGGGGGCAAACGGGCCAGATTCGCTTTGGCGTCTGTCTTCACAAAAGTACGGAAGCGTACATCATTGTGGGTGTCGTTTGGTCTCCTCCATATAGGGCAACTAGGCACTTGTCACCGGCTGCTGCGACTTGTTGGTGTGTGGCATCTGTCTGGAGGAAAACTCTTGCTTGGTACACTAGGGTTTGATTTTGTCTGAAGTGGCCACAATTTGTCGTCTTTCCCTGCCAGAAGAAGGCAGAGGTGGTGTCGCACCCAGTAAATGCGTGGATGAATAGTTCAAATCCAGGAGGTAACTCCACTTCCCCTTGGTTGAATGAGCTGGTGGAGAATTAGACGCAACCCGCCTCACCTCTGCCACTCTTCTGGAAGTATACGTTCGTTTTAGTGCAGGCTGCTCCAGCCGAGCAGCTGCTCAGTGAGCAGTGGAGTTTCCGCCGCCTTGCGTGAGTAAACCTGCAACATGCAATACAGCTTTGCTGTGGGGGCTGCCGTCACTGCACGGTGGATACATCAAGACTGGCAGGAAGCCCATGGACTTGTGTTATTACCTTGTGACGTATTGGCTATCACCCCCAGTTCCTCTCCAAACGTGCTCCGAGCATCACTGCTGAGTAATCGCGTGTACGCATACTCAAGCTCGTGGATTTGGAACAGCCTGTTTCAGTGGATCCTAGACCGCAGAGGAGCACAAGCAAATCCACATCCTCTCCAAAGATAATGACGTGGTCATTGGAGGTACTATTTTGCAGATCAGTCACGACGATATCGCGGTCTGCGTCTTCTTTTGATATTCTTGTCTCAATCCCCTCGAGAGCAAAAGCAGAACAAAGATGCTCTATGAGACGAACCTTGTTTTTGTCATTCGAGAGCATCATCTCTTGGGGGGACTGTGATCATGGTCGATGCGTCAAACACAATTTCCGCTTATGCTGCAGAATACAGTCGTGATCGCTCTGCAAATTTGGTGCTCTTTTGGGCGCCATCCTCAGGATACCCGTCGAAGACTATACACACATTTCTCCTAAAGTGGTTAAATATGTAGTTTAAGAAGTTTGCTGTGATAGCCCGTACCGAATCATTCCCATGCCACGCGACTTTATGTAGGAGGTATCCACCATCGACGAGAGCAAATGATTTTGCCTGCACACTGACGTTCTCTGTGGCTTGAGTGAAGGCAGCGTAAAAAGTTGATTTTGTGTCTTGAAGCATCCCTTCGTCGGAAAATAGGGCTATTGGAAATGGAGCGAGCTCATATGTGAAGTGGGCCTTCAACTGTAGGTCTGATTGTTTCATGATACACATGCGCTGGAAGATGGTGAGTGGCTCGACATCGACTCTCTTCTTGTGGATCTTGATAGAGGTGGTAGGCGTTGCCAAAGGGAGGACTTTTTCTTTCCTAGAGAAACTAACATTCCCAAACGTTTTTCCAATAATTTGGTTCACCCTTTCAGTCCTTCTTCTCGGGCAGTGTGGCAATTTATGTGGGGGCTCTTACAGTGCCACTGCTGCTGATGGATACGAGTGGATGGTTATTGAACCAGGCTTTCAGTTTTTACACGTCAGATGTATCTCGTGCAATTATTTGCGTAGGTCGCATATCGACATGGTGTTCACTTGTTGCGGAGGAAATATCCCAATACCCTTCTATCTATTCACATATATTCAGCATCCCGCCCGTCCAACGAGAGAGCGCACTTGTAGAGACACCTCTTCATTTGTCAAGTCAGTCCACAGAACTGACCAAAATTTGTCGGATCTGCGGATGGTGAAGCATCCTTTCGAGAACAATTTATATTCGGTTGGGTCCATCCGGTTTTGCAGAGTGCTCATATCTTGTAAATATAAACGAGCACTTTTCGCATAGAAGTAGTGTCCAGACGAGTGAAAGAATGTGAGCATTTGGCTGATTATTTGCAGATGAAGGTTCAAATCTCCCATCCTATCGGCTTGAATGAATTGCCTAATGATTGTCACGCGATAGTAGAGTACCCAAAGTTTTGCGGTCGGGCCTTCAAGTTTTTCAAGGGCACTTTTGAATTTGGCAGTTACACTTTGTACATTTTTATTGTCTTCTGTAAACAGTATTTGTGACCTTTCAAAGCCAAGCAAGAGCCTCTCGTCTCACAGGAGGTCATAGCTACACTGAAAAAAGGAATATGAATTATAAATTAGTTTGAAAAGTATAATTAATTAATTAAATTTTATAAAATCTATGCCCCCCCCCCCATTCATAACACGTTTTGCATGTTTAAATCGCAACAAAAAGTGGTTAGGTACATTTCTGTTTTTTTTTCTTTCTTATATGGGATTTTTGAGATTTTGAGAGACCTGCGAGGCATACAGACCACGCTCTGCGCTTAATTTAAAGCTGATTAAATTGCCTACAAATTATATTCTTGAAGTTCTACTCGTAGGATCAACGGTTTCGGTCCAAAGAAAGTCTAAAACTAAAATGTTCAATTTTTGGAAAACCTGGCCTATTTTCCAAGTGCCGTAATTCAGTAACAAATTGACATACTGATCTCCGGTTGGGCATACATTGTCACACGTGTAATGCTCTTAACAAACGTATAGAATAGCTGTCGACGAAGAATGCATGGATTATATTAGGAGATATAGAGCAGAATCTGAAACAAGTCCAAAAATATCGCGGTTTTGGTGTGTAAAAATGTTTCCACAACTGTTTGAGAGTTGCAAACTTGGGTATACATAGCCCTAATGGGTCCAAACAAATACTACAAAATCAGAGAAACATCATGTTTGCGAATTTAGCCATTTTTGTGTCACTTTTGACTGGCCAGCTGAAAGCAAAGTAACACGGATTCAAGGAACTTTATTTTTAACTTCTTTCTTTGTCAGTACACTCAGTACACAGTGAAACGTCTTACATTCAGAAGTTATAACTAATGACATAAAATCTATGCCCTAGTCAAATAATACGATGGGTAAGTAACGTACAAGGCACGGATTCCTTCAAAATTATTGCTAAGGCAAGAAAGAAATTAAAATTTAAAAAGTACCCTGACTTTTCCCTGACCGGATATTTTCCCCCTGACCTGTAACAGTCCTGATAGAAGCTCAGCATGCTACCAACTACGCCACCGAAGCCGCTTAAGGTAAGTTTATTAGACGGTAAACAATCGGCAATAACACTTTACACTATACACTTCACGGTTATAGGACATAACGTACCACTTGGCCGGCTGATTACCTGCGAAGAGTCAGCTAATGACCTTAAAATATTTAGGACAGGACAGAACGTACCACTTGAAAGAGTGGGAAGTAATTAGGGTATACAATTTTCATAAGAAAATAAGCATTGTCCGTTGAGCCATAATATATTTAAACACAAATAGTGCTATTTGTGTTTAAGTAAGTAATTAGGGTGCATGAAACCCTAACCGCACGGCCACTTGCTCGGTATTGCTCAATTAATCCTGGTAATAAATACGTGGGCAATAACATAACATTAATATAAAATATAAGTTTTTGGATTCCCATCACACTTTATCCATGCTTTGGACTGGCAAAATATTTATAAACATTTTGGCATGTTTAAAATCAGCTGTGGATAAGCTCTGGTCATTCTTAGTTTTCTTTACTATGTTTTAAAAATGTTTTAAGTTTTTAAATTATTTTTGTGGGTTTTATATCCTAGCGAATAGCAAGTTCGTCATGGGATGTTTCATTCTACTGTCGACCAAAATATTATGTGCACTCGAGTTTGAATGTTGTTTGTGAAGTAACCAATAGACCTACATAAAATCCAAATACATCATCATTTTCGTCGTTCTATTTTACGTTACTTCATGTAAGTTGAGGGATTTTAATTTATATTTTAATATTTTTTTATCGCAGTTGAAACACAAAAAGTGCCCGTTATAAAGCGTGTTTCAACCATGCGTCACATTTAAGAATTATCTCACAAACCCGTCATCAGATGGAATCCAAATTTTAACACAATACTAGGGTGAGCCCGTTGAAATTCAACGGAATACTAAGTCCCTGGGTCGGTAAAACTGCAGTGGCTATATTAGACTCCAGAAACTAACGTATAGACTGAAGTGTGTAGTAACTATTTGTAGATAAATTTTGGTTCAATGCCTCTTAAATCTAGTGATGTTAGACTATCTCCTTAAATACCGTACAACATTTATTGTCCTATGGCCCGCCGGCACAATTTGTACTTTCAAACTATCAAATGATCGAACTCGAGACATTGCTACGTACAGCTGGCCATGGCTAAATACAGGTTGGTGTAAATATACACCAACACGGTCTAAAGTCGAGCTTTGTTAATTGTCATACTGAATCCAAGGCGAATAGGAAACGGCATCTTTAAAAATTAAATGGAAGAGTTGTGTAGGATGGTGTTTAAACAATTCTAGGAATCAGAACTCCTTGTCCAACACTAAACCCTGTAATGATTTCAAGATCTAAACAACTGTCAAGCATTTGTCGCACAATTAATCTTGATCCATATAGAAGCCCCTGTGTATCATTTAAGTTTCATAATAACATTACAATCGCTCCATGTTTTAAGTTAAGGACATGAGGAGACAAGCCACTTAATTCTAAGCTGTTCAGTAACTCTATGGAAAATTGGTGAGTTTCATTTTCATCTTCAGTAATTAAGTTATTTACACTGATGTACGTTCTGGCCGCTCCGGGTAAAAGATCTATAACTTTAGATTTGATTTGATCAGAGTGTTCGTTTTTAGGGACAAAAATGGCAATTTTGGAGAAACTTATAGCATCTTCTTGTGCCTGAAATTTATTCCCGTAAATTTCAGAGACGATGTCTTGTTTCACGATGACAGAGGGTGGTAAATCAATAACAGATTGCTCTGCCGATTCCTGATTCACGGAAGGGTTATCTCCATTACCAATTTTCAGCAAAAAATCAGCGAAGTCTAATTCTTTTGGTAATGATCGCATGTTTTTAAACAGATGAAATATTTTAAATTCTGACCAAAGAGGAGAAAATTAAATGCAGTTATGAATAACAGCTTGTTTGGAAGCATGCGGAACAACAGGCAAAACGTGTCTAAAATCTCCACCTAGTACAATAACTTGCCCTCCAAAAGAGATGGAACTACCCATGATGTCTTGCACAAGTCTATTAACGCACATCAGGGCATGCAAGTTAGCCATTGGTGCTTCATCCCATATAATCAGTCTTGTTGACCTGATATCATGTGCTCCTATACTGTTCATTTTTAAAGATGAAACAGAAGCTTCGTGTAATTTCAGCGGTAAATTAAATCTGCTGTGTACCGTACGGTCATTGGGTAATAGCATGGCAGCAATTCCAGTCCACGCCACTGGCATCACTTCGAAACCCAAATCAGTGCACTTTTTAATGAGACATTGGCACACGAATGTATTGCCAGTAGGCCTACCACAAGAACCACCAGAACCATCTATGAAGTATGCATTAATTTTATTCGTATTGTTCTGTAGCATAGCGTTAATAATTTCATTTATGATGAATCTTTGTTCATCATTCACTTTCTGAATAATCAGTATCAGGAAGCATGGAATATTCATTCCTTTCAGTACGTGGTAAGTCATTGGATAACTGGCAACCCGAAAGTTGAAAGAAAAAAACATGTAATTTTGTCATCTTACTGATATCGCGGAGAGTCATTTGATAAGCGGTTTGCTGGTTGTAAAGACGTAAGCAACCCTCACTTAGAGAATAGCTTGCCACGGTGGGTGAGTGGTTATAGTGTCGGACTACCAACCCCAAGATTGCAGGTTCGCTCCTGGCCATGGTAAGTGATTTCTGAAAGGCGACAAAAATCACGACACTCATGTCATGCGTTGTTGGCATGGTAAAGAACCCATTTGAATTCAGTAGGCCGTGTTCAATGGCAAAATTAATCTCGGGATTTTCCTCCAACACTTAAGTTCCTCCATTCTCTACTTGAAAGCGCTGTAGTGTCAAGGAGTTTAGATATCTAACCTCCTTGACTTTCATAGCGTTCAAAGGAACGACGAAATTCGACAAGCAAGCTACCCTCCGGGTGGCAAATAAAGCTTGCACCAGGCACCCGAGGCCATACGATATAATTATTTACTTAGAGAATCCTTAAAAGTATCCCACAATTCAACTGAATTCGATGGTTGTTGAAATATACAAATGAAGGAAAATAATTGTCTCAATTGAAATGGCATTTGAAGAACTGACGCTTCACGTAGACAACGATGACATTCATCATCGTCCTGAATTAACCTATGTTCCATTGCTGCTTCTTTGAATGAAGAACAGCACACATTGTTTACTGTATTTACATCTTGAAAACAGGTGGCACCTACTATACTCTGATTTACTAAAGATGCTCGGTGAAAACTGTCATCCGCTTGATGGGTGAGGTGAGGAGTGGAGACGAGAGGGGTAAAGGTCTCCATGGCAACAGTGAGCAATGTTGCAATGTATGCCGACACAGCAGTAAGCACATGGTTTGACTCAGTGTATCTTCACTCGTCACGGTCATTAGAGCGCCAGGCAGGGGGGATAACTTACCCAGTATTTGTGTCTTCCTACAAGCCTCTTGGAATGTTATGAGTCATGATCTGCCTCAGTGGCAACGCAGCATTTCCCCACGTGCTAGCTTTGACAGCTGTCAGCGAGCTTTATTGGTAATTCAGAGTATACGTGAAGTAACAGCAATCGGAAGATGATATTTTTCTGATTCCACTGGGGAAACGTTGAACATTATACCTATTATTTTTCCAGTTTTTTTTTTTTCAGACGCGTTTATTACTTTCCTAAACATAATGAACTGGAGTTTCTGGGTATATGTAAGGACTTTTTGTCACCGGATTCTTATTTAAATTAAACCATGCAATCAGTTCTGTGCTTTCCAATTCCGCTCGAAGTAGAGCTTCAGCGGCATTGTCATTACAAAAATACACCTGCTGTTCCTCTTTTAAATGAACAGGTAAGCGAACTACAGTATGAGATTGTTCGTGCATAGGATAGGAAAATATTCTATAAGCAGCTTCACTCGGACTTACATATCGGGTGTTCAGAAAGGTAAATATTTCATCATGGTGAAGTAAACCCTGTTAGGTTGTTAATTGTAGATTGACGCAGTCATGTCCTTTGTAAACATTTTGTGGATATTTTTTATACTCTTTAACACTTGCACAAATCTCTACATTAATATGAGCTTGAAAGTACAATAAAAGGAACGTATTATAAGGCACTATGAAACTATTGTCAACTTTCACGTCATAACCTTCAACGCGTTTGATAATTGTTCTGCCATTGTCCCGCCTTCGATAGATAGGATAGCCGTTCACATTATCCTTTGTTTCGGCAATGAAGTCCTTTGGGAAGTCCTTTCTACACTTTCCGTCTACCATACAAATAGATTTGGGATTGAGATTAGCACTAGGTCCATGCACTATATGAAACTTAACTGGGATCGAATATTTCCGCATAAATGAGTTTGTCAATATCTGAGATGTCCCTGAGCTTAGAATTTTCTCTCCACTCCCGGTGGCGCTATGTTTGGCATGGCGTTAGATCTGTGCATAGTATCACCCTCCTCTCCCGTGGGCGGTATGTCTTGCGAAGCATTAGACCTGTGCATAGCTTTGGATGTCTCGCGCAAAATGGGAGAATCCTGTCGCCTTTTGAATGCTAGACGTCGCGCTGCACTTTCCCTACGGCAGGTCAGTGTCTTTCTCCTCTTGCGTGTTTTTGAACAGTATCATTCACTGCGATTGGTGGTGAATGTTGTAAAATATATGGAATGGAACTCCAAAACACTGTAATGGCCAGCATCAACACTGCCAGAAAGAAGAAGGTTGCAAATAATGTTTCCAGTACCATAGTCAAAACTTACGTTACTATCATCTCTGTAAACCCTGATTAAATAATCAGGGAATAACTGACCAATACAATGTAATTCAACATGGCCAGCATATACCCGTCCAGAGATAACAAATTTTCTTAGTCAGTTGAATTACTAACGGCCAGTCTGTAGAATGGGTCACCTACAACAAAATCTTTATAATATTTCCCTACAGTTTTAATTGACTGAACACCTGTAAGCATATTTCACTATGCCGTTCCTGAGTATTGTACAAACAGTATGATACAGACCGAAATAAACAGTTTCCATCAGCGACTATTGGAATAATTCGGCGTTCCTCATTCACTGCGATTGGTGGTGAACGTTGTAAAATATTGGAATGGAACTCAAAACACTGCAATGGCCAGCATCAACACTACCAGAAAGAAGAAGGTTGCAAATATTGTTTCCAGTACCATAGTCAAAACGTACTTTACTATCATCTCTGTAAACCCTGAATAACTGACCAATACAATGTAATTCAACATGGCCAGCATATTCCCCGTCCAGAGATAACAAATTTTCGTAGTTAGTTGAATTACTAACGGCCAGTCTGTAGGATGGGTCACCTACAACAAATTCTTTATATTTCCATGCAGTTTCTTATTGCCTGAGCAACCTGTAAGCGTATTTCACTATGCCGTTCCTGAGTATTGTACAAACAGTATGATACAGGCCGAAATAAACAGTTTCCATCAGCAACTCTTGGAATAATTCGGCGTTCCATGGTTATAAAACGACGACGAACTCAAAATAAAACCTTTTTAATGATCATATACAGAACGACGTAGCCTAATATGGAGAAATAATCACAACGAAAGGGAGTGAACAATAATAGCGACAATGTACTACTGCAAGTAACCAGCTAGGAAAGCTAGACCAAGAAAAACCTACTCCTCTAGGCTCCACACGTCTGTTGAAGGCGAACTCCAAAGCCAGAATGCGACGTAATGGTACTGCCATATGTTGTCAGGTAATGTAACTGATTGCGGGTACAGAATTCAAACTGCTTTGTGGAGACAACAGGAAGCTCTTTTAATCACATGCTGGAATGGAATGGCTAAACGGAAATAAACCCTAATGATGCGGAATGTAGAAATAATATAACTGCCCGTAGGAAGGGTTTCTATCATTGTGAGGGTAGCTGGCGGTTTGTATAATTTTCGTATATGGGCAAGGTACCGTTATCTGTAGTCAGTTACTAGAACTATATGGGTGAAGTACTGCCATCTGTTGTCAGTTACTGGAACTGATTGCAGATATTGAAACGCCGTATACGTAATCTGTGCGCCGTATTGGGGAAAAGAGTTAGCTCTTTTGATCACATGCTGTAATGCAAGAGTAAACTCAACTGTCAGTCTAAGTTCTTCCACACTTCGCTTATTTTATAATTATATTTTAATGTGTATTCTGGAAACATCATGAACAATTCTGGGGACCCGTTTAAATTCTCATAAACAAAGATCTCAGTAAGACACGAGGGCAAGCGCCATTTCCCTCGTTGAATAGAGTCTTTGTGCGCAAGCGCGGGAGCCATAAATATAAGACGTTTTCTCAATCTCGATGTAGATTTCTTGCCTGCTTTATGCAAGATATCCGCGGTGGCCGAGAGCGTTAACGCGCTACCTCGTGCCTCGCTGGCATCGGGAGAGCGTGGGTTCGAATCCCACCTCGGCCGTCCAGAAAATGGTTTTCGTGGTTTCCCATTTTCACCACCAGGCAAGAAAAGTACATGGCCATTGGCTGCATTAATAAAATTATTATTTATGCAAGAAATACTTTAATTCTAGTCAAATCCTACATAACTCACAAAATGTAAAACGTTAATAATACGCCTTGATAAAACAATATTTAAGTGGTAAAAAAGAAGCTATCAACGGGTGGGATCGAACCTGGGCTCCTTCGATCCACAGTCAGTCAGCCTAACCACATAGCTATCCGCGCAAACTAGTTTAGTTACAGGCGCAACTGTTCACTATCTTCATAACTCGCTGTCTGGAGGAATTAGTCCATTTCACTAACAAAAAAAGAATCAATGTTGCACATTCGTATAGGTTCATACTTATGTTATTTTATTGTCAGGACTTGGTTAATGTCAGTTTTTAATTACACGGAAGCTTACAGGCCGGACGTTTGTTTTAGACGATTGCCCTTGACCTTGAAGCCTGTGGGTGAGCCTACACTCACTCACTCTCTCACCCTATCGCTTCATACTTGTTACCACCGACCTGATGTAATGGAATTCCAGACTTGAGCAGACAGTACAGTCCACTTCGAAGTATTGTGTGACGCAGAAGCACACGTTACGTAGTTACGAACAGAACGTCATTATATTTGCCAATGACTGTACTTCAGTAGTAGTGTGAAAAAGCGTTGTCAATCATCGGACCGCTTGGGGCAGCTGATAACCACACAGGTTATAAATCGCCTCCAGGCTTCCATTAAGAATTTTCACTCGTCTAAAACAAACGTCCGGCCTGTAATACGTGGGTGCGTACAGTTATTAAATAAATTACATTTTAATCGACTTCTCACCGCCATTTCTGTTATGAACCAAGGCGGATTAAGCGCATGCGTGAGTGGCAAGAATTCTGCAGTTTTCAATATTAATTTAAAAATTAACTGTAACATATTTGTTTATTTCAAAGACATCTGCAAATCTACAGGCCAAGAGCTTTCGTCAGAGTGCTCTACAAAGTAAATCGGTTCTGTCGTTCTCTCAATCTCGCGTTAACAAAAATCAGCATACTGCTTTAAATATATAGATACATTGGAATGTTGTTATTTATTTATTTATTTATTTATCGTTTGGCAATACAAGATTTCAGAGTAAGTTACAAAGAAAATCACTTTAGAATCTACGGTACATTATTTTTACTGTTTACTATATTATTACAGTCTCAGGTCTAATGAGTCTATCCATTGGACCACGTCAGGTGTCGCCAACAGGAAGTCAATCCAGTCCCCTCCACATGACCTTAGAGGACAGTCAGTTGTAATGTGTTGGATGGTTTGATTAGGAGCACCACAATCACACTGAGGAGACAACTAATTCATTAATTTTAAAATTTTGTGTCTCCAAGAAACAAAGTTGTTATTTTTGTAAGGTAACTTTTTCTCGGCTCGTTGGAAAATGTAGTTCTTGGTTGCGTTGTAATCCTTAAACATCAAAAAGTTATGCTGTATGACTGTGAAATACGTAAATTAATTCACTTATTTTATATCGGTTTGTATTTGTACGGGGAATTAAGACATGGTTCACCACCTAGCCACTCCAGGAAATGCTGTATAGCGATGCTGATATGGAGCCCATCACTTCCGAGCGAAGCGCGCCATGACGCGTGATGGAGCCCATATTGGCAACGCTGTACACCTTTCACCGGAGCGGCTAACTGGTGAACCATGTCCTAATTCCCCGTACAAATACAAACATATATAAAAAAAATAAGTGAATTAATTTACGCATTCCACAATGATACCTTGTTGATGTGTAAGGATTACAACGCGACCAAGACTACATTTTCAAACCAACCCGAGCCGAGAAAAAGTTACCTTACAAAAATGATAACTTTGTTTCTTGGAGACACAAGATTTTAAAATTAATAAACCAGTTATACAACATTCCAATGTATATTGTGTTAAAATTCGGATTCGATCTGATGACGGGTTTGTGAGATAATTCTTAAATGTGACACATGGTTGAAACACGCTTAAAAACGGGCACTTTTTGTGTTCCAACTGCGATACAAAATATAAATTAAAAATTCCATACCTACATCAACTAACGTAAAATAGAACGACGAAAATGATGATGTTATTGGATTTTATGTAGGTCTATTGGTTACTTCACAAACAACCTTCAAACTCAAGTTCGCCATGTGAAGTTTCATTCCAAGTTCTGTCAATATGAGAGAGCACTCAAGCAAGATTTCAAGTTTCCATTCTCTTCATACCGCTTCATTATTATGTCGTCCGGCTCTGTGGCTAAATGGTCAGCGCGCTAGGCTTTGGCCCAAAGTGCCCCAGGTTCGATTCCCGGCCGAGGCATCAGGGATTTTAATCTCCTGGGGTTAATTCCCGTGGCTCGGGGACTGGTTGTATGTGCCGTCTTCATCATCACTTCATCCTCATTTCGACGCGCAGGTCGCCCACAGGCGTCGACTAGAAAGACCTGCACTCGGCCTCTCCGGAGGCCACACGATCATCATCATCATCATCATCATCATGTCAAGCCGTTCATCATACTTGACATATTTCCTCTTTCTCTTTGAACTTTCAATGTACAATTCGTACTTCATCTGTCGAAGTGCGCACATAAGCCGCCGCCCTTATTAGTTGTACACAACTCCATGTTACAATACCAAACTGTTTAAAGCCGCACAGTGTGATCGCCACTGATGTTTATGTGGTAATAAACCTCTAACTGGAATGACATCAAGTGGTATGTTATGTTCTAGCCTAAATATTTGGGGATTACGGGAAAACCATTCTTACGTAGATAACGACCTAGGTGGTACGTTATGTCCTCGAAAATCAAGTGGTACGTTTTGTCCGTGGTAAGTTATGTCCTATATCGTCTCATCGCTTGCCACGGTGGGTGAGTGGTTATCGTGTCGGTCTATCAACCCCAAGCCTGCGGGTCCTCTCCTGGGTGTTACATAACAAAGCTTGCACCCGGCACCGGAGGCCATACGATATTATTATATCGTCTCTCATCTGATCGCTATTTAAATGGGAACTGACCAATCCTTCCGCGTGGCACTGCTTAAATAGTTTCGGCCCCGTTTTACTGGACAAGTCTGGTATTATCTTGAATGATGGCGCTAGAGCTAGATACAGGATACGCAACATGCAACGCCATTTGTGAGACAACCTTGTCAACATAAACTTGTTGACATAAATAAAACTAACTGAGGCCGCATTTACACGTTGCGCTAACAGAAGGCGTTAACTTCAGTACCTGAATCAAGCTCGTAGCAGTATTTTTCAAAATCGGGACAAAATTGGGTTTGTCGGGATGTCGGGACAAGAAGATCCATAACGGTGACTGTCCCAATATATCGGGACGGATGGCAACCCTAACGCTAGATGAAGATTTGCTGCGAGAAACATCCACTAACGACCGCATCATCCCTAGGAAATTTCCAAATGCGTGGCCTCCGAGATCCCCCGACCTGGCTTCTGGTTGTGGGGATATTTGAAAGATTGTGTCTATCAGGGACGTATCCGGTTCCTGTCTGATCTAAAGCCTAGCATACAACGACATGTCGTTTTGATTTCCAGATATGCAGCGAGGTACAGTCGACCAAGCCGTGCTGCTGATTCAGCATGTTGCAGACTCTGGAAACCATATTAAACAGTCTTTGTAACCATAGTTTGTAATAAACGTGACAGAACCACCCTTTTCCTTCCTACCTTTTTCCAGCGACTATACCATGTTCTGAAAGCTTACAGCGCCGTATTTCCACCTGGTGGCAAAACCAGGAAGTAGTTTTTAAAAAATTTCATAACTCGCCTGCGCACTGTTTGGTTGGTTGGTTCCTCAGTTTAGGGGCTGTGACAACACGGACATGTAGCCCCGTGCACTTTGGATGTGTGTAGAATCTGTCTGATAACCGGTGTTAATTGTGATGGCTGTATTCATGTGTGTTATCTGTTTTTAATTCAAGTAAGGACTGCAGACATTCTATTTTCAAGTAGTTCCAACTTTTGCTACCAAACGCCAACATCAACGACCAACTAGTTCTGAACTTGGTTACTAGATGCCACCGCAGACGGTTCCTGGCGACGAACGTTGGAACCTACGAGCGTCTGTCAAATCTAACCTACTGTATAATTTAGCTTCACAGAAGTCTGCAGATGTCTTCCCACTCACTGCGTATCGCGCATTCCAAAAACATTCGGTTCGTTACTACTTACTTCACTCACTCAGCACATTCCTTCTTTCACTGGCTGCGTGTCGTCTGCTGCGATAATAACCATTGGCATGCGGGACGACTTCACCCGGGTTTGAACCCGCGACCTTGGACATAGAAGTTCAGCATGCTACCAAGTACGCCACCGACGCGGCCAGCGTAATGTTAAATTAGCATACAGTATATATACGAGGGTTCAGACATCTTCGATTGTCTAGATTTGGATGTCATATTCCAGCCCTCAATTTATGTTTATGTTTGGCGCCACTAGGCATGTAACAACTCTTTCTCTTGTCACAATGGGATACTAGCTTTGGTCTGTTCTGTCGGTTCTTTCTCCATTTGTCCAAGAGAGCGCAGCGCAGGACTTTGGCCTGAGCTCGCGGCTTAGATGGCGATGGAGGGAAAGGCGGTGGGTGGATCAGGGTTAAGGATTCCATGGCAAGAGAACGAGTAGATTGCTGTACAAAAGAATGGCTTCCGATAGCACGTAAAATTCAACCACTGATTAAACAAAACAAAAACTACTCGCAACTGACACCCAGTTAGTTCGCTATATTATTAGTCAGACATATGGAGGTATGTATCTACTATAGAAAGCTCAAATACCACTGACTCATTCATTCATCACGAAATCTCTGAAACCACCAAACGGATTGGAATGAAATTTGGTATCCAGCTTCCTCAAGGGCCGCAAACGCCCACTAAGAAAGGATTTTTGGATATTCAGGTTCTAAGGGGGTGTTAAGGGGGTAGACCTGCATTTCATTGAATAGCAATATTTCCCGATTGGTTTCATTGGGGGATGTGATACTCAGCATATAAACTCAGCACAAAAAAATAAGAAGACACGTGTCTGAGGGTTTTTCGATGTGGTGTATATTATGAGGTGAAAGGGGTGAAAAGTTGGGGTTGAAGGATTCCTAACGGAGCGTGTATCTCTTAAACGACATAGGCGAGGAGTTTGGAACTCAGCCGAAAAAAAATCAGCATAAAAAATAACTAAACAGGTGTTTGACCGTTTTTTTTTTCATAAATCCAATTTAAGACGTCCATGGGGAGGGGTGAAATTATGGGGGGGGGACGTAATATGTCCGAGTTTAAAAATATACATGGCCTATGTTGTAGACAATAACACATTACATCTTTTTTGTCTCTTGCTATTTCATCATACGACGAATACTTACGGAGTTATTAATGCTTTTGTACTTTTTGGCCGGAATTTTCTAAGTCCCAGGAATGCCATAAAAATTGATTCCAATGAAATTTCAAAAAATGGTTTTTTAATACTTTTATTATATTTTTCATGTCTTTTAGGGTCCGAAACCAACATGATATTTTTATGTTTTTTTCGTCCCATGCATTTTTGGTTTCAGGTGGATAAGAATTATTTTCCACTAGGACCCATGCTTATCTATCTATTTATTTAACTAATGTTATAACAGGATTCCAAAGGTTATTGCGGGCGAAGCCGCGGGTAACAGCTAGTATAATATAATTGGCTTCAATGTGCTACATGAATCAGGCAATCACACATTCACACACAAGTATATGACATTGCTCAGCTGTGGAATGATATCTACGCAGTAAGACAAGCTGTTCAAGTACTATGGCACTCACAGAAATTACAAGGTACAGTTTATAATTGTAGAAACCAGTACAATAAATGAGTGTGATTTGCTATCCTTCCTTATTATAAAACCGACTCGTTCTATTCATTCCCTACCCAAATGATCATCTCTGGACTAGGTACTTATAATCACGAAGGACTGGGGAGAATGTGTAATGCTTATACTAACCTAAAATACAGTCCACTTCTCTAGTAGCTATTCTGAGTCGTTCCTCCCTATCAGGATCCAATACGCTTCATGATTTGGTCCTCACGGGCGGCATACGCTACATAATTTGATCCTCCGGGCCAAGATCCCACACATCACTCCATCATTGATAATTACGGTCCGTCGCTCGTAGCGACCAAAATATGCTGTTCCGCCTCACATGGATGTTCCAACGTGCGCGTGGAATCTGCCTAATAACCTGTGTTGAGTTGGGATTAAGTTCTAGTGTATACAGTACATATCATGGAGACTAGGACTGAAAATGAGATGGTCCAAATATTAAGTTGCTAGCATTTGCCTGGAATTGAGGTACTAAACTACAAAAAACAACTTCTAGGATAGGTGAAGAGGGATTCTAGCGTTAGGTAGGGTGACTTAGCCGCAACACTAATGGGAAAGGATGATCTTAAAGAGGGGGGGCATTAAACTAGCTTAGAGCATATTCTCGGAACTATCTTTAACATTTATTTTCTCTGAATCTATTAACCAAATCTTTATGAAATATGACACACACATTAGGCATATAGAGTTTATACATTGTCAGTTACACATCACAGTTATCTAGGTTACAGAAGTACCTCCTTATGAGATGAAATATTCACAATTATTTTACTGGTCAAGGAATATTTAAGGTACATCAAGATGGATCTACTAAGAACATTCAAATTTGAAATTACAGTATAACACAGGAATACGAATGACATAATCCAATTAACAATAATTATTATAACTGGGCATCTTATAAATTAAAATAGTTTTCAAAAAATTTCACCCTTTACTAAAACTGAAATATCTCGGGAAGTATTTGCGCTACGACGACGTTTGTTGTCTTAAAATGTAATGCCCGTCAAGCACAGTCGATTGATACCCACCTTACTTGATTATATCATTCGAGTATTAAAATAATTGCGAATATTACTTCCTTCAAGGTCTCACGAAAATAGAATCTAATGACTTGACGGACATATTGTCGCTAGGCGACAACGACTAACACTGTATCATGATATTCAACGCCGCCCCAATAATAAATCTAACTTGATATTAACTGAGAGCTCCGTAATTACGTCATGATATCGTTAACTTCTACCTGCTCCACTCGGGCGCTAATGCCACATGTATCCATACATAATATCGTTAACTTCTACCTGTTCCACTCGGGCGCTAATGTCGCATATATCTATACAATAAGTAGAAGGGAATTCTGTGCACATAATTTAATTAAACTTCTCAAAGAATGGATTACTTTGAGACTGAAATGCTCATGCACAATCAGCAGTCATTTTGCTAATGACACTGTCATGTCAACAACTGTTTGAATGACAACAAATACTGTATACGAAAGACAACTAATTTCACGAAGATGCGACTACAGTCGAATGTTGGAACCGCCATTTTGTATTGTGTATCCGATCTTTCTGTTATATAGTCTTTGGTCTCGCCAGCTACAAACTGTCTTATTTTCGTTTCATCATTCGTCCAGGTTGTGTGCTCAATCAATACAATGAATCATATTATCATGAATGAGAGGCGACACTCGATTACAAATGTTATAAAGATTAAAGGTGACGGTAATTGTCTGTTCAGGTCATTGGCATATTGTGAGTACAACAATCAGAGTTTATTTACACAGGTTAGAAAGCAAATTGTAAAACATGTTACAGACAAGTGGAATAATTATTCTTCCTTTATTGTTGGCAACAGCGATATGTACGAAACTGCTATCAATACGAGCGATGATAAAATGTATATGTCTATGAATGGTGTTCATGGAGGTCATGTTGAGTTAGTTGTCGCTGCTAAAGTTTGCAAATTGGATATTTATTCGTGGGTTACTACTGTCGTATGGAAGGTGACCGGTTAAAATATATACGTCATCAACAAACGAAGTTACGAGTTGATACATATGCCGGTTTAGCAGACGCCTTGCATGTACGAGCAGAAAATGAAAATCTCAGAGTCGGTTGTATTGTAGTTTTGCAATCTTCTTTTACAGGTAGCCCAAGGAAAATACTGCAAAATTATCAGGATGCGAAGGCGATAGTGAGGAAGTTTGAAAGTCAGATTTATTCATTACGTTCACCTATAATGCGGGCTGGCCAGAAATACTTCACAGCATTCATCTCTGGGAAACGGCTAATACTAGGCCTGATATTGAAGTGAGAGTTTTCCATTGCAAAGTAAAGTAATTGCTACGATTGATTAATGTTAAGGAAATTTTCGGTAAAAGCATATCTATATACAGTGGAATTTCAAAAACGAGGTCTCCCGCACATCTATTTACTCTTAACATTAAAGGAAGATTGTAATCCACAAATATCATATATTAAAATCCACAAGTATGTGTATAAACGTCATGATTGCTGCATTGTTAAAATATGTCCTGAAGGCGAAACGGTGAACTACGATGACATTACTTCTTTCCTAAATGCTAGATATGTTGGTCCATCAGAAGCCGCATTCAGGATATTTTCATTTCACATGCATGGACGCTCACATTCTATCGTGCGATTACCAGTTCACTTGCCAAACTTGCAAAATATCTATTTTTAAAATGATAACGCTCCTGATATTTTACTTCAAGCACAGTTGCGCAACACGGAATTACAAGCACGGTTCAATTAAATCAAGATTCGCAAGCCAGAAGTCCGTATATATATCCTGAAACACCGGTACATTACGTCTGGAATAAGAGCAACTGCCAGTGGCAAAAATAAAAAAATAAAAAATAAACTATGGGCAGAATGTATAATGTTTCGCCTACAGAAACAGAAAGGTATTATTTACGCCTGTTATTGCTTCACGTCATAGGTGCTACCAGCTTCCAGGATCTACGAACATACAAAGCAATTGTCCATTCTACTTTTAAAGAATCAGCTAAGGAGCGAGGTTTGCTGATTGATGATTCTGAATGGCAGCGTTGTTTGGCAGAAGCGTCACAATTTCAGATGCCTTCTCAGTTACGACAACTGTAAGATGTTATGGGTCAAGAATTCATTATCAGAAGATTATCTGCAGTTTCACGAACCTAACATTGCATATCAGTTCACTCTTATACATATTTCTAATACATTAAAGCTCCATGGTCTTCCCATTACTTCTCTCGAATTGCCAGCTATTATTGATAATTTCCCTCAGACAAATTTACCAATGAATTATCCAAAACTTAATGAGGATCAATTAAGTCGGATGCCAAACCAAGCAAATGGAAACCAAACGGCTATAATTACAGACATTTTGGGGTTAGTACAAAACAGCAATGAAAGGATGAGTAATGCATATTTCATTGACGGTCCAGGGGGCACCGGGAAAACATTTCTTTACCAATGCTTGATTCACAGTTGCACAAATTTGGGGTTAAATGTAGATTCTGTTGCATGGACTGGTATTGCAGCAATGTTACTCCCTCAGGGGCACACTGTACACAGCCAGTTCAAGTTACCTCTACATTTACATGAAAGTTCTGTATCAGGAATAGAAGTTAACAGCAAGGAAGCTTTTTATATTCGTTCAGAAAAACTTATCTGGAATGAAGCCCCTATGGCTAATAAGCACGCGTTGATGTGTGTAAATCGGTTGCTCAAGGACATCATGAATAACGACGTGCCTTTCGGAGGAAAAATTATCATCTTAGGTGGAAATTTTAGGCAGGTATTGCCTGTTGTGCCTCACGCATCTAAAGCAGCGTCAGTCCAAATGTCAGTAAGATTCTCTCCTTTGTTGCCATTATTCAAAATTTTTAAACTCAACAAAAATATGCGAGCGGATACAGATCAACGTGAATTTGCAAACTTCTAGACACAAATTGGTAACGGTGAATACCCTCACGTCGATGTAGAAAATTCAGAATTAGTCCCACGCTGAAAATATTTCACGCTTTTAAAAAATAGCGATTTTAGCAAAAAATGAACATTGTAAAGAAATCAATGACAAAGTTTTAGACCCAGGATCATCGAGAACTTACATCAGTGTGAATAATTTGATTACTGGAGATGAGAGTGAACTTCTACAATTCCCAATAGAATTTTTAGACAGCAAAAGCATAAGTGGATTGCCACCTCATATCCTTCGACTAAAAGAAGGCTCAATTGTGATTTTGTTGAGAAATATTAATGTAACCCAAGGTCTGTTGAACGGTACTAGACTGTTGGTTCGGAAGATGCATGACAATAATTGTCAGTCTTCCGAAATTGCGTTTTTACTTTTCACGGTTTAATGCACTAAGTATGTTTACAAGGCGATGAAATTACTTCAAATGTTTAACCAAGACTCCTGATTATATTTTCATTTAAGAAACTCAGATTAAAATGATTTTTTTAGAATTTCCACCAACAGAGGAGCCCTGCAAATGCAAAATGCCACACGTTTCGTTTTTATTACTTCACTCTACTTTACGTGTGAATTTAGAGCGGAGGGATTTGGGGACTTTTAACTGATGAACGCTATTGGACTATTAAAAGATTCATGAACTATGCATTGAAATCCCCTGACTTGAATTCTAAAGTCAATGAAAAATTGAAAATGGACCCAGTTCAGATATCCCTCGGAATCCAATAATCTGAAAGTTTCCAAACGCAATTCCTTATGGGAAAAGGTGTAATCCCATGGGAGAGGAAACACTACTAAGTAGGACAACAAAAGAAGTTGGTCAATAAAATGATTATGAATAAAAGTAATTATGACTAATTAAAATTATTTATATAATTCTATTAATTTGCACACCTCTATTTGTTAACCAAGAGTTACAATATAAGAGACCCATCTTTTATTTTAAATTTATACCATTGTGCATAAATAGACAAGACACAAAATTTTTCCGCTGTAGCCTTAAAATGTGTGGATATCTCTATCTACTTAGTATAAAACAAAAGTTCCCAATTCTTGGATGTAAGGGGTAATCTCGATAGCAACTAGATGGATTTTGATGCGGATTTCACCATTCTGTAAAGGACTTCTCGATGAAGGATTAGGTAGAAAAACCTTTATTTATGACCAAAAGTAGCCGAGCATTTACGATTTCAGTAAATAGAGTTGAAGAAAAACCTATCGTCCATGTGTCTTTTAAGCTTACACTGGGTAAACCGTTAAAAATATCGATATTCTCTGAGAATTGTTCAGAATGAATGTCCGCGACAGTTCCCACATCGACCACTGTAAGTGTTTTTAAGTTTTCATTTCTTCAAACAATCTCCATTCAGTGGAAATTTAAATTACTAGCTTCAGAGTGAGTTTACGAGCTTGCGAGCGACCTATCTTCCTAGCTTCAGCCAAACTGCCGAGTCGTGTCGAGTTCATTCTTCAGAGAAGAGTATAGCTTATGTGTTTGGAGCTAGCTGTTCACCTCGGCTTTTCAGAATTGCGTCTGGAAACTGACATCCGTGCGTCTTTTAAGCTTATGCATGGTAAATAGTGGGACACACACACACACACACAGAGGACAGGCAGACACCCATAGATTTGATGTCATAAGTCTACTTCATCATTTACCCAAAAGCGACGGTACCGTAAATGTCTGTTCAGGTCACTAGCATGAAGACATGCAAATGTCATATGGACAGAAGTGCTGTAGGATTGTTGAAGTGAATGCTGCGGAGCAGCACGGGTCTTCTAGTTCGTATTAAATTAAAAAAAGCAATGTATTTTGAAAATTTGTATTTCTTTAAATATCAAAGGATATAAAAAATGGTTCATTAAATGAAGCTAATTGTAGCAAACTAGAATTTTGTATTTAATTCTGTCAGGATAGGCACGAGATAATGTATCTTTTGTGGTAAAAAAAAACCACTAAGTTGTGACAAAAATTTTAAAGTGAGAAACATGTACCAAAGAAATGCATGCAAAATCAGACATTCCTTGTAACACCCAGGTTAGAAACTGCCCATATCCATAATCCTTTGCCCCTCTTTCCTTTTCTGACAAATGTTTGTCAAAATGCCATCGGAATCAGTTTTGATGACAATTATAGCCACCATTGAAAAAAGAATTCTCATCCATCACTGCAATATTGAGACAATCTCTTCCAAAGGTCATCCGTCTCAAATAACTGCGTTAAGAGATTCATTAGCAGTCTGGGTCTTTCCTGAAACCACTTTTTTTAAAGGCCCCTGTCAATTGGTTTCAACACTAGTATCCAAAAGTTAAGTATAATCACTCAACGAGGCAATACCGCCTGATAGGTATGTCAGACGGATTGCTGAACAAACGGAAGCTGAATCACACACCAGTCACACACCTTGTCCAAAAACACAGTGTCAGAAAGGTTCTGATAGCTAAGGTACCGTACACACCTTTGACAACACCTAACAAAACTTCGCAGTCTTCCACAACAAAATATGCTATTAATAGGGTGTATGGTTACCCCTAACGGCCACACATGCTTCGCAGCGACGTGGCATGTTCTCTATCAGATGGTCCAAGGGCTCTTGTGGCGGTCGATCCCATTCCTCCGAAAGGGCAATGCGAAGGTCCTGGAGAGTCCTTGGTCGGGGCTAACGGCATGCAATTAGCTTCCCCAATGCATCTCAGGTATGTTATATTAAATCTATAGGATTCAGATCCGCAGACCTCACTGGCCAGTCCATGCGATGAACGTCTTCAGCAGCCAGAAATTCATCCACCAGAGCAGCGCGGTGCGGTCACGCATTATCGTCCATCAAGAAGAAAGTCTGGACCAACCGCACCACTGATGAGTCGAACATGTGGTCTCAGTACCTCATCCCTGTATCTCCGAGCGTGCAGATGTGCAGGTCCGTAAGGCCATTCAACATGATGCCGCCACACACCATGGCGCCACCATCACCATACTGGTCTCGTTCCATGATGTTCCTGTGGTTGTATCGGCTACCCGGTTCTCTCCAGATTAATGTGCGACGGGAATCGTTCAGCAAACTGAAGCGGGGTTCATCTGTGAAGAGCACATGCCTCCATTCATCATGGTTCAGTTTCGACGTTGACGGCTCCACAGTAAGCTCTGTGTTGGAGTGAGCGGGACGCACACCGCTGGACGTCTGGCAAACAACCCTGCTGTTCTGAGCCTCCGGTACACAGTCTGCCGGGAAACGGCAACCTCTGAGACGGCTGCAAGCTTCGCCGACAATTTTCTTGCAGGTGCGCTCCGATTTCGGTGGGATGGTTACTCTTGGTCGACCTGGTACTGACCTACGACTAACATCTCCCGTCTCGAAATCTTCTCCAAAGCATGGAAATGACACGTTGTGGCACATTCAAGGATACGGCGACTTCGGTCTGTGTCTGGCCTGAGTCGTCGTGCCATGATGTTACGTTCACCACGAGGCTACACTCCGCACACTATAACAAGGCAAACACGACTGAGGTAATATGGGACGCAGGCACAGGCTGTGTTTACCTTGCGGTTACGCCGCTAATCAAAGCAGGGAATACTCCTTTCCTATACAGAGCGAACACGTAAGGTTGGTAGGTGCATATGTCGTGCGATTTGCGGTCTACTTCCTGTTGCCCTGCGTATTCGTAACTTATGCTGCCCTGCGTATTCGTAACTTATGCTCAACATTTGGACACTAGTGTATTGCATGTACTGCTTTCTGCAACTAGATGTTAGGCCCCTTAAAACAACAATTATCATTGTCATCAGCTTTCTGCAAGTGTGTGCTGTGTCACCTACTGCAAGAAAAATAAATGCAAGTTTCATAGAGATTTTTCAAATATTGAAGAAAATTACTTTTACTGTAGGCATAGTTCCAAGTGTCAGCCTGGAGCCATATCCACTCAAGAATAATTATTTATGGACCTCTATCTCATGTGTAATATAACGCGTCTGTTATCTAAAGGGGAATAGAAGCAGAGTTATGACACCTAAATCACCGCAAAGGGTTATTGACTGTTACACTAGTAACACAGGTTCAAATACCGGTGGTATCCACATTCTCATCAGCTCCATTTAGAAGCAAGGCATGGCGGCTCCGGAGGCGTAGTTGATACCATCCTGAGCTTCTATGCCCAAGATCGCGGGTTCAAACCCGGCCAAAGTCGTCGGATTTTGTAAGAGCGTTAAAAAAAGTCCCTCAGTATGACTTCCTTCGGAGGGGGGTAAAGCCGGCGGTCCCTGGTCAGATTTATGGCATAAAAAAGAACCTTCCACTAAGTACGCGTGTGGAAGTTAAAATGTGTAGGTTAGTTTCATAACGCTATGTTAATTCCAACGTCCGTCGCCAGGTGTTGGATGCAATGGCATCTAGTAGCCAAGTCCGAAGCTAGGTGTCGTGGACGGTAGTATTTTGTAGCAAAAATAGGAACTACTTGAAAAATTCATCGTCGGCAGTCCTTCTACCTTAATTACAGATAACACACACTAATACAGCCATCACAATTAACACCGGTTATCAAGACAAATTCTACGCACACCCGAAGTAGGAGAGAAGAGAAGAATACCATCTGCTCCAGATCTCGGATAATCACACACCCGAAGTACACGGGGCTACATGACCGCGTTGTCGCAGCACCTCAACTAAGGAACCGACCAAGAAGCAAGGCTGGTTAAGTGCAGGCTTTGAAACCTCAAGACTGCGGGTTCGATATCTATTCCCGATCGCACTTTGACAGCCACGTTCAGTGGATTTGAGATGAACAGGAAAGTAGTAAAATACAGGTGACCACCTCAATACAAAATCTTATGGTGGGTTGTTCTTGAGTCTTGCCCTGAACGATGTGAAAAACACGTTCCCTTTTAATTCTCCCAAGGTGTCTGACAAATAAGGTCATGCTCCCACACGAAGACGTGTACCGGAGTCAAATATGGTGGCATATGTAGCCCGGTCAGGTTTCTGCGTCATCCTCGCCAAATAGAGATTATTCTTTGACAACTGGGGCTCTCGATCACGACGAGTTCCGGAAGTTCTGTAAATATAATTCACGTAGACAGGTGATAGAAGTCAAATATTTGATATCCCGAGGACACCCATACGTGATACTTTCAGATTGTGAAATGGAAGTGAATAATAGCAGGTACAGCTTTTCCAAATACAGCATACTAACATGACTTATTCTAGTTACCTTTCTAACTTGTTCTCTCGCCAGTGCATTAAGAAAAGAGGAATAACCTAGAAGAAACCTTTAAAATAATGTTAATCTCATCGGACTAAGTGGCACAGTTTGTTGAAATCTGGACTTTTAAAAAAAGATAATGAGTTCGAACTCCGCTCAGTATAGTACCTTTAAAATATTCGAATGTAACAGACTCGTGTCGGTAGATTTATCAACGCCCCAGGGTGTCAGAATTATATTATTAGTATGGAAATTAGGCAAGTAGTCTGCCTTATGCTGATGACCTGGTTATGACAGACGCTGTCGAAAGCTTACAGCCCAATATGTTAGAACTTTAACAAAGATGTAGTGAATATGGTATGAAACTCTGAATTCATTCAAAAATGACTTTTGTCGGTAGGGAAGAAACAAGAGAAAATAGGATGCAAGGTAGTAGGAACTAAATTGGAGTAAGGTACTTGGACTGTGTATTCTCAGAGTATGGTAGCATAGTGACAGAGTTGAGATGCAGAAAAACCAATGCAGTGAGTTTTAGGTGCGGTTTACATTATTATGCAGAAAGAAGTTTACGTAGCAACGAAAACCTTTAGAATAACCTTACTGTTTAAGAGCGAGAGTTAGGTGGATTCAGGATATAGCGTATCATACATAAACTGGGATCCACAAACAAAGAAAAAATACATGCTTTAGAGGTTGTGCAAAACAAATTCTTGAGGAATATGAATTACAGAAGAATAAATATATTTTGTCCTTACGATACATCAAGGCAACTGATAAGACATGTTCAATTTCACATCACTGAGGAGTAGAAGGCTGCTGATTTCATTGCATAGGCCTACATTGAGGAAAATAACGATTCTATACAATTAATGAATTTTCTCTCTTTTCATATTCCGCGTGTTAGATCATGAAGCTATAAATTACTCCACATTCAAAAGTCAAGAACTTCCCACCACTTAAAATTCACCATTCATGAAAATAGTAACTAAAATAAATTTGCTACAGTCCTAGATATATTTATTGAATCAGACGTGATAAATAACAACAACAACATAAACTTAAAGGTTTTGTGTATAAATTATAAGCTGCACCTTATTTTTAGGCACTGTCCATCGTTCGTTTATGTTTTGTATTATTTTTAGTTCGTTTTATTCATATGTTTTTAAGATTTATTATTTTGTAGTTTTAATTCTTTTCCTAAAATTATTATTTAGATTTACAATTATTTACTTTGTATTTGTGTCAAGAAAGTACTGAATTAGGTTTAAGACCTGTGTACTTTCATAAATAAATAAATAAATAAATACATGTTTTTATTTAGTTTTTTTTTTTTTTTTTTTTTTTGGCACCAATGCTTCAGTGCCAAGTTGCAACAATGTTGGCCGCTGCCACTTTTACCGATGGTTGCTGCCCTGCATCCCCTCCCTCAGAGCACGTACCTCGCCCGTCCTCACCACCGCTCGCGAAAGACAGTCGCAATGTTTTCCAAGCAGGAGCAGAGAACGTGGATAAAAATTCAGTGTGCTAGGGGTCGCATTGCTAAACAGTGTCACCGAGGATTGAAGGAAGCATACGGTGCAGCTGCGTTACCGTTCAGAACGGTAGCAAGATAGGTTGCAGCCTTTCGAGATGGGCGCGAACGTGTGGAGCACATGCCTCGATCTGGTCACCCACCAGTAAGTGATGACAATGTACAGATGGTGTCCGCGTTAGTAGAGGTGGATCGGAACGTAACGATTCGTCAATTGGAGCAAGATACCGGACTGGCGCATTCAACTGTCCTCCACATCCTGAAGGACTTGCTGAAAATGAGGAAGATTGCGTCCAAATGGGTGCCGCATGACTTAACCGACATGCACAAATGGCTGCGATATGACGCTTATCGTATGCACATGCAGCATTATGAGCGCGAAGGAGAGGCCTTCTTACGGCGTATCATAACCATTGACGAGACGTGGGCCAGATCTTATGAGCCACAGTTAAAACGCCAATCGAACGAGAGGCGGCACCACGGATCACCACGGAAACAAACAGTTCGACCAACCCCCACCAATGTGCAGTTAATGTTGATTCTTGCCTATGATTGGGATGGTGTGATCATCCGTACCATTGAAGACGTTAAGCAGGCTGCCGAGCGCTCTCTTCGTACCATCAATAGATTGGGCAGTGCCAACAGGATCCAACGACTTCCGCATCGCTGGGAACACGTTGTACGCAACGGTGGGGACTACATCGAGGGCCTGTGAAAATTGGAACCATCTGAGTTATTAATCCAGTTATAACTAAGGTGCCAAAACTAAAAAACCAACCCATGTATCTGATGAGGGTAGGACGAACGATTGCCTGGACAAATAGGTGGGATCAATGTTAGAAGGGTACTCGTTGTTAAGAGAGTTAGAAATGCGTTAGATGAAACTGTTTATATAAGCCGACTCAAGATGGTTTGGTCAGAGAGAGAGAGAGAGAGAGAGAGAGAGAGAGAGAATATATGGGAACTTATCGCTTGTTCTTAGCGATCTGCCTACTTGTTCTCAGACTTCATCCTTCTTCATTTTATTTTTACAGTCAGGATGCGACAAATTAAATAATGTTATGCAATTTCACTTCTTCAAAGAGTTGCTCTGATGTCGCACTCATCCATTGCAATGACAACACACAGTGACGCGGGCAGCGGTCAAACTCGACAAGCTGCATCTGATCGCCACCGCATAGTAGAACGCTGCACCGACTTGAACGCTGCCTGTCTGAAAGCTTCTATTTCATTCTGTAGGAAGTATTTGACCGGCACCGCCATAACAACCGGGTGAGTTAGCCGTGGTCGTTACGGTATGACTGCTGGCAGTCGCTCACATCCGGGAGGCGAGGAGGTTCGAATCCCCCCGCCGGCAACCTTGAAGATGGTCTTCTGAGGTTTCCCATCTTCTTTCCAGGCAAATGCCGGGGTTGGTCCCTAACTATAGGCCGCAGCCGCTACCTTCCAACTACTCGTCCTTACATTCCAACTTCCCTCCCCAACGGTACTTGTAGCTCACCCATTGGGTGTCCGTCTCGAAGCAGCTATAAAACTGGCGAGCCGAACATGTCCTCGGACACTCCCAGCACTAAAAGCCATACGCTATAAAAAAAAATTAAAAAAAGCCATCACGATCGCTCCTGTGTGTGAGAGCCTTAATACGCATTAATCTTGGTCTCGGCTACACTCCAATAGTGATTTTGTTCTTTTGAAGCACGCATTAAAATTGAGTATCTTGCACATGGTTTGTCACATAGCCTAATTTACACACGCATTCTGGTGAAGGGTCGTAATTGTCTATTTTCCCGCAGAGTGTCGCCATTCTTGTCACTGCGCTGCGGATATTGTCGTTTGGTCCTATCCATTTCCGGTTGATCAACAGTTAATCAAAGTTTAAACCGACATATGATGGCCAAAATAGACACACCGCAAAATGTAAACAAGACATAAAACACAACCCACGGGGATAACTATAACGGTCAGAGAGAAACACAATGGACAACGGTACACATACGAAAAAGCAAACGATATACCAGTCAAGAGAAATTAATGGTTGGTTGGTTCTTAAGTTTAGGGGCTGCGACAACGCGGTCATGTAGCCCCGTGTACTTTGGGTGTGTGTAGAATCTGTCTGATAACCGGTGTTAATTGTGATGACTGTATTAGTGTGTGTTATCTGTTATTTTAATTTAAGTACTGCAACTTAGAATTTTTCAAATAGTTCCTACTTTTGCCGCCAAGCGCCACCGTCAACGACTACTAGGCTAAGTTCACAACTCAGCTGCTAGACGCCACCGCAGTCAGAGAAATTAATCATCGGGAGAGGAGTGGATGAAAACTATGATCTTAAAACTGCGGAACAAACGGCTCGGCTAAATTTAGGCAATCTCAAATACAATACCACTAGAGAAAATGTAAGAAAAGGAATCGAAGGTAGCATCGTTCCGAATTCTTGAGGATCAAGAATGACCAGATTTCTGGTCCAAAGGAGTGAGTAAGGAAATTTCGTTTTCGGACTCCACGCTACATCGGAGGAGGAGAACTAGTTATACAATAAACAAACAAATATTGAAGGCTTAAGAAACGCGATACCATTCACACCAAAGAAAGGAATGGACAATATTCCTAAGGAACATAGGACAAAGAAATTCAATGAACAAAATACTAGAAACAGTTCTACAATAATATGACATTGTTATACATGTAGAAACTTTAGCAATACCCTACATCCAATGGATATCCGGAATATACTCATCACTAGGACTAGGTTTTTTTTAAATATGTAAATACGTATTTTAAGCATTTTTCAATAAATACATAAATTCCTGCTTTTCACTTATTAGCACATAAAAAGACATATTTACATTTTTTAAATCAGTTTATTCCATTTTTGCTCTGTGTTACTTCAACGGGGAAGAACCTTAGAGCTATCTAATCTTCATGCAGAGCATATGTCAGCTTGCAACTGTGTTATCTTAACTTGTCGCCCCGTGCCACTCACTGGGGAAGCCGGGAATTTCCTTGTCTATAGCCTAATTGCACCACGTGCTAGACCTAGACCTCTCCCCCTAGCTACCTGGAACCAGTGTCACTCACATGTAGTTCATTTCTGGCACTGAAGTGTAAGGCAGTTCTACGATGCCTAAAGTAAAATCAAGTTATCATCTGCAACAGTATGTTGCAGAAATTAAAGATAATTATACTTTTGATGGGGGCGTTCTGTTCTGCCAACCCTGTGGGAAAGCAACCACGGCTGAACAGCGATCTGAAATTACACAACCCCTCAACGGCAAGAAACACATTGCCGCAGTTTCACGCCTTCAGAAGTGTTTCGCGATAATCGTCGGTCATTTGTGATTGACAACCTGAAGATTTATCACGCTGTGTATTGGTATGCTTTCATCGAAAGTTGTCAGGTGTGTGTTACAAAGAGGGAGGACATTTTCACCATCGGCTATGAGCACTGTTAAGTACACATTATTGAACATGTTTGGTAAAAGTGTAAACGTGCACACCAACCACCTGCTGAACCGTGTACGCGCGTCCGCGATCTGCGCCAGTCAAAGCCGGCTTAGCTTGCTGTGTTTAACGGGGCGCACAAAAATGATGTATTTGAAATATTTCAAAAAGTGTATGTTTCAGGGCTTTAAAATTTAGTCCCTTTCAGATCTACGGAGTAATGTTTCTCGTAGGCTATCTGAGGGAGAGGGGGGCGTAAAATGAGCTATGTCCGGTCTTTGTAAGACAACTTCAACATTTTGGCTATATTGACCTATATTCGAATGCCCAAGGTCCCCATAGACTCACTTAGGTCACAAATATTCTAAAATCGTTTCTAAGTGTGCACCTACAACCAACATGCAAATTGCAGCTTCCTAGGCCCAGAGCTGCGATGATGAGTCAGTACATTATTTTTGGATTGTATATAAAGATGATGATAATTGTTTTAAGGGGCCTTACATATAAAGAGATATAGAAGAGGACGATAGTGTGGTGGAAAATATTGGTATAATGTGAAAGCTGAACTATTACAAATTAGCAAAACCCCATGGCACCATAGCCCACGAGGGGCCTTGGCCTACAAGCGAGCGCTGTGTAGCCATTTGGCCTACAGATTGTGGGGTGATGGGAGGTTAGCGCGACGGGTTCCCTCGGCCATTAAACTTGGTTTTCTTCGACGGGGCGCTGCCTCACTGTCAGACAACTACTCAATTGTTCTCACGAAGCTGAGTGCACCCAGTTCCAGCCCTTACGTCAGTTTCTAAAACCTCTGACGGAGCCGGTAATCAAACCCAGGGCCTCCGGGAGGCAGGACTAGTACAAAAATAACGTTACGAATCCGTCCACAGAAGTAAACATAAAATAAAATGGTTTATTTCAAACCGAACAACAAAATCAGATTATCACAATTCTTATGAATATATAGTAGGACTTGCTGTTAGAAACAAGTAGTTCCGTGAAGAACTAAAGCCTATTTTCATTTATCCTACTTATGTTAATTGCCACTATCAACATACAAAATTTCAGTCTGATTACTGTAATAGATTCGTAGATATTGAGAACCAACTAAATATTTCGGATGGTCCCCATGTTGGATCTTTATGTGTGTAGGTCTTAAGAGTTTTGTAGACTGCTGTTACACGAAGATTATTTTGTGCGTGTAGTATTCAAACTTCAATCGCATGATTAGGACACAAGAAATAACGAGATTTTAACATTTCGCACAGCTGCCATCTTGTGGTTATGTAAACAATTGAAAAAATTAGATGCCAATGGATTAACATTTGTATTAAGATTTACTGTACCAAGTTTCACTGCACTCGGATTGTTCAATTGCGATTGTTCAATGTGAATATTTATATAACAGCTTAGGCTTTCACGGCCGGCGTTCATAATGAGGTACAAGTTTTTCGGGCTTGTAGGCCGTGGTCCAGGCAGGATATCTCCCGACGTTTCACCGGAAACTGCGTCCGGGGCATTATCAGGGGGGGGGGGACGCAGTTTCCGGTGAAACGTCGGGAGATATCCTGTCTGGACCACGGCCTACAAGCCCGAAAAACTTGTACCTCATTATGAATATTTATACTTCGCGTCGCCGCCATGTTGGATTTGTTATCACCAGGTTATTGAAAGTCCTATAGGTGAACTTATGTTCATGGGGCCCCCATGAACATACAAGAATTCAGTAAGATTTCTGTAACAGATTCGTAGATATTGAGAACCGTCTAAATATTTCGGATGGTCGCCATGTTGGATTGTTATATGTATAGGCCATAGAGTCATGTACCTTTAAAGGAAAATTATTGCGGAGGTTCATTATTCAAACTTTCACTTCGATCGCATGATTACGACACAACAAATAAAAACTTAATTTTAAAATTCGCACAGCCGCCATCGTGAGGTTACCGGTATGAAAACAATTGACTAAATTAGATACCAGTGCATTACAATGTGTATAAACATTTGCTGTAACAAAATTCATTGCGTGTGGATCATTAAATGGTGGTAAAAGTCTATTTAAAACCTTCAACTTCGCTTGGCCGCCATATTCATTTTGTAGTTAACCGGTTTCTGAATGTCTCATAGATGAACTTCCAGTAGTGCCCTTTATCTCCGTACAATACAGGTAATAGTTTCAGAGACATTAAATGCCAGTGAAATATTTCGCACAGCCGCCATATTGAGGTTATGTAAACAATTTAAACATATACACTGTACCAAGTTTCATTGCGTTTGGTTGGTTAAATCGCAAGGAACGTCTATTTAAATGTCGCAATTTCGCTTGACCGCCATGTTAGTTTTGCAGTTAACAGGTTTTCATAAGTCACATAGATGAACTCACGGCCGACTGAATACGAGCTGCGCTCTATACCGGCCTTGACATTCCCAGTCAGAACCTATGTATAACATGTAATTGGAAAGTTTCTACTCGTTGCCGGTAGAGCGCACTCCCCTCCCATTATAGGCGCGATAAGGAATCAGCTGTACAGTACGTATATTAAATGTGTAATCTCAAGAACCACTGGATGGATTTTGATGCTGCTTTCACCATTCTGTAAAGGTGATCTCGAGGAAGATGTGTGTAGAAAATAATTTATTTATGAACAAAGGGAGCCAAGCAGTAACGATTTCAGTGAAAAGGTCGAAAAAATAGCCTGGCGTCCGTGCGCTTTTTAAGCTTACGCTGGGCGAACCGTTAAAAATATCATTATATTATGAGTGTAAGAATTGTTCAGCGTGAGAAATTCTACAAAAAAGTCCGCGAGAGCATATCTCTATCTTCGATACATCGCCCACTATAAGTGTTTTTAGTTTGGACGGGAGGGGCATTTGGCTTGCACTTCGCCATTCTTAAATTACGTCTGACAGGAATTCCTTGCACATTCATAACTGTTCCCGGGCGAAGCCGGGGCGGGTTGCTAGTGACACTATATAATTATTATCATTATATATCACAAAATAAAATAGCGTGCTAATAAATCTAAGAGAAATTAGACATACCTTGCACCTTCTTCGGGTACAAGGACACTACTCCAGCACCGTCTCATTAAAAGGAAAGAGAGGATCAAAATTACAGCCGGGAACAAGTAGCAGCTAATCGTGTGTTGTGTTTTGTGCTAAGAGATCTTTCGACAAATTATCAGATACCGTGTGCCTTCTTTTTCACGAAGCAGCTGTCAGGACGGGACTTACATAAACTCCTGCTGGACGTTATCCTCGAGGTTGAACAATGCGGTTTCATAATTATAATAACTGTCTCTGATAATCACAAAACTAACACTACAATGATGAGGCATTTAGGGGGAGGGAATTTGCAACCAATGGTCAATCACCCATACGACGAGTCTAGGAATGTATTCCCTAGTTTTGATCATTGTCACATTCTAGAAAAAAAAAAAAAAAATTAGAACGCAGTTTCTGTAACGAGAGATGACTGATGGTACTGGAATAATTTCAGGGAAATACTTGTCATTACTATACACAATGCAAAAGGGTGAGATCGTCAAACCGGTCAGACACCTCACTAAAAAACACATCGAACCCACTAAATTTGAAAAAATGAATGTTCGGCGTGCCAAGGAAGTGTTCTCGTCAGAAGTTATTGGTGCCATTAGTACACTGAAAGAAAATATAGGCATGCACCCGGAAGCGTACACATTCATGGACGCAGAAGCAACCATTTTTTTTTTGAAAAAGTTAATAAATGGTTCGCTATGCATGACGTAAGCATCTCATATCATCATATTCAGTCTAGATATCCAGACAAAGGGCATTTTTCCTCATTAAATGTCAGTCGCCTAAACTGGCTAGAGGAATATTTTCTTTCTTACCTTGAAACTTTGAAAGCTGCTAGTAACGCTGCTAGAAAGGACTTCCTGAGTTCTGAGACTTACGAAGCTACCTATACAATTAATCACGGATTCAGCTGTCCAGTGCATAAGGTATTTTCTAAAAATGGGTAGAGTAAAGTCGCCAAATATGGGGAGTTTTTTTTATAGGGCTCACATTAGACATAAGAAGGAACGGAATAACTTTTGTTTTCTCACCAATGTTAACCTCAGGCGATATACTATGTATATTATAAATATGGGCACGTTTGATGTTGTAATACCCTCTGATATTATTGTTAACTTTAAAAGTCCACTTTCCCCGTATTAGGCAACCGGGTTTCGTAATATGGGGAGGTGAGAAACCTCACGGTTTTTATTTATAATAGGTACACTGAATAGTATACCCTACTAATTACAGCATTAATTCTGACATTTTTTTCGTGTGGCCTCCTGAGAGGCCGAGTGCAGGTCTTTCTAGTCGACGCCCTTGGGCGACCTGCGCGTCAGGATGAGAGATGGAATGGATGAAGATGAATGAAACTGGGCAAGGATGTGGAAGGAAGCGGCCGTGGCCTGTTAGAAGGTACCGTCCCAGCATTTGCCTGGTGTTGAAAAATGGGAAACCACGGAAAATCATTTCAAGGACGGCCGACGGTGGGGCTCGAACACACGCGTCTACCGAGTCAGCAGAGAGCTTGGCCCCATGGCCTAACGCTGCGCTTTAGCCAGCGTAGCCACTACTGTCGGTAATTCTGACAATGTAATGAAATCATGAACACAAATAGTACAAAAATACAAAAATGAATATTTTAAGTAAATAACAGTCCTAGTTTCCTGTTGCCGAACTTCCAAACCGTTCAGCAGAAAAATGCATAAACTTTAATGAAAACCGAGTGATTCTGATCGAATTCAACTGTAACGAGGTGCAAGGTATGTCTAATTTCTCTTAGATTTATTAGCACGCTATTTTATTTTGTGATATAATTTGCATTTTGATATTGTGGGAATTATAATGATAATATAATAGTGTCACTAGCAACCCGCCCCGGCTTCGCCCGGGAACAGTTATGTATGTGCAAGGAATTCCTGTCAGACGTAATTGAGGAATGGCGAGGTGCAAGCCAAATCCCCCTCCCGTCCAAACTAAAAACACTTATAGTGGGCGATGTATCGAAGATAGAGATATGCTCACGCGGACTTTTTTGTACAATTTTTCATGCTGAACAATTCTTACACTCATAGTATATTGATATTTTTAACGGTTTGTCCAGCGTAAGCTTAAAAAGCGCACGGACGTCAAGTTCTTTCTTCGACCTATTCACTGAAATCTAAAATCGTTACTGCTTGGCTCCCTTTGATCATAAATACATTATTTTCTACATAAATCTTCCTCGATATTACCTGTACAGAATGGTGAAAGCCGCATCAAAATCCATCCAATGGTTCTCGAGATTACCCGTGATATCCAAGAATCGGGGACTTTGTTTTACACTAAGTAGAGATAAGTCTTTGTCGTGCAATGCTTGGTGAACAGCGCTGTGTGAGCAGTTGAGTAACTAACAAGATTTCATGAAAAAGGTCTCATTGTCTAGGCCGGTATGAGCGCATTCAGTCGGCCGTGATGAACTTCTAGTAGTTCCCTTTATCACCGTACAAAATTCCAGGGTGATATCGGTAATAGTTTCGGAGATATTGAATGCTGGTGAAATATTTCGCACAGCTGCCATGTTTGATTGGTGAGACGTAACAAGATTTGAAGGGTACGGTCAGGTTCGTCCGGAATAGTGCTATGAACTTACCGAGTTTCATTGAAATCGCTTCAGCCGTTTAGATTTTATTAGACACACACACGAATCACACACGGACAAAAGGTGATCTCATCAGCCTTTTTTTTTTTTTTTTTCCATAAATGAAAATAGGCTAAAAATAATGGCAAAAATCTAGTCGTAAATATTGTTGTTAGGGGCAGATGACCTCATAGTTCCGCCCCTTAAAACAACAATAACTAACTAATATTGTTGTTGTTTCTTATGGCTAGCCCGGATTCCAATCCATCCTTTCTTGCGTTCCAATAGAGTAGTAAATACACACATCAAAAAAAGTTTTGCATCACCTCGGTTCCCAGATCTCCGGCATATAGACGTTGACTGTGTATATTGTATCCAAGATACAGTCCCTTTGACTGTTCATAGATGTCACTAAAACTGCTCAAAGATGTAAACAACCATGCATGAGCAGGGCCTATTAGACGGAGGGGGTACGACAGCCGATCAGTTCCAGTCATTCCACCAGGACGAAGGTACGCTGCTCATGTTGTCTGTAGTTCTACCATGCCTAGAAGGTCAATACCGCAGTTCGATCGCGTCCGCATTGTTACTTTGTGTCAAGAAGGGCTCTCAACAAGGGAAGTTTCCAGGCGTCTCAGAGTGAACCAAAGCGATGTTGTTCGGACATGGAGGAGGTACAGAGATACAGGAACTGTCGATGACAGGCCTCGCTCAGGCCGCCCAAGGGCTACTACTGTAGTGGATGACCGCTACTTACGGATTGCCGCTCGGAGGAACCCTGACAGCAATGCCACCATGTTGAATAATGCGTTTCGTTCAGCCACAGGACGTCGTGTTTCAACTCAAACTGTGCGCAATAGGCTGCATGATGCGCAACTTCACTCCCGACGTCCATGGCGAGGTCCAGCTTTGCAACCCCGACACCATGCAGCGCGGTACAGATAGGCCCAACAACATGCTGAATGGACCCCACGGAATTGGCATCACGTTCTCTTCACCGATGAGTGTCGCATATGCCTTCAACCAGACAATCGTCGGAGACGTGTTTGGAGGCACCCTGGTCAGGCTGAACGTCTTAGACACACTGTCCAGTGAGTGCAGCAAGGTGGTGGTTCCCTGATGTTTTGGGGTGGCATTATGTGGGGCCGACGTACGCCACTGGTGGTCATGGAAGGCTCCGAAACGGCTTTACGATACCTGAATGACATCCTCCGACCCATAGTGCAACCATATCGGCAGAATATTGGAGAGGCATTTGTCTTCATGGACGACAATTCTCGACCTCATCGTGCACATCTTGTGAATGCGTTCCTTCAAGATAACGACATCGCTCGACTACAGTGGCCAGCATGTTCGCCAGACATGAACCCTATCGAACATGCCTGGGATATGTTGAAAAGGGCTGTTTATGGACGTCTTGACCCACCAACCACTCAGAGATTTACGCCGAATTGTCGTTGAGGAGTGGGACAATTTGGACCAACAGTGTCTTGATGAACTTGTGGATAGTATGCCACGGCGAATACAGGCATGCATCAATGCAAGAGGACGTGCTACTGGGTATTAGAGGTAGTGGTGTGTACTGCAATCTGGACCACAAATGCTGAAAGTCTAGCTGTATGATGGTACAACATGCAATGTGTGGGTCTCATGAGCAATAAAACGAGCTGAAATGTTGTTTGTGTTGATCTCTATTCCCTTTGTATTTAACGGTTCCGGAACTCTTGGAACCGAGGTGATGCAAAACTTTTTTTGATGTGTGTATTTCTCTTACAATACGTTGTACGATAAAAATAGCTACTGACATAAAAAATCCTACATGTTACTATCTACATTTTTTGTTACATCCGTATTACCTTGAGACTAATAATATAAAGAGATATATTAGAGCATTTAATTTCCAAAATGTAACCCATGAGTCACTTAAATAGAGTTTATGAAAAATCAGTCGGATACCTATTTACTTTGATGAGTTATTTTCCTGAATTTCACATTTCTCCCCTAAACCATTTGTGAGATACACACACCGTTAAAAATCATTGAAAATCCTTCAACGCTCCATTTCAACCCTAAAAATACATCAGTTTATTTCTAATGGTTAATTCATATGCCGAATATCACATTTATAAATTAAACGACTGAAGAGCTATTAAAATTCATGAAATGCAGGATTAAGCTCCTTTAAAATCTGTACATCCTAAAATCCCTCCTTTTCTCCCACTTACGGCGTAAGGGAAGTAAATTCCCCGAATTTCGCGTTCATCGATAATGCGGTTATGGCTGGGCGTTGATGTGGAAGTCAGTTTGCTAATATTATTTAATTATTTATTTATAGATAGAATTCGATTGGACCTATGGATTTAAAAAAAATGCAGCAATCACCCGTCACAGCACTGTCTGGCTGTCATCATAAGCCATGAGTCTCTGGTTAAAATTCTTACCATCAAACTACTTACAACAGCATCTAGCATAATTACATACAGCACAGTTGAATGGTAATTACGTCCGGGTAACATTAGTATAACTCGAGATCTTCCCTCCTTCGACGTAAATTTTATGGGCAAACCGTTGAGTTGACAAGTACGGATTGACTTCATAATAGCTAGGGACAACTTGGTACGGTACATCAGTTCAGCGCACCCATTAAAAAGAATTAATTAATTGTAGTCTGTAGAAATAAGGGAGATGGTTGGGATAAGTCACCCCCAGATTTTAAATATCATAATCTGAAAATATCATGGTGTTTAGGAAAAACACATTTAGGAGTCTCGGGAAGTCAAAGTTGAACCACTGAACTTCGGGCTCTCGCATCGCACATATAGCTTTGAATTAAATTTGCTTTCGCGACTTGATCTGTTTGATGGCTACTGGTTTGCATACAACTCACATGCTTATATTACTGAATACAATATTACTTACCTTTGGCTGGAACGACGGAGATTGATGCCCTCGAAACATTCTAAAATAGAGAAAGAATTCCATCAATGATCCAATATAAAAATACGCTCTCTACTGGCAAAAGAACCATTTTACCGTATGAGAATACATTTGAGAACTTAAAATAATGTTTCGTGCACATACAACCACCAATAAAGCAAGAGTAGCTTAGAGTGAAACTGGAACCAAACCGAAGAGAGTCTTCACATGAAATATCATGGTTACAAATAAGGCTAAACGACGACGACAACAACAACAACAAACGTGCAAAATACATCAGCCCTTCAGTGCAGTCTCTCAAAAAAGCAATGCACAGGAATGCATAAGAAAACATACTATGTTTGACAGTTCATTCTTATTAGACTATTATTATTATATCTCCCTTCTACTCATTTGGGGCCCGTTTCTGACTTTGTCCACGAAGTAGCAGATGGTCTGGCACTCCCGGGTGGGTTTGGGATGCTGAATGCCTTGTTAACTGTGGAGACAGTCTCACAGCGTGTCGGCACAATTAATTATCTAACCAGTTGTGCTATTTGGACTTCCCAAAAGAATGTGGATTTACGAATTCATTAATACATTTATTAATAAATTAATAATGGTTAGATTAAATGGCAGGCCATTTAAATGTATATTCCTTATGCAGACCTTTCAAAATGAAGTAACATGTATAGAATGAAACAACGGCAGCTGCATTTCCTAAGCGTACAGCTGCTTATCAATGTTGGTCGCCGGTGGATAAGAGCAACATCGTAAGATGAGCGTTCAAAATATGTAAATTTTACTATCTTATTTTTCAGGAAAATGGCACCCGAAGTGGAACTTACAGTGGATGATCATATTATTAGGGCCACTAGGTAAAAGTTGTATTTTTCGAACTTTAAAAGACATACAAAACAAAATTTCACTTATATATACTTTATTTATCTAAAATGGACGTTGACATACATATTACACTAATTTACATTTGAAACAGGGTCGTTCAAGGGGTAGTGATGTGCAATCTATAACCTCTCCTACACAAATGTCATCCTCTCCTTCACGTGGCGAACTTGCCCGTTTCCACAGACGAGGCTCTGGCGACCGAGGCACGGCGGGATAACCGTTACATCAAGTACAGAGGAAATGCTGTATTACAGCCTGTCCATGGGCTGAGAGATGGCATCCCCATTAATGGACTTACTTTCTTCAGGCTAGCAACCCGTTGGAAGGACATTTTCATTGCTTTCAAGTCTTGTAAAGGAAAAAAACCGGACGGATTCTACAGTTGACGAACGTGGCAAAGGAAAGGATACGAATTGGAAAAGAAAGGATATTATTAGATGTGCTACCTGGAATGTTCAGGGTATTGGACACAAAGATGATCAATTAGACGATATTCTATCTAAAAAAGATATTTCAATTGCAGTTATTTCTGAAACAAAGAAAAAGCTTCAGGGATCCAAGGAGACAAGAAATTATTTACAGTTTTATAGTGGTGTTCAACGAAATGTTAGAGCACAGGCAGGGGTTATGTTTATGGTTCACAAGAGATTACGATCAAATATTGATAGCTATACTTTTTGGAATGAAAGGATCATTCAAGTAAGAATAAAACTATCCAGAGGATATTTGACAGTTATAGGGGTATATGCACCGGTTGAAGGATACTCGAAAGAAAGTGATATTTTGTATAATGATCTACAGAAGATAATCAATATTACTAATAGACAAGATATGATACTGTTAATGGGAGACTTTAATGGCAGAGTTGGTAATGAGAAAATTCAGAATAACATTGGTATTCATGGAGAGGTAACCCGCAATAATAATGGAACAAAATTAACAGATTTCACTATCTTCAATCAGTTTCGGATTATGAATACACTATTTCCACACAAGGACAGTCATAAATATACGTGGTCCGCAAGAAATCAGAAATCAATTATTGATTATATCATTTGTAATGGAAAATTGGCAGATTTAGTTTTGGATACAAGAGTTTATCGAGGACCTGAATTAGAAACAGACCACTATTTATTAGTTGCTCCTATTCGTTTAAACCCACGGTGGTTCAAGATAAAGAAACAAAGAACACAGGAAAACGAAACTTTATATAAGGTTAACCTTTTAAATGATCCCAGTATAAAATGGCTATACCAAAACAGGCTTGATAATCACATTCAGATGATTCAACTTTCTGACGATGTGGAAGACGAGTGGTCCAATTTGAGTTCAGCTCTAAAACAGTCAGCATTTGAAAGTTCGGGAGAAAAAAGAAGATGGAAAAAGAAAAAGGGTTTAAGAATTTGGGACGAAGAAATTAAAAAAGTAATCTCCGAAAAAAGAAATTCATATAAAAAGTTTCTGTCAACTGGTAAATTAGAAGATAAAATTGAATACCATCATAAAAGAGCAATAGCAAAAAGAGAAGTTCGGAAGAAACACAGGGAAAGTTGGGAAAACTTTGTCTCGTACCTGGAGACTGACATAACAAGACCACAACCACAAACCTATACAATTTTGAAAAAAACTAAATAGGGAAGTAAAAGAAGATGTAAAAATTAATGCAATATCCCACAAAGAATGGCTTGAGTATTTTCAGAGCCTTTGGTCGAGTCCAAATATTGAACAACTTGTTTTACAAGCATCTAACAACAAGTCATCGGAAAATATTACACTCGAAGAATTAGAACGGGTCTTGAGGAAACTTCGAAATGGGAAAACACCTGGAGAAGATTCGATAAATGCAGAAATGTTAAAATATTCAGGCGATGCCTTCAAGAAAAGATTTCTCAGATTATTGAATTTAATCTGGATGGGTAACAGGCCTCCAGAAGATTGGCAAAAGGCAATAGTAGTTCCTCTTCATAAGAAGGGAAATATGAAAGTTTAGGAAAATTATAGAGGAATAAGTATACTTAACTCTGGATACAACATTTTTGCAAACATTGTTAAAGAAAAATTACTGAAACATTACTCTGAGTTAATAGGGAATGAACAACATGGGTTTAGAAAAGGTCGCACATGTGCAGATGCCTACTTCACCTTAAAAAAAATTATCCAAAATCGCAGGGAGTTCAATTTGGAAACACACATATAATTTGTTGATTTTAAGAAAGCCTTTGATTTTGTTGACAGAAACAGACTTATTGACATATTGGCCAGAGATGGTGTCCCCCAACAGTTAATTGATAACATTTCCAACATGTATAGTGGTACTCTTATTTCAGTAAGGTTAAGTAATCATAAATCCGAGTGGAAGCCAATCAGCAGAGGGGTAAGACAAGGCTGTGGACTCTCTCCATTGCTATTCATAATCTACATGAATGCTATAATAAAGGAATGGAGGTGTGAAAGACATGGTTCAATACCTATCAGCAGGCATCTAAAAAATTTAGATGCTATACTATTTGCTGATGATGTTGCATTGGTAGCAGCTTCTGAAGATGATCTGCAGTGGTCAGTTTTCAACCTCCAGAAAGTGGCATCAAAATTCAGCATGTGCATTTCTACTGAAAAGACTAAAGTAATGGCCTTTAAGGGTAAGGACCCTATCCCCAGTAAAATTTGTCTGGATGGTAAAATTTTAGAAAGAGTTAACGAATTCAAGTATTTAGGATATCATTTATCATTTCAAGAAGAACGAGACATAACTGCAAAAATAACTAATTATACCAGAACAACAGGAATCATCAATCACGTCATGAAGCCATCTCTTGTCCAAAGGCATACACGCTTGCGTTTGTATAACACATTAGCCAGACCAACCCTATGCTATGGCAGCGAGGCATGGACAATAAGATGTCAGGACATCTCCCGACTCACAGCACGCGAAATGACCTTTATGCGCCGAACAGCAGGCTATACTAAATGGGATCATAAGAGAAACGAGGATGTGCTGAAGGAACTAAAAGTGAAACCAATAACTACATACATTTGTGACTACCAAGAGAACTGGAAGCATCATGTCCAAAGGATGGAACCTGGAAGATTTCCAAAGGAGATCCTTCGCTACCAGCCACGGGGAAATAGATCGATAGGACGTCCGATGAAGAGATGGAGGGAAAGTGCAAGACCGTAACGGGACATTTGGCCCAATACTTGGAAGGAAGAAGAAGAAGAAAACATTTGAAACAATAATGAAAATCATGAAAAACCTAGGGAAATCTAATATTTTGTAACACCTCCCTTTGCAGCGATTACAGCCTGGACTCTTATCTGGCATACTGCAAATGCACCTGAGACAGTTATTTTTAATTTAATCATCATGATGCCACACTTTGACGAGTCTTTCGAGCAATTGAATTTTGTTCGTGACATTCTGAGCAGAAATTTTCCTCTTCATTGGCTCCCAAAGGTTCTCGATCGGGTTGAGGTCGGGAGAATTCCCAGGCCAGTCCAGAACCATCACTTTGTTGTCCAGAGGGAACTTTGTCACTAATTTAGCTTTGTGGCAAGGTGCAGAGTCATGCATAAATAAAAATTTGCCATCTGGGAACCATTCACGAACTTGTGGGAACAGCCGTTTCTCCAGAACCTGGATGTACTGGTGTTGATTCATCATTCCTTCGATAATATACAGGCGGTCAGTTCCTTTACTACTGATGACGGATCACACTATGACACTTAACGGGTGCTGAACGGTCCTGACAATGCAGTCACTATTGTATTTCTCACCCTTGCGCCTCCTCACAAATACAGATTTGTCATCTAGGATGTGTATTGATGACTCAACCGAAAAGCAAACCTGAAAAAACGTAGCTTTGTACAGTATATGTTTACGCGAGGTACGATTGAGCTTAACAGGCAGGAAAAAAAACAACAAATCACACGACTGGCAAACAGCTTACCCTTTTCCAATCATCAGCAGTCCAGTCCCGATGTTGCTTTGCCCAAAGTAATCGCTTCATCATCATCATCATCGCTGGCGTCAGTAATGGTTTCTTTGCTGGACGACGACAAGTGAATCCCAACTCTTTGAACCTTCGGCGAGCAGTCATTAACGATCAGTTGATCCCCGCTTGTCGAATCTTTGTAGAAATGACTTTCATTGAAGCCTTTCTGTGGTTAATGACAATATTTCTTAACTGGCGCTCTGCTCGTGGAGTGGTGATTCTTTTGCGGCCACATTTACTCACCCGTTTAGGTGACAATTTCGTCCCTTGGTCAATTTGTATCTTAATTCTGTCCACTGTTGACTTTGAAACAGAAGCAATAGATGCTATTTTTCTGTGAGAATGATCAGTATTCAATAAAAGGGTTTTTATTGCCGAAATTTTACCCGGAGAAAGGTCTCTAGCTTTCCCCATGTTTGTTTTCTAAATACCGGTATTTTAAATTATGTACTGAACTATAATTAACTGTATTTAGCCTTTGACACTTTACTGTATCGTATACAACGTAAAATTCACACAAAAGTTGCAATGGAACAGATCTACGATAAATTACACGTGTCACTGCAACAACAGTCAGCAAGGAGCTGTAACATAATTGGCGCCTTTCTCGGTTAATGACCAGAGTTTTCATTATTATGCTTCTGAATATAGGACAGATGGTTGAATACAACTACAGAAATGTGTACTTAATAATATCCAACAATAAAAAGAAACAATGAGTTAATATTAATACAAGAATAAAGATCCAAACATTCATTCTCCAATTTTTACCTACTGTCGACCGAAGTATTACGTGCACTCGAGTTTGAAGGTTGTTTGTGAAGTAACCAATAGACCTACATAAAATCCAATAACATCATCATTTTCGTCGTTCTATTTTACGTTAGTTCATGTAGGATTGGAATTTTTAATTTATATTTTAATATTTTTATCGCAGTTGGAACACAAAATGTGCCCGTTTTTAAGCGTGTTTCAACGATGAGTCACATTTAAGAATTATTATCTCAAATCCCCGTCATCAGATCGAATGCAAATTTTAACACAATATACATTAGAATGTTGTATAACTGGTTTATTAATTTCAAAATTTTGTGTGTACAAGAAACAAAGTTGTTATTATTTTTGTAAGGTAACTTTTTCTCGGCTCCGGGTGGTTGGAAAATATAGCTCTTGGTCGCGTTGTAATCCTTATACATCAAGAAGTTATGCTGTATGACTTGAAATACGTAAATTAATTCACTTATTTTATATCGGTTTGTATTTGTTCATGGAAATAAGGCATGATTCACCAGCCAGCCGCTCCTGGGTAAGCTGTACAGCGTTGCTGAGATGGAGCCCATTACTGCCGAGCGAGGCGAGGTCGTATTTCCCCGTTCAAATATAAACCGATATAAAATAAGTGAATTAATTTACGTATTTTAAAGTCATACAGCATAACTTTTTGATGTATAAGAATTACAACGCGACCAAGAACTACATATTCCAACCACCCCAAGCCGATAAAACGTTACCTTACACAAATGATAACAACTTTGTTTCTTGGACACGCAAAATTTTGAAATTAATAAACCAGTTATACAACATTCCAATGTATATTGTGTTAAAATTTGGATTCGATCTGATGACGGTTTTGTGAGATAATAATTCTTAAACGTGACGCATGGTTGAAACACGCTTAAAAACGGGCACTTTTTGTGTTCCAACTGCGATAAAAAATATTAAAATATAAACTAAAAATTCCAAACCTACATGAGCTCACGTAAAATAGAACGACGAAAATGATGATGTTATTGGATTTTATGTATGTCTATTGGTTACGTCACAAACAACCTTCAAACTCTAGTACACATAATACTTTGGTTGACAGTAGTGGCCCTATAGCCCAGGCATATTAAGTTTTAACAAAAAAAAAAGTAAATCTGAAATTTGGCATAGATGTTCCCTAGTACCAAATCCTGAAAAGTCCCATCTCTGCGGCGTCCGCGTCATAGTTTTTAGGGAGTTCAAAAGGGCTTAAATGGGGCCTAAGTGCCAAAAACAGCATTTTGGCTTCCTGCGTTCAAAATATTGATCCAAAATCAGTTCTAATGAGCTTTGATAGTAATAAGAGAAGAACTGCGTTATATATAATGCTCTTATTGGTCGTAATTATTGCCATACATTTAAACAGATGAGTAATCAAACATTTTTAGCTCAACTTTTCTCACGAAAATTTGTCATTAGCCAAGACTTATCGTGTAAACAGCTGATGATAGCGACTAAAGGCCCGAAGTAAAAGTTGTAAAGCACACTTGTAGCTTTAAAACGATACATTGCCCATGTTCACCCGACAAACAGCAGCAGAGATACAGTTACAAATATAAACGTGGAAGTGTGGCAGTCGCTTTCCGAATGAACGCCCATTTACGCTGGTGGGCTCCATCTATTCACCTTTGCTGACTCAATGTTGTATCTTTGCTCAAGAACTTTTACGATGGTATTCCTTTGAATCCAGGTAAACTAGCAGAAACAGTTTGCATAGACAAAACGAGTTTAATGCAGTTAGCAGTTAAACGTACATTCATAATATGCATAATGCAATTAATAACAAAACAAAGCTTAAAAAGCTTTCTTTAGACAAAGAACACTTGCAAATCAAAGCTTACATCGGACTTAATCGTCCTCCTCATCGTCTGAGCCATCAAATGTGACGTTGCCACATGCTTTTCCACTGCAGTGCCCACACATTAAGGAGCATGGGCAATGTATATTTTTAAAGCTACAAGTGTACCGGTACTTAACAACTTTTACTTCGCTATCAGCAGAACTCTCACCGGCTGTCAAAAGAGCTCTTGCAGTTGCAGGACACCAAATTGAGGAGATGATCTGGAGCAGCTGGAAGATGAGCTGTCACTGGTACTAAAGCTGAGTGTTGGATTTTCCATCCCCATTGGGTCGGGTCCAAAGAAAATCCTAACCATTCCTGAACTTGCAAATATAGCCGCAGTGAATGTTGTTTGCATGCCGCCGAAGTCGGCGGAAGTGAAGCCAGCTGAAATGACGCTGTGACCGGTTGTTTGGCAATTGTTGGGCTGTATTTCACTACCCGAAGTTCGTCGAGGCGTTTGCACTCCGATTTGGCACTATCGAAAAGACAAATGGCGAACTTCTCTCCAGCTGATATTATGGCCTTTTCATCTCGAGCCGTAGAGACGAATACCTTCATTTCCTTGCGTGAAGATGCGGAATCCATCAATATTTCCCAGGCTTGCTGTTTGATGTACTCTACCCACAGCTTTCTTGTGCGAGATTTCTGGCTCATTGAAGAAAATGTGTCATGAAGCGACTCTTTGAGACGTTGAAGGCAAGAATATGATAGCAAGTCGTTGGCGGCGCCTTCTTGGAATGCTGTAAAAAGCGCCTGTATTTCGTCCTTGTCATCCTTCAGCCCGTCGTTCATGTTGAGTAACATTGTCCCGACAGCCTGTTTTGTCAGAAAATGCGCTCTGAGGGCCCTAGAACATGCACAGTTTCGCATTATTGATACATTTGAAATTGAAGGCATAACGTAATCATTTTTAAGAGCGAGCTAATTGCAAGCCTAACTAGAATATGCGTGTCCAGACATCATGTGAGTCACTGACGATTTAGCGTATATTTCCGCCCAGAGCTCCTCCAAACCGCTTCCATTCATCACGTAGCCGATTGCCCCAAGAAACGACATTAAAATGTGAAATCCGCCTAGACGAACAACCACGTTTTTTAGTTCCTCTGAAGTGTCCGATGCGACTCTCTCCGCAGCTTTCGCGTGGTCCTTGCTGAGAAAACGGGGTAATGGTCAACCAGCAGTTCGTGCGACACCTACAAAAACTCCTAACGAAGTTTCTGCGCACTTAGTTTTCGTGTCCAAAGAAACATTGAATGTGGAGCATGTTAGACAGGTCCGGAGGGAACTGAAATATTTGAAGCCAATCATACTCAGAATATGCTCGTCCCTTTTCCCTTGACTATGTTGAAGGATATGGCAATTGGTAAAGCACCGGGATTTGATGCCCTACGTCCCAAATTTCTTGTCAACTGCGGTAGAAATGCACGATCACGGCTCTGTACGTTTAGTTAGTTATTTATTGTTTTAAGGGGCGGAACTACGAGGTCATCTACCCCTGCCCTTTAAGTTTGCTACCAATATTCTGCAGACTGGTAAGATTCCTCACTTGTTACAGCAAACAAAAATCATAGTTATTTTGAAACCTGGGAAACCAAATAATACGCCAGAGAGTTACAGACCAATAGCTCTATTGAGTGTATGCTACAAATTAGTGGAACGACTCCTCCGGAACAGAATTCCAAAGTTGCCTTAAGACATCAGTGGCATTAATTGATCTTAAAAATGCATACGGCACTGTTTGGAGGGAGGGTCTGATTTACTAACTACGGTACTTCGAGTAATTCTCTGCAAGACCATTGCTAATCTATTCAACATGATGAGTAACAGACCGTTTAGAGTTGTCATGGGTAGTACAGTTAGTGCACGAAGGAAATTAAATGCCGTATTACCACAAGGTTCTATCCTGGCTCCACTTTTTTTCAGCTTGTATAGCTGATATGCCAAGGACGGAATTGTATATAGGTGATATGACAAGGACGGAATCAAGGACATTTAGATATGTGGACAACTGAGCGATAGCTACAAGAAGTTCAAACAAAAGAACAACCGAGATCACATTCAAAAGATCAAAATACAGTGCACATGAATTTGCGAGCTTAAATTGTTTGCTTCAACTTCACTTTCTTGGGTGAAGTTGAGTGTCTCCATTCCGTGGATTTCAGTTTTGAATCTGATGAAACATAAGCTACCCATGTTTCGTCGCCGGAGACTAATCGGCTTAGGAACCAAGACCTTCTGTTCCTTTTCGAATATAAGATGTCTAGTAAGTTTCATTATTATTACCATCAACACGATAGGTAGCCCTACTCCTAGTGATGTAAAATACCCAGGTATTTATAAATCGGTGTAAATACCCAGGGTATATACTCGGGTAAATACCCAATTTGGGTAAATACCTGGGTATTTTAGATTTTTCATCAAAAATCCTGTGTCGTGGTAAGTTAAAAATGGGTACCGGTATGCAAACTTCTACATTAACTTTGTAACTACATTAGATAGTTAAATTAAATATTATTAGAATTGGGAATTAGATCGGGAGATATAAACTAACAACTCCACTACACTGAAAAAGTTAGGTTAAGTACAGTAGGCATCAAACAAAGAATAGAAAATGAGAGGGAAGTACATTGTCAGTTTGAATTCTGGGTAGAATGAGCGGAGCAGTGTTGCCAACCCATATGATTGCTGGCAAACATCTTCACCCATTTAGGACCCACATATTACAAAAACTTCCTGATATGCATTTATATTATTTAGAGTATGATATTAAAAATTAATATTTTTTATATTTAAAATTGAATGAAAAATAACTTAAAGCACTTTTACTAAGCTTTTTTCAAATGTGCTTTCTATTGAATATATTTTATTACCTTTTGAGTTTTGGTATACACATTTCAATTAATATGCATATAGCCTACTCTCATTACTACAAAAGTAGCTTTTCCCACCCACATATTTGTTGCTCATTTCCAGTACCGTAATAAAACTCGACCTTCTCAATATCTTGGCATTTATTAAAAATTTAAAACACAAAACAACCAAAAGGTTTTATCCAATATTTTACTTTAGTTTAAGAAAAAAAACACACTTAAAGACAAGGTTACAGTGCCAGAACATATAAATACCCAAAAATACCCGGACGTCAGGGCTTCCATCCACTCACTCGTCCAAAAATAGTGAAATAGTGAGTGTTTTTTCTTCAAAAAAGTGAGTTTTTGTATGAAAAAGTGAATAAATAGTGAGTAAATTCATAGCATTATTCGCATTTATGGCCGTATATCTGGTTCATAATTTTAACTTTTGTTGATATCTGTAGGCACAATTAAGGGGGGGGGGCTTGGGGGGCTAAGCTCCCCATACCAACCGTAGCCTCCAAAAAATGTCAACCAAATTGCACCTATGTTAATATCTCTGAGTACTGTTTGTGATTTTTCATGTAGTTAGATGACACTTGGAAATAATGGATAGGAAAATCAATGCAACACTCAAGAAATTTAAATCGTGAAACAAAAATATAAATGTTAACTTTTGTTAAAAAAAAAAAAAAAGCTTTGTTAAAATTTTCGGCGATCACTGCACGGTTCCGGCTGTGGTATTGCACTATGGAGCTCGCTGCCGGCAACTCGCTCAGGCACCGGTGGCAGAAAAATGAACTACCCATTCATGGGTATATTTTGGGTCGTTTCTAGCAATCTGATTGTGCACGAAACCATTTTTAACGCAGAATGTGACCAGTTTTGTAAAAAAAAGTGAGAATAGTGAGTAATTTTATCAAATAGTGAGAAAAGTGAGGCTGCTTTGAAAATAGTGAATAATAGTGAGAAAAGTGAGTCGCTAGAAGCCCTGCCGGACGTCCATTTTCCTTTTCTTTCGATTTGAAGGATCAATATTGTTCCTGATTTCAATTTAAGGCATGAAATACCTGTGTTTCAGTCCTTGTTTGTCCAACACTTCATCAACACATCAAAAAGTGTTGTACAAAGCTCAAAAAACTGAAAATACCCTCATTTTGGGTATTTAAATGACCATTGGGTATATACCCGGGTAAATACCCAATTTATATTTACCTTCCCATTGGGTATTTACCCGGCCCAGATCACTACCTACTCCTAGTCGCTCCTCGATGTTTCCAAATGGAACGTCATCTCACATTTAAGATTAGCAGATTCTCAATTTCACCTCAGTTATTCTATGGACATTTTACTTAGTGTCGATGTTTTCTGGCACTGTTTACTATCATCTAAATATAATTTAGCGTCAGGCACGTATGTCCGTGACACCAAATTCACAGGCCAAGTTCTTCGGAGTTTGTTACAGCGCATATCTCAATGACACTTTGTTAACTGAGCTTTCTATAGATTTTTAAATCTTTTGGAGAATAGAATATATGAATCCTTCAGGGCCGTCTTCTACAGAAGCGGAGTTTTATTAACAGTTATTTCTAGAGACAAACTCGTAACCGTAAATGGCGATTCGTCGTCACGATGCCTGGCATTCCTAACTCACCTGTTTTTGAGATTCTTAACCAAGAGCTTGCAAGGGTTTCTTCGCCATTAAACATGAATTTATATCAGTTCATGTCATCAAAAATAAATATAAAACACAGCAATTTTACTAGGTTTATGCTGTATCTTGTGTGGGGTTTCACCTAGGAACACCATGCTGGCTCATCAGCGGGCTCATGGTATTCGTGCCCGGAGTCCCACAGGAGTAGCGAAATGCGCGCTACCTCCCCTTTAGCTGAGTTTTAATTCCTTGGCAGTGAAAGCCAATAAACCAAACATAAATATACTTCCTTTATGGAAGAACACGAGGCTTTAGGACACGTGGAAGTTGTTAGCATATCCGAGGACGATCTTCACCCCCCTAAGGAAATTGTACATATTAATAATCATCCTGTTTGGAAAAATCCATTACTAGGAACAACATCAGAATAGTTTCTACGGATTTACTCCTGACGCTAACAGGAAGTCACTTAATGACACCTTTTATAGTGGTCCCACTATACATGTCATTTTTTTTTCTTACTACATTTCCGTCTCTTTCCCATTGCTGGCATAGCTGACATCAAACATATGTATCGGCAAATCTTAATTTCTTCGGAGCAGCAGGATTTGCAAAGAATTTTCTCGCGAGATGAATTAATAAATGTATTAAGATTTTTCGCCTCAAAACCGTTTCTTAGAGCTCAAGCATTCGGTTCGGTTTATCTTGCAATGCGTTCTCGTCACATGTTGGCGGCTAAGTATGGTACTCTCAATCATTCTGAAGCTTCGAAGGCTTTAATTTTTATGTCGATGATTTTCTTCATCCGTCTAGTAGTTCAGAGGACTATTCCCATATCGCTGGATTTAAGGTCTTTACTTCATGGAGGTTGCTTTTCCCTTCATAAATGGAACTCTTAATTCTTAGGTTGATATTCTTCAAACTTTTTTATGGACTGATTCTTCTATTGTTCTCGCATAGATTGCCAAGCCCTAATCTTATTGGCAGACTTGTTGCCAAGCATATCTAAAATTCCCCGAACTCACTCGACAGGCACAACGGCACCACATTTCCGGGAAGGCAAACCCCGCTGACATTTGCCGAGGATGCACACCTATTTAGTAAACTACACTGCCTGACAATTGCTAAGGAACAAAGACATTGGTAGAAAGAAATATTCACAGGCAATGATTGAAGACATGCAACAAAGCACACACGTAATAGAGGTGGAGTGGTATATTTATAATGAAAATGAGTACAGATTTCACCTCATGGGACAGCAGGATAACAGATATACAGAAATCAATACATTACGTTCTTGTTTGGAAACAGTTCAGACTCACAAAATGAAGGTCGATAGCAGTCTCTCAGTACGGAAAATGCCTTTTTGGACACGAATGCACATAGTGCACCTGTTATTCGTGTTGTCTACTAAACTGTTGGGGAGTCCTTGGTGGATATTTTCCTACTCCTCTATCAAGGCGATTTTAAGGTCTTGCACGGTTCGGGGAGGGGGTATTCATTGAGAAACACGTCTGCCAAGAGCATCCCAGGCATGCTCGATAAGATTCAAGTCCGGAGAGTACGCAGACCATTCCATACGTTCAATATTTTCACTTTCCAGAGTATCCGCTACTGCAGTGGTCCTGTGTCGGCGGGCATTATCATTCATTAACAGATAGTCGGGACCTACCGCACCCTAAAAAGACGAACTTGGTCCAGACTTATCTCACTGCAATACCGCTGTGCCCTAACGGTACCTTGATCGAAGATATGCAGCGGTGTTCGGCCATTGTGCATAATGCCTGCCCACACCATAACGCCGAAGCCATACCGATGACTCATGAACATTCTGTGTTGCGTAACGTGTTCTCCTCTCTCTCTCTCCACACTAACTGGTGGCCAGAATCTCGTATCACCGTGAAGCGGGATTCGTCGGAGAACATCACACTGGACCACTGTTGCTGACTCCAACCAACATGTCCCTTACACCAACTAACTCTTGCTCAACTATGAAGTGGTTGAAATGGGAGGCAGCTATCTGACGAGTAGTGAGATGTCTGTTCCTTTTCGCTACAGAAAACTCGTCCCGCCCTCTCAAGTGTCTTTTACTCTCATTGGTCCGTTGTTCCTCCGCATTTGTCCGTCGTTCCTGGGCAATAGTCACTTGTTCCATAGCAATTGTCAAGCAGTGTAGTTATAACTTTTATCGACATGGCCCCTCGTGGAGAAGAGGAAAAAAACGTAAGATCTATCCTATACAGGGTCTTTCATATAAAGTAAGAACGCCAAGCGGCGGGTTTGTTATCCGCTAGTGTGGTGGCCTTGACCGAGCTTGGGGCGAGCCGTGCCCCCGTGCTTTAAGCGTGTGTACAATCCTCTATGAAATATTACCTTATAAAAGTTGCTGGAAGTGTCGTCCTTCCTGGGTTATACAGGCATTGTATCTGGTAACCACATTTTGGCTGACGCGAGTGAGTCATGCCACTGTATTTTTTCTGATTTTTTTATTGTGTGTTTTTATTGAGCACTGAACCAGTAGTGTCCAAGTTATTTACAATTACGTGAATCTGTGCTAGTGAAGGTGGCACTTCATCAGGAAATTGCTGAACAAAAGCATCACGTACCCGCCGAGCCGAATCGTAATTGAAATAAATTTTACATACAAAAATACGATGTTGCAATGATAACTGTCTCAACATTTTAGCAGCTGAGGTTCAGACTGGCGACTGACAACACTGGTGTATTCTTTGAATACACGGTACCTGAGATATAATTTTTATTGCTCTTTGCATGTTCATTTCTTCCTTCCTCTTTGTCAAACACCAACAGTGATCATCTGTTTTCTCCTTGTTGGGCATATCTCTTATGTCTTCGTAAGTCTGTTCTAGATATATAACTTCTGTGATCCACCTAGCGTCATCTCGCAGCGAATCTCTGAAGCTCCTCAATTCTTCCTGGTGCTAGAGGACTTACTTATCCATTTGGCCACCAGATCCTGTTATCATCGCCAGCTATTTTCTCCTTGAGCAAGAGGACTACGTCCACTTCTTTACTCACCATGCTGCGCTAGTATCAACTGTTATCAACTCTTTGAAGACCAGCTCAGTAAGAGATCATTTTTTTGTTTTAAAGTTGGCAATGCTTATATGTTCTCCTTTTGTCTCCTACCCCCCACTCTTTCCCCTTTCCTCGGTCCCTCCGTGCTCCGTTGAGCAGCTCTCACTTCTCAGTCGGCAGTTGACTCGATCAGTCAAAGCTCCACTCGAGCTAGCCTCCTCAAACCAAGAGGCATACTCTCTTCTACGCCATGTTGGCAAAGTAGTTATCGTCATACAGAACTTCGCCTTCAACATGAAATCAAGATAAGTACCATTTTAAAAGTTTTAACCTCATCTTCATGGTTTTAACTTCCACGTGCTTTTAATGATACTTTTATAGACAGTGTGAAAGTATTTATTTTGGGGAAAAAATCATTCTTCGTGGGATTTGCCATGTTGAGCTTTCGCTTGTATAAGCCAACCTTACTAAAAAAGAGCTTTTCTTAAGCTATTCAAATGAGAAATCCTCTCACTACGTGGGATATTATCTAATACCCGCTGCCTATAATTCATCAAGCTAGTTCCTCCGTTGGACTTTCTTAACCCCATTTTACTACTAAGGTCGTTCTGGAACCTTCGAGATCTTGTACTCTATCTGCGAGTCTTGCCGTCAAGTATTTTTCACTCACTTGTGACAATAATATTTAAAATGAGGAATCTTCCTTACAAATTTTTGCAATAGCTAACTTTCTTCCACCGCTGGAACTACTGGAATGTTTTATGGTACATTTAATTGTAAATCACAACTGGTTCAAGAAATAGACTCTCACCTATATAGTGCAATCAGTTATTTCCATAATTGCAATAACTCTCTTTCTTATGAACTTTAGTGTTTCTACAGTGAACTTTGCATCAATCTTTACAGACTATAGTGATAATCAGTGCTTGCTCCACTTTTCTACCGCGTCGCGATCGTCCGTTTATATTAAATACGGCCATGAACATTTTTCCTCCATCCCTATTTCTCTTTCCTAAACCTCTTACTAACAATCTGTAATAAACTTTAAATTCAGGTCTGTTTCAATAAGGTGTCACTCTGTGAAGTGCCCTTCCATTTTGCTTGTTTATCATTAAGTAATTGCTGTATAATTACGTGTTTTATACACGTTTCAAACTTACATTGTTTCTCCCTTCAAATCCGGGAAAACAATTCTTTCAACTCTTGTGTGAGTTATTTTTTAGGTCTCACTAAATGGAAACTGCCCCATTTGGCTCGTGATTCCTATCTAAAATATAGGAGGTCGAGAACCTTCCTTTTGATTATCTCTTCAGGTTTCACAGTAAGTGACCTGCCCTCTTTTGTATAATTCTCATAAAGTAATTCTGTTTAAATATAAGAAGTTGTAGGAACTTCTATTTTATTCTTTATGTTTTCCTTATTGTTATTTTCGAAGTTGTTATTCTCTCTAGAATATTCGTTCAGAAATTTCCTATAGTACACTCCTTGTACTCAATTTAATGTTTAAACTTTAATCATTTCATTGCCTTTTTAAAAATCTTACCAAGATTTTAGTACCAGGTTTAAAACCTTAAAAATTATTATTTGCCTAGAGCAATTTCTACATGTTGTCGGAGGTCTGCGACCCCAAATTGTTAATAAGATTGAAACATATTTAATTGTTAAAGATATCAACTTCTTCTAATTTGTTAAATAAATTAAGAGTTTCTTTTTTGCTTTTTCATTTTTCTAATACAACGGGTAAGCAAGATCCTGTCCTCCTTGGCTCTCCCTACTTGATGCTATTAAAACCATTAATAGGGCTTTCACCACTCGTTGCATTTGAGCAAGAACTCTTAGCAGTAACCTCACTAAAGATTCTTTTAGCTTTAATAGCTAATTCTAATTGGCCAGTAAGGCAAGTAAAGCTCGCTACGCCAGCTACCTGCTTGTGGAGATCCTCTCCGAAAACTTATGGTCAGTTTTCTCAAAGATAAGTGTTTCTTTTGTCTAAACTTTTAGCCGGCTCCTCGCTGAGTAAAAGCTTAGCCATTTTCCAATGCAACCATTGGTTCATTTACAAAGATTATTCCATAAGGCATAATCCTTTATCATTTTCCTTCTTAGAGACACTTGGTCGCCCTTATAGGAACTCCATAATTTTGGAAATTGAAAATACCAAACCTGAGTTTAATCATTGGCATTCTTCGAATTATTTTGAAAAACCCAATTTCTTTGAGAAGACATACAGTAAATTTGTTCCTCTCAGTCTTGCCAGACCATCACTCTTCCCCATAGTAGTTTTATATATGCTTGAGAGGGATTATACGAAAGCCACTCTGTTGCAAACCGCCCAAGTTCTATCTGTGTTTCTCGTCAGCTTAGACCAAGTCCTTACTCATTTTAGGTATCCGAAAGCGGATTTTCGGTGGCAACCACCTTTAAGTGTGTTTAAAGCTAAACTTATTAATTTCGTGGGACTCTCCTCCTATTTTTCTATCCTTCTTTTCCAATCCCAAATCTACTTCCTTCTCTTAATCATCTTCCCTTGGTGGGTGGGTTATTCCTCAGGTAATAAACTACCCAAACACCTGCACGCTTATTGCAAGGTCAAGTTTCTACTATGCGCGCGCTTTCAATACTACAGCAGGAGGCCGTGGCGCGTCACAAGCTTGGCCAAGCCGGCTTCAGCAGCGAATGACAAAACCGCCGCTCGCTGTTCTTACTTTATACGAAAGACCCTGTAGGCCTTGCTCTTATTATCTGGTGCCGGTTGACGTGCCTAATGTCCTTGTAAATTCGCCAGCAACATGTCTTTTGATTACTACTTTTTCTTCCATTTTGCAACAATTTTCTACTTTTGTTAGGTTAGTTCGAGTCATAGCGTATCTCCTCAGGTGGAAGTACCTAGACCAACCTCTTCGGCCTCTGTCTCATTTAAGTCGGTGTCGCAACGTGCTCAAGTCTGGAATTCCATTACATCAGATCGGTGGTGACAAATGTGAAGCGATAGGGTGAGAAAGTGGCTGTGTACAGGCTCACCCGCAGGCTTCAAGGTCAAGGGCAATCGTCTAAAACAAACGTCCGGCCTGTAATAGCGGAAACTCCGCCGTTAAAGCATGCACTTGCCTGGAGACAGCGATAAAAGTGCCATCTCTTGGTGTGAGTTGACAGAATCACTCACCTTGCCGCCAACCGCTAGCATTTCTCGATACGCACCAACCAAAATTGCTTTGTGGTGTTAATATTTGTTATGGCATGATATTTAGACATTAATTTTAAGAGTAGGGTTAAAAGAAATGAAGAATACTAGATTATGTACAGTTTATTTAACATTTGACAGAAAATTCATGACATGGTGATGGTATGGGCTACTCAAGTCTGGAATAGGCACATTTAAACACAACTCGAGGCATTTACACTTATTCATATGTTATTTTTCCTAGTTTAACAAAACCGGTACCTATCTTTACATACGATTCATAGGGAGCATTTGTCTCGCTCGCAAATGCCTTTAGAGGATTTCAAAATATTTGCTAGCTAACAACAAAATACAATTCTTACATACTCTCTCCAGTGCGGCACGTTTATTCGTAAGTTATCTTCATTTTGACCCCATGCGCGCTTTCAATCAAAAATTGAAGAAAATTAGGCTATATCTGAATATTTTTGACATTTTGTTTGACAGATCTTGAGCACATTCAATAAGCATTTTGCTTAAACCATACCTTTGCATTTGCTCTTTATAGCAGAATGATGCCCTTAACACAACAAAACTTACCTTTGACATGAGCTATTTGGCCGACAGTTATGTGCTTCATTGCAATCGTATTTTTAGAACGCGAAGTATAAATCGGTTTTCATGTGTACTTACCGCAAGGCGAATTTTTGTTGCTTATTTTAAGGGCTCCAACATCACGGTCGTGTAGCCCCGTGTACTTGGGTGTGGGTATGATTTGCGTGATAATCTGTGTTATTGTGATGGCTGTACTAAGTTATTGGGTGTATTAGTAAACTGAAGGGAGAATGTAAGAATTATATTTTGTTGTTAGCTAGCAAATATTTTAAAATCCTCATAAAGGCAAGAAAAATGTATCGTATTGCGCACGAATTTATTTAAGGCCAATACTAAAGATCCAGGCGAGATACGAACTGGGACCTAGGAAAAATAAAAGAACGAATTAAAATCTCTTATTCCTCAAAAATGTGTGAGATATGGAAGACCTAAGATGAAATAGAGTGTAATACTATGCATCATTAATAATTAAACAATTACGGAAGGCAAGAAGGAACTATTTAAATATGGTTGTGTATTTATTATCTGAATGTAGGGAGGCCTACATTGTAAGAATACGTCACACTACGAGAAGTGAGAGAAACGTCGTGCAGGAGGAGAAGTGATCAAGGTTGATGACACACTGAGTGAGGGGAAGTCTATGGAGCTACGTCACACCACGAGAGGGGAGGAAACGCGAGGAACTTGCCGTAGTCTGAGAGCAGGAACGAGCAGTCTTTCCTAATTCATATCGGGTCGGGACAAGACCGCGAGTGTAGAAACAAGTTGTTTCTAGAACAGTGCCACGCATCACGAAAGTGGAGAGAAGGAGTGTGAAGTCAGAAGGCTGTGACTTGTGAAGCAAGGGACATTCTGACAGACCAGCACAGCATGTAGACCAGTGATTTTGTAACACACTTATCGGAACGAGACAGTTCATTTACACTCACTTTTAAAGAAGCTTCATACAGCAAGTCTGTGGAGTATTTGAAACACAGCTTGTTACTACGGTATTTCAATACGAAGCTATTACACATCTCACGCAAATAAATGCAAACAATTCACTTCAGGAAAAGAGCTACATTACTCATACAATTCAGCTCATCCTTGGGAACTATACATAATGCAGTTTATAAATTGGCAACGGGGAAGTTATACAGGTTTAATCATTAAACTGATTATGATTTTGTGCTAAGATGGACATTATAGGGAAGTAGAAACTACAGAAATGAAAAGTTGAATCCAGAATTCCACAACATGGACGGCGCAGTTGAACATCTACGCGATGCGCAGAAATGCAGAACAAATCTATACTTCTTAACACGAGTTCATATACATCCAGTATACTCTCAAAGACACTTATAGAACAATCGAATTTCAACCTTGAGAAGCGATGTCGGCGCAGTGAAGGGGTAACGTCAGAAGATCCGAACAACTTGCGGGAGTCGAGCGAAGGAGTGAGGTCGCTAACCCAGTTATGTCATCGACCTTGTCCCACTGTGAGGGCTATCCAGCAGGCCTCGTCACAACCGGTTCTCGCAGCTGTGGGCTCAAACACGCGTTTGTCTTGCCAGACGAGACATGATACATCAGAGATCGTTACCAGCTCAAGGTAGTGAAGAGATTGATTTATATTTAGTAGAATTGTAGTCATGTTCTGTGTTTATCCAAATTGACCAATCGTATAATTTTGTCATTGTATTTAAAATTGTGTAGATTTTAATCCAGTATATCAGTATTTTCTTAGGAGTCATTTTCATTGAAAATTTCCGTCATTTGGACGAAATTTTATTAGCGTATTGCTGTTAACGTTAAATCATTTCAATATAAAATCGTTTAGAATTATAGATACTTGCGTTAAATTAAATAAATTGTTTTATGCGCAGCGATGGAACGTATATTGAACAACTTGAGTACCGTATATTTAAAAAGCCATGTCACGAAGTGTCAAAATAAATTTCGACAACTCAAGATGTTGATTCGAGTGTCAGAAATTTATTTTCAACCAACTGTGTGCAAAAATGGATTGTTACACGACACAAAATCTGGTAAAAGATAGTCCAAATACTTGATATAGATAATTAAATCAATGAATACCAAATTCATTGTAATGAAACAGATAGTTATGTAGAACTATGCTGAAAACATAATAAACCATATTTCCTAGTAACAAAGGTGTTTCAAGAACCTTTATATATGTGTCCAATAAAACATTTAGAGCATTAAAAAGCCTAGATAAAATTTGTTAAACAAAATATTTCACGAAGATAGCTAAGACTTAAGTGTATTCACAGGAAAAAAGGACACACTTATATCATTTTTTTTTAAATATGAATTCTTGCTAACAATTCTTTGAAAGTTACAATAATGTAATAACTGAATTTAAATACGTGAAAAGGAGTTAAGAAAGTTAAATCACAGGGTGAAAAGATTTGAAGTTATAGGCACGAGGAGATTGTTAAAATTTGTTTCTTGAACAATATTCACTATGGTCGTGGATATTTAATAAAGTTACTAATTTTCTTTGAATTGATTGAGAAAATGCACTGAAATGGGATTTAGATTTGGAATACCGTGCAAGAAAGAAATCGTAGACGAAAATGAGTAACGTATTTTCACAAAAGAAGACTGAGGAGTCACGTTTCCTAGTTTTGATCACAGCGTATGTGATATTGTTTAAGTGCATTTGAGGCAAGTTCTGTACAGGGTGTTTAAGAAATAATGTGACTGTTGTAAAATTGTGGAATAGAAGTGTGGAATGAAGGTCAAATGCCATGCACTTCGAATATTCACGTTTATCAACGAAAATGTAAGCCGAGGAAAGTTTTTTTTTTTTTTTTCGAAATTTAATAATCAAATGGGAGAAGACAAAGTTAGAGCAGTGCTGAACTTAAATGTTTGTCACCTATGTTCTCTTGATTCAGACTAGTATTTATACTTTCAACCGATAGAGTTACGGTGTTTGTTGCGGAAGTTTGAGTTGTAAAGACTCATGTATATTAAAGGAAATTAAATCACTTCAATGCAGTTAAGTGAATATTTGTGCGAATCACGAATCATTGTACATATGGATATATATTTAATACTGAGTAAATCTTGATCTTACATTTTTAGATGTGGAACTACGGTTCAAATATGAAACGCAATGTATAATATAGGGTAATGTTTGAAATCACGCCGTTTCATAATTTCTCATATTTCAGTGGAGGTTCTGAGTAACTCCACTCGAGTTTATCGTTTGTAACAAATTTTGTGTTTAATTTTTGTAATGGCAAAGGAATGCTATATTCTTCGATAAGAAGAAGGAATCAGTGGAGTACCGAATTCTCCAACCTTTACTTTCAAGACATTATGTATAAGTGCCACGTTTTTAGTTTATCTTGAGTTTTTATTTCTTGCAGTGTCAAGTAGACACTAATCATCGATATGCATCCAGGACATGTGTGTATTTCCTTGGCACAATAAACGGCTGGCGCTTTTTAGCGAGTTAGCCATTTTTTTTTATCTTAGCTGACATCGTTTTCATTTTGTCATCGCCGAAAATAGTACTGCTAGGTAAGATACAGGCGCTCACTATAGACAGACCTTATCACCCCTCGAGATTGGAGTTTCTCGATTTCCTTAAATGTAAATGCTAGTAGAAATTTGTACCTAGGCTGGTAGGACTATTTTCTTTTATAGATCTACCCTGTATGATCCTAGAATTCCCAATTTTTACATAGCAGACAATGGTAAGTTTGTGAGCTGGGTAGATACGTGTCTGCAATCCTTTACAGTGCAGCGGATATAGGTACTGATTGGTGAATTCGGGCGCAGTATGTAGTTAGGAACCATCCCAGATTTTGCCTGGAGTAGAAGTGGGAAACCACAGAAAACCACTTCCAGGATGGCGGAGGTGGGAATCAAACCCTCCTCTTCTCAGTTTTGCCTCACGGGGTAGAATGTACCCCGTTCCAGCCCCCACATCAGAATTTAAATTCCTTGGCAGTGCCGGGAATCGAACCCGAACTTCCGGAACGACAGCCAAGAACTCTAGCCGCTACACCATAAGTTCTTGTTCCTGAAATATTTCTCCAGATATTTTTTTGGGGCAGATGACCTTGCTGTTCCGCCCCCTTAAAACAATAACAAATTCTACAGATGTTCATTCACACGTAAAAGTAAAGCCTGGTGAATTAAACATCTATTACTATTCATCATCATGTTTTTTTTTTTCAGTCAAGAGACTGGTCTGCCCCTACAATGAGTCTTTCCCACGATGTTAGATCTTGTGCTGTCCTTTTGAACACTTCATAACTTCGTAGGCGAGAGCTACCTAGGAAAGATCTCATGAAAGGGTTCCGTGGCCTCCCGCGCGGGCGTTTTCCAGGTATTTTGCCTTCTAGTATGTCGATCATCAGGCCACCATGTCGTAACTTGTGGCCAAGCCAGGTGGATCTTTTTCTATATATCTGGCGGATCAGTTGCCGTTTTTCCTTTATTCGATCCAGCACCGTTTTGTTGGTCATTTTCTCTACCCAGCTGATCTTTTCCATTCTGCGCCAACACCACATCTCAAACGCTTCTAGTCATTTAATGTCAGCTCTATTCATTGTCCAGGTCTCACTGCAGTACATTGCAACTGGCCATATGTAGGTCTTAACCAGTTGTTTTCTAAGGCTGAGGGATATCGAGCGTTGACAAATTAGAGAATGCTTTTCACGGAATGCCTGCTTGGCCATGGCTGTACGGCTCCTGATTTCAACTTCACATCGTATATCTTCTGTGAAGATCTGACCAAGGTATTTAAATCGACTGACGTGTTACTGGTTCCTTATGTATGGTTATATTTAGTTGCTGTTGATGCTTACTGATCACCAGAATAATGGTCTTCTTAAAATCGATTTTCATTCCGTATTTTGTAGCTGTATCATTTAAACATTGCAACACGTTTGTTTATGTATGCGGATTTACTGCAAGTAATGCCAGATAATCAGCAAATTTAATATTCTGGATAAGTCTTCCAGCAACTTTCACTCACATATTAGAACCTTTAAAAGACCACTTTGTTATAGCTTCAGCGAAGGCAATTGAACAGTCCAGGGGACAGCAAACAACCTTGTCGCACACCTTTGCGGATCTTAGCGGGTTCTGAAAAGTCATTTCCAAGCCGAACAACAGCAGTTTGATTTATATACAGATCAGATATTAATCTGATTAATCGATGGGGACATCCTATTTGATACAGAAGATGAAATAGCTTGTGCCGGGTGACTTTATCAAATGCTTTTCCTAAGTCCACAAAGCACACGTAAAGGTTTCTGTTTACACTTAACATTTTTCTCCAAGACATCGCAAGGACCCAATAGCACCACGTGTAGACATATTCTATTACTATTACTAAAAATGTTTTGATATTTCGAATTTGCTTCGAACTTCCTATCGGGTATATGCGGCATACAAAATAACCTGACTTGTATCTAAAACCTATGTACCGATAGTAATTCGAAAGAAAATTGTGCCCTTCCTTGACAATATTCAATCCCCCCCCCCCTTTAGCGTATGGCTTTTAGTGCCGGGAGTGTCCCAGGACATGTTCGGCTCGCCAGTTTGTAGCTGCTTCTAGGCGGACACCCATGGGGTGAGCTACAAGTACCGTCACGTGTGGAGTGTTGTCTGGGGAGGAAAGTTTGAATGTAAGGACGAGGAGTTGGAAGGTAGCGGCTGTGGCCTATAGGTAGGGACCAACCCCGGCATTTGCCTGGAAGGAAGATGGGAAAACACAGAAGACCATCCTCAAGGTTGCAGGCGGGGGGATTCGAACCTCCTCGCCTCCCGGATGTGAGCGACTGTCAGCAGCCACGCCGTAACGACAACGGCTAACTCACCCGGTAATTTCCCCCCTAATGTTAGGTAACTACGCATCGTTACTGCAGCATGGAGTCGACTATTACCCGTAACCGATCACGAACTTGTGACCGCCATTCCAGTTGGGCAGTGGAAATATTGCCTGATGAACCGAGATTGGCGCCGATTGCGTAACATTACATTATTTTCATCATAGTCCCCCTGCTTTTCAATGCACATGGTCCACCGTTTCACAAGCTTGCTGATACCCTCTGCAAAAAAGGTTTTTGGTTTGACCGAACTACCAACGTCCCTACAGTTTCGAGTGAACGGCTCGGCATGGGGAAAATGTGCTTTCTACATTATCAGCGCCACTTTCAGGCCAATTTGAAGACAGTTCCAGCTGCACTCCCAGTGGTGTAGCGGAGAAAGCCGAAGTTATACGATTGGTTACGAAGTGAGAAGCTTATATCCTCTTTGTTTCAAAGTTTGTATCGCTTCTCATGTGATTGTGCCAGAGCTTATCAATATTTACGACACTTCACTAAATGTAAAATACTGTAGTTTAATATTCAACATTCCATATTCTCAGCATACATTGCATTAAAGTACTTCCATTTTCTGTATCTTACTCGTCAGCCTGTTGGTCTAGGGGTATGTATCTTGCTTCGGGTGCGAGAGGTTGGGTCTGATCGGTTCATTTACCGGTCAGACCCAACATTTTTACTTTTATTTTATCTGTTGAAAAGATTCAAAAAGTGTATATAAGAACCTTAGGAACCTTCTTTTTTCGTGCGAGACTTTTACTTATACCGGTAATATAAATACATAGTTTGAGGTCAAGCGTATTTTTTTTCTCCGGTTTACCCTCCAGGTTGGCTCTTTCCTCGGACTCGGCGAGGGATCCCACATTACCGCCGCCAGGGCAGTGTCCTGGAGTTTGAAACACATCTTCTTTGTTTCAAAGTTTTGTATCTCGAGGGACGCGATTTTGTGTGTGATTAAGTGAATACTGTGGTTTGTCGATATTTTGTGTGTATGTGAATAGAAGTGTACACCTGTTCTCGATATGAGGGACTGAAAACAGTTTGTGTGTTCCGAGTGTGGGAGGGAATACGTCTACAACAAAAATCTAAGGCAACACGTTGCCCAAGCCGCCTCCTTCCCTCTTCCTTGCATATCCCTCCTAATCTTCCCCTCCCTACCCATCCCTCATGAGGCCCCATGTTCGCTTTGGAGGTGGAGGCCGCCTGAGCGAGGTGCTGGTCCCACCTCCCCAGTTGTATCCCCCATCAGGTGTTTCAAGTTCCAGGACGCTGCCCTGGCGGCGGTAATGGTGGATCCCTCGCTGAGTCTGAGGGAAAAGCCAACCTGGAGGGTAAAAAATAAAAGCGTTTGACCTCAAACTATGTACTGTATTTATATTACCGGTATAAGTACAAGTCTCGCATGAAAAAAGAACGTTCCTAAGCAGGGTGACCGCTAGTTACCTAAAATTACTTTCCCTGTGTTTTTCCCTGCGTTATTATAATGTTTCCCCGAGTTAAATGTAACCTTTTATTGACACATATACTTTTACAAGGATACTATTTATGTTTATTTTCAAAAAATAAAACAAAATTTATGTACCGTACAGTAAATACTTTTTTATTTATTTATTTATTATAGAACGTAAAATACATAACATATATAGTCTCTTACGACAACGTATATCTTTCACAAATTAAATAACTTACATGTTTCATTAATTACATTTCAAAATAATCACAATTATTCAGGTATGATATTTAATCACAGATATGAAGGTGACTTTGAATACGTTTGAAGTTCTTATTTCTTCAATGTTTTTATTTTCATTTCCTGCTCATGTTGCTTTGTGCGAAATTCTTCCTTTTCTTTATTTAATGCCATTAACACCACTTCTTCTTCTTCTTCCTCTCTCTCTCTCTCTCTCGTACGGACTCTACTGCTCTATTTCCGTTCTTCGATAGCGATTTTTTCCTTAGTCCTAGCCCCACAAGCGTAACTAACCATTTTATCATCAATGTTTATGGCATATTCACCTGTATCCTGAAATCCATCTCACGCTCTTCTCATCGCTATGACAGTTTCCTCGTGAATGATTTCCACTAACATTTCTTTCTTAATGGAAAAAAATACTCCACAAAGGCGTTACCATGAGAAAACATGAGGATGATTTTTATGATCTGCCACACATCTTTATATTCTTCCACGACCTTCAACTGTTTAGCATAAAATGATCCAGGCGAAATTTACTCTTATGAAACTGTTCAAGCTCAGTCTTGTTGACACGGGATATAAAACGACCGAACTGAAGTATGGCTCGATCTGACAAAAGCGCAGTCACATGCTGGCTGGTGATCCTTGCTTTGTGTATGTTTCCTGTCATGTGACTAGTGATAGCTCTCTTGCCCATGTTGCTCAAAGCAATCTCCTTTTGCACACGTTACGAAAACCATGTTTTGCAATGTTGAGAACGTCTTCTAACCAAAGCTGAAAATCTGGGTACTTTCATGGTTGCAGCTGTTCTGGATCGAATTTAGATGATCCCTCCATGATCTCCAAAAAAATACTAAATACAAAAATGTTAATTGTTGATGAGTAAATTTTAGGTTATGTAAACCATTGTCATTGTAGTATTCGTTTCATTACTCGCTTCGCCCGGGAACAGCTATGAATGCATTGCGTGGTAGCTCGTAAACTGTCGCCTCATTGAATGGAGATTGTTGGAAGAAATGAAAACGTAAAATCACTTCTAGTCAGCGATGTATTGAAGATAGAGATATGCTCTCCCTGACTTTTTTGTAGAACTTTTCATGCTGAACAATTCTTACACTCACAGGGTGTCTACTGTAAGGATGAAGTAAAAATTAGTTACTTTTTCGCTACCTTTTAGTTAATTTTAGTTATCTTTGAATGCAAGATACGTCTGCGGTCTGCAAGCAAAGGAGCACATCACGCGGTGAAGAAAAACAACCATGAACTATGTTTAAAGCGGTAAATAAAAAGCACTTAGGGTGTTATAAAAATTTAAAAAATAAATACTAGATATTTATTAAAAATGAGTTGTTTCAGCTAATATGTCTTCTTGTGCAAAAGGCGTTTTAATAATTGAAGGGCTCCCCCGAAAAACGTATAATCCATTTCAGTAATTTTACAGGAGAGGCATAAAACTAAATAATTCACCCGAAGTCACAGGTTTGGATGTTTTATTGAATAATTCACAATTACTGGTGAACAAAAACATTAGTAGTGTGCCACTCAATTATTTTACAAGTATTATGTGGCTTCAGTGTGTGTCCAAAATAGGAAAAACGTTGGATATCCATACATCAATACTTGACTCGCTTATTCACAAGGCAAATTGACGTTGAAGTCTCTGAACTGAGGTTCAAGGAATGCACACATGCTTAATAAGTCATTTTTCTTCTCTTTCTTAATCGCAAAGGCTCCTGGTATACCGGGGTAAGGCTTGAAAATGGGGCCACAATACATTTTTCGTTCGCCTGGCTTTTCCCACGTTGCCGCTTAGTGAGACTGTAACAGTTCCAAGGGTGAAGGACAGTATGACCTGCTCTCACTTGAAGCACTGTAGGACTGTCTGCACAAATTCGCATCCACATCGCCTCAGTTATTTTTAAGGCAGGATCTTTCCTCAGGTTGCACACAAGGTGAGTCACATCAAGAAAGTCACCTTGAGTCATAATTTTTACATCAAATGGTTTATTTGGGCATGCATTTTAATTACTTCTTCCCACTGGAATGGTACATGAACTGTGGATACTCTCTTCTTTTTTTCAACTTGGGCAAATGCCCTGTCACACGGCAAAAAGCTGTGCCCGCTACAAAGAAACTTTTGGTTCACCTGAGTGAAATACCTCGATGCAACCATCCACTGCATCAAAACAATCATTGTCCAGTTGTTATTCTGAGCTACACAACGCTCAGACCACAGAATGAGTGTGCGCTCCTGGTATTGCGAAAGAGGTTTAGTGCGTATGAACGTAGTTCAGCACACATGATGCAATCTCAGTTGCCCCTCTTCGAGCTATGGATTCATGCCACACATGCATCTTTGTTGGTCTCAGTGGATTAAAAATGGCAAAATTATATGTAGCATATTGCCTCTGATAAAAAATATTAGAATGTGTCAACGTAGGACAGAACAGTACTTGTTGAAGATCAACACACAACACAACTACATTGTCTTTTTCACTAGCAACAGCAATATCGTCCTTCATTGTTGTATAAGCCTTTTCTGCTTTCCGATGGTGACGTTCGTTTTCCACACTTATTGTGTTCCTTTCTTCGTCTGATTCTGCTGTAATCAACTTCACAAACAGTTTGTCACATGTAGCACAGCTGTCCGACCTTGGAAGCCCAAAACGTACATTAAAATCTGAAGTGAAAATATCACAGTACAAATGCAACGAGACCCTAGAATTGGGGTGGACATTCTGGAATAGCCTGTACATTGTAGCAACATTCAGGTCTGAACTAAGGCATTTTTTAGCGTTGTCTTTCCTGCTATAGTGACTCTCTTGGAAGGGGAAACTGTTGATATGATCACACACCGACTGTTTGTCTTCATCCGGAACACGGTGTGGTCTGTTTTTATGGGAACCCCGGCCATCCTTGAAGTCGGTTTCCCCATTTTTAATTTTTTGTTTGCTGTAAGATCTGCACTCTTCTTTGTGTAATCTGAAAATTATCACAAAATATTTTTTGGCAGACCTGAAGACGCTTCGCCTTCACTGGAATATAGTACCTGACCGAACACGATTTAAGTGAAACAGCCTCTTCAACTCGACGACGTTTAGGTTCAGTTATGTCCATATTTGAGGCTAGAAGTTTAGACTGCTCATTGTAATTTAAAGCATAAAAATCACTGAAGGCGTCTTTCTTCATGTCCACGGTAAGTTTTTTGCAATCGCTGTGAAGACATGTACAAACACGGTCCTACACAGAAAGAGAAACACACAGTCACTTAGTTTGTAAACATCCTGTACCTAAAACACCCCACTGTTACATTGCCGGCTCCCTCACACATATATTATACTATTATAACGTAAAGCTTTGGTTTTCACAATACACATGAAATGCCACCTTCAAAGCAACATACCTAACTTAACCTACAGTGATATACAACATTATTCCACGTACCTTACTTGGAGGACATTTTCCAGGTTTTGCCGCACCTTTCCTTGTTTCATACTCTTTACCACTATTCCTTTTACATTTACGCACATTATCCTTCCACTTGGTCATATTAATGGGTCGTTTTCTGCCCTTATTCACTCGTAATAACTGCGCAACAGATGGTAAACACAACTCTTCCTCCACCATGTTGTCAGGATGTTCAACGTTTTTCCACGGAGCTCGTATTTCAAAGCTGGTTATCAAGGAAACCAACTGCAATAGCAACTCATTTATTCCTTCATCTTATGAGGCATTGGATATCCAACGTAATTCCACCGAAAACTCACTTTCGTTGAAATTGGATATCCAACGTTTTGATATCTGGTGGCGAAAGTTGGAACTACTTGAAATTGAACGGAACTTGTAGCTCACCCTTTAGGGTGTCCGCTGGAAGCAGCTACAGACTCAGGCGAGCCGAACATGTCCTTGGACACTCCCGGCACTAAAAGCCATACGATAAATATAAAAACCAAGAGGTTGCTCTGCTCTTGGCGGTTTGGCGAGATTTTCTTTGTCTCCGCGGTAGATCACGAAGAAATTTAGAGGACGTTACGTGATGGTAACCGAATTCTGTCTTCGCAGTCAAGTACGGAGAAATATCGAGATGTAAACGACCGGCGCTGGTCTCACCCGTTTATCGAGATTCCCGTAGTTTTCACGCTAGAACACGGATAATATCGCGATTTAGATAATCGGTGTCACTTTTAGTCGTTCGACGAGATTTCCATTGTCCTTGAGGTCGGGCACGAGAAAATTATTATTATTATTATTATTATTTATTTACCATAAATCGTACACGAAGTATGGAAGGCCTAGTGAAAAAGGGCAAGCCCCACATACATATTTCATGCTTCACAGGCACAGCTTACATCTACATTTGTTTTAACAATATTTACAACTTTTACAAAGATATTTGCAGTATTTACATATTTAGGATATTGACATAGTACATTTTCCTGTTCACTCACTCTCTCACGCACGCACTTTCATAACCTCAATCACTCGATACATTCATTCATTCATTCCATTCAGATACTCATTCATTCAGCGGTACAATCAATCACTCATACATACGTTTATTTATACAATGTACCTTTTTACGTACGGCTTGAATTTCCTAAGAGGCAAGATCTTGGCATCCCCTGGCAGCGCGTTCCATAACCGCGCTGAGCGGCCGTAGAAACCTGTCAGGTAAGCATTGCTACGTGCGAAGGGCGGAACGAGGGTTACACCTCGTCCTCTCCGAACTGAGCGATATGCCAATGACAGTCGGCAAAAAGGGTCAATATTAATGGAACCTGTAAGGGATTTTTTAAGAAAAATTAGATCAATTTGTTTGGCTGTTGCCTCTATAGATGGAAATTTTGACAAAGGGGAAGGGGAATAATGAGCTATTAGCCTCTCAGCGCGGCGCTGTACACGCTGGAGCTTGTTCATGTTTTCCGCTGTAGTGGGATGCCAAGCAGGTAAGCCGTACGTTAATATCGGACGGACCATGCATGTGTAAGCCATCCTGAAGGCTCTAGGTTTACAACCTCTCATGTTTCTGTGCAAGAAACCCAGAACTTTGGTGGCCTTACATCTTGCCTCTTCACTTTGAATATTCCAATTCAGGGTGTCGGAGATTGTTACCCCTAATAGCTTTAAGTTTGTGCACTGAGGGATGAGACTGTTCATAATTTTGTATTCATTCTCAATGGGTTTTTGTGACCTGGTTATTCTTATGTATTTACATTTTCGTACATTTATATTTAAATTATTCACAGAACACCACAGCGATAAGTTGTCCAGATCTGATTTAAGACAGAGGGAATCTTCTTCACATTTAATGCCCCTGTATAGCACGGTGTCATCTGCATATAGTGACATTGATGAGGTGACACAGCCAGGAAGATCGAGCACATATATAGTGAAGAGAAGAGGTCCGATCACAGAGCCCTGAATCACTCCAGAAGTAACTTGAGCAGTCTGCGATCGAGCTCCTCCGTACACCACACACTGTGTTCGACCCTCTAGGAATGACCTCACCCATGCAAGTAAGCTACCCCGTATGTTAAGCTGCTGTAGCTTTAACAAAAGTCTTTCATGAGACACTTGATCGAAGACCTTAGCCCAATCCAGTGCAATACAGTCCACTTGTTTCACTTCTGGCTGATTCAAGTAGAACTGAAACTCATCAATGACTTTTGTCAATAGAGTAGTGCAAGAACGACCAGGAAGAAAACCGTGCTGATTTGGGTCGAGCAGATTGTTCTCCCGTAGGAATTCCAGCACACTGTTTGCTACTAGCCGCTCCATACATTTACAAATTATAGATGTTAGACACACCGGTCTGTAATTTGCAGCATCTTCTTTGTCACCTTGCTTATAGATTGGCACCACGTTAGCACATTTCCACCCACACGGCACAGAACCTTGGTTGATAGACAGGTTGAATAACGCACTCAGAGAGGGCGCTAATGCTTCCGCACACTGCAGCAGGATCCGTCCGGGAACATCATCTGGGCCGGTCGCCGCATGTGGTCTAATCTTCCGTAGGCTCTGAATCACCTCAGTTGTTGTGAAGTACAGGTTGGAGAGAGGGAGGGGTGGAAGTGATGACCTTGGCAGAAGCAGGTCCGTGGTCATATCCGGCTTAGAAAAGTTCTGCTTGAAACTGTCACTGAACGCTGTTGCAATATCTTGGGGTGCACTTAGGAATTTACCGTTACAGTGAAATGAGGCTGGCGCAGCGGTGCCGCGTCTTCTGGACAAAAATTTCCACATTTCACTGGTGCTGCTTATTTTGTGAATATAATTGTCGTATGTTTCGCGAATTAATTTCTTTGTTTGGTTCCTGATGTTCTTGTATTTTTCCCACATGATGTCAGTTGAGCAACTTTTCCATTTCTTGTATAAAACGTTCCTTTTCCTAATCATTTTAATGACTTCCTTCGTCACCCAAGGAGAATTTTTCTTCCCACTAATGGTTACTTTCGGTATTGCTATATCCACACATTCAAAGAAACAATTTCGCCAGGCGTGCCACACTGAGTTGATGTCGCTGGTGTCCAGAATACATGGGGTGGGAAGGTGTTTGAGGAATAAAGATGATAGCAGTTTCCAGTCTGCCTTTTTGTAATTGTATACTGTCCTCACTGTGCTCTTGCTGCGTGGTTTGTTGTAATGCAATGTGGTAAAGATGGCTGCGTGATTATTACGCAATCGGCACCACTTGCTGTCCGTTTGACAAGAATCCAGTTGTTCTCTTCACTGAATACGGAGAAATATCGCGATGTATCGCAATCGCTGCCGCTTTCGGCCGTTTTACGAGATTCACGTTGTCCTCGCGATATTGTGCAATCCGCGCCGCACGCGGCCGTTGAACGATTGTCTATCTGTCCTGTCAGAATGGTGGAGGCAAGCTCAGGGTTGGGCAAGATTAAAATTCACGAGTAGTTACGGACATGTTGTATGGCCGGCGCCGTGATTCCCGCTGCCCCTATGCTGTGGTTGGGAGTTCATCAGTTCAGGGTGGATCACGAAGATAAATTAGTATCGCGATGCTACGTAGGCTGTCATTTCAAAAGTGGGTTGATGTACTTCTCGCTCCTCGTACGCTTTTAAGTACGGTATACGGTCATGGGAAAAGTAGCGAGTAGGTTTCGAAATGTTTCGTGATTGGTGCCCAATCACCTTTGACGGGATTCTCGCAGTCCTCGTAGTCACAAGTTCACTTTAGGGGACGGGTTTTATGATTTTACGCAACTGACGTCAATCTCGGTCCATTCGACGAGATTCCCGCAGGCAAGTCGTGCGGTCAGTCGGCCGTCTTGAGGATGAATGTTCGAAGTAGGTATCAAATATTAAAAATTATTCTGAGAGAATTGCACGAATAATACGACAAGAGGACACGTTTTCTTTCGAATGCGAATCACGAACTATACAAGTTATACACGATTTCGAAATAACCGGTTAGATTATACATCAGATGGAACCAAAGTTCGAAGGAAATATCGGCATAACTTTAACGGAATTTCGAATTAACCATACTGGATGTCGCAAATTTACGAGACATATTTTTAAAATAAGTTATAGCCTACGTATTTCGAAGCCTTTTCATAATTCTTTTTCGAAACGGTAACATTTCGCAAGATTGCGACATTAAATTATTTCGCGTTATTTCCGGACTTCAATTTGACATAAGTCTCCAAATTTCGAGGTCAATAACAGAAATGAGAGGTTTCTGATTAGTTTCAGAAGTTTTCGCGAATAAACGTCTCGCGAAAAGTCAGGTTCCCTAATAACACAGAAAAATATTTCACACAAAACTAAAATTCTTCTTGATGACGAAAATATACGCTGTACGATGTATACCACTCAAGAGTATCCTCAGAATGCATTTCCTCGAGGTCGGGCACGGGGAAATAGGCTATAGCTTGTGCAATCGGCACCGCTTGCTTGAAACTCAGTCCATTGCAATCTCTTGAGCGTAGAGGCGCAAGTTTAAATGATTCAATCCACCTTCAGAAAATTGTCGTTACCCGTAGGTAAAATTCGTTACTTTCGTTACCGGTAGACACCCTGACTCATAGTGTATTGATATTTTTAACGGTTTGCCCAGCGTAAGCTTAAAAAGCGCACGGATGTCAGGTTTATTTTTTGACTTTATCACTGAAATCGTTACTACTTTGATCATATATAAATTACTTTCTACAGAAATCTTCCTCGAGATATCCTTTACAGCAGTGGTGGCCAACTGGCGGCCCGCCAAACCATTTTGAGCGGCCCCCGTAATATTCGCTGTCTATAATATACTTTCATAATTTTATTTTCCAAACTGCCCGCTTGTCCGCCCGATACTATGCTTCCATAGAAGAATAGAAGACATCATTACTTACTTGTCTACTAACCTGAAATCAACTATTGAGAACTGTCCGTATTTTTCACTAGCTTTAGATGAGAGTGTAGACGTAACAGACACAAATCAGCTCCTGGTTTTTATAAAATTAGTTCAGAACGACTTTACCGTCCTAGAAGAATTGCTCTCTTTGCATGGGACAAGTAAAGGACATGAAATATTTTCCGCAGTGCAGTCAGCAGTAGAAGAGTATGGCGGATTTAGTAAGTTGACTGTTGTAGTTACGAACAGTGCTAAGGCAATGGTTGGATCTAGTACTGGTTTCATCGGTCTTTAAAACAAAAACAAGGTTGTGTGCCAGCTTTCCATTGCATCGTTCATCAAGAGGTCCCGTGTGGAAAATCTGTTAAATCATGTGACACTATGGCGACTCTGACAAAAATCACAAGCATAATAAGAGGGGGAAACAGGCCCCTAACTCATAGGAAATTCATTTCTTTCTTAGGAGAACTTGGCAGTGCTTACGGGGACTCGATTCATTCTGACACAAGGTGGCTTAGCGCGGGAAATGTTTTCGGAACTGACGCCTTCCTACAACGGCATGTTCCTAACTCAGCTGATCTCCAACATAAGCTCAGAGACATTGACTATACAAATCTGAGCATTCTTAACAGACATCACCTGACATTTGAACGTTTCGAATTTGCAGCTTCAAGGGAAAAGCAGACTATTTTTGAAATGATGGGATATGTTGATGGTTTTAAGAGGAAGTTACAACTCTTTAAATCTGCATTAACTAAGAATGAGCTGTTCCATTTACCATGTTGTGAAAAACTATCCAGAGAATAGGAAGTTGTGTTAGTACATTGAACACATTGAGCTATAGCTATCTCTGATTAACAACATATTTCAAGATTTTGAGAGGCTGCGACCAGAAATGGAACTCTTCAATAACCCTACGAAGAGTACAGTGTAATCTCAACCTGCAAAATTGCTGTTAAGTTGTGTGAGTTAGTGTGACCCATCTCTCAACAACACAGCAGCAAATAAGGATGAGTTCTGGAAATTGCTGTCTCCAGAACGTTACCCACTCTTAAAGACCTGGACCCTAAAGCAGTGCTCAATTTTTGGGAGCATTTATGCATTGTGAGGTTACATTTTCAGCTACGAAGCATATTAAGTCCAAGATGAGAAGTCGATGAGTGACTCTGTATTGTGCCAGGCACTAAGAGTTGCTTTACTACATCAGCCATGGAAGTCGACTACAAATAGTTACAAATTTTTGAAAAAACACAATGTTCGCATTAAAATATAGTGTTTGTGTTTTTATTCAATAAATATTGCCAGAATATTGCTTTCAACATACGTAAATCATATATTTCTTATTCCTACTTCTAAAATCATCACGTCAGATTTTAATAAATTGGGAGTTTTGGCCCGCAGACATGTTTCCGTCAATAATGTGGCCCGCAGTCCATACAAAGTTGGCCACCACTGCTTTACAGAATGGTGAAAACCGCATCAAAATCCATCCAGTGGTTCTCAAGATTACCCGTGACATCCAAGAATCGCGGACTTTGTTTTATACTAAGTACAGATTATAGCCAAATAAATTCCATTTATCCTTTCATGAATTGATTGCCGGCGGTCGAGATGGTAACTATTCTCTGTTTACTTGTGTCACACGTCACTACTTCATTGACAGGTACAGTTGCGCGAGTAGGATATGACTCAGCTCAAGTAGTTTCAGTCATCGTATAACTGTCCGTGGTGACATGAGCTCCTGTGACGCTTATATGCGCTTCTAAGACAGGTAGCGCGCGAAAAGCTGCAGATTGCACTCTGTCATCACTGTGTCCCCCACTTCACCTCGCGGGGCGGCTCCTACAATAAACAAACGCTGGCACAGCCACGCTCAGCGGCAATTAAATGTTAAATGGGTAATACCTGTATGTCTCTTCGCTCATCGCTTCTTATTAAAAAAATACAGTCAGTCTGAAAGACTAGACGTTATATCATTTCAAATGACACATGCTACAAATGCTACACATGTTAGAAAGGCTCAGGAGGGCTTCTCACTTCGCTCGAAGCCCCAGGACTCTTTCAACAGACTCCATTACCCATTAACTTAGGCTTCCCGCGCGGGCACCTCTTTAAGGGTCACCTTGTATTTGAGTCTGACATCTTTTACAACCCTTCAACGGTCACCCATTATTTGAATCTGATATCTTGCAAACCTCTTTAAGGGTCACCCTGTATTTGATTGAATCTAACGTACTGTACACCTCGCTAAGCGTCACCCTGTATTTTGCTCTGACATCCTGCACACCTCTTTAGGAGGCACCCTGTATTCTTATATGGCATCTTGTATATCTCTTTAGAAGTCACCCTGTATTCTTGTGTGACATCTTATACACCTCTTTAGGAGTCACCCTGTATTCTTGTGTGACATCTTATACACCTCTTTAGGAGTCACCCTGTATTCTTGTTTGACATCATGTGCACCTCTTTAGGAGACACCCTGTATTCTTTTCGCTTCGCTCGACGCCGCAGGACTCTTTCAAAAGACTCCATTAACCATTAACTTACTGTCGACCAAAGTATCATGTGCACTTCGAGTTTGAAGGTTGTTTGTGAAGTAACCAATAGACCTACATAAAATCCAATAACATCATTTTCATCGTTCTATTGCACGTTAGCTCATGTAGGTTTGGAATTTTTAATTTATATTTTAATATTTTTTGTCGCAGTTGGAGCACAAAAAGTGCACGTTTTTAAGCGTGTTTCAACCATGCGTCACATTTAAGAATTATTATCTCAAAAACCCGTCATCAGATCGAATCCAAATTTTAACACAATATACTGTACATTGGAATGTTGTATAACTGGATTATTAATTTCAAAATGTTGCGTGTCCAAGAAAAAAAGTTGTTATCATTTTTGTAAGGTAACTTTTTCTCGGCTCGGGGTGGTTGAAAAATGTAGTTCTTAGTTGCGATGTAATCCTTATACATCAAAAAGTTATGCTGTATGACTGTGAAATACGCAAATTAACTCACTTATTTTATAACGGTTTGAATTTGTAGGCGGAAATAACACATCGTTCACCACCTACCCGCTCCCGGAAAAGCTGTACAGCGTTGCCGAAATAGAGCCCATCACGCATCATGGCGTGCCTCGCTCGGAAGTGATGGGCTCCATCACAGCAACGCTGTACAGCTTTCCCGGAGCGGGTAGGTGGTGAACGATGTGTTATTTCCGCCTACAAATACAAACCGATATAAAATAATTGAGTTAATTTACGTATTTCACAGTCATACAGCATAACTTTTTGATGTATAAGGATTACATCGCAACTAAGAACTACATTTTCCAACCACCCCGAGCCGAGAAAAAGTTACCTTCCAAAAATGATAACTTTTTTTCTTGGACACGCAACATTTTGAATTAATAAACCAGGTATACAACATTCCAATGTATATTGTGTTAAAATTTGGATTCGATCTGATGACGGGTCTTTGAGATAATAATTCTTAAATGTGACGCATGGTTGAAACACGCTTAAAAACGTGCACTTTTTGTGTTCCAACTGTGACAAAAAAATATTAAAATATAAATTAAAAATTCCAAACCTACATGAGCTAACGTAAAATAGAACTACGAAAATGATGATGTTATTGGATTTTATGTAGGTATATTGGTTACTTCACAAACAACCTTCAAACTCGAGTACACATAATACTTTGGTCGACAGTAGGCTTCCCGCGTGGCTGCATGACGTCAGGCACTCGCCGTCCTTTACCCATTAACTTGGGCTTCCCGCCCGGCTGCATGACGTCACAGTCTCCGTAACGCATCCGTCTCCGTCCCGCGTAACGTCAGACCCAAAGCATAACGACAAAGTCGACAAGATCATTTGAAATAATTTCAGTGAATCACGTTACACCACAACTACTGTATACCTTACTTATCCCATATAAGTTGAGAGTCAAATGACAACACGCCAGAGCCGCGGAGAAGAGCTCTTACCTCTTACTGACGTGAAGTTAAAGCCAGTTTACATAATTGATATAGTGTCTGTAATATTTCAATCGAAAGTAGTGTGCTCGTATAGCTCTACTTCGCGGTTCTGGAGTGTTGTTATTACTCTCAACTTATACGGAATAAGGTATCAACACTCTAGTCATTATGTTTTCTTCCGAAGCTATTTTTTCTGATTTTGGATACCCTGAAAGGCGAACATCTGAAAAGATGAAATGGCAGAACGGTCTAATTACGGTACTTAATCCTTAATGTGGTAATTCATACTGCCAACGATGCATTATTATTCAGCCCAAACATACGTCAAGATATTTTCTTTCATCGTGCCAAATCCCCCCCTGTATGTTCCCTGTTTATTTTATGCAATTTAAATTCTCTGTGTTTTCCAGAAAGCGGTCACCCTGCTAAGGTTCTTTTATACACTTTTTGAATCTTTTCAAGAGATACAATAAAAGTAAAAGTGTTGGGTCTGACCGGTAAATGAATCCGAGACCTCTCGCACCCAAAGCAAGAAACATACCCCTAGACCAACAGGCCGACGATTAAGAAAAGGAAAATGGAAGTACTTCAAGCAATGTATTCTGAGAATATGAAATGTTGAATATTACACTACAGTATTTTACATTTAATACAGTGGCGTAAATATTCATAAGCTCTGGCACAATCACATGAGAAGCGATACAAACTTTGAAACAAAGCTCTCACTTCGTAACCAATCGTATAACTTCGGCTTTCTTCGCTACTCAAAGCCACGTTCCTTGGCTGTCTGTAACGTCAAGTGTCAGTAGCCTCCTGGTTGTCGTACGGTGATGATCAAGAATGAGGCAAGTAGAGCACACTGCCGCTCTGCTGAGGTGGAGACAAAGTAGGAAGTGAGAGAGCACAGCCGGATTTCAAGAACGGATGTTTGTTGGTTTATATCTGATCATTGGCGTTATTCCTATTGAATTTATTTGTCCAGATGAATGGACCCCCAAAGAAAGAATTAATATCATAATTGTTAGATACGGCGATCTGAAAAGGGCTCTCAGAGTGTACGAAGCTAACAAACAGTAAAACATGGACGACTGTATTGATCAAGGTGAAGTACTAGGAAAGGCGATGGCCCAATCGCATGCATGAAAGATTTGAGAAAGAAACAATACATGAATGTGTCTAGACAGCGCTTCTCTGAAGTACAGTTTACTAAAAGTTACAAAGAAGATACAAGATGCAAGTAAGATGGTGTCTGTAACAAGCATGTGTTATTTCCCCGAATTACGGAATTTGAGACATCAATACAAACACTTGAAAATACTATTATAGAAAGCCTTTCAATCGATCAACACTAGAAACACTGAAAACACTGAAGAATGGCTTCTAATACTTCAATACTTGAAAAGACTTACAATTTGAAGAATTATAACATCACAATGTCTCAAATTCCGTAGTAGAAATGTCATGCGAAGACTGAATCATTTTGTTGTCACTCCACAGATTATTATTGCATTCAATACAGAGAAATCACTGCACTGAAGGGTTCCGTTTTAATGCTCAGGAATAACGTACAAGGGTCGTAAAAATTATCTGAGAGATCATGCCCAATGTCCAGTCAATATGGTACTCTTAGGCGTGTAAAATGTAGAGGAAGACACGATTGACAACTAAGAGTTCACCAACTGCAAATCACCTCCTGTTTGTTATTTTCCCTTTTAGTATGGCTAAAATATTTCCCAACCTGTCTTAAAATTCTGAGTACAGATAGCTTATGTCTTTAATACCCGTTTTTGAAGCAGCATAAGTCATAAATGTGTGCTCTTAAGTACGATTTCTTCATAATCTACACTATACACTGTAAAACACATTGAATACAGAGAAAAGGAAATTATTTTACAAAAGTATTCACAGAAAGAAAAGAATTCAACACATTACGAACACAGTATACAAAAATAACTGAGCAAATTTATCTAGGCAGGACGAAATAAAATGCAAAATAATAAGCTAGCAAACCATACGGTACCTTTTCGCCCTAAAAAAAATCCTAAGAGATAACTATGTACATTAAAGCGTGACCAACACAAATAAATAAAAAGGTTGGTTTCGAAACCAAAGCGAAAATAAGCGTGGGTGCATCGCAGGGTTAAAGAAGCATGTACAAACCGAGCGGGCCGATGGCATGCGGACAGGCAGCGTAGCGGAAGACGGCTTGTGGTTCCCCGAGCCGTTGTTCTGGTTGGTGAAGTCATCGTCCATCTCTTCGAGGAGACTTGCACCGCCGTCATCGTCGTCGTCATCAGACGGATCCTGCGAGAGCAGCAAGTATGGGCAAGACAAAGGAGTGAAATGTTAGTAGGTCGCACGCAACAATTAGTGTATACACTAGTAACGTCTCATCCTTCAATTGCAGTACAGGTTAATTGAATGGCATTCTTGTAACGTACTATCGATATTTTAACAATGAACAATCCTTCCATGATATGCCTATGTGCAGCCTGTATTTACAACGCCAACTACATCCCAACCTTCCAGACCCCAGTTAATATACGAGGGCAAGTCAAGTATCTGCAATCAATGTTTATAATGTATTACAAAAAGAGTACCGTACACACTTTATATTATAACTTTTCAACATAGTCCCCCTGCTTTTCAATGAACATGGTCCACCGCTTCACAAGCTTGCTGATACCCTCTCCAAAAAAGGTTTTTGGTTGCGCAGCAAGCCACATATGGACCGCGTCCTTCATCTGTTGAACGGAGCTGAAGCGACGGCCTCTGAGAGCATTTTTCAGTGGACCTAACAGATAGTAATCCGACGGGGTGAGATCGGGACTGTACGCAGGATGCTCCAACAACTCGAAACGCAGCGTCCGAAGAGTTTGAGCGGTGTGGGCGGCAGTATGGGACGCGCATTGCCGTGCAACAAAAAGAACTCCTTCCGACAATCAACCTCTGCGTCTCTTGCGAATTGAAGGTTCGGCTTGTTGACCAGCATATCACCGGAATTTTCACTGTTTACTGTTTCCCCTTTTTCCTAATAATGTTCCAGGATTGGCCCTTGAGAGTCCCAAAACACCGTGAGCATCACTTTTCCTGCAGAAGATGACGCTTGAATTTCTTTCTGACGAGGGATCCGGGATGCTTCCATTCCATGGCCTGACGTATGCTCTCTCGATCGAAGTGGTAATCCATGTTTCATCTACAAGTGATGATCCGTTTCAGAAACGTTTCACCTTCGTTAGCATGACGGACCAGTAGGTGCTGACAGATTCGCACACGATTGCGCTTATGCTCATCAGACAGTTGTTTTGGAACCCATCTCGAACAGACTTTGTGAATATTAAGCCTGTTATGCATGATTTTATATGCAGAACCATGGCAAATGTGCAAATGGTTTGCCACGTCATCAACAGTCACTCGTCTGTTATGCAGGATCACATCACGCACTTGTTCAATATTGGCATCCGTTACGGCTGTAGATAGACACCCGGATCTCTCCCCATCCTTCACGCTCGAGCGACCCCTTTTGAACTGTTCAATCCACTGGTAAAAACTTCGCTGTGGCAAAACATTGTCCCCGAATTGTGTTGAAACTCAACCAGGTTGAAATTAAATAGCTCAAAACACCAAATGCAGTACCATTTCGAGAGATTTCCACTGAAACTTCACTGTACAGCGAAATAGAATATGCATTATATCCAAAACACCGCTTAATTCAATACAAGGTAGGAAAACGACAATACAAGGTAGAAAAACGAGAACAGTGTCCAGTGAGAGGGAACTGCAGCTCCTATTTTTACCTGTGTATCTACAGCTTAAAGATGCTGTTCTATTCAATCACCTGCACTGGATAATTAGAATTTGTAAGTTTACGGAAATTAATTTTTTAAAGCTGTGTCCTGATCTAACGATCAAATCCACAGTCTTTTAAAAAGTTCGCAGAATGTGGTGGCAGAGTTCCAAACAACCCTAACACTGTACAAGGAACTCAAGCTGCGTGGCACTTACTCAAACGCATGGAATTAAAAGGCGGCTTCGGTAGCGAAGTTGGTAGCATGCTGAACTTCTATGCCCAAGATCACGGGGTCAAACCCAGCCGAAGTCGTCGGATTTTGTAAGAGCATTAAAAATCCCTCGGTATGCCTTCCTTCGGAGGGCCGACGAGCCCATGTCATACATTTATGGCATTTAAAAAACCTTCCACTAACTGCAATTGTGTGAAGCAAAATGTGTAGGTTAGATTTGATTAATACTCTTAAGTTCCAACGTTCGTCGCCAGGTGCTGGTTGCGATGGCATCTAGTAGCCAAGTTTGCATCTAGGTGTCGTGGAAGGTAGCATTTGATAGCAAAAGTAGGAACTACTTGAAATTATCGCCTGCATGCCTAACTTGAATTAAAACCGATAACACACTAATACAGCCATCACAATAACACCAGTTATCAAACAGATTCTACACACACCCAAAGTACACGGGGCTACATGACCGCGTTGTCGCAGCCCCTAACTAAGGAACCAATCACCAACATTATATTAAAAAAATATTTATTTCATATATTATGGCCAACATAGGCCCGTTAAAATCAATGAGACAATTTTTATTTTATATGCTTCCAATATTTCTTCATCCTCTCAGATCCATTCTTCAGTGGAGAACACCCTTCCTTTTGCACTGTCATATTTATTTTATAATAATAATAATAATAATAATAATAATGACTTATCAAGTTCGTCTCGTGGTACTTTTCCCGTTTGCTCTTCGCGCATAAATTTGGTTGGCAATTTACTTTTATGAATATCCTACTTTTACACTGAAATGCAGTACTGTATTAGGAATGCAACCATACATGCATTGTAGGACATGTATTAGGCCACAACAGAGGTAAAATATTCCGGATGACAAAATATTTAATTCCCTACTGCAATTGCAGGCTGAAACGTGTTACACACAATAAGTATGAAAGAACAAAAATACAGTGACACGGGATATCTACATAATAAAATAATATTGTCTTCCCATAGATATAGATATATATTTAATTTCAATGGTCCCTAAAAATAATTACTTCAAAACACAAAGGTGTTCTTTATCTTGGTGACAAACATAGGACTGACTATGGAATACTATAGCACATTCCAATATGGCAGAAATCTTACGCGAATATAATCGTGGCTCGTCGTATTTTCCAGGGTAGAGAGGCAAGTCGTGCATTGATTACTAGAGATGAAATATATGGATTGAGAAATTGTCTTTGGTCCAGCATAGCGGAGATATTTTCTCTATTTTGACATTGCATACATACTTTATGAAGTATCATTCCGGCATTATCATTATCGTGTAAAAACCCTCTGAGGTAAACCATACTCAGGAATACCACTGTCACCGCCAGGATACGAAACTTCTGTCTCGAGACTTTAAACTATGCAGACGTATTAATCGAATTAACGAACACGGATAAGTTGTGGGATGTATTTTAAAACTTGGTTATAGTTTGCTTAATATTCGGTCGGAAGAAAACTGACCTTAATTAAACACTACGAAATACTGGAACTCAATACTTTCTGTAACGGTCCATTCTGCTTTACAATAATTGTAAGACAAACTGGCATTTTAGATGTCCCTTTTCAGTGTATGTTGTTTAAAATCATTCCGAAACTTCTTAGGAGATTATCATTGTTATCGAGACCCCACTATTGGATTCTCTACACAAAAATTCTTAAGGGATTGACCAAGTCACTAGAGAGAAGACTGAATAACTAGAAGCATTGTGAAAAGGCATGGTATGTCCTTAGAATCACTATCTTGATAAAATGTCAAAGTGTTAGTTATTGTTGTTTTAATGGGCGGAACTAAGATCATCTGCCCCTAATGGCCATGCGGATCTAGTCAGTTCTTAAGCAGGGTGTTGAGGAGGGGTTTTCTTTTATTTACAGTGTGAAGAAGAAGGTCGTTTTACCTGCACCAGATAACGAACTGCAGCCTTGTATCATAATTAAGACCTCAATTCATTAACATAATGCTCCTTATTGATCACTCGTTGTACCCCTCTCCTTCTCGGAGAATAATAGATTCTTTAGTACTACAAGAAAAATTTCAACCAAACAGATCCCAAGTGAAAACTACTACTGTATAACGCCAACAATTGACCCATAAGTCTTAAAAAAGTCACTTCCTTGCTAATTTACCACCACAAATCCCATTTGGTTGGAATAACTTCAAATACACAATACGCCAGGAATCTCATAACTTCGACACACCGCCCAGGAAAGGAAAACATAGGTGGTGGAATGACATGTGACAAAACGATAGCCCTACGAACACAAACATGGCAACTATGCAACTCTCACAAATCTGAAATAAAGTGGCAAGGATTTTTGACAATTCAGAAAGTAACATCTAAAATCATACGAAAATCAAAATGGAAACATGGCCAAACCGGATTGATGAAAATCGAACAAGATTTTAACAAAAACCACACCAGAAACTTCTACAAGAATTTAAGAGAAGAACTCCCAAATTACCAAGCTCGCAGTCTTTGCTTCAAACATGCAGATGGGACTCTAGAAACAAATAATAAAAGGTAATTGTAGACTTCTTGCACACTACTTTCAAACCCACTAAACTGTGCAAGTCCAAAAGATCAATTTTTCTTTGGAAAGCCCACGCCAATTTCAGACTCAGCACGCCCTGCACTAGAAGAAATCAAGCAAATCATGCAAGACTTAAAAGACACTAAAGCACCAGGAGAAGACCGAATAATTGCCGAAATGTTGATAATACAGTAGGTGGTGTCAAACTAGCCCACAATATTCATACAATCATACAAACATTTGGCATACTGAGATAATTCCCGAAGATTGGAAATGTTCATTAATTCACCCACTTCACAAGAAATGAGAAAAATCTGGCAAATAACTGCAGAGGGATTTCTCAGCTTCCAATCAAATACAAAATCTTCCCTAAGAACTTTCCCAAGAGATTAAAACAGGAAATTGACAATCTAAATGGAGAATATCAAGGCTGGGTACAGAAAAGGAAGATCTTGAGCAAAACAAATCCTAAATCTAAACACCGTTTTACAATTTCTCCGCAGGCAGACAGCGGTTGTTAAAGCAGAGAACAGGTATTAAGGTACAGCTTACATGCACGCAACAATTCATAGAAAATGTCGAGTCGCACCAAGATTCAAGCTTTCATGAAATCAAATCGATATCAAGACATCACTGCATTGTTACATAAATATGACGACATTCAGACAGAATTTGAACTGGAAGACACCAGTAACGAAGGCGAGCATGAACAACATGGGCCGAGTTCGAGCATTAATTGCGGACTTATTACAACAACTTAAGCTACTAAACTATACAACAATCAAACGGTCCATGCAGTTCATGGGTATATAAAGGTGGTGACTGACATGCAACATTTACTCGAAATGTAACTTTCACGACGACCACGCCACATTACGTTACTTTGCACACCACAAAAGGAGGTGCAGAGATGCTGATCTTGAACGCTCGGCTAAACTGTTATCGTGCATGCTCCACACTATTTAATGTATTTGCAATAATTATGTCGGACGTGGAGATTGTTTTATCTGCATTCATTTTAATACAATTCCGTCTTTTGAAACAGGGCAGAACAAATTAATAGCTTTTGGATACCAAACTATAACAACAAAAAGAGAAACGATGACTGTGAATTGAGTCTCGTACCCTATTTCATGTTATTGTCAACACCTCTAAATACCTGATCGCGGAAAGACTGCCAACTAAACTTGATAAAAAATATATACTATAATTGCGTATGACAAACATGTTCCGTTCCGTTGCGTTCTTGGTAGATTTCCTCATTTTTCCTTCTTCCGTTCCCAGAGAAGCAGGTAAACTGGTAAGTTTTATTTTGCATTCTTCTGTATCAAATCCATTCCATTCGTCAACTCCATTCAAACAATGCTTCTCTTGAGTGTTATCAAGCTCATCATGAACGGCATCCCACAAAATAGGCGTTTCTCTGTTTCTACAGTGAACAGGGTGTATCCGTGATGTTACAAACTTTCAGGCATGATGGAAGAAGGCAGATGGACACATTTGAAAAAAGGACCCATCGTCCGGAAACGATCGAGTCAACAGGTATTAATAATCGCAGTTGGTTAACGTCCGTCCTCCATTCTAGTTCTTAACAGACGCCGGGGTAGCGGAATTTCGTTCCGTAGGCGTTCTTCAACGTGCCGGAAACCAACGACATGGGGTTGGCACGTGTAACCCGTACACGCCACCGACCGACCACAGTTTGGGGGAAGGTTTACTGTTAGATTAATTATTGGAATAGCCAGGGATCCCCGCATGAGTAGGCTAGGGATCTGAATCTCTCTATATAAAAATGAATGTTACGTGAGAGTTTGTGTGTCTGGTTGTGTATGTCTCCTATGTGTTCATATACCATTCATCCGATTGCGATGAAACTTTGGTGAGTTTTCGGGCACGCTCCAACGAATGTTTCTAAATTAGTAATAATAATAATATCGTATGGCCTCGGGTGCCAGGTGCAAGCTTTGTTATTTGACACCCAAAGGATAGCTTGCATGTCGAATTACGTTGTTCCTTGAAGCACTATGAAAGTCAAGAAGGTTAGATATCTAAGCTCCTTGAACACTTATAGCGCTTTCTAGTTGAGAGATGAGGAACTTTGTGTTGGCGGAAACTCCCGAGATTAATTTTGCCATTATGAACACGGCCTATTGAATTCAAATGGGTTCTTTGACATGCCAACATCATATGACGAGGTGTCGCAATTTTTGCCACAGCCAGGAGCGAACCTGCAAGCTTGGGGTTAGTAGACCGACACGTTGACCACTCACCCACCGTGGCAAGCTCTAAATTAGTTAATTCATTTTACGATAGTTTAGAGGCAGTTGACGGAAATAGAAAAAATATTGTGAATCCAAATGCACTTAAAGGAACAAAATTACAACGCCAACACCTTGTTTGATTGGCATTGCAACGCATGCCGGGTACGGCTTGTTTTGAAATAAATTTGAGAAAATATTTTATACAAGGCTGGATTATTTCGTAGATGTGTTTTTTTTTTTCTTTTCTTGTGGGTGTGCATTTTGGGCTAGGTTTTTGACCAGCGCTTCTATTGAAAACCCCAAACACTGCCCGAGATTGATTTTCTGTGCGGAGCTAGTCTAAATACACATCCGAACCTCTTGCAGTGTGATTCTGTTTGGAAAGGAGCGTCATAGTGGCTGATACGGTTCCCAGTCATCTGGCACTTCGTACCAAACGGGCTCAACAGACATATACACTAGGGTCCAAAAGCTAAGCATAAGTTACGCATAAGCAGGGTAACAGGAAATAGACCGCAAATCACACGACATATGCACCTACCGACCTTACGTGTTCGCTCTGTATAGGAAAGGAGTAAGTTGCTATTTTAAGGGGCGGAACTACGAGGTCATCTGCCCCATAGGAAAGGAGTATTCCCTGCTTTGACTATCGGCGCGGCGTAACCGCAAAGTAAACACAGCCAGTGCCTGCGCCCCATATTCCCTCAGTCGTGTTTGCCCTGTTATAGTGCACGGAGTGTAGCATCATGGTGAACGTGACAGCATAATGGCACAACGACGCTATTTGCACCCCGTTTTTCAGGGTAGAATACTTGGCCGCTTGAAAGCAGGCCAGACACAGACCGAAGTCGCCGTATCCTTGAATGTGCCACGAAGTGTCATTTCCAGGCTTTGGAGAAGATTTCGCGACACAGGAGATGTCAGTCGTAGGCCAGTACCAGGTCGAACAAGAGTAACCACCCCACAGCAGGACCGATATCTGGCCTCAACCGCCCGACAAAATCGGAATGCACCAGCAAGAAAATTGTAGGCGGAGCTTGCAGCCGTCCCCGGGTGTTGCCGTTTCCCGGCAGACTGTGTACCGGAGGCTCAGAACAGCAGGGCTGTTTGCCAGACGTCCAGCGGTGTGAGTCCCGCTCACTCCAGCACAGAGACGGGCCAGCTTACTGCGGAGCCGTCAACGTCGAAATCGAAACTGGACCATGAATGAATGGAGGCATGTGCTCTTCACAGATGAATACCGCTTCAGTTTGCAGAAAGTTTCCCGTCACACATTAATCTGCAGAGAACCGGGTAGCCGATACAACCAGAGGAACATCGTGGCACGGGACCAGCATGGTGGTGGTGGTGGTGGCGGCGGCGGCATCAAGGTGTGGGGCGTCATCATGTTGAATGGCTGTACGGACCTGCACATCTTCATGGGTGGACCGAGGAACACTGAACGCTCGGAGATATAGGGATGAGGTACTGAGACCACATGTTCGACTCTTCAGAGGTGCAGTTGATCCAGACTTCCTCTTAATGGACGTTAATGCCCGACCGCACCGCGCTGTTCTGGTGAATGAATTTCTGGCTGGGGAAGACATTCATCGCATGGAATGGCCAGCGAGGTCTGCGGATCTGAATCCTGTAGAACATGTCTGAGATGCATTGGGGAGGCGATTTGTATCCCGTCAGCCTCCACCAAGGACCCTCCAAGACATTCACATTGCCGTTTCGGAGGAATGGGATCGACTGCCACAAGAGCTCTTGGACCCTCTGGTAAGAGAGAATTCCACGTCGCTGAAAAACATGTGTAGCCGTTAGGGGTAATCATACACTCTCTTAACAGCATATTTTGTTGTGGAAGACATTGCCAAGTTTTGTTAGTTGTTGTCAAAGGTGTACTTTAGCGATCAGAACCTTTCTGACACTGGTATTTTTTTTGAACAAGTTGTGTGACATGATGTGTGATGCAGCTTGCTGCATCATTTCACCGATCTGAACCAAATTTTACGTATTTATCCTTTGGAACGCGACGAATAACACTGTCCACTTAAAATTTCGGACAGCCCTCTCCACTCCCAATACTTAGGCAGTTTGGCAAATGGACGAAATACCGAATTTCTCGTAGAAGGACCAATCTAGGCTCATTTTAAGCCTCGCAATGCACGAAACAAAACTCGCGATGTAACTGTAAGAATAAAAGGCGCCTATTGTTGGCTGGCAATGCTGGACGCTATGTTTCAATTGTAGGAGACAATACCACTAGCGTCAGAAGGTAAGCTGACATAGCGAGATCGGAACGGAAATTATAAAGGGGTTGCTGTAGGGGCTTGGGACATCTTGGTCAGGCCCGTGTATTTGGGTGTGTTGAATTTGTACGATGAGACGAGATTTTGTGGTGTCTGTAGTAGTGTAATGTTATCTATAAAGGTCTAGGATTGTGGTGGGTGCTTCAGACCTTGAATAAAGTAGCATACCGGCATATGCCTAGATGGAGTAGTGAAAAATCGAACCTCAGACCTCCAGACTTTTAGCTCACCCGTGGACTTAAAATGGTACACAACTTGCCGAGTATGTCTATGCTATGTGGTCAATTTGAGAGAGAGAGAGAGAGAGAGAGAGAGAGAGAGAGAGGGGGGGGGGGGGGGGGGAGAAGACTGATTCAAACAATTGAAAGCAATTCGAAGGTCCACATGTGTTACACGTTTTATGTAGACCTCAGGGTTGAAGCTTTACCTTCCCGACTATGGTGATGGGAGCTAACAAGTAAATCAAGGTTGGTGTGGCGGCTTCGGTGGCGTAGTCTGTAGGATGCTGAGCTTATATGCCCAAGATAGCGGGTTCAAACCCGGCCGAAGCCGTCGGATCTTTTAAGAGCGTTAAAAATCCCTCAGTATGCCTTCATGTCATAGATTTATGGCATGTTAAAGAACCTTCCACTAATTGCACCTGTGTGAAGCTAAATTGGATAGGTTAAGAATGTAAACAACGCTCTTAGGTCTCTACGTTCGTTGCCAAGAGCCGACTGCGGTGGAGTCGGGTAGCTAAGTTCTGAATTTGGCCTAGTAGTCGTTGACGGTGGCGCTTGGCGGCAAAAGTAGGAACTATTTGAAAAATTCGAAGTTGCAGTACTTAAATTAAAAAACAAATAACACACACTAATACAGTCATCACAATTAACACCGGTTATCAGACAGATTCTACACATACCCAAAGTACACGGGGTACATGACCGCGTTGTCGCAGCCCCTAAACTAAGGAACCAACCAACCACCTCGGCCGTTAATCTTGGTATCCGAGACTGGGGTACCGGCACACACTATGGCTTAAATAGTTAATTTTCTCGTTAACAAAATCACCCGAATAAAAAAAACGTAATGTAAACTTTCCATTTTAAGGTAACATGGGCAGAAAGGAGCACTTTTCAGAGGTTCAAAATAACCACACAATTGATTTGTGCGAGACTACGTAACGATCGTTAGACCTTTCTTGATTAATAGCAGCACGAAAAATGTATTGTCTTATGGAAGCATGAGACGGCACTACAGTGTTCCATTAAATTATGTAGGGTAACAATAGGCTACGTTAGGTAATTTCCTACACAGTGTTCGTAAGTCCAAAGCTCCTAACCACACTTCACTCATCCACGCGATCGATAGATGTCGACAAAGCTCAAATGATGAGTTGCGTACCACCCCCTTTCTTACCGTAATAAATCAATCTCTCCACAATGCAGCTAGCTTCCGCCTTGTGGTTTGGGAATTATTTGTGTAAGCCCGCTATTGGCAGTCTACAACCCTTGTTGGAAACAATTCTATACCGACAAATACCTGCACGTTCGCTAAAGACTACGTTACGTAGTTACTACGGTTACCCTTTTAAGACCAACCCATTAAATAGAACCACCGTAGCTAATAAGAGGAAACAAGATCATGAAGACTATAAACACAGCTACATAAACCATATACTTTCCAAGCACGGGGCAAAACGATAAGGTCCTTGAAAAAAAATCTCAAAGCACATCCAGTACAGTATGTATAAGGTGCGTTCAAAAAGTAACGAGCCGGAGGCTGTAATGCGCAAACCGGTGATGACATCGGCTAATTGTGGCGTGTGTAACGAGGTGTGGTTCCGACCAGAGCGTGGAAGGTCACAGCCCGTCGCTAGAGGGCACGCGTGCACGCCACGTGACGATACAAAGCGAGCAGCAGCATGCATCAATCGTCCAACGCTGCCAGTCGCATTGCAAACAGTGACATGGAGGCGTCAAACGAAGAGCAAAGAGGTGTTGTTCGGCTTCTGACACCGAAAGGACGAGGAGGAACGGACATTCATCGCCGAATGTCACAAGTGTACGGCGAACACTGCATGTCCCTTGCAAGGGTCAAGGCGTGGCACAAGCGCTTCAGGGAAGGACGGGTGTCGTTAGCCTATGATGCCCGGTCTGGGACACCCCCCGCATTACCGATGACAACGTCCAGCAGGTTGGTGCACTCATTACCCAGGACCGCCGAGTGACAGTGAACGCCATAGCCGCCGTGGTCGGATTGAGCGTCGGAAGTGTGCACACCATCTTGAAGGAACGACTGCACTTGCGGAAAGTGTGTGTCCAATGGGTGCCCCACAGTCTTCAACCACACCAGGAAGCATATCGAATGGCCTACTGTCTTGGTTGGACGATTGATGCATGCTGCTGCTCGCTTTGTTTCGTCACGTGACGTGCACGCGTGCCCTCTAGCGGCGGGCTGTGACCTTCCACGCTCTGGTCGGAACCACACCTCGTTACACACGCCACGATTAGCCGATGTCGTCACCGGTTTGCGCATTCCAGCCTCCGGCTCGTTACTTTTTGAACGCACCTTATAAATAAAGATAGCAACCTGCGTCAGTTGTACTTTCCAAATTTGCTAAAATGGCATGCGTCGGACATATGGGAGTCATGAATCTCACTCCCATTTAAAAGGTCAGGGACTCCTTTGAAACGAACAGGCAATCGAACTACTAGTATTCGATGAGGTGCTATTATTATTGAGGGTGGTTATGGAAGGAAGAAAGTACAACTAGCTGAGTTAGCAAGTAGGGTGACAGGGATTAGTGAAGTTCAGATAAAGGGAGATACGAGGAAGTGGTAGTGCGAGTTAGCAATAAAAATAGTGTACATTAGTACTGATGGGGAATTTCATGGAAATGATTGATAATAAATTCCAAGAGTACGTGGATTGGTAAGGAAATGCAGGATATTGAAACCGTGTGGTCAGGACACGGGTGCGACGTGTAGAAAACCTCCACGTGGTGTACCCTGGGGAACGGACAGCGAATGCAGGACGACTAAAATAGTCACAATAGGCGACCGAACTAGATCTAAGATCTCTCACGGTCAATCAAGGCAACATAGGAAAGAATTAGGAATACCAAAGTCACTTCTCAGAGCAAACTGACTAGAACGTTTGGAACCAGCGCTCGCTTTCTCCAAATTAACGGGAACGCAGAAAGCCTGTCAACGGATAAATGTTTAGCAAACCAGCTACTGACCTGAAATAAGACATCTTAACAGTTCAAGAAACTCATATCGCAGAAGATGTGGAAAGGACGGGTAAGGTTGCAGGATACATAATGATAGCGAGACTCTTCTCCCCTGTCCAGGGATCAGCTATGTATGCAAGGAACAAGCTTTGCAATCTTTCAGAAGTTTTCTGTCAAAAAATCAATGGCATAGAAATAATTACAGCCAAACTAAATAATCTACCCAACATGTCAGTTTACAAACAACCTTCTTCCAATTGTACAAACCTCCCACTGCCTCCACTAACCGCACCATGTATTTACATAGGAGACTTCAACAGTTGTCATACAACTTGGGGTTATTCAAACATTGATGAAAATGAAGACAAACTTGCCACATGATGTGATAGTCAAGATCTTTATCTCAGCGTTGTTGCTAAAGAAACCAAGACACTTCACTCTGCTAGATGGCAATCGGACACCAATCCAATTCTGGTATTTGTCTCCATAGATGAAAGGAAACTCCCGCTAGGCCATACAAGAAAGTGCTACAGTAATTCCCTAGAAACCAACATAGACCCCACTCATCAATATTGGCCTAGAAATTCCAGTTATCAGGTCAATTCATAAACCAAGATGGAATTTTAAGAAGGCGAACTGGGACAAATACAGTTCGGACGTGGGCTGTAATTTACTATGGATACCCCAAAGGCAGAGAACTAGAAGAGATTTGTAGGCGTTGTCATCGGCGCAGCTAAGCGGAACATTCCCCGATGATTCAGGAAACGATACATTCCATGTTAGGACAAATCAACCCAAACTTGATATGAATTATCAAAAAAAATGTGTTCCTGAAGTAGGGGGGAAGATATTGGAAGAATTGAAAGTAGGAAGGAGAAGTGGAAAGACCTGACTTCTCAAATGAGCTTCACTCCAGTAGGAAAGCATGGCCTCTTCTGAGAAAACTTGTAGCTGCTTCCAATTATGTAAAGAGGAACCTGGTATCACACCAGCTGATATGACACTACACATCAAATCGAGAGCTGATAAAATTCCAATAGACCCTGCCACGAAGAATAAAACAAAGAGAGCTTAATAATATAAACCCCAGCCTCCAAAATGAACCTTCTCTCTCCAATTCATTCAGCGACAAAGAAATTGAGTCAGCTATTAAACTGCTAAAATAGAGGAAGGCATCTGGCTTAGAGGCATATTCCCAAGAGTTCATATCTCGGAAAACGTGCAAGAACGTGGCTCCAAGAACTTCTTCAGTGATATCCTGGATACTGGGATTATTCCCCCAAGAGTTCAAAGTGGCTCACACCTTGGCAATCCTCAAACCTGGAAAACTAGCAGATGTCCCTTCAAGCTACCGATTTAGTGCCTTACTCTGTGTATGCCACAAACTCGTAGAACGTCTAATCCTGAATCGAATCCAGGGAATTATAAATAATATAACTTCATCATACCAGGTACGTCAGAGCCCAACGTAGCTGTTGTGAACAGGTATTGGCATTAACATCTTACATCGAGGCAAGATTCCTGGAGAAGTTAAAGACATCAGTCGCTTTTGTCGACCTAACAGCGGCATACGATACGGTCTGGCTGGACGGATCATTGCTTAAACTTAAAAGACATATACCGTGCCCAAAACTAACATCACTCCTGAAGAATATGCTCACGAGTCTGTATTTCAAAGTCACCATTGGACCAAGGACAAGCAGGTCATTTTAGGTAAAAAAAAAAAAAAAAGGTCTTCCTGAAGGTTGAGTATTAGCTCCATTGCTTTTCAGCTTAACACCAGTGATATGCCTGACACCATCAGCAACACATTCTGCCAAGCTGACGACTTGGCTATTATTGTACAAACCTTCACGCTTGAGGAAGAAGAAAGCATTCTCTCCAGTGATTTGCAATTAATGCATGCATACTACACAAAATGGAGACTTAGTCACAATACCAATAAGACAGAAGTATGTGCATTTCATCTGTGGAACCGCATTGCCCACCAACAACTGAAAGTGAACTTCTGCCAGCAAGAGTTCAGCACAATTTCAGCCCCAAGTACAGTATCTTGGCATCATCTTGGACCAATCTAACCTTCAAGGAACCTTGGAAAACACAGGCCAAAAACTCAAATCGCGGAACAATATCATGAAGAAATTACGCCACGACTACGCATGGTTTATCCTGTAGAAGAGTATTGTGCCCCAGTGAGGCACCGCAGTGCTCATACTAAAAAGATCGATGTTCATCTGAATGAGAGGGTCATAACAGGTACACTGAGATCCACCCCAACTCCCTGGTTACACACTAAAAGTAAGATATCACCTCTAGAACTAAGACGACAGGAAGCAACAGTATCGTGAGTGGAGAAAGCTACACCAACAAAATCACCCACCGGATCTCCCAATTCATGAAGTTCTTAACTATCTTCCCTCCACTCGTCTTAGACCAAGGAAACCAATATGGCATAAAATACCTGACAATGGCGCCGAAACTGTAAGTCTGCTCCTGTGAAACATCAAGGTATTCTAGATCATACTATTAGACCTCCGGGATTTAATCTGAAGAGAAAACAGTGGGTAAAGTTAAATCGCCTGAGAACAGGCTACGCCAGATGTAACGCCATGCTACATAAATGGGGACTTCGTGATTCTACTGCCTGTGAATGCGGAGCTCCTCTTCAAACCGTAGATAACAGGATGTTATTTCTGCTGCACCTCCCTTTCTGGACTGGCTTCAACAACTGAATATTTCGTTATGAATGCAAACGCAACCAATGATCTTATGATCTATATATTGTATATATTATTTACTTATTTATATAGTATATTGTAATTCACCTAGTTGCTAGCCATAGATAAATAAAAATAAATATCACATGCATTACTACAATGAGGGCCCTCCGTACAGAACGAAGACTCGCCGAGTGGTTGGGTCACTGTGTATTGCAGCGTGTCGAGCAAGGCGCTAGAAACAGCGTAGCTCCCGAGTAGTATAACGCATTTACACTTTTTCACGTATTTAATCATCATAATTACATGAATAAAAAACAAGTATGTGGAAAGAACCTAGAGCACAATAGAGACACTTATGTTTGCTTCCTCGATCTGGTCAAAGCATTTGAATGTGCCATGGAAAGTATTGTTGGAAAATTTTGAATAGACGAAATGGGGAGCCCTCCCTATTGCAGGCAATTAAGAGCTTCCTTCTACCGGATATGTAGAAACCAGGTAAGAACATCCAACTGTACATCTGAAGAGTTTATCACAACAGCTTGAGTTCGACAAGGAGACATACTGTCACCTTACTTGTTCATAATCCTTGTTGACGACATCAAGAACAGCTGTAAGAATCAGGCAAAGAAATTCAAAGTGGGAAACTACAAACAAACCTGTATACATAACACAGCTGGCATTCGCAGATGGCATTGCAATTTTAGCAAAATCTCCCAGGGACCTACAACACAACCTGGACATCTGAAATCGAGAAATGAAAAAGAGAGGGATGGTCATAAGCTCAGTCGCTACATCCCAGAAACAACAGAACGTTTCATGTTAAGCAATCGGGCCACATCACTTTACGACTGTACTGCTTCCATTCTTCTTATGGCCCTCCACCACATTGGCTCTTCTAGGCGTATTCTCTGTGCTATACTGCACCTTCTGTGCATGTGTACACAGCGAGTGTTGATGTGGAATTACCCAGTATACAAAACCCAGTTTGACACGTGAGCTTACGACATCGTTGGCATAGTTGTACGACAGGAATGCCATCTTCCGTACAAAACACGATTGTACGGACATTTGTAGAAAGTTTGCCTTTGGGCGGACCCTCTCCTCTTTCACTTTCCTATTATGGCTCTCCTTCCTTCCAAGTCCCTCAATACGCATTCTTCGAAGGTTGAGGGCATTTATTTTCCTCCTGTCCTTTATTTGCCTTATTCTTTTTTTTTTTTCTAATATATAGGTTAGTAGTTAATTTTCGTTATAGTTTACATTTCATTATCATCTTCACTATCACCCAAACCATTAGGGGCCGATAACCTAGATGTTAGGCCCCTTAAAAACAACAATCATCATCATCATCATCTCATCAAAGTTTGTTTGATTATATAGTGAATTAGCCAAAGGACGGAGAAATATCAGTTTGTTGCTTTAATTTTGGATCCCAGTGCATATAACGTGAAAATCCCACACTCCATCAATTTCATGCATTATATTGTTACTAGCAACCCCCCCCCCCCCAACCCGGCTTCGCCCGGGAACAGGTAGTCTATAAATGCTTTACGTGATAAGCGCTTTTTTTTTTTCCAATGAACAACGACGACACACACACAGAGTCTGAGCCTAGCCACGGTACAGGTCAGACGTTGCTGCCACGAGCTCCGAGTCAAGCGATACCAAATTGATGGTCCATCATCCACGCCGCTACTTCGCCACAGCCTTCGAGACTCAAACCTGCCCTAGCCATAAATCGATACCCATTCCCGATTCCAAGCCAACAATCTCCTTCCCTTTCAACCGTTACCCATTGTTGCACCCAAGCCATTGTTGCCTTCCCACCTACCGCGCCATCCACGTCAAGCAAATCCCATCACCCTCGAGTTGCAGCCAAGCAAAACTCTTCCCTCCAACCCTGCAGCAGCCAAATAATTAATTCCACTAATTAATTATTTAAATTTTCCGCCTGCGCGCACATTGTCACGGCTACAACCGAACAACTGTTAACCTTGTGCGACAGGCATTAACTTCTTGGGCGAGCCAACCTACCTCTTAAAGGTCTGCGAAAGCATTTGACCACCTCATTCGTCATTCTTCACTTTTTCATCTACTCATTCATCCCGCTACTACTTCACACACAACATGGACGCAAACTTCGACGCCCTATGGGGTGAAGTATGCGAAATAGCTGCAAGATCCCCAAATCACGAATACACTTGCAGTCCACCACAACCAACACCGCGCCATGGCTCCTTTCCGGACTTCGATTTCGGACAGGGGCTATGGTACGAATCACCCACACGGCGAGCCCCCAAGAGCACGCTGATAGTCATCCGCCCGCCCCAAAACCACATCTACATGAGCTCACTTAGAGGAGCAGTAATCAGCGTGCTCACACCCATTGCGAAGTTCATCACACAGATTGAGGAACTTCGCAACTATCACATCGCCATCACGCCAACAAACGACAACCGCCTAAACACTATCATGAGAGCGCTCATGAGCCATCCGGCCATTCCCGGATTCACACTCATTCCATTCCACGTCACAACAAACGAAACAGCTCAAACACAAACAGACGACACGTCCGAGCCCAAACAGGAGGATCAAGCAGACACAATTCCCCTCCCACCGCCCATGCCGCCAACACTCAAATACACAAAGGCTTTCCAAACACATTCACCAGAACTCTTTCACGAACACTCGCAAACCGAACCCCATGTGGCCGAGACATGGACACAAACACATCCGGCCTAAGCGCAAGCACAAACTGACTCAATTCACCAGCCCAATAAACCACACAATCATAAACAGATCTACAGACACCAAACAAAGTTCCAAGCCAACAACGCAAGAAAACAATGGCTCCCAAACAAAGCAAGACACCATTCCCTCACAGGCAGTCGCCCCTCCTTCAGAGAGCGATGTCACACCAGACAATCTCCCTCCCCCTGAAACAGTAGAATCAAATCCCCATCCAAAAACACCGGCGACTCGTCGCCCTCCTCCCAAACCACACTCTACACTCACATTTCAATGTTTCAACTGCCAGCGATTAGGACATAATGCTGCTAGTTGCCCCCACGAGGCTCGCTGCAACCGGTGTGGAGGTAATCATCACCACGCCGATTGTAGTGTAGCCAGAGACAAACCAAGGTGCGTCAACTGTGGTGGTGCGCATGCGGCCTCTTATTCCGGTTGCGCTTACATCAAAACCGCTATCAGGCGACGGCAGTTGAAATACAGACAACGCGAACACCCTAACATCCCCTCCCTCATGTCTCTCAAAACCTCTCCCCCTCCTACTAACACCAACTCAGTCCTCACACAGCTACTACAGCTCCTTTCCCAACTCTCAGCCATCCCACAGCCATAAACATTCAGCCGAAATCGAACCCTGGATTCTGGGACCGCTGGGTGCCTGCCTGGGGGCTGGGTCCGAACCCGGTCGCCCGGGATGGCGCTTGGCGGACCAGGAAGTACACTACAGACCATTCAAGCATAACCTAATAATTACAACACATCCGCAACTCTAAATTACACAAACAACATTATTCTACGCATTTAACTCCACACAATCCCTCAAGTCTATCCGACAGTTACTGCAGTCGAACACAGGACCCGCTGGATCGTGGCGGGCCGACCCGGGGATTGGGCGAAAGCCTGTTCACTGGGGATGGCGCGCTGCGGGATGGCGGGGCTCATACATCAGACACATATCTCAACTCCAATTTCGAAACCTATAACTTCATTATTTTAACTTAACTTGCTAAAGCCGTCACTCTTAACTCCATTTAGAAGCACAAAAATTTGCATATTCACGAAATACAGAACAGAGACTGCAGAACTCGGATAGCCAATCACAAGCCAGGATACAACGTCCGACTAACTTTTTCACCCAAATAGCCACACATTTAAACAAAAATTAGCTTGCAGCATAGTCGACACCACAAATTACACTTTTTAAAACAAAAACAACAATTTTCACCTTCCGGAATACACAAAAACAGGCCCAAACCTAACAACCAATCACAGCCCAGAACAGACGCCCGCTCAGCCGACACATTCAAATTACAGCCAATCACATCACAGCCCTGCACTACTTACAAAATCATTAAATTTATCATCATTCCCAATAGCGAGGCTTATTATTATTATTATTTTATTTTTAAACCAACTAACCTACTACAGGTCTTCCATCTTTCATACTATCAAACGCCAACCCACTAGCGGTCTGTCTTCCTTCCTAAAGCTTAACGACATAAAATCAAATCATTACATTATTATTATTATTATTATTATTATTATTATCATTATTAACAAGCTGAAGCAACTGCTGATTTCGTGCCCGGGACGCGAGGGGTGCTGCGGTCTGGTAAACGAGACTTTTTCTAGCTTAAACAACAAACTTAGTCTACGCAAATTCAACTAACAAAAGTTTATATTATCTCAACGATATAATTCCCCAACATTAAAATACATAGGCTTATTGCCAACAACTTTAAATCACGACAGGGGCCTCCGGGGAGGCCGTCGGTCGCTCCGCGACCGACGGCTGCCCCGGTAGGCGCCTCTATTTTCATTTTTATTTTATTTTCTTAATAATAACGTTATACCACCTAATTCAACTTACAACTTTTTAAATCCCCTGTTCAAATGACAACCCAGGCTAAGGAGCGCTCAGCCGCACCGGTACCTGGGGCCTGTTCCACGAATGAACTTTGCAACTTTTCACTTTGCACTTTGCACTTTTCAGTTCAGATTTTGTTCCACCATCACTTTTCAGATTTGTCTTGCAAAGTGAAAAGTTAGGAATCTTTTCACTTTAGAAGACTGTTATGTTCCTCCATTGGTGCAGAAATGCAAAGTGCAAAGGAATGATTGAAAAGTTTTCAGAAATCTTTGCAAAGAGACGATTCCCATTTCAGCTGTTAATGAACAAGTCTCTACACTAGTTTCTCGGCGCAGAATTTGGTTTAGTGTTATAAATATGTTACGCAGGAGCTTTTGTTATCATCAAGTGAAGATAGTGATGAACAATCCAACAAGAAGACGTACAAAGACAGGATGAATTTTCATAACCTCACTTTAGTATTAACAGGTTAAAAGTTCCGCCTGATCAATACTTTTATTAATTAAGATCACTGTGTGGTCATTAATGGGACATGTTTCACCATGAAAAATAAAGCATTAAATCATGGAATAAATATACAGTTTGTTCATGGAATAAACGTGATCGGATCATTCCTATGCGAAGACTTTTCACTTTGCAAAGAAATTGAAATGTAATACATAGATTATGGTGGAACAGAAAGACTTTGCACTTTGCAAGAATTGAAAAGTGCAAAGTGAAAAGTGAAAAGTTGCAAAGTTTATTCGTGGAACAGGCCCCTGGTCCACACACCGCTGGCTCGCTCGCTTTCGCTCGCGCAGCCAGCGGCACTTTAAATGATTAGATGAACAACGACCAATATCCGTTATACGTCTCGGCATGATGGGTTAAAATCACTGACTGGACTATTAATTATATTATCATGGAGATGCATGTGCAACAAATTCTTGTCAGACGTAATTGAAGAATGGCGCGGTGCATGAAACACAAATCCCCCTTCCGTCTAATCTTAACTTGACTGTGAATTTTGCGGAACGAAACGTACACAGGCGAAATGAAGAAAAGCCGAGTTGCACTTCCAGGGAAACACCAAACACAACCACTCTTCTCTAAAGTTTTTAACTCAACACGACTCGACAGTTTGCTGCTGGCTGTATCTAGGGCAATAAGCTCGTCCGCTAGCTAAGCTGTAACTGGGGTGATAGACTCGCCCCTAGCTAGCTCGTAAACAGTCGCCTCAGTAACTCAATGGAGATAGTTGGAAGAAATGAAAACGTAAAAACCCTTATAGTAGGCGATGTATTGAAGATAGAGATATGCTCTCCCGGGCGTTTTTTGTAGAACTTTTCTTGCTGAACAATTCTTACACTCATAGTATATAGATATTTTTAACGGTTTGCCCAGCGTAAGCTTATAAGCGCACGGACGCCAGTTTTTCTTTCGACCTTTTCACTGAAATCGTTAGTGCCTGACTTCCTTTGGTCATAAATAATTTTCTACAGAACCCTTCCACGAGATATCCTTTACAGAATGGTGAAAACCGCATCAAAATCCATTCAGTGATTCTCGAGACTACCCGTGACATCCAAGAATCGGGGACTTTTATACTAAGTTGAGATTATACTAGGAGCAGATGACCTCGTAGTTCCGCCCCTTAAAACTAGAGATTATACACCAATCAGTATAATTTAATATAATATAATTCCCCTTCCGTCCAATCTTAAATTGACTGTGAATTTTGCGGAATGAAAAGTTCACAGGCGAAATGAGAGTTGCACTTCCAGGGAATGGCGAGGTGAATGGAACTCAAATCCTCCTTCCGTCCAATCTTAACTTGACTGTGTTTCACAGGCGAAACGAAGAAAACCCGAGTTGCACTTCCAGGGAAACTCCAAACACAACCACCCTTCTCAGAAGGCCTAACTCTACAGGACTCAACGGTTTGCTGCTGGCTGTATCTGGGGCAATAGATTCACCCACTAGCTAGGCTGTAACAGGAATGATGGACTCGCCCTTAGCTTGCTCGTAAACTGTCGCCTCAGTAGTTGAATGGACACGGTTGGAAGAAATTAAAACGTAAATACACTTATAGTGGAATTGCACCTGTGTGAAGCTAAATTGGATAGGTTAAGTATGTAAACAACGCTCTTATGTTTCTACGTTCGTTGACAAGAGCCGACTGCGGTGGCGTCTAGTAGCTAAGTTCTGAACTTGGCCTAGTAGTCGTTGACGGTGGCACTTGGCGGCAAAAAATGGAACTATTTGAAAAATTCTAAGTTGCAGTACTTAAATTTAAAAAAAAAGGATAACACACACTATTACAGTCATCACAATTAACACCGGTTATCAGACAGATTCTACACACACCCAAAGGACACGGGGCTACATGACCGCGTTATCGCAGCCCCTAAACTTGAGAACCAACCAACACATATAGTGGGCGATGCATTGAAGATAGAGATATGCTCTCCCGGGCTTTTTTGTAGAACTTTTCATGCTGAACAATTCTTACACTCATAGTATTTAGATATTTTTAACGGTTTGCCCAGCGTAAGCTTACAAAGCGCTCAGACGCCAAGTTCTTCGACTTTTCCAGTGAAATCGTTACTGCTCGGCTTCCTTTGATCACAAATAAATTATTTTCTACAGAAATCATCCTCGAGATATCCTTTACAGAATGGTGAAAACCGCATCAAAATCCATCCAGTGGTTCTCGAGTTAACCCGTAACATCCAAAAATCGGGGACTTTGTTTTATACCAAGTAGAGATTACAACGGTTTGAGACGATACTACTTCTTCTCCGCAAGATACGTCCCAGGTATACAGTTTTTCGTATTTTAAAGGTGCATACTAGGTTTCGTCGTTTGTTCATTCTATGCAGTATTTCAATATTAGTTATGCGATTGAAAAAAAAATTAAAATCCACAGCCTGTTTCCATTCGACCGACCGGGTCAGGGAACGGCATGAATGAAGCCCCCATCTAGCGGCGAGGATACGAACTGTGCCGGCTGCCGAAGCCTGTCGCACTCCCCTGGGGCAATGATTACATGAATGACATTATTTATTTATTTACTTACTCGAGTCAAAAGCACCAGACTATTTAACATAAAAACATAGATACGTACATATACATGATAAGAATAACAATTACTATTACATTACATTAAGAAATGTTAAATGAAGTAGGTAAACAAAACAAAGTTGACAGTTTAAGCAACTTTAGCCCAGTATTTGGCAATTTCTAAGGCTTCAGGTCTTGCGGATGGTGCATCTTGCAGGACATAATCTGCACTGGTATAGGTGGTCCGTAGTTTGTTGAGCCCCGCATTCGCAGAGGGTTGATGACGTGACAGATGAAATGAAATGATGGTGGAGAGTGTTGCTTGAATGAAATTTAGACAGGGAAAACCAGAGTACCCGGCGGGACTACGAGGTCATCTGCCCCTTGCTTCGTCCAGCACAATTATCATATGGAGTGACCGGGATTTGAACCAAGGACCCAGCGGTGAGAGGCCGGCGTGCTGCCACGGAGACTAGTTATGCTATTACAAGACCCACATTTTTCGATCGTAATGGAATTCCGCCTATGTCGGCGAGGCTGAGAGAGAATTAACTACTTTTGTCACTTACCGCCAAAATCCGCTGATTTGTTGTTTTGTATGTGTGCGAATCGAACACGAAATCGGCTCTTACAAGAGTCAAATCCGTGAATTAATTTATAGGCTGCGTGAATACTTTAAGAGGGAGCGAAGCAATGGAGGACGCCTTGTTTCTTAAACGAAAGTGTCTGTGACGCTTTGAAGGTGGGAAAAAGAACCGTGAAAAGCGTGACTACTAACAGCGGTCCATTTCAACTTGATACACTGTTTGCAGTGCTATGCACTCCTGCTAAGAAATTACCGCGAGTTAGCCCTAAAACATCACCGAAGACAATGATTTCATAAGGATGCGATTATGCAGCATATTTATCAATATTTTACGTATTTCTCACCCGTGAGAATCTGCTAGTTTCCTTGAAAGAAGCTGGTTAGGTTAAAATACCAGCTCGAGCCAAATGCTAAAAGAAGTGATATTTACGAGGACAGTGACGTGGCACCTCTTGATGATTAACAAATTGTAAATTAATCCAATATATTTATTTTATATATTCTATTGATGCTATCACAACTTTCTCCTTGTTTTAATATGATGTACAAACATGTACATGTACGTGTGTACAGAAACGAAGGATCTCATTTAAAAACATAATATTGTGTGTAGTCCGCTTTCTTAATACTACTGAACCGGCACCGCTGTTTCTTTCCCTCGTGAGAAATGTCAGAGCCGGAGACTCGGCGGTTGGACTATAAAACTTTCAAACCTAATCACGGCACACTCACTCCTAAAAATTATAAACACTCGTTTCATCAAGTTTATATACTCCATTATTGGTCAACTCACTCCATACTGAACCGAAAATCAAAAAGTTTCCTTCCATATTAAGAAGACAATAGCTAACGGGAATTTAGCACGCGAAAAGATTTCCACAATAGAAGACTCGTTCAACCAAGAATATGACAGTTCATTCCGTACGCCCCGATGCTGCTCGTGAAAAAGCTCCGAAAATCCTCAGACGTCAACATCCTGACTCAGCGTTCGTATGATTGTCAGATAACTTCGCTGTTATGAAAACGGACATTTCTGATAGTTTAGTTTATTAAGAATCCGAACGGGAGGCAGTTGAACTGCTGAGCAACGAATGTCCCTATAACCAGTGGTGGTGCTTTCTAAGGACTCGGTACCAACACACCAGATTGCCTAGAAGAAGCTCCAGGGGAATATGGAGGATAACACTTCTCCGGCCGTTAGGACTTCAGTAGCTCTGACCACACCTCAGTTGTGGGCAACATGCATGGCAGGAAGTTATAACAAGGAGGTCCTGCGTTACGCAGGTTATGCACCTTGGCACGATTTGTTTGGTCAGTCAGCCAAATGGTGTTTCATCAATATGGAAATCAGTCGAGTTCACAACGAAGGAGTTAGATTTCAATTTCATTCAAAGTTCATTGTTGAGGTTAAAACAGTAAAAAAAGGAGCTGTATCAGATTGCTTTTCGTTATTGAACGAATCAGACTGGGTATGCATTCATATTCTTTGTACCAGTGTGAATTTGCTAGTATTGCCAAATCATCGGCAAAACCAAGGCAATTTGTTTCTATTTCTCTGCTTATTTTAATATTTCGGGGGCATTTCTTAAACCATTCCCTCATTACCATTTCTAGAGCAGAGTTGAACAGTAGGGGGTGAGAGTCCATCACCCCCGCGTAGTCCTGTTTTGATATCAAGTGGTTCTGATATTTCACCCCTGAACTTCACTTTTGACTTAAGTGTTTATCATGTTTATTAATTTGGGGTGCAGTCCGAAGTGTCTTAAAACTTTTAGCAGAGACTTCCTGTGGATACAATCACAGGTTTTCTGAAGTCTATAAATGTTATCACCATATCTGTTCCACTTCCTGTTGTAGACCATTATCAGGTTGAGACTCATGATCTGATCAGGACAGCTCCTCCAGGGTGTGAAACCTCCCTCGTATACTTCTGGTTCTTTCGCAAGTTGCAACCTCTTTCTGTTAAGGAGGATTCGTGAAATAATTTTATATCCAGGATTGAGATTCCCCTGTAGTTGTTAGGGTCTGTTTTGCCTGCCTTTTTATAGAGTGGGTGGATGATGGTTGCTAGATCTTTTAATTTGAACTTCTCTCCCAATGTCCTGCTCAGCAATTTCCTATTTCTGGAATCTTTCGGTACAAGGCACAGATTATCAACATACAATGCAATTATGGACAAGTATCAATCAGACTTTCTGGAAAACAAACATGAATTTTGTTTGGAATTCTGATAACCAATGCTTCAAAAGTTCCTTTGTTTTTACAAAATTCCAGCACCTACTGTCGGCGCAAAAAATAATGTGCACTAGAGTATGGAGATAAATAGCAAAATAACCAAAAAGACGTACAGAAAAACAAGTACTGTAACATTACCACTTTCCTTGTTTATTTCTCAGTTGATTGATGATAAAGTTAACTTTCAGAAACGTATTTTAATATCTGTTATGGCAGATATCATGTAAAAAGTACAGCTTTTTGGCGGGTTTCGAGGGAAACGTCAAATTAAAAGATTCACAACTCTCAACGCCGTTGTGCTACAGCAACCAAATTTAAATGTGTGTTAGTTAGATATGTTTTCTGTGTTCATGTGAAGTTTCAAAATGTCGTCTCAAACATACACAATAAAACAATCATGTGAAAGACTCATTTCAAAACTGGCATCTCCTAAAAGTTCGTTCATGGGTGCGTTGTAATTGGCATGTACTAAGCGTTTGCGATATGCAACTATCCGTAATATAAATAAAAGGGTTTAGTATAGTTGAAAAATGAAAATCCACAGCCTGCTTCCAGTCTCCGACCGGGTCAGGAATGGAATGAATGAAGCCCCCATCTAGCGGCGATGATATGAACTGTGCCGGCTGCCGAGGTCTGACGCACTCCTCTGGGGCGGTGATTAAATGAATGACAGATGAAATGAAATGATAGTGGAGAGTGTTGCTGGAATGAAATTTTGACCGGGAAAACCGGAGTACCCGGAGAAAAACCTGTCTGCCTCCGTTTTGTCCAGCACAGATCTCACATGGAGTGACCGGGATTTGAACCACGGACCCAGCGGTGAGAGGCCGGCCTGCTGCCGCCTAAGCCACGGAGGCTTGGTTTAGTATAGTTATGTTAGTTATTGTTCTAAGGGGCGCAACTACGATGTCATCTAACTACGATGTCATCTGCCTCTAATGGGTTTAGTAGATATGTATTGATCTTTATTCCGATTTTTGGGGCAGTTTTCGGCAGGCGAGATCCACAGGAAAGTTCCTGCCGCGTTGCCACGTTCTCTTGCTCCAAACTGGCTCGATACATTACAATAATCTTTCCCCATCATACTAAGTCCCAAAATACAAATATAAATTAAATCCGAGCTGGCCGCATGCCAAAAAAAAAAAAAAATGACAAAAGGCAACGAACTTTCCTCCAAAAACGGATTTTGCTAGAACTTGCGTACTGGTTGATAGTTTATTTCTCATATCAGCTGTTTAATGTTTATCTAGTCCTCCCCAAGTGGTGTTCCTTTCAGTACCTAATTCTAAGTAGAAGAATGTACTGGGAGCAAAGTGCGAAATTGCACGGCTGTTGTCCATAACTTCGTTTTATTCCCCCTTTTTTTTCTTCTAGTTGTTGTTGTTGTTGCCGCCGCTATTAGAACGCAAAAACGATGGGTACGAAGAGCTAGTTTTTAATACTAAAAACACATCCAATTATACCAAGAAAACATTTCTTTTGATTTTGGAAATGTATTTTTGTTTTTCTTTTGATATCGAGGTTATTGATAAGAATAATGATTTGCATTTTCCAATTTTGAATCTCAAGATCCTGACAAATAATTTTCCTTGATTGTTGAAATTATTGATAAGTTCTGTTTTTTCTTGCAAGTGACTGTGTTGTAATGTAACCAGTTGCGGCTTCGGTGGCATAGTTGGTAGCATGCTGAGCTTCTATGCCCAAGATAGCAAATTCAAACCAGGCCGAAGCCGTCGGATTTTTTTAAGAGCGTTAAAAATCCCTCAGTATGCCTTCCTTCGGAGGGGAAGTAAAGCCGGCGGTCCAATGTCATAGATTTATGGCATGTTAAAGAACCTTCCACTAATTACACCTCTGTGAAGCTAAATTGTATAGGTTAAGCATGTAAACAACGCTCTTAGGCTCCTACGTTCGTTGCCAAGAACCCACTGCGGTGGCGTCTAGTAGCTAAGTTCTGAACTAGGCCTAGTAGTCGTTGACGGTGGCGTTTGGCGGCAAAAGTAGGAACTATTTGAAAAATTCAAAGTTGCAGTCATTACTTGAATTAAAAAACAGATACACACACTAATACAGTCATCACAATTAACACCGGTTATCAGACAGATTCTACACTCACACAAAGTACACGGAGCTACATGACCGCGTTGTCGCAGCCCCTAAACTGAGGAACGAACCAACGTAACCAGTTACAAAGTACTATTTTTTATGAATTCCACCCATGTGTATCATCAGGGTGTCTACTGTAAGGATGAAGTAAAAATTAGTTACTTTTTAGCTACCTTTTAGTTAATTTCAGTTACCTTTGAATTCAAGATACGTCTGCGGTCTGCAAGCAAAGGGGCTCATCACGCGATGAAGAAAAACAGCAATGAACTGTGTTTAAAGCGGTAAATACAATTCACTTAGGGAGTTATAAAAAAAACTAGATATTTATTATCAAATATGAGTTGTTTCAGCTAATATGTCGTCTTGTGCACAAGGCGCTTTCATAATTGCGAAGAGGTTGCTCTGCTCTTAACCTTTTGTGAGCATCTAGCCAATAATAGCAAAACTCTCAAGCAATACAGCAAAAACATTAAAACTGTCCCTAGTGCTCGAGCATAACAACTGAAATCATCCTCATGGCAAACTAATACCGCTACTCACATTCACAGCATTGCTACAATAGTACAAAATTAATATGATAGTAACTACCTTGACAGGAACATAATATGGAAACATGTAGCAGAAAATAATATCCGCGAACATCTGCAATCATACGTTGCTATGATACAGGGTACGGCAACTAAACAATGAAGTCAACCATACTTACCCTTATCAGTTTGGAAGAGATCAATGTCTTGTTGGTGTTAAATCCTTTGGCAACAAGGTCTGGATTTAGAGACAGGATAGCCTCGATCTCGATCTGTAAAGATACCATTCATTCAAATGTTAACATATTTGATGACGAACGGATTTTCTGAAGACAATTAGATAGAACAAGTTTGCATACTACAGTAGCAAAACATTAATGGCAAGGCAAGAAAGTTTTTGCAATGTTGGTAAAAATCAAAGTTCCTCAAATGAGGCTTAATATTAGTTTTATTTTGTAAGTATTTCGACTTAACATTGCAGTTTGTACGTATTTTACCTACATTTTGTGCGTATTTTCAATTTATTCCTTTTGTGAGCATTTTCGTTCTAAATTCCCTTTTGTAAGTATTACCGCTCTCCATTTTGTGAGTAGTTTCAATCTGAGTTATTTTTTGTAAGTATTTTCCGTCTCACTTAATTTTCGTTCTGGTTTCCATTTCATTGCCATTTTCACTATCACCCAGACCATTAGGGGCCGATAACCTAGATGTTAGGCCCCTTAAAACAACAATCAACATCATCATCATCAAAAAATGAGGCTTGGTCTCAGAGAGCCCTTTAAGTCTCAAATCAACAGTCCCACTAGAGCAGGCCACGCCGGACCGCAAAAGTACCGGTGCTCTGCTGTAGGAGAGGAACGTGCAGTGGCAGCGCTTAGCGAGACGAGAGTCGTATTATTTTATTGTTGTTTGGTGAACGGGGCTGGGTAAATCAGCGCGCGTCAGGCGGCGTACCGGTATGGAAACAAATAATAATAATGCCAAGCGTGTGTAGAGAGAAATAATAGTTTTATTGTGCTCCTAATTTTGCACTAATTTTCAACATTCTTTCTTTATTTTTGGCATAGCTTTAAAGCCACTAATTTGCCGATATTTGGAACAATCGTTTTGGCAGTTGCGATCCGAAGTGTAGCTTCCAAGGAAGCATCAGACAAACTTAACCTTGTTTGTGTTTTGTTAATATTCAATTGAAAACATTTGTTCACAAACATTGTTCCGAACATAGCAACAAATTGCAGGGCAAGGTCAGGAATCCTCGGGAATTCTTGTTCCTCAACGCCGTTATAAAATGAAATCAAATCACCATTGAAATGGCAATAGCGGTCTGTAAAAGTTGATCGAACTGTTGTTTTATCAGCTCAACTTGGAGACTTCATCGGACTTCCTCTGGGCGCACCGAAAAAGGCGTCATAAAAACTTTGAGTGCCGGTGTTACTTTTTTCATTTCTTTAAACCTATCTTCAAATTCTTTATGCAACGACTGTAATGCTTTTGTGTACCCACTGATGTGTTCATAAGTACTTTGGTTGGTTGGTTCCTCAGTTCAGGGGCTGCGACAACGCGGTCATGTAGCCCCGTGTACTTTGGTTGTGTGTAGAATCTGTCTGATAACCGGTGTTAATTGTGATGGCTGTATTAGTGTGTGTTATCGTTTTTAATTCAAGTAAGAACTGTAGACATTGAATTTCAAGTAACTTACTTCCTACTTTTGCCGCCAAACGCCACCGTTAACGACGACTAGTTCAGACCTTGGTCACTATACACCACAGAAGTCGGCTCCTGGCGACGAACGTTGGAACCTAAGAGCGTTGTTCAAATTTTTAACCTATAATTTAGCTTCGCGCAGGAGTAATTAGTGGAAGGTTCTTTCACATGCCATAAATCTATGACATGGGACCGCCGACTTTACTTCCCCACCGAAGGATTATAGAGAGGGAAAATTGTCCCAATTTCCTTCTTGAAGCTAACTTTTAAAAAGCACAAGCTGCAATTTGAAACTTTCAATACGGTCACACATAGTAATGATTAATTTATTTTTGCCTTGTAACGATATATTTAAATCATTTGAATATCCCGTGATGTCTTTCATGAAAGCGAAGTCAGTGATCCATTGCTTATCATCCAAGACTGACTGTGCTACTTGGGGAGAAAAGAGGGGAGGGAGGGGGAAAAGTACAGGTGCATGGCTTGCACTAGTGCTCGGTCCCTTCCTAAAGGTTACATGTTGCTTATTTCAGGGGCTGCGACATAGCTGTCATATAAGTCCGTGTATTTGTGTGAGCGTATGGATTTTGTGCGATAACCAGTGTTACAGTGAAGGCTGTGTTTTTTTAAATTGGGGATAGAATTGGGAAGAAGGCAGCCGTGGCCTTAAGTGAATAGCGCGAAACAGTTCAGTTTCCTCCCACAGAAGGAGCAGCGACAACACTCATACAGGGTTTTCCATCAGATACAGTTGTGGCAGGGAAACGAGCCGTCTTGCAAGCTCGATCATGCTTTAGTGTCCAACACAGCCACCGATCCTGTTGCCCCTGTTGCTCGTATTAAACCTTATGTTCTGTCAGTGTGCACCAGCTGTGGGTCCAAATGTGGATGTAGTAAAGCAGTAAGCATCATGCACTGCCGCCTGCCACTACTGCCATGGAGACTGCTCTAACAATCCACGACCTGTTGAGGATGCCCTAATGGAAGACGAAATGGAAATATTTTGAATTTTCCCATTGATGCCTGATTATTGAAAATGATACCGGACTTGAGTATATTGTCCAATCATATAATATTGTATTTTGCGCATATTTCATTTTAGTATGGTTTTACTTAATAAAAATGGTCATTTCTTGAAGTTATTGTTCATTCTTTAATTCACCTGACCAAAACATTAATTAAGTTAATTAAGTATAATGTAAGAGCCATAGAACCATCCTCTTGCGCTGATGTGACTTTAGTCAATTTTCTTAGTTTTTGAATAGGATTACCTCGTGAACTATTGACTCGGGAGATAAAATGAATATAACCATTATTGTAAATTTATTTGTCTATATTTTTGTTCCGAAGAAATTTTCTGGAGGTCCAATAGATTACGAGATATTATCCCAAAAAAAAAAAAAGGCACCTTCTTTTACCTCCCCCACCCTCCACTCACCCCCCATCCGTCAGGACTTTTAGTATGTTCATTTGTAGACCCTCCCAAACAATATTGCAAAGTTTCAAAACTTTGGGAATTAGGTCCCAAAATGGCCTAAAAACTGCCTTATTTGTCTGGACTATGGTTATTATGCAGTTTTCACTGAACTACACTAAAAGAAGTTAAGGCGAAACCACAGACGTATCTAACTTTTTGAGGTATTTTATTAACATGTTTGCAAATGTTTACGTCCCCATCTCTCAGTACCTGTTCCGAATTTTCCAACATTTTCCATACCGGTAAGAAACTTGTAGGAAATTTAGCCTCGTTTACAATTGGTAAGTAATGACAATACTTTGCCTAAAATGCACTGGAAGTGAGTTACGGAGGGGAAAAAATGGAAAAAAGTGCTTTTTCTAAGCGGTATTTTCAAGATGGCGGACAACGCAAAAGGAAGGGGAGGTCGAAAACTTTAAATTTTTCACGAGAGGGCAATACATAAAACATACCTGAAAATTAAAATTACTCCACCTTGTAACATATGGTTACATATTTCAGCAAATGCTAGGTTAAGAAAATGGCGCTTGCTGGGAGTGCTGTCCATTGCCCAAAGGTAGAGATATCTATACTCTGATTTACAAAAGATGGTCGGTGAAAGCTGTCAGTTGTTTGAATGGTGAGGAGTGGAGGCGAGCGGGGTAACGGTCTCCATAGCAACAGCCAGCAATGTTGCAATGTATGCCGACACAGCGGTGAGCACATGGTTTGACTCAGTGTTCTACTGTGTCTCGACTCGTCACGGTCATTAGACCGCCAGGCAGGGGGTTAACATCCCCAGTATTGTGTCTTCCTGTAAGCCTCTTGGAATGTTATGAGTCATGATCTGCCTCAGTGGCAACGCAGCATTTCCCTTTGACAGTTGTCACCAATCTTTATTGGTAAATCAGAGTATAGTTTCTGGCAGTGGGGTGATGGGGGGCCTTGCCAGTGAAGCGTATTTTCTAAGTTCTTTTTTATGATGCTTGTTTGTTTTTTATTAGTTTATTCCGTGATTTTGTTAGATTGGTAGTTCCTTCCTTGAGTATGATTATTGGGTGTGAAAAGTAAAATGAGACCATGCTGAAAGATTTTGTATGCGAGTATCTGTTGTAATGTTCTATTGAGATGGTAGAAAAATATGAGCAGAGAAGAGATATAGTGGTTCAGATTGACAGTAGCAGGAATGATGTAAGTTATGTATGTTGAAATTTGTTGGTACATGAGAAGAAATAAAGGTTGGTTATATTTGTAGGAAATGAGTCCCTCATGGTATTAATAATTACCACTACCCCCCGAAGTAAAAGAGAGTGAACGGTTACAACCTTTTGCAAGCCAACCCCTTATTTTGAGCTACCTTTTACTGGGCTATTACATCTTGCGCTGTTTACAAATTACAGTCACGGGGAATAATTAGTAAAGAAAGATTTCCAAGGCCCCTTAACACAGTTAAAATCATCATCATCATGCAGAACTGTAAGCCACTTCTTTTAAATATATATAAGGGCTTGGCATAAGTGCGACGGTGCTGGGGCAGAACATTGAGGTTATCAGCTGCGATGTCTGTTGGTGCTTTCAAATTTTCTTTGACGTACTCCGATCATTTTCCTCAGGAGCACGGAACAGCCGAAGTTTTCCAAAGGGCTCCAATCATTTTCCTACAGCGCTATGCGGCGAAAGACGCCACTATTGCTCCCCACTTTTCTAACAGACCATGATATATAGGCAGCGTCTTATTTCACTTATTCCGGGCAACGTCTTTCGTTTCACATTCTTTTTTCATATAAGTTTTTCTATTCGTTGGTGAATTACATGTGCCAGTAGTTCGTAGTCGTTTCCATTTTCATTAACATCAATCACCATTAGACGCCAAAGACCTGGATGTTGCGTCTTTTAGGCTATACTGCTAATCACCACCACATGTAAGTCTTCCTCAAATGTGACATTAAAAATATTCTTTTGTATTAATTCTTAAGTTTGATGTGTCAATTCAAACTCTGCCGAAGTCGTCGGATTCTTTAAGAGCGTTAAAAAAAACCTGGATGTTTCGCCCATTATTATAGTAATAATCACCACCACAAAGTCTTCCTCGCTGTGATTTTTACCAACGGGCGAAACCGGGTACGAAATAAATAGTAGTGAAATATCACAGCCATGCCTCACTTTTTTAACAACTTTAAACCAAGAACTCATCCTACCATCAGTCTCAATGCAGCCTGGTCATAAACAAACGTTTGATTGCTTTCAGCAGTATTCCCTCGATACCATAATATCTCAGGATGCTCAGCCTATTTTCCCCTTCGAGTCTACAAACCTCAAGCACAACTGTATATTCCTCTCGTAGCACTTCTCAACAATTCCGCGCATACCAAAAACTTTATCCTGGCTTCCTCGTTGTGGTCTACAGCCACATGGTTTCCATCCATCTCACTATCGACCAGCGATCGAACTTTCCTTTCTACATTGCCTGAGTATTCTTTGCCCGGGACACTTGAAAGAAATACCTCTATATTTTCTTATTACCTTGCTTATAAATTGGGGCAATTACTGCCTTTGTCCAGTCAGACGGTACCTTTTCTAAATCCCGTGCAAAATCGATTATCCTATACAACCATTACATCACTACTTTCCCACTATACTTAACCATATCAGGTCGAAATTCATACACCCCTTGGTTGGATCCTTAGTTTAGGAGCTGCGACAACGCGGTCATGTAGCCCGTGTACTTTGGGTGTGTGTGTAGAATTTGTCTGATAACCAGTGTTAATCGTGATGACTGTATTAGTGTGTGTTATCTGTGATTCAGGTAGAAGGACTGCAGACGATTAATTTTTTCAAGTAGTTCCTACTTTTGCTACCAAATGCTACCGTCCACGACACCTAGCTCCGGACGTGGCTACTAAATGTCACCAGTCAGCATCTGGCGGCGAACGTTGGAACTAATATAGCGTTATCAAACTAACCTACGAATTGTAGCTTCCACATGTGTAGTTAGTAGGTTCTTTTTCATGCCATAAATCTATGACATGGGACCGGCGGCTTTACTTCTCCTCCGAAGGAAGGCATACTGAGGTTTTTTTAACGCTCTTAAAAAATCCGACGACTTCGGCCGAGTTTGAACCCGCGATCTAGGGCATAAAGCTCAACATGCTACCAACTACGCCACCGAAGCCGCTCATCTACGCCTGCCACTCTGTGACACTTTATCTACCGCACCCTCTCTACTCCTCAACCGTGATCCTGTTCCCATCCCCACTCTCCTCCTGTATAATTTCAAAATCTGCCACATTGCTAGATAAATCTTCATTTATGTTTAGCAAGTTTTCAAAGTTTTCTTCCCAGTGCCTCCTTGGCATTTATAATGAGTTTTCCTGAATTATTCAAAACTCTACTCAGTTCTACTTTTCCTCCATTTATAAGATTCTTTTTAACACTCCAAAAAGGTTTTCCTGTCACTTGACCTACATTTTCTAATTGATCTCCAAATTCCTCCCATGATTTCCTTTTCAACAGAGTACTATTATTTGTTTGGTCCTGTTCCTTTCCAGTATATATCAGTCGGATTTCTGGTTTGGAGACATTTTTTGTAAGCATTCTTCTTCCTTCACTGTGTTCCACTAGGATGTGCTTTACTGTCTTTACACACTGTTGTCTCAAAACATGCCTTTGCTACTTCTGGTACTGCATCCCTGTATCCTAACCACACCGTTCCCATGTCCTGCAATTCTTTTCCATCTACATTCTGCAATTTCTCATCAATCATTTACATATATTTCTGCCGAAGTTCTTTATCCTGCAGATTCTGCCAACAAACTTTCCTTACAGCACTTTGGGTCTAACTATGCTTAACAGTTAATTTACAGTGAGCCCATAATTTGCTAATGACATTAATAATAATAATAATAATAATAATTAACATGCAATAAAATTGGCTGAAATATGTTTATTGAGATGGCAAGCAGCGATGGAAACTCACGTGTATAAAACAAGTAGAAACAAGGGGAGCTGAAGAAACGGAAAACTTCGCGAGAATCAGCTCTATTTATTACTAGCAGGTACCCGCGGCTTCGCACGCGATGTAGTCAATGGGGATGATGCATTATTGCATCTATTCTATTGCAGCAATCTCGACTGGGTGGGTCTATTTCAATACGGAAAATTTTGATGCCTACAGCATATCAGAATGAGCCGCAAAATGGGAATTCCATAGAGTTGAGAAAGTCTACAGGGTACGATGTTACCTTATGTGAACACATTATAAAATTACGTTTTTGGTTTTGGCATGTTTTGCTGAAACATAACGATCTTGTTGTCTGGATACTCGTGAGCACGCCACATAGCCTACAGTTGCCCATGGAAAAAAATGATTTTGTCTAAATGTACATCTGCTGCTGTTAAGTGTGTGCCATTGCGCTTTGTTAATAGTAACTGCGAATGTTGTTTGAAGAGGGAACTGCACTCTTGCACACTGGAATGACAAAATCTATCGGAATATCGCGAATTAAAAGTTTTTTTTTTTTTCTTCTTAAGAAGAGTATGGAATGGCCTACCCCGCTGATGTTAAATTTGCTAATTTCAATTTTCTCAAGATCTACTCCATGCAAAGTAGTGAAACTTTTGCAGATTATTTATGCATGCTTTATGTACTTACTCCTCTAGTTTTACTGCCATACATATTCTAGGAGTTGGGAGAGAATTTTTTTTCTGTTTCATTTTCTCGACCTTTTTTTTTTTTTTTGTTCAAATTATTGTGCATTTTTCTTCAAATATACAAGCAATCTCTACCATTCTAGAGGTGTGGTATTACAACGGTATACTTACTACATGAACAGTGAAAACATCTTCTATAGAACCGGAGATAACGGGTCTGAAAAAAATTAGTTTTTCAGAAATTGCAATTAAAAATTAATTTAGATTGTACCTCACTTTTCAATGGAAACAACAGCTAAAATGCGCCGGCAGTGTAGTCTTCATCATCTCCTACATGCCCTGCCTTGTCGACTTGCTCCTTGTCCAGTTCCTTCAGTATGGCTCGTGTATTCCAACCAGTCTTCACTCCCAGCTCCTCCAAGACTTTCAGTCTACCAGTATTGCCATCATTAAAAGCGATGACAGCAGCATACACACCAAGCTTCATTGTATGGTACCCCACAAATATATATTATAGATACTCGTGACAACACTACATTGTTGAATGACTCATTCACGTTTTGTGTTTTCTCTGTCAGACAATTCTTCAGTAGATCTGGATTTCCCAAATCTCTATGAACTCGCTTTATAGCTAACGAACATAACAAGCTCCGGTATAGAGGTACGGTGGATAAACTTATCCAAAGTACCAGCTGCTGCAGCATTCTTGTATTTACACCACTCACCGGAACAATGTTTCTTTTTCGAGGAGGAACTTGAAGATGTAGCAATGTGTAGAGCTGACGTACTAGGTGAACTTTCATTCCTAACCTCGTTTACACCTGGATAAGTTCATTAGTACCGATTTTCTTTGTTATTTACTTTCTTGGACACTCCTTTTGGTTATGTCATGATCATATGACTACTCAAGATCAATAAAACAAAAATCATTAAAACAAGAATATCGCACGCACAATGTAAACAATAAGCACAACTTTTATGCCAGTCCCACTAAATTATGCGGCAAAACTTCCTCTAGAATATAAATCAAACCACATGCTTCTAGACCTGATGGTTCTTGAGATATGAAGTGTTTACTGAAAAAAGTTACTTGAAATCCTGAAAATACCCTGAAAACTAATTAGGCTAAATTAAATTTAAAATATTTCTAATCAAGCAAATTTAATAAATCATACATCAAATTAATCAGCAAATTCCAAATAATATTTAGGCATCAAAATCAAAAATTACAACTTTTTCAACAAAATGGTAATTTATAGCCTACACCCCTTACGCTATTTTGATGATTTGAACGTCGACATGTCGCTATTAATAGACCTATAGTAAAATACACCTGTGTGAAGCTAAATTGTATAGGTTAAGAATGTAAATAACGCTCTTAGATCCCTACGTTCGTTGCTAAGAGCGGTGGCGTCTAGTAGCCGAGTTCTGAACTAGGCCTAGTAGACGTTGACGGTGGCGTTTGGCGGAAAAGTTGCAGTCCTTCCTTGAATTAGAAAACAGACACACACACACTAATACAGCCATCACAATTGTACACCGGTTGTCAGACAGATTCTACACACACCCAAAGTACACGGGGCTACATGACCGCGTTGTCGCAGCCCCTAAACTTAAGGAACCAACCAACCAACCAACCAAAATATCTCACACCTTGGCAGCTGATGTACATTATGCAGACTCTTCCAGTGTTACATCCCAGGAATTGAAATTCTCCAACAACCCTTTAGCCCCACATGGCTCCCTAAATATTGAAAATTCCTGATTATTGTGCTTTTAGAGATCTTTGAAAGAGGTTGCCCTCGCACATCATGGTGTCCACAGAATTTTCAATGTCAATTTTCCTGACTTTTCCTGACCATTTTTCAACAAAATTCCTGACTCGCGAAGTCATCGTAACATCGGAAAAAAGGTTTAGGCCTATTGAGCAAATATATATATATATATATATATATATATAGGCATATATCTCTTATTTGCAGCCTCCACCGTCCCCATAGCTTCCCAACGCTCGCCTCTTTATTCATTTAAAATACAAAATGAAGTCAATTATAATGCAATAATACATAAATCAAAGTACTTAATAACCTGAACTATAGTGATAGGGTTGCCACATCCCTACGCCAACAAAAAAACGTAAAAAAATAGGTAAAAGAGGTTTTATCATTTCAAATGATCTTGTCCACATCATCGTTATGCTTTGGTCTACCGTTATGCGTTACGGTTACGGCGTGTATGACGTCATGTTGTTCAGTGCATATGCACCGAGTCTGAGTTTACTCCTGGGGTCTAGCATTATGCGATACAGAGACGGCGAATGCGTGACGTCATGCAGCAGAGTGCACCTCCCACTCTCAACTCCCCGCGCGGGAAGCCTAAGTTAATGGGTAATGGAGTCTGTTGAAAGAGTCCTGGGGCTTCGAGCGAAGGGAGAAGCCCTCCTGAGCCTTTCTAACATGTGTAGCATTTGTAGCATGCGTCATTCGAAATGATATAAAGTAGAGTCTCTCACAATCAGACTGTTATCTTTTTTTACTATGATGTACTGTAAAAATGGAAACTTACCATAATGTCCAGTAAGTTATTGCTTTTTATCTTCAGAGATAAGTTGAACTAGTTAAAATCAAAATATTGCTGTAAAACACAAAATACTCGATGGTTAATATAAAATCCCTGACTTCCTAATACTTTTCGCCATATTTTCCTGACTCACGCCATTTTTTCACACTTTTCCCTGACTTTTACTGACCAAAAGCAACATTCCTGACTTTTCCTGATTATTCCTGACTTTTCCTACCTGTGGACACCATGTAGATGCATGTTACGAACATGGACCGTGTAACCTGGACCGAAAGCTTCTGCAGATTTAACACAAGGTCAGTTCCTTGAACTCAGATTTGCCAATATGTTATTGTATCGTTCCATGTGTAATATCTCTACAGGTAAGTACGTAAAATTTGTTTCTTTTCGGTTAAACGGTGTATACTTGTGCCAAAGGGCCTAAATGTAGGGAATGGTGAGGGCTGTCCGAAATTTAACTGTGTTACTCGCAGGAATCCATAGGGAAAGTACGTAAAGTTAGGTTCAGATCGGTGAAACGATGTAGATTTGTGCCAAAGGGCCTAAATGTTAGGAATCTTACGGACTGTCCGAAATTTCAAGTGCACAGTGTTACTCGTCGGGTTCCGCAGTGTACGAACGTAAATTTTAGTTCAGATCGGTGATACGGTACAGACTTGTCTTGTGCCAAAGGGCCTAAATTCAGGGAATGGAGGGGGCTGCTTGAAATTTGAAGTGGACAGTGTTACTTGTCGGGTTTCAGAGGGCAAGTATGTAAAATTTGGTCCAGATCGGTGAAACGGTGTAGATTATACCGAACGTCAGGTCAAGACCTAAGCGGTCCCTTTGATGTTCTGGTCTGTGAAAAGGCTAACGCGCAAGGAAATAGTTCCCAATTTTCCTGCTTGTTTTTGCAGTACAAGATGTTTCAGCGCATGTTGCTATGTTTCGATAAACTGGCTAGATTACTTTTACGAAATTCCTTGGTATAAATCTATGAATAAATTAATAATTTTCTCGTTAACTGGGAGCTGCACCAACCTTGCTTTTCATGTGATTAACTGTGTGCGCGAATATTGCTTGTAGTGGTATTTTATACGATAGGCAGAGTAATTCGGTACGAATTTGATATTATATTATATTTCGTTCTGTATAAACCTTGTTTGAGCTGCAAAAGAGTAACCGACTCATTCAATGTTGTGGCAAATCAGGTTCAAACGTTGGCAATACTGTTATGAATGCACGGACTTCAAGATGGCTCCTTCAAGTAGACAACGTGTTCAAACTGCAGCTGTAAAGCTTGAATCACCAACAAAATACTTCAAAAATAATAAAAGTGGGGAGAAGTTTAGTAAAAGATGCAAACAAATGATTTTAAATGCATATACTGTAGTAGGTTGAGGGATGACAATCCAGAGTGGACAGTAGAAGAGTTGGTGAAGAAGACTGCATACTTGACTGGCGTTTCGACATACAGTGTTGACTCGGTGCGCGCTGAATTCCAAGTTCATGGTGAGTCTCCGGCGAGAAGTCGGCCGGCGTCACAAGGAAAGGGGGTTCGTTTGTCACAGTATTTAGAATTTTGTTCTGTGTGGAATTCGTAGGAAAGTGCTTTCTTCTTTTTCTCAAGAATGAAATTCCAACTGTGACGAAAGTGACAGTGAAAGTTAATGGTGATAGTAATAGTAGTGAATCATCTGACGGCGGTCTCAGTGGAATAGAAGCAATGGAGGAAAATTAGCGACAACATCTGTAAGTAATATACACATGTTGTATCCTAACATTTAATCTTATTTATAGGAGATTGTTTACTTCTTAGTTGCCTATGTCAGCTCAACCGAAAATATATAGCCTACTCGCCATGTTTTGTAATGACATTTTGATGATGGCTAATACGCATATACACCTGACAGTATTATTTTCCTATGCGCGGTATAATTATTATTTTGTTTTATAATAACCCTCCACTTCACGTTACAGTTAAGTCTTTGTACTAACAGTAGATCATTCTGCCTTCTGATTCTCAAGAGTACGTGTCGTAACCCTTCAAGGAAGCAGCTGTTTCTCCCCGTCAACTTTCGATCTTTTGAAAGATAAGATGGTGACAGATGACAAATAAGCAATTAGTTGGTTCATAGGGTTCAAGGACACACGTCATTTCGTCTTCTTATATCACTCATCGTTCATGTGTCATTCCTCGCCTAACACAATGTTATAATGTTTTAAATAATCACACGATAACATAAAACTACAAGCATCCTTTTTTTTATTAACAAAGAGCCTCGGGTTTCGACACGATAGGAAAACATATTTGGTTCAGTGAATATGCCGTAGATAAATTCGTAATTGAAGTGAATTAAAGGTCCGAACGCAATAAAGTCTTTGTGGTTAAGATAGATTCAAACACTCGATCAGATGCGCGCCATGTTGGAAACACAAGACGGGACAGAGAGAGAAGATGCGCGGAGGGACAGAGAGAGAAGATGCGCGGAGGGATATTTTCCTCAGGTCTTGACCTGACGTGGGGTATAGTGCCAAAGAGCCTAACTACGAACATTGAGCTTTATGTATATATGTGGGAAGACGGGCAGGAATTTCGAGGTTTTGCCGCGAGTGATAAAGAGGGCGCGCGGACATAGAAAAAACAGTGCCTATGGACTTCATTATTATTGCTCTTTGGAGATGGGAACGCATCAACGTATTCTGTGTTTTGTTAATGTAATCAATATTATTTTTATTTGTTAAGTAAACAAATATTATTTTTATACAAATCAAACGTGAGTGTTTTTGACACCGGTTACCATAAATTGGGGGGCACGTCCTAGATTGAATCAATGACGCATTTCTGAGGTTATGTACACTTGCCAATTTTGCTGACGGCGAAACGACGAAAGACCAACTACGAATTCAGCTCGAATTGACGACGGATGTTCGAGACTTAAGGCTTATCTCATCAGTGAAAGGTTTGCAGCTGGACAAAGACGTAAAGAAGTTGAAGACTATTTAAGAAAGACGACAAAAGAGCTTTGGGATCTGTGTTGACGCAAATAAGTACCGTAGCTTAATATTTCCAAAATTAAGACGTTAGGAGATATTGATCTCATATTATACAAAACTTTCCTCATCGAAGATCTCAGGTCAAGCATACTCCTACCTAACACGTGCGCCTCACAGAACCTGCTAGCAACACTGAATAGGAAAAGAGAGGAAATTCATCCGACATTCTACAGCACAGGAGCCATGGTAGACCGTGCGTGGACAAAGGAAAACGTCGAAATAAGACACGTCATCACTAGGTTGGCAGTCCATGGATTCCACCACCTGATATGCAAGAACACAAACTTCCACGAACCAAATATAGACTGAATGTAGGCTGAGTGAAACGGCATGTGATCGTTATCACATCGAAATATGCACAAAAAGGACAAAGTCATTAACTGAATATGCAAACATGTAAATTTTCAATTTCATCTTGGCTATTTGGCCGCAATAAAGATTTATATACAAAAGCATTTCAACTGTTCCAGTGGCAGCTGTAAAAGCTTTACATAAGATTATATTTGAAGACGCTCCAAATGATCGAAACGATAGAAAGAGGTTGCGAGAATTTTCAGGGTTCACTCTCAGAGGATTATGTGGTCAAGGTCGAGTTCATAACAGAAGAATTGACGGAAGAGGAACTGGAAGCATCTTGCGCGATCCTGCGCTTAGACGAGGGCACCCCAGAGGAAATGACAATGACGATTTGTCACCACCTGACGCATTTTTCAGAGTACATTGAGATGATTGAGAAATCTTAGGACGAGGAGCACGATGACTAACAAGTACAAAAGAAGGCACAAGCTAAAGCTGCAGCGCTCTCCAAAGCGGATCTAGAGGAGACAAAGAGTTTATGTGGCACTACCAAGAGGGAATTGATAGTGGCGAAAAGAAAAAAGAAGCTAAATCGAATGAAACTCGACGACGACGAAAGTGAACCAGGGGACAACTCAAGTGACGGTAGCGAAGCATCGAGGTATTCCCAGAAGTTTCCTTCAACGTTTCGCGACATCGAAGGTTTCGTCAGGTCATTTGATGGTAGCAGTGGATATCCAGTCAACCGATGGATCACCGAGTTTGAGGAAACAGCTGCGTTGATGGGATGGAACAAACTGCAGAAGTTGATCTTCGCTAAGAAATCTCTAACCGGTTTGGCATAACTCTTCATCCAGGGCGAGAAGGGAATTACCAGCTGGACGACGTTGAAGAAATCTCTTCGAGAGGAATTTGACGTGCAGACGAGTACAGCAGAGATCTATTCGACGCTGTTTAGACGAAGGGGAAAAAAAAGGGACGAGTCGCTCCAGGAATATTACCTTACAATGAAGGAGATAGCAAGTAGGAGATATAGACGATGACTCACTCATGCAGTACGCGATAGACTGAATAGAGGATGACTGGCACCAAGCTGTTATTGTACGGCGCTCAGTCGCTTAGAGACTTCGAAGAGGTCTTCCACGTCGTCGCAGCACAACAAGAAGAAATCCGGTGGAGCAGATTCAAATAAACAGACTGACGACGATAGTTAGTTAGTTAGTTAGTTATTGTTGTTTTAAGGGGCGGAACTACGAGGTCATCTGCCCCTCTTAACACAGATTAAAGAATACAAATTTTGAGTTGAATTTAAAATTTTGAGGTGGACATCTAAATTTAAAAAGACCAAAAATTAATAAAACAAAAAACAAACAATTAAATAAAAAATTATAAAAATAAACAAAAATTACGGAAAAAACAAAACATTATCATTCAAAAACGAACAAGTCGTTGAGTGAATGTTCACTGGAAAATTTAGATTGCTGGCCCTAACCCACTCTCACTTATAAAGCGGATAACGCGATCAGCAGCCACCGCGTCATCGGCTAATATAAGTTTGAGTGTCGTCTGCAAACCAAGGTTTCTTCGTAACTCAGCAAGATCCACACACTGGGTGAAAATGTGGGCCACGGTGAATACGGCTCCACAGGTACAAAGTGGGGGGTCTTCCCTTCTCATTAGGTATGAGTGGGTGGATCTTGTATGACCTATCCTTAGCCTACACAAAATGACGGACTCTCTCCGGGGCCCGGAAGGAGCTCCGCCACACGCGAGTAGTTCCCTTGATCGCTCTCAGTTTACTGGGCAGTGGGTCAGCTAGCCACTGACTCTCCCAAAAAGCCAGAACTTGTAGGCGTAACTGAGAGCGAATATCTCTAGCGGGTACCTCCATTGGTCGAGGTGGTAGTGATACCGCCTCTTTTGCAGCTTGATCCGCTAACTCATTTCCCGCAATTCCCATGTGGCTTGGAAGCCACAGAAAGGTGATTCGAGTGTCAGCGTGGCACAGCCCGGCTAGTAGGTCGTGGATTCGCTGCACTAGGGGGTGTTGCGGGAAACATGTAGCAATTGACTGCAACGAACTCAAAGAGTCGGTACACACGAGAAAGTGGATTCGTGCATCCTGTAGTGCAAACTGCAGAGCTTCATAGATGGCAACGAGCTCCGCAGTAAACACACTACAGGCCTCAGGCAAAGAGATCTTGGTATTTGCACCGTCAATAACGTAAGCACAACCCACCTTCTCGTCCACCTTCGAACCATCCGTGTATAGAATGCCAGCGTCCGGAAATTGGTGAACTATGCTGTGGAACTGCCTCCGGTAAACGGACGCATCCGTGTTCACCTTAGGACCTTGGTGAAGATCTAACCGAATTTCCGGACGCGGGACTTGCCACGGAGGCACCTCGCTAGATGTCCGGATCATACAGGGACCTACAGCCACTCCTATTTCAGTACACGAGCTATCAAGTCTAATACCAACCGGCCGAGTGGCACGAGGCCGGTTGGCGTACCCCTGGTGGTTTTGGGTACCGAAGAGAGCTTGATAGGTCGGGTGTTGCGGCATTTGACGCACATTGGCAGCATATGCTAAAAGCATATGTTGGCGTCTATAATTTAAAGGTGGAACACCCGATTCGGCAAGTAGGCTGGGTATCGGGCTGGTCCGGAAGGCACCGGTAGCCAGCCTAACGCCACTATGGTGGATACTGTCCAGCATTTTCAAGGTTGCCGGCCTTGCTGAACCGTATGCCGCAGAACCATAGTCTAGCCGGGACAGGACGAGGGCTTGGTAGAACCGTAGCAGCACCGCACGGTCAGCCCCCCACGTAGTGCCACTAAGAAACCTGAGCATGTTCAGTTTCCTGAGACATGTCATTTTCAATTGCCGTATATGGTGCTGCCACGTTAACTTGCTGTCAAAATGGAGCCCCAGGAAGCGATAAGTGTCAACCAACGGCAACGCAGCATCCCTGAGATGTAGTTCAGGGTGTAAATGTAGCCTCCGTAGCCGACAAAAATGGACGACGGAGGTTTTCGCTGCTGAAAAACGAAAACCCCGGTCGTGAGCCCACCTGTCGACCCGGTTGATAGCTAGCCGCAATTGCCGTTCCACGACTGCCATACTTCCAGAGCTGTAATGCAGAGCTAAATCGTCTACATACAGCGATGGAACTACCGCGGACCCGGCGGCGGCAACAATGCCATTAATGGCAATCGCGAACAAGGTGACACTCAGCACTGAACCCTGAGGAACTCCATTTTCTTGGGTATAATATTGCGATAATGTCCTACCGACCCTTACACGGAAAAGTCGGACGGACATGAAATTCGCAATAAAAGTCGGTAAGTTACCACGGAGTCCCCACTTGTGAAGGGTGGAAAGGATCCCGTAGCGCCATGTGGTGTCGTAGGCTTTCTCTAGGTCAAAGAAAACCGTGACTAGGTGCTGCTTTCGGAAAAAAGCCTCCTGTATGGCGCTCTCAAGTCGCACCAGATGGTCAGTGGTGGACCTATGAGAGCGAAATCCACATTGGTACTCAGACAGGAGACCTTTATCCTCCAAGAACCACACCAGTCGACGGTTCACCATCTTTTCGAGCAGCTTACATAGGCCATTTGTCAAACAAATGGGCCTATAGCTGCTTACAAACTTGGGATTCTTTCCAGCCTTAGGAATCGGTATCACGATCCCCTCTCGCCATTGAGATGGAAACTCCCCTTCAATCCATATACGATTGAAGAGGATCAACAGTTTTTTTATACTGGAATCGCACAGATGTTTTAACATTTGATTATGTATGTTATCCGGTCCAGGAGCCGTATCCCTGCACAGTGCAAGCGCACTGCGCAGTTCCCATTCAGAGAATGGTACATTATAGGACTCCGAAGCAGCAGTGGCAAAGGACAAGGGGTGAGTCTCTGCCTCCCGCCTCAGAGTCAGAAACGTAGGATCGTAACTCCCGGAGCAGGATACATCGGAGAAGTGCGAGCCAATGCTGTTGGCAATGGCGAGATGGTCCGTGATGATGTCTCCATTGATGGACACTCCGGGTATCGACAGTGATGTCGGGAGTCCGGAGATCCGACGAAGCTTAGTCCACACTTGAGATGATGGAGTATGCGCCGTCATGGACGACACATACTTTTCCCACGTCGTTTTCTTACTCTCCCGAATCAGATATCGGGCTCTAGCACGCATCCTTCTGAAGGTGATAAGGTTGGCCATAGTGTTTTGCCTCCGATAGCATTTGAAAGCACGTCGACGATCTTTAATGGCTGCTGCAATCTCGTCTGTCCACCAAGGGACAAGCTTCCGGCGTGAGTTGCCGGATGAGGAAGGTATTGTTTCCTCAGCAGCAGCCAAAATACCATTCGTTATGTGAATGGTATGATCGTCGACACTCTCAAAGGTATCTTCGGCAAACACCGCGCGTGCCGTGAAAGTTGGCCAATCAGCCCGATGGAGAAGCCATCGACTTGGTAACTCGATGGCTCTCTGGTTCGGAAGAGTAACGATAATTGGAAAATGGTCACTATTACAAAGGTCATCGTGTACACCCCACTGTAGCAGGGGAACCAGCGCACGACTGCACAGGGTAATATCGATACTTGAATAAGTACCGTGCGCAATAGAGAAGTGCGTAGGTTCCCCTGTGTTCAACAGGCACAGGTCCAGCCGCCTGATCAGTCTCTCAAAATCTCTCCCTTTACCGCTAGTGGTAGCGGAGCCCCAGATGGTGTTGTGGGCATTAACATCTCCCAGAAGGAGAAAAGGAGGGGGAAGCTGAGAGACTAGATCCACCAGCCGGTCGTAATCCGGCTGAGAATCAGGCGGGATGTACACGTTACATACTGTTGCCATTACTGGCAACGAAGTACGAACTGCAACTGCCTCTAGCTGAGAACGCAACGGCACCTCTTCACTAAAGAGGCTAGAGTGGACGAGAGTGCAGACGCCACCAGCGGCCACAGCTCCGTCCACCCGGTCTCCAGAGAAGAGTTTGAAGTGACGCATTGTTGTCTCATGTCCAGGACGAAACCTGGATTCCTGAAGACAGACAATGGTTGCCGAAAACGAAGATATTAATTGTCGTAACTCAGCGAGATGAACAGAATAGCTATTACAGTTCCATTGTAATAGTGCCATGGTGTGGACTTAAGTAGAAGTTGGTCTTCTACTTATGCTTGACCGTTTGCCACCCTTCCCCATCTCTAGTTGGAGATGATGGGGCAGGAGAGCACACCTCAATCTCCACATCTCCGTCCGAAGACGAAGAAAATGGAGCGGGTGCTCTCTTGGGTTGCGCGCGGTCGTCGTCGGACCTCACGAGTCTCGCTCTTGGGGAAGAGCGAGAGCGGTGTCGAGGGACTTCCTCCCGGTCCGAAGACTGGGTGTCTGTCCCCGACACGCCCCGAAGAGATTTCTTCTTGGATCGGCGCCGACGTGTGTTTGGGGAAGTAGATGGTCCCTTCCCCACAGACGCCGGGTCCTTATAAAACAAGGTCGCTCCTGCTGGCACCGCTCCACTGGTAGTGGTGGGAGCGGGATGGCCAGCAGATACGTGAGCAGCCCTGCCTTTAGGAGAGGAAGAGAAACGGCGCTGAACCGTTCCCCTCTCCTCCGCCGATCTATTTTCTTTTCTATAGGGGAGTTCCTCCATACGGACGGGCTTGGCTTCAGCAGGCTTCGCCCCCTTGGTGGTAGTGGGAGCAGAAAGGCCAGCAGAGACAGTAGCCACCCCGTCAGCAGGAGGACGAGAGAGTCGGCGACGAACCGTCTCCCTCTTCTCCCCTATATTTTTCGTATTAGGTGGGCTGGAAGAAGGACCAGCCCTGGTCGGCAAAGTCTTCTTTCCCCCTTTAGCTGGGGAAGACTTGTTCGCCGACCGTTTCGGAGAAGAAGAGGACTTCTTCTCCGAATTCGCCGGTTTAGGTGTTAAAACCGGCGCCTTCTTAACCGTGGCCGAAGAAGGTTTTGGGACCTCCTTCGGGCTGACAGTGCTCGCTGGTACAGCGAGGGGAGATTTCAAACTCGTACTAAAAGAGGACATCGAGGGTACTGCACTGGAAACTTTAACGGCAGGGGTGATTGAGGGCGTCGCTGCAGCTGCAAACGATACCCGAAATTCGGGGGCATTCATATCACGGTACCTCTTGCGAGCGTCGTGATATGAAAGCCTGTCAAGAGTCCTGATTTCCTGGATCTTGGCTTCCATAATGAATTCAGGGCACTGTTTTGACCGTGGAGAGTGACTTCCTTGGCAGTTGGGACATATCGGGGGAGGCGTACACCTCTCGTCACCCTCATGTGTCCCCTTGCCACACTCTCTAAATACGGCCTTCGCAGTACACCTGGCGGAAACATGCCCGAATCTCTGGCACTGGTAGCAGCGCATAGGTGGAGGGATGTACGGTCGCACATCGCAGTTGTACGATGTGACCTTCACCTGCTTAGGTACAACATCACCTTCAAAATGGAGAATAAAAGCGCCGGTATCGACGCTCCTTTCCCCAATCTTTCGGGTGATGCGCCTAATCTTTGTGACGCCTCTCTTCCCCAGATCCCGCAACAGTTCAGCATCGCTATTCAAAATGAGGTCACGATGGAAAATAACTCCACGGACCTCATTCAGCGTTTCGTGCTTTGTGATCTTAACGGGGATTTCGCCGAATTGCGTGCATTCCAGCAACGCTTCGGTTTGCTGCCGGCTAACGGTATGCAGCAAGAGCTGCCCGTTCCGGAGCTTGGAAATCCCGTTAAGATCACCAAATTTCCCCTCGATTTCCTCAGCGAAAATGATCGATTTTACGAGCTTGAAATCATCCCCGTCAGTCCTGGTAGCTACCAGGTAGCGAGGTGATCTGTCTGTCGCAAATCGTTGGTTAAAGGCTTCATCCCAAGGCGTATACACCTTGGGATTAGCTCGACACTCCAGAGACGGCTTTTTAAGGGTGCCACCCTGTACAGGTGTCCGTGATCGCTTTGATGGCATCCCGGACGAAATCCTCCCCGAATACTGCCCACTCCGAACGGGGGCTATCACTGTGGGCGCCACCCAGCCAAGGCAATACCTACCTGGCATAGCAGATATTGCCCGGGGTCCCAGTGCCTCGAACAGGCACTTCCCCCTCGGCATGCACAGGATTTATTCAGCTCCAGTATTCGGCCATGCAGGGACCTTCGTTGTAAGGCGGATACTACTGTAGGGTACATGGCGCACCCACCTGACGGGATGGGGCATACCGTCTAGGCTTTCTGGCCAGATGGCCAAGCTGGTGGCCCTTCCCCTAACAGCATGCATGTGTGTTTCTATTGGTCAAACCAGAGCTGGGACCAGAAAACCAAAATCGACCTTTATAAGGCCCCCTCTAAGTCGCCTTTTACGACAGGCAGGGGATACCGTGGATGAATTCTGCCCTCCCCATCCACAGGGGGTCTGAACAAATCAAAACTGGCAAGTTATTCGGCCATGTCGGCCCTATTAGTCGCCTCCTACGACAGGCAGGGCATACCGTGGGTGTATTCTATCCCGTACCCACACGGGGCTGACGACGATGCAGGCAAGGATAAGGACTAGGCGCAAAGGTGTTACAACTGTGGCAAGTCAAGAGGGGGTGTCAACCAGATAGGGATTATTTGGCACCATCGGTGTAGTAGCGCGGCCAGTCGTATGGTGCGCTGTATATCGTCGTGCCAACATATGCATGATACACGTTGTAATTAAATTGCAAACATATCCCCATATTTAGTCAATAAATATACACATAATTCCTAATTGACATTTCCTTGCAATTATCTTGCTCACAGATGATAATTACGGCACTTATCATTAAATAAACATTATTTTTGTCGGTTGGCGGCATTGCCTTCCTGCGAAATACTTATGTTCAAACATGGCGGTGTATTTACATTTTCTGTACATTACAGCAATATTTCTTCCCGAGAGTTTTCGATTGATTTCGCCTTAAATAGGGGACGATAACCTAGATGGTAGGCCCCTTACAGCAACAATTATCAATATCAATCGCCTTAAATACATGTGTTTCTTGATGTTCTGTGAGAAAGAAGTGCCGTAATCTTGGCGTTTTCAATTGGATGTAACCTGTAAACCAATACCGGTATTTCCATTTCTGAGGTAAGAACCGATAATGCATTATGTATTATTCAATTGATTTCTTAAGAGAGTGCTGATATTATCGATAGGATTCTTATGAGAGCCATGCATTATTATTTGTGGACTTCCGTAGTCGTAGAAAGCTAGATTTAATGAATTTAATTTTGTTGTTGGCTGATTCCAGAGAATAGTCCACCCAATTAGGAAAAAGTAAAATGGAATGTAAAAACTCTGCAATAAGTTTTCATGATAGATAAAACATGAAATTTTATTAATTTTATGATATGTATTCATTTGCTGATGTATTTCAGTTCTTAATTGAGTGGTTAATTGAACCTTTATGTTAGTCTAAATTCATTTAAAATTTCTCCAGGGTTTTAGGAATTAGTTTATTAAATGATGAAAAGGTATGAAAATAATTATGGTAAATGTTAATTCTAATGTTCTTTCTCTTCACAGTAAAGTACTTATTTAGGTTATTAACAGTTTATATAAGGTGTAATAAGGCGACGAATTTATAGCTGCAGGCCATGTAAACACGCGACGTAAAAGGTATAAAAGTTTCTGTAGACGAAAAGTGAGTGGCTCAATTTGAATAAAATTTCGTATGCAAAGCCAATTTTGTACACCCTTTCAAACTGCTAGATCACTCGTTTAAAATTTCAAATGGATTCATACAAAGCTGGTAGTAAAATACGTCGCGTGTTTACGATGTTCTCGCGAGTAGGCGGCTGGGGAGTTTCCCGTCACATGGAGCCGCGAGCTTTCAGACGTCAGTACAACATTAGGGATGTCCCATCACATCGGGACATTGTTAAATGGTACAACATGTTTTTGGAAAATGGATTGCAGATGCCTCCCTCTCACAGGTGGAAGGCGGCGTGATAGCAACAGGGAGGAAGATATTCGACAAGTCATGACGCCGAGTCCACGAAAGTCACTCAGCCGCTTATCAACAGAGCAGAATACACCATGCACAGCATGTCACAGGATTGCTAGGCGTTATCTTCACATGCGTCCATACCGTATGCAGCACCTACAAGCATTGACACAGCTGAATTATGGAGCTCGACTCAGTTTTGTTACGACGATGTGTGAGCGGCAGGAAGGTGGTTAAAACGATGGATGTTCACTGACGAAGCCACATTCCATGCGAGTGGCCGAGTCAACACGCATAACTGCATCATTTGGGGAACAGAAAATCCACATGTCTCGTACGAACTCGGGACACTAAAACGTAATTTGACTGTTGCTCTACGTGCAAAGAGACCTTGTAAACGTCCACGATGTTGTGGAAGTGGCGAAAAGAAATTCAGCAAGCACAAATGTTATATTTGTTCCTCTTGTAACCTTTTGACAGCCCACACTTTGAGCGTACAATGTGGCAGTTTGGCTAGCCCACACTGTTGGGAGATAAATGTAACTGCATACCTGCCAACTTTTGAAAAGGGCTATCAGTAAAACTCACGCGCGACAAAAAATTTAACGATTTTCGACATACCCCGGCTTGACGAAAATAATAATACTTCTGGGCTACAAAATACAATAATTCATGCTTTAAACAGGATATTTCAATGAAATCATATCTACTTACATGATTTGTAGATGAACATAACAATCAAGAAGAAATCCATGTTAATCAGCAGCAGGCGTGGTGAATATTGGTTTGGAGCATACATAACAGGACTTCCTTGATAAATTAAGCCGATATACGATATTTGAAAAAGGTTTTAGACAATAAAACTTGTTTAACGTAACACAGGCAAGAAATAATATAATACACACTGCAAATCACATGCTAGTTCGACTTTAAAGTCATGGTTGTGGCCTTTTTAGCTTCCAGCAAAAAGTCTTGAGAAAATGGATGACCTGAACTGTGTTCTATTTTTCTTCACAAGGCTGAAAACACGTTCACATTCTGCATTGCTATGGGGTATGGTGAGAATAGAGAGCATTACTCTAGAAATTCGGTTATACTTAAGAAGTCCATCGGCTCCACGAATTCTTGATATTTGTGCCCAACTGGAATCACTTGCAGCATCTTGATGTGCAGCCAAAGTGTCATCTACCTGAAGAGCTGTAAACTGCCTCTGAAGCTCATTCACCACCTCATCGGTAGTTTCATTCTCTTCCTTGCATAACATGATAGGAAACTTTTCTAAGAAAAAACGAACGGAAGAAAACTGTGCATCTTCAATTTTGTCTAACCTAGCAACTTGAGCATTCTTTAGCACGTCATCCTTGAGTGGAAACTTGTTGATGATGTAGTCACAGGCAGTACAAAAGTAGTTTCTCACTGATGAAAAGAAAAGGGATTTATCTGTATCCTGGAGATCATTCACTATGTTCGAAGTTTGAATGCCAATAACTAACTCATCATCACTTCTTTGATTTTGAATCAAGTTGTACTCAACTTCAAGCAATGAGGAGCTTTTGACAATTTTGGGCTTAACAAACTTGGTGAACAGCTGCTTTAGCAAATCCATTAGAAGTTCTAATAACAAGTGAACTTGTGGGGAAGAAGTCTGAAGGGCAACATTCAATTTGTCAAATACAGGAATAGTCACATGAAGAAAAGTGCAAAAGGCATTGTTCAAGTTTGAGGACAGGAACATAAACAATTTTTCCTCACGAGTTGTAGCAGAAGTCTTACTTTTTAGGATGGGTTTGTCACATTTGGAAGAATATGCTATTCTTTTAGGGGCATGTGTAGTAGCAGAATCAAGAATTCTCTTCTTCTGATACTCTTTGGATCCACTTTGTTCAACTTTAGGTATTCTGAAAGATGTCAAGCTTGTGGAAATGTTTTGGGTACATAATATTACTTCCTCCTTGAAGAAAGAAAGAAGAGGATCCCACTGGTCCAGTAGTCTATCCAAACATCTGCCTAAAGATAACCACCTAGTACATACATGCTTCAGAATTTTCTTTGCTTCCTTATTGTGCAAGTTCTGAAATTTCTGAAGGCGTTCTTTTCTCTTTACACTCTTCTCTAAGAAATAAAATATATCTACAAGGATCTCATCCACTTTAACTGGTAATCTTCCAGCACCTTTTTCAGCTGATAGATTAATCAGGTGGCAAATGCACCCTATGATGGCAATACCTGGTTGAACTTCCTTCAGAACTGCTGAAACCCCATTTTTGTGTCCTATCATAACAGGAGCATTGTCGGAGCAGAAAGCCACACAGTTTTCAATTGGTATATTATGAGAACTCAGCTGTGATAACATCAGGTTACCTATGTTTCGCCCTGTTGAGTCCCCGTCCAACGCTGGTATGGATAGCACAGTGCTCACTACTTTTTCCTGCCGAACATCATAGAATGTAACAACAATAGGATACAACTTGGCATTCGTATCATTGCTTCCATCCGTTGCCAAAGAAAATGGTCCGTTCTGAAGGCACTTAACAACTTCAGATGATGCATTTTTTGCCATTTTATTTACAATGCACGTCGTTTTCGTGCGACCACAACTATATTTCTTTGCAACTTCTGATGTGGGAAACATCTTCTTAAATAAAGCGCCAGCATGATCAGCCGCACTTAAGGGCACATTGTGTTCCACCAAAAAGGAAGTAAACAGACACTCGGCCCTAATTACGTCACTGTCAACGTTACCAGCCTTGGCAAAAAAGGTGTTGATTTTCTTGCTATCTTCCTTCGATTTAACATAACTTATGTGTTTACCGCACTTCACATGATTACTTAAATCGTTTTTTCCACCATGAGCAATATTAATATCACACGCACATACCGTGCAAAAGGCAAATTTTTCTCCCTTTCTTGATTTTAGTATGCACGGAAAATCAACCGAGTATGATTCTTTAAATGTCTGGAAGTACTGTTTCTTGTTGTATTTGTTCATTCTCGATATCTACTAAAACATCGAAAGGAACCTGGATCACTAAACGTCACATAAAATTATAACATAAATCGCATAAAACACAGCCCACACTTCATTAAAACAAGTCAAAGCACACAAGTCAAATGAACACGACGCCAACCTCGTAAAGAAAGAATATGCACATGGTAGAGAGAAAAAAACACACACGTGGAACGAATGTAATTAGTCCAAGGAATACAGGAAACTGCGAAGCACGAAGATATAGCACAAAAACTCGAACACTTCATTAATATATGCCATAACCTTAAAATACGAAAACATTCAAAGAACGCCAACTTCGCGAACAATAAACAGCTCACGTGGTCAAAGAATATCGTTTAAATCGCAACGAGCGAACGTAGGGGAACAAAGAATTTGCGAAGCAGAGCGTGTTGACACCTAAGATTCACATGGAAGAACGGTTATCCCGGCTTCAAATTCAATTACAATGACGACACAAACATGACACGGTCAAAAGTACGAATCAACTCAAAGAACGAGTTATCGACTATCGCGGACTTGCCTTCGACCCACGCAAACAATCGATTGTACGGAAGTGGGAGGGATTATCGAATGTTAATTATCGTTTCAAATTTTTGTCCGCGAAATCGTAAAATGACACCGTTCATCCGTAAAACCGTAAAATGCTGCAATTTCCGTAAATTTTACGGATAAACCGTAAAAGTTGGCAGGTATGTAACTGTTTACCTTTGCCTAAGCTATGTTGTTTTAATGGGCGCCAAGACCTCAATGCAATGTTGAAATCTAAATTTGTATTTAACAACGTCTAGCTCTGGCAGAACACCTTCAAGACACTATTCACTCAGATCGTGGTATGATTTGATCATTAACCCAACAAACAATTGTATCAGGAGAAGGAATTGGTCTATATCTAATGCTACCTACTGAAAGCAAAGATTGCATTGTAAAAGAAATGAATTTATTATATAAAACAAGTATAGCAAAATTAATAATAATAATAAGTACAAAATTTAAATTGGAGCGTTGTGATTTGAATATTACCGATAGAAAATTACGTGAAAACGGAGTCTGATAAATTGATTTTACTCTTATTTCCAAGCTATGAAGTTACTGAAATATGAAATGTAAAACAAAGAAAAATGAGAGATTGCGTATTTCTGCGTCATTTGCGCTTACCACTGGAAATTGCCAAAGCATTTCCCTCGTACTTGATGATGCTGTGAGCTTCCCACAGTCTCCTGGACGTCGTCATCTCCGTCGGAATTTGATGATATTCTGGTAGATTAGATAATTCTATGGTCCGTACCTCGGACCCAAACACTCGTACAACCGCACTGGTTAAGTTTTGCAAAAGTTAGTCTTCAACTCCACTGAACATCGGAGCGACACGCACTTGCAACCGTACTCCGCAAGTTCTACACAGATAGTCCACGTTTCACGGCGCGTCGAACGATATATCCACACGTTGGCTCCCCCACCATGGTACCGACATCTAGCTTACGTCGTCCTCCTTGATTGGCTGAGCACGCCGCTAGTTCCCCTCCTCTGCCTCATTACACTCGGCGCGCGAGAGGGAGAAGTCGATTTCCGTTCCAACAATTCGCCTTTTCTAGACCTTGCGACCCAGCCTTGCGTAATACTTCTCGACAGGAATCAGCTTGTACTTGAAATCCCAGTGAGTCACGTCTCTCGATATACCCTAACTCACGAAAACTCCGTAAAATTCCGTAATCACATAATTTTCTATGATATTGTCGTTCGTAATAATTTGCTTGATAGCGTTTTCTAAGACATAGAAAACCTATCTGAATGCTAATAATTTTTATAAAATGCTCCGAAAATACCTTAATAATAATTATAATAAATTAATAATAATAATAAATTAACATGAAAATTTATCTTGGCTGAACAATTTGCCGCGTAAATAAATATAGAATGGCTTCCTACTGACTTATGCCAGTGGCATAAAAACCCCTCGAAAAACACGTTACACTCTGAAGACGTTGAAAAGAGTAAACCCCTTCTGGAAATCCGCTTCGTCGATGTCTGTGCTCTACCAGGAACACACATGATATTCATTATGTGGAGCCGTTAAAAAAAATACATAGTTCAGGCAAGAAAATATTATTCAGAAACAACTACCACACACTCTCTACATCCAGATTACAAGTTCGAAGCAGATGACAGAAATGCACCCCGTGACAGCTTTTGAAGTGGGCGACTTCGTACTTGGAAAATACAGTGGAAAGAAACAATCCAAATATTATGTTTGTACCATAACTTAAAGTGATGGTGATGGTGATGTTTATTTCGTAACCAATTTTCGCAAGTACAACGATGAAGCTAACCTGTTTTGTGAACCACCGACGAAAGACGAGTGCTTTTTAAATGAAAGTGAAATTGCAAGAAAATTGCCTGTGCCTAGTTTTACGCGACCGACAATCTCGCGATCATAAGCCACGGGACCTCACTTTTTACGCGAAATCCGAACCACAGCATGTGACTTTCATCTCGAAAATCGCACATGCATTAATCGGGACTCGAACCCAGTCCGTCTTGATGGTTGCAAGTGTCAGCTTGACTGCTGCGCCATCATGCCCCTTACTTATAACTACTACGATATTAAATCTACATTTTATCATTCAGTGATTGAATTTGATGACGAGTTGGCTCCTCGTGCCATGTCGCGATAGTACTAATTCGTACGTGTAATCACGCGACGCTGTCAAGTAAACACGCGACGATCGCATTTAACTATATTACGCAGATATTACGCAACTTACACATTTGGTTTTTTCGTAAAAACGTACCTTTGTCTTTCTTGTAAACAATATCTTAACATTACCAATGAAAGTTATCACAATTCGCAGAATTTTGAAAAAACGTAAAGATATGTGAAATTAAAAGTCCGTCCCATGTAAACACGAACGCTACGTTTAAAATTTTATAGAATTGCATACATCAAGCCTACAACAAAGAAATTTGTGGAGGTTATTAAGTATTATCTAGACGTTATTATGCATAAATCTCAATTTTTTTAGATGGTAAGTTTCATATATATGTTAAATAGAAATGTACAAATGTAAACACGCGACGCCTGGAGTTGGCCTGTTGTTAGATTTTGTATTTCATGGTTTCTGGACCTCATTCTGTATATTTTGTATGTAGGTTATGGAAAAACATCACTCAGAATCTTGTGTTCTTGGCTGCAAAAGTAGAGGTTGGAGATACGCTCCTTTCATCGCTTCTCAGTTGATGACTCAAGGTATGTATCAATAATTGGGCTATTCTGTAATTATTTAGTCAGGTTCCTTTGATGGTACTATTTAAATTAAATTTAAAGTGATGATCCTCACGTCCTACATGGAGTAATCGCCACTGGGAGGGAGTATGGAAAAACAACGCTCAGGACAGCTTCTGTCAGTGCGGGGAATCAAATCTCAAATCTCCAACCTCCAGAGTTGCTGCAGCCCCCCATTGGGGGCGCTATGCTCCCAGTTTATGTCTTGGTTTCGAGTTCCCACATTTCTATACTCACGGCAGTGTCCACATGAAAACTCCACAAACAATTCGATCTTGAAAAGGAAGCGTGCTAAAGCTTGATAATGTGACGTATCTTGTTCTGCCCCTCGCTCCGAGTACTATACCGCTATTGTGTGTTCAGAAACAGTCAGCAATGCTGTGATCATCCTACAGTCAGCTCTCAGCTGTAACTGTTTAAAAAGAAAATTAATTGTTTTGTAAAATAGTCTTTGGGACTACCTTGCGCGCCCTCTCGATAACCTCTGTCTCGCTGTCACTGGCAGTACTGTAGTTCTACATCTCAGCCCTAGATGGGTAAAGTGTGACCTTCACCGCCCGGAGTAGAATGCACTGTTTTAGTAATTCATTCATTAATTTTGTACACTTGAATTAATCGTACAGCATGTGGGCTGTAACATGTAGGCCTACAATGACCACGATGCGACTAACATAACCTAATCAATTTGTAAGCGACTTGAAGTGTTCGAAACTTGTAATTACTGTCTAATTAGGCCTACTTACTCGGCCAATCTGACACCTGCCATGTTTTAAGTATTCTTTTAGTAAGATCTCTTGATCCAAAACCTTGACTTAATGAAACTAGGCCTAGTTATTTTTATTGGATGTGTGTAGGCCATTAAAACTACAGAACAGGACACCAAGTCGTCGTAACTTTCAACAAGATATATTACTGAAAATATAGTATTTATGATTGACAAACCTTTCTCGGAGATGTTGGGAGTCGTTTCACTTTCTCAATTGCCACCGCTGCATCGGAATAATTCCTTTTAATTGATTATTTACGAAAATAATGCTTTTAGCATTGTCTTCATTTCACTATGGACGCCATCTTGGACACCGTCATACGTCATGTGACACCCGAAAAACGAACATCTGAGTACGTTACCAACATGTCCAATACAAAATTCACCATATGACACGTAAAGTTTGAAATTGTTACAAATTTCCACTAAGTTAAGCACTGTCTTGCGGAAAATTACTGCTAGTACCACAAGCAAGGGGGTCTGGGGCGTAAGCCCCAGGTTAGGTTTGTTTTTGTATGTAAAACATTAATAAGATAGAATTTATGTCCGCTACCAGGTTAGTTACTGCCTGGTCGAAAATTACTGCTAGTACCACAAGCAAGGGGGTCTGGGGCGTAAGCCCCAGGTTAGGTCTGTTTTTGTATGTAAAACATTATAAATACATAAATAAACACTGACAATTGGCGCAATTTTTCATTACATTACTTTATCGACGCTCTTTTGTTTACTCGTTCTATACCCGATGTGAAATAGTACCAAATGCGTGGGGTTGGCATTCCTGACTTAGTAAGCAAGATGGCTACAAAAGACTTCATTTCTGCTATATAAGTCGTGTATCTATTTGGGATGGCTGGGTGGGTTTATGGCAGCGGACGAGTCAACATCTATTATTTTAACATCTCCGGATACCATTACTAAAGGTACTTCGGCATATTTCATTACCTAATTTTTTTTATACCTTTGGTCTCCTGTTCTGTAGTGCTACTGTAGGCCTAATATGTGGTTCAATTTTCTTTTTTGTGTGGGGTGAGGTATACCTCCCACCTACACCCACTCCCCAAATATCAAGCTGGAGGAATTTTGGGTATTAGTGACCCATGTGGACTCACATGTGGATTAGTTACATTAATCACAGGATTAAAATTTTAGTTATTTATTAAAAGGTGAGGGAGGCAGTCCTATGGGATGGATCAATCATAGATGTCCATTACATTAATAAATAGCTTCTGTGTTTTACTAAAATAAAGGTAGCGCTAAATGAACATAGAACGAGCGATAACATTCTCTATAATAGATGAATTAGCCAAAATACCTTATGAAACGATGAGAAATAAATCGGGGAGCGATGTTTTAATAGATGTTTACTCCTCCGCCGTGTGACCCACCCAGCCATCCCAAATAGGATCAGAGCATATAGGCTATAGGCTAGCGAAAATTACAGCTGTGGGTGGCATTGTTCAAATCAATCATCTTCAAAACAATACCATAACAGTACTGCCAAACAAAGAAGTGGCCAGTTTAGTCTAGAGCGCAGCACTCAGTTCACTGCTCTTAATTAGGCTAGTGTGTGCAATATTTTCACTTCTCTGCAATGATTTTTTTCCCCACGGCTGAAATGAGTTATTTTTGTTATATGCTCTGTGATTATTATGCAGTATATCGCTCCGCTGTAATAAATATGTATAATTTTTTCGTACAACTTTGGTTTTGATAATGGTTACAGCTTAACGCATCCCGATGAACTTCCTTTTTTGATCAACAGTGATTTTGTATCCCAGTTCTTTTTATCAACAGTGATTTTGTATCTCACATGTTGGCATCAATGTGTGCGCCTCGGTGCGTGCCGCTAGAGTGAGCTTTGATGACAGTTGAACGAGATGCAAGCGGTGTCGAAACATGGCAGCCGTTTTTAAAATATCAATAAATAGAAAAACATATTTACGTACTTTAGCACATAATGAGGTTAGGTAGTGACCAGGGTTCCTAATTTCATTATGTAATATCGCCCAGAAGATGAAACAAGGACACAAGGTTTGTAAAAGTTACATTCATGTCTGCTGCAAGTGTATAATCCGCGTTCCACTTACATTCAGAATTAAGGTAGCACTGAATGAAAGTAGAACGAGCGATAACATTCTCTATAAGGGGCCGATTATATTCTTGGTAATTAGTGTCGATGATTTTCTGTAACAGCGAGATAGATACAAGACAAATATAATTGGTTTATTGTATGCCAATGTAATGGTTGATATAGGCTAGCTAGTATATTTATTCCCACATGTTACTTTACCTAGGTATTAATTCTGAATGAAAGTAGAACGCAGCTTATACACTTGCATCAGACATGAATGTGACTTTTACATACCTTGTCTCCTTGTTTCATCTTCTGGGCGATATTACGTTGGCCTATTGAAATTAGGAACCCTGGTCACTACTGCACATCATATATATGTGCTAAAGTACAGGGTGCCAGGAAAAGTTCTCCGCAGTGGCAACGTGCAGAAGCGAGAGGTTGCGTCAGCAGTTTAGTTCGCTGCACGGTGTCCCTGATAGGGCGAAGGCCACATGCGTGGGCTGTCGAAATCGTCAGTGCGTATAGTTAGATTATTGGAAGATTGCAACAGTATGTTATGAATGGCTGGGTGAGTATAAAGTTTACTGTTTGTTATGATACAAGCGACAGCCGTGCTGCCAACGTAACTGGTGACGTAATCTCTCGCAGCAGCTTGTAGGCACTACGGACAACATTCCCTGGCGCCCAGTATGTAAATATGTGTTTCTATATTTTGATCTTTTAAAAACGGCTGCCATGTTCCGACAGCGCTTGCATCTCATTCAACTGTCAAAAAGGTCCACTCTAGCGGCACACACTGAGGCGCACAAATTGTTGCCAACATGTGGGATACAAAATCACTGTTGATAAAATAATCATTGATCTGGACGCGTTAGGCTGTAACCATTGTCAAAAACCATTGGATTGGACGAAACGAAGGTTAGAATGGTCAGGTGTTGGCGAGGTTGATAGTACTGTTTTGATGATAGTTGATGTGAACAATGGCAGCCACAGCTGTAATTTTGCCTATACAAGTCGTGATTCTTTTTGGGATGGCTGGATGGGTCACAGAGAGCGGTGCTGGCCAGCACGTGCATACTTCCATCCTCCTGCTCTTTTCCTCATGCTCATAATATCATTAGCACCGTTATTACATTTATTACATTCTTACTCAGATGGTTTTCAAAAATCTTAAACAAACCAATGCTTAAATCTGTTCGGTTCAAACTGTAAAATAAAATATTAGCCCGTCAAATTGAGGAGAGGCCTAAATTATGGTAATTAATAGCAATAACAATATTACGAATACTATCATAAAGCAAAAATGATCAAAACGAAACTACAACACGTGATTGTTTCCGTGATATTAAGTTATTTATATTTCCTGTAGAATAAGTTTCAAGTCACAAGTAACACACAATTGTATTACAAAATATAGGCTCATTGTGTAGACTATTAAGTCACCCTTTAGAAGACAGAAGCTAATCACAGTAGTCTTACTAATTACAAGAGCAGAGGCGGTAGCCTACGCTCCTGCGCGCGACTGAATGGAATTAATGGTTCGCCTGATGCTCGGAACTGACACTAACACTGCTACATACATAAATAACGGTCTCTAATGAATTATAAGTGATACGTAACTACATGATAACGGACCGATAATACGCTATGTTATATAGGGTGCCATCTGTGGGTTACCTTTTGAAGCGACTTCGCATCAATGTGAATGAAACGCACCCGCCGAGGAGTGTAAGCTATGCATTTATGGAACTCAACCTGTATTATTGTAATGTCGAGAGGATCGCAATAACAATAAGAAGAACGGAAGGTCTGCCGACATGTCTGGATTCGATAAATGGTCCTTCAAAATGTTTCGTTTCCCGTGCTAAATTATTCATAAAGCGTAAGAAGATGTTGGTGAAGACACGTGGGAATGGCTGATTGTATTCTCGGGCTATAAGAGAAATGTGTATGGCTATTATTTCCGAAAGGAGTATCTTCTGTGAACTTCTTGATCGTCCCCAGCAAAGCTAAGTGATATCTTATTTATCTTGGTGTTAGCAAGCCTCGGAGAAATGCATTTCTGAAGAAGAAATAGTCATGTCCTCCCTTCTTTCAGTGTTAATGTGTCCCTGATACTTCGACCTTTTGGTTAGATTGGAGATTGTCCTGTTTTGGTTTATGGGTTATTTATTGTCCTCCTTTTTATATTACATAACGTAGAGATGAATCGTGTTGTTGTTTGGGTTGTAATCTTATTTCTGGTTATTTGTCGTTGTGGTTTTGTTTTGTTTTTCTTTGTGTTATTTTTTAGTGGAGTTTTTCTTCTTATTCGTCAGGAAACGTGATTGATATGTATGGGCGGTATTTCTTAGTAACCTCTACCCCTTGTTTTCAGTATGGGATGATTCTTTGACCTTGAGGGGTTAGTATGTTTGTGCTTTATTGTAATTTGAGCCTAGACGTAGGAGTGTGTGGTGTTCACACATTGGCTGACCTCGTCAGTCTTAATAGTGAGAACACACACAATGTTTGTTTTGTTTTATTAAGTTGGTGTTTTACGCTATGTCTGTCATCTGTGCTGCCTTATGGATAACCCTCTGGTTTTTTTCTTTCGTCCTTAAGGTCTGGGCAGACATTTCTTCGAAAGCGTATTTGTCTTCTGTTCGGTTGACCAGTGCTCCTTGGAATTTCCCTCTTTCTTTCGTTTCCCATAAGGAGTGGACGGACAGTAGAACCTGTATGTACCGAAAGGCTTCTCATATTATTATCACGTTTCTAGACACATATTTAAGGATGGATTAATGTTTGTTTAAGTGGGAGCTTGACTGAAAGTTGAGGGTAGTTCTTGGGGTTTGTTTTGTAACTTTCAGTTGAGAAGCAACACGTATTCTCTCTTACGTTTATTAATGAGGTTTATCAGGTTTTCTTGCCGTTAGTGACGTGGATGTTTATGGCATGGACCCGGGCCTGTTATCTATGTTCATTTTACTTTTGGCAAGATGTCTGAATCTCATACTTCGTCCGGATAGAAGATTTATTCAGGTGGTTTATGAAGTAGGGTTATGTTTGATCGAGGGGTTGTTGTTGTTGTTATTTATTCAAGGGTTACGTTTGTATCTTTATTTTATTATCTTGGAGTTTCTTGTTTTGTTGGTAACGTTCTGTAGTGGTGGATGTTTTGAACGATTTTCCTTTACTGCAGTTTTTTGGGGGTGATTCCTTTATTTTAATTTATTAAGGGGTTTATTTAGCTTGTACGACTTCATATGCTAGTTAGAATATTTCTTCTGGTTACTTTGTAATCAGCCTTTGGTGGGACGAAAGTATTATTTCGTATTTATTAATTATAGCTTTCCCTTTGTTTTCATTTGTCATTTGATGCGATCTCCAATCTAACCAGTGTTAGGCTTCTCTGTTCGTTGTTATATCTTTATTGTGTTTTTAATATTTATATTATTGCTTCGTTTTGTTAACCTTGTATATTTTATTACAGTCCCATCACCGATCATTTACCATTTCATGCGCTTCTCACGTCCCTCGTTTACCTTGTTTTGTTATTAAATTTTGTTTACAAACTTGACTCGAGATGTGTGGTTTTTAGTAGTTGTATCTCCATCTGTGTCAAAATGTGAAAAAAGTACACAACTGGGTTATTACATCCACGGCCGGTCCTTTACCGCGCATGCGAGAAACTTGTTTGGTTTCTCTGTCTGACCATCGACTGCGTGCGTGGGGTGCGTTTGTCTCATGTTTTTTTTTTTTTTTTTAAAGGGGGGAAGTTTATTTAAATAATTTGATTCGGCCAACCAAGGTATGTAATTTGAAAGTGTACTAAGTGATTGAATTCGTTGTGGAAGTAACTGGTAACTGCGCAGTTTTTTATCATTTGTTGTGATTGCTTTTGTGAAGTTGAGAGCTCGTTCTTCTATTTTTATTTAGTGCTGGAATTACCAGTTGAATTGTGTCTCTTAGGTAAGTTGTGTTGTTGGTTAGAGTAACATCGAACAAAATTGCGTATTGTCAGTTATGACTACAATAATTCAGTTACCTATATTTTATTTTGATTGCATGTAATTGGTGACGGTTTTTTTTGTCATACCCAGGCGTGCTGCCCTGTAGGTCAACTGACTTTCATTTTTGCGACTGTCCTATCCGTGTTTTTTAACCTCCTAATTTATTTATTTATTAATTAATTACTAACTTATTTACTTTCCTCCCGGATAGGACATGTAGGATATTCCTTGGAATACTGTTTTGTTACCATCTGAGTATGGTCTTTTCAGCTTATATCATGGTTACCATGAGAACGTTTAGAGATTGTTCTTGGTTTTCATTATTAATAGTGATGTTTTGTTTTTTTTTTCTTCTTGCGAGATGACAACTTTTTGGGATTTCGACTGTACCAGTCACTCTGATAATTAGCTCCCATTTTATCAATTTAATTAATTATTTCTTCTTGGTTTGGGGTCCTCCCTTGACCTTAATGTATTTTGATTATGTGGTCTTCACCACCTTAAGGTAATTAAATATTGTTACCATTTTCTTTAATTGTATTATCAATTAATTTCATGGATTTTTCTGCTCTTCGCCTGGTTCGGTACCAAGCAAGTTTTTAATTTCACATATGAATTTCCTTTTAAATTTAGATTCTTCACTTAGGCCTATCCAATATCAAATTTTGTTAATATTGCCTTTGTGGCAAGACATGGCTGTAATTTGTTCCTATGTTTTAAATATACTTTTGGTTACCCTAAGAGTTTTTCTTGGTGTTCTTGTTCACAGTAGACCTGTATTTTATTAAGTCTCTTATTACCTTGGGTTATATTCAGTCCAGTACGCTCCTTCCACATTTTTATTATTTTTTTTTGGTATGATAATGTACCTTGCTTCTGGATTGCCTTTCTTCTTTTAAATGATCGTAATGGGTCAACAAGTATAAAGTATAAATAAGTATAAATCCTACACGAAAAAGTAATTAACGAATTAAATCAAACAATTATAACTCATAAAAACAACAGATTATGAAACGCAGCAAGGTGAGTGTGCACTGGAGGCAACCGAACAAGCGACTGATCGGCAACAAGCACGTGGTGAAATAGCATCATTGAAATTGGCAGCGCTGTATAGTTTCCATGGCAACAAGCCATGCGAGCGATCTAGTAGTCAGCTGTTTTTGCCCAGTGGCGCTGAACTGTCGATTCCAACTCTGGAAAATACACCTATAGGCTTACCTGCCAACCTCTCAAAATGAAAAATCGGGAGATCGACGAAGCGGCGATGGGGGGGGGGGGGGTGCAACGCAACATAATACATACACAGGCTAAGACATTACAGCAAATATATAAGTTACACTATTAACCTGTACATGACTAATTTGATATGACATCCCAGTTTACAAATGTACTTAAGTAATTTTAAATTGAAAGTAGTCTATCAAACAAGCATACCTTTCTTTCGACCACACTCAGGCATACAAAAGTAGTGACGAATCGAAGATCATATAATTGGTCGTTGTTGCAGGTGATTGTGGCTGATTTTTCCCTCTTCAAAAAGGTCTTGCTATATTCTTGCTCGAAACACTTCCCTTTCTGAATCGACTTCAGAGTTATAAGTTTGTCCAAAGTCTTGTCAGAGAGAGACGACCTGAACGGAGTTCTTGTTTTTCTGACAAGACTGAACATTCTCTCACACTCTGCATATCTATGCGGAATGGTCAGAATAGAAAGCATAACTTTAGACAATTTGTCATACTTGAGTACCCCACCACTACATTTCATTTGGCCTACCAGTGCCCACTTCACATCAATTCTCTCTTCTTCCTCAAGAGATGTCACATCTTTAAGTTGGAAGTTACAGAATTGGGAATGCACATTTCTGCAAGGATGGCCGACGTTTTAGTTCTGGCTGAGCCATATCTCCCGGCAATTTTTGAGTCTGGGAACACCTTCCTAAATAAAGGACCAGCGTGATCGGAACAATTGACAGGGAGGTTATGTTCAAAAATAAACGATGTGAACAATACTTCTGCACGTGTTATACTGTCAGTGTCTTCCTCCTTACACTTGAAATAATCAAGTTTCTGGTTTTTCTCAACACACTGTACATTGTCTTTATGTTTCTTTGAGAGCACATGTTTTGAAAAGTCCCCCTTTCCACCATGCGAGATGCTGAAATCACACATACAGACACTACAAAATGCAAATGTTGCGCCTCTTCTTGACTCAGTTATATGCGGAATGTCATCTTTATATAAACTTTTAAATGTAACATCATATTTCTTCGCCATATTACCGAGGAACCGATGCAATCACTCAGATCGAAAAACCACAATAGCCTACAGGCATATTAACGCCAACAACATCTAACAAAGTTATACGCAAATCATATAATTTCACGTGTGAAACAGATACAATATTCCGTAGCGTACAATAACTCTCACCCACATGTGATTATGCCAAACATCTAGGACCAAGCCCTGAATTAACCATCGACGATTTCAAACAAGGACGTATTCGAAGCCAACTTCAAAGAACTTTTTATAACAGCACGACGCAACGCGGGACGCGGGAGTTTGTACGCAGTTGTCGATTACCGGTATCGATACAGAGCGATACTGCGGTATCGAGATATAACTTCAAAACACGTAAAGTCTATCCGTTCGATAGACGACTGGAGTGTCATCTCGCACATTCAATCCGAAATTATGCGTGGGATTTTTGAAAAATCGGGAGATTTAATACGTTAAGCGGGAGGGCGGGAGAAATGGTCTGAAATCGGGAGTCTCCCGCCTAAATCGGGAGAGTTGGCAGGTATGCCTATAGGTAATGAGTTATTGTTCTTTCAAGGGGTGGAACTACGAGGGCATCTGCCCCTTATGGAGAATGTTATCACTCGTTCTACTTTCATTCAGTGCTACCATAATACCACCTTGTGGTGTGGTAGCTGCCACTCCTGAGGTCCTGGGCTAGTTTCCAAGTAATTTATTTCTAGTCTGAGGGTTGGAACGACTCACAATCAGCTTCGTGAGCCAGAACTGAGAAGAGGTAGGTTCAATTCTCACCTCGGCCATCCAAGAAGTGGTTTTCCGTGGTTTCCCCACTTCCACTCCAGGCTAACGCTGGGATTGATCCTAACTTAAGGCAATGGCTGCCTCCTTTCCACTCGTCATCTGAATTACAAAAAGTAGGCTATACTGCTCGGGTCCATTTTCCATGTTCTATGAACTTGCGCGGTGAGGAGAAAGAGCAGGGGAGGGTCAGGCGAGAAGAGAAGGATCTGTCAACAGCCCACCGTGATATCTGGTATTCCTTTCTATTCCAATAATGCTAACTAGGGCTGTTGCTCAAACCACTGTGGTGTTAGGAATGAGTGAGTGAGTCACCGACCAATGTATTTGGTTCTGTACTATGCACGGACCAAGGAACCTCATCACTCGTCAACACCACTACGATGCACATTTCTCTCAGGTTCACGCAGCTTAGACCCGAGCAGTACACACTACTACAGATTATCATACAAATCCTACATACTTCCAAATACATGGGGCTAAATGAATTAATATCAACAACACAATGATTCTACAATAAGAGATTCTTTTAAAATGTAGTTAAAGTAGGTGCAACCATATACATGTCAGCAAATTCAAGTTCTCCATTTGAAGCATTACATATTTCATTAAGTTTACTGTTTCAACATACAAACTTGCATGTGTTGTAGGAATTTGCTGTTCGTCAGTGTTAGTCATGGCATAAAGGAGGGAAGAGGTTTATTATCCTGTGCTATAGCCTACTGTTATGCCTTGGCAAGAAAGAAGAAAGGAACATGCCTCAACATATACTTTTAGGAGGACCAGATTTGATTTCTGTATTTTTGCTAAGTGTGATCTTGGCTCTCGCTGTTATTTTTCTTCGTTGGCAACTTTTTAAATAAAACATGATGATTTCTAGCAGTATTGAGTGATTTTTTTATTTTTCAATGAAAGTCCTATTTCTCCTTTCCCCTTCACAGGATGTCATAGAATTTACTGTATTAGTGTGCGATGATTTCTTTGATGTACTTACTGTATTTCACCCTGTAAAAATTGGTGAACTGGATATATTTTAAAGGGAATATGAAATTTACTACTGTATAGAGATTTTGTATTATCCAATTATTTTTCTGAAATTTCAGTCTCCCAATGAATTTGGCACTAAGTGCACTAACAATTTTAGTGTGATCTGGTTACACCACCTGTTTACTTAGCATTCTCTCTTAACATTTTACTGTTATTGCTAACAGCATCAAGCATTTTAAGATATGAATATTCTCCCTTCCCAGTACTTTTCCTTTGCAGTTTATTCTAATAACTAATTGATTATAGGCCTAATTAGGCCTAATGTGGTTAATTGGAAAGGACCTTTTTTTTAAGGTGAGTAATAATATGCTGCAGGCCTTTTAGTAGCCTAATTCTTGTCACCAATGCAATATGTTCCAATTGCAACTGAAAGAAATGTAAACATGTAAATTATTGATGAGGTCATGTCCTAAAATAGGGGCAGATGGCCTCATAGTTCCGCCCCTTAAAACAGCAATAACTATCCAACATGTCCTAAATGCTGTGATTGTTCATTTCAGAGTTCTGGAATTCACAATTTCCCACTTAGGTATTATTTAAAAGAAAAACTGTTATTGGTATTTTGAATGTGATTTATTTATTGTAGATCATATGATTATCTCCACACTTAAAAACGTGCTATAAGTATTGGGAAGATTGTGATTTTCGGAACATTGAAGTGGGCAGAGCATTTAGGACGAGAATATTTAGCGGAACGAGGGGAAGGGGTGGGGTAGGCTACCCGCACGGTCGTTCTACACGCAGGACCTCGCAGCACAGATTACCTCACGCTCGCAGTCACTGTTCTGGTATGAGCGTGTAGTCACTCCGACGATAATGGCAGAGAAACGAAGATCAAGTAAACGCAATTGTTGTATTGTCGGTTGTTCCAATACTTATGCAAATACGGGAAGTGAAATACAATTTTATTGTTTTCCAAAACGAGCGATAGAAGTGGACCGAAGGAGGCGATGGATACAAGCAGTTAACCGAAGGAAGTAAATACACGTACATACTGCACAAATTTGCAATACATTCAACTGACCCGATTTAATTTCATTTTGGTGTTAATTTTTAGCATTGATGGATCACTTTGGCAACCTACGACTTACTCAAGAATATGCAGTGCACATTTCATCGGAAACAGAAGATCTGGACACCCACTAAGTCCAGCCTATGTTCCGACAATATTTCCTGATGAATACAAGAAGAGGAATGTTTCGCCGGGTTCTAGCTTACAGCGCTTTCACAGACAACTTAAACGATTAAAAAAGGAAGAACCAGGCGGAAAAGTTTCAGCTACAGTGTGCGCAAGTAACATAACCAAGGATGCATCCGTGGGAACAGACGCATCTGATTTTCATTTTTCAGACTTCATGTTTACTTGTTCTGTAAATGTAAACGACGTTAGTACACAAGCATGTATTCCACTTAATTTCGGTCTGGGAAGGAACATTTCGAAACATGATCAAATGTGTGGAACAGAAGACGATCATGCAGACGTCACGAGCCCAGATTTCCAAGGTTACAGTTCCATAAGGAACAATAGACAAATGCGTGATTTAACAGGTGTAAACTTCACGTCTTCACCTTACTGATTGCGTTATTACCAAACTGTAACGTTTCCAAATTTTGTAAAGAAACCAGATTATTAATTTTCCTAATGAAAATGAAAACTGGACTGTCCTATTCTGCTTTGAGAGTGTTATTCGGTGTTCACAGGACTACACTTTTACGTATTTTTACGACCGTTCTTATGCAACTCGTGCAGCGTACGAAAAATTTCATATTCTGGCCTAGTAAGGAAAGTGTTAGAGAAACAATGCCTCCAGCATTTAAGAGAAATTACAATAATTGTCGAGCCATTATTGACTGCACGGAATTTAGGGTTGAACAGGCTCCCCAAGTAGATCAGAGAGTGTATTTCTATTCTCAATACAAGGGTTGCTAACTGCAAAACTTTTAATTGCTATCACGCCTAGTGGTATGATCGCCTTTAAATCGAAATGTTATGCTGGAAGAGCTAGTGACTCATTCATAACAACTGACAGTGGTTTATTAACTTTACTTCAACCTAGCGATGAGGGTATGGCTGATATAAAGGATTTCCTGGCATCAGAACTAACTTATCTGGCCGCGGAGTCGTAATCGTGACGCCACCGTTCTTACATGAAGGGAGATTAATAGTTGAGGAGGTTGAACAATATTGCGAGTGTTAGAATTCATGTAGAAAGGTGTATTCAAAGAATCAAAATATACAATATATTACAGAAATTGCCAACAGAACTGTTTCCGTACATAGATGACATTGTGCATATGTGTTGCGTTTTAGTAAATTTGCAAACTCCAATAATTAAAGAATAGTTCGAGATTTTTCCTACCATCAGTTTGTTTTATATATTCTTTGTTTTCATTTTCTATTGAACTGTTCTGTGTTTACCAAGCACAAATGATTACTTAATTATCATTAGGAATACCGCTAATTTTTGGCAAGTAATTACTGAATTAGAACTTTGAAATTTTGGCGAGACATTCCTCGACTTACTTATTGTCCTTATAAGGTATTGTCAACTGTTGTGCTCTGCTATATACATATAGATCGCATTTTTCTAAGCCAGTTATGTACATTGTATTTGTGTGTAATACATATGGCTTGTCTTTAAATGTATGTTTTTTTGCCCATCAGCGTAAAGATAACGTACTCTCACATTCCCTGCCTCATCAACTATTGATTTATCTTTACAGGAAGATGGACACTTAACTTCTAACACTGTCAGCTGGAGAGCCACAAATCCAAGTTTGTTTTTGGTGGATTATTAACCCACACCGAATAACACGAACACTGAATGAACTTGCATAACATTCTATTGCCTCACTTTCCATTTCACTTCCGTAAGAAAGATTGTTCAAAGCAGCTCCCCCAATTGGTGAATCAGTTACAAATGCGAGAGGTAAAGTATCAAAGTTATGTCTCCTAGTTTTGATCAGATGTGCTTTCGTGCTAGCAGATATTCGTATCTTTCTTTCTTGAAACCATCGAGGGCTTCGTGATTGAGGTACAGTTTCCAGGGAGATTTTAATTATCTGATCTGTATCAACCTGAACTTTGCTGGTAAAAAAACATTTCGTCACTCACAGTGTGAAAGGTGTATTTGACCGGTGAGAGCACGGCGTTAGAGACTTGTAAATGTACTAGCTGTGTCACAATTTCCTCACATTCTTCTCTCTCCACATAATTCACTACCCTGACCATCAACGAGCTGACTACGGCTCTGCACGATTATTCGATTTCAGTTCTTCCTTCTGCTCGAAGTATTGCACGAAGACTGCAAGGGATGTGTTTTAAAATATCCTCACTTAATTCAAGGGGAGGAAGGGATGTCTCTAAAGTCTTTTTGCCGAACAGTGCTTCTACGCGTTTGCCTTTCCTATATTTTTCTATTGACACTGTTTTCGGACTCTGTTTTCCCCATTGTTGCGTATGGTCTGTTTTCGAGACAACACTTTCATTATTTACAAAATACACTACCGCAGCTACGTGTTTACAAGTTACTCTGGCGCCTGCAGGACAGGAACATTCACTGCTCGAGACATTAAGATTCGGGTCAACCTAAACACAAAATAAAAATGGTTACAAGTTATTAACACATAGCAAACATATATATATATATTATAGGCGACCTAATATCCCCAAATTAAATATTACAATGTCAGTTAGTGGTCGTGAAAATCTACGTATTGAGATACATTAAGTAATTCTTCCTAAATAAACTTTTTAAATTGTGACCTAACTACACCATGCCTACCTCAAGTTTCACGATATAAAAGGCGGCAAAGTCACATACGTTTGCCGGGTGACTTTTCCTGTGATATATCCGAAAGCATTCGAAATTAACTCTTCCACGTCGTTCACGTGGCCACTGACAACTAGGTTTTTTTCCTTTCTTCCATGATGATTCACTTAGATCCCCGAATTGAATCTCTCTAAACCCGCAACTTGTTCGAACGTCACACATGCTGTACTGAGACTCACGCAATACGCCTCACCTCTTGTTTCAGAACGGGCCACTACGTTGCGCTAGTAGTAGCATTTCGAGCTGCCTGCACGGTGCCTATACTACCGGACCTGACACTGCAATCCAAGATGGCCGCCGTAGTTGGTTGTCGGACATCAAACGCATGACGTGTGTCAGAATCCAACACAACACAAAATAACATCATGACGTGATTTTGTCTGCTGTTAATTCATTTTATGGGCTTTGGACATCTTGGTCATCAGCCCCGTGCATTTGTGTGTGTGTTGAATTCCTCCGATTACGTGATGACTGTAGTGGTGTGTGTAGCTGTGTAAGGGACAGGCATGGGGAGGTGCCCCGAGAGTTAAAATAAGGTACTACCGGAGTTCCATCAGGAAAGGAATAAAATAATGTTGAGGCCCACAGGAAAGATCTGCAGAATATTCTGGCTGAGTGAACAGGGAAAGTTGTAAATGTTCCTGTAGGAATTTCAATCTCTTTTTAGTAAGTTACATATTATTCGGGGCCTGTTTGTCATCTCTTGATGAATGCAGTACATTTGCATTTTTCTGTTGGCACAGGCTAGAGTAAAATTAGGCTTTTCACCGATGTCTCAGTCTCACTCATGGCTGTGATTATATGGAAGCTACTGGGGTATGGGTGGTGCTTAGTAATGACATTCAGGGCACAGTAAGTGCCTGTGGATGCTGTGAAAGGTTCTACTCATAGGGTTAGTAGGCCTACTGCTGTACTGACTCAGTGAGGAAAGCAATGACAAACTACCTCACTCCTCTTCTTGCCTAGTACGAATCAATATAGCGCTGCCATGGGTTTTTGTGGGTATCTACCCACATAACCTAACGGCAGTGCCTTTTGAGGATCCAACCAGCCTTCGGGCTGACTACCTAACAGAGACACATATTATTCTTAAAAGTAAATGTGACCAACCAGGTGGTGTAGTTCTTGGTTGTCACTTCTGGGGTCCAAGTTTGATTCCTGACTGTCAAGAAATCTTAATTCTAGTCTGAGGGTAAGAACGGGGTGTACACAGCCTAGTGAAGTAAACCGGGAAATGTTGGGTTCGATTCTCCGCTTAGCCACCCAGCAAGTGGTTTACCATGGGTTCCCACACATACTGAAGATAAATGCCTAAGTAATTACTATCATAAGGTCACGACTGCCTCCTGTAAATCCGTCAACAAGTAGGCTAGTGGTATTCATTCATTCCAATTCATGAGATTAAATGGCACTCTGTCAAACGCATGATGTGTGTCAGAATCCAACCCAACACAAAACAACATCATGACGTGATTTTTTCTGCTGTTAATTCATTTTATGGGCTTGGGACTTCTTGGTCATCAACCCCGTGAAGTTGGGTGTGGGTTGAATTCCCCTGATGGGAAATTAGAAAATAGGCACCAATGGCTTATCTTTATAATAGTTGGATTTGCATCCAGTCACACAACAGTTTCAAGGCATATCACCACAATTTTAGCATAGCCTATGCAAGAGTAAGCCTACTGGTAGTTTATTAAAACGGGATCCACACCTTATACGTGATAAGATTGATATCCTTGAATTAGCAGGCGTATAATTGGATGAGAGAACACTGCAGACAATTTAAAAAGTAGGTTATGTTTCTACGTACGGTATTCAATTTTCAGATCTTCTTAGACCTTAAATTGGAATACGTTAATTATTACTATGCTTGCTCATAATGAATTACCATTACTAATAATTTATAAACCCTAGACAGAATAATAAATAGACCAAACTTACCCACTGATTGGCAATAGTATTGATGGCATCACAGACGTAACAGAAGTCACCTGTATCTCGTATTTATGAAGCACTAATGCAGACATTTACTTACACGAACGTGTAATATCATTATGCAATAATCAATAAGCACAGATAATCAAGGGAGACGATTGCTAACCGAAATTCACACCACTATCACATCGTAAACAAAACGACTCAACTTATAAACAAAGCATGTAATCACCAACAGCGACAGCCATCTTTACTCTGTCCCGCCGCTAGTGTCAGGTCCGGTATTATAGAAGGTCCTGTCTACACGTCAACTAGTACCGCGGTCAAACACCAGACAGCGCTGAAGTCTTAGGTGCCAAATATTAGCATGGCTGTCGGCTATCTGTAGTAGTAGGTAATCTGTGTCACAAATCCAGCGAGTGCAAGGATAAGGACAAGGGTCCGAAGTGTTTCCAGTGTAACAAATTCGGACACATCCCCGCAGATTGTACCAATCCAAAGAAAGATGAAGAATTAAAGAAACAGACGGTGGCCTTGAACTCGTCGAAGTAAACAGTCAGTAATTACAAATATAAGGACGTCAAAATCTGTAACCACAATTTATCAGCCCTGGTAGATAGTGCTTGTCATTTCAACTTGTGGAGGCAGGACGCTTACAAGGACATGGAAAACGACACCCCAGAGCTGCAACCAAGCAACCGGATCCTGACTGGCTTGGGCACAAGCAAAGCGTCCGTGCAGGGATGGTTCAACACGACGATCACCGTTGACGACCAGGATTTTTGTGTCGACGTCCACGTTGTTCCCGACGAAGCTATTCCAGTTTCTATGATTATTGGAATCGACTTACTGGATGAGGCTGAGGTGTCGATTTCTAGAGAGGGCGTTAATTTGAAAAAGAGAGGAGAGACGTTCGTCATGTGCATTGACGCTGGTGAAGACGAGCCGGACATTGAGGACTGTATCTGACGAGGCCAAGGCAAAAGTCAAGCACATCGTAGCGAGTTACACCCCCAATGAAAATCAAATCCACGAATATCCAGATGAAGATAGTTGTGAAGACAGAAGAACCTATGTGTAGCAGACCGAGACGATTGGCACCGAGAGAAAAAGAGGTGGTTGAGAAGCAGATTTAGACATGGCTGAAAGATGGAATTGTGCAACCAAGTGCATCCGAGTACGCCAGTCCTGTTGTACTCGTGAAAAAGAAGGACGGTTCACATCGTGTCTGCGTGGACAACAGACCGCTAAATAGGATCATCGTCAAGGATCACTACCCCCTCCCTCTCATCGAAGACTTGCTTGACAAACTCCAAGATGCTCGTGTATTCTCTACTCTTGACTTGAAAAATGGTTTCTTCCATGTAGACGTTGAAGAAAAGAGTAGAAAGTATACATCGTTCGTTACCCACTCAGGTCATTACGAGTTCAAGAAAGTCTCCTTTGGTCTCACTGTCTTTCAACGATTTATTAACGCTGTGTTTTGGAGCTGATAAAGAGAGGACTCACCATCTACATGGGCGATTTGATAATTCCGGCAAAAACTGTACTGGAAGCTATTCAATTGTTAATTGAAGTACTTGACATTGCACGGGACTACGGATTGCTGATATATTTCAAGAAGTGTCAATCCTTGAAAAGGAAGGTTCATTTTTTTGGGCTACCAATTCCAGGAAGGAACGATTCAAGCGTCGAATAAGAAAGCAGCTGTACAAAACTTCCCGGTGCCGAAGACGATCACAGCTCTACAAAGCTTCTTGGGAATGACTACTTCCGGAAATTTATTCAAGGGTACGCTTCAATCGCCAAACCTTTGAGCGATATGCTCAGAACCGGCCATTACTTCCGGTCTGGAGACAAGGAGAGAAAGGCATTCGAGGAGTTGAAAAGAATATCGTCATCCAGTCCTGCGTTGATCTACAACCCCAGATATGACACTGAGCTTCATACAGACGCTAGCAAGTTCGGTTATGGCGCCGTGCTCCTGCAGAAGCTACCCGAGGATGGTCTACTTCACCCGGTCTCATACATGAGCAAGAAGACTACGCCGCAAGAAAAATATTGCAGTTACGAGCTCGAAGTCCTCGTCGTTGTTCGAGCCTTGAACAAGTTCAGAGTCTACCTTTTGGGAGTGGATTTTAAAATAGTGACAGATTGCTCGGCGTTCCAAAAGACTATGCAAAAGAAAGATCTAACACCCAGAGTTGCTCGATGTGCCCTGTCGTTGGAAGAATTCTCCAACACCTTCGAAGATCGTTCCGGAACGAAGATGCGACATGCTGATGCCTAGAGTCGGTGTACTCTTTTCGGATTCGCTGATAGTCTGATTGCTAGATCAAGAGGATTCAAAACAAGGACGAAGGACTACTCGCCATCAAGACTATCATGAAGGAACGACCCTATGAAGATTACGTGTTGAGAGACCAGATGTTATTAAAGTTTGTAGACGGCCGAGAACTTCTAGTAGTACCAAAGTCGATGCAGCAAAAGATCATCAGATCAATTCATGACATAGGACACTACGCGGTGAAGAGAACAAAGGAGGAGATAAAACAGCAGGACTACGTTCCAGGATTGACAGAGAAAGTGAAGAAAGTGATCGGAAGCTGTGTGAAATGCCTGATTATAAACAGAAAATCTGGAAACCAGGAAGGATTACTTCACCCGCTGTTCAGGGAAAGTCAGCCTTTACACACCTATCATCTGGATCATGTAGGACCGCTGGAATCAAAGCATAAAGGCTACAACCACATCCTTATGGTCTGGACAGCTTTACCAAGTACACCTGGTTGTATCCAGTCAAGGCCACCAAGTCAAGCGAAACCATCAGCAAGCTGGAGCTGCAGAGGATCCTCGTTGGAAACCCTGCTCAGATGATCACGGACCGACGACCATCTTTTACCTCAAAAGAATTTGAAGAGTACTGCGAGGACCAAGGGATCATGCACTGCTTGGTGACCACTGGGTTACCCAGAGCCAACGGCCAGGTGGAGCGCATCAACGCGATTGTGACGTCCATCATAGCCAAGCTGTCCGCCGAAGATCCAACCAAATGGTACAAAGTCGTCCCGTCGGTTCAACTGGCACTGAACTCGACTTATCAGAGAAGTATAAGTCGAACACCGTTTGAACTCTTGATGATGATGATGATTGTTGTTTTAAGGGGCCTAACATTGAGGTTATCGGCCCCTAATGAAATGAAATTGCGTGAAATGGAAGGATAAAGATTTAAAAAAACAGCTCACTGTCCTGGATGAAACGAAAATGGTGTTTATAAAACAGACAACGAGCCCCAAAAAGTATGCCTTATTTGAATAAAAAGAATAAAAGGCGAATGGTAAAAGAGAATAACACAAATAAGGCATAGTGACAATAAAATAGACGAACACAATAAAAAACATAAAACAGACTTAACCTGAATTAAAAGTCGTAACTACACATTAAACCTTAAAAAAGTAACCACTCTCCATCATGAACCGGATGACGAGGTCTACAGAGGTGGCCAAATTATTAGACTAAAGCTTGCAAAATAACATATTTAATTTTCCTGTCTAGCCTTAAAATTGAAAATTAAAAATGCATGTGCCTCAATACTTTGTATGCATTCCTTTGTTGGAAATAAACATTTTCATCCTTTTGAGCATACTTTTAATGAGTGTTTGGCAATTGTTTTTGTTGTCATTGTCATGGTGCCAAATCCGTACCAAAGTTTCAATCGGACCATTTTTGTTGTAAAAGTGGTTTTCTTGCCTTTCTTCTTGACAATAGCCCACAAATTTCAATTGGGTTCATGTCCAGACTATTTCCGGGCCACGGAAGCACAGAAATGTTTTTATCACTGAATAATTGAGCCACTTTCTTGGCCGCATGACATGGTGCACCATCATGCATGACGACACGAGGATTTTCCCCAAACCAGTCTCCTATCTGAGGTAAGAGGCGCTTCTCAGGGACTTTTATATATTGGTCCTGCATCAAGGTACCCTTTACAATATATAATCTTCCGGTTCCATACACAGACATCATACTCCGGACCATAACTTTTATTGGATATTTTACTGCCTGGTGTATGCACTGGTGATGAAACTCTTCTTCTGGCCTCCTATGAACGTACTGACTCGTTTCTTCACTTACTTCATACATAGATTCATCACTGAAGCAAGCCTAGGGTCAAATTTTCATTTTAGTAGTGAATTGGCGGCATTATTACAATCAATCAAGGAACAATAATAACAACAATTTTTAAAGTTTCCAGTGAAAATTGTTAAATCTATGATAAGAGTAGTTATGTATGTAAAACTATTATTTGGATGTTACATATACCATCCAGTCGTCTGTAGAGCAATTTTGCGGGCCATTTGCCCTTTCCAATCTCTTTTTTGCAAAAACTGGAGTGATCTGTGCTAATCTTCTGGGTCGTCTAGATTTTAATCCACTATTGTACAATGTTCTTCTTACAGTTCTTGCAGATATATCTATGCCACTACTCTTCAAACTATTTCTTAGTTCATTGCTAGTAGCTGAGCGATGGTTTGGTGAAATTGACATCAGTTTTCGTACACCTCTAGGACTTAATTTACTTTTCTTACCTCATTTTTATTTTCGTTGTGACTGGTAAACCTCACCGTTTTCTTCCATTTTCTTAATTCTACTTACTGATTTCTGTGCAATATTAAGTCTTGTTGCTATCTCCTGCTGAGTGCAGTATCCTTCAGTAAGCAATGTTCTTGTTATCCCAATTTTCCTTGGGGACATATCACTTTTCCTCCCCAGAAACATAAAATTCCCTTGATAGGACGATGTTATGCACTGCCTTCTAATCACGTCGCAAATATAGGTTTGAATATGTCAGCATAAAGCACCAGAGCTCCACTGATGGAATTAAGTGAAAATAGTAACTAAACAATCACTAAATTCTTGGTAAATTTCAAACAACCAACAATATGTGCACAGAAATTAATAGTTCCTTGAGACAGCAGACAATCAATTGTAAAAGTTTTGACAAACTATGAGACAGAAAATCCTAAAACCATTATGCAAATATCACTGTATCATTGTAACAACCCCAGTGCCAATTCCCATAGAAAAACATATACATGTGTACTCAGTAAAATTGAATAATGAATTTTCAGACCTTTAGTCTAATAATTTGGCCACCTCTGTACTGACGGCCCGTCATCACGGAGAATAAGGGAGAGGGTATTAGACAGTTTAAGAGTCCTTCGCAGATCGGCCAGATCCACACACTCCAAGAGAATGTGTGCCACAGTTAGATGGGCACCCCAAGTACACACAGGGGGATCTTCTCTCTTTAGCAAGTGGGAGTGCGTAGCAATCCCATGGCCGATCCGGAGTCGACAGAGTACCACAGCTTCCTTCCGGAGAGATCGGAAGGAAGATTTCCACACCTTCGTTGTCTCCTTGATGCCTCTCAGTTTGTTGGGTGGAGGCGTGGCACGCCACGCTTCCTCCCAATGCGACAGGATCGAATGCCGCAACTGAGAGCGCACATCACTAGCAGGCACCTTACACGGTAGCGAGGGCAGTGGGACTGCCTCTCTCGCCTCCTGATCAGCAAGCTCGTTTTCCGCAATACCCATGTGGCTAGGAAGCCACACAAAGGTCACCCCGGTTCCAGCGCTACACGAACTGACGAGCAGGTCGTGCACACGCTGGACCAACGGGTGCTTCGGGAAACACACATCGATCGCTTGCAGCGCACTCAGAGAGTCAGTACACACAAGAAAGAACTGGTGATCGTCTGATAACGTGTACCGCAGAGCCTCTAAGGCGGCATAGAGCTCCGCTGTGTACACGCCACAAGCCTCGGGAAGTGAAAAGAGAAACCGACGATCCTCAAACACAAATGCACAGACTACTTTCTCGTTTACCCTCGAACCATCCGTGAATAGAAGCCCTGATCCTGGATACCGGCTCACCACGGACTGGAACAGCCTCCGATGGACGGAGGAGTCCGTGTCCGACTTGGGGCCAGTGTGCTGATCCAGGACTATATCAGGGCAGGAGACCATCCACGGAGGGGCCTTGCTAGGTACTCGGACGATACAGGAGACAGAAGGAAATCGGAACTAACGGTATAAGTCTTCCAAGCGAATCCCCGCCGTGAGCGCATCATACAGCCGGCGATTCGGATTGGTAAACAAACATGGATAGCTTGGATGAAGTGGCATCTGTCGAACAGTTGCAGCATAGGTCAGCAGTACTTGTTGGCGCCTCAGGTGTAAAGGAGGTACGCCAGCCTCGGCGAGCAATCTGACGACTGGGCTCGTCCGAAAGGCTCCCGTCGCCAGCCTCACACCGCCGTGGTGGACACTGTCCAGTTTAACAAGCACTGACTTACGGGCCGAACCATATGCTACACTGCCATAATCTAATGTAGATAAAATCAGGGCCTTATAAAAACGTAGGAGCACCGCGCAGTCCGCGCCCCACGATGTGCCGCTAAGAAACCGCAACATGTTGAGTTTCTTAGCACAGGCAGTTTTCAAACACCGCACGTGTGGTTCCCACGTCAATTTTTGATCGAAAAGGAGCCCAAGGAACCGGTACGTAGCAACAACAGGCAAAGCTACATCGCCCAGATAAAGCTCAGGATCAGGTTGGAGAGTGCGCCTTCGGCAGAAATGGACAACCTAGGTCTTTGCTGTTTAGAACCGAAAGCCATGCTCTAGTATCCAGCGTTCCACTCTCCGAATAGCTTGTTGTAGCTGTCGTTCAGCGACCGCCATATTTTGCGCACTATAATGTAGAGCGAAGTCGTCTACATACAGCGACGGTACCACTGCTGGACCAGCAGCAGCGACTATACCGTTTATGGCAATCGCAAATAATGTTACGCTAAGCACTGATCCCTGTGGGACTCCGTTTTCCTGTATATGATATTGCGAATATGTCCCCCCTATTCGGACACGGAATAGGCGAAGGGACAGAAAATTCGCAATAAAAACCGGCAAGTTACCTGGGAATTTCCATTGATGAAGGGTAGAGAGGATGCCGTCACGCCAAGTGGTGTCATAGGCCTTCTCGAGGTCAAAGAAAACAGCGACTAGGTGCTGTCTCCGGAGAAAAGCGTCCTGTATGGCGATCTCCAGGCGTACCAGATGGTCGTTGGTACACCGAGACGCCCTGAATCCACACTGGTATTCAGACAGGAGTCCTCGCTTCTCCAGGACCCACATCAGGCGCCGATTGGCCATCCTCTCAAAGAGCTTGCACAAACCTATTTAATAGGTCTGTAACTCCCTGTCAAATTGGGATCCTTATCGGGCTTCAGGATAGGTATAATGATACCTTCCTGCCATTGCGATGGAAACACACCTTCCAACCAGATACGATTAAACACCCTGAGCAAATAACGAATGCTCTCATCGTTAAGGTGTTTAAGCATCTGGTTGTGAATATTATCCGGGCCGGGAGACGTGTCCCTGCAGAGCGCCAGTGCTCCGCGGAGTTCCCACTCCGTAAAGGGCACGTTGTACTCCTGCGAAACGCGGGAAGCAAAACTGAGCTGGAAACGTTCTGCCTCGCGCTTCATGGCCACGAAGGCAGGATCATAGTTACCGGAACCGGATATATCCGAAAAATAAGATGCGAGATGGTTTGCAACGCGGTACGGATCTGTAACCAATTCATTATCAATGGAAATTCCCGGTACAGTAGAAGATGTCTGAATACCTGAGATGCGTCGTAGTTTAGTCCACACTTGAGAGGAGGGGGGTATGTGCCGTAATAGACGACACATACCGTTCCCAGGATTGTTTCTTACTCTGGCGAATAAGAATCCGTGCCTTGGCACGAAATTTCTTAAACGCCACCAAATTGGCCATGGTTGGACGCCGACGGTAGTGCTTATGAGCTCGACGACGGTCTCTTATTGTCGCTGCAATATCCTCCGTTCACCAGGGGACGAGTTTGCGACGAGGAGTCCCAGAAAAGGAGGGAATAGATTCCTCGGCGGCAGCAAGAAGCACATCAGTGATGTGCTGTACCTCGTCATCGATGATCCGGCATCCCAGATCATCAAATACTGCGCGTTCTGTAAATGATGGCCAATTGGCCCGTTTAAGTACCCAACGACTGGGGAACGACACGGGCTTCTGGTTCAGAAGTGTAAGAACGATCGGGAAATGGTCACTGTCACACAGGTCGTCGTGTACATACCAATCAAATAGGGGGACCAGCGCACGGCTACACACACTCAAGTCAATGTGTGAGTACGTGCCGTGCGCTAAGTTAAATGTGTAGCTTCCCCTGTATTTAATAGAGATAAATCCAACCCCTGAATTAAGCCCTCCGCGTCCCTTCCTCGGGGGCAGGAAGATGGTGATCCCCATTGGGGGTGATGCGAGTTGAAATCACCCACGATAAGGAAAGGGACTGGAAGTTATCAACAAGATCAAAGACGTCATTAATATCAAGGGGCTGGTTCGGTGGAAGGTACACGTTACAAACAGTTGTCATAGCAGGCAAGGTCACGCGAACTCAAATAGCTTCGTTTGAACTCTTGACCGGGGTCAAGATGCGAAACAAAACAATTCTTCGGATCATGGAGATGTTGGAAGAAGCCATTAACAATTTTGAGGATCAACGCGACCAGATCGATCAGGCAGGAGGTAAAACTGCAGATTCTTAACACTCAAGCGGAGAACCGCAAGAACTTCAACAAAAAACGAAAAGAAGCCTCGACTTACAACATCGGAGACTTAGTGGCTGTCAAGAGGACTAAATTCGGACCAGGTGTGAAATTGGAGGCCAAGTACCTGGGGCCCTATCAAGTCACGAAGGTCAAACCCAATGATACGTACGATGTCGAAAGTCGAGGAAGCAACGAAGGACCCAAGACCACCACCACCTGTGCGGAATGCATGAAGCCCTGGCCTGAGGAAGGCTTATCGTCCCGGTCGGACGATGATGATCAGGACGGCTGAATGTGGGAAGACTGGCAGGAAATCAAGGTTTTGCCACGAGTGATAAAGAGGGCGCGCGGACACAGAAAAAACAGAAAAAACAGTGGCTATGGACTTTATTATTATTATTATTATTATTTGGAGCTGGGAACGCAACAACGTATTCTGTATTTTGTTAATGTAATAAATATTATTTTTATTTGTTAAGTAAACAAATATTATTTTTATACAAATCAAACGTGAGTGTTTTTGACACCGGTTCCCACATAAGTATGGATGAAAGGCAGCCTATGTGTTAATCCAGGGTATAAGCTATCAGTGTAATCCGCAGTTTTCCAAAAGATAAGAACAGTAGAACTCCAATTAACCGAACTCCGGCTATCCGAATCGCTTTCAGAAAAAAAAGTTAATACGGAAATATACTGCGATTCGCAGAATAATGATTCTCTCTATGCGCGCTATTGTCCTGCCATCCAGTAGCTGAATACTGTGCGTCCACCTGGATGAATAGTGCTCATACCAAGCTTGTTGATATTCAGCTCAACCAAACTATGTGCATCATCTCGGGGACAATTAGATGTACTCCGACATATTGGCTGCCAGTGCCAAGCCACATTCCACCTCCAAGTATGAGACTAGGACAAGGACTTGTGAAGATGTACAGAGCCATCTGCAAAAATCCTGATCTTCCCGTGTACCACGATTTTCCTGATATTAGTAGGAACATACTTCGCTCTCGCCACCCTCCTCTGACTACTGCACAAAGACTCATTGAAAGAGAGTTCAACAACATTTCGAATAAGATATTTACAAACGTAGTATTTGTTTAAAAAAAACTCATTTGCTTTTACAGCATTCTTGGAAGAAAAATACAATTTCATATAGTGGATGATAATTCACCAGGTGCTTACCTCTTTGCCTTTCGTCTCTCCACGTTCAAACCACTCGACGGTAACGCTTCGAGTGTCGAAGTTAATTCCAGAAACCACCGCTGTGTGGACGCGTCCTGTAATAGAAGAATTTCGGAAGTTTAGCAATAAATAAAATAAAATATAAAATAAATTACAAAACAAAACTAATAAAATAACCAAACAATCAAATAAAAATTAACAAATAAATAATACAAGACCACAAACATGACCCATAGAAAGGTAGCAGGGAGAAGGGAGACTAATTACACCCCAAAAGCTCACTTAAAGATCACAACATAACTTGAATTATTTCCTGTCGTTCCCATTGGAACATAGGGCATTCACGAAGCTCTGTTGGCTGACATCCTCTTCATCGCTTTCCATGTATTTCCCTGTTGTCCCCCCTCTGTCTCTGCCGTCCGCCTCCAAGAATGCTTGGGCCTTCCTCTTCTCCTGCTACCCTGGGGATTCCAATCCAGGACTTGCTTCTCAATGGTATGATCAGATCTTCTAATAAGTGTGTGGCCAATCCACTTCCTTCTCTCTATTTGGATTTTAATCTGTTCCTCTGAAGTTCTAACAGCTCCTCATTTGAGATTGTATCAGGCCAATATATATATTCAAAACCCTTCTCAGACACCTATTAACAAACACATGTAATCGACTGGCAATTTGGTTGCTAACTTTCCAAGACTCAGACCCATGCAATAATATTGCCCTGACTACTTCTAAATATATTGAACTTTGTCTTTGTAGTTATATTTTTACTTTTCCAAATCGGATACAGTTGTACCTTCGCAATGCCCTTTTGGAAGAATGAGATACCGCAACCTAACCGCATTCCTATTTAGTGTTCTAAAAGATGTCGCCTGCTGGATTACATAGTACTGCGACCGACACAAGGTCTCGCAGGACCATTCTTCACCCCTAGAAGCATTCTGTTCTTCTTACTATCTTAGATTAACAGCATGTCGGAGGCAGCAGTGTGGGGTGCAGGTCCCCCCCTAATCATGCGATTGAAGTTTGAATACTACACGTACACAATAATCTTGATGTAATAGTACATAACTCTAAGACCTACAGTGCTGGTCAAAACAATAAGGACACTTCCCATAAACTGAAAAAATGCTATTCTTAAGTCATTTATTCCATTTCAAAATTAATAAGAGAACAATTCACATAAAATACAATGTTAGTAAATGATGTGACCACCTTTGGCTTTCCTGCATGCTGAAACACGCTGTACCATAGAGTCAATAAGACTGTGACACTTCTCCTTGGTCACCTTTCTCCAGGGCTCGAGCAGATTGAGTCGCATCTCTTCCTTATTCTTCGGTTTCTGCTTGTCCAGCTGCAGCCCAATCTTCTTCCAAAGGTTCTCAATAGAATTGCAATCAGGGCTACGAGCTGGCCATGGCAGCAGTTCCACTCCATTGGTCTCCATCCAGGCCTTCGTGACGCGGGATGTATGGCATGGTGAATTGTCTTGTTGGAAGATGAAGTTCTCTCCCAACAGCTGTTTGACAGATGGTAACGTGACTTCCTCCAGCGTTGTGCAGTAACGCTCTGAATTAATAGAACCTTCTACCCCATAACATTCCCCAGGTCGCTTACTGGTGATGCATGCCCAGATCATAACGGCATCACCGCCCTGCTGAACCGCCGGGGCTAGGCATTGAAGCAAGAGTTTCTATATTACCGTGTGCCTGACACGAACCTTTCTGAGTGGAAATAACTCAAATCGACTCTCATCTGAGAAAACTACACGCCTTCAAGCTTCTGCAAGCCAACCTTTTTTCTTGAGACACCACTGTAGTCATTTAAAACGGTGCTGTTCAGTAAGCAGAGTTTTCGCAAGCATATCGAGATTGAAGACCAACCTCACGCAACCGTCGGCTAACTGTTGACTTACTGACTAGGATATTGAATTCCGTGACTAGCCCTCCTATCCACTTAAGACAAATGAATAAGCTTTCTGTCCTGTCTAGGAGAGGTTTTCCTTGGCCTTCCACCATGGGTTTCACTCTTGATGTTGCCAGTCTCTGGAAAAATCTTCAATGCCTGCTCTACCAATGTTTTGCTAACGTCCAAATTATTCCCAATTTGTCGATAACTCATGCCACCCTTATGCATACCTACAATTAGAAACTTTATTTCATCTGGAACACTTCGACGAACCATTTTGTTTCAACAAATTCCCGAACTCAACGAAGTACATACATACTTATCCTCAAAATTATCACAAGCTGCTCAGAGAACAAAGCAATCAGCTGTTCCCAAACATCATTTCCCGCCTAAACAGACTTGTATCAAGTAAATTGTGATAACATTTGAGCGCTGTTGCGAAATATAACATTTTAAAAGGACCATAAAAAATTTGGACTTTTCCTGAAAATTTCAAAGAATTCCACAGAAACATCACTCTCTCTCTCACTCATCCTCACATTTTTCCTCAATATTTTTACACTACACGTTTGATAGGTCTTTATGAGGTTTATCGATAAGCGAAATTTCAAATGTGTACGTGCCTCAGTTTTCTCTTAGGATGGGGGTATCTGTGCATACGAATGTTAATTTTTGTGCCACACGGTACTTAAAAATTGCCAATAACTTTCATATTTTTCAACCAAAATCCATGTGTTTTACTAAACGCCTGCTCTTTCTCTGTAAGTTTCATTAATACACTGACCTGCACGAAAAACGCAACACTTCAATTTCTTACAAAAACCTATTTTTTTTTTTTTACTTATGACACTTTTATGACACTAATCTACTATATGATGGTGAGATATATTAGTACGGTCCCATGTAGGTGTCCAACATTGAAAATAAAATCTTATTATAAACAAATTTAAAAATGGAGCCAGAGATGAACACTTAAAGGAAAGGGCGCTATAAGAGCGGGAAATTCTGTTCGCATCTTCTAATGCGCGTTTTGCCACCTCTTGTACCAATGACGGCATTCAACCTTTCAGGGATGCTCCTAATTAATGCTGTAATGTCCTGTTGAGGAATCATCCCCCATTCTTCCAGGAGGCCATTCCGTAGGTCCTGTTGGGTCTCTGGATAGCACTGATGGGCTCTTCTCCCAAGCCAGTCCCAAACATGCTCAACAGGATTCAAATCAGGGCTTCGAGCAGAGTAGTGGTTTTGTAGCGGTTCACGGCCCTCCACCTCCACACCCTTCACACGAGATGGCGGCAGCCCGATAACTCCCGAACCCGTGGTCGGATTTTGACGAATGAGGTGTCATTGAACTCGGGCTGATACCCCCTTTCCAATGGACAACATATTCCCACCCCAAAATAAAACCTACCCCCTACTAAGGGGGTGAAATTTTATTATTTTTAGAGAATCTCTCTTTCCAATTACAACATGTGAGAGTTTGAATGCCAATATGGAATGAAACGTTGTTCTACACAAGAGACATGTATACGGTGGATAGCCACTATGAATTAACATGCTTGTTTTTGTTTTTACGCATGTCCACTCATGGCTTTTGTAAGAGGGTGGGGGAGCGGATCCCTGTGGACGGGTTATTGTTGGCGGGTCATTGTTGGCGGGTCATTGTTGGCGGGTCATTGATGACAGGTCATTGATGATAGGTCATTGATGATAGGTCATTGATGATAGGTCCTTGTGGACGAGTCCCTTTGGTCTGATCCATTTGGACTGACCCATGAATTTATCCAAATTATGTCAAAGGGCTTAACTAACGAACTAATATGGCTAGGAACTTGTATGAGGTATTGTAGGAATTGGGATGAAGCCCCCCTTTTAGAATGTATTTTTGACATTTTGACAAAGGGCCTAACCACACTTTTGTTAATATCTCGCGAACCTATCATGCTAGTGACTTGTATGAGGGGTCCTAGCAATTGGGGCGATGTTCCCCTTTGGGGGTGAAACTATCCCCCCACTCCCAAATAGAAAAATCGTTATCTTGGAAACTAAGAAACCTAAAATTAGGTGTGATAGCTCAAAAAATTGGTCATTTAATACTCTTTTACCACGATTGGTCATTTTACCCCTAAAACAATGCATGTAGATTTTACAGGGGAAAAAGCGGAACCAATAATCAGATTTGGACACATGAGGTGTTATAAGATTCAGGGCGACAATCTCTTCTTGAATTTATTATTTATTTTTTGAAATTTTGACAAAGGGCCTAACCACACATTTTGAAAATTTAGATTTTTTAAAGTTTTGATTTTATTTTTTTTAGAGAGAGAGAGAGAGAGAGAGAGACAGTACCGGTTGTGTTCAAACGAGCATGTCGCCGATCACTGTGGCCATGTTCAATGGATGAATCGATATTTTGTGAAGCATTGATTGAAAAGGGTCATGCGACGACTTGTTTTAAGAATATTTTTATGATTTTTCCTATGATGCATGCATTTATTTAAATATCCCAAAACGGCAAGGTTATTGATTTGAGTTTTATAAACTAATAATGGGATTTGGACTGATAAAGTGTCCTATAACTTGACATGACGCTTTCTTTATATGGCTTATGATTTTTCCCAAAAAGATTGAAAACAACACGGTCATGGACTTTTGTTTCTCTTAATATATTGCAAACCCATAATGTTAGATGTTTATGGTGAGTGATGAAACATAGCTATGTAGAGAAAGAATTATTGTAGGCTTCACGTATGGTGACTGACAAGTCTTTGACCATTGAAACTTGTTTTTAAACCTGACCGCAGTACATAGGGAGTATAGGTTTCAGGCATGACATGACAAACGGTGTGTACAAAATCCATTTTTTCGATTCAAGAATTAAGAGTAGACTATCTTTAATTGATTAGTTTAAGAGGGTAGCTAAGAAAACAAGAAGGTGATCACACTGAACCAAACCGAACCAATACAATCCTTTTTGAATGTATAATGTTACTTGCTAACCATTTTTGTGCTGCAGTGGCAAGCAGTTTTGGCTCTTGCACTCGAGGCCTTAACTCGATTTAACTTTAAGGCTTAGATCGAACCAAACTAAGAAAGATTGTTGTAGTGGTGCAGTGGTTAAGCTGTTATCCTTTGACTAAGGTAGACAAGGGTTTGAATTTAGATTAATACGCATGTCAAAAACATATAAAAAAGCAGGGATAATGTTTTAAGACTGATTACACTTGTATATTTTCTCAAATTATTACTTGGATTACAAATACAAAGGAGGACTGGGTTCAATATACAGTTAATGCAAGTAAGATTTTTTATTTTATTTTATTTTAGACTTTAGAATTTACATTTTACATTGTACAAAAAGACCAAACCATAATGTCATGATTTTAAATTTTCGGCAACTAATTATTAAAGAAAAACATATAAGGATTTGTATTACTTGGAATTATGTTTACTATACTATATTTTATTTTGGTTTTAGATTTTAGGTAAAGACCAAACTAATATTGACTATTCATTAGACACTGGTATGTAGATAGAAAGATGATTAGACTATATGTTAAGATGAATTTTTAGGTGTTGACTGGCCTTGCAATAATAATTGACTAACCAGACATGAGTTAACTACCAATGAAACACTTTGACGACTATGCTTGTTATTGACCAGTGAGAAGGGTTTTAGAAAAACTGTTTGCTATTTAGGGTTATATACAACAAATGCATAGACCTACTGAGCAACTATGTTTGCTAAACAAGACATTATACCAGAGATGATTAGGATTCTTATGTAGCTCAGGCAAGGAAAGCATTTCTACAGAATTTGTTGACATTGAATACAGATTTAGGTATTAGGATGTCATTTTTGAAGACCTTTGTCTGGAGTGTGACGCTCTATGAAAGGGAAACTTGGACTATTGGTGTAGCAGAAAAGTGGAGAGTTGAAGTGTTTGAAATGTGGTGTTACAGGAAAATGATGAAGATTAGATGGGTAAAGAGGGTTACAAACAAAGAGGTATTAAGGCAAGTGGGAGAGGAGAGATGTTTTTGGCGACAGCTAATGAAGTAAATCGATAGGTTGGTAGGACACATACACCCAGGAATAGCAAGCTTAGTTATGGAAGAACGGGTTGAGGACAAGAACTGTAGGGGTAGACCAAGGATAGAATATGTTAAACAGATAGCCTTGGATGTAGAGTGTGGTAGCTATATAGAGATGAAACGATCAGCTCAGGACAGGGAGTCATGGAGCGCTGTATTAAACCAGTCAAAAGGCTGAAGACTCAAACAACATGTAGAGCTTACCAAAATAATGTTGTGTAATGGTAAATACTACTCAATAAACATTAATGCATTACTAAAACCCATGACACGATACCTGAGAGCGTTTCTAAAATTATTTTAAGATGCCTTTAACCCTATATTAAACACCCAGTTCTCAAGAATCATAACTACAATGTAATGAAAAAAAAAACCACAACAACAACAACAACAACAAAAAACATTTAAAAACGAGCAAGTGGTTGAGTCAATGTGCACTGGAAAATTTTGTAAACACTCAAGTGCACAAAACAAATTACATTATTAACTGTCAGGTTGACCGAGTGGTTAAGGCGTTTGACTTATGTTCACATTTTCAATACAAGAAAGCAAGGATTTGAACCCCTTACCTGACATATCTATTGCTTTAACATAGCTTAGCGATACTGTATTATTATGATACTCGATACACAAACCATAGATAGAGTGTAATGTTTAAGTCCACTCCCTCTTCGTAAACATAGCTAGAGACTGTCAATGGTTAACAATTGCATTAATAGTGGGAGGATGTAGTGATAGTAATTAAGAAAAAGCAGACAATAACCATAAAATATTTTTATTAAATTCATTTTATAATGTGGTGATATTACTTGGAGATTTCAATGCCCAAATAGGAAGAGAGAGGATTCAGAGACCAATAGTGGGAGAATATGCTGCACACCAAAGAACAAACAGAAATGGGATGAGATTAATTACTATTTGTAAAAACTTTCAACTTAAGTTAATGTCAACTTTCTTCAAGAAATTGTCAAGAAAAGCTAAAACATGGATTTCTCCAAATCCAATACTAGGTGAATTTCAACTGGATCATGTAGCTATATCCAAAAGAAACATGAACGAAATTATGAATGTCAAGGTTATAAGAAGCAGAGAATTTGACTCTGATCCCTATTTGTCTAAAATTAAACTCAAATTCTTACCCAACAGAAACCACAGAAGAGGGGAAAGAGTAAATAAATATAACACAAATAGACTTCAAATTACACAAGAAACATTGGAAAATTTTCAGGAAGAAATAAAAGTAACTCATCATGGGAAGTGGCAAGATTTATCTAAAGAAATAAACGCAGCTCAGAAGACGTTTGGGCTAGCCAAACCTAAGAATCAAGTATGTGAGGATACGTTACAAGAGAGAACAAAACAATGGAAAAAGTGGAAATGCTCTGGAAAGACGGAACATTATGACCAATTCAAACAGCAAAGGAAATACACTGCTAGAATAATAAGAGGAGTTAAAAGATCATTCGAAAAATCACAATTTACTGACCTGCAAGACAGCTTTGTTAAAAATAACTCTCGCAACTTCTGTCAGACTTTTAAGAGTCAATTAAGGGGGTATCAAGCGCCTAGCATATGCTTTAAAGATGAAAATGGTAGACTTGGCCTAAGCAATGTTGAGAACTGCGAAATACTTGCGAAGCACTTTGATCAACTTTTAAACTGCCCTGAACCAGATCATAAGTTGGAATTCTCACAAGCAACAGAAAATCTGGAAGAAGATATACCACCCACTGCTGAAGAAATTAAAGAAGCAATTAACAATCTAAAAAATAATAAGGCTAGCGGAGAGGACTCTTATAACAGCTGAACTTTTGAAATGGTCTCAATCAAAAATCATTGAAAGAGCTGCAGTTAATCTTTGAAGATATTTGGAGAACAGAGAGGATTCCAGAGGAATAGAAAGTGGCTCTAATACATCCATTGCATAAAAAAGGGGACAAACAAAACGTTGATAACTATAGAGGCATCTCTCTTCTTCAAATTGCATACAAGGTATTTTCAAAAATATTGCTGAATAGAGTAGAAACATCACTTGACAAGCAACTGGGCGACTATCAAGCTGGATTTCGAAAAGGTAGATCTTGTTCAGAACAAACATTTAACTTAAAATCCATAATTCGCCATAGGATACTGAATTCAAAGGACATAGTTATGACTTTTGTAGATTTTAAAATGGCCTTTGACTCGGTTGATAGAGAAACCATAGATAAAACAATTCGTGCATTTGGAGTGAAAACTAAATTGGCAAACCTAATACGTGAAACCCTTACTGACACGATTTCAAAAGTAAAATTTATGGGTGAGATATCAAAATCTATTAATATAAATACAGGTGTACGGCAGGGTGATGGTTTATCACCCCTTCTGTTCAACTGTGTTTTAGAGAAAATTGTAAGAATTTGGAATTTAAAGCTAAAGGAACATAACATTTCGCCAGTAACTTTGGGGAGAAGAAACAAAGGCATTGAAATAAGTTGCCTAGCATTTGCAGACGATTTTGCTATATTGTCAGAAAACCTAACAAGTGCAACAACACAAATCAATCTCTTGGAAGAAATAGCCAACAAAACAGGTTTGAGAATCTCCGTAGAAAAAACTAAATTTATTACAAACATCAAGAACGCTTCAAAATATTTGGCAACAGATATTGGCCCAGTGGAAAAAGTAAAGAAATTAAAATATCAGGGAGAAATAATTCAAGAAAATGGTTTAGAAAAATCTTCGGTAGAAGAAAGGGTACACAAGATGGAAAGAGCATATGGTATCACTAAGAATTTTTATAACAAAAGGTGCTTATCTAACTTAAAATAAAGCACTACACTACAGTGGTTAAACCGGAATGCCTATACGCAAGTGAATGTCTGGTACTAAACTATAGATTAGATAAACTTGAAGTACTAGAAAGGAGAATCATGAGGAAAATTTTAGGCCCAGTGAAAACAGCAGAAGTATCGAAATTAAGATCTAATGAAGAAATATACATGAACACAGAAAATATAACAGAAACTATAAGAAAAAGGAGATTGCAATTTTTTTGGACATATTTACAGAATGGATGATTCCAGATTAACAAAAAGGATATTCAAATACCTTTGGGAGAAAAGGGCAACAACTAGCTGGATTCAAGAAGTAAAGAAAGATTTAGAAAGAAATAATATAAGTGAAGAAGAAACGGTGAACAGAGAGATCTTTAGAAAAAGGGTATTAAGTATGAAAGGATTCCAAGGAAGATTGCCAAAGAAACCTGGTGCGAAGTGGTCCGAGGACAGAAAGAAGCAGCATAGTGAACGGATGAAGGAGTACTGGAGGGAACGGAAGAGAAAACAACAAAGTGTGAAGAATTGAAATTGGCACGTGGTCCCTAGCAGGCCTCATCGGAAAGAAGAAGAAGAAGAAGATACACACTGAATACAACTCTCTCTATTTACCATTGTTTGATATAGATTTTTTAAGCACACAACGCTTGTTGTAGATCCTTTTATAACTTTCTTCAGGTACTCTTGTTCTTAAAAACTGGGGAAGACGCAGTGGTTTTATAGACATAAAACCCTCATCCTTTTCTTTTTCATCATCATCATCATCATCATCAATATGAATATTATCATTAAAATTATGAGTCATTATCACCATCATCATCATCATCCTCCTCAACATCACTAGAACAATCCAATTCCTCTTGTTCCTTTTCCACAGGGACCTCTTTTAAAGTCCGCGTTGCTTTTGATAGTGTTAAGGGTTTCTTAGACGTTGACAACTGTCCTAACATGACTTTTTGAGGACATGATAAGTAATTTTGAACAAACACTGCACTATCTTGAGCAGCAAAATTTTTTTCTTGGACTTGCTCTTTTACCTTGGTTAGAGTGTTTTGTCCATTTAAATGTGTATTAATTTGAGATTCGCAATGATGCTCGTTTGAAGTAAGTACGTTGGAGTATTTTGTTTTAATCATTCCTCGACACTTTTCAGATCGTTGTTTTGAACATCGCCAAATAACAGTTCCATTTTTATTGGTTGTTTTTACAATATGTGTATATCCTTTAAAGTAGGCACATGGCTTACCATGGCTGGTTGTTGAGACTTCCATATTAACTAATACACATTAATTTAATTTTAGTAAAGTCACTTTAGTGATAATAAGAGTAAAATAAATGAAGTGGATTGATATTTTTTAAAGGTGGAATTTTCAAAGTACTGTCAAGAATAATAATCACATGAACAAATTTTAGACTACAAGTGATTTAAACACACATTGCTCAATGTCAAGATTTATACTGAACACAATTTATAGTGATAATGATTTTTATTGACTGTAATTGATAGTAGCCATGGTTAGTAGAGGCAATGTATACTGGGTGCGTTTTATAGCACGCTCAATTTATAGTAGGTACGATTAGTAGACTCGTTTGATACTGGACGCATTTTATACTGATTATGATTTATACTGAGCGCGATTTTTACTAGAAGCGATTTTTACCAGGTGTAATTGATAGCAGTTCATACTCAACGCAATTGATAGTAGGCGCAATTGATAGTTGGCGCAATTGGTAGTAGGCGCAATTGATAGTTGGCGCAATTGGTAGTTGGCGCAATTGGTAGTTGGCGCAATTGGTAGTTGGCGCAATTGATAGTAGGCACAATTGACAGTAGGCGCAATTGACAGTAGGCGCGATAGGTAGTGGGTGTAATTGCTAGTAGGCGCTATTGATAGTAGGTGCAATTGACAGTAGGCGCAATTAGTAGTAGGCGCGATTGATAGTAAGTGCAATTAATAGGCGCAATTGATAGTAGGCGCAATTAGTAGACGTGATGGATAGTAGGCGCGATTGGTACTGGACGTAATTGATAGTAGGCGCTATTGATAGTAGGCGCAATTGACAGTAGGCGCGATTGACAGTAGGCGCGATTGATAGTAGGCGCAATTGATAGTAGGCGCGATTAGTAGTAGGCGCAATTGACAGTAGGCGCGATTAGTAGTAGGCGCAATTGACAGTAGGCGCGATTGGTAGTGGGTGTAATTGCTAGTAGGCGCTATTGATAGTAGGTGCAATTGACAGTAGGCGCAATTAGTAGTGGGCGAGATTGGTAGTAGGTGCAATTGATAGTAAGTGCAATTAATAGGCGCAATTGATAGTAGGCGCGATTGATAGTAGGCGCTATTAGTAGACGTGATTGATAGTAGGCGCAATTGGTACTAGACGTAATTGATAGTAGGCGCTATTGATAGTAGGTGCAATTGACAGTAGGCGCGATTAGTAGTAGGCGCGATTGTTAGTGAGCGTAATTGCTAGTAGGCGCTATTGATAGCAGGTGCAATTGACAGTAGGTGCAATTAGTAGTAGGCGTGATTGGTAGTAGGTGCAATTAATAGGTCAATTGATAGTAGGCGCGATTGATAGTAGGGGCGATTGATAGTAGGCGTCATTGGTAGACCTTGAGGTGATAACCCCTTTTGATTGATCCCTGTTGATTTGTCCCTTCGGACTGGTCCCTGTTGACTAGCCCTCGTTGACCAGCCCCTTTCGACGGGTCCTTTATGATTGACGGGTCCCTGTGGACGGGCCCATGCATTTATCCAAATTATGTCAAAGTCACTTAACCTAACCTTGACACATGACCTGTTCTACAAGTTTAGACTTGCTTTGAGACTGGCTATGACGTCACAGATGAATGGCGGTGGGGGGGGGGGGGCGGATATTACTTTTTATTACACAAAAACATTCTCCTTAAAGTGAGAGATAAAGTGGGTGCAAGAGTGGGTGCAAGAGTGGATGCAAGAATGGGTGCAAGAATGGGTGCACAAGTCAGTGTAAAAGGGAGTGCAAAAGGGGGTGCAAAAGTGAATGTAAAAGCGGGTGCAAAAGTGGGTGCAGTTTATAGTAGGCACGATTTTTACTAGAATGTGATTTGAGTAAATGTAATTTCTAAACCCAAGTATTGAGTAGTCAGTTGGTTTTCATCTATGCAAGCGTAAACATGTCTCATTCACTTATGATGGATACTCAAGGCTTTAAGGTCAACGAAAACAAGTACAGTATATATTTAAAGAGGTGGCTATTATTGATTGCACAACACTGAATCTATTTTTTGAAATTTTGACAAAGGGCTTAAGTGCACTTTTGTTAATATCTCGTGAACCAATAAGACTAGGGCATTGTATGAGGTATTGTTGGACTTTTCGCCGAAGACTGCTGGTAAACACCTATGTTCCCACGGCCTTTTTAAAGATGGCGGCTGACCCACGAGGGATGATTAAAAGTATTCCAAGCGGCGCTTGTCGATAGGCAAACCAATAATCAAAGAGGGGTATGACAGACCTAGAGGCGATAACCCCTTTTTGATTGATCCCTTTGGACTGGTCCCTGTTGACTAGCCCCTTTGGACGGGTCATTTTTGAAGGGAGTCATTTTTGACGGGCCCCTGCTGACGGATCCCTGTGGACGGGTCCCTGTTGACAGGTCCTTTTGACTAATCCCTTTGGACCGGTCCCTTTGGACTGATCCCTACGGGTTGGCCATGCATTTATCTAAATTATTATTGCGCCTAATACCAATCGCGCCTACTATCAATCGCACCTACTATCAATAGCGCCTAATATCAATCGCGTCTACTAATAGCGCCTGCTATCAATCGGGCCTACTATCAATTGCACCTACTACCAATCACGCATACTAGCAATTACGCTCACTACCAATCGCGCCTACTATCAATCGCGCCTACTATCAATAACGTCCAGTACCAATCGCGCCTACTATCAATCACGTCTACTAATAGCGCCTGCTATCAATCGCGCCTATTAATTGCACTTACTACCAATCACACCTACTACTAATTGCGCCTACTGTCAATTGCACCTACTATCAATTACGTCCAGTACCAATCGCGCCTACTATCAATCACGTCTACTAATATCGCCTGCTATCAATCGCGCCTACTATCAATTGCGCCTATTAATTGCACTTACTATCAATCGCGCCTACTGTCAATTACACCCACTACCAGTCGCGCCTACTGTCAATTGCGCCAACTACCAATTGCACCTACTATCAATTGCGTTGAGTATGAACTGCTATCAATTACACCTGGTAAAAATCGCTTCTAGTAAAAATCGCGCTCAGTATAAATCATAATCAGTATAAAACGCGTCTACAAATCGTACCTACTATAAATTGAGCGTGCTATAAAACGCACCCAGTATACATTGCCTCTACTAACCATGGCTACTATCAATTACAGTCAATAAAAATCATAATCACTATAAATTGTGTTCAGTATAAATCTTGACATTGAGCAATGTGTGTGTAAATCACTTGTAGTCTAAAATTTGTTCATGTGATTATTATTCTTGACAGTACTTTGAAAATTCCACCTTTAAAAAATATCAATCCACTTCATTTATTTTACTCTTATTATCACTAAAGTGACTTTACTAAAATTAAATTAATGTGTATTAGTTAATATGGAAGTCTCAACAACCAGCCATGGTAAGCCATGTGCCTACTTTAAAGGATATACATATATTGTAAAAACGACCAATAAAAATGGAACTGTTATTTGGCGATGTTCAAAACAACGATCTGAAAAGTGTCGAGGAATGATTAAAACAAAAGACTCCAACGTACTTACTTCAAACGAGCATCATTGCGAATCTCAAATTAATACACATTTAAATGGACAAAATACTCTAACCAAGGTAAAAGAGCAAGTCCAAGAAAAAAAATTTGCTGCTCAAGATAGTGCAGGTTTGTTCAAAATTACTTATCATGTCCTCAAAAAGTCATGTTAGGACAGTTGTCAACGTCTAAGAAACCCTTGACACTATCAAAAGCAACGCAGACTTTAAAAGAGGTCCCTGTGGAAAAGGAACAAGAGGAATTGGATTGTTCTAGTGAAGAGGATGATGATGATGATGATGATAATGATGGTGATAATGACTATCATAATTTTAATGATAATATTCATATTGAAGATGATGATGATGATTATTAAAAAGAAAAGGATGAGGATTTTATGTCTATAAAACCACTGCCACTTCCCCAGTTTTTTAGAACAAGAGTACCTGGAGAAAGTTATAAAAGGATCTACAACAAGCGTTGTGTGTTTAAAAAATCTATATCAAACAATGGTAAATAGAGAGAGTTGTATTCAGTGTGTATCTATTATAAAATGAATTTAATAAAAATATTTTATGGTTATTGTCTTCTTTTTCTTAATTACTATCACTACATCCTCCCATTATTAATGCAATTGTTAACCATTGACAGTCTCTAGCTATGTTTAGAAAGAGAGAGTGTACTTAAACAATACACTCCATCTATGGTTTGTGTATCGAGTATCATAATAATACAGTATCGCTAAGCTATGTTAAAGCAATAGATATGTCAGGTAAGGGGTTCAAATCCTTGCTTTCTTGTATTGAAAATGTGAACATAAGGCAAACGCCTTAACCACTCGGTCAACCTGACAGTTAATAATGTAATTTGTTTTGTGCACTCTTTTTCATTGTAGTTATGATTCTTGAGAACTGGGTGTTTAATATAGGGTTAAAGGCATCTTGAAATAATTTTAGAAAAGCTCTCCGGTATCGTGTCATGGGTTTTAGTAATGCATTAATGTTTGTTGAGTAGTATTTACCATTACACAACATTATTTTGGTAAGCTCTACATGTTGTTTGAGTCTTCAGCCTTTTGACTGGTTTAATACAGCTCTCCATGACTCCCTGTCCTGAGCTGATCGTTTCATCTCTATATAGCTACCACACTCTACATCCAAGGCTATCTGTTTAACATATTCTATCCTTGGTCTACCCCTACAGTTCTTGTCCTCAACCCGTTCTTCCATAACTAAGCTTGCTATTCCTGGGTGTATGTGTCCTACCAACCTATTGATTTACTTCATTAGCTGTCGCCAAAAACATCTCTCCTCTCCCACTTGTCTTAATACCTCTTTGTTTGTAACCCTATTTACCCATCTAATCTTCATCATTTTCCTGTAACACCACATTTCAAACACTTCAACTCTCCACTTTTCTGCTACACCAACAGTCCAAGTTTCCCCTTCATAGAGCGTCACACTCCAGACAAAGGTCTTCAAAAATGACATCCTAATACCTAAATCTATATTCAATGTGTCAACAAATTCTGTAGAAATGCTTTCCTTGCCTGAGCTACATAAGAATCCTAATCATCTCAGGTATAATGTCTTGTTTAGCAAACATAGTCGCTCAGTAGGTCTATGCATTTGTTGTATATAACCCTAAATAGCAAACAGTTTTTCTAAAACCCTACTCACTGGTCAATAACAAGCATAGTCGTCAAAGTGTTTCGTTGGTAGTTAACTCATGTCTGGTTAGTCAATTCTTATTGCAAGGCCAGTCAACACCTAAAAATTCATCTTAACATATAGTCTAATCATCTTTCTATCTACATACCAGTGTCTGATGAATAGTCAATATTAGTTTGGTCTTTACCTAAAATCGAAAATACAATATCAAATTTCTAAAATCTAAAACCAAAATAAAATATAGTATAGAAAACATAATTCCAAGTAATACAAATCCTTATATGTTTTTCTTTAATAATTAGTTACCGAAAATTTAAAGTCATGACATTATGGTGTGGTCTTTTTGTACAATCTAAAATGTAAAATGTAAATTCTAAAATCTAAAATAAAATAAAAAATCTTACTTGCATTAACTGTATATTGAACCCAGTCCTCCTTTGTATTTGTAATGTAAGTAATAATTTGAAAAAATATACAAGTGTAATCAGTCTTAAAACATTATCCCTGCCTTTTTATATGTTTTTGACATGCGTATTAATCTAAAATCAAACCCTGGTCTACCTTAGTCAAAGGATAACAGCTTAACCACTGCACCACTATAATCATCTTTCTTAGTTTGGTTCGTTCTAAGCCTTAAAGTTAAATCGAGTTAAGGCCTCGAGTGCAAGAGCCAAAAGTGCTTGCCACTGCAGCACAAAATACACACATCAAAAAAAGTTTTGCATCACCTCGGTTCCAAGAGTTCCAGAACCTTTACATACAAAGGGAATAGAGATCAACACAAACAACATTTCAGCTCGTTTTATTGCTCATGAGACCCACACATTGCATGTTGTACCATCATACAGCTAGACTTTCAGCATTTGTGGTCCAGATTGCAGTACACACCACTACCTCTAATACCCAGTAGCACGTCCTCTTGCATTGATGCATGCCTGTATTCGTCGTGGCATACTATCCACAAGTTCATCAAGACACTGTTGGTCCAAATTGTCCCACTCCTCAACGACAATTCGGCGTAAATCTCTCAGAGTGGTTGGTGGGTCAAGACGTCCATAAACAGCCCTTTTCAACATATCCCAGGCATGTTCGATAGGGTTCATGTCTGGCGAACATGCTGGCCACTGTAGTCGAGCGATGTCGTTATCTTGAAGGAACGCATTCACAAGATGTGCACGATGAGGTCGAGAATTGTCGTCCATGAAGACAAATGCCTCTCCAATATTCTGCCGATATGGGTGCACTATGGGTCGGAGGATGTCATTCAGGTATCGTAAAGCCGTTTCGGAGCCTTCCATGACCACCAGTGGCGTACGTCGGCCCCACATAATGCCACCCCAAAACATCAGGGAACCACCACCTTGCTGCACTCGCTGGACAGTGGGTCTAAGACGTTCAGCCTGACCAGGGTGCCTCCAAACACGTCTCCGACGATTGTCTGGTTGAAGGCATATGCGACACTCATCGGTGAAGAGAACGTGATGCCAATTCTGTGGGGTCCATTCAGCATGTTGTTGGGCCCATCTGTACCGCGCTGCATGGTGTCGGGGTTGCAAAGCTGGACCTCGCCATGGACGTCGGGAGTGAAGTTGCGCATCATGCAGCCTATTGCGCACAGTTTGAGTTGAAACACGACGTCCTATGGCTGAACGAAACGCATTATTCAACATGGTGGCATTGCTGTCAGGGTTCCTCCGAGCGGCAATCCGTAAGTAGCGGTCATCCACTACAGTAGTAGCCCTTGGGCGGCCTGAGCGAGGCCTGTCATCGACAGTTCCTGTATCTCTGTACCTCCTCCATGTCCGAACAACATCGCTTTGGTTCACTCTGAGACGCCTGGAAACTTCCCTTGTTGAGAGCCCTTCTTGACACAAAGTAACAATGCGGACGCGATCGAACTGCGGTATTGACCTTCTAGGCATGGTAGAACTACAGACAACATGAGCAGCGTACCTTCGTCCTGGTGGAATGACTGGAACTGATCGGCTGTCGTACCCCCTCCGTCTAATAGGCCCTGCTCATGCATGGTTGTTTACATCTTTGAGCAGTTTTAGTGACATCTATGAACAGTCAAAGGGACTGTATCTTTGATACAATATACACAGTCAACGTCTATATGCCGGAGATCTGGGAACCGAGGTGATGCAAAACTTTTTTTGATGTGTGTAGTTAGCAAGTAACATTATACATTCAAAAAGATTTATTGGATCGGTTTGGTTCAGTGTGATCACCATCTTGTTTTCTTTGCTACCCTCTTTAACTAATCAATTAAAGATAGTCTACTCTTAATTCTTGAGTCGAAAAAATGGATTTTGTACACACCGTTTGTCATGTCATGCCTGAAACCTATACTCCCTATGTACTGCGGTCAGGTTTAAAAACAAGTTTCAATGGTCAAAGACTTGTCAGTCACCATACGTGAAGCCTACAATAATTCTTTCTCTACATAGCTATGTTTCATCACTCACCATAAACATCTAACATTATGGGTTTGCAATATATTAAGAGAAACAAAAGTCCATGACCTTGTTGTTTTCAATCTTTTTGGGAAAAATCATAAGCCATATAATGAAAGAGTCATGTCAAGTTATAGGACACATTATGAGTCCAAATCCCATTATTAGTTTATAAAACTCAAATCAGTTACATTGCCGTTTAGGGATTTCACAAAATATCGATTCATCCATTGAACATGGCCACAGTGATCGGCGACATGCTCGTTTAAACACAACCGGTACTGTCTCTCTCTACAAAATAATAATAATAATAATAATATTAAAATTAATTCAAAAATTTAAAAATCTAAATTTTCAAAATGTGTGGTTAGGCCCTTTGTCAAAATTTCAAAAAATAAATAATAAATTCAAGAAGAGATTGTCGCCCTGAGTCTTATAACACCTCATGTGTCCAAATCTGATTATTGGTTCCACTTTTTTTCCTGTAAAATCTACATGCATCGTTTTAGGGGTGAAATGACCTATCGTGGTATAAGCGTATGTCATGGCCTATTTTTAAAGCTATCACACTTAATTTTAAGACTCTTAATTTCCAAGATAACGATTTTTAAGTTTTGGGGGTAGTTTTAACCCTCTTACTACTTTTCATCAAAAACAAATGATCTTAGGTTCATTAATCATTTTTAAGTGTTTAACCGCTTTTTTTCCTGTAACATTACTATTTACTATTTTAGGGGTGAAATGACCTATCGTGGTAAAATCGTATCTTATGACCTATTTTTAAAGCTATCACACATAATTTTAGGGTTCTTAGTTTCCAAGATATCGATTTTTCAATTTGGGAGTGGGGGGATAGTTTCACCCCCAAAGGGGAACATCGCCCCTATTGCTATGACCCCTCATACAAGTCACTAGCATGATAGGTTCGCGATATATTAACAAAAGTGTGGTTAGGCCCTTTGTCAAAATGTCAAAAATACATTCTAAAAGGGGGCTTCATCCCAAGTCCTACAATACCTCATACAAGTTCCTAGCCTTAATAGTCCGTTAGTTAAGCCCTTTGACATAATTTGGATAAATTCATGGGTCAGTCCAAAGGGATCAGACCAAAGGGACTCGTCCACAATGACCTGTCATCAATGACCTGCCAACAATGACCGTCAACAATGACCGTCAACAATAACCCGTCCACAGGGATCCGCTCCCCCACCCTCTTACAAAAGCCATGAGAGGACATGCGTAAAAAACAAAAACAAGCATGTTAATTCATAGTGGCTATCCACCGTATACATGTCTCTTGTGTAGAACAACGTTTCGTTCCATATTGGCATTCAAACTCTCACATGTTGTAATTGGAAAGAGAGATATTCTTAAAAAAAATACTATTTCACCCCCCATTAGGGGTAGGTTTTATTTTGGGGTGGTAATATGTTGTCCATTGGAAAGGGGGTATCAGCCCGAGTTCAATGACACCTCATTCGTCAAAATCCGACCACGGGTTCGGGAGTTATCGGGCTGCCGCCATCTCGTGTGGAGGGTGTGGAGGTGGAGGGCCGTGAACCGCTACAAAACCACTACTGAGCAGGCCAAACCATAGCATGATTCCCTGCTTCATCCAAGAACTCTCGCAACATGTGGGCGTGCATTGTCTTGCATTAGTGTGAAATCATCACCAATAAATGGAGCGAAAGGCACAACATACTCCAGAAGGATTTCCTCCAAAAATCGATGTGCAGTAAGACTTCCATTCTCCAAGACCAAATCCGTCCTTGCAGTCATACTGATTCCTGCCCACAAAACCCCTCTGAAAAAGCGTCCTGGATGAAAATGTGCAAAGGGAATACCTTTCCCCTGGCCTTTTCCAGACCCTCTCTCTTCCGTCAGGCGATCTGAGGCCAAATCGCGACTCATCGGTGAACAGCACTTGTTCCCATTGTTGTACTGTCCAACCATGATGTTCTCTTGCGAAATGTAGTCGAGCTGTGCGATGGGGTTCTGGGCCTGTAAATGGTCTTCTGGATTGATGATTGGCTTCTTCCAATCTTCTTCGGACGGTTCTCGTACCAGCATCGACCCCTCGAACTTGGTGGAGTCGATTTCGTGCTTCAATGGCGGTGGTGTGACGGTCGTGAAGAACTTGAAGTTGTAAGAGTCGGTCGTCTCTCTTCGATGTGCTCTTCTCGGGCCTCTTCATGGTGTCCCTGCTAAGCCTCCAGTTTCCCTGTACCTTCGTTTGATTCAGAAATCGTGGAAGGTGTAATCCTTAACACTTCTACAATGTAATGCATGCTGCGGCCATCTTCCACCAAAGCAACAGCTTTTGCAGCTTGTTCAGGGCTTAAGGGCATGTTTGCTCCAGAAAGCTAATTACGACAATCACAGAAAGATCTCACAAACACATGTGATTGAAAAGGGAACGATTCAAAGTGCGGTACAACATTAAGCACTATAAGAGCGGGAACACATTATTGGCTTTCATCCAGTGATATGTTTTCCAGGTTGCGCGGCGAAAATCAATTGAGGCTAGTGCAATCAACAATGATCGACACTTCATTGTTTGCTTGCAAAGCAACGCCAATGACACACTCCGTCTAAAAGAAAATAGGTTAAAGTGCTTCACTTTGATTAAATAGATAATTACACAATAATTTCACATCATTTTTTGTGTGTTGCGTTTTTCGTGCCGGTCAGTGTAATTACGAAAATAGCGCATACCAATACATTGAAGGCAAAGTGGCAAAAGTTACTTTATGGGTGGTGTCATTGTTTTGACCAGCACTTTACATATAAAACAATCCAACATGGCGATCATCCGTAATATTAGACGGTTCTATATATCCGAATCTATTAAAACAATCAAACTGAAATTTTGTATGTTGATAGTGACAATTAGCATAAGACTTTATTCTTCACGAAACTACTTGTTAAACCATCGTACAATAAAAACAATAACGCCACCACCCACTCAGTCAACATGCCTTAAGTTAATGTTTTATAATTTATTTAATACTCATTCGTGAGTATTGAGATGGTTTGGACATGTCAAAAGGATGAATGAAGTAAGACTACGAAGACGAGCACTGGAACGACGGATGACAGGGAAGAGAGGACGAGGAAGACCAAGAATGCGTGGACTCGGTGAAGAATAGCATTAGTAAACGGAAGCTGGATTGGAACACCGCGTCGGAAGAGGAATGGTGGAACGACAGAACAAAGTGGAGAGGAACCATATTCGCCCCCACCCAGTGTCCGCTGGAAAAGGGAAAATGAAGATGATGTCTCATTCGTGATTATAATGGCAGGCCTACTGGTATCCCAGTAATTATTTGCCTATTAAAACTCAGCAATGAGTCTAGGTTTTTGCCGTGTCTTGTGTGGGGTATTACCCGGGAACACCAAGCTGGCTCATCAGCGGGCTCTTGATGTTCCGCACCCGCTGATGAGCCGGCTTGGTGTTCCTGGGCGAAACCCCACAAGACACGGCATAAACCTAGAAAAATTGCTGAGTTTTAATTCACGGGCCGTGAAAGCCATACCATCTATTTGCCTATTATTTGGTAAGTTAAGAATACAGTGGTGGGTGTCGGGTTGCCTGAAATCCCACAATAATTACAGGTTACAAAAAATGCATACCGGTATACGTTCATTTTCCAAGAGCTGTACTATATTCTAGATCGGTGTATTGCTCTACTTGTAAAATTAAACGCTTTACGTCAGTTTACATGATTTTTGAGTGCGACGAAAAGTAGAGAGACTGCCGTCCACTTCACGCTAGCCAGCAAAGAACAACAATGATTTCCATCGACATACACCTTTACGATTCTTTTATTGGCAATCATAGTTAAATCCCGCTAATAAATAAGTTTTCTTCTTCATCTTAACAATATTATATAAATCTTAATCACATGTAATTTATTTCAGTTCTTTTCACATATTGTAGTAATTGGAATGATTTGTGTGTTGACCTACTGAAAACTACAATATTAATGATTAATTTGCTTACTACGTAAGATGAAACTCCACGCTATTCACAAGAATGTCAAACTGATTGTGCAAGTGGTATCTTGAAAATATAACTTGTTAAAATTGGCAATGTGCAATTTAAAAGCAGTGTAGGGTACTCGTATAAAACATAAAATCAGTGGATTCACATATGCATGGCGCCACTATAAAAGTGTGTAACCCGCCAGATCTCCAATTCTTATTTTGTACTGTACCAATAGAGACCGTACGGATATGTAAAATTAGACTCCGTGTACAGTACAGGACGTTTTAGTTTACTACAATCGTTCAACCAAATTAATCTGCATGATACGGAAAAGAGAAACACCTATCCCTTTAAAAGAAAGTAAGCTATATGGATTTGACTGAAAATATAATTTTTGACGTGTTTTAATACTCAGTGAAACATGGACTTCGTGCCGTCTGCTTGTTTGACAAGAAGGAACTACTGCTCCATGATATTTCGTTGTAGCTTACGTAGTACAGTTAGTATAAAATTCTGACACCGACCCACACCGACTTATGACAGTGATTAGATGAGCGACAGTAATTTAAAGTTAAATCCTTAAAACCCGCACCTAGGGGCAGATAACCTATTTGTTTCGCCCCTTAAGCAATAGTGTCATTATCGCCGTCAAAACTGCCCCCTGCCCCAGCACTCGTCGAAGGGCAGAGAGCTTTTAACTACGCCTATTCGGTGACCAGTGATTGTGCCATATCTTCAGATAAGCTGTTACAAAATGCCATGATCCTTTTTTGTTTTTGAATTTATTTTAGCCTACTTTTTTCATAGTAAGATCCTAATCTTGATTAATCCAACATCTGACTCCGTAATCTACAAGGTCGTGCACGAAAACCTGGGCACCAATCAATATCCCCAGGCCCAGCAATAACAAAGAGAAAAATATTGAGCACTATGGCTGTCTCACAAGACCAAATCCAATGAAGTAATAGGGAGTGGCGACTTGGGCTGCAAAAAAGCGTGACATCGTTTGTGCATCATCATATTAAGGAGTCACCCACTGTAACTCTTCACAGAGTAAAAAGGTTCATTCAAAACAAATTCACAAGGAAATATTGAACCTCCGTGAGATCGTAATACGATCGTAGCCGGCTCTCTCTTTATTAACTACAATACTTTAAAAAATCAGTATTAAACTAGTTTGTATTGATAGACATTTTAAATAGTCCAATAAGCAATCTCATGTTTTGAACAGTATTAGGATTTAGCCCAGAAATTGCAATGAATTCGAGTTTTATAAAATGCTATTAATTTGTGCCATTATTAAAGTACATTTGCTAGCAAGTTGTACGAAAAATATTTCAGAATACATTTCAGGAATACGTTAAAAAAAAGTTTATTTCTGAATTAGAATTTCAAAATGAACCTACTGTACCTCATAAAAGAAAATTGCTATGAATGTATGTAATTACGCCTCGTGGTTTAGTTATTTAAATACCACAGAGGAGGCCCGGTTCAATTTCCACCTCAGCCAATAAATGTACAGTAATTCCGACTTTGTGTCCCCGACATTCAGGGTGTTGATTCATTTTAGGGGCTTTGTGTCATCGTGGCCATGTAGCCACGTGTACTTGTGTGAAACCTGTCTAATGATTGCATTAGAGCGTCGGTAGAGCACGAGACTCTTAATCTCGGGGTCGTGGGTTCGGGCCCCACGTTGGGCGCCAAGTGAAACGTTATTTACTTTGCTCCACGTTGAGCGTACAAATGAGACGTTTTGCTAGCTCCTAACTGTTGGGTGAGAAATGTAACTGTTTACCTTTGCCTAAGCTATGTTGTTTTAATGGGCGCCAAGACCTCAACGCAATGTTGAAATCTAAATTTGTATTTAACAACATCTAGCTCTGGCAGAACACCTTCAAGACTCTATTCACTCAGATCGTGGTATGATTTGATCATTAACCCAACAAACAATTGTATCAGGAGAAGGAATTTGTCTATATCTAATGCTACCTACTGAAAGCAAAGATTGCATTGTAAAAGAAATGAATTTATTATATAAAACAAGTATAGCAAAATTAATAATAATAAGTTTAACATTTAAATTGGAGCGTTGTGATTTGAATATTACCGATAGAAAATTACGTGAAAACGGAGTCTGATAAATTGATTTTACTCTTATTTCCAAGCTATGAAGTTACTGAATTATGAAATATTAAACAAAGAAAAATGAGAGATTGCGTATTTCTGCGTCATTGGCGCTTACCACTGGAAATTGCCAAGGCATTTCCCTCGTTCTTGATGATGTTGTGAGCTTCCCACAGTCTCCTGGACGTCGTCATCTCCGTCGGAATTTGATGATATTCTGGTAGATTAGATAATTCTATGGTCCGTACCTCGGACCCAAACACTCGTACAACCAAGTTTTACAAAAGTTCGTCGCTAACTCCACTGAACATCGGAGCGACACGCACTTGCGACCGTACACCTCAAGTATTTCACAGATAGTCCTCTTCCACGGAACATCGGAGCGATTCCCGCGTATATCCACACTCGGCAAGAACTACACAGATTGTTCTTGTTTCACGGCGCGTCGAACGATATATGCACCTGTTGGCTCCCCCACCATGGTACCGACATCTAGCTTACGTCGTCGCCACTGATTGGCTGCACCCTACGCGCTAGATCCCCACTCCTTCCTCATTACACTCCGCGGGAGGGAGAAGTCGATTTCCGTTTCCACAATTCGCCTTTTCTAGACCTTGCGACCCAAGATTGCGTCATGCTCCTCGACAAGATTCAGCGTGTACTTGAAATCCCAGTGAGTCATCTCTCTCAAATACCCTAACTGACAAAAACTCCGTAAAATTCCGTAATCAGATAATTTTCTATGATATCGTCGTTCGTAATAATTTGCTTGATATCGTTTTCTAAGACATAGAAAACCTATCTGAATGCTAATAATTTTTATAAAATGCTCCGAAAATACCTTAATAATAATTATAATAAATTAATAATAATAATAATAATAAATTAACATGAAAAATTATCTTGGCTGAACAATTTGCCGCGTAAATAAATATAGAATGGCTTCCTACTGACTTATGCCAGTTGCATAAAACCCCACGAAAAATACGTTACAATGTAGCCACGTGTACTTGTGTGAAACCTGTCTAATGATTGCATTAGAGCGTGTATTTGTAGTTAAGGCTGGGTTTTGGAAGGGGGCAGTCGTGGCCTTTAGTTAGGAACCTTTTTCCTGGAGCATAAGTGGGGAAACCACGGATAATCATTTCTAGGGCAACTGAGGTGGGAACCGAACCCATTACTTTTCAGTTTTGGCTCACAACGATGAGTATACCCCATCCCAACCCACAGACCAAAATGGAATTTCGTGGCAGAGCGGGGATCCAGAGTATTTATGGATACTTGACCCAGACCACAGAAAACGACAGTTTGACATTTAACCGACTTAGAATAAAGTCTTCTCTACTTTCCTTTCGTAACATTTCTATTTTGTTACATGTTTCACTAGCGTACATACGGAGAACGGAGTCAGAAAAACTATTCGCGTGCGCATCTGCTCGTTTTAATGCCATGCAAGAACCACTGAAGATATTTCTAAGAAACGTACAAACTGGACTAGGGTTGACTTCCAGTCAAGTCACGTTTACATTTTGTGTACAAAGTAAGATTTGAACATTACGTTGTAAGAAAGCACACAACGGAGTCTACTAAAAGTATCTCGAATATTGCTGGGTTTATAAGGATGTTTAAAGTAAGAAGATTAAGAAGAAATGGTAAAATATATATCTAAAATTCAATTTACAACAACTTTTGTTCCAGATGAAATTTTAAGCAGATGAAGTATTTGCCCTTCTTCCCTAGTCTACCAGAGTTCGCTGAGGTTCGCAGTAGGGCCAATGATACCCTCCTCCCAGAATACGCACAAGCACTGGGACTATTTGCTCACCAAAAGGTAGAATAAAATTGCTATCTACCAACTTATCTCCAATTCTGATGAGTCAGACATTAATTTCACCTAGCATATCAATGTGGTAGAGCAGCGATTCCCAACCGGTGGGTCACGGAAGGGTTACAGGTTAGTCGCGACTCTATCCTAAAACTATCAGAAACCATCGAATAATAAACCATCAGAAAAGATAAAGAAAATTCGAAACAAATCGAATTGTGTTTTGATCGTTTTCTTTTATCTTGATGTTTCGCATCTGGGGCAGACAACAATCGAAAGTCCCATAGATCTCATTAATATAGTATTCTTATTAAAAAAGCAACTGTACAGATTGATTGCGATAACAATTTTCCTATCTGTAATCATATCTTATAGAGATAGAAGAATAATACATAGTTTATATAAGAATGAAAGGGGAATAATAAGATCTGGCAATAACAAGGAAGAGGTTGAAATAAGAAAAGGAGTACGACAAGGATGCTCGCTATCTCCTTACTTATATAATTTGTATGTCAAAGATGCCATAAATAGGATAAGAGAAGAGATTCAAGTTGGAGTCAATATACATGGGAAAAAGACTGACATACTCCGATTCGCAGATGACATTGCTTTAACAACAGATAATGAAGATGATCTTCAACAGATACTTCATGTAATGAATAACATCCTTAAAAACAAATTTAACATGAAGATGAATAAAAATAAAACAAAAATACTCGTATGTAGTCGGAACCAGGAAGATCATAGAAGAGCACCAGCAATTTATATCGAGAATGATAGAATACAACGTGTGAAGGAATATAAGAATCCGGGAAGCTTGATAACGTATGATGGAACCAGCAAACGAGAAATTTTGAGTAGAATTATTCAGGCAAAGAACGCCTTTTATAGAAAGAAGAATCTCTTCACATCCAGAAGTATAGACCTAAAAATAAGGAAAAGACTGTTAAGACAAACGTGTGGAGTGCGGCTTTGTATGGTAGTGAGACCTGGACAATAGGAAAGTCAGAAGAGAGGAAGTTGATGGCTTTTGAGGCTTGGTGCTGGAGAAGAATGTTTAAGATCAGTTGGATACAACATATGACAAATGAAGAGGTATTCAGAAGAGCAGGAGAAAGTAGAAGTTTTATGAAGAGCCTGAAAACAAGAAGAGCAAATATGTTGGGACATATTCTCAGACATAATAGCCTGCTAGCAAGAGTCATCGAAGGGATGTTAGAAGGGAAAAACACAAAAGGTAGACCACCACTTGCAAACATCACACAGTTAATGACAGACACGAACACAAAATCACATCGCGAATTGAAGAGGATGGCGGAGAATAGAGGAGATTGGCGAGTTGCTGCAAACCAGCCCCAGGGCTGTTAACTTCTGTAAGAGAGTTTTTGTCTGAAAAATTAAAATGGTCTTTATGTACTTTTCTAATTGCAGTTTTTATCTTGCCCTAGGTTCTTGTTGAATATAATGCAAATATATTACCTATTCACTATTGTTAAATAAATAACTGTTTTGCTACAAAGTGCTTATATTTTGTCAGGTTTTCAAATCAGAACACAAATTGTTTATCAATAATCAATCTGAATCTTCAAAAAAACATATTTGCAATATTTTATGGTAAATTACATATACATTTAAAGAAGGGATACGATACAAATAAGATATTTTAATCCACCATGGACCGATGGACCGTGGAGGTATTCCGATAAAGAAAGGTGGGACGCCAGCTGAAAAAGGTTGGGAACCACTGTGGCAGAGCTTCAACATGCTTCAGCGGCAGGAGCACACAGCTATTGGCAAACTATAATTCAATAAAATAAACTATATAGTAATAGTTGACGAAAGGTTAATTCAATACTTTATTAGCAGGCTCAAAATATTGTTATTATGCTCACACTAAGGTAAAAACCACTCCATAAATAGGCATTGCTCTTTACGGGAGTCCCGCAGCGTAGCGCTCGTGCACCACGGCCGCAAGGGCAACTGCACCAAGTCCAGGGATCGTACGTTTGAATCCCCGCGCTGATAGCGCCTATGCTGAGTGTTACTCCCCCCTCCATCCAGACAAATGCCGGGTTAGTAGCTTATTTCAAGTCCCGAGGCACCTACCCAATCCCGATACTGTCACGTACACTAATAAAATCACGTACAGGTTATCAGACAACCACCCAACTACATGGGGTTGATGACCAAGATGTCCCAATCCCCTAAAATGAATTAACAACAAACTGTTTACAGGGCTTGTTAGAAAGTAAAATAGGACTGTTGTCTGCATGTCTAATTTCTTCTCTGATTGCATTGGTCAAAAAGAAATATCTTCTAACTTCAGGTTAACAGAAGTTCGCATTGAACTTCAACGTTTCTTAAAATTCCATAAAATTCCGTGAAGAATTACTATCAATCCCACGCAAATAAATAATTTAGCATATAGCTCACCATATTAGCATAGAACTAGCGGACCCGTGCGAGGACTCTCGCATAATGGGTTGTGTGCGCCCCATGTGTACATGATGATTGTTGTTTTAAGGGGCCTAACATCTAGGTTATCGGCCCCTAATGGTCTGGGTGATAGCGAAAATGACAAGTCGAAACCAGAACGAAAATTAAGTGATAAGGAAAATACTTACAAAAAGGAACTCAAATTGAAACTATTCACAAAATGGAGAGCGGTAATACTTACAAAAGGGAATTTAGAACGAAAATATTCACAAAAGGAATAGATTGAAAAATACGCACAAAATGTAGGTTAGGTGCAAAATACATACAAAATGCAATGCACAGTTGAAATACAAAATGCAATTGAGGTTCAAAATACTTACAAAATGTAATTGAAATTGAAAATACACAATGCAATTTAGATTGAAAAACGCGCATTTCAGATTTCAAATAATCACAAAGTGCAATTGATATTCAAAATACTCACAAAATGCAATTGAAATTGAAAATGCCTACAAAATGCACGGTAGATTCAAACTACTCAATTGGATGGACAATACTTAGAAAATGTAATTTAGATTGAAAATACTTACAAAATGTAATTTAGATTCAAAATACCCACAAAATGCAATTGAGAAACAAAATACTGGTAAAATGCCCACCTTAGAAAATGCAATTTAGATTGAAAATACTTGCAAAAAGCGGTTTAAGTAGAAAATACAAAATGCAATTGAAATTCAAAATACTCACAAAAGTCCCATTCCCTATATTGAAAGACTTACTAAAAAGCAATTTAGATGGTCAATCCTTACAAAATGCAATTGAGGTTGAAAACACTCGCAAAATACAATTTAAATCGAAAAGACTTACAAAATGCAACATAGATTGAAAACACATAAAAAAATAGTGTGAAGATATGCAAAAAAAATCGCTAAATGGAATTTAGATACACGGGGAGCCAATTAACAAAAAAAAAGTGCGGGAATCTTAAACAGAAAAGGAAATATCATGAAAAGAAAACAGAGGTCTGACCCCTCGAAGAAGGAGGGATCAGGAAAGATGAGACAAGGGCCAATTAAGGCGGGAAAGTGAAAGACTCCCTAGGCCTCGGATACCCTAATACCGTCGGGGTCAGGAAAGAAGGAGAGGAGCCTGGCACAAGTAAGTGGAAGCAATGCCAGACTCCTCTGGGGTCCCGTGGTCGCCAACCCACGTCCTACTAGATGTGATACCCTGGGGGGCATGTGTACAGACTACCCGCCCGTCTCTAGTGCTACGCGGGCTGTACGCGAAACAGTTCTGCCAGGAGCTATCGTCTTGTTTATTTGTTTAAAAGCACTTTATACAAAAATAATTATATTTCCGTTGACTTTTCTAGAAATGCAAGATTTTTCCTGTACTATTGAGACGATTTGGAAGATTTTGGTACAAACCAAGCCTCATAACTCCCTCTGGTGTAGGAGCTTGAGTTTTGTGAAACATACACCTTAGCGTATTATATAATAAGACTAGCGGACCCGTGCGAGAAATCTCGCATGTTCATAAGTCATACTTTCCCCAATAGGTTTATAATGAGTGACTTAAAGAGAAAGGTTTTGTTTTTATTTCAACCAAATGATTATAGAACACCATTTTCATTTCAGTTAGAATTCCAAGCTGTACATTCTGTAACTTAAGAAGGCAATCACTGAAAATTCGATCATCATAACACTCACCAGTTATTCAATATTTATGAAAGCATCTTGGTCAAGATTTCCTGCTTTATCTTGTTGGCTGAGGAGCCTCTTTCTGCCTATCAGGACAGCCCTCGTTAGAAAACTTCTTCACGCCCCGCTTACAGTGAGGCTTCCTTGTTCCTAAGTGCAACGATAGGCGTTAAACTCCTTCGCACACTGCCTACAGGGCAGCATTCCAGGTCCTGTGAGGAGCGCTCAGCGCTGAACTCCTTTGCACGTTACCTTCAGGGGAGCTCTCGCTTTCTTGAGTGGAGCGTCAGCATGAGAGCGTGCTGTAGCTGGTTTCTTTCTGTGAGCATTGTATACTGCTTCTTTGAACTCATTTTCCATGTTTTCCTGAAGTCGGGTTTTGATGTATTGTGTTAGGTCCTCGACCTTTTCGGCAAGGGCGGCTATTACCACCCTACAGGATTTATTCATGTCCAGTGCCTCAGGTGTACATGTTTTGCACAGCCATATTAGTTTCCTGTTCTTTCTTTCAAGGTCTCTGACTTCCTGACCAATGAGACCAGTATAGTTCTCGTGGGTCTTTTCTCTGCACCTATCGCATTCGATTGTGCTGTCCTCATTAGTGCATTGCCTCTGACATGACTACCCCTTATTATTCCCGTTTCCAACAGGGTCGGGGATGAGATGCAATGGAAGTCTTTGTGGCGATGATTTTTACGGCTGGATGCCCTTCCTGACGCCAACCTCAGGAGAGGAGGTAATGAGAGATGAAATGAATGATGGTGAATGAAACTGGGCAAGGATGTGGAAGGAAGCGGCCGTGGCCTGTCAGAAGGTACCGTCCCAGCATTTGCCTGGTGTTGAAAATGGGAAAGCACGGAAAACCATTTCAAGGACGGCCGACGGTGGGGCTCGAACCCACGCGTCTACCAAGTCAGCAGAGAGCTTGGCCCCATGACCTAGTGCTGCGCGTTAGCCAGCGTAGCCACTACTGTCGGTTTAGTGCATTGCCTCTGACATATCGGGCAGAATTCCTTTTTGTTGCTTCTGGGTGCACTCCGGGCAGAAAGCATCTTGGTCAAGATTTCCTGCTTTATCTTATTGGCTGAGGAGCCTCTTTCTCCCTCATCAGGACAGCCCTCGTTAGAAAACTTCTTCACGCCCCGCTTACAGTGAGGCTTCCTTGTTCCTAAGTGCAACGATCAGCGTTAAACTCCTTCGCACACTGCCTACAGGGCAGCATTCCAGGTCCTGTGAGGAGCGCTCAGCGCTGAACTCCTTTGCACGTTACCTACAGGGGAGCTTTCGCTTTCCCGAGTGGAGCGTCAGCATGAGAGCGTGCTGTGGCTGGTTTCTTTCTTTGATATTTATGCAATTCGTCACTGTAAATGCCATTTGTGTGCTGAGTCCATTGATAGACAGCTTAGCCGTAACACTCCCCGGTTATTCGATACATTTCGGTCAGAATTCCAAGTTGTACGTTCCCTAACCTAACAAGACGATCACTGAAAATTGGATCATCATAACACTCACCGGTTTTTCGATATTTATGAAATTATACGATTTGAGTACCCAATCCACTGATTTAGCCTACTGATTCTGGAAACCATGGGAAATGATAGAAGAAAGAACTGTAGATGAATTAACGTTTAATACCGGTAGTTCTAAGGTTTTAGACGACGTAACAGTCACCGGTTATACGATTAGAGTACTGAATCCATTGATTTACTGTTTCCGAACACCATGCGAAATGATGTAAGAAAAACTGTAAGAGAATTAACGTTCAATACCGTAGTTTTAAGGTTTTAGATGACAACTCATAATTGCAGCATGTTACAGCAACAGTATTTGCAAATAGCACACTTCTTACAAAAATCGGGATTTATGAAATTAGAATGCAGAAGAAAAACCTGTATCGCGGCATATATAAAACCTGGAATTTAACTAACCTGAAATTCCATAAATCCATTGTTTAGACGAATGAGTTTAAATCATGTGTGTGCCGAGTCCATTGACTGAAAGCTTAGCAGTAACACTCGCCGGTTATACGATTTGAGTACTCAATCCATTGATTTACTGATTCTGAAAACCATGGGATATGTTAGAAGAAAAACCTGTAAAAGAATTAATTTAATGTTTAATAGTTCTAAGGTTTTAGACGACTTAACACTCACCGGTTATACAATTAGAGTATTCAATCCATTGATTTAATGTTTCTGAAAACCACTCGAAATGATCGATATTTATGAAATTAGATTGCAGAAGAAAAAACTGTAAAATAACGTTTAATAGTTTTAAGGGTTTAGATGACAACTCATATTGCAGCATGCTTGAGCATCAGTATTTGCAAATCACACACTTCTTACAAAAATTGATATTTATGAAATTAGAATGCAATTCGTCACTGCAAATTTATGAAATTATATGATTTGAGTAGGGCCTACACATTCCTTTTATTTACTGTTTCTGAAATCCATACGAAATGATAAAGGACAGACCTCAGAATGTTAAAATTACATAAAACGGGCGTCACAGCGACCAAAATGTGAAGTGGACAGAAATTATGGAGCGTATCTTCATGCACCAACAGTATCTGCAAATCGCACATTTCGTGCAGTTTTTTTATATTTATGGAATTAAAGTGCAATTCGTCACTGCTAATGTCAATTCTTTCATTTGAATGCTCATTTTCACGATAGGTCGCTTGTGAGTGCCTCAGGAGGAATCTGTACTACTGAAATAATATATATGATTATATAGTATTGTATGTATATCCCTTATTATTCCCGTTTCCAGCGGGGTCGGGGATGAGATGAGATGAGATGAAAGTATTTGTGGCGGATGGTTTTAACGGCCAGATCGCCTTCCTGACGCCAACCTCACGAGAGGAGTTAAAGAGAGATGAAATGAATAAGATGAAAGAAACTGGGCAAGGATGTGGAAGGAAGCAGCCGTGGCCTGTCAGAAGGTACCGTCCCAGCATTTGCCTGGTGTTGAAAACGGGAAATCGCGGAAAACTATTTAAAGGACGGCCGACGATGGGGCTCGAACCCACGTCTACAGAGTCCACAGAGAACTTGAAAAAGCTCCATTTTATCAATGTTTAAGGGGCCTAACTTCAGCTACTGTAAGATACGGATAATTCTATTAATGTTGTAGTTAAAGCTCTGAACACGCAGAAGACAGAGGAATTTAGTTATTGTTGTATTAAGGCGCGGAACAGCGATGTCATCTGCCCCTCTTAACACAGATTACACAGTCATACCGTACCTCAGAACTTTGCACCCATGCCCCCTCCTTTGGAAACAACTCAGCATGATAGCTCAACTAGTGTGTGCATTTGCTGGAGCTAGGATTTGGGTAGAAGGCACCCGTGGCCTCATTTTAGACACCATCCTGCATTTGGCTGAGGTAGGAATCGAACCAATGTCTTCTCAGTTGTGCCTCACGAGGCGCAGTGTACTGTACCCCATTTCAGCCCCCAGACCAGAATTAAATTTCTTGGCAGGATCGGGAATCAAACCTGCAACAGGAAGAATTCTAGCCACTACGCCATGATTAAGTGTTTTTAAAATTATTATACTTTTTCAGATAAATTAGCTACGGCGGTTGCTGAATAACTGTATGTCTAATAAGCTACTGGTCTGGTGTAATGAAAATAAGTTATCCAAGTATTCGTACACCTGGATCAAGTTTTTAAATTATCTAAGTTGACACTGTCAAGAATATTAATAATACTCTGTACATTCGGCGAATACTCAAGATTTAAAAAATCCAATATAATGATAAAAAAAAAAGGTAGAGCCAAAATAACTTCGATTTGAGATAATGAAAAGCCACTTGGTACTCTGTCTGATCACCTGTCAGTCCCACACGCCCACTCAATATACAAAAGAAAATTTTATGATAAACTTTTCTTTGCCCCCCCCCCCCCCCCCCTATATATCAGTAGTTTAAGTCAAATAACCGATTTGTCGCACAATGGATGGGAAATGAGAACACCTCACACGATCGCTTGAGATAAGAGCAAACTTTTTACTCTTGATTCGTTCAACACAAACAGTATGACAAAAGAAAATCGTACAAAAATCAAGATGTATACGTATTAAATATTAAAACTATACCACAGACGTATACTGACCATATCCGGGCTCTTGCTCGTGATTCTCCAAGTTTACATTCAGATTCCCCTCGTCTATGTCCAGGATCTCTGCGCCTGCGTCTGTCTGTTTTATGCAGCTACACCATTTGCAGAAAAACATTTCACAGTAACGACCCGCTGTTCACTGAATAACTGCTAGTTATCCCCTTCACAAGCATCACTTGAGCTGCCAGATCATTAAAAAGAAAACATCAGGCCTGCAGTGCAGTCTGTGTGCTACTAGCACAGCCTCGGTCTCGCGATCAAGACAAGCGCTTCTCACACGAACCAGTGCACTTCCCGCTCCCACAAGTCAGGCCATCATTCAGGACTGAATAAGTAGGCTAGTCTGCTAGAAACATAAGCATGTTACGAACATCTGCCTGAAAAAGTTAACGATTCAGAATTGGGCCTATACTATTCCAAATAAGTTACGGACAAAACCCGAATAGGGAGGCACATCTACAAGCGCTCGAGCAGATCTGAGAAAATGTTTTTATTTGGGGCAATTCAGCGATTGGTCCGGGCTCATAGCGATATTTCTGCTTGTTTGACAGATCTGCTCGGAAGTGCTTATTGGCGGTTATTAAAATGACACCAAGCGCCGATTTCTTTCCTAAGTCTCTTACTGCTGGCATTTCTATTTTTTTTATTTTTTTTATTTTATTATTATTGCGCTAGCTACATATTATGAACTGTGATTATATAGGCCTAAGCTACAATAGGCTTTTAAAATATTGGTTATTTGGAATGAAAATTTCATTTTTCACGATTTGTAAAATAATAACTCTAGTGAGCATATGTTGAATGAAAACCACAGTGAATAATTCTGAAAGCGATCAAGTGAAAATCAACCGTAAGAAGAGATGCAAGTGTCTATCGAAGAAACAAGTGATATAACAAAACATTGGGGGATCAAAAATAGTTATTGATCCGCATAATGAGAAATAAATAAATCTCACAATGTTCGCACTAGACTATATTAAATTTGACACACTGCACTATAAGTAGAGCTCTTCGCGGATAAACAAAACTTTTCCGCATCCGCCCCGCACAACTGTTACCAGCATGTTTGGTATCCGAATCTACTGGCATTACAATAATATGTTAAATTAGATAAAGCATAAATTACTACAGCAACATTTGAGGGAAAAGTCGTTCCCTTAGGCTTTGTATGCCATGTGCTATGAATGTTTAAAATGAATGTTATTCAGCCCGAATTGCAACCCTTTCCTGTTCGGAGTGTTAATTATGCGTAATGACATAATTAGAATGAGATTAGCTTAAATCATCTTACATTTGTCATGAAAAAAAAAAAAAGATACCGGTATGTCTAACATCCGGGCCCTTATAATGATATTAAACAAGTTTGGATTGTATTCTAAAAACTATGCGCAAATTTTATCCAAACATTATCCGCAGCTTATCAGCTATCCGCACAGCCATGCAAACTATATCCGCATGGTAAAATATTTTGCGGATATCCGCACCCATGCAGGGCTTTAACTATAAGTTGTCAGAATATCCCGAGGAGAACACCAACAGATGGCAGCGAACTACCGAATTACTGAAGTGTTGCCGCACACTATACAGGGTGTCCGAGAAGTCCCCGTACCCCTTCGTCAAAACATTATACTGTCTAGTGGAGTGGAGAAACTATGTATCCAGGGGATCTGTATGTCCACCATCATGTCTTACACTGAGTTATATCCGTCTCCAAGTCCTCATTGACATCTTGCGGAGCATCTCAGGAGTTATGGTACGAAAGGCTTCCTCCACACTCTGGCGCAATTATTCATTAAGCGTGTAACGACGCTGAGCCACGTGGGATTTGATTGTTCCCCATGACGTGGTAAGGTCCAGGTTTCATGGTGGCCATTTCAAATCTCTTTTAATGAGGTAATGCATTGTAGACCGCGGTACTTGAAGTGCAGCTGCTCTTTTGCGAATGGATTTAATTGGAGACTGCTCAATTGATTGAGCGACGGTGGCACACGTCTCTTCCCGCATATTCTTACGTCCACTACGCGGCCTGTCTTTGCCACTGCCTGAAGCAAACGCACGTTTCTCCCACGCAGAGTGGCTTTACGGGGTGGGGGGGGGTTGCCAAAGCGATCTCTAAAATCACTTATTATCACTGTCATTGTTTGCCCCGCATGTGCACCCACACACACGCTACTAATCGCTCCTCAACAGTGTAGCTGTGTCCGCTCACGTCAGCCATGGCTTCACAACTGAAATGCGACTGACAACAACGCTTTTGAGAGCATCAAAGCAGGGATACCAATAAAACAACCATTTAATTCCCCAATTATACAAACTCAATTGCCCATGCCATATTATAACAAAATGATAATATGAAACTAGGGGTACGGGGACTTCTCGGACACCCTGTACTGTACACATACACTCGTGACATCCCACCTGCATTCATTGCTACTAGTGGAGCGAGATAGCTGAAAAAAAGTTTCACATCTGGCAACCAATGCGCCCTTTTGGATACAGATAGTACATGGGTAGAAGAGTCTGAAAATCCCGGGACACATTTTTCTGGCCCTCTAGCGGTGATGGTGACTTAATCAATATGGCCGCCAAAATTTTGAGACACGCTTCTACATTCCTCGTTATAACGCAGTTTCCCTTCTCGATATTAACATATGTAGTTCGTGATTATGAATCAGGAGAAAACGCGCTTTCCAACGGCATATTTGATTTCATTTCTTAGGTTCACAATATCGAAAGTATTTGAAATTTTATATTTTTGATTTTTTCACCACATTTTGCTAAATAACTTGAAATCCGTTAGATGTAGCTGAAAACGTGTCCTTCAATTAAGGTCGGATCGGTGGTCATAATGTTGCGAAATAGCAACCAACCTCATCTTTGTAACGGCACACAATGAAAAACGTGATCGAAGCAACCATTCTGAAGGGAAAGTACAAAGAAGAATTTTTGATACCACGCATCCCAATGATTCTCACTGACATTCAAATTGCTTTCGCTATAAATAAATCCCAGGGGCAGTCATTGAGTGTTTGCTGCATTAATCTTGAAAACCCATGTTACTCGCATGGTCAATTGTATGTTGCCTGTTCCCGTGTTGGAAAACCATCAACTTCGTTTACGCACCAGGTAATCAAACAAAACATATCGTTTACCACAAAGCATTACAATGAAAATGTCATTTAACAGAAAAAAAATCTTTGGAACTGGTTAGTATTATTACATGTGCACGAAGTATTTCATTATGTGGTGGTAAATTATTAGCCACACCGAAGAATTGTGATCATGTGAGGAACACACTTACGCCAGTGAAAACAGCAGTATTTTTTGCCGGAATTTTATCTTCAGTGTTGATTGGAATCAGTGTTTTCTATGATAATAATTTGCCCCGAAGAAAGAAGATTACTTTTAGGCACATTATATTCACGGCATTAACTTATCAAATTACTCTATTTGCAAAGGGGGGGGGGGGGATAAGTATGACTCAGTGAAGGTTTTGAAGACCTGCCAAACAGTTTCTATCTACGCAACGGTTAGTCAGGGATTATTTTTGGGTAGTGAAATGCTGATATCGAGCATTTCCTTAGTCACTATGAAGATATTAATTTTGCAGCTACTGAAAACACATAGTTCCCTAGTAACGTTTGGTGGCAGTAGAAAAATATACGAGCTGAGGCAAAAGCCAGGAACAGTGGCATTGTGAGAGAAACAAAACTTAACTGCTACCCTCCAAAGGCACATTTCAGGCAGCTCTCGAAGTGACACATTTCTGCTGAAGTAACATTGCAGGCACTTGTAGACCACACAATTCAGCAACTTGCAAGTGTGCAAGCTGATCTTATAAAACAATGTATTAATGACAATGATAAGGTAAAGCAGTGTTCAAGTGGAGGTGTAACAGTAGTAGTAATCCAAGGGTTCACAAACAAAAATTCCAGTTGGAAAATACAGATATTTGTTATTACCTTGGTGCCTTTGCAGTTACATTCCGTTTCAAATGGGGACGAAAGTAATAGGGTTCTATGGAAAAATCCTCGTCCTCCTCTGCAAGATCTTGTTGTCCAATCAAGATCCTGTACGAAAAGGACACAACAAAAAATATATGTAAGAGAGAAGTTTGTTGTGCTGATGAACAAATACGATGTTTGGATCACACTAATGTTATTGCTGAAGGCGTGAATTTAAATGCAATTACTGACTTTCTCCCGACTATGGTTGATGGTAAATTCTGCAATTCTGTGAGTGAAATGCCAGCACGAAAATGTTAATGTATGTGGAGCTAATCTAAAACCAAGGACGACCTTCAGTTAAGATCAAAAATAGATAACGTCAACCAATTTGGATTTTGTCTTACACCCATTAATGCGTACAATAATTTTTTTGAATGCCTTCTTTATATTGCCTGCCGACTTTATGTAAAAGCCGATGTAAAAGCCGAAGACGAAGTCAAAGTTGCTTTAAGAAGCAGATAGCACGATTATGCTCTAAAATGTTCTAATCGTTGATCAGCCTGGATGTGGAGTAGGAAATTCCGAAGATTCTTTCGTGATCTACTTAAATCAACTAGAATTACCGGAATCAGTTACAAAGAGGTATTAGGACGAGTGAAAGAGGAGAGATGTTTCTGGCGACTGCTAATGAAGAGAAGAGATATGTTGGTAGAACACATACTAAGACACCCAGGAATAGCAAGCTTAGTTAAGGAAGGAAGGGTCGAGAACAAGAACTGTAGGGGTAGACCAAGGTTAGAGTATGTTAAACAGATTGCCTCTGAATGTAGGGTGAGGTAGCTATGTAGAGATGAAACAATTAACTCAGGACGGGGAGGCATGGAGGGCAGCATCAAACCCGTCAAAAGACTGAAGACTCAAACACAACAACAAAATGAAATGGATGGGGGGGGAATCGATTTTTGGAACCCATTGCAGGATCTGGAGAATGGTGCATATGGTAAAATCGAGAACACTTAGAATCCTGACATCATAGCTCTGGTGAGTAGCAGAAGGGTTGGGACACGTACAAAATAGAAGAGGACCAGGTATTATAAAGAGTGTGGCTGGGGCAACCGTTGAGAACGAGGCCTCTGGGAAGACCACGGCTTCGATGGGGGGCGAAATCAAGTGAAGGTGGATTTAAGAAGGCTAATCTGGGAGATGCAGAAGACAGCACGGTAACTAGAAGACTAGTTACCGTGAAAGACAGGCAGCAGAGGTAAATAGTTGGCGAGGCCAAAAATCGCATGGGATGTGTGTGGCCACTTGAGCGAGCGAGCAAGCAAGCAAGCAAGCAAGCAAGCAAAGAAACAAACTAACCGAGGAGGATTAAAATGTCCTTTAGCTTTCTTATTATTCGAGTTTTAATGTGTATTGCCTTTTTAGGGGCCGATAACCTAGATGTTAGGCCCCTTAAAACAACAATTATCATCGATTGCCTTTTTCAAACATCGATCAGTGAATTTTATTAAATTGCATTATTAAAGCTAAATAATCAGAAGGAACTTCTATTGTCAAACTAGATACAGTTCACGCTACGGTTTTTGGCTGGTGAGTCCCGATTGCTTAGTAGTACAGATGACATTCTGCGGGCCTCTCACATGTGAAATTCGTGAGTTTTCAGTTGCGTGGAAAGCAATTCATGTATGAATTGCAAATGCCTGAGGCTCACCACCTGCCCCCTGTTAGACTGCGCAATCGTGACTCACCGGCCAAAAACCGTGGCGTGAACTGTACGCAGACGACTGAAAACAGTGTCAGTAACGTCGAATATGTTTGCAAATGTGGTGTCCTTTTAATGAAAGCTTTTAAGAAGTGCATGAAAGTGCTCGCCAACATTTTTGTCCAACTAAACTAAGGTTCAATACGACAAAAATATCATTATTACTATAATAATAATAATAATAATAATAATAATAATATCGTACGGCCTCGGGTGCCCGGTGCAAGCTTTGTAATTTGACACCCAGATGGTAGCTGGCATGTCGAATTTCGTTGTTCCTTGAATCACTGTGAAAGTCAAGGAGGTTAGATAATAGATATCTAAGCTCCTTGAACACTATAGCGCTTTCTAGTAGAGAAATGAGGAACTTTGTGTTGGCGGAAACTCCCAAGATTAATTTTGCCATTATGAACTCGGCCTACTGAATTCAAATGGGTTCTTTGACATGCCAACATCGTATGACATGTTTATCGTATTTTTGCCGCCTTTCAAAGATCACTTACCACGGCCAGGGGCGAACCTGCAATCTTGGGGTTAGTAGACCGAAACGCTATCCACTCACCCACCGTGGCAAGCTATTATTATTATTATTATTAACTTTCACGTATTAGGCCTAGTGGCCTGTCTCTTGCCAGCGTTTCTTAGGTCTTCCCAGGTTTCTTCGACCACTTGGAGCATACAACAAAAATTTATCTAAAGGAAATTCTTTAAAGCAAAAAAAAAAAAAAAAAAAAAACGCTCGAGAACAGGCACATGAAGAGGAGCAATTTAGATCAGCTGGTAATGAAACAGAAGATCCACAAGTCACAACTCAGTAACAAGTAAATCAGATGAAGATATAGGTTTCTATTGCCTTATCACTTGCTTCATCTATGTCTATTTTTAACTGCTATCTGTTCGTTTTGTAGCGGAGTAGCGTCAGGGCTTCATATTGAAGTTGTGCTTTATTGAATGGAACCTACAATTTCTAGTGGAATTTAGTCAATACCGTAGGCGAAAGTTTGTCTTCGAATTTGCCGGTATTACGAATATGCCTGCCAGTGTCAACAACCGCTCACCTAAGATTGCCGCCATCTTTGTTTTGATGTTACGGTTTGAGATGTAGTCTGTCTTGGCTGTATGTCCCCTGTTCCAACCCTCAAACCAGAATTACATTTCTTGTCAGAGCTGAGAATCGAAACCAGACCTCAGGGGTGACAGCCAAGAAGCTAGCCACTGTGCCACAAGTAGTATAACTGTACTACAGCGTCTCCAAAAGCCTCAGTAGTTGAAAGGGACGAAAAAACCAACAACATTAGTATTATTAACTGCGCTACAGTTTGCCCACCATCTTTTGGACATTTGGAGCTTCGGAAGTACTAAAATCAGTCGTAAATTTATAAACATCGTAGTAGGCCTATACCGGTATGCACTAAGACACGCAAGAGTCTTTAATCATTATACCATGACGAATGAAAGAGAAAGTGAGAGGACTCCTCAAGTTGAAGCGCGCCCCGCCCGGCAGCGCTAGTGTGGGCAAGTTCCACGCTGCCGGTCAGCTGGTCTTAGGGATAATGCCAAGGGAAACGAATTACCGTACTTTGTAACTGATACTCTTTTAAAATGTAATTAGCGATCACAATTAAAATAACACGGCAGGGCACAATGGAAAATATAATTCACGGAAAGAAGTACTACGGTCTCCATTACATGTTACGGAAAGCACAGATTCCTGAAGTACCGGTAGGCTATACAGACTGTTACTTTTGTTGTTTCTTGTTGTGGCATTTTAGTTTCCTCAGATTGAGAGACTAAAGAAGGTGAATTTGTGGTCTGAATCTAATTAATGAAAATGGGGGAATGGCAGAGCGGCTCTTGAGAACACTAGTGACAGAGTTGAGATGGCTATTCTCAGAAGGAGTGATGCCTATGTGGTGATTACCTAATTCCTCAATGAGGGAAATAAATTGGGCTATGGGATTGAGCGCGTTAATTACTGTTTGCCTGACTGATTTACAAAGGCTAATACCAATAGGTGGGTGGATAAGGATCATCGTGCTCTGAAGGTTACTGCCATTGGGTGAAGCGTACCACAGGTCTTTCTCGAAATCAAATGTCGGGAATGAGACGTGACCCGGTGAGGGAGGAGGTGAGCTAGAGAGTGAGGAATCTGATTTTGGTGAAGCTGGTTTAAGTGGAACGAGTGTACCATCTCCTTTGTGGTAGGCCCACTCGGAATTAGTGTTTTTGGATTAACAGGGGTATAATTTTGGCTTTTAGAGTCATCAGGGTCCTGAGTTATCAGGAATGTTATGCCCTGGTACGTTAATGTGCGACGTTTAGTGTCAGTTCGCGACATGTTTGTGTTCGTGAGTGTAGACTATAAGCGCGTGTAATGAGTAAGAGGTGATGAGAGATAGTGGTCAAATACCTTGGTCGACCAGAGAATAAGGAAAGAGAAAAACAAATTTACCAGTCACTCAAAATTATCCAGTTTAAATACAGTTGGAGCTATGAAGTTGAGTGCGCTGATGAAATTTGAAGTTAATTAAATAATTAATTCTTGGCTGCTTAGTAGGAAGAGGGGATGAGCTAAACTTGTATTAAAACTCGAGGGAGACAGGAGTTGCTTGACTAGGAGGGTTACATGGTGGGTATGGTGTTGGATATTTGAATGGTAGAGGAGTGACTTAATCTGCACTGTTACTAAGGGGGATGCAAATTAAGCCTATAGGAACATAGTGGAATGGCTTGAAATATCGAAGTCGAGGCGATAGCGAGGCCTAGGCTTGGTAGAAAGACTGGCAAATCATCGATTTCATCAATTGGCGTTACAAGGCAGAGCTTGGAGCAGTGGCGTGCAGTTGCTTGGATGCTGGACTCGGAATGAGATAATCAAGCTTGCATGCATGCGTGCATTGCCTAATAGAATGGGAACCTGGTGCTCTCAATGAGCTCCTTACGCCCCTTCATATAGTGAAATTTTTGATTTTAATGAATTGTTTTAGGTGAAATTTGTTGTTTTAAGTGATTTTACACCGTACCGATTTGATAGGTCGGCAGTGGGTGCAATGATTGATTGGATATATTTGTTTGAAATGATATATATATATATATATATGAATAAGATTATCTCTCAACAGTAATTCGCCATGGCTTTGCTCCTCAGTTCCTGGACATATGAGTCAAGGTAGACCGTCCATTCGCTGAGGGACAAGCACAAAACAGTAATATTAACAACGAAATAGCCTATGTTTGAAGTAGGCCCACACAAAACATAGAACGCTGATGTACACAAGACACAATGAACAGCATTTAAGAACTGAAAGCAAAGACAATTCAATTCAATTCAATTCACACAAATATCTCACACAGTAGCTTCCCCCGCACTTTTCTATGACCCGGTTCGACGGAACAACAGGACACGTGTTGGACATAATCGCTTGCAGTGCTTGTAGCGGCGGGACCACGAACTACCGTTCTATAATGGCGGAGTCCTAACACTAGGTACTTCTATTCGTCATGATTATACTGTACTGGTGGTGCAAGACATTCCCAGTCACAGTTAAGGAAGCAAGGAACAGGCAAAATATTACAACGTAAAGGACAATTACCTGGATGGAAGAAAAATAAATTCAAATAGCAGTATTAAAATCTGAATTATTGACAGAAAACTGTATTAAATTGTTTCAACATCCACGATTACACGTGCTGCTCTGTTAATAAATAACCTATGAGCTTCCAAGCACAAGAGTTGAAAGAAAGGAATTGTAATGCCAAGAGAGCTTTGATTAAAGGTTAGGGCATGATCGAAGAGGAATTTTGCAAATTTTGGCAATCAACTAGAGAGAGAGAGAGAGAGAGAGAGAGAGAGAGAGAGAGAGAGAGAGAGAGAGAGAGGGAGGGAGGGAGGGAGGGAGGGAGGGAGAGGGAGGGAGGGAAAGGAATTATTCTTAAGTAAATTTATTTTTTTTGGATCGTGTTGCAGGTGAAGATTGAAGCCGAAGTAAAGCTAGCACAAAAGAATCGCGCACTGTAGGCCAGGCCTAGCTTTGCAGTTCCCGTTAACTGAAGCGTTCAACAAAAAGTTTTCAGGGGCAGATGACCTATTCCACCTCTTAAAGCAACAATAAATAACAACTAAGGTAAATACAATCATTGATAAGCAAATCAAAGTTCCATTCGCAATTGTACTTTTATTGCAGCAATAAAGGTTTGGTCAAACCAGTAGAAAGATTGCAAATAATATATTTCTATTGTTCCCGTTTCTATGAGATCCTATGTAGCATGAACTTGACGGCTAGGTGCACTTCCTGAACTCAACCGCATGATGTGTGTTAATGAGAAATAAAATGAAGATGAATGGCATAGGGCAAAGTGATGGAATAAAGCTCATTGATAACTTATTTTAGAAGTCGGAGACATCCTGCTAATCAGTTGAATTTTTCTGATAGCCTGTGTTTCTGTGGTGACTGCACTGGTGTGTGTAAAACATTTGGGTCTTGGATTGGGATAGGTGTCCCGAGACACGGAACACATTTTCCCTGCATTCGCCAACATTGTTTTCGAACTTTCTTTTGGACTTGCTGCAGCTGCCAATCGCAGTCATGATGCCGATTTGACGTGCATGGCTACGCCACTGGATGGATTTCACCGGCCGAGGCCTATTAGAGGGTACAGTCTCAGAATTTGCCCAAGGGGAAAATAGGAAACCACGAAAAAATCATATCAAGAACGACGGTGGGGTTGAAACCCATTTGGCTTCCGAACCCTCAGATAGCGTCGTCCCATGGAGTTGCAGGTTAACGCGTGTAGCAAGAGTGAATGCTGCGTGGATGAAGTGGCGCCAGATCACAGGCGTTCTCCGTGACCGCAAGATCCCTTTGCGCCTCAAAACTAAGATCTATCAAACAGTCGTCCGCTCTGTTGCTTTGTATAGAGTCAAACGATGGTCTAATACAAAGAAACATGAACAAGCCTTGCACTCAATGGAGATGCGGATCCTACGATGGTCTTTGAGAATTACACGGCTGGATCATATCAAGAACGAAGATTTCAGCAATACTATTGGAATTGCCCCTATTCCAGCCAAAATGAGGTAGACTCGGTAGCGTTGGTACGGGCATGTAGCCCGAGGAAATACCGAGTCCATTGTAAGGAAGTCACTTGCTCTCGAGCCTGATGGACCAAGACCTCCAGGACGACCAAAAAGGCGTTGGGTGGATACCCTACACGACGATATGCGCATCGTAGGTCTTCGTTCTACAGATGCAGCAAACCGCAACTAATGGAGAGCGAGGTGCAGAATGGCGGACCCCAAAAAATAATTGGGAACGCCAGGAAGAAGAAATTATATTATTATTATTATTATTTTAAGAAGAAGAAATCTACACATAACTAAAAAGTAACCTATGTATAGATCTTATTTTTTGGATTTGTCCTAGTGTGTCATGTCACTTTGAGAAAAGACAGGACAAAGACCGAAATTGAACGAATATTCTAGATTTGTTCTAACCCACAGGAGCAATTGCCCGGACAAATCTAGAAGTGTCATATTTCGGCTTTTGGCTGTAACATATGCATTATGTAGCGTCAGCTAGCACAATCCGATTTCTACAAAATTCTAAAAATTCTTACTTAGAAGATGAGTCCAACTGCCATAAAGGATGGCAAGCGACAGTCTAGCGAAATAATCGGCTATATCCATAAGATTGAGTAAGAATCCAGCAGCAAGATAAATCAACGGAAATGTAAAGAAAAGGGATATGGAACATAAGCAAACTGAAATTTACCGACCCACATGGCACCGAACTGCGTTACCTCGGTAACGAAAGGTCATTATTAATAAATTCTGAAACAAACATCACAAGCAAAGCGAGCGGGGATCCTGACAGTGAATTTTCCCCTCTCCGGGTTTTACCCACACTCCCTCCAGGAAATTGCCGTGATAGTTGCCAACCTTACTTGAAGTCCCGGAGTACCTACCTCATTCTTGACCCTAATAATTACAGTTAAACACACTACTACAGATATCACGGAAACAAGTTTTTAGACAAATTCAACACACACTCAAGTACGTGGGGCTGGTGACCAAGATATCCCAAGCCCCTCATCATGTACTAAAGGCAAAGTCTTGTCGCTGCAGCCACATTTGCCGGTCCATGCTGCCATAAGAACCTCATGCCAGTTCGGCAATGGGGTTCTTGATGTACCGTGTGTGCCCTTGGTCCCGGTACCGTCATGTCATTTCATCGAGTTTGAACGGAGCGCCAAGCGCAGAGTTTGAAACGAGCACCGCTGGGAAGCCAGCCAGTGCCTCGCTTCCGCGCGGATTTGTGGCGAATGGCATGACATCGATGTTTCGAGAAGGATTGAAGTTTCTGAGATACTTGTTAATCAAGAAAGAGAACTAGGCCATATTATTGCTTTTGATTTCTGAATCATTCTGGAAAAAGAAGCAGGGAAATAGCTACGCATTGAAGAGATATGAATGTTTTAAGTTGAAGAACATTACGTCATGGATGTCACAAGCGGGCAGCCGAACGGTATTTAAGCCGCACGCCGGACTGCAAGGACAGCACTCCCAGGGATCTTGCGGCTCTCCAGTCCGCTGTAACCGGTGTTGAGGTGCCCATCACCACACCGGCTGCACGGTGCCGCGAGACGCGCCGGTGTGCGCCAACTGCATGGGTGACCATCCGTCATCCCATCGCAGTTGCCCTGTCTACAGGTCCATGGCAAGAGCAGAGAGGAAGGTGGCTCGTTTCCATGGACCGCCCGCTAGGCCCCTGCTTCGGCAGGCGAGCGCCCCCCACCCCTCTCCAGTCGCCGGTGACGGAGGCTCGGTACCAGGGACCTCATGGAGATCGGGTAGTGGCGCAGGTCCTTCGGATACTTGAACCATTGCTCGGTAGCCGGCAAGGCACGCGCTGATCCCAGCAGTGCCGAGTTCTAACGGATTCCCCGGAGACGAACTGGCGAGAAGATGGACATGGATCTGGTGCATGATACCTTCGCCCAACTAACATACCTACTCATTTCCATACCCACATTATCCTTGCATGTGTCAATAACCAAGCCACCAGGTTTTACGTGTAGACAATCTTTCCTTTCTGTCTATGCGGTTTTCCCTGGCCCTACGATCTTACCCTTATATATACCAATGTTAACATATACCAATTATGCCTGGTAGATCGCGACCGCGATGGGACAGGCGCTAAGCCTCAAACGGCAATCCTTCTTTTACAATCCCCTATGCTTTCTTTTCTACTATGTAGACTAATTGCAAGTCGGAGGCACCAGTAGTAAGGTCGGGTGCCACGCGGGGGGAGCTGGAACCCCCCCCCCCCCCCCCCCCCCAAAAAAGCAAGGACAGCTGTGCTCATTCTACGAAGGGAGTGTTACCATGCTCTAGTACACAGTGAACAGATAGTCTGCAAAACGCCGAGTGGAACGTTACGCTGCGCGAAGTGTTGTCGGGTCGTGGCCTTAGACTTTTCGAGAACATTGTATTCATGCAGAATGAAGGAATGAGTGTGGAACTCATTTTCGCCAAACAAGTGAGTGATAGATTATTTTTCAACAAGTTGTTAAGTATTTCCACTATGTTCCAAGTGAAGTTGTTATAACTTTTGATGTGCAGTGGACTGATGACCCTTGAGTATATTTTATACTGTGACAGTTTAGTTAGTTATTGTTGTTTTAAGGGGAGGAACTACGAGGTCATCTGCCCCTCTTAACACAGATTAAAGAATACAAATTTGGAATTGAATTTAGAATGTTGAGGTGGACGCATAAATTTAAAAAGACCAAAAACAAAAAAAACAAAAAAACATTAAAAATTATAAATAAACAAAAATTACGGAAAAACAAAACATTATCATTAAAAAAGGAACAAGTCGTTGAGTCAATGTTCACTGGAGAATTTAGATGCTGGCCCTAACCCACTCTCACTTATAAAGCGGACAACGCGATCAGCAGCCACCACGTCATCGGCTAATTTAAGTTTGAGTGTCATCTGCAAACCAAGGTTACTTCGTAAGTCAGCAAGATCTACACACTCGGTGAAAATGTGGGCCACGGTGAAAACAGCTCCACAGGTACAAAGTGGGGGGTCTTCCCTTCTCATCAGATACGAGAGGGTGGATCTTGTATGACCTATCCTTAGCCTACACAATATGACGGACTCTCTCCGTGACCGGAAAGAGCTCCGCCACACGCGAGTAGTTTCCTTAATCGCTCTCAGTTTACTGGGCAGTGGGTCAGCTAGCCACTGATGCTTCCAAAAAGCCAGAACTTGAAGGCGTAACTGTGAGCGAATATCTCTAGCAGGTACCTCCATTGGTAGAGGTGGTAGTGATACCGCCTCTTTTGCAACTTGATCCGCTAACTCATTTCCAGCAATTCCCATGTGGCTTGGAAGCCACAGAAAGGTGATTCGAGTGTCAGCGTGGCACAGCCCGGCTAGTAGGTCGTGGATTCGCTGCACTAGGGGGTGTTGCGAGAAACATGTGGCAATTGACTGCAACGAACTCATGATGATGATGATGATAATTGTTGTTTTAAAGGGCCTAACGTCTAGGTTATCGGCCCCTAACGGTCTGGGTGATGCGAAAATGCCAAGGAAGTGGAAACCAGAACAAAATTAAGAGAGAAGGAAAATACTTACAAAAAGGAACTCAGATTGAAACTACTCACAAAATGGAGAGCAGTAATACTTACAAAAGGGAATTTAGAACGAAACTACTCACAAAAGGAATATATTGAAAAATACGCACAAAATATAGGTTAAGTTCAAAATACGTACAAAATGCAACGTGTAGTCGAAATACTTACAAAATGCAAATGAGACTGAAAATACATACAAAATGTAATTTAGATTCAAAATACCCACAAAATGCAATTGAGAATCAACTACTTGCAAAAAAGCGGTGTAGGTTGAAAATACAAAATGCAATTCAAAATACTCCCCCCCTCCCTATATTGAAAGACTTGCTAAAAATCAATATAGATTGTCAATCCTTACAAAATGCAACGTAGATCTAGAAGACTTACAAAATGCAACGGAGGTTGAAAACACCCACAAAATGGAGTGGAGATGCAAAAATAACAGTGTGGGAATCTTAAAGGGAAAAGGAAATTAATGAAAAGAAAAACAACAGGAAAGTGAAAGAGGAGAGGGTCCTCCCCAAAGGTAAGGGACAAAAGGGGGAAACCGGACTCAGCTCAGGAACCCCTCAGGGTCGCCAATTCCCGAACTAACCAGCCGTGAGCCCCTGAGGGTGTAGCACTTTCTAGGGTGCACCCGAAGTGGTGGGGCTACATACACCCTACCTCCTTGAGGGCCTTGAGCAGAAGGCAGAAGATAACAGGAAAAGAAAAAGAAGGCTGACCCCTTCCAGAAGGAGGGGATCAGGAAAGAGGAGACAAGGGCCAATTAAGGCGGGAAAGGAAGAGACTCCCTAGGTCTCGGATACCCTAATACCGTCGGGGTCGGAAAAGAACAAGAGTTGACCAAGGGAGGTCGACAGGAAAGAAGACAGAGGAGCCCGGCACAAGTGAGTGGAAGCAATGTCGGACTCAGCTGGGGTCCCGTGGTCACCAACTCACGTCCCACTAGATGTGAGCCCCTGGGGGAGCAACGAACTCAAAGAGTCGGCACACACGAGAAAAGTGGATTCGTGCATCCTGTAGTGCAAACTGCAGCGCTTCATAGATGGCAACGAGCTCCGCAGTACTGTGACAGACAACGATTATTCTTGAGGATGAGATTATAGTAACAGGATTTCGCATAAACTCGAAGTGTTTCACAAGTGGAGTTACTATTATTATCAAAGTGTACGGACTGATGATCATTGGACGAATCCAATATTTTAATAAGTACCGTTTGACAACGGTCATGAGCTTATGATAGGAGACTTGTACAAAATGTTCAAAGTGGTTTTGCGAAGGGAGATGAGGTTTCTACTGTTTTCGTCGCTGTGAACATTTATGGTAATATCTGATGAATATTTAGCCTACGAAAATGTTGTCCAGTATTTTCGAAGGGAATCATGAGTGCCAGTTAACTACGAACTTGAACAGGAATGAACATTGCCGATTTTCTTGAGGACATGAGAAGGAACATGCACATGGGTTAGATGGGAAGAAGAAGGAAGAAAGAAGATGGGAAGAAGAGGGGAGAGAGGAAGAAGATGACCGGAGGCCCATTAATGGAGGACAGGAACTACGTGGTGGGACACCAGTGGATACCAGCGCCATTCGATCTAGGCAGTAGCGGAGCCACGCCACATGGGAAGGCACAGGAACATGGATTTTCACCGCCATACAAGAGGCCGTTCCAAGACCATCGTATCAGAATGAAGTAAGACCAGATCTTTTATTGGTAGTCTAGTTTTTAGTAGAGTCATGTGTATTGTACAACCTATAGTCATGTCTAGTTTAGGTCATGCTTACTGGCGTAATTATTGAGTTTCATAAATAATTCATGCTTTTGGGTTAATGCCGTGTGTATTTTTAATTTAAACCATACGTTTCGGAGAAAAAGGAGGCAAGGTTTCTCCGAAACGTATGGTTTAAATTAAAAATACACACGGCATTAACCCAAAAGCATGAATTATTTATGTAATAATCCGGGCCGTGAAAGCCTTAATATGCAAAATATTGAGTTTCAGTTACCGTATTTTTCTACTTGTCATTAGCCAGTGATTTGAGAAGCCCTGATTATTATTATTTAGGTAATGTTAACAATATGATAGATATTCTAGATTATTCTCAGGCAACTTGTGCATTTGCAAGGTTGAATGCGACTCTTGATTCTTTACAGTCAATAATGATAATCATGATGGTTCATAATAAAATAATAATCCAGTTGGATAATCATATATATTATTTCAGTAGTATGCATCCCTCCTGCGGCGCTCACAAGCGATCGATCGTGAAAAATGAGCATTCAAATGAAAAAGAATATACATTACCAGTGACGCATTGCACTCAAATATCTATAATTACTTTAAAAAAATTACTTTCAAAAAACTGTACCTACGAAGAGGGCGATTTGCAGTTACTGTTGCTGCAGGAAGATACGCTCCATAATTGGTGTCCACATTACAGTTTGGCCGCTGTGGCGCCTGTTTCTTGTCAATTTAACATTCTGAGGTCTTGCCTTTTCATTTTGCATGAATTTCAGGGACAGTAAATCAAAGGAATGTGTTCTCATGTGTAATTTCATAAATTAGCAATGACAAATTGCATTCTAATTTCATAAATATCACTTTTTGCAAGAAGTGTGCGATTTGCAAATACTGATGCTCAAACAAGCTGCAATTATGAGTTGTCTTCTAAACCTTTAAAACTATTAAACGTTAATTATTTTACAGGTTTTTCTTCTGCATTCTAATTTCATAAATATTGATCATTTCGAATGGTTTTCAAGAACAGTAAATCAATGGATTGGGTACCCTAATCGTATAACCGGTGAGTGTTACGTCGCCTAAAACCTTAGAACTATTAAACATTAAGTTAATTCTTTTACACGTTATCTTCTATCATTTACCATTGTTTTCAGAATTAGTAAATCAATGGATTGGGTACTCAAATCGTATAATTTCATAAATATCGAATAACCGGTGTTACGATCCAATTTTCAGTGTTTGCCTTCTTAAGTTAGGGAACGTACTACTTGGAATTCTGACTGCAAGTTAATGTATCGAATAACCGGACAGTGTTACGGCTAAACTGTCAACCAATGGACTCAGCACACAAATGATATTAATAGTGACGAATTTCATTCTAATTTCATAAATATCAAAGAAAGAAACCAGCCACGCTGATCTTTGGACTTAGAAACAAGGAAGCCTCACTGTAAGCGGGGCGTGAGGAAATTTTACAACGAGGGCTGTCCTGATAAGGGAGAAAGAGGCTCTTCAGCCAACAAGATAAAGCAGGAAATCTTGACCAAGATGCTTTCTGCCCGGAGTGCACCCAGAAGCTACAGAAAGGAATTCTGCCCGATATGTCAGAGGCAATGCACTAATGAGGACAGCACAATCGAATGCGATAGGTGCAGAGAAAAGACCCACGAGAACTGAACTGGCCTCATTGGTCAGGAAGTCAATTACCTTGAAAGAAAGAAAGAAAGAAAGAACAGGAAACTGATATGGCTGTGTGAAATGTGTAAACCTGAGTCACTGGACATGAATAAATCATGTGGGGTGGTAATAGCCGCCCTTGCCGAAAAGGTCGAGGACCTAACACAATACATCAAAACCCGACTTCAGGAAAACATGGAAAATCAGATCAAAGAGGCAGTATACAATGCTCACAGAATTAAACCAGCTAGAGCACGCTCTCATGCTGACGCTCCACTCAAGAAAGCGAAAGCACCCCTGTAGGTAACGTGCAAAGGAGTTTAGGGCAGAGCGCCTCACACAGGCAGTGTATGAAGGAGTTTAACACTGATTGTTGCACTTAGGAACAAGGAAGCCTCACTGTAAGCGGGGCGTGAAGAAGTTTTCCAAGGAGGGCTGCCTGATGAGGGAGAAAGAGGATCCTCAGCCGACAAGATAAAGCAGGAAATCTTAACCAAACTGCTTTCATAAATAACGAATAACTGGCGAGTGTTATGATTAACCAATTTTAGTGATTGCCTTCTTAAGTTAGAGAACGTAGAGCTTGGAATCTAACTAAAACGTGTTCTATAATCATTTGCTTGAAATAAAATCATTACAACCTTTCTCCTTAAGTCACTCATTATAAACCTATTGGGGAAAGTATGACTTATGAACATTTCTCGCACGGGTATTCAAATCGTATAATTTCATAAATATCGAATAACCGGTGTTATGATGATCCTATTTTCAGTGATTGCCTTCTTAAATTAGGGAACGTTCAACTTGGAATTCTGACGGAAAGTTAATGTATCGAATAACAGGAGAGTGTTACGGCTAAACTTTCAATCAATGGCCTCAACACACAAATGGCATTAACAGTGACAAATTGCATTCTAATTTCATAAATATCAATGAAAGAAACCACCCACGCTGATCGTTGCACTTAGGAACAAAGGAGTTGAGCGCAGAGCGCCTCACACAGGAACGGGAAAGCTACCCTGCAGGCAGTGTATGAAGGAGTTTAACACTGACTGTAAGCGGGGCGTGAAGAAGTTTTACAACGAAGGTTGTCCTGATAAGGGGGAAAGATGATCCTCAGCCAACAAGATTAAGCAGGGAATCTTGACCAAGATGCTTTCATAGTGAGTGTTATGATTCAATTTTCAGTGACTGCCTTCTGAAGTTAGAGAACGTAGAGCTTAGAATTCTAACTGAAATGTAAATAGTGTTCTATAACCGTTTGGTTGTAATAAAAACATAACAACCTTTGTCCTTAAGTCACTCATTATAAATCTATTGGGGAAAGTATCACTTATGAACATGCGAGATCCGCTAGTAATAATAAATGTGGTTAATTTCTGAATGATTTTTCTAATAATATTTTGTGGATTGATGCTTCAAGGAGTGGCATATAGTGAAATGCCAACATATTTAAGTGAGCTTTTGACATATTTTGGGTAATGATAATATGCCACAATATTTAAAATGTGAGAAGATATAAGTGCAGTTTTGACATCTTTTGGTCATGGAATAATGGAAGGAGATTAAATAAATAAAATTGTTTAAATAATAGGATCAGGATCATATCAGCCTATGATAATAATAATAAGAAGAAGAATCTCAAGTTTGATTTTCATTTATGAAGTTATAAGATCTAATCATCATAGACATTGAATGGAGTTATATGAGCGTTCATATGAACGTATTTCGGATTTGCAATGATGTCTCAAGTCTAGAGAGGTCGCCTTGACAAAGCCAGCGGATTGCAGGTACCGGTACGTCCCACGCTGGTAAAGACAGGTATATGTTTACTATGAACATAGTTCTTAGTAAGAATTGTACACCCGCCTGAATCAATACTATAAAGAAAATAACTTGTTTTTAGTACATGTTTCGAGGATTAATTACATTTTATCCCCTACATCAGCTATAAAACATATTAAGAGAACAAAATAAAACGTAGCACAGTAATAAAATACGTTACTAAACGTAATATGGTGCACGATATAATTTAGGTTGTAAGATCAGAATGAAATTAAATAGATGGTGACGGTGAACAGCTTGCATCAATACGGAACTACTATTTGTCATAAGCACCTGCATGCTACGTTTTATTTTGTTCTCTCAATATGCTTTTTAGCTGATGAAGGGGATAAAATGTAATTAATCCTCGAAACAAGTACTAAAAACAAGTTTAAATAATTAATTTTCTTTATAGTATTGATTCAGGCGGGTGTACAATTCGTATTAAGAACTATTCTAGCATATAAATACGGAACCACCATGAATCATTTAAATAATGTAATGAATATGAACATTTCGAAGACATGGTCTCAAGCATGGATGACTTGAGTGTTTGGTGTAGTATTACCGCATAGGTCAGGCAAATGGAATTATTGTGGCATTTATAAAGAGATGCTTGTTGAAGGAGCCGGAGCGCTTAGTATAATGGTCTGGTGTAATAATTAGGTCTCGATTATTAGCTTCTCGTATGTGTTGTAATGAGTCATATTGTTTATATGAGCTTAATTTTCTATAACCATTTCAAGGTTAACTAATATGTGACAACAATTCTGAATAAAATTGAGAATGATTATTTTTTATGCATCATTTACCTAGTGTAAATTTTGATTCTACTCAATTTTGACAACTCGGACAAGTGAATTATTCAGGAAAGGTGCAACGAATTCATCCGTGTGAAAATTTCAGAAAGTGATGTTTTTTGAAAGTGATTAAAATTTACAATGTGTTTATGGACACGATTGGACACTGATTAGTGTATAGGACTTTCATATTATAAAATAACATTCATTTACATAATTTTGTAGGATCTCGGGGTAAGAGACTAGCAATTTTAGCTACCCTGGAAAAACTAGGCAGAAGTGTTCAGTGTTTTCGCTTTTAAATATTTTAATAAAATTGGAAAGGTTTTATGTATTTTTTTTTATTTTTTTTATCCTTATATTCAGGCGGGGATCTCGAATTCAGTTAGCACCTTTGCCCAAACCCCGTTTCCCTTAGTTTTGCGAGTCTCGTGCTCAACTGTTTTCGAGATTCTCGCATATGTGGGCATTGGTCTTCGGACAAATGGGCACAGTTCGACATCCTTGGACGTCCCCTACGTTTCTTTCCCAATACTCTGCCCTCGATAATGGTTAGTAGAAGAAAGTCGTGCCTGAATACATCTCCAAGAAACTTATTTTCCTCTTCCTTGTTTAATAAACATCGATCCTCCTTCAAATCCTGCAGAACAAGCTCATTTGCTTTCCTGTCCATCCAGTTTGTTCTTGTCATTCTTCTCCAAAACCACATTTCTGTAGCCTTAAGTTTTGTGTCTTCCAGTTTCCCTAAAGTCCAGGTTTCGCATCCATACAGTAAGAACCCCCAAAACAAATTTCTTTAGAAATAGCTTTCTGGGCTTTCTAGTCCTCACACTGAGGTGATTATTTAGCAATAGGCCTAAGTTCTTTCTATTTCGGAAGGCTTGTTTTGCTAACATTACTCTTTTCTTGATTACTGACAGGCACTTGTTATTAGAGGTTATCACACTACCCTAATATGGGTAAGTAAGCCCCTAAAATTCATTATTTATAATTTGAAAATGTGACGGCAGTCGAGATTTGAACCCGAATCTGCTGCTGTTCGGACAGGTGCGTTTAACCACTTACTCCAACGAGAATCATACTGTGGTCATATTTTCAAATCTTACTCACCATAAAAAGCCGCTCCAAAGATAGCTATACCCTAAAAGCATGTCTACATTTTCTGTTGATTTGAATTGAATGAAAATGTATTGCAGCCAAATGGCCAATTAGTACATTCATAAATAACACATTAATACCGAAAAGGTTTCCAGTAGCTCGAGGTATGATGTCTCTTTGCTGTATTCAGTCCTTGATTCATGCTGCTAATCAACCCCGTGCACTTGGGTGTGTTCAATTAGTATGACACCCTGTGTTTCTGTGTGACTAACTTATTACGCGACTTATGCTTGAGGTTTGTGGGTGAGAAACGGCATCTTTTACTGTGTAGTAGTCACGTCCCTAACGCAAGCACAAAATTTCTACCCCAGGTCTTTTATAATAGATCCTCTGCCAGGATTTAAATCAGTGTACAAACAAGTTGATCTGCTTTTACGTTATTCAGTGCTGTATCACGATATTTGTATCAAGGCCGTTTCGATATTTGAATGCGTTATTTTGCTCCTTAGGGTACCTCTCGTTTAATATCCATGTACTGCACTTACAGATGGCGCCTGTCGTCAGACGCAACGTTTTGCACAGGAAATGACTCGCACCACTGTTTCTGTGATCGTTTTCAGTTGGATCCTTATTGTGAATGAGGAGATTTTTATAAGACGCCCAAAAAAGAACTTGTGAATTAGCGTAACACATGTTTCATACTGCAGCAGCATGGACAGGCAAGTGACACGACAGAAGATTAAATTAATTCACACGCCAACGGCAGGGACTCTTCACATTAGGCCTTCCATGAGATTCCGCAGTGCATTCGATGTTACCCAAAAGCATTATACGAATAGATAAGTTATACAGTAATACGAAGGGCACATTCGCTAGGCTGTGGAAAAGTGTATTTTACAAAACATTCTTGCTCAGCCGAAAATCAGTAAAAGTTTAACATTCTGCCATCTATTTTATGTTCGGGCCCTTTCAAGCAAAGAGCAGCTTGTTGCAAAGTTAATTGCGTGAACAATACTTGTGTCAAGTTTAAAAGCACACAACTACACCAGATGAAACAAAGGTAGCATTCCGCTTATTCCAATCGTAATGACCTACTGCGGCTTTAACTTGTGGAAACTTCTTTCTATGCCTGTCAGCCCGAGTCAAGCCAACAGATATCACGAGTGCGTGTCAACCCGAGTCAATACAACAGACATCACGAGTCGGAATCATCAACGCGCTTATCTGACAAAATGTAAAAAGCTTGCAAAGCAACCGGCAAAATATTATACATATAGGACATGCGCGTACGCTCTGAAACACAATTTTCCGTCAACTGAAACGGTTATTTATTTATTTATTTATTTATTTATTTATCGTAGCCTATGGCTTTTGGTGCCGGGAGTGTCCGAGGACAGGTTCGGCTCGCCTGAGTCTGCAGCTGCATCCAGCGGACACCCTCAGGGTGAGCTACAAGTTCCGTTCAATTTCAAGTCGTTCCAACTTTCGCTACCAGATATCTAGTGATACCTAGTGGTGAACGTTGGAACTTAGAGCGTTCCGACGAAATCTAACCTAACAATTTAGCTTCACCAAGTTTAGTCTGAGGAAGGATCTTTTACGTGCCATAAATCTATGACATGGGACCGCCGGCTTTACTTCCCCACCGAAGGAAGGCATACTGAAGGATTTTTAACGCTCTTAAAAAATCCGACGACTTCGGTCGGGTTTGAACCCGCTATCTTGGGCACAGCAGCTCAGCATGCTACCAACTACGCTACCGAAGCCGCTAACTGAAACAGTTAGGAAAGAGAGAATAGGTAGAAAACCGTGGATCACTCAGGATATACTCAAATTGATGGATGAAAGGCGGAAGCACAAGAATGTAAGAGATGAAAAGGGGAAAGCAGAATACAGACGTCTGAGAAATGAGGTTAACAAGAAGTGCAAGGAAGCGAAAGAAGAATGGTTGAAAGAGAAATGTGCTGGTATAGAAAATTGTCTGAAATTAGGAAAAGTAGACACAGCTTATCGAAGGATTAAGAATACTTTTGGGGAAAAGAAGACTAAGTGCTGTAATATTAAGGACACAAATGGAAAGCCTCTAACAGATAGGGAAGAAAAGGTTGAGAGATGGAAAGCTTACATAGAGAGTTCGTAAAAGGGAAAGGAGATTGAGAATCATGTAATGGAAAGGGAGGAGGAAATTGATGAGGATGCGAAAGGAGACTTAATATTGAGATCAGAATTTGATAGAGCTTTGGAAGACTTAAGCAGGAACAAAGCACCAGGCATAGATGATATACCGATTGAGTTGCTACGCTGCATAGGAGAGGAAGGTCTGATCAGGTTATTTCACTTGGTGTGTAGGATTTATGAGACAGGTGAGGTACTCCCTGATTTCAAGAAGAATGTAATCATCCCTATACCAAAGAAAGTGGGAGCTGACAGATGTGAAGATTACCGTACAATAAGCTTGATTACTCATGCCTCAAAGATCCTATCTAGACTAATTTACAAGAGGATTGAGAGCCAGATAGAAACGGGGTTGGGTGAAGACCAGTTTGGTTTCAGGAGAAATGTAGGAACAAGGGAAGCTGTACTAAGTCTTAGGCTGATTTTGGAAGGTAGAATAAGGAAAGATAAGAGAACGTTCATGGCTTTTGTGGACTTAGAAAAGGCTTTTCATAACGTTGATTGGACTAAATTGTTTGACATTTTGAAATCGATTGGAATAAAGTACAGGGTTAGGAGGGTGATATGCAATCTATACAGAAACCAGACAGCAGTCATTCGAGTTGAAGGACATGAGAGAGAAGCTGGTATCCAGAAAGGTGTAAGGCAAGGCTGCAACTTATCACCCATACTTTTCAATCTTTACATTGAACAAGCAATGAAGGAAATTAGAGAAAAATTTAATGTGAGAGTGAAGATTCAAGGAGAAATAATTTCAACTCTGAGATTTGCTGATGACATCGTCATCTTGGCCAGCAAGCCTGAGGATTTGAATGAGTTAGGTAGATTTCATTAGAAAGCTAACTATTGCAATGGGTCCCATTTTTCGACTTCCGGAAAATTTCGACATATCTTCGCGTTTCACATCCCCCAGACCCCAAAACCACCGTCAGTTCAAAAGTTTATATATATATATATATGTATCAGTTTCTTGTGGACACGATAACTGCCGTAATTTTGCTCCAATCACTTTGAATTGTTTATATAATATGTATCCCCTTACAATCTAGGTCGAGTTCGTTAATGGGCAAAATCGGTCAAAGGGGGTGAAAATGGGAGGCTTTTTTCGAAAAAGTGAAATATCGCTATAACTCTCTTAATATCTGAAATATTGAATCCATTCAAAGTTCATACTATGTGTCGGACAAGGCCCTAAAATGTATGTTTGAAAAGTTTTTTGATAGCACCAAACATTGACCAAAGGGGTGGGAAAAAGTGGGTTTTTCGGGAAACATTAATCGTATCTCAGTTAATAGGCACAATATCAAAACCGTACAAAATGGACAATATTCCTCCAATAATTACCTAAAACTTTTGTCTGAAAGAATTTTTGATATGACCCACCATTACGCCACGGGGTGAGCAAAGTGATTTAAATTATAAGAAAATCCAAGTGCCAAGAGAGGTTGCCATGACAACTTTACTTTTAATTGATAAGGGATGAGCCATCAGCAGTTGCTATGACAACTCCACTGCACGAGATAACATTCAGTTTTCCATCTGTCTGTGGGAAGCGACTTCGGTATCGGAACTGGTAGCATGCTGAACTTCTATGCCCAAGGTCGCGGTTTCAAACCCGGCTGAAGTGGTCGGATTTACTAAGAGCGCTAAAAAAAACTGAGTTTGCTTTCCTTCGGAGGGGAAGTTCCAACGTTCGTTGCGAGTTGATGGTTCCGATGGCATCTAGTAGCCAAGTTCACAGCTAGGTGTCGTTGATGGTAATATTTTAGGTAGATTTCATTAGAAAGCTAACTATTGCTATGGGTACCATGTTTCGATTTCCGGAAAATTTCGACATATCTTCGCGTTTCACATCCCCCAGACCCAAAAACCACCGTCAGTTCAAAAGTATATATATAATTTATGTATGTATATATATCCTTCTTCTTAGCGTCATCCCGTAGGAACGGGGTCCGCTTTTTGGATCAATGCACGCCATTTCTTGCAATCTAATGCTTCGCGTGAAGTTTCTTGATCGTAAATCGGCGTTAATGGTGTCGAGCCACCGCAATTTTGGTCTCCCACGCTGTCTCTGGCCGTCGACCGTTAGATGGTAGGCCGAGCCGATGACTGAACTTTGTGGTGCACGGACAACGTGCCCATACCAACGGAGTCTCCATTCCTGCATTTTCTCATTGATTGGGGCCACGCCAGCTGTATGTCGAATCGTTGTGTTGGGGATATGGTCGAGCAGAGAAATGTCTAATGATCTTCGCAGCATCAGCATTTCCATGACATGAAGCGAGTGCTCAGCACTTCTATGTGCTGGCCAACACTCGGTACCATATAACGCAACTGGTCTCACCATTGTGCGGTATATCTTTGATTTTAGGCGGATAGGCATCTTCTTATCACAAATAACACCGGTGACATCTCTGAATCGCATCCAAGTCGCATTGATCCGTTCTCGCACATCTTCATTCACAAAGCTGTCGCCATTCAATCGTGAGCCTAGGTATCGGAATGTATTTACCTTGGTAAGAGGAGCTCCAGTAATACCTATAGTACCAGGGGATGGAATCGTTTCGAGGTATTCAGTCTGGTGGATGTTCAAACGAAGACCAAATCCTTGCAGACGGTCATGCCATGTCTGCACTTGGGTTTCAAGATCCTTCCTGGAGTCTGCCGCAAGCATCACATCATCAGCGTATAGCAATGTCCATGGGACACACTTCTGCAGGTCTCGCGTTATGGAATTCATGACGATAACAAAGAGCAGGGGAGACAGAGCTGAACCTTGATGAACCCCAACTGTCACAGGGAAGCTGACAGTGAGTCCTGCAGGGCATCGCACGTGGCTTTTGGTGTTGTTGTCCAGCATTTTTATCCAGTTTATATACACACATCAAAAAAAGTTTTGCATCACCTCGGTTCCCAGATCTCCGGCATATAGACGTTGACTGTGTATATTGTATCCAAGATACAGTCCCTTTGACTGTTCATAGATGTCACAAAAACTGCTCAAAGATGTAAACAACCATGCATGAGCAGGGCCTATTAGACGGAGGGGGTACGACAGCCGATCAGTTCCAGTCATTCCACCAGGACGAAGGTACGCTGCTCATGTTGTCTGTAGTTCTACCATGCCTAGAAGGTCAATACCGCAGTTCGATCGCGTCCGCATTGTTACTTTGTGTCAAGAAGGGCTCTCAACAAGGAAAGTTTCCAGGCGTCTCAGAGTGAACCAAAGCGATGTTGTTCGGACATGGAGGAGGTACAGAGATACAGGAACTGTCGATGACAGGCCTCGCTCAGGCCGCCCAAGGGCTACTACTGTAGTGGATGACCGCTACTTACGGATTGCCGCTCGGAGGAACCCTGACAGCAATGCCACCATGTTGAATAATGCGTTTCGTTCAGCCACAGGACGTCGTGTTTCAACTCAAACTGTGCGCAATAGGCTGCATGATGCGCAACTTCACTCCCGACGTCCATGGCGAGGTCCAGCTTTGCAACCCCGACACCATGCAGCGCGGTACAGATGGGCCCAACAACATGCTGAATGGACCCCACGGAATTGGCATCACGTTCTCTTCACCGATGAGTGTCGCATATGCCTTCAACCAGACAATCGTCGGAGACGTGTTTGGAGGCACCCTGGTCAGGCTGAACGTCTTAGACACACTGTCCAGCGAGTGCAGCAAGGTGGTGGTTCCCTGATGTTTTGGGGTGGCATTATGTGGGGCCGACGTACGCCACTGGTGGTCATGGAAGGCTCCGAAACGGCTTTACGATACCTGAATGACATCCTCCGACCCATAGTGCAACCATATCGGCAGAATATTGGAGAGGCATTTGTCTTCATGGACGACAATTCTCGACCTCATCGTGCACATCTTGTGAATGCGTTCCTTCAAGATAACGACATCGCTCGACTACAGTGGCCAGCATGTTCGCCAGACATGAACCCTATCGAACATGCCTGGGATATGTTGAAAAGGGCTGTTTATGGACGTCTTGACCCACCAACCACTCAGAGATTTACGCCGAATTGTCGTTGAGGAGTGGGACAATTTGGACCAACAGTGTCTTGATGAACTTGTGGATAGTATGCCACGGCGAATACAGGCATGCATCAATGCAAGAGGACGTGCTACTGGGTATTAGAGGTAGTGGTGTGTACTGCAATCTGGACCACAAATGCTGAAAGTCTAGCTGTATGATGGTACAACATGCAATGTGTGGGTCTCATGAGCAATAAAACGAGCTGAAATGTTGTTTGTGTTGATCTCTATTCCCTTTGTATTTAACGGTTCCGGAACTCTTGGAACCGAGGTGATGCAAAACTTTTTTTGATGTGTGTACATTTCTGGAACTTGATGATCTCGGAGAGCGTACCAAATCATCTGGTGTGGTACTCGATCAAATGCCTCCTCGAGGTCAAGGAAAGTAAGATGTAGTGGCCTCCTCTTCTCTCGGAATTTCTCCATCAGCTGGCACACAGCAAAGATTGCGTCTATCGTGCCACATCCCTTGACAAACTCACATTGATTTGCTGAGAGCTGTACGATGTTCCTCAGCCTATTGTCTAGGATACGTTCGAATATTTTCATAGTGTGGGAGAGAAGTCTAATTGGACGGTAATTGGTACATTCAGCTGGGTCACCCTTACCCTTAAAGATAGGTACTGTGATACTAGTTGACCAATCTGTAGGTATTTGACCACAGAGAATAATTGAATTGAAGAACTCTTGTCAGTCAGGTGGTCGCGTTGTCAGTAAGTTCCTCAATTTTCCAGATGTCTGCAGAAAGGTCATCTAGCCCTGGGGCCTTTCCATTTTTCATGCTACGAATGGCAACTTTGACTTATCTTCAGTGATACAAGGTACTGGTCCAGCTGTAACATAGATGTCTGGTATTTGTGGGTGAGGGAATTCAGTGTTGAATACTTCACTAAAATACTCTCGCCAACGGTGCAGAATCATCTTGCTATCGTGAAGTCGTCGACCATTCTTATCCTTCACACACATATAGTGTTCTATATCCTGACCTGCTCTACACCGTGCTCGGGCTAGTCGGTAGAGAATTTTGTCTCCGTCTTTAGTTGTCAGTTGATCATATAAATGTTTGTAGTGATCTACTTCAGCCTCAGCAACTGCTCTTTTTGCCTCCTTCTTGGTGGCTTTGTATTTCAGAAGATTCTCCTCAGTCGGTGATGTTCGCAACTGTTTAAAAGCGTTTCTTTTTCATGCACCATTTCCTGTACCTTGTCTGTCCACAACCACGTATGTTTATCAATTCTACGTGTGCCGGGCTGTGTTACACCAAGCTCAGATTGAGCTATACTAGTTACGCAGTTGTTGAATGATGCCCAAGTATAATCCGTATTTACAGAATCAACTGGAGGGAACACAATATTCTCACTGAATGCCACTTCATGGTCTTGTAGCTTCCACCATTTGATTTTGGCATGACATTTCACATAGGGTTTTCTTATGTAACCTTTCATTCTAAGATCGGTAACTAGCAGTTTATGTTGAGGGGCTAAACATTCAGATGGTATGACCTTAGTGTATATGACAATTGGGAAATCTCTCCTACGAAGTAGTACATAGTCAATCTGAGTATTGTGCCCTCCGCTAGTGTAGGTGATCAAGTGTGATTTGCGTTTCTTAAAGAAGGTGTTAGTGATAATTAGATCATTTGCTTCAGCAAATTCAAGGATCCTGTTCCCGTCTTCTCTGAGATCATAGTCAAAATTTCCATGGCAGTCATACCCCTCGCTGGTACTGCCAACATGTCCATTAAGATCTCCACAAAGTAGAAATAGGTCTTCTTCATTGCACGTTGTAACGGCATCTTGAAGTTCGTTCCAGAATGTGTCTTTAGCTGTCTCATCACAGCCTGTCTGAGGGGCATACGCTGAAAATATATGTATACGGCGAGTTGGGGTGACGATAACTGCTGACATGAGACGATCGGAGTAGCGATGTACAGCTAATACTTGGTTGCGAAGTTTTTCATTCACTACAATAGCGACTCCCTGGCTATTAGTCGTACCATGATAGATCAACTTATACCCTTCTCCAATATCTCTAGATTTCTGCCCTTTCCACCGTGTCTCTTGTAGACGAGCCAGATCTACGCAACGAGATTTTAGGATTGCTACCAATTCGCGACTGCGACCTGTCAATGTCCCAATGTTCCAGGAATTAATATATATCAGTTTCTTGTGGACACGATAACTGCCGTAATTTTGCACCAATCACTTTGAATTTTTAACCGAATATGTATACCCATAAAATCTCGGTCGAGTTCGTTACTGGGCTAAATCGGTCGAAGGGGATGAAAATGGGGGACCTTTTTCGAAAAAATGAAATATCGCTATAACTCTCTTAATATGTGAAATATCGAATCCGTTCAAAGATCATACTATGTGCCGGATAAAGCTCAAAAATTTATGTTTGAAACGTTTTTTGATAGCACCAAACATTGACCAAAGGGGTGGGAAAAAGTGGGTTTTTCGGGAAACATTAATCATATCTCTGTTAATAGGCACAATATCAAAACCGTACAAAATGGACAATATTCCCCTAATAATTACCTAAAACTTTTGTCTGAAAGAATTTTTGATATGAGCCACCATTACGCCAAGGGATGAGAAAAATGATTTCGGAATTACAAGAAAATGCCAAGAGATATCAGTGGTTGCCATGGCAACACTACTAAATTGATGAGGGATGAGCCATCAGACGTTGCCATGACAACGCACTTGCGCGAGATCAGATTCAGATTTCCATCTGACTAAGTGTGAAGCGGCTTCGGTGACGTAACTGGTAGCATGCTGCACTTCTATGCCCAAGGTCGCGGGTTCAAAGCCGGCCAAAGTCGTCAGATTTTCTAAGAGCGCTAAAAATCCCTCAGTATGCTTTCCTTTGGAGGGGAAGTTCCAACGTTCGTTGCGAGTAGAGGATTGCGGTGGCATCTAGTAGCCAAGTTCACAGCTAGGTGTCGTTGACGGTAGTATCTGGTAGCAACATTAGGAACTACTGCTTGAAATTGAGCGTCTGCATTCCTTACCTGAATTACAGACTAATACGGCCATCACAATTCACACCGTTTATCAGACAGATTCTACACTTACCCAAAGTACACGGGGTTACAGGACAGCGTTGTCGCAGCCCCTAAACTGAGGAACCAACCAACATCTCTGCGGGAGATATAATTTTGCGTGAAGAAGTAACAGACCGTTACATAGTTACACATCAGTGTCGAAACCTTGCATAAGGACAAGTATAAAAATGGACTCCAAATGACAAGAAGGTTACCGTCATCGTAAGACAATAGCATGTTTAAAATATGCATAAAATGACGAAAAACAAAGTTAATTACTCTCCAATTATAAAATACTTTCACGCAATAAATGTGGTCTGATCCTTCTACGAAAACCTGCATATTCTGCATATTTTCGCCTATCCCCAAGTTTGTCCGGTGAAATCTACCTCCGCCTTCCGGCGTGCCAAGAGGACTTTTTTTTTGAATGGTATGGACTCCGTCTTACGGACAGGATTCATGATGAAAATTAATAAATGTAAAACAAAAATACTGGAATGCAGCCGAAATAAATCAGAAACCTCTATGGAGATCAAATTGGCAGGTGAAAAGCTGAAGGAAGTAGGAGACTTATGTTACTTAGGAAGCAGAATAACCAGTGATGGACGAAGCAATGAGGATATAAAAAGTAGGTTGGCTCAGGCAAGAAAAGAATTTCTACAAAAAAGGAATCTGCTGACATCGAATATAGATTTAGGTATTAGGAAGTCATTTTTGAAAGCCTTTGTCTGGAGCGTGGCACTCTATGGAAGTGAAACTTGGACTATTGGTGCAGCAGAAAAGAGGAGAATTGAAGCATTTGAAATGTGGTGTTACAGGAGAATGATGAAGATCAGGTGGGTAGATAGGGTTACAAACAAAGAGGTATTAAGACGAGTGGGAGAGGAGAGATGTTTCTGGCGACTGCTAATGAAGAGAAGAGATAGGTTGGTAGGACACATACTAAGACACCCAGGAATAGCAAGCTTAGTTATGGAAGGAAGGGTCGAGGACAAGAACTGTAGGGGTAGACCAAGGTTAGAATATGTTAAACAGATTGCCTCGGATGTAGGGTGTGGTAGCTATGTAGAGACGAAACGATTAGCTCAGGACAGGAAGGCATGGAGAGCTGTATCAAACCAGTCAAAAGACTGAAGACTCAAACAACAACAATCTGTCCTGAGGAAAAGCAAATTTAATGCGCTGAGAGAAGAATGTTATAGGCTTACATTAGTTGACAGCACGCAGTCGGGCTTCAACCATGACTCTTCGTCTGCACTACAGAGCTATTTATTTATTGAAGCCGTATGCACTCGTACGGATGTGTACAAGTAGGCTACAATAAATTGCACCAAATTAAATATACGCATACATCAAGGGATGGATGTGAAACCTGATTAATAAGTACTATCACTAAGTCCCGAGAGTGCTCACCGTTAATATCGGTTGGTTCCTTACTTTAGGGGCTGCGACAACGCGGTCATGTAGCCCCGTGTACTTTGAGTGTGTGTAGAATCTGTCTGATAACCGGTGATAATTGTGATGAATGTATTAGTGTGTGTTATCAGTTATTTTAATTCAAGTAAGGACTGCAGACTATAATTTCAAGTAGTTCCTACTTTCGCTACAAAATGTTACCGTCCACGACACCTGGCTGTGAACTTCGCTACTGCTAGATGCCATCGCAACCAGCTCCCGGTGATGAACGTTGGAACTTAAGAGCATTAATCTAACCTAACCTACAAATTTTGGCTTCACAGAGGTGTAGTTAGCGGAAGGTTCTTTTACATGCCATAAATCTATCCTGACAAGGGACCGCCGGCTTTACTTCCCCTCCGAAGGAAGGCACACCGAGGGACTTTAAACGCTCTCAAAAAATCAGAGCCGGGTTTGAACCCGCTACCTTGTGCATAGAAGCTCAGCATGTTACCAAAGCCGCCACCGTTAATATCCAGAAGCTTCTGAATTTAGAGAAATATTGCATAATCAACCCTAAGGTAATTCCAGAGAATTCTGATCATTTGATTTTGTTCTTGTAGCACCACCAATGAAGCTGAAGTTGAATGACAACTATTATGACGTCGTTCGCGTTGCAATAAATACCCGTATAAGTTAAGAGATCTTAACCTGTCTCGTTTCATCAGGCTATAGTGTTCAAGGAGCTTAGATATCTAACCTCCTTGACTTTCATAGTGATTCGACTCGAGGAACAACGAAATTCGACATGCAAGCTACCCTCTGGGTGTCAAATTACAAAGCTTGCACCCGGCACCCGAGGCCATACGATATGCTTATTATTATTATTATTATTATTATTAGGCTTGGTAAAATTATATATGTAATGAACAACATTAGTTTCCGTGTAAATAAGTCCTTAAATTAATTTGGGCTACTCCGGCGTCGTGACTAAGTGGAAAAGGCGATTTCCACTTGATCCGAAGGACCACAAGTCGTGCGAATTAAACCCTGGTATGGGTATTTATGCCATGTTCATTTATTTCATCCGTATCGCGGAACTCAAGACCGATTACTTGCAACAGGCATCTCAGAAGCTCGTTGGTAATTCATTTTAGGGATTTGGAACATAATAGCCATTAGCCCCGTGCACTTCGATGTGTGTTCAATTTGTTTGATAACCTGAGGGGTGACTAGTAGTGTGTGTAACTGTAATTAACGTCGAAAATGGGACAGGTGCCCCGGTACTTTACTACCCTGGCATTTGGCTGGAGGGAGTAGGGATACCACACTCAGTATAGCCGCTGTGAGCGCCAAACTTCAGAATTGCTGCAGCTTCCCATCGCGGTCGTGGTGAACGATATAACGCACAAGGCTACACTGCGGGGTTCTCCAAGTTGACATGCCGTTAATATTATTTAATGCAGGTAATTTTTTGAAATTCATTGTCTCAATTTTATATAAAGCTGATATGACAGCCAGTTATTGTCATATCGTTATCAAATGTTAAGAAAATCAGTGAATGCAAAGAACGAAGCTTCGGATACGGCACTCAAACAAACAAACCAACCAACCTGAATATGCTTCTTTTTAGGGTAATTCTACTCTCACTCCCCCAAAAAGGCAAAGATGGTTCTATATCTCAAGTTATGGAGCTCATATCAGAATCCTTGGTTGTACACTACTACAGACACCAATATAACACAGGTTATCAAATTCCACTATCCATGAGTTTAGGGACCAAAATTGTCCTAGTCCCAAAATAGGGACCATTTGAGATGTATTCGCAACATCCTTGCGAATACATCTCAAATGGTTTCTCATCTATCAACTCAGAGACCACTTACTCCATTCATGTATCAAATTTTCTCTAATCCTCCTTTTGCTGACCTCATTCGTGCGAATACATCTCAAAAGGTTCCTCATCTATCAACTCCGAGAGTACTTCATTCATGTATTAAATTTTCTACAATCCTTCTCTTTTCTAACTCCTGGATTGCAGGCATTGACAACCTCGATGATACATCCCAACTGGACATCTGAACTCAGGTCCAGTGCAATAAACATCTTTAAAAAAATAATATCGGGTTACGTGAGACCATGCAAAAACAAAAAACGACTGGGGTGAGTCAACCATGTTCCGAAACCTTCTTGATAAGAGTGTGAGAAATATCTGGACACACACAAGGAGGAGTCAGCGCCCTGGTTGAATTGGAACTTGGAGAACAAATGAAGTTATTCTTTTCCTCGGAGCCTCATGCCATCAATTAAAGGTTGAACCAAGTGTCTCATAGCACTTCCATGGTACATCAGTAAAACGAGTTACGATATTTGCATATACAACACTGTTAAATCGTCTAACTCGACTGGAGGTGGTACGAGCAAGTTCGACGGGACTTCACTGACAATCGATTGCAAAGGAGCATTGACCCACGCAAGGTGGCCCAGGTCCTGACCTAATTCAACAGAATATTCTTCCTGCTATTTTAGTGGATAGCTATATAATAAGCATCAGTTCCATGATTATTGGTAGATATACAATTGTGTGAAGAGTGAACTGTGAAGAAATGTTGAATCGCAGCAGCAGCACCAGCAATAGTAGTAGTAGTAGTAGTTTGTTTACAGTTTTAGTTTACAGTTTGTTTATTTATGCCCAATTTTACATTTTTTGGTCCTACCAAGCTAACGCTTGTCGGTAGGTGACAATTATAGTTACAATATATATGTTAGGCCTAACAAACACAATTAAATTTACACAATATACAGTCCAAACTCTCACCTTCCAATTATTTTATATAGTGCCCCTAATAATAATAATTCACAAAGATATTTAATCAGCTCATAACAATTAATATTGGTTAAAATTATTATAATATGTTAATATTAATATAATAAAGAATTTGTAGTAAATTATAATATTTTTACCCACCTTAAAACAACAGTTATGTCGTTACAATTGTAAAAACTTAAAATACAAATGTTACTATCATGTTCATAGTCTAATACATATAAAAGCAGTTGTCCACTTAGTCTAAGGAGTTATTTACTATCCAATTTTTATATCTCTTTTGTTTTGATTTGTTTTTGACATACTCTCAAAGACCAGCAGTGAATGTGGTAGCTTGTTAAATAGAAAAGGTACCATGTAAGCTAATGTTCTTTTGCCAAATTCATTATTTGTTTTTGGAATTACAAAATGTAAATTCTTAAATCATTGTTTTAAATGATCTTTGAAACTACTATTAAAAAAATATTTTTAGTTTGGAAGTAATATGCTTGTCCCACCTGAAATTACAATCGATATACACACCTAAGTATTTTTGACGTTACATTTTTTAATGTTGTACAGTAAATTTTTCCATCTGAGGCAAAATATGCTAAGAATGACATACTATGGATTAGTGGAAAGTGTAATTTGATATGGAATAAAGGCTTGGGGACTTGCTTCAAAAACTTATATTAGAGCTCAGCAACTCTAACTGAAACCCCGGAAAAAATGCGAACTAAAAGTACTTCCCCCCTGCCCGCTCTGACCAACTCAAGCAAGACCAATATCTGTGCAGAGGGTGTAGTCCATCGCTTGTCGGGAGCCAATAGATGTGTTGACAAGCGTTCACAGTCCACTCTCTCGCTCAAGCTCGCCCCCCTCTCTGTCACACTGACTGACAGAGGTAGCGCTGTCACCAGGGTCTCACTTCAAGTTGCTGAGCTCTAATAGAATTACCAGCATTCAGACAAGTTTCCTTAAATTCTTTGTAAGACATGGTGATAGGCATGGATTATACTCACCAGTGATATTGTTCTCCAATTGTCAGATAATGCCTTGTAGGGGCCTAATATATTTAATGATAATTATGGATAATTTTCGAGATATCGACCTGAAATTTGGTACGGCGAAAGGGATGCGGCCTGTGAGGAACCATATTGTTGGGCGTTAAAATCGGTGCAGGGCCGGACCTCTTTCAGGGGCCCGTTTTTTTTGTATCGATATATCTCGGAAACGGTTGGTTGTATCGAAAAAAGTTAAGTACACAGGTGTAAGATCTCCGCGGTATGCAATTTCTTTACTGATAACGATTTTTAGATATCTCTCACCGTTTTTTTGGCCCCTGAAGATGTACGTATGTCCGTGACGTTTTTGCGTTTATTAAAGTACAGGTCGCAATTTTCAAGATATCGAGCTGAAATTTGGTACGGGGAAAGAGTTCGGGCCTGTGATGAACCCTATTACCGGACGTTAAAATCGGTGCAGGGTCGGACCTTTTTGGGGGAACTGATTATCATCCTTTTTTTTGAATCGATATATCCCGGAAACGGTTGGTCGTATCGAAACAACTTAAATGTACAGGAGTAAGATCTCAGTGATTAGCAACTTTTATACCTCTAATCATATTTTGATATCTCTCGCCGTTTTAAATTTATTAAATGCTTTTGGTTTTTGAAAAAAATGGGGCCCAAATGTATATAATAATTTGTAAACATTCAACTGATCGTCTCATTGAATTCTACGGAAAATTATCTATAATAACCCGTTTTCACCTTTTCAATAAGTTAAATAATGTATTTACAGCTGTAATAAATTTTCCATTTCCGAGGACGTCCGGCTTTCATAACCACGTGATGGTGTCAGCATTGCCTAGAATAACATTTTATAATTTTCCTACATTACCACACAATCGGGCCAATGGCCCGAAATGCAAGGCATGAGGCTTTGCTGCCAACGAAGTTGTTGTTTGAGATTATTAGAGATCGGGCCATTTAGGAAGACGGCTGGTGAGGGGAAATGTGCGAGTGAGAAAGCTGAACCGTGGGAGAGAGAACGCTGACTTCCCCTTCTCGCTCGGTGTTGTGGCGACGTATAGTCGACCCGAAATTTTTGTCATAGCGGACGTGTAACTCCGGAGATTTTCAGTTAGTGGAATTCCCTTCCAGCTGTAAATTACAGACATACCTAGCAGAAATGTATTTATTTAGAAGCGTTACAGATGGAAGATAGATTAAGGAGTTAGAACATAATTTAACCACTTATTCTAGTAACTGTCAAAATATTTTTCGTGTATCAATTTGCATAGCCAATGGTTTAAATTACAGTGGAACGTGGCTAATTCGAACTTCTATAATTCGAAATCCTCTTTAATTCGAATTTTTCTCTTGGTCCCTAGCATTTTATATACAATCAATGTTGGGGGCGTGGTGGCGCAGCGGTCAAGCTGTTGGCCTCTCACCAAGGTGGACCGGGTTCGATTCCCGGTCAATGCAGAAGTGAAATGACATGTCCTGTAGTTCGGATTCCACTAAAAAGGAGGTCCCGTGGCTAATGATCGTATGATTAACGGTCACGTAAATCTAAAAGCTTCCTTCATATACAATCAATGCTAAACAAGAAGTTCCGTGACGAACTAAAGAGCCTACTTTTCTTAAAATTTAAGATTCATGCCAATGATTAATGACGAAATTAAGTTGGTAATATAGAAATTTCTAATTAGTTCGAAATACTGTATACCTGGCATAATGTAGCCTAATAAAGCACTACAGTTAGCAGCCCTGGTGACTGAATATATTCTTAGATCCATTCTTAGGGTACAGAATACAAAATTTGATTGAAGTCCAATGGATAGCATGGACGTTATAAACAGTTAAACATTGGATCTAACAGCGCGCGTAAAATCATGTTGGCAACAATGCCATGCATGTATTGGTCAGAAATAATCTGAAATAATATGATCTGTTGTTGTGCCAATTTTGAATGAAATCCATTAGTTAGTATTGAAGTTACATGAATTTGAAGTTGGACCTCTAAGCAGGCTTAGAATCATGTTGGTAGCACTGAAGTATATAAGTTACTCCAAATTAATATAGAATGTCAGGTACTATACGTGTGCATAGTTTAAAACTGTCGGCTTGCATACTTTCTGATATATGGGTATTTGGATTAAAACAAATTGAGAGCATTTATCAACAGTTGGCAGCCCCGGTGGCTCTTAAGAATACGCTCAGTCATATCTGTTGATGTACACATAGCACATACGAAATTTGGTTGAAATCCAATTGATAGTGTAGAAGTTATATGCATTTAAAATTTGGACCTATCAGCAGGCTTATAATCATTTTGGCAACACTGCCATGTATGGCCTCCTGGAAATTAAACTGCAAAATTATTATCTATACGTGTGCCAATTTTGAAATAGCTCCGATTCATACCTTCCAAGATATCCAACATGGAGCTCAAATTTCAAATGCGATTTTTCAGCAGTTGGTGGCACTGACATCATTTTCAAATATGGCCGTGAGATATTCAGGTATAGGTCTTTACTCCTACCAAATTTTGTTTCGTTTGCTGCAGCCGTTTAGGAGTTGATAGGGGGGGGGGGCGGGGGGCACACACACAGCCAGCCAGACAGACAGACAGAGACACACACATTTGCCCGATCTCATAAGTCTACTTTTTCCTCATTTTTGCAAAATGTGAAAAGTAGGCTAAAAATCGTGGTTAATTCGAATTATATTTTGGATAATTCGAATTTTTAGTGTAAAAAGCCGATCAGAAGCCAATCAGTTGGGCAAGCAACAAACCACTTCACAGAAATTAGGCGTTTATTTTGAAAGTAGAAATGACGTAAGTGGTTCTGGTTTCCGTTCCTTTAATTTGTTAGATTCTTTGTGAAGGCTGAGAGACTTAATTATAGGAAATAGGTAACAATCTCAAACTATTGTGAAAAACAGTAGATTTCTCTGCGACTTAACTAGATTGCTGGATTACTACTGTCGTTAAATAGGTGAATAGTAAATTTTGGTTTAATTTTTCATTTGAAACTTTTGAGGTTATTCACAATTCAGTCCTTATAAAGTACCGTTGTCTGTTAATCTTCTTTGTTGAACGTAAACCATTATGTAAACGTAATACTATATATTTTCGCTGCCCTTTTCAAAGAACTTTCTTAATTCAAATTTTTGGATAATTCGAATGTTTTTACTGGTCCTTTGAGGATCGAATTATCCAAGTTCCACTGTATAATTAGATGTAGAATTAACTTTACGACGCTGTAGATGTATAGTGTATAACATGGTTTGGCATAACAGCAGACTTCGGGAGTCAGTAATAATAATAATAATAATAATAATAATAATAATTATTATTATTATTATTATTATTATTTTTGTTACTAGGCGGGAAAGCATCGTTAGACTATATGAACGTATGTTTCTAGCTTCTTAATGCCTAGATGATGTTTTCTCTCTTGTAAAATATGTTACACCACGGGAAATTAGAAAGGCAGCGCGCACGTCTAAACAGCTGAGTATAAACTTATGCACTGAAGTGTCCTTGCAACACGAGCTCTGGAAGGTGGGACCACGCTGCGCTGGATCGTCTTAAGTGCGCATGCGCGGCCAAACTCCTTCCTAGCTGGTCGGATCTCTACCCCTCTTGCTCGCCGCTATCTTGCCGCACCTTCTCATCCAAAACAGGTCGTGCTGCGTGGACTCCTACTTGTTGGTGTAGTCGTGGTAGCTTCTTTTAATAGCTTTGCTGATGAATCGTCTCCCTCTGCCCTTAAATTCATAGCGGTCGCATAGGCAAGCTCTGAAGTGGCACTCTCCCTTAGGTCTTTAATGTTTGTTTCTTTCTTTTGCTTCTCTCCGTTAGCTCTTCAAATTCTTTTGAAGGATGACCTCGATCTTTTGATTTTGCGAAGCCAGGCATGCTCGAAATTGATACCACAAGTTCTTTTTTCAACCAGTCTGAATATTTCTTCAAAAAAGCATGTTCTAAGAAGTGACACTTTCTCCACCAGTCAAAATAAGGCAAAAAGAAAAAGGTTCTTATATTATTATACACTGTTTTCTCGGCACTCTTGACAATATTTAATTGTAATTTGTTAATGAGACATGTTACCACAAACTTTTCTTGACGCGCGCGAGACTGATTTTTGTTCTCTCGAATCTTGTTATAAAGTTCACTGCGACTATCAACGAAATATTTCTAGCCATTTTCATTTATGAAGGAAAAAAAAAAAAGCTTTTCAGATCACCTTTTGTCTGTGTGTGCGTGTGTGAGTGATGTGATGTGTGTGTCCCCCCTAATAACTTCTAAACGGCTGGAGCGATTTCAATGAACCTCGGTAAGTTCATAGCACTATTCCGGACGACCCCGACCGTGCCCATCAAATTTTGTTACGTCTCACCAATCCAACATGGCGGCAGTGCGAAATATTTCACCAGCATTCAATATCTCCGAAACTATTACCGATATCACCCTGGAATATTTTGCGGTGATATATGGAACTACAAGAAGTTCACCTATGTGTCATTTGAAAACCTGGTAACTACAATACCAACATGGCGGCCAAGCGAAGTTGCGACTTTTAAATAGACTTTTCTCGCGATTTAACCAACCAAACGCAATAAAACTTGGTACAGTATATGTTCATACACATTGTAATGCACCGACATCTAACTTCGTTCAATTGTTTAAATAACCTCAAGATGGCGGAAGTGCGAACTATTTCAACGACATTCTATATCTCGGAAACTATTAGCGGTATCACCCTGAAATTTTGTACGGAGATAAAGGGCACTACTGGACGTTCATTTATACGACATTCAAAAACCGGTTAACTACCTAGGTACAAAACGAATTTGGCGGCCAAGCGAAGTTGAAAATTTTAAATAGACTTTACTCGCGATTTAATGATCCAAACGCAATGAAACTTGGTACAGGAAATGTTTATACTCATTGTAATGCACTGGTATCTAATTTAGTTAAATTGTTTACATAACCTCAAGATGGCTATGCGAATTTTAAAATTAAGTTTTTATTTCTTGTGTCGTACTCATGCGATCGAAGTGAAAGTTTGAATAATGAACCTACACAATAATTTTCCTTTAATGGTACATGACTATGGCCTATACATATAACAATCCAACATGGCGACCATCTGAAATATTTAGATGGATCTCAATATCTACGAATCTATTACAACAATCAAACTGGTTTTTTTAATGTTCATAGGGGCTATGAACTTAAGTTCACTTATCGGGCTTTCAATAACCTCGTGATCACAAATCCAACATGGCGGCGACGCGAAGTATAAATATTCACATGGACGTTTTCTCGCAATTTAACCATCCGAGTGCAGTGACACTTGGTACAATAAATCCTTATACATATGTTAATCCACTGGCATCTCATTTTTTTCAATTGTTTCCATAACCACAATATGGCAGCTGTGCAAAATTTTAAAATCTCCTTGTTACTTCATGTGTCCTAATCATGCGATTGAAGTTTGAATACTACACGTACACAATAATCTTCATGTAACAGTACATAACTCTAAGACCTACATATATAAAAATCCAACATGACGACCATCCGCAATATTTAGTCGGTTCTCAATATCTACGAATCTATTACAGCAATCACACTGAAATTTTGTATGTTGATAGAGGCAATTAACATGAGAAGGATATATGAAAATAGGTTGTATAGTTCTTCACGGAACTACTTGTTCACTTTTCACAACACACACAACTACCACTAAACAATTACTTCACGCGACTGAAGATTATTTAGGTTTCCTGGCCTCGAGATATCCCTTGCATAGCATAAACAAATGTCTCAACAGGCCCTTATCTTGCGCGAGTGTTTATCCTCAGAGCGCGCAGTAATGTTCTCTCCCTTCTCAATCACGCATCTGGCGTGTTCTGGCGATGAAACCTTTAAGGACATATTCTCCAGTCTTCATTTTAAAACTTGCATAAGTTTCATTCTATACTTATGTATGCATTTTTTTTGTAGGTCAAGCAAAATTTATTTTTCTTGAAGAAAATAATGCACTATAAAAATAAGTATATCAGTCCTTATAAGTGATCTGAAATCGAAAATCATGCTATAAACAAATATATCAGATCACAAAATACATACAGAAACAGTATTATTATAATAATTTAACTAATGCAGCCAATGGCCATGTATTTTTCTTTCCAGGACGGGTCAGGGAAGGGATTATGAAAGAAAATCGGCCGTGGACCTATGGAAAGGCACCGTCCCGGCATTTGCCTGGTAGTGAACATGGGAAACCACGAAAAAAAATTTCAGGACGACCGAGGTGGGATTCGAACCCACGCTCTCCCGATGCCAGCGAGACACGAGGTAGCGCGTTAGCGCTCCCGGCAACTGCGGGATACACACCGAGTGTCATCTTGAAGTTAGAATATTTCAAAGTTTACTTAACGCAGTGCGGAGTTCAGAAACGAAGAGTTGTATCACTTTTGCAGTATTATAGTCTATCTGAGAAACACAGAAGCAATTTCCAAAGAAAAAGTGAAATTAATGTACACTGATTAACATACTTCACTAGGAAGGCGGTTTGTCGTTTCTAAAGTAAAGATGAAAATAGTTTTTTGTCCGCTTTTTTATGGATCCGGACCACTGTGCGACGGTGCGGATCAACTCAGCAGCGCTGTGAAATAAGTGCTGGAGAATTTTAGTACTGCATTGTTCGCTGTTTGGAATGAAGTGGAGAGGCATTAGGTTTAGAGCATAGCAGACGGCGCGGCGATGCCTTAACGAAGCTGGACGTGATTGCCAATTGTTCACAAAAACAAGCAACGCACTCCCTACCCACACACACTTTTCTGCTCTTCACACAATACAAAAACATACCATTGTATTTAAGAAATAGCCATTAAGGAAACATTACGTTTGCAACCATGTAAAAATTTACAAACCGTAACCGTAACTCTCATAAATATTACAGCATGTACGGTATGCAGACAATATAACTCCTTTCAGTCCGGATGTTATCGTTTCATTTTAGGGGCTTAGACAGTGGCCATTTAGCCCCGTGTACTTGAGCGTGTGTATAGAATTTGTCTGATAACCCGTGGGGTGTGAATTAGTCCAGATCTCGTTTGGGTATGAAAATAGTCTAAAATAACATACAAAGAATGAAGGCAGTCTTAATAACTAATTCTGACCAAATCTCAGTTGCTGGTTTACATGAGAACCTAACAGTGGAGTCAGGGATTACATTAGGAGGTTATTGTACTAATTCCTTGGAGTTTTGACTTTGAGATCGAGAACTATTAGGAAAACAAATCAACGTAGTTATCAAGAGTGCGCTCATTCTTTGTTTGAACGACTACACGTATGTTAACCTGATAGTAGTTACGGGTGCGGATACAGGCGAGGCTGGCGAGTGCGTATCGTATTGCAGTCTCACGGAGATGATTGACTGCCCAAGGTTATAGGGAAACTTGAGAGTGTTAAGGACAGGAACAAATTAATTACGACATATTCGCTGATTCCCATTGTTTCTCTTTCCAACTACAGGCTCGATCAGTTGGTTATTAAGAGCATATGTTCAAAAAGCATCCTAACATATTAACCCCGCGATGGACATGCTAAATTTTAGTATACGTATTCTATTCTGCAATTAGAGACTACGTATAAGCTTGGAAAAATAGAAAGAGGTTAGGCCTGGGGAGGAATAACAGTAAGCATGATATGGTACCCGCTGAAAATCTTTACTTTACTTTACGTACTTTAATTCTCTAACTTACGAATGGATGGGTGGCGTAGCGGTAACGTTCTCGTCTGCTTTGCCCAAGGTTGCAGGATCGAATCTTGGGGCAGTCAGCTTTTGAGAGTGCGCAAATGCGAGTGAGCCGTGTCAGTAGATTTGCTGGCACGTTCGGGGCACAATTCCGGCACGCCGGCGTCTCTAAAAGCCGCAGTAGTTAAAAGGGACGTAAAACCAATTGCATTTTTTTTCTCTAACTTAAACCTGACAGCGTGACACCTGTTGCTAAATTACATGTTAACTGTTCTAAATTGTATCTAAAGATTGTTAACAAGATAGAGAGACAGGTACAATAATTCCCCATGACGATCTCATCAAAAGCCTAAGATCAAGATGACATTAACATTGAAATGATCCAAATTAATCATGGAAGCAATATTGCCTCCACTAACTCCAATCTCCAACCATTCGACTGGAATAAAAATACTTTATTAAACACAACACAAATTGTGCCCAATTAGGCGGGAAGACAAGTAGGCCTATTTACATGCCCTAACCTGAAAGAAATAAGATATTACAGGTTAGGGCATGTAAATACTTGTCTTACCGCCTAATGGGCACAATTTTGCCCGCCTGAAAAGCTTTCTTTAATAAAACTAGCCAACATTAAAAAAAAGCTTCTATAACTTCAATAAAAATATTTCCTTCAGACTGGAAGAATATTTAGTTCAACCCATTCCTAAAACCGACAATGGTTTAAATCCGGAGGACTATAGGTCTATTTCCCTCGTCTCCGTACTATCAAAATCTTTGCCTAATTTATACTAAAATTGTGTACTATTTTGAATCAAAGTTTACTCGATCCGTACCGATCAGGATTTAGGAAAAAGCATAGTACGGTAACTGCTCTACATAAAGCCACCGGCGATGCACGCGCATTCATGAATTAAGTGAGGCAACTATTCTTACCCTTTTAGACCTCAAGTATTTGATTTTACCTAGTATGAGACGTCATCGTGACATAAGTCTACAGTTGGCGTCCCTCAGGAGATCCCCTATTGTTTTCCGCGCTCATAAAATGCTCAGCTGACCCCATAAATATCCTTTTACCTCTATGCAGTATGTATGTAAGTACAGTATGTATGTATGTATGTATTTATTTATTTATGTAGTCTATGTCTACCCCTTATTATTCCAGTTTTCGACGACGTCGGGGATGAGATGCGAGGAAGTCTTTGTGGCGGATGGTTTTTACGGCCGGATGGCCTTCCTGACGCCAACCTGGTGAGAGAAGTTAATGAAAGATGAAATGAATGATGGTTAATGAAACTGGGCAAGGATGTGGATTGAAGCGGCCGTGACCTGTCAGAAGGTACCGTCCCAGCACTTGCCTGCAGTTGAAAATGGGAAACCACGGAAAACCATTTCAAGGACGGTCGACGGTGGGCTCGAACCCACGCGTCTACAGGGTCAGCAGGGAGCTTGACCCCATGACCTAACGCTACGCTTTAGCGAGCCTACACTGTCGGTTACCTACTCTATGCAGACGATCTGTATCCATTCCAACATCGCTAATATACAACAAGCTTTAATCGCGTATGGCGTGAGTACAGTTTACGCCACAGTTTTTGGCCAGTCGGCGCCTGTTCATCTGTCGTGCAGAGGACAGTCGGCGAATGTGAAATTGATACGTCGAGTTGTTTGCGGTGCAAGAACGTTAAAATCCTTCAGTATGCCTTCCTTCGGAGAAGTAAAGTCGGCGGGCCCATGTCATAAATTTATGGCATGTAAAAGAACCTTCCACTACAATTGGTAGTGAGTAACTCCAATTTGAAGGTTATTCGGCTGGAAACTCTATCAAGTTCCAACGTTCGACACTATGTGTCAGTGACAGCGGGATCTCTGGAACTACTTAAAATTGAACTTGATGAGGAGCCTATGGGCATTCAATTAAAATACCCCGCTATGGCCATTGGCTGCAATTGAAATATAGCCTAGTAAAAAGACTTATCATTAAGGGTTTATCGACCGAAGCTTGTTTACTCCGATTGGAAGAAAGCGCACTCCGAAAGGATTAAAGCATAGTGGACCCGCAAAAAAAAAAGCCAACAGATTTCGTCGCCTGTGCCATAATGCAATATCAATAACGGATTAGTGGCCCTTTTAATTGCTGTGGCATTGGAGACCTCGAGGTGCCGAAAGTCAGCCCGGGAAGGGTATTTAACGCACCACTATAACCACTGACACGAGGTGGTCACATTTAAATACCCTTCAATGACAATGGACTGGGCTGGGATTTAAACCGCATCTTGGTTTTTGAAGCCTACGCTTAACCACCTGTGGTACGCAGCCTGACAGGATGAGAAGAAGCAAGTTGTTGCTCTAAAAGGGGTGTCATCTTGGGATTATCAATTCTCCTACACTCACACACGCACAAACCACGTTTCCCTCCAATCAAATATTATTCTCAAGTCGGCGCCCTCGAACACAACAGCAGACAACTGACTTAGGAATCTGAAAATTCGTGGGCCTACATAGTACAGTACAAACAACGGAATTGAATTTTTTCGTCTAATTGCGAATTTTATTAAATTTTATAATGAAGTAAATGTTTTTGGGTGTATATTGAAGCCATCTTAATGCACAGTCGCATGCATTCTCCTCCGCCCCCTAATTTAGCTCATAATCTTCTGAGGTATAATAAGAGTTGACCTAATGCTGCCATCCCATCGACTGTATTATGATCATTGAGTGGTTCAGAGCAAAAGTGGAAACGAATAAGCATTAAGAAACTGCTGCACTCGGGGGGGATTGGTATTGAAATTCGGACTTGATTCACTATTACACCGAATAACTACTAACATTAACTTACTATCCTAAAGGGAAAAAACAAAGTTATTTTTGGACAATTCTGCAGATAATAACACGAAATTTGGTCAGCACTTTCACACAGTAAAATACGTCTCATACATGGTTTCCAATCAATTGGTTGATTCAAACTTCTAATTATATATTGTTCGATTTTAGCAACAAAAAAAAATTTAAGTAGACATGAGGGCCAAAAATGGTGCGTCTGAGTGTGTGTGTGTGTGTGTGTGTGCCATTTGGCATGTCTGAAAACTGAACTGAACGGAATTTGGTACAGAGGTAGCAGTAGCAAAAGGGCACCTCAGTGTCATGTTTTTTTTATCACCACCATCTTGACCGAAACTTAATTAGACCAATCTATAAGGTCATCAGCCCAATAGTTTAAGATGGCGCCCGTGTGTGTGTACAAATCGGACCCTCCCCCCCCCCCCCGTATTAATTCAGACACAACGAAACAAAATCGAACCACCTTTGGTACAGCACACTAGCAAGGGACAACTCAGTGTCATGTTGTATATCGCCGCCATCATAATTAAAATAAAAATGTCACCCACCCAAATGTTCTGACCTTAAATCAAATTACGACTAACCGAATCATCCGATCTCTACCAAATTTTGCAACAGTATACCTTAATGTGGGAAGAGTCTTTTGCCCAAACTACATAGTCATCAGCCAAATAGTTTCAAGATGGTGGATGTATGAATCATGCAAGTATTATAGCCTCACCGTAACTTACGATTCAACAAGGTCTGGCCTTACCAAATACGCTCATCGTACATAGGGAGGTTTAAACTGTCCTCAAGGAGGTGACCGGTACGATATTAGCATTTTAAAATAGAATATGTAACCGCTGTAGTGACGAACAGTTCAGGCAAACCGTGCCATATCGTGCTTGTCCGCACCGTCCCGTTGGGTCAAAATGGCGCTATTGTTTGCTCGTAAGTCCATATACAGGGTCTTGCATATAAAATAAGAACGGCAAGCGGCGGTTTTGTTATCCGCTGCTACAGTAACCATGTGGCGCGCCACGGCCCCCTGCTGTAGTGTTGAAAAGCGCGCGCATAGACGCATATACTGTACTTGACCTTGCAATAAACGTGCAGGTGTTCAGTCGCCAGTCTGAAACTCAGATGTTAACATGAGGCAGTTATCATTTCAACATCGCATTTTTGTATGTAAAACTTATTTTAAGTACGAGTCGGCTCGGCGGCTACGTTGTGCATTTGTTCAGCAATTTCCTTCACTATAGTGCGGGACAAACCATTGGAAGCCTGAAGGTCACGCGTAGTCGGTGCGCTGTTGTCCTGTACGTTCTCGCAACCAGCACGCGACTGAAGGTACGATGCAATCGCATGGCAACACCGCCGGGCGCGGGGTGAAGAGCGGAGCGGAGAGCCGGTTGACCTTCAGGCATCCAATGGTTTGTCCCGCACTATAGCAGTTTCACGTAATTGTAAATAAGTTTGACACTACTGACTCAGTGCTCAATGAAAAGCATAACATTTAAAATCAGAAACATTACAGTGCCAGAACTCACTCGCGTCAGCCAGAATTTGGTTACCGGATACATTGCCTGTATAACCCAGAAAGGACGACACTTCTAGCATCTTTTATAAGGTAATATTTCATACAGGATTGTACACACGCTTAAAGCAGGGGGGTCGTGGCGCGCCACAAGCTCGGCCAAGGCCACCGTAGCAGCGAATAATAAAACTGCCGCTTGCCGTTCTTACTTTATATGAAAGACCCTGTATTTCCATAACTTCGTAAGTTTATATCCTTTAAGGAATGTACTGAACAAAATAATACATATTTAGTATCAAATGGTTTATAGAAACGGCAGAAAACGCTATTGAAATCGTCGATTGCAAGACAAAACAAACTATATACTAAACCAGTTGTTAACCCAGTATTGCTGTACAGCAGTGGTAGCGACCCGGAGTCATCAAGTTCAAATATTTTTACTTCGTTCTTATTAGGTATTTATTGATTTATAACTACTCACACGTCATAATGTTATTTATATATAGTGTGTATTTGCAATCGCCGATGTTGTATAGCCTACTAGCAGTAGTACCCGGCTTCGCCCGGTGGAATGATGATAATGTTTTAAGGTCTCCTTAGAAATATAATGGACTTAAAATCTAAGTCATTTGCCCCCAAAGACAATGAGGGAGTAATATCTAGGTCATTTGCCCTTTTGATAAGGATGATAATAAAAACTACTGCTGAATTGACACGTCAAACTTACAAACTACCGTAATAGAAATACATATTTCAAAATTCACAGGCGAGGAAGACTTATTGTGTGTGGTGATTAATGGTGTAATGGGCGTAACATCTACTGTAGGTCATTTGCTCTTATGATCAGGATGATAAGGGAAACTACTACCGGTATTGAATTGACACTTCAACGTATAATTTACACAATGTACTGTAATAAAAATAACTATATGGTAGCTTCGGTGGCGTATTTGGTAGCATGCTGAGCTTCTATGCCCAAGATAGCGGGTTCAAACCCAGCCGATGCCGTCGGATATTTTAAGAGCGTTAAAAATCCGTCAGTATGCCTTTCTTCGGAGGGGAAGTAAAGCCAGTGGTCCCATGTCAGATTTATGGCATGTTAAAGAACCTTCCACTAATTACACCTGTGTGAAGCTAAATTGGATAGGTAAACAACGCTCATAGATGTCTACGTCCGTTGCCAAGAGCCGACTGCAGTGGCGTCTAGTAGCTAAGTTCCGAACTAGGCCTAGTAGTCGTTGACGGTGGCGCTTGGCGGCAAAAGTACGAACTATTTGAAGAATTCTAACTTGCAGTTTGTACTTAAATTAAAAAACAGATAACACACACTAATACAGTCATCACAATTAACACCAGTTATCAGACAGATTCTACACACACCCAAAGTACACGGGGCTACATGACCGCGTTGTCGCAGCCCCTAAACTTAAGAACCAACCAACCAAAAATAAATATTTTAAAAATCACAGTCGAGAAAGACTTTATGCGGCGGTGATTATTGGTATGATGCGCGTAACATCTAGGTCATTTGCACTTATGATGATAATAATAAGGTAATGAAAAAATGACTACTAAACGAACATGGTGTTATTTTAAAACTGGTATAGGTAATTCAGGTGTCTAGCTTCGATGTCTTCCAAAGTCTCAAACTTATTTTCTGGCTTAGGCCTGTACTGGATGCGTCTAGTGAAAGAGCGTACTGCTCGGCAAAGACAAAGAATATAGGTCCAAGCTGCACGAACCTGAGATGATCGCAGATGATGACGAAATATGATGACACACGTTCGGGGTTCCCCGTCCTATACAGATTGACCGGGAATCACTCACTGTTTCGCAACGGCCCTGTGCTGGCATCAGCATAGACAGCAGGAGATAACACGGCGGGCTCTGGAAAGTACTCTCAAGTCACCTCACGATGAATCAGCAAGCTATTCTCACAACTGACCCCCCCCCCCAGGGTCTCACAACTTGTGGGACGTGGGTTGGCGACCACGGAACCCCAGCTGAGTCTGGCATCGCTTCTACTTCCTGGTGCCGGGCTCATTTCAGTTCTCTTTCCTGTCGGCCTCCCTTGGTCAACTCTTGTTCTCTTCCGACCCAGACTGTATTAGGGTATCCGAGGGCTAGGGAGTCTTTCAATTTCCCGCCTTAATTGGCTTTGTCTCATCTTTCCTGAAACCCTCATTCTTCGAGGGGTCTGCCTTCTTTTCCTTTTCATAATATCTCCTGTCTTCTGCTCAAGGCCCTCAAAGAGGCAGGGTGTGTGTAGACCCACCACTTCTGGTACACCCTCAAGGGCTCATGACTGGTGAGTTAGGAAGCTGGCAACCCCGAGGAATTCCTGAGCTACATGCAGGGAATGGGGTGGTATGTCAGAAATTTCAAGTTGACAGTGTTACGCATCGGGTTCCAAAGGGTAAGTATACACATTTTGTTTTCGATCGGTGAACGATGTAGATTTGTACCAAAGGGCCTTAATGCGGGAAATGGAGTGGTCTGTCCGAAATTTCGAGTGGACAGTGTTACTCGTCGAGTTCCAAACGGTAATTATGTAAAATCTGGTTGAGATCGGTGAAACGGTGTAGTTTTGTGCCAAGGGCCAAAATGCAGGGAATGGAGTGGCCTGTCCAAATTTTAAAGTGGACAGTGTTACTCATCGGGTTTCAAAGGGTAAGTATACACATTTTGTTTTCGATCGGTGAACGATGTAGATTTGTGCCAAAGGGCCTAAATGCGTGGAATGGAGTGGTCTGACCGAAATTTCGAGTGGACAGTGTTACTCGTCGAGTTCCAAAGGGTAATTATGTAAAATCTGGTTGAGATCGGTGAAACGGTGTAGTTTTCTGCCAAAGGGCCAAAAAGCAGGGAATAGTGTGGTCTGTCCGAAATTTAAAGTGAACAGTGTTACTCGCAGGGTTCCAAAGGGTAAGTATACAAAGTTTGGTTCAGATCGGTGAAACGGTGTAGATTTGTGCCAAAGGGCCTAAATGCATGGGATGGAGTAGCCTCTCCGCAATTTCAAGCAGACAGTGTTAGTCGCAGTGTTCCAAAGGGTAATTATACAAATTTTGGTTGAGATAGGTGGAACGGTGTCGATTTGGGCCAAAGGGCCTAAATGCAGGGAATGGAGTGGTCTGTCCGCAATTTCAAGCAGACAGTGTTACTCGCAGGGTTCCAAAGGGTAAGTATACACATTTTGGTTCAGATCGGTGAATCGGTGTAGATTTGTGCAAAAAGGGCCTAAATGCAGGGAATGGCGTGGTCTGTCCGAAATTTCAAGCAGACAGTGTTAGTCGCAGTGTTCCATAGGTAAATATACAAATTTTGGTTGAGATCGGTGAAACGGTATAGATTTGGGCCAAAGGGCCTAAATGCAGGGAATGGAGTGGTCAGTCCGCAATTTCAAGCAGACAGTGTTACTCGCAGGGCACCAAAGGGTAAGAATACGAATTTTGGTTCTGATCGGTGAAACGGTGTAGATTTGGACCAAAGGGCCTAAATGCAGGGAATGGGGTGGTCTGTCCGAAATTTTAAGTGGTCAGTGGTACTCGCAGGGTTCCAAAGGGTAAATATACAAATTTTGGTTGAGATCGGTGAAACGGTGTGGATTTGGACCAAAGGGCCTAAATGCAGGGAATGGGGTGGTCTGTCCGAAATTTCAAGTGGACAGTGTTACTCGCAGGGTTCCAAAGGTTAAATATACAACTTTTGGTTCAGATCGGTGAAACGGTGTAGATTTGTGCAAAAGGGCCTAAATGCAGGGCATGGGGTGGTCTGTCCGAAATTTAATGTTGACGGGGTTACCCGCAGGGTTCCAAAGGGTAAGTATACACATTTTGGTTCAGATCGGTGAAACGGTGTGGATTCGTATACATAACAGACAGACAGACAGACAGACAGACAAACTTTGTGCTTTATATAGATAGAAGATAGATATACTTATAACACCATATATTTCAACACTCGAATACAGCGATTAAAATTCGTTGCCCTTGATCAGCGGTAGTCTATTGTTGTTGTTGATTCTCTAAGGGGTTTGCGGCATCTTGGTCTTGTGGCCCCGTGTACTTGGGTGTGTGTAGAGGTTGTCTGATAACCTGTGCCACTGATGTCTGTAGGCTTATTAGTGTGTGTACCTTTATAAGAGGAAGGATTTAGGTAGGAAGCTGTTGTTTCATTTGAGATGCATGGACATGGTCATTTAGCCCCATGTACTTGGGTGAGTGATGCATTTTGTCTGATAACCTGTGTTATTGTGATGGTTGTATTAGTGTGTGTATATACTGTATAATTCGGGTGAGGATTCAAACAATCAACGTATAATATCCGTATAGCACGTATTTCAACAAGCTACTACCACCACCAACATTCTATTATACTCCTTGAGAAGGACAAAGATTTATGCCTATACCCATGCATTTAGGAGAAAGTAGGCTACCGGTATATGTTGTTTACTTTAACATCTTATTTTGGAGTGCGATACTGAAAACATCATTGCATCACAAATTTTTATTACTTCAAAATTTGACAACTTTTACACTCAAATAACTTACTACTTAATAACGTTATTTCTTTTCTAGTAAGTACGACAGTAAAAATGTTTGGATTTCTGAAGGAAAGAAAAATACAGTCGCAATCAAACGCGTGCCGTGTTTTTTTTTTTTTTTTTTCAATCAACAAATCAAATTCTTTATAAGTTTAATTACTATAACTCCAGAAAGTTTCAAATCAATCATGAACTGCACTGCATGCAGCAGTGCACTGTAAATATGTAAGATGAGAACAAGGCATGTGAAGTTTTGAATGTACAGTACATATATTATACAATTTCCGGTGCTATATTCTGCCATTTACGGACTATTGGCTTCTTTCTTTCTGGATGCAACGGGTCATATGTTGCTTACGAACCATATAAGAGTTAAATACCCATACGGCAGCTCTTTAAAATGTCCGCACAGTCTTTAAAAACGACGGAACCTGAAATAGTCTGCCATTTTCAGACAATAGAAGGTTTAAAGTGATTTTTGAAAAATAATTCAGAAATTCGATTTAAAAGCACGAAATTTCAGTCATCGGTCCCCTTAAAGGAAGAAACAAATGCCACTTGAATTGTTCCAGAAAGTGCTGAAAAATCGTCGCAAACGATAAATATTTACATCATCAGTAACCTGCAGGGGTTGTAACATTATTTTCTACTATCATCTCACATTCATTTTTATAGATTTTCTTTAAAAAAAAACTCAGTAAGCGCAATAAATGTATACCTGGTGGAATAAAGAAACTGTACATGTCCACGAATATATTCAGTAACTAATATAATGAAGCTGAAGAGTTTGTGTGTTTAAACGCGCTAATCTCTGGAATTAGCAGTCGGATTCGAAAAATTATTTTTGTATATGATAGCCAGATTCAAGAGGTATAGTGTAGGCTATGTAGCATTAGGCTGCACCTCTGAGGTAACCATAAATGTTGATTTTTGTTCAGTAAGTCGGAAGAACAAGCGCTCCCGGACAGCTTCAATAATACTTAAGTCTATTGTTGCCTGGTAATGCGGGCTGCATCACGTCGCCGCTACCAGTGTTCTAGTGCAGAATATTGCGAGCTGCTTATAAATTGCAGTCACAGGGAGTAAATAGTGCAAAAAGATTTCTTTATGCCCCTTAAAACATTTATCATCATGACAATAGCATGTCTCTGTATAAGGGCGATGGAGTTGATGCAGTATTCTGAGGTTAACTGCAATAAGCGTTGTTGCTTTCCGATCCTTAGCCTTGAGCGCTCCAGTTCTGTAGTAGTATTCATTATCATCCATAAAACAAATAAATCCACCGGGCGAAGCCGGGCAGTACTGCTAGTTCAGTAATTAGAGTCGATATCAACCAACTTTCCGTGAGAACCAGAGCGCAGTTATGTTCGAGTCAATATCACTAACGTGCAGTGGGACTCTCCTGCCATCTCTCGACATCGTAGAGCAGCAGTGTGGGAAGTGGAGCAATCTGCCGTGTTCACTAAGTAACTAAGAGCTGGGTGCGGAAGTGAAAGCAATCATCCCTCAACAATAGCACCAAGTTCACGGCCAGATTAACTACTAATGAACACCTGACAGGTTAACGTGCCAGAAATATGCCGTTATAGATTTATTTGAACAAGAATTAATCTCTCTTTCAAGTGACAAGGGAAGTAACAAGGCAATTCGTCACAAGACTCGTCGCAAAATTCCGTCGCTCGTTGCTCTACCGTCGCCGTCCGGTTGGTGCAATACAGAAATTAATTCTTTTCATTACACATTGTATTCATAATTCTACAGTCGAACCTCGATATCTCGAACCTCTATTACTCGAATTTTCGATAGCTCTCATACTAATTATTCCTCGAACGAACTTCCTATAGCTGACATGTATTTTAAACCTATTTTCATTAATGAAAAAAATAGGCTTGTGAGAACACGCGTGTGTGTGTGTGTGTGTGTGTCTCCTCTCCAATAAAATCTAAACGGCTGGAGCGATTTCAATGAAACTCGGGGAGGTCATAGTACTATTTTGGCCGACCTTGACCGTGCCCTTCAAAATTTTATTACGTCTCACTAATCCAACACGGCAGCTTTGCAAAATATTTCATCGGCATTCTATATCTCCAAAACTATTACCGGTACTGATATCAACCTGAAATTTTGTACGATGATAAAGGCTACTACTAAAAGTTCACCTAGATGTGACTCTCAAAAACCTGTTAACAGCCATTCTAAAAATTTTGAAACCAAAATGTTAAAATAAAAAAATAAAAAAGTGTTTAGATGTGTTATTAATAGTTCAAACATAACTAATAAAACATTTTTTTTAAATTTGGGTTTTTTTCCGATTATGATCCGTTATATGTGTCTTTACTTCATGGAAGCAAGCAATAGCAAAAAAAACTCATTTTACACCATTTCATATTGTTGGGTTGGATAAGCTGTTCACAGTTGTTTGTTTACACCTAATTGGAGCAACTCTTCATCTATTGAATGGTGTTATCTGATCTTTTAAGGTGAGTTGTTTTAATTATTTATTTACACTTTTCCATTGCACTTTTGGATGTAACCTCCGTTACTAAGAATATGAAAAAGTTTATGTTATTACTTAATCCTTCATTTTAAAACTACAAAAATTTGTTTCACAAGTCAAAGTGACTTTGAGGTTATGTCTAATTTTTTAAAGGTTTTTATGCTAACTAGAACATTGATTTTATTTGGTAACAGAGGTTACACAAAAATTAAGTAACGGAAGTTACATACAATGTTATTCCTATGCCATTTTTATTTTGAAATGATATAATCAATTCTTACACCATGTGACCTACCCTATATTGTCCTAACCTATATCATAAATGTTCTGGCTGCATATAACCTCTTCTACAGTGTTTATAGAAGTTTTTTTTTTTTTTTTTACTTTTTAAAGGTTGTCAAGAATCTTCCGTGAATATTCCAAAATTGAAATCCGTGAAATTACCTCTAAGCAGGCCCAATGCTTAGTTTTCAATTAGGCTTATTTTAGGCCTAAGTACACCTAATAAACAATATTAAACAGTCCAAGGTAATTTGATTGTGATTAAGTTCTAAGATTGTTTATCAGAAATTGCTGGTAGATAGAAATTGATTTCCGTTTGTTAGTTTCCTAATCGTGGCCTAAATAAAACATAGACTAATGATTTGTTTTATTTTCCAGGTCAGTTAATAAAGGCTATGGCGCCAATCCCAAAAAAGGAGTTGATGGCAAGATTGAGAGAAGGAAGGGAAAAAAATGAAACTAAGTGGAAAGAGTGTTTACAGAAGGATAGAGACCGAAAGAAGAAGACTTATGTTAAACGAAATTCTATGTCACCTTCAGAACTAGAAAAACAAAGAGAAAAGACCAGAATCAAAGTTCAGAAGTCTAGATTGAAAAAGAAGTTGGAAAATATTGGACAGCCTAACAATTCCCCAAAGAAGTCTTGTTACAAAACCCCTCAGATATTAGGCAAAGCTGTGAGAAAGGTTTTTACAGCTTTGCCCAAAAGTCCTGGGAAACAGGCTGTCGTTGTGAAGGAAATTGTGAAAAAAAACATTTTCACCAGAGATATGTAAAAAGCTATTCACGAATAGCAAGCAAATTTTAAGACAAACTGTATCTAAAGAGCTTGTGACCAAGTTTTATTGTTCCGACGAGATAAGTCGACAAGCCCCAGAAAGAGAGACGTTAAGTCCATAAAAAATGAAATCACTGGAAAAAGGCAGAAAATACCGATAAGACACATGACAATGAATATTACGGATGCATTTTATGAATTTAAGCGGCAAAATCCACTGTCAAAGGTAGGCCTATCTACTTTTTTTTCTTGGAGACCAAAATTTGTTCTTCTGGCCAGTCAAACTCCTCACAACGTGTGTGTGTGTGTGTGCAAGAAACATCTTAACTTTTCATTTTTAGTCGAAGCAATTAGTACTTGTACAAAACAGTTTCCACCATCGTATAAAGACTTACTAAACAAAGTTTGCTGTGATCAAAAGAAAGAACATTGTATGTTCAATGAATGCTCCAAATGCAAATATGACGCAACTCTCCTACTTCCTCCTAACATAGATCTAAGTTTGACTGCGAAAAGAAAAAAGTGGGAAGAGATAGAAGGTTATTTACAGGTGACTGTAAAAGTTGGCTCTCTTAAAGATCTGTTGATTGAAATTAATAGTCAATTGCCAGCCTTTAAAATGCACTGCTTTATTAAAAGAATACAGTATGAGTATTTTGAAGAGTGTAAAAAACGAGGTGATGAGTCTGAAGTAGTCATCCAAGTTGATTTTGCGGAAAACGCTTCTTTGACCGCACAGAATCAAATACAAAGTGCGCATTGGAGAGAACGCCATGTCACTGTTTTTACTTGTGTTATATGGTCCACAAGTAAAACTGAATCGCTTGTAATAATTAGTGACAACCTAGACCATAGTAAATATGCAGTGTGGACATTTTTGAAACTCATAGGCAATTTCATTAAAGAAGAATTTCCACAAGTTGACCATCTAATTATATTCTCAGACAATGCTGCAAGTCAATTTCGGAGCAAGTATACAGTCTCAAACCTTTGCAAACTAGAGGACGATCTCAACTGTCAGTTCGTCGAATGGACAACTTTTGCTGCATCTCATGGCAAAGGTGCTGTAGATGGCGTCGGAGCCGTAGTTAAGAATCTACTTTGGCACAAGATTAAAGCGGAAAACCTCAATATTAATTCTGCGAAAGAGTATTATGAACTTGCCACAATGACCTGCAAGAAAATCCACGTTTTCTTTGTTCCAAAAGAAGACATCAAACAAAATGAAGACCTGCTTAACACTCGATGGAAAAAAGCAAGAAAAGTACAGTACAAGCTAAAACAGAAGAGCAAGAAGGAAAAAGTAATTGGTCTCAATTCACTGCATTATTTTGAGAAGCATGATGACAGCCATCTTCTTGCTGGTATCACAGCAAAGTCTAAACTAAAGAAAATTAAGGTTTTAGACTCAGATACCGACACAGAACAAGAAGGAGAATACTTACAGGAGAGTCAACATCAAAGGATTAAATATGCTGATGTATTTCCATCAGACAGTGAGGAGGAGACCAAAGCTGAACCAGGTACATCATCATCAGTTCAACCAAACAGATATGAACTTACGGCAAAAAACATCACGTGTGGTACCTATGTTCTTGTGGAAATAAAAGGTCAAGTAAAAAATAATGTCTATAATTATGTGGCTGTTTGCCAAAGTTGTGTCTGTGAAGAAGAAGGGGAGGTTCAAGTAATGTTCATGAGAACGTGCGACAGTTCCAAGAAAGTATTTCGAACGGATGAAAATGACATTAAATTTATTCAGTTTGAACAAATCAAAACAATATTGAAAACTCCAGAAGTAAAGATAAGTGGTCTTAATCGTGTCCAGTATGTTTTTCATGAGTCTATCGGAGATGTGTGGGAGGCTTAACGATTTCTGGGTCAGACATTGCATCGTACCATTGGGACTATTGATAGATAGGCTAACTGTTTACTTTCAACATGTTTTATTGCTTAAAACTATTTGAAATTTCTTTATTAAGATATTGTAATAGTTTTCTCTCAAATAATATAATTTTCAGTATTATTTTTAACATTAAAGACAACATACTGCAAGGTAGCCTAGTAGTAATTAGGCTAATTGTTTAAAACTATTAAATATATGTTTTTCCATCAAAACTAAATTGCATTTCTTTATGATCCTAGCAATTTCATTTCCTATTACACTTTATTAAAAATGACTAATCTGAGCCATAAACAGCCAGAAACCACATCTTGAAATGCACATGTAACTTCCGTTACTCAGGCTGTAACCTCCGTTACTTTTTGTAAAATAGTTAATATTAATTTCCATACATTATTTTTCATGGGAGTACTGCAAATAAATAGCCCAACTTTTTAAGAATTTGATTAATTTAAAATTTTTTTTTTTACCATTATTATTCACAGAAAATTTAAGAAATAGTTAAGAAGTCACGACTTAGCCATATGTGTGAGTAACCTCCGTTGCCCTCTTTTAAAGGTGATATTTTGGATATTACTTGATGAATGGAAATTGATTTATGCTTGAACCTTAATAAAAACAAAACTTATACTTGCAACATATTTGGTTTCAGAATATATAATTTTTAACATTATTTTTTTTTAAACAATATAGTTGTACGCTTGTAACCTCCATTACTTTGGAATGGCTGTAAAGTACAAAACGAACATGGCGGCCAAGCGAAGTTAAAACATTTAACTAGACTTTTCTCGCGATTTAACCAACTGAGCGCAGTGAAACAAGGTACAGAATGTTTACACACATTGTAATGCACTAACATTTAATTTAGTTAAATTGTTTACATAACCTCAAGATGGCAGCTGTGCGAAATTTTAGAATTAACTTTTTATTTCTTGTGTCCGAATCATGGGATCAAATACAACGTTTGAATAATGAACCTACGCAATAATTGGCATCTAATAGTAGGCCTACATAACTCTGTGGTCTGCATAATTATATAAAAATCCAACATGGCGACCATCCGAAATATTTAGACGGCTCTCAATATCTACTGATCTATTACAGCAATCAAACTGAAATTTTATATGTTGATAGAGGCAATTAACAACAATAGAATATATGAAAATAGGTGATTTAGTTCTTCACGGAACTACTCGTTTCTTCTTTAATTCGAATTTCTGTAACTCGATTTTTTAAAATCTCGATGCTTAAATAATATCCCTGGCACTTAAACTTGTTCCTTAACTCGATTCATATACGGTACCTACTATGACAATCACAGCGAACAGTCTCACTCCACCAAGTAGTCTATGAAGGTATACTATTGATCACAGCAATATATCCTAAACTAGCAGGTACCCGCGACTTCGCACGCGATGAAGACCGTGGAGATGATGCATTATTGCTAATAATTGGTCTACTCTATTACAGCAATCTCGGCTGGGTGGGTCCATTTCAAATTGGAAGATACTGATGCCTGCAGTAGGCCTATATTAGTATGAGCCGCATAATGGGAATTCCATACAGTTGAGAAAGTTGAGTTGTTACCCGATATGAACAAATTTTAAAATTACGTTTTTGGTTTTGACTTTTAAAAAACTGTTGCTGCTGGAAGATAAATTCCATAATTGCTGTCCACTTCACATTTTGGCCGCTGTAACGCCTGTTTCATGTCATTTTAACATTCTAAGGTCTTCCCTTGATCATTTTGCATGGATTTCAGAAACAGTAGTTTAAAGGAATGAGTTGACTACTCAAATCGTATAATTTCATAAATATCGAATAACCGGTGAGTGTTACGGCTAAGCTGTCAATCAATGGACTCAGCACACAAATGACATTAGCAGTGGCGAATTGCATTCTAATTTCATAAATTTCAATTTTTGTAAGAAATGTGTGATTTGCAAATACTCTTGCTATAGGAAAATACGCGACATCATTGCTGTTCAGTTCGCATTTTGGCTGTAGGGACGCCTGAAACGTAAATAGTGGTCTATAATCATTTGGTTCAAATAAAAACATAACCTTTCGCCTTAAGGGGGCTGTACCTTGTTTCACTGCGCTCAGTCCCATGCATCCATTTTGTAAATTACTCTAGAACTATGGAACCATAACGGGGATTTGAATTAAACTTAGTACACTTATAGTACATATGCTGGGCTTTCACTTGATGTATAAAGTTCTAAAATTCAGTATGTACAAGTGTAATAAAATTAGCATATTAAAATATTAAAAATTAGTTTTTGAATGTTACAAAAAACATAATTTCTTGAAAACTATCAATGCGATTGGCATAAACAATTTTTCTCCTTAAAGACAACACTAAATTACCCAAGATAGACCTCTATGAACTTAGTGGAAGAAAAAGTTACCCTTTTATAGGCATTTCATTTGAATATTGAAAAAAAAAAAAAAGAATTTCACATGGTGTTTTAGATGCACTGAGCATATTTCTCAAAGGAATTCAATAATTGAGGTTCATCCTCTATAACTTAGTTCCAACAAGGGGAATTCCAAATTTCAAGCATTTTGGACCATTAGTTCTTGAGTTAATGTGTTTTTTGTGTGAAAATATTAAACTTTTGGGAAAATGGCTCTAAACATTGTATATACATTTCCACTTACACATAACACTCACCTGACAGTTCAGTACATGCATGGATTTAAATCGTAATATCTCGATCAAAATTGGAAATTTCACTATAAAACTTCAGATTTATATAAAGAAATGGTTATTCTTTAATTCGAGATCAAAAACAAAAAATGAAAAAAAAAACATTTCCAGGTTATCAGCCCCCTTAAGTCTCTCATTATAAACCTAATGAGGGAAGTGTGGTTTATGAACAAGCGAGATTTCTCGCACGTGTCCGCTAGTTGATTTTATAGTGCGGAAAAGACAAGACTGGTTTGATGACAACAATGACAAAAGGAATGCCAATCTTGCCCATCTTCAAACACAAAGAGAGTTAAACCACTGGAACTCAAGGGTAAATGTCAGACGCAGATAAGGCAGATTTTAAAAAAACTCGGTGGCAACAGAAGGCTCAGGAACTGCAGAGACTATCGGATGCTCGAGACTTGAGGAACTTCTATGCAGTACTCAAGGAAATACATGGACCATCTCGCTCATCATCAGGTACACTGAATAGCGCTGATAATTCTACTACCTTTACTGATAGTCAAGAAATCTTGGGACGCTGGAAGGAGCACTTCTCCTATCTCCTAAATCGTCCGTCAGCAGCTGCTGAAGACTTCCTTTGTGATGTGCCGCAACAACCTGAACAACTGCGGTTGGCAGAACCTCCTATTTATCATGAATTCAGTGCAGCTCTCACCCTATTGAAACCCAGAAAGGCACCTGGCCCAGATAACATCCCTCTGGAACTAATTCAAGCCGGAGGTCATTCCCTCAAAACAAGGATTTTCACCCTTATCCTCAGAATATGGGAATCAAGGAAGATACCTGGAGACCTATGTGTAGTATCTCTGTACCTTAACATACAGGAGAGTGCTTTGAAAATCATGTCTTGTGTACATTTTGGAAAAGGTGGCCAGTGTGGATTTTGGCGGAGTGGATACTCGCTCGTGGAAATAATTTTCAGTAAAATAGAGACTGGTTCACAATTTAGTAAGTGCACATTGAAGTATGTCGCCGGGATGCCTTTAGTGTTACAGTAACGCTAATAGCCACCACACAGCTTCGTTGCTACTGACATAACGACCAGATTGATATGTTTGTACTTATTATACGGGATTTGTGAGCCCTGTGGTTATGAAATTGAACGTAGCTTGATCGATACCTTTATTTATTCATATTTTAAAGGGCCTAAATATAGGGAATGCAGTGGGCTGTCTGAAATTTCAAGTGGTGAGTGTTACTCGTCGGGTTCCAAAGTAAATTTTGGTCCAGATCGGTAAAACGGTGTAGATTTGTGGCAAAGAGCCTAACTACGGACATTGAGCTTTACATATATGGATGAAAGGCAGCCTATGTGTTAATCTATTCTAGGGTATAAGCTATCAGTGTAATCCGCAGTGTTCCAAAAGATAAGTACGTAAAATTTGGTTCTGTTCGGTTAAACAGTGTAGATTTGTGCCAAAGGGCTTAAATGTAGGGAATGGAGAGGGCTGTCCCAAATTTCAAATGGACAGTGCTACTGCAGGAATCCAAAGGCTAAGTTCGTAAAATTTTGTTTAGATTGGTGAAACCGGTGTAGATTTGTGACCAAGGGCCTAAATGTAGGAAATGCAGCGGGCTGTCCAAAATTTCAAGTGGACACTGTTACTCGTAGAGTTTCGAGGTTTAAGTACGTAAATTTAGGTTAAGATGGGTAAAACGGTGTCGATTTGTGCCAAAGGGCCTAAATGCAGGGAATGGAGAGGGCTGCTTGAAATTTGAAGTGGACAGTGTTACTTGTCGGGTTTCAGAGGTTAAGTATGTAAAAGTTGGTCCAGATCGGTGAAACGGTGTCGATTTGTGCCAAAGGACCTAACTACAAACATTGAGCTTTATATACATGGATGAAAGGCAGCCTATATGTTAATCCAGGGTGTAAGCTATCTCCATTCCAAATTTCATCCATGTCCGTCCAGCAGTTTTAGTGTGAAGAGGTAACCAACACTTACACACAAACTTTCACATTTCACAATTATAATATAGCCAAGTTACATAGGGACATAGGGATTACTTATTACTAAGTATATCACAGCATAGTCACTACACCTTCTTAATCTGGCTGATGTCTGTTTTGAATTTTCATGCTCTACAATAAGGCGATAAACATAAAAACTGGATGTACTTCATCAGCAGAAATTTAATGTAGCCTATATAGCCTACACCGGTATAAATTGAAGTTTTGCGTTTTTTTTTGTCCGTTTGCACGCTTACAACTGGAGAACGACTGGGTGGATCAACGTAAAATTTGGTATCGATATACATGACAGGCGAGACACCAATAACTTCTCATCATTAGGGACCCTGATTTATGGTAATATAAAAGGCTTCAAAGCGGTGAAATAAATTGTTCAAAGTGGTGAAATAAAATATCCATAGCGGTGAAATAACAAAAGCGAGGTGTGAGTGTGCTTAATAACCATGTGTAGCCTACGGTGCACACTATACAGACATTTGGAGAAGTAACAAACAATTTATTCTAGGTGTTGTTTTTTTTAAACTTGTGTTCAATACCTAACCTAACATTTACTTCTCCATGACTACCATAGTCCTTTTCTCGCTAACTCGTGAAACGTATGTTGTCCCCAAAAGTTTCCCCATGTTTTCAGGACTTCAACCAATCAAGTCTGAGAAGGGACTTGTTATACCGCATCTTATGAAACGTTTATATTTTTAAGGTTTCTTATTTTCTATGAAGGGACTATTTTAATTAATTTTAAAGTAAATAATCTTATTACCAGCGTTTCGTTGGTATTTAGCATTTTAGGGTGAAAATAACATATTTCGCAAATTAAATTTATTTTGCCAAAATTCACGGCTACAATAATTAAAAAATGGCTTATATAGGGTTAATATATCGTTGTGATAACGTGTAAGTGCTTGCTGAAACATTTCGCGGGTATCGTTAAAACCAAAAATCCGGGACTCTACTCATCATACATCTCAGAAAAGGTGGGCTATGGAGGAACTCTCCTCAGGATACATGCTAAAATAGGCGAAATATCATAACTATCGAAGAAGGACGAGACAAAGCTCATATTGAGCCACTCAATGTGAGAAGCAAAACCGCGAAACTCAATATTAAGGGCCTAGAACCAACCATATCCGGAATATTTCCAAAAACAAAATTCCTGATGGCGGACGCAACTTAAACGGTGATCTTTGGAGGTCTATTCCTGCTAAACGGTAAGACTAATCTAAAAGCGGATTGCACCAAAAGAATTGGCTTGGACGAAACCTACAATAATTTGGTCTTATGACCTATTGCCGCATCTCAGTCGGTTTAGACATATCCATTGTGGAAAAACACATCTAAACAAATCTGGCTAACTACAGCCTCTACACTTGGCAAGCCACTCCAAGTTTTGAAGCTCTAGTACTTTGGTCTTATGACTTTTTGGTCCATCTCCTTTGGTTACACCTTTAAAAACTTAAGACTTAAGCCATTTTTAGGTATTTATTCTTACTTGTAAGGCAGCAAGAATAGTGAGTTTTGGAAAGCATTTTGGTGCATCCAACCGTCATTAAGCATGCCAAATTTCGTAATTCTTGGCATTCTGTGTCAAAAAGGTAAACAATATGTTAAGTACAAATCTTCGTATCATTTATCAATCTACACAGCCACATGTGGAACTCTTCAATACCGAGAAACGAGCTAGAAATTTAAGAATTTGCAAACCTGCAGTTATAGCCTGTAACCGAGGGACTCCGTCTTGAGGAAAGAATTCATGATGAAAATTAATAACTGTAAAACAAAAATATTGGAATGCAGCCGCAATAAATCAGAAACCTCTATGGACATCAAATTGGCAGGAGAAAAACTAAAGGAAGTAGGAAGACTTCTGTTACTTAGGAAGCAAAATAACCAGTGATGGACGAAGCAAAGAGGATATAAAAAGTAGGTTGGCTCAGGCAAGGAAAGCATTTCTACAGAAAAGGAATCTGTTGGCATCGAATATAGATTTAGGTATTAGGAAGACATTTTTAAAAAACCTTTGTCTGGAGCGTCGCACTCAATGGAAGTGAAACTTTGACTATTGGTGCAGCAGAAAAGAGGAGAATTGAAGCGTTTGAAATGTGGTGTTACAGGAGAATGATGAAGATCAGATGGGTAGATAGGGATACAAACGAAGAGGTATTAGGACGAGTGAAAGAGGAGAGATGTTTTTGGCGACTGCTAATGAAGAGAAGAGATAGGAGTAGCCCAAGGTATGTTAAACAGATTGCCTCGGATGTAGGGTGTGGTAGCTATGTAGAGATGAAACGATTAGCTCAGGACAGGGAGGCATGGCGGGCTGCATCAAACCAGTCAAAAGACTGAAGACTCAAACAACAACCGAGGGAAATTCCAAAAATTGTAGTTTATAATTTTCGACAACGATCCTTTGTCCTATCTCCGTCTATTACACCTGAGAATGTTTATTGAATTTCAATTGCACGATTCCGATATGTAAACAGGTACAGTATTTGTGGTGTTTGAAGCCATATTTTCAGTGTTGCCTTAGTATTCCTGTGTGGAGAAAATCTTAAACGAATAGTGATCAATCCTACCGTTGACCAAAATATTATGTTTACTCGAGTTTGAAGGTTGTTTGTGAAGTAACCAATAGACCTACGTAAAATCCAGTAACATCTTTGCGTCGTTCTATTTTACGTTAGTTCATGTAGGTGTGAAATTTCTAATTCATATCTTAATATTTTTTTATTGCAGTTGGAACACAAAAAGTGCCCGTTTTTAAGCGTGTTTCAACCATGCGTCACATGTAAGAATTATTATCTCACAAACCCGTCATCATATCGAATCCAAATTTTAACACAGCATGTGACACTGGAATGTTGTAGCCTATAACTGGTTTATTAATTTCTAAATTCTGTGTGTCCAAGAAAGAAAGTTATCATTTTTGTAAGGTAACTTTTTCTCGGCTCGGGGCCGTTGGAAAATTTAGTTCTTGGTCGCGTTGCAATCCTTATACTGTACATCAAAAAGATATGCTGCATGAGTGTGAGATACGTAAATTAATTCACTTATTTTATATCGGTTTGTATTTGTACGGGGAAATAAGACATGGTTCACCAGCTAGCCGCTCCGGGGAATGCTGTACAGCGTTGCTGAGATGGAGTCACTTCCGAGCGAGGCGCGCCATGACACGTGATGGGCTCCATCCTGGCAACGCTGTACAGCTTTCCCCGGAGCGGCTAGCTGGTGAACCATGTCTTATTTCCCCGTACAAATACAAACAGATATAAAATAATTGACTTAATTTACGCATTTCACAATCATACAGCATAACTTTCTGATGTATAAGGATTACAACGCGACCAAGAACTACATTTTCCAACCACCCCGAACCGAGAATAAGTTACCTTACAAAAATGACAACTTTCATTTTTGGACACAAAATTTTGAACTTAATAAACCAGTTATACAACATTCCAATGTATATTGAGTTAACATTTGGATTCAATCTGATCACGGGTTTGTGAGATAATTCCTAAATGGACGCATGGTTGAAACACGCTTAAAAACGGGTACTTTTTGTGTTCCAACTGCGATAAAAATATTAAAATATAAATTAAAAATTCCAGACCTACATGAACTAACGTAAAATAGAACGACTAAAATGATGATGTTATTGGATTTTATGTAAGTCTATTGGTTACTTCACAAACAACCTTTAAACTCGAGTGCACATAATATTTTGGTCGACAGTAAGTAGGTTACCGTCGTCGCGATGGTTGTTTTAGGAAGAATATATTTATTTACAGTATAGCTGCTTGGTTTTACCCAAGATCCATTAAGGCACAGCATACCCCTCAATCCTTCTTAGGCCATTTCATTAATAAACATTATTTTTTAACATCGATGTCACATATTCTATATTAATTCAACAAATCAGAGTAGGCCTACATTTCGCGATTTTTCAAGTCAGTAGTATTTTTGTAAGCATATCTACCGTTCTTGAGTCTTCTATTTAGCAGAACAAGAGTGATCATACATTTCATAGCAATATTGTCGAGTGACATACCATTTCAATGGCATAAAGAAAATATAACTCATGGCACTTGAGTAATAATTATGAAATTATATTACGGGAACATTTTAGTTCTTATGGATTTCAGATTGTTTGTTGTGTAGATGTATTTCTAGAAGCGGGCTTGACCTTGATTAAAAGGAATGAAATTATTAGTTATTTAGGCCTAGTTTGGAAGATCATAGTAGTACGAAGATTATCTAGGTTCACTCTCATCTGCTTCAGTGTCACAAAACGCTATCAAATCACTACCATTGAGCTATCTTAATAACATTATCCTAAATTAACTACCATTACCAAAATAAAAAAATCCTCTCGGCACGCCGGAAGGCGGAGGTAGATTTCACCGGGCAAACTAGGGGATTGGCTATAATAGGCAAAATATGCAGGTTTTCGTAGGAGGATCAGACCTCATTGATTGCAAGAAAGTATTTTACATTTGGAGGTTAAAAATCAACTTTTTTTCGTTTTTGTATGCATATTTTTATCATTTTATTGTCTATGGGGATGGTAACCTTCTTGTCATTCGGGGTTCATTTTTATACTTCTGATCACACTGTCCTTATGCAAGGTTTGGAACTGACGTGTAACTATCTGACAGTCTGTTACTTCTTCTCGCAAAATTTTATCTCCCGCAGGGATTTTTGTTGGTTCCTCAGTTTAGGGGCTGCGACAACGTGGTCATGTAACCCCGGGTGTGTAGAGACTGATAAACGGTGTTAATTTTGATGACTGTTTTAGTGTGTAATTCACGTAAGGTCTGCAGACGGTCAATTTTAAGTAGTAGTTCCTAATTTTGTACCATATCCTAACGTGAACGACACCTAGCTGTGAACTTGGCTACTAGATGCCACCGCAACCAGCAACTTGCAACGAACGTTGGAACTTCTCCTCCAAAGGAAAGAATGCTGAGGGTTTTTTAGCGCTCTTAGAAAATCCGACGACTTTGGCCGGCTTTGAACCAGCGACCTTGGGCATATAAGTTCAGCATGCTACCAGTTAGCCACTTCCCACAGTCAGATGGAAAAATGAATGTGATCTCGTGCAATGGCGTTGTCTTGGCAACCTCTGATAGCTCATCCCTCATCAATTTAGAAGCGTTGTCACGGTAACCTCTGATGGCACTTGGCATGTTCTTTAATTCCGAAATCATTTTTCTCATCCCTTGGCGTAATGGTAGGTCAGATCAAAAATTCTTTCAGACAAAGTTTTAGGTAATTATTAGGGGAATATTTTCCATTATGTACGGGTTTGATATTGTGCCTATTAAGAGAGATATGATTAATGTTTCCCGAAAAAAAACACTTTTTTCCACCCCTTTGGTCAATGGTTGGTGCTATCAAAAAAACTATTTGACATAAATTTTTGGCACTTATCCGACAAATATTATGAACTTTGAATTGATTCGATATTTCACGTATTAAGAGAGTTATAGCGACATTTCACTTTTTCGAAAAAAAAAAGCCCCCCCCCCCATTTTCACCCCCATAACCGATTTTGCCCATTAACGAACTCGACCGATTTTTTAAGGGGTTACATATTATGTTAAACATTAAAGTGATTGGTGCAAAATTACGGCAGTTATCGTGTCCTCAACAAACTGATATATATGCATATATATACACACACATATATATAAACTTTTAAACTGACGGTGGTTTGGGGGATGTGAAACACGAAGATATGTCGAAATTTTCCGGAAGTCGAAACATGGCACCCATTGCCATAGTTAGCTTTCTGATGAAATCTACCTAAAATAGGCTACATAATTTAAAATACTACCATCAACGACGCCTAGCTGTGAACTTGGCTACTAGATGCCACCGGAACCATCAACTCGCAACGAACGTTGGAACTTCCCCTCCGAAGGAAAGCATACTCAGGGTATTTTGGCGCTCTTAGTAAATCCGACGACTTCAGCCGGGTTTGAACCCGCGACCTTGGGCATAGAAGTTCAGCATGCTACCAGTTCCGATACCGAAGTCGCTTCCCACAGACATATGAAAACAGAATATGATCTCGTGCAGTGGCGTTGTCATAGCAACTGCTGATGGCTCAACCCGTATCAATTAAAAGTAAAGTTGTCATGGCAACCACTCTTGGCACTTGGAATTTTCTTATAATTTAAATCATTTTGTTCACCCCGTGGCGTAATAGTGGGTCATATCGAAAATTCTTTCAGACAAACGTTTTAGGTAATTATTGGAGGAATATTGTCCATTTTGTACGGTTTTGATATTGTGCCTATTAAGAGAGATATGATTAATGTTTCCCGAAAAACCCACTTTTTTCCACCCCTTTGGTCAATGGTTGGTGCTATCAAAAAACTTATTTGACAAAAATTTTTGGCACTTATACGACACATATTATGAACTTTGAATGGATTCGATATTTCACGTATTAAGAGAGTTATAGCGAAATTTCACTTTTTCGAAAAAAGCCCCCCATTTTCACCCCCTTCGACCGATTTTGCCCATTAACGAACTCGACCGACATTTTATAGGGATACATGTTATGTAAAAAATTCAAAGTGATTGGTGCACAATTACGGCAGTTATCGTGTCCACAAGAAACTGATATATATATATATATATACACATATATACATAAATTATATATAAACTTTTGAACTGACGGTGGTTTTGGGGTCTGGGGGATGTGAAACGCGAAGATATGTCGAAATTTTCCGGAAGTCGAAACATGGTACCCATTGCAATAGTTAGCTTTCTAATGAAATCTACCTAACAAGTAATAAATGGGTAAACACAACTACAATGATACTTTTGGGTTAATAGATACCAAAGGTCGATCCAAGAACGGGTACTTCTGTTAGCTTATAATAAACAGGTATAGCCTACTATTTCCAGGCAAAAATGAATCAACTACTGTACATGTAACTCATATCACTGATCGGCCAAGATGATCTATTGAGCGGAGGTGCTTGCCAGGCGTGTTATTTCCCACAAGGAATTATAAAAATTACACTTAGGAATTGCACACAGTATAATCGTATGATTTCATTTATCTCCATACAAATCTGAACTATGACTTTCCCATTAGGAATCAACCATATATTTTAAAATAATGCAAAAGTAGGCTACATGGATAGAATTTTTTCAAAATTTGGTGAAAAATTGTTACATCGAAAGCAATTCCATGACTTCTCCAATTTGAAAGAGCAATGTACACTCTTAAAAAATAGACTAATGGTGTGTGGCCCTCGTGGGCGAGCTGTGCGTCGTGATGAGAATGAAATAACAGCCCCCGAGTTAACAGAATCTAGTATAGCAGGTAAAAATCGCTCGCACAGGCGGGAATCGGATCCGGGCTCTTCGAGCCAAAGCTTAACCATTCGCCACTTAGTCCCGGAACCGGACACGTACCTTATTGAAATCCATCCAAAGAAGATTCTGGATAACTACTGACAATGTTATGAATGTCATTACTGAATTAGAGACCAATGTGGCAAGGAAAATAGATAACTTTCTTTTTCACACGGACAATCGTTCATATTTTTACATTCGCACAAGCATACAAACCCACGCAGTCGGGTTGAATAGGCTACATGATACAAAATCTACGTGGAATGGGATACGAAGAACTCTTAAGAAAAATGCTTGCTGCAGTTGCATATTCATCAAGCTAGCAATAGAAACATGAGAGTGATGGTGATGGTACGGAACATCGTGGTCATCTGCTCCTCATAACATACAGGCACGTTGAAGAAGGGAAAATAGAGGGCTTCCGAACCCTCGAAAAATGGGGATATCTGGGAAAGAAGGAAGGGTCATGAAAGATTTTAAATTGAGAAACCCCTGACGCGCCTAATAGTCTACCATTGACCAAGGGTAGTCGGCATGAAAGATGAAATACAGGAGCTTGGCACACGTGGAAACTATGCCAGATCCAGCTCTGCTTAGTAGCTCTAGTGATCCTCTAGATCAGGCGTTCTTAAACTGGTGCTCGCGAGTACCACGGTGCTCCTTACATGAAATTCGGTGCTCTCGTCATAGGAACAAAACAAAAAAAGGACAAAAACATTTAACTGCCCTTCCTCCACTACACTGAGAAACAACCAACAACATTGTTTTTTTATATTTTATTTAGATGATTACGGTAGCCTACTTGTTTCCTTGGTAACCATATAGTAGACCTGAATGTGCGTCACAATTTTAGGTCTTATTACGCAAATTTTTGACTGACGCCCAGTCCAAAAACAAATCCATTTTAAAGGGCTCGCGAGCACAAGCTCCCCTGAGATCCATTCTTCAATTCAAATTTACTTGCACGAATCGGAGTAAGTGTAGTTTTCAGTCAGCAATTTTATTATTTTGTGAAAGAGTACTTTTTAATCTACAGTAAAAATGATTGGACATCCCTGTTTTATGAGTAATCCCTAGCTATTTCAGCACTTCAGAGGGAGAAAGAGATAGGAAAAAGAAAGAGAGGCGTACGCTTGTTGCATTTTCTTTACATCCTGAGGCCCCACTTAGGACCACGATTGAACCTGCTTAGCTGATGTGTTGGTCTTCTTTTCCTCCAACATCTCTTTATCCTCTCGCTGAGCTTCTTCCTTCGTTCTTCTGTCCAAGTTATAGTGGCTTTGGTGTTGGGTTTGTCTCCGAATTGGGTCGATTTTTGTTCTGAATTTACATCTGTCCCGTACAATGTATTTACATACCTGCCAACTTTTGAAAAGGGCTATCAGTAAAACTCACACGCGACAAAACATCTTAACGATTTTCGATATACCCCGGCTTGACGAAAATAATAATACTTCTGGGCTACAAAACACAATAATTCATGCTTTAAACAGGATACTTCAATGAAATCATATCTACTTACATGATTTGTAGATGAACATAACAATACAGAAGAAATCCATGTTAATCAGCAGCAGGCGTGGTGAATGTTGGTTTGGAGCAGACATAACAGGACTTCCTTGATAGATTAAGCTGATATACGATAATTGAAAAAGGCTTTACACAATAAAACTTGTTTAACGTAACACAGGCAAGGAATAATATAATACACACTGCAAATCACATGCTAGTTCGACTTTAAAGTCATGGTTGTGGTCTTTTTAGCTTCCTGCAAAATGTCTTGAAAAAATGTTTTGTCATAACAGGGACCAGAACTCCCGGTCTTCAAAATAGAAATAGACTCCAGAGATTCATTGGACATGGATGACCTGAACTGTGTTCTATTTTTCTTCACAAGGCTAAAAACACGTTCACATTCTGCATTGCTATGGGGTATGGTGAGAATAGAGAGCATTACTCTAGAAATTCGGTTATACTTAAGAAGTCTATCGGCTCCACGAATTCTTGATATTTGTGCCCAACTGGAATCACTTGCAGCATCTTGATGTGCAGCCGAAGTGTCATCTACCTGAAGAGCTGTGAACTGCCTCTGAAGCTCATTCACCACCTCATCTGTAGTTTCATTCTCTTCCTTGCATAACATGATAGGAAACTTGTCCAAGAAAAAACGAATGGAAGAAAACTGTGCAACTTAAATTTTGACTAACCTAGCAACTTGAGCATTCTGTAACACTTCATCCTTGAGTGGAAACTTATTGATGTAGTCACAGGCAGTACAAAAGTAGTTTCTCACTGATGAAAAGAAAAGGGATTTATCTGTATCTGGTCCGTTCTGAAGGCACTTAACAACTTCAGATGATGTATTTTTTGCCATTTTATTTACAATGCATGTCGTTTTCGTGCGACCACAACTATATTTCTTTGACACTTCTGATGTGGGAAACATCTTAAATAAAGCACCAGCATGATCAGCCGCACTTAAGGGCTCATTGTGTTCCACCAAAAAGGAAGTAAACATACACTCGGCCCTAATTACGTCACTGTCAACGTTTCCAGACTTAGCAAAAAAGGTGTTGATTTTCTTGCTATCGTCCTTCGATTTAACGTAACTTATGTGTTTACCGCACTTCACATGATTACTTAAAATCGTTTTTTCCACCATGTGCAATATTAATATCATACCCACATACCGTGCAAAAGGCAAATTTTTCTCCCTTTCTTGATTTTAGCATGCACGGAAAATCAACCAAGTATGATTCTTTAAATGTCTGGAAGTACTGTTTCTCGTTGGATTTGTTCATTCTCGATATCTACTAAAACATCGAAAGGAACCTGGATCACTGAACGTCACATAAAATTATAACATAAAACACTTAAGACAGCCAACACTTCATTAAAACATGTCAAAACACACAAAGTCTTAAACCATTAAATGAACACGACGCCAACCTCGTGAAGAAAGAATATGCACATGGTAGAAATAAAAAACACACACACACGTGGAACGAATGTAATTAGTCCAAGGAATACAGGAAACTGCGAAGCACGAAGTTATAGCACAAAAACTCGAACGTTTCATTAAAATATGCCATAACCTTAAAACACGAAAACATTCAAGGAACGCCAACTTCGCGAACAATGAACAACTCACGTGGTCAAAGAATATGGTTTAAATCGCAACGAGCGAACGGAGCGGAACAAAGAATATGCGAAGCAGAGCCTGTCGACACCTAAGATTCTTATGGAAGAAGTGTTATCCCGGCTTCAAATTCAATTACAATGACGACACAAACATCACACGGTTAAAAGTACGAATCATATCAAAGAAAGAGTTATCGACTATCGCGGACTTGCCTTCGACCCACGCAAACAATCGATTGTACGGAAGTGGGCGGTATTATCGAATGTAAATTACGTTTCAAATTTTTGTCCGCGAAATCGTAAACTGACACCTTTCATCCGTAAAACCGTAAAATACTGCAATTTCCGTAAATTTTACGGATAAACCGTAAAAGTTGGCAGGCATGTATTTATGATGTTGATTTCGTGGAGATCTGTTTCAATTTCACGAAGCCAGCTGTTCTTGGTTGTAAATGAAAGGGCCAGGCTGAGAATTCGTTTAGTTAGTCTGTTATTGTTCATTCTGATAATGTGTCCATAAAATTTCAATCGTCTTTTCCGAAAAGTGGGAGAGATTTTTTCAGAATGACAATGTGTTTCATGGGATGAGTTTTTCCTCCACATTCCCTCTATACAAACTAGCCCAAAAATGTTCCTTTCTTGTTTCTCTATGTCTTAGCTTAAAGATCCGCCACCAATGATTAAGGTTATTGATGCATACAACGCTTCAGGTTTGATTACTGCATTATAGTGTCTTAAGTTTTGCTTTCCGAGATATTGATTTTTTATTATACATGTTCCGAGTGATCCTGTAAGCTTTCTGTAATTTGGAAATTCTTTCTTTATTTGCTTCGCGGTTTAAACCAGATGGCTGAATAATTTCCCCCAAATATTTGAATTGGTTCAATTTAAAGATCCTACCGAATTTAGTTATAGGTTGCCCATGTAAGTAAGGTTCCTCCCATGTAGTGAGTTTTCTCATACGAGATTTGAAGTCCCGTTATGATGGCAATTTCATTGCCCCCCCTCTCTCTCTCTCTCTCTCAATGGAATGAATTGCTTCTTGCCTATTATTGGAAAGAATTGCTATGTCATCAGCAAAGGCCAGACATTGCAAGTGAATTCTATCTTTAAGTAGTCTGCCAAGGATTATTCCTTTAGTTTCATTTTCCCAGGTTCTGATTACTTCTTCCAAGTACGGTACGAGATTGAATAGTAACTGAGATAATCCGTTTCCTTGACGGACCCTCGTGTTAATAGTAAAAGGCTCAGATATTTCACCTAAGAATATAACTTTGGAAGTAGTGCCAGTCAATGTTTATCTGATTGATTATCTTGTTTTTTTTTATCCACTTGAAATTCTTCTAGAGTATTGAAAAGTGTTTGACGGTCTAGAGTGTCATGTGCTTTTCTGAAATTTACATAAGTAATGACCGTTTGTCTGGTTCTGCGCATTTGTGGGTTGGTTTTGAGATTAAAGATTTGTTCTGTACAAGATCTTCCTTTTCCGAAACCTGCCTGGTATCAAGCTAATTCTTCCATAATTCTTGATGTTGGTTTTATCCCTATTCTTGTGTAGTGGATGGATTAGGGCACATTTACAATCTTCAAGGATTTCCTCAGTGATCTAGATGATCTCAAGAATCGAGTGGATTTTCCAGCTAAGTTCTCACATCCTATCTTCAGCATTTCGGCAATTATACCATCTTCCCCGGGGGCTTTGTTATTTTTGAGTCCATGGATTATTTATTTGTCTTCTTCCAATGTTGGGGGTTCTGAATCTTGATTAGATGAGGGGATTTCAAAGGTGGGTTGTTCTTTAGGGAATTCACAATTTAAAAGATCCTTGAAATAAACTGCTAGAAGTTTGCAGTCTTCTTGATAATTCGTTTCCAATATCCCATCCGAGCGCTTGAAGAAAAGACCAGGTGCCTGATAATTTAATTTGGTAATATCTTCTCTAAAGTTTTGTAACTTAGACGTTACGTGTATCGCTTTTTGTAAAATCTTGTTCAATTTCTGCCTATCTGTAGTGAACGTATTTGCGTTTTTCAAAACTGATTTTTATGTTTGTTCCTGTTGTTTGTTGCATTATTATTATTATTATTATCATCGATTTAATGGTGCTCGGGTAATTGGTATGGTATGAAGTCGGCGCTCACACCTCAAAAAGGTTGAAAACGCCTGCTCTAGATCGTTCTATTAGTTACGCCAACGGAGAGTTAAACTCTATTCTACAGTATTCCATCCCGTGAGCATACGGGATCGGGTGTGGTTCCCTCATCCCAACTGGCCTTCTCGCCCACCGAGCGACAATGTTACAAGGACGTGTTGACCAACCAAGGTTAGGCTTCAGCTACCACCAGCAGGAGAAAGCTTTCAAAATAGGGACCAATCAATCGACACCGAAGCTAAGAGACCGAGTACGAACCGGAAGACTCCACATTCGCAGGCGTCAAAAGCTTACATTAATATTGGGGACGGCGGATATACGTACATTTCTCGATTTCTGATCAAGTATCACATAATTCACATAGAATAATCTGCCATAGTTATCCGATAAGCATGAGGTCCTTAAAGTTCTCAGTTCCTAACGCGCGCTTTAGCGTAATGGTGGTGGTTGTTTTAAGGGGCGGAACACCTGTAAGTTTTCGGCTCCTAATTCGCGCACTTTCGACTCCATATTTTAAACGAGAACATTAGATCAGTCCGTTTTATACAGACAAAGCATTATTTAAGATTTTGTTGCACATTAGTTTTAGGGGCTTGTGGCAACTTTGATCATCATCCCCGTGTTTTTGGGATGTGTTGTGACTTTCTGTAGCGACTTTAGTGCTAGGCTATGTAGTTAGGCTATTATTATTATTATTATTAGGGTCGAGGATAGGGTAGGTGCCTCGGTACTTGAAATAAGGTATCATCCCGGCATTTGCCTGGAGGGAGTGTGAAAAAAAAGCAAGGAAATCCCACACTCCGGATAGTCGCTGCCAGCGCCAGGATTCAAACCTCCGATTTTAAGGATTTGCTGCAGCTTCCCATTGCAGTCGTGGTGAAATTTAATATGCACTGCTCTACCATCTTCTTAGCTGCCTAAATTTGAGGAAGCTTATCCGCAAACCGGACGGTGGAGGAGGCAGCAGGTGCCTAAATTTGAGGAAGCTTCTCCGTAAACCGGACGGTGGAAGGGCCGTCAAAGTGTAAATAATCGAATTATTTTTCTTCAATCGACACCAATCGACATTACAGCCGTGATCAACAGTAAAATCACTTTGCATGCCAGTCAAAAACGCTGGGTAGTGACAGACAAAATTTCGGACGCTTAACGAAGCGCTTAGTGGCACTTGTATGGGCCCAAGTTTAAACGATTCCCACATAACAAGATTACAAGCGTACGGCAAAAATGACATGGCACAAACCATTACCCACCCACAATAAACCATCCCAGCTGTATGATATGTGAAAACTGTGAATGTTTCTTGAGTAATGCAGTCAAGAATCATCAATGCAGAACACAATAATAAATAAAACCCAAACTCTGTGTGACTATTATTGCTCGCGTTTGGAATCCGTCAATGCAACCGCTGCTTCATCTTTAAAAAGAAATAATCAACCCTTATTAATGAGAAAAAAAAAATACAATACTGACACATGATGTGCGAGCTGGGCGGGAGTATCCTTCATTTAAAAAAAAGCTTTGGTCACAATGTCCGCTAGTTCCAAACGTGACCATTGCAATTCATGCATATTACCAGATCATCAAGCGGCTTCGGTGGCGTAGTCGGTAGCAAGCATGCTGTACTGATATGACCAAGATCGCGGGTTCAAATCCGGTCGAAGTCGTTGAATTTTTAAGAGCGGTAAAATCCTTCAGTATGCCTTCCTTCGGAAGGGAAGTAAAGCCGGCGAGCCCACGTCATAGATTTATGGCATGAAAAAGAACCTACCACATAAATTGTGTAGCCAAATTTGTACGTTATATTTCGTTAGAAACGCTCTATCAAGTTCCAACGTTCGTCACTAGGTGTCAGTGGCATCTGGTAGCCAAAGTTGTAACTACTTGAAATTGAACTTGCTCATTCATCGTCATTCATTTCATCTCATCCACACGCGACGGTACTTGTAGCTCATCCCATGGGTGTCCGCATAGAAGCCTGGCGACCCGAACATGTCCTCGGACACTCCTGGCACTAGAAGCCATGCGCTGAATAAATACGGTGTTCCTGACCAAACTGCAGCAGGGAGTAGGGCAACTGGCAATATCGGTCAATTCTTTTGCTGTAACTTCCAATCAATGGTACCGGGGAAAAAATCTGAAACTATACTCCAGTTGCGACCCACACATCGTGATGAGGAATAAATGGTGGCGTCGCCAACAGTTCCCGATTTCAGGAGAATTATCCATATGGAGTTAAAATCCCACGGCCCAGGCAGGAATCAAACAGCAGGAGATTCACATTTCCCAATTTTACTCAGCAGATATGAGTGCCCCAAGGAGATCAGTTAGTTCTAAAGTCATTTCTATGTAATCTTGTTGCTGTATCGATAGAAAGGCCAATGCCATCTTGCTCATGATCCCCGTATACTTCTAATAAATCTCAAATAGTGGAATTTAGGGTTCAGCATCCTGGATTCGAAACAAGGTACCATTTGCTTGGAGTATAAAGAAACCCCAAGAAGAGTCACACGAATGTGAATGTCGCCATCGGCAAAGAAATTTGAATTTCGAATAAATTATGCAGGACCCGCAATAATACAGTGATAAAAAAATAGTTATCGTCGAGCAGGTGCCTAACAAGTTTTCTTAGTGGGCGTATCCAATGTGCTTTTCAGTCACTATATTTCAACAACTGCATTTCCTGTCAGAATAAATCCTGATACTGCTTCAGTCACCACAATGAACTAACTTACCTACTGTCGACCAAAATATTATGTGCACTCGAGTTTGAAGGTTGTTTGTGAAGTAACCAATAGACCTACATAAAATCCAATAACATCATAGCCACCGTTCTATTTTACGTTAGTTCATGTAGGTTTGGAATTTTTAATTTATATTTTAATATTTTTTATCGCAGTTGAAACACAAAAAGTTCCCATTTTTAAGCGTGTTTCAACCCTGGGTCACATTTAAGAATTATTATCTCACAAACCCGTCATCAGATCGAATCCAAATTTTATCACAATATACATTGGAATGTTGTATAACTGGTTTATTAATTTCAAAATTTTGTGTGTTCAAGAACGAAAGTTGTTATCATTTTTGTAAGGTAACTTTTTCTAGGCTCGGGGTCGTTGGAAAATGTAGTTCTTGGTTATACATCAAAAATAGTTATCGTCGTATGACTGTGAAATACGGAAATTAATTCACTTATTTTATATCGGTTTGTATTTGTACGGGGAATTAAGACATGGTTCACCAGCTAGCCGCTCCGGGAAATGCTGTACAGCGTTGCTGATATGGAGCCCATCACTTCCGAGCGAGGCACGCCATGACGCATGATGGAGCCCATCCTGGCAACGTTGTACAGCTTTCACCGGAGCGGCTAACTGGTGAACCATGTCTTAATTCCACGTACAAATACAAACCGATATAAAAAAGTGAATTAATTTACGTATTTCACAATCATACAGCATACCTTTTTGATGTATAAGGATTAAAACGCAACCAAGAACTACATTTTCCAACCACCCCGAGCCGAGAAAAAGTTACCTTACAAAAATGATAACTTTGTTTCTTGGACACACACAAAATTTTGAAATTAATAAACCAGTTATACAACATTCCAATGTAAATTGTGTTAAAATTTGGATTCGATCTGATGACGGGTTTGTGAGATAATAATTTTTTAATGTGACGCATGGTTGAAACACGCTTAAAAACGGGCACTTTTTGTGTTCCAACTGCGATAAAAAAAATATTAAAATATGAATTAAAAATTCCAAACCTACATGAACTAACGTAAAATAGAACGGTGAACATGTTATTGGATTTTATGTAGGTCTATTGGTTACTTCACAAACAACTTTCAAACTCGAGTACACATAATATTTTGGTCGACAGTAGGCCATCAGTCAAATTGATGTCCACAAAGACACGGGGCTGATGACCAAGATGTCCCAAACCATTAAGAAAATCAACAATACCCAACTATTGAAGTTTCAATTTAAACAGCACGCGCACAAATTCTTGATGTAAACCAAACAGGCAAAACAATGTCAACAGAATTAGCCAGATTATTTTACCGCATGAGGTATCAAAACAGGAAATAATCATCATTAAATAAACACGCTGGGGGAATATATGGCATCAAGCTTCAAGTCGTGAGAAGGCGAGTAACAGATGACAGATTTAAAATACATGTTTAAAACACAGTGATTTACCAATCTAAATAACAAACGGTAGACGTTCGTATCGAATAAAACACACACAATGATTCATCTCACATGGATACATCAGGTCACGTTAAGGTGTTCCAGAGTTTCAACTCGAGAATAGATGATGACTCTCCTTCGATACCATTTCATTTACAGCCTTCACTCTTAAATCGTTAAAAGAAAAGGCACGAAATGAACCCCCTATGTATGTACCGCAAGAGTGAAGGAGCTGCCGAATTAGGTGATACAAGCTATGATGAAGCATACTGAATGAACCCCAAACAAGACAAGCTAGATCAAGCTTACCGTTTATGGCCTCGCACAGAGTTATGCAGGTCAAGACTAGCATGATGACAGTTGTGTGCGCTTTAGATACGACCTTCACTAGATCTTCAGCCTCATTTTTACGTCATTCGTCAGGGGCAGAAAACCTCTGTATTCCGCCCCCTTAAAACAACAATAACTAAATAATTAACTAAGTCATTAGTCCCCACCAAGCTAATCAAAACCCAGTAAGACACTCGATCTCTTAGCAGTTTGGCCGGGGATATGTCGGAAAAAAGGGGGGTTCCGTAAATAAATATTTAACTCAAATTGAACAAGAAAAGTGTCCCAAAAATCTAGTCCTTGTTGTCTTGATTGCGAAACCAGAATACGTGCAAGGAAGTTGGATACACGAGATTTATCGACCTTGCTCATCCCAGGCAACTCCACTGTACCTACCGCAAACATCCTTTCAGTCCCGATCAGTGAAGTAACACTACAACCTGTACATACAAAATTTTTGCTCATCTCTAGAAGGGCGGCTTCGGGGACGTAGTTGGTAGCATGCTGAGCTTCTATACCCAAGGTCGCGGGTTCAAACCCAGCCGAAGTCGTCGGTTTTTTAAGAGCGTTAAAAATCCCTCGGTATTCCTTCCTTCGGAGGGGAAGTAAAGCCGGCGGTCCCAAGTCATAGATTTATGGGATGACAAAGAACCTTCCACTATTTACACCTGTGTGAAACAAAATTATAGGTTATCTAGGTTCCAACATTCGTCGCCAGGAGCCGACTGCGGTGGCAGCTAGTAACCAAGTTCAGAACTAGTTGGTCGTTGACGGTGGCGTTTGGTAGCAAAAGTTGGAACTACTTCAAAATCGAATGTATGCAGTCCTTACTTGAATTAAAAACGGGTAACACACACTAATACAGCCATCACAATTAACACCGGTTATCTGACAAGATTCTACACACACCCAAAGTACACGGGATACATGACCGCGTTGTCGCAGCCCCTAAACTGAGAAACCTACCAACTGGAAGGCCAAGAATTCGACAGTAAAATCAGTATTAAAGTAGGCGTTCTACAGGTCTTGAACCAGACGATTTATGGTATTTCCTTGAGCATAATACAGTAGGCCTATATTCAAATTCAAAATTTTAACTCATTAATAATGGATCATTGCTGTCAAAGCCGAGTGCATCTAAACGAGGTTGAAGTTAAACTAGACGTCTAGCTAGTATATCAGTAAGGGTGTTTAACCAATGTAGTTCATCTGCTGGGGCACTAAAATCATCCTTCTGACATGAAATCACCACCGGGATTTCAGAACGACGCCTAAATAATCCTGGATACTATAAAACGAGGAAGACTTTTACTCACCTTCCACTACTGTAATCACAATTGCATGATACAAATTTAAGATGTCATTGATGTTGTTTACCACAATAAATGATGCAAACTGCTTCGATAAAGGTCACTGTCATTCACAAACCGGTCAGAATACCCTAACAATTTCTCGGGGTTATAAAATTACGACATTGAGAAAATGATCCGGACTGTATACCTTACCACCAAAGCTGTGCAGCATGATGGGACTTTCGTGTATTCGGCGAGGTGAAAGAAAACTCTCAAGAGGGAAAATGATGATAATTGTTGTTTTAAGGGACCTAACATCTAGGTTATCGATCCCTAATGGTCTGGGTGATAGTGAGAAAAAGACAATGAAATGGGAACCACAACGAAAAACCAATTTAGAGTGCAAACACTCAAAAAATGCAATTTAGAGTGGAAACACCCACAAAATACAATTTAGACGAACAATACGCACAAAATTAATTTAGACGGAAAATACGCACAAAAATAATTGAGACGGAAAACGCGCGAAAAAAATAATTTAGACTGAAAACATGCACAAAATGCAGCGCAGATTCAAAATACTTACAAAATGCAATTAAGATTGACAATACTTACAAAATGCAATTTAGATTATTAACAATACTTACAAAATGCAATATAGATCACCCAATTGACAATACATACAAAATGGATTATGGATAGACAATACTTACAAAATGCAAGTTAGGTTGAAAATACTGTAGGCTACTTATAAAAATACTCAAAATAGATTCAAAATACTCACAAAATGCAAATTAGATTGAAAATACTTACAAAATGCAATTGAGATTGAAAATACTTACAAAATGTAATTTAGATTCAAAATACAGCAGAGTCCCGCCAATCCAAACCCCGCTAATCCGAACAGGGCTTGGAATAAATATCTACCACATTTGTTTCTTGAATTTTAAAACAGGAAAAGTAAAGATTAAGAACTATTTTTTCCAAGTAAAAACATAAATGTATTAGCACAGAAAAACATGAAGTAAATGCTACAGGAGTAAATAGTGAATCTGTCGGCTGTCTTCTACACAAAAACTAAAAAGCGGAAGACCACCTACGAACAATGTGTATAACGAAGTTTGAATGCAATTTTCTTTACGTTAACGACAAAAACGGAAAAGCAAATCAACACTTAACAAGTGAAGTCAGTAATATTTGTAAAAAAGACGAGGAGTGTGTTCATGTTCAAGTTTTTGAAACACCGTGGATTTGCCGATTACCATTAGTGGAAGCTCATGAGTAGAGACGGGAATTTGCCTATTTTATTCCTGTGTTTAGAAGCGTAGGCTTTCGAGATATAAATCCATTTTAGGGTCTTTTAGGCTAGATTTCATTGGTTTTATTGTGCCTATAAATGCCTATTTCAAGGGTTTGTGCCTATTTGGAGTATAATTGCCTATTTGATGCCTTTTGTCTGTATTTTAAAGTGCATTATATTGCAGCTGGTGTGCTCGACAGAATTATATTCTCATTTCTCAATATATGTTTACCCCACGAACAAGAATGGGAATTCTCGGAAGTCACCAGAAATAGCGCCTGGGATCTCGATATTAAGCCTCCAAACTTAACAACCCTTCGTTTTGTATTTCGCTTTTCTTTATATTGAAAATTTACCCGTTAGTATGTGTGTGAATTAATATCATAAACTTTATGCTGATTGAATAACAAAAGAACTAACTTAGTGCCATGTTTTCGCGTTTTTTCAATCTCGATATTAAGCCTCCAAAGTTAAAAACCCTTCGTTTCAGGTATCGTCCCCTTCAAAAGCCGCGTTAGGATGGCGCTGCAACCTAACTGTGAATGAATATACAGTATATCCTGTACGCGTCTGAGTGATGGCAGTTAAAAGCAGCCAGGAGGGATGCGATCCAGCTGGCAGTTAAAATGCCGCGGCGATCACAGTGGGTTGGTGCTGTAACCTATCTTGTGTTGAATGGACAGGCAGTTTAAAGGAGCTTGGAGGGATGCGATCTAACTGGCAGTGGGCGTAGCATGCCCTCTTACCGAGATAGATGGAAACTTGGTGGTCCCGTCTTGAGCTACTGTTGCCATGCAGCCAGGAGGGATGCGATCCAGCTGGCAGTGAAAATGCCGCGGCGATCACAGTGCGTTGGTGCTGTAACCTATCTCGTATCGAATGGACAGGCAGTTTAACGCAGCCAGGAGGGATGCGATCCAGCTGGGAGTGAAAATGCAGCGGCGATCAGTGTTGGTGCTGTAACCTATCTTGTGTTGAATGGACAGGCAGTTTAAAGCAGCTTGGAGGGATGCTATCTAGCTGGCAGTGGGTGTAGCATGGCCTCTTACCAAGATAGATGTAAACTTGGTGGTCCCGTCTCGAGCTACTGTTGTTATGGAGATGGCCGGCCTTGCTATTACATCATCAGTTTATTTTCTGCTTTTATTAACCTTTGCTTGAGTGCAAAAAGGCCGAAATCAGAAGAATGAGAAAGGCTATCGAAAATTCATGTAGCCAGCCGTTCCTTCTGGGTCCTAAACTATGTGTATGCAAAATTTGGTTGAGATTGGTGGAACGGTATATACGGAACAAATCCACCCACCCACCCACCCATACATACATACATTACATACTTTCACTTTTATATATAAGATACATATGTTATTAAATTCTAAGTTGCTTATTGTTAATTATTTTTATAGTAATTAAATATGTTATTAAATTACAAGAAATTTTTTCATGCCTATTTTGTTGCCTATTTTACACGTTAGTGCCTATTTACATGCCTATTTTGGCTATTTTAAGAGCCTATATGCCTGCCTATTTTAACTGTTTTTAGTGCCTATAATTCTCGTCTCTACTCATGAGTCGCAGCGGCATTGCTGCAAGCAAGGTAGACGCCAACAGTGTGCCACCGTCGACACAGAAATCGCGCTAGGTCGCAAAAAATTGCAAGGTTCTGTTTTTTTGGGACGTTGTTAGAATAGATACCAACAGTGTAAAACCAAGTTTGCAACTTCGAAAGACCTGTGCTAACTTCTTGGTGCTCGAAAAACCTCGACATTTTCAGACTATTTTCAGTTTTTGGCTTACAACTTCTAAACAAATGCATTCTACGGCAAAGTCACCCCGGACACTTTTAAAGAAGACAAAATTAGCGACAATATGAGCGCAACCGCTGCTCTGTATGCCTTATAGATCTCGAGATACGGCACTTCGAAAATGGGCCAATTTTCTCAAAAAGTTAGACATTTGTAGTAAGTTAGTCCTTCGAACAAAATGCCGTCTAAAATACTCAGTCTACGAGGAAAGTCATAGGAAATATAGTTGTAGAGCAGTTATTTAGCTTTAATTTAAGCATAAAAAAAACTCTTTAGGATAAGGAAATCGAATTTTTCAAGAAATACAGCTCCGAATGTAAATTGATATCAATATTGCACAGTTATCTATTAAAGTCTTTTTTTTTTTGGGGGGGGGGGGGTGCCTGGAAGAAATCGATCTTAGCGATAAGGCCGCCCATTGCAGTCAATGTTATACCTACTCTTTGAGTAAAACTCACTGTACTTTTATTTATGTTATGTTGATTGCAATAAAGTGTTTCTAATCTAATATAATCTATTTTTGTGATAATTATTGCTAAAAGTCATAGAAATTGGATGTAATGGAGTAAAAGAAATAACTGGAAAGGAATTTGGAAATGTTAAATTTAAAAAGAAAGACAGGTACGACCCATGGCAGCAGCCACAGTTAAGGTGCACAACAAGCAGGTTGCTATAGGCTATACCCTCTCACAATACTGCAACGGCTGTGCATAACAAAACAGTCTGAGACTGACCTTAAAAAAAAAAACACTTTACATATGAGTTGACCCCATATCCCATGACTAGAGACGGGAATTTGCTTATTTGCCTATTTTATTCCTATGTTTAGAAACGTAGGCTTTCGAGATATAAATCCGTTTTAGGTTATTTTAGGCTAGATTTCGTTGGTTTTATTGTGCCTATAAATGCCTATTTCAAGGGTTTGTGCCTATTTGGAGTATAATGGCCTATTTGATGTCTTTTGACTATATTTTAAATTTTATTATATTGCAGCTGGTGTGCTCGACAGAATTATATTCTCATTTCTCAATATGTGTTTAACCCTCGAACAAGAATGGGAATTCTCGTAAGTCACCAGAAATAGCGCGTGGGAAATTTCCATCAGAAGAAACCAGGAACAATTTGACCTCGAATCCTTCAACCCCTCCAACCTCGCAAGACACATGCGAGAACTAATCAACGTCGAATTATGTTGCACAACATACCTCCCTCTCGATGCGAACTGTGTAAGCGTACGCTTTATCTTCACTTCAGATTCAGAACTTGGTGTGATTTATTGCGAAGAAGAAGTGTGGAAGGAAGGAAGGAAGGAAGATTGTAGTTTTACGTGACCGTGAATCTTGTGATTATGAGCCACGGGACCTCCTTTTTACGTGGAATCCGAACCACAGGACATGGCATTTCACTTCGAAAAAGAAGAAGTGTGTCCGCGGCAATGCCGAAAGATAAATTATCGAAGTCTTACTGGCTGAAGCAGTGGATCACAGGGGATACCAATTTCACTACCGATGGAAGAGTATTTTTGTGCCAAGCTTGCTGTAAAGAGTTAATTCGTTTATTTCTTTTATGTTTATGTGATTGAGAAGTACGATCGCATTTCATTGTAGCATTTATAGGCCTATTAATTTATGTATTGAGGCAAGTTGTTTTGTTGCAATGCTGTATTAGACATGGACTCTCAATTTATATATAAAATGTAAATAATCATTTAATTACTGAACGAGGAGTGCTGGTGGTCTCTTGTCCCAGAGTGGATGAAAATTAAAAATCGGTATTTTGAACTCTGACTCATTCCCTGTGAAAATTGAGATTTACAACTTAAATACAATTTTTTTGAAAAAGTCGCGAGTAACTTTCACCACCGCTATGCGTGGCTCTAGTCTGGGGGAGCGTTAAGCTCCCAGGTTAGGGCCGCGAAGCTGCCAACAAGCCTCTAGCATCCCCTCTAGAGTCTTGCTAAATTGTGGCAAAAAGTAAGGTTATGGGCGAATGCCACAATTACAAATTACGCGGTTTTCTAATTTTCAACGAGGATTGCAGGCTTGTGGGTACACATCATGCAGGATCTATTGCAGGCAACAGAAAATAGAGAAGAGTGTAACACCCCTGGTGGAGTCACGTAGGATTGTTGAAGTAGTCAGGGGAAGTTTGAAATGAACCTCTGGGAAGATAGCTGCTATCAGGGAAAAAATTGATAGGGTCCTGCAGAGGAATCCAGGATGGGAAGCATTGGTAAAGGTGGCCAGTGTGCTACGAGGTGAGGTAGATGAAGCAATTGACCTAAAACCAGATGCAGTGGCTTCGTTAAAGTTTTGCCCAATCACTTCATGTGATGTTGAGAGATCTTTCTCTCAATATAAAAACATACTTCATGACAGGAGAACAAACTTATTACCAGAAAACATTGAAAATTTGCTTGTTGTTAATTCTTATTATAGTAATTAAATATGTTATTAAATTATAAGAAATATTTTCATGCCTATTTTGTTGCCTATTTTACATGTTAGTGCCTATTTACATGCCTATTTTGGCTATTTAAGAGCCTATATGCCTGTCTATTTTAACTGTTTTTAGTGCCTATAATTCTCGTCTCTACCCATAACTATTCTCCGAAGAGGGAATGCGAAAAGGAACAAAATCATCGTTCCACTCTGCATTTACGCCACTCCCAGAAAACGTCGCCGTTGGAGAAAGAACGTTTGTTGTCGTGGACGGAGGATACTTGATCCCTAAGGTTATATGGCAACGGAACAGCTCCGTGAGGGAAATTGTAGCTGCTTATATTACCTACACGACCAACCATTTTGGGAAAAATGTCTCAGTTGTATTCGATGGCTACCCAAAAGAGGGGGCTGTTAAGGGCACAAAAACAGCAGAACGGCTACGACGTTATGCAGCCTCAGCGTGCAGCGATATCTTTTTTTGAAGAATCGACACTGATCGATGTGCCCAAAGAAAAGTTTTTGTCCAACCCAAAAAACAAGCTGCACCTGATCAACTTTATCTGCACTGGACTGGATATACAAGGCATCGAAACAAAGCAAGCTCCCGAGGACGCCGACTGCCTCATTGTGAGGACAGCATTGGAGAAGAGCGAGGAGTACAAGCACGTCATAATCGCTGGAGAAGATGTCGACCTCCTGGTGCTCCTAAATGGATTGGGCGCCAACAAACAAAAATTGCTAGGGATGGAACAGGTTGCAAGCAATTCTTGTAACATCATTCATTCGAGGAGATCTCTCACTTTCCCCAGGGATGGAACAGGTTGCAAGCAGTTCTTGTAACATCATTCATTCGAGGAGATCTCTCACTTTCCCCTGGAATAGAGTTGGTTCTCCACGCCTTCAGTGGTTGCCCTTTTCGGGCAAGGAAAAAGAAGATGTTGGGTGTCCTTTCAAAACAGCCAGACCTTCTTGACGTGGCTATCACTTTTCTCAACAATAACGCCACCCATGAAGAGATAGCGTCTGCTGGCTACAAATGTCTAATGTCTCGTGGCGTTGTATGGCGGTGGAAAATACGATTCTCTCCACGCCTTGCGTTACGGGATATTTGTCCGATCTGTGCCAGCGCAAAAGTCAACCTCGCTCGTCTGCCCCCAACCGAAGAGGCTGCTGCCCAACATTCCTACAGAACCTACCACCAGGTGCAGCAGTGGTTGGGGGTTGAGAAAGAGCCCACCAAATGAGGATGGGCAAGGAGTCGGCAGGGGCTGACACCGGTGACCTCAAACAAGGAACCAGAGCCGCAAACTCTGCTCAAACTCCTGTCATGCAGGTAAGGTAATCCATTCGTATTAGGTTGGTACTAGTCCATGTCCACTGCTGGATAAAGGAATTTTTTATGATTGAAATTAAAACTTTTGAATCTATTATAACCTGTATTTATTATAACTGCTGAAATTCTTGTCATACAGGTGCCTGAAAGAGTGCGGAGCAGGGCGATGCTCCTGCCGGAGAGCTCTCTGTAAGATTTGTCGGGGGAAGTCATGCCTTAATTCTCCTACCCTAGACATGACAGTCAGATGAAGACGACGACTTCAACGACCCCCTTTTACATTCAACTAAACAGGAGTCTCCGGAGCGCCAAAAAGAGCCGTATGATGAACCTGGGCCTTCCAAAAGAATACTACTGTCTCGCCAAGTGCAGATAAGCCTGGCATTACATACCTACCCATTTGTTGTAATTTATTAATAAATAGTAGGTAATTGACGTGTTGCGTGTTTCTGTCCCAGGTGTTAGCTGAGGTCCCTCCATCACTTCGCCACTGTGACTTCAATATTGATAAGAATTTATAAATTATTATTATTAATTGTATTCAATTTCATTTTGCATGATAAATAATTTTCCACTGATTGATGTATTTCATATCCTTTAAAAATGTCCTACAATTCATCAGGCTACATTTAATCCTATTTCCTTATTTTATTTACCTGATAACAATAACTATCGGTCTTACAACGTTTTACTTATGCTTAAATTAAAGTCAACTAACTGCTCTACATCTTTACTTCTTATGACTTTCCTCGTAGAATGGTATTATAGACGGTACTGTGTTCGAAAGACTAGCTTACTGCAAATGTCTAACTTTTCGGGAAAAAATGGCCCATTTTCGAAGTGTCGTACCTCGAGATCTATAAGACATACAGAGCTGATGTGGAGCTCAAATTGTCGCTAATTTTGTCTTCTTTACAAGTGTCATGGATGACTTTTCCGTACAATGCATGTTTTAGAAGTTAGAAGCCAAACACTGAAAGAAGTCGAGCACCACAAAGTAAGCACAGGTCTTTCGAAGTTACAAACTTGGTTTTACACTATTGGTATCTATCCTAACAACATCCCAAAAATCAGAACCTTGCAATTTTTTGCGACCTAGAATGTTTTATATGACTGGCCTATATTGGTTTTCGAGCCTTGAAGTCAAGAGTCTTATTTTGACAAAAAATTCACCTAAACCGAATTTTTGCTAATCCGAACAGGGTTCGTTCCCAATTAAATCGGATAAGCGGGACTCTACCATACTTACAAAATGTAATGTAGATTGAAAATACTGTACTTACGAAATGTAATGTAGATTGAAAATACTGTACTTACGAAATGTAATGTAGATTGAAAATACTGTACTTACGAAATGTTATGTAGATTGAAAATACTGTACTTACGAAATGTTATGTAGATTGAAAATACTGTACTTACGAAATGTTATGTAGATTGAAAATACTGTACTTACGAAATGTTATGTAGATTGAAAATACTGTACTTACGAAATGTTATGTAGATTGAAAATACTGTACTTACGAAATGTTATGTAGATTGAAAATACTGTACTTACGAAATGTTATGTAGATTGAAAATACTGTACTTACGAAATGTTCTGTAGATTGAAAATACTGTACTTACTTATTAAATGTTCTGTAGATTGAAAATACTGTACTTACAAAAGGTAATATAGATTGAAAATTCTGTACTTACAAAAGGTAATATAGATTGAAAATTCTGTACTTACAAAAGGTAATATAGATTGAAAATTCTGTACTTACAAAAGGTAATATAGATTGAAAATTCTGTACTTACAAAATGTAATGTAGATTGAAAATGCTGTACTTACAAAATTTAATGTAGACTTAAAATGCTTACAAAATGTAATGTAGACTGAAAATGCTTACAAAATGTAATTTAGACTGAAAATGCTTACAAAATGTAATTTAGACTGAAAATGCTTACAAAATGTAATTTAGATACACAGGGGAATCAATGCACAAACCAGTGCGAAGCAGAGGGTCCGAAAAAAAAAGGGGAGGGGGGGGGACCGGACCCAGCTCAGGAATCCTTCGGGGTCGCCAACTCCCGAACTCACCAGCCAAGAGCCCTTGAGGGTATATTGAAAAGAAGAAGAAGAAGAAGAAGAAGAAGGCTGATCTCTGGAAGAAAGGAAAGGAAGGAAGCTTGTAGTTTAACGTGACCGTTAATATTGAGATCATGAGCCACGGGACCTCCTTTTTACGTGGAATCCGAACCACAGGACATGGCATTTCACCTCGAAAATCTCACATGCATTGACCGGGAATCGAACCCGGACCGCCTTGGTGAAAGGCATACAGCTAGACCGCTGAGCAACCACGCCCTCGATCTCTGGAAGAATGAGGGATCGGCAAAGATGAGAGAAGGGTCAATTAAGGCGGGAAAGGAAGAGAATCCCTAGATCTCGGATACCCTAATACCGTCGGGGTCGGAAAATAACAAGAGTTGACCAAGAGAGGTCGACAGGAAAGAAGACGGAGAGGAGCCCGGCACAAGTGGAAGCAATGCCGGACTCAACTGGGGCTCCGTGGTCACCAACCCACGTCCCGCTAGATGTGAGCCCTTGGGGGGGAGGGAACGAAAATATTTGTTAACTATGAAAAAGTAAAAAATAAAATAAAAAATAAACACAGTAGCTAGTCTCCGATGGCTCCAGATTTATATCGTGGTGTATGTGTCACTTTGAATATTGTGCTTTCGCCCCTGGCCATGGTAAGTGATTTTTGAAGGCGACAAAAATCACGATACTCATGTCATACGTTGTTGGCATGTTAAAGAACCCATTTGAATTCAGTAGGCCGTGTTCAATGGCAAAATTAATCTCGGGATTTTCCGCCAACACAAAGTTCCTCCATTCTCTACTTGAAAGCGCTGTAGTAGTGTCAAGGAGTTTAGATATCTAACCTCCTTGACTTTCATAGCGTTCAAAGGAATAACGAAATTCGACATGCAAGCTACCCTCTGGGAGTCAATTAACAAAGCTTGCACCAGGCACCCGAGGCCATACGATATTATTATTATTATTATTATTATTAATATTGTGCTGTGCCAGAAGAGATCAATGACCTGCCATAATCATGCATGACGTCCTTTTTGAATGTCTCTCATAGTTGCATCAGTAATAGTAATTTAAATGTAGACTTTAACATAACCTTCACATTTACTAAGCTGTTACGGCCGTGTAGACAAAAACTACAGCAGATTACACTTATTAAGCGAATTAAACTTATGTTGTTTAAGGTTGGGGCAGGTGACCTAGTAGTTCCGCCCCTTAAAACAACAATAACTAACTTTTGTTTAAGGTTATACGCGACTGTTCAACATATGGCTTGTTCCTAAATGAATGACGCATTCGACCTGCATCACCTGAAGAAGAAAAAAAACATGACTAGAGGGGAACACTGAACTCGTTGGCCCAGGCGCCGAGGTAAGGGTTTACTTAAGTCTGGCGACAACGATGACTGCACGAATATCAGGGAAGTCCAATAAATCACACATCATAGGAAGAAACGGATTATCACGCACACAAAGTCGCGGTGACGGTTGGAAGCCAACAGTAAGCAGTCCAAGCAATCAACCAATAACTTACTACCCCCAATTATCAGACTAAGAACTTTCATCCGTATTCTACTTTAATCCAACATTTCAGGCTTCACACTAGGAGTAATACTGCCATTATTTCAAATAACCTTCGCTATTAATGCAAAGTATTACAACATTTACGACGTCATAACATTTTCACTTTAAAATCTGGGAATATTCAACGACCCCCGCATGTTTAATTTTTTCTGGAGTGTGTATGGAAGAACTAAGGCAAACCAACTCAAGGTAACAGACGTCAAAGCGGGAATAATTACTTCGGGTCTCCAACTTGCAACTTTCTACAGTTGTTGTGAAGCGTGACATAGCGCGCCCGGCTATGGTACAGGTTACAGACTCATCTGAAACGCCGCTTCTTAATTTTTGGACAAGAAGTTAATGGACTAGTCGAGATTAGGCTACGCCGGTTAACAAGAGAATTTCTCCAGAAAAAAAAAACTCACGCTCTTTTGTCCGTTACCTTCTATCGCGTCAAGTTTATCTTCATGACATTTTTTAGCCAATTTTCATTTATGAAAAAAAAAAAAAGGCTAATGAGATCACCTTTTGTCCGTGTGTGTGAATGTATGTGTGCGTGTCCCCTCCCCCTAATAACTTCGAAACGGCTGGAGCGATTTCAATGAAACTCGGTAAGGTCATAGCACCATTTTGGCCGATCCCGACCTTCAAATTTTATCAAGTCTCACCTATCCAACATGGCGGCTGTGCGAAATATTTTACCAGCATTCTATATCTCCGAAACAATTACTGATATCACCCTGAAATTTTGTACGGTGATCAAGGGTACTACTAGAAGCTCACCTACGAGACTTTCACAAACCTGTTAACTACAAAACGAACATGGCGGCCAAGCGAAGTTGAAACTTTTAAATAGACCTTTCTCGCGATTTAACCATCCAAACACAATAAATCTTAGTACAGCACATGTTTATACATATTGTAATGCACTGGCATCTAATCTAGTTTAATTGTTTACATAACCTCAAGATGACGGCAGTGCAAAATTTTTAAATCAAGTTATTTCTTGTGTCGTAATCATGCGATCGAAGTGAAAGTTTGAATAACGAACTTAAGCAATAATTTTCAATTGTACATAACTCTATGGTCTATACATATATCAATCCAACATAGCGACCATCCGAAATATTTAGACGGTTCTCAATATCTACGAACCTATTACAGCAATCTGATTTTTTGTTGTTGTTCATGGAGGCTAAGGACTTAAGTTCACCTATGGGTCTTTCAATAACCTGGTGAGCACAAATCCAACATGGCGGCTACGCGAAATAATAATATTTAAATGGAAGTTTCTCGCGATTTAACCATCCGAGTGCAGTGAAACTTGGTACGGTAAATGCTTATACAAATTTTAATCCACTGCCATCTAATTTATTTCAATTGTTTTCATAATCACAAGATGGCAACCGTGCGAAATTTTTGAAATCTGGTTTTCATTTCTTGTGTCCTAATCATGCGATTGAAGTTTGAATAATACACCTACAGAATAATCTTCATAACTCTAAGGCGTACATATATAAAAAACCAATATCGCGACCATCCGAAATATTGAGACGGTTCTCAATATCTACGAATCTATTACAACAATCAAACTGAAATGCTGTATGTTGATAGAGGCAATTAACATAAGTAGGATATAAGAAAATAGGCTGTATAGTTCTTCACGGAACTACTTGTTATTCTGTGCGGGCACTTTATAACGCTTGGTCTGAGTAAAATCACCTAAGATATTTATCGGAGAATAAATGAAACTAAATGTCAACTTCATCGCGGAGAACGAGGAATAGAAGGGCTGAGAAACAGATAGCGAGCGCAATGTCCGCTATGACGAATGGACGAATTAGGGGGCAGCGCAGCATCTGATGAGTCAGATTCGTCTCAACATCTCATCAAGCAAAGCTTGACACAAATCATACAGTATAGGGCTTAGGGTATTCCTGCGGCATGCGGCCAAGAGATGATGATAATTGTTGTTTTAAGGAGGGAGGCCCAGCTTAACAGAGGCAAAAAGGCCAATATTCATTTGATTGTTAAATATGCTACAAATATTGTTGACAAATGCTGCACATATCCCAGTATTGGTACGCTTCCTGGCAACCAGAAGCAACTTCAATAATGTAAAAATTCTAATTATAAAATTTAAAAATAAAATGTTCAAAATGTCCCTTCAAAATTCCAAGTTTATAAGAATTTTCGTACTTTTCTTTTTTTAAAGTGTGTATCAAATCTCAACCTACAAAATGAACCTCAATCCTTAACATACACCGTGATTTAGATATAGAGTTTTTATTCTGAGATCATGAATAAAATAATAAAAACTATATAAAAATATCTAAATCACAGTGTATGTTAATGATTGAGGTTCATTTTGTAGGTTGAGGTTTGATACACACTTCAAAAAAGGAAAAGTACGAAAATTCTTATAAACTTGGAATTTTTAAGGGAAACAGTGATCCATTCTTAAAAAGGCGGGAAATTTTGAAAATTTTATTTTAAAATATTATAATTAGAATTTTTACAATATTGAAGTTGCTTCTGGTTGCCAGGAAGCATACACATACTGGGATCATGGTGGCCATTCAAATCGGTCAACGATTTTCCAGGAGTTTTCCAGGAATTTTCCATGAGTAATTCTCATTTTTCCAGATTTAAAAATAAGCACAAGTCCAAGTGGGTGGAGGGCTTTATCCGTTGCCTACTTCAAGACCAAAATAAAGCATTTGTGTTTGGCTTACTTATACAGATGTTGACAAAAATTAGTGGTGATTGTGTTATTAATATGCAAGCCTACACACAAATGATTTAATTGTTGTTTTAAAAAAGCCTTTGTGACTCAAATATCCGCTTAAAAAAAGGAATGCCGCCTGCAATTTTATTTCGGTGCAGTTGTCTATACTCAATATGTTTTACAAAAATACTATCGCGTGTTCTCCCACAGGTAACCTGAGGAAATTTCTTTCGTTAACGATGGAGTGTTCACCCAAAACCGCAGCAGGAGTACGATATAAGATGGAAAGATTTTTATACTTGATTAACAGTTGCTACTTTCCAGAAGTTTTCATTTTTTTTTTGTCATTTTCCAGGAGTTTTCCAGGAGTAGTGGCAACCATGCAGGATATGTGCTGTGCAGCATTTGTCAACAATATGTGTAGCATATTTAACAATCGAATGAATATTGGCCTTTTTTTTCTTTCCTCTGTTAAGCTGGGTCTCCCCCCTTAAGGGGCCTAACATCTAAGTTCTCGGCCCCTAATGGTCTGGGTGATAGCGAAAATGACAATGAGATGGAAACCAGAACGAATATTAAGTGAGAAGGAAAATACTTACAAAATGAAACTCAATTAAAACGACAAACAAAATGTCGAGTGGAAGTACTTACAAAAGGGAATTTAGAACGAAAATACGCACAAAATGTAGGTTAGGTTCAAAATACGTACAAAATGCAATGTACAGTCGAAATACTTACAAAATGCAAGTGAAATTCAAAATACATACAAAATGCAAATGAGATTGAAAATACGTACAAAATGCAATTGAGGTTCAAAATACTTACAAAATGTAATTGAAATTGAAAATACACAATGCAATTTACATTGAAAAAAAACGCGCATTTCAGATTCCAAATAATCACAAAGTGCTATTGATATTCAAAATACTTACAAGCAAAAAGCGGTTTAGGTTGAAAACACAAAATGCAATTGAAACTCAAAATAATCACAAAAGTCCCATCCCCTATATTGAAAGACCTACTAAATAGCAATTCATTCAATCCTTACAAAATGCAATTGAGGTTGAAAACACTCACAAAATGCAATCCGGATCGAAGATACTTACAAAATGCAACGTAGATTGAAAACTCCTACAAAATGGAGTATAGCCTAGATGAAGGGAAAAAAAAGCTAAATGGAATTTAGATACACGGGGAGCCAAGTAACAAAAACAGTGCGGGAATCTTAAAGAGAAAAGGAAATATAATGAAAAGAAAACAAGAGGTCTGACCTCTCGAAGAAGGAGGGATCAGGAAAGATGAGACAAGGGCCAATTAAGGCGGGAAAGTGAAAGACTCCCTAGGCCTCGGATACCCTCGGGGTCGAAAAAGAACAAGAGTTGACCAAGGGAGGTCGACAGGAAAGAAGACGGAGAGGAGCCCGGCACAAGTAAATGGAAGCAATGCCGGACTCAGCTGGGGTCCCGTGGTCGCCAACCCACGTCCCACTATTTGAGCCCCTGGGGGAGCGGCCAAGAGAGTGAAGTCTTAATAATGCTCTGTTTAGGAACGAGTCAGAGGAATCTTAAGATAACTGAAGTACTGCAAATATTCGAAGATGCAATGAACGGATCCGAAGAAAGAGCGTGATAAGGATTCAAGAGGCTTTGTGCGCTTCTCTTGTAGAACATCGCCTAGGTACGAACGAGGATTACAGGTATTTCAAGACGCAAACTAACTAGCATATCATTGAATTTATTTTTATTATTATTTTGCAATTATCATATTTTGATTTTTTATGTATCCAACGTTTAGGTGGTTATGAAACATTACCTGTATTTATGGTATCTGTTCACGATTGCACGATTGTTGGTTAGTATGTCGTAAGTCACAGAATATTCACTAAAGAACTGCTGAACTTAAACCATTCCTGCCTTCAATTTTTAACTCATATCTCATGTGTGTATTATATATATATATATGTACCGTACTTTTGTAAAAGTACGTTGATCTATGATATTTGTGTAATTCATCAATTTTATACGTTAGCGATAATATTAAACAATTGAAAACCTGTTCGAGAAGGGAATAAACTGGAAACATGACCATACTCAACACGAAAAACTGTCTTAGTACAATATACTATATTCTGCCCGGTTTAGCAGCACTTTCTAGTGTCCACGGTCTGAGAACTCAATGTCACGCCTGTGTTCAACTGCTCAGTATGTCTATTTGACTGGCAAAGACTGTCTCTGGAATCACTATCTACTTAAAATGCTGCACTGATTTATATACTGTAGTCTAGGAGTCATCCAGAATGTAGTGCGGATTTAATGACCCAAAGAAATAAATGTCATGTTAATTCTAATATTCCAAGTAATTGCTATTAAAAGATTAGTTTGGTCCCAAATGCATAATTGTGTTCGAAAAAAAAGCCAGTCATTCGACTACGTCATTTGAAAGTGGTTTACTTAACCGGTATTTCAGATATCATTGTTGTGATGTGATTGATGTTTTTCATGAACCGGCATTTCATTCTTGATGATAATAAAATTATTTGTTACTGTATTTGCAGTAGTTTGATAGATCACACTTTTTCAAAGATGAACTTTATTTTCTCTCCTCTGCTTCAATGCCATAAAACGATATCGAATCATTACCGCCAAGTTATTGGTTAAGTTATGGCCCTAACAGATAAACAGATAACATAACTACATGAAAAACATGTGACTGTGTGAGAGGTTAGCTTGGTACGATTGTGAGTCTTAAATAAACATTTGAAATGTACCAGAAACAATTTTGTACACAGCATTTAAATTAGGATTTCATGAATATAAATATTTCTTCCACGGGCCGGAAGCTTCTAAGGGTGACAAGGAATTCTGATGCCTGATGCACAACACTACAGAATTCGACAATATGACAAGATATTTCAGGTGCCAATTACACTAACCTACCTTTTTTTTTTTTTTTTTTTTTTTCTAGAGAGATTAAAACGATTTCTCTTGGTTGACAAAGTAGAAAAACAGTTTAATGGACTGATATGGCTTGCACAAGGCAATGATCGAGGTGAGATGAGGTTTTAACCTACCCACGTTATGCAATGGCTCACAGCACTCGGCTCGTTGACCTTAAAAGGCAAGCTCCGCCTAGCCGAGTTTACGGCAGGTAAGGGCCTCGCTGAGTCATAACACCTACCAACCCACAATTACCAGCAGATACCACACTTTCAAGGACTGAAAATAGAAAAACAGAAACTTTGCCTAAATTTCCAGACATTCCTTATACATTATTTTAGTCATTGAAACAACGTAATAATTTAGGATTAGTTTACAATTATTAATAATTTTATGGGCTTAAAATCCTCATCCACTACCGGCAGAACCAGTCAATTGATCTGGACTGAATTAGAGGCCCACATGCCACAGAAGGCTACTTGGATAAATTAATTCAATATGGCACCCAGGCGTAATTTTCAAGCAGTATAAGCCAATTGATCAATGCTCACCAAAATTGACTTTCAGAAAGCTTCACTTGACGGACATTCGTTGCCCTAGCTTAATCATATTATTGAATATTACAAGCATCCGCCATCTTCAATACATAAAATATCAAAATATCGTATTCAAAATCTAATACATTTAACATTTTTAAACTTTGAAAAGATGCTGTGGTATTGTATACGAGATTTACTTTGATAGATAACGAAAACATAATAGGCTACCTTGTCAATAAAATTATTATTCATCTAATTCAATGTAGCAGTTTCAGTCACATTATATCGGGTGAGTTAGCCGAGGTCGTTACGGCATGACTGCTGGCAGTCGCTCACATCCGGGAGGCGAGGAGGTTCGAATCCCCCCGCCGGCAACCTTGAAGATGGTCTTCTGTGGTTTCCCATCTTCCTTCCAGGCAAATGCCGGGGTTGGTCCCTAATTATAGGCCACAGCCGCTACCTTCCAACTCCTCGACCTTACATTCCCACTTTCCTCCCCAACGGTGCTTGTAGCTCACCCATTGGGTGTCCGTCTCGAAGCAGCTACAAAACTGGCGAGCCGATGTAATTTATTTCAGGATTAGGGCATAACCCATCTCTTTTTGGTACATTCGTGTTGACCGACTGAAAAACACTTAAACTCTTGTTATAAAAAGGTTATGTTCAAACCTATTTCTAAAAATGTTAACTATCTAAATTATTACAAAAATATACTAAAAAAAATTAAAAACCACAGCCGATACATTTTTGATTAATGTGGAAAAATATTCCTTGAAAACAGCTCGACGTGGGAAATGACAATGTTGTGGACACAATTGGCAGAGTGAAAAATTTGACTTTTGAGGTTGGGATGACTTATGTTCATATGCTAACGTGAAAATAATACACTTTGTGATCACATTGCTGTGAAATTGTTAGTTTAAAAAATTACGATGTTAGAAGTTAATATTAACTTTATGAACACGTTGCTGTGGCCTGTGGAATTGTCAATCAAAAAATTAGGTTGTTAGAAGTTAACTAGTTGAAACCCGTCAAAACATGACGGTCATTGGGAAAATATTTACTGAAGGATTTTCTTATATGCATTCTTCGTATAATTACAGAGAAAGATCGACTTTGCAACATATAAACTGGCCATGACTGAAAACTTGATAAGGTAAATAGTGACCTACACGTTACAGAGTTTCCCCTTGAGCTTTATTGATTGTGATAAAGTATGCCAAGCGATTGGAAATTGGTGCCTCTTAAAAGAAAATTGAAGTTTTTTATCGGATGGTGTTAAATCAGTGGTTCTTAACCGGTGGTCCGCGAATGCCTCGGGAGTGGTCCGCGGGAGAAAAGGGTCCACCAGCACGTATAAAACAGTGGCCAATAAATGGGGATTGATGATGATTGATGATAATTGTTGTTTTAAGGGGCCTAACATCCAGGTTATCGGCCCCTAATGGTCTGTGTGAAAGCAAAAATGTCAATGAAGTGGAAACCAGAACGAAAATTAAGTGAGCAGGAAAATACTTACAAAAAGGAACTCAGATTGAAACTACTCACAAAATGCAGGGCGATAATACTTACAAAAGGGAATTTCGAAAGAAAATAGTCACAAAAGGAATAGAGAGAAAAATACGCACAAAATGTAGGTTAGTTCAAAATACGTACTAAATGCAACGTATAGTCGAAATACTTACAAAATGTAAGTGAAATCAAAATACTTACATAATGAAAATGAGATTGAAAATACATACAAAGTGTAATTTAGTTTCAAAATACCCACAAAAATGCAATTGAGAATTAACTACTTGCAAAAAAGCGGCCGCGGTGGCCGAGAGCGCTAACGCACTACCTCGTGCCTCGCTGGCAGCGGGAGAGCGTGGGTTCGATTCCCACCTCGGCCGTCCTGAAAATGGTTTTCGTGGTTTCCCATTTTCACCGCCAGGCAAATGCCGGCCTCGGCCGATTTCCTTCCAATATCCCTTCCCTGACCCGCCCTGAAAAGAAAAGTACATGGCCATTGGCTGCATTAATAAAATTATAAAACGCGGTTTAGGTTGAAAATACAAAATGCAATTGAAATTCAAAATACTCACAAAAGGTCCTCCCACTATATTGAAAGCCTTACTAAAAGCAATTTAGATTGTCAATCCTTACAAAATGCAATCGAGGTTGATAAACACTCACAAAATGCAAGGTAGATCGAAAAGACTTACAAAACGCAACGGAGATTGAAAACACCCACAAAATGGAGTGGAGATGCAAAAATAACACTGCGGAAATCTGAAAGGGAAAAGAGAAAAACAGGAAAGTGAAAGAGGAGAGGGTCCTCCCCACAGTTAAGGAACAAAAGGGGGAAACCGGACCCAGCTCAGGAATCCCTCGGGGTCGCCAACTCCCAAACTCTCCAGCCGTGAGCCCCTGAGGGTGTAGCACTTTCCAGGGTGCACCAGAAGTGGTGGGGCTACATACACCCTACCTCCTTGAGGGCCTTAAGCAGAAAGCAGGAGATAACAGGAAAAGAAAAAGAAGGCTGACCCCTCCCAGAAGGAGGGGATCAGGAAAGATGAGACTAGGGCCAATTAAGGCGGGTAAGGAAGAGACTCCCTAGGCCTCGGATACCCTAATACCGTCGGGGTCGGAAAAGAACAAGAGTTGACCAAGGGAGGTCGACAGGAAAGAAGACAGAGAGGAGCCCGGCACAAGTAAGTGGAAGCAATGCCAACCCACGTCCCACTAGATGTGAGCCCCTGGGGGATAAATGGGGATTTCGGAAACTATGTGCGTTGAACGAGAATCGCCTGAAATTATTCGCGGCGATGACTATCAGGCTTTGAATTGAATTATCTTTAAAGTAAGGGTTATTTTGGAAGGGTTACAACTGATAAGGTGTATTGGGGGGAGTGGGTGGTCCGTACATGATTCAATTTTAGGCTGAGTGGTCCGCAGACTTCTACGGGTTCAGAACCACTGTGTTAAATCAAGTCAAAGGATTAGAACTCGCTGCCCAATATAATCTGTACTTATTTCCAAATCCAAGCAATTTTCATACATACTTCTTACAATTAATCTGGCACCATTTAGGAGCCCTTGCGAAACGTTCAGATTCCTAAGGAGCATAACTATGGCTCGAACATTTAGAGTAAGAATATGTGGAGACAACTCACTTAATCCCAAGGAATTCAAGAATTCTGTAGGAAATTGAAGTAACACTGGTGTATATTTTTGTTCCCTTAGTGTTTTCAAGATATATGGAAACGGAAATCGCGCAGAATTCCTTAGTTTACGGGAATGCTAAAAGTAAAAAATGTTTTGACAATGTAATAGCAATAGCAAGAAAGAAGAATACGAAAATTTAAAAAAAAACATGTCGGAGGTGGGATTCGAACTCCATCCATTGCGCGATGCATAAATTAAAGAGTCATCGACGCTATCAGTTGAGCTACCAAATCGGGTGATACCGAGCTCCGCTAATGAGTTCTCTCCACGGGGGTCAATTAGGAAAATCCTAACAGGGGAAATTGCCTGAGGCGTATTTCACTGCCCCCCTCCCACTCCAAAGTGGAGGTGGTAGTATATATTGTCGGAATGTGTCAACCTGCCCTGATCTTCACTATCTACTCTTGTTATCTCAAACACGTATTTCATACCACTCATAAATTTTAGGGGTTATTCCAGATTTCCTTTATAGCGTAAGTGCAATAATTTTCTTTGTATTTCAGAGTTACTATACAAATCAATATCCACATTTTAATTTGTATGTTGTAGCTTCGTAAACATGAAAGTTATAACCTGCAGTATGAGCATTACAACGATATCGTAGGAACCAAATGCTTATATGTATTCTGCTGCAAAACAGCGGACAAAAGCTTCACTTCCACTGAGAGTTCGTGAAATTTGTCACCGCACTGGTAGCCCGACTAAACTATATTTTGTGGCAATATAATGAAACCTTGTTATAGTCACATTGCAATACATATGCCTTGTTGGTACACACTGTTTCTTCAAGATACAGTACTTAGTTGAGTTTATTCTCGACTTATCCATATATTTTGGCCCATCAATTTCCAAGTATTTCATCCAAGCTATAAATATACTTGGCAAATTGAATTATGATATGAAATAAATCACCCGTTTGGACAGCTAGCTCTACAGAGCTAACCTAGAAGTATGATCCTCTGGTTTTATTCGAGGTTAGTCAGAGGAAATCTCACATTCTACGGATCGGAGCGTGGAATGTTAGAAGTCTGCTAGGAAGTGGAAAGTTAGAAAACTTAGAAAGGGAAATGGATAGGTTGAGGTTGGATTTGGTTGGGATTAGTGAAATGCGCTGGCAGGAAGAACAGGACTTTTGGTCAGGAGACTATAGGGTCATTAGCACTAAATCAAACAATGGCCAAGCAGGAGTTGGTCTCATATTGAGTAGGAAACTTGGACAGCAGGTGGAATATCATGAGCAATACAGTGAACGGATTATTGTAGCAAAAATCAATACTAAGCCTACGTGCACCACAGTGGTACAAGTCTATATGCTTACCAGTCAAGCTGATGATGAGGATGTTGAAAAGGTCTACGAAGAAATAAGAAGAAGAAGATTGTAGTTTTACGTGACCGTGAATCTTGTGATTATGAGCCACGGGACCTCCTTTTTACGTGGAATCCGAACCACAGGACATGGCATTTCACTTCGAAAATCTCACATGCATTGACCGGGAATCGAACCCGGACCGCCTTGGTGAGAGGCATACAGCTAGACCGCTGAGCCACCACGCCCCTCTACGAAGAAATAGATGACATTCTGAGGTATATCAAAGGTGATGAAAATGTTATAGTAATGGGAGATAGGAATGCTGTGGTAGGAAAAGGGAGGGAAGGGAAGATAGGAGATTTCGGATTAGGTGAAAGGAATGATCGAAGAAGCAGGCTAATGGAATTCTGCACCGAACATGAGTTGGTCATAGCTAACACCTTATTCAATAACCACAATAGAAGAATATACACATGGATGAGACCAGGAGATACAGGGCGTTACCAAATCGACTTCATTACGGTCAAGCAGAGGTTTCGAAACCAGATTTTGGATTGTAAAACATATCCTGGTGCTGACATAAACTCTGACCACAATCTGGTTGTAATGAAATGCAGATTAAAGTTGAAGAAACTGAAGAAAAGTCAAAAGCCAAAAAGGTGGGCAATAGACAGACTGAAAGTAAAGGATGTGAACGAAAGATTCAAGAAGAGTATAAAGGAAGGACTAATCAAAACCCCTAAACAAACTTCAATTGCAGACGAATGGGCACTTTTGAAGAATGAAATAACAAAATCGGCAGAAGAAAACATTGGTAGGAAAGAAAGAATATGTAGAAAACCGTGGATCACTCAGGATATACAAGAATTGATGGATAAAAGGCGGAGACACAAGAATCTAAGAGATGAAGAGGGGAAAGCAGAATACAGACGTCTGAGAAATGAGGTTAACAAGAAGTGCAAGGAAGCGAAAGAAGAATGGTTGAAAGAGAAATGTACAGGTATAGAAAAGTGTCTGAAATTAGGAAAAGTAGACACAGCTTATCGAAGGATTAAGAATACTTTTGGGGAAAAGAAGACTAAGTGCTGTAATATTAGGGACACAAATGGAAAGCCTCTAATAGATAGGGAAGAAAAGGTTGAGAGATGGAAAGCTTACATAGAGTGCTTGTATAAGGGAAAGGAGATTGAGAATCATGTAATGGAAAGGGAGGAGGAAATTGATGAGGATGCAAAAGGAGATTTAATATTGAGATCAGCATTTGACAGAGCATTAGAGGACTTAGGCAGGAACAAAGCACCAGGCATAGATGATATACCGACTGAGTTGCTACGCTGCATAGGAGATGAAGGTCTGATCAGGTTATTTCACTTGGGTGTGTAGGATTTATGAGACAGGTGAGGTACCCCCTGATTTTAAGAAGAATGTTATCATCCCTATACCAAAGAAAGTGGGAGCTGACAGATGTGAAGATTACCGTACAATCAGCTTGATTACTCATGCCTCAAAGATCCTGTCTAGAATAATTTACAAGAGGATTGAAAGCCAGATAGAAACGGAGTTGGGTGAAGACCAGTTTGGTTTCAGGAGAAATGTAGGAACAAGGGAAGCTGTACTAAGTCTTAGGCTGATTTTGGAAGGTAGAATAAGGAAAGATAAGAGAACGTTCATGGCATTTGTAGACTTAGAAATGCTTTTGATAACGTTGATTGACATTTTGAAATCTATTGGAATATAGTACAGGGATAGGAGGGTGATATACAATCTATACAGAAACCAGACAGCAGTCATTCGAGCTGAAGGATATGAGAGAGAAGCTGGTATTATGAAAGGTGTAAGGCAAGGCTGCAACTTATCACCCATACTTTTCCATCTTTACATTGAACAAGCAATGAAGGAAATTGGAGAAAAATTTCAAGTGGAAGTGAAGATTCAAGGAGAAATAATTTCAACTCTGAGATTTGCTGATGACATCGTCATCTTGGCCGACAAGCCTGAGGATTTGAATGAGTTTTTGAATGGTATGGATTCCGTCTTACGGAAGGACTTCATGATGAAAATTAATAAATGTAAAACAAAAATACTGGAATGCAGCCGAAATAAATCAGAAACCTCTATGGAGATCAAATTGGCAGGTGAAAAGCTGAAGGAAGTAGGAGACTTCTGTTACTTAGGAAGCAGAATAACCAGTGATGGACGAAGCAAAGAGGATATAAAAAGTAGGTTGGCTCAGGCAAGGAAAGAATTTCTACAAAAAAGGAATCTGTTGACATCGAATATAGATTTAGGTATTAGGAAGTCATTTTTGAAAGCCTTTGTCTGGAGCGTGGCGCTCTATGGAAGTGAAACTTGGACTATTGGTGCAGCAGAAAAGAGGAGAATTGAGGCATTTGAAATGTGGTGTTACAGGAGAATGATGAAGATCAGATGGGTAGATAGGGTTACAAATGAAGAGGTATTCAGGCGAGTGGGAGAGGAGAGATGTTTCTGGCGACTGCTAATGAAGAGAAGAGATAGGTTGGTAGGACACATACTAAGACACCCAGGAATAGCAAGCTTAGTTATGGAAGGAAGGGTCGAGTACAAGAACTGTAGGGGTAGACCAAGGTTAGAATATGTTAAACAGATTGCCTCGGATGTAGAGTGTGGTAGCTATGTAGAGATGAAACGATTAGCTCAGGACAGGGAGGCATGGAGAGCTGCATCAAACCAGTCAAAAGACTGAAGACTCAAACAACAACAGTTAGCTTTACCATTTATAAAATATATTTACGGTGTTCGACCATTGGGAAACAACATATTGTAACCACAAATATATTTCAAAAGGACTCTTTACAAGGTTAGATCACTTCGAACCATATCAGTAGGCCTAAACCTGGCTGGAAACAGCATCCCATAGCACTCAGCAGCGACATCGGTTTCAATATAGTATTGAGCCGTATTGAAGAAATATAATAGAGACTGTCCCGTAACAGAAAGTTTGGGTTCAACTAGAACGATTCTCAGGATTAGAGGACTTTACCAGTCAAAAATTGTTACGCATTTCACCACTTCATTATACGTAGAAACAACATATTTTTGCAATCAACAGGAGATCCGATTCATTATATTGAACCATAATGAAGAAGTATAATACAGACAATCTATTTAAGGAAGATTTATATTAACCGTAGTCTTGTTTTGTTACTGCATTTTATTTTATGTGTAACATATTTCCGCTCGGTTGCTGGATAGTTTTGTGGGTGCGATTTTGAAAATTGGGGACGGAGGTGAATCGGGCGGAAGTGGATCGGACGGAAGTGAAGACGCACTGCCAGAAAAATGGGAAGGAAGTGGATCGGACGGAAGTGAAGACGCACTGCCAGCTGGATGTACAATTGAAAATGTGTGCATTTGAAACAAGGCAGTGTGTGCTCTGTAGCGCGAGAATGTTATGGCAATACAGTAGGCAGTGCATTTAGCAGGCACTGGTTTGACGAGCATAGTGACAAATGTTTCACAGACTTTCATTTGTCATTGAGCAGTTTATGAAGCTTCGCGTTCAAGGTTGAATATCACATGGGGTAGGAAAAAAATGACATTTAAGTAAGCGGCATTATTTAAATGCATAACAGAATATTATATGAGTGGAATAAAAGCTATATTTTCATTATATGTGAGACTAGGTCATTTCATGATTGTAGGAAGCCATGTTTTGATTGTTTACGACGAACTATATGAGAGCCTTCAGAATAATGAATGTTATAGTTATCGAGGAATGTGCTCACAGTATTTGAGAGTACTGTCGACGTTGTGTGTTACTTTGTTATTATGAATTATTAATGTAAAAGGAAGGAAGGAAGGAAACTAGTAGTTTTGCGTGTCCGTTAATCTCACGATCATGATCCACGGTACCTCCCTTTTACGTGGAATGCGAACCACAGGACATGGCATTTCAATTCGAAAATCTCACATGTACTGACCGGGAATCAAACCCGGTCTACCTGGGTGAGGGACTAACAGCTTGACCGCTGCGCCACAAATGTGACAGTAGCATATCTCCAATTAAATCTATACATTCATCATAGTATCAGTATGAAAATGGAGTGTAAATTAACAATTTAAGAATGTCCATGCTGTGTAGTATACGAGTAAGATAGCATGTCAGATGTTACACATCATATGCGACTACTGTAAGGCTCGTATCTTTTTTGTGACTTTCATTTTATTTCAATTTTAATGTGTTCCTAGTAAGGATATCCATTTTCACTTGGGTATTTGTTAACATAGTTTTTAAGATTCTTTTATTATTTCAATCTACACTGACGAGGCTATCATTGTACACCGAAACATGAACGTATTAAATTAAATATTAAATGTTTTGTAAGTGTTTGACAAGGCGGCTATTATAATTTGAGATTAGTTATTGTTATTTTAAGGGGCGGAACTACGAGGTCATCTGCCCCTAATTTGAGATTAATATAATGAAAACCAAAATCACTTTAAAGCTTATAAAACAGGTTAAAACGTTAATACCGAGAGCTCTCTGTTATTTTTTGACGGAGGTCCGTGTTTGATCCCCGGTTCTGCCATCTAGGAAGTGGTTTTCTGTGGTTTCCCCACTTCGACTCCACGCAAATGATGGAAGGTTCCTAACTTAAGGCCACGGCCACCTCCTTCCCAATCTGCAACTCTCTGTTTGCGAACAAGTCGCCTCCATGATCCCCTATTAGCAGTTAGGACTGTGGCCTGCTCTGCTTCTACACCTCTCACTTTGAAATCATCCAATACTGAATCTAACCATCGCCTCCTAGGATTGCCTCTACTTCTCTCACCCTCTACAGCCGAAATCATTGACCTCTTAAGTAATCTCTCCTCTCCCATTCTCTTCACATGACCCCACCATCTGAGTCGGGTCATAAGAACAGCTTCATCTAGCGTGTTTATTTATAACTTAGCCTGGATCTCTTCATTTATATCCAACAATACTTGAATGTTCATAGTTTCTCTTTTACACAAGTATTTCAAATTTGATGCAGTAAAAATCTTAAAATTATTCTCTCTGTCATTTACCAGAAGCATATTTTCTTCTAGCCAGCCCCGTGGTGTTGGGGGTAGCACGCCTGCCTCTCACCCGGAGGCCCTGATTTCGATTCCCGCCTTCGTCAGGCATTTTAGAAAGTTACGTGAGCGCTGGAACGGGGTTCACTCAGCCTCGTGAGGACAACTGAGTAGCTGTCTGAATGTGAGGCAGCGGCCCGATCACGAAAACCAAGATTCACGGCCGAGGGGACCCGATGCGCTCATCACGCGTCACCCCAATATCTGCAGGCCAAATGGTTGGGCAGTGGTCGCTTTGTAGGCCTAGGCCCTTCACGGGCTGTACTGCGAGGGGTTATTATATTTTCCTCTAAGTTCGATCGAATGTCCATAATGGCTAGAGCATCATGAACTTCTTGCTTATTTCGAGGTAGAGGTGGTAGGTTTCTCCGCCGCAATATTTTTTTAAATCCTCTCTATGTTATTTGATAGTAAATTATCAGACAAGTGCTTAGGGACAGCAAGTATGTCCTTTCTCAAAAACTTCGATGGCCGTTCACATATCTCGTTGCCTACCTTTCTTTTTACACTGTTCGAAATAAATTCGCAGAACATTTCTTGTTTGAACACCTCCACTTTTGACCCCGTTTTGACAACTCACACTGGAAATTTATAGTTTCGTATAATTCTCATATCTCCACCTCTTTGACTGTACGTGGATAACATGTTAGCTTCACTGATTATATCTAAGGAAACTCCAGGGGGTCCAGGTGTATATACCTGTCAGTCAACCCATGGCTCCACCATTTCAGGGGAGGTTACCTATCCCCACTCTTCCCAAACCCATTAGCGTAAGCTGACAGGATTGTTTGGGTTTAACCTAATTAGCGGAGTTCGACCATCCCGACCAAATCACTGCCAAAGTAACGCATAAGTTGGTTAAACAACTTACACACTTAACTGTCAGTTTACGTTTTTCAACTTTTCCCGTCTTTTGTAATTATATTCCAGTATACACCGTGGAAACGTCATAAACAATGTTCCCCTCCTTTATAATTCTTATAAATAACTACCGTATCAAATTAAAACGCGGTGGATTTTTAACCACCATGACTGTCGTGAGGCAAGGCGATTGTGCGCATGCGTGAGTGGCAAGAATTCTGATTTTCTGTTTATTAATTTTAACTATTCTGTAACATATTTGTAAATTTTAAACACACTCTGCAAATCTACAGGCCAAGAGCTTTCGTCAGATTGCTCTACGAAGTGAATCGGTTCTGCCATTCTCTCAATCTCGCGGTAACAAACAATAAGCTAAGCGTTTTAAATATATAGATATTTGAGCATGAGCCATTTTAAATATCTAAAATACCGGTGGTGAAATCAATTTGTTGTTGTTTGAGTCTTCAGCTTTTCGACTGCTTTGATGCAGCAATCCATGCCTCCCTGTCCTGAGCTAATCGTTTCATATCTACATAGCTACCAAACCCTATATCCAAGGCAATCTGTTAACATATTCTAACCTTGGTCTACCCCTACAGTTCTTGTCCTCGACCCTTCCTTCCATAACTAAGCTTGCTAATCCTGGGTGCCTTAGTATGTGTCCTACCAACCTATCTCTTCTCTTCATTAGCAGTCACCAGAAACCTCTCTCCTCTCCCACTCGTCCTAATACATCTTCGTTTGTAACCTTACCTACCCATCTGATCTTGATCATTCTCCTGTAACACCACATTTCAAACGCTTCAATTTTGCTCTTTTCTGCTGCACCAATAGTCCAAGTTTCACTTCCATAGAGTGCCAGGCTCCAGACCAGGACTGCCCAACCTACGGCCCGCGGGCCGAAAATGGCCCGCGAGACTTTTGTCAGGCCCGCGCCGTGCCGCTAAAACTTTGAAACAAGTTCCAGTGGTCGCACTAAACTATTATTTCATAATTTGAATACTAATTGTGTCAAATGAACATAAATACTCACTATTTGTCATTCATGCTGTATGAGTGTGTTGAATATCATCGTACTTCTATTTTAAAGGGATTTATTAAGAATATCTAAATTTATTTTTAGTGTTTTATTTTTTATACACTACAATAAATAAAGAAAATGACAACAATACTAAGAAAACTAAGCTCAGACAGCCACAAAACTCACCATATTGCAACTCTACGGTATATTTAACAAAAATTGCATACCCCTCAACCCCCCGGGAGTGTCATTGACCCGCAAAGTCCTCCAACTATTTACAATGTGGCCATTGGTTAAAAAAGGTTGGGCACCCCTGCTCCAGACAAAGGCTTTCAAAAATGACTTCCTAATACCTAAATCTATATTCGATGTCAACAGATTGCTTTGCCTGAGCCAACCTACTTTTTATATCTTTGCTTCGTCCATCACTGGTTATTTTGCTTCCTAAGTTACAGAAGTCTCCTACTTCCTTCAGCTTTTCACCTGCCAATTTGAATTCCATAGAGGTTTCTGATTTATATCGGCTGCATTCCAATATTTTTGTTTTTCATTTATTAATTTTCATCATGAATTCTTTCCTCATAACGGAGTCCATACCATTCAAAAACTCATTCAAATCCTCAGGCGTGTCGGCCAAGATGACTTTGCCATCAGCAAATCTCAGTATTGAAATTATTTCTCCTTGAATCTTCACTCCCACTTTACATTTTTCTCCAATTTCCTTCATTGCTTGTTCAATGTAAAGATGGAAAAGTATGGGTGATAAGTTGCAGTCTTGCCTTACATCTTTCTGAATACCAGACATAGTGCAAAAGAGCAATTATTGTTTTAAATGTATTTTCTATACAGTTCGCGTGAACAAAAACAGAAAAATAAAAACGAATATGACCCGACCCGGTCGTGACTTTGGAGTATGTAGTTCGTCCTTCAGCTCGAATGACTGCTGTCTGGTTTCTGTATAGATTGTAGATCACCCTCCTATCCCTGTACATCATTCCAATCGATTTCAAAATGTCAAACAATTTATTCCAATCAACGTAATCAAAAGCCTTTTCTAAGTCTACAAATGCCATGAACGTTCTCTTATCTTTCCTTATTCTACCTTCCAAAATCAGCCTAAGACAGTACAGCTTCCTTTGTTCCTACATTTCTCCTGAAACCAAACTGGTCTTCACCCAACTCCGTTTCTATCTGGCTTTCTATCATCTTGTAAATTATTCGAGACAGGATCTTTGAAGCATGAGTAATCAAGCTGATTGTACGGTAATCTTCACATCTGTCAGCTCCCACTTTCTTCGGTATAGGGATGATAACATTCTTCTTGAAATCAGAGGGTACCTCACCTGTCTCATAAATCCTACACACCAAGTGAAATAACCTGATCAGACCTTCATCAGACTCAATCGGTATATCATCTATGCCTGGTACTTTGTTCCTGCTTAAGTCCTCCAATGCTCTGTCAAATTCTGATCTCAATATTAAATCTCCTTTTGCATCCTCACCAATTTCCTCCTCCCTTTCCATTACATGATTCTCTATCTCCTTTCCCTTATACAAACACTATGTAAGCTTTCCATCTCTCAACCTTTTCTTCCTTATCTGACCGAGGCTTTCCATCTGCGTCCTTATATTATAGCACTTAGTCTTCTTTTCCCCCAAAGTATTCCTAATCCTCCGATAAGCTGTGTGTACTTTTCCTAATTTATCGCCTTCTAATTAAGTTACAATTTCGTAACTTGTCAAGAAGATAATATTGTACAGGAAATTTCCTCTGCTGAAGGCACAAGTGCAGAAGTGCCTACAAGATGGCGGCCACGCGTACATTAAACATTGAAGGGCTGCTAGTACAGGAATTATACGAAACACTGTAGAAAAACATGTACCAAATCTACTTATGTCCTCACGAGTACCAAGTGGGTTTCCATTAGTGTGAAAAATTCTTAAGTTTATTCTAGTTTCCTTCAGGTTAAAAAAAAAAAACACACGTACGTACGTTCAAGTTAGGCAGACGCACGAGAAGGTACAGTGTGTCCGCGAGTCTCTCCTCAGCGGCTACTACTGAAGAACGTGTGTTTTTAGTGAAAAATGATTTCTGTGCGTTAGGAAACTTGACTGAGCACAGTGTGATAGTGGTGAGTACTTAATTTACTGTAAGTGTTTTCCTTGTAACAACATAACACGAATGTACTGCCAACCAAAACGCCACTACAACATTATTTATAAACGTGGGGCAACCAAACAAATTCTTCTTACAGTGCGAAAATGTAAGCCACCACGAAATACAAGCGGACGGGCAGTATGGTGTACAGGCGTCAAAAATAAAAGTGGCCGCAGTCTTCAACCTAAATTTCTTCGAGTGCCTTCGCTACTATTCGGAGACAGGCAATGCTACATGTATTGTTAATTCATTTAGGGGCTTTGCGACATCGAGGTCATGCAGTCCCGTGTACTTGGGTGTTTGTAGAATTAGTCTGATAACCTGTGTTAATGCGGTGTTACTAGGAGTGTGTGCATTTGTAATGTAGATGAGGATTGGGAAGGAGGAGGCCGTGGCCGTAAGTTAGGAACCATCCCGGCATTCGCCTGGAGTTGAAGTGGGAAACCACTTCCAGGAAGGCTGAGATGGGAATCGAACCAACCTCTTCTCAGTTTTGCCTGACGAGGCTCAGTGAACCCCGTTCCAGCCCTAATTTGGCAGAACCACTACACCAGGAAGATCATTTACTTTATTTGCAAATGGGAGTAATTCCCCGATGGCAAATTGTACAGTTATAGAAAATTACCAACAATAATATCAAGCACACTTCATGTACACAAGTCGCGATTTGGGAACTATAGTAATTATATCGTAGTATTTACACAAAACAGCAGCCTCCGTGGCTTAGGCGGCAGCACGCCGGCCTCTCACCGCAGGGTCCGTGGTTCAAATCCCGGTCACTCCATGTGAGATCTGTGCTGGACAAAGCGGAGGCAGACAGATTTTTCTCCGGGTACTCCGGTTTTCCCTGTCAAAATTTCATTCCAGCAACACTCTCCACTATCATTTCATTTCATCTGTCATTCATTTAATCATTGCCCCAGAGGAGTGCGTCAGGCCTTGGCAGCCGGCACAGTCCATATCCTCGCCGCTAGATGGGGGCTTCATTCATTCCATTCCTGACCCGGTCGGAGACTGGAAGCAGGCTGTGGATTTTCATTTACACAAAATCTCAGTCTTCTCTTAAGCACATCAATATGCTTGGAGAAAGGGTCTAAGACGGTGGTAGGTAATGAGTTCTAATTATCAATACCACGATTAATGAAAGAATATTTCCCATTATTTGTACGCTGCGGTCGGCCCTTAACATCATGCGGATGATCTGCCCTGCTCAGGTACAGTCCAGCCGCTGAGTGTCCGGCTCCGACGTTTGACGATGGTGGGAAGAGGGGTAAGGAGAACAATATAGCCAAATTAAAGCAGTGGGAAGCTGTTAATTGAACCTTGAAACTTGTCATCATTGTAATTCTTCTCTAGCGTCTTCACTATGTAACGTGGGATACCACAGCCCATTTGCAATATTATGCATTATTTCGTTATTCCGACATTTTGTGGTAAATTGCAGTGGAATTCCCCTATGTTGACGAAGTCGCTTACTACCATCAAGAATGTTGTCACCTGTACCAATCAGCGGTTTTCCCGGTAAGCCGGTCTTTAAATTTTAGCTCGATGTTGAAAAGTCTCTTCTGTAGTCCAGTAGCATGACGAATAGAAATAAATAGTGTTATCACTCACCGAGTTCAACCGCGCCCCGCTCTGCTAGCGCTAGCGGCGCTGATCCCCAACGCTACACAGACAGCTGTTCAATAGTGGGATACGCGCTGGGCTACGTAAACCTCTTTACGAAGGCTGCGGTTACGCTGATTACAACAAATGAATAATACTGTCAAAAAGTTAGCATTAATATTCTCTGTCCCCATGTAGAACTATCGTTTAAAACCCTCCGTTAGTCGCGCATTGGTCTGACAGCTCCGTGGTTCGTTATATCAGTTTTAATATCAAGCCAACAGTTCAAGTTATGATCTTATCGTCTCGTGACATCTTACACCAAACCATAGTAAGCATTTTTCTGGAGTTGTGAAATAGCGTGCCTAAAAATAACTTTATCAGGTGCAACACTTTGTCAGCGTGATATTGATAGTACCAGCGCTTACAAAATGATGTTACATTCTGTTAGTGAGTGGCAGGTGTGCTGTTATAACGATTATTTGGCTTAGTATGTTGCCTTAGTTAATATCAGTAAGGAGACTGCGCCTTACGAAAAACTAAGGATGCAGATGAAGCGTGTCACCTTCTGCTGAAAGATAACGAATAGCTAGTTCATGATTCAGTAATTTCAAAGGAATTTGTGACTCTGATACTGAAGACAAAGTTGAAACAAGATCCGAAGATCAGGAGGACGGTAACGGAAGCGAAGAATTGGATGACCGTTTATTTTATTGGCAGGTTGGCCATTATTATATGTCCGACTCATTCTTGGCCACTTGGCTATCACCACGGAAGTCCGGGTTCGATTCCCAGCTCTGCCAATAAATTTAATACTGGTCTGAGGGCTGGAACGGTGTTCACTCAGCCTCGTGAGGCAAAAATGTTAAGAGGCGCGTTCGATTCCTACCTCAGCTATCCTGGAAGTGGATTTCCGCGGTTTCCCACTTCTCCTCCAGGCAAATGCCAGGATGGTACCTAACTGAAGGACACGGCCGCTTCCTACCCAAATCCGACCTCAATTCCAAATACACACACTACTACAGACATCATGACTCAGGGGTAACGTTCTCGCTTGCTGAGCCCAAGGTTGCAGGTTTGAAACCTGGCGCAGTCAGCTGGCATTTGAGGGTGCGCAAATGATGATGATGATGATAATTGTTGTTTTAAGGGGCCTAACATCTAGGTTATCGGCCCCTAATGATCTGGGTGATAGCGAAGATGATAATGAAACGGAAACCAGAACGAAAATTAAGTGAGACGGAAAATACTTACAAAAAGGAACTCGGATTGAAACGACTCACAAAATGTTCTTACAAAAGGGAATTTAGAACGAAAAGATTCACAAAAGGAATAGATTGAAAAATACCCACAAAATGAAGGCTAGGTTCAAAATACGTACAAAATGCAATGTAGCGTCGAAATACTTACAAAATGCAACTGAAATTCAAAATACTTACAAAATGCAAATGAGATCGAAAATACGTACAAAATGCAATTGAGGTTCAAAATACTTACAAAATGCAATTGAAATTGAAAATACACAATGCAATTCAGATTGAAATAGGCCTTATCCCAGTTCCAATCCAAATTATTCACAAAGTGCAATCGAAATTCAAAATACTTACAAAATGCAATTGAAATTGAAAATGCTTACAAAATGTACGGTGATTCCAACGACTCATGTGGATTGACAATACTTACAAAAAGCAATTTAGATTGAAAATACTTGACAAAATGTAATTTAGATTCAAAATACCCACAAAATGCAATTGAGAATCAAAATATGTGCAAAATGCCCCCAAACAAAATGCAATTTAGATTCAAAATTCGTGCGAAATGCGGTTTTGGTTGAAAATACTTACAAAATGCAATTGAAATTCAAAATAGTCACTAAAAGGCCCCGCAACCTGCATTGAAAGACTTACTAAAAAGCAATTTAGATTGTCAATCTTTACAAAATGCAATTGAGGTTGAAAACAATCGCGAGATGTAATTTAGATCGAAAAAACTTACAAAATGCAACATAGATCAAAAATGCCTTAAAAATCGATAAAAGGGAATTTAGATACACGGTGATTCGAGTAACAAAAACAGTGCGGGAATCTTAAAGAGAAAAGGAAATAGAAGGAAAAGAGGAGAGGGGAGGGGAGAGAGGAGAAGGTCCGCCCCAAAGGGAAGGGACAAAAGGGGAAAACGGACCCAGCTCAGGATCCCTCGGGGTCGCCAACGCCCGAACTCACCAGCCGTGAGCCCCTGAGGGTGTAGCATTATCGACGGTGCACCAGAAGTGGTGGGGCTACATACACCCTGCCTCCTTAAGGGCCTTGAGCACAAGGCAGGAGGTAAAAGGAAAAGAACAAGAAGGCTGACCCCTCACAGAAGGAGGGTATCAGGAAAGATGAGACAAGGGCCAATTAAGGCGGGAAAGGAAGAGACTCCCTAGGCCTCGGATACCCTAATACCGTCGGGGTCGGAAGAGAACAAGAGTTGACCAAGGAAGGTCGACAGGAAAGAAGAAAGAGAGGAGCCCGGCACAAGTAAGTGGAAGCAATGCCGGACTCAGCTGGGGCCCCGTGGTCGCCAACCCACAACCCACTAGATGTGAGCCCCTGGGGGGGGGGGGGTGCGCAAATGCGAGGGAGCCGTGTCAGTACATTTACTGGCACGTTAAAGATCCCCTTCGGGGCAAAATTCCGGCACCCCGACGTCTCTAAAAGCCAGGGTAGTTAAAAGGGACGTAAAACCAATAACTTTATTATTATTACATCATAATGACACAGGTCAGACGAATTCTAAACAAACCCAAACACACGGGGATACGTGACCACGATGTCGTTAAGTCCCTAAAGAATCAACAACTATTATTATTTTAGACCTATTATTATTAAGACGGATTTTTTTTCGTTTTAGGTAAGGATGGCACGAAATAGAACAAGTAGCCATGGAAGGCTGCCTTCATTCCGTATCCTACTGGGCGGCTTTCGTGATTTTACATCAGTGGATAGATATTTCGGTAAATTTTGAAAAATTTGAGGTACTGATCCTGGTTTTAATTTCCACTTCACGCGAGGAAGTTTCACGTTCTCATAGTTCACTACGAAAGAGTCCGCCTTTATAATAATTAAATCTTCCGAAAAACGTTCGTCACAGATTCTATTTTTGATCGACAATTGCTTATCCTTCCACGGAAAAACTCTCGCCCATTTCGAAAACAGATTTGTTTCTTTTGGCGGTTTGAAAAATGTCTACCATCAGATTTTCTTCGTAACCCGATTTACTTCCAGGAACAAAACTTGTGTTTGCACACACAAAGCACTGCACAGACATTCGTAAATTATTACAAAGAAACAAATTCCCTCGAATAATATGACTTCTCGCGCAGAGGATATTGCAGTACTAACCTCGTGGGTTACTGTCATACGTGCTTATGGTTCGTCGCGACTTCCGCGCCACACACTGGCTGGACCATGAACTACAATGCTTAAGTAGCGGAGTGATGACACTGTTTATTTCTATTCGTCATGCCAGTAGCTCTGTTTGTTAGTGCAGGTTTGTGCACAATTACCGGTTAACTGTGTGTAAGTATATTACTTTAGTAATATGGTCCGCTGTTCATCAGAATTCATTTAAAAACTTGAGAAATATTTTATGTAGTCCACGTTGTTTTATATTTCGCGGTACAAACCCGGCAATGCTGTCTCTCTTCCTCATGAGAAATGTCAGAGCCGGACACTCGGCGGCTGGACTGTAGACGGGATTTCCCAAGTTTTTCTATAATTCGAGTTACACTACTGCTAGGATTAAAATCGTTGAGCACAAACCTAGCAAACTTCCTTTGTACCATCTCCAGCTCATTGGATGAATCCTACTTGATATGGGTCCCAAACCGCTAAGCCGTATTCCAAGATTTATCCAAATGCCCTCCGAGAATACATTACCTATTTTAACCTTTTGCGAGCGACCAGTCGGAACTCTTGAATCCATAAAATTACTCTTATCAATCTCCGTTGCCGCTAATTTACGGCATATCATATGGGACATTAAATGCCTTCGCAAAATCTATAATTACGCCGTCAACTTACATTCGATTCCGTCTAAAGAGTACTTAATATCCTGAAAGAGTGATAACATTTGGCTCTCGCATAAGTACCATTGTCTAAATCCGTGTTGTCTGACATTAGGCCATAACTTTTCCCACTGTTCCCGCCAGTAATCAGAAATAAGGTGCTGCAACAGTTTACATAATGATGGATGTGAGAATAACAGGCCTACAGTTTCCCATTTCCTATCTGTTCCCTCCATTGAATATTGGAACTATTGCACCTACGTATTTTCCAGGCTTCGGGGATTTTGCTTGTTATCAACTGATGCATTAAACAGCACCCCCCAAGTATCACCCAAAGGCTGTACATCCCAGTTTTTGCTCATCTCCACAAATATTGTCTGGGGCTTTCGATATATTTCTACGTAGCTTTTTAGTTCTTGCTAGAATTGACGATTGGTTTATCACGCCCTCCCCCCAATCAAGTTTTGCATGTGATTATCGGGAGCAGCCTTCTATTTGAGCACTAGCTATTTCGATAAAAATTTAAACTTTCAGATATGCTTGTAACTATCGTGTCGTTTGTTTTGGTCGAGATGTTCGCGGACTGCACGTGCACCAGATTTAACACATGAAGAACCTTGTTTATGGGATTCCTGTCTAGTCGGAAGAAGATCTTTATGCACGCGTTCTTGAGACAGCGCACATTATTGAAAACACACCAGGTCTCTTGGGAAGATTTTAAGACAACATGCTGCGCAGGTACACGTGGTATTCCTGCCAGTTTGCTGTGCAGAAATTCTGGACCATCCTGGGAGGTGGTAGTGGAGTATTGCGAGGGGAAAAAGGTAAGGTGAGTAAATCGGGAGCGTGATCACCTCCTATGAGGGGCAGGGCAGACACGTCAAACAGATGGAGGGGGGGGTTATGAGCAATGACTGCGTCGGGGGTGGTATTGAGGAAGGACGGGTAAGTTTTGGGACAGCGTCGATGTGACGTAGGTAGACTACCACATTTGCTGACGTAGTGCCAATGGCAAATCTTCACAGAACTCAATCATTACCTCTTGCAGGAAGAGGACCCGTTAGGGGGTACGGAAGAAGGTACGACCCAATCAGATGGACATCAAGGATACCAGCCCATACATTGATGCCGAATCGTTGCTGAAATCCATGTGGCTGTGGGTATGCGGATCCAAATGTAACAGTTTCCACAGTTAAAAACAGCTTCCCTGATGAAGTGAGCTTCATCGATGAAAATGGTTGGTTGGTTCTTAAGTTTAGGGGCTGCGACAACGCGGTCATGTGGCCCCGGTGTTAATTGTGATGACTGTATTAGTGTGTGTTATCTGTTTTTTAAATTCAAGTACTGCAACTTAGAATTTTTCAAATAGTTCCTACTTTTGCCGCCAAGCGCCAACGTTTACTAGGCCAAGTTCAGAACTTAGCTACTAGACACCACCGCAGTCGGCTCTTGGTAACGAACATAGAAACCTAACATCGTTGTTTACATTCTTAACCTATCCAATTTAGCTTCACACAGGTGCAATTAGTGAAAGGTTCTTTAACATGCCATAAATCTATGACATGGGACCGCCGGCATTACTTCCCCTCCGAAGGAAGGCATACTGAGGGATTTTAACGCTCTTAAAAAATCCGACGGCTTCGACCGGGTTTGAACCCGCTATCTTGGGCATAGAAGCTCAGCATGCTACCGACTACGCCACCGAAGCCGCCATCGGTGAAAATAACGTGACGCGGAAAGTGGGGTGTGTTAATACGCTGGTGTAGAAACCAAGCACAGAAGTTGGCACGTGGCGCGAAATCTGCCGGGCCCATTGCTTGAACTTTCTGTGCATAGAAAGGGTGCAGTTGCTGGTTGCGCAAAACAAGCTCAGACGCTCGATTAGGACCCATTCACGATATCGGCAATGTTTCGCGTACTCGTCGACGGGTCCTCTTTCACGTGATGAAGTCGACAGTGCGACGCGTCTGTGGAGCACCACAATCCACCCTCCTCGGTTGGAATGTACAGGTTTAATATTAAACAAAGTTTTTATGGTTCCGCCTAGTCAATGCTTGTTTTATTAGAGATTTTAACGTGACATAATCACTTGTCTTTACGTATGTTGGGACATGTTTCGGTGTCTAGTGACATTGACACCATCATCAGCCTACGGTTATTGGCAACACTCAATGACATTAAATGACATTAAAATAATTATTAAAACAACACACAGATGACTAAAATAACACTTTAAAACGTTTTTTAAAACACTGTCATAATGAAAGTTCAATAAAAAGTCTTAGAAAAAGGCTTGGTGCACTGTTTTGGTTTCCAATGTCCTGCTTCCGATAATAACCTCCGAAATCCAGCAAGAGGTGACCATACATAAGGTGTAGTTGTGGCAGCGAGAAATCGGGCCGTGCTGAGGCATACGGAGACTGTGCAGTACAGGTAGTGCAGGGGTAGTGTGGTGTGGAGGTCTTGCCGGTTAAACCTGTACTGCACAGTCTCCGTATGCCTCAGCACGGCCCGATTTCTCGCTGCCACAACTACACCTTATGTATGGTCACCTCTTGCTGGATTTCGGAGGTTATTATCGGAAGCAGGACATTGGAAACCAATGTACAGGTTTCTCGCAACCTTTATTGTAGTTTCACAAAAATGTATGTGATGCGGTGGGGCGATGCGGAAAACGTTCATGATACATGCGTTGTGCAACTCGACCATTACGTCCACCTTCGCCGTACATTTGTAACATCTCTGTATGCCGCCATCCTGCACCGCTGAATGACTGGATCACACTGCTGTCAAAGCGGACTCACTGTCACTACGGTGTGTAAACAGAAGACATACCGGATGTAGTCTACTGTATCCATGGGAGATATGGAACTGCTCCCATAATCAGTGGTATTTCCAGATCCTTTTAATTAGGCCGACTGAACGCGCCAATAGTCAAGTCGGCTGTTAGTCCAAGGTAGGTTTAAGGGGAAGTGACGGACTGTCTCCCACCACTATAGCTTCTGCACTGCTGAGAATAAGAGGTAGTCCCCCGTCCCGATAAGCAGCTGTACTACGAGAAACCCATTTCCATTTAGATTGACGTGACAAGGATTTGAAGCATGGAACCCAGCGGTGAGAGGCCGGCGCGCTGCTGCCTAAGCCACGGAGGCTACACTAATAATAATAATAATACAACTCTCTCTAATCCACCATAAATAACTACCCCTCTAGTTTTGTTATACTATAAAAAAACAAAATAATCTTCTAAATGGTAAGATTACCTCAAACTTGATTATTAAACATTTGCAATAACCAAACTATTTTTAAAATATGGTTAGGTTGTTGAAAACATCCCAATGTACGAGTTAATGTTAATATTGCTAGAGCAAAAATTAAATATGAATCTTGTTTTGAAAACTGTACCAGTTTTATGTATCCCAGGCCAACACTAATCTCTTGTCCGCAATCTGGACAGGGTATATTTAGTTGTTCGCAATCAGAACGGTTTTTGACTTGTTTGCAATCAAGACACAACCGATTTGAAATGAGTCACTTCAAATTCACACCACTCGGCACAACATAATTCGGTAGAGGGGTGGCGAGAGGGAACCTACCTGACCGCTCTCAATGAGCGCAGTTCCACTGCCAATTTTCGGAGGTTGATGTTAATGACCAGGGTCATTAGTGAAGCTTGGGCGCAGTTCCATACAACCCGTATCCATTAGGGTCTGCAGAGGTTGCCCTCAGCGAATGTTATTTGCGTTCCGTGAAGCGGACGATGTAAAATGAAAGTGGTCTTCAAACCGATTTGGTATAGAAACGATAAATGTCCGGACAAGGGTTCCCATTCAAACTGATCTAATTAGTCCCCTCTACAACCCCCAGAAGTTTGTAATAGGAATTATGAATCACTCTGTATAGAATGGGATAGTGTGGTGTGGAGGTCTTGCCGGTTAACCGGTTTAGGTGTCGCCAGTAGGTAGAGACAAGAAAACACTCGGTTGAGTCGGGAGTAGATGGTGTGCCACGAAAGGCTCTTGTGGGCCTCGATGTAGGATTTGACTCGCCGAAGTAACTGTGGCGCTGTAGGAAATAGCGGTCACGGGTCCGTAGATAATGAAGTTTAGTAGGAGTGGGATAAAGTGAAGAGATGAAGTGCCTTGGGGAGGATAGGGGGGTGGCTAGCTTGGAGGCTTGCTGTGGTGTAGTTTCTATGTGTGCAGTATGCATCGACCGTCGACTGGTCATCTAGTGGGAGATGGTCCGTACGGAGGTGATCGTTTATGTGGGCGCGGTATTCCTGCCAGTTTGATGTGCAGACTTTCTGGACCATCCTGGGAGGTGGTAGTGGAGTATTGCGTGGGGGAAGAGGGGAGGTGAATAAAACAGGAGCGTGATCATCTCCTATGAGAGGCAGGACAGACACGTCAAACAGATGGAGGGGAGTTATGAGCAATGACTGCGTCGGGGGTGGTATCGGAGGAAGGACGGGTAGGTTTTGGGAGAGAAACTAGGGTGGCGTCGATGTGACGTAGGTAGATGTCTAGGCTACGAAGTTCTAGGGCCGAACGGGAATGAAGGTTGAGATGGCCCATTAGAATGAAATGGAGGGAGACTTCAGCCATGTGAGCAATGAAGTCTTTGGGGATGGGGTGGTAGGGACGAATGTAGATGGTGGCTAGGTGTAGGACGCGGGAGGAGAAATAGACTGAGCAAATAAAGCTTTCGGGGAAGAAAAGAGACATTTCATTTCAGACACGAAATGAACTGTTCCATGCATTTTAATTTCAGGTCGGGGAGGGACTAAATGCCGGGAACGAAATTGATAGTCGTTAACACAGTTTATTTCGCACCAGGAGCGAAATTATAAGCCTGTTAATTTTATTTCACGCCGGGAGCGAAATTAAAAGTAACGAATTTTATTTCGCGCCAGGTCGTACATTAAAACTCAAACGAATTTTATTTCGCGCCAGGAGCGAAATGTTATTCCATTGAACAATTTCATTTCGCGACGCTAAATTAAATTGATAATACATTTCGTTTCGCATTCCAGCCCTGCTGTCGGTATCTTGATCTTCTTCGCTTCGTCCCGTTTAACACTGCAGGGTTCGTGTAGTTCACCTCGTCCTCCAAAAAGAAACGGTAAGAGGGCGATATTGACAAGTCTGTGTCAACTATTCACGTAACGACCTTCCGAAGTTTCCGCGCCACAGCGGTTACGCGGTCTGGTACATTGATCGATGCATCTGTGCGGACTATTGTGACAATTTTCCAAATTAATGTCACTATCATAAATACCAGGCATAAGTTATATAAGATTTCTCCAAATTTCCGGATTGCTTAATGTCGAGAGAAGTGTATATATTAAGGGAAGAGCTGGTCAATGGAAACTACAGATCCTTGACCCATTAGGATACTTGACCCAAAGCCTTTATCTCAGAGTAGGGATATTTTGGATGCATGGTGTTGGCACCACTGTTTGTCTATGATGTTCCCTCCAATTCCATAAGAATGAGGTTCAGTTGTTTGCTGGGATTACTGAAGGAAAGAATGAAATGTGTTTGCTTCTGTTTTAAGTAAATGTTGAATGGTTGAATTATTGTCAGTCTACATTCTCCTTCTTCCTTCGTTACGCCCAACTAAGTACCACGTCATGTCAACTGTTTTTTCTGCATTTTAATGTTAGCCCAGTAATCCTTCATTCGCAATCGATGTTGCACCTTTCTCTCTGTCGTCCACGCCTTCCCGGTTTTTAGCTTCGGCTTAAGTTGAAAACTCCGATGTTTCTGAAGTTCATCCCTAAGTGGGCTACGCTCCTGGATATCTTCACGTGTAATCCCAGTCTCCAAGATCTTTCTCTACTTCAATGAACCATGCCCCCGTTGTCTTTTTCTCACTGAGAAAAGCAAAAATTCTGTTGGATAGCCGTGTTGATTTCATTCGGATTATATGTCCATAAAAAGAAATCCTCCTTTTCTTCATCACATCCGTTATTTTCTCTATGTGAGTGTACAACTCGTGGTTGTGGCGTCTTCAGAACTCGTCGTGTTCTTTGACTGGACCCAGGATTTTTCTCAATATCTTTCTTTCCTTGGTCTCCAGTTTTTCCATTATGCCTTTTCTATTCATGGAGACACATTCCGCTGAATACAAAGCTTCTGGCCGGATGACCGTGCTGTAGTGCTTCAGTTTTGCATTCAGGGATATAGATCTTTTGTTGTACACGTTCTTAGTAAGATGGTAAGTCATTTCAATTTTTATTTATCTATCGTATGGCTTTTAGTGCCGGGAGTGTCCGAGGACATGTTCGGCTCGCCTGAGTCTGTAGCTGCTTCCAGCGGACACCCTCAAGGGTGAGCTACAAGTTCCGTTCAATTTCAAGTAGTTCCAACTTTCGCCACCAGATATCAATGATACCTAGTGGTGAACGTTCGAACTTTGATAGAGCGTTCTGACGAAATCTAACCTAACAAATTTTGCTTTACACAAGTTTAGTCTGTGAAAGGATCTTTTACCCGCTTGATTTTCCCATGATTCACTTCAATATGTTTTGGAGCCGTTTTGATGTTAGTAATAAATTCTGTTTTCTCGAAAGAGATCAGGAGGCCCGCCTTTGCAGCTTGTGTTTGAAGCTGGTTGATCTGTTTCCTGGCCGTATCCAACAAATCTGCAAAAACCGCAAGGTCATCTGCAAAGGCTAGACAGTCAATTGATAGGTTCTTATTCTTGTGACCAAGTCTGATTCCATTTTGGACTCCATCCTCATTGTTTTGCGCCACTCACGGATAACTTTCTCAAGAACGCAGTTGAATAGTAGAGGCGAGAGACCATCTCCCTGCCGAACTCCTGTCCTTATCTCGAAGGCATTGGAAATCTCGCCTCTAAACTTAACTTTTGAAGTGGTGTTGGTGAGAATCTGTTGGATGATCGCTCTGGTTTTGTTGTCTAGGCCAAACTCCTTTAGAATCTTAAGTAGGGTAGTCCGATCAATGGAGTCATAAGCTTTCTTAAAATCTATGAAGGTTACTACAAATTTCTTGCTCCTTAGTTTCAGATATGAAAGGATAGATTTGAGATTCATGATTTGCTCCACACATGACCGTCCCTTCCTAAAACCTCCTTGATAATCACCCAGTTCTGTATCAAGCTGTTCTTCAGCCCTAGTTTGAAGAGCTTTTGAGAGGATTTTGTAAGTTATCAGTAGGAGGGAGATGCCTCGATAGTTGTCGACATCTGCTCTATTGCCTTTCTTATGAAGGGGGTGGATTAAAGCAGAAGTCCAATCACTTGGAAGTCTTTCGGTATCCCAAATTTCATGTATGATGTTCGTTAATTTATCCACTGTATTGTCACTAGCAAACTTCCACAGTTCAGCGATTATCGAGTCTTCACCTGGAGCTTTATGGTTCTTTAGAGATCGGATAATCTGTTTGACTTCCTCTTTCGTGTGTGAAGAGGAATCTGGGTGGACTTGCGCATGGTCATTAAATGTGAATATGGAACTTGGAGTCTCACAGTTAAGAAGGGACTCAAAATATTTTGCAAGCACCTGACAATTATCTTTGTCGCTAGAAACTAGTTTTCCATTGCAATCCCTGAACTGAAGACACGGAGGGCTATATTTCCTCAAGTTGCTTTTAAATGTTCTATAGAAGTTGCACATATTAATCTTCTGGAAATCCTGTTCGATTTGATCCATCTGGTTTTTATGAAAGGCGCGTTTAGCATTGCGGATGGTTTTTGCTGCACTCGTTCTCTCATTCAAGAAGTCTGTCCAGTTGACTTGATTTTGTTGCAAATTCCATTTCTGCCAGGCATGCTGTCTCTTCCTTATTACTGCGTCACATTCACTGTTCCACCGAGCATGCTTCCTCGTTTTAGTTAGTAGAACGGTTTCTTTTGCTGTCTCAACCAGCGCCCCTCGCAGTTGTTCCCAGTTCTCTGCATCCACTGTTTGTAGTTTTCGTGTAAACTCATTACTGGACGCCAGTTTTTCAACATCATATCTTTTAGTCCCTTTGGCTCGGAACCTCCGTGTGTTTCTCTGGAGGAGTTTGATTTTAATTTTAGATAGCTAATGATCCGAGTCCAGTTTTGCATTTCGTAGAACTTTCACACTCTGAATTTCTCTTTGAGCTTTGTCAGTCTACATTAATTTTGTTTACTTTAAGGTAAGAATCTTTGTATTATTTCTTGTTATTAGCAATATATCTGGCCTTCTTTTTACACAAAGCCACGTTTCTGATTTGTAACAGATACAGTGAAATGTTAGGTTAAGTTTATGAACTCATTATAGAGATACTTGACCCATATTTTACATCCTTAAACTAATAACTGGATTCTATTTTTTTATTATTATTATTCCAGATGCTACAACACCACAAAAGAAAGGAGGGTGTCAAACCCAGAGAGTCCATTCCTGCAGAAATTATGAAGGAGACAGTTCAGAAAGATTTTGCTGGTGGTGCCCTACATACAATTGCAAAAGAAACTGGCATTAATAGGAATACTTTAAGGAGATATGCTAGAAAGATTCAGCAGGGAGGAAGCTCTACTTTTACCCCAGATTACACAATTAGGCAAATTTTTAATAAAGCTGAAGAAACAGAACTTACTTACTACTTACTGGTTATGTCACGCATGAACCATGTACTCACCTGTGATTTGGCCAGACGATTGCATGCATACCTGCCAACTTTCAAAAATAGAAATCCAGAAGATCTCAAACTGCAAAAATTTAATTCGTACATGCGTCGCAAGGTCTTAAAAATAGCGAGAAAAGACTACAGGGAAAGCGATTACAAACTCTTGGTGATGTGAGACTAAATCATTATGCCAGTTTCCAAAAATTCTGAAGAACATGCCTTCCTGAAAGACTGATGATATCGTTTCTTACTTGAATTCATCACGAAAACACTAAATCGCACAAAAAATTGTCACACAATTGCACGAATACCAGAAATACAGCAAGCACCGCTTAAAACCAAGCTTTCCCGCTTACAAACAGTCGAAGCACAAAGAGTAATATACATGCAGCGATAATCTGAGAGATGTGATTATCGATAGACAGTTCTATCGACTTTCGGCGTCATGTTAAACACAAGGAATTAATGACAAGAGCGCAGCGATAATCTGCGAGACGGGATTATCGATAAACTTTACATGGTGTCCACTGTAAGGATGAAGGAAAAATTAGTTACTTTTTAGCTACCTTTTAGTTAATTTTAGTTACCTTTTAATTCAAGATACGTCTGCGGTCGGCAACCATAGAAGCTCATCGCGTGGTGAAGGAAAACAATGAAATGTGTTTAATGCAGTGAATAAGATTCACAAGGTGTCATAAAAATTTAGAAAAAAATAAATAATGGATATTTAATATCAAATGACTTGATTCAGCAAATATGCAGTCTTGTGTACAAGAAGTTATGATTACCAAGAAGTTGGTCTGATCTTGGCCGTTTGGGGAGATTTCCTTTGTCCCCGCGGTAGACCACGAAGAAATATATGCGACGTTACGTGATCGTCACCGAATTATGTCTTCGCAGTCAGGTACGGAGAAATATAGACGTTACACGATCGGCGCTGGTCTCAGCCGTTTGACGCGATTCGTAGCTTTTTAGATAGAACACGGAGAAAAATCGCGATTACATAATCGGTGTCACTTTTAGTCGTTCGACGAGATTTCTATTGTCCTTGAGGTCGGGCACGGAAAAATATGGTAAGTTATTATTACGCAATCGGCACCGCTTGCTGTCCATTTGACAAGAATCCAGTTGCACTCGTCATCGAATGCGGAGAAATATCGCGATGTATCGCAATCGCTGCCGCTCTCGGTCGTTTTACGAGATTCACGTTGTCCTCGCGGTTGTAGAATGAGAACGCGGTATTATGCAATCGGCACCGCTTCCGGTCGTTCAACGATTGGCTGCCTATCTATCTGTCTTGGGAGAAAGGCGGAGGCGAGCTCGAGGTTGTGCATGGTTAAAATTCACGAGCAGTTATGGACATGTATGATCGGCGCCGTGATTCCCGCAGTCCTCGAGGACACAAGTTCACGGCCGGGCACGGGTTTTATAATTTTACGCAACTGGCGTCGATCGTGGTCCGTTTGACGAGATTCCCGCAGGCAAGTCGTGCTGTCAGCCAGCCGTCTTGCGAATGTGACTTTGGAGGATGAACGTTCGAAGTAGGTATCGGTTATTATGAATTATTCAGAGAGGATTGCATGAATAATCCGGCAAGAGGGCACATTTTCTTTCGAATTCAAATTATACAAATTTTCGAATTAACCACACTTGATGTCGCAAATTCACAAGACGGATAGATTTTTAAAATATAGTCTCTGTATTTCGAAGCATTTTTGCGATTATTTTTTGAAACGGTATAATTTCGCAAGATTGCGACAATACATTATTTCGCGTTATTTCTGGACTTCAATTTGAGAATTACAAATTTAGAGGCCAATATCAGAAATTAGTGGTTTCTGTTGAGTTTCGGAAGTTATCGCGAATAAACGTCTCGCAAAAAGTCAGGTTTCCGATTAATACAGAAAAATATTTCACACAAAACTAACCTCTTCTTGATGCCGAAAATAAACGGTGAACCGATGTATGCAGTACCACTGAAGGTATCCTCAGTATGCATTTCCTTGAGGTCGTGTACGGGGAAATTTAGCATACGCAATCGGCGCCGTTTGCGTGAAACTAGCTTTATCGCATCTGCGAGCCTAGCGGCGCGGGTTTAAATGATTTTAACAGACCTCGGCGAATTTTCGTTACCTCCAACTATCCAGACATAAGAATTAGCTACTACCTTTATAAAATTAGCTACTTCTTCGTTACTTTTCGTTACCAGTAGACACGCTGAGTCTTATCAAATGATTTTCAGTCGAATTTAAACACTCGTATCTCAGAATAGCAGCTATTATCGAAAATCAAAACTGAAATGCGATTTGGATGCAGAGAACGGAAAAAAGCTAGGGAGTTGAAAATCCGGAAAGAAACTATGTTAATCCGGACAACCGGAAAACACCCCAATAATCCGGAAACTTCCCGGGAAAACCGGAAAAATTGGCAGGTATGCGATTAGACTATGACTTGGCAGTAAAAAATGAAAGACCTATCCTAAACAGTGAGATAAGGAGAAAAGGGCAGGTTACTTCTGGTTACGTGGCTTTATGGAGCGAAATTCTGAATTATCACTAAGAACCCCCAAACTACAAGCAGTGGCGGCTCGTGAATTTTACCGAGGGGGGACTCCACCGTTTTTGTGATGTTTTTCCAGTAATTGACAGAGATGATTTCACACATGAATTGAATTTTTTCTTCTCAATATTTTTGTAGCTTGATTTCCTTTTTTCGTTTGAATTAGACACTATTGTTTTTAAAGAAATAACAAAGGTATTAAAAATATTTGCCCCCAGTCACTGGAAAAAGAAGAAAACCGGACCCAGCTCAGGACTCCATCAGGGTCGCCAATTCCCAAGCTCACTAACCATGAGCCCGTGAGGGTGTATCTCCACCACCAGGGTTTACAACTAGGCCTAGTGGGACTTGGGTTGGAGACCATTGGACTCCAGCCGAGGCGGTTATTATTTCCACTTGTGCCGGGCTCTTCTCTGTCATCTACCTGTCGACCTCCATTAGTCAACTACTGTTCTCTTCCAACCCGGATAGCATTAGAGCATCCAAAGTCTAGGGAGTCATTCATTTTCCTGCCGTAACTGACCCTTATATCATCTATCCTGATACCCTCATTCTTCGAGGGATCAGCCCAATTCTTTTAATTTCATAACATCTAATGCCTTCTACACTAGACCCTAAAGGAGGCAGGGTGTGGGAAGCTCCACCACACGTGGTGCACCCTGGATAGGGCTACACCTTCAAGAGCTCAGCTTTTGAGCTCGGGAGTTGGCGATCGTGATGGGTTCCAGAGAGAGATCCATTTTCCCCTTTTTGCATTGACTTTGGGGTGAACCCTCTCCTTTTTTCCCCTTTCTACCTGCCTTTAATGGCTCTAGTAGTTTCCAAGTACCTCAATACTCATTCTTCGAAGATTGATTCTTGTTTTAAGGGGATGAACAGCAAGGTCATCTGCCCTTCGAAGATAGAGGGCATTTCTTTTCCGTCATTTATTTCCCTTATACGTTTGTTTCTTTTATTATTGTCGTTTTCTTCATCTAGTACATAAGTTAGTTGTAAGTCAGTAATTAGTTAAGCCTAGCTGTAGATTTCATTTCATCATAATTTCTTACCATCACCTAAACCACTAAGGGTGGATGACGTAGATATTTCACCCCCTTGAGACAACAATTATCTCCATCATTGAGGGTGTATCGATATCTAAGGTGCACCGTGCATGGTGGGACAACACACGCCCTACCTCATTTAGAGCCTCTTACCGAAGGCAAAACAAAGGACAAAATAAGGTCTGATCCTACAAAAATTAGGGCATCAGGAAAGAAAAAGACAAGAGACAAGAGACAATTAAGGCCTTCGATACCCTAATAACGTTGCGGTAAGAGTTGTCGTGAAAGATATAAGAGAGGAGCTCAGCTCAAGGAAACTTAGCTGGGGTCCCATAGTCTCCAACCCACATCCCATTAGTTGTAACCAATTTGATAATAATGTATGTGTTCTAAATCTCTCGGGGAAAAAAATAAAGACTACAAGCAACAGCTATCAGAAGGTAACCATTTGCTTGCTCTCTTGTCACTTTCTCTGGAAATCCCACGTAACCACTTCTCACGCAATGGATTGTCCGATTGTATCTCATGAAATGAGATTCCCCGGTATTCTAACTTGCCCAGTTCTGATTTACAAAAGGGCACGCAGCAGTACTACATTATAAAATCATTCAGAATACATTCCAACTTCCCCATTAACATCAATACAAATCTTATGTCTGCCACAGTGACTTGGTGCTGCTTCCTAGCGCCTTTATTTGGGAACGAGGTTGTACGCTAGGGTGGAACGAAAAAATATTATTTTCAATTTCAATACGTAATAGTGATAAAAAGTTGCCTTTTGCTATTATTAAATCAATTGTAATGTTTGAACACGATTGGAGTAGGGTAAGAGGTGCCGCAAAGGGTTAGAAATTATGATTTTTTAGTGAAATTTACGAAATTTCAATACATTTGGATGGGATAAAATATTGTTGTATTCATCAATTTCTACTTAAAAATGGCAGTTTTAGGTGACTAAGATGCACTAACTAACAGAATTGGAGTTTCAGACAGGGTTACAGAAGTCATAGCAAGTGCCGTTCTTAAAGATGTGGGAATGATTTCTGAGGAAAATAAAACTAACGTCATTGACAGGATGAAAATTCGAAGAGCTAGAGCCAGAAACCGAAAAAAAGCAGTTGCAAACAGTGTCAACAATCAAGTTGGAGAGAACAAAGTGTTGTTTTTTGATGGCAGAAAGGATAAGACAATTATTGTAAAAGAGAAAAAAGGGAACAAATTTTACACAAAGACTGTCGTTAGTTGAAGAGCCTGGCTCTCTTTTTCTGGCGCACGTTGCTCCTGCCTCCGGTACAGGTAAAGGCATCAAAGATAGTATTATTGAGTATTTCAATAGTAACTTGAACAGTGTAACTGCAATTGGATGTGATGGCACTGCTACAAACACTGGAGCTTACAATGGTGTTATCGCTCTATTAGAAAAGAACATTCATAAGTCTTTGCAGTGGCTAATATGTTTATTTCATTGCAACGAGTTGCCGTTGCGCCACCTGTTTTGTACATTGGATGGACATATAAAATGACCTAATGAGTTCGGGGGAGTATTAGGCAAACAACTTGAAAAACATGAGCTTCCAGTAGTTACGTACTCACCGATTAAGGAAAACCTTCCAGACTTCGAAATGAAACAAGATCCAAGTACCGATCATATGTATTTACTTGAAATGTGTAAATCAATCTCAAGTGGCATCTGCCTCCCTGTTCTAGCCATGAAGAAACCAGGAAATTTGGCACATTCACGATGGCTGACGTTGGCCAGTCGCATTCTCCGGTTGTATGTTGGAACAGAGAACCAGTCAGAAAACCTGAAAATCTTAACAGAGTATGTACCGGTAGTTAAGGTGTATGCTCCCATCTGGTTTTACATTAAGCTGAAGCCCTTTTGTGTAAATGGAGCCAAACACCAATGGAGACCGATTTCGTTTTCAGGTTACCTTTGCAACAAACATCTCAAAGTAATCGACCCGGTTATTCAAAGAAATGGCTACTACGCTCACCCTTAAAACATGCTTGTCTGTATGTTAAGTGATGAGAGAAAACACAGAGAGTTAGGCCTCCGACGACTTTTGAAGGCAAGGCCAGAACAGAAGAATGAGGTACGGAAATTTGAGAGACCTAAACTAAACTTCAAAGCTGAAGATTACATCGTCATGATCAATTGGGCTGATGTGACAATCACGGAACCACTGATGACAAAGCACGTAAATGATGAGGACTTAGCCAAGTACATAAGTGAAGCAAGAGAAGATGGCCTGATGCATTCTATTGATTTTCCACGTTTTCCCTGTCATACACATGCAGTGGAAAGAGTAATCAAGCTTGTAACAGAATCATCACTCTGTGTTTGTGGTCTAGAAGAAAGAAATGGATTTGTCAGCCAGAATTACTTCACACAAGATGATGCCAAAATTTGAAACAAAGAAACACTTTACCTACAATGTATTTGAGAACATTGAATATTGATCTAGCTTTATTATAATGTTTTATTTGTCTATTATTTGCATTTTATGAATAAATGTGTGTTCTTATCACAATGGTTATGACTTTATTGCTTAGGTTAAGTACTTTTTCTACTCTTTGATTTAGTTCAATATTTTCACTGTATTATAAAAATGAAAGGAGACATTCTAAGTACCTTAAATAAGTTTTAGTCAAAGAAAAATCATTACATTATCATATCTATCCCTATCTTACTATGACAAAGCCACAAAAGTCATTTTTTTAAGAAAAACCTTTATTCATGTTTAATACCTACTAAGTGGGCCTATAATATGATGGACAACAAATTTTAATTTTTTGCACTATTTTAGGCATAATTTTAACGCAATTGAAATAATTAACATAAAAAACCATCAATAGAATAAAAAATAAAATTCTAGAAAATTTGAAAATTTAAAGACAAAAAATTATGTTCAAGGCTTTTGTGGCACCTCAAGATGTGGTTCTATCACAATAAAACTTTGTAGAATAACTTCTCACATAAAAAGACAAATTTTTATCACTATTAGAATGGGTAATACAGAAAACTATTTTTTGCCCTATACCAACGTTCCACCCTATTGTACGCTCAAACCAATGCCGTAATCGTTGAATGGGCAGGCAGTTTCAAGCAACCAGGCTGTATCAGACTCAAGCTGACTGAGTCCACACACTTCGTGACGTAGCGCGTGAAAGGATGGAGAGGGGATAACTGGAGGCATTCGTTGTCATGGCAACGTAAATAACAACGCGGGCGATTTCTCATGAGTCCTCAGGAGCATCTGGTGCGCTCTGCCGACAAGGAGAGGAACTACACACATTTTATCACGATGGCAAAACATTAGGTGCGAGGAGAGAGAACATCAGGGCTGATGAGGAGGGTGGCGTCCTTGAGTCCCATATCACCGGAAAGTTTGGAGGAGAAAGAATATGGAATGCAGATGAAACGGGAGTTACTACAGTCCATAAATGTCCACAGGTGATTGCTCCTAAGAAATCGGAGCAATTAGGCCTAGTCACATCGGGTGAAAGAAGGCAATTAGTGACTATGTAATGCTGTGAATGCCTTAGGGAATAGTATCCCGCATTTCTTTATTTTCCCACGTGCAAAACGAAATCCAGCATTCAAGTTTGGGGCTCCAAGATGGTTCTGATCATTTCACACACAGCTCTGGTTGGATGACGCCTAAAAACTTTCATTTGTATTTGAAGCACTTCCAGAAATATGTTTGAGGCTCTTCCGTACGAAAAGTTCTGGGATTGTGATTTTAACATTCCCTCCACATTGCTCCCATAGACACCAACCATTGGATGTTTCAGTCTATGGTCCTTTCAAAAGGTATTATAATACACACTGCACAAACTACCTCACCATAGACAAACCAGGACAACCAATCACTATTTATCACGTTGCCGGGTTGGTTGGAAAGGTATTTCCCCAAGCATTCACCCCAACTAACAATCAGTGGCTTCAAGGCCACAGGCATTTGGCCGTTCAATGATGCGATATTCTCAGACGATGATTTTCTCTATTCCGCTGTAACCGATCGACCTAGTCCTCAGAATTTCCAGCCTTCAACATCATCTGAACCAGCAGCGATAGCCGAAGAAACATCACTAACACCAGATCATCCTGGCAACGTGAATAGACTGTAGAGAGCGCAAATAAAGACCAGTCTACAAGATTAGAACGTTTTTGCATCAGCCCAGAAAGCAGGGGAGAGAAGGACGAATCGAAAAGGGGGCCGTAAACAGGGTAAAACCACTATTTTTACTGATACACCAAAAGAAGAGGAAATGGAGGCCAAATACAAGGAGAAAGAAGACAAGAGAAGAAGAATTGAAGAAAAAAAGTGCATCACGCAAAAGACTGTTTTCAGAAAAGGAAAACATGAAAAAGAAAAGGGGAAAACAATTATGTAGGTCTCCTGAAACTGAAAGTTCTGAATCTGAATCAGAATTGACTGATGAAGACAAGATTCACAGGAAAAATTCCAAGCATAGGTGATTGTGAAATTTTGTGGTAAGAGAAATGTTTGCAGATATGTGGGACAAGTTAACGAAGTTTGTCCTGAAGTGTTTATGGTTAAATTTTCGAAGTGTGTGTGGTTCAAGATTTTAAGTGGCCAGAATATGACGATATCTCCGAGGTTGATCCAGAGCAAATTGAGGCTGTTTTAGAGCCTCGTGAGTTTTCAATGAAAAATGACAGAGCTACTAGTTTTCAGTTTAAACACCAGTTTGAATTTCTCAATGAGTAGCCTAAAGGCTCGATCACACAGGAGCGCGGAGCGGTCCACCGCCGCGAACTCTGTATTGTTAAATTTTGCATCAACCTGGCCAAACCGAACGCGGCCTTGTCCGCGGCGGTCGGCGAACCAGTTGTGTTTTCTTACAAAGTTCGCGGCGGTCTGCAGAGGACAAAACAGAAAACATGGCAGAAGAAACAGACAAATTAATTGATTTTTTTTTATGGGCGAGATAGGCAGGTCTTTCTTACCTTAAAATCAATTAATTTTGATAATTAAGTTCCTCTTTTTGCATGTTTAGTTTAGTCTAATTTTTAGTTGTAGGCTCCATCTTACTTTTGTCAGTTCAATATGAATTTCACACGAGACCGCAGAAGTATAATTTTTTTCTTGAAAAATAAATATGTGTGAAAAATAATGATTATGCTTTGTTATTACTTACCTTAAACGGATGGCTAGCCTTTCCTTCGCACAAATGGGTCTCCTCCAGTTAGTGGTTTGCTTGGAAATGATTGGTTCTAGGAGCATACGTAATGTCTCAAATTGTTCTCGAGACATTCGAAAATACATGAAGAACCTGTCTTCAAACGAGAACAGTTCCCGGCACAATCTGTGAAACTCCGCATATTCCTCTCTTTTCTCGTTAATTTCGTGAACCCATACTCTCTTTCGTCTCAATGCCAACAGAAGAAGCAATTCTTCTTCGTCAGAGGAACTGCTGGACATGTTGAATTAAAATGTTAATTAAAATACCACGAGCAGAAAACAATGTAATGCGCACTTTATCGCGAGTGCTTTCACACTGGTTCGCCTTGACTTATCCGCAATCTATTTGACCACCCAAGACCAACTACAATACTCAGACCTTAATGCAGGTCTCGAAAGTGTGAAAATGGCGTATGCGGAAGCCCCGGCATATTGTTTGTTTACATTCGTTGCTGGGATACACTATTTAGCTTTGATTAGCTTCGTTTGATGAAAGTTGGGATAAACTGTCGCTCATCTGTAATTTTTAGTGTCTTCTGAATGTCTGTAAAGTCCAGTTCGCGTTAATGTACTGCAATCGTATGTAAATATGTGGTAATACACTTAGTATGGACTGGTTCGTTTGTGTGATGATTGTCCAGTCAACCGATAGCATTGTGTCATTTACTTCGGATGTTGAAGTACCTAAGACTAAAGCATAATAGAAGTGTCTCAAGAATATACACCGCAATGATTTGCTAATTAGTGACAACATAATAATGGCTTAGTACACTTCAGTTGTGTCGAACTTAAGTACGTAAAGGGAAAACGCAATGAGAATCTACGGCTAGACCAAACCGTTGACGTTATTTTGAATGCTCAGCAATATGTGCCTCCGTAAATCCTTACCAGTCTGGCAGATGTTCTACACTGCCTTGTATACACGCCAAATAATACAGTGAACTTCTGTTTTATTGGTTAAGGAAGATGTTCCCCCTGTGCCAAACAGTGAACTCATTGTGTTCCGTCATTATTCATACTTTTGTGATTCTTACAGCTTGCAAGTTATTTTTTATTATGATGTGTGTAATAAAGTGTTGTGAGTACCTTGCCAATTATGCACTTCTATTGCGATATGGTGTGACGCGATAATTCCGTAAGAGAGAGATGGTGCTTTCCAACCTATAGTACTTTACTAAATCAACTATTTCCAGCGTACCGTAAGAGAGAGATGGTGCTTTCCAACCTATAGTACTTTACTAAATCAACTATTTCCAGCGTACAACTATTCCAAACGGTAACAGCGAATGTTTAATAGGTTAGATGGTAACATATTATCGTGTCCCTTGTGTGTAGTATTCTCCATAATTATGTTCTGATATCCACATGACGACTTATTTTCATATTTCAATTAACTAATTCGGTGTGATGCTCTACCCGAGATTTTAGACAATTCCACGAGAGGTCTTAATTGAATTGTATCTCTATGGCGTTGGTTCGATTATTTCAGGCAATATTCTAATTCCGATTGTGTACACAAATACTCTGCATGTGCTGGGACAGCACTTCAGTAACCGGGTCCTTTCTTCTGTCCTACTTCAGAATCTGTTTGATTTTTTGCTAATAACATTAATTTATAATTACTAAACTTTAATACAAATCGTGATAACTCGCCAAAAAGCTTCTTATTCAACCACAAAAACAGTGAAACTATTGTAGCTGCCCCTTGGGTGAAGACGAAGAAACCTATAATTCGAGGCCAGCACTACATAGATAAATTATTTCAGGTATGTCTAAATTATTGATGCATATTTCTTCGGAACCTAGTCTTGTCTTGTGATATCCTTTATGCTCTTAGGTGAGTAAAAATAATAATTTACACGAACTGTGACAAGCCCGATGACATGATCTTAGCTATTGGTAGGGCAACCATCACCGCCATGTTTTTTCTACATTAAGGTCTGAGTATTGTAGTTGGTCTTGGACCACCCTAGTCCGCGGCGGACTACGGTCGTTCGTTCGCGCGGACAGTCCGCGCTCCTGTGTGACCGAGCCTTAAAGGTTAGGCCTCTTTGTTTAGGCTAATAGAAACCATTGCATTTTATGTTAATGTGACATGAGTGACTTTAAATCTAGGACATTTCTTTGTAGCATGCAAAATGGTTCAATTGGTTTTAGAAGCAGACATATTATATAATAAATGCAGTTTCACTTAAAATTATAGCTTCCCTTGTAATTATACAGTATTCATTTCACCCTTGTTTGAGCATTTTCTGAAAATAATTAGAAGTGGGTCAAATATCCCGAACTCGAGGGATACTTTAACCCCTTTGTGCACATAACGAAATATTTAAATTTTCACATTTAGAATGTAAATTTTCTTGATATTACAACTGAATACAATTGGGATATGATTACAAAACCTAATTATGTTATTCAGTAATTTGAACACACACAAAATCCTAAAAATAAAAAAGTGGTACCTGGGTCAAGTATCCTAAGTTCTTGAAAATACAGACCAAAAAGAACGACAGCGGCACAGGAACAAAAATCTCAAGATGGCTGAATTGGTATTTAACCGAAAACTCGTGTTGGGTACAGAATGTCAAGAGTGAATTTATTTATTGCCCTTCAAAAATATAGTCAAGCAATTGTATCCACAGACTGAGAAGATACCTTCGAAAATATACACGTAGTTACGTAAACAATTTTGGTGACATGTTACTTTGATCGAAATAATGAACTTACTTGCCCGAAATTATCAAACCTACCAAGTTAGCTATCATGTAGGCCTACTGTATTATTCAGACACTTTCAGGAGGGCACTCTTTCTCATATCAGATTATAGTCAAAATATCTAAGCATTTGAAAGACATAAAATACAGCTTAGAGGCAGTTAGTCACGTTGCACATTGCCGGGCAAGATACCATAACTTCATCCGTCGCAAAAAGGATATCACTTCTACAGATAATTGTTGTTTTAAGAGGCCTATCATCTAGGTTATCGGCCCCTAATGGTCAGTGTGATAGTGAAAAAGACAATGAAATGGGAACTACAACGGTAAAAACCAATTTAGATTGAATATATTTACAAAATGTAACTTGATTGTAAACACTCACAAAATGCAATTTAGAGGGGAAACACCTACAAAATGCCATTTAGACGGAGAACACTCACAAAAATAATTTAGATTGGAAACACGCACAAAAATAATTTAGATTGGAAATACGCACTACATGCAGTTTAGATTCAAAATACTCACAAAATGCAATATAGATTCAAAATACTCACAAAATGCAATATAGATTCAAAATACTCACAAAATGCAACAGATTCAAAATACTTACAAAATGCAATTTAGAATGTCAATACTCACAAAATGCAAGTGAGGTTGAAAATACTGCACTTACAAAATGAAAGTTAGATTCAAAATAGGCTACTCACAAAATTCAATTTAGATTGAAAATACTTACAAAATGTAATTTAGATTGAAAATGCCAACAAAATGTAATTTAGACACAGATGAGACAATGCACAAACCAGTGCGGGAACCTTAAATAGCAGGAAAGAGGAGAGGTAAGTTTGGGTTTAGAATGCCGACACTTCAACTTTCACTCGCCACGATGATTATAATATTTAAAATTTCGAGAATATACTCAATCAAACTTCGAGATGAAACACTTGTTTGTTGAGCAACAAGAAACACCAGGGGATTATCTTAGAGATAATAAGACCTCTCCCTTAGTTCAATGTCATCTACCACGAACAACAGTTATATTCTCCCATATCTGCATCAAATTGACTCATGGAGCCTTGACCAAGCAGCCCTGTAATCATCAACACGCAAGCAAAGTAAACTTAAACTCTGTAAGCTACCAGAAAGGGATTGACAGTTATCGCCTCGCCATGTGGTCTGAGAACGAGGTTGCCAAACTGCTCGCTCCTACCGCGCGCGCGTGGGCAAATGAGTTACTGCAGTACATTCAACTCGCTATAATATATTTGATAATATTGTTTCAGTGATAAGCTACATAATTATTTCGAATCTAGAATAGTTGCTACAGATGTAGAATATACAATATCTCCTTTTTTTTGCGATAATAGTAACGGCTTTAAGAAAACGCTGAATTCGATAATGTTAGCCTGCATTTTTTCTGTGACAATCTACTGCTTCAGGCCTAAAAGAGGATTTTGCTCCTATATTGCGAACGAAATAGTTAGGCCAGGTTTGCACTTAAACCCGAGAAATATTTATTCACATGCTTTCAATGTGTTTTTCTTACAGCTTATTAAGTACCGTATGTTCGAGTAGAAGGTCTCGGCATTTCATCCGCTCTCACTACCATTATTGGTATTGGTATACGCTGTCAGTAATCTTGTTAGTTTTCATTGTGGCTTCATTAACATTCATCAAGTCGGCTACTTAGCTTAACGTCTCAAGCTACGCCTTAACTTTGGAGAGAGGAATTTGTTACTCAAAGCAAAATCATGTTTAAGAAAACACACACACAAAACGTGAACTGTCAGTTCAGAGATTTTAAAAATGGAAACTTACCATTTGAAGGATAGCATTAAGGACCTCCACACTGGTAGCTAGATGATGGGTGACCCACTAAGACTGACATTACTGGAAATTCTCGTTGCAGGTGTATCCGTAGATTTATTTCCAACTAGTCATTTTAAACGAAGGTTCAGGTAGGTAGTTATTGGAGTTTGACACATTTATTTTGACTTTCCTCGAGCTGGAATCTCTCCTTGCAGATCTTCACTACTGTATTCTTATTGATGTTTAGGGCATCAGAAGTTCTCTCGATAACTTTACTAAAAGGCACTAAAGGACCGCCGTTATCTCTCTCCTCGAAATATTCCCGTAAAGTACATACCAATTCAAGGGACTGACCTCGCAGAACGATTCCTCGCCCAGTGGTTTTCAGTTTACCCTTTCCCTTAGCCAACGTACCCGCCTCCGACATAGCAAAATATAATAAGAAAATAGACTGTTAATGTCAATGAAAACTGAATAAAGTCACAAATATAAGTTTCTAATTACTTTTAACTACTGCTGTTCTACTCTACAGTACTACACAAACAATTATTAAAGCACTATTATTATCATTAAAGCACCAACACACGGTTAGAATAACAAGCGTTCACACTGTACAAGTCAGAGACACAGCTAACCATGCACTGACGCACGTGGGCTGTGATATTGCAACGCAGAGAATTATGACATCAACTATGCGATCATGGATTGGTCAAGAGGCAGAGAGGTGATGACTGAGGTGAAACATCCGGCCAAATGTCAATCCTATTCAGGCAGCTCCCAGAGTATATCTAGATACATCGAAGTCTCACCGTACCACGGTATTAGCCCAATCACAAGCTTACACTAGCCCATGCCTTTCGAAAACAGACCGCTCCATATCAGGCCGTGCTAAGTTTCTCGTTTCTGTTCAATCCAGGAGTGTTAAGACAAGGTTTCTAGCCGGTAAGTACGGCCGTGGCACACCGTAGCTCGGAAACCAGTGGCGATGCAATGAAGTCACTTAGAGGGAGGGGAAAGAAGAATATCTAGTCCTAGCGTAGGTAATCTCTGAATAATCTTTAGCCCAATTTGGTTCACTAGGGCGAAACCTCACAATATACAAGGCAGATTCCTAGACGATTTGCCAGTGTTGTGGCGATATTCAACCCTATTGATGCATCTATAAGAAGGATAATGCTGATGGAGCTTTCAGCTTATTTAGCCAAGAGGCACTACGATGTGCTCCAAATTTGGGACGTAGCACAGCGTTTGCCATCCCGACGGGGTTCGGACATGGTGTACCAGACGTCTGCTGATGAGCCCAATCCCAGAAGAGTTGGTGGTGTTAAACTACTGTATAGTGCACCTTTCGGGCCAGTGAGAACAGTGTTTAACCTTAGAACGCAATGTCCTTATACTTCTATTGTGACGAGCATAGTACGGGAAAACAATTTATCTGATACATTTTTTTTCCTGTGTTAAAAATGTTTCTGAAGTTCCAAACCTTCAACGAAATCGTACGAAAAACTGTTCAAATGTAAACAAAAACGTTATTAACGCCTATTCTATGATACGTAACTATTACTTCTGTTAATCATCGAGATTCTGCACCAAAGGGACAAAATAAATATATTTTTATACCCCCCAGTCTTTTGCCCCATACAGTATACACATTTCTCGAACAAATGGGGGAAGGGGAAATTAATTGAATGATATGTTTCGTTCGTCAGGCGTACATCAGATCCTGTTCAGGAAGTAAATTAGGTTCGGCGGATATGATACTTATGTTAAAATTTATAAGTCACAGGAGTTGTACCGCGTATTTTTAGGTAGATTTCATTAGAAAGGTAACTATTGCAATGGGTCCCATGTTTCGACTTCCGGAAAATTTCGACATATCTTCGCGTTTCACATCCCCCAGACCCCAAAACCACCGTCAGTTCAAAAGTATATACACACATCAAAAAAAGTTTTGCATCACCTCGGTTCCAAGAGTTCCGGAACCGTTAAATACAAAGGGAATAGAGATCAACACAAACAACATTTCAGCTCGTTTTATTGCTCATGAGACCCACACATTGCATGTTGTACCATCATACAGCTAGACTTTCAGCATTTGTGGTCCAGATTGCAGTACACACCACTACCTCTAATACCCAGTAGCACGTCCTCTTGCATTGATGCATGCCTGTATTCGCCGTGGCATACTATCCACAAGTTCATCAAGACACTGTTGGTCCAAATTGTCCCACTCCTCAACGACAATTCGGCGTAAATCTCTCAGAGTGGTTGGTGGGTCAAGACGTCCATAAACAGCCCTTTTCAACATATCCCAGGCATGTTCGATAGGGTTCATGTCTGGCGAACATGCTGGCCACTGTAGTCGAGCGATGTCGTTATCTTGAAGGAACGCATTCACAAGATGTGCACGATGAGGTCGAGAATTGTCGTCCATGAAGACAAATGCCTCTCCAATATTCTGCAGATATGGTTGCACTATGGGTCGGAGGATGTCATTCAGGTATCGTAAAGCCGTTTCGGAGCCTTCCATGACCACCAGTGGCGTACGTCGGCCCCCACATAATGCCACCCCAAAACATCAGGGAACCACCACCTTGCTGCACTCGCTGGACAGTGTGTCTAAGACGTTCAGCCTGACCAGGGTGCCTCCAAACACGTCTCCAACGATTGTCTGGTTGAAGGCAAATGCGACACTCATCGGTGAAGAGAACGTGATGCCAATTCCGTGGGGTCCATTCAGCATGTTGTTGGGCCCATCTGTACCGCGCTGCATGGTGTCGGGGTTGCAAAGCTGGACCGCGCTGCATGGACGTCGGGAGTGAAGTTGCGCATCATGCAGCCTATTGCGCACAGTTTGAGTTGAAACACGACGTCCTGTGGCTGAACGAAACGCATTATTCAACATGGTGGCATTGCTGTCAGGGTTCCTCCGAGCGGCAATCCGTAAGTAGCGGTCATCCACTACAGTAGTAGCCCTTGGGCGGCCTGAGCGAGGCCTGCCATCGACAGTTCCTGTATCTCTGTACCTCCTCCATGTCCGAACAACATCGCTTTGGTTCACTCTGAGACGCCTGGAAACTTCCCTTGTTGAGAGCCCTTCTTGACACAAAGTAACAATGCGGACGCGATCGAACTGCGGTATTGACCTTCTAGGCATGGTAGAACTACAGACAACATGAGCAGCGTACCTTCGTCCTGGTGGAATGACTGGAACTGATCGGCTGTCGTACCCCCTCCGTCTAATAGGCCCTGCTCATGCATGGTTGTTTACATCTTTGAGCAGTTTTAGTGACATCTATGAACAGTCAAAGGGACTGTATCTTGGATACAATATACACAGTCAACGTCTATATGCCGGAGATCTGGGAACCGAGGTGATGCAAAACTTTTTTTGATGTGTGTATATATCAGTTTCTTGTGGACACGATAACTGCCGTAATTTTTCACCAATCACTTTTTACCGAATATGTATACCTATAAAATCTGGGTCGAGTTCGTTACTGGGCTAAACCGGTAGAAGGGGGTGAAAATGGGGGGCTTTTTTCGGAAAAAGTGAAATATTGCTATAACCAGGGTGTCTACCAACTCATCTTAAAAGAATTCCCTGAATATTCCCTGATTTTTCCAGGATTAATGAGAGAATTCCCTGAGTAAAGACTGCTACACATTCGCCCGGGAACAGGAGTGTGATGAAATGCACGCTATTTTTGGGTTCGTTTTAAGCGCTCTCCAGGAACAAGAAGCAAAATGTAATCCAGGAAAGCAAATGGAAAATAGGATTAAGTCTTATGTTTCCTGTTCTCGGAAATTCCAGGAGCCAAACAGATGTGAGCAATGGCGGCACAAGAGAAAGCGTTGTGAAAATAAATTACTTATTGTCCAGTAAAATAAGCAAGGTTTATGAAGTCATGCTCCTTTCACTACTGTAAATCCCCCCAATAAAAGGGACAACGGGAGGTTGAATGCACACATCAAGGTGTGTATCATACGAGTGTGATCATCTTAAACCAATATTTAATTTGTAAAAGCATTTGAAATCACTGATCCTACGTCGCAGCAATGATGATATTCGGTAGCATAACTCTGAATATATGCCTACACAGTAATTTACACATATCCAAGGGACGAAGGGAGGCATATTCCAAATTCTCACTCTCAATTAGGTCCACCTCGTCATGACAGAAGTAATCGATTCAATCAATTTATTAATTTATAAATACATTTAAATGAAGAAAATCATTATGAATGATGTTTCAACAGGCCAGAACACACTAGTATCAGTCTAAAATAATTTAGGTTGGTTCCTCAGTTTAGGGGCTGCAACAACGCGGTCATGTAGCCCCGTGTACGTTGGGTGTGTATAGAATCGGTCTTATAACCGGTGTTAATTGTGATGACTGTATTAGTGTGTGTGTTTCTGTTTCTTAATTCAAGTAAGGACTGCATACTTTGAATTTTTCAAGTAGTTCCTACTTTTGCCGCCAAACGCCACCGTCAACAACTACTAGTTGTTATACTGTTTGTTATACTGAATTAACAACTACTAGTTCACAACTTGTCTACTAGACGCCACCGCAGTCGGCTCCTGGAGACGAACGTAGCAACCTGAGCGTTGTTTACATTCTTAACCTAATTTAGCTTCACACAGGTGTAATTAGTGGAAGGTTCTTTAACATGCCATAAATCTATGAATGGGACCGCCGGCTTTACTTCCCCTCCGAAGGAAGGCATACTGAGGGATTGTTAATGCTCTTAAAAATCCGACGACTTCGGCCGGGTATGAACCCGCGATCTTGGGCATACAAGCTCAGCATGCTACCAACTACGCCACCGAAGCCGCTAAAAATAATTTAACCAAGTCTGCTTAATAATACAAGGTAGAGTTTGAAAGGTGTTGCAAAACATTTCCTGGGCACAATTAAAAACAAAATTGGACATAAGTTCTAGCCTAGCTAGGAGCAGACAATCAAAGACAATAATCAAAGAATACCGGGATGGAAAAGCCGCGCAAACGGTATTGTCAACCTAGGTCTACTCTATTCCTTACTGCGGACCGGGCAACTGAAGTACACCTAGCATGAGAAGTAAGATGGAACATAAATACGTGTAACTATACTTGTCCATCCATCAACCTCATCGTCACTACTTTCACTGCTATCATTGTCGATTTCACTCGCATTATTATCGTCAACAGACTCGTCTGAACCGATTATTGCACTGTCAGTTCCGCGCGCGCCAATACAATATATACGCGGTACCGGTAACTGAGTGTTATAAAACCTCACTTCCAGTACCGAAATCATTATCAAGACAACAATATACCTATCTGCATTTCGTTGAACAAAGACCTTAGTTCGTAAATAACACGTAGTATTTTGATTAATGAACGGCAGAGAGGAGAAAATTACACAAGAATGAAGCACTGAAAGAAAACGTTAATTTACGTTGCCGGTTGTCCGCGCACCAATACAAAACTACAGTAGTAGTCAAAATCTCTTCTTAGTATAAAAAGAAAATAATTTATTTATGTTCAAAGGAAGCCAAGCAGTAACGATATGAGTGAAAAAGTCGAAAAAAAAACAGGCGAACGTGCGCTTTTTAAGCTTACGCTGGGCAAACCGTTAAAAATATCAATATACTATAACAGGGTGTCTACCAACTCATCTTAAAAGAATTCCCTGATTATTCCCTGATTTTTCCAGAATTAATGAGAGAATTCCCTGAGGAAAGGATGCTTAACATTCGCCCGGGAACGGGAAGTGTGATGAAATGCACGCTATTTTTGGTTGGTTTTAAGCGCTCTCCAGGAACAAGAAGCAAAATGTAATCCAGGAAAGCAAAAGGAAAATAGAATTAAGTTTTATGTTTTCTGTTCTCGGAAATTCCAGGATCCAAACAGATGTGAGCAATGGCGGCACAAGGGAAACAGTTGTGAAAATAAATTTATTTCAATAAGTGAACTTGTTGTCCAGTAAAATAAGCAAGGTCTATTAAGTCATACTGCTTTCACTACAGTAAATGTCTCCAATAAAAGGGACAAAGGAAGGTTGAATACACACATCAAGGTGTCACCATATGAGTGGGATCATCTTAGACCAATATTTAATTTGTAAAACCTTTCATTACCATTGAAATCACTAATCTACGTCGCAGGTATGATATTCGGTAGCATAAGTCTGAATATAAGCCTATACAGTAATTTACACATATCCAAGGGACGAAGGGAGGCATATTCCAAGTTCTCACTCTGAATTAGGTCCACCTCGTCATGACAGATGTAATTGAGTAATCATCATCCAAGTCCCACTACAGCCACCCGGGTGTGGTTTACAAGCCTCCTCCATTCATTTCGGTCCCTCCATTTTTCCTGTTCCATCACTTCTGCCACATCCAACCCAGCTTCTCCATTGTCCTTCAAAATTTGGTCCAACCACCTCCTTCTCGGTCTTCCAACTGGTCTCTTTCCCTTGACTTCTCTTTCTAATTCCCTTTTTGCTACTCTCTTTACCAATTCTTTTTACATGTCCGAACCAACGTAACCTTGCTTTCTGTATCTTCTGATTTGACGGTTCCATATTTAACTCTTCTCTCATTTCAATATTTTGAATTCTATCCCTTCTTGTCTTTTTAGCTGACGTTCTTAAAAATTTCATTTCTACTGCTTGTATCTTACTATTTTGCCTTTTATTCGTTACCAGTGTTTCCAGTCCATATGTTACAATTGGTATGAAATACTGTTTATATAATATTAATTTCGTCAATTTAGTAATTTATAAATACATTTAAATGAAGGAAATCATTATCAATGATGTTTCGACAGGCCAGAACACACCATTATCAGTCTAAATAATTTATCCTAGTCTGTTTGATAATACAAGGCCGAGTTTGAAAGGTGTTACAAACACATTTTCTGGGCGCAATTAAAAACAAAATAGGAAATAAGTTCAAGCCTAGCCAAGGAACGTAGGAGCAATAAATATGCATTTAAGGGCACTAGGCATATCCATCATATTACATAAACATCAAACATTTTCCTTGTTCCCGTTCCAGTGGTTAACCAGAGCCCCAGCAAGCTTCCCGTTCTCATTCCCGGGCCAATCGTGAACCAGCCTGAACATAACTGGCAGCATCTACAAGGTAAAGATACCAAGTGGACTTCAGATGATCACATTAACAATCTCATAGTGATCATGAGCTAGACAACAGCACAAGTGCTTGAGCTTCCGTTAAGCCTTTTGATCACTACAGTATAAAGTACAAGGTATCCCAAATGAAATATTCGTAAGCAGAGCGAGAGGTTATTTGCCTCGATGCACAAGAGTAGACACAGATCGAATAGCACACGATATAATCGGGGGTAGCACAACCACGTGTTTGAACGACTAAGTATTTTAGGGGCTAAATCATATATCTACAGCAGCACAAGAACACCCTGGAAATTATTGCACACCATAAGTTTTCACTATAGATTTAGCACACAATGGCACAAATGTTATATTTTTAGTAAACTTCAAACAGCACACTAAAGCATTAACAGTAGAACTACAGCAGACAATAATCAAAGAATACCGGGATAGAAAAGCCGCGCAAACAGTATTGTCAACCCAGGTCTAAAACATGTTGCCCGGGCGCTCGCTAACATTTGACATGACAATACACACGGTAAAACCTCACTTCCTGTACCGAAAGCACTATCGAGACAATATACCTATCTGCGCTTTTGAAGCTTACACTGGGCAAACCGTTAAAAATATCAATATACTATGAGTGTAAGAATTGTTCAGCATGGAAAGTTCTACTAAAAAAGTCCGCGAGAGCATATATCTATCTTCAATACATCGCCCACTATAAGTGTTTTTAGATTGGACGGGAGGGGGATTTGAGTTTCATGCACCTCGCCATTCTTAAATTACGTCTGACAAGAATTCGTTGTACATGCTATCTCCATGATAATAAATAGTCCAGTCAGTGATTTCAACCCATCATGCAGAGATGTAAAACGGATATAGGCATAGGTCGTAGTTCATTGACATCGAAAAAAAAAGCGCTTGTCACGTAATGCATTCAAAACTGTTTCCGGGCGAAGCTAGTATATTATACTCTGTGAGCTGCCAGAATAAGATTGACAGTTCTCGTCTCGCCATGTGGTCTGAGAACGAGATTGCCAAACTGTACAAGCCAGAGATAAAGCTGACCAGGCACTGAGGCACGTGGGCGGTAATATTGCAACGCAGAGTATTATGACAACTATGCGAACATGGATTGGTCAAGAGGCAGAGCGGTGATGACTGACGTGGAATTTCCGCTGAAATGTCAATCCTATTCAGGCAGCTCACATAGTATATTTATAAACAATACTAAATTTAAAATATTTTGTTGCCAAAGTTGCTACATCTACCGACAAAATCGCTAGTTTGGCAATACTGATCGCAACGAACAAAATGCTCAAGGCCCAATAAAATGGCGTAGTTGGCTCCTGCGCAGAAAGCGAACGGAAAAGTTGCCACATTATACGTTCAGTTGACCTTGAAAAGGCACTGCTCATTGGCTGAGCACTGTCATCAGGGTGTCTTCTGTAAGGATGAAGTAAAAATTAGTTACTTTTTAGTTACCTTTTAGTCAATTTTAGTTACCTTTGAATTCAAGATACGTCTGTGGTCTGCAAGCAAAGAGGCTCATCACGCGGTGAAGATAAACAACAATGAACTGTGATTAAAGCTGTAAATAAAATAAATAATAAAAAAAATACTAGATATTAATTATCAAATTAGTTGTTTCAGCTAATATGTCGTCTTGTGCACAATACGTTGTTTTAATATCAAGAGGTTGCTCTGCTCTTTACCGTTTGTCGAGATTTCCTTTGTCCCCGCGGTAGATCACGAAGAATTGTATGCGACGTTACGTGATCGTCACCGAATTCTGACTTAGCAGTCAAGTACGGAGAAATATCGAGATGTTACACAATCGGCGCTGGTCTCAGCCGTTTGACGAGATTCCCGCAGTTTTCACGATACAACACTGAGAAAAATCGCGATTTAGATAAACGGTGTCACTTTTGGTCATTCGACGAGATTTCCATTGTCCTTGAGGTCGGGCACGAGAAAATATAGCATTATTACGCAATCGGCGCCACTTGCTGTCCGTTTGACAAAAATCCAGTTGTCCTAGTCATTGAAGGTGGAGAAATATCGCGATGTAACGCAATCGCTGCCGCTCTCGGCCTTTTACGAGATTCACGTTGTCCTCGCAATATTATGCAATCGGCGCTGCATCCAGCCGTTCAACGATTGCCTGCCTATCTGCCCTGACAGAATGGTGGAGGCAAGCTCAAGGTTAGGTATGGTTAAAATTCACGAGTAGTAATGGACATCATGTATGGTCGGCGCCGTGATTCCCGCTGTCCCTACGCTGTGGTTGGGAGTTCATAAGTTCAGGTTGGATCACGAAGGAAAATTAGTATCGCGATGCAGCGTAGGCAGTCATTTCTAAGTGGGTTGATGCACTTCTCGCTCCCCGTACGCTTTTAAGTATACGGTCATGGTAAAAGTGGCGAGTAGGTTTCGGAATGTTTCGTGATGGGTGCCCAATCACCTTTGACAGGATTCCCGCAGTCCTCGTGGTCACAAGTTCACGATAGGAGACGGGATTTATCATTTTACGCAACTGACGTCTATCTCGGTCCGTTTGACGAGATTCGCGCAGGCAAGTCATGAGGTCAGCCAGTCGTCTTGAGGATGTGATTTGGAGGATGAACGTTCGAAGTAGGTACCGTATCGAATATTACGAATTATTCTGAGAGGATTGCACGAATAATACGACATGAGGGCACATTCCCTTTCGAATGCGAATCACGAATTATACAAGTTATCGAAATAACCAGTTAGATTATATATCCGATGGAACCAAAGTTCGAAGGAAAAATCGACATATAACTGAATTTCGAATTAACCATACCGGATGTCGCAAATTTACGAGACAGATTTTTAAAATACCGGTAGATTATTATGTATTTCGAAGCTATTTCGTATTTTTTGTTTCGAAACTGTAACATTTCGCAAGATAGCAACATTAAATTATTTCACGTTATTTTTGGACTTCAATTTGACTCAAAATTTAGAGGTCAATAACTGAAATGAGAGATTTCTGTTTAGTTTCGGAAGTTTTCGCGAATAAATGTCTCGAGAAAAGTCAGGTTTCCTAATAACACGAAAAAATATTTCACACAAAACTAGAAAGTATCCTTGATGCCGAAAATATACGTTGAATTGATGTAGCCTATACCACACAAGGTATCCACAGTATGCATTTCCTCTAGCTCAGGCACGGCGAAGTATAGCTTATGCAATCGGCGCCGCTTGCGTGAAACTCGCTCCATCGCAATCTCTGAGCCTAGCGGCGCGAGTTTAAATGATTCAACCCGCCTACAGAAAATGTTCGTTACCCGTTTGTAAAATTCGTTGCTTTTTCGTCACTTTCGTTACCCGTTTGTAAAATTCGTTACTTTCGTTACCGGTAACGAGCGATCACTTTCCGCGAAATTCGAAAGTATTGCTTCCACTTTTACGGAATATAGACAAATGGAGAAAAATCCCTGATTTTTCCCTGATTATTCCAGAAATTCATAATTCCCTGAGAATTCCCGGTTTTCCCGGGTCGTAGACACCCTGTGAGTTTAACAATTGTTCAGCATTAAAAGTTCTACAAAAAAAAGTCCGCGAGAGCATATCTCTATCTTCAATACATCGCCCACTATACGTGTTTTTAGATTGGACGGGAGGGGGATTTGTGTTGCATGCACCTCGCCATTAAATTACGTCTGACAAGAATTCGTTGCTCATGCTATCTCCATGATAATTATAATGGATAGTCCAGTCAGTGATTTTAACCCATCATGCCGAGACGTAAAACGGATAAAGGCCTAGGTCGTAGTTCATTGATATCGGGGGAAAAAAGCGCTTGTCACGAATTGCATTCATAACTGTTTCCGAGCGAAACTAGTATAAACAATACTACATTTAAAATATTTTGTCGCCAAAGTGCCTACATCTACCGACAAAATCGCTAACTTGGCAATACCAGACGCAACGAACAAAATGCTCAAGGCCCGACAAAATGGCGCAGTTGGCTCCGCGCAGAAGACGAACGGAAAGGTTGCCACATCATGCGTTCAGTTGAGCATGAGAAGGCACTGCTCATTGGCTGAGCACTGTTATCAGTAGCGAGCGATAACTTCCCGCGAAATTCGAAAGTATTTCTTCCACTTTTACGTGATATAGCCAAACTGAGAAAAATCCCTGATTAACAAAGAAATTCCCTGATTTTTCCCTGATTATTCCAGAAATTCATAATTCCCTGAGAATTCCCGGTTTTCCCGGGTCGTCGACACCCTGTATAACTCTCTTAATATATGAAATATCGAATCCGTTCAACGTTCATACTATATGTCGGATAAAGCCCAAAAATTTATGTTTGAAGAGTTTTTTTATATCACCAACCATTGACCAAAGGGGTGGGAAAAAGTGGGTTTTTCGGGAAACATTAATCATATCTCTCTTAATAGGCACAATATCAAAACCGTACGAAATGGACAATATTCCCCTAATAATTACCTAAAACTTTTGTCTGAAAGAATTTTTGATATGACCCACCATCCAAGGGATGAGAAAAATGATTTCGGAATTATAAGAAAATGCCAAGAGCTATCAGAGGTTGCCATGGCAACACTACTAAATTGATGAGGGATGAGCCATCAGACGTTGCCATGACAACGCACTTGCACGAGATCAGATTCAGTATTTTCATCTAAGTGGGAAGCGCCTTCGGTGACGTAACTAGTAGCATGCAGAATGTCTATGCCCAAGGTCGCGGTTTCAAAGCCGGCCGAAGTCGTCGCATTTTCTAAGAGATCTAAAATCCCTCAGTATGCGTTCCTTTGGAGGGGAAGTTCTAACGTTCGATGCGAGTTGCTGGTTAGGGTGGCATCTAGTAGCCAAGTTCACAGCTAGGTGTCGTTGACGGTAGTACCTGGTAGCAACATTAGGAACTACTGCTTGAAATTGACCGTCTGCAGTCCTTACCTGAATTAAGACTACTACAGCCATTACAATTCACACCGTTTATCCGACAGATTCTACACTCACCCAAAGTACACGGTGTTAGATGACCGCGTTGTCGCAGCCCCTAAACTGAGGAACCAACCAGAGGTAGATTTCATTAGAAAGCTAACTATTGCAATGGGTACCATGTTTGGACTTCCGGAAAATTTCGACATATCTTCGCGTTTCACATCCCCCAGACCCCAAAACCACCGTCAGTTCAAAAGTTTATATATAATTTATGGATGTATATATATACACACATCAAAAAAAGTTTTGCATCACCTCGGTTCCAAGAGTTCCGGAACCTTTAAATACAAAGGGAATAGAGATCAACACAAACAACATTTCAGCTCGTTTTATTGCTCATGAGACCCACACATTGCATGTTGTACCATCATACAGCTAGACTTTCAGCATTTGTGGTCCAGATTGCAGTACACACCACTACCTCTAATACCCAGTAGCACGTCCTCTTGCATTGATGCATGCCTGTATTCGTCGTGGCATACTATCCACAAGTTCATCAAGACACTGTTGGTCCAAATTGTCCCACTCCTCAACGACAATTCGGCGTAAATCTCTCAGAGTGGTTGGTGGGTCAAGACGTCCATAAACAGCCCTTTTCAACATATCCCAGGCATGTTCGATAGGGTTCATGTCTGGCGAACATGCTGGCCACTGTAGTCGAGCGATGTCGTTATCTTGAAGGAACGCATTCACAAGATGTGCACGATGAGGTCGAGAATTGTCGTCCATGAAGACAAATGCCTCTCCAATATTCTGCCGATATGGGTGCACTATGGGTCGGAGGATGTCATTCAGGTATCGTAAAGCCGTTTCGGAGCCTTCCATGACCACCAGTGGCGTACGTCGGCCCCACATAATGCCACCCCAAAACATCAGGGAACCACCACCTTGCTGCACTCGCTGGACAGTGTGTCTAAGACGTTCAGCCTGACCAGGGTGCCTCCAAACACGTCTCCGACGATTGTCTGGTTGAAGGCATATGCGACACTCATCGGTGAAGAGAACGTGATGCCAATTCTGTGGGGTCCATTCAGCATGTTGTTGGGCCCATCTGTACCGCGCTGCATGGTGTCGGGGTTGCAAAGCTGGACCTCGCCATGGACGTCGGGAGTGAAGTTGCGCATCATGCAGCCTATTGCGCACAGTTTGAGTTGAAACACGACGTCCTGTGGCTGAACGAAACGCATTATTCAACATGGTGGCATTGCTGTCAGGGTTCCTCCGAGTGGCAATCCGTAAGTAGCGGTCATCCACTACAGTAGTAGCCCTTGGGCGGCCTGAGCGAGGCCTGTCATCGACAGTTCCTGTATCTCTGTACCTCCTCCATTTCCGAACAACATCGCTTTGGTTCACTCTGAGACGCCTGGAAACTTCCCTTGTTGAGAGCCCTTCTTGACACAAAGTAACAATGCGGACGCGATCGAACTGCGGTATTGACCTTCTAGGCATGGTAGAACTACAGACAACATGAGCAGCGTACCTTCGTCCTGGTGGAATGACTGGAACTGATCGGCTGTCGTACCCCCTCCGCCTAATAGGCCCTGCTCATGCATGGTTGTTTACATCTTTGAGCAGTTTTAGTGACATCTATGAACAGTCAAAGGGACTGTATCTTTGATACAATATACACAGTCAACGTCTATATGCCGGAGATCTGGGAACCGAGGTGATGCAAAACTTTTTTTGATGTGTGTATATGCATATCAGTTTCTTGTGGACACGATAACTGCCGTAATTTTGCACCAATCACTTTGAATATTTTACGGAATATGTATACCTATAAAATCTCGGTCGAGTTCGTTAATGGGCTAAATCGGTCGAAGGGGGTGAAAATGGGGGGGCTTTTTTCGAAAAAGTGAAATATTGCTATAACTCTCTTAATATGTGAAATATCGAATCCGTTCAACGTTCATACTATGTGTCGGATAAGGCCCAAAAATTTATGTTTGAAGAGTTTTTTTTATAGCACCAACCATTGACCAAAGGGGTGGGAAAAAGTGGGTTTTTCGGGAAACATTAATCATATCTCTCTTAATAGGCACAATCTCAAAACCGTACAAAATGGACAATATTCCCCTAATATTTACCTAAAATTTTGTCCTATTTTTTTTATATGACCCACCATTATGCCAAGGGATGAGAAAAATGATTTCGGAATTATAAGAAAATGCCAAGAGCTATCAGTGCTTGCCATGGCAACTCTACTAAATTGATGAGGGATGAGCCATCAGACGTTGCCAAGATAACGCACTTGCACGAGATCATATTCAGAATTCCATCTGACTAAGTGTGAAGCGGCTTCGGTGACGTAACTGGTAGCAAGCATGCTGAATGTCTATGCCCAAGGTCGCGAGTTCAAAGCCGGCCGAAGTCGTCGGATTTTCTAAGAGCGCTAAAAATCCCTCAGTATGCTTTCCTTTGGAGGGGAAATTCCAACGTTCGTTGCGAGTTGCTGGCTGCGGTGGCATCTAGTAGCCAAGTTCACATGTAGGTGTCGTTGACGGTAGTACCTGGTAGCAACATTAGGAACTACTGCTTGAAATTGACCGTCTGCAGTCCTTACCTGAATTACAGACTAATACAGCCATCCCTAAGTACACGGGGTTACATGACCGCGTTGTCGCAGCCCCTAAACTGAGGAACCAACCAAAATCTCTGCGGGAGATATAATTTTGCGTGAAGAAGTAACAGACCGTTACATAGTTACACATCAGTGTCGAAACCTTGCATAAGGACAGTGTGACCACAAGTATAAAAATGGACCCCAAATGACAAGAAGGTTACCGCTCCCATAAGACAATAAAATGTTTAAAATAAGCATAAAATGACGAAAAACAAAGTTAATTAAGCTCCAATTATAAAATACCTTCTCGCAATAAATGAGGTCTGATCCTTCTACGAAAACCTGCATATTCTGCCTATTTTCGCCTATCCCCAAGTTTGTCCGGTGAAATCTACCTCCGCCTTCCGGCGTGCCGAGATGACTTTTTTTTAAATACTCCGTGTTTCCGAAGAATGCAAATGACGCAAGAACAGTAAAATCGAGACCAAGAAAATGGTAAGTGAGCTCACTAAGCGAATCAAACCAGACGTTAAAATTCACACAGTTGATTCCATGACTTCGATGATCACGATGGTGCCGATGCTCAGTGGTTATTCTGCGCTGGGCTTTATTTAGAGGATACCCGAGGAGAATATTGAGCTCAGTCTGTTGATTGCCACCGGTGGGCACATCAAGTTTGAGGTGATGATGAAGACCCACTATTTGCCTCTTCTGCTCCAAAAATCGAAATATTTGGTTCACTTATCAGTTACTGATCAGCAGGAAGTGTTGTTTTATTCTGAAAATGAACTTTTCATTAGTAGCCTATTTGAGTACCGGTACTAATATAGTATCAGCTGCTACTTATTCAACGTTTTGCTTTCCTTCCATAGATATAAAGTATATTTTGAAGTGTGTCTTATTAGGATCCCTCATTCTTCATTTTCAGAAGGAAGGTAATACAATTTTAGTTCCTTATCATTACCTACACATTCCATTCATCAACCTTAAAGAAATAAAGAAATTATACAATAAAATGATCGATAGTAGAAAATTAGGGTAGAAGGTCTCTGTGCCCCACCCCTGAAAAAAATTTCCACAACCACCACCACCACTTAGATGAAAAATTATGTGCTAGAATATGGAACTTTTAGTACAGGTAATTATGGTACTTTCCGTAAAAGAGTCACGGGAGTTAGTTGTAAGAAAAGTCAAATGCACGGCTTCTATGATTTACTAAAAGTAAGTTGCAGAATGCTGTGCCATTAGAAAATGATTATCATAATTAGGGCTAGGATTTTTTAGGTTCTAAAAATCGGGAAAATATTTATTTTTTATGTATTAAAAATACCAGAAATATGTGACAAAAAAGTACAAATATTTTATTATAATTTAGTTTATTAATGTAAATATAAACAATATGCAGCACTCACGAATGCAATTTATTCTATGCCTCACTGACTGCTGAAGCATTACAATACACAACGAGATTCATCTTCAGGTTGTCCATCACAAATGACTGACGGTTATCGCGAAACACTTATTCTGAAGGCTCGAAACTGCGGCAATATGTTTCTTGCCCTTGAGGTGTTGTGTAACTTGGGATCGCTGTTCAGCCTTTATTGCTTTCCCCATGTGGTTGGCAGAACAGAACGCCCCTATCAGAAGTAAAATTATCTTTAAATTCTGCAACATACTGCTGCAGACTATAACTTGTAGTTGTTTTTATTTAGGCATCGTAGAACTGCCTTGCAGTTTACAGTGCCAGAAATGAATTGCATGTGAGTGACACTTGTTCCAGGTAGCTGGGGGAGGAGGTCTAGCACTTGGTGCAATATGCTGATGGACAAGGAAATCCCCGACTTCCACAGTGAGTGGCTCGGGGCGACAAGTTAAGAATAACACAGTTGCATGAAGATTCGATAGCTCACGGGTTCTTCACCGTTGAAGTAACACAGAACAAAAATGCAATAAACTGAAAGATCTGGCATACTGATTTTTTTAAATGTAAATATTGTCTTTTTATGTGCTAACAAGTGGAAAGCAGGAATTTATGTATTTATAGAAGAAATACTTAAATATTCTTTTATGTAAATACATATTTTATGTACCTAAAAATCCTAGCCCTAATAATAATAATACGAATCTTCTCTTCAATTCCTTAAATAGGATATTAGATAAAAGTTTTTATATTTGAAACTGACGCATTCTTGAATTTGAAAACAATTCAGCATCATTAGGTGTCTATATATTAAGCCCTAAATAAAGATTCGCTGTGCCAAGTTTCACCAGTCTCGAGTGAGAACTTATATTGCCAGAAAAATTATTTTCAATATTTGATAATCACTTGACTGCCATGTTTCTTGTTTCTAAGGTTTTTGAAAGTTACGTATGTACTTAATAGTCTTCTATCGCAATACACAATTTCCGTTTGATTGCTGTAATAGTTTCGAAGATATTGAGAACTGGTGAAATACTTCGCATGGACGCCATGTTTAATTGTTTTGTATATAGCCCATAAAAATATATGCCAACAGATATTATAATGGTGGCTCATTATACAAACCTTCATTTCGATCGCTTGTTTAGGACACGGGCAATAACTTGAATTTAAACATTTGCACTACCACTATTTTTAAGTTCTCATAGACATTGAATAAAATCGGACGCCAGTATATAAACAAGAATGCCAACAACCGACATTTCTGATATGAAAATACAGCTTGATTTTAAATTGGTTCCACAAATTGTAAATAAAATGTCCTAACAAGGATTGAGGGGTATGTGTTACTTGAGGCATCTTAGTAAAAACCAAGCAGCTCCAGTATTTTATAACATTGCAAATGTGTTAAGTTGTATAAATATTTGAACTTCATTTGGCCGCCATATTAGTTTTTACTTAACATGTTCTTAAAAGTTGCATAAGACCGGCCGCGGTGGCCGAGAGCACTAACGTGCTACCTCGGGCCTCGCTGGCATCGGGAGAGCGTTGGTTCGAATCCCACCTCGGCCGTCCTGGAAATGGTTTTCGTGGTTTCCCATTTTCACTACCAGGCAAATGTCGGGACGGTTCCTTTCAATAGGTCCACGGCCGAATTCCCTTCATAATCCCTTCCCTGACCCGTCCTGAAAAGAAAAATACACGGCCATTGGCTGCATTATTATTTTTATTTTATTTTTAGTTGCATAAGTGAACTTAACTTAGCATCCACTATCACCATACAAAATTTCAGGTTGATATCAACAATAGTTTAGGAGATATTGAAGACCGGTGAAATATATCGAGCGGCCGCCATGTTGAATTGGTGAAACGTGCTAAAAATGTGAAACGCAGGGTCAAGGTCGGATAAGATTATGAGTCCTTGCCGATTTCATTGAAAACGCTTCAGCCGTTTAGATTTCATTGGACACTTTTTTGTAAATATATATTTTAAGCATTTTTTCTATAAATACATTAATTCCTGCTTTTCACTTATTAGCACATAAAAAGCCATAATATTTACATTTTTTTAAATCAGTATGCTAGATCTCCCAATTGCATTTCTGTTCTGTGTTGCAGAGCTTATGCCAGCTTGCAACTGTGTTATTCTTAACTTGTCGCCCTGTGCCACTCACTGTGCAAGTCGGGGATTTCCTTGTCCATAGCCATATTGCACCACATGCTAGACCTCCCCCTCCCCCCAGCTACCTGGAACCAGTGTCACTCACATGCAGTTCATTTCTGGCACTGAAGTGTTAGGCAGTTCTACGATGCCTAAATTAAAAACTACAAGTTATCGTCTGCAGCAGTATGTTGCAGAATTTAAATATAATTTTACTTCTGATGGGGGCGTTCTGTTCTGCCAACCATGTGGGAAAGCAATCAAGGCTGAAGTGATATCTTCAGTTACACAACACCTTAAGTGCCGTTTCCACAAACTCTTCACTAACGATTAGTTAGTTAATTCCCATTTAACTTAAATTCGAGATTTAATGCGTGGTTATCTTCGATGCATTTCACGAGGTCATTTGGGTTCGCAATTACCTAAATAAGATTTACGGCTCTCACGCATGCGTGGACTCTGTTCCATCTTGGAGAGCATGGCGGACAGAAGAAGAAGAAGAAGCGTCTAGCACTGTTTGTTGTTTGAGATGCTTCCTCGAGACTTTATGGAACATAATTATAAATGAAGGGAAATACAGAGGACCTTATTTAGGAGAACTGGCAGTTGTGTGAATAGATAGCTTAATAGGACGCGTTTCCCCAGTTGTCTTCGTAGCGTAAGCGGTAGCGGTGCAATTTCCCAATTTATTATGCAGCGCTGGAAGCAGTTCGAAACCCCCTTCGGATATTTTTTTTGGTATTTTAATTTCCGTATTCGTCTTTCTTGGTATTAAAACTTAGTAGTGTGTGTGATTTTTTATAATTTCATTGTCATAAACATATTTTATATTCATATGGATGAAAATACGTGTGAAACTCGGAAAGAAACCGCCATTGTGGAAAGCGCAAGGTACAGTTCAACTGTTTCCCGCCACTTTAAAAGATGCTTTAGGGCCGTTTTCACCAACGTCAATTATCTCTTAATTCATCAATAAAGGTTATTTAACTTAGCACGAGCATTTCACCAAACAGAAACGCTCGTTAATTTACCACTAACAAGGAATTACGTTAAATGGCCAAATCTGACCACTCAACTCTCTAAAGCATCTTTAAAGTGGCGGGAAACAGCTGAACTGTGCCTTGCGCATTCCAGAATGGCGGTTTATTTCTGAGTTTCACACGTCGGCTACTTTCATCCATATGAATATAAAACATGTTTATGACGATGAAATTATAAAAGATGACACACATTACTATACTACGTTTTAATACCAAGAAAGACGAATATGTGAATTAAAAAAATATAAAAAAGTATCTGAAAGAGGATTCGAACTGCTTAGTTAGTTAATTTGTATTTAACTTTAATACGAGAGTTAATGCGTGATTATCTTTGATGCATTTCACGAGGACATTCGGGTTCGCAATTACTTAAATAAGATTTACGGCTCTCGCGCATGCGTAGACTCTGTTTCATCTTGGACAGCATGGCGGACAGAATTAGAAGCGTCTAACACTGATCGTTGTTTGCGATGCTTCCTTGAGACTTTCTGGAACATAATTATAAAGGAAGGGAAATACAGAAGACCTTATTCGTGGCAAAAGCCTAAAATGATATGAACAAAGTATTTAGTGTCTTCGTAGCGTAAGCGGTAGCGGTGCAATTTCCCAATTTATTATGCAGCGCTGGAAGCAGTTCGAAACCCCCTTCGGATATTTTTTTTGGTATTTTAATTTCCGTATTCGTCTTTCTTGGTATTAAAACTTAGTAGTGTGTGTGATTTTTCACCAACGTCAATTATCTCTCATCATTAAAGGTTATTTAACTTTGCACGAGCATTTCACCAAACAGAAACGCTCGTTAACTTACCACTAACAAGGAATTACGTTAAATGGCCAAATCTGGCAACTGCTTCCAGCGCTGCGTAATAAGTTGAGAGTCTGCACCTCTACCGCTTACGCTACTAAAACAACTGTGAGAGGGCGTCCTATTACGCTATCTATTCACACAACTGCATTAGTAAAGAGTTGGTGAAAACGGACCTTAGAGAGTTGGACAAGAAACATATTGCCGCAGTTTCGCGCCTTCAAAAAGAAGTGTTTCGCGATTATCATCGGTCATTTGTGATGGACAACCTGAAGATGTATCTCGTTGCGTATTGTAATTCTTCAGTAGTCAGTGAGGCATAGCATAAATTGCATTCGTGAGTGCAGCATATTGTTTATATTCACATTAATAAACTAAATTAACTTCTAATAAAATATTTTTTACCTTTTTGTCACATATTTCAGGTATTTTTAATATATAAAAAATCCCGATTTTTAGCACCTAAAAATCCGAGCCCTAGTAATAATAATAATGAATAATTTAATAATGCATTACACATAAGCCTTTAGGATAGATCGCATGTTATTCATTAACATTAAAATACATTAATTCCTGCTTTTCACTTATTAGCACATAAAAAGCCATAATATTTACATTTTTTTAAATCAGTATGCTAGATCTCCCAATTGCATTTCTGTTCTGTGTTGCAGAGCTTATGCCAGCTTGCAACTGTGTTATTCTTAACTTGTCGCCCTGTGCCACTCACTGTGCAAGTCGGGGATTTCCTTGTCCATAGCCATATTGCACCACATGCTAGACCTCCCCCTCCCCCCCAGCTACCTGGAACCAGTGTCACTCACATGCAGTTCATTTCTGGCACTGAAGTGTTAGGCAGTTCTACGATGCCTAAATTAAAAACTACAAGTTATCGTCTGCAGCAGTATGTTGCAGAATTTAAATATAATTTTACTTCTGATGGGGGCGTTCTGTTCTGCCAACCATGTGGGAAAGCAATCAAGGCTGAAGTGATATCTTCAGTTACACAACACCTTAAGTGCCGTTTCCACAAACTCTTCACTAACGATTAGTTAGTTAATTCCCATTTAACTTAAATTCGAGATTTAATGCGTGGTTATCTTCGATGCATTTCACGAGGTCATTTGGGTTCGCAATTACCTAAATAAGATTTACGGCTCTCACGCATGCGTGGACTCGGTTCCATCTTGGAGAGCATGGCGGACAGAAGAACATGTTCAATGTAATTAAAATAAGCTATGATAGCCTACGTCGCGCCGGCTGGCTACCGAGGGCCGGATTGGTTGTGCTTGAGGGCCACTGTTGGCCCGCGGGCCGTACTTTGGAGACCCCTGCTCTGAAGCCTTCGGACTGGCCGGGCAGTTCAGCTTTCTGAAAATCGCTGTAAGTTACTTTTTCATACATATCTTACAGTTTGCTTAGCGTACATCATGGGTGTCCACAGAATTTTCAATGTCAATTTATTTGCAACCTCCACCATCCCCATAGCTGCCCAACGCTTGCCTCTGTATTCATTTAAAATTCAAAATAAAGTAAATTATAATGCAGTAATAGTCTAGATGAATCAAAGTAGACCTACTTAATAACCTAAACTATAGTGAATTCACACAACATAATATTTATATTTATTGAAACATGTAACATGTTTAAAACTTAAATTAACAATTAAATTGAAAGATTCTATAGATGTCACAGTTCCTGAAGTAGATCTTGAAGGAGTTTATCACACTTCTTGAGTAGAATTTACTTGAATTGGTACTTCACTAGAAGTTTCAGTAGAAGGTCCCTACGCCAAGAAAAGCGTACAAAAAATAGGTAAAAGAGGTTTTTACTATGATGTACTGTAAAATGGAAACTTAGGCCTTCCATAATGTCCAGTGAGATATTGCTTTTTATCTTCAGAGATTAGTTGAACTAGTAACATCAAAATATGGCTGTAAAACACAAAATACTGTATGGTTAATAGTTATGATAAAATTCCTGACTTTCTAATAGCCTACTTTTCGCCATTTTTTTTCCTGACTCACGCCATTTTTTCCCACTTTTTCCTGTCTTTTCCTGACCAAAAACAAAATTCCTGACTTTTCCTGCCTGTGGACACTATGTACATGTCCGGGGTTTTGAGACGATATTAGACTTGAAGTCAGGTACTAAGGAATAATGGCTGTATAACCGCATTTGGCATACAAACTGTCGTGAAAAATATAAATTCGCATTTGGAACTATGGAGAATCAAACCGAATATCTATAGTACTAAAAAGTTGATTTCAACCATTCATGTAGAGAGAAATCATGTTTAAATGTTGTTTAAGTCATACGATGTTCCAAATTAAGGGGCTATCAGAATTTAACAAGACAAGTCAAGAAAATAAGTTTTGAGAAAAGGATAGTCAAAGTAAGATCACTGGTGAAAATATAGTAAACTTTGATTTATTACAGTGTTTTGAATAGACGCCAGTGCTGTAGCTGGATTTTTTAAGACAGTACTCACCAAAAAAAGAAGGGGGGGGGGGTGAAATACTCAATAAACAACCAAACACATTGGGAGGAAGAGTGCTGCTAAAAGAGATTTCAGATGGTCTCGTACTGGACTTCATGTAAAAATAAAATTTCGCTTGCCCCGAAGGGGATCTTTATACTCTGTGAGCTGCCTGAATAGGATTGACTTTTAGCCGGAAATTCCACGTCAGTCATCACCCCTCTGCCTCTTGACCAATCCTTGTTCGCATAGTTGATGTCATAATACTCTGCGTTGCATTATTACAGCCCACGTGCTTCAGTGCCTGGTCAGCTGTATCTCTGGCTTGTACAGTTTGGCAACCTCGTTCTCAGACCACATGGCGGGGCGAGAACTGTCAATCCCATTCTGGTAGCTCACAGAGTATAACGTGCCGAGATCTCAGTTTCTGCTTTTTAATAACGTTTATTTAATTTAGGGGCTAAAGACGCTACGTCATAAGCTATGGGTGTTGCGGAATTTGGATACCTGTTCCATTGTGCCGAATGGAATACGCTCTGCCTCTTAGGACAACTGAGTAGCTGGCTGACAGTGAAGCAGCGCCCCGGTCACGAAAACCAAGATAAAGGGCCGATGGGACCCGACGCGCTCACCACGCGTCACCTCACAATCCGCATGCCAAATGGCTGGGCAGCGGTCGCTTAGTAGGCCATTCATGGGCTGTTGTGCTATAGGGTTTGGGGTTTTGTTTTGTTCCATTGTGCTACCTGTAGCAGTATGTGTACCAGTAATTATCTAGCCAGGGATAGGAACCACTGGACAAGGAATAACCTAAACTCATATAAAGTGCCAACGAACTAGCGAGATTCGATCGCGCAACCTTGGACAGAGGAGTCACTTCGTCGGCCTTGAAGAAAATAAGCTATGGGGAGATATTTGTTACGAATAACGGACATCCTGGAACAGCAGTACACAAACCACACGTCTGTTAGGAAATAAAAGCAAGTGAAACTTGGGCTAGATGTGAGTTTCCTTCCTGCCAACGCCAAGGCCTTTCACACTCGCTTTCAACCATAGCCAGACAGGTTCCTTGTATTAACAAGCTACCGAAGTGGGTGTTTGCAGATCCTACCTCAATGAGCAAAATACTCCGGTGTGACCCGACAGATTGTACCATCGAGCGGTCACACTCACTTCGTGCAAATGCTGAGATGATAAGCATACCTTATTTTGAAGTCTTAGGGCACCTACCCCAATTTTCGACTCTAATAAATAGTTACAGGCACACAGTCATCGCAGAAACATAAGTTGTCACATTCAATTCACCTGAAGTACACGAGACTGATGACCAAGACACCCAAAGCCATAAATGAAGTGAGAAATAAAATCAAACATTGTAGTAAGGAGCGAATTGTCGTTTTGCTGGATATACAGTATATCCTAATACAGTGAGGGCCTTCTCTATAGAACGGAACCTCGCAGGCGTCGTGTCACAGACGGACCACCGTGGCTAGCCGGCTTTCCCCCACGAGTAAAATAACCACATGGCACTGAAACGTACAAACAGATTTACTGAAAGACTTCTTTTTGAGAAGATAAGTTTCCACTGGGAAAATTCGATGTTTTGTTCTTTAGGCCGACCTAACCATTTTCACGGGATACGAGAAAGACTACAGTACTTCACAACTTAATTATTTCAACTAAGGTATCTTGCCAACTGCGTATGTAATAAATGCCACGACAGCATCCGGGGCCCCCGACCCACTCTTGTGTAATCGGCAAATGCTAGTAATCAGGCGCTGATTCCACGCTCTCCGTCACACGGCCCCGAAGTGGTTCCGTTCTACAGGGTGTATTTTATGTACCTTTGGAGAATGATAGGTCGTGTAGGGGACGGGTATAGAAGTAATTTGAGATAGGGAACTAGGGGTCGGAGCGGCCTCCTTAACCACTAAAATAAGGGTCGATTCAGGCCCTCCAAGTTAGGCAACCGACCCAAGCTTATAATTCTTATAATTCTAGGCCCCTTGATGCAGCCTGCGCCAGTTTCATGTCTGTTGATTCAGCTAGGGGCTTGAGACATAGTGATCATTTAGCACCGTGTACTAACGTGTGTTTAGGATTTGTCTGATAACCTGCATTATTATGATGTCTAAAAGAGAGTACTTGTAATTTAGAATAGAACTGGGAAGGCGGCGGCTGTGTACTTGAGTTGGAAACCATCCCAGCATTTGCCTGGAGTAAGTGGTGGAAACCAAAAAATAACCACTTCTAAGATGGCCGAGTGTAGGCTCAGAACAGAATTAAATTTCTTGGCAGAGACGGGAATCGAACCCGGACCTCATGCTAGTCACTACACCTCGAGGTGGTCCCAATTTCATGCTATAAAGAACTTTTGTTTAATTATCATTTGATTGATAATTTTCAGTTTGTCAACACAAACTTATGCCCAATCATATTAGGCAGGAAATATGAGATTCCTCCTGAAAAATAGATCTAACACGTGATTTGCATAATGGGGCTAAAAAAAAGTGAACAAAGTCAGATCCAGGTTACTCAAAGCAAATAAATATACAAGACAAAATTGTTCTATGCTACTATCAGCTGCAGTCCTCCAACACTAATCCACTACGGTGAAGTACAGCTAGTACTGCTGTAAAATACTTAAATTTAAGCCTCCAAAACAGAACTATTTTATTTTAATATCCACAAAATCACAATCCCTCCCACAAATAGTTTCCCACCATCAACTAATCCATGAAAGTGTAGCTACTCCTGCTGAGATATACGAGTATTTTATTGATAAGCCGCCAAACTAGAACTTTTAACACACACAGTATGAACACCACAAATACTGTGTTAAGTGCTGTGATGTTAGCTTATCTCAATGTGTGGGCCTACTGCCTCTTCAAGCTGCTCTCCTAATGTAACATTTCGTGTCAACTTCTTTAGATTGATTTTCCAGTTCTTTTTTGAGTTATCTTGGTTTTTGTCGTTATTCTTGTAATATATGCCACTAGGCGATTGTGGAAGTTTCTCCATCCTGTGTTGCATGTAAAACTACATCTTAGATGACACCAAAATGTCAACAATATTGAAAAAGTATGGTTTCAAAATGTCATTGCAACTATGAGATACACTAGTACACTATTTTCCTCCATCACACTGTTACTTCAAATAAAAGAAGAAACTGTTTAGCAGCAGTAGCTTCCATAAACAAACAAACATCAGGGAAGAACTGAAGAAAATGTGGAAAGAATATTTTGAAGAACTTCTGAACCCAAATGGAAACCACGGCGAGGAGGAAGAAATCGGGGAAGAGGAAGATGGACTGCAAACAGAAAAGGACTTAACATGGAGAGAAGTGGAAGATGCAGTGAGGAAGATGAAAGGAGGGAAGGCACCGAGTGTGGATGAGTTGAGTGTGGAGATGGCGAGAGCAGCAGGAGAAGTGGGGATACAATGGTTGTACCGAGTGATGAAAACAGCATGGAAGGAAAGGAAGACCCCAGAGGACTGGAAAAAGGGAATAATTGCCCCGATCTTCAAGAAAGGTAGTGGAACAGAACGCAGAAACTATCGGGGAATAACACTGATGAGTCATTGTGCAAAGATGTTTCAGAAAGTTTTGGAAAGGAGAATTAGGATGCGGATAGAAGGAGGGATGAGGGAAGAACAACATGGCTTCAGAGCAGGAAGGTCCACAGTGGATTTGATTTTTGCTGTAAGGCAGTTACAAGAACAGCACTATGAGTATGGAACAGATCTACTGATGGCCTTCCTGGACATTGAGAAAGCATATGACAGTGTATGCAGAAACAAAGTATGGAATTCCTTGGAGGATAGAGTAGAAAAATGGACTATAAGGAGGATAAAGGAGATGTACAAGGGAAGCGTGAGCTGTGTGAAAGTGGGAGGAGAGAGATCGGACTGGTTGGAATAGAGAAACTGCCTGAAACAAGGAAGTGCACTGTCACCGTTACTTTTCATTGTGGTGAAGGATGACATAATGACCAAGTTGCACAGGTAATTGGGGAAGGAAAGATGAAAGCAATGGGGTTTGCAGATGATTTGATGATTTGGGGAAACAAGGAGGAGGAGGTACAGGAACAGTTGGACGTGTGTGAAGGAATAATACAAGGATATGGGATGAAATTTAGCATAAATAAGAGAGATGGTGATCACAACAAGGAAGAAGGAAAGAACCACAACGGGAATAACAATTGGTGGGGAACAGCTGAAGAAAGTGGAAAGTTTCAAGTATCTGGGAAGCCTGATACAAGATAATGGAAGAAACGATAGAGAAATAAATGAGCGGGGGAGACAGGCAGAAGCATTCCGGAGGAGTGTGAGAAGCATGTTATGGAGCAAGGATGTCCCTCAGAACAGCAAAATGATCATATATCGGACGTACTATGTCCCTATCCTGACGTATGCCTCGGAGACCTGGGTTATGAAAGGAAGGGAGAAGAGCAAAATACAGGCCAGTGAGATGAGGTTCTTGAGAAGCAGTATTGGAGCTACAAAGATTGACAGAATAAGAAATGAGAGGACCAGAGAATTAATGAAGGAGGAACCATTACAGGATGGTATAGAGAAATCTAGACTTAGATGGTATGGACATGTAAAACGAATGGAGGAGAAGAGGATACCCAGGAGAGATGTGTTCAAGTGCGAGGTTTGGTCGAGAGTTAGGAATGCTCATAAATTACTTTTAGTGGTTCAATTAAATTTAAAGTTGCACTGTACCCTTTAAAGCCATGGTAAGGCAAATCCATTGGTCGCTACTAAGTTAGACAATGGTCTAGGTTGTACCACAAGTAGAGGGTTCTGGGGCATAGGCCCCAGGTTAGGTTTGTGTTTGTATGTAACACCTTATTAATACACAGAATTTAACATGTATGCATCGTTTAAACCTTTAGTGTCATCCATAAAGTCATAGATGCTACCATTTTATGTCTAGGGGAATTTTGTAGTGTAAGGTACTACTCCCAAACAAAAAGATAACTATTATACGGTACCCATTTCCTCAATCACAAATACAACGATCACCAAAAAATTATTTTTGAGAGAGTATTCAATTGAAACAAAATGAAGTAGATACTTTTGATTATGATCCCCATCCCATATTTCCGAGATCTTAAGTCACCCCACATGGCCTCTATATCACATAAGAGCACCTGAGCTTGAGCAATCTCAGAGATTAAGAAAAAGTCAAGGCAACATTCATGAAAGAGTAGAGGTAAGTTAATAAGTTAATCATAGTTTTAAGGGACGGGACAAATACGAGGTCATCTGCCAAGAGGGAGGTGCATTTCCAAATTTCACACTGTTCTAACAAACAAGCACATTAGAGAACCTTTCGTAATAGGCCACCTGTGATCAATTGTCACTGACATTTACAGTCTCTCACGAAACATTTCAATACGATCTAAAAACAAACCGAGGGTATTGTTGCAGATACACAACCAGAGCGAGAGGCAACCCCCACCAAATGCGACAAGCAAGGATACTATTTCTCATGCACATGACACACATCCACTCTGAATGTAATATTCCATTCTCAAGTTATATTAAGTTATTTATTCTTTATTTTCCTAATATTAATTACATGAACATACCATAAGTTAAATAGAATTTTGAGATGAAAATAATATTTCATGAACTATACCCTGTCTCATAACTGTAATGATTTGTTTTTAAAGGAAAATTTATTTGGAAAGTTTCCTGACTAGAAATTAAACTATTCTTCAAAGTAGAGACCATCAGATTCTATGATCTTGAGCCATCATTCAGAGATGTTTCTTATCCCGAGACGGTACCAGTCTCTGGGTTTTGGTGCAAAGAATTCAGCAAGACCCCCTATCACAGCTTCAATGTTTTCAAAATTTCTTCCATGCAAGAAATGGGTCATGGATGAAAAAGATGGTAATCTGAAGATGCAAGATCAGGGCTGTATGCTGGTTATAGTACCAATCCCTGAATTTTTGCCATGGTTGCAGTTATGAGGTCTGCTGCAAGAGGACTCTATTTCAGTTAACTAATGCTGGACATCTCCATCTCAAAATTTCATGAACTCGTTCCAGTTGAGAAAGATCCGCATTGACTGCACGCCCGTTTGGAACAAACTCCCAGTGTATCACTCCTTCATAATTCCACCAGACACACATCACTTTGGGGCCGAACCGATCCTTTATAACGATAACTCTGGCAGGTTGACAGGGACTGAGCTACTGTTTCGAGGCGCCAGCGTAGCGGTAATAGACCCATTTTTCATCACATGCGACAATTCTCCAGGTAAATCTATCATCAATGTGGATACCGATAACCTGACGACAGATATCCACTCTACGTTGATCCTGTTCAGGGGTCAATTCATGAAGTACAGATCTACAACTTGTTTGATTTTCCAAGTTTCTTAATCTGGCGATTTATGATATTTTTTTGATGCATCAAGTTCGTCAGACAGCCTACGAGTAGGCTACTTCTTTGTGGATTTTCTTGCAAAACTTTGCGCATGTCAATATCCAATAGTTTAAGTCTTCCAGAACGCGGTAAATCTGAAGTATTTTCTTCTCCAGTGTTAAAACGTTGGAACCATTGTAATGCCACATGCTCAATGACGACACCTTCCCCTTCGGAAATAAAATACAATAAGTATTTATTAAATTTAATACACCTTACATCAATTTAAAAAACATTATTTATTGACTATGGTGAATTAAACTTAATAAATGAGCCGTGGCAGCGGCTTTGTAATCTTGTTTCCAGTAGTGCTTCAGAAAGACCCTAACCTCCAACTTGGAAAGTTCCATTTGTGATTGTGTATCAACAACTGACGACTGATACATTCCCGCAATGCAATTCTAGTCAAACTCCTGTAAATAGCATTGGCGAACCTAAGAAAACCAAACTTAAAAAACGACATTAATTTACTTGATATGTGACATCCTAATAAGAAACTTACTTGATATGTGACATCCTAATAGGAGCACACATGCCTCCAAATTATCATTATTATTGTGTCACCATGAATAGGAACAGATTATATTTATTAGGTACAGCATTCATTTCAGGTTCCGTATTGACCGTATTTACAATTTAACACTTGGATTTTCCGCCAAATCAATACTTTTACTTATGTAAAGTAAAAGTATTGATTTGGCGGAAAATCCAAGTGTTAAATTGTAGATTATATTTAAGTTAACCGCAAAATGTATAAGAGGATTAAAAACATACGTCACTATAGGCCTACTCTGTGAGCTGCCAGAATGTATTGACATTTGACCGGAAATTCCACGTCAGTCATCCCTCTGCCTCTTGCCCAATCCATATTCTCATAGTTGATGTGGTTATAATAGTCTGCGTTGCAATATCAAAGCCCACATGCGTCAGTGCCTGGTTAGATTTGTCACTGGCTTGTAAAGTGTGATCACTTGTTATTCTAACAGTTTGGCAACCTTGTTCCCTGACCACATATGGCGAGGCGAGAACTGTCAATCCTATTCTGGCAGCTCACACAGTAAAGCGAGGATGCAGAGGTGGACACTCCGAGTGACATCATCAACAAAGAAAAATGAAGAGATAAAGATAATTGAACTGAACTAATCATCCTATATATATTATTTATTATTTCAGTAGTATAGATTCCTCCTGCGGCGCTCACAAGCGACCTATCGTGACAAATCAGTATTCATATCAATAATTTCTTTAAAAAATGTATGAAGTGTGCGATTTTGCAGATTCAATTGCTGTAGGAAAATACACTCCGTAATTGCTGTCCACTTCACATTTAGGCCGCTGTGACGCTGTTTCATGTCATTTTAACATTGAGGTCCTTCCTTTATCATTTTGCATGGATTTCAGAAACAGTAAATCAAAGGAATGAGTACTCAAATCGTATAATTTCATAAGTATCGAATAACCGGTGAGGGTATGATAATCCAATTTTCAGTGATTGCTTTTTTAAGTTAGGGAACATAGAACTTGGAATTCTAACTAAAATGTAAATAGTGTTCTGTAATCATTTGGTTGAAATAAAAACTTAACCTTTCTCCGTAAGCGTCCCATTATAAACTTATTGGGGAAACTGGTTTATGAACATGCGAGATTTCTCGCACGGGTCTGCTAGTATACCGTATATTATTTCAGTAGTATAGATCCCTCCTGCGGCGCTCACAAGGGACCGATCGTGACAAATGAGCATTCAAAAGAAAGAGAATTGACATTAGCAGTGATGAATTGCATTATAATTTCATAAATATGTATAATTTCTTTAAAAAAATGTATGAAGTGTCCGATTTGCAGATACTGTGGCTGTAGGAAAGTATGCTCCATAATTGCTGTTCACTTCACGTTTTGGCTGCTGTGACGCCTGTTTCATGTCATTTTAACATTCTGGGGTCTTTCCTTGATCATTTTACATGGATTTCAGAAACAGTAAATAAAGGAATGAATATCATATAACCGGTGAGTGTTACAACTAAGCTGTCAATCAATGGACTCTGCACACAAATGACATTAGCAGTGTCGAATTGCATTCTAATTTCATAAATCTCGTTTTTTGTAAGAAGTGTGTGATTTGCAAATACTGATACTCTGGGGAAAGTGTGGTTTATGAACATGCAAGATTAATCGCACGGGTCCGCTAGTAATTGCATCTTTGTTTCTATGTGTCAGTAAGTAGAAGCCTGGGTCTGGTTCAATATTCTGGTTACTTTCCTTTTTATTTTAGCATGAAGGCATGCGTCTACTACAAAAAATAAAGGTAGGCCTACTTATAAACGAAACTCTGTGATTACCAAGTGGCCGATGCCCAGCCATTAGGCTTGCAGGTTATAGGGTGACAAGGGGTCAGCGCGTCGGGTTCCCTGTCATTAATCTTGGTCTCCGTGACTGGGGCCCTGTCCCACTGTCAGACAGCTAGTCAATTGCCCTCAAGAGGCTGAGTTCCAGCCCTCACATCAGTTTCAAAAAACCCAACGGAGCCGGGAATCGAACCCAAGTCCCCCGGGAGCGAGGCACACGCGCTACCACAACACCACAGGGCCGGCAATATAGTTGGTTGGTTCCTCAGTTTAGGGGCTGCGACAACGCGGTCATGTAGTCCTGTGTACTTTGGGCGTGTCTATAATCTGTCTGATAACCGGTGTTAATTGTGATGGCTGTATTAGTGTGTGTTATCTGTAATTCAGGCAAGGACTGCAGATGATCAATTTTAAGTAGTTCCTATGTTTGATACCAAATGCTACCATCGACACCTAGCTGTGAACTTGGCTACTACATGCCACAGCAACTGGCACTCATGGCCAACGTTTGAACTTAATAGAGCGTTAATCAAATCTAGCAGAAAAACAAAAAAAAAAAGCTTCACATAATTGTAGTTAGTGGAAGGTTCTTTTACATGTCAAGTTTATGACATGGGTCCGCCGGCTTTACTTCCCAGCCGAAGGAAAGCATACGGAAGGACCTTAACGCTCTTAAAAATCCAACGACTTTGGCAGTGTTTGAAACCGTGATCTTGGGCATAGAAGCTCAGCATGCTACCAACTATGCCACCGGGGCAGATGACCTCCCTGTCCGCCCCTTAAATGAATAGCAATACAATAAGACTACGCCACAGAAGCCGCCAGCTGCAATACAGGTACTTGCGCTGGGTATTTTACAAATTTATACTTAGGCTCTGTACATACGCAATGCAAGAAAGTCAAGTGACTTTTCTCTGATAGGCCTAGATACTCAAAGCTGATTTCTGCTCTTGGTTAAATTCCAGCACTGAACAGAGCGTCAGCATTTGGCAGCCAGACAATCCTAGTTATCTCCTGGTATGTAACATCACAAAGACAAGACCTAAGGGTATGGTCCTTCTGAGTAGCCTACCCGCAGTATAGAAATCTTGGACCTATCATTCTGGTTACTATTATTATAGGTAGAGTATTTTATTTGGGACCAATATCTGCTGCCAGAACATTACAAGAAGTATGAAGTTTGGTTGCGAACAGTCAGACTACTGAAAGGTAGAAGTGTAAAAGCCAAGATTTGGAATCCTCCAGATTTAATTGCAATATCAACAGTGTGACGAAAACATTCAGGGATTTTTGTAGTTTCGTGTAAGAAAGTTTAATATTTCTCGATTCCCTTTCAGTTTATTAAAAATATTTAGTTTTAATTCAAGGGAAAAGGTCATCATGAATGACCACTATGAGGCACTAAACGCTAAATCTAAGCCATCACTTGTAATAATAGTATAATTGCGCACCAAGTGCATTTATAATAAATACTAATTTAGTTCACATTTCACTATACTCAGTGAGAGAAATCCACCTTTGTTGGCATATACAGTAGTTATATGGTATCTTTCACACACTGCACACACAAGTATAGTCTAGCTCATGGAAGCGAGTCTTTACACAAATCAAGTGGTGGTAACCATGCACCGCCACCCGGGTCAGCACGTGTCGTAGTTATTGGTTGGGTCCCATCCAGGTTTGGTCTAGCATTGCATCTGTAGAAAAAAACTCTGGCCTTGTCACCTTTTCTTCTCTCTCTCTTCCTTTAAATTCCTCGACACATTGGCGGATTGAAGTTCACAGTGTAGTCGTAAGTCCTCTATAAGGAAAGTCTCTCTTGCCAGCTCATAGAGAAGTCTTGAGAGCGTGAACCTGCATAGGCCTAAGGCTGCTTTCAAGTAGCGAGCTTTTACTTTTTCTATTGTCGATAGGTCTTTTATCGTCAAATTTAGCCAATTGAGGTACAAACCATTGGTTAAGATTGAAGAGAGCCACTGCTGTAAGTATAGGGGGCTGCGTAGCGCAGTCTACGCTGAACTTCTACTGAAAGGGAGTGAGTCCGATCCCCAACAGGGTAGTGGATTTTGGAAACAAACCTACCACCTCCAGAAATGCAAATAGCCCTAGGGTTCACTCAGCCTATACAGCGTCTCAACCTTAGAAGACAGTATGGAATTAAATGTAGTATTTGCCTCTCACTCGCACTCCTATGTCCTGCAATTAGCTTCGTCGTCTTTTACCCCGGCGATGTTGCCAATTCCCAATAATTGAAAGTGACAAATCTAAGAAAATGTTTGCGTGGTCTAATAGAGACTTTTCCGTTCTTTCTGATGATGTAAAAATAAAAGCCATAAATAATTAATACATGGCCCAATTTTCACAATTACCGTACGATATTTTAGCTTGAATCTATATTTTTGCAGATATAAAACTTATCACGCCATAGATAATGAACTAATGATCGCAACAGATCAAGAATTTATTTTTAGATTGCCTTATTTTGTTAGAAGATACCCTATTTCTCAGGGGAGTAATTATTTTCATAGTAGAAAGGTATGATTTTTTTCTTAAATGTTACTTGAAAAATCTGGGATGGTATCACAGAAAAGTTAGGTAGCGAGAAAAATTTTTGCTGTTGACTTTACGTTGGGTGACTAAGCAAGTAGAAATGTTCACTAATGTCTGAAATAGTTTTTAGAACAAACCAGAGCCCGATATTAGATAGCATTCATAAGTTATCGCACTTTGCGTATTCCTCCCGCCCAGCGCTGACGCACCGAAAGTTTGTTTACTCAGGCGGTATCTCCTCGACTACGTTTAATGGAGGGTAGGTGATGGTGTGAAGTTAAACTTTGATATGAAATGGTCCTTGTGTTCTTTATAAATTGTCCGCCTCGTTGCGTAGTGGCTAATTGGCTGTCACCGTGCTCCCGGGTTTGAATCCCGGCTCTGCCAAGAAATTTAATTCTGGTCTGAGAGCTGGCTGGAACAGGGTGTACTCAACTTCATGAGGCAAAACTGATAAGAGGCGGGTTCAATTCCTACCTCAGCCATCCTCGAAATGGTTTCCGTGGTTTGCCTTTGTTCATCCCGGGAATGAACAAGGGTTCGTCAATGGTGCAGAGTTAACGTTTCTGTGTCAAAAGAACATGACAGACACCCACGACCAAATGGCAGGTGAAGTGTATGAAAAGTGGTTCGCCGAGCAATGTTGCCCAATGTTCCCAAAGGATCTATCCTAGTAATAGACAATGTACGCTCTCAGTCGGAAAAGCGAACTTTTACCTACAACTTCATGGAGAAAAGACCGGATTATAAATTGGCTCACTAAAAAGGGGTCCCGTTTCGAAATGATATGTTAAAACGGGAACTTCCGTTTTATTGCGACTCAAAACAGAGACAGATATGATAAATACAATCATTGACGGGATGGCTAAATCAGCAGAAAAATATGTTCTTCGCTTGATCCCATCGAAATGGTATCCGGGCGCAAGTGAAGAACTACAGGGTCTTTATATTTGCTTGACAAGGACATTCTCGCTCACGCGCTCCGCCAGTAACGGCTCAGTTCCAGGCTGTATAAAACATTGAACGTCTCATTCAAGAAACAAGAAATGAAGAATTGAATTTCGGCTGCTTACCACCACTTGATCACACAAAATTGGGTACATTACGTGGACCTCAAAAAAAAAAAAAAAAAATATATATAGGGTAAGTGTACAATTAATCGGCACCGTAAGACGAACCGCGCTACATCATCATGTGTAAAGTCTTTAATATCTACAATACTGGTTGCAACTTACGTTGATATGGCACATAAATACCTTTGTATTTGAAAGGATATATTCAAGTGCTTGCAAGGACAATCCGTTCATTTCAAAGTAATTTAATTTACGAGTTGCACCCTGTGTGGATAATCCTCCAATTAATCTTGAAGAAAAGCTGAGACCCGGATATCGACACTCAAGTATACCATTAATCGGCAGTGGCAACTAAAATGCTGTTAAGTCAAGACAGATTTTATTTCTACCTTAATAATATAAAATTTCACCCTAAAAATTGAAACAGTATGTTTATTATTGAAGCACCATTAAATAACAACACAAGGACACATTTCATTACAACACAGGTTTGTGGTCTTAAGTACAGTAAGCCTATCAAAACAATGTTTACCTTTGTCTTAATATTATAATTATGCGTACGTTTCGTCCATAAGAAACACTGACACTCAAAGGTTTATTCATTTACACAACTGTGGCATGTGAATGTCATGGAAGACCCTTTTTTTATTCATTCTGCAGCACTCTTCATGAATCCATGTTTTGCATTGTACGCACTGTATCATAGGTAATTCCAAGGTTGCAGGTTCGAAACCTGGCGCAGTCAGATGGCATTTGAGGGTGCGCAAATGCAAGGGAGCCGTGTCAGTAGATTTACTGGCACGTTAAAGATCCCCTTCGGGGCAAAATTCCGGCACCCCGGCGTCTCTAAAAGCCAGTGTAGTTAAAAGGGACGTAAAACCAATAACATTATTATTATCATAGGTAATTTTTTGTCTTCTTCACATATTTCGCAATACCATGAATCATCTGCAACATCCGAAGGTTTTCCCTACTCCTTCTCTTCTGAACGTTATTTTGATGCACAGCTTCCTTATCGTTTGGTTCCTGAACCTTTTTATTACGAGTTGCTGTTTTAGGCAAAGTTCTCTTTTCCTCACCTTGTTCTTCCTTTTTTTATTTTGCTTGCTCCCTTTTCTTTCTACGTTCCTCTAATTCAGTTTATTTTTTATTTTTTCATCTTCCTTCTTTTGTTAGTATCTCATCCATTATACAGATGTTGCTACTACTGGTATCTTCTCCTTCTTCAGAACTGGCTGATCTCTTGGCCAGAAAAGTATGCTTTTAAAATGAGACATAACTACCTGAGACCTGGAAGGTGGAGTAGACAGGTGTTTAGAACCCAACTCGTTGAAATTTCTGGTGTTGCACTTATCCAGTGTTTGATCCGACGCTGTCTCCTGATTTGAACATGTAGGTCTATCGTCTATCATATTGTCCGCTTGAGAATTATGATTCAATGTATCTCCAGAAACTTGAGTTGCACTGGTTGCAGATTCTGAAACTATCCCATTGCTATGATTAAAAAAAACGAGAAAGAGGGATAAATCTACTTTCTGACGTGGATGCATGACACTTGGATTCTTCACGATTTGTTACAGAGGGATCAATTCATCCTTTAACAGAGTTGAACTCTGGAAGCAAGCACTTCTTTGAAATTCGAAGTGGTAAATCTCTGTGAAGTTATCCGATTGTTCAAACAGTCCCCTATCTAAATCAGATATGTGCCCAGATAATTCTTCAATAGTCCCTCCTGAGTATGAAGTATTCACACACTCACTTGGATGGGAAATCTCATTTGGAGTGTTAGTTAGGACTCCTTCAAATTCACTGAAATCGTGATTTTCTACATACATCGAATGATCGGCACATACATGTCCTAGTGTTCGGCATTTCTTTATCAAGCTATAAATAGAAACTTAGTGAAGAATGTATACGTCGATTACTAGTTCGACTGTTCTCAATGTATTTCTTTTTGATATTTCAAACGGAGGGTTATGATGCAGGAGTTATAAATTAAGAAAAGGTGTACTTCCTGGAAGCCTCAGTTGGACTAGTTATCGGCACACCTGCCGATAACCGGTACGTCAGTGATTTTCTTTGAACTAGTATTCGGCACTGACCTAAAATATAATATAAATAATTAAAATCATGTTCTGTGTGTTCTGACTCATGCAACACAGTTTCGCAACATAATAATTCAAAGTTCAACGGTACTTACATTGCAAAACACGCCAATGTTACGAACACTGAAGTCCTACTCCTTAACAAGCACGTTAGGCAACGACAGTGACATCGCCAGAGTTCACTTCAACTGGCAACGTAGCAGAACACCTTCGACACAAGCACCTCTAGTGGAGTTTGAATGAATCATGTGTAGCTAAGGTTTGTGAAAACCCCAGCAGATGGCAAACCTATTCAGTTAAAGCCTTGATATAGGCATTTAATTGCAAAAGTGCCGATCACTCGGTCAGTGCCGATTAATGGTACATCCACCATATATATGTGTGTGTGTGTGTGTGTTCGTGAAAAATGTACTAATATAACATATTATAATATCATATTCATGAATAATTCAAAATTAACTTATTATAACTTAATGTGTGCATTAAAATCGTGCTCTGAGCTTCGGTGTATCATATCTAAATAGTGTACCGCCGTTCGCTGCAAGGCATGAGGTACAGTTATATACAAAAAACATTTTGGAAATTTCCTGAGTTTTGCGTAAGAGAACGCCTGTATACCCAGAGGGAAGGTAAATATAAATTGGGTATTTACCCGGGTATATACCCAGTGGTCATTTAAATACCCAAAACGAGGGTATTTTCATTTTTATTTTTTTTTAGCTTTGTACAACACTTCTTGATGTGTTGATGTAGTGTTGGACAAACAAGGACTGAAACACAGGTATTTCATGCCTTAAGTTGAAATCTGGAACAATATTTATCCTTCAAAACTAAAAGAAAAGGAAAATGGACGACTGGGTATTTTTGGGTATTTATAAGTTTTGGCACTGTAACCTTGTCTTTAAGTGTGTTTTTTCTTTAAATTAAAGTAAAATATTGGATAAAACCTTATGGTTGTTTTGTGTTTTAAATTTTTAATAAATACCAAGATATTGAGAAGGTCGAGCTTTATTACGGTACTGGAAATGAGCAACAAAGACATGGGAGGGAAAAGCTACTTTTGTAGTAACTTAATATGAGTAGGCTATATGCATATTAATTGAAATGTGTAGGGTATGCCAAAACTCAAAAGGTAATAAAATATATTAAACAGAAAAAAAAGGCTTATACTGGGGAAATGCTGCGTTGCCACTGAGGCAGATCATGACTGATAACATTCCACCAGGCTTGCAGGAAGACACAAATACTGTGGAAGTTAGCCCCCCTGCCTCGCGCTTTAATGACAGTGACGAGTGAAGACGCACCGAGTCAAACCATGTGCTTATTGCTGTGTCGTCATACATTGCAACATTGCTCACTGTTGCCATGGAGACCATTACCCCTCTCGTCTCCACTCCTCACCTCACCCATCAAGCGTATGACAGCCTTCACCGAGTATCTTTTGTAAATCAGACTATAGTACAAGTGCTTTGAGTTATTTTTCATTCAATTTTAAATATAAAAAAAAATATTAATTTTTAAAATCACACTCTAAATCAGGGGTCTCCAAACTTTCCAGCCTTAGGGCCATACTGATTACTCCAGTAAGTTCCGAGGGCCAAAACCATATTATCATTGTTGCCGGTGGTAAAAAGTGAAAGTCCACTGATGAAAAAAAGTCCGAAAAAGTACGCAACGTTGAAAAAAGGCTGCAAATCGGACTGAAGTCCGCAAAACGGCAACACTGCATATTATTAATTTTCCTGTCATTATCTGTAATTTCTAGATTAGTCGTAGAGTACGAGCCATGAAGAGTAACGTGACACGACATCTGGTGGACACAAGCGGAAATAGGTAGTACCTTCTATCGCTAACAGATGTCGCTAATAGCAAGTACAGAGTAATCTCGTTGGTTCGAGAGAGTTCTGGTGTCTTCCACTCACTTCTAGATGGCAGTAATTGGAATATATAAGAAGGCTAGTTGCGCAACCACAAGTCAGTTCCTATGACACTGTTGTGAAAAAATAGTGCGTACCTCCTTAAAACGTGTTTGTGCGTGTTTAAGTTTAAGACATCTTTGTAACAGTATTCTGATTTGAATTTTTGCTTTTGTGTGTGATTTAGTAGTATGGAAAAGAAGCGAAAAATTGATAGAGAATGCAGAAAATTCAATGATGAGTGGAACATTCAGTATTTCGTAATTGAGTCCAGTAACAAGGCGCTATGTTTGATTTGCAATGAAAGCATAGCCGTTCTCAAGGAATATAACATTAAACGTCATTATGAAACAAAACATTTTCAAAATTACTCAAAATATACAGGAAGTTTGTGGACAGAAAAATTCGAAGCTATGAAGCGCGGATTGAAATCGCAGCAATCTTCATTTACAAAACTCAAAACCGAACAAGAGGCTGCAACTCGTGCCAGCTTTCGTGTGGCTCTTGAAATTGCAAAACGTGGAAAACCATTCACCGATGGAGAAATGATCAAAGAATGCATAATTGCAGCAGCCGAAGAAATGTGCCCTGAAAAGGTAAATTTATTAAAAACTGTCAGTATGTCAGCAAACACTGTGGCTCGAAGGGTAGAAAACATCGCTGAAAATATATCCTCTCAACTGTTCGACAAAAATGGAGATGTTGAGTGGTTTTCTTTGGCCTTGGATGAGTCAACGGATGTGTCAGATACTGCTCATGTGTTGATTTATATTCGAGGAGTAGATAAAAGCTATGAAGTGCATGAAGAACTTCTTGATATGTATAGTATTCATGGCACAACTACTGGTTCAGATATTTTTAAAGGAGTTGAAATGGCCATTAATCAAAAGAACCTTCGATGGAAAAACTTGAAATGTATTACAACTGATGGAGGCAAAAACATGAGTGGGAAAGATAAAGGAGTGGTCGCTCTTGTGTCAAAGGCTGTAGAAAATGACGGTGGTTCAAAACCATTAGTCTTACAATGTATCATTCATCAACAGTCTCTGTGCGGAAAATGTTTGGATATGTCTGAAGTTCTGAAACCAGTCATATCAACTGTTAATTTTATGAGATCTTTTGGGCTGAATCACCGACAATTCCGACAATTTATTGAAGAGATTGGAGAAAATTACTTACCTTATCATACTGCCGTACGTTGGCTTAGTTGTGGGAAAGTCATTCAGCGCTTTTTTGAACTTCGAGCAGTGATCGAAATTCTTTTGAATGAAAAGCATCGCCCTCTTACTGAATTACAAAACAACGCATGGCTGTGGAAGTTAGCATTCTATGTTGATTTGACAAAACATGTGAACGAACTGAATTTGAGATTGCAAGGAGAAAACCAGCATCTTCCTGATTTATACACTAATATCAAATCATTCCGGAAGAAATTGATACTGTTTAAATCACAACTACGAAGTAAATGTTTTTCACATTTTAAAACATGTGAAATATTCAGCCACACCACTGAGACTGAGTTTCCTATCGATTTTGCAATCGAAACTTTTGAGTGCTTTGAAAATAAATTTTGATACTCGTTTCTCGGACTTCGATGCCTTTGCGAATCAAATTAAGATTTTTCAGGATCCTTTTGATACTGACATTGAAACCCTAGCCCCGGAACTTCAAATGGAAATGATTGAACTACAGTGCAGTGATATAATTAAGAACAAATATCAAAACTCATCTTTGTTGGAATTTTATAAGAGTCTTCCACTGACACAATTTGATAATTTGCATAAATTTGCTCGTGGGCTGTTTTCTGTTTTTGGTACTACTTATTTGTGTGAGAAGACCTTCTCCAAAATGAAGTACACAAAAAATATTTACAGATCTAAATTAACTGATGAGCATCTTAAATCTCTTAATAATTGGTACAAGTAAAATTAGTCCACAACTACAAACTATTGTCAGTGGAAAATCTCAATTACATAAATCTCATTAGTATTTCATATGTCTGCATGTTATACATGTCTTTACTCATTACAATTCTGTGTTTCTTTATCCAACTTATCACAAAAACAATAACAATAAGCCTACAACAATGTTATGAGTAGTTAGCCCATGACCATATCAATGTAGATGTCATATTAATAATTATTCAACATAAAATTAGAATACTTCGGTAAACTAAATTTAATTTGCTATAAAAAAAATATGTTCTCTTAGAAAAGGAGTTTTCAAGTATGCTAGCTCTCCGCGGGCCGGATGTGGCCCCCGGGCCGTAGTTTGGAGACCCCTGCTCTAAATAATATAAATGCATGTCAGGAAGTTTTTGTAGTATGTGGGTCCTAAATGGGTGAAGATGTATACCAGCAAGCATATGGGTTGGCAACACTGCTCCGCTCATCCTACCCAGAATTCAAACGGACGCTGTACTTCCCTCCCATTTTCTATTCTTTGTTTGATGCCTACTGTACTTAACCTAACTTTTTCAGTGTAGTGGAGTTGTTAGGTTATATCCCCCGATCTAATTCCCAATTCTAATTGTGTTTTTAAGTACCAATTCTAATAATATTTAATTTGATTAACTATCTAATGTTATTACAATTCTAAAAAGTCAATGTAGAATAGTTTGCATACCGGTACCCTTTTTTAAGGTTCAACTTACCACGACACAGGATTTTTTATGAAAAATCTAAAATACCCGGCTATTTACCCAAATGGGTAAATGAGTAAGTTATATACCCTGAGTATTTACCCCGATTTATAAATACCTGGGTATTTTACATCACTAGCCGTCGCCCTTTCCTTTATATTTAAACGATGTCGTCGTAGTCTGCAGTGTAATGCCTAAGTATCTGAATGCGTCGACTCCTTCCAATGGAGTGTCTTTGTAGTAAAGGAGGGCTTCCTGCTACAGGTTTTCCTCCATTTTTTGGAATGTCATTTGTTGTGATTTTCTTTCATTTACTGTGAAGCCGTTTTCATTTGTCCATAGTGCTAACGCGTTGAGGGAGAGCTGAATGTCCTGAAAGATTGGTCGAACCAAGGACCATATCGTCGGCATAGGCCTACATATAAAGTGAATTAGACTTAAGTTACCTGCTTTATTGTCTTATTGATGTCAAGGCGGCTTCGGTGGCGTAGTTGGTAGCAAGCTGAGCTAAGCCCAAGGTCGCTGGTTCAAACCCGGCTGAAGTCTTTGGATATTTTAAGAGCGTTAAAATTCCCTCAGTATGCCTTCCTTCGGAGGGGAAGTAAAACTGCCGGTCCCATGTCATAGATTTATGGCATGAAAAAGAACCTTCCACTAATTACACTTGTATGAAGCTAAATTATGGATTATATTTGACTAACGCTCTTAGGTTCCAACGTTCGTCGCCAGGAGCCGACTGCGGTGACATCTAGTAACAAAGTTCAGAACTAGTTTGTCGTTGACTGTGGTGTTTCGTATCAAAAGTTGGAACTACTTGAAAATCGAATGTCTGCAGTCCTTACCTGAATTAAAGCAGATAAAAAACACTAATACAGCCATCACAATTAACACCAGTTATCAGACAGATTCTACACACACCCAAAGTACACAGACCTACATGACCGCATTGTCATAGCCCCTAAACTGAGGAACCCCAACCACTGATGTCAAACGTAGCTAAGTTGAATAAAAGGAGGAGGCTTAGGGGGTCCCCTTGTAGTACAGCACTCCATTAGTCAGGATTAGGTTGTATCTCAGATATGTTCCAATTTTGACACTAGGAAGTTTTCTGTCGATCATGTGTCATCACTTGTGTGAGTACAATTTCCAGGACACAAAACCATTTGTGCTGCCTTCAAACTGTTTTGACTGCACCTGATTGAAAAATAAGGATTCCTCTGACTTACGAAACCTCTAAGTGAAATGTACTCGAGGTATTTTAAGCCACTAAATCGTTGATTAAATTGTAATGCATATATGCATACAACTAAGTTCATACCGATGAAGAAGAAATGCCCAAACAAAAAGTAGGAACAAATTGAAAACGACACACATTTCAAATAGCCTAAGGGTATGGACCCCTAAATAAGATGGCATGCTAAAAGATGATCCTGTAACTTCTAGCCTTTTAAAGACGAGAAATTCAGAAAATAGGAAGAATTTGTTCGATTCATATTTGTTGTACCAATAACAAAAATGTGAAATTTTGATGCCAACAAACTACTAGGCAATTTTAGCACATAATAATGCAGTACGTTTCTTGTAGGACGCATATTTCTCAGAACACATACGTCATAAACACACAACTGCAATAACAAGTCACTAAAATCGTCATTAACCGATGCACACTTGACAAAACCGAGTGAACCACAGATACTTCAACTCCGGACAACTTTATGCAAACTTAAGAGGTATTTTAAGCAACTAAATCGTTGATAATTGTAATGCATATATGCATACAACTAAGTTCATACCCCCACGCAAAATTTCGGGATAAAGCATTCTTAGCAGATCCAGATATGGGCAAGAGAGAGTACTCACCATCCGTCCTTTTAATATCCACATTCGCACCAGTAACAATATTACACAAATTTTCATCCATTTCTTCTTAACAAACTATTCAAAGCACCACAAGTACACTGCACAGATGAAAGAAAGCAAATCCCATTCCTTAGGGACACCGGTCAAAACTGTTCGTGATCGCCCAATATGACAGTTACCATGTAGCTTTTAAAATTGTCCAGGACACTGCAAACGATAACCGGCAATGAACCACGTCAAAAGAGCGACTACTGAAATTCATTGGTAAAGCGAGATTTTGTAAAACGAGAAGAGAAATGTATGTATTAAATAATAAAAGTAATTTTAGATTAAAATATATGACAGAAACTAATAGTTTACTAAAATAACAATAATATGAAAATCTTAATTTCTCTTTTAAAACGATGTAAACGGCTGCATTCAGAGAAGACTGGTACCGAAATTCAGAACTATCGTTTCTAATGAAAGATACTGAAGGTAAAAGTAATCAGTTAATCCCGAAGAATTTCAGCTATTTTTTTATTGATTAAATTTCAAGTAACATAACGACCAAAGAGGATATTAGTGGATAACGGTGTATAACGACTCAGCTGTTGTTTAGTTTCATAAAATGACACTAGATGTCTACACGTCACAATATTGACAAAATAAGTGCCGCTTTTCAAAAGAATCCAGAACAAGGGCCCAGGGTAAGAATCCTACTCTCAAGGACCTAGGTAGCCTTCAGAGGAATTGTTGTTGTTGTTGTCGTTGTTAATAATTAATTTCAGGGGCTTGGGGCATATTGGTCATCAGCCCGGTGTAGTTAGATGTGTGTTGAATATGTCTGATAGTGAAAACGTGTATTTATGTGTCAGTGTGTGTAACTGCATTAGGGACAAGGATGAGGAAGGTTAGTTATTGTTGTTTTAAGGGGCGGAACTACGAGGTCATCTACCCCTCTTAACACAGATTAAAGTATGCAAATTTGAAATGGAATTTAAAATTTAGAGGTGGTCACCTAATTTTGAAAAGACTGAAAATTAATAAATCAAAAAATTAAATAAAACTAAGTTAATAATTATAAAAATTAACAAATATAAAAAAAAGAAAAATTTAGAAGTCAAAAAAGATCAAGTCTTTGAGTCAATGTACACTGGAGATGAGGAAGGTGTCCCGGCACTTGAAGTAAGGTACTATCCCGGCGTATTCTTTGAGGGAGTGTGAAAAAACACGCGGAAAAAACACACAAAATAGTCGCTGTTGGCGCCGGAATTGGAACCTACAATCTCCGGACTTGCTGCAGCTGCCCGTGCGGTCGTGGTGCATGCTGTTATGAGCACGGCTACGCCGCGTGACATTGTAGCCTTGACTAAATGTGTCAAAATGAGTTTTCAAAATTATACTGCAACGAATGATCAATGTGTCACTCACGCCATTGTATCGTTGGATTTACAAACAGAAATTTAAGAATTCTCTGAAGTTCATATTAAAAAATAAATAATAATAATAACAGCTGCTTGCCTCTCACCAACTCGAAATATTACGTCCTGTGGTTCAGATTCGCGGTAAAAATATAGGTCCCTTGGATCATGACCGCGAGATTAGCCTAACGGTTACGTAAAACTATACAAGTTTCCTACCTTATAAAAATCCCAAATAAGTTATGCATGTGAGCCTAAAATTAGCTTGAGATTGAACTATAAATGATACAAAAATTTACATCTCATTTACATTCATTTTCACTTGAGACTGTTTTGTTTTTTTCAGCGACCGTTCTAGTCTGCAAACCTTAGGCAAACAAGTCACCTCCAAGATCCCCTATTAGGATTTAGCACTGCGGCCTCCTTTGCTTCTAGATCTAGACATTTCACTGAATCTATTCATCGCCACCTCGGATTAAGTTACCTCTGATTCTCTTACCCTCCATAGCCGAGCTAACCACTTTGTTAAGCTCTCCTCGCCCATTCCCATCACATCCACGTCTGAGGTGGCTCATATGAACAGCTTCATTTAACGAGTTATTTCCAAACTTCGCCCTTGTCTCTTCATTGCGAGCACCCTCCTGCCATCACTGCCATCTAGCTTAAGTAGTTGAGATAATGGATATAGTAATACAGTGAAACTTCTCTAAAAGAACACCCCTCTTAAAGACCGATTTTTCTTGGAACCGATTTAAAACCTCGTAAGGTCAATATTTGTTACCACTATTTAAGGACCCCCCCTCTCCCCGACCGAAGACCAGGCATTTTCTCAGTCTGACCTCCTTCAAAAGACCACTTCTCGTGTGCCTTCCCATTGGGGATAGTGATGAGGGTGATGATGTAAACAATGGTTCTGTTGGCACAGAACTGCTTCAGCATACAATATCATTAGAAATAGTGTTAAGTAACGTATAAAAAAAATACAAAAAACGGCTCTCCTAGAAGATTGTTCGAACCCAGAACAAATTAATGGACTCTCGAACACACTCAGAGATATTCTATAAAGTGAAATTGTTAAAAAAAAGATGTGCTAATCTGAAACAGAGATCAATTCGTGGCTTTTTTAAATGACAGAACTCAGAAAATAACTAATTGTAATTAATTTGTATTAAACGTGATCCAATGCAGATAAATTGTAATCAAGTATGTTTTCCAACTGTACTTTATTAATAATGCAATATAAAATTATTTGTAATGTCTACCCATATTAAGAGACCACCTCTCTAAAGACCAGTTTTCCATGGAACCGTCACTGGTCTCTTAATAGTGGTTTCACTGTAGTAGACTTTATCATTCAAATTATTTATTTTGATAATTTTCAATCTTTTTGACCCAGCAATCATTCATGCTACCCTCATTCTCATACCAGTTACAGGTACCTCCAGATTATGTAAAAGCTATCCTCGACCTATCTAGCTTTCACGTCATGCAGCATGGCGATCTACACACATCAAAAAAAGTTTTGCATCACCTCGGTTCCCAGATCTCCGGCATATAGACGTTGACTGTGTATATTGTATCCAAGATACAGTCCCTTTGACTGTTCATAGATGTCACTAAAACTGCTCAAAGATGTAAACAACCATGCATGAGCAGGGCCTATTAGACGGAGGGGGTACGACAGCCGATCAGTTCCAGTCATTCCACCAGGACGAAGGTACGCTGCTCATGTTGTCTGTAGTTCTACCATGCCTAGAAGGTCAATACCGCAGTTCGATCGCGTCCGCATTGTTACTTTGTGTCAAGAAGGGCTCTCAACAAGGGAAGTTTCCAGGCGTCTCAGAGTGAACCAAAGCGATGTTGTTCGGACATGGAGGAGGTACAGAGATACAGGAACTGTCAATGACAGGCCTCGCTCAGGCCGCCCAAGGGCTACTACTGTAGTGGATGACCGCTACTTACGGATTGCCGCTCGGAGGAACCCTGACAGCAATGCCACCATGTTGAATAATGCGTTTCGTTCAGCCACAGGACGTCGTGTTTCAACTCAAACTGTGCGCAATAGGCTGCATGATGCGCAACTTCACTCCCGACGTCCATGGCGAGGTCCAGCTTTGCAACCCCGACACCATGCAGCGCGGTACAGATGGGCCCAACAACATGCTGAATGGACCCCACGGAATTGGCATCACGTTCTCTTCACCGATGAGTGTCGCATATGCCTTCAACCAGACAATCGTCGGAGACGTGTTTGGAGGCACCCTGGTCAGGCTGAACGTCTTAGACACACTGTCCAGCGAGTGCAGCAAGGTGGTGGTTCCCTGATGTTTTGGGGTGGCATTATGTGGGGCCGACGTACGCCACTGGTGGTCATGGAAGGCTCCGAAACGGCTTTACGATACCTGAATGGCATCCTCCGACCCATAGTGCAACCATATCGGCAGAATATTGGAGAGGCATTTGTCTTCATGGACGACAATTCTCGACCTCATCGTGCACATCTTGTGAATGCGTTCCTTCAAGATAACGACATCGCTCGACTACAGTGGCCAGCATGTTCGCCAGACATGAACCCTATCGAACATGCCTGGGATATGTTGAAAAGGGCTGTTTATGGACGTCTTGACCCACCAACCACTCTGAGAGATTTACGCCGAATTGTCGTTGAGGAGTGGGACAATTTGGACCAACAGTGTCTTGATGAACTTGTGGATAGTATGCCACGGCGAATACAGGCATGCATCAATGCAAGAGGACGTGCTACTGGGTATTAGAGGTAGTGGTGTGTACTGCAATCTGGACCACAAATGCTGAAAGTCTAGCTGTATGATGGTACAACATGCAATGTGTGGGTCTCATGAGCAATAAAACGAGCTGAAATGTTGTTTGTGTTGATCTCTATTCCCTTTGTATTTAACGGTTCCGGAACTCTTGGAACCGAGGTGATGCAAAACTTTTTTTTGATGTGTGTAATTACCGTACTGAACAATGTAGGGAGAGTTTCGTTGCTACACTAACTTCTTTCTTGGAGAATACAGTAGATCGTAACTGAGAACACATTGCATTGGATTTCTTGCACCACGATAGAATACACAGCCCAAGTACCGTACTTAAATTGGTCCAACTGCTCCATTTAGCAGGGGCGTAAAACACGAGAGGGGTGAGGGGGAGCAGGGGGACATTTCCACCTCACCCCCAAGTTTTAGGTGCAATACAAAATTTTTAAGTAGTCTACCCTTAAAAAAATTAAAGTAAAATAACCAGAAAGTATTCTATAAACGATTTAATACTACGTTAGGCGGAAAATGGGAGAGACCATCTTGCCTTGCTTAGTCGTAATTTCTTTATTCTACCGATCAAACAGTCTGTTTTTGCCCCCTCTCCCGTTTCCCCCAACTGAGCCGAGGCGCTTACCACGACGATCCGAAATGGTGCATTTTCGAACTATTATTTCTGAGCCCTAGTTTAAAATGAAGGTTAATTAATTAATATCGTATGGACTCAGGTGCCAGGTGCAAGATTTGTTATTTGCGCCCAAAGGCAGCTTGCATGTTAAATTTTGTTGTTCCTTAGAGCGCTATGAAAGTCAATGAGGTTAGATATCTAAGCTCATTGACACCATAGCGCTTTCTATACCAGACCCAAAACAACTGTGAACATGAGGGAGGAGCCAGATTCAGTCACTCACTCGCGCCAGCCAATAGCATAGCGCGGTGTTGCCTAGTTAACTCAACTAGCTGGGCTCGCTGCGCCGTACGAAAACGTTATTTCTCTCCGCGCACGAAAATAATTAATTATTCAATTATTTTGATGACCCTATGTTACAGAGCTAAAAGTTTAGAAACTGACTGTCCAAACCCCGTGACGATACGACCAGCCATTCGGGAGATAACATCTGCCCTTGAACTGAAGGCATAATTAGAGAAGGAATGATTTAGGTGTTGAAATATTTAGGTTCACTAGGGTAGATAACGAAGAGTGACGGTATTGCTGTATCAATTCAGTAGTGGAGCTTTAACAAGTGCTGTGAGCTGAAGTTTTGAACTCATAACAATGTCCCTTAGCAAGCCCAGTGGCAGCCGAACAGTTTTACACAGCCAGGCAAGAAATATAATGTTCAGGGTATATGGCCTTTAAAAGCAGCTTTCGAATACAGAAGTACGTGAAAACGCAAAATCTGATAACCTGTGTTATTGTGGTGTCAGCAATTATGTTTTTACTTGTAATTGAGTCGAATAAAACTCACCTCTTCACAGTTTTACCTCACGAGGCACAGTGTAGTCAGTTCTAACCCCGAGACCAGAACTAAATGTCATGATTGAGCCGTGAATCGAATTCCGGACCTCACGGGTTGTTGTTGATGATTGTTTTAGGGGCTTTGCGACATCGTGGTCATGTAGTCCCGTGCATTTGGGTGTGTGTGGAATTTGTCTGATAACCTGTGTCACTGTGATGTCTGTACTAGTGTGTGTATTTGTAAGTCAGGTAGGATTTGGGTAGGAAGCGGCCATGGCACGTTAAGTACCATCCCAACATTTGCCTGGATTAGAAGTGCGAATCCACAGAAAAACCACTTACAGGATGGTTTAGGTAGGAATCCAACTCACATCTTCCCAGTTTTGCTTCACGAGGCTGAGTGTACCCTGTTCCAGCCCTCAGACTAGAATTTAATTGCTTGGCAGAGCTGGGAATCGAACCTGGACCTCCTGGGCCACAGCCAAGAAGGCTGATTGCCACACCAGGAGGTGGACACGTGCACAAATAACGCTTGTGTGATATCTTATATCTGCCTCATATCACATTGTGTGCACTCCATTGTGAGCATAGATATTAGTAGGATTAGGCCCCCCAGCTCGTACATGTTCTTACATTCGGAGCGCCTTGTGTTCATGGAAAAGGTCGTGCGTAGAGCTGTGTCATCTCCGCTGTGGCAACAGTGCTCAGCTGGACGCACGCTACTGGGCTAGCACATGTTCACAGTTATTTTGGGTCTGGTATAGTAGAGAATGGAGGAACTTTGTGTTGGCGGAAAATCCCGAGATTATTTGCCATTATTAACACGGCCTACTGAATTCAAATGGGTTCTTTAACATGCCAACAACGTATGACATGCGTGTCGTGATTTTTGCCGCCTCTCAAAAATCACCTACCATGGCCAGGAGCAAACCTGCAAGTTTGGGGTAGGTAGCCCGACACGATAACCACTCACCCACCATGGCAAGCTTAAACTGGGGTAAGATACTGGGACACAAAATCATTACTCATGTCCGGAAACAAGAGCGCGCGCGTTTTTTTTTTTTTTTTTTTTTAATAAACAAGGTAAAATAACACTACTCTTCCCTCGCACATCTCACGTTTTAAACACACCCTTAATGCTGAGCTTCTATGCCCAAGATCGCGGGTTCAAACCCGGCCGAAGTCGTCGACATTTTTAAGAGCATTACAAATCCCTCAGTATGCCTTCCTTTAGAGGGGAAGTAAACCGGCGGGCCCATGTCATAGATTTATGGCATGTAAAACAACCTTCCACTAACTAAGCTAAATTTGTTGATTAGATTTGATTAACGCTCTATGAGTTCCAACGTTCATCGCCAGGTGCTGGTTGCGGTGGCATCTAGTAGCCAGGTTCACAGCTAGGCGTCGTTGACGGTAGCATTTGGTAGCAAAAGTAGGAACTACTTGAAATTGATCGTCTGCAGTCCTTACCTGAATCACAGATAACACACAATAATACAGCGTTCACAATAACACCGGTTATCAGACAAATTCTACACACACCCAAAGTACACGGGGCTACATGACCGCGTTGTCGCAGCCCCTAAACTGAGGAACCAATCAACCAAGCAGACCCTACGCATGCGCCCTGCGTTGCGCCCAGTGGCGTACCAAAGGGGGGACGAACGGGGCGGCCGCCCCGGGCGCCGTAAAGGGTGGGGGGTGCCAAAATACAAAAACATATTTTTCAAGTTTAAGAAAAATATTCTTTTCGGGAAAAATATACGGTTTTATTGGTCAAATTTTCTTTATTTGTTAAATACTGCTGTAATATTATTTAGAATTGAAATAAAAGTTTTGTTTTAAACTATTTATAAACAATACGAAATAGTTCGTGGGCGCCTAGGACACAGGAAAAGTTTACGGTGTACGGGCGAACACAGCACCTGAGCCGGAATCAGAGGGGATGCGTGGTTGATGACGGTGCCAGCCGGCGCGGAGGCATCTTGTCACAACAGAATTGACGATTGCTAGTTTGCTAGTCATGAAGTGTATTCCTTAACCTTAATTCTTAGTTTACTTTATTCATTTGTGGAGTTGAATTGCGTTCATTTCGCAGTTGTTGTGTATCAATGAATGTGAATAGACAGTGTGTTTACACGTTTAGTTTAAAAGTACGAGTAATTCCTCTTCATGCAAAACTAGAAAATAGGTAAGTTCAATTAGCACTAGCACTAGCAAAAAATATTAGGTGAAATTCCCTAAAACAATTTGAAACTGAAACAAATTACAGAGCTTCCACTCTATTTAATTTGCTATTGGCTGAAGCAATTTTAACCTGGAATCATTATTGGTCAACACCAAGAATCATAATTGATAATAGTAAAAGGTAATTTGTTTCATTGCTTCAGTTTCCATTATAAAACGACACATGGCAAGTGGGGCTCAAAATAGATAACTGAAACAGCAACATACCAAATCGATGACAGCATCTATAAAAGGATCACTGAACTCTGAAAAGAATGAAACTTAGAAAGAAAAGTGAATTTGACAGATTAATGAATCAAATATTACAGTAGTTAATAAATTGGCTAAACACGATGATCTTGATGGTAACTGTGTTAAAAGCAGACGATTCAAATCTCTCAATACAACTCTTGGAATCAAGTGCAATCGGCGCTGGACCTTCATCGAGTTCAAATAACGAAAATGAGCCCAAGGAAACTTTGATTCAACATGACAATGACAATTTTGATAAAATGTGGTTAAGTGACATTGGAGTGTGGCCTTTGGAGATTTCACAAAATATTCGTGATATAGTTGTAATGCAAAACTCTTATCAGCTACAAAATAAAGATTCTCCTTTTCCTGCAGATGAATCAGGGCGTTCTCTACATAAAAACTGGTTTGAAAAAACTTGAAGATCGGTGAAAATATTAACAGATCATGGATGTGTTTTTCTCCGTCCAAAAAAGCTGTGTTTTGTTTTTGTTGTGTGTTATTTCCTCAAAGAAACATGAAATCTCGCATTAACAATGAGTCAGGATTTGGAGTGTGTAGACAATTAAATCCGCGAATTCAAGATCATGAAAACAGCCCTGCCCATAGGATTGCCTGTATGGAGTGGAAAAGCTTAGAACGAGGATTAAAACAGGGCTCAGTAATTGACAACACTCTTCAGCAACAAATACTAGAACAAAGCAGAATTTGGAGAGAAGTTCTGGAACGCATAATTGGTACCATACAGATATTGGCTCAACAGAACTCAGCCTTAAGAGGCTACAGAGAATCAATTTTAGAAGAAACTACATGCAGTTCAGGGATTATTTTTTTGCTCTATTGCAATATTTGGCTAAATTTGATCCTGTTAAGTGGGCCTATTTTCAGTCAGTGTCCAATAACCCTCGACATTTATCATATCTTTTACATAAAATACAGAATGAAATTATAAACCTTTTAGGGGATCACGTTCGTAGCAATATTATTACTTCCTCCAAGCGTGCTAAGTACTTCAGTATTATATTTGATAGCACTCCTGACACGTCACATGACGAACATATGTCCCAGGTAATAAGATTTGTGGAAGTAAAACAAAGTTCTGTTGAAATCAAGGAATATTTTCTAGATTTTATTTCAATCAAAGACAAAACTGCCAATGGAATTGCTGAGGTAATAAAAAAAAAGAAACTGGGGGAAGAGGGCTTGAACTTTTCAGACTGTAGAGGTCAGTCCTACGACAATCAGGCGACAGTGACTGGAATTCACAACGGTGTGCAACAACGTTTAATTGATCCATCAAGCCGTGTTTGTTCCCTGTGACAAGCTGCTCATGTCAACGTTTGTGCAGTGACGTTTTTTGGAACAGTTCAACAAATGTATGTATTTTTCTCTAGTTCGACTAACAGGTGGAGAGTCCTTAAGGAACATGTCAGCTTATTGGTCAAGGGCCACTCAGATACAAGATGGAGTTCTAAAGCAGAAGCCGTGAAAGCCTTATCTTATCAGTTAGATGGAGTTCTTCATGCTCTAGAAAAATTGAGAGACACTGCAACTGAAACCGTCGATACCAGACAGAGTGCAGCTCTGTTAATGCAATAGAAAGATTTGACTTTGCAACTCTTCTATTTTTCTGGGCTGAGGTACTTAAAAAATTGACCGAATTCAGAAAAATTTGCAAATCGAAGGCATTTCGTTCACTTATGCAATAACTAGTCTACAAGCTCTCCCAAGATCAGCTTAATATGTGGAGAGAAACCCTTCCAGTTGATGTTATATCAAAAGCTAGCGTACTAAGAAGTGTGGGAAATAGGGAGAACCCACGGAACGAAGACAAAGAGTGAAGCGGTAAATGCCAAAGGAAGTCACTGATGATGTTGGACTCTCCTGGAAAGATGAAGTAAAGCGGAGCACAATAGAGATCTTAGATAAACTTATTCGTGAGTTAAGTGAACGATTCGCCAATATCAAGGAACTGGGTGAATGTTTTGGCTTCCTCTGTAATTTTGATGAATGCATTCATAATGAAACCCGAAATGAAAACGTTTTGAACACTCGAAAGAGGAAATATTTCGAACTTGCAGAGAAGTACCCTGACATTTGAACCGAGAAGAACTCTTTGAATATATTGAAGATTCCATAGTTATTACAAAGATCAAAGAAAAATAATGAAAAGATCGACTTGAAGAAACCCAAAGATATTTTGTTATATTTATCTTGTTTGGAGTTAGAGGCATACAGTAACTTGATCATCGCTTCCTAACTACTTTTAACGATTCCAGTGTATGTGGCATCTTGTGAACGATCTTTTAGTAAGCTGAAGCTTATTAAAAATTATTTAAGATCCACAAAGACGCAAGAAAGACTAAGTAATTTATCAATTTTATCAATTGAACGTGATGTGGCTGCTACTATGGACTTCAACCCTATTATAAATAAGTTTGCATCCATCATGACTCGGAAACATATTTTCTCTTTATTTTTATTTTTAAATATTTTTAAAACCAACTTACCTTTTAATACTTACAGTTTTATTTTATTCATATTTTTCTCTGTGTTAAAGTGACATACTACTTATTAAAAATAAATAGTTATGAACATTTAAGTGTTTAAATTAAACTTATTGATCCTTGAACCTTTTAGTGTTAGGGGGCGACTACCATCTAGTTAGCCCCGGGCGCCAAGTATCCTTGGTACGCCACTGGTTGCGCCGACAAGGTTCGAAAAGCAATGATGGACGTGACGATAGAAGTTTGACATGTGGTGCTACGCTTGTGCTGGCTTATGCCGTGTTTACCCAAATCGGTGGAGCTCTTGCACTTCATCAGTTTCTGTCTAAACTTTGTAGATTATTTCGTTTAAATTTCAGGGGTCGATAACCTAGATGTTAGGCCCCTTAAAACAACAATTATCATCATCATCATCGTTTAAATTTGTGAAGTTTGTACTTTGTTACTGTGACGACCGTGAATCTGTTCGTCGTACCTGTTTCAAGCTGTTCTTCAGAGATAAGTTTTTCGGTGATGAATAGGGTTCAAGACCATCTCCGATAGACAATGAGATAAATTAGACGGAATCATTGCTGTCTATTGGCCACCTACTCGGAAATGGTTGACAAGCTCGATGGCACGCGTCTTGCTCAAGAATTTATAAACAAAGATTAACGGCAGTCAGTGTTCGGGTCTTTTGCTCGACGTTGACAATAATGTTTGATGTTTTGTATTCATATTCTGATTGTATTTTGTATTTTAACCCTTATAGAGCCAGGGGGCGATATATTGGCCAAGGGCGCTTCTGCTAAAAGTAAAAATAAAAAGCCACGGGCCGGTCTATCGGCCCTGTTTTTGTAAATGTGTTATTCTTATTATTATATCTAGCCAAGCAGTGCTCTCAGTGTAGTAACCAAGACAACGTAGGAATTTCTCTCTCTCTCCGGATATCGATGTGCTTGTGATCCGTGAATACCTGTGTTCATAATTAAGTATTCTTTGAACATGCTGCAGTCAGCTGATTAACCACAAGTATGATCTTTTGAAGCTATGTTTGTTTACATTCTTATTCGGAGCTAACTACGATACGTTGTGATAAATATCGCTAGCTCTTTGAACGATGGGGAAATAAATAAGATTTTAACGCTGTGTGAAGCGTGTAAGAGTACGTTTTCGACTCATAACGACGACTTTGAAAATTATCCGCATCCGCACAATCTTTATTCGCATCCGCATGTTTGTTATCCAAATCTCATGACATTGCAATACTATTCTTAATGTATTAGATACAGCATAACGTATTAAGGCAACAATTAGACATTTGATGAGAAATTGTTCCCCTAGTCTGCATGAATCGCAAGACAATGTTGACTGAGTTTTGTCCCTCTGAGTAACGGCAAGTGAAACAGCGGGTGGCTAATTACAGCACTTTCTTAGTCGACGGATATACCCTTTTTTTTTTTGGCATAAGTCAACACTAATTGAGGGTATTTCCATGACTGGCTTCCCTCACTTCTCCATTATTCTCATACAATCCAAGCGAAAGTAAATAGGGAAACCTGAAAGACGCAGATCTTAGCAAAAACTAAAATTATCTTTAAAAAATCCAGTTTAACAATGTATCTTATAAACTATCCGCAAATTTTCTCTATACATTATCCGCAGCTTATCCACTATCCGCACAGCTGTGCAAACTATATCCACATGGCGAAAAATTAAGTGGATATCCTCCTGCTTTAATTATAAGCCATAGGACCTAACTTTTGCGTGGTATCCGAACTACTGGATGTGACATTTCGCCTCGAAAATCCCACATGCATTAACCGGGAATCGAACAGGCAACTTGGTCGCTGTGCCATCACACCCCTAAAGTGTGACTGATTAATAACAAGTTAAGTGGCTTCGGTGGCGTAGTTGGTAGCATGCTGAGCTTCTATGCCCAAGATCGCGGGTTCAAACCCGGCCGAAGTCGTCGGAATTTTTAAGAACGTTAAAACTTCTTCAGTATGTCTTCCTTCGGAGGGGAAGTAAAGCCGGCGGTCCCATGTCATAGATTTATGGCATGTTAAAGAACCTTCCACTAATTACACCTGTGTGTAGCTAAATTAATGTAGTAAACATTTGACTAACGTTCTTAGGTTCCTAAGTTCGTCGTCAGGAGCCGACTGCGGTGGCATCTGGTAAGTAATTTCTGAACTAGTTGGTCGTTGACGGTGGTGTTTGGCGGCAAAAGTAGGAACTACTTGAAAATTGATCGTCTGCAGTCCTTACTTGAATTAAAACAGTTACACACACTAATACAGTCATCACAATTAACACCGGTTATCAGACAGATTCTACACACACCCAAAGTACACGGGGCTACATGAACGCGTTGTCGCAGCCCCTAAACTGAGGAACCAACCAACCAATAACAAGTCAGGAGCAATAATGGAATGTTGTGGAAATACTATTTATAACGAGATGATGATGATGATAATAATACAAATATGATGTGGCCTTCAAATAGGTCTGGTGCTTGTCTTTCGAATTAGCGGCCGTACTCAACCTGTGCGTCATGACGAGGATGACACGAGAGACGAATAACCATAAGCACTCAGCACTCAGGTCTCCAGCCAAGGAAATTCGCCACTGGAGATTAAAATCCTGACGGCCCGGCCGAAAATCAAACCCATCACTTGTGGTGGTCCGCACTCCACAAGTGTGTGGGATTCTTACCTACTCAAGACCTCACACACTTCTCCCACGACGTGACGTGTGTCTCCGCCCCGAAACCGCTCTCTCATTGCTTCAGGTGGTGTCGTCATGAAGCCTCTATGCTTCTTCTTCTTTCAATTCTCCTTTACTATCGCTCATATGCATCTAGATCTAGATCTACTTTTGACGCAAAGTATTTTATGGTGTTTAAAGCCATTTTCACTGTTGCCTTAGTAAACGAAGTTTGATGCTTTTCAGTCGGCCAACAGGATCATATCGATATATCACGACAAATCGAGTTTCGTTCGCGACATCGCGAAGGAAAGCCGATTTGTTGTGATCTATCGATATGATCGTGTTGACCAACTGAAAAGCATCAATCTTTCGCAAAGTACTTTCTTCTTATTATTATTATCCCGCTTCAAACGGAGTCGATGTTTCTGGCCCTTTATTTTTTCTCCACATTTTCCTGTCCCACACATCATCTTCCTCTAACTTTTTCTCCTTCAGGTCTTCTCGGATATTATCTGTCCATATTCTTCTGGGTCTGCCCCTATTTCTCGTTCCATCAACAACCAGATCCATTATTCTCCTCCCTACATAGCTTTCGTCTCTTCGCATAATATGCCCATATCACAACAGTCTTTTCTCGTGGATTTTCTTTGATGCATCTCTCACTTTAACAGTTCCTCTGATTTTCTCATTTTTGATGCGGCCCTTGTTAGTGACACCACTCATCCATCTACTGTCGACCAAAATATTATTTGCACTCGAGTTTGTTTATGAAGTAACCAATAGACGTGCATAAAATCCAATAACATCATCATTTTTGTCGTTCTGTTGTACGTTAGTTCACGTAGGTCTGGAATTATAAATTTATATTTTAATATTTGTTATCGCAGTCGGAACACAAAAAATACCCATTTTTAAGCGTGTTTCAACCATGCGTCACATTTAAGAATTATTATCTCAAACACCCGTCATCAGAGCGAATCCAAATGTTAACACAATATACATTGGAATGTTTTATACTGGTGTATTAATTTCAAATGTTTTTGAGTCCGAGAAACAAAGTTGTTATAATTTTTTTAAGATAACTTTTTCTCGGTTCGGGGTGGTTGGAAAATGTAGTTCTTGGTCGCGTTGTAATCCTTATACATCAAAAGGATATGCTGTTTGACTGTGAAATACGTAAAGTAATTCACTTATTGTATATCGGTTTGTATTCGTACGCGAAAATAAGCCATGGTTCCGCAGCTAGCCGATACGACGAAAGCTCTACAGCGTTGCCAAGACGGAGCCCATCACGCGTCATGGCGCGCCTCACTAGGAAGTGATGGCCTCCATCTCGGCAACGCTGGTGGAACCATGCCTTATTTTCGCGTACAAATACAAGCCGATATAAAATAAGTGAATTAATTTACGTATGTCACAGTCATACATCATAACCCTTTGATGTATAAGGATTACAACGCGACCAAGAACTACATTTTCCAACCACCCCCAGACGAGGAAAAGTTACCTTACAAAAATGATAACAACTTTGTTTCTTGGACACACAAATTTTTGAAATTAAGAAGCCAGTTATACTACATTCCAATGAATATTGTGTTAAAATATGGACTCGCTCTGATGACGGGTTTTTGAGATAATAATTCTTAAATGTGACGCATGGTTGAAACACGCTTAAAAATGGGCACTTTTTGTGTTCCATATGATGATAATTGTTGTTTTAAGTGGCCTAACATCTAGCTTATCGGCCCTTTTGCGTTCCAAATGAGTAGGTAATGTAAGCCGATCCTGGCACAGGGCTAATGCGCAAGATGGCCACCACGTGCAACACCCCTATGTTATTCTTATGGAGGGAGAGTCATAGCTGGCACAGGGGCTAATGCGCAAGATGGCCACCACGCGCAACCGCACTCTTTAATGGCGGGCTTTTCAAATCATCATTTACTTGTTATTAACTATACATTATTTATTTTTTATTTAATGTATTATGTATATAATTTTTAATAATTTTTTTTTATTTTAATATTTAATTTATTGTTTTTTATTGTGTCAAAGCACTAAACTGCAAGGTCATTAACCCAACAATTATCTAACCCACAGAAACCTCATTTAAAGATTTAAATTAATGCATGTAAGATTTTCTATTTTAACATTTTTTATTTTATTTTTTACATTTGAAGATTTGTTTGTATTTAGATTTTCGATTTTAAGATTTTACATTTTTAGATTTTTTGATTTTAGATCTTTTCATTTTAGATTTTACTTTTTAGTTTTTGCGAAATCGACTAAACTACAAGGTCATAGACCTAACATTTTTTAAAATTTTACTTAGATAAATTTTTGTTCTATTTAATATTCAATTTATTATTTTTAACACAGGGCTATTGAACAAAATGGTCACTGCACGCAACCACTTACATCAATGACATGCTAACCTAACTTCACCTAACCAAAACATGTCCTCACCTAAATTCACCTAACCTAACTTTACCTAACCTAACTTTACCTAACCTAAATTAATCTAACTTGACCTAACTTAATCTCACCTAATCTCACCTAACCCAACTTTACCTAACCTAAGCTAACCAAACAAACCTCACCTAGCCTAACCTAACTTAAGCTAAGCCAGAGGCTAATGCACATACACAAAGTATATAAGGGCACACGCAACTATCCTTATGCTAGTCTTATAGAGAGTAAGGTAAAGCTACCACCGTGGCTACTCTGCAAGATGTTCACTACTCACAACCAGCTTAGGATTACAAAGTCAGTTAAGTTTTAAAAAGTAAAAGCTTTTATCCATTTATTTTTCTTTCTCTAGGCTTAACACTAGCAATAGGGCATAACTCTAGTATATAGGTAATAAATGGTTTATACTATACTTCTGGCTACCTAGTTTTAGCTAACTAAGGGCAATTTATTAAGATTGCTAGAGGTTAACAGTTTGGATTAGGAGTGGGGGAGGTGGGTAGTAATTAAAAAGTACAAAAAGTGTCCATACAATATTTTTATTATTATTTTAAATACATTTACAATATTTACACATAATACATTTTTTGTTTATTTTTTGTTTATTTTTTGTTTTGTTATAAATTGTACAGTTGTTTTTTTTCTCTATTTTTTTCATTTTTGAGTATGAATACCATTTTCTTTTCTTTTCTTGTTGCTTGATTGGTGCTGGCTTTTTTTGTAGTGCTATAGTTTTATTTCTTAATTTGTTTTGTTTTATGTATTTACTACATGCAGCTAGAGTAATATATTTCATGTTTCAGGATTTTGATATGCATAACTCAACCCTTTAAGCATGGTCAATGGTTGAGTATTGACCTTAGGCATGTGTAGCTATACCATCCAAATTAATTACTCTTTTATCATCACGAGGGCACAAAGCAATTTTGTTTAGTTTTATAGATGATATGTCATATTGTTTACAAGCGATAATGTTCATTGGTATTATTTTTAACTCGTTTTTCATGATTCCTTATAATCTTGAAAAATTATACAATTTTTCACAACGCCTCTGCTAATACCTTTAATCTTTTTTATTTCTATGCCATTTATGTCTAAAGCATACATTTTCTCCTTTAGTCCAACAAATGTTTTAATAATACGTCCACAAGCCTCGTCTTTAATTTTTCCCAACGTTTTCTTGTTTGATGTAGAGTAACATATGGGATTAGTAGGATAATCAGATGTGTCCAGGTGTTCTAGGAAATTCAACTTGTCTTGATAAACATTTTGAGTGTTAACCAAATAAATGAATGAGTCCGTATCCATATACATACCGGTAAGTTTAAGATTTTAGATTCCATAATAGGGTACTGCGCCCGAATTCTCCAATCAACACCTATATCCGCTGCACTGTAAAGGATTGCTGACACGTAGATACCCAGCTCACAATAACTTACCATTGTCTGCTAAGTAAAACTTGGGAATTCTAGGATCATAAGGGTATATTTATAAAAAAGAAAATAGTACTACCAGCCTAGGTACAAATTTCTACTAACATTTACATTTAAGCAAATTCGAGAAACTCCGATCTCGAGGGGTGATTAGGTCTATCTATAGTGAGTGCCTGTATCCTACCTAGCAGTACTATTTTCGGCGTTGATAAAATGAAAACGATGTCAGCGAAGATAAAATTGGCTAATTCGCTAAAAAGCGCTAGCCGTTTATTGTTCTATGGCAATACACACATGTCCCTAATGTATATCAATTACCAGTGTCTTCCTGACACTACAAAAAAATGAAAATTAAAATAAAATAAAAACGTGGCAATTATACATAATGTCCTCAAAATAAGGGTTGGAGAATTCGGTACACCACTGATTCCTTCTTCTCTCATCGAAGAATATAGCATTCATTTGCTATTAGAAAAATTAAGCACAAAATGTATTACAGATATTAAACTCTAGTGAAGTTCCTCAGAACCTCCACTGAAATACGAAAAATATGAAACGGCGTGATTTCAAACATTACCGTATATTATACAGTGCGTTTCATATCTGAACCGTAGTTCCACATCTAAATATGCAAGATCAAAATTTACTCACTATTAAATATATATTCATATGTACAATGATTTGTGATTCGCACAAGTATTAATTTCTGCGTTGAAATTATTCATTTCTTATCTCTAATATTCGTGAGTCTTTACTACCTACTCAAACTTCCTGAACAATCACCATAACTTTATCGGTTGAAAGTATTAAATACTTGTCTAAATCGAAAGAACATAAGTGACAAATGTTCAGCACTGCTCTATCTTTTTCTCCCATTTGATTATTAACTTCCGAAAATTCCTGAAATTCTTTGCTCGACTTACAATTACTTTAATAAACGTGAATATTCGAAGTGCATGGCATTTTACCTTCATTCCACACGTCTGTTCCAAAATTACACAAACAATTATATTATTTCTTAAACACCCTGTACAGAACTTGCCTCAAATGCAATTAAATGATATCACCCTCGCTGTGATCAAAACTAGGGAACATGACTCCTCAGTCTCCTTTTGTGAAAATACGTAACTCAATTACGTCTACGATTCCTTTCTTGCACGGTATTCCAAATCTAAACCCATTTCAGTGCATTTTTTCAATCAATGCAAAGAAAATCAGTATCTTTATTAAACATCCACTACCATTGTGAATATTGTTCAAGAAACTAACTTTAACAAAACTCCTCTATTATTATACAAAATTTCCTCGTGCCTATAAATTCAAATCTTTAACTACTTTAACTACTTTCTACTAACTACTAACTACTTTCTGTACAGTTACTTTTATATCACCCTGTGATTTAACTTTCTTAACTCCATTTCACGTATTTAAATTCAGTTATTTCATTATTGTAACTTTCAAAGAATTGTCAGCAAGAATTCATATTTAATAATGATATAAGTGTGTCCTCTCTTCCTGTGAATACAAATTTCTGAATTTAATTCAGTTAAGTCCAGCTGATTTATTTTCAGACAATGGGTAGACTTATCTAAGTTGCCCTGTCTCTTCCTTCGTCTTTAAATTACAAGTGACTCAACAATAAAGTCTCAACTATCTTCATGAAATATTTTGTTTAATAAATGTTATTTAGGCTTTTTAATGCTCTAAATGTTTAATTTGACACATATAAATGTTCTTGGAACATTTTGTTACTAGGAAATATGGTTTATTACGTTTACAGCATAGTTCTACATAACTATCTGTTTCATTACAATGAATTTGGTATTTATTGATTTAATTGTCTATATCGATTATTTAGACTACCTTCTACCAGATTTTGTGTCGTGTAACAATCAATTATTGCACAAAGTTGATTTATAATAAATTTCTGACACTCGAATCAACATCATGAGTTGTCGAAATTTATTTGACATTTCGTGAAATAACTTTTTAAATATACGGTACTTCGATGTTTCAATATACGTTCCAACGCTGCGCATAAAACAGATTTATTTAATTTAATGCAAGTGTCAATGATTCTAAACGACTTTATAATGAACTGATTTAACGTTGACAATAGCAATTTGCTAATAAAATTTCCTCCAAATGACTGAAATTTGAAATAAAAATGACTCCTAAGAAAATAGTAATATACTGGATTAAAATCTACACAATTTTAAATAAAATGACAGAATTATACGATTGGTCGATTTGGATAAACACAGAACATGACTACAATTCTACTAAATATATTTCAATCTCTTCACTACTTTGTGCTGCCGTCGATCTCTGCTGGAATATGCCTTGTCTGGCAAGACATATGTGCTTGAGCACATCGCACACAGCTGCGAGAACCGGCTGTGACGAGGACTGCTGGATTACCTCACAGTGGGGCAAGGTCAATCTCGGAACTGGGTTAGCGACCTCTTCCCGCACGGCAAGTCTCTCCCCCACTCCCTCACTCGACTCCCGCATGTCGTTTGGATCTTCCGACGTTACCACTTCACTACACCTGCATCGCTTCTTAAGTTTGAAATTCAATTGTTCTATAAGTGTCTTTGAGAGTATACTAGATGTATATGAACTCGTGTTACGAAGTATAGATTTGTTCTGCATTTCTGCGCATCGCGTAGATGTTCGACTGCGCTATCCATGTTGTAGAATTCTGGATTCAACCATTCATTTCTGTAGTCTCTACTTCCCTATAATGTGCATCTTAGCACGAAGTCATAATCAGGTTAATGATTAAGCCTGTATAACTTCCCCGTCGCCAATTCATAAACTGCATTGTTAATAGCTTTAAGGATGAATAGAATTGTATAAGTAATATAGCTATTTTCCTGTAGTGAATTATTGCAGTTATCTGCGTGAGATGTGTAGTAGCTTTGTATCGAAATACTGAAATAACAAACTGTGTTTCAAATACTCCACAGACTTGCTGTATGACAAAATGTGAGCGCAAATGAGCTCTATCTCGTTCCTATAAGTGTGCTGCAAAATTACCGGCCTGCATACTGTGCTGGTCTCGGTCAAAATGTCGCTTACTTCACGAGTCACGGCCTTCTAAACTCCGCGCTCCTTCTTACTACTTTTGTTATACGTGGCACTGTCTAAGAAGCAACACGCTTCTAAACTAGCGGTCTTGTTCAGACCAGATCTGAATTTGGAATGACTGCTCGTTCTTTCTCTCAGCTCACGTTAAAGTTCATCGCGCTTCTTCCCCTCTCGTGGTGTGACGCAGCTCCACTCTTCCCCTCACTTGCTGTGATCATCCGCGGACACTTCTCCTCTTTTATGACGCTAGACTCACCTCTCGTGGTGTGACGCATTCTTACGATTGTAGGCCTCCCTACATTCAGATAATAAATACACAACCATATTTAAATAGTTGCTTCTTTCCTTCCGTAATTGTTTATGTTAACAATGATGCATGGTATTACACTCTATTTCAGCTTAGGATTTCCATATCTCACAAATTTTAAGGAATAAGAGATTTTAATTCGTTCTTTTTATTTTTCCTGCGTCCCAGTTCGTATCCCGTCTGGATCTTAGTATTGGCCTTAAATAAATTCGGGCGCAGTACCAGGACATCATAGTGTTGGGAATGCATAAGAGTTTTGAAATATCCAGTATATATAGTATATATTCCAATATATATAGGCTTATTGAATACAATGTTACGTTTAGACATGTGGAAAGCAGCTAGGTGAGGACCATAAATTGTTCTGGCGATAAATGTTGGTTTAGCTATTAGCTTTTCAGCCTTTTTGCTGTCAGTCACAAGACGTATATCTATTCTTTTACGAATATTATCCATTGTTTTCCCAAAAATTGCATTGTTGAATAATTTATACAGGTTTTTCTCAAAATAATTTTTAGCTTGATTTCGAAGGTTGCTATTAAAATCAACGTATGCATTTAAACTTTAGCACACGATGAATTTTTATCAATTTTAGTCCATGATCTGGAGCCTGTTTAAGTGCCATGTAATGAAAAACGTACCGCCTTCGATTTCCAAGATGAGGAATTAGTTTTTTGAGAGGCGAATCCTTAGGTTGTATACACTCTGGTAGGAAAGGTAAATCGTTGTGTAGATCATGAAGGTAAGATGGATAATCAACATCAACGTTGTGCCCTTACCCATAGGTCGATATTTTGAGTATAAAGGATATTTTTAAGGTATGGCTAATTTTGAATCCCGCGCGACTTTTGTTCTAGAAAGGGTTGGAAGCTAGTACCGAGTGAATATGGCGCGCACAGCAAGAACACTGAGGCCTGGTATTTATTAATTCTTGTCCGATGTTTTAGAGACACGGCAAGTACTACACTTTTCTGGAAGAGGAAAATTGAATTATCTCGGAAGGAAATCGGTTAACCAGAAGCCGAAATATTAGCAATTATTTGTGGAGGATTTTGTCGCTATGACGTAACTATTGAGCCAAGCTCATCTCCGTGTGGCGTGACGTGGAAGCCACGAGGAACTTTCTCGAAGCCCAGGCGAGTATATAAGGGGGCTAAGATGCGCCGAGAGGTCACTCACATTCTGTGCATGGTCACGGACACTCACATTCTGAGCACGGTTACGCGTCAGTCTTCGTTAAACACTTTGTGCGCTAGTGAACATGTTAATATACGTGGAAGTTCTGAACTTATTCAGTGAATATCGCCGGACCAAGTTATGGTCTATCTTCGAGTGATAGAATTTTTCACGATGTGTGGAACTTATATTATTTCGAGGCGACATGATAGTTAGGCTTCGAACTCAATGAAATATTTGGAAGTTAAGGCTATTAGTGGCCAGTTAACACTTAGTCATTTTTCGTCACATGGACAAATGGTAGACTTAGTCTACAGTACCTTTCGATACTATGGAACTTATTTGTTTCCAAGTTGTCAGCGACGAGCTGTTGTCTCGGTAGTTGGTAAGATCAGCCACGACTTTATACTATATTCTGCGGGTACCAGTCTTGCATGGTCTGATCATCAGGCTATGTTTGGGACCAGTTGTGCTTGGCACGATTTGGGAGATGCATAATCTCACCCATTAGGAGATTAGAGGGGCCATCAGTATTCTTACGGATGTGTGCTAGGCACCACCTATTACCCGAACACAGGGACTAGCCAGCGTTGGGGCCAGCCGTGCTTGGCGCGTGTCTGGGAGATGCATAATCTCACCCGTTAGGTTATTTATAATAGGAACTTAAGATCTGTACCATTTGCATAAGATTGTAAGTGTATCAAAAATTTGTATGGGTCACATCTGCATCAATACTACAACTGATTTGAGTATTATGGATCCGTTGGATCGAACCCCTATTCTTCGAATAGCACCAGCTATTATAACATTCCACATGGACAGTATGGGAAGAACTTATTTTGAATCAGCTTCAGGACTAACAGTCATGTGCTGTTAAATAAATTGCGGGTAGAGATGGAAGCGGATACGAGGATTTACGTACGTGTCCGATGGGACGGACGAATGGAGACACTTCTGGAAATGGAACCAGCCAGGAGGCCCACCTCTACAAGAACGTATGCAATGTAAGCTACAATTTGGATTTCATAGCTTATGGTATTTGGAAATTTTATTTTTGAAGAAATATCAACACACAGCCATCTTTCAGTTTGCTAAGGCAAGCTAGATTATCGTTTTGAGTGTTGAGAACACGCTGTTATTCGATTTTGAGTCTATGGAGAGAATCATGCGCTGTTTAGTTAAATTCTTGTATTTCTCATCACGGTCATATGCCATAGGATCTTCAGATTTTAGTTAGTTATTTTTTAAGATTTTTTTTCACCTTTCAGGAATTCGAGCTTGAATATTTCAAGTAGTTTTTGTTCACAATTTCCATTTTTTAAAATCTGATAATGATATTATAAATAATTTTCATAATAATAATAATGTTATCTGATTTATAATGATATCTTGTGAAGTTTTGTGACAGTTTAAATAATGATTTATAACAGTTTGGAACAGGTTTGTCCAATTTTGCGATTTTATTATCCGATTGTATGTGGTCTAATGCACGCCCATATCTAACAGAAATATCATGAATTTTACTAAGCATTACGCATCTGCGTTAAATAATTAGTGTCTTTTATGACACGGAAGGCCATCGGAAGACCAAGGAAAGCCTGTAACAAATAGGGTTTTCTCGAGTTTATATAAATAACAATAATGTGGTAATGTCACTATATGACGTTTATGAACATAGGTAGACACGATTTAAGGATAATGCAAATTTCTGTGATGATTAAATTGGTATAAATTTATTGGAGGAGCAAGTAAGCTTCGTATTGAACAAGCATGTGACTTGATAAAAAAAAAAATGATTAAAAATATATGCTGAAGGTAGAAGTGAATCTTGTCATTCAGTAGTGAGATGAAATCACCGAATGAATATAGTATAATGGGTAGCGTCAGCCATAAGGATGGTTAGACGGCTTATATATATATATATATATAAAAATACATGTTGCAGAAATATTTATATAATATTACGGATTAACAATCTGTTGAAGTGAAAAACCCCATGGTTATTATCTGCAATCATCACATGTAAATTTTAATAACATTTAACGTGTCATATTTCAACCACCCACTTAATTGTCAATACGATTTTGTCTAAGAGAGACCTTAGATTTGACGATGCCTTACCGTTTGTCAGAAAAATGAATATAATATTAGAAAATATGACGCACCAGCAGAATGGGTATGTGACAAAAATAAATATTGAAAATTGTTGACTAATGAGAAGCCATTCATTAATATCACGGATAATTATGTTTTATATAACATGCTGAACGAGTTCCATAACTGAATAATTAATTAGATTTTTGTGAAATTAAAGAAAATTTTTGGATTTGAATAAATTACTGATTTTATTAATTTATGATAAATTTGTTGCTACTGTTATATGAGAAAATAAATAGATTGATCTTGTCTAAAATGGACAATCAAGATTAAATATGAATGATTTAATTATTTAATTATATATTTGAACTATGAGAATAATTTGAATGTATATGTACATGTGAATTATGGATCTAGAACAAATGATCAAATAAATCTTCAGATGATCAAGTTCTGAGAAATCCTGCTTAATGAGTATACAGATAAACAATAATATTTGCTCTCATGTCTGACAAATATTCATGTATTTTTTCAATTACTACACGTATCGATTATTCAAGATACAGATTTTTGACAGTGAATTATTTTCTTGGAAAGTGAAGAATTATAAATAGTGTAAATAGTAGACTATAGGCATCAGGATGGACAATTCATTTTGACCTGAGCAGCCTAACAGCGTAAATATTTTCATAATTAGTGACGATGCCAATGGACTATGAATTTTGGTCATCGATCATTTATCGAGTGTTTTTTTTTCTCTCTGAAGTGTTGATATTTCTATATTGTATATATTGTATATATATATATATATATTGTATATATTCTTTTTCACTCATGTGATGGCTATTTTTGCATTTTCAACTTCATATTTTAATTGTAATAAAATGAGATTTTTAGAAATTGTGATATTTTCATTTCTAATTCTATCATTATTGTTGCATCGAACTGAGAATCAGTGAAGCAAGTTAGATTTTGTTTTATGTTTTAATTTCACCCAGTTTGGCGCCCTGAGATATTTCTGAGTCTCGTGTTCGGTAACGTGCATATGTGGTCGTTGGACTTCGGTCTAAATGAGCACAACGTCTAGAATGTATCCCACGGGGTCGTCTTCCTTTAGCGTTTCTAGATCAACAGTGTCTGGAGAAACACACTGAAATTCACCGTAAGGAAGGGAGTGGCACATAGCCCACCCGTATTGGTTGTTGGCATCATCATACTGTGCCCGTCTGTACACCTGGAGTGACAGGCAACCACATGCGAGGTAGCAGTAAATGCAGTGTTAGCACGAGATCTCTCTCAGGGCGTTCTGGACTTGGGCTGTAATTACTAGACACTGCATTCATGCTCCCCGTAAAGGAAGAAGGAAATAGTCATGACATATAACAAGAGAATTAAAAACACATTTAAAAATAAACCAATTCACCAAGAAAATGTATTCAGAAAATTTCTGCCGACTGCCAGAAGCAAAAAAATAGCACACGCATTCCCTAATGGATTTTATGTCGCCCAAACAAAATAAACTATAGTCTTATTTAATATTGTCCGATGAGCTAGACTATGTTCATGAATTATACTTTCATTTGTTAATCTATACATTTTAGAGACGACATTTTCACTTCACACTATAAAGTTGTATCGTTCAATCGTCCTTTTCACTTATTTACAATTCACATATTTACAATCCTGACACTAGGATGGATTAATTTCACACTCTAAGTATCATATTTTAATTCTGGATTTTCTTAAAAAGCGACACAATTCTTAACGCAATTAAATACACAGCGTATTGACTATTCTTGGGCACAGCAGTTAAATCTTTACATTTGACATTTTACCACAATAATAATAATCAAGTTTGGTTACTTTGAAGTTTGCTCGGAATATCCTTTATAAATTTCAGGACCTTATTCACTGGACATGAATTCAACTGATAAAAATCGGCATGACAACATTGCATGTAATAATTAATCATTGGAGCTGATAATATCATAGGGGAAATCTTTAAGATTTGAAACATATTGAAGCTTATGGGACAGGATCTGACACCCGAAATCTCCCATTTTATTTCCTATTAACAAGCATACAGCTTTCTGTGTCTCTCGGGATATTACTCCCGCTACGTCCACTACTCACGAGGATCAAAGCCTCTATTAACTTTCCACAAAGTGCACTGGCACAACACAACATCAATACAGCTTCATTTAACAAAACCCTAGACGATAACAAATCGTATGCTCTCAATTTTTACATTAACAATTAATTGTTTACTCATATTCAACACTTTTATCATAGTCTTTCATTTTTTGTCATTCTGAAGGAATATTACTTCCATAACTGTTCATATAATTCATTATTTATCAATATTAATGCATAGACATTTATTATTATTATTATGATTATTATCAGGGCTAGATTTGTGACGGTACGCACCGGTACGCCGTACCGAAACCTCTGATCGGGGGAAAAGTCGAATATATAACATAATTTTTAGAACTGTTGGTCTTTGACTAGACTGTACTTCAAAGTAAGTGGAATCTTGGCCGTTTCGGGGACGGCACTCCACTCTGGATACTAACAGCAAGGTGAGAGAGAGAGAGGAGACACATACAACGAAACATTTTCCAAAATTTGGACAATTTTATAAACTGTGAGGTAAAACATGTTTAAGTACAGTACCTTTTATAATAAATAATTATTTCAGAAAACTGTAAGGACAAAATTATAAAACAAGAAATAAAAGATTGTTGGTGAACATGTGTGTATTTTCAATCCGAATGTTTTTAATTTTTGAAATAACGTAAAAAAATTAAATTGAAATAATTTACATTGTTTGAATGGTAGTCTAGTTGGCCTACATTAAAATTTGTTGCTACAGCAGTCTCAATTTAATTTAAAATTGCAATCAAAATATTGCTATTTTGTCCACTGATTCAGTTTTAAAGGTGTTCAGAAAAGCGTAAAAATATCGTTCTTAGACCTCTATATTTGAATATTCCATAAAGCCCCAGCCCCCTCCCACCACCACCCGCTAGCCCACAGTACCGGAACCTCTTTTTCTATAAATCAAGCACTGATTATTATTATTATTATTATTATTATTATTATTATTATTATTGAAAAGAGTTGAATGAGGTTAGGAGATATACAAAAGGTTTGGCTAAGGATAGTACGAGGATAGAAATGGACTGTATGTATAGAACACGAGGTAGGTAGCTGATTCATATCACTGGATCCCTGTGGAATTATTACTACATTATATTTACACACCTTAAATAAACACGTCATACACGATAAGAAAACACTCCCTACACGTATTTACACACACAAGAAACACTGAATGTAGCCTAGGTATTCGTATTATCGGCTACGCCATTGTCGTACATCACGCAAACGACCGTTACCGTTCTTACTCAGTGACATATTGTTCCGATCTCTTCCCGCCAGGGAAGTAGCTAGCAGGCATACTGCCCCCTACAGAGGGCGGTGGAGCTACGATGAGCACTGTCCTAATCTGACATATGGTGAGGGCTTGTTAAACTTGAAGTGAGCAAGATTCAATGTTCAAACAATTATTATTAGTATTATTATTGGAAAAATATATTCTGTAAGAAAGTTATTAATTCATAAACTGTGTCATAATTCTGCTGCGTTCTGAATGGGGTAAGACTTCCCATCTTATTACTCCAATATCGAAAACGAAATTTTGAGGATGTACCTCAGCTACAAGTCTACTTGACTGCAAGGAAATTAATCCTAAAAATGTGTAATCATTTAAATATAAATGCGCTCTTAATAATAGAGAAAGTGAATTGGTTTTATCGGAATTGCGGAAAATTCTTGGCTCGAGAAGTTATTCAGGCTTTTCGGAAGTCTACGGTATCATGTTTTCTGTGGCGAGTTGACCTCCCTCGATGCAGATCGAACCCAACCACCACAGATCTGAGAATCCTAAAATGCTGGACATGAGACATGTTGTTGAAGCATTCAACTCCCTCGGCGCAGATCTAATCCGGACACCATGGATCTGAGAATCCTACATGCTGGACATGGGACATGCTTATAGCCCGCCGCTCTCCTGCCATCAGAGAAATATGCCGCAGGTGGTCCTGCTCCTCGTTCCTAATGGGTCATTCTGGCAAGATCTCCTCACATTCCGCCTCCTTAGCTGCTAACCATATTCACTAACTGGGGGCAGTGAAATTGTTCTATCATGGGACTGTTCTTCCTGCATACAAGTCATGTTACTAGTGTGGCCCATTGCAAATAATGAAGTCCACTTATGTAATCCAGTGGCTGACTGGACAAGAAAATGAGTAACAGTTCCTGTTGATAATGTCTTTGATAAATCAAGGGTGGAATCTGGCCTGATAATTCCCCGTGAAAATGTATGTTGGTAGGGTAGGCTACTCTCACTTGCAAATGTTCAATGTGGTGGTCCCAGTTCTCACGTTTGATATAAGTGGTGGGAATAGCACAAGACAAAGTCATATACTTGTGTAACAAGTCATTCACATACCTTGGAATATTATGAAGTGTTCAACCAGCGAATATTATAAGTTTCGAAGCACTGTTATATTACCCCAAACGAAGCACAAAGTCTATGTCTACTCGGGCATAGTGGCGTTGTATATGTTGCCTAGCTCCAAGGAGCGCTCGTTCAGAATAACGGCGTATTTCACTGTCGTGGACACACACACACACACGTGGACTATTATGACGACTCGATGACTGTGTCGGTGTGAGATATGAGACACCTGACCTCTACCAGGGCTGGCTTATATACTGTCCCAAGGACACATATTGATCCCTGAACTCGCATTACGTATTGTTGGATCTTACGTCTCATTGGCTATATCCATAGGAAGATCGAGAAGGTTGGTAAATTCCAATAAAACATCAGGAATCAGCTGGTGAATTATTCCTAACTTCATTCTGAAGTGCTGGTATAACCTTCCTCCTTAACAGAAGCTTTATAAGAATAATAGCTTTCAACTTCCGTTGGCACCATGTGAAACACGCGGCTCGTTCAAACTCTGCTGGGCTGACAGCTCGGAACCTGCTCGCTGACGTCATTAGCGCGCTCCCTTTGAATTCACGCCAGATCACACCATCGTAAATGGGCACAATATTCTTAGCTTCAGCATACCGATGAGACACTTGACATATTCCTCCACTTATTCCAGACTCTATTAAAAGAATCTGATCGTAATCCTGTAGCAATTCCCGTTCAATTCCAGTGTAGAGGATCATTGCCTCGAAACTTAAACCAGGCGAAGTGAAGAAATGTGCAGCATCCACTGTGTGTATTTCTAGTGTTTAGTTTCGAAATGTTTCAAAGCTGTCTGCAGGAAGGAGTACCGTACATCTGTAGTTAGGTAAAGGTCATTATATTTCCCTAGAGTTCTAGTTTTGAACTGATTCCAGACATTTTCAGCTTGTTCATAGTCTTCTTTACTAACATCTTCTTGAATTAATTTGTTAAAGAATGCTTCTTTTGGTGGTAAACACGTTTCACTTAATTTTTCCCACGAATCAATGTAATCATAAGGAAATACACCTTTACGAGTCATGAGTAGGGCCCGGATTCTTAGGTTTTACCTATTTTTCCCGGCTATGTAACTCACAAATTTCAACACACATGTTCGTTCCACACTTCCTGGAGCAGAATATGTGAATTTCATTCCACCTAAAAAAACTAAATGAGGGGTTGACACCTAAAATAACCTAAATATCTGTTTTGCCTTTTTAAATAAAGAATGTCATTTCCCCATTGAAATGCATCGAAAAATTATTTCCACCGCGATTACAAGCAGTAGGACGGAGATAGTTCATGTTATACCGTTAAAGGCAGTACGATGATGATGATGATGATGATGATAATAATAATTGTTGTTTTAAGGGGCCTAACATCTAGATTATCGGCCCCTAATGGTTTGGGTGATAGAGAAAGATAGGATGAGAATGAAAACTACAACTAATACTAACTACAGACTCACAAACTAAAGGAAGAAATTGTAATCAATTAAAGGATAAGGCAAATAAAGACAGGAAGAAATGAAATGCCCTCAACCCTCGAAGAATGAGGATTGAGGGACTTGGAAGGAAGGAGAGCCATGAAAGGCAAATCGGAAAGGGGGAAGAGGAGAGGGACCGCCCTAAAATCAGTGGGAAAAGGAAAAAATACGGACCCAGCTCAAGAATCCCTCGGGATCGCCAACTCCCGAACTCACCAGCCGTGAGCCCCTGATGGTGTAGCAAAATCCAGAGTGCAGAAATAAGTTCAGAAATAAGAAAAACCGAAAATTTTTGCTGCCTGAATTGATCCTGGTAGAAAAACTAAAATAACCTATTTTTAGAATACAAGAAACCTAAGGTGAAGGTTTAAGCCACCTACAATTCCGGGCCCTAGGCATGTGCGTTGCATTTTCTTTTCCATAATACTTGTCTCTTTAAGGGTATGATGTTAATTTGGTAACTAAGTTTTCCAAACTACTCGGCATCAACGAAACGTATCCACAAATCGAAGCTTAACATTTCCTACATATTTGGTGAAGTAGATGTACTTTTCTTTAGAGTTAGGGATAACGTCCACTCTCTCAGTAGTACATCCCGACTGCTTTACAATGCAATTTGCATCATATCCACTCATATTAGGTAGAAATACAAGAACGGGGTTACGTGTTTTACACCTCAAATTACAGTTATTATGAGCTCTTCCACGGTATTCACCTGTAATATGCACAATGATATCTAACTTCCCAGTCCTCTTTGGTAAATATTTTATGACACAAATAAGAGGTTTCAGAAGATTGGTACTCTGCTTCTTGATCCTGAGTTAAGGCCTTCGGAGCATTTAAGCTGTAATGGCGATCAACTTAATTAGCTATTGATAATAAACAGTCCATAAACTTTTCTGCAGCGTCAGGTCCACGATAAATAACAGATTGGCTCGGAAGGTTTGTCTTTATGTGTTCCACAGCTGGTGACGGTTTAACATATGCACCAAAGCTCATAGGAACATGACTCTGGTATGGGACTGTATAACTTGCCCCAGGATTGGGTAGACAACTTTGATATTGTAAGAGTATACTTTTGAAATCTGCATAGATAACGTAAGGTATTCTAAGTATTTTTTACACATTCAGCAACTTTAGAATTGGGGTTTTAATAGGCATTTCAACCCTAGCAATGTCATGCAGGACACAAAAAGCTCTGTGTTCTTTCAATTTGTCTATCCCTCGATGACCATATTGATTATCAAAGTGAGTAAAACACCGTTAACACTTATATATCTTATGTCCATGGCGGGTAATCTGATGTCCTACTAGTTTATCAAAATCTTTGATAAAGACGTAGTGGTTCTGGCCGGATGAAGAACTTAGCAGAAGAAGGTCGCAATGTTCTTGTAGCTCTTGATCCACAACCTTTAGAGGAAACAGTTTGTTGTCTTCTTCTAGTCCAAATACCTTGATGGATATGTTGTTGGCTTTTTCAAATTTGGGAATGTCACCTGGTGATGTAGGAAACGACATTACTGAAAAATCATACTTGTTTTCTAGGTCCTTGTATTTACTAATGCGTTGAGCATTCGTTTTAACCAATTTTGCTGAAATGGCATAAACAAAACACCTCTCATCCATAAAGTTTTGAGGATTAGTGCAGGCTTTTTTTTGCTTTTACAGCCGCTGGTAATGGAATATCTGTGCTTCCACGCAAAGGATTATACTTATTTTTTTTAATCATACTCCTTCGACCGCTAGCAAAGCCCAATTATTGTCTTTTAGCTGAGATTCCTCCATTTCCGTAGTTAACTTTTTAAATTGTGTTTCTAAGAAACTACTTAAGACTGTTTCCAAAAATATGGCCTGATTACAGGTGTTAAAAGCACGATCTGTAATTTCATTGGTAGACGTATGAACAAATCTGCATTCAGCCACAAGATTAACTCTTATCGACTTGTGGTATGCTAGTTTGTTGAAATTTAATTATGTTTACAACTGACTATAACCTCTACTGTAAATCTAAGTTGGCAACACTGTGATCAAAAATGTATTTTACTTATATAAGTTGGCAATTGTTTTAAACCAGAAGAAGATGTACAGCTAATGGCGGAATGTATGTGTAAGATACTGTCTGTGAAATCTGAAGCCATCAGCCATCAAAATTGTATCTATATTGAATGTAGGGAAGTTTCTGATAACTCATAAACATGTGTTAAGCTGTAGAGTCAAAAGGTATGATATTGTCGACTTATCTAATACTAGCAGAAGTACCCGTTCTTCGAACGGTGTTCGCAGTTAACACCAGATATTATCAATTGAGCTACTGTGCAATGGTTAGCGGTTTGCCATTCCATCAAGTTTATCAGAACGAAGTTAGTTTATTGGGAATATCACACACACTGTTAATTTAAGGCCCTTAAAATGTAGGTTTCGGAGACCCTTTATAGATTCCCGTATTATCTGTCTCACATTGAGAAGCGCAACATATGCTTTGGTCGTCCTTGTAGGATAATTTTTATATTTCGCATATTTTAGCATATATAGAGAAGTTTTTCTCTATATCCACCCTTCTACTGTATGAAAAGTACGGTGAAGAGTTTTATAAATGATTGGTGTATTGACTCTAATGGTTACCATACCTAATTTTAAGATGCACCAAGCATCCGTACACGAGGTATAGGCGTACATAAAGATACACAGAAAGACAGACAGACAATTCTATTGTCTACAACATATTACCCAGATATCCAAATATGGGTATATCTACCACACAGTATCAAATAAAATCATCCTTATGATGAACCCGTATGTCTACAAAAAAAAAGTTAAAATGTGCTCTCAGTCTAAATTCACCTAACGTGTACTTCCTGACGTGAAATACAATTGAAAGTCTTGTAGACGAAACGCAATACACGTCACATAAAAACTGACCCTCTACGTTGTGCTAGGTGCCCATACACAGGAAGACCCCTTTCATAAATTATAAAGGCTTGTGGTGCATGAAAAATCAGGTTCTCTAGACTCAAATTGCCCAAATTCCTAAAAGCAGCAAAAATGCTAGTTCAATTCAGGAATTTTTGAAAATAATGTTGCTGTTTGGAGATATAATAGACCTTCTGTACTATATGTCGAACGTGAAAATTGCATGACAAAATTCTAGGTTACCCCTTCACCCACTTAATTGCATTGATGAATTATACGGTCTACGTTAGTTCCGTGATAACCTTATAGCCATTTGCAAACTTTCACAGAAATGTAATAAATGGAGTGTCATTGCTTCTTACAGAAATAGATGGAAAGTTGTATGCCACCCCATGAGATAATGTTCTCATGGTTACCGATTTGCATTCCTTCATTAGTTTGTTAAATTAAATTAAATTAGTTTTCTGGGAATATTTCACAAACTGTTGGATTTAGAGCCTTAAAATATAGTTTTCGAGGACCCTTTAGGGCCCCCTTGTTTTGTTTCTGGCACCGAGGGGCTTTGTCTCGTCGTTGTACGCCATAATATAATACTAATAATAATATAATATAGGGAGAAATTATAACACTTATTTTTTATTATTTTTTATTCAGCCAATGGCCATGTACTTTTCTTTTCATGACGGGTCAGGGAAGGGATATTATCAGAGAAAGAAGCATTCACATCGCGCTTGAGCAAAATGGAAATGGCCTAACATTTAACTAAGGACATCTATATGAAAAGGTCAATATCCTTCAACGCAAAACTAAAACATTACTGCAGTGTCATCCGTCCGGAAGTCTTGCATGCTTCTGAATGCCTCACGATGAACAAAAATGGCTTGGTCGAGAAACTGGAGGCCAAAGAAAGAAAAATTTTGAGAAAGATATTGGGTTCCATCAAAGATAATGGGGAATACAGAAAACGGCATAACCATGACCTATATACTCATGTGGAGAAGATAAGCAACGTCATCCGGAAGAGAAGGTTACCATTTGTTGGGCATGTGAAACGCATGAGCCCAGCGAGACTGACCAACCGCAACATAACTTACTTTCAGGAGAGGAAAACAAAATGGGCCTGGTTCATTGAACTGGATAAAGATCTGAAAGAAGTGGGGATTACACCAACAGACATTCAGGAGTGCGTCCCACTCAAAGGGAAACTTCAAGCTTGTAAAGGTTTCCAAGAAAAAACCGAAGCTGAAAACGGGAAAGATTTGGACCCAGGAACGGAAGGAAGTCCACCGAGAACGAATGCGGGCGTACAGGGCAAACATCAAAGCCAGTAGTAGACGGTTGGAATGACGCGGTCCATAGATGGCCTATACGAAATGAATGAATGAATGAATGAATAATATGGGGATAGGAATATAATAGACCTGCCGTACCACACCCGCAGGTGTAAATCGCTTGAAAAAATTCTAGAGTACCCGTTGATCCCCTTAAGCGCGTTAAACGTATTGATGAATTTTACGGCTTTGGTTCAGTGATAACCTTCTAGCCGTTTGCAAACTTTCACACTAATGTAATTAGCGGCTTCGGTGGCGTAGTTGGTAGCATGCTGAGCTTCTATGCCCAAGATAGCGGGTTCAAACCCGGCCGAAGCCGTCGGATTTTTTAAGAGCGTTAAAAATCCCTCAGTATGCCTTCCTTCGGAGGGGAAGTAAAGCCGGCGGTCCCATGTCATAGATTTATGGCATGTTAAAGATCTTTCCACTAATTACACCTGTGTGAAACTAAATTGGATAGGTTAAGAATGTAAACAACGCTCTTAGGTTGCTACGTTCGTTGCCAAGAGCCGACTGCGGTGGCGTCTAGTAGCTAGTTCTGAACTAGGCCTAGTAGTCGTTGACGGTGGCGTTTGGCGGCAAAAGTAGGAACTATTTGAAAATTCAAAGTTGCAGTCCCTACTTGAATTAAAAAAACAGATACACACACTAATACAGTCATCACAATTAACACCGGTTATCAGACAAATTCTACACACACCCAAAGTACACGGGGCTACATGACCGCGTTGTCGCAGCCCCTAAACTAAGGAACCAACCAACCACTAATGTAATTAATGGAATTGCATTGCGTCTTACAGCAATAGATGGGACCTCTGAGAATCCGTTGGCATGGTTACTGGCTTGCATTCGTTCATTAGTTTATTAAATTAAATTAGTTTTCTGGGAATATCTAAAAAACGGTTGGTCTTCGGTCCTTAAAATGTGGTTTTCGGGGACCCGAGTTTTGTCTCTCACATTGACGGGCTGAAAATGAGTTTTGTCTCGTCCTTCTACGCCTATTTCAGCATGTATTTTAAGGGGGTAGGCCCCCTTTTACGAGAGGTACGGAGAAGAGTTACATCAATGATTGGTGTCGTGCCTCTGATGGATATCTGTACCAAATTTTACGTTGATACACCCAGCCGTTCTCGAGTTATAAGGGAACAAATTTGTCCACAGACAAACAAACAAACAAACAGACAGACAAACAAAAAAATTATTTTCGCGCGCATGCATCATAAAACAGTCTGAAACGTGTAAACATCTCAAATTTCCGTAGAAAATCAGAGATAAACACACAAATTTTCATTTTTATATATAGAGAGATATACTGCACCGCTCGGTGTTGACCGTGTTTTATTGCACAGATTCTGGTTTTACTCGCTAACCGTTGGAGATATACGAAAAGTGATAAGGACCTTTCGGATAGAAAATTAAATGTTAAAGCTCATGTATACCATCAAAAGTTTGCTATTTCTTAGCGTTCTCTTTTTATTTGAAAAGGAAATATGAAATTTTGAAACCAAAGGGTGTAGTGACGTCACAAATGTCGGTTTTACTCGCTAACTGTTGGAGATACACGAAAAGTGATAAGGACCTTTCGGATAGGAAATTAAATTTCAAAGCTCGTATGTGCCATCGAAAGTTTGCTATTTCCTACCGTTCTCTTTTTATTTGATATGGAAATATGAAATTTTGAAACCAAAGGGTCTAATGACGTCACTAAAATAGTCGCCATTTTTAATAGTGCAAAATTTCGAAATCAAAAGTATCCTATATGTAAACCTGGTAAATCAGCTACATCCATGCGAAATTTCATTTAAATCGGACCAGTGGTTCTTTAGTTATTGAGTAACAGACAGACAGAAAGACAGACACACACCATCTCATTTTTATATATTAGTATGATGTATTTTTCAACTGGTATTTGAATGAGATTATATGTTGTATGGAAGCACACCTTAAGTGTACAAAATGTTCATAATAATAGAAGAAGTTGGTAACTGAGAGTGTAAACCATTATTGTATTATTTCTTTGTTTGCCAGGCGCCTTTTGATGATACTTGCTGTTTAATTTTTGATAAATAAATGTCGTCATACTTATTGACAATGACTTGATCATTCATCCCTGCTCGGAGCATAAGAATTACAACATAGTTCTTTCTGCAATTATTGGAAAAACAATAGAAAATATTCGTAAAAGAATAGATATACGTCTTGTGACTGACAGCAAAAAGGCTGAAAAGCTAATAGCTAAACCAACATTTATTGACAGAACAATGTATGGTCCTAACCTAGCTGCTTTCCACATGGCTAAACGAAACATTGTATTCAATAAGCCTATATATATTGGAATGTGTGTACTGGATATTTCAAAAACTCATATGTATTCCCAACTCTATGATGTCCTGGTACCCTATTATTGAATCTAAAATCTTAAACTTATGTATATGGATATGGACTCATTCATTTATTTGGTTATCACCCAAAATGTTTATCTAGACAAGTTGAATTTCCTAGAACACCTGGACACATCTGATTATCTTACTAATCACATACAGTATTTTACTCTACATCAAACAAGAAAACGTTGGGAAAATTTAAAGAAAAGGCTTGTGGACGTATTATTAAAGCATTTGTTGGACTTAAAGCGCAAATGTATGCTTTAGACATAAATGGCATAGAAATAAAAAAAAAGATTTAAGGTATTAGCAGAGGCGTTGTGAAAAATTGTATAAGTTTCCAAGATTATAAGGATTGCATCATGAAAAACGAGTTAAAAAGACTACCAATGAACATTATCGCTTGTAAACAATATGACATATCATCTATAAAACTAAACAAAATGTCTTTGTGTCCTCGTGATGATAAAAGAGTAATTGATTTGGATGGTATAGCTACACATGCCTATGGTCAATATTCAACCATTGACCATGCTTAAAGGGTTGAGTTATGCATATCAAAATCCTGAAACATGAAATATATTACTCTAGCTGCATGTAGTAAATACCTAAACCAAAACAATTTAAGAAATAAAACAATAGCACTACAAAAAACAGCACCAGTCAAGCAACAAGAAAAGAAAAGAAAAGAAAATGGCATTCATATGAAAAAATGAAAAAATAGAAAATTTAAAAAACTGTAAATTTATAACAAAAAATAAACAAAAATATATTATGTGTAAATATTGTAATTTATTTTAAAACGTAATAAAAATATCGTATGGACACTGCTTGTACTTTTTTAATTACTACCCACCTCCTTCACTCCTAATCCAAACTGTTAACCTCTAGCAATCTTAAGAAATTGCCCTTCTTCTTCTTCTATGGCTCTACAGTCCGTTTAATCCTTGGCCTCTTCAACAAACTTCCGCCATTTATCTCGTTCCAGCGCTAAAGATTTCTAATTCCTATAACCCATTTCCCGAAGATCTTCAATAAGTCCGTCCACCCATCTGGTTCTCGGTCGACCTCGTCCTGTCCGTACCCCTGGGTTTCCATTTAATACCTTTTTAGGTACTTCCGTATCACTCATCCGTGCTACATGCCCGGCCCGCCTCAATCTGGCTGATTTCACTATTCTTCTTCTTATAGGTGGGTCTTTATAAATGTTGTACAATTCATGATTGTACCTCCTCCATGTTTCTCTTTCGCAGACTGGGCCGATGATTCTTCGAAGAATCTTTCTTTCGAAGGCATCCAGCATTCGAGTATCTTTTGTTGTTAGTGGCCAAGTATCCGAGGCATATGTAAGCACAAGTCTTATAAGTGTTTTATAGATGGTCAATTTAGTGATACGGGTCACAGCCTTGAGGAGAGAAGCCTTGTTAGAGCAAACTAGGCTCTGTTGGCTGCTATTAATCTCTGTTTTATTTTATAAGAGGTATCATTTGAGTAGGTGACTGTTGATCCCAGATAATTAAACTGTTCAACTCTCTCAAAGGTGTAATTGCCCACGGTTATTGAGGGTGGCATTTTCTCCTTACGTGCTTTCCCAGCAGCCATATATTTAGTTTTTGCTGGGTGATGTTCAGTCCCATTTTCCTACTGGCCTGTTCAAGGGCGATGGATATCTGTTCCATTGCCTTTCGAGTTCTTGCCACTATATCTATATCATCGGCATAAGCAAGTATCTGCACTGATTTATAGAAAATTGTTCCCCTATTCAGGAGTTTTGCATCTCTCATCACCTTCTCCAAGACAACATTAAACAGGAGACATGCCTGCGCGTCACCCTGCCGTACCCCATTCTGAATATTTAATGTCTCAGACATCATTCCTCCCGTTCTTATACTACTTCCTGTTCCACTCATTGTCATTCTCACCAACTTTACCAATTTTCCAGGAATTCCCAATTTAATCATAGCATGGTATAATTGCTCTCTGTCAATACTGTCATATGCTCCTTTGTAATCAATGAAGAGGTGATGCGTGCCAATCCCATATTCGATTGTCTTCTCTAAAATTTGCCTTAAGGTGAAGCTCTGATCTATAGTGGACTTTCCTGGGATAAATCCACAATGATATGACCCAGTCTCTCGCTGAACAATTGGGAGAAGACGGTCAAATAGAATGTTGGAGAATAATTTGTATCCCAAATTAATTCCTCTATAGCTATCACACTCAAGCTGGTCTCCTTTCTTATATATAGGACATATAATTCCTTCTTCCCATTGCTGAGGTATTTTCTCCTCTTCCCATACTGAAGTAGCTATTTTTAGGAAAGTCCGTTCCATTTAATTGCCACCTTGCTTGAGCAGTTCCGCTGGAATATAGTATGTTCCTGTTTTGTTGTTCTTCAATTTCTTCTTCTAGAGTTGGTGGACCTATATTTTCGCCAAGTCATTTTCTCCTTGCGCATCTATTCAGTGTCTTGTTCATCATTCTAAAATTGAGAAGTTTATCAAAATGTCGCCACCATCTTTCACATATCTCTTTCCCCTCGCTAACAATTTTCCCTGTTTCATCCTTTATCAGGCTAGTTTTGCCAGAGAAGGGTTTTCGTTTACCTCTCTATAAAATTTCATCACCTCATTTTGATATCTCAGAAGCTCCATTTCTTCGATATTTGCCTTCATCCACTCTCTCTTTTTTCTCTGATGGATCTTCTTTTCAATCCTCCGTTTTTCTTTATAGACTTCCTTCGTTCTTGTACAATTTGCTTGTAATGTCCTTCTGTATGCTGTGTTCTTCTCTTCTGTTGCTATTTCACACTCAGTGTCAAACCAAGGAGATCTTTTATATCCTGTTTCAATTCCCAGTGTTTCATTCGCAGACGTCTCCACTGCATTTATGATCATTTCCCACTGATAATCGATGTCGTTGCACTCTTCAGTATTTTCAAGAATCTGTATTATCCGCTCCTGGTACGGTACTGATTTTTGACTTCAGAGGATTCTAGAGCTGTTATATTATATTTAGGATTGTTGGGTCGGGTTCCTTTGAATGCACTAGAGTTCCTAGTCCTAATTCGCGCCCGTACCAGGAAGTGGTCTGAGTCTATATTTGGTTATCTGAGGCTCCTCACATCCAAGAGATCTGAAAGAAATTGCCCTTAGTTTGCTAAAACTAGGTAGCCAAAAGTAAAGTATAACCCATTTATTACCTATATGCTAGAGTTATGCCTATTGCTAGTGTTAAGCCTAGGGAAAGAAAAAAATGGATAAAAGCTCTTACTTTTTCAAACTTAACTGAATTTGTAATCCTAAGCTGGTTGTGAGTAGAACATCATGCACAGTAGCCACGGTGGTAGCTTTACCTTACTCTCTATAAGACTAGCATAAGGATAGTTGCGTGTGCCCTTATATACTTTGTGTATGTGCATTAGCCTCTGGCTTAGCTTAAGTTAGGTTAGGTGAGGTTTGTTTGGTTAGCTTAGGTTAGGTTATGTGAGGTTTGTTAAGTTAGGTTAGGTAAAGTTAGGTGAGGACATGTTTGGTTAGTGAACTGAGGTTAGGTGAAGTTAGGTAAAGTTAGTTTAGGTGAGATTAGGTTAGGTTAGGTGAAAATAGGTTAGTTTAGGTTAGGTAAAGTTAGATTAGGTGAACTGAGGTTAGGTGAAGTTAGGTTAGCATGTCATTGATGTAAGTGGTTGCGTGCAGTGACCATTTTGTGCAATAACCCTGTGCTAAAAATAATAAATTTAATATTAAATAAATGACTTCATGGAAATAAACATTACAGAAGATAGCATCATGAATCGCAAGACTTTTGAAACCCGAGTTACAAATCACACTTTCGCCGAAAAAGCTAAAAAGACCATTGGAAAAAAAATGGACGGAGGAACGTAAGAAGGGGCATAGCGAGTTCATGAGGAGATTTTGGGAGGAGAAGAAGAGGAAAGCTCCATCAACCCGAGTCAACAAGTTCAAGCGCGCTCCCTAAGTGGGCAAAACGAAGAAAGAAAGAAAGAAAGAAAGAAAGAAAGAAAGAAAGAAAGAAATTAAAAATGTATAAGTTAAAAAAATAAAAAACAAACCTTGTAGTTTAGTCCTTTTTTGCAAAATCTAAAATGTAAAATCTAAAATAAAAAGAACTAAAATCTAAAATCTTAAAACTAAAATCTAAAAATGTAAAAATCTAAAAATAAAAGACTTGAAATCTAAAAACTAAAATCTAAAGACTAAAATCTAAAATTTAAAATCTAAAATGTTAAAATAGAAAATCTTACATCCATTAATTTAAATATTTTAATGTGGTTTCTGTGGGTTAGATAATTGTTGAGTTATTGACCTTGCAGTTTTGTGCTTTGACACAATAAAAAATAATAAATTAAATATTAAAATGAAAAATAAATGATTAAAATTATACACATAATACATTAAATAAAAATAAATAATAAATAAATCATAAATAATGTATAGTTAATAACAAATAAATAATTATTTGAAAAGCCTGCCATTAAAGAGTGAGGTTGCGCGTGGAGGCCATCTTGCGCATTAGCCCCTGTGCCAGCTATGAATCTCCCTCCATAAGAATAACATAGGGGAATTGCGAGAGGCGGCCATCTTGTGAATTAGCCCTGTGCCAGGATTAGCTTACATTACCTTCTCAACATTGTAATGCACTGGTATCTAATTTAGTTCAATCTTTTACATAACCTCGAGATGGCGACTGTGCGAATTTTAAAATTAAGTTTTTATTTCTAGTGTCGTAATAATGCGATCGAAGTGAAAGTTTGAATAATGAACCTACACAATAATTGTCCTTTAATGTTACATGACTCTATGGCCTATACATATAACAATCCAACATGGCGACCATCCGAAATATTTAGACTGTTCTCAATATCTACGAATCTATTATAGCAATCAAACTGATTTGTTGATGTTCATAGGGGCTATGTCCATAAGTTCACCTATAGGACTTTCAATAACCTGGTGATCACAAATCCAACATGGCGGCGACGCGAAGTATAAATATTCACATGGACGTTTCTCGCAATTTAAACATCCGAGTGCAGTGAAACTTGGTACAGTAAATCCTTATACAAGTGTTAATCCATTGGCATCTAATTTATTTCAATTGTTTCCTTAAGCACAAGATGGCAGCTGTGCGAAATTTTAAAATCTCGTTTTTACTTCTTGTGTCCTAATCATGCGATTGAAGTTTGAATACTACACGTACACAATAACGTTCATGTAACAGTACATAACTCTAAGACCTACATATATAAAAATCCAACATGGCGACCATCCGAAATATTTAGTCGGTCTCAATATCTACGAATCTATTATAGCCATCAAACTGAAATTTTGTATTTTGATAGTGGCAATTAACATAAGTAGAATATATGAAAATGGGCTTTATAGTTCTTCACGGAACTACTTCTTCTCTCTGTGTCTTCCTATGAATTGTCCAAGTGCAAAAATTGCCTCACTGGTACTTCTCCCTGGCATGAAACTCAATTATTGTTTCATATCGAAGCCTTTTCTCGATAATCTTCTCCCTGAGTTTCATGGTATGGGATATTAGCTTTATTCCCCTGTAGTTAGAGTAGTCCTGGAGGTCTCCCTTTTCCTTGTAAAAAGGGGCCATCGTTGTTTACCTCCTCTCCATGGGCATTTTCTCTTACTTGTAGATCTGCTGCATGAGATCCCACAGCATACCTATTTCTGCCTTTCCAAGCCTCTTCCACACTTCCACTGGAATTTCATCAGGCCCAGATACTTTTCTATTTTTCATCTTCTTTACAGCAATCATCACTTCCTCTCTACTAATTCCTGTTGTTAAATCTTCAAAAAACATTCATTTTCCTCATTGAGTAAATGGTTGAAATATTCCTCCCACCTTTTCTTGATCTGGTGAGTATTTCCCGCATTAAGTTGTATCTATAAACGATGCTTGGTAACGAATTTGACCAACAATTTCTTCACTAATATTTCATTAATTTTTTCAGATGTCTAGGAAGTGTTGTGTGCCTGGCTTTAAGGCAAATTATGACAGCACTATGAAAATAACCGGTTATATTACTACGTTTTGATCACTTAGAGCGTGGAGGACTTTTCGTACCCAGTAATTTTGTTTTGGGCATATATGTTCATGTGGCCTCTATTTCCAGAACATTATGTTATGAACTGTACTCACGTCAGTTGACAAGTTACATTGTTGTCAACATTAAGCTTGGTGCCCTATTGTGACTATGATCAGTGCATCGGGTAAAATACAGGTTGCGATCACTTTCAGTTAGTGGGATTTTGGTATTCCCAGTGTCGTCACGGGTAACATGTTGATGCTCCGGATGTTTGACGTATTCGTGGAGTTGTCCTAATGGCCACAATTTGGTCAACTGTCAGTGTTTCGTTAGATTTCGGCGCGTGCGAAAACGCGGTGTGCGACTTGAGGTGGTGAGTTGATTGTTCATACATTTCTTTTAGTTATTCAATGTAATTTAAAAGTTGCACTGTGATCTTCAAACGTCATAGACAAAGCCATTGGTCTGAACGTAAATTACTGCCTGTACTACAAACCATCTGCAGCAAATACCTCCTCTTGTGATTGACTGACTTTCCGTTTATTGGATTTTTGTTTGTGTTTTGTAATATTTTTTTCCTTTGTATTTTTTTGTTTTTTGTTTTTGTTTTTGTAATATTTGTAATATTTTCTTTTCCTATTGACCTTCTGCTGCAGGCCTCAAAGGCCCGTTTAATGCAATAATTGGTGATAATTTCTTCAAGCTATTGTATGTAAAGCCGTAATAAGGTAGAATTTATGTCCGCTACCGTAGGCCTACTACGTTAGGCACTGTCTGGACGAAAATTACTGCTTTTACTACAAGTAGCCTAAGGTTTGTTTTTGTATGTAAAGCCTTATTAACAAAATGGCGGCATTGATGTCATCGATGACATCACGAAAGATAGTAAATGGCAAGCTTACGGGAATACGCCTGGGGAATAGTGGCTTTTGGGTGGGTATAACATAGACATAAATTCGTATTTACAATACGGTAACACTTGGAAAAGTGATGAGGTGTATAGTGTTCTTTATTAGACCTATATAGGTCTTGTAAAGATACAAATTTCATAATATTAGGTAGAATGCGAAAATTTGGATGTGTATCCGAATCTTAACTATACCTAGCCTATATAGGTGAAGTAAAGATTGGGGATACGTGTTTTCAACTACTATCTAGGTGCAACTCATTGATGTAGCATTACTGTTGCGAATGTGTAGGATATAAAATAGACCATCACATAAGATCTGCTATATTTATGACTATTCCCACTGTGCGTGACAAAGACCAGGGGGTTATATACCACGATGTGTAGGTGTCTAGGGGAATTTTTAGTTTAAGTGGATGACTTACAGATGTAGATGTTTATATGTTTGATGTTGTGGCTTCCATTATCTTCATTTTGATCACCTGTTTGAGGTTTACATGACAATGTCATCACATGTATAGATACTATATTTATGTTTATTTCCAATCACTTATTCAACAGAACAACAACAATCAGTATTTATCCATGGATTACATTATAGGCACTGCTAACTATATATTTGTTCTTTTTCAACTGTTTTTATTTTCTTTCTTTATTATTCACAGCTACCTATATTATGTCCACAGCTACCTATATTGTAAGGTACCTGTGAGGGTTGCCTGTACAAAGAATTAACCTAAGAGATGAAATTAGTGTGATTAGGGGGCGAGCTTGGCAATTGCTGTAAGAGGAATGGATTATTTAGTGATTTGCAATCGTCAGTACAATCTACAAGGAGAACTCTCCAATGTACTGATTGACGGGGTAGTTCCGGGTGAGGGTGTGTTTGTAGAGGTAATTTAATTATTACTCTGTGCGCGACAGCGGTACCCAGCAGTCTAAAGCAAGTCGTAAGCAGGCGAGCTAACCGGGAACCTGCTTGTGTCAGCGCTGTGCGGTAGCGCTCGGCTGACGTCACGAAACAATTAAACAGTAAAGCTAATTCTAGATCCTACCTAATGGGGAAGCTAAGAGGGTAGGATCTTATCAGCTAATTAAATAAAGGACAAGACCAGTGACTTCTATTACTTTTAAATTTAATGTGTACCTCGATTTTGAGGTACGCTTCAAATAGCAGTTCAATTAATAGAAATGAATAATTATTACAGTCCAAGCACAGGGGGATGGGAGTGTAGTGTGATTGTGCGTGTAGTGATCGCTTGAGTCACTTACCCTTCTGCTAGCAGCAGCGGTTCGTCACGTCGGTAGCTCTTAGACAGACTGATCCCGGGGGCATGACCTCCCGGAGTTCTTATAGGCTTCCCGTGCTACGTCTGCGGAATCCGTACATTCCTCCTAAGTCATAGTCCTTTCTAGGGTCGTTGCCTGGGACACGAGGCTACTTGAGTTCAAATAGGTGATAACTTATTGGTCTTATAATTTTGTAATTGTATTTGTAGGTTTCTAAAGTAATTGCTTGGAATTTGGATTTGTCGGGATTTTATTATTAAGGGATGAGGGTGGCGTATCCTAGGGGTACAACAACCCCTTTGTAGGGTTAGTTATCGTCCTCGATAACTGGACGAAGACGTGGGGGTGGTTTTTGTAAAATAGGGCATCTTCTTCTTTCTTGGAATTCTTCTATCTTCTGTTCTTCTCTTCTTTCAATTTAGTCCGTAAATGTATGGGTGGCGTCGTCGGGGGTGTGTGGGTAGCCTCGTGGAAGATAGGGGTGAGTAAGGGGGTAGATATGAAATTTGTAATATAGGAGTAATCGTCGAAGGTTGAAGGCTGTGTATAAGTGCCTTCTATAGAGTGTGCCTCCGGGGAGTGCTCAGCGATCATGTGTAGGTGTGTATGGTGAGGGGAACAATATTTCTTTACAGTAATTTTCGAAAAGTGCAACATTGGGTCGTGAAGCTTACATGTAGGGTTTGTTAATATTCCTTCTAATGATAACATTATTACACTGGCGGGATACATGAGGCATGTGTAACAAATTACAACGTACATTCATAAACAAAACAGTAAATACATGATAAACATAAAACATATCATTATTAATTCAACTAAAGGGGTGCAGGAGCACAACGAGGGGAAAAATATCCTAGGGGTGGGAGGAGGATATATAAGCAACGTACCTCCGGTGCGGATGAAAAACTGCCCTCGCGTGCCCTGCACGTGTGTAAAAGAGATAGGGTGGAGAGAAAGAATCAAAGATATGTCGCAGGGTGTATTTTAAGGGAATATAGTTATAAGTGTTTTATTGTGGGGAAGAAATACGACATTTTTACAACGGGGATTTTAAAAGAATAGAAAGGGAAAACAATGTGTAAAATAAAAAACAATCATAATACCTTCATACAGTCGCAATCTTAGCCTTATCTGAACAATAGCATCAATCATAATAATCTTAAATGCTTGCAACAAAAATCTCAACGCAACAATAGCATATGTAGTCATTTAAAACAAAACTCTATTAACTATACCCATATTCTATTAATACCGAAGTTGCGCAATTATATTACTGTTTTATTCTTTCATTTACAAAAATACCGTACTCTATGAATGCTAGCACTACTTCGAGTGCACTCTTACTTAATACCTATGTGTATACTATTATCTAAGACCTGCAGGCTATGTACTACCTGCCTATAGTATGACTATATTATGACTCGCTCCCTGTGGGAAAGCGAAGTCATCTTGGCTGCACAACTCGTCCTTTACAGAAATAGGCGCGAGCTGTGTGGCCGTAGTGCACCTCTCATTACAGGTGTCAAATTTTTTATTGTTGATCCGACCTCCAGTGGGGGGATATCCCACAGGTACATCTCCATCGTGGTTCGGATGTACGCCTGGAAACATATATGATGTGTGGGGGGGATTGTGTATTGGCCGTGTGAGTGTGAAATGTGGGGGAGGGAAATCTGTGTAGTAAAAAAATACATATTATTATTGCATATATCACGTCGCCATCTGTTGGGACCAAAAAGATACATAAAATCATAATAGAGGGTATCTACCCTCGGCATCTGTGGGGTGAACCTGTGGAGGTATACAGAAAAACATTTCATCCTGCAAATATATCACATTATGTCACTTTAATCGGTCGTCTCGGCGAGTGCCCAAAATGGAGCTACTCCCGATGCATATGCGCAAATTATGCACCACTATGTGCGCTGTGTCAGGATTCGGCGCCTTAGGTTTTCAACCTGCACTGAAAAATTAATACAGACATATAAGCATAATATATAGACTTATAATTACTACTGGCCATTTGTTATTTTATACTTTCATATACCTTCCTGTTTGTTTTATACATTAGTCTTTATTCTCTATATCTTCGCATTTCCTTATTCTTATTCATCCTTTTCCTATATCCTTGTGCTACTTCATCTTTTATTCCTTATTGGCTTTATATTTGTATTTCTTTATTCCTTCTTATTCATTATTTCCTATAACTTCGCTTTACTTTATTCCTATTCATTTCTGTCCTATATTATTGTGCTACTTCATCCTTTATTCCTTATTGGCTATATCTTTGTATTTCTTTATTCCTTCTTACTCATTATTTCCTATAACTTCACTTTACTATATTCCTATTCATTGCTGTCCTATATCATTGTGCTACTTCATCCTTTATTCATTATTGTATATACCTTTGTATTTCTTTATTCCTTCTCACTCATTATTTCCTATAACTTCACTCTACTTTACTCTTATTCATTTCTGTCCTATATAATTGTGCTACTTCATCCTTTATTCCTTATTGTCTATGCCTTAATATTTCTTTGTGCTATCGGTCCTTCCATTGAAGGACACTCATGTGAACGGTATGGACCGTTCCAATATGCTATCGTCCCTTCCATTGAAGGACAATCACGTGAACGGTATGGACCGTTCCAATATGCTATCGTCCCTTCCATTGAAGGACACTCACGTGAACGGTATGGACCGTTCCAATATGCTATCGGCCCTTCCATTGAAAGACACTCACGTGAACGGTATGGACCGTTCCTATCGGGCTTACGCATCTGCGTAAGACCGCATTCGGCGCTCATATATTGCCACCTGGGCAATATCAATATATTCCTCCCCCTGGGGCACAATGGTAGTTGTAACATCGGCCAGGGAGAGAACCGTAGTTTCGTCGTATATTTCAAGTATCAAGTATCATGGGTGATACCCTCCGGGGGTACCAACAGAGGAGAACATCGGTGTTAGATACCTCGGCCCGGGGGATCATATATTCAGTATTTCATTATTTCGTGTCATTATTTTATCATTTCATTTCTTCCTTATTTCATTATTCCCTTATCTCATTATACCATTTCATTACTATATTCTGTCACTATTTCCTTACTTCATTATTTCCTTATTCCCTTAATTCATTATTCCATTTCATCATTATTCCGTATTATTCATCGTTATTCATCTTCACCTGCCGCTGCAGGTCTTGCTTACGCGATAAAGCATTTACTTAGCCTTACATGCTAACTAAAGTCAAGTCATATGGGTCGTCTTGGGAAGGAGGATGTATCCTGTCCGATGTGGGGGTAGTTAATTCCCTCATCGAACCATCAAGCCTCCATCCGCAGGTATAGCTTAGACGACGTTAGGGCATAAAAAATGGGTATAACGGACCCTGTGCTAGGGGAGACAGGCTAGGTACGTCCTCTAACACAGGCGCTTGCCCGCCCTAACACGTGACCACTATGACCTCCCGTCGGTCGTCAACGTCGAAGTCATATCCCGTCAGGTCTTGGGCTATCCTTGCCGTCAGTCCTGGGTACAACTTACCAATACGGGTCACATCTATCATAGTGCACCTCCGTGCACAAACCATGAAAAGAGAGTGTCAAGCGGTATTGTGTTGTGTGGGGTGCACTTTAGTTGCGCCTGGCTTGTCGGATATCCAGCTAATGTCAGCTGTGTATTATTCCCTCTCACATGTTAGTGAGTAAGTTAAGGATGTGAAGGGTATTCCCGTGTTAAGTATGTAAGTATGTAAGTATGTTAGAATTTTGTAATTATCGGGTAAATGGACGGTAAGATAGGTCCAAGGAATCGTGGTCCTATGGGGATGTTGGGAAACGTTAAGTGGTAGGAATTCTCGACCGGTGTGGGTGAGGATTTTATTGGTTAGGACCTGGGTGTTTGGCGCGGTTGTTAGATACCGTGCTGAAGGAGGTAGGGTAGCATTTATGCTCAAAACTGGCATGCAGGGTAAAAATGTTGGTTATAAAAATAAAATAATGTATCCACTGGTGTTAGCGGGTTATGCCTGGGACGCTAAGCTGTTAGCTTTAAAGTTCCGAATGTTGATTAACATATAGCCACGAGCGATAAAGCATGGCGTACACCCTGGTAATTGCATGATTACCAAGTGCCGTGCATCAATAGGGAACAATTGTACAAGTGTGTAACTGTAGAGTGTTAATATCTATATTGGGAGGGAGATGTGCTTTTAAGCTTGGACGCACTAGTCGCAATATATGGCATCTGGGGCCATAATAATAATATGAGACTGCTGTCCATATTCGTAAAATATATACTCTAGACTTATATACTATAAAGCCCATATCTTAAAACTGGCCATCTAGGATTATTATATAATATGATCCCTTAAGCTAGAGATACTGTCTTATACATATATTCTAAACCAGGTTACATTTCAGCGCACTATATGTGTGGCCTAAGTCCTCCCTATAGGGGGGGCTTATTGCTACAAAAAATATTCTATCCGTCCTACGGAAATGTGGGGGATTCATAAGTGTGTATTGCCATTCTATTAGTTGGGAGGATGGTATATGTGAATGCCATCTATATGGTAAATGGGGCTAGAAATTCCACTAAATGTGGCGTTTTAATTATGGAGTTCAAGAGGGGTAAAATGCGCGGGGGGATATTAATGCGCTATCACTTGAAATAAGTTTGCTCGTCCAAATCTGGAAGAGAATGTTTTGTTCAATATCGCTGTGCCGCGAATAAAATAAATTAAAACCTCCTAATTGGGAAGTAGATTTATATATTTGTATGGTCACGGAGACATGCTCGTGTTTTCCTATGTTGGATGGTGTGTCTATATAAGGGTGTATTCGAGGGCAAAAGTGTACTCAAGTCCGCTGAAAGATAAAATACGGTGTATTTGTGTGACGCGGCGCTGTGTGAATATCACCGATAATACTGGCTCTTTGCCGTGAAATATGCTGTCCCGGTGTTAAGTATTGAGAGATGAAGGGGGTGATCTGAAAGAAAAATATTTGGTTACCCTGGTGTGTATAGCATATTCCGAGAATTATATGTCTCGCTCTTACTGTCGATTGAATTCAGCGCGCCAGAGTATATTAATTATGGCTGCCTGCTAGTTACTCGTCACGTGAGAGGTGTGGCTTGTGATAACGTGTGTATACGAAAGGTATCAGGTATCGGCTAATGCGAGGCGGTACCTAAAGCGTTGATAGGCTGGCGGGCTGTAGTAATTCATGCTTATCATGGCGCTATTCTGATTGGACCTGAGCTCTAAGGGTGGGTGTCAAGCACGGCGCTTTGTTATTATGCAGTAAATGAACTGTCATAAGCACGTGTTATGTGTCAAATGGAGTGGTCGTCAATTATGCATCGTCAAATGCTAAACAGCCTGTGTATTGTGTAATCTGGGTGGAGGCTATTGACTGCCCGTCTGTGTATCGGGAACCTACGCATGTCCTTCTGTTGGGGAATTCTAATGGGATTACGCTGTCATCATAGCGTACTCAAATGTGGCAAATGATATATATATATATATATATATATATATAACTATTGTGCTTCTTGTATACCATTTATGGAATATGCTGGAGTGTATTATGCATGTCCGGAAGCATTTGGCGACTTCATGTGGCTGTAAAAATGCTATTTGTCATTCTGTAAAAAAGTGTTTCAGTGGTTTACTCCCGCCTACTTCGGGAAAATAAAAAATAATGTGGGGTGCAGTAATATGCTGGTTGTCCATCTATAGACAAATGTTTCTGTGTTTTATTTCCACTTCCTGCGGGAAAATGGAAAATGGTGTATATAAAATATATTTAGGTTTTCTGTATTTAATTTTCAAATTGTATTATCCTGTACTGGGAATGTGTGAACGAGTGTAGCAATTCCATGTGGGTGTAGCAATGTTGGGTGTCACCCTGTAGGAAAAGTGTTTCCGTGGTTTACTTCCGTCTACTCCGGGAAAATGAAAAAATAATGCGGGGTGTAGTAATATGTATATTCATAGTGAATGTTGTAGTCCGCATGTTGGATTGTCCTTGGAGTAGCATAATGGGCTACATTTACCGGGCATTCTGCTGTACGGAAGTGAGATTTATACAATGTATTCCCAGAACTGAATGTGTTGTTGTGGAGATGATGTATTCCTACTTCGTATATGATGTTTGTGGAATCAAGTGGATATTTAGTCTTTATATATTAAATAAAATCATCGGGCCTTTGTTAATCGTTATCTATAGAATTCGGCATGTCTATGTCTATGGTCGATACTTATTCCTGATCGTGATCCCAGGAGGGTAGGCTGTAACCTGCTCTTGACTTAATTTACGCCTTAGGAAAACGTAGAATAGCTATGGACCAGTAACGTATTGGTTACCGAAAATATTTATATCTGTGCGCTCATGGCTGATACTCATCCTATAGTGTTTTGACCCAGGAAAGTAGGACTTAACCTGCCTTTGCTTTAAGAACGCCTTAGGTCGACTGTAGGACATTTATGGGCCATGGCGTTATTGTGATACCAATGGACATAAGTAGTATAATTCGCTAGACTTTGGATATTGCATCATCATGACCAGAAATTGCGTAATCCTGATGACGTCATGGGATGACGTCATGGGTCCTTAGAGCGAGCACGTGGTCCAGGAGCGAGCATGTGCAGTGCACGTGTTAGCGTGGGAAGAGGTTGACCCTTTGGCTTGTTTGTGCGATGGTGATAAAAAGTTAATGGGTGTTGACGTCATGGAGGATGTTTATTAGGATGCTAACTGTCATCTGACACCCATGCGAGTGTGAGCACCAAAACAAAAGGTTATTCGCGGGTAGTGGGGTAGTGTATGTTCTCTTGCAAGTCGCGTGTGTGCTTGAATACGTATGGCTATGTTGGGAAATGTTTGGTGGCGGGCGAGGACTAGGGTTGAGTGAGGGTTCGTTTAAATGCTATTTTTCCCGCTCTATTTGATGGTGAGGTAATTTTTTAAAATGGGTGGAATTTGGAAACGCAATTTGAGGTAAACGTGCTTTTTTGACAATTTGGCGAATTTAATGAGCTTGTAAGGCTAGAACGATGCATATAGGGTGTCGTAGGACTTGTGGTGAACCACCCCTTGCTATGGACGGGAGTATATCCACCCCAAAATAAATCTACCCTTACCCGGAGGTTAAGTAGTGGTTATTTTTGTATGCATGCGCACTTGAGGGCTTTTGTAAGAGAGCGGAATTTTTAAAAGATTCTTTATAGATGAGGCTTTTTAAAAAATTTATTAAAAAAACAAAAAACTAATAGGTCATTCGATTTTTAGTATCTCGCTAACCAATAATGCGATGTAAACATATGGGGTGTCATAGGACTCGTAGTGAATTCTCCTTTTGTATGAATGAGGTATGTCAACCCCCAAAATAAAAACTACCCTTACCTGGGGTGAAAGAGCAATTTTTGTATGTATGCACACCGGTGGCTTTTGTCAAAAGGGTCTAACTACACATTTGTTAATATTTTCTGAACCCAGGATGGGATTTTCCCATAGGCAGTATCCTAGCACTTGGGGTGACACCTCGTTTTTGAAAGTATCATTCATTTATTTTCTTGTCAAAAGGGCCTAACTACACTTTTGTTAATATCTCGTGAACCAATCATGCTAGGGACTTGTATGAGGGGTCCTAGCACTTGGGGCGACGTCCCCCTTTATGGGGTGAAACTACCCCCCCCAAAATTGAAAACTCAATATCTTGGAAACTATGAACCCTAAAATTAGGCGTTATAGCTTTAAAAATAGGTGATGACATAGGCTTTTACCTGGATTGGTCATTTCACCCCTAAAACAGTAAATAGTCATGTTATGGGGAAAAAACGTGTTAAACACCTAAAAATGATAAATGAAACTAAGATCTTTTGTTTTTGATGAAAAATAGCAGGGGGGGTGAAAACTACCCCCAAATTGAAAAATCGATACCTTGGAAACTAAGAACCGTAAAATTATGTGTAATAGCTTAAAAAATTCGTTGTGACATAGGCTTTTACCCGGATAGATGATGTCACCCCTAAAACAGTAAATAGTGATTTTACAGTGGGGAAAAAGGTTTTAAACGGGTAAAAATGATAATTGAACCTAAGATCTTTTGTTTTTGATGAAAAATAGCAGGGGGGTGAAAACTACCCCCAAATTGAAAAATCGATACCTTGGAAACTAAGAACCGTAAAATTATGTGTAATAGCTTAAAAAATTCGTTGTGACATAGGCTTTTACCCGGATAGATGATGTCACCCCTAAAACAGTAAATAGTGATTTTACAGTGGGGAAAAAGGTTTTAAACGGGTAAAAATGATAATTGAACCTAAGATCTTTTGTTTTTGATGAAAAATAGCAGGGGGGTGAAAACTACCCCAAAATTGAAAAATCGATACCTTGGAAACTAAGAACCGTAAAATTATGTGTAATAGCTTAAAAAATTCGTTGTGACATAGGCTTTTACCCGGATAGATGATGTCACCCCTAAAACAGTAAATAGTGATTTTACAGTGGGGAAAAAGGTCTTAAACGGGTAAAAATGATAATTGAACCTAAGATCTTTTGTTTTTGATGAAAAATAGCAGGGGGGTGAAAACTACCCCCAAATTGAAAAATCGATACCTTGGAAACTAAGAACCGTAAAATTATGTGTAATAGCTTAAAAAATTCGTTGTGACATAGGCTTTTACCCGGATAGATGATGTCACCCCTAAAACAGTAAATAGTGATTTTACAGTGGGGAAAAAGGTTTTAAACGGGTAAAAATGATAATTGAACCTAAGATCTTTTGTTTTTGATGAAAAATAGCAGGGGGGTGAAAACTACCCCAAAATTGAAAAATCGATACCTTGGAAACTAAGAACCGTAAAATTATGTGTAATAGCTTAAAAAATTCGTTGTGACATAGGCTTTTACCCGGATAGATGATGTCACCCCTAAAACAGTAAATAGTGATTTTACAGTGGGGAAAAAGGTTTTAAACGGGTAAAAATGATAATTGAACCTAAGATCTTTTGTTTTTGATGAAAAATAGCAGGGGGGTGAAAACTACCCCAAAATTGAAAAATCGATACCTTGGAAACTAAGAACCGTAAAATTATGTGTAATAGCTTAAAAAATTCGTTGTGACATAGGCTTTTACCCGGATAGATGATGTCACCCCTAAAACAGTAAATAGTGATTTTACAGTGGGGAAAAAGGTCTTAAACGCGTAAAAATGATAATTGAACCTAAGATCTTTTGTTTTTGATGAAAAATAGCAGGGGGGTGAAAACTACCCCGTATATGAAAGGAGTGTAGACTTATTGATGTTGCAGATTGGAAACAGTGAAAGTTATCACTTTTGTTTAATTAGAAATCTTGCTCGCCTTGTGCGTTCAAGCATCACTAGCACTCAGAGAAGGATTTATATATGTAGACGTTGTTTGTCATATTATCTTCTTGAGGATGAGTTAAATGTTCACTTTGCAGACTGTAAACAGTTTCCTGTTGCAAAAAGCATAATGCCGACTGATGAACAAAGATTTGTTAATTTTACAGAATTCCGAGTTAAAGATACAGTTCCATTTATAATATATGCAGACACTGAATGCGTTTTGTCTCCAATTTCCTCCTGTTTTCCAAATAGTGACATTCATAACTCTACTTTAACACATAAACATATTCCTTACAGCATTTCTTTATACCTTCATTGTAATTTCGATAGTGAATTGTGCAGTTTCAAGCTCTTTAGGGGAAATAATTGCATTGAATTGTTTGTAAAGGAACTTTATAGTATTGTGGATAAACTTCAAACATATTACTTATCGGTTAAGCCAATGTTAAAGATGACCGAAAATGAAGAAAGATTATTTTTGTCAAGTAAAATGTGTCACATTTGCGAGAAACCGATTGCAGTTAATGAACTCAAAGTACGCGATCATTGTCACTTAACTGGAAAATATAGAGGAAGCGCACACAATAGTTGTAATTTAAATTACAAAGTAACAAAGGTTTTGCCTATAGCATTTCATAATCTAACCGCCTATGATGGACATTTTATAATTAAAGAAATTTGCGAGAAACGTGATGGAGAGGTGTTACATAATCCTGGTCATATAAAATTGTTAGCGATGAATATGGAACGTTACAAAGGGTTTACAAAGTATGTACGGGCTAAGAATGGATTCATTCAGTTAAGATTTTTCGATACATATAATTTCTTGTCCTGTTCACTAGATCAATGTTCATCTTCGTTAAGCGAAGATTCAAAGCAAATAACACAACGTTATTTTAATGATGATGCACAGTTTCGACTTACTGCGAGAAAAGGTGTGTTTCCCTATGAATACGTCACGAGTATGGATGTTCTTAACGAAACTAAATTACCTGAAATATCCAAGTTTTATAGCAGCCTTAATGATCAAACAATATCGAATGAAGAGTATGAGTTTGCTCAATCGGTGTGGGAAACGTTTTCCTGTCAAACATTAGGAGAATACGCAGATTTGTATTTAAAAGTTGACACACTTCTTTTGGCGGATGTCTTTGAAAATTTTAGATCGAATGGCATGGAAACTTATGGCATTGATGCAGCTCATTTTTACACTGCTCCATCTATGTCTTGGTGTGCTATGAAAAAGATAACCAACGTTCAACTTGAATTGCTTCAAGATATTGATATGTTACACTTTTTTGAACGATCTATTCGAGGAGGAAATGTTCAGTGTATAACACGACATGCGATTGCTAATAATAAGTATATGAAAACTTATGATGAGAAAAAGCAAGAGTCCTACATAATGTACTTTGACGTTAATAATTTGTATGGATATGCGATGATGGAATATCTTCCAACGGGTGGCTTTAAATGGATTGCAAATGTTGAAGGCTTTGATGTTTTAACTATTGATGATACTTCAGAAATTGGATATATTTTGGAAGTAGATTTGACTTATCCTCAAGAGTTACATGACAAAACATTCAGATTACCCTCTATGTCCAGAAAAGTTGACAAAGCTAATGGCTACCCTAGATAATAAAGAACGTTATGTTTTGCATTATAGATTGTTAAAGCAATGTATTCAACTAGGAATGAAATTAGATCGTATTCACAGAATAATTGAATTCAATCAGAGCCAATGGCTAAAACCATATATTGATGTGAACACAGAGAAACGAAAACAAGCCAAAAATGATTTTGAAAAGAATTTTTATAAATTGATGAATAATGCAATTTTTGGTCGTTCACTGATGAATGTGAGGAAGTTAAGGGACATCAAATGGGTCACCAAATGGCATGGAGCTCGTGGTGGTAGGTCTTTAATAGCTAAGGCTAATTTTAAACATAGAATTATATTCGATGAACAATGTATGGTCATCGAGATGAGTAGACTAAAGATTTTTCACAATCAACCAGTATATGTTGGTGCATCTATATTAGATTTGTCTAAATGTAAAATGAATGACTTTCATTACAATGTTATTTTAGCAAATCCTGAATCAAATGTGAGGTTGTTATACACAGACACCGATAGTTTTATGTATATATTCTATTATGATATTTATGAGTTCATGAAACAACATTCAAATTTGTTTGATACTGGAAACTATGAAACAAACAATCCTTTTGGCATTGTGAGACAAAATAAAGGTGAAATTGGTTTAATGAAAGATGAAAATGCTGGAAGGATTGTTGAAGAATTTGTGGGGTTACGACCCAAAATGTATGCAATAAAATTGTGTGATGAAATGAATAGCTTGTGTAAGGCTAAAGGCATTAAGAAGAGTGTGAGTAAAAGTAAGAATATTGATGAGTATCGAAAGTGTCTTTATAACAGAGAAAAAGTCAACAAAGTTCAAGTTTGTATAATTTCAAAATCTCATTCTGTATTTACTGTTCGGCAAAATAAGTTGGCAATTTCATCAAACGAAGATAAAAGACACATAACTGAAAACGGAATTGATACTTTACCGTTTGGTCATTTTTCTCTGAAAAATGATTAGAAACAAATTGAGATTAAAGCAGTTCATCTCACTTACTTTATTTCTTTCACACACACACTTTTATGCTGGTAATAATACTAATTTTTGTGTGTTCCTTTGCTTATGAAATCCTAGACTAGGAGTTCCACATTCGACATGATAGCGGAGTTTCATCTCCCATAAACTCATCTCTGAGGTGGGTGCCAGAAAAGGCATCCAGCTGTAAAAACCACACCCTCACATAGACTTTCATAACTTCTTACGTTGAGGTTCATAACACTACGTTGATTGATTTATCGGTTTCCTTTTCACAATTCCTGTCTATACATTCCTCTTGAAGGTTGCAAGATGCTTGCAAGGTTCCTAAAATGCAATTAAATTTAATAAATACCTTAAGATGGTTTGATTTGTTTAATGATATGGTGTTAATAGTATTTTTAGGTTTTGACTGGCTTTGCATTAAGAATTGACTAACCAAACATGAGTTACCTATCAGGGAAACATTTTGGCCACTATGTTGGCTATTGACCAGTGAGTTTAGCTGTTTATCATTTTTTAAAATCATAAACAACAGAGGGTTAAACGTATAGATAAACCGTGTGACCATGTTTGTTAAACAAGACATTATACCAGAGACAATTAGAATACTTATGTAGAGTTTACCAAAAATAATGTTGTGTAACAGTAAATGCTAGTCAACAGTTATACACTTCTAAAAAAAATCATCATACAATACCTGAGAGCTCTTCTAAAATTATTGATGTGTAACATGATTCCACTAACTTGCTATGTATTTTTTGGCTTGGGGGTGATTTTCAAGAAATGCAAATGGAACTGAAATGCAATACAAACAATGAGCGTGCCTGGTGGCTGAGATTGATACCACGACGTACTGTCGGTTATGTAGCTATGTGGAATGTATATCAAATATGGTTTACTTCAAGGTCTGGAGATCCCTACAATTCCTACAATAAATGATCTTGAAATGGTCATCCTATGGTGTGAAAATATTTATTAGGTATATATATATATTTACTGAAAACAATTATGATTTATTAAATGTTTATATGTTTACAGTATTGTTATTTAATGTAAGCACTTGAGGCACTACCGACCAATGGGAAGCAAAAAGTGGGAGCATATATGGGATGAAATGTGGGAGCAAAGCAAATATAAAAAGTGGGAGCAAATATGCTAACAAATATGTCAACAAATATGCCGGCAAAAGTATATACACAATTCAAGATAGTTGAAAGTAAAGTATATACACAATTCAAGTTAGCATATTTGCTCCCACTTTTTATATTTGCTTTGCTCCCACATTTCATCCCATATATGCTCCCACTTTTTGCTTCCCATTGGTCGGTAGTGCCTCAAGTGCTTACATTAAATAACAATACTGTAAACATATAAACATTTAATAAATCATAATTGTTTTCAGTAAATATATATATATACCTAATAAATATTTTCACACCATAGGATGACCATTTCAAGATCATTTATTGTAGGAATTGTAGGGATCTCCAGACCTTGAAGTAAACCATATTTGATATACATTCCACATAGCTACATAACCGACAGTACGTCGTGGTATCAATCTCAGCCACCAGGCACGCTCATTGTTTGTATTGCATTTCAGTTCCATTTGCATTTCTTGAAAATCACCCCCAAGCCAAAAAATACATAGCAAGTTAGTGGAATCATGTTACACATCAATAATTTTAGAAGAGCTCTCAGGTATTGTATGATGATTTTTTTTAGAAGTGTATAACTGTTGACTAGCATTTACTGTTACACAACATTATTTTTGGTAAACTCTACATAAGTATTCTAATTGTCTCTGGTATAATGTCTTGTTTAACAAACATGGTCACACGGTTTATCTATACGTTTAACCCTCTGTTGTTTATGATTTAAAAAAATGATAAACAGCTAAACTCACTGGTCAATAGCCAACATAGTGGCCAAAATGTTTCCCTGATAGGTAACTCATGTTTGGTTAGTCAATTCTTAATGCAAAGCCAGTCAAAACCTAAAAATACTATTAACACCATATCATTAAACAAATCAAACCATCTTAAGGTATTTATTAAATTTAATTGCATTTTAGGAACCTTGCAAGCATCTTGCAACCTTCAAGAGGAATGTATAGACAGGAATTGTGAAAAGGAAACCGATAAATCAATCAACGTAGTGTTATGAACCTCAACGTAAGAAGTTATGAAAGTCTATGTGAGGGTGTGGTTTTTACAGCTGGATGCCTTTTCTGGCACCCACCTCAGAGATGAGTTTATGGGAGATGAAACTCCGCTATCATGTCGAATGTGGAACTCCTAGTCTAGGATTTCATAAGCAAAGGAACACACAAAAATTAGTATTATTACCAGCATAAAAGTGTGTGTGTGAAAGAAATAAAGTAAGTGAGATGAACTGCTTTAATCTCAATTTGTTTCTAATCATTTTTCAGAGAAAAATGACCAAACGGTAAAGTATCAATTCCGTTTTCAGTTATGTGTCTTTTATCTTCGTTTGATGAAATTGCCAACTTATTTTGCCGAACAGTAAATACAGAATGAGATTTTGAAATTATACAAACTTGAACTTTGTTGACTTTTTCTCTGTTATAAAGACACTTTCGATACTCATCAATATTCTTACTTTTACTCACACTCTTCTTAATGCCTTTAGCCTTACACAAGCTATTCATTTCATCACACAATTTTATTGCATACATTTTGGGTCGTAACCCCACAAATTCTTCAACAATCCTTCCAGCATTTTCATCTTTCATTAAACCAATTTCACCTTTATTTTGTCTCACAATGCCAAAAGGATTGTTTGTTTCATAGTTTCCAGTATCAAACAAATTTGAATGTTGTTTCATGAACTCATAAATATCATAATAGAATATATACATAAAACTATCGGTGTCTGTGTATAACAACCTCACATTTGATTCAGGATTTGCTAAAATAACATTGTAATGAAAGTCATTCATTTTACATTTAGACAAATCTAATATAGATGCACCAACATATACTGGTTGATTGTGAAAAATCTTTAGTCTACTCATCTCGATGACCATACATTGTTCATCGAATATAATTCTATGTTTAAAATTAGCCTTAGCTATTAAAGACCTACCACCACGAGCTCCATGCCATTTGGTGACCCATTTGATGTCCCTTAACTTCCTCACATTCATCAGTGAACGACCAAAAATTGCATTATTCATCAATTTATAAAAATTCTTTTCAAAATCATTTTTGGCTTGTTTTCGTTTCTCTGTGTTCACATCAATATATGGTTTTAGCCATTGGCTCTGATTGAATTCAATTATTCTGTGAATACGATCTAATTTCATTCCTAGTTGAATACATTGCTTTAACAATCTATAATGCAAAACATAACGTTCTTTATTATCTAGGGTAGCCATTAGCTTTGTCAACTTTTCTGGACATAGAGGGTAATCTGAATGTTTGTCATGTAACTCTTGAGGATAAGTCAAATCTACTTCCAAAATATATCCAATTTCTGAAGTATCATCAATAGTTAAAACATCAAAGCCTTCAACATTTGCAATCCATTTAAAGCCACCCGTTGGAAGATATTCCATCATCGCATATCCATACAAATTATTAACGTCAAAGTACATTATGTAGGACTCTTGCTTTTTCTCATCATAAGTTTTCATATACTTATTATTAGCAATCGCATGTCGTGTTATACACTGAACATTTCCTCCTCGAATAGATCGTTCAAAAAAGTGTAACATATCAATATCTTGAAGCAATTCAAGTTGAACGTTGGTTATCTTTTTCATAGCACACCAAGACATAGATGGAGCAGTGTAAAAATGAGCTGCATCAATGCCATAAGTTTCCATGCCATTCGATCTAAAATTTTCAAAGACATCCGCCAAAAGAAGTGTGTCAACTTTTAAATACAAATCTGCGTATTCTCCTAATGTTTGACAGGAAAACGTTTCCCACACCGATTGAGCAAACTCATACTCTTCATTCGATATTGTTTGATCATTAAGGCTGCTATAAAACTTGGATATTTCAGGTAATTTAGTTTCGTTAAGAACATCCATACTCGTGACGTATTCATAGGGAAACACACCTTTTCTCGCAGTAAGTCGAAACTGTGCATCATCATTAAAATAACGTTGTGTTATTTGCTTTGAATCTTCGCTTAACGAAGATGAACATTGATCTAGTGAACAGGACAAGAAATTATATGTATCGAAAAATCTTAACTGAATGAATCCATTCTTAGCCCGTACATACTTTGTAAACCCTTTGTAACGTTCCATATTCATCGCTAACAATTTTATATGACCAGGATTATGTAACACCTCTCCATCACGTTTCTCGCAAATTTCTTTAATTATAAAATGTCCATCATAGGCGGTTAGATTATGAAATGCTATAGGCAAAACCTTTGTTACTTTGTAATTTAAATTACAACTATTGTGTGCGCTTCCTCTATATTTTCCAGTTAAGTGACAATGATCGCGTACTTTGAGTTCATTAACTGCAATCGGTTTCTCGCAAATGTGACACATTTTACTTGACAAAAATAATCTTTCTTCATTTTCGGTCATCTTTAACATTGGCTTAACCGATAAGTAATATGTTTGAAGTTTATCCACAATACTATAAAGTTCCTTTACAAACAATTCAATGCAATTATTTCCCCTAAAGAGCTTGAAACTGCACAATTCACTATCGAAATTACAATGAAGGTATAAAGAAATGCTGTAAGGAATATGTTTATGTGTTAAAGTAGAGTTATGAATGTCACTATTTGGAAAACAGGAGGAAATTGGAGACAAAACGCATTCAGTGTCTGCATATATTATAAATGGAACTGTATCTTTAACTCGGAATTCTGTAAAATTAACAAATCTTTGTTCATCAGTCGGCATTATGCTTTTTGCAACAGGAAACTGTTTACAGTCTGCAAAGTGAACATTTAACTCATCCTCAAGAAGATAATATGACAAACAACGTCTACATATATAAATCCTTCTCTGAGTGCTAGTGATGCTTGAACGCACAAGGCGAGCAAGATTTCTAATTAAACAAAAGTGATAACTTTCACTGTTTCCAATCTGCAACATCAATAAGTCTACACTCCTTTCATATACGGGGTAGTTTTCACCCCCCTGCTATTTTTCATCAAAAACAAAAGATCTTAGGTTCAATTATCATTTTTACCCGTTTAAGACCTTTTTCCCCACTGTAAAATCACTATTTACTGTTTTATGGGTGACATCATCTATCCGGGTAAAAGCCTATGTCACAACGAATTTTTTAAGCTATTACACACAATTTTACGGTTCTTAGTTTCCAAGGTATCGATTTTTCAATTTTGGGGTAGTTTTCACCCCCCTGCTATTTTTCATCAAAAACAAAAGATCTTAGGTTCAATTATCATTTTTACCCGTTTAAAACCTTTTTCCCCACTGTAAAATCACTATTTACTGTTTTAGGGGTGACATCATCTATCCGGGTAAAAGCCTATGTCACAACGAATTTTTTAAGCTATTACACATAATTTTACGGTTCTTAGTTTCCAAGGTATCGATTTTTCAATTTTGGGGTAGTTTTCACCCCCCTGCTATTTTTCATCAAAAACAAAAGATCTTAGGTTCAATTATCATTTTTACCCGTTTAAAACCTTTTTCCCCACTGTAAAATCACTATTTACTGTTTTAGGGGTGACATCATCTATCCGGGTAAAAGCCTATGTCACAACGAATTTTTTAAGCTATTACACATAATTTTACGGTTCTTAGTTTCCAAGGTATCGATTTTTCAATTTGGGGGTAGTTTTCACCCCCCTGCTATTTTTCATCAAAAACAAAAGATCTTAGGTTCAATTATCATTTTTACCCGTTTAAGACCTTTTTCCCCACTGTAAAATCACTATTTACTGTTTTAGGGGTGACATCATCTATCCGGGTAAAAGCCTATGTCACAACGAATTTTTTAAGCTATTACACATAATTTTACGGTTCTTAGTTTCCAAGGTATCGATTTTTCAATTTTGGGGTAGTTTTCACCCCCCTGCTATTTTTCATCAAAAACAAAAGATCTTAGGTTCAATTATCATTTTTACCCGTTTAAAACCTTTTTCCCCACTGTAAAATCACTATTTACTGTTTTAGGGGTGACATCATCTATCCGGGTAAAAGCCTATGTCACAACGAATTTTTTAAGCTATTACACATAATTTTACGGTTCTTAGTTTCCAAGGTATCGATTTTTCAATTTGGGGGTAGTTTTCACCCCCCTGCTATTTTTCATCAAAAACAAAAGATCTTAGGTTCAATTATCATTTTTACCCGTTTAAAACCTTTTTCCCCACTGTAAAATCACTATTTACTGTTTTAGGGGTGACATCATCTATCCGGGTAAAAGCCTATGTCACAACGAATTTTTTAAGCTATTACACATAATTTTACGGTTCTTAGTTTCCAAGGTATCGATTTTTCAATTTGGGGGTAGTTTTCACCCCCCCCCTGCTATTTTTCATCAAAAACAAAAGATCTTAGTTTCATTTATCATTTTTAGGTGTTTAACACGTTTTTTCCCCATAACATGACTATTTACTGTTTTAGGGGTGAAATGACCAATCCAGGTAAAAGCCTATGTCATCACCTATTTTTAAAGCTATAACGCCTAATTTTAGGGTTCATAGTTTCCAAGATATTGAGTTTTCAATTTTGGGGGGGTAGTTTCACCCCATAAAGGGGGACGTCGCCCCAAGTGCTAGGACCCCTCATACAAGTCCCTAGCATGATTGGTTCACGAGATATTAACAAAAGTGTAGTTAGGCCCTTTTGACAAGAAAATAAATGAATGATACTTTCAAAAACGAGGTGTCACCCCAAGTGCTAGGATACTGCCTATGGGAAAATCCCATCCTGGGTTCAGAAAATATTAACAAATGTGTAGTTAGACCCTTTTGACAAAAGCCACCGGTGTGCATACATACAAAAATTGCTCTTTCACCCCAGGTAAGGGTAGTTTTTATTTTGGGGGTTGACATACCTCATTCATACAAAAGGAGAATTCACTACGAGTCCTATGACACCCCATATGTTTACATCGCATTATTGGTTAGCGAGATACTAAAAATCGAATGACCTATTAGTTTTTTGTTTTTTTAATAAATTTTTTAAAAAGCCTCATCTATAAAGAATCTTTTAAAAATTCCGCTCTCTTACAAAAGCCCTCAAGTGCGCATGCATACAAAAATAACCACTACTTAACCTCCGGGTAAGGGTAGATTTATTTTGGGGTGGATATACTCCCGTCCATAGCAAGGGGTGGTTCACCACAAGTCCTACGACACCCTATATGCATCGTTCTAGCCTTACAAGCTCATTAAATTCGCCAAATTGTCAAAAAAGCACGTTTACCTCAAATTGCGTTTCCAAATTCCACCCATTTTAAAAAATTACCTCACCATCAAATAGAGCGGGAAAAATAGCATTTAAACGAACCCTCACTCAACCCTAGTCCTCGCCCGCCACCAAACATTTCCCAACATAGCCATACGTATTCAAGCACACACGCGACTTGCAAGAGAACATACACTACCCCACTACCCGCGAATAACCTTTTGTTTTGGTGCTCACACTCGCATGGGTGTCAGATGACAGTTAGCATCCTAATAAACATCCTCCATGACGTCAACACCCATTAACTTTTTATCACCATCGCACAAACAAGCCAAAGGGTCAACCTCTTCCCACGCTAACACGTGCACTGCACATGCTCGCTCCTGGACCACGTGCTCGCTCTAAGGACCCATGACGTCATCCCATGACGTCATCAGGATTACGCAATTTCTGGTCATGATGATGCAATATCCAAAGTCTAGCGAATTATACTACTGACATATATATAGGATGTGCCATGTCGTGTCACGTTGCCTCAAAACGAAAATATGTAAGTTTAATGTGGCCAACTTATGATTGAAATTCTTAGTGTGTATCTACTTTGTAGATGTGAATTAAAGGGGATCTATATAAGGATTTGTGGTCCTGTTGGAGCCTTGTGGCACTTATGAAATTATGAAATTACATATGAAATTACGAATATCATTTCGTCACTTAGTAGATCATTATGAACAGTTTGTACTTAGCGTAAGGATGATAAATGGTGCCTTAAGTCGACTGTTAGGGGAGTACCCCAATCCCCTAGACATTTCTAGGAGTCCAATCGGTCGTCGGCTAGGATGAGATGATTATAATTATAATTGTAATTTAAATGAGTGCCCTACTCCGTCGTCTAAGATGGAAATGCGCCTCGTATGAAAACTGTTCATTTTGTCTGTCTTTATGACGGTACTTGGTGGTCAATGCCACTGTGATCTAGAAAATAAATTTTAAAAGATCCCCTGTGAGGAGAAAAAATATATGGAAAGGAGTATGTGTTAACGTCATAAGTGCTGTGTGTAACGTGTGAGTCTTGGAGTTCTGGCGTCTCGGGAGTCGAGAATCTGTGTGCGCATTTCTCGCATCCGGCATTGTATGCAGAGCGCGACTCACTGTCTGTGTGCAGTTTGCAGTACTCAGTGTGTGCGGTGAATTTATATGTATCAAAGAACATCTCTTGGGTTGCAGTGTATGGGATATGTAATATGTGTAAGTATAAGTCAACCTTATTCCCAGTGTTTCCTAACCATTTGTTCAGCTGACCTATATATGCTGACGCTGTGACGGTATGATAACCTGTGTGATTGTGTCACATCCTACAGGCTGTGGTGGTAGTAATCCACCTGTGTACTAGCGCAATTGTGTGCGGAATGATACTAAGTGTCGCTATACCCTGTCATGAGTATTAATCTGCTTTGGCCTATAGGGAAAGCCGCTAACCTGTGTTGTTGTATGTCTACTTCTATGCCTTTGCGAAAGGTCGCTAATCTGCGTTAGTGAATGAGTATTGCGTTCCATTGGTGAAATGCCGCTAACCTGTGTTCTTGTAGATGTTAGGCCATTGTGTGTATGCCCTGCGGCTAACCTGTGTTATTGTGTTGTCTGTAGCTCGGTATGTGCTTTCGCTACTGCTGGAGTAATGGCGTTCGGTATATAAATTGTATTGTATGTTCCGTAATGTATTATATTTGGCCCTATGTATCAACTTATTGGCCTATTCTGTGATAATGTAGTGTATCGGCCTGTCATCCCGCCTTAATATGGGGTGACTGTTGGAATCCGTGCACTTTCTAAAGTGGTGAAAGTAAAAATGTTGTGTATTAATCTCCTAAATGTGGTCATTAGCCATGGGAGTGTTATTCCCTCTAGTGTTATGGGAAATGTATGTAAGCGCCTATTATTTATCACATTTGTCGGAATTTGTTGTCGGTCGCTGCCGAAGGTATATATATAAACAATTAAGTTATATATTGGTGCTCCTCAACTGTGTTCCGTGATTATATTTGTGTGGGGAAGGCACGTCACTGTATCGTCCCTTGTGACAGGTGAGTTGATCTTCAGTCGGTCGCCTAATGCTCGTGACCGTGTATGGAAATCTATATGCGGTTAAATAGGTAAAAATGTGCGCTGTGTATAAGTTTGTATGAATGTGAAGTGTGTAGATATCTTTCTATGGTAAAGGAATCCTTCCGTAGTTTGCTATGTGTCCACCATGCGTGTGAATGACCCGTGTTACGCACGGCCATGTATGAGCGTGGTAGTCTACGTGACTGGGCGGAAAAATCTGTTGCTATGCATGCGTCGTGTATCGCTGATTGAGCATTACGGCTCTCGTTACTTCCGTATGTTGGGATAGAGGATTGTCCTCGCTTGCCGTGCAATGTGTACTACATGTGCAAGGTCTTGTCTACAATATATTACTCGTAAAAACATTTATGCAATTCACATACTACAAATATTGACCTATTATTAATAATGTTAAGTCGGTATCTCCTATTTGAAATTCTGCAACTGAAGATTACTTATGGTGTGGGGCCAAACTGGGATTGGTGTTGACCTCTGTTTCAGACTGTGGTTACTAGATGCCATAGTGCAATTGGCGCTATTGCCAATGCTTATTTGGCGTACCGTGTTTATGGGGATTTAAGGGGAATGTGAGGCATATGTGCTACTAAATATATATCTAGCCTTGATCTATCTTGAATTAGTGTGTGTGAACAGAATTCATAATCCTAGAAAGACATAGGACACAAGAAATATAACCTGGTACACATTATTATATCATGTATAACTAAACATGCAACTTATACTTAAGCTTCGTATCATGCACTGTGGGGAACTGTCGGTGACTGCTTGTTGTGAGCTTGGCTACTAAATGCCATAGCGCATAGGGCGCTTGTTTGATTCATATGGTTCTGGGTTCGAGCTGTGTGTGGGAAAAATATAGTTTTACTCCCTGATACTGGTGATTTAATGCTTTCGTTTCCTATGGCTCTGGGGACTGGGGAAACGTGGAGATAGCCTACGTGGGACTCCTGCAAGCGGAGCCTGCCTCGACATTTCGTATCCTCTACTTACACCTAAATGTTGTGTGTGAAAAGAAAATTGGCTATGGAAGCGAGTTATATTATGCGTAAGGCTATTACGTGGTCTGGTTTACTGGTATTATAATTCAGTGTACCCCCAATTATATAAAAATAACGGGTTTTAAATTGGCAATTTCGAATTCTATCTATCGCAAGTAATGGCACCGTCTCCCTCGGATTGCCAAAGCGGCTTTTTCACCTGGTATCCACTCAAGGGATGCATTTTCCGTGCGAGGCGTTTGGAGAAGGGTGATTTTAGGTTTGTGTAGTCTACCTTCTATTTTCAGGATTGTTATCAGAATGGGGCGGTGAATTAATATGGCTTTTCGGCGTACCTTAGTACTGTTGCTGTCCGGAATGGGCGCTAAGGTCCTAGGGCATAATGGAAGCGTGGGGATGGAAATATTGTTACGCGGCGTAGGGACTGTGTTTGCGTGTGTCTCGTTCCCCATGGCGAGCTGCGGATGTGGCATGGCCACGGCAGTCCCCTTCCTAATAGGAGTGGGCATTAGGGGAAAGGATGTGTTGGCTACTTTTGGTGCATTGCCTGTACCGGCCGCTTCCATTGGGGTAGGTGGATGTGTTAACAGCTCAAATGTGATAATGTGTGCCTGAAGCTGACGGAAACGTTGCCATATTTCGGCGTTTTGCAGGGTGAATGTCCTGGCTTGTTCCGTTACTGTCGCGGTGGCAGTATTCATTTTGAGGTGTGAAAAGGGGCTATATAGCTGCGTGGATTTAACTATTCGTCCACGGGGCGTAAATATATGCAGCTATTGGTTTACGCTGAGCACGTTATTGTGTGTGGCAAAAAGGAAATACCCATGCTATCCGTAACTACTAAGAGGAATGATCCGGGTAGGCATCTGTGAATTGGGCACCCAGTCGGCTATGATTGGCAATCAGCTGGGTTTAGTGGTGAGTTAGGATTGCCTGTGGCGTCCTGAATCAATATGACTAAAGGGTAGGGCGAGATTCTGTCTGCCATAGTTATATTCATCACGGGACCGTCCCGTGACGTGCCTAAGATTTTCCTTTTTTTTAAGTATCGTGGGTAATCCCTGGGTGCAATGTACTGGTGATAGTCTGGATGGTTTTCATGTGTGCACTGTATAAGGATGTATATAGTGTACGCTTGGGGAGGTTTTTGGGAACGATTATTGCTCCTCCCGTAATGTGGGGGAGTTATCGGCCTATGGTGCGGAGGCGTACATACGTGGCTTGCATCCTCCGTATATGGTGCGCGACGCCCTGTGGGATCAGCCCTTAATTGTGGAGGGCGTTTTTCTGGGTAATCTTGTGGTGGGTTCTGAGAGTGTCGTATGCCCCTTCTATGGTGTGTGGGAAGATGAGTGTGCTCGTACGGTGGTGAGTGCGTCCTCTGAGGCCTATCATCCCAGCGTTGAGAAGGGTAGTGCGTTCGCCTTCGGTATTCCTCAGGGTGTCGTTCGCCCGCGGAATAAAAATCTTATTGGACACTTATTTCAAAAAAATCCTGATTTTGGGTGGCGTTTGCTTGGCTATAAAGAGGGTTTAGGTTCTAGGGATCTTTTCCGCGGAATACGTTGTCTGTACTCCTGTAGGCGTTGTTTTAAGACAACGTCGCGGTACCTAGCGGCTCCACCATTTGTAAGGTACCTGTGAGGGTTGCCTGTACAAAGAATTAACCTAAGGAATGAAATTAGTGTGATTAGGGGGCGAGCTTGGCAATTGCTGTAAGGGGAATGGATTATTTAGTGATTTGCGATCGTCAGTACGATCTACAAGGAGAAGTCCCCAATGTACTGCTTGACGGGGTAGTTCCGGGTGAGGGTGTGTTTGGAGAGGTAATTTAATTATTACTCTGTGCGCGACAGCGGTACCCAGCGGTCTGAAGCAAGTCATAAGCAGGCGAGCTAACCGGGAACCTGCTTGTGTCAGCGCTGTGCGGTAGCGCTCGGCTGACGTCACGAAACAATTAAACAGTAAAGCTAATTCTAGATCCTACCTAATGGGGAAGCTAAGAGGGTAGGATCTTATCAGCTAATTAAATAAAGGACAAGACCAGTGACTTCTATTACTTTTAAATTTAATGTGTACCTCGATTTTGAGGTACGCTTGCAAATAGCAGTTCAATTAATAGAAATGAATAATTATTACAGTCCAAGCCCGGGGGACGGGAGTGTAGTGTGATTGTGCGTGTAGTGATCGCTTGAATCACTTACCCTTCAGCTAGCAGCAGCGGTTCGTTACGTCGGTAGCACTTAGACAGACTGATCCCGGGGGCATGACCTCCCGGAGTTCTTATAGGCTTCTCGTGCTACGTCTGCGGAATCCGTACATTCCTCCTAAGTCATAGTCCTTTCTAGGGTCGTCGCCTGGGACACGAGGCTACTTGAGTTCATATAGATGATAACTTATTGGTCTTATAATTTTGTAATTGTATTTGTAGGTTTCTAAAGTAATTGCTTGGAATTTGGATTTGTCGGGGATTTTATTATTAGGGGATGAGGGTGGCGTACCCTAGGGCTACAACAATTTCATGTCTCCTGCACGTACACCACTCCCCCACCAGTAACATAGTTACGCTTGTTCAAGCAGGAGTAAAACTATTACCATACACTAACATTATACTGAAATAACTGTGTGCACTACTGAATACGAACTGGCAATCTCACAGTACGTCCAGAGTGTGATGTCTTGATGATGGTAGTGTCCTTTTTATTCGCTATGGCATGAGGTGGTACTGCAGTGTCTTGTTGATGGTTGGCTGGGCTTGAAACAGGAGAAGGATCTGGGGTCTCTTCATCTGGTGCCAAGATGTAGGCTGGTTTTATTCTGTCTATCGATACATTTACTTGTTTGCCTTTAATTAGTAGTGTGAAGAATTTCTCATATCTCTTCTCAACAGGAAAAGACCATCATAAGGTGGTGTCAATGGCATCTTTACTTTGTCATTCCTCAAGAAGACATGAGAACATGACTTGAGGTCTCTATGTACAAATACACTTCTGGTAGTTTTATGATAAGATAGAATAGGCTTAAGTGCTGTCATCTGTTTTTTTAATTAGGAGACGAAGGTGTCTGGGTCAGTTGTTGTTGTTGTTGGCATTTCAAAAAACTCTCCAGGTAGCTTAATAGTCTTACCATAGACCATCTGTGCAATAGAATAGTCAGAATTGCTCTTTATGGCTGCACGCAACCCAAGAAGCACTGTAGACAACCTCTGTCCATTTATGGGAATTATGTGCTCTGATTGCAGTTTTTAAGGTACGGTGTAGTCGTTCAATCTTTCCATTGCATTTTGGGTGGTAGGCTGTAGAGTGCTTCAGTTTAATACCACACAACACTGCTAATTTCTTGAAAAGTTCGGATTCAAATTGTGGTCCACGGTCTGTGATAATTACACTCTGGACTCCAAATCTAGCAATCCAGTTGGAGTAGAATGATTTAGTAACTGTGTCTGCTGTGATATTTTGCATTGGGATGACATTCATCCAAGAGGTATAGCGGTCGATGCATGTTAAACAATAAATGTTCCCATCTGATGGTGGCAGTGGGCCAACTAAGTCCATATGTACAACACTAAACCTTTCATCAGGTTCTGGAAATTAAATTAATTTAGACTGTGTGTGTCTTGTTGCTTTGTTTTTCTGGCAGTCGATGCAAGCTTGGGCCCGTTTTCGAACATCAGATTTTATGTTCGGCCAAATGAACCTAGTTGTCATCTGCTTCACTGACGATTTTACACCTGAGTGTGATATGTTATGGATCTGCTGAAACATCTGTTTGCGGAATGACTCTGGGATAAATGGTCTTGCATTATTCGTTGAGATGTCGCACCACAATGACTTACCCGCTGTTAATGCGCACTGCTTGAATTTCAGTGATTTACTTTCTTCCATCAGCCGTTTTAATTCTTCATCTTGCAGTTGCTCTCTTGCAATTTCATCGTAATCAATCACAGAGATTTCTTCTGTCCGAGATAGAGTGTCTGCTACAATGTTGTGTTTACCACTAATATGTTGAATATTGGTAGTGAATTGAGAAATATAATGGAGGTGTCGCAATTGTCTTGATGATGCTTTCTCGCTCTTTTGTATAAATGCATAGGTTAGCGGCTTGTGATCCGTGAAGATGGTGAAATCTCTTCCCTCCAAAAAATGTTTGAACTGTTTCACTAATCGGTAAATGCCTATAAGCTCTCTTTCATATGTGCGGTAAGATTTCTGTGTTTCGCTCAGTTTCTTTGAATAGAAGGCAATGGGTCTCCAACCATCATTTTCATATTGTTACAACCCAGATCCAATGGCAATGTCGGATGCGTCTGTAAACAGGCCTATAATGGATTGTCTGGGTTAGGAATACTGTAGTTAAGAGTGTTGTATTTGATAACTCTTGTTTACAGTTTTCAAACATTTGTTTCGCTTCTTCAGTCCATTGAATTTTTCTGCGGCCTCTCTTTCTTGCTCCTTTTATGTATTCATGGAGCACTGCTTGTGTTTTGGCAGCATCTTTGAGGTGGCGGCGGTAAAAGTTAACCATGCCAAGAAACGTGCGGAGTTCATGCACTGTTTCTGGCAGTTTATAATTCAAGATTGTTTGAACCTTTTCAGGAAGAGGTCTAGTACCCTCAGCTGTAATGAGGTGCCCTAGAAACTCTATTCTGTCTACGCCCATCACTGATTTGGAGGTATTTATTCGAAGGCCATACTTGTTTAACCTGTCCATAACCAACTTAAGATGGTTCTTGAATAATGCTTTTTGAATGATGCGGAGGCGACCAGAATGTCGTCCAAGTAAGGAAATGTGAAATCCAAACCTCTGAAAACTTCATTTATGAATCTCTGGAAGGTGGATGGAGCATTTCTTAACCCAAAACTCATGACATTGAACTCAAACAAACCGAATTTAGTTATTATTGCAGTTTCGCACTTATCCTCTTCGGCGATTGGGATTTGGTAATATGCTTTAAATAAGTCGATTTTTGAGAAAACATTTTTTCCTTTCAAGATGTGTTGAAAATCTTCTATTCTTGGTACTGGGTAGCGGTATGGAATTGTCCTCTCGTTCAATATCTATAATCACCACAAGGTCGTAACGACCCATCCTTCTTACTAGCCATGTGCAGTGGACTCGCCCATTGAGATTTTGATGGCCGAACTATTCCGTTATTTATTTAGTTATCGTATGGCTTTTAGTGCCGGGAGTGTCCGAGGACATGTTCGGCTCGCCTGAGTCTGTAGCTGCTTCCAGCGGACAACCTAAAGGGTGAGCTACAAGTTCCGTTCAATTTCAAGTAGTTCCAACTATTGCCACCAGATATCAATGATACCTAGTGGTGAACGTTGGAACGTTGATAGAGCGTTATCCAGCATGAACTGAAATTCTTGTTTGGCAATCTGGAGCCTCTTCGGATCTAACTGTTTGGCTTTTGAGAATACCGGTTGACCGTTGGTAACTATTTGATGTTTAATATCATGTGTTATCAGGGTAGGGGTTAAGTTTGGTGTTGTTAATCTTGGATATTGTGCAAGAATGTCACTGTATTTGAAATTTGTATTCATAGAGCAAAGGTCGGAAGGTTCAATCTGACAACACTGTAGCTACGGCTATTGTCAGTCATACTTCGTCACGAGGGCCTGAACTGATCGCAAGGAAGGCAACAAAAACTACGGAATTAATATTGGACAAACATAATGTAGTTGTTTAGCAAAACATCTGTTGTTTTTTTTTTACACATGACCAGTGTTACAATCGGAAATAAATGAATAACGTGTCTATGATCGTGAAAAGTTGTTATAAGAGCCAAACAAGCAGATATTGAGTGACACGGAAATAATTTACCAACATAAAAGTGTTTAGCAAAATAAAGAAAATTATGTTGGTTTCTTTTCGAATTTTACTACTCTGAAGTATGGTAATAAAACAATTGGCGGTTTTATAATAATAATAATAATATGGAGTAAGTAGATGCAATTGAGGGTTATGTGATGCGAAAATGTAGGCTATCTCCCATAACATCTTCACACTGTAGGCCTATAATAAACCCTCGATTCCGCCGCACATATATGTAGATAATTTACTACCATTATAGAAATAATCTGTCGCTGCTGGTATTCCATAACTGTATCAGATTACTTCTGTTTCATTCCTAAAGTGCTGCAACTTTCTCTTCCCACAACCAAGTTTGCTGACATCAACAGCATAATTCCTTGCCTGTGAATAATTGTTTAGCAATACAGTGGCAATAACTGAAAGTATTTTTTTCACTTAATTGACTAATTTATGCCATCTACGAACCATTTCGAAGGTTCCCCAATCCAGGCCTGGCGCAGATTTTCGTCACTTGGGAACCTAAACACTGGTGTGTAGCCTCCCTTACTTGGTTAATTTGCATTACAGTTGGGGATACAACATGTATCTGGCATTGTTACGGTGCCGAAACATTCCAGGATAATCAAAGTTTAAAACATGAAGTACGATATGTGATAATTCCATGTACCATAGGCATTTAAAAATACCATATTTGCCAGATACAAAGTACACTCGTCAGTGTGTTCTCGATTAGGGATTACAGTAAAAAAAACTCATCTGGAAGGGTAGTATAAACGCTACTATAATGCGTATAAACGTTAAAAGCGTAAGAAACAAAATATAGAAGGAAATATCCCTATGAGATAAGCAAGAACACCTGCCAGACTGAACGTTCCCTCGTGTTCCCGCCTGACAAGGGTATGGCTGATGAACATATTGCCAAGTCTCAGTCTTCCGACCTGTCTAGAGTCGACCGTGATAGAGCTAATAACATCGCATTTGGAATGACTGTAACTTCGCCCTTAACACCAAGCTGAGTTACACCGTCAATTAATTGTTTATTATGCAGGTCCACAAATAAATGGAACTGTTTAAGAAAATCTGCTCCAATTATACCTTTGTTTATTTTAGCTACCACAAATGGCCACTGGAATTTTCGCCTTAGTCCCAAGTTCACAGTCAATATTTTGGTACCACAGGTTGGTATTTCTGTATCGTTGGCTACATACAGTTTATAGGAACTATCTACATTGTCATGCTTTGTTGCTGGCCAAATTGAAACATCCGCTCCACTGTCTACAAGGAACTGCACTCCCGTTTCTTTATCTCTCACAAATAACCGGGATCTGTGGCACAACTCGTGACCTTCTGCAGCAGAACTTACCGCTAATTCTACTGCTGTTTCTCGTTTTCCGGATTCTTCCATCCGCACGGTTGTTTACATTTATCTAGGTAGCATCTTGAGCCAAATTTAAAATGATAGTAACGCAATTTCCCATCTGGATTGCATTTTCTGGTTGAGCGGCTGCGACTTCTACTTCGCCTGGGGCTACGATGTGTTGCTCGTGAGTGATGTCTTCCGATTGGGATAGCTGCTATTTGTTGTTCCAATGCGGTAATTTTAGCTACGATTTCATCCAGTGTTGCACTGCTACTTGAAGAGCACTGATTTGGGTTTTCTGTGGCACTATACAGTTCAGTACGTGGATTCATTTCCAGTATTCTATCTGCCATTATTGACATTTTCTCCAATTCCTCATCACTAACTAGCAATATATTTTTTACTGAGTTTGGAAGTTTGTCTAGCCATAGTGTCCTTAAGACTTTGTTTGAAATATCTGCGCCTGCCAGGGATTGCATTTTGCGCAGCAGCTGACTTGGTTTGAGGTCCCCTAAGTCAATTCCAGTCATTAATCGCTTTATTTTCTTATCTTCACTTTCTTTGAAGATGTTGAGAAATCTTTCTTTTGCCGCGGCATATTTACAGGAGTTATCACAACTAATGATATCCTATATGTTTTCCACATATTTCAGTTCTAATTGCGAAACCAAGTAATTAAATTTAGTCTCTTCAGAGGTGTTCCTGTTAATCGCAAATTGTGCTTCGATCTGGTAAAACCAAATTTCTGGTATATCGGCCCAGAACGGTGGAATTTTAACAGACACTTTACTAACCTCAACTTCTCTGGTAGTGCCATTAGACGTTCGCGCAGCATTATCACTATTTTCAATCATTTCTAGAATCACGTCGGGGTCACCAATTTATAGATACTCCATTTATGTTTATTTCCAAACACTTATTTCAACAGAAAAAACAACAATCAGTATTTCTCCATAGATTACATTATAGGCACGGCTAACTATATATTTCTTCTTTTTCAACTGTTTTTATTTTATTTCTTTATTATTAACAGCTACCTATTGTACCCATGGTACTGGTGCTGACTGGCATTGAACCTGATACTCTAGGTAGCAGAAATCATGCCTATGATTTGAGAGAGTATCGAACTAAAGGTCTCTGAGGGGGAATAACCTCATGGAACCCAAGACCCACATAAATAAAGATTACTGAAGTAATCTCAGCTTGATTCCTGTTGTCTATGAGGACTTATAAGCAATTTTGTACATAAAGAATGCATGATTACTACGGTAACATGCAGGACTTGAGCCAAGAACCAAGATTTCGAGTCAAAGTGACACTTGACAGATTGGCCTAAGCAACTCGGTGGGCCAGACTGTCTCTAGTGAACTACTTTCAAGCGTCATAGGGGGAGCAGGACAGCTACAAATGACCCTAAAAATCCCCGAAGTACAATGAAGAGAAGATGGAAGGGGATGGTGGTCAAGATAAATAAATTGATTATTTGGAAAGTATGCATCCGAGAGAATCAAGATGAACACCCAGATGAATGAAATCCCGAGAGGAAAATTATGAAGCCAGCAAATATGCAAATCGAAGCCTATAAAATATCGGAGGAAAATCACACATAAAGTGCGGAAGGAAAAACATTAGCGTAAACCGACAGGGGATTCCCCAAGTGGATGGCGTGGGTACGCTACCACAGAAACCAATTAATATTAATTAATTGGGCGATCGAATCGTTTGCACGAGGCAAGAACTGTAACCTCCGTGCAAAACTGATCAAGAATGCATTTCCAGGGCCGGAAATTGCAATTATGAAGGAAAGGACGCTCTGATGATCTGAGGGAACTACATTTTTGAGCAAATCCCTTATATGGAGCAGTGAGGCTTGGAGAAGTCAGTCAATGGAAAGAACTCAGGCCGAGGGGATGCTACTCTCGCGCTCGGGAATTGTAAACAAAGCCACGCAAGTGAAGTGCAAAATATTATAAAAGTAATTATGCAGTCAATGGAAAGAGCTCAGGCCGAGAGGATGCTACTCTCGCGCTCAGGAATTGTAAACGACGCCACGCCAGTGAAATATAAAAGTAATTATTCAGGCAACTTGAAGAAGTCAGGCGGAGAGAATGCTACTCTCGCGCACTGAAAATTGTAAAACGACGCCGCGCCAAGTGAAGTAAAAGTCTTCTTACAAGTGTTTGAAGTAATTATAAAGTCTTTGTGAAGTACTCATGTGGGGAGAATGTTACTCTTCAGCATGGAATTGGTAAACAAAGCAACGAGTGCGAAGATAATGGAACTGTAGTTGGAGCTGAGTAAAGCTTACAATTATCAAAAGCCGCACAAGAAGTGACGCGAATAGTGTGTGAACATTGTAATTACACCTGTTAACGGGAATATTTTAAGAGATTCGCGTAGTCATAATTGAGTTTTTACCGTGATTATACACTAATAAATTCACGATAGCTCATGTTATGGGAAGATATCAGAGGCAGTGTGATTATATTCAAGTCACAGGCATTACATTGATGCTAGATGAGATGGAGGAACATTTACATACACAATCGAGGATAGACTCATTGTTGAATTAGGACTTGGGAGCCGTTGGATGAGGATTAGTCAGGATGAACGCGCATGTGATCGAGACTTTCATTGGAAGGATAGGTCAGAAATCGCGCCGCCTGAAACTCTGATATCGCGCAGATGTGAAGCCGAAGAAGGCACCCGTGTGTAAATCAATTGTAATATAAAATTTCATGTGTTTAAGTGTTAACATAAAGTGCTGCGTTAGAAAATATTGTATAAAATGAATGAAAGTGATAAGGTTATTATGTGTAATATCAAAGTGGAAAGTGATGTGAAACCACGAGAAAAGTGTAATGTGACCACCATGATGCATTGTTAGATGCAAAGATGGTGGGTCGCAAGCTGTCTTGTTGGATTCGTCCACCGAATGAGAAAGACGTAAGTACCATTTCAATGTTGTAATGTATCGGTTGATCACATCATACGTCCGTGTCAAAATAAAGCAAAATAGGGAACTTGAAGTAAAGTTTATACGAGTTTCATTCCTCGTAATTGCCGTAAAGAGTTTGCAAATTGAGAATGATTTGGCTTACGACTGATATGCGTAATATCATAATAAATCTAATGTTAAAGTTAATAATTAAGTTAATGAGTGGGCAAAGTCAAAAGAGAAATTAATATTCAGCATGTTATGCATGAAACGATAAATTGCGTCAAATTCCAAGAAATTGCAAGGTAAAAGAGTGTAAGAGTGCAATATAATGTGTCAGGAAATAATGTTATACATGTTCAAATGTAATTATTGTATGGAATCACGCAGTAAGCGTTGTAACGTGAAAGCCAGTAGTTATACCAGTAAGACATGCTAACTAATTGAGAAATAATGTGAAGTCATCAAGTAAACTATATGAAAGGGAAACTGAATTGTCATATGATCCGGAATAATCCAACAGACCTAGTTGTTTGAGCCGCTGATATGTGAGCCGTCTAAAGTAAAGCCACGATTTTACTTTATTAAATGCAAGGAAAATTCTGTAGCACATTGTCAGGACAATATTGGGCTAATTCTTCGAGGGTATTATTGTTGTACAACCTGAGAGCGAAATTTTCAGCCAATAAGGAATAACCGTGTCACCTTAATTGAGCTGCATTATGGAGTGATCCGCCCGTCGTCGTGGTGCGACACCATTGAATTTACGGAAGGGTCTGTGGACGCCGTACCGATACTTCGCACGCGGGAGTGGCAAGCGGTAAGACCACTATTCCACGCATTTAAAAGCCGTATTCTTTCCTCAAGACCTTGTAGCTACCAGAAACCCATTCCCTTGCCATAATATTTAATTGAGCCATGCATTGAGCCAATTAACATTACCCTATCGATAGGAGATAAATATTTGGATTTCCAGATCATAAACGATGTCACAGTTTACGCCCTTGTCCATAGGAAAGAAAGTGAATGAGAAACAGTTAAGACTGTGTTGGTATTGTATGAATGACTAATGAGACAGCTGGAGAAGGGGAGGACTGGTCGGCAAGGGTCGAGCCAGGCGGCCATCTTCTTTTGGGACCAGCTTTTGTTCGCACAGTAGGAGGTACGGCTAATGACCGACCCTGTTAAAAGTGTACTGGGAAATTGTAATGTATAAACTGGCATTGTTAATTAATGAGAAATTGATTGTTTTGATTGCAAAAATCAATTGTTAACATTCAGAGGATATGGATCCCTCTCTTATTTGTTGAAATCGAATGATATTTAGCCGAGTTAATGTTCATAACAGATAACTTCGCTAAAATCACTGACACAAATGTTGAGGCATGAAAACCCAGTTAAAATAGGCATATTTGCATACGGGTAGCCCTGATACGGGATTGACGCAATTGTAACATTAGATCGACTTATATTTTGACCGACACAAGGATGTACGGTGTTGCGATAACTAACTAACATTGTTTATGTAGAGTAGAAAGGTACTATAGCCGCGTTTGTGAGAGAGGGCGGGGGAAGTTGATCGTTACACAGAAGTAAAGTAAATTGTTTAACAAGTAACCAAACACAACAATGGTTAAGGCATTGTTGAATATTAAAGTAAAAGTAAATGTACGATAAGCACTATGGACAGTTAGATCAATCGAATACAGTATCATTTAAGAATAGGAAGTGCTATTTATGTACAGTCTTATGTCATGTTGTTTGATTTGATTCTTTTATTTGGTTATTGTTGTCATAAATTATGTGCATGAATTATGAACATTCGTCGAATGACAAGAATGCTATTTCAAACATGGAATTTATTTAGTGAAAGTGTAGACTAGGGTGTTGAGACACCGCATGTAGACTTATGGACTCACAAGAAGAGATATTGTCGCAGCATGCCTGATGAGATCAAATGTTGATCCAAGCTGCGGAGCACAGATGATGAAAATTAGGATTTAGTGACCCTTTGGAATTATCATCTGTGTGCCCCAAGCTTTATTTGATGTTATTTGGGAGTAATTTTAAATATAATTGATGTTATTGTGTTGTTTTATAATGCCATGATTTTGAATTAAATGCAATTATTTTAGGAATATGTTTGTTATTCCTGTAGAGTAGTACCTGGTAGTATTCAAGTCCTGAGCATGTGTTCGCACTGTGGGGGAGACGTAACGCACCCAGAAAGGGCAGAGCTGTCGGGATGTGAACACATGTTCTCCACATAATGTCAAATGGGTACACTATATCATGTCCACAGCTACCTATATCATGTCTCCTGCACCTACACATGTATACAAATTAGGTTTGGTGATGACTGATGAGTTACACATGTCGATACATTATTTTTATTTAGTTGTTGAATTTAATTGAAAAGTTGCATTCCTAGTACTCTTCAAAAGCCATTGGTCGATACTTGGTTAGACAACGGTCTGGGCGAAATCATTGGTCACTACTAGCTTAAATAGTGCTATCCGAATGAAAATTACTGCTTGTGCCACAAGCAAGGGGGTCCGGGGTGTAAGACCCAGATTAGGTTCACGTATGTGTAGAAAGTAAATTACTGCCTGAGCTGCAAGCAAGGGGATCTGGGGCGTAAGCCCCAGGTTAGGTTCGTGTAGCCTATGTATGGAAAGCGTTATTAACAAAATGGCTGCATTAATGAAATATCGACATCACGAAGGACACTAATAAATGTTTACATGGCAAGCTTATGGGAAAATGTCTGGAAATAAAGGGTTTTGGGTTGGTGAAACGTAAACCGAAATTGGCATTTAGAACAACATTTGGAAATGAGAAGTGTATCGTTTTCCAAATTTTCGTATTGTAGATTACATTTATAAAATATGTATCCCCATCTTTACTTGACATACAGTGCCGGAAAAATTAAAAGCAACTCAGTGACTTTTCTCTTTGTATTGAGCTATTTTATGATTCATTTAGACAGGTATACACAAAGTACTAGACTCCATATATTTTATGAAAGCTTGTTTTATTTACACTCTAATCCATACAATAACTTAACTTTATTGCTGTTTACATGGCAGTTTGTGTAGCATTTGTTAATCGAAGGCCCAAGAGCAAAATTTTACACATGATAGTTTCTTATCTTTGCACTAGTACTTCGTGGGATAGCCTTTTGACCTCACAACTTCTTGACATGGAATATAACCGGATTTTGGAGAGTTTCAACGGGTATTCCGTGATACCAGATGTTTACAATTGTCTCAATCAATTGCACTTTTGTTCTGGGATTCCTTTCTATTATTTTCTTCTTCAATATCATCCACACATTTTCTATGGCATTAAGATCTGGTGAATTGCGAGGCCAAGACAATGCTGTGACATTTTCCTGCTTACGTAGAAAGTCTTGGACCATTTTTGCACGATGAAAGGGTGCTGAATCGTCCTGAAAAATGAATCGTTGTCCTGGAAACAAATCCCGTCCTGACGGCAACATCATCTTCTCCATAATTGTCTTGCTCCATTAACGGTAGATTTTATGACATGAATACGCCCAACACCGTTGTATGAGATACATCCCCAAAGTATAACACTAGTTGGGAACTTAACCGTTTTTATAGTATAGGCAGGATTCAGTGATTCACTTGCTTTCCTAAACCCTCTACAACCCCCTTCACTTCCACCAATGTTGTTTTTTGATTCATCACTAAAGACGACTTTACGCCACTGTTCAGCTGTCCAGTGCTGATGTTCTTTAGCCCACTGTACACGCTTTATACTTTGTTGTTTGGTGAGCATTGGTTTCTTGACAGGCTTCTTAGACACCAAATCAAATTTTCGCAAGCTGTTCCTTATTACAGTTCAAGAACAAACATTAACCCCAGAAGACTTTGCAAGTTCTTCCGAGGTAGCAAATCTGACTTCCAAACATAAACGATGTAAAACATCGTCACATCTGGGCGAAGTTCTCGGTTTTCTGCCACATTTTCCCACTCTACCAACCATAACATCACCCTTATCTCGAAACTTACCCAACTGTACTTTTATGCACACTCACAATTATTTCCGCTATTTCACTTTCCATGACCCTCGCAATCGAAGTCGGTGCGAACTTTATGACCTGCCAGCCCCCAAAGGGGCCTTAAGAGTCATATCAGAAAATTTCGACCAACAGTATTTGATTGAGGTGGTTTGGGTGATTACCGTGAATCTAATTGGCCAGGATATGGCCTAGTGCATTTAAGCATTAGGAAGACAGAAGATAGAAAAGGATAGTAAAAGTTAGATTTCAAAAGAGAAATTTGAAAGTGAAAGTAGAAGTGCTGGATAGCATGTTGGGTTTAAAGTGCTATAGTAGCATATAAGAGTTATTCGACAAGGATACGGGTGTGCTTATGGCGGTTCCCCCTGGCTCGGTGATCATCCAATCTGTTTATGAGAGGGTTGTGCTTGCGTGTAGCTGTTCTGTAGAATTGTCCTGCCTGTCCTCGAATTCGCTCCTGGGTGGTAGCGAGGTTATAATCTATATGCAGTTGAGCATTATGAACATACCAGGGGGCGCCTGATATTGTTCGCAATGCTCGGTTCTGAACAACCTGAAGCTTGTTGGTGGTGGAGGCAGGGGCGTAGCTAGAAAACGTATTTGAGAATTCAGTTTAGTTCAGGGGCCCCAATTGTACGGAACTAGGCCTACACGTCTAAACTTGTGTTTAGAAACTAGTCACGTTCAGTGCAATCTGTATGTAAGATATATCCATCCATTTGTGTGGTATTCTATGAGTATTTTTTGATAACCGGGCGCCCGACCCAGGCGCCGGGCAGACAATGCATTGTTCCCCATTCAGCGCATGACCATGACTCATCGTTCCACCCTTTTCCCCTCCGCTGTGTCATCACACAACAGCAAAGCACAGTAGCAGAGCAGTAGCAGTAGTGTAGTTGGTAAGTCGCCACGCAGTGGTTTCCGGTTAAGTGGCTGAACTTCAAGTTGTGGCTTGCATTGTGCTATTTTTTAACGACGCTATGAAACGTACTTATGAAAGTGGAGCTAAAAAAAGGAAGGATAAAAGATACAAAGAGGAACGGTTCATGCTTGTACTAAATTGCATGGTTGCACCCACATACTCAATCAGGTTTAGAGTACGTTTCGGTGCAGAAACAAGATCAAAACGAAGGAAATGAAAATAATGAAGTTAATAAGAAACCAAAGTGAACTATATTGTAAAAGTGTTATAAGTTGTTAAGCAAAGTAATATTATTGTTCTTAAGAGTTCCATGAACAATATGGTCAGGACGTAATATTTTATAACAAACTAATATCATATTCCGTTAATATTATAAAAAGCATAGAATGTGTGATTTAAAAAAACAATGAAGCGGTTTGCGAATTGCGACGGTTGATTCACTTCACATGGACTGACATATTTGTTTGATATTCACTTCACATTAAAAATCACCCTATCGGATATACAGTATGCATCGTTTCACCGGACGACTATCATTGGTGACACAGTCTTTTTTGTCCCGTTAACCAACCAATGATCAGTTAGTTGGCTTAGTTCAACAGTTAGTTGAATCTGTTTCTACAAATAAAACACTGCAATATACTATAAACCACTACACTAAATTGTATTGCTCAATATTATTCACTATGCATTTTTTCAGATCTTGACGCTCATCAACAGTCTGAATTACATAAAATCGATGTTCGACCATGGCCTTTCATGTGTTGATCAGCCAGTCGATAATAACAAGGACGCAGTAAGCTTGACTGAAATTGGACGCGCTGAACATTATGTTTTGTAAGACAAAATATAATTGCCCAGTCCCGTCAATAATCCAGAAATGAAAAGGTAAATCATAGCATCATGACCTTGTCAAGCTCGTGGTCTCTTTCCAAAACAGCCTGATGGGCGAGGAAGTAAAAGATCATTTTTAACTAATTACTACAGTTTTATATCAGGTTCTGGGATGAAATGTAACAGACTATGGCTTTGCTATTCGCAAAAGTTAGACCGTGTCTACTGCCAACCATGTTGGCTGTTCCCACAACATTCAGAGAACACTTTCGGTAGTACGGGACTAAACGACTGGAAACATCATTCTGATAAAATTAAAACTCATGAACAATCGGATGACCACATATTTTCTTGTGTTATATTTGAGAAATGGAGGAATGATGAAACAATGAGTGATGCTTTCGAAAAACATTTAAAAGAAGAGAAACATTACTGGAGGAACAGTCTAGAAAGAACAGATAATGTTTCATTAACTTTGGCCATCTGTAACCTTGCTTTCCGCGTAAGAAGTAGTAAAATGGAAGATACAAATAAAGGAAATGTCTTGTCTATAATAGAACTTCTGTCTGACTATGACTCTGTACTAAAAACCCTTTTGCAAAAGCCAGCAGGAAGTGTAAACTATTTAAGCCCTAGCATCCAAAATGAAGTTATTTATTTGATGCAAATGAAGTACCGTGCTGAAAGAAATCAAATATGAAATACAGAGCTCTCCATTTTTCTCTGTTATTATGGATACAACTCAGGATATAAGTAAAGTTGATCAGTTAAGTAAAGTTTTCAGGTACCGTACGTCAAAGTGGTAAATGATGAAAAAAATAAACCCAAGGAAATAAAGATTTGCGAGACGTTTACTTCCTTTACAAAAGTTGAAGATCAAAGTGCATTTGGTCTGGCAAGTAAAATATTGGAATCTATTAAAGATCTTGAATTGAAAAAATGTCGTGGACAAGGTTATGACGGCGTAAGCGTAATGAGTGGAGTATACAATGGAGTGCAGAAAAAAGATTCAAGAAGTTGCGCCACATGCATATTTTGTATATTGTGCAAGTCACAATTTAAATCTGGTGTTGAAAGACGCTGTAGAAGCCTATCGTGAAATATCACAGTTTTTTTTAGGATGTACAAAATATCTACAACGTTTTTGGACACAGTATCAAACACTGGCTGGGGCTGCAAGATGCATCTGAAAATGCAAACATAACGTTAAAAACACTCAATCCAACAAGATGGTCGGGAAGGTACGAAGCAGTTCTTTCTTTAAAGGAGAGGTTTGGCGATGTATTAAGAGAGCTGTCCAAACTTATTTTGACAAGCATTCAGGCAAAAGAAAGGAGTGATGCAATAGGATTGAAAAAGAAAATTCAAAGTTTTGAATTTGTGCTTCTGTTAGTTGTACAAACAAAGATTTTGCAGCAACTAAACATCGTATCTAAATGTCCCCAAACTGAAAATATGGATATTGTTTCAGCTTTTGATCTATTAGGTGATGCTCTATTAAGTGTTACAGAACTAAGAAATTCATTTGAGGACCTTGTAAAAGAAGCTTCAACTATGGGCTTTAAGTGCGGAATACCTTGTGAGTTTTCTGAGAAAGGACTAAAGCAAGTTAAAAAGCATTTTGATGAACTGAGTGTAGACCACCGATTTCTCAATCCTGAAACTGATTTCGGGTATCTGTGTTTTACCCCATGATTGATACAATTATGGCTCAGTTAAACAGCAGATTTGAAGGCATGAATTCAGTTATTAATGCCTACAAAGTTGTTCAGCGTTATTTATTGAATAATGCTTCAGATGACGAACTGATTAAAGAGACAAAAAGTTTCGCCGAGACTATTTCTGATGATGTGTCACCAATATTTCCTGTACAAATTTCCAGCGTGCGTGCATCTTTTCCCTCTAAAATTAAGAAAATGTCGACTGTTAAGCAACTGATAGACCTCCTCTACATTGAAAATCACATTCTGGTTGCAAGCTATCCTGACGTGTGTACTGCTTGTTTTATGTTCTTGAATGCACCTATCACAGTGGCTAAACCAGAAATATCTTTTCCAAGCTGAAAATTATCAAGTCCTACTTAAGAAGCACAATGAGCCAAGAACGTTTAAGTGGGTTGGCTCTTCTATCGACTGAAAATGAAAGAGCTCGGAAACTTAACTTCTCACATGTAATTAACAAGTTTGCAGATGCAAAGAGAAGGAAAAATGTATTGTGTAAATTAGGTTAGTTGATAAGTTTATTTGTTTTAATAGATTGTTTAATAATAATACCTCAACAAAAAGTATTGTAAACAATGAGTATAAATCTGTATACTTATTTTATTTCAAGTTATTTGTATATTACATATATAATTTTGAAGTTTCGACCTGGCGTGTATTTTATTTTTAAAGCCTACTACTTCATAGACGATCCTATTTGTTCCCTTTTGTTTTCTACTCTAGCTTCATTATTGTCAGTAATAAAAGAACAAATATGTGTACTTATAATATATATTTACATGCAGTTTTCTTCTCTTTCAAATTTTTCTTATTACGATATCACAATTTCACAAATTGAAAAGCTATAACTATTATTTATCACAGTTATTTACGACATTTCATGGGGCCAACAGTCAAAGTATAAGTTAAATATTTCTAGAAAAAGGGAAGTGGCAAGGGGGTAGGAATTCGAAAAGTGCATAAAGTCACTTTGATGAGTTCTTATCTTCAAACTTTATTGATATTAAATTTTTTAAAGGCTTGCAGTAAGGTCAGGTTTTCAAAATATAGTGAGGGGGCCCCATTTCAGCTTCTTGCCCCGGGGCCCCTTCAGGTCTAGCTACGCCACTGGGTGGAGAGTGCTGCAAATCCCCATGCTGGACTGGCATATTCCATTATGGGTCGTATGATGGTTTTGTAGATGAAGAATTTACTTTTGTCATCAAGAGCCCCATGGGATCTGCGTAAGGGCCAGAGCTTGGCTTGGATCACTTTCGCTTGATTCGCGCACTGGGTAACCTCCTTAGCGAAAGTAAGGCCTTGATCCAGCGTGACACCTAGATATTTAGTGGCTGACTGCCATCTGATTGCTTCACCGAAGAAGTTAAGGTCCTGGACTTCAGTGTGTTAACGTTTCTTTGCAAACAGAGTGGCAGAATATTTACTAACGTTAATTTTAACTCTCCATCTCCTTAGCCAGGGTACAAAGGTGTCCAGAGTGACTTGGAGATTGTTGGTAATTCTATGTCCTCTCCAGGAGATTGTAGAGATGGCAGTGTCATCTGCATATAGGTGGAAACTAGTAGCGTCTGTCTTGGGAATGTCAGAGACATAGATATTAAAAAGGGAAGGAGCTATGACGCTGCCCTGCGGTACGCCGGCTTTGATCCTTCTGATGGAGGAATGGGCATCATCCACCTGGACATAGAATTTCCTGTGTTTAAGGTAAGATTACACGACCTTTAATATGTGGTTTGAAAAGCAAAGTGCTTCATCTTGTACAACAGACCGCTGTGCCATACTATCGAATGCACGACTAATACCTAGGAAGCCAACTCCTGTCAAACGATTTTCGTTGAATTGGTGCGGAATAAGTTCAATGAGCCTAAGTAGTTGGTGCACCGTGGAGTGGCCTTGTCGAAAGCCGAACTGCTCATCATTGATTATGTTATCTATATAGATCTTCAGCCTGGCAAGGAGAGTCATTTTAAAGAGTTTTGAAATAATAGAGAGGAGGTGTCAGGACAGAAATAAAACTACCCGTTCTACTCTTCCTCTTGGTTACGTATATTAGGACAGAAACAAGACTACAGGTTTTATTCTTCCTCTTTATTCATTCATATTAACAGCTCCACCTTACAACAAGGAACACAGGGGTTTGGTTGAATTCTGTGGTCAAGTTCTCAGAATAAGCATGTTGTCAAGGAACAACACAGCATGGGGTAACATCATCTAACATCCTCACACCCTATTGATTCTATCGATAACTTATTGGTTTTAAAAGAATCAAAACAACACAACACATCTAAGTTACTCCCCCTCCCTGTTTTCAGGTCTCTTTAGTCCAACAGTCTGCGAGGGACCTTTATCTTTCTCCCATATTTAGCCTTATAATCCCCTTTTCTCGCTAACAGCTGATCTGGAACAAACTTCTCTTCCGTCAGTACTTCAGCAGGCTCTGTTATCTCCAAAGGAAAAATTCGCTGCACAGGACGGATCATCTCTCCGCGCGTAGTTTTCAGTTTGACAACCCTGATACAACCATCTTTACCAGGGTAAGTTTCAACAACTCGGGCCATGGGCCACAATGTCCTCTTCTTTTCTTCACTTTCGAAAATAACTATATCAACAACTCGTAACATCTCTCGTCCCTTCTACTTTCATTGACGTCGTTGGACCAGCTGACTCAGATAGTCTGACATGAACTTCTTTCTTAATTCATCTCTCAGCCTTTGATAGTAACGATACATCTTACTAAGATCAACTTGGTCCAGGTGGTCAAGATCGGGTACACCTACTTCTGCTATGTCCTGGAGAAACATTGCAGGGGTCAGTGGTATAGGGTCATCTGGATCTTCAGTAATATATATGTCAAAGGTCTTGAGTTAATTGTTGCTTCACAATCACACAATATTGTAGACATTTCTTCATAATGTAAGGATGCATATCCTAAGACTCGTCTTAGCAATTTCTTCACCATTTGTATGATGCTTTCCCACCAACCACCCCACCATGCAGCTGTGGATGGATTGAATTTCCACGGGATTCTCTTGGTCGAAGCGTCCACCTCGATTTTCCCCCAATCAATGCACTGAAAGCTATTGTTGGCTCCAACGAAATTGGTCCCATTGTCACTGTAGACAACCTTAGGTCTTCCACGTCTTGCTATAAATCTCCTAAGAGCGCCTACAAAATTCTTCGTTGACAAAGATGCAGTCAGTTCAAGATGTATAGCCCTATACACAGCACACGTAATGAGCACGATCCAGCACTTACTGCCATCTCTTAACCTCAATGGGCCTGTTAAGTCCACACCAGTAACTTCTAATGTGTTGGCATCTCTCACCCTGCCCTCAGGTAACAGTGCCGAAGATCCCTGAATTCTCTTAACCTCATGGCGATTACATCTTACACATTTAGATAGTACCTTCCTCACAGTCTTTCTTCCCTTTATGATCCAAAACTTTTCACTGAGAGTTGTGAGCACAACATTTAATCCAGCATGATTAATCCGCAGGTGTTGGTCTTCAATTATATGTTCAACCAGCTTGTGATCATTTGGCAGAAGCATTGGAAATCTGAAGTTCTTTTCATCTTGACGCCTTATCACCTGCGTCTTCAAACGGAGAACACCCTCTGCATATTCTAGAACATAAAATTTATTTAAAGGCGATTCCTTCCTACATCCGAAACTTTTCCTGTTGGACGAGTTTTTCTAAATTCCTTTCTGCAGCATCTAATTCTGTAGCAGACAATCCTCCAGTAACCGTCTTCTTCCTTGCGTTGTTAACGAACCGTCGCATCCACGCTACCATTCGACGGATCTTGATGTATGAAGAGAAATATTTTAAGTACCATTCTTCTTCATTACAGGAGGTAGCCAATGATAAAACATCTTTCGTTTTTCTCTCCTGGTTTACCTCTTCTTGATTTACGACAGATTCGGACTTTGGCCATTCTTCTTCAGAAAGTTTGAGCCAGTTTGGGCCCTCCCACCATCGCGACTCTAATAGTTTTTTGTGTGTTAAAGCCTCTGGAAGGTAGATCAGCAGGGTTTTCTTGGCCAGGGATAAGGGCCCAGTCAATAGGGTTGGAGTTGGTGCAGATTTCCTTCACCCTGTTCATAACAAATGTTCCCCGTTGCCCTTCTCTAGTGATCCAGTGCAAAGCAGTAGTTGAATCTGTCCAATAATACATCCTCATGTCTGTAACATTCAACCCCTTCTTCACTTGCATGGCTAGACGTACTCCTCTTAGGCACGCCACTAATTCCAACCTACGAATGGTTATACTTTTGAGTGGAGTAACTCTCGACTTTGCTTGTAGAAAACTTACAGTTACTTGTTGTGTATTTTCACTCCTCAGGAATACAACCGTTGCATAGGATAATTTCGAAGCATCGCAAAAGATGTGTAAGGAACAGGAGTCAACATTTGACAGTGAGGTCCATCTAGGGATTCGTACTGTGCCCGTATATTCGAGAGGAGATCTGTCGGATATCCGTAGCAAAGCTGGATTGTAGATATTGACTGCACCGGCTAAATTACTAATCAAAAATCCCCTCCGACATGATCCTCGAGAACATACGCAGAAGTAAATACGATGAAACTGTGAATTAGTCTATGTACTTAAGCTCAAGGCGAGCACCTACCTTGGTTCTCTCTCGGGCATCACGTAGTCAGCTCCAGACCTAAAAAGGAGGTTTCACAGTGTCATCTCTCTATATCTAAAATAAATCACGCTAACACGACGTCTAACAACGAACTAAACAATTTAATAACATAAGTAAAATAATTCTAAACACACACACAATTAATAATAAAAATACACTCATTCACTCCTCCTCATCTACGCCACTGAAAAGCCGTGTTTCTAGAACACCGGGACATAAATTTTGGTCGGCCTAAGCCTTTTCTACAAGTTAAAACAATTAACAGAGACTAGCGTGCTTCGCATTCCTATGCCACGCTTCTAAGGACACCTGCGCTCACCCGGCGCGTGCCTAAGTCATGTGACATCATCATATAATGAAACCGTTGCTTCACCGGTCTGCCGGCTGATTTCATTCAAGAATTGATGCATTGACAACAACTCTTTTCATTTGTGGGCCATGTTTTGGCCTTGAGCGCTATAACGAATTCTCCAAGAGAACCTTCGTTCGAATGCACCCAGCCAAGAATACCACCTCTGTTGCAAATGACAGCATTAAAATCTCATTCATTCTTAACAAAAATGCAAATAATCCATCCATCCCTCACTCGAAATACTTAAAACTTTCACACAACATAACGTTCATTCTCTCACGTCGTGATATCCCGACGGAGTTGTGTTCATCCATACTGAACAATAAGCAATACGCATTCAAAACATATCGACTTTCACACTTAAGCACTTTTCAAAAACATTAGACAACTTACTATTATTAACACGTTATTCCCTTGATTGAATAATTATATAAAGCTTATTTACATCATGAATTTGAGTTACAATTAATAGCGTGGGCTATTATAATTATAAAATATTATCTATATATACAAAAGAGCATCAGCTCTGATCTCGCATTTAAGCTTACCGCAACTTAATGGGATCCATACAATCTTCCTCCACTTCTGAAATACTACTGCACAATTGTCATTACTGGTTCGTAGTCATATTTAGTCGGATATGCTCGACCAACTAAGGCAAAACATACGCATTTACATAATCGTGCTTAATAAAAATTAATAAGAATAATACATGACAGACGTTAATATCCGTCTTCTCATCTAAATTTCAGTACAAACCTATCATCTCCACATACCCAAAGCCGCGTATAAAATCAAAAAGAGTTCTACAAACTCACATCCAATGCCATAATGCCAAATATTCTTGCCTATGCAACGACTTTAATACAATGCGGTAACTATCTCGCAAACTACTCCTCGTATACCATCTGCATACGGAATTACAAACACTTTAATACACACATAAAGGTTATCATCTTCTCTTCCACAAAACTAGCATTCATTGAAATGGGCATACTCCTCAGCGTTGCCATAACCAACCGCTGGTACATCAAACAATTACATCAGTTGTTAATACATTGCTTTTATACATGCCAACGACTTTTGGACAAAGCGTGTGAGACCTCCTTGTATTTACGTTAAAAATGATACTGGGATATCTCCAAACTGTTGCGTAAACATTTAATAAAAATACTGTACTGTCTCTCCATACTTCTCTGGTTTCACCTTCACAGATGAAGGAATATCACGTCAACAATATGACGTTATATCACCCATTGTGAATAAATAACTACAATTGTTATTTCTGTAAGTCCGATAAATATCAATCTCGACGGAGTAATCTAGCTAGGAATTCCCTACATTCGAATGATACCGTAATAATCTTCCAAGAAGATTCAACTCTCAAATAATTTTAATTGACTGAAAGATCTTAGCTTTCACCAATAAAATATACAGTTTGTCAAATTCCGAATGTGTCTCCATTCTAAACGAATGTCTATGAGTTCTTATGACTTGCATCGGTTATAAGTTAAATGTTTCTTTCCAACTCGATACTAAGTTCATAACGATGCTATGATATTTCACAATATATCACTGGTTCTTTCTTCTGTCTTCAAGTTTCTTCTCGACGAATAAGAAGCCCAATAATTTAATTGGTAACATATACGAAAATGTCTATCACCTGAATTTAAAATGAATTCATAAAAGTTAAAAATAAATTTACTGTTCCTCAATGAAAATTACAGGAATACTGATTCCTTAAACAAGTTAAATATCTCAGTTCAGAAACTGGATCGTAGTAAAACAATATGAAAATGTCGAAACACGATCACCACAAATAATCTCGTAGAATAAAATGTTGTTACATGGAATACATAATGTTTCGAAATATGGATAAAGGAATTGCTCTAGAATGCCACTATAATGCTCTAACTACATATTAATAAACACTGCTACCTTGACTGGAGATCTCCAAGTTCAAGTTAAGTATTAGACAACACTCAGTTGTTTCATCCTTCAAGGAACTAGCTTGGACCCTAGTTCGTCCCCACGAACTTACGACCTCGGACGAGGGAGGATTCCCTCTTCCGGGAAACATCAAGCTCCAACCGGGATCGAACTGCGGACTCCCATCCTTCATCTTCATTGTTGCCGGGTATACGCTGGACATCTTGAAAATCTTCTTGTCTCTTCTTTCTCCGTCATAATACAGCTTCATTATAGTATCGAGTAGTGTTGCAAGTTCAGCTTCATATTCCGAAGTAAATTCGAAATGGAAGCCATGGACCTCACTCGTATATAAAATATTCATTGAGATGGGCTATGAATATTATTATGTAGTCACTGGTGTTAAGTCCGAACTCATGTATGACCATAATGTATTAGAATGTGGTTGTACATAACGTCTCATACTTGCTCGAAAAGTAGACAATCATGAACAATCTCCCTATCGAAGCTCCATTGTTGAATATACTACTCTGTCTTGAATGTATTCCTGGCGCATATACTTTCTTAGTCCATAATTTCAATCATATTACAGTTCTTAAAAGTCTTCATTCGTTGAATATACACAGTCATCATACTTGTGTAACAATATAGTTCCTCAATAATAATAATGTCAATCACTGTTACTGACGTGAATCTGTGCACACGGATCTGTATTCGCAGCAGTCTGGTCTGAACTAAAATGCCTTACTGCGCTGGATTCCGTTTTTTTTTCTATTTCATCTTTAAAATGTCTGTAGTTTTCAAAATCTTCCTTTAATCGCGCTGAAAGTTTATAACACGCTACTATGTGTTCTGCACTATAGACTGTAATTAAAATTGTTCTAATATCGAAAAGTCAAAATTTATTGCGGTATTAAAACTCCTCGCAACTTCACCTATATCGCAAGCACGGCGTTCTCCACTATCTAGCCTCAATCTGCGGTGTCTCCTCGAGTCAACCACTCTCGGACTCGGCTAAGACCTTCGCGACAGCAACTCTCCCGGAGTAAACGTCTGAACGCTTCCAACTTCGCAGGAACAAGTGCCCTGATACCTTGCATCTCCCCTCCAAGACACCTGATCTAGCCGTCATATTTCGTTCCATCGAAAAATTTAGCGGGCACTAGAAAAATGCTTATTCTGACGTATTTCATCCTCCTGTCGACTTCCGAAATATTTCTAATATTTTCTTATAATTTTCTTCTTCTTCTTCTTCTTTTGAGGCCACAAAGGATCACTTTACCCAACCATTAGTTCGTCGACTTGTAGGAACTGTACGAGCCTTGCGGTCCTCCCAGTACTTCTTCATGCGTATTGATCGTCTTGCCCGTTCTTCGGCGGAAAATATTCTTGTAGAAATTTTCTTCTTTGTGAGTGGAAAATGAAACGTCTTATTTTTAAGTGCTGTAGTTAAACTTTTCTTATTTGCAGCATCTTCTGTTGTTAGGTCAATTTCTTTTAAGTCCTCTCTGATTTCTTTTAACCATCGGCATCCAGTTGTTGTGTTTTTTGAAGCAAGATTGTACTGCACTATTTGTTTTAGAAGACGTGAATCTGGCATTCTCATGATGTGCCCAAAGAATCCTAGTCTTTTCTTTCGCATGGTATCAGTAATGGGTTCTAGGTTGTTATAGACCATATTGTTAGGTATTATTCGCCATTGCCCATCTTTTTTATATCCTTTATTGATACAAGTTCTTCCAATTCGCCTTTCGATCTTCTGTAATCTGTCGGTTTTAGAATGTTCATTTAGATGGAATAATGTTTCTGCTGCATATGTGGCTTCCGGTTTTATGACTGTATTGTAATGTTTAATTTTTGCATTAATTGATAAGCATTTCTTTTTGTAAGTTTCCCATGTTAATTTTTGTGCCCTAGATAACTTGTTGGTTCTTATTTGAATTGACGCTTTCTCATTTAAATTGTTTGTTATTAGCTCTCCTAGATATTTGAATCGTGTTACAATTTTAATTTTTGTATCATTAATTTGTATTTCCTTTAATGGTGTTGGTTTTTGTGGCATGATTTCTGTTTTTTCGAATGATATCTTAAGGCCAATTTTATTTGCAATTGTCTGAAGCTCTGATATCTGTGTTTTGGCTTCCTCTAAATCTTTCGCCAATAATGCCATGTCGTCTGCAAAACCAAGACAGTTTGTTTGAAATTTTCTCCCTATTTTTATATTTGGAGGGCATTTCTTAGACCATTCTCGCATTACCATTTCCAATGCACAATTAAATAGTAATGGTGATAAGCCATCACCCTGTCGTAAACCGGTTGTGACCTCAAATGGGTCAGAGAATTCACCTCTGAATTTAACTTTTGATTTGGTGCCTGTAAGAGTTAGTTTTATGAGATTTGTCAATTTGGGGTGTAATCCCATGTGTCTTAGAATTTTTAATAAAGATTCTCTATTAATACAATCATATGCTTTTTTAAAGTCGATAAATGTTATCACCATATCTCTATTCCTTTTTTCTATTATAATCCATTATCAATTTTAGGCTCATAATTTGATCTGGGCAACTTCTCCAGGGCCTGAAACCTCCTTGATATTCTCCTAATTCATTTTCAAGTTGTACTTTAATTCTATTGAGAAGAATTCGAGAAAAAAATTTATAGGTAACATCCAGGAGTGAAATCCCTCGGTAATTGTTAGAGTCTGTCTTATCCCCTTTTTTTATGTAATGGATGGATGATAGCTGATCTCCAATGTTCAGGGAATTTTCCTGTAATCCAGATGTTGACTAGTTGTTGGTGAAGAGCGATTTTTGCCGAATTTCCAGCATACTTCCAAATCTCTGCAAAAGTCTGGTCTTCTCCAGGGGCTTTGAAATTCTTCATCTCATTCAGTGCTATGTAAACGTCTTCTAATGTGGGCGGGTTAATGTTCTCCGGTGGTGTTGTTATTGGAGTGTCAACATCCAATTGGAGAAATTCTATGGGTTCTTCACAGTTTAGGAGTGTCTTAAAATATTTAGCCATAATTTGTGCATTATCCTGGTTGTTGTGGGCCAATTTACCATTTTCATCTTTTAACAATAAGGTAGGTGCTTCATATTTTTCCAGATGTTGTTTAAAGATTTTGTAATAATTCCGCGATTGTGAAATTTTGAATTCCTCTTCAATTGTTTGTAGGGTGTCAGTATGATATTGCCGTTTTATTCTTCTTAAAGTTTTAGTTGTTTCTTTTCGTTGTGTAACTAAATTTTGAAAAGATGTTTCAGATTTTTGGGATTGGTGTAATAACCACGCTCGGTGTCGTTTTTCAATCATCTCATCACATTCATTATTCCACCATTGATGTTTTTTCCGCGGTTTAATTGGAGCCAGGTCTTCTGCTATTCGTTGTAGGTTGTGAACCAAGTTTTCGAGTTTATCAGTTATTTTAATGTTTCCAGTTGCTTTTTGGTGCTGTTCACTGTTGATTAACTGGATAGGATCTATTGTTCGTTTAGTTTTGGGGGTTTTCCTTTGTTGTCTCTTCTGGGGCGTTAGTTTAATTTTAATTTTGACTACGTAGTGATCAGAACCTGTGTCAATTCCGCGGAGGACTTTGACGTTATAGATCTCTTTATGGTGGTGTTTATCCATGCACACGTGGTCCAGTTGCCATTCTCCCTTAGTGTAATCAGGGTGTTTCCATGTTTTAAGTTTTTGAGGTTTTCGTTTAAAACATGTAGATTTTGAGATTAAGTTATGGTTTCGACACAGGTCAACTAGTCGCTCTCCATTTTATTTGTTCTATTGTGTGCTGGCCATTTTCCGATGATGTCACGGTATTTTTTTCTCTACCTAGCTGAGCGATAAAGTCGCCAATTAATAATTTAACATGGTGTTTGGGGATGTTATCTATGGTTCGATCCAGTAGGTCCCAAAATTCTTCTGTTTCTTCACGGTCTTTGGGGGAAGTGTTTTTATCATTAGTGGGTGCATGGGCATTTGTGATAGTATAAATCTTATTAGATGTGTTAAAGGTGAGTGTTGAGATTCGAGGAGATGGTGAGCGGAATTCTTGAACTGAATTTATAATTTTAAGGTTATCAGAAATCCTGTTCCAAATTGTGGAACATTCTTCATGACTCTCTTCCCCGGTATACCCTTATATAGTCGATACCCTTGAAATTCCTAAGCATCCTGGTCAGTGTTCCTCAATTCCTGTAATCCCATGATAAGAATTTTGTGCTGATCCATTATGTCAGTGATTACCTTTAGCTTACCAGTTTGCATGAGAGAGTTCACATTATGTGTAGAGAAGTAAGTTATCTGCATTGGTTTGATTCATGATCTCGTCTTATTCGCGTTTGTTGTAGTGGGATGTTTCCGTGCCTCCGACATCACGGTGTCTCGTAGGTTGCAGCCCACCGGATCCGAATGCTGCTTTCTCTGAACTCAGCCGGTGGAGTATTCCTTGAAAGACTTTCCATGGTTGACTGTCACAGTAACACCGATGAGGGACTAGGTCCCGAGTTACAACTCTGGATGTGATCCAGAGAGGTGATAATAAGGCCGCTCCTCTGGAGTACAGACGCCTTGCGCAGCCGCCTCTAACCTGGAGAACAGACGCTGCATTTTCTACACCGTTGACCACAAGTGGTTCATCCGCCTTTAGGGGAAGTTTCCCACCCCAAGGGCAAGAGAGTGCCCCAACCTCCACCAGTTCATCCGCCTCCCTAGAGAGCCGTTGACCGGGTAGAGGTGGACTCCTTATCCCGGGAGTCACTCGGTCGTCAGAGCCTCGTCAGTCTAAAGCAGGGTGCACCACGTGCAGGTGAGGATGACTTTTGGGTAGGTTCTACCCCTTGCACCCCATAATCTTCATATAATCAATTCATAAAATGACTCTCTTGGGGCCTAAATGTGATAATTCTCCATAAAATTTAGTAGAAGGAACTCCCGTCTTCTCTAAGACTTCTCCTTCTTGGCTGTGGGCTTATAACCAATGGTATAATTTAAAACAATATTTAAACATTTTCTGGGATTGTTCGCTGTTGCTAAGTCAATTCTAAGCTTCTAGAACCTTCGGTTGCTCAATAATATCACGTGACGGAGTCTCCCTCCTGCTCAACGTAGCAACACGACTGGTTTGTGCCAAGTTCCAGCATCGATATTGCTTGGTTAAATTTCATCATGGGGCTTCAAAAATATTTCCATTTTCATCCCAAATAATTCATTTTACGGTGGCATTCTCCCTTTATCTCAAGTTAAAAACAGTTGAAAAATTGTTTTTAATCACTTCGAATCAGGATCTTAGATATATCACTGAACTAGAATATTGAATTATTTTTCAGCCTACTTTCTTAAAATACTTCTTCAGGTTCTTAGCGTTATACTTCCCCAAAATAACGTTATTTTTGTTATCATACAGTTCGTAACAGTTATTTCCATATGCAGTTTCTATGCGGAACGGGTCAATAATGATAACCCCGAATTTTGGGTATATCTTCTTGCTCACGTCCGCTTTGTCTGGTCGGCGCAATAAAACCAAGTCTCTTACTTCTAAAGGCTTACTAAATCTCTTCCTTTCAACTCTTTTCTTGCGTTTATCAGCTGCTTTCTGGAGCTTCTCCTTCGCTCTATCAATCCTTTCCTGTCTTCCTACATCAGGGTCTTTTAGGAATGAAATTAAATGTGCTGTCGCATGGTCTTTCTGGTTTCCTTCCTAAATGTAAGACCAATGGAACTTCTGCCGTGCTCTCTTGAACTGTGGAGTTCAAACATTCTTCAATGATTGGCGCATACTTGACGCAACTGGGGTGATCGTTTGGGCAGAAAATTCTGCAGAATTTACTACATTCCGCCATATATCTCTCGCTAGAATTTGATTCAGGATAACGCACGCTAGAAAATATGTGTCTTATCCCTAGTCTTTCCATATCTGCTTCAAATTCTGCTGAAGTGAACTGGGCTCCGTGGTCTGATAACAAGTATTCTGGTCTTCCTACCTTTGGAAAAACAGCATTTTCCAGCCTGCTTACTACATTTCTCGTGTTTGCTTTCTGCATTGGATCCATCGTGACAAATTTGGAGAAGACGTCCACGGTTACTAACATGAACTGGTTCCCTTGGTAGCCCTTTGGGCAGGGGCCAAATATACCCGCCGCCATTAACTCATGCGGTTTAGAAGGTGTCATGGGCCTTGGTTTACCTTTCATCAGCTCAGATGTGAATTTCCCTCTCTGACATTCATCGCATCATCTTATTATCTTCGCAATGGAAGATCTCATATTGGTCCCGGTAAATCTCTCTTTGAGTGTACTGAGAGTTTTATCTTGACCACCATGTCCTATTGAGTGATGTGCTAGCCACACTAACTTCGTGACAAAATTAGGGGGCACAACTATGCGGAATTTTGTATGCTCGGCGTCTATGTATTTGCATACCAGATCACCGCTCAATACGTTGTGGCGCGACTGTCTTCGAGTTGCTGCATAATCATCATCTGCTATGTCCATGAAACCCTTTAGAAACCTATACATTTTTCTTATTGGAGCGTATCTCTTCTGTGATACACCGATTCGGGCTAATCTCCTCACGGTTTCCAGATCTTCTTCCTCCAATTGTACATGGTTTATCTGCACACTTTTGATAGGGTTTCTCGATAATGCATCAGCCAGTAAATTATCTTTCCCTGGCTGGTGGACAATAGTTGCGTTGAATTGTTGAGTGAATAGGGCCCATCGTGTTAACCTCTCACTTGACATGTCAGTTTGAAGCATAAACTGCAATGCCTTGTGGTCGGTCACGATAATAATCTGATGACCGATTAAGATCTTCTTCCAAGCCTGAATAGCTGTGACAAAGGCTAACGCTTCCAGTTCCGTTGTAAAGTAATTCTCCTCGTGTCGTTTCAACATTCTACCAGTGAAAGCGATATAGTGCTTACCTCCGTCTTTATCCTTTTGATACAATACAGCACTTATACCTACGCGTGAGGCATCGGATTCGATATAGAATATACGATCAAAATCCGGATATTCTAGCTTGTCATTTTGCCTCAGCATCTCCTTCGCATTTTCAAAGGCCTCGTTGGTGGTATTGGTCCACTTCCAACGATTGTTTTTCTTTAGTAACTCATAAAGAGGTGCCATGATCTCGGAATACTTTGGACAGTGACTGCTTATAAATTGGCAAGCTCCCACGAATTCGCGGACTTGCTTGACGTTAGTTGGCTGGAATCGTGTAATAGCCTCCACTTTCTCAAGGTTCGGGTGATAACCTTCGTGATCGATAGTGGGACCGTGAAAATTGATTTTCACGTGCATAAAATGACACTTATCAAAGTTCACTTTTATATTAGCTTCCATTAAGTTCTCGAAAAGCTTACGTAAATGCACCAAGTGTTCCTTTACATTAGGAGATGATATGATCAAATCATCGATGTAGCACATCACGTTCTTCTTGACCTCGTCAGTGAGCTTACCGTCAAGGGCTCGGATTAGTGCTGGTCCACTATTTACTATACCAAAAGGTAGCATTTGAAAAACCCACGAAGTTTGATCAAAGAGAAAACCAGTGTACTGTTTACTCTCTTCTTCATGCTCAATTTGATAGAAAGACGCTGTGAGATCAAGTATTGAGAAACATGCCTTTCCTTTAAATTTTCTCAGGAGGTCACGAATTTTCGGTGGTCGTTCTGCCTCGGGTAGAATTTTCAAATTGATGATCCGAGCATCGAAATATAGGCGTAACTGACCGCTATTCTTCTTCACTACAGTAATGGGTTTGATATATGAAGATGCCTGTTTCCTTATAATACCATCCGCTTCCTTCTTTTTGATTATCCCTCGTACTTCTTCATAGTACTTTTCTGGAATGGGATATATCCTCTTCTGATAGGGGTTTTCATCAGTCAATCTTAGTTTATACTTATAGGCTTTGATTAACCCAGGCTTTTCGTCAAATATGTCATAAAATTCCATTATCAATTCCTCAAATCCTTCAGCTTTGGGGGTAGGACTTTCTCTGGCATTCTCTACCTCTTCAATGACGTTAGTTAAAATTTCTTCCCTATAATCCATATCTAGACTGTTTTTCAATTCCTGTTCTTCTAACTCTTCTGTGTTTATTAACCCTTCACTAAATTTAATACTGTAATCCTGATCTTCATATCAATTACTGATTCCACTTTAGTGATAAAGTCAATGTCTAGCACAATGTCAAAATTTATCTTATCCACCACGATGATAATATGTTCGTAAGCACGTGCATTTATTTCAAAGTTTAACAAAACTTGAATCTTACACTTCACATCTTTATCTTGAAAGATGCCACGCACTTTCACAGCAAATGCGGGCAAAACAGTCATCTTGTCACTTTTCAACAATCTCTGGTAACATTCATTGGACATAATGGACATGATAGCTCCAGTGTCCATCAGAGACTTGCATGTCTGATCATCAACATTTACACAAATAATCGGTAGTTCAAATGGCCTTTCCTCTTTTATGATCTCTTTCTCAAACAACAGATCCTCGTCTGTTACTTCGTATACCTCGTTTATCAATATCTGGTGCAGTGTAGTAGTATTTCCACTCTCCTCTACTTCCGTTTGGAAAATGAAGTTTTTTTTTGTTCTTGAGCGTCATTTTCGTGGTTTCCCTGCTGGCTAGTACCGGGTTTGGGATCCACGCTCAAGCTGTTATTACTTCCATTTCCACTTTCCTTTTCCCTCAGTTCCTTTAAGTATTCCTTTCCTTCCTGATGACGATCGTCATAGTTCTGTTTGGTTAATACTTCTTTCCTTTGGGGTCAGTCTTGGTTATAACCTTGGTTATTCCGGTTGTTTCTGCTGTTATAATTATTATGGTATCTATAATTGTTGTTATTGTGGAAGAAACCACTTCTGCGATTGTCCTGATTGTTACCACGTCCTTGCTGTTGCTGATAGGGACGGCCTCCGCGGAATCTCCTATACCTGGGTACCGGTCTCCTATCTCTGAAACACGTATTTCTTTTGGGACCTTAGTTTCCCTTCTCTTGAACTTTAGGGCTTTCTGCTTGCTGCGTTTGATCTATAAAAACAGTATTGATCTCTTTAAAGTCCTGACGTTGGTTTCTAGCTACGACATTGGGCGTTGGACTAGTATAGTCCAGTTTCTGGAGTAGATCGTCCATGCCGGCCAAATCGCTTATTCCTGACGAAATTATCAGTCTTCTCACCTCGACTGGCAGCACCCTGGCGATAGCATCTATCAGTTGTGCCGTGGAAAGTGGGGGCTGAGGAAAACGTAGGCGGGCAAGCTGCGTTGTAAAGAAATCAGCGTAGTGAGTCGGTAAAGTACCCGAATAATTCCTGGAATATACTTCCGCGCGCAGACTGTTCTGTGCTTCAATTGACCAATACCGCCTTATTAGAGCTTCTGCGAACTCTTCAAAGTCCACGAATGTGTACCTGAAAGGCCTGAACCGCTCAAGAGGTCCGTCAGGAAGATAGCACTCCACAATCTTCATTTCTCGGCCACGAGGAATGTGCGCTTCAATAAAGTAATCACGGATGTTTCAAGCGGCTTCGGTGGCGTAGTTGGTAGCATGCTGAGCTTCTATGCCCAAGATAGCGGGTTCAAACCCGGCCGAAGCCGTCGTATTTTTTAAGAGCGTTAAAATCCCTCAGTATGCCTTCGGAGGGGAAGTAAAGCCGGCTGTCCCATGTCATAGATTTATGGCATGTTAAAGAACCTTCCACTAATTGCACCTGTGTGAAGCTAAATTGGATAGGTTAAGAATGTAAACAACGCTCTTAGGTTTCTATGTTCGTTGCCAAGAGCCGACTGCGGTGGTGTCTAGTAGCTAAGTTATGAACTTGGCCTAGTAATCGTTGACGGTGGCGCTTGGCGGCAAAAGTAGGAACTATTTGAAAAATTCTAAGTTGCAGTACTTAAATTAAAAACAGATAACACACACTAATAAAGTCATCACATTTAACACCGGTTATCAGACAGATTCTACACACACCCAAAGTACACGGGGCTACATGACCGCGTTGTCGCAGCCCCTAAACTTAAGAACCAACCAACCAACGGATGTTTCAGATGTACTCTATTGGGGTGAAAGAGTCAAGGTTATTGAACTTACGAGGCTTGTCCTCAAAGTTACGGATTACCGTCACATTTCTCTGTGGGGAATCTTGGAAACTAGGACGATACCCTCTCCTATCTCTTTCGGGTTCTCTACTTCTTTCTTCGAGTCCATCAGCGTATCTGAACACTCTCTCTTCTGGCCTGATCTCTCTTTCTCCTATCTCAATACTGGGTCTTCTATGACGACTTTCGTAGTCTTCGACTTCTGTCTTTCTTGTCTTCTATTTCCGTATTTATATCTTTCACTAGCTTTTCTATTTCCTTCTTCAAGTCCTCCTTATAAACTTCGAGGTTCGCAACGTCGCCTAAGCTAAGACTTTGCAATCTCCTGCTGATATAATCTTCTATTCCTCTGGACCTTCCCTCATTAATCTCATTCACGACTGTGACAACTGTATCTATCCGCTCGTCTAACGTTTTCTTTAAAGCTTTATTAGCCTCGGTCGATTGATTTTTATCGTATACCTGTCTTAGCAACAATTGATCGATTCGCTTTCCCAAATCTGGCCTTACACTCATAACATCACGGTTTATTTGTAACTGAGTACTGGCTAGTTTACTTTCAATTTTACCTTGAATTAATTTAATATATTCGGTACTGGACTTATCCCACTCATCCTTCCAAATTACCACATTCGCTTTTAGCATTTCGGCGATGTCAACCTCTAAGTCATCCTTAAGGATCTTATTGTGATCTAGCACCTGATTACGCAGAGTATCAACGTTAGTTTTCAACTCGGCTAATGAAACAGTAGTTTTCAGTGTATCATCTACAAATTGAGTTCTTAAAGCACCTATGCCTTCGGAACACTGTGTCTAAGATTCCTCTACTTCCCTTCTGATTTTGATTATGTACCCTTGGACCTTAGTAACATCAAAAAACATAGAGTTTACATCAGATTGAACCTTGCTAATGTCACTCTGTACGCTAGTTATTTCGGTTTGTACATTATTGACATTAACCTGCATGCTACTTACATCTTCGTGTACTTTGTCTACTTTAGTCTGGACAATTAAAACATTGGACTGAACATGGGACACATCAGTGCGGACATTGAACACATCAGATCGAACACTGGCAACCTCAGACTGAACACTGGCAACATAAGTTTTAACAAGGGCAACATCAGACTAGACACTCTAAACTTTGGTCTGTACATTGGCTACCTCAGACCGAACATTACTGACATCATCCTTAATTTCTGTGGAGCTGGTCTGTAAACCCTGTAAAGAAGTATGAATACCCTGGATGTCCTCCTTAAAACTTTCCTTGACACCGCCAACCTTAACAACAGTGTCAAGATCTGTCTGGCGATCCTTTTTAACCCTTTGGCTTTCAAGGTAACGATCTATCGGTACCCACGGGTCCTGCGAAAACTGACAGGGTAACGATCCGTCGTCACCCGCCTTTTTTTATTATTAGTTCATTATTTACGCGCCAGATAGCTGCATTTTTGCACGGAATAAGAAGAGTATATTTGTATCTCACGTTATACTCCACGGGAACTTCCAGCTATCCGTATTTATCCATAATCTTAGAGTCTGAAACATGTGCTCACTGGAGTTCCGAATCTTGTTTACATCGTGATCACCGGCAAACTTCCGTTCATTTCTCTTGTGTTTTCGTACGTGATTATATAGTAAAATTAAGTTATATCGTAGGCAATATATTTAGTTAACGTGTTAGTTCATTATTTAAATAGTTTTCTTAGGTAATTAGGTGCATAGTGATAGTGAAGTGTTAGATATATTTCAGTTAGATTAGGCCTAGTTATTTACCGTGTGTGACATTGCGGAAAGACTTAATTTAGCTGAAGATGATATCACTGAATATCTTGATAATTATTCAAGTGATGATGATGTTACTTTGTCCGAATCGGAAAGTGTAGCGGATAATGATGATCCAGTAATATCTTCATAGGTGAGTGCCACATATTATTTATAAGAAATCTGTGTTTTATGCAAAAATGGCCGACATTTTTCAGTGTTACATCATTTTAACATTTTAATTTATACTTGGATCTAATGCACATAGAATCTTGATATTTACTATGCTAGTAAGCAATATTATAGCCCTCCTACTGACATGAATAACAAACTTGGGCTGTAGATACCATTTTCTAGAATTACTTCCAAACTTTCAAAATCTGAAACTTGTAATTTTGATTTCACATTTCTTATTTTTTTACATTAAACCCTTTTGGTTTAGAGACATGACTTACTTACATTAATAATAAGTGACATATACTCTATACGTTTACCAACTTTCATGTTGATATCTTCATTGGTGTGCCTTCCATGTAATTTTAAAACAAGTGTGTGCATAGTGTGGTAAATATGGCTGTCAGTTTTGACACATCCATCAGCTGAGAGCTTGAAAGCAAAAGGGTTAAGCTGCTCCAGGTCTCGCTTCGTCTCCTGAAATTTCCGCTGCATATCAACCATATTCACCCTCAAATTTTCCTTAATCTGACCCTCAACATTATCTAAACTTTCTTTCATGTTACCTTTCATTTTAGTCATTTTAGTCTTCAGGATATTACTAATCATTTTCTCCAACATCTCTCCCATCATCTTCTGGGCATCTTCTGTCGCCATCGTTGCCATTGCAACAATATCAATTAAACAAATGCTGTAGGAATACAAACAAACAGAGAAATATAACAACACTTTAGAGCGTACTTTCAATCCATGTATTTGGGCATCTTATTGTCTCGCCTTAATATTAACATAATATTAAATTGCCAGACATTCTATATCTAAAATACCTGTCCCTATAGTTCGTTCGTGTGTGATTTATTTTAAATATACTACCTAAAGAACATTTACATTTACTGTCGTTAAAACAAGTTAGCTTTTCATTAACATGACTGTCATCGGCTATGAACCGGTCAAAATGAAATTAGATTCAGATTGAAGGTCATTTCGAAAAATTCCAACTATCATTCCTTTCTCAGGCTATCCATTGGATCTGATCTTTATTTGAGTGCAATTTTATGAAAAACAATACAAATTACCTATATAATTACACTGCCTTTCATCACAGATGGTATGGTTAATTAATCCCATAAACTCAAATAATTAAGTTATCATCTGGATGACTTCTAAATGGCCTCACGAAGCTATTTTCGTTTCCCCAAAAGTAAAGGGCGCCATCTTACCACTGTGCCGTATATTTGAGAGGAGATCAGTCGGATATCCGTAGCAAAGCTGAATTGTAGATATTGACTGCACCGGCTAAATTACTAATCAAAAATCCACTCCGACATGATCCTCGAGAACATACGCAGAAGTAAATACGATGAAACTGTGATTTACATATATGCACTTAAACTCAAGGCGAGCACCTACCTTGGTTCTCTCTAGGGGATCACGTAGTCAGCTCCAGACTTAAAAAGGGGGTTTCACAGTGTCTATATCTAAAATAAATCACGCTAACACGACGTCTAACAACGAACTAAACAATTTAATAACATAAGTAATCTAATACTAAACACACACACAATTAATAATAAAAACACACTCATTCACTCCTCTCCTCATCTACGCCACTGAAAAACCGTGTTTCTAGAACACCGGGGCATAAATTTTGGTCGGCCTAAGCCTTTTCTACAAGTTAAAACAATTAACAGAGACTGGCGTGCTTCGCATTCCTATGCCACGCTTCTAAGGACACCTGCGCTCACCCGGCGCGTGCATAAGTCATGTGACATCATCATATAATGAAACCGTTGCTTCACCGGTCTGCCGGCTGATTTCATTCAAGAATTGATGCATTGACAACAACTCTTTTCATTTGTGGGCCATGTTTTGGCCTTGAGCGCTATAACGAATTCTCCAAGAGAACCTTCGTTCGAATGCACCCAGCCAAGAATACCACCTCTGTTGCAAATGACAGCATTAAAATCTCATTCATTCTTAACAAAAATGCAAATAATCCATCCATCCCTCACTCGAAATACTTAAAACTTTCACACAACATAACGTCCATTCTCTCACGTCGTGATATCCCGACGGAGTTGTGTTCATCCATACTGAACAATAAGCAATACGCATTCAAAACATATCGACTTTCACACTTAAGCACTTTTCAAAAACATTAGACAACTTACTATTATTAACACGTTATTCCCTTGATTGAATAATTATATAAAGCTTATTTACATCATGAATTTGAGTTACAATTAATAGCGTGGGCTATTATAATTATAAAATATTATCTATATATACAAAAGAGCATCAGCTCTGATCTCGCATTAAAGCTTACCGCAACTTAATGGGATCCATACAATCTTCCTCCACTTCTGAAATACTACTGCACAATTGTCATTACTGGTTCGTAGTCATATTTAGTCGGATATGCTCGACCAACTAAGGCAAAACATACGCATTTACATAATCGTGCTTAATAAAAATTAATAAGAATAATACATGACAGACGTTAATATCCGTCTTCTCATCTAAATTTCAGTACAAACCTATCATCTCCACATACCCAAAGCCGCGTATAAAATCAAAAAGAGTTCTACAAACTCACATCCAATGCCATAATGCCAAATATTCTTGCATATGCAACGACTTTAATACAATGCGGTAACTACCTCGCAAACGACTCCTCGTATACCATCTGCATACGGAATTACAAACACTTTAATACACACATAAAGGTTATCATCTTCTCTTCCACAAAACTAGCATTCATTGAAATGGGCATACTCCTCAGCGTTGCCATAACCAACCGCTGGTACATCAAACAATTACATCAGTTGTTAATACATTGCTTTTATACATGCCAACGACTTTTGGACAAAGCGTGTGAGACCTCCTTGTATTTACGTTAAAAACGATACTGGGATATCTCCAAACTGTTGCGTATACATTTAATAAAAATACTGTACTGTCTCTCCATACTTCTCTGGTTTCACCTTCACAGATGAAGGAATATCACGTCAACAATATGACGTTATATCACCCATTGTGAATAAATAACTACAATTGTTATTTCTGTAAGTCCGATAAATATCAATCTCGACGGAGTAATCTAGCTAGGAATTCCCTACCGTCGAATGATACCGTAATAATCTTCCAAGAAGATTCAACTCTCAAATAATTTTAATTGACTGAAAGATCTTAGCTTTCACCAATAAAATATACAGTTTGTCAAATTCCGATAGTGTCTCCATTCTAAACGAATGTCTATGAGTTCTTATGACTTTCATCGGTTATAAGTTAAATGTTTCTTTCCAACTCGATACTAAGTTCATAACGATGCTATGATATTTCACAATATATCACTGGTTCTTTCTTCTGTCTTCAAGTTTCTTCTCGACGAATAAGAAGCCCAATAATTTAATTGGTAACATATACGAAAATGTCTATCAACTGAATTCAAAATGAATTCACAAAAGTTAAAAATAAATTTACTGTTCCTCAATGAAAATTACAGGAATACTGATTCCTTAAACAAGTTAAATATCTCAGTTCAGAAACTGGATCGTAGTAAAACAATATGAAAATGTCGAAACACGATCACTACAACTGATCTCGTAGAATAAAATGTTGTTACATGGAATACATAATGTTTCGAAATATGGATAAAGGAATTGCTCTAGAATGCCACTATAATGCTCTAACTACATATTAATAAACACTGCTACCTTGACTGGAAATCTCGAAGTTCAAGTTAAGTGTTGGGCAATACTCAATTTTTTCATCCTTCAAGGAACTAGGTTGGACCCCAGTTCGTCCCCACGAACTTACGACCTCGGACGAGGGAGGATTCCCTCTTCCGGAAAACATCAAGCTCCAACCGGGATCGAACTGCGGACTCCCATCCTTCATCTTCATTGTTGCCGGGTATACCCTGGACATCTTGAAAATCTTCTTGTCTCTTCGTTCTCCGTCATGATACAGCTTCATTATAGTATCGAGTAGTGTTGAAAGTTCAGCTTCATATTCCGAAGTAAATTCGAAATGGAAGTCATGGACCTCACTCGTATATAAAATATTCATTGAGATGGGCTATGAATATTATTATGTAGTCACTGGTGTTAAGTCCGAACTCATGTATGACCATAATGTACTAGAATGTGGTTGTACATAACGTCTCATACTTGCTCGAAAAGTAGACAATCATGAACAATCTCCCTATCGAAGCTCCATTGTTGAATATACTACTCTGTCTTGAATGTATTCCTGGCGCATATACTTTCTTAGTCCATAATTTCAATCATATTACAGTTCTTAAAAGTCTTCATTCGTTGAATATACACGTCATCATACTTGTGTAACAATATAGTTCCTCAATAATAATAATGTCAATCACTGTTACTGACGTGAATCTGAGCACACGGATCTGTATTCGCTGCAGTCTGGACTGAACTAAAATGCTTTACTGCGCTGGATTCCATTACTTTTCTATTTCATCTTTAAAATGTCTGTAGTTCTCAAAATCTTCCTTTAATCAGGCTGAAAGTTTATAACACGCTACTATGTGTTCTGCACTATAGACTGTAATTAAAATAATTGTTCTAATATCGAATAGTCAAAAGTTATTGCGGTATTAACACTCCTCGCAAATCCACCTATACGCAAGCATGGCGATCTCCACTATCTAGCCTCAATCTGCGGTGTCTCCTCGAGTCAACCACTCTCGGACTCAGCTAAGACCTTCGGGACTGCAACTCTCCCGGAATACACGTCTGAATGCTTCCAACTTCGCAGGAACAAGAGCCCTGATGCCTTGCGTCTCCCCTCCAAGACACCAGATCTAGTTGCCATTTTTCGTTCCCTCGAAAAATTTAGCGAGCACTAGAAAAATGCTTATTCTGACGTATTTCGACCCCCTGTTGACTTCCAAAATATTTCTAATATTTTCTTATAATTTTCTTCATATGATCAATTCATAAAATGACTCTCTTGGGGCCTAAATGTGATAATCCCTATATCCCTATATATATTATAATTGTGAAAGTTTGTGTGTGTGTTAGTTTGTTACCTCTTGACACTAAAACGGCTGGACGGACTTGGATGAAATATGAAATGGAGACAGCTTATACCCTGGGATAACATATAGGCTGCCTTTCTTCCGGAAATAAATCATTGTTCCCGTGGAACAGGCAACATAACTGAAAAGTCACCAAAAATACTCAACCGGGACAAAATATCGAAGTTGTCGCAAAAAGACCGGATAAAGCTCATTTTACGCCCCTCGATGCAAGGAACAATACTCGGTGGGCCCCTACGGGACACCGAAAACCACATTTTAAGGCCCTAAAACCAACCGTTTCAAAGATATTCGTAGAAAACTATCTTTACTCTGATAAACTGATGAAATAATGGCAAGTCCGTTTCCATGGCAACTGAACCTCACGGTATGACATCCGATTTTATATATATCCCTGTAGGAGGGAATGCCAATCAATTTATTATCTCTTTCAAGATATATATGAACACAATAAGAACAGGGTAGCGCACCTGCCTTTCATCCGGAGGCCCCGGGTTCGATTCCCGGCTCCGTCAGAGATTTTAGACACTGACTTGAGGGCTGCAACGGAGTGCACTTAGCTTCGTGAGGACAATTGAGTAGCTGTCTGATAGCGAGGCAGCGCCCCGGTCACGAAGAACAAGATTAACGTCCGGGGGGACACGATGCACTGACCACGCGTCACCGCAATATCTGCAGGCCAAATGGCTGGGAAGCGGTCGCATGATAGGCCTAGGCCCTTCATGGTCTGTAGTGCCAGGGGTAAAAAAAAAATTAGGGAAAGCGCCTTCTAATACCACTTTTAATTTTTAAACACTACGTTAGCGGCTCCTAAGTACAGGTAGCGATATAGCTACGTTCAATTTCATAAACACTGAGCTCACAAATCACAAATCCCGTATAGTTAAGTACAAATATCAGTGTGGTCGTTATTTCAGTAGTAACGAAGCTCTGTGGCGGCTATTGCCGTTTCCGTAACACTTAACGCATCCCGCTGTCACATACCTCAATGTGCACTTACAAAATTGTGAACCAGTCTATTTTACTGAAAAGAATTTCTACGAGCGAGTATCCACTCCGGCAAAATCCACACTCACTACCTTTTCCAAAATTTACACAAGACATGATTTTTAAAGCAATCTTCTGTATGCTAAGGTACAGAGATATACGACATGGAAAGATACAATAAAATATTGGCAAATCTGAGTTCAAGGAACTGCTGTTCAGAATAGGCTTTCGGTACAGGTTATGCGGCCCATGTTCGTAACATGGAATGTTTTCCTTTGACAATCCATCTACACCATGTGCGACGGCAACGCATTTCAATGATCTTTTAAAAACGCAATACTCAGGAAATTGCAGGAAAATTTAAAGTGGGAGCGAAGATTCAAGGAGAAATAATTTCATCTTTGAGATTTGCTCATGACATCGTCATCTTGGCCGATACGCCAGAGGATTTGAACGAGTTTTTGAATGGTATGGACTCCATCTTGAAGAAAGCATTCAAGATGAAAATCAATAAATGTAAAACAAAATTATTGGAATGCAGCCGAAATAAATCAGAAACCTCTATGGTCATCAAATTGGCAGGTGAAACGCTACGGGAAGTAGGAGACTTCTGTTACATAGGAAGCAAAATAACCAGTGATGGACGAAGCAAAGAGGATATAAAAAGCAGGTTGGCTCAGGCAAGGAAAGCATTTCTACAGAAAACGAATCTGTTGACATCGAATATACATTTAGGTATTAGGAAGTCATTTTTGAAAGCTTTTGTCTGGAGTGTGACACTATAAGGAAGTGAAACTTGGACTATTGGTGCAGCAGAAAAGAGGAGAATAGAAGCGTTTGAAATGTGGTGTTACAGGAGAATGATGAAGATCAGATGGGTAGATAGGGTAACAAATGAAGAGGTATTAAGAGGAGTGGGAGAGGAGAGATGTTTCTGGCGACTGCTAATGAGGAGAAGAGATAGGTTGGTACGACACATATTAAGACACCCAGGAATAGCAAGCTTAGTTATGGATGCAAGGGTCGAGGACAAGAACTGTAGGGGTAGACCAGGGTTAAAAAGATTGCCTCGGATGTAGGGTATGGTAGCTATGTAGAGATGAAACGATCATCTTAGGAGAGGGAGACATGGAGGGCTGCATCAAACCGGTCAAAAAACTGAAGACTCAAACAACAACAATTAGGAATTTTAATTACCTAAAGAGGCATGTGAGGCAAAAGGGTTGTTGGAGAATTTCAATCCCTTGGTGTAACACTGGAAGAGACTGCTTAATGTACATCAGCGGCCAAGGTGAGAGATATTTTACTATAGGTCTATTAATAGCGACATGTTGACGTTAAAATCATCAATAAGTGTGGCAAAATTACACCCAGAATAGCTTAAGGAAAAATACTCTTAATTCCCCATATTCCGATAGATTTGCCACTCCAGTGTGCAAGAGTGCAGTTCCCTCTTCAAACAATATTCGCAATTTCTATTAACAAAGCGCAATGACACACACTTAACAGCAGCAGGTGTACATTTAGACAAAACCATTTTTGCCATGGGAAACTGTATGTGGCGTGCTCGCGAGTATATGGACAACAAAATCGTTATGTCTCAGCAGAAGAAGGCAAAACCAAAAACGTAATTATATAATGTGTTCACATAATGTAACATCGTACCCTGCAGGCTTTCACAACTCTATAAAATTCCCACTTTGCTGCTCATATCAATATACTGTATGTATCAGAATTTTCAGAATTAGAATGGACCCACCTGTAGCCGCGATTGCTGTAATAGAATAGACCAATTATCAGCAATAATGCATTGTCCCCCTTGTCTTGATCGCGAGCGAAACCGCGGGTACCTGCTAGTCTATTATATAAAACAAAGTGTCCTGACTGACTCATCATCGCCCAGCCAAAACTATTAAAGTTAGAAACATGAAGTTTTGGGGATATGTTCGTCGAAAACGCCCACTAAGGAAGGATTTTTTGACGTTCAGGTTCTAAAGGGGTGTTATGGGGGTAGACCTGCAATTCATTGAATAACAATATCTCCCGATTGGTTTCATTGGGGGATGTGATACTCGGCATATAAACTCACCATTAAAATAAGACACGTGTCTGAGGGTTTTTCTATGTGGTGTATATTATGAGGTGAAAGGGGTGAAAAGTGGGGGTTGAAGGATTCAAAACGGAGCCTGTATCTCTTAAACGACATAGGCTTGGAGTTTGAAACTCAGCGGAAAAAAAATCAGCTTAAGAAATTAGTAAATAGGTGTTCGACCGTTTTTTTCTTCATAAATCCAATTTAAGGGGCCCATGGGTAGGGTGAAATTCTGGGGGGGGGGAAACAGGAAAGAATGTGTCCTAACTGATTGACTGACTCACTCACTCATCAAACTCAGGAAGAAAAACTGCTTAAAAATAAGTAAATAGGCGTTCGACAGTTGTTTTCATAAATCCAATTTAAGGGGTTCATGGAGAGGGGTGAAATTCTGAAGAAAGAAAAAAAAAAGAATTGAAAGAAAATGTCCTGACTCACTCACTCACTTATCATCGCCCAGCCAAAATTATTGAAGTTAGAAACATGACATTTTGGGGTTATGTTCGTTGAATGTCAAAACCGTCCACTAAGGAAGGATTTTCGGATATTCAGGTTCTAAAGGGGTCTTAAGGGAGTTAAACCTGCATTTTATTGAATAACAATATCCCATGAGTGGTCCGTTTGTGGATGTGATACTCTGCATATAAACAAATCATTAAAAATAACCAGACATGTGTCTAAGGGTTTTTCGATGTGGTGTATATTATAAGGTGAAAGGGGTGAAAAGTAGGGATTGAAGGATTCCTAACGGAGCGTGTATCTCTTAATCGACATAGGCGAGAAGTTTGAAACTCAGCGGAAAAAAACAGCTTAAAAATAAGTAAATAGGTGTTGGACCGGTTTTTTTTTTCATAAATTCAATTTAAGGGGCCAATGGGGTGGGGTGAATTTCTGGAAAAAAGGAGAGAAAGTGTCCTAACTGATTGACCGACTCACTCACTCAAAAAACTCACGAAGAAAACCTGCTTACAAATAAGTTAATAGGCGTTCGAGCGTTTTTTTTTTATAAATCCAATATAAGGGGCCCATGGGGAGGGGTGAGATTTTGGATAAAACAAAAAACAGGAAAGAAAGTGTCCTAACTGATTGACTCACTCACTCATCAAACTCAGGGGGGAAATCAGCTTAAAATAAGTAAATAGGTGTTCGACCGTTTTATTTTTCATAAATCAAATTTAAGGGGTTCATGGGAGGGGAATATTCTAAAAAATAAATGAAAGAAAATGTCCTGACTGACTCACTCACTCATCATCGCCCAGCCAAAATTATTGAAGTTAGAAACATGACATTTTGGGGGTTATGTTCCTTGTATGTCGAAAACGTACACTAAGGATGGACTTTTGGATATTCATGTTCTAAAGGGGTGTTAAGGGGGTTAACTTTTATTTCATTGAAGAACAATATCTCACGAGTTGTTTCATTTGGGGATGTGATATTCGGCATATAAACTAATCATTAAAAATAAGCAGACGTAAGTCTAAGGGTTTATCAATGTGGTGTATTTTATGAGGTGAATGGGGTGCAAGTTGGGGGTTGAATGATTCTTAACGGAGCGTGTATCTATTAAACGACATAGGCGATAAGTTTGAAATTCAGTGGAAAATATCAGCTTAAAATATAAGTATATAGGTGTTCGACCGTTTTTTTTTTCATAAATCCAATTTAAGGGGTTCATGGTGTACCCGTTCGTCCTGGGGATGCGATGACCCATCTGCTATAACATCGCATTCCTGGAGTTCCAGGACAGAGCGGAGTTAAATGAACCTCTAGTCAAATAAGGAATGTGTCGGAAATTCAGCTGAGTTATCGAAAAAGCAGTGGGTATCACGAGACAAAGTATCTCTAGGGTCGTTACGGGCTTAAGTTTAATAGAAATAATGCAAATATAAATGGGCGCCATCAACTGAATTCCTAGCAAACCACTTCCTTTCCGGATAAGCCTTACTCAAGACAAGGAAAGAAAAGGGAACATCACACCATCATCAGATCACAACTAAGATAAAAACAAATTTATTTCACTTTGATAGTCAGACAGACATTTTAAATATAACTCCTACCTAAGAGTATGGTCGAATGCCAAAGTTAAATTGTCATTGTCCAAAAATCGAACCATCTCTTTTCTAATCCAAAATTATTTCATCCACATAACAAGAAAAATCTCTAAAGTTCTCTTGGGTTCTCAGGATCACTGTAGCACTATGTCTTTCGTCACTGACATTTGTGAAACCTGAGACCTAATTTCTCTTTAATTTAACATCATAAATGTGGATTTAAAAAATTATTAATCTGTCTAACCATACACATATTATAATCACATATATTAAACATCACGTAATTTATGGTTTGCATGGCATAATTTAAATGTTGAACATGTTAGTCAAATGCTCCTAAACATCGAATAATTAATTTACACTATTTACATTGTCATTCATAATCACTTATCTGTGAATTACAGAAAATTCATGGCTCATTGGTCATCGTTATCGTCATCATCAAAATTAAACATTTCTCACATTAATTCTCACTTCAAAATTCTACATATTCCTGTCAGAATCATTAATTCATCACCATTACATCATTTAAATTCTCAACTCAAGTTGCAATTCCTTCAAATTATTTCTCAATTAAATTTATTTAATTCCATATAAATTCATTAATCATCAGCTTCTTTAGTTAATTATCACCTTCTAATTCAGTTATTCATCATCATCACAATCGTCTATTAATTTATTTCAATCAGTTTAATTATTCCAATCTTTAATTCATCCAATTATTTAATTCATCGATTTATTCCAAAATTTAATTTATCAAATTATTTAAATTTCAATCTTCTGGTTATTTAGATTTTCATTATTTCATCTAGTCATTCTGATTTTTATTTCATTAGGTCAGATCGTTAATATGCTTAATTCTCAGATTATTATTTCATTAATTACTATTTTCAGAAAATCTTGTATTATCAACTTCATTTATTTGTTTAATTTCCTAACAAATTGTTTAATATGGTTTATAGAACGTTGTCTTACAGTTTTATCACTTCCAAGTTATATCTCGTATTTAATTTATCATGCCAAAAAATATTATTGCCTCCACGACATCACGTTGGATCTAACTATCCACAACTACATTATATTTCCTCAATACTTCAAATATCACATTTGAATACAACAATTATTCCACAAAACTCCATAAATATTCAGCACATACAGCATGAATCTCAACAAATACGCTAGACTGGGTACGACGACCTCATGTCTGCTTCAAAATACATTAGCAACATTGCAACTATCACATGGCAACTTCCACAAAATGCCTATCACAAACTCCACTTAACCATGTTGCATGATCTACAAAAAATATATAACTGGCTTCAAATTATCAACGCACACAATCTCCAATAACTGTAATTACTCTGATCACATCTAGACAACTTCTTAAACAATTGGAAAAATATATTACCTCAGTAATTTAAGATCTGCTTTCAAATAACATAAATTCTCTTACAATTTTCATAACTCACATCACAGAAAAACACCAATGTGCTATAATCTCTCATATCAAAATCTGCAATACTGATCTGCCTTAAAATAATTCTTGACCATTAATGATTCATCTTACAAGATTCAATTACTTTAAATCCTTCTCAAAGGTATCAAACACAATTATAAAAACTCATCAAAAGCATCAGCTGTAACAACTGTTAAACTGAAATTACTCTCAAAAGAGTATAGCAACAAAATATTGGATTGGCAAACAAGAATTACTAAACGCAATCCTGTTGACATTTATCGTTACTTTATTTAACAAAATCTCGACTGATATATGACTAGTAGTTCCTTGTTTGATTCACTTACAATCTCGTGTACACTCGGATGATAAAAATGAGTCCCTCAATGGCGAGTAAGATGTGTAACCACCGTACAGTCGTATAAATACGAAAGACCTCGCCCCGTCGGCTTGGATGATAGTGCCCTGAACGATGGGTAAGATGAGTACCACCATACAATCGTATAAATACGAAAGACCCCATCTCGTAGACTATATGAGTGAATGTACCAGATAGGAATCAACAAGTTTCTAGTTGTCATATAAAAGCGATGTTCATTCACTAAAGTGAATAACTTCTTAATATCTCCAAACAATCCAATGGAAAAAAAATCCCTACTGATGAATAATACACACTCGCTAGTATGCAATGAACTGACGAAGTAATTTTAGATAATCAATTGCAGATCACGAGTTCGAAATACTCGTTACACAAAAAAAACTATTCATGAAAAATATCCTAGCTGGAAAAATGTCTAAAAGACCAAACATCTGCTTAATAAAGCCAACCAATGGTGAGAATTTCGTATAATGATGCCTGCCATATCATATGGTCACTCCATATTCTAGCAAATTCGAAGTATATAAAGTCAAATCATGTCTATATAATCGTATCACTCCTATTAGAAAAATATACATGTGTGCCCAGTATTCATGAAAATAATCGTATCAGGTAGTTATGACTCTTACAGTACCTTTTCAAAATCAGCTGTAATTAAATTTCCAAGATCGTCGATTTTCCCTACATAATGAATTTCTCGAAAGATCGGCGTGAATATCATTCCATCCATGAAATGACGATTGCATTCGAAATCCCAAGTGAATCAGCTGGTGGATCTCCTCTCGTCAGGAATCGAATCCATCGCTCTGCGGTGCCATCTTGTCTCTATCTGCGTCTACTCTGACATGTTGAACTTCGGATTACCCATAGCGGATATTGTCCAACTCCTCTCGAAAATGTTCATGGAAACAGCGGACCCCCTACTCCTCTTCTAAGTTACGCCACTGTTCCATTAAATGTTCAGTTTGAGTATTGAAAGACCAATCTCCAACAACTGCTAAGTCTCACTTTCGTAAAATAAAATTTTACTTGAGAGTGTCCAAGTTTATTAAACACCCTGTAGTTGTCTGTATTTGGTAATTCATGAAACTGCATAAGAAATAAACTTCATTAATGCACGATCTAATATTCATCAGTGCCTATGCTAACAACATTCCGCTTGCTTGAAATTGTTAAAGTAACTTTGAATGCGTTATGGAAAAGCATGGTCATAAAGTTATTCATAAAAACTGTGTTCAAACTGCGTTGAAATGTAGCTTGTAATAAAGTCTCCAACTACTTGCAGTGCTGTTCTAACATATCCCGGCCGTCTGTGATTGCTTGCTCGGCAAGTCCCCCTGGATCAACGACCTGCTTGGCGTTCGCTGCTCGGCGATGCTGAAACTGTCGCCTACACTCTGCCGTGACAGTTTCGGTATGCTACGCGATCTTCACCGTGCGTCTCGCTTGCGCTACAGAGCTCGACCCTACTTGCTCGACTGACAGAGCTCCACTGAATGTGCTGGCACTGTCTTCACTCTTATCTGCCTGGCGCAGACACGTGGTATAGTCCCCCACCACAGTGCTCTCGCGTCACGATCATAGTCTCGAACCCTCATCATCTCGGCTATTCCGTTATAAAATAACTTAAGGGTTATCTGACTTCCTTACCATTATTTCCACATATAATGCATGTTATATATCCTCTTCTAAGATGTTTAATTACCATATTCCATACATATCTTAATAAAGCTTCACATTTCTATTCATAATTCCATCTTCTTACAGATGTCAGTGCCTCCTTGATCCTAGACCTCCTACGTCATCTTGACATTCTTCTTGACTCGATCAGTGCGCTATCTTTTCCTAACTCTTCCCAAAACCTCAACTACGGCTTAATGTCTGCTGGCGTAGCCGATAGCCTAAACTAGATATCGGGTACATCTCTCCCGTACATCTCCTTTTTTATCAGGATTGAGGAAAAAAAATACACTCAGGCATTCTACACACATCAAAAAAAGTTTTGCATCACCTCGGTTCCAAGAGTTCCGGAACCTTTAAATACAAAGGGAATAGAGATCAACACAAACAACATTTCAGCTCGTTTTATTGCTCATGAGACCCACACATTGCATGTTGTACCATTATACAGCTAGACTTTCAGTATTTGTGGTCCAGATTGCAGTACACACCACTACCTCTAATACCCAGTAGAACGTCCTCTTGCATTGATGCATGCCTGTATTCGTCGTGGCATACTATCCACAAGTTCATCAAGACACTGTTGGTCCAAATTGTCCCACTCCTCAACGACAATTCGGCGTAAATCTCTCAGAGTGGTTGGTGGGTCAAGACGTCCATAAACAGCCCTTTTCAACATATCCCAGGCATGTTCGATAGGGTTCATGTCTGGCGAACATGCTGGCCACTGTAGTCGAGCGATGTCGTTATCTTGAAGGAACGCATTCACAAGATGTGCACGATGAGGTCGAGAATTGTCGTCCATGAAGACAAATGCCTCTCCAATATTCTGCCGATATGGTTGCACTATGGGTCGGAGGATGTCATTCAGGTATCGTAAAGCCGTTTCGGAGCCTTCCATGACCACCAGTGGCGTACGTCGGCCCCGCATAATGCCACCCCAAAACATCAGGGAACCACCACCTTGCTGCACTCGCTGGACAGTGTGTCTAAGACGTTCAGCCTGACCAGGGTGCCTCCAAACACGTCTCCGACGATTGTCTGGTTGAAGGCATATGCGACACTCATCGGTGAAGAGAACGTGATGCCAATTCCGTGGGGTCCATTCAGCATGTTGTTGGGCCCATCTGTACCGCGCTGCATGGTGTCGGGGTTGCAAAGCTGGACCTCGCCATGGACGTCGGGAGTGAAGTTGCGCATCATGCAGCCTATTGCGCACAGTTTGAGTTGAAACACGACGTCCTGTGGCTGAACGAAACGCATTATTCAACATGGTGGCATTGCTGTCAGGGTTCCTCCGAGCGGCAATCCGTATTTAGCGGTCATCCACTACAGTAGTAGCCCTTGGGCGGCCTGAGCGAGGCCTGTCATCGACAGTTCCTGTATCTCTGTACCTCCTCCATGTCCGAACAACATCGCTTTGGTTCACTCTGAGACGCCTGGAAACTTCCCTTGTTGAGAGCCCTTCTTGACACAAAGTAACAATGCGGACGCGATCGAACTGCGGTATTGACCTTCTAGGCATGGTAGAACTACAGACAACATGAGCAGCGTACCTTCGTCCTGGTGGAATGACTGGAACTGATCGGCTGTCGTACCCCCTCCGTCTAATAGGCCCTGCTCATGCATGGTTGTTTACATCTTTGAGCAGTTTTAGTGACATCTATGAACAGTCAAAGGGACTGTATCTTGGATACAATATACACAGTCAACGTCCATATGCCGGAGATCTGGGAACCGAGGTGATGCAAAACTTTTTTTGATGTGTGTATATATAATACATGTACACGATAGCTCTACAATTCCCTTACTCAGCATGATGGTTCCTTCTGACTCTCAATAATGATGATTGACTTCCAATGATTAGCATCTTGATTCCGTGTTATTCTGACGTTTGTTTCTTCCTTCGCCACTCGTGCTTGCTCGATTGACTTCTCTCACTGTCTCTTCGGGTGGTGCACTAGGCTGTCTATCTTCTTGCCTCGACCTCTCATGTCCACGATTATCTCGTCTGTCGTTAGGATCGTTTCTTCGGCCATCCTGCCTGTCGTTCCCATTATACTGTTGACCTTGGCTCGAGTTATTTCTGCCCCGATATCTATTGTTATATCGATTCCTGTCTTGATATCTGGAATTCTGGTTATAATTCCTATATCGGCTATCTCTTGCTTCTTGATCGTATGGCCTCTCATATGGTCCTCTATATCGATCATTTCCTCGAGCGTTACGGATGTTTCCTTGATTCCCTTCGTTCCGTCGGTTTTCCCAGGAATCTCTTCTGTCCGTTTGAGCTGCATTGTCGACGACTACCGCATTCACTTCTTGCGTGTTTCTATTGTCGTTTCTGGTGTTTCTAGGCGTAACTTGTGCGCTTGTATAGTCCAATCGCCGCAAAATGTCGTCATAGTGCTCAAGTGTATTGGCTCCCGACGCTATTAGTGATCGCTGTACCTCAATCGGTAACTGTCTCGCTATAGCTTGCAAAAGCTCTTCTTCTGGCAATGGAGGAATCAGAAACTGTAATTTAGCCAGCTGTGACGTGAAATAGTTGGCATAATGCGTCGGATGTGACGTAGAATAGCGCTTTGAGTACATTTCCGCTCTTACGTTAAGTTGATCCTCGGCACTCCAAAATCTCCTCAAGAAAGCTATGGCAAATTGCTCCATATTCGCAAAATTGCCTCTGAACGCTCTAAACCAAGTAAGCGCAGACCCATCTAAGGCGCGTTCGCCTATCCTTAACTCTCTTTCTTTGGCTACCCTATGTTCCGCCATGTAGTCTCGAATATCTCGCAGAAATTCGACTGGTGTGACTCCTGTATTTCCCGAAAACTTCCTCGGCTTGTCATCCAGGTTTCTAATAATGGTGACTGGACCTGAGTATCGTTCGCTTGGACCCAACGTACTCCTATTCAAACTTGGATTATCCTGAGGGGTTGAACTGGCCCTTTCGAATGTCACATTCGGTTGCATTTGACGGTCTTCTCCCATGCTCGCTTCTTGATTAGTCATACTGCGGTCTATCGCTGTCTGATTCATCAATGTTTCCCCTGATGTTATATTCTGACTGGTGAAACTGTTAAACATGGATTCTAGTTTAGTTATCCTGTCTTCTGCTAATTTCTCCACGGTCTTGACCTGAGTTTTCAATTCATCTAGCGATGTAACATCCTGCGTTTTGTTACTCTCGTCTAAGTCGTTTCTTAACTTGTCAATTTTGCCTTCGCACGTATTCTTTACTAACGCGACTTGTTCCTTTAACAGATCAACATCTGTTCTAAATAGAGTTGAATCTATCTTCATCGCTTCCTTGTTCTCCGTAAACCTCGCTTCTAAGTTTGCCATACCTGCGATTAATTTTTCATCTAGCCCTTCACGTTTCTCTTTTGCTTCGGCATCGACCTCACTATACCGTTCTTCCACAATTGCACCGACTCTATTTTTAAACAAAGCTAAGTTTTCATTAACCTTTTGCTCTATATCGTCGTCTATCTTCCTAATATCTTTCTGCAATTGATTTTCTAATGATTTTAAATTAGAATTGACCTCTCCTAAGACTTCCTCTTTAATGGTCCCAATTACTGTCTTTAAATCTTTAATCTCATTACCTAGATTCGTTTCTAGACCTTTAATCTTAGTCTCGAAAGATACTTCGGTAGACCACTCTTGAATTTTGCCTACATCTGCCACTAAACCATCGATGTCGAATCTCAACTTCGATACATCTGATTTAATGTCTTTCTGTATGGACATAACGTCTGTTCTTAAAGTAAAAATATATTTTTCTCCTCTACTTTCTAATTCAATAATATTTTTTCTTAATATTTGAACATTTTCCTCTCCTTTCATGTTTACTGCAATTATGTCTAATTGTAAAGTCTTCAGCATTTCATTATTCTTTAAAGTTAAGCTATTCTCTAATCTAGTTAACTTGTTTTCTAATTCAGTGTTAGTTTCTTCACCACGAGCTTGTAATTTCTCTTCCAACGATTTGAAATTGTCTTCACTATTTGACTGTAATTTTTCTTCCAATGACTTAAAATTGTCTTCACTATTTGACTGTAGCCTAGTCTCTAATAACATCAACTCATCTTTGCTATTTATGGGGCCGATAACCTAGATGTTAGGCCCCTTAAAACAATAATTATCATCATCATCATCTTTGCTATTTGACTGTAGCCTTTCTTCTAATGACTTAAAATTGTCCTTCAAGTTAGCTTCACTAGCTTTTAAATGACTTTCAGTACTAGTCTGTAATCTAGTTTCTAATGACTTCAACTCATCTTTGCTATTTGACTGTAGCCTAGTCTCTAATGATTTTAAATTATCTTCATTATTAATCTGTAATGATTTTAAATTTTCTTCAGTACTAGTCTGCAATGATTGCACATTTTCTTTACATCTAGCTTCTAATCTAGCTTCTGAAATATTAATCTGATCTTTAACTTCCGTTTCCATCTTAGAAATAGTTTCTGCAATACCCGTCTGTAACTCTCCTAACACCTTAGCTAAATCTTCCGGCAACATAATTATATTTTCAATATACGTTTTATATAGAGACGTTAGACAACAACACATCACAATGTCTCAATTCCTGCATTCACTTGGGTATAGGAAAAATGTCTTATAACTAACATGATATTACTAATACGATTAACATGAACACTGAAATGGGCACACAAGTACATTGTCTGACTAAGTTTAATAAATTTTGTAACACACTTAAATGAACTTGAGATCAATCTCTCAGTAATCTAAATCTGATGTGATTCCATAGAATAAACAAAATCGAAGCCCCACTAGTTGGATAAAGCCAATTCTCCCTCTCTCTCTCTGTACCCGTTCGTCCTGGGGATGCGATGACCCATCTGCTATAACATCGCATTCCTGGAGTTCCAGGACAGAGCGGAGTTAAATGAACCTCTAGTCAAATAAGGAATGTGTCGGAAATTCAGCTGAGTTATCGAAAAAGCAGTGGGTATCACGAGACAAAGTATCTCTAGGGTCGTTACGGGCTTAAGTTTAATAGAAATAATGCAAATATAAATGGGCGCCATCAACTGAATTCCTAGCAAACCACTTCCTTTCCGGATAAGCCTTACTCAAGACAAGGAAAGAAAAGGGAACATCACACCATCATCAGATCACAACTAAGATAAAAACAAATTTATTTCACTTTGATAGTCAGACAGACATTTTAAATATAACTCCTACCTAAGAGTATGGTCGAATGCCAAAGTTAAATTGTCATTGTCCAAAAATCGAACCATCTCTTTTCTAATCCAAAATTATTTCATCCACATAACAAGAAAAATCTCTAAAGTTCTCTTGGGTTCTCAGGATCACTGTAGCACTATGTCTTTCGTCACTGACATTTGTGAAACCTGAGACCTAATTTCTCTTTAATTTAACATCATAAATGTGGATTTAAAAAATTATTAATCTGTCTAAACATACACATATTATAATCACATATATTAAACATCACGTAATTTATGGTTTGCATGGCATAATTTAAATGTTGAACATGTTAGTCAAATGCTCCTAAACATCGAATAATTAATTTACACTATTTACATTGTCATTCATAATCACTTATCTGTGAATTACAGAAAATTCATGGCTCATTGGTCATCGTTATCGTCATCATCAAAATTAAACATTTCTCACATTAATTCTCACTTCAAAATTCTACATATTCCTGTCAGAATCATTAATTCATCACCATTACATCATTTAAATTCTCAACTCAAGTTGCAATTCCTTCAAATTATTTCTCAATTAAATTTATTTAATTCCATATAAATTCATTAATCATCAGCTTCTTTAGTTAATTATCACCTTCTAATTCAGTTATTCATCATCATCACAATCGTCTATTAATTTATTTCAATCAGTTTAATTATTCCAATCTTTAATTCATCCAATTATTTAATTCATCGATTTATTCCAAAATTTAATTTATCAAATTATTTAAATTTCAATCTTCTGGTTATTTAGATTTTCATTATTTCATCTAGTCATTCTGATTTTTATTTCATTAGGTCAGATCGTTAATATGCTTAATTCTCAGATTATTATTTCATTAATTACTATTTTCAGAAAATCTTGTATTATCAACTTCATTTATTTGTTTAATTTCCTAACAAATTGTTTAATATGGTTTATAGAACGTTGTCTTACAGTTTTATCACTTCCAAGTTATATCTCGTATTTAATTTATCATGCCAAAAAATATTATTGCCTCCACGACATCACGTTGGATCTAACTATCCACAACTACATTATATTTCCTCAATACTTCAAATATCACATTTGAATACAACAATTATTCCACAAAACTCCATAAATATTCAGCACATACAGCATGAATCTCAACAAATACGCTAGACTGGGTACGACGACCTCATGTCTGCTTCAAAATACATTAGCAACATTGCAACTATCACATGGCAACTTCCACAAAATGCCTATCACAAACTCCACTTAACCATGTTGCATGATCTACAAAAAATATATAACTGGCTTCAAATTATCAACGCACACAATCTCCAATAACTGTAATTACTCTGATCACATCTAGACAACTTCTTAAACAATTGGAAAAATATATTACCTCAGTAATTTAAGATCTGCTTTCAAATAACATAAATTCTCTTACAATTTTCATAACTCACATCACAGAAAAACACCAATGTGCTATAATCTCTCATATCAAAATCTGCAATACTGATCTGCCTTAAAATAATTCTTGACCATTAATGATTCATCTTACAAGATTCAATTACTTTAAATCCTTCTCAAAGGTATCAAACACAATTATAAAAACTCATCAAAAGCATCAGCTGTAACAACTGTTAAACTGAAATTACTCTCAAAAGAGTATAGCAACAAAATATTGGATTGGCAAACAAGAATAACTAAACGCAATCCTGTTGACATTTATCGTTACTTTATTTAACAAAATCTCGACTGATATATGACTAGTAGTTCCTTGTTTGATTCACTTACAATCTCGTGTACACTCGGATGATAAAAATGAGTCCCTCAATGGCGAGTAAGATGTGTAACCACCGTACAGTCGTATAAATACGAAAGACCTCGCCCCGTCGACTTGGATGATAGTGCCCTGAACGATGGGTAAGATGAGTACCACCATACAATCGTATAAATACGAAAGACCCCATCTCGTAGACTATATGAGTGAATGTACCAGATAGGAATCAACAAGTTTCTAGTTGTCATATAAAAGCGATGTTCATTCACTAAAGTGAATAACTTCTTAATATCTCCAAACAATCCAATGGAAAAAAATCCCTACTGATGAATAATACACACTCGCTAGTATGCAATGAACTGATGAAGTAATTTTAGATAATCAATTGCAGATCACGAGTTCGAAATACTCGTTACACAAAAAAAACTATTCATGAAAAATATCCTAGCTGGAAAAATGTCTAAAAGACCAAACATCTGCTTAATAAAGCCAACCAATGGTGAGAATTTCGTATAATGATGCCTGCCATATCATATGGTCACTCCATATTCTAGCAAATTCGAAGTATATAAAGTCAAATCATGTCTATATAATCGTATCACTCCTATTAGAAAAATATACATGTGTGCCCAGTATTCATGAAAATAATCGTATCAGGTAGTTATGACTCTTACAGTACCTTTTCAAAATCAGCTGTAATTAAATTTCCAAGATCGTCGATTTTCCCTACATAATGAATTTCTCGAAAGATCGGCGTGAATATCATTCCATCCATGAAATGACGATTGCATTCGAAATCCCAAGTGAATCAGCTGGTGGATCTCCTCTCGTCAGGAATCGAATCCATCGCTCTGCGGTGCCATCTTGTCTCTATCTGCGTCTACTCTGACATGTTGAACTTCGGATTACCCATAGCGGATATTGTCCAACTCCTCTCGAAAATGTTCATGGAAACAGCGGACCCCCTACTCCTCTTCTAAGTTACGCCACTGTTCCATTAAATGTTCAGTTTGAGTATTGAAAGACCAATCTCCAACAACTGCTAAGTCTCACTTTCGTAAAATAAAATTTTACTTGAGAGTGTCCAAGTTTATTAAACACCATGTAGTTGTCTGTATTTGGTAATTCATGAAACTGCATAAGAAATAAACTTCATTAATGCACGATCTAATGTTCATCAGTGCCTATGCTAACAACATTCCGCTTGCTTGAAATTGTTAAAGTAACTTTGAATGCGTTATGGAAAAGCATGGTCATAAAGTTATTCATAAAAACTGTGTTCAAACTGCGTTGAAATGTAGCTTATAATAAAGTCTCCAACTACTTGCAGTGCTGTTCTAACATATCCCGGCCGTCTGTGATTGCTTGCTCGGCAAGTCCCCCTGGATCAACGACCTGCTTGGCGTTCGCTGCTCGGCGATGCTGAAACTGTCGCCTACACTCTGCCGTGACAGTTTCGGTATGCTACGCGACCTTCACCGTGCGTCTCGCTTGCGCTACAGAGCTCGACCCTACTTGCTCGACTGACAGAGCTCCACTGAATGTGCTGGCACTGTCTTCACTCTTATCTGCCTGGCGCAGACACGTGGTATAGTCCCCCACCACAGTGCTCTCGCGTCACGATCATAGTCTCGAACCCTCATCATCTCGGCTATTCCGTTATAAAATAACTTAAGGGTTATCTGACTTCCTTACCATTATTTCCACATATAATGCATGTTATATATCCTCTTCTAAGATGTTTAATTACCATATTCCATACATATCTTAATAAAGCTTCACATTTCTATTCATAATTCCATCTTCTTACAGATGTCAGTGCCTCCTTGATCCTAGACCTCCTACGTCATCTTGACATTCTTCTTGACTCGATCGGTGCGCTATCTTTTCCTAACTCTTCCCAAAACCTCAACTACGGCTTAATGTCTGCTGGCGTAGCCGATAGCCTAAACTAGGTATCGGGTACAATGGGGAGGGGTGAAATTCTGAAAAATAAGTGAAAGAAAAGGTCCTGACTTACTCACTCACTCATCATCGCCCAGCCAAAATTATTGAAGTTGGAAACATCAAATTTTGGGGATATGTTCCTTGTATGTCGAAAACGTCCACTAAGGAAAGATTTTTGGATATTCAGGTTCTAAAGCGGTGTTAAGGGGATAAGCGTGCATTTCATTGAGTAACAATATCTCACGAGAGGTTTCATTTGGGGATGTGATACTTGGCATATATACTAATCATTAAATCTAAGCTGACTCATGTCTAATGGTTTTTCGATGTGGTGTATATTATGAGGTGAAAGGGATGAAAAGTGGGGGTTGAAAGATTCCTAACGGTGCGTGTGTCTCTTAATCGACATAGGCGAGGAGTTTGAAACTCAGAGGAAAACAATCAGTTTAAAAATAAATAAATTAATAAATAGGTGTTCAATGTTTTTTCATAAATCCAATTTAAGGGGCCCATAGGGAGGGATGAAATTGTGGAAGAAAAACGTCCACTAAGGAAGGATTTTCGGATATTCACTCTCATCGAACAAACAAAACTATTGAAGTTAGAGGAATGAAATTTTGGGGATATGTTTGTTGTGTGTCGAAAACGTCTACTAAGGAGGTATTTTGGGATATTCAGGTTCTAAAGGGGTGTTAACGGGGTTAAACCTGCATTTCATTGAATAACAATATGACACGACTACGACGCGAGCGAAGCCGCGGGTACCTGCTAGTTCTCCATAAAATTTAGTTGAAGGAACTCCCGTCTTCTCTAAGACTTCTCCTGATTGGCTGTGGACTTATAAGCAATGGTATAATTTATAACAATATTTAAACATTTTCTGGGATTGTTCGCAGTTGCTAGGTCAATTCTAAGCTTCTAGAACTTTCGGTTGCGCAATAATATCACGTGACGGAGTCTCCCTCCCGCTCAACGTAGCAACACGACTGGTTTGTGCCAAGTTCCAGCATCGATATTGCTTGGTTAAATTTTATCATGGGGCTTCAAATATATTTCTATTTTCATCCCAAATAATTCATTTTAGGGGGCAGTACATCCTTCAGAATAGGTAGTACTTCAACCCATTTAAGAAATTCTGACTTTAATTCTTCTGCTAACTCGGAGTCCCAACTCAACTTGGCCTTCCAGCTATTTTTCAGGAGTAATTTAGGCAAGAGTGTGACAGGAGAACTGAATCCGATGGGATCGAATATTCTATGCACCATCGACAAAATAGTCCTCCTAGATATTACTCCTTCAGGCTTGCTCAATCCATCAATACTGCAGAACAGTTTATCTTCATTCTTGTCCCACAACAGTCCAAGGACTTGTGCCGGTCTTGAGTCTTCTTTGCTTGGTAGTAGGGAAGTGTTCTACCAACCCCTCAGCTCAAATTTAACTTCAGCCATGATCCTGATCGATTGTCCCACAAATGTCTTAAGTTCCTCTTCTGAATCAACTGAGGCGACGCAGTTGTCGACATAAAATGAATCACTCAGTTTCTCCGCCACCTCCTGAGATGATTTACATTGATCCAAAAGGTGTTGTATGACAGCTCCCAATAATAATGGGCTGCAGTTCACTCCAAAAACTACTCTACAGTGTCTCATGACTCTTATCTTCTTCTTCTCCTCGAGATTCTCCCACCAACGAAACCTCAGACAATCTCTGTCCCGATCGTCAACAGAGATTTGAAGAAAAGCCTTCTTGATATCCGAAATCACACCGATCCTCCCTCGACGGAATTTGAGAAGAATTGAGGGGATTAAATCTAACAGATTCAGCCCTTTAGCCAGGCAGTCATTTAATGAAGGCCTTCCCTTCACCTTACAAGAAGCATCAAACACTGGTCTTATACTTGTTGTCGAGTTCTCTTTGAACACCCCACGATGAGGTAGTTAATGTCCAGGTCCGTGCACTTCATCATATGGAACGATTTGTGTTACTCCTTCCATTAGCCAATTTTGTAACACTTCATCATAGCACTCAAGTTTCCCAATAGCACAGAGTTTTGATGTCGTCGAGATCAGTCTCTTCTCTGCTACCCCTCGATTATCAGTTAAATCTTCGACACTATTTATCCAAGGGAACTTCACTTCAGATCTTCCCTCAGGATCTCTTTCCACAGTTTCCTTGAAATGGTTTTTACTGCAGTCTCTACCTCTTCCTTTGTTCGCCCTTCACAGGGGTCTGTGATACCCAAGATATTAAAATTTCAAAGGTCCGGTAATCGATAAGTGTGGGTGAGGAGCGTAATTTGCATAGTGGCATGGGTTATAGACTCAGTTTCCGTAATAAACTTGCCCATCACAACCCATCCCAGTCTCGTTTCCACAGCAGTAAGGCCACACTGCAGTTCCTTTATGGTACCAATGTACAATTTTCTTAACGCATCTGCTCCTAACAGTATTTCAACAGGTGGCTGTCCAACTCCTAGGTCAGTAAGATGAACCCCCTTCGCTTTTAATTCTTCAAGCCAGGAACCACCTTTAGGGCGGGCAATACCACCGCATATTAGGGGCTGATCCAACATCTGGACCTCACATGAAAAGTCTGCTGTCAAACTCTTCAATCTAATGTTGTATCGCTTGTGTTCCATTTTTTTTTCGTCGAACCTCCCCCAAACAGTGCATGCACCACGGTTTCAGACTCAACCGCTCTATATCCCAGTGCCTCCGCAGTTCTCTTCAGTATATACGATCTTTGTGAGCCAGTGAGAATAAGTGCCCTTACAGTACGGTACGCAATTTTCCGTATTCACTAAAAGGGTCTGAAGAACTACTTCTGAACTCGACTGATTTGACAGAGAAACGTTCTGTATTTTCTCCGCTATTTCTTCTGAAGCTTGCTTCTGCTTGTCTTCCAATTGGGGACATACAATCGTATGATGCATCCTGTAACAAACAATGCAACTTACTTTGTGTCTACAATCCCTTGCTCGATGCCCTGACTTCAAGCAGACGAAGCATCCGTTCTTCTTTCTCAAGATATCTTGCTTTTTCTCCAGCGATAATCTTTGTGCCTGGAAGCATTCTTTACTTTCATGAGACTTGTCGCAAAATATACAGACAACTCTAGTGTTCTTGTATTCACAGGTGAGTAGATCCATTGCAGATGCAGGGGCTTCTTCCAGGGGCATGTCCTTTTTCCTGTTTCTTTGGACCTTGTCTTCCCTTAATTTAAATCCAGACTTTGCCAGCGAGATTCTATCTCCATTTTCTACTTCCTTCTTCAGAAATAACATCAAATGTTTTAAGCGATCTCCATAGACTCGACTTCCATCATTGTTAATTTCCTCACGATCTGTTGGCTGATTTCGTAACCAGATCTTCAGAATATCTTCTGGGATGGAAGATTCTACAAGTGGAAACAGCATGGCTGCATACTTGTCCGATTTAATGCCGATAGATTCCAGCGCAAGCAGGTGAGCTAAGTTGTCATACAACCTAGAGAGTTCGCGAACGTTCTTGATTTCTGCATCGACAGCTTTCTTAATCACTAATGACAGTAGTTCCCGCACATATTATTCCGTTAGAAGTTCCTCTCTACCAAATCGATTTCGCAGACTTTCAATGGCATTCTCATAGTTTTCCGCGATGGCAGGGAAACTATCAACAATCTCTCGCGCTCTTGAGCCCTCGACAGTTGCTTGGATCAGATACTGGAACTTGTCTTCATTTTCCATCTCTTCGTCCTCATGTATTCTCTTAAACTGACTCCAAAAGCTTAGAAAATCTTTAATCTCGCCGCTAAACGTCTTTAATTCTATTTTCGGAAGCCTTAATTTTCTCTTATTTCCATTCGGTGATGAAGCATTTCATTGCGCCACACTTACGAATCGTACCTGATTAGCCTCAGTAAAATTCTCCATCTTTACTCTTGCACGATCCAACTTTTCTTTATATTCTTCAGAAGTTGAACACTCGGCTTCAAAGTTAGCATTTTCATCCTCCAGCATGAACGAAATGACGGCATCATCTAGGTTGTGTAGGTCAGCCGCTAACCTCTCCACAGTCGTAAACTTCGTTTTCACAACTTCTCTATCGGGATTTTCACAGTCAATTTCTTCAATAAACTTGTCGTAATTCTTAGTAAAAATTGTTCTTACTGCTTTGCGTCTCTTCACGGCTGCTATCATCTTGCGAATTTCACTTTGTTATGATAATAATGTAAGAATATCGACTTACCGATACCGGCTTTTAATCACGCTGGGGTCACCACTAAATGTCAGGACAGAAATAAAACTACCCGTTCTATTCTTCCTCTTGGTTTACGTATATCAGGACAGAAACAAGACTACAGGTTTTATTCTTCCTCTTTATTCATTCATATCAACAGCTCCACCTTACAACAAGGAACACAGGGTTTGGTTGAATTCTGTGGTCAAGTTCTCAGAATAAGCATGTTGTCAAGGAACACCACAACATGGGGTAACATCATCTAACAGGAGGCTTATAGGCCCATAATTTTGCGGAAACGTTCCATTAGCATTGGGTTGGAGGATCATAATGACCTTAGCTAGTTTCCAGGCTGAAGGAAAGTAACCGAATCTGTAAATGGCATTGAAGAGTTTGGTGAGATATGTAAGAGCATTTTTGCTCAAGTTTTTGAGAAATGAGGCTGAGACGTCGTCAGGACCAGGGGCCTTGCGAGACTTCAGCAACAAAGTCGTCGTCACAAGGTTCCTGGTTAGCCTCACAGGCTTTTTCGAAGGTATCCGCCAGGGCGTTAGCCTTATCAACGTTGTTGAAGACCAGTTCGCGTGTGCCATGTAATGGGGGGATGCCAGTTCTTTTACTTTGCAGTTTTTTGGCTATACCATATTGAGGGCTGGAGTTATCAGCCATATTCCTTGTTTAGTTTGCCATGCTTGATTTCTAAGATCAAATGTGGCAGTATGGATGTTACGTTTCAGACGGTACCACTCTTGCTTGAGGCGAAGGTCCCGGGTAGTTTGTCACCTCCATCTGACCATATTTTTCCGTTTGATTGTAGCAAGAAGAGCGGGGGGGGGGGGGGGGGTGAAGGACTTTCGTTTTCTGTGTTGTGGACCAATAGCTGCAGTGCGGGCGGCATGTAGGAATGATTGAGTGAACTTCTCTGTGAGGGAGTCTATATCTTCCTCACAGCGAATGCTGGGATTACCAGCGACGGTAGTTTTTAGGATGTGCTGAAAGTATTCCCCGTCAATCTTGCGTAAGTGAAGAGGGATTTTGGACCGCGAAGGCCTGTAGCTAGTGTTAAGTTTGATAAGGATGGGGTCGTGGTCTGATTCGAGGGCTTTAAGGTTTGAAACATCAATGGGGATATCCAGGTCCTTGCTTATGGCAATGCCCAGGGTATCCGGAAGTTTATTTGAATCAAACGGAAAATAGGTGAACTCAGGTGGAGGATGAATTTAACACCCGTGATCGTCGCAGAACTTCACAAGCAGCCTGTCCTTGGCGTAGGTGATCAGACTATTCCCCAGAGTGATCTTGGAGTTAAAGTCACCCCCCAATATCACTGGGATATCGCCGGGCAACAGTGCCTCCAGATCTGCCGGTATAAGCGGAGCACTTGGAGACAAGTAACAGGACACAAGGCGGTATGATCCGTTGTTAAGTTCTATCTGTATGATAGTGGCCTCAACAAACCTCAATTTGTCAGGTGTGGGGATGCGCTGGTGTGCCAGGTCTGTGCACGATTATGGCGGTACCACCACTCGGACGCCCTATTCGGTCATTACGGTACATACGGTACCCTGGAATGTAGAATCTAATGTCTGGCTTGATATTGGTTTCGCCTAGTAGAGCAATGTCGATGTGTTCCCGATGTAGGACGTCCGAGAGTTTACCTTCCTGAGACTAGATGGAATGAATTCCATGCCATTATCTTGGTAAGGGCGACAGTTCGTTGATTAGCCATTGAAAAGGTATTGGGTGCAAGCTTCAATAATAATCTGAAGTCGGGAAGACGTATCTGGAGCGTTGATGATGCGCCTAAGGATGTCCTTTACGATGGTGAGATCGCGAAGGGAGGGGTCATTAATTAGCCTGAACATTTCAAACATATCGTTTGAAGCGGTCGGAACAGAATTGCTTGGGGCTGATACAGGACGGGAGGGGGGACGTTATTGCTAGTCATAGCAGGCGGTTGCGAAGTGATCGAGGGAGGAGGGCGGTAGGAGGAGTTGGGGGTAGGGGAAATGGCTTCTGCGTAGCTGGTGCCTCCTCTGATGCGGTTGCGGTCTGGGACGTGGCCCGCTGGTGCTTTGCGCGCAGATAGAAGGCGGTTGTTGAAGGTAGCTCTGAGTGTTCTGTATAATTCACAGCCCCTGTAGCTGGTGGTGTGTTTTTCACCACAGTTAGCACATTTGGTTGTGGCATCCTTGTTGCCGTAGAGTGGGCAGTCTTTGGAGTTGTGAGACTCAGCACATATCACACAGCGGGGTTTACAGTGGCAACCGCTGGAGGCATGGCCAAACCCCTGGCACTGATAACACTGTACGGGACCGGACTTTCCCTGATACCTAATTACCGAAACGGTGTTGTATAGGAGGGTCTTGAGGTCGTATATGTTCCTCTCAGGGGCCGTGGTAGAATGGGCAACCAAAAAGAGTGGAAGCTTCTTAGAGCGGTCGCTGGACTAGGTGAGCTGACTGACTCTCTCGATGGAGTAGCCAAGTTTAGTCAACTCCTCGTGAATGCGATCCGTGTTAGTGGAGTGGCGCAACCCTCGGATCACTACCATCCTAACGTTTTGCGGCCTGTGGGTCTAGTGTGAAACTCTTGGTTGCACCCGATCAAGAACTTTGTGAGGGTCCTGTGTTGTTCAGGAGTACTGACAGTGACCCTTACAGTGTTGGGCAGATTCTTGATCTTGAAGGTAAGACCCTTCTCAACAATAATATCAACAATCTTGGGGGCTGGCAGAATTGAATGAGGTGCCAGGTTGCGGATCAGAAATGGGCTGCTCCCCTGAGAACTGTGACGGAGGGAGGTCTTCTAGGGGGCCAAATGGATTGAGGGAGAGCAGTGGCTTGGGTTTGGGGGTCTGACTGGCTTGGGAAGACTTGCAACTACGCTTTCTGCCGTTCACCACTGAGAAAGGACCTTCCTCAGGACTATCCTCACAGGAGGAGCACTCTGAGGTGTCTATGTCAGAAATGGGAAAGTGGGGAGTGGTGGGGGAGTCAGGCGAGTCCTGAGATGAGTGGGAGGGCGGGGAGGGTGAGCGCCAGAGGCGTAGCGCTCTAATACGCCGATACGCCGGGCGTTCCCTGATTTAAAAAATTAGGATGTGTATTCATTAATGAGTAAAATATAACATTGTTTTTATTTTATATAAATGCAACGTTAGCATATTACATGGCGTTACGTTATTTAATCCCCCCCCTCATATAACTGGTCTTAGCTCGGCTGTAGTCTACTGCTGTGCTTTGCTTTTCTTGTTTTCATTCAACGTACGCCAGCGCTTCTTGGCGTCAAGAGCTATGTATCACCCTGGCCAGGCTACGTTGCAGCGCATGCGCGAGTTCATCCTGCTTCCCGGAAGAGAAGTGTTACCGTACGCTGGCGTTTGGCGGGCGTCAGCTTTGAATGATATGTTCTGCTAACTCAATAGCCCGATCGCCGCGCTAGTGCTAGTTTGGAACGAAGGAACTGTAGAAGTGCAGTTTCTTTTAATTGTGCGTGTGTGTGTTTAATGCTGCCAATATGACTGAAGTAAATTCACCTGACTCTAATGTTATTAATTTTTAAAGGCAACTCCTTCGAGCATTTTATCATATGAACAGCGATGTGAATTAAAAACAAAAAGACCAATGCCAAATTTATCAATTAAAGAAGTTGGTAAAAATCGCACACGGGGTTTTCAGCTTTCTTGGTGTGACAGGTTTTCCTGGCTAATTGGGTGTGTTGAAAAAAAAAAAAAAAAAAAAAAAAGGTTTTGTTATGTTTGGCTTATGTTTGGGGCGAAAGATACTGAATAGTGCACAGAAGGAATTTCGGACCTGAGTAATTTAATTTTAAAAGCTGTAGAACACCAGTCTTCAAAACACCATTTGTTACATTGTGGAGCATTTCATCTGCTAGGTAAAACTCGCATTGAGCATGAATTATCTGAAGCCGCTCGACTACAAGCAATAAAACATAATGAGATCGTGTCTTCAAACAGGCAGTACGATATTTGCGACGACTCATTCAATCTGTAGTATTTCTCAGTACACAAAAACTAGCCTTCCGTGGGCATAGAGAAGATGAAAGTGAAAGGGAATTATTTGCAATTGTTGAATCTGCTCGCTCAAAATGAATCGATAGTTGGAGACCATTTACAGTCATCATCATTAAAAGGAACATCTCCAGACATTCAAAATGACTTGATTGAAGTTACAACAATTGCATTATATGAAGAAACCAAATCTGATATAAATGAAGCCCCCTTTCTCTCCATACAAGCAGATGAGACATTAAACGTATCGTGTAAGAGCCATATGAGCATAATATATTACATAGTATGTGGATGATAGAATAGAGGAGAGATTCGTCGCCTTTTATGACGTTTCCAGCTCCGGGATTGTCGGAAGTCGTGAACAAAGTTTTACTATACTGGGAAGTAAATGGAGAAAAAGTCGTAAGCCATACATTCGATGACGCAGTTTTAATGCCAGGCAGAAAATGAGTAGTTCAAAAGCTAGTAAAACAGTTTTGCCCATATGCTCTTTTCATCCATTGTTACGCCCACCAATTAAATTTGGTACTTCTACATGGCTCAAAAACAATAAAACAGGTTCGTTTGTTTGTCTGTGCCTTGACTGCTTTTCACAGTTTTTTCAGCAAGTCTTTTAAAAGGACAGTTTTGTTGACCGAAAGAGGATTTAAGCTTCCACAAGCTTGCAATACGAGATGGAATTTTCATTCGAGGGCAGTTTTCAGCATTATGAAACATTTCCAAGGATTGCACTGTATTTTTGATGAAATTATTGATGATGAAAATTGTGAATGGGACGATGACCCTGTGAACTGTGCCATTCGTCTCAAAAGACATATGGATGACCCAACCTTTGTATATTTGCTATGTGTAATCGAAGCTTGTTTCATTTACACAGATCATCTTTTCAAATTGTTACAATCATCGACAGTGAATATTGTAACTTGCCATAATGAGATAGAGGCTGTCGTCAAAAGCATATCAAACTTAAGAAATGAAGTTTACACTGACAGATGCGTTCAAAATAAGCATCCAGTTGAATGAAAACGTAATGGATGATGGCAAGAAAAAGAACACTTTGAGAGTGCTGACTTTTGAAATCGTAGATTCACTAACAGCTCAAATAAAGAGTAGATTTGAAGATCTTACTCATTTAAATTTCATTGAGTTAGCACAAGAAAAGAAGTTTAAAGAATACACCGAAGCATTCCGCCAGAGCAAATTAGATATTTTGGTAAAACAGTAACCATTCTTTAATGTTAACCAATTACTAAATGAACTTCACATTGTTTATGCAGATCAGACAAAGCATTTAGCTCCAAAAATCTTTTAAAATATTTTGTTACGAACGGTCTTGACTCCATTTATCAGGAAGTAACTACACTACTACGCTTAGTACTGACTTTTCCAACTACTACAGCTAGTTGTGAACGCAGCATGAGCACGCTGATTAGGTGAGCTTTCATCAGAGCCCGAATTTTTTGAACACTCCATAGACATTTTCACAGAAAAGAAGAAAAGACGAATGGAGATGATGTACAAGACTGTTCGAGGTACGGTATGTGACACTATCTTTCATATTAGCTTTTTGATTTGTCCCTTAGTTTAACTGTCGTTATAAACTTTGGCGTCCCCAACTCAAAAGTTCACGCTACGCCACTGGTGAGCGCTGAGCTGAACACGCTGATGGCGGGGTTCCTTCGGGAGTGAAATGATCAGCCGGATCAGAATTGTCAAACTGGGTGACGAGGGGGACCTAGGTGGGGATGTTGGGGGTAGAGGGGCCATCCCGTACAGTGTGATCACTAACCTGAGGCATCCTACCCTCAGACCTGGAGCGAGCGACCATAGTACGGGCCTTAAGGACCCTAGAACCAAGCACGGTGCCATTTTTCGCAAGACAGCGTGACGTCATGGCAATGAGGGCTGTTAGCTCCCCGCCGAGGCTACCTAACTTGAGACTGAGAGGATAGGCAGTGGTGTCCCTAATCAAATGCTGTGGAATGGTTGTGGCGTGAAGCGCCAGGGAGGAGATGATTGGAGGGAAATCAAACGCTTTAGGGCGGTGAAGTTACTTTAATTCGCACGGCAGAAACCCAAATTTGAACCGGTCGCAGCAGGTTACTCAGTTGGTCGGTTGATGCCGGATAAGCTGTGAGTCGGCGATCTGGAATCTGGCTATTCCTAGATGTTTGACGGAGCAAGCAAGGGGCGAAGTTAAAAGACCGTTGAAGACGGCAAAAAGGGCCTAGCAGAGCTAACTGCCAGCTCGTCGACTATAAACAATCGCGCCTAGGTGTCACGAGCTGGTCGTGCAGGTTATTATTATTCTCGTATCAGAAACGTACACTGTAAATATATAACACAGTTATTATATTATCTTTGCCCAAAACTTGGCCACTTCCATTGCTCTCTGTGTTCCCCAACGAAGATCTTCTTCCGTGCAGGATGCTGGGTACAGTCGACACTCAGTCATATGCTGAACAGTGTGGTCTTCTCCACAATCACATTGAATATCATCCTGGTCAATGTAACCCCATCTTGCCATATTAACCTTTGATCTGCCTACTCTAGAGCGCAGTCTATTCAGTGACTTCCAAGTCGTCCATTCCTCGTCGTAGCCAGGAGGTAGAGTTTCAGACACATTTTCCCAACCAGGGGGAAGGTTGGTCGTAGCCCTCGACATTTGCAACCTAGCTTTTTCAGCAGTGGTTCTAAGTTCCTTTGATATTCTAAGGAAACTCTTCCTCGACTTCAGTCGTTGCGGTTGCGGTTCGTGTCCATATAGAGGATGAGTTCTTTCATGCTCCACTGTCTTTCGTTCCTTGTTCGCAGCTATTTCTCTTCGAACAGGGGGTGGTGCTATTCCTGCGAGGAGATAAAGCCATTCGACTGGAGTTGATTTCAAGCAACCTGTTATAATCCTGCAGGTATCGTTGAGAGCTACATCCACCTGTTTGGCATGTGTTGAATTATACCAAACAGGAGAAGCATACTCTGCTGCAGAATAGCATAGTGCCATTGCTGAAGTTCGGATCGTTTCAGGTTGACTACCCCACTGAGATCCAGCCAGTTTGCGTAGGAGATTGTTCCTGGAAGAAACTTTCGACTTGGAGTTCATGCAGTGCTTCTTGAAAGTAAGAGGTCTGTCAAGTGTCACTCCTAGATATTTTGGAGCCTCACAGTGTTCCAGTTCGACCCCCGACCATACAATCTTTAACTTGCGAGCAGCTTCCCTATTTCTCAAATGAAAAGCACACACTTGTGTCTTTGAGGGGTTTGGCTTAAGCTGGTTTGTGTTGTAGAATCTGGAAAGATATTTAAGGGCATTCGTGAGGGTGTTCTCCACTGATTCAAAATCTGCGCTCTGAGTGGCTAGAGCAAGGTCATCAGCATACAGGAATCTTCTGCTGTTCGGGGCTATAGGTTGGTCGTTCGTGTATATATTGAACAGGATTGGAGCCAGTACACTTCCTTGCGGGAGGCCGTTTTTCTGTAGTCTCCATCGACTACGCTGTCCTTGAAAGTCGACGAAGAACCTGCGATTTTGCAAAAGAGTGGCGATGAGCCTGGTTAGGCTAAAATCCTTGCTGAGGTTGTAGACCTTGACTAGTAGTAGCTGATGGTTGACAGTATCATACGCTGCTGATAAGTCGACAAATACCACTCCTGTCACCTTACGAGCTTCAAACCCATCTTCTATAAACTGTGTGAGATTTAGCAGTTGTCCAGTACAGCTTTTACCAGGGCGAAATCCAGATTGCTGAGGTATAAGTAAGGGGTCAATTACAGGTGATAGGCGATTTAAAATCAATCTTTCCAGCAGTTTGTAGAGGTGACATAGTAGTGCAACTGGTCTAAAATTCTTTGGATTATTTCCTTCTTTGCCATGTTTCAGCAAAGCGATCACTCGGCTCTTCCTCCATATCTTTGGAATTTGGCTTCTGCTCACACAGTTGTTGAAAAGTTGGAGAATCCATTTCTTTGTTGTTAAGCCAAAGTGTTTAATTTGCTCGGTCCGTATATCATCCAAGCCAGCTGATTTTCCATTTTTGCTCTGTTTGATAACCTTCTCTAATTCTTCCATGCTGAATGATGATGTGAGATCATTACTCTCCTCTTGCTCTTCTCTTTGCAATTTCGTTTTTTTTTTGATTTGTGGGTTGCCTTCCCGTTCAGCAGTAACTGATGTGCTATTTGGTTGGCAGTGATATTATGATGTGCAGTGGTCTTAGTTGGGTCATTGCTTAGACGTCTCAGAAGTCTCCATGCTTTATGACTGTCTTTTTTCAGATCCAAGTTTTCAATAGTTTTTATCCACTGATCCCTCTTTGTCTCTCTTATAGAAGAAATGAGCTTGTTTCCTGCTTCCACAGTTGCTTCACTGAAAGGATTTTCTTCAAATAAGTTGCTATATTCTACTAGTAGGGTGGCTTGATCTGATGTAAGCCCGGGAATATAAGATGTTCGACAGCCACGGGGGATAGACATCCTTGAACATCTCTTTACAGCCATGGTAAAGGTGTCATAACATTCTGGTACTGGTTCTATGGAAGATACTTCGGTGTCCAGCAATTCTGTAAACCTTGACCAGTCAGCCTTCTTAAAGTTGAATCTCCTCCGAAAAGATACCTTATGTGGTCTTATAGCAGCGAATAATTGGCACATTATTGGTCTGTGCTGTGAGTTTGGTATTGGAGAACAGACAGATTTTACACACTGTTGACTGATACTGCTGCTGCCAAATATGAGGTCAGGATTGTAAGCTCGCCTCCACCTGCCGCTGTTAAAGGATCCAGGTAGTTTTGCATCATGGATTAAAGTCAGATGATTTATTTCTGCCCATTCTTGTACTGCTGTCCCATTCTCATCTTCGTGATCGTAACCCCAAACAGTACTATGGCTGTTGAAATCGCCGATCACAATCTGCACATGTTTATTTTCAAAATTGGATGGTTTGTTAATAATGAATTCAGCACCAGGTGGTTTATAAAAGGATGAGATGGTACAATTAGTTGTTTCTAGGGTGAGGATTTCAATGTTGTTTTCTTCTGTAAATGCTGTAGATACAATTTGAATATCAGGATGAACAAAGATAGCACTTCCATATTTATCATGTGGTCTTTCAATGGCGAGACGCATTCCGCGTATTTTTGGTCTGCAAATGTCACACCGTCTATGTGTCTCCTGTATGCACAGTACATGGCACTGGTGATGAGTGCATAGTTCTTGTAGCAGTTCTTCTTTGGCAGGTGTTATGCCTTCTATGTTAATAGAGATAATCGTTAACTGTGGCCCTGAAAAGGGCTCGAAAATGGATGTTTCTGTTGTGCAGGTGGACAGCCTGAACAGCAGTGATATTCGTAGAAGCTCTTCTCAAAAATTATCACTGGCTGTCAGGTGTCGGGGCATAAGGGGAAGACCTCCAGGCCGGGCGGAAGTCCCCTTCCGCGCTTCTAGAAGATCCGCAGCCCGGCATGCCGGTGTCTTCGTCCCCTCTGACCACTGCCTATTAGGGCCTGTGGTCTCTTCCTGCTGAGGCTGCTGCAGACGACTGAGGGCCGATTGTATAAAGCATTTGATCTCAGTTCACCAGGTTCAGCTGATCTTAGCGCGTGCTGAACTCAGAATTTCTGTTGTATAAACGTTAATCTAAGATCACCGCGTCTTGATCTGAGTTCATATTTAACCGGCGACAGTTCTCGGTTCAGCCATGTTGATCTTAGTTCACAGCTGTTGTCCGTGAAACATTTTAGGGGTTAGATTCCAGTTCTAGGCTGCATTTAAAAGAGAAATATGTTAGAAAGCTTGTACATTAGCAGGTTATACGAAGGTTCTATTTCTTTCTGGACAAGGCCTAATTTGTGCGTGCTCGCTCTAAACGATGATGCATTTTATTCAGAGTGATTTTTGATTTTGAGGGGGAAGAATGCCGTTCTCCTAAAAATCGTGTCTTATTGAGGCAGATGAACGAAATATTTCTTCCGTTTTAAATAAATTTCAAAACACGGCCGGTTTTTTAACATTTTATTGTGTTAGGTCACCCATAAACTATGTTGTTCTTGCCTGTACAAGTCGAGGGTCAGCCTACTAGGCCTAAAGGCTATACGGACGTAATACGTGTTCACATTTGATAAAAATGTATGTTTGCACTCCAAACTGTGTTTTTAATCCGTGATGGTATTGTAACCTTTCTTTATATCGTTGACATATGCACCAATACCGTACGAATGCGATGCACAATTTTGAGGTTAAAAGCATTGCGAGAGGTGCTTCATACCACCAGTGAATATAGTATTAATACCGGTACCACACACATACGGTAGCCTACGGTAATAGTAGTAATAAATGACTATTTTATCCACGGTACTTTTTGTTTTTGAAAGTGGTAGGCCACTGGTACCGGTACTTAATCTTACCTTAACTAATAGGGTAGCCTATTAGATATCCTGTAGAAGAACTATCATAGGCCTAGTATTCATGTGACACACACTTCACATTATTTAAGCCCATAGCCTATGCCAGTAAACATGCACCACAATAATTGCAAGTACATAGCTGGGTGCCATAAGCTACGGTACTTCTAAATAGTCCCTCGTGTAAATTTAGATAGGCCTACATGCACATTTCAATGACTTACATTTATGCAAAATGTTTGATCAAGAAATCTTTGCTATGTATATGAATTTATTTGTACTGAGAAAATGTTTTTTAACATTTCCATCTATCCTATTTTGCTTCCATTCATCTCCACTCCCCACCTTTTACTGTGCTCATGTGTTTTATTTCCAAATACCAGTAGTGTCATTGGAGCTAGGTCATCCAACCATCCCCTGAACTGTGTCCCCGAGCACTTGAGAAGAGGCCCATGTTGTACAACTGCATCACATTAACAAGAAAATGCTAAGACAACACTGTAATAGATCACCAGCTGTAGCATGTAAGGTGTATATTCTCAAATTCCTTTCTTTTCTTTGTGGAAGGCATTTTTTCTTTGTTTGGGGATAGATGTTATCGGCCCATGGTCCAAGACTGTTATGAGGAAATGCAACATGTCCAGAGATTTTAATCCCACTGCTGACATTGATCATCCTGAGCGTAGCTCTTCAGGGGTACCCACACTATACCAAGGCAAATGCTAGAATGCTACTTACGGGACCTGTAAATATCATCCATAGAAAACTTACTAAATCCACTGTTTTCATTACACAGTTACATACTGGTACACTACTACAGCCACCTCAAGTTATCAGACAAAATCAACACACACTCAAGTACACAGGGCTGTTGACCAAGATGTTCCAACGACCATTTGATAACATGTTCTAACGTTTAAATTTTTTAAGGTGTTAAAAACCCATATTTAAAAACTACTTTTTGAAAGAAAAGTGAACCTGGAACCTCCAATAAAACAGTGGTCTGCTTCATAGTGTACCCAATTGTCAACATGTGGAACATGTGTTCGTATCCCAGCTAACTCACGGTCTTTCGAGGCATGGGACGTTCCTGCCCACCATACGACCACATGCTCAGGATTTGAGTCTACCAGGTAACTACTCTACATGAAAGAAACAACATATTCCTAAAATAAAACATTTACTGATATAAAATCATGGCTATACAACAAATACAAACAAAGGATAATTTATATTTAATTCCCACAATTAAAATCAGGGTTATTTTGTGAGTCTCTTCTCAAATCTATTTCTAGCATCCTATCACTGATACTTTCAGACCTCTACGAGTCTCCATAGTGTTCTTTATGTGACACAATTTTACATAACTGGAGTATCACAGCATAAAAGTCACATATCACATCTAAATGACATTAATTCTGTAATAATAAAACATTAATCCATTCTTACGGGCATTTACTTTCATTATCGTAAATTCATTATTTGATGCCTTAATTAACAAATATTGTTGTGTCGTGTGAATCATCTTCCTCCTTCCCATCAATATGAAACGCTAAAAAGTGGTACGTTTCCCTTCCAAAATACACATGGATAGAAATGTTTATAGTTTCACCATACAACGATTTTCTGGGTCTGGTCGAAATTATTATCGTTACAAACGTGTCATGTTCTTAGAAATCATATACCCGTCTGCATAAATTAGCGTGAACTGGGCAAAGATGCACTTTAAAAAGATGCCTAACAATTTATTTGGTTCAGTGTTCCTCCTCAGAGAATAACTGGGCCAAATATTATCCGATTTCAATTATCCGACAATGTATGTGTGTTGAAACACATCCTTTAATTCAATTGGCATCATCATAACAATCATATCTTAAATTACATATCGAAATATCGAGATTCTTCAGTGTCCCACTCTGCTTTAAAAATAAAGGAATCAGGTCGCTAAACCTCCCCTTCCAAGCAGGCAATAAAATTAGTTCCAGCTGGCCGAGCAAGATGGCCGTCGCACTAGTGGTCTACTCCTACTCCCTCTCTTGTTTGCAAGCAAGGTCAACTTTGTTTACAATTGCAGTACAATGGAGTTACGCTAAGTGTTGTTCTCAAGTAATTGAGTCATTCTAATTATTTAACACCTATATTTATAGTGTAATGGGCTCAACTCGGCTCCTTAATTAACATTCATTATGTAATAGCCTTGCCGTTCTATGGTGAATACTAGTGGCTTTGGACGCGCATCATAATGAGAATACAAGATTCTCACCAGCAGCTGTCTCAATAATAACATAATAAGGAAATCTGCGTTTCCTAAACGACGAACTTGATTCTTACCTCTCAGGGCAGATCATATTATACATGTGCTCACGGAGTCTCGAAGAGCTTCCCTCGTGGCAATTATTCCTGCAAGCGATGGATACAGACAGGCTCTGTCTAATTCGCTGCGAATAATAAAAGTATGCACAACGGCGATACTAACTCGTAGATTAGCCAACTTTTCACCTAACGTGCAAGCTATGCTAGTTTGGTCCCCGCAACTTTATTTACGTAAATCACTGGATTCTACGTTACTTCGCTCGCTCTATGCGGCTTCAAACAATACTTCTCATAGATGACTCAATTATTAAGGCACCCGCGTCCCCTCTGCAATTACACTTAAGCCAAAGCTTTAAATTGCTCCTAAAAAACAAGTATAAATTTACTGGCTTACATTACTTTAATGGTTCTCAAATACAATCCTAAGAATTGACCATAACAAATATTCATTCAACACTTCATTTGACACTGAAAAACTTTCGTATCTCGCTATATTTCACGTTACTTTCTCACTGTTTACCAAAATACAGTATCTTTATATTAGACATGACACACTTTGAACGTTATTTAGGCCAAAATGCCTATTACTTTACTTTACTGTTACCGACCCCAGATTATTATTATTATTATCATTTAACGTTACCGTTACATTCATCACAATTTTAGGCCTGACTGGCCCTAAACAAATCACCTTCCAAGCCATATTCTACCCAATACGAGTGGTGAAAACTCGTACAATAAGTGACTGTTACATCTTAGTCTCAAAGTGATGCATCGTTGTATGGTGAATTATTTAGTTAGAATAACATTGTAAATTGGTACTCACTTTTTCATTTTCGCTGGATGATACCAGCATCCCAGCTCCGGGCCTACCATGACGCTTGATTTAAGCCATCATGCTATATCTCACACGACACTTGATTTCACACATGATAATCATACTCTTATCAGTGGCTTCTCTCACTTTTACACAATACATATTAATCACAATACACATAAACACTTTTGAAATCACTATAATAAAATTTATGTACACTTTTTCACTATTTCACAGGTTGATCCTTAATCGGACTCCTCCTAACGCCTGACCTCAGAGATGCGATGAAGCTACGACATCCGCTGGTCTCCGTGAAAGTCTATCTGCGTGTACGTGCGTTCGATTCTCGTTTCCTTCAATACTGTTCATTTTACCGTCATGATTACTGGTGATGTAATGATCCTGACGATACTGCGTCATTTATAAGTATGGCAATACCTCCTGGTATTCAGTGTCCAAAACCATCCTAAATTATTGCTACGCTGTAGCAAATTACACTTGCGTATAATAATGGATGAATATCTTCTGTAAATTAAATCTTATGCGATTCATGATTACTATTAAGAAGCTATATGATGCTTCCATTGTTCTTCAAATATACTTTAACATTTCGCGCACTTATTGGTAGCGTTTAGTTTACGTGTAGACTGCAGATGAACTCAAGACGAACTGAAGAAGACTGGAAGACAACTTGAAGACAACTTGAAGACGATTAAAGACGACTGGCTTGGTCTGCACTGCTTCCCCTAAATGACGTATACACCTTGTTTATCTAGACGTGGGAGTCACATAATCACTTGCGTGCAAGCGATCGCTTCGGCCAATTAATTACAATTAATTGCCTTATTCCATCGCGTCATGACGCCACCATGGTGATTCCCCTCTGGCTGGTCACCAAATCACTCCTCTCGAGCGTAAGTCCGGTGTTAATAGGCTTATTTAGAGATATAGGCTTTAATTTAGGTGTAAAACCCCTCCTAAATTATCTCTCCCAGAATATATTCACCTGGGTGTACATTTCACTCCATTTCAATGCTCCACTTGGCTGTAATCAATTAATTTCCGTGGGCAATTATCCCCACTATAGTCTCAAGCGTTGTCCATTGGGGACTCCCAGGGTCATTAATTTCGAGGTGTCTCCTCGGTCCAGACGAAAGAAGTTCCCTCGACGCCTTGTATCTCCTCCCACTCGCTCGCTGCAATTAGTAAAACGTCAAGCTGGCCTGCTTTCACGTTTCTATACTTTGAAAACGTACATATGACTGCAATTTCTGACAATTATTCCCTTAAACAGCTATGATATTCACAATCTGGCCGTGAAATCATGCTATATTATTATATGTCATATACATCTCATTGCTCTTCGGGTTCCCTGTCACTGTTCCCCCTCAGAGATCAATGGTTCGACTCTAGGCAGAATCATGTGCCTGTTCTTCTCTGATAAGACCCGAGTTCGATGCCAGTCTGCCGTGACCGATTGGGCACATTTTCCCTCGCTAAGCTCGGAAAATTCATTTCACAAGTGAATTTTTCGCGCCTTCAGATGGCATTGACTCCTATTGTATTTACTTTAAGCGGTCAGTGCTCTCGGCAATGGGATGTCTTGTTCCCCCATTCCACTCTGTCTGCCGTCTCGTATACTCTTGTTCTGCTTTCTCAGTTGTTCATTCATCTCCTCTATTTCTGCAGCGGCCTCCCTCAACTGGTCGTAAAGTTCTTTCAGTTGACAGCTGCATTCACCACTCGTTTCCCTTGGGTCTGCGAGCCGGTCGCCTCGCTCCGTTTCTTCCTGGGTCTGCAAGCTTTTCTCAGGACTCTCTGCTTACATACGTAATGACTCCCCGTCCATTTGGGTGTGCATTGCTTGCTCTTCCCTCGTATCATAATCCTCTGGTGGACTATATAACTTCAAATTAGCTGCGTTTACAACAACTTCTCTACCTGTTGCTTCGTCTTTGATTCGGTATGCATTATTTTGCAAGTCCCTTATAATCAGGTAGGGTCCGTGATAGCTATGCTGAAATGTTTTATATTTCCTGCTCTCTGGATCTGAACTAGCGTTTTTTTTTTCAATAAGACGTACTCCCCCACGAGTAGTGGTCTATGGTAGCGTTTCCTCCTGTTTCTCCGCTGCCGTCTGTCTGCTTGTTTCTTGAGATACTCGAATGTTCTCTGGATCCTCAACTCACGTCCAGGCTGTGCATCGACGGGTGTCCGAATGACACTATTCCATGGCCTCTCTGGTCTTCTATCAAGATGTAGGCTCACTGGCACTTCTCCTGTCGCTTCATGCACGGTATTGTTGATACAGTATTCAATAATCTCTAGTACATCGATCCATTTCCAATTCTCCGTAGAGCAGTATATCTTCATGTACTTTTGCAGTTCCCTCATCACTCTCTCAGCGGAATTCGACTCAGGGTGTCGAACTGTGGACAAAATCTGTCTTATACCCAGATTTTCCAACTCCCTGCGAAATTCCACGCTGGTAAAACAGCTCCCATGATCTGATAATATGTTCTCGGGCTTCCCTAATATAGGAATGATTCTTTCCTTCAGCCTCTTAAGTACCTGTTTTGTACTGGTTTTCTGAATTGGACAGAGGACAACCATTTTAGAAAACACGTCTAGTGCAACTAGGATGTGTCTATTTCCTCTTCTAGCTCTAGGAAGCGGCCCAAAATTGTCCAATGCCAGAAGCTGACCTGGCTTCTCTGGTAAGAGTGGTATAGGTTTTTGCCTCATTAAGTACGAGTTAGGCTTTACTCGTTGGCAAATATCACATGTCCTGATTGTATTCCTGACTGTATCTCTAAGTTTTGGCCAAATAAATGCTTCTTTAAGCGGGGCAACAGACTTGTCTACGCCAGGGTGACCAAAAGCTCGGTGTGCTAACCATACTAACCTTCTCTGCAATGCTGGTGGTACAACAATCCTGGGTCAAGTGTGGTCTGAGTCGCTCCATTTATGTAGCATCTGGTTAAACCATAGATACTCCGTTGATAGTGCTTCGGCTTCAACATACATCGGGGTTCCTCTGACCAGCTTTCCCTCGAAGTAATTAATCATCAACCGTATCTAGGGATCTTCACGTTGAAAAACGGTGATGTTCCTCAGATCATCTAAGGTCTTCTGGTCTCTATCTTCTATGTCGATAGCTAGAGCTTCTTCTTCATCAGCTGTCGGGTATCTGCTTAGCCTGTCAGGTATAATATTGTCCTTCCCCGGGCAATACTCGATTTCCACTTGAAATTGCTGTATGTACAGGGACCACCTCGTCAGTCTTTGACTCGACAAGTCAGTTTTCAACAGGAATGTTAGGGCTTTATGGTATGTTCTTAATATAATTCTAAAACCATAAATTAGCTTTCTCCAATACTGTAAGGCGTACAGTATTGCGAGTAATTCGATCTCCGTGACCGTATAATTCTTTTCATTAGGTTTCAACCTTCTACTTATGAATGCAATGTAATTTTTCTCCTCTGGCTTGTCCACATTTTCCTGGTATAACATCGCTCCAATACCTATGAATGATGCGTCAGTCTGGATAATATACTTCTGAGTGTAGTCTGGATATCCCAATTTTACATAATCTTAAAGCATCTGTTTAGATTTCACAAAGGCTTCCTCGCATTTTTCCGTCCACCGCCACCTTCCTCCTTTCTTCAGTAAGTCTTGGAGTGGTGCTACGGTCTCGGTATACTTCAGGCAATGGCTTGAAAAAAATCCAATAACGCCTAGATATTGCCTGACGTTCTTTACATTCGTTGGTCTCGGGAAATGTTTAATAACTTCCAATTTTCCCGGATTAGGCCTAACTCCTTGTGCATCTATTACGTGGCCTAGGAATTTAACTTCTCTCTGACCAAAGTTAGATTTCTTTATATTGACCTTAAAGTTAGCCTGACTTAGGTCATACAACAGCTTGCGTAGATCTCTGACGTGTTCTTCGATTGTTTCAGATGTCAGTAGTATATCATCTACGTAGCATATGGTTGTTGCTTTTACTTCTTCAGACAGGTTCCGATCTAGCGCTCGTATCAACGCTGAACCTGCTGTTTTCAGTCCAAATGGGAGACGCACGTAAGAATATGTCTGCTGGTCGAATAAAAACCCAGTTAATAAGCTTGTTTTCTCCTCCAGAGCAAGATGGTGAAAACTTGCCGTCAGGTCAAGATTTGAGAAAACAGTCTTTCCTTTGAACCTCCTGAGGACCTCCTTAATGGGCGGCACTTGGTCAAATTCTGGTATTACCTTGGAATTCAAATTTCGTAGGTCCAGGCATATCCTTACACTTCCGTCCTATTTAGGTACAACTACCAGTGGGCTGACATAAGGTGTGGCCGTCTTCACAATGACGCCTGCCTCTAGCATTTCCTGTATTGCTTCTTTGACCTTTAAATAATGTTTCTCGGCTACAGGATACGGCTTCTGTCTGAATGGTGTCCAGTCGCTGACTTGGAACGCATATTGGAAATTCTTGATCCGGCCAGGTCTCGAATCGAAGACTCCTTTGTACTCAAATAGCAGTTCCCTTAGCATTTGCTTATGCTCTGGACCAATTTTAGCTTCCTCTATCTTTTCTTCCAGGCATTCTTCAAATTTTGGTTCGAGGTCCTTTTCAATGTCTGCGGCCAGTGTTGCCAACTCTTCCTCGATGTCTTCTGTTGTCAATACTGCTTCCCCAGTCATATCTCCGTATGTATGCCATACGTACTCTTCTGGTCTCGTTTCATTGTGCTTTAATGAGAGCTCTAAATCTTCATTTCCCTCACTTGCGCGAAACATAACAATGTCTTGCGAGAGATCTATAATGAACGTATATTCTCTTATGAAATCCATGCCGACAATAATGTTAAAAGGCAGCTTATTCACAAGTAGGAAGTTCTGTGAGAATGTAGAGTTCCGTATCTGCAAATCTAAAAATACTTGGTATCTGCATATCATAACTTTATCTGGTATCACACCTTTTATTTTCACGCTTGAAATAGGTATTTTCAATACGTGGATTTTACTTTGGATTTCATTATATAATGCCTGGGTTATCAAACATACCGTTGAACCTGTATCTATGAGACTTCTTATCTTCATGCCTGCGATGTTTACAATAATAATGGGTAGTTCCCTTCTCACATTGACCGTCCCTTCATCTAGGTCTTCAATAAGCTCCTCAGGTTTGGCACTCCAGTTAACTACATTCACTGTATTCCATCCTGTATTTATCTCTCTTTGGTCATTTAATTTTGGTGGTTTTTTTCCATTGCTCCATTCTTTGTGGAGTTCTTCTGTCTGTCTTCATACTGCTGAAGTTCCAGACTTTTGGCACCGTCATCATTTTTATAGATGTCGGGTGACCTTCGATTCTTAATCGCTTCATCCCAATGAACTCGCGATTCTCTCTGGTCGTCTCCACGCTCTTCCATGTATCTTAAAGATGCGTGATAGCGTTCTTCCGCCTCTTCATCGAACCCGCGACTCTGTTCTTGGGATCTCCATCCTTGGTTGTTCCCATTTCGGCCGTAATTCCTTCTGTTATCAGGCTGCTGGTCTCTTGTACCGCGCTGATTCCAGGCTTTCCTTCCTCGGTTTCCACGGTTCGATCCTCCTCGATATGCTGGCCTCCAATTCTGGTTTTCCCGTCCTTCACGTTGCCAGTCTGATTTCTCCGTTTCGGTGCCCGTAGACTTACTTTTTGTCTGCACCTTAGTCGGTTCAGTCGGTGTAATCGTCATGTTGACTTGTTCCATGTTCCGACTTTGCCTTGTGTGCTGCGCTGTGGTGAGATCGAGTTGTCTCAGCACCTCCTCCATATCGATCGCAGTCTTGGCGTTTGCTGAGATTAATAGACGTTGTACTTCATACGGTAGCTGCTTGGCTATCGCTATACACAAATCTGACTCTCTAATTCCTTCATCAAGTTCGCGAAAACGGCACAATAGACCCACAAAGAACTCTGCGTACTTCGTCGGATTATTAGTACTATAACGCCTGGAATACAAGTCCAATCTGAGGTTCTGTTGTATACTTGCGTTCCAGTACCTGCTTAAAAATGCCTGGCGAAATTCGTCAACGGTGTCGAACGTGTACCGAAAACTCCTAAACCATAAGGCACACTCGCCCTCAGTCAGATTTTCAATCGCTCTGAACCTTCGCTCTGGCGGTACCTTCGCGTCATTCAAGTACTCAGAAACTTCTTTAAGCCAGTACTTGGGTGTCATGTTAGAATTACTCCCAGAATATTCCTTTGGTTTCTCGTCACTAGCCCTTACAACAGTGACTATTTGATTCTGAACAGCATTTTCATGCGGTGTTGACATGGCAATTGGCATACCAGGTGTGGTATACGGGCTGTCACTTGGCATGGCTGCATTTCTTGGAGTAGGCTGTATTTCTATCTCTGCCCATTTGTTTCTCCTATTCTCGTCTATACTTCCTTCGCTAGACCTAGGATTCCGCAACATGTATTCCTCCTGCGCGATCATTCTAGTCTCTATTTGGCTGTGCCTATTTTCTGCCCTTTCCAAACGAGCTAATACCTCTCGTTCTATTTTCTCTGGGGCCGATAACCTAGATGTTAGGCCCCTTAAAACAACAATTATCATCATCATCATCTATTTTCTGTAGGCGATCTCGGTTTTTCTCTGCCATAGAAAATACCTTTTCCTTGTCATCCTTAAGGTTTTCCTTCAGGTGGGTAATTTCCCCCGCTAGACTTTCTCTTACCTCGGCAAGAGTTTTATCGCTGGCTTCAGTCTTCAAGCCTTCTCGAAGTTCTAATTCTTCTCGTAAGCCTGTAACTTCTTTTTGAATGTGACCCTGCATATGAGAGATTTCAGTCCTTATTTTCGTGATTTCTCCCTGGTCCTCATCCTGCCTTTTATGAATAATTGCTAGGTCGCTCTGAGTTTGTTCTAACTCTTTTTGCACCTTCCCGACCTGCCTTTTCATTATTTGACATTATTTCCTTATTCTCTTGATCAGAAGTTTTTATTTCATGGATTTCCTTGCATTGGTCAAGGATATTCTGATCCTGCTTTCTTAAGGCTTCGTCTACCGCCTTGGCGTAGCCTGCCATTCGCGTATTCCATTTTACGTCGCTGTCTTCAAGCCTTTGATCCACGGTCTGAGTGAACGTATTAAATTGCTCTAGCTGACGCTTAGTATTTGCTTCATTCTGACTCTGAATGTCTTTAAGCTCCATGGACATACTGCTTAAGCTATCATTAATCTCACGCTGCGACTCTCTGCACGCTTGCAGATTATTCTCTAGTTTTAGCTCTATAGACTCAAAGCGTTTATCGTTATCAGCTTGCATCTCTGAGACCACGCTAACAATATTCTTAGTTACTTCTTGCTTAACAGACTCTTTAACGTCATCCATTTTTTTATTAACCTCTATTAGGTTTGACTCTAACTGCGTGTTTACTGTAGCCAACATCTGGCTTACCTCAGTTTGATTAGCCTCTAATCTAGTGTTTATTTCGGTTTGATTGGCATCCAATCTAATGTTCATTTCAGTTTGATTGGCATCCAATCTACCCGCTATTTCATCTTTAAATGCTTTAGCTTCTTCCTTACTCTTAGCATTCGTATCATCAAAATGTTCTCTTAACTCAGCGATACACCTGAGTATCTCCTCAGTTCCAGCCATCCTGTATTTCTTAATTTGAGATTCAGGTAGGCCGCAGCTGAACATGCTGGCGGGTTCTATTGGAAAGAAAAGGATTCCGATCCCGCGACAACAACAACAACATATTACAAAGTTCTGAAACCACCTATGGAATGGGTATAGACCCACGTACCCGTCTGACAACAGTGTCTGACGTCTGAGTATCATCTAGAAAGACTCACAATCGCTCAAACACAGTTTGAGGAAAAATACTATTATGGTTTTCCCCATGAAAACCATGCTATTATTATGGGGTTTTCTGAATCCCATAAGCCTTCCACGTCTCTAGGCGCCATGATAAACAAAAGGTGAAGTGGGTGTAAAGTGGTTATCCATGGCCAGTTTGCGCAATGCCAAGGTCGCTCATATTGCACTGATGCAGGCGGTTCCATAATGAATTAATACCGTCCCACGTTGCTTGGGCCATGATAATTAAAGAGTAGTGGACACACTTAAGGTGACCAGTATTTTTAAACTGGCCCCACGTATCAGCGTCATGACAATGAAAAATGAATGATCTACTTAATGGTTTGGTCCATTGCAAGACATCGGCCATTCTGAATTATCAATAAACTGTCCAGGGAGTGGTTTTTACCGCCGAATGCCCCACCTGGGCCGCCATGATAAAGTTTAAGTAGTCGTCCGGGGTTTGACATGATAATTAAAAGGGTTAGGTGTAAAGGGGTGACAAGTTACATTTACATTTAAGCATGTCTTATGGAGGATTATCAACATTTATTTTGACGTGAAGGCTTATTAACAAATGGGACGCGGCCTCTTCCTAATATATCCTAATTTCTCTGCTGTACTTGCTCCTACCATTAATATCTTGGCCGACTTTTAGTAGTACCTGTGACTCAATCCTAGTACAGAGACATCTCCTCCATGTACCCAATTGTCAACATGTGGAACATGTGTTCGTATCCCAGCTAACTCACGGTCTTTCGAGGTATGGGACGTTCCTGCCCACCATACGACCACATGCTCAGGATTTGAGTCTACCAGGTAACTACTCTACATGAAAGAAACAACATATTCCTAAAATAAAACATTTACTGATATAAAATCATGGCTATACAACAAATACAAACAAAGGATAATTTATATTTAATTCCCACAATTAAAATCAGGGTTATTTTGTGAGTCTCTTCTTAATTAGTGCTACACTGCACTCAAATCTATTTCTAGCATCCTATCACTGATACTTTCAGACCTCTACGAGTCTCCATAGTGTTCTTTATGTGACACAATTTTACATAACTGGAGTATCACAACACAAAAGTCACATATCACATCTAAATGACATTAATTCTGTAATAATAAAACATTAATCCATTCTTACGGGCATTTACTTTCATTATCGTAAATTCATTATTTGATGCCTTAATTAACAAATATTGTTGTGTCGTGTGAATCATCTTCCTCCTTCCCATCAATATGAAACGCTAAAAAGTGGTACGTTTCCCTTCCAAAATACACATGGATAGAAATGTTTATAGTTTCACCATACAACGATTTTCTGGGTCTGGTCGAAATTATTATCGTTACAAACGTGTCATGTTCTTAGAAATCATATACCCGTCTGCATAAATTAGCGTGAACTGGGCAAAGATGCACTTTAAAAAGATGCCTAACAATTTATTTGGTTCAGTGTTCCTCCTCAGAGAATAACTGGGCCAAATATTATCCGATTTCAATTATCCGACAATGTATGTGTGTTGAAACACATCATTTAATTCAATTGGCATCATCATAACAATCATATCTTAATTACATATCGAAATATCGAGATTCTTCAGTGTCCCACTCTGCTTTAAAAATAAAGGAATCAGGTCGCTAAACCTCCCCTTCCAAGCAGGCAATAAAATTAGTTCCAGCTGGCCGAGCAAGATGGCCGTCGCACTAGTGGTCTACTCCTACTCCCTCTCTTGGTTGCAAGCAAGGTCAACTTTGTTTACAATTGCAGTACAATGGAGTTACGCTAAGTGTTGTTCTCAAGTAATTGAGTCATTCTAATTATTTAACACCTATATTTATAGTGTAATGGGCTCAACTCGGCTCCTTAATTAACATTCATTCTGTAATAGCCTTGCCGTTCTATGGTGAATACTAGTGGCTTTGGACGCGCATCATAATGAGAATACAAGATTCTCACCAGCAGCTGTCTCAATAATAACATAATAAGGAAATCTGCGTTTCCTAAACGACGAACTTGATTCTTACCTCTCAGGGCAGATCATATTATACATGTGCTCACGGAGTCTCGAAGAGCTTCCCTCGTGGCAATTATTCCTGCAAGCGATGGATACAGACAGGCTCTGTCCAATTCGCTGCGAACAATAAAAGTATGCACAACAGCGATACTAACTCGTAGATTAGCCAACTTTTCACCTAACGTGCAAGCTATGCTAGTTTGGTCCCCGCAACTTTATTTACGTAAATCACTGGATTCTACGTTACTTCGCTCGCTCTATGCGGCTTCAAACAATACTTCTCATAGATGACTCAATTATTAAGGCACCCGCGTCCCCTCTGCAATTACACTTAAGCCAAAACTTTAAATAGCTCTTAAAAACAAGTATAAATGTACTGGCTTACATTACTTTAAAGGTTCTCAAATACAATCCTAAGAATTGACCATAACAAATATTCATTCAACACTTCATTTGACACTGAAAAACTTTCGTATCTCGCTATATTTCACGTTACTTTCTTACTGTTTACCAAAATACAGTATCTTTATATTAGACATGACACACTTTGAACGTTATTTAGGCCAAAATGCCTATTACTTTACTTTACTGTTACCTACCCCAGATTATTATTATTATTATTTATCATTTAACGTTACCGTTACATTCATCACAATTTTAGGCCTGACTGGCCCTAAACAAATCACCTTCCAAGCCATATTCTACCCAATACGAGTGGTGAAAACTCGTACAATAAGTGACTGTTACATCTTAGTCTCAAAGTGATGCATCGTTGTATGGTGAACTATTTAGTTAGAATAACATTGTAAATTGGTACTCACTTTTTCATTTTCGCTGGATGATACCAGCATCCCAGCTCCGGGCCTACCATGACGCTTGATTTAAGCCATCATGCTATATCTCACACGACACTTGATTTCACACATGATAATCATACTCTTATCAGTGGCTTCTCTCACTTTTACACAATACATATTAATCACAATACACATAAACACTTTTGAAATCACTATAATAAAATTTATGTACACTTTTTCACTATTTCACAGGTTCATCCTTAATCGGACTCCTCCTAACGCCTGACCTCAGAGATGCGATGAAGCTACGACATCCGCTGGTCTCCGTGAAAGTCTATCTGCGTGTACGTGCGTTCGATTCTCGTTCCCTTCAATACTGTTCATTTTACCGTCATGATTACTTGTGATGCTTCTCGGCTCCCATAAATGTAATGATCCTGACGATACTGCGTCATTTATAAGTATGGCAATACCTCCTGGTATTCAGTGTCCAAAACCATCCTAAATTATTGCTACGCTGTAGCAAATTACACTTGCGTATAATAATGGATGAATATCTTCTGTAAATTAAATCTTATGCGATTCATGATTACTATTAAGAAGCTATATGATGCTTCCATTGTTCTTCAAATATACTTTAACATTTCGCGCACTTATTGGTAGCGTTTAGTTTACGTGTAGACTGCAGATGAACTCAAGACGAACTGAAGAAGACTGGAAGACAACTTGAAGACGACTAAAGACGACTGGCTTGGTCTGCACTGCTTCCCCTATATAAAGGGTTCTCGTAAAATGTAATCCACAGGACACACGAGAGCGACTCCTTTCTTGAACTACTGTATTTTCATTCAAAATGACGTATACACCTTGTTTATCTAGACGTGGGAGTCACATAATCACTTGCGTGCAAGCGATCGCTTCGGCCAATTAATTACAATTAATTGCCTTATTCCATCGCGTCATGACGCCACCATGGTGATTCCCCTCTGGCTGGTCACCAAATCACTCCTCTCGAGCGTAAGTCCGGTGTTAATAGGCTTATTTAGAGATATAGGCTTTAATTTAGGTGTAAAACCCCTCCTAATTTATCTCTCCCAGAATATATTCACCTGGGTGTACATTTCACTCCATTTCAATGCTCCACTTGGCTGTAATCAATTAATTTCCGTGGGCAATCATCCCCACTATAGTCTCAAGCGTTGTCCATTGGGGACTCCCAGGGTCATTAATTTCGAGCTGTCTCCTCGGTCCAGACGAAAGAAGTTCCCTCGGCGCCTTGTATCTCCTCCCACTCGCTCGCTGCAATTAGTAAAACGTCAAGCTGGCCTGCTTTCACGTTTCTATACTTTGAAAACGTACATATGACTGCAATTTCTGACAATTATTCCCTTAAACAGCTATGATATTCACAATCTGGCCGTGAAATCATGCTATATTATTATATGTCATATACATCTCATTGCTCTTCGGGTTCCCTGTCACTGTTCCCCCTCAGAGATCAATGGTTCGACTCTAGGCAGAATCATGTGCCTGGTCTTCTCTGATAAGACCCGAGTTCGATGCCAGTCTGCCGTGACCGATTGGGCACAATAGTAAGTTCTCTCCAAAACCTACCCAATTTGAATGTTATTATGTTAACCAAATTTCAAGAAATTCAATACGCAAGCAATTAACAGCTTGGCAATACATGACAACTGCAATTAAGTGGCAAACAGCAGATTTCTGATTAAGGTTGTTAGTGCATTACAAATGATAACAGTTGTACTGGACATTAACTTTGATCAATAATGCTGAATGCCCCTCGACCAATTTTGTAGCATATCTGCAGTGTTCACCAGTCTTATGTTGCACATTTAACACAAACATTTTTTTACATGCACATAACAAGATTTTATAAATATAAATCATCCATGCTCAGTTGTAGAGAGAGCATAAATGAGTGTTAGGGACTTGGTACTCCAATCACTGTGTAACCTTGTTAAGTCAATGGAGGAAAATATTGTGGCAACTATTTCAGGAATAACAGGGCCTGACTAATTAACTAGTTCAGAATAACATTACATACTTTTATTTTATTTTTATTAAATAATGCATTAGTACATTTCATTTCCTTCAGTTTCTGCCTGCTCAACATTTCATATTATAATTATTCTTTCATTTTGCCCATTGTCTTCTCCACACAGTGGCTTCTGCTTGCTCTGTGTTCTAAAAGGCTCCTCCAAAGCTACCTGCAACATGATATAAAATAACAAGTGATGTATGGAGTGTACTTAACTGAATTCTCACCATGGTTAAGCATTCATTTAGCCTTAGGGCATAAAGTGCACTTATTTACAGTATAAATAAATAATAAGTAAAAGTCTAGGAAAAAGTCATGCTAAATAATTTGTTTTATTTAATACGGTAGGGTACGTTTTAAGTTTATTTGCCTATTGCTTTGGAATTAGTACCTTCTTGCTATGTTTGATGCTGACATACTAAAACAGATAGCATCAGAAGATTTAATTCCTCCCCCTTTCAATTAAATGCAGTCCGGTGTAACAAATTCCACAGAGACTTATTTATCTTTGAATACCAAAAAATGTTGCCATAATTTAATTTGAGACTGTCGTAAACAATGCTACTGAACCATTGTGCTATGTTGTCCATAAATAGCAATCTCAGCATAATTCCTGTAAACAGATAAGTTTGCCTCTCTACTGCGGCATGCTAAGGAGACAGCGTTGGACAGTACTGTACCGGTGAAGGTTTTCTTAAATTCAGAATACGGTAACATGACCTATCTAATCAATACAGCACACTATATACATTATAGAGATTTAAATTATTGAAACTTTTCAGTTTGTATCTCAAATAAAGTCAAAACTTCCACATACAGTCCAGTGCAAGGAGCTGATGACCATGTCCTAATCCCCAAAATGAAGCAGAAACAAAAAAAAGACTGCTTAAACCCTATCAGAGATTGGTATCAAGTTGCTTTAACATGACCTGTTCATCAGTAAGCTATTGTAGCCATTGCCAGCGAAGGCTGCAAAAATGATCAGGCTCTTGGTTACTGATGAACTGGCTCCACAACACTGAAGTGGAGAGCTGGGCAGTGGCTACAGTGTAACTGAACAGAAATGCCTGGTCACACTGCTTTGTGAGCAAGAGTTCAGCCCTGGCATACATGATAAAGAATTCACTGTAATTTACTGCCCCCCATGAAGGGAGTACGACGAGAGGAAGAATTCTACTTTTATAAAGACATTTATTTTAACGTTAAGCTGAGTTAAAAAATAGGCATAACAGATCAATGCAAAGGGTGCATAAAGAATGATAAGAGGGAGGTTACAGTATATTTCAGGAATTGGTTTTTCGTGGCTGCATATATGACCAAGGAGGCTTTCAGCTGTTGGGTCATGTGTTGTAAAAATAGTTGGAGTGTAAGACCTTCCACATTAATTACCTGCACTACACCATGACCTAATAACTGGAAGCATCCTCGAGTATGATACAGTATATTTATTTACATACCGTACCAGTACTTCTTTTATCTATGTAATATAGACTACTGCACTTTTTCTACCCACTTATTTTTAAGATTTTCCATACCATACCAACAATGTTGCAAACGTTACAGGAATCAATTGCAGCTTACGAGAAAGAAAAGCAATGAGTTTCCAAACATGATGCATGGTATGATGTTGCCATTGGGGTAGGTCTAATAATACTAATATGGCATTAATTTGCAAAATTAAATTAAAGTTTTGATTTAAATAAATCTTTGGATACCATACTGTTCCGAACCTATGCCATTACCTAGCAATGCATGCTAGTATATTATTTCTTGATGGATTAAGATTTAGGGGCCTTGGTTGCCAATAAAAAGGATAGACTGTTGTCCTTTGTGATACAATGACAATAGTCTCAAGGAAGGCTACACAAATAATCTAAGCAATCAATAGTCTACAATATCGAGGCTATTGATTCAGTGTTCACTAACAGTAGCCTACTTACCTTGAGGAATGACCTAGCCTACTTGTCTTAAACATATATTTTATAACAGTGTGACTGATGTAAAATTATATTTATGGAGACTTTCAGGGTCCTAATATCAGGTATCAACATGATCTTCCCCTCTATATCTTGAAATTCACTTCATTAATGTATAAAACTATGGTACACGGACCAAATTCATCTACCGGTATTGTAGATTATTTTCAGGTTAGGTAGATAGGTGGGGTGGAGAAATGCCTTACTATACAATATAACTGAAAGATGTGCAAGGATCCTACCTTCATGGATTTCATGCAGAAGGAAGCATAGTGATTTGTATGAATATCAAAAGGTGTTCGAGACCACAATTCACATGTGATCCCACTTCCAGCTGAGGCAGGACCAGATTGGATCAGCTAGCTATAATCAAATTTGAACCTGAAAGAAATTTAAAAAATGGTTTGAAACCGTGTTATATATCTTTCAGCAACGTAATCGCATCTAGGGTACATTTAAAAGCTGTAAATAATTATATCAATTGACTTCACCTACCTTTATGGATTCGGTTGCAAGTTCTTTGCGAAATTTCGGCCGCGAATTTAAAGTCCATGGAACATTCTTTGTCCGGTTACCGGTACTGAAATGGTCTTTTATGTTACATTTTTTGTCTTAACATTCCCCCTCAGACAAACATGGTGTGCACTTAGGTTATGTTCTAGGTTTTTATTCCCAACACATGTTAATACGCTTTCTTTTGAGGTTAACATATAGCCTACAAAAATAAACAAAAAAAAGTTGAAGATCGCTCGGCGAGATAAGTTTAGTGGACTCTATACGTGAATATCCTTACTATTTTGCGCTGTTGCCATATTGAAATCCTTGAACTTGAGATCAAATTGAACTAGGATCTCGGAATCCGCGAATAGTTTTATACAACATGGACGACTGAACTTGGTTCAGATTTTGAACTCTAGGTAATTTGATCCCCAGTCAAGCGATCTATATACAATCGGCCCTGAGTGTATAATTGTACTCGTTACGGCGTCTTAAGGCTACGCAAGCCGTGTGGGGTGAGTGGCAAAGCCGGTAAAGATGGGCGAACCCGGCAGGGAGTGCCGGGGTTCGGCTTCTCAGCGGTGTTGGTCGGCAGCCGGTTGGCTCGGGTAGAGGCCGGCGTGGCCCAGCAGGCACCTCGCCCGGGCACGGCACTGGATCGGCGGCTGGAAGGCTTTGGTAGAGGCCGGGGTGGCCCGGCAGGGCTCCAGGCCCGGTGTTGACTCGGCGGCGTCGATCGCTTTTTTTTTTTTTTTTTATTCGGGGGGGGGGGGGGGGCGAAAAGGTACCCCCACCCCCCGCGTGACACCCGACCTTACTACTGGTGCCTCCGACATGCAATTAGTCTACGATAGTAGAAGAGAAAGCATAGGGGATTGGATAAGAGGAGTCTTTTGGGACTTAGTGCCTGTCCCATCGCGGTCGCGATCTACCAGGCATAATTAATAGATATTAACATGGGTATATATTATATATGAGCACATATAAATATGTACTCATATATAAGGGTAAGATTGTAGGGCCAGGGAAAACCGCATAGGCAGAAAGGAAAGATTGCCTACACGTAAAACCTGGCGGCTTGGTTATTGCCACATGCAAGGATAATGTGGGTATGGAAATGAGTAGGTATGTTAGTTGGGAGAAGGTATCATGCACCAGATCCATGTCCGTCTTCTCGCCAGTTTGTCTCCGGGGAATCAGATAGAACTCGGCACTGCTGGGATCAGCGCGGGCCTTTCCGGCTACCGAGCAATGGTACAAGGATCCGGAGAACCTGCGCCACTACCCGATCTCCATGGGGTCCCTGGTACCGAGCCTCCGTCACCGGAGAGTGGAGGGGGGGCCTCGCCTGCCGAAGCAGGGGCCTAGTGGGCGGTCCATGGGAACGAGCCGCCTTCCTCTCTGCTCTTGCCATGGACCTGTAGACTGGGCAACAGCGATGGGATGACGGATGGTCACCCATGCAGTTGGCGCACACCGGCGCGTCCCGCGGCACCGTGCAGCCGGTGTGGTGGTGGCCACCTGAGCACCGGTTACAGCGGACTGGAGAGCCGCAGGATCCCTGGGAGTGCCCCCATCTCAGACAGCGGAAACACTGTAAAAGCTGGCCTGAGCGGGGCTTCATATTACCTGGCTGTAGCGGCTGTCCCTGGCTGCGGCTGGTGGCCTCGCGGCGTCCTGGTTCCCCCTCCTGGGGGCGCTGCGGGCGACGGTCCTCTGGGCTGCTGCGCTTGCTCTTCTTTCGCTGCTTTGGGGCCGTCCTGGTGGCCCCGGCCGTCTCGGGTGTCCCCTTCCTGGCGGTGGTGGCGGGCGCGAGTTGCCCCGCTAAAGGCCCCACCTGGGGCTCTGGTAGTCGCTCCTCCTCCTCCTGGTTGGCGGGCGCGGGTTGCCCCGCTAAAGGCCCCACCTGGAGCTCTGGTAGTCGCGCCTCCTCCTGGTTGGCGGGCGCGGGTTGCCCCGCTAAAGGCACCGCCTGAGGTGCTGGTTGTGGAGCCTGCGTTCTCTTGGAGAAGGTCAGGGGGCCTGCCTGGATCCCCACATCTGCCATCTCGATGAGAAAGTCTGGGTGGCGCCTCCGAGCGTGGCTGAGGACGTGCGGAGGGGCACCTGGCGCACAGCCTGGTACCACCGCAACCTGCCAGTGCTCGGAGAATGCCCTGATGTAGACGTATCCCATGGCCGCGCTCTCACGTGGCCTGAACAGGACACCAGTAGAGAGGACAGCTTCGATGTCCTCGTGGACACGTTCAGCTCCTCCCGTCGCGACTGCGTGGACCTTGTCCCTGTAGGCACTGATGACCTCCCATTCTTCTTCCTGGTTGGTGCCTGGCCTGTAATAAACAAACAAAGCCAGGTCACTGGGGTCGTAGCCACTTGCTTGCTCGGAGCCTGGGGAAGTGGCCCCAGGGTGCCCATGCACGGTGTCCGAGCTCACATCGCTCGCCCAGCTGAAACTGACATCCGGGCTGCTGCTGCTCTCCTGTCGCGGGGAGCTAGCCGGTCCTGGCTTCCGACTCTTCTCGGACTCGGCTAGCTCTAGCTCAGAGGGCCCTGGGGAGGCGTCGGTTGACTCGGACCGCAGGGACACCTGCGTTATGTCCGGGCTACCTGTGCTCCCCGGGCCGGGAGCTGCTCCAGCGTTGCTTGCGCCAGCCGGGATGTGAGGCACACCTTCCTCTTCAACGGCTGGCGGCTTCTGCGCCGCTGACGTTTTCTCACCAAGGGCCTGCTGGCGCGCCCGCGTGACCGGAGGAGAGGGCCCTGTGGAGGTTAACTCCCCACACAAGGAGCCTGCCGATCGTGGCCCTCTACCTCTCCGGGTGCGGTTGCGCTTGCCCTGGCCCCTGGCTGGCTCGCCGGTCCTCAGCTGCTTCCTCCACTCGATGGTCCCGCTGCTCGTAGTCTCCATCCTGGTGAGCTGTTAGCACAACTTAGGCTGGTCTGCTGCTGCCACTGGCAAGGTGTCCTTCCTCTAACGATTCAGAGACAACCTCGGGCGTCGATCGCCGAGATGGAGCCTTATTATATTAGAAGTGGTCGGACCGCGCAGTGAACCGGTCAGATTCTCAGAGCCCAGCAGCCACTGCTGGCCAAGTCTAGCTCCTATTATGGAGTATGCTTGGATTAGTGGCAGCTCGCTGGTATATACCGATGTACGGAGAAGTCCGTGGTTGTTGTTGTTGTTGTTTCTTCTATAGCAGACCTTCTCCTCTCTATGTTCTACGACGAATGCAGTGAACGATTATTTCACTCTCAGTTTTACCACATTCTTGATGTTATATCACATTTTCTACCCATTTCTGAATAAGAATCTGTCAATCAAACTCCCTAAATCACAAAAATATAACAGGTAAACACGAGAAATACTTATGATCATTCAAAGAGATTATTAATAGACAAGAAGTAGGAATACACAACAGGAAGTAACAACAGAGACATCTGTAGACAATAAGTAAAGCTTCCAGGAGCATTTACTGCCCTGCCATTTGCTGGCACAAAACACATTATCACGTAATGTACAAAATTTTGCTCTTATGCCCTAAATTTACAAAAGCTACACAAACTGCCATGTAAACAACAATAAATTTAATGTGTTACCTTGCAATAGTGTGGTAATTAAATAAGCTTTCAAGAAATATTCGGATTGTATTACTTAGGAAACACCTGTCAGTGTCACAATGAAACATGACATAACTTAATACAAAGAGGAAAATCACTGAGTTGCTCTTAATTTTTCCGGCCTGTATATAGGTCTGGTAAAGATCCTGATACACATCCAAATTTTGGCATTCTAGTTGATATTTATAAAATACGTATCCCCATCTTTACTTGACCCAGGCTATATAGGTTGGTAAAGATACTGATACACATCCAAATTTTCATATTGTCGCTTATATTTATGAAATGTGTATTCCCATCTTAACTTGACCTATATATGACTGGAAAAGATCCCGATACATATCAAAATTTTGGCATCCTAGCTGATATTTATAAAATATGTATTCTCATCTTTACTAGACCTAAACAGGTCAAGTAAATATCACGATACATATGTTGTAAATATTGGGTAGAATGCGAGAATTTCGACGTGTATCGGGATCTTTACTTGCCCTATACCGGTCAAGTAAAGATCGTGATACATATCTCGTTTCCAAGGGTTTTTGTAAATGCCAATTTCTGTGTATGATTCCGCCACCCAGAACCCTCTATTCCTCAGGAGTTTCCCGTAAGCTTGCGATAAACACGTAGTGTCTTTCGTGATGTCGTCAGTGACGTAATCAATGCCGCCATTTTGTTTTAGGGAAATTTTATACGGAAATGTCTCACGATCCCAATACTAGGCGCAAAAAGAGAAGTATTCAATATCAAGGACAGTCTCTAAGTTGGTTAGAATAGTTTAAAATATTTTTTCTGTGTGCATCAATGACGGCAGTCAGCATAGCAGCAAGAAAATAATACTTCAGACATTGAGACATTGAGGTATAGTATGTAAAGCGAAGTGAAATGTTGTGTAGTGAAGTGAACTACAGTGAAGTGTAGCTAGTGGAGTGAAAACTTGTACGCAACTCCTTGGGACTTGCTCGCCTAACAAGTTTAAACCAGAGCACGTCCCTGCTCGCAGGAGGCCTTTGCCCTAATGGGATTATCTAGGCTATATTTATTTATTTATAAATCATTTTATTATTACCTTATCGGGAATTGACGGTAAGGTATAGTATGTAGCATGATAATATTTATCTTCATGGGATTTGAAGCCATTTTTCACTGTTGCCCTAGTAAACAAGAGTTTGGTGCTTTTCAGTCGGTCAACACGAATGTACCCAAAAAAGTTGGGTTATACCATCGCCGTCTACAATTCTCAAGCCGTGTCATAAGGTTTGGCAACACCGCCCATCTGTCATCTGGGAGGCCTATAGCAAGCACGTGGTAATTGCTAACACTGTGTAAACACATACATTTTGACGCCAAATGTTTCCGAAAATACAACAGAACATAACGTCCGCTAAATCTACATTCAAATATCACAAACAAAGGATACATATTATCACGCTACATACTGTCAATTCCCGATAAGGTAATAATAAAAGTCTGTAATGTACCTCAATGTCCCAATGTCTGAAGTTTTCTTTTCTTGCTGCTATGCTCACTGCCGTCATTGACGCGCTCAGAAAATATATTTAAGACTATTCTTACTAACTTAGAGACTGCCTTTGATAATGAATCCTTCACGTTTTGTCCACAGATGCACTCATCATAGTCTCAAGAGGCCTCCCAGCTTAATGTTGACAGTCTAACAATAATGATTAAAAGTGCAGTTGACTCAATCCTCCCTTTTCATCACCTTTAACAACATAGCTTATTGAAAATATATAATTTATGATTAAAATACCTTTCTAGGAGTCCTAGCGAGTTCATTTGTTTGAATTCCCACTGCCTACACCGGAAATATAATTGCTTTTTACGTAAAGTAAGCATTTTTGGTCGAGTTCATTTGAACATTGTCCACCATTTTACATCGACACGTTGCCAACATGAATAATGAAATAAAAGGCAAAGGATAAAGATTATTGATGCGTGACTACCCCCACCGTGCGTGACAAAAACCAGGGGTGTTATCTGTTAGCTAACGCGGCCCTACCCAACCCCCATTGGTCTGGACGAAAATATTGGTCTAAACAAAACCATTGGTCTACCGATGTGATATAGTACCGAATGCGTGGAGTTGGCATTACTGACTCAGTGAGAGCTTCGATTTCAACTATTAAGTCGTGTTGCTATTGGCAACTCAAACTAACACTTGGGGCGCTGCGGTCGGTCTGGATAAGTAGGGTAAAAATACTCAATAACACGCGTTTGATATAGAACACTTTTTATTTTTCGGTTATAATTAGTAAATGTGGTCCCTAAAAGAATGGCAGTGTTATTTTTAAGTTATATATGTATAACTGTGCGATACACGTCATCTAATTTGTGTCTTCCACTGGATTTTATGTGTAAATTGCATATTATCAAGCATCGGTTGTCTGCTGGTATTTTTTGGTCAGTTCGAGTCATAGCGTTGTTACGTTTAAAAGCTATATTTGAATTTGCTCGCTTTACCATAGACTCTAGAAATTATTTGCTGCTTGGTAGGGCGAAGGGATGAGTTTAACTTGTAGCAAGTTCTCACAGAGTAGATATTTATCCTGCGAAGTCAAATTAGGCCTATATGACGCGTAGTGGAATGGCTCGGATATCGCAGAGCGAGGTGATGGCGATTGGTAGGGTTATTGGAAATGAATTAGGGAGCGGGGAAGGATACATGACTGATGAAGCTTGGCTGTCCTCGGCTGGTGTAGGCTTGGCTGCCTTGGTACGGCTTGGCTCGGCGAGACTGTGCTTGGCTGTCTAGGTGCGGCTTGGCTCGGCGTAACAGTGAACAACCCGTCCTGTCGTCAGTGAGTGCAGTGGTGAGTGGTCCAACCCGCTACTGTTGCCCGTATTTATTTGGTATCGTCACCTTTGGGCTATTGCTATTTGCATCTTTTGGAAAGCAATGAAAACATTTGTCCGCAGCCCTCTTATACATCGACTTACAGCCGTAAACTGAGCAATATGCTTTTACTCATTTTGCACTCTATCAACGAGTAAAACTTATTACTTATGTATAAAGACACGAAGAATTTACCATGATCTGCTTACCAATACAAGAAACCATATACAAACAGTCACCCCGTGACAAAAGTACCCAACTTGGTAAGTTTCTCATTTTTACCGCTAGATGTCATATCAGATAGCTGGAGTTGCCAATTGGGGCGGGATGGCGGGTCAATTGGCAACTCCAGCTATCTCATATGACATCTAGCGGTAAAAATGAGAAACTTACCTAGTAGGATACTTCTGTCACGTGTTGAACGTTTGTAATGGTTTCTTATATTGGTAAGCAGATCGTGGTAAATTCTTCGTGTCTTTATACATAAGTAATAAGTTTTACTCGTTGGTACTTGGTACTTGCATCTTCTGGTGGTACTTGCATCTTCTTAAGAAATAACTTAGATCATGAACAGATAACAGCTTATGATTATCTAATTATGGAACAGGATTTTGAATTCTCTGCCGTAAAAATTCAGCAGTTTAAGTTAATAATTGTATGCGTATACCGTTCTCCGTCAGGAAAGTTTCCTCTATTTATAGATAAATTAGAATTGTTACTCAATAACATGAGCAAAGTAAATTTCGATATAATAATTTGTGGGGATGTAAATGTGGATTTCTTAAAACTTGATAGAAATTGTGAATTATTAACACAGTTACTAATTTCCTATGGACTGAAACCTACAGTAAATACACCAACAAGAATAACAAAATTTAGTAAAACCACTCCTGATCAAATTTTTATAAATACAGATAAATATCACCATTCAATAGAAGTCTATTGTCCGGGTTTTAGTGACCAACCATGGACAAATACTGAGTTTTGAAGTATCCGAAGTAATCAATAATAATTATAATGGAGTAAAATCAAAGTGCAGGTCATTCACTGAATCAAATGTTACATATTTCAATGACTTATTAAATAAGGAAACATGGTCAGAAATTTATGAACTAGAAAATGTAAATGATAAATTTAATGCATTTAACAGTACTCTAAAACACTATTTTGAAATAGCATTCCCCTTTAAACGAAGAACTGTTCAAAATAACAAAACTAGCAATTGGATAACAAGAGGGATTATAAATTCATGTCAAAGAAAGAAATTTCTACACAAATTATATAAACAATACCACACAACACCTGAATTCAATTTATACTACAAAAAATACACTAGAATATTAAATAAGGTAATAAGACTAGCAAAGAAAATGCATAATGATAATTTTATTTCCCAATCATCTAATAAAAACAGGGCTATGTGGTCCGTGATAAAGAAAGAAACTGGAAAATCTGCTAAAATACAAAGGAACATTACACTGACCAGAAATAATAAAGTGATTAATAATCCAGAGGAAATAGCAAACACTTTTAATGACTATTTTCTGTAAATTCCACAAAAATTAATAAATAAATCACAGGTAAATACACTAAGTTCTAATAATAAAATAAATATATGCAGTGATTCTTTATTTATAAATCATGTCACAAGTGAAGAGGTAAGAATAGTTATAAAAGAGCTAAAAAATAAATTCTGTGCTGGCATTGATGGCATCCCTGATGCAATTTTAAAGAAATGTGCAGAAAATATAATAAATCCACTTACGCACTTAATAAAGAGTTCAATTCTCTCAGGAACTTACCCCGATATTTTGAAGTTATCAAAAGTAATTCCAGTGCACAAAAACGGTTCAAAAGATGAATTAGATAACTATCGTCCTATTACCTTACCAACTGGTATTGCAAAAATTGTGGAAAAATTATGTATAAGAGACTGATAAGTTTCATAGAAAAAAATAAAATATTATCAAACTCACAACATGGATTTAGAACGGAAAAATCTACACAGACAGCAATTTACGAATGTAGTAATAGTATACTGAAATTAATTGACAATAAGGAACATGTAACTGGCCTATTCTTGGATTTATCGAAAACATTTGATGTTGTTGACCATAAAATCCTCCTTACCAAACTAAATCAATATGGTGTTAAAGGTCTAGCTATTAAATGGATAGAGTCTTACTTAACAAGGCGTAAACAAATAGTAAGCTTGAGACACAAGGATGATGGAACCAAATTACTTAATGAAACATTGCCCAATGAGGGAATTATTGAATTTGGAGTACCCCAGGGATCGGTTTTGGGCCCACTACTCTTTCTTCTATATATCAATGATGTAACACAGAACGTTCATTCACATAAGGAAATTTTGTTTGCGGACGATACAACACTCGTAATAAAAGGTGAAACTAAACAGGTCATACAGCAGTCTGCTGACTCCGTTACAGGAGAGTTAACCAAATGGTCACAAGATAATCGCCTCATAATAAACTATAAAAAGACAGTATGTCTAAATTTCCACACTATACAGAATAGGAATCCTGCGATGCCCAATATAACATTAAATGGTCATCAAATTGAAAATAAATCAGAAGGAAAGTTTTTAGGACTATGGATACAACAAGACTTGAAATGGAATAAACATATACAATATCTGAATACTAAACTGAACTCGATGTGCTTTGCGTTACGTATTTTGAAAACCTGCACCAGCATGCACACATTAAGAAATACTTATTTTGCTTATTTTCATTCATACTTAAGATATGGGATCATTTTTTGGGGTATGTCGCCAGATGTACTAAGCACGTTTAGGATACAAAAGAGGGCGATTAGAATTATGGCAAATGTAAACTCTAGAGAATCATGTAGACCTCTGTTTAAAAATTTAAACATTCGCCCACTGCCCTGCATATATATCTTTGAAAGTATTATGTTTTTTAAAAAGAATTTAATGAATAAAGATGTTTTTCTTAAAACAAACAATGATGTTCATAGGCATAACACAAGACAAAATCAAAACATTCATATTTCACACACACACACAAGCATATATCAAAAAGGAACTTTTCACACTGGAGTTAAATTATACAATAAACTACCCCAGTATATAAAACTGGCCCCAAAAATAAAAACCTTTGATAGAATGTTGAAAGCTTATCTGCAGTGCCATTGTTTTTACTCAGTAGTTGAATATTTTAGCGTATAGGAGTGATGGAATCTATAACTATATTTTACTTTTTTAATTTAATTTTAATACCTAGCTGTATGTTGTTGTATTTATAGAATTAAGTTTTCATATTATGATAATAGAGTGAGGTGTAAATAGTTGTGCAATAAGATTGTATCTATTAAGATTTGCTATTATAATAAGTTATAAATAGTTATAATCTTAGTAATATATGCCTGTTAGTTCTTTTATTTTATGCATGTAAATTCTGACGTGTCCTATATCAAAAATATATTGAATGCATGTATTTGATCAAATGGAATTAATAAAAATCTATCTATCTATCTATTCACTGTTACGCCGAGCCAAGCCGTACCAAGCCTACACCAGCCGAGGACAGCCAAGCTTCATCAGTCAGGTATCCTTCCCCGCTCCCTAGTTCATTTCCAATAACCCTACCAATCGCCATCACCTCTTTCTGCGATATCCAAGCCATTCCACTACGAGTCATATAGGCCTAATTTGACTTCGCAGGGTAAATATCAACTCTGTGAGAACCTGCTACCAGTCCGATATTCAACACCAATCAAACCCACCTGCTAACCATCCAAATCAAGCAATTCCTGTCTCCTCCGAGCTTTAATACAGGTTAAACTCATCCCATCGCCCTACCAAGCAGCAAATAATTTCTAGAGTTTATGGTACAGTGAGCAAACTCAAATATAGCTTTTAAACGTAACAACGCCATGACTCGAACTGACCAAAAACAAATACCAGCAGACAACCGATGCTTGATAATATGCAATTAACACAAAATCCAGTGGAACACACAAATTAGATGACGTGTATCGCACAGTTATACATACACTTAAAAATAACACTGCCATTATTTTAGGGACCACATTTACCAATTACAACCGAAAAATAAAAAGTGTTCCATATCAAACGCGTGTTATTGATATTTTTTAGCCTACTTATCCTGACCGACCGCAGCGCCCCAAGTGTTAGTTTGAGGTGCCAATAACAGCGGAGCAGTGAACATCTAATATTAAATCTTCTCCAGATATTCGCCCGACTACTAATTCAAGTAATTTCAGTTTTTTAATTTTTTTATACAAAGGATTGGGTCAACTGCATCGCCACCCAATAATGTTCCAGTGGTCACTTGCTAACTGAGTACAGTTCATAATGTACCGATACTCGAAAATAGAGGGCACGTGAAGATATATTATGCCTAAATTAAATTAGGGCTACTAGACACAGAAAGTCCACCTCGCTCTAGTGATCAAAACGTTGTAATATAACCAGTTATTTTAATAGTGCTGCCATAATTTGACTTACAGTCAGGCACACAACACTTCCCAGGCATCTAAAATAGTTAAATGAAATATTAGTGAAGAATTTGTTGGTTAAATTCATTACAAGGCATTGGTTACACAAACAACTTAATACGGGAAATACTTACTTCTACAACTTTCAGCAGTGGCGGATCCAGGCCTTGCGGGGCCCTGGGCGATATGATAAGGTGGGGCGCACAACAATAGGAAATAAAAACAAATCGAATCAAATGGAAAATAGTTTTGTAATAATAATACAATTAAGAATAGTTACAATATTTTGAATACACTACAGTACCTTTAAGTCCCCTTGAAGAAGGTTATGTAAACTATGAAATATTAAAATAGCCTATTACTTTGCGACTTTTTTCCCGGCTGAAGTCTTCCATCATTTCACTGAAATATAAATATGCTAAACGGTCTCGGGAGGTCATAGCTGCACTGAAAAAATAATATGATTTATAAATTAGTTCGAAAAGTATAATTTATAATTAATCAATTAAATTTAAAACAATCCATGGCGCGGGGCCCCCTGACCGCGGGGCCCTGGGCGGTCGCCCTCCTCGCCCTCCCCTAGATCCGCCCCCTGACTTTCAGTACGTCTGATTTACCACGAGGAAATTCACGGGTGTTGAAATAGTTGAAATCATGTATAGGAGACTGATAAGTTTTATATAAAAAAAAAGAAATTATCAAACTCACAACATGGATTCAGAATGGAAAAATCTACATAGACAGCAATTTATGAATGTATTAATAGTATACTGAAATTAATTGACAATAAGGAACATGTAACTGGCCTATTCTTGGATTTATCGAAAACATTTGATGTTGTTGACCATAAAATCCTCCTTACAAAACTAAATCAATATGGTATTCGAGGTCTAGCTAATAAATGGATAGAGTCTTACTTAACAAGGCGTAAACAAATAGTAAGCTTGAGACACAAGGATGATGGAACCAAATTACTTAATGAAACATTGTCCAATGAGGGAATTATTAAATTTGGAGTTCCCCAGGGATCGGTTTTGGGCACACTACTCTTCCTTCTATATATCAATGATATAACACAGAACGTTCATTCACATAAGGAAATTTTGTTCGCGGACGATACAACACTCGTAATAAAAGGTGAAACTAAACAGGTCATACAGCAGTCTGCTGACTCCGTTACAGGAGAGGTAACCAAATGGTCACAAGATAATCGCCTCATAATCAACTATAAAAAAACAGTATGTCTAAATTTCCACACTATACAGAATAGGAATCCTGCGAAGCCCAATATAACATTAAACGGTCATCAAATAGAAAATAAATCAGAAACAAGGTTTTTAGGACTATGGATACAACATGACTTGAAATGGAATCAACATATACAATATCTGAATACTAAACTGAACTCGATGTGCTTTGCGTTACGTATTTTGAAAACCTGCACTAGCATGCACACATTAAGAAATACTTATTTTGCTTATTTCCATTCATACTTAAGATATGGGGTCATATTTTGGGGTATGACGCCAGATGTACTAAGCACGTTTAGGATACAAAAGAGGGCGATTAGAATTATGGCAAATGTAAACACTAGAGAATCATGTAGACCTCTGTTTAAAGATTGAAACATTCTCCCTCTACCCTGTATATATATCTTCGAAAGTATTATGTTTTGTAAAAAGAATTTAATGAATAATGATGTTTTTCTTAAAACAAACAATGATGTTCATGGGCATAACACAAGACAAAATCAAAACATTCATATTTCACACACACACACAAGCATATATCAAGAAGGAACTTATCACACAGGAGTTAAATTATACAATAAACTGCCCCAGTATATAAAACTTGCCCCAAAAATAAAAACCTTTGATAGAATGTTGAAAGCTTATCTGCCGTGCCATTGTTTTTCCTCTGTAGTTGAATATCTTAGTCTATAGAAACGATGACATTTAGAATTATATTTTACTTTTCTATTTTAATTGTAATACCTAGCTGTAAGTTGTTGTATTTATAGAATTAAGTTTTCATATTATGATAATAGAATAAGGTGTAAATAGTTGTCCAATAAGATTGTATCTCTTAAGATCTGTTATTATAATAAGTTATAAATAGTTATAGTATTAGTATTACTGTATATACCTATTAGTACTTTTATTTTATAGATGTAAATTCTGACGTGTCCTATATCAAAAATGTATTGTATACATGTATTTGATCAAATGGAATTAATAAAACTATCTATCTATCTAGTTAGTACGAACTCCTTTTAGATGCTGGCATATCAAAATAAACGATATTTAAGAATAAAACATAGCATGTGGTCTTACGTGTTTATTGGCAACTCAAACTAACACTTGGGGCGCTGCGGTCGGTCTGGATATGTAGGGTAAAAATACTCAATAACACGCGTTTGATACGGAACACTTTTTATTTTTCGGTTATAATCAGTAAAGTGGTCCCTAAAATAATGACAGTGTTATTTTTATTGTATATATGTATAATTGTGCGATACAAGTGATCTAATTTGTGTGTTCCACCGGATCTTAAGAATCAATTGCTTATTATCAAGCATCGGTTGTCTCCTGGTATTTGTTTTTGAGCAGTTCGAGTCATGGCGCTGTTACGTTTAAAAGCTATATTTGAGTTTGCTCACTGTACCATAGACTGTAGAAATTATTTGCTGCTTGGTAGGGTGAAGGGATGAGTTTAACTTGTATTAAAGCTCGGGGGACACAGGAATTGCTTGATTTGGATGGTTAGCTGGTGGGTTTGGTGTTGAATATCGGACTGGTAGCAGGTTCTCGCAGAGTAGATATTTACCTAGCGAAGTCAAATTAGGCCTATATGACTCGTAGTGGAATGGCTCGGATATCGCAGAACAAGGTGATGGCGGTTGGTAGGGTAATTGGAAATGAACTAGGGAGGGGGAAGGATACCTGACTGATGAAGCTTGGCTGTACTCGGCTGGTGTAGGCTTGGCTGTCTTGGTACGGCTTGGCTCGGCGAGACTGTGCTTGGCTGTCTAGGCGCGGCTTGGCTCGGCGTAACAGTGAACAACCCGTCCTGTCGTCAGTGAGTGTAGTGGTGAGTGGTCCAACCCGCTCCTGTTGCCCGTATTTATTTGGTATCGTCACCTTTCGGCTATTGCTATTTGGAAAATGGTGAAAACTTATATCCGCAGCCCTCTTATGCATCGACTTACAGCCGTAAACTGAGCAATATACTTTGCTTTTACTCATTTTACACTCCATCAACGAGTAAAACTTATTACTTATGTATAAAGACACGAAGAATTTACCTCAATCTGCTTACGAATACAAGAAACCATATACAAACAGTCACCACGTGACTGTTCGTGTGAGGGTGCATATGAGTGTGCCTGGTGACAGACTGTTTTAGTGGTAGTATTTGTTGTTGGTGGAACTTTAGTATTTGTTTTTTGTTAGTAGAATTTGGGTATTTAATTGTTAGTACGGTAGAAGGTTAGTATTTTTGTTAGTAGAATTGCTCTTTACTTATTCTGAAAGGGAGTAGCAGCCTTTCAGAATAAATCAAATCTTTACTAGTCTTATAGACGGTTAAGATATTGATAATATAAGCCAAATAATGGCTACACTGCGTCCTGCTGCACGGCTGAAAGCAACGGGAAACTACAGCCGTATGCTATTCCCGAGGATATGCACCTCTCTATGCATAATTACATGTGATGATGGCCTCCTCCCTTGTAAAATTTCAATCCGGAGGTAAACTAGTCCCCCGTTCGGATCTCCGGGTGGGGACTACTCGAGAGGGGGTTAACATCACAGAAGTGACAAAGAGGAAATCTGACATTCTACGGATCGGAGCGTGGAATGTTAGAAGTCTGCTAGGAAGTGGAAGGTTAGAAAACTTAGAAAGGGAAATGGATAGGTTGAGGTTGGATTTGGTTGGGATTAGTGAAATGCGCTGGCAGGAAGAACAGGACTTTTGGTCAGGAGACTATAGGGTCATTAGCACTAAATCAAACAATGGCCAAGCAGGGGTTGGCCTCATATTGAGTAGGAAACTTGGACAGCGGGTGGAATATTATGAGCAATATAGTGAACGGATTATTGTAGCAAAAATCAATACTAAACCTACCTGCACCACAGTGGTACAAGTCTATATGCCTACCAGTCAAGCTGATGATGAGGATGTTGAAAAGGTCTACGAAGAAATAGACGAAATTCTGAGGTATATCAAGGGTGATGAAAATGTTATAGTAATGGGAGATTGGAATGCTGTGGTAGGAAAAGGGAGAGAATGGAAGATAGTAGGAGATTTCGGATTAGGTGAAAGGAATGATCGAGGAAGCAGGCTGGTAGAATTCTGCACCGAGCATGAATTTGTCATAGCTAACACCTTATTCAATAACCACAATAGAAGAATATACACATGGATGAGACCAGGAGATACAGGGCGTTACCAAATCGACTTCATTATGGTCAAGCAGAGGTTTCGAAACCAGATTTTGGATTGTAAAACATATCCAGGTGCTGACATAAACTCTGACCACAATCTGGTTGTAATGAAATGCAGATTAAAGTTGAAGAAACTGAAGAAAAGTCAAAAGCCAAAAAGGTGGGCAATAGACAGACTGAAAGAGAAGGATGTAAACGAAAGATTCAAGAAGAGTATAAAGGAAGGACTAATGAAAAACCCTAAACAAACTTCAATTGCAGACGAATGGGCACTTTTGAAGAATGAAATAACAAAATCCGCAGAAGAAAACATTGGTAGGAAAGAAAGAATAGGTAGAAAACCGTGGATCACTCAGGATATACTAGAATTGATGGATGAAAGGCGGAAACACAAGAATGTAAGAGATGAAAAGGGGAAAGCAAAATACAGACGTCTGAGAAATGAGGTTAACAAGAAGTGCAAGGAAGCGAAAGAAGAATGGTTGAAAGAGAAATGTGCAGGTATAGAAAATTGTCTGAAATTAGGAAAAGTAGACACAGCTTATCGAAGGATTAAGAATACTTTTGGGGAAAAGAAGACTAAGTGCTGTAATATTAAGGACACAAATGGAAAGCCTCTAACAGATAGGGAAGAAAAGGTTGAGAGATGGAAAGCTTACATAGAGAGTTTGTATAAGGGAAAGGAGATTGAGAATCATGTAATGGAAAGGGAGGAGGAAATTGATGAGGATGCGAAAGGAGATTTAATATTGAGATCAGAATTTGATAGAGCTTTGGAAGACTTAAGCAGGAACAAAGCACCAGGCATAGATGATATACCGATTGAGTTGCTATGCTGCATAGGAGATGAAGGTCTGATCAGGTTATTTCACTTGGTGTGTAGGATTTATGAGGCAGGTGAGGTACCCCCTGATTTCAAGAAGAATGTAATCATCCCTATACCAAAGAAAGTGGGAGCTGACAGATGTGAAGATTACCGTACAATCAGCTTGATTACTCATGCTTCAAAGATCCTGTCTAGAATAATTTACAAGAGGATTGAAAGCCAGATAGAAACGGAGTTGGGTGAAGACCAGTTTGGTTTCAGGAGAAATGTAGGAACAAGGGAAGCTGTACTAAGTCTTAGGCTGATTTTGGAAGGTAGAATAAGGAAAGATAAGAGAACGTTCATGGCTTTTGTAGACTTAGAAAAGGCTTTTGATAACGTTGATTGGACTAAATTGGACATTTTGAAATCGATTGGAATAAAGTACAGGGATAGGAGGGTGATATACAATCTGTACAGAAACCAGACAGCAGTCATTCGAGTTGAAGGACATGAGAGAGAAGCTGGTATTCAGAAAGGTGTAAGGCAAGGCTGCAACTTATCACCCATACTTTTCAATCTTTACATTGAACAAGCAATGAAGAAAATTAGAGAAACATTTAAAGTGGGAGTGAAGATTCAAGGAGAAATAATTTCAACTCTGAGATTTGCTGATGACATCGTCATCTTGGCCGATTAGAATTAGTTTTTGAATGGTATGGACTCCGTCTTACGGAAAGAATTCATGATGAAAATTAATAAATGTAAAACAAAAATACTGGATTGCAGCCGAAATAAATCAGAAACCTCTATGGAGATCAAATTGGCAGGTGAAAAGCTAAAGGAAGTAGGAGACTTCTGTTACTTAGGAAGCAGAATAACCAGTGATGGACGAAGCAAAGAGGATATAAAAAGTAGGTTGGCTCAGGCAAAGAAAGCATTTCTACAAAAAAGGAATCTGCTGACATCGAATATAGATTTAGGTATTAGGAAGTCATTTTTGAAAGCCTTTGTCTGGAGCGTGGCACTCTATGGAAGTGAAACTTGGACTATTGGTGCAGCAGAAAAGAGGAGAATTGAAGCATTTGAAATGTGGTGTTACAGGAGAATGATGAAGATCAGATGGGTAGATAGGGTTACAAACGAAGAGGTATTAAGACGAGTGGGAGAGGAGAGATGTTTCTGGCGACGGCTAATGAAGAGAAGAGATAGGTTGGTAGGACACATTCTAAGACACCCAGGAATAGCAAGCTTAGTTATGGAAGGAAGGGTCGAGTACAAGAACTGTAGGGGTAGACCAAGGTTAGAATATGTTAAACAGATTGCCTCGGATGTAGGGCGTCGGGGCTATGTAGAGATGAAACGATTAGCTCAGGACAGGGAGGCATGGAGAGCTGCATCAAACCAGTCAAAAGACTGAAGACTGAAACAACACCACGTGACAAATGTACCCTACTTGGTAAGTTTCTCATTTTTACCGCCTGATGTCATATCAGATAGCTGGCGTTGCCAATAGAATTTACGGACTCTTCTATACGTTGCCAATTCTACCAACAGCACGGCTTGAGAATTGTAGATGGCGATGGTTATACTCGAATCCTGAAAAAAAAACCAAAAAAAAAAACATGAGATCCAGAAATAATTTATTAATCTCATGTGTTTTTTTTTTTCAGGATTAGGGTATAACCCAACTCTTTCGGGTATATTCGTGTTGACCGACTGAAAAGCACCAAACTTTTGATAATATTCATCTTTTATTTGTGATATTTATGCGCAGATTTAGCGGACGTTAGGCCTATGTTCTCTTGTATTTTTGGAAATATTTTGTGTCATAATCTGATTACCAGATGACAGATGGCGTTGTCAAGCGTAATGACATGGCTTGAGAATTACTGACGGCAATGAGTGAGCTCGAGCTCGAGCGTAGATGTTGATCATTTGGAAAACGTCAACGTCCGGAAATTAAATTGGGGTCTAGAGATAGATTACAATTCTGTTGTATATTCTATGGAATTTCCAATCCAGTGGTCATGTTGGCTAACTTGGGTATTGGGATGGTAATCGTCAGTCATGTTGTTGTTTCCATGGTGATAGAACCTAACTCCGTGAGTTGGTGTCAGGGAATGAAAGTGTAGTTGCGGCCAGTTGCGGCGTGTTGTCTGGTTAAGTAATCTGTATTTCAGTCATTCTCGTGCCAATTTGTTTTTGGGACTCTTGTAACAAAAATATGATTACGCAAAATTGGCTTGAGCGAATACAAAAGGCACAGAAGATAAGCATTATTCAAGATGGTTTACGGAAAGTACATTACACATTTGGTGACGGGTTAGAGATGGTCGAAGAATATAACATGAGCACCGACGTTCTTGTGAAACGAGCCTGGAGGAATAGGAGTAAACTAAAAGGAGATGGTGCACAGTGGGATGTTGAAATTGGAGATCCAGAGGCAAATTTGGTCAACCTCGAAACTGTCGGTATTAAAGAGAGCAGCAATGCTCCACTTGTCACCCGAAGAATCACAAAGTCTAGCTTGGAATGGAGAATCCGGAATTTGTCATATCCGTTAAGTACGTATTCTGTCACGGCAGAACCTGAGAAGAAATGCATTACTGTCCGAACGAGCAACAAAAAATATTACAAGACGTTGACTGTGCCGGATTTGGAACGTGTTTGTTTGCTGCCAGAACAGAGCCGTATCCAGTTTTCTCATAAATATAATACACTAATTATAACATATCAGAAGCCACCAGAAGTCTTACAGTTGGAAGAGAAAATTTTAGAAGAAGTGAAAAAAGTGAAAACTACAAAAGAAGGCAGTCCTGACTGTAAACCAAGTTGAAGCAATATGGATTCTTTTCATCTCTTCTGCTTTATGGTTAAATTGCTGTTAAACATTTTTTGATGACATTCAGTAACGTAATGCTAATGGCCTATTGGGGCAGATGTATCCATAAAATAGCAGCTGTGCATATTAGCCTAAGTGATTAACATAGGTAATGTACTGAATTTAATTTGAGCTTATTGCTCTTCAAACACTGTGACACCTTTCTTGAAAAATTAATGTTTTCCCTCCATTGCCTATCTCTAATTCTCTTTATTCTCAGGGCATGTGATTTATAATTGAAGTGCATTGAGGCTATTAGTATCAAAAGGAACAATCTCCACCTTCCTGCATTTTACAGTAGGAGTAAATTTTTATCTAACGCATTTGTATCCACTCTATCTGGATGGTATTTGTCCTATACATAAAGTAAATGGTTGTATGCGAGTAACCAAAGAAAACCAAGCATATGATTAATAGTTAATGAGATATTTTAAATTTAATAATGGAGATTGTTCCTTTTGATACTAACTGTACGATTTGTGTGGATATTGCTCTGTTTGATATCAACATGCATGGAGATTGCTCTTTCTGTTATTAACATAGAAACATGTGATACCTACACTGCTTCTTTTAGCATAAATGTCAATTACGGTAACAAAAGAAAAAGGAGAAATTTGTAAACTAAGGATAACTGTTGTAATGAAGTGACCTTTAATTTTGAGCATACGTATTTCAACACAAATTTTACGATTAAACACAACTGATATGTAGGCTATTTTAAGAACACAACATTCTTTGATTTGGATTCAAACACCAAAGATAATGACGAACACTAGACAAATTTCACATATGAATTAAACCACCAAAAGAGTCATCATCGTTAAGTGTTTCACACAAAAGATCATCTTGCAGATTCTGTCCACCTTCATCCTGTCTTTCTGCTGTGTGCAGCACATCGACATAGTATCGAAGCTCGGAAAGTGATTTCCAGTCTTCACCAAAATGGGATGACTGAAGTTTCGAAACGTCTCTCAGTTTATCTTTTGATAATTTTTGCACGTTGTTCGCAGGTAATTCCTTGGGGTTTATTTTAGACATGGAAGAGTTTATCTTTGTAATGAACATGGACATGCTAGTGTCAATACGGTATACTCGTTTACTTGGAGCAAATTTGAAGTGCCAAGATCCAGTTCGCTTCAGAACAGCATCTGTGCTGGTTTTCCAATCGAAAACTGTACAGTCTTTCCCAAGATTAATAACCGTTCCATGATTAGCAATTATGCCCAAGTAACCTACTGGAGTAATGATCTCTCTTTCATTCTCGATGTCTTTTTAGATATCGCAAAGACACGATCTGGAGGAATGAAAGAGTGACCTCGAACAGGAAACACCATTTCAATGCGTTCAATGTTACTTGAAGCAGCCAGAAGCCATTTACCGCCCATGGCGAGGAGGTTCTTGTTTTTATTTCGACTCCCGCATGAGTCTCACTTATTTGTAATTTCTCAAGTCAGTTTTCTTCAGCCTATCATAAAGCGCTGAGGCAATCTGATTAGGACCCTCTTCCAAATTGGTCCTCCGTCTAGCAATAACAAAAAACATTGTCTTTGGTAAGCTTGCATTTGGAGATACCTTGAACTACAGTATAGCAAAGGTGTGAGACAGGTGTCACGTTTTGCGGTATCGTATCCATCACAGAACACCAAGAAGAAAGTTACGGCTTGTTTTGATATTTGATGTTAGTGCATCTTCATATAGTCTTAAAACGCAAAAAAATACCTACAATATAACTGCAAAATACGTCAAATTGGGGCACGTGAGCAGGACAGTCTCTTTATCACTCCATTGAACCAATATGGCGGCACTCACATGACCGGAACGGACGGAGCTGATTGGTAGTAGTGGAGATTGTCCCACTTGATTCCAACAGATGGCGGAGATTGTTCTGTTTGAAAGCAACATTGTATTTTCATGCCCTGAAACGATGGGATTTTGTTCCTTTTGAAAGAAACAAACAGCATAGTGTGGTAGAGGGCTAGTTCCACAAGACAACGGTGTCAGTAACTCAATTTCGATGGAAATTCGAGATTGTTCCTTTTGATACTAATAGCCTAATGTATTAGGCCTAAGTGGTTAATAAAATAATTTTTGAAAATTCAGCCAATAATTTTGACTACTGCTAGCAAGCTTTACGAATCCTTAACCTTGCAAGATACGAGTACCTTTTAACTTAGGTGTACCAGTGTTTGTTGTTTATAACAGCGGGAGCCTTATGGGACGAGGAGGGGAACAGTGATGGTGTGCTGTCTGCAAATAAGCAGCATTGGGTAATGCTTCAGGAGTGATGAATTTACAAAACCACTTAAATTAGTTGAAATACCTTGTGTATTGATGAATAATAATCGTGGAAATGATGTAATAGATGTTTTATCCACTGCTGTCTATTCTCCTTTTAGTGGTGATCGTGTGGCCTCCGGAGAGGCAGACTGCAGGTCTTTCTAGTTGACTCCCGTGGGCGACCTGCGCGTCGTAATGAGGATGTGCATTTTGATATAGAATATTTAAGTGTGAAAGAATTTGTCTAAAGCCACTGTTTTCGTCATGTTATATGCTATATATGCTATGCTATAACAGCAAGATGAATCGTTCGCTCCTTAACCTTTACACTGCTACGCCCGAGATATCTCGGGTGCGGTAGAACGTCACGTCCATGCTGCGCCCGAGATATCTCGTCGGCAACTTCATCTGAATAACATACTTTTAAAAATGTATTCAGCATGGAGGGGTTTGATAGTCTCTCACAATATTAGCAGTGAAAAGGTTAAATCCACCCCTGGCTTGGTGCGTGTGGAAACTGATAAAATATTATGTTATCTGTAAAGTAACCAGGATTTTGATAGGAGGCGGCTGTGGCCTTAATATATGTACGAGTGAAAGTGGGAAACCACGAAAGACCATTTCTAGGGTGAGTGAATCCCAACCCTCAGACCAGAATTACATTTCTTGGTAGAGCAGAGAATCGAACACGGACCTCTGCAGTAACAGTCCCAGAATACTAGCCACTATGCCACGAGGTGGACCTTTAGAAATCTAAGTGAATTGAACTTACTTTCATGTAAAATTCTTCCTGGCAGGCCAAGGTTGGGACACAATATGTCAACGTAGTTTAAACTTCAATTATTTTATCGATTCAGGCTGCAAGTTCACTTTCCAGAAGATATTTTCACTTTGAGATACCGTAATGGCTCTTCTTTAATTGCATTATTACATTGGTTATGAATGAATGCGCTTCGCATGTTTGGACATGTCTAATGATGTGACAATGTGTAATTGAAATCCTTTGGAAATGGGTCAATATTTATTTATTTTTTCGGAAAAGTTACGACCTGGTCAAGAACGGGGAAAGAAAGAAGGTAGCATAAAGATGAAATGTACTCAGTACGTTGCCAAAGGGAACTAGAAGGGCGAGGGGATACGAAGGCCATTTACCTAGAAGCAGTTTCAAGTAGGTAGTGTTCAGCCTTTAAACGAAGGTATTTATCATGTATAAGGACATAGTCCTTGCAGAGGGAGGATGACGCACTGGCTTTACCCGGACAGTCGAGGTTCGAATTCCGGTGACAGCAGGCTAAATATTTCACATGGAACTATGGAAGATCACGTGGCGTTAGGAAGTGAATCCGACCTTATATCCCCGGCTAAAACAATTGGCTAGTGACCTCAATTTATTGGGATAACCTCGCCAAAATTATAGGGATAAAGTGTGTTTCTCAGAAGTTATGTAAATGTTCGCCAATACAATAATAATAATTCTTCAATTTTGACAAGAGTTTAGGCAGGGAGAAAGGGGAGTAGGGGGGTGTAAGGAGTAAATGGTGCAGTATACCAAGAACGGTGACCACCAGTCGCCACTGGCCGAAAGGTAACGACAGTTGGTTGCCGAACTGTATTTGACAAGTTGTTTGAGAATAGCACGCTGCAATTAGTCGGATGTATTTCGATGGGATGTCAAATTCCGCCAAAGTTCTCCATAACTTGGAGCGATCAATACTGTCATAAGCTTGCTGAAAATCAATGAAGATGAGGTGCAATTCCCGATCAAACTCATAAAATTTCTCTATCAGTTGCCTCAAGGTAAATATGTGATTAAGCGTCGACCGTCCAGGGACAAAGCCACATTGAGAAGGACCTATAATTCCTTCAGCCAGAGGTTTCATGCAGTTTAGCAGGAGCGTTGTAAAGACTTTATTGCCAATTTCAAGTAGTGAAATGTCTCGATAGTTTGATACCAGTGTAGCATCACCCTTTTTGAAAATGGGGCCAAGAATAGCTCCCTTCCATTCCTCAGGAATTATTTCTGTTATCCAAATGGTACATAGTAACCAGTTCAATGCAACCATCAGTGTCTCACTGTAACGTAATCTTGATTACGGTACAAATTATTATTATTATTATTATTTTTAAAATCATTGTGTAATTATTATTATTATTATTATTATTATTATTGAAATATCAAAGTTATATCGTTTTATTCACCCATTAATATCAAGGGAGGGGCCATACCATATTCACGTCATTACCATAGTCATATATAATATTGTCAAATGCTTAGATTAAGAAACAGGGTTTTTATAGAGGTCTAGGGCTGTTTTATTAGTTAAATTGTAAAGACAGGACGGGCATGGTTGGAAGAAGTTACGGACGGTGAAGCAACATATTGCAAGAAAATGTATTTCTGGAACGAAGCCACGCTGACTGGAGACAAGGGCTTGGAGAAAGATTTCGGCGGAATATATAGATGCGCAACGAGAGGAATAGCGGGTTCTGAGTGGAATATTTGAAGTACGCGGGCCTGTATTCCCGCTCGGAGAAGTTTTAGCGTCGCTTGAGGACTGAGAAATGCTTTGCTATAATTGGTCTGATGGGTCGCGGGCAAATTTATGCCGCGAAACATCGGGACCATTCAGAGTGTATAAAAGCCCAGCGCGACTTCAGCACTAGCGATTCTATAGATTCTATTCTGTCATTCACATATTCGATCACGCACTCACTCACTGACTTTGTGAGTCGTAGACTCTGCCAGTCCCTCAGTAAGATGGGACTTAGTGAATTCAATTAGCCTGGTTTGTTCAAATTTGCTTACCATGGTGATCAAACTCAGAAACAAGCAGCAACAACAACAACAAGAAGAAGAAAACATATGTTTTCAAAGGTCAATAAACGTGTGTTGGCGTAAGATCTCAAATTAGACTGCAAGCAGACCAACGAGATGGACTTTGAACCACAAGGCACCAGGTATGTGGACCGAGTTATTATCAACACAGAAGATCAGCGCTAGCGAGAAGACAGTCAATATTGCCCCGCAATTAGGGAATATTAATGCACATATTGTACACAGCTCGAAACCTCAGATCAAATGTTAATAATTTTGTTGTAAATAAACCAGTATTAGTTAAAATGTCTTGTTCATTGGGAGTTGAATATATAGGATAGTTAAAATGCAAAGAGTATCTCATAGAGCAAGTTTATTGCCCTACGCTCCGATGATAGATCTTGGCTCAAGGAAGGGAGCGGCCGTGGCTAAATAAAATTTTAATGTGTTATCTTTACGATAACTGGCGCCCAGTAAATCTAAATTAATAAAGTGTATGTCGTCTGTCTAGACAGGCCAATGCTAAATAAGAACGATGAGGTGGTTTTAAGGAGTCTTGAGTGTAATATCTGTAGAAACGTTATAAATGATCGCCCAACTTGTAGAGTGATATCCAACGACAAAGGTAGCCGTTACAAATGGCACAACCAATGTGGGGCTACGAAATATCGTACTGTAGTGAATGGATATTATGTATAAATTCAGTTTATTTCAAGTATGTTAAAGTTTAAAGTTGTTTTCATGTACGATATAAACGAGTACTCTTTGCATTCATTCCGAGTTTTTCAATAAAGAGGCATATATCAAGTTAGGGAACTACGGTTATAAATTAGGAGTGTTCTTTTGATGAGTTGTTTTTTGGGTAATGAGTAACAGGGATAATTTGGGGAATATACATTTGAGAAACCGTAGTATTATAAGATCAGGTAAAATGTCAAAATTAGATGTGCAGGGTACCAATGATGAGATGTCAAAAGTAAGCGAAAATCAGGAAACTGAGGAAAATAAACAAGACGGGGCTACAACCATCCAGAGTAATGAGGGGGAGAATCCTTCCTGGCTTCGAAACCTGACGATGCTCATAACTGAACAGAGTAAGAAGTTAGAGGAACAGAGTAAGAAATTTGACGTGCGTAGCGATCAACTAGAAAAAGTAATAGATCTTAAGTTAGCTGAACAGAGTAAAAAGCAAGAGGAACAAAGTAAGAAATTCGACGTGCGTAGTGATCAGTTAGAAAAAGCAATAGATCTTAAGTTCTCTGAGCAGAGTAAGAAGCTAGATGAACAAGGTAAGAGGTTTGATGAAGCCACAGAGAACTTCAATAGACAAATTAAAGAAGTAGGCCGAGAATTTCACAATAAGTTAGAAAACAGGATTAGTGAGGTGGAGGAATCATGGTCACTTAAGGTTGATGCCAGAATGCAACAAGTGTCGGAGCGAGTTGACAAAATTGACGAGGAAGTGAAAATTAAATGTAGTAAAGTTAGGGTTGACTTAGAAGGAGAAGTCAACAGTATGAAGGTCAAGTGTGATAATAATATTGCTAAAATAGGTAATTTAGAAAATAAACTAGAGAGCGATAATCAAGAAATTAGGGAAGAGGTTAACAGTAAATTTAACAGTATCAGTGAACAAGTAGCGAGTAAAACAGATAAAATGGAGGAGAAATTGCAGAGATGTCAGAAGCAAATAGCAACAAATAGCGGTAATGTACAAATAGGAAATTTAAGTAGATTTCTAACTAAAGAGGCAGATTTGCCAGTATTCACAGGCAAGGCATATAACCCAATGGAATTCTTAAAAACAGTAGAAAAGAAGTTCGCTAAAGATTTAGAAGAGGGGATCGTTCAATGGGAACAAGTACTTGAGATGCTAGATAAATCTTTTGTTAGGGATTCAAGGTCATGGTTCAGTGTGTATAAATACCAGATGACTAGTTTTAGAAAATTTAAAGAGAAGTTCATAGCCAAGTACTGGAATGAAAATGTGCAAGAAAGAGAAAGATGTAACATTATTTTTGGAAAGTACCAAAGGAGAGATGGTGTTTCGTACACAGAGTATTTCTTAGCGCATGTACTTATATGCCAGAATTTAGAAGGTTTAGAGACTGAATCACAGGTAATTAAAACATTATTAAGGCATTTTCCTGATATAATTAAAGAAGCATTCTTCATGCAGAATATTACTACTATTGACGGGTTCGAGAAGCTATTGGAAAACTTTGACTCTCTTGAAAATAGTAGGACCGAACGCAAGCCAATAAGTAGAGGAGATAATTTCGGGCAGGGTGAGAGAGAGAGGGGAAGAGAACAAGGCAGGAATGCGAATTACGAAAGACGACTTGACAATGGGGGACGCACAGCAAATACGAGGAACGAGAATTTGAACAGAGTAGGGGAAGGTACTAGGCCAGACAGACGTACAGGTCAACAACAACAACAATCTACATCAGGGGCAGGTAGGCCTAATTTAAACGAATAACGGGTTGCAGTGAGGTCAACAGACAGCCCGAAGTGATTGCAGTTCAATGTCCTAGGAATATTGAGTATTTAGGAGATTTTAATATAGATGTTAGAGAAGAACTGCTTTATGACCTAAATGGTGGAAATTTAGATAATGTTGAGAATGAGATTATGTCACCAGTAATTAAACTTAATGTGTGGGGTAAAGAAGTTGATGTTTTATTGGACAGTGGAAGCGAAAACTCTTGTATAAATTTAAGATTTTTGGAAGGTGTAATGAGAGAAGGTATTCATGTTGATATAATTCCAGTTAAGTCCACTTTCATTGTCACAGCTGTAGGTAGTAGGTCTCAGAAAATATCTAAGCAAGTCGCAGTTCCAATTAACATTAGTGAGTTAGTTAAATTTCAGCCCTGTTTGGCAGTTCCAAATTTAGTATATCCGGTGATTCTCGGTGCGGAATGGTTATCATTATATCAAGTTAAATTAGATTTTCATTTTGGCAGGATATGTTTATTTTGGCAGGATAAAGAAGTTCAGGTTACGTATAAGGTGTCTAAGACTGACAAACAGATGAAAGTGTGTATGTTTGAGGAAGAAAGCAACGTGGTTGTGAGTGATGAGTTTCCTGAAGTAAATGAGGTAGACCGCGGAGATGCTAGTGAGAGCAAAGTTTTTAAGGTGTGTCAGGTTGCAATGGAGTCTGAACTTGAGAGTAGGATCCATGATGCATTGTCACAGTGTAAGCTGGATGATGAGCAAGGTCATCAGTTACATGAGGTATTAATAAAATATAAGGAAATTTTCAGCACAAAACCCGGAGCAACACACTTATATGAGCATAGTTTTGTCGTTAAAGACACAAGTAGTTTCGTAGGGCCTAGGTATCCTGTCGCAACTAAATATATGAAAGCCGTCGAAGAACAGATAGAATTAATGTTGGAAAACGACATAATTGAGCCTTCAGCTAGCCATTGTTTAAATCCATTAGTTGTAGTAGCCAAGAAAGACAATTCAGTGAGACTGTGCATAGACGCCAGAATGTTAAATACCAGAATCGAAAGCGACCAGCTGAGAACTGAAGCAGTGGAGGATTTAGTTCAACGTTTTCAGGGGCGGAAGTGGTTCTCAACAGTAGATTTTAGTAGTAGTTGCTCATCGTTATTTAGGAAATTAGTTAGGACACTAGGCAGTTATTTCAGGTATGTATTGTTGACTCATGTGATGTTATCGAGACTAGTCAGTGTTTTGTTGAGAGGTAGGAAGTACATGGAAGTTTGTAGCAACGATTGTTACGTAAGCCGTTGCCATCTTGTGCATTGGAAGGGAAAATGTCAAAGCTGTTTTTATTGTTTACTGGACCTTATGTCGTTTCGAAGAGGATAGGAAAGAATGCCTACTTATTGAAAGATCAGGAAAATTGTGTCATAGGTACATATAACATTTACAATCTGAGGAAATATCATAGAAAAGAGCAAGTGCTGCAAGAAGGACAGACTGCCGTGTGTTTATAATTAGAGTCGTGTCGTGGCTCTAAGGAATTGATGGAAGTGAGATAAATCACTTGTGTTGCGTGAAACAAGAAGCAATATATTGCGTTCTGTTATTGTAAGGGACTACAAGAACAAATGTAGCATGTAAATCCTGTATGACTGCACAGGACAATCAGAATGTTTATGTAACATTGCAAGAAGAGTGCAGATCAATCAAGGAAAATGAAAAGGGTATAATCATTATGTATGTAATTTGAAGGGTCATATATGTATATTCAGTGTATTTCCTGTTAAGTTTTAAAGGGAAGATTTGTGATTTCATCATTCATTACATTCTTTATGAAACCATGGGGACGTTTTGTAACGTAATCTTGATTACGGTACAAATTATTATTATTATTATTATTTTTAAAATCATTGTGTAATTATTATTATTATTATTATTATTATTATTATTATTGAAATATCAAAGTTATATCGTTTTATTCACCCATTAATATCAAGGGAGGGGCCATACCATATTCACGTCATTACCATAGTCATATATAATATTGTCAAATGCTTAGATTAAGAAACAGGGTTTTTATAGAGGTCTAGGGCTGTTTTATTAGTTAAATTGTAAAGACAGGACGGGCATGGTTGGAAGAAGTTACGGACGGTGAAGCAACATATTGCAAGAAAATGTATTTCTGGAACGAAGCCACGCTGACTGGAGACAAGGGCTTGGAGAAAGATTTCGGCGGAATATATAGATGCGCAACGAGAGGAATAGCGGGTTCTGAGTGGAATATTTGAAGTACGCGGGCCTGTATTCCCGCTCGGAGAAGTTTTAGCGTCGCTTGAGGACTGAGAAATGCTTTGCTATAATTGGTCTGATGGGTCGCGGGCAAATTTATGCCGCGAAACATCGGGACCATTCAGAGTGTATAAAAGCCCAGCGCGACTTCAGCACTAGCGATTCTATAGATTCTATTCTGTCATTCACATATTCGATCACGCACTCACTCACTGACTTTGTGAGTCGTAGACTCTGCCAGTCCCTCAGTAAGATGGGACTTAGTGAATTCAATTAGCCTGGTTTGTTCAAATTTGCTTACCATGGTGATCAAACTCAGAAACAAGCAGCAACAACAACAACAAGAAGAAGAAAACATATGTTTTCAAAGGTCAATAAACGTGTGTTGGCGTAAGATCTCAAATTAGACTGCAAGCAGACCAACGAGATGGACTTTGAACCACAAGGCACCAGGTATGTGGACCGAGTTATTATCAACACAGAAGATCAGCGCTAGCGAGAAGACAGTCAATATTGCCCCGCAATTAGGGAATATTAATGCACATATTGTACACAGCTCGAAACCTCAGATCAAATGTTAATAATTTTGTTGTAAATAAACCAGTATTAGTTAAAATGTCTTGTTCATTGGGAGTTGAATATATAGGATAGTTAAAATGCAAAGAGTATCTCATAGAGCAAGTTTATTGCCCTACGCTCCGATGATAGATCTTGGCTCAAGGAAGGGAGCGGCCGTGGCTAAATAAAATTTTAATGTGTTATCTTTACGATAACTGGCGCCCAGTAAATCTAAATTAATAAAGTGTATGTCGTCTGTCTAGACAGGCCAATGCTAAATAAGAACGATGAGGTGGTTTTAAGGAGTCTTGAGTGTAATATCTGTAGAAACGTTATAAATGATCGCCCAACTTGTAGAGTGATATCCAACGACAAAGGTAGCCGTTACATCACCTTCCAAACGGAGCATCTCGGCTATGATACCACTACCTCCTAGAGCTTTGTTGTTCTTGACGGCCTTTAGTGCGACGCCGATTTCCTCCTCTGATGGTTGAGAAACTTCCACACCATCAGAATGGGTCCGCAACCGATTTATCTCCGCTGTTGGATGGCCATGATTCAGTTAGGTCTCAAAATGCTTTTTAAATAGATTTGGCTGTTCTAATGGTGGTACCACTTCACTAATCTAATTTGTTAGAACCACTGTATGTTGTCGATAGACACCTCTGGCAAATTTTTCGAACTGAAAAAGATTGCGTGATGTCTTTGATTATTCGACTGCTAACAACAGTCGTTTATGATGTTCCCATTTCTTCATCCTTATGAGCCAACCGGTGGTATGCCTCGCCTCATAATACGCTATCCGCACATCTTCTGAGAATTTTTCTAGCCATTTTAGCCTCGCTGAACGGATTTCTACAGATACTCGACACTCTTCATCAAACCAAGGTTTACTTCTGCATTTTGGATTGGAAACTAGCTCTTCATTTGCAGTCACGGACACTGCACACCGCAACGCTAACCATGTACCTTCTGTTGTGACTGGACTTCTTGTTTATATATATTGTGTGTTTTACTGTGTGAGCATTCCCTCACTGTGTGCACTCAGTTTTCTGTTACATTGAGTTGGCTGCCCTGCTGGGATTAGCGCGGTCGGGCAACTGGAGGGTGAGGAGAGGGCTATTGTGCACTCTCCGTTGAGACAATGGACAGGCAGGGAGTCATTCCCTTACAGTGTACAAGGCCGTACGCTTCCGTGGCATTCTAGACATGCCTTATTGAGTGTTGAGTATTTATTGTGTTGTATATAGTTGTGAATATATCTACAGTTCGTTCCATGCGTTGTTTTATTAAGTGTGTTTTGGTAACGGTATGTAATTCCTTGCCTTGCGAACCTGCACCACCTACCACATGCTACCAGAGAAATTGCATCCCCAACTTATTGGACCTCCAGAGCCGGATGCGACAATTGTGTTTAAATATGTGAAGTGTGAATTATAGTGTACAAGTATGGTGAACTTGCTATAAACTGGAATTTACTGTACAAACACAAACTGCTTGGCTGGTCATTCTTCACGCTACGCCGAAGACCTCCGACTGCTGCCGAACAGACACGATCCAGTCTTCACATCAAAACAGCTAAAGGTACCTAGACTGGCTTATTTAATTATCATTGCTCGCTCCTATTGCTCATTGTTATATTATCCTACCCTTATTCCTAGTTTGTCAGCATGGATGAGGCAAATAGGAAACGATTAATCACTACACGTGCGGTAGCTAAAGCCAGCCTCACGCGCATGGCAAAATTTGTGAATGAACTTCAGGAGGTAGATAATCAAGCCATAATAGTGCGATTAAAAGAATTGCCTGTCATACGTGATAAGTTCGAAGGGGCTCAAACACAGTTGGAAGTGTTTCAAATGCACACTGAAGATAGGGATGTATTTGAAACAATGTATTTTGATCTGGAAACAAAAATGACCAAATTGACTGTTGCTAACAATGGCTCTGTCAGCACTAGGTCAGGTGACAATCTAAATTCCACTTCCAACCATAGTTCAGGCTCCAAAGGAATTAAATTACCTACAATTCAAATCCCTTCATTTAATGGTGAAGTAACTCACTACAGGCATTATTACGACACATTCATGAGCCTTATTGTCAACCATGCAGATCTAGACAATATACAACGATTTCATTATTTACTGAGTTCATTGTCAGGCGAGGCACATGCTCTCATAGCCAACCTCCTAGTCACCAGCTCTAATTTTGAAATAGCTCTTGAAACAATTTCAAAACGATATGACAATCCGCGTTTAATTGCTTCTGCTCATATCAGACAATTGTTAACATTACCGTCTATGAGCAAGGCGTCAGCAAGTGATCTGCGGGCACTTCTCAACCAAGCATTGAGCAATTTGAATGCTATAAGGGCGTTACAATTGGACGTACCATTGGAAGAATTACTTGTGTCACAATTAATACTGGAAAAGGTCGACATATCAATACGCAGGGAATATGAATCAACACTTAACTCCAATACTTTTCCAACCTTGCATGAATTGTGTGAATTTCTCGAAACTAAGTGCAAATCAATTGAGATCATAAATTCTAATCTACCTAAGCCTAGTTTAACAAACATTAAATCTCCTGTTCCCCACAAGCACAAACATGGCGCACAAGTTCAGCAATCATATGTTGCAACAAATTCACAATGCATGTATTGTAGTCAGACGCATGCACTGCATAAGTGTAGTAGTTTGCACAAGTTCCAGTTCATGTGCGAAGGGAGTTTGTAAAGAGCAAGAATTTGTGTTATAATTGCCTCAAGTCATATCACAAGGTTAATGACTGTAAATCGGGCAGCTGCCGCATTTGTAACAAGTGGCACCATACACTAGTACATATGGATGCACCCCAACAATCACAACAAGGTAGTCACTCTTATAACCCTCCTAGGAATGGTAGCTCAGAACAGCAAGGGCTACCCGAAGGAAGGTCAAGAACAATAAGTTACTGCACATTCAAGATAGAGCCAACCAGGCACATTCTCTTGTCTACAGCTTGTATCAAGGTTAGGGATAGTACAGGAAGATGGCAGATATGTCGGGCGCTGTTTGACCCTGGTTCTCAATCCTGTTTTATTACTGAATCCTGTGCTCAGCGATTGAATCTTCCTAGACAAAACAGGAGAGTTCCAATTCAAGGAATAGGAGACACCACTTCAGAGACGAGGCACAGTATCTGTCTTGAAATATCCTCTCACACCAACAATTTCACTACATCAGTCGAATGCTTGGTACTTACTAAGGTCACTGACGACCTACCAGGACACGTTATTGATCCTATTGAATGGAACCTACCTAAGAATCTTCCTCTAGCAGATGCGTCATTTCATCAACCTAGTAAGATCGACATTTTGTTAGGAGCTGAAATTTGTGCATATATTGACCGATCTGGTAAAGTAACCAGCGACTCCAATCACCCTGTCCTGCATGAAACCGAATTTGGATGGATTCTATCGGGGAGGTATGAAACAGGGACTCACCCTTCCACTATGCCACGGCGGCCGGTAGCATCATTCTTTGTGAAGACCGATGTTGATATCCAGAATCAACTTCAGAAGTTTTGGGAATTAGAAGAAGTGGGCCGGGCTCCGCTAACTAAAGAAGAACAACAATGTGAGGCACACTTTGTACAGCACACTACAAGAGATCATTCTGGAAGATTTGTGGTTCGCTTACCATTACATGAAGATCCGGACAAATTAGGCGATTCATTTACGATGGCATCTAAGCGATTTCAGCTATTTGAACGAAGACTCAGTAGGCATCCTGATCTGAAGCAAGACTACGTGAAATTTATGGACGAGTATGAAGCATTAGGGCATATGGAGCCAGCCTGCACGGCTACGACATCTACATACTACATGCCTCATCATGCCATTCTTAAAGAATCCAGTTCGACAACAAGGACAAGAGTTGTTTTTGATTGCTTTGCTAGTTCCAGCAATGGTGTATCCTTGAACAGCTTACTTATGGTTGGGCCTACTATACAGCAAGATCTCTGCTCCATAATTCTCAGATTTCGAGCTCATCCCATTGCATTCACTGCCGACATCGCCAAGATGTACAGACAGGTACAAGTAAACACCCAGGGCCGTACCTACCAGCGGATTTTGTGGAGAAGTGATCAGACAGAACTCATCCAAGAATATCAATTAACAACTGTGACCTACGGGATGGCAAGTGCTCCCTTCTTGGCTACGCGATGTCTACAACAGCTTGCTTCAGAAGGTGCCCAGGTCCACCCCAAGGCAGCAGAAGTTATTGCAAATGACTTCTACGTAGATGATTGCATGTCTGGATGTCAAAACATCGAAGATGCTCTTGAAACGCAACGTCAGTTGATAGAATTACTCCAAGAGGCGGGATTTCCACTACGCAAATGGTGCAGCAATCATCCTGATCTACTTGAGAGTCTTCCTGCGGAGATCAGAGAGACCCAACTTCCTCTACGCCTCGACAATGATGACAACGTTAAGACTCGAGGGCTATTATGGAATCCTGCTGCAGATAACTTCCAAATAGTTAACAACATCCACTTGGTATCACCCACACATGAATTCACGAAGAGAACTGTGTTGTCAGTCATCTCTGCCATTTTTGATCCGTTGGGTTTCATCAGCCCAATAGTCATCCTTTGTAAAATGTTTTTACAGCAGCTCTGGCAGCAACAGATGGCTTGGGACGAACTACTGTCTCCTGAGTTATCACAGATTTGGCAATCATTGTACCGTCAGCTTCCTCTCATAGACAACATCCGCATTGCTAGGAGAATTCTTGTTGATAATCCTGTAGTCAACATCCAGTTACATGGCTTCTGTGATGCTTTAGAGAAAGCATATGGAAGTTGCATATACCTGCGATCCACAAACCAGAATGGAATTACCACAGTGAAGCTCTTATGTTCTAAATCAAGAGTAGCACCTTTGAAGAGACTGTCACTCCCTCGATTGGAACTCTGTGGAGCTTTATTGCTGGCACAATTGCTTAAGAAGGTAACCCGAGCTTTGAGATTGGACATTTGCCGAACATATCTCTGGACTGATTTACCGTAGTATTAGCATGGTTAAATGCACCCTCTGCTAGATGGAAGACCTTCGTGAGGAATAGGGTGGCTGAAATACAAGAGAACACTACAAGTGCTGAGTGGAGACACGTACCATCACCCGATAACCCAGCGGACATGATTTCTAGAGGAGTCTATCCCAATGATCTCATAGAAAATCAGCTATGGTGGGAAGGACCAACTTGGCTACGAGAAGGTGCCACATCATGGCCTACTCTAACTGATGCTGTTACACAGCAAGACACTCCGGAAGAGAAATGTAAGACGAGCTGCCGTGTCACCACAAGAATAAACGATGACATCACTACAAGGTTCTCAAGACTGACAAGATAGCAGCGCGTAACAGGATACTGTAATCGCTTTACAACAAACTGCAGACGAGCACGTGAAGAAAGAATAACTGGTGACCTTTCTCTACAAGAATTACAACAAGTGTTGCACCAATGCATCAAATTGGCTCAACTTACTGCCTACGGAAGGGAGATACGACAATTGGAACAAGGGCAGCCTCTTAATCACAAGAGCAAATTATTTTCTTTGAGTCCCATTCTAGATGGCATGCGTCTTCTGCGGGTAGGAGGTAGATTGGAACACTCTGATCTTACCTACGATGAAAAACATCAGTTGATACTTCCTCCAGGTCATCACCTAACAAGATTAATCGTGGAGCACGAGCATCGTCGCATGTTACATGCTGGTAGCCAACTTGTACTTTCATCGTTAAGGCAACGATATTTGATAGGAAATGGTAAATCAACTATCAGAAACATTTTGCATTGCTGCCTAGTATGTCATAAGTTGAAGGCTCAACCTGCACATCAATTAATGGGGCAACTGCCAGTTCCCCGAGTTGAAGCTGTCAGGCCATTTTTTAACTGTGGCGTGGACTTCACTGGACCGTTTTATGTCAAATCCGGCTCCCGTAGATCAAAACTGAAGGAGAAGTGCTATATTGCCATATTTGTTTGTTTAGCTACTAGGGCAGTACATTTAGAAGTGGTGAGCAATTTATCTACCCAAGCATTTTTGGCCGCTTTGAAACGATTTGTGTCATGCCGAGGACGATGTAAGAAAATCTACAGTGACAACGGGTCCAATTTTGAGGGTGCTCAACGAGAACTTCAGGTACTGCAAGCTCTTCTGAAGTCTGAACAGCTGAAGATTGAGATAAGGAACTTCACAAATACCGAGGGCATCGAATGGATCTTCATCCCTCCTCGCGCACCCCATTTTGGTGGATTATGGGAGGCTGGTGTTAAGTCATTTAAGCACCACCTGCGACGAACTATGGGAACTATGTGCCTCACGTATGAAGAGCTGACCACCCTAACATGCCAAATCGAAGCATGTCTCAATTCCAGGCCTCTGATTCCTCTCTCGTTTGAATCTGCTGATCCCCAAATTCTTACTCCTGGCCACTATTTAATCGGAACTTCCATTACTAGCATTCCCCAGCCAGATCTAGGTACCACTAAGCTTAGCCTGTTATCTAGATGAGAAATATTGCAGCAGCGACTCCAGCTGTTCTGGCGCAGATGGTCACACGACTACCTCCATCATCTGCAACAGCGAACCAAATGGACCAGCTCCTGCCCAAATGTGCAACCAGGTGCACTGGTCATTGTACGTGAGGATAACCTGCCGCCCTTATCCTGGAAGGTGGCAGTCGTCGAAGACGTTCATTCTGGTGCTGATGGACTGGCTCGTGTCGTAACCATCCGCACTCCGCATGGCGTTTTCAAGAGACCAATCACCAAGTTGTGTCCTCTCCCACCGGATGGGGATGTGTAATTAGTGCTCATAGTATATTTACGTTCTTGATTTGACTTGTCTGTTTTTATATTTTATATATATTTTTTATATTATTGAAGAAAGTGAACTTTCTTGGTGGCCAGTGTGTTGTGACTGGACTTCTTGTTTATATATATTGTGTGTTTTACTGTGTTAGCATTCCCTCACTGCGTGCACTCAGTTTTCTGTTACATTGAGTTGGCTGTCCTGCTGGGATTAGCGCGGTCGGGCAACTGGAGGGTGAGGAGAGGGCTATTGTGCACTCTCCGTAGAGACAATGGACAGGCAGGGAGTCATTCCCTTACAGCGTACAAGGCCGTACGCTTCCGTGGCATCCTAGACATGCCTTATTGAGTGTTGAGTATTTATTGTGTTGTATATAGTTGTGAATATATCTACAGTTCGTTCCATGCGTTGTTTTATTAAGTGTGTTTCGGTAACGGTGTGTAATTCCTTGCCTTGCGAACCTGCACCACCTACCACAAGCTACCAGAGAAATTGCATCCCCAACACCTTCCACGGTCGTAGGATTTTGTGGCATTCTGAGGTGTTCTGCAATTTTATCTTGGTATCACTGCCTCACTTCTACATTTCCCAATTTATCCTTGTCAAAACAGACAATCCTTTCAGCCTTACTTCGCCACATGGTAGACAGATTCAGACGTAGTTTGACAATCACCAAAAAATGGTCAGAATTCATATCTGCCCCACGTAAAGGATCGTAGATGTTCGACACTTCCAGAGTCTGTTAAAAACGATAAAGCTTAATCGACAACTACTGCAGAACCTGGATCTAACCTGCCAAAATTTGAGCGTTCTTATTTGTAGATACAGTGTACATTGCCACAGAATATAGTTTCAGCTAAGTATAATCTGACTGTCTTGTCTGACATAGTGCTGTAATTTTTATTATAATGATCAGATCCATCACACTAATTCTTTTTAGAATAAAATAAAATTGACGGTGAGCATGTAAGATCCCATAAGCTATCCCCATTCTCTTCCTTGTAGCTGGTCGCAAATGCCTATATATAAGTGGATATACATATCTGATGACCATTGTATTTAAAGTTGAGTATTTTATACACTGACCGGCACGAAAAACGCAACACTTCAATTTCTTACAAAAACTGAAATTTATTTTAAATTTATGACACTCTTATGACATTAATCTACTATATGGTGAAATATTGTAGTACGGTCCCATGTAGGTGTCTAACAATGAAGAAAAAGACAATAATAAACAAATTTAACAAATTAAGCCAGAGATACACACTTCAAGGAAAGAGCGCTATAAGCGCGGGGAATTTTGAGTAAGCTCCTCACTTCTGTTTTGATTTTATACACCTCACACTTTACTTCACAGACCTCGGAGACCTCTGTTCGCATCTTCAAAAGCGTATATTGCCACCTCTTGCATCAATGACGGCATTCAACCTTTCAGGGATGTTCCTGATTAATGCTGTAATGTCCTGTTGAGGAATAATCTCCCATTCTTCCAGGAGGGCATTCCGCAGGTCCCGTAGGGTCCTGTAGGGTCTCTCGATAGCGCTGACGAGCTCCTTTCCCCACCCAGTCTCAAACATGCTCAATAGGATTCAAATCAGGGCTTCGAGCAGGCCAAGACATAACATGAATCCCTGCTTCATCCAAGAACTCTCACATGTGGGCATGCATTGTCTTGCATTAGTGTGAAATAATCTCCAATAAATGGAGCGAAAGGCACAACATGCTCCAGAAGGATTTCCTCCACATACTGATGTGCGGTAAAGCTCCCATTCTCCACGAAGACCAAATCCATCCTTGCAGCCATACTGAATCCTGCCCACACCATTACAGAACCACCCTGAAAAGGCATCCTGGATGAGAATGTGCAAGGGGAATACCTTTCCCCTGGCCTTCTGCAGACCCTCTCTCTTCCGTCAGGCGATCGGAGGCCGAATCGCGACTCATCGGTGCACAACACTTGTTCGCATTGTTGTACTGTCCGGCCATGATGTTCCCTTGCGAAACGTAGTCGAGCTGTGAGATGTTCTCTGGTATGTTCTGGGCCTGTAACTGGTCTTCTGGATTGATGATTGGCTTCTTCCAATCTTCTTCGGACTATTCTCTCACTAACATCGACCCCTTGAACTTGGTGGAGTCGATTTCGTGCTTCAATGGCCGTTCTGTGACAGTTGTGGAGAACTTGAAGTTGTAAGAAGCGGTCATCTTTCTCCGATGTTGCTCTTCTCGGGCCTGTTCCTGGACTCCTTGCAAAGCCTCCAGTATCCCTATACCTTCGTACGGTTCTGGAAATCGTGGAAGGTGTAGTCCTCAATACTTCTGCAATGTAATGCATGTTGTGACCATCTTCCACCAAAGCAACAGCTACTGCAGCTTGTTCAGGGCTTCATACTCACGTATGCAATCTGGACCTGGCAGATGAGTATTTTATAGTGAAGTGCAGAGGACATTGCACTTTAAATTTGAAGTTCAACAGGAGTCTACTTATGGGTAGGAGTTTTATACAATGGCGGCCCCGTTGTGTTGAGGTAGCATGCCTGCCTCTCATCTGAAGGCCCAAGGTTCGATTCTTGGCTCCGGCAGGGATTTTAGAAACTGTTGTGAGGGCTGGAATGGGATGCACTCAGCCTTGTGAGGACAATCGACAATGAGACAGCGCTCCGGCCAGGAAGACCAAGATTAATAGCCCAAGGGGACCCGATGTGCTGACCACACGTCACCCCGGAATCTGCGAGTCAAATGGCTGGGCAGCAGTCGCTTGGTAAGCCAAGGTCCTTCATGGGCTGTGGTGCCGAAGGAGAGAGGGTTGTATAAAAGACACAAGGAAGAGAATGGGAGCAGCCTGGTGGCTTAACGAGGTCTTGCATGTCCATTGTCAAAATGTTGGACAAATGGTAATTTTTATCCTCCTTCATATAGTACATTTGGTATGTATGCAACCTTGCAGTATCTTTTGAAGATTATCATTGTTCCAGTAAATAGGGTACATTTAATGAACATCCTCCATTTTTTCTATTCAGGTACATTGCATTATTAAAATGACTCATGGTGGTTCTGTATTGATATGCTAGAATAGTTATTAACAAGAAATGTACATAGTATTGATTCAGGCAGATGTACATTTCTTGTTAATAATTATTCAGGTACATATCTTCATCAAATATGAGCCCTCACATTGCCCATCTGTCCGATGTTTTGCAGTACCACATTCATCATCTCCTTCTGGCTCTTCCTTTCCCATCATATTCTTTGTCACACTCTGCGTTTACCAGATGTGTTTTGGGTTGCAGACTGTCGTTTCTAGAATAGGTGAACAATTCCGTAACATTTTTCTTCAATGTTAAAAAGTTGTAGGAAGAGTTTTGTAGTAGGAGCACATGACCACAATGTTCTGTCTCTTAAAACAACAATGTGAAAATGATCATGTGGCCTCCTGCGAGGCCGAGTGCAGGTCTTTCTAATTGACGCTCAAGGGCGACCTGCGCGTCGTAATGACGATGAAGTGATGATGAAGACGGCACATACACACAGTCCCCGAGCCACGGGAATTAACCCCAGGAGATTAAAATCCCCGATGGCCCGGTAAGAAATCGAATCCGGGACACGGAGGGCCAAAGCCTAGCGTGCTAACCATTTAGCCACGGAGCCAGACAAAACAATAACAATCAATCATTGAAATATTAAATAAGAATTTATTGCAGCCATAAAGGTACAGTATATGTGAACATGTTCCATTTAGTAAATTAATATTGTGGAATTTATGTTCCACTTTAATAATCAATTAGAATAACAGTTACACGTCTTAACAATACGGTACTCATTGATTGACCTTGTTCTTTCTTTGCACGTATTTGTCAGGTAGAGAGATATTGTAGAGAGAACTTTGGAAATAGGTGTGACGAAGTTATCCACATCAATCATTTATAACCTAACTTATTCAGCATACCGTATATATTTTCACATACACATCTCTTCAATTCAACGCTGTTTTAGACGAGACTTTTTTATGCTTTATTAACAAAATTTTTGTAACAGATCTGGTTTTTGAAATTTTACTCTGAGCTTTTCGAATAAAAATATTTATAGTATCCTCTATTATGACAAAAAATGTATTAAGTTGTATATTACTGCACAGTTACTTACCCTATACCAAACTGAAGAAGGTGACCGAAAACGCTACGGTTTCAATGTACTAAATATTGACTTAGGTAATAAATAGTTTATCATAATTAATACGTCAATAAGGAATTGGGCTATCATGGTCATTTTTATGTCATTTTATAACTTTTGTTAACTTATAAAACAACACCTGTAAACATTGTTTAGCAATTACTTGTAATATTGTGCTGACATGACTTATAATTAGAGTTCGGGGTTTTTAGCATTTAAAAATCAGAGATTTAGCGTTTTGATTGTCAAATTTAGCGTTTTGTAGCATCTATACTTCTCAAATTTAGGGTTTTGTAGCAAATTGGTTAAAATAGGCATAATTTGCGAAATTGCATACACAACAGTTCGGAGTAAAATCATACTGTTTAATCACACATTGCTTGTCATGCAGTTTTGAACACACTATGGAAAATAAGAGAAACAACAACATAAGACTGCAAGAAGTAATAACACACACACACAAATATGCATATTTACAAATTTACAAACACAGTTTCAAAGTGAAATATACTATTCTGAACGTATTCATTTATCACTGTACGACAGACCTACAAGGAAGAGGAATGTCAATGATGATTGAAGTACAACATGCCAACTGTTTGAATGGTGTCCTCTTTCATTCGAGACCGCCTATCAGTCACAATCATGTTGTACTTGCTAAAAAACCTCTCTACATTAACACTGTTCGTAGGGGCCCAAATGCACTGCAGTGCTGCCGGGGCAAAGCAAGGAAACTTTAACTTAAGTGCCTACAACATTTGATGAGTGTCAGTGTTTTTTGCCATTTTAATGTTCTGCAGCATCTGTTGGTGATACGCCTCGCAGCCCACGACAAACTGATCTACAGTGACACTTCTAAAAAATGGCAACTTATGCTTCAAAGACACAAGTGATTTGGGTTCCAGAGCACTGTTTTGCCCTGCAACTGCAGGATTAAATAAATTGCACACTTCGTTGAAAAACACGTTTGTATCACTAACGCTCATGTGTTTCGAGAGCTTAGTTGTGCATTTAAGCATACCCTGCTTAAATTGAACCTTAATTTCCTCTTTGTATTGTTTCTGTAACTCTCCAGCAGGTCACGTGTTTCCAATGGAAACCATCCGTCAGCACACCTCTTTAATTCTCCACAAATAGTAGAAAGATCATCCCACAACTTGTAAGCATACGGGTAGGATGATACCCCCAGTACTGTGAGTGCTGCATTAATTTTCACAGATATCTGTGAAACAAACTTTATTTGAACTTTAAGCAAGGGAAGCATATCCTGATCTCTAAACATATCCAACACTGAATGGCCACTGCTATTTAGAGAATTCTCATCAAGAGAACTAAAGAATTCTACCAGGGGTGTGAAGTACTTGTCAAGATACTGGACTGAGCAAACCAAGAGTTCCATCGGGTGATGACAGGAGCTGGGAACAACAGCGCATTCAAATCAGGGAAATTACCTAGCAAAAAATTTAGATAGGAGTTCAACTTCCTGCAGTGGAGAAAAGCCATCTTAAGTTTTGAAACCAAATTGTTCAACTGTGAGAGTTCCTTGAGAATAACATCCCCCACAAGATGCAACTTATGTGCAAAGCACTGGAAGTGAAGAAGATGGTCTCCAATTATCGTCTGTAATGCCTGGAAACATGTACCCATGTATCTGGCAGCAGGGGCAGATCCAGGGCCCCGCGCCATGTTTTTTTTTTAAATTTAATTAATTAATTATACTTTGCACACTAATTTATAATTCTTTTTTTTTCAGTGCAGCTATGACCTCTGTTGAACGTTTAGCAAGTATAGATTTCTGTGAATAATAGAAGAGTTCAGCTGGAAAATAGTGGCAAAGTAATATTTTATTGTTTAGATAATCTTCTTCAAGGGGACTTAAAGGTTTCTTTCATATTATTAAAAAAATGTACTGTAGTGTACTCAAAATATTGTAACTATTCTTTTTTTTTTTACAAAACTACTTTCCATTTGATTTCATATTTTTAGCCTATCTTCAATTTTGAAAAAATAGGCTTATGAGATCACCTTTTGTCCATGTGTGTGTGTCCCCCTAATAATTTCTAAACGGCTGGAGTGATTTCAATGAAACTCGGTAAGTTCATAGCACTATTCTGGGCGACCCAGACCGTGCCCTTCAAATTTTGTTACGTCTCACCAATCCAACATGGTGGCTGTGCGAAATATTACACCAGCATTCAATATCTCCGAAACTATTACCGATATCACCCTGGAATTTTTCACGGTGATAAAGGGAACCACTAGAAGTTCACCTATGTGACTCTTGAAAAACTGGTAACTACAAAACCAACATGGCGGTCAAGCGAAGTTGCGACGTTTAAATAGACATTTCCCGCGATTTAAGCAAACAAACGCAATAAAACTTGGTACAGTATGTTTATACACGTTGTAATGCACCGACATTGAACTTGATTCAATTGTTTACATAACCACAAGATGGCAGATGTGCGAAATATTTCACCGGCATTCTATATCTCTGAAACTATTAGCGGTATCACCCTGAAATTTTGTACGGAGATAAAGGGCACTGGAAGTTCATCTATAAGACTTTCAAAAACCGGTTAACTACAAAACGAACATGGCGGCCAAGCGAATTTGAAATTTTCAAATAGACCTTTCTCGTGATTTAATGTTCCAACCGCAATGAAATCTGGTACAGGAAATGTTTATAAACATTGTAATACACTGGTATTTAATTTAGTTCAATTGTTTACATAACCTCAAGATGGCGGCTTAGCGAATTTTAAAATTAAGTTTTTATTTCTTGTGTCGTAATCATGCGAACGATGTGAAAGTTTGAATAATGAGCCTACGCAATAATTTTCCTTTAATGGTACATGACTCTATGGCCTATACATTTAACAATCCAATATGGCGACCATCCAAAATATTTAGACGGCTCTCAATATCTACGAATCTATTATAGCAATCAAACTGAATTTTTCAATGTTCATAGGGGCTATGAACTTAAGTTCACCTATAGGATTTTAAATAATCCAACATGGCGGCGACGCGAAGTATAAATATTCACATGGACATTTCTCGCAATTTAACCATCCGAGTGCAGTGAACCTTGGTACAGTAAATCCTTATACGAATGTTAATCCACTGGCATCTAATATATTTCAATTGTTTCCATAACCAGAAGATGGCAGCTGTGCGAAATTTTATAATCTCCTTGTAAATTCTTGTGTCCTAATCATGCGATTGAAGTTTGAATGCTACACGTACACAATAATCTTCATGTAACAGTACATAACTCTAGGACCTACATATTTATATAAAATCCAACATGGCGACCATCCGAAATATTTAGTCGGTTCTCAATATCTACGAATCTATTACAGCAATCAAACTGAAATTTTGTATGTAGATAGAGGCAATTAACATACCGTATATACCCGAATGTAAGACGAGTTTTTTTCCCACTTTTTGTGTTATAAAAATTTGGGGTCGTCTTATATTCAGGGTATTAAAAAAAAAAAAAAATTAAATTATTATTATTTGCAAAGTAGTATGTGGTGTTGGCATCTTGTAATTCGCAACAAATCTATGTGTTAATGAAGATTAAAATATGGTTTGTTATGTTTAATTACCATGCATATACGAATAGCGTACATTTTGAGGTTAGGATTTACGCATACACGTTATTTTAAGCGGATAAATTATATGTTCGAAAGCATACGGAAATATGTTTTAAAACAATCTTTACAAGAACAACCAGTCAGTTTTACGAGCAGTAATTGAGTGATGAACGTATCTTAATTTAATAATGTCTCCCATTCTTGAACAAAGAAATTATAGAGTATGTCTTGGAAAAGCGGGCAGAGGATTTCCGATAACACGAGACGTTATAAAAATGAAAGCACGACCTTAAGGGCATATATTGTGCAAGTTATGAGTTAGCGAGTAGTTTTTTGAAAAAATCTGTAAGAGGCAGTTGATAACTAGGCCTCGTCTTATATTCGGGGTCGGCTTACATTCGGGTATATACGGTAAGTAGGATTTTATGAAAATAGGCTGTATAGTTCTTCACGGAACTACTTGTTTCATTTCCTATTGTTGTGGGCCCCGACTTATCATATCGCCCAGGACCCTGCAAGGCCTGGATCTGCCACTGTCTGGCAGAGTCTGACACTAAACTCAGGACGTTTTCAAAATCAATATTATAGTCTTTGAGAGCATCAATGATGGCTCGGCTGCATGTTGTCTCGTTAGCAACATCCAAAAATGAACAGCTTGCCACATAAACTTGTTGTTCTGCACTTGGCGTGATCGTCCTCAATAGAACAGCAAAGACACATCTGCCTCGGTTGTCCGACGTCTCGTCTGCGATTACTACAATAGGCTTCCCGTCCAATGCTGCATTCACCTCCGCCCTTGCTGAATCTCCGCAAGGTGGGACATAATCTATGCTTGAGGCAGATCTCCTGATCCTGGGAGGTACCTATAGGGCTAGTAAAATTTCATTAAACATGCTAATAATAATAATAAAGTTTAGAGATAAGGACAAATACTTAAACATTTGGTGTAGTAATCGAAATCTACTTTCAACATATTAGGTCGCATTTCATGACACAATGCGGTCGTGAAAATTCAATATTCATTTGGTGAAGTGCTGGACTAGAGAATATCTGAACGAGTTTTGAAGCTTTTCCTTATAAAGTTCCCTTTATGTACATGAAAGCAAGCGATGATTTTACATCCTAGATGGTCTATTAAATTGTAACATTATAAAATAACGTCCATCCACGTTTGTTTTTGTTTTGTCGAAAATATGAATAACTTAACCTCAAATTCCACGTGAAGTCGTTATATTAGGAAACGTGCATCCATGTTGTTTTTGGTCGAAAGTTTAAGACACCTAACCTAAAATTCAACAAGGCCGTATAGCAATCGTAATACTTCAAAACAACCATCCACATGCTTCTTTTTTGACGGGGGAGAGGGGATATAGCTAGTTTATTAATATTTCACAGCAAGTTAGGGTATACCATTCAAGATGGTGTAAATGTATTTTAAACACAAAGATAAATAACGTCCAAAAGTAATTCTGAAATAGGGACTCACTTTTCAAGATAGTCTCGGAAAGCAGGATGGTTCAGCTTAGTCTGCAGGCACATCTTCACAGTATCCTTATGAATGTTTGTTTCTCACTATTTGCTTTTTTTGCATTTCTATCCATTTCTGCTATTGTGGCTTGCCGCTTGACGCCACACTGTTCTCTTGCTGGTTGGGAACAAAATCACTCCTTTTGTAGCACATGGTTTTTGCTCTTGCAGTGTTTATCTAAAACATCTTTCTTCTTCCACTCAAGTCTTTGATTGCAAAGTCGGCACATCAATATATCTGTATCGTTTACATAAAAATGTTCTGATTTGTAACTCTCGGCACGCTGTTCGATCGTCACTGCGCTTCTACCCATGGCTACCAGTCAATAAATCACCACTGTATTTTAAAACAGCCGACTATTATCAAGGGTCAACACAAAGTGAATGAATGCGTGCTTGAAAGCTGTTTCTTCTTCTTCGATATTTATTTGCTCTCTTGTTGAAAGCTGTTTGATTGGTTGTTGTTTGCACTGCTCTTTGGCCGTAGAAAGATATTCCACACATTGCAGTTTTTAAGGCGCCGTAATAATTCTTTCCCCTGAAATATATGTTGTTATTTATCTTATTTTAAGAAAAACGCATCGTTTTTAAAAAGATATACATTTATTTTGCATAAAGCCGAGAATATCAAATCTATTTCGCATAAATTGTAAAAGTTCACATTTTGAGCCAATTTCGCATTTTATCGCTAATTCAAAATCGCTAAAAATCACTCAGAGGTCATATAAGATGAAGGCACATAGACTGACTAAGTTTCAACATATTTCGAATTTATTGCAAATGCTAAAAACCACAAACTCTACAAGGCATGGACATCCCAGTGGCATAGCCAGGGAGTTGTTAAGGGGGTTAGCCCCCCCCCCCCCCCCCCCCCTTTTGGAAATTTCATAATAAAACAGGAACTGATAATAATTAATAATCTAAATAAACATTTCTTTCATTAAATAATGACACTTGCTAATAAATCTGTAACTCATGCTATGTGGGAAATCAGTATGGTTGTGATTTGTATCTGCATCACCACTGTGCCAGTTGCTTGGTGGTGTATTGTTGCCGCCTTTCGGACCGGCTCCCCATTGGGGCTATACACGTCTTCATGACAACGCATAACTCCATCCTCCCAAGTTTGCCAATCTAGCTTTCTCCCGTTAAATTAGTTTTTTATAGACATTTTCAACTGTACTTAACCCCAGGTAATTTTAAATCCCACCTAGTGGGACAAATAGCTTTCTTTCTTTTCTTAGCGGGAGGAAAGTTTTAATCTAGTTTTAATTAAAAATAATAATAAGGAACTAGAAAATTCTATGGGGTACATTAACACTAATTTGGAGATCGTTGTTAAGTGTGCCAGAGCTAAGTTCCTTCATATTACTATGTCCTGCAATTCTCCAAATTACGGTTATCTCCCAGTTACTATAATCCCTCCATTGGTCAATCTTGGCTGTGCTACATGGACATACTAAACTTAATAAAAAAAATTGGTGTTAAAACATTCAAAGTTTGGAGTAAAGATGATTATGTACCTTACTTTTCATTAGGATCTTTAGAATTGACTTCCTTTATTTTAGATCCGTATTGACAAATACATCACTTTGAATTGGTGATGAAAATCTCTGCCCAATCAATACTTAAAATTGCCTGAACACAATTATTTATCAGGTACATGTTTCAGGTAACTTTTTAACCCTTCGTCAGCCTATTATCAGTCACTGATCATTTACACATCACTCAAAATCACACTAAAATTTATTAAAACTTGCATTATATAGTCCACTTTTCCTTATGTCACCTTATGCCTCTTCACCAGAATCAGATCTTCTTTTAATTATACGGTAGACTGTACCTTAAGATGTGCTTGTTTGGCTGGCAAGGTGTGTTTTAGTTGGTGGATTTTCCTTCAGGACAGCAGTCTTGACCTTCTTAATGATGTCCGGAGACCTGGAGGGCCGAACTCTCTTCCGCGGCAGTATTTTCAAAGTTGTTGTTTCTGGCGGGAAGCCATTCTAATGCAATTTTATCACATTGCCTACAAGCGACTTACTAATGTTGAGACCTTCCGTTTTACTATTCTCGACAATGAGAAATTAGCATCGGAAAGCCCAACAATGTAGCCTTGCCATGTATCTGCAATTCAGCAGGCCATGAGGCAACAATGTTATGTTCTGACTGTATACAGCGCTTCTCAAACTCACACGGAGTGGACAGAGCTACAAAAGACGACATGCAGGTGGTGTCACAAGCGGCACGTACGCTCAAGGTCGCGTCCAGTATTAACTGAGGCTACCCTCTGTACATATATATATTTAGCGACCCTTGTTATGTATGGGTCTCGTCCTGGCAAGGGTTAGGTTCCCTTGCCAGGGTCACGGTGAAGTCCTAAACGGTACCTGCAGTGAAAGTGGTGAACTCTGGCACAGTGTGGTTGGCGGAAGGGGCAGCCTATTGCTCAGGTTTAATAGGGCAAACTATTGTCCATAGTTATGATGGGCAGGTTTTGGCCCAACGGCAAAATGAGCGGAGGAGGAGCCAATCACTCTCATGGCTCCCAACGGTCATAGAAGCGGAAGAGGCCATGCCAGACGGACTGGCTGTAAAGGCGCACCTCAGTTGTACTTGAGTATGCGGCAGTTCATTGCAGTCTCTGTGTTCGGTCCTGCATGTCTCATTCTTTGTGAGCGCAGGATAAGGCTCAGTGTATGGGTCTCGTCCTGGCAAGCTGAGATCCACCCTAAACAAATTCACGCCAGTGGCACTTCTTCCGAACGTCACTTTTCAAAGTCCAACGGCGATGGGATATGGGCGGAGGGGGCAGGTTGTGGGTGTAACTGGATGCCCCTAGTTCGGACCTGCACGTTGGCAACAGATGTGCGATGGTCGTCTTCCGGAGACTCTGTGACTACTCAGGAATTCGGTCCTGCATCTGTGTTTGGGCAGGCCCATTTAGGATCACCGCTGCCCACCCCACATGGGGAAGGCCCTAGAAAAGGTGGGCTAAACATCGGAAGTCACAATCTTGGTCCGGCTGGGCAACCGCACTCAGCAGGTCACCCCTCATGCGGTCAAAACTCAAAAACAGTAAAGAATCACAAATTGATTATTGGATCATGGAACATCAGAACCTTGCTTGATTTGGACAATAACGTTAGACCTGAGAGAAGGTCAGCTCTCGTAACCCATGAGTTATCAAGACTAAACGTTGACATCGCTGCTCTCAGTGAAACTAGGCTGTCTTCTGAAGGCAAGATTACTGAATCTGGAACAGGATATACCATCTTCTGGAAAGGAAAGGAGGAGGGTGAATGTCGTATTCATGGTGTGGGCTTCGCTGTGAAGACCAAACTGGTAAATTATCACCAACTTACACCCATTGCAATCAGCAAAAGGCTCATGACTCTCCGCATACCACTCTCAGGAGGTTCCTTTATGACAATCATCTCTGCCTATGCTCCTACCTTAGATTCTGATGATGAAGTAAAGGCTCAGTTCTATAATTAGCTAAGTGAAATCATCTCCAAGGTACCATCTGCAGATAAACTCTTGCTCTTCGGTGACTTCAATGCCAGAGTTGGGAAAGATCACAGGCAATGGAATAATGTGATGGGCAAACAGGGACTTGGAAAATGTAATCCCAATGGACTGTTGCTTCTTGGTCTTTGTGCAGAACACGAACTTTTCATTACCTACATGCAGTTCCGGCTACCTGACCGCTTCAAAACCACGTGGATGCATCCTCGTTCCAAACATTGGCACATTCTTGATTATATCATTACCCGGCAATGTGATAAGAAGGACACTCTTATTACCAGAACAGCAAGGAATATAGACGATTGTTGGACAGATCATAAACTTCTTATATGTAAGCTCAGGATATCCATCAGACCTAAACCACCTAGGAACATCAAAAATTTGCCAAGAAAGAAGTTTAATACATCCAAACTTCAGGATGAATCCATGTACAAACATTTTGGAAACAGGATCGTCACCCAGTTATCAGAAAACCCAGTAACAAATGATATTCAGCAAGAATGGGCCACATTACAGAAGATTATCACACTGTCAGCTGAGGAAACCATTGGTTTTATAGTGCGGAAAAGACAAGACTGGTTTGATGACAACAATGAGAAAATTCTGTATGCAGAAACAAAGTATGGAAGTCCCTGGAGGATAGAGGAGTAGAGAAATGGACTATAAAGAGGATAAAGGAGATGTACAAGGGAAGCGTGAGCTGTGTGAAAGTGGGAGGAGAGAGATCAGACTGGTTGGAACAGAGAAACGGCCTGAAACAAGGAAGTGCACTGTCACCGTTACTTTTCATTGTGGTGATGGATGACATAATGACCCGAGTGGCACAAGTAATTGGGGAAGGAAAGATGAAAGCAATGGTGTTTGCAGATGATTTGATGATTTGGGGAAACAAGGAGGAGGAGGTACAGGAACAGTTGGACGTGTGGGAAGGAATAATACAAGGGTATGGGATGAAATTTAGCATAAATAAGAGTGAGATGGTGATCACAACAAGGAAGAAGGAAAGAACCACAACGGGAATAACAATTGGTGGGGAACAGCTGAAGAAAGTGGAGAGTTTCAAGTATCTGGGAAGCCTGATACAAGATAATGGAAGAAACGATAGAGAAATAAATGAGCGAGGGAGGCAGGCAGAATCATTTCGGAGGAGTGGGAGAAGCATGTTATGGAGCAAGGATGTCCCTCAGAACAGCAAAAAGATCATATATCGGACGTACTATGTCCCTATCCTGACGTATGCCTCGGAGACCTGGGTTATGAAAGGAAGGGAGAAGAGCAAAATACAGGCCAGTGAGATGAGGTTCTTGAGAAGCAGTATTGGAGCTACAAAGATGGACAGAATAAGAAATGAGAGGACCAGAGAATTAATGAAGGAGGAACCATTACAGGATGGTATAGAGAAATCTAGACTTAGATGGTAAGGACATGTAAAACGAATGGACGAGAAGAGGATACCCAGGAGAGTACACGAGACGAAGTGGGAAGGAAAGAGACCGAGAGGAAGACCGAGAGACAGGTGGCTGAAGGGGGTGGAAGAAAGCGTGAAGAAGAGAGGACATGATTGGACTAGGGTGGAGGCTGAGAGAAGGTGGGAAGACAGAAGACGTTGGAGAGGCTTGTGTTCCAAACAGACCCAGCCAGTGGCAGGAAACTGTGCAAGATGATGATGAATTTGGACTTCTATAGGTTGTTGGTTAGCCCTTTGCCACAGCTCTTCATTTGGGATTATATCTGGCCATCGTAAACCCAGAATTCGACGCAGACAACGATTGATGAATACCTTGAAGTTGGTGGCTGATAGGATTGGTAACTTTCCATGTTTCACATGCATACAATAGGACAGCTTTCACATTGGTATTAAAAAGTCTGATTTTCGTCTTCCTGGATATGTTACGGTTTCTCCATACTGGATAGAGCTGCACAAAAGCCCCATTTGCCTTTCTTATTCTGCTCTTGATGTACTCCTCAGCCCCTCCACTTCTCGTTACCACGCTTCCAAAGTAAACAAATGTATCCACCTGTTCTACATCTACTCCTCCCACAGTGAGACCAGCCTGTACTGTGGAGTTCACTCTCAGCTCCTTTGGGTTTATCTTAAGTCCAACCTTAGCAGCTTCAAGTTCTAAGTTTGCCAGTTTTCCCTCTATGTCTCTGAAGAACTGTGCTAGCATGCAGATGTCATCAGCAAAATCAATATCCTCCAACCTGTCTCGAAGTCCCCACTGTATCCCTCTCTTCCTTCCTCTCCCCACCTTCCTAAGAGTATTATCAAGAACAATCAGGAACAAGGTGGGAGAAAGTATACAGCCATGTCGTACTCCAGCCTGGATGGTCAATGGCTGGGTTAGCTGACCCTCATGCAGGACTTGACATTCATAACCAGAATACATCTCTCTTATGATGTTAACTATTTTACTTGGTATACCATATTCCTTTAAGGTCTCCCACATGACCTTCCTATTAATGGAATCAAAGGCCTTCTCAAAATCTATAAACGTGATGTACAGTGCTGCTTGCCATTCGTTACTCTGCTCCACAATAATCCGTAAAGTGTTAATTAAGTCCACACAACTGCAGTGTTCCCTAAATCCAGCTTCTTCTTTCCTCAACTTCGACTCGATAGACTTCTTCACGCGATTCAAGATTATCCTGAGAAATACTTTGCTTGGTACGGATAGTAAGGTAATACTCTCCAGTTGTTATAATTCGTCAAGTCACCCTTCTTTGGGATTTTAACAATCACATCTTTCTTCCATTCCGCAGGCAGCTTCTCTTCAAACCAGATCTTTTCCATCAATGGCTTCAGGATATTAGCTGTGATGTCCATGTCTATCTTGAGGACATCTGGCGAAATGTTGTCGACACCGGGGGCTTTTCCATTCTTCAGCTGTAGCAAGGCTTCTTTGATTTCAGCACAAGTTGGACTGTGCAAAAGAATATTTGGATCAGAATTATCAGGTTCATCATTCCTCTCTTCGTGGTGTTCATTAATCCCTCGATCAACATTAAAAATTTCGGTGAAGTATTCCCTCCACCGTTCTTGCTGTTCTTCTTGAGTTGTGAGTAAATTTCCCTGTTTGTCTTTTATGGGTCGGTTCTTTCAGAAACTTTTCTTGGACAGCACTTTTGTGATGCGGTACATTTCTTTGCTGTCACCCTTTGATGCAGCATCTTCTGCCTTCTTCGCCATCTCATCGATCCAATTACTCTTATCTCTCTTCACACTCTTTTTGACTTCTTTGTCAACGACCGTGTATTCTGCTTGCACTTTTGCTTTCTGATGTCGAGTCTTACACATATTCAACCTCTCCTTAATCATTTTCCTATGACTTATTGCCTCCCAAGTTTGTTCTGACATCCAATCCTTCTTGAGAGGATTGCTCTTTCCCAGGACCATTTCACTTGTATCAAGGATGATGTTCTTTACATTACTCCAGGAAGATTCAACATCAGTTTCTGCTGTATCAGATTGGAGTACCTGAAAACGATTTCTTAGCTCCAATTTAAATTCTTCTCTGACCTTTTCCTCCTTCAACTTCCTCACATCAAATCTCTTGCTCTGAAACAAAGTACCTCCAATAACAAGGTCATGGCTAGCACAGAAGTTTGTGAACTTTTCCCCATTTCCATTCCTATCCCCAAGGCCATGTGCACCCATCACATGTTCTAGTCCCTCGTTGTTCTCTCCTACCTTAGCATTAAGGTCTCCCATTATTATAATCACATCTCTCTTACTGCTTTTCTTTACTGTCTCATGTAGAAGGGAGTAGAATGCTTCCTTAAGTTCTTCTTCTGATGGTTCCGTGGGTGCATAGCATTGTATAATCGTAACATTGCGAATACGAGTCTTAAATCGTGCTGATAATATTCGCTCGGAAATGGGTTGCCAACTAATAAGGCTTTTCTTTGCATGTTCAGTAAGCAAAAGACCAACTCCATCTCTGCATTCCGCATTCTCCTCGCTCCTCCCAGAGTATATGAGGGTAAGTCCTTCATACGTTTTTATCTCACCAAAATCTGGCCATTTTATCTCACTGAGCCCAAGTATATCAAGTTTATACGAGATCATTTCTCTGGTCACCTGCCTCAGCCTACTACTCTCACACAGAGTCCTCACATTCCAGAAACCTATTCGTGTCTTCCTTTTCGTGCCGAAAGTTGTCAACATGAGATCCGTCCAGTTTTCATTCTTTTCAGTTTCTTTAATAAACAATTTCAGAGAGTGCGAGTTATTAGCCCACAGCTTCCTAGTTTTCTGGTAGGGCTGCCACCTTAAGGACTGAAAACGAGCCCCCACAGTTTTCCAACCGTACCACTGAGTTTCAGCTCCGCCTGGAAATAACCTACTGATGACGCTGCTGCCCACTATCATGGTGTAGTCTGTCATTTAGTCTGGTCTCTCACCCTCGACCTTACCGGCATGGGTGACCTGCCAGGAGCCGAAGCTCCCGCCGGCATTGCTCTCGGGATCACTGAAACACACAAACCTCCCCACCATGTCAAGGTACCAGACCATGGGGGAGGAGACGCAGATGAGGCAGATTAAAAATAATTGGTGGCAACAGAAGGCTCAGGAACTGCAGAGACTATCAGATGCTCGAGACTTGAGGAACTTCTATGCCGTACTCAAGGAAATATATGGACCATCTCGCTCATCATCAGGTACACTGAAAAGCACTGATAATTCTACTACCTTTACTGATAGTCAAGAAATCTTACAACGCTGGAAGGAGCACTTCTCCAATCTCCTAAATCATCCATCAGAAGCTGCTGAAGTCTTCCTCTGTGATGTGCCGCAACAACCTGAACAACTGTGGTTGGCAGTACCTCCTACTTATCATGAATTCAGTGCAGCTCTCACCCAATTGAATCCAAGAAAAGCACCTGGCCCAGATAACATCCCTCTGGAACTAATTCAAGCCGGAGGTCATTCCCTCAAAACAAGAATTTTCATCCTTATCCTCAGAATATGGGAATCAAGAAAGGTACCTGGAGACCTAAAGAATGCCACTATCGTCACTATCTTTAAAAAGGGTGATCGCAGTGTTTGTGGCAACTACCGTGGTATATCACTGCTATCAATTGAGGGGAAGATTCTTGCAAGAATTCTACTTAACCGCCTCAAGGTTATCTCTGAGAGGATCCTCCCAGAGTCACAATGCGGAATTAGAACTTCCAGAAGCACAATTGACTTGATTTTCTGTGTGAGACAAGAAAAATGTAGAGAACAACAGAATCCACTCTTCTTAGTCTTTTATGACTTGGAAAAGGCATTTGATTCGGTTCCAAGACCAGCCATGTGGGCAGTGCTGAAGCGGTTTGGTTGCCCTCAGCGTTTTGTAGATCTAATCAAGGCTCTCCATGATGGCATGACAGGTCAGGTTTGCCATCAGAATAAGATGTCCGATGAATTTCCTATTACCCATGGACTGAAACAAGGATGTGTACTGGCTCCAATGCTTTTTACGCTGTACTTGGCTGCAATGCTTTATGATTCACCCTGAAACATCCCAGGTGTGGAGGTCAAGTATCGTTTTGATGGAGGGCTTTTCAACCTAACTCGTCTCCGCTCCTTGAGGAAAACTCAGGTTACTAAGGTTACTAACATGTTGTATGCAGATGATGCTGCGTCACCAACTCTCACACCAGAAGAGCTGCAAGAGTCAGTTAATTGTTACAAACGTGCATGTGATCCCTTTGGTCTTACCATAAATGTCAATAAGACTAAAGTCTTGGCACAACCTTCACCAGGCACACCTCTTCCTCAGTTCAATATCTCCATCTCAAATTTGCCATTAGAACAGGTAGACCACTTCTCGTACCTGGGCAGTACCATTTCTGTGAGCTGTACCTGTGAGCAGGATGTGGATAAGAGAATTGGCGCAGCCCATGCAGCATATGGAAGATTAGCGCACCGGGTCTTCATGAATAAAGATCTGTCCATGAGTACAAAGCTTATGGTGTACAAAGCAGTAGTCATTTCTACATTGTTGTATGGCTGTGAAACGTGGACCCTTTACCGACGTGATCTTCAGAAACTTAAGCGTTTCCACCTACAAAAACTTCGATCAATCCTGAGGATTAAATGGGAAGACCGCATTACCAATATTGCTGTTCTGGAAAAGGCTCAAATCAACAGCATAGAATCATCCATAATAGGTCACCAATTTAGATGGATTGGTCATGTCCATCGGATGGATGATGTGAGATTACCTCGTCAAATGCTATATGGTGAGTTATGCTATGGCACCAGACCTCATGGTGGTCCTAAGAGGCGCTACAAGGACCAATTTAAGCAGACCCTGAAATTGACAGGTCTTGATTCACAAACCTGGGACATGCTGGCTGAAGACCGCTCAACTTGGCGCCGTACCATCTCGGATACTGTAAAGTCGTTTGAAAGGGATTGACGCACACATGAAGAGGCCAAGCGTCAGGCTAGGAAACTTCGAGCAGCCCAACCACGTCCTCCTCCAGCAATACTATGTGACTTGTGTGGACGCTTGTTCCATGCCAGGATTGGACTATTTAGTCACCGTAAACACATTCACAAACTGGACTGAAGGAAGAAGATTTATACTCGGATTCGAGTTAAAGCCGATGATGATATATATTTAGAGTTTTAATTTATTAAAACTCATACTACTACACTGTGCACCTGAAGAATGTCTTTAAATAACCAGAGGAAATTTAACTAAAATATATTGGTAAAATTTTCTTTATTCTTCCTACGTCATTTGGTTTTGAATACAGAATATATTAACCTACTGAAAAGTAGCAGTATGCTATACCAATTGCTATGAACAAGGAGATATAGGATGAAAAATAAAGATGATAATTATTAATTACTATATAATAGAATAAAATTCTATATAAGGAATTTATATTTTCTAGAATTAAACTTTTGCCAAACCTACACACAAATTTCTGAATTTATTAACACCATCTTATGATATTCATATACAATCCAATCCGAAACTGTAAGGTGAGACAGTATGTGGGCTAGAAACAAGATAACATAATATTTCTAGGATCCAACTTTCGAAATTAATTCCATACCTATTACGACCACTGAAGCTCAGGTCCTTAGGAAAGGGCACTGCCTTTTATGGCCCATTTCTAAAGTTTTCAATGCAGGTCTGCAATAAACAAGTATATGTCATCAATTTGAGAAGTATACTCCACTAGTTCTGAAAATAATGTAAATACAGTGAACCCTCACTATTTCGGATAATTCGGCCAGGTTTTCATCGCCGCAGTACTGCGCCAGACATCATTGGCACCAAGGCCATCCATTGTAAAATGTCGATCGCATCCTCCTCCCTTCCCGTTCGCTCCACTCGCGTACCGTATGTATCACTATTGGTCACAAACACACAACCATAGCGTATAGAAGAGAAAGTGCGTAGACTCCCGAATCTGCCCCATCTTTAGTATGGGTAGTTGCTGCGCTCGCCAACAGACTGCGCAGCGGTTGACTGTTGCTGGCTGGAGTCACTTTCTAAGTGCTCGCGAGTTCGAAAAACACAGAAATGCTGCCGTATTTAGTCAGGTTTATGCCATGGACACATCCCCTGAGTTTGCAGGCCTTAAAGCTCGTCCAAAATTTGACTTCCACACACACAAACCGTACGTCCTTCCAAAGAATTAACGCGAGACTCGCTTTCCAATTATTCAGCAATGCGACCGTGAATGCCATTAAGTTCTTTCTGCAAAATTACCCCGACATTTTTAGCGGCAGTGAGAATACAGAATTATTCACGAGAGACATGAACAATCTAGCAGATGCACTTAATTCCAGAATACCAACAAACGCACCCTACAAAGATTCCCCTTCGCACAAGACATTAACTTAACCCATGAACGCCCGAATTAATACTTTTTGAAAATGTTGCTCTTTTATTAATAAGTCGTACCATAGGACTAAAACCACATTTTACGAAGGTGGCATCTTAAGTTCCGGAAACACAGGGCGTTACATATATGTAACGCTAGATGCTTGTGTTGTCAAAACCTTTACTGCTTATTCTGAATGGCGATTTATAAATACGATAATGTATCAATTTCATGTTTGATGCTAAATACTTATTTGAAAATATTACACTTTAAAAAGCATTGAGCAAGTATTTTGACAGTTTTGGACCTTCAATCATATAGTCAAGTGACTAGTAACTTGGTGAGGAACAGCAAGAAGCATGATATGCACAGTCCCACTTCACATTTACAACATGTAGTGCGGACACTGCTTAGTCACAATTCACCGGAACACTGCCTCCGCTTATTTCCTGGGACACTGATGATCAGATGATTGCTTCCATCATATCACACGTCTTCAATGTCGCGACCCTCACCTGCACGCGCGACTCATGCCCACATAACAGGTGAGTATTTTTGTTTTATTAATTCTCTTCCTGACCAACGGAAATGCATTTTATGATAGATTATTACCCAACACTGAAAAATGGCTTCTAATACTTCAATATTACAGACAACATCAAAGATATACCTTGAAACAAAAATAACTGGGAAAACACTAAGCAGCAGACCAAATGAGATGGCTGGATGAAGCAGGTGAAGAGAGATCTAACCAGAGGAGCTCACAGTGGAAGAATATCCTGGAGGAGAAATGGTGACAAGATATGAGAACATGAAGGCTTGGTCATTTGAACTTGCTTGCGATTGTTGTTGCAGGGAAGAATGTCAAGATTATATGCACCAGTTTGGCTTGCTGGAGTGAAAAATGATATTGGAGAAACCTGAAACAGAATAGGAGGCATGTGGATGACTTACCTAGGTATTGAGCACCACTGCCGGAAGGTATACACACACACAAATATATTTCAGAGCAAATTGTCAATATTTCTTAAATCTAAGCACAGAAACTTGTCTGGCACACCAACCCGGGTTCCCAATAGAACAGGCGTGCTAACCATTGCACTGCAGTGACTACAAACATCCAGCTTAGATTTTCAATGTTTCAGTTAATTCTCAGCGTTTCCTTTTCAGAATATTCTTGCTTAGGAGAGACTAAATCTCTAAAGCATTTGCAGGTAATCTCCTTGTTAGGCCTCAAGCAGGCTGATAACATGCTGCAGGAATTAGCCATGGAACTTAGAGCAGTTTAACTTTCTCCAGGCAAGGTGAGCAAGCCTTATAAGAAGTGATACAAATGTAGCCCATTGCATGCAATTGCATAAGTAGAAAAACTGACAAGGAGCGGTATAATACAAATGTAGGTAAGATAGCAGTGATCTACCAGGCAAGAGCATTATTGAAACACTGACAAAGTATCACCAGAAATTTTGTATATAAATGATGTCATTCCTTCATGCTTCAGTGGTGCTCTGACCTGGTAAGTTGCTGCTATTCATCTGTCTTCTCCTATGAACTTGTTTATTCTATTCATACAGCAAATCTTGTTATTCTCTCTTATTAGAATAGCTATTTCAACTGGAAACAAAAGATGTCTTCCTCAGTACGCGTCAGTGGTAGAGTGTTAGCCTCATGATCCCAAGATTGTGGGTTTGACGCGTGGTCAGTGAGTCGGGTCCCCTCGGCTGTTAATCTTGGTTTTCGTGACCAAGGCGCTATCTACTCAATTTTCCTCACGAGGCTGAGTGCACCCCGTTCCAGCCCTCATGTCAGTTTTTAAATCCCTCACGGAGCCGGAAATCGAACCCTGGGCCTCTGGGCCAGAGGCAGGCGCGCTACCCCGACACTACGGGGCCAGCAGGTAACATAATACTAACTCATATAACTGACCTTGTGGATCACGTGAGCAAAGCGGTTGCCTAATTCCCAACTCCCCCGTTATTACAAGGTACAATTTACATGTTTTGTAAACACCTAGGTTCGTAATGTCCAACCTACAGCAGGCCACGTTTTTGATTCCAAAGTCCGCACTTGATCCTTCAATAACAAGTTCATATATTTACGTAAAAGAGCGGAGGCATTGGCCGAAGAATCATATATATTATTTCAGTAGTATGCATCCCTCTTGCGGCGCTCACAAGAGACCGATCGTGAAAAATGAGCATTCAAATGAAAGAGAATATACATTACCAGTGACTCAATGCACTCTAATTTCATTAATATCTATAATATCTTTAAAAAATTACTTTTAAAAAACTGTACGAAGTGTGCGATTTGCAGTTACCGTTGCTTCAGGAAGATACGCTCCATAATTGGTGTCCACTTCACATTTTGGCCACTGTGACGCCTTTTTTATGTCGTTTTAACATTCTGAGGTCTTTCCTTTATCATTTTGCATCGATTTCAGAAACAGTATGTATACGTTTTCAGAATCAGTAGGCTAAATCAATGGATTGGGTACTCAAATCGAATAACCGGCGAGTGTTACTGCTAAGCTTCTCAATCAATGGACTCGGCACAAATATGATTTAAGCTCATCCGTCTAAACAATGGATTTATTATATTCCAGGTTTGTTAATATGCCACGATACAGGATTTTCTTCTGCATTCTAATTCCATAAATATAGATTTTTGTAAGAATTGTGCTTTTTGCAAATACTGTTGCTCTAACATGCTGCAATTTTGCATTTTCGTCTAAAACCTTAAAACATTTAACGATAATTCTCTAACAGTTTTTCTTCTATCTGATTTTCAGAATCGGTAAATCAATGGATTGGGTACAGGTTTTTCTTCTGCATTCTAATTCCATAGATCTAGATTTTTGTAAGAAGTGTACTTTTTGCAAATGCTGTTGCTGTATCATGCTAGAGTTGTCGTCTACAGCCTTAAAACTATCATCATCATCATCATCATATAGGCCTCATAAATTAGCAGTGAAGAATTGCATTCTAATTTCATAAATATAAATTTTTGTAAGAAGTATGCGATTTGCAAATACTGATGCTCTAACATGCTGCAATTATGAGTTGTCGCCTAAAACCTTAGAACTATTAAACATTAATTCTTTTACAGGTTTTTCTTCTATCATTTCCCATGGTTTTCAGAATTACTAAATCAATGGATTGGGTACTCAAATGGAATAATTTCATAAATATCGAATAACCGATAAGTGTTATGATGATCCAATTTTCAGTGATTGCCTTCTTAAGTTAGGGAACGTACAACTTGCAATTCTGACTGAAATGTATCGAATAACCGGTGAGTGTTACGGCTAAGTTCTCAATCAATGGACTCAGCACAGAAATGGAATCAACAGTGACGAATTGCATTTTAATTTCATAAATATCAAAGAAAGAAACCAGCCACAGCACGCTCTCATGCTGACGCTCCACTCGGGAAAGCAAAAGCACCCATGTAGGTAACGTGCAAAGGAGTTTAGCGTTGAGCGGTACACACAGGACAAGGAAAGCACCCCTGTAGGTAACATGCAAAGGAGTTTAGCGCTGATCGTTGCACTTAGGAATAAGGAAGCCTTACTGTAAGCGGGGCGTGAAGACGTTTTCCAACGAGGGCTGTCCTGATAAGGGAGATGGACGCTCCTCAGCCCTGAAGTTAAAGCAGGAAATCTTGACCAAGATGCATTCATAAATATCGAATAACTGGTGAGTGTTATGATTATAGAATTTTCAGTAATTGCCTTCTTAAGTTACAGAACGTACAGCTGGGAATTCTAACTGAAATGAAAATGGTGTTCTATAATCATTTGGTTGAAATAATAACATAACAACCTTTCTCCTTAAGTCACTCATTATAAACCTATTGGGGAAAGTATGACTTATGAACATGCGAGATTTCTCGCAAGGGTCCGCTAGTAAAATTAAAATACAAGACACTTGCAACTGACATGACAGGAAACCATTTTTCTGAGTTTCTCGTAACCCGGTTTCCTGAAATCAATGCAACTACAGTTCATGAGACGCAGTGTGCACAGCCCTGCGTTCATTTCTCTCTGTTTTCGTTCGTGATTATATAGCGAACTTAAGCTGTATCGTAGGCAATATATTCAGTTTACTTGTTAGCTCATTATTTAAATAGTTTTCTTAGGTAATTACGATTCCGTGGCTTAGGCAGCAGCACGCTGGCCTCTCATCAAATCCAGGTAACTCCATGTGAGATTTGTGCTGGACAAAGTGGAGGCAGACAGGTTTTTCTCCGGTTACTCCGTTTTTCCCCATCACAAATTTCATTCCAGCAACATCTCCACTATCATTTCATTTGTCATTCATTAATTCATTGCCCCAGGGGAGTGCGACAGGCTTCGTCAGCCGGCACAATTCATATTCTCGCCGCTAGATGGGGGCTTCATTCCATTCCCTGACCCGGTCGTCTGGAAGCAGGCTGTGGATTTTCATTTCTTAGGTAATTAGGTACTTAGTAATAGTGAAGTGATAGATGTACTGTAGTTCACTTAGGTTAGGCCTAGTTATTTATTGTGTGAGACATGGTGAAGTGTGTTCAATTAGATGACGATGATATCACTGAATTTCTTAACAATTATTCAAGTGATGATGTTTCTCTGTCCGAATCGGAAAGTGTAGATGATGATAACCCCACACCTCCAGACAGTGATGTCAGTGTGGAAAGCGACGGATGTTTTATACAAAAATGGCTGACATTTTTCAGTTTTACGTCACTTTTAACATTTTAATCTTTACTTGGATCTAATGCACATGGAATCTTGATATTTACCCTAGTAAACAATAATATACCCTTCCTACTGACATGAAATAACAAACTTGGGCTGTGAATGGCATTTCCTAGAATTACTTTCAAACTTTCGAAATCTGAAACTTGTAACTTTCTTTCCACATTTCATTTTTTTTTTTTACATTAAACCCTTTTCTTTTAGAGGCATGACTTACTTGCAGTGATAATGAGTGAAGTAAACTCTATAAGTTTACCAGCTTTTTTTTTAAAGAAATGTATGCATAGTATGGTAAATATGGCTGACAGTTTTTACGCATCCATCAGCTGAGAGCTTGAAAGCGAAAGGGCTAAGAAATACAATTTAATACATTCAGGAATTAGTAATGTATCTTTTGAGTTTCTACACTAGTGTCCAAACATTAAGCATAACTTACAAATAAGCATGGCAACAGGAAATCGCAAATCGCACGACATATGCACCTACCAACCTTTCATGTTCGCTCTGTATATGAAAGGAGTATTCCCTGCTTTGACTAGCGGCGTAACCGCAAGGTAAACACAGCCAGTGCCTGTGCCCCATATTCCCTCAGACGTGTTTATCCTGTTATAGTGTGTGGAGTGTAGCCTCTTGGTGTACGTGACAACATAATGGCACAACGACGCCATTTGGACCCCGTTTTGCAGGGTAGAATACTCGGCCGCTTGAAAGAAGGCCAGACACAGACCGAAGTCGCTGTATCTACAAAGTGTCATTTCCAGGCTTTGGAGACGATTTCAAATCACAGGATATAGTAGTCGTAAGCCAGTACCAGGTCTACCAAGAGTAACCACCCCACAAGAGGACCGATATCTGGCCATAACTGCCCGACTAAATCGGAGTGCACCTGCAAGACAATTGTCGGCGGAAGTTGCAGCCATCTCAGGGGTTGCCGTTTCCCGGTAAACTGTGTACCGGAGGTTCAGAACAGCAGGGCTGTTTGCCAGATGTCCAGCAGTGTGCGTCCCACCCTCTACAGCACAGAGACGGGCCCGTTTACTGTGGAGCCATCAACGTTGAAACTGGACCATGAATGAATGGAGGCATGTGCTCTTTACAGATGAATCCCGCTTCAATTTGCAGAATGATTCCCATAGTACATTAATCTGGAGAGAACCGGGTAGCTGACACAAACACAGGAACATTGTGGAACGGGACCAGTATGGTGGTGGTGGTGGAGTCAAGGTGTAGGGCGGCATCATGTTGAATGGCCGTACGGACCTGCACATCATCATGGGTGGTCCGAGGAACACTGTGAACGCTCGGAGATACAGGGATGGGGTACTGAAACCACATGTTCGACACTTCAGAGGTACGGTTGGTCCAGACATCCTCTTAATGGACGATAATGCCCGACCGCACCACGCTGCTCTGGTGGATGGATTTCTGACTGGGAAAGACATTCATCGCATGGACTGGCTAGCGAGGTCTGTGGATCTAAATCCTATAGAACATGCCTGGGATGGATTGGGGAGGCGAATTGCATCCCATCAGCCTCCACCAAGGACACTAGTGTACTTATGACTAGAGACCGGATTTTAAAGGGAATACCTTTTTTTAAAATTTAATTGGGAACAAGAAATAATCGTTACTATGGGTTAAAACTGTATTTAAAACTCAAGATTGCCATGTTTTAACATCCCTTTTTCCCTTTTTTTTTAGCCCTTGTTCCTTTTTCTCCTACATCTGCACTTATTTTCCCTTTTTTTTAAAGAATATACGGCAAAACCTCAAGAATTTATTTCACTTTGAGGGAAAATACGTGCATAAAATACCGATGTAGCGTAAGGGAAGAAAGAATTAACACGGGTTCTATACCGAACTCACCCCAGAGTTGAACTCTCCCACTGCACCGTCTCACACCACCCACAGGTGTTGTTAGACTCGTCGTATCCCCTCCAGAATGGGTGAAGCAGATACAGCCTATTCTCTTTGAAAGGGAAGGAAGGAAGATTGTAGTTTTACGTGACCGTGAATCTTATGATTATGAGCCACGGGACCTCCTTTTTACGTGGAATCCGAACCACAGGACATGGCATTTCACATCGAAAATCTCACATGCATTGACCGGGAATCGAACCCGGACCGCCTTGGTGAGAGGCATACAGCTAGACCGCTGAGCCACCACGCCCCCCTATTCTCTTTGGTTACAGTAGCTTGCTCACCTCAGTAGCAGAAACAGAGTCATAGAGAATAGCACGCACCGTTAAGTGGCAGCAGTAGCTTGTAATAGTGATGGCGAAGTTGTCTTTTAGCAATAAAATGCGAAGAGCGGTAAGCAGTTTCAAGGACGATTTAATCGAAACGGATGGTACTGTTATTCGATGTTCTCTATGTGACATTGATATTACAGTAGATGGAAAACATATAAAGGACAGAATAATTCAGCATCTCAAGTATGCCAAACATGAGAAAAACAAAGCTATTCGTGCGAAAGTTTCCAAGCAGTCATTTTTACAGGAATCTTTTCAGAAGGCCGAACAAAAAAGCAGGGTATTCGTACAATCATTCATGGTTCCGTATTGATTAAAAGTCAAATATAAAGGGAAACAGAATTCCGCCTGATCAATACAACATTTTCAATTAAGGGGCTATATTAAACCCATTAAATCCAAATGGGTTTAATATAGCCCCTTAATTGAAAATGTTGTATTGATCAGGCGGAATTCTGTTTCCCTTTATATTTGAAAAAAGCAGGGAACGAAACTTTTTTTCAGTTACCTCACAGTTACCTTTGTTCAGTGTGGAATTCCTTTAAATAAGGTAAATAACCCAGCAATGAAGAGTTTCTTGGAGAAATACACACAACGCACTGTCCCTGATGAAAGTACACTTAGAAAGAGTTACCTACAACCAATTTATGAAGCTAATGTACAAAAAGTTAAGGAGGTTGTTGGAGACCATCCAGTTTGCTTCATTTTGGATGAAGCAACCGATTCACTTTCAAGAGCTGTTCTAAACATTCTTGTGATTCCATTGACAGGAGATTCATCAAAACCAATGTTGGCTGCCATGTACGAATTGGAAAAAGTAAACTCTACATCTATAATGCAGAGTTTCAATGACTGTTGTTTTAAACTCTGGCCATCAGGAATACAGTACAACAAAGTGTGGCAAGTTGTTATGGTCTCAGCATTTGCACAGTTGAAGCTTATGTATTCTAATCTCCACCATACAACTTGTATTGCTCATGCTTTGCATAGGGTATGTGAAGCAATAAGGGTTGAATATATTGTTGCAAATGCCTTCATATCCGAACTTAAGAAGACATTGATTAAAGCTCCAAGTAGAATACAGCTTTACAAGGAAGTTACAGGCCTACCACTACCTAAGTTTCCCACCATAACTAGATAGGGGACATGGATTTCATGTGCTGTTTTCCTTTGTGAACATTTCACTAAGATAAAGGAATTTATACTGTCTTTGGACGATGTTGAATCTGCAGCTGTGGGTCGAGCGAAGGACCTGCTGAGTGACCCGAATTTCGAGACAGAGCTGTACGCAGTGCATTCGTTCAAGTTTCTTCCTGCCGTCATCTTGCAACTGGAAGAACAGTGCTTATCCAAGGAGGTGCAGTGGAGTGTGGTTGAAAGAACTGACAAAATGCTTGAGGGATTCGCAAAAGAAAAACTTAAGGCAAGCTTATCAAAGAATCCAGACATTGAAAAACTAGTCAAGTGCACTGATTTAGAGTGAGTAAAAAGCAAGTATTCCCCACTGGTTTCCGTTGATGTTGAGCGCTCATTTTCTTTGTATAAAGATATTTTAAATTCAAAGAGACAAAATTTGACCTTCAATCATATTGAAATGTTAAATGTCATCTGGTTCAATTCGTTCTTAATGCAATTAACAGTGTAACACAAGGACACTACATAAAAGAGAATAGGCCTATATCCTTAACATACTCAAATGTTGGCCATGTAATTGATACCATTCTTTAATGCAGTAAAGTTAAATTAGAAGTGATTAACTGATTATGCATACCTTTTTATTTCCTTTAATCTCTTGACCAGTTCCCTTTTCTTAAATAATCCCTTTTTAATGAATATTTTCCCCTTTTTTGGTCCTTTTTTATTGAAAATTTTCCCCGTTTTTGGTCCCTTTTTAATGAATATTTTTCCCTTTAAAATCCGGTCTCTACTTATGACCTAGAAGGTGGACCGGGTTTGATTCCTGGTCAATGCATGTGAGATTTTCAAATTGAAATGCCATGTCCTGTGGTTCGGATTCCACGTAAAAAGGAGGTCCCGTGGCTCATGATCACGAGGTTTACGGTCACTTAAAACTACAACTTCCTACCTTATAACCTAGATGTGTTTGATTTTGTGGTAATTCCTGAAGCAGGGAACACAAAGTTCAACATCACATTCACCACACACATAACCTGAACAAAGGAGTACTCGTATGTCAGAAATCATAAGAAAAAGTCAACTTCCGGGGAATTATCGTGAAGATGTCATCGCTGATGCTAGAACTCTTGTCAAATGCATGAATTATAGGGAAGAACATACTTGCCAACCAAGAAAATAAAGGTCTTTGTTTAATATTCCGCGGCGTTTCTTTTTTCTTCTTAGCGGGAGGCGACATTTCTTCTGCATCGGATTCGTCACGTTCACTACAGACTGTGTTTTGCTGAAGTAAAATATCACTAACAGCATATCCATCTTCTTCATCATCGCAAAGATCACCAAAAAACGTCAATTTCTTCATTGGGAAGGCAAGATTGTTTACTTCCAGATGCCATGTTGGGACAAAGATACTCGCAAGATAGCACACACACAAAAGACCGTGAAACAACGCAGTTTCCTTTATGAACAAGGGAAACGAAGTAGAACATACGCACAAAGGAACTTCTTTGATCATTCACGCAAAATTTCAAACCATGACAACACTTCCCGTACATTTACGGGTTTGGCAAAGTGAGCACTGCACCGAAACGTAAATGTACGGGTTTGGCCTAGTAGGAAAGGCATTGTAACACATATACCGTATTTACTCGAATATAAGACCTGTGTTTTATCCTATTTTTAATGCTCAAAAATTGAGGAGGGTCTTATATGCACATATCTCAAAAATTAATCGCGTATCAAGATATCCATTAAATAACTATACATGCCAACATCCTCGAAAATACATTTGAATACAGAAAATGTATTATTCAGGATTAAAAGATACAATTATGGACCATTATACAATACTAGCAATAGTGCCCGGCTTCGCCCGGTGGATTTGTTTGTTTTATGGATGATAATGAATACTACTACAGAACTGGCATATTATACTTAAATTAACAGAAAAAAATATTTAAAAAATATAACTTATTGTGGTGGTGGTGGTTATAAGTAGTACAGTATAATGGACGTAACATTCAGGTCATTTTCCCGTAATGATAATGACAATAATGAATAGGGAAACGACTATTTACTAACTACAGTACTGACACATGTAATTTACAAAACGAATTGACAAATATGATTAGAAAGAGGAGTATGTGACATAAAAGACACTGCCTAGGGCCTATATCTAATTGGCTGTTAGAAAAGTAGACATCAATAGTGTCATCCTTGGTCACATAGTGCCATAGGAAAATAATCAGAGCACTTTGGAAAACTTCGGCTGTCCCGAGATACTGAAGTAGCAATAGTGTCATTTATCACCACATACCGCTCCAGGATAGAAAGTAAATTTGAAAGCACCAACGCTTATTGCAGCTTATTACCTCTATGTACTGCACCTACACTATCGCACTTATACAGAGGCATAATATTTTCATGATAACTGTTTTACGGGGCCTAAGAAATCTTCTTGCAATAATTACTCCCAATTACTAGAAATTTACCGGTATAAGCAGCACAAGTTGTAACTATTTTCGCAATTCTGGTAGGGGCGACGTGATGCAGCTCACATTGCCAGCCAACAATTGACTTATTAAAATATTCTTACAGTTACACTATACGGACATGAATGGTTCTAGGACCTTAAAACATAGTTTTCAAGTTCGTTTTGTCTGTTCTAAATGAAGGGAATGGAGAGAGTTGTTCAAAATATCAAGTGGATAGTGTTACCCGCAGGGTTTCGAAGGGTAAGTACATTAAGTGTGGTTAAGATCGGTGAAACGATGTCGACTTGTGCCAAAGGACCTAAATGCAAGGAATGGAGTGATCTGTCCGAAACTTCACGTAGACAGTGTTACTCGCAGGTTTTCAAAGGGTAAGAATACTCATTTTGGTTCAGATCGGTGTAGATATGTTCCAAAGGGCCTAAATGCAGGGAATGGAGTGGTCTGTCCGAAATTTCATGTAAACAGTGTTCCTCGCAGGGTTCCAAAGGGTAAGTATACAAATGTTGGTTCAGATCGGTGAAACGGCATAGATTTGTATAAATAACAGACAAACCAACATTGAGCTATATACCGTATTAACACATGCTATTGCAACAATCACAATAACGCAGGTTATCACATAAATTCTACACACACCCATGTACACGGGGCAACATGACCACGATGTCTAAGCCCCGCAAATGAAATACCGTATTTACTCGAATACCACCCGCACATTTTTAAACAAATTCGGAGGTGAAAAATTGGGGTGCGGGTCTTATTTGAGTCATCCAAATTTGAAAGATCTAAATTGCCCGCCACACGCGATATCGGGTGTTGCGAGTATCCGCTAGATGTTGCTAGCCTTCTTCTGGCTATAACTTTGTTTTACCGTAAGCAACCGGCGTCATACAGTCACGCGCACGTTCTCCGAGTGTAAACATGAATGCTACGAAACATTTGCGGTCATTTACTGTGAGTGAGAAATTGAAAGTTGTGAGGGAAGCTGAAGTTATTGGAAATCGTGGCCGGTAGGAAATATGATATTGATGAGTCATGTATTCGTGATTGAGCGGGATGACGTCTATGCTACAACCACGGGATGTCTGCGTGAACCGCCCGTTCAAAGCAGCCTTGAACCAGCTGTATACGGAGCGGATGGCGGCCGATAAGCACACACTGACTCCAACTGGTCGTATTCAGCGCCCGGAATTTCAGCTGCTGTGTTCGTGGATTTTGACGGCAAGGAATCGTATCTCTGGAGATCTCATACGGATGAATGAAGTGTTTGTGTACTTTTATTTGTATTTTTAATCGTTTGATGTGTGTTATTTTACGACGACTCCAAAACTGTTGGAAACTATTTTGGATAAATGCTATTCTGTTTATTTAGTTATGATTGTAAATAATTTTGAGTAAAAATTTTTTTTTTTTAAATTTTGTTCTTCAAAATCAGGGTGCGGGTCTTATTCGGGGGCGGGTCGTATTCGAGTAAATATGGAATTAACTGTGCATACGATAGCATAGAGAATACTACAGTCCAATACAATCCTTGATTGTCAATCGGTCAGTTTTCCCATGTGTCCTTTAGAAAATTTTACCGAACTATCATGATACAGAGTAAATCGTTGTTGCCTAGTGACAACCTGTCCATCAATGGTGCGGCGTTGACTATCATGATCCAGTGTTAGTCGTTGCCGCCTAGCGACAATATGTCCGTCAAGTTATTAGATCGGTGAAACGGTGTAGACTTGTGCAAAAGGGCCTAAATGCGGGGAATGGAGTGGTCTGTCCGAAATTAAACATAGCCTAAACTATTCCTCTTGAATAAGGCTATCATATACAAATGAATTTTTCGAATCCGACTGGTAGTTCCAGAGATTAGCGCGTTTAAACACATAAACACACAAACTCTTCAGCTTTATTATATTAGTATAGATTAGTCTGCTATAAATCTCCCGGGATCACGGCAAGTATTTACATGTGCGTGGTAGGGTAGGCTTAATTTTGTGTTCACTGCGTCTGAAATACAGTAGTTTAGAACCAGAAAAAATCTTACGCTTAGTGGTATTAAATTTACCGCTCATGGTACTCTTAGAACAGAACCACGGTAATTCGAATGATATCGTCACTTTCCCTGACTCTGCTGTATACCAGGCACCTGTAATTTGATTGAACGACCACTGCCTGATAAGAATTGACAAAGACAGAAGAGTAAGAGGGATGGCTGAGTGTGACTGTCTGGCTATTGATGTGGCCTTGGGGCAGGGATTTCCGGGTTATTTCCGTTACAACAGCTAGCCCCAAACTTTCTGCAGGTAGGAAAGAATGCATATTCTTGTACTGCCACAAAGTACCGTGGTACACACATGATATTTACGGTAATGCAGGAACGTCTGCGGAATACCGTATCGAAAATAGGAATAGCAGGAACTCTGTAGTAAATGCACATCATTAGTTACCCACATTTCGTTAATAATGGGTCCAATATGCGAGTCAAAAAATATTTTTTTCCTAACTTAAGAAAAGTGGGGAGGGTCTTATATGCGAGTAAATACAGTATATACGGGAATGACAGTGTTTGGGTTAAAGGGCGACAAAAATCCACTGCATTTTGATTTGTATGATGTTGACTTGTAAAATCTATCTTATTTCACATTTGGTATTTGTAAGACAATATTAATTAGATCTCAGCCTCAGGTCACCCAGTCGAGTTCTGGTTTTCACTGTCAGACAGCAGTGGTAAACAAAATGAACTTAGAGTAAATTGCCTCAACGGCTCCTAACTGAGACCATTATTATTATTATTTTGCATTGTATGTACTGTAACTGGATGATACAATGGCTAGCACAACAGTTCTAGAGAGACTGGAGCTCTGGCTTTGAGTTCTTATTGTATCTACATTTTCAGTAATCCAACTAAAGATTAGTCTAGCTATCCTTCCAAGATTTTGCAAATAATGTGGCTATTTTTTCTTCTTTTTCTTTTCATATTTTACGGCCTCATTGGAGCACTTTAATCAATACAAATAAAACTAAGTCTAACGACGGTATTTGGAGATTAGCGATTCAGCTTCTTCTGTACCCAAAATTTCTTCATTCTATCTATAATATTATTATAATATATATTAATATAAAAATAAATAAATATCTTAGAACAATCACTTTATTAAAAAAAATGCAATACAGTTAAGCAAACAGTTAAAAGGAAATTAATTATATGCTGATGGGCTTAGCTCTTCTGCTTATCCTTCTTGGCTGCTTCTGCGTCTGCCTCACCCTTCTCGTATGACGCAATGAGATCTTGAACTTCTTTTGTAGACAATATTCTAGTCTTAGTCTTGTTATCCTCTCTTGTTAGAATGGCCATTTCAACTGGAAACAAAAGATGGTAAAAGCAGTAATTAAGTATTTGTAGAGTTTGTGGTTTATAGCAGGATCTCAGTTTTACGGATTTTATATGTTTTAGTGGATTTTGGGATGTTGAAATGGAAAGATGGATTTCGTGTGCATATTGGTGAATTTAAAAAAATGTATTATATTTGTTTCTCCCATGGATAACTACTTAGAGAATATGTTGGATGCGATTTCACTCACAGTGAATACTTATATTACATCGAAAAGTTCGCTTACACGTCACAAGAAGACAGGATTGTACCGTGGCAGTGTATGCAACAGCCGATTAGGGGTGAAGTGTGAGGTAGCAAATACCAGTTGCAGCTTTCTCCGGCCTGCTTGGCAAGACCTATCGGTTCTGAGTTTGCGACCGGGAATGGAAAAATACAGCTCACTGGTTCAGGCAGTGAGAACGCTCGGTTTTGCGAGCTGCACTGCTTTCGACCCACTGGATAAGATTCTCAACGCGGTTAACGAGTTGCAGCACGACGAGCAGACTGCTGGCCATTTTGAAGAAGCTATTTTGGCGGGTAGATGTGAGAAGCACGTAGGCACTTCATATTTCGTACTATATGGGGAGAATTAGTAACTTTTGAAATATTGTGATATTGAAAATCAACACGGTTTTACTGTTATAACAAGGCTACTCTTTGTACAACATTACCACTATGTGTAAACTAGCCATTTTCCCAAAATTAAACAGAACAAATAAAAACCATCAGTTTTGTTTAAAAGAACAGTGTTGAGAAACATTTTATAGAATGGCAATGAATAAATTTGTGATTTTTCATTATTGTTTGCATTGGTATGTGTCCTTTATTTCTTCTCTTTGTAAGTTCGCCATTTTTGCGGATTTTTGAGATACCTGTCCAGGATTTGAAACTTATATTAGTGCAACCCTGGTTTATATAAGGGGCGTTCAAAAAGTAACGAGCCGGAGGCTGGAATGCGCAAACCGGTGACTACATCAGCTAATCGTGGCGTGTGTAACGAGGTGTGGTTCCGACCAGAGCGTGGAAGGTCACAGCCCATCGCTAGAGGGTATGCGTGCACGTCACGTGACGATACAGCAGCATGCATCAATCATCCAACGCTGCCAGCTGCATTGCAAACAGTGATACGGAGGCGACAAACGAAGAGCAAAGAGGTGTTGTTCGGTTTCTGACAGTGGAAGGAGTAGGGGGAACAGACATTCATCGCCGAATGTCACAAGTGTACGGCGAACACTGCATGTCCCTTGTAAGGGTCAAGGCGTGACACAAGTGCTTCAGGGTAGGACGGGTGTCGTTAGCCGATGATGCCCTGTCTGGGGCACCCCCCTGCATTACCGATGACAACGTCCAGCTGGTTGATGCACTCATTACAGAGGACAGCCGAGTTAAAGTGAATGCCATAGCCGCCGTGGTCGGATTGAGCATCGGAAGTGTGCACACCATCATGAAGGAACGACTGCACTTGCGCAAAGTTGTGCCCAATGGGTGTCCCACAGTCTTCAACCACACCAGAAAGCATGTCGAATGGCCCTCTGTCTTGGTCATCTACAGAGCTATGCGAGGGAAGGGAATGGGTTCCTGGTACGAGTGGTGGCTGGAGATGAGTCATGGTGTCATCACTTCGAACCAGAATCCTAACGACAAAACCTCCAGTGGAAGCATCCAGGGTCACCACCACCCAAAAAAGGCAAGGCCATCCACACGAGTGCAGGAAAGGTAATGCTGACGTTCTTCATTGACCAAGATGGCCACCTTCTACTTCATGCCGCACGGGACAATAGTTAATGCCCAGCGTTACTCGCAAACCTTGACCACCCTTCGCCAAGTGATCAAAACAAAATGACCAGGCAATCTCACCCGTGGGGTCATTCTGCTCCACGACAATGCACATCCTCATACGGCCAACACAGTCGCAGCACTCCTGCAGAAATTCAAATGGGAGGTTCTCGGCCACCCTCCATACAGTCCAGACCTCTCTCCCTGTGATTACGAATTGTTTGGTCCCCTGAAAAGGGCTCTGCGGGGCCAACGATTCACCTCGGACGCCAGCTGTACGTGCGGAACTGGTTCACATCGCAGCCCAGGGCATTTTATGAGACAGCCATTCACCGCTTCGTGTCACAGTGGGACAAGTGCCTCAACAGCCAGGGCCAATCCTTCTAACATACAGGTACTGGTTTCTGTAATTATGCCTCCGGCTCGTTACTTTTCGAACGCACCTTATAAGTTTTGAAGATCCTGAATTTAGCATTTTGAGTTGTGTATTTAACGTTCTGCAGCAAATGAATTAAAATGTGTAATACTGCAATCATTGAAAGCCTCCGTGGCTTAGGCGGCAGCACGCCGGCCTCTCACCACTGGGTCCGTATTTCAAATCCCGGTCACTCCATGTGAGATCTGAGCTGGACAAAATGGAGGCAGACAGGTTTTTCTCCGGGTACTCTGGTTTTCCCTGTCAAAATTTCATTCCAGCAACACACTCCACTATCATTCCATTTCATTTGTCATTCATGTAATCATTGCCCCAGAGGAGTGCATCAGGCCTCGGCAGCCGGCACAGTTCATATCCTCGCCGCTAGATGGGGGCTTCATTCATTCCATTCCTGACCCGGTCGGAGACTGGAAGCAGGCTAGTTAGTTAGTTAGTTATTGTTGTTTTAAGGGGCGGAACTACGAGGTCATCTGCCCCTCTTAACACAGATTAAAGAATACAAATTTTGAATTGAATTTAAAATTTTGAGGTGGACATCTAAATTTCAAAAGACCAAAAATTAATAAAACAAAAACAAACAATTAAATAAAAAATAAAAATTATAAAAATTAACAAAAATTACGGAAAAAACAAAACATTATCATTCAAAAACGAACAAGTCGTTGAGTCAATGTTCACTGGAAAATTTAGATTGCTGGCCCTAACCCACTCTCACTTATAAAGCGGATAACGCGATCAGCAGCCACCACGTCATCGGCTAATATAAGTTTGAGTGTCGTCTGCAAACCAAGGTTTCTTCGTAAGTCAGCAAGATCCACACACTCGGTGAAAATGTGGGCCACGGTGAATACGGCTCCACAGGTACAAAGTGGGGGGTCTTCCCTTCTCATTAGGTATGAGTGGGTGGATCTTGTATGACCTATCCTTAGCCTACACAAAATGACGGACTCCCTCCGGACCCGGAAGGAGCTCCGCCACACGCGAGTAGTTCCCTTGATCGCTCTCAGTTTACTGGGCAGTGGGTCAGCTAGCCACTGACTCTCCCAAAAAGCCAGAACTTGTAGGCGTAACTGAGAGCGAATATCTCTAGCGGGTACCTCCATTGGTCGAGGTGGTAGTGATACCGCCTCTTTTGCAGCTTGATCCGCTAACTCATTTCCCGTAATTCCCATGTGGCTTGGAAGCCACAGAAAGGTGATTCGAGTGTCAGCGTGGCACAGCCCGGCTAGTAGGTCATGGATTCGCTGCACTAGGGGGTGTTGCGGGAAACATGTAGCAATTGACTGCAACGAACTCAAAGAGTCGGTACACACGAGAAAGTGGATTCGTGCATCCTGTAGTGCAAACTGCAGAGCTTCATAGATGGCAACGAGCTCCGCAGTAAACACACTACAGGCCTCAGGCAAAGAGATCTTGGTATTTGCACCATCAATAACGTAAGCAGGCTGTGGATTTTCAATACTGCAATCATTATTATATGTTATTGGCTTTATGTCCCTTTTAACTACTGTGGGAATTAGGATTATAGTAATATTAGGATTATAGTAATACCATTTAATCACATAATATTCTTCACTGTATAATTTATAAAATAGAGTAGACTACTATGAAACATGAAGTAGCAAATGTGCCTGGGCAAAGCCATGAGAAACACTACCAGTTGCAGCTTTCTCCGGCCCGCTTGGTGAAACCTTTCGGTTCTGAGTTTGCGACCATGAATGGAAAAATACAGCTCACTGGTTTGGGCACCGAGAGCGCTCGGTATTGTGAGCTGCACTAGCTTATTAGCCTTTCAAGATATGTCTGCCGCTGAACTTGGCTGCGCCAGTGTTTGTTGATAATAGCAGCAAGAGCCTTGCAGGGGGGGACAGTGATGACAAGGATGCATAAGTCAAGCAGCATTGCGTGTGCAACTTGTGTAAGACGGTAGTGTTCTATTGTGAATGGAACAATTAATAACAATGGGCGCATTAAGAATGGTGTGTTTCAAATCGTTTCGCAGCAGCACAGCTAGACTTAATAGGAGTTCATGTCACCATGGAGAGTAAAAGAATACTGGATGTGAGTTGATCCTTCCCGCATGACTGTACCTGTCAACTAGCAAGCTGACAGCATGACACAAGTAAACAAAGATTAGTTGCCACCTCGGCCACTGGCAATTGTATTTTGATAGGCTAATACCCTCAAATATACATATTTACAATGTACAGTAAAACCCAGTCATAGCATGGTCCGATTTACCACGCATTTGGATATAACATGGGAGAAAGTATGTACCCCAGTAAGAAATATGTATTTAGGGCCGTTTTCATCAACTCTTTACTAACGATTAGTTAGTTAATTCCTATTTAACTTAAATACGGGAGTTAATGCACGATTATCGTTGATGCATTTCACGAGGCCATTCGGGTTCATAATTACTTCTCATGCATGCGTAGACAAGGTTTCATCTCTGAGAGCATGGCGGACAGATCACGACGCGACTAGCACCGACTGTTGTTTGCGATGGTTCCTCGAGATTTTCTGGAACATAATCGAATACGACCCGCACCCTGATTTTGAAGAACAAAATTAAAAAAAAAAATTTTACACAAAATTATTTACAATCTTAACTAAATAAACAGAATAGCATTGATCCAAAATAGTTTCCAACAGTTTTGAAGTCCTAAAATAACACACGTCAAACGATTAAAAATACAAATAAAAGTACACAAGCACTTCATTCATCGTCATTAGAAGTACCAACTTCGGAACTTTTATCACCATCACTTTCCCACTAAATGTCATCACTGACATCCATAGCATTCGAAATACTACATTTCTTGAAGCTCTTCCGTATGAGATCTCCAGAGATACGATTCCATGCTGTCAAAATCCACGAACACAGCAGCTGAACTTCCGGGCGCTGAATACGACCAGTTGGAGTCAGTGTGTGCTTATCGGCCGCCATCCGCTCCGTACACAGCTGTTTCAAGGCTGCTTTGAACGGGCGGTTCACACAGACATCCAGTGGTTGTAGCATAGACGTCATCCCGCTCAATCACGAATACATGACTCGTCAATATCATATTTCCTACCGGGCACGATTTCCAATAACTTCAGCTTCCCTCACAACTTTCAATTTCTCACTCACAGTAAATGACTGCAAACGTTTCGTAGCATTCATGTTTATACTCGGAGAAAGTGCGCATGACTGTTTGACGCTACGTGCTTACGGTAAAACAAAGTTATAGCCGGAAGAAGGCTAGCACCATCTAGCGGATACTCACAACACCCGATATCGCGCGTGGCGGGCAATTTAGATCTTTCAAATTTGGATGACTCAAATAAGACCCGCACCCCAATTTTTCACGTCCGAATTTGTTTAAAAATGTGCGGGTGGTATTCGAGTATATACGGTATAAAGGAAGGGAAATACAGAAGACATTATTCGTGGCAAAAGCTTAAAATGATATGAACAAAGTATTAGTTGTGTAAATACATAGCTTAATAGGACGCGCTCTCCCGGTAGCCTTCGTAGCGTAAGCGGTTGTGGTGCAGACTCGGAATTTATTATGGAGAGCTGGAAGGAGTTCAAATCCCACTTCGGATATACTTTTTTTTTTAAAATTTCCGTATTCATCTTTCTTGGTATTAAAACTTAGTAATGTGTGTGATCTTTTATAATTTCATTATCATAAACATATTTTATATTCGTATGGATGAAAGTTCGTGTGAAACTCTGAAACAAACCGCCATTGTGAGATGCACGAGGTATAGTTCAGCAGTTTACCGCCACTTTAACGATGCTTTAGAGAGTTGAGTGGCCAGATTTGGCCATTTAACGTAATTCCTAGTTAGTGGTAAGTTAACGAGGTGTTTGATGAAATGCCCGTGCAAAGTTAAATAATCTATAACGATGAATTAAGAGGTAATTGATGTTGGTGAAAACAGCCCTTAATGCGGTACATTTTCGTTTATACTGTAGGTACACTATCGTACAGGATATAGTCAACTACCGACTTTCTAGTCAGGTCATTGCTATACCAGGTAATCTTGTGGCTCTTGGCAAATACAAAACAGATACATTTTCAACATAATTTCGCCACATATTCGAATGTTTTTCTATACAATACCTACCGTAGCTAATACTCATCAAGAATTTTTATAATCTAACTGTTTCAACGAACAGTATGCTACATATTTTCACATACACATTCCTCATTTCTATGCTGTTTTTCAAGACAAAATTTTTTATGCTTAATTTACAAAATTTATTGTAACATATCTGGTTTTTTGGAAAATTTTACTACATGAACTTTAGATATGGTACTACTCATCATATACCAGCTGAAGAAGGTCGCAATGTAACCGAAACCGCTACGGTTTACAATCAAATAAATATTGACTTTAAGTGAAAATAAATAGTTTATAATTAACATGTCAATAAGGAAAAATAAGAGAACGTTCATGGCATTTGTAGACTTAGAAAAGGCTTTTGATAACGTTGATTGGACTAAATTGTTTGACATTTTGAAATCTATTGGAATAAAGTACAGGGAGAGGAGGGCGATATACAATCTATACAGAAACCAGACAGCAGTCATTCGAGCTGAAGGACATGAGAGAGAAGCTCGTATTCAGAAAGGTATAAGGCAAGGCTGCAACTTATCATCCATACTTTCAATCTTTACATTGAACAAGCAATGAAGGAAATTGGAGAAAAAATTAAAGTGGGAGTGAAGATTCAAGGAGAAATAATTTCAACTCTGAGATTTGCTGATGACATCGTCATCTTGGCCAACACACCTGAGGATTTGAATAGGTTTTTGAATGGTATGGACTCCGTCTTACGGAATGAATACATGATGAAAATTAATAAATGTAAAACAAAAATACTGGAATGCAGCCGAAATAAATCAGAAACCTCTATGGACATCAAATTGGCAGGTGAAAAGCTGAAGGAAGTAGGAGACTTCTGTTACTTAGGAAGCAAAATAACCAGTGATGGAAGAAGCAAAGAGGATATAAAAAGTAGGTTGGCTCAGGCAAGGAAAGCCTTTCTACAAAAAAGGAATCTGTTGACATCGAATATAGATTTAGGTATCAGGAAGTCATTTTTGAAAGCCTTTGTCTGGGGCGTGGCACTCTATGGAAGTGAAACTTGGACTATTGGTGCAGCAGAAAAGAGGAGATTTGAAGCATTTGAAATGTGGTGTTACAGGAAAATGATGAAGATCAGATGGGTAGATAGGGTGCCAAACAAAGAGGTATTAAGACGAGTGGGAGAGGAGAGATGTTTCTGGCGACTGCTAATGAAGAGAAGAGATAGGTTAGTAGGACACATACAAAGACACCCAGGAATAGCAAGCTTAGTTATGGAAGGAAGGGTCGAGGACAAGAACTGTAGGAGTAGACCAAGGTTAGAATATGTTAAACAGATTGCTTCGGATGTAGGGTGTGGTAGCTATGTAGAGATGAAACGATTAGCTCAAGACAGGGAGTCATGGAGAGCTGCATCAAACCAGTCAAAAGACTGAAGACTCAAACAACAACAAGGTATCGGGCTATCATGGTCAGTTTTATGTCGTTCTATAAAACTAACTCTCATGAACACCAAATCTTAAGTAAAATTCAGAGGAGAAATATCTGAGCCGTTAACGATTAAAACAGGATTATTTATTTATTTATCATACGGCTTTTAGTGCCGGGAGTGTCCGAGGACATGTTCGGCTCGCCTGAGTCTGTAGCTGCTTCCAGCGGACACCCTAAAGGGTGAGCTACAAGTTCCGTTCAATTTCAAGTACAGTGGAATCTCGTTAGCATATTCTCGGTTACGACGTTTTCCCGTTTAACGCGATGATTTTCTCAAGTCCCAGTCCCATTGCTGCTAAATACATGTTGATATATCCCCTTAATACATTTTCTATTCCCGCTTACGACGATCAAATTTTCGTCGCGTAGCGTGAGTTATACCGCCCGTACGCACAGAACGCAAGACAGAGACTTGTTTCTTTAAACAAGGTCACGTTGCGTATTTTGCAGCGCATCGTATTTTCGACAGCCCTGAAAGCATTCTTTGTCCACCCCTAGTGGAATGGGAGCCCGGCCGCTTTGAGATAACATTCCTGGCCAACAAGCGGGCGAGGGTTGCGACATAACGGGTCACAGAACGCTGTAACGAGTATAGCGGGAGTATTGAAGCACGCGCCGACAATGTTGCATATCAGTTCTGTCCGGCCTCAGCGTCTACGGCAGTTAGTTCCTGCGTTAGTGCGTTTACATGGCGAACTCAAATCGATTTGAATACGATCTTGTTTTCGGTACGATGCCCATTTACATGAGCAGTTTCAGTTCGCGATTTCAATACACTGTTTAGTTTATGGTGGCCAACCTGCAGTTTTGTTGGCTAACTCGTATTAAACAGTAAAACATAAAGGACCTGTAATTATAGTCCGACTTTTTCTTTTACGGGTGGTTTGTAAACACGTAAAAAGGATGCGCGGAAGATTTTGATGTTGTTTGTTTTTAGCAAGTTCATGTTCAGTTTAATAATGATAAAATGTTATTGTTTTTATGTCGCTTTTAACTACTGAAGCTTAAAGCTTTTAGAGACGCCGGGCTGCCGGAATGTTGCCCCGAATGCGATCTGTAACGTGCCACAATTTACGTACGGATACACCAGACATTAAAGGAAAAACAGACAAAAATACATTAATGCTAAAAACACGTGCAACAAACTACGCTTATCAACCACGACAGGAACACAAACAGTAACGAAGAATATGGGCAGAAAGTAAAATTAGCGATTAGAGAGTTCGGCGACAGTAGGCCTAAATTAGTTTAAAAATGTAACTCAAGAGCACGCAGAATCGCTTTCAATACGACATGCGTTTACAATCACGTTCCTGAACACCAGTTTGGATACGGTCCGATTCCACAATTTTACCATATCGACCTTGAAACTCAATACGATCTGATTCACGCATTACACTACCGAAGAAGTTGTGAAACCTAGTGATAATTTTGTTGCGTCGTATTGAAATAATGGATAGGCCTAAGAAAGTCATTAAATCGTTAACTAGTGATGAGTATATAAAAATTCTTGAAGAAGTAGACAGAAATCCTTACCTTAAGTGCGAGGATTTTTTTTCTGTACACGCGCGAGCATTTCTAACCTAAAAAACTTCGGTTATATCCAATCGTTCACGCCAAAGAATACGGCACTTCTTTTCCACAGAATATCAAGAAAAACATGTATTTAAGCTGAAATCAATGATAGAAAGTTAAATACTTCAACTCGTACTACAGTACCGGTACTTCAATTTAGAGTACAGTACCGGAATAGTGCATTTTTCTCTTGTTTTCATTGCTTTCGTTTCTCTGTGCTGTGTAAACTAGTTCTGTAATACAATAATTCTGTAGGTTGTTTAAAATTGTTTATTCGATAGTACGTACTTCCGATTAACACGTTTTTTTAAACTTTTCTCTCACTGAAACAAGTTAATGAGGTTTAATGTTCATTTTTCATTAGTACGTTTTCCCGCTTTTTACGTCCAAATTTTTCGGTCCCTTGATAAGGCACTAACGAGGTTCCACTGTAGTTCAAACTTTCGCCACCAGATATCAATGATACCTAGTGCTGAACGTTGGAACTTTGATAGAGCGTTCTGATGAAATCTAACCTAACAATTTTGCTTTACACAAGTTTAGTCTGTGAAAGGATCATTTACATGCCATAAATCTATGACATGGGGCCGCCGGCTTTACTTCCCCACCGAAGGAAGGCATACTGAAGGATTTTTAACGATCTTAAAAAATTCGACGACTTCGGCCGAGTTTGAACCCCGCTGTCTTGGGCACAACAGTTCAGCATGCTACCGACTACGCCACCGAAGTCGCTAAAACAGGATTAAGACAAGGAGATGGTTTATCGCCTTTACTTTTCAATTCTGCTTTGGAATACGTGATGAGGGAATGGCACAGGGAAAATCCTAGGTGCAAAAGAATTGGAACCAAGAAAGATCAAATAGACTTAAATTGCTTGGGATTCCCAGATGACAGCGTTATTGGCTAATAATATTCAATCCAGAAATCAAATAATAAGGCTACAAAATATAGCACAAAAAACTGGACTTCAGATATCATTTGAAAAGACTGAGATAATGGTGGCAAATCCACTTGTAATCAACCACATAACAGTAAATAACAAGAAAGTTAAAATAGTGAAGCAATTTAAATACATAGGGAGAAATTATAACTTACAATTTGGATGAGAAACCTGCATGGCAAGAAAGAACTAATGCCGACCCTGTGGTGTTGGGGTAGTGCGGCTGCCTCTCACTCGGAGGCCCCGAGTTCGATTCCCGGCTCCGTCAGGGATTTTAGAAAATGACGTGAGGGCTGAAACTGGGTGCACTCAGCCTCGTAAGGACAATTGAGTAGCTGTCTGACAGTGAGGCAGCCCCGATCATGAAAACCAAGATTAACGGCCGAGGGGACTCTATGCGTTAATCACGCGTCACCCCAATACCTGCAGGCCAAATGGCTGGGCAGCGGTCGCTTGGTAGGCCTAGGCCCTTCATGGGCTGTAGTGCCAGGGGTTATATAAGAAAGAAGTAATAAAATGATAAAAGCCCAAAAATTAACAAGGTCTACATATAAAAGAAAATGTCTATTAATCATAACAAAATTAAAACATTACAAGACAGTGGTTCAACCAGAGGTGAGATATGGAAGCGAAACTCTTTTTTAAAGTTGCTCAGAAAAACAGAATCGACAACATTCAAAGTAGAAAGAAGAATAGGTAGAACATGCATAAACAAAAATATCAGAAAGATGGACAAAGGCAGATAGTACCAAATGAAGTGGTATACAGAGAACTGGAGCCCATCACCGATACTATTCGAAAGAAACAGATTTCTTTTTTTTGGTCAAATTATGAGGACACCGGAAACCAGATTATCTAGAAAAATTGTGGAGAAACTTTGGAATATGAAACAACAAGTAGGATGGATGAAGGAAATTACAGAATATATGAAAGAATTAGAAATAACCTTGGATGACTTGCAAAACAAAACAAAAAATTTAAAGAAACTGAAAGACATAGAAATGGGGAGCGTGATGGCGCAGTGGCTTAGCTGCTCGTCTTTCACCCGGACGGCCGGGGTTCGAATCCCGGTGACAGCGGGGTGGAATTTTCACCTGAAAAATCACGTGGCGTCAGGAAGGGCATCCGGCCTTAAATCCCCGGCCAAAACCAAAATGAGCCTGCTTGGCTCCGGCGACCCCAATTAATTGGGAAAAAGCTGAAGAAGAAGAAGAAAAAAGACATAGAAATACGATTTCAACCAAACGTCATACAGTAAAAAGGGTATTTACACATGAAGAACAGAACAAATGAAAAGCTTCTGGGCAACTCGGAAACAAAACTTACTGAAGAAGAGGAAGGAAAATGTATTATATTTTACAATTACAACGTGGGAAGTACGATTGGAATTTGTAACAATACAGTATAAGTTATTCGTTTTACAGAAAACCCAAATATCACATGTTTTGATCCAATTTTGCATTTTATCCCCAATCCAAAATTATTAAACCCACAACTAAAGGTCATTTGTGACCTTTAAACAAATTTGCATCTATTGTTAATGTTAAAAACCACAACGTTAGGCAGAGAAATTTGGGCTAAGATGTGTGAAAATAACTCAGAACATGGGTGATTATTTATCTGGAAATACACAGAGGTATAAAGGTTAATGGTTTTGTCAATCTGAAGAAAATTGATGTACCCTTGCCGCATTGTCAATTCAATGTTTGGTTGTCAGGGAAACACCAAGTGAGAGCTTTGCTGTATACGGTAAGTAGATTTTTCTGCTGATCATACTTAAAAATAAAGGGAAAATAGATTCAATACCTTTCTCTGTTGTGAGTTTTGTCATATCAAGAGTTTTTGCTAGAACTTTGATAGCTAAAGTCTTAGCATCCTGTAGAGTTGTTTCACCTTCTTTGTAATCCTGCTTGAGACTAGAAACAGCAGCCTGAAACATAACAAAAATATACACACTGTACTGTACCATTCATACTATTACAGCAGAGCTTGTTCATTCAGTTGGCTCTTTTTTTTTATCAGGATCAAATTACAAAATATATAATTTTATTTTCTGTAAAAATAATTTTAAAATAACACTCAAAACTATAATATATATTAAGAGGTGAACTTTATCACAGCCTGTGGTTCACGAGATCACCAAGGTAAGTACTGGGTCATACATATACAGTATCCTGTTTCCGCAGCCGAGGTTCCACTTGGTCGATAAGCTATTGCTTCTTGCCTGCCGGAGCAGCGTTATGCAGAGGGTAACTGATCTATTCAAGATCCCATAACGCATTTTTTATCGGCTGAGCGGGAACTTGCCTCAGTTGCAGAGAGTTGTTATATGGATGACCCTAGATATATGTACAAAATTTTCTTCTCTTAATTACTGAAGACAATTACACCTTGGAAAAGCTTCTCAAATTCAAGGAATTAATCTTCCGACTAATAATTTGGAAGTGTTTCTACATACAGATCTTATTCACATCAAAAAAGTGGTTGTCTGAGCTGCCGGTAGTCATTCCAGAATTTCAGATAAGTATCCACACCAGATCTTTCAACACATTAATAGTAGAAAAACACTATTTTGTATGTTCTAATTCTCGGTTTTTACCATCATCACAGCAGAGTACTTGTAAGTCATTTTATGCATATTAGTTTACAATTCTACAGTACAGTAGTTTAGGGCTTGTTGCTTAATTGTATCACAGCAATAGTGACTACTCCATCGTAAATTGGTTGGTGGAGCGAGACTGTTTTTTGATGGGATCATCATTACTCAGTCTTGCAACATTTAAACTATTAGTTCCATAAGTCCAACCCCTCGTCCACGTCGTGGGAGACGGGCAACGGCACAAAGTAGGGGATTGCCTATAGGGGCGAAGTACAGTGGGGACTTCGTGTGCCCCGGGACCGTTACGGTAGCTGTGAAGGTCCTACAGGAACCCTGAAAAGTGACGGCTAACGGGGCTCTGGTGAAGCTACGATAGGCCCAGCAAGCCAGTAGTGGATAAAACCAAATGCTTTCAAAAATGGAACGAGCCTCGGACAGGATGGATTTAATAGACGACGACACGGCTGTACACACGGACTAAGATTTGGAACTTTAAACCTAAGAACGCTGACGGGGAAGGTGGAGGAGATCGTGGATATGATGGAAAGAAGGAAGTTGGATTTATTGGGATTGGCAGAAACAAAGTGGAAAGGGGAAGGAAGGAGAGTACTGAGAAAAGGCTATAGACTGTACTGGAGTGGGAACGAAGAGGGAAAGAGGAATGGAGTGGGAGTAGTAGTACGAGATGGTTTAAAAGAAGAAGTGAGGAGAATAAGTGATAGGATGATGAAAGTGAAAGTAGCACTGAGGGGAGAGACCGTAGAAATAGTGCAAGTGTATGCCCCACAAGTAGGCTGCGCTTCTGAAGAGAAGGAGGAGTTTGAAGAGGAATTGCAGAAGCAGCTGGTAGGAAGAAATATGATTGTTATGGGGGACCTCAATGCCCATGTAGGAAGAGAAAGACAAGGTTATGAGAGTGTTCTAGGACCAGAGGGTTGGGGTGGAAGAAATGAGGAAGGAAAGAGACTGTTGGACTTCTGCCAGAGGAACAGCCTGCTAGTTGGGAACTCCTGGTTTAAGAAAAGAGAGAGCCACACAATCACATGGTACAGTGATGACTTGACCAGGAAGTCGGTGGTCGACTATATACTGTATGAGAAAGAACTAAATAAGAACATCACGGACATCAAGGTTATACCATCGGAGAACCTGGATAGCGACCATCGATTACTGGTAATGAACCTGAGAGGGAGTAAGGAGAAGAAAGGGACTGAGAACCAGGAAAGACGTATAAGGATATGGAAACTGAAAGAAGGGGATAGAAGGGTCGAGTACCTCAAAATGGTAAAGGAAGGAATTCCAACAGATGAAGAAAGAGGGGTGGAAGAGGAATGGGCTAGATTTAAGAAGACACTAGTGGGTGCAGCAGAAGCAGTATGTGGGAGGACTAGTAGTAAGAAGAGGTGGAAGGAAACACCATGGTGGAATGAGAAGACAAAAGATATAGTAAGGGAAAAGAATAGAGCCTTTAGGAGGTGGTATCAAAATAGGACGGTAGAGACAAGGGAAGAGTACCAGGAAAGAAAGAAGGAGGCGAAGAGAGTGGTGGCTGAGGAGAGAAGGAAGTGGATGGAAGAGTGGACAAAGATGATGGAGGAGGATAGTGAAGGTACAAAAAAGGTCCTGTATGGGATGGTAAAAAATAAGAGGCGGAAGGATCCTACGGATTATGTTAGAATGGTGAACAAAAGGGGACAAGAGATAGAAAATAGGGAAGAACTGAAGAAAATGTGGAAAGAATATTTTGAAGAACTTCTGAACCCAAATGGAAAAGATGGTGAGGAGGAAGAAATCGGGGAAGAGGAAGACGAACTGCAAACAGAAAAGGACTTAACATGGAAAGAAGTGGAAGATGCAGTGAACAAGATGAAAGGAGGGAAGGCACCGGGTGTGGATGAGTTGAGTGTGGAGATGGTGAGAGCAGCAGGAGAGGTGGGGATACAGTGGCTGTACCGAGTGATGAGGACAGCATGGAAGGAAAGGAAGACCCCAGAGGACTGGAAAAAAGGAATCATTGTCCCGATCTTCAAGAAAGGTAGTAGAACAGATTGCAGAAACTATCGGGGAATAACACTGATGAGTCATTGTGCAAAGATCTTCGAGAAAGTTTTGGAAAAGAGAATTAGGACAAGGATAGAAGAAGGGATGAGGGAAGAACAACATGGCTTCAGAGCAGGAAGGTCCACAGTGGATTTGATTTTTGCTGTAAGGCAGTTACAAGAACAGCACTATGAGTATGGAACAGATCTACTGATGGCCTTCCTGGACATTGAGAAAGCATATGACAGTGTATGAAGAAACAAAGTATGGAAGTCCCTGGAGGATAGAGGAGTAGAGAAATGGACTATAAAGAGGATAAAGGAGATGTACAAGGGAAGCGTGAGCTGTGTGAAAGTGGGAGGAGAGAGATCTGACTGGTTGGAACAAAGAAACGGCCTGAAACAAGGAAGTGCACTGTCACCGTTACTTTTCATTGTGGTGATGGATGACATAATGACCCGAGTGGCACAAGTAATTGGGGACGGAAAGATGAAAGCAATGGTGTTTGCAGATGATTTGATGATTTGGGGAAACAAGGAGGAGGAGGTACAGGAACAGTTGGACGTGTGGGAAGGAATAATACAAGGATATGGGATGAAATTTAGCATAAATAAGAGTGAGATGGTGATCACAACAAGGAAGAAGGAAAGAACCACAACGGGAATAACAATTGGTGGGGAACAGCTGAAGAAAGTGGAGAGTTTTAAGTATCTGGGAAGCCTGATACAAGATAATGGAAGAAACGATAGAGAAATAAATGAGCGGGGGAGGCAGGCAGAAGCATTTCGGAGGAGTGTGAGAAGCATGTTATGGAGCAAGGATGTCCCTCAGAACAGCAAAAAGATCATATATCGGACGTACTATGTCCCTATCCTGACGTATGCCTCGGAGACCTGGGTTATGAAAGGAAGGGAGAAGAGCAAAATACAGGCCAGTGAGATGAGGTTCTTGAGAAGCAGTATTGGAGCTACAAAGATGGACAGAATAAGAAATGAGAGGACCAGAGAATTAATGAAGGAGGAACCATTACAGGATGGTATAGAGAAATCTAGACTTAGATGGTATGGACATGTAAAACGAATGGAGGAGAAGAGGATACCCAGGAGAGTACATGAGACGAAGTGGGAAGGAAAGAGACCGAGGGGAAGACCGAGAGACAGGTGGCTGAAGGGGGTGGAAGAAAGCGTGAAGAAGAGAGGAGAAGACTGGACAAGGGTGGAGGCTGAGAGATGGTGGGAAGACAGAAGACGTTGGAGAGGCTTGTGTTCCAAACAGACCCGGCCAGTGGCTGGAAACTGTGCAAGATGATGATGATGAGTTCCTTTTTTGGGTGCTTAATGCTTTCATAACTGCCAACCTTTCAAACTGAAAAATCGGGTGATTTTGAAGACAATCGATGTCTAATCATATTTCTTAGACATAGCCAATTACCGAGGAGTACAAAATCACTCCAAAAAATTACAATAGCCTACTGGCATATTAATGCCAAAATCTAAGTTATACACAAATAATTTTACGTGTTAAACAGATACAATAAGTCCACAGCCTACAACTACCTCTCATCCACAGGCTATTATGAAAACACACGCTCAATTAACCATCGACTATTTCAAACAGAGAAATTCAAATCCAACTAAGCGGTACGAGTAGTTATTATTAGAGATATTATACATTTCAGGTTCCTTATTGACAGTCATCATCATCATCAATGTCCCACTCCAGTCGCCCGGGTGTGGTTAACAAGCCTCCTCCACTCGTTTCTGTCCTTCCACTTTTCCTGCTCCATTACTTCCTCCACATCCAATCCAGCTTCTCCGATGTCCTTCCGAATCTGATCCATCCATCTTCTTCTTGGTCTTCCAACTGATCGCTTACCCTTAACTTCTCTTTCCAACTCCCTTCTTGCCGCTCGTTCCTTTCCCATTCTCTTCACATGTCCGAACCATCTCAGTCTTGCTTTCTGTATCTTCTGTACTAACGGTTCCACATTTAGCTCCTCTCTGATTTTAACATTTTGAATTCTATCTCTTCTTGTCTTTTTTACAGATGTTCTTAAAAATTTCAATTCTGCTGCTTGGATCTTACTATCTTGTCTCTTGTTAGTTACCAGCGTTTCCAGTCCGTATGTTACAATTGGTATGAAGTACTGTTTATATAGTGTTAATTTCGTTCTCCTGGGCACTTTGTCATCCCATAAAAGCTCTCTGACTTGATGATAGAATGTTGTGCTTTTACTTAGTCTGTTGTTAATTTCAGGGTTGATTTCATTACCTCCGTTAACAATGCTACCCAGATATGGGAACTGTTCCACATTCTCCAACCATTCTCCATCTATGTTCACTTGGCTTCTCTTTTCCTCTTTTCCACAGTGCAGGACTACAGTTTTCTTTTTACTAATTACCATTCCAAACTCCTTCAGCTTTTCATTCCAAATGTCCAATCTCCTTTGTACTTCCTTTTCTCCCTCTCCCCAAATCACCACATCATCTGCAAATACCAAGGCCTTCACTTCATCACCACTGATACTCTGTTTTACACGTTTTATGATTCCATCCATCAATATAACAAATAATAATGGTGACAGTGCACTTTCTTGCTTGAGGCCTTTTTTTTGTATAGAATGTTTCAGAATCACCACTACCCAATCGACTATTTCAAACAGAGAAATTCAAATCCAACTAAGCGGTACGAGTAGTTATTATTAGAGATATTATACATTTCAGGTTCCGTATTGACAGTAATCATTAAAATTAAAACTTACAATTTCCGCCTAGTCAATACTATACTTTTTTAAAATATTTCAAGGGTACATGTTTCAGGTCCCAATCTTTCTGGACCCTTCTTCAGCCCATAAAATCACACATGGAGCCCATCAAATCACAAAAACATCGATAAACACAAACTGCACACACACAATAAATAGATAAAAACACTGTAAAAACATCGAAGAGTCTAAAATCTAAAAATAACATGCATGTTTTACTGTCTTCAGGAACATGTTTTCACTTGTTCTTCATCTAAATAAAATGTCATTTGACGCTGTGAAACACTGGGCACATATTTTGAAGTCTATGAGTGGCGTGCTGTAAGAACTTGCTGTATATCTTGTACTGTTTTTGTGGCTGAAGATGGGTTGGACGTCAATAGCTACATGTTACAAATTCTTGTTTTTAAAATATTATGCATTTGGCAACTTGTCTTTTATGGATTAAGATAGTCTTCTGCCATACGGTATCTGAAATGATTGACATAATTAGTACTGAATGTAAGGAAAAAACAATTACGTAAGACGGCTCGAAAACGGATTGCATAACACTTACAGAAAATGTCAGAGAAGTTTGGTTGGCGTGTAGCTACATTTGAATCCTGAAGAAGACAAACGGTGCGAGTTAATAACAATGCATCTTACTTATAGCCAGCTTACTAGAACAAGAAAGAAGAAATTTGGTCGTATGAATTTATGAAAACGTAAAAACTTACCGAAGTCAGACGAAAACAGCCCCGCGGCGACAAGTGGAGGTCAAGCTCCGCTCGGCTAGAGCAACTTACTAATACTGAGTGCGTGTGCCTGATGTGTATTAAGGAGTAAACAAACTGGAAATATCTGTTCCCGAAGGAAACAGGATGTAAAATTGTCCGATTGAGCTATGTACATTAACAAATTCACAAAGAATTTTGATAAAATGGTCCGGTTAGCTCAAAACAGTTGCCAGCGTTTCGCCCCAGTGTACCAATGGGCTCTTCAGTTGGTTATGGTACACCTCACCAAGACGCATGGCTAGTACATACTATGAAGGCCGCTGCAAGGCACAAATGTTGCCACGAGCAGCGCCAATGTACTACGGAAGTCAAAACTTCCTTTCAAAAATAATGATAGCTTACCTTGCTAATCCATATTGGAAATATCTGTTCCCGAAGGAAACAGGATGTAAAATTGTCCGATTGAGCTATGTACATTAACAAATTCACAAAGAATTTTGATAAAATGGTCCGGTTAGCTCAAAACAGTTGCCAGCGTTTCGCCCCAGTGTACCAATGGGCTCTTCAGTTGGTTATGGTACACCTCACCAAGACGCATGGCTAGTACATACTATGAAGGCCGCTGCAAGGCACAAATGTTGCCATGAGCAGCGCCAATGTACTACGGAAGTCAAAACTTCCTTTCAAAAATAATGATAGCTTACCTTGCTAATCCATATTGGAAATATCTGTTCCCGAAGGAAGTTTTGACTTCCGTAGTACATTGGCGCTGCTCGTGGCAACATTTGTGCCTTGCAGCGGCCTTCATAGTATGTACTAGCCATGCGTCTTGGTGAGGTGTACCATAACCAACTGAAGAGCCCATTGGTACACTGGGGCGAAACGCTGGCAACTGTTTTGAGCTAACCGGACCATTTTATCAAAATTCTTTGTGAATTTGTTAATGTACATAGCTCAATCGGACAATTTTACATCCTGTTTCCTTCGGGAACAGATATTTCCAATATGGATTAGCAAGGTAAGCTATCATTATTTTTGAAAGGAAGTTTTGACTTCCGTAGTACATTGGCGCTGCTCGTGGCAACATTTGTGCCTTGCAGCGGCCTTCATAGTATGTACTAGCCATGCGTCTTGGTGAGGTGTACCATAACCAACTGAAGAGCCCATTGGTACACTGGGGCGAAACGCTGGCAACTGTTTTGAGCTAACCGGACCATTTTATCAAAATTCTTTGTGAATTTGTTAATGTACATAGCTCAATCGGACAATTTTACATCCTGTTTCCTTCGGGAACAGATATTTCCAATATGGATTAGCAAGGTAAGCTATCATTATTTTTGAAAGGAAGTTTTGACTTCCGTAGTACATTGGCGCTGCTCGTGGCAACATTTGTGCCTTGCAGCGGCCTTCATAGTATGTACTAGCCATGCGTCTTGGTGAGGTGTACCATAACCAACTGAAGAGCCCATTGGTACACTGGGGCGAAACGCTGGCAACTGTTTTGAGCTAACCGGACCATTTTATCAAAATTCTTTGTGAATTTGTTAATGTAAACAAACTGCTCGGCTTGAAGGGGTGGGGGGGGCGGTCGAGAATGGGCAAAGCGGTTTAGATGAGTTAGTGGTTGGAGAATGGGGGTGGGTGGGGGGAAGGATGGGGCTTATTGAAAGAAAAGATAGGCATTGTGACCTATGGCGGTTTATGCATTTTGACATTTAAATGATCTGCTATCATATCGAATAATATGTTTGTCTCATAATTAATGTCATTCAAATTACTAGAACAATTTGATCTCTGAGAAGTATTTATGTGAATTGCTTCTAAAACATTCATCAAGCTGCCCTAATTGACGTAATGTAAGATGTTCATATCATTGTCTATGGTCGTGAACTTATGACCGGATTCCTCCATATGTGTCGCCATTGCTGAAAATTTTCTGTGTTTAATGGCAAAAATATGTTCATTATAACGAATACGGAAGCTTCTTCCGGTTTGGCCTGTGTATGTAGCATTACACTGGTTACAATTGAGCTCATAAACGCCGGATTTCGTATGTTTATTCGTGACGTTGACTTTACTAGAATTGAAGAATTTTTTAAAATATGAGTTATTGGTTTTGTAGGCTACATTTATATTGTATTTCTTTAAGACATTAGTTACTGTATAAATACTTCGATCTATAAAAGTTAAAGTGGATAGATTTTTCTTGGCGGAATTATCTTTTGCTAATTTAGTAACAGGTTTGTTTTTCAATTTGTGAAACAAATTATTGACATATTTGCGACTATATCCATTGACTTTGGCTATTTGATGTATTATTTTGATTTCTTCTTTCAAATCATTATCCGACAATGGTAGTCTTAAGGCTCTGTTAATGAGGCTTATAAAAGTCGCATTTTTGTGGTTGCCCGGGTGGTTAGAATCCTGACGTATGATCACGTTTGTCTGTGAAGGCTTCCTGTAAATGTTGTACTGTAACCGGTTATCTTTTTTAATAACCGTTAAGTCTAAATAATTAATTTTGTTATCTTGTTCTGACTCTAAAGTAAATTTAATGTTATTATCGATGCTATTCAAAATGTCCATTACCTGATCTATCTCTTGTACTTGGTTGTTTATGATTAGGAAAACATCGTCCACATACCTGCCCCAGAACTCAATGCCTTTGATTTTATTAATAATTTTTTCCTGCTCCATGTGGTCCAAATATATGTTGGCCATAATGTCTGAAAGAGGGGATCCCATAGCGAGACCTTCTAATTGCTTATAGATTTTCCCATTAAATTTGTAACATGTAGCTATTGACGTCCAACCCATCTTCAGCCACAAAAACAGTACAAGATATACAGCAAGTTCTTACAGCACGCCACTCATAGACTTCAAAATATGTGCCCAGTGTTTCACAGCGTCAAATGACATTTTACTTAGATGAAGAACAAGTGAAAACATGTTCCTGAAGACAGTAAAACATGCATGTTATTTTTAGATTTTAGACTCTTAGATGTTTTTACAGTGTTTTTATCTATTTATTGTGTGTGTGCAGTTTGTGTTTATCGATGTTTTTGTGATTTGATGGGCTCCATGTGTGATTTTATGGGCTGAAGAAGGGTCCAGAAAGATTGGGACCTGAAACATGTACCCTTGAAATATTTAAAAAAAGTATAGTATTGACTAGGCGGAAATTGTAAGTTTTAATTTTAACGAGTAGTTATGGCGAATCATCTATAAATTATTGATAGGAAGCAAAACTGCGGTATTGAAACACACTTCTAAACACGTAAAATCGACCTGTTCGATGGATGTCTGAAGTTTGTCATCTCGCACTTTAGGTCCGAAATTACGTGTGAGAGTTTTAAAAAATCGGGAGATTTAGTACGTTAAGCGGGAGGGCAGTTGAAATGGTATAAAAGCGGGAGAGTTGGCAGGTATGTGCTTTAATATTTATCAGCATTTGGTTTTTGTAGAGCAGAGACTGTGTGTGGAAGTCGTAGGGTTGGTAGTAATTTGTGGAGCTATTTTGTCTTGTATATTTGATCTGACGATGCTCGCTCCACGAGCGAAACAAGTCACCCCTATCTATAGTCATAACAAATATATAGATATATATCTCTTAATTACATGTAATTCATTTCAGGTTATATTTTCACATATTCCAGTAATTGTAATTATATATTGTGTTAATTGTTAATGAGGTAACAGTGAAAAATGGCTTCGAAGCTATCTATACATTGGGGTAGATGACCTTGTAGTTCTGCCCCTTAAAACAAAAATAACCAACAATAACTTAACTATCCATACATTGATGCTGATGGGGACTGTTTTTGATCTGCCAAGAATGTTTTACTCCATGTTGTGGCTCATCCCTTTATAGAATCAAAGTCTAACAAAATTGGATTGGTTACCATTGCACAAAAAATAAAAGCTAGTACTGCACTCACAGCGCTGTTGTTGCCAATGCAAGTTGCCTTCCAGCCACCATAGTTGCCACTTGGGTCAGACTGGTACAGTTGATAACCATAGTGTCTATCCCATCCCATGTACAGGATTGACACTCCAAATGGACGTTTACCTGTGGAACATGAAAACCTTTAAATGAGTAGGAAAAGGTAGTTGTTAAAAATTGAAACACATGAACTGCCCTTGTCCTTTTTAGCCTATTTTCATTTATGAAAACATAGGCTTATGAGATCACCTTGTGTCTGTGTGTCTGTCTGTATGTGCGTATGTGTGTGTCCCCTAATAAAATCTAAACGGCTCGAGCGATTTCAATGAAACTCTGTAAGTTCATAGCACTATTCTGGAATGCCCCGACCGTGCCCTTCAAATTTTGTTACGTCTCACCAATCCAACATGGTGGCTGTGCGAAATATTTCAGCAGCATTCTATATCTCCGAAACTATTACCGATATCACCATGGAATTTTGTACAGTGATAAAGGGAACTACCGTATATACCCGAATGTAAGACGTGTTTTTTTTCACACTTTTTGTGTTATAAAAAATTGGGGTCGTCTTATATTCAGGGTATAAAAAATTTTTGATCATGGTTTTTAAAAATTATTATTATTCGCAAAGTAGTATGTGGCAGCGGCATCTTCTAACTTGCAACAAATTAATGCGTTAATGAAGATTAAAATATGGTTGGTGATTACCATGCATTTACGAATAGCGTACATTTTGAGGTTAGGATTTACGCATACTCGTCATTTTAATCGGATAAATTATACGTTCGAAAGCATACAAAATTATGTTTTAAAACAATCTTTACAAGAACAAAACCCGTCCAAGTTTTACGAACAGTAATTGAGTGATCAACGTATCTTAATTTAATAACATCAGCGTTCTTTCTAAGTTGATCCCGGACATCTGAAGGTTGTGTCGTAATCTAAATACTAAACACACCCTTCCTTGCCGAAGCCGGTACTAAAAAATACGCGCGTATCATACGTCTTGTGAGAAATGTTACGGGACACCAGAAATGTAACGAATTCTTGTTTTCTGAGTCGTGAAATTGTAGATCTAACACACAGGTTATGGCAAGTTCATTAATAGAAAATTACGATCGATCATCATCTCAAATAGAGTTTTTAATTCTTCCTTCCGCAGTTGATACATAGACAATCACTGTACTTTGTTATAGTGGATTGGCATTCGTGACTGCTTGCCGCGTTGCCGCTATTCGCTTGTTTTCGTGTTGCTTCAGTGCATTCTGGTTTTCTGGTTGAATTTGCGTCTACTGGTAGATTATTGGCATTGGCTTGCATATGACTCGCACTTTTCTGACCGAAAATAAGTGTGAAAAACTTCAGTGCGAGATATACGCAGGGATACCTTATTCTCGAAAAAACGTAAAATTTGCATGATTGAAACAAGACGACTGGAATTGTCAACTGCCATTCTCCGAGCTATCTCGCGTGCATCATCTTACTAACTTTTGTCCAATTCATTTGCGATTCTAGTCTTCAAGAAGCTATCCCATACCCCTATATCCAATCATGCAAGAGTTCAACTGACGGCCTTCTTTATTTTGTCTTCTGTAGTCAGCTTATCGTGACTAACAATACCACGTACGTGTTCTAACCTAACAATTTCTTATTTAGCATGTGGAGCGCCAACTAAACAGCTGACGATCACACTCCGTATTGCTGTTTTACTGCGTCGTCACATTTGAAAACACCTTGCGTGTTTGGTTATTGGTTTCTAGCGCGTCTTTCTGTTGACGCCAGTAGCGAATATCAAATTCATTCACAATGACTTCTCGACCGGCAGAATCAGAATAGTACCATCGTCGCCTGCGTATTTGATCACTTTGAGTTTAAATCCAGCCGTATAACTTCCGCGTTTTTACTAAACAAAAAGATCGATTTCCACAAGAAAACAGTCACATTTAACTGATAAACGAAAATGGATCGTGAAGACAAAACTGGTACTTGTGGACAATGCAACAGACAGACAACAAACACCGTGGAAGAAATTAAAGCACCGCCGCGAAAACGAACAATAACATAGCGGGAAAGACGTGTTTTAAAATGACTACGATTGTCTTTATGACGACGTCAGAAATTAATGCGAGATATACTTTTTCCTGCAATTTCCAATTTAAAAATGGAGTGCGAGATATATGCGATCAAATACAGTATTTATTGTGATGACAGAAATTAGTAGAATGAAGAAATTTCAAGTTCCGACGGGTGAAAGGAAGAGTTACGGTGCATACTTCAAGTTGATAGTGATTTGTTATGCTGAAACAACATCAAATGTTAACGCAGGGCGGAAGTACGGAGTGAGCGAGTGCAATGTGCATAGATGGCAGCAAACTAAGGACAAACTTAAAAGTACGCATACAACAAGAAAATCTTTTCATGGATCTAGGAAAGGACGCTTCCCTGACTTGGACTAAGAAATTATGGAGTACCGTATATACTCTAATACCACCCGCACATTTTTAAACAAATTCAGACGTGAAAAATTGGGGTGCGGGTCTTATTTGAGTCATCCAAATTTGAAAGATCTAAATTGCCCGCCGCGCGCGATATCGGGTGTTGCGAGTATCCGCTAGATGGTGCTAGCCTTCTTCCGGCTATAACTTTGTTTTACCGTAAGCACGCGGCGTCATAGTCACACGCACGTTCTTCGAGTGTAAATATGAATGCTACGAAACGTTTGCGGTCATTTACTGTGAGTGAGAAATTGAAAGTTGCGAGGGAAGCTGAAGTTATTGGAAATCGTGCCCGGTAGGAAATATGATATTGACGAGTCATGTATTCGTGATTGGGCGGGATGACGTCTATGCTGCGTGAACCGCCCGTTCAAAGCAGCCTTGAAACAGCTGTGTATGGAGCGGATGGCGGCCGATAAGCACGCACCGACTCCAACTGGTCGTATTCAGCGCCCGAAAGTTCAGGTGCTGTGTTCGTGGATTTTGACGGCATGGAATCGTATCTCTGGAGATCTCATACGGAAGAGCTTCAAGAAATGTAGTATTTCGAATGCTATGGATGGCTGTGATGACGACATTTAGTGGGAAAGTGATGGTGATAAAAGTTCCGAAGTTGGTACTTCTGATGACGATGAATGAAGTGTTTGTGTACTTTTATTTGTATTTTTAATCGTTTGATGTGTGTTATTTTAGGACGACTTCAAAACTGTTGGAAACTATTTTGGATAAATGCTATTCTTTTTATTTAGTTAAGATAGTAAATAATTTTGAGTAAAAATTCTTTTTTTTAAATTTTGTTCTTCAAAATCAGGGTGCGGGTCTTATTCGAGGGCGGGTCGTATTCGAGTAAATACGGTATGTCTCGAAAAAGCAGGCAGAGGGATTTCCGATAACACGAGACGCTATAAAAATGAAAGCACAACCTAAAAGGCATATATTGTGCAAGTTATGAGTTCGCAAGTATTTTCTTTTGAAAAAATCTTTAAGATTGATAACTAGGTATTGTCTTATATTCGGGGTCGTCTTACATTCGGGTAAATACGGTACTAGAAGTTCACATAAGTGACTTTTGAAAACCTGGTAACTACAAAACCAACATGGAGGCCAAGCGAAGTTGCGACTTTTAAATAAACGTTTCTCGAGATTTAACCAACCAAATGCAATGAAACTTGATACAGTATATGTGGTGTATTCTTTGGAATACACGGCAAGACAGAGTAAGCTTTTGCTTCTCTTTGCTTTAGTTCATCCCTTCCTTTTTTCGCAAACACCAACAGTGATCTCCTGATTTCTCTTTGTTGGTATATGTTTCTTACACTACCTGTAAGTCTGTTCTAGATACAGTATATATCTTCCATGACCCACCTAGCGTCATCTAGCAGCGAATCTCTGAAGTTCCTCAATTTTTCCTGGTACAAGAGGACTTCCTTACCAATCTATCCACCAGATCTCGTCGCTATCGCCAGCTATCATCTCCGTTATCAAGAGAACTTCGTCTACTTTTTCACTCACCAGGCTGTGCTAGTGACGCCTGCTATCAACTCTTTGAAGACCATTTCATCAAGAGAAATTATTATTTCAAAGTTGGCTATTCTTATATTTATTCCTTTTGTCTCCTTTTTCCCTTCCCTGGTCTCTCCGCACTCCGTTGAGCTGGCCTCACTTGTGCGTCTGAAGTCAAACCAATCAGTTGGAGCCTAACTAAAGCTCGCCTACTCTACTTTAGAGGCAAACTTTTAAATTCGACGCCATGTTCGAGTTTTAGAATCAACCGTCAACAGCAACATCGCCTTCTTCATGAAGCAAAGATAAGTACCGACTTCATGTTTTAACCACATTCTCATCGCTTTTAAAAGGCTCAATGCTTTTATTTGGATTTTATAGACAGTGAAAATTGCTATATGTGATAAAATAACTGCTTTCTAGAGATCTTCTTGATAAAACTCGAACTATCAAGTCTAACTTTCAAAATGAAAGATTTTCTGAGATGCTATCTCACATCGAGGGATATTTCTAAAATACCCACTGTCTATATAATCTAGTTTTCCGCCGAGGGATTCTCTACCCAATTTAAACAAGTCATCATTGCTCTGGAGCCTTCCAGAACCTACACTCTATCTACCAGTTATACTGTCATGTATTTTCCACTTGATATGGGAATACTTTCTTCGCTGAGAAACTTATGTGGGATAAACTTCTAATCTACATAAACTGTCTTCCTACGTTGGAAATTTTCTGCCGTATTTAACTGCCGCCCATAGAAACTACAACTCATAATTTTCTCAAGCCAAGACTCAACTTTTACATAACTGCAATAACTTTTCTTTCTATAAACTTTTTGTGCTGGTACAGTGAATTTTCAACTATATCAACAGACTATAGTGAAAACAGTGCCTGTTCAATTTTTCATCCGCGTCGCGCTCGTCCGAGTACAATAAATACGGCCATGAACACTCTTCCACAATCCCATTTGATCTTTCCCAAACCCTTTACTAACAAACTAGAATAATAAAATTGTTACTTTAGGTCTTTTTTCAATGAGGTGTCACTCTCAATAAGTGCCCTCCCTTACTTGCTCCACGTATAACGAATTAATGTCTGTAAAACTTCGTGTCTAGTACACGCCTTAAAGTATATTGTTTCTCCCTTCTAATGAGGGAATCCAATTCTTTCTACTCAAAAGTGAGTTATCTCTAGGTTTCACGAAAGGGAAATTTGCCCATTTTTCTCGTGATCCCTACTTAAACATAGGAGTTCTAGAAACTTCCTTTCAATTTTTCTCTTCAGGTTTCACAATAAGTGACCTGCCCTATTTGTATAATTGCCAAAAGTAGTTCTGTATTAATACAAGAAGTTATAGAAACTTCTATTTCTTTTCTTCCTGTTTTTTTGTTGTTACTTTCGAAGTTGTTATTTGTTCATATTTCTAAGATACCTATCTAGAAATCCTTTAAGTACACACCTTGTACTTGTTTCATTGTTTAACCCTAATTACGTTAATTATCTTAAAATTTTCTATTTATTAATCTTAGCTATTTCAAAATCATACGAAGATTTTAAAGCATATAAAAGGTTTAAAACCAAAAGAATTGTCAATTGCCTGGCGCAAGCTTTAGATGTTTTCGGAGGTCTGCGACTCCAATTGTTTACAAAATCAAAATTATATATTTGTTACATAAACTACTTCTTTTTACATTGTTAAATAAATTAAGATTTGTTCTTTTGATTTATCATTTCTCTAAAATAACGGTTAGGCAAGATCCTGTCTTCCCTGACTCGACCTAGGTTTATGCCCGCCCTCTTTAATAAAAATAAATCCATTGATAAGGTTTTCACTACTTGTTGCATTTGAGCAAGAACTCTTAGTTATTAACTTATTAAAGCCTCTCTTAGCTTTGATAGCTAATTCTAACTGGCCAGTAAGGCAAGCATAGCTCGCTACGCCAGCTTCCTGCTTGTGGAGATTCTCTCTACCACTTATGGTTGGTTTTTCAAAATTTAAGTGTTTCTCATTGTCTAAACTTTTAGTCGGCGCCTTGCTGGGTAAAAGCTTAGTCATTTCTAAATGCAACTGTTGGTACTCTTACCAAAATTATTCCCAAGGGTATAATTGCTTTATCCCTATCCTTCTTGGAAGCATTCGGTCGCTCTTTAGAAATTCTACAATTTCAAGAACTAAAATATCAAGGCTGATTCAAATTATTTGTTTAGAAACTAACTCCTTTGAACAGATACACAATAAATCTGTTACTCTTTGTCTTGCCAGACCACCACCCTTCCCCATTGTAGGTATATTTATGCTTGAGAGGGAATACGCTATAGCAGCTTTCTTGCGAATAGCCCAAGTTCCAGCTGCGTTTCCTGTCAGCTTCGCCATGTCCCTACCCACTTTAGGTATCGGAAAGCGGATTTGCAGTGGCAGCTGCCTTTGAGTATACTTAAAGTTAAAATTATAACTTCTGTTGGACTCTCGTCCTATTTCTCCATCCTTTTTCTCCAGTCCGAAACCCACTTCTTTTTCTTCATCATCTTCCATTGGGGGTTAGGTTATTCCCAAGCTAATAATCTACCCAAAATTTGGTGCCGAAACCCGGGAGAGTCCGTTTATGACATTTTACTTATCAGGCTTTATTTGTCAAGGGTTATTTGACAATATTTTGCAAATCATTAATATCTTCTTTGAATTTTTCAGCTATAGCTTCACCGTGCAAAGCCTGTGAAGTGGAAAGAGGCCGCTCCTGTCTCCTTTGGTGTGTCCCTTTCTTTCAACTTATTTGCTGCTGCCAGTCTGACAGCATTTCCAAGGTTCCACAGTTTCGTAAGTTATACTTTAATTTACCTATTTTGTCATGGCTCCTACAGAAAAGGATAAGGATGAAAAACTTACTTCTAAACGAGCATCCTATAAAGGGCAAATTACCCGATTTAGAAAATACATCAGAGAGCTAGATCCTTCAGAAGCTCAATTAGATTTGTTAAAACATCGCGTAAAGGATTTTGAACGTTCATATGAAAATTATTGTAACATCCAAACTGAAATCGAAACTTGTATGCTCAATCAAACTGATGATCGAGTCGAAGTAGAAAATCAATATTACGAAGGTATAGGTTCTGCTTTTAAAATAATACGCAAACTCGAAGAAGAACAGAAAAAAGACGGTTCTGTTCTTGGTTCCCTTCACGAACAACGAGCATTCTTTTCGTGAGGGCACTCACAAGCAAAGACCAATCCTACCTAAGATTGATTTACCCCACTTCTCTGGAGACGAATCTACTTGGGATTCTTTCTATGAACTATTTTGTTCTCTTGTTCATGACAATGAAGACATTCAAGTCATCTACAAGTTTCATTATTCGTGATCTATTCTACAAGGTCAAGCCCTGCAGTTAGTTGAAGCACTCCCGTAAGTGCTGAAAACTACCCTATTGCCTTTAATTTGTTGAAAGAAAGATACGGTAATTCACGGTTACGTATTCAACGCCATATGAAGGCTCTATTTAACTTACCTGCGTCACAGCACAATGACGTCACTAGTTTGCGTACTCTCATTGATACAACACAACTTCACGTTAAAGCTCTATCCCAATTAGATCAACCCACTGAACACTTTCTTAATACACTTAGTGGTTTCTAAAGTCGATGTTGCTACCCTCAAAGCTTGGGAGATTGAACTTTCCAGAGAAGACGATTACTCTTACGAGCATTTAGTCACTTTCATAAATGCTAGATGCCAACTCTTAACTGCTTTAGCTAATCAAAGAGAACCCTCATCCCCTAGTTCTAAATTTGAATCAATGTCTCTTAAACCTAAAAGCGAACGCTTAGCGTCTAGTACCCAAAAACCTGGGTCCAGCTCATCTAAACTCAAGTCAAACGCCACTGGTTACCCAACTAGGTCCAGTGAACGCCGTATTGCTAGTTCTCTAGTTTTAAACACTCGAAGCGAACCCCGTAAGAGTTTAAATGAACCATTAAAGTGCATACTTTGTAAAGATTCCCACGCCTTATATCTATGTAAATCTTTTAAAGAACTGTCAGTCGACGACAGAAGAAAATTAGTTTCCCAGAATAAACATAGCTTCAACTGCCTAGCACCCACGCATTCTGCTTCAAAATGCAAGTCCACCAGACTTTGCTTCCATTGTGAAAAAGCTCATCACACTTTACTACATCGTCATGATCAAGCAAGGTCATCGACCTCATCTACTTCTCAGAAAAGTGACAATGCTAACAGTTCCAATGCTTCATCTTACATTCAAAATGCCAAGTCCATACGTAGTGCCCAAGTACTATTGTCCACTGTCCAAATCGAAGTTCAGGATAACTTTGGCAACTGGGTCCGTGCATGCGGTCTTCTTGATTCGGCGGCAACCCACGATTTCATTTCTAATTCATTAATCAAAAAACTAGGCCTACCTGTAAACCCCACTTCTATTAACGTATCGGGCATTAACAGCTCAAAATCACAAGCTTTACAGTTTTCAAAGCTAACCATAAGAGACATTTGTCACAGAAATAACTTTCTCAAACTGAATTGTCTCATTCTCAATAGCATAGGAGAATATACTCCAAGTCACTCTGTTGATATTTCATGCATTCCCTCGCATTTAAGGCTAGCCGATCCCCTGTTCAATGTACAAAACCCCATTGACATACCATATATACTCGAATACCACCCGCACATTTTTAAACAAAATCGGACGTGAAAAATTGGGGTGCGGGTCTTATTTGAGTCATCCTGATTTTAAAGATTTAAATTGCCCGCCACGCGCGATATCGGGTGTTGCGAGTATCCGCTAGATGGTGCTAACCTTCTTCCGACTATCACTTTGTTTTACCGTAAGCACATGGCGTCATAAAGACTCGCGCACGTTTTCAGAGTGTAAACATGAGTTCTACGAAGCGTTTGCGGTCGTTTACTGTGAGTGAGAAATTGAAAGTTGTGAGGGAAGCTGAAGTTATTGGAAATCGTGCCCGGTAGGAAATATGATATTGACGAGTCATGTATTCGTGATTGAGCGGGATGACGTCTATGCTACAACCACGGGATGTCTGCGTGAACCGCCCGTTCAAAGCAACCTTGAAACAGCTGTATACGGAGCGGATGGCGGCCGATAAGCACACACTGACCCCAACTGGTCGTATTCAGCACCCGGAAGTTCAGCTGCTCTGTTCGTGGATTTTGACGGCAAGGAATCGTATCTCGGGAGATCTCATACGGAAGAGCTTCAAGAAATGTAGTATTTCCAATGCTATGGATGGCAGTGATGACGACATTTTGTGTGAAAATGATGGTGAAAAAAGTTTCGAAGTTGGTACTTCTGATGACGATGAATGAAGTGTTTGTGTCTTTTATTTGTATTATTAATTGTTACTGCGTGTTATTTTAGGACGACTTCAGAACTGTTGGAAACTATTTTGTAGAAATGCTATTCTGTTTATTTAGTAAAGATTGTAAATAGTTTTGAGTAAAAAATATTTTTTTAAAATTTTGTTCTTCAAAATCAGGGTGCGGGTCTTATTCAGGGGCGGGTCGTATTCGAGTAAATACGGTACTCTTTAGTGCCAATGTTTTCTGGAATTGCCTTCGTAAACAGGTTCGCAAGTTATCCTCAAACGTGGTTGCCAGAGACACAAATTTTGGATGGATCGTCACCGGTCAACTTCCTCATTTTTCTCCCCAACCCGCATCGCAATGTTATTTCGCTAATACTGACTTGGAACAGTTCTGGAGGCTTGAAAGCGTTGATTCTCCTAACGTGACCTCTTCAGAAAACGAATTCTGTGAGCAACTTTTTCTGAACACCACCACTCGTTCTCCTGAAGGCCGGTTCATTGTTCGGATGCCAAGATTACATAATCCCCCTAAACTTATTAATATCAAACAGATGTACCGTCAGGTTTTAATTCAGCCTAAACAACGAGATCTCCAAAGAATCTTGTGGCGTGACGAAATCAGCAAGCCCATTAAGGTATTTCCCTTAAAGACGGTTACTTATGGCTTAAAACCTTCCGCTTCCCTTGCTATCCGATCCCTACATTTGTTAGCTTCTCAAGATGGTCATTTATTTGATTCTAAAGCTTCCGAAGCACTAACTACATCATTCTATGTAGACGATTACTTGCAGTCCTTCCCCACTTTGGAGGAAGCTTCTTTCGTGTCACTAGAACTTCAAGCATTGTTAAAGAATGGAGGATTCCCACTTCATAAGTGGAATTCCAACTCCCATGAGTTTCTCACCCAGTTTCCTATTGAAGATGTAGACCCCTCCTCCGTCGAAATTTGTGGAGACTCCGAGTCCATAAAAACTCTTGGAGTTCATTGGTGCACTAACATTAACACTCTTATCTATAAAGTTTCGCTTGCAGAAGAGTTCCCTAACACAAAAAGACAAATTCTCTCTGAAATTGCAAACATTTTTGATCCGCTTCAATTCCTTGCCCCGGTTATTGTTATAGCCAAACTTTTCATGCTCAAATGTGAATGGGACGACACTGTTCCCCTTTCTTTTTTTAACAGATGGCTCTCTTTACGCAGCAATTTGCTTGATCTTTCCCTTATTGAAATTCCCAGGAATTTAATTAACGCTCATCCTAATGCATCTTTCTTCTTTCATGTGTTTGCGGTGAACCGTTTTTATCAGGTTCATTATTTTTTGTCATATTATTATTATTATTATTATTATCATCATTTCCTTCATGTCGCATTATTGTGACATATGTTTCTCTGTCTTACCTACTGCGTTCAAACTTTGTAATTCTGCGTAAATGTTTCGTCAGATGGTGAAACTTTTCACCCCTACTGACACAGTTTTACCATTGGTTGAAGCATAACTTGTTGCTAAGCTTTGCTTCTCCCATTGGCCCCCTTTATGTTCTGGAGAGGGGATGTTTCTACGACTTGTTTTTCTCGGAGCGCGTTACTGCTTTCCTTTAGAGAAGGTTGCTCCCTTCTATTTTTGGGCCGTCATGTAAGACGGACGTGTGTGCACGTGTCGGGCTTTTGCCCGCACCCAGAAAGCAACTAAATGTAAGTACGATTCAGTCATTGAAGTTATCTAACTTGAGGTCTTTCTAAATTTCTATTTCTCCATATTTTTTCATTTTGTGTCCCCTTTGATTCACTTACAATTTCCCTTCCTTATGATGATGTGAATTCGATCCATGAACCCAAGTCCCTTCGCCTTTGTTTACGTTAGTTTAGCGAAGCCTCTGTGTTTATTTGTAATCCCTACCTTTCATGTAATCGGTTTTATTTTTACCCAAATCTCTCAGGTCTGAAATATATGCTATTTTTCTACGAGGCTTAATTATGCTCTGTATTGCGTCACCACCTGGTCCGGCGTTCTTTTATGACGACCTCCGGTGGATTGTCGCATCAGAGCCTTGTTTTTATGGATGGAATCGGCGAAGTTACGGAGCTGAGTCTCACGTCTTCAGTCAGATCCTCCCTCTGTTTTATTGAAATGTATGTGAGCGATGGTCATCGTGCTAATCACTGTCCATGCGCCGCATTACTTTCTTTGTTTCATCGTATGTCGTTGTGATTCGGCATTTCTACCTCTGTGTAAGCCTACATCTTCCTACGAAGCATATTTCTTAGCTGATTGATTTTTTTTTATTTCCTGTCCCGGTAATGTCACGTAATTTAATGTAATTTTCATTTCCTTTATTTTTATGTGGTAATTTTGTGTTGCTTCCTCTGGCTTCGTTATATTACGTAACTCCGTGTCATCCCCACCCCTGTTTCCTACATACTCACCCCTCCAATCCCTACCACTTTCACCCCCCCTACCCCATGATTTCACAACATCATGAGCGTCTGAGTTTTGTTTTTGACGCTGGACATTCTAGTCCAGATCATGTCGTCTCTGTAAGTAGTCGTTCTTGTAATCTATCCCACGAATTTCTTTAATTTCTTTAATTTTGCTTCATCTTTATGAAGTTTTATTATTGAATCGCGTTTCCAATTAGTTGCTATTATGATTTGAATTTATTTCTAGATTCCTTTTATTTTATATTTAAGTTGCTCGTGTTTTATTTTCATTTCTAATTTGTAATCAGTACACATGTGTTTATTTTATTATTAATATATTTTTATTCAGTAAGTACAATATTTGCTTCTGTCTTATGATTTCTCGTATTTGAGTTCCTCGTTTGTCTTTCGATTCAACTTAGTCTTGGCTTCGCACTGCAGCGAAGTTACGACTAACACGGTCTCTGGAACCTTTGCTCTATTACTTAAGTTTAATTTTTCCTTTTGATTTTCCTTAAACCATTGTTCTGGTTTACTTTCTGTGGAAGTCATCTTTCTTTCGATTCGAAATCTTGGGCCCAGCACGCATCGAAAGAAGTATTCCTTCCTCGTTCCCTACGTAATCCTGTTTAGTTTTTATTGTTTTTACTTCCACTGTATTCACCATGCCTCTGCTACTTTGTTTAATGTAAAAGCACAAGACGGTGCAAATGGTAGCAGAGCATGGTTTTGCGTGAAATCGTTCCCTTTAAATTACCAAACTTATATTATTTTTGCAATTATTACAATGTTGTCTTTCTGAGTTTAAGATACCTGTACTAAATTGATCCCCCATCCCCGAAGAAAGTGTGGAGTGTGAAAGCATTTCTCGAGTGAACAAGACATCCAAAGAATCTAGTTCCGAGGTGAAGAGTGCAACAAGTTAGTGAGTACTTCGCAACGCTGGAATAGGACGCATTACGGTATTGTGACCTTTATTTTACTAAGTTAAAGTGTTTTACTTTTCTCCTTGTCTATTGTCATGTCTAAGTCAGAATTCCCACCCGTCAAAAAGGAGTTAAATTTTATGGGCTTTGAATCTTTAACAATGCCCACGCCACTATTGCAAGATACGACACAGGACCTGCTAATGATAGACCCTCCCCTTTTAGATTGCTTCTTCGCCCCTGTTGGCACTGTTAATAGTGCTCGCCACAACGTAAATGTTGCATCAGTGGTGAGTAGGTGGGGTTTGACGTTTTCAGGAGAAAACAATACCTCATCAGTTTTTTGTTTTATCCAACGTGTGGAGGAATTGTGTTATTGTCACGATATTAATCCCGACAGTATTGTACGTTGCTTACCTATTCTTTTGTCTGGAAAAGCGCTGATGTGGCATCGCACTACTCCGAAATTTTATAAGTCACGGGACGAATTTGTTGGGTGCATTAAGGACCGTTTCACGCCACAAGATTTCGATTTCGCTCTCAAACAAGAAATATACTCCCGTACTCAGGCTCCTGGGGAGATGATCGACGATTATGTAACCTCAGTTCGTCTGTTAGCAGCGAACCTCCCCCAACCCTTTCATCCCAGGGATCTGTTGGAAATTGTATACAGGAATTTAAATCCCACTTATAAATACTTCATTCGGCGTACATCCATTTTTTCCATCGAGGACATCATATCGCAAGGCCGTGAGTATGAATTAAATGCACGAGCCTGTTCGAACTATACTCCACCTCCAAGAGCCGATAATACGATTTTCCCCGAGTTAGCCTACTCCCCCCAGACAACACTGTCTAGCCCAGCTGTCGACCGAACAAAAGACGACACCTTACGGTTTAAGCCGTCTGCTCGCCGTGCTGAGTCCCTTTCTAGGAATTCTAACCCAAGCCCTTCTGTGGCTCGTAATTCTTCTGCTGTTTCCCGTGAAAGGACTACAAACACCCCAACAACAATCACACGCAATGTTTCTTCTGGTCGCATAACTTGTTGGAACTGTAATGAACTTGGATATCATTTTAAAATGTGTTCTTTAAAACGCCGAAAATTCTGTTTTGGCTGTGGGATGAATGAGGTCACGACTCGTTCCTGTCCAAATTGTAATTCCAACCAGGAAAACTCACAGGGAGGTGTTCTGAGTTCGACTCCCGGAGCAGTCCTCCATCCAAACTTGACAATGCATCTAATTTCGATGTTGTGTTACAACCAGGAGTCTCAGTAAATTTCGATAATGTCTCGGCACCTGCTATTTTGGATACAGGCACCACCAGAAGTTTCATCCACCGTTCAGTGGCAGATAGCATTCGATCTTCGCAAAAACACCCCATACAGAATAAATGTCAGTTCCTCTCTGCGGGATCGTCAGTTATCGACGTTGCCGAAACTATTCTATGTCGCATTAAAATTCACGGATTTTCTTGGAAACATGTTTTTCATGTGGTTAACAATCTCTCCACTCAATGTATTTTAGGAATTGACTTTATGCATAAAACTGGTATGCAGTTGGATTTTATTAACGATTCATTTTGTTTCAAATTTCGCTCAGATAAAATGTTCCCCTTTGAAGAATGTACTTCTAACTACGTTGATGTGTCTCCTGTATTTTCCGTACATCTTCCATTAACTTTGATGTCCGAGCAACGTGATACTCTGAACGATTTAGTTGAGGAATTTTCTGATGTCCTCACAGAAGATTTAGGTTCTGCTGTAAATCACGAATGCCACATTGACTTGAGCGACAATCTACCTGTTCGAAGTCCTCCGTTTCCTTGTAATCCACCCAAGCTCTTGGCCATGAAAAAGTATATCAATGATTTGCAAGATCGGGGAGTAGTGGTTCCTTCCAAATCAGCTTATGGGTCTCCTGCTTTCTTAATTCCCAAGAAAGAAGAGGGCGAGTACCGGCTAGTCGTAGACTACCGAAAATTGAACAAGAAGGTAGTCTTTGATAATTTCCCACTGCCTACTATTGAGAGTGCTTTTCAACATTTCCACGGGGCCAATGTGTATTCGGTGATTGATCTAAATAGTGCCTATTATCAGATTCCTTTGGATGCTGAGAGTCGCGACTTCACTGCTTTTAACACCCCTTTCGGATTATATAATTTCCAACGTCTGCCGATGGGTATAGCTGTTGGTGCGCAAGTCCTCAGTCGCGTGCTAGACGACATCTTGGGAGACCTGAAGTTCAATTTTGTATTTAATTATCTTGACGATTTAGTCGTGTACAGCAGATCTTTTGAGGAACATGTCGTTCATCTTAGGGAAGTTTTCTCCCGCCTCAGGAAGGCCGGTCTCACTATCAATCCAAAAAAGACCTCTTTGGGCTGCACTCAAATTAAATTTCTGGGTCACATTCTGTCAGCCGATGGTATCCGTGTCATACCCGAGCGCGCAGATTGCATTCAGCAGTTACCTGTACCCACCACAGTTAGGACCTTGAGAAGAGTAATGGGTATGTTCACATTCTATTCTCGTTTTATCAAAAACTTCTCTGACATTTCGGCACCTCTAAATGCTCTCAAAAAGAAGAATGTGAAATTTGTGTGGGGGCCAGAACAGGACAAAGCTTTCAATGTTTTGAAAGAAGCCCTTATGTCAGCACCAGTACTGCACACGCCTGATTTCGAATCAGCTTTCTTTTTACATTGTGACGCCAGTGATTTGGCCATTTCTAGTGTTTTGAGCCAGCGTGTGGATGGAAAATTTGCACCAGTGGCCTTCGCGAGTCGTATGTTAAATCAACATGAACGACGTTACTCAATTTTCGAGAAGGAAAGTCTTGCTGTGGTATTTGGATGTGAAAAATTCAGGACCTTTCTGGAACACCGTCACTTTACTGTTTTTACCGACAATGAGGCTTTGAAATGGAGTCTTTCTCACGTGAAAAAGCTTGGACGCATCAACAGGTGGATTTTGAGGTTGTCATCTTTTAAGTTTGATATCATCCACGTAAAAGGGAGCGAGAACCCGGTAGCAGACTGCCTGTCACGCATGTTTGAAGAGACCCCTAGGACTCCAATCGAGAGCGTTTCTATCAGTACACCACTTCAAGAAAATCTTTTCCTATTGCAACATTGTCCTTGGTCTTTTGTGGATATCCGGAAATTCCAGTCTGAGGATCCATTTTGCACTGACCTCCGTGCAAAATTTGCAAACAAAGATCCGGCAGTAAGCAACTTTTGTGTTTGAAATGATGTTATTGGCTATGTTCTTCCTAACTCTTCTAAATTTAGAATTTTTGCTCCATTAGCAGTACGTGATATGCTTTTGACATATTATCATGATTCTGCACTAGGAACTCATGCAGGGATGCAGCGCACTTTCCGTAAGATATCCGGTGAATTTTATTGGCCCTCAATTAAGGTAGATGCTTTTGCTCATGTCAGAAGATGTTTAACCTGCCAGCGTTCTAAACCTGCCCAGAACACTCGTGTAGGCTTCCACCAAGCTGGTATCGTCACTCGTCCCGGCGAACGCCTTTTCATTGATTACTTTGGTCCAGTCGTGAGATCAAAATCTGGCAATCAAGCCATTTTAACTGTCATTGATGGTTTTTCGAAGTTTGTTTGGTTATTCCCAGTAAAGAATATCACTTCTCAGACTACTATCCATTTCTTGTCTAAATACATATTTGGAGTTTTTGGTCCTCCCAAATACCTTGTATCAGATAACGCCTCTGTATTCCGTTCCAAAGCTTTTGAAACTATGGTATTTAACTGGGGCATCCAACATATTTTCTTGTCACCGTATCGACCGCAGGGAAATCACGTAGAGCGTTTTCACAAAAACTTGAAGGCTTGTATGTCCGCTTTTCACAATGCCGATCAAACCTCCTGGGATACGAACCTACAGTATTTCAATCTCGGGTTCAATACCTCTTTCCATTCGTCCGTTCAAACTACTCCAGCGGAATTATTCCTAGGCCGATCGCTTGTCGACCCCTTGCTGCTCAAATGGAATATTGAATATCTTTCCGAACCCTCTCGCACTACCTCTGTTGCTCAAAAATGGGCCATCGCTACCGGTCACATCAAGAAAGCAAAAGCCAGAGTAGCGAAGCGCCACAACTTAGGCCGTCATGATGTTAAATTCCAAATTGGGGACAAAGTTTTGTGTCGTTTACATCCTTTGAGTGACGCTACCAAACAAATTTCCAGTAAGCTGTGCTTACGTTGGTCAACTCCCAAGACTATTTCACGCTTTTTAAATCCTGTCTCAGTTGAGTTAGTGGACGATCACGATAATTCAGTGACTTCGGCCCACGTCACGCAGTTGAAAAAATTTGTCAAATGATCTTGTGAATTTCGCCTCGCTATAATGTTGTGTTTTTGTTTTCCTTTTATTCTAATTGGATGCCCGAGCTCCTTAATAGCCAACCTAGCATGTGAGCCTATTCTGATCTTAATTCGTGTGCTTCCTTTTCATTTATTCCTGTGACAAGACAGGAGACACCCGTGGCCTTTTTCTCGTACGCGAGTGTGTCGTGAATACTTGACATCTCTGTCAAACTATGTCTTTGCCTGAGGCCATCTGTATATACCTGGTCGGTCACTATTTGCAAACCACCCCTACTCCTCTTTTGTACTGCCCCTCCGCTTAACTCCTATTGTTCGGCGACAGACAAGGACCCTTCAACACTTCCTGTTTGACCTTGTAGGAACTTTGTATTTATTTTACATTTATTCATGTAATTGACTTTTTGTGTCATGGTTTTGAGATATCATGCACCTTAGTGTCATCTTGATTTTGATATTTATTGTGAAGTCATATATATTTTGTTTGGTTTTACATTGTCAAGTGTTCTCAGCATATCGTGTATTGTCTAGCAACCATCCAGAGGGTTGGCGAGTAACAACAAACAGCCTTTGTGTACCTGGGCTAACACAGCTGAGGGTCTTCTCGGAACTCGTTAACGGACCAGTCACCCTTCACTGGGTCTATACATGGCTTTATTTTTCAGCAGCTGAAAAGGAGAGTACTTTCCCTTTCGAAGACATTATGACACTATTGCATATTCCTCGTTGACGCAACGAACGGTCCTATATACAGGGTGTCCCAATTGTATTTTTTTAAAATGTGATCACGATTTAACTTTGTCTATCTTTTCTCATCAGAGGCTGGAGAGATTTGCAGTCTCGAGGTAACGTTCATCTTGAAGATTTCGACATCCGCATCATCATGAACTAGCAAGAACAACGATCACTATTTAATATATGAACTCACTGTATTTCTTTTTGAACGCAGTACTTTTGACGTTAGTGGCTAGTGTTGACGAGCAATGAAGGGGGTACCACCTTCATTTCATGGTCAGATTAGTCAACTGTTCATTTTCTTTTGTATTCTCCTAGAGGTCTTTAGTACCAAATTTTTTTTAGTATTCAATTTTTTCCCCCTTTACAATTTTTTTCCTCTCTTTTTGTACGAAAAAAGAAATTTCCATGGCCAGGAAAATTCCTTTTTTTTGGGAGAGCAGGGGACGTTTGAACCGTTTTTATCAGGTTCATTATTTTTTGTCATATTATTATTATTATTATTATTATTATCATCATTTCCTTCATGTCGCATTATTGTGACATATGTTTCTCTGTCTTACCTACTGCGTTCAAACTTTGTAATTCTGCGTAAATGTTTCGTCAGATGGTGAAACTTTTCACCCCTACTGACACAGTTTTACCATTGGTTGAAGCATAACTTGTTGCTAAGCTTTGCTTCTCCCATTGGCCCCCTTTATGTTCTGGAGAGGGGATGTTTCTACGACTTGTTTTTCTCGGAGCGCGTTACTGCTTTCCTTTAGAGAAGGTTGCTCCCTTCTATTTTTGGGCCGTCATGTAAGACGGACGTGTGTGCACGTGTCGGGCTTTTGCCCGCACCCAGAAAGCAACTAAATGTAAGTACGATTCAGTCATTGAAGTTATCTAACTTGAGGTCTTTCTAAATTTCTATTTCTCCATATTTTTTCATTTTGTGTCCCCTTTGATTCACTTACAATTTCCCTTCCTTATGATGATGTGAATTCGATCCATGAACCCAAGTCCCTTCGCCTTTGTTTACGTTAGTTTAGCGAAGCCTCTGAGTTTATTTGTCATCCCTACCTTTCATGTAATCGGTTTTATTTTTACCCAAATCTCTCAGGTCTGAAATATATGCTATTTTTCTACGAGGCTTAATTATGCTCTGTATTGCGTCACCACCTGGTCCGGCGTTCTTTTATGACGACCTCCGGTGGATTGTCGCATCAGAGCCTTGTTTTTATGGATGGAATCGGCGAAGTTACGGAGCTGAGTCTCACGTCTTCAGTCAGATCCTCCCTCTGTTTTATTGAAATGTATGTGAGCGATGGTCATCGTGCTAATCACTGTCCATGCGCCGCATTACTTTCTTTGTTTCATCGTATGTCGTTGTGATTCGGCATTTCTACCTCTGTGTAAGCCTACATCTTCCTACGAAGCATATTTCTTAGCTGATTGATTTTTTTTTATTTCCTGTCCCGGTAATGTCACGTAATTTAATGTAATTTTCATTTCCTTTATTTTTATGTGGTAATTTTGTGTTGCTTCCTCTGGCTTCGTTATATTACGTAACTCCGTGTCATCCCCCACCCCTGTTTCCTACATACTCACCCCTCCAATCCCTACCACTTTCACCCCCCCTACCCCATGATTTCACAACATCATGAGCGTCTGAGTTTTGTTTTTGACGCTGGACATTCTAGTCCAGATCATGTCGTCTCTGTAAGTAGTCGTTCTTGTAATCTATCCCACGAATTTCTTTAATTTCTTTAATTTTGCTTCATCTTTATGAAGTTTTATTATTGAATCGTGTTTCCAATTAGTTGCTATTATGATTTGAATTTATTTCTAGATTCCTTTTATTTTATATTTAAGTTGCTCGTGTTTTATTTTCATTTCTAATTTGTAATCAGTACACATGTGTTTATTTTATTATTAATATATTTTTATTCAGTAAGTACAATATTTGCTTCTGTCTTATGATTTCTCGTATTTGAGTTCCTCGTTTGTCTTTCGATTCAACTTAGTCTTGGCTTCGCACTGCAGCGAAGTTACGACTAACACGGTCTCTGGAACCTTTGCTCTATTACTTAAGTTTAATTTTTCCTTTTGATTTTCCTTAAACCATTGTTCTGGTTTACTTTCTGTGGAAGTCATCTTTCTTTCGAAATCTTGGGCCCAGCACGCATCGAAAGAAGTATTCCTTCCTCGTTCCCTACGTAATCCTGTTTAGTTTTTATTGTTTTTACTTCCACTGTATTCACCATGCCTATTCTACTTTGTTTAATGTAAAAGCACAAGACGGTGCAGCGGACAGTTCCGAAAAAGCTTACGGTTGCTGTGCATATTTAGTTTATCGAGGTTCATTAAATGGATCTTCAGTTTCCAACCTTGTTTGTGCCAAATCGAAAGTGGCTCCTCTTAAAACTATCACTTTGCCTAGGCTTGAATTGTGTGCTGCACAAGCTTCAGCTTCTATACATTCACTTCCTTTCAAATGTCTTCATTTCTCACTCTCTCTCTCCTAGTCTTCTGTACCATACTCCTCAGGAATTTCATTTTGGCTGCCTGTATTTTATTTTCATGTCTCCTCGTCATTGGCCAAGTTTCTGCTCCATACGTCATTATTGGTAAGTAATAGGTCTTTATCCCAAATTAAACTCCGAACCTGATGATAGAAAACACTCACACATTGTATTCCCTTGTTATTCTCCATATCCAATCTTGCACCTTGCATCAATTCACTCCCTAAATATTTAAAGTGCTCTATACCAGATCTACATCTCCAATTTTAACAATCCCTTTTCCTTCTATCCTCTTGTCATTCTACATAAATTTTGTATCTATCATAAATGATTTCTTTACTACGAAATAAATACAATATTAAACCATATATACTTCGAATACCACCCGCACATTTAAAAAAAAAGTGGCCGTGAAAAATTGGGGTGCGGGTCTTATTTGAGTCATCCAAATCTGAAAGATCTAAATTGCCCGCCGCGCGCGATATCGGGTGTTGCGAGTATCCGCTAGATGGTGCTAGCCTTCTTCCGGCTATAACTTTGTTTTACCGTAAGCACGCAGCGTCATACAGTCACGCGCACGTTCTCCGAGTGTAAACATGAATGCTACGAAGCGTTTGCGGTCACTTACTGTGAGTGAGAAATTGAAAGTTGTGAGGGAAACTGAAGTTATTGGAAATTGTGCCCGGTAGGAAATATGATATTGACGAGTCGGTATTCGTGATTGAGCGGGATGACGTCTATGCTACAACCACTGGATGTCTGCGTGAACCGCCCGTTCAAAGCAGCCTTGAAACAGCTGTATACGGAGCGGATGGCGGCCGATAAGCACACACCGACTCCAACTGGTCGTATTCAGCGCCTGAAAGTTCAGCTGCTGTGTTCGTGGATTTTGACGGCATGGAATCGTATCTCTGGAGATCTCATACGGAAGAGCTTCAAGAAATGTAATATTTCGAATGCTATGGATGGCAGTGATGACGACATTTAATGGGAAAGTGATGGCGATAAAAGTTCCGAAGTTGGTACTTCTGATGACGATGAATGAAGTATGTACTTTTATTTGTATTTTTAATCGTTTGATGTGTGTTATTTTAGGACGACTTCAAAACTGTTGGAAACTATTTTGGATAAATGCTATTCTGATTATTTAGTTAAGATAGTAAATAATTTTGAGGATTTATTTTATTTTGTTCTTCAAAATCAGGGTGCGGGTCTTATTCGGGGGCGGGTCGTATTCGAGTAAATACGGTAGTTTTCTACAAAATCATAGAAGTGTCAGTGTCAAGTGAGAATTATAGTGCACCGCTATAGCTCAGTGGATGAGCAGTATTGTACAAAGCCAGAGGTATCCCACAGGGGTCAGACATTTAAATTCAAACTTCCATCTGCATTGCACATTACATGACCTAATTGCTGAAAGCCTTCATTTCTCAATAAATATTGCAAAAGAATGTCAATAATTCAAAAATCCTGACAAATTTGAAGAATTTCTCTTCTCGGAAACATTTAATTCAAAATACAGAAAGGGGCGTGGTGGCGCAGCGGTCAAGCTGTTGGCCTCTCACCAAGGTGGACTGGTTCGATTCCCGGTCAATGCATGTGAGATTTTCGAAGTGAAATGCCATGTCCTATGGTTCGGATTCCACGTAAAAAGGAGGTCCCGTGGCTCATAATCACAAGATTCACGGTCACGTAAAACTACAATCTTCCTTCCTTAAAATACAGAAATTGACTTAATAAAAAAAAAGAATAATATTCATTATCAGGTTCGGAGTTTAATTTGGGATAAAGACATACCAGTGAAGGCTAAAGAAGTGATGTACAAGAACTATTACTTTCCAATAATGACATGTCTGTTAGGTAGTCAGCCCGAAGGCTGGTTGGATCCTCAAAAAGTACCGCCGTTACGTTATGTGAGTAGATACCCACAAAAACCCAAGGCAGCGCTATTTTGAGGCGTTCTAGGCAAGAAGAGGAGTGAGGTAGTTTGCCATTGCTTTCCTCACTGAGTCAGAATCGTAGTCCTAATCCTATGAGTAGAAACTTTCACAGCATTCACAGGCACTGACTGTGCCCCGAATGCCATTACTAAGCACCACCCATACCTCAGTAGCTTCCATATAATCACAGCCATGAGTGAGACTGAGACATCGGTGAAAAGCCACCTTTTACTCTAGCCTGTGCCAACTGACAAATGCAAATGTACTGTATTCATCAAGAGATGGCAAACAGGCCACATAATAATGACATATGGAGCAGAAACTTGGCCAATGATGAGGAGACATGAAAGTAGAATACAGGCTGCTGAAATGAAATCCCTGAGGAGTATGGTGCAGAAGATTAGGAGAGAAATGAAGACTTTCGAAAGGAAGTGAATGTACAGAAGCTGAATGATAAGCTGAAGCAGAACAGATTGAGATGGTATGTACATGTGAAAAGGATGAATGATGAAAGAATGTCAAAACAAGTGACGGAGAGACGGATGCCTGGAATGAGAGGACGAGGAAGTACGGTGGATGATTTGGTAAAGGGCAGTGTGTGAGAATGGAACCAGAGTGGAGTTCAGTGTCGAGGAAGAATTATGGACAGATGGGTGTCACATTTGCTCCGACCCGGCCCAAGCTGGGAAACGGATATTGATGATGATGATTAGGGCCCGGATGTTCACTGAGCTGTCAAAAATAATGCTGAAGTACATAGAGGCCCGGATGTTCACTGAGCTGTCAAAAATAATGCTGAAGTACATAGAAACTACGGACGGGCCATCCTGCATTTTTTCCTATTTTTCCATTTTAAGAGCATTTTTTAAGTTTGGTAGATTTTTTGGTCTTATTTTAGAGAAATTGGGAGGACCGCAAGGCTCGTACAGTTCCTACAAGTCGACGAACTAATGGTTGGGTAAAGTGATCCTTTGTGGTCTCGAAAGAAGAAGAAGAAGAAGAAAAATTGGTGTTTTGAGGTCATTTTTTTTTCCAATTTAGTCATGTCGCAGATTTATATGAGGGAGTTACGTATCTCAGACTTAAGAAGAAGCTAGTAGCTGATACAAGATAATTTAAAATATTGATTCCATTTCCCTAATCAACCGGATGAAAGCTAGTCCTAGCAACAATCGTGGCAAAATTGCTGCGGGTATTGCATCAAAACTGAAACAAGTGCTGGGCAAAAACACCGGGTATAAAAGATTCTGCAAAATCTCAGACTTTCTGGTGAAAAATTACTGCATGAATGGGACTGAGGATGATTTAGCAGAAAACTACCTTCCTCACTTCAAGTACGCTCCGATCACATCAGTTGATGTTGAACGCGGCATTTCGAGATAGAAATACTTGTTGGCTGATAACCGCACACCATTTACATTTGACAACATCAGAATGGCATTCGTAGTGCAGTGCAACTCAGAATAAAGTGAACATAAACCTTTTGTTAAGTGCTAAAAATCTATTTTGATTGTCCATTTTATAGTGCATTTTTCGAATTTTTGGAATATTGGTGAGTTTATTATTATAAGATTATTTTCTCCATTTTATAGTGCATTTTTTTGAATTTTTATGTCATTTATTAGAGTCATTTTCGAAAGTTTTAAGTGCATTTTTTAAACTTTTTATGGCATCAACATCTGAGCCTTAATGATGATGATTCATTATCACTGTTTCAGTAAATAATGTTCACAAACTCCTGAATTTATGCTGATGATCTACTGGTAGATTTTGATCCATGTCTTGCCGGACTCTGGTTTAGGCCTATTAGTGTGCATACACAGTGGGCCTGTATAAAATGCAGGTCACCACTCATCTCTATTTCTACAAGGATAGATGGCTGCCAGCAGGGTATGCTTTCCACTAGCGATTTGATTTGTTGTGGCCGACACACAATTCATCAAATGATATGTTTTTTTTCATTGAATCAAGCTGCCATACTTTTACATCATCATTTAGTGATTAAATATGGTAACGTTCCTATGGTTGGAATGGGAGTTTGTCTTGGAAAACTCCTCTCTTGGTGATAGAAGATGAAGGAACCCAGTGAAGCTTAGTTTTACTGAAATATAAGTAGACAACTAATGGCACGAGGAGTTTCAGTGCATAACATAAAACTGGGAGTATAATATGCTATGAGAATGTACAGTAATGATAAACCGATGGAATCTTAATTCTTCATAGGTGGGCAATCATCACTGCATCCACACAATCAATAGCTCTTGCTCCCGACGAACTTGTTTCAACCTCCTAGTCTCATCAGGAGGATTGACAGCAAACATTTCTTCTGGCATTCAAAGTAGAGCATGGGGGGGGGTATTCTTAAATGAGATTTTGAGTTTTGAAGTGTGAAAAACAGACAAACATAGGAGAGGAAGACTGGGAAACTAAGAGGATAACAGAGCAAATAAAGTACAATAACACAGTACAAGCAGAATAAATCAGTGTCCAACTTTTGAGTCTCTGAGTGCGGAAAGGAAGCCAAGGAGGCTAATATGTGGTAAGAATATTACAATTCATCACACAATTTTTATATTGTTTGCTGTTATGCCCCTTAATAACAAACTTACTACCTTATAGTGCCTGAATACTATGATGTCACCTACAATAAGATATGAGTTTAAATAATTAACCAAATTAAGTTTCATACCTCCATATTGCGTATACGCTTGTTTGACATCACAAAGCCACGAAACTAACTGCTCACAAGGGATGGACTCTCCATACTGCAATAAATATCGCTGAGCAATCATCCTGAGTTCGTTAGTCAGCACATTAGCATCTGAAGTGATGCCGGCTACACTGCACACCATATCACTGGAACATAACAGGCACACACACATGCGATAGTTAAAAGCATGATGAAAGTTCTTCACTTAACTGAGTCACTAGGATGACTCCTGTATTAAATATAAAATCACTTTTAGATATACCGGTATATAAAACCACTGCAGTTACATAAACCACTACTGAAGTGTTAATAGATACCAAGGAGCTTAGAGAAAATAAGAAATTTGTATGGAGAAACTTTCTTTTACAGGCAGATATGGCCCCTGATAGAACACCCAGAGTGTGAATTCCATGAAATGCACATATTAAATCATCTCTCAATTCCCCTTGTCCAGCTCCTGCCAGGTCGGGGTGTTAATGGTACTCCTCCACCGTTGCCTCTCCATCCACCATTCCTCTTCAGTAATTGTATTCCAGTCTTCCTTCTATTCCTTATACTGTTCTTGAAAGAGTCTAACCATCTTTCTCTGGGCCTTCCTTGTCCTCTTTCCCTCAATCTTAGCCTCTAACACTTGATTTGGTATTCTTCCCTCCTCCATCCTCATAACATGTCCAAACCAACTCAATTTATTCTTCTCCATCCTATCATTCAATTTCTCTTCTGACCTCATTATTTCTTACTCTGTCTCTCCTCGTCTTCCCCTCCATACTCCTCAGGAACCTCATCTCATAGGTCTGAATTTTACTTTCTCCTCTTTTCGTCAACGTCTATGTTCAGCATATGTTGATATAAGAGTATAGTACATCTTCTACATTTCATGGGGACCTCACTGTTCCACAGCAGGTTTCTTACGCTCTGGTAGAACGAATTTCCCACTTGTACCCTTCTGCTGATCTCTTTATCCAACCTTGTATTTTGCATTATTTCACTTCCCAGATATTTGAAGCATTCAACAACTTCAAGCCTTTGGCCCCTGATATTAACAATTCCTTTTTCTACACATTCTCATCTTGTCATCACCACTGTTTTGCTCTTATACACACTGATTTTCATACCTTATTTCTCAATATTGTCATTTAAGGCTTCTAGTTGTATTTGAACTTCTGTACTGGTGGTTCCCCAGATCACTATCATCATCATAATTTTCCATCTCCAGTTTCCCGGGTGTGGCAAACAAGCGCTCTCCATCTTGGGGTATCATTTGTTCTTGGACATCGTCCCAGTTAAAACATTCTTCTCCACCTCTGATCGAACTGTCTCTGTCCATCGACTCCTTGGTCTTCCTATGGGTCTCTTCCCTCTGACATCCAGGTTGAAGTACTTTTTAGCTGTTCTAGAGCTATCCTTCCTCATTACATGGTCATACCATTGAAGTCTGCATTTCCCCAGAAAGTTGGTAACAGGGACCCTGATGCCAGCTGTTGCCCTGTGTACCTCATTTCTGATCTTGTCTCTCCTGGTACTTTGGTTCATAGTCCTAATAAATCTCATTTCTGAGGCTTGAATTCTACTGTAATCCTTACTTAGCAATGTACATGTTTCTATACCATAAGTAAGGATTGGAACAAAGTAGGTGTGATACAACGTTGCCTTTGCTGTCAAGGGTATATTTTTGTCCCAAAAGAAGTGCCGAACTTGGTTATAGAAATGTGATGCTTTCTGTGTCCTATTTAGAATTTCTTGTTTGAGGGTGCTATACTTGGAGACCATACTTCCAAGATACTGGAAGTGAGAAACGGATTCTAATTTTGCTCCCTCCAAATAAATGTTTGAACTTTTCCTCTCTCTGCTAATGGTCATTTCAACAGTCTTGGTCTTGCTGATCTTCAAGCTAAATCCTTTAAATTTGTTATTCCAAGCAGTCTCTCCTGTACTTCCACTTCCGTTTCTCCCCATAAGACCATATCATCTGCAAATACCAAAGCTCATGATTCATTTGCAGTTTCCTTAATAGATTTTAAAATTCTGTCCATAATAGTGACAAACAATAGTGGTGACAAGGCACATCCTTGCTGGACTTCCCATTTTGTCTCAAACCATTCAGAACGACCATTTCCTATTTGAAAACAACTATAACAACTCTGATATAACATCCTTATTTTGTCAACCAGGTAGTAGGGCACTATAAGGTCTTCAAGAAATTTCAAAATCTTATTACGGGGAACACTATTGTAGGCCTTTTCAATGTCCAAAAACACCATCACAAGATCCTTTCCACGTTCCCAATATTTCTCAGCCAAAATGAGATCAACAGTGCTTCGACCTCTCCTGAAACCATGCTGTTCTTCTTCTAATAAGGGTTCAACTATCTTCCTCAATCGTTTTCTAAGATCTTTTCCAACAACTTCTGAGTATGCGATAGAGTAATGCCCCTATAGTTTCCACATATCTTGCGGTTTCCCTTTTGGAACAGTGGGATGATGATTCCTCTCGTCCAGTCATCTGGATTACTATTCTCCTTCCAGATGACTGACAGTATCTGAAAATCAATTGTAGGCCAGGTGTTCCAGCAGCCTTCATCATATCTGAGGTTAATTTGTCAAGCCCTGGAGACTTTCCATTTTGCTTGTACTTCAGTGCCATCTCTACTTCCAGCCATGGTAAAGGATGTTGTTCCTCATGAATTTTTTCGTTTCCTTTTCTCTCTGTGAAGCACTTGTTTTACTACAGATTTCAACAGCCTGTGTAACAAAAGTGTCTTTGAAGAGCTTCCATTCTTCCTCCACCCCAAGTTTTTCTGTTTTAGGTATCTTACACCTGATCATTTCTTGGTACTCCTGTTTATTTTCCGAGTCTCTCAACAGCCAAGTCTTAATCTTTGGCATTTTTGTGTGTTTGACTGTTGGTACACACCCATTCTTCAGCTATGCAAGGAGCAGTCTATGGTCACTGTTAGACATTCACTTGGAATAACTTGAACATTAGTTACAGACTGGTTAGCTTGTTGGTCTGTTATTATATAATCAATCACAGCTGTCCATTCCAACTGTATCGAGTAATTTTATGACTCTCTCTTTTGATACCAAGTATTCTGGATAACTAAGTTGTTTCACACACACAAGTCTATCAGGCATTCTCCCTCAAAGTTCTGATTTCCATATCCATGAGGTCCAATAATGTTCTCACACTTCTGCCTCTCCTTTCCCACTTGGGCATTTAAATCACCCATAATGATGACATTGTCCTCTGCTATTAAATCCTCTAGTTCGTCTAGGAACTGTTCTTTCTCCTCTGTAGTAAACCCCGTTTGTGGTGCATAAACTTGGGAGTATCCGACAGTATGTATTGTCAACGCGTAGTTTCATCTAGACGATTCTATCCCTCACATACCTAATATCTGAATGTATGTCTATATCTCTTTGTAGCAGGAGTGCAACTCCATTTCTGGCCTCTGCATGATTACCACACCAGAACACAATCATTCCTGAGGGTTTTCTTACCAGAACCTTTCCACTTGTCTCACTTAAACCTAGTATCCTTAGTTTCCTTCTATCCATTAGATCAACAAGTTCTTCATATTTACCATTGAGGGTGAGGATATTGATAGCCCCAATTCTCATCTTTTGTTTCTTCGGTTTCTGTGTTTTCAGGTATCTACAATAAACTTCAGGGTTTTGACTGTCATACCTTCGTGGGGTACCTGAAGAACTGCCATGTCTGGCGTTTCCATTTTTACATCCGAGGCTTGTTTCGGATATGAAAGCATGATTTGATCCACCGCTGTCCAGCTACGCCTAAGACGGCTTCACCAGAGCCCCGCTAGCCTTCACATTTCAGGGTTCGTGTAAGCCTTCACAGCTACCGTAGTGGTCACGGAGCACACATAGTCCCCAATGTACTTCACCCCTACAGGCAGTCCCCTACTTCGCACAGTTGCCCATCTCCCACGACGTGGACGAGGGGGTGGCCTTATGGGAGATTCAGATCACTATGTCACCTGCAAACTACAATATTTTCATGGAAGCGCACCTTACTACTTGCACCTGGTATATGCCTGGTCATGCCCTACACGTGTACTAAAGATGGTTCGAATCAGTGACCCATGCATCATATCCTCCCCTTGTTAGCACAGAACAGTTTTTATCTTGCTAACTACGCATGGGTTATCCAAGCCTGGATAATCGAGAGTTTCCTGTATTATAAGTCATGATCTGCTACGAAATGAGCATCTGGATCACGACTGCTACAGGACTCCTGGTGATAGCTCCCTGTAAACGCTGCCTGCATAGCCCTAACGTAATTCTATTTGGTAACGTTGGCTGATAAAGTCTTTATTTGGGTTGACTTGGGCTACACATTACGGGGAGAGAAAAAAACCTGAAAATATTTATGAAACACTAGAAAAAGAGTTGATTAAAGCTTGATAACAGCTATTTTTGGCTTTTCAACTTTTACATGCCAGATTATTGAAAATATATGATTTATGATTCACTTACCTTTCTGGGAGTCATTAGTAATTGATTAGAAATTTAATTGTCACCTCTGCACTGGAAATATATATATTTTTTTTTACGTAAATAAATGTTCTTACTGCTTGCTCATTCAACGACGGCAGCCATGACACATTGACGTTGCCAACATGTCCGATACAAAAATACTTTGTTAGATGACTGTCTGGACGAAAATTACTGATTGCATTACAAACAAGGAGGTCTGGGACATAAGTCCCAGGTTAGGTTTGTTTTGTATGTAGAACAGTTTTCACCATTTCAATGAAAATTGGTACACTTTCACAGAGTACCAAATGCGTGGGGTTGGCAACACTGTACATGTTGCCAAAAATGGCAGAGTCAGCCGGAATTTCATCTATATAAGTAGTGATCATATTTGGGATGGTTGGGTGGGTTACAGACAGCGGAGGAGTCAACATCTATTATTACATATCTCCAGACTTTACCCAACTATTAATCAGGTATTTTGGTTAATTTCAGTGGTATTTTAAGTTTTTTTTCCAAAAAAAAAATAGCTGTCGTCAAGTTCTACCAAGAGTTGTTGATTCATTTAGGGGGTTTGCAATGTCGTGGTTATTATTATATAGCGTATGGCTTTTAGTGCAAGGAGTGTCTGAGGATATGTTCGGGTCGCCAGAGGCTGTAGCTGCTTCAAGCGGACACCCTTGGGGTGAGCTACAAGTTCAGTTCAATTTCAAGTAGTTCCAACTTTCGCAACCAGATGTCACTGACACCTAGTGGTGAACGTTGGATCTTTGATAGAGCGTTTCAACAAAATATAACCTAAAGATTTAGCTTCACACAAGTTTAGTTAGTGGACGGATCTTTTACATGCCATAAATCTATGACATGGGGCCGCTGGCTTTACTTCCCCTCCGAAGGAAGGCATATTGAAGGATTTTAAAGCTCTTAAAATATCCGACTACTTCAGCCGGGTTAGAACCTGCGATCTTGGGCACAGCAGTTCATCATGCTACCAACTACACCACCGATGTCGTGGTGATGTAGGGCCATGCACTTGGGTATGTATGGAATCTGTGTCATACCCTGTGAGAAAAGACACTGACGACTCTTACAGTAATTGATACACATGGAAAATATGTAGGGACAGTAATAGCTAGCAATTAACTTACTCATTTAACTTGTATATTTTTTCAGAAAAGAACACTTCATCCAGGAGTTTATTTGTATTTCTTCTCTCTGCTGCCAGGAGGATCCCATCATTAGCAAGTATTCCTAGACATGTGCCAGCATGACTTATAGCTTCCATCGCATACTCCACCTGGTACAGCCGCCCTGAAACAGCATTATCAAGCTATAAAACAGAAATGCAATTGAAGACCTCGTTTCCAAAACTCACCAAGTCAAAAATGATGATTTTTCAGGAGAGACATTTTTTGAACCAGAGCCTACTTTGGCAATATTACTTCACTATGAAGTAAAGAGACGTTTTTCAAATTAATATGCAGAACAGTGATAACGAACCAAAACCCTATTTTGAAGTTATTAACGTTAAAATGCCAATTTTTTTCCAAAAGTAAACTAGGTCACTTGACTTAGGTCAATTCTGGAAAAGAACTACAGACTTAGTGAGTTCTGGAATAAAACATCTACTTGCACATGCTAAGTTACACATTTGGTAGATCGGAAGCAAGCACGTAAAGCAATGGGATTTTAGTGATTTATTCTAGATTGCTCAAACTTCCCTTGAAAATCAATGAGGAACAGAAAAAAGTTATTAAATTGTCCAATACCTGCCATTAAAAAAAAATACAAATATATAACAAATAAATTCCAAGAACAAACGCACTTGCACAGCCTAACTTTGTACTACACAAATGGCTCTTCTTCAGCATAGTGTATTTCTGTGTGATCAACCAGATCTGTATCATCACCGAAGTTCTTCAGAGCTTTATTGTAGTACAACTCACCTTGTTCGGACAGAGAAACAAACTTCAGAAGTGCTGCAACATCTTTCTTCTTCTCTGAAGATATTTTATTGCATTCCTCTACTACATGGACCAATCTGTATGAGTTCCTCCAAGAATGGACTGATTTCTTCTTTAACACTTCGTATTCATTGAAGTCTCCATTGTAGGTATTCTTGGCAAACACTTCTTTCTTTCCTTTTTTGTACAGAAGAACACGCTGCTCCCTCATCAAGAATGGGAGCTTAGTTTTCATTATATTATTGGCGCTCCTTTTAAAATCAAGTAGCCGCCAATCTCTCTTTAAAAGTTTAACAGCTCCATGTTTTTCCAGAATAGCATGATAATCTTGTGGCTCTAATAGTTTTTCACGAGTTCTGTACACTTTTTCGATTCTTCCAAACACTCGGTCCGGAGGCAAAAAACTGTGTCCTCTGATAGGAAATATGTGTTCCACTTTATTAAAAATGTCACTTTTGTTTACATAATCTAGCAAGAAGCCCATGATGGTCGAGTTCTTGTTTTGACTTGTGGCAGAGTCTGAGAACAGTCTCAATGTTTTCTGAGATTTAATGCCTTCTGGTTTTGCTTCTTGACGAACCCTCTCTTCAAGACAGTGTAGGAAGTTATGCAAGGATGATGCAACTTCGTTCGATCCTCTTCCAGACTGATCTTCTGTCCAAGAATATATGAATGTTTTTTCCACATTTTGGACGTTTTCATGAATTATAAAAGTTAGGTTGTACAACCAAAGCTGTCGAGCATAAAAAGTCTCGGAAATTCTAATCATGGGAAGGGGCTGGTTCTGTTGCATGTCAAATGCTACTTTCAGAACATTATCTTTCTCTCGCTTCAAAATTTCATAAAATGTTTTGGCTCGTAATTTGTGCAATCTGTAACATCCCATCAGGTCTCCCTTTCGGCTGGTGATGTAGAATTATTTTGTATCTTGATTTGTAATTCTTCACAGTATGAACATGTGTCGGTTTTCAGGTGCCCAAACCCGATATTGAATCGTGTTTGGAAAATTCTATGAAATTTGCTATAAGATGCGACTGATTTTGAAGCACTTACCCTGGCCTCTCTCCACAATCGCCAAATCTTCTTGACGGAAAGTGTTGGGTCCATGTAAACTCGTACGCTCTTTGCCCTCCCATAATGGCTTTCTCTGCACTTCAATGTCTTAATGAAATTAACAAATGAAACCTCAGTTTCCATGTCTTTGGCTTTAATACGACCACCGCCCTTGTTCTAATAATAATAATGATGATGATAATTGTTGTTTTAAGGGGCCTAACATCGAGGTTATCGGCCCCATCCTTGTTCTCTTTACATTGTTCACCTTTAGCATTGAAGTTCTTAGATCAACGATTCAATCTGAATCTACTCATTCCTGTTACCGAACAGAAAGATTGAGCACAAACTCTTATAATCTGGCCAGCTTTCCTCCGTATAAAATATTGTGTTAATAACCTAGCACGGGGATTGCCTACATTTCTTGGTCGATGTGATTTTGGTTCTTTTGTTACAATATATTTTAAAAGGAAGTTATCTTGCTCTACTTTTGATTTGTTGTCATACAGTTTGTCACGGAAATGAGTGATGTCTTCTTGACTCAACAATCCTACCTTGCATGTATAGTTCAGTCTTCCAGCATGATTACAAGCGATACAAGATGCAGGATGAGCACTTGAACTGTTTCTTGCATGCTTACGTTTTGTTTTATCCCAGGTGTTTACATCTTTTCTTCTCTTCCTGCTTCGACCGGAATCTTCTAGAGGACTCTTTAATCCTTCTAAATCAAAGTCACTCATCTTGCACACTTTCTTAAAATGTAGAAACTTTCTCTTAAACACAGCACATCAACATACGACACATGAAACAGCCAAGAGGTTACGGGCAGGAAACAGGCACGTTAGACTTAGCAGAGTTTGGAAGACATCACGGCTTGGCGGGAAACAGGAGCTTACTCGTACGCATGCGCATTAGACTTAGCAGAGTTTGGAAGACATCACGGCCTGACTTAGTACAGTTTTGGAAAAAAATGCAATATCCTACGTTACAATTTATGATGACATAGTGAGTTCTGGAATAAAATATTAGTAGCATACATAGGTCTACACCTTACGAACAAGATCCAACGGATTTCTCAATTTCGTCCAAAACTGACTTAGTGAGTTTTGGAAACGAGCTCTTCAATTGAGATGTACAGGCATCAGAATTTTTCCTGTCAGGAACATGAATGTCCATTTTTATTTTATTATATTGTGTTGTTCTAAATTGTATACATGTGCATAATACCATTACTCATACATAATTCACAAACCCTTAAAACAAAACAAACCAAACTTACAACGGGATTCAAATTGCGAATCTTATTATAAACACCAGAACACACTACAGTTTTGTAGTTAGATATAAATTTAAACCTCAACACAGTGATCAGTATCTGATGAAGACCGCTTTAAGGTCGAAAAGCGCAATCCTAACAATTGCCCCATTATAATAGTGATCATAAATGAATACATGTAATGTTTTCCAAGAGTTTTATTTACAGTACATATTCTATACATTGTACCCCACCCAGTCATTGGGCAAATTTGTATGGACCGACTGAACAGTTACAAATCATCATTAAAAATTTTTTTTTTAGCGTATGGCTTTTAGTGCCGCGAGTGTCCGAGGACATGTTAAAAAAAAATCATCATTGTACAGTTCCAGTTTCCTGGGTACTGTTTATGGGCCTCTTCCACCATGTACAACTTGTCATGGAGAGCATCATCATCCACTGTCCTTCCTCTGGTCGCTATATCAACCTTGATCATGTCCATCCATCGGGTTCTAGGTCTTCCTACAAGTCTTTTTCCATCCACCTGTCTTTCCAAATTTATTCTGGCTGATCTTGTAGGCTCCATCCTCATCACATGCCCGTACCACCATAGTCTAGATGTGCTGACTTGGCCTAATAAGGATGTCTTTATTCCAGCTTGTTTCCTCACCTCCTCGTTTTTTAACTTGTCTATCTTGGTCTTCTGGATGGTGGATCTAAGAAATTTCATCTCTGATGCTTGCAGTCTTGATGCATCTCTCTTTGTAAGGGTGCATGCTTCAATACCATAGGTCAATATTGGTAAAAAGTAGCTGTTAAACATCACCAGTTTAGCTAGTTTGGAATCACGTCATCCCATAGAAGTGTTCTTACTTGTTGGTAGAATTCTGATCCCTTTTGCACTCTGTTGGTAATTTCTTTACTGACCAAATTATCACTGGAGATTACACTTCCAAGATAAGGAAATCTGTCCACACACTCCAACTGGAGGTCTCCTAGTTTAACACTTGCTGGACGCCCACCTCTGTTGACTGGCATCACCACTGTCTTGGTCTCGCTGATGTTGAGGTTATATTCCTGGAACTGGGATTTCCATACATTGAGTCTGGTCTGTACTTCTTCTTCTGCTTCACCCCAAATCATGATGTCATCAGCAAAGACCACTGCATGCAATTCACCTAACTTTTCCTTGACGTTCTTCATTATATTATTCATAATAGTGATGAACAGTATTGAGGACAGTGCACTACCTTGCTGAACTCCACTCTTGGTCTCAAACCATGATGATCGTCCTTCACCAATTTGTACACAGCTAATACAGTCTTTGTACAGCATCTGAACTTTCCTTACTAGTCCCTCAGGCACTCCCAGATCTTATCTCTTATAATACTATAATAGGCCTTCTCTATATCCAGGAATACAATGGCCAGGTTCTTGCCTTTCTCCCAATATTTTTCCATCAGCATGCGGGTGGTAAAAATTAAATCCGTTGTAGAGTTACAAATAACCAGAGAAATTAAATTAAGCCAAGGGAAATTAAAATCCCTAAGGCCTGGCCGTATCACCCATTTGCAGTAGCTTTAAACAAGATATAATACCTATGCCTGGCCCGAGCCTAAACATTTCACAAGACAGTTCTTATTTAAACTATTAAACCTAACGTTGAACAAATGAAAAAGTGATGCACATTCTAAACCAATTTCTCATCAGCTGGTGCTGTGTGGCAAGGAGAATTTGATGTGTTGTTAGTGTACTAGTCATAGCCTAGTTACAAACTCTAAAGCTTGTTTGTATGTCGTTGTGATTTGCACTCCATGTCATTTCTATATAATTGTGCCAAATTGTCATTAAATGGTCAAGCATCAGCATAAAAAGGAAGGAAGCTTGTGGTTTTATGTGACCGTTAATCTGTCGATCAAGAGTTGAGGGGCCTCCATTTTAAATGGAATTTGAACCACAGGACTTGATATTTCACTTAGAAAATCTCACATGCATTGACCACTGCACTATGCATATCTCATTATATACTGAGTTCTAACTAGAAGAAATGTGTGAACATTCGAAACCCACCACCTCATGACGCACGCATGTCGGTGTATAACGACACACTGTTTGAAACCACACACAGCTAACAAAATAGCAGGAATTCAAGCCAATGTGCCATAAGAGTGAGTGGTATGCCATCAACTATAATAGCACAACTATGCTTGTAATGTGGGGTACAAGAAGATATTGCTATCACCTTTAGTCAGTGGAATTTTGGCTTCTTCAGTGACATTGCAGATGACGTGCGGTCATTGATGTTCGTTTGTTTCTTGCTTCGGCTCCTGACTGTGGTTCTCCCCGGTTATTTTTCCACATTTACTTCGGACAAATGATGACACGAGTAAAAAAAAAAAAAAGGAAAGGGGATTCCCAGAATATTTTTCAATTTGCAATCACCTCTATTTGTTATCAAAATTTATATCTGTATTAACAGCCTGTGCTTGCTACCATCTCTTGATAAATGCATTATTTTATTTTAATGATATGCACTCGACTAACCAGACACCTGCACATTACGTTCTTAACTTACATGCCAGGGAAGAGTATTGGAAAAATTCTTGTTAAGGATCAAATAATGGCAGTTGCTTACACAAAGGGCAGTGGCAGTTGACCATTATACACTTCTTCCTAATGTCTTCCCGTTGGAATGGGGTCCCCTTTTTGGATCAATACACACCTTTTCTTGTGATTTAACGTTTCCTGTAGGTGTAAGTTTCTTGATCGTAGATCTGCATTTATAGCGTCCAGCCACCGCAATTTAGGTCTCCCATGTTGTCTCTGGCCGTTGACTGTTAGATGATAGCTCATGACTGAACTTGGTGGTGCTCGGACATTTGTCCATACCAACCAAGTCTCCATTCCTGCATTTTCTCATTGATTGGAACCACACCAGGTAGTTGTCGGATCGTTGTGCTGTGAATAGGATCAAGCAGAGAAATGTCTAACGATCTTCTCAGCATCCGCATTTCCATGACATGTAGTGAGTGCTCAGCACTTCTAGGTGCTGGCCAACACTCGGTACCATATAATGCAACTGGTCTCACCATTGTGCGGTATATCTTGGATTTTAGGCGGAAAGGCATCTTCTTATCACAAAGAACACTGGTGACATCTCTGAATCGCATCCAAGTCGCTTTGCTTCTTAATTGCACGTATCTTAATTCACATAGCCATCACTATGTAATCGAGAACCTAGGTATCTAGATTAACTGGAAAGATAACCTAGGTATCGGAATATAACCATCTTGGGAAGAGGAGCTCCATTAATTTCTATAGTTCCAGGAGATGGAATCGTTTCAAGGTATCCAGTCTTGTGGATGTTCAAACGAAGACCAAATCTTTGCAGACGATAATACCAAGTTTGTACTTGGGTGTTAAGGTACTTCCAGGAGTCCACCGCAAGCATCACATCATCAGCATTGTCCATGGTACACACTTCTGTGGGATGTGCGTTATAGAATCCATGCTGATAAAGAGCATTATACATTGACACATCAATAATTACCAATTTTGGTATAATTCTATGATATGTAGGCATGGATGCTATTGGGTGGCGAGCTGCGATCATATGGTGTTGAGTTGATACAACACAGCTGATATGTTTGCTTTGATGATTGTTGTTTTAAAGCAAGCGTTCTCAACCTTTTTGAGACTGTGAGCTCTCCATCATGCCAACCTAGTTCCCGAACACCATTAAATCGAATATAATAATGATGCGTGGCCTCCAGAGAGGCCTGGAGCAGGCCTTTCAAGCTGTAATACATAAATTAATATGTCGTCATCATCATCATCTTGCACAGTTTCCAGCCACTGGCCGGGTCTGTTTGGAACACAAGCCTCTCCAACGTCTTCTGTCTTCCCACCATCTCTCAGCCTCCACCCTTGTCCAGTCTTCTCCTCTCTTCTTCACGCTTTCTTCCACCCCCTTCAGCCACCTGTCTCTCGGTCTCTTTCCTTCCCACTTCGTCTCGTGTATCCTCCTGGGTATCCTTTTCTCCTCCATACGTTTTACATGTCCATACCATCTAAGTCTAGATTTCTCTATACCATCTCCCATAAGTCCAACCCCTCGTCCACGTCGTGGGAGACGGGCAACGGCACATAGTAGGGGATTGCCTGTAGGGGCGAAGTACAGTGGGGACTTAGTGTGCCCCGGGACCGTTACGGTAGCTGTGAAGGTCCTACAGGAACCCTGAAAAGTGACGGCTAACGGGACTCTGGTGAAGCTACGATAGGCCCAGCAAGCCAGTAGTGGATAAGACTTTTGCTTTCAAGAAGGGAACATAAATTAATATGTACATTTTTCAAACACTCACCAGACTGAAAAATCCTTTGTTTTCATCCACCATTGAAGATGGAGCATCTGTAACCACACATACAAGCTTCGATATGTCGATATAGTTGGATATTAGGAAGTTGGTAACACCACTATAAATGTCCTCACCTGCAGTTATACCTGAGAGAGTTAAAACTGACAGAAATTAAGTTATCTACAACTACTTGACAACAAGCCTCCGTGGCTTAGGTGGCAGCACGTCGGCCTCTCACCGCTGGGTCCGTGGTTTAAATCCCGGTCACTCCATGTGAGATCTGTGTTGGACAAAACGGAGGCAGACAGGTTTTTCTCCAGGTACTCTGGTTTTCCCTGTCCAAATTTCATTCCAGCAACACTCTCCACTATTATTTCATTTCATCCGTCATTCATTTAATCATTGCCCCAGAGGAGTGCGTCAGGCCTCGGAAGCCGGCACAGTCCATATCCTCGCCTCTAGATGGGGGGGCTTCATTCATTCCATTCCTGACCCGGTCGGAGACTGGAAGCAGGCTGTGGATTTTCATTTTTTCACAATTACTTGATCATAAACACAGCACACAATACACAACCATTATGTGATTGACGCATTGACCGTAGATCCGTCAATAACAATAGAAAAGTACCTGCATTCAGATAGTTTTGTGCTTGATTTATGCCGCAATGAGGTAACGCGCCTAGCAATTGGGTCATTGCTAAGAGGTATAATTTTTTCAGCCTTAATCAGAACATTTCAGGTATACTTTCTGCCAGAGTGATCACTGCTGAAACTATACACTCCTTCACCACCTCACCACTTGAAAATGCTATGACATGCTTAATAAGCTTATGAAACAATGACATACACTTCAGTTGAAAGCTTGTTGCGGAAAGATTTCTGTTGACGCTTGAATTGTGATTTCAGTTCGCTGTGCGATACCCTTTGGCAAAAGCACTGTGATGTACATTATGATGTCCTTGACAATTTCCTGTACTCCGATAAAGAAGCATGACACTATACAGATCACTTCTGAATTATCGTTTTCCCGTGGCTCATGATCTAGAGATTAACGGTCATGTTAAACTACAAGCATCATCATTATCGTTATTCGCCACAAGAAATTCCCTTTCCCAGTTATCAAGAAAGGAGTATTGCTTCTTTTTTTTTCCTTTTTGTCTCTCTATATACAGATATGCTGGAACCTTCTAACAGGGTACGGTACTGAAGTTTTCGAATCTTCTTCACTGCATTTATGGACAATAAATCTGACCATGCTGTATTTTGTAACATATCTAATAAGATCTGATAACACTATTCACATTATTAGCATTGTGTATTGTATGTCTTTAATGCAAATTGAATGACCATACTATTATTCACATCACCAACAAAAAACTCAAGTGATGCTTCCAATTATCACTGTCGAACTGAACGTGAGAGCATGGTTATGATAAAACAAGTAGTGCCTATGTGCCTCTCTTTCCTGTCTCTCTCCCCATGATAAGTGCTGAAATACACTACTGTTATTAGAAAGTGAAAAACCATGAACAAGAGATGTGACCACATTGCACTTTATACCACAGATTAGGGACATGACAATACATTACCGATTAGAAGGACAGTCCGGTACATGCATGTTGACGGTTTATCTTCAGTACGGCGTCATGCCACCACATGCTGCACTCAGAGCCGCTAGACGTCGTGGCATGGAATCATACAGCAGTTGAATACGCTGCTGGGGAATACCGTCCCATGCGGTTTGTAGGCGCGTCCACAAAGCATCAGCAGTGGCGGCAAGTGGACCTGAACGAACAAGTTGCCGTCCGACCATATCCCAGACATGTTTGATGGGCGACATGTCAGGCGAACGGGCAAGCCAGGGAAGCAGAGGTATCCGTCGTTCTGTGAAGAAGGCTTGCACATTCCTCGCCACATGCGGTCGGGCATTGTCCTGCTGAAATATGGCCGGTGGAACGGCCTGCAAGAGGGACAGTGCTGCGGGCTGTTAAACTTCTCTGCTGTAGCTGTCACTGTTCAGATTGCCCGCAAGACGTACGAGGTGTGATCGCCTGTTATAGGCAATTGCGCCCCAAACCATTACACCTGGTGTTTGTCCGCTATGCCGCTCAACATTACAGTCTTCCTGATTGCGTCCTCCACGGTGGCGTCAAACGCGTATGCAGGCATCACTGTAGGGCAGGTTGAAGCGGGACTTGTCCGAAAACACTACATTTAGCCACTCAGCCTGCCAATGTCGGTGTGTACGTGCCCATTGTAGTCAGAGGCGTCGGGGTTCCCAGTCAATGGAAGCCGATCCAGAGGCATGCATGCTATCAGTCCAGCCCTCAAAAGACGGTGCCACACCGTAGACGCAGACATGTCCACCCCCGTTGCAGTGCTTCAACGTCGAGCCAACACCAAGGACTACGCTGTTCTGTCCGATACGGCCATGTAGAGAAGATGGCGGTCGTCTTGCGCTGTGTATGGCCCTCCTCTCTTCACTGGATCCACATACGCCTTACTGTTGACGCAGCGTGCCCTGTACGAGCCGCAATGTCCCGGAACGACAGACCCGCCTACCGGAGCCCAGGCATTCTGACCCATTCAACCGCACTCACATGCTGATAGTCCACCCTGTGATGTCGGCGAGACATCGTTGCACTTGCTTACAAGTTTCCACTTGGTATGACTGCCCCACGCCGACAGAGCTGTGCGGAATACTGACCTGTCCGGTCCTACGACAGAGGGCACTGGTGGGCCAATGTGCACGCCATCTCTCTGTGATTTCAATCACATTGTATGGTACCACAGGCCTACACGACCCGTTCTGGGAGTGTCCGCGACCATTTCTTCTGGGTGTTTCACTTTCTACAAACAGTACTGTAGCTAGGGATTCATTGCTCACCACGCATGCTGCATCTGCTTACATGACTCATGCAGATAAGACACATTTAATATACTGTATTACGTGGACATTTGAGTCAAATAGCATTTTTCGAGTTACTGATAAAACAGGGATGGCCAATTATGTTTACTAAAGATTAAAAAAAAGTCCTCTGGGCACGTCGGAAGGCGGAGGTAGATTTCACCGGGCAAACTTGGAGATAGGCGAAAATAGGCAGAATATGCAAGTTTTCGTAGAAAGATCAGACCTCATTTATTGCGAGAAAGTTTTTTTAAATAATTGGAGCTTAATTAACTATGTTTTTCATTATTTTATGCATATTATAAGCATTTTAATGTCTTATGGGGACGGTAACCTTCTTGTCATTTGGGGTCCATTTTTAGCCTACTTTTCACATTTTGCAAAAATGAGGAAAAAGTAGACTTATGAGATCGGGCAGATGTGTGTCTGTCTGTCCCTCAGTCTGTGCCCCCCCCCTATCAACTCCTAAACGGCTGCAGCAAACGAAACAAAATTTGCTAGGAGTAAAGATCTATACCTGAATATCTCACGGCCATATTTGAAAATGATGTCAGTGCTACCAACTGCTGAAAAATCGCAATTGAAATTTGAGCTCCATGTTGGATATCTTGGAAGGTATGAATGGGAGCTATTTCAAAATTGGCACACGTATAGATAATACTATTGCAGTTTAAATTCCAGGAGGCCATACATGACATGACATGACAAGAATGATCATAAGCCTGCTGATAAGTCAAAATTTTAAATGCATATAACTTCTACACTATCAATTGGATTTCAACCAAGTTTCGTATATGCTATGCATACATAAACAGATAAGACTGAGCGTATTCTTAAGAGCCACCAGGGCTGCCAACTGTTAATAAATGCTCTCAATTTCTTTTATCCAAATACCAATATATCAGAAAGTATTTAAGCCGACAGTTTTAAACTATGCACACGTATAGTACCTGACATTCTACATTAATTTGGAGTAACTTATATACGTCAGTGCTACCAACATGATTCTAAGACTGCTGAGAAGTCAAACTTTAAATACATGTAACTTCTATACTATCATTTGGATTTCAACCAAATTTCGTGTGTGCTGTGTGTACCATAACAGATATGACTATGCCGATTCTTAAGAGTAACCAGGGCTGCCAACTGTTACTAAATACTGTCTCTATTTTTGTTACCCTAATATCAATATACCAGAAAGTATGCAAGCCAATAGCTCTAAACTTTGCACACGTATAGTACCTGGCATTCTAGATTAATTTGGAGTAACTAATATAGACCTACGCCGGTGCTGCCAACATGATTCTAAGCCTGCTGATAGGTCCAATTTTAAAATGCATGTAACTTATATACTAGCAAATGGATTTCATTCAAAATTGACACAACAATAGATCATATTATTTCAGATTATTTCTGACCAATACATGTATGTCATTGTTGCCAACATGATTTTACGCACGCTGTTAGATCCAATGTTTAACAGCATGTGACGTCCATGCTATCCATTGGACTTCAACCAAATTTTGTATTCTGTACCTTAAGAGATGGAACTAAGAATATATTCAATCACCAGGGCTGCCAACTGTAGTTCTCTATTAGGCTACATTATGCCAGTATACAGTATTTCGAACTAATTGGAAATTTCAATATTACCAACTTAATTTCGTCATTATTCTAGATAGATCCATATAGATTAATCATTGGCATGAATCTTAAAATTTAAGAAAAGGAGGCTCTTTAGTTCGTCACGGAACTTCTTGTTAATCTTGTGGTCACACTGTCCTGATGCAAGGTTTCGACACTGATGTGTAACTATCTAACTGTCTGTTACTTCTTCACGCAAAACTTTATCTCCCGCAGAGATTTTGGTTGGTTCCTCAGTTTCGGGGCTGCGACAAGGCGGTCGTGTAACCCCGTGTACTTTGGGTGAGTATAGAATCTGTCTGATAAACGGTGTGAATTGTGATGGCTGTATTAGTCTGTAATTCAGGTAAGGACTGCAGACGGTCAATTTCAAGCAGTAGTTCCTAATGTTGCTATCAAATACTACCATCAACAACACCTAGCTGTGAACTTGGCTACTAGATGCCACCGCAACCAGCAACTCACAACGAACATTGGAACTTCCCCTCCAAAGGAAAGCATACTGAGGGATTTAAGCGCTTTTAGAAAATCCGACGACTTCAGCCGGCTTTGAACCCGTGACCTTGGGCATAGAAGTCCATCATGCTACCAGTTAAGTCACCGAAACCGCTTCACACTTAGTCGGATGGAAATCTGAATCTGATCTCGTGCAAGTGCGTTGTCATGGCAACGTCTGATGGCTCATCCCTCATCAATTTAGTAGTGTTGCCATGGCAACCACTGATAGCTCTTGGCATTTTCTTATAATTCCGAAATTATTTTTCTCATCCCTTGGCGTAATGGTGGGTCATATCAAAAATTCTTTCAGACAAAAGTTTTAGGTAATTATTAGGGGAATATTGTCCATTTTGTACGGTATTGATATTGTGCCTATTAAGAGAGATATGATTAATGTTTCCCGAAAAACCCACTTTTCCTCACCCCTTTGGTCAATGGTTGGTGCTATCAAAAAACTTTTCAAACATAAATTTTTGGGCCTTATCCGACACATAGTATGAACTTTGAATGGATTCGATATTTCAAATATTAAGAGAGTTATAGCGATATTTCACTTTTTCGAAAAAAGCCCCCCATTTTCACCCCCGTCGACCGATTGTGCCCATTTACGAACTTGACCGAGATTTTATAGGGATACATATTATGTAAAAATTTCAAAGTGATTGGTGCAAAATTGCGGTAGTTATCGTGTCCACAAGAAAGTGCTATATATATATATATATATACATAAATTATATATAAACTTTTGAACTGACGGTGGTTTTGGGGTCTAGGGGATGTGAAACGCGAAGATATGTCGAAATTTTCCGGAAGTCGAAACATGGTACCCATTGCAATAGTTAGCTTTCTAATGAAATCTACCTAAAAATATTATTTCACAAAATGATTGAATATCGGACTGAAAACTTATAATGAAAACACTATTGGTAGCGCTACATAACAGGAGACCAAAGGTATAAAAAAATGTAGGTAATGAAATTTGCCAAAGTAACTTACCTTTAGTAATGGTATCCGGAGATGTTAAAATAATAGATGTTGACTAGTCCGCTGCCATAAACCCACCCAGCCATCCCAAATAGATACACGACTTATATAGCAGAAATGAAGTCTTTTGGAGCCATCTTGCTTACTAAGTCAGGAATGCCAACCCCACGCATTTGGTACTATTTCACATCGGGTATAGAACGAGTAAACAAAAGAGCGTCGATAAAGTAATGTGATGAAAAATTGCGCCAATTGTCAGTGTTTATTTATGTATTTATAATGTTTTACATACAAAAACAGACCTAACCTGGGGCTTACGCCCCAGACCCCCTTGCTTGTGGTACTAGCAGTAATTTTCGACCAGGCAGTACCTAACCTAGTAGCGGACATAAATTCTATCTTATTAATGTTTTACGTACAAAAACAAACCTAACCTGGGGCTTACGCCCCAGACCCCCTTGCTTGTGGTACTAGCAGTAATTTTCTGCAAGACAGTGCTTAACTTAGTGGAAATTTGTAACAATTTCAAACTTTACGTGTCATATGGTGAATTTTGTATTGGACATGTTGGTAACATACTCAGATGTTCGTTTTTCGGGTGTCACATGACGTATGACGTAGTGTCCAAGATGGCGTCCATAGTGAAATGAAGACAATGCTAAAAGCATTATTTTCGTAAATAATCAATTAAAAGGAATTATTCCGGTGCAGCAGTGGCAATTGAGAAAGTAAAACGACTCCCAACATCTCCGAGAAAGGTTTGTCAATCATAAATACTATATTTTCAGTAATATACCTTGTTGAAAGTTACGACGGCTTGGTCTCCTGTTCTGTATACTCTGTGAGCTGCCTGAATAGGATTGACATTTCGCCGGAAATTCCACGTCAGTCATCACCCCGCTGCCTCTTGACCAATCCATGTTCGCATAGTTGATGTCATAATACTCTGCGTTGCGAGATTACAGCCCACGTGCTTCAGTGCCTGGTCAGCAGCTGTATCTCTGTCTTGTACAGTTTGGCAACCTCGTTCTCAGACCACATGGCGAGGCGAGAACTGTCAATCCCATTCTGGTAGCTCACGGAGTATAGTTTTAATGAATACCCATATGTTTGAAATTGATACCGTACCAAACCACTGTTGTCGAAAGCTACGGATAGTGTTACGTTAGGATCCACTGTACGTTATTGTCAGCGACTTGTCCTAATCATGCTGGTGAATTATAGACTTTATCTATAATTCTGTATGCTCCCTTCTTAAGGTTTAGCCTATACTTACTCCGCCAAGCTATTGAGGGCAACTGTTTCAGGAAACCACATTTAGGCCTACACTTGAATAAGGAAATTACGGGGTTAGACAACCGACGATACTGCAATTAAGTTACTGGTTGTACTACAGGCTTCATAATCAGCGCGAAGCCAATTTTTTTACAATTGCTGCAATCTTGTGCTAAAAGCAATCATGTTGGCACTACTGGGAAAATGCAGTAACACCCCTTACCAATAAAATGTTCAACTTCTTCCTCTCAATGAGATTATCAATTCCTGAGGTAAAGATAGTAATTTTCATAATGACTGGCACTGTATAAGGGTAGAGTTTCAGGCATTATTTTGACAATCTTGTTTCCATGAATTGATTTATAAATAGTCTAATCATCAGCAGACAAAAAATGAGCTGAGTAGTAATTTTATCAATGTACAGAGAGTCCTTTTAGAAACTTTGTGACGGAGTACCGAGGATTACGAGTGCATGCAAGCGGAGATAGTGAGCACAGTGGACGCAAGGACCAGCAAAGGTGAGCGGACATTATTGAGTAATCACTTCCGTCTGCAGCTGTGTCACCTGTCAGCGGCCTGCTATTGACACACGACATATGGTCTCACATGGGAAATCCCGCAGACCACAAATGCGGCTCCCACGGGTTGCGGCCAGAAAAGTGAAGTCTACCTTCTCTATAGAGTTTCAAATAATAGAAGAATATTAGCGAGGACAAGACAGCATGACAACTTACACCAGGCTTATTCAATGCCAACAAATAGCATGCCTTTCATGGCAAACAGCAAGACCATGGGGGAGGGGTTATTTAGGTTCTATAATTGATAAGCACTGAGGGATACCAGCAATCCAGTCTTTGCCCATGGATTCAGCCCCTCGGCCAGTTCATTCATATGAAAGTTTTAAAAATAATTCTGCACTATCAGCTGATTGGAAAAGCACTGGATTCCTTACCTTCAGGGGAAAATATCGTAGTCCTTGTATCATATCGCCTAGCCTGAAATTATAAGATAATAATCATTGTATATTATTCTGCAAAAATTTTCAAATCTCCTTAAGACACAGATAGTTAAGCTTCATTTTAATAAAACAGAATAAGAATGAACAGGTGATTAATTACGGTAGAGGTTATGTAAGGGGTAAGTTAATAGGATAGAAAAGAATACTTTTTCCTCCATGAAATGGATGCATGAGAAAGATGACAGAATGGATATGTTGTATAAGGAACACAAAACTAATTTCAAAGCTCAGAAAGATATTCATGCAGATTTAATCCTCCCTATATTTAAAGCAGCAGCATCCGAGAGGAAGAGCAGAAAAGTGTTCTCAAATTATGAAGAAATTGCATTTAACGCAAACAATGGTACGGCACATCTTAAGACCAGCGCTTTCAGTGTTACATAGTTTAAAAAGAAGAAATAATAATAATGAAATTAAATAAAATTCACAAGAATTTATATATACTGGCAAGTGAAATTATCAACGTCCATGGTGTTGTGTTAAGATATTTATACATTAATTAGCATTTATATCCTTCAACTAGTTTCTATTTATAAGGAAAATGCATTTTGCACGCAACCGGCAATCGATAAAGGCAGTAACCGACATTATGAATGATGCACAATCATGACAGTCATACATAACCTATATAATATACAAATATCGTGTAATTTACAGATTATAACCCCCTTTCAGAGCAAAGTACATAGTGCACAGGACTTTTGACAAAACTTACCATTGCAATTAATTACTATCGTACTTTTATAAACCACAAACAAATACGGTCTAACCCTACACAGGAGAAAATACAACCTCACGCTATTATCCACACACGGTGCAATGCCAACCTACAAAAACGTAATTTCAGGCGTTCAACACAACAGAATTGTTACAACTCTGTCATTTGTTTCATGCCAATATTGGAGAAGAAATTGTCTCTACCACCACATAAGGAATACATGTTGATTCTGTTAAGAACCCGGGTTGTTAAACATTTTGTCGATTTTGGAGTTTTCCTAGTAATTGCCACTTATTAATTTTGTTAGAAACGTGTCGTTGGTTATGGACGTCTTTGTCGATCCACGTCTCGCCGCCTCGCTACTAGCTCGATCATCGTCTCACCCGCACGCATGTTCGCCAATCCCACTGTATATAGCGATCTCTTAAGTTAACAGCCCTGGGGCAGCAACTCGCCAATCTTCTCTATTCTCCTCCATCCTCTTCAATTCGTGGTTGGTTCTTAAGTTTAGGGGTTGCGACAACCCAGCCCCGTGTACTTTGGGTGTGTGTAGAATCTGTCTGATAACCGGTGTTAATTGTGATGACTGTATTAATGTGTGTTATCTGTTTTTAAATTTAAGTACTGCAACTTAGAATTTTTCAAATAGTTCCTATTTTTGCCGCCAAGCGCCACCGTCAACGACTACTCACGGCCGACGGACTACTAGGCCAAGTTCAGAACTTAGCTACTAGACGCCACTGCAGTCGGCTCTTGTCAACGATCGTAGAAACCTAAGAGCGTTGTTTACATTCTTAACCTATCCAATTCAGCTTCACACAGGTGCAATTAGTGGAAGGTTCTTTAACATGCCATAAATCTATGACATGGGACCGCCGGCTTTACTTCCTCTCCGAAGGAAGGCATACTGAGGGATTTTTAACGCTCTTAAAAATCCGACGGCTTCGGCCGGGTTTGAACCCGCTATCTTGGGCATGGAAGCTCAGCATGCTACCGACTACGCCACCGAAGCCGCCCTTCAATTCGTGATATGATTTTGTGTTTTTGTCTGTCTCTGTCATTATCTGTGTGGTGTCTTCATATTGACAACTCCTGTTGAGGTTGGCTAAAAATGTCATTTTGATATCTATGGAAGTTGGCAACCCGCTGCTCTACACTGCGGTAAAGTTGTTACGTGAAAAATAAGTGCATGTCTGTTTTATTCAATCGAACAATACAATCTAATAGAAGTTATCTAAAAATATAAAAGAAAAGATTACTTCAACAGGTTATGGGCCCAGACACGCTCATTGAGCTAAGAGGATCGTGACAATCAAGAAATAAGAATTAGCAAGATCAGCGTACCAGCAAACGATGACTGAAGAAGATAGTGTGGTTGAGCTTAAAGGTTTTACCATTCTAAAAAAATGCAGAAAACTATATTTTATGGGAGCTAGATTTTACAACGCTGCTCCAATCCAGGTATCTCCTATCTTTTCTGAAAGGAACTGCTACAAAACCAAATACGGATAAGGCAAAGGAGTTGGAACAATGGGAGGCCAAGGATGCCAAAGTTAGGTACTACATTCTCAAGACAATAGATTACTCTTTGAAACCTCTAGTGCTAACTTGTGAAACGTCAAAATCGATGATCGATCTCCTAACAAAATTATACAAGAGAGACACCGAACAACAGAAGTATCAGCTACTGTCATCTTTCTGCGGATACAAGTATGATAACAACAAAACCCTCATGCAAAATATATCTGAAGTAAGAAATCTAGTGGCAAGACTCAGGAGTCTAAAAGAAGACATTAGTGAACAGATGGTAATCACCAAAATAATTACCACTCTGCCAGGCCAATACAGATATTTTAATACAGTGTGGGAGGCCACACCCGCTGCTGAGAGAATCCTGGAAAATCTAATTTCAAGACTTATGATACAAGAAGAATCAAATACAACTGTAGAACTCAAAGTAGCTTTCAAGACTGAAAAGAAATCCAACAAGCCAAGTCAAGTGAAATGCTACAAGTGCAACAAGATTGGACATAAAGCTAACAACTGCCCTCCTAACAGGCAAGACCAGGGAAGACCAAAACAGAAGCAACAGCAGCAAGCTTCAGGAAAAAGTGATCTACAGTGTAAAAATTGTAATAAAGGTAGGCACGAAACCTCTGACTGCTATGCAGGTAAAACTTTTGAACCATGCAAATATTGTGAGTTAGACAATCATCCAGATTGGAATTGCCACAGAGAGAAGCTGCGTAGAAAAAGGGTTCAAAATAAAGAACATGAGCTATACGTGGTTGAAAAACAATGCCATACAACAGAAGAAAAATCTGGAGAAGAATTTCTTGAAGAGTTTGTTGTGGATAGTGGATGCACGAGCCATATGACCAAACAAGATGCGCTGCTCACCAACAGGAGAACAACTGAGCCTCAAAATATAAAAGTTGCAAAGAAAGACGGGACTATGGTCACTGAACTTGAAGGAGACATTGAAACCAAAGATATCATATTTCAGAATGTCTCATGTGCCTGAGCTGAGTAGAAATCTACTGTCAGTGAACTGTGTCACAAATGGAGGTGGAACAGTTCTGTTTAAAGGCAACCAAGTTAAAATATTTGACAAGAATGAAAATGTCTTAATGACAGGCAGTAAAAATGAAGTAGACCTGTTCGTGATAGACATGAAAAACAACTTGGAAGCTCACGTGACAAAGAAAGAAGAAACAAATACCGCCATGATGTGGCATCGGAAGATGGGCCATATCAGTACAAGTTATCTGAAGAAACTGCCAGAACTCAGCCAAGGACTACCAAGCAGCTTGTCAAAATGTGAAGAAATCAAGATAGTGTGATGTGTGCACAGAAGCTAAACAAGTAAGAGTTCCTTTCAATACTGTGAGAGCTAGAGCTACACGCCCATTGGAGATAATACATAGTGATGTATGTGGAAAGCTTGATCCACCAACATACAATGGCAAAAATTATTTTATGACAGTGCTAGATGACTACACCCATTTTCTGGAAGTGTACCTTCTAGAGACAAAGGATGAAGCTGAAGAATATCTGCAGGAATACATCATTACAGCTCAAGCTAAATTCAACATGAAAGTGCACAAACTGAGGATTGACAATGGTGGCGAATACAACAGTGATTTCTTCAAACATTGGTGCAAGAAAAACGGAACAGTGCTGGATAACACTGTTCCTCATACTCCAGAACTGAACGGGAAAGCGGAGCGCATGAACAGGACTCTGCTTAATAAACTCAGAGCTATGCTACTTGATGCCCAACTAGAAAATGACATGTGGGGGCATGCCGTCCAATCAGCAGCATATCTCCTCAACAGGAGTTAATCCTCCACCTGTGAGAAGACACCAGCAGAACTATGGTATGGCAAGAAACCAGTCTTGTCAAGAATGTTCATCTTCGGGCAAGAAGTGTACTCAAAAGTAGTACGAACGAACATGAAACTCAACAGTAGAAGTAACAAAGGAATATTTGTGGGATATACAACAAATGGTTACAAGATATTCAACAAAACAACCAAGAAAATCTACACTTCCCATGACATAATACCTGTCTATGAGCCTGAGAAGAGAACAGCCCCAGCATCAGTTGTCACTGTGGAAGATTTTGATGAGGATGAAAAGGAAGATGAAATAAATAATCAAGAACAAGAAGACATGGCTTTAGACCAGGAAGGAGTACTATTGACTTGATCTTTGCTGCAAGAATGCTTATTGAGAAACATCTTGAAAAAGGGAAAGAATTAGTAATGGTATTTCTAGATATAGAAAAAGCTTATGATAAGCATTGCAAGATCAAAAATTTGGGAATGTTTAGAAAGGCACAGTGTGCCAAAAGGCTTGATAAACAAGATCAAAATGCTGTATGAGAACACAAGGGCATGTGTAAGAATAGGTAATGGGGAAAGCAGATGGTTCACAACAAAACAAGGAGTCCAACAAGGAAGTTCACTGTCTCCATTACTATTCATCACAGTGATGAACATAATCCTGAAGAGAATAAAAGAAGAACACGGTAATGAAACAAATGCCCTTGTCTTTGCAGATGACGTCATGATTTGGGGAGAAAGTGCCAGAGAGGTACAAGAAAAACTGGATTCATGGGACAAGCTGTTCAAGGAGTATGGGTTGAAAATAAGCCAAAGTAAGACAGTAGTGATGACAACAGGACTGTCTAATGCAACCATTTACCTGAATAATCAGCCTCTACAAATTGTTGATCAATTTAAATATCTTGGTAGCACAGTGTGTAAGGATAACAACATCAACAGTGAAGTAACAAATAGAACTAGTAATGCAGCCTCCTTCTATGCACAAGTTAGAACTCTACTGTGGGATAATAAAGTGCCCAGGAAGTGTAAACATTTACTGTTTAAGACATACTACATCCCAATCCCAGTAGAAACATGCACCCTGTCCAGAAGAGAAGAAAGTAGGATTCAGGCATCCGAAATGAAGTTTATAAGATCAATGCTTCAAAGGACAAGGAGAGACAAAGTAAGGAACGAAACAAACAGGACAGAGGCTGGCATAGATATCAGTGCTACAAAATATTTGCAGAAGCAACGATTAGGATGGTATGGGCATCTTCAAAGAATGGGAGATGAGAGGACACCAAAAGCTTATTTCAACAAGATTATCCCAGGAAAAAGACCAGTAGGAAGACCAAAGAAGAAATGGTTGGACCAAATCAAGGATGATCTAGAAGACAAAGGGCTAGACTGGAGAAGGACCCATGAAGACCAACTATTCATGGACAGGAAAAGGTGGCGAGGGCTCGTTAACAGCACCCGGGCGACTGGAGCTGGAATTTGATGATGATGATGATGAAGAAGACAACGAATCAGAAGAAAGTGAAGATTCGAGTAGTGAAGAAGAAGAAGAAGATGATGGGGGAAGAAGAACAAGAGGATCAACAACCACGCCAAGAAAATGAACAAAACCAAAGAGAAAATGTACGTCACGAAAATCAAAGAGTGGACGAAGAACAAGGAAGACCAAGAAGAGAGAGAAAAAAGCCTGCCTGGCACAAGGATTATTATATGGGCTCTGAAGATGAAGAAAATGAAGCTCTACTAACGTATGAAGATTGCATGGAAAGCGCTGAAAAGAAACAGTGGGAAAAAGCCATCCAAGAAGAGAAAGAATGTCTTAAAAAGAATAATACATGGACAATGGTTCCAGAAAAATATGCCAAAGGCAACAAAATAATAACTAGCCGATGGGTATTTAAACTAAAAGAAGATGGAAGATATCGTGCTAGAGTTGTAGCTAAGGGATGTCAGCAAAAAAAGAATTCTCTAGACTTTGGTGACACATATTCATCAGTTGCGAGAATTCAGTCCCTCAGAGTTCTACTCGGCATAGCAGCTATAAGAAAATATGTGATCAAGACATTTTACATAAAGTCAGCTTTCTTGTATGGAGATCTCAAAGAAGAAATATTCATGAGACCACCACAGGGGTTTAATCATCCGGGCATGGTGTGTGCACTCAACAAAGCACTTTATGGACTGAGACAAGCGTCAGTGGTACAGAAAACTAAATGATTTCCTAAAGACTGAACATCTGGAACAAACAAAATCTGACAGATGTGTCTTTACTAACAAGAAGAAGACCCTATTCATTGCCCTTCATGTGAACGACGGATTGATTATGGGCCAAACAGAAGAAGAGGTGGAAAAACTGCTGAAACGACTGAAGGAAACTTTTGAAATTGTGGTGTGTGACCGTCCAAAACAATATTTAGGCATGAACATAGAGATTCAGCATGATGGAATCTCACTGTCTCAGAAGAACTACTCTGAACAGATAATAGAACGCTTCAAGCTAGGAAAATCCAAACCCAAGTCAACACCAATAGTGAAGAAAAAGACAACATCTGCTTTAAAAGAAGAGTTTGCTTATAGAGAGGCCGTTGGCAGCTTACTGTATCTGTCTACCAAGACTAGACCTGACATCAGTTTTGCTGTCAATCATGCAAGTAGGCATACCACTGATCCTTCTCAAGAAGATGTCATAAATGTAAAAAAGAACAATAAGATACTTAAAAGGCACTGCCACAAAAGGGATTAAGTATGTTGCAAAAGAAGCAGATCTACTGAAAATTGAAGCATTCTCCGACTCTGACCTGGGAGGAAATCAAGATAGAAAGAGCACAACAGGATTTGTAATAAAATATGCAAATGGACCTATTGCCTGGTGCTCCAAGAAACAGACTACAGTGGCACTATCATCTGCTGAAGCTGAGTATGTGGCTGCAGCAAAATGTATAGCACAGCTGAAGCACATCACCACATTTGTTCATGAACTGCTCAACAGAAAGCCAACAGTGACTCTGTTCATGGACAATATGAGTGCCATTGATATGATCAAGTCTGGGCAGCTCACTCTAAACAGCAATCACATTGACATAAAATATCATTTTGTCAGTGATGAGTTGAGCAAAGGATGATTCAAGATAAAGCATGTCTACACAGAAAATCAACAAGCAGATATCTTTACCAAGGCCCTCAACAGGGTGAAATATCAACAATTCCGAGATCAGCTTGTCATGTAAAGCAAGAAACATCAAGACTGCTACTTTGTATATTACTTTATTGACTTTATTTACCATTATTTTGCGCCAAATTGTATGTTTATCAAAATCTCCTTTTTACAGGGGGTATGTTGAGGTTGGCTAAAAATGTCATTTTGATATCTATGGAAGTTGGCAACCCGCTGCTCTTTTGTTTAAATAAAATACACACATCAAAAAAAGTTTTGCATCACCTCGGTTCCCAGATCTCCGGCATATAGACGTTGACTGTGTATATTGTATCAAAGATACAGTCCCTTTGACTGTTCATAGATGTCACTAAAACTGCTCAAAGATGTAAACAACCATGCATTAGACGGAGGGGGTACGACAGCCGATCAGTTCCAGTCATTCCACCAGGACGAAGGTACGCTGGTCATGTTGTCTGTAGTTCTACCATGCCTAGAAGGTCAATACCGCAGTTCGATCGCGTCCGCATTGTTACTTTGTGTCAAGAAGGGCTCTCAACAAGGGAAGTTTCCAGGCGTCTCAGAGTGAACCAAAGCGATGTTGTTCGGACATGGAGGAGGTACAGAGATACAGGAACTGTCGATGACAGGCCTCGCTCAGGCCGCCCAAGGGCTACTACTGTAGTGGATGACCGCTACTTACGGATTGCCGCTCGGAGGAACCCTGACAGCAATGCCACCATGTTGAATAATGCGTTTCGTTCAGCCACAGGACGTCGTGTTTCAACTCAAACTGTGCGCAATAGGCTGCATGATGCGCAACTTCACTCCCGACGTCCATGGCGAGGTCCAGCTTTGCAACCCCGACACCATGCAGCGCGGTACAGATGGGCCCAACAACATGCTGAATGGACCCCACAGAATTGGCATCGCGTTCTCTTCACCGATGAGTGTCGCATATGCCTTCAACCAGACAATCGTCGGAGACGTGTTTGGAGGCACCCTGGTCAGGCTGAACGTCTTAGACACACTGTCCAGCGAGTGCAACAAGGTGGTGGTTTCCTGATGTTTTGGGGTGGCATTATGTGGGGCCGACGTACGCCACTGGTGGTCATGGAAGGCTCCGAAACGGCTTTACGATACCTGAATGACATCCTCCGACCCATAGTGCACCCATATCGGCAGAATATTGGAGAGGCATTTGTCTTCATGGACGACAATTCTCGACCTCATCGTGCACATCTTGTGAATGCGTTCCTTCAAGATAACGACATCGCTCGACTACAGTGGCCAGCATGTTCGCCAGACATGAACCCTATCGAACATGCCTGGGATATGTTGAAAAGGGCTGTTTATGGACGTCTTGACCCACCAACCACTCTGAGAGATTTACGCCGAATTGTCGTTGAGGAGTGGGACAATTTGGACCAACAGTGTCTTGATGAACTTGTGGATAGTATGCCACGACGAATACAGGCATGCATCAATGCAAGAGGACGTGCTACTGGGTATTAGAGGTAGTGGTGTGTACTGCAATCTGGACCACAAATGCTGAAAGTCTAGCTGTATGATGGTACAACATGCAATGTGTGGGTCTCATGAGCAATAAAACGAGCTGAAATGTTGTTTGTGTTGATCTCTATTCCCTTTGTATTTAAAGGTTCCGGAACTCTTGGAACCGAGGTGATGCAAAACTTTTTTTGATGTGTGTAAAATCTACACTGCGGTAAAGTTGTTACGTGAAAAATAAGTGCATGTCTGTTTTATTCAATCGAACAATACAATCTAATAGAAGTTATCTAAAAATATAAAAGAAAAGAAAATAAGAATCTCACCAAGTAGGATAAATCTACAACGTGGTGACAGTTCGTATGGTTTCTTAATTGGCAACTCAAGCTAACACTTGGGGCGCTGCAGTCGGTCTGGATAAGTAGGGTAAAAATACTCAATAACAGGCGTTTGATATGGAATACTTTTTATTTTTCGGTTATAATCAGTAAATGTGGTCCCTGAAATAATGACAGTATTATTTTAATTGTATATATGTATAACTGAGCGATACACGTGATCTAATGTGTGTGTTCCACTGGATTTTATGTGTCAATTGCATAATATTATCAAGCATCGGTTGTCTGCTGGTATTTGTTTTTGAGCAGTTCGAGTCATGGCGCTGTTACGTTTAAAAGCTATATTTGAGTTTGTTCACTGTACCATAGACTCTAGAAATTATTTGCTGCTTGGTAGGGCGAAGGGATGAGTTTAACTTGTATTAATACTCGGGGGATACAGGAATTGCTTGATTTGGATGGTTAGCAGGTGGGTTTGGTGTTCAATATCGGACTGGTAGCAGGTTCTCGCAGGGTAGATATTTACTCTGCGAAGTCAAATTAGGCCTATATGACTCGTAGTGGAATGGCTTGGATATCGCAGAGCGAGGTGATTGCGGTTGGTAGGGTTATTGGAAATGAACTAGGGAGCGGGTAAGGATACCGGACTGATGAAGCTTGGCTCTCCTCGGCTGGTGTAGCTTGGCTGTCTTGGTACAGCTTGGCTCGGCGAGACTGTGCTTGGCTGTCTAGGTGCGGCTTGGCTCGGCGTAACAGTGAACAACCCTCCTGTCGTCAGTGAGTGGTCCAACTCACTCCTGTTGCACGTATTAATTTGGTATCATCACCTTTCGGCTATTGCTATTTGCATCTTTTGGAAAGTGATGACAACTTATATCCCCAGCCCTCTTATACATCGACTTCCAGCCGTAAACTGAGCAATATACTTTGTTTTCACTCATTTTGCACTCTATCAACGTGTAAAACTTATTACTTATGTATAAAGACACGAAGAATTTACCACGATCTGCTTACCAATACAGGTGACAAATGTACCCTACTTGGTAAGTTTCTAATTTTTACCGCTAGATGTCATATCAGATAGCTGGAGTTGCCTATAATAGAGAAAAGATTCGCACAATGTGCAAAGAAAACATATTAGTTCTCAGCATCGAGACAGAATTTAGTCAGCGACACTAGTCTTTTCCCGCAAAACATTGCGTGGTACCTCTCACAGCTTCTTCCGCACAATTTGCATGTACACTGTAATTCTTGTGGTTCATGATAGTTGGCTCTGCTGCATATCCGGTGGTGAAAACCGTGAACAGCGAAACGCGTCATTAAGTGTCTTAGTTCATATCCTGGCTTTTTCCAATCACTGTTTAACATTGCGTCTGTAGTGTAAAACTCCAGCCATATGTCTTCCCTTTTTCTTTGAAGGTCTAAAAGCAAGCACTGATACGCATGTGTAGAGGGTAGATGTAGTTGCAGGCGGAGATCTTCTATGAAGAAATTTTCCCCAGCCAGCACATATACCAGGCGCGAACGGGTGTACTTTGATACACCCAACGTCTTTTTTAGGAATTTTGCTTTTACTTTTTCCAAGTCCGTTAGATTACTTTTGGTAAGGTGTTCCCAAATTAACTCCATGCCGTATGTTATGATGGGCGTAATTTTCAATTTAAATATTTCCATTGCTGTTACCAGCGAGATCTGTGGAAGAGTTTTTAGACTTATCATGGCTAAGGTCGCAGCTGTTATTCTTTCTTTGACATGTATCGTAAAGACATTTCCATATGTCTGTAATGTGATTCCTAAGTATTTAAAGTATGGAACAGTTGTTATTGGTTCATTTCTGTATGTGATCTTGTCATTGGTTGCTGATTTGCCTCCTTTCCTGAATGTCATTACAACGGTTTTCTTTTCGTTAATTTGCAGTTCATTTTTGGTGGCCCACTTTTCCAGCTGGTCAAAGGCTTTTTGAAGTTTTGTTATCTCGGGTGACATAAGAACCATGTCATCAGCATATTCCAGTATTTTGACGTCTGCTTGGATGCATTTGATGATATCTGATGTTGCTATGTTGAACAATAGTGGGCTAAGTGGATCTCCCTGCAACACGCCATTTTTCTGTTCTAGTGGCCTGGATCGATCAACACTATCATCTATTTGTACCAAGTTACGGCCAAGTATATCTCTAATAGAGCCTCCGTGGCTTAGGCGGCAGCACGCCGGCCTCTCACCGCTGGGTCCGTGGTTCAAATCCCGGTCACTCCATGTGAGATCTGTGCTGGACAAAACGGAGGCAGACAGGTTTTTCTCCGGGTACTCCGGTTTTCCCTGTCAAAAAATTCATTCCAGCAACACTCTCCACTATCATTTCATTTCATCTGTCATTCATTGAATCATTGCCCCGGAGGAGTGCGACAGGCTTCGACAGCCGGCACAGTTCATATCCTCGCCGCTAGTTGGGGGCTTCATTCATTCCATTCCTGACCCGGTCGGAGACTGGAAGCAGGCTGTGGATTTTCATTTTCATATCTCTAATAATTCTCGTGATGTAATTTTCCCCTATGAATACTTCCAGTTTTTCTATTATCATGGATCTATTTAAAAGGTCAAATGCCTTGGTGTAATCCACGAAAATCACATGAAGCTTTCCTCTCCGGTATTTCAAAACTTCCTCGATTTCGTCCTTAAGGTATTTCACAGCGTGTAAAGTCGATTTGACCTTGGTGAACCCGAATTGCTCTTCAGGGATGAATATCTCTATCATTTGGTATAGTCGGTTATTCAGAAGACTCGTTAGGATTTTGAAGGCTGTGCATTCTAATGCTTTGCCCCTGTATGCATTTGGATCTTCCATATCTCCTTTGCCTTTATATAACAGCTTCAGCGTGGCATGTCGCCAGATATTTGGAATTGTTCCTTGTTTTAGGCATTCATTAAAAATGTCTGTCCATAGGTCTAAAAAGTATGGGGCCCTGCTTTTGATATGCTTATAGTAAATCCCATCTGGCCCACATGCCTTGTTTTTCTGAGTGTTCCTTATTACTTTATCTAATTCTGCTGGCGTGAAAGGTTCAATATGCATTTCCGTATCTTTTATTGTTTGAGGTCGTGTTTCACGTGCCTGAAGTACTTTTTTAAAATGTTCTTCCCATATAGTCATTGGTATATCTTTTGGGAAATGCGGTTGGTTTGTGTAGAGTGCCTTATACCATTTCTCTGTTGCTTCTTCTATCAATTTTTGTTCTTCTCTTTTTTGAATTTTTCTTTTGCCCTTTTCACGTTTTCCTTATATTGTTTCCTAGCATCTGAATATTGTTGTAAATTAAAATCATTGGGTATTTTTACTGCTCTATGTAGTGCTATTAAGGCCTCTTTTTTCGCTTGGATGCATTTCCTGTTGAACCATTGATTTTTCGTTCGTTTTGGTCGAGGGATGGGGATTGAGTTCTATTTGATGAGTTTTTCCAAGTTAGCTATTGCTGAGTCCAAATTCCCCATCTTTATTAACAGCTGTATATAATGTGTGTTGATGTGAGCAATAGCATCTGTGTCTATTTTTCTGCTGAATTTCGTTTTTTCCTCCTGGACAGTCGTTAGTTGTACGTTTGGTAGAATTATAGTAGTATCCACAGGCAGATGTTTTCTCGCAACTACATTCGTGATGATAGTTTGTTGAACTATACTGACGTTACTAAAGACTAGATCTATTGTACTTGTACCATTCACTCCAATATAAGTTTTATCGTTGCGGTTATTTATTAACCTCAGTCCTTCCCCATTTATATAATTCATGACAACTTTTGATTTTGTCTGTTCTGTATCAATTCTGCAGTTCAGATCACCAGCTAGTACTACTGTGTCTGCGTTTGATAACATATAGAAGGCGGTTGCTAGTTCATCTATTATTTCCTCTTCTTTATAATATGGTTGGAAATACGCACCGATAATTTTGCATGATATCGTTTCCACGACTAGAATATTATCTGTTCTTTGTATTAATTTAAAGGGAGCTAGTTTGGGTTTTAGAAGAATAGTTATACCGCCTATTGGTCTTCCTCTATCGCCTTGTTTTGCAAAAGAGTGCACGGAATAAAAATTTTCGTAACTCCAGTCTGAGGTGAGGAAAGTTTCAGTTAATATCACTGCATCGTATGTCTGTAGTAGGTCTGCTGGGATGAGTTGGATAGTATTTCTTATTCCTTCTGAATTCCATAATAATATTCTCAATGATTCTTCCGGACGATTCGTTTGGCGTTCTTGTATTATTCTAAATTTAATTAAAGGTAGTTTCTTGGGTCTCTCTCCATCCTCGAAAGAAACGAAAACGTCTCACTAAAATTCTTTTTGGCCAGAACTGTGGGACTGAGATTGTTTCTAAATATTGGAATGGGATGCCTACTTTGAAGGACTTGCCTTCCCCACGCGTTGCTAATTCTTCACACTCTATGTGACCTTTTATACCATTTTTCTCCAAGAAATTTTTAACATGTTCCGCACTTGTTTCTTTTTTCGCTTTCCCTACATAAAGCCAAGCTGATTTTCCCATGGCCTGCAGTTCACAATCCTGTCGGCTGGTGCCTATCAGGGGTTGACCTCTTGTCATTGGTATGAACCTTTTCCGATCTATTTTTTGAATACACTCCACACCCTCTTCTATTTCTTCCTTATCTTCTGACCTTATCATTTCCAGAGTTGCCATTGTCTTACTTGGACGTTTCATGTGTCTCTTTTTGTACACAACTTTGGTGAAGCCTGCTTTCTCCTCATCTTCTTCTACTGCCGAATCACCATCCCTAGCCTCTTCTATGTTCGCCACAAATTCTTCTCTCCTATTCAGAGTTTCCTCCGTATTAGAACTTTCAGTCATCACTTGTCTTTTGAAGGATACTGTTCTTCTTGTATCTTCCATGTTGCTGGAATTTTCATCTGTGAGGAGACTTGACCTTGTGCTACTGCCTACGTTTTTCGCTTTCCGAGATTGCTCTTGTAGTTTATTTATCATTTCAGCTAACTCCTGTAACTGCCTATTCATATCATCCCTTATGCGATCAATTTCATGTTTAATGGTCTCTCCTGCTTTATGGGATTGGAAGTCTTGCTCGCATTGGTAGCATAACCATAATAATTTGGATTTCTTTTTCTTTGTCGCCTTAAGCGCATTGTATTGTCCTTGTTGTAGTTCCGTGCAAGCCATATGATGCCATCTTTGACATGGTTTCTTGTATGGGTGAACAGAGCAAGACCAACTACAATACTCAGACCTTAATGCAGGTCTCGAAAGTGTGAAAATGGCGTACGCTGAAGCCCCGGCATATTGTTTGTTTACATTCGTTGCTGGGATACACTATTTAGCTTTGATTAGCTTCGTTTGATGAAAGTTGGGATAAACTGTCGCTCATCTGTAATTTTTAGTGTGTTCTGTATGTCTGTAAAGTCCAGTTCGCGTAAATGTACTGCAATCGTATGTAAATATGTGATAATACGCTTAATATGGACTGGTTCGTTTGTGTGACGATTGTCCAGTCAACCGATGGCATTGTGTCATTTACTTCGGATGTTAAAGTACCTAAGACTAAAGCATAATACAAGTGTCTCAAGAATATACACCGCAATGAGTTGCTAGTTAGTGACAATATAATAATAGCTTAGTACACTTCAGGAGAGTCGAACTTAATTACGTAAAGGGAAAACGCAATGAGCATCTACGGCTAGACCAAACCTTTGACGTTATCTTAAACGCTCAGCAATATGTGCCTCCGTAAATGCTTACCAGTCTGGCAGATGTTCTACACTGCCTTGTATACACGCCAAATAATACAGTGAACTTCAGTTTTATTGGTTAAGGAAGATGTACACCCCTGTGCCAAACAGTGAACTCATTGTGTTCCGTCATTATTCATACTTTTGTGATTCTTACAGCTTGCAAGTTATTTTTTTTATTATGATGTGTGTAATAAAGTGTTCGGAGTACCTTGCCAAATATGTACTTATATTGCGAGATGGTGTGCCGCGATAATTTCGTAAGAGGGAGATGGTGCTTTCCAACCTATAGTACTTTACTAACTCAACTATTTCCAGCGTACAACTATTCCAAACGGTAACAGCGAATGTTTAATAGGTTAGATGGTAACATATTATAGTGTCCCTTGTGTGTAGTATTCTCCATACTTATATTCTGATATCCACACGACGACTTCTTTGCATATTTCAATCAACTAATTCGGTGTGAAGTTTTACCCGAGATTTTAGACAATTCCACGAGAGGTCTTAATTGAATTGTATTTCTTGGCGTTGGTTCGATTATTTCAGTCAACTATTCTCATTCCGATTGTGTACACAAATACTCTGCATGTGCTGGGACAGCACTTCAATAACCGGGTACTTTCTTCTAGTCCTACTTCAGAATCTGTTTGATTTTATGCTAATAATATGAATCTATAATTACTGAACTTAAATACAAATCGTGATAACTCGCCAAAAAGCGTCTTATTCAACCACAGAAACAGTGAGACTATTGTAGCTGCCCCTTGGGTGAAGACGAAACCTATAATTCGAGGCCAGCACTATATAGATAAATTAATTCAGGTAAGTCTAAATTATTGATGCATATTTCTTCGGATCCTAGTCTCGTCTTGTGATATCTTTTATGCTCTTAGGTGATTAAACATAATAATTTACACGAACTGTGACAAGCCCGATGACATGATCTTAGCTATTCGTAGGGCAACCATCGCCGCCATGTTTTTTCTACATTAAGGTCTGAGGATTGTAGTTGGTCTTGAACAGAACGTGTTAATTTGTTTGTGTTTTTATACACAAGTAATTTCCAAATCGAAGTAAGTCGCCACGTAGATTTAGCAGTTGGGTACAATTTTGAAAGAGGAAACATTTTTCTTCCGGTAATGGGGCTACTGTGTGTTCAATGCATTTTAAAAAGGGAGACTATGATGAAACGCAACTTTTGAAAATGAAGTTGATGCCTACGAAAAGCTACAAGGTCCAAAATTGAAGCCAGGACCTGTTCCTTCAATAAGGTGTATGAGAAAGAGAAAGATATGTCACATTACATAATGGAGTGTTTGGGCGGTGAGGGATGAAATAATATATGAGTAAATTAAGTTGTACAGCATTGTCTTCTAATCACAGTCTTGCTACGTGAAGCTATCACGAATGAGTTGTGATCATATCAATTGCGATTGAAGTGTTAAAGTAAATTAACATTTATGGAGAACTTGTCCACGGTGAAAAGGAGTCAAAGTGAAACAAAATACATTTAATTAAATGTTCCCCCGCTACGCTGGGAGACATCGGATCAAAGGTGTGTTTTTCAGATTTAGATGATGAATACTTGTTGCCTTGGTAACCCTATAGGAGGTCTAGTTAGTTAGTTAGTTATTGTTGTTTTAAGGGGCGGAACTACGAGGTCATCTGCCCCTATAGGAGGTCTAGATGGCCTTTAAAATAATGTGTAGGGGTTTTTAGATGATGGATACTTGTTGCCTTGGTAACCATATAGGAGTTCTAGATGGCCTTCACACTTCAGATTTAGATGATGAATACTTGTTGCCTTGGTAACCATATATGAATTCCAGATGGCCTTTACACTTCAGATTTGCGGCTTCAGTAGCGTAGTTGGTTGCATGCTGAGCTTCTATGCCCAAGATCGCGGGTTCAAACCCTGTCGAAAAGGTCGTATATTTTCAGTGCGTTAAAAATTATTCAGTATGCATTCCTTCGGAGGGGAAGTAAAGCCGGCGGGCCCATGTCATAGATTTATGGCATGTTATAGAGCCTTCCACTAACTACAATTATTGTGTGAAGCTAAATTTGTAAGTTAGATTTTATTAACACTGTGTTAGGATCCAACGTTCGTCGCCAGGTGGTGGTTGCAGTGGCATCTAGCAGCCAAGTATACAGCTAGGTGTCGTTGACGGTAGCATTTGGTAGTAAAAGTAGGAACTACTTGAAATGGATCGTCTGCAGTCCTTACCTGAATTACAGATAGCACACACTAATACAGTTATCACAATTAACACCGTTAATCAGATAGATTCTACACACACACAAAGTACACGGGGCTACATGACCGCGTTGTCACAGCCCCTAAACTGAGGAACCAACCAACCATAGTTCAGATTTAGATCATGAATATCTGATGTCATGGTAACCACAGAGGAGGCCTAGATGACCGTCTCACATTTTGATCTTATTACACAAATTTTTAATTGTTCTCCGTCTCAAAGATCTTAAAGTCATAATCAGAGTATAATCAGAGTGCTATGTGATTAGACCATCACACAGATTTTATGAACCACGAGCAGTAAAATTGTACTGTGAGCGATATGATTTCTTAATACCAACAACCTGCCTGGCAGATCAAATTAAAATATAGGCTACTGTTTCCCGATAGATCTAGGATATTGTTGTACTTCAAATGAACTTAATGACAATGCACCAAATTTCAAAGTAATTTGAAAAATAAGATTTGCACTGAATTAGTGGTCCATCACTCAATATTGTGTACAGAAGTGGAACTAACACATCTAAAGATGAACGAAACTTGGAGAAATCGTTCAGGTACATTTTGATCGACAACTAGGAACGACTTGCCAGTTTGCTTCGAGATGGTAAATAATGTTCGTTCTGGCTCAAACAGATACGGACGAATGTTATTTACATCCATTATAAGTCTTTTGACGAACACTAACAATGGCAACAGAAGAACACGGCAGCAGCAGATGGATTTGTCCCGAAGGGGATCTTTAACGTGCCAGTAAATCTACTAACACGGCTCCCTCGCATTTGTGCACCCTCAAATGCCAGCTGACTGCGCCAGGATACGAACCTGAAACATACGGTCCAGCAAGCGAGAACGTTACCGCCGAGCCACGCCGCCAGTCCGGTCGATTATGTCTCCAGATCCATAACATTCTTTAGATACTTCTTATCTTTCTTTCTTCAATGATGGTAGCAGTTTTTATCTAGGTTGTGGCGTTTGGTAGAGGTAAATCGTTTCTAAGGTCTTCAACAAAGAATAGTTCTATTATACTCTTTGATAATAACAACGAGTTATAACTATACTCATACATTTAGGAGAAAGTAGGCTATATGTTCTTTACTGAACATCTTGTTTCAATATACTGCTTACGATTAGATAGGTAATTTTTAAACCATGTCCAAGCTACTCCTCGGATACCTGCTTTATCAAGTTTTCCTAAAAGAATTTCATGGTCAACAATATCAAACGCCTTTCTCAGGTCTATGAAAAGGCCACTCGCTGTCATCTTATTGTCTAAAGACATCCTGCAAGTTAGAGATAATATCAATTGTGGCTATTTCTGTGCTTGAGTTTTCTCGGAATCCATATTGCCCTTTGTAGAAGTAATCATTTTTATTTAAGAAATTAACAATTCTGTTTTTTACTACTGTTTCGAGTACCTTGGATATGGGTGGGAGGATGGAAATGGGCCTGTAATTGTCCGGATTGCTTTTGTCACCTCCTTTATAGACTGGTATGACTCGTGCTATGTTTAGATCATCAGGCACCAGACCAGTCTCTAATGATACATTTATTAAAGTAGTTAGTGGGCTACTTAGCATGTCAATGGAGTTTTTTAACAATTTCACTGACATACCATCTATGTCTTGGCTACTTTTCATTTTAAGGCTTAATATAATATTGCGAATTTCCATCTCATTAATCGGGGTCATAAATATGGAATCTATGATGACATTAATTTCATTAACTTTCTTCCCTGGGGGGATGTTTATGGCTAATTTGTGTGTTATGTTTATAGAGTGAGTGTTTAGAGCATTGCAAATATTTTCTTTTCCTGTGAAAGATTTACCGTCAATTATTATCTCACTGGGACCATCTTTGTTTTCAGTTGTGCAGTTGTAGATCATTTCATTGATTACTTTCCAAGTATGTCTTATGCTATTGGCATTCAATGTTAATTTATGTTCATAATATGAGGATTTCAGTTTCCGTTTTAAAACTGTCACTTTGTTCCTACATATTATGTGCTCTTCCTTTAAGAGGTTATTGTTTCTGTGAATGCTAGTTTTAAGTTTAGCATGTAGTAGGTCCCTTTGTTCCATTAGTTGAATTAATTCTGTTGTTATCCATGGGTTTTTGTGGTTCTGGTGTATTTCCTTCAAAGGTGAGTCAGTGTTTTCTTTGTTGGGTGTCTGTGTCAAGATTTTGTGTTTCATGGCGATGTAAGTTTCGTTTAGATCATCTAAGCAGTCTATTTGATTAAGATCATTAGAGAATTTGTTTTTGTTCATGTACCGGTAATTTTTATTCACGTTTTATAAAACTCTACGGAATTATACAATATCTGTTAGTTTCATTTTATCGTCTATTATTTTCATAAACAGAGAAAAGCTTGAGCATAAGGCTCAATTACACATTGAAAGAAGTGGTTTGTTTACGTTCGTATCACCTTTCCTCTTGTTTCAGTCGAGAATTCGAATAATGGTAGTAAGAAGTACGTGATATAGTGGTTGTTATCCATTTTACTTAGTGGTTAGTAATAATCAGGCGAAATATTTTTATTGACAAAACTATTTTTTACTAAAACCATAGGCTCGAGTTTATCAGTTCGTAGGCTACAAGTGTTTCAAGATTCTAATAAGAGCAATGAGAAGTATTTCCGAATGGTTGTTTAGAAGAGGAAAGACGTGACGATCTGCTATAATGGCTAGTACAAACTAGATACCGTAGCCTACCGTATTTGGAAACAGTGCTATTTAAATAATTGGGCTGATTCAGATGTTGGGATATTTCCACAGTTTAACTTAGTGATTTGGGATCATGTGAAAATATGTCTAGTTATTTAGAAAGTTGGCGAACTGGATTAACAATACCATTTTAAAGAACTACGGTACCGGTACTTGATTTTTATTTTTTTCGATACCACTAGTTTTTTCCTGTTTTTAAGAACTGAACATTACGACATTGAATCACGAAGAAAAGCGAACGTTAACGGACAAAAACTCAAAGAAAACATTCCTCCCATACTTGCCACAAAGTAAGTTTCAGAGCAGTAAAATAATGAATTTCACGAAGTAAGTAAGAAATGAAACTTCTCTTTGTGTGTGTGTGGGGAGGGGGGACAGGTAGGTAATGAAACGAAAATATTTACTTGCCACCCCCCCCCCCCCCCCCTGGAAACAATCCTACGGGCGCTCATGCATGGAAATAAAAAAGATTAAAGGTATTAGCAGAGGCGTTGTCAAACATTGTATAAGCTTTCAAGATTATAAGGATTGTGTTATGAAAAACGAGGTAAAAAGAATACCAATGAACATTATCGCTTCTAAACAACATGACATATCATCTATAAAACTAAACAAAATTGCTTTGTGTCCTGGTGATGATAAAAGAGTAATTGATGCTAACGGTATACCTACACATGCCTATGGTCATTTGTAATGTTTTCCTAATTAGTTTTCTCTGTATCCTACCCTGAAGAGTCCCCCCAGCAAGCAGAATATAAAATAGAGAAATCCCGTTGGGCGCCAACTCAAATACAAATGTATAAGAGTAATAAACTAAAGTTCAAAACAAGATTAACACGAGTTCTCAATAAAATCAGGGTGTAGGGTAAAATATATACCAACCCGGATAAAATAATTTTGGGATGTAGTTTTGATATTCACTGCAATAAACAAGCATTTACCGAGAATATTACTTACGGTTCTGTTGTCATATTATGAGCGCTCTTATCATAAAAATGTCACAATATCATCTATAAAACTAAATAAAATTGCTTTGTGTCCTGGTGATAATAAAATAGTAATTGATGCTAACGGTATAGCTACACATGCCTATGGTCATTACTGAACCATTTTTTTAACTCACCCGGTACTGAACCGTTGACCATGCTTCGAGAGTTAAGTTATGGATATCAAAATCCTCTAACTGCATCTAGCAAATTCATAAACCAAAACAATTTAGGAAATAAAACAATAGAACTACAAAAATAGAAACCAGCACCAATCAAGCAACAAGAAAATAAAAAAAAAAGGTATTTATACGGTACTCAAAATAAATAAAAATAGAAAAAAACTGTATAATTTATAACAATATATAAAGAAAACAAATGTGTTATGTGTAAATATTGTAAAAGCATTTGAATTAATACAAAAATATTGTATGGACATTGCTTGTACATTTTAATTACTACCCACCTCCCACTCCTAATCCAACCGTTAACCCCCAGTAATCTTGAGAAATTGCCCTTAGTTAGCCAAAACTAGGTAGCCAAAAGTATAGTATAACCCATTTATTACCTATATGCTTTGGGATAAGGTATCCACTCTAGTAAAATGCTGTGGTAGGATAAACAGTGTAAAGAAAATTGTCACCCTTCTGCACGTAGACTCTGGCCCAGTGGCGGTTTCTGTGTTTTCGCCCTGGAGCCAGTGCACACCCATTCTTGCAATATTAGCCTTGCTTTGCATCTTTGTTTTATAAATATGTAAATAACAACATGATTTTATGGTATTATTACGCGTCAACAAATGTCCTGTACACCGCATGTGCTACTCCTCGCTGTATGTTGGCTCGGGTATCGCCCAGTGATCGCCGTTCGCCAGTTGGAGCTTTGTAGCCAGACCGAGCCAGACTTTAGGCTATATGGCTGCAGGGGAGCAAGAGGGGTAGTGTGTTAACAATAACAGCAACGGAGCCACATCCTTCCCCGGCGAAAAGAACTGCGCATGCTCAGTTTATCCCATCTCTTTCACAACTAATGACAAGTGACAGACTCAGACACGAGCTTCGATAACAACTACCGCACTATCTGTTGGAGAATTAGTGTACCAAGTAGCAGTTTGAAAGGTTGCGTCTTTTCTCTGCTTGTAGCGCCCTTGTCATTTGATTTTCATTGTACATTTAAAAATCACAAAACAGCCAACTTAATGGATATTGTATAATCTAAAGTTATAACAGTTAACTCAGTTTCATAACATTCCTTTATAATTTTCAGATTTTTAAGGCCCATTATAATTGTATTTGGATGTACCGTATCAGAGGATTAACATGACCTATGATAGAAAATAAATTTATTCCTTTCGAGAAGTTGGCTATCTTGGCCGTGGCACAGATGTGTGTTTTTAAAGTTGTGGATATTTTAGTGTGTGTTTATAATTAACGTAGTTATTTATTTATACATTTATTAATATGAATACTGTTCAGGAGTTAAAAACCATTACCTTTTCCGAACTTACTCTGCAAGAAAAGGTGGCCATAAAAGAAAAGGGATGGCCTATCCCAAACCTAAATTTAGTTCAAACGACTCAGGCCGATAACCTAGATGTTAGGCCCATTAAAACAACAACAACAACAACAATTCAAACGACTCAGTGCAAAGACAAGGCTAGGACTCGCTTATTCCATAATGACGTGTATGGCAAATATGAGTGGGCTTGTGGCTGTGAACTAACCAACTGGATGTATTGTTTCCCGTGCTTAATGTTTTCATGTGACAAAGACAAAAGCAGTGATACCTGGACCAAAACAGGGTTTTCTGACCTAGGACATTTGAAACAAAAAATGGACAAACATGAGAAAACAAAAACACACATGAATGCCGAATTAGAATTTCAAGTACTAGGGAAATACGAGATCAGACAGCAGCTTGATTATGCATTCAAGAGGAACATAGAAAAGCAAAATATCGAGGTATCGAAAAACCGACACGTTTTGTCACAGATCATTGAATGCATCAAGTTTTGTGGAATTTTCGAGCTGGCATTCAGAGGGCACAATGAGAAAGAAGATTCTGTAAACCCTGGTATTTTTAGAGGACTAATAGATTTCCCATCCGAATTAGATACGCTTCTGAAGGATCATCTAAAAGTGCAACAGAGTTAATAGGAACATCTAAAGAAATTCAGAATGACCTATTGCAGTGTATGCTTGACGTATGCCAAGATGAAATTAAAACAGAAATCCAAGAAGCAGACTTCATCTCCGTAATGGCTGACGAGACGTCGTATGTTTCATCACAATACCAAATGGTCATTGTGTTTCGTTACCTGCTGCCAAATGACAAGCCTGTTGAAAGGTTCTGGACTTTCAAGAACCCTAGCGGTCATGACGCACAGGCTTTGGCTATATGTGTTAAAGACGCTTTAGAGGAAGTGGTGTCAGAAAAGACCAAAGTCATATCACAATGCTATGATGGAGCTAATATGATGAGTGGAACGCACTCCGGTGTACAGGAGATTGTAAGAAGAGAATATCCGTACGCTTATTACATACAATGCTATGCCCACAAACTTAATCTAATAATGACTCAAGCTAGTAGCCAAAATACAAAAGTGCGTATATTTTTTGCTGATCTCAATGAAATTCCTCAGTTCTTTTCGAACTCATCTCAAAGAGTTAATGTGTTAGATGAAGTGGTTGGTAGAAGAATTCCTTCAGGCTCAAACGTTAGATGGAATTTCAAATCTCGAATGGTACAAACGGTGTATGAACATAGAGAATCTTTGATGGAACGTTTTGAGAAAATTGAAAATTCAACTAAACAAATAAACACCATCACACAGGCAAGAGGTTTACGTTTGAAAATAGAGCAGCCTATGTTCTTATTCTGGCTTGAATTGTTTCACTACATAATGCCACATGTGGATATTTTATATCAACAGCTCCAAAAGAGGACAATAGACACTGTTACAGTGAGAAAAGCAATACATTCATTTAAATCTGCAGCGGAAAGTGTTCGGGATACAGTGGAGAACATTTCAGAAGAAACCTCTTCAGCATAACGAAGACGTGAGGAGACTCCAACTTCAAGAAAAATTGCAGCTAAAGAAGTGTGTGATGTTATTTCTATGCAAGCTAAAGAACGTTTCTCCTTCACGGGTCATCTTTTGGCTTCAAATATTTTTTCTTCGGAAAATTTCAAGTCGTTCGATAAGAAATTTCCAGAAGAAAGTCTTTTCCAAGATTGCCAAGCCTATCCTTTTGTTGACAGATCCAAATTGAGAACAGAATTAGAAGTTATGTACATGCGTGAAGACTTCTGGAATGTCGCCTGTGCAATTGGCTTGATTGAATTCATTATTGAGAATAATTTCGGGAAAATATTCAGTGAAACGCTCAAAGTTCTCAAAGTCTTGACTACCACACCTATGACCACAAGTGAAGCAGAGAGGTGTTTTTCTACACTAAAAAGAGTAAAACATTTCTCCGAAGCATAATGCCACAAGATAGACTGACGGCATTAGCAATGTTGTCGATTGAAAAACAACTTGTGAGGTCAATTCCAAATATCAATGACAAAGTTATCGATAAATTTTCCCAGAAGAAGGAGAGAAGAATGAACTTTATTCACAGAAAAGTGATTCAAACGTAATTTAAGGTTTTAAAATTGTGTATTCATTGTTGTTATACTTTATTCAAGCCATATATGCTACTTAATAATTAAACTGTGCATTTCACAAATGTTCTTGTAAATAGACTCAAGGTGCCACTAGTGAACTTGGGGAATATAATGTGAGTGACTTCGTCAGAGTAAATATCACAAAATTTCAGACTGTCGACCCAGCATAGGATTTTGGAGAGAAGCCGAGAAATGGAGGTCACTTCGACAGTGAAGCCAGGAGCTCAGATTGCAGAAGTCACGAACGGGATGATAGGAGAGTGTGCGTCCCTTACTGCAAAGGACTACGCAGTGATCATCGCTGGAGCAAACGACGTCTATAGAAATGAGAGTAAAAAGGTAATCAAAGATTTAAAGGGTACATTGCCATCCATGCAAAAAACAAATGTCATTATTGTAAACATTCCGCAGAGACACGATTTAATTCCCAAGTCATGTGTAAATGTAAAAATAGAGGCTACAAATGGAAAAATTCATAAAATTTGTAAGAGTTTTCCAAATGTCCAAATTGTAGATGTAAGTAAATTAGACAGGAAGTTCCACACTCGGCATGGCCTACACTTAAATAGATTAGGAAAAGAGTATCTTAGTGATGAAATCTGCAAAATTGTAAATTCAAATGGTAAGAATAATTCAACAGTAATATCATTAGAGTGGAAGCAGGGAAACTGGTAGAAGAAGCCAAACGTGAGGTTTGGCATTCACATCTTTTGAAGTCAAATTTAACGGAGTGCAACAATGGTATTTCGGATTTGTCTAGCAACAATAATAATAACAATTATGATAATAATAATGTAAATAAATCACCAACACAAGCTTGCAAAAGTAACAAATTTAAAATTTACCACCAGAATGTCCAGTCTCTTTATAATAAAATTGATTACATAAATCTAATGCTTAAAAATGAACTTAAAGACATCTCAGCACTATGTATTTCAGAACATTGGCTGAAAGAGGAACAACTCGAATTAATTCAATTCCCAGGGTTTATACAAGCTAGTAAATACTCTAGATCTAATATTAGCCATGGTGGTACTTGCATCTTCTTAAGAAATAATTTAGATCATGAACAGATAACAGCTTATGATTATCTAATTATGGAACAGGATTTTGAATTCTCTGCCGTAAAAATTCAGCAGTTTAAGTTAATAATTGTATGCGTATACCGTTCTCCGTCAGGAAAGTTTCCTCTATTTATAGATAAACTAGAATTGTTACTCAATAACATGAGCAAAGTAAATTTCGATATAATAATTTGTGGGGATGTAAATGTGGATTTCTTAAAACTTGATAGAAATTGTGAATTATTAAACCAGTTACTAATTTCCTATGGACTGAAACCTACAGTAAATACACCAACAAGAATAACAAAATTTAGTAAAACCACTCCTGATCAAATTTTTATAAATACAGATAAATATCACCATTCAATAGAAGTCTATTGTCCGGGTTTTAGTGACCACCATGGACAAATACTGAGTTTTGAAGTATCCGAAGTAATCAATAATAATGATAATGGAGTAAAATCAAAGTGCAGGTCATTCACTGAATCAAATGTTACATATTTCAATGACTTATTAAATAAGGAAACATGGTCAGAAATTTATGAACTAGAAAATGTAAATGATAAATTTAATGCATTTAACAGTACCCTAAAACACTATTTTGAAATAGCATTCCCCTTTAAACGAAGAACTGTTCAAAATAACAAAACTAGCCATTGGATAACAACAGGGATTATAAATTCATGTCAAAGAAAGAAATTTCTACACAAATTATATAAACAATACCACACAACACCTGAATTCAATTTATACTACAAAAAATACACTAGCATATTAAATAAGGTAATAAGACTAGCAAAGAAAATGCATAATGATAATTTTATTTCCCAATCATCTAATAAAAACAGGGCGATGTGGTCCGTAATAAAGAAAGAAACTGGAAAATCTGCTAAAATACAAAGGAACATTACACTGACCAGAAATAATAAAGTGATTAATAATCCAGAGGAAATAGCAAACACTTTTAATGACTATTTTCTGGAAATTCCCCAAAAAATATTAAATAAATCACAGGTAAATACACTAAATTCTAATAATAAAATAAATATATGCAGTGATTCTTTATTTATAAATCATGTCACAAGTGAAGAGGTAAGAATAGTTATAAAAGAGCTAAAAAATAAATTCTGTGCTGGCATTGATGGAATCCCTGATGCAATTTTAAAGAAATGTGCAGAAAATATAATAAATCCACTTACGCACTTAATAAACAGTTCAATTCTCTCAGGAACTTACCCGGATATTTTGAAGTTATCAAAAGTAATTCCAGTACACAAAAACGGTTCAAAAGATGAATTAGATAACTATCGTCCTATTACCTTACCAACTGGTATTGCAAAAATTGTGGAAAAAATTATGTATAAGAGACTGATAAGTTTCATAGAAAAAAATAAAATATTATCAAACTCACAACATGGATTTAGAACGGAAAAATCTACACAGACAGCAATTTACGAATGTAGTAATAGTATACTGAAATTAATTGACAATAAGGAACATGTAACTGGCCTATTCTTGGATTTATCGAAAGCATTTGATGTAGTTGACCATAAAATCCTCCTTACCAAACTAAATCAATACGGTGTTAGAGGTCTAGCTAATAAATGGATAGAGTCTTACTTAACAGGGCGTAAACAAATAGTAAGCTTGAGACACAAGGATGATGGAACCAAATTACTTAATGAAACATTGTCCAATGAGGGAATTATTGAATTTGGAGTACCCCAGGGATCGGTTTTGGGCCCACTACTCTTTCTTCTATATATCAATGATATAACACAGAACGTTCATTCACATAAGGAAATTTTGTTTGCGGACGATACAACACTCGTAATAAAAGGTGAAACTAAACAGGTCATACAGCAGTCTGCTGACTCCGTTACAGGAGAGTTAACCAAATGGTCACAAGATAATCGCCTCATAATAAACTATAAAAAGACAGTATGTCTAAATTTCCACACTATACAGAACAGGAATCCTGCGATGCCCAATATAACATTAAATGGTCATCAAATAGAAAATAAATCAGAAATAAAGTTTTTAGGACTATGGATACAACAAGACTTGAAATGGAATAAACATATACAATATCTGAATACTAAACTGAACTCGATGTGCTTTGCGTTACGTATTTTGAAAACCTGCACTAGCATGCACACATTAAGAAATACTTATTTTGCTTATTTCCATTCATACTTAAGATATGGGATCATATTTTGGGGTATGTCGCCAGATGTACTAAGCACGTTTCGGATACAAAAGAGAGCGATTAGAATTATGGCAAATGTAAACTCTAGAGAATCATGTAGACCTCTGTTTAAAGATTTAAACATTCTCCCACTGCCCTGCATATATATCTTTGAAAGTATTATGTTTTTTAAAAATAATTTAATGAATAAAGATGTTTTTCTTAAAACAAACAATGATGTTCATAGGCATAACACAAGACAAAATCAAAACATTCATATTTCACACACACACACAAGCATATATCAAAAAGGAACTTTTCACACTGGAGTTAAATTATACAATAAACTACCCCAGTATATAAAACTGGCCCCAAAAATAAAAACCTTTGATAGAATGTTGAAAGCTTATCTGCAGTGCCATTGTTTTTACTCAGTAGTTGAATATTTTAGCGTATAGGAGTGATGGAATCTATAACTATATTTTACTTTTTTAATTTAATTTTAATACCTAGCTGTATGTTGTTGTATTTATAGAATTAAGTTTTCATATTATGATAATAGAGTGAGGTGTAAATAGTTGTGCAATAAGATTGTATCTATTAAGATTTGCTATTATAATAAGTTATAAATAGTTATAATCTTAGTAATATATACCTGTTAGTTCTTTTATTTTATGCATGTAAATTCTGACGTGTCCTATATCAAAAATGTATTGAATGCATGTATTTGATCAAATGGAATTAATAAAAATCTATCTATCTATCTATCTATCATGTCTGTAATAGGAAGGATTGGCACGGTAAATTATACATTTTGTACATTTGTATATCAGATATAATTGTTTAAATTTAATTTCTTGAACTGTAAATACAATAATGTTAAAGTAAAATTTTGCGTTGACCAGTTTTCGCAGTAAAACATTTCGTTTAAAAATATGTAATATTTTGTTCATAAGCAATGTGTTATTAAAATCGTGACATCCTAATGAAGCTGTTATTTTGTATGGTTAGGTATGCTTGCATTTATATCAAATTTAGACAATCTTTTAAAACAGTCACACCCATGATTTCAAACCACCAGCCGCCACTGCTCTGGCCTTGTACTTATAGGCTAATTGAGAAACCTTTAGCATAAAATTAATTTGTCTGTAAGCTTGTGTGTGTGTTAACTGTGGCTATAGGGTTATGCCCTAGTGCTAGTGTAAAGCCTAGGGAAAGAAAAAAAATGAATAAATGCTTTTACTTTTTAAAACTTTACTGACTTTGTAATCCTAAGCTGGTTGTGAGTAGTGAACATCTTACTCAGTAGCCACGGTGGTAGTTTTACCTTACTCTCTATATATAAGACTAGCATAGGGATAGTTATGTGTGCCCTTATATACTTTGTGTATGTGCGTTAGCCTCTGGCTCAGCTTAAGTTAGGTTAGGTGAAGTTAGGTTGGGTTAGGTTGGGTTAGGTTTGTTAAGTTAGGTTAGGCGAAGTTAGGTTAGCATGTCATTGATGTAAGTGGTTGTGTGCAGTGACCATTTTACGCATTAGCCCTGTGCTAAAAATAATAAATTAAATATTAAATGAAATAAAAATGTATTAGTTAAAAAACAAAATTTAAAAAATCAAATCTTAGGTCAGTGACCTTATAGTTTGGTCCTTTTAGCAAAATTTAAAATGTAAAATATAAAACCAAAAAATATAAAAATTTAAAATCTAAAATTTTAAATCTTAAAATGTAAAATTTTAAAAGTAAAATCTAAAAATAAAAAATAAAATAAACACTAAAATGTAAAATGTAAAAATAAAAAACTGTTACATGCATTCATTTAAATTGGTAATTTAGGTTTCTGTGATTATGGGTTAGAATTTTTTTGGGTTAATGACCTTTTAGTTTAGTGCTTTAACACAATAAAAAAGTAATAAATAAAAATAAAAAATAAAATGAAATATTAAAATAAAAAATATTAAAAAAGTAAAAAATAAATTATTAGAAATTATATAAATAATGAATTAAATATAAATAAATAATAATAAATAAATAATAAATAAAATAATAAATAATGTATAGTTAATAACAAATAAATAATTATTTAAAAAGCCCACTATTTAAAAGTGCAGTTGAGCGCAGCGGCCTTCTTGTCCATAAGCCCCTGCGCCACCAATGAAACTCCCTCCATAAGAATAACATAGGAAAGTTGCGCGCGGCGGCCATCTTGCCCATTAGCCCCTGTGCCAGGATCGGCCTACATTACCTACTCAAGTATCTCCGGAAGCAAATGAAAAGACCGAGTGGACTGCGTCATACCATCTGTTATTGGCCATTCTTTACGAAAAGAAAAAGACCCAGTAGCCTTCTATAGAGAATTAAAATCTTCCTTGCCTTCTATTCTTTAGAGATAAATATCTGTATTGAAGTTGTCTTGAAATAGGCCACATAAGGTCTTCTCTTTAATTTATGATGAGAATTGAGAAGGCCATGACTTGGAATAGATGTGTAAATGATCAGGAGTAACTTTTCTACTGAATTATTGGTGAAAAGTGTTATTAGCGAGTTACGTAAGTAGCTACATATGTTCAGTAGTGGTGTCGGAGCATTAAAAGTTTAGTGCGGCTAAATAGAGGCACACAGTGTAAGATTATAAGGCTAAAATCCTAAGTCTGTTATCTTAGTTGTGTGCTGCCATATTGGAATTGACCCCCTGCGGAATAACAGCGCTACTCCGTCAATCAAGGAATAAGTACATTCTCCTTGGTTGGTTACTGAAGAGAAATATAGCGACGTTGAATAATCACGTATTGTTTTGACTTCAATCATCACGGAATAACGGCCTATATCGTGTATAAAATAGTTAAGTGTGACGTTCTATCAAAGAGTCTATTGGCAACTCCAGCTATCTGATATGACATCTAGCGGTAAAAATGAGAAACTTACCAAGTAGGGTACATTTGTCACGTGGTGACTGTTTGTATATGGTTTCTTGTATTCGTAAGCAGATCGAGGTAAATTCTTCGTGTCTTTATACATAAGTAATAAGTTTTACTCGTTGATGGAGTGTAAAATGAGTAAAAGCAAAGTATATTGCTCAGTTTACGGCTGTAAGTCGATGCATAAGAGGGATGAAGATATAAGTTTTCACCACTTTCCAAATAGCAATAGCCGAAAGGTGACGATACCAAATAAATACGGGCAACAGGAGCGGGTTGGACCACTCACCACTACACTCACTGATGACAGGACGGGTTGTTCACTGTTACGCCGAGCCAAGCCGCGCCTAGACAGCCAAGCACAGTCTCGCCGAGCCAAGCCGTACCAAGACAGCCAAGCCTACACCAGCCGAGTACAGCCAAGTTTCATCAGTCAGGTATCCTTCCCCCTCCCTAGTTCATTTCCAATTACCCTACCAACCGCCATCACCTTGTTCTGCGATATCCGAGCCATTCCACTACGAGTCATATAGGCCTAATTTGACTTCGCAAGGTAAATATCTACTCTGCGAGAACCTGCTACCAGTCCGATATTCAACACCAAACCCACCAGCTAACCATCCAAATCAAGCAATTCCTGTGTCCCCCGAGCTTTAATACAAGTTAAACTCATCCCTTCGCCCTACCAAGCAGCAAATAATTTCTACAGTCTATGGTACAGTGAGTAAACTCAAATATAGCTTTTAAACGTAACAGCGCCATGACTCGAACTGCTCAAAAACAAATACCAGCAGACAACCGATGCTTGATAATAAGCAATTGACACTTAAGATCTGGTGGAACACACAAATTAGATCACTTGTATCGCACAATTATACATATATACAATAAAAATAACACTGTCATTATTTTAGGGACCACATTTACTGATTATAACCGAAAAATAAAAAGTGTTCCGTATCAAACGCGTGTTATTGAGTATTTTTACCCTACTTATCCAGACCGACCGCAGCGCCCCAAGTGTTAGTTTGAGTTGCCAATACACACAATAACTCTGGTGGTTAAGATGATGCATGTTCGGAGTGCGCAACGAACTGATGGGAAGGAATACTGTCGTACATGTCGAAGACAATGTACAAGAGAGGACAGTACAATAGAATGTGATAGATGCAAGGAAAAGGTACACGAGAATTGTACCGGTCTCATCGGCCAGGAAGTGAAAGACCTCGAAAGGAAGAACCGTAAGATAATATGGTTATGTGAAATATGCAAACCAGATGCGTTAGATATGAATAAGTCGTATAGTGAGATAATAGGCTTATTAACGAAAAAAATAGAGGACTTATCACTCTATATTAAGGAACAGCTGCCAGCACAAAAAGACAGGGATCATCAATTAAGGGAAATAATACGTATGGAGTTGACACAATGGGAGAGCGAGCGAAATGTAACAACGTCATTACCTGAACCAATTGAAAAACCTAATAACATCGAAGTATCGAGGATAGAAGTTGAGGAACTTTCAGAGATACGTGAAGAAAGGGAAAACACAGACGATCGCATACATGAAAGTCAGGAACAAAGGCAGTCCGAAACCCAGCCATTGAATACGCAAGAGAATTTTCAGATATTAGCTAATAGAGTAAGCGTCAAGAACAACAACGGCAACAAAGCAACCGCCATAGGACGCTCGAATGAAGGGCAACATACAATATTGGAGAAGGGCGAAAGATCTAATAATGATGAAAATACCGTACCTTGGACAGAAATAGTTCGGAAACGTGCCATGCGAAGAAGCAATCTTAATGAAATACAACCTACCACCACCCAGAGGAGGGACTATGTCAAAGGAACTAAACAAGACGTCGTTATACTAAAACCAGCAGAAAAGAGTGCATGGCTCTATGTTGCGAAACTCAGTCAAGATAAAACTTCAAAGGATTTAGTAGATTATCTACGGGAAAATGGTGTGGAAGGAAGAATTCACTGTGATCTAGTGAATGAAAAACCAGGAAGTAAAGCCTTTAAATTAGGCATACCTATTGAGAAACATGAATTAGTCTACAATTGCAATCTCTGGCCAAATGAAGTTTATTGCCGTCCCTTTCGGCAGCCATGGAAATATAGAGGCCCGCTCTCATTGGACAGCAAAGGTACTAACATGGAATGTGGAAGGACTGCGAGGTACCCTGAACCTTTTATCAAGAGATATCTTAAACACATTTGATATTTGCATTCTCACAGAAACCATGGTTAAGGAAGAATCAAGATTTGATGTTCCACATTTCTACAACTTCCATGCATATGCGAGGCAATACACAAATAGAGGAAGGCCATCAGGCGGTGTCGTCTGTCTACTTAAGCCCCATCTAGCCCCAATGAAGTTACTGTGGAAGGAAGAGGATATACTAGTTGTAGATACCAAACTGTGTGTGATAGTGGCAGCTTATTTTAATCCTGACCACACTGCAACAGATATAATATATTGCCTAGGAGCAGCTTTAAATACTTTTCCAGACACAAGAAAGGCCATCATAGCCGGAGATCTAAATTGCAGATTAGATATGCAGAATGCGAAAAGCGATGAAGTAATAAACTACCTACGAATGGAAGGCTTCGAAATCCGTAACTGCAGTCAAGACTGGACGTACATAGGTCCAAATGGGTCTAGTACAATAGACCTCATATGCACGAGAAGAATATCCGGAAACAGGAACGCTAATCCAATAACCTCGGAAGGTGCTATTATTCGCAAACATATTCCAGTCAGTATAGAAATAGATGGTGAAGCTAATGATAATATGCCCAAAATAACGAATATAACAAATAAGGAACTAAACATGGACAAGTTTAACGAAAATCTGGAAGACATACACAAGGTAATGGCATGCATTCATATAGGAGACATAAACGACGCTGCAAAACGTATTGAAAACTGCATCACTAATGCAACGACTCCATCTATGCAAGGGAGGAAAGCGAAACCCTGGTTTGACGAATCGTGTTATATTCAGAGGAAAAAGACTTGAATGAAACTTCACAGAGTGAGGGCACAAAAAGACGACGAAACACTGGATGATTATAGACAGCAAAGAAAAACCTACAAAGAATTGCTCACGGAGAAGAAAAGGGAATACATAGAAGAGACACAAAAAACGATCATTGCAGAAGCCGAATCAGATCCATATCGGGCTTTAAGACCAACATTCCAACACTTTCAACCCAGTATCCGAATGGAATTATGGGAAGAGCACATAAAGATAGTCACATGTGCTAAGGAAACTCGACCACAACTTAGATCCACGGATGACCTGGACTCAAACGAAATCATAACAGAAGGAGAGATCTTAACGGCTATCAAAAGAATGGGAAATAATAGATCCCCTGGCCCCGATGGAGTGCGAAATGAACATCTAAAACAAACAGCAGAAGTATTGTTGCCAGTATGGGTAGCACTACTGAACAAATGCTTGGAACTTGGACAAATTCCACTTGAATGGAGGAAGTCCACGATCAAGCTACTGTATAAGGGAAAAGGAAGTCCTGACAGCCCTGACTCGTACCGAGGCATAGCACTGGAATCAGTGTTTCTAAAAATATTAACAGGGATACTGACTACAAGGATAAATGTAATTGTAGATCCGTTGTTGCCAGATGAGCAATGTGGCTTTCGTAAAAAACGGTCAACGATTATGGCTGCAGAAAACCTCCTACAACACATAACAACGACGCTAGAAACGCCGAAAGGTAAACTCTGTGTAGTTTTCGTTGATTACTCGAAGGCTTTTGATTTAGTGAACAGAAAGTTGTTAATAAATAAGTTGGAAACACTAACTGGCAGAACAGGGGTAACAACGCTCATATCAAACATATTAGCGGAAAACTATATACAAATCTATGATGGAGTTGGACAGTCAACCTGGATAATGCAAACAAATGGGGTATTGCAAGGGGACCCCCTCAGTCCTACATTATTCAATGTGCTTACATATGATGTTGGTGACAGAATTCGGGAAACAACAGAAGCTAAATTATACATATATACAGACGATATGGCAATTGCTTCAGAGCAGATACATGATATTCAAACGGCTATAGACATACTAAGTGACTGGGCACAGACAAATGAAGTTACAATTAATGCGGACAAGACAGAAATGATAATTTTTCGAAACGGTGGTAGGCCATCAAGTTCTGATGAAGTGATATGCAACGGGAAAAAACTAAAAGTCGTCACAAACTTCAAATACCTAGGCTTCACCCTACAGCTTACAGGAAAAAGTTTTCAACTGCATATAAGATCAAAAACAGCCGCTGCAATGAAAGCTATAAATGCCATCAGATATATTACCCTAATATCACTTGAGACAGCAATGGCACTTTTTAGAACAAAGGTACTGCCCGTTTTGACATACGGACTAGAGGTAATATGGGAATTTCTTACCTACAGACAGTTAGATGAAATAGAAAAGATAAAATCTCGATTTCTCAAAAGAGTCCTTGGAGTAGCAAAGACAACCAAGTCTAGACTTGTATACGAGCTTGCTAGAGAAACATTTTTAATAGAAGACCTACGAATGTTACTACTACTGCCAATTACAGACAATTACAGAAAACTGCTGCAAGATCTACACAATAAAAAACAGGACATACCCAGGGAATTCTACACGTCAAATGCGATGTTGGACCGAAGATGGATGCACCCATTCTGTGAAATGCGACATGTTGTGACCAGACTTGCGGTACATGGGTTTCACCACAAGATCTGCTCAAGGAAGGTGTTCCATAATCCAGATGGAAATTGCATTTGTGAACTATGTGGGGATGTATGTGAAATGTACCATATCGTTTCTTGCCCAAAACGAACCATGTCGATAACTTAGTGGCATACAGCACAGACTAGTGTACGAAATGTATACTGTACGTCAACAACATGGCCACAGGCTGCAATAAAGATTATTATTATTATTTAATTTATGATGAGCATTGTTTAAACAATGGGTGTCATGAAACTTTTAATTTGAGCCTATTCTTCTTCTGTATTTCCTCCTGAGTTCAGCTGCGAGGGACAGGTCTGTGTACGTCACGTCATTCACGACAAAACCAGCACTAGTCTTTTCTTAATTGAATGCAAAGATAAAACAATTAAGTCAACGCCTGTTATGAATGTCTTTTTTACATGATGACGTCAAACCTGGAAATAATTATTATGCTCCATTGATTTGAATCCCACGAACAAAACTTCATTGTGGAGCGTCTTTTGTCTCTGCAAGGTCACCGTGGGTTACTGTTCTGTTTATTCTCGTTTCCTGCACAATGTTGCCACTCTACCAATGAGATCATTTTAAATTCCCCTAGATATACTAGAGAATCCAATAAAATCCACCAACATATGGTCTAAGTCAAGGAACTGTCGCAGTAAAAGGTATGTTATTTATTTTTTGAAGAGGAGTTGTCAGCCCGGATTATGCTGCCTGCATAGATAATAATTTACGCTATAATAACATATCACTGTTCACTTCCTGGTGTAGCGGCAAGCGTTCTAAGCTGGCACCTCGGATGTTCGGGTTCGATCCCCAGCTCTGCCAAGAAATTTAATTCAGGTCTGAGAGCTAGAACGGGATACACTCAGCCTCATGAGCATAATTGAGGAGTTGAAATCTAGCTGGACGGATGTTTACATTCCATAGCTGCGGGGTGCCGAGGCATTCACGGCTTAAGGCCGGTGAGCAGGTAGACAGGACTGGCGGCAACACCTTGTCTGCACCCTCGTGGGCAGATGGAGGAAGCATCTTATTGGTCATGAAACGTCATGTAGGCTACTTGTCAGCCATAAATAATGGCTATTGTCGGCTCGTGCTAATGCTTAACGTTTGAGTCGCCGGTCGTTAACCATGAAAGTGAGGCTACTATTATCAGGCCGCTGGCCCCGCTCCAGCAAAAAATCACCCTGTATTACTACCGTACTATTAGGCCTACCTAGTTACACCTATTTTACATTCTAGGAGGAGAATTTGACATAATTTGAAATAATGGACATAAAAGATAAGGAAAAAGAAACCCTCAGCCCTCGAAGAATGAGAATTGAGGATCTTGGAAGGAAGTAGAGCCATGAATGGCAGATATGAAAGAGAAAGGGAGGGGGTATGCCCCAATGACAATGGATAAAGAGGAACATTGAGGAACGGTCGACTTGTCTGACGTTACACCACCACGTGACGTTGTTTACGCTGCCGAGTTGTGGGTGACATGTGGAACTGCTATAGCTTTCATGTGTATTTAACGTTGAAAAGTTTCCTGTTTTATGCCATAAAACGTTATAGTCTAGCATTGTGCATCATTCATGTGCAAACATAGGTACGACACGACATATTTAACGTTTGTCATTTAAATATTGATGTTATATAATCCGCCTTGTCAATACTAAACTATGTAAAACTCAGCAATTCTTTTAGGTTTGTGCCGTGTCTTGTGTGGGGTTTCGCCTAGGACACCAAGGTGGCTCATCAGCGGGCTCTTGGTGTCCACGCCCGGACCCCCACAGGAGTAGCGAACTGCGCGCTACCTCCCTTTATATGCAGTGCAACTGCACCACTTTACTGCGAGAACTAAAAGCTCAAGCAGCCGTTACCTCCATATGAAGGCTTCCTGTGGGGGTCCGGGCGGGGACACCAAGAGCCCTCTTATGAGCCAGCTTGGTATCCTAGGCGAAACCCCACACAAGACACGGCGCAAACCTAAAATAATTGCTGAGTTTTAATTCACTGGCCGTAAAAGCCAATATACCACTTAATTTTTATTTTATTTTTTATTTTTTAGGGTATGGCATTTAGTGCCGGGAGTATCCGAGGACATGTTCGGCTCGCCAGTTTTGTAGCTGCTTCGGGGCGGACAACCAATGGGTGAGCTACAAGTACCGTCGCGTGTGGAGTGTTGTCTAGGGAGGAAAGTTAGAATGTAAGGACGAGGATTAGGAAGGTAGCGGCTGTGGCCTATAGTTAGGGACCAACCCCGACATTTGCCTGGAAGGAAGATGGGAAACCACAGAAGACCATCTTCAAGGTTGCCGGCGGGGGGATTCGAACCTCCTCGCCTCCCGGATGTGAGCGACTGCCAGCAGTCATGCCGTAACGACCACGGCTAACTCACTCGATAATACAGTATACAGTACCACTAAACTATGTAGTTTAATATTTAATATTTAAACGACTATGTTTCAATACACAATGCTACCTTCTTCAGCGTTTAACATTAATAAAATAAATTGGATATCCTTACAAATAATTTGATTAAAATTAAAATTCCAATTGCAATTTTTTTAAACATTAGAAAATATTGCTTCTAGACTGGTGTTGCGATGGATTGTGATGAACTTGCGAATACTGACACAGGTAATTGAGATTTCTAACATTGACATCCGCGAAAATCACAATCGCACTAGCCGGCCCACTCTCGCTGCATTTGTTCAAATAAAACAAAAAACAAAAAAAACAAAGTCAACCCCTGGCACTATCCAGCCCATGACGGGCTAAGGCCGACCAAGCGACCGCTGCCCAGCCATTTGGCCTGCAGATATTGGGGTGACGCGTGATCAGCGCGTCGGGTCCCCTCGGCCGTTAATCTTGGTTTTCGTGATCGGGGCGCTGTCTCACTGTCAGACAGCTACTCAATTGTCCTCACGAGGCTGAGTGCACCCCGTTCCAACCCTCACGTCAGTTTTAAAATCCCTGACGGAGCCGGGGATCGAACCCGGGGCCTCCGGGTGAGAGGCAGGCGCACTACCCCAACACCACGGGGCCGGCAATTTTGTTCAAATAGCTTCAAAATACATTTATATAAGCCACAAAGACCCAACACTGATATATGAATGATTACAAGTTTCACTCGAGCCAATGCTATGTTTCTTGTGTCAAGCAGGTTATAGTCTACTTGCATCGGAGTTGAAAATGAATGGTATTGTTCTGACCTTAAATTGTATCTTGAGAATCGCCTGTTATTGGAGGTAGAGTAAAACCTGCCTAAAGTGGAACGCAGTCGTTCCGGATTTATTTTTCTGTTTTCACAGGTTTCCGTTTTACAAAGGGTTGAGTTTTAATAAGACAAAATACACGACAAAGAAATTCAGTGTTATCGCATAGGATTATAATTATTGAAAATACAGAGCGCAAATTGTGCATAGGGTTAATAAATGTGAATATACATTAGTGTTTTCACCTTCCACCTTCACAAAATTTCACAATGGAAGGACCCCGGTTCTTACATGTGATTACGTGGTACCGACTATATTGTTTACCACAAGTACATGATACGTCTTTGTCATGAAAGTACTCGGTGACGCACAGTTTATGGTGGTACCCATGTTCCGCCATCGAGTTAACGAAGTGTCGTAGGTCTTGATTGGTGTCAGTCCATACCCTATTCGTCATGGCTTCCGTTATGTAAAATTCGAGCCAGATTTCATCTCTCTTCTTCACTCTCTCATGCATTAGTCTTTTTCAGGCGTCCGTAGATGGTAGTCCTCTCTTCGTCAGTAGGTCCTCAATGAAGAAGTTCTCATTGGCAACTTCGTACACTAGTCTAGATTTTGCATATTTTGATAATACCAGGGTTGCTTTTAGGAAGCGCGACTTCACTGCATCGAGCGTCCTCAAGTCCGCCAGGGTCAGTTTCCCCCAGATGATTTCTATCCCGTATGTGGCGATGGGCTCTATTTTCGCGTCAAATAATCTCATAGCAGTTCCCAAAGAGAGCTTCGTGAGTGATTTAATGTCATATATGACTTTAGTTGCCGCCGTTGCACGAGACTTGATGTGGACTCTGTAGGCTCTAGCTGTTGTTTGCATTGTCAATCCTAAGTATGTGAATGTATTTACTGTACTGTCTTGAGGGGATTCAAACCTAGGTACCGTATATCCTGTCTCACGAATTATAATGAAATACCGTAATATTTTAAAATATAGGTCTATAAATAAAAAAGAAAATAGGATCACATGTAGGTCTTACACTGTATTTTCAACAAAAAATAATCAGTTTCTCTGCTCATTTCTTTGTTTTTTACATGTCTTTCAATGTGCATTGTCGTGACTTCTTTACAAGAGAACGTTGTATGATCTCCTTTGCATCCTGCATTAACTCCAGGAGTTCTAGAACATTCCTGGAAGCCTGATAGTGCTTCTCCAAAAATGTGTATTTTTAGCTCCCTTTCGTTGCCTTCATCGTCGTTGTCGTCCATTTCTTCCATGACTTCGACCAGGGCCGGATTTAAGAGTATGCCGCCTATAGGCTAAAGTCCATTTGCCGCCCCCTCAATAGTTCATATTTGCTTAATACATTTGTTTTATACAACAAAAGGATAGAGTTTATTGGCGCTTTATTTTTTAAAACATAAAGTTCATTTAGTTTAGATATAACTACTGAACCCTTGCAAAGAAGCATATGAGACTCAATTTAGGGGGGTGTAACAGTCCATTTCGGAAAGTTGTTGTTAAGCGCTTCTTATAACATGCAGGGTAACATATAACAAAATAACATGCAGGAAAAAGTGAATACCAGGATTAAAACATATGAATTTAATAAACAGATCAACAAATTTACACTATTTACAACAAAAACACAAGGGCTCCCAAATGACACCCACTTGAATTCATAAAAATGCCAAACTAGGCCTGATCTCAGGAGAGATCGTGAACATCTGGACCAAATGTCCCAAATTACTGCTATGACATGTGCGTGTGCGGCTTCTCTGCATGCGGTACGATGTGTACAATTTAATGCGAGATTCGTTACCATCCAGTAAACCTTCAGGGGACGAATCTGCATTGTCTTAGAGCTAGACAGACAATAGGAACACACTAAACACTAATTAAACTAATCCGACACTTCCTACACTAAATAAGACAAAAATAATTTCCGCATGAAATTGGAATCAAAGAATTGCCGTAGTAATCCACACTAATGCCTAAAATTAGGACTTTTCAAATCAACACAAGTAAATCAACACGTGACCAATCACGAAAAATACACACATGGCCGCTTGCCATTTTTACAAGAAAATACAAAATACACCCAACGGTGTCACAGCAAACAACAATATAACAATATAAGCAAATGAAATGAGTCACAGAAATCACTAGGCTCAAAGCCAACATTTACATCATAAAAACAAATATTTCATTTCATACGATATGCGGTAATTCGTAACGGACATGGCGAACTCCCAATTAATATTATGATCCAATGACCATTACAAGAACAGGTTTGCTACAGATAGCTTACAGGGGTCAGTCGGTCAGCTGGACTGCCTAAACGATGAATCACCAGACATAGATGGGCGCAAAGTGGAATCTGCAACATCTGGCAACCCACGTGTCAATTACCTCGACCTGCCGTAGCAATGGCTCGAGTCTCAAAGAAGCGTGTTCCCAATAGCACATAATATACGTGTGTGTGTCAAAATAAAATATCTTAGCATTTCCCACGGAAATCCAAGAATCAGCACAGGACAAGGTAAGGTAGCCTCCACGAGCGCTTCCCCCGTCCATAAAAATACAACCACAATATTTGAGGGCGGTAGACACATTCTACCCCTCATCACGAAGACTCAATACACACACCTTGACACAATACACACACCAGAATCACACGTATGGGTTTGACAGAAACCTGAAATAAAAGACATACATATTTCCACCGACTTGCGTTCCCAATCTAGTCCGTGACTGAAGAACCTGAAAAGGGATCCCAAAAAAACTCAAAAATATAGAACTAAGGTGTTCTACAGTGACATCTTAACTTGTTGCGCTCGGCAACCCTAGTATGAATAAAAACCTGTTCGTAAAACATCTAACAACTTTTACCCCCTTCTCCTGCTTAAAATGAATTTGAATAAAAGCACCATTTATCGACCATGACGAATTTCGCATTCGCATGAACAAAATCCAAATGCACGCACCGTGCGTACTAATAATGACTCATAAGAAAAAAATACGCAAACAAACACATTTTTGGCCACGTGCCAACGTACATTTAACAGATAACAGTGTCGGCGCACGAAATCTAAATACACAAGAAAAAACATGAATAAATTATTTACAACGTTCCCGCGTCTAATCTAGCTACATATTGAATAAATCAATGGTTTGTACATCGCCGTACAGCTTGCAGAAAATCAACCTCCATCCCAGTGCATTCCCCCACGGGAAATCTACTCCGTCATCGTCGACATTCTGGTAGAGGCGTAGCACATCATTCCACCAATCGACCTTGCTGTAGACATCTTGGCGTGGCTTCTTGAAAAGAAATGTTCAAAATTAATATTCTACCTAGCTAGAATCGCTATGAGCTACTGACATTCACTCAAAAGTCCTGGGCGATTACTCCACGTTGAACTGGCCCTATCTAAGCATTTTCTTACTTCACACGCACATATACACCACACAAAAAAAAAAAAACACAAAATTTACAGAAAATATTACAATCTTAGTCCGCCACGCAGCTGGCATTTAACAAGTCTCACAAATTACGTATGCCGAGTAGCGCTTATCTCAACTAGAGATCTACCCTCCGCTAGGCATGAACTCTGCTCCCAAGAGCACAATAAAATGTTCGTTCAGACTGACGTGAAGTATGCTCACCAGAGCCTGATAAAAATTGTGTCTCAAACCGGCGTGAACGATGCTCCTCAGAGCTCGATAAAGTTGTGTGTCAAACCACTCATCACCGATCAATTTATTAGAAACTGGCATAATGGAGTGGAGTGGGGGCAATCTGAGGAAATAATCTGTAATTTTCAACTCACAGACTTGGGACTAGTATCAAACTTCTTCTTTTTATTTAAACGTCTCAATGCATTTATGCGGAATCCGATCGCATCGGCGGTTCTTCATACACGTGTTTTCAGCGCCTTTTTTTGGTACGCACATCTCCGCGTGGTTTAGGCGTCCTCTCTCCTGATTCGATGATTCAATCGTGTATCGGTTGGAAATTCACTTCTGGCACGCCCATAAGGACTCCGAATTGGATGCGCGTTCACTCTGAATTTGTCCTTGAACTGGGCTTAGCCGGTCATCCCCAGGAATAACTACCACGCTACCTCTGTTGCAAGCGTTGCGACACACTACCTGCCTTCCGTAGCAATCTCCAACATGCACTGCCTGGATATCAGTAATAATAATAATAAAAATCATGAAGACTTATTGATCGGCAAATCAATAAGGGTTCACTACAAATTTAATGGCTTACATAATAAATGTTAGTCTATAATGAAATTAGTCATCTACTTGTTTTTTTTTTTACTTCTTTTAAAATTTGTTAAAAATGAAATGGTTTTTGATCTTAATTAATTAATTTGTTCTTGGAGATCAGTGATCACCATTTTACACATATTTTTATATTTTAATGCTAATGACTATCTTTTGCGTAATTGAAAAACTGTGTTCAATTTGAAATAAGTTGTCCTACATGGTGAAATGAAATTACACAAAATGTAGTCAATTACTGGTTTATTTGTTGAAGAATATACAAACTTCTCTAAAACAACTCACCCAACGTAATCTTCGTGTTCAAATTTACATAGCTTTCTTACTAGATTTTTTAATGGCAAACTCGTTAATAATGTCCTCATATGAAAGTGGTTTTGTTGTATTTGCCTCAATAAAAAGTAATGAAAGTGAGTTTAACCGTATTTCAGAAATACTAGTTCACAGATAGTTCCTTTAACTCTTCTAAGGCAGGAAGAACTGTATAAGGACTAAAACATATTTTTAAGTAACTTGTATTCTTAAATACGTACGGAAAATATTATTAACGTCGGAAATACTTAATTTTAGCTTTTGAATGAATTGCCAAACTGCCGTCACTGAAAATTTACCACTCTAGGCTACAGCCTACTTAGCCTATTTAGAAATACGGCCCTGCTTCGCTCCTGCTTTTTTCGGCAGCAATATCAGCTGCACTTCGAATTTCATCAGTCGTGGCAAGTTCATTATCAAAATTGTCACTGAATTACAGTAGGCTACATAAATAAATGCAGTACACAGTAAAAAGTACACCTTTACAGATCACTCCAGTTCACTGTTTTCTTCTACTCGTACTTCTACTCTCATTTGTCAGAAGGAAACTGTGTGTATTACAAGAGGGTTGAAGGAAGTAACGGTGCATTCCATTCACTTACAGATGTGTGAAATGTAGCATACCTGCTGCGTCCTTGAGGAAAAATTAGAGTTATTGTTTCCTAGAACTTTGGTGCAAGTACAGTAATGCTCAGAATTTAGTACAGTACATAGCTTTGTACAGTATTATGGATAAGATAATCCATCTAGTCTGGTTTTTACGCCTATAGTTCCGGAATTTCTTTCCGTTTCCGCGTTAGGCAGTTTTCCGGTTTACAGTGTCATTTTACATAGGAAATACCTCCGTTCCGAATTTTGTTTTCCGTTTGTACAGATTTCCGGTATATAAAGGGTCCGTTTTAGGTAGGTTTTTCTGTATTACAATGTATGGCGTTGTTATGATACCATATCTATAGACTTATCATGTTATATGTCTTTACAAAAGCACATGTTGTGTATATCGATGACTTTCGTCATAATTGCCATTTCGGCCCGTATTGAAATTAGCAAATGCACATGTTGGTTTTATCATATATGCCTAGATGGGACTGGTAAATTATTGAGAGCAGTAATTATAGAGATAATCTTAATTCAATATCATTGTTTTCTTATAGCAGTATAGGGCCCATATGAGTTGGTTATTTGTCATTTGCCAATAATTTACGGAAATAATAAATTTTGAATTCCGTCAAGTTTTCAATATAACATAAGTCATCAGGCTACTTTATGGATGAGCTAAGCTCGCTTTTTACCATTAGATTACACGCTAGTGTTGCCTAGAAGGAAGTTTATATGATATGATACTGTGCCCAGTGTATCGTATTACCTTTCTATTCTTGAACAGAAGGTTAGCATAAGCTCAGGCGTAAGTTATGTAAGCAAGCGAACTGTGCTGAATTATTAAAAGCATATAACACGAATATTCTTCGAGTAAGGCTTTCACGGCCCGGAATAATATAATCTCCTTTTGGGCTATTGTTCTATTGAAAACGCAGCCACGGATCCCTGCTCTTTTAGACGATTTTAATCAGTTTCACTAAGTGTGAGAACAAAAGGAGATTATACACACGTACCGGTATATTCTTGTTATGAATTATATCGTAGCAATGCAGTGCAGCTTTAAAAGATTAATATCTATGAGATTTCCTACCTCGTGTGGACTAAATCTAAATTTCCCAGTATAGGCCTATTCTACGTGGGAACGGTTTAATATAGGTTTAGGTTATAGTACCGTAATTTCCTTATTATGTTATGGTATTGGGGTTGTGTCTAGTAGTGAAATTAGCATTCTGGAATAATTTCCTTTGTCATTCTTCTCAACATTCAACGTTCAGAGTGCCTATATATAATTACAATTGAATTTCCTTTTGTATAGTTTGACCGTGCGAAGAATGTAATCAAATCAAATCAAATCAAATCAAATCAAATCAAATCAAATCAAATCAAATCAAATCAAATCAAATCAAATCAAATCAAATCAAATCAAATCAAATCAAATCAAATCAAATCAAATCAAATCAAATCAAATCAAACTAAATTAAATTAAATTAAATCAAATCAAATCAAATTTACTGTCGTTAAACAACATTGTGTTGCAATAGACAACGTCAAAAATACAAGTAAAATACAAATACACAAGCTATACATAAAGATATTAGTTAAAATATACCAAGACAAAATAAAAATATATAGACTACAATTGTACATCTGATTAAATACAAATTTATTACAAGATATGATCCAGCCTATATTTTCCCTGCATGCTATAATCATCATTCATTCTGGAGGTGCCTCAAGTTTTCTTCGAATTCCAGAAAGTTGTAGGTTGTATTCATAGTCAGCCAATTTTTTAGTTTCCTCCCTAGCCACTGTACTGGCATTTCTCTCAGTGTTACAGGCAGTTTGTTGAATAGTTTGATACCTGTATAATTATGGTAGTTTTGTGGGTTATGTTGATGTACCTCCCCCCGTACCGTGTTTTTTAAAATGTCTATTAGACAGTGGTATACGAATATTGCAGAGAGAGTAATTATTTTCAGCTCCCTGAATACATGACTCATTATCTGGAATTCCCTTTATACACCTAACTGCTTTCTTCTGCCACTTAAAAACTTCCTGGGCTCCTGAAGAATTCCCCCAAAGTATTATACCATAAACCAGATGGGAATGGAAAAAGGCATAATATGCATCTAACATTTTGATCTTACTGACACAAGTCAATGGGGTTTAAATTAAAGTGTTTCGTTGCATGAGATCCCGAAGAAGAGAAGTTTAGAGGAGGGATTCGAACCTACGCTGTCCCGATGCCCACGGGGCACGAGCTAGAGCGTTTGTCGTTGCTATTATGAACTCCTCAGAAGCATAATTCAGAAGATTGTAAGCCATTTACTCGTAGTTATAGTTTTTTCTTACATTGTGTATTCTCCCAGCTAGGCTTCACCCACGTCCCTGTGAGGGTTCATTCCACTACCGTCACAAGGGCGGTGTCTGGGAGCTGAACACACTTTGTCAGCAGATACAACTGGGGATGGCGACTGCTAACTTGGGATTTTTGAACGTAAGTCAGCCGTGGACCTGTTGAAAGGAACCGTCCCGACATTTGCCTGGTGGTGAACATGGGAAATCACGAAAACCATTTTCAGGACGGCCGAGGTGGGATTCGAACCCACGCTCTCCCAATTGGTAGCGTGTGGCTGGTTAGTTATAGTATGAATTAATATTTTGATAACCGTACGGAATATTTGGTTAAAATAGTAAATGTTTTACTTTAGGTTCGTACAAGTCGGCAGATGTTTACAGCGCGACATGCGCTATCTGTGAGAGATTTCCGAAACCTCTAAACTCTTTCACATGACGAGTCGTTCATTCCGAGCTCACCAGCCTTCTGGGTGTAGCTAGCCTACATACACAATGCCTCCTTTAGGGCCTCTTGCAGTAGGCAGGAGATACTAATGCAAAAATAAAAATGAGATGGTGTGTGTCTGTGTATTACTCAAACACGCAAGAACCCCTGGTCCGATTTACATGAAAGTTTACATGGAAGTAGCTGATTTACCTGGTTGATTTCGATACTTTGCACTATTTAAAGATGGGGACCATGTTAGTGACGTAACTACACTCTTATGGTTTCAAACTTTCATAATTCCATTTCAAATAAAGAAAGAACACTAAGAAATAGCAAACTTCTGATGGCATATAAGGGGTTTAAAATTTAATTTTCTATCCGAAAGGTCCTTATCACTTTTCGTGTTTCTCCAACGGTTAGCGAGTAAAACGGAAATTTATGCTATAAAACACGGTCAACGCCGAGCGGTGTAGTTGAACACAATATTCCATCCTTAATCTCCCTCCACGCAGCACCTCGCCTATCCCCTGTTTTAACTGTCACCTTCACATTTTAATTTATTTATGACCCATAGCGAAGCACGGGTACTTTACTAGTGAATAAATAAAAAGAAAAGGAGAGTCTGAACCCTAGAAGAAGGAGGATATCAGGATAGAAATGACTAAGGAAAGCACATGAAAGACAACCTAGACCTAAGACTCTTATATCGCAGGGGTTGGTAGAGAACAAGAGTTGGCTGAGGGAGCTCGACGTGTAGGATGAAAGATAGGAGCCCGGCGCAATGCCGAACTCAGCATGGAACCCCATGGTTACCAAGTCAAGTTCCGCTTGTTGTGAGCCCCAGAAGGGAAAGTTGTTCTAGAATTGGCGAACAGTTAATGTCAAGAGCATGGATGGTAAAATTAGAAACGTGATCGAGTCTCATTTGATACAACTATTGTTCAAGCAGATAAAGAATTATTACACAATGGACTGCTTTTGTTTGTTGTCTCTAATGACAAAATGGCAACATTACGCCTTTCTTTTTCCAGTCGCTCGTTTAACAGTTTAGATTGGGATAATTATTCATTTTTTGACATTTTCCAACTTTACAAATGATAGGATCTACATTTCTCGAGCTACTAAGTTATATCAGACAATACGCACACACACACACACACACCAAGTACACGGGGTTTATCGCTACAATGTCCAAGTCCCTAAATAAGGCAACAACAAGATGCAATCACATAGCCCATATCCTGACGAGTATGTAAGGTACTATTACTAACTGATCGGAAACTAGAGCTCAGCAACTCTAACTGAAACCCCGGAAAAAATGCGAACTAAAAGTACTTCCCCCCTGCCCGCTATGACCTACTCAAGCAAGACCAATATCTGTGCAGAGGGGTGTAGTCCATCGCTGGCCGAGAGCCAATAGATGAGTTGACAAGCCAGCGTTGCCAAAGACGGGCTGCATGTCAGTTCACATCCAATCGTCACGGAAGACGTTTCCGTAAAGCCAACATTGATACGTTCGCTCCGCGCTTCGCTTTGCCACACAGTGAACGGCCTGGCAACACCGAGCTTGACGCCCGTATCACCAACCCCAAATATGCATCGCTGCCAGCTGTATTATATTGTTGTACGCACTGCATTGAGTGAGATTGTCGAAGACCTCGTTTCTAGAGTGTATTAATAAATATTTAGTGTAAAGTTATGGCAAGTGGTAAGAACAAAGTTGTTCATAGTGAAGCGAGAGAGGTCGTAAACAATGTAATTGCGTTCTGTGATTTAGAGAAGGCAGCAAATTCATTTAGCTTACCGGTCAGTCAGGCAACAAAACGAGCTGCAGCAGCAACAGGGAAATCTGAGTCATTTATTAAGAAAATCAGAAAGGAGAAGACATTGACCGACATAAATGAGAAGTTATCCACTCCCGGTAAAAACAGAGTGGTGAATAAGAAGATTATACTAGATGACATGGATAAGTGCATCATTAGGCGGAAAATTCAAGAGTATTACGTAGTGAAGAAGGAGATACCAACAGTAGGAAAATTACGATCTGTTCTCCACGATGAGATAGATTACAAGGGGAGTCGCGAACATCTGAGACAAGTGCTTCATTCGATAGGTTTCAAATTCAAGAAGTGTCAGAATAAAAGGAAAATATTAAAGGAAAAAGGTGATATTGTGTTTAAGAGATCAGTGTACCTGAGAATCTTACAAGAGAATGACGAGCTAGGTGACAAGAAAAGACCTGTTATATTCTTGGACGAAACTTATATCCATCCATCATACACGGTAAAGAAGTGTTGGCAGGACGAAGCAACTGAAGGTGTCCTGACTTCAGACAGTGCAGGCCAGAGGTGGATCATAATTCACGCGGGCAGTGAAAACGGGTTTGTACCAGGCGGACTGTGCATGTTCAAATCTAAAACTAAATCTGGTGATTACCACGATGAAATGAACAGCAAGAACTTCATGACCTGGCTTAAAACACAACTGGTACCGAATATACCAGATAATTGTATCATAGTGATGGACAATGCGTCGTACCACACAGTGCAGATTAATAAAGCACCTACATCAAACAGCAGGAAATACGAAATCCAGACCTGGCTAACGACGAATAACATCACTTTCAATGAGAGCCTACGCAAATATGAACTACTGAACGTAGTGAAATTGCATAAACCAGCGCCAGTATTCGCCGTGGACGATTACTTGAAGTCATTGGGTCACTCAGTGGTACGATTACCTCCATATCACTGTGATCTGAACCCTATAGAATTAATATGGAGTGTTGTGAAGCGTCGCATTGCTGACAAGAATGTGAACCAGTCATCCAAGGACATAGAGCGTATTACAAGGGACGCTTTTGCGACGGTTACGGAGGAAGAATGGAAAAAGGAGTGTGGTCACGTCGATAAGTTACGAGCCGAGTATTGGAAGAGGGACGGATTGCTGGAAGACATGGAAGAATTCATAATCTATATTGGCAATGACAGTGACAGTGAATCAGACTCTGAAAATGATTCAAGCAGTGACGGTTCAGTTCAGAGTGTAATGTCAGGAATAGAGGAATTACAAGATTAGGATTCAACTAACAGTACTAGCAATTCCTAATACCTGCTGTACAACATCGAGAACATTATCAAGAATACCCATACACTGTAGAGCAATGACTTAAGCACTCAAAAATAGATTTTTTCATTAGTACACAATATTGAAGGAGAGCCAAGAAAGGCAGATGTGAAAGTGAAAGACGAGAGGGCCCACCCCAAAGGCAATGGAAAAAGGGGAAAAACCGGACACAGCTCAGGAATCCCTCGGGGTCGCCAACTCCCGAGCTCACCAGCTGTAAGCCCTTGAGGGTGTAGCAGTATCCAGGGTGCACCAGAACTGGTAGGGATACACACACCCTACCTCCTTGAGGGCCTTGAGGAGAAGGGAGGAGATATCATGAACATAAAAAGAAGGTTGACCCTTCGAAGTGAGGGATCAGGAAAGATGAGAGAAGGGCCAATTAAGGCGGGAAAGGAAGAGTCTCCCTAGGCCGCGGATACCCCAATACCGTCGGGGTTGGAAGAGAACAAGAGTTGACCAAGAGAGGTCGACAGGAAAGAAGACGGAGAGAAGCCCGGCACAAGTGGAAAAAATACCGGACTCAGCCGGGATCCCGTGGTCGCCAACCCACGTCCCACATGATGTGAGCCCGGGGGGGAATTGTACACAATTAATACACCACATTTAGAAATAAGTTATAGCATACCGGCGGCGGTAGCTACGCACGCTAAAGCGCAGCTCTAGGCCATGGGGCCAAGCTCTCCGTGGACTCAGTAGACAAGGGTTCGAGCCCCACAGTCGGCCGTCCTCGAAATGGTTTTCCGTGGTTTCCCATTTTCAACTCCATATAAATGCTGGGACGGTACCTTCTGACAGGCCACGGCCGCTTCTTTCCAGATCCTTGCCCAGTTGCATTCACCATCATTCATTTCATCTCTCCTCATTAACTCATCTCATGCGGTTGGCGTCAGGAAAGGCATCCGACCGTAAAAGCCATCCGCCACAAAGACTTATCGCATATCATCCCGATTGCGTTTCTTCAACGGGAATAATAAGGGGCAGAGATACATTTACAAATATAGCATGTGAAACATATGGTACCGGTACCTTCAATGGGGAAGCTAACATAGGTTACCGGTACATTTCAAAATGTTACTCTTATGAATATAATCAATGATCCAGTAAAGATTATTTAAATCCTTTCTAAATATTTCTTTCTTTATTTCTTTCTTTCTTTCTTTCTTTCTTTCGGGACGTTATTCATTTCCCGTTTAACATACAAGGCTGTCTGGAACACACTGTTTGATTAATAGAATTAGTTAAATGGAAATATTTAAAAGTGTTGGTCTACTATTTGAAAAAAGCAGGGCACCTGAAGGAAATAGAGGACTGTGACGTACTTTTGTCATATTTAGGCTCTTAGATCGGTGTTGTGCTTTGGTGGAAACTTATGAAGTAATCTCGAAGTGAATAAATACTGGTCTATTTACATAAAATGATGCTGATATTTACTTTAAAATGAGCGCCCATGAAGGGGATTTGATATTCCCCGTAGAAACGCTACATCAACGGCAACAGCGCGTTCATAGTCCGCTCTCTCACTCAAGCTTGCCCTCCTCTCTGTCGCACTGGCTGGCAGAGCTAGCGCTGTCAGCAGGGTCTCACTTCAAGTTGCTGAGCTCTACTGTAAGGTTACAATGCCGATATTCCTGGAATTTTCTCTGTTATAGAGAACTTAGTAGTGTGGGGGTAATTCAAATACATACGGTTGGTAACTATGAAGAGTTTCAGCCACCCACCACCTACAGCGCTAGTTGCAGGTAATCAACTTATGGCGACTCAGTTACGGTACTCGATTTCTGTGGGCGAAACATGTAACCGCCTCCAGAAGGGCGTCATCTTCCTCCATGACAACGCGCGACCTCATACAGGCCAAAAGACCATCACGCTGTTGAAGCGGTTTCACCCTCCCTACACCCGAACCTCGCTCCAAACGACTTTCACCTATTTCCTCACTTGATGAGCACCCAGTAGGTCGACAATTCGCTTCAGATGAAAGGATGAAACACTTCGCAGCAACGTGACTGAACACGCAAGAACAGGGTTTTTACCATGAGGGAGTACTCAAACTCATTCCACGAAGCGACAAGGGCCTAAATCGAGACTGGTTGTACTGGTTGTGTGAAATGTAATGTACACGTTACGCTGTAGGCTTTGTAACCTTAGTTTCTGACCAACCCTCGTACTACTACTACTAAAACATAATTATAGTCTACAAGTGAGGCATCGGTGGCGTAGTTGGTCGAGTGCTGAGCTTCTATGCCCAAGGTCGCGGTTTCAAACCCGGCCGAAGTCATCGGATTTTCTTAAGAGCGTTAATCCATCAGTATGCCTTCCTTCGGAGGGGAAGTAAAGTCGGCGGTCCCATGTCATACATTTATGGCATGTAAAAGAACCTTCCACTAATTACAGTAGTGTGAAGCTGAATTATAGGTATGATTTGACTAAAGCTCTTAGGTTCCAACGATCGTCGCCAGGAGCCAAATGCGGTGGCATCTAGTAACCAAGTTCATAACTAGTTGTCGTTGAGGGTGGCGTTTGGTAGCAAAAGTAGGAACTACTTGAAAATTGAATGTCCGCAGTTACTTGAATTAACAACAGAAAACATGCACCAATACTGCCATCACAATTAACACCAGTTATCAGACAGATTATACACACACCCAAAGTACACGGGGCTACATGACCGCGTTGTCGCAGCCCCTAAACTGAGGAACCAACCGACCACCACCACCACCACCACCACCAACAACAACAACAACAGCAAAGAGCAAATACACACATCAAAAATGTTTTACGTGTTGCTGGTCAAGAGTCGTAGTGGTCTCAAACCCATTAGTCGTTCTTGCGTGCATATCGGCTGTGTATACTCGCCTGTGTCAATGAGGATAGATATGTGAACCCGGTGAACGTATGCACGACCAATTCATCCGAGACCGATACCAACAGGGAGGAGGTGGTATCATGTATGGTCGCCGCACCCCTCTTGCGTACATCCCAGGGCGTACGGCAGGCATGGTATTCACAGAATGGGATGAATGGCGTGCCTATGCTCCCGATCTCAATTGTGTAGAGCAGGCGTCCGTCCCATGGAGGAAAGAACGGAAGGAGATGCCTTCGCTGCGCTGCCTAGCGCAAGCTGCTGAAGCCAAAAAGCACGCCCACTTTGGGTAGCAAGAAAATGGCTGTTCCTATGCTTAAAGCCGTAAACCACTCCAACTAGTCTTGGATTTTAGTGACATAAAACTGCAATGACAAGTCAAGATTTTTTTTTGGATACCCAGAATACACTCTGTACATCACGGTACTTGGCACAAATAAGCTGCGTTATCGTTTTAAAAGCCAACCGACAGTAGTGGCTACGCTGGCTAAAGCGCAGCATTAGGTCATGGGGCCAAGCTCTCTGCTGACTCGGTAGACGCGTGGGTTCGAGCCCCACCGTTGGCTGTCCTTGATATGGTTTTCCGTGGTTTCCCATTTTCAACACCAGGCAACTGCTGGAGCGGTACCTTCTGACAGGCCACGGCCGCTTCCTTCCACATCCTTGCCCAGTTTCATTCACCATCATTCATTTCATCTCTCATTAACTCCTCTCATGAGGTTGGCGTCAGGAAGGGCATCCGGCCGTAAAATCCATCGCCACAAAGACTTTCATCGCATCTCATCCCCGACCCCGTTGGAAAAACGGGAATAATAAGGGGTAGACAAACAATACATACATCGTTTTAAAAGCCAATTTAATTTGTAATATGAGAGCACCTTTGCAAGGCTAGTTTTGTAGGAAAGACGCGGCAAAACGTAATAATACGCTGACATACTGTTTAAATTGAATACAGGTATCTGAAGGTGCGAGTTATACCAAAGAAGGAACTTCTTGGGAACTAATGATGCCGAACTAATTACGGTATTTACACTAAATTGATTTTTACGTCCTTATTGGTGTTGAGGCATTCATCAGTTTTTAGGACTAATTTCGAGCACAGCCACTTTCACTCATTGTTCGTACACATTTTGATATTCAAGAATACGAACTTTAAAATTAATAAACAGAACCCTTAAAAAATGACTCATATTTGCACAAAAATACGGTATAGCCTATACTTCTTGGTACCGTACTGTGCCCGTTTAGACCGGAGTCCGCACGACCACATATGCATTTTACCAAGAATCAGTCAGCACGAGAGTCAAAATATCCCGGAGCGCCAGATGGGTTAAAGCTAATCGCAAAAACGACATCAAATGAAAAAAATGCTTTACTGATTTTTGGCTCAATGCAACAATAAGGATAGAAGGAGATTCAACTGGGCATAACACATCATGTAAAATTATCTCATTTTATTTTGAATTTAAAATTGACTGCAAAAATGCTCAAAGCAGCATCATTCACGTGTGGCGACCCACACTCCTATTTACACAATGTACAGAATTTTTCCAAACACATTTGACAATTATCTTTGGAGACACAAGTCTGATTATTAGTCCTGTAGACTGTGTTCCAAAATTATATTCATTTATTTGTGATTAAATCCAGTTCAAATTTAATTGTCTTTACTGGAAATATCGTAGTTCACTGTTTGAAATTTTTACATAATATTAACACTCGTAGAATAAATGTTCATAGAATTTTTAACTTTCACTTATTTTTCCAGTTTCAAAAATAGATTGTCAAAAAATATTATTAGCATTGAATCAACACAAATTATTTACACATATTAATAACATCTGAAAAGTATTTGACCTTGAGCATAGCATCGAAGAAAATTTAATTGTTCTTCTGACATTAAACATTTCGAGAAGTGACTCGATTATGAACTTCAAGTTCCTAACAAAATACATGATTTCTGAATCATCAACTTGATCAATAAATTGTTGAACCATTCAACTATTTGATTTTCCACTTGGAATCATTATTATGAAAAATATTTTATATTCATGGCCATTTTAGTAACTTTCACAACTTGCAATTCTTCGACAGAATGCGGAAATAAGAATTGTAGATTCATAATAAATTCATTTAGTTCATGGCACTAGGATTGAAAACATCCTTCAAATTATTCGTGGTTATAGAATTATTTTTAATTGGCAGTGGCCCATTCTATTATTTGTGTAAGAACACAATATTACAACAACAACGGCAAAGGTCTTCCTCCGAAGAAGAATAAAATACTATCATGACAAATCCGGGTTCTAGCAAAATCAAAGTCTAAATGGAATCCGTAAACAAGGTTGAAATAAGCACTGATGGTTTCTAAGAAATAACCTTCGGGTCATTCATACGACGAAATGTGTAGTTCCAATACTCCTATAAACCTGAGCCATCGAACCTGCTATTTGATTGATGCTCGAAAAAATCTCCTCATTCCTGCGACTTAAACATGCGCACCTGGGAATGGCATTTCAACTACTCCGCACATATAAATTTTCTTCCCAAAATTTATACAATAAATCAAGCCTCTGCTTGTTATCAACACTGGAAGATTAATAAACTTACAAGTTTATTTTATTTTACCATTCAGCTCAACCCGTGAATTTACCATACTTATGAAAATCTTTATTTCACTTTCGAGTGTATTTACGTCATGATTTTATATAAATACAAAAATATCCTATTTGATACAATTATCAATTGCTTCCCGTTTCATGCCTCTCCGTGTTATCTGAAAAATATACTTTGCTCACTGCAAATATCAACTGTTCAACCAGAACTGAAATGTTGGTTGAATGCGGGCTTGCGCTAACCACTCTCCTTCGGAAAATCTCCTGTTCCAAACTAGAAATGATTAAACTACTTCATAGGCTCTCTATCAATACATATGATTATTAGAAAATATAATATCCAAAAATTATTTAGAAAAATTTTAAAAATTATTATTATTATTATTATTAGTGGATTATTATTATTATTATTTATATTATTTTAAATATGTTTAATTATTATCTCATTATGTGAGAATCCACATGTTCGAACCTTCGAATATGGAAAAAATATCCATTCCTCAACAAAAAAAATAATTTAACTTTTACAGTTACATCGGCTTATTACCGTGATTTCCCAAAAATATGAAATATTCAAATAAATGCTCGATATGCTCGGTCATCGATCCTAAACTGTTCTGAGTGCTGAAAATACTCAGAATAACTCTAATATGTCTTGCGTAAATCATTGCAAGATTTAAATACGAAGAAAAAAATAAATGTGTTGGTCATCTGCAGAAAAATAGTTTGTTCCAATTAGCTAGGCATAATATAAAGTCAAAATGTGGCTTACATTTCTTGATGGTCTTGAAGCGTAGTGAACCTGGTCTGTACCAGATTTATCCATATACATGCCCTATCGGACAAGCACGTATAATCCTTGTATCGGCCACCATTATATACCCACAATCTGTCTAACAAGACATAGTGGTAATATCTCTTGACGTTTGAAGTAACTGTTGATCCATTTTAATATTGGCTTCTGTTAACGCCATAACAGTTTGCTTAAATGGGGTCAGATCTAAATGATCTATTTTCAAATATGTCAGTTGTAACGTAACTCACGGTAATCGTTTCAGTACAAGAAAACACTGACAGTCTAAACCAATCAACGGCTGTTCTGAAGATCGTTCCCTGGGCATGGCTTCTCACCATCTATCATCCGCGAAGCAACATATAGTTTCCCTTCGTTGGCTAATGAACAACACCGTGATAGACTGGCCTTCAATGTACTGAAAGTTCGAAGTGGTTATCAGGTTACAAATATGAAAACTGACTGAAATGGACTTAAATATCCAAGTATTAGGTTATTACTGGACTGTGACAAAATACTAACTCTAGACAAAGTCTAGCATATGTCCATGTAGAAATAAAAATATTTCTCCAGTGTCTGTAGAAAAATTTCAATCACCTTAGTGATCCTCCTTGCCGGAAACTTACTAAGTTCCACTCGTAGCGCAGCACTTTTGTGACTATCACAACTTTGAAAATAACTTCTGCGTAGATCCGGCAACCATGTGCCTTGGCTCAGCGTAGTAGCACCTTGCTAGGCAAGTGCTTGTGTCGAAGTGAGCTATTGATGCCTGAGCCAGCCGGCTTTTATTCAAAACTGTCAGGGTCACGCGTCATCACGCTGAAATATGGAAATCCTCATATCTCTGGTATCCCTGGTCCGATTTACTTGATACTAATTGCATTCTCTTTCATTTGGCCGTGCCAGTAATCTGATCCAAGTCTCAAGTCTCTACTCCATGGTTAACTATTTAATCAATAAATAGCCTCGACCTCTGCTATTACTCGCTACGTCACTTGACATGCTCTTAGCGGTATATTCTTTCCAATTGCTTCGAGAAGCAATGTAGCGCGATATTCAAATATCTCAACTTTCAAAAGCGGCTGTAGCCTTTCCCTTGATATCTAGGTGTCTGAAACTTGGAATACCCATTCCTAGAGTTGGGCACATCCACCCCACACCTAGCAAAAAATAAAAATTGAAAATTTTTTATTTTTCCTATCTACACATTAAATCATCTGGTTCTTGAATAATAAATCTTCAAATTCGATGCATTATAAGTTCCCACGATGTTACCAGTTCGTGTATTAGCGACTTCATAGCTTCCATTGTTGTTTACTTCCACAATACGATATACAAAATCTTTAATTTCACCAGGTTTAATATCAAAAATATCGTGATACTCTTCCAAAATTTTCCCTAGCTCTGGGGACTCCTTCTCAGTGTAGACTTCTCTTCCTTCAGCTTCATGAAAAAACAGAGACCATTGAGCATCTCCCTCGATGTCTTCCTCTTCTTTTCCCTCGAAGTTTATCTCTTCGGTATTCTTGAATCTGATCGTCTCTGTCTTCATGTCTATCACTGCTTGATATTTCTGAATGAAATCCGCTCCCAATATCATGTCAAAAGCCATGTCCTTCATTACAACAAACACATGTCGGAAATCATATCCTCCAATAGTAATACATAAGTATAATTGTGTTTTACACAGAGATATTTTGTTGGGTATTATTCCTTGGATCTTAATTCCTGATACTGGAATCTCCTCTAAATTCTCTTTGAGCTTCCACAGAATATAAAGCTTCTCACTCACAAGACAAAGCATAGCCCCAGTATCAATTAAAGTATCGACAGGCATACCGAATACTTCGCATGATACGATTGGCATTCTAATTCTTGTACCCATTTCTTTCCGTTCGTCATTCTGTTGAATTAAGTCATCATCCTCTGCTTGCCATTTAATAATTCTGGAAGTGAAAGTGTTCAAAATTCTATCTTCTACTGTGAATTCGAAGTTTTTTTTTTTCGTTTCCATTCCCCCGGGATTGTTGTGTTCCCGATGGACCTAGTTCATTGTGCTTCTGCTCCAAATACTGCAAGTTATCTTGGTGTCTTGATTCTAAGTTCTTCCTCGTCTCCTTGTTGAACTCTTCATTGGACTGACGAGTATCCACATTCCCTCTGTTATTGTAGTTGTTTCTACCATAGTACCTTCTTTCCTGGTACCTTCCTTGATTATCCCTTGGCCTTCTCCATCGAGTATTATATCGATTTCCACCATCCGTTCTCGCATAAGGCTTGTAACTGTATCTGTTACTGTACTGATTCCATCCTCTCTTATTGGGATCTTCTCTCGGCGTTTTCTTTTCTCGCCCCTCTCGAATCTCTCGAGGTGTTTGAGAATAACTATCAGCCATAACAGCATACACAGCGTTGTTATTCTTTCCTCCCTTCTGATGGAAGAATTGAGCGTTCGTAAGATCCAGCTTCTGTAATACCTCGTCAAATTGCTCCATATTATAGATGTCAGCAGCGATCAAAGTCCTTTGGACGTCTGCTGGAAACTGACGTATCAATGCAGTAATTAATTCGTTATCTGGCATCGGCGGATCTAAATGTTGCAGTTTAGAAAGCTGTCCAGAAAAGTACGTAGAGTATCGAGTAGGCTGTGGCGTCGAGAATCTCTTCGAATATAATTCTGCTCTGATTTGCTGTTGGGTTTCCGGGGACCAAAACTTTTTCAATAACCCACGAGAAAACTCCTCAAAAGTGGTAAGAGTGGATCTAAATGCTCTGTACCAAAGAAGTGCAGGACCTTCCAAAAATTTCCCTATCACTCGGATCTGTCTTTCCTTAGGGATCTTGGAATCTTTCAGGTAATCCCCTGCTTCTCTCAAAAATTCTACGGGTGTCACAGAATCTCGCCCTGAAAATTTAGAAGGCTCTACATTCTTGAATACAGTTATGGGGTTGGATTGAAATACTGTCCTGACCTCATCCTGTCTTTGACTATCAGTTTCTCTAGCTGCTCCTAGATTTATCTGTATCTGTTCTTTTCCCCTTACACTTGGCATTTTCAACATATGGTCAGACTGTTTCTCGTCCTTGATTTGGGTTTTCATAGCCTCAAGTTCCTTATGGTTTTCTTCTGCCATTTTCTTAATTGCTTCAGTTTCTTTACAATTCTCCTTGACATCAGTGGATATCTGGTTCATAACAGCCTCGTGACTTTTCAATGACCCTGTCATATCTGATATGTCCTTCTGAGTTGCTTGGATATCTTTGGAAATTACTTGAATATGGGATGACAAAGATTCCGTAATCTCCTTGATTCCTTCTTGGTTTTCCAGCTTGAGTGTGTCTTTAATTTCATTGACAACTGTGGTTTTAATTTCAGTTTGCAATTCATTAATCACACCTTCTCTTATTTCTCCCATTACAAGTTCTTTGAACTGTTCTGTCAACCGTTGAACAACTAGAATTCCCATCTCATTACTCTCTTTCTTCACTCTGACTTCTAGGTTGACCATGTCTTCACCAACTTTCCTAAGACCATGTTCTATCCTATCAGCTAAGCTTTGAGATCTTAGATCGGCATCGCGAAATTTATCGTCCATTAAATTTGCGTTAGTAGCTAATGAAGTTTCGAGCTCATGTGTTTTTTCGCATAATTTAGTCATTTTACTCTCAAGTGACATTTTCAAAATTTCAGAATTCTCTTTAAATTTATTCTCCATAGAATTAAATTTACTATTTAAATTTTCTTTCAAATTACCTTTAAAGAATCAGAACTTTCTTTAAGTTTATCATTAACATTTTCTTTAAGTTTATTTTCTAAAGAATCAGAATTTTCTTTAAGTTTAACATTTAAACTTTCTTTCAGTTTATTTTCTAAAGAATCAGAATTTTCTTTAAGTTTATTTTCTAAAGAATCAGAATTTTCTTTAAGTTTATCATTTAAACTTTCTTTGAGTTTATTTTCTAAAGAATCAGAATTTTCTTTAAGTTTCTTTTCCAAAGCCTCAGTATTTTCTTTCATAATGGCTGCTACACGCAGTCCAGCTTCTTTGGAACTCTCTTCCAAACTCCTCATCATCCTCATCATCTCTTCCATAATTTTCAATTATTATTCAAAACTTAGGGGTATACAATATTGGCAAACACAAGCTTATAACTAGAACAAGAAATATGAATAGCTAATTGGAACACTCTAATAAAATGAGATTTGTCCTAATGTCGACGTGATGGAAAAACAAAATTCTCTACTTTTACGAATTACATTTACCACAATATCACAAGAAAAATATGCAAGTTCTCAAATATCCTCCACCTGGATTCTAATAATGCGGATGTCCAGTCATCGAACGTTTACTACTGAATTTACTTGACGCCCTAATGGTTAAGCCATTATCAAAAATAATCAAACCCATTCTAATTATTAATCCAGTTAAATTTTTAATTTTCCCCACTAATTGGGTTTCCTACTAATTTATTCATCCAAACCAGACATCTCTCAACTCCCAAAATATTTATAAAAAAAATTATCATAATTTAAATCGGCATGCGATTGACCGTGTCTAACTCGAGACCCACGTTCGAAGCCATTTCTCTCTCTATCTTATTTTATGTGCCCGTTTAGACCGGAGTCCGCACGACCACATATGCATTTTACCAAGAATCAGTCAGCACGAGAGTCAAAATATCCCGGAGCGCCAGATGGGTTAAAGCTAATCGCAAAAACGACATCAAATGAAAAAAATGCTTTACTGATTTTTGGCTCAATGCAACAATAAGGATAGAAGGAGATTCAACTGGGCATAACACATCATGTAAAATTATCTCATTTTATTTTGAATTTAAAATTGACTGCAAAAATGCTCAAAGCAGCATCATTCACGTGTGGCGACCAACACTCCTATTTACACAATGTACAGAATTTTTCCAAACACATTTGACAATTATCTTTGGAGACACAAGTCTGATTATTAGTCCTGTAGACTGTGTTCCAAAATTATATTCATTTATTTGTGATTAAATCCAGTTCAAATTTAATTGTCTTTACTGGAAATATCGTAGTTCACTGTTTGAAATTTTTACATAATATTAACACTCGTAGAATAAATGTTCATAGAATTTTTAACTTTCACTTATTTTTCCAGTTTCAAAAATAGATTGTCAAAAATATTATTAGCATTGAATCAACACAAATTATTTACACATATTAATAACATCTGAAAAGTATTTGACCTTGAGCATAGCATCGAAGAAAATTTAATTGTTCTTCTGACATTAAACATTTCGAGAAGTGACTCGATTATGAACTTCAAGTTCCTAACAAAATACATGATTTCTGAATCATCAACTTGATCAATAAATTGTTGAACCATTCAACTATTTGATTTTCCACTTGGAATCATTATTATGAAAAATATTTTATATTCATGGCCATTTTAGTAACTTTCACAACTTGCAATTCTTCGACAGAATGCGGAAATAAGAATTGTAGATTCATAATAAATTCATTTAGTTCATGGCACTAGGATTGAAAACATCCTTCAAATTATTCGTGGTTATAGAATTATTTTTAATTGGCAGTGGCCCATTCTATTATTTGTGTAAGAACACAATATTACAACAACAACGGCAAAGGTCTTCCTCCGAAGAAGAATAAAATACTATCATGACAAATCCGGGTTCTAGCAAAATCAAAGTCTAAATGGAATCCGTAAACAAGGTTGAAATAAGCACTGATGGTTTCTAAGAAATAACCTTCGGGTCATTCATACGACGAAATGTGTAGTTCCAATACTCCTATAAACCTGAGCCATCGAACCTGCTATTTGATTGATGCTCGAAAAAATCTCCTCATTCCTGCGACTTAAACATGCGCACCTGGGAATGGCATTTCAACTACTCCACACATATAAATTTTCTTCCCAAAATTTATACAATAAATCAAGCCTCTGCTTGTTATCAACACTGGAAGATTAATAAACTTACAAGTTTATTTTATTTTACCATTCAGCTCAACCCGTGAATTTACCATACTTATGAAAATCTTTATTTCACTTTCGAGTGTATTTACGTCATGATTTTATATAAATACAAAAATATCCTATTTGATACAATTATCAATTGCTTCCCGTTTCATGCCTCTCCGTGTTATCTGAAAAATATACTTTGCTCACTGCAAATATCAACTGTTCAACCAGAACTGAAATGTTGGTTGAATGCGGGCTTGCGCTAACCACTCTCCTTCGGAAAATCTCCTGTTCCAAACTAGATATGATTAAACTACTTCATAGGCTCTCTATCAATACATATGATTATTAGAAAATATAATATCCAAAAATTATTTAGAAAAATTTTAAAAATTATTATTATTATTATTAGTGGATTATTATTATTATTATTATTTATATTATTTTAAATATGTTTAATTATTATCTCATTATGTGAGAATCCACATGTTCGAACCTTCGAATATGGAAAAAATATCCATTCCTCAACAAAAAAAATAATTTAACTTTTACAGTTACATCGGCTGATTACCGTGATTTCCCAAAAATATGAAATATTCAAATAAATGCTCGATATGCTCGGTCATCGATCCTTAACTGTTCTGAGTGCTGAAAATACTCAGAATAACTCTAATATGTCTTGCGTAAATCATTGCAAGATTTAAATACGAAGAAAAAAATAAATGTGTTGGTCATCTGCAGAAAAATAGTTTGTTCCAATTAGCTAGGCATAATATAAAGTCAAAATGTGGCTTACATTTCTTGATGGTCTTGAAGCGTAGTGAACCTGGTCTGTACCAGATTTATCCATATACATGCCCTATCGGACAAGCACGTATAATCCTTGTATCGGCCACCATTATATACCCACAATCTGTCTAACAAGACATAGTGGTAATATCTCTTGACGTTTGAAGTAACTGTTGATCCATTTTAATATTGGCTTCTGTTAATGCCATAACAGTTTGCTTAAATGGGGTCAGATCTAAATGATCTATTTTCAAATATGTCAGTTGTAACGTAACTCACGGTAATCGTTTCAGTACAAGAAAACACTGACAGTCTAAACCAATCAACGGCTGTTCTGAAGATCGTTCCCTGGGCATGGCTTCTCACCATCTATCATGCGCGAAGCAACATATAGTTTCCCTTCGTTGGCTAATGAACAACACCGTGATAGACTGGCCTTCAATGTACTGAAAGTTCGAAGTGGTTATCAGGTTACAAATATGAAAACTGACTGAAATGGACTTAAATATCCAAGTATTAGGTTATTACTGGACTGTGACAAAATACTAACTCTAGACAAAGTCTAGCATATGTCCATGTAGAAATAAAAATATTTCTCCAGTGTCTGTAGAAAAATTTCAATCACCTTAGTGATCCTCCTTGCCGGAAACTTACTAAGTTCCACTCGTAGCGCAGCACTTTTGTGACTATCACAACTTTGAAAATAACTTCTGCGTAGATCCGGCAACCATGTGCCTTGGCTCAGCGTAGTAGCACCTTGCTAGGCAAGTGCTTGTGTCGAAGTGAGCTATTGATGCCTGAGCCAGCCGGCTTTTATTCAAAACTGTCAGGGTCACGCGTCATCACGCTGAAATATGGAAATCCTCATATCTCTGGTATCCCTGGTCCGATTTACTTGATACTAATTGCATTCTCTTTCATTTGGCCGTGCCAGTAATCTGATCCAAGTCTCAAGTCTCTACTCCATGGTTAACTATTTAATCAATAAATAGCCTCGACCTCTGCTATTACTCGCTACGTCACTTGACATGCTCTTAGCGGTATATTCTTTCCAATTGCTTCGAGAAGCAATGTAGCGCGATATTCAAATATCTCAACTTTCAAAAGCGGCTGTAGCCTTTCCCTTGATATCTAGGTGTCTGAAACTTGGAATACCCATTCCTAGAGTTGGGCACATCCACCCCACACCTAGCAAAAAATAAAAATTGAAATTTTTTTATTTTTCCTATCTACACATTAAATCATCTGGTTCTTGAATAATAAATCTTCAAATTCGATGCATTATAAGTTCCCACGATGTTAACCAGTTCGTGTATTAGCGACTTCATAGCTTCCATTGTTGTTTACTTCCACAATACGATATACAAAATCTTTAATTTCACCAGGTTTAATATCAAAAATATCGTGATACTCTTCCAAAATTTTCCCTAGCTCTGGGGACTCCTTCTCAGTGTAGACTTCTCTTCCTTCAGCTTCATGAAAAAACAGAGACCATTGAGCATCTCCCTCGATGTCTTCCTCTTCTTTTCCCTCGAAGTTTATCTCTTCGGTATTCTTGAATCTGCTCGTCTCTGTCTTCATGTCTATCACTGCTTGATATTTCTGAATGAAATCCGCTCCCAATATCATGTCAAAAGCCATGTCCTTCATTACAACAAACACATGTCGGAAATCATATCCTCCAATAGTAATACATAAGTATAATTGTGTTTTACACAGAGATATTTTGTTGGGTATTATTCCTTGGATCTTAATTCCTGATACTGGAATCTCCTCTAAATTCTCTTTCAGCTTCCACAGAATATAAAGCTTCTCACTCAAAAGACAAATCATAGCCCCAGTATCAATTAAAGTATCGACAGGCATACCGAATACTTCGCATGATATGATTGGCATTCTAATTCTTGTACCCATTTCTTTCCGTTCGTCATTCTGTTGAATTAAGTCATCATCCTCTGCTTGCCATTTAATAATTCTGGAAGTGAAAGTGTTCAAAATTCTATCTTCTACTGTGAATTCGAAGTTTTTTTTTTCGTTTCCATTCCCCCGGGATTGTTGTGTTCCCGATGGACCTGGTTCATTGTGCTTCTGCTCCAAATACTGCAAGTTATCTTGGTGTCTTGATTCTAAGTTCTTCCTCGTCTCCTTGTTGAACTCTTCATTGGACTGACGAGTATCCACATTCCCTCTGTTATTGTAGTTGTTTCTACCATAGTACCTTCTTTCCTGGTACCTTCCTTGATTATCCCTTGGCCTTCTCCATCGAGTATTATATAGATTTCCACCATCCGTTCTCGCATAAGGCTTGTAACTGTATCTGTTACTGTACTGATTCCATCCTCTCTTATTGGGATCTTCCCTCGGCGTTTTCTCTTCTCGCCCCTCTCGAATCTCTCGAGGTGTTTGAGAATAACTATCAGCCATAACAGCATACACAGCGTTGTTATTCTTTCCTCCCTTCTGATGGAAGAATTGAGCGTTCGTAAGATCCAGCTTCTGTAATACCTCGTCAAATTGCTCCATATTATAGATGTCAGCAGCGATCAAAGTCCTTTGGACGTCTGCTGGAAACTGACGTATCAATGCAGTAATTAATTCGTTATCTGGCATCGGCGGATCTAAATGTTGCAGTTTAGAAAGCTGTCCAGAAAAGTACGTAGAGTATCGAGTAGGCTGTGGCGTCGAGAATCTCTTCGAATATAATTCTGCTCTGATTTGCTGTTGGGTTTCCGGGGACCAAAACTTTTTCAATAACCCACGAGAAAACTCCTCAAAAGTGGTAAGAGTGGATCTAAATGCTCTGTACCAAAGAAGTGCAGGACCTTCCAAAAATTTCCCTATCACTCGGATCTGTCTTTCCTTAGGGATCTTGGAATCTTTCAGGTAATCCCCTGCTTCTCTCAAAAATTCTACGGGTGTCACAGAATCTCGCCCTGAAAATTTAGAAGGCTCTACATTCTTGAATACAGTTATGGGGTTGGATTGAAATACTGTCCTGACCTCATCCTGTCTTTGACTATCAGTTTCTCTAGCTGCTCCTAGATTTATCTGTATCTGTTCTTTTCCCCTTATACTTGGCATTTTCAACAGATGGTCAGACTGTTTCTCGTCCTTGATTTGGGTTTTCATAGCCTCAAGTTCCTTATGGTTTTCTTCTGCCATTTTCTTAATTGCTTCAGTTTCTTTACAATTCTCCTTGACATCAGTGGATATATGGTTCATAACAGCCTCGTGACTTTTCAATGACCCTGTCATATCTGATATGTCCTTCTGAGTTGCTTGGATATCTTTGGAAATTACTTGAATATGGGATGACAAAGATTCCGTAATCTCCTTGATTCCTTCTTGGTTTTCCAGCTTGAGTGTGTCTTTAATTTCATTGACAACTGTGGTTTTAATTTCAGTTTGCAATTCATTAATCACACCTTCTCTTATTTCTCCCATTACAAGTTCTTTGAACTGTTCTGTCAACCGTTGAACAACTAGAATTCCCATCTCATTACTCTCTTTCTTCACTCTGACTTCTAGGTTGACCATGTCTTCACCAACTTTCCTAAGACCATGTTCTATCCTATCAGCTAAGCTTTGAGATCTTAGATCGGCATCGCGAAATTTATCGTACATTAAATTTGCGTTAGTAGCTAATGAAGTTTCGAGCTCATGTGTTTTTTCGCATAATTTAGTCATTTTACTCTCAAGTGACATTTTCAAAATTTCAGAATTCTCTTTAAATTTATTCTCCATAGAATTAAATTTACTATTTAAATTTTCTTTCAAATTACCTTTTAAAGAATCAGAACTTTCTTTAAGTTTATCATTAAAATTTTCTTTAAGTTTATTTTCTAAAGAATCAGAATTTTCTTTAAGTTTAACATTTAAACTTTCTTTCAGTTTATTTTCTAAAGAATCAGAATTTTCTTTAAGTTTATTTTCTAAAGAATCAGAATTTTCTTTAAGTTTATCATTTAAACTTTCTTTGAGTTTATTTTCTAAAGAATCAGAATTTTATTTAAGTTTCTTTTCCAAAGCCTCAGTATTTTCTTTCATAATGGCTGCTACACGCAGTCCAGCTTCTTTGGAACTCTCTTCCAAACTCCTCATCATCCTCATCATCTCTTCCATAATTTTCAATTATTATTCAAAACTTAGGGGTATACAATATTGGCAAACACAAGCTTATAACTAGAACAAGAAATATGAATAGCTAATTGGAACACTCTAATAAAATGAGATTTGTCCTAATGTCGACGTGATGGAAAAACAAAATTCTCTACTTTTACGAATTACATTTACCACAATATCACAAGAAAAATATGCAAGTTCTCAAATATCCTCCACCTGGATTCTAATAATGCGGATGTCCAGTCATCGAACGTTTACTACTGAATTTACTTGACGCCCTAATGGTTAAGCCATTATCAAAAATAATCAAACCCATTCTAATTATTAATCCAGTTAAATTTTTAATTTTCCCCACTAATTGGGTTTCCTACTAATTTATTCATCCAAACCAGACATCTCTCAACTCCCAAAATATTTATAAAAAAAATTATCATAATTTAAATCGGCATGCGATTGACCGTGTCTAACTCGAGACCCACGTTCGAAGCCATTTCTCTCTCTATCTTATTTTATGTGCCCGTTTAGACCGGAGTCCGCACGACCACATATGCATTTTACCAAGAATCAGTCAGCACGAGAGTCAAAATATCCCGGAGCGCCAGATGGGTTAAAGCTAATCGCAAAAACGACATCAAATGAAAAAAATGCTTTACTGATTTTTGGCTCAATGCAACAATAAGGATAGAAGGAGATTCAACGGGCATAACACATCATGTAAAATTATCTCATTTTATTTTGAATTTAAAATTGACTGCAAAAATGCTCAAAGCAGCATCATTCACGTGTGGCGACCAACACTCCTATTTACACAATGTACAGAATTTTTCCAAACACATTTGACAATTATCTTTGGAGACACAAGTCTGATTATTAGTCCTGTAGACTGTGTTCCAAAATTATATTCATTTATTTGTGATTAAATCCAGTTCAAATTTAATTGTCTTTACTGGAAATATCGTAGTTCACTGTTTGAAATTTTTACATAATATTAACACTCGTAGAATAAATGTTCATAGAATTTTTAACTTTCACTTATTTTTCCAGTTTCAAAAATAGATTGTCAAAAATATTATTAGCATTGAATCAACACAAATTATTTACACATATTAATAACATCTGAAAAGTATTTGACCTTGAGCATAGCATCGAAGAAAATTTAATTGTTCTTCTGACATTAAACATTTCGAGAAGTGACTCGATTATGAACTTCAAGTTCCTAACAAAATACATGATTTCTGAATCATCAACTTGATCAATAAATTGTTGAACCATTCAACTATTTGATTTTCCACTTGGAATCATTATTATGAAAAATATTTTATATTCATGGCCATTTTAGTAACTTTCACAACTTGCAATTCTTCGACAGAATGCGGAAATAAGAATTGTAGATTCATAATAAATTCATTTAGTTCATGGCACTAGGATTGAAAACATCCTTCAAATTATTCGTGGTTATAGAATTATTTTTAATTGGCAGTGGCCCATTCTATTATTTGTGTAAGAACACAATATTACAACAACAACGGCAAAGGTCTTCCTCTGAAGAAGAATAAAATACTATCATGACAAATCCGGGTTCTAGCAAAATCAAAGTCTAAATGGAATCCGTAAACAAGGTTGAAATAAGAACTGAAGGTTTCTAAGAAATAACCTTCGGGTCATTCATACGACGAAATGTGTAGTTCCAATACTCCTATAAACCTGAGCCATCGAACCTGCTATTTGATTGATGCTCGAAAAAATCTCCTCATTCCTGCGACTTAAACATGCGCACCTGGGAATGGCATTTCAACTACTCCACACATATAAATTTTCTTCCCAAAATTTATACAATAAATCAAGCCTCTGCTTGTTATCAACACTGGAAGATTAATAAACTTACAAGTTTATTTTATTTTACCATTCAGCTCAACCCGTGAATTTACCATACTTATGAAAATCTTTATTTCACTTTCGAGTGTATTTACGTCATGATTTTATATAAATACAAAAATATCCTATTTGATACAATTATCAATTGCTTCCCGTTTCATGCCTCTCCGTGTTATCTGAAAAATATACTTTGCTCACTGCAAATATCAACTGTTCAACCAGAACTGAAATGTTGGTTGAATGCGGGCTTGCGCTAACCACTCTCCTTCGGAAAATCTCCTGTTCCAAACTAGAAATGATTAAACTACTTCATAGGCTCTCTCTCAATACATATGATTATTAGAAAATATAATATCCAAAAATTATTTAGAAAAATTTTAAAAATTATTATTATTATTATTAGTGGATTATTATTATTATTATTATTTATATTATTTTAAATATGTTTAATTATTATCTCATTATGTGAGAATCCACATGTTCGAACCTTCGAATATGGAAAAAATATCCATTCCTCAACAAAAAAAATAATTTAACTTTTACAGTTACATCGGCTGATTACCGTGATTTCCCAAAAATATGAAATATTCAAATAAATGCTCGATATGCTCGGTCATCGATCCTAAACTGTTCTGAGTGCTGAAAATACTCAGAATAACTCTAATATGTCTTGCGTAAATCATTGCAAGATTTAAATACGAAGAAAAAAATAAATGTGTTGGTCATCTGCAGAAAAATAGTTTTTCCAATTAGCTAGGCATAATATAAAGTCAAAATATGGCTTACATTTCTTGATGGTCTTGAAGCGTAGTGAACCTGGTCTGTACCAGATTTATCCATATACATGCCCTATCGGACAAGCACGTATAATCCTTGTATCGGCCACCATTATATACCCACAATCTGTCTAACAAGATATAGTGGTAATATCTCTTGACGTTTGAAGTAACTGTTGATCCATTTTAATATTGGCTTCTGTTAACGCCATAACAGTTTGCTTAAATGGGGTCAGATCTAAATGATCTATTTACAAATATGTCAGTTGTAACGTAACTCACGGTAATCGTTTCAGTACAAGAAAACACTGACAGTCTAAACCAATCAACGGCTGTTCTGAAGATCGTTCCCTGGGCATGGCTTCTCACCATCTATCATGCGCGAAGCAACATATAGTTTCCCTTCGTTGGCTAATGAACAACACCGTGATAGACTGGCCTTCAATGTACTGAAAGATCGAAGTGGTTATCAGGTTACAAATATGAAAACTGACTGAAATTGACTTAAATATCCAAGTATTAGGTTATTACTGGACTGTGACAAAATACTAACTCTAGACAAAGTCTAGCATGTGTCCATGTAGAAATAAAAATATTTCTCCAGTGTCTGTAGAAAAATTTCAATCACCTTAGTGATCCTCCTTGCCGGAAACTTACTAAGTTCCACTCGTAGCGCAGCACTTTTGTGACTATCACAACTTTGAAAATAACTTCTGCGTAGATCCGGCAACCATGTGCCTTGGCTCAGCGTAGTAGCACCTTGCTAGGCAAGTGCTTGTGTCGAAGTGAGCTATTGATGCCTGAGCCAGCCGGCTTTTATTCAAAACTGTCAGGGTCACGCGTCATCACGCTGAAATATGGAAATCCTCATATCTCTGGTATCCCTGGTCCGATTTACTTGATACTAATTGCATTCTCTTTCATTTGGCCGTGCCAGTAATCTGATCCAAGTCTCAAGTCTCTACTCCATGGTTAACTATTTAATCAATAAATAGCCTCGACCTCTGCTATTACTCGCTACGTCACTTGACATGCTCTTAGCGGTATATTCTTTCCAATTGCTTCGAGAAGCAATGTAGCGCGATATTCAAATATCTCAACTTTCAAAAGCGGCTGTAGCCTTTCCCTTGATATCTAGGTGTCTGAAACTTGGAATACCCATTCCTAGAGTTGGGCACAGTACGGTATTTTGTTTGTTGGGGGTAGAAACTTGGCGGTTGGCCTCATATTGATTCATTACGCAGGCCTACCGTAATTATTGACCGACAGCTGTTAAATAATTTGGGATTTGCAGAGAAATGACGTTTTTGGTAGCCTATGTAGGGTAAACATGCTAAGCATGAGCTCCAGCATGAGTTAAGGTGAAAAAAGGCTGGAGCTTATTTGCGTTTCCGAAAGTGGTAGTGTTGTTTCTAAAATCCACTACCTGGGTGGGGATCGAACCCACTCCTCCAGTTAGAAGCACAGTGCCTCTATCGACTGCGCCACGCTGTCCCCTCATCCCTACTCTGCTCCATGACAATACGCACAACTTCTTTTTGATATGTGCAGATAAGCTTCACCCGTAGAGGCTATTTTCTTGTTTTCATGTAGGGGCTAGGAGCATCTGATTGTCAGCTCCATGTACTTAGGTATGTGTGCAAGCTGTTTGATAACCTGTGTCATAGTGATGGCTGTATTAATTGTAATTAATGCAAGGATTGGAAAGGAAGTGGTCGTGGCGTAAGTTAAGTACCATCCGGGGATCCGGAACATGTCAGAAGTAGAAGAGAAACCACTTATACTGTAGAATGGCTGAGGTGAGAATCAAATCCATCTCTTCACAGTTGTGCCTCACGATGCTGACTGGAACCAGTTACAACCCTCAGACACCTTCTTGGCCGAGTTGGGAAAATAACTCAGGACCTTTGAAAGTTTTTGAACCTAATGTGTATATTTTTTCGTGTTTCATTTCATTAGCATTTAATACATTGTATTAATTTGCAGTTATCAATGTACAAATACTCGAAAATTATCAATTTTGTTGATACTAAATTATAAATTAAATGTTTGGCTTTTGCTGATGACCTTGCCCTCTTAGCTCATACCAAAGATGATGCACGAAAGATGCTGGACACTTTGCATAAAATAGCTGAGAAAACAGGTCTTAAGGTATCATATGAAAAGACTGAGTACATGGAACACAGACACCGGGAAGACAGAAGTATGCCAGTGGATCATAGAACTGTCAAAAGAACTGATAAGTTCAAATATCTTGGGGAATGGATAGCCTATAGATTAACTCAGAACAGGTATAACAAACGAGCGATATCATACAAAGCAAAACACAGACATTACAGTACAGTGGTAAAGCCAGAGGGTCTGTATGCCTCCGAGTGTCTAACCCTGAACAGTAAAGGGGAGCTGAAGGAACTTGAGATAAAGGAAAGGAGGATCATGAGGAAAATTCTCGGACCATGGAAAGATGATGACGGAACACGAAAAAATAAAAATAAAGGAAAAATGAAGATCTGTACCGTATATGCAGTCCGAAACCATTGTGGTCACAATGCGTAATAGAAGGCTATTTTACGGGCATTTGATGACAATGGACCGAAACCGGCTGATAAAGAACATTTTTAAATACATCACAGGGTTGAAAGCTACTGCCAAGTGGGTAGAAGAGGTCAAAATAGACGCCATTGAAGTTGGACTAACTGAACTTGTCATTCACGACAGGAATACGTTTCGAAACTGAGTTGACAATATCAAGACGTACAAAGAAAAACCACCACAACAGAGGCCAAATTTGGTAATAACAGAGGAGCAGAGAAAGATTAGAAGTGAAAGAATGAAGAGGTTCTGGGAAGAAAAGAGAAAATGACCAGAAAGCCTTAGGTTCCATGCTGTCCACAGTTGGCCAAAGTCGGAATCAAAACATTTTTTTAAAAATAACGTCTGGCTGCGGTGGCAGAGAGCGTTAACGCACTACCTCGTGCCTCGGTGGTATTGAGAGAGCGTGGGTTCGAACCCCATCTCGGACTTCCTGAAAACTGTTTTTCGTGGTTTCCCTTTCAACAGATCCACGGCCAACTTTTTCCCCACTCCCTTCCCAAAACTTTCCTTCATTAGACTCACGCTAGCGGTCACCTGGCGATCGGCCTGTCACCATCCCCAGTTGTATCTGCTGGCAAAGTATGTCCATCTCCAAGAGACTGTCCTTATATTTTTATTATTTGGGTTGGAGAGGGATTGATCTCCGCCCTCCCTAAGTTACGCAGCTGCATCCAAGTTCTTACCACTCTCAATGTTGCTTATTATTCAAGCACTCAAGTACTGTACACAAGGTTAAATGACCACTATGTCGCAAACTCCTAAATGAATCAACAACAAATATAGGCGGTTTCGGTGGCGTAGTTGATAGCATGATGAGCTTCTATGCCGAAGATCGTGGGTCCAAACCCGGCCGAAGTCGTCACATTTTTAAGAGCGTCAACAATCCCTCAGTATGACTTCCTTCGGAGGGGAAGTAAATCCGGCGGACCCATGTAATATATTTATGGCATGTAACAGAACCTTCCACTAACTACAATTGTGTGAAGCTAAATTTGTAGGTTAGATTTGATTTACGCTCTATTAAGTTCCAACGTTCGTTGCCAGGCGCCAGTTGCGGTGGCATCTAGTAGCCAAGTTCGCAGCTAGGTGACGTTGACGGTAGCATTTGGTAGCAAAAGTAGGAACTACTTGAAATTATCGTCTGCAGTCCTTACCTGACTTACAGGTAACACACACTAATACAGCCATCACAATTAACACCGGTTATCAGACAGATTCTAACACACCCAAAGTACACGGGGCTACATGACCGCGTAGTCGAAGCCCCTAATCTGAGGAACTAACCAACAAATCAATAGTAAGAATTATTTAATATTAAGAACTGAACGAGCTACTGTTGGAGGTAGGAGCCTTGTGAACTTTCCTCTCTTGTTCATTAGCTCGTCTGAGAGGGGTGGGGGTGGTATTGGAGCTGTCACCTGCACCTGCAATGAGGTAATAATCAGAGGAAATTGTTTGAGGGAAGAGAGAGAGAGAGAGAAGCCCTCACCGCCCCGCGAGAGCTTAATTCATTATTAGGTTGACGTTTGAGCAGAAGGTATGTCAACAGAGCTTGTTTCTTACTCGCAAAAACCACCACATAATTAACCGTCAAGCCCTTAGTTATATCGTTTAAGCTCGGATTACCAGGGCCGGTTTTTCAATTAGGCCATGCGGTGTGCACAGTGGATTCTGCTCGTTACTGATCGCTACCAATCAGGAGCAGCAGGACCCCCCAAGTCGATACGTAATTGGCTTGAAGCGTGTTCTACCCTGCCAGCCTGCATTCAACAAGCTTACGTCAAAGAATACGGGCTCCACCGAGTTTGATTGCTCCCTTCAACCCCCCTCGCCCCCTTCAACTGGAGAGAATTTAAATTATCACCACATCTTTCATCGTTCATTCGATACTTATTGCCCTCTTACAAACTCATAGATATAATTTCGTTATCACTCACAGAAATATTTCTTATTCATTACCTCATTTATACAGTCTAATTGTGTCTTTTCTTGACACTGTCTGTCACTAATCTTACCATTCTACAACCGATTATTATTATTTCCTCATGTAAATGGTGAATCTCAATAAACAGATATGGACTTGTACCTTATCATTAGGGCTTGGATGATTAAGACCTAAAAAGTACCCGAATATGCAAGCAAATATGACCTCAAAAATTACGAAAAAAAATTACAGTCTGAGAGATTAGATTTTATATCATTTCAAATGACGCATGCTACAAATGCTACACATGTTAGAGAGGCTCAGGAGGGCCTGACTCTTTCAACAGGCTCCATTCCCCATTAACTTAGACTTCCCGCGCGGGGAACGAAGAGCGGGAGGTGCACTCTGCTGCATGACGTCACGCACTCGCCGTCTCCGTATCGCATAACGCCAGACCCCAGGAGTAAATTCAGACTCAACAGACTCCATTACCCTTTAACTTAGGCTTCCCGCGTGGGGGGCTGCATGACGTCATGCACCCGCCGTCTCCGTATCGCATAACGCCAGACCCCAGGAGTAAACTCAGACACGGTGCATATGCACTGAACAACATGATGACGTCATACATGCCGTAACCGTAACGCTTAACGGCAGACCAAAGCATAACGATGAAGTCGACAAGATGATTTGAAATGATAATATGACTCAAAAGAGACAAAATATGACCTGAAAATGACTGATTTAAATATGGTTGTTTTTTAAATTATAAATCCAAGCGACAATCCCTTGGAGGTTAAATTACTAACAAAATTCTTTAGTCCTATTATCATATTCATTTTCTGAATATACATGTTTAAGTGGTTATTTACAGTCTGTTTCTGTAAACACTAGTTCCCGTTCGGTAAGTTGAGGATGATTGCACACCTACAACTGCCGTCAAACTACCGAAATATGACGTTCTTATAAAAATTATGCTCAAAATATGACCTAGTGGTAAAATAAAATGTTCGAAATATGCATTTATATGACAAATACCAACCACTGTATTGTGACGATAATCACTTGATTTGTATCAGAAAACAATCGGCCATGAAAGTAGACGCAGAAAAAAAAATTCTGAACATCCGAGCCCTAATTATAATTATTACTGGGATGAACATATATCTAGCAACAGTGCTTTCTGCATTCTGGCGATCAGGTGTTCCATTATTATTATTATTATTATTATAGATTGCCACGGAGGGTGAGTGGTTAACGTGTCGGTCTACCAACCCCAAGCTTGCAGGGTCGCTCCTGGCCGTGGTAAGTGATTTTTGAAAGGCGACAAAAATTACGACACGTATGTCTACGATGTTGGCATGTCAAAGAACCCATTTGAATTCAGGAGGCCGTGTTCATAATGGCAAAATTAATATCGGGAGTTTCCGCCAGTACAAAATTCCTCATTTCTCTACTAGAAAGCGCTATAGTGTTCAAGTAGCTTAGATATCTAACCTCCTTGACTTTCATAGTGCTTCAAGGAACAACAAAATTCGACATGCAAGCTACCCACTGGGTGTCAAATAACAAAGCTTGCATCCGGCACCCGAGGCCATACGATATTATTATTATTATTATTATTATTATTATTATTATTATTAAAACACAACTTTAATTTCCCGGTCAATGCATGTGAGATTTTCAAAGTGAAATGCCATGTCCTGTGGTTCGTATTCCACGTAAAAAGTAGGTCCCGTGGCTCATGATCTCGCGATTAACGGTCACGTTAAGCTGCAAGCTTGCTTGCTTGCTTAAAACACAACTTAAATTAATAATCTGCAAGAAAGCCAAAACAGGTTCTTTTTAAATATTTCACTGGTATACCTTATTTTAATATTAAAGAGGCTGGATGCGTTGCTCAGCGGTAACGTTCTCGCTTGCTGTGCCCAAGGTTGCAAGATCGAATCCTGACACAGGCAATTGCCATTTGAGGGTGCGCCAGAGATCCGAATGCAATTAGTTACCTATAATATATATTTTTCGAAAAGCCAAAAACAATAATTTTGTTCCGTGCATGCTCATTTTTAGGTACACTTTTCTCAGGAACTGTTTGAGGTAGAATTCTGAGATTTTCTATTTTATCTCTAGCGACCACCTTCAGAATAGTGAATTAAATTTTCTATCAATTAAAGAGAACATAATTCAGTTATATAAATTAATAATAATTAAATGTTATTGCAAAATAAATTATTTATTTTGAAAAATTATTTTGCTAAATAATAGATGATTTTAAAAATAATATTTAATTCAGTAGATCAGGTTTCTTATGTTCTATCATATCTACAAGTTTAGTGCATGCAGATTTGTAACTGCATGACAAAAGTGTATGTAACAAGAAGTTACGTGAAGAACTATACAGCCTACTTTTCATGCCAATGATTAATCTACAGTATATGAACCTATCTAGAATAATGACAAAATTAAGTTGGTAATATCGAAATATCTAATTAGTTCAAAATACACCTGGTATAATGTAGCCTAATAGAGCACTACAGTTGGCAGCCCTGGTGACTGAATATATTCTTAGTTCCATCTCTTAAGGTACAAAATACAAAATTTGGTTGAAGTCCATTGGACGTTACATGCAGTTAGACACTGGATCTATCAGCACGCGTAAAAGCATGTTGCCAACAATACCATGCGTGTGCTGGTCTGAAATAATCTGAAATATTATGATAACTTGTTGTGCCAATTTTGGATGAAATCCATTTGTTAGTATAGAATTTACATGCATTTTAAAATTGGACCTATCAGCAGGCATAGAATCATGTTGGCACCACTGCCTTGTATTAATTACTCCAAATTAATCTAGAGTGTCAGCTGCTATACGTGTGCAAAGTATAGAGCTGTTGGCTTGCATAATTCCTGATATATTGATGTTAGGGTAAAACAAATATAGACAGCATTTATTAACAGTTGGCATCCCTGATTGCTCTTAAGAATAATTAGAGTCATATCTGTTATGGTACACATAGCACATACGAAATTTGGTTGAAATCCAACTGATAGTATAGAAGTTACATGTATTTAAAAATTGGTACTATCAGCAGGCTCATAATCATGTTGGTAGAACTGACGTATATAAGTTACTCCAAATTAATCTAAAATGTCAGAATATACGTGTGCATAATTTAAAGCTGTTGGCTGGCATACTTTCTGATATATTGGTATTTGGATAAAAAAATAGAGTGAGCAATTATTAAAAGTTGGCAGCCCTGGTGGCTCTTAAGAATACGCTCAGTCATATCTGTTTATGTACAGATATTACATACAAAATTTGGTTGAAATCCAATTGAGAGTGTAGAAGTTATAAGCATTTAAACATTGGACCTATCAGAAGGCTTAAAATTATTTTGGCAACACTGTCATGGTTGGCCTCCTGGAAATTAAACTGAAATAGTATTATCTGCATGTGTGCCAATTTTGGAATAGCTCCCACGCATACCTTGCAAGATATCCAACATGGAGCTCAAATTTCTAGTGCGTTTTTTCAGCAGTTGGTAGCACTGACATCATTTTCAAATATGGACGTGAGCTATTCCGGTGCACATCTTTACTCTTTCTAAATTTGGTTTCGATTGCTCCAGCCGTTTAGGAGTTGATAGGGGGAAACACACACACAGCCAGCCAGCCAGCCAGACAGACAGACAGACAGAAGGACAGACAGACAGACAGACAGACAGACAGACAGACAGACAGACAGACAGACAGACAGACAGACAGACAGACACACATTTTCCCGGATCGATCTCATAAGTCTACTTTTTCCTCATTTTTGCAAAATGTGAAAAGTAGGCTAAAAATGGGCATGCATGGAACAAAATTATTTTTTTGGCTTTTCGAAAAATATTTACTGTAGGTGAACTAATTGCATTAGGATTTTTAAAATGAACTATCACAGTCAGCAATACTCTACAAGTATATAGCAAAAATATAATCAACCTTATATAAATAGGTGCCCAGCTGAATTAGTTTGATTTTTTCCTATCATAGGCTGCAAATTAATAGAGATATCCTACCGTTTGTCCTTATAACTCTGATAGTTTTTAATCATTTCTCGATATTCTAATCTGTCGTGGATTTATTTTTCTGGAATACCAATTTGCATCAGGTCTTTCTCACATTCTTGCTTTTTGCTTTGTGAAATTCCAGATTTTGTTAGTTAGTCGGTTATCAGTCATACGGAAATTGAGCTCGTAGAACAGCAATCTTTTCCATTTGATGGAGGACATTATTGGTTCTATCTTGGTGTACAGTTCTTCTTTGGATCTCAATCGTTCCAGGCCATCAACCCATCTTCTGTAACATCCTTCGTTCTCGTTTTAAAATGTATCGGTTTGTCCTCGTCTACACAAAGTTAAAATCTCCGAAGCATACAGCCCTAAGAACAATGATATACGAGAATGTCTAAGCTTGGCACTTATATTCAACGCCTTCATCTTCATCGATTATGTCCAACTTACGACCACGTAAATAACTCATGATTTCAGTTTCCTTTGGCGCCAGTGTTCTTTCATTCTCTTGCTCACAGCTTCTTTCTTTCCAGCTGTTCAATGTTGTTTCTTCTTGGTCGCTATTTCTGGCACTAGGAACCCCTCAAATGTGTGTATCTTATTTCTGAAAGTGGTTCTGTTGTGGATGTCTTGATCAGTGATGTTCATTTCTTGTAGATCCTTCTTAGTGTTAGCAAACCATTTTTCATTCAAAGAACGCGTTTGAACTAGTTAGTTGCCCTGATGGTTGTCTCTTTCTTATCCTCTCAAAATTTCTTCATGAATGCAATGTGTTACACCTTGTGTTATCTGGACCACTTTCTACCAGTTTTCGTCTTAGGTTTATCCACAATTTTATGCTCGCCTACTTTTGTACTAGATGTTCCATGATTTTCTATGATGTCGTCTTTGATACTTATTTCTTGCAGATCCGCCTTGGTTTCTTCTAGCCATTTAATTTTGACGTTCTTTTAGTTGATTAAACAATCTTTCAGGTAGTCCGCCACTGCCCATTTTGTATATATGGCCATATAATATCAAGTGTCTATTGCATATGGAATCAGTAAACCTGTTAGTTAAGGAATTGAGGTCCGCTGTTCTCCTGTTAATAAACATTCCGTTTTCTCTCGTGGGACCATACATTTTCTGGAGAATTTTACGTTCTTGTTTTTCAATTTCTATAGTTTTAGAGTGACCACCAAGGGATGTGGTTTCTGAGGCGTATGGAGCTACCGGCATAACAACTGTCTTGTAGTGTCGTTATTTTGCACTACACGATATGACTATTTTGTTGTAGAAATTATTATTATTAAACGCCGTAGTGCCAAATATTCCTCGACAAAGTTATTTTGAACTGACATCTGAACAAACGTACGAACTAATGAACTAGAAGCAGATGACCTAGATGTTTCGCCCTTTTTAAACCACCCTCCCACCACCACCACCACCACCACCGCCACCATCTAACTTACAAACGACTCAATTAACTGAACGAGCGAATAGATACGTTAATGAAAGGACAACGAGTGAACAAACGAATGGACTAACGAACAAACTATCGTGGAAAGAACAAACTAACGAACGGACTAACTAATGAGTGAACAAATGTATGAACGAATGGACGAACAAACGAACGAAGAAAAGCGAAACAAACTAATGCGGGAACAATAGTATTCGAACGAACGAACCAACTAACGAGAGAAGAAATAAAACAAGTAGTTCCGTGAAGAACTATGCAGCCTATTTTCATATATCCTACTCATGTTAATTGCCTCTATCAGCATACAAAATTTAAGTTTGAAGGTTGTGATAGATTCGTAGATATTGTGAACCGTCTAAATATTTCAGATGGTCGCCAGGTTGGACTTTATGTACTGTTACATAAAGATTATTGTGTACATGTGGTATTCAAACTTCAATCGCATGATTAGAACACAAGAAGTAAAAACGAGATTTAAAAAATTCACACAGCTGCCATCTTGTGGTTATGGAAACAATTGAAATAAAATAGATGCCAGTGGATTAACATTTGTATAAGCATATAACGTGCAAAGTTTCACTGCACTAGGATGGTTAAATCGCGAGAAACGCCCATTTAAATATTTATACATCGCGTCGCCGCCATGTTTGATTTGTGCTCACCAGGTTACTGAAAGTCCTATAGGTGAACTTATGTTCATAGGTTCTATGAACATAAAAAAATCAGCTTGATTGCTGTAAAAGATTTGTAGATATTGAGAACCATCTAAATATTTCCGATGCTCGCCATTTTGGATTGTTATATGTATAGGTCATAGAGTTATGTACCATTAATGGAAAATTATTGCGTAGGTTCATTACTCAAACTGTCTTTTCGATCGCATGATTACGACTCAAGAAATAAAAATTTAATTTTAAAATTTCGCACAGCCGCCATCTTGAGGTTATGTAAACAATTGGACTAAATTAGTTGCCAGTGAATTTCAATATGTATAATTATTTACTGTACCACATTTCACTGCGCTCAGAGAGTTAAACCACAAGAAATGTCTATTAAAATGTTTCAAATTCGCTTGCCCGCCATGTTCGTTTTTTGCTTTGCAGGTTTATGAAAGTTACATAGATAAACTTGTACCAGTGCCCTTTATTAGCGTACAAAATTTCAGGGTAATATCTGTAATAGTTTCGAAGATATGGAATGCCAGTGGAATATTTCGCACAGCCGCCATTTTGAGGTTATGTAAACAATTGAACTAAATTAGACGCCAGTGCATTACAATATGTATAAACATTTGCTGTACCAAGTTTCATTACGTTTGGATGGTTAAATCACGAGAAAAGTCTATTTAAAAGTCTCAACTTCGCTTGGCCGCCATGTTGGTTTTGTAGTTACCAGGTTTTTGAAAGTCTCATAGGCGAACTTCTAGTAGTGCCCTTTATCACCGTACACAATTTCAGGGTGATATCGGTAATAGTTTCGGAGATACTGAATGCTGGTGAGAAATTTCGCACAGCCGCCATGTTGGATTGGTGAGACACAATAAAATTTTAAGGGCACGGTCGAGGCCACCCAGAATGGTGCTTTGAACTTACCGAGTTTCATTGAAATCGCTCCAGCCGTTTAGACGTTATTAGGGGACACACACGCACACACAGACACACGGACAAAAGGTGATCTCATAAACCTATTTTTTTTTTTCAAAAATGAAAATAGGCTAAAAATGAACAAGTAAACAAATGAACAAACGAACGAACAATTTATAACGAACAGTGCCTTTCTTGGAGCAGTAATATTCAGCATTACAGAACAATAAGTAAACCAGAAACTCTCAATCTTCAACAAATCATGAACAAATTAATTAGAGTGAACAAATGAATAACGAATGCTTGTTGAAATGCACAAACGAACGAACGAATGAATTAATCAAACAATGCAACTTCTGGAACGTATGCACTTTAATAACATGCTATAAAATATTTTTCTGGTTATACCACAATAATAACACGATCCTCAAAGAACAAAGTAACAAAAATAGATTTATTTTCCCGCAGGACTAATGTGCTGGGTGCACTTTCTGCAGCGGTTAAGCGGTTCAAAGCTGCATGCAATATGCGGTCGAGTCGTAGTAAACCGCAGGCCATCATGCGATTACCCTCATGTATACGAGCAAGTGACAATTTTTAAAAATCATCCTATTTGATCTGCAGTACAAAAAAACATTAAATTATATTGTAAATTGGTTCTGCAAAGCAACAACACAATAATGACATCGGGTTTCCAGTGCAGCCCTGACCACTTAAATGGACACAGGCTGTGCGCTGGCAGCCACGTTATTTCCATAACAATCCAGCACAGTTTCTAATTTACTTTCTGTGATAGTTGATGTATCTCTCGGTTATTACTAATTACCAGCATATATTGGCTGCCAAATTACTCACACATTAAAAATGATAGCACAGAGATGTTTTCACTGTCAAATTCCAATGACTGCACACAACAATTACCCCCCGCCGCAGTGATTTTAACTGATAGCTAAATACTATGCAGCGGTAGCCTTCTGTTCAATATCCCACTAATTCCAGTCAATCCATAGTTCACTGGTTCCATGGTTTTGAGGCCTGAGGCACCTGTTTACCAGAGGCATCGTAAGAAATGTAGATGTAATTGCCAGAGAGATAATTATTACAAATATATTTAAAAAAATGTGAAACAGATATTACTTTGATTATTATTAATTTTTTGCATGTTTTTACACATTCTCAGTAAAATTGCTGATAAAAACATTTTCAATCTCGGATATTAAGCACATTATAAGGAGAAAATTCTTCAATCTCTCGGTGGCTGCATTCTGTAGTAGCATTATACTCTCCATCACTCCTTCAAGCCTGATACCCAAGAACAACCTTCCTATGCGACACGTCGAAGGTATGACTGTTTTCTACATAAGTTTAAAAAGAAGTTTGACAAGGTTGTTCATTATCTCCATATCTCTTTAATTTATATATTCAAAAGACAGTGGATAGAGTCAGGGAGGAATTGAACGTTGCAGTCACTATCAATGGGATCAAAATAGACATGTTGCGGTTTGCTGATGATATAGCATTAATAGTCACAAGTGAGAGCGATTTACAACTGATTCTGAATAAGATGGATCAAGTAATGGGATCGGAATTTAACATGAGAATACATATGAACAAAACTAAAAGTTTAGTATGCAGTAGAAAAACATTCAACGTAAGCCTACTAAATTAAAATTGAGGGGTGAAACATTACAGGAAGTGTCTGAATGTACCTACTTGGGAAGTAAAATTACAAATGATGGTAGAAGTTCTCGAGAGATAATAAGCAGGATTGCTCAAGCGAAGAATGCCTTTCACGAGAAGAAGAATCTGTTTACATAAAAAACCACCAATCTGAACGTGAGGAAACAACTGTTGAAGACTTATGCATGGAGAATTGCGTTATATGGAAGTGAGACGTGGACCATCAGCAAAAGGGATTGGAAACGACTACTTGCATTTGAAGTTTGGTGCTATAGAAGGTTACTGAGGATAAGTTGGAGAGAAATGGTCACCAATTATGAGGTCTTTTGCAGAGCAAGAGAAGGGAGAAGTTTCATGATCCGAATAAAAAGGAATCGAGACCATCTCATTGGACATATACTGCGGCATGATGGATTATTAAAGACAATTATGGAGGGTTCCATAGAGGGGAGAAATTACAGAGGAAGACCACGACAAGAATGCATGACGCAGATTGAAGACATGAGGTGTAGGCCTACTTCCTACTATCAACTGAAAAGGAAATCAGAGAAGCGAGGAGAATGGGGAGCTGCTGTCAACCAGCTTTACAGCTGATAACTACTAGAGAGAGAGAGAGGGTCTAACTTCAACTCTGTGAGAGATTCCTTTAAGTTGTTCGGAATCACGCCATTGCTGGAGATGATTATAGGAACAGTCCTGACTTGTTCCATGCGCCTCTTCCTTTCTGTAAGCTCTCTGTGTTTTGACAGTTTTTCAACATGTTTTGTTAGCATGTTGCCATTGTTTGGGATTGCCACATTTGTGAAGGTGGCGTACTTCATGCATTTGTCAACAAGAACCAGATCAGGTCTGTTGAGCACGGCTGACTGGTCTGTCAATACAGTACGATCCCAGTGCAAGGTAAAGCTGTCATTTTACAGCACACTTTCTGGGGCATAGGGTTATTTATAATACGGCACTCTCTTGGCTCAGTAGTTGAAAGTGGATAGCTAGTTCTTGATGTACTATCTTGGCAACGAAGTCATGTCTCTTCCTATATTACGTGCCTACGAAATGGCGACAAGCTAATAATATGCTGAACAGTGTCAGATGGTGGCAACAGTATCTGCAATAGTCATCTTGCACAGACGCATCCTGGATAATGAATAAGTAAGTTAATTCCTCGTTGAGACAACCTGGTCCTGAATAGTCTTGTTTAAGGAAACATCTGCCCACAAATCAGCTAAAAGTTCGATGCTAACTTGTCGATGTGAGTTTGGATGACTTTATTGGGATGTCTTTCGTGCAGTGGCTTGGACAATCAAGCATTGAATATGTCCAAATCACTGCGCACCTGCTATTGAGTCTCTTGTTGAATTAAGAATAATGGAGTTGGATCATCTGCTTCTGTGACAGCCTTGTGCAGCAACGAATGATTTGATACAGAATATAATTTATAATCTAAGCCCATACAGTACATCTGTCGTGCTACCTTGTTGTTTATATCAACCCATATGTCTCGGTAGCATGACTCGTTCTACAGATGTCCTGGGGTGGTGTTTACGTGACTTAGTCAGTAATGTTCTAATTTACTAGATTTTCAATCTCAGTTTAACTACACTTGATGACCCCAAACGAGTAACTAAGGATAGGGACAGCATAAGCGTTGATTGTCTTAACCAAGTTTTTACTGTTGATGATAGTGTTAAAAACAAGCTTAATTCTTCGGACAAAGTGCCTCGTCAAATCTGAGTGTTCTATGTGTTTGGCTTGCTTCATTCCCAGATACTTGTAGGTCTCATTAGCCAACATTGTTTCAATCTCCTGACTCTGAACTGTTTCATATACACCTTCATGTACTTTGCTTTTCATAACGCTGACTGTTTTAGATTTCTCCAGCCCGAATTCCATTTTCACATCCTGCGAGAAGGTATCCACTATCTTCAACAGAAACTCTAGATGTGACCTGGTAGCAGCATTTAGCTTTAGGTAATCCATATACAGGAGATGGTTGAGCTTTGCAAGCTCCCTAGAGTTCTTCTTGATTCTAAAGTCATATTTCGTTTAAGTCGGTTCGATAGCGAGTTCATTGCTAGACATAACCACAATGGGCTCAAGGAATCTCCTTGGAATATTAGCTTGTGAATTGGAATGATACCGTTTGTAATACTAAGGTACATTACTGTACGCCACGTTGCCATAACATTATCATACTAATATATAAAAACTAGCTGTACCCGGCATGCGTTGCAATGCCAATCAAAGAAAGTGTTGGCGTTGTAACTTTGTTTGTTGAAGTGCTTTTGGTTTCCCAATATTTTTTTTCTGTTTCCGTTAAACTATTGTAAAATTGATTTACTATCTCAAAAAATCCTGGGAGCGTGCTCAACAACTCACCAAAGATTCATCGCAATGAAATGAATGGCATATGAACGCATACGGGACTTTGTTGAAACCATTCGAGCGCCGTCACCCATTTGTTGAATATACTCGTACGCTACCAATTGTAAAATGGATTTACTAATTCGAAAACCTTTCCTGGCGTGTACACAACAACTCATCAAAGTTTCATCACATTCGAATGAATGGCATATGAACGCATATGGGATTTTGTATAAACGATTCGCGTGCCGTTACTCATTTGTTGAATCTACGAATTCATACACCTTCGCAGGACTGTACTCAACTCACCAAAGTTTTATCACAATCGGATGAATGGTATATAAACGCATACGGGACTTGGGGTTGAAACGATTAACGCGCTGTCGCTCATTAGTTGAATCTACTCGTGCGCTACCATATTGTAAAATGGATTTACAAAATTGTAATAAGGATTTACTAAGTCAGAAACCTTTCCTGGAGGGTGCACAACAATTCACCAAAGTTTCATAGCAATCGGATGAATGGTATATGAACGCATACGGGACTTTGTATGAACGATTCGCGTGCCGTCGCTCATTTGTTGAATCTACTTGTGCGATACCTATTGTAAAGTGGATTTACTAAGCCAGAAACCTTCCCTGAAGTGTACACAACAACTCACCTAAGTTTAGTCGCTATCGGACGAATGTTATATGAACGCATACGGGACTATGTTGAAACAATTCGCGCGTCGTCACTCATTTGTTTAATCTACTTGTGCGATACCTATTGTAAAGTGGATTTAGTAAGCCAGAAACATTCCATGAAGTGTACACAATATCTCACCCAAGTTTCATCGCTATCAGACGAATAGTATATGAACGCATACGGGACTTTGTTGAAACGCTCCGCGCTTCGTCGCTCATTTGTTAATCTACTCGTGCGCTATCTATTATAACATGGATTTACTAAGCCAGAAACCTTGCCTGTAGTATACAGAACATCTCACCCAAGTTTCATCGCAATGGGATGAATGGTATATGAACGCATGTGGGACTTTCTTGAAACAAACGCACACCATTTTGTTGAAGCTACTCACGCCATCTATTGTAAATTGGATTTACTACCCCTATACAAATTACGTAGAGTAACTAACGGGATTTCATGTTAAGAGCCTCATTTTCTATACCGTTAGTGGAGAGTGCCACTCGCATCCAGTCGGCCGTGTCTCGTCAAGAGCTACTGTTGCCTGGAAACGAGTTGCCTTAGCTGTATTTGCGTTACGTTTTATAGTGACTTGTATTCTCTTTGACGTTTTATGTCACGTCACGGGATAAAAAGTATCCTATGTCCGTCTCCTGGTTCTAAGCTACCTCCACACCAATTTTCAGCCAAGTCGGTTCAGCCGTTCTTGAGTTATAAATAGTGTAACTAACACGACTTTCTTTTATATATATAGATGAGATGGTGTGTGTCTGTCTTTCTGTCTGTCTGTCTGTCTGTCTGTCTGTGTGTTACTCAATAACGCAAGAACCACTGGTCCTATTTAAATGAAATTTTGCATGGATGTAGCTGATTTACCATGTTTACATATAGGATACTTTTAATTTCGATATTTTGCACTATTAACAAATGGCGACCATTTTAGTGACGTCACTACACCCTTTGGTTTCAAAATTTCATATTTCCATATCAAATAAAAAGAGAACGCTAAGAAATAGCAAACTTTTGATGGCACATAAGAGCTTCAAAATTTAATTTCCTATCCGAAAGGTCCTTATCACTTTTCGTGTACCTCCAACGGTTAGCGAGTAAAACCCACACATGTGACGTCACTACACCCTTTGGTTTCAAAATTTCATATTTCCATTTCAAATAAAAAGAGAACGCTAAGAAATAGCAAACTTTCGATGCATACACGAGGTTTAACATTTAATTTTCTATCCATAGGTCCTTATCACTTTTCGTGTATCTCCAACGGTTAGCGAGTAAAACCTAAATTTGTGCAATAAAACACGGTCAACACCGAGCGGTGCAGTATATCTCTACATACATAAAAATTAAAGTTTGTCTGTTTCTTTCGCAATTTCTACGGAAATTTGAGTTATTTACGCGTTTCAGACTGTTTTATTATGGATGCGCGCGAAAATAATTTTTTGGTCTGTCTGTCTGTCTGTCTGTTTGTTTGTCTGTGGACAACTTTGTTCCCTTATAACTCGAGAACGGCTGGGTGTATCAACGTAAAATTTGGTACAGATATCCATCAGAGGCACGACACTAATCATTGATGTAACCCTTCTCCGTACCTCTCATAAAAGAGGGCCTACCCCCTTAAAATGCATGCTGAAATAGGAGTAGAAGGACGAGACAAAGATCATTTTCAGCCCCTCAATGTGAGAGACAAAACTCGAAATCCACATTTAAAGGCCCTAAAACCAACCATTTTTGAGATATTTCCAGAAAACTAATTTCATTTAATAAACTAATGAACGAATACAAGCCGGTAACCATGGCAACAGATTCTCAGAGGTCCATCTATTGCTGTAAGACACAATGCAATTCCTCTAATTACATTGGTGTGAAAGTTTGCAAACGGCTAGGTTATCACGGAACCAAATTAAGCTGTAAAATTCATCAATACGTATAATGCTCTTAAGGGGGTCAAGGGGTACACTAGAATTTTTCACGCGATTTACACTTGCGGGTGTGGTACGGCAGGTCTATTATATTCCTATCCCCATATTATATTATTATGATTAGTATTATATTATGGCGTACAACGAGGAGACAAAGCCCCTCAGTGCCAGAAACAAAACTTGGGGGCCTCGAAAACTACATTATAAGGCTCTAAAACCAACAGTATCTGAAATATTCCCAGAAAACTAATTTAATTTAATTTAAGAAAGTAATGAAGGAATGGAACTCGGTAACCATGACAACATTATCTCAAGGGGAGGCATCCAACTTTCCATCTATTTCTGTAAGAAGCAATGTCACTCCATTTATACCTTGCCACGGTGGGTGAGTGGATAGCGTGTCGGTCTACTAACCCCAAGATTGCAGGTTCACTCCTGGCCGTGTTATAGGCCGGACGTTTGTTTTAGACGAGTGAAAAATCTTAATGGAAGCCTGGAGGCGAGTTACTACATTACCTGTGTTGTTATCAGCTGCCCCAAGCGCTCCGATGATTGATAAAGCTGTTTCACACTATTGCTGAAGTATAGTCACTGGCAAATATAATGACGTTCTGTTCGTAACTACGTAACGTGTACTTCCGTGTCACACGATACGTCGACGTGGACTGTACTGTCTGCTCAAGTCTGGAATTCCATTACATCAGATCGGTGGTGACAAATGTGAAGTGATAGGGTGAGAGAGTGACTGTGTACAGGCTCACCTGCAGGCTTCAAGGTCAAGGGCAATCGTCTAAAACAAACGTCCAGCCCGTACGTGATTTTTGAAAGGCGGCAAAAATACGACTCGCATGTCATACGATTTTGGCATGTCAAAGAACCCATTTGAATTCAGTAGGCCGTGTTCATAATGGCAAAATTAACCTCAGGAGTTTCCGCCCACACAAAGTTCCTCATTTCTCTACTAGAAAGCGCTATAGTGTTCAAGGAGCTTAGATATCTACCCTCCTTGACTTTCATAGTGATTCAAGGAAGAACGAAATTTCGACATGCAAGCTACCCTCTGGGTGCAAATTACGAAGCTTGCACCCGGCACCCGAGGCCATACGATATTATTATTAGGCTACTCTATTTATTACATTTCTGTGAAAGTTTTCAAATGGCTATAAGGTTATCACGGAACCAACGTACAGTGGACTGTATAATTCGTCAATGCAATTAAGGGGGTCAAGGGGTAACCTAGAATTTTTTCATGCAATTTCACGTGCGACATATAGTACAGAAAGTCTATTATATCTACAAACAGCAACATTATTTTCAAAAATTCCTGAATTGAATCAGCATTTTTTGCGGCTTTTAGGAATTTGGGCCATTTGAGGCTAAATAACCTGAATTTCCATGCACCACAAGCCTTTATAATTTGTGAAAGAGGTCTTCCTGTGTATGGGGACCTAACACAACGTAGAGGGTCAGTTTTTATGTGAGGTGTATTGCGTTTCGTCTACAGGGCTTTCAAATCTATTTCACGTCAGGAAGTAAACGTTAGGTGAATTTAGTTTGAGAGCACATTTTAACTAATCTTTTTTTTTTGTCGACATACGGGATCATCGTAGGGATTTTTTTAGCGTATGGCTTTTAGTGCCGGGAGTGTCCGAAGACATGTTCGGCTCGCCAGTTTTGTAGCTGCTTCGAGACGGACATCCAATGGGTGAGCTACAAGTACCGTTGGGGAGGAAAGTTGGAATGGAAGGGCCAGGAGTTGGAAGGTAGTGGCTGTGGCCTATAGTTAGGGACCAACCCCGGCATTTGCCTGGAAGGAAGATGGGAAACCACAGAAGACCATCTCCAAGGTTGCCGGCGGGGGATTCGAACCACCTCGCCTCCCGGATGTGAGCGACTGCCAACAGTCCTGCCGTAACGACCACGGCTAACTCACCCGGTATCGTAGGGAAGATTTTGTTTGATACGTATGGTAGATATACCCATATTTGGATATCTGGGTGATATGTTGTAGACAATAGAATTGTCTGTCTGTCTTTCTGTGTATCTTTATGTACGCCTATAAATCGTGTTCGGATGCTTGGTGCATCGTAAAATTAGGTTGGTAAACATGAGGCAATACACCAATCATCATTTATAAAACTCCTCACCGTACTTTTCATACAGTAGAAGGGTGGATATAGGGAAAAACTTCTCAAAATACATGCTAAAATAGGCGAAATATAAAAATTATCCTAGAAGGACGATCAAAGCATATGTTGCGCTTCTCATTGTGAGACACAAAATTTGCGAGTCTATAGGGGGTCTCCGAAAACCACATTTTAAGGCCCTTAAATTAACAGTGTGTGTGCTATTTCCAGAAAACTAACTTCGTTCTGATAAACTTATGAAGGAATGACAAACCGCTAACCATTGCAACAGTAGCTCAATTGATAATGTCTGGTGTTAATATATAACACCGTTCGAAGAACGGGTACTTCTGCTAGTCATTATTATTTTACGGGTTTCAAGGAACCAAGGAAAATTGCTCATTTTCAGCTGGAAAGTTGATTTCAAAACCCATGCACTGGTGGACATTTCGGTTGGTTGAAATTACAACTTTATCATACGTTCTGTAGCAACTTACTTTTGGAGAAGATGAGTTAGGTCCAATACCATCCGGTCATGCATTTAAGTTCAAGGGATCACACCTTGGCTGGAGACGATGATTAGAATCGTTCTCATCCGTTCGGTACGGTATATGCTATTGTCTCTTCACCAGTTCCATCAACTCACTGTTTTCTTTGCCGATTTACCCGATTTATAGGGATTACAACAAGGTTACTTGTTTGGCTTTGTTGTTCTTTTGGGTTTTTGCCGTGCTGATGATATTACGTTCAGAACTTTGAGCAGAGAATGTCTGGAAGAAGCATATTTAATTTTCTACCTATATTAGCACAGGACTCAGGCTTTACCTTGGTGGTAATATGAAGCCATGTCTATAGCATTAAACTGTATTCTAAGAACCAGTACAAAAATATATTCAATTTATTACTGTGTTGTGTGCACCCCTGCTTCCTTCATTACTCTGTCTCACTGACTTGACTTGACCCACGGCAGTTCAATCGTATCCCTTGAGCGGTAAATTACAGTGTACACATTCTCATAAAACAGACGCCTGAATGCAGTTGCATTGATCTGGAAAGCAATACATAAAGAAAAGAAGGAAAATACTACCAATGCCCTATTGTAAGGTCTCATAAAGTTATTGCATAAGAAGTATGGGACATACAACCCCACTGAAAATGTAAAAAACAACAAAAACGGAAATGTATTTTTTTCTAGGAATTCCTTGATGTTTTATATACCATAATATTGGTTTCTAGCAATTGGAAAGTGGGCCAATTCGTGAATATTCAGTGATTTTGCTCCCTTATTCCCCAATTCATATTAAGCATGCCACCATCGCCTGTCGGTGAACGGTTATTAAATTGAACTGTTATAATAGAAAACTATAAGACTACAGGATTTAGTGTACAACGCCAAGAGCAGATACGGTCCAGCAGGACGCAACAAAGTGTAATAAACACATACCACGCCACACTATAGACTACTAGGTACTTGCACGTTTACTCCAGGTAAATGCTGGGGTTGTTCATATCTTTAGGCCACGACCACCTCCTTCCCAAACCCATCCCCAATAAACAATAAAACAGGTTATCACCAAAAAATCCACACACACCCAAAAATACACGGGTCTATATGACCGCGATGTTGCAACCCCTAAAATAAGCAACAACACCTTCCCAATTTATGAAGTATAACGTCATAACTTTTGAACTCGCCGTCCTGGTCGGTTGGTTAGTTCCTCAGTTTAGGGGCTGCGAAAACGCGGTCATGTAGCCCAGTGTAATTTGGGTGTGTGTAGAATCTGTCTGATATAACCGGTGTTAATTGTGATAGCTGTATTAGTGTGTGTTATGAGTAATTCAGGTAAGGACTGCAGACGATAAATTTCAAGTAGTTCCTAATTTTGATACCAAATGACACCTAGCTGTGAACTTGGCTACTATATGCCACCGCAACCAGCACCTGACTGCGAACGTTGGAACTCATAGAGCGTTAAAAATATAGCCTACAAATTTAGCTTCACACAATTGTAGTTAGTGGAAGATTCTTATTATACTGTACCCAATTGTCATCATGTGGAACATGTGTTCGTATCCCAGCTAACTCACGGTCTTTCGAGGTATGGGACGTTCCTGCCCACCATACGACCACATGCTCAGGATTTGAGTCTACCAGGTAACTACTCTACATGAAATAAACAACATATTCCTAAAATAAAACATTTACTGGTATAAAAATCATGGCTATACAACAAATACAAATAAAGGATAAATTATATTTTATTCCTACAATTAAAATCAGGGTTATTTTGTGAGTCTCTTCTTAATTATTGCGACACTGCACTCAAATCTATTTCTAGCATCCTATCATTGATACTTTCAGACTTCTATGGGTCTCCATAGTTTTCATCATGTGACACAATTTTACATACCTGGAGTATCACAACACAAAAAGTCACATATCACATCTAAATGACATTAATACTGTAATAATAAAACATTACTCCGTTTCTTATGGCATTTACTTTGATTAGCATAAATTCATTATTTTATGCCTTAATTAACAAATACTTGTTGTGTCGTGTGAATCATCTTCCTTCTTTCCATCAATATGAAACGCTTAAAAAGTGGTACTTTTCCCTTCCAAAGTAGACATGGATAGAAATGTTTATAGTTTCACCATACAACGATTTTCTGGGTCTTGTCGGGATTATTATCGTTACAAACGTGTCATGTTCTTAGAAATCACATACCCGTCTGCATAAATTAGCGTGAACTGGCAAAATGCATTCTAAAAAGATGCCTAACAATTTATTTGGTTCAGTGTTCCTACTCAGAGAATAACTGGGCCAAATATTATCCGATTTCTTTGATCCAACAATGTATGTGTGTTGAAACACATCATTTAATTCAATTGGCATCATCATAACACTCATATCTTAATTGCATATCGAAATATCGAGATTCTTCAGTGTCCCACTATGACTCTAATTTAAAGGACTGGCGGACCGACGTCCCCTTCCCCTAGCAGGCAATAAAATTAGTTCCGGCAGGCCGCGCAAGATGGCCGCTCGTCTCAGTGGGCCACCCCACTTCCTCTCATCTGCTGGCAAGGTCAACTTTGTTTACAATCGCAGTACAATAGAATTACGCTAGGTGTTGTTCTTAAGTAATTGTGTCATTCTAATTATTTAACACCTATATTTATAGTGTATCGGGCTCAACTCGGCTCCTTATTAACATTCATGGCTGGGGATGGATCCTGTGATAGTCTTGCCGTTCTATGGTGAATACTGGTGGCTTTGGACGCGCATCATAATGAGAATACAAGATTCTCACCAGCAGCTGTCTCAATAATAACATAATAAGGAAATCTGCGTTTCCTAAACGACGAATATGATTCTTACCTCCCAGGGTAGATCATTTTTACATATGCTCACAGAGTCTCGACGGACATCACTCGTGGCGATAATTCATGCAAGTGATGGATACAGACAGGCTCTGTCCAATTCGCTGCGAATAATAAAAGTATGCACAACGGCGATACTAACTCGTAGATTAGCCAACTTCTCACCTAACGCGCAAGCTATACTAGTTTGGTCCCCGCAATATATTTACGTAAATCACTGGATTCTACGTTACTTCTGCACGCTATATGCGGCTCAAACAATACTTCTCATAGATGACTCAATTATTAAGGCACCCGCGTTCTCTTTGCAATAACACTTAAGCCAAAGCTTTAACTAACTCCTAATAACAAGTATAAATTTACTGGCTTACATTACTTTAATGGTCCTCAAATACAATCCTATGAATTGACCATCTCAAATATTCATTCAACACTTCACTGACACTGAAAAACTCTCGTATCTCGCTATATTCCACGTTACTTTCTTACTGTTTACCAAAATACAGTATCTTTATATTAGACATGACACACTTTGAACATTATTTAGGCCAAAAATGCCTATTACTTTACTGTTGCCGACCCCAGATTATTATTATTATTATTATTTATCATTTAACGTTACCGTTACCTTCATCACTATTTTCGGCCTGAATGGCCCTAAACAAATCACCTTCCAAGACATATTCTATTCAAGTCGAGTGGTGAAAACTCGTTCAATAAGTGACTGTTACATCTTAGTCTCAAAGTGATGCATCGTTGTATGGTGAACTATTTAGTTAGAATAACATTGTAAATTGGTACTCACTTTTTCATTTTCGCTGGATGATACCAGCATTCCAGCTCCGGACCTACCATGACGCTTGATTTAAGCCATCATGATATATCTTACACGACACTTGATTTCACATATTTCCCACATGATAAACATACTATTATCAGTGGCTTCTTTCACTTTTACACAATACATATTTATCACAATACACATGGACACTTTTTTTTTAAAATCACTATAACCCAATTTATGTACACTTCTTCACTATTTCATAGGTTGATCCTTAATCGGACTCCTCCTAACGCCTGACCTCAGAGATGCGATGCAATTACGCCAACCGCTGGTCTCCGTGAAAGTCTAACTGCGTTTACGGGCGTTCGATCCTCGTCACCTTCAATATCGTTCAGTTCACTGTCAAGATTAATTGGCGATGCCTCCCAGGCTCCCAAAATTTTAGTGATCCTGATGATAATGTCATATACAACTCTGCCAATACCTCCTGGTATATGTAATGTCCAAAAACATTATTATTACTCTTTCGCTGTAGCGAACTTATATTTGCGTCAGATAATGGATAAATATCTGTATTAAATTAACTTCGACGCACTTCATGATTATACTTATGAAGCTGTATGCTGTGCTTCCATTGTTCTTCAATTGCTGAGCGTCGATACTGTAACATTTCGCGCGCTTACTGACAGCGTATTAGTTACGTGTATACTGGAGAAGAACTTGAGAACAGACTGAAGACAACTGAAGACAACTGGCTTGGTCTTCACTGCTCCCCCTTATAAAGGTTTCTCGTAAAAACTAGCCCACCGGACATACCGGTGCGACTCCTTCCTTGAAATAATACCTTTTCAGCCGAAATGACATATACACCTTGTTTATTTAGGTGTGGAGGTTTCATAAACATTCGCGTGCCGGCGATCGCTTCGGCCAATTAATTACAATTAATTGCCTTATTCCATCGCGTCAGGACGCCACCATGGTGATTCCCCTCTGGCTGGTCACCAAATCACTCCTCTCGAGCGTAGGCTCGGTGTTAACACGCTCATATAGAGATATAGGCTTTAATTTAGGTGTCAGATCATTCCTAAATTATCTCTCCTTGAATATATTCACCTGGGTGTACATTTCACTCCATTTCAATGCTCCACTTGGCTGTAATTAATTAATTTCCGTGGGCAGTCATCCCCACTACAGGTTCCATCGTTGTCAAGCGGTCAATACCCGAGTCATTAATTTTGAGCTGTCTTCTCGGTCCAGACGAAAGTAGTTCCCTCGGCGCCTACAATCTCCACCCACTTGCCAACTCCAATTAGTAAAACGTCAAACTGGCCTGCTTTCGTTCTTGTATGCTTCGAAAACGTATATTTGCTTGCATTTGCTTACAATTCTTCACCTTAAACTGCTATGATATTCACATACTGGGCGTGAAATCATGCTACATTATTATATGTCATTATTTAACGCATTGCTCTTCGGGTTCCCTAAAACTGTTCCCCCTCAGAGATCAATGGTTCGATTCTAGTTAGAATCATGTGCCTGGTCTTCTCAGATAAGACCTGAGTTCGAAGCCAATCTGCCGTGACCGATTGGGCACAATACATGCCATAAAGTTATGACATGGGCCCGCCAGGTTTACTTCCCCTCCGAAGGAAGGCATACTGAGGGATTTTTAACGCTCTTAATAAATCCGACGACTTTGGCCGGGTTTGAACCCACGATCTTGGACATAGAAGCTCAGCATGCTACCAACTACGCCACCGAAGCCGCCTAGTAGGAAAGTAAGTAAGTTTGCAGTTTTAGGTGACCGTTATCTCGCGATCATGAGACACAGGCCCTCTTTTTTACGTGGAATCCTAACCACAGGACATGGCATTTCACTTCGAAAATCTCACATGCATTGATCGGGAATCAAACCCGGTCCACCGTGGTGAGAGGCCAACAGCTTCACCGTTACGCCACCACGCCCCAATTAGTAGGAAGTGGTCCACTAAATGCAAGATGCAACAAAGTACATTCATGAAGAGATTTTGGGAGGATAACAAGGCGACAACCATCAGGGCAACTAACAAGTTCAAACATGCTGAGCATCTATGCCCAAGATGCCCGGCCGAAGTCGTCGGATTTTTTTAGAACGTTAAAAATCCCTCAGTGTGCCTTCCTTCGGAGGGGAAGTAAAGCCGGCGGTCCCATGTCAGAGATGTATGGCATGTTAAAGAACCTTCCACTAATTACACCTGTCTGAAGCTAAATTATATATAGGTTAAACATTTGACTAACGTTCTTAGGTTTCTACGTTAGTTGTCAGGAGCCGACTGCGGTGGCATCTGGTAACTAAGTTCTGAACTAGTTGGTCGTTGTCAGTGGCGTTTGGTGGCAAAAGTAGGAACTACTTGGAAAAATTGATTGTCTGCAGTCCCTACTTGAATTAAAACAGATAACACACACTAATACAGTCATCACAATTAACACCGGTTATCAGACAGATTCTGCACACACCCAAAGTACACGGGGCTACATGACCGCGTTGTCGCAGCCCCTAAATTAAGGAACCAACCAAGTTCAAACACGCTCTTTGAATGGGCATAACGAAGAAGAAGAAGAAAGAAAGAAAGAAAGAATAAAAGAAAGAATGAATGAAAGAAAGAAAGGAAGAAGAAAGAAAGACTGAAAGAAATAATGAAAGAAAGAAAGAAAGAAAGAAAGAAAGACTGAAAGAAAGAATGAATGAAAGAAAGAAAGAAAGAAAGGAAGAAAAAAGAAAGAAAGAAATGCAGAAGAAAGAAAGAAAGAAATAATGAAAGAAGACTGAAACTAAGAAAGAAAGACAGAAAGAAGGAAAGAAAGACTGAAAGAAAGAATGAAAGAAAGGAAGGAAGAAGAAAGAAAGAAGAAAGAAAGAAAGACTGAAAGAAATAATGAAAGAAAGAAAGAAAGGAAGAAAGAAGAATGAATGAAAGAAAGAAAGAAAGAAAGAAAGAAAGAAAATCTCTATTGAATGTTATTGATCTCTATTAATGTATTATTGAGACTGAAGATCTGGGTTAGGAGAAATATGAAAATGGTTCTAAATTCTGAAATTGTTGAACGGAGCTCTTAAAATGGGGGAAAAACTAAATTATTTCCTACGCTGTAGGATACAATTGTTCACATACATCTCGCATGATAACTGAAGTGGATCTTTTCATTACTTAGCTACAACTCTTGTACTGCAATGTGGAAGATTCAGTGCTAAAACAGCAACCACCTTAAAAATATTAGAAGCCATTTTTCAGTGTTGCTTAAGTGATCTATTAATATAATTGCTTTTCAGTTGGTCAACACGAGTGTTCCCAATTAGATTGGGCGGGAAGTAGCAATTAATTGAATCACTTAGTAAGTTACTTGAAATAAATGCATTAGGTGCCGAGTTGCCGACCAAAAGAGACTGATTCGATAGATCGATTTTAGTCGAGGATAACTCGAAATCTCCTCCAGCTGTTGTGAACAGCGCGTTGACACCAGCTGATCGATGAACTTTCAAGTCGGAAGTTATATTTGCCGGACTATATATAAAAATGTACCAATATCTTTTCTTAATCATTTTTCAAATGTTTAAGGGGCACACGTACCCCCACGTTCCCCCTAAAAAGCACTGAATTTTATTGTGTAATCCACCTTGCCAATGATAATTAATAAATATTTAAACGTACATATTTCGGTATGTCATTGGTACCTTCTTCAGCGTATTTGAATGATATTACATTCTTAAACTAGGTTAACAATGCTAAATAGAAATGGATATAATTACAAAAAAAAATTGAATATAAAATAAAATGAAAAGCTCACAAATGGATTAAATGTCATAGTAGAAATAAGTTGATAGTAAAAAATGATGTTATGAATAATATTGGTGAAAATGTATACAATAAAATATTAGCTGCTTGAGCTTTACGTTCTGGCAGTAAAGAGGCGCAGATGCACTTCATATAAAGGGAGGTAGCGCGCAATTCGCTACTCCTGTGGGGGTCCAGGCGGAGAACTTACTTATAGCCCGCTGATGAACCAGCTTGGTGTCCTAGGCGAAACCCCACACAAGACACGGCACAAACCTAGACAAATTGCTGAGTTTTAAATAGAAAACGACCTTATGAAACTGCCTAAGTCACACACCTTTAATTTGGTTCAGTAACGTAGTAATAGAAGACGTCGTTGCCATCTGAATAATGAGGCGAAAAAAGTAGTGGTAAAATTTAAAAGAGCACGAAAGATAAACATACTCTTCAATCTGCCCATTTTAACACCAAACAAACTGGTATACCGGTATGCTAATGTGCTATCTCTAAATGATCTCCGTAATAATGATTCTGCAATTATGCTGTATAAAATGAAATATAGGGTAGCTCATCCCATTACATTGTGTAAGTTGAACTTAGATTTGCATGCGCATGGAACAAGAGGAGCTAACGAAAGCTAACAAAGATTCACTCGGTCAAGTATGGTAACAATTCTTTTTGGCATTACTCGGTTAATGTGTCCCCGAGTGGCTCCTTTTCTACGAGAATGTAAAAGAAATCTTATTAATTACTTCAAATTATAAACGTTTAGACACATTATTGTCTCTTTATATATATTACTAGCAACCCTCCCCGGCTTTGTCTGGTATTTATAACGGTTTACCCAGCAGGTCCCAGACGCAATTGAGAAAAGCCGAGGTGAACAGCGAAACTCCAAAACACATGTAATCTTCTCTGAAGTCTTAACTCGAGACGAGTTGGCAGTTTGATGCTGGCTCGTAAACTCGCTCCGAAGCTAGTAATTTAAATTTCCACTGAATGGAGATGGTTGGAAGAAATGAAAACGTAAAAGCACTTATACTGGGCGATATATTAAAGACAAAGATATGCTGTCGCAGACTTTTTTGTGGATCTTTTCATGCTGAACAATTCTTATAGTAGAATATACAGTAGATATTTATAACGATTTACCCAGCGTAAGCTTAAAAGGCGCCCGGACGGCAGGGTTTTTGACTCGATTCACTGATATCGGTACTGCTTGGCTTCCTTTAGTCATAAATGAATGTTTTTCTAAACAAACTTTCCTCAAGAAATTCTATACAGAATGGTGAAATCCGCATCAAAATCCGTCCAGTGGTTCTCGAGATTACGCGTTACATCCAAGAATCGGGGACTAGTATGTAGAGATGTTACTTTTGTTGAAGTACGCTATAACTTGTAACGCTTACCACGGTGGGTGAGTGGTTAACATGTCGGACTACCAACCCCAAGCTTGCAGGTTCGCTCCGACTGCGGTAAGTGATTTTTGAAAGGCGACAAAAATCACGACAGGCATGTCATACGTTGTTGGCATGTTAAAGAACCCATTTGAGTTCAGTAGGCCGTGTTCATAATAGCAAAATTAATCTGGGGATTTTCCCCGCCAACACAACGTTCCTAATTTCTCTACTAGAAAGTGCTAGTCTATAGTGTCAAGGGGTTTAGGTATCTAACCTTCACAGCGTTCCAAAGAACGACAAAATTTGACTTGCAAGCTGACCTCTGGGCGTCAAATAACAAAGCTTGAACCCGGCACCCGAGGTAATACGATATTATTATTATTATTATTATTATTATTATTATTATTATTATTATTATTATTATTATTATTATTATTATTATTATAACTTGTAACAACATGTAATTATTTTCGCTGTCACCAAATAAAATGTCTATGTACTGCACCATCACGAGCCACGGTTCAGGTGCTTATTTTAAAATAAATAATGATTTTAAACAAGTAGTTCCGTGAAGAACTAAAGCTTAATTTCATATATCCTACTTATGTTAATTGCCTCTATCAACATATAAAATTTCAGTTTGATTGCTGTAATAGATTCGTAGATATTGAGAACCGTCTAAATATTTCGGATGGTCGCCATGTTCGATTTTTATATATGTCGGTCTTAAGAGTTATGTACTGTACCCGTTCGTCCTGGGGATGCGATGACCCATCTGCTATAACATCGCATTCCTGGAGTTCCAGGACAGAGCGGAGTTAAATGAACCTCTAGTCAAATAAGGAATGTGTCGGAAATTCAGCTGAGTTATCGAAAACGCAGTGGGTATCACGAGACAAAGTATCTCTAGGGTCGTTACGGGCTTAAGTTTAATAGAAATAATGCAAATATAAATGGGCGCCATCAACTGAATTCCTAGCAAACCACTTCCTTTCCGGATAAGCCTTACTCAAGACAAGGAAAGAAAAAGGAACATCACACCATCATCAGATCACAACTAAGATAAAAACAAATTTATTTTACTCTGATAGTCAGACAGACATTTTAAATATCTCCTACTTGAGAGTATGGTCGAATGCCAACGTTAAATTGTCATTGTCCAAAAATCGAACCATCTCTTTTCTAATCCAAAATTATTTTATCCACATAACAAGAAAAAACTCTAAAGTTCTCTTGGGTTCTCAGGATCACTGTAGCACTATGTCTTTCGTCACTGACATTTGTGAAACCTGAGACCTAATTTCTCTTTAATTTAACATCATCAATGTGGATTTAAAAAATTATTAATCTGTCTAAACATACACATATTATAATCACACATATTAAATATCACGTAATTTATGGTTTGCATGGCATAATTTAAATGTTGAACATGTTAGTCAAATGCTCCTAAACATTGAATAATTAATTTACACTATTTACATTGTCATTCATAATCTCTTATCTGTGAATTACAGAAAATTCATGGCTCATTGGTCATCGTTATCGTCATCATCAAAATTAAACATTTCTCACATTAATTCTCACTTCAAAATTCTACATATTCCTGTCAGAATCATTAATTCATCACCATTACATCATTTAAATCTTCAATTCAAGTTGCAATTCCTTCAAATTATCTCTCAATTAAATTTATTTAATTCCATATAAATTCATTAATCATCAGCTTCCTTAGTTGATTATCACCTTCTAATTCAGTTATTCATCATCATTACAATCGTCTATTAATTTATTTCAATAAGTTTAATTTATCCAATCTTTAATTCATCCATTTATTTAATTCGTTGATTCATTTCAAAATTTAATTTATCAAATTATTTAAATTTCAATCATCTGGTTATTTAGATTTTCATTATTTCATCTAGTCATTCTGATTTTTATTTCATTAGGTCAGATCGTTAATATGCTTAAATCTCAGATTATTATTTCGTTAATTATTATTTTCAGAAAATCTTGTATTATCAACTTTAGTTATTTGTTTAATTTCCTAACAAATTGTTTAATATGGTTTATAGAACGTTGTCTTACAGTTTTATTACTTCCAAGTTATATCTCGTATTTAATTTATCATGCCAAAAAATATTATTGCCTCCACGACATCACGTTGGATCTAACTATCCACAATGACATTACATTTCCTCAATACTTCAAATATCACATTTGAATACAACAATTATTCCACAAAACTCCATAAATATTCAGCACATACAGCATGAATCTCAACAATTACGCTAGACTGGGTACGACGACCTCATGTCTGCTTCAAAATACATTATCAACGTTGCAACTATCACATGGCAACTTCCACAAAATGCCTATCACAAACTCCACTTAACCATGTTGCATGATCTACAAAAAATATATAACTGGCTTCAGATTATCAACGCACACAATCTCCAATAACTGTAATTAATCTGATCACATCTAGACAACTTCTTAAACAACTGGAAATATATATTACCTCAGTAATTTAAGATCTGCTTTCAAATAGCATAAATTCTCTTACAATTTTCATAACTCACATCACAGAAAAAACACCAATGTGCTATAATCTCTCATATCAAAATCTGCAATACTGATCTGCCTTAAAATAAATCTGACCATTAATGATTCATCTTACAAGATTCAATTACTTTAAATCCTTCTCAAAGGTATCAAACACAATTATAAAACTTCATCAAAAGCATCAGCTGTAACAGCTGTTAAACTGAAATTACTCTCAAAAGAGTATAGCAACAAAATATTGGATTGGCAAACAAGAATTACTAAACGCAATCCTGATGACATTTATCGTTACTTTATTTAATAAAATCTCGACTGATATGTGACTAGTAGTTCCTTGTTTGATTCACTTACAATCTCGTGTACACTCGGATGATAAAAATGAGTCCCTCAATGGCAAGTAAGATGTGTAACCACCGTACAGTCGTATAAATACGAAAGACCTCGCCCCGTCGACTTGGATGATATTGCCCTGAACGATGGGTAAGATGAGTACCACCATACAATCGTATAAATACGAAAGACCCCATCTCGTAGACTATATGAGTGAATGTACCAGATAGGAATCAACAAGTTTCTAGTTGTCATATAAAAGCGATGTTCATTCACTAAAGTGAATAACTTCTTAATATCTCCAAACAATCCAATGGAAAAAATCCCTACTGATGAATAATACACACTCGCTAGTATGCAATGAACTGACGAAGTAATTTTAGATAATCAATTGCAGATCACGAGTTCGAAATACTCGTTACACAAAAAAACTATTTATGAAAAATATCCTAGCTGGAAAAATGTCTAAAAGACCAAACATCTGCTTAATAAAGCCAACCAATGGTGATAATTTCGTATAATGATGCCTGCCATATCATATGGTCACTCCATATTCTAGCAAATTCGAAGTATATAAAGTCAAACCATGTCTTAATAATCGTATCACTCCTATTAGAAAAATATACATGTGTGCCCAGTATTCATGAAAATAATCGTATCAGGTAGATATAACTCTTACAGTACCTTTCATAATCAGCTGTAATTAAATTTCCAAGATCGTCGATTTTCCCTACATAATGAATTTCTCGAAAGATCGTCGATTTTCCCTACATAATGAATTTCTCGAAAGATCGGCGTGAATATCATTCCATCCATGAAATGACGATTGCCTTCGAAATCCCAAGTGAATCAGCTGGTGGACTCCTCTCGTCAGGAATCGAATCCATCGCTCTGCGGTGCCATCTTGTCTCTATCTGCGTCTACTCTGACATGTTGAACTTCGGATTACCCATAGCGGATATTGTCCAACTCCTCTCGAAAAAGTTCATGGAAACAGCGGACCCCCTATTCCTCTTCTAAGTTACGCCACTGTTCCATTAAATGTTCAGTTTGAGTATTGAAAGACCAATCTCCAATAACTGCTAAGTCTCGCTTTCGTAAAATAAAATTTTACATGAGAGTGTTCAAGTTTACGAAACACCCTGTAGTTGTCTGTATTTGGTAATTCATGAAACTGCATAAGAAATAAATTTCATTAATGCACGATCTAATGTTCATCAGTGCCTATGCTGACAACATTCCGCTTGCTTGAAATTGTTAAAGTAACTTTGAATGCGTTATAGAAAAGCATAGTCGTAATATTATTCATAAAATCTGTGTTCAAACTGCGTTGAAATGTAGCTTGTAATAAAGTCTCCAACTACTTGCAGTGCTGTTCTAACATGTCCCCCCTGTCTGTGATTGCTTGCTCGGCAAGTCCCCCTGGATCAATGACCTGCTTGGCGTTCGCTGCTCGGCGATGCTGAAACTGTCGCCTACACTCTGCCGTGACAGTTTCGGTATGCTACGCGACCTTCACCGTGCGTCTCGCTTGCGCTATAGAGCTCGACCCTACTTGCTCGACTGACAGAGCTCCACTGAATGTGCTGGCACTGTCTTCACTCTTATCTGCCTGGCGCAGACACGTGGTGTCGTCCCCCACCACAGTGCTCTCGCGTCACGATCATAGTCTCGAACCCACATCATCTCGGCTATTCCGTTATAAAATAACTTGAGGGTTATCTGACTTCCTTAGAATTATTTCCACATATAATGCATGTTATATCTTCTTATAAGATGTTTAAATACCATATTTCATACATATCTCAATAAAGCTTCACATCTCTATCCATAATTCCATCTTCTTACAGATGTCAGTGCCTCCTTGATCCTAGACCTCCTACGTCATCTTGACATTCTTCTTGACGCGATCGGTGCGCTATCTTTTCCTAACTCTTCCCAAAACCTCAACTACGGCTTAATGTCTGCTGGCGTAGCCGATAGCCTAAACTAGGTATCGGGTACAGTACTGTGCCCGTTTAGACCGGAGTCCGCACGACCACATATGCATTTTACCAATAATCAGTCAGCACGAGAGTCAAAATATCCCGGACCGCCAGATGGGTTAAAGCAAATCGCAAAAACGACATCAAATTAAAAAAAATGCTTTACTGATTTTTGGCTCAATGCAACAATAAGGATAGAAGGAGATTTAATTGGGTGTAACACATCTGGTAAAATTATCTCAGTTTATTTTAAAGTTAAAATCTGACTGCAAAGATGCTCAAAGCAGCATCATCAACGTGTGGCGATCCACACTCTTATTTACACACAATATACAGAAATCTTCCAAACACATTTGACAATTTTTTTTTGGAAACACAAGTCCGATTAATAGTCCTGTGGACTGTGTTCCAAAATTATTAATATTTAATTCCAGTTCAAAATTAATTGTCCATACTGGAAATAACGTAGATCACTGTTTGACTATTTACATGATATTAACACTCGTAGAATAAATGTTCATAGAATTCTAAACTTTCACTTGTTTTTCCAGTTTCAAAAATACATATCGTCGAAAATATTTTTATCATCGAAGCAACACAAATTATTAACACATATTAATAACATCTGAAAAGTATTTGACCATTGAGCATAGCAACGAAGAACTGTGCGAAGCACAACAACAATTAATCGTTCTTTTGACATTAAACATTCGAGAAGTGTCTCGATTATGAACTTCAAGTTCCAAACAAATTACATGATTTCTGAATCATCAACTTGATCAATAAATGGTTGAACCATTCAACTATTAGATTTTCCACTTGGAATCATTATGAAAAACATATTTATATTTATGGCTATTTCTAGTAACTTTCACAACTTGCAATTCTTCGACAGAATGCGGAAATTAGAATTGTAGTTTTATAATGAATTCATTTAGTTCATGGCACTAGGATTTGAAAATATCCTTCAAATTATTCGTGGTTAAAGAATTATTTTAAATTTGGCAGTGGCCCATTCTATTATTTGTGTAAGAACACAATATTACAACAACAACAACCACGGCAAAGGTCTTCCTCTGAAGAAGAATAAACTACTATCATGACAAATCCGGGTTCTAGCAAAATCAAAGTCTAGATGGAATTCGCAAACAAGGTTGAAATAAGAACTGATGGTTTCAAGAAATAACCTTCGGGTTATTCATACGACGAAATGTGTAGTTCCAATACTCCTACTATAAACCTGAGCCATCGAACCTGCTATTTGATTGATGCTCGAAAAAACCTCTTCATTCCTGCGACTTAACATGCGCACCTGGGAATGGCATTTCAACTACTCCACACATATAAATTATCTTCCCAAAATTTATACAATAAATCAAGCCTCTGCTTGTTATCAACACTGGAAGATTAATAAACTTACAAGTTTATTTTATTTTACCATTCAGTTCAACCCGTGAATTTACCATACTTATGAAAAGCTTCATTTCACTTTCGAGTGTATTTACGTCATGATTTTATATTGAACCCGAGGAGGTTATGCTGACTGGAATTGAACGTGGTTCTCAGAGACTGTGATCTCAGTATAAAGGTTCCACCAGGGAACGAACCAGAGATCTGTAGAGGCAGTTTCATGGTAAAAACCCCTCGAAAGAAGTGTATATTTAATCACTGGTGGGATTTTGGTGCAATGACATTATTTATTAAAATAATGCAGGGAATAATGAGCAGATTACAGCATTATTAGACTACTAGGGTGTAGGCTATACGAGGCTTGAAGCACGGAGAGGACAGAGTTGACATTTTACAAATTAGCCCAGAATTGTGGGTGGGGCCCAGTGGAGCCATGTCCATCTCTGTGACCCCATTCTGTCGTCTGGAGCAAAGTGGAGGCCTGAATAATGACCCAGTTATTCCCCGACGGAGAATAGATTGAGGAGTGGGAGGAGAGATGCCCAGGAAAATCATTGATTACTCGTGATTGGAGCAACGAATTGAGATGAGAGTTGCTCACAGATGAATCTTTTGGCAGGAGGCTAATTTTAGAGCCTTTTACCTGCGAAATTGGGGCATATTTAACGAAGTGCGGAAGGACTGTAAAACGACCATTGTGCGCGGATAGATTTGAGAATGTTGCCGGGGAATACCCGTAAGATAGCGTCCCACGCTATGGAGAAAGGAATTAATATTAATTAATTGGACGAGCGATTCCTTTGCACGCAGATAGTTTTGGAATCTGTGAAGAAAGAGGAACCCAATGATCATGGTTTGGAGACCAGATTCACGCTGTGAGAGGAGCCAAGATTTCGCGGGAAGATTTCGCCCTACTTTCCGTGGGAATCTGATATAAGGGGGTAGACCCTTGGAGGAGCGCTCTGTCTCAACCCAGTCTCTCTCAGTTGAAGCTCAGTCTACGCGTAGTTCACGTGCAGTTTGCACCCAGTTACAGCCCAAGTAGCAGTCTTACGCAGTCTTCACGACGTTAGACGTTACCCAGTTGTAGCACAGTTGCAGTAAGTTGCAAACAGTATGCAACAAGTACGAGGGCAGTACGAGGCAGTATGTAAGCAGTATACAGCAGTCTTCAAGTAAGGTACGAGCAGTCTTCAAGTGAATCTTCAGTCAGGTACAGCCACTGTGAAACAAGTTCGTCAAGGCAGAACGCATGGCGGTTCTACTCATAATAGACGCCGAACAAAGACTGGTACATGTAAATGAAGCATTTATAAGCTTGTATGAATAATAGTCGTGCTATAGGCATACTCAGCAGTACGAACTATGCCGTGTTCAGTTACGAAGCACCGTGTAGGCTAACGGCAGAACTATTGTAAATAATTATTTGTGTAAAGTATTGGACAGTGTTGAGCGCAATGTGTATAGTATTGAATGATCGTATATGTGTAATTACGATGGTATGCGCTATATGAAACTCTATGACGCGGTTGGTAATGTCATGAGAGTACCAGATGATAACACATGTACGGGAGCTAGCATATTTATGCAACGCAGGACGCTTACTGTAGGAGTAAGAAATATAAAAACTGTTGGTGAATCCCGAGAGCAGGTAAACCAGACTTTCAATCAGGAGTTGATAGGGGCACGGGAGATGCTGTCGACACCTGCAATTTCGATCTTTGCTAGGGAATTTCAGCATTGAAAGGTGTATAAAGTGACGTGTGTTAAGTGTACAACATATGTAAAATATCCTTTAAAGTAGTGATTAGATAAGTGTTTCATATGTTTGGGAGCAATAGCTTCCTGAGAGTTATGCAACGTGTCGTGTTGTTGATGAAAATTATGTGTTATAAAATGTGTGTTTGCAAGATGAATATGTCGCGTTAAACCTGCTAATGGCGGGCGACATGGAGAAATATGATTGGTTGGAGCCACCATAGACGCCTATAGAAATGTAAGTACCCCACAAGTTATGATTATGTAGAAATATGGGCCATTGCATGTTGTGAATTCCTTAAAGATGCCAGTAAAAATCAGTTAGGAGGCAGATCCTCCATGTTTGATCATTATTGTGTTGATTTTTATAGAGTTGAGATGTTAATTTGCATCATTAAGTGGAGTAATTATTCCCACTATGAATTAAGAATGGCAATCAGTTATGAAAATGTGACGAACGCGATTGTTCGGATTTTAAGACGTTTAGCTATGTCGGATTTTTTGGTAATTTATGTAAGAAGAATAATAAAGTAATGATTTTGGTCATTTGTGTCAGTGAGATTAATGGTAATAATAATAATGAATATTAAAAGTATGAATGAACACATCAGGAAACAAATAAATGTTGTAAGCGAGAGATTTACGCTAATTGCAAGACATCAATCTAAGCAGTAAGATGATACAGTAAGATTACATTGCAGTAATTAAGGAAAGAAGTTTTATATCAGAATATTGCATATATTCAGTAATGATGCCAGGCATGAAAGAGCTTTTAGTGAATTGAATTTGCAGCTTATATGAGAAGCTTATAGAGTAAATTGTTAGATTTCTCTTAATAATATAGGTCGGAGGTCGTAGCATTGAGTAGGGGCCAGATGGTCTATTCTACGTATGAAATCTCCTATGTCATGGGCATAAGTGGAGATATAATTTTATGCCAGAGTTGTAGTGTGTACCCTAGCTCTGAGGAAGGATATGAAAGTGTTCCGGGTTGGGATCCTGTGATAGAGACGAGGAGAACGAGGACACCTCGAAACTCTATGGTCTCCCGAGAACTTATAAATGAGTTATTCCGCTTGTGGTAGCGAAACTCATGGCGACAGCTGCAGTGAGCGCCTATATTTTACTTGAGACATCGGTCACCCGTTAGACTAATGCATTACGAACCCCGAACCTTCATGTTGAATGGACCCGTGTGAGGCCAGTAATTATTATATCCTCTGTGTAGGAGTAATTATAAAAGCTCATTCAATACCTGTTTGCATAATAGTCAATTAAGATCCTTTGGGATATGTGTGTCGGTCAGACGACAGTATTTGTCTTGTAAATCTTTACTGGTTAGAAAGGAAAGCATTCAAAACCTTTAAGGAGGGTCGAGGTAATTGGTGGAACACCCATCCCACTTTCTATTGTGTGCCGACTCCTCTAGCCGAGGGTCTGCAGGGGAACTCGAACCGTCAAGGCAAGTTGAAAGGGACAGATTTTCGACCCTGGTAAATGACATATAATGAAAGATTGTTATGTTGAGTAATGTAGCCATGTGGTTTAGGAACACATGGATAATTATAGATTATCCTGATGGTTCATTATTTTAGCTATCTGACGAATAGTTAGATGATTTATTTGTACTGTCACTGAAACCAAGTTTTGAAGTTAGTTACCAGATGCCAATTGCCATAGGAGCAAGGTAATCTATCGTACCATCCGACACAAGCTATAACGTAACGTTTTATGTAGGAATCACATACAGCATGCAATGGAACCATATAAATAGAGGAAGTGGAGGGGTAGCTTACATAATTATGGAGTTGCACGTTGATTGCGGTGCAACGTACGAATAGGTAAATGCATGCAAGCATTTGTTTGGTGAGAAGAGAAAAATCAAAACACGCACGGCACACATAATTGTTAAAACCAAGAGGTTTAAGGAATAATTAATTTGTGATAGTAAAGAAGTCACATTGTATGACTGTTATGTTAATGTACAGTTTGTATTGAAGTCGTAGGTGCATCAGCGCACCAGAATATCTTTATGAAGTTCACGTAAGGGTAGAGCTTTATGGTTTAATATGACTTTATTATGATTTCATTTTTGCTTGTTTGTGGATTGTGGAAGTAAACTTTTGTTTGCTTTGTTTTTTTATGGTTTTGGGATTGTTTTTGTGTTTGAAGCCATGATTTTTATTTACTGAATTAAAGTTTTAGAATAGAGTTGTGCCTTGTTATTGTAGAGTTGTTACCTTATAGCCTCAAATCCAAAATATGCACTGCTCATTTGGGGGAACGGCACGCGCCTGAGACCTGATGCTAGCTGGAGGCAGCTGCATATTTACCATCGAGATTACTCACATGGGTACAATATAAATACAAAAATATCCTATTTGATACAAATATCATTTGCTTCCCGTTTCATGCCTCTCCGTGTTATCTGAAAAATGTACTTTGCTCAATGCAAATATCAACTGTTCAACCAGAACTGACATGTTGGTTGAATGCGGGCTTGCGCTAACCACTCTCCTTCGGAAAATCTCCTGTTCCAGACTAGAAATGTTTAAACTACTTCATAGGCTCTTTCTCAATACATATGATTATTAGAAAATATAATATCCAAGAATTATTTAGAAAAATTATGAAAATTATTATTATTATTATTAGTGGATTATTATTATTATTATTATTATTTGTATTATTTCAAATATGTTTAATTATCATCTCATTATGTGAGAATCCACATGTTCGAACCTTCGAATATGGAAAAAATATCCATTCCTCAACAAAAATAAATTTAACTTTTACAGTTACGTCGGGGGTTTTCCGTGGTTTCCTTAAAATATGAAATATTCAAATAAATGCTCGAAATGCTCGGTCATCGATCCTAAACTGTTCTGAGTGCTGAAAATACTCAGAATAACTCTAACAAGTCTTGCGTAAATCATTGCAAGATTTAAATACGACGAAAAAAATGTGTTGGTCATCTGCAGAAAAAAAATAGTTTGTTCCAATTAGCTAAGCATAATATAATTCAAATGTGGCTTACATTTCTTGATGGTCTTGAAGTGTAGTAAACCTGGTCTGTACCAGATTTATCCATAGACATGCCCTATCGGACAAGCACGTATAATCCTTGTATCGGCCGCCATTGTAGACCCACAAATCGTCTAGTCAGACATAGTGGTAGTATCTTTCGACGTTTGAATAAACTGTTGCTCCATTTTAATATGGGCTTCTATCAAAGCCATAACAGTTTGTTGAAATAGGGTCAGATCTAAGTGATCTCTTCTTAGATATGTCAGTTGTAACATAACTCACTGTAATCTCATCAGTACAAGAAAAACATTGACAGTCTAAGCAATTAACGGCTGTTCTGAAGATCGTTCCCTGGGCATGGTTTGTATATCATCTGCCATGCGCTAGACAACCTGCAGTTTCCCTTGCGTAGACTAATGAACCCACCGTTATAGACTAGTCTTCAGTGTACTGACAGATCGAAGTGGTTAACTAGTTACAAAAATGAAAACTGACTTGAAAATGGATTTAAACATCCAAGTATTAAGTTACTACTGGACTGTGACAAAATACTATTTTCTAGACAAAGTCTAGCATATGTCCTTGCAGAAATATAAATATTTCCACCAATGTCTGTAGAAATCAATCACCTCAGTGATTCTCCTCACCAGAAACTTACTAAGTTCCAACTCGTTTGCGCAGCACTTCTCGTGACTATCACGATTTGAAAAGAACTTCTGCGTAGAATCGGCAACCATGTGCCTTGGCTCAGCGTAGACGCAACTTGCTTGCCAAGTGCTTGTGTTAGAATGAGCTGACCATGCCTGCTCCAGCTGGCTTTTATTCAAAACGGTCAGGGTCACGCGTCATCGCCTGATATCTGGAAATCCTCATATCTCTTGAATCCCTGGTCCGATTTACTTGATACTAATTGCATTCTCTTTCATTTGGCCGTGCCAGTAATCTGATCCCAGTCTCAAGTCTCTACTCCATAGTTAACTATTTAATCAATAAATAGCCTCCACCTCTGCTATTACTCGCTACGTCACTTGACATCCAACTATCGGTAATTTTCTTCGAAATGCTTCTGGAAGCAATGTAGCGCGATATTCAAATATCTGAACTTTCAAAAGCGGCTACAGCCTTTCCCTTGATATCTAGGTGTCTGAAACTTGGAATACCCATTCCTAGAGTTGGGCACATCCACCCCACACCTAGCAAAAAATAAAAATTGAAAAATTTTTATTTTTCCTATCTACACATTAAATCATCTGGTTCTTGAATAATAGATCTTCAAATTCGATGCATTATAAGTTCCCACGATGTTACCAGTTCGTGTATTAGCTACTTCATAGCTTCCATTATTGTTTACTTCCACAATATCCAAAATCTTCAGTTTCACCAGGCTTAATATCAAAAATATCGTGATACTCTTCCAAAATCTTCCCTAGCTCTGGGGACTCCTTCTCAGTGTAGACTTCTCTTCCTTCAGCTTCATGAAAAAACAGAGACCATTGAGCATCTCCCTCGATGTCTTCTTCTTCCTTTCCCTCGAAGTTAATCTCTTCGGTATTCTTGAATCTTATCGTCTCAGTCTTCATGTCTATCACTGCTTGATATTTCTGAATGAAATCTGCTCCCAATATCATGTCAAAAGCCATGTCCTTCATTACAACAAATACATGTCGGAAATCATGTCCTCCAATCGTAATACATAAGTATAATTGTGTTTTGCACATATATATTTTATTGGGTATTATTCCTTGGATCTTAATTCCTGATACTGGAATTTCCTCTAAATTCTCTTTGAGCTTCCACAGAATATAAAGCTTCTCACTCACCAGACAAAGCATAGCCCCAGTATCGATCAAAGTATCGACAGGCATACCGAATACTTCGCATGATATGATTGGCATTCTAATTCTGGTACCCATTTCTTTTCGTTCGTCATTCTGTTGAATTAAATCATCATCCTCTGCTTGCCATTTAATAATTCTGGAAGTGAAAGTATTCAAAATTCTATCTTCTACTGTGAATTCGAAGTTTTTTTTTTCATTACCATTCCCCCGGGATTGTTGAGTTCCCGATGGACCTGGATCATTGGGCCTCTGCTCCACAAATTGCAAGTTATCTTGGTTTCTTGCTTCCAAATTTTTCCTCGTCTCCTTGTTAAACTCTTCATTGGACTGACGAGTATCTACATTCCCTCTGTTATTATAGTTGTTTCTACCATAATATCTTCTTTCCTGGTACCTTCCTTGACTATCTCGTGGCCTTCTCCATCGAGTATTGTATCGATTACCACCATCCGGTCTCGCATATGGTTTGTAACTGTATCTGTTACTGTACTGGTTCCATCCTCCTTTATTTGGATCTTCCCTCGGCGTTTTCTCTTCTCGCTCCTCTCGAATCTCTCGAGGTGTTTGAGAATAACTATCAGCCATAACAGCATACACAGCGTTATTTTTTCCTCCCTTCTGATGGAAGAATTGATCGTTTGTATGATCCAGCTTCTGTAATACTTCATCAAATTGTTCCATATTATAGATATCAGCAGCGATCAAAGTCCTCTGGACGTCTGCTGGAAATTGACGTATCAATGCAGTAATCAACTCGTTATCTGGCATCGGCGGATCTAAATGTTGGAGTTTAGACAGCTGTCCAGAAAAGTACGTAGAGTATCGAGTAGGTTGTGACGTCGAGAATCTCTTCGAATATAACTCTGCTCTGACTTGCTGTTGGGTTTCCGGGGACCAAAACTTCTTCAATAGCCCACGAGAAAACTCCTCAAAAGTGGTTAGAGTGGATCTAAATGCTCTAAACCAAAGAAGTGCAGGACCTTCCAAGAACTTCCCTATCACTCGGATCTGTCTTTCTTTAGGGATCTTAGAATCTTTCAGGTAATCACCTGCTTCTCTCAAAAATTCCACGGGTGTTACAGAATCTCGCCCTGAAAATTTAGAAGGCTTATCTTCTATATTCTTAAATACAGTTATGGGGTTGGATTGAAATACTGTCCTGACCTCATCCTGTCTATCAGTCTCTCTAGCTCCTCCTAGATTTATCTGTATCTGTTCCTTTCCCCTTACATTTGGCATTTTCAACAGATGATCAGACTGTTTCTCATCCTTTATTTGAGTTTTCATAGCCTCAAGTCCCTTCTGGTTTTCTTCTGCCATCTTCTTAATTGCTTCAGTTTCTTTACAATTTTCCTTGACATCAGTGGATATCTGGTTCATAACAGCCTCATGACTTTTCAATGACCCTGTCATATCTGATATGTCCTTCTGAGTTGCTTGGATATCTTTGGCAATTACTTCAATATGGGATGACAAAGATTCCCTAATCTCCTTGATTCCCTCTTGGTTCTCCAGCTTGAGTGTGTCTTTAATTTCATTGACAACTGTGGTTTTGATTTCAGTTTGCAATTCACTAATCACTCCTTCTCTTATTTCTCCCATGACAAGTTCTTTGAATTGTTCCGTTAAACGTTGAACAACTAGAATTCCCATCTCGTTACTCTCCTTCTTCACTCTGACTTCCAGGTTGACCATGTCTTCACCAACTTTCCTAAGACCATGTTCTATCCTATCAGCTAAGCTTTGGGATCGAAGATCGGCATCGCGAAATTTATCGTCCATTAAACTTGCGTTAGTAGCTAATGAAGTTTCGAGCTCATGTGTTTTTTCGCATAATTTATTCATTTTACTTTCAAGTGTCATTTTCAAAATTTCAGAATTCTCTTTAAATTTACTTTCCATTGAATTAAATTTACTATTTAAATTTTCTTTCAAGTTACCTTTTAACCTGCTTTCTAAAGAATCAGAATTTTCTTTAAGTTTATCATTCAAATTTTCTTTAAGTTTATTTTCTAAAGAATCAGAATTTTCTTTAAGTTTATCGTTTAAACTTTCTTTAAGTTTATTTTCTAAAGAATCAGAATTTTCTTTAAGTTTCTTTTCTAAAGCCTCTGTATTTTCTTTCATAATGGCTGCTACACGCAGTCCAGCCTCTTTTGAACTCTCCTCCAAACTCCTCATCATTTCTTCCATAATTTCAATTATTATTCAAAACTTAGGGGTATACAACAGTGGCAAACACAAGCTTATAACTAGAACAAGAAATATGAATAGCTAATTGGAACACTATAATAAAATGAGATTTGTCCTAATATCGACGTGATGGAAAAACAAAAGTCTCTACCTTTACGAATTACATTTACCACAATATCACAAGAAAAATATGCAAGTTCTCAAATATCCTCCACCTGGATTCTAATAATGTGTATATCCAGTCATCGAACGTTTACTACTGAATTTACTTGACGCCCTAATGGTTAAGCCATTATCAAAATAATCAAACCCATTCTAATTATTAACCAGTTAAATTTTTAATTTTCCCCACTAATTGGGTTTCCTACTAATTTATTCATCCAAACCAGACATCTCTCAACTCCAAAAATATTTCTATAAAAATTATCACAATTTCAAATCGGCATGCGATTGACCATGTCTAAATCGGGACCCACGTTCGAAGCCATTTCTCTCTCTATCTTATTTTATGTGCCCGTTTAGACCGGAGTCCGCACGACCACATATGCATTTTACCAATAATCAGTCAGCACGAGAGTCAAAATATCCCGGAGCGCCAGATGGGTTAAAGCAAATCGCAAAGACGACATCAAATTAAAAAAAATGCTTTACTGATTTTTGGCTCAATGCAACAATAAGGATAGAAGGAGATTTAATTGGGTGTAACACATCTGGTAAAATTATCTCAGTTTATTTTAAAGTTAAAATCTGACTGCAAAGATGCTCAAAGCAGCATCATCCACGTGTGGCGATCCACACTCTTATTTACACACAATATACAGAAATCTTCCAAACACATTTGACAATTTTTTTTTGGAAACACAAGTCCGATTAATAGTCCTGTGGACTGTGTTCCAAAATTATTAATATTTAATTCCAGTTCAAAATTAATTGTCCATACTGGAAATAACGTAGATCACTGTTTGACTATTTACATGATATTAACACTCGTAGAATAAATGTTCATAGAATTCTAAACTTTCACTTGTTTTTCCAGTTTCAAAAATACATATCGTCGAAAATATTTTTATCATCGAAGCAACACAAATTATTAACACATATTAATAACATCTGAAAAGTATTTGACCATTGAGCATAGCAACGAAGAACTGTGCGAAGCACAACAACAATTAATCGTTCTTCTGACATTAAACATTCGAGAAGTGACTCGATTATGAACTTCAAGTTCCAAACAAAATACATGATTTCTGAATCATCAACTTGATCAATAAATGGTTGAACCATTCAACTATTAGATTTTCCACTTGGAATCATTATGAAAAAATATTTATATTTATGGCTATTTCTAGTAACTTTCACAACTTGCAATTCTTCGACAGAATGCGGAAATTAGAATTGTAGTTTTATAATGAATTCATTTAGTTCATGGCACTAGGATTTGAAAATATCCTTCAAATTATTCGTGGTTAAAGAATTATTTTAAATTTGGCAGTGGCCCATTCTATTATTTGTGTAAGAACACAATATTACAACAACAACAACCACGGCAAAGGTCTTCCTCTGAAGAAGAATAAACTACTATCATGACAAATCCGGGTTCTAGCAAAATCAAAGTCTAGATGGAATTCGTAAACAAGGTTGAAATAAGAACTGATGGTTTCAAGAAATAACCTTCGGGTTATTCATACGACGAAATGTGTAGTTCCAATACTCCTACTATAAACCTGAGCCATCGAACCTGCTATTTGATTGATGCTCGAAAAAACCTCTTCATTCCTGCGACTTAACATGCGCACCTGGGAATGGCATTTCAACTACTCCACACATATAAATTATCTTCCCAAAATTTATACAATAAATCAAGCCTCTGCTTGTTATCAACACTGGAAGATTAATAAACTTACAAGTTTATTTTATTTTACCATTCAGTTCAACCCGTGAATTTACCATACTTATGAAAAGCTTCATTTCACTTTCGAGTGTATTTACGTCATGATTTTATATAAATACAAAAAAAAAAAAAATATCCTATTTGATACAAATATCATTTGCTTCCCGTTTTATGCCTCTCCGTGTTATCTGAAAAATGTACTTTGCTCAATGCAAATATCAACTGTTCAACCAGAACTGACATGTTGGTTGAATGCGGGCTTGCGCTAACCACTCTCCTTGGGAAAATCTCCTGTTCCAGACTAGAAATGTTTAAACTACTTCATAGGCTCTTTCTCAATACATATGATTATTAGAAAATATAATATCCAAGAATTATTTAGAAAAATTATGAAAATTATTATTATTATTATTAGTGGATTATTATTATTATTATTTGTATTATTTCAAATATGTTTAATTATCATCTCATTATGTGAGAATCCACATGTTCGAACCTTCGAATATGGAAAAAATATCCATTCCTCAACAAAAATAAATTTAACTTTTACAGTTACGTCGGGGGTTTTCCGTGGTTTCCTTAAAATATGAAATATTCAAATAAATGCTCGAAATGCTCGGTCATCGATCCTAAACTGTTCTGAGTGCTGAAAATACTCAGAATAACTCTAACAAGTCTTGCGTAAATCATTGCAAGATTTAAATACGACGAAAAAAATGTGTTGGTCATCTGCAGAAAAAAAAATAGTTTGTTCCAATTAGCTAGGCATAATATAATTCAAATGTGGCTTACATTTCTTGATGGTCTTGAAGTGTAGTAAACCTGGTCTGTACCAGATTTATCCATGGACATGCCCTATCGGACAAGCACGTATAATCCTTGTATCGGCCGCCATTGTAGACCTACAAATCGTCTAGTCAGACATAGTGGTAGTATCTTTCGACGTTTGAATAAACTGTTGCTCCATTTTAATATGGGCTTCTATCAAAGCCATAACAGTTTGTTGAAATAGGGTCAGATCTAAGTGATCTCTTCTTAGATATGTCAGTTGTAACATAACTCACTGTAATCTCATCAGTACAAGAAAAACATTGACAGTCTAAGCAATTAACGGCTGTTCTGAAGATCGTTCCCTGGGCATGGTTTGTATATCATCTGCCATGCGCTAGACAACCTGCAGTTTCCCTTGCGTAGACTAATGAACGCCACCGTTATAGACTAGTCTTCAGTGTACTGACAGATCGAAGTGGTTAACTAGTTACAAAAATGAAAACTGACTTGAAAATGGATTTAAACATCCAAGTATTAAGTTACTACTGGACTGTGACAAAATACTATTTTCTAGACAAAGTCTAGCATATGTCCTTGCAGAAATATAAATATTTCCACCAATGTCTGTAGAAATCAATCACCTCAGTGATTCTCCTCACCAGAAACTTACTAAGTTCCAACTCGTTTGCGCAGCACTTCTCGTGACTATCACGATTTGAAAAGAACTTCTGCGTAGAATCGGCAACCATGTGCCTTGGCTCAGCGTAGACGCAACTTGCTTGCCAAGTGCTTGTGTTAGAATGAGCTGACCATGCCTGCTCCAGCTGTCTTTTATTCAAAACGGTCAGGGTCACGCGTCATCGCCTGATATCTGGAAATCCTCATATCTCTTGAATCCCTGGTCCGATTTACTTGATACTAATTGCATTCTCTTTCATTTGGCCGTGCCAGTAATCTGATCCCAGTCTCAAGTCTCTACTCCATAGTTAACTATTTAATCAATAAATAGCCTCCACCTCTGCTATTACTCGCTACGTCACTTGACATCCAACTATCGGTAATTTTCTTCGAAATGCTTCTGGAAGCAATGTAGCGCGATATTCAAATATCTGAACTTTCAAAAGCGGCTACAGCCTTTCCCTTGATATCTAGGTGTCTGAAACTTGGAATACCCATTCCTAGAGTTGGGCACAGTACTATTACATGAAAATTATTGTGTAGGCCTAAGTGTAGCATTCAAACTTCAATCGCATGATTAGGACACAAGAAACAAAAACGAGATTTTAAAATTTCGCACAGCTGCCATCTTGTGGTTATAAAAATAATTGAAATAAATTAGATGCCAGTAAATTAACATTTGTATAAGTATTTACCGTACCAAGGTTCACTGTGCTCGGTTGGTTAAATCGCGATGAACGTCTATTTAAATATTTATATTTCGCGACGCCGCCGTGTTGGAATTGTGCTCGTCAGGTTATTGAAAGTCCTATAGGTGAACTTATGTTCATACTCTCTATGAACATAAAGAAAAATCAGTTTGATTGCTGTAAAAGACTCGTAGATATTGAGAACGGTCTAAATATTTTGGGAGATCGCCATTTTGGATTGTTATATGTATAGGCCATGGAGTTATGCACCATTAAAGGAAATTATTGCATAGGATTATTATTAAAACTTTCACTTCGATCGCATGATTACGACACAAGAAAGAAACTTAATTTTAAAATTTCTCACAGCCTCCATCTTGAGGTTATGTAAACAATTGAACAAAATTAGATGTCAGTGGATTACTATATGTATAATCATTTATGTATAATCATTTCACTGTGCTCAGATGATTAAATCGCGATAAAAGTGTAATAAAATGTTTCAACTTTGCTTGGCCGCCATGTTCATTTTGTTCTTTACAGGCTTTTGAAAGTTACGTATATAAACTTGTAGTAGTGCCCTTTATCACCGTACAAAATTTCAGGGATATATTAGTAATAGTTTCAGAGATATTGAATGCCAGTGAAATATTTCGTAAAGCCTCCATCTTGAGGTTATGTAAACAATTGAACTAAATTAGATGCCAGTGCATTGCAGTGTGTATAAACATTTTTTGTACCAAGTTTCAAGGCGTTTGGATAGTTAAATCGCGAGAAAAGTCTATTGAAAATCTCAACTTCGCTTGGCCGCCATGTTGGTTTTGTAATTACCAGGATTTTGAAAGTCCCATAGATGAACTTCTAGTAGTTCTCTTTATCACCGTAAAAAAATTCAGGATGATATTGGCAATAGTTTCGGAGGTATTGAATGCTGGTGAAATATTTCGCACAGCCGCCATGTTAGATTGGTGAGACGTAATAAAATTTGAAGGACACGGTCGGGGTCCACCGAAATGGTGCTATGACCATTCCGAGTTTCATTGAAATCGCTCCAGCCATTTAGAAGTTATTACAGGGACACACACACACATACACACACATACACACACACACACACGGACAAAAGGTGATCATAACCGCAGTTACAAATGCAGACACTAGAACAACCATAATAACGACACAGGTTATCAGACAGATTACATTCAAACAGAGAATTACACAGGGCTACACGAAAACGATTTCACAAGTCCCTAATTAAATCAACATCAACAACATATCTGATAGGTTTCCACTTTTCCTTAATATACAGTGTAATATTTATAACAAATACTTATGGGAAGGCGTATGGAAAATGGTTGTTTCACAGCAAGTTTTTTTTATTCGCGTGAAATATTATGCTGCGGAAATTCATGATTCTACAGAATTTCTTTCCCTGTTTTAATGACACGCAACTGCGTGAAAGTACACGGTCATTTGAAAGAACCAAAATGATCTAAGTGGGGGAGGGAGTGGGTTTTCTAGATGATGATAATGCTCGCAAAGAATCTATAACTGCATGTCGAGAAATGTGAGGGGAAATGGAGATCTAACTCCGACTCAATATAATAATGAAGGAAAGCTTTGGGACCAATTATCTTGCTTTGACTTTTGTGTGTGTATGTGTGTGTGTGTGCGCTTTCTCTCTTTCTTTATTCGCTTCCTTTTCGTGTCCCACACCCTCTCTACTCTCTTTCCCCCCCGCGCTTTCTACGTAGCTGCCTTTATGTGTCAATGGACAGGCTTAATGCGCACCCCAATACGACCAATTTGCTCTAAGTGTTGCCAATATCTAGCGTACTGCATATAAAGGGAGGAGGCTGGAGTGAGGGGGTGGGGGAGGGACACTTTTTGGATGTGGCAAATTGTTCGTGAACGGGAGCAGGCGTGCTGCCGGAAGGAATGGGGTCTTGGAAGCCTTTGGTGCTCTTCAGCAGGCGAACAATTACATAAGGCTTTGTGCAATGGAAAAGAGTTCCTAGCGCGTCTCCAATGGCTTCATTTCCTGGAACATTATGTGTCTCGTTGCTATACAGCTGCATGCTAAGGCTTTGTTTGACTTAATTGCAGCATTGTTCTCTACGAGCAGGCCAATATAACATGCTGTAAAACTGAAGTGGAGGGGACTTACCGCAAATAAATTAGTACAGGATCTCCAACTGTCACTCACATACCCGCACTCGCTAATATTTCACGTTAAGTGCTTGTAAGTGAGATAAAATCTTCCGTACAAAGACACATATATTTTATAAAAAAAAAAAAAAAACCTCAAACAAAAGCCGATTTCAACTAAAAATCTGAAGAATGAAAAGCGGGGAAAGTTACGAGTAATATAGGCCTACAATTTACGAACGAAACCTGATTTTGAAAATAATATCCTCTCGGTCAAATTGATACGTAGTTAGTTAATTAGTTATTATTGTTTTAAGAGGCCAACAGCGAGGGCATCTGCCCCTAAAATTGGTACGCACTATGGATCTAAGGAGTTAAAATTTTTGAACACTTTTCTTGGCAACACGAATAAAGTCGGAACTCTGAAACGAACAGAATGTACAGTCGCCGACACAGAAAATGATCGCGGGTTCAAACCCGGCCGAAGTCGTCGGATATTTTAAGAGTGTTCAAAATCCCTGAGTAGCCTATGCATTCCTTCGGGGGAAAAGTAAAGCCGGAAGGCCCATGCTATAGATTTATGGCATGTAAAAGAACCATGCACTAACTAAAATTATTGCGTGAAGCTAAATTTGTAGGTTAGATTTGATTAACGCTTCTATTAAGTTCCAATGTTCGTCGCCATGTGTCGGTTGCGGGGGCATCTAGTAGCCAAGTTCACAGCTAGGTGTAGTTGACTGTAGCATTTGGTAGCAAAGGTAGGAACTACTTGAAATTGATCGTCTGCAGTCTTTTCCTAAATTACAGATAACACACACTAATACATCCATCACAATTAACACCGGTTATCAGACAGATTCTACACACACCCAAAGTACACGGCGGGGCTACATGGCCACTTCTTCGCAGCCCCTAAACTGAAGAACCAACCAACACAAAATGATGATGATGATAATTGCTGTTTTAAGGTGCCTAGCAACTAGGTTATCTGCCCCAACTAGTTTGGGTGATAGTGAAAATGGTTGTGAAATGGAAACCACTGCTACAACTACTAAAACTAACTACCGACTCGAAGAATAAATGAAAGAAAGAGGAATAATGGAAATAAAAGGGCAGGAGGAAAAAAAAAGCTCACAGCCCTCGAAGAATGAGGATGGAGAGACTTGGAAGGAAGGAGAACTATGCAAGGCAAGAGAGGAGAGAGTCCTCCCCAAAGTCAGTAGGAAAAGGGAAATTGGACCCAGTTCAGGAATTCCTCAGGGTCGCGAACTTCCGACCTCACCAGCACTATGTAGGGAGCACCAGAAGTGGTGAGACTACACGCACCCTGTGGAAGGCAGGAGATAACATGAAAGAAAAAAAAAAAGGAAAAAAAAAGAGGTCCAACCCTTCAAAGGATGAGGGAATCAGAAAGGACGAGACAAGGGTGAATTAAGGTGGATATAGAAAATAAAACCCCCTAGGCCTCGGACACCTTAATACCATCGGTAGGGTGAGAACATGGGTTGACCAAGGGAGGTCGACAGGAAAGATGACAGAGAGGAGTCCGCCAGACTCAGCTAGGGTCCCATGGTCGCCATCCCATGTCCCACAAGTTTTGAGCCCCTGGGGAACAGAAAATGAGCGTCCTCTGAAGGTATGGTTGCCCAGATTGGACATACAACAAGGAGTTGCCGAGTTACGTTCAAACGTTGTACTTATCCAGCCACAGGTCAAGACTTGTCACGTGTCGCGACCTGGAACATAATACAGTACATCTTCCCAATGACAACATTAATTGTTAAGTCGTAATGTACGCCCTAAATTTGGCTCGGCGGTCGTTGTTTTGTGAAATGCCTTCAAATGTTTTGTCAGCCAAGTTTCAAGTTCTGAGTTCTGTCATTCACATCTGGTGTCAAGAATTCGAGGCTCGAAAGATGAAATATTTTTATATTTATTTTTATTCCTACACTAGCGTATATGGCGGATGATGTAACTTCCTTTATTTTATCAGGTCGTAAATGTCAGTAAGTGGGCTTATTTGTTGTACTGAAACGGGCCGTTGTGTGGTTCTTTTAAGCACCTCCGTTCTGCATGATCCCTTCCAGGTGCGGGGCCATGGAATTGAATAAGGCAGAAGCATGCCTATTGTCGCCACCTGCCACGTCGTCCAAGGCCACATTGGCAACATTCCAGTGAACGTCGTTCTTATTTGGCGTGGGATCGGGCCAGGTCCCCACAATTACTCTCTTAGTCTCGGCGCACAAGTTATCGACGAGATTCGTATCTGCTCCTCAAGGCGGACAGTGATGTGATCTCTCCTTGCGAACCATTCCTGAACTAATCAGGACTTATGGATCGGAGAGAGATCCTGCTGAACAGGTTCAGGATGAGGCACTTCTATGCAAAGGAACATAATATTCTCACAAATGTGAACGTAATGCCCAGTGGTGACAGCGCATTCATGTGGACTTTGCTCGATTTTGTGTAACAATCCTGTCCCGCGAGAGATCGTCCAAACCAAAACGCATCAGATAAACGACCAGAGTGACTTGTGTCCTGATTGCGACCATTCCCGATTGCGTTCACCTCATTAGCAGTCCAGATTGCGGTCACTTTCATTTTAGGGAAGAACTATACACATTCCAGCGTCCAGATTGCGGTCACTTTTCTTGGGAGACCGGTTTTTGGTTCTTCCCGACTGACTCATACCTTCCGTAAGTTTTGTGGATAACAAGGGGAAACTGATATTTCACTACCTAACCAAAGAATACGGTTCAGTGTTCAGCTGAGCACACCTCATAAAACTTCGCTGAAAAAAATCAAGTCCCCTCGCAATCTGACGGCACCTCGTAAAGCAATGATTATAACATTTTCAGTCTTAAGAATAGAAACGTTTCAGGATCGGAATCAACGACTTTCACTTTAAACAAAATTGTATGAACGGGAAATTTTATACTTACAGGGTATAATTTTTAATTTCTGCCCCTCTCCTCCCATTTGAGACGCGAGATATCTATTTTTATAATAGGTAGCCTACAGTATATAACGAAAACCTTTCTTTTTATTACCTCGAAAAATTCGTCTCGTAAAAATAATTTGTTCTGTGTTTGATTCTACATCCCCTTTGTAATCAGTGTTTGTCCCCGCCCCCTCCTACACACAAAATCAAACTTTTGAAGTTTTAGGTTTATTAACATTCCAAAGAGAACTGACATATGGCACCTCAACATTGGCAAGAGGGGTGGAAGTGAAAGGTGAGGAAATCCCCAGGGGAGTTACAACCGGACCGGTCTCCCAAGAAAAGTGACCGCAATCTGGACGCTGGAATGTTTATAGCTCTTCCCTAAAATGAAAGTGACCGCAATCTGAACTGCCAATGAGGTGAACGCAATCCGGAATGGTCACAATCAGGAAGACCCCCCAGAGTGGACTGTGAACTTTGATGATTGTTTGAGCGATGTGTCGTCCGTTCACATGCAGTTACTCTCTCCAACTTGACCATTTAAAAACAACCACTGATATTCACACTAAGAAAGCAAACTTGAAGGTCAATTACCACCATCTTAACAAAAGCAGATCACATATAGAGTGGATCGAGGGATGATGCTTAACTTACCGTAGTGTTTTGAGGATCAAAATGTAAGTGAATAATTAGGAAGGTGATTCAAGTGATAGTTTTGTGTATCCAGGGTGCGAATTACCTAAACTTAATTCACAAAGCAAATTTATTATGATTAAAAAAAAGGTATAAAAAGTACATTAAAATCACATGAAATCAGCCGTAAGTGTGGCTCTTGCATCAGAGAAATTGTAGCTTCCTTATGTAGGTGACCAACTGGTACTCGTTCTCTTCACCAAGGGAGCCTGTAAATAAATAAAATATAATGATAATAGGCCTACAATAATTAGGCTATAATAATAATAATAATAATAATAATAATATATAAACTGCAGTACGTGTATGCATAGGCTACTGCAGCCAATTGTCATCATGTGTAACATGTGTTCGTATCCCAGCTAACTCACGGTCTTTCGAGGTATGGGACGTTCATGCCCACCATACGACCACATGCTCAGGATTTGAGTCTACCAGGTAACTACTCTACATGAAAGAAACAACATATTACTAAATAAAACATTTACTGATATAAAGTCATGGCTATACAACAAAATACAAACAAAAGATAATTTACATTTACTTCCCACAATAAAAATCAAGGTTATTTTGTGAGTCTCTTCTTAACTAGTGCTACACTGCACTCAAATCTATTTCTAGCATCCTATCATCGATACTTTCAGACATCTACGAGTCTCCATAGTGTTCATCATGTGACACAATTTAACAAACTGGAGTATCACAACACAAAAGTCACATATCACTTTAAATGATATTAATTCTGTAATAATAAAACATTAATCCGTTTCTCACGGGCATTTACTTTCATTAATTCATGATCTTATGCCTTAATTAACAAATGTTATAACAATAGATTTTAACCTTTAAGATTTGAAGATAACGTCTTTCAAATGATGCCCATCTTCTGCCATGCATTCTTCCAGTTTTGTACTGAAGCTTTGCATAGTCATTAGGCTTCAACTGCTGGACAATAACCATTTTATACGGATGAAAATGCAAATTGAAACGCAATATTCGTCTCACTGTTCGATCAGACATTTGCAAAGCAGCAGCTTGTTTACGAGCCGGCCGCCGTGGACTGGTTTCCACAGCTTGTCTCACTCGCTCAACATTTTCTGGTGTCCTGGCTGACCTTGGAAGGCCTGTCGACGTACGTTTTAAGGCCGAACCTGTAGCTCTAAAATGACTCACCCATAACAAAATTGTGTTACGAGATGGAACGCGTTCTCTTCGACTCGCTCAGCCGTACAACGACATAAACCGTCAGATCTTTTTGCCGCATGGCAAAAGATAGGCATCGTTTGAAAGACGTTATCTTCAAATCTTAAACTTTAAAATCTATCGTTCTTTCATGTTTTCCATAAATTGACATGTATACCTTGCTGTTATAAGTAATAAAAAAGTTTGTATCATTTAAAATGTTTGTGTTGTTGTGATTTGAAAACCGTCAGATCTTTTTGCCGCTCCCTGTATATTGTGAATACCATCACCCATACTTGTAGATATAGATTTAATTGCCTAAGTGTAAAGGTTCTGATGATGATCGCTTGACAATCAAAACTGGTCATCCAAATTTATTTATTAATCTCATGTAATGTTTTCAGGATTAGGGAACAGTAGGGATAGTTTTGAAGCCATTCTTTAGTGTTGCCTTATTAACAATTGATATTGTCGCTTTCAGCCGGCCAACACCCATTACAATTGGAAACAATCGTGTTGACCAACTGAAAAACATAAATTTCAATTTCCCGGTAGGATTATTTTTATATAAACAAAATAATGTGCACTTGAATCAAAGTGAATACCAAATGGCTTTTAATCAATTTATTTCCACCCTAGTCAATAATATTTAACTTAATATAAATTAAGTAATTAAATCCTACTAGTCCTCTGCTGTGTTGTAAAGTAACTAAATTAATTGCGGGCAATGCATTATTATAATTCAATTAAGTTGTTGAAAAAAAAAACGAAAGAAATAAATTTTAATTAATAATACTGTAGTCTACTATTTAAAAAATATGTCATAAGATTGCTGATAAGAAAGTTGTATTACGCAAGAAGAATGTATGTTAATAAAAATAATTCATACTTAAAAAGATGGTATATTGGCTTTCACGGCCAGTGAATTAAAACTCAGCAATTTTTCTAGGTTTGGGCCGTGTCTTGTGTGGGGATTTAGCTCTCGTAGTAAAGAGGCGTAGGTGCGCTTCATAAAAAGGGATGTAGCGTGCAGTTCACTACTCCTGTGGGGGTCCGGGCAGGGACATCAAGAGCCCGCTGATGAGCCAGCTTGGTGTCCTAGGCGAAACCACACAAGACACGGCACAAACCTAGAAAAAGTGCTGAGTTTTAATTCACTGGCCGTGAAAGCCAATATACCATCTTTTTGGAAGCCTTCATAGGGAGGTTAAGGCTGCTTGAGCTTTCAGCTCTCACAGTAAAGAGACGTATGTGCGCTCATAAAAAGGGAGGTAGCGCGCAGTTCGCTACTCCTGTGGGGGTCTGGGCGAGGACAACAAAAGCATGCTGATGAGCAAGCTTGGTGTCCTAGGCGAAACCACACAAGACACGGCACAAACCTAGAAAAAATGCTGAGTTTTAATGCATACTTAAAACTAAGAACCTTGAAGGTTGACATACAGTATATCTAAGATGATAGGGTTCTACAATCTAGGAAAACTCCTTATAAGACTATTACAAGCAGATATGTTACAAATGTTGGTTTAAATTTGACTTTGTTCAATGTTAATTATAATCATCATCATGCTTTATTGCATTGACGGGACTTAAAGGCCTACAGCAGAATACATAAGAAAAGAGAAAAAGAACATAGTATTCTAAAATATACAATTAAAAGAAAAGGGGAAAGAGCCCATCTCTGCCAGTCTCGAGCGTCATTTTCGACCGCCGTCGACTCCGCTTGCTTAAGGATTGTCAGAACTTGATCCTTCCAACGCGTCCTTGGGCGTCCCTTGGGCGTTTTCCATCAGGTTGGGAATGAAGGATTCAGTATGGAAGTGATCCATCAGCTCGAAGGGTGTGGCCAAACCACTGGAGCCTCTTGTGTCCTAATGATCGGCCAGTGGGCGGCTTTCCAAACCGCTGGTACAGGTCCACTTTCGCTCTAAGATCCCAACTCCCCCCCATGGTATTGTAGATGGGTCCATAAATCTTTCGAGGAACCTTCCTCTCGAAGGCACAAATTGCTTCCTCTGGTGTAACTGACGTTGACCTGGTTTCACAGCCATACAAAAGTACCGAACGTACTAGTGTCATGCATAACTGAATCTTATTCTTTTGCGATAGCCTATAAGACGTGACTTGAATAAATTGTTTAGACTAAAGAACATGTGGTTAGCGTATATTGTTCACTGATGTACTTCTTTCATCACATCACTTTAACTAGTTAGTACTAATCCCAGGTACTTGAATTCTTGAACAAGTAGAAAGGTATGTTCATCATGAGCAATAATAGAAGGAAGTAGATCTTGACGGCTCGATACGAGATATTTTGTTTTATCAGCATTAACCAACAGCCCAATTTTCCTCGCATTGTGAAGAAAGCGAATGGTATCAGCGCATAGGCTACTTAAATATAATTATAATCTTATTGTGATAATTAAGGATAATAATGTTTCTATGAGTAAACAACTTGAAAACAATTCTAAAAAAACACACGTATTAGTACGCTATTCCTTTAAAGTAGTCTAAAAGACACATCCTGAACGTGTGGAAATTCATAATGTTGAAAAAGCTTTATCCAGATGCAAATTAGCCTCAGGTTAATTTAAGACGGATACTTGTGGAATTGATTTTAAAATCGTTATCATTTACTTGATACCAATTTGAGCAGATTAAATTAACGGACTGTACAGTTTCCTTGTAGCTTGTACTTTCCGCGGATAGTGCAAGCTTCGTATAGCTTCCTCATTTAGTTGTACCTTATGACGAGACCATGCAGGCCAAACGAGAATGCCAATAATGATAGTTCTGGATACCACTTTGAATAGGTCATGTCAGCATGACGTCACGGAAGTGTCGATAATATTCTGAGAACAAGCGGCGGCCATTATGTACTGTAGAACACCTTAATACCTTAGCTGTATTTGCTTATCATGCACGGAGATCTCCGTGTTGGTTGTATTACTTAAAACAGCCATCCAATATCATAAAATGACTATAGATGTGCAATATTTGGATGTTCTTTAGGATCTAACCAAAATTCAGTTTCTCTTTCATAATTGTTGCATTATTAAGTATGTCAACACTGTGATTTTTTAACTTACTAGCAGAAGTACCCACTCTTCGAACGGTCTTCGGTATTAATAACCAGACGTTATCAATATTGCGCTACTGTTGCAATGGTTAGGGGCTCGTTATTCCTTCATACGTTTATCAGAGCGAAGTTTTCACAGCGAAGGGCCTTAAAATGTGGTTTTCGGAGACTCTTTATAGACTCCCGAATTTTGTGTCTCACATTGAGAAGCGCAACATATGCTTTGGTCGTCCTTCTAGGATAATTTTTATATTTCGCCTATTTTAACATGTATTTTGAAAAGTTCTTTCCTATACCAACCCTTCTATGAGAAGTACAGTGAAGAGTTTTATAAATGATTGGTGTATTGACTCTCATGGATACCTAATTTTACGATGCTCCAAAGATTCGAACACGAGTTATAAGCGTACATAAAGATACACAGAAAGTATGCCTTACTTCGGAGAGGAAGTAAAGCCGGCGGTCCATGTCATAGATTTATGTCATGTAATAGAACCTTCCACTAACTACAATTGTGTGAAGCTAAATTTGTTGGTTAGATTTGATTAAAGCTCTATTAGTTCCAAAGTTTGCCACCAGGTGCCGGTTGAGGTGGCATCTAGTAGCCAAGTTACAGCTAGGGGTCGTTGACGGTAGCATTTGGTAGCAAAAGTAGGAACTACTGGAAATTGATCGTCTGCAGTCCTTATCTGAAATACAGATAACACACACTAATACAGCCATCACAATTAACACCGGTTATCAGACAGATTCTACACACACGAGACTACGTGAACGCGTTGTCGCAGCTTCTAAACTGAGGAACCAACCAACCAACGTACACATTTCACCCAGATGTCCGAATATGGATATATCAACCACACAGTATCAAACAAAATCATCCTTACGATGAACCCGTTTGTAGAAAAAAAAAGTGAATGTGCTCAATCTAAATTCAGCTAACGTGTACTTCCTGACGTGAAAATAAAATTGAAAACCTCGTTGACGAAACGCAATACACCTCACATAAAGACTGACCCTCAGCGTTGTGTCAAGTCCCCATCCACAGGAAGACACCTTTAACAAATTTTAAAGGCTTGTGGGGCATGAATATTCAGTTTTTTTAAATCCTCCAAAGGCCCAAATTCCTGATAGCCGCAAAAAATACTATTTTAATTCAGGAATTTTTGAAAATAATGTTGCTGTTTGGAGATATAATTCTGTACGACATATCACACGTGTAAATCACGTGAAAAAATTCTAGGGTACCCCTTGACCCTTAAGCGCATTGATGAATTTTACAGTCTAAGTAGGTTCCGTGATAACCTTATAGCCATTTGAAAACTTTCACAGAAGTGTAATAAGTGGAGTGGCATTGCTATTTACAGAAATAGGTGGAAAGGTGGATGTCTTCACTTGAGAACCTGTTGTCATTGTTGGCGGCTTGCATTCCTACAGTAGTTTATTAAATTCAATTAGTTTTCTGGGAATATCTCAGAAACTGTTGGTTTTAGAGCCTTAAAATGTAGTTTTCGGAAACCCTCGAGTTTTGTTTCTGCCACCGAGGGGCTAAAAATGAGCTTTGTCTCGTCGTTGCATGCCATAATATAATAATAATATTAATAATGATAATAATATAATAAATACAATATAGGGATAGGGATATAAAAGACCTTCCGTACCATAACCGCACGTGAAAATCGCGTGAATAAATTCTAGGTATCCCTTGACCCCCTTAAGCGCATTATACGTATTGATGATTTTTACAGCTTAGTTTGGTTCCGTGATAACCTTATAGCCGTTTGCAAACTTCACAGTAATGTAATAAATGGAATTGCATTGCGTCTGAAAGAAATAGATGGTCCTATGAGATTCCGTTGCCATGGTTACCAGCTTGCATTCTTTCATAGATTATTAAATGAAATTAGTTTTATGGGAATATCTCAAAAACTGTCGGTTTTAGGGCCTTAAAATGTAGTTTTAGGGGGCCCTCCGAGTTTTGTTTCTCACATTGAGGGGTTGAAAATAAGCTTTGTCTCGTCCTTCTATGCCTATTTCAGCATGTATTTTAAGGGGGTAGGCCCCCTTTTATGAGAGGTACGGAGAAGAGTTACATCAATGATTAGTGTAGTGCCTCTGATGGATATCTGTATCAAATTTTAAGTTGATCCACCCAGCCGTTCTCAAGTTATAAGGACTCAAAGTTATCCACAGACAGACAAACAGACAGACAAAAAAATTATTTTTGCGCGCATCTGTCACAAAACAGTCTGAAACGCGCACGCAAATTTCCGTGGAAATTCAGAAAAAACAGACAAACTTTCATCTCTATATACAGTATATAAAAATGAAAGTTTGTCTGTTTTTTCTGAATTTCCACGGAAATTTGCGTTTTTTGCGCGTTTCAGACTGTTTTTTGACGGATGCGCGCAAAAATATTTTTTTTGTCTGTCTGTCTGTTGGTTTGTTTGTTTGTTTGTCTGTCTGTCTGTGGACAACTTTGAGTCCTTATAACTTAAGAACGGCTGGGTGGATCAACGTAAAATTTGATACAGATATCCATCAGAGGCACCACACTAATCATTGATGTAACTCTTCTCCGTATCTCTCATATGAGGGGCATACCCCCTTAAAATGCATGCTGAAATAGGTGTAGAAGGGCCAGACAAAGCTCATTTTCAGCCCCTCAATATCAGAAACAAAACTCGGAGGCCCGAGGGGCCCCGAAAACCACATTTTAAGGCCCTAAAACCAATAGTTTTTGAGTTATTCCCAGAAAACTAATTTGATTTAATAAAATAATGTAATTATGCAACCCGGTAACTATGGCAACAGAATCTCACAGGTCATTGTTAGACGCAATACAATTCCAATTATTACATTACTGTGAAAGTTTGTAAACGGCTATACGGTTATCACGGAACCAAATCACGGTGTAAAATGCATCAATACATACAGTATACTGCGCTTAAGGGGGTCAAGAGGTACTCTAGAATTTTTTCACGTGATTTACACGTGTGGGTGTGGTACGGAAGGTCTATTTAATCCCCATCTAAATATAATTATACAATTATTATTATTATTATTATTATTATTATATAATGGCACACAACGACGAGACAAAGCTCATTTTCATCCCCTCGGTGTCGGAAACAAAACACGGGGCCCTAAAGTGTCCCCGAAAACTAAATCCCTGAAAACTAATTTCTTTTAATAAACTAATCAAGGAATGCAAGCCGGTAACAATGACAACAGTATCTCAAGAGATGACATCCAACTTTCCATCTCTTTCTGTAAGAAGCAATACCACTGCATTTATTACATTTCTGTGAAAGTTTGCAAATGGCTATAAGGTTATCACGGAACCAACTAAGACTATAAAATTCGTCAATGCGCTTAAGGGGGTCAAGGGGCACTCCAGAATTCGTTCACCCGACTTACACGTGCGATATGTTGTACAGAAGGTCTATTATATCTCCAAACAGCAATATTATTTTCAAAAATTCCTGAATTGAAATAGTATTTTTGCGGCTTTTTAGTAATTTGAGGTATTCAATTTTATTTTCACGTCAGGTAGTACACGTTAGGTGAATTTAGTTTGAGAGCACATTTTAACTAATCATTCTTTTTGTCAACAAACGGGTACATCGTAAGGATGATTTTGTTTGAGTTAGTTAGTTATTGTTGTTTTAAAGGGTGGTACTACGAGCAGTGGCGGTTCTAGAAGCTTAAATCTGGTGGGGGGGCAGACATTTCCCCGGATCGATCTCATTAGTCTACTCTTTCCTCATTTTTGCAAAATGAGAAAAGTAGGCTAAAAACTATCATTGGTAAAAAATAGCATATTTCACTGTCACATAAATTTATTCTTCTGTTTCTATTCTGGGCAAACTGGTTCACTATATCAGAAGGGTCGTGAATTAATTTTCCACTTAATTCTCTTTCAATTGAAAGAATTGCGAGATTGGAAAGCCTCTTTGTTGCCATTGTTGCTCTTAAATAGGATTTTATTCGTTTCACGACAGAGAAACTGCGCTCAACAGAAGCAGATGGCACATGAAGAGTCAGCATCAACTTGAAAAATAATAGTAGCTATGGAAAAGCAACTTCCATTTTCTGAAGTTCAGAAAAAAAGAACGAGGAAGTGTTTGGATATTTGCCTCTAAATACATTCTTAGCTAAACTGATTTCAGTCTGTAGCACCTTACGGTCTGTGAAGATTAGATTATACTTTTCACAGAACGTGAGAATATATATATTCAAAATTTAAAAAGTTTTCACTTCTTGGGTTACAGGCATCCATTGCATTGCACACAAAATCATTTTCAGTAAATCTACGCAGTAACTCTTCTACCATGTTGTCTAATATTTCAAAAAGATTTCTTTTACATGTCTCTGATAATGTGACATTTTCCTCTTTTTTCTCCGCAGAGACTGGCATTAATAAAACGTGGTCTGAAAAGTTCTTTGGAATACTTGAGACTCTAGATTGCTTATAAACTTTCACGTCTAACGACTGAACAGAGTCACATGTAACCGCCCATAGTTCCTTAAAATAATAATCATTTCGCTTTTCTCGCAACGATTTTACAAGACCATAGATCAATCTATGTGCCCCTCCAAAGTCCACATGTTTTTGTTGTAAGAACATAGAGGCTCCATTGGCAAGCTCGAGAATATCAGAAAAGATTTGCAACACAAACATCACCTTCACTTTACAAAGCTGTTTCAACAAACCTTTTGCTTCTGCTGCCCCTTTCTTGTTAACTGACTTTGAAAAATACTCCAGAGCTGCTCTAACTTAAGCAAAACGTTTCTGAAAATACATTACTCCTCTATATTTACATACCCATAACGTGTCACTTTGAAGAGGTATCTCTAAAACACGTTCTCCTGGATGAAGATCACTCTGTATCTCAACAAACGTTTTGGTGTCTTACAGAAGATACAGACTGAGAATCATAAATTGCTTCAAGTAAACCAAAAGTGTCCCCTACCACGTCTACAAACTGGCTTTGAAACGTCCACCAAAACTAAATTTAAGCGATGTGCATAACAATGCACGTAAACACACGGGTTATTGACCTTCTGTCGCAATAAACGCTGCACACCGTTTATCTTCCCTGACAGAACCGCGGCTCCATCATATGCTTGTCCAATGCACTTACATGGATCGAAATCCACTGAAACAAGGTACTCTAAAGCTGAATTAGCTATACTTTCAGCATTCAGCTGAGACAAATGTATAAAACCAATGAAACGCTCCTCTATAGAATTTTGTCCTACATATCTGACACATACGGACATCTGTTCCACTTTACTAACAACTCTAACTTCATCCAGGATTAAGGAAACATAACCATTGTTATATTTTTCGTCTCTCCTCCAATATGTTCAACTATTATATTAGCTGAGATATCAAGAAATTCATTTTGAGAATCTTTAGATGAGTAAGTTGCATTCTTTGATAGACTGTTTACTTGTGCATTCACTTTCTAGTTTAATTACATTTAACATATCATCAATATTCCCTTTATTATTAACACTGTCATCATCCGAAACTGTTTGGCGATGACCTCTAAGCCCAATGTCTTGCCGAGCCCAAAGTAATGCGACTCGGGCCATTGTTGCCACAGCTGAGCGGTTACGCAATATAACCAGAGCATAACGAATAGAATAAGAAGTGATATCACTGGCCTAGTACGCCTGGTCCGCCGCAGCGCAGCGCTGGCTCCGATCTGTGATGTAAGTTAGCATTGGCGCTTACGAGACTTTTGAAACCTTGCGACCTGTTTTACATGTTAAAACACTGCAAGATATCCTCATAAGCGCTAATAATTTCGACATCTCCACTTACTTTACTGTGCCCAATTATAATTTAATAAGTCGTCTCCTGTAATAGTCCAGTTTCGACAATAAGCGAAGACAGAGAGCAAGTTCAAAATGCAATTAGTTTTGCCAGCTATCGGTAAATTTAAAAAAAGAACGGAAAAATTAACCTCGCTATCAAAGAGGATTTCTTCACATTGTTACACATTTTATATTCCCTTAACAGACTTGCAACACAAGAAAAAAAAAGGCGTACGAACGCAACTTTCAACTTTACCGTAGATTACTATACAATTCAATAATAACCATAAATTTCACTCCACAAACACCAAAATCAGTAAACTACCATCATTTCGGAAGAACTTAACATTAAACAGACATGGCATAGTTATGACCCCTTCATAGAGTAGGCTATTGCCTAAAACTGATCACGCCTCCTTCAGCATTACGGTACATAGGCTATATGTTTTTTAACTCATTGCCTTTTTATTCTCATCCCTTTCTTCACAGAAGTAGTCTTTAATGGCATCAATAGGATTTTTATTTACACCATACCGGACAAATACTTAGGCAAATTAGGAAATATATGTGGAACAGAATAGTCTTTCAATCGCCAGTTGGTTCTTGGGAGAAGTACTCCTTCCTTCCCTTCAATCACAAATTTGTCAAATTTAACAATTAAATCTTCTGAAAAGTGAGCATCACAGATGTAGGACTTTTCAGTAAGTTCCCTATCCTTCCCTGGTACGGCCCCTTTGCACTTGATAAAACGTTCCTTATCTTTAGGAGGTTTGAAAAACCGTCGGACTTCTTTACAGTCCCCACAGCTAGATCTGCATCCTGGTAGAATAGAGCAAGGCATCTTCACTACTCACATTAAGCACTCATGAAAATGTAAGGGCTAAACTGCTGTTTACTTACATTAAATAACAATAAAATTAACACACGAAGATAACGTCAACACACGACAAGAAATTAAATTCCATTTCAGTTAATGGTTCCTGCAATAGCATTTCAGATATTAATACTCTGAAGTAATAGTGTAAGCACTTGTATATCAATAAACGTTTGCACAGAACACCACCAAAACACTCCGATCGATTAAATACTTAATATATCGCACATAAACACATAAACATATGTGGAAATCAACAATCTCAAATCGACTGTAGCGCTGCGTAGCGACGAGTGCCAACCCGATCTGTATTCATTACATGCTATTGAGGGAGAAGAGATCACACTTTATATTCTATTCGTTATGACCAGAGGTTTCTCGCTTAGCTTCGAAATCACTGTGCTGCTATGTTCACTTATCAGAAAACTGTTTCACTTTACTATTGAAGATTTATAACATTCACTATCAGCATGCTTTGCACGTTTTTCTCATATTCTTTTCCAATTGCAAAATCCAGTTTTACTGAAAACTTGTTCAGCATTGCTTGAATCAGATTGAACGAAATGACGACACAGAAAACAGCATCTTTGTTCTCAGAGTATTCAATAAATGTATACCTATCAAACCATTTACTGTTAAAACTTCTGTTCTTATTGTATAGTAACGTTTGTTTATAAACTGATTTACGGGGTTGGCATGGACCATCATAGATCGATGCACTGATATAAAATGGTACTGGTTCGTCTATATTAGAAACAGTTGCACTCACATTTTTGTCACAGAGTTGGGGAGATATCGATGCACTCGTATCGCATGGAGGTTTCACTACATTGGAAACTTCTGAACTTGCATGTCATAAAGTTGGGAAAAGAGTTCAATACTCTTGGTGTATGCACTACGCATTTTACAAATATTATATTTATACACGATTTCAATTGTGTGTTTAAATTACATATAATAAAATAAATAAATTTTGAAATTGAAAGAAAAATTAACTTAATTAAATGCATTAGTTTGTTTTATATCAGATAAATTATATCTCTAAGTTATCAATTTATTTAGTAACCAAGGAATTTTAAAATAATTATTTCACTAAAACTGGGGGTGGGGGGGCCGGCCCCCCCCCCGGCCCAGGGCTAGAACCGCCTCTGACTACGAGGTCATCTGCCCCTTGAATTTGTTTGATACTGTGTGGTTGATATATCCATATTTGGACATCTGGGTGATACGTTGTAGTCAATAGAGTTAGTTTGCCTCATGGCAACTAGCTGCCTTTGCTCTTGCATAAATACACCTATCTATAAACATATGATTGTTTGTTTATTAAAGTTTCAATTTTGTTTCTTTTACGCGTTTCGGTATGTTTTTTGCCGAACGCAAGCTAAACATGGATTTGTGTATCTGTATTTCTGTGTATCTTTATGTACGCATATAACTCGTGTTCGGATGCTTGGAGCATCGTAAAATTAGGCAGTATCCATGAGGGTCAATACACTAATCATTTATATAACTCTTCACTGTACTTCTCATAGAAGGGTGGGTATAGGGAAAAAAAAAGTTTCAAAATACATGCTAAAATAGGCGAAATATAAAAATTATTCTAGAAGGACGACCAAAGCATATGTTGTTGCGCTTCTCAATGTGAGACACAAAATTCGGGGATCTTTAAAGGGTCTCCGAAAACCACTTTTTAAGGCCCTTAAATAAACAGTGTGTGTGATATTCCCAGAAATCTAACTTTGCTCTGATATACTTATGAAGGAATGACAAGCCCCTAATCTTTGCAACAGAAGCTGAATTGATAACGTCTGGTTATTCATACCAAAGACCGTTCGAAGAACGGGTACTTCTGCTAGTTTTTATATATATAGAGATTATTTCAACGAACTTCAGATAAGATGGTCGTCAACTTTATTTTGTTAATGTCCGTTTCTATTTAACGTCCCTATTTAACTGGTGGTCTATTGTAATTTGGTTGCTTGGTTAAGAAAGCTAATACACAAATGCAACAATGTACTCGAGTTGGATAAGATCATGTAACTTAACTGGTGTTCGGAAAATCATGTACAACGTTTGTATCCACTCACAACTCTGCACGGACTGGATAGCGCAAGCTTCATAACAGCCTCCTCATTTAGTTGTTGCGGCGCTATCTGCTTATTATTCCACCAACTGTTTTACTATTGGTATTGGAAAGCATTCTAGACACATCAAGAAAAGTTTTACATATTGCTGGCCAAGGATCGTAGTGGTCACACACCCATTAGTTGTTCTTGCGTGTGTGTATATCGGCTGTGTACACTCGCCTGTGTCAATGAGGATAGATCTGTGCGAGTGTGGAGACGACCCGGTGAACGTATGCACGACCAATACATCAGAGACCTATACCAACAGGGAGGAGATGGTGCAATGTTTTTGGGTGGCATCATGTATGGTCGCCGAACCCCTCGTGTACAACCCAGGGAATATGACAGGCACACGTTACAGGAATACTATCCTGGCGCCTGTAGTGAAAGGCTATGCTGACAATTTCGACCCAAATTTCACTCTCGGTCGCACAGAGCAGGCATAGTTAATGCCTTTCTTCAGGAGAATGGTATTCACAGAATGGAATGGCCTGCCTATGCTCCCGATCTCAATTGTGTAGAGGAGGCGTGGACACTGCTTAATAAATAAGTCCATCCTCACTCTCATCCCCACTGTGCTCCAGGGCAATATGTAAAACTTTTCTTGATGTGTGTATAATAGATTGCTAGACAACACTGAAAAATGGTCATAAATATCGTTTCTTCGTTTGTCCCTTGAAGCTGATGTCCCCCTCCCTTAACTAAGCATTATAATTTTTTATTTTCATTCAGGACGAGTTTAAAAATATAATAAAAAGTTTTATAGAAAGCTAATTAAAGCCATGTTGGTGTGACTCATATTCAATTTGTAGCCGAAGGTTTAAGGCAAATGTGAGAGAATCGGCGAAGGATAACTCAAAACTAAGACACATTTTGAAAATTGGACAAAAATGAAATCTGAACATTTTGAAGTTTTTTTAGCAAGGATTTCCGTGTTTCATTGAAGATCTGTGAACTTGTTGTACAGTACAGTAGTTACAGTATGTCAGGCACGTTGTTAACTTGTTCTGGCAATAGGTTAATTATGTAACCTAAAATCAGGTGTATGAACCACGCTGAATGATAGCCTATCTCACGTGGTTCCTCACATATAATATGTTCACCTATCTTTGTTGTTTGAGTTGCTTATCAGCCATTTTCTCATTTAAATGGTCTCCCCTAACAATCCCCCATATTAATATAGTATTTTCACACAATTACTGTCGTTATCGCCAACCCTAATCTGACTTGTTCTACAATATTAACCCCGAGGCGTGCCCACAAATGAGATGGGGAGCTGCAGCAAGTCCGGATATCAGTAGTTCGAATCCCGACACTGACCAGAGTGTGGCTATTGCCGGGGGTTTTCCACGCTCCATCCATATAAACGCCAGGGTGATACTTTACTTCACGTCCCGTGGTACCAACCGCAGTCTACTATCCTAAGAATCACAATTAAACACACTATCACAGTGACCACAGAAACACAGGTTATCATACAAATCCAACTGAAGTACAGTACATGGGACTGATGACCAAGATGACTCTAACCCAGGCGTTCTCAACCGTTTTGTGTTAGTTATTGTAGTTATAGGGGGCTGACACTGAGATCACCACCCCATGCCATTCCAAGTAGGCTACCAGAGAACCATTAAACAAGATCTACCCACTCGTACCTAATGAGAAGGGAAGACCCCCCACTTTGTAACTGTGGAACCGTATTCACCGTGGCCCACATTTGAACCGAATGTGTGGATCTTGCTGACTTACGAAGAAACCTTGGTTTGCAGATGACACTCAATTAGCCGACGATGCGGTGACTTCTGATCGCGTTATGAGCTTTATAAGTGAGGGTGGGTTAGGACCATCAATCTAAATTTTCCAGTGAACATTGACTCAACGACTTGTTCGTTTTTTAATGATAATTTTCCCCCGTAATTTTTGTTTATTTTTAAAGTTTATATTTTTATTTATTTTTTGTTTTATTAAGTTTATGTCTTTTCAAATTTAGGTGTCCACCTCGAAATTTTAAATTCAATTCCAAATTTGTATACTTTAATCCGTGTTAAAAGGGGCAGATGACCTCCTAGTTCCGCCCCTTAAAGCAACAATAACTATCACTAACTAGAACCATTAATCTTATATATAAAAGTGAAAGTCTGTATGTATGTATGTATGTATGTATGTGGATCTGTTCCGTATACAAATCTACACCGTTCCACCAATCTCAACCAAATTTTGCATACGCATAGTTTAGGACCCAGAAGGAACCGCTGGCTACATGAATTTTCGATAGTCTTTCTCATTCTTCTGATTTCGGCCCTTTTGCACTCAAACACAGGCTAATCAAATCATAAAATATACTCATGAAGGAATGGCAAGGCAGATAGTTTCCATGGCAACATAGCTCAAGTCGAGACACGGCCGACTGGATGCCAGTTTTGCTCTGCACTACCGGTATAGAAAATGAGGATCTTTACTTGAAATCCCGTTAGTTACTCAACTGCTCACATAGCACTGTCAACCGAGTTTAGCATAACAAAGACCTGACACTATCTACTTTACAAATACCACTCACTCACACATTCATTCATCACGAAATCTCAGAAACCACCGAACGGATTGGAATGAAATTTGGTATGCAGCTTCCTCAATGGCCGCAAATGCCCTCTAAGAGAGGATTTTTGGATATTCAAGTTCTAAATGGGTGTTAAGGGGGTAGACCTGCATTTCATTGAATAACAATAACTCCCGTTTGGTTTCATAGGGGGATGTGATACTCGGCATAAAAACTCATCATTAATAATAAAAAAGACATGTGTCTGAGGGTTTTTCGATGTGGTGTATATTATGAGGTGAAAGGGGGTGAAAAGTGAGGATTGAAAGATTCCTAACGGAGCGTGTATCTCTTAAACGACATAGGCGAGGTGTTTGAAACTCAGCGGAAAAAATCAGCATAAAAATAAGTAAATATGTGTTTGACCGTTTTTTCATAAATCCAATTTAAGGGGCCCATGGGGAGGGGTGAAATTCTGGGGGGGGGGGGGGGACAGGAAAGAAAGTGTCCTAGCTGATTGACCGACTGACTCACTCATCAAACTCAGGGGAAAACTGCTTTAAAGTAAGTAAATAGCTTTTCGGCAGTTTTTTTTGATCAATCAAATTGAAGGGGTTCATCGGGAGGGGTGAAATTCTGAAGAAAACAAAATTGAAAGAAAATGTCCTGACTCATTCAATCACTCATCATCGCCCAGCCAAAAATATTGAAGTTGGAAACATGGCATTTCGGGGATATGTTCGTTGTATGTCAAGACCGTACACTAAGGGAGGATTTTTGGATATTCGGGTTCTAAAGGGGTCTTAAGGGAGTTAAACCTGCATTTCATTGAATAACAATATCTCACGAGTGGTTTCATTTGTGAATGTGATACTCGGCATATAACTTAAACTAATCATTAAAAATAAGCAGACATGTGTCTAAGGGTTTTTCGATGTGGTGTATTATTATGAGGTGAAAGGGGGGAAAAGTGGGGGGTTGAAGGTTTCCTAACGGAGCGTGTAGGCCTATCTCTTAAACGACATAGGCGAGAAATTTGAAACTCAGCGAAAAAAAATAGCTTAAAAAGTAAGTAAATCGGTGTTCGAACGTTTTTCCATAAATTAATTTAAGGGACCAATGGGGTTGGGTGAATTTCTGGGGAGAAGAGGAGAGAAAGTGTCCTAACTGACTGACTAACTCACTCACTCACTCATCAAACTAAGGGAAAAAGACAGCTTAAAATATAAGTTAATAGGTGTTCAAGCGTTTTTTCATCAATGCAATTTAAGGGGCCCATGGGGATGGGTGAAATTCTGGTAAACATAATTGAAAGAAAATGTCCTGTCTGACTCACTCACTCATCACGCCCAGCGAAAACTATTAATGTTGGAAACATGAAAATTTGGGAATATGTTCGTTGTATGTCGAAAACGTCAACTAAGGAATGATTTTTGTTTATTCGGGTTTAAAAGAGGTGTTAAGGGGGGTAAACGTGCATTTCATTGAATAACGATATCACATGATTTGTTTCTTTGGGAATGTGATATTCGGTATAGAAACTAATCTTTAAAAATAATCAGACATATGTCTAAGGGTTTATCGATGTGATGTATATTATGAGGTGAAAGGGGTGAAAATTGGGGGTTGAGGGATTCTTAACGGAGCGTGTATCTCTGAAACGACATAGGCAAAAAATTTGAAATTCGGCGAAAAAAAAAACAGCTTAAAATACAAGTAAATAGGTGTTCGACCGTTTTTTCATAAATCCAATTTAAGGAGCCCTTGGAGAGGGGTGAAATTCTGGGGGAAAAAACAGGAAAGAAAGTGTCCTAAATGATTGACTCACTTAGTCACTCATCAAACTCAGGGGGAAAACAGCTTTAAATAAGCAAATAGGTGTTCGACTGTTTGTTTCATAAATCCAATTTAAGGGGTTCATGGGGAGGGGTGAAATTATCAAAAATAAATGAAAAAAATGTCCTGACTGACTCACTCACTCATCATCGCCCAGCCAAAATTATTGAAATTAGAAACATGAAATGTTGGGGATATGTACTTTGTATGTCAAAAACGTCTACTAAGGAAAGAGTTTTGGATATTCAGGTTCTAAAGAGGTGTTAAGGGGGGGGGGGGGTAAACGTGCATTTCATTGAATAACAATATCTGAGGAGTGGTTTCATTTGGGGATGTGATACTTGGCATATATATATTAATCATTAAAAATAAGCTGACACATGTCTAATGGTTTTTCGATGTAGTGTATATTATGAGGTTAAAGGGATGACAAGTGGGGGTTGAAAGATTCCTAACGGAGCGTGTATCTCTTAAACGACATAGGCGAGGAGTTTGAAACTCGGAGGAAATCAATCAGCTTAAAAATAAATAAATAAATAAAATAAATAGGTGTTCGACCGTTTTTTCATATATGCAATTTAAGGGGCCTATGGGGAGGGGTGAAATTCTGGAAGAAAAACGTCCACTAAGGAAGGATTTTTGGATGTTCACTCTCATCGACCAACCAAAACTATTAAAGTTAGAAGAATGATAATTTGGGGATATGTTTGTTGTGTGTCGAAAACGTCTACTAAGGAGGGATTTTTGGATATTCAGGTTCTAAAGGGGTGTTAACGGGGTTAAAACTGCATTTCATTAAATAACAATATGACACGACTATGCCGCGAGCGAAGCGAGGCTAAAATGAGATGGTGTGTGTCTGTGTATTACTCAATCACGCAAGTACCACTGGTCCGATATACATGAATGTTACATGGAAGTAGCTGATTTACCTGGTTAACATATAGGTTACTTTTGATTTCAATACTTTGCACTATTTAAAGATGGCGACCATTTTAGTGACGTCACTACACCCTTTGGTTTCAAACTCATATTTCCATTTGAAATAAAAAGAGAACGCTAAGAAATAGCAAACTTTTGATGGCATATACGAGGTTTAAAATTACATTTTCTATCCGAAAGGTATCTCTAACGGTTAGCGAGTAAAACCTAAATTTGTGCTATAAAACACGGTCAACGCCGAGCGTTGTAGTTGGACAAAATGTTCCATCCCTAATGTCCCTCTGCGCAGCACCTCGCCTATCCCCTATTTTAACTGTCACCTTCACATTTTAATTTATTTATGACGCGTAGCGAAGCACGGGTACTTCAGCTAGTTGGATATAATAATGGTAATAAATAATAATACAGGTCACAAATGAAATACATCGAGAAACAAGAGAGGACAATTCTCAGAAAAATGCTAGGACCAAAGTTCGAAAATGGAATTTGGATGAAAAAGATACCACATGAATTTTTTCAATCCGCAGAAAAAATCACAGATACTATCAGGAAACGACGATTAAAAATCTACGGACACCTTCACAGAATGGCTGACAAAGAGAATTCTAAATCCAGCGCTAACCCTAAAAATCCGCAACATCGGCTTGACACTGACATGGTTAACAGAAATACATGAGATCTACAAGAAATGAGTATTGCTGAGGAAACCATTCCAGATAGAGTAAAATTTAGAAGCCTAGTAAACAAACATAAATTTGCAGAGAAACCTAAAATGAAAGATACAGGCTGGACAGTAGCACGCAGAAAGTAACACAGTGAACGAATGAAGAGATTTTGGGAAGATAAGTTCAAGTGTGCACCGTAGTTAGGCATAACGATAAAAAAAAAGTAAATAATAATACAGGCACAATCCGTAAAAGACGGGCATGCATATGATGTGTAACATCTGACATGTTATTCTACTATGAAATTGAGATGCAATATTGTGCCCAATTAGACACGGCTGACTGGCATCGAATCGGGGTCTTTCATCAAAGAAGACCAGGCCCATGATTCTGCACAGAATCGAATCATTGATCTCTGAGGGGGAACAGACACAGTGAACCCGAGGAACAATGAGTTATATCTGCATATAAGTATAATAGCAGGATTTCACGGCCAGAACGGGAATATTATAGCTTCTAAGGGGGATTATTGCGGAAAATACGAGCCTATGTACGTTTAAAATGCTGAGAGCTCAAGAAATCGGGCCAGCTTGACAGTTGACAAATCTTGGTTAGCAAAGGGGCGTTACTAGGTGACGCCAAGGAACTAATTCTCGTCTGCACTGGAGGAGCGGCCAAAGATTAATGGCTCTGGGATCCACAGTCTTACAAGGCATAGAAGAGAGTGGGGGTAGTCGCCCACAGAAATTAATTGATTACAGCCAAATGGAGCAATGAATTGAAATGAAACTTACACCTAGATGCATGTATTCTAGGAAAGATAATTTAGGAGTGTTCTCACGCCTAAATTAAAGCCTGCATCCATAAACGAACCTCTGCACAGACCTCATCAGCTACGGAGCAAGGATTTGTAGATGAGCCGAGGGGAATTACCGGAGAAGCGTCATGACGCCGTGGAAGAAGGCAATTAATTGTAATTAATTGGCCGAAGCGATCGCTTGCACGCGAGTGATTTTAGGACATCCACGCATAGACAAACAAGGATCATACTTCACCTTGTCTGGAAATGTATTATATCAAGAAGGGAGTCGGTCCTGGAAATCCAGTGAACTATGTTTCACAAGGGAGCTTTATATAGGAGAAGCTTAGCAGGGAGGTCAGTTCGTTTTCAGTTCCTCTTGATTCAACCCGTGAGCTAGAACGCTGCCGGATCACGCAAGGAAGTGCGCGGAATGTAAAAAGTATTAACGCTCAAATGTATTAGCGGTGAACATTGGAAAGTGCATCATGCAGCTTCATAACAGTAATTGTGCTTCGTATAAGATTTAGTCTACAGCAGACGTTTAAGCAATAGCAAACACGAGTATAGATTTAGTACAGCGTAGAGATAATTTAGGATGTTTATAGACAATGAACATAACCAGGAGGTGTTGCCATAGGTAAAATGACATATTATTGTAATGATCACTACAGTTACGGGAGCCTGAAAGGCGTCACAAGTAATCGTGACATAGGATTGAACAGATTTGCAGTAGAGGAGATATAAACTGTAGGTGACAGGAGTCGAGCACACACACACGCAAGATAGACTTTCATGGAGACCAGCGGTTGTCAGGAGTTAGCTGCATCGCATCTCTGAGGTCAGGCGATAGTGGGAATCTAATCAGGGATCCATGTGTGAAAATAGCGCGAGAATTGTATATAAAGTTATATTACAGTGATTTTTTAAAGTGTTTATGTTTATATGGTAAAATAATGTGTATTGTGTCAAAGTGAAAAAGCCAGTAATGAAAAATATGATTACCATGTGTAAAGTTTATACCATGTGTCGTGTGAATAATATCATGATGGCTTAAGACAATCATCATGACAGGTGCGTGGCTGGCGTGCTGGACCAACCCGGCAAAAATGAAAGTGAGTACAAATTTAATATGATGATATGATTTAATAGCTCACCATACAACGAAGCATCACTCTAAGATTAAGAATTAACAGTCATTTATGTACGAGATCACATCCCTCGTATTTTGGTAAAATATGGCTTGGAGGATGATTTGTTTACGGCCATTTAGGTGTAAGACAGTGATGAAAATAACGGTAACGAATAATAATAATAATAATAATAATAATAATAATAATCTGGGATAGGTAACAATAATAAATAAATGGGCATGTCAGGCCTATAGTACGTGCAAAGTGTGTCATGTCTAGCGTAAAAATACTGTGTTATTGTAAACAGTAAGAGAGAAACGTGAATATCGAGATAAGAGAGAGTTTTTCAGTGTCATTGAATTGTTGAATGAATTTTTATTATGGTATATTCTACAGGGTTGTATTTGAGAGCCATTAAGATAGTTAAATATAAGCCAGTAAATTCATACTTGTTTTGGGAGCTACATAGAGCTTTGGCTTATGAGTAATTGCATAGAGGACAGGAGTGCTTTAAGAATTGAGTCATCTATAAGAAATATTGTTTGAGCCGCGTTCAGCGAGCATGTAACGTAGAATCAAGAGATTTACGTCAATAAGTTGCGGGGATCATCCGAAAATAGCTTGCGCGTTAGGCGAATCTAGTCGGCTAATCTTCGAGTCTACGAGATAGTATCGCCTTAGAGCATACTTGTGTTATTCGCAACAGAGTTGGGACAGAGTCTGTCTGTATCCACTGTTCGCAGAATTTTCGCCACCAGGGATAACTGTTAGAGACCCTGTGTGAGCCCATATATTAATTGATCTGCCCTTAGAGGTAAGACAAATGGTTCTTCGTATATGAAACGTCGATTTCCTCTTGTTATATGCATGCTGCACCAGTGAGAGAACTATGATACTCACTTGAGATGCGCGCAAAAGCCACTGATGACGGCCACAGAACGGCAAAGCTATTTCGTGATCCATCCCTTGCCATGAATATTAATTAGGAGCCGAAATGAGCCCATTGTACTCTAAATGTAGGTATTATAATTAGATTGACGCAATTACTAAGGACACGACCAAGTCAGGGTACCTCTAGCATGGCTACACCAGTGAAGGAACTTGACCCAGACGGGAAGCCAGACGGGGAGCAGGTAGTCCTCTAGACCGGTGGCCATCTTGCCGATGCCAGCCGTAACTAATTCTTTGTCCGCATGGAAAGGGAGTCTATAGACCTGATCCTTTTATTTTAAAAGTGTAGTGGAACACTGAAGAATCTCGATATTTCGAAAAGTAATTAAGATATGCTTGATGTGATGATGTCAATTGAATTAAATGCATTATTTCCACAGACATGCATTGTTGGTATGTTGTAATCGGATAATATTTGGCCCAGTTATTCTATGAGGAGGAATTAACTGCACCAAATGAATAAAGGCATTTTTGTAAAGTGTATTTGCCCAGTTCACACTAATTTATTCATACGGGTAGCGTAATTTGAATGACATGACACGTTTGTAACGATAATGTTTTGACCAGACCCAGAAAATCGTTGTATGGTGAAGCTATAAAATATCTCTATCCATGTGTATTTTGGAAGGGAAAGTGTACCACTTCAGCGTTTGAAACTAATGGGAAAAGAGAACGATTCGCACGACACAACACTTATTAAACAAGGCATAAGCTAATGAATTAATGTTATTTAAAGTAAATGTCCAGTGTAAAACGGATAAATGTTTAATCATTGAAGATTTAATGTCATTTAAACATAATTTGTGTATATTGTGTTGTGATATTCCTGTTTGTGTTAAATTGTGCCACGTGAAGAACACTATGGACACTCGCAAATGTCGAAGAGTATCAATAATAGGATGTTTTGAATAGACTTGAGTGCGGTGAAGCACTAATTTTGAGAAAAAGAGACTCACAGATAATTTTGATTTTTGTTGTGGGAAGTAAATGTAAAGTATTTTTTTTGTGTTGTATGTCATATTGCCATGATTTTCTATCATTGAATGTTATACTTAGGAATATGTTGTTTCTTTCAAGTAGAGTAGTCACCTGACAGACTCAAATCCTGACCATGTGATCGTATGGTGGGTTGAACGCCCCATACCTCGAATGACCGTGAGTTAGCTGGGATACGAACACATGTTCCATACGATGACGATTGGGTACAATAAATGCGATGTCAATTTTTTTCGGCTGTACTCCTCCAGTTTTTAATTTTTCTCACGTTTCTTTTGACGATAAATTCGCATATATTCTGATCAGGATTTACCCATCTCTGCAAATCACAAAATCATAAAAAGGGGCGTCACCCCGAGTCCTACAACCCCTCATACAACATTATTGGTTCGCGAAAAATTAAAAAGCCGATGACCCTTTAGTTTTAGGTCCTTTGGTTAAATTAAGAGGGGGATAGAAAAACGGGAGGCGTCACCCCGACTCCTAGGACACCTCATATAAGTCCCTAGCATTATTGGTTCGCGAGATATTAAAAAGCCGATGACCTATTAGTTTTGGGCTCCTTAGGTTAAATTAAGGGGGCTATAGGGAAACGGGGGGTGTCACTCTGAGTCCTAGGACACCTCATACAAGTCCCTAGCATGGTTGGTTCGCGTGATATTAAAAAGCCGATGATCTATTAGTTTTGGGTCCTTTGGTTAAATTAAGGGGGCTATAGGGAAACGGGGGGTGTCACTCTGAGTCCTAGGACACCTCATACAAGTCCCTAGCATTATTGGTTCGCGTGATATTAAAAAGCCGATGATCTATTAGTTTTGGGTCCTTTGGTTAAATTAAGGGGGCTATAGGAAAACAGGGGGCGTGACCCCGAGTACTAGGACACCTCATACAAGACCCTAGAATTATTGGTTCGCGAAATATTAAAAAGCCGATTACCTATTAGTTGTGGGTCCTTTGATTAAGTTAAGGGGGCTATAGGAAAACAGGGGGCGTCACCCCGAGAACTAGGACACCTCATACAAGTCCCTAGCAATATTGGTTCGCGAAATATAAAAAACGACCCTTTAATGGGGCCTCCAAACCTTGAAGTAAACCGTATGCGATGTTTCCTCTTATTAGTTTTGCCGGGAGCGCAAATCCCTTGTTAACAGTGAACTCCGTTGGTCATTTAAATAACTACTTGTAAAACTCCAGTGCCTAATCCTGACCGGTGTGCAAGTAAACCGTATGCGATATACATTCCACAGGAAAAGTATGAAGATTTAATTAATAAATCAGAATTGCTTTCAGCAAATATGATATAATGAATATTTTCACACCAAAGAACGATAACTTGAAGATGATTTATTGTAGGAATATCTATAATGGGACCTCAAAACCTTGAAGTAAACCGTATGCGATGTTTTCTCATACACATTTCCGTGGCCGACAGTACCTTGAATGCTTACATTAAATAAGAATACAGCAAAAGTTTGAAGATTTAATAAATCATAATCGTTTTCAGCAAATATGATGTAATGAATATTTTCACACCAAATAACGACAATTTGAAGATGATTTATTGTAGGAATATCTTTAATGGGGCCTCCAAACCTTGTTGTAAACCGTATGCGATGTTTCCTCTTATTAGATTTGCCGGGAGCGCAAATCCCTTGTTAATAGTGAACTCTGTTGGTCATTGGAATAACTACTTATAAAACTCCAGTGCCAAATCCTGACCGGTGTGCAAGTAACTTAAACCGTATGCGATATACATTCCACAGGAAGTTTGAAGATTTAATTAATACATCATAATTGTTTTCGGCAAATATGATATACCGGTAATAAATATTTTCACACCAAAGAACGACAACTTGAAGATGATTTATTGTAGGAATATCTATAATGGGGCCTCCAAACCTTGAAGTAAACCGTATGCGATGTTTCCTCTTACACATTTCCGTCCCATTTCCGTCCCTTTTCTAAAATCACTCCCACAAAAAATATCCAGCAACCGAGTGGAAAGATGTTACACATCAAAAGACATGGTACACACTACCATAAGGCAGGGGCGTATATAAGGGGGAGCTGTGGGGGCACCAGCCCCTCCCGAAGAAAGCCAATAAAAATTAAGAATGTGATACTTTGGTAAAAACATAAAATAATTGTAAATTTGGTTGTACCCTAATCTTAACTTATTAGCTAAGTCATAAACAATATTAAGATTGAAATTAGTCTACCTCGTGGTGTAGCGGCTAGCATTCTTGGCCACCACCCCGGAGGTCCGAATTCGATTCCCGGCTCTGCCAAGAAATTGTTATTTTGGATTGAGGTTTGGACGGGGTACTGTCAGCCTTGCGAGGAAAAACTGATAAATCCACTGTACGCTACTTTTGGGAAAAAAATATCAATTTGTAAACAAAAAAGAGAATTGTGAAACCTTTCTGCTTAATACAGTGACAACTATTTAGATATTTCCCATTCATACTCCATAGGCCATAATAGAAAATTCATTAAGTATTAGTACATAATGCAACGAGTATATAATGGCAATAATTAAGACACGAGTATGTTTATAATTTCCATACGAGTGTCTTAATTACCATTACAGGCTAGTTGCATACGACTGTTTATGTTCGACGATAATTATAACTATTTTAAGTTCGAACGTAAATATTCATAAATATCTGTCGAGATTTCGCCAGTTTTGTGTACTGAACAGAGCGCATGGGACGAAGAGAATACTTTGTATTTGACCATGGCCTCCTCAAATACCCCACTATGACACTAGCCACGCAGTGAAATTTAAAATAGGAGGCCGTGGCAGTCAGCACAGATGCGATGCTATCTTTACCTAATTGGTCACACAACTGTTTCTTGAGCTCTGATTAGTGGGAGAAACTGTTTCATAATGAAAAATAGTCTTATAATGACCCTCATTATGATACAGTTTTCTGACATATAATATTTACATTTCCACATCGTCGAAAATATATATTTTTATTTGTGTGTTGTATTTTACAACTTCTTTTTTGTATTACCACTAATTGTAGGCTATATAAACTTAGAATTTTACAATTAACTTAACTCTAATTACACAAAGTTATATGCTCTAAGATATTGGTTGATATTTCTGGGTATTTTGCGGTGACAATCCCCTGAGAATACTCACAATTTTCCAGGTTAATCAGCCCCCCCCCCCCTCCCAAAAATGTATATAGCCTACGCCCCTGCTATAAGGTATACCTGGGCGAAACCTTGAAGAATTGCTGGAGTTTCATTGCTTGGCCATGAAAACTAATAGTTCATAATATAATGTTTCAGTACAAATGCTACAACTGCCGTGTCAAAGTTCAGCGAATATATGAGTCTCTCGATAATAAACACCAGGGCCATTAAAATGTTCTTTCAGTGAAATGAAGCGAAGGGTGAATGGTTTATTGGCAGCGCAAGTCAAAGTCATTTCATGTGTTTCAATATTCTTGTCGTTTAGAACAATGATCACGCTCCAGTGCTGATTGCTGGCAGCGACTCAATTGTGATAGGACTTCAAAGGATAACATTTCATTGTAGAACTCGCACATTGGTTTCCAAACTTCGATTTTACAACGAAAATAAATATTCGACAAGAGTTATGATTCATATCATCGGGTTTTGAGTAGTTTCCTTGTTGGACCCAAGATCGCAGGTTCAATTCTCTTGCGAGCAAGTCGGATTTTTAGAGGGCGGTAAAAATCTATGGCACTCCGGGCCGTACGATGACGAAGATCTCTCGTGGGCCTATGACAGTTAGTGATTGCAGGATAAAACTGGCCATCCAATAGAGTTCTGGTTTTCACTTCTAAATTGCAGAGCATCGAAATTGAAGAGTAGTTCGCCTCAGTGTCTCCAATTCAAAATTATCATTATATATATGTAAAACGCTAAGGTGTGTGTTCCACAAACCTCAAGCTCTTATACTAGAGGGAGTTAGAAGGTGCGATTTGTGTCAATATTTTCCAAAACGACAATAGTACAGGAAAAATCTTATATTTCGTGAAAATTAGCGGAAATTTGTTTGAAAAGTTCGTTGAAACAAATAAATATGGCGATAACCCCTGCCAGAACTGTGTCGCTTCCAGCCCGCATAGCCGGGCGGCTGGTACATATACATGGGACGCTCACAAGTAACCCATCGTGCATTCAAAGGAAACAGAATTACCTGCGACAGTGATGAATTGCACTCTGATTTTATAAATATCGACAATTTGTTTAAATTGTGCATTTAAACAAATAAGGAAGCCCGCATAATAGTAAAGTCGGGCGAGATTTCTCGCACTGGTCCCCTAGTTATTAGCCTACTTTCGATTTTTGCAAAAAATGAAAGTAGACTTAAGAGATCTACACAGGACCAAAAGGTTGTGTGTCTGTGTGTGAGTGTTGTGTATGTGTGTGTGTGATTTGGTATGACTGTCCCCCTCTATCAATTCAAACACGGTGAAATCGAATTGAAAAAAATTGGTACAGAGGTAGCACTAGCAAAGGGCACCTCAGTGTCATGTTTTATATCGCCAACATCTTTACCAAAACTACATGGTGCCCACTCAAACGTTCAAAATGTAAAATCAAATTACGACAAAACGAATCATCCAATCTCTACCAAATTTGGTAACAACATACCTTCATACGGGACGCGTCTTGCGCCCAAACTACAAGGTCATCAGCCTTACTAATTCAGGATGCGGCCGTGTGAATTATGGAAGCATTATAATTAATAACTTTTGAACCATTAGTTCTAATGATCAAACCGACAATGGTTTAAACTGTCCTAAAGGACGTGACCCGTTCGATATTTAAAGTTTATATTATAACTAGCAACCCGACCCGGCTTCGCCCGGGAACAGTTATGAATGCATTACATTATAAGCGCTTTTTTTTCCAATGTAAATGAACATCGACCAATATCCGTTTTACGTCTCAGCAGGATGGGTTAAAATTACTGACTGGACTATTAATTATATTATCATGGAGATGCATGTGCAACAAATTCTTGTCAGACGTAATTTAAGAATGGCGTGGTGCATGAAACACAAATCTCTCTCCAATCTTAACTTCAGGCAAAATGAAGGAAAGCCGAGTTGCACTTCCAGGGAAACTTCAAACACAACCACTCTTCTCTAAAGTTTTTAACTCAACACGACTCGACAGTTTGCTGCCGGCTGTATCTGGGGCAATAAGCTCGTCCACTAGCTAAGCTGTAACTGGGGTGATAGACTCCCCCTAGTTAGATCGTAAACTGTCACCTCAAAACTGAATGCAGATTGTTGGAAGAAACGAAAACGTAAAAACACTTATAGTAGGCGATGTATTGAAGATAGAGATATGCTCTCCTGGGCTTTCTTTTTTGTAGAACGTTTCATGCTGAACAATTCTTACACTCATTGTATATTGATATTTTTACGGTTTGCCCAGCGTAAGCTTAAAAAGCGCACGGACGCCAGTTTTTGTTCGACCTTTTCACTGAAATCGTTAGTGCTTGACTTCCTTTGGTCATAAATAAATAATTTTCTACAGAAACCTACCTCGAGATATCCTTTACAGAATGGTGAAAACCGCATCAAAATCCATTCAGTGGTTCTGGAGATTACCCGTGACATCCAAGAATCGGGGACTTTGTTTTATACTAAGTAGAGATTATACGCCAATCAGTATAATTTAATATAATATAATCCCCCTTCCGTCCAATCTTAAATTGACTGTGAATTTTGAAGAACGAAAAGTTCACAGGCGAAATGAGAGTTACACTTCCAGGGAATGGCGAGGTGAATGAAACTCAAATCCCCCTTCCGTCCAATCTTAACTTGACTGAGCTTCACAGGCGAAATGAAGAAAACCCGAGTTGCACTTCCAGGGAAACGCCAAACACAACCACCCTTCTCAGAAGTCTTAACTCAACACGACTCAACGGTTTGCTGCTGGCTGTATCTGGGGCAATAGGTTCGCCCGCTAGCTAGGCTGTAACAGGGATGATAGACTCGCCCTTAGCTAGCTCGTAAACTGTCGCCTCAGTAGTTGAATGGACATGGTTGGAAGAAATTAAAACGTAAAAACACTTATAGTGGGCGATGTATTGAAGATAGACATATGCTCTCGGGTACTTTTTTGTAGAACTTTTCATGCTGAACAATTCTTACACTCATAGTATTTAGATATTTTTAACGGTTTGCCCAGCGTAAGCTTACAATGCGCTCGGACGCCAGGAATTTTTTTCGACGTTTCCACTGAAATCGTTACTGCTCGGCTTCCTTTGATCATAAATAAATTATTTTCTACAGAAATCATCCTCGAGATATCCTTTACAGAATGCTGAAAACCGCATTTAAATCCATCCAGTGGTTCTCAAGTTTACCCGCAACATCCTTTGAAACTAGATGAGATGAGTTGCTGACGTAATCATATGTTCCCCCGCACGCACACGCAGGCCCCTATGTACGGGTCCTTGTGGACGAGTCCCTGTGGACGGGTCATTGTTGACGGGTCCTTGTTGACGGGTCCTTTCTGTCTAATCCCTTTAGACCGGTCCCTTTGGACTGGTCCCTATGGACAGCCCCCATGACCCCTAATGCTATGATGAAATTAAACGTTGTTCCACATGAAACGAATGTGAAGAGCCGATTGCTACTATGAATTAACATGTTTTTGTTTTGTTTTTTACGCATGCGTACTTGTTTTTTTGTAAGTGGGCAAGCTTTTTGATTATTGATTTATAGATGAGTTTTTTTAAATTACCAAAAGATCCAAAACTAATATTTCATGAACCAATAAGGCTAGGGACTTGTATGAGAGGTCGTTGGACTTGAGGTGACATTCTGTTTTTGAATGTATTATTTATTTTTGTCAAAAGGGCTTAACTACACTTTTGTTAATATCTCGCTAACTAATAATCAGAGAGGGTCAAGTGAGGTGTCATGGGACTCAGGATGGTCAACCCTTTTCCATGGCCAATGAAATTACCCAAAATACCCAATACATCAAGGTCATTGACCTGAGATTTTATAAACTAATAATTGGATACGAACATGTGAGATGTTTACCATGCGTGATGAAACATAGCTAGGTAGAGAAAGAATTAGTGTAGGCTACATGTATGGTGACTGACAAGCCTTTTACCATTGAAACTTGTTTTCAGATCAAACTGCAGTATAGAGAGAGTATAGGTTGCAGGTATGGGTTAATAAATGAGAAACGGTGTATGCAAACTCTGATTTATCAAGAATTAAGAGTAGACTATCTTTAATTGATTGGTTAAAGATGATAGCTAAAACACAAAAATGCTCAGTGGTTACCGAGACAAAATGGTTGCTACACACAACAAGCTTTAAATAGTTGAGGCTATTAATCTATACACATACACACACACACACACACACACACACTCTCTCTCTCGCATGTTGTAAACTAAACTGTGTTGTTTGTCAGTGCTCAGACAGTAGGCTAATGACAAAATGCGTTGCTAACAGAAATATAATCGTTTCCGGTTGTCTAATGTTACCATTTATCCATTTTTTTGTGTTGCAGTGGTAAGCACTTTTAGCTCTTGTACTGGTGGTCTTAACTCGATTTCCAAGTCTGAGGCCTAGAACAAGTTGAACTAAGAAACAAGGGCATAGTGGTGCAGTGGTTAAGCAGTTAGCCTTTTCACCAGGGGTTCGATTTCAGGTTAATATGTATGTCATAAACATATTAAACAAAACAAAACAGAGATAACGTTTACAACTGATTATATTTGTGTCTTTTCAAATTATTACTTGGATTACAAATACAAAGGTGAACTGGGTTTGATAAACAGTTAATGCTGTCTATCACACACTAGACTGTAAGAAAGCCAAAAGAGCAAAAGGCGTAGGCAGAGCAGTGGTAAAATTGCTATATGTAGAGAACTACCTGGCAAAGCTATATCGCATAAACAGTGCAGGATACAATCCAGCAATCAAATTTGTATCTTGTGGAACAGAGAAATGCACTTACGTGAGAAAATGTAAGTTCGTGTGTAATATGACCTAACACACAAGTGTTCACCTGTGCACATGCATGATAAGAGCTAACAAGTCACATTTTGTTTAGTTCGTACGTAACGTTAGGTTAGGGCTACGAGGCACATGCCATTTGAGAGCAGGTCAAGGGATCTAACTTGGTGGATGGATGTGTTCTAACGAGTCATTTGTAATTGAAAGAGACTAATACTTGTTCTTAAGATGTTAAAACTGAGGAGATGGTACGTACATTAAGACGTCTTGTGATTTCCTGTGTCATATTACAGACATGGCAGAGAGCACACAGTTCTGTTGCTATGACTAACGCTGCAGTAATTTGAAACCTCACGTGTTCATCAAGACAATGGGTGATGATTATACAAAGTTAGCAGTCATTGGATATTACACAGGTGTTCCTTCCGGTGTCATGTTGCTGACATGTCAGAGAGCGCACAGTTCTATTGCTATGACTAACGCTGCAGTAATTTGAACCCCCCCCCCCAGGTGTTGATCAAGACAATGGGTGATGATCATGCAAAGTCAGCAGTAATTGGATACCACACATCAACATGGACTAAATCATAAATGTGTTGTCATAACCTGCAGAAACCTCATTTAAAGATTTTAGATTTTACATTTTAAATTGAAGATTTTTTTTGATTTTTAGATTTTACATTTTTACCTTGTCCTAAAAGAGTAAACTACAAGGTCACATACCTAACCTCATTAAACCTAACTTTACCAAATCTAACTTAAGCTAATCCAAAGGCTAATGCACATACACAAAGTATATAAGGTACATGCAACTATCCTTATGCTAGTCCTACAGGTTACTGTACAACATGATCACTACCCCCAAACGGATTTTTTTTCATTTTGTTGTTTACACATATGTCAATTTTCCAATTTCCCATTTTTAGTTTTTAAAATGTCAGTTTAAAGTTTTTCAATTTCATGATATAGAAACATGGATTTTCAATTTGTTGTTTTCACATTTGTCAATTTACCAAATTCTCATTTACAGTTTTTTAAATTTCAGTTTAATGTTTTTTGTTCTATTTGTTAATATGGAAACATGGATTTTTTACAATTTGTGTTTTACATGTCATGCAACTATCCTTATGCTAGTCTTATAGGTTACTGTACAACATGATCACTACCCCCACTGGATTTTTTTTCATTTTAATGTTTACACATATGTCAATTTTCCAATTTCCCATTTTCAGATTTTTTAATGTCAGTTTTAAGTTTTTCAATTTCATAATATGGAAACATGGATTTTGCATTTTGTTGTTTACACATTTATCAATTTCACAATTTCCCATTTACAGTTCTTAAAATGTCAGTTTAAAGTTTTTCAATTTCATGTTATAGAAACATGGATTTTCCAATTTGTTGTTTTCACATTTGTCAATTTACCAAATTCCCATTTACAGTTTTTAAAATTTCAGTTTAATGTTTTTTTCCATTTGTCAATATGGAAACATGGATTTTTCCAATTTGTGTTTTACATGTTCATGTTGCATTAGGAGTGGAGAGAAGTGGGTAGTAATTAAAAATGTGCAAGCAGTGTCCATTGTTGACAGGTCATTGTTGACGAGTCCTTCTCATACAACAGACAAGTGAGTTCATGTTTCGCATGCATTACCTAAAATGTAATACCATGCAAGTGTTTAACATTTTACAAATTAGCTTATGTATTAGTTTATGTGTGGGGTCTTATGTTGGGCATTTTGTGTTGGCTTATTTGACAAGTTATTTTGTCAATGCATTTAGTGGATTTTTTTCTCTTGGTCTTGGAAAGTATATCAGTCCATTTTATCACAACATAATGCTTACTGCCATGTTTGTAAGCAACAACAACACACTAAACTTTCAAAAAATCTAAAGTAATCTAAGGTACTCTCAACTCGTACTCTTACCTCTATCCCATGCCTAGTCAAGAACATTATTTTTTTTCCAAAAAAAGGTGAATGGGGAAAGTAGACTACATGTTAAAACTAAAAAAAAATCATATTAAGTCATATGTTAACTCTAACACCTATGTTTATCCCATTCAGATGATGTTATGTTCGGGTGCAAAGTGTGTGCAAAGTAGGTGTAAAAGTGAGTGAAAAGTGAGTGAAAAGTGAGTGAAAAGTAATTGAAAACTGGGTGTAAAAGTGAGTGCAAAGTGGGTGCAATGTGGGTGCAAAGTGGGTGCAAAGTGGGTGCAAAAGTGGAGTGCAAAAAGTGGGTGCAAAAGTGGGGTGTAAAAGTGGCACCCTATTTGTAATGGCTTATTTGACAAGTTATTTTTGTCAATGGATTTAGAGGATATTTCTCTTGTTCTTGGAAAGTATCTCAGCCCTTTTTATGATAGCATAATGCTTACCGCCATGTTTGTAAGCAACAACAACACACTAAAGTTCCAAGAATCCAAACTACTCTAAGGTTAATGATTGCCTCCCAACTCCATTCCACGTCTAGTCAAAAACATTATACATTTCAAATTTTTCAAAAAAAAAGGTAAATTGGGACAGTATGCTATATGTTTAAACTAAAAATCATATAAAATCATATGCTAACTACAACACCTAAGTCAATCCCACTTTTAGTCAAAAAATATTATATTCTTTAAATTGTTCCAAAAAATATTTGGAAAGTAGGCTATATTTTGAAAACTAATCATCCTAAAAAGTCATATATAGACTCAAACCAATGGCTTTTATGTCCGTAATCGTTAGAACAAAACATGGAATTTTTGACATTTTTCAAAAAATGTTAATTAAAAAAAATGGGCTATATATTGTAATCTATGAAATTTACAAAAAGAATGTGTTTGACATAAATGACAGGTATTTACCCCCTCTACCCAAAAAACCAAGTCCCAGGTCTCTGGGACAAAATCCAAAAAGGTTCAATTTTGAAAGTAGACGATATTTTGAAAACTAATCATTGTCATATATAGACTCAAACACATTTTCTCTAAGTCCTTTAACGTTAGAACAAAACTTAACACATTTTCAATTTTTCCCAAAAAAGGTCAATTTTCAAAATTGACTATATTTTGGAAACTAAGAATTTTACAAAAAATTTTGTTTAACGTAAATGAAAGACCTTTACCCCCTCTACCCCAAAAGTAAATTGTAGGTGCCTAGGACAAAAATTGTGCAGAAGTGTGTTTGTAATGGTTCTAGCACCTCCTCCTCCTCACCCTCCTCACAAGATGGCGGCCGTAGCTTAACTTAACCTAGCCTAACCTAACAAGATGGCGGCCGTAGCATAACTTAACCTATCCTAACCTAACAAAATGGCGGCCGTAGCCTAACCTAACCTAACCTACGAGGTGTGATCAAAAAGTTCCACAAATAAGGCTGCGACTTAACCTAACCTAGCCTAGCCTAACCTAACCTAACCTAACCTACAAGGTGTGTTCAAAAAGTTTCAAAATGGCGGCCGTAGCTTCACTTAACCTAACCTAACCTAACTTAACCCAAACCTACGAGGTGTGATCAAAAAATGTTCAAATTAGTGGTCATAGCTGAACTGAACCTAGCCTAACCTAACGTAAACCTGCGAGGTGTGATCATAAAGTTCCAAGATGGCTTTCGTAGCTTAACTCAACCTAACCTAACCCTACGAGGTGTGATCAAAAAGTTCCCAAATGGCTGCCGTAGCTTAACTTAACCTTTGATTGATCCCTGTTGATTGACCCCTTTTGATTGATCTCTGTTGATGTATCCCTTTGGACTGGTCCCTGTTGCCTAGACCCTTTGGACGGGTCCTTTTTGAAGGGTGTCATTTTTTACGGGTCCCGGGGACGGGTCCTTGTTGACGGGTCCCTGTGGGCGGGTCCTTTGGACTGATACCTATGGACTGGCCCATGCATATTATCCAAATTATGTGAAAGGGACCCGCCCACAGGGACCCGACAACAAGGACCCGTCCTCCGGGACCCGTAAAAAAATGACCCCCTTCAAAAAGGATCCGTCCAAAGGGGCTAGGCAACAGGGACCAGTCCAAAGGGATACATCAACAGAGATCAATCAAAAGGGGTCAATCAACAGGGTTCAATCAATGGTTAAGTTAAGCTACGGCAGCCATTTGGAACATTTTGATCACACCTCGTAGGGTTAGGTTAGGTTGAGTTAAGCTACGACCGCCATCTTGTAACTTTATGATCACACCTCGTAGGTTTAGGTTAGGTTAGGTTAGGCTAGATTCAGTTAAGCAAGACCACTAATTTGAAAATTTTTTGATCACACCTCATAGGTTTAGGTTAAGTTAGGTTAGGTTAGGTTAAGTAAAGCTACGGCCACCATTTTGGAACTTTTTGATCACACCTTGTAGGTTAGGTTAGGTTAGGCTAGGCTAGGTTTGGTTAAGTCGCAGCCACATTTTTGGAACTTTTTGATCACACCTCGTAGGTTAGGTTAGGTTAGGCTACGGCCGCCATTTTGTTAGGTTAGGATAGGTTAAGTTAAGCTACGGCCGCCATCTTGTTAGGTTAGGCTAGGTTAAGTTAAGCTACGACCGCCATCTTGTGAGGAGGGTGAGGAGGAGGAGGTGCTAGAACCGCTACAAACACACTACTGCACAGTTTTTGTCCTAGGCATCTACAATTTATTTTTGGGGTTGAACCCTTCAGAATAGCAGTGTTTTATGCAAGAATCTTAGATCAAGGGGTCGCGTTCAGTTCATAGTGTGGTGTTTACGTCCGCCAAACAACGTGCTTTTCTGAGGCAAGGGTTATAGGATAAAAACTATAATTAAGAAAGAAAGGAGACAAAAACGTAAGATAATAACAAGATTTAATAACTAATTTGTGCATAAAAGAATAAAACAAAACAATAATAAACAAAATCCTCCCTGAATTTTCCCTGACAGGAATATTTATCACTTTGAGGAGTCAGATGGATCTCCCCTTTTCTAATAAAATGTGGATCCAAGTTCCACTATCTTGCATATGAATTTATGTTCGCGTGGTGACTATCTACGAGAAATGAGTACTTGGATGATCATTCGTTCACAACGGGTTAACAGCCACAGTGCTCACGAACAATCATCTCGTAAATCAACGTTTATGGATATGGGCATAACATTAATAAAAATCCTTAAATCTAACTCTGACACACATATTACAACTCTACTATTTACAGGCATCTCTCTGAGACCCTTATTAGTGTGGTGACACACTTAACCAAATGAGCTGCCACAATGGCCAGATACTCAACAACAAGGAAACACAGCGCCGCACGTGACTCACGGGTCACTGACATGGAAAATAAACATAGAATAAACCAACAACAACAAACCACCTGAGTGGTTAAGATTACTTTATATTAACAAAATTGCATGTTAAGGAAACGCTTCGAAGGTTATCGTGTTTCGTAGGCAACTCCCATTTATTTAAACAATTTTACCATTGATCAGTTTCTCACATTTATATTTATTTTCAAGTAATTGGGAGCCAGACGTGCACTCCACTAATGATGAGCTTGCTTGCGAAACTCAGCCAGCCCTTGTGACAACAACTCACCCTTTCCAAAATACCAGTCATGTCCCCCTTCCAGTGTATATAAATAGCCGACCAGCTGGACTGTTATCTCAAGGAATCAACAGCAACTAACATCTCCTCCAACTCAACATATGGTCAGACAATAATCACATATCCATAATTGTCCTCGCAAGGATACAATATGAATCTGGTACCAAGCTGACAGAAATCAGTCTCTGCTGAAGTTCCCGCTTGTAATACCACAAAAATATATACTCACAATACACACATCTGGGACTGACATAACGCCTTTCACACGGGTCTGCTGAATTAGAGCTCGCAAACATTTAACACAATAATTAAAACTTACGATAGAGCAGAATACTCTTCGTCACAAATTACATTGCTCCAAAGGCAATAATCACACTGAATCTGATCAATAATAAATCTCAACAAAATTTAATTACCCTCCAATCTACTATATAATTAGATTAATTCAGTCCTACTTCTGAAACACGACATATCTCCGAGAGACGTTTTTAACCGCACTTCGTAACCTAGGCGAACACGGCCGTTCACATAGCTACGTTAGTTAACACAACACAAAGAAAAGAACCTTCCAAAAACTACAATTGTGCGAGCTGCTTCCAAACAAAAGTGTGTCAGATCGAAACTAAATATACTACATTAATCACACAAGCAAAGTATTTACAAAAAATATGTCCCATAAACCATAAGTTAATTTAATAAATAATAAATAATATTATTTGTACTCATCTCTTTTTGTAGTCACCCGTCAAAGAACATCAGACGCCATTCCCCAACTGGATGGTTCTTTATCTCATATCAGCCATCTGGACGGAGTGTTGAGAATTCCAAACTTCCTCTGCATTCATCGATGTCATCCTTGCGCTGATACAAAAATTAGGTTATTATACACTTTATGTCTGACTACTAAATTCGCTTGTTCAGGTACTAAATTCCCTGTCACTGTTCGTTGGCGAATTATCGACGCTACTGCCCCTATAACTATAGTACTATGACTATCTATCACTGCATTTAACACTTTACAATGAATATCTTGTGTCTACGTCCGTAGACGAACAGAATAATAATAATGTCTTGGCTCTTCGACACACTTATAAATGAACTGGCCCTTGGGTCTAGATGGAGGGGGATTTTATGTAAAAATTTCTCGAAATAATTGTGATACAGGAATGAAATAAATATCACTGAACTCGTAATATTGCACAGGTCAAGAATATGCCCATTAATCCTAGAATCGATCGTAGAGATTTTGTCTAGGCGATTTCCCGCGTGAATGCTAGCCGCCGCGTACCCCAGCCGGAGTTGGCGCGCAAGTAGGCATTCTCTTCTCATTGGTTTTCCATTTTCTGTAATTTGGCGGTTTCTAGTAGATCTTGGCGTCTTGGGAGTGTCTATTTTCTTCATCAGCCATTCACGTTACTGCATCATATTTCTTCTAGGCGCGAATATCACAATGAACATACTAGAACCATGTCTCACCGCGCGTCGCTTCTAAAATTGAGGTAGCCACACCTGTCCCTGTGATACATCGCTCTGCTATTTCTTTTCATGGCTCAAGTATTTAGCCTATTGTTAAACTGATGCAGGTATGTCCCTACTGTCTCCAACAAATGCTTGAAATTTCCTCATCACTGTCTGGCTACTTTCATGATGCTGGTTGAAATATTTATTAATTGAAGAAATAAAAAGTAGAATCATTTAACCAACATAGGGTAAAGGGTTCACAACTCTCCCACTCACAAAATTTCGAACTTAGGAATAAAGTCGACAATTTTACAATACTTCCGTAGGCCAATTTGTTTTATTTCCAGAATCACCCCTTTTTCTTACTTGGTCTAGGCGCTCCTGTCTTCAATGGCATTTACTCGTTTTCATTTCCTGCTTGTCTCTTCCCCTTCCAATCTTGCGTGACGCTCTGATGCCTGCGGCAACACCTTGCTCGCCTCGTTAATGTTTGTCAACAACAGCTCTACTTCCTCCTTCACCACGTGCCGTACTCAACTGCTCCCCGTTGACTTTGTTGATAGTAGGACGTCCGTATATTCAAACAACGTCATTATTTCGGCGCTACCATGGTTCACTTCGACGATATTTTTTTAGGTTGGCAGCGTTGTAAACTGACATTGTTCCTGTGCTCAATTCTTTCACTCTGTAAGCATTATTTCCAAGGTTTCTTACGATAGAATAGGGTCCTATGAATTTCTCGCAGAATTTACTAAAGATTTTCTTTTCTGGGTCCGATGTAGCAGGTCGTTTCACCAAAACGAGCTGGTTGACTTCAAGATCACCGTGAAACTTCTTATTTCTTACTCGCCGTAATCTGCGGTCTGCTTGTTTCCTCATATATGCTCTCGTTCTTTCAATTCGCAGGTCTGGTGCTATCATGGGATCTTGTGGACAGTTAATGATGCTCTTCCACGTTCTTACTGGATACTCGTTCTTGTGTAGGACCATAGGGATTTGTCCTGTTGACTCGTGCCTGGTAGAATTCATGCATGTCTCTACGTCCTTAATTTTATCGACCCATTTGTGGTGTTCGTTCGGAATGAAGATTCTCAAGTATGCAGTTACACATTTAATTACTCTCTCGCTTGGATTAGCTTGGGCATGTCGGATACTGCTTAAAACATGTTTTATACCCATGTCTTCCATTCCTTTCTTGAATTCGGCGCTTGTGAAATAACTGCCGTGATCTGATAATATAAACTCTGGTTTTCCAAGGGTTGGAATAACTCTATTACGAATGCGACTGAGTACCTGCTTCGATGTTGTTTTCTGAATAGGGCATAGTACTACAAACTTAGAAAATACATCAATGCACTAGCAAATGACGGCAACCTCTCCTTCCCTTCGGAATTGGACCAAGACAGTCCATCGCCAGCAGCTCACATGGTTTCTGAGGTAGCAATGGTCTAGGATATTGCCTCAGTAAATAATTATTTGGCTTTGTTCTCTGACACGGGTCACAAGTTGTAATGACGTCACATATAGCTGTTCTCATACGTGGCCATGTAAATGTCTCTCCTGTTGTCGCTTCGCACTTGTCTAAGCCCACGTGACCGTAACTTTCGTGCGTATGCCATGTCAATCCTCGTTGTAACGATGCAGGTACTAATATGCGTAACTTGGTGTGGTCATTATCTACCCATTTGTGCAGCAAATTGTTGACATAAACATATCTTCCTTCTTTGGCTTTCGCTTCTCGAAATGCAGGTGTTCCTGTAGGTAGTTGCTTTTTGAAGTATTTAATTAATAGCATTATCCATGGTTCCGCTTCCTGTTCTCGCTGTATCTCACGTAACTCCTCCAAGAATTCCCGGTCCTTCGGTGTTAACTCCAAGTGTTGTACCATCGCTGTTTCTTCATTATCAGGCTCTGGGTTCCTGCTGAGTGCATCCGGTATCACGTTCATCTTCCCTGGACAATGTTCAATTTCAATGCTGAACTGCTGAATATATATAGACCAACGTGTCACACGTTCGCTTGCCATTGACGTCTTAAACAAGAATGTTAGTGCCTTGTGGTCAGTTCTGACAACAATCGGGTAACCATAGATTATTCGTTTCCATTGTTGGAGCGCATGAAGGATGGCCAACAATTCTAGCTCGGTTACAGTATAATTGCGCTCGTGCTTACGCAATTTTCGGCTGACAAATGCCAAATATGTTTTGTGCTGCAGGTTAGCTGGATCCTCTTGGTAGAGCATAGCACCTATCCCAATTAGTGAAGCATCCGCTTGGATTATAAATTTGAGCTTGAAATCTGGATATCCTAATTTAATGTAGTTTTCCAATAGCTGTTTTGTTGCTTGGAATGCCTTCTCACATTCCGCGTTCCATGACCATTTGTTATTTTTCTTTAACATTTCTTGCATTGGAGCTACAGTTTCCGTATAACCTGGACAGTTTTCTTTAAAGAATCCCGTTACGCCTAAGAAAGCCCGAATGTGCTTGACTCTCGTTGGTGTAGGGAAATTCTTTATTGCTTCAATCTTAGCTGGGTTTGGCTTCACTCCCTCCTTGTCAATGACGTGACCCAAATATAAGATCTCGCTCTTGAAGAAATGCGATTTCTTCAGGTTTACTTTGAAATTCGATGCATTCAAGTTGCCCAATACTTTATCTAAATTTTCCATGTGAGTTTCAATGTTGTCGGATGCCAACGGAATGTCGTCAATGTATCGCACCGTCATCTCTTTTACTTCCTCGGTTAGGTTCCGGTCCAGTGCTCGGATTAAAGCACAGCCCGCTGTTTTGACTCCAAAAGGCATTCTGACGAAACAATATGTCTGGTTATCGAATAAGAAGCCAGTTAGAAGCTGTGACTTCTCATCCAATTCAAGATGGTGGAACGAGTTCGTCAGATCGACTGATGAATAAATGCTCTTGTTTTTAAAGCCTTTTAATACGTCTCTGATAATTGGCGCTCTGTCATACTCAGGAAAAATGAGTCTCATGTTGAGATTTCTGGCATCTAAACAAAGTCTAATAGATCCATTTTGTTTTGTGACTGCCAAAATCGCATTTAGATAAGGTGTAGGTGTCTTCCTTATCACTCCAGCTTCTAACATCTCATCTATAATGATTTTAACTTGCCCACGATACTTTTCAGGAATTTGGTACAATCTGCTTTTGAAAGGTGACCAGTCCTCGACTTGCATAGAGTACTTGAAATTTAAAATTTTCCCAGGTACTGTATCAAATACTGTTTTGTGCTTCCTTAAAATCTCTTCCAACTGTTTTCTGTGTTCACCTCCAAGTTGAATGTCATTGAGCCGCTCCTGTAGTAACTCTTCAAATTGTGCATCACTGTCATCTCCTTCTGTTAATAAAGACCATATCTCCTGGGATTCTATCTCCTCATCTAGTTCCACAACAGCCCCTCCTATGATGTTATCTTCCGCCTTTCGTACCTCCTCTTCCGTCTCTTCTGATATTGCTTCCAATGCCCAAGAATTTACATCTCTTCCGGTAGTGATTTCATCCATATGCAATCCCACGTTTTTCAGCTGGTCATATTCTCTAAAACTGACTGTATTCTTGTGTAAATCTATCACTGCTTGATAGTCACAAATGAAATTTGCACCAAGAATTATATTGAAATTCATCTTTGCCATGATAATGAATGTTTGCCCAAAAGTATGTTCCAATATGTTCAGCTCTAAGTATGCCTGACGTTTACAAGTGACGGTGCGTTCAGGAATAACACCCCTCACTTTGAGCTGTGGTACCGGAATTTCAGGAATATTCTGAGTCCGTCCCAACTCTCGAACCAAGGCCTCCGATACTAGACTGATCTGTGACCCTGTATCCAATAAACATCTTATATTAATTCCACCAATCCTTGCGTAAATAATGGGTAATTGCCTAATTTCATCGTTCCGTGGTTTCACCGTCTCCTCCAGGCAATCTTCTGGTAAAGCAATCCATTCTTGTATGTTCGCTACTATCCATCCATCTTCAACTTCCGACTGTTGTGTTTGGAGACTGTCTCCTTGATCCAAAATTAACATTTTTTTAGCTCCATTTCGACTCCCATCATCCTTCTGTCGCTCATGTCCTTGATATTCCTCTTGTCTCAGTAGACTTCCAGCTTCCTCAGTATGTGTATCTGGGTTCTTTCTGTTCCCAATGGCCTTTTCCCATCTTCCTAGTTCTCCACCTTGATTAGCGTGTAACTCCTCTAAGTAATTTTGTGATTGAGCGTGCCTATCATCCCAGTCATCTCGATAGTTACGTTGATCTCCTTGATTTTGATCTCTCCTTCCTTTCCATCTTTGATTGGCATTGTAATCACCGTATCTTCCATAAGGCCTGTCATTCCTTCGATTATCACGCCATTGTTGATATCCTCTTTGTTGGTATCTATTGTTGCCCTGGTATCTATTGTTGTAGTGATTTTCGTTACGCTGATATGGTCTGTTTTCCCCTTCTTCCTGGTTTCGCCTAGGTGTGGAGGTGCTTGTATTAGTACCCTGCGTTTTAGTATTTCCTTGTTTTGTTTTTACGACCTCTGTAGTGTTGACTAATTCCAGCTGTCTTCCTCCTCTAAAATGACTATGAGATGTGGTCTCATCTATTTGCCGTAATATCTGCTCTGCATGTAGGGCCGTACTAACGTTTGCTGCGACTAGTACTTGCTGTACATTAACTGGCATTTGCCTTGCTAATGTCATCACCAAATCTGCTTCGTTTAATGGGTAATCTAGGTCGCGAAATTTTAGCATTTGCATGTTAAAGAAATCTGAGTATTTTGTCTGCTGGGTAGTTTGGTATTTTCTAGAGTAAAGCTCCATTCTTAAACTCTGTTGTATGGCGGGAGACCAGTATTTGCGCAGAAACGCTAAATTAAAGTCTGACATGGTTCCAAATGTGTATTTGAAACTTAAAAACCAGGTGAGAACATTTCCTGATAAAAATCTCTCCATCATTCTCAATCTACGTGCTTCAGGTACCCCAGTGTCATTGAAATGGTCTTCAATCTCATTGATGAAGGCCTTAGGTGTTACCCCTGAATTTTCGGTGTATTTCTGCGGTTTGTAGTCATTTGAGCGAATTACTTGAATAAGTTGTGTGGGCTGATGACCGTCCTGTGGTGTTGAGCTTCTATCTACGTTCTTGCGAAATCCTTCCGTGTTTGTTGTTAATGGGCTCTCTGCTTGAGTCTGACTTCCTGCTATGCTGGGTTGGGGACTATGTGAGTCATCCTGCTTGTCTTTCAATGCTCCCGTTTTAAATATAGATGATTGTTCTAATGAGCGGAGTTCGGCTTTAATGATCCTGTCTGTCTGCTCTTTAAGTTTATTTTTTACCTCTTGCTCCAAAGCTTGAATACGCGTGTGGTTTTCGCCTACTGTTTTAAGAATGGTGGATCTTTCCTCTCTAGAATCAATATTCATTTTCTTCCAATCTTTCCTGATCTGTTCTTTAATCGTGCTTATTTTTCTTCAATCTGGCTCTTATTTTCATCCTGATTATTTTCTATCTGGCTTAGCCTTTCGTCTAATGTACTCTTAAATTGTTCTTGTTCCGTTTCTAGGCTTTTCCACTGTTCCGCTGATTTTATCTCGAGACGGTCCATATCTTTAATTATGCCTGATATGTTCTCATCTACTGCTGATATTTGTTGTTGAATGACCCTGCCACTTTTCTCCATCTCCTTAAACCGTCCTTCCAACTTATCCTGAGCTATTTTGTCCTCGCTTGTATTCATTGTGCATGCTATTTCAATCTGCTCTAATTTAGCTAACACCGTTTCATCGAGAATGCTAAGTTTTTTATCAAAAATACTCTCCATTTGTTTAATCTGCTCTAATTGTTTCTCATTATTTTTGCTTACATCAAGGGCCAGTAATACCATCTGTTGGTTTGTGTGCTCTTTCATCTCTGCGGTTAACGAAGCTAATTGGTTCGCGTTTTTATTATTTTGCGCCTCTAACTGTGAATTTATAGTGTCATTAATTTCACTCTTTAATAACCTAGCTTGTTCCGCCTGATATTCATTTTGCTCAATTCTACTGTTATTTAATTGTGTCCGCAATGATTCACTTTGTTCTAACAGTTTAGTATTTAGCGATTCACTTTGTTCTGACATTTTCGTATTTAGCGATTCACTTTGCTCTAACAGTTTAGTATTTAGCGATTCACTTTGTTCTGACAGACTAGTGTTTATTTGTTCAGATAATTTTGTATTCAACGCTTCACTTTGCTCTAACATACTAGTGTTTATAGATTGACTCTGTTCTGCTAGTTTAGTATCCAACAATTCCTGCGTTCTCCTCGCTGCACTTTCAATGATCTCCTGGATCTGCGCCACCGTTGCCATGTTTTATAATATGTATGAGACATATGGGAAATGGCATACGCCAATGCCCTTTGACACGCACATAAATCCAATGCACATTTAATTTCTTTATCCTACTCAGTTCATTTATTTTTATCTTTAATCCCATTAGTTGATTGCATCTCTGAGTAGTTCTAGTTTTACTCAATTTAATTTTAACCCCAAGCATATATTTAGTCATTAAACAGTTATCCTGATCTGATATTAACACTGACTAATTAACAAAGTATTAATTGTCATTTTAGGCTACAGCCTCCTAATATTTCCATGAGTTTGACTTTCTACACAAATCTAGTTTTAACTTTATCATTGGGCGCCCGGTATCACATCTTAATTTTACTTTAATTTAAAAGACAACAACGTGAACCGTATTTTACTTTGCAAACTCCTGATTTTAATTTATCTTTCACACATTTGGCGGTATCCACTTCGCCTCAACTACTTTTAATAAAATATCACTTCCCGGTGATTAAATACTGTCATATCTGCCTGCACTTGCGGCATGCCAGTTTTACTCAAATGCGCCACTATTGACATGTGTAATCTCCCCGTTACACCACAGTGAATAGCCCCACCGTTGGCCGCCAGTTTTCACCTATGAACCCTTCAGAATAGCAGTGTTTTATGCAAGAATCTTAGATCAAGGGGTCGCGTTCAGTTCATAGTGTGGTGTTTACGTCCGCCAAACAACGTGCTTTTCTGAGGCAAGGGTTATAGGATAAAAACTATAATTAAGAAAGAAAGGAGACAAAAACGTAAGATAATAACAAGATTTAATAACTAATTTGTGCATAAAAGAATAAAACAAAACAATAATAAACAAAATCCTCCCTGAATTTTCCCTGACAGGAATATTTATCACTTTGAGGAGTCAGATGGATCTCCCCTTTTCTAATAAAATGTGGATCCAAGTTCCACTATCTTGCATATGAATTTATGTTCGCGTGGTGACTATCTACGAGAAATGAGTACTTGGATGATCATTCGTTCACAACGGGTTAACAGCCACAGTGCTCACGAACAATCATCTCGTAAATCAACGTTTATGGATATGGGCATAACATTAATAAAAATCCTTAAATCTAACTCTGACACACATATTACAACTCTACTATTTACAGGCATCTCTCTGAGACCCTTATTAGTGTGGTGACACACTTAACCAAATGAGCTGCCACCATGGCCAGATACTCAACAACAAGGAAACACAGCGCCGCACGTGACTCACGGGTCACTGACATGGAAAATAAACATAGAATAAACCAACAACAACAAACCACCTGAGTGGTTAAGATTACTTTATATTAACAAAATTGCATGTTAAGGAAACGCTTCGAAGGTTATCGTGTTTCGTAGGCAACTCCCATTTATTTAAACAATTTTACCATTGATCAGTTTCTCACATTTATATTTATTTTCAAGTAATTGGGAGCCAGACGTGCACTCCACTAATGATGAGCTTGCTTGCGAAACTCAGCCAGCCCTTGTGACAACAACTCACCCTTTCCAAAATACCAGTCATGTCCCCCTTCCAGTGTATATAAATAGCCGACCAGCTGGACTGTTATCTCAAGGAATCAACAGCAACTAACATCTCCTCCAACTCAACATATGGTCAGACAATAATCACATATCCATAATTGTCCTCGCAAGGATACAATATGAATCTGGTACCAAGCTGACAGAAATCAGTCTCTGCTGAAGTTCCCGCTTGTAATACCACAAAAATATATACTCACAATACACACATCTGGGACTGACATAACGCCTTTCACACGGGTCTGCTGAATTAGAGCTCGCAAACATTTAACACAATAATTAAAACTTACGATAGAGCAGAATACTCTTCGTCACAAATTACATTGCTCCAAAGGCAATAATCACACTGAATCTGATCAACAATAAATCTCAACAAAATTTAATTACCCTCCAATCTACTATATAATTAGATTAATTCAGTCCTACTTCTGAAACACGACATATCTCCGAGAGACGTTTTTAACCGCACTTCGTAACCTAGGCGAACACGGCCGTTCACATAGCTACGTTAGTTAACACAACACAAAGAAAAGAACCTTCCAAAAACTACAATTGTGCGAGCTGCTTCCAAACAAAAGTGTGTCAGATCGAAACTAAATATACTACATTAATCACACAAGCAAAGTATTTACAAAAAATATGTCCCATAAACCATAAGTTAATTTAATAAATAATAAATAATATTATTTGTACTCATCTCTTTTTGTAGTCACCCGTCAAAGAACATCAGACGCCATTCCCCAACTGGATGGTTCTTTATCTCATATCAGCCATCTGGACGGAGTGTTGAGAATTCCAAACTTCCTCTGCATTCATCGATGTCATCCTTGCGCTGATACAAAAATTAGGTTATTATACACTTTATGTCTGACTACTAAATTCGCTTGTTCAGGTACTAAATTCCCTGTCACTGTTCGTTGGCGAATTATAGACGCTACTGCCCCTATAACTATAGTACTATGACTATCTATCACTGCATTTAACACTTTACAATGAATATCTTGTGTCTACGTCCGTAGACGAACAGAATAATAATAATGTCTTGGCTCTTCGACACACTTATAAATGAACTGGCCCTTGGGTCTAGATGGAGGGGGATTTTATGTAAAAATTTCTCGAAATAATTGTGATACAGGAATGAAATAAATATCACTGAACTCGTAATATTGCACAGGTCAAGAATATGCCCATTAATCCTAGAATCGATCGTAGAGATTTTATCTAGGCGATTTCCCGCGTGAATGCTAGCCGCCGCGTACCCCAGCCGGAGTTGGCGCGCAAGTAGGCATTCTCTTCTCATTGGTTCTCCATTTTCTGTAATTTGGCGGTTTCTAGTAGATCTTGGCGTCTTGGGAGTGTCTATTTTCTTCATCAGCCATTCACGTTACTGCATCATATTTCTTCTAAGCGCGAATATCACAATGAACATACTAGAACCATGTCTCACCGCACGTAGCTTCTAAAATTGAGGTAGCCACACCTGTCCCTGTGATACATCGCTCTGCTATTTCTTTTCATGGCTCAAGTATTTAGCCTATTGTTAAACTGATGCAGGTATGTCCCTACTGTCTCCAACAAATGCTTGAAATTTCCTCATCACTGTCTGGCTACTTTCATGATGCTGGTTGAAATATTTATTAATTGAAGAAATAAAAAGTAGAATCATTTAACCAACATAGGGTAAAGGGTTCAGGGTAGAGGGGCTAAATGTCTTTCATTTACGTTAAACAAACTTTTTTTGTAAAATTCTTAGTTTCCAAAATATAGGCAATTTTGAAAATTGACCTTTTTTTGGACAAAATTGAAAATGTGTTAAGTTTTGTTCTAACGTTAAAGGACTTAGAGAAAATGTGTTTGAGTCTATATATTGTGCCCAATCAGTCACGGCAGTCTGGCATCGAACTCGGGTCTCATCAGAGAAGACCAGGCACATGGTTATGCCTAGAGTCGAACCATTGATCTCTGAGGGGGAGCAATTACAGGGAACCCAAAGATCAATGAGAGGTATACTGACATATAATAATGTAGCATGATTTCACGACCTGTATGTGAATATCATAGCAGTTTGAGGTGAAGAATTGTAGCCAAATGCAAGAAAATATACGTTTTCAGAGCATACGAGAATGAGAGGAGGCCAGTTTGAAGGTTTACAAATTACACTTAGCAAGTGGGTGGAGACCTTAGGCGCCGAGCGCACTATTTACGTCTGGACCGAGGAGACAGCCCAAAATTAATGACTCGGGTATTCACCGCTTGACAACGATGGAATCGGGAGTAGGGATGATTGCCCACGGAAATTAATTAATTACAGCCAAGTGGAGCATTGGAATGGAGTGAAATATACACCCAGGTGAATATATTCACGGAGAGGTAATTTAGGAGTGGTTTTTCACCTAAATTAATGCCTATATCTCCAAATGAACGCATTACAACCTAGCCTACGCTCGAGAGCAGTGATTTTGTGACCAGCCAAAGGGGAACCACGACGATGGCGTCCTGACGCGCTGAACTAAGGCAATTAATTGTAATTAATTGGCCGAAGCGATCGCCGGCACGCGAACGGTTATGAAACCTCCACGCCTAAATAAACAAGGTGTATATGTCAGTTCGGCTGAAGAGGTATTATTTCAAGGAAGGAGTCGCAGCCACATGTCCTGTGGACTATATTTTACGAGAAATCTTTATAAGGTGGGAGCAGTGCAGACCAAGGGAGTTGTCTTGTTGTCTTCAGTCTGTATACACGTAACTAATACGCTGCCAGTAAGCACGCGAAATGTTAAAGATATCAACGCCCAGCCGTCGAAGAACAATAGAAGCAAGTCATAAAGCTTCATAAGTAATCATGAAGTGCGTCGAAGTAATTTAATACAGATATTTATCTATTATCTGACGCAAATATAAATTCGCCACAGCGAAAGAGTAACTTATAATGTTTTTGAACATCACACATACCAGAGGTACTGTCAGAATTGTATATGACATTATCATCAGGATCACTACAATGATGGGAGCTTGGGAATCATTGCCACCTAATCTGGATAGTGAGCTGAACGATGTTGCAGGTGACGAGGATCGAACGTCCGTAAAACGCTGTTAGATTTTCACGTAGACCAGAGGTTGGCGTAATTGCATCGCATCTCTGAGATCAGGCGTAGGAGAAGTCCGATTTAAGAATCAACCTGTGAAGTAGTGAATAAGTGTACATAAATTGTGTAATAGTGATTTAAAAGTGTTCATGTGTATAGTGATTAATATGCATTGTGTAGAAGTGAAAGAGGCCACTGATAAAAGTATGTTTATCAGGTGGAAAATGTGTGAATTTTAGTGTTGTGTAAAATATAACATGATGGCTTAAATCAAGCGTCATGGTAGCGCCAAAGCTGAAAAAGAAAAAGTGAGTACCAATTTACAATGTTATTATAACTAAATAGTTCACCATATAACGATGCATCACTTTGAAACTAAGATGTAACAGTCACTTGCTGAACGAGTTTTCACCACTCGTCTTGAATAAAATATGGCTTGGAAGGTGATTTGTTTAGGGCCATTCAGGTCGAAAATAGTGATGGATGTAACGGTAACGTTAAATGAATAATAATAATAATAATAATCTGGGGTCGGCACAGTAAAGTAATAGGCATTTTTGGCCTAAATAACGTTCAAAGTGTGTCATGTCTAATATAAAGATACTGTATTTTGGTAAACAGTAAGAAAGTAACGTGGAATATAGCGAGATACGAGAGCTTTTTCAGTGTCAGTGAAGTGTGGAATGAATATTTGATATGGTCAATCCTTAGGATTATGTTTGAGGACCATTAAAGTAAAGTAAGCCAGTAAATTTATACATTTTTATTAGGAGCTATTTGAAGCTTTGGCCTAAGTTTTATGACAGAGAGAACGCGGGTGCCTTAATAATTGAGTCATCTATGTGAAGTATTGTTTGAAGCCGCATATAAGCGTGCAGAATTAACGTAGAATCCAGTGATTTACGTAAATAAATATATTGCGGGGACCAAACTAGTATAGCTTGCGCGTTAGGTGAGAAGTTGGCTAAATCTACGAGTTAGTATCGCCCTTGTGCATACTTTATTATTCGCAGCGAATTGGACAGAGCCTGTCTGTATCCATCGTTTGCATGAATAATGGCCATGAATGAGGTCCGTCGAGACGCAGTGAGCATGTGTATAAATAATCTACCCTGAGAGGTAAGGATCATGTTCGTCGTTTAGGAAACGCAGATTTCCTTATATTTTATTGACAGCTGCTGGTGAAAAACGTGGATTTTCACTATGATGCGCGTCTAAAGCCACTAGTAGTCACCATAGAACGGCAAGGTTATCACAGAATTACATCCCCAGCCATGAATGTTAATAAGGAGCCGAGTTGAGCCCAATACACTATAAAGATAGGTGTTAAATAATTAAATGACTCAATTACTTAGGAACCACACTTAGCGTAACTCCAGTACTGCAATTGTAAACAAACCTGACCTTGACAGCAGATGAGAGGAGGTGGGGTTGTAGACCACTTCTGCGGCAGCCATCTTGACTAGCCAGCTGGAACGAATTTTATTGCCTGCTAAGGGGAGAGAAGGTCGGTCGACCGGTCCCTTGTAAATTAGAGTCATAGTAGGACACTGAAGAATCTCGATATTTCAATATGCAATTAAGATATGATTATTATGATGATGCCAATTGAATTGAATGGTGTGTTGCAACACACATACGTTGTTGGATCATAGAAATCAGATAATATTTGGCTCAGTTATTCTCTGAGGAGGGAAACTGAACCAAAATAATGTTGGCATCTTCTTTTGGAGTGCATTTTGCCAGTTCACGCTAATTTATGCAGACGGGTATGTGATTTCTAAGAACATGACACGTTTGTAACGATATAAGCCCGACAAGACCCAGAAAATCGTTGTATGGTGAAACTATAAAATATTCTATCCATGTTTATTTTGGAAGGGATAAGTACCACTTTTTTTTAAAGCGTTCATATTGATGGAAAGAAGGAAGATGATTCACACGACACGACAAATATTTGTTAATGAATGCAGAAAATAATGAATTTATGCTAATCAAGGTAAATGCCATAAGAAACGGAGTAATGTTTTATTAATGTCATTTAGATGTGATATGTGACTTTTGTGTTATGATACTCCAGTTAAGTAATTGTGTCACATGATGAACACTATGGAAACCCATGGAAGTCTGAAAGTATCATTGACAGGATGCTAGAATTAGATTTGAGTGCAGTGTAGCACTATTTTAAGAAGAAAACTCACTGAATAACCCTATTTTATTTGTGGGAATTAAATATAATTTGTCCTTTATTTGTATTTGTTGTATAGCCATGATTTTATACCAGTAAATATTTTATTTTAGGAATATGTTGTGTATTTCATGTAGAGTAGTTACCTGGTAGACTCAAATCCTGAGCATGTGGTCGTATTGTGGGCAGGAACGTCCCATACCTCGAAAGACCGTGAGTTAGTTGGGATACGAACACATAGCCCACATGATGACAGTTGGATACATGGAGGATATGTCTCTGTACTAGGATTGAGTCACAGGTACTGCTGAAAGTCGGCCAAGATATTAATGGTAGAAGCAAATACAGCATAGAAATTAGGATATAATAGGAAAAGGCCGCGTCCCATTTGTTAATAAGCCATCACGTAAAATAAATGTTGATAATCCTCCATAAGACATGCTTAAATATAAATGTAACTTACACACAACCCCCTTTAATTATCATGGCCCAAGCAATGTGGAACGGTATTGATTCATTATGGAACCGCCTGCGTCAGTGCAATATGAGCGATCTTGGCATCGCACAAACTGGCCATGGAAAGCATAGCATGTTCACCCATCTCATTATCATGTCGCCCAGATGTGTGTGGCAAAGCTTGGGATACCCTCTTCTTTATCATGGCGCCCAACGTGGGGCATTCGACAGTACAACCGAGACCTTGGACGGTTGCTGCGATGTCTTTAACCTCCCATGATACATTTCATTATCATGTCGCCCAGTTGTGTGTGGCAAAGCATGGGATACCCTCTTCTTTATCATGGCGCCCAGTACGTGGATGGCTTATGGGATTCAGAAAACCCCATAATAATAACATGGTTTTCATGGGGAAAACCATAAAAATAGTATTTTTTCCTCAAACTTTGTTTGAGCGATTGTGAGTCTTTCTAGATGATATTCAGACGTCAGACACTGTTGTCAGACGGGTACGAGGGTCTATACCCATTCCATAGGTGGTTTTGACATTTTGTAATATGTTGTTGTTGTTGTCGTGGGATCGGAATCCTTTTCTTTCCAATAGAACGCGCCAGAATATTCAGCTGCGGCCTACCTGAATCTCAAATTAAGAAATACAGGATGGCTGGAACTGAAGACGTACTCAGGTGTATTGCTGAGTTAAGGGAACATTTTGATGATGTTAATGCTAAGAGAAAGGAAGAAATTAGAGAATTTAAAGATGAAATAGATTGGATGCCAATCAAACCGAAATAAACACTAGACTAGAGGCTAATCAAGCCGAAGTAAACACGCAGTTAGATTCAAACCTAATAGAGGTTAATAAAAAATGGATGACGTTAAAGAGTCACAGCGTGAAGTAACTAAGAATATTGTTAGCGTGGTCTCAGAAATGCAAGCTGATAACGATAAACGCTTTGAGTCTATTGAGATAAAATTAGAGAATAATCTGCAAGCGTGCAGAGAGTCACAGCGTGAGAATAACGATAGTTTAAGCAGTATGTCCATGAAGCTTAAAGACATTCAGAGTCAGAATGAAGCTAATACTAAACGTCAATTAGAGCAATTTAATACGTTCACTCAGACCGTGGATCAAAGGCTCGAGGATAGCGACGTAAAATGGAATACGCGAATGGCAGGTTACGCCAAGGCGGTAGACGAAGCCTTAAGGAAACAGGATCAGAATATCCTTGACCAATGCAAGGAAATCCAGGAAATAAAAACTTCTGATCAAGAGAATAAGGAGATAATGTCAAATATGAAGAGGCAGGTCGGGAAGGTGCAGAAAGAGTTGGAACAAACTCAGAGCGACCTAGCAGTTATCCATAAAAGACAGGATGAGGACCAGGGAGAAATCACGAAAATAAGGACTGAAATCTCTCATATACAAGGTCACATTCAAAAGGAAGTTACAGGCTTACGGGAAGAATTAGAACTTCGAGAAGGCCTGAAGACTGAAGCCAGCGATAAGACTCTTGCCGAGGTAAGAGAAAGTCTAGCGGGGGAAATTATCCACCTGAAGGAAAACCTTAAGGACGATAAGGAAAAGGTATTTTCTATGGCAGAAAGAAACCGAGATCGCCTAGAGAAAATAGAACGAGAGGTATTAGCTCGTTTGGAAAGGGCAGAAAATAGGCACAGCCAAATCGAGACTAGAATGATCGCGCAGGAGGAATCCATGTTGCGGAATCCTAGGTCTAGCGAAGGAAGTATAGACGAGAATAGGAGAAACAAATGGGCAGAGATAGAAATACAGCCTACTCCAAGAAATGCAGCCATGCCAAGTGACAGCCCGTATACCACACCTGGTATGCCAATTGCCATGTCAACACCGCATGAAAATGCTGTTCAAAATCAAATAGTCACAGTTGTAAGGGCTAGTGATGAGAAACCAAAGAAATACTCTGGGAGTAATTCTAACATGACACCCAAGTACTGGCTTAAAGAAGTTTCCGAGTACTTGAATGACGCGAAAGTACCGCCAGAGCGCAGGTTGAGAGCGATTGAAAAACTAACTGAAGGTGAGTGTGCCTTATGGTTTAGGAGTTTTCGGTACACGTTCGACACCGTTGACGAATTTCGCCAAGCATTCTTAAGCAGATATTGGAACGCGAGCATATAACAGAACCTCAGATTGGACTTGTATTCCAGGCGTTATAGTACCAGTAATCCGACGAAGTACGGAGAATTCTTTGTGAATCAATTGTGCCGTTTTCGCGAGCTTGATGAAGGACTTAGAGAGTCAGATTTGTGCATAGCGATAGCCAAGCAGCTACCGTATAAAGTACAACGTCTACTGATCTCAGCAAACGCCAAAACTGCGATCGATATGGAGGAGGTGCTGAGACAACTCGATCTAACCACAGTGCAGCACCCAAGGCAAAATCGAAATGTGGAACAAGTCAACATGACGACTATACCGACTGAACCGACTAAGGTGCAGTCAAAAAGCAAGTCTACAAGCACCGAAACAGAAAAATCCGACTGGCCACGTGAAAGACGTGAAAACCAAAATTGGAGGCCAGCATATCGAGGAGGATCGAACCGTGGAAACCGAGGAAGGAAAAACTGGAATCAGCGTGGTACGAGAGACCAGCAGCCTGATAACAGAAGGAATTACGGCCGAAATGGGAACAACCAAGGATGGAGATCCCGAGAGCAGAGTCGCGGGTTCGATGAAGAGGCAGAAGAACGCTCTCACGCATCTTTAAGATACATGGAAGAGCGCGGAGATGACCCGAGACAATCGCGAGTTCATTGGGATGAAGCGATAAGGAATAGAAGGTCACCCGACATATATAAAAATGATGACGGTGCCAACCAAGAGTCTGGAACTTCAACAGCATGAAGACAGGCAGAAGAACTCCACAAAGAATGGAGCAATTGAAAAAAAAACACCAAAATTAAATGACTAAAGAGAGATAAGTTCAGGATGGAATACAGTGAATGTTGTTAACTGGATTCCCAAACCTGAGGAGCTTATCGAAGACCTAGATGAAGGGACGGTCAATGTAAGAAGGGAATTACCCATTATTATTGTAAACATTGCGGGCATGAAGATAAGAAGTCTCATTGATACAGGGTCAACAGTGTGCTTGATAACCCAGGCATTATATAATGAAATCCAAAGTAAAATTCACGTATTGAAAATACCTATTTCAAGCGTGAAAATAAAAGGTGTGATACCAGATAAAGTTATGATATGCAGATACCAAGTATTTTTAGATCTGCAGATAGGGAACTCTACATTCTCACAGAGCTTCCTACTTGTGAATAAGCTGCCTTATAACATTATTGTCGGCATGGATTTCATAAGAGAATATAAAGTTATTATAGATCTCTCGCAAGACATTGTTATGTTTCGCGCAAGTGAGGGAAAGGAAGAGTTAGAACTCTCATTAAAGCACAATGAAACGAGACCAGAAGAGTACGTATGGCATACATTCGGAGATATGACTGGGGATGCAGTATTGACAACAGAAGACATTGAGGAAGAGTTGGCAACACTGGCCGCAGACATTGAAAAGGACCTCGAACCAAAATTTGAAGAATGCCTGGAAGAGAAGATTGAGGAAGCTAAATTTGGTCCAGAATATAAGCAAATGCTAAGGGAACTGCTATTTGAGTATAAAGGAGTCTTCGATTCAAGACCTGGCCGGATCAAGAATTTCCAATATGCGTTCCAAGTCAGCGATTGGACACCATTCAAACAGAAGCCGTATCCTGTAGCTGAGAAACATTATTTAAAGGTCAAAGAAGCAATACAGGAAATGCTAGAGGCAGGCGTCATTGTGAAGACAGCCACACCCTATGTCAGCCCACTGGTAGTTGTACCTAAACAGGACGGAAGTGTAAGGATATGCCTGGACCTACGAAATTTGAATTCCAAGGTCATACCGGAATTTGACCATGTGCCGCCCATTAAGGAGGTACTCAGGGGGTTCAAAGGAAAGACTGTGTTCTCAAATCTTGACCTGACGGCAAGTTTTCACCATCTTGCTCTGGAGGAGAAAACAAGTTTATTAACTGGGTTTTTATTTGACCAGCACACGTATTCATACGTGCGTCTTCCATTTGGATTGAAAACAGCAGGTTCAGCGTTGATCCGAGCGCTAGATCGGAACCTGTCTGAAGCAGTAAAAGCAACAACCATATGCTACGTAGATGATATACTACTGACATCTGAAACAGTTGAAGAACACGTCAGAGATCTACGCAAGTTGTTGTATGACCTAAGTCAGGCTAACTTTAAGGTCAATATAAAGAAGTCTAACTTTGGTCAGAGAGAAGTTAAATTTCTAGGCCACGTAATAGATGCACAAGGAGTCAGACCTAATCCGGGAAAATTGGAGGTCATTAAACATTTCCCGAGACCAACGAAGGTAAAGAACGTCAGGCAATATCTAGGCGTTATTGGATTCTTTTCAAGCCATTGCCCGAAGTATACCGAGACCGTAGCACCACTCCAAGACTTACTGAAGAAAGGAGGAAGATGGCGCTGGACGGAGCAATGCGAGGAAGCCTTCGTGAAATCTAAACAGATGCTGTTAGATTATGTAAAATTGGGATATCCTGACTGCACTCAGAAATTTATTATCCAGACTGACGCATCATTCATAGGTATTGGAGCAATGTTATATCAGGAAAATGTGGACAGGCCAGAGGAGAAAACTCACATTGCATTCATAAGTAGAAGGTTGAAACCTAATGAGAAGAATTATACGGTCACGGAGATCGAATTACTCGCGATACTGTATGCCCTACAGTATTGGCGAAAGCTAGTCTACGGCTTTAGAATTATATTGAGAACAGACCATAAAGCCCTAACGTTCCTGCTGAAAACTGACTTGTCGAGTCAAAGACTGACGAGATGGTCCCTGTACATACAGCAATTTCAAGTGGAAATAGAGTATTGCCCGGGGAAGGACAATATCATACCTGACTTGCTAAGCAGATACCCGACAGCTGATGAAGAAGAAGTTCTAGCTATCGAGATAGAAGATAGAGATCAGAAGACCTTAGATGATCTGAGGAACATCACCGTTTTTCAACGTGAAGATCCCTGGATACGGTTGATGATTAATTACTTCGAGGGAAAGCTGATCAGAGGAACCCCGATGTATGTGGAAGCCGATGCACTATCAGCGGAGTATCTATGGTTTAACCAGATGTTACATAAATGGAGCGACTCAGACCACACTCGACCCAGGATCGTTGTACCACCAGCATTGCAGAGGAGGCTAGTATGGTTAGCACACCGAGCTTTTGGTCACCCCGGTGTAGATAAGTCTGTTGCCCTGCTTAAAGAAGCATTTATTTGGCCAAAACTTCGAGATACAGTCAGGAATACAATCAGCACATGTGATATTTGCCAACGAGTAAAGCCTAACTCGTACTTAATGAGGCAGAAACCTATACCACTCTTACCAGAGAAGCCATGTCAGCTTCTGGCACTGGACAACTTTGGGCCGCTTCCTAGAGCTAGAAGAGGAAATAGACACATCCTAGTTGCACTAGACGTGTTTTCTAAAATGGTAGTCCTGTGTCCAATTCAGAAAACCAGTACAAAACAGGTACTTAGGAGGCTGAAGGAAAGAATCATTCCTATATTAGGGCAGCCGGAGAACATCTTATCTGATCATGGGAGCTGTTTTACTAGCGTAGAATTTCGCAGGGAGTTGGAAAATCTGGGCATAAGACAGATTTTGTCCACAGTTCGACACCCGGAGTCAAATTCCGCTGAGAGAGTTATGAGGGAACTGCAAAAGTACATGAAGATATACTGCTCTACTGAGAACTGGAAATGGATTGACGTACTTGAGATTATTGAATATTGTATCAACAATACCGTGCACGAAGCGACAGGAGAGGTGCCAGTGAGCCTACATCTCGATAGAAGACCAGAGAGGCCATGGAATAATGTCATTCGGACACCCATCGATGCACAACCTGGACGTGAGTTGAGGATCCAAAGAACGTTCGAGTATCTCAAGAAACAAGCAGACAGACGGCAGCGGAGAAACAGGAGGAAACGCTACCATAGACCATTACTCGTGGGGGAATACGTCTTATTGAAGAAACCCGCCAGTTCAGATCCAGAGAGCAGGAAATATAAAAAAATTCAGCATGCCTATCACGGACCCTACCTGATTATAAGGGATCTGCAAAATAATGCATATCGGATCAAAGACGAAGCAACAGGTAGAGAAGTTGTTGTAAACGCGGCTAATTTAAAACTATATAGTCCACCAGAGGATTATGATACGAGAGAAGAGCAAGCAATGCATACCCAAGTGGAGGAGGAGTCATTACGTATGCACGGAAAGATTCTTGAGAAAAGCTTGCAGTCCCAAGAAGGAATGGAGCGAAGCGACCAGCTCGCAGACCCAAGGGATCCGAAGGGAGAATGCAGCTGCAAACTGAAGGAACTTTATGACCAGTTGAGGGAGGCCGCTACAGAAATAGAGGAAATGAATGAACAATTGAGAAGGCAGAACAAGAGTCTACGAGACGGCAGACAGAGTGGAATGGGGGAACGAAAGATCCCATTGCCGAGAGCACTGACCGCTTAAAGTAAATACTGCATGGAGTCGATGCCATCTGAAGGGCCCGAAAAATTCAGTTGTGAAATGAATTTTCCGAGCTTAGCAGGGGAAAGATGTACCCAATCAGTCACGGCAGTCTGTCATCGAACTTGGGTCTCATCAGAGAAGACCAGGCACATGGTTATGCCTAGAGTCGAACCATTGATCTCTGAGGGGGAGCAATTACAGGGAACCCAAAGAGCAATGAGAGGTATACTGACATATAATAATGTAGCATGATTTCACGACATGTATGTGAATATCATAGCAGTTTGAGGTGAAGAATTGTAGCCAAATGCAAGAAAATATACGTTTTCAGAGCATACGAGAATGAGAGGAGGCCAGTTTGAAGGTTTACAAATTACACTTAGCAAGTGGGTGGAGACCTTAGGCGCCGAGCGCACTATTTACGTCTGGACCGAGGAGACAGCCCAAAATTAATGACTCGGGTATTCACCGCTTGACAACGATGGAATCGGGAGTAGGGATGATTGCCCACGGAAATTAATTAATTACAGCCAAGTGGAGCATTGGAATGGAGTGAAATATACACCCAGGTGAATATATTCACGGAGAGGTAATTTAGGAGTGGTTTTTCACCTAAATTAATGCCTATATCTCCAAATGAACGCATTACAACCTAGCCTACGCTCGAGAGCAGTGATTTTGTGACCAGCCAAAGGGGAACCACCACGATGGCCTCCTGACGCGCTGAACTAAGGCAATTAATTGTAATTAATTGGCCGAAGCGGTCGCCGGCACGCGAACGGTTATGAAACCTCCACGCCTAAATAAACAAGGTGTATATGTCAGTTCGGCTGAAGAGGTATTATTTCAAGGAAGGAGTCGCAGCCACATGTCCGGTGGACTATATTTTACGAGAAACCTTTATATGGTGGGAGCAGTGCAGACCAAGGGAGTTGTCTTGTTGTCTTCAGTCTGTATACACGTAACTAATACGCTGCCAGTAAGCACGCGAAATGTTAAAGTATCAACGCCCAGCCGTCGAAGAACAATAGAAGCAAGTCATAAAGCTTCATAAGTAATCATGAAGAGCGTCGAAGTAATTTAATACAGATATTTATCTATTATCTGACGCAAATATAAATTCGCCACAGCGAAAGAGTAACTTATAATGTTTTTGAACATTACACATACCAGGAGGTACTGTCAGAATTGTATATGACATTATCATCAGGATCACTACAATGATGGGAGCTTGGGAATCATTGCCACCTAATCTGGATAGTGAGCTGAACGATGTTGCAGGTGACGAGGATCGAACGTCCGTAAAACGCTGTTAGATTTTCACGTAGACCAGCGGTTGGCGTAATTGCATCGCATCTCTGAGATCAGGCGTAGGAGAAGTCCGATTTAAGAATCAACCTGTGAAGTAGTGAATAAGTGTACATAAATTGTGTAATAGTGATTTAAAAGTGTTCATGTGTATAGTTATTAATATGCATTGTGTAGAAGTGAAAGAGGCCACTGATAAAAGTATGTTTATCAGGTGGAAAATGTGTGAATTTAAGTGTTGTGTAAAATATAACATGATGGCTTTAATCAAGCGTCATGGTAGCGCCAAAGCTGAAGTGCTGGCACTATCCAGCGAAAAAGAAAAAGTGAGTACCAATTTACAATGTTATTATTACTAAATAGTTCACCATATAACGATGCATCACTTTGAAACTAAGATGTAACAGTCACTTGCTGAACGAGTTTTCACCACTCGTCTTGAATAAAATATGGCTTGGAAGGTGATTTGTTTAGGGCCATTCAGGTCGAAAATAGTGATGGATGTAACGGTAACGTTAAATGGATAATAATAATAATAATAATCTGGGGTCGGCAACAGTAAAGTAATAGGCATTTTTGGCCTAAATAACGTTCAAAATGTGTCATGTCTAATATAAAGATACTGTATTTTGGTAAACAGTAAGAAAGTAATGTGGAATATAGCGAGGTACGAGAGCTTTTCCAGTGTCAGTGAAATGTGGAATGAATATTTGATATGGTCAATCCTTAGGATTATGTTTGAGGACCATTAAAGTAAAGCAAGCCAGTAAATTTATACATTTTTATTAGGAGCTATTTGAAGCTTTGGCCTAAGTTTTATGACAGAGAGAACGCGGGTGCCTTAATAATTGAGTCATCTATGTGAAGTATTGTTTGAAGCCGCATATAAGCGTGCAGAATTAACGTAGAATCCAGTGATTTACGTAAATAAATATATTGCGGGGACCAAACTAGTATAGCTTGCGCGTTAGGTGAGAAGTTGGCTAAATCTACGAGTTAGTATCGCCCTTGTGCATACTTTATTATTCTCAGCGAATTGGACAGAGCCTGTCTGTATCCATCGTTTGCATGAATTTTGGCCACGAATGACGTCCATCGAGACGCATTGAGCATGTGTATAAATGATCTACCCTGAGAGGTAAGGATCATATTCGTCGTTTAGGAAACGCAGATTTCCTTATATTTTATTGACAGCTGCTGGTGAAAATCGTGGATTTTCACTATGATGCGCGTCTAAAGCCACTAGTAGTCACCATAGAACGGCAAGGCTATCACAGAATTACATCCCCAGCCATGAATGTTAATAAGGAGCCGAGTTGAGCCCAATACACTATAAAGATAGGTGTTAAATAATTAAATGACTCAATTACTTAGGAACCACACTTAGCGTAACTCCAGTACTGCAATTGTAAACAAACCTGACCTTGACAGCAGATGAGAGGAGGTGGGGTTGTAGACCACTTCTGCGGCAGCCATCTTGACTAGCCAGCTGGAACGAATTTTATTGCCTGCTAAGGGGAGAGAAGGTCGGTCGACCGGTCCCTTGTAAATTAGAGTCATAGTAGGACACTGAAGAATCTCGATATTTCAATATGCAATTAAGATATGATTATTATGATGATGCCAATTGAATTGAATGGTGTGTTGCAACACACATACGTTGTTGGATCATAGAAATCAGATAATATTTGGCTCAGTTATTCTCTGAGGAGGGAAACTAAACCAAATTAATGTTGGCATCTTCTTTTGGAGTGCATTTTGCCAGTTAACGCTAATTTATGCAGACGGGTATGTGATTTCTAAGAACATGACACGTTTGTAACGATATAAGCCCGACAAGACCCAGAAAATCGTTGTATGGTGAAACTATAAAATATTCTATCCATGTTTATTTTGGAAGGGATAAGTACCACTTTTTTTAAAGCGTTCATATTGATGGAAAGAAGGAAGATGATTCACACGACACGACAAATATTTGTTAATGAATGCAGAAAATAATGAATTTATGCTAATCAAGATAAATGCCATAAGAAACGGAGTAATGTTTTATTACTGTCATTTAGATGTGATATGTGACTTTTGTGTTATGATACTCCAGTTAAGTAATTGTGTCACATGATGAACACTATGGAAACCCATGGAAGTCTGAAAGTATCATTGACAGGATGCTAGAATTAGATTTGAGTGCAGTGTAGCACTATTTTAAGAAGAAAACTCACAGAATAACCCTATTTTATTTGTGGGAATTAAATATAATTTGTCCTTTATTTGTATTTGTTGTATAGCCATGATTTTATACCAGTAAATATTTTATTTTAGGAATATGTTATGTATTTCATGTAGAGTAGTTACCTGGTAGACTCAAATCCTGAGCATGTGGTCGTATGGTGGGCAGGAACGTCCCATACCTCGAAAGACCGTGAGTTAGTTGGGATACGAACACATGGTCCACATGATGACAGTTGGGTACAATATGACTTTTTATAATGATTAGTTTTCAAAATATCGTCTACTTTCAAAATTGAACCTTTTTGGATTTTGTCCCAGTGACCTGGGACTTGTTTTTTTTTGGGTAGAGGGGGTAAATACCCGTCATTTATGTCAAACACTTTCTTTTTGTAAATTTCATAGTTAACAAAATATAGCCCATTTTTAAAAATGAACATTTTTTGGAAAAATGTCAAAAATTCCATGTTTTGTTCTAACGATTACGGACATAAAAGTCATTGGTTTGAGTCTATATATGACTTTTTAGGATGATAAGTTTTCAAAATATAGCCTACTTTCCAAATAATTTTTGGAACAATTTAAAGAATACAAGCTGACCCGGCAGACGTTGTCCTGCCAATCAAAGAAAGTGTTGTAACTTTGTTTCTTGAAGTCCTTTTGGATACACAATATTTTTTTCAATTTCTGTTAACTGCCTCTAAACTATCGTGAATTGAATTAACTAATTTAGAAACATTCGTTGGAGCGTGCACAACAACTCTCCAAAGTTTCATCGCAAACGGATAAATGGCATTTAACGCATACGGGATTTGGTTTAAATGATTCGTGGGCTGTCACTCATTTGTTGAATATACTCGTGCTCTACCAACTGTGAAATGGATTTACTAAGTTAGAAAGCTTCACGTAAGTGTACACAACAACTCATCAAAGTTTCATCGCAATCGATGAATAGTATATGAACGCATACAGGATTTTGTTGGAACGCTTCGCGCGTCGTCACTCATTTGTTACATCTACTCGTGCGCTACCAATATTGTAAAATGGATTTACCAAGTTGAACACCTTCCGTGGCGTGTACACAACAAATCATCAAAGTTTCATCGGAATCGGATGAATGACATATGAACGCATAAGTGATTTTCTTTAAACGATTCGCGTGGCGTCACTCATTTGTTGAATCTACTCATGTGCTGCCTATTGTAAAATAGATTTACTAAGCCTGAAACCTTCTCTGGCGTGTACTCAATGATTCACCAAGGTTTGATCGCAATCGGATGAATGATATATGACCGCATACGGGACATTGTGGAAACGATTCGCGCGCCGTCGCTCTTTTGTTGAATCTACTCGTGCGCTACTTATTAAAAACTGGATTTACTAAGACAGAAACATTTCCTGGAGTGTACACAACAATTCACCAAAGTTTCATCGCAATCGGATAAATGGTATATGGACGCACACGGTACTTTGTTGAAATGATTCGCGTGCCGTCACTCATTTGTTGAATCTAGTCGTGCGCTACCTAATGTGAAATTGATTTACTAAGCCAGAAGCCTTCCCTGGAGTGTACACAACATCTCACCCAAGTTTCATCGCTATCGGACGAATGGTATTTGAACGCATACGGGACCTTTTTGAAACGCTTCGCGCGTCGTCGCTCATTTGTTGAATCTATTCGTGCGCTATCTATTGTAAAATGGATTTACTAAGCCAAACACCTTCCCTGGAGCTCACTCAAGATCTCACCCAAGTTTCATGGCAATCGGATGAATGGTATATGAACGCATACGGGACTTTGAAACGCTCTAACGTGCCGAGACAAACAGTAGAATTCGACATCACTGCCACCTTTGGTATAAAACACAACTTTTCGCCACGGGCGGAGTGTATGTAATGGCGGTAGTTGCACAGGTAGCGACCAGGTGGCTCTAACGTGCAGGGACAAACCGTTCAAAGACATCAGCTTTCACGAAGGCCAAGGCCAATGGTTTCCATGGCGACTGTTTCTGACTGTATATTGTGGTTCTAAAATTGTGTGTAAATTGAGGTTCTAAAATTGTGTTCATTCCACCTACCGTGTCAGATTGTGAATCTAAACCATACATGGACCCACCCAAATATACATACCAAATTCCATCAAAATCGGTCCAGTCGTTTAGGAGGAGTTCAGTCACATACACACGAGTCGAAGAATTATATATATAAAGATAATATTTTTTGACTGAGAGGGGGATTGACTTAGGTATTGTAGTTAGCATATGATTTTATATGATTTTTAGTTTAAACATATAGCATACTATCCCAATTTACCTTTTTTTAAAAAACAAATTTGAAATGTATAATGTTTTTGACTAGACGTGGAATGGAGTTGAGAGGCAATCATTAACCTTAGAGTAGTTTGGATTCTTGGAACTTTAGTGTGTTGTTGTTGCTTACAAACATGGCGGTAAGCATTATGCTATCATAAAAAGGGCTGAGATACTTTCCAAGAACAAGAGAAATATCCTCTAAATACATTGACAAAAATAACTTGTCAAATAAGCCATTACAAATAGGGTACCACAAAATAACTTGTCAAATAAGCCATTACAAATAGGGTACCCCTTTTACACCCCACTTTTGCACCCACTTTTCGCACTCCACATTTGCACCCACTTTGCACCCACTTTGCACCCACTCTTGCACCCACTTTGCACCCACTTTGCACTCACTTTTACACCCACTGTTCACTCACTTTTCACTCACTTTTACACCTACTTTGCACACACTTTGCACCCGAACATTACATCATCTGACATAATAAAAATAGGCATGGATGGTTGTCGAGACCGAGATAAGAGCGGGGGTAATGAATTTATAGTGATAGGATCGGAAAACCCATTATCACTTCAATAGTGACATCGAGCAAAAATTGTACTCTGGAATTCATGGAATCTTAGTGTGTTGTTGTTGTTGCTGCTTACAAGTCATTTATGTCAAACACACTTTTTTTTTTGCAAAATTCCTAGTTTCCAATATATAGCCCATTTTTTTAAATGAACATTTTTGGAAAAAATGTCAAAAATTCCATATTTTGTTCTAACGATTAAGGATATAAAATCCATTGGTTTGATTCTATATATGACTTTATAGGATGATTAGTTTTCAAAAATATAGCTTACTTACCAAATATTTTTTAGAAAAATTTAAAAAAATATAATATTTTTCCACTCAGAATGGGATTAACATAGGTGTTAGAGTTAACATATGACTTAATATGATTCTTTTTAGTTTAAGCATGTAGTCTACTTTCCCCATTCACCTTTTTTTGGAAAAAAAAAATAATGTTCTTGACTAGGCATGGGATAGAGGTAAGAGTACGAGTTGAGAGTACCTTAGATTACTTTAGATTTTTTGAAAGTTTAGTGTGTTGTTGTTGCATACAAACATGGCAGTAAGCATTATGTTGTGATAAAATGGACTGATATACTTTCCAAGACCAAGAGAAAAAAATCCACTAAATGCATTGACAAAATAACTTGTCAAATAAGCCAACACAAAATGCCCAACATAAGACCCCACACATAAACTAATACATAAGCTAATTTGTAAAATGTTAAACACTTGCATGGTATTACATTTTAGGTAATGCATGCGAAACATGAACTCACTTATCTGTTGTATGAGAAGGACTCGTCAACAATGACCTGCCAACAATGGACACTGCTTGCACATTTTAATTACTACCCACTTCTCTCCACTCCTGATGCAAAATGAACATGTAAAACACAAATTGGAAAAATCCATGTTTCCATATTGACAAATAGAAAAAAACATTAAACTGAAATTATAAAAACTGTAAATGGGAATTTGGTAAATTGACAAATGTGAAAACAACAAATTGAAAAATCCATGTTTCTATATCATGAAATTGAAAAACTTTGAACTGACATTTTAAGAACTGTAAATGGGAAATTGTGAAATTGATAAATGTGTAAACAACAAAATGCAAAATACATGTTTCCATATTATGAAATTGAAAAACTTAAAACTGACATTTAAAAAAAATCTGAAAATGGGAAATTGGAAAATTGACATATGTGTAAACAACAAAATGAAAAAAAAAATCCAGTGGGGAGTAGTGATCATGTTGTACAGTAACCTATAAGACTAGCATAAGGATAGTTGCATTACATGTAAATCACAAATTGTAAAAAATCCGTGTTTTCATATTAACAAATAGATCAAAAACATTAAACTGAAATTTAAAAAACTGTAAATGAGAATTTGTTAAATTGACAAATGTGAAAACAACAAATTGGAAAATCCATGTTTCTATATCATGAAATTGAAAAACTTTAAACTGACATTTTAAAAACTGAAAATGGGAAATTGTGAAATTAATCAATGTGTAAACAACAAAATGCAAAATCCATGTTTTCCATATTATGAAATTGAAAAACTAAAAACTGACATTAAAAAAACTGAAAATGGGAAATTGGAAAATTGACATATGTGTAAACAACAAAATGAAAAAAAAAATCCGTTTGGGGTAGTGATCATGTTGTACAGTAACCGGTAGGACTAGCATGAGGATAGTTGCATGTACCTTATATACTTTGTGTATGTGCATCAGCCTTTGGATTAGCTTAAGTTAGATTTGGTAAAGTTAGGTTTAATGAGGTTAGGTATGTGACCTTGTAGTTTAAACTTTTAGGAAAATGTAAAAAAGTAAAATCTAAAAATCAAAAAAATCTTAAATTTAAAATGTAAAATCTAAAATCTCTAAATGAGGTATCTGCAGGTTATGACAACACATTTATGATTTAGTCCATGTTGATGTGTGGTATCCAATTACTGCTGACTTTGCATGATCATCACCCATTGTCTTGATCAACACCTGGGGGGGGGGGGTTCAAATTACTGCAGCGTTAGTCATAGGAATAGAACTGTGCGCTCTCTGCCATGTCAGCAACATGACACCGGAAGGAACACCTGTGTAATATCCAATGACTGCTAACTTTGTATAATCATCACCCATTGTCTTGATGAACACGTGAGGTTTCAAATTACTGCAGCGTTAGTCATGGCAACAGAACTGTGTGCTCTCTGCCATGTCTGTAATATGACACAGGAAATCACAAGACGTCTTACTGTACGTACTATCTCCTCAGTTTTAACATCTTAAGAACAAGTATTAGTCTCTTTCAACTACAAATGACTCGTTAGAACACATCCATCCACCAAGTTAGATCACTTGACCTGCTCTCAAATGGCATGTGCCTCGTAGCCCTAACGTAACGTTACGTACGAACAAAACAAAATGTGACTTGTTAGCTCTTATCATGCATGTGCACAGGTGAACACTTGTGTGTTAGGTCATATTACACATGAACTTATATTTTCCCACGTAAGTGCATTTCTCTGTTCCACAAGATACAAATTTGATTGCTGGAATGTATCCTGCACTGTTTACGCGATATAGCTTTGCCAGGTAGTTCTCTACATATAGCAATTTTACCACTGCTCTACCTACGCCTTTTGCTCTTTTGGCTTTCTTACAGTCTAGTGTGTGATAGACAGCATAAACTGTATATCAAACCCAGTTCACCTTTGTATTTGTAATCCAAGTAATAATTTGAAAAGACACAAATATAATCAGTTGTAAACGTTATCTCTGTTTTGTTTTGTTTAATATGTTTATGACATGAATATTAACCTGAAATCGAACCCCTGGTGAAAAGGCTAACAGCTTAACCACTGCACCACTATGCCCTTGTTTCTTAGTTCAATTTGTTCTAGGCCTCAGACCTGGAAATCGAGTTAAGACCACCAGTACAAGAGCTAAAAGTGCTTACCGCTGCAACACAAAAAAATAATGGATAAATGGTAACATTAGACAACCGGAAATGATTATATTTCTGTTAGCAATGCATTTTGTCATTAGCCTACTGTCTGAGCAATGACAGCAACACAGTTTAGTTTACAACAAGCGAGTGTGTGTGTGTGTATAGATTATTAGCCTCAAGTATTTAAAGCTTGTTGTGTGTAGCAACCATTTTGTCTCGGTAACCACTGATCATTTTTAGCCTATTTTCAATTTTGAAAAAATAGGCTTATGAGATCACCTTTTGTCCGTGTGTGTGTGCGTGTGTGTGTGTGTGTGTGTGTGCGTGTGTGTGTGATTCGTGTGTGTGTCCCCCCCTAATAAAATCGAAACGGCTGGAGCGATTTCAATGAAACTCGGGAAGTTCATAGCACTATTCCCGGCGACCTCGACCGTGCCCTTCAAATTTTGTTACGTCTCTCCAATCCAACATGGCGGCTGTGCGAAATACTTCACTAGCATTCAATATCTCCGAAACTATTACCGATATCGCCCTGAAATTGTGTACGGTGATAAAGGGCACTGCTAGAAGTTCACCTATGAGAATTTCAAAAACCTGGTGACTACAAAACCAACATGGCGGCCAAGCGAAGTTGAGACATTTAAATAGACTTTACTCGCGTTTTAACTATCTAAATGTAATGAAACTTGGTACAGCAAATGTTTATACACATTGTAATGCACTGGAGTCTAATTTAGTTCAATTGTTTACATAACCTCAAAATGGCGGCTGTGCGAAATATATCACTGACATTCTATATCTCCGAAACTATTACAGATATCACCCTGCAATTTTGTACGGTGATAAAGGGTACTGATACAGGTATACCTATGTATATTTCATAAACCTGTAAAGTACGAAACGAACATGGCGACCAAGCGAATTTAAAATATTTTAATAGACTTTTCTCGTGATTTAACTCTCTGAGCGCAGTGAAATATGGTACAGTAATTGATTTTGCAGATTGTAATGCACTGCCATCTAATTTAATTCAATTGCTTACATAACCTCAAGATGGCGGCTGTGCGAAATTTTAAAATTAAGTTTTAATTTCTTGTGTCGTAATCATGCGATCGAAGTGAAAGTTTGAATAATGAACTTAGGCAATAATTGTCCTTGAATGGTACATAACTCTATGGCCTATACACATAACACTCCTAAAAGGTGAGCTCCCGAAATATTTAGACGGTTCTCAATATCTATGAATCTTTTACAGCAACCAAACTGAATTTTTTTATGTTCATAGAGACTATGAACATATGTTCACCTATAGGACTTTCAGGAACCTGGTGAGCACAAATCCAACATGGCGGCGACGCGAAGTATAAATATTTAAATGGACGTTTCTCGCGAATTAACTATCCGAGTGCCGTGAAACGTTGCACGTTAAATGCTTATACAAATGTTGATCCACTGGCATGTAATTTATTTCAATGGTTTGCATTATCACAAGATGGCTGCTGTGCGTAATTTTAAAATCTCGTTTTTACTTCTTGTTGTCTAATCATGCGATTGAAGTTTGAATACCACACGTACACAATAATCTTAATGTAATAGTACAAAAATAAAAATCCAACCTGGCGACCATCTGAAATATTTAGACGGTTCTCAATATCTACGAATCTGTTACAGCAATTAAACTGAAATTTTGTATGTTGATTGTGGCAGTTAACATAAGTAGGATATATGAAAATAGGCTGTATAGTTCTTCACGGAACTACTTGTTGTGTTTTAGCTATCATCTTTAACCAATCAATTAAAGATAGTCTACTCTTAATTCTTGATAAATCATAGTTTGCGTACACCGTTTCTCATTTATTAACCCATACCTGCAACCTATACTCTCTCTATACTGCAGTTTGATCTGAAAACAAGTTTCAATGGTAAAATACTTGTCAGTCAAGATACCTGTAGCCTTCACTAATTCTTTCTCTACCTAGCTATGTTTCATCACGCATGGTAAACATCTCACATGTTCGTATCCAATTATTAGTTTATAAAATCTCAGGTGAATGACCTTGATGTATTATTAGTTAGCGAGATATTAACAAAAGTGTAGTTAAGCCCTTTTGTCAAAAATAAATAATACATTCAAAAACAGAATGTCACCTCAAGTCCAACGACCTCTCATACAAGTCCTTAGCCTTATTGGTTCATGAAATATTAAAAAGCTAATGACCTATTAGTTTTGGATCTTTTGGTAATCTAAAAAAAAATCTCATCTATAAATCATTATTCAAAAAGCCTGCCCACTTACAAAACAAGATGTTCAGTAAAGAACATATAGCCTACTTTCTCCTAAATGCATGGGTATTGTTATAACTCTTTGTCCTTTTCAAGGAGTATAATTGAATGTTGGTTGTAGCAGCTTGTTGAAATACAACGTGCTATAGGGATATTAAAAATGAATATGAGGTGCCCTTTGCTAGTGCTACCTCTGTAAAAAAAAATCATTCAATTCGGTTTCACCGTTTTTGAATTGATCTGGGGAATGGATTTGTACACATACATGGCCGCTATTTGCAAACTATTGGGCTGATGACCTTGTAGTCAGTCATAAGATGCTTTCCACAAAAAGGCATGTTGTTGCAAAATCCGGTAGAGATCAAATTATTAGGATGGTCGAAATTTGATTTAAGCTTTTATCATTTGGGTGGCCGTCATTCCATTTCCGTCAAGATGGCGGCGATATAAAACATGACACTGAGGTGCCATTTGCTAGTGCTACCTCTGTACCAAATTTCGTTCAATTCGGTTTCACCGTGTTTGAATTGATAGGGGGAATCGATTTGCACACATACTTGGCCACCATCTGCAAACTATTGGTCTGATGATCTAGCAGATTGGTCAGAATATGCTTCCCACATAAAGATTTGTTGTTGCAAAATTTGGTAGAGACTAGATTATTAGGTTGGTCGTAATTACATTTTAGCCTTTAACATTTGGGTGGCCGCGATTACGTTTCCGTCAAGATGGCGGTGATATAAAACATGACACTGTGGTGGCCTTTTCTAGTGCTACCTCTGTACCAAATTTCGTTCCATTCGGTTTCACCGTGTTCGAATTAATAGGGGGAATCGATTTTCACACAAAGATGGCCGCCATCCGCAAAATATTAGGCTAATGACCTATTAGTTTGGTCAAAGGATGCTCCCTCCATAATGGTATGTTGATGCAAAATTTGTTAGAGATCGGATGATTAGGTTAATCGTAATTTGATTTAAGCTTTGAATATTTGTGTGGCCGCCATTACGTTTCCGTCAAGATGGCGGCGATATAAAACATGACACTGAGGTGCGCTTTGCTAGTGCTACCTCTGTACCACATTTCATTCCATTCGCTTTCACCGTGTTCGAATTAATAGGGGTAATCGATTTTGACACAAAGATGGCCGCCATCCGCAAACTATTAGGCTAATGACCTATTAGATTTGTCAAAGGATGCTTCCTCCATAAAGGTATGTTGTTGCAAAATTTAGTAGAGATCGGATGATTAGGTTAGTCGTAATTTGATTTAAGCTTTTAACATTTGTGTGGCCGCCATTACCTTTCCGTCAAGATGGCGGTGATATAAAACATGACACTGAGGTGCCCTTTGCTAGTGCTACCTCTGTACCAAATTTCATTCCATTCGGTTTCACCGTGTTCGAATTAATAGGGGTAATCGATTTTCACACAAAGATGGCCGCCATCCGCAAACTATTAGGCTAATGACCTATTAGATTTGTCAAAGGATGCTCCCTCCATAAAGGTATGTTGTTGCAAAATTTGGTAGAGATCGGATGATTAGGTTAGTCGTAATTTGATTTAAGCTTTGAACATTTGTGTGGCCGCCATTACGTTTCCGTGAAGATGGCGGCGATATAAAACAGGACACTGGGGTGCCCTTTGCTAGTACTACCTCTGTACCAAATTTCGTTCCATTCGGTTTCACCGTGTTCGAATTAATAGGGGCAATCGATTTTCACACAAAGATGGCCGCCATCCGCAAACTATTAGGCTGATGACCTATTAGTTTGGTCAAAGGATGCTGCCCCCATAAAGGTATGTTGTTGCAAAATTTGGTAGAGATCGGATGATTAGGTTAGTCGTAATTTGATTTAAGCTTTGAACATTTGTGTGGCCGCCATTACGTTTCCGTCAAGATCGAAGCGATATAAAACATGACACTGAGGTGTCCTTTGCTAGTGCTATCTTTGTACCAAATTTCGTTCAATTTGCGCTCACCGTGTTCGAATTGATAGGGGGGGACAGACATTCAGAGTACACACACTCTCTCTCTCTCTCACACACACACACACACACACACACACACACTCACACACATACATACACACACACAGACAGACACACTTTTTTCGCCCTGTAGTGATCTCATAAGTCTACTTTCATTTTTTTCAAAAATCGAAAGTAGGCTAATAATACAAGTACGCATGCGTAAAAAACAAAACAAAAACATGTTAATTCATAGTAGCAATCGGCTCTTCACATTCGTTTCATGTGGAACAACGTTTAATTTCATCATAGCATTAGGGGTCATGGGGGCAGTCCATAGGGACCAGTCCAAAGGGACCGGTCTAAAGGGATTAGTCAAAAAGGACCCGTCAACAAGGACCCATCCACAGGGGCTCGTCCTCAAGGACCCGTCAACAAGGACCCGTCAACAATGTCCCGTCCACAGGGACCCGTCCACAGGGACTCGTCCACAAGGACCCGTCCACAGGGGCCTGCGTGTGCGTGCGGGGGAACATATGATTACGTCAGCAACTCATCTCATCTAGTTTCAAATTTAGCCACTATGACGCGCTCAACACAGGAAGTGCGTGGAAACATACGAATTCGTCAGCGAAACATGAACTCACTAGTCTGTTGTATGAGTATCAGTTTAGTAGTGGCATCAAGCAGCAAAAGACGTTTACTTACACACAATCCATCATTATGGTAAGCTCTTTTTTCTTATCATTATGGAAATCTCCTTATTAGAATAAAATGTTTTAGTGGTTCTGGTCACTTATAGCTAAACTGTAATAGATATGATTTTTTTGTGTTTCTTTATAGGCTACTACAATAAATATTCTCAAGGCTATGGGGGCAGAACTGTTGATTAGAGAGAAAAAAAAAGCTCACTGAATTACCAATGCATACTCTTTTCCGAATCATTAACATTCAAAAAGGTGACACAATGTATGGTGAACGTGTATTATGTGTTAGTGAAAATTTTCAGACATTCCTTCCTACAGGTTTTAATGATATGTCAGAAAGTGTGCTCGAGGATCTAAATCGTGGTGGACATTCTCTATATCTAATTTATGAGGGTATAAAAAACAATAAATGTATTGTACATTCTGGCTTTGAAGTTAGGTTAGGTTAGTTTAGGTGGGTTAGGCAGAATGGCTGCGGTATGAATCAAAAAGTCAGCTCCTGTCAGTTTTGCCTCACAAGGTTGAGTGTACCCCATTCCAACCCTCAGCCTAGAATCAAATTTCTTGACAGATCCAGGACTCGAACTCGAGCCTCCACAGTAACAGCTTAAAATGCTAGCCACTACACCAAGAGGTGGACAATATAAGGCTGGTCTTGATTTTACATGATTAATCATTAATTACATAATAATAATAATAATGTTAATAATAATAATATTAATAATGTTAATAATAATAATAAAAATAATAAATATTCCATTTAGCAACTTCACGGCCGAACTCTCCCTGTGATGTCATCCACGGTCTCAGGACGTGGCGGCCATCTTACGCATTAGCCCTTGCGCCAGCTCTGACTGACCCCTCCATAAGAATAACATAGGGCTGGTTGCGCGCGGTCGCCATCTTGCGCATTAGCCCCTGCGCCAGAACCGCCTTATATTTCCTACTTCTATGTCTTTGCTTGATGGCGTCTTTAATATATCGACAGCCACCATAACTCGCCGCGTGTTTGCCCCCACAGTTTACACACGTGGGGCTGTCCTTATGCACCTTGCAATCTGTGTGACGATGATTACCGCCACACCTATTACAGCGGGTAGCATGCCTGCAATTCGCGGCGTTGTGGTTCAAGCGCTGACATTTGTAGCACTGGAATATGAGTGAGGAATGTTGTGTACTCGGTGGGCGGCGTCGCGGCGCCCTAGTTGCTGTGTTAGGGTTCTTGCGGGACTTGAGTTTGCGCAACGCTTGTTCTGATGTAGAAGGCTCATGTTCTGTAGAAGAGGGCTGGTTTTGGGCTGAATTTGTGGATATGATAGGGATATTTGGCTCTGGGTCAGTGGCGTGAGAGATGGAGTGGCTAGGGGGAGGGTCGGTTTCAGTAGGAGGAGTAAGTTTAGGTTTTGCAGTAGTGATTTTAACTGGGATGACTGAGATCGTTTGTACTGGAGTTAAGGATAGGGAGTGAACTGTTTGGGTCTGCTTGGATGAAGGATATTTAGGCATAGGAGGTGGAATTAGGATGGTTTGGGTAGATTGCACCTCACTGGTCTCCTGGATTTCCGTTTGAGTGTGCCTAGCTTGTGGATCGGTTGGACAGGGGCACACGTAAAAATGCTGGGGAATGGCTGAGTGTTGCTGAAGCGCGTCACTCAATGTTCTGAGATGTCTCTCGTGAGTTGGAATGATTGAGACATAATGCTGGCATGTCTCCTCTATACATGAAATGATCCTGGCATGGGGCGCAAGTGCGTGGCAGATGGCCTGTCTAAGTGTTTCTGGATGGAGGTTTCGAGGCGGGTGAGTCATAAGCATCGTGCCCCACATGGGAGGTCCCGCTTTAGGATTGTCAGCATACAGTTGCTCTGTCATATCCATCTCGAGTATCCAGTTAGTGCGGGTAGATGAGCGAGTGTTTGTACGTGTATTCCTGAAGGTATCCCAGACGGGATCGGCTGGATCGTACTCTTCAGGGTTGGGAACAGCTTTAATTGAAAAGTATCCTTTTATGGCCGCTAGAATGCACTCGCCCTGTTAGGATTACCTTATGCGAAACTTTTCCGCCAGATGCCATGACTGGTCTAGTCTATGTGGGACTCCAATGGTTTGGAATTCAATACGCATCGAATTTGAAGAATGACAAGTTGATAATACGATAATATTTTATTTTAAAGCATTTGTAACAGCCTATTGTGTGTTATTAGAAAATGTTATTGGAACTAAAGAACAAAGCGATCCCACATAGTACCTGTAGTCTACTCTATCTGTTGGTGCTAGTTCAGGCTTTTTTTTTTTGCCAAATAGCAATCGAAAATAAAGAATGAACATGTACACTAAAATTGCGCTCTGGCGATTTGAATTGCATAGTCTTTGATCGATTGTTTTCTTTTACTACAGAGCTCTAAGTGGTATTGTTAACATGCTTGTCCACATAGTTGGTATACACACGTCACTGTTAGGTCATGGAAAGATTTGTTAATACAATTAAGGTGGTGAAAACCATGGACAGCCAGACGTGTAAACACATGTCTCAACTCAAAGTTGGGCGTTGCCCACGTCCGGTCGATCATGTCTCCAGTTCCATAAAATTCTTGAGATATGTCTTCTCTTTTTTTTTTCAACAAAGACGTAGTAGTTTTTCCGAGGCTCTGGTGTTTGGTAGAGGTATGATTCTATTATACTCCTTGATAACCGGGTGAGTTAGCCGTGGTCGTTACGGCATGACTGCTGGCAGTCGCTCACATCCGGGAGGCGAGGAGGTTCGAATCCCCCCGCCGGCAACCTTGAAGATGGTCTTCTGTTTCCAGGTAAATGCCGGGGTTGATCCCTAACTATAGGCCACTGCCGCTACCTTCCAACTCCTCGCCCTTCCATTCCAACTTTCCTCCCCAACGGTACTTGTAGCTCACCCATTGGGTGTCCGTCTCGAAGCAGCTACAAAAACTGGCGAGCCGAACATGTCCTCGGACACTCCCGGCACTAAAAGCCATACGCTAAAAAAATAAATAAAAAAACTCCTTGATAAAGACAAAGAGTTATAACTACTGTATACCAATAAATTGAGGAGAAAGTAGGCTATATTTTCTTTACTGAACATCTTGTTTTTAGCTTATTTTCATTTATTAAACAATAGGCTTATGAGATCACCTTTTGTCCGTGTGAGTGTAAGTTATGTGTGTGTCCCCCTAAATAAATCTAAATGGCTGGAGCGATTTCAATGAAACTTGGTAAGTTCATAGTACTATTTTGTCCGACCCCGACCGTGGCCTTCAAATTTTATTACGTCTCACCAATCCACTAAGGCGTCTGTGCGAAATATTTCACCGGCATTCTATATCTCCAAAACTATTACTGATATCACCTTGACATTTTGTACGGTGATAAAAGGCACTGCTAGAATTTCACCTATGTAACTTTCAAAAACCTGTTAGGTACAAAACGAACATGGCAGCCAAGCGAAGTCGAAACAAATAGACTTTTCTCGAGATTTAACCATCCGAACGTAGTGAAACTTAGTACAGAAAATGTTTATACACATTGTAATGCACTGACATCTCATTTAGTTCAATTGTTTACATAACCTCAAGATGGCGGTTGTGCGAATTTAAAAAATCACGGTTTTATTTCTTGTGTCCTAATCATGCGATTCTAGTTTGAATATTACACCTACGCAATAATCTTCATGTAATAGTACATAACTCTATGGCCTACATATATGAAATCCAACATGTCGACCATCCGAAATATTTAGACGGTTCTCTATCTACGAATCTATTACAGCAATCAACCTGAAATTTTGTATGTTGATAGAGACAATTAACATAAGTAAGATATATGAAAAAAGGGCTATTTAGTTCTTCACGGAACTACTTGTTGTTATTGTTGATATTGTTGTTGGGAACTTTGGTAAGTCATTAACCATACTACGTACTCCCATTGATATTTTTTAATCTATTTAATGTTAATTTTAGGCATTCGCTAGAACACTTTCTCTAGTACAGCCATCACAAAAACACAAATTATCACACAAATCCCACACCCACCCAAATACACGGGACTATATGACCACGATGTCTCAGCTCCTAAAATAAGCAACAACAAAAATTTTGATCGATAACCTGTGTTACGTTGATGGCTGTAGTAGTGTGTGTATTTGTTATTCAGGTGAGGATCGGGAAGGAGGCGATCGTGGCCTTAAGTTAGGAATCATCACAGCATTTTCCTGGATTAAAAGTGGGGAAACCATGGAAATCCACTTCCAGGATGGTTGAGACGGGAATAGAACCTGCCTCTTCTCATTTGTTCCCCGTCCCAGCCCTCAAACCATTTTTTGGCAGATCCGGAAATCAAACCCGAACTGCCAAAAATGATATCCGCTACACCACGAGGTGGTCTATTCTTCAATTCAATTCGTTGAGAAGCAAAGTTCAATATTAACCGATGACCATATTTGGACGTTTGAAATTATTCATCTGTAATAACTTCTAGAATTAAAATGGGGGAGGGGGGAGCGTGGTGGCGCAGCGGTCAAGCTGTTGGCCTCTCACCAAGGTGGACCGGGTTCGATTCCCGGTCAATGCATGTGCGATTTTCGAAGTGAATTGCCATGTCCTGTGGTTCGGTTTCCACGTAAAACGGAGGTCCCGTGGCTCATGATCGCATGATTAACGGTCACGTAAAACAAAAAGCTTCCTTCCTTCCTAGAATTAAAATTTTGATTAATTTTAATTTGTATGCACTGTATTTCTTAATTAATTCATAGCATAATTTCAATTTATATTGCACCCTTCAATAAAGCATTGTTTTATCAAGATTCTTTCTACGGGGTCGTGCTCAGTCCTGGATGCTTTTCAAAGCAAAGTTCGCAAAAACAACATGCTCTAATGAATAGAAAGGTCCATAACAGAAGCTATACTAGAAATAAAATGAATAACAAGAAGAATAAAAAGTATTTAATGACTGAAAAATTGTGTGCATAATAATAATAATAATAATAATAATAATAATAATAATAATAATAATAATAATAATAATAATAATAATAATAATAAAAGGAAGTCTTCCCTGACTTTCACTCCCATAAGAAAATAAATATATTACTGAGCGGTAAGGACTCGCTCACACAACAAAACAATACTTCACTCAAAGCTTCACTCAAAATGATTAATCATAACATAAAATTGAGCGGTAAGAACTCACTCCTCACAACATATGGATGCAAGTCCATTTTTTTTTCTGGTCAAGAAGTTATATAATGCGTGGTGTACTGCCTTTTAATAAGAAAATGAGTACTGATGCGAGTCCGTTTACAACTGAAACAGTCATATTGCTCACGGAGTTGCATCTTTTTTTTTAAATCACACTATGGCTATGGGACCCACCCTTAATTAACACACTATAATTACTACTGACACATGCAAGATCTAATAATACAAAAAGATGAACAACCTCCCTGAGATTCTAGCCGGTGCCAAAGCACACAAGATAAAACGAGCATGCCGAAAATAGGCCAAAAAGCTCGCATCACAAAATGGGAACACAGCCTCGCACATCCTTATGCCACACGGGGTCATTGAACGAGTAAAATAAACACACAAGAAGTCAAGCAACAACAACAAAATACAAGCCTAACGGCTGAAAACTATATTTACATTTTATAAAACGCCAGACAAACAGATGTTTCGGAATATACCTTAAAACATGGACAGCACCCATTTAATCAATCAAATACTCTTTATAACCGATCAGGGTTTTGTGAATTTAAATAACATCTTATATTGAAATACAGGAACCTGGCCTGCTACTAATGACCACAGTTGTTATCTGATTTGAGCGCTCCCCTCCTTGTATGAGTTATCGCTGCCTCGACTCTCTCTCAGTCATTCAAGCTCGGTGCTAATTATACATGAGACCACTGATCCCGTTATCCATCAGGAAACGCGAAACGACATATCTCACTCATCCCCTTGGATGGCAAGAACACAAATACATTCCACAAGCTCAGCCTCGCGAGGTTATGAACTGGGCTGATATGCAGCAAGTCAGAATAATCTCAATGATATATTCCCGCTAACACATCGTAAAATCACACTATACACCATAAGGCTTGGACTGACTCACTCATAAACATACTAACTGGGTCGGCTCAAAACAGATCAACCTACATTGCGTCCATAGACACATTAAACAAAATAAACAACAAACTTGGATGCAAGAGTGCCATCCCGTATAGACCTGCTAGACAAGCAACTAGCAAAATAATCCTGATCCGTCATAAATTCTGCTCACAAATAATCTTTACCCTCCAAATTCTATATTTAATCTCAAAATTAATTCAGTTCCATTTTTGTTATAAGGCATACTTCCGAATTTAAAATGCTTGACCGCGATTTACGCAAGCGAATGCGAGCACAAGCTGCGCATAGCCCCGTATAGTTGAACCAAAATCACGATATTTACAAAATACAAACCGCTCAGCTTGTCCCATACTTAAAGTGTCAGTAAACAAGATCTAAGAATCTACATTACCAAACAAGCAAACAAATATCTACAAAAATACGTCCCATAAAACCATAGCTGATTTAATAAATAAATAAATAAATTCATTTGTACTCATTCCTATAGAACAGCGTCAGGAAAACATCTGCAGCCATCACTCCTTTAAAATGCTTAGCTCGCCATCGACATCTTCTGGCAAAAGACCTGCTGGTTCCAAGATCCGTCCTCGTTCCTAGACGTCATCTCGTGCTGAATTAAAATAAAGTTTGTCAGATACACACACGATATATTTCCTATTAAAATCACCGATCAAGTACTAAATTCCTTGACCGTCTATTGGTGAATTATATTCGATGAACTCCCCTATCTGGTAGTACTTGGGACTAAAATAAATCACTGGAGTTACACTTATAACTTGACGAAAATGTTCCATGTTCACAAACATGACAAATTATGCAGTGTATGCCTCGTGTCCTCAGACACCTGAATAAAGGCCTTACGTCCTCAAATGCTCAAATAAAAGTCATCTCTCGAAGCTTCCTGGACCATTTATAAATGAAACTGGCTAGAGTAGACATGGAAGGGGATTTATGGAAAAATATTCCATAATAATTATCAGACTAGCATGCGATCGGTACCATTGATTTCGTAGCAATGTGGAGGTTACGATCATGCTGTAGCTAGCTGGAATCGATCGTGGAATTAATCCGTAGATAACTCCCACGTTAATTCACCAGGGTGCGTTATAACGCCGAGTTGCCGCTTAAACAGAGCGTCTTGATATTATTGGTTCAGACTCTTGTAGATCTTCGCGCGCTCTTACTTGTATTCCTGCCACAGGGAGTGGTTAACATGAAGATTGACCAATTACATCGTAGCATTCAATTCTCTTCTTGGCGCCAACTCTCATAGCAACAGCCCATATTGTGCATACCCAAGCCTCTCTTTGCGCTAAAAGTTGCACCTGTCCTATGTGTCATGAATTTTATGCTACTTTCTAAAATACCACAGGAGCTTAAACCATTGTGTTCTCTCTGCCACTGATTTCTCAACATTTCCCAACTCCGACTGGCTCTCATATCTGCTGTCTGTAGAAATGTATCAAATGATGATGAATAATTTATTAGTATCCTTTATACAGCCTGTGGATAAAGGATTCACAATCCTCCTGCTTGGAAAAAATCGAACATAGCATATAGTCGATTTTTTAAATACACATAACATCTGTAATCCATTTCTGCCGATCCTAGAGAAATCTCCCTCTCATAAGTCTAGTCTAGTCGCCACTGTCGTTGGAGTGTCGACATGCACTCGTGTTTACTTCTTGCTCATTCATTCATTCAGACCTCCCCAGCTTGCCTGCTCGTCTGATCGCCTAAGGCTAGTACCTCTCCTGCCCAGTATCCTTATCTCTCTCGCTCGCTCGCTGTGTCATCATCGTCATAGCTCATTTGTGTTTGACAACAACAGGCTGCCCCCAACTTCCTTGTTCAACTGACGTACTCATTGACCCCCGTATACTTGGATGTGCAAAAGTACTTCCATATATTCAATTTGCAGCATTATTTCTGCGTTCCCAAGGTTCGCTAGTAAAATACACCTTTAAATTCGCTGCATTGTAGACAGACATTGTACCCGTACTCAATTCTTTTACTCTGTATGCGTTGTTACCAAGATTACGCACAATACAGAAGGGTCTAATAAATTTGGGACTGAACTTGTTGAATACCTTCTTTTCTGGATCAGAATTCGTTGGTTTCCGTACTAACACAAGCTCGTTTGCTAATAGTTCTCTGTGATACCTCTTATTTCTGACACGACGTAATCTGCGATCCGCCTGGTTTCTCATATGGACTCTCGTTCTCTCAATTCTCAACTCATGACCAACATGGGATCTTGTGGGCAATTGATGATGTTGCTCCATGATCTTACTGGATATTCGTTCATGTGCATGACCATGGGAATCTGGCCTGTCGACTCATGTCTAGTTGTATTCATACAGGTCTCTACGTCTTTGATCCTGTCTACCCACTTGTGATGTTCATTGGGAATAAAGATTCTTAAGTATTTAGTAACGCATTTTATTGCGCGTTCGCTAGGATTAGCTTGAGGGTGGCGAACTCTACTAAACATGTGTTTTACATCCAAGTCCTCCATACCTTTCTTGAATTCGGCGCTCGTAAAATAGCTTCCATGATCCGACAATATAAACTCTGGTTTTCCAAGGATTGGAATAACTCTATTTCGAATACGACTGAGTACTTGTTTCGATGTAGTTTTCTGAATGGGGCACAATACAACAAACTTAGAAAACACATCAATACACACTAGTAAGTGACGGCAACCTCGCCTGCCTTTCGGGATCGGACCGAAACAATCTAGTGCCACAAGCTCGCAGGGTTTCTGAGGTAGCAATGGTCTAGGATACTGCCTCATTAAGTAATTATTCGGCTTCGTCCTCTGACAAAGATCGCAAGTCTTTATTACGTCACAGATGGTAGTCCTCATTCGCAGCCATGTAAACGTTTCTCCTATGGTCGCTTGTGACATGTCGATTCCCACATGACCGAAACTTTCATGTATGAGCCAAGTAAATCCTCTTTGTAATGATGCAGGTACCATGATACGTAATTTGGTGTGTTCTTCATCTATCCATTTATGCAGTAAATTGTTGAGGTAGACATATCTTCCTTCTCTGGATTTTTCTTCTCTGTACGCTGGGGTTCCTGCTGGTATTCCTTCTTAAAATACTGGATCATTTGGTACATCCATGGTTCTGCTTTCTGATCTCGTTGTATCTCCCGTAATTCCTCCAAGAATGCATGGTCCTTTGCTGTTAATTCAATATGCTGTACTATCGCTGTTTCTTCGGTATCAGGCTCGGGGTTCCTGCTTAATACATCCGGAATTACATTCATTTTTCCCGGGCAGTGTTCAATTTCGATGTTAAATTGTTGTATATAGATGGACATACGTGTCACACGCTCGCTAGCCATAGATGTCTTGAACAAGAACGTTAGTGCTTTGTGGTCTGATCTAATAATAATGGGGCAACCATATACAATCCGTTTCCATTGTTGCAAAGCATGAAGTATTGCCAACAATTCGAGTTCCGTGACCGTATAGTTGCGCTCGTGTTTACGCAATCTGCGGCTCACAAATGCCAAATAATCACGATGTTGAAGGTTAGCTGGATCTTCTTGGTATAACATCGCTCCTATACCAACCATGGAAGCTTCCGCTTGGATAATACATTTCTGTTGAAAGTCTGGGTAACCTAATTTGATACAATGTTCCAGTAATAATTTAGTCTCTTGAAATGACTTCTCACACTCAGCGTTCCAAAGCCATTTGTTGTTCTTCTTCAGCATCTCCTGCATAGGTGCTACGGTTTCAGTATACCCTGGGCAGTTTTCCTTAAAGAAGCCCGTCACGCCAAGGAAAGCTCTGATATGTTTCACTCTAGTTGGTGTAGGGAAATTCTTTATTGCCTCTATCTTCGCAGGGCTTGGCCTCACTCCCTCCTGGTCAATAATGTGCCCTAAGAATAAAATCTCCTTCTTGAAGAAATGGGATTTCTTCAAGTTGACATTAAAGTTTGCAGTTCTAAGGTTGTCCAAAAGCTTATACAAAATTTTAATATGTGTCTCGATGTTATCTGAAGCCAAGAGTATATCGTCAATATATCGTACCGTCATTTCCTTCACTTCTTCAGTCAGGTTCCGATCCAAGGCTCGAATTAATGCGCATCCAGCTGTTTTAACGCCAAAGGGCATACGGACGAAGCAATATGTCTGATTATCGAACAAGAAGCCAGTAAGGAGCTGTGACTTCTCATCCAGTTCAATATGGTGAAACGAACTCGTCAGATCTACGGACGAATAGATACTCGTGTTCTTAAATCCTTTTAAGACGTCTCTGATGATTGGCGCTCTGTCATACTCGGGAAAAATAAGGCGCATGTTTAGATTTCTGGCATCTAGACAAAGTCTAATGGATCCATTTGCTTTTGTGACTGCCAAAATCGCATTTAAATAAGGTGTAGGAGTCTTCTTAATCACTCCAGCTTGCAACATATCATCAATAATCCTTTTGCCCTGCTCCCGATGTTTTTCTGGTAGAGGGTATAATTTACTTCGAAATGGGGACCAATCCTCAACCTGCATAGAATACTGAAAATTTATTATCTTCCCTGGAACTGTGTCACACACTGCCTTGTGTCTTCTTAAGATCTCCTCAAGTTTCTTCCTATGTTCAACCCCTAGTTGGATGTCACGGAGCCGCTCCTGTAATAGTTCTTCAAACTGAGTATCGCTGTCGTCTCCTTCTGCTGGTAAAGCCCATATCTCCTGAGATACACTCTCTTCATTTAATTCCACAACAGCCACATCTATAAGGCCTTTCGTACCTCCTCTTCTGTCTCCTCTGCTATTGCCTCCAATGCCCATGAATTCACGTCCTTCCCTGTAGTGATTTCATCCATGTGTAAGCCCACATCCTTCAGTTTATCAAACTCCTTAAAACTGACTGTATTATTGGGCAAATCTATGACTGCCTGGTAGTCACAAATGAAATTTGCACCCAGAATAATGTTAAAATTCATTTTAGCCATAATGATAAAAGTCTGTCCGAATATATGGTATAATATATCCAATTCTATAAATGCTTGACGTTTGCAAGTGACGGTGCGTTCGGGAATAAAGCCCCTCACCTTGAGTTGCGGTACTAGAATCACAGGAATATTCTGACTCCGTCCCAACTCTCGAACCAAAGCCTCCGATACAAGATTAATTTGTGAACCTGTGTCAACTAAGCATCTCACGTTAATTCCACCGATCTTGGCATAAATAATAGGTAGTTGTTTGATATCATCACTCCGTGGTTTTACAATCTCCTCCAGGCAATCTTTCGGCAAAGCTATCCACTCTTGTATGTGTGCCACGACCCATCCTTCTTCACAATCCGGCTGTTGCTCTCTCAGGGTGACTCCTTTTGCAATTATAGGGATTTCTTTTTACAACCCCCGCGACTATCATCATCCTTCTGTCGCGCATTTCCCTGACGTTCTTCCTGCTTCAATAAACTCTCGGCCCCCTCAATGTGAGTGTCTGGATTTGACCTATTAATGGCACGTTCCCAATGTCCTTGTTCGTCCCCTCCATTAGCGTGTAATTCTTCCAGGTAACGCTGCGATTCAGCGTGCCTGTCGTTCCATTCATTCCTATAATTTTTCTAGTCCCCCTGGTTCTGGTATCTCCTTTCACGCCACTGACGATTCTCATTATTGTTATTTTCGCACCGTCTGTAGGGTCCCTCAATTTTCCTATTATTTCTCCATTGTTGGTATTCTCGTTGTTGATACCTATTGTTGCCCTGGGACTGCCTATCATTATTATTATCATGTCACTGGTGTGACCTATTTTCTTCGCCCTCCTGACCTCGTCTTAGTGTTGTTGACACACTTGTATTTGTGGCCTGCGATCTGGTGTGTACCTGGGTGGGTTTAACCACCTCTGTTGTGTTTACAAGTTCCAGCTGTCGTCCCCCTCTCTGCTGCAAGTGAGATGTTGTCTCGTCAATCTGACGTAACATTTGTTCGGCTCGAACCGCTGTGTCCACGTTTGCCGCCACTAACACCTGCTGAACATTGACTGGCAACTGCCGTGCAATCGTCATAACCAGATCCGATTCTCCTAAAGGATGATCCAAATCCTTAAATTTTAAAATTGTAACGAAAATAAATCTGAATATTTCGTCTGCTGAGTTGACTGATATTTTCTCGAATAAAGTTCCATCCTAAGGTTTTTCTGGAGAGAAGCCGACCAATACTTCCTATGAAACGCATCCTTGAAATCGTCCATGCCTCCAAAAGTATACTTGAAGCTCAAGAACCACGTAAGTACATTTCCCGAAAGAAATCGTTCCATCAGTCTTAAACAACGCGCGGGCGGTATATTATTGTCAATAAAATAGTCCTCCATCTCCCTAAGACACGCCTTCGGTGTGACACCAGAATTTTCTGTGAATTTATTTGGTTTAAATTCATTTGATCGAATAACTTGTACGATTTGAGGGGGCTGATGGCCATGTTGAGGAGTAGAGGTTCCCCCAATGTTATTGTGAGATCCCTCTGTGTTAGTCGTTAATGGGCTGCCTGCCAGTCCTTGGCTACTCGCCGCGCTAATTGCACCCGGGCTTGCTGAGTCAACTTCCTTATCTTTAACGTGCCCGGTCTGAAATAACGTGTTCTGTCACAACGAACGCAATTCTGCCTTTATGATTCTGTCCGTCTGTTCCTCCATTTCACTCTTAATTCCTTCCTCAAGTGCTTTAATGCGCGTATGGCTATAACCTACGGTGTTTATGATCGTTAACCGTTCTTCTTTAGAGTCGCTGCTCATCTTACGCCAATCCTTTCTGATGCTATCTTTAATCGCTCCCCGTTTTTCTTCCATCTGCTGTTTCGTGTCCTCCTGATTCGATTCTATCTTCTCTAGCCTGTCTTCTAGACGTAGATTATTCTCATCTATCGTACTCTTCAAATTATCCTGGTCTGATTCTAGGTTTCGCCATCGCTCTGCTGATTGTATTTCTAATTTATCCATATCCTTTATCAGGCCCGTAATACTTTCATTTACTGCTGACAATTGTCCCTGGATAAAAGTAGAATCCTCCTCCATCTTATCAAACCGCTTTTCAAGACCATCCTGTGCCGTTTTAACCTCACTGTTGTTTACCGTGCATGCTAATTCTATCTGAGCTAGTTTTGCCAATACAGTTTCGTCCAAATCATTTAATTTACGGTTTAAGGTGTCCTCTAATTTTTATCTGACCTAGCTGTTTCTAGTTGTTCTTACTTATATCAAGCGCGAATTGAACCATCTTCTGCGTAGTGTACTCTTTCATCTCTGCAGATAATGTGGCTAACTGACTCGTATTTCTACTCTCTTGCGCTTCTAATTGTTTGTTTATATTTTCATTTACTTGCGCTTTTAATGATTTACTCTGTTCAGATATCTTAATGTCTAATTTTTCACCCTGTTCAGCTAGTTGTGTTTTAAACTCGCCTGACTGTTCGTTTTGTTGTGTTTTAAACTCGCCTGACTGTTCGGATAATAGTTTAGTTATAGTGTCATTCATTTGAGTCTGGAAGGACTCATCCTGTTCCGCTAATTTAATGTCTAACTTCGCACTCTGCTCCTTTAATAGTTCCTGGGTTCGTGCCGTGGCACTTTCAATGATCGCCTGGATCTGTTCAACTGTTGCCATTATCACACACAAAAATATATATCACTGATAAAATAGTAGGATGACATGGAAATGTCTTCCCGACGCACACATATATAATTCTTGACATACATTTACTTCATTTGACCACTTTCAGTTCATTTAATCTTATTCCCTTTAATCCCGCAAATCAATCTGCATCAATGAATGGTTCTAATTTTACTTAATAAATTTTTAACCCCGCACATATTCAGTCATAAAATTACTATCCATATCTGATGTTAACACTGACTAATTAACAAAGTATTAATTGTCATTTAAGGCTACCAGCCTCCTAACATATTCATGATTTTGACTTTCTAAACAAATCTAATTTTACATTTAGTCAATGGGCGCCCGATTTCACGTACACTACTTTACTAATTACTTCAATAAACAAAACGTGAATCGTATTTAACTTGCAAACTCGTGATTCTACTGTATATTCCATTTTCTTGGCGGTATTTCTCTTCTCCGTATTTACGTTAACAAAATATCCTTTCCGGTGATTTCAAACAGTCCCATATATCAGTGAAACACCACATTATCGCGACAGCTTGATCTACTAGATCTATGCTGACTATCCAATGTGTTCTAGCGGTAACTAGCAACGAACTAGCCCCAACTTGGCGCGCCAGCTTGTCTATGCACCCTTCAATAAAGCATTGTTTTATCAAGATTCTTTCTACGTGGTCGTGCTCAGTCCTGGATGCTTTTCAAAGCAAAGTTCGCAAAAACAACATGCTCTAATGAATAGAAAGGTCCATAACAGAGGCTATACTAGAAATAAAATGAATAACAAGAAGAATAAAAAGTATTTAATGACTGACAAATTATGTGCATAATAATAATAATAATAATAATAATAATAATAATAATAATTTTTTTTTTTTTTTTTAGGGGAAGAAATGCATTTACGCACAGAGTGTCGGGCTCCTGCTCCTGAGTAGCAGACTACCGACTAAAACTCCCCCGTTACTTCTGAACACTAGCCTGGAACCGTTTAGCACATTACTTCAGGCTAGAGTCATTTTATATTTGCCTGTAGGGCACTCTACCGTAATGAATCATCTTCAGTGGCGATCCAGATCCGTCTTCTTTGTTCGGAGGATATCTTCAACAAAGCTTGCTACCAGTTTCCAGTTTTCCTCATTTTGTAGCATCACTGCAACAATATTGTCCGGGGATATCTCTACATCAATGTGATCTTGAAGAGACTGCCTATTTTGGACCCACCGTCCACAAGAGAAGAAGGTGTGATTAGCATTATCTAATTCATTGATACAGTAGATGCAATCTGATGAATCGACCTTCCCCATCTTCTTAAGATAGGAACAGAAGTACCCATGGCCAGTCAAGAACTGAGTGAGATAGTAACCAACCTCACCATGTTTCCTCTCTGTCCAAACCTGCACCTGAGGGATCATTCTCTTAGTCCATTGGCTTTGATCTCCTTGCTCCCATTTGATCTGCCAATTTTGAAAGGTCTGTACTCTTGCCGATCGTCTTACATTTTGTAAACCCATATCAGATTTCCTCAAGTAAATGTTCTTGCGTTCTTTCGCAAGAAAAAAAATCGGAATAATCCCGGCAATAACGAGAACTGCTTCCTCAGAAACCGTGCGATATGCAGATGCCACGCGCAAAGCACCCCGCCTCTGCACTTGCGCCAGTGGCTTCCTATAAATTTCCTTATCCAGGGCATCCGCCCATATTTCCGCTCCATACAGCAGAACTGAATGGATGGCTGTCATCAATAGTCTTCTCTTACTAGATTTTGGCCCACCAACATTGGCCATGAGCCGACTGAGGGACGTTACTCCTCTGGCTGCCTTATCTGCAGTCCGTCTAATCTGTTCTCCAAAATTCATTTTACTGTCGATCATGATGCCCAGGTATTTTGCTGCTGGCTGCGTCTCTACTTGAACTTGTCCTACCTGTATTGGAAGTATTGTCTGAATTCTCTTCTTTGTTAGGATGACAATTTCCGTCTTACTAAGTGCTAGAGACAGACCATGTTCCTCCATCCATCTATTGATTTTGCGCATTACCATATTGAGTCGCAACTGTGCCTGCTCGACACTTCTTCCTGCTACAAGAGCAGCAACATCATCTGCATATCCTACTAGAATAGTTTCTTCAGGCATTTCAAGCCTCAACAAGCTGTCGTATGTAACATTCCAGAGATCAGGTCCTAGAATCGAGCCCTGGGCAGCCCCAGCCGTGACTTGTACTCTACGGATCCCTTCTGTAGTATCGTAGAGCAGAGCACGATCCTTCAAGTAAGAGTCTAAGATCCGAAGGAGATACCTTGGAACATGGAATGAAAATTCTAGAGCATCCATGATATCAGTCCATTTGACAGAGTTGAAAGCGTTTTTAACATCCAGTGTAACAAAAAGAATCACCCGGCGAGAGTAATGATTATAACTCTCCGCTCTTCGTACTTTATCGGCGACTTCTTGCACTGCATCCAGTGTCGACCGGCCTACCCTGAATCCAAATTGTCTTGGTGATAAATCGCCGGCTGCGATTATTGCTTCAAGCAATCTCCGTCTTATGAGTTTCTCAAATAGTTTGCCTGTTGTGTCAAGCATACAAAGTGGGCGGTACGATGATGGTAACTCAGGGTCACTCATGCCCTTACTAATGAGCACTAAGCGACAGATCTTCCAGCGAAAGCTAAAGATCCCTGCTTTCATGCACACATTGAACATTCTCAACAATAACAACATATCTTGATCAACTATTATTTTCAGAACCTCATTAGGAATCCCATCCGGCCCCGGAGCCTTGTTGTTCCGTAAAGAATGCGTTGCAACCCGAAGTTCGTCTTCAGTAAACAGTGGGAAATCTAGATCACTTTCAAAATTCCTCTCAGGTCTTGTGGGATGAGTTGGAAAAAGGGTTTGAACAATGGTGTTCATAATATCATCCTCCATGATGCACGATGTTCTGTGACTTCCAAGTTTCTGTGTTACAATTTTGTAACCCAAACCCCATGGATCAGTGTCAATATCTTCCTGAAGCTTTCTCCAACTCTGAACCTTGCTCGTAGTTATGGCTTTCCGAAGTAGCTTCTTTGCTGCTTTATGCTCCGCTGATTTTTCATTAGCTTCTTCCCGATTTCTTGCTCTCTGGGCAAGACGGCGAAGCCTGAGGCAGTTCTTCCTTAATTCTGCTATCTCTCTGGTCCACCAGTATACAGGGCTCTTTCGGTGACGTGGTACTGAGGAGGGCATCGAAACATCACAAGCTGACGTAATAATTTTCATGGTTGCAGAAACCAGATCCTCAACCTCAAACTCTCTCCGTGCTTCAGCACTTCGAATCTGTTCTGCACCTTTCCCAATGATATCTTTGAACTTGTCCATGCTAATCCTATTTACATTCCACCGTTGACATTTCTGGGGAGGTACTTCCCGTCCCTGAACATTTGATTCAAAGTCAAAGGCGATGAATTGATGATCGCTAGCACAATAATCTTCCAACACTTTCCATCTCTTAATGAATGGCACATTTACTTCTGATGCCAGGGAGACATCCGGAATTGTTCCCTCACATCCTGGACGTCGGAAAGTTGGAACTGTACCAATATTTAATATTAGAAGGCCTATCCTGGATGCCATCTCTAGAATGTACTTACCCCGGGAATCTGTACTTGGCATACCCCATTCCACTGCTTTGGCGTTAAAGTCTCCAGCCACTATGACACTATCTGTGGCGTTTAGAATTGCATCTTCCAAAGAATTTACTTTGCGGCGGAAGTGCTCAATTGCCTCATTAGGAGTTAGGTAAACACTAAAATAGGTGACCCTTCTGGTCTTCACCCAAACATAACCATCAGAACTTCCATGATCCTTTATAATAACTTTTCTAGGATCCAACACCCAGATTGCAGAAGTGCCAAGTGTGTCACTGAACCAAAGAGATGACTCTTTATCTTTATACTGTTCGCTGATTAGCAAGAGATCGCTTTGCTTCTCTGTGACTAGCTGATATAGCAGATCATTGGCTGTCTTACTTCTATGTAGATTGGCTTGAAGTATACGAATCATTTGAACCTTAGTGCCTTTTCTTTGTCCAAAGCTTCTCTGAAGACCTTACACTGGCCAGATCCCATAGCATGTGCTAAATCTTTGATAAAACCTCGTTCTTCACAAAGAACACATTTCTTTGAGGCCGTACATCCTCTAGCTTTGTGACCTGTCCCGCCGCAATTGTAGCAAAGTTTACTTCTATCTGTGCCTTTGCAGTTGCTAGCAACATGTCCATAGTCCAGACATCTATAACAACGACATACCATGATCCTCCGTCTAATCCTGCAATTGACCCATCCTATGGTGATATGATCTTGCCTCAAGAGCACATCTGCATCACTAGTTGTTAATGTGACAACAGCCATCTTCACTTCCCTCGTATTCGTCCTCGTCAGCAGCACCTTGGTATCTGGAGAGAGTTCTGGGATAGTTCTCTGGATAGCTTCCATGACCTCTTCGGAAGTAGTTAGAGCATCAAGGTCTCTGATTTCAACAGTTGCCTTCGCTTCAAGCCTACGAACTGTAGCATTGGACCCCAGAACATTTCGCAGAGAATTACCAAAAGCTGCTTTATCCCTGGAACTTGCTCCCAACTCGACAAGGACGTCTCCCGCTTTAGTTCGTCGAATGGACCGGACTTCAGTTCCTGTATCATTAGGGTTTGCTTTTTGGCGAATCTCCTTCAGAATATCGGCATATGATTTACCTTCAGCTGGTCTGATCAGTAAGGCTGCTCGCCTTGGCCTACTAGGTCTCTTCTGTCTGTTTGGGGTTGCTTGGTGGGTAGATATGTCAACATTATCAGCAAAATCCTCCTGCCTATTCTCAGCATTTTCTCTAACCTTTACCAATCTTCTGTCTCTCCTCGATGTAACAGGAGTCCATATTTCTGACGACTCTGTCTCATTCTTCTTATCCCCCTCCTGAGCAGCTACAGTTCCCGAAGTAACTTCGTTCCTGCTGCTAGAATTGGGGGTCATGTCCTTCGGTATATAATAATAATAATAATAATAATAATAATAATAATAATAAAAGGAAGTCCTCCCTGACTTTCACTCCCATAAGAAAATAAATATATTACTGAGCGGTAAGGACTCGCTCACACAACAAAACAATGTGAATACAGCTTCACTCAAAATGATTAATCATAACATAAAATTGAGCGGTAAGAACTCACTCCTCACAACATATGGATGCAAGTCCATTTTTTTCTGGTCAAGAAGTTATATAATGCGTGGTGTTCTGCCTTTCAATAAGAAAATGAGTACTGATGCGAGTCCGTTTACAACTGAAACAGTCATATTGCTCACGGAGTTGCATCTTTCTTTAAAATCACAATATGGCTATGGGACCCACCCTTAATTAACACACTATAATTACTACTGAGACATGCAAGATCTAATAATACAAAAAGATGAAGAACCTCCCTGAGATTCTAGCCGGTGCCAAAGCACACAAGATAAAACGAGCATGCCGAAAATAGGCCTAAAAGCTCGCATCACAAAATGGGAACACAGCCTCGCACATCCTAATGCCACACGGGGTCATTGAACGAGTAAAATAAACACACAAGAAGTCAAGCAACAACAACAAAATACAAGCCTAACGGCTGAAAACTATATTTACATTTTATAAAATGCCAGACAAACAGATGTTTCGGAATATACCTTAAAACATGGACAGCACCCATTTAATCAATCAAATACTCTTTATAACCGATCAGGGTTTTGTGAATTTAAATAACATCTTATATTGAAATACAGGAACCTGGCCTGCTACTAATGACCACAGTTGTTATCTGATTTGAGCGCTCCCCTCCTTGCATGAGTCATCGCTGCATCGACTCTCTCTCAGTCCTTCAAGCTCGGTGCTAATTATACATGAGACCACTGATCCCGTTATCCATCTGGAAACGCGAAACGTCATATCTCACTCATCCCCTTGGATGGCAAGAACACAAATATATTCCACAAGCTCAGCCTCGCGAGGTTATGAACTGGGCTGATATGCAGCAAGTCAGAATAATCTCAATGATAAATTCCCCCTAACACATCGTAAAATCACACTATACACCATAAAGCTTGGACTGACTCACTCATAAACATACTAACTGGGTCGGCTCAAAACAGATCAACCTACATTGCGTCCATAGACACATTAAACAAAATATACAACAAACTCGGGTGCATGAGTGCCATCCCGTATAGACCTGCTAGACAAGCAACTAGCAAAATAATCCTGATCCGTCATAAATTCTGCTCACAAATAATCTTTACCCTCCAAATTCTATTTTTAATCTCAAAATTAATTCAGTTCCATTTTTGTTATACGGCATACTTCCGAATATAAAATGCTTGACCGCGATTTACGCAAGCGAATGCGAGCACAAGCTGCGCATAGCCCCGTATAGTTGTACCAAACAAAATCACGATATTTACAAAATACAAACCGCTCAGCTTGTCCCATACTTAAAGTGTCAGTAAACAAGATCTAAGAATCTACATTACCAAACAAGCAAACAAATATCTACAAAAATACGTCCCATAAAACCATAGCTGATTTAATAAATAAATAAATAAATTCATTTGTACTCATTCCTATAGAACAGCGTCGGGAAAACATCTGCAGCCATCACTCCTTTAAAATGCTTAACTTGCCATCGACATCTTCTGGCAAATGTCCTGCTGGTTCCAAGATCCGCCCTCGTTCCTAGACGTCATCTCGTGCTGAATTAAAATAAAGTTTGTCAGATACATACACGATATATTTCCTATTAAATTCACCGATCAAGTACTAAATTCCTTGACCGTCTATTGGTGAATTATATTCGATGAACTCCCCTATCTGGTAGTACTGGGACTACAAATAAATCACTGAAGTTAAACTTATAACTGGACGAAAATGTTCCATGTTCACAAACATGACAAATTATGCAGAGTATGGCTTGTGTCCTCACACCTGAATAATGGCCTTACGTCCTCAAATGCTCAAATAAAAGTCATCTCTCGAAGCTTCCTGGACCATTTATAAATGAAACTGGCTAGAGTAGGCATGGAAGGGGATTTATGGAAAAATATTCCATAATAATTATCAGACCAGCATGCGATCGGTATCATTGAGTTCGTAGCAATGTGGAGGTTACGATTATGCTGTAGCTAGCTGTAATCGATCGTGGAATTAATCCGTAGATAACTCCCGCGTTAATTCACCAGGGTGCGTTATAACGCCGAGTTGCCGCTTAAACAGAGCGTCTTGATATTATTGGTTCAGACTCTTGTAGATCTTCGCGCGCTCTTACTTGTATTCCTGCCACAGGGAGTGGTTAACATAAAGATTGACCAATTACATCGTAGCATTCAATTTTCTTCTTGGCGCCAACTCTCATAGCAACAAGCCATATTGTGCGTACCCAAGCCTCTCTTTGCGCTAAAAGTTGCACCTGTCCTATGTGTCATGAATTTTATGCTACTTTCAAAAATACCACAGGAGCTTAAAACATTGTGTTCTCTCTGCCACTGATTTCTCAACATTTCCCAACTCCGACTGGCTCTCATATCTGCTGTCTGTAGAAATGTATCAAATGATGATGAATAATTTATTAGAATCCTTTATACAGCCTGTGGATAAAGAGTTCAATATAGTTCTTAATTATTTGATTGCACCATGCTTTCTTTTAATTATAGGGGATGTATCATAAGTATTGTCTTTTTTTATGAAAATTTATTTTGGAAAGTTTTCCTGACACGAAATTAAGAAATTAAACTATTCGTCAATGTAGAGACCATCGGATTCTATGGTCTTGAGCCACCTTTCAGCGATGTTTCTTATCCCGCGACGGTACCAGTCTCTGGGTTTTGATGCGAAGAATTTGGTGAGACCCACTTCCACAGCTTCAATATTTTCGAAACTTCTCCCAAGCAAGAAAAAGAAAAAATGGTAACCTGAAGGAGCAAGATCAGGGATGTATGTTGATGTGGTGGCAGTTCGACTCCTCCCAATTCCTGAATTTTTGTCATGATTGTTAGTGCAGTACGAGGTCTCGCATTACCGTCCTCCAAGATAATTATTTCGGTTAATTAATGCTGGGTATCTCCGTCTCAAATTTTCATGAACTCGTTCCAGTTGTGGAGAATAAAGATCCGCATTGACTGCACGCCCATTTGGAACAAACTCCCAGTGAATCACTCCTTCAAAATTCCACCAGACAAACATCACTTTGGGGCCGAACCGATTCCTTTTAACGACACCTTTGGCAGGTTAACGGGGACTGAGCCACTGTTTCGAGGCTTCAGTGTTGCGGTATATTCATTTTTCATTACATGTGATAATTCTGCTCATAAGTTTCCGATAAGCTGACGACAGATATCCACTCTACGTTGCGCCTGTTCAGGTGTCAATTGATGACAGCTTCTGCTTGATTTTCCAAGTGTCTAAAGCCTGCTACACACTATCAGACCAGACCAGACGAGACCAGCAGACGTGGACGGGCAAGTTGCTAGGTCGGGGGATGGCTTTGCATACACACCAACATACCAGACCTCCAAACCTCAGTTGTATTGAGTCGTCCGCCCAGTAATAAGTAAGATGGTTATGTTATGTTTATTGTTATTTTGTTGAGTATTTAATAATTTAATAATTGCCAACAAAGCGTTGAGGCCTTCGTGTCTTGCAATTTTATTCGAGTAACTATCACTTCTAATGTCGTACAAACATTTATGCTCCCGATACACTTCAACATTTGCATGATACTATCCGTCTCATGATCGCCTACTTCAATATCATCGGCACTCGCGTTCTATGCTGGGAATATTGAGACATGGCGACAGAATCTTGTAATAAGGCGTAGTGCCTCTCTGTTCAACAGTAGAATACGTACTGAAGCAGCTGCAGATCGCGACGGAGTCCGCCAGTCGGCCAGACAGCGCTACACACAACGCAGACCAGACCAGACAGGCGAGGGGCAGTCTGGTGGTCTGAAGGTTTTCCAGCTAGACCGTCAGACAGTCTGCGCAGACCGAATTGGTCGGCCTACACACTATCGAACTGCCCGTCCATCAGCTACTTTTTACGACCGTCTGCTGGTGTGGTCTGGTCTTGTCTGATAGGGTGTAGGAGATTTTTAATCTGGCTATGTAGCAACTGACGACTGATACATCCTCGCAATTTACGCAATTCTAGTCATGGCCTCCTTTAAATAGCATTGGTGAACCAAAGAAAACAAGAAGTTCCGTGAAGAACTATACAGCCTACTTTTCATGCCAATGATTATTCTACAGTATATGAACCTATCTAGAATAATGACGAAATTAAGTTGGTAATATCGAAATATCTAATTAGTTCAAAATATACCTGGTATAATGTAGCCTAATAGAGCACTACAGTTGGCAGCCCTGGTGACTGCATATATTCTTAGTTCCACCTCGTAAGGTAGAGAATACAAAATTTGGTTGAAGTCCAATGGACGTTACATGCAGTTAGACGCTGGATCTATCAGCACGCGTAAAAGCATGTTGCCAACAATACCATGCGTGTGCTGGTCAGAAATAATCTGAAATATTATGATATCTTGTTGTGCCAATTTTGGATGAAATCCATTTGTTAGTATAGAAGTTACATGTATTTGATAATTGGACATATCAGCAGGCATATAATCATGTTGGCAGCACCGCCTTGTATTAATTACTCCAAATTAATCTAGAATGTCAGGGGCTATACGTGTGCAAAGTATAGAGCTGTTGGCTTGCATACTTTCTGATATATTGATATTAGGGTAAAAATAATATAGACAGCATTTATTAACAGTTGACAGCCCTGATTGCTCTTAACAATACTTATAGTCATATCTGTTATGGTACACATTGCACATACGAAATTTGGTTGAAATCCAACTAATAGTATAGAAGTTACATGTATTTAAAAATTGGTACTATCAGCAGGCTTATAATCATGTTGGTAGAACTGACGTATATATATAAGTTACTCCAAATTAATCTAAAATGTCAGAATATACGTGTGCATAGTTTAAAGCTGTTGACTTGCATAATTTCTGATATATTGGTATTTGGATTTAAAAAAATAGAGAAAGCAATTATTAACAGTTGGCAGCCCTGGTGGCTCTTAAGAATACGGTCAGTCATATCTGTTTATGTACAGATATTACATACAAAATTTGGTTGAAATCCAGTTGATAGTGTAGAAGTTATATGCATTTAAACATTGGACCTATCAGAAGGCTAAAATTATTTTGGCAACACTGTCATGGTTGGCCTCCTGGAAATTAAACTTAAATAGTATTATCTACATGTGTGCCAATTTTGGAATAGCTCCCATGCATACCTTGCAAGATATCCAACATGGAGCTCAAATTTCTAGTGCGTTTTTTCAGCATTTGGTAGCACTGACATCATTTTCAAATACGGACGTGAGCTATTCCGGTACACATCTTTACTCGTACTAAATTTGGTTTTGATTGCTGCAGCCGTTGATAGGGGGGACAGACACACAGCCAGACAGACAGACAGGCAGACAGAAGGACAGACAGACAGACAGACAGACAGACAGACAGACAGACAGACAGACAGACAGACACACATTTTCCCGGATCGATCTCATAAGACTAATTTTTCCTCATTTTTGCAAAATGTGAAAAGTAGGCTAAAAATCGATATTACTTATGAGACAACCTAATAATTAATAATTAATTGTGTATTGTACGGATATCCTTTCTTTTTCCTTTATTAATAAATAATGTTTAAATGACCTTTCAATAATTTTGGAAGAATACTAGCATTACTGCTTGCATCTTGTAACAGGCAGTTTTCAGTAATTTCCCGCTGATATTGGTATCAATATTCATACCGAAACATGTACAATTTTAACATGTTTTAATTAATAAATCTGGATTAGATAGATATCATTTATAAGAAGTTGTAATATTAATGTTATTGGTTTTACGTCCCTATTAACTACTGCGGCTTTTAAAGACGCAGGGGTGGCGGAATTTTGCCCCGAAGGGGATTTTTAACGTACCAGTAAATCTACTGACACGGCTCTCTTGCACTTGCGCACCCTCAAATGCCAGCTGACTGTGCCAGGCTTTGATCATGCAATCTTGGGATCAGCAGGCGAGAACGTTACCCCTGAGCCACGCAGCCAGTCGTAGGAAGAAATCAGTGCGGACAAATGATCTCAAATACATTAATTTATCATGTGTGCACGGGCGCATATCGATCATTCAACTCGCATTGCGTAATGCATGATCTTCCGTATCATTGGCTATGTTCATAGAACCCTCCAAAAGGTTTGTAATTTCCAATAGAATATCCTGAGTAAGCAAGCATATTACTCCCCATACAATACTGAAGCGTTGAGATAAGTTTCTTCTATAAAAAAAGCTTATAACGAATATGCATTCAATATCCGTTAGCTACACGTGGAACATGTGGCCGGTTTAAAGCTTGCGTTGAGTTGGCAGCTAGAACTTGACTCGCTGACGTCACGAGTGCGCTCTCTTTAAACTCACGCCGGACCACGACATCGTAAATGGGCACAAAACGTAATATAAATTGGTATAAGGATATTAATTAAAAATATAGATTGCCTCCATGCGATGCTTTGTTACACAATGCACTGGAGAACTATGAAACATTGATTCATGCTAATCATGAACGAGATATTAGTTTAGAAACTAATATAAAATAACTAAGCAGTGTTTCTCATGCTTTTTTTGATTCCTAACATAAACTTAAAGTGAGTAATGTGGCATGACACAGATGTATTTATTAGATTATTGTCAATTAAAGTCAATGCTGTCATCTTCCTCAGCCGCTTCTTCAGTCGGTCAGACGAGTGTCACTGTGTATTCGCCTTTTCTCTTCCGACGAACACAGTGCTAAGCGCATTGCAAACATTGTGCGGCCTAGTCACTTAGAAACAATGTGTAAGATATACGGGACGAATATCAACCAAAGTCAGTTAGCATTGTATCACCCATTCTGTAATTAATAAAAAGGCGTCCAAAAATGAAATGGATTTCTTACATTCGCCCCTGCTCTTCCCAGCTCAAGAATTGATATACTTAGCCTATAGGCTACTGTATTTTCTCCCAATGTTATGTTCAGCCTTGGGGAAGAACACAAGACATTCATTGGACGTTTAATGAATAAAAGTTATGGTTGGTTCCTCAGTTTTGGGGCTGCGACAACGCAGTCATGTAGCCCCGTGTACTTTGGGTGTGTGTAGAATCTGTCTGATAACCGGTGTTAATTGTGATGGCTGTATTAGAGTGTTTTATCTGCAATTCAGGTAAGGGCTGCAGACAATCAATTTCAAGTAGTTCCTACGTTTGCTACCAAATGCTACCGTCAACGACACCTAGCTATGAACTTGGTTACTAGATGCCACCGCAACCAGAATCTGGCGACGAACGTTGAAACTAATAGAGCGTTAATCAAATCTAACCTGCAAATTTAGCTTCACACAGTTGTAGTTAGTGGAAGGTTCTTTTACTCACCATAAATCTATGACATGAGCCCGTTGGCATTCTAGGAGATTTTTAACGCTCTTAAAAATCCGAAGATTCGGCCCGGTTTAAACCCGCGATCTTGGGCATAAAAGCTCAGCTTGCTACCAACTACGCCACCGAAGCCTCCGAATATACGTTAGTTAGAGGTGTAAAATAATCTCGGTTTTTACCTCACCCTTGGTTGTACTGCAGGCAGGCAAGCAGGCTGGTGAGAAGCAAGGGGATTCCAAGTAGACTCTCAGGATCTGGACGGGCAGGTCAAGCCCAACTTGCTGCAGACCTGCTCGCTAACATGAAACAGTTTGTGCCTATAGTTCTCTCACTCTCCTCGTTGACGAGCGGTGACTCAAATCTTAGGCAGTAGCACGCGCCGACAAGAACCATTGTTCGTTGCTGACCAATAACATACTTGCTCTATCTCTCCACGTGGAGGCCAGTCTCCGGTCCTGGCGACATACTCGCGTGTCATGTGTCCAGTGTTGCACAGCTGCACGTAGTTCTGTCCAGTCTCACTGCTTTCTCTCAGTGGCTACAGTGGAGAGTTGACAATACTGTGCCTCGAGCTGGGAAAGCCTTAGTTCCCCGCAGAATTTGAACGTAAACATATTCGTCCATCTAGGTTCCATATTTGAGCATCTCGTTAACGTGCTTGAAACGATTATAGATTTGTTAATATTTGTCATGGACTACAGAAGTGAGATAAAACTATAGGATGACATGTTTCGCTCGTCAAGCTAACATCATCAGATCGAAATACTGTATATTCAAGAAAAAATAGCTCTACAGAACACAACCAAACCCACAAACCTTCTCAGGTCTACAAAAACAAAAAGCACGGCAGAATGGGTGTCAACTATTACTAGTAAAATATTAAAGCACCCGAAAAGATTTTTTAAAATGTTGTAACACTGAGAGTGAGTATCCGATCAACAAGCAGTCTCCATCAACTAATCTATTATAGCTGTGATACAATTAAGGTGGCGCTAACTGAACATTTGAACCAAAGAGTTCAGTTTCTTAATATGATCCTACCACACAAACTACTGAATCAATCGTTATGAACATAAAATGAGATAAAATATTTAGTTAAGTTATTGAAAAAGCAATATCATTCACTGTTACCAACATTATAATTAATGAATTCTTCAAAGCAAAATATTAATCAAAAGGTAGCCTACATTTATGACCTAATCATTGAAATTGTAGATTTGAAACTAAATAAACTTGAAGAAGATTTCAAGGCTTCAATTCAACTTAGAATCATGACTTTATTTCTTGAAACTTATTATTTGTAAATATTTCTTTGATAAGTAAAAAAGAAAGTTTTGTTTTTGAGGCAATACATATTTTTCATCAAGTTACATAATTACTGCAGCATTATTCTAGGTCAGATTAATGGACATATGCATGTGAAGATACTGGGAACATTGCCAGTAGATCGGTGCAGTCATTTCTGAGATAATGTAGCCTACCTTATTTGCATAAAAATACAAGTTGTAAGAAATGGCTGTCAAAAAAAAGCCTGGCAAGGTAGATGAATAAAGACTCTATAGATCTTTGCCAAAGTTAACTAACTTCACTAATCCTTATCTTGGAAATACGAGGGCTGTATTTTAAAAGCTCCGATGGACTGTATAAAAATAAGAGATTGATGTACCAAACTGATTTTACTACTAAATGTTTGCTTGTTTCATTCTTATGTCTCAACATAATCGCCAAAACGATTGAAACATCGTTACACCAGCTTTCCAATGCCCTCGGCAAAGAAATCTGCTGCCACTGACGTGAGTACATCTGGACAGTCTCGTGAAGTGTTTCCTTTTTGGCGAGGCGTTTCCGCCCAGCCATACCTTCAATTAATTCTAGAAAAAGGTGAAAATCCTTCAGTGCTGGTTTGGTCTAAACGGCAGATTATCCAAAACTTCACGCTTGAATTCTTTGAAAAAGTGCGGTCGTGAATGATTTTCAGCTTTTTCGAGAATTGATGGTATGGTTGGGCGGCAACGCTTCGCCAAAAAGGAAAAAAACTTCAGGAGTCTCTCCAGACGTACCCACCTCAGTGGCGGCAGAATTTCTTGCCGAGGGCATTGGAAAGCTGGTGTAATGATACGACAAATATTTCAATCATTTTGGCGATTATGTTGAGACATAAGAATAAAACAAGCAAACATTTAGTAGTAAAATCAGTTTGGTAGTGTGCCCGTTGGACGAGGTTATCTGGTTACCACCAACCGTAATGTGGCCTCCCAGATGACCCCTACCTCGAGACATATTGCAGGAGAGGATCGGAATGCACTCCTTGTGGGACTAGCCGGCAAAATACTCTGCTTCCCTAAAGGATCAGGTTCCCATCACAGTGATTGTCAAAGACACCCAAAGAAATGCACCCCCAAAAGGTCAAACTACTAAATGAATACATCCAGACTTAAGACATGCTCATGGTTTGTTTATTTTAAATGCCAAACCCCTATCCTACGGTCAGAGGGTTTTGGAAAGACGGCTAATCCGTAGCTAATAAACAAAAAGAAAACAAACAACTCCTAAATTTAATGTAGAACCCCCTCGACAGGTCCTAAATACAACAAACTAAAAATCAAAGCTGGGGAAATGGTACCGCAACAAAATGGTTACACAAGAGTAGATGATGCTTCTTAGAAGAAGACATCATGTCAGCAAAACATGTCAAACATGACAGAAAAGTTAATAATGACTGGTACCATCCAATATTTACATTTATGATTTAATGAATTCGAACTAAACCTGCTTTAACTGATCAACGGCGTTAGACGTCCGTGATAAACAATCTAAAGAAAATCTAATGATTGTCAGTCATCATTACAGTACAATGTTACAATTATATACAACAACAAAGATATTACATTACAAGAAACAGTAGGGTCAACATTGGGATAACATGTCAATGAATAAATAAATTGAACACACAAATAATCATCTTGTTATTCCTGCCTACAGTCAGATGAACAACTGTTTGTTTTCCACCGCCATCTATCATTGTATTTAAAGATGAGAATCCAAACTGCTCAAAAACAGCATTCTCCTGATCGAATCGCGGCCCATAAGTTCTGAACTTTTGGTTCGCGTACGATCTCTGTCAAATGTCTATCTGTGTCAGCTACTAGGCTTTCCAGTAGGATCAAACTAAAGCTCAATGCATTGGTCCGGTCGACTAAGAGAAACAAGATCAAGATTTAACAGGGATTACGAATTAACGGTTGTATTAGCATCGTCGGTTTAGGAAATAAATTGATGTTCATGATTTAGTCCTAAGTTTAATGACATAGATTTATGAGTTCATTTATTATTAAGATAGTTGACCATAATGCAAGGCTTCGCATGAGCGTGCTACCATCTCGTGGTACACCTCACCAAAAATACGTGGCTCGCACGTTAACAATAACACAATCGGTGCTCATAAGAGACCTTTACCATTCCACCTTGGACAAACTTGTTCTGTAACATAGATTTGCCGGCCTACACTAGAATAAACATGGTAACCAACCCAACTTCGTGTATCAAAGACACGGAAAAGAAACATTCACTTTCAAGTGAGAATAAACAATGGCCTTCAATGTCAAACCTATCAAATGGTTACTCAAATCAATATGAATCATGACAATAATACACTGGGCTCGATCACAAATACCTGCGAGGATATTTCAAAATATAAAGCATTACTTAGTAGTAACCCTGTACTGAAACAATCTTTAACATAATCGATACTTGATCAAGGTCAATAGCATGAGCATCAACAAACATGGCTCGTAATGAACATTCCTAGCAGTGTCTAGAGAAAATAAAAATAAAAGTCGTTAGTCAATTGTCTCACAATTGAGATCGTAGGTAACCTTGGGCAATGTCACAATCGCGACCTTGGCTAACATCTGTCATTATGCCTCCAAGCGCTCTGTAATACACGTTATTGCATGTCAGTGAGTTCTGAAAAGAAATGTCTTTCACTGATTTCTTATCACATTAGATTCACTATAAAAGTTCATGAGTGACCCTAGCATTCACTCGGTATTATAATGCACATGTAGTAAAGGGTAGAATGTCGTTAAAGACGAATAAATTTCAATCAGAATGATATATTTGGTTTCTGAAAACCAAAGAAACCTAACGGAAAGATATCTCTCTCCGGTTGAAAGCCTTTGAAGGTGTACATCCCCACTGCTGCTCACAGCAAATATGCACTGCATACAAGGCACGTTTAAATGAGTATTATACAAGTTTTACACCTAAACCTCGGGTGGATATAATTAAAATGATACGATTATCGTGTAATAGGAATTATGAGTAAGTTAACACATTGCTCGACTCATTTACAACGATGTGAATTCATCTTAATTCTGGTGGCAAACTGCTCACTCTTGGAAAAAGTAATTTACAATAACAATGTAGGCTGGGGATCTCCCATGCCTAATCGATATGTCCTAAAATGTTAAATAATAAATGTGCAGTGGCGTACAAAAATAATGATCAAAGGGGGACTTCAGAGAACATGAAAATAATAATCAGCTGGAGCTGAATTAAAAAGTAATGCCCCCCGTCATAAATGACGAAATTCATCTTCCGTTATGCGGAATTACCTTTTGAAGACAATACTGCACCGTGTGAAAACACACAAGTCGGTGTCTAACTCTGTCCAGGAACGAAATGCAAAGAAGCATTTTAAGCGTGAAATCACCATAGAAGGTGGTGAAAAAGATTGAAAATTCCTACCTTGATGACTGACAATAACGTCACGGCTGCTACAAACTAATCCACCCATGGCCATTCACCGTACATTAATAGATAATGAGATCATGACTTACAGCTATTTGCAGTTCACCTCATCCGGAAGCAAGGATTGAGGTTTTTTTCCTTTTATCCTGGTAATCCAAAGATCTTCGCTGCTTGGCTATAAGCATGGTTATCCATAGGTCTTTTTCCATGGTTGTAGTGTGGCTTAGATGTTAGGCGTTACTCCCATTAGAATATTTAAGCCGTTATCGTCCGCTTTATTGGAACAGGGCAATTATGCCTCAGCACGTGGTTGATTGAAGGCATCTAGGTTTAATTGTAGAATGACGAAACTGCTTCTAGCGTATTAATTCACTGCTTTTAAACATCACAGATAACAGACTGTATTCAAAGAAAGGCCTTATCTGCTTAATCACACAGGCTAGATTTTGGACACAAAGCACGTGTCTCTTCACGGAAGTTAACACTTCGCACGTGGTAAATATTTTATCTGATTGTATCAGCTTAATCGTGGTCGTGCTGATTTCGGCCTTTGCACGGCTCAATAATATTACACATGAACTGATTGATATTTCGACTAGATTTCACTAGTGTATCACTGGTACACAAATCACTTGTCACAATGGTCAGTCATTTAGCATGCTGAAACCATGTGGTCGTTCACTTCTCACTTTGTAAAACTATCAAAATTTAAAGATTTTTCGTGGACTATTTCACGTCACAAGCACACTTTGTGCTTAAATAAATAATGTGGTCGTGTTAAATAATCAGATTCCTGATAACGACGTTTGCTATTGAACCCATGGGCCATAGGGTCCATGACGGTCGAACCAATGTCCTTAAGGAAGAAATGAAAGAAACGTATAGTTTATTAAAGGAACGGAGAGAGATTTTAAGCCAGGAATATAGCTTAACATTGTGCAAGCGACTAGGGACAGATGTTCCTTAGATGAGATCACCCCACTCGACATTTCAGAGAGGGCTGGTCACGAGTATTAATAACTGAGTGGAATTTTCCACCGTGATAGAAAGAGAAGCCTGAATCGGAATTCGAGCTGACGTTGCTGGAATTTGACAACGCCGCATATGCACCAGAAGAGGAATAATTAAAATTAACACGTTTACGAGCATAATAATGAGTAAAGAAGTACAGTACAGTGAATCATTTTGAATGAAAGATTTTTCAGTATAGAGAAACCATGTAATAATTGTGCAGAAATAAACTGCCAACGTAAGACGACGTCATAGGGGAATTACCTAAGCCTCTGTGGAGGGGAGAGAGCAAAAAGAATGCAACACCCACACAATTGAGGACGAGAAATTAATTAATATCTCCGAATTGCACGATCGATTCTTAGGTGCAATAAGATCATTAGACATTGAGAAGACGAGCTTTCGGAAGGTATAATTTTTATATTTGTGGCACCATTATTTTAGAAGTTGACCACAGAAAAGGCTTGAGTCTCATTTTTTTGTAGTAAAACAGTATAAAGCTTCGGGCGTTTCCAAGCCAATCATGCAGTATTCAGACAGCCAGAGGGCACGTCACTGTGTCACATCGCATGCAGTCCTACGAGCATTCCGTGAGGGGAAGTGCTGCTCCACGACGTAGAAGTAATCATTCCGACAGTCCGTGAGGGGACGTAACTCTGCGTTACATCGATAACAGCTACCAGTACTCCTTGAGGGGAGAAACGCTGTTTTACATCACCGAAGTAAGATCCAATAGCCACAGGCGTCACAGTAGTAACGACTTGCTGGCCTCCATAAGGAGCAGTCAAGACGAAATTTTAAAGTATCGCCGTAGTGAAATATTAGGAAAATCCTAATTATAGGATTTAGGCCCGACTGTATACAAGTTAAAGTGAAAATTCGCAAGATATAGTCAGAGCAGGCTGCGAACGTCGGACTTAAAGGCGATAGGTCGTTAAATGTACGAACGAATAGATCATAACGTACGGAAGTATCGTACCAGACAGATAAACTGTTATTTGAATTGAAGAAACCTAAAAAGGAAGAACAGAATAAGGTTCGAACGTAGGAGTGTTAAAACAGTTCAAACAAAGAGGATAGGGGGCTATAAACATTAGCTCCAGAAAGCGGGCGAACAATTCTAATAGTACTAGAATCGAGAAGTGCTAGCTGCTAGAAACTAAATCTATAGGTCTTAGAGGAGACCTCGATCCATATAGACTTTCGTTAGGATCGATAGACAGATCTACAAAGAAGCCGTTCAAGCTAGATCAATAGCCGGTTATCCAGGATAGGAATAGCAGAATTGAACTCCAGGGAACAGTAGATGTTTCGGGACTTTCGCATTCTTCAGAATAGGAAGCCGACATCGGATAAATTTCACCCTTGGAAACGGGAATTTAAGAAGATCACGTGTGATAGGCTCAGAAGTACGGCCTAGTGATCGAGTAATTGTGAAGTGTAAAATAATCAAGATTGTGTGTTAGATAATATTTTTAGTGTTATTATGTGTTCAAAAGGGACACACCAGTATATAAAAATGTCGTCAATATTAAGTGTTCTAGATATAGGTCAAAAAGTGTTTTTACGTAAGATGAATACCTTCAATATGGTGTAAAAAGTTCGAAGTGGGCCCTAAAATTGAAACACCGCACCAGATTTAAGATCATGGGATGATCTGGAAATATGTGAGTACAAAATTCATTTTTATTTTGGTGTCAGAAATTGATTGTGTACCAAAACCCACCGGAGTTTTTGGGTGAAAGGGATGTGTTTTAATGAATAAATACTGAATAATCAGGAACACGGTCTGAACAATAATAAATTAAATTGAGAAATTATAAATAATTATGTAAATAATAAGTCCCGTAGAGGAAATATGTGAATAAAGGGTTAATGTATTTAACAAATGTCATAAGAGCAAGCGAAATATCATTAATTATCATAAAAGACATTGAAATAAAGTAAAGTTGAGATATGAAAGAAATAGCTTTTGAGCTTGTATAAAGAATAAAGATAATAATAATAATAATTAAATATGGAAATGTTAAATAAAAAATCAAATAAATTGATATGAACATAAGAACGTTAAGCCTTAACGTATGTGTAAGAAATGAGGTTCAATGGAATATTTTAAAACAGGGAGCGATTTATCAACCATGGAAAGATTAATATGTGAATTAAAATAATATGAATTGTTACTAAAGAGATTTTATCAGTTCTTGGGAAGACATTTTCGGCTTAAAATAATGCATAGCGCATAATGAGCGCAAATATAATATTAAAGTGTCACGCTAGGAAAGCGTAGTGGTTAAATACTTGGTACATTACTTATGGATGGTAGTTGATTGCAGTGAATTGATAATTGTGTAAGTCCTCTATTTGTGACATTAGTATCACGAGGCATTGTGTATGTATTTAAAAGGGAGCTAATAGATGGTATTATTGAGCGTATGTCATATGGGCCACGGCCGACTCTAAATCGCATTTTGAAATAAGTCCTCTGTACGGGATTAGTTCCCGAGGCACCTGAAGAGATTCGAATGCAGGATCTTCTTATGATAAAAGCCCCTGAAATTCTCCGTCGTCGTATGTGTATTTAATCTTCCCAATCAATGAGGACCCTCTCATAATTAAGAAATGCCAAGGATATGAAAATGGTCTGTGAACCAAAGAATAGTTGTTTGAATGTTACGGTACAATAAAGCCCGGTCTCCCCAGAACTGGATATAATGGGAAGGTTTGTTTGGAAAGCCTTGAAAATAAGCTACTAATGTTGGGTCAGACAGGATGTCTCCGCCACCCTAACGTGTCATAAATCGCACCCCAGTAGTAGAGACTAGCTCTTTTAAAGCGAGAAGGAACAGAGACCGTCTCGTAAGCTGTTGTAAAGAGAAATAAATACACCAGGAGTGTTTAAAGTTGTAAACGACCCGGGCGTTGAACCGAGGTCCTTAAAGATGGATATTTCGTTTGCCGGTTCAGATCGTAGTTTCTTATATGATAATGGTCTATTAAGACATAAGAGATAAATAACAATCCCTATTGTAATAATGTATGGACGTGGGATTCCACGAGTTGATTGAAGGCAACTGAGTTCGGGAGTAACTATAGTTTTTTGACTGTGTCAAGTACCTTCACGCTCTGGAGTACACAATTGATTTTCTGATTACCTTAATATATTTGTGGAATAAAGAGAGATGATAACAACTGAATGTGTGGACATGCCCAAAATATTGAATTAGATAATTAACATAGATTTTAAATATAATTCTATATTTGTTTTTAAGAAATAAGAAATATAAAAGCTAGTGTTTGAGGTGTACAAGAATGACACCGTAATAATGTAAATGCATGGAGCCAAAGAGCTCGGAGTTATGTAAACTTAATGTTAGTGCTTTATGGAAGTGAGATTAAGTAAGAATTGATGGTTTATGTGGAAACCACAGGTTTTGAATACAATATTGGTTTATTTTATTTTGTGATCCCTTGTTCATTTGGAACAAGCAGTTGATATTTGGGTCAGTAATTAATTTGTTAAAAATGTTTGTAGCGCCATAAAATTTATTAATTAAATGTGTTTAAATAGGAATTGATTTTGTTGTTATTTTGCAAGTGTATCCTCTAATTAATCCAAAATATGTGAGTCACAGAGTGGGGGAACTTACCGCTGCCCCGAAATCCCGAATTGAGCTACGCTGGTATACTGTGATTGGCATATTTCTTGCTAAATGGGCACAGGGGGATATATAAATACTGTGCTGGATTGATAACTAGAGGAACACTTAAGTCGGTCATATCATGTAAAATTAAAGTAATAATAGGAATAGCTACAACGTAAAATATTAACTGACCGCATGGGTCCCTGGAAACTCATACCGAGCAGCCCTGAACATATTATATTATAATCCCCCAAGCAAATCATAATGATTTTGGCGCCCAGTACGCAGGGCTGAGTTTTCCTAGGGAAAACCCGAGTTTTTCTCGAAAAATCAAAATTTTCATTTTTTGAAAAAAATGGTTTTTCGAAATTTTGAATTTTAAACACTTCCATAAAGGTTTATGAAATTGAATAAGATTATCAAAAGGGTACGTTGTAAGTGAATACCCGTACCAAAGTAATATCTTAAAAGAAATTGGGACACACCGATTCAGAGTATCATCTCTCAAGCATGTACTAGTGTGGTGGCATTTGTGGCCCACTGTATTTTTATATTAGAAAAGATGGTGACGATGATGGAGTTAAAGGAGTGTTTGGATGAACATTTCCAAAAGAATAGGGACGAGATAATAAGAATAAGTACGCAATGTACGGAAGATGCAAAAAAAGAGAATAGGGAAGAGAGGCAGGAACTTTTGAACGCTATAAAAGCTGATAGCAAAGAAAAGTGGGAGACCCTGAACAATAAATTGGGAACAATAGACAATACATTGAGTCTCCAAAAGGATGAAAATAACAAAGTGTTCGAATCCATAAATGAGAGTTTGAATAAGTTGGATAAACAACAGACTGAAAATAAAGAAGGGTTAGGATCTATAAACAATAAGTTGGACAGCCAACAGGAGGAAAATAACCAAAGGTTAGGATCCATAAATGAAAGTTTGGAGTCAATAAAAACTGATAGTGCTAATATGGGCACTAAATTAGAGAATATCGAAGCTAAAAGTAATACCATGGAAACTAAATTAGAAGCTATCGAGGCTAACTGTGTAAAAATGAACGATGAATTGAAGGCGGAGATAGAGGGCAAATTGAATAGTATAAAAACAGAAAATTCAGATCATTTTTCAGCACAATCCAGGGTTTTGGAAGATAAACTAGGAATAATAGAAAGGAAATTTGAAAACGAATTACATTCCTTTCAGGAGAAGATTATAGGTGATAATTTCTTGAAAAGTCAAGCCATGAACACTAATCTAGAGGCCATGGAGACTAAAATACAAAGTAATATAAATGAGAAATTAGAAGGAAACATAGAGTCCAATTTTCAACTATTGGATAAAACATTTGGGGACAAGTTAAAGGCATTGCAAACTGAGAGTAACACGTTTCATGCAGGATTGAGAACCCAGATAAGTACTATAGAAAAAAATAGTATAGAATCCAAAAAGGAATGCCAGGATAATTTTAAAATTATTGAGGGTAAAATTGGCTCCATGGAAAATAAATTTGGTTCTATAGAAACTAAATTAAATAGCTTGGAAACAACTTGTAAACAAAATGGGGACGAATGTAAAAAGGAACTTGTAACCCAGATCCAAGGTGTGCAGAAAATTTTAGAAGCTCAAATAGAATCGAACAAAAGTATTTGTGAAAAATCCCAGGGAGAGATAAAAAGTAGTATTGAGGCGTTAGGAGACAGGTTTGGAGGGATGGAAAAGAAAGTAGAAAACCTCGAGGGGAAAGTCGAGAAAGTACAGACAAAAATAACTGAGGTTAAGAAGCAAGCTGAGGCCGATGCCAACAAAAGGGAATTGCAATTTAACGTATTCACGGGACAGGTGGACGAATGGTTGAGAAAGCATGAGGGGGATATAACTACGAAGTTAAGCGAATACGAAGGGAATCTTAAGAAGGAAAGCACGCAACGAAAAAGGGATCGTGATGAACAACTTATAAAAATAGAGAAGATAGATAAAGGGGTTACTGGAATTCAGGAAACCGTAGTAGGATTAACAAAACAAATGGGAGACACAAAGGGAGAGATAGATAAGGTTATGACCGACATAACAATTATATTCGAGGAGCAAGGAAGGGCTCGAGAGGATATGAACAAGATCCAGGATAAAGTCTACAAAGGACAAAAAGAAGTGGAGAAGCAAATAAAGGAGATACGAGAGGGCTTGGAGACCATAGGTGACGTTAAGCCAGAAATTATAGACCAACAGGCTAAGATCATTAAGAAAGAGGTAGAAGACCAAATAAATGGATTGAGGGATAGCTTCAGGGATGAGAAATTCCAATTCCAAAAGGTAGAGGAAGATATTAAAAGGAATCAAGAAAGAATTCAAAATGAATTAAGATCCCGATTGGAGAGGACGGAACTTAAAAACAGTCAAATGGAAATCCAACTCATGGCAAATGAAGAAAGTGCCCGAAGAGAAAGGAAGTTAGAATTCGAAAATCAGGAGGAGTTTCCAAAAACAGGATGGGCAGATTCTCGTGAACAAGGCACAGATGCGGAGAGGGACTTAGGAGGGGAGAGCCCTTATAAGATCCCAGGATATCCAATGGCGATGTCAACCCCATACACGAATCAGACAAATGGCCAAATAATAAACATTATTAAATCCAATGAGGATAGACCAGTAAAGTTTACGGGTAACAACATGTCTATTACTCCAAAATACTGGCTAAAAGAAGTGGCAGAGTATCTAAATGAAATGAAGGTTCCTCAGGATCGGAGACTGAGAGCTATTGAAAAGCTGTTGGCAGGTGATTGTCTCACCTGGTTCAGAAGCTTCAGATACACTTTTGATACGGTGGAAGGCTTTAGGGAAGCATTTTTAAAGCGATATTGGGCAGCAGATGTCCAAGAAAATTTAAGGCTAGATCTGTACTCTAGGAAGTACAGCACCAATGCACCCACTAAATACTCGGAATTTTTCACCGCTCAGCTGTGTAAATTCCGCGAACTGGATATTGCTCCGGCAGAAAACGACCTGTGTGCCGCCATTGCAAGACAGCTTCCATATGAGATTCAGAGGCTGTTAATCTCATCCAAAGCCAGAAGTGCTGTGGAAGTGGAAAGCGTATTACGTCAGTTAGATATGACGACTTCGCACGTAACACCTCGGCATCAGAGACAAACTGAGCAAGTACACATGGCCAGCAGTCAGGAAACTGGAGGAAAACCAGCGACCAGGAATCAATCCACCAGTACGGATACTCAAGGACGAGATCGAGAGTATGGGCACCAGGAGCCTAGAAGGATACAGCCATATTACCGGGGAGGATATCGAGGAAGAAATCCTAGAACGACGAATTATAGGCAACAGGAAAGCCGACCCTATAACAATAACCAGCAAAGGCCGGACAATAGAAAGAAATGGGAGAATTATCCCAGGAGGAATGTAAGGCCAGACGATAGAGATGATGAATATCGGGCCGAAATAGAAGAAAGATATCAGGAGAGTCTTCGTTATATGAACGAAAGACCAGATGAACCTGATAGGCAAAAAGTCCGTTGGAGTGAGGCAATCAAGAACAGGAAATCACCCGACCGACTAGACGGAGCTCAAAGCTTGGAACTACAAGCTCAGCTAAAGAATGAGGGAAAAGGGAGCCCTCAGGATAAAAAAAACTCCAAATTTAAATTGTCAAAAGTGGAAACATACCAGGAGCTGGGAGGAGGTAGAAATTGTAAATTGGATAGCTAGACCAGATGAACTAATTAACGAGGATGTGGAAGGAATCCCACCTGTTAAAAGAGAACTACCTATAATTATGCTTAGGATAGAAGGATTACTGGTCAGAGCATTGATTGATACTGGATCCACAATAAGTCTAATTACACAAACCCTTTTAAATGAATTGGAAACAAGGGGCCGAGTACTAAAGATTCCCACATCAAGTGTAAAGATTAAGGGAATTATCCCTGAAAAATCTTTGACATGTAAATTTCAGGTATACATTGATTTAATCATGGGTAACGCTGAAATTTCGCAGTGCTTTTTGCTGGTAAATCAATTACCGTATAATGTCATTTTAGGTATTGATTTTATCCGTGAGAACAAGGTCATTATAGACCTAGCGCAAAACTGCATTAGAATTCAAAGAGAGGATGTGGAGGAACAAAACATTAACCTACAGGAACAGGATGCGAAAATAGCAGAACAGGTATGGCATATGGAAGAAGTGATTGAGGAAGATTATAAGGACATAGAAAAGATATTTGAAGTCCTCAACATAGAACTCGAAGATAATGTGGAAAATGAGTTCGAGACCAACCTGTCAGGAAAAGTGGAGGAAGCTAAAGTCAGCCTCGAAATTAAGGAACAGTTAAAGAAATTATTATTGGATTATAGGGACGTATTTGATTCCAAGCCAGGGAAGATTGAAAATTTTAAATACGCGTTCCAAGTCAACGATTGGGCACCGTTCAAACAAAAACCATACCCGGTTGCGGAAAAACATTACCCACAAACCAAGAAGACACTGCAGGAGATGATGAATGCAGGTGTTATAGAAAAGATGGCGACACCATATGTTAGTCCATTAGTGATTGTGAGTAAACCGGATGGCTCAGTAAGGGTGTGTTTAGATGCCAGAAATCTAAATGCAAAAATTATACCAGAAAATGATTCGGCACCACCCATAAAAGAAATACTGAGGAAGTTTAAAGGCAAGAAGATTTTTACAAATATTGACATGACTTCTTCCTATCATCATCTCGAACTGGAAGAGAAAACCAGCTTGTTGACTGGATTTCAGTTCGATCAACAAACATACTGCTTTAGAAGATGTCCGTTTGGATTAAAGACTGCAGGATCCGCATTAATAAGAGCGCTGGATCGAAACCTGTCAGAGGAAGTGAAAGAGTGCACTATCCGATACGTAGATGACATTTTGCTTACCTCGGAGAACATTGAGGAACATTTAGAAAATTTGAAGAAATTATTAGAAGACCTAAGAAGGGCAAATTTTAAGATAAATTTAAAGAAATCGAACTTCTGTCAAAGGCAAGTGACATTTTTAGGGCATGTGATTGACAAGGATGGTGTTAAACCAAATCCATGCAAATTGGAATCGATAAGGGATTTTCCAAGGCCTTTGAAAGTGAAGAACGTTCGCCAGTTTTTGGGATTGATTGGGTTCTTCTCAGGACATTGTCCATCATACACCAAAACTGTTGCACCACTACAGGACCTTTTGAAGAAGGGGGGCAAGTGGAAATGGACGGAGGAAGCAGAAAAAGCATTCGTGGAAGCCAAGGAAATGCTCTTAAATTACGTGAAGCTAGGATATCCTGATTTTAATCAGAGATTTATCATTCAGACAGACGCATCCCAGATTGGAATAGGGGCAATGCTATATCAGGAGAACCCGGAAAACCCTGATAAGAAGAATTATCTAGCTTTCACAAGTAGGAGACTGAAACCACACGAGAAAAATTATACGATCAGCGAGATCGAGCTGTTAGCGATATTGCACGCGTTGCAATATTGGCGGAAGATCGTATATGGGTTTCAGGTCATTCTAAGGACGGATCATAAAGCCTTAACCTTTTTGATGAAGACTGATTTATCCAGTCAAAGGTTGATGCGTTGGGCTTTATATATTCAACAATTTGATGTCAAGATAGAGTACTGCCCAGGAAAGGAAAACATAGTTCCAGACTACTTAAGTAGACAGCCAGAGTCCATAGAAGAGGAAGTAATGGCTATAGATTTGGAAGACAGGGATCAGCGTACTCTTAATGAGTTAAGAAGCATTAGTCAAAGACAACGGGAGGATCCATGGATGAACATGCTCATATCATTCCTTGAGGGAAGCTTGATAAGAGGAACACCAGCGTACACGGAAGCTGAGAAGATAGCACAAGACTACACGTTTTATAATGGGTTATTATATAAGTTTGTGGACTCTGACCATACGAAATTAAGGATTGTTGTACCTGCAATTTTGCAGAGGAAAATAGTATGGTTAGCCCATAGATCGTTCGGACATATGGGAGTCGACAAAACAGTCTCGATGCTGAAAGAAGCATTTATATGGCCGAGACTGAGAGAAACTGTAAGGGACACGCTAAAGACATGTGATCTATGTCAAAGGATTAAACCTAATGCATTTCTGATGAGACAGAAGCCTATACCATTGTTGCCCGAAAGGCCCGGCCAAATCATATCTATTGATAATTTTGGACCTTTGCCAAAGGCAAGAAGAGGAAATCGACACATAATGGTGGCTATGGATGTCTTCACTAAAATGGTTGTCCTTGCTCCCATACAGAAGACTAGTACCAAACAGGTGTTAAAACGACTTAAAGAAAAAGTGATACCGATTCTGGGGAAACCTGAGAATTTGTTGTCGGATCACGGCAGTTGTTTTACCAGTGTAGAGTTCAGACGAGAATTAGAAAGACTTGGGATACGTCAAATTTTGTCAAGTATTCGCCATCCTGAGGCAAACCCTGTAGAGAGAGTTATGAGAGAAACGGCCAAGTATTGTAGAATATACTGTGCCGAAGAAAATTGGAAGTGGATAGATATTTTGGATATTATTGAATTTTGTATAAATAATACAATCCATGAATCCACAGGAGAGATACCCATAACGTTACATCGGAATGAGCAACCAGAAAGACCTTGGAATCTGGTAATTCCTAGACCAGCAGACGCTCAGCCGGGAAGAGATGTACGAATTAGGAGAGCCTTTGAGCATCTAAAAGCTCAAGCCGACAGGAGGCAGAGAAGAAATAGGCATAAGAGGTATCATCGACCATTATTAGCAGGAGAAATGGTGTTAGTGAAAAGACCAGCCATTTCGGATCCAGGGAACCGTGTGTACAAGAAGTTCCAGAAAATGTACCACGGACCATATCAGATAATTAGAGATTTGAGGAATAACGCATATAGAATTCGGCACTGTGAAACGGATCACGAAGTGACCATGAATTCAGCAAATTTGAAATTATATTACCCTCCCGAAGATTTTGATGAAGAAAATGAACAAGCCCTGGTCATGGAAACATTTAGAGATGAATCCGCTTTTGACATAGACAAGAATAAGGAAGAAATAGAAAATAGAGCTCAAGCATTCGAGTGTGAATGCGAATTGGAGAAAGTATATTGGGAAATTAAAGAAATAATTGAATTTATTGAAGAAGAAAATTCCAAGTTAAGAAAAGAAAATGATGAAATAAGGAAACGGGTAGGGATAGACCAAACCCGTAAGGGAGAATGAGGTTCTGGGAACTTAAAGTCCAGACAAATAAAGAAAGAAAGAAAGGGTAGGGACAGAGCATACCCGACCTACACAATTACCGGATACGACTTAAAAGAAGTAAAAACAACAGTAAATACGGATGACGTTATGATGGATTCGACGAATAGAGTAATACAAATTAAATTGAAATAAATTTCCTCAAAATTTTCGAAAATTTATTTACCTAAGGAAGGGAGAGATGAACCCATGGGCCATAGGGTCCATGACGGTCGAACCAATGTCCTTAAGGAAGAAATGAAAGAAACGTATAGTTTATTAAAGGAACGGAGAGAGATTTTAAGCCAGGAATATAGCTTAACATTGTGCAAGCGACTAGGGACAGATGTTCCTTAGATGAGATCACCCCACTCGACATTTCAGAGAGGGCTGGTCACGAGTATTAATAACTGAGTGGAATTTTCCACCGTGATAGAAAGAGAAGCCTGAATCGGAATTCGAGCTGACGTTGCTGGAATTTGACAACGCCGCATATGCACCAGAAGAGGAATAATTAAAATTAACACGTTTACGAGCATAATAATGAGTAAAGAAGTACAGTACAGTGAATCATTTTGAATGAAAGATTTTTCAGTATAGAGAAACCATGTAATAATTGTGCAGAAATAAACTGCCAACGTAAGACGACGTCATAGGGGAATTACCTAAGCCTCTGTGGAGGGGAGAGAGCAAAAAGAATGCAACACCCACACAATTGAGGACGAGAAATTAATTAATATCTCCGAATTGCACGATCGATTCTTAGGTGCAATAAGATCATTAGACATTGAGAAGACGAGCTTTCGGAAGGTATAATTTTTATATTTGTGGCACCATTATTTTAGAAGTTGACCACAGAAAAGGCTTGAGTCTCATTTTTTTGTAGTAAAACAGTATAAAGCTTCGGGCGTTTCCAAGCCAATCATGCAGTATTCAGACAGCCAGAGGGCACGTCACTGTGTCACATCGCATGCAGTCCTACGAGCATTCCGTGAGGGGAAGTGCTGCTCCACGACGTAGAAGCAGAGTTGGGCAAAATACTCCCAAAATGTATTTTCGATACAAAATACAAAATACTCACAAAAAAGTATTTTAGATACAAAATACAAAATACAGTTATAAAATTCCTGAAAATACAAAATACAAAATAGTATTTTAAAATACAATTCAAAATACAAAATACTTAGTAAAATATGCTTCTCTTCCATTCAAACTTTTCAAAATATTATTATTAATATTATTATTATTATTATTATTATTATTATTAATTCTACATTCATTTCACCACATAAGTGGGACATATCAACATATCGTCGGCTTGTTTGCAAGACGGTATGGCTAATTCTCTTAAGGTGGCACATTGAGAAACGAGCGAACAATGGAACAGGTCTCCAAGATGGCCTTCTGCATGGTGATATGTAGACCAGGATGTATTCCCAATATTTGTAGATTGCGAGCCAATAATTTGGGGATGATGCCGGTAGAAGAAATTACTATGGGCAGAACCACTACACTTTCCTGTCTCCACATTTGCCGTATTTCCTCAGCCAAAGGCAGATATTTGGTGATCTTATCACAGCAGGTTTGTTGCAGATTATGGGAATTGGGCACTGCAATATCAATTAGGAAGGTTCTCTTCTGCACCTTGTCCACAAGAACGATATCTGGTCGGTTTGCTGGTATGGTTTTATCAGTAATAACTGATCGGTCCCATAACAACTTGTGACTGGGATTTTCCAAAACGGCGTCAGGAACATACTGATAGTAAGGCAAAATATTATCAGATAATAAATGCTTTTGAGCAAGGTGTTGGTGCATTATTTTGGCCACTTGGTTGTGCCTTTTCATGTAATCAGTACAGGAGATTGCTTGGCAGTCTCCTGTGATATGTTGAATTGTTTCCGGTTCTAGTTGGCATCTTCTGCATTTATCATCCTGAATATTTGCCTTAACTATATATTTCAGGTAGTTTTTGGTAGCCACAACTTGATCCTGGATTGCAACCATGAATCCTTCAGTCTCAGTGAATAGGTCCGCATGAGTCAACCAGCTGTTCGACGCATCAATGTCGACATGTTTCTGGTTGAGATCATACGGATGACGACCGTGCAGAGCATTCTGCGTCCACTGCTGAAGCTTGATGGCTGAACATTCCTCATCAGTGGCTAACTGTATATCCCTTGCGTGAAGAAGATCCAGCGGTGTGCACTTGTCATCTGCCTTCACAGCGGCTTGATGTATGGGAGAGTCATGTCTTCCCAGAAAATATCTCTGAAGGTTCCTCACTTGCCTTGCATGCAATTGGATAATGTCCGTGAGCCCTCGTCCACCTCTTTGACGCGGGATTGTCAATCGCTCAACAGCTGACTTAGGGTGGAGACATCTGTGTTTTGTTAAGATGGTGCGTGTCCTAATTAGGATGTTCTCCAAGTCAGTCTGCGTCCATTTGACAATACCGAAAGTATATGTCAGAGCAGGAATAGCATAGGTATTAATAGCCTTAAAGGTGTTCTTTCCATTCAACTTTGATTTTAAAATCTTGTTAAGGCGTTGATTGTAGATAGCTACGGTTCTATCTTTAATACCTTTATGATCAATTCGATTAGATTGCAGGAGACCAAGATATTTGTAGGTCTCATTACCTTCCATAGGCTTTATGAAACAACCGTCATCAAGTTGAAATGCTCGGGCCTCTAATTTTCCACGCCGAATGGTGAGGGTGCGACACTTATCTAATCCGAAGGACATTCCAATATCAGAAGAAAATGAAGCAGTAATTGCAATTAGATTGTCGATGTGTCTCTCAGAGGATGCATATAGTTTAATGTCATCCATATACATCAAATGAGAAATTTTGTATTTGACTATACCATGGTGCTTAATTGGAAAACCACACTTTGCATTGTTCAGCAATGATGATAGTGGATTGAGCGCCAAACAGAACCATAGAGGGCTCAAGCTGTCACCCTGAAAGATACCTCTTTTGATTTGAATAAATCCTGATTCCATACATGTGTCTCCATTAGACATTAATAAATTGGTCCCCCAATAGGACATCATATGTTGCAGCCTTATAATGATGGCAGGATCAACTTTATATATCTTCAGGGTTTGGATTAACCAGGAATGTGGCACTGAATCAAAAGCTTTCTTGTAATCAATAAAGGTCATGTAGAGGTTACGCATCGTCTTTCCTGCTTGTTCCATAGTAACTGCATCGATTACAAGTTGCTCTTTGCAACCTTGAGACTTCTTCATGCACCCCATCTGCTCTTCAGCCAGGATGTTATTATGATTTATGTGTTCACAAATCTTACGTGCAATGCAAGATGTAAATATCTTATACAGGGTACACAGACAGGTGAGAGGTCGATATTTGGAAGGATCATTGGTTCTATCACCTTTTGGCAGAAGGTATGTTTTACCTCGCATCAAGTAAGAGGGGATAAGCTGTGGATTTTTGATGAAATCTGTGTAGCAGCGGGCAAGATGCTCATGAGTACAAGTGAAACGTTTGATCCAAAAGTTGTGGAGGTTGTCTGGTCCTACCGCTTTCCAATTTTAGGTCTCCTTAACCACACGGGTCGCATCTTCAGTTGATACCGAAGAGTCACTCATCGTGTCAATTTCTGACATTCTCTCCTCCTCCTCCGTAATCCATTTAGTGCTGCTGTTATAATCTCGACCATAGGGATGACCAGAAATTGTCTACCTCTTCTTTTTGCGGCGAACTGCCCATTTGAGTTCCAGGATCGTCAAGATTCCTATAGAACCGTTTCTCACTGGTAACAAATAGCTTGTTCTGTTGCTTTCGTTCGTTCGATTCTTTATATCGACGTAATCTCTGTGCCTTTGCCTCAAGTTGTTGCTTTAATGTGTCTAGGATCTCAAGGGGGCTACAGTTCGGAGGATTATACTTTGCATGTTTACTCTTCGTATGGCTCAACATTTTAACACTTTGAACAACCTTCTTACTTCTATTGCCTGCAACATACTGATGCATTCTTCCGATATTTACTCTCAGTTCATCAACAGACTTTCGTAAACGTATCTCCCAAGTTGGTATCTTCTTCTGTCGACCTGACGTATATTTAGGTCGCCATAATCTACCTCCTGTCACTCGTATCACAGCTATCGCTCCAGCGTAAATTGCAGTCTGAACATGGTTGAAACAATATGATTTCTGGGACAGATGCTGAGAGAGAATGTCGTTCATTGTTACAACAGCGGTAGCAAGTTTCTTAGAGCAATGTTGGTTCGTGATCATGGGCCGCTCTATTGGATCAGTCCCTTCAAATTCTATGAGAGCCTTCCCAAATTCATCTTCGAGTTGTTTCCGCACTGGATCTCCGAGTGCTTCCGGCGATATTCTTACATCTTTGTCATCTGAACGATGATCGGTGTGCCTTTGTTCATTGACCAAACGTGTACTCTCCTGATCTATGGATTCGTCTACAGAGGTATGAGTATTGTCGGCAGCTACGTCAAGTTTCTTCAAAACTATAGCACGGCGCTGATCTGCTATTCTCTGTTCCGTAACATTAATATCAGGGAATTTCTGGCAGAATGCAGCGTGCAACTTCTGTCTATATGCAGTAGTGTCGTTTCCATGTTCGTTATCTGATAATATGAACGCATGATGTAGCCTACATATTCATTTCATTTGTCCATTTCATGCGCTTTCTCGGTTTGCCTGCTCTCGTGGTCTCCTGAGTATCAGAAGAAACACTAGGAGCAGGTGTAGCGTTGAATGCTGTTAGGATGCTACTATCAACATCGGCTGTAACATGTTCGGGGTGTTCCCCGATCAGGGCCCGCCTGTTCAGCTCCTGATCACCACCGGCTTGTATGCTGTCACCCCCAGCGATGGCTCCAAGGATGCCCCGACGCTCCTCGGGTAGCGGCCTTTTATTTCCACTTTTCTTATTTGATCTCATCATGATGATGGTGTGCCTTTTATACCTACGGCCAGGATATGATTTCGACCGCCCCTAACATGGGGAACAGACGTCGTTAGCAGCCGCCCGCTGCGGGACAGACGCTGCTGCAATGAGTTTGATTTCGGGGTTTTCATCCCCTAGGCAGGTTGCCTTCACTACGGCTGAAGAGTCCTACCTACCCTAAATGATTAATTATAATTATTATTATTACTATTATTATTAATATTATTATTATTATTATTATTATTATTATTATTATTATTACTATCGGTGATCTAGACGGGTGCGTGCATTAACGTGCAAGGTCAAAGGATTCAAATCCCACCGTCAGCCTCCATGAAATGGTACTTCCTGATGGGCCTTGGTCGCTGTTGCCCTGTTGTCATTTCGTTTCCCATCCAGCTCTGTGTTGAGGATGGCGTCAGGAGGATCATCCAGCCGTGAAAACCACTGCCACATAGAAATTTACCTCACTTTGTCCTCGAACCCACAAAATGGGAAATATATACGGTACAGGAATTGTTATTATTCATTCACTCAATTTCCCTAATCGGCCAACTAGGGACCACGATAAGCCTCATTTTACATTCTGGCATTTGCTCATTTTTTTCTTGATCCACATTGTCTTCATGAGCTCACTGTGTTTAGCACGACGTTCTTCTGTCCATTTCGCACCAGTTGTCCGTTTTTCGTCCCGGAAAGTCCCAAACGTCTTGATGGCTGCTCTATAAAGGTTTCGGTCTTGTGCATCTTCTGCTCGTATCCCAATTTCTTTCAGATATTTCTGAACGTTAACACACCATGGCATTGTAGTTTTTGGTTTTGAGTCGAATATACTGAAGACACGTTTCGTCCATCGGGAGTCGATCATCTGTCGTATATGACCGTAGAAGCAAACTCTGCGTTTTCCCATTGTGTCTGTGATCTTCTCTATCCTCGACTATATTTCTTGCCTGGATTTTCTGATGAAGATGCCATTTTTGTAGTCTGGGCCAAGTATGATGTGTAGATACTTTTCTCTCTAACTTCGCGAGCAAACATTTCTCGGATAGGATAAGGCATTCAGATGCATATAGCGGTACTGGTTTGATGACAGTATTGTAGTGACGAATTTTTGTGTTCATAGAAAAGCACGTTTTGTTATATATGATGCGGGTGGTTTGAAAAGCGACTTCCATTTTCTTGCTTCTTGCTTCTATGGCGTTGTCAAGGCCATTTTGCTGGATCCATTCCCCAAGATATTTAAATTTATTAACACGGTTTATTGTTCCATATTTGGTGTTTAGTTGTGCTGTATCATCCTTGATGTTAGGCCTATTATTATTATTATCGTATGACCTAAGCTACCTCGTGGAGATGCGGCTTCGATGACGTAGTTGGTAGCATGCTGAGCTTCCATGCCCAAGATAGCGGGTTCAAATCCGGCCGAAGCCATCGGATTTTTAAGAGCATTAAAATCCCTCAGTATGCCTTCCTTCGGATAGAAGTTAAGCCGGCGGTCCCATGTCATAGATTTATGGCATGTTAAAGAACCTTCCACTAATTACACCTGTGTGAAGCTAAATTGTAATGGTTAGGAATGTAAACAACGCTCTTAGGTTTCTACGTTCGTTGTGGTGGCGTCTAGTAGCTAAGTTCTGAACTAGGCCTAGTAGTCGTTGACGGTGGCTGTTGGCGGCAAAAGTAAGAACTATCTGAAAAAATCGAAGTTGCAGTCCACATGAATTAAAAAACAGATACACACACTAATACAGCCATCACAATTAACACCGGTTATCTGACAGATTCTAAACACACCCAAAGTACACGGGGCTACATGACTGCGTTGTCGCAGCCCCTAAACTTAAGAACCAACCAATCCTTATAATGGCATAATGATGAGCACCACACATTATTTTGAAACTATAACCCCACCCTCCCATTGGTCAATCTTGGCTATGCTACTGCCACAGTTGATGCTAACAAAGATATTGGTAGTTTTGCAGCATGGTGATGCCCACATCTGCCCTTCCAGGACGGCTGAGATGGGATTCGAACCCATCTCTTCTCAGTTTTGCCTCACAAGGCTGCGTTTATCCCGTTCCAGCCCTCAAACCAGAATTAAATTCCTTGCCAGCATCGGGAATCGAACCCGCGCCTCTGTGGTGACAGCCAAGAGCGCTACCCACTACGCAACAAGGCGGAGTTATATATAAGTGTATATGTGTACTGTTTACACTGGATGAAACTATTGAGAAAACGCTATCTTTCGAAGATTTTCTAACAAAAACCGCTGACAACCGCAAGTCGTGGAATGACATTTTGTGGAAGCTTTGTCGTTCCACTTAGGGTCCAACACCAATATTCTCTGTTGTTCAGCTGTTGACTTCGTATAATCTGTCACTGAATACTGTGCACCAGTTCGGATAACGAGCTAGTTGTCGTTGCGATATTGTGTTCATGTCGCCCCGTGTACTTGGGCGTGTGTGGAATTTGTCTGATGAATTGTGTTATTTTGATGGCTATATTAGTGTGTGTAGCCTATTTGTATTTCAGATAAGGATTGGGAAGGAGGCGGCTATGTCCTTAATTTAGGTACCATCCCGGCATTTGCCTGAAGTAGAAGTGGGAAACCACTTGCAGGATAATTGAGTTGCCTCAGACCAGAATTATATTTCTTGACAGATTCAGGAATCGAAACCGGACCTCAGGAGTGACAGCCAAGAATACTAGCCACTGCACCACGAAGTAGTCTGATAAATAGCTCTCGTGCCAACATAATAGATGTACAGCTTAATAACCAAGGCCCGGAAGATCATGCAAAATCTTATTTGTGCATATTTTGGTTATTTTGCCACAATGCATCATATTTTTCTCCTTTGCCTGTTTAAGTGCAAATCTCTGCTGGAGAAGAGTGTATATTCTAATTTCCTATTGTTTTGAAGCGCTTTTTGTTACTTTATGTTCAGTCGGATATTTCTATTCGGACTCCAAGAGTCTCGTGGTTGATTAGTCAAACCTGAACATTTTCTTGTTAATGATAAAGTTTCTTTCACCTCCCTTAAATCACCCCGAGGATTTGTATCATCTGATAATTAGTGGTTTGCACTGCCTGTAAGGAAAAACCGGATTCTCCAACAACTGAAATACCTTCGTTCCTTTCACTTTATCACCAGTTCACAATAGGGGTTCAGCTTATGAATGACCAGGAATTTCCACAAATATTACCTGGACCTATTATCTCAAATTCTTTAATTCCAACCTTCAGTGAAATACCAAGCTGCATACTGTCAACCACAGCAAGCACGGAGTTTTGACTCGAATAAAAGCTAACGTCGTTGTTAAGTTGCGAAATTTTGTGAAAACATTTGGGAATGAATTATATTCTACCGACGATAGTGTCCTTTATTGTAAGATTTGTGAAAGAAATGTAGGGTGTTTCTGGAAAGTTTTCTGTGGCTGAACATTTGGAACCCGCCAAACATAAGAGAAATGTCGTTAAAAAAGAAATAAAAAATAAAAATCACACATCAATTCAGCCCTTGTCAGCAAGAAGAAATTTCAGGAGACTATCACAGGATAATACTGAAATTATTTCAATTCATAGTACGTTCCAGTCTCTTTTGCAAGTTAATATCAATTATTTTTATTCTGAATTCACTTTGTAAATATTGTAAAATTATTTTCATTTTTTTAAATCAATGGGTATTAAAATTGTATACGAGTTATACTTAAAAATGAACATAATAAAATAATTATTGATGGTAAGACAGCTTGAGGATCCATAAAATAATATTTCCTACTATTTAGAACTGTTTCTTAGTTGAGATGTTAAAAAAAAAGGTGTATGCCCTAGTTATATGTCCGTCTGTTCATATTTTCTTTATAGCGCTGTCAGGCAAACAGTGAGGCATTTCATTCAGACTACTCTTTGATATCCTAGAATGGTGATGTAAGAAATCAGCAGCACGGGACACTACAGTCAATTGACTCAACACGTTTAATTTGTACATTCCGTTAAAAATTCTCCTTTGTAAGTAATAAGGTACCGGTATGCCACAAAAGAATAGAAAACATAATTAATGAACAAAGTTGGGTCATTTATAATTATTAACCACCAACCAACAACGGCAGCTGGTGCCCAGATGTCTGTGGTCTCGGTAGACGTGGGTCGAACCTCACCACCGGCTGACCGTGAAATAGTTTTCCGTGGTTTCCCATTTTCAACTACAGACAAATGCTGCGACGGCACCTTCGAATGTGCCATGGCCGCTCCCTTCCAAATCCGTGCTTAGTTTCATTCACCTTCATTCATATCATCTCTCATTAACTCCTCTCATGAGGTTCGCGACAGGAATGGCATCCAACTGTATACACTATCCACCATAAGGACGCGAAAATATATATATTCTCATTTCCGTCCCAGTTGAAATGGGAATCATACGCATTATAGTTATTATTACCGTATTATTATGATCATCTTATCATCACCGATAGCGGTAGCTACACCCGCTAACGCACAGCGCTATGCAATGTGGCCATGCTCCATGTGGACTTGGTAGACGTGGGTTTGAACCCCACCGTCGGCCGTCTTGGAAATGGTTTACCGTGGTTTCCCCACTTTCAATTCTACGCAAATGTTGGGACGGTGCCTTCTGACAGGCCACGGCAGCTTCCTTCCACATCCTTGCCCAGCTTCATTCATCTAGATCTCTCATTAACTCCTCTCATGTAGGTGTCAGGAAGGGCATCCGGTCGTAAAAACATCCGCCACATAGCGTTTCATCGCATCTCATCCCCGATCCCGTTAAATCGGTAAAAGTAATAGGTAGACATACATCGTCATTCATCCTTAACGTAGAGGGCGTGGTGGAGCAGCGGTCAAGCTGTTGGCCTCTCACCACAGCGGAGTGGATTCATTTCCCTGTCAATGCATGTGAAATCCCATATTCAGTGATTCGGATTCCATGTAAAAAGGAGGTCCCGTGGCTCATGATCTCGAGATTAACGGTCACGTAAAACTACAATCTTCCTTCTTCCTTCCATCCTTAACGTAGGCAACTACTCTATTCAAGACAAATACAGAGATCCAAGTTTCTTTTTCTGGCACTGACAGGGCATCTGCTCAATCCTTGACCATAATAAATACAGCCATGCATACTACTACAAAAATCACACAAACACAGGTTATCAGACATATTTAACACACACCCAAATACATCGGGCTGATGATCAATATTTACTAACAACAACCATCATATTTATTTTCGTCTGCCTCGTGGTGCAGTGGCTAGCAAACCTGCGAAGAGCGGAAGTGGTTTTCCTCTTTTACTTCAGGAAAATGCCGGGATGGTTCCTAACTTAAGGCCACTGCCGTCTCCTTCCCCAAATTGAATATAAACCCACTACGGTACTACTACGACATTGACCCACAATAACACGGTTATGAATGATATATATACATACACACATAAGTACACGGGACTAAATTATCACGATGTACAAGCCCGTCAAATGAAAGAACTGCAACTTATTTGTCAATTCAAAGTTTTATACAACTCTTATTACACTACTCTTACGGGAGACAATTGCCGCATTTTGTACAGCCCTTATGTGAGCACTTCCAGGAATTTTAGAACAATACTAGTTAACAGGTTCAGACAACCTCATGCGTTTGGGAATTTCATACTACGTAGCTTGAGGCTACTGCTTGTGGAAAGTTTTCCGAGATCAAACACACTGATAACAGAACATCCGGGAGACATCCTTCGGAGATTTTGTTCTAAATGCATCCTAAATAAATAGCATTGCACATGGTCTTACTAGGTTGCTTTATTGCTGGAAGAGTTGTATTGATCTAAAACTTAATGTCTACCAATTGACTTAAATTATTAAAAGCGAAAATAATGGAAGATAAAACTGAAAATTACCTAATGCAGTGATTGTATTTTGATTGTATTTTATGTATTTTGAAAATACAAAATACTCATGAAAAGTATTTTCGATACAGATACAAAATACATGTTCAAAAATGTATTTTCGATACAAAATACAAAATACAAAAGTATCGAAAATACGTATTTTAAATACATGTATTTTCGATACTGCCCAACTCTGCGTAGAAGTAATCATTCCGACAGTCCGTGAGGGGACGTAACTCTGCGTTACATCGATAACAGCTACCAGTACTCCTTGAGGGGAGAAACGCTGTTTTACATCACCGAAGTAAGATCCAATAGCCACAGGCGTCACAGTAGTAACGACTTGCTGGCCTCCATAAGGAGCAGTCAAGACGAAATTTTAAAGTATCGCCGTAGTGAAATATTAGGAAAATCCTAATTATAGGATTTAGGCCCGACTGTATACAAGTTAAAGTGAAAATTCGCAAGATATAGTCAGAGCAGGCTGCGAACGTCGGACTTAAAGGCGATAGGTCGTTAAATGTACGAACGAATAGATCATAACGTACGGAAGTATCGTACCAGACAGATAAACTGTTATTTGAATTGAAGAAACCTAAAAAGGAAGAACAGAATAAGGTTCGAACGTAGGAGTGTTAAAACAGTTCAAACAAAGAGGATAGGAGGCTATAAACATTAGCTCCAGAAAGCGGGCGAACAATTCTAATAGTACTAGAATCGAGAAGTGCTAGCTGCTAGAAACTAAATCTATAGGTCTTAGAGGAGACCTCGATCCATATAGACTTTCGTTAGGATCGATAGACAGATCTACAAAGAAGCCGTTCAAGCTAGATCAATAGCCGGTTATCCAGGATAGGAATAGCAGAATTGAACTCCAGGGAACAGTAGATGTTTCGGGACTTTCGCATTCTTCAGAATAGGAAGCCGACATCGGATAAATTTCACCCTTGGAAACGGGAATTTAAGAAGATCACGTGTGATAGGCTCAGAAGTACGGCCTAGTGATCGAGTAATTGTGAAGTGTAAAATAATCAAGATTGTGTGTTAGATAATATTTTTAATGTTATTATGTGTTCAAAAGGGACACACCAGTATATAAAAATGTCGTCAATATTAAGTGTTCTAGATATAGGTCAAAAAGTGTTTTTACGTAAGATGAATACCTTCAATATGGTGTAAAAAGTTCGAAGTGGGCCCTAAAATTGAAACACCGCACCAGATTTAAGATCATGGGATGATCTGGAAATATGTGAGTACAAAATTCATTTTTATTTTGGTGTCAGAAATTGATTGTGTACCAAAACCCACCGGAGTTTTTGGGTGAAAGGGATGTGTTTTAATGAATAAATACTGAATAATCAGGAACACGGTCTGAACAATAATAAATTAAATTGAGAAATTATAAATAATTATGTAAATAATAAGTCCCGTAGAGGAAATATGTGAATAAAGGGTTAATGTATTTAACAAATGTCATAAGAGCAAGCGAAATATCATTAATTATCATAAAAGACATTGAAATAAAGTAAAGTTGAGATATGAAAGAAATAGCTTTTGAGCTTGTATAAAGAATAAAGATAATAATAATAATAATTAAATATGGAAATGTTAAATAAAAAATCAAATAAATTGATATGAACATAAGAACGTTAAGCCTTAACGTATGTGTAAGAAATGAGGTTCAATGGAATATTTTAAAACAGGGAGCGATTTATCAACCATGGAAAGATTAATATGTGAATTAAAATAATATGAATTGTTACTAAAGAGATTTTATCAGTTCTTGGGAAGACATTTTCGGCTTAAAATAATGCATAGCGCATAATGAGCGCAAATATAATATTAAAGTGTCACGCTAGGAAAGCGTAGTGGTTAAATACTTGGTACATTACTTATGGAGGGTAGTTGATTGCAGTGAATTGATAATTGTGTAAGTCCTCTATTTGTGACATTAGTATCACGAGGCATTGTGTATGTATTTAAAAGGGAGCTAATAGATGGTATTATTGAGCGTATGTCATATGGGCCACGGCCGACTCTAAATCGCATTTTGAAATAAGTCCTCTGTACGGGATTAGTTCCCGAGGCACCTGAAGAGATTCGAATGCAGGATCTTCTTATGATAAAAGCCCCTGAAATTCTCCGTCGTCGTATGTGTATTTAATCTTCCCAATCAATGAGGACCCTCTCATAATTAAGAAATGCCAAGGATATGAAAATGGTCTGTGAACCAAAGAATAGTTGTTTGAATGTTACGGTACAATAAAGCCCGGTCTCCCCAGAACTGGATATAATGGGAAGGTTTGTTTGGAAAGCCTTGAAAATAAGCTACTAATGTTGGGTCAGACAGGATGTCTCCGCCACCCTAACGTGTCATAAATCGCACCCCAGTAGTAGAGACTAGCTCTTTTAAAGCGAGAAGGAACAGAGACCGTCTCGTAAGCTGTTGTAAAGAGAAATAAATACACCAGGAGTGTTTAAAGTTGTAAACGACCCGGGCGTTGAACCGAGGTCCTTAAAGATGGATATTTCGTTTGCCGGTTCAGATCGTAGTTTCTTATATGATAATGGTCTATTAAGACATAAGAGATAAATAACAATCCCTATTGTAATAATGTATGGACGTGGGATTCCACGAGTTGATTGAAGGCAACTGAGTTCGGGAGTAACTATAGTTTTTTGACTGTGTCAAGTACCTTCACGCTCTGGAGTACACAATTGATTTTCTGATTACCTTAATATATTTGTGGAATAAAGAGAGATGATAACAACTGAATGTGTGGACATGCCCAAAATATTGAATTAGATAATTAACATAGATTTTAAATATAATTCTATATTTGTTTTTAAGAAATAAGAAATATAAAAGCTAGTGTTTGAGGTGTACAAGAATGACACCGTAATAATGTAAATGCATGGAGCCAAAGAGCTCGGAGTTATGTAAACTTAATGTTAGTGCTTTATGGAAGTGAGATTAAGTAAGAATTGATGGTTTATGTGGAAACCACAGGTTTTGAATACAATATTGGTTTATTTTATTTTGTGATCCCTTGTTCATTTGGAACAAGCAGTTGATATTTGGGTCAGTAATTAATTTGTTAAAAATGTTTGTAGCGCCATAAAATTTATTAATTAAATGTGTTTAAATAGGAATTGATTTTGTTGTTATTTTGCAAGTGTATCCTCTAATTAATCCAAAATATGTGAGTCACAGAGTGGGGGAACTTACCGCTGCCCCGAAATCCCGAATTGAGCTACGCTGGTATACTGTGATTGGCATATTTCTTGCTAAATGGGCACACTATATCGGGTCAACTTGGACCTTCAAAAATTACGTGTGCTCGCCACGTGAGTACAAATTAGAGTCATTCCTTCACGGAAGTAGACGTTCTCAGTTCTCTCACTCCCCAGTCATTTAGCAACTAAGTTGTTTCCTCTCGCATGTCTGCGACGATATACCTTTGGTCTCAAAACATAAATAAAAATATAAGCCCATGAAAATGTTGCTAATTATGCTGTATGACTTCTGATGATAAATTCAAGGTTGCAGATTAAAGAAAATCTTCTTTAGTCATGATGAGTAATTATCCATAGCTTCTTAACAAAGTCAAAAGAACATCTGATGTGGTGGCATGCCTCTGGGATGCGTTCATAACTCTCGGACATAATACATTCCATTGCTCTCGTACAAGCTATCACCAGCATGAGCTCTTCGGGCTCAGTATGTCAATCTGTTTTTTTATACAGTCCATCGGGACTTGAAAAAAATTAGACCTCGTAGATTAACATGATTGCTCCAAAGAAACTTCATATGATGTTTCAATATATTGAGAAACCAAACCTTCAAAAAAGAGAAAATTGATATTTTTCACCCAAAACCTAAATTAGCTCTACCTCAAGTCCTAAACTAGAATTGTAAACTAATATGTATAAATGACCTGTGAGTACTCTGCTGAGGCTATGTTAAAAAGCTAGAACTGTAACATTCAAAACAGCGTTTGTCTACTAACATTTCCGTGGTTTCCCCACTTCTAATCCAGGCAAATGCAGGGATGGTTCCTGAACGACCATCCTCTGCCCAATTCTCACCTGAATTATTACACTAATACAGCCATCAAAACAACACAGGTTATCAGACAACAATTTTACACACTCCCCCACCTATTAAGAGGATTTCCCACGTGATTTACTAAATATCATTTTGTACACGACCTTTGTTTCCACATTGTGCGACGTTATGTGCTAGATTATGTAACTTCCAGTTGTTGTTGTTGTTGTTGTTGTTTGAGTCTTCGGTCCTTTGACTGGTTTGATACAGTTTCCATGCCTCCCTGTCCTGAGCTAATCGTTTCATCTCTACATAGCGACCACACCCTACATCCAAGGCAATCTTTTTAACATATTCTAACCTTGGTCCATCCCTACAGTTCTTGTCCTCGACCCTTCCTTCCATAACTAAGCTTGCTATTCCTGGGTGTCTTAGTATGTGTCCTACCAACTATCTCTACGTGTGGGGCCATGCCCTGGTCACCCTTGTTGCCTCAACTCTGTCGGTGATTGAGACTCTTCCCGCGAGGTGACATCTTTCTGTACCGCATCACGGGAGTTTAATTTAAGAAAAATCGAATATACGGCTTCTATGATTTATGAAAAGTAATCCACAAAATTTAGTGCCATTACATAATGATTATTATAATAGATCATCATACGAATCTTCCCTAATATCGCTAGAATAGGATACCAGAAATAAGTAACAAGATGTTCAGTAATGAACATATATCCTACTTTCTCCTAAATGCATGGGTATTGTTATAACTCTTTGTCCTTTTCAAGGAATATAATTGAATGTTGGTTGTAGTAGCTTGTTGAAATACAACGTGCTATAGGGATATTAAACATGAATATGAGGTGCCCTTTGCTAGTGCTACCTCTGTAAAAAACTTCATTCAATTCGGTTTCACCGTGTTTGAATTGATATGGGGAATGGGTTTGCACACATACATGGCCGCTATTTGCAAACTATTGGGCTGATGACCTTGTAGTCAGTCATAAGATGCTTTCCACAAAAAGGCATGTTGTTGCAAAATCTGGTAGAGATCAAATTATTAGGATGGTCGTAATTTGATTTAAGCTTTTAACATTTGTGTGGCCGTCATTCCTTTTCCGTCAAGATAGCGGCGATATAAAACATGACACTGAGGTGCCATTTGCTAGTGCTACCTCTGTACCAAATTTCGTTCAATTCGGTTTCACCGTGTTTGAATTGATAGGGGGAATCGATTTGCACACATACTTGGCCACCATCTGCAAACTATTGGGCTGATGATCTTGCAGTTTGGTCAGAATATGCTTCCCACATAAAGATATGTTGTTGCAAAATTTGGAAGAGACTAGATTATTAGGTTGGTAGTAATTACATTTTAGCTATATAAATAATTCATGCTTTTGGGCTAATGCCGTGTGTATTTTAATTTAAACCATACGTTTCGGAGAAACCTTGCCTCCTTTTTCAATGGAAATAAACAATGTGGCCAAAGAAAGTATATCAATGAGATTACAAAAAATATAGATAAATTCCTCTGTTCGTCACCAGAGAGCAGCTGCCAGAAATTACTGTATGGACCATGTTGGAACGGCGGACAGAGAAGTAAGTAACGAGAAGGTAAAGGGGGAGGTGTGAAAATATAGAAACTCCTCGGAGAATGAGGAGGGGGGGGGGGGGGGAGGTGGGAGGGTTAGATGGATATAAGGAAACATAAACAAAAGGGAAGTGTAGCTGAACGATACCTAACGTCACAGAGTCTACGGCGAATAAACAGATGGAAACTCCTCCAGTGACGAACAAAGGAGATCAAATCCAGGCTCTGAACTCTAGAGGGAAAATGTACAATTTTAAATATGTGAAGAACAGAGAGACTGAGAGGAACTATCTCCCTAGATCCTTAATAACTGGTAGCCAAGTGTCACTTAGCTGATATCCAGTGTCTCTGTTAAAATTATTGGGATTTTTACGAATTTCAACTGCCTCCCTTATAATTCTAGACCAGTTGTGCTTAACAAGGGCAAGCGCATGAGCATCCTTGATGTATGTTTCAAGGATGCTCATGCGCTTGCCCTTGTTAAGCACAACTGGTCTAGAATTATAAGGGAGGCAGTTGAAATTCGTAAAAATCCCAATAATTTTAACAGAGACACTGGATATCAGCTAAGTGACACTTGGCTACCAGTTATTAAGGATCTAGGGAGATAGTTCCTCTCAGTCTCTCTGTTGTTCACATATTTAAAATTGTACATTTTCCCTCTAGAGTTCAGAGCCTGGATTTGATTTCCTTTGTTCGTCACTGGAGGAGTTTCCATCTGTTTATTCGCCGTAGACTCTGTGACGTTAGGTATCGTTCAGCTACACTTCCCTTTTGTTTATGTTTCCTTATATCCATCTAACCCTCCCACCTCCCCCCCCCCCCTCCTCATTCTTCGAGGAGTTTCTATATTTTCACACCTCCCCCTTTACCTTCTCGTTACTTACTTCTCTGTCCGCCGTTCCAACATGGTCCATACAGTAATTTCTGGCAGCTGCTCTCTGGTGACGAACAGAGGAATTTATCTATATTTTTTGTAATCTCATTGATATACTTTCTTTGGCAACATTGTTTATTTCCATTGAAAAAGGAGGCAAGGTTTCTCCGAAACGTATGGTTTAAATTAAAATACACACGGGCATTAGCCCAAAAGCGTGAATTATTTATATAATAATCCGGGCCGTGAAAGCCTTAATATGCAAATTACATTTTAGCTCTTAACATTTGGGTGGCCGCGATTACGTTTCCGTCAAGATGGCGGTGATAAAAAACATGACACTGAGGTGCCCTTTGCTAGTGCTACCTCTGTACCAAATTTCGTTCCATTCGGTTTCACCGTGTTCGAATTGATAGGGGGAATCGATTTTCACTCAAAGATGGCCGCCGTCCGCAATATATTAGGCTAATGACCTATTAGTTTGCTGAAAGGATGCTCCCTCCATAAAGGTATGTTGTTGCAAAATTTAGTAGAGATCGGATGATTAGGATAATCGTAAATTGATTTAAGCTTTGAATATTTGTGTGGCCGCCATTACGTTTCCGTCAATATGGCGGCGATATAAAACATGACACTTAGGTGCCCTTTGCTAGTGCTACCTCTGTACCAAATTTCGTTCCATTCGGTTTCACCGTGTACGAATTAATAGGGTGAGTTGTTTTTGACACAAAGATGGCCGTCATCCGCAAACTATTAGGCTAATCCCCTATTAGATTGGTCAAAGGATGCTCCCTCCATAAAGGTAAGTTGTTGCAAAATTTGGTAGAGATCGGATGATTAGGTTAGTCGTAATTTGATTTAAGCTTTGAACATTTGTGTGGCCACCATTACGTTTCCGTCAAGATGGCGGCGATATAAAACATGACACTGAGGTACCCTTTGCTAGTGCTACCTCTGTACCAAATTTCGTTCCATTCGGTTTCACCGTGTGCGAATTAATAGGGGGAATCGATTTTGACACAAAGATGGCCGCCGTCCGCAAACTATTATGCTGATGACCTATACGTTTGGTCAAAGAATGCTCCCCCCATAATGGTATGTTGTTGCAAAATTTGGTAGAGATCGGATGATTAGGTTAGTCGTAATTTGATTTAAGCTTTGAACATTTGCGTGGCCGCCATTACGTTTCCGTCAAGATGGTGGCGATATAAAACATGACACTGAGGTGTCCTTTGCTAGTGCTACCTTTGTACCAAATTTCGTTCAATTCGCGTTCACCGTGTTCGAATTGATAGGGGGGGGGGGGGGACAGACATTCAGAGTACACACACTCACACACACACACTCACACATAGACTCACACACACACACACACACACACACACACTCACACATAGACTCTCACAGACACACACACACACATACACACACGCAGACAGACACACTTTTTTTTCGCCCTGTGTTGATCTCATAAGTCTACTTTCATTTTTTGCGAAAATCGAAAGTAGGCTAAAAAATAAGGCTTTAAAATGTTGACCTGGTGGCTATGCCTGATGCCATCTTGAATTTTTATAAGCAATTGAACTTGAGATGGCTCTGAATAATGATTAGCTCTGCTAAGTTTCAATGCACTCGGGTGATAAGGAGAGCCCTGTTCGGTTAAACAAAAACGTTAGACTATTCGCACCTGCCCTGCATCCGAACGTTTGTTATCTGAATCCGTTGATACTACAATAATATTATTAAATTATGAAAGCAACACGTTTGGACTTTTGAGGAGAAAGTCGTTCCCTTAGGCTGTGTGTGAATCGGAAACCTATGTTGAGTGAATTTTGTCCCTCTGAGTGATGGCGGGTGGCTAATTATAGCACTTACATAGCCGTCGGATTTACCAACTCAGGCAAGAGCAGGTATAAAGGATTTTTTGTCGCATAAGTCAACACTAATTGAGTACATTTCTATGACTGGCTTCCCTCACTTCTCTATTATTCTCATACAATCGAAGCGAAAGAAAATAGAATTCAAACACATTTGCCATTGATAGCAAGCACAATGTGTGTTGATATTCGTATTGATGAATAGGGAAATAACAAGAAACGTGAAAGACGTAGATCTCAGCAAAACTATATTTTTTTTAAAGAATCCAGTTCAACATTTTTTTCTAAACGCTTTTCGCAAATTAACTCTAAGCATTATCCGCAGCGTATCCACTATCCGCACAGCCATGCAAACTATATTCGTGTGGCGAAATATTTTGCGGATATCCGTGGGTTTATATTCGTATATCCGCATCCACGCAGGACTTTAGTGATGAGATCGATAGAAAAAATATTTTAAGTATTTGAAAATCACTTGCCCGTCATGTTGTTTTTGAGTTTACCTGAACAAAGGTGATCTCATTAGCGTATTTTTTCATATGATAAAAATAGGCTAATGATAGATCCCATGATGCGATTACGTACAGAAACATGTTTCCGGAGAGTTGCCATCGAATTCTCATTTAAATATACAGGAATATTGAAATTACATTGGACTGTTGAGCAACAAATACTCTCCACTCAACTGACCACATGAAACCCTAATTTCAAACACTACTGTATTAAGCTTCTGTGGGTACATATTTTCCTGTGCCCACTAGAGCATTAATAAAAACATGTTTCATGATGAACTGATGCAGTGAGTCAAATACTTTTCAACTACACCCATATTAGTAGACTTTTTCTGTAACATTAACAGTTTTTTTAAGTTGGTTAGATAAATGTGGAGATAACCGAGCAATAACGTGAGACTGTCCGTGCATGTTGTAACTAGAAATCATATTTGTTGCTTCACTTGAACCAACCAATCTAGCATTCAATTACATAAAAACTTCCTCATTATGTACCGTTTCGCCATTTGTTGCGATTTGCTTGTTAGCTCAACCGTGCTCGTTATCAGGCACGGAGCAAGAGTTTGGCTTTGGAGGGGGGGGGGGGGGGGGGGGGGCAGAGAATCGAAATTGTTAAGAAAAATGGTATCAGTAAAAACGCAATCACAAAATAACCAAACGTATAAAACCAGACCAATTTTTTTGCAAGCTACATGGATAGAAATTTGAAGCGTTTAGCGCACCAGAAATAATCGTACAAATTGCAACGGCGTGTATTGCGACTTTTACATCGAGCTTCGAGAAAAGTATCAAGGTACATTACAGTTTCGGCAAGTCGAGTTGGTACCGACAAAGGGAGAAAGTCACAGCTTAAATTGCCAACCAAGCTTGCAGTTTGGACGTTGGCAAAATTTTTTGGTGCGAAAAAGGCCCCAAATACCTATCCGTGCATTGCTGCACATTCATCGTGACATCACTATAAACATCGATTCGGTAATCACAAGGTTTGCTAAACAAAATAGACGAGTTGATTTTGTTATATAAATAATCGTTTTTATATGACAGGTATGAAGTTGTAAATATGTACAGTTGTAACAGAACATAATAATTGCAATAAAGATATTTTCAGTATTGAATAAAATGAAAAAAAAAAAGTTTTTCAGTTAAAATTCGTTAAGTTTTATTTGTCTGGTTATTGTGTTTTCGTTTTTTTGAGTTTACAAATACATTTGGTCTCCGTTGGGGTGACCCTCCCCCCTTGAATCCACGCCTGCTCGTTATAACCAAATTTATGGACATGAGAGAGAAGCTTGTATTCAGAATGGTATAAGGTAAGTGTTCCATTTTTAACATACTTTTCAATCCACGGCAAGGGTGCCGCTTGTGGCCCTCAAAGTCAGTTTAAGCGGCCCGCGGATAAATATTTTAGACTATTGAAAACGTGGATATATATTGTTAATAATAATAATAATAATAATAATAATAATAATAATAATAATATTAATAATAATAATAATAATATTAATAATATTATAATAATGTTATTTGAAAATAATAATAATAATATCGTAAGGCCTCGGGTGCCGGGTGCAAGCTTTGTTATTTGACACACAAAGGGTAGCTTGCAAGTCGAATTTCGTTGTTCCTTGAAGCACTATGAAAGTCAAGGATAGGGGCAGATGACCTCGTAGTTCCGCCCCTTAAAACAACAATAACTAACTAACTAACTAAAGTCAAGGAGGTTAGATATCTAAGCTCCTTGAACACTATAGCGCTTTCTAGTAGAGAAATGAGGAACTTTGTGTTGGCGGAAACTCTCGAGATTAATTTTTTCCATTATGAATACGGCCTGCTGAATTCAAATGGGTTCTTTGACATGTAAACATCTTATGACATGGTGTCGTAATTTTTTCCAACTTTCAAAAAAAAAAAAAAAAAAAAAAAAAGCACTTTCCACGGCCAGGAGCGAACCTGCAAGCTTGGGGTTAGTAGACCGACACGTTGACCACTCACACACCGTGGCAAGCATATTGTTAATGATGAGATTTTTCCCATTATTGTAGGCCCTAGTTGAAATAAGAAAATTGGAGGGAAACTTGCGCATTGCCATCTCTAACATTGAACCTGATATTGACAGACTATTGAAAAGTAAGCAATGCCAAGCATCACATTAGGAGCATTAGGCTACTTCTTGATTTGATGGTTAGATTGACGATATATTGATTTTCATTTTTTATATACTTTGATATTAAGAATTCTGTTTTTTTTAATAAAACTTTTACAATCTTGTGATAGTATTATTTTATTTTGTATACCCCTAAACCTTTTCGAATTAGGTGTAAGTTAATTGTAAATCAATCATTTGATAACTTAATAACTTAATTTAGTCGCCTCCGTAGCGTAGCGGTCAACAGGGTTAGCTGCCGCCCAGGCGGTCCTGGGTTCGATTCCCGGCTCTGCCACGAAATTTGAAAAGTGGTATGCGGACTGGAACGGGGTCTACTCAGCCTCGGGTGGTCTAAATGAGTAGAGGGGGTTCGATTTCCACCTCCACCATCCTCGAAGTGGTATTCCGTAGTTTCCCACTTCGTCCTCGGGCAAATGCCGGGATGGTCCTTACAGTAAGGCCACGGCCGCCTAATGAGCACTTCCTTGCCTAACCGTCCCACTCGTCCCATCCCATCATCAGGCCCCCTGTTCGCTTTGCAGATGAGGCCGCCTGGGCGTAGTACTGGTCACACACCCCAGTTGTATCCCTGACTCAGAGTCTCAAGCTCCAGGACACTGCCCTCAGTGGTGGTGGAGGTGGGATCCCTCGCTTGGTCCGTGGGAAAAGCCGATCCTGGAGGGTAAAACGATAGCGGAAAAAATAGCGAAAATAACGCCATTTGCCAAGAAACTTCAAAAATGTATTTAAACCATTTAGAGGACACAAAAATGGTATTGAAACACATTATTTTTGTCTGCTGGTGAAATAGGTTATTCAAATAATAGTAAAATTAGCTTTAGCGGTAGGGTTTGGCAAGTGCCTATGTGGAAAGGTAACTTGCGGACCGCCAACTATTATGTAAAAATAAACTTGGCCCCCACTTATAAAATGGTTGTGCATCCCTGATCTACGGTATACATTGAACAATCAATGAAGGAAATTAGAGAAAAGGTCAAAGTAGGAGTAAAGATTCAAGAAATAATAATTTCGACAGTGAGATTTGCTGATGACATTGTCATCCTAGCCAATTCACCAGAGGAGTTGAATGCCTTTTTTAAATTATATCGACACTGTTTAATCTACAGTAAAATAATTCGACAACACTGTTTTATGAGTAACACGAAATATGCTGATTCGACCCGACTGTCCACACGTAAACGTATCTTATCTGCATGAGGCATGCAAGCAGTTGCAGTATGTCTGGTGAGCGTTGAATCCGTAGCTATATCAGCAGTTCTGAGGGAGAGAGGGAGAGAGAAAAGACAGGCACATGCCTCTTGCATTATTATTATTATTATTATTATTATTATTAGTGATTATTTATTTGACATCATTATCACGGAATTTAAAATGAGAGTGAAGATTCAAGTATAAATAATTTAAACTCTGAGATTTTCTGATGACATCGTCATTTTGGCCGACTTGCCAGAGGATTTGAATGAGTTTTTGAATGGTATGGTCTCCGTCTTTGCGAAAGAATTCATGATGAAAATTAATAAATATAAGACAAATATATTGGAATGCAGCCGAAGTAAATCAGAAGCCCCTCACGTCATATTGGCAGGTGACAAGCTAACGGAAGTAGGAGACTTCTGTTATTTTGGAACCAAAATAACCATTGATGGACGAAGCAAAGAGGATATAAAAAGTAGGTTGGCACAGGCAAGAAAAGCATTTCTACAGAAAAGGAATCAGTTGACATCGAAAATAGATTTAGGTATTAGGAAGTCATTTTTTAAACCCTAGCGCAATCATACATCCCACCAACCATCAAAAGTCATACAAGGTAATCAACAGTATTTAGCAGGTAATCTCGGCAATCAGCCTTCTATTTTGACCACTATTATTGCATTCTTGGCTGCCGCCCCGGAGGTCCGGGTTCGATTCCCGGCTCTGCCAAGAAATCTTAATTCTGTTGTGAGGGTTGGAACGGGGTACACTTAACCTCGTGAGTCAAACTGAGAAGAGGAGGGTTCGATTCTCACCATCCTGGAAGTGATTATCCGGGATTAGGATACCCCCGCCCCCTCCACTTCTAGGCCTACTCCAGGCACATGCTGGGATGGTTCATAACTAGGGCGGGGATTTCTATGTAATTACAAATTCCTTCCCCCTTGCCATTTGAAATGATGGGAAACGATAAATCTTCACATACCACTATGTTATGGTTATTATAACTGTGGCTGGCTGTGTGGTTCAGCGGTAACGCTCTCGCTTGCTGGGCCCAAGGTTGCAGGATCGAATCCTGGCGCAGCAAGTTGGCGTTGGAGGGTGCGCAAATGTGAGGGAGCCGTGTCGGTAGATTTACTGGCACGTTACAGATCCCCTTCGGGGCAATATTCCGGTATCCTGGCGTTTCTAAAAGCCGCAGCCGTAAACTGGGACGTAAAACCCAATAACATTATTATTATTATTATTATTATTATTATTATTATTATTATTATTATTATTATTATAACTGAGTGATGGACGAAGCAAAGAGGGTATAAAAATTAGGTTGGCTCAGGCAAGGAAAGCATTTCTACAAAAAAAGGAAACTGTTGACATCGAATATAGATTTAGGTACCGGCTTAGGAAGTCATTTTCTAAAGCCTTTGTCTGGAGCATGGCACTCAATGAAAGTGAAACTAGGTCTATTATTGGTGCAGCAGAAAAGAGGAGAATTGAAGTGTTTGAAATGTGGTGTTACAGGAGAATGATGAAGATCAGATGGGTAGATAGGGTTACAAATGAGGAGGTAGGTTATTAAGACGAGTGGTAGAGAAGAGATGTTTCTGGCGACTGCTAATGAAGAGAAGCGATGGGTTGGTAGGACACATATAATACTAAGACACCCAGGAATGGGTCGAGGACAAGAACTGTAGGGGTAGACCAAGGTTAGAATTTGTTAAACAGATTGCCTCGGATGTAGGGTGTGGTAGCTATGTATAGATGAAATGATTAGCTCAGGACAGGGGGTTTGGAGAGCTGCATCAAACCAGTCAAAAGACTGAAGACTCACACGACAACAACTGAATCTAATTTTGCGTAATTTTTCATATTTGTAGGTATTCTACATATTCTTTGTGAAATTAAATAAAATTACATATTTCAACATCATAGTGAGCATCTAGATGCTACAAAAATGTAGTTTCTCTTGATCCTGAATGTGCTGTATCCTTTTGTGCATCACAAACCGCTTTTAGTGATTTTAAAGTGATCACCTCAATTGCCTTCACCAGCAGTAACCTCAGATGGTTTCCAGAAAGCATCAAAAGTCTAAAAACATCAGGACTGCCACTGCAAGATTCTATTGCTGTCATAGCGGATGCTATAGTAAAACTACAGTAAGTGCTGTGCATGGGGAAACTCGTGTAAGTGTATTGAATAAATTGTGAAATGCATTGAATCCTGATTATTCAGCATTTCAAAGCGCGTTCCAAATTCTATGAGGAGACAATGTATATCCACCCGAGGACATTTCTACATCAAAACTCCCTCTCCTGAAATTTCTCCCAGTTACATCATGTGACGTCGAAAGACCTTTCTCTGCTTATAAAAATATTCTGAGTGACAAACGTCTTTCAATTACCCCCGAGAACATCGAAAAATACATAATTGTTCACTGTGCTGCAAAATGTAATGTGTAAACGTTCTTCGAGTGTTGAAAGTAAGAAAACGATAAGTTTGTATTGATTATGTGTGTGATATATTGTTATATGACTCCAAGGAACATGAAACATTTATTGTTCATTGTGCAACAAAATTTGATATATTTGTCCTGTGTGTTGTAATTTGGAACTGACAGAATGGTAAGCTTATATTACATATGTGATATTAGATATTTTGCCCATTCTACATATTTTACTACATATTTTGATGCTTGTTACATATTTATGCATATATTTATGTGAAGTTGATATAATTATCTGGAGAAATAGTGAGATGGAAGTCCAGGAAAGGCTGAACGTCTGGAATGTTCATTTGAAAAATATGGACTGAAAGTAAGTGCTACAATATCTGCTGCAATGTTAACAGACAGGGAAGTAAAGATAATAATTCTGGAGGGCGTAAAATTGGAATCAGAACCAGTATCAGTACCTTGGATTCATAATATCAAGTGACCACAGGATACAGCTTGAATTAAATAACCGTATTCAGAAATCAAGTCAATTCTATCAGCAAGTTCGGTATCTACTCTGGAATAAGCAAGTGCCACTAAGATCATAACAAACTCAGTTTCAAACATACTTTGTCCCTATATTGACTTATGGGTTGGAAACATGCACAACTACCAAAAAAGATGACTTCAGGCTTCAGAAATGAAGTTTCTAAGAAGCATGCTTCAAAAAACTAGGAAAGACAAAGTAAGAAATGAGAAGATTAGAGAACAAGCTGGATTAAATCAGTCCCTGAAGGAGACCATAACTAGGGCACGTTTGCGAAGGTTTGGTCACGTCTAACGTATGACACAGGGGCGTATATAAGGCGGGTTTTGAGGGGGGTCCAGCCCCCACCCCCCGAAAAAGCCAATAAAATTAAGGAAGTGTTGCTTTGGTAAGAGCATAAAATAACTGTAAATTTGGTTGTACCCTAATCTTAACTTATTGGCTAAGTTATAAACAATATTAAGACTGAAATTATAGACTACTAACTCGTGATGTAGTGGCTAGCGTTCTTGTCTGCGCCCCGGAGGTCCGAATTTGATTTCCGGCTCTGCCAAGAAATTTTAATTCTAGTCTGAGGGCTGGAACGGGGTACACTCAGCCTTGTGAGGCAAAACTGTGAATTACACTGTAAGTTACGGTACTTTTGAGAAATAAATTATCAACTTGTAAAAAAAAAAAAAAAAATAAAGAAACAAAACCCCTGTTTACCTTTCTGCTTAGTAAATTGACAAATATTTAGATATTTCCCATTCATACTCCATAGGCCATAATAGAAAATTCATTTAAGTATAAAATTTTATTTGTGTGTTGGTTTGTATTTTACAACTTTTTTTGTATTGCCAGTAATAATTGTAGGCTATATATACTTCGAATCTTATCTAAAATAATTACACAAATTTATATGCTCTAAGGTATTGGTTGATATTTCTGGGTATTTTGCGGTGCCAATCCCCTGAGAATACTCACAATTTTCCAGGATAGTCAGCCCCCTCCAAAAAAATAATAATTGTATATACGCCCCTGGGACAGAAGGAAGAATTACAAAACAATGTTTGCATACTGTGATTACTGGAAAGAGACCTGTTGGAAGACCTAGGATGAGATGGCTGGACCAAGTGAAGGAATATATCACATCCAAGGGAATCAACTGGGATGAAGTCTTGAAGGAGCAGTGGTACATGAATAGACTAAAATAGAGAGCGCCCGTAAACCACACCCGGGAAACTGGAGTGGAAACTGATGATGATTATAAATAAAAATAATATCTTATAGCCTCGGGTGCCGGGTGCAAGCTTTGTAATTTGACACTCAGAGGGTAGCTTGCATGTCGAATTTCGTTGTTCCTTGAATCACTATGAAAGTCAAGGAGGTTAGATTATGATTATGATTTATGTTCATATTTTACCACTTGATTCTACATAAAAATCCCAGCTCTACATATATCTTAAGACCTAGTTATATGACCACGATGTTGCACCTACAAAAAACAAGCAGCAACAACAAAGGTTAAGGTGTCACAAATATTTTAAGAGAGACCTCAACTCTTTATTGGATATCTAAATAGAGCGTTATAATAACTTTGTATGGAGCAGTACTCAAGCTGGAAGTGGATAGCAATTTGTACTTGAACAGCTGTCTTGGTCTAATAATGAAACTCGATATACTGTGCCGTCCGCTCGGCGCTCCTTGTGTTATTTACTTTCTCCTTGGCCGAGTCCAATTTTCTACCGAATAAAAGATGAAGAAGTTAATAAAACGTGGTGGATGAAAAATACACGTGAGTCGAGTTGCGCTTTGATTAAAGTAGTTACAAACAGAACTCCACGGCAAACAGCGCGGGATACGATGCGCTGCGACTCAATAAATGCACAGGCTTGTGAGGAGGGAAAGGGGAGGGTTTCGATTGCTTTCCGGCTGAAAGCGAAGGTGGGGGAGCACTTGTAGAGTGCTGACATCTACAGCCGCACAACTGTAAGACGATAGACGGCTTACTGCCCATTCTCTATCAAGGAGCATCAGACGAGGGATTCTCTACGTACAGAGGTGCGTAAGTTATTAGACAGAACGCCAGTCTTCCATTATTTCATTTAGACTTGTCATGACTTAATGCACTAAATATGTTTGAAAGGTGCTGAAATTATTTCAGAAAAATAACCAATGGTCTTAATCATCATATTTATTATTTCAGTAGTATAGATCCCTCCTGCGGCGCTCACAAGCAACCGATCGTGACAAATGAGCATTCAAACGAAAGAGAATAGACATTAGCAGTGACGAATTGCACTCTAATTTCATAAAAATCTATAATTTCTTTAAAAAATAACTTAAAAAGAAGTATACGAAGTGTGCGATTTGCAGATACTGTTGCTGTAGAAAAATACGCTCCATATTATTGCTGTCCACTTCACATTTTGGCTGCTGTGACGCCTGTCTCATGTCATTTTAACCTTCTGAGCTCTTTCCTTTATCATTTAGCATGGATTTCAGAAACAGAAAAACAAAGGAATGAGTAGGCTACTCAAATTGTATTGAAAGAAATTTGCAACAGGAGAGCTCCTTTTGGAGGTAAGACTGTTCTGTTCGGTGGAGACTTTAGACAGGTACTCCCTGTCGTAAGACATGACAACATCAAACAATCGCCTTTATGGTCCAAAATTCACAGAAGTCACTTGCCAAAAAACATGGCAGCGAATGATGATCCATTTTAAAGTGATTGCCTTCTTAAGTTAGGAACGTAGAACTTGGAATTCTAACTGAAATGTAAATAGTGTTCTATAATCAATTAGTTGAAATAAAAACAACCGTTCTCCTTAAGTCTCTCATTATGAACCAATTGGGAAAAGTGTGGTTTTTGAACATGCAAGATATCTCGCACGAGTCCACTAGTTATATTTTATTTTAAGAAACTCACAGTAAGAGTCTCTCTCTTAAAAAAATCCACTAATAATAATAATAATAATAATAATAATAATAATAATAATAATAATAATAATAATAATAATAATAATAATAATAATAATAATAATAATAATATCGTATGGCCTCGGATGCCGGATGCAAGCTTTGTAATTTGACACCGAGAGGGTAGCTTGCATGTCGAATTTCGTTGTTCCTTGAATCACTATGAAAGTCAAGGAGGTTAGATATCTAATCTCCTTGAACACTATAGCGCTTTCTAGTAGAGAAATGAGGAACTTTGTGTTGGCGGAAACCCTCGAGATTAATTTTGCCATTATGAACATGGCCTACTGAATTCAAATGGGTTCTTTGATATTCCAACATCGTATGACATGCGTGTCGTATTTTTGCCGCCTTTCAAAAATAACGTACCACGGCCAGGAGCAAACCTGCAATCTTGGGGTTAGTAGACCGACACGCTATCCACTCACCCACCGTAGCAAGCTTGAATTTCCACTAAAAGGAGGCCTTGGTAATGTAAAATGCCACACGTTTCGATTTCATTTCATTATTCTACTTTTCGTGTGAATTTAGATCAGAAGGATTATAAGTCTTCTTACTAATGGTCAGCTCTTAAACTATTCATAGATTCGTAGACCATGGATTTAGAGGATACTTTCGAAAGTCAATGAAAACAGAGAAAACGGACTCTGCTGAGTTATCCTTCGGAATTCCTAATTTAGAAAATTTCCAGACGCAATTTCTTACCGGAAAGGTTGTAAATTCATAGGGGAGAATACAGCACTAAGTAGGTAATAAACGATTTCAGTAGTTGGTCAATAACATGATTTTGAATAGAACATTGAGAGTGATTTAAATTCCTTAATTGAGTCCAATAATTTGCACACCTCTAGTTATGAATTTCTTAGATGACACCGTGATGACGTAGTGCTTGGGTACGAATGCCGCGCACATGGAGTACCGTATTCCAACACCTCCTTGATGCAAGAACTGACTATACATGGAAGCGAAGATTATAGGTGATCGAAGGATCTAGGAGGGTTTTGCCGACTGCATGTGGCAACGTAACTTATGCAATGAAAGTGAACTGATAGGCGTGAATAATTAACACTAGGGGTAGGAATTTTGTGTAAATACATATTCTTTTCCTTTGCTCATACATAAATAACAAGTAGTTCCGTGAAGAACTATACAGCCTATTTTCATATATCCTGCTCATGTTAATTGTCTCTATCACCATACAAAATTTCAGTTTAATTGCTGTAACAGATTCGTAGATATTGAGATCTGTCTAAATATTTCATATGGTCGCCAGGATGGATTTTTATTTTTGTACTATTACATTAAGATTATTGTGTACGTGTGGTATTCAAACTTCAATCGCATGATTAGAACACAAGAAGTAAAAACGAGATTTTAAAAGTACGCACACCAGCCATCTTGTGATTATGCAAACAATTGAAATAAATTGCATGCCAGTGGATCAACATTTGTATAAGCATTTAACGTGCAACGTTTCACGGCACTCGGATAGTTAATTCGCGAGAAACGTCCATTTAAATGTGTATACTTCGCGTCGCCGCCATGTTGGATTTGTGCTCACCAGGTTACTGAAAGTCCTATAGGTGAACATATGTTCATAGTCTCTATGAACATAAAAAAAATCAGTTTGGTTGCTGTAAAAGATTCATAGATATTGAGAACCGTCTAAATATTTCGGAAGCTCGCCATTTAGGATTGTTATATGTATAGGCCATAGAGTTATGTACCATTCAAGGACAATTATTGCCTAGCTTCATTATTCAAACTTTCACTTCGATCGCAGGATTACGACACAAGAATAAAAACTTAATTTTAAAATTTCGCACAGCCGCCATCTTGAGGTTATGTAAACAATTGAATTAAATTAGATGGCAGTGCATTACAATCTGCAAAATCATTTACTGTACCACATTTCACTGCGCTCAGAGTGTTAAATCACGAGAAAAGTCTATTAAAATATTTCAAATTCGCTTGGTCGCCATGTTCGTTTTGTACTTTACAGGTTTATGAAATATACATAGGTAAACTTGTATCAGTACCCTTTATCACCGTACAAAATTGCATGATGATATCTGTAATAGTTTCGGAGATATAGAATGTCAGTGAAATATTTCGCACAGCCGCCATTTTGAGGTTATGTACACAATTGAACTAAATTAGACTCCGGTGCACTACAATGTGTATAAACATGTGCTGTATCAAGTTTCATTACGTTTGGATAGTTAAATAGCGAGAAATGTCTATTTAAAAGTCTCAATTTCGCTTGACCATGTTGGTTTTGTAGTCACCAGGTTTTTTAAAGTCTCATAGGTGAACTTCTAGTAGTGCCCTTTATCACCGTACACAATTTCAGGGCGATATCGGTAATAGTTTCGGAGATATTGAATGCTAGTGAAATATTTCGCACAGCCGCCATGTTGGATTGGTGAGACGTAACAAAATTTGAAGGGCACGGTCGAGGTCGCCGGGAATAGTGCTATGAACTTACCGAGTTTCATTGAAATCGCTCAAGCCGTTTAGATTGTATTAGGGGGATACACACACACACACCTCACACACACACACACACACACACACACACACACACACACACACGCACACACGCACACACACACGGATAAAAGGTGATCTCATAAGCCTATTTTTTCAAAATTGAAAATAGGCTAAAAATGGGCGGCTTCGGTAGCGTAGTTGGTAGCATGCTGAGCTTCTATGCCTAAGGTCGTGGGTTCAAACCCGGCCGAAATCGTCGGATTTTTTAAAGAGCGTTAAAATTCCCTCAGTATGCCTTCCTTCGGAGGGGAAGCAAAGCCGGCGGTCCCATGTCATAGATTTATGGCATGAAAATGAACCTTCCGTTAACTACACTTGTGAAAATGAAAATGAAAATCCACAGCCTGCTTCCAGTCAACCGACCAGGTCAGGGAATGAATGAATGAAGCCCCCATCTAGCGGCGAGAATATGAACTGTGCCGGCTGCCGAAGCCTGTCGCACTCCCCTGGGGGCAATGCTTAAATGAATGACAGATGAAATGAAATGATGGTGGTGAGTGTTGCTGGAATTAAATTTGTGACAGGGAAAACCGGAGTACCCGGAGAAAAACCTGTCTGCCTCCGCTTTGTCCAGCCTAAATCTCACATGGAGTGACCGGGATTTGAACCACGGACCCAGCGGTGAGAGGCTGGCGTGCTGCCGCCTAAGCCACGGAGGCTCCCCATTAACTATATTTGTGTGAAGCCAAAATTTGTAGGTTAGAATTGATAACCCTCTATTTGTTCCAACGTTCGCCGCCAGGTACTGACTGCGATGCCATCTAGTAGCCAAGTTCGCAAGGCCAAACAGTGGATCCTATTTCGTGGTGTTGGTCTCAAACAGCCAGTGACAAGTCGGCATGTTTCATTTAGAGAAGTGTCAACTTGTTTAGCATGTCAGGAACTGTACCAAACAGGACAAGTGTACTCTGCAGCGGAGTAACCAGGGCTGTAGTTCACATCGTCTTTGGCTGTGTACCCCAATTGGTTCCAGACAGTTTGCGAAGGAGGTTGTTTCTAGCTGACACTTTCTGCTTGACGTTTACTTTGCATGTTGATATTGTACAAGAATCCTAGCGCTAGTTATTACGAACATAGATCATTATTAATTTTATTAAACAACGGATTTGTATATTTATCAACGAAAAATTACAAAATCTGTATTGTTAGGAGGCCTGCGGAAATTAGGACCTGTTCACTAGTGTTACTCCACAATGTTGGATTTATTTGCCCATTTTAAAGTTATAGAAAGAGTGGGAGTACAGGAGAATCGTTCTTCGTAATGTCCCAACTTTGTTTAATAATAAAATGTGAACTCTGCTGCTATTCGTAACATTGTGGTACCATAACCTCCAAAGTTCATACTCCTCCCCCTCCAACCATCTAATCTCATCTCATCATGGGCTTGCATCTTGTTTTGCATTGCTTATACCACCGCCGTCTACTATTCTCAAGCCGTGTCATTATGTTTGGCAACACCGCCCATCTGTCATTTGGGAGGCCTAGCGCAAGCACATGTTAATTGCGTATACTGTTTATGTTCGACGATTATTATAACTATTTTATGTTCGAACAAAAATATTCATAAATATCTGTCGAGATTTCGCCAGTTTTATGTACTGAACAGAGCGCATGGGACGCAGGGAATGCCTTGTATTTGACCATGGCCACCTCGATTACTCTACTATGACACTAGGCCAGGCAGTGTGATTTACATTAGAAGGCCGTGGAACTCAGCGCATCTAATTATCTAATTGGTCAAACAACTGTTTCTTGAGCTCTGATTGGTGGGAGAAACTGTTTCTTAATGAAAAATAGTGTTATAATGAGCCTCATTTTAGTACAGTTATCTGACAGATAATAGTCAGGGTCGAACATAAACACATAGATTTTATCGCCAAATGTTTCCGAAAACACAACAGAACATAACGTCCGCTAAATCTACACACACATATCACAAATAAAGGATACATATTATCATGCTATTACTGTCGATTCCCAATAAGGTAATAATAAAAGGCTGTACTGTACCTCAATGTCCCAATGTCTGAAGTATCCTTTTCTTGCTGCTAAGCTCACTGCCGTCATTGGCGTGCTCAGAAAGAATATTTAAGACTATTCTCACGAGCTTATAAACTGTCCTTGATAATAAATTCTTCACAGTTTGTCCACAGATGCACACATCATGGTCACAATACGCCTCCAAGCTTAATGTTGACAGTCGAGCTATAATACTCTACTGGTCACTTAACTTAAAAAAAAAGCACTTGCTAATTGAGTACAGTTCATAATGTACTGGAATATAGAGGCCACGTGAAGATATACTGTATACCATAACTAAATTACTGGGCACTGAAAGGCCTCCACGTTGTAAGTGATCAAAATATACTTCACCAACTTCCATTCCTTTTCCCTCTCTCAACAAACGAATGCAAAGTTCACAATTTAAACTGTGTGAGACATGTTACTACATGTAATACTTCTGAGCTGTCTGGTACTTCAAAACCCTCCAAATAACTAGATGACAATATTGCAAGGAACTCAGGACTTAATTCAGTGTTATCTACAGTGTCCAGACCTAAGTATGCCTTACTTCGGAGGGGAAGTAAAGGCGGCGGGCCTATGCCATAGATTTATGGCATATAAAAGAACTTTCCACTAACTAAACTTGTGTGAAACAAAATGTGTAGGTTAGGTTTGATTAATGCTCTTAAATTCGGACGTCCGTCACCAGGCGCTGGTTGCGATGGCGTCTAGTAGTAGCCAAGTTCATAGCTAGGAGTCGTGGACGGTAGTATTTGGTAGTAGAAGTAGGAACTACTTGAAATTATCGTCTGCAGTCCTTACTTGAATTAAAAACAGATAACACACGCTAATACAGTCATCACAATTAACACCGGTTATCAGACAGATTCTACACACACCCAAAGTACATGGGGCTACATGACCGCGTTGTCGCAGCCCCTAAACTAAGAAACCAACCAACCAATCAACAGAGTCCGTAGAACTTTTCATGTCCTTAAAACTAAACAAGGTTTTTTCCATCATGTCAAACTTACACTTTGCTCTGACTCTTTTCTCGGATTCAAATATTTGCCTACATGATACATTGCAATTGCTACCTGACAAACTGCGATATTTCCCAAATCGTTTTTCTAAAGGATTAGTCTGAAAATTACATGGAAGAACATGCTGTTTAGATATCTGGTTTAGAGCAAAGTCAACAATCGAAACAAGAACTTTGGTACACCTTTCCAAGGCTTCAAAGGTATCTTTAGACAATCCTGCACTCATTTTCATGTGTTTTCCACTTCCTCAGCCAAGACATAAAGTGGTTTAAGGTACCTAACGTTATTGTCACTGACACTGACATCCAATTACTGCCCTTTACTACCCCTTTTATAGCGCACTTGGTATTCATAATATCCCACCACTTTCTACTGATAGTTAAAACGATCACTGTATCTTCAAACCCTGGAAAAGTTTTCAGAGCAGCAATGGTCGTTTCATGAAAAACATTCTCTACAAAACTCACATTTTGCCTCTCAAAAGTTGTCGGATACAATGATTTGACATTGAGTTTGTGTGCTTTTCTAATGCACTTTCAGTCTTATAAAATGACCTAAGGTATTGAAAAGATGCTTTTAAATAACACCATCACATTCGAAATCTGGATATACAAATGATTTATCCTGATCTTTCTGATTTAATCAGTTATTTTTAATATTTTTAAACACACGGACAGAGTCATGCGTCAGATAAATTGGTACATTGGAACACTTTGGATTTTGCATTCTTTCTGAGTCGGAGAAGAGGCGAAACATGTTTTGATTGACCCTATTATTATCAGTTATACTGTAATAGGAAGAATGACACAGCCAGTTTATTGTATACAGTTAACAACATCAAGAGTTACCACCTTCAGTTGTTCCCCTGTCATCCCTTTCACTGGTAACAACTTAACCATATGCTTGAAATGATCAATACAAGAGCTAATCATAAAACTTTGCACACTTCTAGCTAACTCACAGATATCATTTTCAGCAGTTCCAACTACATTATTTGCCCAAGATAGCGGGTTCAAATCCGGCCGAAGCCGTCGGATTTTTTTAAGAGCGTTAAAAATCCCTCAGTATGCCTTCCTTCGGAGGGGAAGTAAAGACGGTGGTCCCATGTCATAGATTTATGGCATGTTAAAGAACCTTCCACTAATTACACCTGTGTGAAGCGAAATTGTATAGGTTAAGAATGTAAACAACGCTCTTAGGCTCCTACGTTCGTTGCCAAGAGCCGACTGCGGTAGCGTCTAGTAGCTAAGTTCTGAACTAAGCCTAGTAGTCCTTGACGGTGGCGTTTGGCGGCAAAAGTAGGAACTATTTGAAAAATTCAAAGTTCCAGTCCTTACTTGAAATACAAACCAGATACACACACTAATACAGTCATCACAATTAACACCGGTTATCAGACAGATTCTACACACACCCAAAGTACACGGGGCTACGTGACCGCGTTGTCGCAGCCCCTAAACTGAGGAACCAACCAACCAACAACTACATTATTGCCCTTAAAACTGAAACAACTCTTCGCATACATCTCATCTATGATTAGGGATACATATTTGTCTTTCTTAGATAGTGTGCAGAGCTGCAAGCAACATTTAATTTTGAAGTAATCTGTTGCACGTACCGTTTATATGGGGGAGTATCAGATAATCTCTCAATAAGTTGTAGCATGTCAAAGAAAAAGAAAACATCATAAAAGAAACAAGAAGTTCCGTGAAGAACTATACAGCCTACTTTTCATGCCAATGATTATTCTACAGAATATGAACCTATCTAGAATAATGACGAAATTAAGTTGGTAATATCGAAATTTCCAATTAGTTCGAAATACTGTATACCTGGCATAATGTATCCTAATAGAGCACTACAGTTGGCAGCCCTGATGACTGAATATATTCTTAGTTCCGTCTCTTACGGTACTAAATACAAAATTTGGTTGAAGTCCACTGGATAGCATGGACGTTACATGCAGTTAAACATTGGATCTAACAGCGCGCGTAAAATCATGTTGGCAACAATGTCATGCATGTATTGGTCAGAAATAATCTGAAATAATATGATCTATTGTTGTGCCAATTTTGAATGAAATCCATTAGTTAGTATAGAAGTTACATGCATTTTAAAATTGGACCTATCAGCAGGCTTAGAATCATGTTGGCAGCACTGACGTATATTAGTTACTCCAAATTCGTCTAGAATGCCAGGTGCTATACGTGTGCAAAGTTTAGAGCTATTGGCTTGCATACTTTCTGATATATTGATATTAGGGTAACAAAAATAGGGACAGCACATATTAACAGTTGGCAACCCTGGTTGTTCCTTAGAATACGCATAGTCATATCTGTTATGGTACACATAGCACATACGAAATTTGGTTGAAATCCAAATGATAGTATGGAAGTTACATGTATTTAAATTTGGACCTGTCAGCAGGCTTAGAATCATGTTGGTAGCACTGACGTATATAAGTTACTCCAAATTAATATAGAATGTCAGGTACTATACGTGTGCATAGTTTAAAGCTGTCGGCTTACATACTTTCTGATATATTGGTATTTGGATAAAATAAATTAGGAGCATTTATTAACAGTTGGCAGCCCTGGTAGGTCTTAAGAATACGCTCAGTCATATCTGGATATGTACACATACAACATACGAAATTTGGTTGAATTCCGCTTGATAGTGTAGAAGTTATATGCATTTAAAAATTGGACCTATCAGGAGGCTTATAATCATTTTGGCAACACTGCCATGTTTGGCCTCCTGGAAATTAAACTGAAATATTATGATCTGTACGTGTGCCAATTTTGAAATAGCTCCCATTCATACTTTCCAAGATATCCAACATGGAGCTCAAACTTCAATTGCGATTTTTTAGCAGTTGGTAGCACTGACATCATTTTCAAATATGGCCATGAGATATTCAGGTATAGATCTTTACTCCTACCAAATTTTGTTTCGATTGCTGCAGCCGTTTAGGAGTTGATAGGGGGGGACACACACACAGCCAGACAGACAGACAGAAGGACAGACAGACAGACAGACAGACAGACAGACAGACAGACAGACAGACAGACAGACAGACAGACAGACAGACAGACGGACAGACGGACAGACAGACAGACACACATTTGCCCGATCTCATAAGTCTACTTTTTCCTCATTTTTGCAAAATGTGAAAAGTAGGCTAAAAATCCAAGTGAGAGGAGAGTATTGCTTTTTGGCATTCAACATTAGTTTCACTTGATCACTTACAATTTGCAGTGTCTTCTTTCTTGGAAATTCTTCAAGTTCAGCTGATTGTACTGCTTTTTCCAAAGCTACGTTGGCCTTTACCTAATAACTACTCACTATTTATACGTCACCATAGTGACTACTAAGTTTATGGTACTTCTGAATTAAGTGATCTAGCTGTGACCATCTAGTTACTTTGAGGTCCCCTACAAATACATCACTCATGTCATTTGCTGGGATTTCATTATCGTTAATAAAAACTTTCACGTTCATATTCATGTCATCACAACACTAGAAATAACTCTGAGCCTGGAATCTTTATTCAGGAGGTAAAGCCACACTCATCACTTATTTTTACTGCCAATTAGCAAGATTTAATCTAGTAGAGAGAGCTTCCGTGGCTTAGGCGGCAGCACGCCAGCCTCTCACCTCTGGGTCCGTGGTTCAAATCCCGGTCACTCCCTGTGAGATCTGTGCTGGACAAAACGGAGGCAGACAGGTTTTTCTCCGGGTACTCCGGTTTTCCCTGTCAAAAATTTCATTCCAGCAACACTCTCCACTATTATTTCATTTCACCTGTCATTCATTTAATCATTGCCACAGAGGAGTGCAACAGGCTTCGGCAGCTGGCACAGTTCATATCCTCGCCGCTAGATGGGGGCTTCATTCATTCCATCTCTGACCCGGTCGGATGACTGGAAGCAGACTGAGGATTTTCAATTTTTCAATCTAGTAGAGAAATGGCTCACAAGGACATGGAAATCACGAACTATATCTAGTTTCTGATGCTCCAGTACTTTTGTTCATTCCTTATTCGAATATCTTCTCTTCGTGATTCGGGATCTAGTCGCTCAATTGGTGCAGTAATACTGAGGTCTCTCTGTTAGGTAGTCAGCCCGAAGGCTGGTTGGATCCTCAAAAAAGTACCGCTGTTAGGTGATGTAAGTAGATACCCACAAAAACCCAAGGCAGACCTATATTGAGACATACTAGGCAAGATGAGGAGTGAGGTAGTTTGCCATTGTTTTCCTCACTGAGTCAGAACAGCAGTACTAACCCTATGAGTAGAACCTTTCACAGGATCCACAGGCACTGACTGTGCCCTGAATGTCATTACTAAGCACCACCCATACCTCAGTAGCTTCCATATAGGCTGATCACAGCCATGAGTGAGACTGAGACATCGGTGAAAAGCCACATTTTACTCTAGCCTGTGCCAACAGACAAATGCAAATGTACTGTATTCATCATGATATGGCAAACAGGCCAAATACTGGGGTAGGGAGGGATATTAGGGATCTTTGAGTGTACTGCATCTTCTATTAGTTTGGGAGATCTCAGAGCCAGTTTTGTCACTGTGCCATCTGGTTGTTTCCAAGTTTCAATAGCTAATATGTCCTTTTCATCAAAGTGGTGTGTACAGACACCTGATGTTGATGTTGATTGCCAATCTTTACGTGGAATGGCACGGATCCAGGCCCGTTTCCTTACCTCGTCTTTAGGGAAGAGGTTGGTTGGTTGGTTCTTAAGTTTAGGGGCTGCGACAACGCGGTCGTGTACATTGGGTGTGTGTAGAATCTGTCTGATAACCAGTGTTAATTGTGATGACTGTATTAGTGTGTGTTATCTGTTTTTTAATTTAAGTACAGACTGCAACTTAGAATTTTTCAATTAGTTCCTACTTTTGCCGCCAAGCGCCACCGTCAACGACTACTAGGCCAAGTTCAGAACTTAGCTACTAGACGCCACCGCAGTCGGCTCTTGGCAACGAACGTAGAAACCTAAGAGCGTTGTTTACATTCTTAACCTATCCAATTTAGCTTTACACAGGTGTAATTAGTGGAAGGTTCTTTAACATGCCATAAATCTATGACATGGGACCGCCGGCTTTACTTCCCCTCCGAAGGAAGGCATACTGAGGGATTTTTAACGCTCTTAAAAAATCCGACGGCTTCGACCTGGTTTGAACCCGCTATCTTGGGCATAGAAGCTCAGCATGCTACCGACTACGCCACCGAAGCCGCCTCTTTAGGGAAGAGAAACGTAGTAATATGACCTGTTGTTTTATTAGTGCTGCTATAATTTGACTTACAGTCGGGCACACAAAACAACACTTCCTAGGCATCTAAAATAGTTTCATGAAATATTAGTGAAGAATTTGTTGGTTAAATTCATTGGCAGGCATTGGTTACACAAACAACTTAATACGGGAAATACTCATTTCTACAACTTTCAGCAGGTCTGATTTACCACGAGTGATTTCACGGGTGTTGAAATAGTTCGTACGAACTGCTTTTAGATGCTGTCATATCAAAACAAACGATATTTATGAATAAAACTTAGCATGTGGTCTTACGTGTTTATAGAACTTACGGACTCTACTCAGTGCCAATTCTACCAACAGTCGGCTTGAGAATAATTATAGACGGTGATGCTTATACGATATTTATATTTGGGAACAATATATTATTACAAGGCAGTTGCTTTCTGAAATGTAATGAGGTCAAAGTTGGGTAGCTTGTGGTTTTACGGGACCGTTAATCTCGCAATCATGAGCCACGGGACCTTCTTTTTACGTTGAAACCGAACCACAGGACATGGCATTTCACTTTGAAAATCTCACATGCATTGACCGGGAATTGTACCCGGTCCGCCATGGTAAGAGGCGAACAGCCACCCCGCCCACTGCAATGAGGTCATCAGAGCATCAATTTAATCCATAGCATGGACATATGGGATGTTGATTGCATTCATCAGAATAACATTCTGATTTAATATGAACAATACAATCAAATACCATATACAGTAGACCCTCAACTAGCCTCACACATAAATATAATTATATAACTCATTGGAATAATAATAATAATAATAATAATAATAATAATAATAATAATAATAATAATAATAATAATAATAATAATGATATAACCCCAAATGCCTTCTCGAAATGGGTTATCTACGGTGTTGTGTGTGAAATTGGGATGTTTCAAGCCCATTTATTATATACATCATATCATTTGTGCAGGTAATCGGACTGTTTACGTGTTAATATTACGAAAGGTGAAGTGTAGGTACATCTACTTAACCTACAAAATTAGGTTACACGTATTTGCTGCATATATTCTTGTAAGTACGGCATTCCTTCTCTGCTGATCATTTGCAGTTAAATGACGTCCCCTGTTGTAACATAAGCAATATCCCTGCAAGATAATTATACCGTATAACCTATCTAATGTGAGTTGTGAGAAATCTGCAATGACAAGGTATGTGCTAACCAGAAATGACGAGATATACTAAATGGGGTAGGGAGGACTCCGCAGCCGTGGTGAAGGCAACCTGCCTAGGGGAGGGAAAACCCTGATAACAAACCTTAACTGCAGTGTCTGATCCGTTGCGGGTGGCTGCAAACACAGTCTGTTCTCCATGTTAGGAGCGGCTGAACATGAACACCTGGCTGTAGGTTAAAAACGCACCCACCCATAATATGGAGGAAATAAATTTAATAATTAATGAAAGGCCGCTGCCTGAGGTTCGTCAGGGCATGTCTAGAGCCGGCGATGGACATGACAGCAAGCGAATCGTCGGTGGCAGGATGCTGATGAGGCGGGCTCCTGTCGCACAAGAAGATACAGCCCAACAACTACAACAAAGCCAACCAACGTCAAGTGCTTTGCCTGCTGAAAGTGCTGTGCCAGAACCACTTCCGGCACTCACCCAAGCAGGCCTGCCAAGAAAGCGCTTAAAATGGTCAATCGTAATGAACGAGACCATAATGCGCATTTATTATAAGGTGACTCGCATTGGAACAGAACTAACTGGATATAGGCAGAAATTATTCAGTGAGTTCCATGAAGCATACCCCGAACTCCGTGTGACTGAACAGAGAGTGGCGGACCAATATAGGGCGATAGTCCGTAATAATTTAGTGCCAGAAGTAAGACTGAATACAATCAAGCAGGAGGTCAGAAGAGTGTTTGATTGTGATCAAGAAACTAATCTGGAGAGTGAATTAGCACAAGAGCTCCATGAGCAGGAACAACATCAAGAAGAACACAATGAGCCAGTCAGTGGCATACAGCCGGATACACATCATGAAGATGAGTCACATACCAAGATCTTAGCAGATGAAATGATGACGGCAATGACAGTTCAATGGAACAGACCCAATGCTTAGACCTGCCTTGCCTCGAGTAAATTCGTCTATGAGGAAGGTATCAAAAATTTTAAATATCATGAATCAAGCTATCCTATCCAAACACTTGATAGATGTGAATGACTTAGAATCTCTTCACACTGTTCTGTACTGTGGAGCCGTCACAGTTATCAGAACTATGGGCATCCAACTGAGAGAAAGGAATAATTCCTGCAGTAAGAAATGTGCTCCTGTTACTCCTAAGTGGGAGAGACGTCTGATAGACAATATCGACAAATTGCGAACAGATATTGGCCGTTTGACTGAGTTTATCAGAGGAACGCGCACAAGAAGACTGGTGAGACTCTGTAAGGCAATAATGAGGCGGACCAAAATCCACACCGACTGAGATGATCCAAACACAAAAGCCGAACAGTGTTTAGATACACTCAAACAGAAACTTACGTTGGTAGCGAACAGACTTTCCAGATACAGAGCCAGTAGGAAGCCGAGACAGGACAACAACTTATTTGTCAAAGGCGAGAAGAAATTCTACAGAGCACTGAATGAAAACCATGTATCCTTAAATGCTCCTTATCCAACAAGAGAATAAATTGAAGAGTTTTGGAGCAATCAACTATCCAAAGCCACCAATTTTAACTCAGACTCCCATTGGGTTCAGGAAGTAACAAACATCTCTAAAGAATTTAATCCGATGCAATATGATCCAATAACATCCACCGAAATTTCTTCCATCATTAAATGTCTTCCTAACTGGAAAGCACCTGGTTTAGATCAGATACAGAATTACTGGTATAAGAAATTCTGGTGCGTATACGATCTTCTGTCTACTCTGGTGAATGAAGTTGTTGCTCATCCACAGAAGATGCCAAATTTCCTTACACAAGGTGTAACACATCTACTTCCGAAAGACCCACAAAATATGCAAGATCCTGGAAAATACCGTCCAATTACATGCCTTCCCACGATGTATAAGATCATCACGTCCTGTCTTAGTAGGAGGATATATGCCCACTGTGAAAAAATAACACCATAGCAACACAACAAAAAGGATGCACGAAAGGGTCCAAAGGGTGTAAAGAAATACTTATCATTGACTCAGTGAACCAGGCCTTTACCAATAACAGAAAATTATTCACGGCATATATTGACTACAAGAAGGCCTATGATTCCGTGCCCCATGATTGGTTGATCCATATTTTGTCAGTGTATAAGATTGATCCTCAGATTATATATTTCCTGGAACACGCCATGGCAACGTGGCGTACAGTAATGTGCCTTAGTACTACAAATGGCAGTATTGCAACAAGTATGATCCCAATCCACAATGGAATATTCCAAGGAGACTCCTTGAGCCCATTATGGTTCTGTCTTGCCATGAACCCACTATCAAACTAACTTAATTCAACAAAATATGGCTTCAGTATCAAGAAGAACTCCAGGGAGCTTGCAAAGCCTAACCATCTCCTGTATATGGATGACCTAAAGCTATATGCTGCCACCAGAGCACAACTCGAGTTTCTGTTGAAGATAGTGGAAACCTTTTCACAGGATGTGAAAATGGAATTGGGGCTGGAGAAATGTAAGACGCTGAACGTTATGAAAGGCAAGCTGCAGGAAGGTGTATATGAAACAGCTCAGGGCCAGCAGATTGCAACAATGCTCACTAGCGAGACCTACAAGTATCTGGGAATGAAGCAAGCCAGACAGAACACTCAGTAGTGAAACAAGATCTGACGAAGGAATTTGTCAGAAGAATTAAGCTTGTTTCTAACACCAGCCTCAACAGTAAAAACTTGGTTAAGGCAATCAATGCTTATGCTGTCCCTATCCTTAGTTACTCGTTTGGGGTCATCAAGTGGAGTCAAACTGACATTGCAAGTTTAGAACAGAAAATTAGAACATCACTCACCAAATCACGAAAACACCATCCCAGGACATCTGTGGAACGAGGCATGTTACCGAGACATATGGGTGGGAGAGGAATTGTTGATATAAACAACCAATTAGCTCGACAGATCTATGAGCTAAGAAAATACTTCTGTTCTGTATCGAACCATTCGATGCTGCACAAGGCTGTCACAGAAGCAGATGATTCAACTCCACTACTCTTAAGTCAGCAAGAGACTCAAATTCAGGTGCGCAGTGATTTGGATAGATTCAATGCCTGGTTGTCCAAGCCACTACACGGAAGACATCCCAATGAAGTCATCCAAACTCACGTCGACAAGCTAGCGTCGAACATTTGGTTGATTTCTGGGTAGATGTTTCCTGAAACAGAAGGCTTTATGATGGCTATTCAGGACCAGGTTGTCCCCACGAGGAACTACCTAAAGTTCATAATCAAGGATGCATCTGTGCAAGATGACCATTGCAAATACGGTTGCCCAACATCTGAGACTGTTCAGCATATTATATCAGGTTGTCGCCATTTTGCAGGGACAGAATATAGGAAGAGACATGATTTTGTTGCCAAGACAGTACATCAAGAATTGGCTATACAACTTCAACTGCTGAGCCAAGATAAAGTGCCGTACTACAAATATGCTCCTGAAAGTGTACTGGAAAGTGCAGCTTTACGTTGTACTGGGATCGTACTGTATTGACAGACCAATCAGCTGTGCACAACAGACCTGATTTAGTTCTTGTTGACAAATGCATGAAGCACACCACCTTCATAGATGTGGCGATCCCAAACAGTGGCAACGTACTAACAAAGCATGTTGAAAAGCTGTCAAAATACACAGAGCTTTCAGAACTGATAAGGAAGCAATGGCACATGGCACAAGTCAGGACAGTTCCTATTATTATATCCAGCACTGGCGAGATTCCCAACAACTTAAAGGAATCGCTCACGGCGTTGAAATTAGACCCAGGCCTTTTCAAACTGATGCAGAAAACAGTCATACTTTCTACGTGTCGCGTAGTAAGGCTGTTCTTGGGCAATCAGGCCTGAAGCAGTGAGGGAAATATGAAGCTACTACTCAATGCAGTCACCAAGAATTTGCTCCTTGTGATATGTACGGTATCTGGGATTGTAAATGTTTTCTTTCCAGCAAATGCTGATAATGTCTAAGAGCATGCGCAAAATAAATAATAATAATAACGGCATAACCATGAACTATATACTCATGTGGAGAAGATAAGTGACGTCATCCGGAAGATAAGGGTACAATTTTTTGGACATGTGAAACGAATGAACCCAGCGAGACTGACCAACCGCACATAACTTACTTTCAGGAGAGGAAAACAAAATGGGCCTGGTTCATTGAACTGGATAAAGATCTGAAAGAAGTGGGGATATCACCAACAGACATTCAGGAGCGCGCCCCACTCAAAAGGAAACTTCAAGCTTGCAAAGGTTTCCAAGAAAAACCGAAGCTGAAAACGGGAAAGATTTGGACCCAGGAACGGAAGGAAGTCCACCGAGAACGAATGCGGGCGCACTGGGCAAACATCAAAGCCAGTAGGAGACAGTTGGAATGACGCGGTCCATAGATGGCCTATACGAAATGAATGAATAATAACTAATAGTTCCGTAACGAACTAAAGAGCCTACTTTTCTTAAAATTTAAGATTCATGCCAATGATTAATCTATATAGACCTATCTAGATTAATGACGAAATCAAATTGGTAATACTAACATTTCTAAGTACTGCAATTTGAAATACACCTGAAATAGTGTAGCCTAATAGTGTAACTTACTACAGTTGGTAGCCCTGGTGACTCTGAATATATTCTTAGAATGCACATACAAAATTTGGTTGAAGTCTAATGGATAGTATGGACCTTACATGCTGTTTGATATTGGATTTATCAGTGCGCGTAAAATCATGCTGGGAACAATGTCATGTATGTGATGTTCAGAATTGATCTGAAATATTACTATCCATTATAGTGATAATTTTGGATGAAATCCATTTGTTAGTATAGGAGTTACGTGTAATTAAAAATTGAAACTATCAGAAACGTTAGAATCATGTTGGCAGCACAGAGGTATATTAGTTACTCCAAATTAATCTAGAATGTCAGGTACTATACGTATGCAATGTTTAGAGCTGATGGCTTGCATAATTTCTGATATATTGATATGTGTATTAAACAAGTAAAGAGAGCATTCATTAACAGTTTGCAGCCCTGCTGGTTCTTACGAATACGCATAGTCATAAATAACTGTTATGGTATACAAAGCGCATAGGAAATTTGGTAGAAATTAATTTGTTAGTACTGTATGGACGATATATGCATTTAAAAACTGGACATATCAGCAGGGTTAGTATCATGTTGCCAGCAGCGATTTATATAAGTTACACTAAACTAAGGTAGAAAGTCAGGTGTGCAAAGTTTAGAGTTTTTGGCTTGGATGCTTTCTGATATATTGATATTAGGGTTAAGCATAGAGAGAGCATTTATTAATGGTTAGCAGCCCTGGTGGCTCTTTAGAATACGCACAGTCAAATCTGTTGTAGTACACATAGTACATACGAAATTTGGTTGAAAACCAATCGATAGCATAGAAGTTACATCCATTTAAAAATTGGACCCATCGGCAGGCTTAGAATCATGTTATAGTGCGGGACAAACCATTGCAAGCCTGAAGGTCAACGGGCTCTCCACTCCGCTCTCCTCCCCGCGCCTGGCGGTGTTGTCATGCTATTGCACCGTACATTCAGTCGCGTGCTGGATGCAAGAACGTACAGGACAACACCGCACCAACTACGCGTGACCTTCAGGCTTGCAATGGTTTGTCCCGCACTATAGCAACACTGGCATGTATTGTGCCCAATCAGTCACGGCAGTCTGGCATCGAACTCGGGTCTCATCAGAGAAGACCAGGCACATGGTTATGCCTAGAGTCGAACCATTGATCTCTGAGGGGGAGCAATTACAGGGAACCCAAAGAGCAATGAGAGGTATACTGCCATATAATATTGTAGCATGATTTCACGGCCTGTATGTGAATATCATAGCAGTTTAAGGTGAAGAATTGCAGCCAAATGCAAGGAAATATACGTTTTCAGAGCATACGAGAATGAGAGGAGGCCAGTTTGGCGTTTTACAAATTACACTTAGCAAGTGGGTGGAGACCTTAGGCGCCGAGCGCACTATTTACGTCTGGACCGAGGAGACAGCCCAAAATTAATGACTCGGGTATTCACCGCTTGACAACGATGGAATCGGGATTAGGGATGATTGCCCACGGAAATTAATTAATTACAGCCAAGTGGGGCATTGAAATGGAGTGAAATATACACCCAGGTGAATATATTCACGGAGAGGTAATTTAGGAGTGGTTTTTCACCTAAATTAATGCCTGTATCTCCAAATGAACGAATTACAACCTAGCCTACGCTCGAGAGCAGTGATTTTGTGACCAGCCAAAGGGGAACCACCACGATGGCGTCCTGACGCGCTGAACTAAGGCAATTAATTGTAATTAATTGGCCGAAGCGATCGCCGGCACGCGAATGTTTATGAAACCTCCACACCTAAATAAACAAGATGTATATGTCATTTCGTCTGAAGAGGTATTATTTCAAGAAAGGAGTCGCTCTCATGTGTCCAGTGGACTATTTTGTACGAGAAACCTTTATATGGGGGGAGCAGCTCACACGAGCGAGTTGTCTTGTTGTCTTCAGTCTGTATACACGTAACTAATACGCTGCTAGTAAGAGCGCCAAATGTTAAAGTATCAACGCTCGGCCGTTGAAGAACAATAGAAGCAAGTCATACAGCTTCATAAGTAATCATGAAGTGCGTCGAAGTAATTTAATACAGATATTTATCTATTATCTGACGCAAATATAAATTCGCCACAGTGAAAGAGGAACTTATAATGTTTTTGAACATTACACATACCAGGAGGTATTGTCAGAATTGTATATGACATTATCATCAGGATCACTACAATGATGGGAGCTTGGGAATCATTGCCACCTAATCTGGATAGTGAGCTGAACGATATTGCAGGTGACGAGGATCGAACGTCCGTAAACGCTATTAGATTTTCACGTAGACCAGCGGTTGGCGTAATTGCATCGCATCTCTGAGATCAGGCGTAGGAAGAGTCCGAGTAAGAATCAACCTGTGAAGTAGTGAATAAGTGTACATAAATTGTGTAATAGTGATTTAAAAGTGTTCATGTGTATAGTGATTAATATGCATTGTGTAGAAGTGAAAGAGGCCACTGATAAAAGTATGTTTATCAGGTGGAAAATGTGTGAATTTAAGTGTTGTGTAAAATATAACATGATGGCTTAAATCAAGCGTCATGGTAGCGCCAAAGCTGAAGTGCTGGCACTATCCAGCGAAAAGGAAAAAGTGAGTACCATTTTACAATGTTATTATAACTAAATATTTCACCATGTAACGATTTATCACTTTGAGAATAAGATGTAACAGTCACTTACTGAACGAGTTTTCACCACTCGTCTTGAATAAAATATGGCTTGGAAGGTGATTTGTTTAGGGCCATTCAGGCCGAAAATAGTGATGGATGTAACGGTAACGTTAAATGAATAATAATAATAATAATAATAATCTGGGGTCGGCAACAGTAAAGTAATAGGCACTTTTGGCCTAAATAACGTTCAAAGTGTGTCATGTCTAATATAAAGATACTGTATTTTGGTAAACAGTAAGAAAGTAACGTGGAATATAGCGAGATACGAGAGCTTTTTCAGTGTCAGTGAAGTGTGGAATGAATATTTGATATGGTCAATCCTTAGGATTATATTTGAGGACCATTAAAGTAAAGTAAGCCAGTAAATTTATACATTTTTATTAGGTGCTATTTAAAGCTTTGGCTTAAGTGGTATGACAGAGAGCACGCGGGTGCCTTAATAATTGAGTCATCTATGTGAAGTATTGTTTGAAGCCGCATATTGCGTGCAGAAATAACGTAGAATCCAGTGATTTACGTAAATAAATAATTGCGGGGACCAACTAGTATAGCTTGCGCGTTAGGTGAGAAGTTGGCTAAATCTACGAGTTAGTATCGCCGTTTGAGCATACTGTATTATTCGCAGCGAATTGGACAGAGCCTGTCTCTATCCATCGTTTGCATGAATTATGGCCACGAATGACGTCCGTCGAGACGCAGTGAGCATGTGTATAAATGATCTATCCTGAGAGGTAAGGATCATATTCGTCGTTTAGGAAACGCAGATTTCCTTATATTTTATTGACAGCTGCTGGTGAAAATCGTGGATTTTCACTATGATGTGCGTCTAAAGCCACAGTAGTCACCATAGAACGACAAGGCTAACACAGAATTACATCCCCAGCCATGAATGTTAATAAGGAGCCAAGTTGAGCCCAATACACTATAAAGATAGGTGTTAAATAATTGAATGACTCAATTAATTAGGAACCACACCTAGCGTAACTCCAGTACTGCAATTGTAAACAGAGTTGACCTTGACAGCAGATGAGAGGAGGTGGGGTAGTAGACCACTTCTGCGGCGGCCATCTTGACTAGCCAGCTGGAACGAATTTTATTGCCTGCTAAGGGGAGAGAAGGTCGGTCGACCAGTCCCTTGTAAATTAGAGTCATAGTAGGACACTGAAGAATCTCGATATTTCAATATGCAATTAAGATATGAGTGTTATGATGATGCCAATTGAATTGAATGGTGTGTTGCAACACACATACGTTGTTGGATCATAGAAATCAGATAATATTTGGCTCAGTTATTCTCTGAGGAGGAAAACTGAACCAAAATAATGTAGGCATCTTTTAGAATGCTTTTTGCCAGTTCACGCTAATTTATGCAGACGGGTATGTGATTTCTAAGAACATGACACGTTTGTAACGACTTAAGCCCGACAAGACCCAGAAAATCGTTGTATGGTGAAACTATAAACAATTCTATCCATGTTTATTTTGGAAGGGATAAGTACCACTTTTTTTTGAAGCGTTCATATTGATGGAAAGAAGGAAGATGATTCACACGACACAACAAATAATTGTTAATGAATGCAGAAAATAATGAATTTATGCTAATCAAGGTAAATGCCATAAGAAACGGAGTAATGTTGTATTAATGTCATTTTAATGTGATATGTGACTTTTGTGTTATGATACTCCAGTTAAGTAATTGTGTCACATGATGAACACTATGGAAACCCATGGAAGTCTGAAAGTATCATTGACAGGATGCTAGAATTAGATTTGAGTGCAGTGTAGCACTATTTTAAGAAGAAACTCACAGAATCACCCTATTTTTATTTGTGGGAATTGCATATAATTTGTCCTTTATTTGTATTTGTTGTATAGCCATGATGTTATACCAGTAAATATTTTATTTTAGGAATATGTTGTGTATTTCATGTAGAGTAGTTACCTGGTAGACTCAAATCCTGAGCATGTGGTCGTATGGTGGGCAGGAACGTCCCATACCTCGAAAGACCGTGAGTTAGCTGGGATACGAACACATGGTCCACATGATGACAGTTGGGTACAGTATGGACTTCTAAAAATTCATCTGGAATGCTATTATCTTTATGTGTGCTAATTTTGGAATAGTTCGCATGCATAACTTCTGAGATATCCTACATAGAGCTCATATTTCAATTGTGATCTTTCAGCAGTTGGTAGCATTGACGTCAATTTCCAATATGACCGGGAGATATTTAGGTATAGATACTTACTCTTACCAAATTTGGTTTTGATAGCTGCAGCCGTTAAGAGTTGATAGGGGCGGGCGCACACACAGACAGACCCACACACATTTTCCCGCATCGATGTCATAAATCAACTTTTTCCTCATTTTTGCAAAATGAGGAAAGTAGGCTAAGAATAATAATGTTAAGGGGAACATAACTATGACTACGTTATACAGTACAAGATGCTTCCCTAATTACTTTCTACTCGGCCAAGGATCATGGAATAAAACTGGATCCATCATCTTGCGTTTATTTTCCCAAGGACCAACAAAACGAACAGGTAATCCCTAAAATGTACTGACTATTCAAGGTTGGCAACAAAAGTCCCTAACTTCGTACCTAAACAGAAAACCTCGCCCGGCTCGAGCACCGACCAGATCTCAATAGTGGAGGGTATGCCAGAGTAAATCTTATCCCAACAGTTAACTCAGTTGGTCGTTGCTAGGCTGGAGCACTGACCAGATCTCAGTAGTGGAGAGTATAACAGAGATAGTCCTATCCCACTAATAAACTCGGCTGGTCGTTGTCAGAGCCAAGCACCGACCAGATCTCAATAGTGGAGGATGTGGTAGAGTAAGTCATATCCCAACAGTTAATTCGGCTGGTCGTTGACAGACTCGGTCACCGACCAGATCTCAGTAGTGAAGAGTATGGCAAAGCAAGCCCTATCCTAACAGTTAACTCGGTTGGTCGTTGCCAGGCGAGCACCGACCAGATCTCAATAGTGAAGAGTATGTCAGAGTAAGTCCTATCCCAACAGATAACTCAGCCGGTCGTTGCCAAGTGACCATTGACCAGATATCAATAATGGAGGATATGGCAGAGTAAGTCATATCCCAACAGTTAACTCGGTGGGTCGTTGCCAGACGAGCACCGACCAGATCTCAATAGTTGAGGGTATGACAGCGTAAGTCCAATCCCAACAGTTAACTCAGCGGGTCGTTGCCATTCGAGCACCGACCAGATCTCAATAGTGAAGAGTATGACAGAGTAAGTCCAATCCCAACAGTTAACTCAGCGGGTCGTTACCAGTCGAGCACCGACCAGAATTCGATAGTGGAGAGTATGGCAGAGTAAGTCCTATCCCAACAGTTAACTCGGTTGGTCGTTGCCAGTCGAGCACCGACCAGAATTCGATAGTGGAGAGTATGGCAGAGTAAGTCCTATCCCAACAGTTAACTCGGTTGGTCGTTGCCAGGCGAGCACCGACCAGATCTCAATAGTGGAGGGTATGGCAGAGTAAGTCTTATCCCAACAGTTAACTCGGTTGGTCGTTGCTAGGCTCGAGCACCGACCAGAATTCGATAGTGGAGAGTATGGCAGAGTAAGTCCTATCCCAACAGTTAACTCAGTTGGTCGTTGCCAGTCGAGCACCGACCAGATCTCAATAGTGAAGGGTATGGCAGAGTAAGTCCAATCCCTACAGTTAACTCGGCTGGTCGTTGCCGGGCCCAAGCACCGACCAGATCTCAATAGTGAAGAGTATGACAGAGTAAGTCCAATCCCAACAGTTAACTCAGCTGGTCGTTGCCAGTCGAGCACCGACTAGATCTCAATAGTGAAGAGTATGACAGAGTAAGTCCAATCCCAACAGTTAACTTAGCTGGTCGTTGCCAGTCGAGCACCGACCAATCTCAATAGTGAAGAGTATGACAGAGTAAGTCCTATCCCAACAATGGACTCGGCTGGTCGTTGTCCGATGATTGCAACAAGAGAGGAGACATCCGAGATGCTCCGTCATTGTCTTGCAAAATACAGCAAAACCTGTCTTTAACGGAACCGTTAATAGCGGAATCCTGTTCACAACGGATAATCGGTCCCGTGAACTATGGTCTACCATTCCTGTTAATTTACCTGTATGTCGAGGAACCTCTCTAACGCGCAAACAGAAACAAATTAATGTTTATTTATGTGATTAACAGTAATTATTCATTTACGGGACAGGAATGTTCTACGATCTCATTCAACTACCCTTTGTTTGGTTTGGGCAGCCCTTAGAGAGATTTTTCAAGTCTTGTGTGACCTTCACTTGGCAAGGGAATGCCTTACTTTCTTGCGAGGATTAACGCACAGAGGGTAATGAGGAGGAATGGTAGGTCCAATGAACAAACCTGAACTGTTTCTCACATAATATTTCCACGCCGAGCTGTCTTGTCAAGAGATTTATCTTTCAGTGTTCATCTAAAAAATGTAACAGATCTGATTTTTAGCCTACTTCTCACATTTTGTAAAAAATGAGGAAAATGTAGACTTCTGAGATCGATCCGGGCAAATGTGTGTGTCTGTCTGTCTGTGTGTGTCCCTCCTCTATCTACTCCTAAACGGCTGCAGCTATCGTAACCAAATTCGGTATGAGCAAAGAATACCTGAATATCTCAAGGCCATATTTGAAAATGATGTCAGTGCTACCAACTACTGAAAAATGGCAATTGAAATTTGAGATCCATGTCGGATATCTTGGAATGTATGCATGGGAGCAATTATAAAATTGGCACACATGTAAATAATAATATTGCAGTTTAATTTCCAGGAGGCCATACATGACAGTGTTGCCAAAATGATTCTAAGCTTGCTGATAAGTCCAATTTATAAATGCATGTAACTTCTACATTATTGTATTGTTACGTGCCACCCCCTAGTGGCACTTTTGTTAACTGGATTACGGTGGGGGGTACAAAGCACAACACCAATTACTGCTTAAAGAAATAATTAACTTTATTGTGGCCAGAAAATTACACTAATCAGCAAATACAAGCAATTAGGGGCCTTACTCCAGTTTCCTCAAGTCTCTTCCTTATGCGCTCTTGGCCCCTTTCACTTGCAACAGACCACAGAAGTTAATCCGTCCTAATGAGTCCGGTGGCCTTGACAGAAGCTACCTGCCCCTCTTCCTCAGATACAACAAATACAGTTACTTACGAGCACTTGATGTACGCTGTTCACAAGCTGGGAGAAACAATGCCACTGGATTTCGTAACTCGTACAGCACTTCGTCACCACACTTCTGTCGCACAAGATAATCGCTCGCACTAGCTCGTAAAACACAACAACAGAAAACTCGGTCCCCTCACTGTTGAAGCCGCTTATATAGCAGGCTGGTGACTCAATAAATTCTAGAATCGTCCAGGACACACGGCTTCTCGACATTTCCTTCGCTGGTGGTGTCACGAAGATTCTGGACCATCCCTTTCACTTCGCAGTCCATTGCGTAACGCGCATGCAATACACTGAGGGAGAGCAGTCCAGCCCTGGGGCAGTTTTGACTCATGCGGCGAGCGATGAAACGAACTCACAGCCGTAACACCACCCCCTTCCTAAAAAGGCTGATCGTCCCGATCAATCATTGGTCCGTCTGTGTCCCTCCGTAGGCTGCCAGGCGATCTCGATGCACGATCTTCATCTTCGCCCTCGGGCTCCGCTGGATCCTGTAGACGACATCGTTGATCCGTCTCACGACTCGGTACGGGCGCTCCCAGGACTTCTGCAGTTTGGGTGACAGGCCTTTCTTCCGTAATGGGTTGAAGAGCCAGACCAGGTCGTCCTCGTGGAATCCGCCGGCATCCGTCTGCTGGTCCTATCGGGTCTTCGTTCGGTCGGTCTCAATCCGCAGTTTCCTCCTCGCGAACGCGTGCACGTCCTCCAGTTGGTCGACCAGTTCTTGACAATACTGGCTTACCAGGATCGGATCATTCCCAGGTCGGCCAAAGGCAAGATCAACAGGTAGACGGAGCTCCCTCCCAAACATGGCCCGGGCTGGTGTGCACCCGGTGGCTTCATGCACGGCGGCGCGGTAGGCCAGGAGAAATAGTGGAAGATGTTTGTCCCAATCCCTCTGGTGCTCGCTGACGACTATTCGAAGATGGTTCTCGATGGTGCGATTGAATCGCTCTACCATCCCGTCGGACTGAGGATGTAGCGGCGTTGTCCTTGTCTTCCGGATTCCCAGCAGCTGGCATAGGTTCTGGAACACCTGCGACTCGAAGTTCCTCCCTTGGTCGGAGTGCAGCTCCGGGGTACTCCGTACCGGCTGACGAATTCCTTCACCAGGGTCTCTGCAATCGTCGCGGCTTCTTGGTTAGGGAGCGCATACGCCTCCGGCCATTTGGTAAAGTAGTCGCTGACGACTAATATGTAGCGGTTCCCTGCCTCGCTTAACGGGAATGGCCCAGCAACATCGATGGCCACTCTCTCCATGGGGCCGCCCACTTTGTAGGTCTTCAGTGGACCCCGTCGTCTTCGTCCTGGGCCCTTGATGGCTGCGCAATCGTGGCACCTCGCGCAGTGGTTCTCCACGTCTGTTCGGCATCCGATCCAGTAGAACCGCTCTCTCAGCTTCTCCAGGGTCTTCTTTATCCCTAGGTGTCCACCAGATGATCCTCCATGAACTTCCTTCAGGACTTCCTCCGTCATAGCCTTTGGAACGACGACTTGTTCCCGAGATGTCCTCCCGTCGGTGCTCTCCCAGGTACGGCAGATGAGGCCATCCCTTACAATCAGCGAGTCCCACTGCGCCCAGTAGGACTTAAACTTTGGGCTGCAGTCACTCACAATGTTCCACCCGGGTCTGGGGACACAGGCCCTCTTCCATTCGGCTATCAGTCCCAGGTCATCATCTTCTGCTTGCGCCCGCGTGAAAGATTCGGGGCTCCAGCTCCCTTGAAGTTCCACGGTAGTCCCTCGGCACTGTATCCCGGTGTTCTCCTCCCTTCGGGCACAGAAGGTGCAGTCTTCGGGGCACGGTCTTCGTGACAGGGCGTCGGCGTTAGAATGCTGTTGGCCTTTCCTGTGCTGAATCTCAAAGTTGTACTGTTAAAGCCTCTCTAACCACCGCGGGAGTTGACCCTCGGGCTGCTTGAAGTTCAGGAGCCACCGCAGGGATGCATGGTCGGTCCTGATGAGAAATTCTTGCCCGTACAGATACTTGTGGAAGTGTTCAATGGTCTTCACGATGGCGAGCAGCTCCTTCCTGGTGACGCAGTAGTTCCTTTTTGGCTTTGATAAGGCCTTGCTGAAGTAGGCCACTACTCTCTCCTCGCCGTCCACTACTTGCGACAGGATTCCCCCTATGCCAAAGTCACTGGCATCGGTATCGACGATGAACCTTGTTCCCGGTCTGGGGTAGGCCAGAATAGGCGCGGTGCACAGAGCTTGCTTGAGTTGTTCGAAGGCACTGTGGCATTCTGCTGTCCACGTGAAGAGTTGGTCCTTCTCGGTCAGTCGATGTAAAGGTTTGGCGATGTCGGCGAATCCCCTCACGAAGCGACGGTAATAAGTGCAGAGTCCCAGGAAGCTTCGTAGTTGGGACTTGTCCTTCGGAACTGGCCACACCCTCACAGCTGCGGTCTTCTCTGGGTCGGTGCGCACCCCTTCCTCGGAGACGATATGCCCAAGGTACTGGACCCGCTTCTGGAAGAGCTGACACTTCTTGGGGCTCAACTTCAGCTGGGCAGCCCGTAGCTTCAACAAGATCTCCTTCAGGTTGCTGTAGTGCTCCTCGAAGCTTCTCCCCAGAACGATGACGTCGTCTAGGTAGACCAGGCAGGTCTTCCAGTGTAGTCCCCTCAGAATGGACTCCATTAGCCTTTCGAAGGTCGCAGGGGCGTTGCACAGACCGAATGGCATGACGGTGAACTGCCAGAGCCCGCTGCCCACAGAGAACGCCGTTTTCTCGCGGTCCTTAGGGTGGACCTCCACCTGCCAGTAGCCACTCTTCAAATCCAAGGTGGAGAACCATCTTGACCCTGATATGGTGTCCAGCGTGTCGTCGATCCGGGGTAGAGGGTAGCTGTCCTTCTTCGTGACGTCGTTCACCCGCCTGTAGTCCACGCAGAACCTGGTGGAACTGTCCTTCTTCTTCACAAGCACGACCAGAGAACTCCAAGGACTATGTGATGGCTCGATCACCCCTTGCTCCTTCATCTCTTCTACCATCCGGTCGACTTCGGCTTGCTTGGCGAGCGGGACACGTCGGAATGGGGCCCTAATCGGTGCGCTGTCCCCAACGTCGATTCTGTGCTGGACCAAGCTTGTCCTGCCGAAGTCTTTGCTCCCCACGGAGAAGACATCCTGGAATTCGCGTAGCAGGTCCTGAAGTTGGCGTGATTGCTCTTCGTCTAAATGGTCCTGGGATCCTTGGTACAGCTTCTGTAGTTCTTCTGGCAGGGCGCGTCTTCTTCGGTTGTCCGTCTGCAGGTGTACGTCCGTCGTTTCTGTGATGCGGGCAATCCAGGTAACGGGCTCGCAGACTCCTAGGTTGGTGTCCCGGTGAACCGTAATATCGTAGTCGTTCAGGTTGGACAGGCGGACGTATGGCCGAGGCGTCGTGTTGATGAGCGTCTTGGCAACTAGCAATCCTTTTGCCTGGATGTCCTCATATTTTGGCTCGATGACAGCAGCCACTCCCTCAGCAGTTCCGTCGACAATTACGGCGGCGCTGACCTCCGTCCTGGCAGGAACGATGACGTCCTCTCTCAGCCTTACTCGTCGTGCGGTGACGGCCTCGTGTGCTGGTTGCAAAGCAAGTTCCTCACCTCCGAAGTGCAGAGTGTTGGTACTCAGATCCAAGATGATGTTGTTCTGGTCCAGGAAGTCCAGTCCAATGATCACTTCATTTGATACGTCGGCCACAAGCACTGGATGCTTTATCGCCCGTCGACCAATGACGAACTCCAGTGATGCTTCGCCATGTACCGGTGCGGTGTCTCCGGTCGCGGTTATTAGCTGGAGGTTCCTTTGTGTGGGTTGAACTCTCCACTTCGGGATCACGGTGGGGCTGACGATGGTCCTCGATGCTCCCGTGTCGATTAGCAGGGGCCAGCTCTCTCCGTTGACGACTCCGTCGACCATAAGGCTGCTATTATCCTTCCGTAACTGCGTCACACGAACTTGGACTGCCGGGGCTTGACGACTGCCACAAGCCAACCTTTGCCCCCCTAGGCTGGCTGATACTTGCTTTCCTGGGCCGCGCGGTTTCCCTACGACTGACTGTCCCGACTGGCGGCGGCGATCACCGCAGTCCTTGCTCAGGTGGCCTCTCTTACGGCAGGTCCAGCAGGTCGGTAGTCCTCTTCCGGGCCGCCTCTCCGGATGTCCTTCGGCTACGTTTATGTTGGTGGTACTGCGATTCTTGAAGAAACGGCTTAGCGCCTTCATCAATTCGTCGGCCAGGGGCTTGGTCTCGTTGGCTTTTGCTGGTTCGTCGACGTCCACTTGACGCATCCGCGCGTGCATTCTAGATGCCTGTTTTGCCGTCTCGAATTCAAGTGCGTGGCTCAGCGCATCTGCCAGGGTCTTATTGCGCGCGAGTCGCAGCGCCTGTTGAGTGTCCGAGTCCCGTAGCCCGTCGGTGAAGGTCTGCGTCGCTATCTGCTCCAGAAAGTCGGCCGGCGCTGTTGGGTAGGCGAGCCTTACGAGGCGTGCGATGTCCATCTCGAACTCCTGCAGGGTTTCCGCGTTCTTCTGTACCCGGGTCCGGAGCTGCATCTGGTAGGCCTGCTGAAGATGGCTATCTCCATATCGGGACTCCATATGGGCGATCAGTGCAGCGTAGTCCTGGGATCCAGTCGGGATGGCCTGAAGGACGTTAAGGGCGTCGCCTCTCAGCGCTACAATGAGAGCTGTAGCCTTTTCTGAGTTGTTCCAGTTATTTATGGAACAGGCTGCCTCGAACTGACGTAAGTAGGTGCTCCACGGGACCTTTCCGTCGAAGGTTGGGGGCGTCACTCTGCTATGTCCCGTTCCTGATATTCCCGGTGTAACGGTGGGTGGGCGTTGGCGCAGCTCGAAAACTTCCTCTCGTAGAGCGTTGAATTTCTCTTCCACCCCCGTCAGTGGGCGTTGGCGCAGCTCGGCAACTTCCACTTGTAAGGCGTTGAATTTCTCCTCCACCCCCATCAGCGGTCGTTGGCACAGCTCGGCAACTTCCACTTGCAAGGCGTTGAATTTCTCCTCCACCCCCATCAGCGGACGTTGGCGCAGCTCAGCAACTTCCACTTGCAAGGCGTTGAATTTCTCCTCCACCCCCATCAGCGGGCGTTGGCGCAGCTCGGCAACTTCCACTTGTAAGGCGTCGAACTTATTTTCCACTGCTGCGACTTCCTCACGTAGGCCTTGTTCTAATTTCCTTTGGCTCTCCTCTAATTTCGTCAGCAGACACTCTTCCAGATTTTTCTGGCCATCCAGAAATTTGGCGGTTAGGTCCTCTGCCAACTTATTCTGGCCGTCTTCCATCTTCTTCTGGCCGTCTTCTATTTTGGCAGTTAGGTCATCCTTCAGGTCCTTGGCTAATTTCTTCTGGCCGTCTTCCATGCCAGTTAACTTTTCTAGCAATGCTGCCAATTTCTCCTCCATTTTAGTTGTTTGTCTTGTAAAGGGCATGCACTCACAGGAAAATTAGAGAAAATGACCTGCTCGGGTTTTGAAACCAGGACCGTCAGGTGTTGTGCTTGAGTTCGTAATCCTACTTCTGACACCAGTTGTTACGTGCCACCCCCTAGTGGCACTTTTGTTAACTGGATTACGGTGGGGGGTACAAAGCACAATACCAATTACTGCTTAAAGAAATAATTAACTTTATTGTGGCCAGAAAATTACACTAATCAGCAAATACAAGCAATTAGGGGCCTTACTCCAGTTTCCTCAAGTCTCTTCCTTATGCGCTCTTGGCCCCTTTCACTTGCAACAGACCACAGAAGTTAATCCGTCCTAATGAGTCCGGTGGCCTTGACAGAAGCTACATGCCCCTCTTCCTCAGGTACAACAAATACAGTTACTTACGAGCACTTGATGTACGCTGTTCACAAGCTGGGAGAAACAATGCCACTGGATTTCGTAACTCGTACAGCACTTCGTCACCACACTTCTGTCGCACAAGATAATCGCTCGCACTAGCTCGTAAAACACAACAACAGAAAACTCGGTCCCCTCACTGTTGAAGCCGCTTATATAGCAGGCTGGTGACTCAATAAATTCTAGAATCGTCCAGGACACACGGCTTCTCGACATTTCCTTCGCTGGTGGTGTCACGAAGATTCTGGACCATCCCTTTCACTTCGCAGTCCGTTGCGTAACGCGCATGCAATACACTGAGGGAGAACAGTCCAGCCCTGGGGCAGTTTTGACTCATGCGGCGAGCGATGAAACGAACTCACAGCCGTAACAGTATTTCAATCAACGTTCATTCGTACTATGTGAACCATAAGAAATATGAATGTGCGTATTCTTAAGAGCCACCACGGCTGCCAACTGTTATTAAATGCTCTCTTAATTTTTCTATCCTAATAGCCTAACAATATATCAGAAGGTATGCAAGCCAAGAGCTCTAAACTTTGTACACGTATAGTGCCTGACATTCTAGATTAATTTGGAGTAACTAATATATGTCAGTGATACCAACATGATTCTAAGCCTGCTGATAAGTCCAATTTTTAAATACATGTAACTTCTATACTATCAATTGGATTTCAACCAAATTTCGTATGTGCTATGTGTACTTTAACAGATATGACTCTGCTTATTCTTAAGAGCAACCAGGACGGCCAACTGTTGAAAAATGCTTTCTCTATTCTTTTACGCTAATATCAATGTATCGGAAAGTGTGCACGCCAACAGCTCTAAACTTTGCACACGTATAGTACCTGCGAGTAGGCCTATGTCCAATTCTTAAATGCATGTAACTTCTATACTAACGAATGTATTTCATCCAAAATTGGCACAACAATAGATCATAATATTTCAGATTATATCTGAGCAACACATGCATGACATTATTGCCAACATGATTTTACGCGCGCTGATAGATCCAGTGTCTAACTGCGTGTAACGTCCATGCTATCCATATGATTTCAAGCAAATTTTGTATATGCATTCTATACCTTAAGAGATGGAACTAAGAATAGATTTAGTCACCAGGGCTGCCAACTGTAGTGCTCTATTTGGCTAGACTATGCCAGGTATATTTCGAACTAATTAAAAATTTCGTCAATACCAACTTAATTCCGGCATTATTCTAGATAAGTCCATATAGATTAATCATTGGCATAAATCTTAAATTTTAAGAAACGTAGGCTCTTTAGTTCGTCGCAGAACTTCTTGTTAGTCTTTAAGAGTATTTTAATCATTTTACATAGTTAGTATTTGGAAATAGTTTTGAAATCGGCCGTTTTATAAAATGTTGTGTGAATCTTGCAACTTCATTTGTATTAACTACTGTTTACTGAAGAAGTTTATATTGTAACACTGTACTCATGAATTACAATTTATTGACTCACGGTATTACTTTCCTATTTCATTACGAAACTTATTTTAGTAAACGAGCAATATTCACTCGTTTTCCTGAGACCTTGTAGCCTTCAGTGGTCAAATAATGTGATTTGTTCAATATACACACATTTATGCAGAATTGTATGGTTATGCTTTTGGGATATTGCCGTGTGAAAATCATCATCATCATCATCATCATCATCTTCATTTCCCCTTGCCCAGCTGACACTGGATGGGGCAAATATGGTTACTCTCCACTTTGTTCTGTCGTTCCACCATTCCTCTTCCGACACGGTATTCCAATCCAGGTTCCGTTTAATAATGCTATTCTTCACCGAGTTCATCCAACGCATACTTGGTCTTCCTCGTCCTCTCTGCCCTGTCATCCGTCGTCCCAGTGCTCGTCTTGGTAGCCTTACTTCATTTATCCGTTTGACATGTATAAACCATCTCTATCTGTTTTGCTCCAGTTTATAATTCAGCTTCTGTACTCCCAGTTCTTTTCGTATATCCTCATTTCTAACTCTGTCTCTCCTCGTTTTCTGGACCATACTTCTCAGGAATCTCTGTACTCTGCTCTCATCCCTCTTAGTCATTGTCCAAGTTTCTGCTGCATATGTCATTATAGGAACATAATATGCTTTGTACATAACTTCTTTAGCCTTAATTGGTATATCCTTGTTCCATACTAGTCACCGTACCTGTTGGCAGAAAGCACTCCTGAGTCGTATTCTTCTGCTAATTTCCAAATCCAGTCTTCCATCTTCAGTTCACTTCCCAAGTGTGAACATATAATTTAAAATTCTAATTCTAATTATAAAGGAGGCAGTTGAAATTTGTAAAAAAAACCAAATAACTTTAACAGAGACACTGGATAGGCTATCAGCTAAGTGACACTTGGCTGACACTTATTAAAGATCTGGGAAGATTGTTCCTCTCAGTTTCTCTAATTATTCAGCTATTTCAAATTGTAGGCTTTCCTCTATGGCTACAGGGCCATGATTCGATCTTCTTTGTTCGTCACTGGAGGAGTTTCCATCTGTTTCTTCTCCGAGGCCTGTATGACGTTGGGTACCGTACAGATACACTTTTCTTTTGTTTCTGTTTCCTTAAATCCATCCATCCATCCCTCCCCCACCCTTTTCCCGCCCTTTCTCCTTATATGGAAATCCTCAGTCTTCGAGGTGTCTTAATTTTCCCACCGTCCCCTTTTCCTTCTCCTCTCTTATTATTCTGTCCGCCGTTGTAATTAATATGGCATGTTTTTCTACCAACGTAGTTTCTGGCTGCTCTCTGGTGACGAGCCGGGGAATTTCTCTAGCTTTTCTAAGCTCATATAGTTCGGTGATGATGGTGACAAATTATAGTTTGGTGTGGATGGTGACAAAATATAGTTTGGTGATGATGGTGACAAAATATAGTTTGGTGATGGTGGTGACAAAATATAGTTCGGTGATGATGGTGAAAAAATATAGTTTGGTGATGATGGTGACAAAATATAGTTTGGTGATGGTGGTGACAAAATATAGTTCAATGATGGAGGTGACAAAATATAGTTTGGTGATGATGGTGACAAAATATAGTTCAATGATGGAGGTGACAAAATATAGTTTGGTGATGATGGTGACAAAATATAGTTCAATGATGGAGGTGACAAAATATAGTTTGGTGATGATGGTGACAAAATATAGTTTGGTGATGATGGTGACAAAATATAGTTCGGTGATGGTGGTGACAAAATATAGTTTGGTGATGATGGTGACAAAATATAGTTCGGTGATGGAGACAACATATAGTTCAATGATGGAGGTGACAAAATATCGTTCGGTGATGATGGTGACAAAATATAGTTCGGTGTTGATGGTGACAAATTATAGTTTGGTGATGGTGACAACATATAGTTCAATGATGGAGGTGACAAAATATCGTTCGGTGATGATGGTGACAAAATATAGTTCGGTGTTGATGGTGACAAATTATAGTTTGGTGATGGTGACAACATATAGTTCAATGATGGAGGTGACAAAATATCGTTCGGTGATGATGGTGACAAAATATAGTTTGGTGATGGTGGTGACAAAATATACACATTCCTTGGCCCCATTGTTTTAATATTGAGAATAGGCAAGGTTCCTGTCAAAACGTTTAGAATTTAAAATTGTAATTTCACACGGCAATACCCCAAACGCATGAATACGTTTAACAGTATTCTGGGCCGTGAAAGCCTTAATCAATATAAATGAACGATTGTTTCTATAAAATCAAAATTTTTATCTTTTAAATATACAATATTTTCTCCCATTGCGCGTGAGCGAGGTCACGTGCAGAGACTAAAACACATGCATCTCAGTAACATTTCTCATGAAAGTAATATTTCACTACATGTATCGGCAGTATTGAATGCATAGTTCATTTATTTAGTCTATTCTCTTGATACTGTTTGAGGAGAAATTGATGTCAGTTTGTGTGCCTTCTATGAAGATATAGATCTTACAATGTCTAGGATAAAGAAGTTTTCATCTGAAACTTTTTTTATTGTATGGCTTTCAGTGCCGGGAGTGGCTTAGGACATGTTCGGCTCGCCAGAGTTAGTAGCTGCTTCTATGCGGCACCCATGGGGTGAGCTACAAATACCGTCGCGTGTGGAGTGTTGTCTGGAAAGGAAAGTGTGACTGTAAGGACGAGGAATTGGAAGGTAGCGGCTGTGGCCTATAGTTAGGGACCAACCCCGGCATTTGCCTGGAAGGAAGATGGGAAACCACAGAAGACCATCTTCAAGGTTGCCGGCGGGGGGATTCGAACCTCCTCGTCTCCCGGATGTGAGCGACTGCCTGCAGCCACGCCGTAACGACCACGGCTAACTCACCTGGTTCCTCTGAAACTAAGTATCAATACACGTCAAAAAGAAGAAAGTGTAAACATACAGTTATTGGAACAAGCAACAGTAAGTGAAAAAGTGAACCTAATATCTTAGATAAAGAAAATCCTTCGAGGAAAAGTTGGTAACCAAATGTAGGCTACATATTGTATCCTAAGTAACTATATTCTCTCCTTGCATTCCTTTTCCAATTTCCACATTTTCAGCAGTCTATGTGTCTTATTTTTTTAAAATCCAAAACACTGTCAAGTATTCACATGTACGTAACTTTAAAAATAAAACTACCATGAAGGTGATCTTTTCGCATGTTTCTTGAAAACTGTGAGCTTTAAGTAAGGAATTTAACAGACTTACTCCTCATATGCAAATAAATAAAGTAGTGCAAATTTATGGTAATATGTTGTCTAGAAGTGAAAATGTTTGTGTGACTAACACGAGATATTTGGCTAATTCCGATTTACAGAAAGCATCGCGTATTTATTTATTTTATTGCTCAGACCTCATTAGTTAAAAAATACGAAAAATGCATGGTATTGCACAACATAATGCAGTATAATACCCTACATCCATTTTTGAGATATTCTAGTTGTGATGTCTACAGAGTGTACCTAAATACGATAACGTGTAGCATTAGATGACATAGAACATCCATTACTGTACCAACATGACCCCTTAACTTTCTTGTCTAATGTTCACTATTCATAAAATTTGCTAGGAGTAAATACTAGTCTAGATAAACTTAAAATGTCTCACATTTCGCCAAACTATAGTTTGGTGATGCTGGTGACAACATATAGTTTGGTGATGATGGTGACAAAATATAGTTTGGTGATGGTGGTGACAACATATAGTTTGGTGATGGTGGTGGTGACAAAATATAGTTTGGTGATGATGGTGACAAAATATAGTTTGGTGATGATGGTGACAACATATAGTTTGGTGATGATGGTGACAAAATATAGTTTGGTGATGGTGGTGATAACATATAGTTTGGTGATGGTGGTGGTGACAAAATATAGTTTGGTGATGATGGTGACAAAATATAGTTTGGTGATGATGGTGACAAAATATAGTTTGGTGATGATGATGATAAAATATAGTTCGGTGATGGTGGTGACAAAATATAGTTTGGTGATGATGGTGACAAAATATAGTTTGGTAATGTTGGTGACAAAATATAGTTTGGTGATGGTGGTGACAAAATATAGTTCGGTGATGATGGTGACAAAATATAGTTTGGCGATGGTGGTGACAAAATATAGTTCGGTGATGATGGTGACAAAATATAGTTCGGTGATGGTGGTGACAAAATATAGTTTGGTGATGATGGTGACAAAATATAGTTTGGTAATGTTGGTGACAAAATATAGTTTGGTGATGGTGGTGACAAAATATAGTTCGGTGATGATGGTGACAAAATATAGTTTGGTGATGATGGTGACAAAATATAGTTTGGTGATGATGGAGACAAAATATAGTTCGGTGATGGTGGTGACAAAATATAGTTTGGTGATGATGGTGACAAAATATAGTTTGGTGATGATGGTGACAAAATATAGTTTGGTGATGGAGGTGACAAAATATAGTTTGGTGATGGAGGTGATAAAATATAGTTCGGTGATTATGGTGACAAAATATATTTCGGTGATGGTGGTGAAAAATATAGTTTGGTGATGGAGGTGACAAAATATAGTTCGGTGATGATGGTGACAAAATATAGTTTGGTGATGGAGGTGACAAAATATAGTTCGGTGATGATGGTGACAAAATATAGTTTGGTGATGGAGGTGACAAAATATAGTTTGGTGATGGAGGTGACAAAATGCAGTTCGGTGATGATGGTGACAAAATATAGTTTGGTGATGATGGTGACAAAATATTGTTCGGTGATGGTGGTGACAAAATACAGTTCGGTGATTGTGGTGACAAAATATAGTTTGGTGATGGAGGTGACAAAATATAGTTTGGTGATGGAGGTGATAAAATATAGTTCGGTGATTATGGTGACAAAATATATTTCGGTGATGGTGGTGAAAAATATAGTTTGGTGATGGAGGTGACAAAATATAGTTCGGTGATGATGGTGACAAAATATAGTTTGGTGATGGAGGTGACAAAATATAGTTTGGTGATGGAGGTGACAAAATGCAGTTCGGTGATGATGGTGACAAAATATAGTTTGGTGATGATGGTGACAAAATATTGTTCGGTGATGGTGGTGACAAAATACAGTTCGGTGATTGTGGTGACAAAATATAGTTCGGTGTGGATGCTGACAAAATATATTTCGGTGATGATGGTGACAAAATATAGTTTGGTGATGGTGGTGACAAAATATATTTCGGTGATGATTGTGACAAATTAGAGTTTGGTGATGATGGTGACAAAATGTAGTTTGGTGATGATGGTGACAAAATATAGATTGGTGATGATGGTGACAAATTAGAGTTTGGTGATGATGGTGACAAATTATAGTTTGGTGTTCATGATGGCAAAATATAGTTTGGTGAAGGAGGTGATAAAATATAGTTCGGTGAAAATGGTGACAAAATATAGTTCGGTGATGGTGGTGACAAAATATAGTTTGGTGATGTTGGTGACAAATTAGAGTTTGGTGATGATGGTGACAAAATATAGTTTGGTGATGGAGGTGACAAAATATAGTTTGGTGATGATGGTGACAAAATATATTTCGGTGATGGTGGTGACAAAGTATAGTTTGATGATGATGGTGACAAAATATAGTTTGGTGATGATGGTGACAAAATATAGTTTGGTGATGATGGTGACAAAATATAGTTTGGTGATGGGGGGACAAAATATAGTTTGATGATGATGGTGACAAAATATAGTTTGGTGATGATGGTGACAAAATATAGTTTGGTGATGATGATGGCAACATATAGTTTGGTGATGGAGGTGATAAAATATAGTTCGGTGATGATTGTGACAAATTAGAGTTTGGTGATGATGGTGACAAAATATAGTTTGGTGTTCATGATGGCAAAATATAGTTTGGTGAAGGAGGTGATAATATATAGTTCGGTGAAAATGGTGACAAAATATAGTTCGGTGATGGTGGTGACAAAATATAGTTTGGTGATGTTGGTGACAAATTAGAGTTTGGTGATGATGGTGACAACATATAGTTCAATGATGATGATGGCAACATATAGCTTGGTGATGGTGGTGACAAAATATAGTTTGGTGATGATGGTGACAAAATATATTTCGGTGATGGTGGTGACAAAGTATAGTTTGATGATGATGGTGACAAAATATAGTTTGGTGATGGGGGGACAAATATAGTTTGATGATGATGGTGACAAAATATAGTTTGGTGATGATGGTGACAAAATATATTTCGGTGATGGTGGTGACAAAGTATAGTTTGATGATGATGGTGACAAAATATAATTTGGTGATGATGGTGACAAAATATAGTTCGGTGTGGATGATGGCAACATATAGTTTGGTGATGGAGGTGATAAAATATAGTTCGGTGATAATGGTGAAAAAATATAGTTTGGTGATGATGGTGACAAATTAGAGTTTGGTGATGATGGTGACAAAATATAGTTTGGTGTTCATGATGGCAAAATATAGTTCGGTGATAATGGTGAAAAAATATAGTTTGGTGATGGGGGGACAAAATATAGTTTGGTGATGAGGGTGACAAAATATAGTTTGGTGATGGAGGTGACAAAATATAGTTTGGTGATGGAGGTGACAAAATGTAGTTTGGTGATGATGGTGACAAAATATAGTTTGGTGATGATGGTGACAAAATGTAGTTTGGTGATGATGGTGACAAAATATAGTTCGGTGATGATGGGGGTGACAAAATAAGGTTTGGTGATGGTGACAAAATATAGTTCGGTAATGGAGGTGACAAAATATAGTTTGGTGATGGAGGTGACAAAATATAGTTCGGTAATGATGGTGACAAAATATAATTTGGTGATGGAGGTGACAAAATATAGTTTGGTGATGATGGTGACAAAATATAGTTTGGTGATGATGGTGACAAAATGTAGTTTGGTGATGGTGGTGACAAAATATAGTTTGGTGATGGAGGTGACAAAATATAGTTTGGTGATGATGGTGACAAAATAAAGTTTGGTGATGATGGTGACAAAATACAGTTTGGTGATGATGGTGACAAAATGTAGTTTGGTGATGATGGTGACAAAATATAGTTTGGTGATGGAGGTGACAAAATATAATTTGGTGATGATGGTGACAAAATATAGTTTGGTGATGATCGTGACAAATTAGAGTTTGGTGATGATGGTGACAAAATGTAGTTCGGTGATTGTGGTGACAAAATATAGTTTGGTGATGATGGTGGCAAAATATAGTTTGGTGATGATGGTGACAAAATATAGTTTGGTGATGATGGTGACAAAATGTAGTTTGGTGATGGTGGTGACAAAATATAGTTTGGTGATGGAGGTGACAAAATATAGTTTGGTGATGATGGTGACAAAATGTAGTTTGGTGATGGTGGTGACAAAATATAGTTTGGTGATGGAGGTGACAAAATATAGTTTGGTGATGATGGTGACAAAATATAGTTTGGTGATGATGGTGACAAAATGTAGTTTTGTGATGATGGTGACAAAATATAGTTCGGTGATGATGGTGGTGACAAAATAAGGTTTGGTGATGGTGACAAAATATAGATTGGTGATGGAGGTGACAAAATATAGTTTGGTGATGATGGTGACAAAATATAGTTTGGTGATGATGGTGACAAAATATAGTTTGGTGATGATGATGACAAAATATAGTTTGGTGATGGTGGTGACAAAATATAGTTTGGTGATGGTGGTGACAAAATATAGTTTGGTGATGGAGGTGACAAAATATAGTTTGGTGATGGAGGTGACAAAATATAGTTTGGTGATGATGATGACAAAATATAGTTCGGTGTGGATGGTGGTGACAAAATAAGGTTTGGTGATGGTGGTGACAAAATATAGTTTGGTGATGGTGGTGACAAAATATAGTTTGGTGATGGTGGTGACAAAATATAGTTTGGCGTTCATGATGGCAAAATATAGTTTGGTGATGATGGTGACAACATATAGTTCAATGATGATGATGGCAACATATAGCTTGGTGATGGTGTTGACAAAATATAGTTTGGTGATGATGGTGACAAAATATAGCTTGGTGATGGTGGTGACAAAATATAGTTTGGTGATGATGGTGACAAAATATAGTTTGGTGATGATGGTGACAAAATATAGTTCGGTGATGATGGTGGTGACAAAATAAGGTTTGGTGATGGTGACAAAATATAGTTCGGTAATGATGGTGACAAAATATAGTTTGGTGATGGAGGTGACAAAATATAGTTTGGTGATGATGGTGACAAAATATATTTTGGTGATGATGGTGACAAAATGTAGTTTGGTGATGGTGGTGACAAAATATAGTTCGGTGATGATGGTGACAAAATATAGTTCGGTGATGGTGACAAAATATAGTTTGGTGATGATGGTGACAAAATATAGTTTGGTGATGATGGTGACAAAATATAGTTTGGTGATGGAGGTGACAAAATATAGTTTGGTGATGGAGGTGATAAAATATAGTTGGGTGATGATATTGACAAAATATAGTTCGGTGATGGTGGTGACAAAATATAGTCCGGTGATGGCGGTGACAAAATATAGTTTGGTGATGATGGTGACAAAATATAGTTCGGTGTGGATGCTGACAAAATATAGTTCGGTGATGATGATGACAAAATATAGTTTGGTGATGGTGGTGACAAAATATAGTTTGGTGATGGTGGTGACAAAATATAGTTCGGTGTGGATGGTGACAAAATATAGTTTGGTGATGATGGTGACAAAACATAGTTTGGTGATGATGGTGACAAAATATAGTTCGGTGTGGATGCTGACAAAATATAGTTCGGTGATGATGATGAAAAAATATAGTTCGGTGTGGATGGTGACAAAATATAGTTTGGTGATGATGGTGACAAAATATAGTTTGGTGATGATGGTGACAAAACATAGTTTGGTGATGATGGTGACAAAATATAGTTCGGTGTGGATGCTGACAAAATATAGTTCGGTGATGGTGGTGACAAAATATAGTTTGGTGATGGAGGTGATAAAATATAGTTGGGTGATGATGGTGACAAAATATAGTTCGGTGATGGTGGTGACAAAATATAGTTCGGTGATGGCGGTGACAAAATATAGTTTGGTGATGATGGTGAAAAAATATAGTTCAATGATTATGGAAACATATAGTTTGGTGATGATGGTGACAAAATGTAGTTTGGTGGTGATGGTGTCAAAATATAGTTTGGTGATGGTGGTGACAAAATATAGTTTGGTGATGGAGGTGACAAAATATAGTTCGGTGTGGATGCTGACAAAATATAGTTTGGTGATGATCGTGACAAATTAGAGTTTGGTGATGATGGTGACAAAATGTAGTTCGGTGATTGTGGTGACAAAATATAGTTTGGTGATGATGGTGGCAAAATATAGTTTGGTGATGATGGTGACAAAATATAGTTCGGTGATGGTGGTGACAAAATATAGTTTGATGATGATGGTGATAAAATATAGTTTGGTGATCATGGTGAAAAAATATAGTTCAATGATGATGGAAACATATAGCTTGGTGATGTTGGTGAGAAAATGTAGTACGGTGATGATGGTGACAAATTAGAGTTTGGTGATGATGGTGACAATATATAGTTTGGTGTTCATGGTGGCAATATATAGTTCGGAGATAATGGTGAAAAAATATAGTTCAATGATGATGATGCCAACACATAGCTTGGTGATGGTGGTGACAAAATATAGTTCGGTGATGATGGTGACAAAATATAGTTCGGTGATGATGGTGACAAAATAAGGCTTGGTGATGGTGACAAAATATAGTTCGGTGATGGAGGTGACAAAATATAGTTCGGTGATGATGGTGACAAAATAAGGCTTGGTGATGGTGGTGACAAAATATAGTTCGGTGATGGAGGTGACAAAATATAGTTCGGTGATGATGGTGACAAAATAAGGCTTGGTGATGGTGACAAAATATAGTTTGGCGATAATGGTGACAAAATATAGTTTGGTGATAATGGTGACAAAATATAGTTTGGTGATGGTGGTGACAAAATATAGTTCGGTGATGATGGTGACAAAATATAGTTCGGTGATGGAGGTGACAAAATATAGTTCGGTGATGGTGGTGACAAAATAAGGCTTGGTGATGGTGACAAAATATAGTTCGGTGATGGTGGTGACAAAATATAGTTCGGTGATGATGGTGACAAAATATAGTTTGGTGATGATGGTGACAAAATATAGTTCGGTGATGAGGGTGACAAAATATAGTTTGGTGTTCATGAAGGCAAAATATAGTTTGGTGATGGAGGTGGTAAAATATAGTTGGGTGATGATGGTGACAAAATATAGTTTGGTAATAATGGTGACAAAATATAGTTCGGTGATGATGGTGACAAAATATAGTTTGGTGATGATGGTGACAAAATATAGTTTGGTGATGATGGTGACAAATATAGTTTGGCGATGGTGGTGACAAAATATAGTTCGGTGATGATGGTGACAAAATATAGTTTGGTGATGATGGTGTCAAAATATAGTTCGGTGATGATGGTGACAAAATATAGTTCGGTGATGATGGTGGTGACAAAATATAGTTCGGTAATGATGGTGACAAAATATACTTTGGTGATGGAGGTGACAAAATATAGTTTGGTGATGATGGTGACAAAATATAGTTTGGTGATGATGGTGACAAATATAGTTTGGCGATGGTGGTGACAAAATATAGTTCGGTGATGATGGTGACAAAATATAGTTTGGTGATGATGGTGTCAAAATATAGTTCGGTGATGGTGGTGACAAAATATAGTTTGGTGATGATGGTGACAAAATATAGTTTGGTAATGTTGGTGACAAAATATAGTTTGGTGATGAGGGTGACAAAATATAGTTTGGTGTTCATGAAGGCAAAATATAGTTTGGTGATGGAGGTGGTAAAATATAGTTGGGTGATGATGGTGACAAAATATAGTTTGGTAATGATGGTGACAAAATATAGTTCGGTGATGATGGTGACAAAATATAGTTTGGTGATGATGGAGACAAAATATAGTTTGGTGATGATGGCGACAAAATATAGTTCGGTGATGGTTGTGACAAAATATAGTTTGGTGATGATGGTGACAAAATATAGTTTGGTGATGATGGTGACAAAATATAGTTTGGTGATGATGGAGACAAAATATAGTTTGGTGATGATGGCGACAAAATATAGTTCGGTGATGGTGGTGACAAAATATAGTTTGGTGATGATGGTGACAAAATATAGTTTGGTGATGATGGTGACAAAATATACACACATCAAAAAAAGTTTTGCATCACCTCGGTTCCCAGATCTCCGGCATATAGACGTTGACTGTGTATATTGTATCAAAGATACAGTCCCTTTGACTGTTCATAGATGTCACTAAAACTGCTCAAAGATGTAAACAACCATGCATGAGCAGGGCCTATTAGACGGAGGGGGTACGACAGCCGATCAGTTCCAGTCATTCCACCAGGACGAAGGTACGCTGCTCATGTTGTCTGTAGTTCTACCATGCCTAGAAGGTCAATACCGCAGTTCGATCGCGTCCGCATTGTTACTTTGTGTCAAGAAGGGCTCTCAACAAGGGAAGTTTCCAGGCGTCTCAGAGTGAACCAAAGCGATGTTGTTCGGACATGGAGGAGGTACAGAGATACAGGAACTGTCGATGACAGGCCTCGCTCAGGCCGCCCAAGGGCTACTACTGTAGTGGATGACCGCTACTTACGGATTGCCGCTCGGAGGAACCCTGACAGCAATGCCACCATGTTGAATAATGCGTTTCGTTCAGCCACAGGACGTCGTGTTTCAACTCAAACTGTGCGCAATAGGCTGCATGATGCGCAACTTCACTCCCGACGTCCATGGCGAGGTCCAGCTTTGCAACCCCGACACCATGCAGCGCGGTACAGATGGGCCCAACAACATGCTGAATGGACCCCACAGAATTGGCATCACGTTCTCTTCACCGATGAGTGTCGCATATGCCTTCAACCAGACAATCGTCGGAGACGTGTTTGGAGGCACCCTGGTCAGGCTGAACGTCTTAGACACACTGTCCAGCGAGTGCAGCAAGGTGGTGGTTCCCTGATGTTTTGGGGTGGCATTATGTGGGGCCGACGTACGCCACTGGTGGTCATGGAAGGCTCCGAAACGACTTTACGATACCTGAATGACATCCTCCGACCCATAGTGCACCCATATCGGCAGAATATTGGAGAGGCATTTGTCTTCATGGACGACAATTCTCGACCTCATCGTGCACATCTTGTGAATGCGTTCCTTCAAGATAACGACATCGCTCGACTACAGTGGCCAGCATGTTCGCCAGACATGAACCCTATCGAACATGCCTGGGATATGTTGAAAAGGGCTGTTTATGGACGTCTTGACCCACCAACCACTCTGAGAGATTTACGCCGAATTGTCGTTGAGGAGTGGGACAATTTGGACCAACAGTGTCTTGATGAACTTGTGGATAGTATGCCACGACGAATACAGGCATGCATCAAAGCAAGAGGACGTGCTACTGGGTATTAGAGGTAGTGGTGTGTACTGCAATCTGGACCACAAATGCTGAAAGTCTAGCTGTATGATGGTACAACATGCAATGTGTGGGTCTCATGAGCAATAAAACGAGCTGAAATGTTGTTTGTGTTGATCTCTATTCCCTTTGTATTTAAAGGTTCCGGAACTCTTGGAACCGAGGTGATGCAAAACTTTTTTTGATGTGTGTAGTTTGGTGTTCATGATGGCAAAATATAGTTTGGTGATGGAGGTGATAAAATATAGTTCGGTAATAATGGTGACAAAATATAGTTCGGTGATGATGGTGACAAAATATAGTTTGGTGATGGAGGTGACAAAATGCAGTTCGGTGATGATGGTGACAAAATATAGTTTGGTGATGATGGTGACAAAATATAGTTCGGTGATGGTGGTGACAAAATATAGTTCGGTGATGGTGGTGACAAAATATAGTTAGGTGTGGATGCTGACAAAATATATTTCGGTGATGATGGTGACAAAATATAGTTTGGTGATGGTGGTGACAAAATATAGTTCGGTGATGATTGTGACAAATTAGAGTTTGGTGATGATGGTGACAAAATATAGTTTGGTGTTCATGATGGCAAAATATAGTTTGGTGAAGGAGGTGATAAAATATAGTTCGGTGAAAATGGTGACAAAATATAGTTTGGTGATGTTGATGACAAATTAGAGTTTGGTGATGATGGTGACAACATATAGTTCAATGATGATGATGGCAACATATAGCTTGGTGATGGTGGTGATAAAATATAGTTCGGTGATAATGGTGACAAAATATAGTTCGGTGATGGTGGTGACAAAATATAGTTTGATGATGATGGTGACAAAATATAGTTTGGTGATGATGGTGACAACATATAGTTCGGTGTGGATGATGGCAACATATAGTTTGGTGATGGAGGTGATAAAATATAGTTCGGTGATAATGGTGACAAAATATAGTTTGTTGATGATGGTGACAAATTAGAGTTTGGTGATGATGGTGACAGAATGTAGTTCAATGATGATGATGGCAACATATAGCTTGGTGATGGTGGTGACAAAATATAGTTTGGTGATGATGGTGACAACATATAGTTCAATGATGATGATGGCAACATATAGATTGGTGATGGTGGTGACAAAATATAGTTTGGTGATGATGGTGACAAAATTTAGTTCAATGATGATGATGGCAACATATAGCTTAGTGATGGAGGTGACAAAATATAGTTTGGTGATGGTGGTAACAAAATAAGGTTTGGTGATGGTGACAAAATATAGTTCGGTAATGATGGTGACAAAATATAGTTTGGTGATGATGGTGACAACATATAGTTCGGTGATGATGGTGACAAAATATAGTTTGGTGATGGTGGTGACAAAATAAGGTTTGGTGATGGTGACAAAATATAGTTCGGTAATGATGGTGACAAAATATAGTTTGGTGATGGTGGTGACAAAATATAGTTTGGTGATGGTGGTGACAAAATATAGTTCAATGATGATGATGCACACATATAGCTTGGTGATGGTGGTGACAAAATATAGTTTGGTGATGGAGGTGACAAAATATAGTTTGGTGATGATGGTGACAAAATATAGTTTGGTGATGATGGTGACAAAATATAGTTTGGTGATGGTGGTGACAAAATAAGGTTTGGTGATGGTGACAAAATATAGTTCGGTGATGATGGTGACAAAATATAGTTTGGTGATGGAGGTGACAAAATGCAGTTCGGTGATGATGGTGACAAAATATAGTTTGGTGATGATGGTGACAAAATATAGTTCGGTGATGGTGGTGACAAAATATAGTTCGGTGATGGTGGTGACAAAATATAGTTAGGTGTGGATGCTGACAAAATATATTTCGGTGATGATGGTGACAAAATATAGTTTGGTGATGGTGGTGACAAAATATAGTTCGGTGATGATTGTGACAAATTAGAGTTTGGTGATGATGGTGACAAAATATAGTTTGGTGTTCATGATGGCAAAATATAGTTTGGTGAAGGAGGTGATAAAATATAGTTCGGTGAAAATGGTGACAAAATATAGTTTGGTGATGTTGATGACAAATTAGAGTTTGGTGATGATGGTGACAACATATAGTTCAATGATGATGATGGCAACATATAGCTTGGTGATGGTGGTGATAAAATATAGTTCGGTGATAATGGTGACAAAATATAGTTCGGTGATGGTGGTGACAAAATATAGTTTGATGATGATGGTGACAAAATATAGTTTGGTGATGATGGTGACAACATATAGTTCGGTGTGGATGATGGCAACATATAGTTTGGTGATGGAGGTGATAAAATATAGTTCGGTGATAATGGTGACAAAATATAGTTTGTTGATGATGGTGACAAATTAGAGTTTGGTGATGATGGTGACAGAATGTAGTTCAATGATGATGATGGCAACATATAGCTTGGTGATGGTGGTGACAAAATATAGTTTGGTGATGATGGTGACAACATATAGTTCAATGATGATGATGGCAACATATAGATTGGTGATGGTGGTGACAAAATATAGTTTGGTGATGATGGTGACAAAATTTAGTTCAATGATGATGATGGCAACATATAGCTTAGTGATGGAGGTGACAAAATATAGTTTGGTGATGGTGGTAACAAAATAAGGTTTGGTGATGGTGACAAAATATAGTTCGGTAATGATGGTGACAAAATATAGTTTGGTGATGATGGTGACAACATATAGTTCGGTGATGATGGTGACAAAATATAGTTTGGTGATGGTGGTGACAAAATAAGGTTTGGTGATGGTGACAAAATATAGTTCGGTAATGATGGTGACAAAATATAGTTTGGTGATGGTGGTGACAAAATATAGTTTGGTGATGGTGGTGACAAAATATAGTTCAATGATGATGATGCACACATATAGCTTGGTGATGGTGGTGACAAAATATAGTTTGGTGATGGAGGTGACAAAATATAGTTTGGTGATGATGGTGACAAAATATAGTTTGGTGATGATGGTGACAAAATATAGTTTGGTGATGGTGGTGACAAAATAAGGTTTGGTGATGGTGACAAAATATAGTTCGGTAATGATGGTGACAAAATATAGTTTGGTGATGGTGGTGACAAAATATAGTTTGGTGATGGTGGTGACAAAATATAGTTCAATGATGATGATGCACACATATAGCTTGGTGATGGTGGTGACAAAATATAGTTTGGTGATGGAGGTGACAAAATATAGTTTGGTGATGATGGTGACAAAATATAGTTTGGTGATGGAGGTGACAAAATATATTTTGGTGATGATGGTGACAAAATATAGTTTGGCGATGATGGTGACAAAATATAGTTTGGTGATGATGGTGACAAAATATAGTTTGGTGATGATGGTGACAGAATGTAGTTCAATGATGATGATGGCAACATATAGCTTGGTGATGGTGGTGACAAAATATAGTTTGGTGATGATTGTGACAAATTAGAGTTTGGTGATGATGGTGACAAAATATAGTTTGGTGATGATGGTGACAGAATGTAGTTCAATGATGATGATGGCAACATATAGCTTGGTGATGGTGGTGACAAAATATAGTTTGGTGATGATTGTGACAAATTAGAGTTTGGTGATGATGGTGACAAAATATAGTTTGGTGATGATGGTGACAGAATGTAGTTCAATGATGATGATGGCAACATATAGCTTGGTGATGGTGGTGACAAAATATAGTTTGGTGATGATTGTGACAAATTAGAGTTTGGTGATGATGGTGACAAAATATAGTTTGGTGATGATGATGGCAACATATAGCTTAGTGATGGAGGTGATAAAATATAGTTCGGTGATGATTGTGACAAATTAGAGTTTGGTGATGATGGTGACAAAATAGAGTTTGGTGTTCATGATGGCAAAATATAGTTTGGTAATGGAGGTGATAAAATATAGTTCGGTGATAATGGTGACAAAATATAGTTCAATGAAAATGGAAACATATAGCTTGGTGATGGTGGTGACAAAATATAGTTCGGTGATGATGGTGACAAAATATAGTTTGGTGATGGTGGTGAAAAAATATAGTTTGGTGACGGAGGTGATAAAATATAGTTCGGTGATGATAGTGACTAAATATAGTTTGGTGATGGAGGTCACAAAATATAATTCGGTGATGATGGTGACAAAATATAGTTCGGTGATGATGGTGACAAAATATAGTTTGGTGATGATGGTGACAAAATATAGTTTGGTGATGATGGTGACAGAATGTAGTTCAATGATGATGATGGCAACATATAGCTTGGTGATGGTGGTGACAAAATATAGTTTGGTGATGATGGTGACAACATATAGTTCAATGATGATGATGGCAACATATAGATTGGTGATGGTGGTGACAAAATATAGTTTGGTGATGATGGTGACAAAATTTAGTTCAATGATGATGATGGCAACATATAGCTTAGTGATGGAGGTGACAAAATATAGTTTGGTGATGGTGGTAACAAAATAAGGTTTGGTGATGGTGACAAAATATAGTTCGGTAATGATGGTGACAAAATATAGTTTGGTGATGGAGGTGACAAAATATAGTTTGGTGATGATGGTGACAAAATGTAGTTTGGTGATGATGGTGACAAAATATAGTTTGGTGATGATGGTGACAAAATGTAGTTTGGTGACGATGGTGACAAAATGTAGTTTGGTGATGATGGTGACAAAATATAGTTTGGTGATGGAGGTGACAAAATATAGTTTGGTGATGATGGTGACAAAATGTAGTTTGGTGATGATGGTGACAAAATGTAGTTTGGTGATGATGGTGACAAAATGTAGTTTGGTGATGGTGGTGACAAAATATAGTTTGGTGATGGAGGTGACAAAATATAGTTTGGTGATGATGGTGACAAAATGTAGTTTGGTGATGATGGTGACAAAATATAGTTTGGTGATGATGGTGACAAAATGTAGTTTGGTGACGATGGTGACAAAATATAGTTTGGTGATGATGGTGACGAAATGTAGTTTGGTGATGGTGGTGACAAAATATAGTTTGGTGATGGAGGTGACAAAATATAGTTTGGTGATGAAGGTGACAAAATATAGTTTGGTGATGAAGGTGACAAAATGTAGTTTGGTGATGATGGTGACAAAATATAGTTCGGTGATGATGGTGGAGACAAAATAAGGTTTGGTGATGGTGACAAAATATAGTTCGGTAATGATGGTGACAAAATATAGTTTGGTGATGGAGGTGACAAAATATAGTTTGGTGATGATGGTGACAAAATATAGTTTGGTGATGATGGTGACAAAATGTAGTTTGGTGATGGTAATGACAAAATATAGTTCGGTGATGATGGTGACAAAATATAGTTCGGTGATGGTGACAAAATATAGTTTGGTGATGATGGTGACAAAATATAGTTTGGTGATGATGGTGACAAAATATAGTTTGGTGATGATTGTGACAAAATATAGTTCGGTGATGGTGGTGACAAAATATAGTTTGGTGATGATGGTGACAAAATATAGTTCGGTGATGATGACAAAATATAGTTTGGTGATGATGGTGACAAAATATAGTTTGGTGATGATCGTGACAAAATATAGTTAGGTGATGGTGGTGACAAAATATAGTTTGGTGATGATGGTGACAACATATAGCTTGGTGATGATGCTGACAAAATATAGTTCGGTGATGGTGGTGACAAAATATAGTTCGGTGATGGCGGTGACAAAATATAGTTTGGTGATGATGGTGACAAAATATAGTTCGGTGTGGATGGTGACAAAATATAGTTCGGTGATGATGGTGACAAAATATAGTTCGGTGATGATGATGACAAAATATAGTTTGGTGATGATGGTGACAAAATATAGTTTGGTGATGATGGTGACAAAATATAGTTTGGTGATGATGCTGACAAAATATAGTTCGGTGATGGTGGTGACAAAATATAGTTTGGTGATGATGGTAACAAAATATAGTTTGGTGATGGAGGTGACAAAATATAGTTTGGTGATGGAGGTGATAAAATATAGTTGGGTGATGAAGGTGACAAAATATAGTTCGGTGATGGTGGTGACAAAATATAGTTTGGTGATGATGGTGACAAAATGTAGTTTGGTGACGATGGTGACAAAATATAGTTTGGTGATGATGGTGACAAAATGTAGTTTGGTGATGGTGGTGACAAAATATAGTTTGGTGATGATGGTGACAAAATATAGTTTGGTGATGATGGTGACAAAATGTAATTGGTGATGAGGGTGACAAAATATAGTTGGTGATGAGGGTGACAAAATATAGTTTGGTGATGATGGTGACAAAATATAGTTCGGTGTGGATGCTGACAAAATATAGTTCGGTGATGATGATGATAAAATATAGTTTGGTGATGGTGGTGACAAAATATAGTTTGGTGATGATCGTGACAAATTAGAGTTTGGTGATGATGGTGACAAAATATAGTTTGGTGATTGTGGTGACAAAATATAGTTTGGTGATGGTGGTGACAAAATATAGTTTGGTGATGATGGTGAAAAAATATAGTTCAATGATGATGGAAACATATAGCTTGGTGATGGTGGTGACAAAATGTAGTACGGTGATGATGGTGACAAATTAGAGTTTGGTGATGATGGTGACAATATACAGTTTGGTGTTCATGATGGCGAAATATAGTTCGGTGATAATGGTGAAAAAATATAGTTTGGTGATGGTGGTGACAAAATATAGTTTGATGATGATGGTGACAAAATATAGTTTGGTGATGATGGTGACAAAATATAGTTCGGTGATGGTGGTGAAAAAATATAGTTTGATGATGATGGTGACAAAATATAGTTTGGTGATGATGGTGACAAAATATAGTTTGGTGATGATGGTGACAAAATATAGTTCGGTGATGGTGGTGACAAAATATAGTTTGATGATGATGGTGATAAAATATAGTTTGGTGATGATGGTGAAAAAATATAGTTCAATGATGATGGAAACATATAGCTTGGTGATGGTGGTGACAAAATGTAGTACGGTGATGATGGTGACAAATTAGAGTTTGGTGATGATGGCGACAATATACAGTTTGGTGTTCATGATGGCGAAATATAGTTCGGTGATAATGGTGAAAAAATATAGTTTGGTGATGGTGGTGACAAAATATAGTTTGATGATGATGGTGATAAAATATAGTTTGGTGATGGTGGTGACAAAATATAGTTTGGTGATGATGGTGACAAAATATAGTTTGGTGATGATGGTGACAAAATATAGTTCGGTGATGATGGTGGTGACAAAATAAGGTTTGGTGATGGTGACAAAATATAGTTCGGTAATGATGGTGACAAAATATAGTTTGGTGATGGAGGTGACAAAATATAGTTTGGTGATGATGGTGACAAAATATAGTTTGGTGATGATGGTGACAAAATGTAGCTTGGTGATGATGGTAACAGAAAATAGTTCAATGATGATGATGGCAACATATAGCTTGGTGATGGTAGTGACAAAATATAGTTTGGTGATGATGGTGACAACATATAGTTCAATGATGATGATGGCAACATATAGTTTGGTGATGGAGGTGACAAAATATAGTTTGGTGATGATGGTGACAAAATGTAGTTTGGTGATGATGGTGACAAAATATAGTTTGGTGATGGTGGTGACAAAACATAGTTTGGTGATGGAGGTGACAAAATGTAGTTTGGTGATGATGGTGACAAAATATAGTTTGGTGATGATGGTGACAAAATGTAGTTTGGTGACGATGGTGACAAAATATAGTTTGGTGATGATGGTGACAAAATGTAGTTTGGTGATGGTGGTGACAAAATATAGTTTGGTGATGGTGGTGACAAAATATAGTTCAATGATGATGATGCACACATATAGCTTGGTGATGGTGGTGACAAAATATAGTTTGGTGATGATGGTGACAAAATATAGTTTGGTGATGATGGTGACAAAATATAGTTTGGCGATGGTGGTGACAAAATATAGTTTGGTGATGGAGGTGACAAAATATAGTTTGGTGATGATGGTGACAAAATATAGTTTGGCGATGGTGGTGACAAAATATAGTTTGGTGATGATGGTGACAAAATATAGTTCGGTGATGATGGTGGTGACAAAATAAGGTTTGGTGATGGTGACAAAATATAGTTCGGTAATGATGGTGACAAAATATAGTTTGGTGATGGAGGTGACAAAATATAGCTTGGTGATGGTGGTGACAAAATATAGTTTGGTGATGGTGGTGACAAAATATAGTTCGGTGATGATGGTGACAAAATATAGTTCGGTGAAGGTGACAAAATATAGTTTGGTGATGATGGTGGCAAAATATAGTTTGGTGATGATGGTGACAAAATATAGTTCGGTGATGATGATGATAAAATATAGTTTGGTGATGGTGGTGACAAAATATAGTTTGGTGATGATGGTGACAAAATATAATTTGGTGATATTGGTGACAAAATATAGTTCGGTGTGGATGCTGACAAAATATAGTTCGGTGATGATGATGATAAAATATAGTTTGGTGATGATGGTGACAAAATATAGTTTGGTGATGATGGTAACAAAATATAGTTTGGTGATGATGGTGACAAAATATAGTTTGGTGATGGTGGTGACAAAATAAGGTTTGGTGATGGTGACAAAATATAGTTCGGTAATGATGGTGACAAAATATAGTTTGGTGATGGTCGTGACAAAATATAGTTTGGTGATGGAGGTGACAAAATATAGTTTGGCGATGGTGGTGACAAAATATAGTTTGGTGATGATGGTGACAAAATATAGTTTGGTGATGGAGGTGACAAAATATAGTTTGGTGATGGTGGTGACAAAATATAGTTTGGTGATGGTGGTGACAAAATATAGTTTGGTGATGGTGGTGACAAAATATAGTTCAATGATGATGATGCACACATATAGCTTGGTGATGGTGGTGACAAAATATAGTTTGGTGATGATGGTGACAAAATATAGTTTGGTGATGGAGGTGACAAAATATAGTTTGGTGATGATGGTGACAAAATATAGTTTGGCGATGGTGGTGACAAAATATAGTTTGGTGATGATGGTGACAAAATATAGTTTGGTGATGATGGTGACAAAATATAGTTTGGTGATGGTGGTGACAAAATAAGGTTTGGTGATGGTGACAAAATATAGTTCGGTAATGATGGTGACAAAATATAGTTTGGTGATGGTGGTGACAAAATATAGTTTGGTGATGGTGGTGACAAAATATAGCTCAATGATGATGATGCACACATATAGCTTGGTGATGGTGGTGACAAAATATAGTTTGGTGATGATGGTGACAAAATATAGTTTGGTGATGGAGGTGACAAAATATAGTTTGGTGATGATGGTGACAAAATATAGTTTGGCGATGGTGGTGACAAAATATAGTTTGGTGATGATGGTGACAAAATATAGTTCGGTGATGATGGTGGTGACAAAATAAGGTTTGGTGATGGTGACAAAATATAGTTCGGTAATGATGGTGACAAAATATAGTTTGGTGATGGAGGTGACAAAATATAGCTTGGTGATGGTGGTGACAAAATATAGTTTGGTGATGGTGGTGACAAAATATAGTTCGGTGATGATGGTGACAAAATATAGTTTGGTGATGATGGTGACAAAATATAGTTTGGTGATGATGGTGACAAAATATAATTTGGTGATGTTGGTGACGAAATATAGTTCGGTGTGGATGCTGACAAAATATAGTTTGGTGATGGTGGTGACAAAATATAGTTTGGTGATGATGGTGACAAAATATAGTTCGGTGATGATGATGATAAAATATAGTTTGGTGATGATGGTGACAAAATATAGTTCGGTGATGATGATGATAAAATATAGTTTGGTGATGATGGTGACAAAATATAGTTCGGTGATGATGATGATAAAATATAGTTTGGTGATGGTGGTGAAAAAATATAGTTTGGTGATGATGGTGACAAAATATAGTTTGGTGATGATGGTGACAAAATATAGTTCGGTGATGATGATGATAAAATATAGTTTGGTGATGGTGGTGACAAAATATAGTTTGGTGATGATGGTGACAAAATATAATTTGGTGATGTTGGTGACAAAATATAGTTCGGTGTGGATGCTGACAAAATATAGTTTGGTGATGGTGGTGACAAAATATAGTTTGGTGATGATGGTGACAAAATATAGTTTGGTGATGATGGTGACAAATTATAGTTCGGTGATGATGATGATAAAATATATTTTGGTGATGGTGGTGACAAAATATAGTTTGGTGAAGATTGTGACAAAATATAATTTGGTGATGTTGGTGACAAAATATAGTTCGGTGTGGATGCTGACAAAATATAGTTTGGTGATGGTGGTGACAAAATATAGTTTGGTGATGATGGTGACAAAATATAGTTCGGTGATGATGGTGGTGACAAAATAAGGTTTGGTGATGGTGACAAAATATAGTTCGGTAATGATGGTGACAAAATATAGTTTGGTGATGGAGGTGACAAAATATAGCTTGGTGATGGTGGTGACAAAATATAGTTTGGTGATGGTGGTGACAAAATATAGTTCGGTGATGATGGTGACAAAATATAGTTCGGTGAAGGTGACAAAATATAGTTTGGTGATGATGGTGACAAAATATAGTTTGGCGATGGTGGTGACAAAATATAGTTTGGTGATGGAGGTGACAAAATATAGTTTGGTGATGATGGTGACAAAATATAGTTTGGTGATGATGGTGACAAAATATAGTTTGGTGATGATGGTAACAAAATATAGTTTGGTGATGGAGGTGACAAAATATAGTTTGGTGATGGAGGTGATAAAATATAGTTGGGTGATGGAGGTGACAAAATATAGTTTGGTGATGGTGGTGACAAAATATAGTTCGGTGTGGATGCTGACAAAATATAGTTCGGTGATGATGATGATAAAATATAGTTTGGTGATGGTGGTGACAAAATATAGTTTGGTGATGATCGTGACAAATTAGAGTTTGGTGATGATGGTGACAAAATATAGTTCGGTGATTGTGGTGACAAAATATAGTTTGGTGATGGCGGTGACAAAATATAGTTTGGTGATGATGGTGACAAAATATAGTTTAGTGATGGAGGTGACAAAATATAGTTCGGTGTGGATGCTGACAAAATATAGTTCGGTGATGGAGGTGATAAAATATAGTTCGGTGATGGTGGTGACAAAATATAGTTCGGTGATGGTGGTGACAAAATATAGTTCGTTGATGGCGGTGACAAAATATAGTTTGGTGATGGAGGTGACAAAATATAGTTCGGTGATGGTGGTGACAAAATATAGTTCGGTGATGGCGGTAACAAAATATAGTTCGGTGATGGTGGTGACAAAATATAGTTCGGTGATGGTGGTGACAAAATATAGTTCGGTGATGGCGGTGACAAAATATAGTTTGGTGATGATGGTGACAAAATATAGTTTGGTGATGGAGGTGACAAAATATAGTTCGGTGTGGATGCTGACAAAATATAGTTCGGTGATGATGATGATAAAATATAGTTTGGTGATGGTGGTGACAAAATATAGTTTGGTGATGATCGTGACAAATTAGAGTTTGGTGATGATGGTGACAAAATATAGTTCGGTGATTGTGGTGACAAAATATAGTTTGGTAATGAGGGTGACAAAATATAGTTCGGTGATGGTGGTGACAAAATATAGTTTGATGATGATGGTGATAAAATATAGTTTGGTGATGATGGTGAAAAAATATAGTTCAATGATGATGGAAACATATAGCTTGGTGATGGTGGTGACAAAATGTAGTACGGTGATGATGGTGACAAATTAGAGTTTGGTGATGATGGTGACAATATATAGTTTGGTGTTCATGATGGCGAAATATAGTTCGGTGATAATGGTGAAAAAATATAGTTTGGTGATGGTGGTGACAAAATATAGTTTGGTAATGAGGGTGACAAAATATAGTTTGGTGTTCATGAAGGCAAAATATAGTTTGGTGATGGAATTGATAAAATATAGTCCGGTGATAATGGTGACAAAATATAGTTCAATGATGATGGAAACATATAGCTTGGTGATGGTGGTGACAAAATATAGTTCGGTGATGAAGGTGACAAAATATAGTTTGGTGATGGTGGTGACAAAGTATAGTTTGGTGATGGTGGTGACAAAATATAGTTCGGTGATGATGGTGACAAAATATAGTTAGGTGATGATGGTGACAAAATATAGTTTGGTGATGGTGGTGACAATATAGTTTGGTGATGATGGTGACAAATTAGAGTTTGGTGATGAGGGTGACAAAATATAGTTCGGTGATGATGGTGACAAAATATAGTTTGGTGATGGTGGTGACAATATAGTTTGGTGATGATGGTGACAAAATATAGTTTGGTGATGGTGGTGACAAAATATAGTTTGGTGATGGTGGTGACAAAATATAGTTCGGTGATGATGGTGACAAAATATAGTTCGGTGATGGTGACAAAATATAGTTTGGTGATGATGGTGACAAAAAATAGTTTGGTGATGATGGTGACAAAATATAGTTTGGTGATGGAGGTGACAAAATATAGTTTGGTGATGGAGGTGATAAAATATAGTTGGGTGATGATATTGACAAAATATATTTCGGTGATGGTGGTGACAAATTTAGTCCGGTGATGGCGGTGACAAAATATAGTTTGGTGATGATGGTGACAAAATATAGTTCGGTGTGGATGCTGACAAAATATAGTTCGGTGATGATGATGACAAAATATAGTTTGGTGATGGTGGTGACAAAATATAGTTTGGTGATTGTGGTGACAAAATATAGTTTGGTGATGGAGGTGACAAAATATAGTTTGGTGATGGAGGTGACAAAATATAGTTTGGTGATGATGGTGACAAAATATAGTTTGGTGATGATGGTGACAAAATATAGTTCGGTGTGGATGGTGACAAAATATAGTTTGGTGATGATGGTGACAAAATATAGTTTGGTGATGATGGTGACAAAACATAGTTTGGTGATGATGGTGACAAAATATAGTTCGGTGTGGATGCTGACAAAATATAGTTCGGTGATGATGACAAAATATAGTTCGGTGTGGATGGTGACAATATATATTTTGGTGATGATGGTGACAAAATATAGTTTGGTGATGATGGTGACAAAACATAGTTTGGTGATGATGGTGACAAAATATAGTTCGGTGTGGATGCTGACAAAATATAGTTCGGTGATGGTGGTGACAAAATATAGTTTGGTGATGGAGGTGATAAAATATAGTTGGGTGATGATGGTGACAAAAAATAGTTCGGTGATGGTGGTGACAAAATATAGTTCGGTGATGGCGGTGACAAAATATAGTTTGGTGATGATGGTGAAAAAATATAGTTCAATGATTATGGAAACATATAGTTTGGTGATGATGGTGACAAAATGTAGTTTGGTGGTAATGGTGTCAAAATATAGTTTGGTGATGGTGGTGATAAAATATAGTTTGGTGATGGAGGTGACAAAATATAGTTCGGTGTGGATGCTGACAAAATATAGTTTGGTGATGATCGTGACAAATTAGAGTTTGGTGATGATGGTGACAAAATGTAGTTCGGTGATTGTGGTGACAAAATATAGTTTGGTGATGATGGTGGCAAAATATAGTTTGGTGATGATGGTGACAAAATATAGTTCGGTGATGGTGGTGACAAAATATAGTTTGATGATGATGGTGATAAAATATAGTTTGGTGATCATGGTGAAAAAATATAGTTCAATGATGATGGAAACATATAGCTTGGTGATGTTGGTGAGAAAATGTAGTACGGTGATGATGGTGACAAATTAGAGTTTGGTGATGATGGTGACAATATATAGTTTGGTGTTCATGGTGGCAATATATAGTTCGGTGATAATGGTGAAAAAATATAGTTCAATGATGATGATGCCAACACATAGCTTGGTGATGGTGGTGACAAAATATAGTTCGGTGATGATGGTGACAAAATATAGTTCGGTGATGATGGTGACAAAATAAGGCTTGGTGATGGTGACAAAATATAGTTCGGTGATGGAGGTGACAAAATATAGTTCGGTGATGATGGTGACAAAATAAGGCTTGGTGATGGTGGTGACAAAATATAGTTCGGTGATGGAGGTGACAAAATATAGTTCGGTGATGATGGTGACAAAATAAGGCTTGGTGATGGTGACAAAATATAGTTTGGTGATAATGGTGACAAAATATAGTTTGGTGATAATGGTGACAAAATATAGTTTGGTGATGGTGGTGACAAAATATAGTTCGGTGATGATGGTGACAAAATATAGTTCGGTGATGGAGGTGACAAAATATAGTTCGGTGATGGTGGTGACAAAATAAGGCTTGGTGATGGTGACAAAATATAGTTTGGTGATGATGGTGACAAAATATAGTTTGGTGATGGTGGTGACAAAATATAGTTCGGTGATGATGGTGACAAAATATAGTTTGGTGATGATGGTGACAAAATATAGTTCGGTGATGATGGTGACAAAATATAGTTCGGTGATGATGGTGGTGACAAAATAAGGTTTGGTGATGGTGACAAAATATAGTTCGGTAATGATGGTGACAAAATATAGTTTGGTGATGGAGGTGACAAAATATAGTTTGGTGATGATGGTGACAAAATATAGTTTGGTGATGATGGTGACAAATATAGTTTGGCGATGGTGGTGACAAAATATAGTTCGGTGATGATGGTGACAAAATATAGTTTGGTGATGATGGTGTCAAAATATAGTTCGGTGATGGTGGTGACAAAATATAGTTTGGTGATGATGGTGACAAAATATAGTTTGGTAATGTTGGTGACAAAATATAGTTTGGTGATGAGGGTGACAAAATATAGTTTGGTGTTCATGAAGGCAAAATATAGTTTGGTGATGGAGGTGGTAAAATATAGTTGGGTGATGATAGTGACAAAATATAGTTTGGTAATGATGGTGACAAAATATAGTTCGGTGATGATGGTGACAAAATATAGTTTGGTGATGATGGTGACAAAATATAGTTTGGTGATGATGGAGACAAAATATAGTTTGGTGATGATGGCGACAAAATATAGTTCGGTGATGGTGGTGACAAAATATAGTTTGGTGATGATGGTGACAAAATATAGTTTGGTGATGATGGTGACAAAATATAGTTTGGTGATGATGGAGACAAAATATAGTTTGGTGATGATGGCGACAAAATATAGTTCGGTGATGGTGGTGACAAAATATAGTTTGGTGATGATGGTGACAAAATATAGTTTGGTGATGATGGTGACAAAATATACACACATCAAAAAAAGTTTTGCATCACCTCGGTTCCCAGATCTCCGGCATATAGACGTTGACTGTGTATATTGTATCAAAGATACAGTCCCTTTGACTGTTCATAGATGTCACTAAAACTGCTCAAAGATGTAAACAACCATGCATGAGCAGGGCCTATTAGACGGAGGGGGTACGACAGCCGATCAGTTCCAGTCATTCCACCAGGACGAAGGTACGCTGCTCATGTTGTCTGTAGTTCTACCATGCCTAGAAGGTCAATACCGCAGTTCGATCGCGTCCGCATTGTTACTTTGTGTCAAGAAGGGCTCTCAACAAGGGAAGTTTCCAGGCGTCTCAGAGTGAACCAAAGCGATGTTGTTCGGACATGGAGGAGGTACAGAGATACAGGAACTGTCGATGACAGGCCTCGCTCAGGCCGCCCAAGGGCTACTACTGTAGTGGATGACCGCTACTTACGGATTGCCGCTCGGAGGAACCCTGACAGCAATGCCACCATGTTGAATAATGCGTTTCGTTCAGCCACAGGACGTCGTGTTTCAACTCAAACTGTGCGCAATAGGCTGCATGATGCGTAACTTCACTCCCGACGTCCATGGCGAGGTCCAGCTTTGCAACCCCGACACCATGCAGCGCGGTACAGATGGGCCCAACAACATGCTGAATGGACCCCACAGAATTGGCATCACGTTCTCTTCACCGATGAGTGTCGCATATGCCTTCAACCAGACAATCGTCGGAGACGTGTTTGGAGGCACCCTGGTCAGGCTGAACGTCTTAGACACACTGTCCAGCGAGTGCAGCAAGGTGGTGGTTCCCTGATGTTTTGGGGTGGCATTATGTGGGGCCGACGTACGCCACTGGTGGTCATGGAAGGCTCCGAAACGACTTTACGATACCTGAATGACATCCTCCGACCCATAGTGCACCCATATCGGCAGAATATTGGAGAGGCATTTGTCTTCATGGACGACAATTCTCGACCTCATCGTGCACATCTTGTGAATGCGTTCCTTCAAGATAACGACATCGCTCGACTACAGTGGCCAGCATGTTCGCCAGACATGAACCCTATCGAACATGCCTGGGATATGTTGAAAAGGGCTGTTTATGGACGTCTTGACCCACCAACCACTCTGAGAGATTTACGCCGAATTGTCGTTGAGGAGTGGGACAATTTGGACCAACAGTGTCTTGATGAACTTGTGGATAGTATGCCACGACGAATACAGGCATGCATCAATGCAAGAGGACGTGCTACTGGGTATTAGAGGTAGTGGTGTGTACTGCAATCTGGACCACAAATGCTGAAAGTCTAGCTGTATGATGGTACAACATGCAATGTGTGGGTCTCATGAGCAATAAAACGAGCTGAAATGTTGTTTGTGTTGATCTCTATTCCCTTTGTATTTAAAGGTTCCGGAACTCTTGGAACCGAGGTGATGCAAAACTTTTTTTGATGTGTGTAGTTTGGTGTTCATGATGGCAAAATATAGTTTGGTGATGGAGGTGATAAAATATAGTTCGGTAATAATGGTGACAAAATATAGTTCGGTGATGATGGTGACAAAATATAGTTTGGTGATGGAGGTGACAAAATGCAGTTCGGTGATGATGGTGACAAAATATAGTTTGGTGATGATGGTGACAAAATATAGTTCGGTGATGGTGGTGACAAAATATAGTTCGGTGATGGTGGTGACAAAATATAGTTCGGTGTGGATGCTGACAAAATATATTTCGGTGATGATGGTGACAAAATATAGTTTGGTGATGGTGGTGACAAAATATAGTTCGGTGATGATTGTGACAAATTAGAGTTTGGTGATGATGGTGACAAAATATAGTTTGGTGTTCATGATGGCAAAATATAGTTTGGTGAAGGAGGTGATAAAATATAGTTCGGTGAAAATGGTGACAAAATATAGTTTGGTGATGTTGATGACAAATTAGAGTTTGGTGATGATGGTGACAACATATAGTTCAATGATGATGATGGCAACATATAGCTTGGTGATGGTGGTGATAAAATATAGTTCGGTGATAATGGTGACAAAATATAGTTCGGTGATGGTGGTGACAAAATATAGTTTGATGATGATGGTGACAAAATATAGTTTGGTGATGATGGTGACAACATATAGTTCGGTGTGGATGATGGCAACATATAGTTTGGTGATGGAGGTGATAAAATATAGTTCGGTGATAATGGTGACAAAATATAGTTTGTTGATGATGGTGACAAATTAGAGTTTGGTGATGATGGTGACAGAATGTAGTTCAATGATGATGATGGCAACATATAGCTTGGTGATGGTGGTGACAAAATATAGTTTGGTGATGATGGTGACAACATATAGTTCAATGATGATGATGGCAACATATAGATTGGTGATGGTGGTGACAAAATATAGTTTGGTGATGATGGTGACAAAATTTAGTTCAATGATGATGATGGCAACATATAGCTTAGTGATGGAGGTGACAAAATATAGTTTGGTGATGGTGGTAACAAAATAAGGTTTGGTGATGGTGACAAAATATAGTTCGGTAATGATGGTGACAAAATATAGTTTGGTGATGATGGTGACAACATATAGTTCGGTGATGATGGTGACAAAATATAGTTGGGTGATGGTGGTGACAAAATATAGTTTGGTGATGATGGTGACAAAATATAGTTCGGTGATGGTGGTGACAAAATATAGTTTGATGATGATGGTGACAAAATATAGTTTGGTGATGATGGTGACAACATATAGTTCGGTGTGGATGATGGCAACATATAGTTTGGTGATGGAGGTGATAAAATATAGTTCGGTGATAATGGTGACAAAATATAGTTTGTTGATGATGGTGACAAAATATAGTTTGGTGATGATGGTGACAGAATGTAGTTCAATGATGATGATGGCAACATATAGCTTGGTGATGGTGGTGACAAAATATAGTTTGGTGATGATTGTGACAAATTAGAGTTTGGTGATGATGGTGACAAAATATAGTTTGGTGATGATGGTGACAGAATGTAGTTCAATGATGATGATGGCAACATATAGCTTGGTGATGGTGGTGACAAAATATAGTTTGGTGATGATGATGGCAACATATAGCTTAGTGATGGAGGTGATAAAATATAGTTCGGTGATGATTGTGACAAATTAGAGTTTGGTGATGATGGTGACAAAATATAGTTTGGTGTTCATGATGGCAAAATATAGTTTGGTGATGGAGGTGATAAAATATAGTTCGGTGATAATGGTGACAAAATATAGTTCAATGAAAATGGAAACATATAGCTTGATGATGGTGGTGACAAAATATAGTTCGGTGATGATGGTGACAAAATATAGTTTGGTGATGGTGGTGAAAAAATATAGTTTGGTGATGGAGGTGATAAAATATAGTTCGGTGATGATAGTGACTAAATATAGTTTGGTGATGGAGGTCACAAAATATAATTCGGTGATGATGGTGACAAAATATAGTTCGGTGATGATGGTGACAAAATATAGTTTGGTGATGATGGTGACAAAATATAGTTTGGTGATGATGGTGACAGAATGTAGTTCAATGATGATGATGGCAACATATAGCTTGGTGATGGTGGTGACAAAATATAGTTTGGTGATGATGGTGACAACATATAGTTCACTGATGATGATGGCAACATATAGATTGGTGATGGTGGTGACAAAATATAGTTTGGTGATGATGGTGACAAAATTTAGTTCAATGATGATGATGGCAACATATAGCTTAGTGATGGAGGTGACAAAATATAGTTTGGTGATGGTGGTAACAAAATAAGGTTTGGTGAAGGTGACAAAATATAGTTCGGTAATGATGGTGACAAAATATAGTTTGGTGATGGAGGTGACAAAATATAGTTTGGTGATGATGGTGACAAAATGTAGTTTGGTGATGATGGTGACAAAATATAGTTTGGTGATGATGGTGACAAAATGTAGTTTGGTGACGATGGTGACAAAATGTAGTTTGGTGATGATGGTGACAAAATATAGTTTGGTGATGGAGGTGACAAAATATAGTTTGGTGATGATGGTGACAAAATGTAGTTTGGTGATGATGGTGACAAAATGTAGTTTGGTGATGATGGTGACAAAATGTAGTTTGGTGATGGTGGTGACAAAATATAGTTTGGTGATGGAGGTGACAAAATATAGTTTGGTGATGATGGTGACAAAATGTAGTTTGGTGATGATGGTGACAAAATATAGTTTGGTGATGATGGTGACAAAATGTAGTTTGGTGACGATGGTGACAAAATATAGTTTGGTGATGATGGTGGCAAAATGTAGTTTGGTGATGGTGGTGACAAAATATAGTTTGGTGATGGAGGTGACAAAATATAGTTTGGTGATGATGGTGACAAAATATAGTTTGGTGATGATGGTGACAAAATGTAGTTTGGTGATGATGGTGACAAAATATAGTTCGGTGATGATGGTGGAGACAAAATAAGGTTTGGTGATGGTGACAAAATATAGTTCGGTAATGATGGTGACAAAATATAGTTTGGTGATGGAGGTGACAAAATATAGTTTGGTGATGATGGTGACAAAATATAGTTTGGTGATGATGGTGACAAAATGTAGTTTGGTGATGGTGGTGACAAAATATAGTTCGGTGATGATGGTGACAAAATATAGTTCGGTGATGGTGACAAAATATAGTTTGGTGATGATGGTGACAAAATATAGTTTGGTGATGATGGTGACAAAATATAGTTTGGTGATGATTGTGACAAAATATAGTTCGGTGATGGTGGTGACAAAATATAGTTTGGTGATGATGGTGACAAAATATAGTTTGGTGATGGAGGTGACAAAATGCAGTTCGGTGATGATGGTGACAAAATATAGTTTGGTGATGATGGTGACAAAATATAGTTCGGTGATGGTGGTGACAAAATATAGTTCGGTGATGGTGGTGACAAAATATAGTTCGGTGTGGATGCTGACAAAATATATTTCGGTGATGATGGTGACAAAATATAGTTTGGTGATGGTGGTGACAAAATATAGTTCGGTGATGATTGTGACAAATTAGAGTTTGGTGATGATGGTGACAAAATATAGTTTGGTGTTCATGATGGCAAAATATAGTTTGGTGAAGGAGGTGATAAAATATAGTTCGGTGAAAATGGTGACAAAATATAGTTTGGTGATGTTGATGACAAATTAGAGTTTGGTGATGATGGTGACAACATATAGTTCAATGATGATGATGGCAACATATAGCTTGGTGATGGTGGTGATAAAATATAGTTCGGTGATAATGGTGACAAAATATAGTTCGGTGATGGTGGTGACAAAATATAGTTTGATGATGATGGTGACAAAATATAGTTTGGTGATGATGGTGACAACATATAGTTCGGTGTGGATGATGGCAACATATAGTTTGGTGATGGAGGTGATAAAATATAGTTCGGTGATAATGGTGACAAAATATAGTTTGTTGATGATGGTGACAAATTAGAGTTTGGTGATGATGGTGACAGAATGTAGTTCAATGATGATGATGGCAACATATAGCTTGGTGATGGTGGTGACAAAATATAGTTTGGTGATGATGGTGACAACATATAGTTCAATGATGATGATGGCAACATATAGATTGGTGATGGTGGTGACAAAATATAGTTTGGTGATGATGGTGACAAAATTTAGTTCAATGATGATGATGGCAACATATAGCTTAGTGATGGAGGTGACAAAATATAGTTTGGTGATGGTGGTAACAAAATAAGGTTTGGTGATGGTGACAAAATATAGTTCGGTAATGATGGTGACAAAATATAGTTTGGTGATGATGGTGACAACATATAGTTCGGTGATGATGGTGACAAAATATAGTTGGGTGATGGTGGTGACAAAATATAGTTTGGTGATGATGGTGACAAAATATAGTTCGGTGATGGTGGTGACAAAATATAGTTTGATGATGATGGTGACAAAATATAGTTTGGTGATGATGGTGACAACATATAGTTCGGTGTGGATGATGGCAACATATAGTTTGGTGATGGAGGTGATAAAATATAGTTCGGTGATAATGGTGACAAAATATAGTTTGTTGATGATGGTGACAAAATATAGTTTGGTGATGATGGTGACAGAATGTAGTTCAATGATGATGATGGCAACATATAGCTTGGTGATGGTGGTGACAAAATATAGTTTGGTGATGATTGTGACAAATTAGAGTTTGGTGATGATGGTGACAAAATATAGTTTGGTGATGATGGTGACAGAATGTAGTTCAATGATGATGATGGCAACATATAGCTTGGTGATGGTGGTGACAAAATATAGTTTGGTGATGATGATGGCAACATATAGCTTAGTGATGGAGGTGATAAAATATAGTTCGGTGATGATTGTGACAAATTAGAGTTTGGTGATGATGGTGACAAAATATAGTTTGGTGTTCATGATGGCAAAATATAGTTTGGTGATGGAGGTGATAAAATATAGTTCGGTGATAATGGTGACAAAATATAGTTCAATGAAAATGGAAACATATAGCTTGATGATGGTGGTGACAAAATATAGTTCGGTGATGATGGTGACAAAATATAGTTTGGTGATGGTGGTGAAAAAATATAGTTTGGTGATGGAGGTGATAAAATATAGTTCGGTGATGATAGTGACTAAATATAGTTTGGTGATGGAGGTCACAAAATATAATTCGGTGATGATGGTGACAAAATATAGTTCGGTGATGATGGTGACAAAATATAGTTTGGTGATGATGGTGACAAAATATAGTTTGGTGATGATGGTGACAGAATGTAGTTCAATGATGATGATGGCAACATATAGCTTGGTGATGGTGGTGACAAAATATAGTTTGGTGATGATGGTGACAACATATAGTTCAATGATGATGATGGCAACATATAGATTGGTGATGGTGGTGACAAAATATAGTTTGGTGATGATGGTGACAAAATTTAGTTCAATGATGATGATGGCAACATATAGCTTAGTGATGGAGGTGACAAAATATAGTTTGGTGATGGTGGTAACAAAATAAGGTTTGGTGAAGGTGACAAAATATAGTTCGGTAATGATGGTGACAAAATATAGTTTGGTGATGGAGGTGACAAAATATAGTTTGGTGATGATGGTGACAAAATGTAGTTTGGTGATGATGGTGACAAAATATAGTTTGGTGATGATGGTGACAAAATGTAGTTTGGTGACGATGGTGACAAAATGTAGTTTGGTGATGATGGTGACAAAATATAGTTTGGTGATGGAGGTGACAAAATATAGTTTGGTGATGATGGTGACAAAATGTAGTTTGGTGATGATGGTGACAAAATGTAGTTTGGTGATGATGGTGACAAAATGTAGTTTGGTGATGGTGGTGACAAAATATAGTTTGGTGATGGAGGTGACAAAATATAGTTTGGTGATGATGGTGACAAAATGTAGTTTGGTGATGATGGTGACAAAATATAGTTTGGTGATGATGGTGACAAAATGTAGTTTGGTGACGATGGTGACAAAATATAGTTTGGTGATGATGGTGGCAAAATGTAGTTTGGTGATGGTGGTGACAAAATATAGTTTGGTGATGGAGGTGACAAAATATAGTTTGGTGATGATGGTGACAAAATATAGTTTGGTGATGATGGTGACAAAATGTAGTTTGGTGATGATGGTGACAAAATATAGTTCGGTGATGATGGTGGAGACAAAATAAGGTTTGGTGATGGTGACAAAATATAGTTCGGTAATGATGGTGACAAAATATAGTTTGGTGATGGAGGTGACAAAATATAGTTTGGTGATGATGGTGACAAAATATAGTTTGGTGATGATGGTGACAAAATGTAGTTTGGTGATGGTGGTGACAAAATATAGTTTGGTGATGATGGTGACAAAATATAGTTCGGTGATGGTGACAAAATATAGTTTGGTGATGATGGTGACAAAATATAGTTTGGTGATGATGGTGACAAAATATAGTTTGGTGATGATTGTGACAAAATATAGTTCGGTGATGGTGGTGACAAAATATAGTTTGGTGATGATGGTGACAAAATATAGTTCGGTGATGATGATGACAAAATATAGTTTGGTGATGATGGTGACAAAATATAGTTTGGTGATGATCGTGACAAAATATAGTTTGGTGATGGTGGTGACAAAATATAGTTTGGTGATGATGGTGACAACATATAGCTTGGTGATGATGCTGACAAAATATAGTTCGGTGATGGTGGTGACAAAATATAGTTCGGTGATGGCGGTGACAAAATATAGTTTGGTGATGATGGTGACAAAATATAGTTCGGTGTGGATGGTGACAAAATATAGTTCGGTGATGATGGTGACAAAATATATTTCGGTGATGATGATGACAAAATATAGTTTGGTGATGATGGTGACAAAATATAGTTTGGTGATGATGGTGAGAAAATATAGTTTGGTGATGATGCTAATAAAATATAGTTCGGTGATGGTGGTGACAAAATATAGTTTGGTGATGATGGTAACAAAATATAGTTTGGTGATGGAGGTGACAAAATATAGTTTGGTGATGGAGGTGATAAAATATAGTTGGGTGATGAAGGTGACAAAATATAGTTCGGTGATGGTGGTGACAAAATATAGTTCGGTGATGGCGGTGACAAAATATAGTTTGGTGATGATGGTGACAAAATATAGTTTGGTGATGATGGTGACAAAATGTAATTGGTGATGAGGGTGACAAAATATAGTTGGTGATGAGGGTGACAAAATATAGTTTGGTGATGATGGTGACAAAATATAGTTCGGTGTGGATGCTGACAAAATATAGTTCGGTGATGATGATGATAAAATATAGTTTGGTGATGGTGGTGACAAAATATAGTTTGGTGATGATGGTGACAAAATATAGTTCGGTGATGATGATGACAAAATTTAGTTTGGTGATGATGGTGACAAAATATAGTTCGGTAATGATGGTGACAAAATATAGTTTGGTGATGGAGGTGACAAAATATAGTTTGGTGATGATGGTGACAAAATATAGTTTGGTGATGATGGTGACAAAATGTAGTTTGGTGATGGTGGTGACAAAATATAGTTCGGTGATGATGGTGACAAAATATAGTTCGGTGATGGTGACAAAATATAGTTTGGTGATGATGGTGACAAAATATAGTTTGGTGATGATGGTGACAAAATATAGTTTGGTGATGATTGTGACAAAATATAGTTCGGTGATGGTGGTGACAAAATATAGTTTGGTGATGATGGTGACAAAATATAGTTCGGTGATGATGATGACAAAATATAGTTTGGTGATGATGGTGACAAAATATAGTTTGGTGATGATCGTGACAAAATATAGTTTGGTGATGGTGGTGACAAAATATAGTTTGGTGATGATGGTGACAACATATAGCTTGGTGATGATGCTGACAAAATACAGTTCGGTGATGGTGGTGACAAAATATAGTTCGGTGATGGCGGTGACAAAATATAGTTTGGTGATGATGGTGACAAAATATAGTTCGGTGTGGATGGTGACAAAATATAGTTCGGTGATGATGGTGACAAAATATAGTTCGGTGATGATGATGACAAAATATAGTTTGGTGATGATGGTGACAAAATATAGTTTGGTGATGATGCTAACAAAATATAGTTCGGTGATGGTGGTGACAAAATATAGTTTGGTGATGATGGTAACAAAATATAGTTTGGTGATGGAGGTGACAAAATACAGTTTGGTGATGGAGGTGATAAAATATAGTTGGGTGATGAAGGTGACAAAATATAGTTCGGTGATGGTGGTGACAAAATATAGTTCGGTGATGGCGGTGACAAAATATAGTTTGGTGATGATGGTGACAAAATATAGTTTGGTGATGATGGTGACAAAATGTAATTGGTGATGAGGGTGACAAAATATAGTTGGTGATGAGGGTGACAAAATATAGTTTGGTGATGATGGTGACAAAATATAGTTAGGTGTGGATGCTGACAAAATATAGTTCGGTGATGATGATGATAAAATATAGTTTGGTGATGGTGGTGACAAAATATAGTTTGGTGATGATTGTGACAAATTAGAGTTTGGTGATGATGGTGACAAAATATAGTTCGGTGATTGTGGTGACAAAATATAGTTTGGTGATGGTGGTGACAAAATATAGTTTGGTGATGATGGTGAAAAAATATAGTTCAATGATGATGGAAACATATAGCTTGGTGATGGTGGTGACAAAATGTAGTACGGTGATGATGGTGACAAATTAGAGTTTGGTGATGATGGTGACAATATACAGTTTGGTGTTCATGATGGCGAAATATAGTTCGGTGATAATGGTGAAAAAATATAGTTTGGTGATGGTGGTGACAAAATATAGTTTGATGATGATGGTGATAAAATATAGTTTGGTGATGGTGGTGACAAAATATAGTTTGGTGATGATGGTGACAAAATATAGTTTGGTGATGATGGTGACAAAATATAGTTCGGTGATGATGGTGGTGACAAAATAAGGTTTGGTGATGGTGACAAAATATAGTTCGGTAATGATGGTGACAAAATATAGTTTGGTGATGGAGGTGACAAAATATAGTTTGGTGATGATGGTGACAAAATATAGTTTGGTGATGATGGTGACAAAATGTAGCTTGGTGATGATGGTGACAGAATATAGTTCAATGATGATGATGGCAACATATAGCTTGGTGATGGTGGTGACAAAATATAGTTTGGTGATGATGGTGACAACATTAGTTCAATGATGATGATGGCAACATATAGTTTGGTGATGGAGGTGACAAAATATAGTTTGGTGATGATGGTGACAAAATGTAGTTTGGTGATGATGGTGACAAAATATAGTTTGGTGATGGTGGTGACAAAATATAGTTTGGGGATGGAGGTGACAAAATGTAGTTTGGTGATGATGGTGACAAAATATAGTTTGGTGATGATGGTGACAAAATGTAGTTTGGTGATGGTGGCGACAAAATATAGTTTGGTGATGGTGGTGACAAAATATAGTTCAATGATGATGATGCACACATATAGCTTGGTGATGGTGGTGACAAAATATAGTTTGGTGATGATGGTGACAAAATATAGTTTGGCGATGGTGGTGACAAAATATAGTTTGGTGATGATGGTGACAAAATATAGTTCGGTGATGATGGTGGTGACAAAATAAGGTTTGGTGATGGTGACAAAATATAGTTCGGTAATGATGGTGACAAAATATAGTTTGGTGATGGAGGTGACAAAATATAGCTTGGTGATGGTGGTGACAAAATATAGTTTGGTGATGGTGGTGACAAAATATAGTTCGGTGATGATGGTGACAAAATATAGTTCGGTGAAGGTGACAAAATATAGTTTGGTGATGATGGAGACATAATATAGTTTGGTGATGATGGTGACAAAATATAGTTCGGTGATGATGATGATAAAATATAGTTTGGTGATGGTGGTGACAAAATATAGTTTGGTGATGATGGTGACAAAATATAATTTGGTGATGTTGGTGACAAAATATAGTTCGGTGTGGATGCTGACAAAATATAGTTCGGTGATGATGATGATAAAATATAGTTTGGTGATGATGGTGACAAAATATAGTTTGGTGATGATGGTAACAAAATATAGTTTGGTGATGATGGTGACAAAATATAGTTTGGTGATGGTGGTGACAAAATAAGGTTTGGTGATGGTGACAAAATATAGTTCGGTAATGATGGTGACAAAATATAGTTTGGTGATGGTGGTGACAAAATATAGTTTGGTGATGGAGGTGACAAAATATAGTTTGGCGATGGTGGTGACAAAATATAGTTTGGCGATGGTGGTGACAAAATATAGTTTGGTGATGATGGTGACAAAATATAGTTTGGTGATGGTGGTGACAAAATAAGGTTTGGTGATGGTGACAAAATATAGTTCGGTAATGATGGTGACAAAATATAGTTTGGTGGTGGTGGTGACAAAATATAGTTTGGTGAAGGAGGTGACAAAATATAGTTTGGCGATGGTGGTGACAAAATATAGTTTGGTGATGGTGGTGACAAAATATAGTTTGGTGATGATGGTGACAAAATATAGTTTGGCGATGGTGGTGACAAAATATAGTTTGGTGATGGAGGTGACAAAATATAGTTTGGTGATGATGGTGACAAAATATAGTTTGGCGATGGTGGTGACAAAATATAGTTTGGTGATGATGGTGACAAAATATAGTTCGGTGATGATGGTGGTGAAAAAATAAGGTTTGGTGATGGTGACATAATATAGTTCGGTAATGATGGTGACAAAATATAGTTTGGTGATGGAGGTGACAAAATATAGCTTGGTGATGGTGGTGACAAAATATAGTTTGGTGATGGTGTTGACAAAATATAGTTCGGTGATGATGGTGACAAAATATAGTTCGGTGAAGGTGACAAAATATAGTTTGGTGATGATGGTGACAAAATATAGTTTGGTGATGATGGTGACAAAATATTGTTCGGTGATGATGATGATAAAATATAGTTTGGTGATGGTGGTGACAAAATATAGTTTGGTGATGATGGTGACAAAATATAATTTGGTGATGTTGGTGACAAAATATAGTTCGGTGTGGATGCTGACAAAATATAGTTCGGTGATGATGATGATAAAATATAGTTTGGTGATGATGGTGACAAAATATAGTTTGGTGATGATGGTAACAAAATATAGTTTGGTGATGATGGTGACAAAATATAGTTTGGTGATGGTGGTGACAAAATAAGGTTTGGTGATGGTGACAAAATATAGTTCGGTAATGATGGTGACAAAATATAGTTTGGTGATGGTGGTGACAAAATATAGTTTGGTGATGGAGGTGACAAAATATAGTTTGGCGATGGTGGTGACAAAATATAGTATGGCGATGGTGGTGACAAAATATAGTTTGGTGACGATGGTGACAAAATATAGTTTGGTGATGGTGGTGACAAAATATAGTTTGGTGATGGTGGTGACAAAATATAGTTTGGTGATGGTGGTGACAAAATATGGTTCAATGATGATGATGCACACATATAGCTTGGTGATGGTGGTGACAAAATATAATTTGGTGATGATGGTGACAAAATATAGTTTGGTGATGGAGGTGACAAAATATAGTTTGGTGATGATGGTGACAAAATATAGTTTGGTGATGATGGTGACAAAATATAGTTTGGTGATGGTGGTGACAAAATAAGGTTTGGTGATGGTGACAAAATATAGTTCGGTAATGATGGTGACAAAATATAGTTTGGTGATGGTGGTGACAAAATATAGTTTGGTGATGGTGGTGACAAAATATAGTTCAATGATGATGATGCACACATATAGCTTGGTGATGGTGGTGACAAAATATAGTTTGGTGATGGAGGTGACAAAATATAGTTTGGTGATGATGGTGACAAAATATAGTTTGGTGATGGAGGTGACAAAATATATTTTGGTGATGATGGTGACAAAATATAGTTTGGCGATGATGGTGACAAAATATAGTTTGGTGATGATGGTGACAAAATATAGTTCGGTGATGATGGTGGTGACAAAATAAGGTTTGGTGATGGTGACAAAATATAGTTCGGTAATGATGGTGACAAAATATAGTTTGGTGATGGAGGTGACAAAATATAGCTTGGTGATGGTGGTGACAAAATATAGTTTGGTGATGGTGGTGACAAAATATAGTTCGGTGATGATGGTGACAAAATATAGTTCGGTGAAGGTGACAAAATATAGTTTGGTGATGATGGTGACAAAATATAGTTTGGCGATGGTGGTGACAAAATATAGTTTGGTGATGGAGGTGACAAAATATAGTTTGGTGATGATGGTGACAAAATATAGTTTGGTGATGATGGTGACAAAATATAGTTTGGTGATGATGGTAACAAAATATAGTTTGGTGATGGAGGTGACAAAATATAGTTTGGTGATGGAGGTGATAAAATATAGTTGGGTGATGGAGGTGACAAAATATAGTTTGGTGATGGTGGTGACAAAATATAGTTCGGTGTGGATGCTGACAAAATATATTTCGGTGATGATGATGATAAAATATAGTTTGGTGATGGTGGTGACAAAATATAGTTTGGTGATGATCGTGACAAATTAGAGTTTGGTGATGATGGTGACAAAATATAGTTCGGTGATTGTGGTGACAAAATATAGTTTGGTGATGGCGGTGACAAAATATAGTTCGGTGTGGATGCTGACAAAATATAGTTCGGTGATGGAGGTGATAAAATATAGTTCGGTGATGGTGGTGACAAAATATAGTTCGGTGATGGTGGTGACAAAATATAGTTCGGTGATGGCGGTGACAAAATATAGTTCGGTGATGGTGGTGACAAAATATAGTTCGGTGATGGCGGTAACAAAATATAGTTCGGTGATGGTGGTGACAAAATATATTTCGGAAATGGTGGTGACAAAATATAGTTCGGTGATGGCGGTGACAAAATATAGTTCGGTGTGGATGCTGACAAAATATAGTTCGGTGATGATGATGATAAAATATAGTTTGGTGATGGTGGTGACAAAATATAGTTTGGTGATGATCGTGACAAATTAGAGTTTGGTGATGATGGTGACAAAATATTGTTCGGTGATTGAGGTGACAAAATATAGTTTGGTAATGAGGGTGACAAAATATAGTTCGGTGATGGTGGTGACAAAATATAGTTTGATGATGATGGTGATAAAATATAGTTTGGTGATGATGGTGAAAAAATATAGTTCAATGATGATGGAAACATATAGCTTGGTGATGGTGGTGACAAAATGTAGTACGGTGATGATGGTGACAAATTAGAGTTTGGTGATGATGGTGACAATATATAGTTTGGTGTTCATGATGGCGAAATATAGTTCGGTGATAATGGTGAAAAAATATAGTTTGGTGATGGTGGTGACAAAATATAGTTTTGTAATGAGGGTGACAAAATATAGTTTGGTGTTCATGAAGGCAAAATATAGTTTGGTGATGGAATTGATAAAATATAGTCCGGTGATAATGGTGACAAAATATAGTTCAATGATGATGGAAACATATAGCTTGGTGATGGTGGTGACAAAATATAGTTCGGTGATGAAGGTGACAAAATATAGTTTGGTGATGGTGGTGACAAAGTATAGTTTGGTGATGGTGGTGACAAAATATAGTTCGGTGATGATGGTGACAAAATATAGTTAGGTGATGATGGTGACAAAATATAGTTTGGTGATGGTGGTGACAATATAGTTTGGTGATGATGGTGACAAATTAGAGTTTGGTGATGAGGGTGACAAAATATAGTTCGGTGATGATGGTGACAAAATATAGTTTGGTGATGGTGGTGACAAAATAGTTTGGTGATGATGGTGACAAAATATAGTTTGGTGATGGTGGTGACAAAATATAGTTTGGTGATGAGGATGAAAAAATATAGTTCGGTGATGATAGTGACAAAATATAGTTCGGTGTGGATGGTGACAAAATATAGTTCGGTGATGATGGTGACAAAATATAGTTTGGTGATGGTGGTGACAATATAATTTGGTGATGATGGTGACAAATTAGAGTTTGGTGATGAGGGTGACAAAATATATTTTGGTGATGATGGTGACAAAATATAGTTTGGTGATGGTGGTGACAAAATATAGTTCGGTGATGATGGTGACAAAATATAGTTAGGTGATGATGGTGACAAAATATAGTTTGGTGATGATGGTGACAAAATATAGTTCAATGATGATGATGGCAACATATAGATTGGTGATGGTGTTCACAAAATATAGTTTGGTGATGATGGTGACAAAATATAGTTTGGTGATGATGGTGACAAAATATAATTCAATGATGATGATGGCAACATATAGCTTGGTGATGGAGGTGACAAAATATAGTTTGGTGATGATGGTGACAAAATATAGTTCGGTGATGGAGGTGACAAAATATAGTTCAATGATGATGATGGCAACATATAGCTTGGTGATGGTGGTGACAAAATATAGTTTGGTGATGATGATGGCAACATATAGCTTGGTGATGGTTGTGACAAAATATAGTTTGGTGATTGTGGTGACAAAATATAGTTTGGTGATGATGGTGACAAAATATAGTTTGGTGATGGTGGTGACAAAATATAGTTTGGTGATGGAGGTGACAAAATATAGTTTGGTGATGATGGTGACAAAATGTAGTTTGGTGATGATGGTGACAAAATATAGTTTGGTGATGATGGTGACATAATGTAGTTTGGTGATGATGGTGACAAAATATAGTTTGGTGATGATGGTGACAAAATGTAGTTTGGTGATGGTGGTGAAAAAATATAGTTTGGTGATGGAGGTGACAAAATATAGTTTGGTGTTCATGATGGCAAAATATAGTTTGGTGATGGAGGTGATAAAATATAGTTCGGTGATAATGGTGACAAAATATAGTTCGGTGATGGTGGTGAAAAATATAGTTTGGTGATGGAGGTGACAAAATATAGTTTGGTGATGGAGGTGACAAAATGCAGTTCGGTGATGATGGTGACAAAATATAGTTTGGTGATGATGGTGACAAAATATAGTTCGGTGATGGTGGTGACAAAATATAGTTCGGTGATGGTGGTGAAAAATGTAGTTTGGTGATGGTGGTGACAAAATATAGTTCGGTGATGATTGTGACAAATTAGAGTTTGGTGATGATGGTGACAAAATATAGTTTGGTGTTCATGATGGCAAAATATAGTTTGGTGAAGGAGGTGATAAAATATAGTTCGGTGAAAATGGTGACAAAATATAGTTCGGTGATGGTGGTGACAAAATATAGTTTGGTGATGTTGGTGACAAATTAGAGTTTGGTGATGATGGTGACAACATATAGTTCAATGATGATGATGGCAACATATAGCTTGGTGATGGTGGTGACAAAATATAGTTTGGTGATGATGGTGACTAAATATAGTTCGGTGATGGTGGTGACAAAATATAGTTTGATGATGATGGTGACAAAATATAGTTTGGTGATGATGGTGACAAAATATAGTTCGGTGTGGATGATGGCAACATATAGTTTGGTGATGGGGGGACAAAATATAGTTCGGTGATGGTGGTGACAAAATATAGTTTGATGATGATGGTGACAAAATATAGTTTGGTGATGATGGTGACAAAATATAGTTCGGTGTGGATGATGGCAACATATAGTTTGGTGATGCAGGTGATAAAAGATAGTTCGGTGATAATGGTGACAAAATATAGTTTCTTGATGATGGTGACAAATTAGAGTTTGGTGATGATGGTGACAAAATATAGTTTGGTGTTCATGATGGCAAAATATAGTTCGGTGATAATGGTGAAAAAATATAGTTTGGTGATGGGGGGACAAAATATAGTCTGGTGATGAGGATGACAAAATATAGTTTGGTGTTCATGATGGCAAAATATAGTTTGGTGATGGAGGTGATAAAATATAGTTCGGTGATAATGGTGACAAAATATAGTTCAATGAGAATGGAAACATATAGCTTGGTGATGGTGGTGACAAAATATAGTTCGGTGATGATGGTGACAAAATATAGTTCGGTGATGGTGGTGACAAAATATAGTTTGGTGATGGAGGTGATAAAATATAGTTCGGTGATGATAGTGACTAAATATAGTTCTGTGTGGATGGTGACAAAATAAAGTTCGGTGATGATTGTGACAAATTAGAGTTTGGTGATGATGGTGACAAAATATATTTTGGTGGTCATGATGGCAAAATATAGTTCGGTGATAATGGTGAAAAAATATAGTTCAATGATGATGATGGCAACATATAGCTTGGTGATGGTGGTGACAAAATATAGTTTGGTGATGATGGTGACAACATATAGTTCAATGATGATGATGGCAACATATAGATTGGTGATGGTGGTGACAAAATATAGTTTGGTGATGATGGTGACAAAATATAGTTCAATGATGATGATGGCAACATATAGCTTGGTGATGGAGGTGACAAAATATAGTTTGGTGATGATGGTGACAAAATATAGTTTGGTGATGGAGGTGACAAAATATATTTCGGTGATGATGGTGAAAAAATATAGTTCAATGATGATGATGGCAACATATAGCTTGGTGATGGTGGTGACAAAATATAGTTTGGTGATGATGGTGACAAAATATAGTTTGGTGATGGAGGTGACAAAATATAGTTCGGTGATGATGGTGACAAAATATAGTTCGGTGATGATAGTTACAAAATATAGTTTGGTGATGATGGTGACAAAATATAGTTTGGTGATGATGGTGACAGAATATAGTTCAATGATGATGATGGCAACATATAGCTTGGTGATGGTGGTGACAAAATATAGTTTGGTGATGATGGTGACAACATATAGTTCAATGATGATGATGGCAACATATAGATTGGTGATGGTGGTGACAAAATATAGTTTGGTGATGATGGTAACAAAATATAGTTCAATGATGATGATGGCAACATATAGCTTAGTGATGGTGGTGACAAAATATAGTTCAATGATGATGGTGACAAAATATAGTTTGGTGATGATGGTGACAAAATATAGTTTGGTGATGATGGTGACAAAATATAGTTCGGTGATGATGGTGGTGACAAAATAAGGTTTGATGATGGTGACAAAATATAGTTCGGTAATGATGGTGACAAAATATAGTTTGGTGATGGAGGTGACAAAATATAGTTTGGTGATGATGGTGACAAAATATAGTTTGGTGATGATGGTGACAAAATGTAGTTTGGTGATGATGGTGACAAAATATAGTTTGGTGATGGAGGTGACAAAATATATTTTGGTGATGATGGTGACAAAATATAGTTTGGTGATGATGGTGACAAAATATAGTTTGGTGATGATGGTGACAAAATGTAGTTTGGTGATGATGGTGACAAAATATAGTTTGGTGATGGTGGTGACAAAATATAGTTTGGTGAAGGAGGTGACAAAATATAGTTTGGTGATGATGGTGACAAAATATAGTTTGGTGATGATGGTGACAAAATATAGTTTGGTGATGATGGTGACATAATGTAGTTTGGTGATGATGGTGACAAAATATAGTTTGGTGATGGTGGTGACAAAATATAGTTTGGTGATGATGGTGACAAAATATAGTTTGGTGATGATGGTGACAAAATATAGTTTGGTGATGGAGGTGACAAAATATAGTTTGGTGATGATGGTGACAAAATATAGTTTGGTGATGATGGTGACAAAATGTGGTTTGGTGATGATGGTGACAAAATATAGTTCGGTGATGATGGTGGTGACAAAATAAGGTTTGGTGATGGTGACAAAATATAGTTCGGTAATGATGGTGACAAAATATAGCTTGGTGATGGTGGTGACAAAATATAGTTTGGTGATGATGGTGACAAAATATAGTTTGGTGATGATGGTAACAAAATATAGTTCGGTGATGATGGTGGTGACAAAATAAGGTTTGGTGATGGTGACAAAATATAGTTCGGTAATGATGGTGACAAAATATAGTTTGGTGATGGAGGTGACAAAATATAGTTTGGTGATGATGGTGACAAAATATAGTTTGGTGATGATGGTGACAAAATGTAGTTTGGTGATGGTGGTGACAAAATATAGTTTGGTGATGATGGTGACAAAATGTAGTTTGGTGATGGTGGTGACAAAATGTAGTTCGGTGATGGTGACAAAATATAGTTTGGTGATGATGGTGACAAAATATAGTTTGGTGATGATGGTGACAAAATATAGTTCGGTGTGGATGCTGACAAAATATAGTTCGGAGATGATGATGACAAAATATAGTTTGGTGATGGTGGTGACAAAATATAGTTCGGTGTGGATGGTGACAAAATATAGTTTGGTGATGATGGTGACAAAATATAGTTTGGTGATGATGGTGACAAAATATAGTTCGGTGTGGATGGTGGTGACAAAATAAGGTTTGGTGATGGAGGTGACAAAATATAGTTTGGTGATGATGGTAACAAAATATAGTTTGGTGATGATGGTGGTGACAAAATAAGGTTTGGTGATGGTGACAAAATATAGTTCGGTAATGATGGTGACAAAATATAGTTTGGTGATGGAGGTGACAAAATATAGTTCGGTGATGATGATGGCAACATATAGCTTGGTGATGGTGGTGACAAAATATAGTTTGGTGATGATGGTGACAAAATATAGTTTGGTGATGATGGTGACAAAATATAGTTTGGTGATGATGGTGACAAAATATAGTTCGGTGATGGTGGTGACAAAATATAGTTTGGTGATGGTGGTGACAAAATATAGTTTGGTGATGGAGGTGACAAAATATAGTTTGGTGATGGAGGTGATAAAATATAGTTGGGTAATGATGGTAACAAAATATAGTTCGGTGTGGATGCTGACAAAATATAGTTCGGTGATGATGGTGACAAAATACAGTTTGGTGAGTGTGGTGACAAAATAAGGTTTGGTGATGGTGACAAAATATAGTTCGGTAATGATGGTGACAAAATATAGTTTGGTGATGATGGTAACAAAATATAGTTCGGTGATGGTGGTGACAAAATATAGTTTGGTGATGATGGTGACAAAATATAGTTCGGTGATGATGGTGACAAAATGCAGTTTGGTGATGGTGGTGACAAAATATAGTTCGGAGATGATGGTGGTGACAAAATAAGGTTTGGTGATGGTGACAAAATATAGTTCGGTAATGATGGTGACAAAATATAGTTTGGTGATGATGGTAACAAAATATAGTTCGGTGATGGTGGTGACAAAATATAGTTTGGTGATGATCGTGACAAAATATAGTTCGGTGTGGATGGTGACAAAATATAGTTTGGTGTGGATGCTGACAAAATATAGTTCGGTGATGATGGTGACAAAATATAGTTTGGTGATGATGGTGACAAAATATAGTTCGGTGATGGAGGTGACAAAATATAGTTTGGTGATGATGGTGACAAAATATAGTTCGGTGATGGAGGTGACAAAATATAGTTTGGTGATGGTGGTGACAAAATATAGTTTGGTGATGATGGTGACAAAATATAGTTTGGTGATGATGGTGACAAAATATAGTTCGGTGATGGAGGTGACAAAATATAGTTCGGTGATGGTGGTGACAAAATATAGTTCGGTGATGGCGGTGACAAAATATAGTTCGGTGTGGATGCTGACAAAATATAGTTTGGTGATGATGGTGACAAAATATAGTTTGGTGATGATGGTGACAAAATATAGTTCGGTGATGGAGGTGACAAAATATAGTTCGGTGATGGCGGTGACAAAATATAGTTCGGTGATGGTGGTGACAAAATATAGTTCGGTGATGGCGGTGACAAAATATAGTTCGGTGTGGATGCTGACAAAATATAGTTTGGTGATGATGGTGACAAAATATAGTTTGGTGATGATGGTGACAAAATATAGTTCGGTGATGGAGGTGACAAAATATAGTTCGGTGTGGATGCTGACAAAATATAGTTCGGTGATGGTGGTGACAAAATATAGTTTGGTGATGGAGGTGACAAAATATAGTTTGGTGATGATCGTGACAAAATATAGTTCGGTGTGGATGCTGACAAAATATAGTTCGGTGATGGTGGTGACAAAATATAGTTTGGTGATGGTGGTAACAAAATATAGTTTGGTGATGGAGGTGACAAAATATAGTTTGTTGATGGAGGTGACAAAATATAGTTCGGTGTGGATGCTGACAAAATATAGTTCGGTGATGGTGGTGACAAAATATAGTTTGGTGATGGTGGTGACAAATATAGTTCGGTGTGGATGCTGACAAAATATAGTTCGGTGATGGTGGTGACAAAATATAGTTTGGTGATGATGGTGACAAAATATAGTTCGGTGTGGATGCTGACAAAATATAGTTCGGTGATGGTGGTGACAAAATATAGTTTGGTGATGGTGGTGACAAAATATAGTTTGGTGATGGAGGTGACAAAATATAGTTTGGTGATGATGGTGACAAAATATAGTTTGGTGATGGTGGTGACAAAATATAGTTCGGTGATGGAGGTGACAAAATATAGTTCGGTGTGGATGGTGACAAAATATAGTTTGGTGATGATGGTGATAAAATATAGTTGGGTGATGATGGTGACAAAATATAGTTTGGTGATGATGGTGACAAAATATAGTTCGGTGTGGATGCTGACAAAATATAGTTCGGAGATGATGATGACAAAATATAGTTTGGTGATGATGGTGACAAAATATAGTTTGGTGATGGAGGTGACAAAATATAGTTTGGTGATGATCGTGACAAAATATAGTTCGGTGTGGATGCTGACAAAATATAGTTCGGTGATGGTGGTGACAAAATATAGTTTGGTGATGGTGGTGACAAAATATAGTTTGGTGATGGAGGTGACAAAATATAGTTTGGTGATGATCGTGACAAAATATAGTTCGGTGTGGATGGTGACAAAATATAGTTCGGTGTGGATGCTGACAAAATATAGTTCGGTGATGATGGTGACAAAATATAGTTTGGTGATGGTGGTGACAAAATATAGTTTGGAGATGGTGGTGACAAAATATATTTCGGTGTGGATGGTGACAAAATATAGTTTGGTGATGATGGTGACAAAATATAGTTTGGTGATGATGATGACAAAATATAGTTCGGTGATGATGGTGACAAAATATAGTTAGGTGATGATGGTGACAAAATATAGTTTGGTGATGATCGTGACAAAATATAGTTCAATGATGATGATGGCAACATATAGATTGGTGATGGTGTTCACAAAATATAGTTTGGTGATGATGGTGACAAAATATAGTTTGGTGATGATGGTGACAAAATATAATTCAATGATGATGATGGCAACATATAGCTTGGTGATGGTGGTGACAAAATATAGTTTGGTGATGATGGTGACAAAATATAGTTCGGTGATGGAGGTGACAAAATATAGTTCAATGATGATGATGGCAACATATAGCTTGGTGATGGGGTGACAAAATATAGTTTGGTGATGATGATGGCAACATATAGCTTGGTGATGGTTGTGACAAAATATAGTTTGGTGATGGTGGTGACAAAATATAGTTCGGTGATGATTGTGACAAATTAGAGTTTGGTGATGATGGTGACAAAATAAAGTTTGGTGTTCATGATGGCAAAATATAGTTTGGTGAAGGAGGTGATAAAATATAGTTCGGTGAAAATGGTGACAAAATATAGTTCGGTGATGGTGGTGACAAAATATAGTTTGGTGATGTTGGTGACAAATTAGAGTTTGGTGATGATGGTGACAACATATAGTTCAATGATGATGATGGCAACATATAGCTTGGTGATGGTGGTGACAAAATATAGTTTGGTGATGATGGTGACTAAATATAGTTCGGTGATGGTGGTGACAAAATATAGTTTGATGATGATGGTGACAAAATATAGTTTGGTGATGATGGTGACAAAATATAGTTCGGTGTGGATGATGGCAACATATAGTTTGGTGATGGGGGGACAAAATATAGTTCGGTGATGGTGGTGACAAAATATAGTTTGATGATGATGGTGACAAAATATAGTTTGGTGATGATGGTGACAAAATATAGTTCGGTGTGGATGATGGCAACATATAGTTTGGTGATGGAGGTGATAAAAGATAGTTCGGTGATAATGGTGACAAAATATAGTTTGTTGATGATGGTGACAAATTAGAGTTTGGTGATGATGGTGACAAAATATAGTTTGGTGTTCATGATGGCAAAATATAGTTCGGTGATAATGGTGAAAAAATATAGTTTGGTGATGGGGGGACAAAATATAGTCTGGTGATGAGGATGACAAAATATAGTTTGGTGTTCATGATGGCAAAATATAGTTTGGTGATGGAGGTGATAAAATATAGTTCGGTGATAATGGTGACAAAATATAGTTCAATGAGAATGGAAACATATAGCTTGGTGATGGTGGTGACAAAATATAGTTCGGTGATGATGGTGACAAAATATAGTTCGGTGATGGTGGTGACAAAATATAGTTTGGTGATGGAGGTGATAAAATATAGTTCGGTGATGATAGTGACTAAATATAGTTCTGTGTGGATGGTGACAAAATATAGTTCGGTGATGATTGTGACAAATTAGAGTTTGGTGATGATGGTGACAAAATATAGTTTGGTGGTCATGATGGCAAAATATAGTTCGGTGATAATGGTGAAAAAATATAGTTCAATGATGATGATGGCAACATATAGCTTGGTGATGGTGGTGACAAAATATAGTTTGGTGATGATGGTGACAACATATAGTTCAATGATGATGATGGCAACATATAGATTGGTGATGGTGGTGACAAAATATAGTTTGGTGATGATGGTGACAAAATATAGTTCGGTGATGATGGTGACAAAATGCAGTTTGGTGATGGTGGTGACAAAATATAGTTCGGAGATGATGGTGGTGACAAAATATGGTTTGGTGATGGTGACAAAATATAGTTCGGTAATGATGGTGACAAAATATAGTTTGGTGATGATGGTAACAAAATATAGTTCGGTGATGGTGGTGACAAAATATAGTTTGGTGATGATCGTGACAAAATATAGTTCGGTGTGGATGGTGACAAAATATAGTTCGGTGTGGATGCTGACAAAATATAGTTCGGTGATGATGGTGACAAAATATAGTTTGGTGATGATGGTGACAAAATATAGTTCGGTGATGGAGGTGACAAAATATAGTTTGGTGATGATGGTGACAAAATATAGTTCGGTGATGGAGGTGACAAAATATAGTTTGGTGATGGTGGTGACAAAATATAGTTTGGTGATGATGGTGACAAAATATAGTTTGGTGATGATGGTGACAAAATATAATTCGGTGATGGAGGTGACAAAATATAGTTCGGTGATGGTGGTGACAAAATATAGTTCGGTGATGGCGGTGACAAAATATAGTTCGGTGTGGATGCTGACAAAATATAGTTTGGTGATGATGGTGACAAAATATAGTTTGGTGATGATGGTGACAAAATATAGTTCGGTGATGGAGGTGACAAAATATAGTTCGGTGATGGCGGTGACAAAATATAGTTCGGTGATGGTGGTGACAAAATATAGTTCGGTGATGGCGGTGACAAAATATAGTTCGGTGTGGATGCTGACAAAATATAGTTTGGTGATGATGGTGACAAAATATAGTTTGGTGATGATGGTGACAAAATATAGTTCGGTGATGGAGGTGACAAAATATAGTTCGGTGTGGATGCTGACAAAATATAGTTCGGTGATGGTGGTGACAAAATATAGTTTGGTGATGGAGGTGACAAAATATAGTTTGGTGATGATCGTGACAAAATATAGTTCGGTGTGGATGCTGACAAAATATAGTTCGGTGATGGTGGTGACAAAATATAGTTTGGTGATGGTGGTGACAAAATATAGTTTGGTGATGGAGGTGACAAAATATAGTTTGGTGATGGAGGTGACAAAATATAGTTCGGTGTGGATGCTGACAAAATATAGTTCGGTGATGGTGGTGACAAAATATAGTTTGGTGATGGTGGTGACAAAATATAGTTCGGTGTGGATGCTGACAAAATATAGTTCGGTGATGGTGGTGACAAAATATAGTTTGGTGATGATGGTGACAAAATATAGTTCGGTGTGGATGCTGACAAAATATAGTTCGGTGATGGTGGTGACAAAATATAGTTTGGTGATGGTGGTGACAAAATATAGTTTGGTGATGGAGGTGACAAAATATAGTTTGGTGATGATGGTGACAAAATATAGTTTGGTGATGGTGGTGACAAAATATAGTTCGGTGATGGAGGTGACAAAATATAGTTCGGTGTGGATGGTGACAAAATATAGTTTGGTGATGATGGTGATAAAATATAGTTGGGTGATGATGGTGACAAAATATAGTTTGGTGATGATGGTGACAAAATATAGTTCGGTGTGGATGCTGACAAAATATAGTTCGGAGATGATGATGACAAAATATAGTTTGGTGATGATGGTGACAAAATATAGTTTGGTGATGGAGGTGACAAAATATAGTTTGGTGATGATCGTGACAAAATATAGTTCGGTGTGGATGCTGACAAAATATAGTTCGGTGATGGTGGTGACAAAATATAGTTTGGTGATGGTGGTGACAAAATATAGTTTGGTGATGGAGGTGACAAAATATAGTTTGGTGATGATCGTGACAAAATATAGTTCGGTGTGGATGGTGACAAAATATAGTTCGGTGTGGATGCTGACAAAATATAGTTCGGTGATGATGGTGACAAAATATAGTTTGGTGATGATGGTGACAAAATATAGTTTGGTGATGGTGGTGACAAAATATAGTTCGGTGATGGAGGTGACAAAATATAGTTCGGTGTGGATGGTGACAAAATATAGTTTGGTGATGATGGTGATAAAATATAGTTGGGTGATGATGGTGACAAAATATAGTTTGGTGATGATGGTGACAAAATATAGTTCGGTGTGGATGCTGACAAAATATAGTTCGGAGATGATGATGACAAAATATAGTTTGGTGATGATGGTGACAAAATATAGTTTGGTGATGGAGGTGACAAAATATAGTTTGGTGATGATCGTGACAAAATATAGTTCGGTGTGGATGCTGACAAAATATAGTTCGGTGATGGTGGTGACAAAATATAGTTTGGTGATGGTGGTGACAAAATATAGTTTGGTGATGGAGGTGACAAAATATAGTTTGGTGATGATCGTGACAAAATATAGTTCGGTGTGGATGGTGACAAAATATAGTTCGGTGTGGATGCTGACAAAATATAGTTCGGTGATGATGGTGACAAAATATAGTTTGGTGATGGTGGTGACAAAATATAGTTTGGTGATGGTGGTGACAAAATATAGTTCGGTGTGGATGGTGACAAAATATAGTTTGGTGATGATGGTGACAAAATATAGTTTGGTGATGATGATGACAAAATATAGTTCGGTGATGATGATGACAAAATATAGTTTGGTGATGATGGTGACAAAATATAGTTCGGTGTGGATGGTGACAAAATATAGTTTGGTGATGGTGGTGACAAAATATAGTTTGGTGATGGTGGTGACAAAATATAGTTCGGTGATGATGGTGACAAAATATTGTTTGGTGATGATGGTGACAAAATATAGTTTGGTGATGATGGTGACAAAATATAGTTCGGTGATGATGATGGCAACATATAGCTTGGTGATGGTGGTGACAAAATATAGTTTGGTGATGATGGTAACAAAATATAGTTTGGTGATGATGGTGACAAAATATAGTTCGGTGATGATGATGGCAACATATAGCTTGGTGATGGTGGTGACAAAATATAGTTTGGTGATGATGGTGACAAAATATAGTTTGGTGATGATGGTGACAAAATATAGTTTGGTGATGATGGTGACAAAATATAGTTCGGTGTGGATGCTGACAAAATATAGTTCGGTGATGGTGGTGACAAAATATAGTTTGGTGATGATGGTAACAAAATATAGTTTGGTGATGGAGGTGACAAAATATAGTTTGGTGATGGAGGTGATAAAATATAGTTTGGTGATGGTGGTGATAAAATATAGTTTGGTGATGATGGTAACAAAATATAGTTTGGTGATGGAGGTGACAAAATATAGTTTGGTGATGGATGCTGACAAAATATAGTTCGGTGATGGTGGTGACAAAATATAGTTTGGTGATGATGGTAACAAAATATAGTTTGGTGATGGTGGTGACAAAATATAGTTCGGTGATGATGGTGACAAAATATAGTTTGGTGATGATGGTGACAAAATATAGTTTGGTGATGATGGTGACAAAATATAGTTTGGTGATGGTGGTGACAAAATATAGTTCGGTGATGATGGTGACAAAATATAGTTTGGTGATGATGGTGACAAAATATAGTTTGGTGATGATGGTGACAAAATATAGTTCGGTGTGGATGCTGACAAAATATAGTTCGGTGATGGTGGTGACAAAATATAGTTCGGTGATGGAGGTGACAAAATATAGTTTGGTGATGGTGGTGACAAAATATAGTTCGGTGATGATGGTGACAAAATATAGTTTGGTGATGATGGTGACAAAATATAGTTTGGTGATGATGGTGACAAAATATAGTTCGGTGATGGTGGTGACAAAATATAGTTTGGTGATGATGGTAACAAAATATAGTTTGGTGATGATGGTGACAAAATATAGTTCGGTGTGGATGGTGACAAAATATAGTTCGGTGTGGATGCTGACAAAATACAGTTCGGTGATGATGATGACAAAATATAGTTTGGTGATGATGGTGACAAAATATAGTTCGGTGTGGATGCTGACAAAATATAGTTCGGTGATGATGATGACAAAATATAGTTTGGTGATGATGGTGACAAAATATAGTTCGGTGATGGTGGTGACAAAATATAGTTCGGTGATGGAGGTGACAAAATATAGTTTGGTGATGGTGGTGACAAAATATAGTTCGGTGTGGATGGTGACAAAATATAGTTCGGTGATGGTGGTGACAAAATATAGTTCGGTGTGGATGCTGACAAAATATAGTTCGGTGATGATGATGACAAAATATAGTTTGGTGATGATGGTGACAAAATATAGTTCGGTGATGGTGGTGACAAAATATAGTTTGGTGATGGTGGTGACAAAATATAGTTTGGTGATGATCGTGACAAAATATAGTTCGGTGTGGATGGTGACAAAATATAGTTCGGTGTGGATGCTGACAAAATATAGTTCGTTGATGATGACAAAATATAGTTTGGTGATGATGGTGACAAAATATAGTTCGGTGATGGTGGTGACAAAATATAGTTTGGTGATGGTGGTGACAAAATATAGTTTGGTGATGATCGTGACAAAATATAGTTCGGTGTGGATGGTGACAAAATATAGTTCGGTGTGGATGCTGACAAAATATAGTTCGGTGATGATGATGACAAAATATAGTTTGGTGATGATGGTGACAAAATATAGTTCGGTGATGGTGGTGACAAAATATAGTTCGGTGATGGAGGTGACAAAATATAGTTTGGTGATGGTGGTGACAAAATATAGTTCGGTGATGATGGTGACAAAATATAGTTTGGTGATGGTGGTGACAAAATATAGTTTGGTGATGATGGTGACAAAATATAGTTTGGTGATGGTGGTGACAAAATATAGTTCGGTGTGGATGGTGACAAAATATAGTTCGGTGTGGATGCTGACAAAATATAGTTCGGTGATGATGATGACAAAATATCGTTTGGTGATGATGGTGACAAAATATAGTTCGGTGTGGATGGTGACAAAATATAGTTTGGTGATGGTGGTGACAAAATATAGTTTGGTGATGGTGGTGACAAAATATAGTTCGGTGATGATGGTGACAAAATATAGTTTGGTGATGATGGTGACAAAACATAGTTTGGTGATGATGGTGACAAAATATAGTTCGGTGATGATGATGGCAACATATAGTTTGGTGATGGTGGTGACAAAATATAGTTTGGTGATGATGGTGACAAAATATAGTTTGGTGATGGTGGTGACAAAATATAGTTTGGTGATGATGGTGACAAAATATAGTTTGGTGATGATGGTGACAAAATATAGTTCGGTGTGGATGCTGACAAAATATAGTTCGGTGATGGTGGTGACAAAATATAGTTTGGTGATGATGGTAACAAAATATAGTTTGGTGATGGAGGTGACAAAATATAGTTTGGTGATGGAGGTGATAAAATATAGTTTGGTGATGGTGGTGACAAAATATAGTTTGGTGATGATGGTAACAAAATATAGTTTGGTGATGGAGGTGACAAAATATAGTTTGGTGATGAATGCTGACAAAATATAGTTCGGTGATGGTGGTGACAAAATATAGTTTGGTGATGGAGGTGACAAAATATAGTTAGGTGATGGAGGTGACAAAATATAGTTTGGTGATGATGGTGACAAAATATAGTTTGGTGATGGTGGTGACAAAATATAGTTTGGTGATGATGGTGACAAAATATAGTTCGGTGATGATGGTGACAAAATATAGTTTGGTGATGATGGTGACAAAATATAGTTCGGTGATGGTGGTGACAAAATATAGTTTGGTGATGATGGTGACAAAATATAGTTTGGTGATGGAGGTGACAAAATATAGTTTGGTGATGGAGGTGATAAAATATAGTTTGGTGATGGTGGTGACAAAATATAGTTTGGTGATGATGGTAACAAAATATAGTTTGGTGATGGAGGTGACAAAATATAGTTTGGTGATGGATGCTGACAAAATATAGTTCGGTGATGGCGGTGACAAAATATAGTTTGATGATGATGGTAACAAAATATAGTTTGGTGATGATGGTGACAAAATATAGTTCGGTGATGGTGGTGACAAAATATAGTTCGGTGATGGAGGTGACAAAATATAGTTCGGTGATGATCGTGACAAAATATAGTTTGGTGATGATGGTGACAAAATATAGTTCGGTGATGATGATGGCAACATATAGCTTGGTGATGGTGGTGACAAAATATAGTTTGGTGATGATGGTGACAAAATATAGTTTGGTGATGATGGTGACAAAATATAGTTTGGTGATGATGGTGACAAAATATAGTTCGGTGTGGATGCTGACAAAATATAGTTCGGTGATGGTGGTGACAAAATATAGTTTGGTGATGATGGTAACAAAATATAGTTTGGTGATGGAGGTGACAAAATATAGTTTGGTGATGGAGGTGATAAAATATAGTTGGGTGATGATGGTGACAAAATATAGTTCGGTGATGGTGGTGACAAAATATAGTTCGGTGATGGCGGTGACAAAATATAGTTTGGTGATGATGGTGACAAAATATAGTTTGGTCATGATGGTGACAAAATATAGTTCGGTGTGGATGGTGACAAAATATAGTTCGGTGATGATGATGGCAGTAGGTAATATAAGCCGAAGCTGGCGCAGGGGCTAATGGGCAAGATGGCCGCCGCGCGCAATCACTCTATGTTATTCTTATGGAGGGGTCATTCAGACCTGGCGCAGTGGCTAATGGGCAAAATGGCCGTCACGCCCTGAGACCGTGAATGACGTCACAGAGAGAGGTCAGCCGTGTAGTTGCTAAATGGAATATTTATTATTAATATTATTATTATTATTAGGTAATTATTAATTGATCGTGTACAATCAAGACCAGCCTTATATTGTCCTCTTCGTAGTGTATTGGCAAGCATTCTGGCGGTCATTCCTGAGGTTCGAATCCCGGCTCTGCCAAGAAATTTAATTTCTGGTCTCAGGAGTGGAACGGGTTACACTCAGCCTTGTGAGGCAAAACTGACAGGAGCTGGCTTTTGATTCATACCTCAACGATTCTGCCTAACCCAACTTCACCTAACAAATATGAGTGCAAATGTGAGAGCACACATAAAAAACTTAGTTATAACCTAACCAAACCTAACCTAACTTCACCTAACCTAACATAACCTAACTTCAAAGTGAGAGCAAATATGAGAGCAAAAAGTGAGAGCAAAAAAGTGAGAGCAAAAAGTGAGAGCAAAAAATTGGGAGCAAAAAAGTGAGAGCATAAAAGTGGGAGCAAAAAAGTGGGAGCAAAAAGGTGGGAGCAAAAAAGTGGGAGCTAAAAGTGGGGGCAGAAAAGTGAGAGAAAAAAGTGAGAGCAAAAAGTGGGAGCAAAAAAGTGAGAGCAAAATAGTGGAGAGAAAAATAGTCGAGAGCAAAAAAGTAAGAGCAAATGGGAGAGCGCAAATAATAAACTTAGTTATAACCTAACCTAATCCACAGAAACCGCATTTAAAGAAATAAGATTTTACATTTTAACATTTTAGATTTTTGATTTTTTCATTTTACATTTTTTAGATTTTACATTTTACATTTTTGATTTTTCTGTATTTTAAATTTTAGTTTTTTTAGATTTTACATTTTAAATTCAAGATTTTTTGATTTAGATTTTACATTTGACATTTTCCGAAAAGAGTAAACAACTAGGTCACATACCTAACCTCACCAAACCTAACTTTACCAAACCTAACTTAAGCTAATCCAAAGGCTAATGCACATACATAAAGTATATAAGAACCCATGCAACTATCCTTATACTAGTCTTATAGGCTACTGTACAACATGATCACTACCCCAACCGGTTTTTTTTTTCATTTTGTTGTTTACACATTTGTCAATTTTCAAATTTCTCATTTTCAGTTTTTTATGTCAGTTTTAAGCTTTTCAATTTCATAACATGGAAACATGGATTTTGCATTTTGTTGTTTACACATTTACCAATTCACAATTTCCCATTTACAGTTTTTAAAATGTCAGCTTAAAGTTTTTCAATTTCATGATATAGAAACTTGGATTTCCCAATTTGTTGTTTACACATTTGTCAATTTTCCAAATTCCCATTTACAGTTTTTAAAATTTCAGTTTAATTTTTTTTCTATTTTGTAAATATGGAAACATGGATTTTCCAATTTGTGTTTTACATGTTCATTTCGCATTAGGAGTGGAGAGAGGTGGGTAGTAATTAAAAAATGTACAAGCAGTGTCCATACAATATTTTTTTATTTTAAGTACATGTACACTATTTACACATAATACATTTTATATATATATTCTTTTTTGTTATAAATTGTACAGTTGTTTTTATTTTGTTTTCTATTTTATTTATTTTTTGATTATGAATACTAGTTTTTTTTAATTTTTGTAGTGCTATTGTTTTATTTCTTAAATTGTTTTGTTTTATGTATTTGCTAGTTGCAGGCAGAAGATTTTGATATTCATAACTTAACTCTTTAAGCATAGTCAATGATTGAGTAATGACCATAAGCATGTGTACCTATACCATCAGCATCAATCACTCTTTTATCATCACCAGGACACAAAGCAATTTTGTTTAGTCTTATAGATGATATGTCATGTTGTTTAGAAGCGATAATGTTCATGGGTATTCTTTTTACATTGTTTTTCATGACACAATCCTTATAATCTTGAAAGCTTATACAATTTTTGACAACACCTCTGTTAATACCTTTAATCTTTTTGATTTCTTTACCATTTATGTCTAAAGCGTACATTTTAGCTCTAAGTCCAACAAATGCTTTTATAATTTGTCCACAAGCCTCGTCTTTAAATTTCCCCAACGTTTTCTTGTTTGATGTAGAGTAACATATGTGATTAGTAGGATAATCTGATGTGTCGAGGTGTTCTAGGAAATCCAACTTGTCTTGATATACATCTTGGGTGTTAATCAAATAAATGAACGAGTCGGTATCCATATACATGAGTTTAAGATTGTTCATTCCATAGTAGGGTAGCAGGACATCATAGTGGTGGGAATACATGAGAGTTTTTGAAATATTCAGTATACACATTCCAATATGTATAGGCTTATTGAATACAATGTTACGTTTAGCCATGTGGAAAGCAGCTAGGTTAGGACCATAAATGGTTCTGTCAATAAATGTAGGCTTTGCTATTAGCTTTTCTGCCTTTTTGCTGTCAGTCACAAGACGTATGTCTATTCTTTTACGGATATTTTCCATTGTTTTTCCAAAAATAGCATTGTTGAATAATTTGTACAGATTTTCCTCAAAATCATTTTTGGCTTGTTTTCGAAGGTTGTTATTAAAATCAACGTATGCCTTTAACCAAGGTCTTTGCTTAAACTTTAACACACGATGAATTTTTATGAATTTTATTCCGTGATCTAAAGCCTGTTTTAATGCCATGTAGTGAACAACATATCGCCTTCGATTTCCAAGATGAGGAATTAGTTTTTTCAGAGACGAATCCTTAGGTTGTGTACACTCAGGTAGGAAAGGTAAATCGTTGTGTAGATCATGAAGGTCAGATGGGTAATCAACATCAACGTCTAGAATGTATCCCACAGGATCGTCTTCCTTTAGTTTTTCTAGATCAACAGTATCTGGAGAAACCCACTGAAATCCACCATAAGGAAGGGAGTGGCACATAGCCCACCCGTATTGGTTGTTGGCATCATCATAGGTAATAAACTGCGATGGTTTCTCAGAATCATAGGTTTCCATGTATTTATTGTTAACTTCAGCATACCGATGAGACACCTGGCATATGCCTCCGCGTATTCCAGACTCGATTAGAAGAATCTGATCGTAATCCTGTATCAATTCCAGTTCAATTCCGGTGTAAAGGAGCATTGCCTCGAAACTTAAACCAGGCGAAGTAAAAAAGTGTGCAGCATCCACTCGGTGTGTTTCTAGAGTTTTGTTTCTAAACGTTTCAAAGCTGTCTGCAAGAAGGAGTACATCTGAACTTAGGTAGAGGTCACTATATTCCCCTAGAGTTTTAATGTTGAACTGTTTCCAGACATTTTTGGCATGTTCATAGTCTTCTTGACTAACATTTTCTTGACTTAATTTGTTAAAGAATGCCTCTTTCGGAGGTAAACACGTTTCACTTAACTTTTCCCATGAGTCAATGTAGTCATAACAAAATACCCCTTTACGAGTCATGAGCATTGCATTTTCTTTCCCAAAGTACTTGTCTGTTTCAGGGTATGATGTTAAGTTGGAAACTAAGTTTTCCAAACTACTTGGCATTAACCGAAACGTGTCCACAAATCTAAGCTTAACATTTCCTACATATTTGGTGAAGGAAATGTATTTGTCCTTGGAGTTAGCGATAACATCCACTCTCTCAGTAGTACATCCTAAATGCTTTACAATGAAATTTGCGTCGTAGCCACTCATATTATGTAGAAATACAGGAACGGGGTTACGTGTTTTACACCTCAAATTACAGTTATTGTGAGCACTTCCACGGTATTCCCCTGTAATATGGCAATGGTCTCGAACTTTCCAATCCTCTTTGGTATACGGTTTTTGACACAAATAACAGGTTTCAGAACATTGGAACTCTGCTTCTTGATCCTCAGTTAAAGCCTTTGGAACATTTAAGCTGTAAAGGCGATCAATTTCATTAGCTATTGAAATCAAACAGTCCATAAACTTTTCTGCAGCGTCAGGTCCACGATAAATAAGAGGTTGGCTTGGAAGGTTTGTCTTTATGTGTTCCACAGCAGGTGAGGGTTTAACGTATATACCAAAGCTCATAGGAACATGACTCTGGTATGGCACTGTATAACTTGCTTCAGGATTGGGTAGACATGTTTGATAGGGTAACAGTATACTTTCAAAATCAGCATAGATAACGTAAGGTATTCTCAGCATTTTTTCCACGTTTAAAAATTTGACAATGGGGTTTTTAATAGGCATTTCAACCCTAGCAATGTCATGCTGGACGCACAAAGCTCTATGTTCTTTCAATTTTTCTATTCCTTGTTGACCATATCGATTATCGAAGTGAGTAAAACACCGTTTACACGTATATATCTTATGTCCATGGTGAGTAATCTGATGTCCTACTAGTTTATCAAAATCTTTGATAAAGACGTAGTGGTTCTGGCCGGATGATGAACTTAGCAGAAGGAGGTCGCGATGGTCTTGCAGCTCTTGATCCACAACCTTTAGAGGGAACAATTTGTTGTCTTGTTCCAATCCAAATACATTAATGGATATATTGTTGGCTTTTTCAAATTTGGGAATGTCAGCTAGCGATGTAGGAAATGATATTACTGAAAAATCATACTTGTTTTCCAGATCCTTGTATTTACTAACGCGTTTAGCATCAGTTTTAACCAGTTTTGCTAAAATGGCATACATAAAACACCTCTCGTCCTTAAAGTTTTGAGGATTAATGCAGGCTTTTCTTGCTTGTATAGCTGCTGGTAATGGAACATATGTGCTTCCACGCAAGGGATTGTACTTATTTATTTTCAATCGTACTCCTTCCACTGCTAACAAAGCCCAATTACTGCCTTTTAGCTCAGATTCTTCCATTTCCGTAGTTAACTTTGTAAATTGTGTTTCCAAGAAACTACTTAAGTCCGTTTCCAAAAATAGGGCCTGATTTCGTGTTTTAAAAGCACGATCTGTAATTTCATTGGTAGATGTATGAATGAATCTACATTCAGCCACAAGATTAACTTTTATCGACTTGTGCATTGCTAGTTCTTTCTGCATAGCTTGTATTATTTGCTGTTTGGACTCTTTAAGGTATGAATTTAAATCCCTACACGTATCACAACGAATGAAATAGGATTTAAGTCGACCTTCAAAAGATGTCTCATATTCAATAAGTCCACTTTTGTCAGGGACCAATGACAGTAGGTAATGTTTTGTAGGCTCTGCTTTTTGTCTTTTAGCTGCCGACACAACATTACAACATTCTTCATGCCGACGTCCATTGTACACATTGTTGAATGTACTGCCACAGGTCTTGCACTCATGGAATTCACCACACGATACTTCATGTCGCTTCCTATGATAGTCTCGACGAAAAGTCTTCCCACACTCTTTACACATATAGCTAGGAATGGCTTCTTTCATTATGAATGTTGATTTCTGCAAACAGCTGCTTACTGCGTATCACAAGGCTAGAGGTTGGTCAGTGAGACGGTCTTTCACGATGTGAACACCGTGAGAGGTAGTAGTCAACTGGTGATATTCTTGTGAAGGGTCCTCTAATATACCCCTAGTCTAGACCAACAGCTCTTTACAGCGTATGACAAGGCTGTATACTGGATAGTGAGACGGTCTTTCACGATGTGAACACTGTAACAAGTAGTAGTCAACTGATTATATACTTGCTAAGGGTTCTCTAATATACAATAGTCAAGACCAACAGCTACTTACTGAGTAGTACAAGGCTGTACAATAGTTGTTTTAACAGTCTTTCACGATGTGGTCACTGTGAATGGTGGTAGTCAACTGATGATATTCTTGATAAGGGTCCTCTAATGTACCCCTGGTTAAGGGTAACAGCTGCTCACTGCTTATGACAAGGCTAAAGACTGGTTGCTTCAACGGTCTTTCACAATGTAAACACTGTGACAGGTAGTAGTCAACTGAAAATATTCTTATGGCCTACTCAAGGTTATCAGGTACTTACTGCATATCAAAAGGCTGTACACTCATGTGTGTTAGGCACTCTTTCTTGCTAAGGACCCCAATATTCCCTACACAAGGCTATACATGTTAGTTCTAAACACTTAGTGATTAATTGTATATTCAATTTTTGTACAAAGCTTACACAAGCACGTTTTTAATGAGGTAAAACTTTGTTAAATAGCTGCATGCGACACGCAAAGTATGTTGCCGCTATCTAGCGGTGACTATGAGAACTACTTGACCGACCAGCATGCTACCTAGCGCTCCATTCAATACTCAATCACTGAACGAACAGCATGCTATCTAGCGGTCGATATCAATACTCACTCAACTACCAGCCTGCTACCTATCGGTCAATATAACAACTCACTCAACTACCAACATGCTACATGGCTTTTTTGGTCAGTTTTTTGTTGGCTTTTTGTTGGCTTTTGTTGGCTTTTGTTGGCTTTTGTTGGCTTTTTGTTGGCTTTTTGTTGGCTTTTGTTGGCTTTTGTATTAGCTCTGTTATATTTGCTCTTGCTTGTGGGGGCTTATTTGGTCTTGGAAAGTATGTCAGTCCTTTTTTTATGTCTGTAAAATGCTTACAGCCATGTTTGTAAGCAGCAACAACAACAACAACACACAAAATTCCAAAAAAAAATCGAAAGTACTCTAAGTTTTATCAATGACTCTCAACTCTTACACTTACCTCTATCCCATGCATAGTCAAAAATTAGTGTATTTTTCAAATTTTTCAAAAAATATTTGGAAAGTAGGCTATATCATTAAACTAAAAATCCTGAAAAGACATATGTTAACTCCAACACCTACTTCTATACCACTCTCAGTCCAAAAATAGTGTATTTTTTCAAATTTTCCAAAACATATTTCCAAAATGGGTTATATTTCCAAAATTAAAAAGTTTACAAAAACATTTGTTTGACATAAACGAATGGCCTTTGTCCCCTCTACCGTCGTACCAAGTTCCAGGTCAGTATGACAAACATGAAAAACGTTCAACTGGGAAAGTAGGCGATTTTTCATAAAACTAAACATTCTAAAAAGTGTTCTATGGGCTTAAAAGAATGGCCTCTATGTCTTTTATTTTTTATAATAAAACTTTTTTACTTTTTACATTTTTTTGAAAAAAGTTCAATTTTGAAATTTTTATATTTTGGAAACTAAAGAGTTTACAAAAAGATTTGTTTGACGTAAATGACTGGCCCTGACTCCATCTACCCCCAAAATAAATTTCAAGTCGCTAGGACAAAAAATAACAGTAGGGGGGTAATGCCGATTCTGCTTAGTAGTGCTTAGTAGTGGGTCGAGGAGGGTTCTAGAGTGAGTTAGAATCGGCATTACCCCCTACTGTTATTTTTTGTCCTAGCGACTTGAAATTTATTTTGGGGGTAGATGGAGTCAGGGCCAGTCATTTACGTCAAACAAATTTTTTTGTAAACTCTTTAGTTTCCAAAATATAAAAATTTTAAAATTGAACTTTTTTCAAATAAATGTAAAAAGTAAAAAAGTTTTATTATAAAAAATAAAAGACATAGAGACCATTCTTTTAAGCCCATAGAACACTTTTTAGAATGTTTAGTTTTATGAAAAATCGCCTACTTTCCCAGTTGAACGTTTTTCATGTTTGTCATACAGACCTGGAACTTGGTACGACGGTAGAGGGGACAAAGGCCATTCGTTTATGTCAAACAAATGTTTTTGTAAACTTTTTAATTTTGGAAATATAACCCATTTTGGAAATATGTTTTGGAAAATTTGAAAAAATACACTATTTTTGGACTGAGAGTGGTATAGAAGTAGGTGTTGGAGTTAACATATGTCTTTTCAGGATTTTTAGTTTAATGATATAGCCTACTTTCCAAATATTTTTTGAAAAATTTGAAAAATACACTAATTTTTGACTATGCATGGGATAGAGGTAAGTGTAAGAGTTGAGAGTCATTGATAAAACTTAGAGTACTTTCGATTTTTTTTTGGAATTTTGTGTGTTGTTGTTGTTGTTGCTGCTTACAAACATGGCTGTAAGCATTTTACAGACATAAAAACAGGACTGACATACTTTCCAAGACCAAATAAGCCCCCACAAGCAAGAGCAAATATAACAGAGCTAATACAAAAGCCAACAAAAGCCAACAAAAAGCCAACAAAAGCCAACAAAAGCCAACAAAAGCCAACAAAAAGCCAACAAAAAACTGACCAAAAAAGCCATGTAGCATGTTGGTAGTTGAGTGAGTTGTTATATTGACCGATAGGTAGCAGGCTAGTAGTTGAGTGAGTATTGATATCGACCGCTAGATAGCATGCTGTTCGTTCAGTGAGCGAGTATTGAAATGGAGCGCTAGGTAGCATGCTGGTCGGTCAAGTAGTTCTCATAGTCACCGCTAGATAGCGGCAACATACTTTGCGTGTCGCATGCAGCTATTTAACAAAGTTTTACCTCATAAAAACGTGCTTGTGTAAGCTTTGTACAAAAATTGAATATACAATTAATCACTAAGTGTTTAGAACTAACATGTATAGCCTTGTGTAGGGAATATTGGGGTCCTTAGCAAGAAAGAGTGCCTAACACACATGAGTGTACAGCCTTTTGATATGCAGTAAGTACCTGATAACCTTGAGTAGGCCATAAGAATATTTTCAGTTGACTACTACCTGTCACAGTGTTTACATTGTGAAAGACCGTTGAAGCAACCAGTCTTTAGCCTTGTCATAAGCAGTGAGCAGCTGTTACCCTTAACCAGGGGTACATTAGAGGACCCTTATCAAGAATATCATCAGTTGACTACCACCATTCACAGTGACCACATCGTGAAAGACTGTTAAAACAACTATTGTACAGCCTTGTACTACTCAGTAAGTAGCTGTTGGTCTTGACTATTGTATATTAGAGAACCCTTAGCAAATATATAATCAGTTGACTACTACTTGTTACAGTGTTCACATCGTGAAAGACCGTCTCACTATCCAGTATACAGCCTTGTCATACGCTGTAAAGAGCTGTTGGTCTAGACTAGGGGTATATTAGAGGACCCTTCACAAGAATATCACCAGTTGACTACTACCTCTCACGGTGTTCACATCGTGAAAGACCGTCTCACTGACCAACCTCTAGCCTTGTGATACGCAGTAAGCAGCTGTTTGCAGAAATCAACATTCATAATGAAAGAAGCCATTCCTAGCTATATGTGTAAAGAGTGTGGGAAGACTTTTCGTCGAGACTATCATAGGAAGCGACATGAAGTATCGTGTGGTGAATTCCATGAGTGCAAGACCTGTGGTAGTACATTCAACAATGTGTACAATGGACGTCGGCATGAAGAATGTTGTAATGTTGTGTCGGCAGCTAAAAGACAAAAAGCAGAGCCTACAAAACATTACCTACTGTCATTGGTCCCTGACAAAAGTGGACTTATTGAATATGAGACATCTTTTGAAGGTCGACTTAAATCCTATTTCATTCGTTGTGATACGTGTAGGGATTTAAATTCATACCTTAAAGAGTCCAAACAGCAAATAATACAAGCTATGCAGAAAGAACTAGCAATGCACAAGTCGATAAAAGTTAATCTTGTGGCTGAATGTAGATTCATTCATACATCTACCAATGAAATTACAGATCGTGCTTTTAAAACACGAAATCAGGCCCTATTTTTGGAAACGGACTTAAGTAGTTTCTTGGAAACACAATTTACAAAGTTAACTACGGAAATGGAAGAATCTGAGCTAAAAGGCAGTAATTGGGCTTTGTTAGCAGTGGAAGGAGTACGATTGAAAATAAATAAGTACAATCCCTTGCGTGGAAGCACATATGTTCCATTACCAGCAGCTATACAAGCAAGAAAAGCCTGCATTAATCCTCAAAACTTTAAGGACGAGAGGTGTTTTATGTATGCCATTTTAGCAAAACTGGTTAAAACTGATGCTAAACGCGTTAGTAAATACAAGGATCTGGAAAACAAGTATGATTTTTCAGTAATATCATTTCCTACATCGCTAGCTGTCATTCCCAAATTTGAAAAAGCCAACAATATATCCATTAATGTATTTGGATTGGAACAAGATAACAAATTGTTCCCTCTAAAGGTTGTGGATCAAGAGCTGCAAGACCATCGCGACCTCCTTCTGCTAAGTTCATCATCCGGCCAGAACCACTACGTCTTTATCAAAGATTTTGATAAACTAGTAGGACATCAGATTACTCACCATGGACATAAGATATATACGTGTAAACGGTGTTTTACTCACTTCGATAATCGATATGGTCAACAAGGAATAGAAAAATTGAAAGAACATAGAGCTTTGTGCGTCCAGCATGACATTGCTAGGGTTGAAATGCCTATTAAAAACCCCATTGTCAAATTTTTAAACGTGGAAAAAATGCTGAGAATACCTTACGTTATCTATGCTGATTTTGAAAGTATACTGTTACCCTATCAAACATGTCTACCCAATCCTGAAGCAAGTTATACAGTGCCATACCAGAGTCATGTTCCTATGAGCTTTGGTATATACGTTAAACCCTCACCTGCTGTGGAACACATAAAGACAAACCTTCCAAGCCAACCTCTTATTTATCGTGGACCTGACGCTGCAGAAAAGTTTATGGACTGTTAGATTTCAATAGCTAATGAAATTGATCGCCTTTACAGCTTAAATGTTCCAAAGGCTTTAACTGAGGATCAAGAAGCAGAGTTCCAATGTTCTGAAACCTGTTATTTGTGTCAAAAACCGTATACCAAAGAGGATTGGAAAGTTCGAGACCATTGCCATATTACAGGGGAATACCGTGGAAGTGCTCACAATAACTGTAATTTGAGGTGTAAAACACGTAACCCCGTTCCTGTATTTCTACATAATATGAGTGGCTACGACGCAAATTTCATTGTAAAGCAATTAGGATGTACTACTGAGAGAGTGGATGTTATCGCTAACTCCAAGGAAAAATACATTTCCTTCACCAAATATGTAGGAAATGTTAAGCTTAGATTTGTGGACACGTTTCGGTTAATGCCGAGTAGTTTGGAAAACTTAGTTTCCAACTTAACATCATACCCTGAAACAGACAAGTACTTTGGAAAAGAAAATGCAATGCTCATGACTCGTAAAGGGGTATTTTGTTATGACTACATTGACTCATGGGAAAAGTTAAGTGAAACGTGTTTACCTCCAAAAGAGGCATTCTTTAACAAATTAAGTCAAGAAAATGTTAGTCAAGAAGACTATGAACATGCCAAAAATGTCTGGAAACAGTTCAACATTAAAACTCTAGGGGAATATAGTGACCTCTACCTAAGTTCAGATGTACTCCTTCTTGCAGACAGCTTTGAAACGTTTAGAAACAAAACTCTAGAAACACACCGAGTGGATGCTGCACACTTTTTTACTTCGCCTGGTTTAAGTTTCGAGGCAATGCTCCTTTACACCGGAATGGAACTGGAATTGATACAGGATTACGATCAGATTCTTCTAATCGAGTCTGGAATACGCGGAGGCATATGCCAGGTGTCTCATCGGTATGCTGAAGTTAACAATAAATACATGGAAACCTATGATTCTGAGAAACCATCGCAGTTTATTACCTATGATGATGCCAACAACCAATACGGGTGGGCTATGTGCCACTCCCTTCCTTATGGTGGATTTCAGTGGGTTTCTCCAGATACTGTTGATCTAGAAAAACTAAAGGAAGACGATCCTGTGGGATACATTCTAGACGTTGATGTTGATTACCCATCTGACCTTCATGATCTACACAACGATTTACCTTTCCTACCTGAGTGTACACAACCTAAGGATTCGTCTCTGAAAAAACTAATTCCTCATCTTGGAAATCGAAGGCGATATGTTGTTCACTACATGGCATTAAAACAGGCTTTAGATCACGGAATAAAATTCATAAAAATTCATCGTGTGTTAAAGTTTAAGCAAAGACCTTGGTTAAAGGCATACGTTGATTTTAATAACAACCTTCGAAAACAAGCCAAAAATGATTTTGAGAAAAATCTGTACAAATTATTCAACAATGCTATTTTTGGAAAAACAATGGAAAATATCCGTAAAAGAATAGACATACGTCTTGTGACTGACAGCAAAAAGGCAGAAAAGCTAATAGCAAAGCCTACATTTATTGACAGAACCATTTATGGTCCTAACCTAGCTGCTTTCCACATGGCTAAACGTAACATTGTATTCAATAAGCCTATACATATTGGAATGTGTATACTGAATATTTCAAAAACTCTCATGTATTCCCACCACTATGATGTCCTGCTACCCTACTATGGAATGAACAATCTTAAACTCATGTATATGGATACCGACTCGTTCATTTATTTGATTAACACCCAAGATGTATATCAAGACAAGTTGGATTTCCTAGAACACCTCGACACATCAGATTATCCTACTAATCACATATGTTACTCTACATCAAACAAGAAAACGTTGGGGAAATTTAAAGACGAGGCTTGTGGACAAATTATAAAAGCATTTGTTGGACTTAGAGCTAAAATGTACACTTTAGACATAAATGGTAAAGAAATCAAAAAGATTAAAGGTATTAACAGAGGTGTTGTCAAAAATTGTATAAGCTTTCAAGATTATAAGGATTGTGTCATGAAAAACAATGTAAAAAGAATACCCATGAACATTATCGCTTCTAAACAACATGACATATCATCTATAAGACTAAACAAAATTGCTTTGTGTCCTGGCGATGATAAAAGAGTGATTGATGCTGATGGTATAGGTACACATGCTTATGGTCATTACTCAATCATTGACTATGCTTAAAGAGTTAAGTTATGAATATCAAAATCTTCTGCCTGCAACTAGCAAATACATAAAACAAAACAATTTAAGAAATAAAACAATAGCACTACAAAAATTAAAAAAAACTAGTATTCATAATCAAAAAATAAATAAAATAGAAAACAAAATAAAAACAACTGTACAATTTATAACAAAAAAGAATATATATATAAAATGTATTATGTGTAAATAGTGTACATGTACTTAAAATAAAAAAATATTGTATGGACACTGCTTGTACATTTTTTAATTACTACCCACCTCTCTCCACTCCTAATGCGAAATGAACATGTAAAACACAAATTGGAAAATCCATGTTTCCATATTTACAAAATAGAAAAAACATTAAACTGAAATTTTAAAAACTGTAAATGGGAATTTGGAAAATTGACAAATGTGTAAACAACAAATTGGGAAATCCATGTTTCTATATCATGAAATTGAAAAACTTTAAGCTGACATTTTAAAAACTGTAAATGGGAAATTGTGAATTGGTAAATGTGTAAACAACAAAATGCAAAATCCATGTTTCCATGTTATGAAATTGAAAAGCTTAAAACTGACATAAAAAACTGAAAATGAGAAATTTGAAAATTGACTAATGTGTAAACAACAAAATGAAAAAAAAAAACCGGTTGGGGTAGTGATCATGTTGTACAGTAGCCTATAAGACTAGTATAAGGATAGTTGCATGGGTCCTTATATACTTTATGTATGTGCATTAGCCTTTGGATTAGCTTAAGTTAGGTTTGGTAAAGTTAGGTTTGGTGAGGTTAGGTATGTGACCTTGTTGTTTACTCTTTTCGGAAAATGTCAAATGTAAAATCTAAATCAAAAAATCTTGAATTTAAAATGTAAAATCTAAAAAAACTAAAATTTAAAATACAGAAAAATCAAAAATGTAAAATGTAAAATCTAAAAAATGTAAAATGAAAAAATCAAAAACCTAAAATGTTAAAATGTAAAATCTAATTTCTTTAAATGCGGTTTCTGTGGATTAGGTTAGGTTATAACTAAGTTTATTATTTGTGCTCTCCCATTTGCTCTTACTTTTTTGCTCTCGACTATTTTTCTCTCCACTATTTTGCTCTCACTTTTTTGCTCCCACTTTTTGCTCTCACTTTTTTCTCTCACTTTTCTGCCCCCACTTTTAGCTCCCACTTTTTTGCTCCCACCTTTTTGCTCCCACTTTTTTGCTCCCACTTTTATGCTCTCACTTTTTTGCTCCCAATTTTTTGCTCTCACTTTTTGCTCTCACTTTTTTGCTCTCACTTTTTGCTCTCATATTTGCTCTCACTTTGAAGTTAGGTTATGTTAGGTTAGGTGAAGTTAGGTTAGGTTTGGTTAGGTTATAACTAAGTTTTTTATGTGTGCTCTCACATTTGCACTCATATTTGTTCTGACTTTGAAGTTAGGTTAGGTTAGGTTAGGTGAAGTTAGGTTAGGCAGAATCGTTGAGGTATGAATCAAAAGCCAGCTCCTGTCAGTTTTGCCTCACAAGGCTGAGTGTACCCCGTTCCACTCCTGAGACCAGAAATTAAATTTCTTGGCAGAGCCGGGATTCGAACCTCAGGAATGACCGCCAGAATGCTTGCCACTACACTACGAAGTGGACAATATAAGGCTGGTCTTGATTGTACACGATCAATTAATAATTACCTAATAATAATAATAATATTAATAATAAATATTCCATTTAGCAACTACACGGCCGACCTCTCTCTGTGACGTCATTCACGGTCTCAGGGCGTGACGGCCATTTTGCAAATTAGCCACTGCGCCAGGTCCGAATGACCCCTCCATAAGAATAACATAGAGTGATTGCGCGCGGCGGCCATCTTGCCCATTAGCCCCTGCGCCAGCTTCGGCTTATATTACCTACTGATGGCAACATATAGTTTGGTGATGGAGGTGATAAAATATAGTTCGGTGATAATGGTGAAAAAAATATAGTTCAATGATGATGGAAACATATAGCTTGGTGATGGTGGTGACAAAATGTAGTACGGTGATGATGGTGACAAATTAGAGTTTGGTGATGATGGTGACAATATATAGTTTGGTGTTCATGGTGGCGAAATATAGTTCGGTGATAAGGTTGAAAAAATATAGTTTGGTGATGGTGGTGACAAAATATAGTTTGGTGATGAGGGTGACAAAATATAGTTTGGTGTTCATGAAGGCAAAATATAGTTTGGTGATGGAGGTGATAAAATATAGTCCGGTGATAATGGTGACAAAATATAGTTCAATGATGATGGAAACATATAGCTTGGTGATGGTGGTGACAAAATATAGTTCGGTGATGAAGGTGACAAAATATAGTTTGGTGATGGTGGTGACAAAATATAGTTTGGTGATGAGGATGAAAAAATATAGTTCGGTGATGATAGTGACAAAATATAGTTCGGTGTGGATGGTGACAAAATATAGTTCGGTGATGATGGTGACAAAATATAGTTTGGTGATGGTGGTGACAAAATATAGTTTGGTGATGGTGGTGACAAAATATAGTTCAATGATGATGATGGCAACACATAGCTTGGTGATGGTGGTGACAAAATATAGTTCGGTGATGATGGTGACAAAATATAGTTTGGTGATGATGGTGACAAAATATAGTTTGGTGATGATGTTGATGGTTATTAACTATTTAAAAGCTTGACTATAGGCTAGGCGGTATTTAGGTAATGTATATTAATGCTGTGTTATTTCCTATAGTTTTATTTGTTTCACGTGTGTTTCGCGCAAACATCTGAATGCAACAGGCGTTAATTGTCAGAGTTGAAATGTGTATTGAACAAAATTGATTACTTTGGTTGTGTACATGTTGATTGCATCCAATCCGCATGACGTGAGCGGTGGGCGTTCAGAGTCAATTTTGCCTCTAAAAGATATGAAAGTAGGAACTTCGTGTTGCATCTGTTACTTTGTTGACTTGGCCCTTTGTTAGCATTGATGACGATCGAATCTTTTCTCTGTTTAATAGGCTACTGAAACTGATGACAGCCCTTGTTCCGACGATTTGATAATTCTGTCCATTCCCTGGGAAAACGTCATGAAATTGCATGTAAACCTGGACTACAAACGTCATATGAGAAAACCCAATGTACATGGAAGTATCTCCTCGTTACTTCGGCAAACAACCTCTGATTAGTCAGTTTGGAAAACTCCCTCAGGTAAATAATTTCAAATATTTAGGGAAGCAAACAAACAGAGAATCTCTAACAAAAGTTTGTTGCTTTTCAATCGGCCAACACGACTGTACCCAAATGAGGTAGTTATTCCCTAATCCTGAAACTGATGATGATAGCAAACACTCGTCTCGAGTAGGTTGGCCTTCCAATACTGAATGACTCTTCATCGATGAGTCCGGAGGTGACTAAAAAGCCCAATGCGGGAGAGACACAGTTTCCCGCAGTGATGACAGGTAGTATCAGGGTCAGGTGAGACATCCGCATTCATTCCCTGTCTTCTAATGAACACTCTGTTCTTTCTGCGTTGCCTCCGATCTTCTATCATACGTCGGCGGTTTTCTTCAAAAAGTATCGCACCACGATGAACAATTGATCTCCAGGATGAGCGATCAAGAGCTAAGGTCTCCCAGTTGTTGATATTAATATGGCACATTTGCATATTAGCCTTTAGTACGTCTTTGAATCGCTTCCTCGGACCTCCCACACAGCGCTTGCCCTCAGTTAGTTCAGAGCAAAACACTTGCTTGGGAATGCGATTATTGGGCATGCGGATTACGTGTCCTGTCCATCGCAGCTGACGTTTTAAAAGCATGGCTTCAACACTGGTAGTCTGTGCTTCTTCGAGAATGCTGGTGTTTGTGCGTTTGTCTTGCCATGTGACACGAAGAATTCTCCTCAAACAACGCTGGTGATATTGCTCCAGCTTTTTAAAATGACGTCTGTAGCATGTCCAGGATTCAGATCCGTAAAGTAAGGTGGGAACTACAACCGAGTTGTACACAAGGATCTTCGTTGCAGCATTGATATCATGGTTGTCAAAAACTCTAGACCTCAATCTTGCAAAGGATGCCCCAGCACGGTTAATCCTGTGTTGGATTTCGGAATCTATATTTGCACTTGATGACAGGGTGCTGCCAAGATAAGAAAAGGCGTTAACTTCTTGAAGCTTCGCTCCGTCGATGGTGACATTGATGTTTCTTTGTCCTTGTCCAGGGGCTGGTTGGTAGAGGACTTGGGTTTTACTGGTGTTAAGTTTCAGCCCAATCTTTTTGTAGGCTGAAGAAAAAGCATTCAGGATTTTCCTAAGTTCGTCCTCTGATTGAGCTACTACTGCATTATCATCAGCGTACTGTAACTCAACCAATGCAGCAGGAGATGTTCGAGTCCTTGCCTTTAGACGGCTCAAATTAAAGATCTTCCCATCCATCCTGTAAGTTATCTGTATGCCTGTAGGAAGATCATCTTTGACTAACTGCATGACAGTGGCAACGTACAGAGAAAACAATGTAGGGGCAATCACACAGCCTTGTTTAACGCCGGTATTAATATGAAATGGTTCTCCAATCGAGTCGTTACCAATGACATTTGCCTTCATATCATTGTGGAGTAGTCTTAAGATGGTAATAAATTTCAGTGGAAAACCATACAATGATAAAATCTTCCACAAGGCTTCACGGTTTACCGAGTCAAATGCCTTACTGAGGTCTATAAAGGCAATATAAAGAGGTCTATTTTGCTCTCTACATTTCTCCTGAAGCTGACGAACAGTGAATATCATATCTGCAGTTCCTCTAGAAGGCCTGAAACCACATTGGCTCTCTGGGAGTATTTTCTCCACCAGGGATAGAATACGATTCGCCAAAATACGAGCAATAAGCTTTCCAAGGCATGATAACAAAGATATACCACGATAGTTGTTGCAGTCTGCACGATCACCTTTCTTAAATATGGGAACTATCAGACTATCTCTGAAATCAGCAGGCATTTTTTCAGTTCTCCAAATTTTAATGATAAGATCATGTATGTGGCTTATGAGTTCCTCACCTCCTTCTTTGAGAGCTTCCGCTGGTATTCCATCACATCCAGTAGCTTTGTGTCGCTTTGCTTGATTAATAGCACACTGAACCTCATCTAGTGTTGGCAGGGTACCGAGTTCTTCTTTGATGGGTGCTTGTTCTAATATATCATACACCTGCTCATCAATAACTGAGTCCTGGTTCAAGAGGTCTTCAAAATGCTCCTTCCACCTATTCATGATGGAGTATTGATCTTTTAGAAGTGTACTTTTGTCACTGGACCAAAGTGGATTTCTACCAAACGTGGAGGGGCCATAAATCGCTTTTGTGGCTTGGAAGAACTGTCGCGAATCTTTGTCTGCTAGATATTGCAGCTCTTTAGCTTTGGATGTCCACCATGCATTTTTGAGAGCACGAGTTCCTCTTTGGACATTTGCCTTCGCAAGACAAAATGCTTCTTTCTTAGTACGGGAGTTCATATCTTTTCTCCAAGTTTGCAAGGCTTTTCTCTTTTCTGAGATTAATGCTTCTATTTCTTCATCATTTTCATCAAACCAGTCTTGATGTTTCCTGGTCTTATATCCCAGCGTTTCCTTGCAAGCATTCTGAATAGCGGTCTTCAGACTCTCCCAGTGCAGTGTTACATCTGGATGGTATTCCTGTGGCAGTGTCTGGCTAAGCAACTCTTTATATTGGGAGATATGCTCTGACTTACCAAACTTCTCGGTATCAAAAACATGCCTACAGCTCTTCTGTTGCTTCCTCCTCTGTGTGGACAATGGTATACGCATAACTGATCTGATAAGCCGGTGATCTGTCCAACAGTCATCGGCTCCTGTCATTGCTTTGGTGATAAGAACATCTCGTAAATCTTTCTTGCGTACAATCACATAGTCAATAAGATGCCAGTGCTTCGATCTAGGGTGCTGCCATGATGTTTTAAAGCGATTCTTTTGGCGAAAGATAGTATTGGTGATTACCAATTCATGTTCAGTGCATTTGGAGAGCAGTCTGACACCATTGGAGTTTTCGCTACCAACTCCCTCCTTACCAATGACACCATTCCAAACATTGTAGTCCCTGCCCACTCTAGCGTTAAAATCTCCGAGTAAGATGATCCTATCTTCACGGTTGATGTTTGATAGGACGGTATCCAGATCTGAATAGAACCTTTCCTTAATGTCATCATCAGCATCTAGTGTGGGGGCGTATGCGCTGATCACCGTGGCATGCTGGTTGTTATATAACCGAAGTCTTAGTGTCATGAGGCGTTCATTATACCCAGTTGGAAGCTCTGACAGATCCTTGAGAAGCTTGCTCTTAATGGCAAAGCCAACTCCATGTATTCTGTGTTCGTCCTCACGTTTACCCTTCCAAAAGAAGCTGTACCCTGCACCTTGCTCATTCAACTGACCTTCCTCAGCAAGACGGGTCTCCTGAAGTGCTGCTATGTCAATGTCATATCTCCGTAGCTCTCTACCCACAATAGCTGTTCTCCTTTCAGGTCTCTCATTTGCGGGGTCATCAGTGAGTGTTCTTACATTCCAGGTTGCAAAATAAAATTTGTTACTTATACATTTTCGACCGCATGGAGGTGACACCTTTGGACGCGGCTATCCAATCGGTAGTATAAGTGGCTGACTATGTTTAGGGCACCTTTTCTAGCCCCTTCCCCATGTGGGGTGAGCAGAGTGGACCCTAAATAGGACTGCTCAGTCGTAGTTGCAGCGGCCGAATTGCTCTACAGCCACAACCCTAAGCAAGACGACCGATCACACATCTACCGCCTACGTGCCAAGTTATCACTAGAGGCTCCCAGACATCACAATCCTGCCCCCGTCGCAACTTCTTGATCGCCGCAGGACTTTGAAGAAAGTCAATGTTGTTGGAAGACTGCTGTGCGTGAAATCTTTTTACGTGAGAATGTTGCTGCACATCAACAAACGCACATTACTTGATGACTTAGGAAAGATGTTCAATGGCAAGCAAATGCAAGACGATTGAATAAATCCTAGTCACTGCAGCCTTCATCCGCCATTCCAGCCAAGGAGGGACTCATTGCCCTTATGCCTGGTCCGCCGTTGAGGACTTTCTATGCCGTTGACCACAGGTGGTTCATCCGTCTTTAGGGAAAGTTTCCTGTCCCAAGGGCAAGAGAGTGCCCTAACCACTACCAGCTCATTCGCCTCCCTGGGGAGCCGGTGGCATGGTAGTGGGGGACTCCTTATCCCGGGAGTCACTCGGTCGTCAGAGCCTCGTTAGTCTAAAGCAGGGTGCACCACGTGCAGGTGAGGTTGACATTTGAGTAGAATATTAATGAATACACTTGGATAACCAGTTTCAATCGTCAAGCGATCATCATCAGATCCATTACACTTAGACTACAACATTTTTATGTCTGAAAAAAAAAATGGGTAAAAATGTTTACAATATGAACACTTGTTTAGTTGCGGTATTGGTTGAGATAGTTCAACTCTTTAATATTTGTTAGTTATAGTCTATGTGTTTTTTGTGTGTTAAAATACTGAAAGTGATGATTGACTTACGTACAGTATATAAGAGACCCTGGCCCACGGGAACCTCCCCCAGTTGAGTGTAGATAGTGATGAAGACAACTGCTCTCACTAGGACACACAAGACTCAATCAGATAAGTAGTCTGTACAATACAACCTGAATTGAACATTTAACTACAATCACATATTCACTCTAAACAAACAAGTTTGGAGGTCAATCACCACTTTCAGTATTTCTACAAAAGTTTTGTAGCCTAAGTGTAATGGATCTGATGATGGTCACTTGACGATCGAAACTGGTCATCCAAGTGTATTTATTAATCTCATATACATTTGTTTCAGTATTAGGGAATAACCCATCTCATTTGGGTACAATCGTGTTGGCCGACTGAAAAGCATCAAACTTTCGTTTACTAAAGCAACACCGAAAATGGTTTTTAACACCATAATAGTACATTATGCAACGAGCCTATAATGGCTATAATTAAGACACGAGTATCTTTATAAAACGAGCGTATGCGAGTTTTATAATTTCCATACGAGTGTCTTAATTACCATTATAGGCGAGTTGCATACGACTGTTTATGTTCGACGATAATTATAACTTTATTATATGTTTTAACATAAATATTCATAAATATCTGTTGAGATTGTCACTAGAATTGTGTGATCGGGTGCTGCGCTGGGTGTAGGATATCTCTGATTTCCACGCTCTCTGTTCGACCGACGCATGCGCTCTGTGTGTTTCATTGCCATATGGGAAGATTGAGCGCCAGTATTCAGTAAAAATGTCACCGAATGCGTTTGAAAACAACGCGCTGTGTAGAAATTGGATTTGGAGATATTAAGGTACAGTGCTATTTCTTGTCTCATATTCACCAGTTTATTTACGCGAACATATGGACGGTGCACTTTCGGTAATTTATACAGACATGTTGGATTTTGAACGCATGCGCGAAGGTATCCTTATCTAATTGGTCAAACAACTGTTTCTTGAGCTGTGATTGGTGGGAGAAACTGTTTCATAATGAACAAGTAGTTCCGTAAAGAACTATACAGCCTATTTTCATATATCCTGCTCATGTTAATTTCTTCTAACAACATACAAAATTTCATTTTAATTGCTGTAACAGATTCGTAGATATTGAGAACCGTCTAAATATTTCAGATTGTCGCCAGGTTGGATTTTTATTTTTGTACTATTACATTAAGATTATTGTGTACGTGTGGTATTCAAACTTCAATCGCATGATTAGAACACAAGAAGTAAAAACGAGATTTTAAAATTACGCACAGCAGCCATCTTGTGATTATGCAAACAATTGAAATAAATTAGATGCCAGTGGATCAACATTTGTATAAGCATTTAACGTGCAACATTTAACAGCACTCGGATAGTTAATTCGCGAGAATCGTCCATTTAAATATTTATACTTCGCGTCGCCGCCATGTTGGACTTGTGCTCACCAGGTTAATGAAAGTCCTATAGGTGAACATATGTTCATAGTCTCTATGAACATAAAAATTTCAGTTTGGTTGCTGTAAAAGATTCATAGATATTGAGAACCGTCTAAATATTTCGGAAGCTCGCCATTTAGGATTGTTATATGTATAGGCCATAGAGTTATGTACCATTCAAGGACACTTATTGCCTAGGTTCATTATTCAAACTTTCATTTCGATCGCATGATTACGACACAAGAAATAAAAACTTAATTTTAAAATTTCGCACAGCCGCCATATTGAGGTTATGTAAACAATTGATTTAAATTAGATGGCAGTGCATTACAATCTGCAAAATCATTTACTGTACCACATTTCACTGCGCTCAGAGAGTTAAATCACGAGAAAAGTCTATTAAAATATTTCAAATTCGCTTGGTCGCCATGTTCGTTTTTTACTTTACAAGTTTATGAAATATACATAGATAAACTTGTACCAGTACCCTTTATCACCGTACAAAATTGCAGGGTAATATCTGTAATAGTTTCGGAGATATAGAATGTCAGTGAAATATTTCGCACAGCCGCCATTTTGAGGTTATGGAAACAATTGAACTAAATTAGACTCCAGTGCATTACTATGTGTATAAACACTTGCTGTACCTAGTTTCATTACGTTTGAATGGTTAAATCGTGAGAAAAGTCTATTTAAAAGTCTCAAATTCGCTTGGTCGCCATGTTCGTTTTCTACTTTACAAGTTTATGAAATATACATAGGTAAACTTGTATCAGTACCCTTTATCACCGTACTAAATTGCAGGGTGATATCTGTAATAGTTTCGGAGATATAGAATGTCAGTGAAATATTTCGCACAGCCGCCATTTTGAAGTTATGTAAACAATTGAACTAAATTAGACTCCAGTGCATTACAATGTGTATAAACATTTGCTGTACCAAGTTTCATTACGTGTGGATAGTTAAATCGCGAGAAAAGTCTATTTAAATGTCTCAACTTCGCTTGACCGCCATGTTGGTTTTGTACTCACCAGGTTTTTGAAAGTCTCATAGATGAACTTCAAGTAGTACCCTTTATCACCGTACACAATTTCAGGGCGATATCGGTAATAGTTTTGGAGATATTGAATGCTAGTGAAATATTTCGCACAGCCGCCATTTTGCATTGGTGAGACGTAACAAAATTTGAAGTGCACGGTCGAGGTCGCCGGGAATAGTGCTATAAACATACCGAGTTTCATTGAAATCGCTCCAGCCGTTTAGATTTTATTAGGGGGACACACACACACGAATCACACACACACACACACGCGCACACGCACACACACACGGACAAAAGGTGATCTCATAAGCCTATTTTTTCAAAATTGAAAATAGGCTAAAAATAGTGTTATAATAACCATAATTATGATACAGTTTTCAGACATATAACAGTCAGGGTCGAACATAAAGAGAATTTCTAAATTATAAAAAGTCTACGGTATAGAATCACTTGGAAAAGATACAAAACAATTAGTTACGTGAATAACTAAATAGCCTATTTTCATAAAATTCTACTGATCTTACTTAGGACAGGATTAGGGCCAGCAATCTAAAGTTTCCAGTATAAATTGAATCAACGACTTGTTCGTTTTCGAATGATATCTTTTTTGTTTTTCCATAATTTTTGTTTATTTTTATAATTTTTATTTTTATGTATTTTTTTTTGTTTTATTAATTTTTGGTCTTTTTGAATTTAGGTGTCCACCTCAAAATTTTAAATTCAATTCCAAATTTGTATTCTTTAATCTGTGCTGAGAGGGGCAGATGACCTCGTAGTTCCGCCCATTAAAACAACAATAACTAACTAACTTACTTAGGACACGAGAAATAAAAAAGAGATTTTAAACAAATGCTCAACCGCCGTTTTTAAGTTCTCATAACATTCCATTAAATTAGACGACTGTTTATTAAGGGTAGTATGAAGATACCGTGCCGAGTTTCACAGTGCTCAGGTGAAGGAAGAGTCGCGAGAATAATCCATTTGCGTCGCCGCCATGTTGGTTTTGTGCTCACCAGGTTATTGAATGATCCATAGGTGAGCTTATGTTAATAGCCTCTATCAACATACAAAATTTCAGTTTGATTGCTGTATTAGAGTTCATTTTCACGAAATCAGAGAGAGCTACAATTATAGACATGAACCCACAGTTACCGTCATTCAGCGCACTACCTAAGATTCACAAGGACACTTGCCCCCATTAGACCAATTGTGAATTGTAGAGGTGCGCCAGGCTACAAACTAAGTAAAGAGTTACTAAAAATTATAATATATTTAATTCAGCCAAATTGGGTAAAAATATTACAATACCAATATTTACATTACTGATCTCGCTCACATCTTGATATATTCACTTAATGATAGAGTTCTCTGGGAACATACCTGTTCTAAGTGATACCAATCACAAGATTGCTTACATAGCTTACATTTGCACGTCTCATTTGGGTCGTGAAAGAATGTATTTTCACAGTCTTGGCATCTCTCTCCTTTTTTTCCTGTGTAGTGTTCTTAGTATATTCTGATGCGCTGTATTTGGCAGTGTCAGTGAATTCCTCAAGTCTTCTATGAGAAAGGTCTCTTTCGCTAATATACAGTATATACCAATCTTGACCGTGCAGACTTTGCTGCTCCTGTCACCTTCTTAATGTACACTGCTTTCACTCTTTCTAGAGTGGACAAGTTCCTAACTGTAAAATGATGCCAAATGATGTCTATTCCATAAGTAATGATTGGTAAAATTTTTACTTTGAATAATGTCATTGCTGTTCTCAGACTAAGTGATTGGATGAATCGTATTTCATGCATAGCCATTATTGCTTGGGATGCCTTCCCCTTTGTGTGTTTTGTAAAACACTTTGCACTTGTTTGCAATGCTACTCCTAAGTATTTGAATTCTGAAACTCCCTGAAGTTTTCTTCCCTCTAGAAAAAAATCGTATAATGCAGAAGATTTTCCTCCCTTTTTGAAGACCATAATTTAGGTTTTAGTAGTGTTAATTTTGAATTCATGTCTGGAGCACCATTCTTCTATATCATCTTATGATTCCTGGAGTTTGTTAATATCTGTTGAACCCAACACAATATCGTCAACATACGCATAGGAAATTTCTCCCACTCTTTAGGTCATTCTTGAGATCTCTTCTGCTGTTAGTATATATATATAGTAGAGGGCTTAGCGGATCACCCTGTAAACACTCATTTGTTTGAACTACCGGTTCTAATATGGAGAGATTGTTGGAAATTCTTATTTGATTCTATGTAAGTATTGATCAGATAATTTGTGTCCAAATGCTATTTTTGTTCAAGGGTTTCACCAATTTGTCGATCAATAATCCTCTGTTTATTAGGTCAAATGCCTTACTGAAGTCAATAAAGACAACATAGAACTTTTGCCCTTGTTCTAGGGCTTCCCAAATGTTTTTTAGCAGGTGGTCAAAGAGAGTTGATCTACTCTTCCTGAATCTCAATTGATTGAGGTGTTCATCTACAGTGAGTCTCTCTCACGACTCGGCCGGCCGGCGCACCCAGCATATCTGTCTCCCGTTGACTCATCACTCCCCGCTCGGCATAGCATAGCAATAAGAACAGAAGAACACTTGGCTCACTTTATCCGTGCATGACATGAGATAACAATTAAAATTTAGAAAGTAAGAATTAATAAACTGAGGTCGTACCTTATGACAGGAGATATTGGAAATGTTCTCCTCCTACATCCACACATTTCTGGCATCGTCTAAGGAAACTCCGATCCATACGCATAAGTTCGTCTTCCGCAATTGAGGCTATTTCTCTCCGGATATGTTCTGCGATTTCATTTACTTTTTCCTCGTTAAGTACACGTTTCTTTACACTTCGCTTCTAATCGAGTAGAGAAACAGTTCCCCTGAATTTGTTTACGAGCTTCCGCACGGTCTCTCTATGTGGAGGGCGCACACCTGGGAAATGTGTTATGAAACGGTTGGTTGGTTCCTCAGTTTAGGGCTGCGACAACGCGGTCATGTAGCCCCGTGTACTTTGGGTGTGTGTAGAATCTGTCTGATAACCGGTATTAATTGTGATGACTGTATTAGATGTTATGAAACGTTTAACGACTTCCCTTCAAGGCTCTGTTTTCACATAATTATCGTACATAAATACCCTTTCCTCTACCGTGTACACACGTGGAGGCATTATGAGAATTTTACCGAAAAGTAACACTTCACAACTCGAGAATAGTTGGAGCGACAGATGAACACTAAATACACGTTATAAGCATGGACCAGAACTGCGAAGTGCGCGCTGTGTAACAGGAAGTGATCAGTCAACGGGAGGTAGATAAGCTTGGTGCGCTGGCCGGCCGAGTCGTGAGAGAGACTCACTGCATAAGGAATTGGTTAATTATCAAGAACGACGTATCAGTAAAAACACAACTGAATTAATAAATAAAATACGGTCCTTAAACATAACACCGAGCATGAGAATGATTTCTTTCGACACAACGAACATGTACACAAACATACAATAATGGTAATAGGGGACAATCTAAAACAGATTAACTCAGTAAGAGAAACGGAAGAAATAGTTGAATTGCTTAGAGTCATACCAAACCAAAACGCGTTTCAATTTCAAGGCATAATATATGAACAATCAACAGGTCCAGCTATGGGGTCAGCACTCAGTGGCCTAGTTGCCAACGTATTTATTAATAGTCCAGAGAACAAATTCCTGGAAGGTAATTACGTCCAGGGCATCGTACATTGAAGTAGATTCGTAGATGACGTCATTTGCGTCTATGACACGGAAATAGCCAACGAAGATACATTACTCCAAACAATCAACAACTTCCACCAATCCATGAAATTCACTACGGAAAAGGAAAATAACCGGCGCATAAATTACTTAGGCTTAACGATCTCAAATTATAAAAGCCACCTTGTCAAACACTAGAAAGTAGTTTAATAATTAAATTAACACGAACATGTTCCGTTATATCAATGATAACTTCGTCAGCGTGAAATAATCTTAGAAACTATCTTAATAAATTCCAAAATGAAAATGGATATCCTTACTGAACCCTTCAGAATAGCAGTGTTTATATACAAGAATCTTGATCAAGGGGTCGCGCTCAGTTCCTAGTGTGATGTTTACGTTCGCCAAACAACATGCTCTACTGAGGTAAGGGTCATAGGATTAAAACTATAATTAAGAAAGAAAGGGGACAAGATGTAAAATAATAACATGATTTAATGACTAATACTGCATAAAAAGAATATAAACAACAATCATAAAAAAATCCTCCCAGAATTTTCCCATGACAGGAATATCTATCAATGCTGAGGAGTCAGACGGATCTCCCCCTTATTAAAATGTGGATCCTAGTTCCACTAACTTGCAATTTGGATTGTATGTACGCGTAATGACTAACTACGAGGAATGAGTACTTTGGATGACTGTTCGTTTACAGCGGGTTAACAGCCACGATGCTTACGAACAATCATCTCGTAAATCAACGTTTACGGATATGGAACATGACACTAATAAAAACCCTTAAAATGTAATGCTGACACACACACTAAAATCTACTATTTACAGGAATCTCTCTCGAGACCCTCATTTAGCGCGATGACGCACGTGACAAAATGAGCTGCCAACTCCGGCCAATTGCTCAATCCGAAAACAAGGAAATACAGCATTGCACGTGACTTCACGGGTCACAGATATGGAATATAAACATGGACAAAACCAACAACAACAAAAGCCTGACCGGCTAAGATTACTTTATATGAACAAAACTGCATGTTAAGGTAACGCTTCGGAGATTATCGTGATTCGTAGGCAACTCCCACTTATTTAAACAATTTTTACCATTGATCAGTTCTTCATTTTGTATATCAAGTAATTACGGAGCCAATAAGCACTCCTCACTAATGACCTTGCTTGCAACCTTCAGTCCGTCTTGTGAAACAGCTCCCCTCCTCCTCAATACCTGTCATTGTCCCAACTCCAGTGTGTAAAAATAACTGACCAGCTGTGCCGTTATCTCAAGGAATCAACAGCAACAAAATCTCAACCACCTTAACATATGGTGAGACATTAATCAAAATATCCACAATTGCCCTCGCAAGGTAACAATATGGACCTGGCACCAAGCTGACAGAAATCAGTCTACGCTGAAATTCCCGCTTGTAATGACCACAAAATACACACACACACACACTTCTGGGAATGACATGACGTTTCTCACACAGATCGGCTGAATAGATGCTTACAAACAATTTAAAAAAATATTAAAACCTACGATAGAGCTGACTGCTCTTCGTCACAAATCACATTGCTCCAAAGGCAATAATCTCACTGAACCTGATCAATAATGAACCAAAAAAATTAATTACCCTCCAATCTACTGTGTAATTATATTATTTCAGTCCTACTTCTGAAACACAACATATCTCCGAGAGACGTTTTTAACCGCACTGCGTAACATATGCAAACACGGTCGTCCACATAGCTACGTTATTTAAAACAACAAACAAACAAGAACCTTCCACTAATAACATATATGCGAGCTGCTTCCATGCAAAAGGTGTGTCAGACCAAAACTAAATATACTACGTTAATCACACAAGCAAATTATTTACAAAACAAAATATGTCCCATACACCATAAGTTAATTTATCAGATAATAAGAATATTATTCAGTACTCATCCTCGGCCAGTCACCCGTCAAAGGACATCAGACGCCATCTCCCAACTGAATGCTTCTTAGCTCATCTCAGCCATCTGGACGTAGTGTTGATAGTTCCAAGCTTCCTCCAGGATCAGCGATGTCATCTCTCGTGCTGATTCAAAAAGTTAGATTATTATACACTTGATATCTGACTACTAAATTCGCCGTTTCAGGTACTACTTTCCCCGGAACTGTCTGTTGGCGAATTATCGAAGATACTGCCCATACAAAATATAGTACTGTGACTATCTATCACTGAATTTAACACATTTATAATAATTTCTGTGTCCACTGACACATACAATATAACAACTTACGTCCTCAGACGAACAAAAGTAATAGCTTCCGTTCTCAGACGAACAAATGTAATAACTTACGTCCTCAGACGTACAAATGTAATAGCTTACATCCTCAGACGAACAAAAGTAATAGCTTCCGTCCTCAGACGAACAAATGTAATAACTTACGTCCTCAGACGTACAAATGTAATAGCTTCCGTCCTCAGACGGACAAATGTAATAAGTCCTGTCTTGGCTCTTCACGCCACTTATAAATGAACCGGCCCTAGGTATTGATAGTGGGGGAAATTATACAAAAATTTCTCAAAATAATAGCGGTACAGGAATGAAATAAATATCACTGAACTCGAAAAATAGCGCAGGTCAAGAATATGCCCATTAATCCTAGAATCGATCGTAGAGATGTTGTCTAGGCGATCTCCCGCGATAATGCTAGTCATCTCGTGCCCAAGCTAGACTTGCCGCGCTGGTAAGCATTCTTCTCTCATTGGTTCCATATTTTCTGTAACTTGGCGGTTTTTATCAGACCTTGGCTTCGTAGGAGTGTCTAGTATTTTCATCAGCCACTCACGTTACTGCATCATATTTTTTTCTAGGCGCGAATATTACAATGAACATACCAGAAGCGTGTCTCACTGCGCGTCGCTTCTATTTTGAGGTGGCCACCACCTGTCCTTCTGAATCATTGCTAGGTCTTTCTTTTCACAATCCTAAGTATTTAGCCTTTTGTCAAACTGCTGCAGGTATGTCCCCATTGCCTCCAACCAATGCTTGAATATTTCCTCATCTCCGTCTGGCTATTTTCATGACGCTGGTAGAAATATTTATTAATTGAAGAAATAAAACATCGAATCATTTATCCATCAGAGGGTAAAGGGTTCACAACTCCCCCACTCACAAAATTTCGAACTTCGGAGAAAGTCGATAATTTTAAACAGATTTCCGTAGACCAATTTGTTTTATTTCAGAATCACCCCTTTTCTATTACTCGGTCTAGCCGCTCCTGTCTTGAATGGCATTTACTCGTCTCATTTCCTGCTTGGACCTCCCCTCTCAGTCTGCTTGCATGACGCGCTGGTGCCTTAGGCAACACTCTGCTCGTCTCGTTAATGTTTGTCAACACCAATTCCACTTCCTTCTTAACGTGCCGTACTCAACTGCTCCCCGTTCACTTGGTTGATATTGGACGAACATATATTTAAACTGCATCATTATTTCGGCGCTCTCATGGTTCACTTCTACGATACTTTTTTAGGTTGGCAGCGTTGTAGACCGACATTGTTTCTGTGCTTAATTCTTTCACTCTGTATGCATTGTTTCCTAGGTTTCTTACAATAGAATAGGGTCCTATGAACTTTTCGCAGAATTTGCTGAAGATCTTCTTCTCTGGATCCGATGTAGCGGGTCGTTTCACCAAAACGAGCTGGTTGATTTCAAGATCACTGTGAAACCTCTTATTTCTTACTCGCCGTAATCTGCGGTCTGCTTGTTTTCTCATGTAGGCTCTCGTTCTCTCAATTCGCAGGTCAGGTGCTATCATGGGATCTTGTGGGCAGTTAATGATGCTTTTCCACGTTCTCACTGGATACTCGTTTTTGTGTAGGACCATAGGGATCTGTCCTGTTGACTCGTGCCTGGTAGAATTCATGCATGTCTCTACATCCTTAATTTTATCCACCCATTTATGATGTTCATTTGGAATGAAGATTCTCAAGTATGATGTTACACATTTTATTGCTCTCTCACTTGGATTAGCTTGGGCATGTCGGATACTGCTTAAAACGTGTTTTATACCCATGTCCTCCATACCTTTCTTGAATTCGGCGCTTGTAAAATAACTGCCATGGTCTGACAATATAAATTCTGGTTTTCCAAGGATTGGAATAACTCTATTTCGAATACGACTGAGTACTTGTTTCGATGTAGTTTTCTGAATGGGGCATAATACGACAAACTTAGAAAATACATCAATGCACACTAGCAAGTGCCGGCAACCTCGCCTTCCTTTCGGAATTGGACCGAAACAGTCTAGGGCCAGTAGCTCGCAGGGTTTCTGAGGTAGCAATGGTCTAGGATACTGCCTCATTAAATAATTATTGGGCTTTGTCCTCTGACAAGGATCACAAGTCGTAATGACGTCACATATAGTTGTTCTCATACGTGGCCATGTAAATGTCTCTCCTATTGTCGCTTCGCACTTGTCTACGCCGACGTGTCCGTAACTTTCGTGAGTATGCGATGTCAATCCTCGTTGTAAAGATGCAGGTACTAATATGCGTAACTTGGTGTGGTCATTATCTACCCATTTGTGCAGCAAATTGTTGACATAAACATATCTTCCTTCTTTTGCTTTCGCTTCTCGATATGCAGGTGTTCCTGTAGGTATCTGCTTTCTGAAATATTGAATTAATAGCATCATCCATGGTTCCGCTTCCTGTTCTCGCTGTATCTCACGTAACTCCTCCAAGAATTCCCGGTCCTTCGGTGTTAACTCCAAGTGTTGTACCGTCGCTGTTTCTTCATTTTCAGGCTCTGGGTTCCTGCTGAGTGCATCCGGAATCACGTTCATCTTCCCTGGGCAATGTTCAATCTCAATGCTAAACTGCTGAATATATATAGACCAACGTGTCACACGTTCGCTTGCCATCGACGTATTAAACAAGAATGTTAATGCCTTGTGATCATTCCTGACAACAATGGGGTAGCAATAAATTATTCTTTTCCATTGTTGAAGCGCATGAAGTATGGCCAACAATTCTAGTTCCGTTACAGTATAATTGCGCTCATGCTTACGCAATTTTCGGCTGACAAATGCCAAATATGTTTTATGTTGCAGGTTAGCTGGATCTTCTTGGTAGAGCATAGCACCTATACCAATTAGTGAAGCATCCGCTTGGATTATAAATTTGTGCTTGAAATCTGGGTATCCTAATTTAATGCAGTTTTCCAATAGCTGTTTTGTTGCTTGGAACGCCTTCTCACACTCCGCATTCCATAATCATTTATTATTCTTCTTTAGCATTTCCTGCATTGGAGCTACAGTCTCCGTGTAACCTGGACAGTTTTCCTTAAAGAATCCCGTTACGCCTAAGAAAGCCCGAATGTGCTTGACTCTCGTTGGTGTAGGGAAATTCTTTATCGCTTCGATCTTAGCTGGATTTGGCTTCACTTCCTCCTTGTCAATGATGTGACCCAAATATAAGATCTCGCTCTTGAAGAAATGCGATTTCTTCAGGTTTACTTTGAAATTTGATGCATTCAGGTTGCCTAATACTTTATCTAAATTTTCCATGTGAGTTTCAATGTTGTCGGATGCCAGCAGAATGTCATCAATGTAGCGTACTGTCATCTCCTTAACTTCCTCGGTTAGATTCCGGTCCAGGGCTCGGATTAAAGCACAGCCCGCTGTTTTGACTCCAAAGGGCATTCGGACGAAGCAAAACGTTTGGTTATCGAATAAGAAGCCAGTTAGAAGCTGTGACTTCTCATCCAATTCAATATGGTGGAACGAGCTCGTCAGGTCAACTGATGAATAAATGCTTTTGTTTTTAAAGCCTTTTAATACGTCTCTGATAATTGGCGCTCTGTCATACTCAGGAAAAATGAGTCTCATGTTGAGATTTCTGGCATCTAAAGAAAGTCTAATAGATCCATTTGGTTTTGTGACTGCCAAAATCGCATTTAGATAAGGTGTAGGTGTCTTCCTTATCACTCCAGCTTGTAACATCTCATCTATAATGACCTTGACTTGACCACGATATTTTTCAGGAATTGGGTACAACCTGCTTTTGAACGGTGACCAATCCTCGACTTGCATTGAATATTTGAAATTTAATATTTTCCCAGGTACTGTATCAAATACTGTTTTGTGCTTCCTTAAAATCTCTTCCAATTGTTTTCTGTGTTCACCCCCAAGTTGAATGTCATTGAGCCGCTCCTGTAGTAACTCTTCAAATTGTGCCTCACTGTCGTCTCCTTCCGTTACTAAGGACCATATCTCCTGGGATTCACTCTCCTCATCTAATTCCACAACAGCTCCTTCTATGATGTTATCTTCTGCCTTTCGTATCTCCTCTTCCGTCTCTTCCGATATTGCTTCAAATGCCCAAGAATTTACATCTCTTCCGGTGGTGATTTCATCCATATGCAATCCCACGTTCTTCAGCTGTTCGTACTCTCTAAAACTGACTGTATTCTTGTGCAAATCTATCACTGCTTGATAGTCACAAATAAAATTTGCACCAAGAATTATATTGAAATTCTTCTTTGCCATGATAATGAATGTTTGCCCAAAAGTATGTTCCAATATGTTCAGCTCTATGTATGCCTGACGTTTACAAGTGACGGTGCGTTCAGGAATAACACCCCTCACTTTGAGCTGTGGTACGGGAATTACAGGAATATTCTGACTCCGTCCCAACTCTCGAACCAAGGCCTCCGATACCAGACTGATCTGCGAGCCCGTATCCAATAAACATCTTATATTAATTCCACCAATCCTCGCGTAAATAATGGGTAACTGCCTAATTTCATCGTTCCGTGGTTTCACCGTCTCCTCCAGGCAGTCTTCTGGCAAAGCAATCCATTCTTGTATGTTCGCTACTATCCATCCATCTTCAACTTCCGACTGTTGCGTTTGTAGACTGTCTTCTTTAACCAAATTTAGCATTTTTTTAAAGCTCCGGTGCGACTCCCATCGTCCTTTTGTCGCCCATGCCCTTGATATTCCTCTTGTCTCAGTAGAGTTCCAGCTTCCTCAGTATGTGTGTCTGGATTCTTCATGTTCCCAATGGCTTTTTCCCATCTTCCGAGCTCTCCACCTTGACTAGCGTGTAATTCCTCTAGGTAATTTTGTGATTGAGCGTGCCTATCATCCCAGTCATTTCGATAATTACGTGGCTCTCCTTGATTTTGATCTCTCCTTCCTTTCCATCTTTGATTAGCATTGTAATCACCGTATCTTCCATAAGGCCTTTCATTTCTTCGATTTTCACGCCATTGCTGATATCCTCTATGTTGATATCTATTGTTGCCTTGGTATGACCTATTGTTGTAGTTATTGTCGTTACGCTGGTATGGTCTGTTTTCTCCTTCTTCGTGATTTCGCCTAGGTGTGGACGTGCTTGTATTAGTACCCTGCGTTTTAGTGTTTGCCTGTTTAGGTTTTATGACCTCTGTCGTATTGACTAACTCCAGCTGTCTTCCTCCTCTATAATGATTCTGAGATGTAGTCTCATCTATCTGGCGTAATATCTGCTCTGCATGTAAGGCCGTACTAACGTTCGTTGCGACTAGTACTTGATGCACGTTGACTGGTAATTGCCGCGCCATTTTCATCACCAGATCCGCTTCATTTAAAGGGTAATCAAGGTCGCGAAATTTTAGCATTTGCATGTTAAAGAAATCTGAGTATTTCGTTTGCTGGGTGGTTTGGTATTTTCTAGAGTAAAGTTCCATCCTTAGACTCTGTTGTATTGCTGGCGTCCAGTACTTGCGCAGAAACGCTAATTTGAAATCTGACATAGTTCCAAATATATATTTGAAGCTTAAAAACCATGTAAGGACATTACCTGATAAAAATCTCTCCATCATCCTCAATCTACGTGCTTCAGGTACCCCAGTGTCATTGTAATGGTCTTCAATTTCTTTAATAAATGCTTTAGGTGTCACCCCTGAATTCTCCGTGTATTTCTGCGGTTTATAATCGTTCGAGCGAATTACTTGGATAAGTTGTGTGGGCTGATGACCGTCTTGTGGCGTGGAACTCCTTTCGATATTTTTGTGAAACCCTTCCGTGTTTGCTGTTAATGGGCTCTCTGTCTGAGCTTGACTCCCTGCTGTGCTTTCCTCCCCTGGGCTATTTGAGTCGTCCTGCCTATCTCTCATTGTTCCTGTTTTAAATATCGAGGATTTTTCTAATGACCTCAGTTCGGCTTTAATGATCCTGTCTGTCTGCTCTTTAAGTTTTCTCTTAATTTCTTGCTCTAATGCTTGAATACGAGTATGATTTTCGCCTACTGTCTTAAGGATGGTTGATCTTTCCTCTTTAGAATCGATATTCATTTTCGCCAATCTTTCCTTATCTGCTCCTTAATTGTGCTTACTTTTTCCTCAATCTGGCTTTTAGTGTCATCCTGATGGCTATCTGGCTTTTCCATTCTTCCAATCTCGCGCTATTTTCGTCGATGGTACTCCTTAATTGACTCTGATCCGCTTCTAGGCTTTTCCATTGTTCCGCTGATTTTATTTCGAGACGGTCCATATCTTTAATTATGCCGGATATATTTTCATCTACTGCTGATAATTGTTGTTGAATGACCTTGCCGCTCTTTTCCATTTCCATAAATCGTCCTTCTAACTTATCCTGAGCTATCTTGACCTCGCTTGTATTCATAGTGCACGCTAGTTCAATTTGCTCTAATTTGGCTAACACCGTTTCATCCAGAATGCTAAGTTTTTGATCAAAAATACTTTCCATTTTCTTAATCTGATCTAATTGTTTTTCATTATTTTTACTAACATCTAGGGCCAGTAATACCATCTGTTGATTAGTGTGATCTTTCATCTCTGCGGTTAACGAAGCTAATTGGTTCGTGTTTTTAACATTCTGCGCCTCTAACTGCGAATTGATAGTGTCATTAATTTCACTTTTTAATAATCTAGCTTGTTCCGCCTGATATTCATTTTGTTCAATCCTACTGTTATTTAATTGTGTCCGCAATGATTCACTTTGTTCGGATAGTTTAGTTTTTAGCGATTCACTCTGTTCAGACAATTTGTTTATAGACTCACTTTGTTCTAACATAGTATTGTTTAGTGATTCACTTTGTTCGGATAACTTCGCGTTTAATGCTTCACTTTGTTCTAACATAGTATTGTTTAGTGATTCACTTTGTTCGGATAACTTCGCGTTTATTTGTTCAGATAATTTAGCGTTTAATGATTCACTTTGTTTCGCCAATTTAGTGGCCAACAATTCCTGTGTTCTCCTAGCCGCACTCTCAATGATTTCCTGAATCTGTTCCACCGTTGCCATCTTATACACTTTAAATGAGACATTAGGGAAATGGCATAAAGCAATGCCCTTTGACACACACATACAATCCAATGCACATTTAATTTCTTTATCCAACTCAGTTCATTTATTTTTACATTTAATCCCACTAGTCGATTGCATCTCTGAGTGGTTCTAATTTTACTCAATTTAATTTAAACCCAAACCCATATTTAGTCATTAAATTGTTATCCTGATCTGATATTAACACTGACTAATTAACAAAGTATTAATTGTTATTTAAGGCTACCAGCCTCCTAACATTTTCATGAGTTTGACTTTCTAAACAAATCTAGTTTTAACTTTAATCATTGGGCGCCCGGTATCACGTATATTAATTTATTTTAATTCAATAGACAAAAAACGTGAACCGTATTTTACATTGCAAACTCCTGATTTTAATTTATCTTTCACACATTTGGCGGTATCACCTTCGCCTCAATTACTTTTAATAAAATATCACTTCCCGGTGATTAAAATACTGTCATATCTGCCTGCACTTGCGGCATGTCAGTTTTACTCAAATACGCCAACTAAATGTGTTCCAGCAGCGAACCAGCAACAAAATTACACATTCATTGTTGCGTCAGTTTGAAAACCCAACTACGCTTACATTGACATGTGCAAAATCTTTGCCGTTACACCACTGTGAACCGCCCCACGCTTGGCCGCGCCAGTTTATCTCCTATGAACCCTTCAGAATAGCAGTGTTTATATACAAGAATCTTGATCAAGGGGTCGCGCTCAGTTCCTAGTGTGATGTTTACGTTCGCCAAACAACATGCTCTACTGAGGTAAGGGTCATAGGATTAAAACTATAATTAAGAAAGAAAGGTGACAAGATGTAAAATAATAACATGATTTAATGACTAATAGTGCATAAAAAGAATATAAACAACAATCATAAAAAATCCTCCCAGAATTTTCCCATGACAGGAATATCTATCAATGCTGAGGAGTCAGACGGATCTCCCCCTTATTAAAATGTGGATCCTACTTCCACTAACTTGCAATTTGGATTTTATGTACGCGTAATGACAAACTACGAGGAATGAGTACTTTGGATGACTGTTCGTTTACAGCGGGTTAACAGCCACGATGCTTACGAACAATCATCTCGTAAATCAACGTTTACGGATATGGAACATGACACTAATAAAAACCCTTAAAATGTAATGCTGACACACACACTAAAATCTACTATTTACAGGAATCTCTCTCGAGACCCTCATTTAGCGCGATGACGCACTTGACAAAATGAGCTGCCAACTCCGGCCAATTGCTCAATCCGAAAACAAGGAAATACAGCATTGCACGTGACTTCACGGGTCACAGATATGGAATATAAACATGGACAAAACCAACAACAACAAAAGCCTGACCGGCTAAGATTACTTTATATGAACAAAACTGCATGTTAAGGTAACGCTTCGGAGATTATCGTGATTCGTAGGCAACTCCCATTTATTTAAACAATTTTTACCATTGATCAGTTCTTTATTTTGTATATCAAGTAATTACGGAGCCAATAAGCACTCCTCACTAATGACCTTGCTTGCAACCTTCAGTCCGTCTTGTGAAACAGCTCCCCTCCTCCTCAATACCTGTCATTGTCCCAACTCCAGTGTGTAAAAATAACTGACCAGCTGTGCCGTTATCTCAAGGAATCAACAGCAACAAAATCTCAACCACCTTAACATAAGGTGAGACATTAATCAAAATATCCACAATTGCCCTCGCAAGGTAACAATATGGACCTGGCACCAAGCTGACAGAAATCAGTCTACGCTGAAATTCCCGCTTGTAATGACCACAAAATACACACACACACACACACACACTTCTGGGAATGACATGACGTTTCTCACACAGATCGGCTGAATAGATGCTCACAAACAATTTAAAAAAAAAAATATTAAAACCTACGATAGAGCTGACTGCTCTTCGTCACAAATCACATTGCTCCAAAGGCAATAATCTCACTGAACCTGATCAATAATAAACCAAAAAAATTAATTACCCTCCAATCTACTGTGTAATTATATTATTTCAGTCCTACTTCTGAAACACAACATATCTCCGAGAGACGTTTTTAACCGCACTGCGTAACATATGCAAACACGGTCGTCCACATAGCTACGTTATTTAAAACAACAAACAAACAAGAACCTTCCACTAATAACATATATGCGAGCTGCTTCCATGCAAAAGGTGTGTCAGACCAAAACTAAATATACTACGTTAATCACACAAGCAAATTATTTACAAAACAAAATATGTCCCATACACCATAAGTTAATTTATCAGATAATAAGAATATTATTCAGTACTCATCCTCGGCCAGTCACCCGTCAAAGGACATCAGACGCCATCTCCCAACTGAATGCTTCTTAGCTCATCTCAGCCATCTGGACGTAGTGTTGATAGTTCCAAGCTTCCTCCAGGATCAGCGATGTCATCTCTCGTGCTGATTCAAAAAGTTAGATTATTATACACTTGAAATCTGACTACTAAATTCGCCGTTTCAGGTACTACTTTCCCCGGAACTGTCTGTTGGCGAATTATCGAAGATACTGCCCCTACAAAATATAGTACTGTGACTATCTATCACTGAATTTAACACATTTATAATAATTTCTGTGTCCACTGACACATAAAATATAATAACTTACGTCCTCAGACGAACAAAAGTAATAGCTTACATCCTCAGACGAACAAAAGTAATAGCTTCCGTCCTCAGACGAACAAATGTAATAACTTACGTCCTCAGACGAACAAATGTAATAGCTTCCGTCCTCAGACGGACAAATGTAATAGCTTCCGTCCTCAGACGAACAAAAGTAATAGCTTCCGTCCTCAGACGAACAAATGTAATAACTTACGTCCTCAGACGAACAAATGTAATAGCTTCCGTCCTCAGACGGACAAATGTAATAGCTTCCGTCCTCAGACGAACAAATGTAATAGCTTCCGTCCTCAGACGAACAAATGTAATAACTTACGTCCTCAGACGTACAAATGTAATAGCTTCCGTCCTCAGACGGACAAATGTAATAAGTCCTGTCTTGGCTCTTCACGCCACTTATAAATGAACCGGCCCTAGGTATTGATAGTGGGGGAAATTATACAAAAATTTCTCAAATTAATAGTGGTACAGGAATGAAATAAATATCACTGAACTCGAAAAATAGCGCAGGTCAAGAATATGCCCATTAATCCTAGAATCGATCGTAGAGATGTTGTCTAGGCGATCTCCCGCGTTAATGCTAGTCATCGCGTGCCCAAGCTAGACTTGCCGCGCTGGTAAGCATTCTTCTCTCATTGGTTCCATATTTTCTGTAACTTGGCGGTTTTTATCAGACCTTGGCTTCGTAGGAGTGTCTAGTATTTTCATCAGCCACTCACGTTACTGCATCATATTTTTTCTAGGCGCGAATATTACAATGAACATACCAGAAGCGTGTCTCACTGCGCGTCGCTTCTATTTTGAGGTGGCCACCACCTGTCCTTCTGAATCATTGCTAGGTCTTTCTTTTCACAATCCTAAGTATTTAGCCTTTTGTCAAACTGCTGCAGGTATTTCCCCATTGTCTCCAACCAATGCTTGAATATTTCCTCATCTCCGTCTGGCTATTTTCATGACGCTGGTAGAAATATTTATTAATTGATGAAATAAAACATCGAATCATTTATCCATCAGAGGGTAAAGGGTTCACAGATATCCTTACAAAGAGTCAATAATTTAAATAAATGGAAGGTCACTAAAAAGATGATGATGATGATGATAATTGTTGTTTTAAGGGGCCTAACATCTAGGGTATCGGCCCCTGATGGTTTGGGTGATCGTGAAGATGAAAATGAAAAAGCGAACTTAAAACTAAAACTAACTACTAACCTACATACTAGAAGAAGAAATCGAAAATTAAAGGAGTATAAGGCAAATAAAGGACAGGAGGAAAAGAAATGCCCTCAACCCTCGAAGAAGGCGGATTGAGGGACTTGGAAGGAAGGAGAGCCATGAAAGGCAGATAGGAAAGTGAAAGAGGAGAGGGTCCGCCCCAAAGGTAAGGGACAAAAGGGGAAAACGGACCCAGCTCAGGAATCCCTCGGGGTCGCCAACTCCCGAACTCACCAGCCGTGAGCCCCTGAGGGTGTAGCATTATCTAGGGTGCACCAGAAGTGGTGGGGCTACATACACCCTGCCTCCTTAAGGGCCTAGAGCACAAGGCAGGAGGTAAAAGGAAGAGAAAAAGAAAGCTGACCCCTCGCAGAAGGAGGGTATCAGAAAAGATGAGACAAGGGCCAATAAAGGCGGGAAAGGAAGAGACTCCCTAGGCCTCGGATACCCTAATACCGTCGGGGTCAGAAGAGAACAAGAGTTGACCAAGTGAGGTCGACAGGAAAGAAGACAGAGAGGAGCCCGGCACAAGTAAGTGGAAGCAATTCACTAAAAGGAATTAATAAATAATTATAGGATGTGTGAAATACTTGGACATTGGTATTCCAATCGTAAATGAAACGATAACAATGCACAACATCCACCGGAGATATCAGTCACTTCAATAAATTTTACACATGGGAAAGTTTAATTCAGGACATAGACCTGCTCGAATTTGTTTGTTGGTTATCTCAGTCCGCTGTTCGAAATGGTTAATGCACGAGGGCTGTTTTTTTTAGTAAGGGCCATTTTTTAAATTAACCGAACATTTTATTTTGAAACCACATTTAGTTTTAGGTTTTACTTACCATCCTCTATTTTTATACATAGTTGCCTTGTTTATTTAGCCACTTGTCATACCTTAAAACTAAGTTCTGAAATCCCTCTGCATAAAAGTTTGCCGCCTGCTCTGACAACCAAGAATTCACGGCTGTTTTCACTTCTTCACCGTCGGCGAAGCGCTTCCCACCCAACCTCTTCTGTCAAGGTCAAAGCCAAACAAACACCGAAGAAGTGAAAACAGCCGTGAATTCTTGGTTGTGAGAGCAGGCGGCATACTTTTATGCAGAGGGATTTCAGAACTTAGTTTTAAGGTATGACAAGTGCCTAAATAAACAAGGCAACTATGTAGAAAAACAGAGGAAGGTATGTAAACCCAAAAATAAATGAGGTTTCAAAATAAAATGTTCGGTTAATTACTTATAAAACAGCCCTCGTACTTTCTAGTGTTTCATACGGCGGCTTTTATAATTTGAGATTAATATTAGTTAACATGGATAATATTAATACCATCTTCATAATGGTTAATGTCTATGCATTTTACTTAGACTTAACAGTCCATTGAGTGGAACATAATCTAATGCAGGGGTGCCCAACCTTTATTAACTAAGGGCCACATTGTAAATAGTTGGGGGACCTTGCGGGCCAATAACACTCCGGGGAATTTGGGGGTTATGGAATTTTCTGTTAGGTGCAATATGGTGAGATATGTGGCTGTCCCCTGACCTTAGTTTTCTTAGTATTGTTGCAGCTTTCTATATTTATTTTTAGTGGATAAAAAAATAAAACACTAAAAATAAATTTACATAAGTTATTTCTAATAAATCGAGCCAGAAAAGTACGATGATATTCAATACACTCATGCAGCATGAATGACAAAGAGTGAATATTTTTGTTCATTTGATACAATTATTAATCAAATTATAGAATACAGTTCATGATAATTTAGTTTAGTGCGACGACTGGAACTGCTTTGGGTTGGGGTGCGCGTGCACTGCTTTGTCCAGTTGGCTTCAGTTTGTTTCAAAGTTTTGGCGGCTTCAAACCCGGCCGAAGTCGTCGGATTTTTAAGAACGTTAAAAATCCCTCAGTATGCCTTCCTTCGGAGGGGAAGTAAAGCTGGCGGTCCCATGTCATAGATTTATGGCATGTTAAAGAACCTTCCATTAATTACACCTGTGTGAAGCTAAATTATATAGACTATAGGTTAAACATTTGATTAACTTTCTTAGGTTCCTACGTTCGTTGTCAACAGGCGACTGCGGTGGCATCTGGTAACTAAGTTCTCAACTAGTTGGTCGTCGACGATGGCGTTTGGTGGCAAAAGTAGGAACTACTTGGAAAAATTGAATTAAAACAGATACACACACTAACACAGTCATCACAATTAACACCGGTTATCAGACAGATTCTACACACACCCAAAGTACACGGAGCTACATGACCGCGATGTCGCAGCCCCTAAACTGAGGAACCAACCAACCAACAAAAGTTTTGGCGACACGGATCGGGCACGGAATGGCGGGCCAGAGAAAATAGTCTCATACGGCCCGCGGGTCGTAGGTTGGGCAGTCCTGATCCAATGTATTCTACTAGGTACAGTATATACCGGTAGAATACGCAAACGTCACACACCATTGATAACCGTTCAAACCACCCAAATTCACACAAATTTACAGTCATTAAATTAAATATATGGTAAAAGACTATCATATCAGCATATTTTCAATCTTTACATTGAACAAGCAATGAAGGGAATTAGAGAAAAATTTAAAGTGTGAGTGAAGATTCAAGGAGAAATAATTTCAACTCTTTGATTAGCTGATGACATCGTCATCTTGGCCGACGCGCCTGAGGATTTGAATGAGTATTTGAATGGTATGGACTCCGTCTTGAGGAAAGAATTCATGATGAAAATTAATGAATTTAAAACAAGAATATTGGAATGCAGCCGAAATAAATCAGAAACCTCTATGGACATCAAATTGGCAGGTGAAAAGCTAAAGGAAGTATGATACTTCTGTTACCTAGGAAGCAAAATTACCAGTAATGGACGAAGTAAAGAGGATATAAAACGTAGCTTGGCTCAGGCAAGGAAAGCATATCTACAAAGAAAGGAATCTGTTGACATCGAATATAGATTTAGGTATGAGGAAGTAATTTTTGAAAGCCTTTGTCTGGAGAGTGGCGCTCTATGGAAGTGAAACTTGGACTATTGGTGCAGCAGAACAGATGTAAATTCAAGCGTTTGAAATGTGGTGTTACAGGAGAATGATGAAGATCAGATGGGTAGATAGGGTTACAAACGAAGAGGTATTAAGACGAGTAGGAGAGATGTTTCTGGCGACTGCTAATGAAGAGAAGAGATAGGTTGGTAGAACACTTACTAAGACACCCAGGAATATGAAGTTTAGTTACGGAAGGAAGGGTCGAGGACAATAATTGTAGGGGTAGACCAAGGTTAGAATATGTCAAACAGATTGCCTTGGATGTAGGGTGTGGTAGCTATGTAGAGATGAAGCTCGGGACAGGGAGGCACGGAGAGCCTGCATCAAACCAGTCAAAAGACTGAGGACTCAAACAACAACATCAGCATTCCTAAGTCAACTCAAAAATTCAAAAACTAGATAGAATGGGAGTATTATAAAAGAGGCGGCAGAAGTGATGAATTTATCACACTGAATATAGCGCGCAGCGGCCATCCTGAAAATGAATAATTACAAAATAAATTACTTTCTAAGTTTTAAAACTGCAATTACGAAAATTAGTGGCAGGGTAGAAACCAATATGGAGTATCATATGCCCAAAGGTAAATAATACTGACTTTACATTTTCAAGTTGGCGGCCGGGCTTAATATTAAAACGTAATGTCGAATCATGCAGGAAGTGAATGCGCAATTGAAACGAATTTTAGTCATAAAGAAGTAGTCTAACATGTAAGAGACCTATCTGAAATAAGCCATAAGAATAACACACTGAATACAACGTGAGGCGGCCATCTTGAAAATATAGAATATTATGATAATGAATAACCTAACTCTAAGTCTTTTGAAGATACAACTACGAAAATTAGCAGTAATGTGGAACCTTGTGTCTTCCTATGGCGAAGTCAAACGAACAGCGACTCCACACGTTCACGATGGCTGATGGGCATATTCTTAAAACTTGAATACCATCAACTCACAATGTACAGAGTCATTATCTATGTGCGCGCGAGTAAACACGGCAAGCTAAGCCGGCTGTGACTGGTGCAGATCGCGGGCACGCGTATCCGGTTCAGTCGGTTCAATAATGTGTACTTACAGTGCTCATAGGCGATGCTGAAAATGTCCTCCCTCTCTTGTAACACACACCTGACATCTTCTGATGAAAGAATGTCTGTCAACTCTTTTATTATTTACAGGGCCTGTTTTCTTGAATCGTTTAGCGAGCCTTCTAATTGTACTGGCATTAGGCACAGGTCTTTCTGGAAACTCGATTTGAAATTTTCGTCTCGTTTCAGAACAAGATTTTCTGTTTTTCACTTAAGAATTATGGATATACACACGTTCGCGCCATGTGAATAATGTCTAGGCAAGACCAACAATCACAGTATCACAATACTCACTGAAGGTGCAACACTAACGTCTAAGCTTTGCAGATACACGTCCATATGAATGACAAAACACGTGTGAACGAACGATACGAGTCAGCGGAGCCTACCACCGGCTGAACCGCGTACGCGCACCCGCGATTTGCGCCAGTCACAGCCAGCTTAGCTTGCAGTGCACACATGTAATGACCCTAAAGTAGCACAATTAACGCGAAATTTAGTGAGAGTGGAGTAGGCTTACCATACAAGAGACCTCATTCATGGTAATAGCCTATGACACAGAATTTAGCTCGCAGTGGCCATCTTGAAATTATAAAATATGCAAACAAAAATTTCTACGACTTTTAGGCCGACAGCGGTAGCTACGCTCGCTAGGCAATGGGGTCAAGCTCCGTGCGGGCTCAGTAGACGTGGGTTCGAGCTCCACCGTCGGCCGTCCTGGAAATGGTTTTCCGTGGTTTCACATTTTAAACTCCAGGCAGATATTGGGACGGTACCTTCTAACTGGCCACGGCCACATCATTGCGCAGTTTCATTCACCATAATTCATTTCATCTCTCAATAACTCCTCTCATGAGGTTGGCGTCAGGAAGGGCATCCGGCCGTGAAAACCATCCACCACAAAGACTTCCATCGCATCTGATCCCCAACCATGTTGGAAGACGGGAATAATAAGGGGTAGACATACATATATACATTCATTTTTATTCATCTTAGAGATACAATTTCTCAAATTAGCATTAATGTAGAACTATATATGGGCCTTGTATTCCAAAGGCAAAAGAACACACCCGCCATATATTCAAGATGGTGGCTGACCATACTATTAAAATGTCGAAATCAATAACTCAGGATCCAATTGCGCAATTAACTCGAAACTTTGTAAGAGGGGAGAAACCGATAAGATATCTCGCTTGCATTAATCATAACTATCACACTGCATATGGCACGTACTGGCCATCTTGATTATATTAGACATCGATATCCACTATTTATTACAGTTGCAAAGACAAAACGCAGACAATAATTAGTTTCAAAAAATAAAAAAAGAAGACTTTCCCTGCAAAAGGCACAAGTTCAACGATTCCATATATTCAAGATGGTGGGTGGGCGAAATTTTCTAATTTTTCAATCAATTCCTTTGGTTGAAAAAGCGGAACTGTAACGAAACTATATAAACGGGGAGTCAACACTTAAGTTCATCACAGAAACATTCATTTACACCCCTTGATAAGGACAAAGAGATATAACTACACCCATACATTTAAGAGAAAGTAGGCTATATGTTCTTTACTGTTATATACCTATTAGTTTAGATTATTTCAAGACGGTGGCCGCGTGTAATATTCAAACTGAGGTTATGCACTTACACAAAACTACCTGAATACCAAGAACATTCATATATTGGTGCATGACTTACGGATTGTAATGTTTGAATGCTTCGCAAGGGCGCCATCTTGAAACCATACAGACTGGCTGCGTGGCTCAGCGGTAACGTTCTCGCCTCCTGTGTCCAAGGTTGCAGGATTGAATCCTGGCGCAGTCAGTTGACATTTGAGGGTGCGCTATGCGAAGGTGCCGTGTTAGTAGATTTAAAGATCCCATTCGGTGTAAAATTTCGGCACCCCGGCGTCTTTAAAAGCTGCAGTAGTTTAAAGGGACGTAAAACCAATGACGTTATTATTGTCTTGTGACTTAGGTTACAACTCTAACTCACCTTACAGGATGGTTCGTTTTTACGAAATTTCGTAGTGATCCGACGATTAGTGTACTCAGCACTTGAGTTAGACATTATGAAACCTTCGCACAACATTCTACCAACAATTTCTATAGTTGGTTCGTTCCTCAGTTTAGAGGCTGTGACAACGTGGTCATGTATCCCCGTGTACTTTGGTTGTTGTAGAATCTGTCTGATAACCGGTGTTAATTATGATGGCTGTATTAGTGTGTGCTATCTGTAATTCAGGTAAGGACTGCAGACGATCAATTTCAAGTAACTTAGTTCCTACCTTTGCTACCTAATGCTACCGTCAACGACACCTAGCTGTGAACTTGGCTACTAGATGCCACCATAACCAGCACCTGGCGACGAACGTTGGAACTTAATGAGCGTTAATCAAATCTAACCTACAAATTTTGCTTCACACAGTTGTTGTTAGGAATCTATGACAAGAGCCCGCCGGCTTTACTTCCCCTCCGAAGGAAGGCATTCTGAGGGATTTTTAACGCTCTTAAGGGGAGTCGTAAAGCCCTGTGTTACCAATATTAAAATGACAATATAAATGCCCCATTTTCTCAGCATCTAAATGAATTAAATTTTTTATAGACTGTTTATTGGTTCTTCCTCAGTATACTGATCCTCATTCATATGGAAAACTTAAATAAAATTTTTAAATATATTGTCCCTTCGAGGATGCACAGTATCGGTGTACAATATAGGCTACATTATATGGCAAAATAATTTATTACGGAGATACCACCAGTAAGTTAGTTCCTGAGAAAACGGGGCTTTCATTTTGAAAAATGTAGTTTTGAGATAATTGATGTTAAAGTGAGGCCTTTTTGTTTTGAAGCATTTTCACACAGTTTTTCTTTCCCCCTACAAATATTACAACTAACAGTGTCACTCAAAACTGAATTCAATAGTCTATAACTAATTAATATGTTAATATTTTTTTTACAATTGTGGAAAGGGTTATTCCCTTATCATGAAAGAAAAAATACATGAGATTAATAAATAAATTAATAAATACACTTGGATGGCCAGTATCGTCAAGCGATCATCATCAGATCCATTACACTTAGGTTATTAAATCTATGTCTAAAGGTTTGGGTGAAAGTATTTAGTTGCAGTAGCAGTAGCAACTATATAAGTGTATTGTGCCCGTTACACAGGGATGTCGAGCGACCATCGGCCACTGACACTCTTCTCGACAGAGTAACCAACTGATGATTTCCTATGAAATATAACCCTAACCACAGCCTTATATACCAAATAGTTTGTGAGGTATGCTGTTTATAAAACCTTGCAAGATTTTTTAAAGACCAATTAGGATTAGGTACAGTATTAGAATAAAAAGAAATTAAAAATAGTAAATATTGGACTATTATAGCCTAATAAAACATATACCAAATTAATAAGAATGAATCATATATATTTTTAAATTTTTTAGTCAATTTTACCCACCAGGTTGGTGATTCCCACGGACTCAGCGAGGGAACTCACCACTACCGCCTTTCCAGGCAGTGTACTAGAGCTGGGAACACTTGGTCGAAAGGGATACAACTGGGAAGGTGTGATCACCTGCAAAGTGAACAGGGGCCTCATGAGGGATAGGCAAGGAAGAGGGAAGGAGGCGGCCGTGGCCTTACAGTAGGGACCATCCCGGCATTTGCCCGAAGACGAAGTGGGAAACCACGGAAAACCACTTCGAAGATGGCTGAGGTGGGAATCGAACCCCATCTACTCATTTGGACCACCGGAGGCTGAGTAGACCCCGTTCCCGTCCTCATACCACTTTTCAAATTTCGAGGCAGAGCCAGGAATCGAACCCAGGACCTCCGGGGCGGCAGCTAACCATGCTGACTGGTACGCTACGGAGGCGACGTATCATATATTATTTATGTGCAAAAAAGTGAAAATGTCAAAATCTACCTATTTGGACCATTAGGCTATGAATTTCCTTAAAAAATCCGACGACATAGGTCCGGTTTGAACCCGCGATCTTGGGCATAGAAGCTCAGCATGCTACCAACTATACCATCAAAGCCGCTTAATTTCTCTAGTATGGAAGAAATATGCTTGGTAAAATGATATCGATGTTTCTAGTGGTATTGATCCAGCCAGCTGGTGAATGGTTTATTAATATGCGCCTGGCTGAGTCTGTGATAACAAGTGATCAGGCCCTGAGTTGTTTCCTTTCACGCCCATGGCAGCAATAAAGTGAGACTGTTATTTGCCAAGTCTTCTCGTCCCCATTCCGTCTCGTCCCGCCCCATTGAAAGCAAGCAGGCAGCAAGTGGTAGACTTGAGAAGTGTTGTTACCAACCTTGCAATCCTCAACAGATTGATTCAACATTTCCCCTCTCTGTCTACCTCATGGCTGCTTGTATAGAAAAGGGGAATGGTAAAGAAAAAAAGGAAGCACAAGAGAGAGACAGACAGAACTTTTTTTTTTGTTCAAGCACCTGCTAAGAATCGGGTTAGTTCAAAATTACCCCTTCAAAGCCCGTTGGATTTCAATTTCAGCTATTCACAAGAAAGACCTTTTGATGGGGCGAGTCTCACAGCAGCGACTAATATTACAGATTTGGATAACGGCACTCCGCCAGAGTTCGTGTGCGCCTAGCCTCTCCCACCCCCACCCCCCCTCCAAAAGTCGACATGAAATGAAATGAATTTTGCGCCCTCTTCCTCTTCTCCGCTATACACACTCGACCCAACGAGCTCTTCTCTGCTACCCTCGATTCCAATTTCGGGCCAGATTCAACTAAAATTCTGACTTTAATTCGAAGGCTTATCTATTGTATTTGGTAAGAGAGGCAAGGGTGGGGGGCATTTAAAATCCCTTCCCCTCACCCCCTACCCCCGCCCAACCGGCTCCCTCCATAGCACAGGCCTCTTTACAGTCAGCATTTCCAATAGCAGCTGTAGCTGCCACCCTCCCCCACCCCCTGGCCTAAGTCCCAACATTCAGGGCGCATTATTACACAGTGATACGACACGACTCCGCTTGGTTCGCGATATTGCTAACCCTCCCCCTCCCATCATCTTCTCGAGATTGCACAAAATGAATAGGAATTAGCCAATTTCTGTCAAATTAAATGTGCATTAGCACTAAGTAGAGGCTTCGCACATACCGGATATGACGCCACGACGAGTTCCTATAGTTTTCCACTCTGCCAGCAGAGCTCTCTACAGTACTGCTGCTGCTGTTCTGTATTCCACGAAACTTTATCATATGAAACTTCAACACCCCTATTGTTCGAGACATATATAATATGATAATGACGCATATAACGTCTAATGGAAGTGAATGTTCCGTCCTGAAACTTGGCTAAAATGTAATCACAAGTGGAGGGATAATGCTAAAGCCTCCTCTAGCATGGCCATCCAAATGGGACGGTCATTTTTTTTTTTGACGGACTAATCCGTCTCCACGTAAGCTCCGTCCGTTCTCTGTGCTCTTGACGCGGTTTTCGAGAGTACGTTACATCCTCTTCAAACAAATATTCCCCACAGAGTCAAAATGTCACCGGTGCGATACCAGTCTGAAGCCTTCTGTCAGTCAAGTGCCAAGTGCTTATCACAAAAAACAAAAGAAATTACATAAACCTCTTAAAATAAACCCCATGAATAGGCTATTTGGCAGTTTATCTTGTGGAATAGGAAGAATTACTAGTTTGTTATTGGAGTTTTGATATATGAATCACAGCCAATGGCCATAGCACGCCCACAGGTTCCCAGCAAGTTCGATTTCAAGTAGTTCCAACTTTGACTACCAGATTCCACTGTCACTGACACCTAGCGGCGAACGTTAGAACTTGATAGAGCGTTTCTAACCAACCAAATATAACTTACAAATTTGGCTAAACACTACCAATTGTAGTGGTAGGTTCTTTCACATGCCATACAACTATGACATACTGAAGGATTTTAACGCTCTTAAAAATCCAACGACTTCGACTGGGTTTAAACCCGCGATCTTGGGCATAGCAATACAGCATGCTACCAGTACCACCTACCGAAACCGTAGTTATTGGGGGTTTAAGGGGCAGAACAGCGAGGTCATCTTCCCCACTTAACACAGGTTTAAGAATAGGCCTACACATTTGGAAATGAATTAAGATTTAGATTGGACGCCTAAACGTGAGCAATGTATACATTTTATAGAACAAAAATAAATTAAAGTAATAAGTAGATTATCTAATAATAAACAAAAGTAAATGTAAATGGGGTTATCGCTCAAAATAGCATGGACAATTGTAAGATACTAGCAGAATACTTCGAGAAACTTTTGAATTGTGAACCCATCCTCGAAAAATTTGAATTCACCCCAAATAACTTTCAAAGGCCATACTCAAAACCACCGACAACGGAAGAGTTACAAAATATCATTTCGGAATGAAGAAACAACAAAGCGTCTGGAGAAAACCAAATACTGGCCGAACTATGGAAAAAAGCTGACAAAAATGCAATTACATCCCTTCAATGTGTTTTCGATCAAATCTGGAAAGAAGAAACGATCTCTGTAGAGTGGAAAACATCACTCATCCACCCTATTCAAAAGAAAGGCTTGTAAACGGACCCAAAACAATTATAGAGGAATATCGTTGCTGGATGTAACATAGGCTACAAGATTCTTTCTAAAGTCCTTTTAAACAGGACTGAGCCACAATTGGACCCACAACTTGGAGAATACCCGGGAGGTTTCATAAAGGGTAGGTCATGCTCTGAACAAATACTAAACCTCAAAAACATTATGGCATACCAACAATCAAGTGCAAAAACGTACGTAATCTCCTTCATTGATTTCAAAAAAGCGTATGATTCGATTCAGAGAGAATATCTTTTATTAGTAACTTACTGGAAGAATTGGGTTTGGATAAGAAAACAACTAATATCATAAAAGAGACTATCACGAATACGTTTTCGAAAGTTAAATTCATGGGTGAAATATCCGACCCATTCGAAATAAGAACGGGAGTACGACACCGTTGTTGTTCAGCTGTGCGCTTGAGAAAGTAGTCAGAGAATGGAACACGAATAAGACTGGGTTGCAAAAAGAACAACCTTAAAATCAATTGTATAGCTTTTGCAGATGATATGGCCTTGTTGGCTGAAACATTGGAGGGAGCAAGGGAGTAAATCCTTGAACTAGAGAAACAAGCAGCTAAAATAAGTCTTCACATCTCTTTCGAGAAAAACAAGATCATGACGAACAACAAACACCCTCGTAAATACTTCAAAGTTATAGAACAAAAAATTGAAATAGTACAAGAATTCAAATATCTCGGAGTATGGATTATTTGGAATTCTGGGGAACGTAAAGCAATGGAATCCGGAAAAATAAGCTTGAACTGGCCTTCCAATTAACAAAATATAGCCTACATACAATAAAAAATCCTTTTCATGGGGGTCCAAAATTAAACATTACAAGACAGTGATTAAGCCAGAAGCACTGTACGTAGCACAAACACTAACTATACATTTTAAGGGCCAAATGGAAAAACTCGAGCTGAAGGAAAGGACAATTTTAAGAAGAATTATGGGACCAAAATTTCAGGATAACAAGATTATATACATTAGGAATGAAACTCTCTACCAGAAAATTGAAAAACTCTCAGATACCATGCGAAAAAGGAGGATAAATTTTTACGGTCATCTTCTGAGAATGGATTCTAATAGATTAACGAAACAAATCTTTGACTTTTTCCGTAATCGTAAAACAAAACCCAATTGGTTTAAAGAAATTGAAAAAGACCTAGTAGAATTGAAAATCACAGAAACGTCATTACTCGATCGAACAGGCAAATTAATTACTAAAGACGAAAGTATAAGGTTCCAAGACAGAGCTACACTAAAATCCAAACCCATTATCTCGGAAGAAGAGAGGAAAAGAAGATCGGAAAAACTGAAGAAATACTGGGCTCTACGGAAAGAACAGCGTACAGGGAAATGATTGATTCAACGTACCCCAAAGAGGGTGAAACAAAATAAGAAGAAGAAGAAGAAGAAGAAGAAGAAGAAGAAGAAGAAGAAGAAGAAACAAAAGTTATGAAACACAAAAATATTTATTCTTCTTCTTCTCGCGGATGGGTCACTCAGGACCACGCAGAATCAACCCTCCTTGCCCAATAGCTCTTCATATGCATGGATTGTTGTAGTTTCTGTTCCTCCGACCATGCACGCCGTGTTGGTTTCTTCTGATCATCCTCAAATCCCCTTGTCTGAACAATATTCCTGATTACATTCGTATTCATCAGATCTGGCGATCCCATCTCCACTTGGTCCCTCTCCACCTGTTTGTACCACTTTGGTCTTGTACGTTTGGTCTGCAGAAATTTTTGGATTCGGTGAGTAAGTCTCGTATGATTCATTCTTTCCAAATGGCCCAAAAATTGAATTCGTCTCATTATCATGGTATCGGTAGGTTTAGAAATTTTGCTACATATTTCAGAGTTGGGTTTGGGATAGTGTAGCCTATGCCATTTTTAAGTCTGGACCCTAAGATCTTTCGCATAATTTTCCTTTCCTAAATCTCTAATTGTTCCTTAAATGTTTTAAGTTGTTAATTGAGCGTTTCTGAGGCATAAAGAGCTTCCGGTTTAATCACTGTTAAGTTTTGGCGAATTTTACTATTCCATGACAAGCATTGCTTGTTATAAACATTTTTTGTGTATTGAAAAGCAACCTCCGTTTTCTGGATTCTTGATGTTACAGATTTATTTTCATTGCTCTTTTCTGTAACCCATTCGCCTAAGTATTTAAATTCCTTTAAAGTGTTTATTTATAAAAGGACAATGTCTTCGAGTAGGCCTAAACGTACACTTGAAAGGAAGAATTACTGTCGTAGTTCTTTCATTAACCTGCCACAGTGGCCAGGAGCGCTAAAGCGCTAAATCATGCCTCGCTGGGAACGGGAGAGCGTGGGTACAAATTCCAATTCGTCCTGAAAATGGTTTACGTGGTTTCCCATTTTCACCCCCCAGGCAAATGTCGGGTCAGTTCCGTTCAGCTGGTCCACGTCTGATTTCCTGTCCCTTCCTTAAATACACCCAAGTTGGCAGTCGCGTTTCACCATCCCCAGTTGTATCTGCTGTCAAAGTGTGTTCATATCCCAGACACAGTCCTTGCGATGGTAGAGGAATGATCCCTCACAGTCGAGCTGGGAGGATAAGCGATCAAAGAAATAAATATAAAACCTGGATCGACATACTGTAATTAGGAGAATTATCAACTTTGGTGAATTGTACCACTAACACAGGTACATTTTGACTCCCCAAACCCGCTGAGCATTCAACGTTGTGCCCCCAAACCATACATTTGCAGACATTAAGATGTACTCTATATCTTCGTAAGAAATGATCGTAAAGATCTTATAGGCTATTAGGCTTACTACATGTCATATTAGCTCTATGTAGTAGGCTATATTATGCAACAAGCCTATAATGGCAATAATTAAGCAAGAGTAGTCTATACGAGTGTCTTTATTACCATTATAGACGAGTTTCATATGACTGCTTATGTTCGACGATAATTATAACTTTATATATACACCACGGACAGGCCAACAAGGACCACGCAAATATCACTTCTTTATAGGTCTAGTTTCCTTCTTTCTCTTCCAGAAGTCTTTCATCCTGGTCGACTGCGCAGCACTTCTTTCAGCAGTCCATTCTCCTCTGTTGAGATTCTTCTTCTCCCCGACAAGAATTTTGAGGCCAAAAATTTTCTTTCTGTACTCTATTCGATTTAGACAACCTTCTTCAGTAATTTTGAATTTTTGAAGTTCTTCTTTCATTTGTTTTACATAGCCTCCTTACCCTTTATAGTTCCAAATTTTATCAAAAATTTGTTTGTTTAACCTTGAGCAATCCATGCGGACCATATGTCCGTAGAACTGAAGTCGTCGTTTTCTGATCATCACTTCAAGGTTGTCGATTTTACTATAAATTTCTGCATTGGATCTCAGTCTATAACCTTCCTGTGTTTTCCTAGGACCATAAATCCTTCTTAAAATTCTTCTTTCTACCTTGAGAAAATTCTCCATTCCGGTTATATTTGTAGTTTCCATGCCATACAAGATGACCGGTCTAACAACTGTATTAAAATGTTGTAATTTTGCATTGATAGACAGGTTATTTATTGTATACTAGCTGTAGCCGGCATGCGTGGCAATGCCAATCTAAGAATGTGTTGGCATTGTAACTTTGTATGTTGAAGTGCTTTTGGATTCCCAATATTGTTTTTCTTTTTCCGTTAACCACCTCTAAACTATTGTAAAATTGATTTACTATCTCAAAAGAATCATGGGAGCGTGCTCAACAACTCACCAAATTTTCATCGCAATGACATGAATGGTATATGAACGCATACGGGACTTTGTTGAAACGATTCGAGCGCAGTCACCCATTTGTTGAATATACTCGTACGCTACCTATTGTAAAACGGATTTACTAAGTGTAAATCTTCCCTGGCGTGTACACAAAAACTCATGAAAGTTTCATCGCAATCGGATGAATGGCATATGAACGCATACGGGTTTTTGCTTAAACGATTCGCGCGACGACACTCATTTGTTGAATCTACTTGTGCGCCACGCATTGAAAAACGGATTTACTAATTCATACACCTTCGCAGGACTATGTTCAACTCCCCGAAGTCTTATAATAATCGGATGAATGTTATATGAACGCATACGGGACTTGGTTGAAACGATTCACGCGCTGTCGCCCATTAATTGAATCTAATCGTGCGCTACCGATTGTAAAATGGATTTACTAAATCATAAATCTTTGCGGGAGTGAAAACAACATTTCTCCAAAATTCATTGCAATCGCATGAATGGTATATGAACGCATACGGATTTTTTTAAACGATACGCACGCCGTTACTCATTTGTTGAATCTATTTGTGCGATATCTATTGTAAAGTGGATGTATTAAGCCAGAAACCTTCCCTGAAGTGTACACAACATCTCACCCAAGTTTCATCGCTTTCGGACAAATGGTCTATGAACGCATACGGGGCTTTTTTGAAACGCTTCGCGCGCCTTCGCCCATATGTTGAATCTACTTGAGCGCAACCAAATGTAAAATGGATTAACTAATCCTGAAACTTTCCCTGAAGTGTACACAACATCTCACCTAAGTTTCATCGCTATCAGACGAATAGTATATGAACGCAAACGGGACTTTGTTGAAACGCTTCGCCCGTCGTCGCAGATTTGTTGAATCTAATCGTGCGCTAGGCCCTACCTACTGTTAAGTCGATTTACTAACCAGAAACCTTCCCTGAAGTGTACACAAGATGTCAGCCCAGTTTCATCACTATCCTTGCCTGTAGTGTACACAACCTCTCACCCAAGTTTCATCGCTATCGGACGAATGGTATGTGAACGCATACAGGACATTGTTGAAACGCTTCGCCCCTCGTCGCATATTTGTTGAATCTACTCGTGCGCTACCTATTGTTAAGTGGATTTACTACGCGAGAAACTTTCCATGAAGTGTACACAACATCTCACCTAAGTTTCAACACTATCAGACGAATAGTATATGAACGCATACGGGACTTAGTTGAAACGCTTCGCTCATCGTCGCTCACTTGTTGAATCTACTCGTGCGCTACCTATTATAACATGGATTTACTAAGCCAGAAACCTTGCCTGTAGTGTACACAACCTCTCACCCAAGTTTCATCGCTATCGGACGAATGATATGTAAACGCATACAGGACTTTGTTGAAACGCTTCGGCCGTCGTCGCTCATTTGTTGAATCTAATCGTGCGTTACCTATTGTTAAGTCGATTTACTAAACCAGAAACCTTCCCTGAGGTGTACACAACATCTCACCCAAGTTTCATCGCGATCAGACGAATAGTATATGAAGGCATACGGGACTTTGTTAAAAAGCTTCGCTCGTCGTCGTTCATTTGTTGAATCTACTCGTGCGCTACCTATTATAACATGGATTTACTAAGCCAGACACCTTGCCTGTTGTGTACACAACCTTTCACCCAAGTTTCATCGCTATCGGACGAATGGTATCTGAACGCATACAGGACTTTGATGAAACGCTTCGCCCGTCGTCGCACATTTGTTGAATCTACTCGTGTGCTACCTATTGTTAAGTGGATTTACTAAGCCAGAAACCTTCTATGAAGTGTACACAACATCTCACCCAAGTTTCATCACTATCAGACGAATAGTATATGAACGCAAACGGGACTTTGTTGAAACGCTCCGCGCATGGTCGCTCATTTGTTGTATCTACTCGTGCGCTACCTATCATGACATGGATTTACTAAGACAGAAACCTTGCCTGTAGTGTACACAACCTCTCACCCAAGTTTCATCGCTATCGGACGAATGGTATGTGAACTCATACAGGACTTTGTTGGAACGCTTCGCCCGTCGTCGCTGATTTGTTGAATCTACTCGTGCGCTAGCTATTGTTAAGTGCATTTAGGCTACTAAGCCAGACACCTTCCCTGAAGTGTACACAACATCTCACCCAAGTTTCATCACTATCAGACGAATAGTATATGAACGCATACTGGACTTTGTTAAAACGCTTCGCTCGTCGTCGCTCATTTGTTGAATCTACTCGTGCGCTACCTATTATAACATGAATTTACTAAGCCACACACCTTGCCTGTAGTGTACACAACCTCTCACCCAAGTTTCATCGCTATCAGACGAATGGTATGTGAACGCATACAGAACTTTGTTGAAACGCTTCGGCCGTCGTCGCTCATTTGTTGAATCTACTCGTGCGCTACCTGTTGTAAAAATGATTTACTGAGTCAGAAACCTTTCCTGGAGTGTGCACAACAATACAACCAAAGTTTCATAGCAATCGGATGAATGGTATATGAACGCATACAGGACTTTTTTTTAAGCGATTCGCGTGTGGTCACTCATTTGTTGAATCTACTCGTGCGCTAAAACTTTCATATTTATTCACCATTTAAACCTTCTCTGGACTTCCACAAATAATTCAAGACCAAAATTAGACAAATCGGTCCAGCCGTTCTCGAGTTTTAGCGAGACTAACGAACAGCAATTCATTTTTATATATTAAGATATTTTTTGTACAAAAATGTAATCTTTCCAATTTCCCTTGTTTTGTTCTCAATTGCCAATTTATCCGTCCCATTGCTACTAATTATTTCTCCAAGATATTTAAATCGGCCAGTGACCCTGATGCTCACATAATAGGTAGTTATAATTTTCTTAGTGTATTTCTGATCTCTGTTTTTACCAACGAAATCTGTAAGCCCACTTTTTCCGCCGTTTCTTTTAACTGATCAATTTGGTTAATAGCTTCTTGTTCTGATTCAGCAAACAACGCTACGTCGTCAGCAAATGCTAAACCTTTGACTTTGAGGTTCTTATTCTTTGTACCAATTTTAGCACTTGAATCGTTCTTCTCCCAAAACGTCCTCATGACTTTATCCAAGACCAAATTGAAAAGCAGTGGTGATAGACTGTCCCCTTGTGTTGGCCCAGTTTTTACCTCGAAGGGCTCGCTAACTTCATTTAAAAATTTGACTCTGGAAATCGTATTAGTTAATGTAAGTTTTATTAAATTTATGGTTTTTTGATCAACTTGGTATTCCTTCAATGTGTCAAAAACAGTATCCCTATCCACTGAATCATACGCTTTCTGAAAATCAACGAATGAGATAAAGATATTCTTTGGCCTGTTGTTGTAATATTTTAATATCAATTTTAAACTAAGAATTTGTTCTGCACACGATCTATTCCCTCTGAAACCACCTTGGAACTCGCCAAGCTGTGGTTCGATCTGTGGCTCAAGTCTGTTTAGAAGAAATTTGACAAATATTTTATTTGTGACAGACAACAATGAGATCCCCCTATAACTATTGACATCAATTTTTGAGCCTTTTTTATGCAGTGGATGAATTAAGGCGATTAACCAGTCTTCTGGAATTGCTTCCTCAATCCAAATTTTCTGAAATAGATTTGTCGTCGCTATTAAGAATTCATCATCGACAAGCTTCCACATTTCTGCAATTATCCCATCCTCACCTGAGGCTTTATTATTAGCCTACTTTTCACATTTTGCAAAAATGAGGAAAAAGTAGACTTATGAGATCGATCCGGGAAAATGTGTGTCTGTCTGTCTGTCTGTCTGTCTGTCTGTCTGTCTGTCCTTCTGTCTGTCGGTCTGTCTGGCTGTGTGTGTGTACTCCTCTATCAACTCCTAAACGGCTGCAGCAATCAAAACCAAATTTAGTATGAGTAAAGATGTGCACCGGAATATCTCACGTCCATATTTGAAAATGATGTCAGTGCTACCAACTGCTGAAAAAACGCACTAGAAATTTGAGCTCCATGTTGGATATCTTGCAAGGTATGCATGGGAGCTATTCCAAAATTGGCACACATGGAGATAATACTATTTCGGTTTAATTTCCAGGAGGCCAACCATGACAGTGTTGCCAAAATAATTTTAAGCCTTCTGATAGGTCCAATGTTTAAATGCATTTAACTTCTACACTATCAATTGGATTTAAACCAAATTTAGTATGAGTAAAGATGTGCACCGGAATATCTCACGTCCATATTTGAAAATGATCTCAGTGCTACCAACTGCTGAAAAAACGCACTAGAAATTTGAGCTCCATGTTGTATATCTTGCAAGGTATGCATGGGAGCTATCCCAAAATTGGCACACATGTAGATAATACTATTTCAGTTTAATTTCCAGGAGACCAACCATGACAGTGTTGCCAAAATAATTTCAAGCCTTCTGATATGTCCAATGTTTAAATGCATATAACTTCTACACTATCAATTGGATTTCAACCAAATTTTGTATGTAATATCTGTACATAAACAGATATGACTGAGCGTATTCTTAAGAGCCACCAGGGCTGCCAACTGTTAATAATTGCTCTCTTTTTGTTAATCCAAATACCAATATATCAGAAAGTATGCATGCCAACAGCTTTAAACTATGCACACGTATATTCTGACATTTTAGATTAATTTCGAGTAACTTATATACGTCAGTTCTGCCAACATGATTATAAGCCTGCTGATACGACCAATTTTTAAATACATGTAACTTCTGTACTATCAGTTGGATTTCAACCAAATTTCGTATGTGCTATGTGCACCATAACAGATATGACTATAAGTATTGTTAAGAGCAATCAGAGCTGCCAACTGTTAATAAATGCTGTCTATATTTATTTTACACTAATATCAATATACCAGAAAGTATGCAAGCCAACAGCTCTATACTTTGCACATGTATAGCACCTGACATTCTAGATTAATTTGGAGTAATTAATACAAGGCAGTGCTGCCAACATGATTCTATGCTTGCGGATATGTCCAATTTTAAAATACATGTAACTTCTATACTAACAAATGGATTTCATCCAAAATTGGCACAACAAGATATCATAATATTTCAGATTATTTCTGACCAGCACACGCATGGTATTGTTGGCAACATGCTTTTACGCGTGCTGATAGATCCAGTGTCTAACTGCATGTAACGTCCATTGGACTTCAACCAAATTTTGTATTCTGTACCTTAAGAGGAACTAAGAATACATTCAGTCACCAGGGCTGCCAACTGTAGTGCTCTATTAGGCTACATTATACCAGGTATATTTTGAACTAATTAGATATTTCGATATTACCAACTTAATTTCGTCATTATTCTAGATAGGTTCATATACTGTAGAATAATCATTGGCATGAAAAGTAGGCTGTATAGTTCTTCACGGAACTTCTTGTTTTTAAGTGAGTTGATAATACCTTTAACTTCGTTTACATCTGGTGGCGTAGAGTCAGAATTTTGTGTTGTAAATTTGAATCTCAACTTGTCTGTCGGTTTTGGACAATTTAACAACTTCTCAAAATACGCAGCCAAGATATCACAATTTTCCGTGTTGTTTAATGCTAGCGTACCATCTTCCCTTTTGAAATTTAAACTCGGCACTGAATATCCAGTGATTTTATTCTTAAATGCTCTATATAATAATCGTGTGTCATTTTTCTTAAAATTGTCGTCCATTTCCATTATTTGGTCCTTCATATATTTTCTTCGAATCATCCTTAAAGTCTGGTGGGCCATTTTCCTTAATATTTGTACTTCCTCAAAATTTTCTGGAGTCTTGTTCCCGTTCCACTTGTGCCAAGCACAATGTCTTTCTTTGATCACTCTTTCACATTATTCATTCCTCCAAGCATGTTTCCTATAAAAGTTCATCGGTGCAATTTCCTGAGCTGGTTCAAGAAGGTTATTAGTAACATCATTCCAATTGGTTGGTATTTTAAGTTTTCCTTGAAATTCTATCCTTTTTTCATTTGTAAGAACCTCTCTATTAATTTTTGGAATTTTAATTCTAGTTGTACTTTTTTTGCGTGTAAAAGGTATGAAATTCATTTTGATTTGAGAAAGGTATGAGCTGAAGTTACATTAATGGATTTTCTGACCTTAACATTTTGGATTTCTTTGTAACAATTTGGAGAGATAGCTACATGATCTAGTTGGAACTCACCCATCAACGCAATTGGGGAGACCCACGTTTTCTTTTTACTTGGGTTTGCTTTAAAGTTTGTGCACATAATCTTGAAGTTTAGATGTTATTTTATGTTCGAACATAAATATTCATAAATATCTGTCGGGATTCCGCCAGTTGCGTTTACTTAACAGAGTGTATGCGCTGGGTTATTGATTTTCCGTGGATTAAAGACCTTGGCATTGTCATATGTTTCCAAAGCTTTGAAACAAAAACCTGGATAGAAACTTATCATAACCTCAATGTTGTCACTTGTGTCCAACATGTTTGAATTTGGAAACAAGTGCGCTGGATGCAGGTGCGATGCTATCATTTCCTAATTGGTCAAACAACTGTATCGTAAAGAAAATCTTGAGCTCTGATTGGCGGAGAGCCTGTATCATAATGAAACTCTAATGAGCCTCATTAACATGCAGTTTTCTGGCATATAATATTCATATTTCGGCATGGTCGAACATAAACTTTCTATCCTTCAGTTTTGTGCTAATACCATTTCTTTGTCTTGATTGAAAATACAAAGCGAGTTTGACAAACTGTGAGTAGAAGTCAAGTTTTTGCGTGCATTCTTACATCTTACTTAACTTCAGCCAGTAGCGTAGCCAAGACCGATCAATGGGGTGTATAGGCTAGTAACTGAGGGATAAACGTAATTCGGAGAATTGATGGACATAATTGAGCCAGAAGAGCTCATCTGTGATGATATTTTTGTTATATTACTAATGGATATACCAAGGAGGCTGAGAAGAAGATGCTTTTGACTTGAGCAGTAATATTTACTTCTAGGACGCACACTTGTCACCGGAATTTAAATTTTGAACAGCAGGAGAAGCATTGAAATATTAAACGTGAGGATGGACGCATTCCAGGATTTTCCATTGTGAGGAGAATGATATTCACATGCTACGATGGAAGTTTAGCAAATACAGTTGCTCAACGTGGGAAGGTTAACTTGACTCACACAGTCAAAGCCGGAAGAGAACAGCTCTCTTTACCGTGTTCCAGCATGCAGCGGATGTGATTTTTGATATGTGAAAAGGTGAAGCTGATTATCTAAGTTTATCACGTCTAGTACTGGTATTGGATTTATTGTGTGCGAGAGGCACCGGGAAACATTTAAAACAGTTTGTATTTGAAATAGAGTTAGTGTTTGTGGTCACGGGACATTTCGGCTTTGGTTGGGAGACTTTGGTTTATGGGTTGGCAACAAGGATGATTGTTGGAACAACATGGCTACGGAATACAGTCTACTATATAAGTTATGATATAAAACCCAAGAAATAATCATATGTTCTAGTGTGTATTTTTGTCTGCATACGTATGTAAATAAGTAGCTATTTTTATATACGTGTCTGTATTAAACCCATCATTTTGATTAAGCCCAACATTTTGGTCCTATGGGGCCGGATCTATGGTAATCAAGCAGACATACTACAAGGTTATGAATACACGCTTAACATTCAGCAAGTGATATGTACGGTAGAGTAACAGTTACGGCAATAATATTCACGATAGGGTGGATATTTACAAAGGTGGACTAACTACACCAGTTAGCGAGTCCCTGGTCGAAACTGTGAAACGGCAGCTTCGTTATCGTCACAACTACTCAGGGCAGGTAATTACAAGTACATTATTTTACTCAGGCTTTCCTAAACATTATCCCATAAATCATGGATCCCGCAGAAAGGCTAAAGTTAATAAGGAAAGAGCAGTAGTAGGCTAAAGGGTCAGCTGACGAGAATGGCGAAATTTGTTAGTGAATTTGACGACGAAACTCAAGGTTTAAATGAAATTCAACTGCGATTTGACGACATGGTAGATATTAGAAGTAATTACGATGAAATTCAGTCGAATTTAGAAGTAAAGGAACCTGAGGATCAGAGTCATGATGAAGATAGGGAACAATTTGAAGCAAGCTATTATAGGTTAAAGTACGAAATGATGAAAATACTACCTGAACTGAATCCGGAATATCAGTCAGATGGTTCGCAAGTTGGCAGTGCACATGGCTCGTGTAACTCAACAAGGCGTAGGCAACTACAACTTCCACCAATTACCCTGCCTAGTTTTAATGGTGAATACGAGAAATGGTTATCATTTTCAGACTCCTTCAGAGTGATGGTGCATGAAAATGAAGATGAACCAACAATACAAACATTTCAGTATTTAGTATCTTCTTGTAAGGCAGCCGCCAGTCACTAATTCAGAATATTCCAATCACGGAAGGCAATTACCTTGTAGCATGGAAACTATTAGTAGACTGACATGAGAATAGCGCCTTACTGCGTCTATTCATTTGCAGCAATTAATGTCATTAAAGCCTGTACAAAGGGAATGTGCAGCAGAACTTGTGAGATATTCCAATTCATTTTCCAGTAATTTAAATGCATTAAAGGCATTGAACCTTTCAACCCCATTGTATGAGGTATTATTGATGCATGTGTATTTACAAGGTCTTGATGTGAACCTTAGAAAGGAATGGGAATTAAAGCTCAATAGCCAGGAACTGCCAACATTAGATGAACTGCTTCATTTTGTGGAACATAGACGTCAGGCATTGGAAAATATAAAATCTGTCGGTCAAACGGGTAGCAAACAAGCGTTTTCTACAGAGGGGAGGGATAGTCAACATAAGGCGACTAAACCTAAACATCATTCGTATGTTGCAACCCATAAGATCACTTGTGCATGCTCTAAGGAAAATCACTTCCTATTCAAATGTCCACAGTTCGCAAGACTAAGCTTAGAAGAACGGAAACAGCTGGCGACAACAAACAAACACTGTTACAATTGCTTACAGGGTTCACATCTAGCTCTTAATTGTACATCAAGTTTTTGTAAGAAGTGTGGAGGGAAACATCATTCACTGCTTCACAGGAATTCTTACACGACTACCAATAAACAGCAAAAAACTTCACCGGGTGGATCTGATGAAACTGCCACACTGTCATACCACACTGTTAAGGGAAGGTTAAGATCACAAGTACTCTTGTCTACAGTCATGGTTCGGGTCAAGGATGTCGTCGGAAGACTGCACACCTGTCGCGCCTTAATAGACAGCGGAAGTGAAGCTAACTTTGTCACTGAACACTGGCTCAGACGCTCAAGCTTAAAAGACATAGGCAAGCGGTACCTATTCAGGGGATCAATAATGCAGCCGCTCAGGCAAGCCACAGTGTCACTGTACTTATACAAGCGGTAATTTTCGACCGGAATACACCAAGTTCATGGAAGAATATGAAGGATTAGGACATATGAAACTTGTCCATGATGAAGAGGGTGATCGTCAAGGCACGTATTATCTCCCTCATCACCCGGTTATAAAGGAATCGAGTATATCTACAAGAACGCGAGTAGTTTTTGATGCTTCGGCAAAGACCACTAGCGGTATTTCACTGAATGATGGGTTGATGGTAGGCCTTACAGTACAGCAGGATCTATATTCAATCGTTTTGAGATTCAGCACACATCCTGTCGCATTCACTGCTGATATAGCAAAAATGTACAGGCAAATTAGAGTTCAGTCATGTGACACTGGACTTCAGCGGATACTCTGGCGTAAGTCACCCGATGAGGCAATAAAGATTTATGAGCTTCAAACAGTTACTTATGGGACAGCAGCTGCACCCTTTCTAGCCACTAAATGTCTTCAACAGCTCGTCGAGGACGAAGGGTTTATATATCCACTCGCAGCAACGGTCCTTCGAAGGGATTACTATGTCGACGATGTTCTGTCTGGATGCGCTACAGTGGAGGAAGCGCTAAGGTTTCAAACAGACTTGATCCAGTTGCTAAACTGTGGTGGATTTCCATTACACAAATGATGTGCAAATCACGGTGGCTTACTAGAAGCAATTCCTGTCGAAAACCGTGAGACCCAGTTACCATTACAACTTTACAATGATGGTGGTGTTAAAACCTTAGGGCTTCTTTGCCACCCATCTACAGATAAATTTCTTGTAACAACCAAGGTAAATATAAACGAGTCATCAACGATGAAGGACAACATATCTAAGCGCATTGTATCTTCCATTGTTGCATCAATATTTGATCCACCGGGTCTTATCAGCCCTGTTGTGATTGTTTACAAAACATTTTTGCAGCAGATGTGGCTTCACAAGTTGTCATGGGATGAACATCTTCCACCAGATTTAACGAAGGAATGGCAAATCATATGCAATCACTTGCCTACAGTAAACTCCCTAAAGATTGATAGATTGGTATTATGTCAGGGTGAGCCGGTAGACATTCAGGTACATGGATTTTGCGATGCTCCAGAGAAGGCATACGGCGCATGTCTGTACATCAGATATATAAACAAACAAGGAGAGACCATGGTACGACTCCTGTGTTCAAAGTCAAGAGTAGCTCCAGTGAAAAGGGTAACCTTACCTCGTTTAGAATATTGTTACGTGCCACCTCCTTGTGGTACTTTTGTTAACTGTATTACGGTGGGTAGAAAGCACAACACGAATTACTGCTTTAAAGAGAAATTAGCTTTATTGCTTGCAGGTCATCAATCTACACCGTACAATAAGCAGGTAGAAACAATTAGCTGTCTTACAGAAGGTCCCTCAGCATGGGGCTTGACTCACCCTTTCACTTGTCAATGGGCCACAGAAGTTAATCCCTCCTAATGAGTCCGGTCCCGTACGCTGGCAGGAGATAGCTGCACTAAGTCTGTCACTTACTGTGTTGCAACTCACCACAATGACCTTTGTCGCAGTAGGTAAGCACACACTCTTCAATACCCAGCCTCTCCGTAAGATTCACACTCTTCACTGTCAAGAGAATTGGTTTCACTAGGGGTTTCACAAGTCACCACACATCTGTCGCTCAGGATAAACGCTCGCACTAGCTCGAAAAACACAACAACAACCACTGCTTGACAGGTCGCTCTTATATAGCAGGCCGATGACAAAATAAATGCTTCTAGACCCATCCAGGGTTCACGGCTTCTCGAGGCTTCCTCCATTGGCTGAGTCACGAATATTCTGGACCATCCCTTTGTCCTAGTAGTCCTGTTGCATAAGGCGCACGCAATACACGAGGCAGGGCACAGCCCAGCACTGGGGCAGTTGTGACTCATGCGGCGAGCGATGACACAAACTCACAGCCGTAACACCACCCCCTTCCTAAAAGGCTGATCGTCCCGTTCAATCATTGGTCCGTCTGCGTCCCTCCGTAGGCTGCCAGGCGATCTCGATGCACGATCTTCATCTTCACCCTCGGGCTCCGCTGGATCCTGTAGACGACATCGTTGATCCGTTTCACGACTCGGTACGGGCCCTCCCAGGACTTCTGCAGTTTGGGTGACAGGCCTTTCCTCCGTAATGGGTTGAAGAGCCAGACCAGGTCGTCCTCGTGGAATCCGCCGCCATCCGTCTGCTGGTCGTATCGGGTCTTCATTCGGTCGGTCTCGGTCCGCAGTTTCCTCCTCGCGAACGCGTGCACGTCCTCCAGTTGGTCGACCAGTTCATGACAATACTGGCTTGCCGGGACTGGACCATTCACAGGTCGGCCGAAGGCAAGATCGACTGGTAGACGGAGTTCCCTCCCAAACATGGCCCGGGCTGGTGTGCACCCGGTGGCTTCATGCAAGGTGGCGCGGTAGGCCAGGAGAAATAGAGGAAGATGTCTGTCCCAATCCCTCTGGTGCTCGCTGACGACTATTCGGAGATGGTTCTCGATGGTGCGATTGAATTGCTCTACCATCCCGTCGGACTGAGGGTGTAGCGGCGTCATCCTTGTCTTCCGGATTCCCAGCAGCTGGCATAGGTTCTGGAACACCTGCGACTCGAAGTTCCTCCCTTGGTCGGAGTGCAGCTCCAGGGGTACTCCGTACCGGCTGACGAATTCCTTCACCAGGGTCTCTGCGATCGTCGCGGCTTCTTGGTTAGGGAGCACATACGACACCGGCCATTTGGTGAAGTAGTCGCTGATGACCAATATGTAGCGGTTCCCTGCCTCGCTAAGCGGGAATGGCCCAGCGAAATCGATGGCCACTCTCTCCATGGGGCCGCCCACGTTGTAGGTCTTAAGTGGACCCCGTCGTCTTCGTCCTGGGCCCTTGCTGGCTGCGCAATCGTGGCACCTCGCAGAGTGGTTCTCCACGTCAGTTCGGCATCCGATCCAGTAGAACCGCTCTCTCAGCTTCTCCAGGGTCTTCTTTATCCCTAGGTGTCCACCAGATGTTCCTCCATGGACTTCCTTCAGGACTTCCTCCGTCATAGCCTTTGGAACGACGACTTGTTCCCAAGATGTCTTCCCGTCGGTGCTCTCCGAGGTACGGCATATGAGGCCATCCCTCACAACCAGCGAGTCCAACTGCGCCCAGTAGGACTTAAACATTGGGCTGCAGTCACTCACAATGTTCCACCCGGGTCTGGGGACACAGGCCCTCTTCCGTCATCATCGTCTGCTTGTGCCCGCGTGAAAGATTCGTGGCTCCAGCTCCCTTGAAGTTCCACGGTAGTCCTTCGGCACTGTATCCCGGTGTTCTCCTCCCTCCTAGTACAGAAGGTGCAGTCTTCGGGGCACTGTCTTCGTGACAGGGCGTCGGCGTTAGAATGCAGTTGGCCTTTCCTGTGCTGAATCTCAAAGTTGTTCTGTTGAAGCCTCTCTAACCACCGCGCGAGTTGACCCTCGGGCTGCTTGAAGTTCAGGAGCAACCGCAGGGATGCATGGTCGGTCCTGAAGAGAAATTCTTGCCCGTACAGGTACTTGTGGAAGTGTTCAATAGTCTTCACGATGGCGAGCAGCTCCTTCCTTGTGACGCAGTAGTTCCTTTCTGGCTTTGACAAGGCCTTGCTGAAGTAGGCCACTACTCTCTCCTCGCCATCCACTACTTGCGACAGGATCCCCCCTATGCCAAAGTCGCTAGCATCGGTATCGACGATGAACCTGGTCCCAGGTCTGGGGTAGGCCAGAATAGGCGCGGTGCACAGAGCCTGCTTGAGTTGTTCGAAGGCACTATGGCATTCTGCTGTCCACGTGAAGAGTTGGTCGATGTAAAGGTTTGGCGATGTCGGCGAATCCTCTCACGAAGCGACGGTAATAAGTGCAGAGTCCCAGGAAGCTTCGTAGTTGGGACTTGTCCTTCGGAACTGGCCACTCCCTCACAGCTGCGGTCTTTTCTGGGTCGGTGCGCACCCCTTCCTCGGAGACAATATGCCCAAGGTACTGGACCTGCTTCTGGAGGAGCTGACACTTCTTGGGGCTCAACTTCAGCTGGGCAGCCCGTAGCTTCACCAAGATCTCCTTCAGGTTGCTGTAGTGCTCCTCGAAGCTTTTTCCAAGAACGATGACGTCGTCTTGGTAGACCAGGCAGGTCTTCCAGTGTAGTCCCCTCAGAATGGACTCCATTAGCCTTTCGAAGGTCGCAGGGGCGTTGCACAGACCGAATGGCATGACGGTGAACTGCCAGAGCCCGCTGCCAACAGAGAACGCCGTTTTCTCGCGGTCCTTAGGGTGGACCTCCATCTGCCAGTAGCCACTCTTTAAATCCAAGGTGGAGAACCATCTTGATCCTGATATGGTGTCCAGCGTGTCATCGATCCGGGGTAGAGGGTAGCCGTCCTTCTTCGTGACGTCGTTCACCCGCCTGTAATCCACGCAGAACCTGGTGGAACCATCCTTCTTCTTCACAAACATGACCGGAGAACTCCAAGGACTATGTGATGGCTCGATCACCCCTTGCTCCTTCATCTCTTCTACCATCCGGTCGACTTCGGCTTGCTTGGCGAGTGGGACACGTCGGAATGGGGCCCTAATCGGTGCGCTGTCCCCAACGTCGATTCTGTGCTGGACCAAGCTTGTCCTGCCGAAGTCTTTGCTCCCCATGGAGAAGACATCCTTGAATTCGTGTAGCAGGTCCTGAAGTTGGCGTGATTGTTCCTCGTCTAAATGATCCTGGGATCCTTGGTACAGCTTCTGTAGTTCTTCTGGCAGGGCGCGTCTTCTTCGGTTGTCCGTCTGCAGGTGTCCGTCCGTCGTGTCTGTGATGCGGGCAATCCAGGTAACGGGCTCGCAGACTCCTAGGTTGGTGTCTCGGTGAACCGTAATATCGTAGTCGTTCAGGTTGGACAGGCGGACGTACGGCCGAGACGTCGTGTTGATGAGAGTCTTGGCAACTAGCAATCCTTTTGTCTGGATGTCCTCATATCTTGGCTCGATGACAGCCACCACTCCCTCAGCAGTTCCGTCGACAATTACGGCGGCGCTGACCTCCGTCCTGGCGGGAACGATGACTTCTTCTCTCAGCCTTACTCGTCGTGCGGTGATGGCCTCGTGTGCTGGTTGCAAAGCAAGTTCCTCACCTCCAAAGTGCAGAGTGTTGGTACTCAGGTCCAAGATGATGTTCTTCTGGTCCAGGAAGTCCAGTCCGATGATCACTTCATTTGATACGTCGGCCACAAGCACTGGATGTTTTATCGCCCGTCGACCAATGAAGAACTCCAGTGATGCTTCGCCATGTACCGGTGTGGTCTCTCCGGTCGCGGTTATTAGCTGGAGGTTCCTTTGTGTGGGTTGCACTCTCCACTCTCCAGTTAACTCCGTTGACGACTCCGTCGACCATCAGGCTGCTATTATCCCTCCGTAACTTCGTCACGCGCACTTGGACTTCCGGGGCTTGACGACTGTCACAAGCCAACCTTTTCCCGCCAAGGCTGGCTAATACTCGTTTCCCTGGGCCACGCTGTTTTCAGACGACTGATTTCCCGTCGGATACCCTCGGCGGCGGCGATCACCGCAGTCCTTGCTCAGGTGGCCTTTCTTACCGCAGCCCAGCAGGTCGGTAGTCCTCTTCCGGGCCGCCTCTCCGGTTGTCTTCCAGCTGTGTCGTTGCTGGTAGTGCCGCGACTATCGAAGAAACGGCTTAGCGCCTCCATCAATTCGTCGGCCAGGGGCTTGGTCTCGTTGGTTTTTGCTGGTTCGTCGACGTCCACTTGACGCACCCACGCGTGCATTCTAGATGCCTGTTTTGCCGTCTCGAACTCAAGTGCGTGGCTCAGCGCATCTGCCAGGGTCTTATTGCGCGCGAGTCGCAGCGCCTGTTGAGTGTCCGAGTCCCGTAGCCCGTCGGTGAATGTCTGCGTCGCAATCTGCTCCAGAAAGTCGGCCGGCGCTGTTGGATAGGCGAGCCTTACGAGGCGTGCGATGCCCATCTCGAACTCCTGCAGGGTTTCCGCGTTCTTCTGTACCCGGGTCCGGAGCTGCATCTGGTAGGCATGCTGAAGATGGCTATCTCCATATCGGGACTCCATATGGGCGATCAGTGAAGCGTAGTCCTGGGATCCAGTCGGGATGGCCTGAAGGACGTTAAGGGCGTCACCTCTCAGCGCTACAATGAGAGCTGTAGCATTTTCTGTGTTGTTCCAGTTATTTATGGAACAGGCTGCCTTGAACTGACGTAAGTAGGTGCTCCACGGGGCCTTTCCGTCGAAGGTTGGGGGCGTCACTCTGCTATGTCCCGTTCCTGATATTCCCGGTGTAACGGTGGGCGGGCGTTGGCGCAGCTCGGCAACTTCCTTTTGTAAGGCGTTGAATTTCTCCTCCACCCCCATCAGCGGGCGTTGGCACAGCTCGGCAACTTCCACTTGTAAGGCGTTGAATTTCTCCTCCACCCCCCATCAGCGGGCGTTGGCGCAGCTCGGAAACTTCCACTTGTAATGTGCCCAACTCTAGGAATGGGTATTCCAAGATTCAGACACCTAGATATCAAGGGAAAGGCTACAGCCGCTTTTGAAAGTTGAGATATTTGAATATCGCGCTACATTACTTCCAGAAGGAAATGGAAAGAATATGCAGCCAAGAGCATGTCAAGTGACGTAGCGAGTAATAGCAGAGGTCGAGACTATTTGTCGATTAAATAGTTAGCCATGGAGTAGAGACTTGAGACTTGGATCAGATTACTGGCACGGCCAAATGAAAGAGAATGCACTTAGTATCAAGTAAATCGGACCAGGGATACCAGAGATATGAGGATTTCTAGATTTCAGCGTGATGCAGCGTGACCCTGACCGTTTTGAATAAAAGCCGGCCGGCCCAAGCAACTTCAGCTCACTTCGAACCAAGCGCTTGCATAACAAGGTGTACTACGCTGAGCCAAGGCACATGGTTGCCGGATCTACGCAGATGTTATCTTCAGATTGTGATAGTCACAAATGTGCTGCGTTACAAGTGGAACTTAGTAAGTTTCCGGTAGGGAGAATCACTAAGGTGATTGTCAATTTTCTACGGACACTGGTGAAATATTTTATTTCTACATGGACATATGCTAGACTTTGTCTAGAAAGTACTTTGTCACAAGTCCAGTAATAATCATTCAATACTTGGATATTTTAGTCCATTTTAGTCAGTTTCATAATTGTAACTTGATAACCACTCCAATCTTTCAGTATATTGAAGGCCAGTCTATCACGGTGTTGTTCATTAGCCAACGCAGGGAAACTATATGTTGCTTCGCGCATGATAGATGGTGATAAGCCATGCCCAGGGAACGATCTTCAGAACAGCCGTTGATTGGTTTAGACTGTCAGTGTTTTCTTGTACTGAAAAGATTTCCGTGAGTTATGTTACAACTGACATATTTGAGAATAGATCACTTAGATCTGACCCCATTTAAGCGAAATGCTATGGCTTTAATAGAAGTCAACATTAAAATGGATCAGCAGTTACTTCAAACTACAAGTAATATCTCCACTATGTCGTGTTAGACAGATTGTGGGTATATAATGGCGGCCGATACAAGGATTATACATGCTTGTCCGTTAGGGCATGTATCTGGATAAATCTGGTACAGACCAGGTTCACTACGCTTCAAGACCATCAAGAAATGTAAGCCACTTTTGACTTTATACTATGCCTAGCTAATTGGAACAAACTATTTTTCTGCAGATGACCAACACATTTATTTTTCTTCGTATTTAAATCTTGCAATGATTTACGCAAGACATATTAGAGTTATTCATAATGTAGAATTTTGGGCTTATGCCGTGTTTTATTATATTGCAATTCGACGCGTTTCGAAAGAAACCATGTCTTTCATCGTCAGGAATAATCTGGAATACGACAATGTTGCTAAGAGAAAGCAACGAAGAACATATAGAAGGTGCCCAAAGATGGACGCCATTGCAATTCGACGCGTTTCGAAAGAAACCATGTCTTTCATCGTCAGGAATAATCTGGAATACGACAATGTTGCTAAGAGAAAGCAACGAAGAACATATAGAAGGTGCCCAAAGATGGACGCCATTATAGCCCCTATAATGGCGTCCATCTTTGGGCACCTTCTATATGTTCTTCGTTGCTTTCTCTTAGCAACATTGTCGTATTCCAGATTATTCCTGACGATGAAAGACATGGTTTCTTTCGAAACGCGTCGAATTGCAATATAATAAAACACGGCATAAGCCCAAAATTCTACATTATGAATAATAACACGGGCCGTGAAAGTCTAAATGACCATATTAGAGTTATTCTGAGTATTTTCAGCACTCAGAACAGTTTAGGATCGATGACCGAGCAGAACGAGCATTTATTTGAATGTTTCATATTTTTGGGTAATCACGGAAAACAACCGATGTAACTGTAAAAGTTAATAATTATTTTTGTTGAGAGATGGATATTTTATCCATATTCGAAGAATCGAACATGTGGATTCTCACATATTGAAATAATAATTAAACACATTTAAAATAATATAACTAATAATAATAATAATAATCCACTAATAATAATAATAATAATAATGACTTTCATAATTTTTCTAAATAATTCTAGGATCTTATATTTTCTAATAATCACATTTATTGAGAGAGAGCCTATGAAGTAGTTTAATCATTTCTAGTTTGGAACAGGTGATTTTCCGAAGGAGAGTGGTTAGCGCAAGCCCGCATTCAACCAATATTACAGTTCTGGTTGAACAGTTAATATTTGCAATGAGCAAAGTATATTTTTCAGATAACACGGAGAGGCATGAAACGGGAAGCAAATAATAATTGTATCAATTAGGATATTTTTGTATTTATATAAAATCATGACGTAAATACACACTCGAAAGTGAAATAAAGATTATCATAAGTATGGTAAATTCACGGGTTGAACTGAATGGTAAAATAAAATAAACTTGTAAGTTTATTAATCTTCCAGTGTTGATAACAAGCAGAGGCTTGATTTTTTGTATAAATTTTGGGAAGAAAATTTATGTGTGTGGAGTAGTTGAAATGCCATTCCCAGGTGCGCATGTTTAAGTCGCAGGAATGAGGAGGTTTTTATTTGAGCATCAATCAAATAGCAGGTTCGATGACTCAGTGTTAAAGGAGTATTGGAACTACACATTGCGTCGTATGAATGACCCGAAGGTTATTTCTTAAAAACCATCAGTTCTTATTTCAACCTTGTTTACGGATCCCATTTAGACTTTGATTTTGCTAGAACCCGGATTTGTCATGATAGTATTTTATTCTTCTTCAGAGGAAGACCTTTGCCGTTGTTGTTGGAATGTTGTGTTCTTACACAAATAATAGAATGGGCCACTGCCAATTAAAAATAATTCTATAACCACGAATAATTTGAAGGATATTTTCAATCCTAGTGCCATGAACTAAATGAATTTATTATGAAGCTACAATTCTTATTTCCGCATCCTGTCGAAGAATTGCAAGTTGTGAAAGTTACTAAAATGGCCACAAATATAAATATTTTTCTTAATAATGATTCCAAGTGGAGAATCGAATAGTTGAATGGTCCAACAATTTATTGATCAAGTTGATGATTCAGAAATCATATATTTTGTAAGGAACTTGAAGTTCATAATCGAGTCACTTCTCGAAACGTTTAATGTCAGAAGAACAATTAATTTAGTTGTGCTTCGCACAATTTCTTCGATGCTATGCTCAATGGTCAAATACTTTTCAGAAGTTGTTATTAATATGTGTACATAATTTGTGTTGATTCAAAGATAATAATATTTTTGACAATATTTTTTTGAAACTGGAAAAATAAGTGAAAGTTAAAAATTCTATGAACAATTATTCTACGAGTGTTAATATTATGTAAAAATTCAACCAGTGAACTACAGTATTTCCAGTAGAGACAATTAAATTTGAACTGGATTTAATCATAAATAATGAATATAGTTTTGGAACACAGTCTACAGGACTAATAATCAGACTTGTGTTTCCAAAGATAATTGTCCAATGTGTTGGAAAATTTCTGTACATTGTGTAAATAGTAATGTGGGTCGCCACACGTGAATGATGCTGCTTTGAGCATTTTATTTTGCAGTCAATTTTAAATTCAGAATAAAATGAGATAATTTTACATGATGTGTTAAGCCCAGTTGAATCTCCTTCTATCCTTATTGTTGCATTGAGCCAAAAATCAGTAAAGCATTTTTTTCATTTGATGTCGTTTTTGCGATTAGCTTTAACCCATCTGGCGCTCCGGGATATTTTGACTCTCGTGCTAACTGATTCTTGGTAAAATGCAAATGTGGTCGTGCGGACTCCGGTCTAAACGGGCACATAAAATAAGATAGAGAGAGACATGGCTTCGAACGTGGGGCTCGAGTTAGACACGGTCAATCGCATGCCGATTTAAATTGTAATAATTTTTTTTATATAAATATTTTTGGGAGTTGAGAGATGTCTGGTTTGGATGAATAAATTAGTAGGAAACCCAATTAGTGGGGAAAATTAAAAATTTAACTGGATTAATAATTAGAATGGAGTTGATTATTTTTGATAATGGCTTAACCATTAGGGCGTCAAGTAAATTCAGTAGTAAACGTTCGATGACTGGACATACGCATTATTAGAATCCAGGTGGAGGATATTTGAGAACTTGCATATTTTTCTTGTGATATTGTGGTAAATGTAATTCGTAAAAGTAGAGAATTTTGTTTTTCCATCACGTCGACATTAGGACAAATCTCATTTTATTAGAGTGATCCAATTAGCTATTCATATTTCTTGTTTTAGTTATAAGCTTGTGTCTGCCAATATTGTATACCCTTAAGTTTTGAATAATAATTGAAAATTATGGAAGAGATGATGAGGATGATGAGGAGTTTGGAAGAGAGTTCCAAAGAGGCTGGAAGACGTGTAGCCGCCATTATGAAAGAAAATACAGAGGCTTTAGAAAAGAAACTTAAAGAAAATTCTGATTCTTTAGAAAATAAACTTAAAGAAAATTCTGATAAACTTAAAGAAAATTTAAATGATAAACTTAAGGAAAATTCTGATCCTTTAGAAAAGAAACTTAAAGAAAATTCTGGGTAAACTTAAAGAAAGTTTAAATGATAAACTTAAAGAAAGTTCTGATTCTTTAAAAGATAACTTGAAAGAAAGTTTAGAGGATAAACTCAAGGAAAATTCTGATTTGTTAGAGAGCAGGTTAAAAGATAATTTGAAAGAAAATTTAAATAGTAAATTTAATTCTATGGAAAATAAATTTAAAGAGAATTCCGAAATTTTGAAAATGTCACTTGAGAGTAAAATGTCTAAATTATGCGAAAAAACACATGAGCTCGAAACTTCATTAGCCACTAACGCTAGTTTAATGGACGATAAATTTGGCGATGCCGATCTAAGATCCCAAAGCTTAGCTGATAGGATAGAACATGGTCTTAGGAAAGTTGGTGAAGACATGATCAACCTAGAAGTCAGAGTGAAGAAAGAGAGCAATGAGATGGCAATTCTAGTTGTTCAACGTTTGACAGAACAATTCAAAGAACTCGTAATGGGAGAAATAAGAGAAGGTGTGATTAATGAATTACAAACTGAAATTAAAACCACATTTATCAATGAAATTAAAGACACACTCAAGCTGGAGAACCAAGAGGGAGTCAAGGAAATTATGGAATCTTTGTCATCCCATATTCAAGTAATTTCCAAAGATATCCAAGCAACTCAGAAGGACATATCAGATATGACAGGGTCGTTGAAAAGTCACGAGGCTGTTATGAACCAGATATCCACTGATGTCAAGGAGAATTGTAAGGAAACCGAAGCAATTAAAAAAATGGCAGAAGAAAACCATAAGGAAATTGAGGCTATGAAAACCCAAATCAAGGACGAGAAACAGTCTGACCATCTGTTGAAAATGCCAAGTGTAAGGGGAAAAGAACAGATACAGATAAACCTAGGAGCAGCTAGAGAAACTGATAGTCAAAGACAGGATGAGGTCAGGACAATATTTCAATCCAACCCCATAACTGTATTCAAGAATGTAGAGGATAAGCCTTCTAAATTTTCAGGGCGAGATTCTGTGACACCCGTAGAATTTTTGAGAGAAGCAGGTGATTACCTGAAAGATTCCAAGATCCCTAAGGAAAGACAGATCCGAGTGATAGGGGAATTTTTGGAAGGTCCTGCACTTCTTTGGTTTAGAGCTTTTAGGTCCACTCTCACCAATTTTGAGGAGTTTTCCCGTGGGTTATTAAAAAGTTTTGGTCCCCGGAAACCCAACAGCAAGTCAGAGCAGAATTATATTCAAAGAGATTCTCGACGTCACAGCCTACTCGATACTCTACGTACTTTTCTGGACAGCTTTCTAAACTACAACATTTAGATCCGCCGATGCCAGATAATGAATTAATTACAGCATTAATACGTCAGTTTCCAGCAGACGTCCAAAGGACTTTGATCGCTGCTGACATCTATAATATGGAGCAATTTGACGAGGTATTGCAGAAACTTGATCATACGAACGCTCAATTCTTCCATCAGAAGGGAGGAAAGAATAACAACGCTGTGTACGCTGTTATGGCCGACAGTTATTCCCAAACACCTCGAGAGATTCGAGAGGGGCGAGAAGAGAAAACGCCGAGGGAAGAGCCCGATAAAAGAGGATGGAATCAGTACAATAACCGATACAGTTACAAACCTTATGCAAGACCGGATGGTGGAAATCGATATAATACTCGATGGAGAAGGCCAAGGGATAATCAAGGAAGGTACGGTACCAAGAAAGAAGGTACTATGGTAGAAACAACAACTACAATAATAGAGGGAATGTGAATACTCGTCAGTCCAATGAAGAGTTCAATAAGGAGACGAGAAAGAACTTGGAAGAAAGACACCAATAAAACTTGCAGTTCTTGGAACAGAGGCCCAATGAACCAGGTCCATCGGGAACACAACAATCCCGGGGGAATGGAAACGAAAAAAAAAACACTTCGAATTCACAGTAGAAGATAGAATTTTAAACACTTTCACTTCCAGAATTATTAAATGGCAAGCAGAGGATGACGACTTAATTCAACATAATGACGAACGGAAAGAAATGGGTACAAGAATTAGAATGCCAATCATATCATGCGAAGTATTCGGTATGCCTGTCGATACTTTAATTGATACTGGGGCTATGCTTTGTCTTGTGAGCGAGAAGCTTTATATTCTGTGGAAGCTCAAAGATAATTTAGAGGAGATTCCAGTATCAGGAATTAAAATCCAAGGAATAATACCCAACAAAATATCTCTGTGTAAAACACAATATTATACTTATGTATTACTATTGGAGGACATGATTTCCGACATGTGTTTGTAGTAATGAAGGACATGGCTTTTGACATGATATTGGGAGCGGATTTCATTCAGAAATATCAAGCAGTGATAGACATGAAGACAGAGACGATCAGATTCAAGAATACCGAAGAGATTAACTTCGAGGGAAAAGAAGAGGAAGACATCGAGGGAGATGCTCAATGGTCTCTGATTTTTCATGAAGCTGAAGGAAGAGAAGTCTACACTGAGAAGGAGTTCCCAGAGCTAGGGAAAATTTTGGAAGAATATCACGATATTTTTGATATTAAACCTGGTGAAATTAAAGATTTTGAATATCGTATTGTGGAAGTAAACAACAATGGAAGCTATGAGATCGCCAATACACGAACTGGTAACATCGTGGGAACTTATAATGCATCGAATTTGAAGATTTACTATTCAAGAACCAGATGATTTAATGTGTAGATAGGAAAAATAAAAATTTTTCAATTTTTATTTTTTGCTAGGTGTGGGGTGGATGTGCCCAACTCTAGGAATGGGTGTTCCAAGATTCAGACACCTAGATATCAAGGGAAAGGCTACAACCGCTTTTGAAAGTTGAGATATTTGAATATCGCGCTACATTACTTCCAGAAGGAAATGGAAAGAATATGCAGCCAAGAGCATGTCAAGTGACGTAGCGAGTAATAGCAGAGGTCGAGACTATTTGTCGATTAAATAGTTAGCCATGGAGTAGAGACTTGAGACTTGAATCAGATTACTGGCACGGCCAAATGAAAGAGAATGCACTTAGTATCAAGTAAATCGGACCAGGGATACCAGAGATATGAGGATTTCTAGATTTCAGCGTGATGCAGCGTGACCTTGACCGTTTTGAATAAAAGCCGGCCGGCCCAAGCAACTTCAGCTCACTTCGAACCAAGCGCTTGCATAGCAAGGTGCTACTACGCTGAGCCAAGGCACATGGTTGCCGGATCTACGCAGAAGTTATCTTCAGATTGTGATAGTCACAAAAGTGCTGCGTTACAAGTGGAACTTAGTAAGTTTCCGGTAGGGAGAATCACTAAGGTGATTGTCAATTTTCTACGGACACTGGTGAAATATTTTATTTCTACATGGACATATGCTAGACTTTGTCTAGAAAGTACTTTGTCACAAGTCCAGTAATAATCATTCAATACTTGGATATTTTAGTCCATTTTAGTCAGTTTCACAATTGAAACTTGATAACCACTCCGATCTTTCAGTATACAGGGTGTCTATAAAAGAACTCCGGGGTTTTGAGGCAAAATATTGTAAGGAAGTAAAAAAGTTATATTAATGATTAATACATGATTGGAAAGGTTACATTTTCAAGTTTTTTTTTACAATTTAATAAAGTTCAATATGAGCCCCGTTAGTGGCACGGCACACATCGTAACGGTAATCCACCTCTTCCCATGTCCTGGCCAGCATGTCTGGGGGGACGGTTGCCACACAATTGATTATTCATTCCCTGAGATGGCCAACATCATGAATTTTCTCCGCCTACACAAGAATCTTGATATGCCCCCAGAAGAAAAAGTCAAACGGAGTCATATCAGGGCCCCTTGGAGGCCATGGAATAGGTCCTACCCTTCCAATCCATCTGTTGCCTAGTCAAGCGTCAAGTGCCTCACGCACACTCAAACTGAAGTGTGGCGGTGTCCCATCTTGTTGGAAGTGGACTAAACCCTTCTCCGCCTCAATGTCATCTAACTGAGGAAAAACATATTCCTTTAACATGTCACAATAGACATCACCATTGATATTTCTTTCAACCAAAATGAAGGGACCTATTACTCTATCATGCATAAGACCACACCAAACATTCACTTTTGGCGTGTCACGTTCATACTCTTATGAACTCATGGGGTGGCTCTGATCCCCAAATTCTGCAATTATATCTGTTTACAGACCCGTTCACATGAAAAGTCGCTTCATCACTAAAAATAACATTTTTTAAAAAATCGTTATTTTCATCGATTTCGTTTAGGATAGAAACAAAAGTCTAATCTCTTAATCTTGTCTGCCGGTTTAATGTGGTGTATGCAATTAAACGAAGTCTTTTATGAACTACCTTACGAACTGTTGTTCTTGGTAACCCCAACTCCAGACTGCGTCTTGTCAATGATTTCTTATTTAAGGGCTTCGAAGGCATGAAGCTCGGATTCTGTCCCCATTCTTTTGTGACACATGCGGCCTACCCGGCGACTTTTGTTTTAAACCACTTCCTGTTTGTTTGAAAGCACTTAACCATTGACGAATGGTTTTATCCGTAGGCGGGTCAACACCATAATTAGGTCGAAAGTTTCTTTGTACCGTAACAACAGAATTAGTTTATATTAGCCAAATAACGCATTGAAACTTTTGTTGCGACGTCGCCATAGCGCGGCAATCCAGACAGCACTGACTGCCACTACGTTGTTTCAAGGTCAACGCTCCGCAGTGCTGCCAACTGTTGATGAAAACATTCCCAATTGGTATGAGTAAAACTTGATGAGCTACTTGTTTCAGAGAAATTAACTACATTTTGCTATATTCTACAGTTATTAAGATACGATTTTTTAAAACCCAGGAGTTCTTTTATAGAAACCCTGTATTGAAGGCCAGTCTATCACGGTGTTGTTCATTAGCCAACGCAGGGAAACTATATGTTGCTTCGCGCATGATAGATGGTGATAAGCCATGCCCAGGGAACGATCTTCAGAACAGCCGTTGATTGGTTTAGACTGTCAGTGTTTTCTTGTACTGAAAAGATTTCCGTGAGTTATGTTACAACTGACATATTTGAGAATAGATCACTTAGATCTGACCCCATTTAAGCGAAATGCTATGGCTTTAATAGAAGTCAACATTAAAATGGATCAGCAGTTACTTCAAACTACAAGTAATATCTCCACTATGTCGTGTTAGACAGATTGTGGGTATATAATGGCGGCCGATACAAGGATTATACATGCTTGTCCGTTAGGGCATGTATCTGGATAAATCTGGTACAGACCAGGTTCACTACGCTTCAAGACCATCAAGAAATGTAAGCCACTTTTGACTTTATACTATGCCTAGCTAATTGGAACAAACTATTTTTCTGCAGATGACCAACACATTTATTTTTCTTCGTATTTAAATCTTGCAATGATTTACGCAAGACATATTAGAGTTATTCTGAGTATTTTCAGCACTCAGAACAGTTTAGGATCGATGACCGAGCATTTATTTGAATGTTTCATATTTTTGGGTAATCACGGAAAACAACCGATGTAACTGTAAAAGTTAATAATTATTTTTGTTGAGAGATGGATATTTTATCCATATTCGAAGAATCGAACATGTGGATTCTCACATATTGAAATAATAATTAAACACATTTAAAATAATATAACTAATAATAATAATAATAATCCACTAATAATAATAATAATAATGACTTTCATAATTTTTCTAAATAATTCTAGGATCTTATATTTTCTAATAATCACATTTATTGAGAGAGAGCCTATGAAGTAGTTTAATCATTTCTAGTTTGGAACAGGTGATTTTCCGAAGGAGAGTGGTTAGCGCAAGCCCGCATTCAACCAATATTACAGTTCTGGTTGAACAGTTAATATTTGCAATGAGCAAAGTATATTTTTCAGATAACACGGAGAGGCATGAAACGGGAAGCAAATAATAATTGTATCAATTAGGATATTTTTGTATTTATAAAAAATCATGACGTAAATACACACTCGAAAGTGAAATAAAGATTATCATAAGTATGGTAAATTCACGGGTTGAACTGAATGGTTGTTATCGTTATTGTTATCTTTTAACCTTGTTTTTTTGTGCTAAAATGTCCGAAAAAAGGAAAAAAACTGTTGTTACGATGGAAGAAAAGTTCCGTACTCGAATAAGGTTAGATGCTGGTGAAACAGCCAAGAAGATTGCCGCGGATATGGGAGTAGGAACAAGCACTGTGAGTGACTGGAAAAAGGCTCGGAGTGATATTGAAAAGTGGTGCTCGTCACAAGCGTCAACAAGTGGTGTTAAAAAACATAAAATGATGAAAAAGGCAGCTAACAATCAAGTTAATGAGGCATTGTTTCTTTGGTTTACCCAAAGAAGAGAGCAAGGGTTTCCTATCTCAGGTCCTTTACTAAAAGAAAAGGCACTACACTTAAATAAGGAAATTGGAGGGGATGAACAGTTTAAAGCAAGTGAGGGGTGGTTGGAAAGCTGGAAAAATCGTCATGGTGTGCGAAAACTACAGATCAGTGGTGAAAAGCTATCGGCTAACCAAGAAGACGTTGAAAAATTTAAAATCTTTTTACACAGTCTAATTGATCAACATGGGATTACTGGAGAGCAGCTTTATAATTGCGACGAGACTGGGCTCAACTATAAAATGCTTCCCACCTAAACTTTGGCTTCCAAGAAAGAAGACAGTGCACCGGGGTATAAGAAGAAAAAGGAGAGGGTCACCATTTTAGCCTGCAGCAACGCTACAGGAGATCACAAGCTTCCATTAGGATTCATTGGAAAATCCAAAAAGCCAAGGGCTTTCAAGAACTTTAAAGACTTGCCTGTCCTACCAGTTTGGTACAGAAACAAGCGCAGCGCATGGATGAACTGCGAAATATTCAGTGATTGGTTTCATAAGCAGTTTGTGCCACAAGTGGAAAAACATTTGTTGAACAATAACTTGCCAAGAAAAGCAGTGCTCCTACTTGACAATGCACCCACACTCCAAGTGAAGACGACTTAAAGATGGAGATATAAAGGGTGTGTTCTTACCACCAAACGTGACATCACTTTGTCAACCTATGGATCAAGGCGTGCTTGAGTCACTAAAGCGAACCTATCGCCGTAGATTACTTTCTGTGTTGATTGCTGGAATGGACGAAAAAGAAAGTGTTACAGAGACGTTAAAGAAGGTGGACATGTTAGACGTGATTATGTGGGTATCCCAGGCATGGGATGAAATAAAACCGTTGACGCTGGTAAGGTCATGGAGGAAGCTCTTAGATCACAAAGCTACTGATAAATGGACGGGGGAGAAAACAGAAGACGTCAATGAAACTTATGCCTGCAATGAAGAAAATCGTCAGATTGCTGAGCTTGTGCAATGCCTGCCTGGTTGTGAAAAAATATATTATTAATCTTCCTGCAGAACTGGGCAAATTTATTTCAATAAAGTAGGTATTTTGACTTTTGCGGCCAATAAAAAAACCCGCACGAAAGACGGCGTTACCTAGCAACGGGGAAGCCATAAATTGGTTAGTAAATGAAGACGAAGTCAACGAAATTACAGACAGTGATATTATAGAAATGGTGTGCAATGATGAGGAAAAAAATCTTTGAACCCGAAGAACAGGACAACGCCCCCATAATGAGTCACTCTGAGGCATTCAAGACCATATAATCTTTATAACTTATGTAGAAAATCAAGATGAAACGAGTGTGACTGAAGTGATGCTTTTAAGAAGATTGAGGGACATGGCATCCAAAAAGCGTGTACAGTGGGTGAAGCAAAAGAAAATCATAAACTTTTTCAAAAACTATTGTAGAAACAGTAGGCCTAAGTGAAGTGCGTGAAGCAACAGAAAATGACAAACATTTTCAAAAAATTATGTAGAAGCAGAATGTAGAGTGTGTTTATGTAAGTACACGTACTGTAAAGCCTATTATTATAATTTAATTATTTTAATTTAGTTTAAAGCAATTCTATTTCTTAGCCTATGTACAGTATACAGTTAACAAAATGATACTAAACCTTTAAAAACATGAAAATTAATCAACAACAAACTCGGGAATTATTTCTGGTCACCTAGCTATTTGTAAAAATAGCCTTGTGATATCCGGATTTTTCCATATCCGGATCGGCCGGTCGCCACATTAGTCCGGATATGACAGGTTATACTGTATTTGATATGGAAATATGAAATTTTGAAACCAAAGGGTGTAGTGACGTCACTAAAATGGTCGCCATTTTTAATAGTGCAAAATATCGAAATTAATAGTATCCTATATGTAAACATGGTAAATAAGCTACATCCATGCAAAATTTCATTTAAATCGGACCTGTGGTTTTAGCATTATTGAGTAACACACAGACAGACAGACAGACAGACAGACATATAGAAAGACAGACACACACCATCTAAAATAGGCGAAATATAAAAATTATCCTAGAAGGACGATCAAAGCATATGTTACGCTTCTCAATGTGAGACACAAAATACGCGAGTCTATAAGGTCTCCGAAAACCTCATTTTAAGGCCCTTAAATTAACAGTGTGTGTGATATTCCCAGAAAAATAACTTCGTTCTGATAAACTTATGAAGGAATGAAAAACCGCTAACCATTGCAACAGTAGCTCAATTGATATTGTCTGGTGTTAATATATAACACCGTTCGAAGAACGGGTACTTCTGCTAAAATATATATAAAAAGGAATGTCTGTCTGTTCGTCTTTTATGCGTTCATAAACCATTCATCCGATTGCGATCAAATTTTGGTGAGTAGTTGTAAACCTTTCGGGATGTTCATAGGCATAGTTAATCCATTTCACAATAGATAGCGCGCGAGTAGTTTAAACAAATGCGTAATGGCGATGCGTTCATATACAATTCATCCGATTGCGATCAAACTTTGGTGAGTTCTTGTGTTATTGAGTAACACACAGACAGACAGACACACACCATCTCATTGTTATATATTAGTACTAGCAGAAGTTCCCGTTCTTTGAACGGTGTTCGGTCTTAACTCCAGACATTATCAATTGAGCTACTGTTGCAATGGTTAGCGGTTTGTCATTCCTTCATAAGTTTATCAGAACGAAGTTAGTTTTCTGGGAATATCACACACACTGTTAATTTAAGGGCCTTAAAATGTGGTTTTCGGAGACCCCTTATAGACTGGCGAATTTTGTGTCTGACAATGAGAAGCGCAACATATGCTTTGATCGTCCTTCTAGGATAATTTTTATATTTCGCCTATTTTAGCATGTATTTTGAGAAGTTTTTCCCTATATCCACCCTTCTCCTGTATTGTTACGGCTGTGAGTTTGTGTCATCGCTCGCCGCATGAGTCACAACTGCCCCAGGGCTGGGCTGTGCCCTGCCTCGTGTATTGCGTGCGCCTTATGCAACAGGGCTACTAGGACAAAGGGATGGTCCAGAATATTCGTGACTCAGCCAGTGGAAAAAGCCTCGAGAAGCCGTGAACCCTGGATGGGTCTAGAAGCATTTATTGAGTCACCGGCCTGCTATATAAGAGCGACCTGTCAAGCAGTGGTTGTTGTTGTGTTTTACGAGCGAGTGCGAGCGTTTATCCTGAGCGACAGAAGTGTGGTGAGTTACGAAACGCAGTGACTTTGTTTCCCAGCTCGTGAACAGCGAAGCAGCGTGTAGCAGGTTTTCGTAAGTAACTGTAGTTTGTGTACATAGGGGAGAGTTGCATGTAGTTCTGTCAAGGCCACCAGACTCATTAGCGAGAAGATTAACTGTTGACAAGTGAATGAGGTCAAGAGCTCTCCATAAGGAAGAGACTTGAGGAAACTGGAGTAAGGAAATAATTGCTTGTATTTGCTGATGAGTGGTGTATGTTCTGGCCGCAATAAAGTTAATTATTTCATTTAGAGGAACAATCTGTGTTGTGTTTCAACCCACCGTAATCCAGTTAACAAAAGTGCCACTAGGGGGGTGGCACGTAACAACTGGTGTCAGAAGCCGGATTACGAACACAAGCACAAGCACAACACCTGGCAGTCCTGGTATCAAAACCCGAGCAGGTCATTTTCTCTAATTTTCCTGTGAGAGCATGCCCTTTACAAGACAAACAACTAAAATGGGGGCGCAATTGGCAGCATTGCTAGAAAAGTTAAATGGCATGGAAACCAAAATGGAGGACGGCCAGAATAATTTAACCAAGGACCTAACTGCCAAATTAGAAGACGGCCAGAAGAAGCTAGAAGACGGCCAGAAGAAGATGGAAGACGGTCAAAATAAGTTAGCGGAGGACCTGAAGAAGATGGAAGACAGCCAGAAAAGTTTAGCCGAGTACCTAACTTCCAAATTAGAAGACGGTCAGAATAAGCTAGCAGAGGACCTGAAGGACGGCCAGAATAAGTTAGCAGAGGACCTAACCGCCAAATTTCTGGATGGCCAGAAAAATCTGGAAGAGTGTCTGCTGACGAAATTAGAGGAGAGCCAAAGGGAATTAGAACAGGGCCTACGTGAGGAAGTCGCAGCAGTGGAAAAGAATTTCGACGCCTTACAAGTGGAAGTTGCCGAGCTGCGCCAACGCCCGCTGATGGGGGTGGAGGAGAAATTCAACGCCTTGCAAGTGGAAGTTGCCGAGCTGTGCCAACGATCGCTGATGGGGGTGGAGGAGAAATTCAACGCCTTACAAGTGGAAGTTGCCGAGCTGTGCCAACGACCGCTGATGGGGGTGGAGGAGAAATTCAACGCCTTACAAAAGGAAGTTGCCGAGCTGCGCCAACGCCCACTGACGGGGGTGGAAGAGACATTCAACGCTCTACGAGAGGAAGTAGCCGAGCTGCGCCAACGCCCGCCCACCGTTACACCGGAAATATCAGGAACGGGACATAGCAGAGTGGCGCCCCCAACCTTCGACGGAAAGGTCCCGTGGAGCACCTACTTACGTCAGTTCGAGGTGACCTGTTCCATAAATAACTGGAACAACACAGAAAAGGCTACAGCTCTCATTGTAGCGCTGATAGGTGACGCCCTTAACGTCCTTCAGGCCATTCCGACTGGATCCCAGGACTACGCTTCACTGATCGCCCATATGGAGTCCCGATATGGAGATAGCCATCTTCAGCAGGCCTACCAGATGCAGCTCCGGACACGGGTACAGAAGAACGCGGAAACCCTGCAGGAGTTTGAGATGGACATCGCACGTCTCGTAAGGCTCGTCTATCCAACAGCGCCGGCCGACTTTCTGGAACAGATTGCGACGTAGACCTTCACCGACGGGCTACGGGACTCGGACACTCAACAGGCGCTGCGACTCGCGCGCAATAAGACCCTGGCAGATGCTCTGAGCCACGCACTTGAGTTCGAGACGGCGAAATATGCATCCAGAATGCACGCGCGGGTGCATCAAGTGGACGTCGACGAGCCAGCAAAAACCAACGAGACCAAGCCCCTAACCGACGAATTAATGGAGGCGCTAAGCCGTTTCTTCGATAGTCGCGGCACCACCAGTAAAGACACAGCCGGAAGGCAACCGGAGAGGCGGCCCAGAAGAGGACTACCGACCTGCTGGACCTGCGGTAAGAAAGGCCACCCGAGCAAGGACTGCGGTGATCGCCGCCTCCGAGGGTATCCGACGGGAAATCAGTCGTCTGAAAACCGCGCGACCCAGGGAAACGAGTATTAGCCAGCCTTGGGGGGCAAAGGTTGGCTTGTGACAGTCGTCAAGCCCCGGCAGTCCAGGTTCGTGTGACGAAGTTACGGAGGGGCAATAGCAGCCTGATGGTCGACGGAGTCGTCAACGGAGAGAGCTGGCCCATGCTAATCGACACGGGAGCATCGAGGACCATCGTCAGTCCCACCGTGATCCCGAGGTGGAGAGTGCAACCGACACAAAGGAACCTCCAGCTAATAACCGCGACCGGAGAGACCGCACCGGTACATGGCAAAGCATCACTGGAGTTCGTCATTGGTCGACGGGCGATAAAGCATCCAGTGCTTGTGGCTGACGTACCAAATGAAGTGATCATCGGACTGGACTTCCTGGACCAGAACAACATCATCTTGGATCTGAGTACCAACACTCTGCACTTCGGAGGTGAGGAACTTGCTTTGCAACCAGCACACGAGGCCATCTCCGCACGACGAGTAAGGCTGAGAGAAGACGTCATCGTTCCCGCCAGGACGGAGGTCAGCGCCGCCGTAATTGTCGACGGAACTGCTGAGGGAGTGGCGGCTGTCGTCGAGCCAAAATATGAGGACATCCAGACAAAAGGATTGCCATTTGCCAAGACTCTCATCAACACGACGTCTCGGCCGTACGTCCGCCTGTCCAACCTGAACGACTACGACATTACGGTTCACCGGGACACCAACCTAGGAGTCTGCGAGCCCGTTACCTGGATTGCCGGCATCACAGATACGACGGACCGACACCTGCAGACGAACAACCGAAGAAGACGCACACTGCCAGAAGAACTACAGAAGCTGTACCAAGGATCCCAGGACCATTTAGACGAGGAACAATCACGCCAACTTCAGGACCTGCTACGCGAATTCCAGGACGTCTTCTCTGTGGGGAGCGAAGACTTCGGCGGGACAAGCTTGGTCCAGCACAGAATCGACATTGGGGACAGCGCACCGATTAGGGCCCCATTCGGACGTGTCCCGCTCGCCAAGCAAGCCGAAGTCGACTGGATGGTAGAAGAGATGAAGGAGCAAGGGGTGATCGAGCCATCACATAGTCCTTGGAGTTCTCCGGTCATGCTAGTGAAGAAGAAGGACGGTTCCACCAGGTTCTGCGTGGATTACAGGCGGGTGAACGACGTCACGAAGAAGGACAGCTACCCTCTACCCCGGATCGACGACACGCTGGGCACCATATCAGGATCAAGATGGTTCTCCACCTTGGATTTGAAGAGTGGCTACTGGCAGGTGGAGGTCCACCCTAAGGACCGCGATAAAACGGCGTTCTCTGTGGGCAGCGGGCTCTGGCAGTTCACCGTCATGCCAATCGGTCTGTGCAACGCCCCTGCGACCTTCGAAAGGCTAATGGAGTCCATTCTGAGGGGACTACACTGGAAGACCTGCCTGGTCTACCTAGACGACGTCATCGTTCTGGGAAAAAGCTTCGAGGAGCACTACAGCAACCTGAAGGAGATCTTGGTGAAGCTACGGGCTGCCCAGCTGAAGTTGAGCCCCAAGAAGTGTCAGCTCTTCCAGAAGCAGGTCCAGTACCTTGGGCATATTGTCTCCGAGGAAGGGGTGCGCACCGACCCAGAAAAGACCGCAGCTGTGAGGGAGTGGCCAGTTCCGAAGGACAAGTCCCAACTACGAAGCTTCCTGGGACTCTGCACTTATTACCGTCGCTTCGTGAGAGGATTCGCCGACATCGCCAAACCTTTACATCGACCAACTCTTCACGTGGACAGCAGAATGCCATAGTGCCTTAGAACAACTCAAGCAGGCTCTGTGCACCGCACCTATTCTGGCCTACCCCAGACCTGGAACAAGGTTCATCGTCGATACCGATGCCAGTGACTTTGGCATAGGGGGGATCCTGTCGCAAGTAGTGGACGGCGAGGAGGGAGTAGTGACCTACTTCAGCAAGGCCTTGTCAAAGCCAGAAAGGAACTACTGCGTCACCAGAAAGGAGCTGCTCGCCATCGTGAAGACCATTGAACACTTCCACAAGTACCTGTACGGGCAAGAATTTCTCATCAGGACCGACCATGCATCCCTGCGGTGGCTCCTGAACTTCAAGCAGCCCGAGGGTCAACTCGCGCGGTGGTTAGAGAGGCTTCAACAGTACAACTTTGAGATTCAGCACAGGAAAGGCCAACTGCATTCTAACGCCGACGCCCTGTCACGAAGACCGTGCCCCGAAGACTGCACCTTCTGTACTAGGAGGGAGGAGAACACCGGGATACAGTGCCGAAGGACTACCGTGGAACTTCAAGGGAGCTGGAGCCGCGAATCTTTCACGCGGGCACAAGCAGAAGATGATGACCTGGGACTGATAGCCGAATGGAAGAGGGCCTGTGTCCCCAGACCCGGGTGGAACATTGTGAGTGACTGCAGCCCAAAGTTTAAGTCCTACTGGGCGCAGTGGGACTCGCTGATTGTATGGGATGGCCTCATCTGCCGTATCTGGGAGAGCACCGACGGGAATACATCTCGGGAACAAGTCGTCGTTCCAAAGTCTATGACGGAGGAAGTCCTGAAGGAAGTTCATGAAGGATCATCTGGTGGACACCTAGGGATAAAGAAGACCCTGGAGAAGCTGAGAGAGCGGTTCTACTGGATCGGATGCCGAACAGACGTGGAGAACCACTGCGTGAGTTGCCACGATTGCGCAGCCAGCAAGGGCCCAGGACGAAGACGACGGGGTCCACTGAAGACCTACAACGTGGGCGGCCCCATGGAGAGAGTGGCCATCGATGTTGCTGGGCCATTCCCGTTAAGCGAGGTAGGGAACCGTTACATATTTGTCGTCAGCGACTACTTTTCCAAATGGCCGGAGGCATATGCGCTCCCTAACCAAGAAGCCGCGACGATTGCAGAGACCCTGGTGAAGGAATTCGTCAGCCGGTACGGAGTACCCCTGGAGCTTCACTCCGACCAAGGGAGGAACTTCGAGTCGCAGGTGTTCCAGAACCTATGCCAGCTGCTGGGAATCCGGAAGACAAGGACAACGCCGCTACACCCTCAGTCCGACGGGATGGTAGAGCGATTCAATCGCACCATCGAGAACCATCTCCGAATAGTTGTCAGCGAGCACCAGAGGGATTGGGACAAACATCTTCCACTATTTCTCCTGGCCTACCGCGCCGCCATGCATGAAGCCACCGGGTGCACACCAGCCAGGGCCATGTTTGGGAGGGAGCTCCGTCTACCTGTCGATCTTGCCTTCGGCCGACCTGGGAATGATCCGATCCCGGTAAGCCAGTATTGTCAAGAACTGGTCGACCAACTGGAGGACGTGCACGCGTTCGCGAGGAGGAAACTGCGGATCGAGACCGACCGAATGCAGACCCGATACGACCAACAGACGGATGCCGGCGGATTCCACGAGGACGACCTGGTCTGGCTCTTCAACCCATTACGGAAGAAAGGCCTGTCACCCAAACTGCAGAAGTCCTGGGTGGGCCCGTACCGAGTCGTGAAACGGATCAACGATGTCGTCTACAGGATCCAGCGGAGCCCGAGGGCGAAGATGAAGATCGTGCATCGAGATCGCCTGGCAGCCTACGGAGGGACACAGACGGACCAATGATTGATCGGGACGATCAGCCTTTTTAGGAAGGGGGTGGTGTTACGGCTGTGAGTTTGTGTCATCGCTCGCCGCATGTGTCAAAACTGCCCCAGGGCTGAGCTGTGCCCTGCCTCGTGTATTGCGTGCGCCTTATGCAACAGGGCTACTAGGACAAAGGGATGGTCCAGAATATTCGTGACTCAGCCAGTGGAGGAAGCCTCGAGAAGCCGTGAACCATGGATGGGTCTAGAAGCATTAATTGAGTACCGGCCTGCTATATAAGAGTGACCTGTCAAGCAGTGGTTGTTGTTGTGTTTTACGAGCGAGTGCGAGCGTTTATCCTGAGCGACAGAAGTGTGGTGAGTTACGAAACGCAGTGACTTTGTTTCCCAGTTCGTGAACAGCGAAGCAGCGTGTAGCAGGTTTTCGTAAGTAACTGTAGTTTGTGTACATAGGGGAGAGTTGCATGTAGTTCTGTCAAGGCCACCAGACTCATTAGCGAGAAGATTAACTGTTGACAAGTGAAAGAGGTCAGGAGCTCTCCATAAGGAAGAGACTTGAGGAAACTGGAGTAAGGTAATAATTGCTTGTATTTGCTGATGCGTGGTGTATGTTCTGGCCGCAATAAAGTTAATTATTTCATTTAAATGAACAATCTGTGTTGTGTTTCAACCCACCGTAATCCAGTTAACAAAAGTGCCACTAGGGGTGTGGCACGTATCAGTATGGAAAGTACGGTGAGGAGTTTTATAAATGATTGGTATATTGACTCATGTTTACCATACCAAATTTTACGATGCACCAAGCATCCGAACGCGATTTATAGGCGTACATAAAGATACACAGAAAGACAGACCGACAATTCTATTGTCTACAACATATCACCCTGATATCCAAATATGGGTATATCTACCATACATATCAAACAAAATCATCCCTACGATGGACCCGTACGTCGACAAAAAAAAAAAAAAAAAAAAAAAAAAGATTAGTTAAAATGTGCTCTCAAACTAAATTCACCTATCGTGTACTTCCTGACGTGAAATAGATTTGAAAGCCTTGTAGACGAAACGCAATACACCTCACATAAAAAATGACCCTCTACGTTGTGTTAGGTCCCCATACACAGGAAGAGCTCTTTCATAAATTATAAAGGCTTGTGGTGCATGGAAATTCAGGTTATTTAGCCTCAAATGGCCCAAATTCCTAAAAGCCGCAAAAAATGCTGATTCAATTCAGGAATTTTTGAAAATAATGTTGCTGTTTGTAGATATAATAGACTTTCTGTACTATATGTGAAATTGCATGAAAAAATTCTAGGTTACTCCTTGACCCCCTTAATTGCATTGACGAATTATACTGTCTACTGTACGTTGGTTCCGTGATAACCTTATAGCCATTTGCAAACTTTCACAGAAATGTAATAAATAGAGTAGCCTAATAATAATATCGTATGGCCTCGGATGCCGGGTGCAAGCTTCGTAATTTGACACCCAGAGGGTAGCTTGCATGTCGAAATTTCGTTGTTCCTTGAATCACTATGAAAGTCAAGGAGGATAGCTATCTAAGCTCCTTGATCACTATAGCGCTTTCTAGTAGAGATATGAGGAACTTTGTGTTGGCGGAAACTCCTGAGGTTAATTTTGCCATTATGAACACGCCCTACTGAATTCAAATGGGTTCTTTGACATGCCAACATCGTATGACATGCGAGTCGTATTTTTGCCGGCTTTCAAAAATCACGTACAGGCCGGGCGTTTGTTTTAGACGATTGCCCTTGACCTTGAAGCCTGCCGGTGAGCCTGTACACAGTCACTCTCTCACCCTATCACTTCACATTTGTCACCACCGATCTGATGTAATGGATTTCCAGACTTGAGCAGACAGCACATTCCACGTCGAAGTATTGTGTGACACGGAAGTACACGTTACGTAGTTACGAACAGAACGTCATTATATTTGCCAGTGACTATAATTCAGCAATAGTGTGAAACAGCTTTATCAATCATTGGATAATGTTGTCATGGTTACCGATTTCCATTCCTTCATTAGTTTCTTAAATTAAATTAAATTAGTTTTCTGGGAATATTACAGATACTGTTGGTTTTAGAGCCTTATAATGTAGTTTTCGAGACCCCCAAAATTTTGTTTCTGGCACCGAGGGGTTTTGTCTCCTCGTTGTACGCCATAATATAATACTACTAATAATAATATAATATGGGGATAGGAATATAATAGACCTGCCGTACCACACCCGCAGGTGTAAATCGCGTGAAAAAATTCTAGTGTACCCCTTGACCCCCTTAAGCGCATTATACGTATTGATGAATTTTACAGCTTAATTTGGTTCCGTGATAACCTTCTAGCTGTTGGCAAACTTTCACACTAATGTAATTAATGGAATTGCACTGCGTCTTACAGCAATAGATGGACCTCTGAGAATCTGTTGGCATGGTTACCGGCTTGTATTTGTTCATTAGTTTATTAAATGAAATTAGTTTTCTGGAAATATCTCAAAAATGGTTGGTTTTAGGGCCTTAAAATGTGGATTTCGAGTTTTGTCTCTCACATTGAGGGGCTGAAAATGATCTTTGTCTCGTCCTTCTACTCCTATTTCAGCATGCATTTTAAGGGGGTAGGCCCTCTTTTATGAGAGGTACGGAGAAGGGTTACATCAATGATTAGTGTCGTGCCTCTGATGGATATCTGTACCAAATTTTACGTTGATACACCCAGCCGTTCTCGAGTTATAAGGGAACAAAATTGTCCACAGACAAACAAACAAACAAACAAACAAACAAACAGACAAACAGACCAAAACATTATTTTCGCGCGCATCCATAATAAAACAGTCTGAAACGCGTAAATAACTCAAATTTCCGTAGAAATTGCGAAAGAAACATACAAACTTTAATTTTTATGTATGTAGAGATATACTGCACCGCTCGGTGTTGACCGTGTTTTATTGCACAAATTTAGGTTTTACTCGCTAACCGTTGGAGATATACGAAAAGTGATAAGGACCTTCTGGATAGAAAATTAAATGTTAATCTCGTGTATGCATCAAAAGTTTGCTATTTCTTAGCGTTCTCTTTTTATTTGAAATGGAAATATGAAATTTTGAAACCAAAGGGTGTAGTGACGTCACATATGTGGGTTTTACTCGCTAACCGTTGTAGATACACGAAAAGTGATAAGGACCTCTCGGATAGGAAATTAATTTTGAAGCTCGTATGTGTCATCAAAGGTTTGCTATTTCTTAGCGTTCTCTTTTTATTTGATATGGAAATATGAAATTTTGAAACCAAAGGGTGTAGTGACGTCACTAAAATGGTCGCCATTTTTAATAGTGATAAGTATCGAAATTAAAAGTATCCTATATGTAAACATGGTAAATCAGCTACATCCATGCAAAATTTCATTTAAATCGGACCAGTGGTTCTTGCGTTATTGAGTAACACACATACAGACAGACACACACCATCTCATTTTTAGCCTACTTTCGATTTTTGCAAAAAATGAAAGTAGACTTATGAGATCAACACAGGGCGAAAAAAGTGTGTCTGTCTGTGTGTGTGTATGCGTGTGTGTGAGTCTGTGTGTGTGTGTATGTGTGTGTGTGAGTCTGTGTGTGTGTGTGTCTGTGTGTGTGTGAGTGTGTGTACTCTGAATGTCTGTCCCCCCCTATCAATTCGAACACGGTGAATGCGAATTGAACGAAATTTGGTACAAAGGTAGCACTAGCAAAGGACACCTCAGTGTCATGTTTTATATCGCCGCCATCTTTACTAAAACTGAATGGCGGCCACTCAAACGTTCAAAACATAAAATCAAATAACGACTAACCAAATCATCCGATCTCTACCAAATTTGGTAACAACATACCTCCGTATAGGATGCGTCTTGTGACCAAACTACAAGGTCGTCCGCCATACCATTTTAGGATGGCGGCCGTGCGAATTATGCAAACTTTATAATCCATATCATGGGACCCACCAGTTCCGATTATCGAGCCGAGAATCGTTTTAACTGTTCTAAAGGAAGAGGCACGTTCGAAATTAAAAGTTTATTTTGTAATACTATAGTGCAGACGTGATTTTAAAAAGCTGAGCCGATTCAGTAATAAGACAAGATGGCAGCGGATATCTTGTGCCTGACTTATATTTCACTAATTTGAGCATTGCATGCAATATAGCGTACTGATACAAAATAAATAAACTTTGTATGAAATGCTTTATATATAAATAATATACTCCAGTGATGAAATCGTTTAGTATAAATCATTATTTGCTAACAAGTTCTATGTAAGTCATTTTATATAGAACGTTATTCGTTGACACAATTAGCTCAGTGGTAGAGCGTTAGCCTATCGCTCAAATGCCTATGGTTCAAACCCGATCAGAGCTATTTTTTTTTTTGCTTGAAATGTTATATGTTTATTGTTTTGTAATGACTCAGATGTTTTAAAATTAAGCGTTATATTGTGCATATTATGGTGTAAAATATATATTTAATTAAAACATAATTTGCCAGCAGATTTACTCGAGACATCTAGCTGCCAAAAAGGTAACTGCACGCCGCTACTTATTAACTTCCAGATTTTATTGAAAAGTTTTTTCTTCTGGCCACTAGAATGCACTCGCTCTGTTAGGATTATATTGTTCGATATTTCACCACTAGATGTCACGACTAGTCTACGTGGGGCTCCATTGATTACTATACCATTGGCATTCTATGCGCATCGAATTTGAAGAATGACAAGATGATACTACGATACATTTTTACTTTTTATTTTAAAGGGTTTGTAACAGCCTATTGTGCGTTATTTGAAAATGTTAATTGAAGTAAAGAACCAAACGATTTCACATAGTATCTGAACTCAACCGTTGGTGCTAGTTCAGGATATTAATTAATACTTTTATTTCAGCCAAATAGCAATCGAAAATATCCACATAGTTGGTATACACACGTCTCTGTAGGGTCATGGAAAGATTTGTTAATTCAATTAGGGTTGTGAAAGTCATACGCAGCCAGACGTGTAAAGACATGCCTCAACTCAAAGTTGGATGTTGCCCGCGTCAGGCCGATTATGTAATAATAATAATAATAATAATACTAAAAAAATAATAATAATAATAATAATAATAATAATAATAATAGTAATAATAATAATAATAATGTTATTGGTTTTACGTCCCTTGTAACTACTGTTGCATTTTTAGACGCCGGGGTGCCAGAATTTTGTCCCGAAGGGGATCTTTAACGTGCCAGTAAATCTACTAACACGGCTCCCTCGCATTTGTGCACCCTCAAATGCCAGCTGACTGCGCCAGGATACGAACCTGAAACATACGGTCCAGCAAGCGAGAACGTTACCGTTGAGCCACGCCGCCAGTCCGGTCGATTATGTCTGCAGATCCATAACATTCTTTAGATACTTCTTATCTTTCTTTCTTCAATGATGGTAGCAGTTTTTATCTAGGTTGTGGCGTTTGGTAGAGGTAAATCGTTTCTAAGGTCTTCAACAAAGAATAGTTCTATTATACTCTTTGATAATAACAACGAGTTATAACTATACTCATACATTTAGGAGAAAGTAGGCTATATGTACTTTACTGAACATCTTGTTATATATTAGTATGATGATAGTATGATGATGATGATATACTGTAACATTGTGAAAAAGCATAAAGATCCAAATACTCACATACAATAACCGGCCCAAAGAGTATAAAATTAGACTCAAAATCACGTATCTGTTCGGAGCCCACAAAGTACTTCTATAAATAAAACAGTTCATGTAGAGACTAACATAGACCAACATCGCTCGGCGTTAACCGTGTTTTAAAATACATATTTAGGTTTTACTCGCTAACCGTTGGAGATACGTGAAAAGTGATGAGGACCTTTCGGATAGAAAATGAAATTCTATAGCTCGTAGTGCCATCAAAAGTTTGCTATTTCTTAGCGTTCCCTTTTTATTAGAAATGGAAATATTAAAATAGTCGCCATTTTTAAATAGTGCAAAATATCGAAATCAAAAGTAGCCTATATGTAAGCCTGGTAAATCAGCTACATCCATGCAATATTTCATTTAAATCGGACCAGTGGTTCTTGCGTGATTGAGTAACAGACAGACACACAGACCGACACACAGACACACACCATCTCATTTTTAGCCTACTTTTCACATTTTGCAAAAATGAGGAAAAAGTAGACTTATGAGATCGAACCGGGAAAATGTGTGTCTGTCTGTCTGTCTGTCTGGCTGGCTGTGTGTGTCTGTGTGTGTCCCCCTATCAACTCCTAAACGGCTGCAGCAATCAAAACCAAATTTAGTATGAGTAAAGAAAGATGTGCACCGGAATATCTCACGTCCATATTTGAAAATGATGTCAGTGCTACCAACTGCTGAAAAAACGCACTAGAAATTTGAGCCTCATGTTGGATATCTCGCAAGGTATGCATGGGAGCTATTCCAAAATTGGTACACATGCAGATAATACTATTTCCGTTTAATATCCAGGAGCCCAACAATGACGGTGTTGCCAAAATAATTTTAAGCCTTCTGATATGTCCAATGTTTAAATGCATATAACTTCTACACTATCAATTGGATTTCAACCGAATTTTGTATGTAATATCTGTACATAAACAGATATGATTGAGCGTATTCTTAAGAGCCACCAGGGCTGCCAACTGTTAATAATTGCTCTCTCTATTTTTTTTTCCAAGTACCAATATATCAGAAAGTATGCAAGCCAACAGCTTTAAACTATGCACACGTATATTCTGACATTTTAGATTAATTTGGAGTAACTTATATACGTCAATTCTACCAACATGATTATAAGCCTGCTGATAGTACCAATTTTTAAATACATGTAACTTCTATACTATCAGTTGGATTTCAACAAAATTTCGTATGTGCTATGTGTACCATAACAGATATGACTGTAAGTATTGTTAAGATCAATCAGGGCTGCCAACTGTTAATAAATGCTGTCCATATTTTTTTACCCTAATATCAATATATCAGAAAGTATGCAAGCCAACAGCTCTATATTTTGCACACGTATGGCACCTGACATTGTAGATTAATTGGGAGTAATTAATACAAGGCAGTGCTGCCAACATGATTCTATGCCTGCTGATATGTACAATTTTAAAATACATGTAACGTCTATACTAACAAATGGATTTAATGCAAAATTGGCACAACAAGATATCATAATATTTCAGATTATTTCTGACCAGCACACGCATGGTATTGTTGGCAACATGCTTTTACGCGTGCTGATAGATCCAGTGTCTAACTGCATGTAACGTCCATTGGACTTCAACCTAATTTTGTATTCTGTACATTAAGAGATGGAACTAAGAATATATTCAGTCACCAGGGCTGCCAACTGTAGTGCTCTATTAAGCTACATTATACCAGGTATATTTTGAACTAATTTGATATTTCGATATTACCAACTTAATTTTGTCATTATTCTAGATAGGTGCATATACTGTAGAATAATCATTGGCATGAAAAGTAGGCTGTATAGTTCTTCACGGAACTTCTTGTTATATATTAGTATGATAGTATGATGATGATGATATACTGTAACATTGTGAAAAAGCATAAAGATCCAAATACTCACATGCAATAACCGGCACAAAAAGTATACAATTAGACTCAAAATCATGTCTCTGTTCGGATCCCACAAACTACCTCTATAAATAAAACAGTTCATGTAGAGACTAATATAGACTAACATCGCTCGGCGTTGACCGTGTTTTAAAATTCATATTTAGGTTTTACTCGCTAACCGTTGGAGATACACGAGAAGTGATAAGGACCGTTCTGATAGAAAATGAAATTCGATAGCTCGTAATGCCATCAAAAGTTTGCTATTTCTTAGCGTTCTCTTTTTATTAGAAATGGAAATATGAAAACAGTCGCCATTTTTAAATAGTGCAAAATATCGAAATCAAAAGTAGCCTCTATGTAAGCCTGGTAAATCAGCTACATCCATGCAAAATTTCATTTAAATCGGACCAGTGGTTCTTGCATGATTGAGTAACAGACAGACACACAGACACACACCATCTCATTTTTATATGTTAGTATGATTACATGAAGATTATTGTGTATGTGTTTTATTCAAACTTCAATCGCATGATTAGGACACAAGAAATAAAAGCGGGATTTTAAAATATGGCTCAGCCACCATATTGTGGTTATGAAAAAAATTTAAATGTATTAGATGCCAGTCGATTAAAATTTGTATAAGCATATACAGTATCAAGTTTCACTGCGCTCGGATGGTTAAAACGCAAGACGTCCATTTGAATACTTAAATTTCGCGTCGCCGCCATCTTGGATTTGTGCTCGCCAGGTTATTGAACGTCCAATATGTGAAGTTATGCTTATAGCCTCTATACACTTACAACATTTCAGTTTGATTACTGTAGTAGATTAATAGATATTGAGAACCGTCTAAATATTTCGGATGGTCGCCATGTTGGATTATAATAAATGTAGGCCATGGAGTTATGTACTATCAGATGATGATTATTACGTACGTTCATTATGCAAATGTTGATTTCGATGGCATGATTAGAAAACAAGAAATGAAAACTTAATTTTCGAAATTCACACAGCCGCCATCTTGACGTTTCATAAACAATTGAACTAAATAGATAACAGTGAATTACAATGCGTATAAACATTTGCTGTACCAAGTTTCATTACGTTTGGATCATTAAATCGCGAGAAAAGTGTATTTAAATTTTTCAACTTCCCTTGGCCGCCATGTTCGTTTTAAAGTTAACCGGTTTATGAAAGTCTCACAGGTGAACTTCCAGTAGTACCCTTTATTCCCGTACAAAATTTCATGGTGATAGCGGTAATAGTTTCAGAGATATAGAATGCCGGTGAAATATTTCGCACAGCCGCCATCTTGAGGTTATATAAACATTTGTACGAAGTTAGATGTCGGCGTATTACAATGTCTATAAACATATACTGTACCAAGTTTCATTGCGTTTGGTTGGTTAAATCGCGAGAAACTACTATTTAAATGTCGCAAATTCGCTTGGCCGCCATGTTGGTTTTGTAGTCACCAGGTTTTCAAAAGTCACATAGGTGAACTTCTAGTAGTTCCCTTTATCACCCTACAAAATTCCAGGCTGATATCGGTGATAGTTTTGGAGATATTGAATGATAGTGAAATATTTCGCACAGCCGCCATGTTGGATTGGTGAGACGTAACACATTTTGAAGGGCACGGTCGGTGTCGTACGAAATATTGCTATGGACTTACCGAGTTTCATAGAAATCGCTGCAGCCGTTTAGAAGTTATTAGGAGGACACACACACACTCCTCACACACAAAAAAAGGCACACACTCACGGACAAAAGGTGATCTCATAAGCCTATTTTTACAAAATTGAAAATAGGCTAAAAATGAGATGGTGTTTGTCGTTCTGTCTGTCTGTTACTCAATCACGCAAGAACCACTGGTCCGATTGAAATGAAATTTTGCATGGATGTAGCTGATTTACCAGGTCTACACATAGGCTACTTTTGAGTTCGATATTTTGCACTATTTAAAAATGGTGACTATTTTCATATTTCCACTTCAAATAAAAAGAGAACACTAAGAAATAGCAAACATTTGATGGCACATACGAGATTTAAAATTTAATTTTCTATCCGAAAGGTCCATATCACTTTTCGTGTATCTCCAACGGTTAGCGAGTAAAACCCACATTTGTGACGTCACTAGACCGTTTGGTTTCAAAATTTCATATTTTCATTTCAAATAAGAATGGTCCGATTGAAATGAAATTTTGCATGGTTGTAGCTGATTTACCCGGTTTACACATAGGCTACTTTTGATTTCGATATTTTGCACTATTTAAAAATGGCGACTATTTTCATATTTCCATTTCAAATAAAAAGAGAACGCTATGAAATAGCAAACGTTTGATGGACCATACGAGCTTTAAAATTAAAATTTATATCCGAAAGGTCCTTATCACTTTTCGTGGATCTCCAACGGTTAGCGAGTAAAACCCACATTTGTGACTTCACTACACCGTTTGGTTTCAAAATTTCATATTTCCATTTCAAATAAAAAAATAACGCTAAGAAATAGCAAAATTTTTATGGTATATGTGAGCTTTACCTAGTTTACACATAGGCTACTTTTGATTTCGATATTTTGCACTATTTAGAATTGGCGACTATTTTCATATTTCCATTTCAAGTAAAAAAGAACGCTAAGAAATAGCAACATTTTGATGGTATGCGTGAGCCTTAAAATTTAATTTTCTATCCGAAAGGTCCTTATCACTTTTCGTGTATGTCCAACGGTTAGCGAGTAAAACCTAAATTTGTGCAATAAAACACGGTCAACACCGAGCGGTGCAGTCTATCTCTCTACTGTATATATAAAAATGAAAGTTTGCCTGTTTTTTCTGAATTTCTACGGAAATTTGAGTTATTTACGCATTTCAGACTGTTTTATGATGGATGCGCACGATTTTTTTCTGTCTGTTTGTTTGTCAGTGGACAACTTTGTTCCCTTATAACTCGAGAACGGCTGGGTGTATTAACGTAAAATTTGGTTCAGATATCCATCAGAGGCACGACACTAATCATTGATGGAACTCTTCTCCGTACCTCTAGTAAAAGGGGGCCTACTCCCTTAAAATGCATGCTAAAATAGGCGTAGATGGACGTGACAAAGCTCATTTTCAACCCCTCAATGTGAAAGACACAACTCGGGGGCCCCAAAGGGTCTAAGAAATCCACATTTTAAGGCCCTAAAACCAACGGTTTTTGAGATATTTCCAAAAAACTAATATCATTTAATAAACTAAAGAACGAATGCAAGCCGGTAACCATGGCAACAGATTCTCAGAGGTCCATCTATTGCTGTAAGACGCAATGCAATTCCATTAATTACATTAGTGTGAAAGTTTGCATACGGTTAGAAGGTTATCACGGAACCAAATTAAGCTGTAAAATTCATCAATACGTATAATGAGCTTAAGGGGGTCAAGGGGTACTCTAGAATTTTTTCGCGCGATTTACACCTGCGGGTGTGGTCTGGCAGGTATATTATATTCCTATCCCTATATTATATTATTATATTAGTATAATATTATGGCGTACAACGACGAGACAAAGCCCTTCGATGCCAGAAACAAAACTTGGGGGCCTCGAAAACTACATTATAAGCCTCTTAAACCAACAGTATCCGTAATATTCCCATAAAACTAATTTAAACCTAATTTAACAAACTAATGAAGGAATGGAAATCGGTAACCATGACAACATTATCTCAAGGGGTGGCATCCAACTTTCCATCTATTTCTGTAAGAAGCAATGCCACTCCATTTATTAGGCTACATTTCTGTGAAAGTTTGCAAATGGCTATTAGGTTATCACCGAACCAACTTAGACTGTACAATTCATCAATGCAATTAAGATTTTTTCTCGCAATTTTCACGTGCCACATAAAGTACAGAAGGTCTATTATATCTCCAAACAGCATCATTATTTTCAAAAATTCCTGAATTGAATCAGCATATTTTGCGGCTTTTAGGGATTTGGGCCAATTGAGGCTAAAGAACCTGAATTTTCATGCACCACAAGCCTTTATAATTTATGAAAGGGGTCTTCCTGTGTATGGGAACCTAACACAACGTAGAGGGTCAGTTTTTATGTGACGTGTATTGCGTTCCGTCTACAAGGCTTTCAATTCTATTTCACGTCATGTAGTACACGTTAGTTGAATTTAATTTGAGAACACATTTTAACTCATCATTTATTTTTTATTTATTTTTTGTCGACATATGGGTTCATCGTAATGATGATTTTGTTTGATACTTTGTGGTAGATATACTCATATTTGGATACCTTGTCTATTGTAGACAATAGAATTGTCTGTCTGTCTTTCTGTGTATCTTTATGTACGCCTATAACTCGTGTTCAGATGCTTGGTGCATCGTAAAATTAAGTATGGCATTCATGAGAGTCAATACACCAATCATTTATAAAATTCTTCACCGTATTTTTCATACAGTAGAAAGGTGGATATAGGGAAAACTTCTCAAAATACATGCTAAAATAGGCGAAATATAAAAATTATCCTAGAAGGACGACCAGAGCATATGTTGCGCTTCTCAAGGTGAGACACAAAATTCGGGAGTCCATATAGGGTGTCCGAAAACCTCATTTTAAGGCCCTTAAATTAACAGGGCGTGGGATATTCCCAGAAAACTAACTTCGTTCTGATAAACTTATGAAGAAATGACAAACCGCTAACCATTGCAACAGTAGCTCAATTGATAATGTCTGGTGTTAACACCGAACACCGTTGGAAGAACGGGTACTTTTGCTAGTATGACATGCAATTAGTTTTCTGGGAATATCTCAGAAACTATTGGTTTTAGGACCTTAAAATGTGATTTACGGGGACCCTTTAGGACCCTCGATATTTGCATCTCATATTGAGGGGCTGAAAATAAGCTTTGTCTCGTCCTACTACGCCTATTTCAGCTTGTATTTTAAGGGAGTAGGCCCACTTTTATGAACGATACGGAGAAGAGTTGCATCAATGATTATTTTCATGCCTCTGATGGACATCTCTGCCATATTGTACGTTGACCTATCCAGCCATTATAAGGGCACAAAGTTGTCCACAGTCTAACAAAAATTTAATTGTTGCGCGGATCCATCATAAAACAGTCTGAAACGCGCAAATAACGCAAATTTCCGTGAAAATTCAGAATAAAAAGATAAAATTTCATTTTTTTTATATATAGGGATTCCGAAACCATATCGAAAACCTAATTAGGTTGAATAGAATCGTCGGGGAATTTTGTGAAAAAGATTATAAGAACTTGCAACAAAAGGCGTGCCAGTAGAACAAGGTTGGTGAGAGCCGGGTTAGGGGAAGGGAGCGGAGCTGACGGTGTGGGATTCCTGAGCATATATTTCGAAGTTCCGATTGACTGTGCTGGCTAGTTCTGAATTATTGTCCAGGTCTGAGTGATCCTTTGATATCTTACCAGTTCGTACTTACGACTTCTAGTTTTCTACGTCGTTCCTCCTGTTTTTAGTTCATCGATCTCTTTAATTACTTTTCGTTTAATTTATTTTACCTGCAACAGTATTAGTTTTTAATGTTCGTTATGTGTTCTATTTTCAGCACTTTTTTTTTTGGTGCTGTATTTCTGGTACAATTCGTTATAAGACATTTCATTTCGCTCCTAGCGCAAAATAAACACCGTTACAGTCTTTTAATTTCGTTCCTGGCGCGTAATATTTTTTCTTTAAGCGACTGTTAATTTATAGATACATGTACGTATAGGTAAGACTGATTGAGAGCATTACGGTCATCAAGTGCAGTTAGTTTACGTTTTTGTTGAAAAATGGAGCCACTACCAAAATAAATTTCGCTCCAGGCGCAAAATAAAATCCGTTACAGACGTTTAATTTCGCTTCCTACACGAAATAAAATACCGGCACATTACAGACTTTTAATTTTACTCCCGGTGCGAAATAAGATTCGTACCAGACTTTAAATTTCGCTCCCGGCGCGAAATAAAATCCGTTATAGAAGTTTAATTTCGCTTCTGGCGCGAAGTAATAGTACATTATGCAACGAGCCTATAATGGCAATAATTAAGACACGAGTATGTTTATAAAACGAGCGTATGCGAGTTTTATAATTTCCATACGAGTGTCTTAATTACCATTATAGGCGAGTTGCATACGACTGTTTACGTTCGACGATAATTATGACTATTTTATGATCGAACATAAATATTCATAAATATCTGTCGAGATTTCACCAGTTTTATGTACTGAACAGAGCGCATGGGACTCAGAGAATACCTTGTATTTGACCATGGCCTCCAGGAATACCTCACTATGGCACTCGCCTTGGAGTGAAATTCAAAATAGGGGGCCATGGAAGTGAGTGCAGGTGCGATGCTATCCTCGCCTAATTGGTCACACAACTGTTTATTAAGCTCTGATTGGTGGGAGAAACTGTATCATAATGAAAACTTGTACTATAATAAGCCTCAATATAGAACAGTTTTCTGACATAGGCTATAATGTTTACATTTCACCAGGGTCGAACGCAAAATTCGTTATAAGACCTTTCATTTTGCTTCTGGAGTGAAATAACAATCGTTCCAGTCTTATAAATTCGTTTCCGGCGCGAAACAAAATACATTACAGACTTTCAATTTCGCTCCGGTCGCGAAATAAAATTCGTTAAGGACTATTAATTTCGCTTCCGGCGCGAAATAAAATTCATTAGACTACAGACTTTTCATTTCGCTCCCGGCTTGAAATAAAATTCATTAAATTATAGACTTTAAATTTCCCTCCCGGCTCGAAATAAAATTCTTTACAGACTTTTAATTTTGCTCCTGGCGTGAAATACAATTCGTTATAAGACTTTTCATTTCGCTCCTGGCGCGAAATGAAAACCGTTACAGTCTTTTAATTTCACTCCTGGCGCGAAATAAAAACCGTTACAGTATTTTCATTTCGCTCCTGGCGCGAAATAAAAACCGTTACAGTCTTTTATTTTCACTCCTGGCGCGTAATACATTTTTTTTAAAGACTGTTAATTTCGCTCCTGGTATGACAAGAATTGCCGGCCCCATGGTGTTGGGGTAGCGTGCCTGCCTCTCACCCGGAGACCCCGGGTTCGATTCCCGGCTCCGTCAGGGATTATAGAAATTGACGTGAGGGTTGGAACGGGGTGCACTCAGCCTCGTGAGTAGCTGTCTGACAGTGAGGCAGCGTCCCGGTCACGAAAACAAAGATTAACGGTCGAGGGAACCCGATGCGCTGACCAATATCTGCAGGCCTAATGGCCGGGCAGCGGTCGCTTGTTAGGCCTAAGCCCTTCATGGGGTGTAGTGCCACGGTTTTTTAATGGGACAAATTTCCCAAACAGTATTTAGTTTCGCCCCCGGCGTGAATTTAAAATGCATGGAATATTTAATTTCGCATCTGAAATTAAATCTGGGTTGTCATGCGAAACGAAATGGCAGTGGTCGCCTAAACATTTTAATTTCGCCGTGAGCGCGATATTCGGGTGTGAAATGATATTGATTGTTGGCGCGAAAATTAAAATCGACGGCAAACTTAATTCAAAGCACAATAACATAGTGAAAAGCGACGCAAAATTACATGTAGTGCGAAACGAAATACGCGGCACAGGGGTTTGATTTCGTGCCTTGGTCAGTAGGCTATAAATGCGCTGAGGGTAAAACGCAAGTAGTACGGAATGCCAAGCTTCACCGGTACTTCGAGGGAGCAAGGACCATTTCCAAGAGTCGTGCATTTCACCGGCAATAGTTCTATCCAGTGGCATATAGGGGAGGAGTGTTGGGGGTCAACCTCCCCATCACCTCCCCCCCCCCCTCCTCCGAAATTTCCGTTAGTGTAAGAAAGAAGAATGTAGAAATGAGAGGAATAAACCCCACCCCCATTGTTCGAGTAACCCTCCTCCGAAACAGAACTCCATATACGCCGCTGGTACTATCACAGTCGATTTACTGTTATTTGTAACTCTTCAGTCGGTCAACACTAATTTGCCATATAACTAGGTGGGGAGCAATGTACAGTATATAAGATATAAGTAACACTCCTGGAAAAGAATTAGATTAAGATCACTAAAATTGCTCCATTAACTAATACATGTAATGTTTTCCAGGAGTGTTATTTACTGTGCCCAATTCGAGGAAGCCCATTGCCCGGATATAATAAGTCGTTTTTCGGGATTACATTTCGGAAGTTTTCAGTTTGAAGAAAAGCGCCAAGGAAGAGTTTGTGAGTCGCCCTGTAGGCGAGGCGTTACGTCACCGGTGCGGGGTGGATGCGCACGGAACTCCGACTGGGTCATTGCTCGGAGAGCAGCTGTTGACGCGAGTAGTAGGAAGGTCAGGGCTAGAACATCGAACGGATTTTGTGTCATGCGTTGCCTAGAATGAGTTCGAAGATCTTTCTTGGATCGGCATTTCGCGTGCCAGACATACAGTCTACGAGGAAACACTTTTTCAGTGTTGGTCGCTAAATGCTTTTATGCAGGTGGAGCAGTTGTGGAATGTTCAAAACTGTTGTGGACTCATTATGGTCCAACATACAGGTAGCCTATGGCCCAGAACATATTCATAATCCGAATCTAGGGAAATGTATAGCTTCAATCGAAGGATGTTGGAAACATGGCAAGCAATTTTGTTAGCGGACTGTGCTATACCAGCTTGAATGTCAACCAAGTGTTGTGTCTTCTATTTGTGACACAGACTTTTTGGAAACGGTGCGCGACTGGGTGATTATATTTCGAATACAACAGTCTAGATTACGGGAATTTTTGTGGCAAAAGCCATGGTGATAATGAACAACGAACAGGAATTCGTGGTAGAGAACAGTCGTAATAAACTTTGGTATCTTACTGCTATGGATCGAAACGTTAATATGGAGTGCTAGAAGCCAATTTGGTGGTGCAATGGAGGCCGACGTGATGAACTTTAGATCGCGATGAGACCAGCAGGTCGTGAGTATGAGCGTACACGTGTGTTCGAGCCAGCTGTTAGGCATGGAGGTGGCCGTCTGCAGACATGGGATTCATCGAGGAAGATCACCATCAGGGAAGTGGAAAACACCTTTACTTTGTAAATTTTAGTACATGTGATTTGTAGGCCATAGACTTTTTCACTCAACCATGTTTCAACGTTTTGATGCCAGCATTTATTTTTTGGAATTATGCAGGAGCATAGTGACTGGATCATCTTTATGGATTTCTAGGCGATGAGTTTGTGTGTCACGAGTCGAGCATATCCACGATACGGCTTATCGTTGGATGATGGCATACTTTGAGGCATCCAGGCTTCGATGGCTAGTTGGTCATTTTTCGTAGATTTTCTCGTGTGCAGTCTTGTACATATTATTTTTTCCCTTGTTGCATTTTTTGGTCTAAAGCTATCTTTTTGGGTAGTGATTTGCTTAATTAATTAATAATTGATGATTCTTGGGAGTTTATCTCCGTAATACTTAATGAGGTTAGATACTTAATCGTTACTTTATGAGTTTGATTTTTCCGCACGATTAGGATTTTCTGATAATTAATAATAATAATAATAATAATTGATGTTTGTAATACTTGTTATAATTCTTGATTGAATCATGTTGAATAATTACCGGGATTTTGAAGATCTGTTGGGATCGTAAATTTGGAATTTAATCATTTTTGACTTGTGAAATATTTACTATTAATAATAAATTTACTGGGTGATAGTGAACCAGTCAGTGGTGTTCACATAATCGAATTTCGGATTAAGTTATAGGCGGACGGTAATGAGGTCATAATTAATAATGCAATTTGGATTTCTCTAAGGAGATACTTTATTTTCGAATGAATGTTACGGTGTGGAGCGCTTGTGTCTACTAGGGATTGTTTTGTAAGATGACCACTGGAAGGCAAACTAATTGTTAATCACAATTAATTGATTTATCTGGCACGATAGTTGAGTTGTTTGGTCAGAGACGTGTGTTCTGATCCCACAACAATTATTATAATTCATTAATAGAAGCAATAAGGCTCAATGGATTTTGGAAATATGGAAATAATGTTTATGATTAAATAATGTTGTATGTGAAATGAAGTTAATGATTTTGGAGGATGATTCCTCATATTGTATTCTCAAAAAGAAGGGTTAAGCCAGTGGAGCAACCCCAAGCCGTCCACCAGAAAACGTCATCAGTGGAATTCCGAATTCCACTTGTTTTTGCTCACACCCTACAGACAGTCTAGAATGTGTTAGAATTGCCGAACAATTAATATATATTTATTTTCCTTGCAACTTTCAACATCATGTGATGAAATATAAAATGTGAAGCCTATTCAATGCTCGGTGAGATGGGGCATTCGTGGAAGGCAGACCTCGTGTTCAGATGATTTTTTGTTAACCTCATAACTGATCCACAATTCATATAAATTTAATAATTTCACGGTAATAGTGCTTTACACCTGGAGTAAAGTTCTGCCCTAAAACTTCCCCATACGGGAGAACGCATCAGGTGAGAGCCTGGACAAAATAACTACAATTGGTCAAGAAAATTAGACTGAAGCGGTGCGGGGTAGTGGGCATGAAATACATCACTAGAAAACCAATGTAGGTAACCACACATTAACAATGTTTATTTCTAATAATACATTTATAACCAATAAACAAATTGCACTTAAGTGCTTATCACAGAAATGAATAATTATAAATGGAACAAAGTGTGAGGGCCTGATGACAGAAACCCAGACTAAGGAAATTCCAATGAAACAAGCTTGCTTAATTAGAGAGAAGTTGAGCTTAACATAAAAAGAATGCACCTTATAAAAAAGAACCATAAAACTGATTAAGAGTGTAAGATAACTAGTATGATTTAAATTCTTCATAAAATTGAACTTATCTTCTCAAAGGGTTGAAGAGCCAGCTCCTTAAAAGTTCCAGCTAGCATAAGCGTTGATTAAGAAGTCCTCACAGTTTCTTCTGAAGGAGGCGTACATGGCCTAGAGATAAGTACACAATTGATAAAAAAAGGTCAACTCTCTCTTTTTCTCTTGCGAAGGAATGACACTTATAGCGTCCAAGTGGTGATCCAGTAGCATTTTGAAATTCGTTGGCGGCCGAAAAGACTGCAGCTACTTCAAAGACGAATCAAAGTACCCCATCTAAGGTACGGCTTGAAGAGTACGACAGCTGGCAATTATTCTTGTCATCTTGAGCAATACGTCAGGGTGCAGATCTAGTGACGTAACTGCTAGGTAGCGTAGAGACTAGCGATGGTGTCATGAGATGCAGTAGCGGTGACCAGCAGGTTGAAGTGATCAGAAGTGATGATTGATCAGAAGTGGTGAAGAACGCCAGCAAGTGGCGTCTTAAATAGTGATCATGGAACAATCTCGAAGCTGGAGATTGCCCGACCAGACAAAGACCTGCCATTGGTCGAACGAAAGTCAGGGTGACGTCAGTCGACCCTGCTCAGCAGACAGCAGATGAACCAGTAGATGCCGTGTATGCCGGGAGTGAGGAAGCTTGAGGTAGCGAGCGACTGGAACACTCAAGGTGAGAACTATGATATCTATGAATAGGTGATTGATAACAAGATTATGCATTTGGTTTAAGCAATTAATACATTTACAAAGAAATAATTACCATTCGGGGATCTCGGTAACAAGAAACAAAATTTGACCGACAAATGGGCCAAGCTTAACATTGAAAGTATCACGAAAGTGATCAACACCCAAGTCTAATAATTGAATACATTTATTTCTTTAGAAAATTATTTATAAATCAACATGGTTGTTGGAGTGTTTAATAAATTCCAAGTTCGGAATTTACGATTGTGAAGTAACTGGATTATCATTAAATGACATGGAAGAATGATTGTTCATAGCCAATAGATTTTTGACGGCGTGTTAAATAATAAAGATAACATTTTTCAGATTTTTATCCATGACTTTTCAAATGCGTGGTATTGAAACTAAGAATATTTTGGAAGATAATTTTGGAAATATAAATGCTGTTGTAACTTATTTTTTTTGAATGATGTCAGACTGGACTAATTAATTGTCTGCGCATCAATAAGGTGTTCATGGTGATAATTATGAATTTCACTAAATGTAGGATAGGCATTTGACTAATCACGTCACTTAATTTTTTTGTTTGTTTCAATTTATTGTTGCTGTTAGTCAGACTAGGCATCTTTAGAGCAGGATCCCAGGGGGAGCGATAGGATGTTCTTTATTTTCAGGAGTGTATTTAGTGATTCCCCTGCGGAAAGAAGTTTGTAATTAGTTTAGGATGGTTGAGTGAATAAATTGACCTGACGCATTTTATCTTAGACAACTGGTGACCTTCATGATTCTTGAAACTTAACTCCTTTCTATCCTTGCTGCAGTGTACAACGGAATAACAGCTAAGCTTTCATTTTAAATTACAGCGTTGGCTGTTTGCCCATATTTGTTACCCTGAGATGTTTTTGAGTCTTGTGCTCTGCTGTTATTTAGTTGTGCGCTTATGTGGACGTGGGACATCCGTCAAACGGTCACATAAAATAAGGTAGAAGAGTTTTGGCGACAACGTGTAGGGCCCGAGTTTGGCTGCCAATATGTTGAGTTGTTTCAGAGTCTGATGTGATTCGATTCCGAATTTCGATTCGAGGTCGAGTGGTATTTGATTCTTGGATTAGCATAGGAGATGTTTTTTTTGCAGGATTCAAGATCAATGAATGCACAGTTCCATAGTTTTGATTTGCATTTGTTGGGTTGTCGTTGGTGATTTTTCACAGTAAATTAATAGTAAATGTTAGAATTTAATATGTTATTCGTAACGAAGCCTCAGTTCAAGGTCGTGTCTGCATAATCACTGTACTAATATTATAGATTTAAGGTTCTTCAAGCGTTGACTGACATTGTACCCCAGTGTTCTAATAATCTTCATGAGTGAAATGGAAGCACTTGGTGTTGGGTCAGAAAATGACAGAGAAGTCTGCTTCTCTAGAACAGAAATTGGGTACTCAAATGAAAGAGAATTCTGCTTCTCTAGAACATAAAATAGGAACTCAAATGACAGAGAATTCTGCTTCTCTAGAAAATAAAATAACAGAGAATTCTGCTTCTCTAGAAAATAAAATAATTGATAATTCTGTTTCTCTTGAAAATAAAATAGACAATAAAATGAAAGGTTTAGAAAATAAGATTGAAAGTCAAATAAAAGAAAATGCGGATTCTATAAGAAATTTAGAATGTAAAATCACGGAAAACTCAAACTCGTTGAAATCCGAAATGGTAGAAAAGATAGAATTGATAGAAGGCAGGATGTTGAGAAGTGTGCAATCATTCGAGGATAAGTTAGCTGAATCGATAGATGCTAAAATTGAGGACAGGGCAGTCTCATTGGAAACGAAAATCAAGGATAATGCTAGGAGAGCTCAAGATAATTTCTTAAGTTAGGAAGCGAGGATCATAGATACCGGGAAGAATTTGAAAGATAATTTGTTTACTAACTACGGCCATAATATGAAGGATAGCTTGCAGGATAGTCGTCGTCTGATGAAGGAAGTGTTAGATCAACACAAGAACGATACGCAGACGAAGATTAGGTCGTTGGAAAATAAGTTAGAAGATAATGTCCGGAAGATGACAGATGACTTAGCAACTTTGGAAATCAGTACGATGAAGGAATGTACATTGAATTCCACACAACTAGTCCAGAAGGTTACATCTGAATTTCAGGATATAGTAGTAGAACAATTGAAGGAAGGAGTAGTCTCAGAATTGAAGAATGAGGTGAAAGCAAAAGTGATTAAAGAAATTCAGGAACAGCTTGCGAAAGAAACTCATGATGAAGTTAAAGAAGTGAGGACAGCTTTTTCGTCAGAGATTAAAGTAATAATAATAATAATAATAATAATAATAATAATAATAATAATATCGAATGGCCACGGGTGCCTGGTGCAAGCTTTGTTAATTGACACCCTGAGGGTAGCTTGCATGTCGAATTTCGTCGTTCCTTTGAACGCTATGAAAGTCAAGGAGGTTAGATATCTAAACTCCTTGACACTACAGCGCTTTCAAGTAGAGAATGGAGGAACTTTGTGTTGGCGGAAAATCCCGAGATTAATTATGCCTTTTGAACACGGCCTACTGAATTCAAATTTTTTTGAATTATGTCAGACTGGACTAATTAATTGTCTGTGCATCATTAAGGTGTTCATGGTGTTTCGAATAACACACGTTCCAGTGATAATTATGAATTTCACTAAATGTCGGATAGGCATTTAATCACTTCACTTATTTTTTTTTGTTTTAATTTGTTGTTGCCGTTAGTCAGACAAGGCATCTTTAGAGCAGGATCCCAGGGGGAGCGATAGGATGTTCTTTATTTTCAGGAGTGTATTTAGTGATTCCCCTGCGGAAAGAAGTTTGTAATTGTTTTAGGATGGTTGAGTGAATAAATTGTCCTGACGCATTTTATCTTAGACAACTGGTGACATTCATGATTCTTGAAACTTAACTCCTTTCTATCCTTGCTGCGGTGTACATCGGAATAACAGCTAAGCTTTTATTTTAAAATACAGCGTTGGCTGTTTGCCCATATTTGTTACCCTGAGATGTTTTTGAGTCTTGTGCTCTGCTATTATTTAGATGTGCGCTTATGTGGACGTGGGACATCCGTCAAACGGTCACATTACATATTATATACATTGTACCCCGCCCAGTTATTGGGAAAATTAGTATTGACCGACTGAAGAGTTACAACTGATAGTTTGTATTGTAATGGGAGTTCTTCACATTCGTCTTCTTGTTCGCTATGGAACAAGTGGATGTATTTGTGTCCCCATTGTACACAATGTAGGCTACTGCGTTTTGAACGTTAGGGATGGCCGGCCCCGAGTCCGAGGTGCAATCAACGAGGATGGTGATGTTGATGCCATAGGCCAAATTTCTCCTAGATTCACCGCAAATTGTGCGTTCAAGACACTGAAATTCATTGAACCAACATGGTGGCCTAACAAATTTCTATAAACGCATTTTTAAAATTTTAAGTTATATTAAATCGATCACTTTGAAAATTTATGTCGGAAACCTCCATTATACGAGTACGATTAATTGAAAAGTACAAAATCCTTAATTTGTTTTCATCAATTCAAAATGGCAGATGTGCACACTTGAAAAATATTTTATATTCCATGCAACCCTCATTCTACTAATTTTAAGCAAGACAGGTTGTTTAAATCCTCACACCATACTAATTTCCGAATGCTTTTCAGAGTGTTTCACGTCCACGAACTACAGCGTAATTTAATGTTGTTCAGTGTTTTAATGGGTTAATAGAAAACTCGCCTGTGTGTGACGCATCGGATGAGTGAGCAACCGTGGTGTAACTATTGCAGCTGTGGGAGTGATGTCATTGACAGCTCAGCAAGAAAGGGTTACGCATGGGACGGAAATAGATCGACCAAACTTTCCACTCTCTCGAGAGAGAAAAGATCCAGTGATAAAGCCCTTATTCAGCAGTTAAATGCCAACGCTGTAGCGAAGGCGAGGCCAAGAAATGAGAGAAATAATTAAAATTAGCCAGTTACGTGCAATAATCTGAAGAAAGCACACCGCCAATGTTATTTATCCTGGAGGAGAGAATTTTGAGAGCAAGAAAAGTTAATAACAATTGCACCGTATAGAAATGCCAAGTCAGCACTACGTAATCGGGTATTCACCAAGCCAGAAGTTAGTAGTGGTGGAAAAAACGAAGCTACCACCTACGCAATTCAGGAGCTAAATTTAATTAATATCATTATAACCTAGGATAGGTTTTTAGATATTTTTATGCATTTTGGACATTTAAGCCATAAGCATTCAGGAGATATTTTTTGTATAATCGTGCGACGATTACTTTAGAATTTAGATCTGGAGAAGAAGCCAAATTTATATTTTTGTAGCAAAAACAAATATAAACCCTGGGAGAGCCAGGAAATTCATGCAGTTTAAAAGCACTCTTGAGCGGAGGTACCGCATCAAGTACAAGCAGTTTTCCATCTGACCGTGAGGGGTCACGTTGCATCACAGCGTATACAGTTTTATCAGTCCGTGGGCCGTTATACTGTAGCCAACGTAGAGCACACCGTGTAGAGAGTTGCTGTTTCAGTAATTATTCAACAGTGCCGCCGTGTAATTTGAAGTGTCGTAATCCTTGTCATAAGGAAAAGTACTGTCAAACTTTGAAAAGTAATCTACAAATTTAGGCAAGTGAGTACACTTGGGCCTTAAATACATTAGCCGGCGAGGGCATAAGCCTTATAACTTCAGTGAAATAGAAGTATCGCAATATCTCAATGTATACGAGACAACGATAGAGTAGTGAACTCTATACATCTTTATCCAGTACGTAAAAGAACCGAATTAGGGCAAAACGTAGGATAAACGCCTAATTTTCCTGATCTGAGGAAGTTAGAGCCAGTGACGATAGATCTTAGGAATCTACATTTGAGGCATCATTTGCCAAGTCAAAACGCCGTAGGACTTTTGGAATCAGTTCCACAGGCACAGATTATATTCGTCAGAAGTAAAAGTCCAGACGAGGACCATAAGAGCAGGAAATACTAGGTCGCCGTAGTAACAGACACCGCGAATCTAGGAGTGAACGTCAGTTAAAACATTTACTAGACGAACATTTGCGCAGTGAACAAGATACGACTTCGTGCAGTAACTGTAAGAGTGCCGATGGTCAAAAATAACCCGAAATCAGAGAATCAGCCGTACCAGTAGAGGGAAAGAGCAGTCGAGACTTTCAATCACCCTGAGTAGGAGTAGGAAGCCGACGTAAAAACTTGCATCCCTTGGAGGTAGGAAAAGGAAGAAATCACGTGTGTAAGGCAATAAATAGGCTACGTGCCTAAAAGTGAAAATTTATGTCTAATATAATCTTTTGTAGAATTTGTAGTATAATAATATTTTTAGTGATATTTAAATGGTAATAAATACCATGAGTGCATTTCTTAAAATTAAGATGATCAGTGTATGTAATTTGGGTAACATGGAAGAAATATTAACGTGTGTAGAGTGTGAATATGGTGTGAATACAAAAGAGTGGGCAAAATGTACCGTTACTGGAGACCGGGTCGCTGACCTGAAATAATCATGTGAGTACCAAGTTTTATATTATGTGGTGTCCAGGAGAACTCATGTAACATGCATATGGAGATATGATTCTCAAATTTGAGACAGGGATGTTTAAAACAGTGTATAACGATGTATTGCGCGATATGAACATATAATTTGATGATAAATATAAATAATGAATGTGTTAATTAATACTCAGTGAAATGTATTCACTGGAATACCAGTAAATGACAGAATAGTGTAATGCTATAAACAAGCAAGATAATAATAATAAATTCAGGAATTAATTGTTTAATTAATGTTCACATGATAATGATGGAGGCCGTAGAGCTCCTCGTGAAGATGATAATCAGATTGTTGAACTATCAGAGTTCTTGAAAATATAATGTTAGAATTGTTTATTAAAGGCAAACGCTAAATATGTTTTGGGACGAAGATCAAATAAGTAATGTGAATTAGATATTTCTTGGTTCGGAAGGCAACTTGGCAATATTGAAGTAATTAACGCCTTGATGCGCATGTATTGTAATGATCACGCTAGTATGCAGAGTAAATATGCCAGGCAGATTAATTATGGGTGACAGTTGGTCGCGTTAATTGATTTATATATGTGTATTGCTATGAGCAAGATTCGAAAGGGTGCAAATTTATTGAATTGTGAGCGCAGGGATTTGCATTATTGTCACCCAGAAGACGCTATTGTGGACGACTGGTCTGATACCAGCAATCCTGTTATTGTGGGGTCCTAAGTCCTCAAACTTGGAAGTTGTTCCAGAGGCAGGCCCAGGAACGAACCGATGTTCCTTTACTTCGAATTGCCCCTTATATTTGTTGGTTTTTATTGAGTATCTTACCTGCCAACGCAAACACTCCATAATTATATTCTTGCCTGAGCCAGATAAATAGGTTATAAGAACCTCATAATGTATGGTATCGATATGAATTAATAGCCTTGCCTTCCCAAGTCTTTAGAAAGAGCTGCTGTCCGCAGACTCATTGAATGTCTCGTACAGGAGGGAAGAAGCCGAGCGCTCCCTTCCTAGAGTTGTAAATCTTGCCTAAGTGTTTGACACACTGACAGACCCCTCGGGTTGAGATAGGTCAGGTCTTTGAACCGTAGTATCCCGTGCTAGACGGAAGTAATTAACAAATGTTTTAAGAGGACCCAGCAGTGGTACTGAGATCCATTCTTGCTAATTATTCTTGCTTGTATAATTCGGATCAACGTTTCACGATGATTAAATTGTCATTGGAGACAAATATAAAATCCCTTCTGATTGTTAGATGACGGTACTATTGTTCCCAAGTTATGATGGAAACATTCGGGCTAACTGGGAGTTTATCCTGATTTGATTCTATCAGTAGTCTCCATAAACTCGAGGCACAGGAGTTCTCCCGACACGAGTGTAATTTGGTAGTATTGAAGAGAGAGATGGTAACATTTGAATATCATGAGAGCCCAAATTAATGGTAACATTTCAATATCACGAGAGCCCAAATTAATGGTAACATTTGAATATCATGAGAGCCCAAATTAATGGGAACATTTGAATATCATGAGAGCCTAAATAAATGGTAACATTTCAACATCATGAGAGCCCAAATAAATGGTAATTATTAGTACCATTGTAAGTATAACTCAGTAATAAGTAATACCCAATTAAGGAGTAATAAATGTGTGTTTAATTATAAAAATAGTATGTTGAAGTAAACACCGAGCCGTTTTTTAAGCTCGCTTGAGAATTTATGTAATTGCTTTATGGAAGTGAAACCTAGATGATATTTTTGGTAAGGTTCAATGGGACCGTAAACTAGTGTTTTTGTAAAGCAGTTTATTTAATGATTCCTAGTTCTTAGTAGGACAAGTGTGAAGAGTTTATTTTTCAGTTTTTGATGTTTTATTTGTAGCGCCTAATTTTTGAATTTATTAAATATATTTTAGATTTTGATTTTTATGTTTATTTTTGAGTGTATCCTAAGCTTGATCCAGAGTGTGTACATCATACAGTGGGAGAACATACTATGTCCCGGATGTCTGATTTGAGCTAGCTGACTATGCTTTGCACATTTCTTTGTCAGAAGGGCACAATACATTGCTGCAGAATTCATTTTGGAGATTGAGTGAGTGATTCATTTGTTTATTTGTATATTTAGATACCTATTTATTTATTTATTTATTTAGTTGCATACTTATCTCTTTATTCATTTATTTATATATTATTTATCTATTTATTTGCATATTTATTTATATATTTATCTAATTATTTATCTATTTATTTATTTGCTTATTTATTTGTATATTTATCATTTTATTATATATTTAGTTTTCTATTTATTTATTTATTTATTTATTTATTTGCTTACTGTATTTATTTATATATTTATCTATTTAAGTTTCTTTGTATTTATCTATTTATTTATATATGTATTTGCTTACTTAGTTATTTATGTATCTATTTATTTAGTTATGTATTTTCTTATCCATTTATTTATATATGTATTTATAAGTCCTTCTTGCTTTTCAGTCGGTCAACACAAGCGTACCTAATTAGATTGGACCAGAAGTAACAATTATTTTATCACCCTACTACCTGAATTATGTATAGTCTACAATTATTAACATATTTCTTTAACAAATGGGGATTAAAGAAGTATCTTATTATTAATCTTTTAGGGAATAGGGTGATAAAATAAAGTGACGTCATACGCTGTTGCAAAACAAGAATTAATTTGTTTGGAAAGTCACGTGGCCTCCCAAGGACAGAGCTCTCATTAGACCAGAACCACGTTATTGGCCACCACATGATTGTTATGTCCATGCGTGATCATCCGATTCCTTTACCTCGTGCGCCATTAAGAGCTAAAATTTCAAATATATAGAATTTCATCACTCACAGGTTAGTACCCCCTTAAATATTCAAACTGACCGTCACTTGGTCTCCGACAATCCATTTTGTTTACAAAGTCGACCATTTAGCGCTAAAATCAAATACGGTATAAAGGAATTTTGATAAAATCGTGAAATTTTGTCACTGACAGTTTGGTACACCATTACATATTCAAATTAACCGCCACTGCGTCTCCGACAAGCCTTTTATTTTATAAACTCAACCATTCAGCGCTAAATTCAGATACAGAGGAATTTTGACAAAATCGAGGACTTTCATTACTCACAGTTTCGTACCCTCTTACACATTAATACTGATCGCCACTAGGCTGGCAAGTAATTTTGTTTATTTCATGGATCATTTGGCACCAAACTATCAAATCTCGAGCAAAAATTAAAAGCTAGAGGATTTTGTAATATCTGGGGGGAATTTAGGGATATTTCACACCCATAGGTCGGCATCATGTCTGGAAACCATAATAACGCAATTCGTTTACCTCATCAGCCATTAAGTGCCAAAATTGAAATATCGCTCCAAAATTCAAAACGAAATTGAATAGGTTGGTAACCCTGCCTTGTGACGTCAAGCCTGCCCGTCATGTTTGTCAGTTCTCGGGGAATCCCCACCGCCATATTAGTCACATAATGGGGAAGCAAAATAACAGTGGCTCATAATTATAAGATGTAGTTAAGGGCTTACTGCTTAAGTGTAGCCTATCACAGCTACACTTTTATATATTAGTTTGGGGGAGGTAGACTGTTTTGTAGATGGGATCGTCATTTCTAAGTTTAGCAGCATTAAAATAAATAGTTATTTTTCCGGGTGCTTAGTGCCTTATTATTTAATATTTTATTTTATTTGCCTTTGGAGGGCAGAGACTGTCTGTGGGTGTCGCTGTAGGTTTGGTAGTGTTTTGTAGAGTCATTTGTCTTGTAGATTTAGATCTGATGATGCTCGCTTACGGAGCAAAACATGTCATCCCTTAATTTTATTCTTCTGCTTCCTCTTCAACAGTCCGTAACAATATATATATACAGGGTGAACAAAAATGCCGCACTTGGAGGTCGGCATGCGGTTCCTCGTCGAAATTCACGACAAAAGTTTATGTTGCAAAACCTAGTGCCGCTAATAGGTTTAACAGAAATGCGTGATAAGAAACGAGGCTCTGGCAACGCTGTAACTGCATGCAGCGTGGCAAAAGCAGGTCGCAGGAACTTGGCGCTCTGCCGGAGCTTTCTCTGTACATTCCGATGCACTGCAGGATTTGACAGTGTTGCCAGCTTCTCGTTTTCATACTTGTGTTTTCAAACAGCACCCGATCCGATTTTGCTATTGAAACTTTTGTCTTGCATTGGATGAGGAATCGCATGCCGACCTCCAAGTGCGGCATTTTTTGTTCACCCTGTATACTGTACCCGCGGTCCAGGGCCGGCAGGTCGTTATCCATGGTTTGAATGGAGCGCCGAACTGAGTTTGAACTAGTGCTCATAGGAGGAGAGCCTATCGGAGGAGAGCGCGCCCCCACTTGGCGAATGGAAGAACGCCGAAGGTGCTCGAACTCATGGAGCTACCTTATTCCCGTGAGATAGAAAGAAAAGTGTTATGGCATTTACATTGATTCCAGTGAAATGACTAAGAATATAGCTTTACGCACTCCCAATTTATTAAGAAAGGACGTTTGGGGTATGACGTAACTGCTTACGCACGCGAGGAGCCCAAGCGGTATATATGTCGTAGTCAGATAGTGAAATCCGTCATTTCATGAAGATCCTAGGCACTTCATGAAAAGCCGGCATATGATGTAAAATGGGATAGTTACACAATCTGACGCGTTTCTTCATGAAGTGACGGACTGCCTTAGGCAGATGGTGTAACAAATCATTTTTCATTATCTGCCGAGGAACTTCATGAAGATCCGGCATTTTTTGATTCGGCTCTTCATGAAATGACTGACGCGACGAAGTCGTACATAAATTCCTTTAATTGTTCTATTCCAAGAAATAAATTCATGCTTATTTACTATGGAATTCGAAATCAATTTCCACGTACAACCTAAAATCTAATCCTGGAACACTGGGTAAGTTTTTCTCCTGTTTTTTCTTCTGTGTAAGTTTATATATTTTTTCCATTTGTAGACCTGCATTAATCCTTTTCTAATCAGAATTAAATGACTGCCACAGTGGAGTCGTACATTAATTTTTCTGTGTATTACACGAATTATTCCGAGAAATAAATTGATGCTCGTTTATTATGATGTTCATAATTAATTCCCACGTAAGACTGAAACCCTAATCGTGGAATACTAGGTACACTTTTCTCCCTCTGTCTTCTTTTTGTAGAAGCTTATATTTTTCCCAATTTGTGCAATATACTTTTTCTTTATGTATGCAAGTCATGATCAATGTCAATTATTATAGTTTAATTTTGTCGCCATAATATGTTTATTGTATTGTATTAATGTGGTTAAGTGTAAGAGAGGGCCAAGAGCCCTAACTGCGCCACCAATAAAGGCAATAATAATAATAATAATAATAATAATTTTCATAATTTATGTTATGGTTTGGCTTTACTTCCTAAAATGTGTACCCTTTCTTTTTATTTATTCTCTCTCTCTCTCTCTCTTCCTCATTGATGTATTTTGTATTTTTGAACTTAATATGTCTGATGACCTTATCAGACAACATACTGTACACCCTAATATACTGGGCTGATGACCTTATCAGACAACATACTGTGCACCCTAATATACTGGGCTGATGACCTTATCAGACAACATACTGTACACCCTAATGTACTGGGCTGATGACGTTATCAGACAACATACACCTTGTATACTGGTGACTAAGATGTAATAATAATAATAATGTTATTGGTTTTACGTCCCTTTTAACTACCCTGGCTTTTAGAGACGCCGGGGTGCCGGAATTTTGCCCCGAAGGGAATCTTTAACGTGCCAGTAAATGTAGACTAAGATGTACCTAGCCCGTTTTTACAATAATAAAACAACTACAACACTATATTAAAATGTGTAGACTGAAAAAATGAAAATACAGAAACCCTCCCGAAATCACTTTCTGGGTGCGGCCCAGATTTCTTCATTGCGGTAAGACTTCAGAAACACGAAATAAGCTAACTATTGTGTAGGCTATGTCCTAAAATGTTCTAATAATGGCATTAATATAAACATCACATTGTTCTATTGACATCCCGCCTTTTAACTAACCCCATGTACAGTAATAGAAAGTGTAATATTTCGTCTGGACATATGCCGTTCATTCTCAGACTTGTGATTTTTTTTTGTCGTGTGGCCTCCCGAGAGGCCGAGTGCAGGTCTTTCTAGTCGACGCCCATGGGCGACCTGCGTGTCGGATGAGAGATGAAATGGGTGAAACTGGGCAAGGATGTGGAAGGAAGCGGCCGTGGCCTGTCAGAAGGTACCGTCCCAGCATTTGCCTGGTGTTGAAAATGGGGAAACCACGGAAAACCATTTCAAGGACGGCTGACGGTGGGGCTCGAACCCACGCGTCTACCGAGTCAGCAGAGAGCTTGGCCCCATGGCCTAACGCAGCGCTTTAGCCAGCGTAGCCACTACTGTCGGGAGACTTGTGATGATACTGGTATTTGCGTAAACACCCATTAATCCTCTGTTAATCAGCCACCAGTATCATGTTCATCCAAATGAGACGAATAGAACACTTGTAAATGATTAAAACAGGCAGGCTACAAGTGACATAACCTAAAATATACCAAGCAAATCTTTCTTACCTTATCCATTTCTTCTTGAGACCAAGGTTTTTGTATGAGGCTTTTCTTCATAATACTCATTAACTTTCTGAAGAAACAACTGCCTCTGTACTTCCACGGTATCTTCCATATCGTATATTGCCACTATTTATTCTTGGAAAGCACACTTATCTCACCACGAGGACAACGCTACCGCTACTTCATGAAGTGACGGGCTTGACTTTCCGTCAGATAGTGTAAAAAAGAATTACTCTATGTGACGGCTAAATTTAGTCATTTCATGAAACCACGCGTCAGATAGTGTAACTATCTCATTTTACCTCATATGCCGGCTTTCCATGAAGTGCTTAGGATCTTCATGAAATGACGGATTTCACTATCTGCCTACGACATATAAACTGTGATGAGCAGACAGCAAGTATGCAATGTGTTCCGTATCAGAGCAGCGTGTCTCGCTGGTCCAGTTTGTGTCAGTGCGACCCTAGAGCCAGTGTTATAATACGTCATCGCCGTGAATAAGTACGCGGGTTGCCGGAATGCGCGGAGTAGATGATTCTGGAAGGCCTGTGAATATTCTAAGTGCCAACCGTAATAGTATTACTGGTGGAAAGAAAGACGTAGTTATTCTTCAAACACATGTGAGTTGAACTGTACTTATAAGAATTGTGAACTGTTATACTAGAAGTGACTGTCATAATTAGAGACGAGAATTATAGGCACTAAAAACAGTTAAAATAGGCAGGCATATAGACTCTTAAAATAGCCAAAATAGGCATGTAAATAGGCACTAACGTGTAAAATAGGCATGAAAATATTTCTTATAATTTAATAACATATTTAATTACTATAATAAGAATTAACAACAAGCAACTTTTCAATGTTTTCTGGTAATAAGTTTGTTCTCCTGTCATGAAGAATGTTTTTATATTGAGAGAAAGTTCTCTCAACATCACATTAAGTGATTGGGCAAAACGTTAACGAAGCCACTGCATCTGGTTTTAGGTCATTTGCTTCATCTACCTCACGTCGTAGCACACTGGCTACCTTTACCACTGCTTCCCATCCTGGATTCCTCTGCAGGACCCTATCAAACTTTTCCCTGACAGCGGCTATCTTCCCAGGGGTTCCTTCCAAACTTCCCCTGAATACTTCAACAATCCTACATGACTCCACCAGGGGTATTCCACTCTTCTTTATTTTCTGTTGCCTGCATGATGTATACCCACAAGCCTGCAATCCTCGTTGAAAATTAGAAAACCACGTAATTTGAAATTGTGGCATTCGCCCATAACCTTACTTTTTGCCACAAATTAGCAAGACTCTAGAGGGGATGCTAGAGGCTTGTTGGCAGCTTCGCGGCCCTAACCTGGGAGCTTAACGCTCCCCCAGACTAGAGCCCCACATAGCGCTGGTGAAAGTTACTCGCGACTTTTTCAAAAAAAAATATTGCATTTACGTTGTAAATCTCTATTTTCACAGGAAACGAGTCCGAGTTCAAAACACCGATTTTTAATTTCCATCCACTCTGGGACAAGAGACCACCAGCGTTCTAACTCCTCGTTCAGTAATTAAATGATTATTTACGTTTTATATATAAATTATTGAGAGTTAAATGTCTAATACAGCATTGCAACAAAACAACTTGCCGCAATACATAAATTAATAGGCCTATTAATGCTACAATGAAATGCGATCGTACTTCTCTAACACAAAAACATAAAAGAAACAAACGAATTAACTCTTTACAGCAAGCTTGGCAGAAGACTACTCTTCCATCGGTAGTGAAATTGGTATCCCCTGTGATCCACTGCTTCAGCCAGTAAGACTTCGATAATTTATCCTTCGACATTGCCACGGACACACTTCTTCTTCGCAAGAAGTCACACCAAGTTGTGTATCTGAAGTGAAGATAAAGCGTACGCTTACACAGTTTGCATCGAGAGGGAGGTACGGGAACATAATTCGACGTCGATTGGTTCTCGCATGTGTCTTGCGAGGTTGGACGGGTCGAAGGCTTCGAGGTCAAATTGTTCCTTGTTTCTTCTGATGGAAATTTCCCAAGCGCTATTTCGGGTGACTTCCGAGAATTCCCATTCTTGTTCGCGGGGTAAACACATATTGAGAAATGAGAATATAATTCTGTCGAGCACACCAGCTGCAATATAATGCAATTAAAAATACAGTCAAAAGGCATCAAATAAGCAATTATACTTCAAATAGGCACAAACCCTTGAAATAGGCATTTATAGGCACAATAAAACCAACGAAATCTAGCCTAAAAAAAAACCTGAAACGGATTTATATCTCGAAAGCCTACGTTTCTAAACACAGGAATAAAATAGGCAAATAGGCAAATTCCCGTCTCTAGTCATAATGTACGGGACAATAACTTCATTTTTTGACAGTACATTACTTTCAGGTATTAAAATAGCGAGTAGATCATGTTGACAGCTAGAAAGTTAAGCGTATATTTCAAAGTGTTGCCACATGTGAGGACACGAACAGTGAGGATATCAGGTCCATACACTTCAAATTTAACCGCGTGATTAGTGATTATATGAAAGTCGCAATGCCCAGTATTATGTTTTGGCCATGTGCACGAGAATTTTAGATAGAGATGACGAGTGTTTGCAACCATTAGCTGTGCGAGCTCAAGATTTTGAAAATTCATTATACAACTGTAAGCCGATTGTGCTTAAGTGCTGCGCGAGATATCAGTATTAAAGGGAGACGCAATTAATATGTCGTCTGACTACAGTGAAAGACATGGTAAAATAATGGGGGTGGAACATCGTGGAGATTTTACGAGTGATATTTTGGATCTTCCCGATGCTATGAACATGCACTAATATAACCGAAGATGGGTTAGATTCGAGAGAATGAAGAAGGGACGTAGACGATACCAGCCCGTGAAGGAAGCCGGAATGAACGTAGCCAACATCAGCCCAGGTGAGAAGGTTCGGGAACAGCACGATGGGCCGAGCGGAAGGAGCCTTGCCAGAGGTCAAGGGGAGCTCACGCTAGGGCGTGGCACGGTGTGTGTGTGGACACACGCTGGAACTTCATGGAGGAACTTTTATGCTGCAATCTCAACACCTGACAGACAGTGAATACCTGGAAGTAAGCTCTCTACATGCTATCGTAGTTGTACTGTAGTCTAGTCATGTGTATATTTTTTCCCAAACTTAATAGGTCAGCGTATTTTTTTGAAGTCCTTTTTCATGTTTCTGAATTTGTTGTTCTCGGTCAGACAGGAAGTACTCGTCGTTTATCAGTTTTCCTGGTAGTTCAATTTCAGTAATTTAGGGTGGATAGTAACGCAACGTTGTTTTTATTTCGCTTCCTGATTCGTTACTAGTGATAGGTGATATTGGTCACTCACGAGTTGATTTTGTGAAGGAGGAATGATTTGTGAAATGGAAAAATTAAATAAATAGTAAATAATCATAATAATAATCGAGTACTGTGTAGATTTAAATAATAATAATATTTTGGTATGAGAAACATCATTATGAATTCTCTTAAAAATATTCGAACAAGGAGTCGAAACCATATTACCATAAGTATAATTTGATTTTGTTGCAAGTTCAGTTGTTTATAAAAACTCAGATAAAGGAGGAATAGTAATCCCAATGTGATTAGGGGATCAGGTGTTATAACAACCAAAAGTAGTTGAGGACTGAGCTAATTGAAAATGTTTTTTAAGTATAATGAAATGTAAGTAAATATCCCGGTTGTTGCCAACAGAGGCCGATCAGATTGTGACCAATATGTTATGTTGAAGTGAGGAAGTATATCATTCAGTTTATAAATGGGCCTGTCGAAGACAGTGCACCGATATATTATGTGATATGTGGGCATAAGTTTGAATGCACCATTAATTGTGGAATAGTGGTGGTTGTCGAAAATGAATAGGGGTAGACCCCGTGAAGATTCATTTTTGTTTTCTTCTGAATGCATTTGTATGAGGGGAGGTCACATTTAAGATCTGATCACACCAAGGAATCATTTCTTTCATATATGGCCAAACAGCATCTGAATCAGTTATGTTTAGATTAAAAATGCTTGCTACTAATCGGAAAATTCCATGGGATGATTATTTTCAAATGTACAACAGCAAATCCTAAAATTATAACATGCCGAAAATTCTATAAATAAATTTTTGCAACAGTTATGATAATAATATTTCATGAGTGGATCAATTATTAATAAATGTGGATGGTGAAGCATATATTTTCTAAATAATAGAAAACAGAAAGTGAACTAAATTTTACTCAGTGCCTCATTTGAAGTATAAGTTGTAAATAAGTGTCAGTAATGATCGATTTAATACATTGCAGATTGGAGACAAAACCCCTCAAGAGTTGTGGACAGAAGTATCTGCTGCTGTTAAGCAGGAAGCAGAAAAATACATTCCCAAGGAAAGAATAAGAAGGCCAAATGGTTATCGGGCGAGGCACTGCAAATTGCAGAAGAACGAAGGAATGCAAAAATTAAAGGGGATAGATCAGCAATGTTTGAGTTTAATGCAGAGTTTAGAAGATTAGCTAGAAGAGATAAGAATATTTTTATAACTAATCAATGTAAGGAAGTTGAGGAAAATAACAGAATGGGAAAGACGAGGGAACTTTACAAGAAAATTAGGGATATCAAAGGAAAATTTCAGGCAAAATTTGGGATGGTAAAAGATAAATATGGCAAAGATCTAACAGAAGCAGAGGACATTAAGGAAAGATGGATGGAATATGTAGAAGATCTGTATAAGAAAGAACCATGTATTATGGATAATGAAGTTCATGTGCCCTTCGAACCAGAACCAGATATTTTGGAAACTGAAGTCAAATGGGCCCTAGAGAATATTGCTAAAAACAAAGCTAGTGGACATGATGGAATTCCAATAGAAATGTTCAAAGAAGTTGGAGATAGTGCAGTGAAAATTTTACATTCCATATGTCAGCAAATATGGAAAACCCAACAATGGCCAAAAGACTGGAAAAGTTCAGTATTCATCCCAATTCCTAAGAAGGGAAATTCTAAAGAATGCACGAATCACCGAACAATAGCACTTATCTCACATGCTAGCAAAGTCATGCTTAAAATCCTACAAAATAGACTACGCCAGTATGTAGACCGAGAGCTAGCTGAAGAACAAGCTGGATTTCGTAAAGGAGGAGGGACCAGAGATCAAATCGCTAACGTACGATGGAAAATGGAGAAGGCAAGAGAATTCCAGAAAGATGTATATTTTTGTTTTATTGATTATGCTAAAGCTTTTGACTGTGTTGATCATAATGAGTTATGGAAAGTACTAAAATTCATGGGAGTACCAGAACATATCATTAACCTCATCCGGAACTTATACTCTGATCAAGAAGCTACAGTGAGAACCATATATGGGTTAAGATTCAAAAAGGAGTACGGCAAGGCTGTATATTGTCACCTTACCTTTTCAATCTGTATGCAGAACACATTATGAGGAATGTGGGGTTAGATGAAGAAGAAACAGGAATCAAAATAGCTGGGTTAAATATAAACAACCTGAGATATGCAGATGATACAATCCAGATGGCTGAAACTGAAGAAGATTTCAAAAATCTCTTACTGAAAGTGAAAGAATAAAGTTCAAAGGCTGGACTAATGTTGACTGTCAAGAAAACAAAAATTATGACAACTACAACTGTCAATTCATGGGAAGTAGGAGGAGAAAAAAATGGAGATAGTCTCTGTTTTTAACTATCTTGGCTCACAGATTTCTGCCGATGGTGACTGCAGTCATGAGATCAAAAGACGATTGCTACTTGGTAGACAGGCATTTTCAAATCTGGACAATATCTTAAGGAGTAGAGACCTAACCTTAACAACAAAGATCCGTATAATAAGGGCTATGGTTTTTCCAGTTGTGATGTAAGACTTGGACCATAAGAAAAGTTGAACGCCGTAGAATAGATTCCTTCGAATTATGGTGTTGGAGAAGAGTTCTTAGAGTTCCATGGACTGCGAAGAGTCAGTCAGTTTTACAGCAAATTAAACTAGCTTGTTCCTTGGAGGGCTTAATCCTGAAACAAAAACTGGGCTACTTTGGACACGTCATGAGAAGACATAATTCATTAGAGAAGACCTTAATGCTGGGGAAGATATAAGGCACAAGAAGAAGAGGGAGGCAACGAATGAGATGGATGGATGGCATCACAGAAGCACTAAATTCCAGCTTGGAAAATCTTCGAGAGGCAGTGCAGGACAGAAGAAATTGGCGTAGTCTAGTACATGGGGTCACGGAGAGTCGGAATCGACTAAACGAATAGAGAGAGAATGATCGATATAAGTGTTTGTGAGTGAATATGAACATGATGGACATGCCTAAACTTTAAGACATTCAACTAGGAAGTGATTTTGAGAAAATGTTTCCTTATTTAGCGATCAGGAATCTCAGGGTGAGTGACTGGATATTTTTACACCCTGTAGATTGAGGTAGGAGTGTTCTGCTTATGACCTGATATTATAACTTTTATCTAATAAAAATGGGGTGTGGTTTGTGGAAATCTTGTGTGTTTTTTCGTCCTCACTATGCTCAGGCGCGAGTCTCGGACACAGTTCAGCACCACCTAGCCTTACCCGTTCACCCCTGAGATTTTAAGAATCTTGTGCTCAACTGTCTTCGAGGCTCCCGCATATGTGGGCGTTTATCTTCAGATAAACGGGCACTATACATGTATATAGGTAACTAATTTCAACCTATTTTTCACTTTTCCTGTAATAGGAATGATATTGTGTTGACCGACTGAAAGTTACATTGCCAATTTGGCAACACTGAGAAATTGCATCAAAGCTATCTTTATATCACAAATTGTAATATTAATAGTATTTAATCAATAAATTGAATTGGTATTATATTTTTTTTTACTATGGCTTCGGTGGCGTAGTTGGTAGCATGCTGAACTGCTATGCCCAAGATCGCGGGTTCAAACTCGGCCGAAGTCGTCAGATTTTTAAGGGCGTTAAAATCCTTCAGTATGCCTTCCTTCGGAGGGGAAGTAAAGCCGGTGGGCCCATGCCATAGATTTTGACATGTAAGAGAACCTACCACTTATTGGTAGTGTGTAGCCAAATTTGTGTTTTTTTGTTAGAAACGCTCTATCAAGTTCCAACGTTCACCACTAGGTGTCAGTGGCAGTGCCTTCTGATAGCCAAAGTTTGAACTACTTGAAATCGAACTTGCTGGGAGCCCACGGACGTTCAATTAATATACGCTGCTATGTCGATTGGCTGCAATTCATATATAATTATTATTTTCATTTTACCGTACTATTAATACTCTATTATTATTATTATTAGCCTATTATTATCATTATTGTTATTATCACTGTATTGTTATTATTTTTACTGCAGTCTACTATTATTACTCTATTATTATTAGCTTATTATTATTATTATTATTACATTTATCTCTGTATTATTATTGCAGTATTATTATCACTAAGTTACTGTGTTGTTATTATTATCGTATTATTTAATTATCACTGTATTGTTATTATTATCGTATTATTTAATTATCACTGTATTGTTATTATTATTATTATTATTATTATTATTATGGTGGTATTGTTGCAGCCATGATTGGCATAAGGTTGTCGTGTGTGTCGTGCGTGTGAATTGCCGCTGAATTAGCAATTAGCTGGATTTGTGTGTTGCCTTTCGGCATCGGAACAGGTTGGTGTTTGTCCCAGTTCATGGTACGTATATTGTGTTTCATGAGTTTTATTCTCTTCTGGGATTTTATTGAGTGTTGACTGGTCGTGTGTTGTCAATTTTAGGTTAAGGTTCCGCCATAGACTATTGAAATCATAGAACTTGCAGTGACGACATTCATACTTCGTGCGCTAGTGAAATCCAAGGCCAGCTGGGTTGAGAGTAATTCTGTGGTAACCTTAGGCCTATAGGTCTCGTCGTTAGGGGGTAGATAGTGGGTCTGGACTACATGGAGACAGTGGCCATTAGAGACCCGCTACATTGAGTACGTAGCTACCATCCTATTATACTATAGATTTTAGACGGTATTTGTGTTTTGCTGTCGGCATCAGCTTATTTTTGGTAAATCTGCCATCATGGATTCTATTAGTAGCTCGAAGGGTACAAGTGCAGACGCTACTCCAATCGACAAGGCTTTGACAAGATGCATTGATGTCATCAGAAAGATGAAGCTTACTACAGGAAGACAGAAGAATATATCTAATGACGTGAAAAATGGAATAGCGGAGATAGAGGAAGCCATCGATATCATTATATCGTGCAGGGACAATTGGCTTGAGAAGCAAAGGGTTCTGCCTGCAGTGGAAGAGCATACCTTAGGCCGTGAGAAGGTGATAGTGTCATTGGATAGCCCCCCTGATAACCCCATTCAATCGCCTCCAGTAGATTCCGATAAGCAGAAGGAACATTTATCAGAATGGACGACGGTCCGACGGAGGAGGTCCTCCGGTATCGCTGTGTCGTGGTCAGAAAGCGCTTCTCTGTAGTCACAAAGGGCGGAACCACCAGTTTGGGAGAGCAAGACTCGGAAATCCCATAATCGATCATGACCCAAGGCTGTTCTGATCCAACCAGCAGCTGGGAAGACTTATGCAGAAATTGTGAAAAATTTGAGGGAGAAGGTGAAGCCAGAGGCCTGCCATCCGGAAATTCGATCTATCCGTCAAACTAGATCCGGGGACGTTTTACTGGAGTTTGATACGAAGGCTGACAAGGACTGTCGAGAAATGTTCAGCAGCACTTTGAGGGAAGCTGTTGGTCATGCAGGATTGGTGAGGACATTGACTACTAGAACTGTCTTGGAGATACGAGACATGGATATTGTAACTACTGTAAGTGATGTCAAATTGGCTCTGAAACGAGACATAGAGAGTTTTATAGATGAGCTGAAAGTATCCGCCACTAAACCCTACAGTAGAGGGCAGAAAATGGCAATTGTGGAAATGGATAATCAGAATGCTGAGAAATTATTGGAGACTGGCCGTATTAAGGTCGGTTTCATATACTGTAGGGAGAGGAGAAGAGCGATGGTAACACGCTGCTTTCGGTGTCTGGGTTATGGCCATATAAGGAGGAATTGCAATGGCCCGGATAGAAGCGGCCTTTGCTACAGATATGGTCAACTGGGTCATAAAGCCGCAGGATGTACGTCAGACATGAAATGCGTGCTGTGCTCTGACTGTAATCGGGAGGGCTTAAACATAAGTCACATCCCTGGAACAGGTTCTTGTACTGTGTTTCGAGAGGCACTCGCGAAGATTAAAGAAAAAACACAATGACGAATGTCCTACAAGGGAACCTGAAACGAAGCATAACCGCTAATGATCTTTTGATACAGCTAAAATTTGAAAGGAAAACAGATATTCTCCTGATCAGTGAGCAATATCGAAACTGAGGTTGGTCCAATAACGCCGGACAATATAATTGGCATTATGCTGAGGTACGAGCTCAGCTGGGATACGGTCGCTTTCTTTGTTGAGGTGGTCCTTCGTCAGAAGAAGTCGGATGGGGACTTGCTCGATTTCGTTGATTAAGTCTGCGATCCGCGGACTATGAATGGAGAAGTAAGATGGTGCTTGTGAAGCAAAGAAAATGGCTCCATCCTGAAGTAATACGAAAGTGGTTCCGGGATGGGTTTTGTCAAGAGGACAGGGTGTGTTTTATAAGTGGGTAAGAATCCCACACTCTTGAGGAGTGCGGACCCTTCTCAAGGTCTTATGCAAGATTTTTCCACTTCCCTCGTAAAAAAATAAAAAATGAAAATGGTGGTATTATTATTATTAATAATGCATTATTTTAATTATTACTGTATTATTATTACTGTATTATAATTACTGTAGCTGATTATTATCATTGTTTTATTATTATTATTATTATTAGTCTAATATTATTATCCTCACTGAATTATTATTATTAAAATTATTATTATTATTACAGTATATTAATAATAATTGATCAACTTTCTGACTCAATAAGAGAACTAAATACCCCTTCTAACGTCGTGTGAATTCATCCAATTTATCCCGCAAACTGTTATTAAACAGGTCTACGGAGTTAATTTTGATCAACTGGCGTACATTTTGCGTTATTTAGCTGCAGCACTATCATTTTCATATAACATTTGCTGTTATTACAAACCAGCTCCAGCTGTATTTTAAGCAGACACTGATTATGAAATGTTATTTTACTCCGCCCTTTGAGGTCTTGTGTCCCTAAGCTAACGTGGTTGCGGATGTTTAATATCTGTAGCAAAACGCTACATCCCTTTGAAATATATAATAAAAATAGACATTCGTCACTGCAAATATTAATATCATGAGATGAAAACGACACCAGTTACAATCAAGGGGAGCTCTATTTGGATTCTCAATCCGAGATTAAAAGAAAGCCTCATGGAAAATCCAATAATGCTTCGTAACGTTATTGCTATGTACAAAACTAATAACCTAGCAAGAAATTTGAACTAATATTAAACAAAATTTCACTTTAGAATTCATATGCGGTTGGCAAATAGCTGTAATGCAGAAAGCTCTTCTGTAGCTTCACATATGGACGAAATTACGTACTTTGCATATCGTTCCCGTGACAGGAAATCTAAATTAGTGTTTAGTTACTCGCGCGCTTTTCCAAACTGGAAGGTTAAATTTAGGTTAGGCAAATCCTTGCTTTACTTTGCTGTTAGCCATTTGTCAACTTGTGTTAAACCTCATACAAGGACTGTAAAGGAATTATGTATGTTATTATTTAGCGTATGTCATACAAATACATTAATACAAATGAACAATAATCAACTAAACTACAAACAAACATCTAGACCTTGTATAAACTCAATACATTTTGGGGTTGCCAGCAAGAAGTCTTCAAATTGCCCTCCGTAAGCTCTGATGCTGCAGACCTCCCTGATGTGCTCAATAGTCTGTCGCGGCCCACCACAGTCGCATACTGGTGAGGACAACATTCGGCTTTTATAAAGTACATTTTGCAACGAGCCTATAATGGCAATAATGAAGATACGAGTATGTTTATAATTTCCATACGAGTGTCTTAATTACCATTATAGGCGAGTTGCATACGACTGTTTATGTTCGACGATATTTGTAACTTTATTTTATTTTAGGCTATGTTCGAACATAAATATTCATAAATATCTGTCGAGATTCAGTCACTTGAATTTAGTGATCGGAGTGCAAGCACTGGGTTTGCTGTCTGTGCTTTACAAGTTCTCTGACGCATGCATGCGCTCTGTCTGCTTGGAAATGTCATATGTTTACAGCCTGCCAATGTGCACCAGCATTCACTCAAACTGTCACTGGAGTCGTTTGAAAGCAATGCCCTGTGTAGAAATTGGTGTTGGGGATATTAAGGTACAGTGCTCTTTCTTGTCTCATATTCGCCAGCTTATTTATGCGAACATATGGGACGGTGCACTTTCCATGTCATTAATGTATATAGAAGGATGCTGTGCTGCAATCTTCTGGACGTGGATTCATAAATTTCATGGATATGTCATAGTATTTTATTGTTACGGAAAAAGTTCGTGCCGATTTTGTCTTTGTGTTTGGGATTGTAACTACAATGTTTGATCCAATATCCAATTTTAACTTTCAAATCACGTAATTCATGTCCGACATGTTGGTTTTTGAGCGCATGTGCGAAGCTATCCTTACCTAATTGGTCAATGAATGAGCTCTATTTGGTTGGAGAAACTGTTTGATAATGGAAAATAGTACTATTGACGTCCGAAACGGGGGAGGAGCTTACGGTCAGCTGCTTGCAATATGGCGGCGATATAGTGACGTGAAGTAATTGGGTGTGCGTTTGTTATGGCTTCTAATTTATGATGGCGAAATACTACATATTTCCTTTCATTGATAGAAATATTTTTATAATCAATATAAATGCAGTGCCTAATTACTACCAGTTAAAAATATTACCCACATGTAGATAGTTAATTTACTGTCTGCTGTTACATATATGAAGCCTGTACTTGGGAGCCTAGCGGTATCGATGTTTTTATTAATTTCACTATATATATATCTCACATAACACAAAGGACGACTCCCTGATAATAAATTGAATCAAGCAACCCTGAATTTGCATGAATGTTTTGGGTTCAAGGAAGCGTTACTTGGGATGCTCAAATCATACCTCAATATTGCAAATATTGACCTACATACTTGATGTTCAAAGGCAAGAATGTTAATTTATTAATCTCTTGCCACAGGCAAGTTAAAATGGAGACATCCTCTTTATCAATATATTTAATTATATATTTAAAATACAGATATTTAACAAAGCTGGAGTCTCCATTTGAACTTGTCATAAGCAAACGGAACAGATCAAAAACTACACTTTAAGCCAAACCAAATTCACTCCTCAGCTCGACATAAACCATAATACCAATTAAAACCTATACAAAACATACTCTCCTTACTGTTGTACAACTTTCAAACCAACTATTCGCACTCAAAACTGTAAAACCCTGAAATGGGAACTAATTAAAGTTAGAATAGCCTAGGCCGATCCGGTCTCCTGCTACATTACCGCATATGTATACTTAACATCACTATAACTTCAAAATTACGGCAAAGTGACCTATCTGCCTGAGTAGTATAGGTGTTGCCGGCCTGCCTGGGATGATGGGTCACCAAACCGGTACTTAAAACTAAGATTTTACATTTTAATTAACTAAATTCAACAGTAGGGAGATCATAGCCAAAAACACAATTTAAGCCAAATCATACTTCAATGACATACATATTTGCTGTTCAAAGGCAAGAATATAAATTCTCTGGCAAATTAAGGCTAGGAACAGCATTTTTCTTAAGTTTTCCAACCATTCGGCTATTGTCAATCGGAAGAACTCCTAAAATAAGTTTACGAAGAGCGGATTACATTCTTTGTACGGCACAGAAGTAATAGGCTATAAGTTTATCAGTATTTTTGATGTAGCTAAATCCATGTGAATACAAATTAGAGACAATAACTATCAATAATCAACAGTACCGGTGGAAAGAAGTCGTCTTCACAAAAATGCAGACTGCACACTGTCATGTAACATTAACAGGTTTTCCAATTGACAGCGCCGAAGCCCATATTTCTCTCTGAACTTTTTGTACAGGAAAGTAGTGAAGATATTTCGTAGTCGTTTTATACGATTTGCAACCGTATACAGAGCAGTACCTCCTCGAATTTGACAAATTTCTTTCTGTTTCCATCACGACGTCAATGCTTCACCATCTAAATAAATCTCGCCAGTCACAATGTTACAGCTTCAACATTCTGCCGCGTGGCTGCGCCATCCAACTTTTCTGACGTCAATAATGACCCTCATTATGATACAGTCTTCTGACATATAAGATTTACATTTCGACATCGTCGAACATAAAATCATTTTAGGGGCTTGGGACATCGTGGGCATCGGCCCCGTGCAATTATGTGTGTTGAACGTTTTTGATAACCTGTGTTTCTGTGATGACTGTAGCTGCATTAGGGATAGGGACTTGAAGTAAGGTACTACCCCAGCATTTGTGTTGAGGGAGTGTGGATAGAACTGGGCAAAACCACACTCAGGATAGCTGTTATCAGCGCCGGCATTTGAACCATTGAACCCCAGAATTGCTGCAATTCTCCGATTTATATATTTATTTACTTATTTATTGTCATTTAAAGAAAGCTTTCCAGTCGGTCAACACAAATTGTAACCAATTACATTAGGCGGGAAAACAAGTATTTACATGCCCAAACTTGAGAAATATTACAAGAGATACGATACACTTTTCCAAACTGGAAGGCTAAATTTAGGTTTACATAGGTTTGCTGCCTTAATTTGCTGTTGGGACAGGTAACCTCGCTGTTCCGTCCTTAAAAACAATCATTGTCATTACTTTGCTGATAGCCATTAGTCAAATTGTGTTAACACTCAAAATAATAACCATAATTTTTATTTAGCAATTTCCCAGTAAGTATTTTTGTGGCGCAATGGGTGTTACGATATAGCCACCACCTACCACGCACACAGACGGTATAGAAGGGGAGCATAAGAGCCTCGAACCCGAAAGAACGGAGCAATGCTCCCACATTTGCGCAGGATGGGGACTGCCACTCAGAGGAACGCGTGGATCCTTAAACTGTGTCGAGTGTACTCACATTATGAACTAGATGGAGATCAACTACGGAATGAGAACACGTTTCATGTAAAGGTCAAAACCAAAAGATAAATTTAATATAAAAGAAACAGTAACAAGAATATCAAAACGGGGAACGTGGAACGTATGAAGTGGGGTATAGAAATGATTTCGGTGGCTGAAATAAAATACAAATGATCAAAATGTAAGCACAAGTGTAAAATCAATCAAAGAATATACTGTATAAAGATAGGAGTAAAGAGATGACCTAAGGCAATTACCAGTAGATGGTTGGAGATCGTTCGATGATCAATTCAATTTAAAAAGGGACAGTTAAGTGTAAAAATAAATTAACAATAATACGATAGTACCTTCGTTCCACCACAGGCTAACTACAGGAATGTAGTTAGAAGAAATATTCTAAGAAAAATATGATGTCATACATCCCCACGAACTGTCTAACAAACCACCCTTAAAACAACGTATGTGACATCATAACAAACAACCCAATTAACCAAGAAACGATAGGAAAATAAACAAACCTAACAAGGAACACTACAATAACAACAACCCCAACTTCATCAAGATCATGACATGACATACCCAAACCTTAAAGAAACATAGAACAGTTCAGCGTTAATCACGAAATTGACAAGAATACAAGGAACAAGAAGTTCCGTGACGAACTAAAGAGCCTACTTTTCTTAAAATTTAAGATTCATTCCAATGATTAATCTATATGAATCTATCTAGAATAATGACGAAATTAAGTTGCTAATATCGAAATTTCTAATTAGTTCGAAATACTGTATACCTGGCATATTGCAGCCTAATAGAGCACTACAGTTGGCAGCCCTGGTGACTGAATATATTCTTAGTTCCATCTCTTAAGGTACAGAATACAAAATTTGGTTGAAGTCCAATGAATAGCATGGACGTTACATGCAGTTAAACATTGGATCTAACAGCGCGCGTAAAATCATGTTGGCAACAATGTCATGCATGTAATGGTCAGAAATAATCTGAAATAATATGATCTATTGTTGTGCCAATTTTGAATGAAATCTATTAGTTAGTGTAGAAGTTACATGCATTTTAAAATTGGACCTATCAGCAGGCTTAGAATCATGTTGGCAGCACTGACGTATATTAATTACTCCAAATTCATCTAGAATGCCAGGTACTATACGTGTGCAAAGTTTAGAGCTATTGGCTTGCATACTTTCTGATATATTGATATTAGGGTAACAAAAATAGACAGCACATATTAACAGTTGGCAGCTCTGGTTGCTCCTAAGAATACGCATAGTCATATCTGTTATGGTACACATAGCACATACGAAATTTGGTTGAAATCCAAATGATAGTATGGAAGTTACAAGCATTTAAAGTTGGACCTCTCAGCAGGCTTAGAATCATGTTGGTAGCACTGACCTATATAAGTTACTCCAAATTAATATAGAATGTCAGGTACTATACGTGTGCATAGTTTAAAGCTGTCGGCTTGCATACTTTCTGATATATTGGTATTTGGATAAAAGCATAAGAGCATTTATTAACAGTTGGCAGCCCTGATGGGTCTTAAGAATACGCTCAGTCATATCTGGTTATGTACACATACAACATACGAAGTTTGGTTGAATTCCAAGTGATAGTGTAGAAGTTATATGCATTTAAAATTGGACCTATCAGCAGGCTTATAATCATTTTGGCAACAGTGCCATATATGGCCTCCTGGAAATTAAACTGCAATATTATTACCTATATGTGTGCCAATTTTGAAATAGCTCCCATTCATACCTTCCAAGATATCCAACATGGAGCTCAAATTTCAATTGCGATTTTTTAGCAGTTGGTAGCACTGACATCATTTTCAAATATGGCCGTGAGATATTCAGGTATAGATTTTGACTCCTACCAAATTTTGTTTCGATAGCTCCAGCCGTTTAAGTGTTGATAGGGGACACACACACACACACACACACACAGCCAGACAGAAAGAAAGACAGACAGACAGACAGACACACATTTGCCCGATCTCATAAGTCTACTTTTTCCTCATTTTTGCAAAATGTGAAAAGTAGGCTAAAAACCCAAAAGATAAACAACGAACTAAAATGACTTCATCAACTTCTAGAATAAATCTTGCTTCACGAACGGTAATACGAGATTCGACTATCTAACACAAGGCAAGGTGAGCATCGATTTCAGTCTCCGGAATACATGAAAACGAAACACACATTCCCCCATGAAAGATTAATCGATATATCTCATTTAATAACGTAGAAGGGTCACGCACGCCCTATTTCTTGACTGGATCCAGAACATACGCAAGAAAATATTTACAAATGACCCACTGTCCAGTCAAGACCCACATTAATAAATAACATTTACCCTCCCACAAATATTAGTCCAGGGCCGTAATTATGAAATGAAACATATTTCCAGTACAAACACAAATGTTGTCTATCCTGTCCCAAAGGAAAAATAAGAAACCCCGAAGGCATTCCTGAGGGCACTTTCACAAACCACGCATAAAACCAACCGACCCATTAACACAAACAAATTGGTGTGCGCTCCGACCCATAAGGAAAATAAAAGACACGAAGTCATCCGAGAGCAATGAACGACACACCATACCACGTATGGTAACATCCCTTAAATCATGAATCCCTGAATAACTTAAACACTAAAGTAACCTACACCTAAAGGCCCCTGAAAGGTCCCATACCCCCGCAGAGAATTAAGAGTTATTAAGAAACACATTTCAAAACAAAACGCAAAGAAAACGCGCACTAGTAAAAAATGAAGCAAAACGTGGAGGAACAAAACAACAACAAGAAACCCTTCAGACAATAAACTCCTTTACAACAAGCAACGTGATCCCTCACTACGTATGCAAATAATAAAAAGGCAAGGACATAAATAAGTTGCAAGATTAACCTCAAAATAACTTGAACGATCTCCACCCTTGTTCTACATTAGATAGAAGGAAGGGACACGTTAACACTGAAAGTTGGAGGACATGGTGTTATGATCAATACTTCTTCTTGTAGTTCATGCATGATGATATATTTAAAAAAAAAATAGTAAGATCAGACTTATCGTTTCCGAGGAGACGTTCTGGAAGTTTCTGGGTGATAACGCATGTAATAAACCCATTTTCATCTCTCTTCTAGTTGCAGGACAAGGAACGATTATCGGAACACGACTTCAAAACATTTTAAACACAACAAATGCATTTAGAATTCCGTAACGAAACATATTAAATGACCCAAGTGCAACGTGTTTTTCGAGGGGTTTTATGCAACTGGCATAAGTCAGTAGGAAGCCATTCTATATTTATTTACGCGGCAAATTGTTCAGCCAAGAGAATTTTTCATGGTAATTTATTATTATTATTAATTTATTATAATTATTATTAAGGTATTTTCGGAGCATTTTATAAAAATTATTAGCATTCAGATAGGTTTTCTATGTCTTAGAAAACGCTATCCAGCAAATTATTACGAACGACGATATTATAGAAAATTATGTGATTACGGGATTTTACGGAGTTTTGTCAGTTAGGGTATTTGAGAGACGTGACTCACTGGGATTTCGAATACAAGCTGATTCCTGTCGAGAAGTATTACGCAAGGCTGGGTCGCAAGGTCTAGAAAAGGCGAATTGTTGGGACGGAAAAGGACTTCTCCCTCTCGCGCGCCGAGTGTAATGAGGCAGAGGAGGGGAACTAGCGGCGTGCTCAGCCAATCAGTGAGGACGACGTAAGCTAGATGTCGGTACCATGGTGGGGGAGCCAACGTGTGGATACATCGTTCGACGCGCCGTGAAACGAGGACAATCTGTATAGTTCTTGCCGAGTGTGGATATACGCGGGAGTCGCTCCGATGTTCCGTGGGACGAGGACTATCTGTGTAGAACTTGCGGAGTACGGTTGCAAGTGCGTGTCGCTCCGATGTTCAGTGGAGTTGAAGACTAACTTTTGCAAAACTTAACCAGTGCGGTTGTACGAGTGTTTGGGTCCGAGGTACGGACCATAGAATTATCTAATCTACCAGAATATCATCAAATTCCGACGGAGATGACGACGTCCAGGAGACTGTGGGAAGCTCACAGCATCAGCAAGTACGAGGGAAATGCCTTGGCAATTTCCAATGGTAAGCGCAAATGACGCAGAAATACGCAATCTCTCATTTTTCTTTGTTTTACATTTCATATTTCAGTAACTTCATAGCTTGGAAATAAGAGTAAAATCAATTTATCAGACTCCGTTTTCACGTAATTTTCTATCGGTAATATTCAAATCACAACGCTCCAATTTAAATTTTGTACTTATTATTATTATTAATACTTGTTTTATATAATAAATTCATTTCTTTTACAATGCAATCTTTGCTTTCAGTAGGTAGCATTAGATATAGACCAATTCCTTCTCCTGATACAATTGTTTGTTGGGTTAATGATCAAATCATACCACGATCTGAGTGAATAGGGTCTTGAAGGTGTTCTGCCAGAGCTAGACGTTGTTAAATACAAATTTAGATTTCAACATTGCATTGAGGTCTTGGCGCCCATTAAAACAACATAGCTTAGGCAAAGGTAAACAGTTACATTTATCTCCCAACAGTGTGGGCTAGCCAAACTGCCACATTGTACGCTCAACGTTAGGGGCTAGCAAAACGTTACACTTGTCGCTCAACGAGAGGGCGAAAGACACCATTACAATTGTCGCCGACAACTTGGGGCTGAAAACCTAATAACATTTGTGGAAGGAGAAGGGTATATATTTCTGTGCCTGTATTTTGGGGGTTATTTGTCTTTATCAGTGTATATCATTATGGGGGATGAGAAAGAAAGACAGATGAGGTTACGTAGTGGTCATCAACGGGAGAGTGATGATACGAGCAGTATGTCGAGTGATGGTAGTACCGGGGTAGCGGAGGTAAATCCCGATACTGAAACAGGGAGTGTAGGCGGCCAACCAGAATTAAAAACTTTACTTCTCGAGTTCATGTATCAGAACAAAGTTAGTAGTGATGCCTTAAATGCAAAATTAGAACAGAATAATGCAAAATTAGAACAGAATAATGCAAAATTAGAACAAAACAGTAGGGAAAATAAAGAAAGTACAGAAGCTTTAAATAAAAAATTAGAACAGAATAATGCAAAATTAGAACAGAATAATGCAAAATTAGAACAAAACAGTAGGGAAAATAAAGAAAGTACAGAAGCTTTAAATAAAAAATTAGAACAGAATAATGCAAAATTAGATAAGAACAACAAGGAAATTAGTGTGAAAATGGAGCAGATTAGAGGAGAAATCAGAGGAGTAATGGAAGAGAAGGTTAAAGAGATCATTGCAGATGTAGACAAGAAATTAGGAAAAGTACAGGAGGAGTTAGAAATTAGAATCAGTACACAGGCTGAAAATTTAAAAGAACTAGTGCAACTGGAAACACAGCAGGTCAAAAAGCAATTGGGGGGAGAAATTGACAAAATTCAGGTAGCAACTAAAGAGGTTAAGGAACAGCTGGGGGGTAGAATTGAGAAAGTCCACTCACAAATAGTTGCAGAAGTAAATGATTTAAGAGAGAGTAATAGAGAGAGCATTAGCAAGATTGAGGAGAAACAAGCAAAGCTATATGATAAAGTAGAAGAATCAGAAGGAAACATTAAATTAACAGTAAACAGTATTGAGAGGAAGGCTGAGGAGAAAATCGCAGAATTAGAATTAAAATTAAAAGCTAGGATCAGGCAAGAAAATAGTCAGAATAGGCCAGTTTTTGTGAATAGCACACACAGGGAGGTAGAACTGGGTAAGTTCAGCAATCGACAGGGGTGCCCAATGGAGTTCATGAACACTATAGAAAATAAATTCGGGGAAAGGTTGGAAAATGGTAGTATTGAGTGGTGCCAGGTAGTTGAAATTTTAGAACAAGTGTTCGTGGGGGAAACGAGGAATTGGTTTGCTGTCTACAGAGACAAGTTTACTGATATCAATGATTTTAAAATGAAATTCTGTGAAAAGTTCTGGAATGAGGTTATTCAGTCGCAGCATCGTGAGGGAGTAGTGTGTGGTAAATATAACCCTAAAGGAAGCTCCACCATGACCGAATACTTTTTAGGGCAGGTATTAGTGTGTAAATATCTTGATGGCTTGAAGGAGGAAAGTGATGTGGTAAGGTTGCTACTTAGGCACTTTCCCTATAGGATCAAGGAGGCTGCTTGTATCCAGAATGTAAAGACTATATCACCAGTAGAAAATTTGTTAAGCACATTTGATGCACTAGGGAGAGGGGGTTATGAGGACAATTTCAATCGGAACCAGGGTAATAATAATAATAGACCTAATGAAGCCAGGCATCAGGAAGTTCAAGGGAACGGTGGCGAAGGGGCCAACGCTCAAAATAGGAATAATAATAATCAGCTAAATCAGAACAGAGGAAATGGCTATGGGAATCAGTATCAAGGGAGGAACAATGATTTCAGGGGAAATCAAGGGAGGAACAATGATTACAGGGGAAATCAAGGGAGGAACAATGATTACAGGGGAAATCAAGGGAGAAACAATGATTTCAGGGGAAATCAAGGGAGAAATTATAATGACAATAATTACAACCAGAATAGGGGTCAAGGAAGAGGTCAGCCTAGTGGTAGTAATATACAGCAAAACAATGACAACACAGCCCAGAACATCCAGACCAGTTCAGTAGTTAGTAGTACTACGGCCAGCTGTAGCGGTTCTTTAAACGCGAACCAGGCTGCGAAGTAAGGTCAGAATCTCAGTCTGTAGCATGCCCTGTCCATACAATTATACAGGAACCCTATGACCTAAATGTAAGAAATGAATTATTACATGAACTAAATGATGAAGGTATTATTCAGGAAGTGGTTAGTAAGAGCCCCATAGTTAAATTTAACGTGTCCGAGGCGTACACAGATGTTTTAATTGATAGTGGTTGTATGAAGAGTTGCATAAGTAGTGCATTTTATGATAAAATGAAAGGAACTGGAGTAAATTTTGAGGAGATGCCAATTAAAAGCACTTTTGTTATCACAGCTGTTGGGAAGAGGTCTAAAGTAATTTCTAAGCAAGTTTTAGTAGACATTAAAATTAATAATCATGTAGAGAAGCAGATTTGCCTTGTAATTCCAAATTTAGTATTCAGTGTTATCTTGGGTTCAGAGTGGCTAAGTAGAGTGTCTGGTAACTTATGTTATGATGTAGGGAGTTTGAAATTTAAATGGGGAGATTCTGAAGTAGAAGTAGCGTTCAATGACCATATTCAGAGGAGTAGTATTGTAGGTGTGATTTGTACTTTAAATGAGATATCGCCAGCCGTAGAGCGGGGTTCTCCATGTTTTGTGGGCAGTGTGATTACGAACGGAAGTCTAGAGGACTCGTTACGTGAGGCTGCATTTCAGGGTAATATAGAGGTGGAACAATGTGTTCGGCTCTATGATGTGTTATTGTGTAATAGGAGAGTTTTTGAGGATCGCATTGGTATGGCCAATTGCTATACACATTCATTGAACGTTATTGATAGGTCAGTATTCACAGGACATAGATATCCTGTACCTTTCGCTTATCAAAGTGCAGTTGAGGCACAAATTAACCAGATGCTTGAAGATGGGATTATTGAGCACTTGAACAGTCCATATGTTAATTCTTTGATAACGGTACCCAAGACCGACGGCACTGTTCGTATTTGTTTAGACGCTCGTTTGGTTAACAGTAGAATTAGTTCAGATCAGCTGAAATCTATGTCAATAGAGGAATTAATGCAAACATTTGAGGGGAAGAAGTATTTCACTTGTGTAGATTTGAGTTCCAGTTTTTGGCAAGTGCCACTTATGTACGAAGATAGACCATTTACAGCTTTTAGTCATAAATATAACCTTTATCAATTTTGTAGAACACCTTATGGGTTAAAGAGTAGTTCAGCAGCTTTAATTAGGGCTTTAAACATCGCATTAGGGGATGACACAGGAGAGTTTGTAACCATTTACATTGATGATATGGTAATTAGTTCACGCAGTTTTGAGGAGCATCTACGTCATTTAAATATAGTTTTTCAGAAGTTAGATCAGGCAGGGTTCACTTTGAAGCTGACTAAGTCGTCATTCTGTCAGTCAGAAGTGACATTTTTAGGTCATAGAGTGTCGAGTAGAGGTGTGACACCAGAGGAAAGTAGGGTTAGCAGGTGTGGACAGTAGCAACAGGGCATCGTTACAGATACTGAGTAATAGCTAGGTAGAGCAACGTGATGACGTTCATTTAAAGGGAGCCACTTGCAAGGTTGGAAGCAGGTGACGCAGTAACAGTTATAGTTTCCAAACGTATTGGCAAAACAGCATATGTGCTGGAGAATAGTGAGGGAAACAGATTATACGGGACGTATAATATACATAGTCTACGAAAATATGTGTCATAAAGTGAGTGTGTTTAGCTGGCGAGCCAGCCTATCAAATGAGTAAGTGTGGTATTTGGTGCGTGGGAGGATCTGGTCTTAAGGCAGGCGTATCAGAAGTCACACAGGGGGGTAGTATGTAAGTAAATGAGAGTTTTTAAGGTACAGGGAAATATGACGGGATTGTCGGATGCTGTTGAGCACTAAATTGTCTCGATGCACCAAGGCCATTTTGGCAGCGCTGATGGGTTCCCATTTATCTCCAAGAGATGGGGGAGCGCTTGTATAGGGCTTGTTAGCTTAAGGCGTCCACGAGATAAAAGATGGGCCATCAGAATGCGAGACAGTCCTTCATGAAACTCATACATATCAGCACACGTGATTTCTGTTTACGGCCTCGCCATGTAAGATTTGTAAGTGTGTAATTTAAGATAATTTGTACAATGGTATTATTTGTGTGAGGAGAAATGGTCTGTGTTGAGAACTAGTATTAAGTAGAATATGGTTAACGGGAACTTAACAAGACAGGGCGATTACGGCACAGAAATATTTGGTGTTATATGTAATGCGCATTTACTGTTTTTTTTCTTCAGAAGTCAATATTAATTTAATCTACTTTAAAGAGAGATTAAGTATTATGGTCACGAGGCGCTGCCACAATAGTGTGATCGTGTGCTCAGTGATAAGTGGAATTAAATGTCACCATAAGGAGGGGACCTCCAGTGAAATTAGGAAGTTCTATGGTGATATAAATATATCAGAACACCTTCAATGCGTGTGATATGACATCATAAATACATAGTGCTCACACATTTATTATGTCTATTTCTCCAACATAGAGAAATTTGAGAGGCGGAAATATCCGTGGAACACTATTCCCTATGTAAAACATTGGACTGGTTGCAATGTGCAATCCATAGTGACAACAAACTTTGACGCAAAGTGCGTGAAGAAAAAATATGAGTGTATATATCTGTAATTTAGGGTGATTTCATTTATGTAATATGCATTTTGGATGGGGTTTATTAACGTGTCTGGGATAATCGGATAATGGACCGTCGTCACGGTAAATCATCCGATGATCCGAGGCGAATATGTAACGTGTTTTTCGAGGGGTTTTATGCAACTGGCATAAGTCAGTAGGAAGCCATTCTATATTTATTTACGCGGCAAATTGTTCAGCCAAGAGAATTTTTCATGGTAATTTATTATTATTATTAATTTATTATAATTATTATTAAGGTATTTTCGGAGCATTTTATAAAAATTATTAGCATTCAGATAGGTTTTCTATGTCTTAGAAAACGCTATCCAGCAAATTATTACGAACGACGATATTATAGAAAATTATGTGATTACGGAATTTTACGGAGTTTTGTCAGTTAGGGTATTTGAGAGACGTGACTCACTGGGATTTCGAATACAAGCTGATTCCTGTCGAGAAGTATTACGCAAGGCTGGGTCGCAAGGTCTAGAAAAGGCGAATTGTTGGGACGGAAAAGGACTTCTCCCTCTCGCGCGCCGAGTGTAATGAGGCAGAGGAGGGGAACTAGCGGCGTGCTCAGCCAATCAGTGAGGACGACGTAAGCTAGATGTCGGTACCATGGTGGGGGAGCCAATGTGTGGATATATCGTTCGACGCGCCGTGAAACGAGGACAATCTGTATAGTTCTTGCCGAGTGTGGATATACGCGGGAGTCGCTCCGATGTTCCGTGGGACGAGGACTATCTGTGTAGAACTTGCGGAGCACGGTTGCAAGTGCGTGTCGCTCCGATGTTCAGTGGAGTTGAAGACTAACTTTTGCAAAACTTAACCAGTGCGGTTGTACGAGTGTTTGGGTCCGAGGTACGGACCATAGAATTATCTAATCTACCAGAATATCATCAAATTCCGACGGAGATGACGACGTCCAGGAGACTGTGGGAAGCTCACAGCATCAGCAAGTACGAGGGAAATGCCTTGGCAATTTCCAATGGTAAGCGCAAATGACGCAGAAATACGCAATCTCTCATTTTTCTTTGTTTTACATTTCATATTTCAGTAACTTCATAGCTTGGAAATAAGAGTAAAATCAATTTATCAGACTCCGTTTTCACGTAATTTTCTATCGGTAATATTCAAATCACAACGCTCCAATTTAAATTTTGTACTTATTATTATTATTAATACTTGTTTTATATAATAAATTCATTTCTTTTACAATGCAATCTTTGCTTTCAGTAGGTAGCATTAGATATAGACCAATTCCTTCTCCTGATACAATTGTTTGTTGGGTTAATGATCAAATCATACCACGATCTGAGTGAATAGGGTCTTGAAGGTGTTCTGCCAGAGCTAGACGTTGTTAAATATAAATTTAGATTTCAACATTGCATTGAGGTCTTGGCGCCCATTAAAACAACATAGCTTAGGCAAAGGTAAACAGTTACATTTATCTCCCAACAGTGTGGGCTAGCCAAACTGCCACATTGTACGCTCAACGTTAGGGGCTAGCAAAACGTTACACTTGTCGCTCAACGAGAGGGCGAAAGACACCATTACACAAGTTATATGTGGTCTTATGTCTGCCAGTTCTCTTCACTTCTTCTCCTTTTAACAATTCCTGACATATCTATAGTTAGGCCAAGTTCGTTTGGTCGAGATGATGTTCTCTTTTGCGGGCGCTTTTCATTTTACAAGAAATTGCCGGTTAATACGATCGATTAGAATTTCAAGTAATAACCGCTAGTTGGAAATAGCGTCGATAATAGTGCCTGTTATGATGATAGAAGTTGTAACGGCACATCTCTCCCACGCTCCAATCTTGGACGCAGGTTACAAGTCTGACGTACAATAGTCGATGAGAAAAGTCATGAAGAATAATATCGTAAAACAACTGATATGGCGATCGTCCTTTGTCTGCCTCACGTGGTATCGGACCCTGACACTACACGGAGCAGACAGCATTGTGGGTATTGTCAATGGCAGGACGTGCACACATAGTTACAGCTGATCAACAATAGCTTTCAATTTCAGGTTAGACTGAAGGGAGTATGTGGTGCATTTTAGAAGTAGCAGAAGAATGACAACTGGGTTCGTTAAATGGTTTGTATTTCGTAATAATATCTGTTATCAAATTGAAGAATTTCGCGTCTAACAGTTCGTAATATAATGATCAGTTCTTACGTAGTTAGTAATTTACGTCTTGAACTACACTTGCCAGTAGTAGGCGTTTGAATCGAATTTACGTATTGTAATAAAAATTACTCTAAGTAGTAAACAGAAGGTACGGGGAAACTTAGGACATCTCTTAATAGCCATATACATTTTACAAGGAAACAATTTAAGATAAAAATAGTCATAATGAACCATCCATGAAATATGCATTCATTACACAGTTAACCTCCCAATATTAAAAATGTGAAAGTGACTCGAGCAGGCTCATGCTACCATTTGTGGCGCGAGTGTTAAGAAAAGCTTCCACCTACCACGCACACAGACGGTATAGAAGGGGGAGCGTAAGAGCCTCGAACCCGAAAGAACGGTGTAATGCTCCCAGGCAATTTTCATGTTATAATGAATTACGTTCGACGATGTCGAAATGTAAATGTTATATGTCAGAAAACTGTAGGGTCTACTATAATGAAGGTCATTATAGTAGACTACTAGTTTTCATTATAATACAGTTTCTCTGCAGCAAACAGAGCTCAAGATTTTCATTATGAAACAGTTGTGTGACCAATAAGGTAAGGATAGCTTCGCACATACACTGAAAATCCAATGTTTGACATGAATTACATGATTTGAAAGTCGACAATGTAAAGGATATCCGATCCCAAATGTTTGCATAAATAAACTGGGGAATACGGGAAAATAAATAGCACTGTACCTTAATATCTCCAACATCAATTTCTACACAGGGCATTGCTTTCGTACGATTTCGGCGACAATTTTAGTAAATGCTGGTATTGATATAGCCTAACCATGTCATCGAGGCAGCAAACATGTGACATTAGATCCACGGAAATCAATAAACCAGCCATATGTTCAGTAAAGGGATTTCTTATGCGAAACTTTTCCGCCAGATGGCATGACTGTTCAATGTTGTACTCCATTGATTTGCCTTCCATTGACATTCTGTACCCATCGAATTTAAAGAATAAATAGTTGATAATTCGATACATTTAATTTTAAAGCGTTTGTTACAGCCTATTTTGTGTTATTTGACCAACATAGCAAAATGATCCACCATAGTACCTGTGCGTTATCTGATGGTGCTACTTCAGGATAAACAATGTTTCAAAGATTGGGTAGAGAGTAATTACTGAGCCCACAAAATTCCCAGCGCATGCACTCAAGTCAACTCACAAAATCTTGACAGATATTTATGAATATTTGTGTTAGAACATATAATAAAATTATAATTATCGTCGAACATAAACAGTCGTATGTAAGTCGCCTATAATTGTAGTCTAATTAAGACACTCGTGCCTTAATTATTGCCATTATAGGCACGTTGCAATATGTACTATTATGTTCGACGATGTTGAAACATAAATATTATATGTCAGAAAACTGCATCATAATGACAGTCATTAAAGCATTACGTTTCATTATGATACATTTTCTCCAACCAATCAGAGCACAATATTTTCATTCATTGACCAATTAGGTAGGGATAGCTTCGCACATGTGCTCAAAATCCAAAGTGTCAGACATGAATTACATGATTTGAAAGCTCACAATAGGATATCGGATCAACCATTGTAGTTACAATCCCAAACACAAAGACAAGATCAGCACGAACCTTTACGGTAACAAGAAAATACTATGACATATTCATGAAATGTATGAATCTACGTCCAGGAGATTTCAACACAGCATCCTTCTATACAGGGTGTATTTGATATGATGGAAGTCCATTACACTGGTGATAGAAGCGACTATTCTAAGCACATATCTTCATGAAATTTAGTCGTATCTTAATTAGTGTAGGTGGAATTAAATCACAAAAATCGTCGGTCAATGTCTTGGAAGAGGTCTTAGGCTGCCTTCCCCTCAGCAGCACAGCTGACTTCTCCCCGTCGCCCTCCCCTCCTACGTTGAGCAATGTTGACAAGAGTCTGAAGTCGAGTGAGCTACTCGCCTTGTCTGCCAATGGCATTGAAATACACAAACCGAGCCTATGCACAGCTGATTCACACCTTCATGGGGAGTGGTTACATGAGTAGTGATGGTGGATCTGTTTAGGAATTTGCCAGCCTCATGGACTATGCATAGAAAATAGAAATCCTAAAGATTTGGGTAATTAATTTAAGGAACTGTTGGTCTATCTTTGTGTGAAGATAGTGCAACAACTGTATTTTTTTTTTTTTTACGAGGGAGAGTGGAAAATCTTCAAAAGACACATGTGAAGGGTCCGCACTCCACAGTAGTGTGGGATTCTTACCCACTAAAAACCACCTCCCTTTTCCCACGATGTGTTCATCACCCCGGAACCGCTCTCGCATTACTTCAGGGTGATGTCGTGCTTACTTAGTCATTCAGACTTCTTCTTTCTTCATTTTTTCTTAAGGATGTTCGAACGCATCCATATCCCTCTTCTTCTGGCGCAGGACACATTCTATGTAAATAGCTATCTGATTCCATGCTTGATCATTTCGGAGCATCATCTGTAGGATGTTGTCCGGCGTGATTGCCCCTATAGAAGCTTGCAGATCTCTTCTATGTGTTGACCAGCGTTCACACACAAAGAATGTGTGGAGCGCATCATCCTCTTCGTTACAATAATGACACAAAGGACTATTAGCCACGCCTAAGTGATGCAGGAATCTCCGAAAATATCCATGGCCTGTTAGGAACTGTGTCAAATAATAATTGACCTCTCCGTGGTTTCGATCAACCCAGTCAGCCAGACGCTGAATAAGTTTCTTTGTCCATCGACCTCGTGTCTCATCATCCCACTTCTGTTGCCATCGTTCCATACAATGGTTGTGTGCAGACGTCTTTGCCTGGTGAATGTCCAGTTCTTCTTTGGTGCGCCAAACTTCCTGACGCTCTAAGGCAAGTAAATCAATTGGTGCTACTCCCGCTACCACTCTGAAACAGTGCGATATGCACATGAGATCCTCAGTGCTCCTCTTCGTTGTACTGCTGCTCTCCTTTTACGATATTTCTCGAACCGTAAGGACTCAGCCCAGATCTCAGCTCCATAGAGTAATATGGACTGGACTGTTGTCATCAGGAGACGTCGTTTGCTAGGCTTCGGACCTTTAATATTACCCATTAATCAGCTCAAAGCGGTCAAGATATTTGCTGCTTTATCCGACACTCTTTGAATATGGGCCCAGAATGTGAGTTTCGTATCTAGCGTCACACCCAAGTACTTCGTACTCCTTGATGAATTAATCATCGTCCCTCCCACTTGCATTGGTACAAGAGTGTTGATTCTCCTTCTCGTCAGCACAACAATCTCCGTTTTATGGTCTGCTAATGACAGCTTATGTTCCGTCATCCAATCTGTGACACGTCGCATTACCTGATTGAGTTTCAGTTGCGCCAGCTCTATATCACGAGCCACAATCAGAGCAGCAACATCATCAGCATATCCTACCAATATTGCATCTTCGGGCATCTTCAGCCGAAGCAGGCCATCGTATGCAATATTCCAGAGATCTGGCCCAAGAATAGATCCTTGAGCTGCCCCAGCGGTTGATCTTTTAGTCCTATGTCCTTCCTCGGTATCGTACTGCAAAATACGGTCCTTTAGATAATCCCTCATTATCCGCATGAGGTATCTCGGTAGTCTAAATTTATCTTGAAGTGCCACCAAAATGTCACTCCACTGGGCAGAGTTAAAGGCATTCTTCACATCTAGAGTCACAAGTAGCGTAACTTTACGTGAGTAATGGTTACCCATCTGAGCTCTGTTTGCAGTCTCTACAACTACCCGCACAGCATCTATAGTCGAGTGCCCTTTCCGAAAGCCGTATAAAAATATTAATAATACTAATAATAGTAATAATAGGCTTTTAGACACACTAACTTCTTTTATGCTTCATTTTGGTATGTCGAGTTGCCAGACTTTAATGTACGTAGGATTTCTTGTATGTGCCATGAAATCCATGGACATGAACGTATTAGATCCCATTCATTTACTACATGACTGAACGTAGATCGCACCCTCGGGAAGTTTAGCACTCTACCACCAGAACTCCACATATGACTCTTATTATTATTATTATTAGACTATTATTAATATTATTATTATTAGCCTATTATTATTATTATTATTATTATTATATTTAATACCACTTTATTATAACAATGTATTTGAATTTTATTTTCATTTTCGTGTATTTTCATAAGTATGCACCATGGGTTCCCACTTCTAGCCCAGGCAAATGCCGGGATTGTTCCTAACTTAAGGCCACGGCCGCCTTCTTCTCAATAACCATAACCGCTGGCAGTGCAGCCCATGAAGGGCCTAGGCCTACCAAGCGACCGCTGTCCAGCCATTTGGCTTGCAGATATTAGGGTGACGCGTGGTCAGTGCATCGAGTCCCCTCGGCCATTAATCTTGATTTTCCTGACTCGGGCTCTGCCTCACTGTCAGACAGCTAGTCAATTGCCCTCACGAGGCTTAGTGCACCGCGTTCCAGCCCTCACGTCAGTTTCTAATATCCCTGATGAAGCCGGGAATCGAACCCAGGGCCTCCGGGTGAGAGGCAGTTGCACTGCCCCAACACCACAGGGCCGGCGCCTTCTTCCGAATCCTCACCTGAATTACAAATACCCACATTACTACAGAAACCACAACAACAGAGGTTATCACACACATTCTACCCACACCCAGCTACATGGGGCTAAATGACCAAAATCGCCAAGCCTCTCAAACAAACATCAAGTATTTTACTTCCGTCTTTAAATGCCTAGTTCTGAACAGACTACGGGATGTCGGAATTTTGTCACACTCTATTTCATTATGTGAATGTTTTTAGTATTTTCAGAAACTAGTCAACAGAAGGTCCGACACGGACGCCAATGATACACCAGGGCTGAGTATCGAAATTATTTTATACATGAACATCAATCAATGAATTCCACACTTACAAAGTAGGCTACACAATACTACCGGCCCTAACGTCCCAAGCCATTGCGTGCGTTGTCAACAACAACAACAACAACAAGAACAACGGCAATGCACATTTTCTTACGAGACGGTAGCGCTTATCCTCATAACAGCTGATAGCCTACCACCCCTCAAGTCAACCGGTAAGATCAATGCTCCGATTACGTAACAACTTCCCTTTCGCGCGTCGTCACACCTGGCTCCGCCTCGTTTCCCCCAGCCTGCCGCACCACTTTCTGCCTGATTAGTTCCTGAAATAACTAAAAACATTGACTTTTTAATGATTAATTATCAATTTCAAGATAGGTGACAATTTTTTTTTACCTAGGAAGATTAGAATAGTATCTTCTATAACCAGTGTAACGGACTTCCATCATATCAAATACACCCTATATACATTACAGATGTGGAAAGTGCACCGTCCCACATGTTTGCGTAAATAAACTGGCAAATATGATAAAAGAAATAGCACTGTATCTTAATATCCCAAACTACAATTTCTACACAGGGCATTGCTTTCAAACGACTTCGGCGACAGTTTGAGTGAATGCTGGTGCAGACAAGGAGTAATAAGGGGAGGCCCTAACGGCAAGGAAGTGAAGCCAGAAGTCCTTCCACATATGCTCAAAACATTGCGGTAGTCCCATAAGAAAAGCATGTAATGGTGTGACGTACGTACTTAAAAGTGGTGATATTTCGCGTGTGGGTCGAAATGTCGACATATGGGGCATATGTTTAAACAAACAGAACTTCCACCTGCCAAAGTAATATCATTTCACAAGTAAATCCACTTTATTTGCCATTTCTTGTGTTAAGTTTTTATCCTTAGAGTAGCCACCTCACGGTACTGTTCTAGTATCATTCGTTAGATGTTCAAATAGTGGCATACGTGTCCACCAATATAATTATTTCTATTGCTAGGAATTAATTACGGATATTTTCCTCCGTTTCTTACTGGAAATAGTTTCTGCTTGTCAATTAATGAACGGTATTACTGTAATCTAATTACCCCAATCTATTTTCAACGTGGCTTGAGTTCTAGATTTATTGCTCGTGGGTGTTAGAAGATTGATATGACATTATTTGCATATTTTAGTGTGTTAATCTCAAACCTCAGCCTAGACCTTGTTTAGTTTGTTACCGGAACTGAACTGGCCTATTTTTTAGCCTATTTTCAATTTTGAAAAAAAAAAAAAGGCTTATGAGATCACCTTTTGTCCGTGTGTGTGTGCGTGTGTGTGTGTGTGTGTGTGAGGTGTGTATGTGTCCCCCCCCCCCTAATAAAATCTAAACGGCTGGAGCGATTTCAATGAAACTCGGTAAGTTCATAGCGCTATTCCCGGCGACCTCGACCGTGCCCTTCAAATTTTGTTACGTCTCACCAATCCAACATGGCGGATGTGCGAAATATTTCACTAGCATTCAATATCTCCGAAACTATTACCGATATCGCCCAAAAATTGTGTACGGTAATAAAGGGCACTACTAGAAGTTCACCTATGAGACTTTCAAAAACCTGGTGACTACAAAACCAACATGGCGGCCAAGCGAAGTTGAGACATTTAAATAGACTTTTCTCGCGATTTAACTATCCAAACGTAATGAAACTTGGTACAGCAATTGTTTATACACATTGTAATGCACTGGAGTCTAATTTAGTTCAATTGTTTACATAACCTCAAAACGGCGGCTGTGCGAAATATTTCACTGACATTCTATATCTCCGAAACTATTACAGATATCAGCCTGCAATTTTGTACGGTGATAAAGGGTACTGATACAAGTTTACCTATGTATATTTCATAAACCTGTGAAATACAAAACGAACATGGCGACCAAGCGAATTTGAAATATTTTAATAGACTTTTCTCGTGATTTAACTCTCTGAGCGCAGCGAAATGTGGTACAGTAAATGATTTTGCAGATTGTAATGCACTGCCATTTAATTTAATTCAATTGTTTACATAACCTCAAGATGGCGGCTGTGCGAAATTTTAAAATTAAGTTTTTATTTCTTGTGTCGTAATCATGCGATCGAAGTGAAAGTTTGAATAATGAACCTAGGCAAGAATTGTCCTTGAATGGTACATAACTCTATGGCCTATACATATAACAATCCTAAATGGCGAGCTTCCGAAGTATTTAGACGGTTCTCAATATCTATGAATCTTTTACAGCAACCAAACTGAATTTGTTTATGTTCATAGAGACTATGAACATATGTTCACCTATAGGACTTTCAGTAACCTGGTGAGCACAAATCCAACATGGTGGCGACGCGAAGTATGAATATTTAAATGGACGTTTCTCGCGAATTAACTATCCGGGTGCCGTGAAACGTTGCACGTTAAATGCTTATACAAATGTTGATCCACTGGCATGTAATTTATTTCAATTGTTTGCATAATCACAAGATGGCTGGTGTGCGTACTTTTAAAATCTCGTTTTTACTTCTTGTGTTCTAATCATGCGATTGAAGTTTGAATACCACACGTACACAATAATCTTAATGTAATAGTACAAAAATAAAAATCCAACCTGGCGACCATCTGAAATATTTAGACGGTTCTCAATATCTACGAATCCGTTACAGCAATTAAACTGAAATTTTGTATGTTGATAGAGGCAATTAACTTGAGCAGTACATATGAAAATAGGCTGTGTAGTTCTTCACGGAACTACTTGTTTAATCATCGTGCGATAAAAACAATGACGCCACCACCCAATTAGTTCGCATGCCTTTAATATTTTAAATTTATTTAATTTATTTAATACACATTCGTGAATATAATGGCAGGCCTACTGGTATCTCGGTAATTATTTGCCTATTATTTGTGTATAAGTTAAGAATAGTGATGGGTGTCTGGTTGCCTGAAATCCCACAATAATTACAGGTCATAAAACTGCATACCGGTATAATACATTCATTTCCCATGTGCTATACTATATTTCAGATCGGTGTATTGCTCTAGTTCATATTGTAAAATTAAACGTTTAATGGCAGTTTACATGATTCTCGATTGCGACGAAAAGTATTGTGACTGCCGTACACTTCACGCTAGCCAGCAAAAATCAACAAATATTCCTTGATTTCCATCGTCATATAGGCCTACCTTACAATTTCGTAGTATAGGCCTACCTGCACAAAAATCTTTTTCTTTCGTAGTTCCGCCCCTTAAAGCAACAATAACAAACTAACTAACTAACTAACACGAATCCTTTACTGGTAATCTTACTTAAATCCCACTAATAAATAAGTCTACCGTAGACTCAATTTACCGCTCGAGCCGGGCAAGTATGGGGGCGAGGTCAGTGCTTCAACTCTCCGCATGCTATAGCGTTGACAGGGTGCCTCCTTATTACTCCTTGGGTGCAGATCGGCAGGCTGTAAACATATGACATTGCCAAGCAGACAGAGCGCATTCGTGCGTCAGAGAACTTGTAGATAACAGACAGCAAACCCAGCGCTTGCACTCCGATCACTAAATTCAAGTGACTGAATCTCGACAGATATTTATGAATATTATTCTGTTCGACCATAAAATAAAATAAAGTTATAATTATCATCGAACATAAACAGTCGTATGCACTATTATAATTTAAAACATTAAGAAATAATGTTAAACTATTTCACTCGACAACATTCTTAGATAATTATTGTTTTACCTCTATCATATTATTTCACGAACTTGCAACTTCATACTTGTTTCTATTTATAAATATTCATTATACATTTCTGATGAAGGATATAATGTGACCAAACCCGGAACTTTAGAACATAATAATAATGTTATTGAGTGAAGGTATATTTTCGGTGTCAATTAAACTTTGTCAACAATGATCATTTTCTAGAAACGATTATTGTCCTGTCTCTTCGTACCAAATTCCTTTCAAACGTTCAAATTAAATACGTTTTTCATGCTGTGTCAGAATATTTGGTATATCATTTGTCAATTTATTCCACATAGTATAAAGCAAAGTCCCAGATTCGTGGATGTCACGGGTAATCTCGAGAACCACTGGATGTATTTTGATGCGGTTTTCATCATTCTGAAAAGGATTTCTCGAGGAAGGTTTCTGTAGAAGAACATTCATTTATGACCAAAGGAAGCCGAGCAGTAACAATATCAGTGAATCGAGTCGAAAAAAAACCTACCGACCGTGCTCCTTTTAGCTTACGCTCGGTAAACTGTTAAAAATATCTATATATCATGAGTGTAAGGATTATTCTGCATGAAATGTTCTACAAAAAAATCCGCGACAGAATATCTCTATCTTTAATTCATCGCCCACTATAAGTATTTTTATGTTTTCATTTCTTCCAACAATCTACATTCAGTTGAAATTTAAATTACTAGCTTTGGAGTGAGTTTACGAGTTAGCAAGTGGGCCTATTACCCTAGCTTCGGCCAGCATCAGACTGCCGAGTCATGTCGAGTTAATACTTCAGAGAAGAGTATATACCAGGCTGTTCCAGCCGAGCAGCTCACTCGTGAGCAGCAGAGTACTCGCCGCCTTTAGTAAGTAAACCTGCAACATGCAATTCAGCTCTGCTATGGGGGGCTGCCATCACTTCGCGGTAAATATATCAAGACTGGCAGGAACGCTATAACCTTCGCCCAGAGACGTATTGGCTCTCACCCCCAGTCCCTCTCCAACCGTGCTCCGAGCATCACTGCTGAGTACTCGCGTGTACGCATACTCAAACTCATGGATTAGGAACAGCCTGGTATATGTGTTTGGAGTTTCGCTGTTCATCTCGGCTTTTCTGAATTTCGTCTGGGACCGGCCGTCCGTGCGCCTTTTAAGCTTACGCTGGGTAAACCGTTAAAGATACCAGGCGAAGCCGGGGTGGGTTGCTAGTGATTAGTAAGTATATTTATCACACTACATCCTTCTCATCAAATCGAAAATCAACATTTTTAAACACTACTTATCCTAGCCTACTTAGCGTATGGCTTTTAGTGCCGGGAGTGTCCGAGGACATGCTCAACTCGGCAGAGGCTGTAGCTGCTTCAATCTGGACACCCATTGGGTGAGCTACAAGTTCTGTTCAATTTCAAGTAGTTCCAACTTTCGCTCCCAGATGTCATTGACACCTAGTGGTGAGCGTTGGAACTTTGATAGAGCATTTCAATGAAATCTAACCTAGAAATTTATCTTCACACAAGTTTAGTTAGTGGCAGGTTCTTTTACATGCCATAAATCTTTACTTCTCCTCCGAAAGAAGGCATACTGAAGGATTTTAACGCTCTTAAAAAATCCGACGACTTCAGCCGGGTTTGATACCGCGATCTTTGGCACGGCAGTTCAGCATGCTACCGACTACGCCACCGAAGCCGCAATTTAAACAAGAAATGGATAATAAAATACACATTAAAAATTTGCCTACGATTGTAATCCACGTGACTACTGACGTTACCGGTGATAAAAGACTGGTTTACATTCTTGTATTCATATATTTACTTGTTGTTCGATCTTGTGGCTCCTACAAGAGCATAATGAAAAGAAAGCTATAAGTAAATACTCTGCCACTTCTCTTTTGCTTGCTGTGTAACCTGTATCCCTTGGGGGTTGACTTCCACCCGTGTGGGCTCTAAAAGCAGTATCGGCAATTTGTTTTGGATGCTAGCGGAGAATGCAAACAGCCGAGTTTGCAGATAATGTAATATATGAAGAAATCCCTGGTCTTTTAGGCAAGCAAGCCTCTCTCTATAAAGCAAGCGTACCGTATCGTATTTTGAAAGGGTGGAGGAAGTCTACACTTGTAAAACCCATGTAAGGACGGGACGGGATATTTGACGTCACGCGACGCTCTGCGCCACGACGCCTGCGGGCGGACACAGTTTCATTTTGGGCGAGCTAAAGCTACTAGGGCGGCGACCGAAACCAAAAACCAATAACGTTACCGAGCGGTGGTAGATAGAGGAAAACCTATGTTTGTTCAACGTTGATTAGAGCTGGTTGGGACATGATATGGAGGGTAACTAAACAGTCCTGTGTTAACTTTAAATACTCCACTGCTTTCATTCTTATTAAATTGCAAGGGTACGTCACAGGCGCAGGCTCTCATTGACGGCATTAATTACTGCCTTTGGTAAAGATGAACATCAAGGCCCAGATAATTATTCATAAATTCAGAAATATATCTTTATTTATGTGCTTAAAAGTAGAAAATATGTGATTAAGTTTCCAAAATATGTTCTTAAATTTGAATGATATTTTTGTCCCCCAGTTACTCGAAATATAGTTGAAACGTCCAGCTCCTTGAATAATAAAGTACAAATGTTCCTGCTTAATAGGCTGGGGATTGCCTCAGTTTCCGAATCATACAATACTTACTGCAGATGCGCGATACGAAATCATGTTTTCGAATTGCATTCTAAAGAGCAGAATAAAAGTTCACTTCAAGAACGTTCATAGCACTCTGTTAACACTCACAAGTTTTGCAGACTACTGTAATTTCAAGTAAAATTTCCTGTCAAGGTAAGGACTATTGGAGGCTTTAATGGGACTGTTGGCTCCAGCTCCCCTCCCCTGCTATTCTTAATGACCAGGGAATTCCTGTCTTAAAATAATAGCCTACTACAATAAGATGAAGGGTGCATTCACGAAATACAGAAGCAAATTACTGGAATGGCCAAGGGCCGAAAATGTGAGCTGGGTTGTGTCCTGATTGCGACCATTCCGGATTGCGTTCGCCTCATTAGCAGCCCAGATTGCGGTCACTTTCATTTTAGGGAATAACTATAAACATTCCAGCGTCCAGATTGCGGTCACTTTTCTTTGGAGACCGGTCCTTGGTTCTTGATTCTTCCGTAAGTTTTGTGGATAACAAGGGGGAACTGATATTTCACTACCTAACCAAAGAATGCAGTTCAGTGTTCAGCTGAGCACACCCCATAAAACTTTGCTTAAAAAAATCAAGTCCCCTCCCAATCTGACAGCACCTCTTAAAGCAATGATTGTAACATTTTCAGTCTTAAGAATAGAAACGTCTCAGGATCGGAATAAACGACCTTCTCTTTAAACAAAATTGTTTTAACTGGAAATTTTATACTTACAGGGTATCATTTTAAATTTCTGCCCCTCCCTTCCCATTTGAGACGCGAGATATCTATTTTTATAATAGGTAGCCTATAGTGAAAAACTTTCTTTTTATTACCTCGAAAAATTCGTCTCGTAAAAGTAATTTGTTCTGCGTTTGATTCTATATCCCAAAGAGAACTGACATATGACATGTACCTTAACATTGGCAAGAGGGGTGGAAGTGAAAGGAGAGGAAATCCCCAGGGGAGTTACAACCGGACCGGTCTCCCAAGAAAAGTGACCGCAATCTGGACGCTGGAATGTTTATAGCTCTTTCCTAAAATGAAATTGACCGCAATCTGGACTACTAATGAGATGAACGCAATCCGGAATGGTCGCAATCAGGAAGACACCGTGAGCTGTAGTCATCTAATGAGTGCAACATACCACCACATATAGGAAATATGTTCTTATGATTAAATTCGCCGAATATATATTTATAAAAACGGCAAAAATATGTAAATAAATAGAAGATATTTAAATATAAAATATTGAATCACATAACTATCCGAGCCTTAATGATAAGGATGATGATGATGATGATGATGATGATTACTTGTTTTGAAGAGTCTAACATTCGGTTATCGGCCCCTAAAAGCTTGGATGATAATGAAAATTATGATCAAATGGAACTTGACTAACTAAAATTAATTCTTAAATACGCCTCTCAATATTCAATTGTACACGTTTCGACCATTCAATGGAGTCTTCTTCAACTTAAATTTAATTTATAATCTACTAGCAACCTGCCCCGGCTTAGCCCGGTATATTTAACGGTTTACCCAGCGTAAGATTAAAAGGCGCACGGATGGCAGGTCCCAGACGCAATTCAGAAAAGCCGAGGTGAACAGCAAAACTCCAAACACATTAACTTTTCTCTGAAGTCTTAATTCGACACAACTCGCCAGTTTGATGCTGGCCGAAGCTGGAATGATAGGTTCGCTCGCTAGCTCGTAATCTCGCTCCGAAGCTAGTAATTTAAATTTCCACTGAATGGAAATTGTTGGAAGAAATAGTGGGCGATATATTAAAGATAGAGACATGCTGTCACGGTCTTTTTGTAGAACTTTACAAGCTGAACAATTCTTACACTCATAGTATATATATATTAACGGTTTACCCAGCGTAAGCTTAAAAGGCGCACGGACGGCAGGTTTTCCTTCTTCTCGATTCACTGAAATCGTTACCGCTTGGCTTCCTTTTTCCATAAATAAGCGTTGTTCTAAAGAAACCTTCCTAGGGAAATCCTTTACAGAATGGTGAAAGCCGCATCAAAATGCATCCAGTGGTTCTCGAGATTACCCGTTACATCCAAGAATCGGGGACTTTGTTTTATATTTATTATTATGTAGGGATTCAGAATATAAATAATACTAGTTTACAATGATAGTATAGTAATAATATAAAAATTATAATAGAAAATTATATATAAAGGATACAGACCCAGCATCATCCTGAAAAATAAACACCATATAGGCCTACAAGAAATATATTAGCATATTCGTATGGTAGCTTGTCTACTGTTGTCCTGATTTTATAGTTCAAACTAAAATTACATAGAAGTTGGTTGGTTGGTTGGTTCCTCAGTTTAGGGAGCAGCGACAACGCGGTCATGTAGCCCCGTGTACTTTGTGTGTGTGTAGAATCTGTCTGATAACCGGTGTTAATTGTGATGACTGTATTAGTGTGTGTTATTTGTAATTCAGGTAAGGACTGCAGACGATCAATTTCAAGTAGTTCCTATTTTTGCTACCGTCCACGACAACTAGCTTGTGGACTTGACTGCTAGATGGCATCGCAGTCAGCACCTGGCGGCCTACGTTGGAATTAATAGAGCGTTATCAATTCTAACCTACAGATTTTGGCTTCACACAAGTATAGTTAGTGGAAGGTTCTTTTTCATGACATGGGACCACCGGCTTACTTCCCTCCGAAGGGGGGCATACTGAGGGACTTTTAACGCTCTTAAAAATCCGACGACTTCGGGTTTGAATCCGCGACCTTGGGCATAGAAGCTCATCATGCTACCAACTACGCCACCGAAGCCGCCCCTATTGACGTTATAATAGAAGTGATTATTTATTATATTGATACACCTTAGTCAATATGTTATTCAAGTTTCGATCACATTGCGGTCTTTTTCTGTAACTTAAATTAAATTTGGAATCAACTTTGCTGGTATTTCTACGAGTTTTAGTTTTAATTAACTTTAGACAGTGGTCGAAAATTGAAATACATATACTTTTTTTTTTCACTATTATTGACTAAGGTGTACCAATATAATAAATAGGCTCATGAGACCATTGAAGAAGGAAAATACTAAGAATGATATTACTTTTGAGAGCTGGGAAACAAACCCGGTGCCTCAAAGATATCAGCCACTACATCACGAGGATAAACAGCCCAGTAGTTCAATGTGCGGAAAGTCTCATACTACTGCAGACTAAGGAATTAGGCTACTTTAATATGTCTACCCATTATTATTCCCGTTTTCATCGCGGTCGGGGATGAGATGCGATGAAATTCTAATGTGGCGGATCGTTTTTACAGCCGGGTGCCCTTCCTGATGCCAACCTCATGAGAGGAGTTAATGAATGATGACATTATTATTTATTTAGCGTATGGATTTTAGTGCCGGGAGTGTCCGAGGACATGGTCGTCTCACCAGAGTTTGTAGCTGTTTGTGGACACCCTTGGGGTAAGTTACAAGTACCGTCCCGTTTGAATAAGATGAAATGAATTAAGATGAATGAGCAAGTTCAATTTCATTTAGTTCCAACTTTGGCTACCAGATGCCACTGACATCTAGTGGCGAACGTAGGAACTTGATAGAGCGTTTCTAACGAAATATAACCTACAAATTTGGCTACACACTACCAAATGTTATTTTTCTTGCCATAAATCTATGACGTGGGACCGCCGGCTTTACTTCCCCCTCCGAAGGAAGGCATACTGAAGGATTTTAACGCTCTTAAAACAATCCGACGACTTCAGCCGGGATGAAATGATTGAAGTTGAATGAAACTGGTGAAGGATATTGAAGGAGGTGGCCGTGGCCCTTTCCGAACGTACCGTCCCAGCATTTGCCTGCAGTTGAAAATGGGAAACCACGGAAAACCATTTCAAGGACGGCCAACCGGGCGGCTCGAACCCACGTCTACCCAGTCCGTATTGAGCTTGGCCCCATGGCCTCGCGCCTCACGTTAGCGAGCGTGGTTACCGCTGTCGATATGTAATTACTTTAGTAATACGAACAACTAGCGGACCCCTGCGAGAAATCTCGCATGTTCATAAAACACACTTTCCCCAGTAGGTTTTGCAAATCGAACACTTCTTACAGAAATTGATATTTAAGGAATTAGAATGCAATCTGTCACTGATAATGTCATTTGTATGCTGTAACACCCACCGGTTATTCGATATTAATGAAATTATACGATTTGAGTACTCATTCCTTTGATTTACTGTTTTCTGAAATCCATGCAAAATCATAAAGGAAAGACCTCATAATGTTAAAATGACATGAAACGAGCGTCACAGCGACCAAAAAGTGAAGTGGACGAAATTATGGAGCGTATTTTCATAAATCAACAGTATCTGCAAATCGCACACTTCGTGCATTTTTTTAAAGTCATTTTTAAGGAAATTATTGATATTTATGGAATTAGAGTGCAATTCGTTACTGGTAATGTCTATTCTCTTTCATTTGAGTGCTCATTTTCACGATCGGTCGCTTGTGAGTGCCGCAGGAGGGAGCTATACTACTGAAATAATATATATGATATCTACTGAAAGGCATCATCGTCAATAGGCTACTTCCATTCTCTGTAACTCGACCGAATATAAAGTTAACTGTTTACTCAGCGTCCGAAATCATAATGACAAAGTTTGTGTCTGTGATATCTATTAGCTACCTATTCCAACGGTCGCACCAGTCAGCTATTCCATTACATCAAAGAACGAAGTGCATAGTTCACTTAATATGAAGCTGGCTGGTCTACAGACTGAAGATTTGAAAACTGTTTGCTTTGAGATGATGAGTAGGGATTGATTTTCAGTCGTTTGACACATAGACACAATCAACTTAAAATAGTATTTAAAGACCTGCAAAAAATATACATATTTCTTTGCCAAGCCAACATCTTCAGATATAATCATACTCATTGTTCACCGATCCAATGGTGCCTCTTGTCTAGGAGATGGCTGCATTAAGTCCTGGGTGAACAATTGAGTGCTGCTAGATATGACGAATAGCGCCCCATAGCCTAAAGCTAAGGTACTGTGGCTGAAAGTATCGTCGCGCCAGCCACGAATTACCCATAATTTAAGATACGAGAAAATATCACTTTGAAATTGATTTTGTAGCACGTCAATTTTGAAGAATAGCAATTTGTAGCATATTGAATTTTTAAAATTAGCATTTTGTAGCATTTAAAATTTCGTCACCAGGTAAGATAAAGATTGAACAGGTTCAAAATGAATCATCATCATCATCATCATTGTACAGTTCCAGTTTCCTAGGTACTGTTAATGAGCCTCTTCCACTTCAACCTGTCCATATACAACTTGTCATGGAGAACATCATCCACTGTCCATCCTCTGCTCGCTAGATCAACCTTGATCATGTCCATCCATCGGGTTCTAGGTCTTCCTACAAGTCTTTTTTCTATACACCTGTCTTTCCAAATTTATTCTGGCTGATCTTGTAGCTCCATCCTCATTACATGCCCGTACCACCATAGTCCAGATGTGCTGACTCGGTCTAATAGGGATGTCTTTATTCCAGCTTGTTTACTAACCTCCTCGTTTTTTAACTTGTCCATCTTGGTCTTCTGGATGGTAGATCTAAAAAAATTCATCTCTGATGTTTGCTCTCTTGATACATCTCTCTTTGTAAGGGTGCATGCTTCAATTCCATAGGTCAATACTTGTATAAAGTATATTTTAAACATCACCAGCTTAGCTGGTTTTGGAATCATGTCGTCCCACAGAAGTGTGCTTACTTGTTGGTAGAATTCTGATCCCCTTTGCACTCTGTTGGTAATTTCTTTACTGTCCAAATTATCACTAGAGATTACACTTCCAAGATAAGGAAAACTGTCCACACACTCCAACTGGTGGTCTCCTAGTTTAACACTTGCTGGACGCCCATCTCTGTTGACTGCCATCACCACTGTCTTGGTCTCGCTGATGTTGAGGTTATATTCCTGGAACTGGGATTTCAAAATTAATAAGCAAGGAAACTAATTCAAACATGCGCAGGATTGGATATATAGGTGTTTCTGATAAACATTTTATCAGTCTCAAAGGTTTTCTGAAGTTAAACGGAATATGCAAACTTGCAATTACTGACATACCTTTTTGCAACTTTTGACTGACAATCTGTAAAATAGTATCCGAATTCAAGGGGAAATCGCTCCGGCATGAAACATAAGCTATAACCCACACATTGTGGAGAACACTTTTATCATATTATTAAACAAAATTCCCCAAAACGAGGAGAAATCAGAGAACCACGCAAAACAAACATTGTCTATTTATATCACGACACGTAATTTTCAGTTTTATTTATAACTAGGTATTGTACCCGGCGTTGCCCGGGAGGTGTCTTTATAAGTTATAGCAAGATACATGCCAATATATTTCGCAGTGTGTATTCATTTTGCCCTTAAGTGAGTTTAGAATATGGTTCTCCTCGATTCTGATGTTACTCAAGTTCAATATTAACTCACTGAAAATAGTCGAAAGGTAGCCTACAGTACTGTGGAATATAATAACGTAGCGGAGAATGCAACATTAGTAAAAAGAGATGTATACACCCAATTCCTTGAGAACTCAGTCTCACAATTACTTTCCTGATAGTGTTTATTTTTGATTTAATGGAGTCCGCTATTCTTATGGCAAAGTATTATTACTTACTGTTTGGCTCTTGTAATAAATTATCGCATAATGATACTGTATATATTTGTAGTTTAATTACCGTATGTTATGACATGATATGAACTAAATTCATAATTTAACATCTGGTTCCATTACATATTAGCATAATCATAGAGCAGGATAATTACCAATTACAATATAACCCGAATAACAGAAGGAAATATTATTCACAGAACAATCTGCATTATCACGCAAAAGTTACTGAATTTCTGATTTGTAATACAAAATACAGCAGGTGTAGACACTGTCAACAATAAAAGAATGCAGTATAAGGACATTATGATTAATAAAACATAAACGTCATCATATCAGTAGTAGAACACACCTTAACGGAGAGTATAAAACTTCGATTCTAGTTGATATTACATACAATATATTACGCATTATACCTTTCGTCATAAGATAAAGTTTCAAGATCTTCCGTAACAGCAGCGGCATTGGAGTAAAAGATTAGACCCCAAATGTCACATAGGTTTCTTTGTCCTAACGACTGAATGTTAAATAAAATTATACATAAAATGCAAAAATCATTTAGACCACCTCGTGTATTAGCGGCTAACATTTTCGGCATTTGCCTTGGAGGTCTGATTTTTAATCCCGGATCTGTCAAGAAATGTTAATTTTGGTTACTTGTGCCGGGCTCCCTTCTGTCATCTTTCCTGTCGAGCACCCTTGGTCACCTCTCGTTCACTTACGACATTACAACACTCCCCCTCCTTCAGGGGCTTACAACTTGTGGGACGCTGGTTAGCGATCAGGGGGCCCCAGCTGACTTCGCGATTGTTTCTACTTAATTGTGCCGGGGTCGTCTGTGAGATATTTACTGTCGGCCTCCCCTGATCAATTCTTGTTCTCTTCCGACCCTGACGGTATAAGGATATCCGAGGTCTGTGGAGTCTTTCAAATTCCCGCCTTAATTGGACTTGTTTCATCTTTCCTGATGCCCTCATTCTTGTTTTCCTTTTCATAATATCTCTTGCCTTCTGTACGGTGTCGTGCCGGTTGCGACCGTGCCAGACGCGGCCCGTGCCGCAAGCGACCCACCAATTTGCCACCGTGCCAATAGCGACCCAAGCTTTGATGTATCGGTGGAATCTGGGAATTTCTAACACATCTGTCACTGCTAAAATTCCGCTTGTTCAGTTTTTTCTTTCATAATCATAAGCAAGTTTATAGGTTCTCTTAACGTATAGCTAAGGTCGTATATACCACATTAACAGAGATCTAAGAAATAAGTTTATTTGCAAAGTTGCGTAACTCTAACGTGTATTTCCAATGTGTCTTGACCAATCCGATAGCTCTCTGGACATCACGTGATATCACGTGATAAATCAAGGCCATGGCTAACTTTGAAGAATATGTAGAGCATCACTTTGTGTTTGTTGTGTTTAAACTATTTAAATGTTCATAAATGCCACTCAAAGCGTAGACTATGTCAATATATTATTTATTTCCAAACCGTCCTAACTCCAACTTACTGGAGACTATTACCACTATTTCCAATGATATGAGATTTTTAAAACACAGCGTCAGGATGTGTATAAAAGTAATTAATGAAATTACAATATATCTGAACCATATCTGAATTTATTTATACTAAGAAACAAAAATACGATTTCTGAAGTTTTGCATTTCATGGATTTACGTCACTTTGGAAATAAGATCTTCAATTCTTTTCTCGATCAATGGGTTGCATGGGGCACTATAAGCTACTAGTAGGGTAGCTACTGCCACGATTTTTACTGGGTCGCATCCGGCACGGTCGCACTCGGCACGGAATCTTCTGTACCAGGTCATAAAGGAGGCAGGGTGTGTATAGCCCCACCACTGGAGGTGCTACAGCCTCAAGGACCCACGGCTGTTGAGTTTGGGAGGATACCTGAGCTGGATCTGTTTCTTTCCCTTTTTCCAGTGATTCTGGAGCGGACTCTCTCCTATTTCTATTCTTATCTGCCTTTCATGGCACACCTTTCCAAATCCGTCAATTCCTATTTTTGAGCGTTAAAATTTGGATTCGATCTGATGCCGGGTTTGTGAGATAATAATTCTGAAATGTGATGCATGGTTGAAACACGCTTAAAAACGGTCATTTTTTGTGTTCCAACTGCGATAAGAAATATTAAAATATAAACTAAAAAATCCAAACCTACAAGAACTAACGTAAAATGACGAAAATGATGATGTTGTTGGATTGTATGTAGGTCTATTGGTTACCTCACAAACAACCTTCAATCTCGAGTGCACATAATATTTTGGTCGACAGAAGTGCATGATATCATTAGAACCATGCATTTTTAGGTAGATTTCATTAGAAAGCTAACTATTGCAATGGGTAGGCCTACCATGTTTTGACTTCCGGAAAATTTCGACATACCTTCGCGTTTCACATCCCCCAGACCCCAAAACCACCGTCAGTTCAAAAGTTTATATATAATTTATGTATGTATATGTATACCTATAAAATCTCGGTCGAGTTCGTTTCTGGGCTAAATCGGTCGAAGGGGGTGAAAATGGGGGCTTTTTTTTCGAAAAAGTGAAATATTGCTTTAACTCTCTTAGTATGTGAAACATCGAATACATTCAAAGTTCATGCTATGTGTCGGATAAAGCCCATACATTTATGTTTGAAGAGTTTTTTTTATAGCACCAACCATTGACCAAAGGGGTGGGAAAAAGTGGGTTTTTCGGGAAACATTAAGCATATATCTCTTAATAGGCACAATATCAAAACCGTACAAAATGGACAATATCCCCTAATAATTACCTAAAACTTTCGTCTGAAAGAATTTTTATATGACCCACCATTACGCCAAGGGATGAGAAAAATTATTTCGAAATTATAAGAAAATGCCAAGAGCTACCAGAGGTTGCCATGGCAACACTACTAAATTGATGACTGATGAGCCATCGGATATTGCCATGACAACGTACTTGCTCGATATCAGATTCAGATTTCCATCTGACTAAGTGTGAAGCGTCTTCGGTGACGTAACTGGTAGCATGCTGAACTTCTATGCCCAAGGTCGCGGGTTCAAAGCCGGCCGAAGTCGTCGGATTTTCTAAGAGCGCTAAAAATCCCTCACTATGCTTTCCTTTGGAGGGGAAGTTCCAACGTTCGTTGCGAGTTGCTAGTTACGGTGGCATCTAGTAGCCAAGTTCACAGCTAGGTGTCGTTGATGGTAGTATCTGGTAGCAACATTAGGAACTACTGCTTGAAATTGACCGTCTGCAGTCCTTACCTGAATTACAGACTAATACAGCCATCACAATTCACACCGTTTATCAGACAGATTCTACACTCACCCAAAGTACACGGGGTTACATGACCGCGTTGTCGCAGCCCCTAAACTGAGGAACCAACCAAAATCTCTGCGGGAAATATAATTTTGCCTGAAGAAGTAACAGACCGTTACATAGTTACACATCAGTGTCGAAACCTTGCATAAGTGCAGTGTGACCACAAGTATAAAACAAGATGTTCAGTAAAGAGCATATAGCCTACTTTCTCCTAAATGTATGAGTATAGTTATAACTCGTTGTTATTATCAAATAGTATAATAGAATCATTTCTTGGTTGAAGACCTGAGAAACTATTTACCTCTACCAAACGCCACAACCTAGAAAAAAAAACTACTACCATCATTGAAGAAAGATAGATAAGATGTATCTCAAGAATGTTATGGATCTGGAGACATAATCGACCGGACTGGCTGCGTGGCTCAGCGGTAACGTTCTCGCTTGCTGGGCCCTAGGTTGCAGGTTCGTATCCTGGCGCAGTCAGCTGGCATTTGAGGGTGCACAAATGCGAGGGAGCCGTGTCAGTAGATTTACTGGCACGTTAAAGATCCCCTTCGGGCCAAAATTCCGGCACCTCGGCGTATCTAAAAGCAGCAGTAGTTAAAAGGGACGTAAAACAAATAACACTATTATTATTGTTATTATTACATAATCGACCTGCCGTGGGCAACATCCAACTTTGAGTTGAGGCATGTCTTTACACGTCTGGTTGTGCATGGCTTTCACAACCCTAATTGAATTAACAAATCTTTCCATGACCCTACAGAGACGTGTGTATACAAACTATGTGGATATTTTCGATTGTTATTTGCCTGAAATAAAAGTATTAATTAATAACCTGAACTAGCACCAACGGCTAGAATTCAGTTACTATGTGAAATCGTTTTGTTCTTTACTTCAAATAACATTTTCAAATAACGCACAATAGGCTGTTACAAACCCTTTAAAATAAAAAGTAAAAATTTATCGTAGTATCATCTTGCCATTCTTCAAGTTCGATGCACATAGAATGCCAATGGTATACGGTACTAACCAATGGAGTCCCACGTAGACCAGTCGTGACATCTAGTGGAGAAGTATCGAACAATATATCCCTAACAGGGCGAGTGCATTCTAGTGGCCATAAGAAGAAACTTTTCAATAAAATCTTGAAGTTAATAAGTAGGCCAGCGTGCAGTTACCTTTTTGGCTGCTAGATGTCTCGAGCAAATCTGCTGGTGAATTATGTTTTAATTAAATATATATTTTCCACCGTAATACGCAAAATATAACGCTTAATTTTAAAACGTCTGAATCATTACAAAACAATAAATATATAAAATTTCAAGCAAAAAAAAACAAAAAACAAGTAGTTCCGTGAAGAACTATACAGCCTATTTTCATATATCCTACTTTGTTAACTGCCACTATCAACATACAAAATTTCAGTTTGATTGCTGTAATAGATTCGTAGATATTGAGAACCGACTAAATATTGCGGATGGTCGCCATGTTGGATTATATATATGTAGGTCCTAGAGTTATGTACTATTACATGAAGATTATTGTGTACGTGTAGCAGTCAAACTTCAATCGCATGATTAGGACCCAAGAAGTAACAAGGAGATTTTATAATTTCGCACAGCTTCCATCTTGTGGTTATGGAATCAATTGAAATAAATTAGATGCTAGTGGATTAACATTCGTATAAGGATTTGCTGTACCAAGTTTCACTGAACTCGGATGGTTAAATTGCGAGAAACGTCCATATGAATATTTATACTTCACGTCGCCACCATGTTGGATTTCTGATCACCAGGTTTTTAAAGTCCTATAGGTGAACATAAGTTCATAGCCCCAATGAACATTAAAAAAATCAGTTTGATTGCTATAATAGATTCGTAGATATTCAGAGCCGACTAAATATATCAGAAGGTCGCCATGTTGGATTGTTAAATGTATAGGCCATAGAGTCATGTACCATTAAAGGAAAATTATTGCGTAGGTTCATTATTCAAACTTTCACTTCGATCGTATGATTACGACACAAGAAATAAAAACTTAATTTTGAAATTCGCACAGCCGCCATCTTGAGGTTATGTAAACAATTGAACTAAATTAGATGCCAGTGCATTACAATGTGTATAAACATTTCCTGTACAAGATTTCATTGCGTTTGGAACATTAAATCGCGAGAAAGGTCTATTTAAAATTTTCAAATTCGCTTGGCCACCATGTTCGTTTTGTAGTTAACGGGTTTTTGAAAGTCTTATAGATGAACTTCCAGTAGTGCCCTTTATCTCCGTACAAAATTTCAGGGTGATACCGCTAATAGTTTCAGAGATATAGAATGCCGGTGAAATATTTCGCACATCCGCTATCTTGTGGTTAAGTAAACAATTGAACGAAGTTAAATGTCGGTGCATTACAATGTATATAAACATATGCTGTACCAAGTTTCATTGCGTTTGGTTGGTTAAATCGCGAGAAACGTTCATTTAAATGTCGCAAATTCGCCTGGCCGCCATGTTGGTTTTGTAGTTACCAGTTTTCCAAAAGTCACATAGGTGAACTTCTAGTAGTTCCCTTTATCACCGTAATAATTTCCAGGGTGATATCTGGAATAGTTTCGGAGAAATTGAATGCTGGTGAAATACTTCGCACAGCCGCCATGTTGGATTGGTGAGACGTAACAAAATTTGAAGGGCACGGTCGAGGTCGCCAGGAATAGTTCTATGCACTTACCGAGTACGATTGAAATCGCTCCAGCCGTTTAGAATTTATTAGGGACACACACACACACACCTCACACACACACGCGCACGCGCACACACACACGGACAAAAGGTGATCTCATAAGCCTATGTTTTCAAAATTGAAAATAGGCTAAAAATAACTCTGATGGTGTTTGAACCATAGGCATATGAGTGATAGGCCAACGCTTTACCACGGAGCCATTTGTGCCAACGAACATCGCTCTATATAAAATGACTTACATATAACTTGTTAGCAAATAATGATTTAGACTAAACGATTTCATCAGTGGAGTATATTATTTATTAATAAAGCATTTCATACAAAGTTTATTTATTTTGTATCAGTACGCTATATTGCATGCAATACTCAAATTAGTGAAATATAAGTCAGGCACAAGATATCCGCTGCCATCTTGTCTTCTTACTGAGACGGCTCAGCTTTTTAAAATCACTTCTGCACTATAGTATTACAAAATACACTTTTAATTTCGAACGTGCCTCTTCCTTTAGAACAGTTAAATCGATTCTCGGCTCGATAATCGGAACTGGTGGGTCCCATGATATGGATTATAAAGTTTGCATAATTCGCACGGCCGCCATCCTGAAATGGTACGGCGGATGACCTTGTAGTTTGGTCACAAGACGCGTCCTATATGGAGGTATGTTATTACCAAATTTGGTAGAGATCGAATAATTTGGTTAGTCGCTATTTGATTTTACGTTTTGAACGTTTGAGTGGCCGCCATTCAGTTTTGGTAAAGATCGCGGCGATATAAAACATGACACTGAGGTGCCCTTTGCTTGTTCTACCTCTGTACCAAATTTCGTTCAATTCGGTTTCACCGTGTTCGAATTGATAGGGGGAGACAGACATTCAGAGTACACACACACAGACACACACAGACTCACACACACACACACACACACACACACACACACACACATACACACACTCACACACACAGACACACAATTTTTGGCCCTGTAGTGATATCATAAGTCTACTTTCATTTTTTGCAAAAATCGAAAGTAGGCTAAAAATGGACCCCAAATGACAAGAATGTTACCGTCCCCATAAGACAATAAAATGTTTAAAATATGCATAAAATGACGAAAAAAAAGTTAATTAAGCTCCAATTATAAAATACTTTCTCGCAATAAATGAGGTCTGATCCTTCTACGAAAACCTGCATATTCTGCCTATTTTCGCCTATCCCCAAGTTTGTCCGGTGAAATCTACCTCCACCTTCCGGCATGCCGAGAGGACTTTTTAAAATATAAATACATATTATGTCAGCAACATTAAATAAGTTTTCTATTGTGACATTTGTCAGATGATTATCAGAAACTTCAATTTATGAAATTATACAATGACCAATCGAATATCAACATTCTCGGAATTCCAGGGAGGGGGGCACGGCCCCACCTTGCCCCTCCCTTCGGGCGCCCATGGCTGATCATGCTTTATCACCTGACCATGATGTCATGTTCCAAGGAGTGGATGTTCTTGCCCGTATAAAGCAATATCGTCCCAGAATCATCAGGGAGGTGGTTGAAATACGTAAACACCCAGATAATTTCAACCGCGACACTGGCTACAATCTTAGTGAGTCCTGGCTACCTATTATCAGAACCCTCAGAAAGTAATACACTACTGCTTTTCGTTGTCCCTAACATAGGGCTAAAATGGCGTCCATCTTAGGGCACTTTTTTTAGTTTCTTTGTTGCTTTTTCTTAGCAACAATTTAGTCGGGTTTTCCATTCATTCCTGATGAAGAAAGACATGGTTTCTTTCGAAACGCGTCGAGTTTAATTTAAATAAAACATGGTATAAGCCCAAAATTCAACATTATGAATGGTAAACTTAAGTTGATTTGTTTTACATGTACTTCCTTTATAAGAAGTGAATTTGGCAAAAAACTAAATTGCTTACCCTCAATTGTTTTTTTAGTACTTCTTCCTAGTGTTGAATGTTTAAATTCGCTCTCCTGAAAAATTTACAGAATGTGGCTTACCACGTTTTTCCAGTCTTCCAATTTCTTTAAAAAATTACTTTAAAAACTCTGTACGAAGTGTGCGATTTGGAAATACTGTTGCTGTTTGAAAATACGCGACATCATTACTGTTCAAATGGAAATGCACTGCATTCATCAAGATATGGTAAACAGACCACTGTGACTAACCAGGTTCTTTCTGATGATTATTATTAAATGTCTATTAAAAGTGTGTCGCAATCCACATGTAACTTAGTCAAAATAGAAAATAATATCTATGGCAAGGGGATTATATATATCTTTACTTGTTTAGAGAGGCTTTTATTAAACTTTCTCTTTTGCATTCAAAAAAACCTTCCCTGAGCCGTCCTGAAAATAAAATAAATGACCATTTATAATAAAGCATTATTTTCCATGACCCATTCTTTAAATCCAACGCAAACATTAACACCAATTGTAATCGAACTTCACCACATATATCTACGCAATATTTTCTCAGTCAAAGACCAACAACTTCATCCTACCATATAGGCTATAACATTTTCAATTTAGCAAGGAATAAATACAACAAATTTCCAAACCATGCTCTCCTCAGCACAGAGCCTTATTTCATCCTATGAAAGACCATAGCAAGATATTACAATATATATATTTATAAAATAATTTTTACCATCACCAGATATTTTAGATCTACATATTTTTCAGAAAATTGTTTTATAGTACCGTATCGTCAATTTTAAAGCACACATTGTTACAGATCTGTTCTTTTGAATACTTTTTTATGAAAAATTATTATCAAGGGAAGACAAAAAACAAGGTATTTATTAATAAACTTTGCTTGTAATTCAATTGGTTTTAATTGATTTTATAAAACAGTTACTGAAGAGGGCAACAATGTGGCCGAAACTGGTGTAATATATTATATTTTCAAAACTATTCATTGACTAAGGTGTTAAATTTAATGAATACTCATGGTATTTTACTTAAGGAATACAGGTTATCAAACAAGTTCAACACACACACACAAGATTACGGGGCTGATGACCAAGATACCCCAATCAGTTAGTTAGTTAGTTATTGTTGTTCAAGAGGCGGAACTACGAGGTCATCTGCCCCTAATTCCCCAATCACCTTGAAATGAATTAACATGTTTTAATGTTATCTCCACATTCATTTAACTGGTGAGGCTACTGCACGGTGATAACCTTCTCGAGGTAGGTTGTGTGATCCAATCCCTGCGCAGTCCGTTGGCTTTTAACTGTTCTTAAATGCGAGGAAGCCATGTTGGTCGATTTACTGATAAGACATCCCGGCATGTATAAAAGCCGCAGTCGTTAAAAGGGACGGTAAAAATTATCATTACGAATTATTGTTATCATTGTTATGATTATTATTATCATATATATTATTTCAGTAGTATAGATCCCTCCTGTGGCGCTCACAAGCGACCGATCGTGAAGAATGAGCATTCAATTACTGGTAATGTATATTCTCTTTCATTCACCATGTGAATATTTATACTTCGCTCCGCCGCCATGTTGGATTTGTGATCACCAGGTTATTGAAAGTCCTATAGGTGAACTTATGTCCATAGCACCTATGAACATTAAAAAATTCAGTTTGATTGCTGTAATAGATTCGTAGATATTGAGAACCGTCTAAATATTTCGGATGGTCGCCATGTTGGATTGTTATATGTACAGGCCTTAGAGTCATGTACCTTTAAAGGAAAATTATTGCGTAGGTTCATTATTCAAACTTTCATTTCGATCGCATGATTACGACACAAGAAACAAAATCTTAATTTAAAAATTCGCACAGCCGCCATCTTGAGGTTATGTAAATAACTGAACTAAATTACATACCAGTGCATTACAATGTATATAAACATTTGCTGTGCCAAGTTTCATTGCGTTTGGATCATTAAATCGCGAGAAAAGTCTATTTAAAACTTTCAAATTCGCTTGGCCGCCATGTTCGTTTTGTAGTAAGCTGGTTTTTGAAAGTCTCATAGATGAACGTCCAGTAGTGCCCTTTATCTCCGTGCAAAATTTCAGGGTGATACCGGTAATAGTTTCAGAGATATAGAATGACGGTGAAATATTTAGCACAGCCGCCGCCATATTGAGGTTATGTAAACAATTGAACGAAGTTAGATATCGGTGCATTACAATCAGTATAAACATATACTGTACCAAGTTTCATAGCCTTTGGTTGGTTAAGTCGCGAGAAACGTCTATTTAAAAGTCGCAAATTAGCTTGGCCGCCATGTTGGTTTTGTAGTTACCAGGTTTCCAAAGGTCACATAAGTGAACTTCTAGTAGTTCCCTCTGTCACCATACAAAATTCCAGGGTGATATCGGTAATAGTTTAGGAGATATTGAATGCTGGTGAAATATTTCGCACTGCCGCCATGTTGAATTGGTGAGACGTAACAAAATTTGAAGGGCACGGTCGGGGTCGCCCGGAATAGTGCTATGAACTTACCGAATTTCTTTGAAATCGCTCCAGTTGTTTAGATTTTATTAGGGAGGGGGGCACACACACACACACACACACACTCCTCTCTCACACACACACACACACACACACACACGCACGCACACACACACGGACAAAAGGTGATCTCATAAGCCTATTTTTTCAAAATTGAAAATAGGCTAAAAATTACTTTTAAAAACTCTACGAAGTGTGCGATTTGCAAATACTGTTGCGGTCTGAAAATACGCGACATCATTACGGTTCAGTTCGCATTTTGGCCGTAGAGACGCCTGAAACGTAAATAGTGTTCCATAATCATTCGGTTCAAATATAAACATAACAACCTTTCTCCTTAAGTCCCTTATCTTAAACCTATTGTGGAAAGTGTGGTTTATGAACATTCGAGATTTCTCGCACGGGTCCGCTAGTTATTATTAGTATTTTAACAACGTTAGGATATGCCCAAGTAGGGAGCATGATTGTGCCAACCTAACAGATGGATATGAAATAGCATTCTTCTCTTCCCAATATATCTTCATTCTCTCACTATGATGTTTCCTCCTTTCTGCTGTCCGTGCAGTGGCGGCTCTCTCATCAGGGGGTTCGCAGCAAAGTGATGTTTGTTCACCAATGTTCTGAAGCTAGGCCTGTCTCATAAAATGTCGTATGTTACGTTGAATTCTTGAAGGTCATTTCAAATTCGATTATCCAGTTGTTCTTGAATTTTCATTGTCTATCCTTTTGATCTGTAACAACTTTCCACTCGGTTGCTGGATATTTTTGTGGGAGTGATTTTGAAAAATGGGACGGAAGTGGATCGGAACGATCCAGCTGGCAATGGTGGATCGAACGGAAGTGTGTAACACGCACTGCCAGCTGGATCGAATACAGTCTCTTTACTCACAAGAGGGTCTATTCATAAGGCATTTTAAACTCAATTTCACGCAGGAACATTATCGAAACAAGCAAAATATAAATGAAACTTAATTCCGTAATGCAGTATTATTGGAACGTGGAAATAAGTCACCATTTTGTGCACCGAATTTGCGTAGTCGAAATAGCCGTGCGGTTTGTGCTTATGACTGTGAATCTAGAGATTTTGGGTTCGAATCCCGGACGGGATAGATATTTTTACTACCAGATTATCATTTTAAACGATATTTATCATATCAACATGACTCATTTTAACAGAACCCATATGAAATTACGTGTTGGTCTGTGAACGAAGAGGACCTGTTTATAAGGAATTTAAGGTTATGAGCGGTGTCGCGTCTATTAATCTAGTTGATCCATATCGTATTCTTTATTTAGGCTAGTGCTGGTGGAAGCTACAAATCATCTAATAAAATGAGTTCCGTATTATCAACTACAATATCTGTAAAACACTCCCTTTTACAATAGATTAATATTTGTGCCAATAATAGTATAAAATACCGATGTATCAACAAATTCACGTGATGTTTCTTCTATGTCAGGTGTTACACATAATATGCGACTACTGTAAGGCTCGTAATTATTATTATTATTATTATTCTGTAGTCGACTCCGTAGCGTAGCGGTCAGCATGGTTAGCTGCCGCCCCGAAGGTCCTGGGTTCGATTCCCGGCTCTGCCACGAAATTTGAAAAGTGGTAAGAGGACTGGAACGGGGTCTACTACTGTGTTAATGAGCTAGATAATGCTAATCACACCTTCTTCCCTTGTGGACGGTGGGTCCAAAATAGACAGTCCCTTCAAGAGCACATTGAGGTAGAGATGTCTCCTGACAATATTGTTGCGGTAATGCCACAAAATGAAGAAAATTGGAAGCTGGTAACAAGTTTTGTTGAAGATATCCTCCGAACAAAGAAGACAGATCTGGATCGCCATTGAAGATAATTCACTACGGAAGAGTGCCTTACGGGCAAAGATAAACTGACTCTAGCCTGAGTTAATGTGAAAACGGTTCCAGGCTAGTGTTCAGAAGTAACAGGGAGGAGGAAGGGTGGAAGGAGAGTGGGGAGAAAGGGGGGGGGGGGGGAGTTTTAGTCGGTAGTCTGCCACTCAGGAGCCCGACACTATGTGTATAAATCCATTTCTTCCCCCCTACCAAAATAATAATAATAATAATAATACAAAAATGGTCAGTATCCTTCTAAGAAACTAAGATAACCGAAGTTGACACTCAGAAAGAAGATGGACTATGGTATGTTCTTGCTTTCCCGTAAAATATATTTTAATGTGTCTAATCAGGTTCTTCTGATGATTATTTGAATGTTTATTATAAAATATGCCGTAATCTACATTATGGTGTATGAAGCCATTTTGCAGTGTCGCCTTAGTAAACAAACGTTTTATGCTTTTCAGTCGGTCAATACGATTGTACCCAAATGAGATGGATTATTCTCTAATCCTGAAAGAAGTTACTACATGTAGTTAATATAGAAAGACATTCTGTGGCAAGGAGAAATTAAATGTACCTGCCTTACGTGTTTAAAGAGGCTCTTTTTAGTTCTCTAACGTAGAACGCATCTGCAAATATTTTGTCATATATAGTAGGGTTGATTTGATCAAACATACTGAACCAAATTTGGCTTCCCTTTTTGTAGTTTATGTTTTATTAAGGACTGGCTTCTTCTTTCCTTCTGAAATGTGTGAATATTAAAATGAATATATCGCACATACTAGCGTGTTTCTTCCTTGTTGGATATTCTAGCTTGGGACCTGTACAGTAGGCTATATGGCATGCTGAACAGAATATTCAGATCTTTAAATTCTTTAAGATTGGCGACAATTCAACACTTTCTAAGAAAGAAATGATCAGTTGAAATTGCTGCCATAATTAACGTCTCAATGCAACTGCAGTTTCAATGCTTGCAAACATGGAGACTTCAACATGTGAGTGGCAACATATCATGCGATTCAACACTAGCTTTTGAGGAAATGGTCACGTTTCAGTGTTCTTAATCATTTTAGCAGACTTATGCACTACTAGTCCTTGGAACTCATCTTAAAATAAGAAATTAGCTATTTATGCGAGAATTTCATCTAGAGTGCCCAAGAATTTTATGGAAGTATGCCCGATAGATTATCTGGCTAGCTGATCATTTGCCAGGGACAAAGAGTGTGAATGTCAGAAGAAGAGTATTAGCGAATGAAGGGCTGTACTGGCGAGATTTGTTAACAACCAGAAAATAGGACACAGGAGAACAACAGCTGATGAAATTAGATCACGTGGAACTGTGTTGAACGGTAAACAGATCGGCAATTACGAAATAAGAAACTAAGATACTTTATCTTCAGAATTATCAGGACAAATGGAAACATCATGTTGAGGGAATGGCTCAATAATGTCTAGCAGAGTAGCTGTGACATTACGGTCCATTAGGGCGAACATTGGATGGGAAAAGTGGACAAAAGAGGCAGCGTGTAACGGAGCACCTGGCACCGCACGTGCAGATGACTGTTGCAGACATTGTTACAGCGGAATTAGAACAGTAGTTTCATTATTGAAGATGTTTTTACAATCGTAATATCTCGAGATATTCTAACTGCGTGTTTCTGGAAGTTTATAACAGCTTTGAGGGTCCTCACGTGACTTGGTGAGTGCATAACCCGTGAAAGAGGAGATTGAATCCCCGTGACAAACCCCCACCGCCATCTCAAACATTGTCCTGCAGGGAACATTTTCCTAAATGTTTACTGGAGCGTGGTGGCGCTGCGGTCAAGCTGTTGGCCTCTCACTACGACAGACTGGGTTCGATTTCCGGTCAATGCATGTGAGATTTTCAAAGTGAAATGCCATGTCTTGTGGTTCGGATTCCACGTAAAAAGGAGGTCCCGTGGCCCATGATCACGAGATTAGTCACGTGGAACTACAAACTTCCTTACTTCTTTCCTAAATGTTTACACGATTTTTATAACTAAAAATGGTAAAAGTGGACCTATAAGATCAATTCGGAGCGAGTGTGAGTGTGACTGTGTAAATGTATGCATGTATGTAAGTAAGTATGTCCTCATGTATTAACTTCCCAACGACTCAGCCAATTATGATAACAATTTGTATGAATGAAGTACTCAATACCAACATCTGATATTTATACTTTTCGTTGATTCAATATCAGTACTGCCAATTTGAATACAATTTAATATCAAGTTTACATTCACCAATAAAATAACTCGTAAAGTTCTAATCCAATTAGTATAGAACATTAGATGAAGAAAGACCCCACTATCACGCCTTGATTTACACAATTTGGGATTATATCAGTGTTGCCACCGGTAAATGAGGTCATACCAAAAAACTGCTGGTCCAATGATATCACAATTTAATGTAAGACGTGAGAGGACTATGATTAGGGACCCTGATTTATGGTAATATAAAATGGTCAAAGCGGTGAGATAAAAAAAAGTGAGGTGTGAGTGTGCTTATGTACGGTGCACGGATTTGGTTAAATAATGAACACTATGGAAACATTTGGAGAAATAACAAGCAATTTATTCCAGTTATTTTTTTAGGAGGAACAAAAGCTCAAATGAATTATATTTTCTGTGTTTAATTCCTAAACCCTATGCTGCCGAATTAAATTTTGAACTTTTCTCTCAGAAGATTGAATTAAGCAGTGAAACATTAATTGATATTCTTACCTCAAATAACTTTATTTTCGGATTACATACATACACAAGACCACTGAAAAGCACTATTATGACAAAAATATTTCTAGTGGGTGTACATACACTGCAAAGAAAGGCAAAACAAAAATGAAAAGTGGAAGTTTTTTTATGTGTGTATATGACTTTATTTCATTTTTTCCCTTCTAATTGATGACTTAAGTCGTAATCACCCTTTTCCCTTCTAATTGATCGCAATTTCTAGCCTACTTTCAATTATGAAAAAAAAAAAGCTTATGCGATCACCTTTTGTCCGTGTGTGTGTCGCTTCACCCCCATAATAAAATCTAAACGGCTGGAGCGATTTCAATGAAACTCGGGGAGGTCACAGTACTATTTTGTCCGACCCCGGCCGTGCCCTTGAAATTTTATTACGTCTCACCAATCCAACATGTCGTCTGTGCGAAATATTTCACCGGCATTCTATATCTCGGAAACTGTTACCGATATCACCCTGAAATTTTGTACGGGCACTACTAGAATTTCACATATGACGTCTGAAGAACGTTGTATCAAGCGGTTATAAAATTCTGAGGCCGTGGACTTTAGTCGAATACGGCAGCGGACGGAGTGTGATTGTCATTCGACTATAGTCGAACATGGCAGCATAGGGGTAATTTCTGTGTTTAATTCCTAACCTAACATTTACCTACCGTCTAGCAAACAAGCCGACAATATGTTGATTTGTACCCACTTATGTGGTGAAATGAATGTGATAATAATAATAATAATAATAATACTCCTACGCACATCAGCATTGCAGCAATTCATTGTGAAGGGCATGATGGCGCAGCGGTTAAACTTAACTGCACATCTTATAGATTCGACAACAAGACTCAAATAAATGTAACTTCGTGAATCAAGAACTGTAAAGATGAATTAAGTAACAATCAACAGCTTCAAATAAAATATAAGATACCGTATGTACAATAGAACAATTAACAGAATATAAAAAGTATAAAGGCATTCAAGCAACATTAAGCTGTTATTTTTTCCACAGACTTCGATAGTAACAATACCAACATACTTTAAACAAGACCACTTCACGACACAGTTCATTCAAGATTACTTGGAAATCTAGATACAAAATTTATATTGAACAATACTTTTTTTTGTTTTTGGATTTGAGTACGTGAATATATTTTCTAATTTGAATGGTAAGGATGTTCATTTCAAGATTTATATTAACTTTTATTGTAATTCTGTTCACTAAACACCTAATGTAGTGTTAAGCTAATTAGCAAGCTGAAGAAGGCTCCACTGAAGGGCCGAAACATGTTTCTATAAAGAGGAAAACATAATAATAATAATAATAATAATAATAATAATATCGTATGGCCTCGGGCGCCGGGTGCAAGCTTTGTTATTTGACACCCAGAGGGTAGCTTGCATGTCGAATTTCGTTGTTCCTTGAAGCACTATGAAAGTCAAGGAGGTTACATATCTAAGCTCCTTGACACTACAGCGCATTCTAGTAGAGAAATGAGGAACTTTGTGTTGGCGGAAAATCCCGAGATTAAGTTTTCCATTATGAACACGGCCTACTGAATTAAAATAGGTTCTTTGACATGCTGAAACGTTTTGCTAGCTCCTAACTGTTGGGGGAGAAATGTAACTGTTTACCTTTGCCTAAGCTATGTTGTTTTAATGGGCGCCAAGACCTCAATGCAATGTTGAAATCTAAATTTGTATTTAACAACGTCTAGCTCTGGCAGAACACATTCAAGACTCTATTCACTCAGATCGTGGTATGATTTGATCATTAACCCAACAAACAATTGTATCAGGAGAAGGAATTGGTCTATATCTAATGCTACCTACTGAAAGCAAAGATTGCATTGTAAAAGAAATGAATTTATTATATAAAACAAGTATAGCAAAATTAATAATAATAATAAGTATAAAATTTAAATTGGAGCGTTGTGATTTGAATATTACCGATAGAAAATTACGTGAAAACGGAGTCTGATAAATTGATTTTACTCTTATTTCCAAGCTATGAAGTTACTGAAATATGAAATGTAAAACAAAGAAAAATGAGAGATTGCGTATTTCTGCGTCATTTGCGCTTACCATTGGAAATTGCCAAGGCATTTCCCTTGTACTTGATGATGCCGTGAGCTTCCCACAGTCTCCTGGACGTCGTCATCTCCGTCGGAATTTGATGATATTCTGGTAGATTAGATAATTCTATGGTCCGTACCTCGGACCCAAACACTCGTACGACCGCACTGGTTAAGTTTTGCAAAAGTTAGTCTTCAACTCCACTGAACATCGGAGCGACACGCACTTCCAACCGTACTCCGCAAGTTCTACACAGATAGTCCTCGTTTCACGGCGCGTCGAACGATATATCCACACGTTGGCTCCCCCACCATGGTACCGTCTTCCAGCTTACGTTGTCTCCCCTGATTGGCTGAGCACGCCGCTAGTTCCCCTCCTCTGCCTCATTACACTCGGCGGGCGAGAGGGAGAAGTCGATTTCCGTTCCAACAATTCGCCTTTTCTAGACCTTGCGACCCAGCCTTGCGTAATACTTCTCGACAGGAATCAGCTTGTATTCGAATTCCCAGTGAGTCATGTCTCTCAAATACCCTAACTGACAAAACTCCGTAAAATTCCGTAATCACATAATTTTCTATAATATTGTCGTTCGTAATAATTTGCTTGATAGCGTTTTCTAAGACATAGAAAACCTATCTGAATGCTAATATTTTTTATAAAATGCTCCGAAAATACCTTAATAATAATTATAATAAATTAATAATAATAATAAATTACCATGAAAAATTCTCTTGGCTGAACAATTTGCCGCGTAAATAAATATAGAATGGCTTCCTACTGACTTATGCCAGTTGCATAAAACCCCTCGAAAAACACGTTACATATTCGCCTCGGATCATCGGATGATTTACCGTGACGACGGTCCATTATCCGATTATCCCAGACACGTTAATAAACCCCATCCAAAATACATATTACATAAATGAAATCACCCTAAATTACAGATATATACACTCATATTTTTTCTTCACGCACTTTGCGTCAAAGTTTGTTGTCACTATGGATTGCACTTTGCAACCAGTCCAATGTTTTACATATGGAATAGTGTTCCACGGATATTTCCGCCTCTCAAATTTCTCTATGTTGGAGAAATAGACATAATTAATGTGTGAGCACTATGTATTTATGATGTCATATCACACGCATTGAAGGTGTTCTGATATATTTATATCACCATAGAACTCCCTAATTTCACTGGAGGTCCCCTCCTTATGGTGACATTTAATTCCACTTATCACTGAGCACACGATCACACTATTGTGGCAGCGCCTCGTGACCATAATACTTAATCTCTCTTTAAAGTAGATTAAATTAATATTGACTTCTGAAAAAAAAACAGTAAATGCGCATTACATATAACACCAAATATTTCTGTGCCGTAATCGCCCTGTCTTGTTAAGTTCCCGTTAACCATATTCTACTTAATACTAGTTCTCAACACAGACCATTTCTCCTCACACAAATAATACCATTGTACAAATTATCTTAAATTACACACTTACAAATCTTACATGGCGAGGCCGTAAACAGAAATCACGTGTGCTGATATGTATGAGTTTCATGAAGGACTGTCTCGCATTCTGATGGCCCATCTTTTATCTCGTGGACGCCTTAAGATAACAAGCCCTATACAAGCGCTCCCCCATCTCTTGGAGATAAATGGGAACCCATCAGCGCTGCCAAAATGGCCTTGGTGCATCGAGACAATTTAGTGCTCAACAGCATCCGACAATCCCGTCATATTTCCCTGTACCTTAAAAACTCTCATTTACTTACATACTACCCCCCTGTGTGACTTCTGATACGCCTGCCTGGAAGACCATCTCCTCCCACGCACCAAATACCACACTTACTCATTTGATAGGCTGGCTCGCCAGCTAAACACACTCACTTTATGACACATATTTTCGTAGACTATGTATATTATACGTTCCGTATAATCTGTTTCCCTCACTATTCTCCAGCACATATGCTGTTTTCCCAATACGTTTGGAAACTATAAATGTTTCTGCGTCACCTGCTTCCAACCTTGCAAGTGGCTCCCTTAAATGAACGTCCTCACGTTGCTCTACCTAGCATATTTCTCAGTGTCTGTAACGATGCCCTGTTGCTACTGTCCACACATGCACATATTAAAATACCGTCCTCTGCTTTAACCACAGGATAATCCCTACATAAATTAGTGTCCCTCGATAGCATGTCTGCAAGAATGTTATCTTTACCTTTAATATATTTTACTGTGAATTCGTATTCCTGCAGAGCAAGAATCCACCTACTAACTCTGTTAGAACTGAGTTTACAAGTCCTCATATACAGTAATGCATGGTGATCTGTGTGGATCTCAAATTTCCCCCCTACTAAATACATTCTAAATTTCCCTAAACTGAAAACAATACCTAAAAGCTCTAACTCAGTAATCGTGTATCTTTTCTCTGCTGCAGTCAGTCCTCGCGAGGCTAAAGATACAATGCACAGATTACCCTCATCATCTTTCTGACATAATACTCCAGCAATGCCTATATGTGAAGCATCTGTCATAACCACATATTCCTTATCTTTTAACGGATATTTCAGCACTACAGCTTTCTCAAAACCTTCCTTCAGCGCTCTAAAAGCCTGTTCATGCTTGGACTCCCATCTCCACCGAGTCCCACTTTTAAGCAATTCCCTGAATGGTTCTACCAACCCTGAGTATTTAAGAACGAACCTCCTGAAAAAGTTGCAAATTCCCAGGTAAGTTTTTAACTGTTTAACATTCTGTGGCACCTCTGCGTTAAGTATCTTATTAACCCTACTTTCTTCTGGTGTTACACCTCTACTCGACACTCTATGACCTAAAAATGTCACTTCTGACTGACAGAATGACGACTTAGACAGCTTCAAAGTGAACCCTGCCTGATCTAACTTCTGAAAAACTATATTTAAATGACGTAGATGCTCCTCAAAACTGCGTGAACTAATTACCATATCATCTATGTAAATGGTTACAAACTCTCCTGTGTCATCCCCTAATGCGATGTTTAAAGCCCTAATTAAAGCTGCTGAACTACTCTTTAACCCATAAGGTGTTCTACAAAATTGATAAAGGTTATATTTATGACTAAAAGCTGTAAATGGTCTATCTTCGTACATAAGTGGCACTTGCCAAAAACTGGAACTCAAATCTACACAAGTGAAATACTTCTTCCCCTCAAATGTTTGCATTAATTCTTCTATTGACATAGATTTCAGCTGATCTGAACTAATTCTATTGTTAACCAAACGAGCGTCTAAACAAATACGAACAGTGCCGTCGGTCTTGGGTACCGTTATCAAAGAATTAACATATGGACTGTTAGAGTGCTCAATAATCCCATCTTCAAGCATCTGGTTAATTTGTGCCTCAACTGCACTCTGATAAGCGAAAGGTACAGGATATCTATGTCCTGTGAATACTGACCTATCAATAACGTTCAATGAATGTGTATAGCAATTGGCCATACCAATGCGATCCTCAAACACTCTCCTATTACACCATAACACATCATAGAGCCGAACACACTGTTCATCCTCTATATTTCCCTGAAATGCAGCCTCACGTAACGAGTCCTCTAGACTTCCGTTCGTAATCACACTGCCCACAAAACATGGAGAACCCCGCTCTACGGCTGGCGATATCTCATTTAAAGTACAAATCACACCTACAATACTACTTCTCTGAATATGGTCATTGAACGCTACTTCTACTTCAGAATCTCCCCATTTAAATTTCAAACTCCCTACATCATAACATAAGTTACCAGACACTCTACTTAGCCACTCTGAACCCAAGATAACACTGAATACTAAATTTGGAATTACAAGGCAAATCTGCTTCTCTACATGATTATTAATTTTAATGTCTACTAAAACTTGCTTAGAAATTACTTTAGACCTCTTCCCAACAGCTGTGATAACAAAAGTGCTTTTAATTGGTATCTCCTCAAAATTTACTCCAGTTCCTTTCATTTTATCATAAAATGCACTACTTATGCAACTCTTCATACAACCACTATCAATTAAAACATCTGTGTACGCCTCGGACACGTTAAATTTAACTATGGGGCTCTTACTAACCACTTCCTGAATAATACCTTCATCCTTTAGTTCATGTAATAATTCATTTCTCACATTTAGGTCATAGGTTTCCTGTATAATTGTATGGACAGGGCATGCTACAGACTGAGATTCTGACCTTACTTCGCAGCCTGGTTCGCGTTTAAAGAACCGCTACAGCTGGCCGTAGTACTACTAACTACTGAACTGGTCTGGTTGTTCTGGGCTGTGTTGTCATTGTTTGGCTGTATATTACTACCACTAGGCTGTCCTCTTCCTTGACCCCTATTCTGGTTGTAATTATTGTCATTATAATTTCTCCCTTGATTTCCCCTGAAATCATTGTTTCTCCCTTGATTTCCCCTGTAATCATTGTTCCTCCCTTGATTTCCCCTGAAATCATTATTCCTCCCTTGATACTGATTACCATAGCCATTTCCTCTGTTCTGATTTAGCTGATTACTATTATTTCTATTTTGAGCGTTGGCCCCTTCGCCACCGTTCCCTTGAACTTCCTGATGCCTGGCTTCGTTTGGTCTATTATTATTATTACCCTGGTCCCTATTGAAATTGTCCTCATAACCCCCTCTCCCTAGTGCATCAAATGTGCTTAACAAATTTTCTACTTGTGATATTGTCTTTACATTCTGGATACAAGCAGCCTCCTTGATCCTATAGGGAAAGTGCCTAAGTAGCAACCTCACCACATCACTTTCCTCCTTCAAGCCATCCAGATATTTACACACTAATACCTGCCCTAAAAAGTATTCGGTCATGGTGGAGCTTCCTTTAGGGTTATATTTACCACACACTACTCCCTCACGATGCTGCGACTGAATAACCTCATTCCAGAACTTTTCACAGAATTTCATTTTAAAATCATTAATATCAGTAAACTTGTCTCTGTAGACAGCAAACCAATTCCTCGTTTCCCCCACAAACACTTGTTCTAAAATTTCAACTACCTGGCACCACTCAATACTACCATTTTCCAACCTCTCCCCGAATTTATTTTCTATAGTGTTCATGAACTCCATTGGGCACCCCTGTCGATTGCTGAACTTACCCAGTTCTACCTCCCTGTGTGTGCTATTCACAAAAACTGGCCTATTCTGGCTATTTTCTTGCCTGATCCTAGCTTTTAATTTTAATTCTAATTCTGCGATTTTCTCCTCAGCCTTCCTCTCAATACTGTTTACTGTTAATTTAATGTTTCCTTCTGATTCTTCTACTTTATCATATAGCTTTGCTTGTTTCTCCTCAATCTTGCTAATGCTCTCTTTATTACTCTCTCTTAAATCATTTACTTCTGCAACTATTTGTGAGTGGACTTTCTCAATTCTACCCCCCAGCTGTTCCTTAACCTCTTTAGTAGCTACCTGAATTTTGTCAATTTCTCCCCCCAATTGCTTTTTGACCTGCTGTGTTTCCAGTTGCACTAGTTCTTTTAAATTTTCAGCCTGTGTACTGATTCTAATTTCCAACTCCTCCTGTACTTTTCCTAATTTTCTGTCTACATCTGCAATAATCTCTTTAGCCTTTTCTTCCATCACCCCCCTGATCTCACCTCTAATCAGTTCGAATTTGTCACTCATTTCCCTACTGTTTTGTTCTAATTTAGCATTTAAAGTTTCAGTACTCTCTCTATTTTCCTTACTGTTTTGTTCTAATCTGGCGTTTAAACTATCGCTCAATTCCCTATTACTCTCTTTATTTTCCCTACTGTTTTGTTCTAGTTTAGCGTTATTCTGTTCTAACTTTGCATTTAAGGCATCACTACTAACTTTGTTCTGATACATAAACTCGAGAAGTAAAGTTTTTAATTCTGGTTGGCCGCCTACACTCCCTGTTTCAGTATCGGGATTTACCTCCGCTACCCCGGTACTACCATCACTCGACATACTGCTCGTATCATCACTCTCCCGTTGATGACCACTACGTAACCTCATCTGTCTTTCTTTCTCATCCCCCATAATGATATACACTGATACAGACAAATAACCCCCAAAATACAGGCACAGAAATATATACCCTTCTCCTTCCACAAATGTTATTAGGTTTTCAGCCCCAAGTTGTCGGCGACAAATGAAACGTCTTGCTAGCTCCTAACTGTTGGGTGAGAAATGTAACTGTTTACCTTTGCCTAAGCTATGTTGTTTTAATGGGCGCCAAGACCTCAATGCAATGTTGAAATCTAAATTTGTATTTAACAACGTCTAGCTCTGGCAGAACACATTCAAGACTCTATTCACTCAGATCGTGGTATGATTTGATCATTAACCCAACAAACAATTGTATCAGGAGAAGGAATTGGTCTATATCTAATGCTACCTACTGAAAGCAAAGATTGCATTGTAAAAGAAATGAATTTATTATATAAAACAAGTATAGCAAAATTAATAATAATAATAAGTATAAAATTTAAATTGGAGCGTTGTGATTTGAATATTACCGATAGAAAATTACGTGAAAACGGAGTCTGATAAATTGATTTTACTCTTATTTCCAAGCTATGAAGTTACTGAAATATGAAATGTAAAACAAAGAAAAATGAGAGATTGCGTATTTCTGCGTCATTTGCGCTTACCATTGGAAATTGCCAAGGCATTTCCCTTGTACTTGATGATGCCGTGAGCTTCCCACAGTCTCCTGGACGTCGTCATCTCCGTCGGAATTTGATGATATTCTGATAGATTAGATAATTCTATGGTCCGTACCTCGGACCCAAACACTCGTACGACCGCACTGGTTAAGTTTTGCAAAAGTTAGTCTTCAACTCCACTGAACATCGGAGCGACACGCACTTCCAACCGTACTCCGCAAGTTCTACACAGATAGTCCTCGTTTCACGGCGCGTCGAACGATATATCCACACGTTGGCTCCCCCACCATGGTACCGTCTTCCAGCTTACGTTGTCTCCCCTGATTGGCTGAGCACGCCGCTAGTTCCCCTCCTCTGCCTCATTACACTCGGCGGGCGAGAGGGAGAAGTCGATTTCCGTTCCAACAATTCGCCTTTTCTAGACCTTGCGACCCAGCCTTGCGTAATACTTCTCGACCGGAATCAGCTTGTATTCGAATTCTCAGTGAGTCATGTCTCTCAAATACCCTAACTGACAAAACTCCGTAAAATTCCGTAATCACATAATTTTCTATAATATTGTCGTTCGTAATAATTTGCTTGATAGCGTTTTCTAAGACATAGAAAACCTATCTGAATGCTAGTAATTTTTATAAAATGCTCCGAAAATACCTTAATAATAATTATAATAAATTAATAATAATAATAAATTACCATGAAAAATTCTCTTGGCTGAACAATTTGCCGCGTAAATAAATATAGAATGGCTTCCTACTGACTTATGCCAGTTGCATAAAACCCCTCGAAAAACACGTTACAATGCCAACATCGTATGACATGCATGTCGTAAATTTTTTCCGCCTTAAAAAAAATCACTTACCACGCCAGGAGCGAACCTGCAAGCTTGGGATTAGTAGACCGATACGTTAACCACTCACCCACCGTGGCAAGCAGAGGAAAACATATTAAGTATTAACAGGTGTTCAAAGTGAATTTAATTAGTTAACAGACGTTTCCAGAATCACAAGGTGGTCACTGATAAGACTTTGTTGTTATTATTATTATTATGAAGAGAGATAGAAATTTTATAATGAACAATACTTTTTTTTTTTTTTTTTTTTGCCTTTTGGTTTTGAGTACGTGAATATATTTTCTAATTTAAATTGTGAGTTGTAATTGAGAGTTCCACGAGTTGTACCAATGCTAGTAGACAATCAAGTGGAAGAAATTTGGGTGTTATGATTGACAGCAAGTTAACATTCTGGAATCATATCAGCAAGATTGCTGATAAGGCTGCAAGGATTGTTAACAACTTGTCGTGGCTCATGGCTAATATTGGCGGCTCTTCACCCTTGAAGAGGAAATTGCTAATGAGAGTGGCGGAATCAGTTATTCTTTATGGTGTAGAGATTTGGTCAGTAGCTCTTGGCTCTGAGATGTATAGGAAGCGGATAACCTCTGTTTACAGAAGAGCTGCCCTCAGAATAACTTCTGCCTACCGTACAGTGTCCGGACCGGCAGTGCTAGTAATAGCTGGGGCGATACCCATTTATATCCTGGCCAAGGAAAGGCGCCGTATATACTTGCGCAAAGAAGAGCATTCTAAGATACGCGTGAGGAGGAGAGAGACTGATCTATTCTGGAATGGCAGGAAGAATGGGAACGTGAACATCGTGGCAGGTGGACCGCTAGGCTCATTAAGCAACTGAAGCCATGGTTGTCGAGGGAACATGGTAAGGTTAATTATTACATTACCATGTTTCTCTCTGGCCATGGTTATTATGATGCATACCTCCATCGAGTGGGAATTTCGTCAAGTTCACGGAGTCGTTATTGTGATGATCAATGTGATGACGTTCAGCACACGTTCTGTTCATGCTTGAGGAGGAGAAATCTTCGAAGGCTTCTGGAGATAAAAGTTGGAGTCATTACACCAGACAATGTGGTGGATAAAATGCTCAGCAGCAGAGAAAGTTGGGCACAGATTGCTGTATACATCTCTCAGCTGCTAAAAACAAAAATAGAAGAGGAACCGAGAAGATTGGTTGCTGAAGACAGTGAAGATGATGATGAGTAATTTCATTATCATCACGTTTAATGAAATTTACTGAGACCTCTGGTCGTAACAGTGGCTCCACCCTGAAGTAAGGCTGAACAGGCAGTTCCGGGGTGGCCTTAAGCCAAGTATTGACGTCCGAAACGGGGGAGGAGCTTACGGTCAGCTGTTTGCAATATGGCGGCGTGATAGTGACGTAAAGTAATTGGGTGTGCGTTTGTTATGGCTTCTAATTTATGATGGCAAAATACTACACATTTTCTTTCATTGATAGAAATATTTTTATAATCAATTTAAATGCATTGCCTAATTACTACCAGTTAAAAATATTACCCACATGTAGACAGTTAATTTACTGTCTGCTGTTACATAGGCCTATATGAAGCCTGTACTAGGGAGCCTAGCGGTATAGATGTTTTTATTAATTTCACAATATATATATATATATATATATATATATCACATAACACAAAGGACGACTCCCTGATAATAAATTGAATCAAGCAACCCTGAATTTGCATGAATGTTTTGGGTTCAAAGAAGCGTTACTTGGGATGCTCAAATCATACTTCAATATTGCAAATATTGACCTACATACTTGCTGTTCAAAGGCAAGAATATTAATTTATTAATCTCTTGCCACAGGCAAGTTAAAATGGAGGCATCCACTTTATCAATATATTTAATTAAATATTTAAAATACAGATATTTAACAAAGCTGGAGTCTCCATTTGAACTTGTCATAAGCAAACGAAACAGATCAAAAACTACACTTTAGGCCAAACCAAATTCACTCCTCAGCTCGACATAAACCATAATACCAATTAAAACCTATACAAACCATACTCTCCTTACTGTTGTACAACTTTCAAACCAACTATTCGCACTCAAAACTGAAAAACCCAGAAATGGGAACTAATTAAAGTTAGAATAGCCTAGGCCGATCCGGTCTCCTGCTACATTACCGCATATGTATACTTATCATCACTATAACTTCAAAATTACGGCTAAGTGACCTATCTGCCTGAGTAGTATAGGTGTTACCGGCCTGCCTGGGATGATGGGTCACCAAACCGGTACTTAAAACTAAGGTTTTTTATTTTAATTAACTAAATTCAACAGTAGGGAGATCATAGCCAAAGACACAATTTAAGCCAAATCATACTTCAATGACCTACATACTTGCTGTTCAAAGGCAAGAATATAAATTCTCTGGCAAATTAAGGCAAGGAACAGCATTTTTCTTAAGTTTTCTAACCATTCGGCTATTGTCAATCGGAAGAACCCCTAAAATAAGTTTACGAAGAGCGGATTATATTCTATGTAGGCCTACGGCACAGAAGTATTAGGCTACAAGTTTATCAGTATTTTTGATGTAGCTAAATCCTTGTGAATACAAATTAGAGACAATAACTATCAATAATCAACAGTACCGGTGCTTATGCTGTGGAAAGAAGTCGTCTTCACAAAAATGCAGACTGTCATGTAACATGTAACACGTTTACCAATTGACAGCGCCGAAGCCCATCTTTCTCTCTGAACTTTCTGTACAGGAAAGTAGTGAAGATATTTCGTACCCGTTTTATACGATTTGCAACCGTATACAGAGCAGTACCTCCTCGAATTTGACAAATTTCTATCTGTTCCCATCACGACGTCAATGCTTCACCATCTAAATAAACTTCACCAGTCACAATGTTACAGCTTCAACATTCTACCGCGTGGCTGCGCCATCCAACTTTTCTGACGTCAATAGGGTTTGTGGGATTTTAGTAGGTAAGAATCCTGCACAGTTGTAAGTCCGGAAGCTTGCAATCTGTCTTTTGAAGATTTCCCCACGGTTTCCCTCGAAAAACTAAAAAACTACTACTACTACTACTACTACTACTACTACTACTACTACTACTACTACTACTACTACTAATAATAATAATAATAATAATAATAATATTATGAACTACCACCTGCATTGTCGAACATGAACAGCAAACAACTATCTATACGTCACATTAAAACTATTACCTAAATAAACATTAACTCAAAACATATATACTTATTATTATAACTACTATAGTGTATCTAGTTGTGTCTTTAATTATTTACATTAATATTTTTGTCATTATGACCTAACTTGTTAAATCAAATTATATATATATATATATACACAAGCGGACCCGGTAGACGTTGTCCTGCCAATCAAAGAAAGTGTTGTAACTTTGTTTCTTGAAGTGCTTATGGATACACAATATTTTTTCAAATTCTGTTCACTGCCTTTAAACTATCGTGAAATGAATTAACCAATCTAGAAACATTCGTGGGAGCGTGCACATCAACTCTCCAAAGTTTCATGGCAATCGGATAAATGGCATATAACGCATACGGTATTTTGTTGGAACGCTTCGCACGTCGTCACTCTTTTGTTGAATCTACTCGTGCTCTACCAACTGTGAAATGGATTTACTAACTTGAACATCTTCCCTGGCGTGTACACAACAACTCATCAATCAGATGAATGCCATATGAACGCTTACGGGATTTTCTTTAAACGATTCGCGTGCCGTCACTAATTTGTTGAATCTACTCATGCGCTACCTATTGTAAAATAGATTTACTAAGCCCGAAACCTTCTCTGGAGTGTACTCAATGATTCACCAAGGTTTCATCGCAATCGGATGAATGGTATATGACCGCATACGCGACATTTTGGAAACTATTCATGCGCCGTCGCTCATTTGTTGAATCTACTCGTGCGCTACTGATTAAAAACTGGATTTACTAATCCAGAAACCTTTCCTGGAGTGTACACAACAATTCACCAAAGTTTCATCGCAATCGGACAAAAGGTATATGAACGCATACAGGGCTTTGTTGAAACGATTCTCGCGCCATCGCACATTTGTTGAATCTACTCTTGCGCTACCTACTGTAAAATGAATTTACTAAGCCAGAAACCTTTACTGAAGTGTACAAAACAATTCACCAAAGTTTCATCGCAATCGGATAGATGGTATATGGACGCATACGGTACTTTGTTGAAATGATTCGCGTGCCGTCACTCATTCGTTGAATTTACTCATGCGCTACCTATTGTAAAATGGATTCATTACACCAGAAACCATCCGTAGGGTGTATACAACATCTCACCCAAATTTCATCGTAATCGGACAAATGGTATTTGAACGCATATGGGACCTTATTGAAACGCTTCGCACGTCGTCGCCCATTTGTTAAATCAACTCGTGCGCAACCTCCTGTGAAATGGATTTACTCAGTTAGAAACCCTCACGTAAGTGTACACAACATCTCACCCAAGTTTCATTGCAATCTGGTGAATGGTATATGAACGCATACGGGACTATATTGAAACACGTCGTCGTCGCTCATTTGTTGAATCTACTCGTGCGCTACCGATTGTAAAATTGATTTACTAATCCAGAAGCCACCCGTGGAGGGTACACAACATCTCACCCAAGTTTCATCGCTATCGACGAATGGTATTTGAACGCATACGGGACTTTGTTGAAACGCTTCGCACGTCGTCGCTCATTTGTTGAATCTACTCGTGCGCAACCTCCTGTGAAATGTATTACTAAGTTAGAAGCGTTCACTTAAGTGTACACAACAACTCATCAAAGTTTCATCTCAATCGATGAATGGTTTATAAACTTATACGGGATTTAGTTGAAACGCTTTGCGTGTCGTCACTCATTTGTTGAATCTAGTCGTGCGCTACCAATTGTGAAATTGATTTACTAAGTCAGAAGCCTTCCCTGGAGTGTACACAACATCTCACGCAAGTTTCAACGCCATCGGACGAATGGTATTTGAACCCATACGGGACATTTTTGAAACGCTTCGCGCTTCGTCGCTCATTTGTTGAATCTATTCGTGAGCTATCTATTGTAAAATGAATTTACTAAGCCAAACACCTTCCCTGGAGCTCACTCAACATATCACCCAAGATTCATCGCAATCGGATGAATGGTATATGAACGCATACGGGACTTGGATACGCTCTAACGTGCAGAGACAAACAGTAGAATTCGACATCATTGCTACCTTTGGTATAAAACACAACTTTCCGCCACGGGCGGAGTGTATGTAATGGCGGTAGTTGCACAGGTTGTGACCAGGTGGCTCTAACGTGCAGAGACAAACCGTCCAAAGACATCAGCTTTCACCAAGGCCAAAACTAATGGTTTCCATGACGACTGTTTTTGACTTTATATTGTGGTTCTAAAATTGTGTGTAAATTGTGGTTCTAAAATTGTGTTCATTCCACCTAGCGGGTCAGATTGTGAATCTAAACCATACATGGACCCACCCTAATATACATACCAAATTCCATCAAAATCGGTCCAGTCGTTTAGGAGGAGTTCAGTGACATACACACGTGTCGAAGAATTATATATATAAACAAGCTGACCCGGCAGACGTTGTCCTGCCAATCAAAGAAAGTGTTGTAACTTTGTTTCTTGAAGTGCTTTTGGATACACAATATTTTTTTCAATTTCTGTTAACTGCCTCTAAACTATCGTGAAATGAATTAACTAATCTAGAAACATTCGTGGGAGCGAGCACAACAACTCTCCAACGTTTCATCGCAATTGGATCAATGGCATAAAACGCATACGAGATTTTGTTTAAATGATTCGTGCTCTGTCACCCATTTGTTGAATCTACTCGTGCTCTACCAACTGTGAAATTGATTTACTAAGTTAGAAAGCTTCACGTAAGTATACACAATAACTCATCAAAGTTTCATCGGAATCGGATGAATGACATATGAACGTATAAGGGATTTTTTAAAACGATTCGCGTGCCGTCACTCATTTGTTGAATCTACTCATGCGCTACCTATTGTAAAATAGATTTACTAAGCCTGAAACCTTCTCTGGAGTTACTCAATCATTCACCAAGGTTTCATCGCAATCGGATGAATGATATATGACCGCATACTCGACATTGTGGAAACGATTCACGCACCGTCGCTCATTTGTTGAATCTACTCGTGCGCTACTTATTAAAAACTGGATTTACTAATCCAGAAACCTTTCCTGGAGTGTACACAACAATTCACCAAAGTTTCATCGTAATCGGATAAATGGTATTGTACCCGATACCTAGTTTAGGCTATCGGCTACGCCAGCAGACATTAAGCTGTAGTTGAGGTTTTGGGAAGAGTTAGGAAAAGATAGCGCACCGATCGCGTCAAGAAGAATGTCAAGATGACGTAGGAGGTCTAGAATCAAGGAGGCACTGACATCTGTAAGAAGATGGAATTATGGATAGAGATGTGAAGCTTTATTAAGATATGTATGGAATATGGTATTTAAACATCTTAGAAGAGGATATATAACATGCATTATAAGTGGAAATAATTCTAAAGAAGACAGATAACCCTTAAGTTATTTTATAACGGAACAGCCGAGATGATGTGGGTTCGAGACTAAAATCGTGACGCGAGAGCACAGTGGTGGGGGTGATCACCACGTGTCCGCCCCAAGCAAATAAGAGTGAAGACAGTGCCGGTACATTCAGTGGAGCTCTGTCAGACGAGCAGATAGGATCGAGCTCTGTAGCGCAAGCGAGACGCACGGTGAAGGTCGCGCAGCATACCGAAACTGTCACGGCAGAGTGTAGGCGACAGTTTCCGCATCGCCGAGCAGCGAACGCCAAGCAGGTCATTGATCCAGGCGGGCTTGCCGAGGAAGCAATCACAGACGGCCGGGATATATTAGAACCGCACTGCAACTAGTTGGAGACTTTATTACAAGCTACATTTCAACGCAGTTTGAACACAGCTTTTATGAATAACTTTATGACTATGCTTTTCTATAACGCATTCAAAGTTAGTTTAATAATTTCAAGCAACGGAATGTTGTTAGCATAGGCACTGATGAACATTAGATCGTGCATTAATGAAACTTATTTCTCATGCAGTTTCATGAATTACCAAATACAGACAACTACAGGGTGTTTAATAAACTTGGACACTCTCAAGTAAAATTTCATTTTACGAAAGTGAGACTTAGCAGTCATTTGAGATTGAACTTGCAATACTCAAACTGAACATTTAACTGAACAGTGGCGTAACTTAGAAGAGGAGTAGGGGGTCCGCTGTTTCCATGAACTTTTCGAGAAGGAGTTGGACAATATCCGCTATGGGTAATCCGAAGTTCAACATGTCCGAGTAGACGCAAATAGAGACAAGATGGCACCGCAGAGCGATGGATTCGATTCCTGACGAGAGGAGTCCACCAGCTGATTCATTTGGGATTTCGAAGGCAATCGTCATTTCATGGATGGAATGCTATTCACGCCGATCTTTCGAGAAATTCTTTATGTAGGGAAAATCGACGATCTTGGAAATTTGATTACAGCTGATTATGAAAGGTACTGTAAGAGTCATAACTACCTGAACGATTATTTTCATGAATACTGGGCACACATGTATGTTTTTCTAATAAGAGTGATACGATTATTAAGACATGTTTTGAATTTATATACTTCGAATTTGCTAGAATATGGAGTGACCATATGATATGGCAGGCATCATTATACGAAATTCTCACCATTGATTGGCTTTATTAAGCAGATGTTTGGTCTTTTAGACATTTTTCCAGCTAGGATATTTTTCATGAATAGTTTTTTTTGTGTAACGAGTATTTCGAACTCGTGATCTGCAATTGATTATCAAAAATTACTTCGTCAGTTCATTGCATACTAGCGAGTGTGTATTATTCATCAGTAGGGATTTTTTCCGTTGGATTGTTTGGAGATATTAAGAAGTTATTCACTTTAGTGAATGAACATCGCTTTTATATGACAACTAGAAACTTGTTGATTCCTATCTGGTACATTCACTCATATAGACTACGAGATGGGGTCCTTCGTATTTATACGATTGTATGGTGGCTACTCATCTTACCCATCGTTCAGGGAACTATCATCCAAGTCGACGGGGCGAGGTCTTTCGTATTTATACGACTGTACGGTGGTTACACATCTTACTCGCCATTGAGGGACTCATTTTTATCATCCGAGTGTACACGAGATTGTAAGTGAATCAAACAAGGAACTACTAGTCACATATCAGTCGAAATTTTGTTAAATAAAGTAACGATAAATGTCAACAGGATTGCATTTAGTAATTCTTGTTTGCCAATCCAATATTTTGTTGCTATACTCTTTTGAGAGTAATTTCAGTTTAACAGCTGTTACAGCTGATGCTTTTGATGAGTTTTATAATTGTGTTTGATACCTTTGAGAAGGATTTAAAGTAATTGAATCTTGTAAGATTAATCATTAATGGTCAGATTTACTTCAAGGCAGATCAGTATTGCAGATTTTGATATGAGATTATAGCACATTGGTGTTTTTCTGCGATGTGAGTTATGAAAATTGTAAGAGAATTTAGGCTATTTGAAAGCAGATCTTAAATTACTGAGGTAATATATTTTTTCCAATTGTTTAAGAAGTTGTCTAGATGTGATCAGATTAATTACAGTTATTGGAGATTGTGTGCGTTGATAATTTGAAGCCAGTTATATATTTTTTGTAGATCATGCAACATGGTTAAGTGAAGTTTGTGATAGGCATTTTGTGGAAGTTGCCATGTGATAGTTGCAACGTTGATAATGTATTTTGAGGCAAACATGAGGTCGTCGTACCCAGTCTAGCGTAATTGTTGAGATTCATGCTGTATGTGCTGAATATTTATGGAGTTTTGCGGAGTAATTGTAGTATTCAAATGTGATATTTGAAGTATTGAAGAAATGTAATGTCGTTGTGGATAGTTAGATCCAACGTGATGTCATGGAGGCAATAATATTTTTTGGCATGATAAATTAAATACGAGATATAACTTGGAAGTGGTAAAACTGTAAGACAACGTTCTATAAACCATATTAAACAATTTGTTAGGAAATTAAACAAATAAATACAGTTGATAATACAAGATTTTCTGAAAATAATAATTAATGAAATAGTAATCTGAGATTTAAGCATATTAACGATCTGACCTAATGAAATAAAAATCAGAATGACTAGATGAAATAATGAAAACTTAAATAACCAGATGATTGAAATTTAAATAATTTGATAAATTAAATTTTGAAATAAATCAATGAATTAAATAGATGGATGAATTAAAGATTGGATAAAATAAACTGATTTAGATAAATTAATAGACGATTGTAATGATGATGAATGACTGAATTAGAAGGTGATAATTAACTAAAGAAGCTGATGATTAATGAATTTATATGGAATTAAATAAATTTAATTGAGATATAATATGAAGGAATTACAACGTGAGTTGAGAATTTAAATGATGTAATGGTGATGAATTAATGATTCTGACAGGAATATGTAGAATTTTGAAGTGAGAATTAATGTGAGAAATGTTTAATTTTGATGATGACGATAACGATGACCAATGAGCCATGAATTTTCTGTAATTCACAGATAAGAGATTATGAATGACAATGTAAATAGTGTAAATTAATTATTCGATGTTTAGGAGCATTTGACTAACATGTTCAACATTCAAATTATGCCATGCAAACCATAAATTACGTGATATTTAATATGTGTGATTATAATATGTGTATGTTTAGACAGATTAATAATTTTTTCAAATCCACATTTATGATGTTAAATTAAAGAGAAATTAGGTCTCAGGTTTCACAAATGTCAGTGACGAAAGACATAGTGCTACAGTGATCCTGAGAACCCAAGAGAACTTTAGAGATTTTTCTGTTCTATGTGGATAAAAATAATTTTGGATTAGAAAAGAGATGGTTCGATTTTTGGACAATGACAATTTAACGTTGGCATTCGACCATACTCTTAGGTAGGAGTTATATTTAAAATGTCTGCCTGACTATCAAAGTAAAATAAATTTGTTTTTATCTTAGTTGTGATCTGATGATGGTGTGATTTTCCTTTTTCTTTCCTTGTCTTGAGTAAGGCTTATCCGGAAAGGAAGTGGTTTGCTAGGAATTCAGTTGATGGCGCCCATTTATATTTGCATTATTTCTATTAAACTTAAGCCCGTAACGACCCTAGAGATACTTTGTCTCGTGATACCCACTGCTTTTTCGATAACTCAGCTGAATTTCCGACACATTCCTTATTTGACTAGAGGTTCATTTAACTCCGCTCTGTCCCGGAACTCCAGGAATGCGATGTTATAGCAGATGGGTCATCGCATCCCCAGGACGAACGGGTACAGTATATGAACGCATACAGGACTATGTTGAAACGATTCGCGCGCCATCGCACATTCGTTGAATCTACTCGTGCGCTACCTATTGTAAAATGAATTTACCGAGCCAGAAACCTTTACTGAAGTGTACACAACAATTCACCAAAGTTTCATCGCAATCGGATAAATGGTATATGGACGCATACGGTACTTTTTTGAAATGATTCTCGTGCCGTCACTCATTTGTTGAATCTACTCGTGCGCTACCAATTGTAAAATGGATGTATTAAGCCAGAAACATTCCGTAGGGTGTACACAACATCTCACCCAAGTTTCATCGTAATCGGACGAATGGTATTTGAACGCATACGGGACCTTGTTGAAACGCTTCGCACGTCGCCGCTCATTTGTTGAATCTTCTCGTGCTCAACCTCCTGTGAAATGGATTTACTAAGTTAGAAACCTTCACGTAAGTGTACACAACAACTCATCAAAGTTTCATCTCAATCGATGAATGGTATATAAATTTATAAGGAATTTTGTTGAAACGCTTCGCGCGTCGTCACTCATTTGTTGAATCTAGTCGTGCGCTACCAATTGTAAAATTAATTTACTAAGCCAGAAGCCTTCCCTGGAGTGCACACAACATATCACTCAAGTTGCATCGCTATCGGACGAATGGTATTTGAACGCATACGGGACCTTGTTGAAACGCTTCGTGCGTCGGCGCTCATTTGTTTCATCTGCTCGTGCTTAACTTACTGTGAAATGGATTTACTAAGTTAGGAACCTTCACGTAAGTGTACACAACAACTCATCAAAGTTTCATCGCAATCGATGAATGGTATATAAACTTATACGGGATTTTGTTGAATCATTTCGCGCGTCGTCGCTCATTTGTTGAATCTACTCGTGCACTACCTATAGTAAAATGAATTTACTGAGCCAGAAGCCTTCCCTGGAGTGTACACAACATCTCACCCAAGTTTCATCGCTATCGGACGAATGGTATTTGAACGCATACGGGACCTTTTTGAAACGCTTCGCGCGTCGTCGCTTATTTGTTGAATCTAATCGTGCGCTATCTATTGTAAAATGGATTTACTAAGCCAAACACCTTCCCTGGAGTGCACTCAACATCTCACCCAAGTTTCATCGCAAACGGATGAATGGTATATGAACGCATACGGAACTTTGAAACGCTCTAACGTGCAGAGACAAACAGAATTCGACATCACTGCCACCTTTGGTATAAAACACAACTTTTCACCATGGGCGGAGTGTATGTTATGGCGGTAGTTACACAGGTTGCGACCAGGTGGCTCTACGTGCAGAGACACACAGTCCAAAAGGATCATTTTTGACTAAGGCTAGCGGTTTCCATGACGACTGTTTATGACTGTACATTGTCGTTCTAAATTTGTGTGTAAATTGTGGTTCTAAAATTCTAAAATTCCACCTATCTGGTCAAATTGTGAATCTAAACCATACATGGGCCCACCCTAACATTCATACAAAATTTCATCAAAATCGGCCCAGGCGTTTAGGAGGAGTTCAGTCACATACACACGTGTCGAAGAATTATATATATAAAGACTAGCTGACCCGGCAGACGTTGTCCTGCCAATCAAAGAAAGTGTTGTAACTTTGCTTCTTGAAGTGCTTTTGGATACACAATATGTTTTTCAATTTCTGTTAGCTGACTCTAAACTATCGCGAAATGTATTAACTAATCTAGAAACATTCGTGGCAGCGTGCACAACAACTCTCCAAAGTTTCATCGCAGTCGGATAAATGGCATATAACACATACGGGATTTTGTTTAAATGATTCGTGCGCTGTCACTCATTTGTTGAATCCACTCGTGCTCTACCAACTGTGAAATGGATTTACTAAGTTAGAAAGCTTCACGTAAGTGTACACAACAACTCATCATGGTTTCATCGCAATCGATGAATAGTATATGAACGCATACGGGATTTTGTTGGAACGCTTCGCGCGTCGTCGCTCATTTGTTACATCTACTCGTGCGCTACCAATATTGTAAAATAGATTTACCAAGTTGAACACCTTCCCTTGTGTGTACACAACAACTCTTCAAAGTTTCATCGGAATCGGATGAATGACATATGAACGCACACAGGATTTTCTTAAAAAAGGATTCGCGTGCCGTCACACATTTGTTGAATCTACTCATGCGCTACCTATTGTAAAATAGTTTTACTAAGCCTGAAACCTTCTCTGGAGTGTACTCAATGATTCACCAAGGTTTCATCGCAATCGGATGAATGATATATGACCACATACGGGACATTGTGGAAACGATTCGCGCTCCGTCGCTCATTTGTTGAATCTACTCGTGCACTACTTATTAAAAACTGGATTTACTAAGCCAGAAACCTTCCCTGGAGTGTACACAACAATTCACCCAAGTTTCATCGCAATCGGATAAATGGTATATGAACGCATACAGGACTTTGTTGAAACTATTCGCGTGCTATCGCACATTTGTTGAATCTACTCGTGCGCTACCTATTCTAAAATGAATTTACTAAGCCAGAAACCTTTACTGAAGTGTACACAACAATTCACCAAAGTTTCATAGCAATCGGATAAATGGTATATGGACGCATACGGTACTTTGTTGAAATGATTCGCGTGCCGTCACACATTTTTTGAATCTACTCGAGCGCTACCTATTGTAAAATGGATTTATTAAGCCAGATATCTTCCGTAGGGTGTACACAACATCTCACCGAAGTTTCATCGTAATCGGACGAATAGCATTTGAACGCATATGGGACATTTTTGAAACGCTTCGAACGTCGTCGCTCATTTGTTGAATCTACTCCTGCGCAACCCCCTGTGAAGTGGATTTATTAAGTTAGAAACCTTCACGTAAGTGTAGACAACAACTCATCAAAGTTCCATCTCAATCGATGAGTGGTATATAAACTTATACAGGATTTTGTTGGAACGCTTCGCGCGTCGTCAGTAGGGGAGTGAGGGGGGTTCTAAATAGTGACACGAGCCACTCGGCTACGCTGACCTCTCATGTGGATTACTCGCAAACCCATGGTCCGATTTTGACATGCGACATATCATTGGACTCGGGCTGACGCCCTTTTTCCAATGGACTACTCATTTCAATCCCTAAATAAAACCTACCCCTACTAGGGGGTGAAATTTTAATGTTTTTAGTGAAAGTCTCTTTTCAAATGCGACATGTATAATGTGCGCTGCTAAAATGAACTTAAACTTGGTTGCTCATATCGCGCATGCGTTTTACGAGATGCCGCTATGGATTAACATTTTTGTTTTTGTTTTGTACGCATGCGCACTTGGGATTTTTGTAAGAGGGCGAGCTCTTTGAAAAAATGATTGATAAGAAGGGTTTTGGTGGTGAGGAGAGAACCAGATAGTCGCCTACTTTCCTACGAAGTTTGCCGATATCTCTCGAACGCAAGGTCGGATTTGGACGTGTGACGTGTCAAATCGCTTGTCTCAAAGCCCTATATATGTTATTAATAGGTTAAAGTTTTGAGAATGAGGGAAACAGGCGTTTTGGGGGTAAAATCATGATTTTAGACTTTTTCTGATATCTCACGAATGCATGGTCGGATTTGGTCCTATGACGTGTCAAATGGCTTGTCTCGAAACCCTCTTTATTTTGGTAATAGGTTAAAGTTTTTGAGAATGAGGGAAACAGAATTTTTTGTTGTAAAACCGTGATTTTAGACTTTCTGTTATATTTCGCAAATCAATAATGCCGGAGACGTATACGAGGGGTCGTAGGACTCGGGGTGACGCCCCTTTCCTCCCCCCTTTCGAATATAGTATTTATGTTTAAAAAAATGCGAAAGGGCCTAACGACACTTATGTTGAAAACATTTCAGTTTTTAAAACCTTTTCTTAAATCTGTCTAAAATGTTCATGACGAGTGGTTGTAGATAGAAAGAGACGATACCACTGGACACGTGTTTCAACGAAGCTATTACTGGCCACGGTGGTGATATACTAATACAGTATTCGCTATTTCGATGGGACGGCGGGTCGAGGGTTCGTTTTCTGATTTTTCCTATGATGGAATTCCTAAACCCCCTGAAGGGGATCTTTAACGTGTAAACGATTATGAGTGACATGACAAATGATAATTCCTTGATCCGATGAAGTTGGCTTTAGATAGAACAAACAGAACTTGGTTATATGTTGCTTGAAGTGAGTATAGAAAACAAACTTGCTGGGGCACACTGACAGGATGTGAATGTTATTTGAGCTTATTGGAATGCATTGACTTGACTTGACAACAGGGCAATGAAAAAAAGCACTGAGATGCTGAGGACACTTGAAGGTCAAACGATATGGCAACCATGGTGGGAGGGGGAAGCTAGGATGATGTCGCCGAACATGTTCAATGTTCAAAGGATGAATTTATATTTTACGAAGCATTGTTCGGAGAGGGTCATGGGACGACTTGTTTTAAGGGTATTTATTTTTTCGATGTTTCCTATGGTGGACTTATTGATTGAAATAATCCAAAACTGCTAGGGCATGGCCTTGAGATTTTATAAACCGATAATGGGATTTTGACATACAAGATCCACTCAGAACTTGACATGATGTCATTCTTTTTATGGCTTATGAATTTCCCCAAAAAAGACCCAAAACAACAAGATCACGGACTTTTGCTTTTCTTAATATATTGCAAACCCATAATGTAAGATGTTTACTGTGAGTGACGAAACCTAGCTAGGTAAAGAAAGAATTATTGTAGGCTACATGTATGGTGACTGACACGTCTTTGACCATTGGAACTTGTTTCCAGATCTGACTGTAGTACATAGGGAGTATAGGTTGTAGGCATGGCTTGACAAACGGTGTACACAAAATTCAATTTATCGAATTAAGAGTAGACTATCATTAATTAATTGGTTAAAGAGTGTAGCTAAAAATATAAAAAATGGTGACTACATTAAACTAAACTGAACCAAGTCGAATCAAACCCAACTGAACCAAACCAAGCCTAAAGCAAACCAAACCTAATCATGAACAAGCCAAGGGCTTAAGTGTAAAACTTGTGGGGGAATGCAGTCATTGGCAATGTCCAAAGAAAGGGATAACGCTCTACCTCTAGAGGGTAAGGTAAAGCTAGCGCATGGTGCTAATGCATATTCCCAAGTACATGAACCACACACACACAACTATCCTATGCTGTTTTTATAAGTTAACGGTTAAAACTTACTCAGTGGTTACTGAGCAAGATGGTCGCTACACACAACAAGCTTTAAATACTTGAGGGTAATAATCTATACACACAGTGCTCACACAGTAGGCAAATGACAGAAATGCTTGGCTAACAGAAATACAATCATTTTCGTTTCTCTAATGTTACCAGCTAACCATTACATGCTATAGTGGTGAGCACATGTGCCTCTTGCACTGGAGTTCGTAACTCGATTTCTAGCTCTAAGGCCTAGAATGGATCAAACTAAGAAAGAAGGGTATGGTGACGCAGTGTTTAAACTGTTAGCCTTTCACTAAGGTAGACTAGGGTTTGATTTTAGGTTAATATACATGTCATAAACAAACAAACAAAAAAGCAGAGATAATGTTTAAAACTGATTACACTTGTCTCTTTTCAAATTATTACTTATATTGCAAATACAAAGGTGGACTGGGTTTGATATACAGTTAATGCTGCCTATCGCATACTAGCCTGTAAGAAAGCCAAACAAGCAAAAGGCGTAGGTAGAGCAGTGGTAAAATCGCTATGTGTAGAGAACTACCTAACGGTTTTATGAACTGGCAATGGTATGTCGCATAAACAGTGCAGTATACAATCCAGCAAGCATAATTTTTATCTTGTGGAACAGAGAAAACATATATATATAGAGAGAGAGAGATATAGAAAGCTTGTGTATGTATGGGTAGCATTGATTGTTTGACCAGAGAAAATACGATGAGGTAGGGTGGGGAGAGGGAGAATTAACACGTATATATGAATGGTAAATAGTATTTTTGTTTTTTTCAATAGTTTTGTTTTTCAAATGCAGTGGTAGATAGCCGTTATTTTGTAAAACATTCTTACTTGCAGTAGTAATAAGACTCTATGGTTTCGCTAACACATAGATAGACTGAATTATTGCCATGGTCAAGCACTCACATTAAGATCATTTACAAAATCATAAAATGAAAAATAAAAAATCTTGTTTTGGAAATATCGTTTTTCAACAGACACAAAATAAATAAAAATGTGTCAACAGCAAAATGGAAAATCCATGGTCAAGCACTCACATTAAGATCATTTACAAAACCATAAAATGAAAAATAAAAAATCTTGTTTTGGAAATATCGATTTTTTGTTCAACATACACAAAATAAATATATAAAAAATTTGTAAACAGCAAAATGGAAAATCCATGTTTCCATATAGACAAAATTTAAAAACCTTAAACGGACATTTAAGAAAATATATGCAAATTGGAAATTGACAAATGTGTAAATATGAAAATGGAAAAATCCATGTTTCCATATCATGAAATTGAAAAACATCAAACTGTCATAAAAAAAATGCAAATGGAAAATTGACAAATTGCAATGTGTGAAATGTGAAATTGAACAAATGGCTATCATTATTTTAAAAAAAAGAACATGGTGCTCTATGGTTGAGGTGTGAAACAAACCCTCTCTACTTATTTGGACCACCCGAGGCTGAGTAGACTAGTTTTAGTTGTCATACCGCTTTTAAAAGTTTGTGTTAAATCTAGGAATTGAACCCAAGAGCTTGTAGGGGAGATCCAAGGTTATAATATGTTAAACAGATAGCCTTGCATGTAGGGTGTGGTAGCTATATAGAGATGAGACGTTTCGCTCGGGGGAGGGAGGCATGGAGATCTGCATCAAACCAGTCAAAAGACTGACGACTCAAACAACAACATGTAGAGCTCACCAAAATAATGTTGTGTAACGGTAAATGTTAGTCAACGAACAGTAATGCATTACTAAAACCCATGACACGATACCTAAGAGCTTTTCTAAAATTATTTTATAATGCCTTTAACCCTATATTAAACACCCAGTTCACAAGACTCATAACTGCAATGTTATGGTCAAACAAAACAAAATCTATATTTCAAAACAAACAAGTGGTTTAGTCAATGTATACTGGAAAAAGTTTTATAAACACTCAAGTCCACAAAAATAATTAAATTAGTAACAGTCAGGTTGACCGAGTGGTTATGGTGTTTGACTTAAGTTCAAATTTTCTGTACAAGAAAGCAAGGTTTCGAATCCCTTACCTGATATAACTATTGCCTCAACATGGCTTGACCACACTGTATTATTTTGTACTCGGTACACAAACCATAAATAGAGTGTATTGTTTAAGGTCACTCTCTTTGCGAACATAGTCAGAGACTGTTGATGGTTAACAATTGCATTAATAGTGGGACATAGGGATAGCAATTAAGAAAAACAGACATACCCATACACTATTTTTATTCATTTAATGTAAGTACTTGTACAATAGTTATATACAAACTACAACTCTCTTTTGTCTATAACTATCTAGTCCTTTTCGATCCACTTGCATATCAAGGGCAGATGACTTTGTAGTTCAGCCCCTTCAAACAACAACAACACTACTTCTTGCATAGTCTGTGATGTTGATGACTCTTGAGGCGTGGAAGATGGATACAACATAACTTTTACAACAGGGGTTAAACGTTGCTCAACAAACAATGCACTATTTTGAGTAGCAACATCTTTCTCTTGTACTAACTTTTTAGCATTCTGATGATTTTTTGTCAACACCATTAGTGTTTTGTCTGGAGCACTACATTGATGATCACTCACACTTAAAACCACACCATTTCTACTTTTCATATTGCCTCGACATCTTGTTGACTTTTGTTTTGAGCATTGCCAGAATATTATTCCTTTTACATTTTGTCGTCTATAGTTATAAGAGTAGCCTTTATAGAGTACACGTTGTTTACCTCGGTTAGTTGTAGTAAGTTCCAAAGTAGTAACTAACCTGTTAGTATGATTTGCACACTACAAAGGTTATTTCTGTTCTGGTAATAGAATTATTTAGCGTTGGCTTTTATATTTAATATGTACAGTTTAAAGTGATAGAAAAGTGGTAGAAACGTGGTAGCAAAGTGGTATACAATTGGTAACATAGTGGTAGAAAAGTGGTAGAAAAGTGGCAGAAAAGTAGTAGAAAAGTGGTAGCAAAGTGGTGGAAAAGTGGTAGAAAAGTGGCAGAAAAGTAGTAGAAAAGTGGTAGCAAAGTGGTAGAAAAGTGGTAGCAAACTACAAAAGTGGTAGAAAAGTGACAGAAATGTAGTAGAAAAGTGGTAGCAAAGTGGTAGAAAAGTAGTAGCAACTAGAAAAGTGGTAGCAAAGTGGTAGAAAATATTACATGTATTGTTAAGAAATAGTTTAAGCGGTTACATGGATTCATTACACTATAATTTTAGCATCACGAAGCTCATTTTCTATATCCAAAAGTTCTTCCTCATATTTAGTATGACCAGCCTGTTTACAGGTATGCAAGTACTGAAGCCGCTGGATTAGCTTACTTTGATTGTTCCAGTAAACAAATTTAACAAATGATTTTTTTGGGTGTAAACCATTATCATCATCATCATTATCATCATAATCATCATCATCATCAATATAATTATCATCAATATAATCATCATCACTATTACTATCTAATCCTTTTTGTTCATCTTGCAATGCAACAACCTTTGGCATAGTTTGTGTTGTCTTTGATAGTGTTAGAGGTTTCTTAGACGTTAACGACTGTCCTAACATGTCTTTTTTAGGAGATAATAAATGCTCTTTAACAAACAAAGCACTATCTTGAGCCACACTATTTTTTTCTTGGTCTTGCTTTTTTACCTTGGTTAGAGTATTTTGTCCATTTAAATGAGTATTATTTTGAGATTTACAATGATGATCGATTGAAATAAGTATGTTGGAGCCTTTTGTCTTAATCATTCCTCGACACTTTTTAGATCGTTGTTTCGAACAGCACCAAATAACAGTTCCATTTTTATTAGTTCTTTTTACAATATATGCATATCCTTTATAGTAAGCACATGGCTTACCATAGCTAGTCGTTGATACTTCCATGTCAACTGTTAAGCATAAACTAATCTCTAGTAAAGTTAACTCGATAATAAAAATGATTGTTTGTAGTATGTGCAGTTTAAAGTAAGAGCAAAAGTGAGAGTCAAATGGTATAAAAGTGTTAGCAAAGTGGTGGAAGAGTGGTAGCAGTTTATAGTAATCATGATCTTTTTTACTAGAATGTGATTTGAGTAAATGTAATTTCTAATCCTTAGCAGTTAGTAGTCAGTTAGTCTTGGTTCAGACAAGCGTAAACAGTTCTCCAATAAATCAGAGATCAAGATTTTCATTATGAAACAGTTGTGTAACCAATTAGGTATCGGTACTTGATAGCTTCACACATGAACAAAAATTCCAACATATCTGACTTGAATTACATGATTTGAAAGTTGACAAAGAATATCCAATCAACCATTGTAGTTACAATGTCAAACACACAAAGACAAAATCAGCATGAACTTTTAAGTTACAGGAAAATTCTATGAAATAGACTATGCAGGAAATTTGGAAATACACATCAGAAGTTTGCAACACCATCCTTCTAGCCTATATAAATTATCGACATGGAAAGTGTGCACTGCCCCTAACATTAAACCAATTTATCAATAACACAAGTCAACAATCAAAACATTTTGTGTTGGGTCTATCATTTAATGCATTTATTCTTTCTACATTGAACAGTAACAAAAAACGTCATTCATAATTAATTAAGTTTGCTTTAATTCTTTATGTAATGATATATACATATTTAAAGTTTTGGCTGACTGTTCAGGGTGAATCGGCTTTGAACAAATAAGAGAGGGAATATTTTAAGACTTAACCTCAGCTCACCTAACATAACCTAAATTTACCTAACCTAACCTTGTCATATAGGTAAGAAACGGGTCAAGCTATGCTTTAGACTGCCGAGTTTCAGCTACTTTTCAAGGTTACTCTCCCGAACATTGCCGGAGACTGCTGATAAACACTTATATTCCCACGGCGGCGGCGCGCAATGACTTACATGACGCGCTTCCCCCTTTTCATTGATCCCTGTTGATTTGTCCCTTTGGACTGGTCCCTGTTGACTAGCCCCTTTTGGACGGGCCCTTTTTGAATTTAATCATTTTTGACGGGTCCCTGTGGACAGGTCCTTTTGGCTGATCCCTTTGGACCGGGCCCTTTGACATAATTTGGATAATTGCATGGGCCAGTCCATAGGTTATCCAATTATCCAATTATCCAAATTATGTCAAAGGGTCCGGTCCAAAGGGATCAGCCAAAAGGACCTGTCCACAGGGACCCGTCAAAAATGACTCCATTCAAAAAGGGCCCGTCCAAAAATGAAGAACGTCATTCTGCGCTGCGTTTTCAAGCTATTGCCAAACATTTCGCTGGCAGGAACAATTATAAGGAATTTATTGTAAGCGATCAGTCTCATCGCATTCTCCTCACCAACCAACTTGAGTATGAGAGTCTCTGGACGGTCATGTTGAACTTCATTGTATAAGACAGTTGTTTAATGATTATTTGTTTAGAGTACTGAATCTAACTACGCAGTTGATTTCGGCAATGGAAGTATTTTTTGCCATTTAATATTTAGCGGCTCCGATATTGCAGGTCACTATAGTGTTATCGAATAATACGAAGCCACATTTAAAATCCAATATAAATAGGCCATTTCAGAAACAATTCCAGATGTTATGCAGTACAGTGAAAGGTCTTTGACGATCAAATGTAAACATTGTTCTACATTGTATTTCTCTTGCGTAAAATCTACGCGCGGTTACTTTGGCCTTTACTGTTGTGATGGTAAAATTGATCTGCTGAAATATAAAATATTTGCCAAGCTGCAACAATGCAATGATATTAATTTTAAAGTCATTGAACTTATATCCAGTAGTTCAAACACATACATCAGCGTTAACATATTGGCGAACATAATTCATTTGATGGACTCAGACATCGTCGTCACTCAGCCCCGTCTATTTTAGTGTGCGAGTGTAAACTTTTCTCTGATAACCTGTGTTAATGTGATGGCTGTGTTGATGTGTGCATTTGTAATTAATGTGGGGAATGGGGAGTTAACGACCGAGGCTTTAAGTTAGGAACTATCCCGGCATTTGCCTGGAGTGGAAGTGGGAAACCACGGAAAACCAAATCCAAGATTGTTGAGATGGGAATCAAACTTTGCTCTTCTTAGTTTTGCCTCACGAGTGCGGCCCGTTCCAGTCCTCAGACCAGAATTAAATTTCTTGGCAGAGCGGGGATCGAACCTGGAATACGGGGCAATAGCTCAGAATGTAGCCTTAAGAATGGGCTTCCCTGTGTTAATACGATCTTTGACAAGCACTGAACATATAATTCTAAAACTCCCTCCATTACTGTGGCTGGCGAAGTGAGTCTATGCTCATTCCAGTAGTGGCGAAGTGATTCTATGCTCCCTTGCATAATTTACTGTCATGGAAATACAAAGTATTGTACCTTCAACAGGTGATGGAAATTCATTATTTACAGCAATTTCATTCTGTTTATTTCAAAATGAAGATCGTCATCCTGAGTTGCGTTTGCAAGCAAATTGCAAAAATTGCAAGGATTTTATTATTGGCGATCAATCTCATCGCATTCTCATCAGCAACCAACTTGAGAATGGAAGTATTCATTGTATATGTGAATATTATTGTTTATTGATTATTTGTTTAGAGTGCATAACAATGGGTCTAACCACGCAGTTGATTTTGGCAATGGAAGTAAGTTATTATTTGCCATTTAATATTTGGCGGCTACGTTGATGCAGGCCACTATAGTGTTATATAAAATGACGTTAATTTGGGCAGAAATGCTGCTATAAATAAACCCATTTGACGAAATAGAACATTAGCCGCAAAAAAGTGGGAAATCGGAGAAAAATACGAAGCCACTTTTAAAATCCAATATAAATATGGCATTTCAGAAACAATTCCAGATACTATGCCGTTACAGTTTAGGGTCCTTGACGAACAAATGTAAACATTGTTCTGCACTGTATTTCTCTTGCGAAAAATCTACACTTGGTTACTTTGACCTTTGCTGTTGTAATGGTAAAATTAATCTGAATAAATATAACATATTTGACAGGCTTTAGCAATTATTTTTCACTGGAGATGATATCTCAAGGAATTCCAGAGGGACTAATCGGCAGTACAATGCTATGTCCTTCGTTTCATGGCGCAGCGGTCAAGCTGTATGCCTCTCACCAAGGCGGATCGGGTTCGATTCCCGGTCAATGCATGTGAGATTTTTGATGTGAAATGCCATGTCCTGTGGTTCGGATTCCACGTTAAACGGAGGTCCCGTGGCTTATGATCGCGAGATTAACGGTCACGTTAAACTGCAAGCTTCCTTCCTTCCTTCGTTTCATTTGGTGCCAATGTTACTGTGCCACACGCACACGGTCCACATTGTTTTAAAATGTATGGAATTGCACATCATCGCATTTCTTCGTTATATTCCAAAAATATAAGCGATGGTTTGCGGCCAGTTGTATTAGACTCATCAGAGTTCTTGAATTCCTTGGAACTAAACGACTGGCCGCTACATACTCCAAACGCTTGGCCCGTTATGCTGCTTAGAAATCTGAACGGTTCCAAGGACTCCTAAATGCAACCATATTGCTTGGATTTGGAATTAATAGGTGCAGTTAAAATTAGGCAGAGATTTCTAATCCTTCGACTTGATTTAACACCATCCGATAAAACACTATCATTTTCTTTTAAGAGGCAATATTTTCCAATTCATTTGGCATACTTTATCACAATCAATAAAGCTCAAGGGGAAACTCTGGAACGTATAGGCCTCAATTTGCCCCAACAATTTTTCAGTCATGGCCAGCAGTATTTTGCAATGTTGAGAGTGCAATCTTTTGACGCCCTCATAGTTTCAATAGAGTCAAAAAATAATCGTACAAAGAATGTACAGTAGGCCTATATAAGAAAATTCTTCAGTAAATATTTTTCTATTGACCGTCATGTTTTGACGGGTTTCAACTAGTTTGTGTTTAAATATATAATGGCTCAACGGACAATACATATTTTTCTTTTGAAAATTATATTTTCTGCCTAGTTCGTAGATCTCCCCCATGATGTAATCAGCTGTAGCCCTCTTCTTCAAATCGTTCGTCCCAACATGGAGCAACAACACTTTAACTTTGTCACAGTCCTCTACATTTGCTTCTTCCACTTGTTGGGCAAGCTGGTCAATTTTAATCCCCGGATAACACCGCACTTTCGCACCTGATTTCCTCGAGATATTCGCACTCCATCGTATCATAGAATCACCCATTATGATAACGTCATCCTCAGTATGCTCCTGCACGCCCTCTTCCACACTGATCCCAGTAGAAAGCCGTACAGTCCCATCCTTCACCTTTTCCTCTGATTCACGAAGCTTTGCTCTAAGTTCCTGTATTATTTGATCCCTTGCTTTGATTTGCACCCTCAAACAGTCCGGCGTATCACATACTTTACAAAACCAATTCCCGACATCACAATCCTCCTTCTTGACCTTAATACAGCCGAAGTGAAACCATTTCTCACATAGTCCACACTGAACACCGTTCTTCAATGTTTTACTGCACGTCGAACACTTTAAAGCTGCCACTGGATCATTTACCTGATTCACATTTGGAGTAACAGGGCCTGGATTCACTTCCACTCCACCAATAACTAGCAATGCAGCTATCACTAGGGCTATGAACCAAAAGTTACTAGGTCCCGTACTCACACACAAACACCGGAAATCCCGACTACCCTTCACATACCACAGTCCGATACTCGCGCGATAACACTCCAGAGAACAACCCATTTCATCACACCTGAGAGCTCGGGGAAAACACAACCTTTCACTTTGACTGCCAACTGCCAAATGTCGTTTAAGAGATACACGCTCCGTTAAGAATCCTTCAACCCCCAATTTTCATCCCTTTCACCTCATAATATACACCATATCGATAAACCCTTAGACATACTTCTGCTTATTTTATTGATTAATTTATATGCCGAATATCACATCCCCAAATGAAACAACTCGTGAGATATTTGTTAATCAATGAAATGCAAGTTTGACCCCCTTAACACCCCTTCAGAACATGAATATAAAAAAAATCCATCCTTGGTGGAAGTTTTCGACATACAACGAATATATCCCCAAAAGTTCATGTTTCTAACTTCAATAATTTTGGCTGGGCGATTATGAGTGAGTGAGTAAGTCAGGACATTTTCTTTCATTTATTTTTCAGAATTTCACCCCTCTCATGAAACCCGTAATTGGATTTATGAAACGAAACGATCGAACACCTATTTACTTATTTCTAAGCTGTTCTTCCCCCTGAGTTTGATGAGTGAGTGAGTTAATCAGTTAGAACACTTTCTTTCCTGTTTTTCCCCACAATTTTAACCCTCTCCAAGGGTCCCTAAAATTGGATTTATGAAAAAAAACGGTCGAACACCTATTTACTCATATTTTAAGCTGTTTTTTTTTCACAGAATTTCAAACTTCTCGCCTATGTCGTTTAAGAGATACACGCTCCGTTAAGAATCCTTTAACCCCCAATTTTCACCCCTTTCACCTCATAATATACACCACATCCATAAACCGTTAGATATAAGTCTGCTTATTTTTAATGATTAGTTTATATGCCGAATATCACATCCCCAAAGAAACAACTCATGAGATATCGTTATTCAATGAAAGGCACGTTTACCTCCTTAACACCTCTTCAGAACCCGAATACACAAAAATCCTTCCTTAGTTGACATTTTCGACATACAGCGAACATATTCCCAAAATTTAATGTTTCCAACTTCAATAGTTTTCGCTGGGCGATGATGAGTGAGTGAGTCAGTCAGGTCATATTCTGTCAATTATTTTTACCAGAATTTTACCCCTCCCCATGGACCCCTTAAGTTGGATTTATGAAGAAACGCTCGAACACCTATTAACTTATTTTTTTAAGCTGTCTTTTTCCCCTGAGTTTGATGTGTGAGTGAGTTAGTCAGTCAGTTAGGAGACTTTCTCTCCTTTTTTTCTCCAGAATTTCACCCCACCCCATTGCCCCTTAAATGAAATTTATGAAATAACGGTCGCACACCGATTTACTTATTTTTTAAGCTTTTTTTTTCACATAATTTCAAACTTCTCGCCTATGTCGTTTAAGAGATACACGCTCCGTTAGAAATCCTTCAACCCCCACTTTTCACCCCTTTCACCTTATAATATACACCACATCGAAAAACCCTTAGACACATGTCTGCTTATCTTTAATGATTAGTTTATATGCCAAGTATCACATCCACAAATGAAACCACTCGTGAGATATTGTTATTCAATAAAATGCAGGTTTAACCCCCTTAAGAACCCTTTAGAACCTGAATATCCGAAAATCCTCCCTAAGTGTACGGTTTTGACAAACAACGAGCATATCCCCAAAATGTCATGTTTCTAACTTGAATAATTTTGCCTGGCGATAATGAGTGAGTTAGTGAGTGAGTCAGGACATTTTCTTTCATTTTTTTTTTCCAGAATTCCACCCCTGCCCATGAACTCATTAAATTTGATTTATGAAAAAAAAAGTCGAACACTAATTTACTTATTTTTAAGCAGTTTTCTCTCCCTGAGTTTGATGAGTGAGTGAGTGAGTCAATGAGTTAGGACACTTCCTTTCCTGTTCCCCCCCCCCCTCCAGAATGTCACCCCCCCCCCCTCCTTGGGCCTCTTAAATTGGATTTATGAAAAATAACGGTCGAACACCTATTTACCTATCTTTCAAGCTGATTTTTTCCGCTGAGTTTCAAACTCCTCGCCTATGTCGTTTAAGAGATACACGCTCCTTCAACCCCCAATTATCACCCCTTTCACCTCATAATATACACCACACCGAAAAACCCTCAGACACGTGTCTCCTTATTAGCCTATTTTCAATTTTGAAAAAATAGGCTTATGAGATCACCTTTTGTCCGTGTGTGTGTGCGTGTGTGTGTGTGTGTGAGGTTTGTGTGTGCCCCCCCTAATAAATTCTAAACGGCTGAAGAGATTTCAATGAAACTCCGTAAGTTCATAGCAATATTCCGGGCGACCTCGACCATGCCCTTCAAATTTTGTTACGTCTCACCAATCCAACATGGCGGCTGTGTGAAATATTTCACCAGCATTCAGTATCTCCGAAACTATTACCGACATCACCCTGGAATTTATTACGTTGATAAAGCGAACTACTAGAAGTTCACCTATGTGACTTTTGGAAAACTGGTATCTACAAAACCAACATGGCGGCTGTGCGAATTAAACAATTAAGTTTTTATTTTTGTGTCGTAATCAAGCAATAGAAGTGAAAGTTTGAATAATGAACCTACGAAATAATTTTCCTTTAATGGTACATGACTCTATGGTCTGTACATTTAACAATCCAACATGGCGACCATCCGAAATATTTAGTCGGTACTCAATATCTACGAATCTATTACAGCAATCAAACTGAAATTTTGTATGTTGATAGTGGTTGTTAATATAAGTAGGATATATGAAAATAGGCTGTATAGTTCTTCACGGAACTACTTGTTTTTAATGATGAGTTTATATGCCGAGTATCACATCCCCCAATGAAACCAATCGGGAGTTATTGTTATTCAATGAAATGCTGGTTAAACCCCCTTAAGACCCCTTTAGAACCTGAATATCCCAAAACTCTCCCTTAGTGGACGGTTTTGACAGAGAATGATCATATACCCAAAATTTCATGTTTCTAACTTCAATAATTTTTGGCTGGGCGATGGTGAGTGAGTCAGGACTTTATCTTTCAATTTTCTTCTTTCAGAATTTCACCCCTCCCGGCGAACCCATAAATTGGGTTTATGAAAAAAATGTCGATCACCTATTTACTTATTTTTAATCAGTTTTTCCCCCTGAGTTTGATGAGTGAGACTGTGAGTCAATCAGTTATGACACTTTCTTTCCTGTTCCCCCCCCCCCAGAATTTCACCCCTACCCAAGGGCCCCTTAAATTGGATTTTTGAAAAAACGGTCAAACACCTGTTTACACATTTTTATGCTGATTTTTCCCGCTGAGTTCCAAACTCTTCGCTAATGTAGTTTAGGAGATACACGCCCTGCCAGGAAACCTTCAACCCACAGTTTTCACCCCTTTCACCTCATAATATACACCACATCGAAAAACCGTCAGACAGGTGTCTTCTTATTTTTAGCCCATTTTCAATTTCGAAAAAATAGGCTTATGAAATCACCTTTTGACCGTGTGTGTGTGCGTGTATGTGTGTGTGTAAGTGTGTTTGTGGAGTGTGTGTGTGGGTGTCCCCCTAATAAAATCTAAACGGCTGGACCGATTTCAATGAAACTCGGTAAGTTCATAGCACTATTCTGGGCGACCCCGACCGTGCCCTTCAAATTTTGTTACGTCTCACCAATATAACATGGCGGCTGTGCGAAATATTTCACCAGCATTCAATATCTCCGAAACTATTCCCGATATCACCCTGGAATTTTTCACGGTGGTAAAGGGAACAACTAGAAGTTCACCTATGTGACGTTTGAAAAAGTGGTAACTACAAAACCAACATGGCGGCCACGCGAATTTGCGGCTTTTAAATAGACGTTTCTCGCTATTTAAAGAACCAAACGCAATAAAACTTGGTACAGTATGTGTTTATAAACATTGTAATGCACCGAAATCTAACTTGGTTCAATTGTTTACATAACCACAAGATGGCGGATGTGCGAAATATTTCACCGGCATTCTATATCTCTGAAACTATTAGCGATATCACCTTGACATTTTCTACGGAGGTAAAGGGCACTACTGGAAGTTCATCTACAAGACTTTCAAAAACCAGTTAACTACAAAACGAACATGGCGGCCAAGCGAATTAGAAAATTTTAAATAGACCTTTCTCGCGATTTAATGTTCCAACCGCAATGAAATCTGGTACAGGAAATGTTCATACACATTGTAATACACTGGTATCTAATTTAGTTCAATTGTTCACATAACCTCAAGATGGTGGCTTTGCGAATTTTAAAATTACGTTTTTATTACTTGTGTCGTATTCATGCGATCGATGTGAAAGTTCGAATAAAGAACCTACGCAATAATTTTCCTTTAATGGTACATGACTCTATGACCTATACATTTAACAATCCAACATGGCGACCATCCGAAATATTTAGACGGCTCGGAATATCTACGAATCAATTACAGCAATCAAACTGTTTTTTTTAATGTTCATAGGGTCTATGATCTCAAGTTCAACTGTAAGATTTTAATAACCTGGTGATCACAAATCCAACATAGCGGCGAAGCGAAGTATAAATATTCACATGGACGTATCTCGCAATTTAACCATCCGAGTGCAGTGAAACTTGGTACAGTAAATCCTTATACGAATGTTAATCCACTGGCATCAAAATTATTTCAATTGTTTCCATAACCACAAGATGGCGTCTTTGCGAATTTTAAAATTAAGTTTTTATTTCTTGTGTCGTAATCATGCGACCGATGTGAAAGTTTGAATAATGAACCTTCGCAATAATTTTCCTTTAATGGTTCTGTACCCGATAATCAGGAAAGGATCCTGTTGGAATATCCATTGCCCCCGCTGGATTGCCTATTTCTAACAGCTCCGGCAAATACTACATTAGAAATCGCTTCCAACATGGCCTTTAGGGATTTACAGACAGCAGTTACAAGAATATTGTGGATCAACAACCAACTCCACGGGGCACTCACCTTTACTTACCTCTCTCGGGGACTGGGAATTCAGCTTCGCCTACAATACATCCACAATAATCTTTTCCTTATATTTAAAATGAATCACACACCAACGACAATGGAAAACAAACTGAATAAAATTTATTAACAATAGGGTAAACTAATCTGGTATAAACAAAATAACAATTAACGAATTTAACAATAGAAATTAAAATTAAAAACACGCAATCATTCACACCTCCTTTCAACTCTATATCTTATTGCAATGCTGTATTAAAAATTATGAGTATAAATCTTGGCTTGTTCTAGGCCTACACTGCGTAAAAATTAAACCGTTTAATGAAGGCTCTTACCTTCGTGGCATTCCAGACACCTGGTTTCATTCACAAGCCTGCGTTTGTAGAACGCACGTGCACTGGTCTTGTTTCATCAATGAAACCTCAGCACCACGCCGCACTCGAAACTGTTTTACAATTTATATACAAGGCGGTGAGTGTACAGTGTACACTTGTTCATATTATGTCATCGCTTTCCAATGCTAACAGTGAATTATTCTCGCTAGTCCACATAGAGACTGATTGTGTGTGCGTTTATTAAAACACGTAAAAATTAACATTTAGATCTTACAAAAGTGCATACAACTACTCTGTTTCTTAAACAATCATCCTAAAAATTTGTATACACTCTTTCATTCGCACCCCGTAATTGTTCATGACCAATTCGGTTCCACATTTACTCTTAACAGTTAACAATCATTCATACCAAAAACATCCGCACATAAAACACACGCTATTCCAAAACAATTGACTAATAAATCCTAGTAAATTATTTAACTACCGGTAATTAAATCATTTTAAAAAAATTATTTACATGAAATATGTTTATAATAATATCCATTTTCTAGTGTTGCTAACGCGACACTTTCGAGATTCTGGCTGCTCGGTTACTGTACAATTCTCAACTAACTATATACACTGGGTTTTCACATAACCCTTCTCTAACATTCCGTAGTTTTGATATACTGCTTACACATCGTCTTATATAGGTTTCATTACATTGTCGGTATAATACAGTCGACTGATTAAAGTTACTGTACGTAATTCCATAACTTCGGTTTTAATAAAATTTAATAATTGTATTATAGACATGAGTAGACAATCTTTCTTAAGTCGTATTTCCGCTGAAACCCTCCTGTTAACACAGCTAAATCGTTAATTCACAAGAACTGGACTACTTGTATACAACGGATTTTATCATGATCCATGCCTTCTTATCAAAGAACAATAATACTTTGAATTCCCTTAAAAATACGGAACTCCCTCGCATGAGCACTCCATAGCTCTACAAATCCTCATGTAACAGTATTTATATGGCATAAACAATTATCACCTACTATGTTAAACAATAACCAAAAAGGATTAATTGTTATTAACATATCTTATGTAGGTACTTCTCTCAAATAATGGTATCACCCTCAGTATCATTGCACATGACTAATGGACTACAATTATACATGCTTAAGTTCTTCAAACGAAACTTCCAATTGTAATGAATGATATTAGACAGTCGTGATTAACCTCCTAAAGTTTACTCCACAACAAGATAATTAACTGTTAACTCGTCTGTCGCAAATACATGTAATAAAAATAATACTCCTGTCTCACTTCACTTATCGAGCTTTAAATTGTTTATCGTTGTAATATCATGTCCACAAATGACGTGATGTTACACAAATAGAATAAAATAACACACATGTTATTTATAGTGTCAGATAGAATTCAATCTTGACCGGGATAAACTAGCTTTGAATTCCTAGCCAAAGATTTGAATAATCTTCTATCAAAAGGTATTTCTTCTGCCACATTAAATGAACAAAGCTCTTAGCTTTACAAATAATAAATAGGTTTGTCAATGTCGTAATATTTTTCCACTCTACACAAAGAATGTTCATAGGGATTAAGACTTCGGTCTTATCAAACGACTAGTATTTCCTAGATCGTCGACAGTTTATGTACAATAATGATATAACAATATCATTTGATGTTTCTTCTGTTCTTGAAGTTGGATGTTTTTACATTAAAGTGCTCAAATTAAATTTAATAAGAATTTAATTTGAAGCTATGACACAATGTCAGAATACTTGGTTTAAATGAAATTATTAAAATTCGATAGTCGAAACGACTAATCTTCTATGAGGCAATATAATTCCCCAAACAAAATTTTTAATGTCAGTTCCACAACGGATCCGTAGAATAAAATTGAAAAATAGATGATAGGCAATCATCTCCTAAATAATCTTGAAGCATAAAAATCTCAACACACATCTGAAGTGTAAAATACATGAAAACACTGAAATACATGAAATGTGAAAATATAAAATTATGGAATAAAATCGCTGGCTCATGATGTCACTAATCAATCTCTATACTATTAATGATATACACTACTACCTTATTTGGACGAAAACTTGAAGATCTATGTAAGTATTCCCACAATACTTTAGATGTTTCCTCAGTACAAGACACTGAGATGGATCTGCATTCGAACCTCGGATCTCCGACCTCGGAGATAGGAGACGTCCCTCTCTAGAATTCACCAACATTCGCCTGGGCTCGAACGACATCCTTCTGGCAAATTCTTCTGTGGTTGCTGGGCTACCCTAGCATCTTGACAAATCTCTTCTGTAAAGTCTTCATTCTCCGTCGTAAATATGTATTAGCTTCATCATTGGAATATAATTATGGAAATATTCATATAAATGGTGAATAAAATATTTCCATTGCTAATTGATGTTATATTAGTGTTCGTAGACTGACGAAAATGTACATGATGGACCGTACACTACGTCTGTATTCAAGAATACGTTGTCTAAAGAAGCTCCATCGTTGTATCTTAACTCCTGCTATCGAAAATGTCTCTGGCGCATGAGTATTTTGTTCATCAAATCAACAATGTTCCTTATGTTGAATGAAGACATTTGAAGAATAATAATAGTCATTCTGTTAATGTTTATGTGTTGCGCCAATATTAAAAGTTCTCCGCTACTGCTCACTTGAACTGCGTTCGCCAACTTCACGTGGCAATTTAACATGATATTCAGCTTTATTTCCAACACATTTGAAAATCTATCTTAACAGGCTTATATTGTCGAAACGGTAAGTTTTAAAACGCTCGACTTTTCGCAATATATGGTATGCGACCTGTTCTTTATATATATATCCGCTTATTTAACTTCAGATCACAATTATATATGAGATATAATCAATTCAATGTTCCTCGCAACTTCACATAGAATGGAAGTGCGGTGATCTCCTACGTTCCACCTAGCTATCCTCGCGTCTCCACAAGTCGACAGTCGTCGCACTCAGACTAAGCCTTGGGATCTCCGTTAACTCAGTAAAAACACTTCCTCACTCTTCAAAGACTGCTGGAATAAGAACATCGATCCTTGGATCTCCCCCTCCAAGTCGAAATTTTGGCGGCCATATCAAACTCCCACCATAATTTTAGCGCGTAGATTACTAATGCTTATTACTGGATAGATTAACCGATCTGCGGTTTTTAAAGTATCAGACATAATTTCTTTTAATATTCTCCTCATTACCAAATAAGAAAATCTTCTTCTAAGGGCCTAAATGCATAATTTCATCATATTGTGTAATTGAAGTTGATCCCGTCTTCAATAAGACCTCTTCTCATTGGCTCTGGGCTGGGATCCAATAGGATAATTTATAACAATATTTATTGTTACGTGCAAGTGCACGTCCCAAGAGTTTTCAAACATGTATTTGCCCATGGAATTCTTGAAATTTTGAAATGACCGCTTCGTCGCTCAGTTCCGCCTGTGACCACGAGATGGTTGCGGCAGTCGGACTTTGGAAAGTCTGCACGTGGTTCCTGTTTCTCTCCGATAGGTAGCGTGTGCTGCGCCTTATAAAACTCCTTATATGCACGACATAATTGAAAGACAATTACATTCTTCGTCATGAAACAAATGCCAGTGTATTCATGATACCGCCAAATTATGTACTTAATTATGACATTGTTGTTTGAGGTGTCAAACCGTGATTGGACAATAAATTTTACATGAAGGCAGTTCTGCACTTGACACGCAATAATTCTCCGCCATTTTGTGGAGTCCATTAGCCATCGTGAAGTAAACAAGATATCAAGCCGACTGGTCGTGAAAGGTGTCACCGCTGATGGGGGCCTAGCCCCCATTCTCTACGAAATATTAATGTATTCAAGAGAAAAGGAATTGCCTGTTCTCTTCAGGCTGTGAATTTCATCGTTTCGCCGTGAAGTGGACGTGTGAAATGTGGTCGCATGTCGATATAGACCTGTGATTGTGACCCGCACGAGGCATGTGCCGTGTGGGCATTTTCAAGGCAACATAGTGCCGCATTTTTATTTTATTTAAAATGTGTTATTTTTTTATTTTTTTTGTGTGTCTCCGCTGAGTAGGAAATAAGGTACGTTATCCGTTATTTTTTTTATATTATTGTTATGGAGCTCCGATATCATCTTATAGTAATATTTTAATTCTGTTCCTCATTTGTTTTATAGGCCTAATTTTATTTCTTTTTTAATTACGTTTCCTGATTTATTTTAATTTTGTTATCTTTCTTCATACCTTATGGAGACACATTTCTAGTTTATTTTACATTTAAATTTTTACTTATTGTCTTCTGCCAATCTTAGGATTGATATAGTGTTCAATTTAATTTATTCATGATCCGGTGCATTTCACTGTTGTAATAGTATTTAGACGTAATTGTTTTCCTCCGTCCATTTCCTTCTGCTGATGTTTAAATTTAATTTTATTAATTGTTTGCCGTAGTTTCGATCAGGCATGCGGTCTCCCGTTTTAGTGGCCATGCTTTTGTTTTATTATGAAAAGATGCATTCTGGTCTCAAGGTCAGTCGATTGGCGCCTACCGCGAAGCTCAAACGTGTTGTGTTAACTTAAGATTTTTTTTTTTAATTTTACCTTGTCGGTTCAACTTTGTGTTTTTAGTAATTGTTCCTGTGTTTGTCTCCATCATGCAAATTAATGAATGGTTTTCTGATACCATTTAATTGGGTTAATTTAATTTTTAATTCGTGGCCGGGATCTACGCATGCCGGATCGCTATTGCATTCCCTTGCAAATTATCAAGCCCTTTTTCATTGTGTTATGCACGATTTTTTTTTATTTTAACCTTTGGGTTGTTTTACATTTTAAATTTTAATTTAAGTCTTTTCTTTTCTTGGCCTTGCAAGCAAGCATGTTTGGCGGTCTCTTGCATTCATTGTAAATTATGGTGGCTGATGCATGTTCTTTCTCTGGTGGAGGTGTTCCTTATATTTTAACATTAAATTTTACATAAAATTTAAATCTTTTGTTGTGGCATTATTTCACCGACGGCAGTTCCGTCGGTTTTTGGGGGGTGTCTGTTGAATAGCCTGTGTGTGTTGTCCCCTTCTCCATCTTCCTTCCACCCCTTTTGGAGCTCTTCTGTTGGGACATGTCATCTGGAGGTGATGTTGCTGCGGAGGTGACCCGGACCTCTCAAACAAAGGTAAGTTGGGCCCGCCAATTCCCGGTGTCGCAGGTGACTTTTCAGGTGTCGCAGTGGTAGCAGACCGCACTCGAGTTGGCTTCCGTAACTATCCCCTCCCCAGTACCCGCAGGCGGTTTTATGGACCCCTCTGGTGCGGATGGGACGGTTGTTGGTGGGATTTTGTCAGGCCAGTGCACTTAATGTTATGTTTTGCTCATCCTTGTCGTTTGTTGTGTTTCATGTTTGCCTTTTGATATCCATGTGGTATGCTGTATGTGACCTGTTCTAAGCGAGGCGTTTACTCCTGTATTTTACCCTGTTGGTGTGCCACATCCCCAATGAAAATGAAGCCCGGTGAGTGACTGACATGTGTTCTTGGCATGGGAAATGGGATTTCTTAATGTTCTGATAGCCTACTTGCTTCGTGTGAAGGAGTCCTGGAGCTCTGTCGGAGGCTGTTAGCCAGATGTTTTGTGCCAATTTTTGTAATTTAGCTTTCTGTTCTCGAGCCAAGCAGGCGGTGACGTATGCAGTTCTGGACAGCATTGTGCATGATTTTGTGTAGTATGGTGGTGGTGTTCGAGTGTCAGCCTAAACTTTGGTGTTGGTAATTGGTGGTTGTGGTACTGTTGTGAAAGTGTAAACTGTCCTTGTAATTCCTGAAATTTGTTTCCTTCTATATTGGCTGTCTGCATTCTGTGTTTTCCAAAATGGCCGACAACAATAGTGTTTTCGATTTAATTGACTTAAGAGATAACCTTGTGAATTTGGAGAGTTCTTCTGGGGTTGAACGTGATTCACCTCTGTTTACTAGGTCTGAGGTTTTGGGATCGATTACCAGTAGTAGTTTGCCTGCCCCTCTGTTGCCTGGCGCTGGCTCGTCCATACCACTTAATCCTGCATACGGTCATTCTTCTCATGTTAGGTCACCTAATGATTTCCTGGGTCCTGCCGACCCATTGCATCCCAGTTCTTTCTCTAGTAATATAAATGTTTTGTCGCCTGTAGAGGGTGTGCGAGCGGGCTACCCTGGTAACAATGTCCCTTTTCCTAATGCTACATTCTCGCCTACCGTTAATTATGGGTCGATTCCTCATCCTATTTCTGGTTTCTTAACTAAATTAAAGCATTTCAACCTTGATGACGTTACCCAAGTGGTACAATTTTTAAAGCAAGTGGTCGAGTTGGGCAACCATGCCTCGATTTTTGGGATGTCGGAAATTCAGATTTTCCAACTTTTGTATCCAGTTGCATCCGGTATGCTGCGCGATAAGCTTGTTGAAGCTATCCACCTCCGCATCTCCTTAGCCATGTTTATTAGGGAAGTGTTGTGGTTTTTTGTCCCTGCGAGCGCCCTAAGTGCTCTCGAGCAAAAGTTCCTTTATCGTGTCCAAAGGCTGGACGAGTCCCTTAGCGACTATGTCAGTGACATTAAGGTGTATGCCCAGGTATTTGCATCCCCTTTAACTGAGCGACAGTTGGTTTCTTCAATTGTAAATGGGTTTTCGCCTCAATATAGGTCATACATGACTATGTGTACCAGGCCTTCGTCATTTGTCGAGCTGAAACAGGTCGTTATAGAGGCTATGGCTGTGAAACATGCAGATTCCCTTCGGGTAGCTAATGTTCCTCCTCCTTCCTTGATGTCTTGTCCCCCTCCTTCCTTGATGTCTCGTCCCCCGCCAAAGGTTATGTTTCATCCTCGACCCAACATTAAGTGCCACACGTGCGGTGGCGTGGGACATGTCAAGAAGGTGTGCCCGAGTAACCAGGCTGTGTATCGCCAATCACGGAATGTTGAGGAGACCAATTCGGGTGTTACTTCCAAGGATATTTCTGTGCGTAAGAATTTGGGAAAACCCTGTGAAGTTTCTGGTCGCCCTACCAATGATAGTCTTGATAACTCGTTGAAAACTAAATCTTCGTGTGCTAATTCTGCTTACGTCGCTGACCTACCTAACCTGTCGGTGAACAATGGCGTGGCAAGTCAGCCTAATTCTAAACGTTGTGTGAAACCTGTGGTGCGGGTGTCCTCGTCACCTAATTGTAATCGTGTTAGAGTGAGTAATGATTTTGGAATTTGTACTGTGGCTAAAGGAATATCCCCGTTTATTGAAATTTGTGTTAATGACGAGCCCGTTTCTGCGTTGCTTGATTCTGGTAGTGTCGCATCCTTTATAGGTAAGGACTGGTTTTTATCTATGAAGAGTGTTTGCAAATTTCCTGAGTTAGAGCCTAACAATGAATCTTTTATTTCGGCAAATTGTTCAAATTTAAGTATTTTGGGTAGTATGACAGTCAAAATTCATATTCTAAATTTTTCTTGGAAATTTAAATTTTTGGTTGCCAGAAAACTTTCTTGTGCTGTGGTCATTGGAGCTAATTTCATGTCACACGTTGGTATGCTTCTTGATTTTGGTGCTCGCAACTTATGGTTTAAGTTTAATCCACAGAGTAAATTATCATTTAACCCGGTTTTATCTTCTCATGCTGTCAATTCTGTTAGTGAACCTGTGACTATTGAGGATCTCGATCTGGAAAATTTAACGAGTCTTCAAAAGGATGGCATTAAGAGGTTATGTCAGGAGTATAGCGATGTATTTACTGACAAGCTGGGTGTAACCCATTTGTTGGAGTACAAGATTGAGCTAACCGATTCTGTGCCGGTGCGTTCCAGCCCGTATCGCCTTGCCCCGCCCAAGATGGCTGAACTTCGTAAGATTATCGATAATATGTTAGAAGAAGGTGTAATCCAACCCACTATCTCTGCCTACACATCCCCTGTATTTCTTGTGCCAAAACCTAACGGTGGTTTTCGGCCGGTGGTCGACTATAGGGCTCTTAATCAAAAAGTTGTTTTGCAATCCCTTCCTTTGCCGGACCTTCACACATGTTTTAGTTGGTTTCGCGACGCGAAGGTGTTCACGATCCTCGATTTAAATTCTTCCTAATTCCAAATTCCCCTCTCTCCTGAATCCAGGCATGTTACTGCTTTTTCCACTGACTGGAACCTGTTTGAGTATGCCCGTGTCCCGTTTGGCCTATCCACCGGAGCCGCTGTGTTGAGCAGACTTCTGGACAAGGTATTTTCAGAAATTAAATTCAAGTTTGTGTACCACTACCTTGACGATGTGGTGATCTATTCTGAGTCCTTCGAGGAACACGTTGATCATCTGAAAATTGTACTTGATCGGTTGCGTAACGCTGGACTTACCGTCAAATTGTCCAAGGTTTCCTTTGCCAAGCCCAAAATTTCCTTCTTGGGACATATTGTTTCTGAATCTGGTATCTCAGTGGACCAGTCTCGTACGCAGGCCATCAGAGATTTTAAACCACCCAAGAACGCCAAGGGTGTTGCACGTTACGTTGGTATGGTGAACTTCTTTCGTAAGTTCATCAGTAACTTTGCCGACCGTGCTGCTCCTCTAAATCAATTACGCAAAAAGGCTGTGAAGTTCGAGTGGGGTCCCTCTCAGCAGGCAGCCTTCGAAGATCTTAAGCTTGCGCTCTCTAACGCCCCTGTGTTAGCCATTCCGGATTTTGGGAAACAGTTCATTGTGCAGACTGATGCGTCTGGTCGTGGTGTTGGTTGTGTTCTACTGCAGGAATCTGATATGGGTAGGCAACCCATTGCATACGCTTCTCGTACCTTAACGGACGCAGAGAGGAAGTATTCTATATACGAACTTGAGGGTTTAGCTGTGTTGTTCGCTCTAGAAAAATTCCGTATGTATCTTGAGCACACTAAGTTTCTCCTCGAGACCGATAACCAAGTCTTGAGCTGGGTCTTAGGGAAACCCCGCAAAACTGGTAGAATTGCTAGATGGGCAACTAGGATTCTGTCGTTCCAGTTCACTGTACGCCATAATCGTGGGTCCGAAAATGCGGTGGCTGATTCTTTAAGCCGTATGTTTGAGGAATCAGCTGAAGAGGATATTCAGGAACGTGAGCCCGTAAACATTGTATCTCCTGTAAATCATGTCAATGTCGTTCTCAGCAATTCCCCTGTGCTTTTTGAGGATGTGAGACGATTCCAGAAAGAAGACCCCTCCTTATCTAGCCTTTTTGACCGAATCAATTCTGGTGAAGTGATCAAGCCCTACTCTCTGAAGGACGGTGTATTGTGTTGTTCGTCTCGTCATGATCGCCTACCAAAAATTGTGCTCCCGTCGGTCCTCATTCCGGAAATCTTTCGTTACTATCATGAATCTCCTATTGGTGGCCACCTAGGAGTATTCAAGACCCGAGCTAAAATCAGACAGTTTTTCATTTGGCAAGGTATGGATGGCGACATCAGGAGGCTCATTAGGAATTGTGCTGCATGCAGTATTAGCAAACCTCCGGTTTCTACTAAGGTTGGCCTGTTGTCATCTGAACCGGCATCTAGACCCATGGAGAGGCTTTTTATCGACCATGTTGGACCGTTCCCTCGTTCTGGTCGGGGAAACCAATTTGCGCTTGTTTGCACTGACGGTTTCACCCGGTTTAGTTGGATTTTCCCCACCAGACAGGCTACGACCAGTTCCGTCATAAAGTGTCTTAATTCCATTTTTTCGTCCTTTGGGACATGTCAGTATCTGGTGTCAGATAATGCCAAGTGCTTTGTATCTCATCAGTTCCGTCAATTCTTATTTGATTTTGCTATTTCGCATGTAACCACCACTCCCTATTTTCCTAACCCGTCTCTCGCTGAGCGAGTTAATCGTAATCTCCGTTCTGCTCTGATTGCTTTCCACCACGACGACCATTCCAAGTGGGATTCTAATTTGCATTGGCTCAATTTTGCTTTCAACACCGCCGTGCATGAGAGCACGCAAGCCACCCCTTTTTCGTTAATGTTTTCCTTTATGGCCAATTCTCCGTTGTCTAATCTGTGGAACCTGCACGATCTCCTTCCAGACAGTTTCACGCCCGAGGATATGAGGGCGAAATTCGACAAGGCTAGAGAGAATATTAAGGTATCACATGACCAACTTGCCAGGCGACACAATGCCTGTCGCAAGCCGGCTGATTTGGAAATTGGTGATGTTGTGTACGTCCGCAATTTCGAGCCCAAGGGCGTCAGTAATCTAGTCTCAAGCAAGTTAACCCCTCGTTTTAAAGGCCCATGTTATATAGAGGCATTCTTGACTCCTGTTACTCTTCTTGTTCGAAACCCTAAGGCCAACAAAATTTCAAGACTGCATCTATCGCACATTAAGCGAGGTGGAGAGGTGTCTAATGAGGAAATGCTACCGTAAATTTTGTAAAACGAATTTTGTATAATGTAGAGTATCCCTAACCTTCATTGAAGTCTTCAGGTATCTGTTCCTTCTGGAATTTTGAACTGGATATGAAAACTCTGATGGGATACAAAATGTAAATGTGGGGAAGTTCCCATTGTAATGGTAAATTGTAAAAGTGTACCTAATTTTGATGTTTCATAGGAGATGCTAACATGTAAGTTGGGCTCAGTGGGAGACCTAACTCATGGTAACCTTGTATTCCTGTTCCCTTTGGGAATTGTAGTGGTCATTCCTCTACCGTAGTTCCTTCTAAATGTATAGTCGTTTAAATCATGTAATCCTGAAACGCACTTCGAATCTGTAAAAAGGTAAAATTGTTAATGAAATTTTGTAAGCACGGATCTAGGGCATTGTCAGAAATTTTTTCTTCATATAAATTCAACTTTGTTTCTCTTTGTAAAATGTAGTAAGAATTAATAATTCTGTAAACCTTTTTTTTTTTGAAATTAGATTAACTTCTATTTTTGTTAATGGCTGCCCACGCGTCGAATCATATCTTGCACATTGCTTCCACCTACTTCGTCTAAAGCGACCTACATTGGACTTATTGAAAATGTATCTAACGTGTCTCGGACTATGAAAGCACTGCTGGTGCTGGTGTTCGGCATTTCTGAAGATTTTGGACACAGTGAAGCTGTTAACTAAGTGGTTTGCGAGGTGATCAATTATCCCTTCACTGATAATCTGACCCTGCATTCTTCCTAACCAAAACGATGCGGTTTCATCCATCAATTGGAGTTAACTGGTGAACATTATCTTCGGGAAACATCTCTGGTGAATCGACAAGTTAAGGAGTACTGCCTATGCCTGGGCATATTCGTGAACCGTGTTCACGCTTAAGGGAGGGAGACTGTTACGTGCAAGTGCACGTCCCAAGAGTTTTCAAACATGTATTTGCCCATGGAATTCTTGAAATTTTGAAATGACCGCTTCGTCGCTCATTTCCGCCTGTGACCACGAGATGGTTGCGGCAGTCGGACTTTGGAAAGTCTGCACGTGGTTCCTGTTTCTCTCCGATAGGTAGCGTGTGCTGCGCCTTATAAAACTCCTTATATGCACGACATAATTGAAAGACAATTACATTCTTCGTCATGAAACAAATGCCAGTGTATTTATGATACCGCCAAATTATGTACTTAATTATGACATTGTTGTTTGAGGTGTCAAACCGTGATTGGACAATAAATTTTACATGAAGGCAGTTCTGCACTTGACACGCAATAATTCTCCGCCATTTTGTGGAGTCCATTAGCCATCGTGAAGTAAACAAGACATCAAGCCGACTGGTCGTGAAAGGTGTCACCGCTGATGGGGGCCTAGCCCCCATTCTCTACGAAATATTAATGTATTCAAGAGAAAAGGAATTGCCTGTTCTCTTCAGGCTGTGAATTTCGTCGTTTCGCCGTGAAGTGGACGTGTGAAATGTGGTCGCATGTCGATATAGACCTGTGATTGTGACCCGCACGAGGCATGTGCCGTGTGGGCATTTTCAAGGCAACATAGTGCCGCATTTTTATTTTATTTAAAATGTGTTATTTTTTTTATTTTTTAGTGTGTCTCCGCTGAGTAAGAAATAAGGTATGTTATCTGTTATTTTTTATATTATTGTTATGGAGCTCCGATATCATCTTATAGTAATATTTTAATTCTGTTCCTCATTTGTTTTATAGGCCTAATTTTATTTCTGTTTTAATTACGTTTCCTGATTTATTTTAATTTTGTTATCATTCTTCATACCTTATGGAGACACATTTCTAGTTTATTTTACGTTTAAATTTGTACTTATTGTCTTCTGCCAATCTTAGGATTGATATAGTGTTCAATTTAATTTATTCATGATCCGGTGCATTTCACTGTTGTAATATTATTTAGACGTAATTGTTTTCCTCCGTCCATTTCCTTCTGCTGATGTTTAAATTTAATTTTATTAATTGTTTGCCGTAGTTTCGATCAGGCATGCGGTCTCCCGTTTTAGTGGCCATGCTTTTGTTTTATTATGAAGAGATGTATTCTGGTCTCAAGGTCAGTCGATTGGCGCCTACCGCGAAGCTCAAACGTGTTGTGTTAACTTAAGATTTTTTTTTTAATTTTACCTTGTCGGTTCAACTTTGTGTTTTTAGTAATTGTTCCTGTGTTTGTCTCCATCATGCAAATTAATGAATGGTTTTCTGATACCATTTAATTGGGTTAATTTAATTTTTAATTCTCGTTTCTTCGTGGACGGGATCTACGCATGCCGGATCGCTATTGCATTCCCTTGCAAATTATCAAGCCCTTTTTCATTGTGTTATGCATGTATTTTTTTTATTTTAACCTTTGGGTTGTTTTACATTTTAAATTTTAATTTAAGTCTTTTCTTTTCTTGGCCTTGCAAGCAAGCATGTTTGGCAGTCTCTTGCATTCATTGTAAATTATGTTGGCCTTTACCTTTTGTTTCTCTGGTGGAGGTGTTCCTTATATTTTAACATTAAATTTTACATAAAATTTAAATCTTTTGTTGTGGCATTATTTCACCGACGGCAGTTCCGTCGGTTTTTGGGGGGTGTCTGTTGAATAGCCTGTGTGTGTTGTCCCCTTCTCCATCTTCCTTCCACCCCTTTTGGAGCTCTTCTGTTAGGACATGTCATCTGGAGGTGATGTTGCTGCGGAGGTGACCCGGACCTCTCAAACAAAGGTAAGTTGGGCCCGCCCATTCCCGGTGTCGCAGGTGTCTTTTCAGGTGTCGCATTTATAATATTAATTTCCAAACTCGCTGTTGCTATGCTAAATATAGCCTTCTAGAAGCGTCCATTGTGCAATATATCACGTGATCGGGCTCTCCCTCAGCCTGGAGCATGTAACACCACCCTCCTGTGTCACACTTCCAGAAATTATATTTGCTGGTTAAATTTTATCATGAGAACGGAAAATACTCTCATTTAGTCCCTAAATAATACAATTTACGGGGGCATTCCTCCGTCATCTCAAGTTAAAAACAGTTGCAAATTGTTTTTAATCATTCTAATTCATGACTTTTGATATGTCACTTGAACTCGAATATTGAATTATTTTAGCCTATTTTCTTATGATACTATTTCAAATTTTTAGCGTTGAATTTTCTTCGAATAACGTTCTTTTCATCGTCAAACAACTCATAACAGTTATTCCCATAAGCACTAGTATGCGGAACGGGCCAATGAAGATAACTCCGAACTTGGGGTATATCTTTTTGCTCACGCCCGCTTTCACTGGTCTGCGCAATAAGACCTTATTTCCAATTTCTAACGGCGTACCGAAACGTTTTCATGCAACTCGTTTCAAGCGGTTCTCTGCTGCTTTCTGAAGTCTTTATTTCGCCATATCGATCCTCGCTTGTCTTCCTAGATCAGGATCTCTGGGAATGAAATCAAATACATTGTCCCATGGCCTTTCTGGATTCCTTCCTAAGTGAAGAATCATAGGAACTTCTGCCGTGCTTTCTTGAACTGTGGAGTTCAAACAATCCTCAATCATTGGCACGTATTTTACCCAACTAGGGTGATCATCTGGGCAGAAAATTCTGCAGAATTTGCTAAATTCTGCCATATAGCGTTCACTTGAATTTGACTCTGGATAAAGCACGCTTGAAAAGGTGTGCTTAATTCCCAACCTTTCCATATCTGCTGCGAATTCGGCTGAAGTGAACTGCGCTCCATGATCCGATAAGAGTTATTCTGGATTCCCAGCCTTCGGAAACACAGCATTCTCTAATCTGCTCACAACATTTCTGGTATTGGTTTTTGCATTAGATTCATGGTAACGAATTTAGTGAAAACATCAACAGTCACTAACAGGAACTGATTACCCTGATATCCCTTCGGACAAGGACCAAAAATGTCCGTGGCCATCAGCTCACGTCGTTTAGAAGGTATCATAGCTCTGGGTCTTCCTTTCAACAATTCTGATGCGAATTTTCCTCTCTGGCATTTATCACAAGATCTTATAATCTTCGCTATAGTGGATCTCATGTTCGTCCAGACAAACCTCTCTTTAAGAGTACTGAGGGTTTTATCTAAACCTCCATGTCCGATAGAGTGGTGTGCCAACCACACTAACTTTGTGACAAGCTTAGGGGGCACGACTATACGAATCTTAGTGTGCTCGGAGACAGCGTATTTACACACGAGATCTCCGCTCAATACAAAGTGTCGTGATCGCCTTTGAGTAGCGGCATAATCTAAGTCTGCTGTGTCCATGTAACCCTTAAGGAACCTGTACATTTTCCTAATTGGAGCGTGTCTCTTCTGTGGCACACCGATTCGGGTTAATCTCCTAACGGTTTCCTGATCTTCTTCCTCCAATTGTACATGGTTATTCTGCAAATTTCTAACTGGGTTACGTGATAATGCGTCAGCCAACAAATTGTCCTTACCTGGCTGGTGGATTATTGTAGCATTAAACTGTTGAGTGAAAAGTGCCCATCGAGTTAATCTATCACTCGACATATCGGTTTGAAGCATAAATTGGAGTGCCTTATGGTCGGTGATAATTATAATCTGGTGTCCGATTAATATCTCCTTCCACACGAAGAGCTGTCACGAAAGCTAACGCCTCTAGTTCTGTCGTGAAGTAGTTCTCTTCGTATTTCTTAAGCTTTCTTCCGGTGAACGCAATGTAGTGCTTATTTGCTTCTTCGTCCTTTTGGTATAAGACTGCACTAATGCCTACACGTTGTACCCGATACCTAGTTGAGGCTATCGGCTACGCCAGTTGTGATCGAGCCATAGTTGAGATTTATGGGAAAAGAAGAAAAGATAGCGCTCAGATCGAGTCGAGAAGAATGGTAGGAAATGACGTAGGAGGCCAAGGATGAAGGAGGCACTACCAGTCAAGCAGATGGAATTATGGGAGGAATATTGGATTATTATAAAGATCAATATGGAATGAAATATTATATAATATCAGAAGAGAAGGAAATATCAAGAAATCTATGGTGATAACTTGAAGAAAGGCAGATAACTCCTTAAGTTATGTTATAACTTAATTGCTGATATAATTGTGGTCGAGATTATAGTTGTGACGTATGACCGCAGAAGGAAGGGGAAGGTCACGTGATAGGGCCTAGCGGAGCTCATCACACCGTCTAAGAACAGCAGTACGAGTCCAGCCAGTCAAGCTGAGTGGAGCACATGGTGCGCTAGGAAAACAGCATTATTAGTCCAGCAAGTCAAGCTGATAGCAACGGGCGCCAGGAGAACGAAAGTAGGTCAGTCAGTCAAGCTGAGCGGAGCACGGTGTGCAGTGCGAGAATCAGTTAGCAAGGCAGGTTACACAAGCCGTGGAAGTGAAAGAGAGCCGGTGTTCGGGCAGATGTATTTTCAACATCGTGGCTACAGTTATGTGAAACAGCAATGCTTTTCCAATGTTACAGTTCGTTAAAGTAATACGCAGCTTTGTGACAGAATTGAGAACATTATTTCGAGCTACATTCTTAATACAGAACGGCACAGCGAAGTGATATAATGAGGCCAGTTTTCAGCGTCGCATTATACGAGAGCAGTGAGGCGGAACAGGTCGTGCTGGGGCCGACATTTTACAAGCAGGCGATATGCAAGCGGCTGAACATTATTTCGACATTTTGTCAAACTTAATAAGTTTGGACTTGTGTTTAGACAGTCCAATTGTGCAGGCAGATAGCAATTATACACTGCTATTGTGAACTTTTAAATGGACTTCGATATATTTCAACGGTTTTACGGCTTATTAGATGATGCATTTTAGACCGGAATATTTAAGGCGACCATGGGGTCCGTCCAACATTAATGCTTTTTGGCAAGTGAAAAGTTACAAGAATTTGCACTTTATGAACAGTGGCACGAGCAGCATTATAGTTGCTTTTCATGAACAATTATGAAATATCATTTACGAACACAGATACAGGGTGTTTAACAAATCGATACACTTTTCTAAATAATTTATTTTCTACTAGTGAAATTCAGCCGCTGTGGAGATTAACATTTTGTCATATGCAAACCGAACATTGTATGGGACAGTGGCGTGACATATTGGAAGAGTATGGGGTACTCTACATTTTTGAACTTTTATGGAAGAGTTTGGACAATATCCGTGATGGATAATATTGAATTCATCATGTCGGGCTAGGCGAATACGGAGACGTGATGGCACCACAGAGCGATGGATTCGGTTCCTGAAGAAGAGGATATCCAACATCAGATTCACTTGGAATATGAAGTCAATCGTTAGTTCAGTGGGTGATACAATTTTTTCGTCGATCTATCGAGAAATTTGTGGCACACACGATGATTATCGGCGATCTTTGAATTATATTAACAGCTGAAATAAGAAGGTATTGTAAGAGTTATGACTTTCCTGATATGATTTTTTCATGAACACTGGGCATACTGGTATATATTTCTAGTAGGAGTTCTACGATTATTTTTGATATGGCTTAGATATTTTTTGCTCCATTTGCTAGAATATGGTGTTACCATATGATATGGCAGGCACCGTTATACGACGTTCTCACCATTGGTTGGCATTATTAGGCAGAAGTTTGGTCTTTTTGATGTTTTTCAGTAAGAATAGTATTTCTTGGATAGATATTTTTTTGTGGCGAGTGTTTCGAACTCGTGATCTGCAATTGGATAATTTAAATTATTTCGTCAGTTCATTGCATACTAGCGAGTATGTATAATTCATCAGTAGGGATTTTTATTGGATTGTTTGGTGATATTAATATTTTATTCACTCAAGTGAATGAATATCGCTTTTATGTGACAAGTAGAGACTTGTTGATTCCAATCTGGTACACTCACTCATCAGTCAACGAGATGGGGCCTGTCGCTTTATGCGATTGCGTGGTGGCACTCACCTGATCCATCGTCTAGGGCATTATCATGGCAGTCTACGGGGCCGGGCCTTTCGCTTTAGGCGATTACGTGGTGGCACACACCTTACCTGCCAGTCGAGGGCCTCATTTTTATCATCCGAGTGTACTTAAGATCGTAAGAGGATTAAACAAGAAACTACTAGTCGCACATTAGTCGAATTTTGTTAAATAAATTAAAAATAAATGTCAGCAGGGTTACATTTTGTAATTCTTGTTTTGCCAATCCAATATTTTGTTGCTATATTCTTTTGAGAGTACATTCATTTAACAGTTGATACTTTTGATACTTTTGATAATTTTGATACTCTTTTGTGAGTAGTTTGATACCTTTGAGAAGGATTTCAAGTAATTGAATCTTGTAAGATGAATCATTTATGGTCAGATTTATTTTGTGGCAGATCAGTATTTTGATGTGAGATATTATAACACATTGGTGTTTTTCTTTGAAGTGAATTTTGAGAATCTTAAGAGAATGTATGCTGTATTTGAAAGCAGATCTTGAATTGGATTATGATTACTAAGGTAATTTGTCCTTATTGTTTAAGAAGTTGTCTAGCTATGATCAGATTAATTACAGTTCTTGGAGATTGTGTGCGTTAATAATTTGAAGCCAGTTATATATTTTTGTAGATCATGCAACGTGTTTAAGTGAAGTTTGTGATAGGTATTTCGGAAGTTGCCAAGTGGAAGTTTTGCAATATTGCCAATGAGTATTTTGAGGCAGACATGAGGTTGTTGAACCCAGTCTAGCATATTTTTGAGATTCATGCTGTGCGCTGAATAGTTATGGTGTTATGTGGAATAGTTATGGTGTTATGTGGAATAATTATGGTATTCAAATGTGGTATTTGATGAAGTGAGATTATATGGTGAAGTTTTGGATAGTGAGATCCAACGTAATTTTGTGAAGGCAATAATAATTTTTGGCATGATAATTAAATACGAGATATAACTTGGAAGTGATAAAACTGTAAGACAACGTTCTATAACCTATATTAAACAATTTTTTAGGAAATTAAATAAATAAATAATTTTGATAATACAAGATTTTCTGATAATAATAATTTATAAAATAATAATCCGAAGTTTAAACACATTAATGATCTGACCCAATGAAATAAAATCTAAATGACTCAATGAAATAAAAATCTAAATAACCAGATGAAATTAAAGTTTCAATAAATTGATAAATTAAAATTTGAATAAATCGATGAATTAAATAAATGAATGAATTAAAGGTTGAACAAATTAACTGAATTGAATAAATTAATAGGTGATTAAACAGCTGATGAATAACTGAATTAAAAGGTGATAATTAATTAAAGAAGCTGATGATTAATAAATTTAAATGAATTTGAATAAATTTAAATAAGAAATATGATTTAAATAATTTGATGAATTGGAACTTGAATTAATGAATTAAACAATTTAAATGGATGAATGAGATGATTTAATCTGAATGAGATAATGAAATGAGAATGTGTGATTAATTGAAGAATATAATGAATTGATGATTATAATATTCATTTAAATGATTTGATGGTAATACATTAATTATTCTGACTTGAATATAAGGAATATTGAGATGAGAACTAATGTGAGAGATATTTAATTTTGATATGATGATGATGATAACCAACGATTAGTGAAGTTTCTTTGATTCACAAATAAGCAATAATCAGTGACAGTGTAAATATAATGTAAATTAAATGTTAGATTTCTAGGAGCATTTATTGAGTTTTTCAGCATGTGAACAATGCCATTCAAGCCATAAAAAAGTTGATATTTAAATATGTGTTATTAGAATAATTTGTTTAGACGGATTCATATTTTTTTGACATCCACATTCATGATGTTAACTTAAAGAGAAGTTAGGTCTCAGGAATCACAAATGTCAGTGACGCATAGACATAGTGCTACGGTGAACCTGAGAACCCAAGCGAACTTTAGAAAATTTTCATTTTTTTTTGTGGATGAAGTACCCTTTGTATAGCAAAGAGATGGTTCGATTTTCAGGACAATGACAATCTAACGTTGGCATTCGACCATACTCTTAGGTAGGATGTGTGTTTAATATTTCTGTCTGACTATCAAAGTTTGAATAAATTTGTTTTTATCTTAGTTGTGATCTGATGATGATGTGGTTTTCCTAATCCTTTCCTTGTCTTAATTAAGGCTTAACCAGGAAGGATGTGGTTTGCTAGGGATTCAGTTGATGGCGCCCATTTCTATTTGTATTTTTTAAATTAAATTTAAGCTCGTAACGACCCTGGAGATACTTTATCTCGTGTTACCCTCTGCTTTTGTGAATTTTCAACTGAATTTCCGACACATTCCTTATTTGACTTCATGTTCATTTAACTCCACTCTGTCCTGGAAATCCAGGAATGCGATGTAATAGCAGATGGGTCATCGCATCCCTCGGCCGAACGGGTACAACGTGAAGCATATCGTTCGAAATCCGGATATTCTAATTTCACATTGTTTTTCAACATCTCCTTAGCTTTCTCAAACGCGTCGTCAGCGGTACTGCTCCATTTCCAACGGTTATTTTTCGTTAGCAAGTCATAGAGAGGTGCCATAATCTCTGAATACTTTGGACAATGACTGCTAATGAATTAGCACGCACCTACAAATTCTCGCACTTGTTTGACCTTACTGGGCTTTGGGAACCTCATATTAGCTTCCACTTTCTGCAAGCTCGGGTGATATCCATACTGGCCAATGGTGTGTCCGAGAAAATTAATTTCTTCTTTCATGAAACGGCACTTATCGAAGTTTACCTTTATATTTGTGTCTCTCTGGTTTTCTAAAAGCTTACGCAAGTGTATAAGATGTTCCTAGACATTTGGTGAAGATATGATTAAATCATCTATATAACAAAGCACGTTCTTTATAACTTCATCGGTGAGTTTGTTATCAAGGGCTCTAATCAGGGCTGGACCACTGTTGACCATGCCAAAGAGAATTCTCTGAAAAACCCAGGACGTCTGGTCAAACAGAAACCCTGTGTACTGTTTGCTTTCTTCTTCAAGCTCAATCTGATAAAACGAAGAAGTTAAATCTAGGACGCTAAAACAGCCTTTTCCTTTGAACTTTCTGAGCAAATCTCGTATTTTAGGCGGTCGGTCTGCCTCGGGCAAAATCTTTACGTTAATGGTCCTTGCGTCGAGACATAGGCGTAATTGACCATTATTTTTCTTGACTACAGTTGTAGGGTTAATATAAGCCGACGCCTGCTTCTTTATAATTCCGTCAGCTTCCATTTTCTTGATTATCCCTCGTACTTCTTCATAGTTCTTTTCTGGTATCGGGTAATTCCTCTTCTGATAAGGAGTTTCATCTGTAAGCCTAATCTTATACTTGTAGTCCTTTATCAATCCAGGCTTATCATCAAAAATGTCTTTAAACTCCATGATTAATTCCTCAAATTCATCCTGAATTTTGTCAAACCCTTCTGCTTGGAGAGTAAGCGTTTCCCTTCCATTTTCTACCTCTTCAATACTGTTGTTAATAATTTCTTCCCTAGGATCTTTATCTAGACTGTCATTCGAATCCTGTTCTTCTAACTCTTCTGTGTTTATTAACCCTTCACTAAATTTTATGACTCGGTTTTTCATATCAATTACTGCTCCAACTTAAGTAATGAAGTCAATGCCTAGCACGCTATCAAAATTGATTTTGCTCACCACAATGAAAATGTGTTCATATGTGCTTCCATTTATTTCAAAGTTTAATAAAACTTGGATTTTGCATTTTACCGCTTTGTCTTGAAAAATACCACGCAATTTAACAGTAGATGCGGGTAAAACTGTCATCTTTTTGCCCTTAGATAATCTCTGATAACAATCATCCGATATGATAGACATAATGGCCCCAGTATCCATTAATGACTTGTATATTTGCCCATCCACATTAACACATATAATCGGTTACTCGAATGGTCTTTCTTCTCTAACAATCTCCTTCTCGAAGAGTAGGTCTTCGTCTGTCACCTCATAGATTTCGAATCTGGTTTTGTGTAGCAGTATATCCTGTCTCCTCTAATTCCGTATGAAAATTGTTTTTTTTTTGTCCTTGAGACTCATTCACATGGTTCCCCTTCTGACTAGTAGATGGACCGGGATCTATAATAAAACTTTTATTTTCCCTTCCATTATCATTATCATTATTTCTCAACTCCTTGAGATACCCTTGCCCTTCCTTATGACGTTCATCATACTTCTCCTTCGTCATAATTTCATTTTGGGAGTTTCTGTTACGATTATAGTTCTGGTTATTCCTATTGTTATTCCTGTTATAATAACCATTATTATTGTATCGGTAGTTATTATTGTTGTGATAATAACCACTTCTACGATTGCCATTGCTATTATCGTTATTACGTCCTTGCTGTTGCTGGTATGGACGACCTCCACGGAATCTTCTGTATCTGGGTTCTGGTCTACGATCACGGAAATAATTATTCCTTTCAGGACCAATATTTCCCTTTTCTGGTTCTTTCGGATTGTCTGTCTGTTGTGTTTGGTCAAGATAGACTGTGTTAATGTCTTTGTACTCTTGCCTTTGGTTCTTCGCAACAACGTTGGGCATCGGGCTCGTGTAATCGAGTTTTCTGAGCAATTCGTCAAAGCTTGCTAGATCGTTGATCCCTGACGAGATAATTAGACGTCTGACTTCAACATGGAGCATCCTGGCTATCGCGTCTATCAACAGAGCTGTAGATAACGGTGGTTGAATAAAACTGAGTCTGGCTAACTGACTCGTGAAGAAGTCTGCGTAGCGTGTAGGAAGAGTTCCTGAATATTTTCGTGAGTATACTTCTGCGCGTAGGGAATTTTGTGCTTCAATCGATCAGAAACGCTTTATTAGTGCTTCTGCGAATTCATCGAAGTTCATGAAGGTATATCTAAATACGCAAACCATTCAAGGGGCCCATCTGACAGATAGCGTTCTACGATCTCCTTTCCCTCTCTCTTGGAATATGCGCTTCGATGAAGTAATCTTTGAGATTTCTGATATACTCTATCGGTGTGAAACTATCTAGGTTGCTGAACTTGCGCGGTTTGTCTTCAAAGTTCCTTATGACCGTCACGTTTCTCGGATATGAATCCTGAAGATTTCGTCGAAAATCTCTATTTTAACTTTCGGGCTCTTAACTCCTCTCCTCTAAACCTTCCGTAAACCTGAATAATCTTTCTTCCGGCCTGATTTCCCTTTCTTCCACTTCTAGGCTATTTCTTCTAGTCTGATTCCTTGAATCTTCAAAATCTATCTTCTCCCTTTCCTTTTCTTCTATCTCAGCGATAATCTTCTTGAGCTGTTGGCCTACTTCGGTCTTTAAATCTTCCTTATACGTCTCGAGCTTAGGAACATCTCCTTGATTAAGATTTTGTAATTTCTTGGATACGTATTCTTCTAGTTCATTAGTTTTCTCCTCACTCATGGCATTAACGTTAGTGACAACCATGTCCAGTCGTTCCTCTATCGTTTTAGTCTTACTCTCGAACGATTCTTTCAAAGCTTGCACATCCTGACTAGATTGAGATCTATCTTCTACTTGCCTTTCAGTCAGCGTATCAATCTTTTTACCTAAATCCGTTCTTACTTCAATAACCTATCTATTAATTTCTACTTGGGTACTGGCTAATTTCTTTTCTATGTTATCTTGGATTTGCTTAACAAGTTCCCCACTAGATTTGTTCCACTCGTCTTTCCTGACAACTACATTAGCTTTTAACATTGCAGCCATGTCCTCCTCAACATCTGCCTTAAGAATTTTATTATGGTCAATAACCTGCGTTCGTAAAGTTTCTACGTTACCTTTTATTTCGACCAGAGAAGCTGTAGTTTTCAACGCATCGATAACAAAACGTGTCGTTAAAGCAGTTATATTCTGTGTACACAATTCTTTAGACGCCTCTTCCTCTTGTCTAATCTTATTAATGTCCACTTGGACTTTTGTTACATCTACAAATACCGTATTGACTTCTGTTTGTATTTTACCTATGTCAGACTGTACATCAGTGACATCTGACTGCATATTGTTTATGTCAACCTGAACATTAGTGACATCGGCTTGGACTGTATCTACTTTAGCTTGGACATTGGATTTCTCTAATCTCACATTACCAATATCGGACTGTACATTAGACACATCTACTTGCACTAAGTCTACTTTGGATTGGACTGTATCGACTTTACTTTGAACTGTGGGTACATCTACTTGGACGGTATCTACTTTACTTTGAACATAGGATACATCTGACCTACGCGTGACATTTGCAACCATTTTCGAGGCACTAGTATGTAAACCCTCTAAAGAAGACTGAACTTCCTGAATTTCAGTTTTGATACTCTCTTTGACACTTTCTGCGACTTTATCTGTAAGAGAATCAACAACTTTAACAACCACTGTGTTAAGGTTCTCCTTTCGTTCCGCTTCAGTTGTTCTAGGTCCTGCTTGGCTTCCTGAAATTTACCTTCCATATCTACCATATTCGCAGATAAATTTTCCTTTATCTCACCTTTGACAACATTCAAACTGCTCTGCAGTTGCTCCTTCAAATTCTGCTGCAACTCCTCCAACATTCTCTTTACATCCTCACTTTCCATTGCAATACCCTTTATATAATGCTGTAGAGACATAAACGATAACAGAGCAAAATAACAACATCTGAGCAACGTGCTATTCCATATATATTTTTGAGCACCTTAAAGTCTAAAAGTAACTTAAAATTACCTTAGCATTAATTTATTGTACACCCTATGTTGAATAAACTTCCTCGTAATGTTCGTTCTCCTGTGATTCACTTAAAATATACTACCACAAAGAAAATTCTACCATTACAATCATTAAAACAAGTTAGCTTTAGTTTTAACATGACATTAGCAATCGTCATGTGCCGGTGAAATAAAATAGATATTCAGATCGTAGGTCGATTTTCCGAAACAGTCTACCTACTACACCTCTCTCAGGTTTCTAAGATCTGATCTTTATCTGAATGTAACCTTCCCAATATCAATTAAAATTACGCCTATATAACTACACTCACATCCATCCGAAATGAATAAGACATCCCACAAGTCTGGTAATTATTTCTTTCACTAGAAATATTCAAACCAACATCCTTTAGAGACACTACGAAGCTAATTTCGTAGCCCCAAAGTTCATAGGGTGCCATTCCTACTGTACCCGATAATCCGGAAAGGATCCTGTTGGAATATCCATTGCCCCCGCTGGATTGCCTCTTTCTAACAGCTCCGGCAAATACTACATTAGAAATCGCTTCCAACATGGCCTTTAGGGATTTACAGACAGCATTTACAAGAATATTGTGGATCAACAACCAACTCCACGGGGCACTCACCTTTATTTACCTCTCTCGGGGTCTGGGAATTCAGCTTCGCCTATAATACATCCACTATACTCTTTTCCTTATATTTAAAATGAATCACACTCCAACAACAATGGAAAACAAACTGAATAAAGTAAAAATGTAGACTTTCACGACCGGCGTTGAAATAGGAATCTCCGTTTCGCGGGCTTATAGGTCGTGTTCCAAGGACATTTTGACTGAATAAAATTTATTAACAATAGAGTAAACTAATCGAGTATAAACAAAATAACAATAAACGAATTTAACAATAGAAATTAAAATTAAAAACACGCAATCATTCACACCTCATTTCGACTCTACATCTTATTACAATGCTGTATTAAAAATTATGAGTATAAATCTTGGCTTGTTCTAGGCCTACACTGCGTAAAAATTAAAACGTTTAATGAAGGCTCTTACCTTCGTGGCATTCCAGACACCTGGTTTCATTCACAAGCCTGCGTTTGTAGAACGCACGTGCGCTGGTCTTGTTTCATCAATGAAACCTCAGCACCACGCCGCACTCGAAACTGTTTTACAATTTATATACAAGGCGGTGAGTGTACAGTGTACACCTGTTCATATTATGTCATCGCTTTCCAATGCTAACAGTGAATTATTCTCGCTAGTCCACATAGAGACTGCTTGTGTGTGCATTTATTAAAACACGTAAGAATTAACATTTAGATCTTACAAAAGTGCATACAACTACTCTGTTTCTTAAACAAACATCCTAAAAATTTGTATACACTCCTTCATTCGCACCCCGTAATTGTTCATAACCAATTCAGTTCCACATTTACTCTTAACAGTGAACAATCATTCATACCAAAAACATCCGCTCATGAAACACACGCTATTCCAAAACAATTGACTAATAAATCCTACTAAATTATTTAACTACCGGTAATTAAATCATTTTAAAAAAATTATTTACATGAAATATGTTTATAATAATATCCATGTTGCTAACGCGACACTTTCGAGATTCTGGCTTCTCGGTTACTGTACAATTCTCAACTAAGTATATACACTGGGTTTTCACATAACCGTTCTCTAACAGTCCGTAGTTTTGATATACTGCTTACACATCGTCTTATATAGGTTTCATTACATTGTCGGTATAATACAGTCGACTAATTAAAGTTAACTGTACGTAATTACATAACTTCGGGTAAAATAAAATTTAATAATTGTATTATAGACATGAGTAGACAATCTTTCTCAACTCGTATTTCTGCTGAAACCCTCCTGTTAACACAGCTAAATCGTTAATTCACAAGAACTGGACTACTTGTATACAACGGCTCTTATCATGATCCATGCCTTCTTATCAAAGAACAATTATACTTTGACTTCCCTTAAAAATGCGGAACTCCCTCGCATGAGCACTCCTTAGCTCTACAAATCCTCATATAACAGTATATATATGGGATAAACAATTATCATCTACTATGTTAAACAAAAACCAAAAAAGGATTAATTGTTATTAACATATATTATGTAGGTACTTCTCTCAAATAATGGCATGACCCTCAGTATCATTGCACATGACTACTGGATTACAATTATACATGCTTAAGTTCTTCAAACGAAACTTCCAATTGTAATGAACGATATTAGACAGTCGTGATTAACCTCCTAAAGTTTACTCCACAACAAGATAATTAACTGTTAACTCGTCTGTCGCAAATACATGTCATAAAATAATACTTCTGTCTCACCTCACTTATCAAGCTTTAAATTGTTTATCGTTGTAATATCATGTCCACAAATGACGTGATGTTACACAAATAGAATAAAATAACACACATGTTATTTATAGTGTCAGATAGAATTCAATCTTGACCGGGATAAACTAGCTTTAAATTCCTAGCCAAAGATTTGAATAATCTTCTATCAAAAGGTATTTCCTCTGCCATATTAAATGAACAAAGCTCTTCGCTTTACAAATAATAAATAGGTTTGTCAATGTCGTAATATTTTTCCACTCTACACAAAGAATGTTCATAGGGATTAAGACTTCGGTCTTATCAAACGACTAGTATTTCCTAGATCGTCGACAGTTTATGTACAATAATGATATAACAATATCATTTGATGTTTCTTCTGTTCTTGAAGTTGGATGTTTTTACATTAAAGTGCTCAAATTAAATTTAATAAGAATTTAATTTGAAGCTATGACACTGTCAGAATACTTGGTTTAAATGAAATTATTAAAATTCGATAGTCGAAACGACTAATCTTCTATGAGGCAATATAATTCCCCAAACAAAATTTTTAATGTCAGTTCCACAACGGATCCGTAGAATAAAATTGAAAAATAGATGATAGGCAATCATCTCCTAAATAATCTTGAAGCATAAAAATCTCAACACACATCTGAAGTGTAAAATACATGAAAACACTCAAATACATGAAATGTGATAATATAAAATTATGGAATAAAATCGCTGGCTCATGATGTCACTAATCAAGCTCTATACTATTAATGATATACACTACTACCTTATTTGGACGAAAACTTGAAGATCTATGTAAGTATTCCCACAATACTTTAGATGTTTCCTCAGTACAAGACACTGAGATGGATCTGCATTCGAACCTCGGATCTGCGACCTCGGAGATAGTAAACGTCCCTCTCTAGAGTTCATCAACATTTGCCTGGGCTCGAACGACATCCTTCTGGCAAATTCTTCTGTGGTTGCTGGGCTACCCTAGCATCTTGACAAATCTCTTCTGTAAAGTCTTCATTCTCCGTCGTAAATATGTATCTGCTTCATCATTGGAATATAATTATGGAAATATTCATATAAATGATGAATGAAATATTTCCATTGCTAATTGATGTTATATTAGTGTTCGTAGACTGACGAAAATATACATGATGGACCGTACACTACGTCTGTATTCAAGAATACGTTGTCTAACGAAGCTCCATCGTTGTATCTTAACTCCTGCTATCGAATATGTCTCTGGCGCATGACTATTTAGATCATCATATCAACAATGTTCCTTATGTAGAATGAAGACATTTGAAAAATAATAATAGTCTTTCTGTTAATGTTTATGTGTTGCGCCAATATTAAAAGTTCTCCACTACTGCTCACTTGAACAGCGTTCGCCAACTTCACGTTGCAATTTAACATGATATTCAGCTTTATTTCCAACACATTTGAAAATCTATCTTAACAGGCTTATATTGTCGAAACGGTAAGTTTTAAAACGCTCGACTTTTCGCAATATATAGTATGCGACCTGTTCTTTATATATATCCGCTTATTTAACTTCAGATCACAATTATATATGAGATATAATCAATTCAATGTTCCTCGCAACTTCACATAGAATGGAAGTGCGGTGATCTCCTACGTTCCACCTAGCTATCCTCGCGTTTCCACAAGTCGACAGTCGTCGCACTCGGACTAAGCCTTGGGATCTCCGTTAACCCAGTAAAAACACTTCCTCACTCTTCAAAGACTGCTGGAATAAGAAAATCGATCCTTGAATCTCCCCCTCCAAGTCGACATTTTGGTGGCCATATCAACTCCCACCATAATTTTAGCGCGTAGATTACTAATGCTTATTACTGCGTAGATTAACCGATCTGCGGTTTTTAAAGTATCAGACATAATTTCTTTTAATATTCTCCTCATTACCAAATAAGAAAATCTTCTTCTAAGGGCCTAAATGCATAATTTCATCATATTGTGTAATTGAAGTTGATCCCCTCTTCAATAAGACCTCTTCTCATTGGCTTTGGGCTGGGATCCAATAGCATAATTTATAACAATATTTATAATATTAATTTCCAAACTCGCTGTTGCTATGCTAATTATAGCCTTCTAGAAGCGTCCATTGTGCAATATATCACGTGATCGGGCTCTCCCACAGCCTCGAGCTTGTAACACCACCCTCCTGTGTCACACTTCCAGAAATTATATTTGCTGGTTAAATTTTATCATGGGAACGGAAAATACTCTCATTTTGTGCCTAAATAATTCAATTTACGGGGGCATTCCTCCGTCATCTCAAGTTAAAAACAGTTGCAAATCGTTTTTAATTATTCTAATTCAAGACTTTTGATATGTCACTTGAACTCGAATATTGAATTACTTTAGCCTATTATCTTATGATACTATTTCAAATTTTTAGCGTTGAATTTTCTTAGAATAACGTTCTTTTCATCGTCAACAACTCATAACAGTTATTCCCATAAGCACTAGTATGCGGAACGGGCCAATGAAGATAACTCCGAACTTAGGGTATATCTTTCTGCTCACGCCCGCTTTCACTGGTCTGCGCAATAAGACCTTATTTCCAATTTCTAACGGCGTACCGAAACGTTTTCATGCAACTCGTTTCAAGCGCTTCTCTGCTGCTTTCTGAAGTCTTTCTTTCGCCATATCGATCCTCGCTTGTCTTCCTAGATCAGGATCTCTGGGAATGAAATCAAATACATTGTCCCATGGCCTTTCTGGATTCCTTCCTAAGTGAAGAATCATAGGAACTTCTGCCGTGCTTTCTTGAACTGTGGAGTTCAAACAATCCTCAATCATTGGCACGTATTTTACCCAACTAGGGTGATCATCTGGGCAGAAAATTCTGCAGAATTTGCTAAATTCTGCCATATAGCGTTCACTTGAATTTGACTCTGGATAAAGCACGCTTGAAAAGGTGTGCTTAATTCCCAACCTTTCCATATCTGCTGCGAATTCGGCTGAAGTGAACTGCGCTCCATGGTCCGAAAAGAGTTATTCTGGTTTCCTAGCCTTCGGAAACACTGCATTCTCTAATCTGCTCACAACATTTCTGGTATTGGTTTTTGCATTAGATTCATGGTAACGAATTTAGTGAAAACATCAACAGTCACTAACAGGAACTGATTACCCTGATATCCCTTCGGACAAGGACCAAAAATGTCCGTGGTCATCAGCTCACGTCGTTTAGAAGGTATCATAGCTCTGAGTCTTCCTTTCAACAATTCTGATGCAAATTTTCCTCTCTGGCATTTATCACAAGATCTTATAATCTTTGCTATAGTGGATCTCATGTTGGTCCAGACAAACCTCTCTTTAAGAGTACTGAGGGTTTTATCTAAACCTCCATGTCCGATAGAGTGGTGTGCCAACCACACTAACTTTGTGACAAGCTTAGGGGGCACGACTATGCGAATCTTAGTGTGCTCGGAGACAGCGTATTTACACACGAGATCTCCGCTCAGTACAAGGTGTCGTGATCGCCTTTGAGTAGCAGCATAATCTAAGTCTGCTGTGTCCATGTAACCCTTAAGGAACCTGTACATTTTCCTAATTGGAGCGTGTCTCTTCGGTGGCACACCGATTCGGGTTAATCTCCTAACGGTTTCCTGATCTTCTTCCTCCAATTGTACATGGTTAATCTGCAAATTTCTAACTGGGTTACGTGATAATGCGTCAGCCAACAAATTGTCCTTACCTGGCTGGTGGACTATTGTAGCATTAAACTGTTGAGTGAAAAGTGCCTATCGAGTTAATCTATCACTCGACATATCGGTTTGAAGCATAAATTGGAGTGCCTTATGGTCGGTGATAATTATAATCTGGTGTCCAATTAATATCTCCTTCCACACGAAGAGCTGTCACGAAAGCTAACGCCTCTAGTTCTGTCGTGAAGTAGTTCTCTTCGTGTTTCTTAAGCTTTCTTCCGGTGAACGCAATGTAGTGCTTATTTGCTTCTTCGTCCTTTTGGTATAAGACTGCACTAATGCCTACACGTGAAGCATCGGATACTATGTAGAATATTCGTTCGAAATCCGGATATTCTAATTTCACGTTGTTTTTCAACATCTCCTTAGCTTTCTCAAACGCGTCGTCAGCGGTACTGCTCCATTTCCAACGGTTATTTTTCGTTAGCAAGTCATAGAGAGGTGCCATAATCTCTGAATACTTTGGACAATGACTGCTAATGAATTGGCACGCACCTACAAATTCTCGCACTTGTTTGACCTTAGTGGGCTTTGGGAACCTCATATTAGCTTCCACTTTCTGCAAGTTCGGGTGATATCCATACTGGCCAATGGTGTGTCCGAGAAAATTAATTTCTTCTTTCATGAAACGGCACTTATCGAAGTTTACCTTTATATTTGCGTCTCTCAGGTTTTCTAAAAGCTTACGCAAGTGTATAAGATGTTCCTAGACATTTGGTGAGGATATGACTAAATTATCTATATAACTTCATCGGTGAGTTTGTTATCAAGGGCTCTAATCAGGGCTGGACCACTGTTGACCATGCCAAAGAGAATTCTCTGAAAAACCCAGGACGTCTGGTCAAACAGAAACCCTGTGTACTGTTTGCTTTCTTCTTCAAGCTCAATCTGATAAAACGAAGAAGTTAAATCTAGGACGCTAAAACAGCCTTTTCCTTTGAACTTTCTGAGCAAATCTCGTATTTTAGGCGGTCGGTCTGCCTCGGGCAAAATCTTTAAGTTAATGGTCCTTGCGTCGAGACATAGGCGTAATTGACCATTATTTTTCTTGACTACAGTTATAGGGTTAATATAAGCCGACGCCTGCTTCTTTATAATTCCGTCAGCTTCCATTTTCTTGATTATCCCTCGTACTTCTTCATAGTTCTTTTCTGGTATCGGGTAATTCCTCTTCTGATAAGGAGTTTCATCTGTAAGCCTAATCTTATACTTGTAGTCCTTTATCAATCCAGGCTTATCATCAAAAATGTCTTTAAACTCCATGATTAATTCCTCAAATTCATCCTGAATTTTGTCAAACCCTTCTGCTTGGAGAGTAAGCGTTTCCCTTCCATTTTCTACCTCTTCAATACTGTTGTTAATAATTTCTTCCCTAGGATCTTTATCTAGACTGTCATTCGAATCCTGTTCTTCTAACTCTTCTGTGTTTATTAACCCTTCACTAAATTTTATGACTCGGATTTTCATATCAATTACTGCTCCAACTTAAGTAATGAAGTCAATGCCTAGCACGGTATCAAAATTGATTTTGCTCACCACAATGAAAATGTGTTCATATGTGCTTCCATTTATTTCAAAGTTTAATAAAACTTGGATTTTGCATTTTACCGCTTTGTCTTGAAAAATACCACGCAATTTAACAGTAGATGCGGGTAAAACTGTCATCTTTTTGCCCTTAGATAATCTCTGATAACAATCATCCGATATGATAGATATAATGGCACCAGTATCCATATTTGTCCATCCACATTAACACATATAATCGGTAACTCGAATGGTCTTTCTTCTCTAACAATCTCCTTCTCGAAGAGTAGGTCTTCGTCTGTCACCTCATAGATTTCGTTTATCATAATCTGGTTTTGTGTAGCAGTATATCCTGTCTCCTCTAATTCCGTTTGAAAATTGTTTTTTTGTCCTTGAGACTCATTCACATGGTTCCCCTTCTGACTAGTAGATGGACCGGGATCTATAATAAAACTTTTATTTTCCCTTCCTTTACCATTCTCATTATTTCTCAACTCCTTGAGATACCCTTACCCTTCCTTATGACGTTCATCATACTTCTCCTTCGTCATAGTTTCATTTTGGGAGTTTCTGTTACGATTATAGTTCTGGTTATTCCTATTGTTATTCCTGTTATAATAACCATTATTATTGTATCGGTAGTTATTATTGTTGTGATAATAACCACTTCTACGATTGCCATTGCTATTATCGTTATTACGTCCTTGCTGTTGCTGGTATGGACGACCTCCACGGAATCTTCTGTATCTGGGTTCTGGTCTACGATCACGGAAATAATTATTCCTTTCAGGACCAATATTTCCCTTTTCTGGTTCTTTCGGATTGTCTGTCTGTTGTGTTTGGTCAAGATATACTGTGTTAATGTCTTTGTACTCTTGCCTTTGGTTCTTCGCAACAACGTTGGGCATCGGGCTCGTGTAATCGAGTTTTCTGAGCAATTCGTCCAAGCTTGCTAGATCGTTGATCCCTGACGAGATAATTAGACGTCTGACTTCAACATGGAGCATCCTGGCTATCGCGTCTATCAACAGAGCTGTAGATAACGGTGGTTGAATAAAACTGAGTTTGGCTAACTGACTCGTGAAGAAGTCTGCGTAGCGTGTAGGAAGAGTTCCTGAATATTTTCGTGAGTATACTTCTGCGCGTAGGGAATTTTGTGCTTCAATCGATCAGAAACGCTTTATTAGTGCTTCTGCGAATTCATTGAAGTTCATGAAGGTATATCTAAAGGCGCAAACCATTCAAGGGGCCCATCTGACAGATAGCGTTCTACGATCTCCTTTCCCTCTCTCTTGGAATATGCGCTTCGATGAAGTAATCTTTGAGATTTCTGATAGTAGTAGGATTCGCTAGACTTTGAATATTGCATCATCATGACCAGAAATTGCGTAATCCTGATGACGTCATGGGATGACGTCATGGGTCCTTAGAGCGAGCACGTGGTCCACGAGCGAACATGTGCACTGCACGTTTTAGCGTGGGAAGGGGTTGACCTTTTGGCTTGTTTGTGCGATGGTGATAAAAAGTTAATGGGTGTTGACGTCATGGGGGATGTTTATTAGGATGTTAACTGTCATCTAACACCCGTGCGAGTGTGAGCATGTGTGCCACTGCCAGCAATCCACACATGTGGTGTGCAGCTGTTATGTTTTTTTTGGCCGCGCCGGGTGGGCTGTGCGGAGAGGCGGTTCCTATCCACACATGTGGTGTGCAGCTGTTATTGTTTTTCCTTAGGATGCTATCCATCATTTGACACCCGTGCAAGTTTGACCATGTGCAGCAGTGTGATTGATCTCGTCTGCAGTGTTCGCGTGAGACAGAGTTGACCTTTAACGTCATTGGCTAAGAATGTAATCTTTGACTTCTTTAAGCAATAGTGGAAAAAAGAAATGTTTGCGTTAGAAGCTAGTTTGCAGCATATGGTTTCTGGAGTGTGGGTGGGGGTGAAGGATATATAAATGGACGAGTGCATGGAAGAGTTTAACTTTTACTTTTGCGCGAAGAGTGTGTGTGTGTGTGAAAGAAATAAAGAAAGTCAACGACGAGGAACAAATTGTGTGATGGAAGCTCTAACGAAGTTCAATAACTTATCATCTTGCAATGAGTATTCTAATAAGAAACTAGCAGAACTAGTCATTGATTTACCATATGTGGTCCAAATTATTCGCCCCGTACAGACGAGGTTTGGAAGAAAAATAGTGGTGGACATTAACATTGAAGACGAAGTAACAAGTGTATTTCTACCAGCAGTATTTTCAAAATTAAGCGCATCAGAGATCGATGAACTAAACTCAATGGGAGGCACACTGATGCTGGTGTATTTGGGGGTGAAGAACCGCTCACATCAAGTCATTTTGAAACAGTACTCGATGGCAAACTGATGAGGGTGTATTTTGGGTTGAAGAACCGCTCACATCAACATGTTTTAGTGAGTATTGGATTATATATATATTTTATGTATTGATTGATATAACGATTGATATATTTAGTTGCTCATTATTTCTTAATTTGTTTAATTTTTCAGATCATCCAAAAAAAACTACTAAAACGAACAGCATAATGAAGTGGAAAACTGTTAATTTCCTGAGTGGAACTGAACATCGATCGCACCCGCTAATAGAGTATCATCGTGTATGCTTTCAACAACCGAAAGAAGAGGAAGAAGATGATAACGAGGTGAGTCATAATGAGAAAGAAGCTTGTTTTAACAAATGGACATCTTCGAGTGGAATTTCAACATTTTCAGTCTACGTTACCAATGTTAGCAAATCAGATGATAGCCAGCGAGAGGTGACAGAAACAGTTCTAAGATATCTATTGAAAGAATTATGTGAAGATGAACATTTTATTTGTTTCTTCGGATACAATACATTTGATGAAGTTTTCAAAATCGAATTTTCCATGACTTGTTACGATGTAACAAAATTGAATGAGTATAGAAACAATTTGCTTGGTAAACTTCAGGATGAATTTCCTTTTGAGGCTGTTCATTGTTCATTGGAGATTACAGGCAGTAATTTATCACAATGGCTTGAATATACTTTAAAAGATTATAGGTTTATGGTAAACCGATGTTACAGCAACTGCTGGTGGTGTATTAACAATAGTGCAAATTGGACGTATGCTTAGACATCAGTGATGGTACACCAACTGTTGGTGGTGTATTAACTTTAGTGCAAATTGGACAATTGCTTAGACAACAGCAACAATGACCTCGCCTCCTAGCAAACGTAGAAAGGTTGATATTGTAATACATAATAACAGTGAAAATATAAGAAACCAATGGGACGATGCATTTGAAAGTGTTTCTAATTTTCGAAGTGAACTAAACGGTGCTATTTCAGTATCATACCAAATCGGGGAAAACACTCAAACCGAGTTGATTGAGAACAGTGATGAGTTGATTGAATGTTGGAGAGTTATTAGTGAGCACATATTGCAACAAGCTGTGAATTTCGAAGAAATTACAATTCAAATAAAGGATGAATCTTTCTTGAGCTGTGAGTTAACTGAAACGGCATTCAATTCTAGAGTGTACACACTTGCAATATCAAATGTTAAGAATGAGTTTTTGGATCCTCGCGAATTTTTAGCGAATGCTAATATTTGGTTTACAAAGTATGTTAAGAAAGCGTTAACTGTACAAGCTTTAAAGGTGAATTCAGTTTTGTGTGCACAATATGTGCTTCGCGACATATCAGAAACAAAATATTTTGCTATCAAAAATGAGGTAGTTTTCGAGTATACTGATTTAAATGAATTTTATAATACGAATATCACTGAAGGTACATTGACAAAAATGAGCGAATTTGAAGCAAATGGTTCCGGGTGGGCTTTAGAAAAAATTCATAGTTTGAGAATTAATATAAATAAATATGTTGGATTTCAAGTAGGAATGTCCAATACTAGTCGATTGCCTGACGTAATAGTCAATAAACATGCAGTGCTAAATTTGTATGATACAAAGGAAGCTTGTTTTGCGTGGAGTGTGGTTGCTGGTTTGTATCCAAAAACTCGAAACGTGAATCATCTTTCTTCCTATCCTAATTACAGAGATGTTTTAAATTTAGATGGTATCCCAATTCCGATGGAAATGAAATATTTAAACAAGTTTGAAAACCAAAACAATATTTCTGTAAATGTGTATGGAGCACATTATGATGAAAACAATTGGGTATGTATGGGAACAAACGAAGTAAAAGTAAAAAAAAACTTTTACTATTGTACCTTTGTATGTATCAGATAAAGTATATGAAAGGAGTGTAGACTTATTGATGTTGCAGATTGGAAACAGTGAAAGTTATCACTTTTGTTTAATTAGAAATCTTGCTCGCCTTGTGCGTTCAAGCGTCACTAGCACTCAGAGAAGGATTTATATATGTAGACGTTGTTTGTCATATTATTTTCTTGAGGATGAGTTAAATGTTCACTTTGCAGACTGTAAACAGTTTCCTGTTGCAAAAAGCATAATGCCGACTGATGAACAAAGATTTGTTAATTTTACAGAATATCGAGTTAAAGATACAGTTCCATTTATAATATATGCAGACACTGAATGCGTCTTGTCTCCAATTTCCTCCTGTTTTCCAAATAGTGACATTCATAACTCTACTTTAACACATAAACATATTCCTTACAGCATTTCTTTATACCTTCATTGTAATTTCGATAGTGAATTGTGCAGTTTCAAACTCTTTAGGGGAAATAATTGCATTGAATTTTTTGTAAAGGAACTTTATAGTATTGTGGATAAACTTCAAACATATTACTTATCGGTTAAGCCAATGTTAAAGATGACTGAAAATGAAGAAAGATTATTTTTGTCAAGTAAAATGTGCCACATTTGCGAGAAACCGATTGCAGTTAATGAACTCAAAGTACGCGATCATTGTCACTTTACTGGAAAATATAGAGGAAGCGCACACAATAGTTGTAATTTAAATTACAAAGTAAAGGTTTTGCCTATAGCATTTCATAATCTAACGGCCTATGATGGACATTTTATAATTAAAGAAATTTGCGAGAAACGTGATGGAGAGGTGTTACATAATCCTGGTAATATAAGTTTGTTAGCGGTGAATATGGAACGTTATAAAGGGATTACAAAGTATGTACGGGCTAAGAATGGATTCATTCAGTTAAGATTTTTCGATACATATAATTTCTTGTCCTGTTCACTAGATCAATGTTCATCTTCGTTAAGTGAAGATTCAAAGCAAATAACACGACGTTATTTTAATGATGATGCACAGTTTCGACTTACTGCGAGAAAAGGCGTGTTTCCCTATGAATACGTCACGAGTATGGATGTACTTAACGAAACTAAATTACCTGAAATATCCAAGTTTTATAGCAGTCTTAATGATCAAACAATATCGAATGAAGAGTACGAGTTTGCTCAATCGGTGTGGGAAACGTTTTCCTGTCAAACATTAGGAGAATACGCCGATTTGTATTTAAAAGTTGACACACTTCTTTTGGCGGATGTCTTTGAAAATTTTAGATCGAATGGCATGGAAACTTATGGTGTTGATGCGGCTCATTTTTACACTGCTCCATCTATGTCTTGGTGTGCTATGAAAAAGATAACCAACGTTCAACTTGAATTGCTTCAAGATATTGATATGTTACACTTTTTGAACGATCTATTCGAGGAGGAAATGTTCAGTGTATAACACGACATGCGATTGCTAATAATAAGTATATGAAAACTTATGATGAGAAAAAGCAAGAGTCCTACATAATGTACTTTGACGTTAATAATTTATATGGTTATGCGATGATGGAATATCTTCCAACGGGTGGCTTTAAATGGGTTGCAAATGTTGAAGGCTTTGATGTTTTAACTATTGATGATACTTCAGAAATTGGATATATTTTGGAAGTAGATTTGACTTATCCTCAAGAGTTACATGACAAACATTCAGATTACCCTCTATGTCCCGAAAAGTTGACAAAGCTAATGGCTACCCTAGATAATAAAGAACGTTATGTTTTGCATTATAGATTGTTAAAGCAATGTATTCAACTAGGAATGAAATTAGATCGTATTCACAGAATAATTGAATTCAATCAGAGCCAATGGCTAAAACCATATATTGATGTGAACACAGAGAAACGAAAACATGCCAAAAATGATTTTGAAAAGAATTTTTATAAATTGATGAATAATGCAATTTTTGGTCGTTCACTGATGAATGTGGGGAAGTTAAGGGACATCAAATGGGTCACCAAATGGCATGGAGCTCGTGGTGCTAGGTCTTTAATAGCTAAGGCTAATTTTAAACATAGAATTATATTCGATGAACAATGTATGGTCATCGAGATGAGTAGACTAAAGATTTTTCACAATCAACCAGTATATGTTGGTGCATCTATATTAGATTTGTCTAAATGTAAAATGAATGACTTTCATTACAATGTTATTTTAGCAAATTCTGAATCAAATGTGAGGTTGTTATACACAGACACCGATAGTTTTATGTATATATTCTATTATGATATTTATGAGTTCATGAAACAGCATTCAAATTTGTTTGATACTGGAAACTATGAAACAAACAATCCTTTTGGCATTGTGAGACAAAATAAAGGTGAAATTGGTTTAATGAAAGATGAAAATGCTGGAAGGATTGTTGAAGAATTTGTGGGGTTACGACCCAAAATGTATGCAATAAAATTGTGTGATGAAATGAATAGCTTGTGTAAGGCTAAAGGCATTAAGAAGAGTGTGAGTAAAAGTATGAATATTGATGAGTATCGAAAGTGTCTTTATAACAGAGATAAAGTCAACAAAGTTCAAGTTTGTATAATTTCAAAATCTCATTCTGTATTTACTGTTCGGCAAAATAAGTTGGCAATTTCATCAAACGAAGATAAAAGACACATAACTGAAAACGGAATTGATACTTTACCGTTTGGTCATTTTTCTCTGAAAAAATGATTAGAAACAAATTTGAGATTAAAGCACTTCATCTCACTTACTTTATTTCTTTCACACACACACACTTTTATGCTGTTGAAAATACTAATTTTTTGTGTGTTCCTTTGCTTATGAAAAAAGAATAAATAATAACCCAAATTTTGTGAGTATTATTAAAAAAAAACACCTCCCCCACCATTCCCATTTTCCAGAAATATATATATATATATATATATATATATATATATATGTATAATTACTTTATATTACATATCATTTAGTAATGGTGCGTTGTAAGAGGAGCAACTCTACCACTCAATATAAACGAACAGGAAGTGGATCATTAATTAGTCGTGTACTTAATAAAACTATTGATAATTTACCCGTGGAATTACACATCCCGGGATATGAATATTGTGGACCAGGAACAAAATTAGAAAAGCGATTGAGCCGTGGTGATCCAGGAATAAATATATTAGATAAAGCGTGCAAAGAGCACGACATTGCTTACGCAAAGCATAAAGATTCAAACAAAAGAAGAGAGGCTGATGAAATTTTAGCTTCAAAAGCTTGGTCTCGTGTAAAATCCCGTGACGCATCATTTGGAGAGAGAGCGGCTGCACTAACAGTGGGTGGCATAATGAAAGCTAAGTCTAAGATTGGAGGAGGTAAGCGAAACTTAAATAATAAAAAAAAACAAGAAAAGATTAAAAAAAAAGAAGAACATCGAAAAAGCAAGGTGGTATTTTACCCCTACTTCCGATATTTGCAGCCTTGTCGGGCTTGGGGGGTCTAGCAGGCGGAGCAGCAGGGGTGGCGTCTGCTATAAACAAGGCGAAAGCTGCTCAAGAAGAACTAAAAGAAATGAAAAGACACAATCGAATGATAGAAGCAATGCGAGGAAAAGGAGGTCAAGGCATTTATTTAAATCCTCCTGCATACAAAAGATAATTAACCAAATACCAAATAAAGCATTAAGTAATTTCGATTTAGCTAAATACGCACATCAATTAAAGATTCCAAATTTTAGAGGAGTCTTTATGCGAGATACGTTACCAAGATATCCTCGAAAAAATGAAAACTGTATTGTTAACCTTGAACCGATGGATAAATCCGGTTCACATTGGGTGGCTTTCAGTAAACGTGGTAAATATGTGCATTATTTTGATAGTATTGGTAATTTAAGACCACCATTAGAAATTTTAACATATCTTAAAAATTGCTATCTACAATATAATTTTCATTCATATCAATCGATTACTTCTTCGATTTGTGGACATTTATGTTTAGTCTTCTTGTATTGTATAAATAAGGGAAACACAGACCGTCTTTAAACATTTCAAAGATGGCTTTCGAAAGACGGATAACTCTTGAAGGTAAAGGCTCGAAGATTGATGTTACATTGGAGAACCCGATTCATCTTGTAGGAGCAGAGTTTTTTGAAATAGGACTTGCAGGATTGTATACATCTAATTCTATTCGAAATGTTACCAACAGAAATAATAAATTTCGCATTCATTTTACTAATTTTTAGCCTATTTTCAATTTTGAAAAAATAGGCTTATGAGATCACCTTTTGTCCGTGTGTGTGTGCGTGTGTGTGTGTGTGTGATTCGTGTGTGTGTCCCCCCCTAATAAAATCTAAACGGCTGGAGCGATTTCAATGAAACTCGGAAAGTTCATAACACTATTCCCGGCGACCTCGACCGTGCCCTTCAAATTTTGTTACGACTCACCAATCCAACATGGCGGCTGTGCGAAATATTTCACCAGCATTCAATATCTCCGAAACTATTACCGATATTACCCTGACATTTTCTATGGTGATAGAGGGAACTACTATAAGTTCACTTATGTGACTTTTGAAAATCTGGTAACTACAAAACCAACATGGCGGCCAAGCGAATTTGCGACTTTTAAATAGACGTTTCTCGCGATTTGACCAACCAAACGCAATGAAACTTGGTACAGTATATGTTTATATACATTGTAATGCACCGACATCTAACTTCGTTCAATTATTTACATAATCACAAGATGGCGGATGTGCGAAATATTTCACCGGCATTCTATATCTCTGAAACTATTAGCGGTATCACGTTGAAATTTTGTACGGAGATAAAGGGCACTACTGGAAGTACGTCTATAAGACTTTCAAAAACCGGTTAACTACGAAACGAACATGGCGGCCAAGCGAATTTGAAAATTTTAAATAGACCTTTCTCGCGATTTAATGTTCCAAGCGCACTGAAACCTGGCACAGGAAATATTTATACACATTGTAATCCACTGGTATCTAATTTAGTTCAATTGTTTACATAACCTCAAGATGGCGGATGTGCAAATTTTAAAATTGAGTTCTTATTTCTTGTGATGTAGTCATGCGATCGAAGTGAAAGTTTGAATAATGAACCTACGCAATAATTTTCCATTAATGGTACATGCCTCTATGGCCAATACATTTAACAATCCAACATGGCGACCATCCGATATATTTAGACGGCTCTGAATATCTACGAATATATTATAGCAATCAAACTGAATTTTTTAATGTTGATAGGGTCTATGAACTTAAGTTCACCTATAGTACTTTAAATAACATGGTGATCACAAATACAACATGGCAGCGACGCGAAGTATAAATATTCACATGGACGTTTCTCGCAATTTAACCATCCGAGTGCAGTGAAACTTGGTACAGTATATCCTTATACGAATGTTAATCCACTGGCATCTAATTTATTTCAATTGTTTCCACAACCTCAAGATGGCAGCTGTGCGAAATTTTTATATCTCCTTGTTACTTCTTGTGTCCTAATTATGCGATTAAAGTTTGAATACTACACGTACACAATAATCTGCATGTAACAGTGCATAACTCTAGGACCTACATATATAAAATCCAACATGGCGACCATCCGAAATATTTAGTCCGTTCTCAATATCTACGAATCTATTACAGCAATCAAACTGAAATTGTGTATGTTGATAGTGGCAATTAACATAAGTAGGATATATGAAAATAGGCTGTATAGTTCTTCACGGAACTACTTGTTTATCAATTGATTTACTGGTACCACCGGGTATTTATGAATTTGAAGATCTAGCCTCAACTTTTGATGATTTACTTAGTTATCACTCATTGTCGGAACTTATACCAGAACATTTAGAAAAAACAAAAATGTATGTGGAAGAGGATATAGATGGAAAAAGAGACAACCGTCTCGTTTTGTCTTCTCCGTTTAATATTGATTTCACTGTAGCCAACAGTGTAGCATGGCCTTTAGGTATTGAAAAGAAAGTTTACCCTAAAGAGAATAAAAGAGAAATTGAAATTGATCGAAATAGAATCGATAATGAAGTAACAATTAGCGAGAATAATAACGTTTTGGCTATAAAGTTGAACGAAGCGGATAGAGCGAATTTAATAATACCCAATGCTAGCTATACGTTAAAACAATTAAGTGAAAAGATTAATGAATTATTAGTTGCACATTTATTAGGTGACAAAGACAAATTCCCATCATTTTATATTAATTATGATAAAGTCTTTTATCATTGTAAACTACATTCGAAAGTGTTTGCTATAGATTTTGGTGTTGCAGATTCTATTGCAGATTTGTTAGGATTTTCTCATAGAAAGTTCAAGGCAAACACAACTCATCATTCTGAATATATGATTAAAATTAACACTGTTAATAGTATTCGAGTATGTTGCAACCTTGTGCTTGGTACGAGTTCTTATTTGAACCATAAACCAACACACTCTTTATATAATTTTAAAGCTCATGTTCCTGCTGGTTACCCGATTGTTGTACAACCAACAACAATTAATTTTTTGCCTATGAACACCAAGGTTATTCAACATGTATCTGTGCAACTTGAAGATCATCTTCAACAGCTCATTGATTTGCAAGATGAAGATTTAACTGTAGAATTAATTATTCGTCCAGCACGATATCTTGCTATATAAAGTAATGAAATACTGATATGTTTTCATTCTGCTTGAGTAAGCTTACTAGAAAACAATCACAAATATGGTTATACTATATAATACTCAAAGTTTGAAAAAAAAAAGAAGTCGACTCTGATTCGAAAAAATAATATAAATCAATCAGCTAAAATTTGTAAAAAAAACAACAACTACATCGCACCTTGAAATCTAAGAAACAGTTATCGAGTAACAACAAACATTTCTTACAGTCTTTAGGCTATCGCGTACTTTAATTTCAATATAAATATATATGCAATTGTTAATCTTATTTAGTTTCTATCTATAGTTGAAGCAGTTAACATGTTTAGCATGTTTAACATAACAGATAAAAGAGAGGTTGACAACAGAGTTGTGCGACGAGAAGAAAGAGTTTATCAACCTTATTCAGCTAATAAATTCGAAAATAATGATGAAATTCGAATACCGATTCAAAATGAAGAAAACATAGTTTTATTATCGGAAGGTGTTCTTCACTTAGAAGGTCAAATTATTACTTCTAACATAAATCCAGCTGCTTCTACTACAGCACATCCTGATCAAAATTTTGGGGCTAATCTTTTTAGCGAAATTCGCATCACGTTAAATGGTAAAGAAATTGATCGTACACGCCATCTAGGTATAACAAGTTCTATAAAAACCTTTGCATCATATTCAAAAAACGAATATCCAGCTTTACAAAATGCTGGTTATTTTCCCTCTTCAACTATTGTTGATAGTAACACAAAACGTTTTCATATAATACTTCCTTTAAGCAACCTGTTAGGTTTAGCAGAGGATTACAGAAAGCCGATTTTAAATTGCAAGCATGAGGTAATACTTCTCCGATCGTCAAGTGACGCACGTGCGTTGTAATCGACAACCGAAAACGATCTTTCTAAGGTCAAGTTATTTAAAGTTTATCTAAAAATTCCCGTTTTATTATTATCGGACGAAGAACAAATTAAAAGATTAAAACTAATGCAGAAAAATATTCCCATTCAGGTTGGTTTTCGATCATGGGATGTTCATGTCTTGCCTTCTCTTCCTAGAACAACTAAATATAGTTGGACTGTAATGACAACTTATGAAACTCAAAAACCACGTCAATTTTTATTAGGTTTTCAAACTAGAAGAAATTTACTAAACACATGCTCTTCCTATTTTGACCATTGTAACATTAAATCTATAAGAGTTTTTTTAAATTCAATTTTTTATCCCTATGAAATGCCAACTTCTGAAATTGCCATAAATGACTACAGCGAGTTATATGACATGTTTGTTAAATTTCGTAATGTATATTATCAGATCGATGATGTTCGTTCAGAGACTCTGGTTTCACGAGATGAATTTAAGTCTCATTGTCCGATTATTGTAATTAATTGTCTCGAACAAGTGGAAGCAGTGAAGACATCTTCAGTCGATGTGCGAATTGAAATCGAGACAAGTGAGAATATACCTTAAGATACAACTCTTTATTGTGTTCTTATTCATGATCGTCAAATATCTTACAGACCATTAACGAATGAAGTAATTATCTAAACCAATATTTGCTAAGTTATAAGCAAGCAAGTAAACAAGTATTCTCACTTTAGTTGCAATCATGGAATTGACAACAACAAACTCTCCTTCTACTGATGCTGGCACGTGGAATAAGAAGCAACCAATAGTTGCAGACATTCGCAAGCTACCAAACGGCAGTTTGGAACTTGCTTACTGTATGTTAAATAACGGCAATATGCCATCATTCAGCCCCGTTATCACATGGGTTGCAGCATATTGTGAAAAAAACCTTTTTTCTTTTTTTGAGTCTATTAAGAATAAATATGAATATTTAGTTGTATATAATTTGCCGCAGGAATTTTCTTTGTTTGCACTAAAAGCACTTTCCCCCGACTCATTATTCGATCTTAATACGATTGATGGAATGTCAGACCTAATGTTGAGGCATAGCCATCGTTTACCTACAGATTGTCCAAAACATTTACCATCTCTAGCAATGGGAAGCAATAGTTGTGCTAAATTCAATGTCAATGCTGTTCAACATTGGTTAAATTCTTCTGATGGCATCATGAAAATCGTGTGTTCGATAATAAACAAGTTTCGAAACAATGGACTTCGAGGTTTTAATAAGTTTGATTGGAACTACTTTCCTATAAACGTACTGACTATATACGAACCACAACGAATTCGTCTAGAGTGGGAACATCTACCAGATCATCTAAAGAGGAAATTTCAACTGTTTCATCTTCGCTGCAAATGTGATAACTGTAATCGCTATCTATAAAAGGTGATTAATTAAATCTACTAGTGTCGTTGACCGCTATACATATTTTGTTTTAGTTTGCTTTTTAACACAGTGTATATTTTTTTTGTCTACAGAAAATAATCATCTGGACAACTAAAAGAAGAAGAAGATCATCTCAACACACCCACACTCATCTGGACAACTAAAAAAAGAATGAGATTACTTCAAGAGAAATAAAATGGTATTAATTGTAATTCTAAATGAATAAAGAAGAAAAGGTCTTTTGTACCATTTCATAATAAAGTTCTTATTAATGATCAATTACCTCCTCACTCTACATGTAAATAAAATAATAATATTGTCAGGTGAGGGATTCGAACCCTCGCTTTCAATTTCTGAAAATTAGATCTTAAGTCTAACGCCTTAGACCGCTCGGCCAACCCAACACATGCAAATCATACATATTAGCCAACGTGTTTTGTTGATTCATCTCAGTTCGCATTTAGCTTTGTGTGGTGAACATCTTTTCTTTGTGAAGTGAAGCAGCATCATGAAGTATTTTAATTGTGTAAAGTATTCCAAAAAACAGTTAATGCAAATGATATTGAGTCAAAAAGAAATGAATTTAAAATCTGAAAGAGATCGGCTAAAAACATTTAAGACATGGTCTTCAGACAGTTTTACGAACACTGCATGGTTAGCAGCTGCAGGATTTTACTATTATGGATATAAGGATATGGTTAGGTGTGCTTTCTGTAATCTGCAACTTAGTTATTGGGAAGAAGATGATGATCCGTTTGAAGAGCATAAGAAATGGGCTTTTTCTTGCCCCTACGTAAACAATATTTCTCCTAGCATAGAATTGAAATCTGAATATGAAAGACTTAAAACTTTTCAAAATTGGCCTCTTCCCTGTCCAAACGAATTTTGTTTAGCATCAGCAGGATTTTATTATGCTGGTCATGGTGATAAGGTGAAATGTATATTCTGTAAGATTGAAATTGAAAATTGGAGGGAAAACGATAATCCTTTAAATGATCATGAAAAATGGGCGCCATATTGTCCATATTTAAGAGGGTTTTACGTCGGCAACGTTGATTTAAATCCTGAAAATCCTACTATTATTCCATATAATACAAGTTATGATACGTGTGGAAGCAATATATGTTGATGTGATGTGATTTTTTGTGCAGTGTGCATTCTCAGACGTAAACGTAGACATGCTGAAGTTTGTTAAGCAGTCAAACACTCTACCAGTAATTTCATTTACTAATGCTGAAAACCAGAGTAAAAGTGAAAAAAGAAAGCATGGTGTTTTACTACCGAACACAATTCGATGTATCATTTGCGGTCCATCGAACTGTGGCAAAACAAACGTAATGCTAAATTTATTGTGTCATAAAAATGGAGTTCGTTTTGAAAACGTTTATACTTATTCTAAATCACTTGCTCAAAGTAAATATGTTGAATTAAAAAAGTTTTTGGACTCCATAAAAGAAATAAAAAGTGATTTTTTTTCCGATAATGATGAAGTTATGCCTCCAGAAATGGCTAGAAAAAACTCTATATTTGTTTTTGATGATGTAGCCAGCAATAAACAACAACACATGAAAGATTATTTCAGTAGAGGTCGTCATCACAACGTTGACGTATTTTATCTTTGTCAAACATATTCTTGTATACCTAAACATCTAATTAGAGATAACGCTAATTTTTTAATTCTTTTTAAACAAGACGGAACAAACTTTCGTCACGTATATAACGATCATGTAAATACAGATATGAGCTATGAACAGTTCTTTGATATTTGTTGGTATTGTTGGCAAAACTCTAAGTTTGGTTTTTTGGTTATCGATAAAGATAGCGATTTACAAAATGGTCGATATCGCAATGGATTTGATGTTTATTTTCAGTTATAAATATGACTTCAAAAAGAGCTAAATGTCCATTCGTGTTATAGCTTTTGCGTGGTTAACAACTTAACTATGACATCGTTTAACAAAACCAATAATGTGTCTATCGGACGACCGACTTCACGACATGATATTGCAACTAAATCATATGTTGATGATAAGCTAGTGCAATATGGAAATCAACTAACAACGACAACAAGCGACGAACATCTAAGTATTAACGGCAAACGGTTAAAAATGTTGGAACGCCAATACATGTTGAAGATGCGTGCAACAAAGGTTATGTAGTGAAGTTATTGAATGAGCTAAATAAAATCGAGTCTAAAGAAGACATACAACGAAACTTTAACGACCTTAAAGGTTTAATTTTTTCAATTTGTAAAATAGAGAAAAAAAAACTTGACTTTCAAAACAAACGTCTCGCGGGGTTAGCTTTACCATCATCTGCAAATGATGCAGTAAACCTTATTGCAATGCAGCAACATACATCGAATATAAAAAAATATCTTGAGACCCGAATAACCGAAGTGTTACAACGAGTAGAATTCATTCATGGTTTAGTGCGAGAATTTTCAGAAGATCACTTTCCGTATGATCAAGATACTCTCGACTTGGGTAACAAAAGAATAAGAAATGTTAAAGATCCAATTCAAAATCAAGATGCGGTAACGTATTCTTTTCTTAAAACTCATGTAACAAATGAACTCGATGAAATTAAAAAATCTCTTTTGAATATAAACAGAGATGATGAAACTGTAGATATGTTAAATAGAAGAATAACAAACATATCTCAACCAATCGATTCGTTAGATGCAATAAACAAATATTACTCAGAAAACTTTGCTGCCTCTCGAAAAGATCTAGAAGACTTAATCACTAAATTTAATAAACAAAACTTTTTAAACGTAGACGATGGTGGAACTTTAAATATGATGAGTAAACGAATTACTCACGTAAACAATCCCATATACGATAACGATGTTGCAAATAAGACGTTTGTTGAACAATATGCCGCTTCCCGACATGAATTTGATCAATTGAAACAAACTGTAAACAATCTACAACATCAAAAACAAACAAATGTTGAGTTTCCTGTTAACGACCAAGATGTGACAAATAAACGGTTTGTAGAACACTATGCTGCTTCACGAACTGAAGTTAATCAACTAAAAGAAATTTTAAGCAATTTACAAACTCGTATTGAGGGTGTTGCTAACAATCTCAATATTGTTAAAAAAGAAGATCTTGAAAGTTATGCTGCTGAATCCAAAGAAGAATATAACAAGTTAAAAACTGAACTAGAAAAAATTGAGCAATTGGTTAACAAAGAACCACTCGAAAGTTTTACTGCATCCAAAGAAAAATATGGTATATTAAAAGATGAAGTAAAGAAAAAGAACTTATCGAAATTTATTCTGAAATTCTCCAACACACCATCAATCCAATCACCAGTATACACGCTTCATAATCATAACATACAATACCAACTTCCCTACAAAGGCATATTAAAACCAATTTTTGTTTCACCAAGATCTCCAATTGTGTATGCAATTTTAAATATACGTCAAGAGATTGAACTGGATGGCAGTGATATTGTTGTTGAAGAGCAAGATGAAATTCAGTTTCGACTTAGAGACCCTAAAAAACATAAAACTGATGATCTTCCTCTTCAAATCGATTTTGAATATACTATAAATAATTAAAACAACCTCAATTTCCGTTTAGTCATGGAGAAGAGCTCGAAGATTAAAGCTGAAAGTCGAGTAAAGGATAAACTTTCTCGCTTAAAAAAAGATGTTAAAGACAAGTATCTTTCACTTCAAAATGATGTTAGACGAAAAGAATTAGATATAGAGACTAACTTTAAACCAGTAACAAGTTCATTAAATCAACTTGTAGCTATTGCTAATACGTCAACTCAAAATAAAGAAAATCGAAAAAGAAAAGGAAAATATGACGATTCTGAATCCACTGCTACTTCAGACGAAGAAGATGGAGATAGCATCAAAATAATTTCACTACTTAACCGCTACTTTGATCCGTTCATTAAACAAAACGTGGATAGAACATATGGTATAACGATAAGAAATGATAAACAATACTTGGGACGTGAACGAGTTTTCTTTGATAAAAAGTGGATAAAAGTTGGTGGTGAAAAATTTCCTATAACAGAAGGTCTACTTGAATTGATTCAAAGGAAAGTACCAGACCCCACTCTAATAGATAGGAGTGATTTAAGTTCATATTTGAAATTATTAAATGTTTCAAACGTGCACAAAAGAAATTATACAAGCAATGCAGCTCCAAGAGGAACGCAATCTTATAAGTATAGACATATAATTGAACCCCTTCTCACTGAAGACATAGATAGAATTATAAAAACAGCAGATGAAAATGAAGAAGAAGCAAATACTACGATGCATACTGGATATGGTCCAAAAAAAAAAACATCGCGCCACAAGCCATTTGGAAATTTGAAGGCGGAAACAATATTGAATTCGTTCACTGGAATGAACCAAACAAATTGGTATCAAGTCTTAAAAAATTAATTGCATCGAAAGCTGCAGGTCACACATGACTCGACAGCGAAATCTTTGCAATTGAAGAAGAACTAAGAAATGCAGGATATATTGAATAAAAATTCAAACGTTTGTAAAACAATGCACAGTATGTTATAAAACATTTTTTGGAAAATAACTATGAACGAAATCAGACGAGAAATTGCAAAAGAACTTCACGCACCGCTTAGAAAAAAAGTTTAAAAGACGACATGTTATTAGCAAAGGAATCGATGACCTCCATGAAGCTGACCTTGTGGACATGTCCAAACTTGCAAAATGGAATAATGGATTTAAATATTTATTAACCATTATTGACGTTTACTCGAAATATGCATGGGCAATTCCTCTTAAAACCAAAAAAGGAAGTGAGATTGTAAAAAGCTTAAAATTTGTTTATTCTCTAAGTAAAAGATTGCCGAATTATTTTCACACCGATCGAGGAACGGAATTTTATAACAGTGAATTCAAAACATGGTCTCAGAAACAAAATCTAAAGCATTATTCCACTGGGAGCTCCATTAAAGCGAGCGTGGTAGAAAGATTTAATCGAACTCTTAAGGAATCGATGTGGAAAGAATTCACAACACGAGGTTCATACCGATGGGTACATATTTTGCCTGAGTTATTAGTAAAGTATAATCACAAAATACATCGCAGCATCGGCATGAAACCTATTGATGTAAAAAGAAACAATCCACCCAGCTTGCCAACACAATATAATGAAACTTTAAGATAACCAAAATATAAAATCGGTGACATTGTAAGAATATCAAAAATCAAGAAACACTTCACTAAGGGCTACGAAGCTAATTGGACAACGGAATTATTTACAATTTATAAAGTTCAAAATACTAATCCACGAACATATCTTTTAAAAGATAATAAAAATTTGCAGATATTTGGAGCGTTTTATGAAGCAGAGTTACAACGAACAAAACATCCTAATATTTACTTAGTCGACAAAGTACTACGTAGAAAAGGAACCCGAGCCTTCGTATCTTGGCTTGGATTCGATTCAACTCACAACTCATGGATCCCCAACAAAAATATCTTCTAATTACAACAGTGTAAGTTTTTTTAAATTCCTCGCAAAAATATAATTATTATTATTATTATTATTATTAATGTGTCTCTATATATATTTTTCAGCTCACTAAAACCAACACACGCAAGAAAGAAAAGAATGATTGTACTTACCCGTGCACAAGACCAGCATATTTCAACTCTGCAAACAACACAGCATCTTCAATTCTCCGCAGCTTGTTGGAAAAAGAACTACTTACCACTTTAAGAACGAAGATCATATCATTTTTCACTAATTCATATTATATAATTAATGTAAACCACAAATGATCAAATAAATATATATTTTAAAAAAAAATACACTGCACATTTTTTTTAAGCAAACCACTGTCCACCGTCCATTTAATTTAATTTAAAATTTGAACATCATCATCATCATTTTCATCATCTTCTTCTTCTTCTTCTTCCACTCGACGTTCTTCTTCCACTCGATGTTCTACTTCCTCTAATGAGCGATCAAACACTGCCATAACCTCCTCCGCTAATGAAGGATCGAACGAGTTGGGAGGAAGATCAAGCAGGTTGAGTGACCTTAACCCGATCGCTCTGAGTTTTTCAATTATTATATTTAAATTATGTTCCGTCACCCCGTTAAAAGTAATCTCTTGAACGTGGCACGGGTCTCTCACCAACTCCAAAATCTCGCAACTAAAAATCTCTTTTTCACTTGCTGTCAGCGTATCATACCACGCTACCTCCTCCACTTTCATGGCACTGACAACGAAATTTAGTCCTTGCATTCTGGCGCTATTTGTCAATGACTTGATTCCTTGCAGTTTCCTCAACTTTTGTACTAGGCTTTCACAGAGACTCATGTTGATTGTGACATCTAACTACTGCTCCATAGCAATCTCCTCTTATATATATTAAGAAGTTAGAGCGTCAAAAAAGCTCTTTAAAACATTTCACATGAAGCTCTGGGAACCGACATCCAATCTCGTTCTCGCATTAAAAATTACACACTTGAATAATGACGTCTAGGAATCTAAAAACAAACAGATCAAGATTCATTTCACACACTCGAAGATATACATGACATATAAAACGCTGTAACCAGATTGAGATCATGAAGCAAGCCAGAACACAAAAAATGTTAACATCATTTAAATTAAACAGACATAACATAGCGACAACGAGTAACACAAGTCCACTCCCACGCTCTGGTGATATATGCTGTACTTAAACAGAGTTCAGCTTTAGAACGCCACTTGACTTATTTAGCGAGCGCGAGCAAAAAACTTTAACAACCACGCACCAGATGTGCGGAGAGCGCAGACTGGTCTCACGCCTCGCCGCAAGGGCGGGAGCAAAAAAAAGGAACAGATGCACACCACATGTCTGGTAGCGAGCCAGCAATGTCGACGGCCTCACCGTACACTCTCATTCAAAATTCATGACACCAAAGACTCTCTCCACTCCCTTGAAACAATTACCTAAATATAATTCAATAATCAATCAATAATTAATAACCAAGATACACAACTGACCTCTGCTGTCCTCTCCATGCGAACACAAGGCGTGGTGGTCATCCTAGCCATTAACCAATCACCTGATCCCACCTGGACCACATGCTCGCTCTAAGGACCCATGACGTCATCAGGATTACGCAATTTCTGGTCATGATGATGCAATATTCAAAGTCTAGCGAATCCCACTACTTCTGATATACTCTATCGGTGTGAAACTATCTAGGTTGCTGAACTTGCACGGTTTGTCTTCAAATTTCCTTATGACCGTCACGTTTCTCGGATATGAATCCTGAAGGTTTGGTCGAAAATCTCTATTTTGACTTTCGGGCTCTTTACTCCTCTCCTCTAAACCTTCCGTAAACCTGAATAATCTTTCTTCCGGCCTGATTTCCCTTTCTTCCACTTCTAGGCTATTTCTTCTAGTCTGATTCCTTGAATCTTCAAAATCTATCTTCTCCCTTTCCTTTCCTTCTATCTCAGCGATAATCTTCTTCAGCTGTTGGCCTACTTCGGTCTTTAAATCTTCCTTATACGTCTCGAGCTTAGGAACATCTCCTTGATTAAGATTTTGTAATTTCTTGGATACGTATTCTTCTAGTTCATTAGTTTTCTCCTCACTCATGGCATTAACGTTAGTGACAACCATGTCTAGTCGTTCCTCTATCGTTTTAGTCTTACTCTCTAACGATTCTTTCAAAGCTTGCACATCCTGACTAGATTGAGTTCTATCTTCTAGTTGCTTTTCAGTGAGCGTATCAATCCTTTTACCTAAATCCGTTCTTACTTCAATAACCTCTCTATTAATTTCTACTTGGGTACTGGCTAATTTCTTTTCTATGTTATCTTGGATTTGCTTAACATGTTCCCCACTTGATTTGTTCCAATCGTCCTTCCAGACAACTACGTTAGCTTTTAATATTGCAGCTATGTCCTCCTCAATATCTGCCTTTAGAATTTTATTATGGTCATTAACCTGCGTTCGTAAAGTTTCTACGTTACCTTTTAATTCGTTCAGAGAAGCTGTAGTTTTCAACGCATCGTTAGCAAAACGTGTCGTTAAAGCAGTTATATTCTGGGTACACAATTCTTTAGACGCCTCTACCTCTTGTCTAATCTTATTAATGTCCACTTGGACTTTTGTTACATCTACAAATACCGTATTGACTTCTGTTTGTATCTTACCTATGTCAGACTGTACATCAGTGACATCTGAATGCATATTGTTTATGTCAACCTGAACATTAGTGACATCGGCTTGGACTGTATCTACTTTAGCTTGGACATTGGATTTCTCTAATCTCACATTACCAATATCGGACTGTACATTAGACACATCTACTTGCACTAAGTCTTCTTTGGATTGGACTGTATCGACTTTACTTTGAACTGTGGATACATCTACTTGGACGGTATCTACTTTACTTTGAACTTGGGATACATCTGACCTACGCGTGACATTTGCAACCATTTTCGAGGCACTAGTATGTAAACCCTCTAAAGAAGTCTGAACTTCCTGAATTTCAGTTTTGATACTCTCTTTGACACTTTCTGCGACTTTATCTGTAAGAGAACAACAACTTTAACAACCACTGTGTTATGGTCCTCCTTTCGTTCCGCTTCAGTTGTTCTAGGTCCTGCTTGGCTTCCTGAAATTTACCTTCCATATCTACCATATTCGCAGATAAATTTTCCTTTATCTCACCTTTGACAACATTCAAACTGCTCTGCAGTTGCTCCTTCAAATTCTGCTGCAACACCTCCAACACTCTCTTTACAGCCTCACTTGCCATTGAAATACCCTTTATATAATGCTGTAGAGACATAAACGATAACAGAGCAAAATAACAACATCTGAGCAACGTGCTATTCCATATATATTTTTGAGCACCTTAAAGTCTAAAAGTAACTTAAAATTACCTTAGCATTAATTTATTGTACACCCTATGTTGAATAAACTTACTCGTAATGTTCGTTCTCCTGTGATTCACTTAAAATATACTACCACACAGAAAATTCTACCATTACAATCATTAAAACAAGTTAGCTTTAGTTTTAACATGACATTAGCAATCGTCATGTGCCGGTGAAATAAAATAGATATTCAGATCGTAGGTCGATTTTCCGAAACAGTCTACCTACTACACCTCTCTCAGGTTTCTAAGATCTGATCTTTATCTGAATGTAACCTTCCTAATATCAATTTAAATTAAGCCTGTATAACTACACTCACATCCATCCGAAATGGATAAGACATCCCACAAATCTGGTAATTATTTCTTTCACTAGAAATGTTCAAACCAACATCCTTTAGAGACACTACGAAGCTAATTTCGTAGCCCCAAAGTTCATAGAGCGCCATTCCTACTGTACCCGATAATCCGGAAAGGATCCTGTTGGAATATCCATTGCCCCCGCTGGATTGCCTATTTCTAACAGCTCCAGCAAATACTACATTAGAAATCGCTTCCAACATGGCCTTTAGGGATTTACAGACAGCAGTTACAAGAATATTGTGGATCAACAACCAACTCCACGGGGCACTCACCTTTACTTACCACTCTCGGGGACTGGGAATTCAGCTTCGTCTACAATACATCCAAAATAATCTTTACCTTATATTTAAAATGAATCACACTCCAACAACAATGGAAAACAAACTGAATAAAATTTAGTAACCATAGGGTAAACTAATCTAGTATAAACAAAATAACAATAAACGAATTTAACAATAGAAATTAAAATTAAAAACACGCAATCATTCACACCTCCTTTCGACTCTACATCTTATTACAATGCTGTATTAAAAATTATGAGTATAAATCTTGGCTTGTTCTAGGCCTACACTGCGTAAAAATTAAACCGTTTAATGAAGGCTCTTACCTTCGTGGCATTCCAGTTTATAATAATATCCATTATCTAGTGTTGCTAACGCGACACTTTCGAGATTCTGGCTTCTCGGTTACTCTACAATCACAAGCCTGCGTTAGTAGAACGCACGTGCGCTGGTCTTGTTTTATCAATGAAACCTCAGCACCACGCCGCACTCGAAACTGTTTTACAATTTATATACAAGGCGGTGAGTGTATAGTGTACACCTGTTCATATTATGTCATCGCTTTCCAATGCGAACAGAGAATTATTCTCGCTAGTCCACATAGAGACTGCTTGTGTGTGCGTTTATTAAAACACGTAAAAATTAACATTTAGATCTTACAAAAGTGCATACAACTACTCTGTTTCTTAAACAATCATCCTAAAAATTTGTATACACTCTTTCATTCGCACCCCGTAATTGTTCATGACCAATTCGGTTCCACATTTACTCTTAACAGTGAACAACCATTCATACCATAAACATCCGCTCATAAAACACACGCTATTCCAAAACAATTGACTAATAAATCCTACTAAATTATTTAACTACCGGTAATTAAATCATTTTAAAAAAATTATTTACATGAAATATGTTTATAATAATATCCATTATCTAGTGTTGCTAACGCGACACTTTCGAGATTCTGGCTTCTCGGTTACTGTACAATTCTCAACTAAGTATATACACTGGGTTTTCACATAACCGTTCTCTAACAGTCCGTAGTTTTGATATACTGCTTACACATCGTCTTATATAGGTTTCATTACATTGTCGGTATAATACAGTCGACTAATTAAAGTTAACTGTACGTAATTACATAACTTCGGGTAAAATAAAATTTAATAATTGTATTATAGACATGAGTAGACAATCTTTCTCAAGTCGTATTTCCGCTGAAACCCTCCTGTTAACACAGCTAAATCGTTAATTCACAAGAACTGGACTACTTGTATACAACGGATCTTATCATGATCCATGCCTTCTTATCAAAGAACAATAATACTTTGACTTCCCTTAAAAATACGGAACTCCCTCGCATGAGCACTCCTTAGCTCTACAAATCCTCATATAACAGTATATATATGGCATAAACAGTTATCATCTACTATGTTAAACAATAACCAAAAAAGGATTAATTGTTATTAACATATATTATGCAGGTACTTCTCTCAAATAATGGCATGACCCTCAGTATCATTGCACATGACTACTGGATTACAATTATACATGCTTAAGTTCTTCAAACGAAACTTCCAATTGTAATGAACGATATTAGACAGTCGTGATTAACCTCCTAAAGTTTACTCCACAACAAGATAATTAACTGTTAACTCGTCTGTCGCAAATACATGTCATAAAATAATACTTCTGTCTCACCTCACTTATCAAGCTTTAAATTGTTTATCGTTGTAATATCATGTTCACAAATGACGTGATGTTACGCAAATAGAATAAAATAACTCACATGTTATTTATAGTGTCAGATAGAATTCAATCTTGACCGGGATAAACTAGCTTTGAATTCCTAGCCAATGATTTGAATAATCTTCTATCAAAATGTATTTCCTCTGCCATATTAAATGAACAAAGCTCTTAGCTTTACAAATAATGAAAAGGTTTGTCAATGTCGTAATATTTTTCCACTTTACACAAAGAATGTTCATAGGGATTAAGACTTCGGTCTTATCAAACGACTAGTATTTCCTAGATCGTCGACAGTTTATGTACAATAATGATATAACAATATCTTTTGATGTTTCTTCTGTTCTTGAAGTTGGATGTCGTTACATTAAATTGCTCAAATTAAATTTAATAAGAATTTAATTTGAAGCTATGACACAATGTCAGAATACTTGGTTTAAATGAAATTATTAAAATTCGATAGTCGAAACGACTAGTCTTCTATGAGGCAATATCATTCCCCAAACAAAATTTTTAATGTCAGTTCCACAACGGATCCGTAGAATAAAATTGAAAAATAGATGATAGGCAATCATCTCCTAAATAATCTCGAAGCATAAAAATCTCAACACACATCTGAAGTGTAAAATACATGAAAACACTGAAATACATGAAATGTGATAATATAAAATTATGGAATAAGATCGCTGGCTCATGATGTCACTAATCAAGCTCTATACTATTAATGAGATACACTACTACCTTATTTGGACGAAAACTTGAAGATCTATGTAAGTATTCCCACAATACTTTAGATGTTTCCTCAGTACAAGACACTGAGATGGATCTGCATTCGAACATCGGATCTGCGACCTCGGAGATAGTAAACGTCCCTCTCTAGAATTCACCAACATTCGCCTGGGCTCGAACGACATCCTTCTGGCAAATTCTTCCGTGGTTGCTGGGCTACCCTAGCATCTTGACAAATCTCTTCTGTAAAGTCTTCATTCTCCGTCGTAAATATGTATCAACTTCATCATTGGAATATAATTATGGAAATATTCATATAAATAGTGAATGAAATATTTCCATTGCTAATTGATGTTATATTAGTGTTCGTAGACTGACGAAAATGTACATGATGGACCGTACACTACGTCAGTATTCAAGCATACGTTGTCTAACGAAGCTCCATCGTTGTATCTTAACTCCTGCTATCGAATATGTCTCTGGCGCATGACTATCTAGTTCATCATATCAACAATGTTCCTTATGTTGAATGAAGACATTTGAAGAATAATAATAGTCATTCTGTTAATGTTTATATGTTGCGCCAATATTAAAAGTTCTCCGCTACTGCTCACTTGAACTGCGTTCGCGAACTTCACGTTGCAATTTAACATGATATTCAGCTTTATTTCCAACACATTTGAAAATCTATCTTAACAGGCTTATATTGTCGAAACGGTAAGTTTTAAAACGCTCGACTTTTCGCAATATATAGTTTGCGACCTGTTCTTTATATATATCCGCTTATTTAACTTCAGATCACAATTATATATGAGATATAATCAATTCAATGATCCTCGCAACTTCACATAGAATGGAAGTGCGGTGATCTCCTACGTTCCACCTAGCTATACTCGCGTCTCCACAAGTCGACAGTCGTCGCACTCGGACTAAGCCTTGGGATCTCCGTTAACCCAGTAAAAACACTTCCTCACTCTTCAAAGACTGCTGGAATAAGAACATCGATCCTTGGATCTCCCCCTCCAAGTCGAAATTTTGGCGGCTATATCAAACTCCCACCATAATTTTAGCGCGTAGATTACTAATGCTTATTACTGCGTAGATTAACCGATCTGCGGTTTTTAAAGTATCAGACATAATTTCTTTTAATATTCTCCTCATTACCAAATAATAAAATCTTCTTCTAAGGGCCTAAATGCATAATTTCATCATATTGTGTAATTGAAGTTGATCCCGTCTTCAATAAGACCTCTTCTCTTTGGCTCTGGGCTGGTATCCAATAGCATAATTTATAACAATATTTATAATATTAATTTCCAAATTCGCTGTTGCTATGCTAAATATAGCCTTCTAGATGCGTCCATTGTGCAATATATCACGTGATCGGGCTCTCCCACAGCCTCGAGCTTGTAACACCACCCTCCTGTGTCACACTTCCAGAAATTATATTTGCTGGTTAAATTTTATCATGGGGACGGAAAATACTCTCATTTTGTCCCTAAATAATTCAATTTACGGGGGCAGTACATGACTCTATGGCCTATACATTTAACAATCCAACATGGCGACCATCCGAAATATTTAGACGGCTCTGAATATCTACGAATCTATCATAGCAATTAAACTGAATGTTTGTATGCTCATAGGGGCTATGAACTTAAGTTCACCTGTCGGACTTTGAATAACCTGGTGATCACAAATCAAACATAGCGGCGACGCGAAATATTGTGCCCGCTGGCCGAAGGTTTCGGGGAGCCACTGGTTTCAAATGACCCTTCCGAGACCCTCTTCCAGTTAACACACAAGTATAGGGGACGATATATTCATAGGCTGGTGTAGCACAAAGTCAGCACTCGGGGGTGTCGGGAATTAGTGAGGTTCGATCTTTAACCAGCTCAGAGGAAAAGAGAGGTCAGCCTTATGTTAAAATCACAAATAAATTTTATTCAGAGTAAATCCCTAGCCTAGCATGAGAGTTGCAAAACGGCTAGTGCGATACTATTCTGCCCTGAAAGAAAATATAAAAAAGGCCTAAACAAGATCTAAATTACTCTCATGGTCCTAATACAAAATTCGACTAAAATGACAAGCTAAGAGAATGGCACGTAAGATCGGCCCTAAGCAATTACATCGAAATGACTTACGGGTGGATCAAACATCAAAATAATCTACAGCAAAGCAAGACATTTACTTGTTTACAAATACTAGAACATTTACATTTAGTAGCGGGGGGAAAATTTGTCCTATGCTATGATGATGCCATCTCTAACATTTATCTTTAGAGTTAAGTGTTTAGCTAGTCCTAAATATCGTAAATTAATAAACGAGATGCGTTTATTACTAAGAAAATCAAGCTATGTGCACAATGTTACTGAATTTAAAAAAAAGCTATGCTAATACAACACAAATGCATACAATAATTCAGCACTCCTATGGTTGTGCAATTGGCACTGCCTGCGTACTAGATTTGTTACTGTTTGTAACAAATGGTCATAGTGTCAAAGTGTTAAGAAAGTAGAAAATATAGGAATGCCTGCAAATGCGATAGTAATTAAACAATTACATCGACTCATATTGCTACTAATCTGATGTGTGTGCTTCTGTTATCACATCACCAATTAGTTGTCGACTATTCATGTGAAAATGTATCAAAATGTATCCAAAATAGCTTAACAATATCTTGGTCCAGAAAAATAGTTTATTTTTAATGTTTATAAATTTTATTCAGATTCAGGGGGAATTATAAGATTTGTTAGTTTTCAAAACCCTATTTTGATGATTAAGCTTCACACAATTATTTATCCCTGACAGTATTGTTGTTCAGTTTATGGACCTTTAAAAGCGTTCAGTGTATTTAGGTAACGTGTGTATCCAACTTAAGCAAATAACTCTATAGTTTAATAGTTTACGAGACACCCTGTGTCTTCACCAATATTTCATCATACTTAGTAGACATCCTATGTCTTCACCAATTACTTTACTCTTATTTCGGATTCATTGATTCAGGCGCCCTCGGTTTTGGTACGACTTTAATAGTTCATTACAACCGATATAACCACAATAACAATGTCGGAGGTATTTATCCACCGTCACGACTCATATAATACTCTTATAACGTTAATTTACAAAAGTGTGGATTCCTAATTGATACACCTTTGAAATGCTGGTAATAAAGATTATGTGTACAGAAAACACATCCTGACAACGCCTTACATAAACATGAATGCTTCTGATACAAGCTAAAAGTGTGTGTGAGCATTTATAAAATTGCCTCTTTCCTGAATAAAGTCGAACCTGCGTTCATTTGGTTACAAAATACAGTTGCATTCATTGCCTGTGTGGCTTCTCTTAAATAAATAAACCTGTTTTCTATTGATCTGGCCAACAAATGTGAATAACGGAACTATGCATTCCACTTGTAATAATGTCAAGAATCTCACAGCCTTCTAAACAAAATATTGATCCACTGCCTAGAATCGAGTTTGCTGTGTAGTGAACTTGGCTCGGAACCTTGGCCTCGATTTAACATTTGTCAAACTAGTTTATTTGTCATCAGCCTGACAAAATAAAAGTTGATAATAACTGTTTTGAAATGATACAAAATGAGCGTTGAAAATCCAGCCTTCCTGGCGTCTATAAATGTTTAATAAAACTTATTAATTTCCACACGCGTCTTATAATTAACTACCTGCATTGTGTACTAAATAAATGAAACCAAATTAAACTAATCTACTGTTTTCCAACTCTTACAATACGCTATAAATATTTGATCTGACTTACAGATGGAGCATCACTTGGTTCGAGATCCGCCATGAGATGTTATATGCGGTCTCGTGTATGGCTTTAGATTACCATCTCATTGTGTCTGGACATCGTCCGCTGCCAATTCCCCACGCATGATTTAGAAATCACATGCCATCGCGTGGTTGGGGTTGTATTTGAAAATCTGCTGGTTTAGCATTATTGTAATTTTAGCGTTGGTTATAACGTATCACATAATTTAAAAAAAAACTTTCTTGCACTGCGGCTAATATGCGATAAAAAATCGCCCATTTACACTCCGCCACTGGCTCTAGTCGCTTGTTCGACACTCACTCGTGACTTTTGCACTGATATTTACACAAAAATATTAACACAAAATTAAATCAAAAATGCTGCTCATCCGGCAAATAAAGATTGTTCTCGTAGATTTTGGACAGTTATACAGTTAATTAAGTACAGAGTTTATATAACACTGAAGTGTGTGTGTGTGTGTGTGTGAGTGAGACCATGAGATCGTAAAGTTTACTTCACACTAGTTCGTCATTTCACTTCGTAGAATGAAAATATTTCACAGTTTATGTAACGATGAATGTCTTCAGTCTTTAAATTATTAAACAATGCCATGATGGCCATCCATAAGAAAAATATCCACAGATTTTTCATGCCACATGGTTTCCTTCACGGACGTACTTTCACTTGTGCTCCAACATGCACATCGATGTTGTCTCATCCAAAGACAAATAGGAACTGGTGTTACCAAATATGGCGTGCTCTCAGTATATGAGCTGGCCGCGTAAATTGATAGTTTCTTGACTTACGAAGTATGCTGTACTTCAAATATGCAGAATTACTTGGTTATAATAATAGTTGATTTTTGGAATATCCAAAACATATAAAAATATAATCATAAGCGATATTATTTCAGCTTCTTCCCGCCGCTCGCAGGGTATGTTCAGTTACATTTCAGCATAAGTTTTAGTCTCTCTTATCTGAGCAAACATGCGTCAACGGGCGCAGTATAAATATTCACATGTACGTTTCTCGCAATTTAACCATCCGAGTGCAGTGTAACTCGGTACAGTAAATCTTTATACGAATGTTAATCCACTGGCATCTAATTTATTTCAATTGTTTCCATAACCACAAGATGGCAGCTGTGCGAAATTTTAAAATCTCCTTGTTACTTCTTGTATCCTAATCATGCGATTGAAGTTTGAATGCTACACGTACACAATAATCTTCATGTAACAGTACATAACTCTAGGACCTACATATATAAAATCCAACTTGGCGACCAACCGAAATATTTAGTCGGTTCTCAATATCTACGAATCTATAGCAGCAATCAAACTGAAATTTTGTATGTTGATAGTGGCAATTAACATAAGTAGGATGTATGAAAATAGGCTGTATAGTTCTTCACGGAACTACTGGTTAATGATGAGTTTATATGCCGAGTATCACATCTCCCAATTTAACCAATCGGGAGATATTGTTATTCAATGAAATGCAGATCTACCCCCTTAACACCCCTTTAGAACCTGAATATCCAACAAGTAGTTCCGTGAAGAACTATACAGCCTATTTTCATATGTCCTACACAAAATAGGGTGTTACAAAGGCGGCTTCGGTGGCGTAGTCGGTAGCATGCTGAGCTTCTATGCCCCAGATAGCAGGTTCAAACCCGGCCGAAGCCGTCGGATTCTTTAAGAGCGTTAAAAATCCCTCAGTATGCCTTCCTTCGGAGGGGAAGTAAAGCCGGTGGTCCTATGTCATAGATTTATGGCATGTTAAAAAACCTTCCACTAATTGCACCTGTGTGAAGCTAAATTGGATAGGTTAAGAATATAAACAACGCTCTCAGGTTTCTAGGTTCGTTGCCAAGAGCCGACTGCGGTGGTGTCTAGTAGCTAAGTTATGAACTTGGCCTAGCAATCGTTGACGGTGGCACTAGGCGGCAAAAGTAGGAACTATTTGAAAAATTCTAAGTTGCAGTACTTAAATAAAAAAAACAGATAACACACACTAATACAGTCATCACAATTAACTCCGGTTATCAGACACATTCTACACACACCCAAAGTACATGGGGCTACATGACCACGTTGTCACAGCCCCTAAACTTAAGAACCAGCCAACCAACCAGGCTGTTACAAACGCTTTTAAATTGAAATGTATCGTATTATCAACTAGTTATTCTTCAAATTCGACACGTATATAGAATGTAAATGGAAGGCAAATAATTTGAGTCCCAATTTGATCAGTTATGACATCTAGCGGAAAGTTTCCGCATAAGAAATCCATTTACTGAACAGAGAGCTAGATTATAATTTCCGTGGAACTTATGTCATATGCATGCTTCCTCCATGACGTTCTGGTGTGTTTAAGTCTACAACAGCATTCACTAAAATTGTCGGCAAAATCTTACGAATGTGTAGAAATTGGGGTTGCGGATCTTAAGGTACATTCATTCATTCATTCATTCATTCGTTTATTTGCAATTGGGGGTGTGTCCCCCGGTGGCAAAAAAGATATACATAGCAAATAAATAATTGTACATAACAATTCACTAACAATTAAACTGGAGTATTTACGCAAATAGTCAGTCTTTTCTTAAACACACCTGTATGTTTGGGAAAAGGCTCTAAGACTGCGGCAGGTAGAGAGTTCCAATTATCAATGGCACGGTTTACTAAAGAATATTTACCATAATTTGTTCACTGTGGTCGGCCCTTAACTTTGAAAGGGTGATCGCTCCTACCCATGTAAGTAGGCTTTTCCATACGTTTGCTAAGCTCACCCCATGCTGGTTGATTTGTATACGCGTTGTACATAGCGCAGAGTCTAGATTTCATCCTCCTAGCCTCAAGTGATTCCCATCCAAGTTTCTTTAACATACGGCTCACACTGCTCCAGGGATTAAAGTCACTGAGCACAAATCTAGCGGCCTTTCTTTGTACCATTTCCAACTCATTTATGAGCCCTACTTGATATGGATCCCAAACCGCCGAGGCGTATTCCAAAGTGACAAGTGACAAATATCCTAATTCTTTAGCAGAGGTACTACTTCCTTTTAATACCCTCATTACAAAGTGCAGGGATTTGTAAGCTTTAGAAACTACACATCCTATATGACTACTCTATTTCATTTAATTTCTTACGTGAACGCCCAAATATTTGCAAGAATCTTCTTCTACAAGTATTTCCGAGCCAATGTTATATTGAAAATCTTGCCTTCGCACTTTCCCTATTTTTATTAGACTACATTTTCTTGTGTTTATTTTCATTTTATTTTCAATCGACCACTTATAGACCAGGTTCAGGTCATCTTGAAGTACTGCATTGTCTTGTGAGTCATGTATCTTTCGATATATTACACAATCATCCACAAACAAGCGACAGTCACTGCGTATCCCATTTGGTAAGTCATTTATAAACGCCAAAAATAACAAAGTTCCGATTACGCTGCCCTGAGGGATACCCGACGTTACGGTAATTTGATTCGAGAATCGGCCTTCAACTTTCACTTTCTGGGAACGACCCGTCAAAAATTATTGGATCATAAAATTACTCTTCTATCAATCTTCGTCGAAGCTAATTTATGGAGTAGCATGTCATGCGGCACGACATCAAATGCCTTCGCAAAATCTATAACTACGGCGTCGACTGAAACTCCATCGTCTAACGATTCGCTAATATCTTAAAAAAGTGATAGCATCTGACTTTCGCATGAGTAACCTTTTCGAAATCCATGTTGCCTATCATTAAACCATGATAATGTTTCCCACTGTTCCCTCAAGTAGTCGCAAATGAGATGCTCCATCTGTTAACAAACGATGGACGTAAGACTAACCGGCCTGTAGTTGCCCAATTCAAGTCTGCTCCCTCCCTTAAATATTGGGACTACCGTAGCTCTTTTCCAGTCATCCGGGATTTGCGCATTGTTTATGGACACATTAAACACCACCTCTAAGTATCGTGCCACGGCCCTACCTCCTAGTTTAAGTACTTCACTAACAATATTATCAGGAGCCTTCGATATATTGTAACGTAATTTTTGTATTAGCTTTACAATTGCTGACTGGTTTATTTGGAGAAGTGGAGCCCCTGATTCACCGTTAAGGTCCAACACACAGCTATTGGATTTATTGAACACACTACCATAAAATACATTTAATTCATTAGCAATGACTTGCTTCTCAGTAATTAATTTACCGTCACCGGACATTATCATCGACAAATTATTTGAATTTCCCTTTCTTCTCCTAACATAACTGTAATTTTTTTTTTCCACCTATCGCCTCCCGAACCAAGTAAACCTTGCATATAATTGTCATGAGCAGCCCTCTTTTTTAAGACGAGCTCTCTTGATAAGGACTTAAATTTCAACATATACTTGTCACTATCATGTCTTTTATTGTATAATTTCCTAATTTTCCGTTTAAGACTCCTGATTTCCCGTGTGTAATACTCAGGATCTGGGTTTCGTTTCAGTAAGTTAAATGGAACAAATTTATCAATAGCGCTATTTAAAATTTTCAAAAAGTTAGTTCACAGGATATTAATGTGATTTCCTTCCGATGCCCATCCTACAAATAGCTCATTCAAATACCCCTGAAATTTGCCCTGATCCGCCCTGCGATACTGGAATATGATCTTATTTGCTACATCAGAGTCTAATTTTGTAATGTCACCGCATCTAATATTTAATTCAACCCCAGAATGGTCACTAATTCCTGGTACTTTCAGACAGTTAATATACAGCTCTACAGACCTTACGAGATAAACATCTAAGGTATTATTGCCTCTAGTTGGGAAGTCAACTACTTGGGAAAATCCCCCCTCCCTTAAGAATTTGTTTGCAGCGCTCTGAGCTTGACCACAGCTAGTTGACTCACCAGACCAGTCTACTTTGGGGAGGTTTAAATCTCCGGCAATTATTATGCTCTTTTTCATAGCATTACCCGTACAAGTTTTATCATACAGTGTGTCGAGAAGCGAAAAGTTATCTTTCGGTGCTCTATACGCCCCTATCACCTGAAGAGTGAATTTATTCCCTTTATCCGAAATGTGTACACATAACATTTCATGATCCGTATCAGCCCACTTTAAGAAACTAGCTATATTTTTGCGCACACAAATAAATAGCCCACCACCTCGCTTCCCCCGATCTCTTCTGTACATTTCGTAGGTCCCTTGAATTATTTCATTACTATTTATATCCTCATATAACCAAGATTCAGTAGCAATGCCAATGTCCGGAGAATACGTCTCTACAAGATTCCAAAATTCAATTAATTTATTTCCTAAACTCTGACAATTAACCTGCAGTAATCTTAGAGTCTTACCTCCGCAGCAAATATCCCGAAGTAGCTCCTTCTGTTCCCGTCGGCTGGCAACCTCTGGACCTGCTCCTCCTCACAATGGCCGGCACGAACCGATGACCCTGTCATGTAGGCTCCCTAGGTTAAAAGCGGCCCGTCGATTTAAATGCAGCCCGTCTCAGGCGAAGTCACGGCCACCAATCCAGCAGTCAGCATCTACGTACACTAATCCCAGTTGTGCACAAACCCAGTCCATGCGGTCATTTACAGTCTTAACTCGCCTTAACGGAACATCTCCCCGACGAACAATGCCACTCATTATAATTTTTGCATTTCCAAACTTGCTTTTAGCTTTTCTGCCTAGTTCGTAGAGCTCCCCCATGATGTAATCAGCTGTAGCCCTCTTCTTCAAATCGTTCGTCCCAACATGGAGCAACAACACTTTAACTTTGTCACAGTCCTCTACATTTGCTTCTTCCACTTGTTGGGCAAGCTGGTCAATTTTAATCCCCGGATAACACCGCACTTTCGCACCTAATTTCCTCGAGATATTCGCACTCCATCGTATCATAGAATCACCCATTATGATGACATCATCCTCAGTTTGCTCCTGCACGCCCTCTTCCACACTGATCCCAGTAGAAAGCCGTTCAGTCACATCCTTCGCCGTTTCCTCTGATTCACGAAGCTTTGTTCTAAGTTCCTGTATTATTTGATCCCTTGCTTTGATTTGCACCCTTTTGCAATGTTGCCCAGTTTGCTTATGCATTGTAACTACAATGGTTGATCCAATATAGGCTACATTGTCAACTTTCAAATCATGTAATTCATGTCCGACATGTTGGATTTTGAGTGCATGTCAGATGCTACCCTTACCTAATTGGTCAATGAATGAAAATATTGAGCTCTGATTGGTTGGAAAAACTGTGTTAGAATGAAAAGTAGTACTTTAATGACCCCGATTATGCCACAGTTTTCTGACATATAATATTTACATATCGACATCGTCGAACATAAACTATATTTTTGTAGACGTTTTCAGTCAACATGAATTATAATTAATTTCCTAGTGCCTGAAATAATTACATGAATTACAGTAAACTGACCCTTTAATAAACGGAAACTAGTCTTAAACGGAAATATTTGACGGTAACAAATGGATTTCAACCAAATTTTGTATGTGCTTTGTGTACCTTAACTGATATGACAATAGCGATGAATGACATCAAACTCCTTAGAAGAATGTCTATTAATACAGCCATGAAGATTTTCTCCAGTAAAATAATTCCCATTGTGACCTATGGTATTGAGTTGTTTTGGGGCTACCTTAATAAAACCAATCTTAAGAAAATTGAGGCAATTTAATCGACGTTTCTCAAGAAGATTCTCTGCGTTTCCAAAAACACACCATCCCGACTGACTTACGAGCTTACTGGTGAGCCATTCTTCATAGAAGAACTCCGTGTAAAGCTGCTCTTGCCAGCTACAGGTGTCTACCAGGAACTACTGGAAGAGATTCAAGCCAAACGTGAGGCGATTTGGCTAGATTTCTACTCCACAGAAGCTATGTTGAACCCAGCAGAATGGAAAAGACCAGACTATGAGCTGCGTCACACATGGACAAGATTTGCAGTGCATGGTTTTCACTTTCGAGTCAGTAAGACGGAAGTATACCATTCGCCTGCTGCAGAGTGTATTTGCAAATTTTGTGGGAAAGGTTGTGGACGGTATCACGCCCTGGAATGTTGAACGGAAGCTGTCGCTCAAGGAACTGTGTAGCGACAATGATCCTCCATGTTAGTCTGAAATGTACGGTAGTATTGTAATTTTTTTTTCTTTGGCCATTGGCTGTAATTAATTTTTTATTTTATGACTATGCGTATTCTTAAGGGCAACCAGGTCTGCTAACTGTTAATAAATGCTCTCTCTATTTGATTACTCTATTATCAATAGGCTATATCAGAAGGTATGCAAGCCAACAGCTCAAAACTTTGAATACGTACAGTACCGGACATTCTAGATTAGTTTGGAGTAACTAATAAACGTCAGTGCTGCCAACACGTTCATAAGCATGCTGATAGGTCCAGTTTTAAATACAAGTAACTACTATAGTAACAAATCGATTTCATCCCAAATCGATGTTCAGGCACGCTGTGAAAGTGTACCTTTTCTATTGTATTAAAATATTACCTAATGAATGGGTAAATAAATGTTATTAAAGTCAATAATGTATTGAAACTACATGAGGAAAGCGTTGACTTACTAGATCGATTCGGGCAAATGTGTGTCTATCTGTCCTTCTGTCTGTCTGCCTGTCTGTCTGTGCCCCCCCCCCCTTTCCTATCATTCTGTCGGTATTTGGTTGAAGTCAAATGGATAGCATGGACGTTACATAGAGTTAGACATTGGATCTACCAGCGCGCGTAAAATCATGTTGGCAACAATGTCATGCATGTGTTGCTAAGAAATAATCTGCAATATTATGATCTATAGTTGTGCCAATTTTGGATGAAATACATTTGTTAGTATAGAAGGTACATGTATTTAAAAATTGGACCTCTCAGCAGGTTTAGAATCATGTCGGTATCATGTGAGTGCCAAATTTGGTACAGTTCACATGCATAACATCTGAGATATCCAACATAGAGCTGAAATTTCAATTGCGATTTTTCTGCAGTTGGTAGCACTGGCATTATTTTCAAATATAGCCTTGAGATATTCAGGTACATTCATACCAAATTTGGCTTTGATATCTGCAGCCGTTTAAGAGTTGATATGGGGTGGGGGCACACACAGACAGGCAGCCAGACAGAAGGAGAGATAGACGCACATTTGCCCGGATCGATCTGATATGTCTACGGTTTCCTCATTTTTACAAAATGCGAAAAGTAGGCTAATATTTCTGTAGTCATACACTATCTTTCAAATATTAAATATCCTATTAAAAATATTGTTAATTATAATCGAAAATAATGTCTAATTAGATAAATCATTAAAATACGGAAAAATGTATAATTTAAATTTAATTTAAAAATCAGATCTGTTACAATTGAATTATTATTGAAATAAAAAAAGCATATGGAAATATATACAGTATCTTACTAGCAGAAATACCCGTTCTTCGAACGGTGTTCGGTGTTAACACCAGACATTATCAATTGAGCTACTGTTGCAATGGTTAGCGGTTTGTCATTCCTTCATAAGTTTATCAGAACGAAGTTAGTTTTCTAGGAATATCACACACACTGATAATTTAAGGGCCTTAAAATGTGGTTTTCGGAGACCCTTTATAGACTCCCGAATTTTGTGTCTCACATTGAGAAGCGCAACATATGCTTTGGTCGTCCTTCTAGGATAATGTTTATATTTCGCCTATTTTCGCTTGTATTTTGAGAAGTTTTTCCCTATATCCACCCATCTACTGTATGAAAAGTACGGTGAAGAGTTTAATAAATGATTGGTGTATTGACTCTCATGGTTACCTTACCTAATTTTTCGATGCACCAAGCATCCGAACACGAGTTATAGGCGTACATAAAGATACATAGAAAGACATACAATTCTATTGTCTACAACATATCACCCAGTTAACCAAATATGGGTATATCTACCACACAGTATCAAACAAAATCATCCTTACGATGAACCCGTATGTCGAAAAAAAAAAAAGATTATTTAAAATGTGCTCTCAAACTAAATTCACCTAACGTGTACTTCCTGACGTGAAATAGAATTGAAAGCCTTGTAGACGAAACGCAATACACCTCACATAAAAACTGACCCTCTACGTTGTGTTAGGTCCCCATACACAGGAAGATCTCTCTCATAATTATAATGGCTTGTGGTGCATGAAAATCAGGTTCTTTAGCCTCAAATGGCCCAAATTAATAAAAGCCACAAAAAATGCTGATTCAATTCAGGAATTTTTGAAAATAATGTTGCTGTTTGGAGATATAATAGACCTTCTCTACTATATGTCGCAGGTGAAAATTGCATGAAAAAATTCTAGGTTACCCCTTGACACCCTTAATTGCATTGATGAATTATACAGTCTACGTTGGTTCAGTGATAACCTTATAGCCATTTGCAAACTTTCACAGAAATGTAATAAATGGAGTGACATTGCTTCTTACAGAAATAGATGGAAAGTTGGATGCCACCCATTGAGATAATGTTGTCATGGTTACCGATTTGCATTCCTTCATTAGTTTTTTAAATTAAATTAAATTAGTTTTCTAGGAATATTTCAGAAACTGTTGGTTTTAGAGCCTTATAATATAGTTTTCGAGGACCCGATAAGGCCCCCGGGGTTTGTTTCTGGCACCGAGGGGCTTTGTCTCGTCGTTGTACGCCTTAATACGATACTACTACTACTACTAATAATAATATAATATAGGGATAGGAATATAATAGACCTGTCGTACCACACCCGCAGGTGTAAATCGCGTGGAAAAATTCTAGAGGACCCCTTGATCCCGTTAAGCGCATTATACGTATTGATGAATTTTACAGTTTAATATTTGGTTCCGTGATAACCTTCTAGCCGTTTGTAAACTTTCACACCAATGTAATTAATGGAATTGCATTGCGTCTTACAGCAATAGATGGGCCTCTGAGAATCTGTTGCCATGGTTACCGGCTTGCATTCGTTCATTAGTTTATTAATTGAAATTAGTTTTCTGGGAATATATCAAAAACGGTTGGTTTTAGGGCCTTAAAATGTGGTTTTCGGAGACCCTTTAGGGCCCCCCGAGTTTTGTCTCTCACATTGAGGGGCTGAAAATGAACTTTGTCTCGTTCTTCTACGCCTATTTCAGCATGTATTTTAATGGGGTAGGCCCCCTTTTATGAGAGGTACGGAGAATAGTTACATCAATGATTAGTGTCGTGCCTCTGGTGGATATCTGTATCAAATTTTACGTTGATATACCCAGACGTTCTCGAGTTATAAGGGAACAAAGTTGTCCACAGACAAACAAACAGACAGACAGACAAAAAATATTTTCGCGCGCGTCCATCAAAAAAAAAAAGTCTGAAACGCGTAAATAACTCAATTTTCCGTAGAAATTCAGAAAAAAAAAACAGACAAACTTTCATTTTTATATAATTATATAGAGATATAGGCTACTGCACCGTTCGGTGTTGACCGTGTTTTATTGCACAAATTTAGGTTTTACTCGCTAACCGTTGCACAGTGGGTTAAAATCGAAATCTAGGACGACAAAAGTATTTATTTGCTTAATTAAAAAATCAAAATGTATTACTTCTACAGCATTCTCTTACAATTGCCGCTCACTATTCTGGGAGATAAACGCATCTTAGTGTAAATCTGCCACCACTGTTCGAGCAGTCTGAATTGGAGGGTGATTGTATGTGGCTGTGGTTTGGTTGTCTTGTGGTTAGAGTGATGCTCTAAGATGGAACATGCAGCTGAAGCTATGATCTTTGTAACGTGGTTCAGTTATTAATGCGCGTAGGCCTAATTGTTACGTAATTTTAGATATATTTGCATTATATAATATTTAGCAATTATTAGCCTACTTTCGATTTTTGCACAAAAAATGAAAGTAGACTTATGAGATCAACACAGGGCGAAAAAAGTGTGTCTGTCTGTGTGTGTGTATGTGTGTGTGTGTGTGAGTCTGTGTGTGTGTGTGTGTATGTGTGTGTGTGAGTCTGTGTGTGTGTGTGTGTCTGTGTGTGTGTGAGTGTGTGTACCCTGAATGTCTGTCCCCCCCCTATCAATTCGAACACGGTGAATGCGAATTGAACGAAATTTGGTACAAAGGTAGCACTAGCAAAGGACACCTCAGTGTCATGTTTTATATCGCCGCCATCTTTACTAAAACTGAATGGCGGCCACTCAAACGTTCAAAACGTAAAATCAAATAACGACTAACCAAATCATCCGATCTCTACCAAATTTGGTAACAACATACCTTCGTATAGGATGCGTCTTGTGACCAAACTACAAGGTCGTCCGGCAAACCATTTCAGGATGGCGGCCGTGCGAATTATGCAAACTTTATAATCCATATCATGGGACCCACCAGTTCCGATTATCGAGCCGAGAATCGTTTTAACTGTTCTAAAGGAAGAGGCACGTTCGAAATTAAAAGTTTATTTTGTAATACTATAGTGCAGACGTGATTTTAAAAAGCTGAGCTGATTCAGTAATAAGACAAGATGGCAGCGGATATCTTGTGCCTGACTTAAATTTCACTAATTTGAATATTGCATGCAATATAGCGTACTGATAGAAAATAAATAAACTTTGTATGAAATGCTTTATATATAAATAATATACTCCAGTTATGAAATCGTTTAGTATAAAACAAGCTCTATGTAAGTCATTTTATATAGAACGATATTCGTCGACACAATTAGCTCAGTGGTAGAGCGTTAGCCTATCGCTCAAATGCCTATGGTTCAAACCCGATCAGAGCTAGGTTTTTTGCTTGAAATGTTATATGTTTATTGTTTTGTAATGACTCAGATGTTTTAAAATTAAGCGTTATATTGTGCATATTATGGTGTAAAATATATATTTAATTAAAACATAATTCGCCAGCAGATTTACTCGAGATATCTAGCTGCCAAAATGCTAAGATGGCGGACGAGATCGAAAGTCGGTTGCAAATTGCTCTCAGATTTCTTCAGAATACCGCTGATGTAGGTGGATATATGAAGAAAGAAACTAAATATGATATTCATAAAATGGTGAATGTCATTGTAAATTGTTTTAATGACATGAAAATCATGCTAGTTACTAACAATAGTACGAGAAATCAGTTTCCTCAGCAAGAGGTCAATGAGGTTATCCAAAAGGATGGTATATCCATGTTAGAATACCTACTGAACTGGTGGCGCCATCTCACGGCAACTCGCCTAGTTTACATAGCTATAGTCAGTCGCATGACGGATCACAGAACATTCAGAAGAATGAAGGAATGAACTCGAAGACGACACCTAGTGAGCGACGAGTTGATGCAATTGGTACAGAACAACGTGGTCACCATCAGGTGCTATCTAGCGGACACTCGCAGAACAGTTCTGGGAGCAACTGACATGGCATGGAGATAACACCTTTCGAGGTGAGAGGTGAGGCCATGCTTTCAGAACAGCACGTTCTGGGTCAGGAGCAATCTAGTGGCCAACCGGTCAACCTCCAATTGGGCAAAATAGATCCTCTCCCCGAACACGACATGGAGGTAAGAATTACAAGGAAATTAACGCAGGATATGCAAGCCATGGTTGAGACTTTAACAGTCAATCTTAAGAGGATGGTATGTGAGGAAATTAATAAGAGAACTTCCATTCATGATACTGAACTTATCAGCCGATGTGGTAAGGACGATTGCGAGGAAATACCTTGCTCACAACGAATAATGAAGTGGTGCAAGCAATCACCTCTAATACGACATCTAACTTGCTCACAACGAATAATGAAGTGGTGCAAGCAATCACCTCTAATACGACATCTATGGAACCTTTGATGTATCAAAGCCGTGCATACAAAGATCGGATTGTCGATTATCGACCTGCACAACGTAAACCCCTGTACTTGAACTCGCAGTCATCAATCTCGACAACAGTAGAACCATCACATAACATTCAGAAGAATGAAGGAATGAACTCGAAGACGACACCTAGTGAGTAGTACGTCAAATATAACAGAATTACAAGCGGCAGAACCAAGAGCATGGTTATACATAGGGCGACTCCACCATAACGCTACAATAGAAATGGTGCAGCGCCACCTAACCAATCTTCATGTGACAAATATAATCGAGTGTGAAGAACTTCCTACCAGCGACACGGTTAAAGCTCTAAGAGTAGTTATACCTCTACATGAACTTCCAAAGGTCTACGTTCCAGGAGCGTGGCCGAGTGGTGTCATCGTGAGACGATATCGGCTTTTTCGCTCCCGCAATAGAGGAATTTCACTTCCAGCCTAACCAGCTTCACGTCTTACTCTGGAATGTTGAGGGTCTTAAGAGCGCCACAACATTCACTAACAATAACCTACTGCATTCTCATGATATACTTATATTACTAGAGACTCTTTCGACCAAACCCATAGACATTAATGGATTCTACGCACAGCATATACCTGCAACACAAGGTCCAAGAGGTAGACCAATGCGTGGCACCTCCTGCTACTACAAACCCAGCCTAGGTAAAATTCAGAGTACGCACCAAGAGCATGACACGTTGATAAACTTCGAATGGATATCAGTGATTGCCATATATGCACCGCCACTAACACCTATTGAAGAGTTGATAGCAACCATCATGCTTTTCTTGGGACACGTAGCTCCAGGCAGAGACATAATACTGGCTGGAGACCTAAACTGCAGACTAGACATTGATAATCAAAGAGCGAAAGAACTTCTTGAACTAATGACAGAGGAAGGTTTTATCCTTGTTAACAAGGTTGAAGACAGAACTTATTTTGCACATTCAGGGTGTAGCACAATAGATTTAGTTTTTTATAAAGGCTGCAACATTAAGCTTCTGAACTACACTGTATGTCTCACTTCAGAGGAGGCGCTGATAAAGAAACATTGTCCAGTCTCGACCCACTTTAACATCTCAAGATTGGATAAGAGAGAAAAACCTGAATATACTAATCCTTCTCGACAGATCGATAAAGATGTTCTTAAACAGAACTTTGAGGAATGGAAAGAACCTGATAATTGTATGGAGAAAAACAATATTGACGCAGCCGCCTTATCCCTGGAGAAGACAATTAAATCTGCATTTGTGTATCAGCGGAAAAGAAGATCGCGAATATGGTTTGATAGAGAATGCTATTTGTTGAGAAGAAGCGTCCTTGAGGCCATGCATGCAGCAAAATTCAATCAGAACCAGGAGGCAATAAAACATTACAGCATCATTAAGAAGGAATACAAAATGCTCTTATCTGTAAAACGAAATTAACATCTGGAAAAAGAGGCGAGAAGGATAATAGAAGAAGCTGTTAGCGATCCATTTCTAGCATTGAACCCTAGGAAAATACAATATAGTGGAAAAATAGAAATGATTGAATGGGAAGAACACTTCAGGAACATACTAAACGTTGAAGAAGATCTTGGCAATCCCGTGGTAGCTTTGTCAGGAACATACCAAAAAGAAACTGACCCGTTCACAATGGAGGAAGTGCACGAAGCTATTATGTCACTAAAAAACAGTAAGGCCTTTGGACCCGACGGTACATGCAATGAACATGTGAAAGACTCATCAGAGGTATTACTTTCAGCAATTTCGGACCTAATGAATCATTGTCTTCAAATGGTTAACATCCCCTCAGCATGGAGAATTTCGACTATCAAAGTGATATTTAAGGGGAAAGGTGACCAGTCAGATCCGAACTCCTACAGAGGGATTGCTATAGAAAAGACCATGATGAAAATAATGACAAAGCTCCTTACGAAGAGGATCACAGAAGAAGTAGACCATAAACTCCCAGATGAACAGTTTGGATTTCGTAAAGGACGGAGTGCCTTTCATGCCATTACCAACTTACTCAATGACATTGAAGGAACACTACGACACCCTGGTGGAAAATTTTATGTCGCTTTTGTTGATTATGCAAATGCTTTTGACATGTTAAGCAGGCCTTTAATACTCGCAAAACTGGAATCCATACTGGGTGAGGGTAATAAACTAACGAACCTGATAAGTAACATTCTGACGACAAACTTCATACAAATAGATGACAGTGTCTCAACCTCGAATTTGATAATGCAAACCAATGGAGTACTTCAAGGAGACCCACTTAGCCCCCTCCTGTTCAACATAGCGACATATGATGTGGTGATGGCAACTAGGCAAGGAACAGCAAATCTCACAATATTATTATACGCAGATGATATGGTCATTGGCTCGAGATCCATTACTGAAGTTCAAAAAGCCTTAGGCAATCTAGATAGGTGGGCAAAGGACAACAAGATGATAATAAACACAGAGAAAACAGTGAAAATGACGTTTCGGAAAGGAGGCAGAGAGGCTTCAGGAGACAGGATATTCCTAGGAACGACTCCCCTTAAGTCAGTCAAAACATTTAAATATCTAGGATTGACAATGCAAACAACAGCAAGAGCCTACAGAGTCCACATAAAATCTCGAGCAATAGCCGCTACCAAAGTCATATATGACATCAAAACAATCACGAAGCTCTCTTTGGGAACTGCTATGACATTATTCGACGCGAAAATAACGCCCATCGCCACATATGGACTTGAAATCATATGGGAGAAATTATCCCTGGCAGACTTGAGGACGCTTGAAGCAGTCAAATCGCGCTTCCTGAAGGCTACCCTGGGGATATCGAAATATACAAAATCAAGATTAGCATATGAACTCGCCAGGGAGACCTTCTTCATTGAGGACCTCCGGATGAAGAGAGGGCTACCATCCACAGACGCCTGGAAAAAACTAATGCAGGAAAGAATACAGAAAAGGGACGAAATCTGGTTCGAGTTTTACACCACGGAGGCCATGATGACTAGGACATGGATGAACACAAATCAAGACTTGCGACACTTTGTCAATTCGATGGCGGTACATGGGTATCACCATAAACTGTGTAATACCGAGTACTTTCATGACCCTGATGAATCCTGCGTATGTAAATTATGCGGGGTGCAATGTAGTAGATACCACGTACTTTCTTGTGCAAATCGGGGATCATCTATTGTAAAATTTAGTGAATGACAGTTTGTTTTCATCAATATGCACAATTTGTGCATAATAATAAAAAGGTAACTGCACGCCGACGTACTTATTAACTTCCAGATTTTATTGAAAAGTTTCTTCTTCTGGCCGCTAGAATGCACTCGCCCTGTTAGGATTATATTGTTCAATATTTCACCACTAGATGTCACGACTAGTCTAAGTGGGGCTCCATTGATTACTATACCATTGGCATTCTATGCGCATCGAATTTGAAGAATGACAAGATGATACTACGATACATTTTTACTTTTTATTTTAAAGGGTTTGTAACAGCCTATTTTGCGTTACTTGAAAATGTTATTTGAAGTAAAGAACAAAACGATTTCACATAGTAACTGAATTCAAGCCGTTGGTGTTAGTTCAGGTTATTAATTACTACTTTTATTTCAGGCAAATAGCAATCGAAAATATCCACATAGTTTGTATACACACGTCTCTGTAGGGTCATGGAAAGATTTGTTAATTCAATTAGGGTTGTGAAAGTCATGCACAACCAGACGTGTAAAGACATGCCTCAACTCAAAGTTGGATGTTGCCCACGGCAGGTCGTATATGTAATAATAATAATAATAATAATAATAATAATGTTATTGGTTTTACATCCCTTTTAACTACTGCTGCTTTTAGAGACGCCGGGGTGCCGGAATTTTGGCCCGAAGGGGATCTTTAACGTGCCAGTAAATGTACTGACACGGCTCCCTTGCATTTGTGCACCCTCAAATGCCAGCTGACTGCGCCAGGATACGAACCTGCAACCTAGGGCCCAGCAAGCGAGAACGTTACCGCTGAGCCACGCAGCCAGTCCGGTCGATTATGTCTCCAGATCCATAACATTCTTGATATACTTCTTATCTTTCTTTCTTTCTTTCTTCAATGATGGTAGGAGTTTTTATCTAGGTTGTGGCGTTTGGTAGAGGTAAATCGTTTTTAAGGTCTTCAACAAAGAATAGTTCTATTATACTCTTTGATAATAACAACGAGTTATAACTATACTCATACATTTAGGAGAAAGTAGGCTATATGTTCTTTACTGAACATCTTGTTTTTAAAATTATATTTTCACTTAGATTTTTAGTATGTCGCGTAGGTCTGCGTCACTTTCTACTTAATGATAAAATGTAGATGACGTCTTGTAGTATACGCCTGTTATAAGATTTTTTGCATCTTTTTGCAACTTTAGTTATTTTACGTTATAGAAGATGCCGCGCAACCAGTTCTCAATGTTTACTACTGTTTGAAGCACTGGGCTCGACGATTATGTCAAAAGTGGAACTTTGTGACTTTGTCAAAAGTAAATTTGGGGTAGAATATTGTTCTGAAGAGATAACTGAATGCTCTATCCAACTCGTAGTCATAGATAATTTCTTGTATGTGTAGACGTAGCTTAAAAAGGTCTTAACTGATGTTTATTAAGAAGTAAACAAATGATATACGTTGCATTCACTCTAAATTCATGATTAGAACGTAAAAATAATTTTGTCCCCCTAGATTTCGATTTTGACCCACTGTGCGTTGGAGATACACGAAAAGTGATAAGGACCTTTCGGATAGAAAATTAAATGTTAAAGCTCGGTGTATGCCATCAAAAGTTTGCTATTTCTTAGCGTTCTCTTTTTATTTGAAATAGAAATATGAGATTTTGAAACCAAAGGGTGTAGTGACGTCTCAAATGTGGGTTTTACTCGCTAACCGTTGGAGATCCACGAAAATTGTTAAGGACCTTTCGGATAGGAAATTAAATTTTAAAGCTCGTATGTGGCATCAAAAGTTTGCTATTTCTTAGCGTTCTCTTTTTATTTGATATGGAAATATGAACTTTTGAAATCAAAGGGTGTAGTGACGTCACTAAAATGGCCGCCATTTTTTAATAGTGCAAAATATCGAAATCAACAGTATCCTATATGTAAACCTGGTAAATCAACTACATCCAAGCAACATTTCATTAAAATCGAACCAGTGGTTCTTGCGTTATTGGGTAACACAGACAGACAGGCAGACAGAAAGACATACATCATCTCATTTTTATATATTAGTATGATGATATATTTAAATTGAAAGTCTGTATGTGGGTATGTATGTGTGTGGTTGTGTGTGTGGGTATGTTTGTTCCGAATACAAATCTACACTGTTCCCCCAATGTCAGCCAAATTTTGTATACACATAGTTCAGGACCCAGAAGAAACCCCTGGCTACATGAATTTTCGATAGTCTTTCTCATTCATCTGATTTTTGGCCTTTTTGCACTCAATCAAAGGCTAATAAAGTCAGAAAATAAACTGATGAAGTAAAATAGCAAGGCCGGCCATCTCCATAGCAACAGTAGCTCGAGACGGGACCACAAAGTTTCCATGTATCTCGGTAAGAGGCCATGCTACACCCACTGCCAGCTAGATCGCATCCCTCCAAGCACCTTTAAACTGCCTGTCCATTCAACACAACATAGGTTGCAGCACCAACCCACTGTGATCGCCGCGGCATTTTCACTGCCAGCTGGATCGCTTCCCTTCTAGCTGCTTTAAACTGCCTGCCCATTCAACACTCAGACGCGTACAGGATATACTGTATATTAAATCACCGCTAGGCTGCAGCGTCAACATACCGCGTCTTTTTAAGGGGACGATACCTGAAACGAAGGGATTTTAACTTTGGAGGCTTAATATCGAGATTGAAAAAATGCGAAAACATGGCACTTAGTTCTTTTGTTATTCAATTGGCATTCAATTGCATTTAAGAAGCATAATATTTTAACAATATTTTCATTGCATATTTTCAAAGTTATCTTGCTTGTAAGGGAAAATCAACATAAAGTTGTCACAAACAACAATGTCCACAATCATGAAACCAGAGGGCAGAATGACAATTTTCAAAAGAGGGTAAATATACAATATGCAGAAAAGGATCCTTTCTAAAAAGGAGCTATAAACCACAATAAGCTTCCAAACCACTTAAAATCTTTGACTGGAACTGGGTTCAGAAAGTCTCTCAAGTTATACCTAGCCAAGAAAGTGTTGTATTCTTTAAGTGAATTTTAAAGAAACATGTAACTGTTTAATTATGTAAAAAAGTTGTAAATATGTACATTTAACTGTGAGTATGGTGTGTGTCGTATCCAATTCTGTATGATGCAGGTTCTGGAAATAAAGAGTTTTGTATTGTATTGTATTGTATTGTATAGCATAAAGTATATGATATTAATTCAGACACATACTGAACCCGCTGAGCTATGGTTCATGTGATATTTTTATAACAGCACATTTATGATGGGATGTAGTACCTTTGAACACACCCAGAAAGCCACGTGGAGCTGAGAGCTCACGCTATACTCTTTGAAGTAGAGGTGAATCGCACTTTTGACTTTGGTGAAGTCTGCTAATTCGTTATCTGAGGTCTTATTAATTAATTTTATCTTTCCACGAGACTCAGAATATTCCATTTCGTCATGCAGCATTATTAAAACATTTTGGAAAATGTTATTTTCGCTTAAGGTAAGGTAATATCCTTGCAGATACGCAAACAGGAATGTAAGTAGTCGCTCAACGACTTCGGTTTGACGACCTACATCCTAGAGGAACTCAGTGCCTTGCACTACGTCTGGAGAATCCGCCCCGTGTAGGCGTGAAATGGTATCTGTCCTATAAGACGTAGAAAATATCCGCTGTTTAGCGTGGAAGTTATTATCAGGTGCCATCGTGCACGAATATAATGCAAATCACTGTTATTTATGCACAGTGAGCAACAAGAAAGCATATTGTGAAATAATTGGCAAGTATAGTGAATATTATAACATTACCGTAACACCACATTTTTGTACCCACGTGTTTGTGGAGGACCGAGTGCCTGGTGAAAAATATAGAGGTAAACGTGTTATGACTACTTTGAATAAGTGTGATTAAGAATGTATAACATATTTGAATTGCCACAGTGGATCTTTCAATTCCAAAACGACGCACGTTTCACGGATGCCACGTGATGTAAAAGTGGCGTCAGCACACGTGAAGAACCATAGAACAGTGCTTGTCCACGTATTAATTCATATCTGCGAAGTAAAGGCTGTGTTATCTATTGCAATTAAAGCCTGTAACATTTACTACGAACATCGTGATTTTCGAAGTGAAAGAATGAACTACTACACGATTTATTTTACCACCCACGTGATCAGACTATTCTACACCATGTTTGAGACCGACATCATGGGCTAATACCATCATGGTATGAGAGTGATGTTTCTATTGGAACCAGCATGATGGTGGAACTTCCAGAACAGCGAACGAGGAGGAAGGAACCCAGGATGCCATTCCCAGGCAAGTCCAGTACATCCACGAGGTTGTCGACAGGGACAGATCGAACCCTGGTCTCTGGAGGAGTCCAGATGGGAATCCTGATGAGGATGATGCCGTTCCGGAGAGCCAGGAATGAATTTGTACAACCCTTGTCGTTGAATAGAGGGCTGAGTGCGAGCTCCTCCATTTCGTGAGTTTTTGGACACCCTTTCTTGTTCTAGTTTCTGGTGGTATAGTAGGTTTAATGTAGTTTGTGAACCAACCGAACTCAGTGTCAGCCATTTTTATAGGTAGGGAATGTAACTAGTCTATTTAGATGTCATTTATTTCAGTAAGAGTGAGACACCCTTGGGTCAGACATTTTGGTCAACCTTGGTGCAGCTTGATGAACGTCGTAGAACGTCAATGCCTATCTTTTGCTAAACGTGACCGTAGTCATTTGAGGCTACTTTGTTCAACCCTATTTGGGGTAATTTTTCAAGTCTTTGCTGACTTTATGTATGGCAATCAGATGCCATGGTTATTTCTTTAACTGCATTCTTTGCAGCCAGTCTTTGTTACACCCCTGACTTCGTTAGAACAGTCGTATCAGTTAGGTAATCGACTGTAATTACCAGTTTTGTAACTGCATTATATTTCATTTGAAATGAGCTCAGAAGCCATTCTTGGTCAAGTGTGGACCTAATAAGTAATAGGATTGTTTTGTTGTCTAGCATCGAACCCAGTTCCCAACGTATCATTAAGCAGATCCAGAGTGTGGAATCTGCGCCACAATTATTATTTTGTTAGTGTCATGTGAAGACACGTATTTATTTGATGTTGTACAAGCAACTACTGAATTATATCGTTGTAAGCAAAGAGCTCCAGCAATAGTGACATTGCTATCATTTAGACGTCTTTGGTTTGAAAGACAGAATTATATTATTGTATTCAGATTTATAGCGTGTTTTTTATACACGTATTCTTCGAGGTTTATAACCTATGGTAAAGTTTTTATGATGAGGCCAGATGTACAGTTTTTATTTTGTTTAAATCGCCGGCCTTGATAGTTAGAGTGTTGTGTCAGCCGCGCAGGAATGTTGTAGCCTGTAGCGACACAAACTGGTTTGTGACTTAGTGCCCTTGAGAGCACGCTTGTTATTGTGAGACAGAATTACTTTGACAATAGACAGAATGCTTGTTGTATTCGCTTTTCCTTTCATTGCAATTTAGCTCATGGAACCCAGTGTCCATTCTTGTATCTGATCACATGTTTTTATAGATTGTTTTTTGTTAGTTAAACGCACTGTTGCGTGTACCGTCGTTTGACGTGTACAGTTATGTCAGGTTTTCTATAGTATGTTGTAGGCTACCGTGTTATAGGAGGAATTTATTGTATGAAGGTATTTTGTGTGTACCTTGTCCGGGATTATTCCCGTTGACCAGATGTTATTGGAGGGTTACTGAGTGTGCAGGCCCATCCCAGAGTTATTGAACGCGAGCTTTGCGCCGCTGGTAACTTGTGTTATTGTGTGTCCGAGTTGTTATTGCTCGTTGATTATATTCCGACTTTTGAGTCGAGGCTTTTGGTGGAGAATGATCTCAGTGGAGACACTCCGTGCCCAGGCTATTGTCAGTATTATTCGCCATAAACCAACGATAAACCTAAACCGACATCTTAATAATAAAACGCATAATTTTGGTAAAACAAAAGCTAACTAACGAATTCTTTCTATCTAACTTTGTTCTTTTGCATTTGGAACCTGCTGACATAGCCGTGCTGATGAAGGTATTTCCTTTGGAGGAAATGACTAGGACAGCTGACACGTATTGTAGCGACCTGAAGCATGCTCGAACCTTGAGTTCGTAGCTTGTGGAGCGCAGGCCATGCGATGTTAGACGCAGTCTTAACTACGCTGTCGTCACCGTAACTACACACATTAGATGACTATGGCTTACAAAGAGTAAACCAAGGTGCAGGCAGGCATTATAATAAAACTGTGTCTCTTTCATTACTTATTTATGATGTACAAGTGTATGAATCCTACATGTTACCTTATTGTGTGCTGTTAGCACCTAGTTACTAAGAATAATTAAATGTTTTTTTACATGGCTGTTCACTTAGCTTTCAATGTAATTGTTTTCTATTACGGACGTCATCGCCGTAAATTTTGTGATTAACTGATAGGATTTAGCTAGATGAATTAACGTTAAATGTAAATGTGGAGATGGTATCATCCTAACTTAGATTTGTTTTGCTACCCTGTTAAATGTAAATTCAGATATTAGCTTGATCTTGTAACTTGACCTAGGGACTTGCGTCGTACCATTTTCCTAGTGTTGCTGTTGTTGCTTTATTATTGTGAGATAGATCTTTCGCGAGGGTTTTCCGTAACTTCTCAGAGGGACCTGCTCTTTATTTTTGTTTGTTTATCAGCTTGCGGATTAGCCGATTGAAACCCTCCGAACTAGGCTAGGGGCTTGTGAATTTTAACAATAAATTTTCACGATGTTTTACATAAGTCTGGATGTTTATTTTCTCAGTAGTTTTTAAGGTGAACCTTTCCTTAGGCAGTCTATGACCATCGTCACCATGTACCACGATCCCTGTGGACTACAGTTTCTCGTGCCGCTTTGGCCTATTTGGAAGTTCACCTGATCCTCACGGCAATTATGTCCGACGGGTGAGATGTTAGGGAAGTCATTTCGGTTGTTGGCTATCCTGACAGCTCCACCGTCGGTCTCAATACTTACGGGCAAATTTTCAATTTAAAGGAAAGCGAAATTTACATGGTGGTGGAGGTTGATTGTTTTCAAGGGTTGAAATGTCTAGCTCATTTGCCCGTAATTATACGGTACGGATGATAATAAACATACAACTCCTTCCAACTAATTTAAATCTAACTTACATACTAGACGAAATGAAATGAATAAGGGCAATAAAAACAGGGAAAAAATGCCTCCGGCCGCCGAAGAATGGAATGTTGATTATGTTAGAGGCTTTGGAACATCGTGCTTATGTAACCCCCGTGTACTTGACTGTGTGTTGAATTTGTCTGATAACCCGTCTTATTGTGATGACTGTATTAGTGAGTGTATTTATAAGTTAAGTGAATTGTCCGATGGTAACTCATGAAATGAGATTCCTCGGCATTCAAACTTGCCCTGTTCCGATATACAAAAACGCACACAGCAGTACACCATCATAAAATCCAAAACACATTTTCGCCATTAACATCAATACAAAACAAATGTCTGTAACAGTGACCTGAAAAAGTGGCGATCACAGTGGGGTGGTGCTGTTCTTAGCGTCTATATTTGGAAACGAGGTTGTAAACAAAACAAAAACTGTAATCGTTGAATGGGCAGGCAGTTTAAAACAGCCAGGAGGGATGCAATCCAGCTGGCAGTGGCCACACCATTTATTATCTAAACCACGATAAAAACATTAGAAATCTGAATGCAATAAAATCTGAAACCGTATCTCTTTTATTAACAGGGGTCGTAGTAGTGAAATGAATTTTAAAAAGAAATACATAGGCAAACCCAGTATTCGACATTCTTTTGGAGATTGTTCTTAAATTAGCATTATTGTCTTTGTGATTAAATTTCAGATGCTAAGGACCAAATAGTAACTTCGGCAGTAAGTTACTAACTCATTTTGCCACCAGGACCGATGTGGCGGTAGTAACACAGAATGACACCAGGTACTGCAACGGACAGAGACAATCCAAATATATTAGTGTTGACCAAAGAGGATATAAATAAAGTGTTGACTAAGGCTAGCGGTGCCATGACTACAGTTTGGTTATTGAGAAACGAGTCCTGTTCTTTGTACATGTATCTGATCTCCTATTTCTTCAAAAAAAAAAGTGTGTTCATCCCACATTTTGCTGACCCGAACATGACCGATTGAGTCATTAAACACGACGGAGAAGCTGGAAGAACTGTGTCAGTTTCAGACACAGAATTTACTACTGCAGCAACACACAGCATAAACATAACCACCTCAACGGCCTTCATCCTCACAGGTCAGTACCCATGTAAGTATAGTTGAAGCTCATCGTGGTGACCCCAAAAACTCCCTAATATACCAGTGAAGTGTCAATAGTGTTGTACCTATATTATCCCCTTGTAAATCAATGACGCCACGAACGCTGAAATGCTGCATACCAACAAACCAACCAACCAACCCACAATTCAAGCAACCAACCACGAAAAACGCTCCACTTACGCAAATGGACTCAATCAGGCCAGCAACAACGCATTACAACCGACGTATGAGATTTTCGAACTATTTTCAAAAGTAGCCACCTCAACTCCAAGGGGGTCTGGCGTGGCTGTAGTAACATAATTTGCCACCAGGCCCAGTGTGGCAGTAGTAACACAATTTGACACCAGGAACCGCCATGGTCAGAGACAATCCAGAGACATTAGTGTTGACTAAGGCCAGCGTTTGCCATGACTACAGTTTGTTGGTTTACAAACGAGTTCTGATCTTTGTACAGTACATGTATCTGATCTTGGTTCTCAAAATAAATTGTGATCAATCCACAATACGTTTGCATAAGAATACAATACATTATATAGTTTCTCTTCGTTCTTCTATGCCCAAGATCGCGGGTTCAAACTCGGCCGTAGTCATCGGAATTTTTAAGAGCGTTGAAAATCCTTCAGTATGTCTTCCTTCGGAGGGGAAGTAAAGCCGTCGGTCCCATGTCATAGATTTATGGCATGTTAAAAAACCTTCCACTAATTACATCTGTGTGAAGCTAAAGTAACTTATAGGTTAAATAACGCTCTTAAAGTTCCTACGTTCGTCGCCAGGAGCCGACTGCGGTGGCGTCTAGTAGCCAAAGTTCTGAACTAGTAGTCGTTGACGGTGCGTTTGGCGGCAAAAGTAGTAACTACTTGAAATACAATGTCTGCAGTCCTTACTTGAATTTAAAACAGATAATACACACTTCAGGGGCGGCCGCTCCTTATGTGCTGAAGTGCTGCAGCACATTGCTTTATTTGAAAATAAATTATTTTAATAGTAGGCATATTATCTACAAATACAACGCTTTAAGAAATACGTCAAGCAAAGAGTAGGAAATATTTCTACCCCCCTCACAGAACAGGCACGGTACGAGGTATCTAGGCGTACGCTCCACTCCGTGCACTACCTTAGCTGTGCAGATCACAGCCCAGCGAGAATTTCCAAGTTTATTGGCAGGAAGCGTGAATTTTGTCTTCTGCGCATGCGCGCCCAACTTTTCCCTTGTGTTCTGGATGTGCTGTTGGGACAACAGCTAAGACCAGTCATCACAGCGATTCTTTGTTCGACCACAGAGAAGCAGCACTGGTCACACGGAATGTGAACGTGGCCAGTGGCACTATCTGGACTCAGGAATAGGATTTAAGAGGGAATCGCTCAAAGAAAATGGGGTATTAAAAAGCAGAGGAACCCATCAGCTGTTCCCGCCAGAAGGTCTTTTTCAATACTCCTAACTTACTTATTCTATAGCCACATTTTGTAAACCAATGTACTATAAAAATTATAATGTTTATGTCGTCAATAAAGGACATGATTATTGTGATGCCTAGTTCATAAATTTCACTATAGCAAAATAACATGTGATTTTGCATTACGGTGTTGCTGGTTTCATTTTAATGCTTTTGGTAATAATGAGTAGTACTGTTTTTGAGCGGTCACAGCAAGTGCTTCCGAGTTCGCGAATATTTTGTAATTGCAGGTGTTTTTGTGTGCAGTGCTTAATTAATTTTGTATGAGGAATGCGTATATGTGTCGAGTTTGTTTGCGTGTTTGTGCAATATGGAAAACTCAGAGGAGAGCCTCATGAAAACCCCATTTTCAACCAGAACTCTTGAAGAAAAAACTAAGGTAAAGAAGTTAGATAGACCTACCCCGGACTGCATTAAGTTTTGTGGTGCGTTTGAATTAGCTCTAAGAGGGCACGACGAAAGTGATAATTCAGGCAATCCTGGCGTTTTCATGGGCCGTCTAGCAGATTTAATTTCTAGTATAGACAGTTCAGTAAAGGAGCACATTGAATCTAATAGAGTTTTCAAAGGGACCTCAAAAACCATCCAGAACGAGCTGTTGGACTGCATGCTTGAAACCTTCAGAGAAGTGATAGCAGAAGAAATGGAGCAAGCGTATTTTGTTAGTGTGATGGCCGATGTAACTACCGATGTTTCAGAGCAGACACAGTTAGTGTTGGTATTTCGGTATGAGGAAGATGGTATTCCATACGAACGATTTTGGGGCTTCTTTAAACCGGAAGGTCAGAATGTGGATTCCCTTGCATCATGTATTTTAAGTGTAATGGACAACATGTTAAACGCTACACCACACAAAGTTATTGCGCAGACCTACGGCGGGGCATCAGTAATGAGTGGTGGTAAAGGTGAAGTGCAAGCAAAGATAAAAGCCTGTTATCCCAACGCACATTACATCCACTGCTATGCACACCAACTGAATTTAACAATGGAACATGCAGCTTCGCAGAATCAGTCGGCTAGGATGTTCTTCGCTCACCTGTCAGCGTTCCCTGCTTTCTTATCAAGGTCGCCGCAACGGACGTCTGCTTTAGAAGCAGTGGCAGCTCGAAGAATCCCAACAGGACCAGCGACTAGATGGAATTTCAGGTCGCGCACCGTAAATGTGGTGTACGAGCAAAGGGTATCCTTAAGAGAGTGTTTATTAATGCTAGAGCCTGAGAGGTGTTTCTCATCGCTGAAGAGGATCAAGAGCTTTCTGCGGAACACCATGGCACAAGAAAGACTAAGTGCCCTCGCTATGCTCTCCATTTAGAAGAAGATGGTCTCCAGTATTGGGGGGGGTCAATGCCAGGGTGATTGGCAAGTTCTGCAACAAGAAGGAGCGACGTATGGACTTCATATTTTCGACACTGAGTGAGTGTTTCTATATGTTTATATATTAAAAAAAAATTGGAGGGAGGGTTAGGCCTACAGCACACAACTAATTTTCTACACCAACCGCCACCGATACAGACATCACAATTATCACCGGTTATCAGACAGATTCTACACACACACAAAATACACGGCTACATGACCGCGTTGTCGCAGCCCCCAAACTAAGGAACCAACCAACCATCTCTTCGTTCAAACGTATTTTTCCTATGTATTAGCCATTTTAGTGCTTATTGACAAATTATATTGTATAATGATGCAGTTATCAAGAATTCGAAACACCCTGAACTCCGCTATAGCATTTTAGAGATCATTAGAAAATATATTTCGTATCTTACGAAATACTTTAGGGGCTAAAGAAACCCAATGTGTTCAATGCACCTTATTTGACATTATACTGGGATTATACGTTGCTGCACTTACTTTAACTAGGTGAGATAGTTTGGTTGGTTCCTCTGTTTAGCCATGAGCTCCTATGCCCATCATCCAAGGTGCACCAGAATTGGTGGGGGGTACACAGGCCCTGCCTCTTTTAGGGCCTTGAGCCGAAGGCAAGATATACCCTAATACCGTCGAGGTCGGAAAAGAACAAGAGTTGACCAAGGGAAGTCACAGGAAAGATGAGAAGCCTGGCACAAGTAAGTAGAATCAATGTCGGGCTCAGCTAAGGATCCGTGCCCGCCAACACACGTCCCATTAATTGTGACTCCCTGGGGGATGTGAATAAAGTATAATAATAATAGTCAATAAGCATAATTTTGCTGAGAAAATGAATATCAGGGCCAATAAATCATGGATATAGGAAGATTTTCAGTGTCATAATGAAGAGATTTTGGGAGAAGAAAAATACCTGATCAGCTAAATAAATTTTATCTCGCTCCACAGATGGGCATAACAAGGAATAATAATAATAATAATAATAATAATAATAACACCAGCAGTGGTAAGTGGCGAGTGGTAATCGCCCTCAGGGGAGGCTTGTTTGCTGAGCTAACAGAGGGGCGCCAATAACCACAGCCAGCGCCACTCCCAATCACGACGGCTAAATTGAATAATATTGGAGAAGAGAGAGAAAAGGAACCAGCCGATTAACGAGAGAGAGGGAGAAAGAGAGGGAGCAGACTTGGAAGAAAATAAAGGAGCATCGGTGGCCACCATTGTATGCTTGTGCAAGCAGAGCAGTGTATGTTTGCTAGCAACTTTATTAGGTCTTTCCCCGCGAATCACTAGAGTATATACTGATGTACCGACCAAACCGCCTGCGGGGATACAGACACGGCGTGAGCAACTTCAGACCTTCTCTTATAACCAGAGACAAGAAAAATTCATTACTCGAAAATTTGGGGAAATTAAATAAAAACAAATACCTAGAATCAGAAATAACGAACAGAGTAACCAAAGGGTTAAACTTTTACAGTATTGCACGGCACTTACTATGGGTCATAAAAGTCGTTGGAAGAACCAAAACCACACTTTATCAGTCATATCTCATCCCTATCCTTACATATTCTCTGGAAACATGCACGTTAACATCAACGGCGTCTGATGGTCGTCACATTGGATTTTTAGCCTACTTTTCTCATTTTGCAAAAATGACGGAAAAAGTAGACTTATGAGATCGATACGGGAAAATGTCTGTCTTTTGTCTGTCCTGCTGGCTGTCTGTGTGTGTGTCTGAGTGCCCCCTCCCCCCTATCAACTCCTAAACGGCTGCAGCTATCGAAACCAAATTTAGTAAGAGTAAAGATCTATAACTGAATATCTCACGGCCATATTTGAAGTTGACGTCAGTGCTACCAACTGCTGAAAAATCGCAATTGAAATTTGAGCTCTTATGTTGGATACCTCTGACGTTATGCCTGAGAACTATTCCAAATTTGGCACACATATAGATAGTAACATTCCAGATTAATGTACAGAAGTCCATACAAACCAGTGTTGCCAATATGATTGTAACCTGCAGACAGGCCCAATTTCTAAATGCTTGTAACTTCTATACTATCGATTGGATTTCAACCAAATTTCGTATGTACTATGTGTACAATTACAGATATGATTCTGCATATTCTTAAGAGACATCGGGGCTGCCAACTGTTAAAAAATGCTCTCTCTATGTTTTAACTGCAATATCAATATATCAGAAAGTATGCAAGCCAACAGCTCTAAACTTTGCACTCGTATAGTACCTGATATTCTACACAGTTCAAAAAAATTAGGGGAACATGTTTTGTTACGTCTGGTATGTGAACATTAATTTTGTAGATGGGGTTCCAATGGTCGTACAGCATGCCTTCAGACCTTAGCTACTCAGGGTATGTCAAATCGAAGTTATACTCCATCTGTAGGCGTAGTCATGCATTAAATTGTCAGGTGACCCCTCAAAACAAAGTGAATAGCGGTGCGTCCGTGTGTTGCTGTGAGGTATACAGACTACTGCGGTCATTTGTGCACGTTGTACGTAAACCAGCACATGGCATGAGACACCTTAACGAGGATCAAGTCGCAAGGGCTGTCACTTTGATTCAGGAAGGATGGACTATTCATCGTGTTGCTGTGGATTTCAATGTCTCTCCATCAGTTATTCAACGCTTATGGAATCGCTACAATGAGACAGGCCAGTTCACAAGGAGGGTTGGACAAGGCCGTGGACGCATCACAACCCCATATGCTGACCGATATCTGACCATCTGACAGTGGGTCAAAATCGAAATCTAGAGGACAAAATTATTTATTTTCAAAATTTAAAAATCAAAATGTATTACTTCTACAGCATTCTCATATAATTGCCGCTCACTATTCTGGGATATACACGCATCTTAGTGTAAATCTGTCACCCCTGTTCGAGCAGTCCGAATTGGAGGGTGAATGTAAGTGGCTGTGGTTTGGTTGTCCTTGTGGTTAGTGTGATGCTTTAAGATGGAACATGCAGCTGAAGGTATGATCTTTGTAACGTGTTTCAGTTATTAATGGGCGTAATTGTTACGTAATTTTAGCTATAGGCCTATTTTCATTATATAATATTTAACTATTACTTTTAAAATTATATATTCACTTAGATTTGTAGTATGTCGCGTCACTCTGCGTCACTTTCTACTTAGTGTTAAAATTTAGATGACGTCTTGTAGTATACGCCTGTTATAAGATTTTTTGCATCTTTTAGCAACTTACTTAGTTATTTTACGTTTTAGAAGATGCCGCGCAACCAGTTCTCACGCGTTTACAACAGTTTGAAGCACTGGGTTCGACGATTATGTCAAAAGTGGAACTTTGTGAAGTTGTTAAAAGTAAATTAGAGGTATAAAATAGTTCTGAAGAGATAACTGAATGCTCTATCCAACTCCTAGTCATACACAAGTTCTTGCAAGTGTAGACGTAGCTTGAAAAGGTCTTAACTGCTGTTTATTATGAAGTAAACAAATTATATACGTTGCTTTCACTCTAAATTCATGGTTAAAACGTAAACATAATTTTGTTCCCCTAGGTTTCGATTTTGACCCAATGTGCATCTGTGCGTTGCGGCGTCGTTCAGCAACTGCCAGAGAACTGCAACAAGATCTCAGGAGGGTCACTGGAGTCACGGTGTCCGACCAGACAGTAAGGAACAGGTTAAGAGAAGTGTCCTTACGACCCAGACGTCCTGTTCGAGTGTCCCGTTTAACGCAGCAACACACGAAGCTCACCTTCTGTTTTCCCGTACCCACGTCAACTGACAACTTCGCCAATGGAGACCTGTGTTGTTCACAGAGGAGTCCAGATTTTCCCTGACACAGCGTGATGGACGTCAACGTGTATGGAGACGCCGTGGTGGACTGTACATGCCAAATGTTGTCCAGGAAGTCGACCGATTCGGACAAGGTTCTGTGATGGTGTGGAGTGGCATCAGTATTGATGGCCGTACGGATCATGTCGTCGTCCATGGTAATCTTACTGCTGCTGGGTACATCGAGCAGATACTGCTACAGCATGCGTTAGCCGCTGCATACGGTGTTGGCCCTGAATTCGTACTCGTGCATGACAATGCCAGGGTTCATGAAGCGCGCATCACCAGTGTTGTCTTGTGAGAACTGGACATTCAAGAGATGGAATGGCCAGCGGTGAGTCCTGACCTTAATCCCATCGAGTATGTGTTGGATAGGCTTGACAGAAGTGTTCGTGGGCGTCCTGTTCCAACACAGGCGCTCCAAGACCTCGAACAGGCTCTCATTGAAGAATGGGACCTGATACCGCAATGTGACCTCCGCTGACTTATACGGAGCATGCCACGTAGGGGCCACGCTGTGATAAATGCTCGTGGAGGACATACACCATACTGAAGCATTCCAACTGTGATAAAATCCACCCTGGAGTACGGTTTTCACGTTGTTTTCGACACTATTTGGACATTTCCGTTTGTGTTCTGAAAATGAACTAGAATCCATCGATATTCTTTTGTATACGTCAACTGTAAAGAAGAAAGGTTTAGTTGGTAATATACCTGGGTGTGAGGTATTGGTTTGTGGAGCACGGCATCCGTTCAAACACATGTTCCCCTAATTTTCTTGAACTGTGTACCTTAGTTTGGTGTAAATTATATACATCAGTGCTGCCATCATGAGTCTAAGCTTTGTGATAGTTTCAATTTTAATTACATGTAACTTCTATACTAATAAATGGATTTTATCCAAACTTAGCACATTAAAAGATCGTAATATTTCAAATTAATTCCGAGCATTATATACATGACATTGTTCCCAACATGATTTTACGCGCACTGATAAATCCAATATCAAACAGCATGTAACGTCCATTCTATCCATTAGACTTCAACCAAATTTTGTATGTGCAATCTATAGCCTACCTTAAGAGATGGACATAAGTATATATTCACAGTCACTAGGGCTGCCAACTGCAGTAGGTTACTCTATTAGGCTACACTATTTCAGGTGTATGCCAAGCTGCTGTACTCATAAATGTTGTATTACCAACTTGATTTCGTCATTATTCTAGATAGGTCTATATAGATTAGCAGGAACGTTAAATTTTAAGAAAAGTAGGCTCTTTAGTTCGTCACGGAATTTATTGTTATATATGTAGGCCACAGAGTTATTAACTATTAAATGGAGATTTTCGCGTAGGTTTATTATTCAAACTGCAATCGCATGATTAGGACACAAAAAATTAAAAAAAAAACAGATTTTAAAATTTCGCACAGCCGCCGTCTTGAGGTTATGAAAACAACTGAAATAAATTAGATGTCAGTGGATTAAAATTTGTATAAGCATTTAGCTTACCAAGTTTCACTGCACTCGGATGGATAAATCACGAGAAACGTCCATTTAAATGATTAAATTTCGCGTCGCCTTCATGTTGGATATCTGCTGACCAGGTTATTAAAAGTCCCATAGGTAAACAAATGTTCATAGCCTTTATCAACATACAAAATGTCAGTTTGATTGCAGTCATAGATTAGAAGATATTGAGAACCAGCTAAATATTTCGGATGGTCGGCATGTTGGATTTTTATGTAGACCATAGAGTTATGTACTGTTAGATGACGATTATTGCGTAGGTTGATTAGTCAAACGTTGACTTCAATCGCATGATTAGGACACAAGAAATGAAAACTTAATTTTAAAATTTTGCACAGCCGCAAGTAAACAATTGAACTAAATTAGATGTCAGTGCATTACAATGTGTAAATCGCGAGGAACGTCTATTTAAATGTTTCAACTTCGCTTGGCCACCATGTTCGTTTTGTACTTTACAGGTTTCTGAAAGTCATACAGGTGAACTTCTAGTAGTGCCCTTTTTCACCGTACAAAATTTCAGGGTGATATCAGTAGTAGTTTCGGAGATATAGAATACGGGTGAAATATTTCGCACAGCCGCCATGTTTAATTGGTGAGAGGTATTAAAATCTGAAGGGCACGGTCGGGGTCGGACGAAATAGTACTATGTCCTTACTGAGTTTCATTGAAATCTCTCCACCTGTTTAAATTTCATTGGGGGAAGGATGAAAGGGTGGGGAGGGGAGGGGAGGGGAGGGCACACACAAACACAGACATACGCACACACACACATACACGGACAATAGGTGATCTCATAAGCCTATCTTTTCATAAATGAAAATAGGCTGAATAAACTGGACCATGTAAGGGATGAAGCGATCAGTTGAAATATAGGTTTAAATGAACCCATGGAGGAAAGACTTGAAATTGAAGTGATAGAAGCCATTTTTGAGTGCTGTCTAGTTCTATGAAATAATGCTTTCCAGTCAGTCAACACAAATTGTCCCCAGTTACATTAGACGGGAAACAAATATTTACATGCCCTAACTTGAGAAATATTACATAAGATATATATCACTAATTTACACCATTTTGTGCGCAAAAATGCGGGTACTTTTGGATGACATGTTTCGATCGACAAGCGATCATCTTCAGATCCTGCTCACTTAGGCTTATGTTTATGAATTACACTCATACACAAATATACAGAGTGGTTCACCAGCCCCTTATTATTTTTGGAGAAAGGCAACCTAACTATCGCGTATATCATAGTCATCCTAGAAACATTGCCACCTGCTCCTTTACGGCCTTAGTACAACTTTACCGTTGAGTTCATACTCGGGAATATAGTAAAGCAATAGCGGCAGTGTTATTTCGATGACATGACATATAATGCATGTTTAAAACGATCACAGCCCCGAATACCACCACCTTATGTTTGGACAGGAAGTGTTGACGAATAGATTCAATACGTGCCAGCAGTAAACCTTGGCTCTCGGTAGCTAAGGTAGCTGAATCACGCATTAATGGAGTAACGTCAGGCAAGCTGCAGGTAGCATGTTCGAACCCCAAGTTAGTACATTTTCTTTTCTTAATGTTTCTTATAGTGGATGTATTATGGATGCATATCTACCTGTTGCAACGAGTGATGTTTAATTTGGTCCTGATTAGGACATAATGTAGAACGAAAGCAAGGTACTCTGTATATTCAGGGTAGCAAATGTTCGAAATGTTGACCACCTTGGTTTAAAGGCAAACTCAGACTCACTAAGGCCACCGCACATGACGCGTCAAAGCCCTCTGTAACACCGTAGGTTGAAAACAATTCCTCATTCTTACGCTGTGTCAAGTCAAACCCTCAGTAACCCAATGTTGTGAGCCAGTCCACATACTTACGTTTGACAAATATAAAAACGTATTAATTGATTCACTTATGAGAAATACCGTAGTGTATTGAGTTAGTTAGACTGTTAACATAACTTTTCTCACTAAAGATAGCCTATGCTAAGAGAGAAACTGACGCAATTAGAAAAGATACCTACTGACAGAGCACCTGCTGAACTAATTTTCAGGCAGGATTATTTTTATACAGAAAAAATTGTGTTGGCATGCTTGTGGAATTGATTTTTAAATCTTTATCATCTACTTGAGACCAACCTAAATCATCCTGGAAGTGGTTTTCCGTGGCACCCCAATACTACTCTACTACTCCACACAAAATGTCGCGAAAATATCACACTATTCCCAATTTTCATTACTCCATGACCATGATGCTCAGGCAGCTAGGGCATGCGATCGTGCAAGCAGTGGCTACACATTTCAAACCCATCACAACAAAATAAAAGAACATGAACATTTTTTCTTTTGCCTGTCGACTAAAGAAAAGTATTCGAACCGACAAGAACGTTTTAGATAAAGAAAGCCAAGTGTCCAATGCAAATAGTTCACACTTTCTATCTGAGTATAGTGAGTGAGCATCCGTGTCTGAAATGGTAACGCGTTGCACTGCATATTTAAAGAGTTGGGGTTCGATACTGATTTCGATACTGACCCCGCTGAGCTCATGCTGGTGATAATTTTTATGCCAACACTGGAATTTATTATGTCAGAAAATTATTGAACGCGTCCAGAAGCATGTCATCGCTTCAGACTTACTTTTGACCCTGCCAAGAAGCAGCAAATATTTATTACACATGATTAAAGATCTCTATCTTTAATGTGCACTTTGGATATATCATTGAAAATATTTCTGTTTAATTTACCATATTGGAAAGGCCTAATAATTGTTTATTTCACGAATGAGATAAAGGTATAACCTCGCGGAAACGCGAGAAGGATGTAAGTAGTCACTCAATGACTCAACTTGACTCGAAACCTGAACGCCAGCTTCCGTGAAGATGGGCAACCCATAGTGCGTTTGAACCGCACGGACGTGTATCACAGTCCGGTCTCGTTGACCGAGGGGAACTTGAAGATTAAGGTATAAATTAACTGTGGAAATCGATCAACGTCGAGTGTATATTTGGCACGAAGTGTGCTGGTGTGCTGTGAAAACAACGTGTGCATTATTATTTCCAGAGGGAAATTGCGAATCATCATCGTTTATTGACCGAGCACATGGTCCACATTTTCAATACCACATGTCTGACCAGTGTGCTACTTATAAATCCTGAATCAAGTGAGTCATTAGAGTTACAAAGTGATTTGTGTAACAAAAGTGTTAATAATTGAATTAATATCCGTGCTGTGCAAAAGCCGTGATTTTACAGTAAAAGATTACGCCGATACTGAGCGATATCTATTTTTCAATCAAAGTGATAGTTTTTGTGATCAGACACGTGCTGTGTCAGAATAGAATCAGTGTCGCCGACAAGGCCATTTTTGATATCGGTCTGCAAAACTAGTGTAGAGCCAGTTTTGTTAGTGAAAACGAAGCTAGAAGTAGAGTTTTACCATCGAAATTCACTAATCTACAACATGACGGAATATCGCCATGTGATGAGATCTTCTACACCTATAACCATGCTGTCTATTATGGCTTAAGCCATTTTCTATGGGGGAGACGCTGACCATCTAAGCAGCATTGCGACATGGAAGCTGACGAATGGATAACCATGTTCAGGGACGAGTGATGAAGGTATTCGCTAAAACACATTTGGAAGGAAAGACCCCTCAAACTTGCACTAGTGAATGAGGTGAACGACGCACGCTGTGAGTCATGATCTAAATGTCTATTTGTCAGGGAATTGGTCATGAGTGGAGTAGATTAGCAACCGTACACGATTTACTGTCATCTAGGCAGGATATTGACTTCTTATTTAGTCACCTTCCTTGGTGAATTTCACCTTTCACGAGCTTCTACACATTTCGTTCTCTAAGCTCAAAGTTAGCCACCACATAGAGTGTTCGCACACGGTGCAGCATTGTAATTATTGAAATATCCACATCATGGAAACCAAACTATGTCATTTTGAAAGGAGCAGTAATTTTCCATTGATCAGCTTCAGCTGATAATTCATATTTTTTTAAAGTTCCCTTTTTGTACAAAGCCAGTACGCCACTGACAGGCATATCGTTTGATGGAAGAGCCTATCCATCCAAATATTTGATTATTGTAAATACCTTTTGTAGTGGTAAAGAAGCCACATTATTCAACTAGAATATAATAATACGTGTGAAGGAATGTTACAGATTTGCAGTACATTCATAGTCCCGATTCACACTACTTCGTATCATTTAAAATTTCACACCAGAGTTTAGGTGTTGAGGAACATTATACAAGTCATTTGAAGTGCCTTGAGTTCACATGTGTGTAATATTTTAACCCGCCGTAGTGGGAATGTCTTGCAAAGACAATACTAGAGGAGACATGTCTTCATGTTTAGTCTCTTTGATGTGTCAAGACAAGCACATGAGTGTAAATATCTTTTTATATTCTTCTACGACGCTATCATTATTATTGTCTGTGTTATTATGAACTGTTAATGCAGGTCACTGAATGCACACTATTTGAAAGTGAACCTAGCACGTTTTGGAAACGAGATAAACTTTTGCTTGCCAGCAAATTATACTAATTTTTAGTGAGGTTAATGTAACCACGCCTGGAGCAGGATGACAGCTGTTGCCTAGGTCGCGCCACAGTTACAATATTACCCACAAGCCCCAGTATTCACCTAGCTGACAGCGGCCACTGTATGTTAATTTAGTTCTAAATAATATTAGTTCACCTGTATAGTGTAATCTTAGTCTTAGTTGAGTATAGTACAATTTGGTTAGTTTAGTTTCCATTTCCCAAGTTGGCAAACCTAGTATGTGGGTCTACGACCTCTGACAGCAGCTCGGTAGGGCATACCCCCTGCAGTGAAAGAAATTCCACCCATCCCACCCCTCCCTCACCGTGGCCTTGTGAGGGTGACAGAGTGCCAGAAGTAGCTCCAGGGAACAATGACTACACCCCAGCCCGTGATTACCTCTTCGAAAAACTGTTACTTCATCCGACAGATCTTGACATAGCGCACGTAAATGTACAGTTCTTATCGGCACATTTCCATGAACTAGAACTTATTATACCTGATGTATTCCATATTTGCTTGATGAGTGAGTCATGGCTATCGCCACTCGATCTTTCAAAAACATTTAACTTGTCCGGCTTCACACTATTACGCAACGACCGAGTAGGAAAGAAAGGAGGTGGGGTAGGAGGTTTTGTTAAGACGAACTTAAATCCTAAAATCTTAGCATGCTCAGATAGCAAGTACAATAGGAGACCCAAATTTATGTTATTCGAAATAGAGACCGCCCATCAAAAGTGTGCTGTCTGCGTTGTTTACAAGGCACCTTCGCTGGGTCATTTAGAGGACGTAGAGAACGCGTTATTACGCATACTGCTACTTTACCAGCACGTAAGAGTCATGAGTGATTTCAATACCAATATAGGCGATAATACCAAAGCTGAAACTCTTCAACCCTTGAATATGCTCGCGTCACGTGACATGAAAATATTAGACCAACTACCAACACATCACACACGCACATCACACACGACAATTGACCTGATATCAGTAAAGAACACAGACAAAGTGCTGCAGTACGGGCAGACATCTCTACCAGGAATTTCTGCCCACGGCTTAATCTACTTGTCTTACTCTTTAAAATATAAGAAGACCAAACCAAAGACCATCACGTACAGAGACCTCTCTAAAATTGGCACGCTATCCTTGATAGAAGATGCTCTCAATGTACCATGGCATGACATACTGAATATTCACAACATAGATGATAAAGTACACAAAATGAACGACTACTTGACAGGACTATATGATAAACATGCTCCAGTGAAAACTGTTCGAGCGACGCGACCTCCAGCACCCTGGCTAAGCACGGAACTGAAAGAACTAATGGCTAAGCGAGATTCTGCGCACAGAAAGTTTAAGAAATTACCCACGCAACATAATTATGATGACTTTAAAAAGCTCCGAAACAGAACATCCCAAGCAGTACGTAACGCTCTAACCAGGCATGCTCACAACTTGCTCGGGCGTAATATCAAACCCTCTGCGGCGTGGAATGAACTAAGAAACATGGGAATAGGCAAATAAAAAAAGACAACCCCATTAATATACCTCTTGACACACTCAATGACTATTTTACTAGTACAGGACATTCTGTCAACCCAGACATAAAACACAGAACTCTAACCAATAACTACAACACCCCCACCGCCAACAGAGAAAAATTCTACTTCTCGCACGTTACCCCCTCACAAGTCAGACGTGCCATTCTTAAATCAAATCAAAATCGAAAGGGATCGACAATATAGAAATAGAACTATCCAAACGAATCATTGACATTATACTTCCCCCAATTACACACATATTCAACTACTCGTTAATGACCTGTACGTACCCATCGCTATGGAAAGCGGCTATTGTCATTCCAATCCCTAAAAACACACAAGCCAAAAACGTGAGTGACTATCGCCCAGTGAGCATGTTATCTGCCATCTCCAAATCTCTCGAATTTATCGTGTACAAACAATTCTCCCGCTATTTGCAAGCACACAACATCCTTGATGAGCACCAATCTGGCTTCCGGAAAAATCACAGCACTACTACGGCACTACTTCAGGTCACGGATCGCATAAGAAAGTCTATGGACAGAGGGCAAGCAACAATCTTAGCACTGCTTGATTTCAGCAAAGCATTTGATTCTGTTGATCATGACATATTACTCTCGAGCCTATTCAAAATTCATCTCTCTATGAACAGTATCCAATGGGTGGACTCATATCTGCACGGGCGCCAACAGCGCGTTAAACGTACCTCAAATCTAATGTCTTCTTGGAGCTCCATGGAGACAGGAGTCCCTCAGGGATCAGTTCTAGGACCCCATCTCTTCTCGATCTACATAAATGATATCACTTCATCGATAACTAAATGCAAATATCACTTATACGCTGACGATGTACAACTATCTGCATGCTGTACCAGAAAGACCATCGCAAGCAATCAAAGCTTTCAATGAGAACTTAACTGAAATTTGTAATTGGTCCAATTCACATGGACTACGACTCAATGAGACAAAAACTCAAGCTATCATAATCTCCCACCCAAAAATTCTCCGTAAAATAAAAAATAATCCCACCCTACCAAACTTAAGCTTGTGCGACTCCCCAATCGAATTCCGAGAATCAGTCAAAGATCTGCGCGTGATTATTGACGAACATCTCTCTTGGACGCAGCAAGTCCACAGCGTCTCTAGAAAGTATTTTCCACACTGAATTGATTGAGAAGATTGGGAATATTTTCTCTCGCGTGTTAAAAGAACGACTTGTCTCCTCCCTAGTACTGCCTCATTTTGACTATTGCAATGTGGTATACAAAGACCTGTCTGTTACTCTTAAAAACAAACTCCAACTAGCACAAAATGCCTGTGTACGCTACATATGCAACTTACGGTATTACGACCACATCACCCCTGCGTACGAACAACTCAGCTGGTTACGACTAAATCAACGCCGCGATCTTCATTCTCTATGCCTTTTCCGACAAATACCCTTAAGTTCCTCTCCAGCTTACCTGCATTCTCAGTTTCACTGCCTCTCACACGAACATAGTCTTGGTACACGGTCAAAAAATTATTCACTCATGCACATACCTATACACCGTACGGTACGCTACACTAACTCCTTCGTAGTTTCTATTCTCTCATCGTTAATCAAATTGTTCACACGAAAATGTCACAAGAAATAGCAACTTTAGATAACAAACTGAATAATTTACTAAATAAGAATAAAAGTTCAACCACATATCAAATAAAGATCATCACATATTTCAGGATCCTTTGAAAAATGTAACAAAATTAAAGCTCAATGGTCATAAATTTAACATTCTGAGCAAAGGCTCAAAGCATAATTGGGAACCTAAATTAAATAATAAAACCCTTACCACAATAATAGCTGAAACTGAAACCGCTATAAGAAAACTGCCCATTAATGAACTAAACGGAGCAAGACACGAAACCAACAAAGAAATTCGTAAAATTATTAATAAAAATAATAGTTTTCTAGACAATAATTCCAATAATCAGGACATCTATAAATTAAAAAAGAAGCTTATAAATAATAATATAATTGTAACTAAAACAGACAAAGGAAACACTAGAGTAATATTGACAGAGATGAGTACATCACTAAATCTATAGATTTCATTACCAATGACAATTTCAAAGAAATAAAGAAAGATCCCACAGCGTCCACACAAAGAAAACTTAAAAGCATTCTAAAAAAAAGTTTTTATTTTAGGTGATAAACAAGTGACTCAATTTGTCCACATGAACCCCAGTGTTCCTACATTACGGGCCCTACCCAAAATACATAAAAATAACATTCCTATAAGACCTATTGTTAATTTCTGAAACAGCCCTTTATATAAAACTTCCCAGTTTGATCTACAGTTTCTAAAAAAAACATTTTCGTTTTGAAGCAAACAAATCATTCAAAAACACGTTACATTTTTGTGAGAAAACATCAGTTTTAGAGCTTAAACAAGAACATTCTTTACATAGTGCTGACATCGAAGATATGTACACCAATATCCCTATTGTTCCTACAATTAACATCATCAAGAAGAATTTAACAAACAATAGCAATCTTTCCAAAGTAGAAAGAGTTGAATTCATTTGCATTTTGAATTTTATTCTAAATAATAATTACTTTACTTTCAATAGTAAAATTCACAAACAAAATGATGGCTTAGCCATGGGTTCTCCATTATCAGGAATACTCGCTAATATTTACCTCGACCATTTAGAAACTAAAATAGAAAGCAAAATAAAAGGAATTAAGTTTTGGGGTAGATACGTAAATTATGTTTTCATCATAACTGACGATAATATTCAAAAGGTAGATGACGTTTTAGACCAACTTAACAATATTGATAGTAATATTAAATTTACTATGGAATCCGCCACAAATAATAAGATTAATTCCCAAACAACAACGTCATTAAAAAAGATAACAGACTACATTACCAAATTTTCAGGAAACCCACGCAAAACCATTCTGCTATAAGACAAGATTCAAACCATCCTGGCTGTCATAAAAAAAGCCACTTTCATTAGTCTTGTGAACAGAGCCATGAGTTTACCCCTTTCCAAACAAGATTTTGACAAAGAAATTGCAATTATTCATCAAATTGCCAGAATTAATGGTTATAACCGTCAATATATTAATAATATAATTAACAAACTGAAAAATAAATCTATCACGCAACTTCAACCTGAGCGTAAAGACAATCCTTCATACGCAGTTTTTACTTACTTTAATCATCATACTTACAACATGACCAACAAATTCAAAAACCTTAACATGAAAATAGCTTATAAAACAAACAATACTAATCAGAACATTTTCTTTAATTCTAATACTATCAACTTGAAGACTAAATTCAGCAAATCCGGTGTCTACAGGTTAAATTGTAATGAATGTAACGCAAATTATATAGGTCAAACTGGAAGAGCTTTCACCACAAGATATAATGATCACTTAAATGCCACTAAATACAGAAAATATTCAGCCATGGCCGCACACATGGAAGATTCAGGTCATAAATTCACTAACATAGATAATGATTTACAGATATTACATTACACTAACAAAGGTACTATGATGAACGTTCTCGAATCTATGGAAATCAACACAGCACACAAAATTCCAGACCCAGTGAATCTTAATGAAATCAGTTTCGAATCAAATATCTTATTTGACACTCTCACAGATAACTTAACTGTTAAATCCAATATTAAACCACCTTAAATGTTTTAATATAATTGTTTCTATTATAAATATTTTATACTTCATTACATACTTTTATTAATCACTATTACCGCTAGTACAATCCCCTAATATTTGTTTTTTCATTACATTTTCTAGTTTTAATTCTTCCACTTTGTAGGTTTTCTTCTTCCCATAAGTTCATCTTTTCACAGTAACGCTCAATTCGTATCTACGTCCTTTTCCAGAACTATCACTGACGTTATTTCATTTCCTACTACCTTCTATTTGAGCTTTGGACTATGCTACGCCCATAAAATTTCAAACAATAGACAAATCACTTTCTAATAAATGTAACGTTGTCCTTACCACATGTAAGTTTATCATATATATTCGATTTATATTCTTTCAATGTCGTTTAAATTAGATTTGCATAATGATTTTTATATAGTTTTCATCTTTGTCACTGGTTTAATTTTATCTGTTTTTCCATTGCTTTCTTTCAGACACCATATGCTTTAAACTAACCTATGATCACTTTCCATCACGTCGGGTTTCTTAAAGCCGCTTTGTTTTGAAGGGCCATATTTGGATATAAGCATACAGGCTCTTCATTGGTTATAAAGCTACACGGATTGGTGAAGTATTGGTGTTACATATCTACTATTTCAAGGAACTACTATTGGTCATGAGCAACTGATCACCGTCACCACCTGTTTATCTATTCTTTTACCCTAAATTTTATGGTGCACCATATAAGGTTTTAAACACGTACATTATTACTGTGATACGCTTATTTTTTTGTTTTTTCAACAGCTGATGAAGGGGATAAAATATAATTAATCCCGGAAACATATACTGTAAACAAATTCAATAATTAATTTTATCTGTATAATAGGCTATTGATTCAGGCAGATGTTCATTTCTAGTTAATAACTATTCTAACATACCAATACGGAACCACCATGAGTCATTTAAATAATGTAATCAATGAAGCGAGTCAAGCTACCTTAGCTAAGAAAACAAGATATAAATTTAAAGATCTTAAAATAAAACTAGCTAGCACTATAAAAGATATTGATTTCCTAAAAAAAAATGCAGAGCCCTTAATGTAATAACCCAACATTTAAAATTTTATCAAAAGAAAGGCCCTTTAACCCCATACGAGATTAGAACACAAAGATTGGTAAAAATAGATTATTTCAAAGAGAAATTAAATTCCTTTTCATAAGAAAGAATAATATTAATAACATGTTATACCGAACTCATCTTGAAGCGTCAAATTTATCTTCTAAGATGAATTGGGATAATTATTCTCTCATCGTTAATCAAATTGTTCACACGAAAATGTCACAAGAAATAGCTACTTTAGATAACAAACTGAATAATTTACTAAATAAGAATAAAAGTTCAACCACATATCAAATAAAGATCATCACATATTTCAGGATCCTTTGAAAAATGTAACAAAATTAAAGCTCAATGGTCATAAATTTAACATTCTGAGCAAAGGCCCAAAGCATAATTGGGAACCTAAATTAAATAATAAAACCCTTACCACAATAATAGCTGAAACTGAAACCGCTATAAGAAAACTGCCCATTAATGAACTAAACGGAGCAAGACACGAAACCAACAAAGAAATTCGTAAAATTATTAATAAAAATAATAGTTTTCTAGACAATAATTCCAATAATCAGGACATCTATAAATTAAAAAAGAAGCTTATAAATAATAATATAATTGTAACTAAAACAGACAAAGGAAACACTAGAGTAATATTGACAGAGATGAGTACATCACTAAATCTATAGATTTCATTACCAATGACAATTTCAAAGAAATAAAGAAAGATCCCACAGCGTCCACACAAAGAAAACTTAAAAGCATTCTAAAAATCAGTTTTTATTTTAGGTGATAAACAAGTGACTCAATTTGTCCACATGAACCCCAGTGTTCCTACATTACGGGCCCTACCCAAAATACATAAAAATAACATTCCTTTAAGACCTATTGTTAATTTCAGAAACAGCCCTTTATATAAAACTTCCCACTTTGCTCTACAGTTTCTAAAAAAAACATTTTCGTTTTGAAGCAAACAAATCATTCAAAAACACGTTACATTTTTGTGAGAAAACATCAGTTTTAGAGCTTAAACAAGAGCATTCTTTACATAGTGCTGACATCAAAGACATGTACACCAATATCCCTATTGTTCCTACAATTAACATCATCAAGAAGAATTTAACAAACAATAGCAATCTTTCCAAAGTAGAAAGAGTTGAATTCATTTGCATTTTGAATTTTATTCTAAATAATAATTACTTTAATATTGTCATTTAGACTTTCACGGCCCGTGTTACTATTCATAATGTTGAATTTTGGGCTTATGCCGTGTTTTATTATACTAAAATTCGACGCGTTTCGAAAGAAACCATGTCTTTCATCGTCAGGAATAATCTGGAATACGACAATGTTGCTAAGAGAAAGCAACGAAGAACATATAGAAGGTGCCCAATGATGGACGCCATTATAGCCCCATGTTAGGGACAACGGAAAGCAGCAGTGAATTACTTTCTCAGGGTTCTGATAATAGGTAGCCAGGATTCACTGAGATTGTAGCCGGTGTCGCGGGTGAAATTATCTGGGTGTTTACGTGTTTCAACCGCCTCCCTGATGATTCTGGGACGATATTGCTTTATACGGGCAAGAACATCCACTCCTTGGATCATGACATCATGGCCAGGTGTTAAAGCATGATCGGCAACAGCTGATTTATCAGGTTGAATGAGCCTGATACATATATTATGTTCCTTAATGCGAGTGCATATTGTTCTCGAAGTCTGCCCGTTGTAAACCTTGCCACAAGTACAGGGAACTCTGTTGATACCCGGTTGTTGCAATTTAGGCAAACTGTCCTTAGTTGGTCGCAGGAGTTGCCTAATCTTAATAGAAGTTCCAAATACAGTCCGTATGTTGTACCGACGTAGGATTTTAGCAATACGATCCGTTGTGTTATGTATGTACTGAAGGTAAGCAGTTCCTCTTACATCTCTTTTCTCAACTGACGTCCTATTATTATTTGTTGGTTTCAGAACCGTAGAAATCAAAGCCTTGCTATAACCGTTGCTCTCAAAGGTGGTTCGCAGGGTGTTAATTTCTTCTTGTAAAGAAGACACTTCACAAATACTACTAGCCCTGGTAGTTAGAGTTGTAAGGATACCATGTTTCTGGGCAGGGTGATGGTGAGAACTTGCGTGGAGATATTTATTGGTGTGTGTTGGCTTACGAAAAACGCTGTGTCCTAAAGATCCATCCTCTTTCTTGGTGACGAGAACGTCTAGAAAAGGTATTTTGCCGTCAGATTCCTTTTCCATGGTGAAACAAATAGAAGGGTGCTGGAGATTAAGGTGATCCAGGAAATGGCTAAGATTTTCCTCACCTTCCGTCCAAACAACGAACGTGTCATCCACATAACGCCACCAGATCTTCGGTTTGAAAGGAGCCGACGACAAAGCTTTCTCTTCAAAGTTCTCCATGAAGAAATTAGAAACAACAGGAGAGAGAGGACTACCCATGGCCACACCATCAGTCTGCTCATAAAATTCCCATTCCATAGAAAGTAGGAGGAGGTCATGCAGTGATAAAAAAGTCTTGTGATGTCTTCAGGAAAAAATCCATTAATGAGAGACATAACACCATCAATAGGTACTCTCGTAAACAGAGACACCACGTCGAGACTCACTAGAATATCACCCGGCTGAAGTGTTATAGCTTTTAACTTTTCCACGAAGTGTGTGGAATCCTTAATGTACGAAGGCGTGTTACCCAGGAGCGGCTGAAGTAGTCTACCTAACTATTTGGAAAGGGCATATGTAGGAGAACCAATCGTACTAACAATAGGTCTAAGAGGAACATCTTCCTTATGTATTTTAGGAAGACCATAGAGTCTCGGAGGAATAGCATCCCCTGGAAGGAGAGTCCTCGCTGCATCCGCTGGAATAGATGATTGCTTGATCAATTTGACGGTGACATTTGAGTAGCGAGTAGTAGGATCACGACTATTAATCCTATATACAGGATCTGATAACAAAGACGAGATCTTGGAATCATAATCAACCTTATCCAATACCACTGTCGCGTTACCCTTGTCAGCGGGGAGAACGATAATATCAGAATTGTCCCTTAGATCTTTAAGTGCCCGGCTTTCGCCTAGTTTTAAGTTGGTGTTAGGTGGCTTAGCGGTCTTGAGAACTCGGGAACATTCTTGCCTGGCTTCCTCGGCCTCTTCAGGTGTGAGGTGATGTACCGAGGATTCTACGGATGTAATAAGTTCTTCAATAGGAATTCTTCTAGGCGCTACAGCAAAATTGAGACCTTTAGCGAGAACTGCCTGTTGGGTATCACTTAGGGGCTTGTTGGACAAATTTACGACAACCTTGTTCCTGACGATGAAAGACATGGTTTCTTTCGAAACGCGTCGAATTTTAGTATAATAAAACACGGCATAAGCCCAAAATTCAACATTATGAATAGTAACACGGGCCGTGAAAGTCTAAATGACAATATTAGAAACCTCTATGGGGAGGATATTTTCCGACTGATGTCTAGATTTAGTAGGTTACGACGCAAGAAGGTGTGTCTAATCTCTTCACTCGCTTTTCTCCTAAGATGCCGGGATCATGATATTCTACCGAGTTTTGTTATGTTGAAGCATTCCTTCAGAACACCTAAGGCAACGAGAATCTATCGTCGTGCAAGCAAGGCGTTATTGATAGAGAGGTTACAGCATACTCGTAAGCAGTTGGATTTTATTTCGAGGGAGTTACTACAGCTACATCTACGCCTCTCAAACTTCGTAAGTGAGGAATTATGGAAGATCTTTGATCGTATTTCTTCAGTGCAAGCTAACAGCGTTCTAGATCAGGTGAGGGACAGACATATTTCCAAATATGATAGGTTATGTCAGTTGCAGAAATCTCAAGCCATTAGACTTGATGCTAACAAGGTTGTCGTAAATATGTCCAACAAGCCCCTAAGTGATACCCAACAGGCAGTTCTCGCTAAAGGTCTCAATTTTGCTGTAGCGCCTAGAAGAATTCCTATTGAAGAACTTATTACATCCGTAGAATCCTCGGTACATCACCTCACACCTGAAGAGGCCGAGGAAGCCAGGCAAGAATGTTCCCGAGTTCTCAAGACCGCTAAGCCACCTAACACCAACTTAAAACAAGGCGAAAGCCGGGCACTTAAAGATCTAAGGGACAATTCTGATATTATCGTTCTCCCCGCTGACAAGGGTAACGCGACAGTGGTATTGGATAAGGTTGATTATGATTCCAAGATCTCGTCTTTGTTATCAGATCCTGTATATAGGATTAATAGTCGTGATCCTACTACTCGCTACTCAAATGTCACCGTCAAATTGATCAAGCAATCATCTATTCCAGCGGATGCAGCGAAGACTCTCCTTCCAGGGGATGCTATTCCTCCGAGACTCTATGGTCTTCCTAAAATACATAAGGAAGATGTTCCTCTTAGACCTATTGTTAGTACGATTGGTTCTCCTACATATGCCCTTTCCAAATACTTAGGTAGACTACTTCAGCCGCTTCTGGGTAACACGCCTTCGTACATTAAGGATTCCACACACTTCGGGGAAAAGTTAAAAGCTATAACACTTCAGCCGGGTGATATTCTAGTGAGTCTCGACGTGGTGTCTCTGTTTACGAGAGTACCTATTGATGGTTTTATGTCTCTCATTAATGGCTTTTTTCCTGAAGACATCACAAGACTTTTTTTTATCACTGCATGACCTCCTCCTACTTTCTATGGAATGGGAATTTTTATGAGCTGACTGATGGTGTGGCCATGGGTAGTCCTCTCTCTCCTGTTGTTTCTAATTTCTTCATGGAGAACTTTGAAGAGAAAGCTTTGTCGTCGACTCCTTTCAAACCGAAGATCTGGTGGCGTTATGTGGATGACACGTTCGTTGTTTGGACGGAAGGTGAGGAAAATCTTAGCCATTTCCTGGATCACCTTAATCTCCAGCACCCTTCTATTTGTTTCACCATGGAAAAGGAATCTGACGGCAAAATATACCTTTTCTAGATGTTCTCGTCACCAAGAAAGAAGATGGATCTTTAGGACACAGCGTTTTTCGTAAGCCAACACACACCAATAGATATCTCCACGCAAGTTCTCACCATCACCCTGCCCAGAAACATGGTATACTTACAACTCTAACTACCAGGGCTAGGAGGATTTGTGAAGTAACTTCTTTACAAGAAGAAATTAACACCCTGCGAACCACCTTTGAGAGCAACGGTTATAGCAAGGCTTTGATTTCTACGGTTCTGAAACCAACAAATAATAATAGGACGTCAGTTGAGAAAAGAGATGTAAGAGGAACTGCTTACCTTCCGTACATACATAACACAACGGATCGTATTGCAAAAATCCTACGTCGGTACAACATACGGACTGTATTTGGAACTTCTATTAAGATTAGGCAACTCCTGCGACCAACTAAGGACAGTTTGCCTAAATTGCAACAACCGGGTATCTACAGAGTTCCCTGTACTTGTGGCAAGGTTTACATCGGGCAGACTTCGAGAACAATATGCACTCGCATTAAGGAACATAACAGATGTATCAGGCTCATTCAACCTGATAAATCAGCTGTTGCCGATCATGCTTTAACACCTGGCCATGATGTCATGTTCCAAGGAGTGGATGTTCTTGCCCGTATAAAGCAATATCGTCCCAGAATCATCAGGGAGGCGGTTGAAATACGTTAACACCCAGATAATTTCAACCGCGACACCGGCTACAATCTCAATGAATCCTGGCTACCTATTATCAGAACCCTGAGAAAGTAATTCACTGCTGCTTTCCGTTGTCCCTAACATGGGGCTATAATGGCTTCCATCTTTGGGCACCTTCTATATGTTCTTCGTTGCTTTCTCTTAGCAACATTGTCGTATTCCAGATTATTCCTGACGATGAAAGACATGGTTTCTTTCGAAACGCGTCGAATTTTAGTATAATAAAACACGGCATAAGCCCAAAATTCAACATTATGAATAGCAACACGGGCCGTGAAAGTCTAAATGACAATATTAGAAACCTCTATGGGGAGGATATTTTCCGACTGATGTCTAGATTTAGTAGGTTACGACGCAAGAAGGTGTGTCTAATCTCTTCACTCGCTTTTCTCCTAAGATGCCGGGATCATGATATTCTACCGAGTTTTGTTATGTTGAAGCATTCCTTCAGAACACCTAAGGCAACGAGAATCTATCGTCGTGCAAGCAAGGCGTTATTGATAGAGAGGTTACAGCATACTCGTAAGCAGTTGGATTTTATTTCGAGGGAGTTACTACAGCTACATCTACGCCTCTCAAACTTCGTAAGTGAGGAATTATGGAAGATCTTTGATCGTATTTCTTCAGTGCAAGCCAGCAGCGTTCTAGATCAGGTGAGGGACAGACATATTTCCAAATATATTAGGTTATGTCAGTTGCAGAAATCTCAAGCCATTAGACTTGATGCTAACAAGGTTGTCGTAAATTTGTCCAACAAGCCCCTAAGTGATACCCAACAGGCAGTTCTCGCTAAAGGTCTTAATTTTGCTGTAGCGCCTAGAAGAATTCCTATTGAAGAACTTATTACATCCGTAGAATCCTCGGTACATCACCCCACACCTGAAGAGGCCGAGGAAGCCAGGCAAGAATGTTCCCGAGTTCTCAAGACCGCTAAGCCACCTAACACCAACTTAAAACAAGGCGAAAGCCGGGCACTTAAAGATCTAAGGGACAATTCTGATATTATCGTTCTCCCCGCTGACAAGGGTACGCGACAGTGGTATTGGATAACATTGATTATGATTCCAAGATCTCGTCTTTGTTATCAGATCCTGTACATAGGATTAATAGTCGTGATCCTATTACTCGCTACTCAAATGTCACCGTCAAATTGATCAAGCAATCATCTATTCCAGCGGATGCAGCGAAGACTCTCCTTCCAGGGGATGCTATTCCTCCGAGACTCTATGGTCTTCCTAAAATACATAAGGAAGATGTTCCTCTTAGACCTATTGTTAATACGATTGGTTCTCCTACATATGCCCTATCCAAATACTTAGGTAGACTACTTCAGCCGCTTCTGGGTAACACGCCTTCGTACATTAAGGATTCCACATACTTCGTGGAAAAGTTAAAAGCTATAACACTTCAGCCGGGTGATATTCAAGTGAGTCTCGACGTGGTGTCTCTGTTTACGAGAGTACCTATTGATGGTGTTATATCTCTCATTAATGGCTTTTATCCTGAAGACATCACAAGACTTTTTTATCACTGCATGACCTCCTCCTACTTTCTATGGAATGGGAATTTTTATGAGCAGACTGATGTTGTGGCCATGGGTAGTCCTCTCTCTCCTGTTGTGGCTAATTTCTTCATGGAGAACTTTGAAGAGAAAGCTTTGTCGTCGGCTCCTTTCAAACCGAAGATCTGGTGGCGTTATGTGGATGACACGTTCGTTGTTTGGACGGAAGGTGAGGAAAATCTTAGCCATTTCCTGGATCACCTTAATCTCCAGCACCCTTCTATTTGTTTCACCATGGAAAAGGAATCTGCCGGCAAAATACCTTTTCTAGATGTTCTCGTCACCAAGAAAGAGGATGGATCTTTAGGACACAGCGTTTTTCGTAAGCCAACACACACCAATAGATATCTCCACGCAAGTTCTCACCATCACCCTGCCCAGAAACATGGTATCCTTACAACTCTAACTACCAGGGCTAGGAGGATTTGTGAAGTGTCTTCTTTACAAGAAGAAATTAACACCCTGCGAACCACCTATGAGAGCAACGGTTATTGCAAGCCTTTGATTTCTACGGTTCTGAAACCAACAAATAATAATAGGACGTCAGTTGAGAAAAGAGATGTAAGAGGAACTGCTTACCTTCCGTACATACATAACACAACGGATCGTATTGCTAAAATCCTACGTCGGTACAACATACGGACTGTATTTGGAACTTCTATTAAGATTAGGCAACTCCTGCGACCAACTAAGGACAGTTTGCCTAAATTGCAACAACCGGGTATCTACAGAGTTCCCTGTACTTGTGGCAAGGTTTACATCGGGCAGACTTCGAGAACAATATGCACTCGCATTAAGGAACATAATAGATGTATCAGGCTCATTCAACCTGATAAATCAGCTGTTGCCGATCATGCTTTAACACCTGGCCATGATGTCATGTTCCAAGGAGTGGATGTTCTTGCCCGTATAAAGCAATATCGTCCCAGAATCATCAGGGAGGCGGTTGAAATACGTAAACACCCAGATAATTTCAACCGCGACACCGGCTACAATCTCAGTGAATCCTGGCTACCTATTATCAGAACCCTGAGAAAGTAATTCACTGCTGCTTTCCGTTGTCCCTAACGTGGGGATATAATGGCGTCCATCTTTGGGCACCTTCTATATGTTCTTCGTTGCTTTCTCTTAGCAACATTGTGCCCAACTCTAGGAATGGGTATTCCAAGATTCAGACACCTAGATATCAATGGAAAGGCTACAGCCGCTTTTGAAAGTTGAGATATTTGAATATCGCGCTCCATTGCTTCCAGAAGCAATTGGAAAGTATATACCGCTAAGAGCATGTCAAGTGACGTAGCGAGTAATAGCAGAGGTCGAGGCTATTTATTGATTAAATAGTTAGCCATGGAGTAGAGACTTGAGACTTGGATCAGATTACTGGCACGGCCAAATGAAAGAAAATGCACTTAGTATCAAGTAAATCGGACCAGGGATACCAGAGATATGAGGATTTCCAGATTTCAGCTGATTCAGCGTGACCCTGACCGTTTCGATTAAAAGCCGGCCGGCTCAGGCATCATTAGCTCACTTCGACACAAGCACTTGCCTAGCAAGGTGCCGCTACGCTGAGCCAAGGCACATGGTTGCCGGATCTACGCAGAAGTTATTTTCAAAATTGTGATAGTCACAAAAGTGCTGCGCTACATGTGGAACTTAGTAAGTTTTCGGCAGAGAGGATCACTAAGGTGATTGATATTTTTCTACAGACACTGGTGAAGTATTTTTATTTCTACATGGACATATGCTAGACTTTGTCTAGAATAGTACTTTGTCACAGTCCAGTAATAACCTAATACTTGGATATTTTAGTCCAATTCAGTCAGTTTCATATTTGTAACTTGATAACCACTCCGATCTATCAGTACATTGAAGACCAGTCTATCACGGTGGTGTTCATTAGCCAACGCAGGGAAACTACATGTTGCTTCGCGCATGGTAGATGGTGTGAAGCCATGCCCAGGGAACGATCTTCAGAACAGCCGTTGATTGGTTAGACTGTCAGTGTTTTCTTGTACTGAAAAGATTACCGTGAGTTATGTTACGACTGACATATCTGAGAATAGATCACTTAGATCTGACCCCATTTAAGCAAACTGTTATGGAGTTAACAGAAGCCAATATTGAAATGGATCAACAGTTACTTCAAACGTCAAGAGATATTACCACTATGTCTTGTTAGACGGATTGTGGGTATATAATGGCGGCCGATACAAGGATTATACGTGCTTGTCCGATAGGGCATGTCTATGGATAAATCTGGTACAGACCAGGTTCGCTACGCTTCAAGACCATCAAGAAATGTAAGCCACATTTTGACTTTATATTATGCCTAGCTAATTGGAACAAACTATTTTTCTGCAGATGACCAACACATTTATTTTTCTTCGTATTTAAATCTTGCAATGATTTACGCAAGACATATTAGAGTTATTCTGAGTATTTTCAGCACTCAGAACAGTTTAGGATCGATGACCGAGCATATCGAGCATTTATTTGAATATTTCATATTTTTGGGAAGTCACGGAAAACCGTCGATGTAACTGTAAAAGTTAAATTATTTTTTGTTGAGGAATGGATATTTTTTTCCATATTCGAAGGTTCGAACATGTGGATTCTCACATAATGGAATAATAATTAAATATATTTAAAATAATATAAATAATAATAATAATCCACTAATAATAATAATTATGATTTTTATAACTTTTCTAAATAATTTTTGGATATTATATTTTCTAATAATCATATGTATTGAGAGAGAGCCTATGAAGTAGTTTAATCATTTCTAGTTTGGAACAGGTGATTTTCCGAAGGAGAGTGGTTAGCGCAAGCCCGCATTCAACCAACATTTCAGTTCTGGTTGAACAGTTAATATTTGCAATAAGCAAAGTATATTTTTCAGATAACACGGAGAGGCATGAAACGGGAAGCAAATGATATTTGTATCAATTAGGATATTTTTGTATTTATATAAAATCATGACGTAAATATACACTCGAAAGTGAAATAAAGATTTTCATAAGTATGGTAACTTCACGGGTTGAACTGAATGGTAAAATAAAATAAACTTGTAAGTTTATTAATCTTCCAGTGTTGATAACAAGCAGAGGCTTGATTTATTGTATAAATTTTGGGAAGAAAATTTATGTGTGGAGTAGTTGAAATGCCATTCCCAGGTGCGCATGTTTAAGTCGCAGGAATGAGGAGGTTTTTTCGAGCATCAATCAAATAGCAGGTTCGATGGCTCAGGTTTATAGGAGTATTGGAACTACACATTTCGTCGTATGAATGACCCGAAGGTTATTTCTTAAAAACCATCAGTTCTTATTTCAACCTTGTTTACGGATTCCATTAAGACTTTGATTTTGCTAGAACCCGGATTTGTCATGATAGTATTTTATTCTTCTTCAGAGGAAGACCTTTGCCGTTGTTGTTGTAATATTGTGTTCTTACACAAATAATAGAATGGGCCACTGCCAATTAAAAATAATTCTATAACCACGAATAATTTGAAGGATGTTTTCAATCCTAGTGCCATGAACTAAATGAATTTATTATGAAGCTACAATTCTTATTTCCGCATTCTGTCGAAGAATTGCAAGTTGTGAAAATTGCTAAAATGGCCATGAATATAAATATTTTTCTTAATAATGTTCCCAAGTGGAAAATCAAATTGTTGAATGGTTCAACAATTTAGTGATCAAGTTGATGATTCAGAAATCATATATTTTGTTAGGAACTTGAAGTTCATAATCGAGTCACTTCTCGAAATGTTTAATGTCGGAAGAACAATTAATTTTTTTTGTGCTTCGCACAGTTCTTCGATGCTATGCTCAAGGTCAAATACTTTTCAGATGTTATTAATATGTGTAAATAATTTGTGTTGATTCAGAAATAATAATATTTTTGGCCAATATTTTTTTGAAACTGGAAAAATAAGTGAAAATTAAAAATTCTATGAACATTTATTCTACGAGTGTTAATATTATGTAAAAATTCAAACAGTGAACTACAGTACTTCCAGTAAAGACAATTAAATTTGAACTGGATTTAATCACAAATAAATGAATATAATTTTGGAACACAGTCTACAGGACTAATAATCAGACTTGTGTTTCCAAAGATAATTGTCAAATGTGTTTGGAAAAATTCTGTACATTGTGTAAATAGGATGTGGGTCGCCACACGTGAATGATGCTGCTTTGAGCATTTTTGCAGTCAATTTTAAATTCAAAATAAAATGAGATAATTTTACTTGATGTGTTACGCCCAGTTGAATCTCCTTCTATCCTTATTGTTGCATTGAGCCAAAAATCAGTAAAGCATTTTTTTCATTTGATGTCGTTTTTGCGATTAGCTTTAACCCGTCTGGCGCCCCGGGATATTTTGATTCTCGTGCTGACTGATTCTTGGTAAAATGCATATGTGGTCGTGCGGACTCCGGTCTAAACGGGCACATAAAATAAGATAGAGAGAGAAATGGCTTCGAACGTGGGTCTCGAGTTAGACACGGTCAATCGCATGCCGATTTAAATTGTGATAATTTTTTATATAAATATTTTGGGAGTTGAGAGATGTCTGGTTTGGATGAATAAATTAGTAGGAAACCCAATTAGTGGGGAAAATTAAAAATTTAACTGGATTAATAATTAGAATGGGTTTGATTATTTTTGATAATGGCTTAACCATTAGGGCGTCAAGTAAATTCAGTAGTAAACGTTCGACGACTGGACATACGCATTATTAGAATCCAGGTGGAGGATATTTGAGAACTTGCATATTTTTCTTTTGATATTGTGATAAATGTAATTCGTAAAAGTAGAGAATTTTGTTTTTCCATCACGTCGACATTAGGACAAATCTCATTTTATTAGAGTGTTCCAATTAGCTATTCATATTTCTTGTTCTAGTTATAAGCTTGTGTCTGCCAATATTGTATACCCCTAAGTTTTGAATAATAATTGAAAATTATGGAAGAGATGATGAAGATGACGATAATATTCAAAAGGTAGATGAAGTTTTAGACCAACTTAACAATATTGATAATAATATTAAATTTACTATGGTATCCGCCACAAATAATAAGATTAATTTCGTAGACACCAACGTCATTAAAAAGGATAACAGACTACATTACCTAATTTTCAGGAAACCCACGCAAACCCATTCTGCTATAAGACAAGATTCAAACTATCCTGGCTGTCATAATAAAGCCACTTTCATTAGTCTTGTGAACAGAGCCATGAGTTTACTCCTTTCCAAACAAGATTTTGACAAAGAAATTGCAATTATTCATCAAATTGCCAGAATTAATGGTTATAACCGTCAATACATTAATAATATAATTAACAAACTGAAAAATAAACCTATCACGCAACTTCAACCTGAGCGTAAAGACACTCCTTCATACGCAGTTTTTACTTACTTTAATCATCATACTTACAACATGACCAATAAATTCAAAAAACTTAACATGAAAGTAGCTTATAAAACAAACAATACTAATCAGAACATTTTCTTTAATTCTAATACCATCAACTTGAAGAATAAATTCAGCAAATCCGGTGTCTACAGGTTAAATTGTAATGAATGTAACGCAAATTATATAGGTCAAACCGGAAGAGCTTTCACCACAAGATATTGTTACGGCTGTGAGTTTGTGTCATCACTCGCCGCATGAGTCACAACTGCCCCAGGGCTGGGCTGTGCCCTGCCTCCTGTATTGTGTGCGCCTTATGCAACAGGGCTACTAGGACAAAGGGATAGTCCAGAATATTCGTGACTGGACCAGCGATGGAAACCTCGAGAAGCCGTGAACCCTGGATGGATCTAGAAGCATTTATTGAGTCACCGGCCTGCTATATAAGTGCGACCTGTCAAGCAGTTGTGGTTGTTGTGTTTTATGAGCTAGTGCGAGTGTTTATCCTGGGCGACAGAAGTGTGGTGACATGCGAAATCCCTAGTGAAGCTGATTCTCTTGACACCGAGGAAGTGATTGTGGTGCTTGTGAAACAGTGTATAGTACAGTGACTGACCTAGTGCAGCTATTTCCAGCTAGCGTACGGGACCGGACTCATTAGCGAAGAGGATTAACTGTGGTCTGTTGACAAGTGAAAGGGAAAGTATTCTCGACGTGAGGAAACTGGAGTAAGGTAATAATTGCTGTTGAGTAGTGTATTTTTCTGGCTGCATTAAAATTAATTATTTCTTTAAGCAGTAATTGGTGTTGTGCTTTATACGCACCGTAATCCAGTTAATAAAGGTGCCACTAGGGGGTGGCACGTAACAACTGGTGTCAGAAGCCGGATTACGAACTCAAGCACAACACCTGACGGTCCTGGTTTCAAAACCCGAGCAGGTCATTTTCTCTAATTTTCCTGTGAGTGCATGCCCTTTACAAGACAAACAACTAAAATGGAGGAGAAATTGGCAGCATTGCTAGAAAAGTTAAATGGCATGGAAACCAAGATGGAGGACGGCCAGAAGAATTTAACCAAGGAGCTAACTGCCAAATTAGAAGACGGCCAGAAGAAGCTAGAAGACGGCCAGAAGAAGATGGAAGACGGTCAAAATAAGTTTGCTGAGGACCTGAAGAAGATGGAGGACGGCCAGAAGAAGATGGAGGACGGCCAGAAGAAGATGGAGGACGGTCAGAAGAAGTTAGCCGAGGACCTAACTGCCAAACTAGAAGACGGCCAGAAGAAGATGGAAGACGGTCAAAATAAGCTAGCGGAGGACCTGAAGAGGATAGAGGACGGCCAGAAGAAGATGGAAGACGGTCAGAATAAGTTGACACAGGACCTGAAGAAATTAGAACTGGGTCTGCGTGAGGAAGTCACGGCTGTGGAAAAGAAGTTCGACGCCTTACATGAGAAAGTTGCCGAGCTGCGCCAACGCCCGCTGATGGGGGTGGAGGAGAAATTCAACGTCTTACAAAAGGAAGATGCCGAGCTGCGCCAACGCCCACTGACGGGGGTGGAGGAGAAATTCAACGCCTTGCAAGTGGAAGTTGCCGAGCTGTGCCAACGACCGCTGATGGGGGTGGAGGAGAAATTCAACGCCTTACAAGTGGAAGTTGCCGAGCTGTGCCAACGCCCGCTGATGGGGGTGGAGGAGAAATTCAACACCTTACAAAAGGAAGTTGCCGAGCTGCGCCAACGCCCACTGACGGGGGTGGAGGAGAAATTCAACGCTCTACGAGAGGAAGTTGCCGAGCTGCGCCAACGCCCGCCCACCGTTACACCGGGAATATCAGGAACGGGACATAGCAGAGTGACGCCCCCAACCTTCGACGGAAAGGTCCCGTGGAGCACCTACTTACGTCAGTTCGAGGCGGCCTGTTCCATAAATAACTGGAACAACACAGAAAAGGCTACAGCTCTCATTGTAGCGCTGAGAGGTGACGCCCATAACGTCCTTCAGGCCATCCCGACTGGATCCCAGGACTACGCTTCCCTGATCGCCCATATGGAGTCCCGATATGGAGATAGCCATCTTCAGCAGGCCTATCAGATGCAGCTCCGGACCCGGGTACAGAAGAACGCGGAAACCCTGCAGGAGTTCGAGATGGACATCGCACGCCTCGTAAGGCTCGCCTACCCAACAGCGCCGGCCGACTTTCTGGAGCAGATAGCGACGCAGACTTTCACCGACGGGCTACGGGACTCGGACACTCAACAGGCGCTGCGTCTCGCGCGCAATAAGACCCTGGCAGATGCGCTGAGCCACGCACTTGAGTTCGAGACGGCAAAACAGGCATCCAGAATGCACGCGCGGGTGCGTCAAGTGGACGTCGACGAACCAGTAGAAACCAACGAGACCAAGCCCCTGGCCGACGAATTAATGGAGGCGCAAAGCCGTTTCTTCGATACTCGCTGTACCACTAGCAACGACACAGCCGAAAGACAACCGGAGAGGCGGCCCGGAAGAGGACTACCGACCTGCTGGGCCTGCGGTAAGAAAGGCCACCTGAGCAAGGACTGCGGTGATCGCCGCCGCCGAGGGTATCCGACGGGAAATCAGTCGTCTGAAAACCGCGCGGCCCAGGGAAAACGAGTATTAGCCAGCCTTGGGGGGCAAAGGTTGGCTTGTGACAGTCGTCAAGCCCCAGCAGTCCAAGTGCGTGTGACGAAGTTACGGAGGGACAATAGCAGCCTGATGGTCGACGGAGTCGTCAACGGAGTGAGCTGGCCCATGCTAATCGACACGGGAGCGTCGAGGACCATCGTCAATCCCACCGTGATCCCGAAGTGGAGAGTGCAACCCACACACAGGAACCTCCAGCTAATAACCGCGACCGGAGAGACCGCACCGGTACATGGCGAAGCATCACTGGAGCTCGTCATTGGTCGACGGGTGGTGAAGCATCCAGTGCTTGTGGCTGACGTATCAAACGAAGTGATCATCGGACTGGACTTCCTGGACCAGAACATCATCTTGGACTTGAGTACCAACACTCTGCACTTCGGAGGTGAGGAACTTGCTTTGCAACCAGCACACGAGGCCGTCACCGCACGACGAGTAAGGCTGAAAGAGGACGTCATCGTTCCTGCCTGGACGGAGGTCAGCGCCGCCGTAATTGTCGACGGAACTGCTGAGGGAGTGGCGGCTGTCATCGAGCCAAAATATGAGGACATCCAGACGAAAGGATTACTAGTTGCCAAGACCCTCATCAACACGACGCCTCGGCCGTACGTCCGCCTGTCCAACCTGAACGACTACGATATTACGGTTCACCGGGACACCAACCTAGGAGTCTGCGAGCCCGTTACCTGGATTGCCCGCATCACAGAAACGACGGACGGACACCTGCAGACGGACAACCGAAGAAGACGCGCCCTGCCAGACGAACTACAGAAGTTGTACCAAGGATCCCAGGACCATTTAGACGAGGAACAATCACGCCAACTTCAGGACCTGCTACGCGAATTCCAGGATGTCTTCTCCGTGGGGAGCAAAGACTTCGGCAGGACAAGCCTGGTCCAGCACAGAATCATCGTTGGGGACAGCGCACCGATTAGGGCCCCATTCCGACGTGTCCCGCTCGCCAAGCAAGCCGAAGTCGACCGGATGGTAGAAGAGATGAAGGAGCAAGGGGTGATCGAGCCATCACATAGTCCTTGGAGTTCTCCGGTCGTGCTTGTGAAGAAGAAGGACGGTTCTACCAGGTTCTGCGTGGACTACAGGCGGGTGAACGACGTCACGAAGAAGGACAGCTACCCTCTACCCTGGATCGACGACACGCTGGACACCATATCAGGGTCAAGATGGTTCTCCAACTTGGATTTGAAGAGTGGCTACTGGCAGGTGGAGGTCCACCCTAAGGACCGCGAGAAAACGGCGTTCTCTCTGGGCAGCGGGCTCTGGCAGTTCACCGTCATGCCATTCGGTCTGTGCAACGCCCCTCCGACCTTCGAAAGGCTAATGGAGTCCATTCTGAGGGTACTACACTGGAACACCTGCCTGGTCTACCTAGACGACGTCATCGTTCTGGGCAGGAGCTTCGAGGAGCACTACAGTAACCTGAAGGAGATCTTGTTGAAGCTACGGGCTGCCCAGCTGAAGTTGAGCCCCAAGAAGTGTCAGCTCTTCCAGAAGCGGGTCCAGTACCTTGAGCATATCGTCTCCGAGGAAGGGGTGCGCACCGACCCAGAGAAGACCACAGCTGTGAGGGAGTGGCCAGTTCCGAAGGACAAGTCCCAACTACGAAGCTTCCTGGTACTCTGCACTTATTACCGTCGCTTCGTGAGAGGATTCGCTGACATCGCCAAACCTTTACATCGACTGACTGAGAAGGACCAATTCTTCACGTGGACAGCAGAATGCCACAGTGCCTTCGAACAACTCAAGCAGGCTCTGTGCACCGCACCTATTCTGGCCTACCCCAGACTTGGAACAAGGTTCATCGTCGATACCGATGCCAGCGACTTTGGCATAGGGGGAATCCTGTCGCAAGTAGTGGACGGCGAGGAGAGAGTAGTGGCCTACTTCAGCAAGGCCTTGTCAAAGCCAGAAAGGAACTACTGCGTCAACAGGAAGGAGCTGCTCGCCATCGTGAAGACCATTGAACACTTCCACAAGTACCTGTACGGGCAAGAATTTCTCATCAGGACCGACCATGCATCCCTGCGGTGGCTCCTGAACTTCAAGCAGCCCGAGGGTCAACTCGCGCGGTGGTTAGAGAGGATTCAACAGTACAACTTTGAGATTCAGCACAGGAAAGGCCAGCTGCATTCTAACGCCGACGCCCTGTCACGAAGACCGTGCCCCGAAGACTGCACCTTCTGTGCCCGAAGGGAGGAGAACACCGGGATACAGTGCCGAAGGACTACCGTGGAACTTCAAGGGAGCTGGAGCCGCGAATCTTTCACGCGGGCACAAGCAGAAGATGATGACCTGGGACTGATAGCCGAATGGAAGGGGGCCTGTGTCCCCAGACCCGGGTGGAACATTGTGAGTGACTGCAGCCCAAAGTTTAAGTCCTACTGGGCGCAATGGGACTCGCTGATTGTAAGGGATGGCCTCATCTGCCGCGCCTGGGAGAGCACCGACGGGAAGGCATATCGGGAACAAGTCGTCGTTCCAAAGGCTATGACGGAGGAAGTCCTGAAGGAAGTTCATGGAGTATCATCTGGTGGACACCTAGGGATAAAGAAGACCCTGGAGAAGCTGAGAGAGCGGTTCTACTGGATCGGATGCCGAACAGACGTGGAGCACAACTGCGCGAGGTGCCACGATTGCGCAGCCAGCAAGGGCCCAGGACGAAGACGACGGGGTCCACTGAAGACCTACAACGTGGGCGGCCCCATGGAGAGAGTGGCCATCGATGTTGCTGGGCCATTCCCGTTAAGCGAGGCAGGGAACCGTTACATATTAGTCGTCAGCGACTACTTTACCAAATGGCCGGAGGCGTATGCGCTCCCTAACCAAGAAGCCGCGACGATCGCAGAGACCCTGGTGAAGGAATTTGTCAGCCGGTATGGAGTACCCCTGGAGCTGCACTCCGACCAAGGGAGGAACTTCGAGTCGCAGGTGTTCCAGAACCTATGCCAGCTGCTGGGAATCCGGAAGACAAGGACAACGCCGCTACACCCTCAGTCCGACGGGATGGTAGAGCGATTCAATTGCACCATCGAGAACCATCTCCGAATAGTCATCAGCGAGCACCAGAGGGATTGGGACAGACATCTTCCACTATTTCTCCTGGCCTACCGCGTCGCCGTGCATGAAGCCACCGGGTGCACACCTGCCCGGGCCATGTTTGGGAGGGAGCTCCGTCTACCTGTCGATCTTGCCTTCGGCCGACCTGGGAATGATCCGATCCCGGTAAGCCAGTATTGTCAAGAACTGGTTGACCAACTGGAGGACGTGCACGCGTTCGCGAGGAGGAAACTGCGGATCGAGACCGACCGAATGAAGACCCGATACGACCAGCAGACAATGCCGGAGGATTCCACGAGGACGACCTGGTCTGGCTCTTCAACTCAATACGGAAGAAAGGCCTGTCACCCAAACTGCAGATGTCCTGGGAGGGCCCGTACCGAGTCGTGAAACGGATCAACGATGTCGTCTGCAGGATCCAGCGGAGCCCGAGGGCGAAGATGAAGATCGTGCATCGAGATCGCCTGGCAGCATACGGGGGACACAGACGGACCAATGATTGATCGGGACGATCAGCCTTTTTAGGAAGGGGGTGGTGTTACGGCTGTGAGTTTGTGTCATCACTCGCCGCATGAGTCACAACTGCCCCAGGGCTGGGCTGTGCCCTGCCTCCTGTATTGCGTGCGCCTTATGCAACAGGGCTACTGTACCCATGTGAGTAATCTCGATGGTAAATATGCATCTGCCTCCAGCTAGCATCAGGTCTCAGGCGCGTGCCGTTCCCCCAAATGAGCAGTGCATATTTTGGATTTGAGGCTATAAGGTATCAACTCTACAATGATAAGGCACAACTCTATTCTAAAACTTTAATTCAGTAAATAAAATCATGGCTTCAAACACAAAAACAAACCCAAAACCATAAAAACAAAGCAAACAAAAATTTACTTCCACAATCCACAAATAAACAAAAATGAAATCATAATAAAAATCATATTAAACCATAAAGCTGTACCCTTATGTGAACTACATAAAGATATTCTAGTGCGCTGATGCACCTACGACTTCAAAACCAACTGTACATTAACATAACAGTCATACAATGTGACTTTTTTAATATCACAAATTAATTATTCCTTAAACCTCTTGGTTTTAACAATTATGTGTGCCGTGCGTGTTTTGATTTTTCTCTTCTCACCAAACAAATGCTTGCATGCATTTACCTTTCGGACGTTGCACCGCAATCAACGTGCAACTCCATAATTATGTAAGCTACCCCTCCACTTCCTCTATTTATATGGTTCCACTGCATGCTGTATGTGATTCCTACATAAAACGTTACGTTATAGCTTGTGTCGGATGGTACAATTAGATTACCTTGCTCTCGTGGCGATTGGCATCTGGTAACCAACTTCATAACTTGGTTTCAGTGACAGTACAAATACATCGTCTAACTATTCGTCAGATAGCTAAAATAATGAACCATCAGGATGATCTATAATTATCCATGTGTTCCTAAACCACATGGCTACATTACTCAACATAACAATCTTTCATTATATGTCATTTACCAGGGTCTAAAATCTTTTCCTTTCAACTTGCCTTGACGGTTCGAGTGCCCGCCTACAGACCCTCGGCTAGAGGAGTCAGTACACAATAGAAAGTGGGATGGGTGTTCCACCAATTACCTCGACCCTCCTTAAAGGTTTGAATGCTTTCCTTTCTAAGCAGTAAAGATTTACAAGACAAATACTGTTGTCTGACCGACACACATATCCCAAAGGATCTTAATTGACTATTATGCCAACAGGTATTGAATGAGCTTTTATAATTACTCCTACACAGAGGATATAATAATTACTGGCCTCACACGGGTCCATTCAACATGAAGGTTCGGGGTTCGTAATGCATTAGTCTAACGGGTGACCGATGTCTCAAGTAAAATATAGGCGCTCACTGCAGCTGTCGCCATGAGTTTCGCTACCACGAGCGGAAATAACTCATCACTAAGTTCTCGGGAGACCATAGAGTTTCGAGGGGTCCTCGTTTTCCTCGTCTCTATCACAGGATTCCAACCCGGAACACTTTCATATCCTTCCTCAGAGCTAGGGTGCACACTACAACTCTGGCATAAATTATATCTCCACTTATGCCCATGACATAGGAGATTTCATACGTAGAATAGACCACCTGGCCCCTTACTCAATGCTACGACCTCCGACCTATATTATTAAGAGAAATCTATCAATTACTCTATAAGCTTCTCATATAAGCTGCAAATTCAATTCACTAAAAGCTCTTTCATGCCTGGCATCATTACTGAATATATGTAATATTCTGATATAAAACTTCTTTCCTTAATTACTGTAATGTGATCTTACTGTATCATCTTACTGCTTAGATTGATAAGTCTTGCAATTAGCGTAACTAATTCTCGCTTACAACATTTATTTGTTTCCTGCTGTGTTCATTCATACTTTTAATATTCATTATTATTATTACCATTAATCTTACTGACATAAATGACCAACATCATTACTTTATTATTCTTATTAATCTCACTGACATAAATGACCAAAATCATTCTTTATTATTATTCTCACATAACTTTACCAAAAATCCGACATAGCTAAACGTCTTAAAAACTCGAACAATAGTGCTCGTCACACTTACATAACTGATTGCCATTCTTAATTCATAGTGGGAATAATTACTCCACTTAATGATGCAAATTAACATCTCAACTCTATAAAAATCAACACAATAATGATTAAACATGGAGGATCTCCCTCCTAAACTGATTTTTACTGGCATCTTTACGGAATCACAGCATGCAATGGCCCATATTTCTACATAATCATAACTTGTGGGGTACTTACATTTCCATAGGCGTCTTATGGTGGCTCCGACCAATCATATTTCTCCATGTCGCCCGCCATTAGCAGGTTTTAACGCGACATATTCATCTTGAATACACACATTTTATAACACATAATTTTCATCAACAACACGACACGTTGCATAACTCTCAGGAAGCTATCGCTCCCACACATGTGAAACACTTATCTAATCACTACTTTAAAGGATATTTTACATGTGCTGTACACTTAACACACGTCACTTTATACACTTTTCAATGCTAAAATTCCCTAGCAAAGATCGAAATTGCAGGTGTCGACGGCATCTCCCGTGCTCCTATCAACTCCTGATTGAAAGTCTGGTTTACCTGCTTTCGGAATTCACCAACAGTTTTTATTATTCTTACTCCTACGGTAAGCGTCCTGCGTTGCATAAATATGCTAGCTCCCGTCCTGAGTGTTATCATCTGGTACTCTCATGACATTACCAACCGCGTCATAGAGTTTCATTAGCGCATTCCATCGTAATTACACATATACGATCAGTCAATACTTTACACATTGCGCTTAACACTGTCCAATACTTGACACAAATAATTATTTACAATAGTTCTGCCATTAGTCTACACGGTGCTTCGTAACTGAACACGGCATAGTTCGTACTGCTGATTATGCCTATAGCACGCCTATTATTCATACAAGCTTATTATATGCTTCATTTACATGTACCATCCTTTGTTCGGCGTCTATTAGTATGGCCGCCATGCGTTCTGCCTTGACAAACTTGCTTCAAACTGGCTGTACCTGACTGAAGATTCACTTGAAGACTGCTCGTTCCTTACTTGAAGACTGCTGTAGACTGCTTACATACTGTCTCGTACTGCCCTCGTACTTGCTGCATACTGATTGCAACTTACTGCAACTGAGCTACAACTGGGTAACTTCTAACGTAAACTGAGCGTGAAGACTGCGTAAGACTGCAACTTGGGCTGTAACTGCGCGTAGACTGAGCTTGAACTGATAGAGACTGAGCTGAGACTGAGCTCTCCTCCAAGGGTCTACTCCCTTATATCGGATTCCCACGGAAAGTAGGGCGAAATCTTCCCGCGTAATCTTGGCTCCTCTCCCAGCATGATTCTGGTCTCCAAACCGTGATCATTGGGTTCCTCTTTCTTCACAGATTCCAAAACTATCTGCGTGCAAAGGAATCGCTCGTCCAATTAATTAATATTAATTCCTTTCTCCATAGCGTGGGACGCTATCTTACGGGTATTCCCCGGCAACATTCTCAAATCTATCCGCGAACAATGGCAGTTTTACAGTCCTTCCGCACTTCCTTAAATATGCCTCAATTTCGCAGGTAAAAGGCTCTAAAATTAGCCTCCTGCCTAAAGATTCACCTGTGGGCAACTCTCATCTCAATTCGTTGCTCCAATCACGAGTAATCAATGATTTTCCTGGGCATCTCTCCTCCCCCTACTCAAATCTATTCTCCGTCGGGGAATAACTGGGTCATTATTCAGGCCTCCACCCTGCTCCAGACGACAGAATGGGGTCACAGAGATGGACATGGCTCCACTGGGGCCCTCCCACAATCCTGGGCTAATTTGTAAAATGTCATCTCTGCCCTCTCCGTGCTTCAAGCCTCGTATAGCCTACACCAAGTAGTCTAATAATGCTATAATCTGCTCATTTTTCCCTGCATTATTTTAATAAATAATGTCATTGCACCAAAAATCACACCAGTGATTAAATATACACTTCTTTCGAGGGGTTTTTACCATGAAACTCCCTCTACAGATCTCTGGTTCGTTCCCTGGTGGAACCTTTATACTGAGATCACAGTCTCTGAGAACCACGTTCGATTCCAGTCAGCATAACCTCCTCGGGTTCACTACTAGGACAAAGGGATAGTCCAGAATATTCGTGACTGGACCAGCGATGGAAACCTCGAGAAGCCGTGAACCCTGGATGGATCTAGAAGCATTTATTGAGTCACCGGCCTGCTATATAAGTGCGACCTGTCAAGCAGTTGTGGTTGTTGTGTTTTATGAGCTAGTGCGAGTGTTTATCCTGGGCGACAGAAGTGTGGTGACTTGCGAAATCCCTAGTGAAGCTGATTCACTTGACACCGAGGAAGTGATTGTGGTGCTTGTGAAACAGTGTATAGTACAGTGACAGACCTAGTGCAGCTATTTCCAGCTAGCGTACGGGACCGGACTCATTAGTGAAGAGGATTAAATGGGGTCTGTTGACAAGTGAAAGGGAAAGTATTCTCGACGTGAGGAAACTGGAGTAAGGTAATAATTGCTGTTGAGTAGTGTATTTTTCTGGCTGCAATAAAATTAATTATTTCTTTAAGCAGTAATTGGTGTTGTGCTTTATACCCACCGTAATCCAGTTAACAAAGGTGCCACTAGGGGGTGGCACGTAACAATATAATGACCACTTAAATGCCACTAAATACAGAAAATATTCAGCCATGGCCGCACACATGGAAGATTCAGGTCATAAATTCACTAACATAGATAATGATTTACAGATATTACATTACACTAACAAATGTACTATGATGAACGTTCTAGAATCTATGGAAATCAACACAGCACACAAAATTCCAGACCCAGTGAATCTTAATGAAATCATTTTCGAATCAAATATCTTATTTGACACTCTGACAGATAACTGTTAAATCCAATATTAAGCCACCGTAAATGTTTTAATATAACTTTTTTCTATTATAAATATTTTTACATCCTTACATACTTTTATTAATCACTATTGCCGCTAGTACAATCCCCTAATATTTGTTTTTTTAGCCTACTTTCGATTTTTGCAAAAAATGAAAGTAGACTTATGAGATCAACACAGGGCGAAAAAAGTGTGTCTGTCTGTGTGTGTGTATGTGTGTGTGTGAGTCTGTGTGTGTGTATGTGTGTGTGTGAGTGTGTGTGTGTGTCTGTGTGTGTGAGTGTGTGTACTCTGAATGTCTGCCCCCCCCCCCTATCAATTCGAACACGGTGAATGCGAATTGAACGAAATTTGGTACAAAGGTAGCACTAGCAAAGGACACCTCAGTGTCATGTTTTATATCGCCGCCATCTTTATTAAAACTGAATGGCGGCCACTCTAACGTTCAAAACGTAAAATCAAATAACGACTAACCAAATCATCCGATCTCTACCAAATTTGGTAACAACATACCTTCGTATAGGATGCGTCTTGTGACCAAACTACATGGTCGTCCGCCATACCATTTCAGGATGGCGGCCGTGCGAATTATGCAAACTTTATAATCCATATCATGGGACCCACCAGTTCCGATTATCGAGCCGAGAATCGTTTTAACTGTTCTAAAGGAAGAGGCACGTTCGAAATTAAAATTTTATTTTGTAATACTATAGTGCAGACGTGATTTTAAAAAGCTGAGCCGATTCAGTAATAAGACAAGACTAGATGAAACCCGTCAAAACATGACGGACAATGGAAAAAAAAAATACTGAAGAAGCTTCTTATATAAGTTACATTCTTTGTACGATTACTTTTTAGCACTATTGCAACTTTAAGGGCGTCAAAAGATAGCACTCTCAGCTTTGCAACATATTGCTGGTCATGACTGAAACCGTGATAGGTAAATAGCCCAATACGTTAAAGAGTTTCTCCTTGAGCTTGATTGATTGTGATAAAGTAGGCCGAGCGAATAGGACATTGTTGCCTATTAAAAGAAAATGTACTGTACCTGCAAGTGTTTTATCGGAAGGTGTTAAATCAAGTCGTAGGATTTGAGCTCTCTGCCTAATATTATTGCACCTATTATATCCGAATCCAAGCAATTTCTTATATTTCTTACAATTAATATATTACCATATATGAGTCCTTGGGAAACGTTCAGACTTCGAAGGAGCATAACTATGTCCCAAATGTTCGGAGTATGTGGAGGCGAATCACTTAATTCCAAGGAATTGAAGAATTCAATAATAGGGAAATGAAGTAGCTGGCTTTCATCTTCAGTATCCAATCTGTTAACGCTGATGTATGTGTTTGAACTACTGGATATAAGTTCAATGACTTTTAAAATAATATCATTATATTGTTGCAGCTTGGCAAATATTTTATATTCCAGCAGATCAATTTTACCATCAACAGTAAAGGCCAAAGTAACCGCGCGTAGATTTTACGCAAGAGAAATACAATGTAGAACAATGTTTACATTTGATCGTCAAAGACCTTACACTGTACTGCATAATATCTGGGATTGTTTCTGAAATGGCCTATTTATATTGGATTTTAAATGTGGCTTCGTATTATTCGATAACACTGTAGTGTTAAGCAATAACGGAGCTGCTAAATATTAAATGGCAAATAATACTTCCATTGCCGAAATCAACTGCGTAGTTAGACTCAGTACTCTAAACAAATAATCATTAAACAATTGTCTTATACAATGAAGTTCAACATGACCGTCCAGAGACTTTCATACTCAAGTAGGTTGGTGAGGAGAATGCGATGAGACTGATCGCTTAAAATAAATTCCATATAATTGTTCCTGCCAGCGACATTTTTTGCAATAGCTTGAAAACGCAGCTCAGAATGACGTTCTTCATTTTGTTATAAACAGTACGAAACGGCTCTAAATAAGCAATTTCCATCACCTGTTGTAGGTTATGGCAGTACATTTTGCAGGGGAACATAGAATCACTTCGCCAACTACTGGAATGACCATAGGCCTATACTCAATACTCACTTCGGCAGTCACCCTAATGGAGGCAGTTTTTGAATTCTATGTCCCGTGCATGTCAAAAATCGTATTAACACATGGAAGCCCACCCATTCTTGGCTATCGCCTCGGAGACCCGGGTTACATTTCCTGCTCTGCCAAGAAATTTAATTCTGGTCTGAGGGCAATAACGGGGCACATTCAGTCTCCTGAGGTATAACTAAGAAGAGGAAGGTTTGATTCCCACCTCGACAATCTTGGATGTGGTTTTCCGTGGTTTCCCACTTCCACTCAAGGCAAATACCGGGATGGTTCCTAACTTAATTAAGGCCTTGGCCGTCTCCTTGCCATTTCCCACCTTAATTACAAATACACACAGTAATGCAGCCATCACAATAACATAGGTTATCAGAGAAAATTTTACACATACACACCAAAGTACACGGGGCTGAGTGACCACGATGTCGGAGCCCTTCAAACGAATTATGTTTGGCAAGTGTCTCTCATGGCGAAAGCAATTGTGGACACGCGCGAGTGCCTGGAAACTACTTTTTTCTTTAATAATTCAAGAGTATATCGACGATGCATAATTATGACTTTTAGTCTAGGACGCTAATAACTTGACCACCCAAGCATTGGGAAGAAATTGCAATATTAAGCTACATAAACAACATAGCCTACACATTCAACTGTCAGTTAATGTTCTTCAACATTTCCCTTCTTAAATATTCCCCTCCTTTATAATTCTCCATCACGTGAAAACGCGCCATGTCTTGTGTTTTAAATATATCGATGCAATGGTGCTGCCATCTGTTGTCAGTTACTGGAACTATATAGGCGAGGTACTGCCATCTGTTGTCAGTTACTGGCACTGATTTCAGATATTCAAACGGCGTATTGAGGACAACAGTTAGCTCTTTTGATCACATGCTGTAATGCAATGGTAAAACGGAAATAAAATGTATTGAGAGGGAATGTAGAAATATGTATCTTTAACAGACATAAAACCTTACTAATACTCCTTGATTAAACAATATTTCAGTGGTAAAAAAAGAAAAATACTGGCGAGAGCTGGGAAACCGGCGCTCCTTGGAACCACAGGCAGTCGCCTTAACCACATAGCTAGTCGCGCACTCTTGTTCAGCAGCAGACGCAACCATTTACTATATTCAAAAGCCGCTGTCTGAAGGAAATAATCCATTTCATTATCCAAAAAAATCAATGTTGCATATTCGTGTACGTTCATACTGTTATTATATTCTATTATCAGAACTTGGTTAATGTATGTTTTCAATTACATGGAAGCTTATTAAATAACTTACATTTTAATGGGCTTCTCTCCGCCATTTTGTCATGAGCCCAAGCGGATTGTGCGCATGCGTGAGGGGAAAGAATTCTGCTATTTTCTATATTAATTTAAAAATATACCGTAATATATTTGTTTATTTTAGAGACCCTCTGCAAATCTACAGGCCAAGAGCTTTCGTTAGAGTGCTCTACGAAGAAAATTGGTTCTGTCGTTCTCTCAATCTCGTGGTAACAAAAATCACTTTACTGTTTTAAATATATAGATGGCGGCGGATATCTTGTGCCTGACTTATATTTCACTAATTTGAGTATTGCATGCAATATAGCGTACTGATACAAAATAAATAAACTTTGTATGAAATGCTTTATATGTAAATAATATACTCCAGTGATGAAATCGTTTAGTATAAATCATTATTTGCAAACAAGTTCTATGTAAGTCATTTTATTTAGAACGATATTCGTTGACACAATTAGCTCAGTGGTAGAGCGTTAGCCTATCGCTCAAATGCCTATGGTTCAAACCCGATCAGAGCTAGGTTTTTTGCTTGAAATGTTATATGTTTATTGTTTTGTAATGACTCAGATGTTTTAAAATGAAGCGTTATATTGTGCATATTATGGTGTAAAATATATATTTAATTAAAACATAATTCGCCAGCAGATTTACTCGAGACATCTATCTGCCAAAAAGGTAACTGCACGCCGACCTACTTATTAACTTCCAGATTTTATTGAAAAGTTTCTTCTTCTGGCCGCTAGAATGCACTCGCTCTGTTAGGATTATATTGTTCGATATTTCACCACTAGATGTCACGACTAGTCTACGTGGGGCTCCATTGATTACTATACCATTGGCATTCTATGCGCATCGAATTTGAAGAATGACAAGATGATACTACGATACATTTTTACTTTTTATTTTAAAGGGTTTGTAACAGCCTATTTTGCGTTACTTGAAAATGTTATTTGAAGTAAAGAACAAAACGATTTCACATAGTAACTGAATTCAAGCCGCTGGTGTTAGTTCAGGTTATTAATTACTACTTTTATTTCAGGCAAATAGCAATCGAAAATATCCACATAGTTTGTATACACACGTCTCTGTAGGGTCATGGAAAGATTTGTTAATTCAATTAGGGTTGTGAAAGCCATGCACAACCAGACGTGAAAAGACATGCCTCAACTCAAAGTTGGATGTTGCCCACGGCAGGTCGTATATGTAATAATAATAATAATAATAATAATAATAATAATAATAATAATAATAATAATAATGTTATTGGTTTTACATCCCTTTTAACTACTGCTGCTTTTAGAGACACCGGGGTGCCGGAATTTTGGCCCGAAGGGGATCTTTAACGTGCCAGTAAATGTACTGACACGGCTCCCTCGCATTTGTGCACCCTCAAATGCCAGCTGACTGCGCCAGGATACGAACCTGCAACCTAGGGCCCAGCAAGCGAGAACGTTACCGCTGAGCCACGCAGCCAGTCCGGTCGATTATGTCTCCATATCCATAACATTCTTGATATACTTCTTATCTTTCTTTCTTTCTTTCTTTCTTTCTTCAATGATGGTAGCAGTTTTTATCTAGGTTGTGGCGTTTGGTAGAGGTAAATCGTTTCTAAGGTCTTCAACAAAGAATAGTTCTATTATACTCTTTGATAATAACAACGAGTTATAACTGTACTCATACATTTAGGAGAAAGCAGGCTATATGTTCTTTACTGAACATCTTGTTTCATTACATTTTCTAGTTTTAATTCATCCACTTTGTACGTTTTCTTCTTCCCATAAGTTCATCTTTTCACAGTAACGCTCCATTCGTATCTACGTCCTTTTCCAGAACTATCACTGACGTTATTTCATTTCCTACTACCTTCTATTTGAGCTTTGGACTATGCTACGCCCATAAAATTTCAAACAATAGACAAATCACTTTCTAATAAATGTAATACCCCGTTTAGACGTCCCGGTTACGATCGCGATCAGGCGCCGATCCAGATTAAGTTGGGACGTCTAAACGCAACAGGATAACATTATCGCGATCAACCTTCCCTCCAACAGGATCAGCCATTTCCCGTTCCCACAACAAGACAATCGCGTTCGCGGCCATTGCGATCGCCGGTGTATTCTATCCTCCTGCTGTGTGAGTGATGTAGGCAGTGGAAATGATGGCCGTTTTGTATTATCTTGTGTTTTGAAAGCGAGAAGTACGTAATGTTGGCAATGATGGTTGTGTTTATGTTGATTGATATCAGATGTATGAACATTTAGAGACACGAAATGATGAATGGAGACAAACATTGGTAGCAGTATCTTCAAACGCTGAAAAAAAATATTAGCGTTGGGGAAAGTCGACGAAGACGATTTAAAAAAAGACATAAACTTGTCATAGACATAGAAGGGATTCCGATCGGGCCAAATGACTCTGGACGAACAAAGAAGTATTTATGCAATAAATATCCTAGACAAGTGCATAAATATTTCAAAATATTTGTATTTCCACACCAAGAGTTGCCCTTGCCTACACGTCTCCTCAGGATTTGTATATATTTAAGAATGTACATTAGTATGTTGAATTATGTGTAAAGAATAACTGAAATACTGTAAATTTCTGCTATAACACTTGGAATTCAAAAGTTGGCAGACTTTAGCGATGCCATGCTGTTTTACTCGATTATCCTGTTGTTTCATGATGGGACGTCTAAACACGTACCAATGACAAATGCCGTTGGTCGCGATTGGACATTATCCAGATCAGAGATAATCAGGATCGCGACCGAGACGTCTAAATGGGGTATAACGTTGGCCTAACCACATGTAAGTTTATCATATATATTCGATTTATATTCTTTCAATGTCGTTTAAATTAGATTTGAATAATGATTTTTATATATTTTTTTATCTTTGTCCCTGGTTTAATTTTATCTGTTTTTCCATTGCTTTCTTTCAGACACCATATGCTTTAAACTAACCTATGATCACTTTCCATCACGTCGGGTTTCTTAAAGCCACTTTGTTTTGAAGGGCCATATTTGGATATAAGCATACAGGCTCTTCATTGGTTATAAAGCTACACGGATTGGTGAAGTATTGGTGTTACATATTTACCATTTCAAGGAACTACTATTTGTCATGAGCAACTGATCACCGTCACCATCTGTTTATCTATTCTTATACCCTGAATTTTATGGTGCACCATATAAGGTTTTAAACACGTACATTATTACTGTGCTACGCTTAGTTTTTTGTTTTTCAACAGCTGATGAAGGGGATAAAATATAAATAATCCCCGAAACATGTACTGTAAACAAATTCAATAATTAATTTTATCTGTATAGAATTGATTCAGCCAGATGCTCATTTCTAGTTAACAACTATTCTGTTTAGATACCTAAATGGTTTCTTACCTCCTTTTAAATGCGCATTGCAAAATCAATATTATAATAATAACTCAATCATGATGCTTACATCATCATACTTTGTAAGACACCCGGGAATAGCAAGCTTAGTTATGGAAGGAAGGGTCGAGGAAAAGAACTGTAGGGGTAGACCAAGGCTAGAATATGTTAAACAGATTGCCTCGGATGTAGGGTGTTGAAGCTATGTAGAGATGAAACGATTAGCTCAGGACAGGGCGGCATGGAGCGCTGCATCAAACCAGTCAAAATACTGAAGACTCAAACAACAACAACAACATCATCATCATCATCAACATCATCACATCATCATTAGTTTCTGTTTTATTAGTGTTTGTATTTCCCTATTATTTTCTTATTTTCTTACTTTAGCAAAAATTAACTAAGTACAATGATTTTTCCTACGCCATGCTTACCTGCCATTATATGTATTGTGATTGGATCTGAAATGTATTCCTGTTAGATTTAAGTACCATTGTTAAGTTCTGCAAATAATGTAATAATGTATTAATTGTAAAATCTGGTTAGATGGAAGAGAAGGCCCAATGTCCCTAATCTTGCCAGAGAAAATAAAGCTATCTATCTATCTATCTCGAGTGAGACCTTGACAATTGACACACATTCATTGCTATCATTTTTATGGATTTTATAACCGAGCCAGTCTTGTACGCTTGCATTGTAACCTGATCAGACAACAGCAGTTGTGGAATGTTATATTTAGGGCCCGGATTTATATGCACTAAAAAAACTGAAAATATGCATGCAAATATGCACTAAAAAGTTAGAATATATGCACGGAAAATAATGAAATATGCACTTAAAACATGCAATTTTATTCACTTACCTATTTACAGGTATCACTTGTTGCAAAAAGAAGCATCACAATAGGTAACTAGTAGTCTTTCAATGTTTTCTGGAGACAAACTTTGTCTATTGTCCGTCAAAATGAGTTTATAGGCTGAGAATGATCGTTCTACATCAACTGACGTGATTGGACAGTACTTATACACGGGCACCAAAGTTTCGGAGCATACATCTGGCAAGGATACCCTAGTTCCACTCAAGTATTGACTAATTAACTTAATCTTCTTCAGTCCTGGGTTCGAATTCAACACCTTTTCTAACTTGCATTTAATCTTCTCTCCAATTTCGCCTGGAGCGGAATTCAATGAAGATGCAGCTTTCTCAACGAGATCAAGTGATTCATGGAGGGGAGTACCAGAAGATTCTAAGCTCTCAATGGCTTTCGGAAGTTTAGAAAAATGTGCATGAATGAAATTCACATCTTGATAAACAGTAGCGGTTTCAAACACAACTTTTGCATCACGGACACACGCAATATGCTCATCTTCAAGTTTTGTAACCACTTCTTTCACTTCATTAAAATTCTCCTGATAAAATGATACTGCAGATAACCATGTCCCCCACCTAGTCAGGACAGGTTCAGGTGGCAAAGGAACTTCACGTAGACAATCTTTGTAGAACTGGACATGAGCTGGTGCTTTCAGAAACAGCTTCTTCCCACATCCAATTAAATTGTGAACAGCTGGAAACTGTGTGCGTATTTCTTCTGCAATGCGGTGTAATCCGTGCGCTAAACAGGTTGCGTGTATGAGTTTCTGATAAAATACTTGGAGGGTCTTTGCTGCTTTCAACATATACGAAGCTGCATCTGTGAGCAGTACAAGCACTTTACAACAATTATCCTCAATTTAAGATGGCCACAATAGTCGCAGAGAATCATTTACAAATCTTGCTATTGTGCTATGGTTCGTTTTCTCTAGTACTTTACAAGCAAGAAGATGCGGCTTACCGGGTTCGTCTGGATGCAATTTACCAACCACGAAATTTGCTATGTAACGGCCACATGAATCCGTTGTCTCATCCACCGATATCCAGACATAGTTCCTTCCGATATCAGAACGGATCAATTCCAGGGTAGATTCATATAGCGGAGGCAGGTAATTTTTCCTAAGAGTTGATTCATCTGGTATTTTTTGATTTACACAATATTTCTCAAGAAATGATCGCAGAACTGGATTGTTTAATTTATTCCATGGAATGTTGCTGCATACGAAAGCCCTACAAAGATCATTTGAAAATGTATTAAAAATACCGACTTAGGCTTTACCTGCGTAAGAAGTAGTTGTTGTGGTGTGCTGTTCTTCTCCTCCTCTGCTTTAATATGTGCAGTTGTTTTTGAATGCTGTTCAAGCTGAAATTTCTTTTCACATTTTACTTCCTTTGAGAAAACTTGACAGTACACGATGACACCATCTGTTGAATAGTCCCTATTACCCGACACCCACTGATTTAGTAAATCTCTTCTCCTGCTCTTTTCCTTAGGCATTTTTAGAAACTAACACTTGAGATGCAGGGCATTAAACTGGAACGTAACTAGTGAACTGAAGATACTTCTGTCCTGACCAATTGCCCAACCCCCTGAGATTATTATCTACTGTGGTAGAGAAAGGAATTCCGGGAAGTCCAGCCAGCCTGCCAACCCATACCTAAGCTATCTGTTGCCATTGTCAGTTGTGAAAGTAAAGTGCCGTTACCCAGAGAGTCGAAAACACCAATTAGTGAGGGATGCACATGATATAGGCAACTAGCTACGGATGCACAAAACAGATTTATTTTAGTAGTTCTTGTAATTGTCCTTAAATTCAGACATATATACCGGGATATGCTGTTACGTCTAGAATATGCACTAAACCTCAAAATATATCAAAATATGCATATGCATATGTGCATATGCATTTTAAAAAAATCCGGGCCCTAGTTATAATACAGGGTGACAGTGAAGTCACAACCCATTTTCATACTACTCGCACATTGTAAGCGAAGGAAGTTATTGTCAATGATATTTTTGTATACAATCTGAGTTGTTATTGGACAGACCTGACATTTTATTCAGGCTATTTTTCTCACATTATGTGAATGAGTTATTCCGTGCTGAGACACGAAGGATTGGTTATTGTTTAGTGATGGCCGGTAAACCTCTGTTGTGTTACAAGTCTAACCGAAGATTTTCTGGTGAGCTTAGAGCCACGCAGATCACTCATGAATGGTAAACGGAGCCTTTTGTAGCCCGTAATAGTGTTATTGTGAAATGTTGTGACATTATGTCACGTATATTTTGGTGTGTGTGGACTAGTTGGTCACTCAGCTGTTGCAAGCCTTGCGTTTGGTCATTCGTCTTAACTAATACTCTCATAAACCTACGATTATAAAAATAACTAGAAATAAATCACGAACAATCATGTATTTAAATCGACGACTGTTAAAATACTCGTTAATTATTTACCCACTGCAAAACTTCGATCCTGTTCAATCTTGCAGACTAATGCATTGCGCTTGAAAGGTTTATTCCAGAAGGAATGTTCACTTAGCTGACATTTTTCGACGGACAGAGATCACTGGTGACCAAGAGTTCAGAACTCGTGGGCCATGACCTCAAGGATGAGATTGACTGTTGATGAACAGTTCATTCTCGTTTCTTCTCGTACACATTCTGATGACGAATGGGAAAAAAGAGTTACCATTTTGCTGTAGGAAGGAATAATAACAAGATCTTTGTGTGTGTTATTTATTGTTGTGTATAACCCAAATTGTTACCCTACTTTACTCTACTTTGTAGACTTCTTCCTGTACAACTGTTGTAATAATTTGTGTTGTATGATGATGACTGTAAATCAAACCTAGATTTTTATTTGGTTATCACGGACGCTTATCGCGTTGATCAATTAAATCAGGATTAGCTTAAACTAGGTCAATGTAAATGTAAATACGGGATGGTCACAGTTTGTTTTAGATTTTTGCTGTCATGAATTGACTGTTATCACATGATGTTTTCTGCCTGAAACATCATGATTGAACTATTGTGTCTTTAAAATTAGGGTTATTTTGTACCATTTCCCAAGCTTTGTTTGTTGCTTTCATGTATTTAGGACTTATCGAGAGGGTTACATTTTCATTTTAGTTGGGGATTGTTTTCTTGTTAATAGATAGCGGATTAGCCGATTGAAACCCTCCGATACTAGTATAGAGGCGTGGAATTTTAATAAATCATTCCATGAAATTTAATTCAGTCTGGATCTTTATCATTTAGTTGTTTGTGTTTTTGGAGGTGCATTTCCTTTGGGTGTCTATGACATTTCGCTATGATGGGAACCTGATACTTCTGGAAGAGGAGTTTTGTGCCGGTCAGCCCCACAAGGAGTGTATCCCGATCCTCTTTGGCCAAGGTGTTCTGAGGACGAGGTCATCTGGGAGGCCACATACGGTTGGTGGTGACCAGATAACCTCCTCTAACGGGCACAATACTTATTATGGCGAGAGTTATATAATTTGATTTCGTTACGTTCTATCGTCTGTGCCGACCGCTTTACAAATGTCTTATGACAGAAATATACAAGAGGTCACAGTTACAGAAGACCTAATTTTTGAGGATGGGGCACTAGTAATTTAGCGAACAGGTGCATTTTCAGGTTGGATTCCATGAACGTTACATAGTGTTCGAATCCGGTATTACACGAAACGTCTTAATATGTACACCTCAAAGAGAGTTGTCTTCCTTTTGTTATAATTTATTAACAAAGTAATACCACAGGAAATTCTCAGGAATACGTATACTTCGATGCGATCACTGGCAATCAGAATATCCTTCGATATGTTGTTGTTGTTGTTGTTTCATTTGAGGAGCTAAAACATCGCGGTCATTTAGCCCTGTGTTTTTGGGTGTGTGTAGAAGTTCTCTGATAACCTGTGTTAAAGCGGTATCTGTATTAATGTGTGTATTAGCAATTAAGATGGGGATGGGGAAGGAGGCAGCCGTGGCCTTAATTTAGAAACCTTCTCGGCATTAGCCTGGAGTAGAAGTAGGAAACCACAGAAAACCACTTCCAGGGTGGCTAAGGTGGGAATCGAACCCACCTCTTCTCAGTTTTGCCCCACGAGCCTTAATGTACCCCGTTCCAGCCTTCAGAGCAGCATTAAAAATCTTGGCAGAACCGGGAATCGAACGCGGACCACCGGAATGACACTTCGTCATGTTATGTTAATATCCATGTCAGAGTTTTTAACTGTCTGCCATTACAGGTACGTGGCATAACCTGCTGATTCGATCGTATTCTTCTTATAAATCAGCTAAATTCAACGTACTCTTCACAGGAATACATCGTAAGTTAATAAATGTGGCAATGTGACTTTGTAGGTGTGGCTTAATATTAAATCCCCATTAAAGTAGAACACGGGCTGTCGTTCAGAAAGGTACGCCTACGGCTGTAATCAAAGCACCTTCTACCCGTTCTCACCCACCATGTCCGGCCGGAACTTAACCGATTCAGCCATGACTACAACGTGAATATCGCGCATTGCACGTGTACTAGTTACAGTGGCCATCCCACCTCAAAAGTTATTATCCATGTCAAAGTATTCAATCATGATTTATAGTGTTGATTTAACTTTCTACTCTTGCAGATGACGTGGCGTAATTATTAATTTGATCGTTTTACGTGTATGTGTGTTCTTTCAAGGAGCAATAAATCGCATGTTAATAGAATGGTCCTTAGTATTCGGCGCGGAAATCTTCGTGGTCTTTTTTTCATTGCTAGACCCATGGCTCAATTACATTGCTGTCACACAGAGCAATATCGACCATCGGGAGAAATGTTATGTTAGTTGGGTTTCATAAAACTAAACAATTAGGGGCTGGTGAACCACTCTGTATATACAATGATTAGATTACATAAGCTCGTAAAACCATTCTCACGCTATTTTATCCTAGTGCGCAGTTCTGCTCATCCAAAACAGCAATCCCTTCATAACTGGTGCTTCTCTATGTTGGAGAATAATAATATCGTTTGGCCTCAGGTGCCAGGTGCAAGCTTTATTATTTGACGCGCAGAGGGCAGCTTGCATGCCGAATTTTGTCGTTCCTTGGAACGCTATGCCAGTCAAGGAGGTTAGATATCTAAGCTCCTTGACACTAAAGCACTTTCTAGTAGAGAAAGGAAGAACTTTGTGTTGGCGGAAAATCCCGAGATTAATTTTGGCATTATGAACATGGCCTACTGAATTCAAAAAGGGGTCGTTTACATGCCAACAACGTATTGCATGCGTGCCGAGATTTTTATCACCTTTCAAAAATCACTTGCCACGACCAGGAGCAAACCTGCAAGCTTGGGGTTGGTAGTCCGACACGATAACCACTCACCCACCATGGCAAACTGCCTTATTGTTAATGTATTTTAAGAATGTAAACCTGTGATCTATTGAATTATTATTGTGACTAACTTCAGTAGTGATGTTGTCGACACTATTTTGTTATTTATGTTCAAAATCAACCGTTCCTATTTAAACTGGTGGCCTTTTGTGTGTGTGGTTATGATGCCAATTTGGTGAATACACTAAAGATACACTGCGCTAGAATGGAATAAGGTTATTTAAACTTAGCTATTGTTTAAAACCTGAGTCCTATATGGCCCCCGCTCTTGTTCACTGTTCACCTCGGACTGTAATCTGTGAGATCTGTTAGCTTTGGCGCTCACTATAATGCTGCTCCCTACTTATTGTTCTGTGGATTATGTTACTAAGCGCTACGTCTTAGTGTTGTCCGCACCATCCGTTGTAGCTTCTTTAAACCTTGTTTGGTTTAATTAGTTTGTGTAATGAGCCGGCAATGACCTAACCTGTGATGATGTATGATAATGGCAAAGGACGATCTCAACAATTAACGACCAATCCCTTTCCCACCTCGCATGAATTAATGAGTCCTCTATAAGAGTACCAGGCCTCTTGGGGCGTCTTCAGCTCGCTGAAACTGCCTAACTTAGGCCTTGGTTTATTGAGAATATGGTACAATCTACATCCTTCCCAATTACCATTTTTCCCCTTGTGTTGACTTAGGTCAGCTAGACCTAAATGATTTGGACATGTTAAGCACAAGATTACCAAGTGTAGACCCTATATAGGGAAAACGTTTCTCAGGCAAGATACTAGTTGGAAGACCAAAACGAAGATGGATGGACCAATTGTAGGAGTGTATGGAATGCAAAGGATGGCATTGGGAATCTGTGATAAACAGTAAACCCTTTCCAGACAGGATAAATTGGAAAAATATTGTTTATAACTACCCTACCCAGCACACTAAAATGCAGTGTGAAGAAAGACATCGTGAGTGAAGACCATAAACATGTATCTAAAATAAATGTCGAATGTGAACTAATTTTACCCAGTTCGCTGGAACAATAAACTAATGATGATGATGACCTAAAAGTACTCATGGAATAATCAATGGGGTTCAAAAATGTAAGTAACTTGGTGAATGGATAGAACCTAACATGTCCAAAAAAGAAGCCTTTACGCATAAATTGAATTGAAATGGCTTATCATCGACCACAAAAGATCTATATCCTTGAATGCAAAAATCAAACATTACTGCACTGTCATCCGGCCAGAAGCTTTATATGCAGCGGAATGTCTCGCCATGAACAAGAAAGGTATGATGGAGAAATTGGAAACCGAGGAAAGGAAGATTTTGAGGAAAATCTCAAGTCCGGTTAAAGAGAATGGGGAGTTTAGAAAACGGCATAACCAGGATTTATATACACAGGAGGATAAAATTACTGACGCGATGTGGAAAAGATGGATTACGTTTTGTGGGCACATGGCCCAATTGACGTCAACACGATTAAATTATCGCATTTTCACTTTTCTCCGCGAGAAAAAGCCAAAAGAAGCCTGGTTGAGTGCGATACAAAGTGATCTGTACGAGAATGGGATCTCATGTGAAGACATCCAGGCGCGCGACTTGCTAAAGAGAAAACTCTTCGAATATCGGAGTTTTTAACCTAATTCGACGCTGAAAACTGGAAAGGTGTGGACAAAAGAGAGAAAGGAACAACATCATCTACGAATGAAGGAATACTGGACTAATTTTAAAGCTAAGAGGAAACAGTTGAAATGACGTGGTTTTTAGTTGCCCGAAACGAAATAATAATAAACTAGTTGAAACCCGTCAAAACATGACGGAAATGGAAAAAATATTTACTTATATAAGTTACATTCTTTGTACGATTATTTTTTGGCACTATTGCAAATTTAAGGGCGTCAAAATATTGCACTCTCGACATTGCAACATACTGCTGGCCATGACTGAAAACTTGATGAGGTAAATAGAGACCTAGGCTACACGTTCCAGAGTTACCCCTAGAGCTTTATTGATTGTGATAAAGTATGCCAAGTGAATTGGAAATTGTTGCCTCTTAAAAGAAAATGTACTGCAAGTGTTTTATCGGAAGGTGTTAAATCAAGTCGTAGGATTAGAGCTCTCTGCTTAATATTAACTGCACTTAGTATATACAAATCCAAGCAATTTCTTAGATATTTCTTACAGTGAATATTGTTCCATATATGAGCCTTTGGGAAACGTTCAGATTTCTATGGAGCATAACTATGGCTCAAACATTTGGAGTGTGTAGAGGCGAATAATTTCGAAGGAATGACGAATTCTATAGGCTTGTAGGGAAATGAAATAGCTGGCTTTCATCTTCAGTATTTAATCTGTTAAGGCAGATGTATGTGTTTGAACTACAGGATATAAGTTCAATGATTTTTAGCCTACTTTCGATTTTTGCAAAAAATGAAAGTGGACTTATGAGATCAACACAGAGCGAAAAAAGTGTGTCTGTCTGTCTGTCTGTGTGTGTGTGTGTGTGTGTATGTGTGTGAGTCTGTGTGTGTGTGAGTGTGTGTACTCTGAATGTCTGTCCCCCCCCCTATCAATTCGAACACGGTGAACGCGAATTGAACGAAATTTAGTACAAAGTTAGCACTAGCAAAGAACACCTCAGTGTCATGTTTTATATCGCCGCCATTTTGACGGAAACGTAATGGCAGCCACACAAAGGTTCAAAGCTTAAATCAAATTACGACTAACCTAATCATCCGATCTCTACCAAATTTTGCAACAACATACCTTTATGGAGGAACTATTTTTTGACCAAATTAATAGGTCATTAGCCTAATAGTTTGCGGATGGCGGCCATCTTTGTGTCATAATCGATTCCCCCTATTAATTCAAACATGGTGAAACCGAATGGAACGAAATTTGGTACAGAGGTAGCACTAGCGAAGAGCACCTCAGTGTCATGTCATATATCGCCGCCAACTTGACAGAAACGTAATTGCGGCCACACAAATGTTCAAAGCTTAAATCAAATTACGACTAACATAATCATCCGATCTCTACCAAATTTTGCAACAACATACCTTTATGGATGGAGCATCCTTTGACCAATCTAATAGGTCATTAGCCTAATAGTTTGTGGATGGCGGCCATCATTGTGTCAAAATCGATTCCCCCTATTAAATCGAACACGGTGAAACCGAATTGAACGAAATTTGGTACAGAGGTAGCACTAGCAAAGGGCACCTCAGTGTCATGTTTTATATCACCGCCATCTTGACGGAAACGTAATCGCGGCCACCCAAATGTTAAAAGCTAAAATTTAATTACGACCAACCTAATAATCTAGTCTCTACCAAATTTTGCAACAACATATCTTTATGTGGAAAGCACATTCTGACCAAACTGCAAGATCATCATCCCAATAGTTTGCAGACGGTGGCCAGTATGCGTGCAAATCGATTCGCCCTATCAATTCAAACACGGTGAAACCGAATTGAACGAAATTTGGTACAGAGGTAGCACTAGCAATGGGCACCTCAGTGTCATGTTTTATATCGCCGCCATCTTGACGGAAACGGAATGACGGCCACCCAAATGTTAAAAGCTTAAATCAAATTACGACCATCCTAATAATTTGATCTCTACCAGATATTGCAAGAACATGCCTTTTTGTGGAAAGCAGCTTATGACTGACCACAAGGTCATCAGCCCAATAGTTTGCAAATAGCGGCCATGTATGTGTGCAAATCCATTCCCCATATCAATTCAAACACGGTGAAACCGAATTGAATGAAATTTTTTACAGAGGTAGCACTAGCAAAGGGCACCTCATATTCATGTTTAATATCCTTATAGCATGTTGTATTTCAACAAGATACTACAACAAACATTCAATTATACTCCTTGAAAAGGACAAAGAGTTATAACAATACCCATGCATTTAGGAGAAAGTAGGCTATATGTTCTTTATTGAACATCTTGTTAAATTAATATCATTACAATGTGAATATTTTGGTGTAACAATGCCAAATTTCGAGAAATTTAGTATACTAGCGGACCCGTGCGAGAACTCACGCATAATGGGTTGTGTGCGCCCCCGGTGAACAGACTACCCGCCCGGCTCTAGTGCTAGGCGGGCTTTACGCGAAAAAGTTTAGCCAGGGGCTATCATCTTATTTGTTTGTTTGTTTTAAAGCACTTTATAGACAAATAAATATATTTACGTTGACGTTTCAAGAAGTGCAAGACCTTATCTGTACTATTGAGACAATTTGGAAGATTTTGGTACAAACCACACCTTCTAACTCCCTTTGGTTTAGGAGCTTGAGGCTTGTGAAACATACACATAGCGTATTATATAATAAGAACCTTCGCAGAGGTGAATGTTTCGCCGTATATCTGTCACGATTCCCTCATGCGTTGAAAGCCTAGCTGGTAATTTAGTAACATTTGATTCCTCACCATCCACAAATGAGTAGTCGATTTTAACATGGAGCAAACAATTAGAAAATTCCATATCATCTGGTTTCGATCGCGTGTATTTCTGCAAGCAGCATATTTTGGAGAATTTTGATACAATTGTGCATAACTGTTTGGCGGCCCAACAGGCAAAACGTACCTGAAGTCTCCTCCAAGAACAATAACTTTCCCACAAAAAGGAATAATGTCGTTACGCATAATATCTTTTAGTAGTCGATACACATTCACTCATGAATGAATATTTGCCATTTGGGCTTCATCCCGTATCTAGAGCCATGCTAATCGAATATCGTCAGCGGGATTACAAATTAATTTAGAGGTATTTTGAATATTGAATGAAGGGGTTATGCTCTTGCAAAATATTGTTTAAAATAAGAAGTGTGCCCTCCCTGATGCAAGAATTCGCTTTATTCGCAGATCTGACTTGATTACCTTCCGAGGAGTCTAATATATAAAACTGACCGTAAGAACCGTAGCTTATATTTTTGGATATAAGGAAGAAGTGCGATGATGGGCAATTCCATAAATTGCAATACAATTCAATACAATACAATCAATTCATGTGGCACGGTAACATTGGCACCAAAGGAAACGAAGGGCAAAGCATTGTTGTACTAACGAATATTATCTCTGAAATTCCTTAAGATAATAATTGTTGCAGCCTGTTAAATATTTTATATTCCAGCAGATCAATTTTTCCATCACAACAGCAAAGGCCAAGATAACCAAGCGTAGATTTCACGCAAGAGTAATACAATGTAGAACAATGTTTACATTTTATCGTCAAGGACCCTGCACAATAATGCATAATATCTGGAATTGTTTTTGAAATGGCCTATGTATATAGGATTTTAAATGTGGCTTCGTATTTACACCGAATTCCCACTTGTTTGCAGCCAATGTTGTTTTCGTCGAATGGGTTTATTTATAGTAGCATTTATCCCCAAATTAACGTCATATTTGATAACACTATAGTGTCCTGCATCAACGGGGTCACTTAATATTAAATGGCAAATAATACCTCCATTGCCAAAACCAACAGCGTAGTTAGACTCAGTACTCTAAACAATCAATAAACAATTGGCTTATACAATGAAGTTCAGCATGGCCAGTGTATTCACCGTCCAGAGACTTTAGTTAGTTAGTTAGTTAGTTAGTTAGTTAGTTAGTTAGTTGGTTAGTTATTGAGATTTTAAGGGGCTGAACTACGAGGTCATCTGCCCCTGTCCAGAGACTTTCATACTCAAGTTGGTTGCTGAGGAGATTGCGTTGAGACTGATTGTCAATAATAAAATCCTTATAATTATCCCTGCCAGCGACAATTTTTGCAATAGCTTGAAAACGCAGCTCATAATTACGTTCTTCATTTTTATATAAACAGTACAAAACTGCTCTAAATAAGCAATTTCCATCACCTGGTATAAGTACAATCCTTTGCGTTTCCATGACAGTAAATTTTTCAGGGGAGCATAGAGTCACTTCTCCAAATACTGGAATGAGCGTAAGCCTAGACTCACTTCGAGAGTCACCGTAATGGAGGCAGTTTTAGAATGATATGTGCCGTGCATGTCAAAAATCGTATTAACACAGGCAAGTCAACTCTTAAGGCTACATTCTTGGCTATCGCCCCGGAGTTCCGGGCTCGTTTCCTCTGCCAAGAAATTTTATTCTGGTCTGAGGGCAAAAACGGGGCACACTCAGTCTCTTGGGGCAAAACTAAGAAGAGGAAGGTTTGATTCCCACCTCAACAATCTTGGATGCGGTTTTCCGTGGTTTCCCACTTCCACTCCAGGCAAATACCGGGATGGTTCCTTACTTCAGGCCTCGGCCGTCTCCTTCCCCACAAATACACATATTAATACAATCATCACAATAACACAGGTTATCAGAGAAAATTTTATATATACACACACGCTGAAGTACACGGGAGTGAGTGACCACGTTGTCGGAGGCCTTCAAATGAATAATTCATTGTTCGCCAATTGTCTTTCACAGCGAAAGTGATTGTGGGCACGCGCGAGTGCCTGGAATACTACATTTTTCTTTAATAATTTAAAAGTACTGTAGGCCTATATAGCAACGTAAATCGCGGTGAATTATATACAGTAGTTTACGGGAATGCTAAAAGTAAAATATGTTTTGACAATGTATTACCAATAGCAAGAAAGAATAGAACGGAAATTTAGAAAATATATTGCTTTTATGCAGTCCAACTAACGTGTATTATCAGGAAGGTCGATATTTCTGTGCTTGCATCCAGTATAGTACTAATGCCCTGTAAGCATATCTCGCAAACTATACTGAACACTATTATTCCCCCACCCGATGTAACTACAAACCGTTCGAATAATATGATATACCTGCAGTTAATTATTGCAGTGCAACATATCATCTGCGTTAAGATGTCATGCCAAGTGGCTGGGTATCGCAAATCTTGAAATTAACGCTTAAAACTATGATATAATGACGTGGGAGATCGTTTGAAACAGCGAACTGAAGGAGTAACGTATGCTGCACTGTTAATCGTGTCCCCCAATTCCAGCCAGTTAATGAGGATGATGCCCTTTGTGTCCCAGAACACTGACGCCACTCAATTTCCAACTGATGGCACTGTTCGACATTTCTTTGATGGTGGACTGCCCCTATGCTTCCATTGCATGGTCACCGTTTTGCGGATTTTGCAGAACTGGACACAGCGGTCAAGGCCTGGGTACGCAGTACTCCGAAAGAATGGTTTCAGGAATGTCAGGAGAGACTGACACATCGATGGAAAAAGTGCATAAAACTGCAAGGAGATTATGTTGAGAAGGTGGACGTAACAACTGATGTGTAATGTAGAAACAAGAAGTTCCGTGAAGAACTATACAGCCTACTTTTCATGCCAATGATTATTCTACAGTATATGAACCTATCTAGAATAATGACAAAATTAAGTTGGTAAAATCGAAATATCTAATTAGTTCAAAATATACCTGGTATAATGTAGCCTAATAGAGCACTACAGTTGGCAGCCCTGGAGACTGAATATATTCCTAGTTCAATCTCTTAAGGTACAGACTACAAAATTTGGTTGAAGTCCAATGGACGTTACATGCAGTAAGACACTGGATCTATCAGCACGCGTAAGAGCATGTTGCCAACAATACCATGCATGTGCTGGTCAGAAATAATCTGAAATATTATATCTTGTTGTGCCAATTTTGGATGAAATCCATTTGTTAGTATAGAAGTTACATGTATTTTAAAATTGGACATATCAGCAGGCATAGAATCATGTTGGCAGCACTGCCTTGTATTAATTACTCCAAATTAATCTAGAATGTAAGGTGCTATACGTGTGCAAAGTATAGAGCTGTTGGCTTGCATACTTTCTGGTATATTGATATTATTGCAAAATAAATACAGACAGCATTTATTAACAGTTGGCAGCCCTGATTGCTCTTAACAATACGTATAGTCATATCTGTTATGGTACACATAGCACATACGAAATTTGGTTGAAATCCAACTGATAGTATAGAAGTTACATGTATTTAAAAATTGGTCGTATCAGCAGGCTTATAATCATGTTGGTAGAACTGACGTATATAAGTTACTCGAAATTAATCTAAAATGTCAGAATATACGTGTGCATAGTTTAAAGCTGGTGGCTTGCATACTTTCTGATATATTGGTATTTGGATAAAAAAAATAAAGAGAGCAATTATTAACAGTTGGCTGCCCTGGTGGCTCTTAAGAATACGCTCAGTCATATCTGCTTATGTACAGATATTACATACAAAATTTGGTTGAAATCCAATTGATAGTGTAGAAGTTATATGCATTTAAACATTGGACCTATCAGAAGGCTTAAAATTATTTTGGCAACACTGTCATGGTTGGCCTCCTGGAAATTAAACTGAAATAGTATTAACTACATGTGTGCCAATGCTGGAATAGCTCCCATGCATACCTTCCAAGATATCCAACATGGAGCTCAAATTTCTAGTGCGTTTTTTCAGCAGTTGGTAGCACTGACATCATTTTCAAATATGGACGTGAGATATTCCGGTATACATCTTTACTCATACTAAATTTGGTTTCGATTGCTGCAGCCGTTTAGGAGTTGATAGGGGAGGGGTGGGGACACACACACAAAGCCAGACAGACAGACACACATTTTCCCGGATCGATCTCATAAGTCTACTTTTTCCTCATTTTTGCAAAATGTGAAAAGAAGGCTAAAAATAAAGCGTGAAACAATATAGTACGCCCTCCGTACAAGTTTATTTCAAAGCTGATGCGTAGCTCATGCAGAAAATCACTAGATTTCCAATTGATGGACCGGAGTCGCGAATCTCGAATCCCCCATTGGAAATGTATTTTGCAACGTTATGAAGCTTCAATGCTACATTCACGTGTCATTGTGTGCCACAACATGCAATCTAATGCCGTCATTACAGCCGTCCGTCATTAGAGCGTCGGTTGAGTAGAAATCTTTCCAGATGAGGTCGTTTTTCTCTATTAGTATCTGGCGCGTCCTCTCGTAGGAGTATATTTTTTAATAAATCATTTCATACAAAGGTTATATTATTTCTATCAGTAGGCTATATTGCATGGAATACTCAAACTAGTGAAATATAGATCAGGCACAGCTGCCATCTTGCCTTGTAACCGAGAAGTCTCAGCTTTTCAATGTCACTGCTACCGTGTAATATTATAATATATAATATATAATATAATATATAATATGAACTTTAAATATCAAACGTGCCACGTCCTTTAGGACAGATTAAACCATTCTTGGCTCGATAATCGGAAGTGGTGGTTTCTAAGTTATAGATTATAATGCTTGCATAATTCACACGGCCGCCATCCAAAAATTGTCCGGCTGATGACCTTGTAACCGAGAAGTCTCAGCTTTTCAATGTCACTGCTACCGTGTAATATTATAATATGAACTTTAAATATCAAACGTGCCACGTCCTTTAGGACAGTTTGGGTGCAAGAAGCGTCCCATATGAAGGCATGAAGTTACCAAATTTGGTAGAGATCGGATGATTAGTTCACTGTAGTCGAAATATGATTATACGTTTTGATCGTTTGAGTGGCCGCCATTCAGTTTTGGTAAAGATGGTGGCGGTATGAAACATGACACTGAGGTGCCCTTTGCTAGTGCTACCTCTGTACCAAAGTTAGTTCAATTCGGTTTCGTCGTGTTTGAATTGATATGGCAGGGGGCAGAATACACACTCTCTCACACACACACACACACACACACACTGACACTCAATTTTTGGCCCTGTGTAGATCTCATAAGTCTACTTTAATTTTTTGCAAAAATCGAAAGTAGGCTAAAAATGTTTCTTTCGTTAATACAGTACAGATGTAGTCTTGACTGCTGCTTTCCCAATGCTCAGGACTCGCTTCATATAGCGGGACTTTACTTCCTCTATTGTTATTAGATCGTTGGGAGTGAGTTTGTCCCAGGTTATATCGATCCCGTAAGTTACTAATGGCACAATGGCTGTTTTAAAAAGTAACATTGCAGTTGTTATTGAAAGCTGTTGTGGATGCTGAATGTTATATATAGCTTGTATTGCTGCGGTTGCCCTTTCTTTTATGAGTTCTGAAACGAAAGTTCGATGCTTTTCAATCGGTCAATACGAGTTTTTTTTTTCCAAAAGAGATGGGTTATTCCCTAATACTGAAAAAATTACACGAGATTAATAAATACACTTGGATGGCCAGTTTCGATCGTCAAGCGATCATCATCAGATCCATTACACTTACACTGTCACATTTGTACGACGTACACAGAAACTTAGGAATGCGAGAAGGGAATTGCCCAGATATATAAGAGACCTTGGCCCACAGAAAGTTCCCCCAGTTGAGAGTAGATAGTGACCAGGGGGATGACAGTTCATAGGGAGCGCGTGGGTCGGGGTAAGGCCCTGTACTGGATGTTCTGCCAACCAATGAAGAATTAATTTTAGCACCAAGGTTCCATAGTTGGCACTCATGAACGCTCATATCAAACCGACTGGTGGAAGCGGGAATAGTCTGTTTGGATTGATTTGCCTCGTGGTGTTGTTGGTTGTTTTGATTTGTTCAGTATTTTGATTATTTATTTGAATTGAATTGAATTGAGAGTCAATCATGCCACTGCAAGGGAGGAAAAATTGCCAAGCATCGGGATGTAAGAATTATAATGATAGTAAGAACAATACGGCAATTTTCATCTTCCTGGTGTTGACCATGTGTAAAACTAATGGGCAATATGGACTAGTCTCGAATAAAAATATATAGAGAATAAATGTGTGCATTTCATCTCTTGTTTGTTTTCTTACCCATTCTCCTCTGCGTTGCAATAAAATTTGTGGTTTAGGGCTACGGGGAGGGGTAGGTGGCAGCCGGCATGCTAGGCAAAAAGTGAGGTTGTGGCAATATAGTGTGTGCATTTGGACAGTTCTCTTTATATTCATCGAATATCGCAACAATTCTGTAGAGTAGGAGAGCCCTTTTAATTAGCCTAAAGGTGAATTAAGCTCTAGAACGGCATAACTGTGTCCTTCGTGACAAATCTATTGCCAACATTGATATATATCAAAATGTATTATTTTTCTACCTGGACGTATATTTCAGCGCCAAGCGAAAGGCGTAGTTATGTTTGTGTTATTTTCATCAATAATCAATAAAGCATCGCAGAACATATTGTTCAATTACGTGTAATAAAGGCTACATTCATATGGCTTTTTACTTTTTATGTTGCCAAACTTGCAAGTACAATCCATAGCCTCAGACGGTGTTCTCTCTCGGAAATTCTATAACCAAAAGTGACGAATCTCTTATACTTACATCATCCTTGGATAGTGACCAAGATAACTGCTCTCACCAGGACAGCACAAGACACCATCAGAAAAGCAGCCTGTACAATACAACCTGTATTGACCATCTCTCTAAACAAGCAAGTTTAGAGGTCAATCACCAATCCCAGTATTTTAACAAAACATCACATTGACTTTGACCAAATATTGACGAGTTAAATTATCTCAACTCATACTGCTACTAAATAAATGTAAATATTGTAAATGAGCAATACTTTCTGGCGGCTACGGTGGCGTAGTTGGTAGCATGCTGAACTTCTATGCCAAAGATCACGGGTTCAAAACCGGCTGAAGTCGTCGGATTTTTAAGAGCGTTAAAAATCTCTCAGTATGCCTTCCTTCGGAAGGGAAGTAAAGCCGGTGGTCCCATGTCATAGATTTATGGAATGTTAAAGAACCTTTCACTAATTACAGATGTGTGAAGCTAAATGTAAACAACGCTCTTAGGTTCCTACGCTCGTTGCCAGGAGCCGACTGTGGTGGCGTCTAGTAGCCAAGTTTTGAACTAGTAGTCGTTGACGGTGGTGGCGTTTGGCGGCAAAAGTAGGAACTACTTGAAAAATTCAAAGTCTGCAGTCCTTACTTGAATTAAAAAACAAATAACACACACACTAATACAGTCATCACAATTAACACCGGTTATCAGACAAATTCTGCACACACCCAAAGTACATGAATGCGTTGTCGCAGCCCCTTAACTCAGGAACCAACCAACCAACCAACCATCAACACTTTCTGACATAAATTTTAGGGCCTAAGTGTAATGGATCTGATGATGATCGTTTGAGATCGAAACTGGTCATTCAAATGTATTAATCTCATGTAAATTTTTTCAAGGTTAGGGAATACCCCATCTCTTTTGGGAAACAAAACTCATGTTGACCGACTGAAAAGCATCGAACTTTTGTTTACCAAGGCAACACTGAAAATGGCTTCAAACACCATAATGAGTTCTGAAAGATGTCAATGTTGTCTGAAGAGTGATACCTAAATACTAAAATTTTGGTACAACGTCTAATGTCTGGTTATAAAGGGACAGTGTGATTTTCAATGCATGTTTTCCAGCCTCTTCTTGTTCAAATATATCCCCCCAGGGGCTCACATCTAGTAGAACGTGGGTTGGTGACCACTGAACCTCAGCTGAATCCGGCATTGCTTCCACTTACTTGTGCTGGGCTCCTCTCCGTCTTCTTTCCTGTCAACCTCTCTTGGTCAACTCTTGTTCCCTTACGACCCCGACGGTATTAGGGTATCCCAGGCCTAGGGAGTCTCTTCCTTTCCCGCCTTAATTGGTCCTTGTCTCATCTTTTCTGATACCCTCATTCTTTGAGGGGTCAGCCTTCTTTTTTTTCATGTTACCTCCTGCCTTCTGCTCAAGGCCCTTAAGGGGGCAGGGTGTATGTAGCCCCACTTCCGGTGCACCCTGGATAGTGCTACAACTTCAAGGGCTCACGGCTGGTGAGTTTGGGAGCTAGCGACCCCAAGGGATTCCTGATCTGGGTTCGTTTTATCCCCTTTTTCCTCTGACCTTGGGGCGGGCCCTCTCCTCTTTCCCTTTCCTATCTGCCTTTCATGGCTCTCCTTCTTTCAAAGTCCCTCAATCCTAATTCTTCGAGGGTTGAGGGCATGTCTTTTCTTCCTGTCCTTTATTTGCCTTTTCCTTTATTTGTTTACCATTTCTTCTTCTAGTATGTAAGTTTGTAGTTAGTATTAGTTATAGTTTTCATTCTCATCTCTTCATTCGCTATCACCCAAACCATTAGGGGCCGATAACATGGATGTTAGGTCCCTTAAAACAACAATTGTCATCATCATCATTGTTCAAGTATTCAGTTAGCGCCACCTTAAAGCAATGCCTAGTCGAAGATCACCATGGAGGCGTTTCACTGATGCCCTATGTAACGAGAGGAAATAAGTGAACTAAGTAACTCTGCATTAAATATTTTAAAATTTTATATTAAATGCTAGGAAGAGGTAATCCTTGAAATGAAGCTCCTCTCGTGATGCTCTTGGGAAGGACAATAGAGGCAACGAACAATGCACTTAAAATGAAACAGCATAGTTAATTCCGTTCATTCATTAAACTCTCAATGGCAGATATTAAATCTTGGGCCGGGGCAAAAATATTAATTAGCCCTCGCTGATCCACCTGGTGCAATCCAAAGTTAAATTGTGATGAAGTAATTCAATAAGTGTTCCAACTCGACGGAGACAGAAGACATTACATTTTAATAAAGCAAGCCAAAATGCGCGCGGGACATTGTTCGAACTCATTTCGAGTGTAATCAATCGAATGAGCAGCAAGACAATAGAACGACTGACAAAAGGCAGAAAATGAAAAGCAGAGCAGAGTTGAAGCGAAGCGCATGTCCCGAGGTAAATGAACTGTAACTCTAGGTCACTTTAAAAAGGGAATCTATCTCTGGCGATTAATATTGTATTGAAATACATTCATAATAAAATGCTCTCCATAGCTTGTATGACGTTTGAACAGATCTTCAATGTAATACATATAACATACAAGTCCATATTTGACATCGATCTACCGGTAGGATGCGTTGGCTGTATTGGATTATGGCCGCTGGTTTTTACCAGAACACGCCTTTATGGTATAAAATTAAGTTAGATAGTCATTGTTTTAAGGAGTGCAACAGCAAGGTCATCTGCCTCTTATTAAATTAAGTCCTGGAAACTATAATAATAATAATAATAATAATAATCATTTTAATTTAAATTGGATTTTATTTATTAATTACTATGAATATTACATTTTTGATATGCAGGACACGGATTTTGGTTGGTTGGTTGGTTCCTCAGTTTAGGGGCTGCGACAACGCGGTCATCTAGCACCATGTACTGTTGGTGAGTAGAATCTGTCTGATAACCTGTTTTTATGTGTGATTGCTGTATTAGTGTGTGTTATCTGTTTTAATTCAAGTAAGGACTGCAGACAATAATTTCAAGTAGTTCCTACTGAACCCTTCAGAAAAGCAGTGTTTAATGTAAGAAATCTTAATCAAGGGGTCGCGCTCAGTTCCTATGTGATGTTTACGTTCGCCAAACAACATGCTCTATTGAGGTAAGGGTCATAGGATATAAACTATAAATTAGAAAGAAAGGTGACAAGATGCAAAATAATAACAAGATTTAATGACTAATAGTGCATAAAAAGAAATAAACAACAATAATAAAAACAATCCTCCCTGAATTTCCCATGACAGGAATAATCTATCAATTTGAGGAGTCAGACGGATCTCCCCTTTATTTAAAATGTGGATCCTGGTTCCACTACCTTGCAATTTGGGTTTTATGTGCGCGTAATGACTAACTACGAGGAATGAGTACTTTGGATGACTGTTCGTTTACAGGGTTAACAGCCACGATGCTTACGAACAATCATCTCGTAAATCAACGTTTACGGATATGGAACATGACATTAATAAAAACCCTTAAAAAGTAATGCTGACACACGCACTAAATCTACTATTTACAGGAATCTCTCTCGGGACCCTCATTAGCGCGAAGACGCACTTGACTTTGAGCTGCCAACACTGGCCAAATTGCTCAACACAAACAAGGAAATCCAGCATAGCACGTGACTCACGGGTCACTGAATGAAATATAAACATGGAATAAACCAACAACAACAAAAGCCTGACTGGCTGACATTACTTTATATGAACAAAACTGCATGTTAAGATAACGCTTCGGAGATTATCGTGATTCGTAGGCAACTCCCATTTATTTAAACACTTTTTATCATTGATCAGTTCTTAATTCTGTATAACAAGTTATTACTGAGCCACACAGGCACTCTCCCTAATGACCTGGCTGGCAACCTCCAGTTCGTCTTGTGAAACATCTCCCTTCTTCCTCAATTACCTGTCATCGTCCCACTCCAGTGTGTATAAATATAACTGACCAGCTGTGCCGTTATCTCAAGGAATCAACAGCAACAAACTCAACCACTATGGTCAGACATTAATCAAAATATCCAGAATTGCCCTCGCGAGGTCACAATATGGATTTGTCATCAAGCTGCCAGAAATAAGTCTACGCTGAAATTCCCGCTTGTAACGACACACATACACACACTCACATACACACATCTGGGAATGACAATACTTTTTTCACACAGATTGGCTGAATGGATGCTCGCCCAATCAATTTAAAAAAATATTAACACCTACGATAGAGCTGACTGCTCTTCGTCACAAATCACATTGCTCCAAAGGCAATAATTTCACTGAATCTGATCAATAATAAAACAAAAGAAATTAATTACCCTCCAATCTACTGTATAATTATTTTACTTCAGTCCAACTTCTGAAACACAACATATCTCCGAGAGACGTTTTTAACCGCATTGCGTAGCATATGCAAACACGGTCGTCCACATATCTACGTTAGTTAAAACAACAAACAAGAAAAGAACCTTCTACTAATAATATATGCGAGCTGTTTCCATGCAAAAAGGTGTGTCAGACCAAAACTAAATCGACTACGTTAGTCACACAAGCAAATTATTTACAAAACAAAATATGTCCCATACACCATAAGTTAATTTATCAGATAATAATAAATATTATTCAGTACTCATCCTCAGTCAGCCACCCGTCAAAGAACATCCGCAGCCATCTCCCAACTGGATCCTTCTTATCTCATCTCAACCATCTTGATGGAGTCTTGATATTTCCAGGCTTCCTCCATGGTCAACGATGTCATCTCTCGTGCTGATTCAAAAATTAAATTATTATACACTTGATGTCTGACTACTAAATTCGCCGTTCGGGTACTTCTTTCCCCAAAACAGTCTGTTGGCGAATTATCGAAGATACTGCCCCTACAAATATAGTACTGTGACTATCTAACACTGAATTTAACACTTTTAATAATAATTTCTGTGTCCTTCATGACACGCAAAGTATAACTGTCAACGTCCTTAGACGCGCAAAGTATAAAAGCCTGTGTCCACTGACACACAAAATAACAGCCTACGTCCGTAGACGCACAAAGTAATAGTCAATGTCTTGGCTCTTCACACCACTTATAAATGAACCAGCCCTAGGTGTAGATAGAGGGGGAAATTAGATAAAAAATTTACAAAATAATAGTGATACAGGAATGAAATAAATATCACTAAACTCGAAAAATAGCGCAGGTCAAGAATATGCCCATTAATCCTAGAATCGATCGTAGAGATGTTGTCTAGGCGATCTCCCGCGTGAATGCTAGCCGAGCGTGCCCACGCTAGACCTGCCGCGCTAAATAGGCATTCTTCTCCCATTGGTTCCCACATTTTCTGTATCTTGGCGGTTTTTATCAGCCCTTGGCTTAGTAGGAGTGTCCAGCATGTACATCAGCCACTCACGTTACTGCATCATATTTCTTCTAGGCGCGAATATTACAATGAACATACCAGAACCATGTCTCACTGCGCGTCGCTTCTATTTTTGAGGTGGCCAACACCTGTCCTTCTGACACATCGCTAGGCTATTTCCTTTCACAGCTAAAGTATTTAGCCTTTTGTCAAACAGCTTCAGGTATGTACCCGCTGTCTCCAACAAATGCTTGAAATTTCCTCATCTCCGTCTGGCTACTTTCATGATGCTGGTGGAAATATTTATTAATTGAAGAAATAAAACATAGAATCATTTATCCAACAGAGGATAAAGGGTTCACAACTCTCCCACTCACAAAATTTCGAACTTAGGAATAAAGTCGACAATTTTTAAAGACTTCCGTAGGCCAACTTGTTTTATTTCAGAATCACCCCTTTTCTATTACTTGGTCTAGCCGCTCCTGTCTTGAATGGCATTTACTCGTTTTCATTCCCTGCTTGTATCTCCCCTCTCAGTCTGCTTGCATGACCCGCTGATGCCTGAGGCAACACTCTGCTCGTCTCGTTAATGTTTGTCAACACCAAGTCTACTTCCTCCTTCACGTGCCGTACTCAACTGCTCCCCGTCAACTTTGATAGTAGGACGTCCATATATTCAAACTGCATCGTTATTTCGGCGCTCTCATGGATCGCTTCTACGATACTTTTTTAAGTTGGCTGCATTGTAAACTGACATTGTTCCTGTGCTTAACTCTTTCACTCTGTAAGCATTATTTCCAAGGTTCCTGACAATAGAATAGGGTCCTATGAACTTTTCGCAGAATTTACTGAAGATCTTCTTCTCTGGGTCCGATGTAGCAGGTCGTTTCACCAAAACAAGCTGGTTGATTTCAAGATCACTGTGAAACCTCTTATTTCTTACTCGCCGTAATCTGCGGTCTGCTTGTTTTCTCATGTAGGCCCTCGTCCTCTCAATTTGCAAGTCAGGTGCTATCATGGGATCTTGTGGACAGTTAATGATGCTTTTCCACGTTCTCACTGGATACTCGTTCTTGTGTAGGACCATAGGGATCTGTCCTGTTGACTCGTGCCTGGTAGAATTCATGCATGTCTCTACATCCTTGATTTTGTCCACCCATCTGTGATGTTCATTTGGAATGAAGATTCTCAAATATGAAGTTACACATTTAATTGCTCTCTCACTTGGATTTGCTTGAGCATGTCGGATACTGCTTAAAATGTGTTTTATACCCATGTCCTCCATACCTTTCTTGAATTCGGCGCTTGTGAAATAACTGCCATGATCTGATAATATAAATTCTGGTTTTCCAAGGATTGGAATAACTCTATTTCGAATACGACTGAGTACCTGTTTTGAAGTAGTTTTCTGAATGGGGCATAATACGACAAACTTAGAAAACACATCAATGCACACAAGTAAGTGTCGGCAACCTCGCCTTCCCTTCGGGATTGGACCGAAACAGTCGAGTGCCAGTAGCTCGCATGGTTTCTGAGGTAGCAATGGTCTAGGATACTGCCTCATTAAATAATTATTTGGCTTTGTCCTCTGACAAGGATCACAAGTCGTAATGACGTCACATATAGTTGTTCTCATACGTGGCCATGTAAATGTCTCTCCTATTGTTGCTTCGCACTTATCTACGCCCACATGACCGTAACGTTCGTGCGTATGCCATGTCAATCCTCGTTGTAAAGAAGCAGGTACTAATATGCGTAACTTGGTGTGGTCATTATCTACCCATTTGTGCAGCAAATTGTTGACATAAACATATCTTCCTTCTTTGGCTTTCGCTTCTCGAAATGCAGGTGTTCCTGTAGGTAGTTGCTTTCTGAAGTATTGAATTAATAGCATCATCCATGGTTCCGCTTCTTGTTCTCGCTGTATCTCACGTAACTCCTCCAAGAATTCCCGGTCCTTCGGTGTTAACTCCAAGTGTTGTACCATCGCTGTTTTTTCATTATCAGGCTCTGGGTTCCTGCTGAGTGCATCCGGAATCACATTCATCTTCCCTGGGCAATGTTCAATCTCAATGCTAAACTGCTGAATATATATAGACCAACGTGTCACACGTTCGCTTGCCATCGACGTCTTAAACAAGAATGTTAATGCCTTGTGATCAGTCCTGACAACAATGGGGTAACCATAGATTATTCGTTTCCATTGTTGAAGCGTATGAAGGATGGCCAACAATTCTAGCTCCGTTACAGTATAATTGCGCTCGTGCTTACGCAATTTTCGGCTGACAAATGCCAAATATGTTTTATGCTGCAGGTTAGCTGGATCCTCTTGGTAGAGCATAGCACCTATACCCACCAGTGAAGCATCCGCTTGGATTATAAATTTGTGCTTGAAATCTGGATATCATAATTTAATGCAGTTTTCCAATAGCTGTTTTGTTGCTTGGAATGCCTTCTCACACTCCGCATTCCATAACCATTTATTATTCTTCTTTAGCATTTCCTGCATAGGAGCGACAGTCTCCGTATAACCTGGACAGTTTTCCTTAAAGAATCCCATTACGCCTAAGAAAGCCCGAATGTGCTTGACTCTCGTTGGTGTAGGGAAATTCTTAATCGCTTCGATCTTAGCTGGATTTGGCTTCACTCCCTCCTTGTCAATGATGTGACCCAAATATAAGATCTCGCTCTTGAAGAAATGCGATTTCTTCAGGTTTACTTTGAAATTTGATGCATTCGGGTTGCCTAATACTTTATCTAAATTTTCCATGTGAGTTTCAATGTTGTCGGATGCCAGCAAAATGTCATCAATGTAGCGTACCGTCATCTCCTTAACTTCCTAGGTTAGATTCCGGTCCAGGGCTCGGATTAAAGCACATCCCGCTGTTTTGACTCCAAAGGGCATTCGAACGAAGCAAAATGTTTGGTTATCGAATAAGAAGCCAGTTAGAAGCTGTGACTTCTCATCCAATTCAATATGGTGGAACGAGCTCGTCAGATCAACTGATGAATAAATGCTTTTGTTTTTAAAGCCTTTTAATACGTCTCTGATAATTGGCGCTCTGTCATACACAGGAAAAATGTGTCTCGTGTTGAGATTTCTGGCATCTAAACAAAGTCTAATAGATCCATTTGGTTTTGTGACTGCCAAAATCGCATTTAGATAAGGTGTCGGTGTCTTCCTTATCACTCCAGCTTGTTACATCTCATCTATAATGACCTTGACTTGACAACGATATTTTTCAGGAATTGGATACAACCTACTTTTGAAAGGTGACCAATCCTCGACTTGCATTGAATATTTGAAATTTAGTATTTTCCCAGGTACTGTATCGAATACTGTTTTGTGCTTCCTTAAAATCTCTTCCAATTGCTTTCTGTGTTCACCCCCAAGTTGAATGTCATTGAGCCGCTCCTGTAGTAACTCTTCAAATTGTGCATCACTGTTATCTCCTTCTGTTAATAAAGACCATATCTCCTGGGATTCACTCTCCTCGTCTAGTTCCACAACAGCTCCTTCTATGATGTTATCTTCTGCCTTTCGTACCTCCTCTTCCGTCTCTTCTGATATTGCTTCCAATGCCCAAGAATTTACATCTCTTCCGGTGGTGATTTCATCCATATGCAATCCCACGTTCTTCAGCTGTTCATACTCTCTAAAACTGACAGTATTCTTGTGCAAATCTATCACTGCTTGATAGTCACAAATAAAATTTGCACCAAGAATTATATTGAAATTCATCTTTGCCATGATAATGAATGTTTGCCCAAAAGTGTGTTCCAATATGTTCAGCTCTAAGTATGCCTGACGTTTACAAGTGACGGTGCGTTCAGGAATAACACCCCTCACTTTGAGCTGTGGTACGGGAATTACAGGAATATTTTGACTCCGTCCCAACTCTCGAACCAAGGCCTCCGATACCAGACTGATCTGTGACCCCGTATCCAATAAACATCTTATATTAATTCCACCAATCCTTGCGTAAATAATGGGTAGCTGCCTAATTTCATCGTTCCGTGGTTTCACCGTCTCCTCCATGCAGTCTTCTGGCAAAGCAATCCATTCTTGTATGTTCGCTACTATCCATCCCTCTTCAACTTCCGACTGTTGCGTTTGTAGGCTGTCTTCTTTATCCAAATTTAGCATTTTTTTTAGCTCCAGTGCGACCCCCATCATCCGTTTGTCGCCGATGCCCTCGATATTCCTCTTGTCTCAGTAGACTTCCAGCTTCCTCAGTATGTGTATCAGGATTCTTCATGTTCCCAATGGCTTTTTCCCATCTTCCTAGCTCTCCACCTTGACTAGCGTGTAATTCCTCTAGGTAATTTTGTGATTGAGCGTGCCTATCATCCCAGTCATTTCGATAATTTCGTGGCTCTCCTTGATTTTGGTCTCTTCTTCCTTTCCATCTTTGATTAGCATTGTAATCACCGTATCTTCCATAAGGCCTGTCATTTCTTCGATTTTCACGCCAATGTTGATATCCTCTCTGTTGATACCTATTGTTGCCTTGATATGATCTATTATTGTAGTTATTTTCGTTACACTGGTATGGTCTGTTTTCTCCTTCCTCCTGGTTTCGCCTAGGTGTGGATGTGCTTGTATTAGTACCCTGCGTTTTGGTGTTTGCCTGTTTTGGTTTTATGACCTCTGTGGTATTGACTAATTCCAGCTGTCTTCCTCCACTATAATGACTATGAGATGTAGTCTCATCGATCTGACGTAATATCTGCTCTGCATGTAGGGCCGTACTAACGTTCGCTGCGACTAGGACTTGTTGCACGTTGACTGGCAATTGCCTTGCTATAGTCATCACCAGATCTGCTTCATTTAAAGGGTAATCAAGGTCGCGAAATTTTAGCATTTGCATGTTAAAGAAATCTGAGTATTTCGTTTGCTGGGTAGTTCGGTATTTTCTAGAGTAAAGCTCCATCCTTAGACTCTGTTGTATTGCTGGCGACCAGTACTTGCGCAGAAACGCTAATCTAAAATCTGACATGGTTCCAAATGTATATTTGAAGCTTAAAAACCATGTAAGGACATTTCCTGATAAAAATCTCTCCATCATCCTCAATCTACGTGCTTCAGGTACCCCAGTGTCATTGAAATGGTCTTCAATCTCTTTGATAAAAGCTTTAGGCGTCACCCCTGAATTTTCCGTGTACTTCTGCGGTTTATAATCGCTCGAGCGAATTACTTGGATAAGTTGTGTAGGCTGATGACCGTCTTGTGGTGTTGAGCTCCTATCGATATTCTTCGAAACCCTTCCGTGTTTGTTGTTAATGGGCTCTCCGCCTGAGTCTGACTTCCTGCTGTGCTTGCCTCCGGGCTATTTGAGTCATCCTGCTTGTCTTTCAATGTTCCCGTTCAAAATATCGATGATTGCTCTAATGACCTGAGTTCGGCTTTAATTATCCTGTCCGTCTGTTCTTTAAGCTTGCTCTTCATTTCTTGCTCTAATGCTTGAATACGAGTGTGATTTTCGCCTACTGTTTTAAGAATGGTGGATCTTTCCTCTTTAGAATCGATATTCATTCTTTTCCAATCTTTTCTTATCTGCTCTTTAATCGTGCTTACTTTCTCATCAATCTGGCTTTTAGTGTCGTCTAAGGTACTCTTTAATTGCTCCTGATCCGCTTCTAGGCTTTTCCACTGCTCTGCTGATTTTATTTCGAGACGGTCCATATCTTTAATTATGCCGGATATATTCTCATCTACCGCTGATAATTGTTGTTGAATTACTTTGCCGCTCTTTTCCATCTCCATAAATCGTCCTTCTAACTTCTCTTGAGCTATCTTGACCTCGCTTGTATTCATAGTGCACGCTATTTCAATTTGCTCTAATTTAGCTAACACCGTTTCATCCAAAATGCTTAGTTTTTGATCAAAAATAATTTCCATTTTCTTAATCTGGTCTAATTGCTTTTCATTATTTTTACTAACATCTAGGGCCAGTAATACCATCTGTTGATTAGTGTGATCTTTCATCTCTGCGGTTAACGAAGCTAATTGGTTCGTATTTTTAATGTTCTGCGCTTCTAATTGTGAATTGATAGTGTCATTAATTTCACTTTTTAATAATCTAGCTTGTTCCGCCTGATATTCATTTTGTTCAATTCTACTGTTATTTAATTGTGTCCGCAATGATTCACTTTGTTCGTATAGTTTGTTTATCGACTCACTTTGTTCTAACATAGTATTGTTTATTGCTTCACTTTGTTCTGATAGTTTAGTGTTTATTTGTTCAGATAATTTTGTGTTTAGTGCTTCACTTTGTTCTAACATACTAGTATTTAATGATTGACTCTGTTCTGCCAATTTAGTGTCCAACAATTCCTGTGTTCTCCTAGCTGCACTCTCAATGATTTCTTGAATCTGTTCAACCGTTGCCATATTACACACTTTATATGAGACATTAGGGAAATGGCATAAAGCAATGCCCTTTGACACACACAGAAAATCCAATGCACATTTAATTTCTTTACCCTACTCAGTTCATTTATTTTTACATTTAATCCCACTAGTCGATTGCATCTCTGAGTAGTTCTAATTTTACTCAACTTAATTTAAACCCAAACACATATTCAGCCATTAAATTGTCATCCTGATCTGATATTAACACTGACTAATTAACAAAGTATTAATTGTCATTTAAGGCTCTCAGCCTCCTAACATTTTCATGAGTTTGACTTTCTATACAAATCTAGTTTTAACTTTAATCATTGGGCGCCCGGTATCACTTTAATTCAATAGACAAAAACGTGAACCGTATTTTATATTGCAAACTCCTGATTTTACTTTATATTTCACACATTTGGCGGTATTCTCTTCGCCTCACTTACTTTTAATAAAATATCACTTCCCGGTGATTAAAATACTGTCATATCTGCCTGCACTTGCGGCATGTCAGTTTTACTCAAATACGCCACTAAAATGTTCCAGCAGCGAACCAGCAACAAAATTACACCTTCATTATTGCGTCAGTTTGAAAACCCAACTACGCTTACATTGACATGTGCAAAATCTTTGCCGTTACACCACAGTGAACCGCCCCACGCTTGGCCGCGCCAGTTTACTCCTATGAACCCTTCAGAAAAGCAGTGTTTAATGTAAGAAATCTTAATCAAGGGGTCGCGCTCAGTTCCTATGTGATGTTTACGTTCGCCAAACAACATGCTCCACTGAGGTAAGGGTCATAGGATATAAACTATAAATTAGAAAGAAAGGTGACAAGATGCCAATTAATAACAAAATTTAATGACTAATAGTGCATAAAAAGAAATAAACAACAATAATAAAAACAATCCTCCCTGAATTTCCCATGACAGGAATAATCTATCAATTTGAGGAGTCAGACGGATCTCCCCTTTATTTAAAATGTGGATCCAGGTTCCACTACCTTGCAATTTGGGTTTTATGCGCGCGTAATGACTAACTACGAGGAATGAGTACTTTGGATGACTGTTCGTTTACAACGGGTTAACAGCCACGATGCTTACGAACAATCATCTCGTAAATCAACGTTTACGGATATGGAACATGACATTAATAAAAAACCTTAAAAAGTAATGCTGACACACGCACTAAATCTACTATTTACAGGAATCTCTCTCGGGACCCTCATTAGCACGAAGACGCACTTGACTTTGAGCTGCCAACACTGGCCAAATTGCTCAACACAAACGAGGAAATCCAGCATAGCACGTGACTCACGGGTCTCTGAATGGAATATAAACATGGAATAAACCAACAACAACAAAAGCCTGACTGGCTGACATTACTTTATATGAACATAACTGCATGTTAAGATAACGCTTCGGAGATTATCGTGATTCGTAGGCAACTCCCATTTATTTAAACACTTTTTATCATTGATCAGTTCTTAATTCTGTATATCAAGTTATTACTGAGCCACACAGGCACTCTCCCTAATGACCTGGCTGGCAACCTCCAGTTCGTCTTGTGAAACATCTCCCTTCTTCCTCAATTACCTGTCATCGTCCCACTCCAGTGTGTATAAATATAACTGACCAGCTGTGCCGTTATCTCAAGGAATCAACAGCAACAAACTCAACCACTATGGTCAGACATTAATCAAAATATCCAGAATTGCCCTCGCGAGGTCACAATATGGATTTGTCATCAAGCTGCCAGAAATCAGTCTACGCTGAAATTCCCGCTTGTAATGACACACATACACACACTCACATACACACATCTGGGAATGACAATACTTTTTTCACACAGATCGGCTGAATGGATGCTCGCCCAATCAATTTAAAAAAATATTAACACCTACGATAGAGCTGACTGCTCTTCGTCACAAATCACATTGCTCCAAAGGCAATAATTTCACTGAATCTGATCAATAATAAAACAAAAGAAATTAATTACCCTCCAATCTACTGTATAATTATTTTACTTCAGTCCTACTTCTGAAACACAACATATCTCCGAGAGACGTTTTTTAACCGCATTGCGTAGCATATGCAAACACGGTCGTCCACATATCTACGTTAGTTAAAACAAACAAGAAAAGAACCTTCTACTAATAATATATGCGAGCTGTTTCCATGCAAAAAGGTGTGTCAGACCAAAACTAAATCGACTACGTTAATCACACAAGCAAATTATTTACAAAACAAAATATGTCCCATACACCATAAGTTAATTTATCAGATAATAATAAATATTATTCAGTACTCATCCTCAGTCAGCCACCCGTCAAAGAACATCCGCAGCCATCTCCCAACTGAATCCTTCTTATCTCATCTCAACCATCTTGATGGAGTCTTGATATTTCCAGGCTTCCTCCATGGTCAACGATGTCATCTCTCGTGCTGATTCAAAAATTAAATTATTATACACTTGATGTCTGACTACTAAATTCGCCGTTCGGGTACTTCTTTCCCCAAAACAGTCTGTTGGCGAATTATCGAAGATACTGCCCCTACAAATATAGTACTGTGACTATCTAACACTGAATTTAACACTTTTAATAATAATTTCTGTGTCCTTCATGACACGCAAAGTATAACTGTCAACGTCCTTAGACGCGCAAAGTATAAAAGCCTGTGTCCACTGACACACATAATAACGGCCTACGTCTGTAGACGCACAATGTAATAGTCAATGTCTTGGCTCTTCACACCACTTATAAATGAACCAGCCCTAGGTGTAGATAGAGGGGGAAATTAGATAAAAGATTTACAAAATAATAGTGATACAGGAATGAAATAAATATCACTAAACTCGAAAAATAGCGCAGGTCAAGAATATGCCCATTAATCCTAGAATCGATCGTAGAGATGTTGTCTAGGCGATCTCCCGCGTGAATGCTAGCCGAGCGTGCCCACGCTAGACCTGCCGCGCTAAATAGGCATTCTTCTCCCATTGGTTCCCACATTTTCTGTATCTTGGCGGTTTTTATCAGCCCTTGGCTTAGTAGGAGTGTCCAGCATGTACATCAGCCACTCACGTTACTGCATCATATTTCTTCTAGGCGCGAATATTACAATGAACATACCAGAACCATGTCTCACTGCGCGTCGCTTCTATTTTTGAGGTGGCCAACACCTGTCCTTCTGACACATCGCTAGGCTATTTCCTTTCACAGCTAAAGTATTTAGCCTTTTGTCAAACAGCTTCAGGTATGTACCCGCTGTCTCCAACAAATGCTTGAAATTTCCTCATCTCCGTCTGGCTACTTTCATGATGCTGGTGGAAATATTTATTAATTGAAGAAATAAAACATAGAATCATTTATCCAACAGAGGATAAAGGGTTCACAACTCTCCCACTCACAAAATTTCGAACTTAGGAATAAAGTCGACAATTTTTAAAGACTTCCGTAGGCCAACTTGTTTTATTTCAGAATCACCCCTTTTCTATTACTTGGTCTAGCCGCTCCTGTCTTGAATGGCATTTACTCGTTTTCATTCCCTGCTTGTATCTCCCCTCTCAGTCTGCTTGCATGACCCGCTGATGCCTGAGGCAACACTCTGCTCGTCTCGTTAATGTTTGTCAACACCAAGTCTACTTCCTCCTTCACGTGCCGTACTCAACTGCTCCCCGTCAACTTTGATAGTAGGACGTCCATATATTCAAACTGCATCGTTATTTCGGCGCTCTCATGGATCGCTTCTACGATACTTTTTTAAGTTGGCTGCATTGTAAACTGACATTGTTCCTGTGCTTAACTCTTTCACTCTGTAAGCATTATTTCCAAGGTTCCTGACAATAGAATAGGGTCCTATGAACTTTTCGCAGAATTTACTGAAGATCTTCTTCTCTGGGTCCGATGCAGCAGGTCGTTTCACCAAAACAAGCTGGTTGATTTCAAGATCACTGTGAAACCTCTTATTTCTTACTCGCCGTAATCTGCGGTCTGCTTTTTTTCTCATGTAGGCTCTCGTCCTCTCAATTTGCAAGTCAGGTGCTATCATGGGATCTTGTGGACAGTTAATGATGCTCTTCCACGTTCTCACTGGATACTCGTTCTTGTGTAGGACCATAGGGATCTGTCCTGTTGACTCGTGCCTGGTAGAATTCATGCATGTCTCTACATCCTTGATTTTGTCCACCCATCTGTGATGTTCATTTGGAATGAAGATTCTCAAATATGAAGTTACACATTTAATTGCTCTCTCACTTGGATTTGCTTGAGCATGTCGGATACTGCTTAAAATGTGTTTTACACCCATGTCCTCCATACCTTTCTTGAATTCGGCGCTTGTGAAATAACTGCCATGATCTGATAATATAAATTCTGGTTTTCCAAGGATTGGAATAACTCTATTTCGAATACGACTGAGTACCTGTTTTGAAGTAGTTTTCTGAATGGGGCATAATACGACAAACTTAGAAAACACATCAATGCACACTAGTAAGTGTCGGCAACCTCGCCTTCCCTTCGGGATTGGACCGAAACAGTCGAGTGCCAGTAGTTCGCATGGTTTCTGAGGTAGCAATGGTCTAGGATACTGCCTCATTAAATAATTATTTGGCTTTGTCCTCTGACAAGGATCACAAGTCGTAATGACGTCACATATAGTTGTTCTCATACGTGGCCATGTAAATGTCTCTCCTATTGTTGCTTCGCACTTATCTACGCCCACATGACCGTAACGTTCGTGCGTATGCCATGTCAATCCTCGTTGTAAAGAAGCAGGTACTAATATGCGTAACTTGGTGTGGTCATTATCTACCCATTTGTGCAGCAAATTGTTGACATAAACATATCTTCCTTCTTTGGCTTTCGCTTCTCGAAATGCAGGTGTTCCTGTAGGTAGTTGCTTTCTGAAGTATTGAATTAATAGCATCATCCATGGTTCCGCTTCTTGTTCTCGCTGTATCTCACGTAACTCCTCCAAGAATTCCCGGTCCTTCGGTGTTAACTCCAAGTGTTGTACCATCGCTGTTTCTTCATTATCAGGCTCTGGGTTCCTGCTGAGTGCATCCGGAATCACATTCATCTTCCCTGGGCAATGTTCAATCTCAATGCTAAACTGCTGAATATATATAGACCAACGTGTCACACGTTCGCTTGCCATCGACGTCTTAAACAAGAATGTTAATGCCTTGTGATCAGTCCTGACAACAATGGGGTAACCATAGATTATTCGTTTCCATTGTTGAAGCGCATGAAGGATGGCCAACAATTCTAGCTCCGTTACAGTATAATTGCGCTCGTGCTTACGCAATTTTCGGCTGACAAATGCCAAATATGTTTTATGCTGCAGGTTAGCTGGATCCTCTTGGTAGAGCATAGCACCTATACCCACCAGTGAAGCATCCGCTTGGATTATAAATTTGTGCTTGAAATCTGGATATCCTAATTTAATGCAGTTTTCCAATAGCTGTTTTGTTGCTTGGAATGCCTTCTCACACTCCGCATTCCATAACCATTTATTATTCTTCTTTAGCATTTCCTGCATAGGAGCGACAGTCTCCGTATAACCTGGACAGTTTTCCTTAAAGAATCCCGTTACGCCTAAGAAAGCCCGAATGTGCTTGACTCTCGTTGGTGTAGGGAAATTCATTATCGCTTCGATCTTAGCTGGATTTGGCTTCACTCCCTCCTTGTCAATGATGTGACCCAAATATAAGATCTCGCTCTTGAAGAAATGCGATTTCTTCAGGTTTACTTTGAAATTTGGTGCATTCAGTTTGCCTAATACTTTATCTAAATTTTCCATGTGAGTTTCAATGTTGTCGGATGCCAGCAAAATGTCATCAATGTAGCGTACCGTCATCTCCTTAACTTCCTAGGTTAGATTCCAGTCCAGGGCTCGGATTAAAGCACATCCCGCTGTTTTGACTCCAAAGGGCATTCGAACGAAGCAAAATGTTTGGTTATCGAATAAGAAGCCAGTTAGAAGCTGTGACTTCTCATCCAATTCAATATGGTGGAACGAGCTCGTCAGATCAACTGATGAATAAATGCTTTTGTTTTTAAAGCCTTTTAATACGTCTCTGATAATTGGCGCTCTGTCATACTCAGGAAAAATGAGTCTCGTGTTGAGATTTCTGGCATCTAAACAAAGTCTAATAGATTCATTTGGTTTTGTGACTGCCAAAATCGCATTTAGATAAGGTGTCGGTGTCTTCCTTATCACTCCAGCTTGTAACATCTCATCTATTATGACCTTGACTTGACAACGATATTTTTCAGGAATTGGATACAACCTACTTTTGAAAGGTGACCAATCCTCGACTTGCATTGAATATTTGAAATTTAGTATTTTCCCAGGCACTGTATCGAATACTGTTTTGTGCTTCCTTAAAATCTCTTCCAATTGCTTTTTGTGTTCACCCCCAAGTTGAATGTCATTGAGCCGCTCCTGTAGTAACTCTTCGAATTGTGCATCACTGTTATCTCCTTCTGTTAATAAAGACCATATCTCCTGGGATTCACTCTCCTCGTCTAGTTCCACAACAGCTCCTTCTATGATGTTATCTTCTGCCTTTCGTACCTCCTCTTCCGTCTCTTCTGATATTGCTTCCAATGCCCAAGAATTTACATCTCTTCCGGTGGTGATTTCATCCATATGCAATCCCACGTTCTTCAGCTGATCATACTCTCTAAAACTGACAGTATTCTTGTGCAAATCTATCACTGCTTGATAGTCACAAATAAAATTTGCACCAAGAATTATATTGAAATTCATCTTTGCCATGATAATGAATGTTTGCCCAAAAGTGTGTTCCAATATGTTCAGCTCTAAGTATGCCTGACGTTTACAAGTGACGGTGCGTTCAGGAATAACACCCCTCACTTTGAGCTGTGGTACGGGAATTACAGGAATATTTTGACTCCGTCCCAACTCTCGAACCAAGGCCTCCGATACCAGACTGATCTGTGACCCCGTATCCAATAAACATCTTATATTAATTCCACCAATCCTTGCGTAAATAATGGGTAGCTGCCTAATTTCATCGTTCCGTGGTTTCACCGTCTCCTCCATGCAGTCTTCTGGCAAAGCAATCCATTCTTGTATGTTCGCTACTATCCATCCCTCTTCAACTTCCGACTGTTGCGTTTGTAGGCTGTCTTCTTTATCCAAATTTAGCATTTTTTTAAGCTCCAGTGCGACCCCCATCATCCGTTTGTCACCGATGCCCTTGATATTCCTCTTGTCTCAGTAGACTTCCAGCTTCCTCAGTATGTGTATCAGGATTCTTCATGTTCCCAATGGCTTTTTCCCATCTTCCTAGCTCTCCACCTTGACTAGCGTGTAATTCCTCTAGGTAATTTTGTGATTGAGCGTGCCTATCATCCCAGTCATTTCGATAATTTCGTGGCTCTCCTTGATATTGGTCTCTTCTTCCTTTCCATCTTTGATTAGCATTGTAATCACCGTATCTTCCATAAGGCCTGTCATTTCTTCGATTTTCACGCCAATGTTGATATCCTCTCTGTTGATACCTATTGTTGCCTTGATATGATCTATTATTGTAGTTATTTTCGTTACGCTGGTATGGTCTGTTTTCTCCTTCCTCCTGGTTTCGCCTAGGTGTGGATGTGCTTGTATTAGTACCCTGCGTTTTGGTGTTTGCCTGTTTTGGTTTTATGTCCTCTGTGGTATTGACTAATTCCAGCTGTCTTCCTCCTCTATAATGACTATGAGATGTAGTCTCATCGATCTGACGTAATATCTGCTCTGCATGTAGGGCCGTACTAACGTTCGCTGCGACTAGGACTTGTTGCACGTTGACTGGCAATTGCCTTGCTATAGTCATCACCAGATCTGCTTCATTTAAAGGGTAATCAAGGTCGCGAAATTTTAGCATTTGCATGTTAAAGAAATCTGAGTATTTCGTTTGCTGGGTAGTTTGGTATTTTCTAGAGTAAAGCTCCATCCTTAGACTCTGTTGTATTGCTGGCGACCAGTACTTGCGCAGAAACACTAATCTAAAATCTGACATGGTTCCAAATGTATCTTTGAAGCTTAAAAACCATGTAAGGACATTTCCTGATAAAAATCTCTCCATCATCCTCAATCTACGTGCTTCAGGTACCCCAGTGTCATTGAAATGGTCTTCAATCTCTTTGATAAAAGCTTTAGGCGTCACCCCTGAATTGTCCGTGTACTTCTGCGGTTTATAATCGCTCGAGCGAATTACTTGGATAAGTTGTGTAGGCTGATGACCGTCTTGTGGTGTTGAGCTCCTATCGATATTCTTCGAAACCCTTCCGTGTTTGTTGTTAATGGGCTCTCCGCCTGAGTCTGACTTCCTGCTGTGCTTGCCTCCGGGCTATTTGAATCATCCTGCTTGTCTTTCAATGTTCCCGTTCAAAATATCGATGATTGCTCTAATGACCTGAGTTCGGCTTTAATTATCCTGTCCGTCTGTTCTTTAAGCTTGCTCTTCATTTCTTGCTCTAATGCTTGAATACGAGTGTGATTTTCGCCTACTGTTTTAAGAATGGTGGATCTTTCCTCTTTAGAATCGATATTCATTCTTTTCCAATCTTTTCTTATCTGCTCTTTAATCGTGCTTACTTTCTCATCAATCTGGCTTTTAGTGTCGTCTAAGGTACTCTTTAATTGCTCCTGATCCGCTTCTAGGCTTTTCCACTGCTCTGCTGATTTTATTTCGAGACGGTCCATATCTTTAATTATGCCGGATATATTCTCATCTACCGCTGATAATTGTTGTTGAATTACTTTGCCGCTCTTTTCCATCTCCATAAATCGTCCTTCTAACTTCTCCTGAGCTATCTTGACCTCGCTTGTATTCATAGTGCACGCTATTTCAATTTGCTCTAATTTAGCTAACACCGTTTCATCCAAAATGCTAAGTTTTTGATCAAAAATACTTTCCATTTTCTTAATCTGGTCTAATTGCTTTTCATTATTTTTACTAACATCTAGGGCCAGTAATACCATCTGTTGATTAGTGTGCTCTTTCATCTCTGCGGTTAACGAAGCTAATTGGTTCGTGTTTTTAATGTTCTGCGCTTCTAATTGTGAATTGATAGTGTCATTAATTTCACTTTTTAATAATCTAGCTTGTTCCGCCTGATATTCATTTTGTTCAATTCTACTGTTATTTAATTGTGTCCGCAATGATTCACTTTGTTCGTATAGTTTGTTTATCGACTCACTTTGTTCTAACATAGTGTTACGGCTGTGAGTTTGTGTCATCACTCGCCGCATGAGTCACAACTGCCCCAGGGCTGGGCTGTGGCCTGCCTCCTGTATTGCGCGCGCCTTATGCAACAGGGCTACTACAGACAAAGGGACAGTCCAGAAGATTCGTGACTGGACCAGCGATGGAAACCTCGAGAAGCCGTGGACCCTGGATGGATCTAGAACCATTTATTGAGTCACCGGCCTGCTATATAAGAGTGACCCGTGAAGCAGTTGTGGTTGTTGTGTTTTACGAGCTAGTGTGAGCGTTTATTCTGAGCGACAGAAGTGTGGTGACTTGCGAAACCCCTAGTGTAGCGGCGAAGTGAGGAACATACAGGTGACTGCCGTGTTCTGAGTAAGTGTGCTTTCACTGAGTGTCAGCTACTGTGGTGTCGAAATCCAGTCACATTGTTTCTCCCAGCTGATGAACAGCGCGCAGCAAGTGCCCGTAAGTACAGTAGTAGGCGCACATTAGAAAGAAGTTGCATGTAGTTCTGTCAAGGCCACTAGGGTCATTAGCGGCAGGATTAACTTCTGTGGTTTGTTGACAAGTGAAAGGGGCAAGAGCTCTCCAGAAGCAAGAGACTTTGTAAACCGGAGTATGGTTCCTAATTGCTTGTATTTGCTGATTAGTGTAATTTTCTGGCCGCAATAATGTTAATTATTTCTTTAAGCAGTAATTGGCGTTGTGCTTCCTACCCACCGTAATCCAGTTAACAAAAGTGCCACTAGGGGGTTGGCACGTAACAACTGGTGTCAGAAGCCGGATTACGAACTCAAGCACAACACCTGACGGTCCTGGTTTCAAAACCCGAGCAGGTCATTTTCTCTAATTTTCCTGTGAGTGCATGCCATTTACAAGGCAAACAACTAAAATGGAGGCGCAATTGGCAGCATTGCTAGAAAAGTTAAATGGCATAGAAGACGGCAAGAAGAATTTAACCAAGGACCTAACTGCCAAATTAGAAGACGGCCAGAGGAATTTAACCAAGGACCTAACTGCCAAAATGGAAGATGGCCAGAAGAAGATGGAGGATGGCCAGAAGAAGATGGAGGATGGCCAGAAGAAGTTAGCAGAGGACCTGAAGGACAGCCAAAATAAGTTAGCGGAGGACCTGAAGAAGATGGAGGACGGCCAGAAGAAGATGGAGGACGGCCAGAAGAAGTTAGCCGAGGACCTAACTGCCAAACTAGAAGACGGCCAGAAGAAGCTAGCGGAGGACCTGAAGAGGATAGAGGACGGCCAGAAGAAGATGGAAGACGGTCAGAATAAGTTGACACAGGACCTGAAAAAATTAGAACTGGGTCTGCGTGAGGAAGTCACGGCAGTGGAAAAGAAGTTCGACGCCTTACAAGTGGAAGTTGCCGAGCTGCGCCAACGCCCGCTGATGGGGGTGGAGGAGAAATTCAACGCCTTACAAGTGGAAGTTGCCGAGCTGTGCCAACGCCCGCTGATGGGGGTGAAGGAGAAATTCAACGCCTTACAAAAGGAAGTTGCCGAACTGCGCCAACGCCCTCTGACGGGGGTGAAAGAGGAATTCAACGCTCTACGAGAGGAAGTTGCCGAGTTGCGCCAACGCCCGCCCACCGTTACACCGGGAATATCAGGAACGGGACATAGCAGAGTGACGCCCCCAACCTTCGACGGAAAGGTCCCGTGGAGCACCTACTTACGTCAGTTCGAGGCAGCCTGTTCCATAAATAACTGGAACAACACAGAAAAGGCTACAGCTCTCATTGTAGCGCTGAGAGGCGACGCCCTTAACGTCCTTCAGGCCATCCCGACTGGATCCCAGGACTACGCTGCACTGATCGCCCATATGGAGTCCCGATATGGAGATAGCCATCTTCAGCAGGCCTACCAGATGCAGCTCCGGACCCGGGTACAGAAGAACGCGGAAACCCTGCAGGAGTTCGAGATGGACATCGCACGCCTCGTAAGGCTCGCCTACCCAACAGCGCCGGCCGACTTTCTGGAGCAGATAGCGACGCAGACTTTCACCGACGGGCTACGGGACTCGGACACTCAACAGGCGCTGCGACTCGCGCGCAATAAGACCCTGGCAGATGCGCTGAGCCACGCACTTGAATTCGAGACGGCAAAACAGGCATCAAGAATGCACGCGCGGGTGCGTCAAGTGGACGTCGACGAACCAGCAAAAACCAACGAGACCAAGCCCCTGGCCGACGAATTGATGGAGGCGCTAAGCCGTTTCTTCGATAGTCGCGGCACCACCAGCAGCGACACAGCCGGAAGACAACCGGAGAGGCGGCCTGGAAGAGGACTACCGACCTGCTGGGCCTGCGGTAAGAAAGGCCACCTGAGCAAGGACTGCGGTGATCGCCGCCGCCGAGGGTATCCGACGGGAAATCAGTCGTCTGAAAACCGCGCGGCCCAGGGAAACGAGTATTAGCCAGCCTTGGGGGGCAAAGGTTGGCTTGTGACAGTCGTCAAGCCCCGGCAGTCCAAGTGCGTGTGACGAAGTTACGGAGGGACAATAGCAGCCTGATGGTCGACGGAGTCATCAACGGAGTGAGCTGGCCCATGCTGATCGACACGGGAACATCGAGGACCATCGTCAATCCCACTGTGATCCCGAAGTGGAGAGTGCAACCCACACAAAGGAACCTCCAGCTAATAACCGCTACCGGAGAGACCGCACCGGTACATGGCGAAGCATCACTGGAGTTCGTTATTGGTCGACGGGTGATAAAGCATCCAGTGCTTGTGGCTGACGTATCAAACGAAGTGATCATCGGACTGGACTTCCTGGACCAGAACAACATCATCTTGGACCTGAGTACCAACACTCTGCACTTCGGAGGTGAGGAACTTGCTTTGCAACCAGCACACGAGGCCGTCACCGCACGACGAGTAAGGCTGAGAGAGGACGTCATCGTTCCCGCCAGGACGGAGGTCAGCGCTGCCGTAATTGTCGACGGAACTGCTGAGGGAGTGGCGGCTGTTATCGAGCCAAAATATGAGGACATCCAGACAAAAGGATTGTTAGTTGCCAAGACTCTCATCAACACGACGTCTCGGCCGTACGTCCGCCTGTCCAACCTGAACGACTACGACATTACGGTTCACCGGGACACCAACCTAGGAGTCTGCGAGCCCGTTACCTGGATTGCCCGCATCACAGATACGACGGACGGACACCTGCAGACGGACAACCGAAGAAGACGCGCCCTGCCAGAAGAACTACAGAAGCTGTACCAAGGATCCCAGGACCATTTAGACGAAGAGCAATCCCGCCAACTTCAGGACCTGCTACGCGAATTCCAGGATGTCTTCTCCGTGGGGAGCAAAGACTTCGGCAGGACAAGCTTGGTCCAGCACAGAATCGACGTTGGGGACAGCGCACCGATTAGGGCCCCATTCCGAACTGTCCCGCTCGCCAAGCAAGCCGAAGTCGACCGGATGGTAGAAGAGATGAAGGAGCAAGGGGTGATCGAGCCATCACATAGTCCTTGGAGTTCTCCGGTCGTGCTAGTGAAGAAGAAGGACGGTTCCACCAGGTTCTGCGTGGACTACAGGCGGGTGAACGACGTCACGAAAAAGGACAGCTACCCTCTACCCCGGATCGACGACACGCTGGACACCATATCAGGATCAAGATGGTTCTCCACCTTGGATTTGAAGAGTGGCTACTGGCAGGTGGAGGTCCACCCTAAGGACCGCGAGAAAACGGCGTTCTCTGTGGGCAGCGGGCTCTGGCCGTTCACCGTCATGCCATTCGGTCTGTGCAACGCCCCTGCAACCTTCGAAAGGCTAATGGAGTCCATTCTGAGGGGACTACACTGGAAGACCTGCCTGGTATACCTAGACGAGGTCATCGTTCTGGGGAGGAGTTTCGAGGAGCACTACAGCAACCTGAAGGAGATCTCGTTGAAGCTACGGGCTGCCCAGCTGAAGTTGAGCCCCAAGAAGTGTCAGCTCTTCCAGAAGCGGGTCCAGTACCTTGGGCATATCGTCTCCGAGGAAGGGGTGCGCACCGACCCAGAGAAGACCGCAGCTGTGAGGGAGTGGCCAGTTCCGAAGGACAAGTCCCAATTACGAAGCTTCCTGGGACTCTGCACTTATTATCGTCGCTTCGTGAGAGGATTCGCCGACATCGCCAAACCTTTACATCGACTGACTGAGAAGGACCAACTCTTCACGTGGACAGCAGAATGCCACAATGCCTTCGAGCAACTCAAGCAGGCTCTGTGCACCGCGCCTATTCTGGCCTTCCCCAGACCTGGAACAAGGTTCATCGTCGATACCGATGCCAGCTACTTTGGCATAGGGGGGATCCTTTCGCAAGTAGTGGACGGCGAGGAGAGAGTAGTGGCCTACTTCAGCAAGGCCTTGTCAAAGCCAGAAAGGAACTACTGCATCACCAGGAAGGAGCTGCTCGCCATCGTGAAGACCATTGAACACTTCCACAAGTACCTGTACGGGCAAGAATTTCTCATCAGGACCGACCATGCATCCCTGCGGAGGCTCCTGAACTTCAAGCAGCCCGAGGGTCAACTCGCGCGGTGGTTAGAGAGGCTTCAACAGTACAACTTTGAGATTCAGCACAGGAAAGGCCAACTGCATTCTAACGCCGACGCCCTGTCACGAAGACCGTGCCCCGAAGACTGCGCCTTCTGTGCCCGAAGGGAGGAGAACACCGTGATACAGTGCCGACGGACTACTGTGGCACTTCAGGGGAACTGGAGCCGCGAATCTTTCACGCGGACACAAGCAGAAGATGATGACCTGGGACTGATAGCCGAATGGAAGAGGGCCTGTGTCCCCAGACCCGGGTGGAACATTGTGAGTGACTGCAGCCCAAAGTTTAAGTCCTACTGGGCACAGTGGGACTCGCTGATTGTAAGGGATGGCCTCATCTGCCGGGCCTGGGAGAGCACCGACGGGAAGACATCTCGGGAAAAAGTCGTCGTTCCAAAGGCTATGACGGAGGAAGTCCTGAAGGAAGTCCATGGAGGATCATCTGGTGGACTCCTAGGGATAAAGAAGACCATGGAGAAGCCCAGAGAGCGGTTCTACTGGATCGGATGCCGAACAGACGTGGAGAACCACTGCGCGAGGTGCCACGATTGCGCAGCCAGCAAAGGCCCAGAACGAAGACGACGGGGTCCACTGAAGACCTACAACGTGGGCGGCCCCATGGAGAGAGTGGCCATCGATGTTGCTGGGCCATTCCCGTTAAGCGAGGCAGGGAACCGCTACATATTAGTCGTCAGCGACTACTTTACCAAATGGCCGGAGGCGTATGCGCTCCCTAACCAAGAAGCCGCGACGATCGCCGAGACCCTGGTGAAGGAATTCGTCAGCCAGTACGGAGTACCCCTGGAGCTGCACTCCGACCAAGGGAGGAACTTCGAGTCGCAGGTGTTCCAGAACCTATGCCAGCTGCTGGGAATCCGGAAGACAAGGACAACGCCGCTACACCCTCAGTCCGACGGGATGGTAGAGCGATTCAATCGCACCATCGAGAACCATCTCCGAATAGTTGTCAGCGAGCACCAGAGGGATTGGGACAAGCATCTTCCACTATTTCTCCTGGCCTACCGCGCCGCCGTGCATGAAGCCACCGGGTGCACACCAGCCCGGGCCATGTTTGGGAGGGAGCTCCGTCTACCCGTCGATCTTGCCTTCGGCCGACCTGGGAATGATCCGATCCCGGTAAGACAATATTGTCAAGAACTAGTCGACCAACTGGAGGACGTGCACGCGTTCGCGAGGAAGAAACTGCGGATCGATACCGACCGAATGAAGACCCGATACGACCAGCAGACGGAGGCCGGAGGATTCCACGAGGACGACCTGGTCTGGCTCTTCAAGCCATTACGGAAGAAAGGCCTGTCACCCAAACTGCAGAAGTCCTGGGAGGGCCCGTACCGAGTCGTGAAACGGATCAACGATGTCGTCTACAGGATCCAGCGGAGCCCGAGGGCGAAGATGAAGATCGTGCATCGAGATCGCCTGGCAGCCTACGGAGGGACACAGACGGACCAATGATTGATCGGGACGATCAGCCTTTTTAGGAAGGGGGTGGTGTTACGGCTGTGAGTTTGTGTCATCACTCGCCGCATGAGTCACAACTGCCCCAGGGCTGGGCTGTGGCCTGCCTCCTGTATTGCGCGCGCCTTATGCAACAGGGCTACTACAGACAAAGGGATAGACCAGAAGATTCATGACTGGACCAGCGATGGAAACCTCGAGAAGCCGTGGACCCTGGATGGATCTAGAACCATTTATTGAGTCACCGGCCTGCTATATAAGAGTGACCCGTGAAGCAGTTGTGGTTGTTGTGTTTTACGAGCTAGTGTGAGCGTTTATTCTGAGCGACAGAAGTGTGGTGACTTGCGAAACCCCTAGTGTAGCGGCGAAGTGAGGAACATACAGGTGACTGCCGTGTTCTGAGTAAGTGTGCTTTCACTGAGTGTCGGATACTGTGGTGTCGAAATCCAGTGACATTGTTTCTCCCAGCTGATGAACAGCGCGCAGCAAGTGCCCGTAAGTACTGTAGTAGGCGCACATTAGAAAGAAGTTGCATGTAGTTCTGTCAAGGCCACTAGGCTCATTAGCGGCAGGATTAACTTCTGTGGTTTGTTGACAAGTGAAAGGGGCAAGAGCTCTCCACAAGCAAGAGACTTTGTAAACTGGAGTAAGGTTCCTAATTGCTTGTATTTGCTGATTAGTGTAATTTTCTGGCCGCAATAAAGTTAATTACTTCTTTAAGCAGTAATTGGCTTTGTGCTTCCTACCCACCGTAATCCAGTTAACAAAAGTGCCACTAGGGGGGTGGCACGTAACAATAGTATTGTTTATTGCTTCACTTTGTTCTGATATTTTAGTGTTTATTTGTTCAGATAATTTTGTGTTTAGTGCTTCACTTTGTTCTAACATACTAGTATTTAATGATTGACTCTGTTCTGCCAATTTAGTGTCCAACAATTCCTGTGTTCTACTAGCTGCACTCTCAATGATTTCTTGAATCTGTTCAACCGTTGCCATATTACACACTTTATATGAGACATTAGGGAAATGGCATAAAGCAATGCCCTTTGACACACACAGAAAATCCAATGCACATTTAATTTCTTTACCCTACTTAGTTCATTTATTTTTACATTTAATCCCACTAGTCGATTGCATCTCTGAGTAGTTCTAATTTTACTCAACTTAATTTAAACCCAAACACATATTCAGTCATTAAATTGTTATCCTGATCTGATATTAACACTGACTAATTAACAAAGTATTAATTGTCATTTAAGGCTCTCAGCCTTCTAACATTTTCATGAGTTTGACTTTCTATACAAATCTAGTTTTAACTTTAATCATTGGGCGCCCGGTATCACTTTAATTCAATAGACAAAAACGTGAACCGTATTTTATATTGCAAACTCCTGATTTTACTTTATATTTCACACATTTGGCGGTATTCTCTTCGCCTCACTTACGTTTAATAAAATATCACTTCCCGGTGATTAAAATACTGTCATATCTGCCTGCACTTGCGGCATGTCAGTTTTACTCAAATACGCCACTAAAATGTTCCAGCAGCGAACCAGCAACAAAATTACACCTTCATTGTTGCGTCAGTTTGAAAACCCAACTACGCTTACATTGACATGTGCAAAATCTTTGCCGTTACACCACAGTGAACCGCCCCACGCTTGGCCGCGCCAGTTTACTCCTATGAACCCTTCAGAAAAGCAGTGTTTAATGTAAGAAATCTTAATCAAGGGGTCGCGCTCAGTTCCTATGTGATGTTTACGTTCGCCAAACAACATGCTCTACTGAGGTAAGGGTCATAGGATATAAACTATAAATTAGAAAGAAAGGTGACAAGATGCAAAATAATAACAAGATTTAATGACTAATAGTGCATAAAAAGAAATAAACAACAATAATAAAAACAATCCTCCCTGAATTTCCCATGACAGGAATAATCTATCAATTTGAGGAGTCAGACGGATCTCCCCTTTATTTAAAATGTGGATCCTGGTTCCACTACCTTGCAATTTGGGTTTTATGTGCGCGTAATGACTAACTACGAGGAATGAGTACTTTGGATGACTGTTCGTTTACAACGGGTTAACAGCCACGATGCTTACGAACAATCATCTCGTAAATCAACGTTTACGGATATGGAACATGACATTAATAAAAACCCTTAAAAAGTAATGCTGACACACGCACTAAATCTACTATTTACAGGAATCTCTCTCGGGACCCTCATTAGCGCGAAGACGCACTTGACTTTGAGCTGCCAACACTGGCCAAATTGCTCAACACAAACAAGGAAATCCAGCATAGCACGTGACTCACGGGTCACTGAATGGAATATAAACATGGAATAAACCAACAACAACAAAAGCCTGACTGGCTGACATTACTTTATATGAACAAAACTGCATGTTAAGATAACGCTTCGGAGATTATCGTGATTCGTAGGCAACTCCCATTTATTTAAACACTTTTTATCATTGATCAGTTCTTAATTCTGTATAACAAGTTATTACTGAGCTCAGGCACTCTCCCTAATGACCTGGCTGGCAACCTCCAGTTCGTCTTGTGAAACATCTCCCTTCTTCCTCAATTACCTGTCATCGTCCCACTCCAGTGTGTATAAATATAACTGACCAGCTGTGCCGTTATCTCAAGGAATCAACAGCAACAAACTCAACCACTATGGTCAGACATTAATCAAAATATCCAGAATTGCCCTCGCGAGGTCACAATATGGATTTGTCATCAAGCTGCCAGAAATCAGTCTACGCTGAAATTCCCGCTTGTAATGACACACATACACACACTCACATACACACATCTGGGAATGACAATACTTTTTTCACACAGATCGGCTGAATGGATGCTCGCCCAATCAATTTAAAAAAATATTAACACCTACGATAGAGCTGACTGCTCTTCGTCACAAATCACATTGCTCCAAAGGCAATAATTTCACTGAATCTGATCAATAATAAAACAAAAGAAATTAATTACCCTCCAATCTACTGTATAATTATTTTACTTCAGTCCTACTTCTGAAACACAACATATCTCCGAGAGACGTTTTTTAACCGCATTGCGTAGCATATGCAAACACGGTCGTCCACATATCTACGTTAGTTAAAACAACAAACAAGAAAAGAACCTTCTACTAATAATATATGCGAGCTGTTTCCATGCAAAAAGGTGTGTCAGACCAAAACTAAATCGACTACGTTAATCACACAAGCAAATTATTTACAAAACAAAATATGTCCCATACACCATAAGTTAATTTATCAGATAATAATAAATATTATTCAGTACTCATCCTCAGTCAGCCACCCGTCAAAGAACATCCGCAGCCATCTCCTAACTGGATCCTTCTTATCTCATCTCAACCATCTTGATGGAGTCTTGATATTTCCAGGCTTCCTCCATGGTCAACGATGTCATCTCTCGTGCTGATTCAAAAATTAAATTATTATACACTTGATGTCTGACTACTAAATTCGCCGTTCGGGTACTTCTTTCCCCAAAACAGTCTGTTGGCGAATTATCGAAGATACTGCCCCTACAAATATAGTACTGTGACTATCTAACACTGAATTTAACACTTTTAATAATAATTTCTGTGTCCTTCATGACACGCAAAGTATAACTGTCAACGTCCTTAGACGCGCAAAGTATAAAAGCCTGTGTCCACTGACACACAAAATAACAGCCTACGTCCGTAGACGCACAAAGTAATAGTCAATGTCTTGGCTCTTCACACCACTTATAAATGAACCAGCCCTAGGTGTAGATAGAGGGGGAAATTAGATAAATATTTTACAAAATAGTAGTGATACAGGAATGAAATAAATATCACTAAACTCGAAAAATAGCGCAGGTCAAGAATATGCCCATTAATCCTAGAATCGATCGTAGAGATGTTGTCTAGGCGATCTCCCGCGTGAATGCTAGCCGAGCGTGCCCACGCTAGACCTGCCGCGCTAAATAGGCATTCTTCTCCCATTGGTTCCCACATTTTCTGTATCTTGGCGGTTTTTATCAGCCCTTGGCTTAGTAGGAGTGTCCAGCATGTACATCAGCCACTCACGTTACTGCATCATATTTCTTCTAGGCGCGAATATTACAATGAACGTACCAGAACCATGTCTCACTGCGCGTCGCTTCTATTTTTGAGGTGGCCAACACCTGTCCTTCTGACACATCGCTAGGCTATTTCCTTTCACAGCTAAAGTATTTAGCCTTTTGTCAAACAGCTTCAGGTATGTACCCGCTGTCTCCAACAAATGCTTGAAATTTCCTCATCTCCGTCTGGCTACTTTCATGATGCTGGTGGAAATATTTATTAATTGAAGAAATAAAACATAGAATCATTTTTCCAACAGAGGATAAAGGGTTCACTTCTTCTGCTGCCAAATGCTACCGTCAACGACACCTAGCCGCGAACTTGGCTACTAGATGCCACAGCAACCGTACATGGAGATGAACCATACGAACGTCGCGACTGAAAGAGCATTAATAAAATCTAATCTAAAATTTAGCTTCACACAATAAATTGTCGTTATTGGAAGGTTCTTTTACAAGCCATAAATGTATGACATGGGCCCGCTGGCTTTACTTCCCCTCCGAAGGAAGGCATACTGAGGGATTTTAACGCTTTCAAAAATCCGACAACTTCAGCCGGGTTTGAACCTGCGATCATGGGCATAGAAGCTCAGCATGCTACCAACACCGAAGCCACCCATTAAGTAGTGATGGTACATCATAATTTAGTCTCTTGAAACCATAGCTATTTACACATAAAGGTTTTTCATATTTATTATTTTTTATGGCACTTGTGTGTATGTTGTGAGAGACCTTATGCCTGCATCTTGCATCATGATAGTAGAGATTCAGTTCCGTAATTTGAAACAACTCTTATGGTAATAATAATAATAATAATACTAATAATAATAATACTAATAATAATAATCGAATAAGTTAATAATAGCCTTCAATAAAGAGAAAAAAAACCTTCAAGAATTTGGTAATACAGAAGAAATTATACAAGATCGACTCCAGCACAGAACATTAGTAACCAAACATCATTTCTCCGACTACCAGGACCAAGAAATCGTGGACGGAAGAACAGTGGAAGATTTTCAGTGCCCAGATGAAAGGATTTTGGGAGAAGAAAAAAACATAATTTAGCTAAATAAGTCCTTTCGCGCTGCACAGATGGGCATATCGATGTATAAAAATAATAGACTAATAATAATAATAATAATAACAATAGGCTAATACTACTACTAATACTACTAATGAATGAATGAATGAATGAATGAATGAATGAATTCCCCATCCCATCTCCAGCCCTCGGGTCTCCATGAACTGGAGAGGGGGAATAACTGACAATATTCATACAATACATGCAAAGTAAATAATGTGTTGGCTAATTCCAAACTTAACAAGCCTGGATGTCCAAAATCTGTGTAATGATGAAACGTAATAGTTACAATCTAAATACATTCAAAGTCTAACATTTAACTATCTATTTCCCACAAAGCCAAACTATGGCTTATCTGTGTGAGCTGCTGTAAGCACATGTACGAGGGCAGATAAAAAATAAGTTGCACATCCCAGTTATGGCCGTTTATTACACCACCAATACAGCAGCAACACGCCTATAACGACATACAATGTAACATCACTTTTCCACATAGTTTCCAAGAGACTCCAAACATTTCTGCGAACGCACAACCAACTTGTCGATGCCGGATGCATAGAAGGTTCCTCCAACGTTCTGCAACCACACGGAGACAGCGGCCTTCACCTCCTCATCGGTCTGGAAACGTCGACCACCGAGCTCCGTTTTGAGCTTACCGAACAGATGAAAGTCACATGGCGCTAGGTCGGGACTGTAGGGTGGATGTTGCCAGACCTCCCACTTGAATCGCTGCAGCTGTTCGCTCTTTTGGCGGGCTTTGTGAGGTGTTGCGTTATCGTACAACAAAGCGGCTTCGATGGCGTAGTCGGTAGCATGATGAACTGCTGTGCCCAAGATAGCGGGTTCAAACCCGGCCGAAGTCGTCGGATTTTTTAAGAGCGTTAAAAATCCTTCAGTATGCCTTCCTTCGGAGGGGAAGTAAAGCTGGCGGTCCCATGTCATAGATTTATGGCATGTAAAAGATCCTTTCACAGACTAAACTTTTGTAAAGCAAAATTTGTTAGGTTAGATTTCGTCAGAACGCTCTATCAAAGTTCCAACGTTCACCACTAGGTATCATTGATATCTGGTGGTGAAAGTTGGAACTACTTGAAATTGAACGGAACATGTAGCTCACCCTTTAGGGTGTCCGCTGGAAGCAGCTACTGACTCAGGCGAGCCGAACATGTCCTCGGACACTCCCGGCACTAAAAGCCGTACGATAGATAAATAAATAAATAAATAAATCGTACAACAAAATCACAAATGGCCCGCTCCCCATACACAGCACTAATTTCACGATGAATAACCGTGCAATCTTCCTTTTGGCCCATAGGAATCGGATTTTCGCACGCACTTCATATTTGGAGTGAACGTCCAGTCGACACGCGATTGCTTTTGGCCGCTATTCACACCATACAAGACGAGACACCACAGCGACTTGCCTAACAGATGTATGGGCAGTGTCTGTCCCTTTCTCCCCTGTGCCCACGTTTGCGACACACAGCGCACTGCTGCAGCGCGTTAGTGCAACTAACTTTTTGATCCACCTTCGTATTATAATAACATGAGATAAAACTCGCAACTAATAGGCTATCTGGTAACTAATTAAGACTACATAATTTTGAGACCCACCTCCAGCCCTGGGACTTCCAAATGCTGGAGGGAGGGATAATAATGATAATGATAAACTAATAATAATAATAATGAAAATAGACTAATAATAAATTATAGACTAATAGTAGTTTCTAATAGACTAATAATAATAAAATATATTAATAATAATAATAGACTGATTTAGAATGAACGAAGGGTGGGAGTAATTTGTTTATTTACAACGTTATGTCCAACTAAGGAGCACGATTGAAATTATTATCCCTCCCTATATTAATCTGCTAAGGTCCCATTCCAGTTTTGTACCGAAAATAAGGTCCCATTAACACCAACCTACACATATGGGGTACCTACAGGTTCAGCATAACCCAATGCGTAAGCAAAACGCACTCACTTACTCTTATCCCTCCCTATATTATTCTGCTAAGGTCCCATTCCAGTTTTGTACCGAAAATAAGGTCCCATTAACACCAACCTACACATATGGGGTACCTACAGGTTCAGCATAATCCAATGCGTAAGCGAAACGCACTCACTTACTCTTTAAATTCCTCACAATTAAATAAATACCTTAAAACATGTATATTTACAATGAAATAATGAAAGAATGCAACACGGTAACCATGGTAACAGAATCTCACAGGTCCATCTATTTCTGTAAGACGCAATGCAATTCCAATTATTACATTACTGTGAAAGTTTCCAGACGGTTATAAGGTTATCACTGAACCAAATTAAGCTGTAAAATTCATCAATACATACAGTATAATGTGCTTAAGGGGGTCAAGGGGCACTCTAGAATTTTTTCACGCAATTTTCACGTGTGTGTGTGGTACGAAAGGTCTTTTTACCCGACTATAAAGGGTCTTCGAAAACCACATTTAAAGGTCCTTAAATTAACAGTGTCTGTGATATTCCCAGAAAATTAATGTTACGTGCCACCCCCTAGTGGCACCTTTGTTAACTGGATTACGATGGGTAGGAAGCACAACACCAATTACTGCTTAAAGAAATAATTAACTTTATTGTGGCCAGAAAATTACACTAATCAGCAAATACAAGCAATTAGGAGCCTTACTCCAGTTTCCTCAAGTCTCTTCCTTGAGCGCTCTTGGCCCTTCCACTTGTCAACAGACCACAGAAGTTAATCCGTCCTAATGAGTACAGTGGCCTTGACAGAAACTACCTGCTGCTCTCCCTTGCGTTCACCGACCACAATTACTTACGATCACTTGCTGCAGGCTATTTCGCTGTCCACAAGCTGGAGAAACAATGTCACTGGATTTCGTAACTCGCACAGCACTTCGTCACCACACTTCTGTCGCACAGGATAATTTCTCACACTAGCTCGTAAAACACAACAACAACACTGCGTGACAGGTCGCACTTATATAGCAGGCTGGTGACTCAATAAATGCTTCTAGATCCATCCAGGGTTCACGGCTTCTCGAGGTTTCCATCGCTGGTCCAGTCACGAATATTCTGGACTATCCCTTTGTCCTAGTAGCCCTGTTGCATAAGGCGCACGCAATACGGGAGGCAGGCCACAGCCCAGCCCTGGGGCAGTTGTGACTCATGCGGCGAGCGATGACACAAACTCACAGCCGTAACACCACCCCCTTCCTAAAAAGGCTGATCGTCCCGATCAATCATTGGTCCGTCTGTGTCCCCCCGTAGGCTGCCAGGCGATCTCGGTTCACGATCTTCATCTTCGCCCTCGGGCTCCGCTGGATCCTGTAGACGACATCGTTGATCCGTTTCACGACTCGGTACGGGCCCTCCCAGGACTTCTGCAGTTTGGGTGACAGACCTTTCTTCCGTAATGGGTTGAAGAGCCAGACCAGGTCGTCCTCGTGGAATCCGCCGGCATCCGTCTGCTGGACGTATTGGGTCTTCATTCGGTCGGTCTCGATCCGCAGTTTCCTCCTCGCGAACGCGTGTACGTCCTCCAGTTAGACGACCAGTTCTTGACAATACTGGCATACCGGGATCGGATCATTCCCAAGTCGGCCGAAGGCAAGATCGACAGGTAGACGGAGCTCCCTCCCAAACATGGCCCGGGCTGGTGTGCACCCGGTGGCTTCATGCACGGCGGCGCGGTAGGCCAGGAGAAATAGTGGAAGATGCTTGTCCCAATCCCTCTGGTGCTCGCTGACGACTATTCGGAGATAGTTCTCGATGGTGCGATTGAATCGCTCTACCATCCCGTCGGACTGAGGGTGTAGCGGCGTTGTCCTTGTCTTCCGGATTCCCAGCAGCTGGCATAGGATCTGGAACACCTGCGACTCGAAGTTCCTCCCTTGGTCGGAGTGCAGCTCCAGGGGTACTCCGTACCGGCTGACGAATTCCTTCACCAGGGTCTCTGCAATCGTCGCGGCTTCTTGGTTAGGGAGCGCATACGCCTCCGGCCATTTGGTAAAGTAGTCGCTGACGACTAATATGTAGCGGTTCCCTGCCTCGCTTAACGGGAATGGCCCAGCAACATCGATGGCCACTCTCTCCATGGGGCCGCCCACGTTGTAGGTCTTCAGTGGACCCCGTCGTCTTCGTCCAGGGCCCTTACTGGCTGCGCAATCGTGGCACCTCGAGCAGTAGTTCTCCACGTCTGTTCGGCATCCGATCCAGTAGAACCGCTCTCTCAGCTTCTCCAGGGTCTTCTTTATCCCTAGGTGTCCACCAGATGATCCTCCATGAACTTCCTTCAGGACTTCCTCCGTCATAGCCTTTGGAACGACGACTTGTTCCCGAGATGTCTTCCCGTCGGTGCTCTCCCAGGTACGGCAGATGAGGCCATCCCTTACAATCAGCGAGTCCTACTGTGCCCAGTAGGACTTAAACTTTGGGCTGCAGTCACTCACAATGTTCCACCCGGGTCTGGGGACACAGGACCTCTTCCATTCGGCTATCAGTCCCAGGTCATCATCTTCTGCTTGTGCCCGCGTGAAAGATTCGCGGCTCCAGTTCCCTTGAAGTTCCACAGTAGTCCGTCAGCACAGTATCCCGGTGTTCTCCTCCCTTCGGGCACAGAAGGTGCAGTCTTCGGGGCACGGTCTTCGTGACAGGGCGTCGGCGTTAGAATGCAGTTGGCCTTTCCTGTGCTGAATCTCAAAGTTGTACTGTTGAAGCCTCTCTAACCACCGCGCGAGTTGACCCTCGGGTTGCTTGAAGTTCAGGAGCCACCGCAGGGATGCATGGTCGGTCCTGATGAGAAATTCTTGCCCGTACAGGTACTTGTGGAAGTGTTCAATGGTCTTCACGATGGCGAGCAGCTCCTTTCTGGTGACGCAGTAGTTCCTTTCTGGCTTTGACAAGGCCTTGCTGAAGTAGGCCACTACTCTCTCCTCGCCGTCCACTACCTGCGACAGGATTCCCCCTATGCCAAAGTCGCTGGCATCGGTATCGACGATGAACCTTGTTCCAGGTCTGGGGTAGGCCAGAATAGGTGCGGTGCACAGAGCCTGCTTGAGTTGTTGGAAGGCACTGTGGCATTCTGCTGTCATCGTGAAGAGTTGGTCCTTCTCAGTCAGTCGATGTAAAGGTTTGGCGATGTCGGCGAATCCCCTCACGAAGCGACGGTAATAAGTGCAGAGTCCCAGGAAGCTTCGTAGTTGGGACTTGTCCTTCGGAACTGGCCACTCCCTCACAGCTGCGGTCTTCTCTGGGTCGGTGCGCACCCCTTCTTCGGAGACGATATGCCCCAGGTACTGGACCCGCTTCTGGAAGAGCTGACACTTCTTGGGGCTCAACTTCAGCTGGACAGCCCGTAGCTTCAACAAGATCTCTTTCAGGTTGCTGTAGTGCTCCTCGAAGCTTCTCCCCAGAACGATGACGTCGTCTAGGTAGACCAGGCAGGTCTTCCAGTGTAGTCCCCTCAGAATGGACTCCATTAGCCTTTCGAAGGTCGCAGGGGCGTTGCACAGATCGAATGTCATGACGGTGAACTGCCAGAGCCCGCTGCCCACAGAGAACGCAGTTTTCTCGCGGTCCTTAGGGTGGACCTCCACCTGCCAGTAGCCACTCTTCAAATCCAAGGTGGAGAACCATCTCGACCCTGATATGGTGTCCAAGGTGTCGTCGATCCGGGGTAGAGGGTAGCTGTCCTTCTTCGTGACGTCATTCACCCGCCTGTAATCCACGCAGAACCTGGTGGACCCGTCCTTCTTCTTCACTAGCCCGACCGGAGAACTCCAAGGACTATGTGATGGCTTGATCAGCCCTTGCTCCTTCATCTCTTCTATACCATCCTGTCGACTTCGGCTTGCTTGGCGAGCGGGACACGTCGGAATGGGACCCTAATCGGTGCGCTGTCCCCAACGTCGATTCTGTGCTGAACCAAGCTTGTCCTGCCGAAGTCTTTGCTCCCCAAGGAGAAGACGTCCTGGAATTCGCGTAGCAGGTCCTGAAGTTGGCGTGATTGTTCCTCGTCTAAATGGTCCTGGGATCCTTGGTACAGCTTCTGTAGTTCGTCTGGCAGTGTGCTTCTTCTTCGGTTGTCCGTCTGCAGGTGTCCGTCCGTCGTGTCGGTGATGCGAGCAATCCAGGTAACGGGCTCGCAGACTCCTAGGTTGGTGTCCCGGTGAACCGTAATGTCGTAGTCGTTCAGGTTGGACAGGCGGACGTACGGCCGAGACGTCGTGTTGATGAGGGTCTTGGCAACTAGCAATCCTTTTGTCTGGATGTCCTCATATTTTGCCTCGATGACAGCCGCCACTCCCTCAGCAGTTCCGTCGACAATTACGGCGGCGCTGACCTCCGTCCAGGCAGGAACGATGACGTCCTCTCTCAGCCTTACTCGTCGTGCGGTGACGGCCTCGTGTGCTGGTTGCAAAGCAAGTTCCTCACCTCCGAAGTGCAGAGTGTTGGTACTCAGGTCCAAGATGATGTTGTTCTGGTCCAGGAAGTACAGTCCGATGATCACTTCGTTTGATACGTCAGCCACAAGCGCTGGATGCTTTATCACCCGTCGACCAATGACGAACTCCAGTGATGCTTCGCCATGTACCGGTGCGGTCTCTCCGGTCGCGGTTATTAGCTGGAGGTTCCTTTGTGTGGGTTGCACTCTCCACTTCGGGATCACAGTGGGATTGACGATGGTCCTCGATGTTCCCGTGTCGATCAGCATGGGCCAGCTCACTCCGTTGATGACTCCGTCGACCATCAGGCTGCTATTGTCCCTCCGTAACTTCGTCACACGCACTTGGACTGCCGGGGCTTGACGACTGTCACAAGCCAACCTTTGCCCCCCAAGGCTGGCTAATACTCGTTTCCCTGGGCGGCGCGGTCTTCAGACGACTGATTTCCCGTCGGATACCCTCGGCGGCGGCGATCACCGCAGTCCTTGCTCAGGTGGCCTTTCTTACCGCAGGCCCAGCAGGTCTGTAGTCCTCTTCCAGGCCGCCTCTCCGGTTGTCTTCCGGCTGTGTCGTTGCTGGTAGTGGCGCGACTGTCGAAGAAACGGCTTAGCGCCTCCATCAATTCGTCGGCCAGGGGCTTGGTCTCGTTGGTTTTTACTGGTTCGTCGACGTCCACTTGACGCACCCGCGCGTGCATTCTAGATGCCTGTTTTGCCGTCTCGAACTCAAGTGCGTGGCTCAGCGCATCTGCCAGGGTCTTATTGCGCGCGAGTCGCAGCGCCTGTTGAGTGTCCGAGTCCCGTAGCCCGTCGGTGAAGGTCTGCGTCGCAATCTGTTCCAGAAAGTCGGCCGGCGCCGTTGGATAGGCGAGCCTTACGAGGCGTGCGATGTCCATCTCGAACTCCTGCAGGGTTTCCGCGTTCTTCTGTACCCGGGTCCGGAGCTGCATCTGGTAGGCCTGCTGCAGATGGCTATCTCCATATCGGGACTCCATATGGGCGATCAGTGAAGCGTAGTCCTGGGATCCAGTCGGGATGGCCTGAAGGACGTTAAGGGCGTCACCTCTCAGCGCTACAATGAGAGCTGTAGCCTTTTCTGTGTTGTTCCAGTTATTTATGGAACAGGCCGCCTCGAACTGACGTAAGTAGGTGCTCCACGGGACCTTTCCGTCGAAGGTTGGGGGCGTCACTCTGCTATGTCCCGTTCCTGATATTCCCGGTGTAACGGTGAGCGGGCGTTGGCGCAGCTTGGCAACTTCCTCTCGTAGAGCGTTGAATTTCTCTTCCACCCCCGTCAGTGGGCGTTGGCGCAGTTCGGCAACTTCCTTTTGTAAGGCGTTGAATTTCTCCTCCACCCCCATCAGCGGGCGTTGGCGCAGCTCGGCAACTTCCACTTGTAAGGCGTCGAACTTCTTTTCCACTGCTGCGACTTCCTCATGTAGGCCCTGTTCTAATTTCCTTTGGCTCTCCTCTAATTTCGTCAGCAGGCACTCTTCCAGATTTTTCTGGCCATCCAGAAATTTGGCAGTTAGGTCCTCTGCTAACTTATTCTGGCTGTCCTTCAGGTACTCTGCTAACTTCTTCTGGCCATCCTCCATCTTCTTCTGGCCGTCCTCCATCTTCTTCAGGTCCTCCGCTAACTTATTTTGACCGTCTTCCATCTTCTTCTGGCCGTCTTCTAATTTGGCAGTTAGGTCCTTGGTTAAATTCTTCTGGCCGTCTTCTAATTTGGTTTCCATGCCATTTAACTTTTCTAGCAATGCTGCCAATTTCTCCTCCATTTTAGTTGTTTGTCTTGTGAAGGGCATGCACTCAGAGGAAAATTAGAGAAAATGACCTGCTCGGGTTTTGAAACCAGGACCGTCAGGTGTTGTGCTTGAGTTCGTAATCCGGCTTCTGACACCAGTTGTTACGTGCCACCACCTAGTGGCACCTTTGTTAACTGGATTACGGTGGGTAGGAAGCACAACACCAATTACTGCTTAAAGAAATAATTAACTTTATTGTGGCCAGAAAATTACACTAATCAGCAAATACAAGCAATTAGGAGCCTTACTCAAGTTTCCTCAAGTCTCTTCCTTGAGCGCTCTTGGCCCTTCCACTTGTCAACAGACCACAGAAGTTAATCCGTCCTAATGAGTACAGTGGCCTTGACAGAAACTACCTGCTGCTCTCCCTTGCGTTCACCGACCACAATTACTTACGATCACTTGCTGCAGGCTATTTCGCTGTCCACAAGCTGGAGAAACAATGTCACTGGATTTCGTAACTCGCACAGCACTTCGTCACCACACTTCTGTCGCACAGGATAATTTCTCACACTAGCTCGTAAAACACAACAACAACACTGCGTGACAGGTCGCACTTATATAGCAGGCTGGTGACTCAATAAATGCTTCTAGATCCATCCAGGGTTCACGGCTTCTCGAGGTTTCCATCGCTGGTCCAGTCACGAATATTCTGGACTATCCCTTTGTCCTAGTAGCCCTGTTGCATAAGGCGCACGCAATACGGGAGGCAGGCCACAGCCCAGCCCTGGGGCAGTTGTGACTCATGCGGCGAGCGATGACACAAACTCACAGCCGTAACACCACCCCCTTCCTAAAAAGGCTGATCGTCCCGATCAATCATTGGTCCGTCTGTGTCCCCCCGTAGGCTGCCAGGCGATCTCGGTTCACGATCTTCATCTTCGCCCTCGGGCTCCGCTGGATCCTGTAGACGACATCGTTGATCCGTTTCACGACTCGGTACGGGCCCTCCCAGGACTTCTGCAGTTTGGGTGACAGACCTTTCTTCCGTAATGGGTTGAAGAGCCAGACCAGGTCGTCCTCGTGGAATCCGCCGGCATCCGTCTGCTGGACGTATTGGGTCTTCATTCGGTCGGTCTCGATCCGCAGTTTCCTCCTCGCGAACGCGTGTACGTCCTCCAGTTAGACGACCAGTTCTTGACAATACTGGCATACCGGGATCGGATCATTCCCAAGTCGGCCGAAGGCAAGATCGACAGGTAGACGGAGCTCCCTCCCAAACATGGCCCGGGCTGGTGTGCACCCGGTGGCTTCATGCACGGCGGCGCGGTAGGCCAGGAGAAATAGTGGAAGATGCTTGTCCCAATCCCTCTGGTGCTCGCTGACGACTATTCGGAGATAGTTCTCGATGGTGCGATTGAATCGCTCTACCATCCCGTCGGACTGAGGGTGTAGCGGCGTTGTCCTTGTCTTCCGGATTCCCAGCAGCTGGCATAGGATCTGGAACACCTGCGACTCGAAGTTCCTCCCTTGGTCGGAGTGCAGCTCCAGGGGTACTCCGTACCGGCTGACGAATTCCTTCACCAGGGTCTCTGCAATCGTCGCGGCTTCTTGGTTAGGGAGCGCATACGCCTCCGGCCATTTGGTAAAGTAGTCGCTGACGACTAATATGTAGCGGTTCCCTGCCTCGCTTAACGGGAATGGCCCAGCAACATCGATGGCCACTCTCTCCATGGGGCCGCCCACGTTGTAGGTCTTCAGTGGACCCCGTCGTCTTCGTCCAGGGCCCTTACTGGCTGCGCAATCGTGGCACCTCGAGCAGTAGTTCTCCACGTCTGTTCGGCATCCGATCCAGTAGAACCGCTCTCTCAGCTTCTCCAGGGTCTTCTTTATCCCTAGGTGTCCACCAGATGATCCTCCATGAACTTCCTTCAGGACTTCCTCCGTCATAGCCTTTGGAACGACGACTTGTTCCCGAGATGTCTTCCCGTCGGTGCTCTCCCAGGTACGGCAGATGAGGCCATCCCTTACAATCAGCGAGTCCTACTGTGCCCAGTAGGACTTAAACTTTGGGCTGCAGTCACTCACAATGTTCCACCCGGGTCTGGGGACACAGGACCTCTTCCATTCGGCTATCAGTCCCAGGTCATCATCTTCTGCTTGTGCCCGCGTGAAAGATTCGCGGCTCCAGTTCCCTTGAAGTTCCACAGTAGTCCGTCAGCACAGTATCCCGGTGTTCTCCTCCCTTCGGGCACAGAAGGTGCAGTCTTCGGGGCACGGTCTTCGTGACAGGGCGTCGGCGTTAGAATGCAGTTGGCCTTTCCTGTGCTGAATCTCAAAGTTGTACTGTTGAAGCCTCTCTAACCACCGCGCGAGTTGACCCTCGGGTTGCTTGAAGTTCAGGAGCCACCGCAGGGATGCATGGTCGGTCCTGATGAGAAATTCTTGCCCGTACAGGTACTTGTGGAAGTGTTCAATGGTCTTCACGATGGCGAGCAGCTCCTTTCTGGTGACGCAGTAGTTCCTTTCTGGCTTTGACAAGGCCTTGCTGAAGTAGGCCACTACTCTCTCCTCGCCGTCCACTACCTGCGACAGGATTCCCCCTATGCCAAAGTCGCTGGCATCGGTATCGACGATGAACCTTGTTCCAGGTCTGGGGTAGGCCAGAATAGGTGCGGTGCACAGAGCCTGCTTGAGTTGTTGGAAGGCACTGTGGCATTCTGCTGTCATCGTGAAGAGTTGGTCCTTCTCAGTCAGTCGATGTAAAGGTTTGGCGATGTCGGCGAATCCCCTCACGAAGCGACGGTAATAAGTGCAGAGTCCCAGGAAGCTTCGTAGTTGGGACTTGTCCTTCGGAACTGGCCACTCCCTCACAGCTGCGGTCTTCTCTGGGTCGGTGCGCACCCCTTCTTCGGAGACGATATGCCCCAGGTACTGGACCCGCTTCTGGAAGAGCTGACACTTCTTGGGGCTCAACTTCAGCTGGACAGCCCGTAGCTTCAACAAGATCTCTTTCAGGTTGCTGTAGTGCTCCTCGAAGCTTCTCCCCAGAACGATGACGTCGTCTAGGTAGACCAGGCAGGTCTTCCAGTGTAGTCCCCTCAGAATGGACTCCATTAGCCTTTCGAAGGTCGCAGGGGCGTTGCACAGATCGAATGTCATGACGGTGAACTGCCAGAGCCCGCTGCCCACAGAGAACGCAGTTTTCTCGCGGTCCTTAGGGTGGACCTCCACCTGCCAGTAGCCACTCTTCAAATCCAAGGTGGAGAACCATCTCGACCCTGATATGGTGTCCAAGGTGTCGTCGATCCGGGGTAGAGGGTAGCTGTCCTTCTTCGTGACGTCATTCACCCGCCTGTAATCCACGCAGAACCTGGTGGACCCGTCCTTCTTCTTCACTAGCCCGACCGGAGAACTCCAAGGACTATGTGATGGCTTGATCAGCCCTTGCTCCTTCATCTCTTCTATACCATCCTGTCGACTTCGGCTTGCTTGGCGAGCGGGACACGTCGGAATGGGACCCTAATCGGTGCGCTGTCCCCAACGTCGATTCTGTGCTGAACCAAGCTTGTCCTGCCGAAGTCTTTGCTCCCCAAGGAGAAGACGTCCTGGAATTCGCGTAGCAGGTCCTGAAGTTGGCGTGATTGTTCCTCGTCTAAATGGTCCTGGGATCCTTGGTACAGCTTCTGTAGTTCGTCTGGCAGTGTGCTTCTTCTTCGGTTGTCCGTCTGCAGGTGTCCGTCCGTCGTGTCGGTGATGCGAGCAATCCAGGTAACGGGCTCGCAGACTCCTAGGTTGGTGTCCCGGTGAACCGTAATGTCGTAGTCGTTCAGGTTGGACAGGCGGACGTACGGCCGAGACGTCGTGTTGATGAGGGTCTTGGCAACTAGCAATCCTTTTGTCTGGATGTCCTCATATTTTGCCTCGATGACAGCCGCCACTCCCTCAGCAGTTCCGTCGACAATTACGGCGGCGCTGACCTCCGTCCAGGCAGGAACGATGACGTCCTCTCTCAGCCTTACTCGTCGTGCGGTGACGGCCTCGTGTGCTGGTTGCAAAGCAAGTTCCTCACCTCCGAAGTGCAGAGTGTTGGTACTCAGGTCCAAGATGATGTTGTTCTGGTCCAGGAAGTACAGTCCGATGATCACTTCGTTTGATACGTCAGCCACAAGCGCTGGATGCTTTATCACCCGTCGACCAATGACGAACTCCAGTGATGCTTCGCCATGTACCGGTGCGGTCTCTCCGGTCGCGGTTATTAGCTGGAGGTTCCTTTGTGTGGGTTGCACTCTCCACTTCGGGATCACAGTGGGATTGACGATGGTCCTCGATGTTCCCGTGTCGATCAGCATGGGCCAGCTCACTCCGTTGATGACTCCGTCGACCATCAGGCTGCTATTGTCCCTCCGTAACTTCGTCACACGCACTTGGACTGCCGGGGCTTGACGACTGTCACAAGCCAACCTTTGCCCCCCAAGGCTGGCTAATACTCGTTTCCCTGGGCGGCGCGGTCTTCAGACGACTGATTTCCCGTCGGATACCCTCGGCGGCGGCGATCACCGCAGTCCTTGCTCAGGTGGCCTTTCTTACCGCAGGCCCAGCAGGTCTGTAGTCCTCTTCCAGGCCGCCTCTCCGGTTGTCTTCCGGCTGTGTCGTTGCTGGTAGTGGCGCGACTGTCGAAGAAACGGCTTAGCGCCTCCATCAATTCGTCGGCCAGGGGCTTGGTCTCGTTGGTTTTTACTGGTTCGTCGACGTCCACTTGACGCACCCGCGCGTGCATTCTAGATGCCTGTTTTGCCGTCTCGAACTCAAGTGCGTGGCTCAGCGCATCTGCCAGGGTCTTATTGCGCGCGAGTCGCAGCGCCTGTTGAGTGTCCGAGTCCCGTAGCCCGTCGGTGAAGGTCTGCGTCGCAATCTGTTCCAGAAAGTCGGCCGGCGCCGTTGGATAGGCGAGCCTTACGAGGCGTGCGATGTCCATCTCGAACTCCTGCAGGGTTTCCGCGTTCTTCTGTACCCGGGTCCGGAGCTGCATCTGGTAGGCCTGCTGCAGATGGCTATCTCCATATCGGGACTCCATATGGGCGATCAGTGAAGCGTAGTCCTGGGATCCAGTCGGGATGGCCTGAAGGACGTTAAGGGCGTCACCTCTCAGCGCTACAATGAGAGCTGTAGCCTTTTCTGTGTTGTTCCAGTTATTTATGGAACAGGCCGCCTCGAACTGACGTAAGTAGGTGCTCCACGGGACCTTTCCGTCGAAGGTTGGGGGCGTCACTCTGCTATGTCCCGTTCCTGATATTCCCGGTGTAACGGTGAGCGGGCGTTGGCGCAGCTTGGCAACTTCCTCTCGTAGAGCGTTGAATTTCTCTTCCACCCCCGTCAGTGGGCGTTGGCGCAGTTCGGCAACTTCCTTTTGTAAGGCGTTGAATTTCTCCTCCACCCCCATCAGCGGGCGTTGGCGCAGCTCGGCAACTTCCACTTGTAAGGCGTCGAACTTCTTTTCCACTGCTGCGACTTCCTCATGTAGGCCCTGTTCTAATTTCCTTTGGCTCTCCTCTAATTTCGTCAGCAGGCACTCTTCCAGATTTTTCTGGCCATCCAGAAATTTGGCAGTTAGGTCCTCTGCTAACTTATTCTGGCTGTCCTTCAGGTACTCTGCTAACTTCTTCTGGCCATCCTCCATCTTCTTCTGGCCGTCCTCCATCTTCTTCAGGTCCTCCGCTAACTTATTTTGACCGTCTTCCATCTTCTTCTGGCCGTCTTCTAATTTGGCAGTTAGGTCCTTGGTTAAATTCTTCTGGCCGTCTTCTAATTTGGTTTCCATGCCATTTAACTTTTCTAGCAATGCTGCCAATTTCTCCTCCATTTTAGTTGTTTGTCTTGTGAAGGGCATGCACTCAGAGGAAAATTAGAGAAAATGACCTGCTCGGGTTTTGAAACCAGGACCGTCAGGTGTTGTGCTTGAGTTCGTAATCCGGCTTCTGACACCAGTTGTTACGTGCCACCACCTAGTGGCACCTTTGTTAACTGGATTACGGTGGGTAGGAAGCACAACACCAATTACTGCTTAAAGAAATAATTAACTTTATTGTGGCCAGAAAATTACACTAATCAGCAAATACAAGCAATTAGGAGCCTTACTCAAGTTTCCTCAAGTCTCTTCCTTGAGCGCTCTTGGCCCTTCCACTTGTCAACAGACCACAGAAGTTAATCCGTCCTAATGAGTACAGTGGCCTTGACAGAAACTACCTGCTGCTCTCCCTTACGTTCACCGACCACAATTACTTACGATCACTTGCTGCAGGCTATTTCGCTGTCCACAAGCTGGAGAAACAATGTCACTGGATTTCGTAACTCGCACAGCACTTCGTCACCACACTTCTGTCGCACAGGATAATTGCTCACACTAGCTCGTAAAACACAACAACAACACTGCGTGACAGGTCGCACTTATATAGCAGGCCGGTGACTCAATAAATGCTTCTAGATCCATCCAGGGTTCACGGCTTCTCGAGGTTTCCATCGCTGGTCCAGTCACGAATATTCTGGACTATCCCTTTGTCCTAGTAGCCCTGTTGCATAAGGCGCACGCAATACGGGAGGCAGGCCACAGCCCAGCCCTGGGGCAGTTGTGACTCATGAGGCGAGCGATGACACAAACTCACAGCCGTAACACTAACTTTGCTCTGATATACCTATGAAGGAATGACAAACCCCTAACCACTGCACCAGTAGCTGAATTGATAAAGTCTGATTATTCATACCAAGGATAAATCAGTCATAGCATTCATGGTTGAGATTTTGCTAAGTGTACTCTTTACAACTAGAATATTCGCGGGCGAAGCCGTGACGGGTAATGCTAGTTATTATTATTACCGTAATTTGGCATATGATATGTTAAGGTATAAGTATAAGGTAAACATTTTTGCTTTTTCTCTTAAGTTATTGTCATGATTAGTTGTAAGTGTCATTCGTATTTTGTTTTATTAATATTGTTAAGCTAGGTTTCAGTTCTTTGAATAATTAATTCAATTCAATTAGGCTGGCTGTAGTTAAGTACTGAACACTATCACCTGAGCATACTAACTGGCTATTTTGTATCCAAGAGACAATCTTACTGTGATCGAGACCAACATAAATCTGACATAATCTATACATACAACAGTAAACTTAGTCGAAGCGGAACGTCTATAAAGCGGAAACTTGTCCAATGTGAACGATAATGGTCCCACCTCACTGGGTATGGCTTTGCATTTTATTAATGTTGTATGAAACTGAATCTGTTCAACGCGGGAACGGATAGAAATGATGACTATAATTGTTCAAACCTTACAGTTTAATGCGGGACTTATGCTTTAGCTGGGTCATTTATTTAGGTGCGAGTATACCCGGTGCTGCATTAATATTGCTACATAAATATTTCACCAGGGGGAAATACGTACCGTATCACACTGCTATAATTAGGTCCAGATTTCCCAAACTCCTCGAAGAATGGGATTTAAATCTCCACTAATTGCCAGACTCTTGCCATGGTTCATAGAGATCCTTATCTTGATGTACACCTTGAGCCCAATTATTATAATGTAAACAGTTTTGTAACTGTGTCCTGTCAGTAAATTTGTGTCAGTTGTGCTCACAGCAAGATGATGTGACTAATAAAAAAAATCATCAATATATTGTGTTATTTATTTGTCGTTTGGCTGTTAGTGCTGGGAGTGTCCGAGGATATGTTCGGATTGCCAGAGGTTGTAGCTGCTTCAAGCGGACACCCAAGTTCCGTTTCATTTCAAGTATGGTAGTTCCAACATTCGCTACCAGATGTCAATGATACCTAATGGTGAACGTTGGAACTTTGATAGAGCGTTCCAACGAAATCTAACCTACAAATTTAGCTTTACACAAGTTTAGTCTGTGGAAGGATTTTTTACATGCCATAAATCTATGACATAGGACCGCTGGCTTTACTTCCCCTCCGAAGGAAGGTATACTGAAGGATTTTAACGCTCTTAAAAACATCCGACTACTTCGGCCGGGTTTGAACCCGCTATCTTGGGCACAGCAGTTCAGCATGCTACCAACTACGCCACCGAAGCCGCATTGTGTTACTGAGATATGGTATCACCAATACTAGACTAATGGATCAGGGGTAAGTGTATCCTTTTGGAGAATTTTGTTCAATCCGGAAACATGCCTAGTTCAGAAAAAAAGACTCGGATCCTTGCGATTCCGTTTTGAGCAAGTTTTACTGCATAAAATTAAAGTCTTCCTTCTTCCTCTTGCTTCCAAATTTGGCTAGCTGTGGACCACGAGTAACTTAATGCTTTCTGGCCAGTCTTCTTTTCTCTTCCCATAACTTCTTCATTCGTTCACTCCATAATTTTCTCTGCTCCTCAGATGTTACGGGTTTGGGCCTGTTCTTCTGTTGCTCTTCGTGAAATTTGTGATTATCTACTTGAGTTCTTAACTTCTTTCTGTTGAGGATCAATCCATTGCGTCGTCACCCTCAATCCAATTATATGTTTAACGATTATTTTAGTCAACCGTTTGTCGTCCATTCTTACTAGATATCCTTAGAATTTCAGTCTTCGTTTTCGCATTGTGTCTGTGATATTTTCGGAATACTTGTAGAAAACCTCATTTCTCCTTTTTCCATGTCCCCTCTGTGGTCTTCTGCGATGCAAGAATTTTCCTCAATATTTCCCTTCCTTCTTTTCGATTCCTTGCATTTTCCCTTTTCTGTTTTATATAGGATAAGAATTCTGAGCCGTACAGTCCCTCTGGTTTTACAACCACGTTGTAATGCTTAATTTTGGCTTTGTAAGTCTTCCATTTTGTCTGCTTTTCTAGGGCTAATCTCGAGACCTACGTTGATGCGATTTTCACAATTCTTCAACAAAGGTTTGTATACGTAGAAACATGCATCTATCACCAAACGAAGCAGAGAGAAACGATTTAAGTGAAGAAAACAACAAACGGCCTTTCGCCTGTTCTGCTTTTGGTAGCTAAACCGTTATAGATAATATATCATCAATGCTATTGTTCAGCATAAAATATTCTACAAAAAAAAGTATGTTTCTTTCATGTTTCATGCTCAGAAAATTTATTTAATTGGTTCAGTGCGCACGTGTCTAATCATAATGGAAACCTTTAAACTTAATGTACTCAGTATCAAAGGATTGTGTTGTTTACACGTACAAACATCAATAAGTCAAGTTCTAATTTACCTCAACAAGGTTTCAAATTAAAGATCAATGAAGTAGTAAAGTCCTGTAGCCTACTAAAGCTGAGAAAAAATATGTCCCCATTTAAAAACTGAATATGATGGAAGGAAAATTGGCTTCCACGGCCAGTGAATTGAAACTCAGCAAACTTTCTAGGTTTATACCGTGTCTTGTGTGGGGTTTCGCTTAGGAAGACCAAGCTGGCTCATCAGCAAGCTCTTGGTGCGCTTCATAAGAGGGAGGTAGCGCGCAGTTCACTACTTCTGTGAGGGTCCGGGCACAGACACGAAGAGCCCGCTGATGAGCCAGATTGCTGTTCCTACGCGAAACCCCACAGACACGCCATAAACCTAAAAAAATTGCTGATGTAAACTTTTTTAATAGGAAGGAAAGTCTACAGAGGTAGCAACTTTTAATACGTCGCAAGGGTGTCGTGTGACGAGAAAGGATGAGAACCACGGCTACATGGTGGTCAGGGCAACATCAGTCGTAAAAGATCTTGCCAAAGAGAACCGCTTGCAGAGGTTTGCAACAGGACGTGGTATAGTGATTCTGCATTATATGGGGTCGGATGCAGGACAAACTCACACACATTTAAAACTCAGCAATTCTTCTAGGTTTGTGCCGTGTCTTGTGTGGGGTTTCGCCTAGGACACCAAGCTAGGCTCATCGGCGGGCACAAACCTAGAAGAATTGCTGAGTTTTAATTCACCGGCCGTGAAAGCCAATATACCATCTTTTTGGAAGCCTTCATAGGGAGGTAAAGGCTGCTTGAACTTTTAGTTCTCGTAGTCAAGTGGTGCAGTTGCACCTTATATAAAGGGAGGTGGCGCGCAGTTCGTCACTCCTGTGGGGGTCCGGGCGGGGACACCAAGAGCCCGCCGATGAGCCTAGCTTGGTGTCCTAGGCGAAACCCCACACAAGACACGGCACAAACCTAGAAGAATTGCTGAGTTTTAATTCACCGGCCGTGAAAGCCAATATACCATCTTTTTGGAAGCCTTCATAGGGAGGTAAAGGCTGCTTGAACTTTTAGTTCTCGTAGTCAAGTGGTGCAGTTGCACCTTATATAAAGGGAGGTGGCGCGCAGTTCGTCACTCCTGTGGGGGTCCGGGCGGGGACACCAAGAGCCCGCCGATGAGCCTAGCTTGGTGTCCTAGGCGAAACCCCACACAAGACACGGCACAAACCTAGAAGAATTGCTGAGTTTTAATTCACCGGCCGTGAAAGCCAATATAACATCTTTTTGGAAGCCTTCATAGGGAGGTAAAGGCTGCTTGAACTTTTAGTTCTCGTAGTCAAGTGGTGCAGTTGCACCTTATATAAAGGGAGGTGGCGCGCAGTTCGTCACTCCTGTGGGGGTCCGGGCGGGGACACCAAGAGCCCGCCGATGAGCCTAGCTTGGTGTCCTAGGCGAAACCCCACACAAGACACGGCACAAACCTAGAAGAATTGCTGAGTTTTAATTCACCGGCCGTGAAAGCCAATATACCATCTTTTTGGAAGCCTTCCTAGGGAGGTAAAGGCTGCTTGAACTTTTAGTTCTCGTAGTCAAGTGGTGCAGTTGCACCTTATATAAAGGGAGGTGGCGCGTAGTTCGTCACTCCTGTGGGGGTCCGGGCGGGGACACCAAGAGCCCGCCGATGAGCCTAGCTTGGTGTCCTAGGCGAAACCCCACACAAGACACGGCACAAACCTAGAAGAATTGCTGAGTTTTAATTCACCGGCCGTGAAAGCCAATATACCATCTTTTCACACACATTTCCTCATCTAACATTCTCAAACTTCCACGTTTAACTGTTTTGTATTAGCCATTACAGAAAACGCACTTTCACACGAATATGTCTCATAAAAATGCAAAACAAAAACAAAACAAAACGATGATGGGTTCATTTACTCCGGTAAGGAAATATTGTTGCTCTTCGATAAGTTGAAGTTCACAAGAGCTGGAGGGTGCAAAAGGATTTCTTATCCAGTCATATTGGTGTACATTCAGTGTTGGAAAATATCCATCTAGCCTAATACGCCGAACGAGGGGAAGCAAGCTTACTACTTTCTCACAGGTTCTTTATTCGTTTTCCATCCTGAATTTATAGCTACGACAAATCTCACGACACCCTTGATGTTAGCACGCGACACCATGTTTGGGAAGCACTGGTCTATGTTCTCGACAAGTGACCAGCGAAGCATGCGCATCTCTGCTTGATTGAAGCTGTCCAGGATATTGCAGTGCAGCCCGATGCCATACCAGATGTTACGGGACAGGACCCCCCTTCATGCAGGCCGTGCAATACACGTACTTGATGTGAAGTAGTGCGGGCTTCCTACCGCGAATTACTCGCTTTCATAAAAGAAATTAAGAACATAACAGCGGCCAATTACGTCATTGTCAACAATCTCACCCCAGCTACGCAGCCCTCGTGCGGACCAGCGCAGCGTTCCCACTTTGTGCGCAATAACGCCGTTCTTTTAGCAGTTAAAACCAAAAGCCTCTTTGGATTATGGACTAAGAATCAGTCTCTTGTGTTTGAGGTTGTGGGTTTGATTCCGCCTGTGGTAGTCAGATTCATTAAGGGCTGGCATAGGGCTACAGGTCTAACTTTTCTCACGGCTTAAGCTATACATGGTAATTTGAAAATGTACTGAGGGGAATCGTAAAGCCCTATGTTATCAATGTTAAAATGGGGATCTCAGGATCTGTTGCGTATTGAGATCCATTTTTTACAGCATATTCATTCATTTGTCTCCAATAGAACACACTGATCTACAATCGCTAAAATATATTTATTATAAAAATAGTTGTGACATTTTAAAAGAAGCTTCCATCTTTTAAAAATATCGGACATTACAATTTTTTCTTAATAATCTACTAAAGGAAAATTGTTTGCAGAGGATCCACAGCATTGGAGTGTGCATATGGTACAATATGTTTGGAGAGATATAACCAGCAATTTCTTACATAAAAGGGCATTTATGCACAGAAATGTAGTTTTGAGTAAATTTAGTTTAAGGTATATATTGCTTCCCAAACTCACTTTATGCAGAATAAATATTCTAAAACCCTTCTGGTTGGTCTTTATCTTGCTAACTAAGTGATGCCCTCCTTGTTTTACAGATAATATTCTGTCCCATCTACTGTATTGCCTACACTGCCAATAATAATAATAATAATAATAATAATAATAATGATAATGTTAATACCTATAATATGAATAATAATTGAGAAGGAGTCAAAGATTGAAAATAGGTGTCTGGCAGGAAGCTAAACGGCAATGAAGAAACACCTTGAAGACGAAGACCTGAATAATTGTTGTGTATTTGTAGTGTAGTCCACAGATAGCTAATAATATATCGTATGGCCTCGGGTGCCGGGTGCAAGCTTTGTTATTTGGCACCCAGAGGGTAGCTTGCATGTATCGAATTTACACAACCGATATATTTCTCAACATTTCCATCACATTTCATTCACCACACATATTCCAAAGTTTTTCTCCACAATACCTGGCAAATAAACATCAAGCATCATTTTTATAACCTAACTAATTCAACAAACTGTACATATTTTGACATACACCTCGCCTCATTTCTACGCTGTTTTGCAAGACAATTTGTTATGCTTTATAAATAATAATAAACTTATTATACTTCCCTTAAAATATATCTATTAGAACACCTCTTGTATAATGAGATTGTATAAATGCGTTATTATTATTATTATTATTATTATTATTATTATTAACAGTGTAGCCAATATATGGGATATACCATTATCTCTAAAACAAGCGAGACCACAGCCTTCTAGATCAAATAGTTCATGAACTATTCCCATATAAAATTTTATGTAGCCTACAATTTTCCGTCACAATAACATTATATTAACTGAAATAGTCATCATCATCATCATGAGCTGAGTCGGCTCAAACGAACAGCTTCATCTAGCGTGTTCATTTCTAACTTAGCCTTTATCACTTCATTGCAAGTACCTTCCTGCCATTGCTCCCATCTATTTGCCCACGCAATCATTCGTGCTACCCTCATATCAGTTACATCTAGCTATCAGATACCCTGAATCTACCCGGCTGTCACTACCATAGGCTTGCAGCAAGGTCGGTGTAAATTCAGAGCAATGTAGGGAGAGTTTCGTCGCTACGTTAACTTCTTTCTTGCAGAATACTGTAGATCGCAACTGCATTGGCTTTTCTAAACTTCGACTCTATGTCCTTCCCCATACTACCATCCTGAGAGAATATAAAGCCCAAGCCATGCTTTCCCTAACTTAGTCCCATCATCAAATTGGAAGGTAGGGCCTACATGGATTATACCCTTCATGGCAAGAGGCGGTCCGAACAGGTTTTCTCTGCAGACCCACTGTGGCATATCGTCATATGTACTGTATGTCTAAATTCTATAAATCATCATCATCATCATCTTCCTAGCGTTTGTCCCGCTTTGAAGCAGGGTCCACTACTTAACATGCCAATCTCCATTTCTGTCGGTCAAGGGCATCATGCTGACACAGATTAACTTGCCGCATGTCTTCTCTAAGGCGATCAAGCCACCTCTTCTTAGGTCACCCACGAGGTCGTTTACCATCCGGGTTGAGGCACAATGCAGTTTTAGCCACTGATTGTTCGTGACTACGTATGACGTGGCCGTACCAGCGTAGACGAACCTCCCGCATTTTATCCTCTATGGGCACAACTCCCATCCTCCCTCGGACATCGCAGTTCTTGATATGGTCAAGTCGCGTCAGACCAAGCACCGAACGAAGCATGCGCATCTCCATAACATGCAGGGCTTGCTCGTGTTTAACAGAGGCCGGCCAACAATCAGAACCGTAGAGGGCAACTGGGCGCACGAAGGTCTTGTAAATCTTGGCCTTAAGATAGGTGGGTATCCTGAGGTCGAAGAGGCCTCAATTTGAACCAACTGGCACTCACACGAGCTCGGGCATCAGGGAGGGTGTCACCATCTAAATGAGTCAAGGAGCCAAGATACCTGAATTGGTCGACTCTTTGAAGATCTTGACTACCTACATGGATGGGGCCAGGCGTCTAAATTCTATAAATATTGTTATAATTTTGTAGCTTTTCTGGACCCTTCTGATCAGCTGTATGAACAGACAAACCTGATTTACGCAGATCAACTGCTCTTATCAAGGAATTCAATAAGATCGTAAGGAAAACTAATCTACCTGTACAAGAAGATCTACCCATTCTTAATCATAACAGATTACGTTCACACCATCCAGCTCTGCGTGACGCCTGTCATATTGTTGCCAGAAGTTTCGACCCAACTACGAAGTGGAAAAACTTGTGGGAAGCAGCAACGGAGATGTAGGAGCATAGTATGTTTTTAGGTGCTGAACTTTCAAGTGGAATCCAGCTACAGTAGAGTCTCGCAAACTCGGCCTAATGTGGACCGAAGGGTGGCTGAGTTCGCGAAAATGCCGGGTTATCGGGAAATGTGTTAAAAAGAAGAAATAAGCTGTTGGTTTTGGTTTAAAAGTAATGCAACGCTCTGCGCGAGAACCGTTTGTTTACTTCTAACTGCCAACAGTTGTGCAATGCAGTACTGTACTGTACAACTACCTGTATTTATCAGGTCGTCCTTTCTCTTCTTACTATGTACTGTAGGTCAACTTGTTTCGCGTCGTATTAAACTGTCGATAATTCCATTGACGGAGAAGACGAAAGAAAACATAATAACGCCTGAGCGGAAGCACAAAAACAAACAAAAATCATGATTTTTCTCCTGTCAGGATGGCCGAGAAATCCGGAGTGCCGAGTTTGCGAGACTCAACTGTACCACGTAATATATGGACTGCCCTGAATAGAATAAGAACGAGCCATGGCAGGTGCAGAGATATGCTGTAAACAGGACAAGTTGCCAACACCCGTGTGTGACTGCGGAGTTGCGCGACAGACCATCCACCACATTGTCAGCGAATGTGAAGCGCGGGCATATACAGGTAACCACGAAGATTTCCTGATGGTTGTTGGTTGGTTCCTTAGTTTAGGGACCGTGACAACGCGGTCATGTAGCCCCGTGTACTTTGGGTGTGTGTACAATTTGTCTGATAACAGGTGTTAATTGTGATGGCTGTATTAGTGTGTGTTATCTGTGGTTCAGGTAAAGACTGCAGACGATCAATTTTCAAGTAACTACCAAATGCTACCGTCCACGACACCTAGCTTAGAACTTGGCTATTAGAAGCCATCGCAACCAGCACCCGCCGACGAACGTTGGAACTAATAGAGCGTTATCAAATCTAACCTACACATTTTAGCTTCACAGAAGTGTAGTTACTGTCGACCAAAATATTATTTGTACTCGAGTTTGAAGGTTGTTTGTGAAGTAACCAATAGATCTACATTAAATCCAATAACATCATGAATTTCTTCGTTCTATTTTACGTTAATTCATGTAGGTTTGGAATTTTAAATGTTTATTTTAATATTTTTAACGCAGTTGGAACACAAAAAGTGCCCGTTTTTAAGCGTGTTTTAACCATGCGTCACATTTAAGAATTATTATCTCACAAACCCGTCATCAGATCGTATCCAAATTTTAACACAATATACATTGGAATGTTGTATAACTGGTTTATTCATTTCAAACAAAGTTATCATTTTTGTAAGGTAATTTTTTTCCGCTCAGGGTGGTTGGAAAATGCAGTTCTTGGTCGCTTTGTAATCCTTATACATCAAAAGGTATGCTGTATGATTGTGAAATACGTAAATTAATTCACTTATTTTATATCGGTTTGTATTTGTACGGGGGAAATAAGACATGGTTCACCAGCTAGCCGCTCCGGGGACAGCTGTACAGCGTTGCCAAGATGGAGCCTATCACGCGTCATGGCGTGCCTCGCTCGGAAGTGATGAGCTCCATATCAGCAACACTATAAATCTCTGACATGGGACCGCCGGCTTTACTTCCCCTCCGAAGGAAGGCATACTGAGAAATTTTTAACGCTCTTAAAGAATCCGAAGACTTGGACTGAGTTTGACCCCGCGATCTTGGGCATAGAAGTTCAGCGTGCTACCAACTACGCCACCAAAGCCGCTGATTTCCTGATGACAACTCCATAAGCAATACGTTGGATCAATTGTGAGGAGTCTTTTCTTGTTCGATGTTTTCTTGTTATGTAAATATCTAGGCTAGATATTTTATTTCTTTATGTTCGACGATGTCGAAATGTAAATATTATATGTCAGAACACTGTATCATAATGAGGGTCATTATAGTAGACTACTATTCTGCATTATGAAACAGTTTCTCCATCCAATCAGAGCTCATTCATTGACCAATTAGGTAAGGATAGCTTCGCGCATGCGCTCAAAATCCAACATTGTCGGACATGAATTACATTATTTGAAAGTTCAAATTGGATATCGGATCAACCATTGTACAGTAGTTACAATCCCAAATACAAAGACAAAATCAGCACGAACCTTTACGGTAACAAGAAAATATGCAATACATATATGAATCTAGGTCCAGAAGTTAGCAACACAGCATCCTTCTATATACATTACCGACATGGAAAGTGCACCGTCCCATATGTTCGCGTAAATAAACTGGCGAATATGAGACAAGAAATAGCTGTACCTTAATGTCCCCAACTCCAATTTCTATCCAGCGCATTGCTTTCAAACGACTTCGGTGACAATATTAGTGAATGCTAGTTCTGATCAGCACTAGACAACATGCAGGCTGTAAACAATAGCATTGCCAAGCAAAGTAAATGGTCTCTGCTTTCGAAATTCTTTGACTCGCGCATCCGCTCTGTTCTGTCAGCAAACCACCCCTCCCCCCCCCCCAGCCCCTCGCGTTCTGTTCACTAACTGAAGGTACTGAATCCCACAGATATTTATGAATATTTATGTTAAAACATATAATAAAGTTATAATTATCGTCGAACATAAACAGTCGTATGCAACTCGCCTATAATGGTAATTGAGACACTCGTATGGAAATTAAAAAACTCGCCATGATTGTTTTATAAACCTACTCGTGTCTTAATTATTGTCATTATAGGCTCGTTGCATAATGTACTATTATTCAAACATGACTGTATGGGCCATACGCTAAATAAATAAATAAATAAATAAATAAATAACAGGCAAACAAATACATTTAATGTATCTCTTGCCCAATAACATAGTCTACTTTGAAAGTCGATTCTATCTCTCCAACAAGAGCACTGAATGCCTGCAAAGTAGCTGATTATAAATGGTTAAGGTCGTCTTTGTATATCAAGAGTGCTCGATCATTTCAACCTGTATCCATTCGTGTGGAATATTCTCCAAGCATTGAGCGTCTTTCTTTTATAAATTGGCTGCTGGGAAAACATCATTATCTAATGTTACGGGCTTCTCTAAACAGCCATTGTGTACAAAATTGATCACAGAGGCGTGTGTGGTGCAAAGCTCTTCAAGTGGCGCGCATTCTTCAGCCAGAACCGGCTCAGTCGCCTTCTCCCTGGCCGGGCAGATGTTCTGAAACCCTCATGTCCCTATTGAGCTCGGGAGAGCAGATAAAACCTCGCTAGGATTCAATACGCAGAGGTGCTTTTCATACTGTGTCGTTAGAACTAGTAATTTGTGGTATTATTCTTCAAGTCCAGTCTGAGTTTCGTAATTGAAGGACTGAGGATTTATTACAGACTACTTTGGAAACATTTCAGAGGCCCAGAAACAAATTTGACAAACAGGTTTACATCTAGATAATGTCTGATCCGATGAGCTAGCTGCTTGACGTGGCGGTTAGGGTAAGGTCGGGAGAGGTGGCTCATCGGTAGAGCTCGGATGTTTAGGAAAAATCATATTATTTACTTTGCCTCTTTTTTCATGGCCGATTGGTTTCTGATGCAAATCAAGTGGTTATCGTCACAATACAGTGGTTTTAATTTGTCATAGAAATGCATATTTCGAACATCTTTTACCAATAGGTCATATTTTGAGCATTGTTTCATATTTCGGTAGTTTGACGGCAGTTGTAGGTGTGCAATCATCCTCAACTCACCGAACGGGAACTAGGGCCTAGTGTTTACAGAAATAGACTGTGAATAACCACTTAAACATGTATATTCACAAAATGAATATGAAAATATGAATAAAGAATTTAGTTAACTAGGCTATTTAATCTCCAAGGGATTGTCACTTAGAGTTATAATTCAAGAGACGGCCATATATAAATCAGTAATTTTCAGGCCATATTTTGTCTTGTTTGAGTCACATTTCGTCATTTTTAAGGTCATATTTGGTTGAATATTCGGGCTATTTTTAGCCTATTTTCAATTTTGAAAAAATAGGCTTATGAGATCACCTTTTGTCCGTGTGTGTGTGTGTGTGCGTGTGTGTGTGTGTGTGTGTGTGTGTGTGATTCGTGTGTGTGTGTCCCCCTAATAAAATCTAAACGGCTGGAGCGATTTCAATGAAACTCAGTAAGTTCATAGCACTATTCCGGGCGACCTCGACCGTGCCCTTCAAATTTTGTTACGACTCACCAATCCAACATGGCGGCTGTGCGAAATATTTCACCAGCATTCAATATCTCCGAAACGATTACCGATATTACCCTGACATCATGTATGGTGAAAAAGGGAACTACTATAAGTTCACTTATGTGATCTTTGAAAACCTGGTAACTACAAAACCAACATGGCGGCCAAGCGAAATTGCGACTTTTAAATAGACGTTTCTCGCGATTTATCCAACCAAACGCAATGAAACTTGGTACAGTATATGTTTATATACATTGTAATGCACCGACAACTAACTTCGTTCATTTGTTTACATAACCACAAGATGGCGGATGTGCGAAATATTTCACCGGCATTCTGTATCTCTGAAACTATTAGCGGTATCTCCCTGAAGTTTTGTACGGAGATAAAGGGCACTACTGGAAGTCCATTTATACGACTTAAAAAAAACGGTTATATACAAAACAAACATGGCGGCCAAGCGAATTAGAAAATTTGAAATAGACCTTTCTCGCGATTTAATGCTCCAAACGCACTGAAATCTGGTACAGGAAATATTTATACACATTGTAATGCACTGGTATCTAATTAAGTTCAATTGTTTTCATAACCTCAAGATGGCGGCTGTGCGAATTTTAAAATTAAGTTTTTATTTCTTGTGATGTAGTCATGCGATCGAAGTGAAAGTTTGAATAATGAACCTACCCAATAATTTTCCTATAATGGTACATGACTCTATGGCCTATAGATTTAACAATCCAACCTGGCGACCATCCGAAATATTTAGACGGCTCTCAATATCTAAGAATCTATGGTAGCAATCAAACTGAATCTTTTATTGTTCATAGGGGCTATGAACTCAAGTTCACTTATAGGACTTTAAATAACCTGCTGATCAAAAATCCAACATGGCGGCGACGCGAATTATAAATATTCTCATGGACGTTTATCGCAATTTAACCATCCGAGAGCAGTGAAACTTGGTACAGTAAATTCTTATACGAATGGTAATCCACTAGCATCTAATTTATTTCAATTGTTTCCATAACCTAAAGATGGCAGCTGTGCGAAATTGTAAAATCTCCTTGTAACTTCTAGTGTCCTAATTATGCGATTGAAGTTTGAATACTACACGTACACAATAATCTGCATGTAACAGTACATAACTCTAGGACCTACATATATAAAATCCAACATGGCGACCATCCGAATTATTTAGTCGGTTCTCAATATCTACGAATCTATTACAGCAATCAAACTGAAATTGTGTATGTTGATAGTTGCAATAAGTGGGCTATATGAAAATAGGCTGTATAGTTCTTCACGGAACTACTTGTTAGGTCTTAAACCCCCTGACAAGACAACTGTGGTGAGGATAGTTTGTTTGAAGGTTGTTGAGTGGAAACGTCACTGAGGGAGAGTTGTAGGCCTACCAGTAGTTTTCTTGCATATTCTCGTTCTGAGACGTGGTTTTCATAAAAGAAGGGAGGGAGTTGGTGAGTGCAAAAGTTTTCCCCCGATTAGCTCACTGATCGCCCTGGTATTTCTTATGCACATCCATGTAACCGTCGTTAGTTTCGAATGCCAGTGCTTATTATTATGATTATGGTGATGATAATTGTTATTTAAGGGGCCTAACATATAGATTATCGGCCCCTAATGGTTTGAGAAATACTGGAAGATGAGAATGAAAACTATAGCCTAACTAATACTAACTACACACTTACATACTACTGTAGAAGAAGAAATGGAAAACAAATAAAGGATAAGGCAAATAAGGACAGGAAGAAAAGAAATGCCCTCAACCCTAGAAGAATGAGGATTGAGGGACTTGGAAGGAAGGAGAGCCATGAAAGGCAGATAGGAAAGGGAAAGAAAAGAGGGCCCGCCCCAAAGTCAGTGAAAAAAGGGGGAAAACGGACCCAGCTCAGGATTCCCCCAGGATCCTCAACTCCCTAGCACACCAGTCGTGAGTCCCTGAGGGTGTAGCAATAACCAGCGTGTACTAGAAGTGGTGGGGCTACACACACCCTGCCTCCTTAAGGATCTTGAGCAGAAGGCAGGAGATAACATGAAAAGAAAAAGAAGTCTGACCCCTCGCAGAAGGAGGGTATCAGGAAAGATGAGACAAGGGCCAATTAAGGCGGGAAAGGAAGGGGCTCCCTAGGCCTCGGATATACAGTCAGGGTCGGAAGAGAACAAGAGTTGACTAAGAGAGGTCGAATGAAACGAAGACGGAGAGGAGTCTGGCGCAAGTAAGTGGAAGCAATGACGGACTCAGCTGGGTCCCGTGTTTGCCAAACCACATCTCACTAGATGTGAACCCCTGGGGAGGTGGGTGAGGAATTAGATAGGTGCGCCATCTCCCCCACTAGTTGGGGATAGTTGGCGCGTGGTGAGCGCGTCGCGTCCCCGCGGCCATTTATCTTGGTTTCAGAGACCGGGACGCTGCCTCACTGTCAGACAGCTACTCAATCATCCTCTTGAGGCTGAGTGCACCCTGTTCCAGCCCTCACGTCAGTTTATAAAATCCATCAAATGCCAACTGACTGCGGCAGGATTCGACCCTGCAACCTTGTGCACAGCAGGTGAGAACGTAACGTTAGGTCATGTATGTTTGGATATCAGCTTTTATTCGTGCAAACGTCATTAGGAAGCCATGTCGCGGTAGATCGGGACACGCGCAATGCCTCCTGTTTACGAGCCAGCTTGGCCTCTCTGCTGCAACCTACCTGACCTTCCCTCGTCTGATTCAATGGAATTCCGATGTGATGGTGTTCCACCCACAATGAACACAGATTTTCCATCCTCTAATAAGTTCAGTCTTGTTTAATGTGCTGGTAAGTCCAGATTCCTACTAGTTGCCTCCAGGACCACCACTTAATGCATTTGAGCTTCAGGTGATCGTGAGTGCCGTTTGTTTTGATTACAGTAGACAGTGACAAGCTGGGTGATAAGCGGTTTCCTATTTATCAGCACTGGAATATCACTTCGGTCTGTAAATAATGCGGTGAAAATAATAGCAAAGGAAACAGTGAAGAGTCTTTTCCGGCAAAAAAGAATCGACTGCCCGCCAAACGAAACTAACACTGTAATCATCATCATCATCATCATACATACATACATACTATTTCAGTAGTATAGATCCCTCCCGTGGCACTCACAAGCGACCGATTGTGAAGAATGAGCATTCAAATGAAAGAGTATATACATTACTAGTGACGCATTGCACTCTAATTTCACAAATATCTATAATTTCTTTAAAAAAAAGACTTTTAAATAACTGTAGGAAGTGTGCGATTTGCAGTACTGTTGCTGCAGGAAGATACGCTCCATAATTGCTGTCCACTTTACATTTTGGCCGCTGAGATGCCTGTTTCATGTCATTTTAACATTCTGCGGTCTTTCCTTTATTAATTTGCATGAATTTCAGAAACAGTAAATGAAGGGAATGAGTACTCAATTCGTATCTATTGTACCCGATTGTCACCATGTGGACCATGTGTTCGTATCCCAACTAGCTCACGGTCTTTCGAGGTATGGGACGTTCCTGCCCACAATACGACCACATGCTCAGGATTTGAGTCTACCAGGTAACTACTCTACAGGAAATACACAACATTCCTATGAATAAAATATTTACTGGTCTAAAATCATGGCTGTACAACAAATACAAAACAAAGGACAAATTACAATTAATTCCCACAACTAAATAGGGTTATTCTGTGAGCTTTCTCCTTAAAAATAGCGCTACAATGCACTCAAACCTACTTCTAATATCCTGTCAATAATAGTTCAGATTACAAGGTTTTCATAGTGTTCGTCATGTGACACAATTTTATTTAATGGAAATATCTTAACACAAAAACCACATGTCACATAAACATGAATTTCTAAGACATTATTCCGTCTCTTACAGCATTTACTTTAATTATCATTACTTCAATGTTTCCTACATTTATTAGCAAATATTTGTTGTGTCGTGCGAATCATCTTCCTTCTTTCCACCCCTATGAACGCTCTAGGAAAATGAGTCATGCTTCTTAATCATAAAATAAACATAAACATGGATAGAATATTTATAGTTTCACCATATAACGATTATCTGGGTCTTGTCGGACTTATTATAGATACAACTGTGTCATGTTCTGGGAAAAACACATACCCGTTTTTCCTAAATTAGCATAAACTGGCAAAATGCACTTTAAAGAAGATGCCTACATTATTTTGGTTCAGCCTTCCCCCTCAGAGGATAACTTCGCCAAATATCATCTGATTTCTATGGTTCAACCACATATGTGAGTTGCCATACACCAATTAATTCCATTTGCATCACTAAAATACTCATATTTTAATTGCATTATTGAATACCGAGATCTCTCAGTGTCCTATTGTGACTGTAATTGACAAGGGATCGGTCGAGCGACCTCCCTCCCCTCAGCAGGTCATAAAATTAGTTCCAGACAGCTCTCCAAGATGGCTGCCACGGAAATGGTCTACATTTCCTGTCTCTCTCTACCGTCAAGGCCACACTTGTTTACAATTATATAACAATAAAGATCCGCTAGGCATAGTCCTAAGTAATTGAGTCATTTAATTAATTAACACCTAACTTTACAGTGTATTTGGGCTCAAATGGCTCCTATTAAACATTCATGGCAGGGGTGGAATTCTAATGATAGCATTGCCGTTCTAAGGTGATTACTTTGTGGCTTTTAAGACGCGCATCATAATGAAACCCCATGGTTATCATCAGCAGCTGTCATTTACATATTTTGGGAACCACGTTCCTCGTCGACGAATATGATTCTACCTCTCGGGCAGACCATAAGTAAAAATGCACACCGCGCCTCGCTGGGCGTCCATAGTGGCTATAATTCAATGCAAGCGTTGGCAATAGACAGAATCTATCCAAATCGCTGCGTAACACATACAGTATGCACAAAGGCGATACTTCTCGAAGATTAAGCCAATTTTCACCTCACGCGCAAGCTATACTAGTCTTTCCCGTGCTTATCTTACGTAAATCACTGGATTCTACGTTAATCTGCACGCTATATGCGGCTAAACAATATTTCACATATATGGCTCCATTATCAAGGTACCTGCGTTCTTCATGTTATATTATTTAAGCCAAAGCTTTACATAGCTCCTAACACAAATGTATAAATATACTGGCTTACTTTAATTTCAAATATTTATTCAAATTTTCACTGACACTGAGAAAAGCTCTCGTATTCGCGATATTCCACACTACATTCTTTACTGTTTACCAAATGACAGTATCTTAAATTAGACATGACACTATTTGAACATTACTTAGGCCAACTTTTTCCCTTACTTTATGGTTGCCGACCCCAGTTATTATTATTATTATTATTTTAACGTTTAGATCCATCACTATTTTTGACCTACATGATCCTAAGCAAATCACCTTCCAAGTCATACTTTATTCAAGACGAGTGGTGAAAACTCGTTCAGTAAGTGACTATTACTTCTTTAATTTCAAAGTGATTAATCGTTACACGGTGAACTATGCCATTATAATGCTATTATTTGCATGTGTACTCACGTTTCCTTCTGGGTGGAAAGTACCAGTATCTCCGCCTGAGCTCTACCATGACGATTTGGCTTAATCCATCATGATATCCAATACACAACACTGAGATTCACACTTTTTACACATGATACACATATTACCACAAGTGGCCTTTACCACTGATAAACACTGAATATTAATCATTAAACACATTAACATTTTAAATTATTATTTCACAATTTATACACTTCATCTATCATTTCACATGTTGATCCTTAATCTGGATTTCACCTACGCTTGACCTCAGAGATGCGATGACTTATGATAACCGCTGGTCTCCGTGAAATCTAGTAGCGTTTTTATAGATGTTCGATCCTAGTTCCCTGCACTCCCGTTCACCTCACTGTCCTGGATAGGTGGCAATAACTTCCACTCTCCCATCACTGGAGTGCTCCTGATGCTGATGTCATATAATTGACAATACCTTCCGGTATACGAACTGTTCCAAACATTATCAGTTCCTATTCGCAGTAGCGAATTTATATCTGTGTCAGATAATACAGAAATATCTGCACTTTGTTACTTTTTATGCACTTCATTATTACTGATGAAGCTTACAATTTGCCTCCATTGTCTTCAACGGCGGTACGCTGATCTTTTAATAATTGGCGTGCTTACTGCAGAGCGCTTGTAGACAAAGGACTAACTTCCAACTGAACTGCAACTGCTTTCCAACTCAACTTCCAACAACTGAACTTCAACTGACTGTAACTGAACGTAACTGACCCTTGGCGTAGGGTGCTCTTCCCTTATATTGGTTTCTTGCACAAAATAGTTCACGGGACACGTGAGAGCGACTCCCTTCTTGAAATACTCCGTCTTCAGCCGAAATAACAACTGCATCTTGTTTATCTAGGCGTGGAGGTTTTAAAAACATTCGCGTGCCGGCGATTGCTTCGGCCAATTAATTACAATTAATTGCCTTAGTTCAGCGCGTGGGATGCCACGGTGGGGATTTCCCGCTGGTTGGTTAAAGTATTCGTGCTCTCGAGCGTGAGTTAGGTTGTAATGCGGTCATTTTGAGAAATAGGCGTAATTTTAGGTGAAAAACCACTCCTAAATTACTCCTCCGTGAATACATTCATCTGTGTGTATGTTCCATTGCATTACAATGCTCCATTTATCTGTAATTAATTAATTTCTTGTGGGCTTGGTCCCGCCAAAGCTTTGCTCGTTGTCGACCGGTGAACTCCCGGGTCATTAATTTTGAGCTGTCTGACCGCCCTAGACGGAAATAGTTCCGTAGGCGCCAGGCCTACCCCGCCTACTTGTTAAAGTCATTTGTCAGACTTCAATACTAGCCTTCTCTCGACTTCGTATGCACTGAAAACGTACATTCCCTTGCATTTTGCTTATAATTTTTCCTTTAAATTGCTATGATTTGCACCTAAATAATCGTGAAATCACGCTAGACTATTATGTGTCAGTAGACCTCTCATTGCTCTGTGGGTTCCATATAATGTCTCCCCCTTAGAGACCACTGGTTCGACCTTAGGCATAACCATTTGCCTGGTCTTTTCTGATAAGGCCCTGAGTTCGATGCCAGACTGCCGTGACCAGTTGGGCACATCTTTCTCCTGCTAAGTTCGAAAAATTCATTTCATAAGTGAATTTTTCGGGCCTATCAGCTGGTATCAACTCCTTGCAGTATTTACTTTAAGCGGTCATTGCTCTTGGCAATGGGCTTTCACGTTTTCCCACTCCACTCTTGTCTGCTGTCTCGTAGACTTTCGTTTTCCTGTCTCAATTGTTCATTCATCTCCTCTAACTCCACAGCGGCTCCCTTTAACTGGTCGTAAAACTCCTGCAGTCGACAGCTGCACTCTTCCCTTGTGTCCGCTGGGCTGGCGAGCTGTTTCCTTTTCTTCGACCCTTCTCGAGCCTGCAAGCTTTTCTCCAGAACCTTTCCGTGCATACGTAATGATTCCCCGTTTACTTGAATGTGTGTAGCTTGCTCTTCTCTCGCTTCATAGTCTTCTGGTGGACTATATAACTTCAGATTTGCTGCATTTACCACAACTTCTCTACCTGTTGCCTCATCTTTAATCCGATATGCGTTATTCTGCAGATCCCTTATAATCAGGTAGGGTCCGAGATAAGCATGCTGGAATTTCTTATATTTCCTGCTCTCTGGATCTGAACTGGCGGGTTTTTTCAATAAGACGTATTCTCCCACGAGTAGCGGTCTATGATAACGTTTCCTCCTGTTTCTCCGCTGTCGTTTATCTGCTTGTTTCTTGAGATACTCGAACGTCCTCTGGATTCTCAACTCACGTCCAAGTTGTGCATCGACGGGTGTCTGGATGACATTATTCCATGGCCTCTCGGGTCTTCTGTCGAGATGTAGGCTCACTGGCACCTCTCCTGTAGCTTCGTGCACGGTATTGTTGATACAATATTCAATAATCTCAAGTACGTCAATCCATTTCCAATTCTCAGTAGAGCAGTATATCTTCATGTATTTTTGCACCTCCCTCATAACTCTCTCAGCGGAGTTCGACTCCGGGTGTCTAACCGTGGACAAAATCTGTCTTATGCCCAGATTTTCCAACTCCCTGCGAAATTCTACGCTGGTAAAACAGCTTCCGTGATCCGATAAGATGTTTTCTGGCTGTCCTAATATAGGAATGATTCTTTCCTTCAGCCTCTTAAGTACTTGTTTTGTACTGGTTTTCTGAATTGGACACAGGACTACCATTTTGGAAAACACGTCTAGTGCAACTAGGATGTGTTTATTTCCTCTTCTAGCTCTAGGCAGGGGCCCAAAGTTGTCCAGCACCAGAAGCTGACATGGCTTCTCTGGTAAGAGTGGTATAGGTTTCTGCCTCATTAAGTACGAGTTAGGCTTTACTCGTTGGCACATATCACATGTCCTGATAGTATTTCTGACTGTTTCTCTAAGTTTAGGCCAAATAAACGCCTCTTTAAGCAGGGCAACAGTCTTATCTACACCTGAATGTCCAAAAGCTCGGTGTGCTAGCCAAACTAGCCTTCTCTGCAATGCTGGTGGTACAACAATCCTAGGTTTTGTGTGGTCAGAGTCGCTCCATTTATGTAGCATCTGGTTAAACCATAGATATTCCGTTGAAAGTGCTTCAGCTTCCATATACATCGGGGTTCCTCTATCCAGCTTTCCCTCGAAGTAATTTATCATCAACCGTATCCAGGGATCTTCACGTTGAAAAACGGTGATGTTCCTCAGATCATCTAAGGTCTTCTGATCTCTATCTTCTATCTCAATAGCTAGAGTTTCTTCTTCCTCTGCTGTAGGGTATCTGCTTAGCAAATCAGGTATGATATTGTCCTTCCCCGGGCAATATTCTATTTCCACTTGAAATTGTTGTATGTACAGGGACCACCTTGTCAGTCTTTGACTCGACAAGTCAGTTTTCATCAGGAACGTTAGGGCTTTATGGTCTGTTCTCAAAATAATTCTAAAACCATAAATCAGCTTGTGCCAATACTGTAATGCATACAGTATCGCAAGTAATTCGATCTCCGTGACCGTATAATTCTTTTCATTAGGCCTCAACCTTCTACTGATGAATGCGATATAAGTTCTCTCCTCTGGCCTGTCCTTATTTTCCTGATACAACATAGCTCCAATGCCTACGAAGGATGCGTCAGTCTGGATGATAAATTTCTGAGTGTAGTCAGGATATCCCAATTTCACATAATCTAACAACATCTGTTTAGATTTTACGAAGGCTTCCTCGCATTGCTCCGTCCATCGCCATCTTCCTCCCTTTTTAAGTAAGTCTTGGAGTGGTGCTACAGTCTCGGTGTACTTCGGACAATGGTTCGAAAAGAATCCAAAAACGCCTAGATATTGCCTGACGTTCTTCACCTTCGTTGGTCTCGGGAAACGTTTTATGACTTCCAGTTTTTCCGGATTAGGCCTGACTCCTTGTGCATCGATTACATGACCTAGAAATTTAACTTCTCTCTGAGCAAAGTTAGACTTCTTTATATTGACCTTGAAGTTAGCCTGACTTAGGTCATATAACAACTTGCGTAGATCTCTGACATGTTCTTCAACTGTTTCAGAGGTCAGTAGTATATCATCTACGTAGCATATGGTTGTAGCTTTTACTTCTTCGGATAGGTTCCTATCTAGCGCTCGTATCAACGCTGAACCTGCTGTTTTTAATCCAAATGGAAGACGGACGTAGGAGTACGTGTGCTGGTCAAATAAAAATCCGGTTAACAGACTTGTTTTCTCTTCCAGAGCAAGATGGTGAAAACTTGCCGTTAGATCAAGATTTGAGAATACAGTCTTTCCTTTGAACCTTCTGAGTACCTCCTTAATGGGTGGAACTGTATCAAATTCCGGTATAACCTTGGAATTCAAATTTCGTAGGTCCAGGCATATCCTCACACTTCCATCCTGTTTCGGTACAACTACCAGTGGGCTGACATAAGGTGTGGCTGTCTTTACAATGACGCCTGCTTCTAGCATTTCCTGTATCGCTTCTTTGACCTTTAAATAATGTTTCTCAGCTACAGGATACGGCTTCTGTTTGAATGGCGTCCAATCGCTGACTTGAAACGCATACTGGAAATTCAGATCCGGCCAGGTCTCGAATCGAAGACTCCTTTATACTCGAATAGTAGTTCCCTTAGCATTTTCTTATATTCTGGACCAAATTTAGCTTCCTCAATCTTCTCTTCCAGGCATTCTTCAAATTTTGGTTCGAGATCTTTTTCAATGTCTGCGGCCAGTGTTGCCAACTCTTCCTCAATATCTTCTATTGTCGACACTGCCTCCCCAGTCATATCTCCGTATGTATGCCATACGTATTCTTCTTGTCTCGCTTCATTATGCCTTAATGAGAGTTCTAAGTCTTCCTTTCCCTCATTTGCGCGAAACATTACAATGTCTTGCGAGAGATCGATAATAACTTTATACTCTCTTATGAAATCCATCCCAACAATAAGGTTATATGGCAGCTTATTTACAAGTAGGAAGCTCTGTGAGAATGTAGAGTTCCCTATCTGCAGATCTAAAAATACTTGGTATCTGCATATCATAACTTTGTCTGGTATGACACCTTTTATTTTCACGCTTGAAATGGGTATTTTCAATACGTGGATTTTACTCTGGATTTCATTGTATAATGCCTGGGTTATCAAACTCACTGTTGATCCAGTATCGATGAGACTTCTTACTTTCGTTCCCGCAATGTTTACAATAATAATAGGTAGTTCCCTTCTTACATTGACCGTTCTTTCATCGAGGTCTTCGATAAGCTCCTCAGGTTTGGCAATCCAGTTAATAACATTTACTGTATTCCATCCTGAACTTATCTCTCTCTGGTCATTTAAAATTGGTTTTTTTTTTTCAATTGCTCCATTCTTTGTGGAGTTCTTCTGCCTGTCTTCATGCTGTTGAAGTTCCAGACTTTTTGCACCATCATCATTTTGATATATGTCGGGTGACCTTCTATTTCGAATCGCTTCATCCCAGTGAACTCGCGATTGTCTTGGATCATCTCCGCGCTCTTCCATGTATCTTAAAGATGCATGATAGCGTTCTTCCGCCTCTTCATCGAACCCACGACTCTGCTCTTGGGATCTCCATCCTTGGTTATTCCCATTTCGGCCGTAATTTCTTCTGTTATCCAGCTGCTGGTCTCTGGTACCACGCTGACTCCAGTTTTTCCTTCCTCGGTTACCTCGGTTCGAACCTCCTCGATACGCTGGCCTCCAATTTTGGTTTTCGCGTCCTTCGCGCTGCCAGTCGGATTTTTCTGTTTCGGTGCTTGTAGACTTGCATTTCGTCTGCACCTTCGTGGGCTCGATCGGCGTATTCGTCATATTAACTTGTTCCACATGTCGACTTTGTCTTGCGTGCTGCACTGTGGTTAAATCAAGTTGTCTCAGCACCTCCTCCATATCGATTGCAGTTTTGGCGTTTCCTGAGATTAGCAGGCGCTGCACTTCATACGGCAGCTGCTTAGCTATTGCTATGCATAAGTCTGACTCTCTGAGTCCTTCGTCGAGCTCGCGAAAACGGCATAATTGGTTCACAAAAAACTCTCCGTACTTGGTCGGGTTACTAGTACTGTAACGCCTGGAATACAAGTCCAGTCTGAGGTTTTGTTGTACGCTCGCGTTCCAATACCTGCTTAAAAATGCTTGGCGAAATTCCTCAACGGTGTCGAACGTGTACCTAAAACTTCTAAACCATAGAGCACACTCTCCTTCGGTTAGTTTTTCAATCGCTCTCAACCTGCGCTCTGGCGGTACTTTCGCATCATTCAAGTACTCGGAAACTTCTTTAAGCCAGTACTTGGGTGTCATATTAGAATTACTCCCAGAGTATTTCTTTGGTTTTTCATCACTAGCCCTTATAACTGTGACTATTTGGTTCTGTACAGCATTTTCCTGCGGTGTTGACATAGCCATTGGCATACCAGGTGTGGCATACGGGCTGTCACTTGGCATTGCTGCATTCTTTGGAGTGGGCTGTATTTCTATCTCTGCCCATTTATTCCTCCTATTCTCGTCTATACTTCCTTCGCTAGACCTAGGATTCCGCAACATGGATTCTTCCTGCACTATCATTCTCGTTTCTAATTGGCTGTGCCTGTTTTCAGTCCTTTCCAAACGAGCTAATACCTCTCGTTCTATTTTCTCTAGGCGATCACGGTTTCTTTCTGCCATAGAAAATACCTTTTCTTTATTATCCTTAAGGTTTTCCTTCAGGTGGATAATTTCCCCTGCTAGACTTTCTCTTACTTCGGCAAGAGTCTCATCACTGGCTTCAGTCTTTAAGCCTTCTCGAAGCTCTAACTCTTCGCGTAAGCCTGTAACTTCCCGTTGAATGTGACCTTGTATATGAGAGATTTCAGTCCTCATTTTCGTGATTTCTCCTTGGTCTTCGTCCTGTCTTTTATGGATAACTGCTAAGTCGTTCTGAGTTTGTTCCAACTCTTTCTGCACTTTTCCAACTTGTATCTTCATATTAGACATTATTTCCTTATTATCTCGATCAGACGTCTTTATTTCCTGCATTTCCTTGCATTGGTCAAGGATATTCTGGTCCTGCTTTCTTAAAGCTTCGTCTACAGCCTTGGCATAACCTGCCATTCGCGTATTCCATTTTAGTTCATTATCCTCGAACCTATGATCCACGGTCTGAGTAAACGTGTTAAATTGTTCTAACTGACGTTTCGTGTTAGCATCATTCTGACTTTGAATGTCTTTAAGCTCCCGGGACATACTGTTTAAATTATCGTTAATTTCACGCTGTGACTCTCTGCACATTTGCAAATTGCTTTCTAATTTTAATTCAATAGACTCAAAGCTTTTTTCGTTATCATTTTGCATTTCTGAGATCACGCTAACAATATTCTTAGTTACCTGTCTCTGGACAGACTCTTTAACGTCGTCCATTTTCTTATTAACCTCTCCTAGGTTTAATTCTAACTGTGTGTTTACACTGGCTTGATTAGCCTCTAGCCTATCCGCTATTTCATCTTTAAATGCTTTGGATTCTTCCTTACTTTTAGCATTTATAACATCGAAATGTTCCCTTAACTCGGCGATACACCTGAGTACCTCTTCCGTTCCAGCCATCCTGTACTACTTAATTTGAGATTCAGGTAGGCCCTAGCTGAAGACACTGGCGCGTTCTATTGGAAAGAAAAGATTCCGATCCCGCGACAACAACAACAACATATTATAAAATGTCAAAACTAACTATGGAATGGGTATAGACCCTCGTACCCGTCTGACAACATTTGTCTGACGTCTGAACATCATCTAGAAAGACTCACAATCGCTCAAACCAAGTTTGAGGAAAAAGTTATTTCTATGGTTTTCCCCATGAAAACCATGCTATTATTATGGGGTTTTTCTGAATCCCATAAGCCAACCACGTACGGGCGCCATGTTAATCTTTATTAGTCACGCACGGTGGGTGCCATGTTAATCTTAATATATGCATATGCCCCACAGGTGGGTGACATGTTAAATTAGGGTAGTCAACATGCTTATTTATGCCATGCTCATGATGCTTAAGTGGAGGTTACCTGTATTTTGAACTGGCCCCACATATCAGCGTCATGTTATTTTATATGTGTTATCTATGGCTATGGTTTATGAAAGTTACAATTCTATAAGCATGTCTTATGGAGGATTAACAATTATTTTTAATGTGGTGGCTTATTAACAAATGGGATGCGGTCTTCCTATTCTGTCCTAATTTCTATGCTATATTTGCTTCTACCATTAATACCTTGACCGACATAAGTAATTACCTGTGACTCAATCCAAGTACAGAGACAACTCCCCCATGTACCCGATTGTCACCATGTGGACCATGTGTTCGTATCCCAACTAGCTCACGGTCTTTCGAGGTATGGGACGTTCCTGCCCACAATACGACCACATGCTCAGGATTTGAGTCTACCAGGTAACTACTCTACAGGAAATACACAACATTCCTATGAATAAAATATTTACTGGTCTAAAATCATGGCTGTACAACAAATACAAAACAAAAGACAAATTACAAGTAATTCCCACAACTAAATAGGGTTATTCTGTGAGCTTTCTCCTTAAAAATAGCGCTACAATGCACTCAAACCTACTTCTAATATCCTGTCAATAATAGTTCAGATTACAAGGTTTTCATAGTGTTCGTCATGTGACACAATTTTATTTAATGGAAATATCTTAACACAAAAACCACATGTCACATAAACATGAATTTCTAAGACATTATTCCGTCTCTTACAGCATTTACTTTAATTATCATTACTTCAATGTTTCCTACATTTATTAGCAAATATTTGTTGTGTCGTGCGAATCATCTTCCTTCTTTCCACCCCTATGAACGCTCTAGGAAAATGAGTCATGCTTCTTAATCATAAAATAAACATAAACATGGATAGAATATTTATAGTTTCACCATATAACGATTATCTGGGTCTTGTCGGACTTATTATAGATACAACTGTGTCATGTTCTGGGAAAAACACATACCCGTTTTTCCTAAATTAGCATAAACTGGCAAAATGCACTTTAAAGAAGATGCCTACATTATTTTGGTTCAGCCTTCCCCCTCAGAGGATAACTTCGCCAAATATCATCTGATTTCTATGGTTCAACCACATATGTGAGTTGCCATACACCAATTAATTCCATTTGCATCACTAAAATACTCATATTTTAATTGCATTATTGAATACCGAGATCTCTCAGTGTCCTATTGTGACTGTAATTGACAAGGGATCGGTCGAGCGACCTCCCTCCCCTCAGCAGGTCATAAAATTAGTTCCAGACAGCTCTCCAAGATGGCTGCCACGGAAATGGTCTACATTTCCTGTCTCTCTCTACCGTCAAGGCCACACTTGTTTACAATTATATAACAATAAAGATCCGCTAGGCATAGTCCTAAGTAATTGAGTCATTTAATTAATTAACACCTAACTTTACAGTGTATTTGGGCTCAAATGGCTCCTATTAAACATTCATGGCAGGGGTGGAATTCTAATGATAGCATTGCCGTTCTAAGGTGATTACTTTGTGGCTTTTAAGACGCGCATCATAATGAAACCCCATGGTTATCATCAGCAGCTGTCATTTACATATTTTGGGAACCACGTTCCTCGTCGACGAATATGATTCTACCTCTCGGGCAGACCATAAGTAAAAATGCACACCGCGCCTCGCTGGGCGTCCATAGTGGCTATAATTCAATGCAAGCGTTGGCAATAGACAGAATCTATCCAAATCGCTGCGTAACACATACAGTATGCACAAAGGCGATACTTCTCGAAGATTAAGCCAATTTTCACCTCACGCGCAAGCTATACTAGTCTTTCCCGTGCTTATCTTACGTAAATCACTGGATTCTACGTTAATCTGCACGCTATATGCGGCTAAACAATATTTCACATATATGACTCCATTATCAAGGTACCTGCGTTCTTCATGTTATATTATTTAAGCCAAAGCTTTACATAGCTCCTAACACAAATGTATAAATATACTGGCTTACTTTAATTTCAAATATTTATTCAAATTTTCACTGACACTGAGAAAAGCTCTCGTATTCGCGATATTCCACACTACATTCTTTACTGTTTACCAAATGACAGTATCTTAAATTAGACATGACACTATTTGAACATTACTTAGGCCAACTTTTTCCCTTACTTTATGGTTGCCGACCCCAGTTATTATTATTATTATTATTTTAACGTTTAGATCCATCACTATTTTTGACCTACATGATCCTAAGCAAATCACCTTCCAAGTCATACTTTATTCAAGACGAGTGGTGAAAACTCGTTCAGTAAGTGACTATTACTTCTTTAATTTCAAAGTGATTAATCGTTACACGGTGAACTATGCCATTATAATGCTATTATTTGCATGTGTACTCACGTTTCCTTCTGGGTGGAAAGTACCAGTATCTCCGCCTGAGCTCTACCATGACGATTTGACTTAATCCATCATGATATCCAATACACAACACTGAGATTCACACTTTTTACACATGATACACATATTACCACAAGTGGCCTTTACCACTGATAAACACTGAATATTAATCATTAAACACATTAACATTTTAAATTATTATTTCACAATTTATACACTTCATCTATCATTTCACATGTTGATCCTTAATCTGGATTTCACCTACGCTTGACCTCAGAGATGCGATGACTTATGATAACCGCTGGTCTCCGTGAAATCTAGTAGCGTTTTTATAGATGTTCGATCCTAGTTCCCTGCACTCCCGTTCACCTCACTGTCCTGGATAGGTGGCAATAACTTCCACTCTCCCATCACTGGAGTGCTCCTGATGCTGATGTCATATAATTGACAATACCTTCCGGTATACGAACTGTTCCAAACATTATCAGTTCCTATTCGCAGTAGCGAATTTATATCTGTGTCAGATAATACAGAAATATCTGCACTTTGTTACTTTTTATGCACTTCATTATTACTGATGAAGCTTACAATTTGCCTCCATTGTCTTCAACGGCGGTACGCTGATCTTTTAATAATTGGCGTGCTTACTGCAGAGCGCTTGTAGACAAAGGACTAACTTCCAACTGAACTGCAACTGCTTTCCAACTCAACTTCCAACAACTGAACTTCAACTGACTGTAACTGAACGTAACTGACCCTTGGCGTAGGGTGCTCTTCCCTTATATTGGTTTCTTGCACAAAATAGTTCACGGGACACGTGAGAGCGACTCCCTTCTTGAAATACTCCGTCTTCAGCCGAAATAACAACTGCATCTTGTTTATCTAGGCGTGGAGGTTTTAAAAACATTCGCGTGCCGGCGATTGCTTCGGCCAATTAATTACAATTAATTGCCTTAGTTCAGCGCGTGGGATGCCACGGTGGGGATTTCCCGCTGGTTGGTTAAAGTATTCGTGCTCTCGAGCGTGAGTTAGGTTGTAATGCGGTCATTTTGAGAAATAGGCGTAATTTTAGGTGAAAAACCACTCCTAAATTACTCCTCCGTGAATACATTCATCTGTGTGTATGTTCCATTGCATTACAATGCTCCATTTATCTGTAATTAATTAATTTCTTGTGGGCTTGGTCCCGCCAAAGCTTTGCTCGTTGTCGACCGGTGAACACCCGGGTCATTAATTTTGAGCTGTCTGACCGCCCTAGACGGAAATAGTTCCGTAGGCGCCAGGCCTACCCCGCCTACTTGTTAAAGTCATTTGTCAGACTTCAATACTAGCCTTCTCTCGACTTCGTATGCACTGAAAACGTACATTCCCTTGCATTTTGCTTATAATTTTTCCTTTAAATTGCTATGATTTGCACCTAAATAATCGTGAAATCACGCTAGACTATTATGTGTCAGTAGACCTCTCATTGCTCTGTGGGTTCCATATAATGGCTCCCCCTTAGAGACCACTGGTTCGACCTTAGGCATAACCATTTGCCTGGTCTTTTCTGATAAGGCCCTGAGTTCGATGCCAGACTGCCGTGACCAGTTGGGCACATCTTTCTCCTGCTAAGTTCGAAAAATTCATTTCATAAGTGAATTTTTCGGGCCTATCAGCTGGTATCAACTCCTTGCAGTATTTACTTTAAGCGGTCATTGCTCTTGGCAATGGGCTTTCACGTTTTCCCACTCCACTCTTGTCTGCTGTCTCGTAGACTTTCGTTTTCCTGTCTCAATTGTTCATTCATCTCCTCTAACTCCACAGCGGCTCCCTTTAACTGGTCGTAAAACTCCTGCAGTCGACAGCTGCACTCTTCCCTTGTGTCCGCTGGGCTGGCGAGCTGTTTCCTTTTCTTCGACCCTTCTCGAGCCTGCAAGCTTTTCTCCAGAACCTTTCCGTGCATACGTAATGATTCCCCGTTTACTTGAATGTGTGTAGCTTGCTCTTCTCTCGCTTCATAGTCTTCTGGTGGACTATATAACTTCAGATTTGCTGCATTTACCACAACTTCTCTACCTGTTGCCTCATCTTTAATCCGATATGCGTTATTCTGCAGATCCCTTATAATCAGGTAGGGTCCGAGATAAGCATGCTGGAATTTCTTATATTTCCTGCTCTCTGGATCTGAACTGGCGGGTTTTTTCAATAAGACGTATTCTCCCACGAGTAGCGGTCTATGATAACGTTTCCTCCTGTTTCTCCGCTGTCGTTTATCTGCTTGTTTCTTGAGATACTCGAACGTCCTCTGGATTCTCAACTCACGTCCAAGTTGTGCATCGACGGGTGTCTGGATGACATTATTCCATGGCCTCTCGGGTCTTCTGTCGAGATGTAGGCTCACTGGCACCTCTCCTGTAGCTTCGTGCACGGTATTGTTGATACAATATTCAATAATCTCAAGTACGTCAATCCATTTCCAATTCTCAGTAGAGCAGTATATCTTCATGTATTTTTGCACCTCCCTCATAACTCTCTCAGCGGAGTTCGACTCCGGGTGTCTAACCGTGGACAAAATCTGTCTTATGCCCAGATTTTCCAACTCCCTGCGAAATTCTACGCTGGTAAAACAGCTTCCGTGATCCGATAAGATGTTTTCTGGCTGTCCTAATATAGGAATGATTCTTTCCTTCAGCCTCTTAAGTACTTGTTTTGTACTGGTTTTCTGAATTGGACACAGGACTACCATTTTGGAAAACACGTCTAGTGCAACTAGGATGTGTTTATTTCCTCTTCTAGCTCTAGGCAGGGGCCCAAAGTTGTCCAGCACCAGAAGCTGACATGGCTTCTCTGGTAAGAGTGGTATAGGTTTCTGCCTCATTAAGTACGAGTTAGGCTTTACTCGTTGGCACATATCACATGTCCTGATAGTATTTCTGACTGTTTCTCTAAGTTTAGGCCAAATAAACGCCTCTTTAAGCAGGGCAACAGTCTTATCTACACCTGAATGTCCAAAAGCTCGGTGTGCTAGCCAAACTAGCCTTCTCTGCAATGCTGGTGGTACAACAATCCTAGGTTTTGTGTGGTCAGAGTCGCTCCATTTATGTAGCATCTGGTTAAACCATAGATATTCCGTTGAAAGTGCTTCAGCTTCCATATACATCGGGGTTCCTCTATCCAGCTTTCCCTCGAAGTAATTTATCATCAACCGTATCCAGGGATCTTCACGTTGAAAAACGGTGATGTTCCTCAGATCATCTAAGGTCTTCTGATCTCTATCTTCTATCTCAATAGCTAGAGTTTCTTCTTCCTCTGCTGTAGGGTATCTGCTTAGCAAATCAGGTATGATATTGTCCTTCCCCGGGCAATATTCTATTTCCACTTGAAATTGTTGTATGTACAGGGACCACCTTGTCAGTCTTTGACTCGACAAGTCAGTTTTCATCAGGAACGTTAGGGCTTTATGGTCTGTTCTCAAAATAATTCTAAAACCATAAATCAGCTTGTGCCAATACTGTAATGCATACAGTATCGCAAGTAATTCGATCTCCGTGACCGTATAATTCTTTTCATTAGGCCTCAACCTTCTACTGATGAATGCGATATAAGTTCTCTCCTCTGGCCTGTCCTTATTTTCCTGATACAACATAGCTCCAATGCCTACGAAGGATGCGTCAGTCTGGATGATAAATTTCTGAGTGTAGTCAGGATATCCCAATTTCACATAATCTAACAACATCTGTTTAGATTTTACGAAGGCTTCCTCGCATTGCTCCGTCCATCGCCATCTTCCTCCCTTTTTAAGTAAGTCTTGGAGTGGTGCTACAGTCTCGGTGTACTTCGGACAATGGTTCGAAAAGAATCCAATAACGCCTAGATATTGCCTGACGTTCTTCACCTTCGTTGGTCTCGGGAAACGTTTTATGACTTCCAGTTTTTCCGGATTAGGCCTGACTCCTTGTGCATCGATTACATGACCTAGAAATTTAACTTCTCTCTGAGCAAAGTTAGACTTCTTTATATTGACCTTGAAGTTAGCCTGACTTAGGTCATATAACAACTTGCGTAGATCTCTGACATGTTCTTCAACTGTTTCAGAGGTCAGTAGTATATCATCTACGTAGCATATGGTTGTAGCTTTTACTTCTTCGGATAGGTTCCTATCTAGCGCTCGTATCAACGCTGAACCTGCTGTTTTTAATCCAAATGGAAGACGGACGTAGGAGTACGTGTGCTGGTCAAATAAAAATCCGGTTAACAGACTTGTTTTCTCTTCCAGAGCAAGATGGTGAAAACTTGCCGTTAGATCAAGATTTGAGAATACAGTCTTTCCTTTGAACCTTCTGAGTACCTCCTTAATGGGTGGAACTGTATCAAATTCCGGTATAACCTTGGAATTCAAATTTCGTAGGTCCAGGCATATCCTCACACTTCCATCCTGTTTCGGTACAACTACCAGTGGGCTGACATAAGGTGTGGCTGTCTTTACAATGACGCCTGCTTCTAGCATTTCCTGTATCGCTTCTTTGACCTTTAAATAATGTTTCTCAGCTACAGGATACGGCTTCTGTTTGAATGGCGTCCAATCGCTGACTTGAAACGCATACTGGAAATTCTTGATCCGGCCAGGTCTCGAATCGAAGACTCCTTTATACTCGAATAGTAGTTCCCTTAGCATTTTCTTATATTCTGGACCAAATTTAGCTTCCTCAATCTTCTCTTCCAGGCATTCTTCAAATTTTGGTTCGAGATCTTTTTCAATGTCTGCGGCCAGTGTTGCCAACTCTTCCTCAATATCTTCTATTGTCGACACTGCCTCCCCAGTCATATCTCCGTATGTATGCCATACGTATTCTTCTTGTCTCGCTTCATTATGCCTTAATGAGAGTTCTAAGTCTTCCTTTCCCTCATTTGCGCGAAACATTACAATGTCTTGCGAGAGATCGATAATAACTTTATACTCTCTTATGAAATCCATCCCAACAATAAGGTTATATGGCAGCTTATTTACAAGTAGGAAGCTCTGTGAGAATGTAGAGTTCCCTATCTGCAGATCTAAAAATACTTGGTATCTGCATATCATAACTTTGTCTGGTATGACACCTTTTATTTTCACGCTTGAAATGGGTATTTTCAATACGTGGATTTTACTCTGGATTTCATTGTATAATGCCTGGGTTATCAAACTCACTGTTGATCCAGTATCGATGAGACTTCTTACTTTCGTTCCCGCAATATTTACAATAATAATAGGTAGTTCCCTTCTTACATTGACCGTTCTTTCATCGAGGTCTTCGATAAGCTCCTCAGGTTTGGCAATCCAGTTAATAACATTTACTGTATTCCATCCTGAACCTATCTCTCTCTGGTCATTTAAAATTGGTGTTTTTTTTTTCAATTGCTCCATTCTTTGTGGAGTTCTTCTGCCTGTCTTCATGCTGTTGAAGTTCCAGACTTTTTGCACCATCATCATTTTGATATATGTCGGGTGACCTTCTATTTCGAATCGCTTCATCCCAGTGAACTCGCGATTGTCTTGGATCATCTCCGCGCTCTTCCATGTATCTTAAAGATGCATGATAGCGTTCTTCCGCCTCTTCATCGAACCCACGACTCTGCTCTTGGGATCTCCATCCTTGGTTATTCCCATTTCGGCCGTAATTTCTTCTGTTATCCAGCTGCTGGTCTCTGGTACCACGCTGACTCCAGTTTTTCCTTCCTCGGTTACCTCGGTTCGAACCTCCTCGATACGCTGGCCTCCAATTTTGGTTTTCGCGTCCTTCGCGCTGCCAGTCGGATTTTTCTGTTTCGGTGCTTGTAGACTTGCATTTCGTCTGCACCTTCGTTGGCTCGATCGGCGTATTCGTCATATTAACTTGTTCCACATGTTGACTTTGTCTTGCGTGCTGCACTGTGGTTAAATCAAGTTGTCTCAGCACCTCCTCCATATCGATTGCAGTTTAGGCGTTTGCTGAGATTAGCAGGCGCTGCACTTCATACGGCAGCTGCTTAGCTATTGCTATGCATAAGTCTGACTCTCTGAGTCCTTCGTCGAGCTCGCGAAAACGGCATAATTGGTTCACAAAAAACTCTCCGTACTTGGTCGGGTTACTAGTACTGTAACGCCTGGAATACAAGTCCAGTCTGAGGTTTTGTTGTACGCTCGCGTTCCAATACCTGCTTAAAAATGCTTGGCGAAATTCCTCAACGGTGTCGAACGTGTACCTAAAACTTCTAAACCATAGAGCACACTCTCCTTCGGTTAGTTTTTCAATCGCTCTCAACCTGCGCTCTGGCGGTACTTTCGCATCATTCAAGTACTCGGAAACTTCTTTAAGCCAGTACTTGGGTGTCATATTAGAATTACTCCCAGAGTATTTCTTTGGTTTTTCATCACTAGCCCTTATAACTGTGACTATTTGGTTCTGTACAGCATTTTCCTGCGGTGTTGACATAGCCATTGGCATACCAGGTGTGGCATACGGGCTGTCACTTGGCATTGCTGCATTCTTTGGAGTGGGCTGTATTTCTATCTCTGCCCATTTATTCCTCCTATTCTCGTCTATACTTCCTTCGCTAGACCTAGGATTCCGCAACATGGATTCTTCCTGCGCTATCATTCTCGTTTCTAATTGGCTGTGCCTGTTTTCAGTCCTTTCCAAACGAGCTAATACCTCTCGTTCTATTTTCTCTAGGCGATCTCGGTTTCTTTCTGCCATAGAAAATACCTTTTCTTTATTATCCTTAAGGTTTTCCTTCAGGTGGATAATTTCCCCTGCTAGACTTTCTCTTACTTCGGCAAGAGTCTTATCACTGGCTTCAGTCTTTAAGCGTTCTCGAAGCTCTAACTCTTCGCGTAAGCCTGTAACTTCCCGTTGAATGTGACCTTGTATATGAGAGATTTCAGTCCTCATTTTCGTGATTTCTCCTTGGTCTTCGTCCTGTCTTTTATGGATAACTGCTAAGTCGTTCTGAGTTTGTTCCAACTCTTTCTGCACTTTTCCAACTTGTATCTTCATATTAGACATTATTTCCTTATTATCTCGATCAGACGTCTTTATTTCCTGCATTTCCTTGCATTGGTCAAGGATATTCTGGTCCTGCTTTCTTAAAGCTTCGTCTACAGCCTTGGCATAACCTGCCATTCGCGTATTCCATTTTAGTTCATTATCCTCGAACCTATGATCCACGGTCTGAGTAAACGTGTTAAATTGTTCTAACTGACGTTTCGTGTTAGCTTCATTCTGACTTTGAATGTCTTTAAGCTCCCGGGACATACTGTTTAAATTATCGTTAATTTCACGCTGTGACTCTCTGCACATTTGCAAATTGCTTTCTAATTTTAATTCAATAGACTCAAAGCGTTTTTCGTTATCATTTTGCATTTCTGAGATCACGCTAACAATATTCTTAGTTACCTGTCTCTGGACAGACTCTTTAACGTCGTCCATTTTCTTATTAACCTCTCCTAGGTTTAATTCTAACTGTGTGTTTACACTGGCTTGATTAGCCTCTAGCCTATCCGCTATTTCATCTTTAAATGCTTTGGATTCTTCCTTACTTTTAGCATTTATAACATCGAAATGTTCCCTTAACTCGGCGATACACCTGAGTACCTCTTCCGTTCCAGCCATCCTGTACTACTTAATTTGAGATTCAGGTAGGCCCTAGCTGAAGACACTGGCGCGTTCTATTGGAAAGAAAAGATTCCGATCCCGCGACAACAACAACAACATATTATAAAATGTCAAAACTAACTATGGAATGGGTATAGACCCTCGTACCCGTCTGACAACATTTGTCTGACGTCTGAACATCATCTAGAAAGACTCACAATCGCTCAAACCAAGTTTGAGGAAAAAATTATTTCTATGGTTTTCCCCATGAAAACCATGCTATTATTATGGGGTTTTTCTGAATCCCATAAGCCAACCACGTACGGGCGCCATGTTAATCTTTATTAGTCACGCACGGTGGGTGCCATGTTAATCTTAATATATGCATATGCCCCACAGGTGGGTGACATGTTAAATTAGGGTAGTCAACATGCTTATTTATGCCATGCTCATGATGCTTAAGTGGAGGTTACCTGTATTTTGAACTGGCCCCACATATCAGCGTCATGTTATTTTATATGTGTTATCTATGGCTATGGTTTATGAAAGTTACAATTCTATAAGCATGTCTTATGGAGGATTAACAATTATTTTTAATGTGGTGGCTTATTAACAAATGGGATGCGGTCTTCCTATTCTGTCCTAATTTCTATGCTATATTTGCTTCTACCATTAATACCTTGACCGACATAAGTAATTACCTGTGACTCAATCCAAGTACAGAGACAACTCCCCCATGTACCCGATTGTCACCATGTGGACCATGTGTTCGTATCCCAACTAGCTCACGGTCTTTCGGGGTATGGGACGTTCCTGCCCACAATACGACCACATGCTCAGGATTTGAGTCTACCAGGTAACTACTCTACAGGAAATACACAACATTCCTATGAATAAAATATTTACTGGTCTAAAATCATGGCTGTACAATAAATACAAAACAAAAGACAAATTACAATTAATTCCCACAACTAAATAGGGTTATTCTGTGAGCTTTCTCCTTAAAAATAGCGCTACAATGCACTCAAACCTACTTCTAATATCCTGTCAATAATAGTTCAGATTACAAGGTTTTCATAGTGTTCGTCATGTGACACAATTTTATTTAATGGAAATATCTTAACACAAAAACCACATGTCACATAAACATGAATTTCTAAGACATTATTCCGTCTCTTACAGCATTTACTTTAATTATCATTACTTCAATGTTTCCTACATTTATTAGCAAATATTTGTTGTGTCGTGCGAATCATCTTCCTTCTTTCCACCCCTATGAACGCTCTAGGAAAATGAGTCATGCTTCTTAATCATAAAATAAACATAAACATGGATAGAATATTTATAGTTTCACCATATAACGATTATCTGGGTCTTGTCGGACTTATTATAGATACAACTGTGTCATGTTCTGGGAAAAACACATACCCGTTTTTCCTAAATTAGCATAAACTGGCAAAATGCACTTTAAAGAAGATGCCTACATTATTTTGGTTCAGCCTTCCCCCTCAGAGGATAACTTCGCCAAATATCATCTGATTTCTATGGTTCAACCACATATGTGAGTTGCCATACACCAATTAATTCCATTTGCATCACTAAAATACTCATATTTTAATTGCATTATTGAATACCGAGATCTCTCAGTGTCCTATTGTGACTGTAATTGACAAGGGATCGGTCGAGCGACCTCCCTCCCCTCAGCAGGTCATAAAATTAGTTCCAGACAGCTCTCCAAGAAGGCTGCCACGGAAATGGTCTACATTTCCTGTCTCTCTCTACCGTCAAGGCCACACTTGTTTACAATTATATAACAATAAAGATCCGCTAGGCATAGTCCTAAGTAATTGAGTCATTAAATTAATTAACACCTAACTTTACAGTGTATTTGGGCTCAAATGGCTCCTATTAAACATTCATGGCAGGGGTGGAATTCTAATGATAGCATTGCCGTTCTAAGGTGATTACTTTGTGGCTTTTAAGACGCGCATCATAATGAAACCCCATGGTTATCATCAGCAGCTGTCATTTACATATTTTGGGAACCACGTTCCTCGTCGACGAATATGATTCTACCTCTCGGGCAGACCATAAGTAAAAATGCACACCGCGCCTCGCTGGGCGTCCATAGTGGCTATAATTCAATGCAAGCGTTGGCAATAGACAGAATCTATCCAAATCGCTGCGTAACACATACAGTATGCACAAAGGCGATACTTCTCGAAGATTAAGCCAATTTTCACCTCACGCGCAAGCTATACTAGTCTTTCCCGTGCTTATCTTACGTAAATCACTGGATTCTACGTTAATCTGCACGCTATATGCGGCTAAACAATATTTCACATATATGACTCCATTATCAAGGTACCTGCGTTCTTCATGTTATATTATTTAAGCCAAAGCTTTACATAGCTCCTAACACAAATGTATAAATATACTGGCTTACTTTAATTTCAAATATTTATTCAAATTTTCACTGACACTGAGAAAAGCTCTCGTATTCGCGATATTCCACACTACATTCTTTACTGTTTACCAAATGACAGTATCTTAAATTAGACATGACACTATTTGAACATTACTTAGGCCAACTTTTTCCCTTACTTTATGGTTGCCGACCCCAGTTATTATTATTATTATTATTTTAACGTTTAGATCCATCACTATTTTTGACCTACATGATCCTAAGCAAATCACCTTCCAAGTCATACTTTATTCAAGACGAGTGGTGAAAACTCGTTCAGTAAGTGACTATTACTTCTTTAATTTCAAAGTGATTAATCGTTACACGGTGAACTATGCCATTATAATGCTATTATTTGCATGTGTACTCACGTTTCCTTCTGGGTGGAAAGTACCAGTATCTCCGCCTGAGCTCTACCATGACGATTTGACTTAATCCATCATGATATCCAATACACAACACTGAGATTCACACTTTTTACACATGATACACATATTACCACAAGTGGCCTTTACCACTGATAAACACTGAATATTAATCATTAAACACATTAACATTTTAAATTATTATTTCACAATTTATACACTTCATCTATCATTTCACATGTTGATCCTTAATCTGGATTTCACCTACGCTTGACCTCAGAGATGCGATGACTTATGATAACCGCTGGTCTCCGTGAAATCTAGTAGCGTTTTTATAGATGTTCGATCCTAGTTCCCTGCACTCCCGTTCACCTCACTGTCCTGGATAGGTGGCAATAACTTCCACTCTCCCATCACTGGAGTGCTCCTGATGCTGATGTCATATAATTGACAATACCTTCCGGTATACGAACTGTTCCAAACATTATCAGTTCCTATTCGCAGTAGCGAATTTATATCTGTGTCAGATAATACAGAAATATCTGCACTTTGTTACTTTTTATGCACTTCATTATTACTGATGAAGCTTACAATTTGCCTCCATTGTCTTCAACGGCGGTACGCTGATCTTTTAATAATTGGCGTGCTTACTGCAGAGCGCTTGTAGACAAAGGACTAACTTCCAACTGAACTGCAACTGCTTTCCAACTCAACTTCCAACAACTGAACTTCAACTGACTGTAACTGAACGTAACTGACCCTTGGCGTAGGGTGCTCTTCCCTTATATTGGTTTCTTGCACAAAATAGTTCACGGGACACGTGAGAGCGACTCCCTTCTTGAAATACTCCGTCTTCAGCCGAAATAACAACTGCATCTTGTTTATCTAGGCGTGGAGGTTTTAAAAACATTCGCGTGCCGGCGATTGCTTCGGCCAATTAATTACAATTAATTGCCTTAGTTCAGCGCGTGGGATGCCACGGTGGGGATTTCCCGCTGGTTGGTTAAAGTATTCGTGCTCTCGAGCGTGAGTTAGGTTGTAATGCGGTCATTTTGAGAAATAGGCGTAATTTTAGGTGAAAAACCACTCCTAAATTACTCCTACGTGAATACATTCATCTGTGTGTATGTTCCATTGCATTACAATGCTCCATTTATCTGTAATTAATTAATTTCTTGTGGGCTTGGTCCCGCCAAAGCTTTGCTCGTTGTCGACCGGTGAACTCCCGGGTCATTAATTTTGAGCTGTCTGACCGCCCTAGACGGAAATAGTTCCGTAGGCGCCAGGCCTACCCCGCCTACTTGTTAAAGTCATTTGTCAGACTTCAATACTAGCCTTCTCTCGACTTCGTATGCACTGAAAACGTACATTCCCTTGCATTTTGCTTATAATTTTTCCTTTAAATTGCTATGATTTGCACCTAAATAATCGTGAAATCACGCTAGACTATTATGTGTCAGTAGACCTCTCATTGCTCTGTGGGTTCCATATAATGGCTCCCCCTTAGAGACCACTGGTTCGACCTTAGGCATAACCATTTGCCTGGTCTTTTCTGATAAGGCCCTGAGTTCGATGCCAGACTGCCGTGACCAGTTGGGCACACTATATATATATAAAAGAAAGTCGAGTTAGTTACACTATTTATAACTCAAGAACGGGTGAACCGATTTGGCTGAAAATTGGTGCGTAGGTAGCTCAGAACCAGGAGACGGACATAGGATACTTTTTTAATCCCGTGACGTGACATAAAACATCAAAGAGAATTCAAGTCACTATAAAACGTAACGCAAATGACAGCTAAAATAAACTCATGAAGGGATGGCAAGGCAAGTCGTTTCCAGGCAACAGTAGCTCTTGACGAGACACGGCCGACTGGATGCGATTAGCGCTCTACACTACCGGTATAGAAAATGAAGCTCTTAACATGAAATCTCGTTAGTTACTCAACGTATTTTGTATTCTCTTTGAATCATCATTAACAATGCCGCGACAAATGATCGAATCTTTCCTGGCAAAGCCATAATGCAAGAAGGATTCGAAACATTGCGAATGAAAGGACTGAAGAAGAACAAGAAATTGCCCTGAAGAGCGCCGCGATAGTATGGCTCGACTTCATGCTTCTCAATCACAAGAGCAAAGTGAGGCAGCCCGTGAAACGGCTCTGTTGGCAATGCGAAATCGTCAAGCGAACAACAGAGATCAAGAAGCAGATAATTTTCGACGCACAAGAAGAGATTTATCAAGTGCTGATTTGAATCGAGCAGCGTTTCAATGCGATTGCAGCACTGATTACTGCGTGCATCCGAGCGTTTTTATTGGGCCAATGGATGTTGTTTGCGAGTATTGTGGCGCATTGAAGTTTTCCGGAGAAACGCCCGGATTGTGCTGCCTTAGTGGGAAAGTGAAATTGCCATTATTGACTCCGCCACCTGAGCCATTGCATTCATTGCTTTGTGGCGAAACACCCGACTCACGTCATTTTCTTGCAAACACTCAAAAATACAATGGTTGTTTCCAAATGACCTCATTTGGGGCAGACATTATCGAAGAACGAGGATTTAATCCGACATTCAAGGTCATGCTTTCCATCGAACCCATCTAACCTGTAGCACAAATACAAGGATAATATGTCAAGAGATATTTTACATCAAATTCGTGTCAGTTCCAGAAATCACGATCTTTAGATGAATGAGGAGATACAAATCGGGCTTTGCTCTTGATCGAAGACATGTGCTACCTCATGTGCGGTAGTTTATTAGTCACGTTAGGAATGCCAGCGCCAAATCGTGAAATTAATGACGCATTTAATCAAGAATTGGAACGGGAACGTGAATATGATCACCAGGAATTAGATTTAATAGTTCAAACGAATGTACCCCTATTGAATCCCCAACAAAAGGAAGTTTATGATACATTAATGAAGGCAATTGATGATGGAAATGGTGGTTTATATTTCCTGGATGCCCCGGTGGAACTGGTAAAACATTCCTCATGTCAGTAGTTTTAGCCACTGTTCGTGCGAAATACAACATTGCGGTTGCAGTTGCTTCTTTTGGAATAGCAGCCACATTGTTAGAAGGAAGTTGTACGGCTCATTCAGCATTTCAATTGCCGTTAAATCTTCAAACTATTGAAGAACCAACATGTAATATTGCAAAACAAATCAGCACTGGCCAATGTTTTATCAGCATCGAAAATCATCATCTGGGAAGAATGCACAATGACGCATAAACGTGCATTAGAAGCACTTAACCGAACATTGAAAGATCTACGCAATGACTCCAGATGTTTTGGAGGAGCAATGCTTTTACTGTCTGGCGATTTCCGCCAAACACTGCCAGTAATTCCAAGATCAACGGCTGCCGACGAAATAAACGCTTGCCTCAAATCATCGAATATATGGCGCTATGTGAAGAAATTTCAGCTGACAAAAAACACGAGAGTTGCATTGCTTAATGATACATCTGCTGAAGATTTCTCTGAGCAATTGCTGACTATCGGTAATGGTCGAGTACCTGTCGACGAATCGAGCGGATTGATTTCATTTCCTCATAATTTATGTAACTTTGTCTCATCGAAAGACGAACTTATCAACAAAGTATTCCCAAACATCATTACTAATTACAAAAATAATGAATGGTTGAGTGAGCGAGCAATTTTAGTGGCTAAGAATAAAGATGTAGATGACCTAAACTACATAATTCAGAATGAGATCATTGGAACAATGCATTCATTCAAATCTATTGACTGTGTAACAAATGAAGATGAAGCCATCAACTATCCAATTGAATTTTTTAACTCCTCGGATGTGCCTGGCTTACCACCGCACAATTTACGCCTAAAGGTTGACTCCGTAGTAATCATGCTTCGAAACATAAACCAACCAAAACTGTGCAACGGTACGCGTTTGGTGGTAAGTAAATTGATGAACAATGTGATTTTCGCGACGATACTCAAAGGAAAATTCGAAAGTGAGGAAGTTCTCATTCCGCGGATCCCGATGATCCCAACCGATACGCCGTTTGAGTTTAAAAGACATCAATTTCCGATCCGTCCTGCATTCGCCATGACCATTAACAAATCGTGAGGCCAATCCTTGAAAGTTTGTGTTTTGAATCTGGAATATCCATGTTTTTCCCATGGTCAATTATATGTGGCATGTTCGCGGGTCGGAAGACCATCTGCGTCGTTTGTTCTTGCGCCTGATAATAAAACAAAAAATGTCGTGTATCACAAGGTACTTAACTGAAGAGAGCAACCTATGCACCAAAATACATGAACAATAAAGAATCATTAAAATACTTAATTTTTTAATTTGTATTTCCTAATAAAAAATTGAACTTAATAAAATCGAAAATCTGCTTATTTATTGCCTCTAAGGCGGAACAGAGTTCGCCGGGTCACGTAGTAATTTCATAAATATCAAATAACTGGCGGGTGTTATGATGATCCAATTTTCAGTGATTGCCTTCTTAAGTTAGGGAACGTAGAACTTGAAATTCTAACTGAAAAGTAAATACTGTAGTGTTCTATAATCATGTGGTTGAAATAGAAACATAACAACCTTTCTCCTTAAGTCTCTCATTATAAACCTATTGGGGAAAGTGTGGTTTATGGGGAGTCCGCTGTCCTTGGGGTAAATCTGAGAATGGTCTCATACAAATCTGTCACTTACAGTGACATCAGACAAGAGTGTAAACTCTCCAAGATTGCCACGCAAGTGGAAAAAGCAGTGCATCAATGAGGTTCTCATCAGGAGGAAAAATTGAAAGTGGAGTTTATGAACATGCGAGATTTCTCGCACGGGTCCGCTAGTAAATATTATTTCAGTAGTATAGATCCTTCCTGCGAACCTCACAAGCGACCGATCGTTCATTCAAATGAAAGAGAATAGTCATTAAAACTGACGAATTGCACTCTAATTTCATAAATATCCATAATTTCTTTAAAAAATTACTTAAAAAATGTATGTAGTGTGCGATTAACAGAGACTGTTGCTGTAGGAAAATATGCTCCATAATTGCTGTCCACTTCACATTTTGGCTGCTGTGACGCCTGTTTCATGACACTTTAACATTCTGGGGTCTTTCCTTTATCATTTTGCATGGACTTCAGAAACAGTAGCCTATATCAAAGGAATGAGTAGTCTACTCAAATAGTATAATTTCATAAATATCGAATAACCTGTGAGTGTTATGATGATCCAATTTTCAGTGATTGCGTTCGTAAGTTAGGGAACGCATAACTTGGAATTATAACTGAAATGTAAATAGTGTTCTATAATCATTTGGTTGAAATAGAAACATAACAACCTTTCTCCTTAAGTCTCTCATTATAAACCTATTGGGGAAAGTGTGGTTTATGAACATGCGAGATTTCTCGCACGGGTCCGCTAGTTAGTTTATTATTGGAGTTATTAGATGTACCATTCACAGCTCTTTTTGGGTAAGTTTCTTCGACAATTTCAAAATTAAAAGAGAGACATGAATATTCAATGGCAGACTTTCCAATATACCTTGAAAAACTTCGCCAAATCGGTCACAGTATCGGATTTCAATTGAGTCGTCATGTTACAAAACTCGTTTAATCCACTTGTGAATAAGAATCATTTTCATGAGAAACGTTTCTCTGGACTTTGACTCACGTATCTTTTGTGTTTGCTGTTTTCTACTTTTTTGCTTTGTGTTTTTGGTTTTGTGTTTGCTTTGTGCTTTTGCTTTTCTTTCTTGGTTTTGTGTTTGCTTTCGGCTTTTACTTTTTAGAATTTTGCTTTTTGCTTTATGTTTCTTGTTTTTTGTTTTCTGCTTTTGCTTTTGTTTTTGAATTTTGATTTTTGCTTCGTCTTTTTTGTTTTGGTTTTCCGTTTGTTTTCTGCTTTTGCTGTTTTTGAATTTTGCTTTTTGCTTCGTGTTCCATTTTTTTGTTTTCTGCTTTTGCTTATGTGTTTGAATTTTGCTTTTCGCTTCGTTTTTTGTTTTTGTTTTTGTTTTTGTGTTTGTTTTCTGGAAAATCAAAATAAAACAAAATAAACAAAACAAAATCAATATAAAACAAAATAAAATAAAACAAAATAAACAAAACAAAATAAAAACAAAAACAAAATACAACAAAACAAAAAATAAAACAAAACAATGTAAAACGAAATAAAGTAAAACAAAACAAAATAAAAACAAAACAAAGTTAAATTAAATTAAACAAAACAAAATAAAACGAAATAAAATAAAGTAAAATAAAATAAAATAATTAAATAAATAATTTTACGACATGATCCTAATCCACAAGTGGATTAAACGAGTATTGCAACTGGACGACTCAATTTAAATGACTGAATAAAAAATGCAAGCCATCAGGCTGGGAACTTAAATGTTGAAAACATGACTTGGGAATTAAGATTTTAGGATAACAAAAAAGAAAAGAAATAATACACTTTACATCAATTTTTTATTTTCCCCTCGAAAATGACAAAACTAACAATCAAGGAAATTAGAGAAAAATTTATAGTGAGAGTGAAGATTCAAGGAGAAATAATTTCAAGTCTGAGATTTGCTGATGATATAGTCATTTTGGCCGACACGCCAGAGGATTTGAATGAGTTTTTGAATGGTACGGACTCCGTCTTGAGGAAAGAATTCATGATGAAAATTAATAAAATTAATGTAAAACAAAATATTGGAATGTAGCCGAAATAAATCAGAAACCTCTATGGACATCAAATTCGCAGATGAAAAACTAAATGAAGTAGGAGACTTCTGTTACTTAGGAAGGAAAATAACCAGTGATGGAAGAGGCAAAGAGGATATAAAAAGTAGGTTGGCTCAGGCATGGAATGAATTTCCAAAGAAAAGGAATCTGTTGACATCGAATATTAGGAAGTCATTTTTGAAAGCCTTTGTTTGGAGCGTGGCACTCTATGGAAGTGAAACTTGGACTGTTGGTGCAGAAGGAAAGAGGAGAATTGAAACGTTTGAAATGTGGTGTTATAGGAGAATGATGAAGATCAGATGGGTAAATAGGGTTACAAACGATGAGATATTAAGATGAGTAGGAGAGGAGAGATATTTCTGGCGACTGCTAATGAAAAGAAGAGATCTTTCTTTGTCGTGTTACCTGGGAGCCCGAGCGCAGGTCTTTCTAGTCGGCGCCCGTGGGCAACCTGCATGCCGGGAAGAGAAGAGCTAGGTTGGTAGGACACATACTAAGACACCCAGGAATAGCAAGCTTAGTTATGGAAGGGAGGGTCGTGGACAAGAACTGTATGGGTAGACCAAGGTTAGGATATGTTAAACAGATTGCCTCGGATGTAGGGTGTGGTAGCTATGTAGAGATGAAACGATTAGCTCAGGACAGGGAGGCGTGGAGATCTGCATCAAACCAGTCAAAAGACTGAAGACTCAAACAACAACAACAATCAAATGTACAGTATATTTAGGTAATTAATTTAGCCTCTAGTTCTACAGAATCCCTACCACCATCGGACTGATGATTCTCCAAGGTTGAGTTGCCAATATTAAGGAACGTCTTCAAGGCGACGTTTGAATTCGCTGATAAATTTGGAATTCATGAACGTGGTCATCAGTTCTTCACACTCTTCATCCCACCACGAATCGACGGTTGGAATGAACATCGAGACACGATGTTTACCCTCAAAGGCTTTCAAATCGTAAATACAGTACGTTCACGTTGATAGTAAGATTCGGGTCTTATAGTCTACGTAAACTGTGCAAAATAGGCTTTAACAGGAGCTACCATGTTAATCTCGATCTTCGATTCGATAACGTCTCAGCTAGAAGACATGATCGGAGACCAATTTGGATATGTCTCATGGCTCTATCGATTGCAGATAGTCTAGCTACTGGTTTTAGGCTAATATTATTACTCCACTTTTCAATATTTTCTGTATTAATCAAACGCCTATTACGTGTTGACGGCATGCTGAAACACACTAAGCTGAAAAGTCATGGATACCAAGCGTTAGACCACATCCCTTGTCGTTTGTAGTTCATTAAATCTATCACTACGAACACTACGTTGACCTATACATGGCCAAATCAAAATTGGAATATCTACTTCAGTTTTGAGAATTTAAAAAAAATGTTTCCCACAAATTGAAGATAAGGAATCAAAGAATAGATTTAAACAAACAAACTAGAATTTCATTATAACTGTAGAATAAATTCTATTGACCTAAGGGGTGGGAAAACGGAGTTTGGAGAGATAAATATCATACCACACTTACGGTAATAGTCATGATATCGAACCCGTTTAAAATGGTCAATAATCCCCTAAAATTTACCTAAAACTCTTGTCTGAAGTATTTTTGATATAACACACCTTTACGCCAAGTGACGATACAATGTTTTCGAATTATAAGGAGATGGAGTTTCTCGTATGCGTAACACGTGGAAATTTGTACGTACACAAAATTGGCAAATTTAGTGATTTTGAAATATTTGTCGTTGCCCGGTGAAATCTACCTCCACCTTCCGGTGTTCCGAGAAGGATTTTTAGTCTACTTTTCACATTTTGCAAAAAATTTGAAAAAGTAATCACAGGGGGCAGATGTGTGTCTGCCCTTCTGTCTGTATGTGTCCCCCCCCCCCCCCCCCCCCCATCAATTCCTAAACGGATAAATATATTGACACGAAATTTGGTATGAGTAAAGATCTACTGTATACCTGATTATCACACGGCCATATTTTAAATGACGTCACTGCTACCAACTGCTGAAAAATCGCAATTGTAATTTGAGCCCTATGTTGGATATCTCAGAAGTTATGCATGCGAACTATTCCAAAATTGACAAACACATACTGTAGATAATAACATTCCTGATTAATTTTCAAGAGCCCATCCATAACAGTGTTGCCAACATGATTCTAAGCCTGCTGATAGGTCCAATTTTTAAATGCATGTAACTTCTATTCTATCAATTGGATTTGAAACACATTTTGTATGTTCTATGTTTAACATAACATATGCGTATTCTTAAAAGCCACCAGGGCTGGCAACTGTTAATAAATGCTCTGTCTATTTTCATTATCCTAGTACCAATATATCAGAAAGTATGCAAACCACCAGCTTTATATTATGCACATGTATAGTGCAATCTATATCAATTTGGTGTAAGTAGTATACGCCAGTGCTGCCAACATGATTCTAAGGCTGCTGATAGGTCCAATTTTCAAATTCATGTAACTTCTATCTAATTTTTGCACACGTATATAATCTGACATTGCAGATTAATTTGGAGTAACTGCCAACATGATTCTATGCCTGCTGATAGGTCCAATTTTTAAATAAATGTAACTTCTATACTAACAAATGGATTTCATCCAAAATTGTCACAATAATAGATCATAATATTTCCGATTAATTCTAATTAACACATACATGAGATTGTTGCCAACATGATTTTACGCTCGCTAATATATCCAATGTCTAACTGCATTTAACGTCCACATTATACATTGGATTTCAACCAAATTTTGTATGTGCATTTTGTACTTTAAGAGATGGAATTTAGGATATAATTAGAGCCAGCAGAGCTGCCAACTGTAGTGCTCTATTAGGCTACACTATTTTAGGTATATTTCGAATTAATTAGAAATGTCAGTATTGCCAACTTAATTTCGTTATTATTCTAGACGAAATCTTGGCATGGATCTTGAATTTTATGAAAAGCAGGCTCTTTAGTTCGTCACGGAAATACCTGTTTATTTATAAATCATTTGGCCCTTTTCGGGAGAAGGGTGGAGGATGATTGACTCCTCATAGTTATACCACAACAATTAAGTCAGAAAAGGTTGAAGACTAGTGGACATTAAAAGAATTCAGTGATTGAAGCCAGTAACATCAGACCGTGGTAAGTACCAGCCTTCATGCTTACAGCTGACAAAGGACTCGATCATGCGATTGTAAAAATCATTGTCACATACTGAATTTCAACATGGCTTGGCAGCTCATTAGTGACAGGTCCAAGAGGATTACTGAGTGTTTCCGCATTCACTAGGCTTGCAGCGCTAAGCCTATTAAAAGAATAGACGTGACAAAGATGGGCGTGATAGATATGTGAAGGGGTCAATGGAAGCTATGGTGGTTTTAAGGGCTGGAACATCGAGGTCATCAACCTCCAATACAACTACTTCTCTTAGGGCCGTTTTCACCAACTCTGTATTAGTGATTAGTTAATTAATTCCTATTTAATTTAATACGAGAGTTAATGAGTGAATATGTTGATGCATTTCACGAGGCCATTCGGGTTCTAAAATACTTAAATAAGTTTTACGGCTTTCGCGCATGCGTAGACTCGGTTTCATCCTGGATAAATATGGCGGAAAGATCAAGAAGCGTGTAGCACTGATCGTAGTTGATCTGAGGGATGGAACGCGGAACCTCGTGCGGCTTTGATTGCCACCTCAGCCATCCTCGAAGAGGTTTTCCGTGGTTTCCCACTTCGTATCCAGGTAAATGCCGGGATGGTACCTAACGCAAGGCCACAGCCGTCTCCATCCCTCTTCCTTGCCTATCCCTCCCAATCTGCCCATCCCTTCCCATCCCACATAAGGCCCCTGTTCGCTTTGCGGCGAGGCCGCGTGGGCGAGGTGCGCGTCCCACCTTCCCAGTTGTATCCGATGTTTCAAGCCCTGGAGACGGTAAAGGTGGGATCCCTCGCTGAGTCCGAGGGAAAAACCAACCCTGGAGGATAAACCGACTAAAAATAATTAGCCTATGTAATTAACATTTCTAATACCTCCTGACAACTCATATTATGATTGCAAAGAATTTTGGCACATAAGAAACACTGCGGTTTTTCAATTCCATCACGACTAAAGTTGCATGTGAACCCATATTTAACATATTCATCACTGCACTTCATCTCCTTTGACATTTTAACCTATTTTCATTTATGAAATAATACCTAGGTTATAAGATCACCTTTTGTTCGTATGTGTTTGCGTGTGTATGTGAGCCCCCCTCCCCCAATAACTTCTAAACGGCTGAAGCGATTTCGATGAAACTCGGTAAGGTCATAGTACTACTTCGGCCGATCCCGACCGTGCCCTTCAAATGTTATTTCGTCTCTCCTATAGTACATGGCGGCTGTGCGAAATATTTCACCGGCATTCTATATCTCCGAAACTATTACTCATATTACTCTGGAATTTTGTACGGTGATAAAGGGCACTACTAGACGTTCACTTATGTGACTTTTAAAAACCTGTTAATTACAAAACGAACATGGTGGCCGAGCGAATTTGAGACATTTAAATAGATTTTTCTCACGATTTAACCATCCGAACGCAGTAAAACTTGGTGCAGAAAATGACGATACAAATTGCAATGTACTGACATCTAATTTAATTCAATTGTTTACATAACCTCAAGATGGCGGCTGTGTGAAATTTTAAAATTAAGTATTTAGACGGTTCTCAATATCTATTAATCTATGACAGCGATCAAACTGAAATTCTGTATATGTTCACAAATCAAACATGGCGGCGACACGAAATTCAAATATTCAATTGGACATTTCTCGCGATTTAACCATCCGAGCACAGCGAAACATAAACAGTGGTATGCAACTCGCCTATATTGGTAATTAAGACACTCGTATGGAAATTATAAAACCCGCATGCGCTCGTTTTATAAACATACTCGTGTCTTAATTATTGCCATTATAGGCTCGTTGCATAATGTACTATTGTTAGACTCATGCATCCCTCAGTATGCCTTCCTTCGTAGGGGAAGTAAAGCCGGCGGTCCCATGTCATAGATTTAGGCTATGGCATGATAAAGAACCTGTGTTAAGTTAAATTAGGTTAAAAATGTAAACAACGCTCAGGTTCCTTCGTTCGTCGTCAGGAGCCGACTGTGGTGGCGTCTAGTTGCCAATTTCTAAACTAGTAGTCGATGACGGTGGCGTTTGGTGGCAAAAGTAGGAACTACTTAAAAATTCAAAGTCTGCAGTCCTTACTTGAATTAAGAAACAGATAACACACACTAATACAGTCATCACAATTAACACTGGTTATCAGACAGATTCTACTCACACCCAAAGTACACGGGGCTACATGACCGCGTTGTCGCAGCCCCTAAACTAAGGAACCTACCAACCAACACTCATGCAGATTGTGCATTTTAACAAAGAGAAATACTAAGCATTCTTAGTCTACTTGAAGAAATCCATTGTGGAGCTATCCAAACCGAACTATCTCATTAGATCTATTGTTGTGATCGGAATAATTTGTATGAAGAAGAAACAACCCAGCCGAAGTCGTCGGATTTTTCAAGAGCGTTAAAAATCCCTCAGTATGCCTTCCTTCGGAAGTGAAGTAAAGCTGGTGGTCCCATGTCATTGATTTATGGCATGAAAAAGAGCCTTCCATTAATTACACCTGTGGAAGCAAAAATTTGTAAGTTAGTTTGATAACGCTCTATTAGTTCCAACGTTCGCCACTGGGTGCTGACTGCGATGGCATTTAATAGCCGCGTCCGCAGCTAGGTGTCGTGGATGGTAGCATTTGGTGGCAAAAGTATGAACTAGGCCTACTTGAAAAAATTAATCTTCTGCAGTCCTTCTACCTGAATCACAGATAACACACACTAATACAGCCATCACAATTAACACCTGTTATCAGACAAATTCTACACACACCCAAAGTACAGCCCCCCCCCCCCCAGTGGCTCACATCTAGTGGCTCGTGGGTTGGTGACCACGGGGCCCCAGCTGAGTCCAGCATTGCTTCCACTTACTTGTGCCGGGCTCCTCTCCGTCTTCTTTCCTTTCGACCTCACTTGGTCAATTCTTGTTCTCTTCCGACCCCGACGGTATTAGGATATCCGAGGCCTAGGGAGTCTCTTCCTTTCCCGCCTTAATTGGCCCTTGTCTGATCTTTTCTGATACCCTCCTTCTGCGTGGAGCAGCCTTCTTTTTCTTTTCATGTTAACTCCTGCCTTCTGCTGAAGGCCCTCACGGAGGCAGGGTGTATGCAGCCCCACCACTTCTGGTGCACTCTGGATAATGCTACACCCTCAGGGGCTCACGGCTGGTGAGTTCGGGAGTTGGCGACCCCGAGGGATTCCTGAGCTGGGTCCGGTTGTCTCCCTTTTTCCGTTACCTCTGGGGGCGGACCCTCTCCTCTTTCACTTTCCTATCTGCCTTTCATGGCTCTCCTTCCTTCCAAGTCCCTCAATCCGCATTCTTCGAGGGTTGAGGGCATTTCTTTTCCTCCTGTCCTTAATTTGCCTTATTTTCTTCATTTTTTTCATTTCTTCTTCTAGTACAGTATATAACTTAGTAGTTTTAGTTATAGTTTACATTTCATTATCATCTTCACGATCACCAAAACCATTACTGGCCGATGGCCGAGATGTTAGCCCCTTAAAAACAATTATCATCATCATCATCATCATCCAAAGTACACGGGGCTACATGACCGCGTTGTCACAGCCCCTATACTAAGGAACCAACCGACCAACCAACCAAAGAAGAACCAATTAAGAACCCCATTTTGTACATCGTCAAGTGGACATCATCAGATCGTATTCTCTTAGACTTAATTATGTTTATGAATTTCACTTATGCACAAATAGGATATACAGTACAATGTTTAGATTACATGAGTTTGTAATAACTTGAGTAACGTGTGAAACTTATTAACAGATAGTATTGCTCACTTCTATGGCTGTTGCGTTATTAATGTAGTTTAAGTATGTTAGCCTGTGACCTATTGAATTATTATTGTGACTAACTTCACTAGTGATGCTGTCTGCACTATTTTGTTATTTATGTTCTAAATCAAATTGTTCCTATTCAAACTAGTGGCCTAATTGTATGGTTATATCCACCAGGGACTTACGACTAGTGGGACGTGGGTTGGCGACCACGGGACCCCAGCTGAGTCTGCCATTGCTTCCATTTACTTGTGCCAGCCCCACACTGTCACCTTTTCTTTCGGCCTCCCTTGGCCTACTCTTGTTTTCCTCCGACCCCGACAGTATTAGGGTATCCGAGGCCTAGGGAGTCTTTCACTTTCCCGCATAATTGGCCTTTCTATTATCCTTCCCGATTCCTCATTCTTCGAGAGGTCAGACCTCTTGTTTTTCTTTTCCGGATATCTCCTGCCTTCTGCTGAAGGCCCTCAAGGAGGTAGTGTGTGTGAAGCTCCACCACCTCTGGTGCACTCTGGATGGTGCTACATCCTCAAGGGCTCACGGCTGATGAGTTTTGAATTTAGTGACTCCAAGGGATTCCTGAGCTGAGTCAAGTTTCCCCCATATTTCCATTGCCTTTGGGGCGGGCCCTCTCCTCTTCACTTTCTTCTCTGCCTTTCCTGGCTCCCCTTCCTTCCAAGTCCCTCAATTCTCATTCTTCGAGGGTTTTGGGCATTTCCTTTCCTCCTGTCTTTTATTAACAATCCTCTCCTTTTTGTTTCCCATTTCCTCTTCTAGTTTGTAAGTGAGTAGTTAGTTTTAGAGGCGGCAGCACGCCGGCCTCTCACCGCTGGGTCCGTGGTTCAAATCCCGGTCACTCCATGTGAGATCTGTGCTGGACAAAATGGAGGCAGACTGGTTTTTCTCCGGGTACTCCGGTTTTCCCTGTCAAAATTTCATTCCAGCAACACTCTCCACTATCATTTCATTTCATCTGTCATTCATTTAATCATTGCCCCAGAGGAGTGCGTCAGGCCTCGGCAGCCGGCACAGTTCATATCCTCGCCGCTAGATGGGGGCTTCATTCATTCCATTCCTGACCCGGTCGGAGACTGGAAGCAGGCTGTGGATTTTCATTCAATTTTCACAATGCCTGCCACGGTGGGTGAGTGGTTATCGTGTCGGATTACTAACCCCCCCCCCAAAACCTTGCAGGTTCGCTCCTGGCCGTGGTAAGTGATTTTTAAAAGGCGGAAAAAATCACGACACGCATGTCATACGATGTTGGCTTGTTAAAGAACCCATTTGAATTCAGTAGGCCGTGTTCTTAATGGAAATATTAATCTCGGGATTTTCCACCAACACAAAGTTCCTCATTTCTCTACTAGAAAGCGCTATAGTGTCAAGGATCTTAGATATCTAACCTCATTGACTTTCATAGTGCTTCATGGAACAACAAAATTCAACATGCAAGCTGCCCTCTGGGTGTCAAATAACAAGGCTTGCACCCGGCACCCGAGGCCATACGATATTATTATTATTTATTTATTTTCACAATCACTCAAACCATTAGGGGCCGATAACCTAGATGTTAGGTTCCTTAAAACCAAGAATTATCATAACCTTCTATGGTTATATCTCGATGGAGCGTGTACACAAATTATACACTGCACTACAGTAGAATGAAATAAGGTTACGTTAACTTACAGTATCTGGTTTTGGAAACTTGAGTCTCGTGCAATGATTTACATGGAAGGTTCTGTAGAGCGGCCCTTGCTATGACAATACACTGAACGAGACTGCCAGGAACTTAAGTTAGGAATGAATCATGCATACGGAATTCTTTTTAGACATTCTAGAAGTGAATACCACTTAATTTAACTGAAATATCTGTATTTTAAAGTAATTTTAGACACACTAATTAAACATATGTTTGCCCCTTAAAAATGCACTCTCATTAAATTAATTAATAATGTTACTCTTAATCCTTAGGGGGCTGCGTGGTGTAGTCGGTAGAGGCACTGAGCTTCTAACTGAAAGGGAGTGGGTTCGATCCCCACCCAGGTAGCGGATTTTAGAAACAAAACTACCACTTTCAGAAACGCAAATAGCCCTGGGGTTCACTCACCTACACCAGGGTAATTCCTGGGAGCAAAGCTGACAACTCCATCCCATCTAGTGCTGATGTCACAAAGAGTGGAAGCCTCTATCTTCCACTACTCCCAAGGCCTCCATGGCCTGTATGGAGTCGACTTTGCTTTGGCTTTTACTCGTAATCCTTACCCCTCAACTTAAAATTCTCTTAACTTTCCCTACAACTCTGTCAATATCCGATCCGCCATGTTTGTTTACTACCATTCTGGTGATCACCGAGGAACAGCTGACAGGCTACACGGTCTTCTAAATAATAGTTCAACGGTTCTTTGCTTCGCAGTATCAAATTACACGACGTTCGTCACGCAACTAACTGATAGCAGCATCAAATATAAATGGACAAATTGTTGGGGGCAGAGACGACAGACGTTGGGTAAGGGTTAAAAAAGAGTATATCTCCTTTAAATGTCCTCCGTGAAGGACAGCAGTAAGCGGTATTGTTTACACAGTGCTAATCTGTCAGACTAGAACACTGTTGATTTAAAGCAATATGTTGATAACAACATTGTTCCTGGGATATCCAGATTATCTTTGTGCAATTAGCTATTCCTAATTATACGTTCTCCATATCAAAGTTTGAATACTGAGTAACAGTGAACTGGTTGGCGTGCTGATACCAAAGTGGGCTTCTCAAGATCCGTATCGTTCAGCTGTCCACACTGTGTTCTAATTGCCCCGTGGTTTCACTAAATATAACCTGTTCCGGTTAGTTATGCGCAACTAGGCTAATGACAACTCGCCATCAATAACACTAGCAAGGACGGCAGTCACCAACGGTGTGGAGAAAATCCCGTTTCCAACAGTAGACTACATTAACGAAAACTTTCTCCATTTTGCGGCTAATGGTTTTGTTACTATTAGAGTGTCTTATGACGATGGAGGAGAAGAAGAAGAGGAAGAATGAGAAGAAGACACTTCGGATCCTATCAGAACCACAGAAACGCCACGTACCGTATCGAAAACCTCAAATACAATAGGCTACAGTAAATTGGACAGTAATGAGTCTCAGTCGCCTTGCTAAGAAGCTACCGATAACGTTAATAACATACAGTATCATGGCCCAAAGATAAGAATAAAGAATAAAGAATAAAGAATAAAGAATAAAGAATACAGAATAAAGAATAAATAATTAAGAATAAAGAATAAAGAATAAAGAATAAAGAATAAAGAATTAAGAATTAAGAAAAATAATGAAGATTTTGTAATGAATTCATTTAGGGGTTTTGCGACTTCGTGATCATGTAGCCCCGTGTACTTGGGTGTGTGTATAATTTGTATGATAACCTGTATTAATTGCTGTATTAGTGTGTGCATTTGTAATTCAATGAGGATTGGGAAGGAGGAGGCCGTGGCCTTAAGTTAGGAACCATCCCGGCATTCGCCTTGAGAAGAAGTGGAGAAACCACGGAAAACCACCTCCAAGATAGCTGAGGTGGGAATCGAACCCGCCTCTAATCACTTTTGCCTCACGAGGCTGAGTACTGTACACTGTACCCCGTTCCAGCCCTCAGACCACAATTAAATTTCTTGGCAGATACGGGGATCGAACCCTGGTCTCCGCGGCGATAGCCGAGAATCGAGTTAGTAAAAGAATGGCATTGACCCGATGAGTGCTACACCCGTCAATAGACAATGCACGACAACATTTTATTTTTCATTTTTCCCGTTCACTCTCGAGTGCGAGGTCATCTCTAGCATGCGCTTCCATCCAGTAGCGTAACTAGGATTTGCTTCTGAAGAGGGATGAATGGAGTCAAATCTGAACTAATTTCGTTTTTTGTTTTGAGTTTGCTTTCTGCTTTTGCTTTTGTTTTCAAATTTTACGTTTTGCTTTCTGTTTTTTTTTTCTGCTTTTGCTATTGTTTTCAAATTTTGCTGTTTGATTTCTGTTTCTTGGTTTTGTATTTGTTTTCTGCTTTTGCTTTAGTTTTCCAATTTTGTTTTTTGCTTTCTGTTTTTTGGTGTTTGTTTTCTGCTTTTGCTTTTGTTTTCGAATTTTACTTTTTGCATTCTGATTTTTGGTTTTGTGTTTGTTTTCTGCTTTTGATTTTGTTTCCAAATTTTGCTTCTTGCTTTCTGTTTTTTGGTGTTATGATTGTTTTCTGCTTTTGCTTTTGTTTTCGAATTTAGCTTTTTGCTTTCTGGGTATTTTTTTTTTGGTGTTTGATTTCTGCTTTTGCTTTTGTTTTTGAATTTTGCTTTTTGCTTTCTGTTTTTTGGTGTTTGTTTTCTGCTTTTGCTTTTGTTTTCGAATTTTACTTCTTGCATTCTGATTTTTGGTTTTGTGTTTGTTTTCTGCTTTTGCTTTTGTTTCCAAATTTTGCTTCTTGCTTTCTGTTTTTTTTTTGGTGTTATGATTGTTTTCTGCTTTTACTTTTGTTTCCGAATTTTGCTTCTTGCTTTCTGTGTTTTTTTTGGTGTTATGATTGTTTTCTGCTTTTCCTTTTGTTTTCGAATTTCGCTTTTTGCTTTCTGTTTTTTTTTTGTTTGTTTTCTGCTTTTGCTTTTGTTTTTGAATGTTGCTTTTTGCAATCTGATTTTTGGTTTTGTGTTTGTTTTCTGCTTTGGTTTTGTTTCCGAATTTTGCTTCTTGCTTTCTGTTATTTTGGTGTTATGATTGTTTTCTGCTTTTGCTTTTGTTTTCGAATTTAGCTTTTTGCGTTCCGTTTTTTTTGTGTGTTTGTTTTCTGATTTTGCTTTTGTTTTTGAATTTTGCTTTTTGCAATCTGATTTTTGGTTTTGTGTTTGTTTTCTGCTTTGGGTTTGTTTCCGAATTTTGTTTCTTGCTTTCTGTTATTTTAGTGTTGTGATTGTTTTCAGCTTTTGTTTTCGAATTTTGCTTTTTGCTTCCTGTTTCTTGGTTTTGTGTTCGTTTTCTGCTTTTGATTTTGTTTCCGAATTTTGCTTTTTACTATTTTGTTTTTGTTTGTTTCCTGCTTTTGAGTTTTGGTTTTTGACCTTTATTTTGTATTTTGGTTTTTTGGTTTTGTGTTTGCTTTCTGATTTTGATTTTGCGTTTTGCTTCCTGTTTAGGTCGTTTATTAATGCTTTTTGTTTTGTTTTGTGCGACAATCAATGAACGCAAACCTACAGGTTTTCATGTTTGATCTCGATAGCATTATTGATACGTTTTATTTGCACCTCTCAATGTGCCGAACATTATAATACATTATGCAACGAGCCTATAATGCCAATAATTAAGACACGAGTATGTTTATAAAACGAGTGTATGCGAGTTTTATAATTTCCATACGAGTGTCTTAATTACCATTATACAGTAGGCGAGTTGCATACGACTGTCAATGTTCGACGATAATTATTATAATTATTTTATGTTCGAACATAAATATTCATAAATATCTGTCGAGATTTCGCCAGTTTTATGTACTGAACAGAGCTCATGAGACGCAGAGAATGCCTTGTATTTGACCATGGCCTCCTCGATTACCCTACTATGACACTAGGCCACGCAGTGAAATTTAAAATAGAAGGCCGTGGAACTCAGCGCAGGTGCGATGCTATTCTTATCTAATTGGTCAAACAACTGTTTCTTGAGCTCTGATTGGTGGGAGAAACTGTTTCATAATGAAAAATAGTGTTATAATGAGCCTCATTATAGTACAGTTTTTTGACATAAAATAGTCAGGGTCGAACATAATAGTACATTATGCAACGAGCCTATAATGCCAATAATTAAGACACGAGTATGTTTATAAAACGAGCGTAAGCAAGTTTTATAATTTCCATACGAGTGTCTCAATTACCATTATAGGCGAGTTGCATACGACCGTGTATGTTCGACGATACACGTAGTGAAATTTAAAATAGAAGGCCGTGGAACTCAGAGCAGGTGCGATGCTATCCTTATCTAATTGGTCAAACAACTGTTTCTTGAGCTCTGATTGGTGGGAGAAACTGTTTCATAATGAAAAATAGTTTTCTGACATATAATAGGGTCAAACATAAAATATTTTACACAAGTAAAGATAAATGTTCTCAAATTATAAACGTAGACTACATAATCCAGTCGTTTGCCAACAATCCAAAAATAGGCTTTCTAAAAAAAAATCATCAATTTACGTTTTTAAAATTATTTGGTTCTAAAACGAGCGTATGCGAGTTTTATAATTTCCATACGAGTGTCTCAATTACCATTATAGGCGAGTTGCATACGACTGTGTATGTTCGACGATAATTATTATAACTATTTTATCACCCCCCGTAGTTTCGCCAATGCTTCCATCTGTAGGATATTATGTAGTATTGCTAGAATTTGGATTTTTGCTTCCCGAAGTCACTAACACACCATTTTGTATAGGTCATCTGTGATGTAAACAAGCAATTTCTTCTCGCAGCGTTGTGATTTCGGACCGAAGAATATCAATTTTTAGCCTACTTTTCTCATTTTGCAAAAATGAGGAAAAAGTAGGCTTATGAGATCGAACCGGGAATATTGTGTCTGTCTGTCCTTCTGTCTGTGAGTGTGTGTGTGTCCCTATCAACTCCTAGACGGCTACAGCTATCGAAACCAAATTTTGTAATAGTCAAGATTTATTCCTGAATATCTCAGGGCCATATTTGAAAATGACGTCAGTGCCACCAACTGATGAAAAATCGCAATTGAGATTTGAGCTCTATGTTAGATATCTCAGAAGATATGGATGCGAACTGTTCCAAAATTGGCACACACACAGCACTAAAAATGTTAATTTATCTGATAGAATCCAAACAATTGCTGGCACAGCTTACTGCCTATTTGTGGTATACGTTACGTTAAAAATCAGTTCAGATTTTTGAGATTTCCCTCATGAGTACCTTTAAGATCTTAAGCTCTCATGAGACGTCATATGAGGTACGAGTTGATGAAACAGTTGTAAAACTTTGAGATGGATTTCATGAAAAATAAATTTGTCATGCTTTCACTACTTCAAAAAATCATAACATTAAATCTTATTATCCTATTTCACTGGAAGCCTCCGTGGCTTAGGCGGCAGCACGCCGGCCTCTCACCGCTCGGTCCGTGGTTCAAATCCCGGTCACTCCATGTGAGATCTGTGCTGGACAAAACGGAGGCAGACAGGTTTTTCTCCGGGTACTCCAGTTTTCCCTGTCAAAATTTCATTCCAGCAACACTCTCCACTGTCATTTCACTTCATCTGTCATTAATTTAATCATTGTCCCAGAGGAGTGCGTCAGGCCTCGGCAGCCGGCACAGTCCATATCCTCGCCGCTAGATGGGGGCTTCATTCATTCCATTCCTGACCCGGTCGGAGACTGGAAGCAGGCTGTAGATTTTCATTTTCAATAATAGTAATACTACTACTACTAATAATAATAATAATAATAATAATAATAATAAGAGTAATAATAACAATAACAAAGGACTTCCTTAGAAACACAAAACACAATTAGGGGCAGATGACCTCATTGTTCGCAGGGCCAGTTCAAGTTTCTTTTTGGCACAGACGAGAACAGGGTTTGGCGCCTCTCTCTTAAATTATTCGTCTTGTAATTAATGGGATGTAATATGTTTTGTTTATTACAAATTAAAGTAAACAATTGTGTTTTGTATTTACATTAAATTAAAAATTGACTAGTAGAACAATAAATACTGTATCATAAAAAATTCTTATGAACAAACTTTTAAAAACATACTTTTCTCGCCTTAAGCTTGGCATAGTCTTTCAAAATTGAATCAGTATCAATAGCGTTTAAAATTTGATTTTCAATTGCAATGTTGCCATTCCAATATTCCAAATGATATTGAGATTTAACATCTCAATAAAATGTTGAGACTTAATGCTATATATTCTTATATATTCAGGGGCGCCAAAGTTTATATTTTAGTTTTTTAGTGCCGCAAAATAAAAATATGATTTTCTAACGAAAAATGAAAAAGACGCCTGCTTCACCGGTGCGGCACCTCAGCCGTGCCATCGCCCCATGCGGCGACATGTGTAGCTTGGGTCTCGCGCCGGCCATGATTGTTCGCCCCTTAAAATAACAATAATTAACTAATACAGTACACAGTGTTGTGTGTCTATATTGTACAGTCGAACCTCCATTGATTGAATTTTCCATAAATCGCACTAATTATTATTTTTCGAGCAAACCTCCTCTAATTTACATGTAACTTATTTTTTCATAAGTCAAATGTCTATAAATCGAAATTTTCGATATCTCGAAGCTTGAATCATATCCCTGGCACTTAAACTAGTACTTAATCAATGCTAATATAATAAAGCAGAAGAGTTTTTAGGTAGATTTCATTAGAAAGCTAACTATTGCAATGGGTACCATGTTTCGACTTCCGGAAAATTTCGACATATCTTCGCGTTTCACATCCCCCAGACCCCAAAACCACCGTCAGTTCAAAAGTTTATATATAATTTATGGATATATGTATCTATCTATCTATATAGATAGATACATATATAACTGCCGTATTTTTGCATCAATCACTTTGAATTTTTTACATAATATGTATCCCTATAAAATCTCGGTCGAGTTCGTTAATGGGCAAAGTCGGTCAAAGGGGGTGAAAATGGGGGGCTTTTTTCGAAAAAGTGAAATTTCGGTATAACTCTCTTAATACGTGAAATATCGAATCCATTCAAAATTCATAATATGTGTCGGATAAGTGCCAAAAATTTATGTCAAATAAGTTTTTTGATAGCACCAACCATTGACCAAAGGGGTGGAAGAAAGTGGGTTTTTCGGGAAACATTAATCATATCTCTCTTAATAGGCAGAATATCAAAACTGTACAAAATGGAAAATATTCCCTTAATAATTACCTAAAACTTTTGTCTGAAAGAATTTTTGATATGACCCACCATTACGCCACGGGATGAGAAAAATGATTTCGGAATTTTAAAAAATGCCAAGTGCCATCAGAGGTTACCATAACAACGCTTTTAAATTGATAAGGGATGATCTATCAGAGGTTGCCAAGACAACGCCATTGACGAGATCACATTCATTTTTAGCCTATTTTCAATTTTGAAAAAATAGGCTTATGAGATCACCTTTTGTCCGTGTGTGTGTGTGTGTGATTCGTGTGTGTGTGTGTCCCCCTAATAAAATCTAAACGGCAGGAGCGATTTCAATGAAACTCGGATAGTTCATAGCACTATTCCCGGCGACCTCGACCGTGCCCTTCAAATTTTGTTACGACTCACCAATCCAACATGGCGGCTGTGCGAAATATTTCACCAGCATTCAATATCTCCGAAACTATTACCGATATTACCCTGACATTTTCTAATGTGATAGAGGGAACTACTATAAGTTCACTTATGTGACTTTTGAAAACCTGGTAACTACAAAACCAACATGGAGGCCAAGCGAATTTGCGACTTTTAAATAGACGTTTCTCGCGATTTGACCAACCAAACGCAATGAAACTTGGTACAGTATATGTTTATATACATTGTTATGCACCGACATCTAACTTCGTTCAATTGTTCACATAATCACAAGATGGCGGATGTGCGAAATATTTCACCGGCATTCTACATCTCTGAAACTATTAGCGGTATCTCCCTAAAATTTTGTACGGAGATAAAAGGCACTACTGGAAGTCCATCTATAAGACTTTCAAAAACCGGTTAACTACAAAACGAACATGGCGGTCAAGCAAATTTGAAAATTTTAAATAGACCTTTCTCGCGATTTAATGTTCCAAGAGCACTGAAACCTGGTGCAGGAAATATTTATACACATTGTAATACACTGCTATCTAATTTAGTTCAATTGTTTACATAACCTCAAGATGGCGGCAGTGCGAATTTTAAAATTAAGTTTTTATTTCTTGTGATGTAGTCATGCGATCGAAGTGAAAGTTTGAATAATGAACCTACGCAATAATTTTCCTTTAATGGTACATGACTCTATGGTCTATACATTTAACAATCAAACATGGCGACCATCCGAATTATTTAGACGATACTGAATATCTACGAATCTATTTTAGCGATCAAACTGCATTTTTTAATGTTCATAGGGGCTATGAACTTAAGTTCACCTATAGGACTTTAAATAACCTGGTGATCACGAATCCAACATGGCGGTGACGCGAATTATAAATATTCACATGGTCGTTTCTCGCAATTTAACCATCCGCGTGCAGTGAAACTTGGTACAGTAAATCCTTATACGAATGTTAATCCACTGGCATCTAATTTAGTTCAATTGTTTCCATAACCTCAAGATGGCAGCTGTGCAAAATTTTAAAATCTCCTTGTTTTTTCTTGTGTCCTAATTATGCGATTGAAGTTTGAATACTACACGTTCACAATAATCTGCATGTAACAGTACATAACTCTAGGACCTACATATATAAAATCCAACATGGCGACCATCCGAAATATTTAGTCGGTTCTCAATATCTACGATTCTATTACAGCAATCAAACTGAAATTGTGTATGTTGATAGTGGCAATTAACATAAGTAGGATATATGAAAATAGGCTGTATAGTTCTTCACGGAACTACTTGTTAGCCTACTTTTCACACTTTTCAAAAATGAGGAAAAAGTAGACTTATAAGATATATCCGGGAAAATGTGTCTGTCCTTCTGTCTGTCTGTCTGTCTGTCCTTCTGTCTGTCGGGCTGTGTGTGTGTCCCCCCCCCCCCTATCAACTCCTAAACGGCTGCAGCAATCGAAACCAAATTTAGTATGAGTAAAGATGTATACCGGAATATCTCAGGCCCATATTTGAAAAAGATGTCAGTGCTACCAACTGCTAAAAAACGCACTAGAAATTTGAGCTCCATGTAGGATATCTTAGAAAGTATACATGGGAGCTATTCTGAAATTGGCACACATGTAGATAATACAATTTCAGTTTAATTTCCAGGTGGCCATACATGACAGCGTTGCCAAAATAATTTTAAGCCTTCTGATAAGTCCAATTTTTAAATACATATAACTTCTACACTATCAATTGGATTTCAACCAAATTTTGTATGTAATATGTGTACATAAACATATATGACTGAGTGTATTCTTAAGAGCCACCAGGGCTGCCAACTGTTAATAATTGCTCTCTATTTTGTATCCAAATATATCAGAAAGTATGCAAGCCGACAGCTTTAAACTATGCACACGTAAATTACCCGACATTTTACTTTAATTTGGAGTAACTTATATACGTCAGTTCTACCAACATGATTCTAAGCCTGCTGATAGGACCAATTTTTAAATACATGTAACTTCTATACCAACAAATGGATTTCATCCAAAATTGGCACAAAAATATATAATATTTCAGATTATTTCTGACCAGCACTCGCATGACATTGTTGCCAACATGCTTTTACGTGTACTAATAGATCCAATGTCTAAATCCATGTAACGTCCTTTGGACTTCAACCACATTTTGTATTCTGTACCTTAGGAGATGGAAGTAACAATATATTCAGTCACCAGAGCTGCCAACTGTATTGCTCTATTAGGCTACATTATGCCTAGTATACCTTATTTCGAACTAATTAAGACATTTCGATATTACCCACTTAATTTCGTCATTATTCTAGATAGGTTCATATACTGTAGATTAATCTATGGCATGAATCTTAATTTTAAGAAAAGTAGGCTCTTTAGTACGTCACGGAACTTCTTGTTCCATCTGACTATGAGGGAAGCGGCTAACTGGTAGCATGCTGAACTTCTATGCCCAAGGTGCTGGTTCAAAGCCGGACAAAGTCGCCGGATTTTCTAAGAGCGCTAAAAATCCGTCAGCATGCTTTCCTTCGGAGGGGAAGTTACAACGTTCGTTGCAAATTGTTGGTTGCGGTGGCATCTAGCAGCCAAGTTCACAGCTAGGTGTCGCTGACGTTAGTATTTGGTACAAAATTAAGTTTTACTACCTAAAATTGACCGTCTGCAGACCTTACCTGAATTACAGACTAATACAGTCATCACAAATAACACCGTTTATCAGACAGATTCTACACACACCCAATGTACACGGGGTTACATGACCACCTTGTCGCAGCCCCTAAACTGAGGAACCAACCAACATCTCTGCGGGAGATAAAATTTTGCGTGAAGAAGTAACAGACTGTTAGATAGTTACACATTAGTTCCAAACCTTGCATAAGGACAGTGTGATCACAAGTATAAAAATTAACCCCAAATGACAAGAAGGTTATCCCCATAAGACAGTAAAATGTTAAAAGTATGCATAGAAAGACGAAAAAATGTTAACTAACCTCCAATTGTAAAATACTTTCTCGCAATAAATGAGGTCTGATCCTCCTACGAAAACCTGCATATTTTGCCTATTATAGCCTATCCCCTAGTTTGCCCGGTGAAATCTACCTCCGCCTTCCGGCGTGCCGAGAGGAATTTATTTTTGTTTGTTTGTGTGTATAAACGCGCTAATCTCTGGAGCTACCTGTCGGATTCGAAAAATTCATTTTGTACATGGAAGCCTGATTCAAGAGGAATAGTTTAGGCTATGTAGCATTAGGCTACACCACTCAGGTAACCATAAAGATTGATTTTTGTTCAGTAAGTCGGAAGAACAAGATCTCCCGAACAGCTTCAATAATACCTAAGTCTATTGTTGCCTGGCGCCGGCCCCGTGGTGTTGGGGTAGCGCACCTGCCTCTCACCCGGAGGCCCCGGGTTCGACTCCCGGCTCCATCAGGGATTTTAGAAACTGACGTGAGGGCTGGAACGGGGTGCACTCAGCCTCGTGAGGACAATTGAGTAGCTGTCTGACAGTGAGGTAGCGCCCCGATCACGAAAACCAAGATTAACGGTCGAGGTGACTCAATGCGCTGTTCACGTATCACCCCTAATATCTGCAGGCCAATTGGCTGGGCAGCGGTAGCTTGGTAGGCCTAGGCCCTTTAATGGGCTGTAGTGCCAGGGGTTATTATTGTTGCCTGGCAATGCGGGCTCCATCACGTCGCCCCTACCAGTGTACTGCTGCAGAATTGCAAGCTGCTTATAAATTGCAGTCAAGGGGAGTAATTAGTGCAAAAAGATTTCTTAGGCCCCTTAAAACAGTTATCATTATGACAATAGTATGCCTCTGAATAAGGGCGATGGTGTTGGTGCAATATACTTAGGTTATCAGCTGCAATAAGCGTTGGTGCTTTCAAATTTACTTTCATTTATTCCGATGCTTATCCTTGAACGCTCCAGTTCTGTAGTAGTATTCATTATCATCCATAAAACACATAAATCCACCGGGCGAAGTCGGGCACTACTGCTAGTCTCGAATATTTAAGTAATTTTGTAGTACAACTTGTTAATTGATATAACTAAATTGAAAGGGTTGCCGGAAGGGTTACCACCCGTCCCAGTATTACCGCGGTCAGTCCGAGAATAAAGAAATTCGTGTCCAGAGTCCGGACAAATTCCGGTTGTAATTCCTTTTTCCACCGATTACTGTAGTTAAATCAACCGCGTGCAACTTCTATACTTAGATAACACTGGTCAACAGCATTTTTGTTACAAAGAAGCTGAATGGTGTTCTTAGCTAATTCGTGGGTGCTTAATTCGAAAATGAATTCCGTTTTCGTCAATCGGGCTCATTTTTAGCCTACATTTCACATTTTGCAAAAATGAGGAAAAAGTAGTCTTTTGAGATCGATCCGGGCTGTCAGGCTGGCTGTGTGTGTGTACCCCCCTATCAACTCCTAAATGGCTGCAGAAATCGAATCCAAATTAGGTATGAGTAAAGATCTATACCTGAATATCTCAAGCCAATATTTTAAAATTATATCAATGCTACCAACTGCTGAAAAACCGCAATTGAAATTTGAGCTCCATGTTGTAGGCCTATATCTTGGAAGGTATGAATGGGAGCTTTTCCAAAATTGGCACACATACAGATAATAATATTTCAGTTTAATTGCATGGCAGTGTTGCCAAAATGATTCTAAGCCTGCTGATAGGTCCAATTTTTAAATGCATATAACTTCTACACTATCAATTCGATTTCAACCAAATTTCGTATGTACTATGTGTACATAAACAGATATGACTGAGCGTATTCTTAAAAGCCACCAGGGCTGCCAACTGTTAATAAATGCTCTCTCTCTATTTTCTTATCCAAATACCAATATATCAGAAAGTATGCAAGCCGAGCGCTTTGAACTATGCTCACGTATAGTACCTGACATTCTAGATTAATTTGGAGTAACTTATGTACGTCAGTGCCACCAACATGATTCGAAGCCTGCTGATCGGACCAATTTTTAAATACATGTAACTTCTATACTATCAAATGGATTTCAACCATATTTCGTATGTGCTATGTGTATCATAAAACAGATATGTCTATGCTTATTCTTAAGAGCAACCAGGGCTGCCAACTGTTAATAAATGCTGTCTCTATTTTTTACCCTATATATTTATTTATTATTTATTTATTTATTTATTTATTTACTCGAGTCAAAAGCATTACAACATACACAGAGGGATGATACACAATGTTAAAAATAAATAATACATACAACAATGTCTCGAATTAGATTGTCTTTGCCCAGAAACGGGCCACTGTCACACCCTTTTCATGACCTTCCATTAACTCCTGCGTTGTGCAAGAGCACGGGCACAGTTCACAGGAACAAAGGTGTATCATGGTCTGTCTCTCCCCACACTCACAGAGTTCTGATTCCTGTAGGTATCCCCATTTGTGGAGATTAACTTTGCATCTCCCAACACCAGTCCGAAGTCTGTTGAGTGACCGATTTTTTACCCTAATATTGATATATCAGAAAGTATGTAAGCCAACAGCTTTAAAAAAAATTGCACACGTATAGTACCTGACATTCTAGATTAATTTGGAGAAACGAATATACCCTGCTGCCAACATGACTCTAAGCTGCTGATAGGTCCCATTTTAAAATACATGTAACTTCTATACTAACAAATGGATTTCATCCAAAATTGGCACAACAAGAGATCATAATATTTCAGATTATTTCTGTCCAACACATGCATGACATTGTTGCCAACATGATTTTACGTGCGCTGATAAATCCAATGTCTAACTGCACGTAATGTCCATGCTACCCATTGGACTTCAACCAAATTTTGTATTCTGTACCTTAAGAGATGGAACTAACAATATATTTAGTCACTAGGGCTGCCAACTGTAGTGCTATATTAGGCTACATTGTACCAGGTATATTTCGAACTAATTAGAAATGTCGATATTACCAACTTAATTTCGTCTCTATAGATTGGCATGAATCTTAAATTTTAAGAAAAGTAGGCTCTTTAGTTCGTGACGGAACTTCTTGTTTTCAATATGGTACGCTCTATCTTTAAACATCTTGAAAATGCTGCATTTTTGGTACCTTGGTATTGCTTAATTAATTTGCTTTCAGTTTTCTTGCTGATGCAAGCATTTACAAAATCCATTATAATATGGAAGCTGAGGTCGATACATAAATTTTGAGATTAGATCTGGATTCAGGGACAAATTATCTTCCAGAAACAGCTTGTTTTCTTTTCGTAACTGAAAAGAGTTTTCTTTTGGTAGACGAGTAGGCCTATAGCCTAATATATTAAAGCTGCCATCATTATATACATCAGGCGGCTTCGGTGGCGTAGTTGGTAGCATGCTGAGCTTCTAGGTCGTGGGTTCAAACCTGGCCGAAGTCGTCGGATTATTTAAGACCCTAAATAATCAATCAGTATGCCTTCCTTCGGAGGGAAATTAAAGCCGGCGGTTCCATGTCATAGTTTTATGGCATGAAAAGGAATCTAGTAACCAAGTTCAGAACTAGTTGTCGTTGACGGTGGCGGTTGGTAGCAAAAGTAGAACCTTCCACTAATTACACTGTGTGTAGGTGTAGCTCTACTATTTCCAACGTTAAAGAGAAAAACGCTTTTCCATTATTTATTTTTTTTAGTTTTCCGACAAAATGATCGTGCAAATTGTTCTGAAAATTTGAGTTAAGCTTTTCTTGTGCTTTTCTAACGATTTACTAAAAGCCAACCATAGCACGGTTTTTGAACAAAAGGGTTTTCTTCTGCGAAGCTGTAACTTACTGTACTATAAGTTGTCCTAACAATTAAGCTGCAGGATTCTTGGTATTCCATCCCTCGACTTGCTAAATATTTTCTCTAAGCTGGTACTTACGAGAAATAATGGGTTTAGAGAGTTTGGCTGTAATGATGTGATACTTCCTGGAAGACAGCGGGTATTGGAGCTCTGTAATTAGCCTAATGCTGTCACAAATGACAGCCGAGCTCTTTCCTAAATGGGAAAGCCCAACCACACCAGACCACAAGCTCTGGATAACCACAAATGAGGCAGACGCGGACAATATATTCCATAAACAAATTAATTATAATATTAGAATGTGCTAACCGACTGTGATAGCTACAAGCGCTAAGGTGCAAGGTCATGGAGCCCGGCTGCTTTGGACTCGGTAGACAGTTGGGTTCGAACCGTCCTTGAAATGATTGTCCGTGGTTTCCTAGCTTCTTCTCGAGACAAATGCCGGGACAATACTTCTCCTCGCCTAGTTTGATTCATCTTCATTCCTTTCAACTTTCAAATGAGTTCGCTGCTTCTGTCCCTGAAACCAGTTTTGTTAGTTCACGCGAATTGTCACAATCTGCTATTAATTAAAAAGACTGTTGTTGTTGTTGTTGTTTGAGTCTTCAGTCTTTTGACTGGTTTGATGCAGCCCTCAATTCGTGGGCCGATAACCTAGATGTTAGGCCCCTTAACAACATTTATCATCATTATTATTACCTCTATTCATCCCTGTCCTGAGCTAATCGTTTCATCTCTACATAGCTACCACACCCTACATCCGAGACAATCTGTTTAACATATTCTAACCATATGACCTACCTGCAGAACTTCTGAAGGGAATACGAGAAAAAAGAAACAAGAACTGTTCAACATCATTGTAAAATGCTACTACAATGGTGAAATTTCACAGGACTTCACTAAAAGTAGGACTATAACCTTACCGAAGAAAGGAAATACCACTCAGTGTTCTAACTATAGGACACTAACACTGTTGTCACACGCATCCAAAATATTGCTTAATGTGATTAAGAACAGAATTAAAAAGAAAATTGAACTACATATATCCCATGATCAGTTTGGTTTCACATCAGAAAAGGGAACTAGTGAAGCTCTCCTCGCCCTAAGAACTATCCTAGAAGGAAGAGTGAATGTTAACAGGAAGACATACGTTGCGTTCATGGATATAGAGAAAGCCTTTGATAAAATGCAAACACATTTGCCATTGACAACAAATGTTTTTAAATATCCGTATTGATGTTAGAATTAAACGTTTAAAATTACACGCCAAATCAATACATAAACAACTATATATTTTATATATTTGGACATGTTTCGACCTTCAGTGAGGTCATCTTCAGCTTAAACAGAAAGTCAATTAAGAATTGAAAACTAAAATAGCATATATGACTTAAAACTAAATTAGAAATGAAAGATTAAAGATAATAATTGTAATAAATAAGATATAGCAATAAAATGGATATCCTTACAAATGCAGTAAATTTAATTGGTATTCTGCCCGAAGGCAGGTCCGAGCCTCCGAAGAGGAAAAAGGAAGATTGTAGTTTTACGTGACCGTGAATCTTGTGATTATGAGCCACGGGACCTCCTTTTTACGTGGAATCCGAACCACAGGACATGGCATTTCACTTCGAAAATCTCACATGCATTGACCGGGAATCGAACCCGGACCGCCTTGGTGAGAGGCATACAGCTAGACCGCTGAGCCACCACGCCCCCCCTCCGAAGAGGCTACCCCCAGCCGGAGTTTACTTGCGGTAGGGTGGCCAGGGCCTTTCCGCTCCTCCTTACGTTGGCCAACAGTGCGCAGTACCTAGAACCGGCATACCATCCAAGTTCTGACTGAGCCCAATGATGCTTAACTGTGGAGTTTTCATGGGATCCGGTGTTTCAACACGGCTAGGCCATTGGCACAAATGCAGTATTAATTAAATAAATATAAGATTGGCCTTTTTACAATAATTTTAGAAAAAGTAATTAGAAAATAAGAACTATTAACGATGAGTTTAAAAATGTTAAGCTTTAAAATGTTTTATCAAAATATACAAACAAAATAGTTTAGAAAAATCAAGTTCTAAAATCAATAAAATAATTCAATTCAGCGCTTGATTAAATAAGTTGAATCCTCTTCAAATTTAAAGAAGACATCTGATACCTTAATTCCATTTCAAGAATACCGGTTTTTTTTTTCATTATCTTCTAAACGTTTTGGATAAATATTAGAATTGCTACATATCCACATTGGGGATTACAACTCAAATTCTTCTACGAATTTCCGAATTTCTCCATCCCATACAACAAGGTAGGTTGATATTAAATCATATAAAGTAGATTTTATCAGTTTCATGTGCTGGCTAATTATGTTTCGTTTATTTATATTTTTTTTTCTGACATGTATTAGTTTCCTATCTGTTAGGTTAATTCATACGTCGCCTCCGTAGCGTAGCGTCAGCATGGTTAGCTGCCGCCCCGGAGGTCCTGGGTTCGATTCCCGGCTCTGCCACGAAATTTGAAAAGTGGTATGAGGACTGGAACGGGGTCTACTCAGCCTCAGGTGGTCCAAATGAGTAGAGGGGTTTCGATTCCCACCTCAGCCATCCTCGATCTGGTTTTCCGTGGTTTCCCACTCCGTCTTCGGTACCTACTGTAAGGCCACGGCCGCCTCCTACCCTCTTCCTAGCCTATCCATCCCAATCTTCCATCCCCTCCCATCCCTCATGAGGCCCCTGTTCGCTTTGCAGGTGAGGCCGCATGGGCGACGTGCTGATCACACCTCCCCAGTTGTATCCAACCCGACCAGATGTTCCAAGCTCCAGGACACTGCCCATAGAGGCAGTAGTGGTGAGTTCCCTCGCTGAGTCCGTGGGAACCACCAACCTAGAGGGTAAATTGACTAAATAAAAAAATAAAAAATTAGGTTAATTCATGTCATCGTAATACTGGTTGGCACCTATTCAAAATTGTTAATAAACTCCGTATTGAAGAGGCATACAGGCCTTCACATTATGGTGGCGAAAGGCCATAGAATTGAATGGAGACTATGTTGAAAAATAGGGTATTGGGGAATAACATGGTGTATTTCAATCCTCAATAAATTAGAAATAAAAACATGTGTTGCATTATATATTGAACACCCATCGTATGTCCGCAACTACCACGGGTCGTTGGGGGTGGCGCAGGAAATGACCGAAACTAGCACCAAAAGGGTATGAATTAGGGTTGTCAGCAGCTAGCACGTCAGCATCTAGCATGCATTCATGAACCGTGTACTGTACAATCTAATATTCAACAATTTAAATCTGGATTCTCTACCTTGGTCAGATGTCATCACACACCCGAACGGCAATAACAAAGTTTGTTGATCACACTAATTCCTTCTCACATTATGGAAAGTTATGATTTAATACTATTCAGGTTATCTCCATGGAAATGTTTCTCGAGGAAACAGCGTGATAGCCAAGGGAAGGAAATAGTTAGCTGTCGTAACGTTATTGGGAAATGAAATTAAATGGAATAGCTCTGAGAGATTTGTGACACCTCCTGATCGCATCTTTCATTGCGTGAGTTGTATTCACTTGTTGCATGTAACTGCGTTACACTAACCGTTACAGTTACTGTACTTCGTGTAACGGGGTTGCAGTACATTTGTCAAAGTAAAGAATCGGAGTACTAATGAAACAACGATCACTCCTTCATACCTTTTCTGAAGTACACAAGAACCTCGTTTATCAGGATTAACTGCATTTTCGAATCCGGAAAAACTAAAAAAGCAAATACATCATATATATTATTTCAGTAGTATAGATCCCTCCTGCGGCGCTCGCAAGTGACCGATCGTGATAAATGAGCATTCAAATGAAAGAGAATAGACATTAGCAGTGACGAATTGCACTATAATTTCATTAATATCTATAATTTCTTAAAAAAAAAGACTTTTATAAAAATGTACGAAGTGTGCGATTTGCAGATATTGTTGCAGTAGGAAAATACGCTCCATAATCGATGTCCACTTCATATTTGGCCGCTGTGACGCCTGTTTCATGTCATTTTAACATTCTGAGGTCTTTCCTTTGTCATTTTGCGTGGATTTCAGAAACAGTAGGAATGAGTACTCAAATCGTATAATTTCATAAATATCGAATAACTGGTGAGTGTTATGATGATCCAATTGTCAGTGATGGCCTTCTTAAGTTAGGGAACGTAAAACTTGGAATTCTAACTGAAATGTAAATAGTGTTCTATATAACCATTTGGTTGAAATAAAAACATAACCTTTCTCCTTATGTCTCTCATTATAAACCTGTTGGGGAAAGTGTGGCTTATGAGCATGCCAGATTTCTCGCACCGGCCCGCTAGTGTTATAGGCTACAATCTATTAACATAAGTTATAATACCTTTTTTCAATTGTATAAAAAAAATATAAGAACACTTTTCTTACATTTACGACTCTGTTTTATGCACTAAAATATTGAGTGAGTTTTTTTCTGTTTTACATTATTGTATAGCGTTTGCCCACAGCGCGATCACGAACACGTTTTACTTATTATTTTATTTAGCGAATGGCTGTTAGTGCCGGGAGTGTCCAAGGACATATTCGGCTCGCCAGAGGCTGTAGCTGCTCCAAGCGGACACCCATGGGGTGAGCTACAAGTTCTGTTCAATTTCAAGTAGTTCCAACTTTTGCTACCAGATGTCACTGACACATAGTGGTGAACGTTGGAACATTGATAGAGCGTTTAAACGAAATCTAACCTAGAAATGTATCTCCACACAAATTTAGTTAGTGGAAGATTCTTTTACATGCCAAAAATCTATGACATGGGACCGCCGCGCCGGCTTTACTTCCCCTCCGAAGCAAGGCATAGACCTACTGAAGGATTTTAACGCTCTTAAAAAATCCGACGACTTCGGCCAGGTTTGAACCTGCGATCTTTGGCACAGCAGTTCAGCATGCTACCAACTACGCCACCGAAGCCGCATTATTTCTCAATTCCAGGCGAATGCCGAGACGGTACCTTTGATAGACCGTGGCCGAATTCCTTCCAATTTCTGTCCTTAACTATCTTGGAGGAAAAAACATTCAAGAAAGGTCGACCCCGTAAAAGAAATACTGTACAGTAGAAATACATTTTTAGCATACTTTTCACAGTTTGTAAAAAAAAGAGATCGGGCAAATGTGTGTCTGTCTGTCTGGCTGTGTGTGTGTGTCCACCCCCCCCTATCAACTCCTAAACGGCTGGAGCAATCGAAACAAAATTTGGTAGGAGTAAAGATCTATACCTGTATATCTCACGGCCATATTTGAAAAGTATGTCAGTGCTACCAACTGCTGAAAAATCGCAATTGAAATTTGAGCTCCATGTTGGATATCCTGGAAGGTATGAATGGGAGCTATTTCAAAATTGGCACACGTATAGATAATAAAATTGCAATTTAATTTCCAGGAGGCCATACGTGTCAGTGTTGCCAAAATGATTATAAGCCTGTTGATAGGTCCAATTTTTAAATCCATATAACGTCTACACTATCAATTGGAATTCTACCAAATTTCGTATGTGCTATGTACACATAAACAGATATGACTGAGCGTATTCTTAAGAGCCTCCAGGGCTGCCAACTGTCAATAAATGCTCTCATTTTTAAAATCCAAATACCCATATATCAGAAAGTGTGCAAGCCGACAGCATTAAACTATGCACACGTATAGTACCTGACATTCTATATTAATTTGGAGTAACTACGTCAGTGCTACCAACATGATTCTAAGCCTTCTGAGAGGTCCAACTTTAAATACATGTAACTTCTATACTATCATTTGGATTTCAACCAAATTTCGTGTGTGCTATGTGTACCATAACAGATATGACTGCCGATTCTTAAGAGTAACCAGGGCTGCCAACTGTTAATAAATGCTGTCTCTATTTTTGTTACCATAATATCAATATATCAGAAAGTCTGCAAGCCAATAGTTCTAAACTTTGCACACGTATAGTACCTGGCATTCTAGATTAATTTTGAGTAACTAATATAGGCCTACGCCAGTGCTGCCAACATGATCCTAAGCCTGCTGATAGGTCCAATTTTAAAATGCATGTAACTTCTAGACTAACTAATGGATTTCATTCAAAATTGACACAACAATAGATCATATTATTTCAGATTATCTCTGACCAATACCTGTATGTCATTGTTGCCAACATGATTTTACGCGCGCTGTTAGATCCAATGTTTGACTGCATGTAACGTCCATGCTATCCATTGGACTTCAACCAAATTTTGTATTCTGTACCTTAAGAGATGGAACTAAGAATATATTCAGTCACCAGGGCTGCCAACTGTAGTTCTCTATTAGGCTACATTATGGCAGGTATACATTATTTCGAACTAATTAGAAATTTCGATATTACCAACTTAATTTCGTCATTAATCATTGGCATGAATCTTAAATTTTAAGATAAGTAGGCTCTTTAGTTCGTCGGAACTTATTGTTATTACTTTCGATCCGGATAAACCGGAGATCCGGATTATTGAGGGCCGGCTAAACGAGGTTATTGTGTACACAAAATACCTGTAGGAATGGTCCGAAAAAAAAATTGGAGATGATGTAGGCCTAGTAATAGATGTTTACTCCTCCGCTGTCTATAATCCTCCCGCCGTCCCAAATATGATCACGACTTATATAGATGAAATTCCAGCTGTGCCCCCCCCCCCCCGCTCCCCCCCCCCCCCCCCCCCACTACGCGCGTGAATTATCGTCAAAGACAGCATAGCCAACCCCACGCTTACTGTAATACTCAATGCTTATTTCCCACCGTGTTCCGCTAGCTTCCCGCGGCCAAAACCGCACCTCGACTCGACCATTCTAACCTTCGTTTTGTCCAATCCAATGGTTTTTGACAATGGTTACAGCCTAACGCGTCCAGATCAATGTTTCATTTTGTCAACCGTGCCTCGCTAGGTCGTTACGTCTACCGTGTGGTGTATTTTATATCGGACATGTTGGCAACTAGTGACGTTAATGTGTGCGCCTCATTGTGAGCGCTTTGGAGCAGGGGCGTATATAAAGGGGGTGCTGAGGGGGCTCCAGCATAAAATAATTGTGAATTTGGTTGAACCCTAATCTTAACTTATTGGCTAAGTTATAATCAATATAAAGATTGAAATTAGACTAACTCGTGATGTAGTGGCTAGCATTCTTGGCTGCCACTCTGGAGGTCCAAATTCGATTCCCGGCTCTACCAACAAATGTTGATTCTAGTCTGAGGGCTGGAACGGGATACACTCAGCCCTGTGAGGCAAAACTGTGAATTGCACAGTACGGTAGACTGGTTTTAAGAAATAAATTATCAACTTGTAAAAAAACAAACAAAAAATTCCTCTCGGCACGCCGGAAGGCGGAGGTAGATTTCACCGGGCAAACTAGGGGATAGGCTATAATAGGCAAAATATGCAGGTTTTCGTAGGAGGAACAGACCTCAATTATTGCGAGAAAGTATTTTACAATTGGAGGTTAATTAACTTTTTTTCGTCCTTCTATGCATATTTATAACATTTTATTGTCTTATGGGGATGGTAACCTTCTAGTCATTTGAGGTTCGTTTTTTATACTTGTGATCACACTGTCCTTATACAAGGTTTGGAACTGATGTGTATCTAACAGTCTGTTACTTCTTCACGCAAAATGTTTGGTTCCTCAGTTTAGGGGCTGCGACAACGTGGTCATGTAACCCCGTGTACATTGGGTGTGTGTAGAATCTGTCTGATTAACGGTGTTAATTGTGATGACTGTATTAGTCTGTAATTCAGGTAAGGTCTGCAGACGGTAAATTTAAAGTACAGTAGTAGTGCCTAATTTTGTACCAAATACTACCGTCAACGACACCTAGCTGTGAACGTGGCTGCTAGATGCCACCGCAACCAGAAACTTGCAACGAACGTTGTAACTTCCCCTCCGAAGGAAAGCATGGTGAGGGATTTTTAACGCTCATAGAAAATCCGGCGACTTTGGCCGGCTTTGAACCAGCGACCTTGGGCATAGAAGTTCAGCATGCTACCAGTTAGCCCCTTCCCTCATAGTCAGATGGAACAAGAAGTTCCGTGACGAACTAAAGAGCCTACTTTTCTTAAAATTAAGATCCATGCCAATGATTAATCTACAGTATATTAACCTATCTAGAATAATGACGAAATTAAGTTGGTAATAACGAAATGTCCTAATTAGTTCGAAATACTGTATACTGTACCCATGCGAGTAATCTCGAGGGAAAATATGCTTCCGCCTCCAGCTAGCGTCAGGACTCGGGCGTGTACCGTCTCCCCATTGAGCAGTTGCATATTTTGGATTTGAGGCTAAAAGGTATCAACTCTACAATGATAAGGCACAACTCTATTCTAAAACTTGAATTCAGTAATAAAATTCATGGCTTCAAACAAACAAAACAATCCCCACAAACATAAACCAAAATCAAAAAAAAATATCTCCACAATCCACTAATATGAACATAATATAATCATAATAAAATCATATAACTCAAACCTTTACACTTATATCAACTTTACAATGATACGCTAGTGCGCTGATGCACATACAACTTCAGAAACAAACTGTACTTTAATTCTTCTGTCATCCAATGTGACTTCATTAATTCTACAAAATTATTTATTCCTTAAACCTTGTCTTAATTTGACAATAATGTGTATCGTGTGTGTGTTTGATCTTTCTCTTCCCACCAAATGCTTTACATGCATTAGCCTATTCTGGTGTTGCACAGCATTCTCCGTACAACTCCATAATTATGTAAGCTACCCCTACACTTCCTCTATTTATATAGTTCCACTGCATGCCGTTTGTGATTTCATCTTAAAACCGTTAATTATTGCTGTGTCGGATGGTACAATTAAACTACCCTTGCGCGCGTAGCCTGTGGCATCCAGTAGCCAACTTCTGAAAAAGATGTCAGTGACAGTACAAATGCAACGTCCAACCCTTCGTTAGATTGCTAAAATTATGAACCATCAGGATGATCTATAATTAGCAATGTGTTCTCAAACCACATGACTTCATTACTCAATATAACAATGTTTCATCTCATGTCATTAACAGGGTCTAAAATCTGTTCTTTTCAAACTTTCTTTCACGGTTCGGTTGACCGTCCCGACCCTCTTCCAAGCGGCCTGTACACAATAGCAGTGGAGTGAGGTCCTACCGTGCCTCGACCCTCGTTTCATGCCATATTTCTTACCTCCCCTAAGCAGTATAAGATTTTAACAGACAAATACCGTGGTCCTAGTGACACACATATCCCAATGGATTTAAACTGAATATTATGCAAACAGGTACTGGATGAGCTTAACCTTTACTCCTACCCTGAGGAAAATAATAATTGGCACCAAATAGGCCCATTTCAACATGAAGGTACGAGATTCATAAAACATTGGTCTAGTAGGTAACCGGTATCTTTAATAAATGCTGCGGTCAGTCATAACATGCTGCCGTAATACGATTCGCTTCAACGAGCCGAATCACTCAATAATAAGTTCTCGGGCGATCAGATAGAGTGCAGAGATGTCCATCGTTTTCCTCTCACCTATCACGGGATTCAAACCCGGAACATTCCATATCCATCATCAGAGTTAGGGTCCATTCACTAAATACACTCTGGTACAAAGCACATCTCCAATTATGCCCACGGCATACGAGATTTCATACGAAGAATAGATTACCTGGTTCCTTACCTAATGCTATGATCTTCGTCCTATAATTATTAAGAGAATTCTATCAATTACTCTATAAGCTTTTACATAAGCTGCAAATTCAATTCACTAGAAGCTCTTCCATTCCTGGCATAATTATATTCCCATGAATACAATATATTCTGATATAAAACTCTTTTCTTAATCCCGTAACGTAATCTTACTGTATAATCTTATTGCTTAGATCGATAAGTCTTGCCGTTAGCGTAAATACTCCTTGCTTACAACATTTTTACCTGATGCGTTCATTCCTACCTTTTATATATTCATAATAATAATTATTATTATTCTCACTGACATAAATAACCAAAATCCGACACAACTAATCATCTTCAAAATCGAACAACCGTGTTCGTTTCATTTACATAACTGATTTGCCATTTTTAATTAATAGTGGTAACGATTAATCCACTCATTGATGCAAAAACATCTCAACTCTATTAAAATCAACACAATAATGATTAAACTTGGAGAGTCTATCTCCTAATCTGATTCTTTCTGGCATCTTTATAACTCTGAAATCACATTACATGCAGTGGCCTATACCTCTACTTAAACATAATTTGTGGGGTACTTACATATCGGCTCATCATGGTGGCTCCAACCACTCATATCCTTCCGGGTCGCCTGCCATATGCAGATTTAGTGCGACATTTGCATCTTGAATACACACATTTCATGATACATATCTTCCGTTAACCACACGGCACTTTGCATTTCTATAGAGAAGTTATTGCTTCCAAAACACATGACACTTTATAACACTTCTTAAACCATTAATTTAAAAGATATTTCACATATGATTTATATATAACACACGTCACTCTGTACACTTTTCATTGGTTGAAATTCCCTAGCAAAGATATCAAAATTGCAGGTGTCGACGGCATCTCCCGTGCTCCTACCAACTCCTGATTGAAAGTCTGGTTCAATTGCCCTCGGAATTCACCAACAGTTTATTCATAATCCTACGGTAAGCTTCCTGATTTGCATAAATAGGCTTACTTCCGTCCTGAGCGTTACTATTTGGTTTTCTTAAGACATTACCAAATGCTTCGTAAAGTTTCTCCCAGCGCATTCCAGCGTAATTAGACATGTATGATCAGTCAATATTTTATACATTGCACTTAACACTGTACATAACTTTACATAGATTATTATTTACAATAGTTCTGCAACTTATCTCACACGTTGCTTCCTAAGTGAACACACCATTGTTCGTACTGCTGACTACACATGCAGCACGACTGTCTTTAATAAAAGCTTACTAAATGTTTCACTGCACGGCTTCCCAAGTCGAAGTCCAATAATAATAAAAATGCATTATTATCTTCTCACTTGGTGCATTACGATGTGCGGTGAATATAATGGTTCACTCAAATGTACAAGTCTTTGTTTGAGCGTCCTTCCTGGGGCCGGACCGCCATACGTTCCGCCTCAACAACTGCTTGACAACTGTGTTCTGACTAAAACTGTGCAGCGACGACTGTCTGCGACTCTCTGTGACAAACTGGGTCCAACTGGGTAGACTGCGTAAGAGTGGCTGCTATGCCAAGGGTCGACCCCCTTATATTGGATTCACACAAAAAGTAGAGCTAAATTTTCCCGCGCTATCTCGACTCCTCTCCCAGCATGATTCTGGTCTCGAAACCATGCTCATCGGGATCCTTTTTCTTCACTGATCCCAGAACTATCTGCATGCTGAAGGATCGCTCGGCCAATTAATTAATATTAATTCCTTTCTCCATAGCGTGGGGACGCTGTTTCACTGGGAATCCCTGGCGACCTCGTCAAACCCAGCCGCGAACAACCATAGTCTATGTTCTTCCGCACTTCATTAAATATGCGTCAATTTCGCAGATTAAAGGCTCTAAAACTAGCCTCCTGGCTAAAGATTCGCCTGTGTGCAACACTCATGTCATTGCGTTACTCCAATCACGAGTAATCAATGATTTTCCTTGGGATCTCTCCCCATTCTTCTTCGTCCTATTCTCAGTCGGGGAAAAACTGGGTCATTATTCAAGCCCCCAACCTCTTCCAGACGACATATCGAGGTCAGCAAGATTGACGTGGCTCCAAGGGGCACCTCCCACAATTCTGGGCCTATTAGTAAAACGTCAAACTCTGCACTTTCTGTGCTCCGAGTCCAGCATAGCCTACTCCAAGTAGTCTAATAATGCTGTATTCCGCTCAATTTCCCTGCATTATTTTAATAAATAATGTCATTATCAACTGAAATCACACCAGTGATTAAATATACACTTTTCTCTAGGGGTTTTTACAATGAAACTCCCTCAACAGACCTCGGGTTCGTTCCCTGGTGGAACCTTTATACTGAGATCACAGTCTCTGAGATCCACGTTCGATATCAGTCAGCATAACCCCCTCGGGTTCAATACTAGGCATAATGCAGCCTAATAGAGCAATACAGTTGGCAGCCCTGGTGACTGAATATATTCTTAATTCCATCTCTTAAGGTACAGAATACAAAATGAGGTTGAAGTCCAAAGGACGTTACATGGATTTAGACATTGGATTTATTAGTACACGTAAAAGCATGTTGGGAACAATGTCATGCCAGTGCTGGTCAGAAATAATCTGAAATATTATGATATCTTTTTGTGCCAATTTTGGATGAAATCCATTTGTTGGTATAGAAGTTGCATGTATTTTAAAATTGGAGCTATCATCAGGCATAGAATCATGCTGGCAGCACTGACTTATATTAATTACTCCAAATTAATCTAGAATATCAGGTGCTATACGTGTGCAAAATATAGAGCTGTTGGCTTGCATGCTTCCTGATATATTGATATTAGGGTAAAACATATAGACTCCATTTATTAACAGTTGGCAGCCCGGATTGCTCTTAAGAATACTTATAGTCAAATCTGTTATGTTACACATAGCACATACGAAATTTGGTTGAAATCCAACTGACAGTATAGAAGTTACATGTACTGTATTTAAAAATTTAAAAATTAAATCATGTTGGTAGAACTGACGTATATAAGTTACTCCAAATTAATGTAAAATGTCAGGTAATATACGTGTGCATAGTTTAAAGCTGTCGGCTTGCATACTTTCTGATATATTGGTATTCGGATAAAAATAGAGAGAGCAATTATTAACAGTTGGCAGCCCTGGTGGCTCTTAAGAATACACTCAGTCATATCTGTTGTTTAAGTACACATATTACATACAAAATTTGGTTGAAATCCAATTGATAGTGTAGACGTTATATGCATTTAAAAATTGGACCTATCAGAAGGCTTATAATTATTTTGGCAACACTGGCATGTATGGCCTACTGTAAATTAAACTGATATAGTATTATCTACATGTGCCAATTATGGAATAGCTCCCATGTATACCTTCCAAGATATCCAACATGGAGCTCAAATTTCTATTGCGTTTTTTTAGCAGTTGGTAGCACTGACATCTTTTTCAAATATGGGCCTGAGATATTCCGGTATACATCTTTACTCATACTAAATTTGGTTTCGATTGCTGCAGCCGTTTAGGAGTTGATAGGGGACACACACACACTCAGCCAGCCAGCCAGACAGAAGGACAGACAGAATGACAGACACATTTCCCCGGATCGATCTCATAAGTCTACTTTTTCCTAATTTTTGCAAAGTGTGAAAAGTAGGCTAAAAATGAATGTGATCTCGTCAATGGCGTTGTCTTGGCAACCTCTGATAGCTCATCCCTCATCAATTTAGAAGCGTTGTCATGGTAACCTCTAATGGCACTTGGCATTTTCTTTAATTCCGAAATCATTTTTCTCAACCCCTGGCGTATGGTGGGTCATATCAAAAATTCTTTCAGACAAAAGTTTTAGGTAATTATTAGGGGAATAGTTTCCATTTTGTACGGTTTTGATATTGTGCCTATTAAAAGAGATATGATTAATGTTTCCCGAAAAACCCACTTTTCCCCACCCCTTTAGTAAATGGTTGATGCTATCAAAAAACTTGTTTGACATACATTTTTGGCACTCATCCGACACAAATTATGAACTTTGAATGGATTCGATATTTCACGTATTAAGAGAGTTATAGCAAAATTTCATTTTTTCGATAAAGGCCCCCCATTTTCACCCCCTTCGACCAACTTTGCCCATTAACGAACTCGACCGAGATTTTAATGGGATACTTATTATGTTAAAAATTCAAACTGATTGTGGCAAAATTACGGCAGTGTCCACAAGAAACGGATATATATATGTATATATATATATATATATATATATATATATATATATATATATATATATTGAACCCTTATTGATCTTCGATAAATAAGTATTCATATTTATTATTATTATTACTACGGCCCAGGCAGTACTTGAGGAAGTCGACATGGATATAAGGGAGGCTAGCATTTCGTAATATTGCAACAGGAGCTGAGCTGGTAGCTATTCTTGGGGGACGGGTAGAATTAGTCGGGTTCAAGGCCAAATTGAGCAACTACTGTACCAAAATTGGAAGCATAAAGGAAGGATCACGAGGCACTTGCAACGAACATACGATTGAATCAGCCAATCACAAGAGACCAAGCCATGACCACGCGGTGGACAGCGTCAGTAGTAAAAAGCCCGCGGAAATGGATATCTAGAGAACCGCCGAACGGATTAATCTCCGCACGAGTGAATTGAGACGTTTGATTTATTTGAAGAAGAATGACACTAGTCCCATCTTTGTGAGACAAAAACTCTGGAAGTTTTTATCCGACTCCACCCCACTCCTCCGCCCTGTCAGGTTTCTAATAAATAGTTTGGCCTGACGCCACTCTAAGTCATTCTTTTTTGGAGCCGTGAGGGGCTTACTTCACGCCAGTTTGTATTGTGATTTTTGACGCTCGAAATTATTAGAAGTCATTCTTTGTGGAGCCTTGAGAGGCTTACTTCACGCCAGTTTGTATCGTGATTTTAACGCTCTGAATTTGGTTAAGTCATTTTATTTGGGAGCTCTGAGGAGCTAAAGTCACAGCGATTGCATTATCGAATTTTAAAGCTCGAATACATTTTTTTAAATTCTGGAATCAACTTTATTTTGTGAGCTAAATATTTCACGCCAGTGTGTGATAACTTGTAACATTTACTTAAAGACGACGAGTTCAGCTCTAAGGGGGAAGTATTGTAACACCCTAATTAGCGCTCACCGGAGCAAAGGTCCACAGTACAGGACGGAAATACCGAGCAAGATAGCGACTGCTAGTGCAGCCAAGATCTTAAACTTGTTAACGAGCCAGTGACGTGGTCTCGAGGTGTATATTTATGTACATATTGCAGTGTATTTTATATGTGTTTTATTGTGCGTGTGTGCGAGATATTTAGGGCCAGTCTTCGCTATTAATCGCATTAGGACAATTGTGGGTGAACTGAGTAACCTGCAAGCGATTATAGATAGGTAAGATAATTAACATTGAACTTTTCTGCCAAGGAGTCGATACCAAGATGATCAGCACGTGGTTTGGAGTTGGGATGAACTTCAACAGATCAACGCAGACGACTACTATGGAGTGCGAATTTGTCCATAGGGGCAATGGGTTGAGGAGGATGTCCTTAGTTCTACAAGCAGAGCGGTGATGTACAACAATTGGATTATTTCAATTATGTAGTTAGATTTGGCCGGGGAACTTTGTAAATAGTCATGTTTCTTTTCTTGTTGTTTAGAGTTTTTCTTGCCCCGACACTCAATGTTTTTAAATGTCCGTTGGCGCGTGGCCAAAGTGTTTTGTTAGATATCTGTTTTTCCTTGAGTCATATGTACTGCGCGCGGCGTGCGTGCGTGATTTTTATCCTTGCAAATGCGGAACCCGTTACATTCGATAAATGGTGCTTTATTAACGTTAATATTTGAAATAGGAATGGGAGGAAATTACTGTAAGATATTACTGTAAGGTTATTATTCATATTAGGGTTGCCAAGCGCACCAATTTCAAAGTAATTTGTAGAACACCTTCGTTCTAATTTTGATAGATTTTTTTGAGTCCTTTTCAGGTTGACTAGTCACGGAATAGAACGGTGGCGCCAGCATGTGGATATTATTTGTGTCTTTTTATTTCAGGGTCTGTCAAAACCCATACGTGTGATTGTGTGTGTCACTGTGTCAAGTGTGTGTTGATTTTACGTGAGGAGGGGGTAGAGGTCCTACCGCCCTCATATTTTTGCTGCTGTTTTTTTTTTGATGGAAAGACATGGTGCTCTAGGGAGACCGCTGTTTCTTGTCCATATTTATTCTGACACACACACACGTATTATTGTGCTTTGGGGCACACTTCTTCGAGATTCGACCCCATGTCCTGGGAGGTCGAGGTTTTTGACACGTGGGTTGACAGACATGCAGAGTTCCACAAACCGCCCGTTTTGCCTGGTGACTTATTTTTGATAGGCAGTCCTGATTGTCCGACTGACCCCTTTAAGCTTTCATGTAGCAAACCTGTTCATTGTGATGGTGATTTTTAAGCCATAATTAATTGGGGAGTTTGCCATGTGTGTAACGGCTTGTTGTACGTTGTATGGGTAAAATATTGTATTATTAACGTAAATGTTGGCTGTGTGCCTATTGTTTTGTTGATGACTCGATTCATGTAATTTTGTGTGTCACACCCGTGCGGTGTAGTGGTAGAGTACTTGTAAATTTTGACAGCGGTCATTTTGTGTATTTTTTGTATTTGGTCACGTGTTAATGTACTTGTGTTGATTTGTGTGAGAAGTCCTAAGTTTTTAGGCAGTAAATGTTGCTACGGCAATTTGATTCCAATTTCACGCGGAAATTTTGTGTTTGTTTATATTAGATTTAGGAAGTGTCGGTTTAGTTTTAAGTATTGTAATTGTGCTCCCCCGTGTCGGTCTAGCTCTAAAAATGTGGATTCGTTGTCTGAAGGATCATTCTGGATGATGACGAATCACGCATTCATTGTACACATCGTGATCCATGTAGAACGGCATACACACATAAATGGTCACTTTTGTATTTTATCTTAGGGACACTTGGTCCAGGGAATTAATCTCTCCAGAGATTTTCGCCTAGTTTTTTTTGGCATTTTTATTAAGTGGGAGTAAGATGGGAGTTTTTGTTGTATATTTGTTAAGTGTAAATATGGTGATTTGTTATTAAATTCATTTGTTTTAACCCTGGCTTCACTCTTTCCTGCATGTTATTTTGTTATATGTTACCCTGCAAGTTAATGAAGCGCCTTGACAACAACTTACGATATGAACCGTTACACCCCCCGAAACTGAGTCTCATATGCTTCTTTGCAAGGGTTCATAAAACAAAAATGGCGCCCAACGTTGGGATTTTGTTGTTGTTGCTTCGCTGACCTCATATTTATTTCGTTGAGAAATGATGCCAGGTCAAGCGGACATGTAAATTCAGTAAATGGAGGCGATGTTGTACCGCCATGTGCATTAGTAAAATCACTGAGTTCCTAAAGTTAGAGATATTGAACAAGGTTAGAATTTGATATTGTATTTGTTATAAACTTGTTCTGGCGCCCGGCATTAAAATTAGAAATTTGCATTATTATTGAACTCAGTCAAAGCAGGAAGATGTTGCCTTATATTTGACACTTAATTGACTTCGGTTAATTGGTGTTTCGTAAATTCTGTTGGTTAGGAATTTAAAAGCAGTTCACCAGGGGTTATCTTGTTGTTTGGGAATAAGTGTCATTGTATTCAGTAAATTTTGTTACTGAAATTTTCATTAAATTAGAGCCAGTAATATTTAAATGTGTGACATGTATGTGTGTATATGGCTGAAACCTTGGCCCATAACCATGTTTTCTCTGAATATATTTTTGTGTGTGAAATGGCGATTGTTGACGAAATTAAGGAATTGTTGGAACAGATGTCGATCCAAATGTCCGCGAAAACGGAAGAACAATTAGTCCAGATATCCGTAAAGACGGAAGAACAATTAAAAGAACAATTAGAAGCTCAGCGGGAGCCTAATGATAAACAATTCGAAAGTCAGCGTGAGAAGAGCGAAAAACAATTACACGACATGAGCGATAACATTTCGGTCCAGTTACAAGCGCAGAAGATAGACTGTGAAAAACAATTACACGACATGAGCGGTAATATTTCGGTCCAGTTAGAAGTCCAGAAATTAGACACGGACAAACAATTAAATGAACTAAATCACAAATTGTCGGAATAGGCGGTAACACAAACGGCACAAACCGAACGATTGGGAAAAATCACTAATGACATTGATCAGAGCGTTAAAAAGTAGAGAAACTGGCAGGCGAGGTCGCGGAGAACAACGTCAAACAGTTAGGCGAAATTAAGAAATTGGAGGCGAAATTTGATAACAAATTAGTACAATTTGACGAGATGGTGGCAGATAAACTCAGGCAGATAGAGGCAGCAAGTGTCAGTAACACCGCGGGAATGAAGAAAACCCAAGAGAAACTACAGCAGCAAATTAATTCGGTAGACAGCGACGTGCTGGAATTAATAAAGGAAATTGATAAAGTCGAGGTTAAGGCTGAAACCGAACGGATACACTTGCGGGAGAATTTAGAGGAGCAACTAGGCAAAACACAAGAAATCATAAGAAAAGAGATGGAAGGCCAGCTAATAAACACACAAGAGGTCATAAGACAAGAAGTAGGAGAGCAGCTCGTCAAGACTCGGGATAATCTGGGAGAACAGCTAATAAAAACACAAGAGGTTATAAGAGAAGAGGTCGGGGGACAGCTAGTAAAAACACAAGAGATCATAAGAGAGGAGGTTGGAGAACAGATACGTGAAGAGCTAGAGAAAAATCAGGAAAGGAACGAGGAGAAAATTAATAGCTTGAAAAGTAGGATCCGGCGAGATTGGGACCAGCAGGCTCACGCAAATAAGGAAGACCGGCTGACAGTTTTAAAGCGAATGCAGGCATTGGAGGAAAATGTAAAGTCAAAATTACAGGAACACTCAGAGTTAATCATCAAAAACGAGATTAGATCTTTAGAGAATGCGACAGTATTTTCGACTGAAAATATACCGGAGAAGCAAACAAGTATTGGAAGTCCTGCAGGTTTGAAGTTGGCTGAGGATACGAGCCGGGGTCAAAGTCCCAGACTAACGAGTAATGCATTCCAGCAATACAGGGGGGAGACTTCAACACCGCAACCGAACTTGGCACCAGCCCAAGTTATCCAAGTCATTCGGGGTAATGATTTTAAGCCCGATAAGTTTAAGGAACATTCAGGAACTACTCCCAAAGCATTTCTACGACAATTAACTGATTACTTTAATGACCAGCACATCGGCCCTGAGAAACAATTAAGACTAGTGGAGAAATTTTTAGAAGGACCTAGCCTAACCTGGTTTTTAAGTTTCAAGTACACGTTCACAGACATGGCTCAATTCCGCGAGGCATTTTTGAAGAAGTTTTGGAGCCCTTCGTTACAGCAGGGGTTGAGAATGGACCTGTACACGCGCAAATATCATAGTACGCATCCAACCCGTTTTTCAGAATTCTTCAGTCAGCAATTGGTAAAATTCAGAGATTTTGACGACACGCCTAGCGAGCCAAATATGGTTCTAACCATCGGGAAACAACTCCCAATGCACATCCAACAACTATTAGTCGCAGGGAACATTCAAACCGCAGTCCAAGCCGAAGAATTACTCAGACACTTAGACGAAACGAGTATGGTGAGCCCACAGATAGGAAGAAGGAATCTGGAATGTGTCAACACGGCAGAGGTAGTTCAGGGACTCCAAAGTAACCACGGCCAGGGGAACCAAACTAAGACACAGTCCACAGGGACACAATTCACGCCAAGAAGACAAGATTTTGACGGCCGAAACCAGTTCCACAATAACAATCAGAATTACCAGAATAACCGTGGGAGATACAATCAGAACAATCAAAATCAAAACAATCAGTGGACGTACCAGCGGGAGTACACAAATTGGAGGGGAAACCAGAGACAAGGTAGACCTTACCAAAGAAATGGAGATGGTAGATGGAATAACGGTAGGGACTATCGCCAAGAAAATAGGGGAGATTATCGGAACAACTGGGACGAGCGATATATTGAATCACGGAAATACTTGGATCAATTAAGTACTGAAGAAGCGGAGAAAGGGGAGTGGGGGCGTGCCATGGCGAACAGACAGAGCCCAGACAACCATCAAGGAGAGGGGGCGGAGAGTTTATTGAGACAACAGGAGCGACAGAATGACAACCGGCGAAACACGACAAATGGGTCCCGGGATTTAAAAAAAACAAATGAACTGAAAGGTGATAGACTGAAAATGGAGGTCGCCAGGGAGCAAGAAGAGATGATAGTGGCCAATATAGAAGAGTGGGTAGCATTCCCGGACGACTGCCTGGAGGAAGTGGTGAAGAACCGTGAAAATGTTATCAGACAGCTACCAATTATTTACGCGCATGTTGGAGGCATGAGGGTGAGATGTTTGATTGATACAGGTAGCCAGGTGAGCTTAGTCACTGAAAGTTTGATAAAGGAAATAGGAAGGAAACAGACTGTTCCTATTATGCCGGTACCGCTAATGAAAGTCAGAGGTGTTATTCCTGATAAAACTATGAATTGTAAACAGCAAGCATTTCTGGATTTAGGAATATTGAACCATACTTTCTCACAAACATTCATTGTTATTCCAAAGATGAACTACAACATAATTTTAGGAGCCAACTTCATCTGCGATTTTCATGCTGTAATTGACTTACATAACAACACTGTAAGCTTCAAACAAGTAGAGGGGTTGAATCATGTGGGTTTAAATATGGAAGAGAGTCCGTTGGAGAGAGAGGCCAATACTTGCGTTGTTGAGGAATGCACTAATGAGGCCGGAGATAAGATCTTGATGGGGGAGCGAGTCAGCCAGACAGCAGTGCTAGAAATTGACCGCCGAGATATTTCACAGGAACTGTGGGTGCATTTGGCAGAAGAAGAAATTAGCGGAACCAAATTTGAAATTCTACTTCAGGAGCGACTTAAGGAGGCCATCGTAGGGGAACCGGATAAAAGAAGACTGGAAGAAATTTTAAGATTACACAAAGGAGCTTTTGACACCGTACCTGGGAAAGTTTTAAATTTTCAATATGCTATGCAGGTAACAGATTGGACCCCATTTAAAAGTAAATTGTACCCGATCCCAGAGAAATATTTTTCTCAGGTGAAGGACATTATTACTAACTTATTAGATTCTGGCATGATAAGGAAAGCGGCAACCCCTTACCTGAACGCAATATTGGCTGTGACCAAGCCAAACGGATCAATTAGGCTATGCCTAGACGCGCGAGTTTTGAACAGCAAACTGCTAGTTGAGCATGACCAAGCACCTAGGATTAAAGATGTTTTGAAAGGCTTCCTTGGGAAGAAGATATACTCAAGTGTTGATTTGACGAATAGTTTCCACCATCTTGAACTTGAAGAAAAATCCCAACTGTTAACGGGATTTTTATTCGATAATCAAAGTTATATCTGGTGTCGAATGCCCTTTGGCGTGAAAACTGCGGGTTGTGCACTCATTAGAGCACTCGATAGAAATCTGACTGAGGAGGTCAAGAACTTCACCACGAGATATGTTGACGACATCTTAATTGCTTCTGAGACAATGGAGGAACACCTGATAAATTTAAATAAACTGTTGGACAACTTGAGAACCATGAACTTCAAAATCAACCTAAAGAAGTCACATTATTGCCAGAGCGAGATTTTATATTTGGGGCATATAATTGATGTCGAGGGCGTGCGGCCTAATCCAGCCAAGATTGATGCTATTAAGAAATTTCCCACACCTACCAAAGTCAAACATGTGAGAGCGTTTTTGGGAGTGACAGGATCTTCAAAGAAAATTGCCCTGGTTACACAGAAATAGTAGCTCCTATGCAGGAGATGTTGAAGAAAGCGAATCGATGGTCGTGGAACGAGGAGTGCGACAGGTCTTTTAAAGCAACGAAGGATTTATTGGAAAACTGTGTGAAACTTGGATATCCGGATTTTGAGAAGCAATTTATTATTCAAGCAGATGCTTCATTAATTGGAATTGGTGCTATGCTGTACCAAGAGGACGCTGAAGAACCCAAGAAGAAATCCTATCTGGCATTTACGAGTCGTAAATTACGGAAACATGAGAGGAACTACACAGTTACGGAACTTGAGCTACTAGCAATTCTCTATTCTCTTCAACAGTGGCACAAGATGATCTATGGTTATTCCATCATTGTTAGAACCGACCACCATGCACTGACATTTTTATTCAAGACAACAATGGCAAGTGAGAGAGTTACGCGCTGGTCCATCTACATACAGCAGTTTGACATCACGATAGAGCATTGCCCTGGAAGGATGAACGTCATACCGGATGCCTTGAGTAGAAATCCTGAGGACGGAAACGAAGTAACAGCGGAAGTTCACAATATTACATTAACACCTAAGGCTCGTGAGTTTTTGGCAAGATTGAAGGATATTCGGAAGGAGCAAGAAGCAGACCCATGGATGATGATGATGATGATAAAATTCTACAGGAAGGAATTACAACCAAATTCACCGGAGTACCGAGAAGCCAGTGCTAAACAAGCGAGATTTCACTACTTAAATAACTTGTTACATAAGTACGTGGATGAGCATCATACTAAACTGCGGATCTTAGTTCCAGCATCACTACAGAGGGGATTAACTTGGCATGTTCACGAGAGCCTAGCACATATCGGCACGGATAAGACTGAAGCTACGATAGGGGAGACCTTTACTTGGCCGAAGATGAGATTCACCATTGTTGAAGTCATTAGAACGTGTACGCATGCCAGCGCAAAAAACCGAACAACTTTATTCTGAAACAACCTCCAAGACCACTGTTACCTCAGAAACCATGCGAGATGCTCGCTATTGATTGCTTTGGCCCTTAAGTAAAAGGAAAGCGTGGATGCCGACACCTTCTGGTGTGTGTCGACGTATTTTCGAAGATGGTCGTGCTATGTCCTATTCAGAAGACGACATCAAGACAAGTCCTCAGTCGAATTAAGAACAAAGTTATTCCGATGCTTGGGAAGCTGGAATCCATTCTATCAGATCACGGTACCTATTTCACGAGCAATGTTTTTAGGCAAGGTTTGGAGAGCCTAGGAATAAAACACGTATTTTCAAGCATTCGTCATCCTTGTGGAAATCCGAGCGAGAGAACAATTCGCTGTGTTGCTAAGTACTACAGAGTAATGATTCCTAACGAGCACAATAAATGGGTTGATAAAGTAGGGGAAATTGAGATGTGCATGAACACCACTAAGCACGAGTCGACGGGTCAAGTCCCACTGATTGTACACCACAACAGATTGCCAGAAAGAACTTGGGACAAGATCATTCCTTGCCCAAGGGATCCATTATTAGCGCATGATTGGCGAATCCAGCGAACGAGAGAGCACATGAGGAACCAAGCGGACCGAAGACTGAGACGGTACCGAGGAAAGAAGTTTCACCGAGAGTTACAAGAACAAGAACTAGTGCTGGTTCGTAGACCATCGATATCCGACCCTAAGAACAAAGTCTTCGCCAAATTCTGTCCGAAATTTATTGGCCCGTTCCGGGTAATTAAGAATCTGGGTAACAATGCCTACAGGCTGGAAGAAGTGAGCACTGGTGCAAAATCTGTTTTTAATAGCGCCAATTTAAAACCTTACTACAGAAGGGAACCATTTGATGACTAGGAAAGATGATGTGTGCAGAATCAGTATTGCAAAATTTTTATTTTGAAAGCCAACACCCAAATCTACGGGGAGCGCCAGAGTACGCACTTTGTTTGTAAACAACGAGCAGCTGAGACGACAGGAGTGGCAACTACTTGAGGAGAAGGGGGAGACCTAGTGAGGAAGTATGAATGACATTCCAGCGAGAAGGAGAGCACACTAATTGAGTCAGAGGGGCGTACACTCGAGCAGCTGAGTGAGATTTAAAGAGATGTGTTGTTACTACAGTGGATTTTGTTTTTGAAATCCAAACCAATAAATTGTTTCGAATTTCAAAACCTTGCTGAGGATAAATGAACCCTTATTGATCTTCGATAAATAAGTATTCATATTTATTATTATTATTACTACGGCCCAGGCAGTACTTGAGGAAGTCGACATGGATATAAGGGAGGCTAGCATTTCGTAATATTGCAACAGGAGCTGAGCTGGTAGCTATTCTTGGGGGACGGCTAGAATTAGTCGGGTTCAAGGCCAAATTGAGCAACTACTGTACCAAAATTGGAAGCATAAAGGAAGGATCACGAGGCACTTGCAACGAACATACGATTGAATCAGCCAATCACAAGAGACCAAGCCATGACCACGCGGTGGACAGCGTCAGTAGTAAAAAGCCCGCTGAAATGGATATCTAGAGAACCGCCGAACGGATTAATCTCCGCACGAGTGAATTGAGACGTTTGATTTATTTGAAGAAGAATGACACTAGTCCCATCTTTGTGAGACAAAAACTCTGGAAGTTTTTATCCGACTCCACCCCACTCCTCCGCCCTGTCAGGTTTCTAATAAATAGTTTGGCCTGACGCCACTCTAAGTCATTCTTTTTTGGAGCCGTGAGGGGCTTACTTCACGCCAGTTTGTATTGTGATTTTTGACGCTCGAAATTAATAGAAGTCATTCTTTGTGGAGCCTTGAGAGGCTTACTTCACGCCAGTTTGTATCGTGATTTTAACGCACTGAATTTGGTTAAGTCATTTTATTTGGGAGCTCTGAGGAGCTAAAGTCACAGCGATTGCATTATCGAATTTTAAAGCTCGAATACATTTTTTTAAATTCTGGAATCAACTTTATTTTGTGAGCTAAATATTTCACGCCAGTGCGTGATAACTTGTAACATTTACTTAAAGACGACGAGTTCAGCTCTAAGGGGGAAGTATTGTAACACCCTAATTAGCGCTCACCGGAGCAAAGGTCCACAGTACAGGACGGAAATACCGAGCAAGATAGCGACTGCTAGTGCAGCCAAGATCTTAAACTTGTTAACGAGCCAGTGACGTGGTCTCGAGGTGTATATTTATGTACATATTGCAGTGTATTTTATATGTGTTTTATTGAGCGTGTGTGCGAGATATTTAGGGCCAGTCTTCGCTATTAATCGCATTAGGACAATTGTGGGTGAACTGAGTAACCTGCAAGCGATTATAGATAGGTAAAATAATTAACATTGAACTTTTCTGCCAAGGAGTCGAGACCAAGATGATCAGCACGTGGTTTGGAGTTGGGATGAACTTCAACAGATCAACGCAGACGACTACTATGGAGTGCTAATTTGTCCATAGGGGCAATGGGTTGAGGAGGATGTCCTTAGTTCTACAAGCAGAGCGGTGATGTACAACAATTGGATTATTTCAATTATGTAGTTAGATTTGGCCGGGGAACTTTGTAAATAGTCATGTTTCTTTTCTTGTTGTTTAGAGTTTTTCTTGCCCCGACACTCAATGTTTTTAAATGTCCGTTGGCGCGTGGCCAAAGTGTTTTGTTAGATATCTGTTTTTCCTTGAGTCATATGTAATGCGCGCGGCGTGCGTGCGTGATTTTTATCCATGCAAATGCGGAACCCGTTACATTCGATAAATGGTGCTTTATTAACGTTAATATTTGAAATAGGAATGGGAGGAAATTACTGTAAGATATTTGCTGAACAGGTTATTATTCATATTAGGGTTGCCAAGCGCACCAATTTAAAAGTAATTTGTAGAACACCTTCGTTCTAATTTTGATAGATTTTTTTGAGTCCTTTTCAGGTTGACTTGTCACGGCATAGAACGGTGGCGCCAGCATGTGGATATTATTTGTGTCTTTTTATTTCAGGGTCTGTCAAAACCCATACGTGTGATTGTGTGTGTTACTGTGTCAAGTGTGTGTTGATTTTACGCGAGGAGGGGGTAGAGGTCCTACCGCCCTCATATTTTTGCTGCTGTTGTATTTTTGATGGAAAGACATGGTGCTCTAGGGAGACCGCTATTTCTTGTCCATATTTATTCTGACACACACACACGTATTATTGTGCTTTGGGGCACACTTCTTCGAGATTCGACCCCATGTCCTGGGAGGTCGAGGTTTTTGACACGTGGGTTGACAGACATGCAGAGTTCCACAAACCGCCCGTTTTGCCTGGTGACTTATTTTTGATAGGCAGTCCTGATTGTCCGACTGACCCCTGTAAGCTTTCATGTAGCAAACCTGTTCATTGTGATGGTGATTTTTAAGCCATAATTAATTGGGGAGTTCGCCATGTGTGTAACGGCTTGTTGTACGTTGTATGGGTAAAATATTGTATTATTAACGTAAATGTTGGCTGTGTGCCTATTGTTTTGTTGATGACTCGATTCATGTAATTTTGTGTGTCACACCCGTGCGGTGTAGTGGTAGAGTACTTGTAAATTTTGACAGCGGTCATTTTGTGTATTTTTTGTATTTGGTCACGTGTTAATGTACTTGTGTTGATTTGTGTGAGAAGTCCTAGGTTTTTAGGCAGTAAATGTTGCTACGGCAATTTGATTCCAATTTCACACGGAAATTTTGTGTTTGTTTATATTAGATTTAGGAAGTGTCGGTTTAGTTTTAAGTATTGTAATTGTGCTCCCCCGTGTCGGTCTAGCTCTAGAAATGTGGATTCGTTGTCTGAAGGATCATTCTGGATGATGACGAATCACGCATTCATTGTACACATCGTGATGCATGTAGAACGGCATACACACATAAATGGTCACTTTTGTATTTTATCTTAGGGAATTAATCTCTCCAGAGATTTTTGCCTAGTTTTTTTTTTTGGCATTTTTATTAAGTGGGAGTAAGATGGGAGTTTTTGTTGTTTATTTGTTAAGTGTAAATATGGTGATTTCTTATTAAATTCATTTGTTTTAACCCTGGCTTCACTCTTTCCTGCATGTTATTTTGTTATATGTTACCCTGCAAGTTAATGAAGCGCCTTGACAACAACTTACGATATGAACCGTTACACCCCCCGAAACTGAGTCTCATATGCTTCTTTGCAAGGGTTCAATATATATATACATAAATTATATATAAACTTTTGAACTGACGGTGGTCGGTCTGGGGTATGTGAAACGCGAAGATATGTCGAAATTTTCCGGAAGTCGAAACATGGTACCCATTGCAATAGTTAGCTTTCTTATGAAATCTACCTAAAACCTGTTTGTTTTTCTGCTTAGTAAAATATTCAGATATTTGCCATTCATACTCCATCTATCATAATAGAAAATTCATTATATAGTTACGGCTGTGAGTTTGTTTCGTCGCTGCGTGAGTCACGCTGCCCCGGGCTATGCTCTGCCTCTGTGTATTACCTGTGGCTTAAGCAACGGATTGCGAGGACAAGGGATGGTCCAGAATATTCGTGACCCAGCCAGTGATGGAAATCTCGGGAAGCCGTGAATCCTGGACGATTCTAGAAGTATTCATTGAGTCACCAGCCTGCTATATAAGCGGCCTCATCAGCGAGGGAGCGACTGTGTTTTTGAGCTAGTGCGTGCTTTTACCTGAGCGACAGTAGTGCGGCGACGTGACGTGCGAAGTTACGAAACCCTAGCGAGGCTGATTCTCCAGACAGCGAGGCAGCGTGAATCATACGGAGAGACTGAGTTTTGAGGAGTGTGTAGTTACCTAGTGCGACAGAGATATTGTGGTGAAATGCGAAACACAGGGGGCTGTTCCCAAGCCAGCGGACAGCGAAGCAGTGTGTAGTGGTGAGTGACTGGCTATCGTAAATAACTGTAGTTTGTGTACAAGGCGGATTTGCAGGTATTAATAACGAGGACAGTAGTGTGAACGTAGGCTAAGTGTGGAAGCTATAGTGACTCCTAGTGTCTTATGAAGTGAGGTTCAGTGCTTATTGTGTGGTGTACTTTTTTCCTGGCCTGCAATAAAGCTAATATTTCGTTAAAGAATCAATTGTGTTGTGCTTTCACCCACCGTAATCCATTTAACGAACTTGCCACTAGGGGTGGCACGTAACAATATTATGCTCTAAGATATTGGTTGCTATTTCTGAGTATTTTGCTGTGACAATCCCCTAAGAATACTCACAATTTTCCCCGACGAAATTGTATATACGCCCCTGCTTTGGAGGCAGTTTATTTAAAACACAAACCACGCTGTTGAACATAGCTGCCCTTGTGAAATGAGCAACAAATAAAAACACGTAACTTAGCCTACCGTATTTAAGTAATTTAGCACGGTGCAGTCGGTGCAAAAAGTGTCCAAGGTTAGTAGCGAGTATCTCCTGTTTTACATTTCTTCGGTGGCGTATTTGGTAGCATGCTGAACTGCTGTGCCCATGATCGCGGCCGAAGTCGTCGGATTTTTTAAGAGCGTTCAAATCCTTCAGTATGCCTTCCCTCGGAGGGGAAGTAAAGCCGGCGGTCCTATTTCATAGATTTATGGCATGTAAAAGATCCTTCCACTAACTAAACTTGTGTGAAGCTAAATTTCTAGGTTAGATTTCGTTGAAACGCTCTATCAAAGTTCCATCGTTCACCTCTAGGTGTCAGTGATATCTGGTAGCGAAAGTTGGAACTACTTGAAATTGTACGGAACTTGTAGCTCACCCCATGGGTGTCCGCTTGAAGCAGCTACAGCCTCTGGCGAGCCGAAAATGTCCTCGGACACTCCCGGCACTAAAAAAGTACGCAAAATAAATAAATAAATAAATAAATAAATCAATCAATAAAATATTAACGAAATGAAAGCAAAATAAAATAGAGTAAATAATAGACTAAAAATCGGGTTACCCCCGTTTTCTTTGACATTCTATACGCCTCAAATTTGAAGAATAACTAGTTGATAAAACGATACATTTTAATTTTAAAGAGTTTGTAACAGCCTATTGTGTGTTATTTGACCAAAATAACGAAATGATCGCACAGAGTACCTGTGCGCTATCTGTAGCACCTACTTGAGGGTAAGCAATGTTTCAAAGCTTTCGAATTTGTTATTGGGCACAGAGCAAATGCTGAGTCCACATAATTCCCAAGAAAAGGAAGAACAAAGCTTTGGAAGAACTTTGATCCTTAGTGGGAATCCAGCGCATCCGCTCTTCAGTTAAGTCAGCCGACGGAATTTGGACAGGTATTTAGGAGTTTTTATGTTAGAACATATAATAAAATTATAATTATCGTCGAACATAAACAGTCGTATGCAACTCACCTATAATGGTAATTAAGACACTCGTATGGTTAGATCGAGTTTTATAATAGAACATTATGCAACGAGCCTATAATGGCAATAATTAAGATACGAGTATGTTTATAAAACGAGCGTTAGCGAGTTTTATAATTTCCATACGAGTGTCTTAATTACCATTATAGGCGAGTTGCATACGACTGTTTATGTTCGACGATAATTGTAACTTTATTATATGTTTTAACATAAATATTCATAAATATCTGTTCAGTCAAGCCTCCGTGGCTTAGGCGGCAGCACGCCGGCCTCTCACCGCTGGGTCCGTGGTTCAAATCCCGGTCACTCCATGTGAGATCTGTGCTGGACAAAACGGAGGCAGACAGGTTTTTCTCCGGGTACTCCGGTTTTCCCTGTCAAAAATTTCATTCCAGCAACACTCTCCACTATCATTTCATTTCATCTGTCATTCATTTAATCATTGCCCCAGAGGAGTGCGACAGGCCTCGGCAGCCGGCACAGTTCATATACTCGCCGCTAGATGGGGGCTTCATTCATTCCATTCCTGACCCGGTCGGAGACTGGAAGCAGGCTGTGGATTTTTTCATCTGTTCAGTCACTAGAATGTTGTGATCGGGTGCTGCGATGGGTAGTATATCTCTGTTTTCCAAGCTCTCTGGCCAACCGACGCATGCGCTCTGTGTGCTTCAATGCCATATGTTCAGATTGTGCACCAGTATTCAGTAAAACTGTCTCCGAAGTCGTTTCAAAACAACGCGCTGTGTCGAAATTGGATTTATGGATATTAAGGTACAGTGCTATTTCTTGTCTCATATTCACCAGTTTATTTACGCGAACATATGGACGGTGCACTTTCGGTGATTTATATAGGCATGTTGGATTTTGAGCGCATGCGCGAAGGTATCCTTATCTAATTGGTCACCCAACTGTTTCTTGAACTTTGATTGGTGGGAGAAACTGTTTCATAATGAAAAATAGTGTTATAATGAGCCTCATTATGATACAGTTTTCTGGCACATAATAGTCAGGGTGGAACATAAACATACTCGTGTCTTTTATAAGGCTTTCGTGGCACGGAATACTGTTAAAAGTATTCATGGTTTTGAGATAAAATTTAAAATTCTAATAGAATTAAATCAATGTAGCCAAAGAATTCGTGTCAATGAGCTTACAAAAAACTAGAGAAATTCCCTCACCAGAGAGCAGCCAGAAGCTACTGTATGGATCTTGGTAGAAACAAGATGTTCAGTAAAGAACATATAGCCTACTTTCTCCTAAATGTATGAGTATAGTTATAACTCGTTGTTATTATCAAAGAGTATAATAGAACTATTCTTTGTTGAAGACCTTAGAAACGATTTACCTCTACCAAACGCCACAACCTAGATAAAAACAGCTACCATCATTGAAGAAAGAAAGATAAGAAGTATCTAAAGAATGTTATGGATCTGGAGACATAATCGACCGGACTGGCGGCGTGGCTCAGCGGTAACGTTCTCGCTTGCTGGACCGTATATTTCAGGCTCGTATCCTGGCGCAGTCAGCTGGCATTTGAGGGTGCACAAATGCGAGGGAGCCGTGTTAGTTGATTTACTGGCACGTTACAGATCCCCTTCGGGACAAAATTCTGGCACCCCGGCGTCTCTAAAAGCAACAGTAGTTGAAAGGGACGTAAAACCAATAACATTATTATTATTATTATTATTATTATTATTATTATTATTATTATTACATAATCGGCCTGACGCGGGCAACATCCAACTTTGAGTTGAGGCATGTCTTTACACGTCTGGCTGCGTATGACTTTCACAACCCTAATTGAATTAACAAATCTTCCCATGACCCTATAGAGACGTGTGTATACCAACTATGTGGATATTTTCGATTGCTATTTGGCTGAAATAAAAGTATTAATTAATATCCTGAACTAGCACCAAAGGTAGAGTTCAGAAACTATGTGAAATCGTTTTGTTCTTTACTTCAATTAACATTTTCAAATAACGCACAATAGGCTGTTACAAACCCTTTAAAATAAAAAGTAAAAATGTATCGTAGTATCATCTTGTCATTCTTCAAATTCGATGCGCATAGAATGCCAATGGTATAGTAATCAATGGAGCCCCACGTAGACTAGTCGTGACATCTAGTGGTGAAATATCGAACAATATAATCCTAACAGAGCGAGTGCATTCTAGCGGCCAGAAGAAGAAACTTTTCAATAAAATCTGGAAGTTAATAAGTAGGTCGGTGTGCAGTTACCTTTTTGGCAGCTAGATGTCTCGAGTAAATCTGCTGGCGAATTATGTTTTAATTAAATATATATTTTACACCATAATATGCACAATATAACGCTTAATTTTAAAACATCTGAGTCATTTCAAAACAATAAACATATAACATTTCAAGCAAAAAAACTAGCTCTGATCGGGTTTGAACCATAAGCATTTGAGCAATAGGCTAACGCTCTACCACTGAGCTAATTGTGTCAACGAATATCGTTCTATATAAAATGACTTACATAGAACTTGTTAGCAAATAATGATTTATACTAAACGATTTCATCACTGGAGTATATTATTTATATATAAAGCATTTCATACAAAGTTTATTTATTTTGTATCAGTACGCTATATTGCATGCAATACTCAAATTAGTGAAATATAAGTCAGGCACAAGATATCCGCTGCCATCTTGTCTTATTTCTGAATCGGCTCAGCTTTTTAAAATCACGTCTGCACTATAGTATTACAAAATAAACTTTTAATTTCGAACGTGCCTCTTCCTTTAGAACAGTTAAAACGATTCTCGGCTCGATAATCGGAACTGGTGGGTCCCAGGATATGGATTATAAAGTTTGCATAATTCGCACGGCCGCCATCCTGAAATTGTATGGCGGACGACCTTGTAGTTTGGTCACAAGACGCATCCTATACGAAGGTATGTTGTTACCAAATTTGGTAGAGATCGGATGATTTGGTTAGTCGTTATTTGATTTTACGTTTTGAACGTTTGAGTGGCCGCCATTCAGTTTTAGTAAAGATGGCGGCGATATAAAACATGACAATGAGGTGTCCTTTGCTAGTGCTACCTTTGTACCAAATTTCGTTCAATTTGCATTCACCGTGTTCGAATTGATAGGGGGGGGGGGACAGACATTCAGAGTACACACACTCTCACACACACACACACACACACACACACACACACAGAGAGACTCACACACACACATACACACACACAGACTCACACACACACATACACACACACAGACAGACACACTTTTTTCGCCCTGTGTTGATCTCATAAGTCTACTTTCATTTTTTGCAAAAATCGAAAGTAGGCTAAAAACGCGCCATATTAATTAGAACGGCGAACAGAATAGTAAGGAATGAGAAGGAAAAGGGGGCGGGGGGAAAAATTGATACTCCTCGATGAATGAGGATGGCCAAATAAGGGGAAAGGTGGGGGGAGGGATGGATGGATATAGCCTAAGGAAACAGAAACAAAAGGGTAAATATATCTGTACGGTACCCAACGTCATACAGGTCTCGACGAAAAAGCTGACGGAAACTTTTCCATTGACGAAAAGGAGATCAAATCATGGCTCTGGAGCCATAGGCCTAGAGGAACCCGTACAATTTGAAATAGGTGCAGAAATAGGCTAGAGAAACTGAGGGGGGGGGGGGGGGACTATATTCCCATATTTTTAATAACTGGTAGCCAAGTGTCACTTATCTGATAGCCAGTGTCTCTGTTATGTTATTGGGGTTTTTACGAATTTCAACTGCCTCCCTTATAATTCTAGACCAGTTGTGCTTAACAAGGGCAAGCGCATGAGAATCCTTGAAACATAGCCTACATCGTGCCCTGATTTGGCAGGTTGGTTTAGACGGATGTTCATTTGATGCTCCTTGATGCGAGTTGCAATGAACTGTTTTGTTTGTCCAATATAGACTTTTCCGCAAGTACAAGGGACTTCATACACACCAGGCTGTAGTATAGGGGACATTTTTTTTTTTTTATCTTGTGCTTGCAGAGAAACTTAGCAACGCGGTCAGTGGTGTTGTGTTCTTCGTGGAATCTCATTTTTTTCCTCCTCCCTTTTTTTGATGTGTAACATCTTTCCGCTCGGTTACTGGATAGTTTTGTGGGAGTGATTTTGAAAATTGGGGAAGGAAGTGGATCGGAACGATCGAGCTGGCAGTGGAGGATCAAACGGAAGTATGCACTGCCCGCTCGATCGATCGAATGGAAGTGTACTAGCTGGCAGTGGTGGACAACGGAAGTATGCACTGCCCGCTCGATTGATCAAACGGAAGTGTACTAGCTGCCAGTGGTGGACAACGGAAATATGCACTGTCCGCTCGATCGATCGAATGGAAGTGTGCCCTAGCTGGCAGTGGTGGATCGAACGGAAGTATAAGACACACGGCCAACTCGATCGATCGATCCAGCTGGCACTGGTAAGAGAAACAATCAGCGCGTGGTGTCGATAATTGATACCATGACGCACTCCCGGCCACGTGGAATGTATATGACATACTGAACGGAAAACGCTCATGCGAAATCTGGTGTCAAGTGATTTAAACAAATGACATGGTACATGTTCGAAGGCTTCGTATCAGTATTTAAATGATAAAATGCCTTAATAGCATACATTGTAAGTACTCGGCATTGCATTGGCATAAGGCATTTTAAACTCAATGTCACTCAGGAACATTATCGAAACAAGCAAAATATAAATGAAACTTAATTCCGTAATGCAGTATTCTTGGAACGTGGAAATAACTCACATCTTGTGCACAATATTTGCGTGGTCGAAATAGCCGTGGGGTTATTGAGTATGACTGTGAATCTAGAGATCTTGGGTTCGAATCCTGGGCGGGGTAGATATTTTTGCTACCAGATTATCATTTTAAACGATATTTATCATATCAATATGACTCATTTTAACAGATTCCATATGGAATTACGTGTTGGTCTGTGAATCAAGAGGACCTGTTTATAAGGAATTTAAGGTTATGAGCGGTGTCGCATCTATTAATCTCGTTGATCCATATCGTATTCCTTATTTAGGCTAGTGCTGGTGGAAGCTACAAATCATCTAATAAAATGAGTTCCGTATAATATACTACAATATCAGTAAAACACTCCCTTTTACAATAGATTGATATTTGTGCCAATAATACTATAAAATACCGGTGTATCAACAATTTCATGTGAGGTTTCTTCTATGTCAGATGTTACACATCATATGCGACTACTGTAAGGCTCATAATTTTTTCTTTTTTTTTTTCTTTCTCCTTCCTTACTACTCTTACCGCCGTTCTAATTTTTTTTTATTTAGTCAATTTACCCTCTAGGTTGGTGGTTGCCACGGACTCAGCGAGGGAACTCACCACTACCGCCTCTATGGGCAGTGTCCTGGAGCTTGGAACATCTGGTCGGGATGGATACAACTGGGGAGGTGTGATCAGCACTTCGCCCAGGCGGCCTCACCTGCAAAGCGAACAGGGGCCTCATGAGGGATGGGATGGAAGATTGGGATGGATAGGCGAGGAAGAGGGAAGGAGGCGGCCGTGGCCTTACAGTAGGTACCATCCCGGCATTTGCCCGAAGACGAAGTGGGAAACCACGGAAAACCACTTCGAGGATGGCTGAGGTGGGAATCGAACCCCCTCTACTCATTTGGACCACCCGAGGCTGAGTAGACCCCGTTCCAGTCTTCATACCACTTTTCAAATTTCGTGGCAGAGTCGGCAATCGAACCCAGGACCTCCGGGACGGCAGCTAACCATGCTGACCGCTACGCTACGGAGGCGACTCGTTCTAATTAATATGGCGCGTTTTTTTCTACCAAGGTCCATACGGTAGTTTCTGGCTGCTATCTGGTGACGAACAGAGGAATTTCTCTAGTTTTTGTAAGCTCATTGACACACGTTCTTTGGCCACATTGTTTTAATTCTATTAGAATTTTAAATTTTATTTCCACACAGCATGAATGATTTTAATACTCGTGTCTTAATTATTGCCATTATATGCTCGTTGCATAATGTGCTATTCTTAAATCTATTTTCCTCGAATTTGCTTAATACTACGCAATAATAATAGGCTACTAATGGTACGTACTTTGCCACAGCTGTTTACATTGATAAGCTGTTATACTTGTAACAAGTTAACAGCTTGTGCACCTGGAATGCTGACAAATATTTATAACATGTAGAAACTTTGATACGGCATATCATTTCCATAGCTTCTCGCAAGAATCAAAAAGGGCTCCACTTTGAATGGTCGTAGCATCGTAACGATTCCCAATAGAGACAAAAGGTAGAGAACATGTTTGTAGGACATTTACTCTAGATTATTTTTTATAATAGGTATTTTGTTGATTAAGTTGATGGTTTGGGAGATATTTGGAAAAAAAAAGACAAATGGTACCTTCTGAGGGCCAGAAAGGCCAACAAGGACTTCGCTCGAGGGGGAAAACTTGGGAGAGTAATATCTGGGTCCAAATAAAGCGATTAAAGCAATTTCCAGCTTTCCACTAATTATTTCCTTATTGAGGCTTTTTTTCCAACCTGCCACCTGGCCTATAAATTGAACGGAATAATGAATCTCATATACATAGTTTTGAAGCCATTTTTCAGTTTTGTCATATCACATAATATTGCAGGGTCATTCTCTCTCTCTCTATTCCGACTCTCCGTGATCCCGTGTACTAAATTACGCCAATTTCTTCTGTCCTGCACTGCCTCCCGAAGATTTTCCAAGCTGGAATTTAGTGCTTCTGTGATGCCATCCATCCATCTCTTTCTTTGCCTCCCTCTTCTCCGAATGCCTTCTATCTTCTCCAGCATTAAGGTCTTCTCTAATGAATTATGTCTTCTCATGATGTGTCCAAAGTAGCTCTTTTTTTGTTTCAGGATTAAGCTCTCCAAGGAACACTCTGGTTTAATTTGCTGTAAAACTGACTTATTGGTTCTCTTCGCAGTCCATGGAACTCTAAGAACTTTTCTCCAACACCATAATTCGAAGGAATCTATTCTAAGGCGTTCAGCTTTTCTTATGGTCCAGGTCTCACATCCGTACATCACAACTAGAAAAATCATAGTCTTTACTATACAGATCTTTGTTGTTAATGTTATGTCTCTTTTCCTTAAGATATTGTCCAGATTTGAAAATGCCTGTCTACCAAGTAGCATTCGTGTTCTGATTTCACGGCTGCAGTCACCAAAGCCAAAAGATGTGCCTGCCTGCTATCAGTAAATATTTACAAAGCGCACACTGACAATGAGTTGAGTCATGGAGAGCAAGGGAAGACTCTTATGATTACTTTATCTCTCGAGCAGCGGGAGGGGATGGCCACAATGGGGAGTCCAAGATAATTAATCAGACTACCTTAGATGCACAGTTCACTGACCTGCGCTGTAATAACACAAGTATTATGCATCTGACATGTTATATATGAGTTGCGCTGCTCGGTTGAGGACAATGGTACTGTAGGTGACATTTTGAGTGACAATGAGTTTAATTTTAAAAACATTCAAGTTATACTAAAATTACACATGGACAATGCTTCAGTATTAAGCATGGAAACACTGTAATACACATAGAGGGAATCGGGGGTAGATGACAACCGGGGGAAGTCACATATTTTGTTATAGTTTCGGAAGCTGTAAAGAGATCGCACCACACGCTTCGCCCAGGAACAGTTATGAATCCATTATGTCATAAGCGCTTTTTTCCGATGTCAATGAACTGTGACCTATATCCGTCTAATATATCGGCATGATGGGTTAGGCGCGGTGCACACTGGAGAAACCCGTTTCGTGAAACTGGTTTCGTGAAACGTGAAACTAAAGTTGCTTGCAACAGATAGATAAGGTTAACATAGGGCTGTGCACACTGCGTTTCATGAAACTGTAGTTGCATTGGTTTCGTGAAACCGGGTTCCGTGAAACTCAGAAAATCAGTTTCATGAAACGCAGTGTGCACAGCCCTGTGTATTTTAATATTATTTTTTGGCCAATGCCTCCCGTCTTTTACGTAAATATATGAATTTGCTATTGAAGAATGAAGTGCGAACTTTGGAAACAAATACGTGGCCTGCTGTTGGTTGAACATTACGAACTAGGTGTTTACAAGACATGTAAAGTGTATCTTGTAATAACAGCAGGGGCGTATATAGAGTTTTATTTTGCGGGGTGCCGGGAGTTAGGGGGCATGGTATAGGCCCCAAAGAATAGGGGATCCGGAGTTCTCCCCGGGAAACTTTCATATAATTTGGTGCAAAATGATGAGTTTTAAGACTATCTTGCACCTCTCTTTCAACCAATTTGTTGTGATGTTTTATGTTTGGTTAATGTCAAACACAACTAAGACCATTTGATGTTACGTTTTATTAATACGATCATCTTGCTAACTTGATAGTGTTTACGTGGAAAGAATTATCATTACTGTTTTGATTTACAACTCACACTATAATATAAAGTCAAGGTTCCTTGAAGCATTGCCAAATCGGTTTATAACTTCATCGTCAGTGATGTATGTCCCTGTAACAATTCTAGACCGTTGAGTCTGTTTTCAAAAGTAGAATTTCTAAAGTATTTTATCAACCAACTCAAACTCCGTTCGACAGTATTGGTAGCTGCAGAGAGGGGCAAATTTGACAAAAGTTTGATAAAGGTATTAAAAGTTAGGGAGAAAACTTTTGCCACACGGTTCAAGGGCACTTGATGCTGTTCTTGGTAGGTTCATAAGAGCGAAGGCACTGGAGAGTAATAAGAGGTCAGAGCTAACTGATTGTCACACTGTTTACATCGCTCTACCCTCGCCTTGCTTTGCAACGTTGCCATAAGTCGCGTAGTAACAATGGTGCATGATAAGTACGAGTATATTAGTTTTTATTGTTTTAATTCATAAACAAATATTATATGTAACAAAAATTTCGGGGGCGGTCCTGGTTCCCCGTGCACCCCCCTGAATAACAGCAGGGGAGTGGGGAATCGGGCAACCTCTTTGCTCACGTGATCCGCAAGGTCAGTTATTTAAGTTAGTATTATGTCATATATTTATAATGTGGATGTCCTTGTCCTTTCTATTGATTTTCGTCAGCTGAACCTGGCGCTCTTTCTTTGGGCTGGCAAGTAGGGGTTGCTGCTTGGATGCGATAGTGGTTTATATTGCGATCACGTGAACATAACACGAAGGCTACTGGTCATGTGCAACGAATTCTTGTCAGACGTAATTTAGGAATGGTGAAGTGCATGAAACACAATTCCCCCTTCCGTCCAATCTTAACTTGACGGCGTATTTTGCGTAACGAAACGTTCACAGGCGAAATGAAGAAAAGCCGAGTTGCACTTCCAGGGAAACTCCAAACACAACCACTCTTCTCTGAAGTCCTAACTCAACACGACTCGACAGTTTGCTGCTGGCTGTATTAGGGGTAATAGGCTCGCCCACTAGCTTGGCTGTAACTACGGTGATAGGCTCGCTCCTAGCTAGCTCGTAAACTGTTGCCTCAGTAATTGAATGGAGATTGTTGGAAGAAATGAAAACGTTAAACCACTTATAGTGGGCTATGTAATGAAGATTATGCTCTCGCGGACTTTTTTGTAGAACTTGTCATGCTGAGCAATTCTTACACTCATAGTATGCAGATATTTTTAACGGTTTGCCCAGCGTATGCTTAAAAAGCGCACGGACGCCAGGTTTTCTTTTCATCTTCTGCACTGAAATCGTTACTGCTTGGTTCCATTGAGCATAAATACATTATTTTCTACAGAAACCTTCCTCGAGATATCCTCTACAGAAAGGTGGAAACTGCATCAAAATCCATCCAGTGGTTCTCGAGTTTACCCGTAACATCCAAGATTCGGGGACTTCGTTTTATACTAGGTAGAGATAAATAAAATTTTAATAATAAAATGTGTAACCGAGTCTCAGGAATCAACCTGGGAGGAGTCCGTGTGGCTCTGGTCAAATGGGAGTGAAATGCGTCGTTGCATGTCACCTGCAACTCAAACATATTGGATTCAGCAAGAGAATCCAACTTAGCCTCTTTCACTCCAACTCCAGCACGTAACCTACCCGAGGTGTCCCCTGTTAAGCCGAGCAACCCAGTGGAAGTTTGGGTAACCACTCCCAGTGGGAAACTGGGTCGGCGAGCCGATCAGTGCTGGTGACTCCAAGGCTCACAACCTTGGTAGTACTTTGGCCGGTGTGAAATATCACCGACCCCAATTACAGTTTTTCAACTGTCTCAAGAAAGCATGGAGGAAAATTCAGCAAAAGCTACTACCCCAGGTGGTAACCAATCCACCATCGCTTTCAGCGATGCATGCAGGCCTTTGGATTCTGGAGAGCCAGCACCAAAATGCTTGGAGGTGTCGGAGACCCCACTAAAGATCAAACACAAACATCGGAACTTCTTTGCTACCGTTAATATGAACTCCCTTTTGAAAACTGGTTAACTTAAGCATCTCACTGATACTCTCTCCCAACATCAAATTCTTATCACGGCAGTACATGAAACAAGATTTACAGATGAACATCCTTTTGAGTCTCAGGGGTACAGAATATTTAAAGGCAAAGTTGGTAAACGTGTTGCAAAGAACATCACCTTGGCACGGGATTCATTGTAAATAGAAGAATTTTGGACTCGGTTGTAGATTTCAGTTCTCCTAACAGCCGAGTAGCAATCCTCACTTTCCGATGCACGAACAAAATGTATACTATGGTTAATGTGCATGCGCCAATTAATGAGGCAAACAAACAAAGACAGAGAAGGAACAGATGAATTTTGGGAAGAACTGGAGGATGTAATGGCTAACATTCCGGACAAACATATGATTATCTTGCTTGGTGATTTTAATGCTCAACTTGGCCGAGAAATAAAATTCCGAAACATTGTAGGAAGTTACCCAACTCATTACAGAACCAACCGCAATGGAGAGAGAATTCTGGAGCTCTGTAAGGCGTTCAACCTTGTTATGAAATCTACTGCTTTCAAACACCTGCCAAGAAAGCAGAAAACGTGGACTTCTCCAAATCCAAAACTTGGTGAATTCCAAGTCGATCACGTCGCTATTTAACGCAAGGCACACCGAGAGATCCAGAATGTAAAAGTCCTGAGAAGTGTAAATCTTGATTCTGATCATTACCTTTCCAAAATCAAGATTAAACTTCTTCCAAGAAATACCAGGAGGTTCTGCTGAAGAGAGATCAACAGGTTTGACACTGAGAAGCTACACTTGAATCGCGAGTTTACTGAGAAGCTTGAAACATTGGATCCACAGAATTGGGAACAACTACGAGATGGCATGGTGAGAACAGCTAAAGAGATAGTCCCGCTAACAAAAATAAGGAAACATCTCTGGTGGACCAGTGAATGTGAAGCAACAATAAGGCAGATACAACTAGCATGGCAGAGATGGAGCTCTCAGAAGAATTCAGATAACTGGGAGAGTTTTCTGTTAGTGAGAAAACATGCTGCAAAAACCATACGTGGGGTAAAACGTGCATACGACAAAAGTTAGTTGGAAAAGATTCAACAAGACTTCAAGATGAACAACACTCGAGATTTCTACAGAACCTTCAGACAGAATCTCACTAAATACACTCCACCAAGCCTACACTTCAAACATCCTGAGGGAAAACTGCCTATAGGCTAATGACAAGGACAACTGCACTATCCTGGCAAATTATTTTGAGACTCTCCTTAACTGTGAAAGCCCAGGATCCTCATTCTCATTTGAGGACAATCCAAATACAAACCCGGACTCTACAACACCAACCAAAGAATAAGTTATGCAGATCATTCAGTCACTTAAAAACAATAAGGCACCAGGCGAGGATTCAATAATCGCCGAATTATGGAAGCATGCTGGCGATGTAGCTCTCGATAAATTAACACAAATAATTAGTGCGATATGGGAAAAGGAGGAACTCCCTATTGATTGGACATCAGCTCTGCTTCACCCTCTTCACAAAAAAGGTGATAGAACGAATGTGAACAATTACCGTGGCGTCTCCCTCCTCTCAATAACATACAAAATCCTTTCAAAAGCCCTTCAAACTAGAGCAGAGGAACAGTTGGATCCACAATTAGGGGAATGTCATGGGGGATTTTGGAAGGGACGATCATGTGCCGAACAGATTTTGAACCTTAAGTCTATTCTTTCATATCTGAAGCTTAGAAACAAACAGTTGGTAGTGACCTTCATTGACTTCAAAAAGGCTTATGACTCTATCGATCGACCCACCCTATTTGAAATACTGAAAGAACTGGGACTGGACAACAAAACAAGAGCAATTATTCAGAAAACCTTAACCAACACTGCGTCTAAAGTGAAATTCAAGGCAGAAATTTCAGAGCCCTTCGAAATCAAGACTGGTGTAAGACAGGGAGATGGAATATCACCTTTGCTCTTCAACTGTGTGCTCGAAAAAGTCATCCGGCAGTGGCGAAAAGTAATGAACATTAACAAGTCTGAAAATGGAGTCAGATTGGGCTACAAAAAACAGAACCTGATAGTTGACTGCCTAGCATTCGCAGATGACCTCGCAATTTTTTCAGATTCCCTCGATGCAGCCGCAGCGCAAATTAATGAACTCCAGATTCAAGCAGCAAAAACGGGCCTTAAGATCTCCTTTGAAACAAGTAGTTCCGTGAAGAACTATACATCCTATTTTCATATATCCTGCTCATGTTAATTGTCTCTATCAACATACAAAATTTCAGTTTAATTGCTGTAACAGATTCGTAGATATTGAGAACCGTCTAAATATTTCATATGGTCGCCAGGATGGATTTTTATTTTTGTACTATTACATTAAGATTATTGTGTACGTGTGGTATTCAAACTTCAATCGCATGATTAGAACACAAGAAGTAACAAGATGTTCAGTAAAGAACATATAGCCTACTTTCTCCTAAATGTATGAGTATATTAAGGCTTTCACGGCCCGGATTATTATATAAATAATTCATGCTTTTGGGCTAATGCCGTGTGTATTTTTAATTTGAACCATACGTTTCGGAGAATCCTTGCCTCCTTTTTCAATGGAAATAAACAATGTCTCTCTGTTCTTCACATATTTAAAATTGTACATTTTCCCTCTAGGGCTCAGAGCCTGGATTTGATCTCCTTTGTTCGTCACTGGGGAGTTTCCATCTGTTTTTTCGCCGTTGACTGTATGACGTTAGGTATCGTTCAGATACACTTCCCTTTTGTTTATGTTTCCCTATATATCCATCTAACCCTCCCCCCCCCCCTCCCTCCCCTTCCCCCCTCCTCATTCTTCGAGGAGTTTCTATATTTCCACACCGCCCCCTTTACCTTCTCGTTACTTACTAATCTGTCCGCCGTTCCACCATGGACCATACAGTAATTTCTGGCAGCTGCTCTCTGGTGACGAACAGAGGAATTTATCTATATTTTTTGTAATCTCATTGATTTACTTTCTATGGCCACATTGTTTATTTCCATTGAAAAAGGAGGCAAGGTTTCTCCGAAACGTATGGTTCAAATTAAAAATACACACGGCATTAGCCCAAAAGCATGAATTATTTGTATGAGTATAGTTATAACTCGTTGTTATTATCAAAGAGTATAATAGAATCATTTCTTGGTTGAAGACCATAGAAACTATTTACCTCTACCAAACGCCACAACCTAGAAAAAAACTACTACCATCATTGAAGAAAGATAGATAAGAAGTATCTCAAGAATGTTATGGATCTGGAGACATAATCGACCGGACTGGCTGCGTGGCTCTGCGGTAACGTTCTCGCTTGCTGGGCCCTAGGTTGCAGGTTCGTATCCTGGCGCAGTCAGCTGGCATTTGAGGGTGCACAAATGCGAGGGAGCCGTGTCAGTAGATTTACTGGCACGTTAAAGATCCCCTTCGGGCCAAAATTCCGGCACCCCGGCGTATCTAAAAGCAGCAGTAGTTAAAAGGGTCGTAAAACAAATAACATTATTATTATTGTTATTATTACATAATCGACCTGCCGTGGACAACATCCAACTTTGAGTTGAGGCATGTCTTTACACGTCTGGTTGTGCATGGCTTTCACAACCCTAATTGAATTAACAAATCTTTCCGTGTCCCTACAGAGACGTGTGTATACAAACTATGTGGATATTTTTGATTGCTATTTGCCTGAAATAAAAGTATTAATAACCTGAACTAGTACCAGCGGCTAGAATTCAGTTACTATGTGAAATCGTTTTGTTCTTTACTTCAAATAACATTTTCATATAACGCACAATAGGCTGTAACAAACCCTTTAAAATAAGAAGTAAAAATGTATCATAGTATCATCCTGTCATTCTTCAAATTCGATGCGCATAGGATGCCAATGGTATACTATCAATGGAGTCCCATGTAGACCAGTCGTGAAATCTAGTGGAGAAATATCGAACAATATAATCCTAACAGGGCGAGTGCATTCTAGCGGCCATAAGAAGAAACTTTTCAATAAAATCTGGAAGTTAATAAGTAGGCCGGCGTGCAGTTACCTTTTTGGCTGCTAGATGTATCGAGCAAATCTGCTGGCGAATTATGTTTTAATTAAATATATGTTTTGCACCGTAATATGCACAATATAAGGCTTAATTTTAAAATGTCTGAGTCATTACAAAGCAACAAATATGTAAAATTTCAAGCAAAAAACCAAACTCTGATGGGGTTTGAACCATAGGCATATGAATGACAGACTAACGCTTTACCACGGAGCCATTTGTGCCAACGGACATTGATCTATATAAAATGACTTACATAGAACTTGTTAGCAAATAATGATTTAGACCTAACGATTTCATCAGTGGAGTATATTATTTATGTATAAAGCATTTCATACTAAGTTTATTTATTTTGTATCAGTACGCTATATTGCATGCAATACTCAAATTAGTGAAATATAAGTCAGGCACAAGATATCCGCTGCCATCTTGTCTTCTTACCGAGACGGCTCAGCTTTTTAAAATCACTTTTTCACTATAGTATTACAAAATAAACTTTTAATTTCGAACGTGCCTCTTCCTTTAGAACAGTTAAATCGATTCTCGGCTCGATAATCGGAACTGGTGGGTCCCATGATATGGATTATAAAGTTTGCATAATTCGCACGGCCGCCATCCTGAAATGGTACGGCGGATGACCTTGTAGTTTGGTCACAAGACGCGTCCTATATGAAGGTATGTTATTACCAAATTTGGTAGAGATCGGATAATTTGGTTAGTCGCTATTTGATTTTACGTTTTAAACGTTTGAGTGGCCGCCATTCAGATTTGGTAAAGATGGCGGCGATATAAAACATAATACTGAGGTGACCTTTGCTTGTTCTACCTCTGTACCAAATTTCGTTCAATTCGGTTTCACCGTGTTCGAATTGATAGGGGGGGGGACAGACATTCAGAGTACACACACTCACTCTCACACACACACATGCACACACACACAGACTCACACACACACATACACACACACAGACAGACACACAATTTTTGGCCCTGTAGTGATCTCATAAGTCTACTTTCATTTTTTGCAAAAATCGAAGGTAGGCTAAAAACGAGATTTTAAAAGTACGCACACCAGCCATCTTGTGATTATTCAAACAATTGAAATAAATTAGATGCCAGTGGATCAACATTTGTATAAGCATTTAACGTGCAAAGTTTCACTGCACTCGGATAGTTAATTTGCGAGGAACGTCCATTTAAATATGTATACCTCGCGTCACCGCCATGTTGGATTTGTGCTCACCAGGTTACTGAAAGTCCTATAGGTGAACATATGTTGATAGTCTTAATGAACATAAAAAAAATCAGTTTGATTGCTGTAAAAGATTCATAGATATTGAGAACCGTCTAAATATTTCGGAAGCTCGCCATTTAGGATTGTTACATGTATAGGCCATAGAGTTATGTACCATTCAAGGACAATTATTGCCTAGCTTCATTATTCAAACTTTCACTTCGATCGCATGATTACGACACAAGAATAAAAACTTAATTTTAAAATTTCGCACAGCCGCCATCTTGAGGTTATGTAAACAATTGAATTAACTTAGATGGCAGTACATTACAATCTGCAAAATCATTTACTGTAACACATTTCACTGGGCTCAGAGAGTTAAATCATGAGAAAAGTCCATTAAAATATTTCAAATTCGCTTGGTCGCCATGTTCGTTTTGTACTTTACAGGTTTATGAAATATACATAGGTAAACTTGTATCAGTGCCCTTTATCACCGTACAAAATTGCATGATGATATCTGTAATAGTTTCGGAGATATAGAATGTCAGTGAAATATTTCGCACATCCGCCATTTTGAGGTTATGTAAACAATTGAACTAAATTAGACTCCAGTGCATTACAATGTGTATAAACATTTGCTGTACCAAGTTTCATTACGTTTGGACAGTTAAATCGCGAGAAATTTCTATTTAAAAGTCTCAATTTCGCTTGACCGCCATGTTGGTTTTGTAGTCACCAGGTTTTTGAAAGCCTCATAGGTGAACTTCTAGTAGTGCCCTTTATCACCGTACACAATTTCGGGGCGATATCGGTAATAGTTTCGGAGATATTGAATGCTAGTGAAATATTTCGCACAGCCGCCATGTTGGATTGGTGAGACGTAACAAAATTTGAAGAGCACGGTCGAGGTCGCCGGGAATAGTGCTATGAACTTACCGAGTTTCATTGAAATCGCTCCATCCGTTTAGATTTTATTAGGGGGACACTCACACACACCTCACCCACATGCACACACACACACACACACACACACACACACACACGTACACACACGGACAAAAGGTGATCTCATAAGCCTATTTTTTTCAAAATTGAAAATAGGCTAAAAACAGAATCCATCACTAATATCAAGCTAGCGCCAAAAGAGCTGGATGTAGGAAAGGGGAAAATCAAGCAAACGAAAGCGTTCAAATATTTGGGTGAGTGGATAGACCCCAATCTCTCCGGGAAGGCAGCTTTCGAGTCACGAATCAGAAAAATGGAAATGGCATATAATCAAACAAAGGCCATTTACAACAAGAAATCAATATCAACAAATGCCAAGTTAAGACACTACCAATCAGTCATCCGTCCAAAGGCTTTGTATGCTGCAGAGTGCCTTGCAATGCATCGCAAGGGACTAACAGAGAATCTGGAAGTGAAAGAAAGAAAAATCTTGGGTCCCGTAAAAGAAAATGGGGAATATAGGAGACGGCACAACCAAGAACTTTACACCCACGTGGAAAAAATAACTGATGCCTTGAGGAAACGGAGAATTGCCTTTTACTGTCATATAACAAGAATGAACCCAGCACGATTGACAAATAGAATTTTCACCTACTTCCTCAAAAAGAAAACCAAGGGAGCTTGGTTTACTGAGGTGGACAAAGATTTACAAGAAGTGGGAATTACAGGCAACGATATTTGGGAACGTGCCACACTTAAACAAAAACTAACAGCACACCGATGTTTCCAAAAAAAAGCCAAATCTTCCAACTGGCAAGAAGTGGACTGCAGAAAGGAAACAACAACATCGAGAACTAATGCGAAAGTACTGGGAGGATGTTAAAGCTCGATGCAGCAAGAAGCAGTTGAAATGACGTGGTCCTTAGATGGCCGAATCGAAAGAAGAAGAAGAAGAAAGAAGAATATGTGTAACCTTTTGAGAGTATTCTTTGAACATACTGTACTGCAGTCAGATGACTTTCCGTGCGTGTTATTTTTTGAGGTCATGTTTGTTTTTGTTCTTACACCGAGCTAACTAAAATACACGAAGAAGAAATCAATAGAGTTAAAAAAAATTCTTTTCAGATTGTGTAAGTTGTGAAAACTATATTCAAATTTCCAACTTCAATTAAGAAAGGAGATTGGTTAATGAAACAAAGTATTATTCAGCATCAAATACGTATTACACATATTTACCTGCTATGGAGAAATATCAATAGCATACGGCCTTACGTGGAGAAGAAATTAATAGAGTTAAAAAAAAAACTTTTCAGATTGTGTAAGGGGAGAAACTATATTCAAATTTCCAACTTTAATTAAGAGAGGACATTGCCTAATGAAACAAAGTATTATTCAGCATCTAATACGTATGAGATACATTTTTCCTGCTATGGAGAAATATCAATATCTTATTCTATACTAAAACCAAGTAGTTCCGTGTCAAACAAAAGAGCTTGCTTTTCTTAAAATTTAAGACTCATTCCTGTAATTAATCAACATAGAACTATGTAGAATAATGACGAAATAGTAATATTGACATTTCTAATTAGTTCGAAATATACCTGAAATAGTGTAGCCTAATAGAGCACTACATTTGACAGCCCTGGTGACTCGGAATATATTCTGAGTTCTATCTCTTAAGGTACAGAATGCACATACAAAATTTGGTTGAAGTCCAAAGGATGGTGTGGACGTTACATGTAGTTAGACATTGAATTTATCAGTGCGCGTAAAATCATGTTGGTAACAGTGTCACGTATGTGTTGCTCAGAATTAAAATGAAATATTATGATCTATTATTCAGCCAATTTTGGATTAAATCCATTTGTTTGTATAGAAGTTACATGTATTTAACAAGATGTTCAGTAAAGAACATATAGCCTACTTTCTCCTAAATGTATGAGTATAGTTATAACTCGTTGTTATTATCAAAGAGTATAATAGAACTATTCTTTGTTGAAGACCTTAGAAACGATTTACCTCTACCAAACGCCACAACCTAAATAAAAACTGCTACCATCATTGAAGAAAGAAAGAAAGAAAGAAAGAAAGAAAGAAAGAAAGAAAGAAAGAAAGAAAGATAAGAAGTATCTAAAGAATGTTATGGATCTGCAGACATAATCGACCGGACTGGCGGCGTGGCTCAGCGGTAACGTTCTCGCTTGCTGGACCGTATGTTTCAGGTTCGTATCCTGGCGCAATCAGCTGGCATTTGAGGGTGCACAAATGCGAGGGAGCCGTGTTAGTAGATTTACTGGCACGTTAAAGATCCCCTTCGGGACAAAATTCTAAAAACTCTAAAAGCAACAGTAGTTAAAAGGGACGTAAAACCAATAACATTATTATTATTATTATTATTATTATTATTACATAATCGGCCTGACGCGGGCAACATCCAACTTTGATTTGAGGCATGTCTTTACACGTCTGGCTGCGTATGACTTTCACAACCCTAATTGAATTAACAAATCTTTCCATGACCCTACAGAGTCGTGTGTATACCAACTATGTGGATATTTTCGATTGCTATTTGGCTGAAATAAAAGTATTAATTAATATCCTGAACTAGCACCAACGGTAGAGTTCAGATACTATGTGAAATCGTTTTGTTCTTTACTTCAATTAACATTTTCAAATAACGTACAATAGGCTGTTACAAACCCTTTAAAATAAAAAGTAAAAATGTATCGTAGTATCATCTTGTCATTCTTCAAATTCGATGCGCATAGAATGCCAATGGTATAGTAATCAATGGAGCCCCACGTAGACTAGTCGTGACATCTAGTGGTGAAATATCGAACAATATAATCCTAACAGAGCGAGTGCATTCTAGCGGCCAGAAGAAGAAACTTTTCAATAAAATCTGGAAGTTAATAAGTAGCGGCGTACAGTTACCTTTTTGGCAGCTAGATGTCTCGAGTAAATATGCTGGCGAATTATGTTTTAATTAAATATATATTTTACGCCATAATATGCACAATATAACGCTTAATTTTAAAACATCTGAGTCATTACAAAACAATAAACATATAACATTTCAAGCAAAAAAAAAATAGCTCTGATCGGGTTTGAACCATAGGCATTTGAGCGATAGGCTAACGCTCTACCACTGAGCTAATTGTGTCAACGAATATCGTTCTATATAAAATGACTTACATAGAACTTGTTAGCAAATATTGATTTATACTAAACGATTTCATCACTGGAGTATATTATTTATATATAAAGCATTTCATACAAAGTTTATTTATTTTGTATCAGTACGCTATATTGCATGCAATACTCAAATTAGTGAAATATAAGTCAGGCACAAGATATCCGCTGCCATCTTGTCTTCTTACCGAGACGGCTCAGCTTTTTAAAATCACTTTTGCACTATAGTATTACAAAATAAACTTTTAATTTCGAACGTGCCTCTTCCTTTAGAACAGTTAAAACGATTCTCGGCTCGATAATCGGAACTGGTGGGTCCCATGATATGGATTATAAAGTTTGCATAATTCGCACGGCCGCCATCCTGAAATGGTGTGGCGGACGACCTTGTAGTTTGGTCACAAGACGCATCCTATACGAAGGTATCTTGTTACCAAATTTGGTAGAGATCGGATGATTTGGTTAGTCGTTATTTGATTTTACGTTTTGAACGTTTGAGTGGCCGCCATTCAGTTTTAGTAAAGATGGCGGCGATATAAAACATGACACTGAGGTGTCCTTTGCTAGTGCTACCTTTGTACCAAATTTCGTTCAATTCGCATTCACCGTGTTCGAATTGATAGGGGGAGAGACATTCAGAGTACACACACAGACACACACACACACAGACTCACACACACACATACACACACACACACACACACACAGACTCACACACACACATACACACACACAGACAGACACACTTTTTTCGCCCTGTGTTGATCTCATAAGTCTACTTTCATTTTTTGCAAAAATCGAAAGTAGGCTAATAAGAAGACACATGTCTGAGGGTGTTTCGATATGGTGTACATTATGAGGTGAAAGGGGTGAAAAGTGGGGGTTGAAGGATTCCTAACGGACTGTGTACCTCTTAAACAACATAAGCGAGGAGTTTGAAACTCAGCGGAAAAAAACTGCTTAAAAAATAAGTAAATAGGTGTTCGACCGTTTTTTCATAAATCCAATTTTAGGGGCCCATGGGGAGGGGGTGAAATTATGAGGGGAAAACAGGAAAGAATGTGTCCTAACTGATTGACTTACTCACTCATCAAACTCGGGGGAAAACAGCTTAAAAATAAGTAAGTAGGTGTTCAAGAGTTGTTTTCATAAATCCAATTTAAGGGGTTCGTGGGGGGGATTAAAAAAATGAAAGAATGACTCACTCACTCATCAACGTCCAGCCCAAATTATTGAAGTTAGAAACATGAATATTTGGGGATATGTTCATTGTATGTCAAAACCGTTCACTAAGGAAGGATTTTCGGATATTCAGGTCCTAAAGAGGTCTTAAGGGGGTTAAACCAGCATTTCATTGAATAAAAATATCTCACGAGTGGTTTCATTTGTGGATGTGATACTCGGCATATAAACTAATCATTAAAAACAAGATGTTCAGTAAAGAACATATAGCCTACTTTCTCCTAAATGTATGAGTATAGTTATAACTCGTTATTATCAAAGAGTATAATAGAACTATTCTTTGTTGAAGACCTTAGAAACGATTTACCTCTACCAAACGCCACAACCTAGATAAAAACTGCTACCATCATTGAAGAAAGAAAGAAAGAAAGAAAGAAAGAAAGAAAGAAAGATAAGAAGTATATCAAGAATGTTATGGATCTGGAGACATAATCGACCGGACTGGCTGCGTGGCTCAGCGGTAACGTTCTCGCTTGCTGGGCCCTAGGTTGCAGGTTCGTATCCTGGCGCAGTCAGCTGGCATTTGAGGGTGCACAAATGCGAGGGAGCCGTGTCAGTACATTTACTGGCACGTTAAAGATCCCCTTCGGGCCAAAATTCCGGCACCCCGGTGTCTCTAAAAGCAGCAGTAGTTAAAAGGGATGTAAAACCAATAACATTATTATTATTATTATTATTATTATTATTATTATTACATATACGACCTGCCGTGGGCAACATCCAACTTTGAGTTGAGGCATGTCTTTACACGTCTGGTTGTGCATGGCTTTCACAACCCTAATTGAAAAAAAAGGAAGGAAGATTGTAATTTTACGTGACCGTGAATCTTGTGATTATGAGCCACGGGACCTCCTTTTTACGTGGAATCCGAACCACAGGACATGGCATTTCACTTCGAAAATCTCACATGCTTTGACCGGGAATCGAAAACCCTAATTGAATTAACAAATCTTTCCATGACCCTACAGAGACGTGTGTATACATACTACTATGTGAAATCGTTTTGTTCTTTACTTCAAATAACATTTTCAAGTAACGCAAAATAGGCTGTTACAAACCCTTTAAAATAAAAAGTAAAAATGTATCGTAGTATCATCTTGTCATTCTTCAAATTCGATGCGCATAGAATGCCAATGGTATAGTAATCAATGGAGCCCCACGTAGACTAGTCGTGACATCTATTGGTGAAATATCGAACAATATAATCCTAACAGAGCGAGTGCATTCTAGCGGCCAGAAGAAGAAACTTTTCAATAAAATCTGGAAGTTTATAAGTAGGTCGACATGCAGTTACCTTTTTGGCAGCTAGATGTCTCGAGTAAATCTGCTGGCGAATTATGTTTTAATTAAATATATATTTTACACCATAATATGCACAATATAACGCTTAATTTTAAAACATCTGAGTCATTACTAAACAATAAACATATAACATTTCAAGCAAAAAACCTAGCTCTGCCCCGGTTTGAACCATAGGCATTTGAGCGATAGGCTAACGCTCTACCACTGAGCTAATTGTGTCAACGAATATCGTTCTATATAAAATGACTTACATAGAACTTGTTGGTAAATAATGATTTATACTAAACGATTTCATCACTGGAGTATATTATTTATATATAAAGCATTTCATACAAAGTTTATTTATTTTGTATCAGTACGCTATATTGCATGCAATACTCAAATTAGTGAAATATAAGTCAGGCACAAGATATCCGCTGCCATCTTGTCTTCTTACCGAGACGGCTCAGCTTTTTAAAATCACTTTTGCACTATAGTATTACAAAATAAACTTTTAATTTCGAACGTGCCTCTTCCTTTAGAACAGTTAAAACGATTCTCGGCTCGATAATCGGAACTGGTGGGTCCCATGATATGGATTATAAAGTTTGCATAATTCGCACGGCCGCCATCCTGAAATGGTATGGCGGACGACCTTGTAGTTTGGTCACAATACGCATCCGATTCGAAGGTATGTTGTTACCAAATTTGGTAGAGATCGGATGATTTGGTTAGTCGTTATTTGATTTTACGTTTTGAACGTTTGAGTGGCCGCCATTCAGTTTTAGTAAAGATGGCGGCGATATAAAACATGGCACTGAGGTGTCCTTTGCTAGTGCTACCTTTGTACCAAATTTCGTTCAATTCGCATTCACCGTGTTCGAATTGATAGGGGGGGGACAGACATTCAGAGTACACACACTCACACACACACAGACACACACACACACAGACTCACACACACACATACACACACAGACTCACACACACGCAGACAGACACACTTTTTTTCGCCCTGTGTTGATCTCATAAGTCTACTTTCATTTTTTGCAAAAATCGAAAGTAGGCTAAAAATTGGACCTATCAGCATGCTTAGAATCATGTTGACAGTACTGATGTATATCAGTTACTCCAAAATCAATCTAGAAAGTCAGGTATTATACGTGTGCGAAGTCTATAGCTGTTGGCATGCATGATTTCTGATATATTAACAGTAGGCTTAAAAAATGGAGAGATAATTTATTAATGGTTGGTAGCCCTGGAAGCTCCTAGGAATACACATAATAATATCAGTTTTGGTAGGCTACACATAGCACATACTAAATTTTGTTGAAATCCGAATAATAGTATAGAATTTACATACATTCAAAAATTGGACCTATCAGCAGGCGTATAATCATGTTGGCAACACTGTCATGTATGGACTCCTGTAAATTTATCTGATGTAATAATATCTATGTGTGTGCCAATTTTAGAACAGTTCGCATGCATAACTTCTGAGATATCCAACATAGAGTTCAAATTTCAATCGTGATTTTTCAGCAGTAGATAGCAATGACGTCTTTTTAGAAAAGGGCCATGAGATATTCAGGTTCAGATCGTTAGTCATTCCAAATTTGGTTTTGATAGCTGCAACCGTTTAGGAGTTGATAGGGGAATCACACAGACAGACAGATGGACAGACAGACATTTACCCGGATCGATCTCATAAGTCTACTCTTCCCTCATTTTTGCAAAACGAGAAAAGTAGGCTAATAATTGTACTATCACTAAAATTTGCTTGGCATTATTAACATAACCACTCTTAGTAGCTTGGCATCAAAAGTGTTAAAAATCTCAGGGAGGCTAAGTGTTCGAAAGTGAACCACTAAATAGTTTTAATCGTTTATAAAATGTTTATTATTAAGGGTCGAGTATCGAGGTTCGACTATTTTTATTAACTTCGTTGGTTGGTTCCTTAGTTTAGGGGCTGCAACAACGTGGTCATGTAGCCCCGTGTACTTTGGGTGTGTGCAGAATCTGTCTGATAACCGGTGTTAATTGTGATGACTGTATTAGTGTGTGTTATCTGTTTTTTTTTTTATTCAAGTAAGAACTGCATACAGTAATTTTAAATAGTTCCTACTTTGGCTACCAAATGCTACCATCCACGACACGTAGCTTGCGAACTTGCCTACTAGTTGGCATAGCAGTCAGCACCTGGAGGCGAACGTTGGAACTAATAGAGCGTTATCAATTCTAACCTACAAATTTTGGCTTCACACAAGTGTAGTTAGTGCAAGGTTCTTTTTCATGCCATAAATCTATGGCATGGGACCTCCGGCTTTACTTCCCCTCCGTAGGAAGGCATACTGAGGGATTTTTAACGCTCTTAAAAAATTCGACGACTTCGCGATCTTGGGCATAAAAGCTCAGCATGCTACCAACTACGCCACCGAAACCGCCTAACTTAGTTGTAGCTATAGTTATTTTGATGTTGTTGTAATTTGAGTCTTCAGTCTTTTGACTGTTTTGATGCAGCACTCAACGCCTCTCTGTCCTGAGCTAATCGTTACATCTCTATATGCGCTACCACACCCGACATCCGAGGCAATCTGATTAACATCTTCTAATCTTGGTCTACCCCTACAGTTCTTGTCCTCGACCCTGCCCATTACTAAGATTGCTATTCCTGGGTGTCTTAGTATTATATGTGTCCTACCAACCTGTCTCTTCTCTTCATTAGCCGTCGCCAGAAACATCTCTCCACTCCCACTCGTCTTAATAGGTTACCTCTTCGTTTGTACCCCTATATACGTATCTGATCTTCATCATTCACCTGTAACACCACATTTCAAACGCTTCAATTCTCATCTTTTCTGCTACACCAATAGTCCAAGTTTCACTTCCATAGAGTGCCACGCTCGAGACAAAGGCTATCAAAAATGACTTCCTAATACCTAAATCTCTGTTCGATGTCAACAGATTCCTTTTTTGAAGAAATGCTTTCGTTGCCTGAGCCAACCTACTTTTTATATCCTCTTTCCTTCGTCCATCACTGGTTATTTTGCTTCCTAAGTAACAGAAGTCTCGTACTTCCTTCAGCTTTTCACCTGCCAATTTGATGTCCATGGAGGTTTCTGTTTTTTTTTCCGGCTGCATTCCAATATTCTTGTTTTACATTTATTAATTTTCATCATGACTACTTTCCTCAAAATCATTTCATACGTGCTTTTGATATTGTGTTTGGAGGGAAAGATATGATGGAAAACCCCGTTTCTTTCCTTCCACTGAATTATGCACCCAATGGCAGGAACTTTATATCTCTAACCAGATGCAGACAAATAGTTGAAATTTGTTGACGTGTAAATCAGTGTTACAATAGTAGTTGAGAGCGATAGTGTCAGTGGCGTAACTAGGGGGGGGGGGGGGGGAGGTGATCAGGTGTATCAACCCCCACCCCAGAGCCAAATAATAATGATATGAAATTTGTTGTCACTTTAAATTGCGAATAAATCCAATCTTCGGATTGATCACAAATGATTGGATTATGTAAGTTGATTCTTATTAATTTGAAAAACCATTTCTTTTCACTCGTGTAAAATGATTAGCGTTGCCCAAAATTAACACCTATTGAATACCGGTATGAAATATGGTCAGCTGTTCCGTTAGCTAGAGGTGTGGCAGTGACACTATCTTTCTACACCCCTTTTGAAAATATACTACTTGTCACCCTTGTATCCGAGAGTGAGTGTCATTTTGTAAAACTAATAGCGTAATAACTTTTCTTTTTATTAGGCCTAGACTTAGTAATTTAATATCAAGAAAATTTATGTAATTTAGACTCAGCTCATCTTTCGAAACAAACCTTAGTTATGACACTGGATAGTGCATAAGCTACAAAAAAGCAGGTCTACAATGGGATCGCTCGTTGGATGAAGAATATATAGCTATAGCAGCCTTTTCCTATCGTAACTTAGTCTACAAGGGTAATGTTCATGCTACTACACTCTGTCAGATTGTGTAACGGGCACTCTCTTCCCCCACCCCAACATTCCTTTCTGCCTTTCATGGCACTACTTCCTTCCCTGTTCCTGAATACTTTTCTTGGAGGGTTGAGAGCATTTCTTTATCCTCTTTAATCTTTATTTTAAAAAGATCTTCTTTTAAATTTCTAAATCAGTATTTAGTATTAGGCTACTGTAGTAAGACTAACACCTCGTGGTGTAGTGGCTAGCGTTCTCTGCTGTCACCCTGGAGGTCCGGGTTTGATTCCCACCTCAGCAATTCTCGAAGTGATTTCCGTGGACCCCCCTTACTTCCACTCCAGGCAAATGCTGAGATGGTTCCTGACTTAAGGCCACGGCCACCTCATTCCCAATCCTTACATGAATTACAAATACTCACTCTAGTACAGCCATCACAATAACGCAGGTTATCAGACAAATTCACGTCGCTATATGACAGCCATATCGCAGCCCTTACAATAAGCAACAACAAGAGTGTATGGCCTACATGTTACCTCCTTCAAAACACATATCACCATTACCTAATGTATAGGCCTACAGCTGGGATTTTTATGTAGACTAGGATCAGGTGGAAAAATATGTACATAATATCAATAAGTCTTCATGATTTTTATTATTATTATTACTGATATCCAGGCAGTGCATGTTGAAGACAACGGAAGACAGGTAATGTGTCGCAACGCTTGCAACAGAGGTGGCGTGATAGTTATTCCTGGGGATGACCGGGTAAGCCCAGTTTAAGGACAGATACAGAGTGAACGCGCATACAATTTGGCGTCATTATGGGCGTGCCAAAGGTGAATTTCCAACCGACACACGATTGAATCATCGAATCAGGAGAGAGAACGCCTAAACCACCCGGAGATGTGCGTACCAAAAAAAAAGCTGAAAACACGTGTATGAAGAACCGCCGATGCGATAGGATTCCGCATAAGTGCATTGAGACGTTTAAATAAAAAGAAGAAGTTTGATACTAGTCCCAAGTCTGTGAATTGAAAACTACAGATTATTTTCTCAAATTGCCCCCACTCCATTCCATTCTGCCAGTTTCTAATAAATTGATCGGTGATGAGTAGTTTGAGACACAATTTTATCAGGCTCTGGTGAGCATAGTTCACGTCAGTCTGAACGAACATTTTATTGTGCTCTTGGGAGCAGAGTTCATGTCTAGCGGAGGGGAGATCTCTAGTTGAGATAAGCGCTACTCGGCATACGTAATTTGTGTGACTTGTTAAATGCCAGCTGCGTGGCGGACTAAGACTCTAATATTTTCTGTAAAATTTGTGTTATATTTTTTGTGTGATGTATATGTGCGTGTGAAGTAAGCAAATGCTTAGATAGCGCCAGTTCAACGTGGAGTAATCGCCCAGGACTCTTGCGTGAAAGTCAGTAGCTCATAGCGATTCTAGCTAGGTAGAATTAATTTTGAACATTTCTATTTAAGAAGCCACGCCAAGATGTCTACAGCAAGGTCGATTGGTGATATGATGTGCTACGCCTCTACCATAATGTCGACGATGACGGAGTAGATTTCCCGTGGGGGAATGCTCTGGGATGGAAGTTGATTTTCTGCAAGCTGGACGGTGATGTAAAAACCATTGATTTATTCAATATGTAGCTAGATTAGACGCGGGAACGTTGTAAATAATTTTGTTCATTTGTTTTTCTCGTGTATATTAGATTTCGTGCGCCGACACTGTTATCTGTTAAATGTACGTTGGCACGTGGGCAAAAGTTTGTTTGAATGTATATTTTTTCTTATGAGTCATTATTAGTATGCACGGCAAGTGCATTTGGATTTTATTCATGCAAATGCGAAATTCGTCATGGTCGATAAATGGTGCTTTTATTCAAATTCATTCTAAGTAGGAGAAGGGGGTAAATGTTGTTAGATGTTTTACGAACAGGTTTTATTCATACTCGGGTTGCCAAGCGCAACACGTTAAGACTAACACCTCGTGGTGTAGTGGCTAGCGTTCTCTGCTGTCACCCTGGAGGTCCGGGTTTGATTCCCACCTCAGCAATTCTCGAAGTGATTTCCGTGGACCTTAGTTCAATTTTTTTGAGTTTTTTTAGATCCCTTTTCAGGTTCTTCAGTCACGGGCTAGACTGGGAACACAAGTCGGTGGAAATATTTATGTCTTTTATTTCAGGTTTCTCTCAAACCCATACGTGTGATTCAGGTGTGTGTATTGTGTCTAGGAGTGTGTATTGATTCTTCGTGATGAGGGGTAGAATGTGTCTACTGCCCTCAAATTCATGTGGTTGTATTTTTTTTATGGACGGAGGAGCGCTCTGGGAGGCTACCTTACATTGTCCTATGCTGATTCTTGAATTTCCGTGGGAAATGCTACGATATTTTATTTTGACACACACACGTATATTATGTGCTATTGGGAGCACGCTTCTTCGAGACTCGAGCCATTGCTACGGCAGGTTGAGGTATCTGACACGTGGGTTGACAGATGTTGCAGATTCCACTTTGCGCCAGTCTATGTCTGGTGATTCATCGTTTAGGCAGTCCAGCTGACCGACTGACCCCTGTAAGCTATCTGTAGCAAACCTGTTCTTGCAATGATTTTTGGATCAGAATATTGATTTGGGAGTTCGCCATGTCCGTTACGAATTACCGCATATCGTATGAAATCAAATATTTGTTTTATGATGTAAATGTTGGCTTTGAGCCTAGTGATTTCCGTGACTCATTTCATTTGCTTATATGTTAGATTGTTGTTTGTTGTGACACCGTTGGGTGTATTTCGTATTTTCATGTAAAAATGGCAAGCGGCCATGTGTGTATTTTCCTTGATTGGTCACGTGTTGATTTAAAAAGTCCTAATTTTAGGCGTTAGTGTGGATTGCTACGGCAATTCTTTGATTCCAATTTCTTGCGGAAATTATTTTGTCTTATTCAGTGTAGGAGGTGTCGGATTTAGTTTAATTAGTGTTTAGTTGGTTCCTCGTGTCTGTCTAGCTCTAAGACAATGCAGATTCGTCCCCTGAAGGTTTACTGGATGGTAACGGATCTCGCATTAAATTGTACACATCGTACCGCATGCAGAGAAGCCGCACACGCACATGTCATTGCAGTAATTTGGGACATTTGGTCCAGATGTTTACGATCTCTCCTGAGATCAGGCCTAGTTTGGCATTTTTATTAATTCAAGAGGGTGTCATTTGGGAGTTCCTGTTTTCTTGCTGTAAATAGTGTAAATTTGTTGATCTGTTTATTAAATTCATATGTTTTAATCCTGGTATTCACTTTTTCCAGCATGTTATTTTGTTATATGTTACTCTGCATGTTATAAGAAGCGCTTAACAACAACTTTACGAAATGGACTGTTACACCCCCGTAATTGAGTCTCATATGCTTCGTTGCAAGGGTTCATATATCAAAAATGGCTGCCCACGTGGGGTTTGTTGTTGTTGTTGTTGTTGTTTTGTTGACCTCATACTTATTTCGCTGAGAAATGATGAGAGGTTAGCAGGACAGAAGTAAATTCAGTAAATTGAGGCGAAGTTGTACCGCCATGTGTATCAGTAAAATCACTGAGTTCTTAAAGTTAGAAATGTTGAACAGTGTTAGAAGTTGATATTGTGTTTGATGATAACTTTTTCTGGCGCCCAGCTTAAAAAATTTGAAAATTTGCATATTTAGTGAACTCAGTCAAAAGCAAGAAGGAGTTGCCTTACTTTACATTTAATTAACTTCGCTTAATTAAAGTGTTTTTCATAAATTCTGTTAGGAATTTAAAAGCAGATCACAAGGGAGTTATTTGTTGTTTGGAAATAAGAGTCATTATTCAGTAAGAGCTTGATTACTGAAACTTAATTTAAATGAGAATCAATGTAATATTTAAATATCAAGACATGTGTGTGTGTACGACTGAAATCCCATTGCATGGCCCTATTTTCTCAGAGTATATTTGTGTGTTTTGCGATGGCTAGCATCGAGGAGATGAAAGTGTTGTTGGAGCAGATATCTGTGCAAATGTCCGCAAAGACGGAAGAACAGTTAAAAAGCATGAGTGAACAGAGTGATAAACAATTACACGAGTTGCGTGAACACAGTGATAAACAATTACACGAGTTGCGTGAACACAGTGATAAACAATTACAGGACGTGAACAGTAACATTACGGTCCAATTGCAAATCCAGAAATTGGATAACGATAAACAATTACACGAGTTGCGTGAACAAAATTATAAACAATTAAATAACATAACTACTCAATTACGTGAACAGAATGATAAACACTTACACGAGTTGCGAGAGCATAATGACAAACAATTAAATAACATAACTACTCAATTACGTGAACAGAGTGATGATAATAATAAACAGTTAGTTGAACTAAACCACAAGTTATCGGAGCAGGAAACTTTACAAACTGTTCAGTCAGAGAGGATAACCCTTGAAATAAATCTAAGTACTAAAGTAGAACTAGAGAAACTGGCGGGGGAGGTGGCAGAGAATAATTCAAGACAGTTAGGCGAAATCAAGAAACTAGAACCCAATTTGACAACAAGCTAGTACAGTTAGATGAAATGGTAGCCGCCAAACTGAAACAAATCGAGACAGCATGTGTGAACAATACGGCAGGGATTAAAAGCACGCAGGATGAATTACAGGGGCAGTTCAACAGAATAGAGGCGAAGAATATAAACATACAAGAGCAGATTAATTCAGTCGACAACAATGTGGTAGTATTGATAAAGGAACTTGACAAACTGGAGATAAAAACGGAGAAGGAAAGGATGCACTTGCGCGAAAACCTGGAAGACCAGTTAAGTAAAAATCAAGAGAAAATACGAGAAGAGATAGGAGAACAATTAATTAAAACTCATAAGCAGATACAAGAAATAGGGGAACAGCTTGAGAAGAATCAAGAAAACAAAGAAGAAAGAATTAACAATCTGAAGAGTAGAATCCGGAAAGATTGGGAACAGCAGGTGAATGAGACTAAAGGGGATAGACTGACTATATTAAACAAGCTAGGCGAGAATAACTCTAGAATACAGGCTCTGGAGGAAAGTATGAAGTCCAAGTTCCAAGAACACGCAGACCTCATCGTTAAGAATGAGATAAGATCTTTAGAGAATGCCACTTTATTCTCTTCAGAAAATTCAGTAGGGAAACACGGAAATATTGGAAGTCCGGAGGGGTCGAAGCTAGCTGAGGATACGAGCCGAGATCAGAGTCCAAAGACAACTTGTAACACATTCCACAATTACAGAGGGGAGACGTCAACTCCACAACCTGGTGTGACACCTGCCCAAGTCATACAAGTCATTAGGGGAAATGATTTTAAACCAGACAAATTCAGGGAAAATTCAGGATCTACTCGAAAAGCATTCTTGCGCCAGCTGGATGATTATTTTAATGACCAACGCGTCAGTCCCGCAAAACAGCTTCGTTTAGTGGAGACATATTTAGAGGGCTCAAGTTTAATCTGGTTTCAAAGTTTCAGATATACGTTCAACGACATGGCCCAGTTTAAAGAAGCATTTTTGAGGAAGTTTTGGAGTCCTTCACTGCAGCAGGGGTTGAGGATGGACTTATATATCAGAAAATACCATAGTACACACCCTACAAGGTTTTCTGAGTTTTTTAGTCAGCAGCTAGTAAAATTTCGTGATTTTGACGAACCTCCGTCAGAGGAAAACATGGTATTAACTATAGGCAAGCAGCTTTCGATGAACATACAGCAATTTTTAGTGGCAGGAAATATCAAAACCGCAGTTCAGGCCGAGGAAATACTCCGCCACTTGGACGAAACGAGTATGATCAGACCGCAGACCGGGAGACGGAATATGGAATGCGTGAACACAGCAGAAATAGTTCAGGGGCATCAAAACGGTCAAAGTCAGAACAATCAGACGAAGACACAGTCCACTAGCTCACAATTTACGCCCAAACGGCAGAAATTCGACGGTTGAAACCAATACTAGGAACTTCCAAAATCGCCATGATAACTAAAACAATCAGAATAACAATCATAAGAAAACCAGAGAGTTTACCGTAACGATTTGAACGAGCGTTACGCTGAGTCGCAAAAATATCTGGACGAATTAAATGCAGAGGAGGAAGCAGAGAAAGAGAAGTGGGGACGAGCCATGAAAAACAGAAGAAATCCCGACAATCACAGTAACGAGGATGCAGAAGAGGTGACAAGACAGGAGGAGACGCGGAAAAAAAGCAGAAGAAATTCACGGGACGAAGTTTCAGGCAAGGGTCTGGAAATATGGTAAAGAAGACGGTAGCGTAAGAAGAAGATGGGAGCAGAAGAAGAAGGGAACCATTTGATGAGTAAACTGGACAAGGGATGCAGAATCAAATTGCAAAAATTAATTTGAGAACCCACACTCAAATGCACGTGGCTACGTGGTACTTGGGAAAGCGAGCTCTTGTTTGTAAACAAGACGGCTGGTCTGGCCGAAGTTGTAATTGTGTGAGTGAGAGAGGGGAGGTCTAGCGAGATGTGTGAATGACAACTCAGAGGGCAACATTGCAGCGAGAAGCGCGCACACTAATTGGGACAGTGGAATGCACACTCAGGAACGAGTGAGATACTTATGTGATGTTATCTATACTACAGCGGATATGTTTTTAAAATCCAAATCAATCACTTGCTTCGAATTTCAAAACCTTGCTGAGGATAAATGAACCCTTATCGATTTGCCGATCAATAAGTCTTCATGATTTTTATTATTATTATAGCTTGCCACGGTGGGTGAATGGATAGCGTGTCGGTCTACTAACCCCAAGATTGCAGGTTCGCCCCTGACCGTGGTAAGTGATTTTTGAAAGGCGGCAAAAATACGATACGCATGTCATACGATGTTGGCATGTCAAAGAACCCATTTGAATACAGTAGGCCGAGTTCATAATGGCAAAATTAATCTCGGGAGTTTCGGCCAGCACAAGGTTCCTCATTTCTCTACTAGAAAGCGCTATTGTGTTCAAGGAGATTAGATATCTAACATCTAACCTCCTTGACTTTCATAGTCAAGGAACTACGAAATTCGACATGCAAGCTACCCTCTGGGTGTCAAATAGCAAAGCTTGCACCAGGCACCCGAGGCCATACGATATTATTATTATTATTATTACTGATATCCAGGCAGTGCATGTTGAAGACAACGGAAGGCAGGCAGTGTGTCGCAACGCTTGCAACAGAGGTGGCGTGATAGTTATTCCTAGGGATGACCGGGTAGCCCAGTTCAAGGACAAATTCAGAGTGAAAGCGCATACAATTTGGCGTTATTATGGGCGTGCCAGAGGTGAATTTCCAACCTACACACGATTGAATCATCGAATCAGGAGAGAGAACGCCTAAACCACGCGGAGATGTGCGTACGAAAAAAAAAGGCGCTGAAAACACGTGTATGAAGAACCGCCAATGCGATAGGATTCCGCATAAGTGCATTGAGACGTTTAAATAAAAAGAAGACGTTTGATACTAGTCCCAAGTCTGTTAGTTGAAAACTACAGATTATTTTCTCAGATTGCCCCCACTCCATTCCATTCTGCCAGTTTCTAATAAATTGATCGGTGATGAGTAGTTTGAGACACAATTTTATCAGGCTCTGGTGAGCATAGTTCACGTCAGTCTGAACGAACATTTTATTGTGCTCTAGGGAGCAGAGTTCATGTTTAACGGAGGGGAGATCTCTAGTTGAGATAAGCGCTACTCGGCATACGCAATTTGTGAGACTTGTTAAATGCCAGCTGCATGGCGGACTAAGATTGTAATATTTTCTGTAAAATTTGTGTTTTTTTTTTTGTGTGATGTATATGTGCGTGTGAAGTAAGCAAATGCTTAGATAGGGCCAGTTCAACGTGGAGTAATCGCCCAGGACTCTTGAGTGAAAGTCAGTAGCTCATAGCGATTCTAGCTAGGTAGAATTTTAATTTTGAACATTTCTATTTAAGAAGCCACGCCAAGATGTCTACAGCAAGGTCGATTGGTGGAATGATTTGCTACGCCTCTACCAGAATGTCGACGATGACGGAGTAGATTTTCCGTGGGGGGTTGCTCTGGGATGGAGGTTGATTTTCTGCAAGCTGGACGGTGATGTACAAACCATTGATGTATTCAATATGTAGCTAGATTAGACGCGGGAACGTTGTAAATAATTTTGTTCATTTGTTCTTCTTGTGTATTTTAGATTTCGTGCGCCGACACTGTTATCTGTTAAATGTACGTTGGCACATGGCCAAAAGTTTGTTTGATTGTATAATTTTCTTATGAGTCATTATTAGTATGCACGGCACGTGCATTTGGATTTTATTCATGCGAATATGAAATTCGTCATGGTCGATAAATGGTGCTTTTATTCAAATTCATTTTAAGTAGGAGAAGGGGGTAAAAGTTGTTAGATGTTTAACGAACAGGTTTTTATTCATACTCGGGTTGCCAAGCGCAACACGTTAAGATGTCACTGTAGAACACCTTAGTTCCAATTTTTTTGAGTTTTTTTTAGATCCTTTTTCAGGTTCTTCAGTCACGGACTAAACTGGGAACACAAGTCGGTGGAAATATTTATGTCTTTTATTTCAGGTCTCTCAAATCCATACGTGTGATTCAGGTGTGTGTATTGTGTCTAGGAGTGTGTATTGGTTCTTCGTGATGAGGGGTAGAATGTGTCTACTGCCCTCAAATTCTTGTGGTTGTATTTTTTATGGACGGAGGAGCGCTCTGTGAGGCTACCTAACCTTGTCCTGTGCTGATTCTTGGATTTCCGTGGGAAATGCTAAGATATTTTATTTTGACACACACACGTATATTATGTGCTATCGGGAGCACGCTTCTTCGAGACTTGAGCCATTGCTACGGCAGGTCGAGGTATCTGACACGTGGGTTGACAGATGTTGCAGATTCCACTTTGCGCCAGTCTATGTCTGGTGATTCATCGTTTAGGCAGTCCAGCTGACCGACTGACCCCTGTAAGCTATCTGTAGCAAACCTGTTCTTGCAATGATCTTTGGATCAGAATATTAATTTGGGAGTTCGCCATGTCCGTTACGAATTACCGCATATCGTATGAAATTAAATATTTGTTTTATGATGTAAATGTTGGCTTTGAGCCTAGTAATTTCCGTGACTCATTTCATTTGCTTATATGTTTGATTGTTGTTTGTTGTGACACCGTTGGGTGTATTTCGTATTTTCATGTAAAAATGGCAAGCAGCCATGTGTGTATTTTTCTTGATTCGTCACGTGTTGATTTAAAAAGTCCTAATTTTAGGCGTTAGTGTGGATTGCTGCGGCAATTCTTTGATTCCAATTTCTTGCGGAAATTATTTTGTCTTATTCAGTGTAGGAGGTGTTTAGTTGGTTCCTCGTGTCTGTCTAGCTCTAAGACAATGCAGATTCGTCCACCGAAGGATTACTGGATGGTAACGGATCTCGCATTAAATTGCACACATCGTACCGCATGCAGAGAAGCCGCAAACGCACATGTCATTGCAGTAATTTAGGACATTTGGTCAAGATGTTTACGATCTCTCCTGAGATCATGCCTAGTTTAGCATTTTTAGCCTACTTTTCACATTTTGCAAAAATGAGGAAAAAGTGGTCTTATGAGATCGATCCAGGAAACTGTGTGTCTGTCTGTCTGTCTGTCTGTTCTTCTGTCTGTCTGTCTGGCTGTGTGTGTGTCGTCGTCCCCCCCTATCAACTCCTAAACGGCTGCAGCAATCAAAACCAAATTTAGTATGAGTAAAGATGTGCACCGGAATATTTCACGTCCATATTTGAAAATGATGTCAGTGCTACCAACAGCTGAAAAAACGCACTAGAAATTTGAGCTCCATGTTGGATATCTTGGAAGGTATGCATGGGAGCTATTCCAAAATTGGCACACATGTAGATAAGACTATTTCAGTTTAATTTCCAGGAGGCCAACCATGTCAGTGTTGCCAAAATAATTTTAAGCCTTCTGATAGGTCCAATGTTTAAATGAATATAACTTCTACACTATCAATTGGATTTTAACCAAATTTTGTATGTAATATCTATACATAAACAGATATGACTGAGCGTATTCCTAAGAGCCACCAGGGCTGCCAACTGTTAATAATTGCTCTCTCTATATTTTAAATCCAAATACCAATATATCAGAAAGTATGCAAGCCAACAGCTTTAAACTATGCACACGTATATTCTGACATTTTATATTAATTCGGAGTAACTTACATACGTCAGTTCTACCAACATGATTATAATCCTACTGATAGTACCAATTTTTAAATGCATGTAACTTCTATACTATCAGTTGGATTTCAACCAAATTTCGTATGTGCAATGTGTACCATAACAGTTATGACTATAAGTATTGTTAAGAGCAATCAGGGCTGCCAACTGTTAATAAATGCTGTCTATATTCTTTTTACCCTAATATCAATATATCAGAAAGTATGCAAGCCAACAGCTCTATACTTTGCACACGTATAGCACCTGACATTCTAGATTAATTTGGAGTAATTAATACAAGGCAGTGCTGCCAACATGATTCTATGCCTGCTGATATGTTCAATTTTAAAATACATGTAACTTCTATACTAACAAACGTATTTCATCCAAAATTGGCACAACAGATATCATAATATTTCAGATTATTTCTGACCAGCACACGCATGGTATTTTTGGCAACATGCTTTTACGCGTGCTGATAGATCCAGTGTCTAACTGCATGTAACGTCCATTGGACTTCAACCAAATTTTGTATCCTGTACCTTAAGAGGTGGAACTAAGAATACATTCAGTCACCAGGGCTGTCAACTGTAGCGCTCTATTAGGCTACATTATACCAGGTATATTTTGAACTAATTAGATATTTCGATATTACCAACTTAATTTCGTCATTATTCTAGATAGGTTCATATACTGTAGAATAATCATTGGCATGAAAAGTAGGCTGTATAGTTCTTCACGGAACTTCTTGTTTATTAATTCAAGAGGGTGTCATTTGGGAGTCCCTGTGTTTTTGCTGTAAATAGTGTAAATTTGTTGATCTGTTTATTAAATTCATATGTTTTAATCCTGGTATTCGCTTTTTCCTGCATGCTATTTTGTTATGTTACCCTGCATGTTATAAGAAGCGCTTAACAACAACTTAAGAAATGGACTGTTACACTTCGAAATTGCGTCTCATATGCTTCTTTGCAAGGGTTCAATATGTAGGCCTAACAAATATCATCAAGACATGTAGAATGGGCAAAATATATTACCGTACATAAACTATGTACGGTAATATAAACTTACCATTCTGTCAGTTCCAAATGGGGAGCGTGATGACGCAGTGGCTTTGCTGCTCGTCTTTCACCCGGATGGCCGGGGTTCGAATCCCGGTGACAGCGGGGTGGAACTTTCACCTGAAAAATCACGTGTTGACAGGAAGGGCATCTGGCCTTAAATCCCCGGCCAAAACCAAAATCAGCCTGGTTGGCTCCGGCGACCCCAATTAATTGGAATAAGCCGAAGAAAGTATAAGTATTCTTTCAGTTCCAAATTATAACACACAAGACACATTTATCAAATTTTGTTGCACAATGAACAATAAATGTTTCGTGTTCTATGGAGTCATATAGCAATATATCACACACATAATCAATACAAACTTATCGTTTTCTTACTTTCAACACTCGAGGAACGTTTACACTAAAATTTGCAGCACTGTGGACAAACTTACGTATTTTTCGTTGTTCTCTGGGGTCATAGAAAGACGTTTGTCACTCAGAATATTTTTATATGCATAGAAAGGTCTTTCGACGTTACATTTTGTAACTGGAGCAAATTTCAGGAGAGGGAGTTTTGATGTAGAAGTGTCCTCGGGTGGAAAACATCGTCTTCTTTTAGAATTTGGAACACGCTGTGAAATGTTGAATAATCAGCATTTCTCTTCAACACATTTCACAATTTATTCAATATAGCCTACTTGCACCAGTTTCCCCAAGCACAGAACTTAGGTTTTCAATAGCATCCTCTATGGCAGCAATAGAATCTTGCAGTGGTAGTCCTGATGCAGGTTTGATGCTCTCAAGAAAACACCTGAAGTTGCTGCCGATGAAGGCAATTGAAGAGACCACTTTAAAATCACTAAAAGCAGTTTGTGATTCACAAAAGGATACAGCACATTCAGGATCAAAGTAAACTACAGCTTTTAGCCTACTTTTCTCATTTTGCAAAAATGAGGAAAAAGTAGACTTATGAGATCGATCAGGGAAAATGTGTGTCTGTCTGTGTGGATGTCCCACCCCCCGATCAACTCCTAAACGGCTGCAGCTATAAAAACCATATTTGGTAAGAGTAAAGATATATACCTGAATATCTCACAGCCATATTTGAAATTGACGTCAGTGCTACCAACTGCTGATAAATCGCTATTGAAATTTGACCTGTATGTTGGATATCTCAGAAGTTATGCATGCGAACTACTCCAAAATTGGCACACACATAGATAAGAACATTCCAGATCAATTTTCGGATGTCCATATATACCAGTGTTGCCAAAATGATTCTAAGCCTGCCAATAGGTCCAATTTCTAAATGCCTGTAACTTCTATAGTATCATTTGGATTTCAACCAAATTTCGTATGTAGTAGGCCTATGTGTACTACAGCAGATATGACTGTGCATATTCTTAAGAGCCACCAGGGCTGCCAACTGTTAATAAATGATCTCTCAATTTTTTAACCGCAATAACAATATATCAGAAAGTATGCAAGCCAACGGCTCTAAACATTGCACACGTATAGTACCTGACATCATCATATATATTATTTCAGTAGTATGCATCCCTCCTGCGGCGCTCACAAGAGACCGATCGTGAAAAATGAGCATTCAAATGAAAGAAAATATACATTACCAGTGATTCATTGCGCTCTAATTTCATAAATATCTATAATTTCTTAAAAATATGAATTAAAAAAACTGTACGAAGTGTGCGATTTGCAGTTACTCTTGCTGCAGGAAGATACGCTCCATAATTGGTGTCCACTTCACATTTTGGCCGCTGTGTCGCCTTTTTATGTCATTTTAACATTCTGAGGTCTTTCTTTATCATTTTGCATCAATTTCAGAAACAGTAAATGAAAGGAATGTGTTCGTTTTCAGAATCAGTAGGCTAAATAATTGGATTGGGTACTCAAATCGTATAACCGGCGAGTGTTACTGCTAAACTTTCAATCGATGGACTCAGCACAAACATGATTTAAGCTCATCCGTCTAAAGAATGGATGTATTATATTCCAGGTTTGTTAAAATATGCCGCGATACAGGATTTTCTTCTGCATTCTAATTCCATAAATATCGATTTTTGTAAGAATTGGGCTTTTTGCAAATACTGTTGTTCTAACATGCTGCAATTCTGAGTTGTCGTCTAAAACCTTAAAACATTGAACGTTAATTCTCTAACAGTTTTCTTCTATCTGATTTTCAGAATCAGTAAATCAATGGATTGGGTACAGGTTTTTCTTCTGCATTCTAATACCATCAATATAGATTTTTGTAAGAATTGTGCTTTTTGCCAATACTGTTGCTGTATCATGATAGAGTTGTCGTCTACAACCTTCAAACTATCATCATCATCATCATATAGGCCTCATAAATTAGCATTCTAATTTCATAAATATCAATTTTTGTAAGAAGTGTGCAATTTGCAGATACTGATTCTCTAACATGCTGCAATTATAAGTTGTCATCTAAACCCTTAAAACTGTTAAACGTTAATTTATTTTACAGGTTTTTCTTCTGCATTCTAATTTCATAAATATTGTTACGTGCCACCCCCTAGTGGCACTTTTGTTAACTGGATTACGGTAGGGGTACAAAGCACAACACCAATTACTGCTTAAAGAAATAATTAACTTTATTGTGGCCAGAAAATTACACTAATCAGCAAATACAAGCAATTAGGAGCCTTCTCCAGTTTCCTCAAGTCTCTTCCTTATGCGCTCTTAGCCCCTTTCACTTGCAACAGACCACAGAAGTTAATCCGTCCTAATGAGTCCGGTGGCCTTGGCAGAAGCTACCTGCCCCTCTTCCAGGTACAAAAAAATACAGTTACTTACGAGCACTTGATGTACGCTGTCCACAAGCTGGGAGAAACAATGTCACAGGATTTCGTAACTCGCACAGCACTTCGTCACCACACTTCTGTCGCACAAGATAATCGCTCGCACTAGCTCGTAAAACTCAACCACAACTGCTTCACGGGTCACTCTTATATAGCAGGCCGGTGACTCAATAAATGGTTCTAGATCCATCCAGAGTCCACGGCTTCTCGAGGTTTCCACCGCTGGTCCAGTCACGAATCTTCTGGACTATCCCTTTGTCTGTAGTAGCCCTGTTGCATAAGGCGCGCGCAATACAGGAGGCAAGCCACAGCCCAGCCCCTGGGGCAGTTGTGACTCAAGCGGCGAGCGATGACACAAACTCACAGCCGTAACACCACCCCCTTCCTAAAAAGGCTGATTGTCCCGATCAGTCATTGGTCCGTCTGTGTCCCTCCGTAGGCTGCCAGGCGATCTCGATGCACGATCTTCATCTTCGCCCTCGGGCTCCGCTGGATCCTGTAGACGACATCGTTGATCCGTTTCACGACTCGGTACGGGCCCTCCCAGGACTTCTGCAGTTTGGGTGACAGGCCTTTCTTCCGTAATGGGTTGAAGAGCCAGACCAGGTCGTCCTCGTGGAATCCGCCGGCATCCGTCTGCTGGTCGTATCGGGTCTTCATTCTGTCGGTCTCGATCCGCAGTTTCCTCCTCGCGAACGCGTGCACGTCCTCCAGTTGGTCGACCAGTTCTTGACAATACTGGCTTACCGGAATCGGATCATTCCCAGGTCGGCCAAAGGCAAGATCGACAGGTAGACGGAGCTCCCTCCCAAACATGGCCCGGGCTGGTGTGCACCCGGTGGCTTCATGCACGGCGGCGCGGTAGGCCAGGAGATATAGTGGAAGATGTTTGTCCCAATCCCTCTGGTGCTCGCTGACGACTATTCGAAGATGGTTCTCGATGGTGCGATTGAATCGCTCTACCATCCCGTCGGACTGAGGGTGTAGTGGCGTTGTCCTTGTCTTCCGGATTCCCAGCAGCTGGCATAGGTTCTGGAACACCTGCGACTCGAAGTTCCTCCCTTGGTCGGAGTGCAGCTCCTGGGGTACTCCGTACCGGCTGACGAATTCCTTCACCAGGGTCTCTGCAATCGTCGCGGCTTCTTGGTTAGGGAGCGCATACGCCTCCGGCCATTTGGTAAAGTAGTCGCTGACGACTAATATGTAGCGGTTCCCTGCCTCGCTTAACGGGAATGGCCCAGCAACATCGATGGCCACTCTCTCCATGGGGCCGCCCACGTTGTAGGTCTTCAGTGGACCCCGTCGTCTTCGTCCTGGGCCCTTGCTGGCTGCGCAATCGTGGCACCTCGCGCAGTGGTTCTCCACGTCTGTTCGGCATCCGATCCAGTAGAACCGCTCTCTCAGCTTCTCCAGGGTCTTCTTTATCCCTAGGTGTCCACCAGATGATCCTCCATGAACTTCCTTCAGGACTTCCTCCGTCATAGCCTTTGGAACGACGACTTGTTCCCGAGATGTCTTCCCGTCGGTGCTCTCCCAGGTACGGCAGATGAGGCCATCCCTTACAATCAGCGAGTCCCACTGTGCCCAGTAGGACTTAAACTTTGGGCTGCAGTCACTCACAATGCTCCACCCGGGTCTGGGGACACAGGCCCTCTTCCATTCGGCTATCAGTCCCAGGTCATCATCCTCTGCTTGTGCCCGCGTGAAAGATTCGCGGCTCCAGTTCCCTTGAAGTTCCACAGTAGTCCGTCGGCACAGTATCCCGGTGTTCTCCTCCCTTCGGGCACAGAAGGTGCAGTCTTCGGGGCACGGTCTTCGTGACAGGGCGTCGGCGTTAGAATGCAGTTGGCCTTTCCTGTGCTGAATCTCAAAGTTGTACTGTTGAAGTCTCTCTAACCACCGCGCGAGTTGACCCTCGGGCTGCTTGAAGTTCAGGAGCCACCGCAGGGATGCATGGTCGGTCCTGATGAGAAATTCTTGCCCGTACAGGTACTTGTGGAAGTGTTCAATGGTCTTCACGATGGCGAGCAGCTCCTTCCTGGTGACGCAGTAGTTCCTTTCTGGCTTTGACAAGGCCTTGCTGAAGTAGGCCACTACTCTCTCCTCGCCGTCCACTACTTGCGACAGGATCCCCCCTATGCCAAAGTCGCTGGCATCGGTATCAACGATGAACCTTGTCCCAGGTCTGGGGTAGGCCAGAATAGGCGCGGTGCACAGAGCCTGCTTGAGTTGTTCGAAGGCACTGTGGCATTCTGCTGTCCACGTGAAGAGTTGGTCCTTCTCAGTCAGTCGATGTAAAGGTTTGGCGATGTCGGCGAATCCTCTCACGAAGCGACGATAATAAGTGCAGAGTCCCAGGAAGCTTCGTAGTTGCGACTTGTCCTTCGGAACTGGCCACTCCCTCACAGCAGCGGTCTTCTCTGGGTCGGTGCGCACCCCTTCCTCGGAGACGATATGCCCAAGGTACTGGACCCGCTTCTGGAAGAGCTGACACTTCTTGGGGCTCAACTTCAGCTGGGCAGCCCGTAGCTTCAACAAGATCTCCTTCAGGTTGCTGTAGTGCTCCTCGAAGCTCCTCCCCAGAACGATGACGTCGTCTAGGTAGACCAGGCAGGTCTTCCAGTGTAGTCCCCTCAGAATGGACTCCATTAGCCTTTCGAAGGTCGCAGGGGCGTTGCACAGACCGAATGGCATGACGGTGAACTGCCAGAGCCCGCTGCCCACAGAGAACGCCGTTTTCTCGCGGTCCTTAGGGTGGACCTCCACCTGCCAGTAGCCACTCTTCAAATCCAAGGTGGAGAACCATCTTGACCCTGATATGGTGTCCAGCGTGTCGTCGATCCGGGGTAGAGGGTAGCTGTCCTTCTTCGTGACGTCGTTCACCCGCCTGTAGTCCACGCAGAACCTGGTGGAACCGTCCTTCTTCTTCACAAGCACGACCGGAGAACTCCAAGGACTATGTGATGGCTCGATCACCCCTTGCTCCTTCATCTCTTCTACCATCCGGTCGACTTCGGTTTGCTTGGCGAGCGGGACACGTCGGAATGGGGCCCTAATCGGTGCGCTGTCCCCAACGTCGATTCTGTGCTGGACCAAGCTTGTCCTGCCGAAGTCTTTGCTCCCCACGGAGAAGACATCCTGGAATTCGCGTAGCAGGTCCTGAAGTTGGCGTGATTGCTCTTCGTCTAAATGGTCCTGGGATCCTTGGTACAGCTTCTGTAGTTCTTCTGGCAGGCCGCGTCTTCTTCGGTTGTCCGTCTGCAGGTGTCCGTCCGTCGTTTCTGTGATGCGGGCAATCCAGGTAACGGGCTCGCAGACTCCTAGGTTGGTGTCCCGGTGAACCGTAATATCGTAGTCGTTCAGGTTGGACAGGCGAACGTACGGCCGAGGCGTCGTGTTGATGAGCGTCTTGGCAACTAGCAATCCTTTTGCCTGGATGTCCTCATATTTTGGCTCGATGACAGCAGCCACTCCCTCAGCAGTTCCGTCGACAATTACGGCGGCGCTGACCTCCGTCCTGGCAGGAACGATGACGTCCTCTCTCAGCCTTACTCGTCGTGCGGTGACGGCCTCGTGTGCTGGTTGCAAAGCAAGTTCCTCACCTCCGAAGTGCAGAGTGTTGGTACTCAGATCCAAGATGATGTTGTTCTGGTCCAGGAAGTCCAGTCCAATGATCACTTCATTTGATACGTCGGCCACAAGCACTGGATGCTTTATCGTCCGTCGACCAATGACGAACTCCAGTGATGCTTCGCCATGTACCGGTGCGGTGTCTCCGGTCGCGGTTATTAGCTGGAGGTTCCTTTGTGTGGGTTGAACTCTCCACTTCGGGATCACGGTGGGGCTGACGATGGTCCTCGATGCTCCCGTGTCGATTAGCAGGGGCCAGCTCTCTCCGTTGACGACTCCGTCGACCATCAGGCTGCTATTATCCCTCCGTAACTGCGTCACACGATCTTGGACTGCCGGGGCTTGACGACTGCCACAAGCCAACCTTTGCCCCCCTAGGCTGGCTGATACTTGCTTTCCTGGGCCGCGCGGTTTCCCTACGACTGACTGTCCCGACTGGCGGCGGCGATCACCGCAGTCCTTGCTCAGGTGGCCTCTCTTACGGCAGGTCCAGCAGGTCGGTAGTCCTCTTCCGGGCCGCCTCTCCGGATGTCCTTCGGCTACGTTTATGTTGGTGGTACTGCGATTCATGAAGAAACGGCTTAGCGCCTTCATCAATTCGTCGGCCAGGGGCTTGGTCTCGTTGGTTTTTGCTGGTTCGTCGACGTCCACTTGACGCACCCGCGCGTGCATTCTAGATGCCTGTTTTGCCGTCTCGAATTCAAGTGCGTGGCTCAGCGCATCTGCCAGGGTCTTATTGCGCGCGAGTCGCAGCGCCTGTTGAGTGTCCGAGTCCCGTAGCCCGTCGGTGAAGGTCTGCGTCGCTATCTGCTCCAGAAAGTCGGCCGGCGCTGTTGGGTAGGCAAGCCTTACGAGGCGTGCGATGTCCATCTCGAACTCCTGCAGGGTTTCCGCGTTCTTTTGTACCCGGGTCCGGAGCTGCATCTGGTAGGCCTGCTGAAGATGGCTATCCCCATATCTGGACTCCATATGTGCGATCAGTGAAGCGTAGTCCTGGGATCCGGTCGGGATGGCCTGAAGGACGTTAAGGGCGTCCCCTCTCAGCGCTACAATGAGAGCTGTAGCCTTTTCCGTGCTGTTCCAGTTGTTTATGGAACAGGCTGCCTCGAACTGACGTAAATAGGTGCTCCACGGGACCTTTCCGTCGAAGGTTGGGGGCGTCACTCTGCTCTGTCCCGTTCCTGGTGTCCCCGGTGTACCTGTGGGCGGGCGTCGGCGCAGCTCGGCAACTTCCTCTTGAAGAGCGTTGACTTTCTCTTCCACACCCGTGAGTGGGCGTTGGCGCAGTTCGGCTACTTCCTCTTGTAGGGCTTTGACTCTCTCATCCACCCCGGTCGGCGGGCGTCGGCGCAGCTCTGCGACTTCCTCTTGTAGGGCTTTGAATCTATCTTCCATCCCTGTCGGCGGGTGTCGGCGCAGCTCAGCAAATTCCTTTTGTAGAGCGTTAAATCTCTCTTCCACCCCCGTCAGCGGGTGTCGGCGTAGCTCAGCAACTTCTTCTTTTAAGGCGTCGAACTTCTTTTCCACTGCCGTGACTTCCTCACGCAGACCCAGTTCTAATTTCTTCAAGTCCTGTGCTAACTTATTCTGCCCGTGTTCCATCTTCTTCTGGCCGTCCTCTATCTTCTTGGTTAAATTCTTCTGGCCATCTTCTAATTTAGCAGTTAGGTCCTCGGCTAACTTCTTCTGGCCGTCCTCCATCTTCTTCTGGCCGTCCTCCATCTTCTTCAGGTCCTCCGCTAACTTATTTTGACCGTCTTCCATCTTCTTCTGGCCGTCTTCTAATTTGCAAGTTAGCTCCTTGGTTAAATTCTTCTGGCCATCTTCTAATTTAGCAGTTAGGTCCTCGGCTAACTTCTTCTGGCCGTCCTCCATCTTCTTCTGGCCGTCCTCCATCTTCTTCAGGTCCTCCGCTAACTTATTTTCGCTGTCCTTCAGGTCCTCTGCTAACTTCTTCTGGCCATCCTCCATCTTCTTCTGGCCGTCTTCCATTTTGGCAGTTAGGTCCTTGGTTAAATTCTTCTGGCCGTCCTCCATCTTGGTTTCCATGCCATTTAACTTTTCTAGCAGTGCTGCCAATTTCTCCTCCATTTTAGTTGTTTGTCTTGTAAAGGGCATGCACTCACAGGAAAATTAGAGAAAATGACCTGCTCGGGTTTTGAAACCAGGACCGTCAGGTGTTGTGCTTGAGTTCGTAATCCCACTTCTGACACCAGTTGTTACGTGCCACCCCCTAGTGGCACTTTTGTTAACTGGATTACGGTAGGGGTACAAAGCACAACACCAATTACTGCTTAAAGAAATAATTAACTTTATTGTGGCCAGAAAATTACACTAATCAGCAAATACAAGCAATTAGGAGCCTTCTCCAGTTTCCTCAAGTCTCTTCCTTATGCGCTCTTAGCCCCTTTCACTTGCAACAGACCACAGAAGTTAATCCGTCCTAATGAGTCCGGTGGCCTTGGCAGAAGCTACCTGCCCCTCTTCCAGGTACAAAAAAATACAGTTACTTACGAGCACTTGATGTACGCTGTCCACAAGCTGGGAGAAACAATGTCACAGGATTTCGTAACTCGCACAGCACTTCGTCACCACACTTCTGTCGCACAAGATAATCGCTCGCACTAGCTCGTAAAACTCAACCACAACTGCTTCACGGGTCACTCTTATATAGCAGGCCGGTGACTCAATAAATGGTTCTAGATCCATCCAGAGTCCACGGCTTCTCGAGGTTTCCACCGCTGGTCCAGTCACGAATCTTCTGGACTATCCCTTTGTCTGTAGTAGCCCTGTTGCATAAGGCGCGCGCAATACAGGAGGCAAGCCACAGCCCAGCCCCTGGGGCAGTTGTGACTCAAGCGGCGAGCGATGACACAAACTCACAGCCGTAACACCATCGATCATTTCGCATGGTTTTCAGAAACAGTAAATCAATGGATTGAGTACTCTAAATCGTATAACCGGCGTGTGTTACGGTGTCTAAAACCTTAGAACTATTAAACATTCATTTCTGACAGGTTTTTCTTCTATCATTTCCCATGGTTTTCAGAATTACTAAATCAATGGATTGGGTACTCAAATCGTATAATTTCATAAATATCGAATAACCGATGAGTGTTATGATGATCCAATTTTCAGTGATTGCCTTCTTAAGTTACGGAACGTACAACTTGCAATTCTGACTGAAATGTATCGAATAACTGGTGAGTGTTACGGCTAAGCTCTCAATCAATGGACTCAGCACAGGAATGGAATCAACAGTGACTAATTGCATTTTAATTTCATAAATATCAAAGAAAGAAACCGGCCACAGCACGCTCTCATGCTGACGCTCCACTCGGGAAAGCGAAAGCACCCATGTAGGTAACGTGCAAAGGAGTTTAGCGTTGAGCGTTACACACAGAACAAGGAAAGCACCCCTGTAGGTAACGTGCAAAGGAGTTTAGCGTTGAGTGCTACACACAGAACAAGGAAAGCACCCCTGTAGGTAACGTGCAAAGGAGTTTAGCGCTGAGCGCCTCACACAGGAACGGGAAAGCTGCCTTGCAGGCAGTGTGTGAGGGTGTTTAACGCTGATCGTTGCACTTAAGGAACAAGAAAGCCTCACTGTAAGTGGGGCGTGAAGAAGTTTTCCAACGAGGGCAGTCCTGATAAGGGAGAAGGACGCTCCTCAGCCAAGAAGTGAAAGTAGGAAATCTTGACCAAGATGCTTTCATAAATATCGAATTACTGGTGTGTGTTATGATGATCCAATTTCCATTGATTGCCTTTAAGTTAGAGAACGTAGAACTTGCAATTCTAACTGAAATGTAAACAGTGTTCTATAATCATTTGGATGAAATGAAAACATAACAACCTTTCTCCTTATAAACATATTGTGAAATGTGTGGTTTATGAACAAGCGAGATTTTCTAATTTCATAAATGTCTATAAATTATGCGAAGTATGCGATTTTCAGATACTGTTGCTGTAGGAAAATACGCCTCATAATTGCTGTCCACTTCACATCTTAGCCGATGTGACGCCTGTTTAGTGTCATTTTAATATTCTGAGATCTTTCCTTTATCATTCTGCAAGGATTTCAGAAACAGTAAATCAAAGGAATGTGTACTCAAATCGTATAATTTCATAAATTAGCGGTGTCGAATTGCATTCGAATTGCATTCGAATTGCATAAATACCAATTTTTATAAGAAGTGTGCAATTTGCAGATACTGATGCTGTAACATGCTGCAATTGTGAGTTGTCATCTAAACCCTTAAAACTGTTAAACGTTAATTTATTTTACAGTTTTTTCTTCTGCATTCTAATTTCATAAATATCGATCATTTCGCATGGTTTTCAGAAACAGTAAATCAATGGATTGAGTAGTCTAAATCGTATAGGCGGCGTCTAAAACCTTAAAACTATTAAACATTAATTCTTTTACAGGTTTTTCTTCTATCATTTCCCAAGATTTTCAGAATTACTAAATCAATGGATTGGGTACTCAAATCGTATAATTTCAATTGCAATTCTGACTGAAATATATCGAATAACCGGTGAGTGTTTCGGCTAAGCTCTCAATCAATTGACTCAGCACAGAAATGGAATCAACAGTCACGAATTGCATTTTAATTTCATAAATATCAAGGAAAGAAACCAGCTACAGCACGCTCTCATGCTGACGCTCCACTCGGGAAAGCGAAAGCACCCCTGTAGGTAACGTTCAAAGGATTTTAGCATTGAGCGCTACACACAGGACAAGGAAAGCACCTCTGTAGGTAACGTGCAAAGGAGTTTAGCGCTGTTCGTTTGACTTAGGAACAAGGAAGCTTCAGTGTAAGCGGGGCGAGAAGACGTATTCCAACGAGGGCTGTCCTTATAAGGGAGAAGGAGGCTTCCCAGCCAACAATATAAAGCAGGAAATCTTGACCAAGGTGCATTCATAAATATCGAATAACTGGTAAGTGTTATGATGATAGAATTTTCAGTAATTGCCTTCATAAGTTAGAGAACGTACAGCTTGGAATTCTAACTGAAATGCAAATGGTGTTCTATAATCATTTGGTTAAAATAATAACATAACAATTTTTCTCCTTAAGTCACTCATTATAAACCTATTGGGGAAAGTATGACGTATGAACATGCGAGATTTCTCGCACGGGTCCGCTAGTTACACATTATTTTGGTGTAACTTCCATACATCAGTGCTGCCAACACGATTATAAGCCTACTGATAGGTCCAGTTTATAAATGCATATACCTTCTATATTAGCAAATGGATTTCTACCAAATTTCGTGTGTGCTTTTTGTACCATAACAGTTATGATTATGCGTATTCGTAAGAACCTGCAGGGCTGCCAACTGTTAATAAATTGTCCCTCCATTTGTTTAATCCTAATATCAATATATCAGAAAGTATGCAAGCCATCAGCTCTAAACTTTGCACACGTATAGTACCTGACATTCTAGATTAATTTGAAGTAACTAATATACCTCAGTGCAGCCAACATGATTCCAAGCTTTCTGATAGCTTCAGTTTTTAATTACATGTAACTTCTATACTAACAAATGAATTTTATCCAAAATTAGCACTATAATGGATCGTAATATTTCAGATTAATTCTCAGCATCACATACATGACATTGTTTCCAACATAATTTTACGCGCACTGATTAATCCAATATCAAACAGCATGCAACGTCCATACTATCCATTAGACTTCAACCAAATTGTGTAAGTGCATTCTATACCGTTCGAGATGGAACTAAGAATATATTCAGAGTCACCAGTGCTGCAAACTGTAGTAAGTCACTCTATTAGGCTATTCTATTTCAGGTGTATTTCACACTGCGGTAAGTTACTTAGAAATGTTAAGATTACCAACTTGATTTCGTCATTCTTGTATATAGATTGGCATTAATCTTAAATTTTAAGAAAAGTAGACTGTTTAGTTCGTCACGGAACTAAGTTACTTGTTATATGCAGAGAAAGGTCTTTCGACGTCAATGATATAACTGGAGCAAATCTCAGGAGGCGGAGCTTTGATGTAGAAATATCCTCGGGTGGTTAAACATTGTCTCCTCATAGAATTTGGAACACGCTGTGAAATGTTGAATAATCAGGATTTCTCTTCAACACATCACACAATTTATTCAATATACTTGCACCAGTTTCCCCATTCACAGAACTTAGGTTTTCAATAGCATCCTCTAAGACAGCAATAGAATATTGCAGTGGCAGTCCTGATGCAGGTTTGATGCTTTCTAGAAAACAGCTCAAGTTGCTGCCGATGAAGGCAATTGAGGAGACCACTTTAAAATCACTAAAAGGATACAGCACATTCAGGATCAAAAGAAACTACAGTTTTTAGCCTTCTTTCGATTTTTGCAAAAAATGAAAGTAGACTTATGAGATCACTACAGGGCGAAAAAAGTGTGTCTGTCTGTGTGTGTGTATGTGTGTGTGTGAGTCTGTGTGTGTGTGTGTGTGTGTGAGTGTGAGTGTGTGCACTCTGAATGTCTGTGCCCCCTATCAATTCGAACACGGTGAGCGCAAATTGAACGAAATTTGGTACAAAGGTAGCACTAGCAAAGGACACCTCAGTGTCATGTTTTATATCGGCGCCATCTTGACGGAAACGTAATGGCGGCCACACAAATGTTCAAAGCTTAAATCAAATTACGACTAACCTAATCATCCGATCTCTACCAAATTTTGCAACAACATACCTTTATGGGGGCAGCATCCTTTGACCAAACTAATAGGTCATCAGCCTAATAGTTTGCGGATGGCGGCCATCTTTGTGTGAAAATCGATTGCCCCTATTAATTCGAACACGGTGAAACCGAATGGAACGAAATTTGGTACAGAGGTAGTACTAGCAAAGGGCACCCCAGTGTCATGTTTTATATCGCCGCCATCTTGACGGAAACGTAATGGCGGCCACACAAATGTTCAAAGCTTAAATCAAATTACGACTAACCTAATCATTCGATCTCTACCAAATTTTGCAACAACATACCTTTATGGAGGGAGCATCCTTTGACAAATCTAATAGGTCATTGGCCGAATAGTTTGCGGATGGCGGCCATCTTTGTGTCAAAATCGATTACCCCTATTAATTCGAACACGGTGAAACCGAATGGAATGAAATTTGGTACAGAGGTAGCACTAGCAAAGGGCACCCCAGTGTCATGTTTTATATCGCCGCCATCTTGACGGAAACGTAATGGCGGCCACCCAAATGTTCAAAGCTTAAATCAAATTAGAACTAACCTAATCATCCGATCTCTACCAAATTTTGCAACAACATACCCTTATGAAAGGAGCATCCTTGACAAATCTAATAGGTCATTAGCCTAATAGTTTGCGGATGGCGGCCATCTTTGTGTCAAAATCGATTACCCCTATTAATTCGAACACGGTGAAACCGAATGGAATGAAATTTGGTACAGAGGTAGCACTAGCAAAGGGCACCTCAGTGTCATGTTTTATATCACCGCCATCTTGACGGAAACGTAATGGCGGCCACACAAATGTTCAAAGCTTAAATCAAATTACGACTAACTTAATCATCCGATCTCTGCCAAATTTTGCAACAACATACCTTTATGGAGGAAGCATCCTTTGACAAATCTAATAGGTCATTAGCTTAATAGTTTGCGGATGGCGGCCATCTTTGTGTCAAAATCGATTACCCCTATTAATTCGAACACGGTGAAACCGAATGGAATGAAATTTGGTACAGAGGTAGCACTAGCAAAGTGTTCGCTTTCGCGAATGTTTTTTTTGTGGCTATGTTTCCCGCACGGTTTGAAACACTCGTTCAATTTTGCCCCATTATTTTTTTCCGTTATAATTGCAGTATGAACACGGTGTTCTGATTATTTACTTAACTTACGTTTCATTTGAATTGTTGTTCTTTATTATTCTTGTCAACTCACCTTTTTCTGAAGTGTCTTTCTAGACGCACCATACTGTCACACTTTTTCATGAGGTACTGTGCTCATCCCAGCGGCAACCGTCGCAATGTGCTTGGGCTGTGCGCTGATTGGCTGTTTTTCGCCCCGCCTTCATTCTGGATTGTTCGACGCGCTGTCGTCATTTCCACTATAAATTCTCCGCTTCGCCGTTCTGCGGCCTTGTCTACATCTACCTGCTTGAACCAGTCTGACCTCGGCTGCCTGCCGTTCCACAGCAAGGCCCTTCTTGGGAAGGCCCTGTTTGTAAACATTGAGTGGCTGGAACCTTGCCAGGCGGCATGCTTCATCACTCGGACTCTGTCATGCTGGGCGAGGCATGAGTCAACGACCTTCACCTCAGCAACTAAGTCAGCCCGCTAACTCACTACAACTCGGCGATGAGAAACTACAATTGATTGTAAACCGCTAGACAGATCATTACCAAGAGGTCTGTTCCGGCGGGGTGCAATTCGCCAATGGAGCCACCATCCCTCTTTCTCGCAAGGCATGCCGAGGCAGCTTAGAGGAACCCTTCGTTTGGATCACAACCCGCTTCCTGCGGGCCAAACAATAAGTACAAAAGTATCGAATTATTGGTAACGTGAACTACCTTCACTTGGTTTATACATTTTTTCAAGGCTAAGCCTTTCTTCTTGCTTTTTGCTTGTTTTTAGATATTTTTCTTAAACATACTTTTTTAATCGCCTTTATATGGCCTTTTTATGCATTTTTATTATAATTCTTCTTTATTCTAAGTTTCCTGGAGAAACCTTGCATTTTTATTAGCTTCTTTTAATTATTCTTCTAAATGAAAATGTTTGTTATTACTTCACAAATCAAATAAATGTATCAAACCTTGGTTATCAATATTTGGTCTCTTCCTCATCGCTCTATTTAAATTTCACTGTGTGCCCGAATCCCAATCCCCCTTTTCCCAGTTGGGGTGCTAACTACTCACACCCTTTTCCATGGTACCTCAAACCCGGGATCAAACCCAGAACCTTTATTCTGAGACCACAAATTCTATTCCAAAAAAAAAAAACAGAACTTGTGTAATCTAATATTTGCCTTATACATTTCAGTATATCGTGGCTAGCGCAGGAGATCTGCGGGAAAGCGGAGACAATCCCAGCTTACTCCATAACTGGTTTCTTTCTGGAAAGCAGGTCCGTCTGGTGCCGCAAGCAGCTTTGGTAGGTGAGTTATTCCAACTTCCCAGCCATGCCAGTAATAATAGACGATAAACTGTTAAACTCTCGGGCGGCCTACAAAGGTCAACTTACCCGTTTTCAAAAATATCTAGCCACTCTACCGAAAGAGGAACAAAATCTTGATATTATATCTCAGCGTTTAAAAGCTTTTGAACAGGCGTACGAGAAATATGATCTCGTGCAACTTGAAATTGAAATCAAAAGTCCAGAACATCAATCAGATAGGGAAGAAGTAGAGAGTAATTACTTTGATACACACGCTCAGGCTGTGGCATTAGTAAGAACTTTGACCCTGGCGTTGAAGGTAGAGGAAACTCAAGGAAGAATTAGCGACCATGGGAATGGTATCAAACCATTGCTACCTAAAATTGAAATTCCGCATTTTTCAGGAAAGGAAGAGATGTGGCAATCATTCTTTGAATTGTTCAGTTCATTAGTACATAGTAATGCCACACTTCCGGAAATTCAGAAATTTCATTACTTAAAATCCATTTTGCAGGGGCCACCCCTTCAACTTATAAGAGAACTTCCCTTAACAGGAGAAAACTATAACATTGCTATCGAGCTTCTTAAAGGCCGTTATGGCAATGAAAAATTATGTTTACAGAGGCACATTCAAGCCTTATTTAACCTGCCCGCATTGCGAGCTGACAGCTTGTCAACACTGCGAGCCTTAAGTGACACGGTCCAACTACACGTCAGAGCATTGGCACGGTTGAATCAACCGGTCGAGCACTGGGATCTATTCTTAGTTCACTTGGTTACTTCTAAATTTGATTCATCAACTTTAAAGGCATGGGAAAGGGAATTAACAAATGACACTTCATATACTTATGGCTCATTGCTTACGTTTATGAATAATAGATGTCAGGTTTTGTCAGCCGTAGCCTGTCATATGTCAGGAAGTGCAGATAACAAATCTAATGTTGTGAAACCAGTCGGTGCCAAAATAAACAAATCTGCTGTCTTTACTGTTCAGCATAACTCAACGGATTGTATTCTCTGTAAAGCACCTCACAGGTTATATTCCTGCGTTGCCTTTAAAGCCCTTTCTACCGATGAAAGACGCAAATTAATAGCTCAAAAAAGATATTGCTATAACTGTTTGTCAACTAGGCATATGGTGCCTGATTGCTTATCTAAAAATACTTGCTCCCATTGCAAGGCTCAACATCATACCTTGCTTCATAGGTTTGAAAAGCCACGTCAGGCTCCTTCCCCTGGATGTTCTAAGGATGCATCCCCAGGAGCTAATGCGCAATCTTATACTCAGAGCTCTAGCTCAATTCGTAGTTCCCAGGTGCTATTATCAACCGTGTTAATAAAAGTTCAAGACTCTTCTGGTAGATGGCTTGAAGCACGTGCCCTATTGGATAATGCCGCCACCCATGACTTCATAAGTGAGCGTCTCATTAAGAAACTTGGTCTTCCCAAGCAACCTACATTAATTCAGGTTACCGGTATTAACAATAGCAATGTTAAATCTTTGCATTTTGTTCGTGTTCACATCAAAGATGCTGTTAATTCTAACACAACATTTCAGTTGAATTGCCTTGCCATTGATACTATTGGCAGTAATACCCCTAGTACTTCTTTTGAAATTAGAAAGTGGCAATTTCCTCATAACATTCAGTTGGCGGACCCAACATTTAATACGAGCGCCCCGGTAGACATACTTCTCAGTGCCCAAGTATTTTGGCAATGTCTCCTTAGCTCTAAGGTTAAAATATCACCTGGAGTGTTTGTTCATCATACCAAGCTAGGTTGGTTAGTAACGGGTCAGGTCCCTCGTAAGTCGTTTCAAAATTTCTCTCAATGTCATTTTGTCAATACAAGTCTCGATTACAACTTAGAAAGATTTTGGAAAATTGAAACTATAGATTCAGTTTCACCTTCCTCGGTTGAAAATGAAATGTGTGAAAAGCTGTTTCGTGAAACAACCAAACGCAATTCAGAGGGTAGATTTGTTGTAACAATGCCCCGAGTGGATAATCCACCTCTTTTATTTGAAACACACCCTAGGGCTCTTAGAGCACTCTATGCTGTGGAAAACAAATTTAAACGTGACCCTGTTGTTAAAGCTCAATACTCCACGTTTATGGAGGAATATGAGGCACTTGATCACATGGAGGTTGTTACCAAGAAAGATGAGGCTTCTTATACCCCATCTGAAGTCATTTACCTCAATCATCACCCAGTTTGGAAGAATGAGATTTTAAAGGAAAACATAAGGGTGGTCTTTAATGGCTCTGCCTTGGATGCCAATGGAACTTCTCTGAATGACACATTATTATCAGGCCCCCCTATTCAATCTGACATTTCTTCTGTTTTAATGAATTTTCGCTTGTTCCCTATCGCAGTGATATCTGATATCAAGCAGATGTATAGACAGATTTTGGTCGATCAACAACAGTGCGACCTTCAGAGAATTCTTTGGCGCGACGAGCCTACTAAACCTGTCAAGATTTTTCGGCTAAAAACCTTAACCTATGGACTAAAGCCCTCTGCTTTTCTAGCCATACGTACGTTGAAATTACTTGCTGAACAGGATGGCCCGTTGTATTCTTCTAAGGCTTCTGAAGTGTTAAAATCATCATTCTACGTTGACGATTTTCTTCATTCATTTGAGTCAGTATCTGAAGCACTACAGGTCTCTAAAGATTTGACAGCTTTGCTTTTGGGAGGCGGATTTTCCTTGTGCAAGTGGAACTCTAATTCGGAAGAATTTCTTTCTAAATTTCCATTAACTTCAGTCTACAACGACTCAGTAGAGCTTCTTCATGAAAATAATTCTATCAAAACTCTAGGCATCTATTGGAGTCCTCAAAAGGATTTTTTCTTTTTCAAAATTAATCTCAGTGACATCAAACCGCAAACTAAGCGACAAATGTTGTCTGAGATTGCAAAAATATTTGATCATCTCCAATTTTTGGCGCCAATTATCGTCACCGCAAAACTTTTCATGCAAGACCTTTGGTCCTTGAAAACTGGTTGGGATGAACCAGTTCCTTCCGAGTTGCAAAAAAATTGGATTTCTTATAGAAATAGCTTGGAAGATCTCTCCAATGTCATTATCCCGCGAGTGATTATTCCCTTTCCCTCCTGTGGAGGATATGAACTTCACATCTTTGCCGATAGCTCATTGAAAGCTTATGGGTGTTGTGCGTATATTGTTTGCCGCAATTTTGACCAGTCATATTTCTTTTCCAATTTAATTTGCGCTAAGTCAAAGGTGGCTCCTCTTAAATCCTTATCCTTGCCACGACTGGAACTTTGTGCTGCTCTTCTGGCGGTTGAATTATCGGTCAAAATCCGCCAATCTTTGAAAATCCGATTTAGCAAAACTTACTTTTGGAGTGACTCAGCCATCACGTTGGCATGGATTGCCAAACCCTCCTCGCATTGGCAGGTGTTTGTAGCTAATAGAGTGTCCAAAATACAACAATTGTCTAACTTTGAACAATGGCATCATGTATCTGGCAAGGAGAATCCTGCAGATGTCATCTCTCGGGGATGTTCCCCTCTTATGTTGGCTAACCTGACATTATACTGGCACGGTCCTTCTTGGCTTCTACAAGAACCTTCCGCTTGGCCAAATTTTCCTCTTCCGGAATTATCAGACTTGCCAGATGTTGGTAAGATTACTGGATCTTCTCATTTCGTTTCTGACTCTCCCCTTCTCTTGCAGCGATATTCCTCTTTTCATAAATTGGTGAGGGTTATGGCTTATCTCCTTCGTTGGAAATATTTTGTGGTAGAACAACCTCTTTTTCCTAAGCCATATTTAACCCTTTCTGAATTAGGTTTAGCCACTACAAAAATCTTATGGCTTACTCAACAAGAAATATTCTCTGAAGAATGTCAGGTGTCGTCTCAAGGTCAATCCCTCAAGAAATCGAGTAGGCTTTCCTCACTCGCCCCCTTTTTGGATGCTGATGGTTTATTAAGAGTGGGAGGACGTTTATCTTTGGCTGATCTTTCTGAGGATAAAAAACACCCAATTATTCTTCCTTCAAAGCATCATGTCACTTCTTTAATCATTCGTCAGTATCATTACCAGCATCTTCATGCTGGAACCCGCACATTACTTTCCATCATTCGGGAAAGGTATTGGCCCATAAACGGAGTCCATGAAGTTACCTCTGTTATCCGGAAGTGCATTCCATGTTTTAAATCCAACCCTAAAATTACCACTCAGCTCATGGGTGATCTTCCTAACTTTAGATCTGCGCCTGCTAGACCTTTTGCCTTTACGGGGGTGGATTATTCCGGGCCTTTTGTTTACAGAAAAAATTCACCTGAGGCCAAAAGATGTATTTGTGGAAAACTCTATATTTCGCTGTTTGTATGTATGATCACCGGAGCAGTACACTTAGAACTAGTTACCAACGCCTCTACTGCTTATTTTTTGGCAGCTTTTGCCAGATTTTCTGCTCGCCGAGGGCTTCCTTCAGAAGTATTTTCCGACAATGCTAAAAATTTTATCGGAGCTTCTGAGCAAATTAAGAGAGCTCTTACTCAAAATGCAGCGCTGGAAAGGATTCTTGATTATGCTCACCAGAGAAATTTCAAGTGGCACTTCATCCCCCCTTATGCGCCCCATCAAGGTGGACGGTGGGAGTCTTGTGTGAAACTCACCAAGAAACACCTTAGACGTGTTTGTGGCCACACCCCCCTATCTCATGAAGAGTTTAACTCCTTAATTATTTTTATTGAGGGCATAATTAATTCTCGTCCTTTATCACCCTTATCTAATGACCCTTCAGATCTTCTACCATTAACGCCGGGCCATTTTCTTATCGGCGGTCCATTGACTGCCTCCCCATCTTTATTATATTCTAATTCTCCATCTTCTTTAGCCATTTCTTGGCGCAAAATTGAAAGTTTGCGCAACAATTTTTGGCGCCGCTGGAGGTTGGAATACCTCGGTTTGCTTCAGCAGCGTGGCAAATGGCGTGTTTCCTGCTCTAACCTTCAGATTGGGGACTTGGTCCTTTTGATAGACCCTAGTCCCCCTCTTGTCTGGAATTTGGGTAGGATTGTTGAGTGCTTTCCTGGCAGAGATGGTAGGATTCGCGTGGTAAAACTGCAGACTTCTGCTGGCCAGTTTCTCAGGCCAATCACTATGATTGCTCCTTTGCCACGCGAGACCTAACTTCTGCGCCTTCTTACTGCAATTTTTTCTCGCCCCTCCCAGCATGTTCGCTTTCGCGAATGTTTTTTTTGTGGCTATGTTTCCCGCACGGTTTGAAACACTCGTTCAATTTTGCCCCATTATTTTTTTCCGTTATAATTGCAGTATGAACACGGTGTTCTGATTATTTACTTAACTTACGTTTCATTTGAATTGTTGTTCTTTATTATTCTTGTCAACTCACCTTTTTCTGAAGTGTCTTTCTAGACGCACCATACTGTCACACTTTTTCATGAGGTACTGTGCTCATCCCAGCGGCAACCGTCGCAATGTGCTTGGGCTGTGCGCTGATTGGCTGTTTTTCGCCCCGCCTTCATTCTGGATTGTTCGACGCGCTGTCGTCATTTCCACTATAAATTCTCCGCTTCGCCGTTCTGCGGCCTTGTCTACATCTACCTGCTTGAACCAGTCTGACCTCGGCTGCCTGCCGTTCCACAGCAAGGCCCTTCTTGGGAAGGCCCTGTTTGTAAACATTGAGTGGCTGGAACCTTGCCAGGCGGCATGCTTCATCACTCGGACTCTGTCATGCTGGGCGAGGCATGAGTCAACGACCTTCACCTCAGCAACTAAGTCAGCCCGCTAACTCACTACAACTCGGCGATGAGAAACTACAATTGATTGTAAACCGCTAGACAGATCATTACCAAGAGGTCTGTTCCGGCGGGGTGCAATTCGCCAATGGAGCCACCATCCCTCTTTCTCGCAAGGCATGCCGAGGCAGCTTAGAGGAACCCTTCGTTTGGATCACAACCCGCTTCCTGCGGGCCAAACAATAAGTACAAAAGTATCGAATTATTGGTAACGTGAACTACCTTCACTTGGTTTATACATTTTTTCAAGGCTAAGCCTTTCTTCTTGCTTTTTGCTTGTTTTTAGATATTTTTCTTAAACATACTTTTTTAATCGCCTTTATATGGCCTTTTTATGCATTTTTATTATAATTCTTCTTTATTCTAAGTTTCCTGGAGAAACCTTGCATTTTTTATTAGCTTCTTTTAATTATTCTTCTAAATGAAAATGTTTGTTATTACTTCACAAATCAAATAAATGTATCAAACCTTGGTTATCAATATTTGGTCTCTTCCTCATCGCTCTATTTAAATTTCACTGTGTGCCCGAATCCCAATCCCCCTTTTCCCAGTTGGGGTGCTAACTACTCACACCCTTTTCCACAAAGGGCACCTCAGTGTCATGTTTTATATCGCCGCCATCTTGACGGAAACATAATGGCGGCCACACAAATATTCAAAGCTTAAATCAAATTACGATTAACCTAATCATCCGATCTCTACCAAATTTTGCATCAACATACCATTATGGAAAGAGCATCCTTTGACCAAACGAATAGGTCATTAGCCTAATATTTTGCGGATGGCGGCCATCTTTGTGTGAAAATCGATTCCCCCTATTAATTCCAACACGGTGAAACCGAATGGAACGAAATTTGGTACAGAGGTAGCACTAGAAAAGGCACCTCAGTGTCATGTTTTATATCACCGCCATCTTGACGGAAACGTAATCGCGGCCACCCAAATGTTAAAGGCTAAAATGTAATTACGACCAACCTAATAATCGAGTCTCTACCAAATTTTGCAACAACAAATCTTTATGTGGGAAGCATATTCTGACCAAACTGCTAGATCATCAGCCCAATAGTTTGCAGATGGTGGCCAAGTATGTGTGCAAATCGATTCCCCCTATCAATTTAAACACGGTGAAACCGAATTGAACGAAATTTGGTACAGAGGTAGCACTAGCAAAAGGCACCTCAGTGTCATGTTTTATATCGCCGCCATCTTGACGGAAACGGAATGACGGCCACCCAAATGTTAAAAGCTTAAATCAAATTTCGACCATCCTAATAATTTGATCTCTACCGGATTTTGCAACAACATGTTTTTTTGTGGAAAGCATCTTATGACTGACTACAAGGTCATCAGCTCAATAGTTTGCAAATAGTGGCCAAGTATGTGTGCAAATCCATTCCCCAGATCAATTCAAACACGGTGAAACCGAATTGAATTAATTTTTTTACAGAGGTAGCACTAGCAAAGGGCACCTCATATTCATGTTTAATATCCCTATAGCACGTTGTATTTCAACAAGCTACTACAACCAACATTCAATTATACTCTTTGAAAAGGACAAAGAGTTATAACAATACCCATGCATTTAGGAGAAAGTAGGCTATATGTTCTTTACTGAACATCTTGTTATAGCATCTAGATGCTCACGATAGTGTTAAAATATGTAATTTTACTATGATTGTGTAGATCACCTACAAATATGAAAAAAAAAAAGATGTAAAAAGATGTTCAATTATAATAACCAAAGAAGAGTGGTTTGTGAAGATACATAGTTTCCCAGTTTTTAAATAGCAAGGGAAAAGAATGTAATTATATAGAAATCCCAGCCATAGTGATCAGATTGTGCGGCGGGCTCTCTCCTCCCTCACCCAAACGTTATTTTCTGCCTTTCATGGCTCTGCTTCCTTCTAAGTTACTGAATCATTTTCTTGGAGGATTGAGGGCATATCTTCTTCCTGTCTCTATTCCCTTTCTATTTTTAAAAATATCTTTTTTTAAATTTCTAAGTCAGTATGGTAAGACTAAATGGCGACAACCTCGCGGTGTAGAGGCTAGCGTTCTTGGCTGTCGCCCCGGAGGTCCGGGTTCGATTCCCGGCTCTGCCAAGAAATGCTAGTGCTGGTGGGAAGACTGGAACGGGGTAGATTCAGCCTTCTGAGGCAAAAACTGAGAAGGTGAGGGTTCGATTCCCACCTCAGCCATCCTGGAAGTGATTTTTCGTGGTTCCCTCACCCTCCCCCCCCCCCCCCCCCTCCTACTTCCACTCCGGGAAAATGCTGGGATGGTTCCTAACTTAAGGCCACGTCCACCTCCTTCCCAATCCCCACTTGAATTACAAATACACACACTAGTAAAGACATCACAATAACACAGGTTATCAGACAAATTCACGTGGTTATACGACCACCATGTCACAGCCCTTAAAATAAGCAACAATCAGAGTGAATGACCTACATGTTACCTGCTTCAAAACACAAATCACCACTACCTAATAGGCTACAGAAATTATAGTCTAGTTAGTTATTGATGTTTTAAGAGGTGGAACAGCGGGGCCATCTGCCCCTTAAGGAATTAGTCTAACAACCGTAAATTGTTAGTTAAATTAGCCATTAAGGAGCCCAGAATATTATTGACTGATGTTATCTTTGTTTGTCAAGCTGAAAGACACTATATAGAGTGGGGCCTAATTAGAAGGTACTGTTCCTTCACATCTGCTCTCTTATCGCCCATTGTCTAGGAAGTGGGGATTGCACACATTGCAATGAGTTCACTGGACTCTGTTCCATGGAGTTCCCCAGGAAAATGTCTCGCCAGTCCCTTCACCGTCACCCACCATGGCAACTTCCGGTACCTAGGTGATACTTTTATTACCAACTAACAACCCACCACGGCTTCGTCCGGGAACAGTTATGAATGCATTACGTAATAAGCGCGTTTTCTTCAATTCCAATGAACTATGACCTCTATTTGTTTTACGTCTTGGCATGATGGGTTAAAATCACTGACTGGACCATTAATTATATTATCATGGAGATTCATGTGCAACGAATTCTTGTCAGACGTAATTTAAGAATGGTGAGGTGCATGAAACACAAATCTCCCTTCCTTCCAATCTTAACTTGACTGTGTATTTTGCGGAACGAAAAGTTGACAGGCGAAATGAAGAAAAACCGAGTTGCACTTCCAGGGAATCTCCAAACACAACCACTCTTCTCTAAAGTCTTAACTCAACACGACTCGACAGTTTGCTGCTGGCTGTATCTGGGACAATAGGCTCACCCGCTAGCTAGGCTGTAACAGGAGTGATAGGTTCGCCCCTAGCTAGCTCGTAAACTGTCGCCTCAGTAATTGCATGGAGATTGTTGGAAGAAATGAAAACGTGAAAACACTTACAGTGGGCGATGTATTGAAGATAGAGATATGCTCTCGCGGACCTTTATGTAGAACTGTTCATGCTAACCAATTCTTACACTCATAGTATATTGATATTTTTAATGGTTCGCCCAGCGTAAGGTCAAAAAGAGCACGGACGCCAGTTTTTATTGACTTTTTCACTGAAGTCGTTACTGCTTGGCTTCCTTTGATCATAAATAAATTATTTTCTACAGAAACCTTCCTCCAAATATCCTTTAAAGAATGGTGAAAACCGGACCAAAATCCATCAAGTGGTTCTCGAGATTACCCGTGACATCCAAGAATCGGGGACTTTGTTTTATACTAAGTAGAGATGTGTTTCGTGGCGTTGTTAGGTATACCTTGGAGACCTACATAGTTCACCTTCTGGGTGTATCAGCTAACACTCTTGGCTGTCGCCCCGGAGATCCGGGTTCAATTTGTAGCTCTGTGAAGAAATGTAATTCAGGTCTGAGGGCTAGAATGGGGTACACTGAGCTTGCTGAGGAAAAATTAAGACGTGAGTTCGATTCCCACCTCAGCCATCCCGGAAGTGATTTTCCGGGGTTTCCCCCCAACTTCTACTCCCGGCAAATGCTAGGATGGTGCCTAATTTAAGGCCACGGTCGCTTCCTAACCAAATCCTGCTTCAATTACAAAAGCACATACTAGTACAGACATCACAGTAACACAGGTTACGTGCCGACTGACTGCGCCAGGATTCAATTCTGCAACTTTGGGCACAGCAGGCGAGAGCGTTACCGCTGCGACAGAATGCCAGACTAGAATGTGACATCTAGAGTAGACTAGCTGTGTTGAAGTCGTCGGATTTATTTAAAAGCCGTTCCATAATATAAGGTGCGTTCAAAAAGTAACGAGCCGGAGGCATTATTACAGAAAGCAGTACCTGTATGTTAGACGTGTTGGCCCTGGCTGTTGAGGCACTTGTCCCACTGTGACACGAGGCGATGAATGGCTGTCTCATAAAATTCCCTGGACTGTGATGTGAACCAGTTCCGCACGTACAGCTGGACGTCGGCGTCTGAGGTGAATCGTTGGCGCCCGCAGAACCCTTTTCAGGGGACCAAACATGGCGTAATCACAGGGAGAGAGGTCTGGACTGTGTGGAGGGTGGCCGAGAACCTCCCATTTGAATTTCTGCTGGAGTGCCGCGACTGTGTTGGCCGTATGAGGTCGTGCATTGTCGTGGAGCGACCACGGCGGCTATGGCGTTCACTGTCACTCGGCGGTCCTGGGTAATGAGTGCATCAACCAGCTGGATGCCCCAGACCGGGCATCATCGGCTAACGACACCCGTCCTTCCCTGAAGCGCTTGTGCCACGCCTTGGCCCTTGCAAGGGACATGCAGTGTTCGCCGTACACTTGTGACATTCGGCGATGAGTGTCCGTTCCCCCTACTCCTTCCGCTGTCAGAAACCGAACAACACCTCTTTGCTCTTCGTTTGACGCCTCCATGTCACTGTTTGCAATACGACTGGCAGCGTTGGACGATTGATGCATGCTGCTGCTCGCTTTGTATCGTCACGTGACGTGCACGCGTGCCCTCTGGCGACGGGCTTGTGACCTTCCACGCTCTGGTCGGAACCACACCTCGTTACACACGCCACGATTAGCCGATGTCGTCACCGGTTTGCGCATTCCAGCCTCCGGCTCGTTACTTTTTGAACGCACGTTATAGTTGGAGAGATTACCATGTAAGCAGAGTTGGAAGGTGCGTCCAATTGTAAAGCTGCTAGTAGGTCAACCGTTATCTTCAGGGTGTCCGCTACAAAAGTGTGTATTTCTGCTGCTGAGGGGCGTGTTGCGTTCCCATGGAAGGAGAAATTCAAAGTATTTTTTCTAACGTGTTGCATGTTTATTTCTGGTGAAATTCCGTATATAGAAACTAAAACTACTATGAGGTGATACGATAAGATATAGACGCATTTAACTGTTTTCGTGACACTGGAGAGCACAGACCTGTGAGAGCCACGTGATTCACGTCCGCACTGGATGGTATTCGACTCACGATAACAAATTTGTTTCACTTGTTCAATTCTCAAGCCATCAATTTTTATATTCGTTTTAATTTCTTCTATATTTTCCGAACTACCACTACTTTCGTAATTATAATTTAGTTCATTCAAAAAATAAAAAAAATAATAGGTCCTACGTGCAAAGTGGTCGGATATTGGCAACCTTCCCCTATATGGACGGCAACGCTGACAAAAGTTGTTTTTCCACTGTGCAAAAGAACCCTAAATATTGACACTCGGAAAGGCAAGAAACAAGCGGGGGTGATTACAAGCGGTGAACGAGGAATCAATAGGACGGTGCTGTGTTGTGTGAATTATGTGACGAAAGTAGATTTGAATAAATGATTATAGGCTTAGATGTAAAATCTGGAATCATGGCAAATGTGCCGGCGTAAGTAAGGCAGTGAAAATGTTCTATTTAAGAAAAAGGAGAACATTGTTATAGGTCTATGGAAAACTTAATTGGCAATAGGTACAGTACAGCAATGTGTTAACTATTTTTCAACAAAGGCACCAAACGAATTGAGACACTTGTCATAGCGTAGTTTCAACTTGTGTGGTCCTGTGTCATAGTAGTCTGCGAATGGTTATCTCGGTAGTATAATCACAGAAGACAATAGGTGCTTAATGGAAGTGAAGAGAAGGATTGCGGGCGGGCATCAATTCCACTCGGGTACCTGAGTCAGGTAGCCAGGGTTACCTCAATTCCACTCGGTCCTCCAAGGGACCCAAAAATGAGTTCCTCAACTCCGCTTAGGCTTTGGCAAGGGGTCGGCAAAGGGGTTATCCCCAATGACGTTAACAAATGTCATAACCCTCCTGCTGACTAATGTCTGACTAGGTTTAAAAACATACAAACATTTAATTATGCACATGTTAAAAACAATGCATAAAATTTGTAGAAAAAAATAGAAAACTTGGCAGACTTATTTAAAAGAATATTATGATTAATTTTAAATCACTTGTATTTTCTGCCATATCTATATATATAAAGCACAAAGTTTGTCTGTCTGTCTGTCTGTCTGTCTGTCTGTTATGTATACAAATCTACACCGTTTCACCGATCTGAACCAAAATTTGTATACTTACCCTTTGGAACCCTGCGGGTAACCCCGTCAACATTAAATTTCGGACAGACCACCCCATGCCCTGCATTTAGGCCCTTTTGCACAAATCTACACCGTTTCACCGATCTAAACCAAAAGTTGTATATTTAACCTTTGGCACCCTGCGAGTAACACTGTCCACTTGAAATTTCGGACAGACCACCCCATTCCCTGCATTTAGGCCCTTTGGTCCAAATCCACACCGTTTCACCGATCTCAACCAAAATTTGTATATTTACCCTTTGGAACCCTGCGAGTACCACTGACCACTTAAAATTTCGGACAGACCACCTCATTCCCTGCATTTAGGCCCTTTGGTCCAAATCTACACCGTTTCACCGATCAGAACCAAAATTCGTATTCTTACCCTTTGGTGCCCTGCGAGTAACACTGTCTGCTTGAAATTGCGGACAGACCACTCCATTCCCTGCATTTAGGCCCTTTGGCCCAAATCTATACCGTTTCACCGATCTCAACCAAAATTTGTATATTTACCCTATGGAACACTGCGACTAACACTGTCTGCTTGAAATTTCGGACAGACCACGCCATTCCCTGCATTTAGGCCCTTTTTGCACAAATCTACACTGTTTCACCGATCTGAACCAAAATGTGTATACTTACCCTTTGGAACCCTGCGAGTAACACTGTCTGCTTGAAATTGCGGACAGACCACTCCATTCCCTGCATTTAGGCCCTTTGGCCCAAATCTACACCGTTCCACCGATCTCAACCAAAATTTGTATATTTACCCTTTGGAACACTGCGACTAACACTGTCTGCTTGAAATTGCGGAGAGGCTACTCCATCCCATGCATTTAGGCCCTTTGGCACAAATCTACACCGTTTCACCGATCTGAACCAAACTTTGTATACTTACCCTTTGGAACCCTGCGAGTAACACTGTCCACTTAAAATTTCGGACAGACCACCCCATTCCCTGCATTTAGGCACTTTGGCACAAATCTACACCGTTTCACCGATCAGAACCAATATTCGTAAACTTACCCTTTGGTACCCAGCGAGTAACACTGTCTGCTTGAAATTGCGGACAGACCACTCCATTCCCTGCATTTAGGCCCTTTGTCCCAAATCTACACCGTTTCACCGATCTCAACCAAAATTTGTATATTTACCCTTTGGAACACTGCGACTAACACTGTCTGCTTGAAATTGCGGCGAGGCCACTCCATCCCTTGCATTTAGGCTGTTTGGCACAAATCTACACCGTTTCACCGATCTGACCCCAATTTTATATACTTACCCGTAGAACCCGACAAGTAACACTGTTCACTTTAAATTTTGGACAGACCACACTATTCCCTGCTTTTTGGCCCTTTGGCAGGAAACTACACCGTTTCACCGATCTCAACCAGATTTTACATAATTACCCTTTGGAACTCGACGAGTAACACTGTCCACTCGAAATTTCGGACAGACCACTCCATTCCACGCATTTAGGCCCTTTGGCACAAATCTACATCGTTCACCGATCGAAAACAAAATGTGTATACTTACCCTTTGGAACCCGATGAGTAACACTGTCCACTTTAAAATTTGGACAGGCCACTCCATTCCCTGCATTTTGGCCCTTGGCACAAAACTACACCGTTTCACCGATCTCAACCAGATTTTACATAATTACCGTTTGGAACTCGACGAGTAACAATGTCCACTCGAAATTTCGGACAGACCACTCCATTTCTCGCATTAAGGCCCTTTGGTACAAATCTACATCGTTCACCGATCGAAAACAAAGTGTGTATACTTACCCTTTGGAACCCGATGCGTAACACTGTCCACTTGAAATTTCTGACATACCACTCCATTCCCTGCATGTAGCTCAGGAATTCCTCGGGGTTGCCAGCTTCCTAACTCACCAGTCATGAGCCCTTGAGGGTGTACCAGAAGTGGTGGGTCTACACATACCCTGCCTCTTTGAGGGCCTTGAGCAGAAGACAGGAGATATTATGAAAAGGAAAAGAAGGCAGACCCCTCGAAGAATGAGGGTATCAGGAAAGATGAGACAAAGCCAATTAAGGCGGGAAATTGAAAGACTCCCTAGCCCTCGGATACCCTAATACAGTCTGGGTCGGAAGACAACAAGAGTTGACCAAGGGAGGCCGACAGGAAAGAGAACTGAAATGAGCCCAGCACCAGGAAGTAGAAGCGATGCCAGACTCAGCTGGGGTTCCGTGGTCGCCAACCCACGTCCCACAAGTTGTGAGACCCTGGGGGGAGGGTCAGTTGTGAGAATAGCTTGCTGATTCATCGTGTGGTACTTTCCAGAGCCCGCCGTGTTATCTCCTGCTGTCTATGCTGATGCCAGCACAGGGCCGTTGCGAAACAGTGAGTGATTCCCGGTCAATCTGTATAGGACGGGGAACCCCGAACGTGTGTCATCATATTTCGTCATCATCTGCGATCATCTCAGGTTCGTGCAGCTTGGACCTATATTCTTTGTCTTTGCCGAGCAGTACGCTCTTTCACTAGACGCATCCAGTACAGGCCTAAGCCAGAAAATAAGGTTGAGACTTTGGAAGACATCGAAGCTAGACACCTGAATTACCTATATTAGTTTTAAAATAACACCATGTTCGTTTAGTAGTCATTTTTTCATTACCTTAGTATCATCATAAGTGCAAATGACCTAGATGTTACGCGCATCATACCAATAATCACCGCCGCATAAAGTCTTTCTCGACTGTGATTTTTAAAATATTTATTTTTGGTTGGTTGGTTCTTAAGTTTAGGGGCTGCGACAACGCGGTCATGTAGCCCCGTGTACTTTGGGTGTGTGTAGAATCTGTCTGATAACCGGTGTTAATTGTGATGACTGTATTAGTGTGTGTTATCTGTTTTTTAATTTAAGTACAAACTGCAACTTAGAATTCTTCAAATAGTTCGTACTTTTGCCGCCAAGCGCCACCGTCAACGACTACTAGGCCAAGTTCGGAACTTAGCTACTAGACGCCACTGCAGTCGGCTCTTGGCAACGGACGTAGACATCTATGAGCGTTGTTTACCTATCCAATTTAGCTTCACACAGGTGTAATTAGTGGAAGGTTCAATAACATGCCATAAATCTGACATGGGACCGCCGGCTTTACTTCCCCTCCGAAGAAAGGCATACTGACGGATTTTTAACGCTCTTAAAATATCCGACGGCTTCGGCCGGGTTTGAACCCGCTATCTTGGGCATAGAAGCTCAGCATGCTACCAAATACGCCACCGAAGCCGCCATATAGTTATTTTTATTACAGTACATTGTGTACATTACACGTTGAAGTGTCAATTCAATACCGGTAGTAGTTTCCCTTATCATCCTCATCATAAGAGCAAATGACATACAGTAGATGTTACGCCCATTACACCATTAATCACCACACACAATAAGTCTTTCTCGACTGTGAATTTTGAAATATGTATTTCAATTACGGTAGTTTGTAAGTTTGACGTGTCAATTCAACAGTAGTTTTTATTATCATCCTTATCAAAAGGGCAAATGACCTAGATATTACTCCCTCATTGTCTTTGGGGGCAAATGACTTAGATTTTAAGTCCATTATATTTCTAAGGAGACCTTAAAACATTATCATCATTCCACCGGGCGAAGCCGGGTACTACTGCTAGTAAGTAATAATGTGCCAATCACTTTATACCTGATTTAACGAATGAGCGGACTTGACATCAGAGCGGTTGCCCAATGGCACAACAATGTCTTGCGAACACCACCACGCCATCGGCTCGGAAGCAATTTTTAGCCTACTTTTCACATTTTGCAAAAATGAGGAAAAAGTAGGCTTGTGAGATCGGGCAAATGTGTGTCTGTCTGTCTGTCTGTCTGTCTGGCCTTCTGTCTGTCTGTCTGTCCTTCTGTCTGTCTGTCTGTCTGTCTGGCTGGCTGTGTGTGTGTGTGTCCCCTATCAATTCCTAAACGGCTGCAGCAATCGAAACAAAATTTGGTAGGAATAAATATCTATACCTGAATATCTCACGGCCATATTTGAAAATGATGTCAGTGCTACCAACTGCTGAAAAATCGCTATTGTAATTTGAGCTCCATGTTGGATATCTTGGAATGTATGAATGGGAGCTATTTCAAAATTGGCACACGTATAGATAATGATATTGCAGTTTAATTTCCAGGAGGCCATACATGTCAGTAATGCCAAAATGATTATAAGCCTGCTGATAGGTCCAATTTTTAAATGCATATAACGTCTACACTATCAGTTGGAATTCAACCAAATTTAGTATGTGCTATGGGTACATAAACAGATATGACTGAGCGTATTCTTAAGGGCCACCAGGGCTGTCAACTGTTAATAAATGCTCTCAATTTTGTTTAATCCAAATACCCATATATCAGAAAATATGCAAGCCGACAGCTTTAAACTATGCACACGTATAGTACCTGACATTCTATATTGATTTGGAGTAACTTATATATGTCAGTGCTACCAATATGATTCTAAGCCTGCTGAGAGGTCCAAATTTAAATACATGTAACTTCTATACTATCATTTGGATGTCAACCAAATTTCGTGTGTGCTATGTGTACCATAACAGATATGACTATGCCGATTCTTAAGAGTAACCAGGGCTGCCAACTGTTAATAAATACTGTCTCTATTTTTGTTACCCTAATATCAATATATCAGAATGTATGCAAGCCAATAGCTCCAAATTTTGCTCACGTATAGTACCTGGCATTCTAGATTAATTTTGAGTAACTAATATAGGACTACGCCAGTGCTGCCAACATGATTCTAAGCCTGCTGATAGGTCCAATTTTAAAATGCATGTAACTTCTATACTAACTAGTGGATTTCATTCAAAATTGACACAACAATAGATCATATTATTTCAGATTATTTCTGACCAATACATGTATGTCATTGTTGCCAACATGATTTTACGCGCGCTGTTAGATCCAATTTTAACTGCTTTTAACGTCCATGCTATCCATTGGACTTCAACCAAATTTTGTATTCTGTACCTTAAGAGATGGAACTAAGAATATATTCAATCACCAGGGCTGCCAACTAGTTTTCTATTAGGCTACATTATGCCAGGTAGCATATACAGTATTTCGAACTAATTAGAAATTTTGATATTATCAACTTAATTTCGTCATTATTCTAGATAGATCCATATAGATTAATCATTGGCACGAATCTTAAATTTTAAGAAAAGTAGGCTCTTTATTTCGTTACGGAACTTCTTGTTTTTCTACAAATTGTATGCATTGTTTTTAACATGTGCATAATTAAATGTTTGTATGTTTTAACCTAGTCAGACATTATAAAATTAAATTTAGATAATAATAGATGTATAATTTGTACCTAAAAATATACTTTCGATATCAGCTGCGGATGCTGAAAATACTGTTTTCCAGCCTAGAACGGAAAAATCAGCTGCATTCAAGAATTCGCTCATACGCTGCAGAATGAGTTTGACCCGGCCCTTGGTATGCGAGCAAGACGATTATGGCATTTGTTTACGTCATTGGGGATAACCCCTTTGCCGACCCCTTGCCAAAGACGGTGTCCGGACATAACGTACCATGGACAAAACGTATCACTTGATTTTCGAGGACATAACGTACCACCTAGGTTGTTATCTACCTAAGAAAGGTTTTCCCGTAATCCCCAAATATTTAAGATAGGACATAACGTACCACTTGATGTCAGACGGGCATTGCAGTTACAAGTTCATTACCACATAAACATCAGAGGCGATCACACTGAGCGGCTTTAAACATTTTGGTATTGTAACATGGAGTATGTACAACGAATAAGGGCGGTTTATGTGCGCACTTCGACGGATGAAGTACGAATTGTACGTTGAAAGTTCAAAGAGAAAGAAGAAATATATCAAGTATGATGAACGGCTTGACAGAATAATGAAGCGGTATGAAGAGAATGGAATCTTGAAATCTTGCTTGAGAGCTCTCTCATATTCGCAGATTTTGGAATGAAACTTCACATGGTGAACTTGCTATTCGCTAGGATATAAACCCCACATAAAACATTTTTTTTTGTAAAGAAAACGAAAAATGACCAGAGCTTAACCACAGCTGGTTTTAAACACGCCAAAATGTATATAAACATTTTGCCAGTCCAAAGCCTGAATAAAGTGTGATGGGAATACAAAAACTTATTAGCCTATTTTCAATTTTGAAAAAATAGGCTTATGAGATCACCTTTTGTCCGTGTGTGTGTGCGTGTGTGTGTGTGTTTGAGGTGTGTGTGTGTCCCCCCTAATAAAATCTAAACGGCTGGAGCGATTTCAATGAAAGTCAGTGAGTTCATAGCGCTATTCCCGGCGACCTCGACCGTGCCCTTCAAATTTTGTTGCGTCTCACCAATCCAACATGGCGGCTGTGCGAAATATTTCACTAGCATTCAATATCTCCGAAACTATTACGGATATCGCCCTGAAATTGTGCACGGTGATAAAGGACACTACTAGAAGTTTACCTACGAGACTTTCAAAAACCTGGTGACTACAAAACCAACATGGCGGCCAAGCGAATTTGAGACTTTTAAATAGACTTTTCTCACGATTTAACCATCCAAACGTAATTAAATTTGGTACAGCAATTTTTTATATACATTGTAATGCACTGAAGTCTATTTTAGTTCAATTGTTTACATAACCTCAAAATGGCGGCTGTGCGAAATATTTCACTGACATTCTATATCTCCGAAACTATTACAGATATCACCCTGCAATTTTGTACGGTGATAAAGGGTACTGATGAAAGTTTACCTATGTATATTTCATAAACCTGTAAAGTACAAAACAAACATGGCGACCAAGCGAATTTGAAATATTTTAATAGACTTTTCTCGTGATTTAACTCTCTGAGCGCAGTGAAATGAGGTACAGTAAATGATTTTGCAGATTGTAATGCACTGCCATCTAATTTAATTCAATTGTTTTCATAACCTCAAGATGGCGGCTGTGCGAAATTTTAAAATTAAGTTTTTATTTCTTGTGTTGTAATCATGCGATCGAAGTGAAAGTTTGAATAATGAACCTAGGCAATAATTGTCCTTGAATGGTACATAACTCTATGGCCTATACATATAACAATCCTAAATGGCAAGCTTCCGAAATATTTAGACGGTTCTCAATATCTATGAATCTTTTACAGCAACCAAACTAAATTTTTTATGTTCATAGAGACTATGAACATATGTTCACCTATAGGACTTTCAGTAACCTGGTGAGCACAAATCCAACATGGCGGCGACGCGAAATATAAATATTTAAATGGACGTTTCTCGCGAATTAACTATCCGAGTGCCGTGAAACGTTGCACGTTAAATGCTTATACAAATATTGATCCACTGGCATCTAATTTATTTCAATTGTTTGCATAATCACAAGATGGCTGCTGTGCGTAATTTTAAAATCTCGTTTTTACTTCTTGTGTTCTAATCATGCGATTGAAGTTTGAATACCACACGTACACAATAATCTTAATGTAATAGTACAAAAATAAAAATCCAACCTGGCGACCATCTGAAATATGTGGACGGTTCTCAATATCTACGAATCTGTTACAGCAATTTAACTGAAATTTTGTATGTTGATAGAGGCAATTAACATGAGCAGGATATATGAAAATAGGCTGTATAGTTCTTCACGGAACTACTTGTCATATTTTATATTAGTTTATGTTATGTTATGTTATGTTATGTTATTGCCCACGTATTTATTACCAGGATTAATTGAGCAATACCGAGGAAGTGGCCGTGTGGTTAGGGTTTCATGCACCCTAAATACTTCCCACTCTCTCAAGTGGTACGTTATGTCCGTGGTACGTTATATCCTATAACCGCCAAAGATTGAGCGGAGTTGAGGCACTCATTTTTGGGTCCCTTGGAGGACCGAGTGGAATTAAGGAAAATCGAGGGGAATTGATGTTCGAACAGGATTGAATTGGCAAAACAGGCATTTATAACTAAGAAAAACATTTTATCCAGCAAACATGTGAATATACCCCATGCAAGAAAATCCTTTGCAAAATCATTTCAATGGAGTACACTGCTCTACGCAAGTGAACGTTGGATTCTGGGTAAATTGGAAAAGAATCGACTTGAGGCTGCTGAAATGTGGATATGGCGGAAAATGACAAGAACGAGCTGGATGGAAAGAAAAACCAACCTGGAAGTCTTAAGGGAAGTCAAGGAAGAGAGAAGATTAATGAAGGAAATCGGAAAGAGAAAAATAAAATTTATTGAACATGTCATTAGACACAACACTTTCATCGTTAACATTCTTGAAGGGAAAATGCTGGGAAAGAAAGGAAGAGGACGGCCTAGGACGAAGTATTTGAAAGACACCAAGAATAGAATGGGATGTGACAATTACGAGTAGGCTACATGGATCTGAATCGAACAACCAACGACAGAAGAGTGTGGTTGCATCGACAAGGCATTAGCCTTTAGAATATGATGAGGCTGCCTGACCCTTGATAACCTCCAGCGGAAGTTGTACAGAGTGGGATTTTGTTTCTTACATTCTAACCCAATAATAATTTTTAAAAAGTGGTTACTTGTCTGTCATTATCCCTTCCCAGTTTGTGAACAAATTTTGAGAGTATGTCATCGGTAAACAACTGAGGAATGTGTACCTGAAATAACTAATACAATTTTCCCCCTGAAAATATCTATATGTCAAAATTCGTACGCATTTCACACATTCTATAAAAGTAAAGTACCATTTCATGGCCATAATAAGCTTAGAATATACTGCTTTTTATATGCTACAAGAATGATAGCTGTACCTTTACCATAAACCCAGAAAATGCATAGTAAAATGATGCCAGCTAATGTGCACAATTCGTATGTCCAAGACTACGTGGTGTCCTTAACTATTCCCTAAATCGTTCCGGCACAATATAGAAGACACTTCATGGCACAATTAGGCAACTACGCCATTTTCTTTTTATCATCTTCAAGCAGGCGAATCTTTAAGAGCACAAATTCAAATCTTCACATATTAATTTGTGTTTACATTCCTTATTACCAGGGCCCGGATAGTTATGTGCTTAACTTTTCAAATATATGTATTTATGTATGTGCTTAAAAGTGGAAAATATGTGATTAAGTTGCCAAAATATGTTCTTAAATTTGTATTATATTTATGTCCCTCTGTTACTCGAAATATAGTTAAAACGTCCAGGTGCTTGAATAATAAACTATAATCCTGTCTACAGTAGACTACAAAAGTTCCCGAGGCTTGCCTTAGTTTACGAATCCTACAATACTTGCAGATGCGCGATACGAAATCATGTATATGCTGTTTTCGAATTTCATTTTAAAGAGCAGAAGAAAAGGTTACTTCGAAAACTTTCATAGCACTCTGTCAAGTTACGCAGACACCGGTAATTTCAAGTAAAATTTCCTGTCAAGGTAAGGACTATTGGAGGCTTAATGAGACTGTTGACTCCAGCTCCCCTGTTGTACATAATGACCGGGGAATTCCTGTCTTGAAAACCTACTACAATACAGAGGAAGGGTGCGTTCACCAAATAAAGAATCAAATTACTGGATTTGCCAAGGGTCGAAAATGTGGGCAGCAGTCGTCTAGGGAGTACAACATACCACCAAATATAGGGAATATGTTCATATGAATAAATACGGTAGAATATGTATCTCTGATGAACCCATGTGCCATCAGGTCCATGGATGGTCGAATCCATGCATTTGAGGAAGAAATCAAAGAAGCGTATAGTTTCTAATGTAACTTAAAGAAAGATCCAGCTAGGATACCAGTATAAGATTGTGCAACCAACGAGGACCAGGTGTTCGAGAGGATGATATCATCCCTCTTGACATTCAGAAGGGAGCGAGTCACGAGTATTAATAACCGAGTGGAAATTTCCAACGAATAGACAAGGAGGCCTGAATCGGAAATCGAGCTGACGTTGCTGGAAAATGACAACACCGCTTATGCGCCAGAAGAGGAATAATTAAATTTAACCCGTTTACAAGTATAATAATGAGTAAACAAGTACAGTACAGTGAATCATTTTGAATGAGAGATTTTTCAGTAAAGAGAAACCATTTAATAATTGCGCTGGAGAAAACTGCAAACGCAAGACGACGTCATTGGGGAATTACCAAGGCCTGTGTGGAGGGGAGAAAGCAAAAGAAATGCAACACCCACACATCTGAGGACGAGAAATTAATTAATATCTCCAAATTGCACGATCGATTCTTAGGTGCAATAAGATTATTTGACATTGAGAAGACGAGCTTTCGGAAGGTATAATTTTTATATTTGTGGCACCATTATTTTAGAAGTTGGCCACAGAAAAGGCTAGAGTCTTATTTTTTTGTAGTAAAATAGTATAAAGCTTCGGGCTTCACCAAGCCAATCATGCAGTTATTCTGACAACCCGTGAGGGTGTTACTACGCACGCAGTTCCGACAGCCCGTGAGGGGCGTAAGACTACATCACAGCACATCAATATTCAGACAGCCGTGTGGGGCGTAACTCTGCGTCACATCGAAGACAGTTACCAGTACTCCTTGAGGGGAGAAACGCTGTGTTACACCGCAGAAGTAATATCCGATAGCCATAGGCGTCGCAGTATTAACGACTTGCTTGCCTCCATAAGGAGTGGTAAAGAAGAAAGTTAAAGTATCGCCGTATTGAAAGAGTAGGAAAATCCTAGTTACAGGATTTAGGCTCGACTGTATGCAAGTTATAGTGAAAGTTCGTAAGATTTAGTCAGAGCAGGCCGCGAACGTCGGACTTAAAGGCGATAGGTTGTTAAATAGACGAACGAATATATCATAACGTACGGAAGTACCGTACCAGAAAGATAAACTGTTATTTAAATTAAAGAACCCAAAAAGGGAAGAACAGAATAAGGTTCGGAACGTATATCAGAAACGTAGGAGTGCTAGAACCGATCAAATAAAGAAGCAAGGAGACTATAAACATTATCTCCAGAAAGCAGGCGAACTATTCTAAAAATACTAGAATCGAGAAGTACTAGCTGCTATAAACTAAATCTATAGGTCATTGAGGAGACCTCGATCCGAATAGACTTTCGCTAGGATCGATAAGACAGATCTACAAAGAAGCCGCTCAAGCTAGATAAATAGCCGGTCATCCAGGATAGGAGTAGAAGAATTTGGATTCCAGGGAACAGTAGATGTTTCGAGACTTTCGTATTCTGCAGGATAGGAAGCCGACATTGAATAAATTTCACCCTTGGAAACGGGAAATGAAGGTCACGTGTGATAGGCTCAGAAATACGGCCTAGTGATCAAGAATTGTGAAGTGTAAATTTATCAAGATTGTGTGTTAAATTAATATTTTTAGTGTTTATTATGTGTTCAAAAGGGACACATCAGTGTATAAAAATGTCGTCAATGTTAAGTGTCTTAAATATATGTCAAGAAGTGTTTATACATAAGATGAATTCCTGTAATATGGAGTAAAAAGTTCAAAGTGGGCCCAAAATGAAGCACCGCACAAGAATAAAAATCATGGGACGATCTTAAAAACATGTGAGTACTGAATTTCATTCAATTTTGGTGTCAGGAATTGACTGTGTACAAATCCACCGGAGTTGTTGAGTAAAAGGGAGGTGTTTTAATAAATAAATACTGAATAAACAAGAACGCGGTCTGAACAATAATAAAAATTTGAGAAATTATAAATGATTATGTAAAGAATAAATCCCGTAGAGGAAATATGTGAATAAAAATGTTAATGTATTTAACAAATGTCATAAGAGCAAGCGAAATATCAGTAATTATCATGAAAGATATTTAAATAAAATAAAGTTGAGATATGAAAGAAATAGCTTTTGAGCTTGTGTAAAGAATAAAGATAATAATAATAACTAAATATGAAATATTAAATAAAGATCAAATAAATTGATGTGAACATAAGAGCGTTAAAGCCTTAACATATGTGTAAGATATGATGTTCAAGGGAATATTTTAAAAGGGAGCGATTTATCGGCAACGGAAAAGATTAATATAAGAATTAAAAATAATGTGAATTGTTACTAATGAGATTTATCAGTTCTTGGGAAGACATTTCGGCTTAAAATAATGCATAGCGCAAAAGAGCGCAAATAATATTAAAATGTCACGCTAGGAACGCGTAGTGGTTAAATACTTGGTAAATTACTTATGGAGGGTAGTTGATTGCAGTGAATTGATAATTGTATAAGTCCTCTATTTGTGACGTAGTATCACGAGGCATTGTGTATGTATTTGAAAGGGAGCTAATATATGGCATTATTGAGCGTATGTCATATGGGCCACGGCCGACTTTAAATCGCATTTTGTATAAGTCCTCTGTAAGGGAATGGTTCCCGAGGCATGTGAAGAGATTCGAACGCAGAATCTTCTTATGATAAAAGCCCCTTAATTCTTCGTCGTCGAATGTGTATTAATCTTCCCAATCAATGAGGACCCTCTCATAATTAATAAATGCCAAGGTTACGAAAGTGGTCTTTGAACCAAAGAATAGTTGTTTGAATGAATACGGTACAGTAAAAGCCCGGTCTCTCCCCAGAACTGAATATAATGTGAAGGTTTGTTTTGAAAGCCTTGGAAATAAGCTGCTAACGGGGGTTAGACAGTGAGTCGCCCGTCACCCTCCGTGTCATAAATCGCGCCCGAGTAGAATGGCCTAGCTCTCATAGAGCGAGAGTGGGCAGAAACCGTCTCGTAAGATGTTGTAAAGAGAAATGAATACACCAGGAGTGTTTAAAGTTGTTAATGACCCGGGCATTGAACCGAGGTCCTTGTAGATTGATATTTTCGTTTGCCTGTTCAGATCGTAGTTTCTTATATGATAATGGTCTTATAAGATATAAGAGATAAATAACAATCCCTAGTGTAATGATGTATGGACGTAGGATTCCACGAGTTAATTGAAGGCAACTAAGTTTCGGGAGTAACTATAGTTTTTTGACTGTGTCAAGTATCTTCACGCTCTGGAGTACACAATTGATTTCCTGATTACCTTAATATATTTGTGAAAATAAAGAGAGATGATAACCGCTGAATGTGTGGACATGCCCAAAATATTGAGTTAGATAATTAACATAAATTTTAAATGTAATTATACATTTGTTTTTGAGAATTAAGAAAATATAAAAGATAGTATTTGAGGTGTACAAGAATGACACCATTATTATGTAAAGCATGGAGCCAAAAGAGCTCGGAGTTATATAAAACTTACAGTTGATGCTTTATGGAAGTAAAACTAAGTAGGAATTGTTGGTTTATGTGGAAACCATATGTTTAAATACAATATTTGTTTTATTATATTTGTGATTCCTTGTTCATTTGGAACAAGTAGATGATTATTGGGTCAGTAATTAAATTGTTAAAATATTTGTAGCGCCATTAATTTTATTAATTAAATGTGTTTAAAATAGGAGTTGATTTTGTTGTTATTTTTGCAAGTGTATCCTCTAATTAATCCAAAATATGTGAGTCACAGAGTGGGGGAACTTACCGCTGCCCCGAAAATTCCGAATTGAGCTACGCTGGTACACTGTGATTGGCATATTTCTTGCTAAAAGGGCACATGGGGGTCATATAAGTAATGTGCTGGATTGATAACTAGAGGAACACTTAAGACGGTCATTTCATGTAAAGTAAAGTAATGATAGGTAGCTACAACATAAAATATTAACTGACCGCATGGGTCCCTGGAAACTCATACCGAGCAGCCCTGTATTATATTATTATCAACCCCCCTAGCAAACATTTCATGGCGCCCAGTACGCAGGGCTGAGTTTTCCTAGGGAAAACCCGAGTTTTCTCGAAAAATCAAAATTTTCATTTATTTGAAAAAATGGTTTTTTCGAAATTTTGAATTTTAAATACTTCCATAAAGGTTTATGAAATTGAATAAAAGTATCAAAAGGGTACGTTGTAAGTGAATACCCGTACCAAAGTAAATTTTTTAAAGAAATTGGGACACACTAATTCAGAGTATCATCTCTCAAGCATGTACTAGTGTGGTGGCATTAGTGGCCCACTGTATTCTCATAAGATGGCATTGAGTGAAGAAGTGCAACGGCTCTTGGAGGCCATAAACAATAAGTTGGATAGCCAACAGACTGAACATAAAGAAGAGTTCAAATCCCTAAATGAGAGTTTGAATAAGTTGGATAGCCAACAGACTGAAAATAAAGAAGGGTTAGGAGCTATAAACAATAAGTTGGACAGCCAAAAGGATGAAAATAACAAAGTGTTCGAATCCATAAATGAATGTTTAGAGTCAATAAAAACTGATAGTGCTAATATGGGAACTAAATTAGTAGATATCGAAGTTAAAACTGATACCATGGGAACCAGATTAGAAGCTATCGAAGTTAAAAGTAATACCATGGGAACTAAATTAGAAGCTATCGAAGCCGACTGTATAAACATGAATAAGGAACTGAAGGCTGAGATAGAAAAATTGAAAACAGAAAATGGGGATAACATTAAACAACAGTGGGAAGTGATAAAAACGGAGACGTTAGAGTCTCTGAAAGCCAACAGTAAAGAAAACAATGGAGTACTGAAGGCTGAAATAGAAGAGACAATGGATAATAAATTTAAAATTCTTGATGAAGGGTTTGACACTAAGTTGGGGGATAAGTTTACTGAGTTAAAAGGGGAAATCACAAGTAAAATTGAAAATGAAAATGGGACACTTAAGTCTGAACTGCAAGGCCAAATAAAGGTATTGAAGGACAGCATGGTGGATTTCCAAACTCAATGCATGGAAAATTTTGGAAATTTGAGTTCCATGGAAACTAAATTAAATAGCATGGAAGAATCTTGTAAAAAAAATGTAAAGGCATGTGAGGAAAAACTTGTAACCCAGATCCAAGGTGTGCAGAAAGAATTGAAAGCTCAGATAGAATCTAACAAGAATATTTGTGAAAGTTCCCGGGATGAAATAAAGAAAAGTGTGAATGAGCTAGGAACCCGATTTGGAAAGGTTGAGGAGAAAGTAGGGACCCTCGAGAACAAAATCGGTGTAGTTCAGACTGAGGTAATTGAGATGAAAAATCAAAATATAAAGGATGCGCGGGATATGAAAGGTCAATTTGAGCTGTTTACCGGGCAGGTAGATGATAACTTAAAGAAGTATGAGGGTGAAATAAATCGAAGATTAGGTATCTACGAGGGGCATCTCCAGAGTGAAAGAAAACAACGAGAGGACGAAAATAAGGATAACACCCATAAGATAGATGAAATAAGTCAGGGTATTAATGAGGTTCAGGAAACCATTGGAACATTAAAGGTTCATGTAGGAAAAACCAATAAGGAAGTAAATCAGGTCCAAGATGAAATGATGAAATTGTATAAGAGTCAAGAGAAAACTGAGGGAAAGCTTGAAGGAATTAAAGTAGATATGGTTAAAGGACGAAAAGAAGTGGAGAAGCAAATAAAGGAGATACGAGAAGGCCTGGATACCATAGGTGACGTGAAACCAGAAATTATAGACCAACAGGCTAAGATCATTAAGAAAGAGGTAGAAGACCAAATAAATGAGTTTAGGGATAGCTTCAGGGATGAGAAATTCCAACTCAAAAAGGTAGAGGAAGATATTAAAAGGAATCAAGAAAGAATTCAGAATGAATTAAGATCCCGATTAGAGAGGACTGAACATAAGAATAGTCAAATAGAAATCCAACTTATGGCTAATGAAGAAAGTGCCCGGAGGGAAAGGAAGTTAGAATTTGAGAATCAGGAGGAGTTTCCAAAGACAGGATGGGTAGATTCTCGTGAACAAGGCACAGATACGGAGAGGGACTTAGGAGGGGAGAGCCCTTATAAGAACCCAGGATATCCGATGGCGATGTCAACCCCGTACATGAATCAGACAAATGGCCAGATAATAAACATTATTAAATCCAATGAGGACAGACCAGTAAAGTTTACGGGTAATAACATGTCTATTACTCCAAAATACTGGCTAAAAGAAGTGGCAGAGTATCTAAACGAAATGAAGGTTCCTCAGGATCGGAGACTGAGAGCTATTGAAAAGCTGTTGGCAGATGATTGTCTCACCTGGTTCAGAAGCTTCAGATACACCTTTGATACGGTGGAAGGCTTTAGGGAAGCATTTTTAAAACGATATTGGGCAGCAGACGTCCAAGAGAATTTAAGGCTAGATCTGTACTCTAGGAAGTACAGAACCAATGCACCTACTAAATACTCGGAATTTTTCACCGCTCAGCTGTGTAAATTCCGCGAACTGGATATTGCTCCGGCAGAAAACGACCTGTGTGCCGCCATTGCAAGACAGCTTCCGTATGAGATTCAGAGGCTGTTAATCTCATCCAAAGCCAGAAGTGCTGCGGAAGTGGAGAGTGTATTACGTCAGTTAGATATGACGACTTCGCACGTAACTCCTCGGCATCAAAGACAGACTGAGCAAGTACATATGGCCAGCAGTCAGGAAACTGGAGAAAAACCAGCGACCAGGAATCAGTCCACCAGCACGGATACCCAAGGACTAGATCGAGAGTATGGGCACCAGGAGCCTAGAAGGATACAGCCATATTACAGAGGAGGATATCGAGGAAGAAATCCTAGGAATTCAGGTTATAGGCAACAAGAAAGCCGACCCTATAATAATAACCATCAAAGGCAAGAAAACAGAAAGAAATGGGAGAATTATCCCAGAAGGAATGTAAGGCCAGACGATAGGGATGATGAATATCGGGCCGAAATAGAAGAAAGATATCAGGAAAGTCTTCGTTATATGAACGAAAGACCAGATGAACCTGATAGGCAAAAAGTCCGTTGGAGTGAGGCAATCAAGAACCGGAAATCACCCGACCGACTAGACGGAGCTCAAAGCTTGGAACTACAAGCTCAGTTAAAGAATGAGGGAAAAGGGAGCCCTCAGGATAAAAAAAACTCCAAATTTAAATTGTCAAAAGTGGAAACATACCAGGAGCTGGGAGGAGGTAGAAATTGTAAATTGGATAGCCAGACCAGATGAGCTAATTAACGAGGATGTGGAAGGAATCCCACCTGTTAAAAGAGAACTACCTATAATTAGGCTTAGGATAGAAGGATTACTGGTCAGAGCATTGATTGATACCGGATCCACAATAAGTTTAATTACACAAACCCTGTTAAATGAATTGGAAATAAGGGGCCGAGTACTAAAGATTCCCACATCAAGTGTAAAGATTAAGGGAATTATCCCTGAAAAATCTTTGACATGTAAATTTCAGGTATACATTGATCTGATCATGGGTAACGCTGAAATTTCGCAGTGCTTTTTGCTGGTAAATCAATTACCGTATAATGTCATATTAGGTATTGATTTTATCCGTGAGAACAAGGTCATCATAGACCTAGCGCAAAACTGCATTAGAATTCAAAGAGAGGATGTGGATGAACAAAACATTAACTTACAGGAACAGGATGCGAAAATAGAAGAACAGGTATGGCATATGGAAGAAGTGAGTGAGGAAGATTATAAGGACATAGAAAAGATATTTGAAGTCCTCAACATAGAACTCGAAGATAATGTGGAAAATGAGTTCGAGACCAACCTGTCAGGAAAAGTGGAGGAAGCTAAAGTCAGCCTCGAAATTAAGGAACAGTTAAAGAAATTATTATTGGATTATAGGGACGTATTTGATTCCAAGCCAGGGAAGATTGAAAATTTTAAATACGCGTTCCAAGTCAATGATTGGGCACCGTTCAAACAAAAACCATACCCGGTTGCGGAAAAACATTACCCACAAACTAAGAAAACACTGCAGGAGATGATGAATGCAGGTGTTATAGAAAAGATGGCGACACCATATGTTAGTCCATTAGTGATTGTGAGTAAACCGGATGGCTCAGTAAGGGTGTGTTTAGATGCCAGAAATTTAAATGCAAAAATCATACCAGAAAATGATTCGGCACCACCCATAAAAGAAATACTGAGGAAGTTCAAAGGCAAGAAGATTTTTACAAATATTGACATGACTTCTTCGTATCATCATCTCGAACTGGAAGAGAAAACCAGCTTGTTGACTGGATTTCAGTTCGACCAACAAACATATTGTTTTAGAAGATGTCCGTTTGGATTGAAGACTGCAGGATCTGCATTAATAAGAGCGCTTGATCGAAACCTGTCAGAGGAGGTGAAAGATTGCACTATCCGTTACGTGGACGACATTTTGCTTACCTCGGAGAACATTGAGGAACATTTAGAAAATTTGAAGAAATTATTGGAAGACTTAAAAAGGGCAAATTTTAAAATAAATTTAAAGAAGTCGAATTTTTGTCAAAGGCAAGTGACATTTTTAGGGCATGTGATTGACAAGGATGGTGTTAAACCAAATCCATGCAAATTGGAATCGATAAGGGATTTTCCAAGGCCTTTGAAGGTAAAGAATGTTCGCCAGTTTTTGGGATTGATTGGGTTCTTCTCAGGACATTGTCCATCATACACCAAAACTGTTGCACCACTACAGGACCTTCTGAAGAAGGGGGGCAAGTGGAAATGGACGGAGGAAGCAGAAAAAGCATTTGTAGAGGCCAAGGAAATGCTCTTAAATTACGTGAAGCTAGGATATCCTGATTTTAATCAGAGATTTATCATTCAAACAGACGCATCCCAGATTGGAATAGGGGCAATGCTATATCAGGTGAACCCGGAAAATCCTGATAAGAAGAACTATCTAGCTTTCACAAGTAGGAGACTGAAACCACACGAGAAAAATTATACGATCAGCGAGATCGAGCTGTTAGCGATATTGCACGCGTTGCAATATTGGCGGAAGATCGTATATGGGTTTCAGGTCATTCTAAGGACGGATCATAAAGCCTTAACCTTTTTGATGAAGACTGATTTATCCAGTCAAAGGTTGATGCGTTGGGCTTTATACATTCAACAATTTGATGTCAAGATAGTGTACTGCCCAGGAAAAGAAAATATAGTTCCAGACTACTTAAGTAGACAGCCAGAGTCCATAGAAGAGGAAGTAATGGCTATAGATTTGGAAAACAGGGATCAGCGTACTCTTAATGAGTTAAGAAGCATTAGTCAAAGACAACGGGAGGATCCATGGATGAACATGCTCATATCTTTCCTTGAGGGAAGCTTGATAAGAGGAACACCAGCGTACACGGAAGCTGATAAGATAGCTCAAGACTACACGTTTTATAATGGGTTATTATATAAGTTTGTGGACTCTGACCATACAAAATTAAGGATTGTTGTTCCTGCAATTTTGCAGAGGAAAATAGTATGGTTAGCCCATAGATCGTTCGGACATATGGGAGTCGACAAAACAGTCTCAATGCTGAAAGAAGCATTTGTATGGCCGAGACTGAGAGAAACTGTAAGGGACACGCTAAAGACATGTGATCTATGTCAAAGGATCAAACCTAATGCATTTCTGATGAGACAGAAGCCTATACCATTGTTGCCCGAAAGGCCTGGCCAAATCATATCTATTGATAATTTTGGACCTTTGCCAAAGGCAAGAAGGGGAAATCGACACATAATGGTGGCTATGGATGTCTTCACTAAAATGGTTGTCCTTGCTCCCATACAGAAGACTAGTACCAAACAGGTGTTAAAACGACTTAAAGAAAAAGTGATACCGATTCTGGGGAAACCTGAGAATTTGTTGTCGGATCACGGCAGTTGTTTCACCAGCGTAGAGTTCAGACGAGAATTAGAAAGACTTGGAATACGTCAGATTTTGTCAAGTATTCGCCATCCTGAGGCAAATCCTGTAGAAAGAGTTATGAGAGAGACGGCCAAGTACTGTAGAATATACTGTGCCGAAGAAAATTGGAAGTGGATAGATATCTTGGATATTATCGAATTTTGTATAAATAATACAATCCATGAATCCACAGGAGAGATACCCATAACGTTACATCGGAATGAGCAACCAGAAAGACCTTGGAGTCTGGTAATTCCTAGGCCAGCAGACGCTCAGCCTGGAAGAGATGTACGCATTAGAAGAGCCTTTGAGCATCTAAAAGCTCAAGCCGACAGGAGGCAGAGAAGAAATAGGCATAAGAGGTATCATCGACCATTATTAGCAGGAGAAATGGTGTTAGTAAAAAGACCAGCCATTTCGGATCCAGGGAACCGTGTGTACAAGAAATTCCAGAAAATGTACCACGGACCATATCAAATAATCAGAGATTTGAGGAATAACGCATATAGAATTCGGCACTGTGAAACGGATCACGAAGTGACCATGAATTCAGCAAATTTGAAATTATATTACCCTCCCGAAGATTTTGATGAAGAAAATGAACAAGCCCTGGTTATGGAAACATTTAGAGATGAATCCGCTTTTGACATAAGCACGAATAAGGAAGAAATAGAAAATAGAGCTCAAGCATTCGAGTGTGAATGCGAATTGGAGAAATTATATTGGGAAATTAAAGAAATAATTGAATTTATTGAAGAAGAAAATTCCAATTTAAGAAAAGAAAATGATGAAATAAGGAAACGGGTAGGGATAGACCAAACCCGTAAGGAAGAATGAGGTTCTGGGGACTTAAAGTCCAGACAAGTAAAGAAAGAAAGAAAGAAAGGGTAGGGACAGAGCATACCCGACCTACACAATTACCGGATACGACTTTAAAGAAGTAAAAACAACGGAAGGTACGGACATCGTTATGATGGCTTCGACGAATAAAGACAGATATGATTAATTGAAATAAATTTCCTCAAAATTTTTCGAAAATTTATTTACCTAAGGAGGGGAGAGATGAACCCATGTGCCATCAGGTCCATGGATGGTCGAATCCATGCATTTGAGGAAGAAATCAAAGAAGCGTATAGTTTCTAATATAACTTAAAGAAAGATCCAGCTAGGATACCAGTATAAGATTGTGCAACCAACGAGGACCAGGTGTTCGAGAGGATGATATCATCCCTCTTGACATTCAGAAGGGAGCGAGTCACGAGTATTAATAACCGAGTGGAAATTTCCAACGAATAGACAAGGAGGCCTGAATCGGAAATCGAGCTGACGTTGCTGGAAAATGACAACACCGCTTATGCGCCAGAAGAGGAATAATTAAATTTAACCCGTTTACAAGTATAATAATGAGTAAACAAGTACAGTACAGTGAATCATTTTGAATGAGAGATTTTTCAGTAAAGAGAAACCATTTAATAATTGCGCTGGAGAAAACTGCAAACGCAAGACGACGTCATTGGGGAATTACCAAGGCCTGTGTGGAGGGGAGAAAGCAAAAGAAATGCAACACCCACACATCTGAGGACGAGAAATTAATTAATATCTCCAAATTGCACGATCGATTCTTAGGTGCAATAAGATTATTTGACATTGAGAAGACGAGCTTTCGGAAGGTATAATTTTTATATTTGTGGCACCATTATTTTAGAAGTTGGCCACAGAAAAGGCTAGAGTCTTATTTTTTTGTAGTAAAATAGTATAAAGCTTCGGGCTTCACCAAGCCAATCATGCAGTTATTCTGACAACCCGTGAGGGTGTTACTACGCACGCAGTTCCGACAGCCCGTGAGGGGCGTAAGACTACATCACAGCACATCAATATTCAGACAGCCGTGTGGGGCGTAACTCTGCGTCACATCGAAGACAGTTACCAGTACTCCTTGAGGGGAGAAACGCTGTGTTACACCGCAGAAGTAATATCCGATAGCCATAGGCGTCGCAGTATTAACGACTTGCTTGCCTCCATAAGGAGTGGTAAAGAAGAAAGTTAAAGTATCGCCGTATTGAAAGAGTAGGAAAATCCTAGTTACAGGATTTAGGCTCGACTGTATGCAAGTTATAGTGAAAGTTCGTAAGATTTAGTCAGAGCAGGCCGCGAACGTCGGACTTAAAGGCGATAGGTTGTTAAATAGACGAACGAATATATCATAACGTACGGAAGTACCGTACCAGAAAGATAAACTGTTATTTAAATTAAAGAACCCAAAAAGGGAAGAACAGAATAAGGTTCGGAACGTATATCAGAAACGTAGGAGTGCTAGAACCGATCAAATAAAGAAGCAAGGAGACTATAAACATTATCTCCAGAAAGCAGGCGAACTATTCTAAAAATACTAGAATCGAGAAGTACTAGCTGCTATAAACTAAATCTATAGGTCATTGAGGAGACCTCGATCCGAATAGACTTTCGCTAGGATCGATAAGACAGATCTACAAAGAAGCCGTTCAAGCTAGATAAATAGAAGGTCATCCAGGATAGGAGTAGAAGAATTTGGATTCCAGGGAACAGTAGATGTTTCGAGACTTTCGTATTCTGCAGGATAGGAAGCCGACATTGAATAAATTTCACCCTTGGAAACGGGAAATGAAGGTCACGTGTGATAGGCTCAGAAATACGGCCTAGTGATCAAGAATTGTGAAGTGTAAATTTATCAAGATTGTGTGTTAAATTAATATTTTTAGTGTTTATTATGTGTTCAAAAGTGACACATCCGTGTATAAAAATGTCGTCAATGTTAAGTGTCTTAAATATATGTCAAGAAGTGTTTATACATAAGATGAATTCCTGTAATATGGAGTAAAATGTTCAAAGTGGGCCCAAAATGAAGCACCGCACAAGAATAAAGATCATGGGACGATCTTAAAAACATGTGAGTACTGAATTTCATTCTATTTTGGTGTCAGGAATTGACTGTGTACAAATCCACCGGAGTTGTTGAGTAAAAGGGAGGTGTTTTAATAAATAAATACTGAATAAACAAGAACGCGGTCTGAACAATAATAAAAATTTGAGAAATTATAAATGATTATGTAAAGAATAAATCCCGTAGAGGAAATATGTGAATAAAAATGTTAATGTATTTAACAAATGTCATAAGAGCAAGCGAAATATCAGTAATTATCATGAAAGATATTTAAATAAAATAAAGTTGAGATATGAAAGAAATAGCTTTTGAGCTTGTGTAAAGAATAAAGATAATAATAATAACTAAATATGGAAATATTAAATAAAGATCAAATAAATTGATGTGAACATAAGAGCGTTAAAGCCTTAACATATGTGTAAGATATGATGTTCAAGGGAATATTTTAAAAGGGAGCGATTTATCGGCAACGGAAAAGATTAATATAAGAATTAAAAATAATGTGAATTGTAACTAATGAGATTTATCAGTTCTTGGGAAGACATTTCGGCTTAAAATAATGCATAGCGCAACAGAGCGCAAATAATATTAAAATGTCACGCTAGGAACGCGTAGTGGTTAAATACTTGGTAAATTACTTATGGAGGGTAGTTGATTGCAGTGAATTGATAATTGTATAAGTCCTCTATTTGTGACGTAGTATCACGAGGCATTGTGTATGTATTTGAAAGGGAGCTAATATATGGTATTATTGAGCGTATGTCATATGGGCCACGGCCGACTTTAAATCGCATTTTGTATAAGTCCTCTGTAAGGGAATGGTTCCCGAGGCATGTGAAGAGATTCGAACGCAGAATCTTCTTATGATAAAAGCCCCTTAATTCTTCGTCGTCGAATGTGTATTAATCTTCCCAATCAATGAGGACCCTCTCATAATTAATAAATGCCAAGGTTACGAAAGTGGTCTTTGAACCAAAGAATAGTTGTTTGAATGAATACGGTACAGTAAAAGCCCGGTCTCTCCCCAGAACTGAATATAATGTGAAGGTTTGTTTTGAAAGCCTTGGAAATAAGCTGCTAACGGGGGTTAGACAGTGAGTCGCCCGTCACCCTCCGTGTCATAAATCGCGCCCGAGTAGAATGGCCTAGCTCTCTTAGAGCGAGAGTGGGCAGAAACCGTCTCGTAAGATGTTGTAAAGAGAAATGAATACACCAGGAGTGTTTAAAGTTGTTAATGACCCGGGCATTGAACCGAGGTCCTTGTAGATTGATATTTTCGTTTGCCTGTTCAGATCGAAGTTTCTTATATGATAATGGTCTTATAAGATATAAGAGATAAATAACAATCCCTAGTGTAATGATGTATGGACGTAGGATTCCACGAGTTAATTGAAGGCAACTAAGTTTCGGGAGTAACTATAGTTTTTTGACTTTGTCAAGTATCTTCACGCTCTGGAGTACACAATTGATTTCCTGATTACCTTAATATATTTGTGAAAATAAAGAGAGATGATAACCGCTGAATGTGTGGACATGCCCAAAATATTGAGTTAGATAATTAACATAAATTTTAAATGTAATTATACATTTGTTTTTGAGAATTAAGAAAATATAAAAGATAGTATTTGAGGTGTACAAGAATGACACCATTATTATGTAAAGCATGGAGCCAAAAGAGCTCGGAGTTATATAAAACTTACAGTTGATGCTTTATGGAAGTAAAACTAAGTAGGAATTGTTGGTTTATGTGGAAACCATATGTTTAAATACAATATTTGTTTTATTATATTTGTGATTCCTTGTTCATTTGGAACAAGTAGATGATTATTGGGTCAGTAATTAAATTGTTAAAATGTTTGTAGCGCCATTAATTTTATTAATTAAATGTGTTTAAAATAGGAGTTGATTTTGTTGTTATTTTTGCAAGTGTATCCTCTAATTAATCCAAAATATGTGAGTCACAGAGTGGGGGAACTTACCGCTGCCCGGAAAATTCCGAATTGAGCTACGCTGGTACACTGTGATTGGCATATTTCTTGCTAAAAGGGCACACTACTTAGTATAAAACAAAGTCTCCAATTCTTGCATGTCACGGGTAATCTAGAGAACCACTGGATGGATTTTGATGCGGGTTTCACCATTCTGTAAAGGATATCTCGAGGAAGATTTCTCTAGAAAATGATTTATTTATGATCAAAGAAAGCCAAGCAGTAATGATTTCAGTGAAAACGAAAAAGAAAAAAAAACACAACAAAAACATGGCATGCGTGCGCTTTTTAATCTTACACTGGGCAAACCATTAAAAATATCAATATACTACGACTGTAAGAATTGTTCAGCATTAAAGGTTCTACAAAAGAGTCCGAAAGAGCATATCTCCATCTTCAATAGGCTACATCGCCCACTATAGGCTAAGGGTTTTTACGTTTTCATTTCTTCCAACAATCTCCATTCAATTACTGGGGCGACAGTTTACGAGCTAGCTAGGGGCAAGCCTATCACCCCAGTTACAGCCTAGCTAGCGGGCGAGCCTATTACTACAGATAGAGCCAGCAGCAGCAAACTGTCGAGTCATGTTGAGTTGAGACTTTAGAGAGGAGTGGTTGTGTTCGGAGTTTCCCTTGAAGTGCAACTCAGCTTTTCTTCATTTCGCCTGTGAACTTTTCGTTCCGCAAAATACACAGTCAAGTTAAGACTGGACGGAAGGGGGATTTGTGTTTCATGCACCTCGCCAGTCTTAAATTACGTCTGACAAGAATTTGTTGCACATGCATCTCCATATAATTAATATTCCAGTCAGTGATTTTAACCCATTATGCCGTAGTTCATTGACATCGAAAGGAAATCGCTTATCACGTATCGTAATGCATTCATAAGCCGACCCCGTGGTGTTGGGGTAGCACGCCTGCCTCTCGCCCGGAGGCCCCGGGATCGATTCCCGGCTCCACCAGGGATTTTAGAAACTGACGTGAGGGCTGGAACGGGGTGCACTCAGCCTCGTGAGGACAATTGAGTAGCTGTATGACAGTGAGGCAGCGCCCCGATCACGAAAACCAAGATTAACGGCCGAGGGGACCCGACGCGCTGATCACGCGTCACCACAATATTTGCAGACCAAATGGCTGGGCAGCGGTCGCTTGGAAGTCCTAGGCCCTCACGGGCTGTAGTGCCAGGGGTTATTATATTATATAATGCATTCATAACTGTTCCCGGGCGAAGCCGGGGTGGGTTGCTAGTTTATTTATAAAATCGGCAAAAATATTTAGATAAATAAAAATATTTAAACATAATAACCATCCGCGTCTTACTTATTACAGGTCTTCTCTTAGCCACGTGATTGAGAAGTTACATACCACACACTAAATTCGCATAATCCACTGTAACTCAACCGTCCTTTGTTCTGCACTTCTCTCAATTGAAAACATGGCGACGGATATCTCTTGCTTTCATATAATCCGCCAGATGTCACACTCTTCCACAAACTTAGCTTTTGCGTAAGTGCTACGAAAAGGGCGACGGTTTAATATAGGCAACTTTCCCCTATTACGTAATCACAAAGAGGGGGAGAGAGGGGTTGAAGCTTATGAATGAGTTGATGACGTTTGGTGAGGGGACGTAGCCTACATGAAATGATTACGTAATCACTTTAACAAAAATCAAATCATTTTACGCTCTACGTGGTTTTCCAGCCGAACTGATGGAAAATGGAAGCCTAACATTGTAGCCCAAGTTGAATATAAAGGCCATTTTTCTTTTACTTATAAAATTAGCAGAAGGTTTACCTTGAAAGTTGAATGTTGTTGTTGTTTGAGTCTTCAGTCATTTGACTGGTTTGATGTAGCATCCATGCCTCCCTGTCCTGAGCTAATCGTTTCATCTCTACATAGCTACCACACCCTACGTCCGAGGCAATCTGTTTGACATATTCTAACCTTGGTCTACCCCTAGAGTTCTTGTCCTCGACCCTTCCTTCCATAACTAAGCTTGGTATACCTTGGTGTCTTAGTAGCCTATGTGTCCTACCAACCTATCTCTCCTCTTTATTAGCAGTCGCCAGAAACATCTCTCCTCTCCCACTAGTCTTAGACTAATACCTCTTCGTTTGTAACCCTATCTAGCCTACCCATTTGATCTTCATCATTCTCCTGTAACACCACATTTCAAACGCTTCAATTCTCCTCTTTTCTGCTGCACCAATAGACCAAGTTTCACTTCCATAGAGCGCCACGCTCCAGACAAAGGCCTTCAAAAATGACTTCCTAACACCTAAATCTATATTCGATGTCAACAGATTCCTCCTTGCCTGAGCTAATCTACTTTTTATATCCTCTTTGCTTCGTCCAACACTGGTTATTTTGCTTCCTAAGTAGACTAACAGAAGTCTCCTACTTCTCCTACTTGAATGTGAGGGTCATTTTCGTTTTACTTATAAAATAATTATACTCTGTGAGCTGCCAGAATGGTATTGACATTTGACAGGAAATTCCACGTCAGTGATTACCTCTCTGCCTCTTGACCAATCCATGTTCGCATAGTTGATGTCATAATACTCTGCGTTGCAATATTACAGCCCACGTGCTTCAGTGCCTGGTCAGCCGCTGTATCTCTGGCTGGTACAGTTTGGCAACCTCGTTCTCAGACCACATGCCGAGGCTAGAACTGTCAATCCCATTCTGACATCTCACAGAGTTATAGCAAAAGCCTAACCTTGTTCAATGTTGAATGTGTTAATTGCAAAGTACCAAATCAACGAAATATCGTGAGATGCCTTCCGGAAAATCTAAATACTCAACATCTTGCTACTTCAACTGCCTGTCCGATATTCAAGAAAATATATGATACTGCCAAATCGTAAATTAACAATGGCTGATCTGTGCATTTATCAAAAAAACTGCATAAATCTATTGTACCTACGCAGGAACTCCTCTTAAACAACGATCTTAATGAAAGATCAATTTTATGTACATTATACGACAACCCAATCTTAGAAATAACAAAGTAGTAGGCTTTGGATAAGTTCTTCACATTTATACCACAAGTAGCCTAATTAGGCCTATGTGCCTGGAGAGCGAATTCGTGCAGCTGTTTTATCCAAATCAGATAAATTCATGTTGTTATCTCAGTAATCTAGAATTTTATAAGACGTTGTGTGAAGTTTTCAAGAAACCTTGTTTTTATAAGCAATTCTTAACATTCATTCAGCAATCTATAGCAAATAGAACAATTAATCTTTCTTTTTAAAATATGCTTATTAACTACAGCCCTAATGTACTTAGGCCTAGAGGGCTCCATGCTGTACTGGATATTCAATATTAATAATAATAATAATAATAATAATAACCTTGTTCAAAGAATACTTTTAATCAGATCATAAAGCCGTTCAAAAACTATTTTTGAAGAAAGATAAAAAAAAGGACTTTCATCAATTGTTCGTACATTTTTGTGCTATTTTGCCCCCGAAGCACCTTAGGAAACTACAGCGTTATATTTTTTACAGTAGGCCTAATTGATGTCCCTAAATCTCTGACATTATGTTTCTGGTGTCAATTATTTATAGTCTAGTCTACTGATAAATCGTGACGAAAGCTGAAATATTAGGTAGGCCTATTGGTTTGTGATTATGTAACTTAATATAGGGGGGAGGGTACATAATGGACCAAAGCTTGATTATGTGGACGGCCCCTGACGAAGACGCTGACTAATTACATCGGCTAATTAAATTTAAAACAATTCAATTAGATTAAAATCAAATCATGACTCACTTATAATTCTAGTGACTAAAAATAATATGAAACTATGACGACTTTTATGCAACGTTTATTGTTTTCTGGGAAGCCAGGGGTGTATACTCTCTTGTTAACGTATTGTGAATCAGTTAATCACAAAGTCACATTTATAAAAACGAGGAAGCAAGAATTGGCAGGACAATAACAGTGGACGTTATAATACGTCTTTCTATTGTAATGTTATTGAAAGAGACTCCTGCGTCATGATTTCGCAGACGTCGTAACTTCCTCTCTCCGGGGGAGCATTGCTATAAACGTGCCTGTTAGAACGTCACGAGGACTCGGGCGTGAGATAAGCGTCCCACGTGACCAGCTGATTTCTTAATTTAGAAGGTGGGGGGAGCTCTTTAACTTCTCCTTCATTAGACAATGCTAGAACACGACCCAATAATAAATCAGAGTTAAGGGAAGAAGACGCTTGGCGGAACTCAACCACCTGTGAGCTAAAAGATTTAGTTGTAATAATCGTGGAGGGGGAACCCTGCTTCCTGTAGCCAATCAAAACGTGGCTGTGGGGATCAGCTTTGTCAACATTCCCCCTCCTGGACGCTACGAGTGAGGCGGGCGAGATAGCATGCCTCCTCCATTGGTCCTCGCAGCCGTATCGCACATGCGCAGTGGTGACCGGCTCTTGTTGGAGTCAATGATAGGGGAGTTTAGGTTCATTATCTAAGTGAGTGTTTGAGCTGAGTGAGTGTGTGACATATAATTGTGTAGACTCGAGTCAGTCATGATGGACCGCCAGAGACAGTCCGAGGAGCCAGCACGACCGCGAGGCGTCTACAGCATCGACCAGATCCTCGGCAACGCCAGGACACAGGACGACGCCAAAGACGTCGGTAAGCACGCATTCTATTCACTGTGATTGTAACAAACATTTATTTGAATAAATAACATGGGACATGTGACAGGTCAAAAAAAGGAAATCAATTTCAACGTATAGTAAGGTTAGGGTTGCCACATTTCAAGAATGGAAAAACGGAACGCACGTCCCAAAACATTGTTTTTTTTTTAAACAAGGTTGTTAAATGTTGTAATAAATAATACACATATGTATTAAATAAACATTACATAATCAAATACACAAAATTAAAACTAGATATTGCTGACATCATATTGGCCTATGACACCAGCAACTTACAATTACTTTTCATTTGAACGACCCTTTGCAAGGATTTTTTATCTTTAAGTAGACTACCTTCTGAAACAATTCACTACAATTGTCATCATAATTGTAAATGTGAACAATTCTTGTTTTATCAAACTAATCGAGCTTCTGTTACTATCATCTCTCCATTTAATATTCATGACAGAAAAAAATCTCTCCGTAAAACCTTTGGAGGGGAAAATGCTGAGTATTAACTTCACAAGGACTACGATATTCCTTAATTTTGTCGTCGATAACATGTAGGCTACCATCTATCTGACACAGACATAGAAATCATTTTCTCTTTCAAACTTGCACCTGTATCATCAGAAAACAAGCTAGATATTACAGTCAATTCTGAAGCGGGATATTTGAAAATTGGCGTGAAATTGAATATATTATCAAATTAACCCAAAAAAAACGGACTATTTGGCGTTCCGTTAAAAATTGAAACGGAACGTCTGGCAACCCTAAGTACGGTATCTTCTTAGTTTTTACAACCCTCCATGAGAGTTAAAATAATTATGAAAGGACAACCAGACAAGTGATACTTAACAGTTGCCAGCTGCTGTAATTTTTGAATTTTGCTGATTATTTGATCTTTATAGAATTCTTTCAATTTTAATATTGAACTTGTTTTGGTAACAGTTCTTACTTTGTTTGGATAACTACTATTGTGTGTGAAAGCACAATGCAATTGAATGATACCGAGTGTATTTAAACCTACCTGGTACTTTTTTTTCTCTCTCCTATCTGAATTTGGAATATTTTTGCTTCTTTCATTTAGGCCTATAGGCTATTTATCTCGTTTACCCACTTATGACATGTTCTGTACATTACCACTAACAACAAAGAATCTGTCACGTTTTATTTTTAGGCTTGCTTATTTTTCCGCCACTTCATTAAGGAACTACACAGCACACAAACTTAAGACGGGAATATCTGATTAAATCAGACTACATAAATTGGGCCATAGGCTAATTCTATTTTGTCTTGGAATAATCTTGTTCAAAGTAGACCAGCAATAGGCAGTGGAGGTTTCTTATCTGGAATAATTTTGTGTACCCTGCGTCAGTGTTATCTTTTCTGTAAATTATAGAATAACTTATAATATTCTTTGACTAGAGAAGTTCTAGGAATTAATGCGTAGATTTCAACATCATATAAACTTACAGAAATACTGTGTTGTTTATGAAAGTTACAATCCCTACGATTTGTTCTGCAGCTCAAGAAAAAGGAACGATAGCCTACTTCACAACAAGATAGCAAACCATCTTTTCAGTTAGAACTAATCCATACGAGTAGAATTTTATAGCTCTTAAGATTAAATCCGAGAAAAGTAAATTCATTTTTAGGAGTAAGACACCTTTTCTTTGTCCTCGTGACTTGTAAAACACAAGGAAATTATACTCATTCGAACATTCATGGTCGGAAAAACTAGGCGTGTAAATTATATGACTTAAATAGTTAGTTATTGTTCTTTCATGGGGTGGAACAGTGAGGTCATCTGCCTGTTGACTAGAATACTGTGTCCCTTGCCAACGTTCTCACGAGTTTTAACTCAGTTTTAAATCGAACTATGGTACACAATCTTATTTTGCATTCTAGACGTTTGTGTTAAATCAGAATATCTGCTGTACTTTTTCAGTTTGGTTAAATGTATCTGCCTAATGGCAGGTCATAAGATTTATCAGTCTTTATGTTATCATCAGCTGAAACCTTCTTCTACCTCTCCTGATTTTACCATTTAGGCTACTGTCCCTTCCAACGCCCTTGTCACCAGACTATTCCCTCTTATGCAATGTCCAATCCAATTAATTTTCTTCTTCGTATCTTTTTTAACATCATTCTTTCTTCTCCTATTTTCTGTAATAGGCCTACCTATTCATTTCTTATTTTCTGATTCAAATTTATTTCCTCCATCCACTACCAAATCCACATTTTTAGAGCCTCTATTTTTCTCTCGTCTTCTTTTCTAAGTGTCCATCTGGTCTACTGTATGCAGGGGCGCAACTTATCCAGAAGGGGACTGAATCCTTAAATAGAGTATAAATCGGCAGCTTGTATAAATTTTCAGAATAATGACCCAAGACGATGATTTTTAAATTTCAGAATAAAATGATAATACAGTACAATACATTCATATTTTAGTAAAATCAATACCGGTTACAGTACTGTAGTTAAAAAAAACACACATAGGCCTAATTAATGTCACATAATTTGTAACATAAAATAAAAGAAAATGTTGTGAATTTCTATTTGCATAAAGCTGAACAGTGGATCTATTTAGGGCACCGGAAAGTGTCTTTGCTAATGAATTACTTTAAAATAGATTTTGCATTTAAATTCCATTTAGACCTCCCCATTACAAAATAACTTATCTCAATGAAATTTCATAATGAGGACAGAGGAATCATGACAACCAAGATTGTGTAAATAAGACACCATAGGTAGGCTACTGTAGCGTATATGTCCTAGTTGACATGGTTTTAGTTTTCGTGTTTTCCCAAAATTTGATTTATTCTTTATTTATGTGCACTTTTAACACACCCTGCAGGTCTGATTTTTCTTGTTATTAACAGGATTCTGTACAATAATACCCTACAGCCAGTGAAAGATATTATGATTATTTTCATAAGTGTCCAGATAAAATAATTGAAAGTTTCTAATTAATTTTGTCAAGGAATTCATTCTGAGATAATTTAATTTTTAAAATCCAAGGAGGTGGGGTAATAACTAAAAATTTCATGGACTATGTCAAACAAGGTCTTAGGAATCTTAAATAGGCCTAAAAGTTTTTCTGGAATAGGCTGACTACTAGTTTCTGAGAAAAGTGTACTTGTACATAATTGGTAGACACATGCTTCTAGATTTTTTTCTTAAGGTAGTGCAAATAATGTTTTGTGAAATATGTGGTGTCTTATTTATAGGCCTATAACCTTATTTGTAGGCCTATAGGCCTAATAATGTTATAGGTTTTACGTCCCTTTAACTACTGCAGCTTTTAGAGACGCCACTGCGTCAAAATTTTGCCCCTAAAGGGATCCCCAAAGTGCCAGTAAATCTAACTGACACGACTCCCTCGCATTTGCGCACCATCAAATGCCAACTGACTGCGCCAGGATTCGATCCTGTAACTTTGGACGCAGCAGGCGAGAACGTTACCGCTGCTCCTCGCAGCCAGTCAATTCTGTTTGTTAAGGTTTCTGAGTTATGATCATGAAATATTATTGTGATAGCCTATCTTGTGATGGGGACTAAATGGAATTTGAATGTAAACATATTTTAATGTTATGTCCATCAGTTAACATTTCCCGGTGTCCTTAAGTCAGAGAATAAAATTATTAATAGGACTGCTTCCAGAATATGGAATTGATCTGATAACAGGCTGTGTGTGTGTAGCCCAAGCGCATTTGGGTTTAGGTAGGACTAGGGTAGATGCTTTGGAATGAACTTACTTGAAAAACGGTATCTGCAGTGTGAAAAAGTGGAGGGAAATCCACCGGGATACGAACTTCCAATCTCCAGTCCAGTCGTGGACCATGCTACGTTAATAGGTTTACTAATATTCAAGACAATATTTGCTATGATACAATGAAAGCCTGAAACTAAATTATGATTAAATAACGCCAAAAATAACCGCTGTTTTGTAAACTATCATGTTTCTGTGAATTTCGGGAACATTTCGAAGGGGGTTGCAACCTCCCCCACTCTGGATACGCCACTGCATCTATGTAGTGTAAGGGGACATTTAAAAAAATAAAAATCATGCCACGATGTCGTAATCACTACAGAAGTGTACGTCCGATGGGGCTAGAAAGTTGTACTTTGGCCGGGAAAATAAGTGGATCACTTGACGAAAATGATATTTAAGTGCCAAATATTTAAAATGATTCCAAATTCTACTTATAGTGAATTTTTTAATGTATTTGCATCAACATTTTTGTTTGAGATAAACAACGGAAACATTAATTTCTTGTTTTAATGTGTTCTTTTTAATAAAAAATCCGAATTTTACCAATTACACGGGAAACTATTAATTTCTTATTTAAAGCACTGCTTGCCTGTTATTGACATGTAATTGACCCAACATGGCAAGCAGGTAACTTACAGTCAGAAAAATCCAAAACCTCAAAAATCCAATTAAGGTGGAATAAGCCCCTTGACACCAATATGCCAATTTCTTGTGCTATTGATCAACAGTATGTTGATAAGACCTAACTTTCTGGCTGAATTTCAAGTTTATGTGCTTAAACCTAACTGCTGTTCACTTGTTATTTCTCTTCCTAATGTTAGGCCTAAGGGAAATTTGATTTGCACAGACCATCATAAAAATTGTAATCGTTCAAAATTACCCTTTATAATCCCAATTGAGATTAGGTAAACCCTTATTTATGGTCACATTTCAGAAGGACGAACATGTTGATTTCTGATGCTCTACTTTGAAGATTTGAAACTATTGGATATTTCCCTTTAATTAAGTTATAAATCATAATCTTGTATCGAAATTCAAGTCGTATTTCCATCGTGTTACCATGGAACTGTTATGGTAAGTATGGTTAGTTTCTTCACACAATGAACATCCTAAACTATCATGTTAAAAGAAAGACTATTTCCTCCTAATGACTGAATCTGGAGAACATATTGATTTGCTTTTCTATGAGAGTCAAAATGATCGGAGTTAAACATATGACATTGAAACGTCAGATACTGGCACTACTTAATTTCTGTGAATGCTACCAAATAGAAATTGATTCAGAAAGATTAGTCCTCACAAGTCAGCCGAGTAACATTCAAGATAAACTTGAGTTAAAAAAAAAACACGTTCTGATCGATATTATTGTGTTGGGTGTAATATAGTTTACTCTGACAATACAATTAGCTAGGACAATGTCACTAGTATTAGTTTAATTACATGTTTCTAAGCTTTGTTCCTAATTGATTTCAGGGCCGATAACCTATCTGTTCGGTTCATGAAAATAATAATAATAATATTGACGCCATCCTGGTTGATGTAGCAGTTTACATTAGCATCAACTTAAAGGCAAAGCACGACAAAAAGATCTCCAAATATACAGACCTAGTGGATCCTATCAGAAAGCAATGGCAGGTTGGAAAGGAACCAATTGTTATATCAAGCACTGGCATTGCACAAGGAGTCTACTGCAGGGGTTGAAAGAACTTGATGTAGACACATATTGATACAAGTCAATGCAAAAAGCAGTCATAGGGCCAAATTGCGACAACCGGGTTAGTTCGAAAATTCATCGACTAGTTTTTTAAAGATGATAATTATGCTTTGATTTCTTGTAACGTGTATAGTTGGCATATATTTACCAGATAATGTTCTGAGAGTGACGAAACATAAACTTAATAATAATAATACCGGAAATAGTAATGACAAAGGATAGAAATTGGCTCGTGGTTCCTAGACGACCGAAACGAAAATAATAATGATCTGCATAGTATAATAGGCTAATAATAATATCGGGTGCAAGCTTTGTTATTTGACACCCAGAGGGTAACTTGCATGTCGAATTTCGTTGTTCCTTGAAGCACTATGAAAGTCAAGGAGGTTAGATATCTAAGCTCCTTGAACACTATAGCGCTTTCTAGTAGAGAAATGGGGAACTTGGTGTTGGCGGAAACTCCCGAGATTAATTTTGCCATTATGAACACGGCCTACTGAATTCAGATGGGTTCTTTGACATGCCAACATCGTATGACATGCGTGTCGTACCTAATTTTTGCCGCCTTTCAAAAAAAAAAACACTTACCACGGCCAGGAGCGAACCTACAAGCTTGGGGTTAGTAGACCGGCACGTTAACCACTCACCCACCGTGGCAAGTATCTTCATAGTAATGAGACGTTACTAGCCTTGCTATTTCTGACAATTATCCTCAGAATTTACCATTTTCATACGATTACTCTTGCATCTGTGGATCATCTCAAATCATGTCACCTCCTATTTGACTGTTCTGCCTTCGAAAGAGAATGATACCATAATCTGAATCACCATTTGAATTACTGCAATACTGAACTAACAATACCACTTTATCATATTTTTCAAAAATCTTGTTGTTACAATTCGTTTTTAACATTCACACATCACATTTAGCCTACTCTAAATGATCATTGTAAATTGCCTTATAGGCTATGCTACAATATGTAACCCTAATATACTTCGGTGAAGGAGGGTTCGCCTTGTAATGGATATTCAATGGATATATAAAATACCTGCCTACTATTCTGATTTAGGCGGGAGACTCTCCATTTTCCATATTTTTTCTGCCTCGCGATTACTGAAGTTTTCCTCCCCACTTTAGCAAATTATTGGTAAACTTCAAACATTTTCCATGATTTTAGTAGTAGTAGTTATTGTTGTTTTAAGGGGCGGAACTACGAGGCCATATGCCCCTTTCCAGTAATTTCTGAAGTGTTTATTGTGAACATGTTGTTTGGGTACCTGAATTCGTTGAAGGGGTTTGTTTCAATGTAACAATTAGGCTAATTGTTTATTGATTTTGCTGCAACATTGTCATCGTCATCACATTCTAGTGTTTTTACTCGGTGTTTGATTTTTCACTATGATCTAAAAAAATACAATTCTGTTTTCTTGAAACAGTTTTTGGAACAATTTCCGTGCATTATTGAATCCTGCAAAGGTCAATTTTTGGCATTTTGTGCTGTTTGTAGATGTGCTGTTTCTATATCACATGGTGGAAAAAGTGATGTTACGGAACACGTGGGAACAAAGAAGTACCAAGAAAATGTTAAGTGAGTGCATAACTAGCAACGAAACATAAAGGAATAAATGTCGAAAGTTTATTTACATCATTCATTTTGAAGCATGATTAAATTTGTCACTGTGCTGATATGCACTGTTATTATCTCCTGATTTTCATGTCATAATCTCCTGATTTTTGGTTTTGTAAGTTTGGCAGGTATGCATGTTTCATTTAGCGTGCTTTATATTTTATTCCCTAAAATAGGTTGAATGTTCAATTTCACTGATTAGGCCTGAGTTACTAGTGTTGAGAATCATGTCAATCTTCGTATTCACTAACGTTTTGTGGGTTTTCGTAGGCTGCTGGCAATGCGATAATGTTAATTTTAAGCACTTAAGATATTTTGTCTTGGAATGGGGAGATGTTCCATCCACCCGTTGGAGTCATACTCAAAATTAATCTATTAATCTCTAGCTTTGATGTGTGTTGAAATTTTTGTTGATACGTTTTAAATAATATGTTGTTAGAAACTGTTCAGTCGGCCAACACAACTGCACGCAATTACACTTCTAATATAAAGTGGCTAACATTCTTGGCTGTCACCACGGAGACCCGGGTTCGATTCCCGGCTCTGCCATGACATTTAATTCTGATCTTGCCTCGTGAGGCAAATATGAGAAAATGCGGATTAGATTTCCATCTCAGCCATTCTGAAAGTGGTTTCCCCACTTTTACTCCAAGCGAATGCCGGGATGGTTCCTAAATTAATGCTACGGCCGCCTCATTCCCAATACTCATATGAATTACAATTGCACACACTAATACAGCCATCACAATAATACAGGTTATCAGACAAATTCCACACTCACCCCTGTACACGAGGCCGATGTCACAAAGCCCCTCAATGAATCAACAACAACTTCTACATTTACCTTTATAAAAAAAAATAGTTAGGCCTATATCACATACACAAAGCAAAAAACCAATAACGTAAATTCTAAAGCAAACACAAAATAAAAGAGAAAAACAAGAAAACACAGACACAAAACCTAAACTTAAAACAAAAGAGAAAAAAGCAAAAGAAAACACTTGAAAGAAAAACAACTAGTTGTGTCCTATAACGATAAAGATAACAAACTCAAACACAAAAAATCAATAACATACAATGAAGAGCAAAAACGAAAAAATCAACAACATAAAATCAAATGCAAAAACGAAAAATCAGCAACATGAAATAAAAAACAAATACAAAAAATCAATAACAAAAGCAAAAACAATAAATCAGTTACAAAATCGAAAGCAAGAACAAAGAATTGAAAGCAAAAAAAATCAATATAAAATCAAAAGCAAAAAAATCAACAACAAACAATCAAAATCCAAAATAAAAAATCAACGTAAAATCAAAACCAAAAATCAAAATCAAAACATAAAATTAACAACATAAAATCAAAAGCAAAAACCAAAAATCAACAACATAAAAGCAAATACAAAAAAGCAAACACAAAATCAAAACAAACAAAAAACACAACAAAATCTAAACTTAAAACAAAAGGCAGAAAAGAAAGCATTGAACAAAAATCGTTAGTTCCTATAAAGAGTAGACCTATAGCCTTGTCCTCTTCATAGCTTATTAGTTCATCCCCCTCCAGAAACAAATCCTAGTTACACCACTGCCTATCATAAATGATGACATTTTTCCTACGTAGCTCAATAGCTCGACTTTCCGGCAAGTCGAATTTATTTTGGCATTCCCTAACGATTCGAGATATCGTATAAGCGATAATGTTGATTCTCAACCAGATTGGAAGATTCACGTTCTTGTGAGCACTATAGGCTACTATGTGACAATTTGACAGATGTTCTGTTCACAGTCTAATTGAAGTGATTTTGTCGAGGAGCAGGCAGCTGCCAACTTAGTATAGCCTATAATTAGTGTCACATGAAGCGTCATATTCACCACTACCAGGGGGGAGTCGTAGGGGTTGTTTGTGTGCTTGGACTCACATGTTCCATGCCATCTACTCCCTGTAAAACAATACTCGCAATAAAAAAGCAAATTAATTTATACAATGAGCCTATGCGTTTTGCTAGCAATCATACCTGGGTTCGTCCGGAGTGCACCTTCATAGACAGTCTCTCTGTTACATCTGGGGCATGGTGGCTCAGCGGTCTAGCTGAATGCCTCTTACCAAGGCGGTCCGGGTTCGATTCCCGGTCAATGCATGTGAGATTTTTGAAGTGAAATGCCATGTCCTGTGGTTCGGATTCCACGTAAAAAGGAGGTCCCGTGGCTCATGATCTCGAGATTAACGGTCACGTTAAACTACAAGCTTGCTTTGTTTCTCTGTTACATCTTAACTAGATTCCCGGATGTTTGTTTTTAACGATAGGTCTATCGCGAAATATTTCATCATACATAGTAGGCCTACTATGGAGGTATATTTCACATTTACTACATTTTACAGGACGGCAGTTTAAAGATATTTCACTCAGTTCTCCCTTAATTTTCTCGCCTGTTAGTAGCATTTTAGTAACAAATTGTAAACTGTGCTTCTTTAGTTCACGGAATGTCCACCATACTGTGCAGAAGTATACAACACTATGCCCAGATGGTGTTGTAGCCTATACCTCTAAGTGAAAGTGGACTTGGTGTTCCGTTCAAAGCATATAACTCGCCCAATTCTTGATACAGGTAAAGCCCTGCGCGGATCCGCGGATATCCGCAAAATATTTCGCTATGCGGATATAGTTTGCATGACTTGCGGATAGCGGATAAGCTGCGGATAATGTTTCGAGAAAATTAGCAGTTTTTAGAATACAATCCGTTCTTGTTTAATATCATTATTAGGAACCGGATGTTTATTTTTCCGTTATGTTTCTTTCATGACAAATGTAAGATGATGATTTAAGCTAATCTCATTCAAATTGTCATTAAGCATAATTTACACTCTGAACAGGAAAGGGTTGCAATTCTGGCTGTATAACATTAATTTTAAACATAGCACGTTTCATACAAAGCCTAAGAGAACGACATTTTTCTCAAATGTCTAAATAGCCTATGTTGCTTTAGTAATTTATGCTTTATCTACTGTAATTAAAAATATGATTGCAATGCCAGTAGATTCGGATAACAGTCGTGCAGATGCGGATAACAGTCGTGCGAATGCAGGGCGGATGCGGATAACGTTCTGTTTACCCGCACAGGGCTCTAGATATACGACATAGTGTTGTAGAGGAGAAGAAACCCATAAAGTTGTGCTAACAACCCCCCATTTTGAAGAAGAATGGACATACTGACCTACAACGATATACTGTATTTACCCCAAATATGCCATTTGTTTCGATATCGAAGCCGCGAAATATCGCGAAATAGAGTTATTTTGCGAAATGTGTTATTTTCACCCTAATATGCTAAATAGGCCTACCAACGAAATGCTGGCAATAAGATTTCTTTTTAAATATTTATTTGAAAATTAATTGAGATGGTTCCACTATCTGTCATTTGATAGAAAATAAGAAATTTTTAATATACCGGTAAATGTTTCATAAGATACGCGATTACGAAGTCCCTTCTCGAGCTTGATTGGTTAAAGTCCTGAAATAATGGAAACTAGAGGACCCGTGCGAGAAATCTCGCATGTTTATAAACCACACTTTCCCCAATAGGCTTGTAATGAGAGACTTAAGGAGACAGGTTGTTATGTTTTTATTTCAACCAAATGATTATAGAACGCTATTTACATTTCAGTTAGAATTCTAAGTTCTACGTTCCCTAACTTAAGAAGGCAATCACTGAAAATTGGATCATGATAATACTCACCGGTTATTCGATATTTATGAAATTATACGATTTGAGTACTCATTCCTTTAAATTGCTGTTTCTGACATCCATGCAAAATGATAAAGGAAATACCTCAGAATGTTAAAATGACATGAGACAGGCGTCACAGCGGCCAAATGTGAAGTGGACAGAAATTGTGGAGCGTATGTTCCTACAGCAACAGTATGTGCAAATCGCACACTTTTTTTTAAGAAATTATAGATATTTATGAAATTAGAGTGCAATTCGTCACTGCCAATGTCTATTCTCTTTCAATTGAAGGCTCATTTGTCACGATCGGTCGCTTGTGAGCGCCGCAGGAGGGATCTATACTACTGAAATAATATATAGGATGATGATAATGCTTTGCTTATTGTTTAGGGACAGCATAAGTTTCACGAGTTGGTGAGAAGAGGAGTAGTAAATGTTAGGTTAGGCACAGAACACACTCACGCCTCACTTTTTTATTTCACCGCTTTGAAGCTTTTCATATCACCATAAATCATAGTACAGAGGTGGCCAAATTAATATAAGTGAATTTCGCACAAACGTGCATTATAAGTAGACTATTAATTACAACGAGAGATCACTGATGTAATCCATTGATGATTTTGTTCTCTTCCGACACACACTGAAGTGATATGGAAGGCACTGTTTTTCACAAAGTTTGCATACACAATCCTCGGAAGATTCGTGATATTCTGTCATTTCTTTTGCATAATTTCTGCTGGGATCCGTGGATCGCCAGTCTTATTAAAGCGCAGTGGAACTTGTTATTGGGGCCCGTCTAATTCCGGTTCACGCTATGGTAAAGCTAAATAGAACCAAATTGTTTATTGGAAATTAAGATGCAATGCATTACAATGGAGAATTTAACCCTGGATTGGTCGCATAGGTTTTGTCAATATTAATGGTCGCACCGGGTCTCTCAGTCGTATTTTTTCTCAGTGTTTTACTATCAGATTTTAATACTTCATTTCCAATTACAGTAGACTATTATAGGACATTCTTTCGTTATATCAATGCAGTTTACATGACTACAATATTTAACTATCCCGTTTCTTATCCAAAAGATGTATTTTTTATAATATTACACTGAAAAACTGATTGTTTTCTGTTAACTTGTGAAAGGTAAAACATGGTAACAGTAAAATGTATTTTACATATTTTTTCTCTTTTCCCTGCATCCACATGCACAAAGCAGCACTTTCATCTAATTTCTACACAGTCTTAATAAAACATATTTTTGAGAATTTCACAAGTTGGTACAATCTTTCTTTTCTGGTAGGTAGCCTATGTGTGAATTATGTGCCATAATTCATAAAATAAAAATCAAATTAGTCTTAGTAACACATCCAAGTAGACTACTGGGAAACATCACTTTAATCAATTTCTGTGCAGATTCTGCAAGACAAGTTGTCAAAGTTCTCCGCAAATGAATTTTTGCCCTTTGCGGCAGATGAAGGAAGTTCTCCTTGTCTTTGATTGTTGGGCGGAAATGCCATCTCTTTCTCTTCCTGGGAACTTCTGTGGTAGGTGCTTGCACAGGGTAGTTATCCTCCGTTTTTAGGATCATGCTAATAACAGTCCTCAAAGTTTTTGGGAGGTTCTGCTGCAATAACTTCGACTTCATGTAGTGTACAGTCAGTCCCTGCGCGAGACATTTCAGGAACTGCCGCCGGGTCACAGTCTTCTCGTAGCTTCTTGTGTTGCATTTATACACAACCAGTGCATTGTTTCCAGCCAAGCCCACGAGATGGATAAACACATTTAGAGGCCATCTGTCAGATTTTCTCGCAGTGGTGTCTCCACCTTTTGTAACATTATAAAATGTTACCACTTCAGGCTTCTCTTCATCTTCACTATCACGATCAATCGATTTTGCATAGTGCATTGCACTCATCAGCACTACGATCTTACCTTTCTTTGGCACATACGACACAAGTGTCTTCTTTTTGTCGAATCCAAACAGGGATGTTTTCCCAGTACGTCCTTTGCTCGTTACGAACTGAAGTGGTAGCTCTTTCTTATTTTTGCGCACTGTACCCGCCATTGTCAAGTTGTGACTATTCGTCAAATATCGGGCGAGAGGAATACTAGGAAACCAATATTGTCAAATGTCACATTGCGGCCTGTACCTGAGAGGGGTTGAACAAGCCGAGTTACAACCATTGTTGGGGTCTGATCTATTCCGAAGGGTCCTGAACGCTGTTTCCCCAGAAATACCATGTTGGTTATGTAGAAAGTTCGAGCTGGCTTGCTTCTCATGTACTGACGAAACTTGCAATGACTCCCAAGTGCCTAAAGCTGCTCATCAGTCGTTACGTATTCCCCAACCGTGTAGTTTACTTTACAGCAATCCTCGACCTCTTCAAAAATTTCTATCACCGGTGCCAGTCTGTCCTCAGCAATTCCTTGTTCCCTGACTCTTTTGTCATCAAAACGAATCACTCGAAGTAGGAACTTGAAGCGTTGCTGCGACAAGACTGCGCGAAAGGTCTGAACTCCTGTTCCTTCAGGACTCCAGAGGTCATCTGTATTCACGTGTGATGTCTTTAGCACCCCAGCATACAACAACAATCCAATAAGTGCTTTCAATTCGTGTCGCCTTAAAACTCACGAGTCACAAATTTCACGAATTTCAAGATGAGAGTCAGTGAAAGTGAGTTCTATCCGGTTTCTGGACTTGGACCAGTCTCAAAACTCTCGATCCAAGCACGTTCTTCTTTGAATGGGAAAAGGTCCATTGTTAGCACCAGCCGGAACTGCCGTAAAATTCCGGCACTCCGACGTCTTTAAAGCCGCAGTAGTTCAAAGGGACATAGCATTATTATTATTATTATTATTCTAATTATTGTCGAATAAGCCGCTAGTCATTTGTTTCTGTACTGGACCAACACAATAGACACCTAAGTCACTTGATATGAGCATTCCACCTGCTTACTAGGCGTTTTTAAATTGTTTTGCTAATTACCATTGGCTGTCGCTTTGTATCCAAACACAAAATGACGACCTCCATGATTCCAATGAAGTCTTTAAGGCATTCTTGATGACACCAAGCAGAATGACTGAGTAAAAATCAGTGTTATACTTTGAGAATTTGGTCTGTGGTAGGTTGATAATTCCTGTTAAAACAATACAAGTCAACCATGGGTTGATGGTCAGACTCAGAGCGAGTCACCGGACAGCTCATACTTCCTGCGGTCATGGCGGGCACGTGCTCTCCGGAGTCATGAGTTTTGAGACTATTTGTTATTATTTTTAGCTCGTAAGTTTTGAGACGTAACCTTTCAATTCCCTATTGCCTGTTTCTTTCGCATCACCTTCCCGTGCATAGTTCTCTTTTATTTGACCAATGTAAATATGGGTAAAAACAATCCTGTCAATCAATAAAGCTGAAACAACTGAAAGCTTTGACTGGGTAATTAGCAGTTTTGGCATCACCTTTTGTAGCTGGCAAATGGCCTACAATGTTATGTTGGCGAGTCCTCACAGATTTAGTGGGCTGGCTACTTTCCACTGGGGTTTTCCATCCTTTCCTTTGTAAAATCAACGATAAGCTAAAGGAATTTTGTCATCTCATGTTGTGTACTCACTAGAGCCACTATTTTCAGAATCAGAAACTTCTGAAATATCACTTTGTTCGGTAACACAGTACTCACTATTCTGTTCTTCATCAGTCACATCACTGCCGTAATCACTTTCATTTCCACCAAGAACTTCTTCATCTTTAGATTCCTCTAATATCGAACGAATCCAGGCAGAATTAGCTTCAGCCATTGTTATACAGAAGAAAAAGTGTACTTAACTAACAATGCGAAGTTTACAACAAAGACCAACGTTAACACTCGCACCGGGTCTGCGAGGCCCTGATCTTTATTTCTAAGTTTTCTCTAATTCCCCTGTTGTTGCTTGAAGATGTCTCGTATGCAATATCATAATAGGCTATATAATAATAATAATATCGTATGGCCTCGGGTGCCGGGTGCAGCTTTGCTATTTGACACCCAGAGGGTAGCTTGCATGTCGAATTTTGTTGTTTCTTGAAGTACTATGAAAGTCAAGGAGGTTAGATATCTAAGCTCCTTGACATTATAGCGCTTTCTAGTAGAGAAATGAGGAACTTTGTGTTGACGGAAAATCCCGAGTTTAATTTTGCCATTATGAACACGGCCTACTGAATTCATATGGGTTCTTTAACATGCCAACATCGTATGGCATGTGTGTCGTAATTTTTGCCGCCTTTCAAAAACCACTTACCACGGCCAGGAGCGAACCTGCAAGCTTGGTGTTAGTAATTCGACACGTTAACCACCCACCCACCGTGGCAAGCATGCAGTATCATGTCCCTGAAACATTCAACACATTCATGGTCATTTTTTCTAAATCTAAGTCTTGTGAATGATGTCAATGAACTTTTGCAGATCGGTGGGAATCCACTGCTTTGTCATAATTTTGGTTAGCCAACAACCCAATGTGACTAAATATCAAATTGGTTCTTAAATGAATGTAGCCTACACTGTGTAGCGTAATTTATCATTACCCCTGTTTTGTATTCTGACTAAGCGCTATGCACACATGCACCGTATGTTTACTACATGTACACTAATTAGCTAGTTACGCTGATTAGGTCGCGGTGTTACGCTATTACTAATGTTGATCGATATACTTGTTATTAGCCTAGAGGTAGGCGCTCCTTTCCGGCTTTCTACAACATGTGAAGGGTTTATTTGAAAAAGGGGGCTCCATCGTATTTGTAGTCTTCATAATGCACAGAAATGCGTATTTTTTGTATTGTTTCTTGCTTTGTTTGAGTTTGATTTTTAGTCGGCCAACGCAATTGTACGCAGTTATAATGGATGTTTCTATAAATCTGAAAAACCTATAAACCTGGGCAAAGTGCGGCCCTTGTGCTAGTCTAATCTGGCCCGCGACATGGTTTCCAATTAGACTATAGTCTACTACCACACAGAGGTCATATTTCCTGTTCTGTGTACCTAGAAGTGAAAAACTCTTTCAGTCTCATTGTGTTTATGCGTTTTGTGTAATAGAGTTGCAGATAGAACTGATTGAGTAACAATGTAACAATGAATTGACGTGAGTATTCCTCAATGTTTCGAAACTTGAGTTTTCCAAGGGCCTACCGAAATCTAGCTTCCCATACTTGAAATCTCATGCACAGAAGATAATTGCCATGTTCGCAACTTCCTATATCTATGAACAGGTATTTCCTACAATGAAACTTCACAAAAAAAAAAAGCTGCGCTGCCGACAGTAGTGGCTACGCGGGCTAAAGCGCTGCGTTAGGTCAAGGGGCCAAGCTCTCTGCTGACTCGGTAGACGCGTGGGTTCGAGCCCCACCGTCGGCTGTCCCTGAAATGGTTTTCCGTGGTTTCCCATTTTCAACACCAGGCAAATGCTGGGGCAGTACCTTCTGTTAGGCCACGGCCGCTTCCTTCCGCATCCTTGCCCAGTTTCATTCATCTTCATCCATTCCATCTCTCATCCCGACGCGCAGGTCGCCCACGGGCGTCGACTAGAAAGACCTGCACTCGGCCTCTCAGGAGGCTACACGAAAAAAAAAAAACTCTTCCAAGTTTCAACCAGATTATGAAAAAAGTTTAGAAGTACAGTCACAGTTTCACTTGTCACATACTCCTTCCTCTTCTACCAAATAATGAAGGTGTGTTCTTTTTTCCTAAGTTTTCTACCATTGTAGCCTATAAGTTTTGTTTGATTTAAAATTCAAGGAAGGAAGGAAGCTTGTAGTTTAACGTGACCGTTAATCTTGAGATCATGAGCCACGGGACCTCCTTTTTACGTGGAATCCGAACCACAGGACATGGCATTTCACTTCGAAAATCTCACATGCATTGACCGGGAATCGAACCCGGACCGTCTTGGTGAGAGGCATACAGCTATACCGCTGAGCCACCTCACCCCTGATTTAAAATTCAGAAATAAACAATATATAATCTACAAACATGTGTTTTTTTTTCGGTTCGCCTAGATTATTTTGTATTGCATCTGGCCCTGCCCCTAGAAAGTTTGCCTCTGGATATCATTGAAGGTTTTGTAGTGTTTTGTATCCTATATTTGGATCTGATGATGTTCGTTTGACGAGCGAAACATTTCATCCCTTAGTTTTCTCCCTCTTCAGTGTATTTGAGTCTTCTTTTGACTTGTTCGATACAGCTCTCCTGAGCTAATTGTTTGATCTCTACATAGCTACCACACCCTACATCAGAGGCAATCTGTTTAACATATTCTAACCTTAGTCTACCCCTACAGTTCTTGTCCTCGACCCTTCCATAACTATGTTTGCTTCGTATGTGTCCTAACCAACCTATCCCTTCTCTTTATTAGCAGTCACCAGAAACCTCTCTCCTCTCCTATAGGTCATTCAAGATCCATCCACTCGTACCTAATGAGAAGGGAAGACCCCGCACTTTGTACCTGTGGAGTCGTTTTCACCGTGGCCCACATTTTCACCGAGTGTGTGGATCTTGCTGACTTACGAAGAAACCTTGGTTTGCAGATGACACTCAAACTTATATTAGCCGATGATGCGGTGGCTGCTGATCGCGTTATCTGCTTTATAAGTGAGAGTGGGCTAGGGCCAGCATTCTAAATTTTCCAGTGAACATTGACTCAACGACTTGTTCGTTTTTGAATGATTGTTTTTTTTCCCGTAATTTTTGTTTATTCTTCTAATTATTATTTATATTCAATTTTTTGTTTTATTAATTTTAGGTCTTTTCAAATTTAGGTGTCCACCTCTAAAATTTAAATTCAATTCCAAATTTGTATTCTTTAATCTGTGTTAAGAGGGGCAGATCATCTCGTAGTTCCGCCCCATAAAACAACAATTACTAACTAACTCTCCTCTCCCACTCGTCTTGATACCTCTTCATTTTTAACCCTATCTACCCATCTGATCTTCATCATTCTCCTGTAACACCACATTTCAAACGCTTCAATTCTCCTCTTTTCTGCTGCTCCAACAGTCCAAGTTTCACTTCCCTAGAGCGCCACGCTCCAGACAAAGGCTTTCAAAAATGACTTCCTAGTAACAACATCTATATTTTTCTGTAAAAATTCTATCCTTGCCTGTGCCAAGCTACGTTTTATATCCTCTTTGCTTGGTCCATCACTGGTTATATTGCTTCCTTAATAACAGATGTCTGCTACTTTAGCTTTTGACCTGCCAATTTGTCGTCCATGAGTGTTTTGCCCATGTCTGGTCTAAAGTTGGTTATGTGGAGAACAGCCCAGATTCATCAACATAAACGGGAGGACAGCATCAGGCTTAAGGCCTGGACAAAATAACTTCCTTGAGAGAAGATTAGACTGAAAGGATTGGGCTAAGGAAATGCGGCCTGGTTCTTTCAATACTAGACTGAACATTGAGAGTAAATACAATACTTTTATTTTTAGGGTGAAACTTGCAAACACATTAATAAAGCCTTAATTAAAAAATTAGTTATGCTGGCCCGCCTGGGGCAGTTTCAAATGCTCATTAATTTTAATTAGGTTGGCCCAGCCATGGGCTATTACTCAAAAGTTCATTCTGCTTGATGCACACACAAATTTAATATTCTTGCACTTGCTAGCAAACACTTAAAGCGAAGATGATTAAGATAATAATAAAAAAGGCACAAACTTATCTTTAGTGGCGATGACTAGAAGCATGCTGACGGAGACTGCCGTGGCCAACACTAGATTTTTTGGTAGTAGAATTTGAAATGTCCAGCATCAGGAAAATAACTTCGCCAGGGCGACCAGCGCTGTACATTGGCTAACATCGTTAGGTTTTGATGCTATTTCTTGAATGCCAAATAACATGGCATTTAGAACTGCGATTTGATGCAGCTTCTTGCGGTTTGGAGTAAAAACGTAGAATGCACTTTCTCAGTGCTGAAGCTCTCTGCTGTTGCGTTTCCTGGTAGTTTCACTCATAAATGCAGATTAGGCCTGAAGTTTAGAAGGCCCCGGAGAAGGGCGGAAGGCACGAATGCCTCTCGCTAGTTGAAGAAGACCGTAGAAGGTTTGAAGAAGGAATGCTGATGGAGAGCAAAACGCCGCCACTTAAATAATAACATCATGGAAACGTCTGGAAGCCAAGCTGGCGGGCGATGATTGGCCAGGGCAAGCTGTGACGTCAGTCATACAGGAAGGCAGCAAGCAAGTCGACACCCTTTTCAGTATGCGATCGTAAGCTGGAGGCGCATGACCTATTAACACGCTGAGGTAAGAGTCTTAGATATATATATAGAGAGAGATTAAACACTAGTAATAAACATTATAATGTTAACAGAAATGAATAAGTACATATGTTTTCGTTCGGTGGTCTCAAAAGCATTTAACTGACAAATGCGGCACAAAAGAAAAACGCACTATAAACATCACGAAAGTGATCATGCTCCGAGACCCCCGAAAGAAAACAATCAAAGAATCAGTTACAAAAACGTGAACAACAATAAAGAAGATGACACTAAGCCTCAACAGGCAAGATAGCAACCATAGAAATTGGTCTAGTATAGACACCCTTACTAGTGAGAACATCTACAACTCTCACATGATTATCCCGACCCAAATGGCAGTGAGTTACCCTACCAATATTCCATACGAGAGGGGGACTTGGATCTCGCAAAAGAACCATATCTCCCACTCGCACATCAGGCTGGGAAAGCCGCCACTTCTCTCTTCTGTTAAGTGAGCCGAGATACTCCAGCTTCCAACGGCGCCAAAAGGAGTTTCGCAAAGAGTCTAACTTCCTCCAGAAAATAGGCAACCTGAGATCACAGCGTCGACTCAGCAAAGGAGGCGTAGAAGCTAAAGAACAGCCTATTAAAAAATGACCAGGTGTTAAGGGAAGAAGATCCTTAGGATCATTAGACAAAGGCGTGAGCGGCCTAGAATTTACAATACCCTCAACCTGAATAATTAAAGAATTGAATTCCTCATAGGAAAGGATGGCTGAACCAAGGGTTTTCTTCAGCTGTCTCTTCGTGAGCTTTATGCAAGATTCCCAACGACCACCATGATGGGGGGCGTATGGGGGAGTGAAATGCCATTTGAATCCCTTAGCATGCGAAAAATTAGAAAACTGTTCCTTAGCAGAAGGGGAGGTAAGCGCAGTTTTCCAAAGATCAAAAGTACTAACAAAAATTTTTGCGTTATCTGAGAAAACCTCAGAAGGAACACCCCTTCTAGCGGCAAATCTAGAAAAGGCTGCTATAAAATAAGGAGTAGAAGCACTTGTAACCAACTCAAGGTGAATGGCTCCTGTCACCATGCACACAAATAAAGAAATATAAAGTTTACCTAACAACTTTCGCTTAGATAAAGGGGAATTAACTTGATAGACATAAGGACCGGCATAATCGATACCCGTTAGGGCGAAAGGCTTACTAGGTTCGGAACGAAAATATGGCAAGTTTCCCATAATTTGCGTGATTGGCGGGGGCTTAGATTTGAAACAAGGTATACATTTCCGAATAACAGAAGAAACTTCATGAACACCGTTAATGAGCCAATATTTCTCGCGAATTAAACAAAGCAAAGTGCGGGTGCCAGCGTGCAAATTCTGATAATGAAATTTCTTTACGATAAGAGTAGTAATAGGATGTCTAGAAGGGAGAATAATGGGATGTTTTTTCTCATCTGAGTAACTAGAATATTCTAGCCTACCCCCCACTCTTATTAATCCATCTTGGTCCAAAAAAGGGGTGAGAGGTAACAGCCTACTAGACTTTGGTAAAGCTTTTTTGCTTAAAAGCGTCTGATACTCAAGAAAGAATACTTCTTGTTGCATGAGAAACAAGATTCTACGAGTAGCAAATTCCAATTCCATTTTAGTGAGAAAGGGTTGCGGTTTCACAGGCTGATCAAGAACAAGAAATTTCCATCGAAATAAATATGCTACCACACGAATTAATTTATTAAATGAAGAGTAACGCTGAAACAGACTAGTAGCAATAGAAGTTAGAAAAAGGGAAGCGGTAACAATGCGAGCATCAGGAACATCTTCTGCGAGTGGATTAGATGAACGAGGCCAACAAGAGAAATCCTGACTGAGCCACGCCGGACCATTCCAGTATAATTTAAGAGAAATTAATTTCTTGGGCAAGCAGCCACGTGAAATTATATCAGCGGGGTTTTCTTTTCCCGGAACATGATTCCATTGGTCAAAATGAGACAACTCTTGTATTTTAGAAACGCGATTAGCCACAAAAGTGGTCCAATGCGAAGAAGGTTTTGAAAGCCAAGCTAACACGATGGAAGAATCACTCCAAAACCATGTGGTCGAAAATTTCAAATTTAAACTGATTTTTAATTTGCTGGCTAATTCCACAGCCATTACAGCAGAACATAATTCCAATCTAGGCAAAGATATGGATTTGAGTGGGGCTACCTTTGATTTTGCGCAAATTAAATTGGAAAATCCGGGTAAAGTATTGGAAGAGCGGCCTACTAAATAGGCGCAGCAACCGTATGCCTTTTCAGAACTATCTGCAAATACGTGCAAATCGAAATACTGACATGAAAGGTCCGAAATTAAAGTGCGGGGAATAGAAATTTGAGAAAGATCTAACAAACTCTTGCGGTATTTCAACCACTCATCCAAAAGGGGGGAGGGTACCTCCTCATCCCAACCAATTTTCAATAACCAAAGTTTTTGCAAGAAAATTTTTGCAGTAATAACCACCGGAGCAATGTACTGCAAGGGATCAAAAACTTTTGCTATTTCTGATAATAATTGCCTTTTCGTTTGAGGGTGAAACTCAGATAAGTGTACCTGATAGCAAAAGGTATCTGAAGAAGGAGACCAAAAAACACCCAAGGTTTTAATAGCTGATTCCTCAGTATGAAGCGCAACACATTTGTCAACAGGAGTTACTTGTGAAAAGTTAGATAAAAATTCGGTTGAGTTCGAGTTCCACTTATGAAGGGTAAACCCACCACCGGAAAGAAGAGAGTTTAAATCTTCACAAACAAGAAGTGCGTCAGAGATACTAGGAAAAGAATACAGAAAATCATCTACATAAAATGCAGTTTTCAAAACTTCAGAAGCTAGAGGATGAAAAAGATGACCATCTTGTTCGGCCAACATGTGAAGAGATCGTATTGCGAGAAAGGCAGACGGCTTAAGACCGTATGTCACTGTTCTTAAACGAAATATTTTTATAGGTTTTGCATTGTCGTCTCGCCACAAAATTCTTTGCAAATCACGTTGTTCTGAATTTACTAGAATTTGCCTATACATTTGCTTGATGTCAGCAAGGACAGCAATAGGGAATAGACGAAAGTTAAGTAAAACTGAAGTAAGATCTGTCTGAATAGCGGGTCCAGAATGCAGAGTGTCATTGAGAGAAACACCATTAGCATCTGGAGATGACCCATTAAAAACCACTCTTATCTGTTCTCGGGTGGAAGAATTTTTCCAAACCGGATGATGATTAAGATATACTATTTCTTTAGGAGGATTACTAATTTCTTCAGATTTTGCAACGACTTCCATGTGATTCGCTGATTCGTATTCTTCCATGAAGGAAGTATACTGAGTTTTTAAGAGAGCATCTTTTTTAAAGCGATTTTCAATTGCGAATAAAGCTTTGAGAGCTCTGGAATGTGATTCTGTAATAACAGGGGGGTTAAAAATGCGAGGAAGAGTAACCACGAATCTGCCTTCAGTAGTGCGAACAGTGGTTTCTACGTAGTGTGTTTCACAGATCTCATTATTGAGAGAATGAGGTGAGGTGACTTGAATATCCTCAATGTCCCAGAACTTAATTAATTCTTGATTTAAATCAGCACCAACAAAATAACAATGAGATTTTTGTTGAACGGGGTTGCGGTATATTTGCCCAGTGGCAATCCAACCAACATCAGTTCTACGAAAGAAAACATCACGGGCAACTTTAACCTTTTCCGGATGTAAACATTGCCAAAAAATGCTGGCACTTAAAAGAATTTCTACAGATGAAGCTCTGTTGAAATTCGGATCTGCAAGTTGCAAATGATGCGGAATATTCCAACCCTGGACTTGAAAAGAAGTAATGGGGGTGTCATTACCTATGGAATTTATAATTAAAAAATCTAAATTTAAATGAATGCCAAGATTATTGGAATCTTTTACATCCACTTTAGCATAACTCAGAGATTGCGATTTGGAACCATTAATTCCTGTAACTTCTATAGAAGTAGGGCATATTTGTAGACCTAACTTGCGAACTAGCGATTCACTGATAAAATTGTTAGTTGCAGCATTATCTAACAATCCCCTTACAGAAACCCATTTTCCGTGAACATTCTTCACTAGAATTTGGACAGTGGACAATAAAACTTGAGTTTTACTGAACGAAACAGAGCTTTGAGTAAAAGACTGAGCGTTATTCGGCAAAGTCTCAGAATGAGATTTAGCGGATGAACTATTGGTTGCTGATGACCGCGATCTTTCATGCCTATGCAGGAGAGTATGATGCTTTGCTTTACAGTGAAAACATAACCGTTCAGAACGACAATTGCTTATCATATGTGTCGCTGATAGGCAATTAAAGCAGTGCTTGTGGGTGGTAATTAATTTGCGTCTTTCATCCACAAATAAAGATTTGAATTGAGCGCATTGGTACAAGTTATGTGGTTGTTGACACAAAACACAAGCTTGTGCTTGATTGGAAGACCGAATATTGGTAGAAAAGACATGTGACCTTAGTACTCTCTGAGTGGGGCTGATGTCCTTACTATTAGAGGGAGGTTTGAAGGTAGCGCTACTCTTTTGACTGGCTACAGCAGAGAGAATTTGGCATTTCGCCTTTAAGAATTTAATAATAGCTTCATAGGTACACAATGAATGTTGCGACAGAGCTGCTTCCCAATCTTTTAAAGTTTTAGTGTCTAATTTAACAGAAATAAGATGAATCAAAAATAGATCCCAATGGTCAACTGGTTGGTCCAAATTTGCAAGCGCACGAATATGAAGTTCCGCAGCATCGATCAGATTACGAAGCGAGGCAAGATTATCAGCTTGAACAATAGGTAAATTGAATAAACCCTGTATGTGACGTTGAGTTTTTAAACGAGTGTTCCCAAACCGATCTCTGAGAAGTGCCAAAGCTACTTCATAATTTTCATTTGTCAACGTAAGCTCTTGGATGAGTTTAAGTGCGTTGCCTTGCAAGGACAAACGCAAATAATGAAACTTCTGTATTGAAGGAAGAGAATCGTTTTCGTGAATCAATGAATTGAATAATTCAAAAAATGGTTCCCATGTAGCTTCATCTCCGGTAAATTTAGGTAATTCTATTTTCGGTAATATAACACGGGAAGGAAAAGAAGAAGATTCTGAAGGAATTTTCTCCTGCTTTTCCTGCAATGTTAAACTTCTTAAAAGCTGCTTCGCGTCTGCGAACCCCTTATAATATAGATTTTCAACCTCACAACGGTCACTTTGCTGATCGGGATCCTTGGTCTCAATATTACTTTGGATCTCATCATATTTTTCAAAGGCCTGTTCATAACCTTTCAGTCTTTGAGAAATTATGTCACTATTACGTTCTTTTTCCGGGAGCTCATCTAGAAAAGTGCGAAAACGCGTTAACTTGCCTTTGACAGAAGCTCTGGCATTAATGAGTTTCTCGTCAATCGGCATTATGAAAGTTTGTTGTGTACTCACGACTATACTGTGAGCTGGTACACCTTGCTTCGGAAGAAGTTGACAGTCTGCCAGAAAAGAGAGTGCGGCTTCCCCTGCGGTGAAATACGGGCCTGCTGTTTGTCTCCCTTCTCAGTGCCAACCATATACACTCGAGCTGAAACTTTCGAAGTAGATTAGAAAACACAATTTTTAAAATATTAACACACTCAATGTTCAGTATGGCATTTAAATTTTGAATTAGTTCCAACATTAAGAAATTTGAAGATTTGGTTAAACAGAATGTTTACAAGCATCCCGGTTATAGGCACCAAACTGGTTATGTGGAGAACAGCCCAGATTCATCAACATAAACGGGAGGACAGCATCAGGCTTAAGGCCTGGACAAAATAACTTCCTTGAGAGAAGATTAGACTGAAAGGATTGGGCTAAGGAAATGCGGCCTGGTTCTTTCAATACTAGACTGAACATTGAGAGTAAATACAATACTTTTATTTTTAGGGTGAAACTTGCAAACACATTAATAAAGCCTTAATTAAAAAATTAGTTATGCTGGCCCGCCTGGGGCAGTTTCAAATGCTCATTAATTTTAATTAGGTTGGCCCAGCCATGGGCTATTACTCAAAAGTTCATTCTGCTTGATGCACACACAAATTTAATATTCTTGCACTTGCTAGCAAACACTTAAAACGAAGATGATTAAGATAATAATAAAAAAGGCACAAACTTATCTTTAGTGGCGATGACTAGAAGCATGCTGACGGAGACTGCCGTGGCCAACACTAGATTTTTTGGTAGTAGAATTTGAAATGTCCAGCATCAGGAAAATAACTTCGCCAGGGCGACCAGCGCTGTACATTGGCTAACATCGTTAGGTTTTGATGCTATTTCTTGAATGCCAAATAACATGGCATTTAGAACTGCGATTTGATGCAGCTTCTTGCGGTTTGGAGTAAAAACGTAGAATGCACTTTCTCAGTGCTGAAGCTCTCTGCTGTTGCGTTTCCTGGTAGTTTCACTCATAAATGCAGATTAGGCCTGAAGTTTAGAAGGCCCCGGAGAAGGGCGGAAGGCACGAATGCCTCTCGCTAGTTGAAGAAGACCGTAGAAGGTTTGAAGAAGGAATGCTGATGGAGAGCAAAACGCCGCCACTTAAATAATAACATCATGGAAACGTCTGGAAGCCAAGCTGGCGGGCGATGATTGGCCAGGGCAAGCTGTGACGTCAGTCATACAGGAAGGCAGCAAGCAAGTCGACACCCTTTTCAGTATGCGATCGTAAGCTGGAGGCGCATGACCTATTAACACGCTGAGGTAAGAGTCTTAGATATATATATAGAGAGAGATTAAACACTAGTAATAAACATTATAATGTTAACAGAAATGAATAAGTACATATGTTTTCGTTCGGTGGTCTCAAAAGCATTTAACTGACAAATGCGGCACAAAAGAAAAACGCACTATAAACATCACGAAAGTGATCAAAAGTTTAGTGAATGTGGAGTGGAAGTGCCAGGAGATGGACTGGCTATGAGGCTCTCTGAGGTGAGGTCCACCGCGTGATATTAACCACCACTCTCCCCTCCCCTTCATGTTATGTAACCCTGCCCTCGGCGGTGGTGGGCGAGCGATAGGGGTTAGCAGCGCCTCGCACGTTTAGTGGCCGCAATCACACAAAAAGATAATATTGAGTTTGATGTACACCCCTGTCAGTGGCTTGATCAGGGGAAACATTTCAGAGCCACCCTTCACGCCGGAGGAAAATAATGAAACTATGAAATTTGTTGAAGTTTTTAACATTGAAAGAAAAAATCTCATTATTGATGACAAATTATTGGTTCATTTAAGGTAATATTTACTAATTTCAAAGCATTTTTTTTCCACTCGTGTATAATGCTTTTGTGCAATCTTAACTGAACACCTATTGGTTAACACTTCAGTTAACAAGAGAATGGCAAGAATGCCATCCAAGTCGTATTAAATGATTACTTCATGGTGAATGCTTGGTTGTGGTTTCGGTGTGCTTTGTTGGCCCATACCGTACGTTTCCTTTTTAAGACACCACACAAGCAAAAGTGAGTCAGATCATGATAACTAGGGATCTTTCGAAATAATCTCGTCTATATAGTTTTGAATTTCATTCTTGTTTCATAAGCCGCAGTAGTTAAAAGGGACGGAAAACCAATAACATCCCTTATTGGACTTGGACTTTAATTGTAAACCGAACAGTGAAAAAATGAAAATCCACAGCCTGCTTCCAGTCAACCGACCGGGTCAGGAATGGAATGAATGAAACTCCCATCTAGCGGCGAGGATATGAACTGTGCCGGCTGCCGAAGCCTGTCGCACTCCCCTGGGGCAATGATTGAATGAATGACAGATGAAATGAAATGATAGTGGAGAGTGTTGCTGGAATGAAATTGTGACAGGGAAAACCAGAGTACCCGGAGAAAAAACTGTCTGCCTCCGTTTTGTCCAGCACAGATCGTACATGGAGTGACCGGGATTTGAACCATGGACCCAGCGGTGAGAGGCCGGCGTGCTGCCGCCTAAGCCACGGAGGCTCAAAACCGAACAGTGAAATGACTTCAAATATCATAAGTATTTATTCTTTGTAAATAGCCAGGGCATTTTGCCAAATCACTGTGAGCATCAGGTTCTGATAATGGCTAGAGCAAGCATGGTGTATTAAAAGTGAAAGAATAAATTATGTTTTGTACTTAAGTGGAAAGAATAAGACGGGTAGTCCAATTTCAGTTACTAAAATCATTATTCATTCTTGCATTAATGAAAAGTGTGAATCGTTAGAACATGTGGTCATAAAGATGTTTGCCGTGCTTTTCGTATTTGGAGGATAGAGACCGTTTCTGGATATCATTGAAGGTTTGGAAGTGTTTTGTAGAGCTGTTTTGTTTTGTATCCTATATTTGGATCTGATGATGTTCGTTTGACAAGGGAAATATTTCATCCGTTAGTTTTTTCTCTCCAGTGTATTTGAGTCTTCTTTGACTGGTTCGATGCAGCTCTTCATGCCTCCCTGTCCTGAGCTAATTGTTTGATCTCTATATAGCTACCACACCCTCTACATCTGAGGCAATCTGTTTAACATATTCTAACCCTAGTTCTTGTCCTAGACCCTTCCTTCCATAACTAAGTTTGCTATTCCTGGGTGTCTTCGTACGTGTCCTACCAACCTATCCCTTCTCTTCATTAGCAGTCGCCAGAAACATCTCTCCTTTCCTATAGGTCATACAAGATCCTTCCACTCGTACCTAATGAGAAGGGAAGACCCCCCACTTTGTACCTGTGGAGCCGTTTTCACCGTGGCCCACATTTTCACCGAGTGTGTGGATCTTGCTGACTTACGAAGAAACCTTGGTTTGCAGATGACACTCAAACCTATATTAGCCGATGACGCGGTGGCTGCTGATTGCGTTCTCTGCTTTATAAGTGAGAGTGGGTTAGGGCCAGCATTCTAAATTTTCCAGTGAACATTGACTCAACGACTTGTTCGTTTTTGAATGATTTTTATTTTTCCGTAATTTTTGTTTATTCTTATAATTGTTATTTATATTCATTTTTAAAAATTAATTTTAGGTCTTTTCAAATTTAGGTGTCCACCTCTAAATTTTAAATTTAATTCCAACTTTGTATTCTTTAATCTGTGTTAAGAGGGGCAGATCACCTCGTAGTTCCACCCCTTAAAACAACAATTACTAACTAACTCTCCTCTTCCACTCGTCTTGATACCTCTTCATTTTTAACCCTATCTACCCTTGTGATCTTCATCATTCTCCTGTAACACCACATTTCAAACGCTTCAATTCTCTTCTTTTCTGCTGTTCCAAAAGTCCAAGTTTCACTTCCCTAGAGTGGTAAGCTCCAGACAAAGGCTTTCAAAAATGACTTCCTAATAACTAAATCTATATTTGATGTCAACAGATTCCTTTCTGTAAAAATTCTTTCCTCGCCTGTGCCAACCTACTTTTTATATCCTCCTTGATTGGTCCATCACTGGTTATTTTGATTCCTTAATAACAGAAGTCTGCTACTTCCTTTAGTTTTTGACCTGCCGATTTGTCATCCATGGGGGTTTTGATTTCTTTCTGCTGCATTCCAATATTTTTGTTTTACATTTATTAATTTTCATCGAGAATTCTTTCCATCTTCTGTAGTCCATAACAAATAGCCTATATACAGGGTGTTTCTTAATTCCCATTACAAACTTTGAGTGCTTGTAATGGGGACCAAGACTGTTACGTTTGGCATAGGAACTTGTGTCCGGAAACGTACCGTCTTCCCGCTACCCGCAAAACTTGCCACGGTGGGTAAGTGGTTAACGTGTAGGTCTACTAACCCCAAGCTTGCAGGTTCGCTCCTGGCCGTGGTAAGTGTTTTTTTTTTTTTAATTTAGCAAAATTTACGACACTATGTCAGACGATGTTGGCATGTTAAAGAACCCATTTGAATTCAGTAGCCTAGGCCGTGTTCATAATGTCATAATTAATCTCGGGATTTTCCGCCAACACAAAGTTCCTCATTTCTCTACTAGAAATCGCTATAGTGTTCAAGGAGCTTGGATACCTAACCTTATTGACTTTCATAGTGCTTCAAGGAACAACGAAATTCGACATGCAAGCTACCCTTTGGGTGTCAAATAACAAAGCTTGCACCCGGCACCCGAGGCCATACGATATTATTATTATTATTATTACTACCCGTTAAATGTCACCACAGCACACGTTCAACTGTCCCGCATTTTCGGCGCCACTGACTAGTGTAGGTACGTCATTGAACGATCACCTGATGTCCCTTATCCCCTTCAAGTTTGTTGACAATCCATACCTTCTTCCACGAAATCTCTCACGGGTGTCGCGTAGGCCTACTTGGTATTCTTGAAGACGTACTGCATGAGTTCTTAGACGATTTGTCACTGCATGTGCTTCAACACATGTGGTTTCAGCACGATGGGTACTACCTCATTTCTCACTTTTGGTCCGAGATCATCTGCACCACAGATTTGGGCAACAGTGACCAGGTCCTGGTGGCCCGATTGTTTGGTCTGCACTTTCACCTGACTTGACACAGCTTGAGTACTGCCTGTGGGGTCACATGAATACCTTGATTTACGAGACCACTGTGGAATCCGCGGAAGACCTACTGGCGCGGGATGTTGAACAGTTAGTTAGTCAGTCAGTTAGTCATTGTTGTTTTAAGGGGCGCAACTACGAGGTCATCTGCCCCCGGGATGTAGGAGGACCAGGGATTGGTGACCATGTGTACCAGTACATGGTACGGAGGTACCGTGTCTGTGTTGACGTCGGTGGTTGTCACATCAAGACCCACCTGCTATTGGACCCAGACGACAAGCAGAATGAGTCGGACAGAGAGCCTAGAATGTGGGAGCTATGAACGTTTGCTGTGGTGGCATTTTGCGAGTAGTGGGAAGACAGTTCGTTTCCTGACACAAGTTCCACTGCAAGTCCCCAAAGTTTGTAATGGGAATTTATATACACCCTGCATATTTTAATCACATGTAATGTTTTAATAGTAGGCCTACATTATGCAACGAGACTATAGACTAATGGCAATAATTAAGACACGAGTAATTACCATACGAGTGTCTTAATTACCATTGTAGGCGAGTTGCATAGGCCTACGAGTGTTTATGTTCGACGATAATTAGACTATAACTATTTTATGTTCGAATATAAATATTCATAAATATCTGTCGATATTTCGCCAGTTTTATGTACTGAACAGAGCGCATGGGACGCAGAGAATACCTTGTATTTGACCATGGCCTCCTCAAATACCCCACTAGGACACTAGCCACGCGGTGAAATTTAAAATAGGGGACCGTGGAAGTCAGTGCAGGTGCAATGACCTAATTGGTCACACCCCTGTTTCTTGAGCTCTGATTGGTGGGAGAAACTGTTTCATAATGAAAAATAGTGTTATAATGACCCTCATTATGATACAGTTTTCTGGCATATAATATTTATATTTCGACATCGTCGAACATAAAGTTATTTTGTCGCATGTCCCAGTAATTGGGATTATACAGTATAGTGTTCACCGACTGCGAATTCGCAATATCAATTCACAAACACTTTGTGTAAACTTTTGTATAAGTACCATAAACAGTGTGTTTAAATTAATCGTATTATTTACATCTCTTGAGGCAAGGTAGCCTATACTGAATTTTATTTCGTTAGTTTAATGCTGCTGATGATGATGATGATAATTGTTGTTTTAAGGGGCCTAATGTTTAACGCTGAGCCACAAGTTGGAAGCTGTGTGATGTCATGATGAGTTAATGTCGCCTCAGAGGCTAATCACCTGTCTCATGATCGAGTAATCCATTTCTGTGAAGGAAACCGCCGGCAGTGAGTCATTGCGATTTTTATCCTTATTCTTATGTTTGTCAGGCTCTAAGCATGCATGTTAATCATAGTGGTTAATAAGGGCTATTTCCGCAGCCCATTGACTTACAATTATAAACGTTGTCCATTGATCAATGCTTTAATATGTCAAAACATTCATAATAATAATAATAATAATGCTATTTGTTTTACGTCCCTTTAAACTACTGTGGCTTTTAGAGACGCCGGGGTGCCGAAATTTTGCCCGGAAGGGGTTCCCTAACGTGACAGTACATCTGCTGATACGACTCCCTCACATTTACGCACCCTCAAATGCCAGCTGACTGCGCCAGGATTCGATCCTGGAACATTCGGCACAACAAGCGAGAACGTTACCGCTGAACCACGCAGCGAGTCTCAAAACATTGAATGTTTTGGACATGCTTTATCTTATTTATGTTCTTCACCCGGAAATTAAAATAACTATAGGCCTACCTTAAAACATAAATAGACTAATCGTTAACGACTAATAGGGTATAGAACTAAATGTCATAATAAGATTTGTAAGTTATATGCTTAGGAAAATCTATTTTCTTTGTTCCTTTCCTGTTCGTTCGTTTATTATTTGTTGTTCTTTAATAAAACACCACTTTCTTCCTGTGCCGATGACAGTTTTCAAGAAAGTGAAGTTTGCTTTATAAATTAATTTGTTTTTTTTAAGGAAGATGATCATATTTTTGATTTTATGAACCCATTTCTATGCATCTCAAGTACATTTTCCAAAATCTCGACCAATCCCACTCTAATTTCAAGATTCGAGGAAAATTTGATCTCGAATCTAACATTTCAATATCAAGCACCCTTACTAATCTTCACGATGTCGGATTATAGTCCAATAATTCGTCTAGGTTTTTATCGTGTCTGTTGAGAGGTTTCACCTGGGCGTAAAAAAGTTGCGTTCATCAGTGGGCTTTTGGCACACCATGTCTGGACCCATACCCAAATCCAAAACAGACACGATAAAAATCCAAAACAATTGATGAAATTTAATTACTTGGCCGTGAAACAATTAATAATACTACTACTAATATCAAGGCAACCAAATGGAGATAGTTCCAAGAATGTGAGAAAGTCCTGAAAAGAAAATCCACATCAGATTTGAATTTCGGATAACGATCAACAGCTATCAGGATTTTAAGTGGAATCTGAGCCCAGGGCCTCTACCAGAAGGCTCATCTGCACGTAGTTCTGTCCAGTCTCGCTGCTTTCTCTCAGTGGTTATGGTGGAGAGTTGACAATGCTGTGCCTCAAGCTGGGAAAGCCTTGACTCAACACAGACGTGGAATGTAAACATATCCGACCAGCTAGTATTCAAAAGCGAGCCGCTCGTTAATAAGGAAAGTGAGAGAACTAACCACTTTTCTCAGCAATCATTGGAACTTCCCATTAAAACAGTGACACATCCAAAATTCTCCCATTCTTAACACTTGCTCAACAGTTGGAAAGTTTGTAATCCTCCCCACCACAGAAATTAAATACATCACTAGAGACCGGTTTTGTTTTAGGATTTTAATATGTACAACAGGGTTATATGTTTAAAGTGTAGCAAAAGTTGACATAAAACTGCGCGAAGCTTAAAATTATACCTAATTGTTAGTAGACAATCTGATTGCAACGAGAGTGTGAATATTCTACATACAGTGAAAACTCTATTAAGAGACCAGTGACGGTTCCATGGAAAACTGGTCTTTTAGAGGGGTGGTCTCTTAATAGGGGTAGGCATTAAAAATAATTTTATACTGCATTATTAATAAAGTACAGTTGGAACACAGACTTGATTACAATTTATCTGCAATGGTTCACATTTAGTACAAATTAATTACAATTATATAGTTATTTTCTGAGCTCTGTCATTTAACAAAGTCACGAATTGATCTCTGTTTCAGATTAGCATATTTTTTTTTAACAATTTCACTTTATAGAATATCTCTGAGTGAGTTCAAAAGTCATTTAATTTGTTCTGGGTTCGAACAATCTTCTAGGAGAGCCGTTTATTGTATTTTTTATACGTTACATTACACTTTTTCTAATGACATTGTATGCTGATGCAGTTCTGTGCCAACAGAGCCATTGTTTACATCATCACCCTCATCACCATCTCCAATGGGAAGAGGCAGACGAGAAGTGATCTTTTGAAAAAAGTCAGACTGAGAAAATGCATGGTCTTTGGTCGGGAAGAGAGGTGGTCCTTTAATAGAGGTAACAAATACATTGACCTTATGAGGTTTTAAATCGGTTCAAAGAAAAATCGGTCTTTAAGAGGGGTGAATCGTTTTTTTTTTTTCTTCAGAAACCCCATAAGTCACCAAAAGTTAATTTTAAAGGAGAGCAAAAAAACTAATTTTAAAGTTTAGTATAATTCGAAAGAAAATATTTTTTGTTTTATAATGTGGTTACTAATCCTTTTGAATATCCTGGGACCTAAATATGCCCTGGAGTGCATTGGTTTAGCCACAATATTATTTAAAAAAAATGACTTATGGGGTTTTTTGACAAAAAATGTTCGCAAAAGTAGGGTTCTTCAATGGAAAAACTAATAAATACACCGCATATCTCACTATTTTGTTTATTTTAACACTTATAATTTCTGGAAAGATATCAGTACTTCTAATATGTTCTTATACTAATAATAGCTGTATACATGCTAATATTATGATATGCTCTTAAAGTCAAAATTTTATAAGGTAATTCTTTCTCTTCAGTCATAACTAAACATCTCAAATCTAAGTGATTCTCCATCATTATCATTGTATACTATCAATAGCTTAATCTGTGAATACCTTGAGAAATTTGGCAGCAGAAAATAGTGTATAAGTCACTGACTTATGGGCTTTTCAAACAAAACTCAATTCAACAGATCTCATATCCCACTGTGATTATGCTTGGAGTTATGTGATATTTGCACACAATATGGAGCTAACTGAGTACAACCTAGTTTCATGTCAAACTCATTTTCACAAAAAACTTGACTTATGGGGTTAATGAAAAAAAAACCGATTCAATTATAATTAGGGCTCGGGTGTTTAAGACCTAAAAATAGCCCGAATATGCAAGCAAATATGACCTCAAAAATGACGTAATATGACTCAAAGAAGTCAAAATATGACCTGAAAATGACTGATTTAATTATGGCGTTTTTTAAAATTATAAATCCAAGCGACAATCCCTTCGAGATTAAATTGTTAACTAAATTATTTATTCCTATTTTCATATAAATTTTCTGAATATACATGTTTAAGTGGTTATTCACAGTCTGTTTCTATAAACACTAGTTCCCGTTCGGTAAGTTGAGGATGATTGCACAACTACAGCTGCCGTCAAACTACCGAAATATGACGTTCTTACAAAAAAGCTCAAAATATGACCTAATGGTAAAATAATGTTCAAAATATGCATTTATATGACAAATAAACCCCACTGTATTGTGACGATAATCACTTGATTTGCATCTGAAACCAATCGGGCATGAAGATAGAGGCAAATAAAAAAATATGATTTTTCCTAATGATAGACTAAGTTACGTCTTTTATCAAATTACCACCGAGAACTTCACACTTTAAGGCAATATTTGCTCTCCTTAAATATGTAAATTATTCAAATTCAATAAACCAAGGATGATTTTCACACTGTAGCCCGTTTAATTAACTTTGTTTGTTTAGAATATAGGGAACTTGGAAACAATAAAAAGATTTATCCCCACTTTCCTGACAGTAGGCCTAAATAACCAAACAATAAGATATAAGCTGAAAACTGCTGAAAATATTTGAATTTTCTGGCAGGATATTTCTCAATGAATAAGAGCTAGGAATCAAAACAGTATTGTGGTTTACTTGGACTAAAATTTCAAATAGGCGTATACTGCAATAAATGAAAAAAAAAACCTGCAATTAGGTATTTTTAAGTACTCGCTTATCATTCTTTTTAGGTTCTACAGAATTCATGAATACGGCTCTTTTGAGTTTTAATTCACTGGCCGTGAAAGCCAACATGACATCTTTCTGGAAGTCTTCATAGGGAGGTTATGGCTGCTTGAGTTTTTAGTTCTCGCAGTAAAAAGGCGCAGGTGCGCTTCATAAAAAGGGAGGTAGTGCGCACTTCGCTACTCCTGCGGGGGTGCGGGCGGGAACACCAAGAGCTCACTAATGAGCCAGCTTGATGTCTTAGGTGAAACCTCACACAACACACGGCACAAACCTAGAAGAATTGCTGAGTTTTAATTCACCGGCCGTGAAAGCCAATAGGCCTATACCATAATTTTGGAAGCCTTCATAGGGAGGTTATGGCTGCTTGAGCTTTTAGTTCTCGCAGTAAGGAGGCGTAGCTGCGGTTCATAAAAAGGGAGGTAGCGCGCAGTTCGCTATTCCTGTGGGGGGGGGGGGGGGGGTCTGCGCGGGGACACCAAGAGCCCGCTAATGAGCCAGCTCGGTGTCCTAGGCGAAACTCCTCACAAGACACGGCACAAACCTAGAAAAAATGCTGAGTTTTAATTCACTGGCCGTAAAAGGAAATATAGCCTACCATCTCTTTGGAAGCCTTCATAAGGAGGTTATGGCTGCTTGAACTTTTAGTTCTCGCAGTAAAGAGGCGCAGGTGTGCCTCGTGAAAAGGGAGGAAGTGCGCAGTTCGCTACTCCTGTGGGGGTCCGGGCGGGGACACCAAGAGCCCGCCGATGAGCCAGCTTGGTGTCCTAGGCGAAATCCCACACAAGACACGGCACAAACCTAGAAAAATTGCTGAGTTTTGGTATTAAAGTGTTTTTGTATTTAGAAGTAATGAAAAATAGGTAAAAAAGTGACAGTCAGTCTGAAAGACTAGATTTTGTATCATTTTAAATGCTACAAATGCTGAAAAATGCTAGGAAGGCTGGAGGCTTCTCGCTTCGCTCGAAGCCAAAGACTCTTGACATGGTAGAAAATTATCTGCATAATACTTACCTTGTTTCAAATTACTCGCGAACGACAAGTGCAAACCGAGGGCACAGCAAGGTCTGGCGCGCGGGATGCCGCACGCTCACCAGAGCGCGCGGGGACGTGCCCCTTCCATGCAGTCTAAAAACACTTATAGTGGGCGATGTATTGAAGATAGAGATATGCTCTCACGGACGATTTTGTAGAACTTTTCATTCTGACCAATTCTTACGCTCATACAGTAGTATATTGATATTTTTAACGGTTTGCCCAGCATAAGCTTAAGAAGCGCACGGACGCCAAGTTTGTTTTCGACTTTTTCACTTAAATCGTTACTGCTTGGCTTCCTTTTATCATACATAAATTATTTTCTACAGAATCTTTTCTCGAGATATCCTTTACTGAACGGTGAAAACCGCATCAAAATCCACCCAGTGGTTCTCGAGATTACCCGTGACATCCAAGAATCGGGGATTTTTGTCTTATACTAACGAAGTAGAGATTGTCGGGGAACACATGCACCAAGCGGTACTATATGACGTCACACACATCAGTGCATGTGAGTACATTTCGTCCCGTCACCCTAACGTAACGCCAGACCCCGGCGTAGCGACGAAGTCGACAAGATCATTTAAAATAAAAGCTATGATTTCGGTCCCTAGTCATCACCAACTTGCAGTAGAATACTGTCTGTGATCGTTACGCGCCTTCTGTAACAATAGGCGTGGATACAAGATTAATAATGAGTTGAGGGCTAGTACTCACCTCAAGGGTTTTTCTTTCTCACCTGCTGTTGGCTTGTCTCTATAGAGCATCCAGCGTTGAGAAAAGACTATGGGTCTTACGGGCTTTTACTTTTAACGAATCCCCCCTACACTGGTTTTGTTAACTCACCTTTTGACATAAAGGAACTCTGAACATATGCATTTTTTGTCATAATAGCTTCCTAGAATTATCTGCCAATTGAATTACCTTTGTTATTGCATACAAGTATCGTTTATACTACGTCTTAGTATTTAAAAATTTTCGATGTTAGCACACTGGAAAGAAGAGCCACGTCCTGTGCTGCATGCTCGCCCGGATTGGAGCACGTGCTCAGTTCCGCCGGCAACATAAGTTCTAAAGCACTATCCGTCATTGGTGTTACTGTTGTGTGTCTGTTTTATTTTCTGTTCGATCGAATCAGGGGTGCCGACAGTGGGGTTCAAACCCACTATCCCCCGAATGCAAACTCACAGCTGCGCGCCCCTAACCGCACGGCTAACTCGCTACAATATTACAAATATTATTCTAAACAAAATAACAAGAATAAAATTGAAAGAAACTAAATTATAGCCTAACTAATAACAAAAAGGTGATGATCAACAGTATTGCTGACGTAAAAGTTGTTAACATCGTCAGCATACATCCCGGAAGGAAGGAAGGGTTGTGCTCTCGACAACTGTCGATCAGTAATGCGTCATATCACGACGAAATGAATGTCGATAGTAGTTCTCTTCGCGTATCCTTAATACTGGTCCAACCCGTTAACACCTGCAAAACTGCTCCTTCCTGGGCGTGTTCTATTTCAGGAAGCTGCTGGAGTTGTGTTGTCTCGCTAACTTATGAAAGCGCAGTACTCGAAGCGTGTAACATAACGTATGACGTCAGAGCTACCCCTGCCTAGAGTTAGCAACACTGTCGCCATAAGGCTCCATAGTCTTTTCTCAACGCTGGATGCTCTATAGCCTACCTCACATTACCGAGAACTGTTGGGGAGGTCTTGAACTAAAATTAGGTCATGGCAGGAAGGGACAGCCAGTGTGCAAGGAATTTCCTCCCGTCATCTTAAAACAGATTAAGGCACATTTCCGACCTGGGAGCTTAGTGTGGTGTACTGTAAGCAAGAACACTGTCTAATTGGGCTGTTGAGGTGGGATTTCCCAACGTCCGTCCATACTCGAGCAGTAGCTCTGGACTTCTTCTGTACTTGTTCTAAAATCCCTGTTTCCTTCACATCGGTAAACTCTTCAATTGTTCGCTTACAAGAACACAAACCAGTGTTGTGCATTTCGACTTAACATCTCTTCATATAGTGACTACCACCCTTAAGGTCCGGGTTGAATTCCCGGCTTTGCTAAGAAATGCATAATTCTGGTTTGAGTTTTGAAATGGTGTTTAGAGAAAACGGAACATCACGAAAGTCAATCTTGTGATCTCTTTGATTACATTGTTAGCCAGATGCCAGATTACGAGTACAAGGGAAATATCGATATCGCAAAATTCACTAGAGTCACTCCTCAGGACGGCAAAATTGTATGCGTCACATGTAGGGCATTTTATATTAAACCTAAAGACGTGATACAAAAAGTAGGTTAGCTCAGGGATGGAAAGCATTTCTACAGAAAAGGAATCTGTTGACATCGAATATAGATTTAGGTATAAGGAAGACATTTTTGAAAACCTTTATCTGAAGCGTGGCACTCTATGGAAGTGAAACTTGGACTATTGGTGCAGCAGAAAAGAGGAGAATTGAAGCATTTGAAATGTGGTGTTACAGGAGAATGATGAAGATCAGATGGGTAGATAGGGTTACAAACGAAGAGGTATTAAGACTAGTGGGAGAGGAGAGATGTTTCAGGCGACTGTTAATGAAGAGAAGAGATAGGTTGGTAGGACACAAACTAAGACACCCAGGAATAGCAAGCTTAGTTATGGAAGGAAGGGTCGAGGGCAAGAACTGTCGGGGTAGACCAAGGTTAGAATATGTTCAACAGATTGCCTCAGATGTAGGGTGTGGTAGCTATGTAGAGATGGAACGATTAGCTCAGGACAGGAAGGCATGGAAAGCTGTATCAAACCAGTCAAAAGACTGAAGACTCAAACAACAACAACAGCAAAGACGTGAGCAATGTGTAGAAAAAAATAGAAAACTTGGCAGACTTATTTAAAAGAATATTATGATTAATTTTAAATCACTTGTATTTTCTGCCATATAAGTTATAATGTGCCAAACACTTTATACCTGATTTAACGAATGAGCGGACTTGACATGAGAGCGGTTGCCCAATGGCACAACAATGTCTTGCGAACACCACCACGCCATCGGTCAAGCGCTCTGAAGTCAATTTTTTTTCTACAAAGTTTATGCATTGTTTTTATAAATGTGTGTATGTTTTAAACCTAGTCAGACATTATAAAATTAAATTTAGATAATAATAGGTGTATAATTTGTACCTAAAAATACTTTCGACATCAGCTGCGGCTGCTGAAAATACTGTTTCCCAGCCTAGAACGGAAAAATCAGCTGTATTCAAGAATTCGCTCATGCGCTGCAGAAGGTGTTTGACCCGTCCCTTGGTATGCGAGCAGGAGGGTTATGACATTTGTTTACGTCATTGGGGATAACCCCTTTGCCGACCCCTTGTCAAAGCCGGAGCGGAGTTGAGGAACTCACTTTTGGGTTCCTTGGAGGACCTAGTGGAATCAAGGAAAATCGAGGGGAATTGATGTTCGACCTTCCCAGAGGTGTGCTTAGTTCTCCCCACGCTGCCCGATTAGTGTAAGTGTTAAACATAGCGTATAGTCTGGCACAATTGGGGAAATTGCTTAACATTACGTGTATGCTAAGAAATATTTTTAACATTAAAACAAAACACTATTCACAAACAAAGCTAGAAAGAATAAAATATTTACATATTTACATTTAGACAGTTCTAATTCACCCAATTTCACTCACTCATTCATTCCTCCACATATTCATACATTTTCTCATCGCCTCCCAGGGGCTCACATCTAGTGGGACGTGGGTTGGCGACCACGGGGCCCCAGCTGAGTCCGGCATTGCTTCCACTTACTTGTGGGCTCCTCTCCGTCTTATTTCCTGTCGACCTCACTTGGTCAACTCTTGTTCTCTTCCGACCCCGACGGTATTAGGGTCTCCGAGGCCTAGGGAGTCTCTTCCTTTCCCGCCTTAATTGGCCCTTTTCTGATACCCTCCTTCTGCGAGGGGTCAGCCTTCTTTTTCTTTTCATGTTCTCTCCTGCCTTCTGCTCAAGGCCCTCAAGGAAGCAGGGTGTATGTAGCCCCACCACTTCTGATGCACCCTGGATATTGCTACACCCTCAAGGGCTCACGGCTGGTGAGTTCGGGAGTTGGCGACCCCGAGGGATTCCTGAGCTGGGTCTGGTTTCCCCCTTTTGTTCCTTACCTTTCACTTTCCTGCCTTTCATGGCTCTCCTTCCTTCCCTCAATCCGCATTCTTCGAGTGTTGAGTGCATTTCTTTTCCTGCTGTCCTTTATTTGCCTTATTCTCCTTTTGTTTTCCATTTCTTCTTCTAGTATATAACTTAGTTTTAGTTTTAAGTTTACATTTCATTTTCATCTTCACGATCACCCAAACCATTAGGGGCCGTTAACCTAGATGTTAGTCCTCTTTAAACAACAATTATCATCATCATCATTTTCTCATCGCATGTGCTTCCTAACATAAAGCCTAGCCAAGTTTACATTGTTACATTTAATGTCGGTGGGAAGGTTGTTCTAAAGTCGCACTGAGCGAGCAAACAAACCCTAGTATGAAGGACTGAGTCCTCGGAAAGGAGGTTACAAGACACACCACTTTGCTCCTGTGGACGTTCGGTGGGATAGGGAGAGTAGGGGAAATGGTGGAAGGTCATGTCCCCTGTGAGGGACTTGTGTAGCAATGTGATATCTATTTGTTTACATAATGAGCTGACTGGCGGGAGGGATGGTTGATAGCTATTTTTGTTTATTAGATGTCCAACGCGACGTTGAATACCTTCTAATTTTAGGGGGTTAGCAGCGGTATAAATGTACCATGTAATCTCATCCTCTAGAAAGCCTCTACGTTCATGGTGAATAAAGTTTTCTAATTCTGCTAAACGTTTGGGGATATTGCGGTTTTTAGCTTATTTCCTTTATGAAAAGATAGGCTTAGGCTGATTTTGGAAGGTAGAATAAGAAAAGATAATAGAACGTTCATGGCATTTGTAGACTTAGAAAAGGCTTTTGATAATGTTGATTGGACTAATGTACAGGGATAGGAGGGTGATATACAATCTGTACAGAAACCAGACAGCAGTCATTCGAGTTGAAGGACATGAGAGAGAAGCTGGTATTCTGAAAGGTGTAAGGCAAGGCTGCAACTTATCACCCATACTTTTCAATCTTTACATTGAACAAGCAATGAAGGAAATTAGAGAAAAATTTAAAGTGGGAGTGAAGATTCAAGGAGAAATAATTTCAACTCTGAGATTTGCTGATGACATCGTCATCTTGGCCGACAAGCCTGAGGATTTGAATGAGTTTTTGAATGCCCCGTCTTACGGAAAGAATTCATGATGAAAATTAATAAATGTAAAACAAAAATACTGGAATGCAGCCGAAATAAATCAGAAACCTCTATGGAGATCAAATTGGCAGGTGAAAAGCTGAAGGAAGTAGGAGACTTCTGTTACTTAGGAAGCAGAATAACCAGTGATGGACGAAGCAAAGAGGATATCAAAAGTAGGTTGGCTCAGGCAAAGAAAGCATTTCTACAAAAAAGGAATCTGCTGACATCGAATATAGATTTATGTATTAGGAAGTCATTTTTGAAAGCCTTTGTCTGGAGCGTGGCGCTCTATGGAAGTGAAACTTGGACTATTGGTGCAGCAGAAACGAGGAGAATTGAAGCATTTGAAATGTGGTGTTACAGGAGAATGATGAAGATCAGATGGGTAGATAGGGTTACAAACAAAGAGGTATTAAGACAAGTGGGAGAGGAGAGATGTTTCTGGCGTCTGTTAATCAAGAGAAGAGATAGGTTGGTAGGACACATACTAAGACACCCAGGAATAGCAAGCTTAGTTATGGAAGGAAGGGTTGAGGACAAAAACTGTAGGGGTAGACCAAGGTTAGAATATGTTAAACAGATTGCTTCGGATGTAGGGTGTCGGAGCTATGTAGAGATGAAACGATTAGCTCAGGACAGGGAGGCATGGAGAGCTGCATCAAACCAGTCAAAAGACTGAAGACTCAAACAACAACAACAGGCTTATGAGATCACCTTTGTTCTAAACGGCTGGAGCGATTTCAATGAAACTCGGTAAGGTCATAGTACAATGTTGGCCGACTCCGACCGTCCCCTTCAAATTTTATTACGTCTCACCAATCCAACATAGTGGCTGCGCGAAATATTTCACTGACATTTGAAATTAAGGTTTTATTTCTTGTGTTGTAATCATGCGATCGAAATAATCGTTTGGATAATGAACGTACACAATAATCCTCATCTAACAGTACATAACTCTATGGCTTACATATATTAAACTCCAACATGGCGACCATCCGAAATATTTATATGGCTCTCAATATCTATTAATCTGACTGAAATTTTGTATGTGCATAGAGGCTATAAACATAAGTTCGCCTATGGGACGTTCAATAACTTGGTGAGCACAAATCCAACATGGCAGCGACGCGAAATTTAAATATTCAAATGGGCGTTTCTCGCGATTTAACCATCCGAGTGCAGTGAAACTTGGGTACGGTATATGATTATATAAATTTTAATCCACTGGCATCTAATTCATTTAAATTATTTTCCTACCCAGAAGATGGTGGCCGAGCGAATTTTTAAAATCTGGTTTTTATTTCGGGTGTCCTAATCATGGGATTGAAGTTTGAATAAAACACCTACACAATAATCTTCATGTAGCCTAATAGTACATAGCCTAACTTTAAGGCCTATATATAAAAATCCAACATGGTGACCATCCGAAATATTTAGACGGTTCTCAATATTTACGAATCTATTACAGCAATCAAACTGAAAAATTTTATGTTGAAAGAGGAAATTAATATAAGTAGGACATATGAAAATAGGCTATTTAGTTCTTCACGGAACTACTTGTTGAAAAATAGGGCAACACAATTTTGAAACACTATTCGCGTAATAAGTTACAAAATCCATAATCTGTGAATACGCACCATGGACCGAGCTGAGATATTGAATACAGTCGTACTTCTTCTATATCGTGAATTTTCGGTATCACGAAGTAATTTCTACCTCTGAGAGCACTTCGACTGTAGCCTATAGGCCTATTGTGGACTGTGTGCTCGTCAGATTATGAACCCCTTCATAAGAAATAAGGAAATGTGATATAATCCCTTTGTGGCAACTTGAGGATGAGGAGTGACAGACCTTTCAGCCTTAATTGGGGAAAAGGTATGAGTAATCTTCTTTTAGCAGCTTACGTTCTTCACTAGTGCACCTTCGTCATTCACTCCCATTTCCCTGAACCACTTAGCAGCCTGGCTACCTCACACGGAGGTTGGGCCCACAGTTGCAAGATCGAATCTTAGTACCGGTGGTTACCATTTCAAGATGTGTACACTGTGTGGCAGTGTACATACATACATCTACATTTGAGACTGATTTGCATTTCAGCGCCCAGTCTAGTCTCCAAGCCTGTGTTTGCAGAAATCGAAGAGAGTAATGCCATGAGATTACATTTAAATGTACAAAAAACCAAGTGGATGGTTGTTAGTAGAAACAAAGATGAAATTCAGGGCATTCTTACACTTCGTAATGAAAGAATGGAAAGCGTTTCATCATATAAATATTTAGGATGTCAAATCAATGATAACTGGGACTTAAGTCAAGAAATTCGCTGTAGAATTGAGCAGGCCAGAAGCTCTACCATGAAAATGAGAACAGTTTTGACCAGCCGTGATTTAAGTCTGTCATTACGCACCCGACTGCTTCGATGCTACGTTTTTAGTGTCCTGTTCTAAGGAGTTGAATCATGGACACTTACCGAGGTTTTATGTAAGAAACTGACAGCATTTGAAATGTGAACGTATCGCAGGATTTTAAGGATATCATGGACAGCTTAAGTCACAAATGTGGAAGTACTGCGGCGTATGAACAAAGACTTGGAGATTCTCAGTATCATCAAAAGGAGAAAACTAGAATACTTTGGTCATTTCATGCGCAACAAAAATACCACCTCTTGCAATTAATTATCCAAGGGAAGATTGATGGCATTAGGGGTCCAGGACGCAGACGAATATCCTGGCTAAAGAACTTAAGCCAGTGGTTTGGACTTAATACAGTGTCACTGTTTAGAACAGCAATGGACATACAGCAGATCATGCTACAGATCGCCAATGTTCTTGGAGGACGAGGCACTTGCAGAAGAAGAAGATCCCCTATTAGCAGATAGCATTGCGCCTCCTCTAATTCTACACTTCTTACTTTGAAATCATTCAAAACTGAATCAAACCATAGCTAGAGCCCTGTGCGGATAAATAAAACATTATCCGCACGACTGTTACCCGCATCCGCCCCACATCCGCACGACTGTAATCAGCGCATCTGGTCCCCTCAGCCGTTAAACTTGGTTTTCGTGATCGGGGCGCTGCCTCACTGGTGTCTTCCTGATTACGGTCATTCCAGATTGCGTTCACTTTCATTTTAGGGAAGAGCTATAAACATTCAAGCGTCCAGATTGCGATCACTTTTCTTGGGAGACCGGTCCGGTTGTAACTCCCCTGGGGTTTTCCTCACCTTTCACTTCCATAAATCATTCTCAATGAGGAGCCGTTGACCATGTTTGACGGAAAAAAGCTTTCTTTTGTCAGATGATGGCACACAGGACAGAACATTAATTTTTGCCAGTTCTTTAGCCAGGGAAATTAAGCCTCCGTGGCTTAGGTGGCAGCACGCCGGCCTCTCACCGCTGGGTCCGTGATTCAAATCCCGGTTACTCCATGTGAGATCTGTGCTGAACAAAACGGAGGCAGACAGGTTTTTCTCCGGGTACTCCGGTTTTCCCTGCCAAAATTTAATTCCAGCAACACTCTCCACTATCATTTCATTTCATCTGTCATTCATTTAATCATTGCCCCAGAGGAGTGCGTCAGGCCTTGGCAGCCGGCACAGTCCATATCCTCGCCGCTAGATGGGGGCTTCATTCATTCCATTCCTGACCCGGTCGGAGGCTGGAAGCAGGCTGTGGATTTTCATTTTCTTTAGCCAGGGAAATGTTAAGAGAGAAGACAGTATTTTTCGTTGATGGTACATTTGAAAGTGTAAGCACAATTGTACACGATTCACTGGCATTCAAACACCTACTCCTCTTGAACTTAAAGAATGTCACATTGTGATTTAAATAAATTCACAACGGTTTCTTAAAAATTGGTGGATAGAAATAGATTCTGATTTTATGGGGTATGCTCAGCTGAACACTGAACTGTATTCTTTGGTTAGGTAGTGAAATATCAGTTTCCCCTTGTTATCCACAAAACTTACGGAAGGTATGAGTCAGTCGGAAAGAACCAAGGACCGGTCTCCCAAGAAATTTGATCGCAATCTGGACGCTGGAATGTTTATAGTTCTTCCCTAAAATGAAAGTGACTGCAATCTGGACTGCTAATGAGGTGAACGCAATCCGGAATGGTCGCAATCATGACACAACCGCCTCACTGTCAGACAGCTACTGATTTGTCGTCACGAGGCTGAGTGCACCCCGTTCCAGCCCTCACGTCAGTTTCTAAAATCCCCGACTGAGCCGGGAATCGAACCTCCGGGTGAGAGGGAGGCGCGGTACCCCAACACCACGGGACCGGCGATCTATGGTAAATACATAATAATAGGCTACATAGTTAATGCTTCACTGGCACAACTTGCATCAACATTTCCTTTTTACAATATTCGCATGTTTTACATATATATTTACAGTAGCCTATTTGCATATGAATAGTGATAATTATAATATAAATAATATAGCCTACTATAATGCACACTAAGTACGTCAGGTCTAAATCATCGAGGTTGCTAGGGTTTTCTTCAGTAATCTAAGGGGATACAGACCTACAAGCAGGAGAGCAACATAGCTCTTGTCCAACCCACAATCACGTGCATGGCACTCAACCTCGAAAGAAAACATTAATAAACTCCAAAGTTTATTTTTTATTAGCGTATGGCTTTTAGTGCCAGGAGTGTCCGAGGACATGTTCGGCTCGCCAGTTTTGTAGCTGCATCGAGACGGACACCCAATGGGTGAGCTACAAGTACCGTTGGGGAGGAAAGTTGGAATGGAAGGTCAAGGAGTTGGAAGGTAGCGGCTGTGGCCTATAGTTAGGGACCTACCCCGGCATTTGCTTGGAAGGAAGATGGGAAACCACTGAAGACCATCTTCAAGGTTGCCGGCGGGGGGATTTGAACCTCCTCGCCTCCCGGATGTGAGCGACTGCCAGCAGTCATGCCGTAACGACCACGGCTAAACCTGGTAAAGCTTAGGTAACAGAGCCATACAATTCATTAATTCTTTCTAACTCTCAAAATATTCCACACTCCCAATACCTGAAACCTTTAAATTTTTAGATCTTATATTCCTAAAGAAATGTTTTACTGGTGTCTACAATAGTAATCCCTTACATCGCCTACAGTTAGGATACAGATCTGGAACTCGTGGACGAGGAGTGACCTTTATACCTTATCCGGGCCCGCACTGCTGCATTCCAGACCACCTGCTATCAGCGCGCAGTGACGCACGAGACTCTCCCTACATCACTCAGTCTTTAGACCGACCTTGCTGTATGGAAGTGAGAGTTGTGATATAAGCTAGAGGCAACTGATATGAGCATAGCACTAATATTTACAGTGATAAATGGATGGGAGCAATGGCTCCAGATAATGGCTGTTAGAAATGAACACACTAGATATTGTTGTTGATTCTGTAAGGGGCTTTCCGACATCGTGTTCATGTATCTCCGTGTACTTGGGTGTGCACTGAATTTGTCTGATAACCTGTGTCACTGTGATTTCTGTACGACTGTGTTTATTTGTATAAGATGCGTTCGAAAAGTAACGAGCCGGAGGCTGTAATGCGCAAACCGGTGACAACATGGGTTAATCGTGGCGTGTGTAACGAGGTGTGTTCCGACCAGAGCGTGGAAGGTCACAGCCCGTCGCTAGAGGGCACGCGTGCACATCACGTGACGATACAATGCGAGCAGCAGCATGCATCAATCGTCCAACCAAGACCAAGAGAGAAGGCCATTCGACATGCTTCCTGATGTGGTTGAAGACTGTGGGGCACCCATTGGGCACCCACTTTCTGCAAGTGCAGTCGTTCCTTCATGATGGTGTGCATACTTCCGACGCTCAATCCGACCACGGCGGCTATGGCGTTCACTGTCACTCAGTGGTCCTGGGTATTGAGTGCATCAACCAGCTGGACGTTGTCATCGGTAATGCGGGGGGGGGGGGGGGGGGGCCCAGACCGGGCATCATTGGCTAACGACACCCGCCGTTCCCTGAAGCGCTTGTGCCACGCATTGACCCTTTCAAGGGATATGCAGTGTTCGCCATACACTTGTGACATTCGGCGACGAATGTCCGTTCCCCCTACTCCTTTCGCTGTCAGAAACCGGACAATACCTCTTTGCTCTTCGTGTCTGGCTGCGTGGCTCAGGGGGTAACGTTCTCGCTTGCTGAGCCCAAGGTTGCAGGTTCGCAACCTGGCGCAGTCAGCTGGCATTTGAGGGTGCGCAAATGCGAGGGAGCCGTGTCAGTAGATTTACTGGCACGTTAAAGATCCCCTTCGGGGCAAATTCCGGCACCCCGGCGTCTCTAAAAGCCAGTGTAGTTAAAAGGGACGTAAAAACAATAACATTATTATTATTATTATTTGCTCTTCGTTTGACGCCTCCATGTCACTCCTTGCAATGCGACTGGCAGCGTTGGACGATTGATGCATGCTGCTGCTCCCTTTGTATCGTCACTTGACGTGCACGCGTGCCCTCTAGCGACGGGCTGTGACCTTCTACGCTCTGGTCGGAACCACACCTCGTTACACACTCCACGATTAGCCGATGTCGTCACCGGTTTGCGCATTACAGCTTCCGGCTCGTTACTTTTTGAACGCACCCTATAATTGAGGTAAGAATTGGGTACGAACTGGTCATGGCCTTAAGTTAGGAACAATCTCAGCATTTTTCTAGAGTATAAATGGGGGTAAACCACGGAAAACCACTTCCAGGATGGCTGAGGTAGAAATAGAATCCGCTTCTCCTCAGATACACCTGTCTGAGTGGGCCCCGTTCTAGCCCTCAGACCAGAATCACATTTATTGGCAGAGACGGCAATTGAACCCGAGCCGCCGCGGTAACAGCCAAGAATGCTATACACTACGCAATTAGGTGCACTCGACTCATATGATGGGGTAGTTTAATGAGAATGGGGGAGGAGAGAGTGTAATGAGTTAGGCTATAGAGGGTAAGAGAAGCAGAGGCTATGGTTAACGCCCTGCGCGGATAAACCCGCGGATATCCGCAAAAATGTTCGTCATCCGGATATAGTTTGCATGGCTTTGCGGATAAGCTGCGGATAATGTTAGGAGTAAATTTTGGGATAGTTTTTAGAATACAATTCAAACTTGCTCAATAGACTATCATTACCGAAGCCGTCGGATTTTTTAAGAGCGTTAAAAATCCCTCAGTATGCCTTCCTTCGGAGGGGAAGTAAAGCCGGCGGTCCCATGTCATAGATTTATGGCATGTTAAAGATATTTCCACTAATTACACCTGTGTGAAACTAAATTGGATAGGTTAAGAATGTAAACAACGCTCTTAGGTTGCTACGTTCGTTGCCAAGAGCCGACTGCGGTGGCGTCTAGTAGCTAGTTCTGAACTAGGCCTAGTAGTCGTTGACGGTGGCGTTTGGCGGCAAAAGTAGGAACTATTTGAAAATTCAAAGTTGCAGTCCCTACTTGAATTTAAAAAAACCAGATACACACACTAATACAGTCATCACAATTAACACCGGTTATCAGACAGATTCTACACACACCCAAAGTACACGGGGCTACATGACCGCGTTGTCGCAGCCCCTAAACTAAGGAACCAACCAACCAGACTATCATTACAAGGACCCGGGTGTTTATGACATAGCCTGTCATTTTTTTAGCCTACTTTCGATTTTTGCAAAAAATGGAAGTAGACTTATGAGATCTACACAGGGCCAAAAATTGTGTGTCTGTCTGTGTGTGAGTGTGTGTGTGTACTCTGAATGTCTGTCCCCCCCCCCCCCCCTCCTTATCAATTCGAACACGGTTAAACCTAATTGAACGTAATTTGGTACAGAGGTAGAACTAGCAAAGAACACCTCAGTATCATGTTTTATATTGCCGCCATCTTGACGGAAACGGAATGGCGGCCATCCAAATGTTCAAAGCTTAAATCAAATTACGACTAACCTAATCATCCGATCACTACCAAATTTTGCAACAACATATATTTATATGGCGAGCGTCTTTTGACTAAACTACAAGCTCATCAGATCACTCGTTTGCGGATGGCGGCCATGTATGTGTGCAAATCGATTTACCCTATCAATTCGAACACGGTGAAACCGAATTGAACTAAATTTGGTGCAGAGGTAGCACTATCAAAGGGCACCTCAGTGTCTTGTTTTATATCGCCGCCATCTTGGCAGAAATGGAATGGTGGCCACCCAAATGTTAAAAGCTTAAATCAAATAACGACCAACCTAATCATTTGATCTCTACCAAATTTTGCAACGACATAAATTTTTGTGGGAAGCATCTTTTCACTGAACTACAAGGTCATCAACCAAATAGTTTGCAGATAGCGGCCATGTACAGTATGTGTGCAAATCAGTGCCCCATATCAATTTAAACACGGTGAAACCGAATTGAAGTTTTTTTTTTTACAGAGGTAGCACTAGCAAAGGGACATATTCATGTTTAATATCCGTATAGCACGTTGTTTTTCAACAAGCTACTACAACCAACATTCAATTATACTCCTTGAAAAGGACATTTACGAGACAGTAGGCTATAATGTTTTTTACTGAACATCTTGTTTTTTCATGACAAATGTAAGTCTGCAGATATTGGGGTGACGCGTGATGAGCACATTGGGTCCCCTCGGCCGTTAATCTTGGTTTTCGTTCACGGGGCGTTGCCTCACTTTCAGACAGCTACTGATTTGCCCTCTCGAGTCTGAGAGCACCCCGTTTCAGCCCCCACGTCAGTTTCTAAAATCCCTGACGGAGCCGGGAATCGAACCCGTGGCCTCTAGGTGAGAGGCAGGCTTACTACCCCCAACACCACGGTGCCGGCGATCCATTGTAAATACATAATAATAATAATAATGATGATAATAATCTCCCGTAAAGCAAAATTACGACATTACAACCCGGTAATCAAACCGGAGGCTCTATACGTCTCTGAAACACTAATTAAAGATACACAAAAACAAGAAAGAAAAACCCCGAGGAAGATATTTGGCCCAGTTTGTCCTGAGTTTGGATGAGCAGGAAATCCCAGGAGCTTTGTCAGCATTGGGAGAAAATCTTGGACACATTTGGAAATTTTATGGGCATATTCTCAGAATGAGCAATCACAGGCTGACTGAAAGAATTGTAAATCTTACTCTCTCACAGAATGCTAAGAACAACTGGCTGCTTCAAGTTGAAAAAGACCTTCAGGAAATAGACATCTCAAGTGATATGGCTCTGGACAGATCTAAATTCAGAGACTAGTTGACAATCATCAATTTTCAGACCAACCAAACATTGCATCCAACTGAACCTGGACGGAAGAGCGCAGAAAGAGCCATAGCGAGAAGATGAGGAGATTTTGGGAGGACAAGACAGCAAGATCAGCTACATCGGTTCAACCACGCTTCTTAAACGGGCATTACGAAGTATAATAATAACTAGCATTACCCGTATTACTGACGTATATAAGTTACTCCAAATTAATCTAAAATGTCAGGTAGGCTACTATACGTGTGCATAGTTTAAAGCTGTCGGCTTGCATTCTTTCTGATATATTGGTATTTGGATTTAAAAGAGAGAGAGAGAGAGCAATTATCAACAGTTGGCAGCCCTGGTGGCTCTTAGGAATACGCTCAGTCATATCTGTTTATGTACACATATTACATACCAAATTTGGTTGAAATCCAATTGTTAGTGTCGAAGTTATAGGCATTTAAAAATTGGACCTATCAGAAGTCTTAAAATTATGTTGGCAACACTGTCATGTATGTCCTCCTGGAAATTAAACTGAAATAGCATTATCTACATTTGTGCCAATTTTGGAATAGCTCCCATGCAAACCTTCCAAGATATCCAACATGGAGCTCAAATTTCAATTGCGTTTTTTTCAGCAGTTGGTAGCACTGACATCATTTTCAAATATGGGCTTGAGATATTCCGGTATACATCTTTACTCATACTAAATTTGGTTTCGATTGCTGCAGCCGTTTAGGAGTTGATAGGGGGGGAAGACACACACACACAGCCAGACAGACAGACGGAAGGACAGACAGACACACATTTTCCCGGATCGATCTCATAAGTCTACTTTTCCCTCATTTTTGGAAAATGTGAAAACTAGGCTAAAAACTATTTGAAGATAAGTGTCGTAGCCTCAAGTAATGTGTTAAACGGTTCCAGAAGTCACGGGGAGAGCTTTAGTCGATAGTCTGCCACTCAGGAGGCCGACACTAAGTGCGTAAATGCATTTCTCCTCAGTACAAAAATATAATAGGTTCATTCACTCTATATTTTAAAAAATAATCCAATGATGATCTCCCATGACTCGCAAAGTCACGAGTAGACTGTAGTAGGAATTGTCACACTCAGATTGAGAAATTCCTTCAAATTCCTTTAGGTAAATGAGCACTTTAGAGGTGTACAGCCATGAAACTAATTCCCACTAACTGGTAATGTTGTAGGAATTCCCCTTCTCTTTCACCATACAGGCCAAAGTTAGATCTTGGGTAATGATAAAAGGAATTCCATTAGCAATATCTCATTGGCTCATTAAGATAAAATTCGGTCATAATGAACGAGGAAAGCTAGCCTCTGATGCCCACACAGCGCAGAGGACAATAGCCCTTTCAGCTGGCTCGCATGTCCTTTGTGAGCTTGCCCTTCAAACAATGTAATGTAGCTGGCTATTTCAATCCTCCCCCGCCTGCGTTCATCCGTTCGTGAGGTCTTGGTCTATCCCTATATTAGCTGGCAACGGATATCAAAACGACCAGAATTCACTATAACGTTTGATGTTCCTTGCTGTTAAAGGTACCGGAGATAAATGATAGAATCTCTGCGTGTGCAAATGTTGTACCTAAGTATCTGCGAGATTAACATTTGCGACGACGTTGCTTTTACTAATGCCCAAGCAGGACATCTTGTATCCACCGCCCTCTGTGGTTTCTGGGTACGTATTAGGACTCCGGATTCAAAATTGCTCTGCCAAGAAATGTAATTCTGGTCTGAGGGTTGGAATGGGGTAGACAGTGTTGGGTGAAGTGTAGTGGACGTTATTATCCCTCCCTATATTATTCTGCTAAGGTCCCATCCCAGTTTTGTACCGAAAATAAGGTCCCATTTAACACCAACCTACACATATGGGGTACCTACAGGTTCAGCATAACCCAATGCGTAAGCGAAACGCACTCACATACTCTTTAAATGCCTCACAATTAAATAAATACCTTAAAACATGTATACTTACAATGAAATAACGAAAGAATGCAACATGGTAACCATGGTAACAGAATCTCACAGGTCCATCTATTTCTGTAAGACGCAATGCAATTCCAATTATTACATTACTGTGAAAGTTTCCAGACGGTTATAAGGTTATCACTGAACCAAATTAAGCTCTAAAATTCATCAATACATATAGTATATTGCGCGTAAGGGGTCAAGGGGCACTCGAGAATTTTTTCACGCAATTTTCACATGTGAGTGCGGTACGAAAGGTCTATTTCACCCGCCTATAAAGGGTCTCCGAAAACCACATTTAAAAGCCCTGAAATTAACAGTGTCTGTGATATTCCCAGAAAACTAACTTTGCTCTGATATAGGCTACCTATAAAGGAATGACAAACCCTTAACCACTGCACCAGTAGCTGAATTGATAAAGTCTGATTATTCATACCAAGGATAAATCAGTCATATCATTCTTGATTGAGATTTTGCTAAGTGTACTCTTTACAACTAGAATATTCGCGGGCGAAGCCGTGACGGGTAATGCTAGTTAATAAAATAAACCAAAAAAAATTACTTTTGTTACGATACTCTGTATTACCAATAATGAACGCTGATGTCTGTCAAAGCTAGCTCCTGGAGAATGCTGCTCTGCCACTGAGACAGGTCATGACTCATATCATTCCAAGAGACTCGCAGGAAGACATAAACCCTGGGTGCCTGGCGGTTTAATGACAGTCACGAGTCAAGGCATAGTAGAACACTGCGTCAAACCATGTGATCAGTGCTGTGTCTGCATACATTGCAACACTGCTCGTTGTTGCCATGGAGACTGTTACCCCCCTCGTCTCCACTCCTTACCTCATCCTTCAAGCGGATGAAGGGAGGAATTATTTCACTGCATCTCATCTACTGGAAATCATTATTTCAATGAATTTCCAGCCACGTTAGCTCAATTGGCGGTCTAGTTAGGATACCACAAAAACACATTCTCTTCGTCAGGATACAGGAAATCTATACGTTGGAGGACCTCTGAATCAATTGAGAATAAAGATTTTTTATTTATTTATCTTTTTCGTAATAATTTGCCCACCTGTGTATACAGTATAATATTGCAGTGGGGATAATTTGAAGCTGATGGGATCAACAAAAGAATCGAATTATCCAAACATTCGAACTAGGCGCACAAAGGAAAAAACGCAAAATCCAAAACACATGAGCAAACCAGAAAGTAAAACGCAGAAAACAAACACTAAATCAAAAATCAAAATTCAAAAACAAAAGCAGAATTTAAACACAAAATCAAAATTTAAAAACAAAAGCAGAAAACAAACACAAAATCAAAAAGCAAAATTCAAAAACAAAAGCAGAAAACAAACACAAAATCAAAAATCAAAATTCAAAAACAAAAGCAGAAAACAAACACAAAATCAAATAGCAAAATTCAAAAACAAAAGCAGAAAACAAACACAAAATCAAATAGCAAAATTCAAAAACAAATGCAGAAAACAAACACAAAATAAAAATTCAAAAACAAAAGCAGAAAACAAACACAAAATCAAATAGCAAAATTCAAAAACAAAAGCAGAAAACAAACACAAAATCAAAAATCAAAATTCAAAAACAAAAGCAGAAAACAAAAGCAAAAACAAAAGGAGACAACAAACACAAAATCAAAAAGCAAAAACAAAAGCAGACAACAAACACAAAATCAAAAATCAAAATTCAAAAACAAAAGCAGAAATGAAAACAAACACAAAATTTTAAAGCAAAAGCAGAAAACAAACACAAAAGCAAAAAACAAAATTCAATTACAAAAGCAGAAAAAACACAAAATCGAAAAGCAAAATTCAAAAACAAAAGCAAAATCAGAAAGCAAACACGTAATCTGAAATCAAAAGCAGAAAACAAGCATAAAAGAAAAATTCCAGTACAAACTCAAAATCTCAAAGCAAAAGCAGAAAACAATCACAAAAGCAAACAAGCAAAATTCAAAAACAAAACCAGAAAACAAACACAAAACCAAAAACGCAATTACAGTAGTTCAGATTTGACTCCGCTCATCCTCCTCCGCCAGTAGCTCCTTGTTACGCCACTGGTAGTAAGCTCAAGTAACAACACAATCGTGTTGACCGATTGAAAAGCACTAAAGTTTTGTTTACTAAGGCAACACTGAAAAATGGCTTTGTTACGCCACTGGTAGTAAGCTCAAGTAACAACACAATCGTGTTGACCGATTGAAAAGCACTAAAGTTTTGTTTACTAAGGCAACACTGAAAAATGGCTTTGTTACGCCACTGGTAGTAAGCTCAAGTAACAACACAATCGTGTTGACCGATTGAAAAGCACTAAAGTTTTGTTTACTAAGGCAACACTGAAAAATGGCTTTGTTACGCCACTGGTAGTAAGCTCAAGTAACAACACAATCGTGTTGACCGATTGAAAAGCACTAAAGTTTTGTTTACTAAGGCAACACTGAAAAATGGCTTTGTTACGCCACTGGTAGTAAGCTCAAGTAACAACACAATCGTGTTGACCGATTGAAAAGCACTAAAGTTTTGTTTACTAAGGCAACACTGAAAAATGGCTTTAATACCCATAATGACAACTAAGTCACCATGGAGATGGGGGAGCAGTCAGGACAAATTCCAAGAATGACTCAGGTAGTCTACTAGACAATGGCTGGGTTTACCCGAATACAACAACAACAGGGCGATGACCTCTATGCAAGGGTCAGATGTCACTCTCATAGTGAATAGTGCGGGAACTTGCGCATTAACTGTTTAGGCTACTTATATTTTAGTACCCGTGTACGAAACCTTCGTGGAATAGCGGCTAACGTTCTTGGCACAGGTTCAATTTCCGGCTCTGTAAAGAAATTGTAATTCTGGTGTGAGGACTGGCTCAGCCTTGTGAGGCGAACCTGAGAAGAGTTCCACCTGAGATGTCTCAGAAGTGGTTTTCTGTGGTTTCCCAACCTCTACTCCTGGTAAACGCTGGGATGGTTCCTAACTTTCACGGTCACCTCATTCCCAATCCTTTCCGCATCGACCACCCGTCTGGCTTTACTGTTATGCGGGCTTGACGCTACTTAGTTCTTTCAGGGGATATCGTCTTGCTGACTTGTTTAAACACACTTCATAAGCAAAAAACAAGATGTTCAGTAAAGAACATAGAGCCTACTTTCTCCTAAATGCATGGGTATAGTTATAACTCTTTGTCCTTTTCAAGGAGTATGATTGAATGTTGGTTGTAGTAGCTTGTTGAAATACAACGTGCTAAAGGGATATTAAACATGAATATGAGGTGCCCTTTGCTAGTGCTACCTCTGTACCAAATTTCGTTCAATTCGGTTTCACCGTGTTTGAATTGATAGGGGGAATCGATTTGCACACATACTTGGCCACCATCTGCAAACTATTGGGCTGATGTTCTTGCAGTTTGGTCAAAATATGTTTCCCACATAAAGATATGGTGTTGCAAAATTTGGTAGACTAGATTATTAGGTTGGTCGTAATTACATTTTAGCTTTTAACATTTGGGTGGCCGCGATTACGTTTCCGTCAAGATAGCGGTGATATAAAACATGACACTGAGGTGCCCTTTGCTAGTGCTACCTCTGTACCAAATTTCGTTCATTCGGTTCCACCGTGTTCGAATTAATAGGGGGAATCAATTTTGACATAATGATGGCCGCCATCCGCAAACTGTTAGGCTAATGACCTATTAGATTGGTCAAAGGATGCTCCCTCCATAAAGGTATGTTGTTGCAAAGTTTGGTAGAGATCGGATGGTTATGTTAGTCGTAATTTGATTTAAGCTTTAAACATTTGTGTGGCCGCCATTACGTTTCTGTCAATATGGCGGCGATATTAATCATGACACTGAGATGCCCTTTGCTAGTGCTATCTCTGTACCAAATTTCGTTCCATTCGGTTTCACCGTGTTTGAATTAATAGGGGGAATCGATTCTGACACAAAGATGGCCGCCATCCGCAAACTATTAGGCGAATGACCTATTAGATTGGTCAAAGGATGCTCCCTCCATAAAGGTATGTAGTTGCAAAATTTGGTAGAGATCGGATGATTAGGTTAATCGTAATTTGATTTAAGCTTTGAACATTCGTGTGGCCGCCATTACGTTTCAGTCAAGATGGCGGCGATATAAAACATGACACTGAGGTGCCCTTTGCTAGTGCTACCTCTGTACCAAATTTCGTTCCATTCGGTTCCACCATGTTCGAATTAATAGGGGAATCAATTTTGACATAAAGATGGCCGCCATCCGCAAACTATTAGGCTAATAACCTATTAGATTGGTCAAAGGATGCTCCCTCCATAAAGGTATGTAGTTGCAAAATTTGGTAGAGATCGGATGATTAGGTTAATCGTAATTTGATTTAAGCTTTGAACATTCGTGTGGCCGCCATTACGTTTCAGTCAAGATGGCGGGGATATAAAACATGACGCTGAGGCGCCCTTTGCTAGTGCTACCTCTGTACCAAATTTCGTTCCATTCGGTTCCACCGTGTTTGAATTAATAGGAGGAATTGATTTTCACACAAAGATGGCCGCCATCCGCAAACTATTAGGCTAATGACCTATTCATTTGGTCAAAGGATGCTTCCTCTATAAGGGTATGTTGTTGCAAAATTTGGTAGAGATCGGATGATTAGGTTAATCGTAATTTGATTTAAGCTTTGAACATTTGTGTGGCCGCCATTACGTTTCAGTCAAGATGGCGGGGATATAAAACATGACGCTGAGGCGCCCTTTGCTAGTGCTACCTCTGTACCAAATTTCGTTCCATTCGGTTCCACCGTGTTTGAATTAATAGGAGGAATTGATTTTCACACAAAGATGGCCGCCATCCGCAAACTATTAGGCTAATGACCTATTCATTTGGTCAAAGGATGCTTCCTCTATAAGGGTATGTTGTTGCAAAATTTGGTAGAGATCGGATGATTAGGTTAATCGTAATTTGATTTAAGCTTTGAACATTTGTGTGGCCGCCATTACGTTTCCGTCAAGATGGCGGCGATATAAAACATGACACTGAGGTGCCTTTTGTTAGTACTACCTCTGTACCAAATTTCGTTCCATTCGGTTGCACCGTGTTCGAATTAATAGGTGGAATCGATTTTCACACAAAGATGGCCGCCATCCGCAAACTATTACGCTGATGACCTATTAGTTTGGTCAAAGGATGCTCTCCCCATAAAGGTATGTTGTTGCGAAATTTGGTAGAGATCGGATGATTAGGTTAGTCGTAATTTGATTTAAGCTTTGAACATTTGTGTGGCCGCCATTACGTTTCCGTCAAGATGGCGGCGATATAAAACATGACACTGAGGTGCCCTTTGCTAGTGCTACCTCTGTACCAAATTTCGTTCCATTCGGTTGCACGGTGTTCGAATTAATAGGGGGAATCGATTTTCACACAAAGATGGCCGCCATCCGCAAACTATTACGCTGATGACCTATTGGTTTGGTCAAAGGATGCTCCCCCCATAAAGGTATGTTGTTGCAAAATTTGGTAGAGATCGGATGATTAGGTTAGTCGTAATTTGATTTAAGCTTTGAACATTTGTGTGGCCGCCATTACGTTTCCGTCAAGATGGCGGCGATATAAAACATGACACTGAGGTGTCCTTTGCTAGTGCTACCTTTGTACCAAATTTCGTTCAATTCGCATTCACCGTGTTCGAATTGATAGGGGGGGGGGGGGCAGACATTCAGAGTACACACAGACACACACACAGACACACACACACACACACACACACACACACACACACAGAGACTCACACACACACATACACACACACAGACTCACACACACACATACACACACACAGACAGACACACTTTTTTCGCCCTGTGTTGATCTCATAAGTCTACTTTCATTTTTTGCAAAAATCGAAAGTAGGCTAAAAATCCGTTGACTTTTCAAGAAGTCCATGATTTTTCCTGTACTATTGAGACGATTTGAAAGATTTTGGTACAAACCGCACCTTCTAACTCCCTCTGAGCGGCTTCGAAGGCGTAATTAGTAGACTAGTATGCTGAGCTTCTATGCCCAAGATCGCGGGTTCAAACACGGCCGAAGTCGTCGGATTTTTTAAGAACGTTAAAAATCCCTGAGTTTGCCTTCCTTCGGAGGAGGAGTTAAGCCGGCGGGCCCATGTCATAGATTTATGGCACGTAAAAGAACCTTCCACTAACTACACTTGTGTGAAGTTAAAAATGTTCGCCGCCAGGTGCTGGTTGCGGTGGCATCTAGTAGCCAAGTTCGTGGCTAGGTGTCGTTGACGGTGGCATTTAGTAGCAAAAGTATAAACTACTTGAAATTGATCGCCTGCAGTCCTTACCTGAATTACAGATAACACACACTAATATAGCCATCACAATAAATTAACAAAGGTTATCAGACAGATTCTACACACCGACAGTAGTGGCTACGCTGGCTAAAGCGCAGCATTAGGTCATGGGGCCAAGCTCTCTGCTGACTCGGTAAACGCGTGGGTTCGAGCCCCACCGTCGGCCGTCCTTGAAATGGTTTTCCGTGGTTTCCCCATTTTCAACACCAGGCAAATGCTGGGACGGTACCTTCTGACAGGCCACGGCCGCTTCCTTCCACTTCCTTGCCCAGTTTCATTCACCATCATTCATTTCATCTCTCATTAACTCCTCTCATGAGGTTGGCGTCAGGAAGGGCATCCGGCCGTAAAAACCATCGCCACTAAGACTTCCATCGCATCTCATCCCCGACCCCGTTGGAAAAACGGGAATAATAAGAGGTAGACATACATACATCAGACAGATTCTACACACACCCAAGTACACGGGGCTACATGACCGCGTTGTCGCAGCCCCTAAACTGCTTCATAAGCAAATAAATACGTTGACTTTTCAAGAAATCCACCATTTTTCCTGTAGGCTACTATTGCGACGATTTGAAAGGTTTTGGTACAAACCGCACCTTCTAATTTCCTCTGGTTTAAGAGCTTACGATAAAAGTAGGGTTTTATGTATAATACGAGTATATTGTTATTTATGATCGGCCCTGACTATTATATGTCAGAAAACTGTACTATAATGACGCTCATTATAACACTATTTGTCATTATGAAACAGGTTTTCCCACCAATCAGAGCTTAAGAAATAGTTGTTTGACCAATAAGATAAGAATAGCATTGCACCGGCGCTGAGTTCCACGGCCTTCTATTTTAAATTTCACTGCGTTGCCTAGTGTCATAGTGGGATAATCGAGGAGGCCATGGTAAAATACAAGGCATTCTCTGCGTCTCATGCGCTCTGTTCAGTACATAAAACTGGCGTAATCTCGACAGATATTTATGAATATTTATGTTCGAACATAAAATAGTTATAATAATTATCGTCGAACATAAACAGTCGTATGCATCTTATTATTGTTATTATTATTATTATTATTATTATTACATAATTCACCACCATAGTTCGGTGGCGGTAGAAAGGCTCTATGTTCAGTACAATTAATAACGGTTACATATAGGTCATCCCCATGAAGGGGTACGTTTACTCTGTTTTATCTCCACAATATTATGTAGAATTACAATTACCGTGCGCAATAGATGAGGCATTTCTTTCTCCACAGTTTATGAACTGAACAATTCAAGAGGAGAAAGCCAACAGTTACTTCGTCTTCGCCTTAAAGCGTATCCTGCTGAGTGTTAACTGCTGTTTTATAGATCAGTGGTCCTATTGACCGCGAGCTGCTTTCATAACAGCGAGTTGTCTCCAAGCTTTCCTCTCATTGGGCGATTAATAGAGTAATGTGGTAATCTCGAAATGTGATCACGAAACAGATATTGGAATATTAGGTGTAATTAATGTATAATTTTAGAAAACACATTAGTAGCTTACACAAGTAGCATGGAACGTGGACGAAAACATCCATCTTCAGCACTGCTGCTTGGTGATAAGCAGGGCTAGGATTTACAGTAGGCTATAGCCTATAGGCTATGTACTGAGGCTGTGTTGAAATATGCACATCGGCTTACGGATTTCTTTTGACAAAACGAAATTTATGACGGATATTAAAACTTCTCCGAATACACTACGCATTGGTAATTGTAAGGTCTCCCGAGTGAAAGACTTCCAAGTATTTAGGTGAAGATGATGATGATCGTGTGGTCTCCGGAGAGGCCGAGTGCAGGTCTTTCTAGTTGACGTCCGTGGATGAGGATGAAGTGATGATGAAGACTTCACATGCACCCAGTCCGCGAGCCACGGGAATTAACCCCATGGGATTAAAATTCCTGATGGCTTGGCCGGGAATCGAACCCGGGGCACTTCGGCACGCTAACCATTCAGCCATGGAGCCGGGCAAGTATTTAGGTGAATGGATCAATGAAACTCTCAACGAAAGAAAATCTATAGAAGCAAGACTACAGAAAATGGAAATTACTTTCCATTTGATAAAACAAGTTTATAAAATAAAAAAGTTCCTCTCTTGGAATTGTAAAATTCAACATTATAAAACAGTAGTCTTATATGCAACTCTTTATGCCGCAGAGACACTTAATCTACAATTCTACAACATAAAACTCTGAGAAATGAATTGGAGATTAAGAAACGCAAAATCATGCGAAAGATTTTGGGACCAAGAATCAAAGATGGAATTCACCTTCCAAAACCTAATGCTGATGTCTATTTGAAAATTACTAAAATCACAGACACAATCCGTATGAGAAGGGTCCAATTCATGAGACATTGGGACAGAATGGACCCAACTAGGTTAACACATAAAATCTATGCGTTTTTGCAGGAAAAGGCAACAAGGTTCAATTATTGGTTCAAACAGGCGGAAAAGGACTTGGCTGTATTAGGTTTTCCCAATCCCCATTCGCGAAAAAGATGTGCGGCAGAAATAACTGACGAATTTCAAACGTAAATAACACAGCAGCACAACTCGATATTCACAAATTGATTGCGCAGTTTAAAAGAGTTGTTACTGCACATCTTCCTCTTTATTACCCCATATTATCATATGTAGGGCTGAGTGGTTAACGTGTTGGTCTACTAACCCCAAGCTTGCAGGTTCGCTCCTGGCTGTGGTAAGTGATTTTTGAAAGGCGGCAAAAATACCACACGCATGTCATACGATGTTGGCATATCAAGGAACCCATTTGAATTCAGTAGGCCGTGTTCATAAAGGCAAAATTAATCTCGGGATTTTGCGCCAGCACAAAGTTCCTCATTTCTCTACTAGAAAGCGCTATAATGTCAAGGAGCTTAGATATCTAACCTTCTTGACTTTCATAGTGCTTCAAGGAACAACAAAATTTGACATGCAAGCTACCCTCTGGGTGTCAAATAACAAAGCTTGCACCCGACATCCGATACATTGGTAACATAGGGCTTTACGACACCCCTTAAATACGAAAATCCTTTGAGAATCGCACCATCGCTCGCATTTTCCAGTAGGCCGTTGCTTATTGAGGTGAAACACACGAGTGTTGAAAAGCGACAATGCGGAGCGGACGAGGCTAGGGCATGAAACCGCATTGACCACATAGGCTACTCTGAGCGGGGGATAAGCTCTCCATTACCTGAGCACAACGGAGGTGTTTGTGTGGTGTATATCTCTTTAGTATACATTTCTTGGAAATATCTCACTAGGTGGCACCAAAGCACCCGAACTTGCTAACCGGACATCTTGCATCCAAGAGACAATATTACTGTAACTAACACCAACAAATATATCTAACATAACTACTGACGAATCGCAATAATTATAAAACTGTTTGTCTGAGCCTATAGGCCTAGACATTCCACAACTTCAGATAAGTATCAACAGTAGATCTTTGAACACATTAGCAGTTGTTGTTGTTAGAGTCTTCAGTCTTTTGACTGGTTTGATGCAGCTCTCCATGCCTCCCTGTCCTGAGCTAATCGTTTCATCTCTACATAGCTACCACACCCAACATCTGAGGCAATCTTTTTAACATATTCTAACCTTGGTCTACCCCTACAGTTCTTGTCCTCGACCCTTCCTTCCATAACTAAGCTTGCTATTCCTGGGTGTCTTAGTAGCCTATATGTCCTATCAACGTATCTCTTCTCTTCATTAGCAGTCGCCAGAAACATCTCTCCTCTCTCACTCGTCTTAATAAGTTACCTCTTCGTTTGTAATCTTACCTCATCTTCATCATTCTCCTGTAACACCACATTTCAAACGCTTCAATTCTCCTCTGTAGACAAACGATATTTTATATTGTAGTTATAGCTTTTAATCATCACAACAGAATATTTGTAGTTTGACTGGCTGCGTGGCTCAGCGGTAACGTTCTTAGCGCAGTCAGCTAGCATTTGAGGGTGCGCAAATGCACGTTAATGATCCCCTTCGGGGCAAAATTCCGGCACCCCGGCGTCTCTAAAAGCCACAGTAGTTAAAAGGGACGTAATACCAATAACATTATTCACTTTTAGTTTATTTCCTCATATTAGTTTACACTTCTACTGCAGATAGAGGGTAATAGTAGCTACACCTTCATAGAGCCAGGCCCGTGGTGTTGGGGTAGCGCGCCTGCCTCTCACCCGGAGGCCCCGGGTTCGATCCCCGGCTCCGTCAGGGATTTTAAAACTGTCGTGAGGGTTGGAATGGGGTGCACTCAGCCTCGTGAGGACAATTGAGTAGCTGTCTGACAGTGAGACAGTGCCCCGATCACGAATACCAAGATTTGAGGGGACCCGACACGCTGATCACGCGTCACCCCAATATCTGCAGGCCAAATGGCTGGGCAGCGGTCGCTTGGTCGGCCTTAGCCCGTCATGGGCTGGATAGTGCCAGGGTTTTTTTTACGCCTTCATAGATTAGTTTGTGGAGGAAGACTGTTTTTGTTGGATCATCATTTCTAAGTTTTGCAGCATTAAAATAAATAGTTCTTTTTTCGGGTGCTTCGTGCTTTAATATTAATCAATAATATTTACCACACTTAAGTTACTGGCGGCTTCGGTGGCGTAGTTGGTAGCATGCTGAACTGCTGTGCCCAAGATAGCTGATTCAAACCCGGTCGAAGTCGTCGGATTTTTAAGAGCGTTAAAAATCCTTCAATATGCCTTCCTTCGGAGGGGAAGTAAAGCCAGCGGTCCCATGTCATCGATTTATGGCATGTAAAAGATCCTTCCACAGACTAAACTTGTGTGGAGCTAAATTTCTAGGTTAGATTTCGTCGGAACGCTCTATCAACGTCCCAACGTTCACCACTAGGTATCATTGATATCTGGTAGTGAAACTTGGAACTACTTGAAATTCAACGGAACTTGTAGCTCACTCTAAGGGTGTCCACTGGAAGCAGCTACAGACTCAGGCGAGCCGAACATGTCCTCGGACACTCCCAGCACTAAAAGCCATATGATAAATAAATAAATAAACCACGCTTACTAAGTTTTCTGACGGGATTTTCTTGTATTTTGTTTTTGAAGGGCAGAGACGGTTTGTGGGTGTCATTTATTTATTTAGGCTATTTAGCGTACGGCTTTTAGTGCCACGAGTGTCCGAGGACATGTTCGGCTCGGCAAAGGCTGTTCAATTTCAAGTAGTTCTAACTTTCGCTACCAGATGTCACTGACACCTAGTGGAGCACGTTTGAAATTTCATAAAACTTTCCAACGAAATCTAACCTAGAAATTTAGCTTCACACAAGTTTAATTAATGATAGGTTCTTTTACACGCCATAAATCTATGGCATAGGCCCGCCGTCTTTACTTCCCCTCCGATGGAAGGCATACTGAAGGATTTTAACGCTCTTAAAATATCCGACGACTTCAGCCGGGTTTCAACCCGCGATGTTGTGCATAGAATCTCAGCATGCTACCGACTACGCCACCGAATCCGCATGTGGGTGTCACTGTAGGTTTGTTAGTGTTCTGTAGAGCTATTTTTCTTCCATATTTGGATCTGATGATGCTTGCTTGACGAGTGAAACATCATCCCATAGTTTTCTTCTTCTTTTTTTCTTCAATAGTCCGTAACAATATATGAAAATCCACAGCCTGCTTCCAGTCTCCGACCGGGTCAGGAATGGAATGAATGAAGCCCCCAACTAGCGGCGAGGATATGAACTGTGCCGGCTGCCGAAGCCTGTCGCACTCCTCTGGGGCAATGATGAAATGAATGACAGATGAAATGAAATGATAGTGGAGAGTGTTGCTGGAATGAAGTTGTGACAGGGAAAACCGGAGTACCCGGAGAAAAACCTGTCTGCCTCCGTTTTGTCCAGCACAGATCTCTCATGGAGTGACCGGGATTTGAACCACGGACCCAGCGGTGAGAGGCCGGCGTGCTGCCGCCTAAGCCACGGAGGCTCTAGTCCGTAACAATATATATAAGTATTAATCACATGCATTTTATAACAGTTCTTTTCACATATTCCAGTAATTGGAATGATTTTTGTGTTGATCTTTAGTAAAATTACAGATTTAGGGATTTTGCGATTGATAAACAGTAAAAATATAATTATAACGAAAGAAATTCAAAACAAATATTTATTTAAAATTTAGTAAATTAAAATATTATTAGTTTTGTATCATTTGAAGGGCTTTGGCACTGTGGTCATTTTGCCCCGTGTACGCCTACTTGGGTGTGTGTGATTTGTCTGATAACATGTGTTATTGTGATGGCTGTGGGCCTATTAGTGTGTGTATTTGTTATTCAGATGAGGATTGGGAAGGAGGTGGCCAAGGCCTTAATTTAGGATCATTCCCGGCATTCGCCTGGAGTAGAAGTGGGAAACCACGGAAAACTACTTCTAGGATGGAAGAACCTATTCTTAGCTTTGCCTCTTGAGGCTGAGTGTACCCCATTCCAGCCCTCAAGAGCAGAATTACATGGCTTGTTAGCACCAGGAATCGAGCCCGGGTGACAACCATGTATGCTAGCCGCTACACCATGAGGTGGTCATCGGGAAAGGAAATACAAGGGCCAATTAATGTGGGAATATGAAATACACCCTACACCTCGAATACTCTAATACTGTTGGAGTCAGAAGATAAAAGTGCTTCTGTTAGTGGAAAACATACCGTGCTCAGCTGGGGCCTCGTGGTCACCAAGCCTGGTTCCACAAGTTGTGAGTCCTTGGGGGGATGCCATATTTCAAGCACCATTAAATGATACAACAAACAACATGGAATCTTAAGTGCTTTCTTCATGAATGATGTGGTCATGACCTTGGTGAGATTTCTACTCGGCAGTTAATAGAAATTTACGATATCTAGCGAGACAATGCTTTGCGTTTATGACTCCATTGTGATTTGCGATATATTGAAGGATCTCTCCGCTCATCCAATTAACACTTATGCCGTGCATAAATCCAGACAAAGGCTTTTTAAATCTATTATTGGCATATCTTTATTGGAAATACCACACAATGCATTTGTCTTTTGTATGGCATCACTGCTTCATCTATTAGTTTCTAATTGGCAGTCATTTTATGCGTAGGCTGCTACTGAATAAGCATTCCATGGTTAGCAGGCCATATGCGGCCCTCGAGGACTTGCGGTGTGGGTCCAGTTCAAGGGGGGGATGATGATGATTGTTGTTTTAAGGAGCTGAACATCAAGGTAATCTGCTCCTGAGGTAAAGATTAAAGAACAAAACGAGAAGAAAGTAAAAATATTAATTTAATGTCCTAAATATTGTACAACATTTATAGCCTACACATTTCTAAATAGCAATAACAATTGATATGCTAGGAAAAAATAAGATATTGACCGTATTGATAAGTAGATAACTCTTAGAAATACTACGCCTATCAATACACATTAAGAAACTTCTATTCAATTGTTGTACATGTTTCGGTGTATGGTGAGACCATCTTCAGCAAATCTTAGACCTATTTTAAGCAAAATATAAATAACTAATTTAAACCTAAAATTGTTAATTAAAATGTAATAAAATAACTAGGCTAAATGGATATACTTACAAATACAGTCCCTAACAAAAGTTTAATAATAATAATAATGTTATTGGTTTTACGTCCCTTTTAACTACACTGGATTTTAGAGACGCCGGGGTGCCGGAATTTTGCCCCGAAGGGGATTTTTAACGTGCCAGTAAATGTACTGACACGGCTCCCTCGCATTTGCGCACCCTCAAATGCCAGCTGACTGCGCACAAAAGTTTAAGACCATTAGGTTATTTCACATGAAAGATTCCTGGTCATACACTTTTGTTACAAATATTTCCGTGATTATTGAAAATTTGAAGTAACCTCATATGCATTACGAATTTGTTATTGAAAACAAACTTCTTTGGTTATTTTTTTACTTTTTTGAAAGTACGGAATGATTTTTAAAATGACGAGGACATTTTTGGAAATGTTATTTCTTATTCCAAAACATGCATCGACATCAGATAGGTCTGACAAAATATTAACACTAAGATAAACAAGTTGGTTTAGTGTCTACGAATTAATCCGTCGGAAGAAAAGCTCGATTTTTCGAATAACAAATTTTCAATAAAAAATTCGTAATTCAAAATGTAAATGACTGAGAACAAAGATTTCTACATAAACAGATGCTTATGAGATCAAGTTATTTTTAAAATAATCACGAAAACATTTGTGACCAGGATTTTTTAATGTGAAATTAGCTAATGGTCTTATACTTTTGTTAGGGACTGTACAGTTGATTTAAAATAACAATGACAATATCTCAGTGTTTTAACGTTCTATAATATACTTGAATAAAATTAAACGTGGAATACATCTTCATATTGAAAAGATTCCATAGATGTACTCCAAATTTGATTTCAATATATTATTATGATTAGAAATTTGATAATTTATAAGTTTGTTTCTGGCAAAAAATATATGTTTGAGACTATGAGTTCCTGCGTACTATGATCCAGAAGACCAGGAGGGACAAAATCAGGAATGAAAATATTAGAGAATATCTGAGAATAGAAGACTCTGTACTACACCCCCCAGGGGCTCACATCTAGTGGGACGTGGGTTGGCGACCACGGGGCCCCAGCTGAGTCCGGCATAGCTTCCACTTACTTGTGCCGGGCTCCTCTCCGTCTTCTTTCCTGTCGACCCCTCTTGGTCAACTCTTGTTCTCTTCCGACCCCGACGGTATTAGGGTATCCGTCTCATCTTTTCTGATACATTCCTTCTGAGAGGGGTCAGCCTTCTTTTTCTTTTCATGCTATCTCCTGCCTTCTGCTCAAGGCCCTCAAGGAGGCAGGGTGTATGTAGCCCCCACCACTTCTGGTGCACCCTGGATATGCTACACCCTCAGGGGCTCACGGCTGGTGAGTTCGGGATTTGGCAACCCCGAGGGATTCCTGAGCTGGGTCACGTTTCCCCCTTTTATCCATTAACTGTGGGGTGGACCCTCTCCTTTTTCACTTTCCTATCTGCCTTTCATGGCTCTCCTTCCTTCCAAGTCCCTCAATCCGCATTCTTCGAGGGTTGAGGGCATTTCTTTTCCTCCTGTCCTTTATTTGCCTTATTCTCCTTTTGTTTTCCATTTCTTCTTCTAGTATATAAGTTAGTAGTTAGTTTTAGTTATAGTTTACATTTCATTATCATCTTCACGATCACACAGACCATTAGGGGCCGATAACCTAGATGTTAGGCCCCTTAAAACAGCAATTATCATCATCATCATCATCATCTATACTACAAAATATCCTGAAGGCTAGAATGAAGTGGTACAGCCACGTGAAGAGAATGAGTGCCAATAAAACTGCAAGAAAGGAGTATGAACGAGATCTAGGAGGAAGGAGACCAGTTGGCAGACCTAGAAATCAACGGACAGATCTGGTGAAGAAGGATGTAAAGAAGAGAGGCCAGGATTGGGAGAGGATTGTGAATAGGGATCAGAAGTTTAAGACCTAAAGATGTACAAAATATGCAAGCAAATATGCCCTAAAAACTAGGTAAATATGACCTAAAACTATAAAATATGACCTAAACTATGAAATATCACATGGATTTTTGGGATAGGTAGAGCATCACTAACATACAGTAAACGTGTTTAAGTGCCAAAGCGTGACATCCTGTTGAAAGGCGGAAGCACACTATCGTCATATTCCGTGATCTCATGCGTACAGTGTCGCAATCTAACTTGTCCAGAAAGATGTGCTAAAAGTCGTCCGTAGAGGAGCACCCTCTTGGAATCAGGTCTTCTAAACCTGCTATCTGCCTGTTCCGGGAAAAGAAAGAAAAATATAGGGTATCTACTGCACTATTTGGAAATCCTATGTTTGAAACTCGACGCGTACCTTGTTAACGATGCCTCAATTTAAACGAAAATGCTGAGATTATAACCAAATATGACCTTATATCACTAAAATATGACCATATATGACCAAAACAATAAAAATGGCCGAAATATGCATTTATAGGCAACACCAAATTGCTTTAAACGTGGTCAGGGACCCATCATTCAAACTTATTTTTCAGATTTCGGGTAAAATGAGCTCAGGAAAAAAAATATGACTTTTCCTTAACTTCCGAACCTTAATTGTGAACGAAGCTTGGTTCATGGATCGACAGAGATGGAGGGGGCTCGTATACCACAACCGGGAAACTGGAGTTGGTCAACGATGATGATGATTTTGATGATGACTATGTCCGCGATAGTAGCCCAATCTCCAATTCGCTTAGGTTGTTATTGTTGTTGATTCTAATTGGGCGTGTATAGAATTGTCAGGACACCTGTTTCACTGTGATGTCTGTAGGCTACTAGTGTAATCGATTTGGGTAGGAAGCAGCCGTGGCCTTACATTACATACCATCCCATCTTTTGCGGGAGATATGGAACTGCGCCCATAATCAGTGGTATTTCCAGATCCTTTTAAATAGGCCGATTGACCTGCGTCCATAGTCAAGTCGGCTGTTAGCCCAAGATCGGTTTAAGGGGAAGTGACGGACTGTCTCCCACCACTAGCTTCTGCACTGCTGAGAATCAGGGGTAGTCCCCCATCCCGATAAGCTGCTGTACTACGGGTCTCCGGGGGTGGCAGCTAATCACACTAACCACTACACCACAGAGGCGAATAATAATGATAATAATAATAATAATGAAAATCCACAGCCTTTTTTCAGTCAATGGACCGGGTCAGGGTTGGAATGAATGAAGCCCCCATCTAGCGGCGAGGATAGGCATTGTGCCGGCTTTCGAAGCCTGTCGCACTCCTCTGGGACAATGATTAATGAATGACAGATGAAATGAAATGATATTGGAGAGTGTTGCTGGAATGAAAGATGACAGGAAAAACCCGAGTACCCGGAGAAAAACCTGTCCCGCCTCCGCTTTGCCCAGTACAAATCTCACATGGAGTGACAATGATTTGAAGCACGGAACCCAGCGGTGAGGAGCCGATGCGCTGCTGCCTAAGCCACGGAGGCTACACTAATAATAATAATATTAATAATAATAATAATAATAATATTACAACTCTCTCTAATCCACCATAAATAACTACCCCTCTAGTTTTGTTATACAATAAAAAAATATAATAATCTTCTAAATGGTAAAATTACCTCAAACTAGATTATTAAACATTTGCAATAACAAAATTATTTTAGGTAGATTTCATTAGAATGCTAACTATTGCAATGGGTACCATGTTTCGACTTCCGGAAAATTTCGACATATCTTCGCGTTTCACATCCCCCAGACCCCAAAACCACAGTCAGTTCAAAAGTTTATATATAATTTATGTATATATATTGAACCCTTGCAAAGAAGCATATGAGACTCAGATTCGGGGCGTAACAGGTCATATTCGTAAGTTGCTGTCAGGGCGCTTCATTAACTTGCAGGGTAACATATAACAAAATAACATGCAGTAAAGAGTGAAGCCAGGGTTAAAACAACTGAATTTAATAACAATCACCATATTTACACATAAACAATTAACAACAAAAACTCCCAACTGACTCCCGCTTAATAAAAATGCCAAAAACTTAGGCGATATCTCTGGAGAGATTAATTACCTGGACCAAGTGTCCTTAAATAAAGATACAAAAGTGACCATATAAGTGCGTATGCCGTTCCACATGCACCACGATGTGTACTTTGAATGCGTGATTCGTTATCATCCAGAATGACCCTTCAGACAACGAATCCGCATTTCCTAGAGCTAGACCGACACGAGGGAACACAACTACAATACTTAAATTAAACCGACACTTCCTAAATCTACTATAAACAAACACAAAATTTCCGTGTGAAATTGGACTTGAATTGCCGTAGCAACATTTACTGCCTAAAAACTTAGGACTTCTCATACAAATCAACACAAGTACATTAACACGTGACCAATAGAAAAATACTCAAATGACCGCTGTCAAAATTTACAGATACTCTACCACTACACCACACGGGTGTGACAAACAAAATTACATGAAATCGAGTCATCAACAAAGCAATAGGCAAACAGCCAACATTTACGTTAATCACAATATTCTTATCCATACAAGGTACAACAATCCGTTACACACATGGCGAACTCCCCAATTAATTATGGCTTAAAATTAGCCATCACAATGAACAGGTTTGCTGCATGAAAGCTTACAGGGTTCAGTCGGACAAAAGGACTGCCTATCAAAATAAGTCACAGGCAAAACGGGCGGTTTGTGGAACTCTGCATGTCTGTCAACCCACGTGTCAATAACCTCGACCTCCCTGGACATGGGGTCGAACCTCGAAGAAATGTGCCCCAAAGCACAATAATACGTGTGTGTCAGAAAAACATATGGACAAGAATCAGCAGTCTCTCAAGAGCACTCTGTCTTTCCATCTAAAAATACAACAGCAGCAAAAATATATAAGGGCGGTAGGACAACTACCCCCTCCTCACGTAGAATCAACACACACAAGACACATCAACACGCACTTAATCACACGTATGGGTTGTGACAGACCCTGAAATAAAGACACAAATAATATCCACATGCTGGCGCCATCGTTCTATGCCGTGACTAGTCACCTGAAAAGGACTCAAGAAAAATCTATCAAAATTAGAACGAAGGTGTTCTACAATTACTTTTAAGTTGGTGCACTCGGCTACCCTAACATGAATAATAACCTGTTCAGCAAAATGTTTTACAATCATTTCCTCCCATTCCTATTTCAAATATTAACGTTAATAAAGCACCATTTATCGAATGTAACGGGTTCCGCAATTGCAAGGATAAAAATCACGCACGCACGCCGCGTACATTACACATGACTCAAGAAAAAAAAATCAAAATATCAACAAACACTTTGGCCACGCGCCAACGGACATTTAAACATATAGTGTCGGTACAAGAAAAACAGCTATAAAACAAGAAAGAAAAACATGACTATTTACAAAGTTCCCCGGCCAAATCTAACTACATAATTGAAATAATCCAATTTTAGTACATCACCGCTTCTGCATGTAGGACTAAGGACATCCTCCTCAACCCATTGCCCTATGGACAATTTAGCACTCCATAGTAGTCGTCTGCGTTGATTTCTTGAAGCTCATCCCAACTTCAAACCACGTGCTGATCATCTTGGTCTCGACTCCTTGGCAGAAAAGTTCAATGTTAAATATTTGCCTATCTATAATCGCTTGCAGGCTACTCAGTTCACCCACAATTGTCCTACTGCGATTAATAGCGAAGACTGGCCCTAATTATATCGCACATACGCACTATAAAAACACACATACAATACACACAATTTATACATAAAATATACATCTCGAGTCCGCGCCACTGGCTCGTTAACAAGTTCAAAATCCTGGCTGCACTCGCAGTCGCTATCTCGTCCGGTATTTCCGTCCCGTCTTGGACTTCGGTTCTGGTAAGCGCTAATTAGGGTGATACGATACTTCCCCCTTAAAGTTGAACTCGTCGTCTTTAAAAGAATGTTACAGTTTATCACGCGCTGGCGTGAAATATTTAGATCACACAACTTAGTTGATTTTAGAACAAAATGTATAATAGCTTTTAAAATTCGATACTGCAAACGCTGCGACTTTAGCTTCCCAGAGCTCAGAAAATAAATTAGCTTCACTGATTTTAGAGCGTAAAAATCACATTTTTGAACTGGCGTGGAGTATACCTCTGAAGGCTCCACAAGAATTGTACTTAGATAAATTCGAGCGTCAAAATCACACTTCAAACTGGCGTGGAGTATGCCTCTGAAGGCTCCACACAATAAGTACTCAGATAAATTCGAGCGTCAAAAATCACACTTCAAACTGGCGTGGAGTATGCCTCTGAAGGCTCCACAAGAATAGTACTCCGATAAATTCGAGCGTCAAAAATCACACTTCAAACTGGCGTGGAGTATGCCTCTGAAGGCTCCACACAATAAGTACTTAGATTGGCGTCAGGCCAGACTATTTATGAGAAACTGACAAGGGCGGAGGAGTGGGGCGGAGTCGGATAAAAACTTCCAGAGTTTTTGTCTCACAAAGATGGGGCTAGTGTCATTCTTCTCCAAATAAATCCAACGTCTCAAATTACTCGAGCGGAGATTAATCCGTTCGGCGGTTCCTTAGATACACACTTCCGCGCGCTTTTTACTACAGACGCCGTCCACCTCGTGGTCACGGCTTGGTCTCTTGCGATTGGCTGATTCCATCGTATGTTCGTTGAGAGGACCTCGTGATTCTTCCTTTATGTCTCCAATTTTGGTACAGTAGTTGCACAATTTGGCCTTGAACTCGACTAATTCTGGCCGTCCCCCAGGAATAGCTACCAACTCAGCTTCTGTTGCAATCATTACGAAATGCTGGCCTCCCTAATATCCAAGTCGACTTCCTTATGTGCTGCCTGGGCCGTAGTAATAATAATAATAAATATGAATACTTATTTATCGAAGATCAATAAGGGTTCATTTATCCTCAGCAAGGTTTTGAAATTCGAAACAATTTATTGGTTTGGATTTCAAAAACAAAATCCACTGTAGTAACAACACATCTCTTTAAATCTCACTCAGCTGCTCGAGTGTATGCCCCTCTGACTCAATTAGTATGCTCCCTTCTCGCTGGAATGTCATTCATATTTTCACTAAGTCTCCCCCTTCTCCTCACGTAGTTGCCACTCCCGTCGTCTCAGCTGCTCGTTGTTTACAAACAAAGTGCGTACTCACGCGCTCCCCGTGGATTTGAGTGTTTGCTTTCAAAAAAAATATAAATTTTTGGCAATACAGATTCTGCTCATATCATCTTTCCTAATCATCAAATGGTTCCCTTCTGTAGTACGGTTTCAAATTGGCGCTATTAAAAACAGATTTTGCACCAGTGCTCACTTCTTCTAATCTGTAGGCATTGTTACCCAGATTCTTAATTACCCGGAACGGGCCAATGAATTTTGGACAGAACTTGGCGAAGACTTTGTTCTTAGGGTCGGAGATTGGTGGTCTACGAACCAGCACTAATTCTTGTTCTTGTAACTCTCGGTGAAACTTCTTTCCTCGGTTCCGTCTCAGCCTTCGGTCCGCTTGGTTCCTCATGTGCTCTCTCGTTCGCTGGATTCGCAAATCATGCGCTAATAATGGATCCCTTGGGCAAGGAATGATCTTGTCCCAAGTTCTTTCCGGCAATCTGTTGTGGTGTACACTCAGTGGGACTTGACCCGTCGACTCGTGCTTAGTAGTGTTCATGCACATCTCAATTTCCCCTACTTTGTCTACCCATTTATTGTGTTCGTTAGGAATCATTACTCTGTAGTATTTAGCGACACAGCGAATTGTTCTTTCGCTCGGATTTCCACAAGGATGACGAATACTTGAAAATATGTGTTTTATTCCTAGGCTCTCCAAACCTTGCCTAAAAACATTGCTTGTGAAATAGGTACCGTGATCTGATAGAATGGATTCCGGCTTCCCAAGCATCGGAATGACTTTGTTCTTAATTCGACTAAGGACTTGTCTTGATGTCGTCTTCTGAATAGGACATAGCACGACTATCTTCGAAAATACATCGACACATACCAGGAGGTGTCGGCATCCACGCTTTCCTTTTACTAAAGGACCAAAGCAATCAATCGCGAGCATCTCGCATGGTTTCTGCGGTAATAGTGGTCTTGGAGGTTGTTTCAGAATAAAGTTGTTCGACTTTGTGCGCTGACAAGCGTCACACGTTCTAATTACTTCAACAATGGTGAATCTCATCTTGGGCCAAGTAAAGGTCTCCCCTATCGTAGCTTCAGTCTTATCCGTGCCGATATGTGCTAGGCTCTCGTGAACATGCCAAGTTAAACCCCTCTGTAGTGATGCTGGAACTAAGATCCGCAGTTTAGTATGATGCTCATCCACGTACTTATGTAACAAGTTATTCAAGTAGTGAAATCTCGCTTGTTTAGCACTGGCTTCCCGGTACTCCGGTGAATTTGGTTGTAACTCCTTCCTATAGAATTTTATCATCATCATCATCCATGGGTCAGCTTCTTGCTCCTTCCGAATATCCTTCAATCTTGCCAAAAACTCACGAGCCTTAGGTGTCAAGGTAATATTGTGAACTTCCGCTGTTACTTCGTTTCCGTCCTCAGGGTTTCTACTCAAGGCATCTGGTATGACGTTCAATTTCCCAGGACAATGCTCTATTGTGATGTCAAACTGCTGTATGTAGATAGACCAGCGCGTAACTCTCTCACTTGCTATTGTTGTCTTAAATAAAAATGTCAGTGCATGGTGGTCGGTTCTAACAATGATGGAATAACCATAGATCATCTTGCGCCACTGTTGGAGAGAATATAGAATTGCTAGTAGCTCAAGTTCCGTAACTGTGTAGTTCCTCTCATGTTTCCGTAATTTACGACTCGTAAATGCCAAATAGGATTTCTTCTTGGGTTCTTCAGCGTCCTCTTGTTACAGCATAGCACCAATCCCAATTAACGAAGCATCTGCTTGAATGATAAATTGTTTCTCAAAATCCGGATATCCAAGTTTCACACAGTTTTCCAATAAATCCTTCGTTGCTTTAAAAGACCTGTCGCACTCCTCGTTCCACGACCATCGATTCGCTTTCTTCAACATCTCCTGCATAGGCGCTACTGTTTCGGTGTAACCAGGGCAATTTTCTTTGAAGAAACCTGTCACTCCCAAAAATGCTCTAACATGTTTGACTTTGGTAGGTGTGGGAAATTTCTTAATAGCATCAATCTTGGCTGGATTAGGCCGCACGCCCTCAACATCAATTATATGTCCCAAATATAAAATTTCGCTCTGGCAAAAATGTGACTTTTTTAAGTTGATCTAGAAGTTCATGGTTCTCAGGTTGTCCAGCAGTTTATTTAAATTTACCAAGTGTTCTTCCATTGTCTCAGAAGCGATTAATATGTCATCAACATATCTCGTGGTGAAGTTCTTGACCTCCTCAGTCAGATTTCTATCGAGTGCTCTAATGAGTGCACATCCCGCAGTTTTCACGCCAAAGGGCATTCGACACCAGATATAACTTTGATTCTCGAATAAAAATCCCGTCAACAGTTGGGATTTTTCTTCAAGTTCAAGATGGTGGAAACTATTCGTCAAATCAACACTTGAGTATATCTTCTTCCCGCGGAAGCCTTTCAAAACATCTTTGATCCTCGGTGCTTGGTCGTGCTCAACTAGCAGTTTGCTATTTAAAACTCGCGCGTCTAGGCATAGCCTAATTGATCCGTTTGGCTTGGTCACAGCCAATATTGCGTTCAGATAAGGAGTTGCAGCTTTCCTTATCATGCCAGAATCTAATAAGTTAGTAATAATGTCCTTCACCTGAGAAAAATGCTTCTCTGGGATCGGGTACAATTTACTTTTAAATGGGGTCCAATCTGTTACCTGCATCGCATATTGAAAATTTAAAACTTTCCCAGGTACGGTGTCAAAAGCTCCTCTATGTAATCTTAAAATTTCTTCCAATCTTCTTCTATCAGATTCCCCTACGATGGCTTCCTTAAGTCGCTCCTGAAGTAGAATTTCGAATTTGGTTCCGCCCATTTCTTCTTCCGCCAAATGCACCCAAAGTTCCTGCGAAATATCTCGGCTGTCAATTTCTAGCACTGCTGTCTGGTTAACTTGCTCTCCCCTCAAGATCTTATCTCCGGCCTCATTAGTGCATTCCTCAATAACCCAAGTATTGGCCTCTCTCTCCAGCGGATTCTCTTCCATATTTAAACCCACATGATCCAATCCTTCTACTTGTTTGAAGCTTACAGTGTTGTTATGTAAATCAATTACAGCATAAAAATCGCAGATGAAATTGGCTCCTAAAATTATATTGTAGTTCATCTTTGGAATAACAATGAATGTTTGTGAAAAAGTATGGTTCAATATTTCCAGATCTAGAAATGCTTGCTGTTTACAATTCATAGTTTTGTCAGGAATGACACCTCTGACTTTCATTAGCGGTACCGGCATAATAGGAACAGTCTGTTTTCTTGCTATTTCTTTTATCAAAATTTCAGTGACTAAGCTCACCTGGCTACCTGTATCAATCAAACATCTCACCCTCATACCTCCAATATGCGCGTAAATAATTGGTAGCTGTCTGATAACATTCACACGGTTCTTCACCACTTCCTCCAGGCAGTCGTCTGGGAATGCTACCCACTCTTCTATATTGGCCACTATCATCTCTTCTTGCTCCCTGGCGATCTCCGTTTTTAGCCTGTCTCCTTTCAGTTCATTTGGGGTGTTTTTTTTTATCCCGGGCCCCATTAGATATGTTTCGCCGGTTATCATTCTGTCGCTCCTGTTGCCTCAGTAAACTCTCTGCTCCTTCTCCTTGATGGTTGTCTGGGCTCTGTCTGTTCGCCATGGCACGCCCCCACTTCTCCTTCTCCGCTTCTTCATTACTTAATTGATCCAAGTATTTACGGGATTCAATGTATCGTTCGTCCCAGTTATTCCTATAATCTCCTCTGTTTTCTTGGCGATAGTCCCTGCCGTTACCCCATCTACCATCTCCATTTCTTTGGTAAGGTCTACCTTGTCTCTGGTTTCCCCTCCAATTCGTGTATTCCCGCTGGTACGTCCACTGATTATTTTGATTTTGGTTATTCTGATGATATCTCCCGCGGTTATTCTGATAATTCTGATTGTTGTTATGGAACTGGTTTCGGCCGTCAAAATCTTGTCTTCTTGGCGTGAACTGTGTCCCTGTGGACTGTGTCTTACTTTGGTTCCCCTGGCCGTGGTTATTTTGGAGTCCCTGAACTACCTCTGCCGTGTTGACACATTCCAAATTCCTTCTTCCTGTCTGTGGGCTTACCATACTCGTCTCATCTAAGTGTCTGAGTAATTCTTCGGCTTGGACTGCGGTCTGAATATTTCCTGCGACTAATAATTGTTGGATATGCATTGGGAGTTGTTTTCCGATGGTTAGAACCATATTCGGCTCGCTAGGCGGGTCATCAAAATCCCTGAATTTTACCAATTGCTGACTGAAGAATTCTGAAAAACGGGTTGGATGTGTACTGTGGTATTTGCGCGTGTACAGGTCCATTCTTAACCCCTGTTGTAACGAAGGACTCCAAAACTTCTTCAAAAACGCCTCGCGGAATTGATTCATGTCTGTAAACGTGTACTTGAAACTTAAAAACCAGGTCAGGCTAGGTCCTTCTAAAAATTTCTCCACCAGTCTTAATTGTTTCTCCGGGCCGATGTGTTGGTCATTAAAGTAGTCAGTTAATTGCCGTAGAAATGCTTTGGGAGTGGTTCCTGAATGTTCTTTAAACTTATCGGGCTTAAAATCATTACCCCGAATGACTTGGATGACTTGGGCTGGTGCCAAGTTCGGTTGCGGAGTTGAAGTCTCCCCCCTGTACTGCTGGAATGCATTAGTCGTTAGTCTGGGACTTTGACCCCGACTCGTGTCCTCAGCCAACTTCGAACCTGCCGGACTTCCAATACTTGTTTGCTTTTCCGGAATATTTTCGTTTGAAAATGATGTCGCATTCTCTAACGATCTAATCTCGTTTTTTATGATTAATTCTGAATGTTCCTGTAATTTCGACTTCATATTTTCCTCCAGTGCCTGCATTCGCTTTAAAACTGCCAGCCTGTCTTCCTTATTCGCATGAGCCTGCTGGTCCCAATCTCGCCGGATCCTACTTTTTAAGCTATTTATTTTCTCCTCGTTCCTCTCCTGATTTTTCTCTAGCTCTTCACGTATCCGTTCCTGCGTTTTTACTAGTTGTTCCCCCACCTCTTCTCGTATAACCTCTTGCGTTTTTATTAGCTGACCTTCCAAATTATCCTGAGTTTTGACGAGCTGCTCCCCTACTTCTTGTCTTATGACCTCTTGTGCGTTTATTAGCTGGCCTTCCATCTCTTTTCTTATGATCTCTTGTGTTCTGCCTAATTGCTCCTCTAAATTTTCCCGCAAGTGTATCCGCTCGGTTTCAGCCTTAACTTCGACTTTATCTATTTCCTTTATTAATTCCAGCACGTTGTTATCTACCGAATTAATTTGCTGCTGTAGTTTCTCTTGGGTTTTCTTCACTCCCGCGGTGTTACTGACACATGCTGCCTCTATCTGCTTGAGTTTATCTGCCACCATCTCGTCAAATTGTACTAATTTGTTATCAAATTTCGCCTCCAATTTCTTCATTTCGCCTAACTGTTTGATGTTGTTTTCCGCAACCTCGCCTGCCAGTTTCTCTACTTTTTGAACGCTCTGATTAATATCATTCGTGATTTTTCCTAACTGTTCGGTTTGTGTTACCGCCTGTTGTGACAATTTGTGGTTTAGTTCATTGAATTGTTTGTCAGTGTCTAATTTCTGGACTTCTAACTGGACCGAAATGTTACCGCTCATATCAAGTAATTGTTTTTCACTATGCTCACGCTGAGCTTCTAATTGTTCTTTTAATTGTTCTTCCGTCTTTACGGACATCTGCACTAATTGTTCTTCCGTTTTCGCGGATATTTGTTCTAATTGTTTTTCACTATGCTCACGCTGAGCTTCTAATTGTTCTTTTAATTGTTCTTCCGTCTTTACGGACATCTGGATCGACATCTGTTCTAACAATGCCTTTATCTCATCAACACTCGCCATATCACACACAAAATATATTCAGAGAAAAACAGGGTTATGGGCTAAGGTTTCAGCCCTATACGCACATACATGTCACACATTTAAATATTACTGGCTCTAATTTAATGAAAATTTCAGTAACAAAATTTACTGAATACAATGACACTTATTCCCAAACAACAAAATAACCCCTAGTGATCTGCTTTTAAATTCCTAACCAACAGAATTTACGAAACACCAATTAACCGAAGTCAATTAAATGTCAAATATAAGGCAACATCTTCCTGCTTTGACTGAGTTCATTAATAATGCAAATTTCTAATTTTAATGTGGGCGCCAGAACAAGTTTATAACAAATACCAAATCAAATTCTAACCTTGTTCAATATTTCTAACTTTAGGAACTCAGTGATTTTACTAATGCACATGGCGGTACAACATCGCCTCCATTTACTGAATTTACATGTCCGCTTGACCTGGCATCATTTCTCAACGAAATAAATATGAGATCAGCGAAGCAACAACAACAACAATCCCCACTTGGGCAGCCATTTTTGTTTTATGAACCCTTGCAAAGAAGCATATGAGACTCAGATTCGGGGCGTAACAGGTCATATTCGTAAGTTGCTGTCAGGGCGCTTCATTAACTTGCAGGGTAACATATAACAAAATAACATGCAGGAAAGAGTGAAGCCAGGGTTAAAACAACTGAATTTAATAACAATCACCATATTTACACATAAACAATTAACAACAAAAACTCCCAACTGACTCCCGCTTAATAAAAATGCCAAAAACTTAGGCGATATCTCTGGAGAGATTAATTACCTGGACCAAGTGTCCTTAAATAAAGATACAAAAGTGACCATATAAGTGCGTATGCCGTTCCACATGCACCACGATGTGTACTTTGAATGCGTGATTCGTTATCATCCAGAATGACCCTTCAGACAACGAATCCGCATTTCCTAGAGCTAGACCGACACGAGGGAACACAACTACAATACTTAAATTAAACCGACACTTCCTAAATCTACTATAAACAAACACAAAATTTCCGTGTGAAATTGGACTTGAATTGCCGTAGCAACATTTACTGCCTAAAAACTTAGGACTTCTCATACAAATCAACACAAGTACATTAACACGTGACCAATAGAAAAATACTCAAATGACCGCTGTCAAAATTTACAGATACTCTACCACTACACCACACGGGTGTGACAAACAAAATTACATGAAATCGAGTCATCAACAAAGCAATAGGCAAACAGCCAACATTTACGTTAATCACAATATTCTTATCCATACAAGGTACAACAATCCGTTACACACATGGCGAACTCCCCAATTAATTATGGCTTAAAATTAGCCATCACAATGAACAGGTTTGCTGCATGAAAGCTTACAGGGTTCAGTCGGACAAAAGGACTGCCTATCAAAATAAGTCACAGGCAAAACGGGCGGTTTGTGGAACTCTGCATGTCTGTCAACCCACGTGTCAATAACCTCGACCTCCCTGGACATGGGGTCGAACCTCGAAGAAATGTGCCCCAAAGCACAATAATACGTGTGTGTCAGAAAAACATATGGACAAGAATCAGCAGTCTCCCAAGAGCACTCTGTCTTTCCATCTAAAAATACAACAGCAGCAAAAATATATAAGGGCGGTAGGACAACTACCCCCTCCTCACGTAGAATCAACACACACAAGACACATCAACACGCACTTAATCACACGTATGGGTTGTGACAGACCCTGAAATAAAGACACAAATAATATCCACATGCTGGCGCCATCGTTCTATGCCGTGACTAGTCACCTGAAAAGGACTCAAGAAAAATCTATCAAAATTAGAACGAAGGTGTTCTACAATTACTTTTAAGTTGGTGCACTCGGCTACCCTAACATGAATAATAACCTGTACAGCAAAATGTTTTACAATCATTTCCTCCCATTCCTATTTCAAATATTAACGTTAATAAAGCACCATTTATCGAATGTAACGGGTTCCGCAATTGCAAGGATAAAAATCACGCACGCACGCCGCGTACATTACACATGACTCAAGAAAAAAAAATCAAAATATCAACAAACACTTTGGCCACGCGCCAACGGACATTTAAACATATAGTGTCGGTACAAGAAAAACATGACTATTTACAAAGTTCCCCGGCCAAATCTAACTACATAATTGAAATAATCCAATTTTAGTACATCACCGCTTCTGCATGTAGGACTAAGGACATCCTCCTCAACCCATTGCCCTATGGACAATTTAGCACTCCATAGTAGTCGTCTGCGTTGATTTCTTGAAGCTCATCCCAACTTCAAACCACGTGCTGATCATCTTGGTCTCGACTCCTTGGCAGAAAAGTTCAATGTTAAATATTTGCCTATCTATAATCGCTTGCAGGCTACTCAGTTCACCCACAATTGTCCTACTGCGATTAATAGCGAAGACTGGCCCTAATTATATCGCACATACGCACTATAAAACACACATACAATACACACAATTTATACATAAAATATACATCTCGAGTCCGCGCCACTGGCTCGTTAACAAGTTCAAAATCCTGGCTGCACTCGCAGTCGCTATCTCGTCCGGTATTTCCGTCCCGTCTTGGACTTCGGTTCTGGTAAGCGCTAATTAGGGTGATACGATACTTCCCCCTTAAAGTTGAACTCGTCGTCTTTAAAAGAATGTTACAGTTTATCACGCGCTGGCGTGAAATATTTAGATCACACAACTTAGTTGATTTTAGAACAAAATGTATAATAGCTTTTAAAATTCGATACTGCAAACGCTGCGACTTTAGCTTCCCAGAGCTCAGAAAATAAATTAGCTTCACTGATTTTAGAGCGTAAAAATCACATTTTTGAACTGGCGTGGAGTATACCTCTGAAGGCTCCACAAGAATTGTACTTAGATAAATTCGAGCGTCAAAATCACACTTCAAACTGGCGTGGAGTATGCCTCTGAAGGCTCCACACAATAAGTACTCAGATAAATTCGAGCGTCAAAAATCACACTTCAAACTGGCGTGGAGTATGCCTCTGAAGGCTCCACAAGAATAGTACTCCGATAAATTCGAGCGTCAAAAATCACACTTCAAACTGGCGTGGAGTATGCCTCTGAAGGCTCCACACAATAAGTACTTAGATTGGCGTCAGGCCAGACTATTTATGAGAAACTGACAAGGGCGGAGGAGTGGGGCGGAGTCGGATAAAAACTTCCAGAGTTTTTGTCTCACAAAGATGGGGCTAGTGTCATTCTTCTCCAAATAAATCCAACGTCTCAAATTACTCGAGCGGAGATTAATCCGTTCGGCGGTTCCTTAGATACACACTTCCGCGCGCTTTTTACTACAGACGCCGTCCACCTCGTGGTCACGGCTTGGTCTCTTGCGATTGGCTGATTCAATCGTATGTTCGTTGAGAGGACCTCGTGATTCTTCCTTTATGTCTCCAATTTTGGTACAGTAGTTGCACAATTTGGCCTTGAACTCGACTAATTCTGGCCGTCCCCCAGGAATAGCTACCAACTCAGCTTCTGTTGCAATCATTACGAAATGCTGGCCTCCCTAATATCCAAGTCGACTTCCTTATGTGCTGCCTGGGCCGTAGTAATAATAATAATAAATATGAATACTTATTTATCGAAGATCAATAAGGGTTCAATATGTATATCAGTTTCTTGTGGACACAATAACTGCCGTAATTTTGCACCAATCACTTTGATTTTTTTTTACCGAATATGTATACCTATAAAATCTCGGTCTTGTTCGTTACTGGGCTAAATCTGTCGAAGGGGATGAAAATGGGGGTCTTTTTTTTCTCGAAAAAGTGAAATATTGCTATAACTCTCTTAATATGTGAAATATCAAATCCGTTCAATGTTCATACTATGTGTTGGATAAAGCCCAAAAATTTATGTTTGAAGAGTTTTTTTTATAGCACCAACCATTGACCAAAGGGGTGGGGAAAGTGAGTTTTTCGGGAAACATTAATTATATCTCTCTTAATAGGCACAATATCAAAACCGTACAAAATGGACAATATTCCCCTAATTATTACCTAACACTTTTGTCTGAAATAATTTTTGATATGACCCACCATTACGCCAAGGGATGAGAGAAGTGATTTCGGAATTATAAGAAAATGCCAAGAGCTAGCAGTGGTTGCCATGGCAACACTACTATATTGATGAGGGATGAGCCATCTGATGTTGCCATGACAACGCACTTGCACGAGATCAGATTAAGATTTCCATATGACTAAGTGTGAAGCGGCTTCGGTGACGTAACTGGTAGCATGCTGAACTTCTATGCCCACGGTGGCGGGTTCAAAGCCGGCCAAAGTCGTCGGACTTTAAGAGCGCTAAAAATCCCTCAGTATGCTTTCCTTTGGAGGGGATGTTCCAACGTTCGTTGCGAGTTGCTGGTTGCGGTGGCATCTAGTAGCCAAGTTCACAGCTAGGTGTCGTTGACGGTAGTATCTGGTAGCAACATTAGGAACTACTGCTTTAAATTGACCGACTGCAGTCCTTACCTGAATTACAGACTAATACAGCTATCACAATCCACACCGTTTATCACACAGATTCTACACTCACCCAAAGAACACGGGGTTATATGACCGCGTTGTCGCAGCCCCTAAACTGAGGAACCAACCAAAAACTCTGCGGGAGATATAATTTTGCGTGATAAGTAACAGACATAGTTACACATCAGTGTCGAAACCTTGCATAAGGACAGTGTGACCACAAGTATAACAAGAAGTTCCGTGAAGAACTAAAGAGCCTACTTTTCTTAAAATTTAAGATTCATGCCAATGATTAATCTATATGAATCTATCTAGAATAATGACAATATTAAGTTGGTAATAATAGAGAACTACAGTTGGCAGCCCTGGTGACTGAATATATTCTTAATTCCATCTCTTAAGGTACAGAATACAAAATTTAGTTGACGTCCAATGGATAGCATGGACGTTACATGCAGTTAAACATTGGATCTAACAGCGCGCGTAAAATCATGTTGGCAACAATGACATACATGTATTGATCAGAAATAATCTGAAATAATATGATCTATTGTTGTGTCAATTTGAATGAAATCCATTAGTTAGTAAAGAAGTTACATGCATTTTAAAATTGGACCTATCAGCAGGCTTAGAATCATGTTGGCAGCACTGACATATATCAGTTACACCAAATTAATCTAGAATGTCAGGTACTATACGTATGCAAAGTTTAGAGCTATTGGCTTGCATACTTTCTGATATATTGATATTAGGATAACAAAAATAGAGACAGTATTTATTAACAGTTGGCAGCCCTGGATACTCTTAAGAATCGGCATAGTCATATCTGTTATGGTGCACATGGCACACACAAAATTTGGTTGAAATCCAAATGATAGTATAGAAGTTACATGTATTTAAAGTTGGACCTCTCAGCAGGCTTAGAATCATGTTGGCAGCACTGACGTATATAAGTTACTCCAAATTAATATTGAATGTCAGGTACTATACGTGTGCATAGTTTAAAGCAGTCGACTTGCTTACTTTCTGATATATGGGTATTTGGATAACAAAAAATTGAGAGCATTTATTAACAGTTGGCAGCCCTGGTGGCTCTTAATAATTCGCTCAGTCATATCCACTTATATACACATAGCACATACGAAATTTGGTTGAAATCCAATTGATAGTGTAGAAGTTATAACATTTAAATTTTGGACCTATCAGCAGGCTTATAATCATTTTGGCAACACTGCCATGTATGGCCTCCTTGAAATTAAACTGCAATATTACTATCTAATCGTGTGCCAATTTTGAAATAGCTCCCATTCATACTTTCCAAGATATCCAACATTGAGCTCAAATTTCAATTGCGATTTTTCAGCAGTTGGTAGCACTGACATCATTTTCAAATATGGCCGTGAGATATTCAGGTATAGATCTTTACTCCTATCTAAAGTTTGTTTCGATTGCTGCAGCCGTTTAGGATTTGATACTGGGAGACACACACACAGCCGGACAGACAGACAGACATACAGAAGGATAGACAGACACACATTTGCCCGATCTCATAAGTCTACTATTTCCTCATTTTTAGCCTATTTTCAATTTTGAAAAAAAAAAATAGGCTTATGAGATCACCTTTTGTCCGTGTGTGTGTGCGTGTGTGTGTGTGTGTGTGTGTGTGTGTGCGTGTGTGTGTGATTCGTGTGTGTGTCCCCCCCCCCCTAATAAAATCTAAACGGCTGGAGCGATTTCAATGAAACTCGGAGAGTTCATAGCACTATTCCCGGCGACCTCGACCGTGCCCTTCAAATTTTGTTAGGACTCACCAATCCAACATGGCGGTTGTGCGAAATATTCCACCAGTATTCAATATCTCCGAAACTATTACCGATATTACCCTGACATTTTCTATGGTGATAGAGGGAACTACTATAAGTTCACTTATGTGACTTTTGAAAACCTGGTAACTACAAAACCAACATGGCAGCCAAGCGAATTTGCGACTTTTAAATAGACGTTTCTCGCGATTTGACCAACCAAACGCAATGAAACTTGGTACAGTATATGCTTATATACATTGTAATGCACCGACATCTAACTTCGTTCAATTGTTTACATAATCACAAGATGGCGGATGTGCGAAATATTTCACCGGCATTCTATATCTCTGAAACTATTAGCGGTAAAACCCTGAATTTTTTTACGGAGATAAAAGGCCCTACTGGAAGTCCATCTATAAGACTTTCAAAAACCGGTTAACTACAAAACGAACATGGCGGCCAAGCGAATTTGAAAATTTTAAATAGACCTTTCTCGCGATTTACTGTTCCAAGCGCACTGAAACCTGGCACAGGAAATATTTATACACATTGTAATCCACTGGTATCTAATTTAGTTCAATTGTTTACATAACCTCAAGATGGCGGCAGTGCGAATTTTAAAATTAAGATTTTATTTATTGTGATATAGTCATGCGATCGAAGTGAAAGTTTGAATAATGAACCTACGCAATAATTTTCCTTTAGTGGTACAAGACTCTATGGCCTATACATTTAACAATCCAACATGGCGACCATCCGAAATATTTAGACGATACTGAATATCTACGAATCTATTTTAGTAACCAAACTGCATTTTTTAATGTTCATAGGGGCGATGAACTTAAGTTCACCTATAGGACTTTAAATAACCTGGTGATCACAAATCCAAAATGGCGGTGACGCGAAGTATAAATATTCACATGGACGTTTCTCGCAATTTAACCATCCGCGTGCAGTGAAACTTGTTACAGTAAATCCTTATACGAATGTTAATCCACTGGCATCTAATTTATTTCAATTGTTTCCATAACCTCAAGATGGCAGCTGTGAAAATTTTTTAAATCTCCTTGTTTTTTCTTGTGTCCTAATTATGCGATTGAAGTTTGAATACTACACGTTCACAATAATCTGCATGTAACAGTACATAACTCTAGGACCTACATATATAAAATCCAACATGGCGACCATCCGAAATATTTAGTCGGTTCTCAATATCTACGAATCTATTACAGCAATCAAACTGAAATTGTGTATGTTGATAGTGGCAATTAACATAAGTAGGATATATGAAAATAGGCTGTATAGTTCTTCACGGAACTACTTGTTGCTAAATGTGAAAGGTAGGCTAAAAATGGACTCCAAATGACAAGAAGGTTACCGTCATCATATGACAATAAAATGTTTAAAATATGCATAAAATGACGAAAAACAAAGTTAATTAATCTCCAATTATAAAATACTTTCTCGCAATAAATGAGGTCTGATCCTTCTACGAAAACTGCATATTCTGCCTATTTTCGCCTATCCTCAAGTTTGTCCCGTGAAATCTACCTCCGCCTTCCGGCGTGCCGAGAGGACTTTTAAAAATATGGTTAGGTTGTCGAAAACATCCCAATGTACCAGTTAATGCTAATATCGCTAGAACAAAAATTAAATATTAGTCTGTTTTGAAAACTGTACCTGTTTTATGTATCCCAGGCCAACAATAATCTCTTGTCCGCAATCTGGACAGGGTATATTTAATTGTTCGCAATCTAGACGGTTTTTGACTTGTTCGCAATCAAGACACAACCGATTTGAAATGAGTCACTTCAAATTCACACCACTCGACACCACATAATTCGGTAGAGGGGTGGAGGGAGGGAACCTACCTGACCGCTCTCAATGGGCGCAATTCCACTGCCACTTTTAGAAGTATGATGCTAATGACCAGGGTCATTAGTGAAGCTTGGGCGCAGTTCCATACAACCCCCTTTTGCCTGGAGCAGAGGTGGGGAATCCACGGAAATCCACTTCCAGTATGATTGAGATGGCAATTGAACCCAACTCTTCTCAGTTTTGCCTCACGAGGTTGAGTGTACCCCGTTCCAGCTCTCAAACAAGAATTAAATATCTTGGCAGATCTGGAAATCGAACCCGGGCTTCCGCAGTGATAGCCAAGAGAGCTGGCCACCATACAATGAGGTGTACACAAATTGTGGCTGATGTAGTTTTTGAAGTAAGTGCTGCACTTAAACAAACAAGTGTACAACCGTGGGCATCGAGGTATTCTAGTCGATAGTATCCTTAATATCTGATCGACCTAGACTCCCTGGTACATGGAATTGTTTTGATCACCAAATAATCACTTGATCACATTACTTTGCATGCTTATTCTCTTTATTACTATCAATAATCTGAACGAGTTACTTTTACGACTGTATGGTAATTTACAAGGTAATAAGCATTTCTTATAGACCAATTGTTTCCCTCATTACTTGGGTTAATTAAAGCCCTCTAGTGAGGCTGTAAAATGTCTGTTATTGTGCCGGAGACACGCCACTCTAAATCAAATAACATATGAGATCCTTAGCATACGCCAACACACCATTCCTTAAGCTCCAGCTAATCTTCTTCGCTTAACCATATCTGTTACGAGGTTTCGGCTAGTTAGGCTCATCATCGGGTACACCCAGGAGCTCACAACTAGTGGGACCTCGTCTGAGCCCGGCATTGCTTCCACTTACTTGTGTCGGGCTCCTCTCTGATATAGGCTATTTCTTGTCGACGCCCCTTGTTCAACTCTTGCTCTCTTCCGATACCGACGGTAATAGTGTATCTTTCACTTGCCCGCCCAAATTGGCCCTTTCCTGATACCCTCATTCTTCGAGGGGTCAGATCTCTTCCTTTTCTTTTCATGGTATCTCCTGCCTTCTGCTCAAGGCCCTAAAGGAGGCAAAGTGGTGAGTGTAGCCCCATCCTGGATAGTGCTACACTCTCAAGGGCTCACAGTATCTCCTGCCTTCTGCTCAAGGCCCTAAAGGAGGCAAAGTGATGAATGTAGCCCCATCCTGGATAGTGCTACACTCTCAAGGGCTCACAGTTTCTCCTGCCTTCTGCTCAAGGCCCTAAAGGAGGCAAAGTGGTGAGTGTAGCCCCATCCTGGATAGTGCTACACTCTCAAGGGCTCACAGTATCTCCTGCCTTCTGCTCAAGGCCCTAAAGGAGGCAAAGTGGTGAGTGTAGCCCCATCCTGGATAGTGCTACACTCTCAAGGGCTCACAGAATCTCCTGCCTTCTGCTCAAGGCCCTAAAGGAGGCAAAGTGGTGAGTGTAGCCCCATCCTGGATAGTGCTACACTCTCAAGGGATCACAGTTTCTCCTGCCTTCTGCTCAAGGCCCTAAAGGAGGCAAAGTGGTGAGTGTAGCCCCATCCTGGATAGTGCTACACTCTCAAGGGCTCACAGTATCTCCTGCCTTCTGCTCAAGGCCCTAAAGGAGGCAAAGTGGTGAGTGTAGCCCCATCCTGGATAGTGCTACACTCTCAAGGGCTCACAGAATCTCCTGCCTTCTGCTCAAGGCCCTAAAGGAGGCAAAGTGGTGAGTGTAGCCCCATCCTGGATAGTGCTACACTCTCAAGGGCTCACAGAATCTCCTGCCTTCTGCTCAAGGCCCTAAAGGAGGCAAAGTGGTGAGTGTAGCCCCATCCTGGATAGTGCTACACTCTCAAGGGCTCACAGTATCTCCTGCCTTCTGCTCAAGGCCCTAAAGGAGGCAAAGTGGTGAGTGTAGCCCCATCCTGGATAGTGATACACTCTCAAGGGCTCACAGTATCTCCTGCCTTCTGCTCAAGGCCCTAAAGGAGGCAAGATGTGTGTAGCCCCATCCTGGATAGTGCTGCACCCTCAAGGGCTCACAATATATCCAAAAAATTTTAAAAAGGTTTTAAGGTTGATTCGGTAGCATTTGCCTCAGCTGCATTGGATAGTAAAATATTTCTTGATCAAATGTTAATATTTCCCATTGATAAGCCTGTGAGAAAACATGCTTTTCGTTCAAAACTGAATATATCCATCACTTTTAGGGCCCGGATGTTGATGCCATAAAATGCACTATAAATTTTCAAAAAAGACTGTAATAAATGACCTAAAAATCGAAAAATGCACTATAAAATGGAGAAAATGATCTTATAATAATAGACTAAACTCACCAATATTTCAAAAATTCGAAAAATGCACTATAAAATTGAGAAAAAGATCTTATAATAATAAACTCACCAATATTTCAAAAATGACATCTGAAGCTCAAACTGAAAAGTCAATCAAAATAGATTTCTAGCACTTAACAAAAGGTTTATGTTCATAGCTACTAGCTTCTTCTTAACTCTGACAGACGTAACTCCCTCATATAAAGCTGTGACATGACTAAATTGGATAAAAAGAATGACCTTAAAAGGCTGATTGCTCTAAAATATGACCAAAAAATCTACCAAACCTAAAAAAATGCTCTTAAAATGGAAAAATAGCAAAAAAATGCAAAAAGATGCAAAATAAAAATGACATATTTGAAGACGGGGTGGTCCGCCCGGAGTTTCTATGTACTTCAGCATTGTTTTAGATAGCGCAGTAAAAATATGACATGTCATCAACATCCGGGCCCTACTTATAATATTTTGATCTAAATGAATTTTTTAAAAGAATTAAGGCATTTAATTTCTAATTGTCCGTATCAATATTATGTTCAAATTAAATATCACGAATTAGGATAAATATTTGAGATTATGTGAAATATCCTGATTTTCATAGCTAAACACAACCACCATTTTCTTTCAAAACTAAATAGATCCATTCATATTTATCAATCTTTTATCAATAACGTTTTATGTAGCCTACTATATGTAATTTGGTGCGCGTTTGGTGATAGTATGTTGCTCTCTCTAGCTATCATTCAATAGTACATTATGCAACGAGCCTATAATTGCTATAATTAAGACACGAGTATGTTTATAAAACGAGCGTAAGCTAGTTTTATAATTTCCATAGGAGTGTCTTAATTACCATTTTAGGCGAGTTGCATACGACTGTTTATGTTCGACGATAATTATAACTTTATTATGTTTTAACATAAATATTCATAAATATCTATTCCGTCACTAGAATGTTGTGATCGGGTGCTGCGCTGTGTAGGATATATCTGTTTTCCAAGCTCTCTGGTCGACCGACGCATGCGCTCTGTGTGCTTCAATGCCATATGTGCAGATTGTGCACCAGTATTCAGTAAAACTGTCACCGAAGTCGTTTGAAAACAACGCGCTGTATAGAAATTGGATTTGGGGATATTAAGGTACAGTGCCTCATATTCACCAGTTTATTTACGCGAACATATGGACGGTGCACTTTCCGTAATTTATATAGACATGTTGGATTTTGAGCGCATGCGCGAAGGTATCCTTATCTAATTGGTCAATCAACTGTTTCTTGAGCTGTGATTGGTGGGAGAAATTGTTTCATAATGAAAAATAGTGTTATAATGACGATCATTATGATACAGTTTTCAGACATATAATAGTCAGGGTCGAACATAAACAATATATTACTCCATTTTGATAATCGTGTCTGAAGATATATGTTTTTCCTCTCTCCTGTAAAATGTATCATTGTGGAGATATTCAGTTTTGAAAACAAGCTCCTCTGGTGTGTTTAATTTGTGATATAACAATAATAATAATAATAATAATAATAATAATAATAATAATAATAATAGTAATTATAATTATAATTATTCTCTCGCCAGGAAAGCCCATGGACCCTGGATAATAAGTTTGGATTTTACGTAACCACCAGTCGTTCAAGTTTCTGGAGGCAAGATTCGGTATCCGCACTGCGAGACGGGAGGTCCGTTGCTAGAGATTTAAAGGCTCTTCAGTCACTGTATTGAAATTGAGGTTAATAGCTCATAAAGAGCTCATATATTTTCTCGGCGGTCCATGCTTCGGGCAGAAAGGGTTGGGGATCATCCCACAGCTACATATACATAACAATGGCGCTACCCTCAACGCATTGCTATACACGGCTAGTTAGGTATTCACTGACAACATTGGAGGGGATTTACCAGAGATGTGGCTTCAGGCGAAGAGTAATATTCTTGAACCACAGACATGGAATGATCGAATCCTTTTGTGATGCGGTGCGAGGGGTTCTTAATTCATTCAGTTGGTGGAGTGATGTTCAGGGCAAGACACGTCAATAGAATATTCTTTGGCTAAAACTAGTAGTTGTTGTTGCTTAATTTAGGAACTGCGGCATCGCGTTTCTTTTTGGGGCGGGGGGGTGATAACCCGTGTTATTGTGCTGGCTATACTGCTCGTGTCCAAGCTCTGTGAACTTGAAGTGACGCGGGAGGCAGGAAGAGAAGGGCCATGTTATCTGGAATTCCCGTCTATTCCAATACTGCTAACATAGGGCCGTTGCCTAAACCACTTTGGTGTTGCGAATGATTGAGTGAGTCACCGACCAATGTATTTGGCTCTGTTACTACACACGGACCGGGAACCCCACACATCACTCCTCGTCGTCCACGATCCACATCTCTCAGGTTCACGGAGCTTGGACTCGAGCAGTACTAGTATGTGTATTTGTAAATGGGTGATATGATTTGTAAGGAGGCGGCCGTGGCTTAGGTTAGGAACCATCCCAGCATTTGCCCGGAGTAGAAGTGGGAAACCACGGAAAACCTACTTCCAGGATTGCTGAGGTGGGAATTGAAATCCTTCTCTTCTCATTTTTGTCTCACGAGGCTGAATTTGTGTGTGTGTAATTTGGGTTATAACCTGTAGTATTGTAATGGCAGTAGGCTCTACTTGTGTGTGTATTTGTAAATAGTGGATATGATATCGAAAGAGGCGGCCGTAGCCTAAAAGTAAGGAACCGTCCTAGCATTTGCCTGGAGTAGAAGTGGGACAACCACTGAAAACCCATTTCCAGGATGGCTGAGGTGAAAGTCGAACACACATCTTCTCAGTTTTGCCTCACGAGGCTGAGTGTACCCCGTTCCAGCTCGCAACCCAGATTATATTTTTTGGCAGAGCCGGGAATCGAATCCTGAAATCTGGGGTGTCAGTCCTAGTTAGAAGAGTTTTAAAGCGGTTATCTCTTGTTTTAAACCTTCGCAGAAAGGTGGACATGTAAAATAATTGCATATCTAGCATTATGTTAGGATTACAAAACACACGAACAGAGGGACTTGGCCAATCAACTCTGTGTACTTGGGCATGTGTGGAATATTGTCTAATAACCTGTGTTATTGTGATGGTTGTATCAGTATGTGTATTCGTAATTCAGGTGAGGTTTGGGAAGGAGGTGGCCATGGCCTTCATGTAGGAATAATCCCGGCATTTGCCTGGAGTAGAAGTGGGGAAACCACGGAAAACCACTTTCAAGACGGCTGAGGTGGGAATCGAATACTCATCTTTTCGGTTTTGTCTTACGAGGCTGAGTGTACCCCGTTCCAGCCTTCAGACCGGAATTAAATATCTTGACAGGGCCGGGAATTAATCGAAATCGGACCTCCGTGGTGACAGTCAAGGTAGGCACATGAGCATAAGGAACCACAAGAGTATTTTCAATTAACTTTCACATATATTATTAGGTTTCTCTTTAAGTCTGCTGAGGTCCATCGAGAGTGAGGGGCAAACGGGGCTGCAGCCCCGGGGCCCGGACTTGATAAAGGGGCCCGGGATGGCTTGCAGTTGACAACTTTACACAAATTAATTTCTAAACCATTTTGAATATTTTTTATAGGACTATGTTCAATGAAATAGCAACCAATGAATACTATCCATAACATTACAAGGAGAGGTATATATAGGTTTATATATTTAAATTGTCTGTTATAAATATCCATTGTGTATTTTTGATTCTCTTTTAAAAATTGGACCTATCAGCAGGCTTAGAATCATGTTGGTAGCACTGACGTATATTAGTTACTCCAAATTAATGTTGAAGGTCATGTACTATACGTGTGTAAAGTTTTGAGCTGTTGGCTTGCATACATGTGCTTTCTGATATATTGGTATTAGAATCGAAATATGGAGAGCGAGCATTTATTAACAGTTGGCAGCCCTGGTTGCTCTTAAGAATACGCATAGTCATATCTGTTATGGTACACATCGTACAATCGAAATTTGGATGAAATCGCAGTATTAGAATGGAAGTTACATGCATTTAACGATATGACCTATTAGCCGTAGAATCATGTATGACCTCATTTTCAAATATGGCCGTGAGATATTGAAGTATAGATTCTCATACCAAATTTGGTTTCGATAGCTACAGCCGTTTAGGAGTTGATAAGAGGAGGAGGAAAAGGGGCACATTCAGACGGACAGACACACATTTGCCTGGATCGATGTCGTAAGTCTACTTTTTGCTCATTTTTACAAAATGTGATAAGTAGGCTAAAATCCATGTTGGTAGCATTGCCGATAAATTCTCTTAAAAAAAACGTCGCTTTTGTAGTGGTTAAATATGACTCTGTGGAGCTGCTGCGTGCAGGAACACCGAGTATAGCCACATACGGTAACGACATGGTCAGAATGCGTAATGCACTGCAAACAAAGGCGCTGTCGGATAAATTGTACAAGAATATGATACATGCATTGGACAATTGGTTGATCAATTCCTATTGAATCATTATGCAGTCAGGATGGCTGGAGGGGGGTAGTACGATTCGAGCCTAATGATGGGTAAACGTTCGTGCTTGGATTGTCCCATTTCAACAGCATAATGCAACAGTAATAGGCTAACATGGTTGTAATTATAGGAGGGGGGAGATTGTGACGTCATCAGCCTACCTGCATCTAATGAAATAGCAGTTAATCTAGTTGCCAACACACCTATTGTTACCTATTCAAAAGGGCACCAGCATCACATTTTAAGCCGTATTTCCCTCGTGTGTCTTGTAGCCGAGTACAATAAGGGTCGTATTACACTACACATAAATCCAGTCGGATGAATTGCTTGAGCCCATTCATTACCCTGAATGCCCCAACTTGGAAGCTAAAGAGCTTTTATTTTGTATTTTTTATTTTTTGAATTGGAAGGTGGCTCTCTCCCTCTCACGGTGGGGTAGGGGGTGGGGGGTCTGAAGGGGAGGGGGAGGATTTTGTTTTAAATGCTCCCACATTAAACATATATTCAAGAATAAGCATGAATATGGTTCTGTACAAATTACACGTAGTAAAGATTAACTCTTTTGCGAGCTACACATAATTCTTGTTTTCAAATGAATACCCGAATTAAAATAAAAGCACACACTTCATATGTATTATTGTGTTGAGCAGCCAACACTGTGCATTGAACGAACACTAAAACAATTCAGGAGCTTATTTCCAACGTGACTTATACACTCCCCTGATGCTCACAACTAATCATTTATTTATTTATTTATTTATTTTAATGAAGAGCCTCCGTGGCTTAGGTGGCAGCACGCCGGCCTCTCACCGCTGGGTCCGTGGTTCAAATCCCGGTCACACCTTGTGAGATTTGTGCTGGACAAAGAGGAGGCAGACAGGTTTTCCTCCGGGTAGTCCGGTTTTTCCTGTCACAAATTTCATTCCAGAAACACTCTCCACTATAATTTCATTTCATCTGTCATTCATTTAATCATTGCCCCAGGGGAGTGCGACAGGCTTCGGTAGCCGGCACAGTTCATATCTTCACCGCTAGATGGGGGATTCATTCATTCCATTCCCTGACCTGGTGGGTCGACTGGAATCAGGCTGTGGATTTTCATTCATTTTGGCCAATTATAGACCACTTAGAATCTAAGGCTACGGTGCAATAGTTTTCACGCCAAAACTTCTTCATACGTTGGCTGATTGTCTGTCTTTGTTCCTCCGACATCACCGTCTTAGGTCGACGTTGCGGGAGACTCGACTAAATCCGTAAATAATGACGGCTTGATGGTAAACATGATAAATTAAAGGAAAGAGTTGAAAACAATTATATCCCACTGGTCGATTCCATCAAAATTCTCCTGCCTACTTCAAGGATTTTCCGAGATGCCTATATATATATATATATATATATATATAAATTTTGCATCGCCCCCATGTTGGATTTGTGTCCATCAGGTTATTGAAAAGCCCGTAGGTGAACTTATGTTAACAGCCTCTATCAACATACAAAATTTCAGTTTGATTGCTGTAATAAATTCGGAGATATTGAGAACCATCGAAATATATCGGATGATCGCCATGTTGGATTGTTCTATATATAGGTCATATAGTTATGTACCGTTACATGAAGAATATTACATATGTTTATTATTCAAACGTTCACTTCAATCACATGATTAGGAAACAAAAGATTTAAAAAATAATAATTCTCCACTGTCGCCGTCTTGTTGTTATGAAAAATTAATAGAATCAGATGCCAGTAGATTAAATCTTGTGTTAACATTTATCGTACCAAGTTTCACTGCGCTCTGTTGATTATTCTCGATTAAATGCTATTTTAATATTTTAATTTCGCCTGGCCGCCATGTTGTTTTTTTTATCATGTTTTTATGGATCACATAACTGAACTTATCTGAGTATTCTCTATTACCGCACAAAATTTCAGGGTAATATCAGTAATAGTTTCGGAGATATGGAATGCCGGTGAAATATTTCGCACAGCAGCATCGAACACGGACCTCCGCTACACCACGAGGTGGCAATACTTGTTGGGGAAAGCGGATGTGTTCATTCATTCATTGCTATTATCAAACTTTGCTAATTAGTGTAAATATTGTAATGTTTTTTTCTTTCTTTTATTGCCGGTAATTACGAGACTACGTTTAGCTTTCGTAGATGTTTATGAGGAAATATCCTAATTGATGGATGATTGGCAGAGCGTCTGCCTTGTCATCGCAATATCTTGTCATCCGGCTTGTGGTGAAGTGGGCATGATTCTAGCTTCTACCAAGACATTTACTTCTGCTTTGTTGGCAGGAATGTGGCAGACTCAACCTATAGAGTAGATTTACTGGCTCGTTAAGCCTTTACAGGTTAGCGGTCTCTATAATAACCACCTACTATAAGCGCAATTTATATTGTCAAAGATGCTGATGGTTGAATCTTCGTCCATATATCAACGAATTATTATTATTATTATTATTGGTTTATACCGTATAACACATTGCTGGCACATTACAACATAACTATAAGGGCTTCCGTAAACCAAAGTATAGTTACTGAAACAGCAACTTCTAAGCTGGAATGTCGCTACCCATGAACTTCCGAACGATTCGGAAAGTCAGGGACCAGAACCTACCCGGTTCGGGTGTAACCAATATAATTTTTTTACAATAAAAAAGATTGACTTTCTACGTTTAGGTATTTTATAACACAAAGAAAGTTTACAATAGTACATTATGCAACGAGCCTATAATGGCAATAATTAAGACACGAGTATGTTTATAAAACGAGCATATGCGAGTTTTATAATTTCCATACGAGTGTCTTAATTACCATTATAGGCGAGTTGCATACGACTGTTTATGTTCGACGATAATTATTATAACTATTTTATGTTCGAACATACATATTCATAAATATCTGTCGAGATTTTGCCAGCGCATGGGACGCACAGAATACCTTGTATTTGACCATGGCCTCCTCGATTGCCCCTCTATGACACTAGGCCAGGCAGTGAAATTTATATTAGAAGGCCTTGGAACTCAGCGCAGATGCGTTGCTATCCTCACCTAATTGGTCAAACAACTGTTTCTTGAGCTCTGATTGGTGGAAAAAACTGTTTCATAATGAAAAATAGTGTTATAATGACCATCATTATGATACAGTTTTCTGACATATAATAGTCAGGGTCGAACATAAAATAAACAACAACACAAGAATACATATGAAAATCTAAACCAAAGATGACTGTTCTGGATGCAACATCCTCCCACCTTTTGATTCAACATCAAAACAAAACTAATGAAACGTTTATAAGTCAAGGTGGGAGGGAGATCTGACTGTTCTTCCACTCCTAGTGACAACACTTTTGTCAACGGAAAGTGATGTCTCAGCAGGTGGGTGGCTAAGCAGTCTTAATTAGACCCTCGCGGTCCATATCTTCAGGTCCAGCCTCCATAAGATAAACATGTTGTAAGGATCAGAAAAACTCACCACTTGAAGTCTTCATTCGTACAACTCTGCAACAACTTTTCCTAGGGACCAGTCATTTCTTCGCTTCTCGTCACTCCCAATGATGACCACATCACCGGCCTTGGTCTCTTGATAGGAAGACTTTTGGCGATTCTGAAAACCTAATAGTAGCTTATAGCTATGTTGAACGGCTTCGGTGGCGTAGTCGGTAGCATGCTGAGCTTCTATGCCCAAGATAGCGGGTTCAAACCCGGCCGAAGCCGTCGGATTTTTTAAGAGCGTTAAAAATCCCTCAGTGTGCCTTCCTTCGGAGGGGAAGTAAAGCCGCCGGTCCCATGTCATAGATTTATGGCATGTTAAAGAACCTTCCACTAATTGCACCTGTGTGAAGCTAAATTGGATAGGTTAAGAATGTAAACAACGCTCTTAGGTTTCTATGTTCGTTGCCAAGAGCCGACAGCGGTGGCGTCTAGTAGCTAAGTTCTGAACTTGGCCTAGTAGTCATTGACGGTGGCGCTTGGCGGCAAAAGTAGGAACTATTTGAAAATTTCTAAGTTGCAGTACTTAAATTAAAAAACAGTTAACACACACTAATGCAGTCATCACAATTAACACCGGTTATCAGACAGATTCTACACACACCCGAAGTACACGGGGCTACATGACCGCGTTGTCGCAGCCCCTAAACTTAAGAACCAACCAACCATAGCTACGTTGCTTGATAAAATTACTTTTCAAGTAACTTATTAACATTTCTAATTAAAGATTGAAAAAATGAAATATAATAATAAAATTAGAATTAAAAATAAATAAGCTAAAAAATTATAATAATTTGAGATTATAAAAATAATAGATAAAAATGAAATTATCAAAGTGAATATGAACATTAAGATTTTCAAGAAAAAAAAATATAGTTAGGCTAATATAATTAAAATGTTTTTAAAATAAATACAAATAAAATATCTTCATTAATATTCTGCCCTATGAAGGGTTAAAGAACCCCTTATGGGCAAAATTCCGGCACCCCGGCGTCTCTAAAAGCCGCAGTAGTTAAAAATACGTAAAACCACTAACATTATTATTATTTATTCGAATATCGAATTGGAAAATATTCGAAGATGATGAATTAATCTAATATTTGAATAATGTGTAGGCTACAGCCCTACTATACACCAGCACATACTGTAGTCAGATCAGTGTCGTGCGTGGAGACAGACAGACAGTGAGTCAGGCGGACATCGATCATGCAAACTATGTCACGTCAATAGAAGAGCGTGTTCTGTTGTTTATACCCGCAACTTAAACCTTTGTTCCAGTTCCTATTCACGTAATAAAGAACTGTCGGATGGTTTTTGCGTCTAACGCTGATCTGTTGCACGTATAGTTGTTGCTTATTTTAGAGCTGATGACATGGACACACCGTCCTCCTCGTCGCGTAGTGGCTAACACTCTTGGCTGTTACCATGGAGACCCGGGTTCAATTCTCGGTTCCGCCAAAAAATTTGATTCTGGTCTGAGGGCTGGAAAGAGGTACACTCAACCACGAGAGGCAGCATTGAAAAGTGATGGGTTCGATTTCCACCTTAGACGTCCTGGAAGTGACTATCCGTGCTTTCCCACTTCTACTCCGGCCGAAAGCTGGGATGGTTCCTAATATAAGATCACGGCCGTCTTCTTCCCAATCCTCATCTGAATTACAACTATACACACTAATACAGCCATCAGGTCATCATAAAAAATTCAAACACACTTATGTACACGGGGCTACATCACTACGATGTCGCAAAGCCCCTAAATGAATCAATAACCCTAACACACTCAAGTACACGGGGCTAAATGAGCACCTTGTATCAAAGCACTTAAACGAATCAACATCCACAACAACAACAATAACCTTAACGCACCCAAGTTCACGAGGCTAGATATCCACGATGTCGTAAAGCCCTAAAATGAATCAACAACAACAACAACGACAACAATCATAACACACCCAAGTAAACGGGGAAACATGACCACGATATCGCAAAACTCTTAAATGAATCAACAACAACTTTAACACACTCAAGTACACGGGGATACATGACCATGATGTCGCAAAGCCCTAAAATGTATCAACAACAACAACAACAACCCTAACACACCCAAGTTCACGGGCTACATGACCACGATGTCGCAAAGCCGTTAAATGACTCAACAACAACAACAACAACAACAACAACAACTTAGACACACCCAAGTACACGGGGCTACATAACCATGAAGTCGCAAAGCCCTTAAATGAATCAACAATAACTTTAACACACCCAAGTAAACAGGGCTACATGACCACGATGTCGCAAAGTCCTTAAACGAATCAACAACAACGACCTTAACACACCCAAATACAAGAGGCTAGATGTCCACGATGTCGCAAAGCCCTTAAATGAATCAACAACAACTTTAACACACCCAAGTACACGGGGCTACATGAACACGATGTCACAAAGCCCTTAAATGAATCAACAACATATTATAAACTTGCACAACCTGTCAAGATCTGTAAGTTTATTATTTTAGGTACCTTTTCATATTTAGGCGTCTACCTATACACTTTAACTTAATAAATTCATATTTTTAATTGTGTGACATTCTATGCCCAAGATCGCGGGTTCTAACCCGGCCGAAGTCGGATTTTTAAGAGCGTTAAAAATCCCTCAGTATCCCTTCCTTCGGAGGGCAAGTAAAGCCGATGGTCCCATGTCATAGATTTATGGCATGTAAAAGGACCTTCCACTAATTACACTTGAAAAAATCCACGGCCTGCTTCCAGTCTCCGACCGGGTCAGGAATGGAATGAATGAAGCCCCCATCTAGCGGCCTGACACACTCCTCTGGGGCTATGATTAAATGAATGACAGATGAAATGAAATGATAGTGGAGAGTGTTGCTGGAATGAAATTGTGACAGGAGTACCCGGAGAAAAACCTGTCTGCCTCCGTTTTGTCCAGCACAGATCTCACATGGAGTGACCGGGATTTGAACCACGGACCCAGCGGTGAGAAGCCGGCGTGCTGCCGCCGAAGCCACGAAGGCTTCCTGTGAAGCTAAATTATACGTTAGATTTGACGCTCTAATGCTCGAACGTTCATTGCCAAGAGCCGACTGCGGTGGCGTCGAGTAACCAAATTTAGAACTAGTTGTCGTTGACGGTGGCGTTTGGTAGCAAAAGTAGGAACTAGTTGAAAATTGAATGTCTCCAGTCCTTACTTGAATTAAAGCAATTAACACTGGTTATCAGCCAGATTCTACACACACCCTAAGTACACGGGGCTACATGACCGCGTTGGCGTAACCCCTAAACTGAGGAACCAACCAATCAACTGTGTGACCGATGAACTCGCTGTTTCACCCCTGAAAAACAGCATTAACTAAGTAACATAGCATTACTTAATGCCGCACTCGACGGAACAAATCAGTTTTCCCCCCTTGTCCTAGGCCGTGCACATAAAGTGAGGCACGCAAGGATGCAGCGAGAACAAGATTAATAGCCCAGATTATTGCGTGATCCGTGCTTATCATTACTGACGGATACTCGGGTGACGATGTGTGAAATAAACAGCACTAAATATAATTTGCTTTTTTATCATATGGCAATATTTCAGCTGCTCGTATAAGATAATGAATCTCTTTGTTACTGGTACTTAAAGATCATCTTTGTGATGCAGGTTATGACCAGAATGTCACTTCCAATATAATGACTTCGGTAGAGACCATAACGAAACGTATGGACTCGGGGCCGCAGAGAGCAATCACTGGCCCTAGGACAAGGTCTTTCGGGTCCTTGCAATTTTATTCAATCAGGGATATAATTTTGGAATTACGTTTTTTTTACAGCGTATGGCTTTTAGTGCCGAAACTGTCCGAGGACATGTTCGGCTCGCCAGAGTTTGTAGCTGCTTCTATGCGGACACCATGGGGTGAGCTACAAGTACCGTCACGTGTGGAGTGATGTCTGGGGAGGAAAATGTGAATGTAAGGCCGAGGAATTGGAAGGTAGCGGCTGTGGCCTATAGGTAGGGACCAATCCCGGCATTTGCCTGGAAGGAAGATGGGAAACCACAGAAGACCATCTTCAAGGTTGCCGGCGGGGGGATTTGAACAACCTCGCCTCCCGGATGTGAGCGACTGCCTGCAGCCACGTCGTAACGACCACGGCTAACTCACCCGGTGGAATTACGGTATTAACCCTAGCATGATAGCGTTTGTCTCCACGACGAAAACGGGATAGGCTTAGACTATAGCCTACTTCTGCTCCCCTACTTCTGCCTGTTGTCCAATCCCCAACAGTGTTTGGAGTCCTAAAATACAAATCAAATTAGTCAAAATAAAATAAAAAAACAAGTAGTTCCGTGAGGAACTAAAGAGCCTACTTTTCTTAAAAGCACAGAGACCATATGAGTCGTCCAGTTGGAAAACTCGTTTAATCCACTTGTGAATAAGAATCATTCTCATGAGAAACGTTTCTCTTGGCTTTGCCTCGCGGATTTTTTTTGTGTTTGTTGTTTTCTACTTTTTTCTTTTTGCTTTGTTTTTTGTTTTGTTTTTGGTTTTGTGTTTGGTTTGTGCTTTTGCTTTTGAATTTTAGTTTTTGCTTTTCTTTCTTGGTTTTGATTTTGTGTTTGCTTTCTGCTTTGTGTTTCTTGTTTTTTGCTTTCTGCTTTGTGTTTCTTGTTTTTTGTTTTCTGCTTTTGCTTTGATTTTTGAATTTTTCTTTTTGCTTCGTGTTTTTTATTTTTGGTTTTATGTTTGATTTCTGTAAAATCAAAATAAAACATAACAAAATAAAATAAAGGTCGCCTCCGTAGCGTAGCGGTCAGCATGGTTAGCTGCCGCCCCGGAGGTCCTGGGTTCGATTCCCGACTCTGCCACGAAATTTGAAAAAAAAAGTGGTACGAGGACTGGAACGGGGTCTACTCAGCCTCTGGTGGCCCAAATGAGTAGAGGGGGTTCGATTCCCCCTCAGCCATCCTCGAAGTGGTTTTCCACTTCGTCTTCGGGCAAATGCCGGGGTGGTACCTTCTCAAGGCCACGGCCGCCTCTTTCCCTCTTCCTTGTCTATCCATCCTAACCATCCCTTCCCATCCCTCATGAGGCCCCCGTTCGCTTTGCAGGTGAGGCCGCCTGGGCGAGGTGCCAATCCCACCTCACCAGTTGTATCCCTTCCGATTCGATGTTCCCAGCTCTAGGACACTGCCCGTAGAGGCGGTAGTGGTGAGTTCCCTCGCTGACTCCGTGGGTTCCACCAACCTGGAGGGTAAACGAAAAAATAAAATAAAAAATAAAAGTAAAATAAAATAAACTAATAAAATAAATAATTTTACGACATGATCCTAATTCACAAGTGGATTAAACGAGTGTTGCAACTGGACGACTCATATAGGCTATCAGCAGTTGACAGACCTGGCGACTCTGAATATATTCTTAGTTCCATCTCTTAAGGTACCCAATGCACATGCACAATTTGGTTGAGATCCAATAGATAGTTGCACGTTACATGTATTTAAATATTGAATTTATCAGCATGTGTAAAATTAGGTTGGTGGCACTGCCTTAAATGGGATGCTCAAGCATAAATTGAAATATTATGATCTATATATGTGCCAGTTTTGAAAGATCTTCATTTATTAGTATGGAAGTTACATGTGATTCAACATTAAACCTATCAGCACGCGTAGAATCATGTTGGCAGCACTGTCGTGTATGGATCACTCAAAATTAACCTACATTTGCAGGTACTATTTGTATCCAAAGTATAGAACTGTTGGCTTGCATACGTTCTGATATATTGAGATTAGGATAAAATGTATAGAGTGCATTTTTCAACAGTTGACTGCCCTGTTGACACTAAAAGAATGCATATTCATATCTGCTCCAGTGCGCAAATCACGTACCAATTTGGTTGAAACCTAATTGACAGTATGGCGGTTACATGCATTTAAAGATTGGACCTATCAGCAGGCATAGAATCATGTTGGCAACACTCTCATGTTTGGGCTCCTGTAAATTAGTCTGATGTAATACAGTATTATCTATATGTGTGTCAATTTTGGAACAATTCCGATGTATATCTTCCGAAATATCCAACATAGACCTCTATTTCAAATCGTGATATTTCAGCAGTTGGCAGCACTGACGTCGTTTTCAAATATGGCTGTGAGATATTCAGCCATAGGTCTTTACTCATACCAAATTTGGTTTCGATAGGTGCAGCCGTTTAGTTGATAGTGGGACACACACACACGCAGACATACAGAAGGACAGACAGACATTTACCCAGATCAATCTCATAAGTCTACTTTTTCCTAATTTTCCCAAAATGTGAAAAGCAGTCTAAAATCGTCAAAATCCATCAAACCCCCTAAAAACAATCAACATTAGTCATTTGTCAAGAAAGCTCAAAAACTCTAAAGAACACGTTTTTTTAATGTTCAAAACATTTCTTTGCAAAAACGTAAAATTAAGCAATTTCCTTAATTGGGCCAAACGTTGAAGGGCTTAAGGGCCCGTAAAGGTTTCAAATTGTGAGTCTTGGAGAGCTTCAACAAACAAAACAAAAAATAAAAATAAAAAATAAAACAAAAATGAAAATCACTTCTGTCCTTAATGCATTCCAAAAAACAGCCTGAAATTATTTTGTTTCTTTACTTGCTTTCTTTTTGATTCAAATCCTTCCCAAATTAACTTATTTACATAATTCTTTCTTTAATATGTTCCTTGGTTCAATAGCCTCAGGCGTCTTTTGATTTCTTGAAAAATCTTCACATCGGAAGTAGTTATATGGGTTTAAGTGAAACTCTGCATTGACTCACATTAGTGCTCGTAGTGGTAGAAGAGGTAAACTTCTAAAGTAATCGACCGGATATGGTTGAGTTTACGGTAAACATTCGATTTCAAGAACAATCATGTGTCTACCGCGTGTCATCACCCCGTATATTATTTACCCCAAAATTCCTAGCTCATATCCTGAAGGTACAGTGCTTTAATTCCCATGTTCATATCCCCTAAATCAATGATGGGCAAAGTACGGCCCGCGGGCCAAGTGCGGCCCTTGTTCTAGTCTAATCCAGCCCGCGACATGGTTTCCAATTATACTACCTACAATTACACATAGACTAGGTCATATTTACTGTTCTGTGTACCTTGAAGTGGAAACCTGTTTCAATCTCATTGTTGGTTGGTTGGTTCTTAAGTTTAGGGGCTGCGACAACGCGGTCATGTAGCCCCGTGTACTTTGGGTGTGTGTAGAATCTGTCTGATAACCAGTGTTAATTGACATGACTGTATTAGTGTGTGTTTTCTGATTTTTAATTCAAGTAAGGACTGCAGACTTTTTTGAAATTTTCAAATAGTTCCTACTTTTGCCGCCAAACGCCACCGTCAACGACTACTAGTTCAGAACTTAGCTACCAGACGCCACCACAGTCGGCTGTTGGCAACGAACGTAGGAACCTAAGAGCGTTGTTTACATTCTGAATCTACACAATTTAACTTCACACAGGTGTAATTAGTGGAAGGTTCTTTAACATGCCATAAATCTATGACATGGGACCACCGGCTTTACTTCCACTCCGAAGGTAGGCATACTGAGGGATTTTTAACGCTATTAAAAAATCCGACGACTTCAGCCGGATTTGAACCCGCGATCTTGGGCATAGAAGCTCAGCATGCTACCAACTACGCCACTGAAGCCGCCTTAATCTCTTTGAGTTTATGCGTTTTGTGTAATATCTTTTTGTGCGAAAAATCTCATATTTCAGCATGCCATTTAATGTTGACTGTGAAACAGTAAATTTAGAGTTGCAGCTAGAACTGATTGAGCTACAATGTAACAACGAATTAAAGCAACTACTCCTCAACGTTTCGAATATTGAGTTCTACAGGGCCCTACCAAAATCAAGCTTCCCAAACTTGAAATCTCATGCACAAAAGATAACTGCCATGTTCGCATCTTACTATATCTGTGAACAGGTGTTTTCTACAATGAAGTTTAGCAAAAATAGCGTCAGGAATAGATTGACAGACCAACATTTAGATGTGCAACTAAGAATCAGCTGATCCCAGTTTCAACCAGATTATGAAAAACGTTTAGAAGCACAGTTACAGTTTCACTTATCACATACTCCTTTCTCTTCTAACAAATAATGAAGGTGTGTTCTTTTTTCCTAAGTTTTCTACCATTTGTAGCCTATAAGTTTTGTTTGGCTCAAAATTATGCAACGGGCCTATAATGGCAATAATTAAGACACGAGTATGTTTATAAAACGAGTGTATGCGAGTTTTATAATTTCCATACGAGTGTCTTAATTACCATTATAGCCGAATTGCATACGACTGTTTATGTTCGACGATAATTATTATAACTATTTTTATGTTCGACGATAATTATTTTAACTATTTTATGTTCGAACATAAATATTCATAAATATCTGTCGAGATTGCGAGATTACTGAACAGAGCGCATGGGACGCAGAGAATACCATGTATTTGACCATGGCCTCCTCGATTGCCCCACTATGACATTAGGCCAGGCAGTGAAATTTAAATTAGAAGGCCTTGTAACTCAACGCAGATGCGTTGCTATCCTCACCTAATTGGTCAAACAACTGTTTCTTGAGCTCTGATTGGTGGGAGAAACTGTTTTATAATGAAAATAATGTTATAATGACCATCATTATGATACAGTTTTCTGACATATAATAGTCAGGGTCAAACATAAAGTTTATTATGTATCTATAAACATGTATTCTTTATTTCTGCCAGCCTAGATTATTTTGTATTCCATCTAGCCCTGAACCTAAAAAGTTTGCCCATGTCTGCCCTAAGAGTGTTCACGGAAGGTCTAGTCCAGGACATTACAGGATGTTTTCAACATGTAGTTGCCTGCTAGAACTGTGGAGTTATACATTTTCAAGTAATGGGTATTATCTTGTGTTCACCGATTAAAAGTCAGAATATCAATTGTTGATAGGAGATGTGGTTTCAAAGTTATCTTTAACTAGCAGAGACATTCCATACGTCATACAGGCTCATTTACGTCAATACTTCTCGGAATGCTGCGTCTTTCCCGAATTAGACGCCTTAAGGTTTCTCTTTCCATAATTGGGTGTTGATTAACATCATTATTGACTAATGACTTGTAGTACTCGATGAGAGTACAACCTGAAGCTGAATTCATGTTCTTGTACTAACACCAAGCCATTAATGAAACCTTGTGAAACATTTTGTTATACGTGGGACACTAATTATAGCTCAGCACAACCAATAACAGAGCCTCACGTTACAGGACTCCACTTGGTATAGAGCTTCCACGTTATGGTTCGTTCTCTCGCCGTGTGACGCGCCACTTTAGCTTTCCTATGCATAACGTGCTTCCGGTACTACAATTTCTATAACCTGAGCAATTTCTTGTCGCTAGGAAAAAATAAAGTTGTAAAATTCACCATTAAAGATATAACCTTCAGTTATGTACAAAGGGAAGGCTCTACTTGAGGTTATTGATTATATTGGTGTAAAATGTCAGGTTATGTTGCGCCGCAGTACAATACTGGTTGTCCCAAAATGTTGCATATTTTACTAACAAATATGTTTAAAAAATGTTTCAAGGTTGTGAGAAGAAAAGTACTTCTTCAATTGGAGAATGTATTTAAGGAAGAACGAAAGTAAGAAAGAAAAGAAGGAAGAGAGGAAGGATGATTGGAAAGAAGAACGAACGGAGTGAAGAAAAGAAGGAAGAACGGAAGGAAGAAAGAAATAAAGGAAGGAGAAAATGAAGGAAGGAAGAAAGAAAGAAAGAGAGGACGGAAAAAGGGAAGGAAGGAAGAAAAGAAGAAAGGGGGAAGAAAAAAGAGAGGAAGGAAAGAGGGAAGGAGGAAAGGAGAAAGAAAGAAGGAAGGTAGGAAGGAAGAAAGTAAGGAAACGAGAGGGAGAAAGGAAAGAAGCAGGGAAAAAAAGAAAGAAGGAAGAAGGCAATAAAAGAAGGAAGGTAGATCAAAAGGAAGGAAGAAATAAAGGAAGGAAAAAGCGAAGGAAGGAAGGAATGAAAAAGTGAAGGAAAGAGGGAAAATAGGAAGGAAGAAAGGAAGAAGTGAAAAAGGTAAGGAAGGAAGAAAGAAAGAAAGGGAGGAAAGAAGGGAAGAATGGAAGGATAAAGTGAAGGAAAGAAGGAGAAAGAAACGAAGGAATGGAGAAAGGAAGGAAAGAAGGAAGAAAGTAAAATAGGAAGAAAGAAAATGGTAAGAAAGGATAAAGGGAGGGAGAAAGGAAGGAGGGAGAATGGAAGGAGGAAGGGAATAAAAAGGAAGGAATAACGAAAGGAAGGAAAAGAGGGATGAAAAAGTAAGGAAGAAAGAAAGGAAGAAAAGGGAAGGAAGGAAAATGGAGTGAGAAAGGAAGGATGAACGAAAGGAAGGAAAGAGGGAATTAAAGAAGAAAGGAAGGAAGAAGGGAATAGAAGAAGGAAGGAAGAACGAAAGGAAGGAAGGAAAGGTATAACAAGTGTTTCTTGTTTTGAATAATAGTCCTATTTGTTTATAAGCCTCCGTGGCTTAGGCGGCAGCACGCCGGCCTCTCACCGCTGGGTCCGTGGTTCAAATCGCGGTCATTCCATGTGAGATCTGTGCTGGACAAAACGGAGGCAGGCAGGTTTTTCTCCGGGTACTCCAGTTTTCCCTGTCAAAATTTCATTCCAGCAACACTCTCCAATACAATTTCATTTCATCTGTCATTCATTTAATCATTGCCCCAGAGGAATGCGTCAGGCTTCGGCAGCCGGCACAGTTCATATCCTCGCCGCTAGATGGCCGCTGACCCGGTCAGAGACTGGAAGCAGGCTGTGGATTTTCATTTTTCCTATTTGTTTATAAGGACCTATCAGGCTTAATGGGAAAGGGATTAACTCCCATCCAACCCCTTGGTTTCACCCCTGCTTCGCACAACTCGTCCACTTCGCATATTTCTTGACGCAAATTGCCATAATTTTCGGGAATTCAATTATTTGAACTACGGTATCTTTTTAAACAATTGACTATTCTAAATTCTCGAGTACTTCGAATGTTCAAATGATTCGAACAAGGGAAGAATTCGGACACCCGCATTGTTCGTACATTTGAATAATTTAATCGAATATCCCAATGCAGCCCTATTTGTGACGCGGGTTGTCAATGGATAAGTCTGTTTTATTCGAAGAACATTGTGGAGATAAAATCTAACTTTTACGATACGAAAGAGGAAAAAGAATAATTTCTCAAGATTAAATTGGACATTTGTGTCGAATGCGGTGATACTCTTATCGCCTTGACGACAACGATAATTGGACATCGTTACTGCAACATTTGTATAGATCGCGCACGCGACCACAATAGAGCGGAACGACAATTGCACGACAGATCACAAGCTCTTTGATGTCGCTCCAATTTGCGGGCTAAACATCTGAATATGATCTCGTATTGAAGATACTACAAGGCATTGTGCTGCAATATGATTCAGAACTGTTCGATAATAGCTACTGTATTTGTATAGGGTGGAGAGATAGTCCTGGCAATAATATTAATAATCATAATAATGATAATAACCGAAAGTGGCAGTTACGCCCACTAAGTCGCAGTGCTTGGGTTCGAACCCCATCACCGAACACTCTTGAAATGGATTTCTGTGGTTTCTCATTTTCAACTCCAGGCAAATACAAGGACGGCACCTTCTATTGGGCGATGACTGCTTCCTTTCAAATTCTTGTCCAGTTTAATTCTTCTTTCATAAATTTCCCTCAGAGATTGGCGTCAAGAAAGGCACCCCGCACTCAAAAATATCCCACACATAGATATCCTTCTAATCTCACCCGAACTCTGTAGACGTGGGAATAATGAGGTGAATAGCTAAAAGTAGTAGGAGACTTCTATTACTTAGGAAGCAAAAATAAACAGAGATGGGCGAAGCAAAGAGGATATAAAAAGTAGTTTGGCTCAGGCAAGGAATGCACTTCTACAGAAAAGGAATCTGTTGACATCGAATATAGATTTAGGTATTAGGAAGTTATTTTTGAAGGCATTTGTCTGGAGCGTGGCGGTCTATGGACTGTTAGTGCAGCAGAAAAGAGGAGAATAGAAGCGTTTGGTGTTACAGGAGAATGACGAAGATCAGATGGGTAGATAGAGTAAAAAATGAAGGGGTATTAAGCCGCAGTAGTTTAACTGGACGAAAAGCAAATAACATTATTATTATAAATATAATAATTATTAGACTATTATTATGGTGTTTGAAGCCATTTTCACTGTTGCCTTAGTAATCGAAATTTGATGTTTTTCAGTCGGCCAACACGATTGTACCCAATTATAATGAATTATTCCCTAATCCTGAAAACAAATTACATGAGATTAATAAATACACGTCAAGCGATCATCATCAGATCCATGTCTAAAATTATGACTGAAAGTATTTACAATATGTACACTTACTTGGTTGAAGTAGTAGTTAAAATAATGCAACTGGTCAATATTTGTTAGTTATAGTCTGTGATGTTTTTCTTACTGAAAATGGTGGTTGAGCTCCAAATTTGATTGCTTAGTGTGAATATGTGACTGTCGTGAAATGGTCAGTTGTAGTCTACATGCTACTTAGCTGGTTGAGTCGCACGCGGTCCGGATGAGAGCAGTTAACTCTGTAATAACATTTTCCTAAGTTGGGTGCTCCTCTATCTTGTAATAAAATATAATTGGGTGAGCGCCAGTTCATAAGCAGAAAATTATGAACAATTAAACAATAATATTCTTTAAAGCACAGCAGAACTCTCCTTTCTTAAGTCGTAGGATGATACAATCACCAACCAGAATAATTAGATGAGAGGCAAGATACTTATACTGTAATGTAATTTAATAACAACTTACTCATGTGGGGAATACATATAAATGGGGCGGCTTCGGTGGCATAGTTGGTAGCATGCTGATCTTCTATGCCCAAAGTCGCGGGTTCAAACCCGGCCGAAGTCGTCGGATTTTTAAGAGCGTTAAATATCCCTCAGTATGCCTTCTTTCGGAGGGGAAGTAAAGCCGGCGGACCCATGTCATAGATTTATAGCATGAAAAAGAACCTTCCACTAACTATATTTATGTGAAGCCAAAATTTGTAGGTAAGAATTGATAATGTTTAATTAGATTCAACGTTCGCCGCCAGGTGCTGACTGCGATGCCATCTTGTAGCCAAGTCTGCAAGCTAGGTGTCGTGGACGGTAGCATTTGGTAGCAAAAGTAGGAACTACTGTACTTGAAATTATTGTCTGCAGTCCTTACTTAAATTAAAACACACACTAATACAGCCATCATAATTAACGCCGGTTATCAGACAGATTCTATACACACCCAAAGTACACGGGGCTACATGACCGCGTTGTCGCAGCCCCTAAACTAAGGAACCAACCAATCAACTACATATAAATGGTGGTAGTGGGATCCGAAGTAAAAGAGCAACTCAATTCCGATCTCTACTGTCGCAACAGTCCAAATCTGAATTCCTTCAAAGATAATCTTCTTCCTATTTCATCTCCATTATTATCTCTTGTCCTCCAAATAAACAATTAGAGTAGCTCTCTTTGCTGTACGCTCTTAAGGCATTAGTTCACGATATTACCACCTCAAAAGTTCCAAAGCCGCATCAGCCATCTTGCATGTCTTAGTAAAGCTTATTTAGTTCTGCGTTTCACCACAACAACAGCTTCAGCCGCCATCTTACACCTAACGTATATAAAATCTGTTTAGTTCTGCGTTTCTCCACAACATCAGATCCCTCAGTCATAGCAGCCTTCTTGCACGTTATTTACATAAAGTCTGTTTCCCATCCATTTTAATACCTTCTCCATAGTTCTTTTACTCCATGCTAGCAAATCAGGGTGCAGATTATAATATACAAATACAAGTATGAATCTTCTTAAGAATGCCACAATCACGCCTCCCTCCAACAGCTCATCGCAATTGCACCAGTTCACCCTTAAAAAGTTCCAATCATTGTTTCTGGACACGTTGCAACTTGTTCACTGTCTGCTCTCAACTCAGGAGAGTTTCCTGTGCGCGAGGATCATTTATCTTCCAGGGCTTTCCCCCTCTCGCATTCCTAAGTGTCTGTGTTCATCGGAGAAATACTTACCCCATACTTTTAGACATAGATTTAATTAGATCTGATGATGATCGCTTGACGATTGAAACCAGTCATCCAAGTGTATTTATTAATCTCATATAATATTATTTTTCAGAATTACCTGTCACAATTGGGTGCAATCATGTTGACCGACTGAAAAACATCAAATTTCGATTATTATTATTATTATTATATCGCCTGCACCACGCAGCCGCACCCCCCTCACCTCTTTTCTGCAGTGGAATCTCGGCTCAGTAGCTAGCCCGAGATTGTAGATGTTAATTGGCCCCTAGTGACATACCACCCTTGTTACAGAGGTGGAGTGCGGGAGGGCTGAGAGTGGTTCCACGACGTCGGGCGACCTGGATGGCGGCGACGCCGAGTGTGAGGAGCCTCAGGATGAGGTGAAACCCCGCAAAATCCGGCGCAGTCGTACCACCTTCACCACGTACCAGTTACATCAACTGGAACGAGCTTTCGAGAAGACGCAGTATCCTGACGTGTTTACCAGGGAGGAACTCGCCATGAGGCTGGACTTGAGCGAGGCGCGTGTACAGGTCAGTTTTGGTTTCTTCATACAATTAAAGAAGAGAATATTTTATCTGTCTGTTATGCTATCAGCCCGGACGTTGGTTGGATCCTGAGTGAAGACTGTCATAGGCTTGTTTATGCCGTAGAAACCCTACCAATATACAGTAATGATGATCAAAAGAGTCTTGTTGCTATGGTAGGCCCAGTCATCATCAGCATTTGGCTTGCCACGATGGGTGAGTGATTATCGTGTCGGATTACTAACCCCCCCAAGCTTGCAGGTTCGCTCCTGGCCGTGGTAAGTGATTTTTAAAAGGCGACAAAAATCACGACACGCATGTCACACGTTGTTGGCAATTTAAAGAACCCATTTGAATTCAGTAGGCCGTGTTCATATTGGGAAAATTAATCTCGGGATTTTCCGCCAACACAAAGTTCCTCATTTCTCTACTAGAAAGCGCTCTAGTGTCAAGGAGCTTAGATATCTAACCTCCTTGACTTTCATCGTGCTTCATGGAACAACAAAATTCGACATGCAAGCTGCCATTAGGTTCCAAATAACAAAAATTGCACCTGGCACCCGAGGCCATACGATAATATTATTATTATCAACATCTGAACATTCCCTGGCTCAACAAGCACAAAAAAAGAAATGTCATTATTAGTTTCTGCTACCAAAACCATCAAAGTTTCAAATCTGTAGGACAAAGGACTTTCAACCCAAGCGTACCTAAAAATGACAAACATATCATTGTCAGCATACGCAGTAGGCTAGGTACTTTGCTTCAATCTGTGTCATTTCATTGCCATGCCTCATTATTAAGAATTTAAGGGGCTCTGGAATGCTTAAAAATCTTCAAAAAATTTGAAAATGTTGTTTTTGTGCCTGTTCTCAATATCTACGAATCTATTACAGAAATCAAACTGAACATTTGTATGTTGGCGGCTGTGCGAAATATTTCACCGGCATTCTATATCTCCGAAACTATTACTCATATCACCCTGAAATTGTATACGGTGATAAAGGGCACAACTATAAGTTCACCTATGTAACTTTAAAAATCTGTTAACTACAAAACGAACATGGCGGCCAAGCGAAATTGAAACATTTAAATAGATGTTTCTCGTGATTTAACCATTCGAATGCAGTGAAACGTGGTACAGCAAATAACTATAGACTGCAAATTACAATGCACTGACATCTAATTTAGTTTAAATGTTTATATAACCTCAAGATGGCGACTGTGTGAAGTTTCAAAATTAAATTTTTATTTCTTGTGTTCTAATCATGCGATTGAAGTCAACGGTTGAATAGTGAACCTACACTATAATCCTCATCTAATAGTACATATCTCTATGGCCTACATGTATTCAAATCCAACATGGCAACCATCCGAAATATTTAGATGGTTCTCAATATCAATTAATCTATGACAGCATCATCATCATCATCATCATCATCATCATCATCATCATTTCCCCTTATCCAGCTCCTGCCGGGTCGGAGTGTTTATGGCACTTCTCCACTTTCCTCTTTCCTTCCACAATTCTTCTTCCACGATCTTGTCCCAGTCCAGATTTCTTTTTCTCACGCTGTTCTTCACTGAATCGATCCACCTTGTTCTAGGTCTTCCATTGCTCTCTTACCCTTGCACATGGCCTCCAGCATCTGTCTTGGTAATATATTTTCCTCCATCCTCTTTACATGTCCAAACCATCTTAGTTTATTCTTCTCAATTCTCTCATTTAGTTTTCACATCCCAACTTCCTTCCTAACATCTTCATTCCTCACTCTGTCTTTCCTTGTCTTTCCTATCATACTTCTTAGGAATTTAATTTCACTGGCTTGGATTCTACTCTCTTGCCTGCTTGTCAGGGTCCAAGTCTTAGCTGCATAAGTTAATATGGGTACATAGTACACTTTATACATTACCTCCTTGCTTTTCCTTGGTACTTCCTTACCCCAAACAAGTTTTCTTACATTTTGATAGAATGCATTGCTCTGCTGTACCCTCCTGCCAATCTCCATGTCCAGCCTACCAGTTTGCATCAATTCACTTCCTAGGTATTTGAACGTGTCCACAATTTCCAAACTCTGACTTCCAATTTTCACAGTGCCCTTTCCTTGTCTTTCCCCTCTTGTCATCACCATGGTCTTTTTTTTCTCTATACTGATTTTCAGGCCGTACTTCTGAATATTTTCGTTCAGTGCATCTAGTTGTTTTTGCACTTCTTCGGTGTTCCTTCCCCAGACCACAGTATCGTCTGCAAATAATAGTAACTTCATTTCTTTATGTCCATATGCTTCCTTTGTTTCCTTTACAATTTCATCCATCACCATTATGAACAAGAGAGGTGACAGCACACTCCCCTGTCTTAGTCCAGTCTTGTTCATAAACCAATCTGTCGTTCCAACTGGGGTCAGTACCCAGCTAACAGAGTTGTTGTACATTGCTTGCACCATTTCCAACATTTCTTTTCCCAGTCCCTTCTTAACCATGGTTTCCCATATCTTCTCTCTGGGGGACACTATCATATGCCTTTTCTAGATCTATGAAAGTCATGCCCAAATCCTCTCCATATTCCCAGTTCTTTTCCATCACCTGCCTCAAGCTAAAGATTGGGTCCACTGTGGATCTTCCACTCCTGAAGCCATACTGTTCCTCTTGCAACTCTCCTTCCACCTTTCTTCTCATTCTTCTTTCTAATATCCTTTCCAGTATTTTAACTATCTGTGATATGATGGTGATCCCTCTACAGTTATCACACACCTTCTTGTCCCCCTTCTTAAACACTGGTATTATTAGCCCTTTCTCCCAGTCTTCTGGTACACATTTCCGTTTCCACACACACTTTAGCAGTCGATACAACCATTGCATACCAACAGGTCAAGCAGCCTTTATCATTTCTACACTGATTTCATCCACGCCTGTTGCTTTTCCTATCTTCATTTTCTGTACTGCTAATTCCACCTCCAGCATTGTTATATCCTGTTTTAGAGTCGTCAGGCTGTGTCACTTCCATCTCACCTGTACAATTGTTCACATTCAATAGCTTATCGAAATACTCCTTCCATCGCCCCTTTATCTCTTCTGGGTGTGTTAACAACCCTCTATCTTCCTTTTTCACTAGCTTTGTAGTAACTCTTTCTTTCCTCTTACTTCTTAGAAGTCCATACAGCATCCTTTTACTGCCACTTACATTTGTTTCCATTCTTCGTGTAAATTCTTCCCAACTTGATTTCTTTTCTTCTCCTACCACTTTCTTTCACCTCCGTTTGCTGTCGTGATACTTCCTTTTGCTTTCTTCTGTTTGATCTCTGTTCCATTATTTCAATGCAGACTTCTTTTCTTTCACTGCTTTCCTCACTTCCTCATTCCACCACGGTGTCTCTTTCTCTTTCACTCTTGTTGACGTCCTACCACAAGCACTCTCTGCTGCACCAGCATATGCCTTTTTAAAGTGAGACCATTCCTCTTCTACGTTTTCCACTTCAGTAACTGGGATTTGTTGCTCCAATCTCTCCTGAAAATCTTCCTGTACAGCTTTGTCTTTCAATTTCCATACTTTTATTTTACTTTCTCTGATCTTCTTTAGGTTTTCCAATTTTTCCCATCTAAATTTTGCCACCACAGCTCTATGGTCCCCATCAAATGCTTCTCCTGGTAAAGCTGTCACATCAGCTTTCTGCGATTTGTCCTTTCCGCCAGAAAGTAGTCAATTACTGATTTTGTTCTTCTATCACCCCACCCATATCTCGTAATTTTCCTGCTGTTTTTCTTCCGAAACCATGAATTACCCACTATCAGTCCATTCCTTTCACAAAAGTTTACAAGTTCCTCTCCTTCCTGATTCCTTTTCCCATATCCATATGGTCCAATGACTTCTTCCTTTCCTTGTCTCTCGTTTCCGACTTGTGCATTCATATCTCCCATGATCACCATTTCTACAGCTGAAATCACCCTTTCTTCATCCTCCAGGAATACTTCAATATCTTCTTCTCTGTTTCCAGTGATGCATACACTTGTATGAAGTCCATCACGTCATTCTTCATCTTCATTCTAATTTTCATTATTCTGTCACTCACACACTCGACCACTTCAACATACTCCTCCAGTTGTTTCGAGGTTATCAGACCCACGCCATTTTTTGCCTCTTGGCCACCACTCCAGTATAATGTATATCCTTTCCTCAATTTCTTCCTTCCTTTACCTTTCCATTTCACTTCACTCAACCCCTTCATTCCAACCTTCTCCCTCTCCACGAAGTTTACCACCTCCTCCACCTTGCCTGTCAGGGTCATGACATTCATGATTCCCACTTTCATGCAGCAATCAAACTGAAATTTTGTATGTTGACAGAGGCTATAAACATAAGTTCATCTATGGGACATTCAATAATCTGGTGAGCACAAATCCAACATGGCGGTGACGCGAAATTAAAATATTCAAATGGCCGTTTCTCGCGATTTAACCATCGGAGCGCAGTGAAACTTGGTACGGTATATGCTTAGGCCTATATAAATTTTAATCCACTGGCATCCAATTCATTTAAAGTATTTACATAATCACAAGATGGCGGCTGAACGAAATTTTAAATGTCGTTTTTATTTCTTGTGTCCTAATCATGCGATTGAAGTTTGAATAATACACCTATACTACACAATAATATTCTTGTAATAGTACATAACTGTAAGGCCTATATATAAAAATCCAACATGGTGACCATCCGAAATATTTAGACGGTTCTCAATATCTACGAATCGATTACAGAAATCAAACTAAAAATGTGTATGTTGATAGAAGCAATTAATATAAGTAGGATATATGAAAATATGCTATATAGTTCTTCACGGAAAAACGTGTTCATAAATGAAAATAGGCTAAAAATTCATAATGTTGTTTTTGCACCATGTTTGTCAAGTCCTAAATATAAATCTCTCAAATTGGTCCGCGTGAGTTGGAATAATGAAGAAGGAATATTAAATGACTAACTTTCGTGACATTCAGTGTTTGATATGATCACAGTTATACAGCTAATGCGTTTAGCGAGTTCAGCCTGATAATTAAATGGTTTATTTTTAAGTCCACCCTGATTAAATAGCCTGTACACAACTTCAGTTCATGCCTCTTAATTTATTCACATCCAACCTAGTAAGGAAGGATCAGGCCACATAAATTACAGCGTTTTCTAATTAGTTTCATGCAACATTTTAGAACTCTGAACACTTCCAGTGCTACCAAAATAAAAGGCATCCTATACTGGACGCGGTATCATTAAATTTTATTTTGTGAGCTTAGGTATTTCACTGCTTTGAAACAGTTGGCTGTCGCTGAGTGATGTACTATTAAAAACATCACTCTCAAAGGATTCTTTCCTCTAAGGTGGGACGTTGAGGATAATCTGCGTTAAGACTGGGAGAAAGTACTCGGTTTGTGGATCAAACAGAAGTTGAATGCTGTAAGAGGATTTTGGGTAATTTTGTAACATTCCTTTTGCAAGAGAGAGGCGCTTACACATAAATCAAATCTCGCATATGTGATCCTTGCTACGTAACAATTCCCCCACCTCTTCAGCTTCTTCCTCCAATTACCCTGCAGCTCGTATTCAGGGTAATTTGCAACGACTACCGGTCTGAATTAGCACAGCATTAGTCCAATTTTAATCCTCTTGGCTTGCTCTGGTGGATGCATGAAGCCATGGAGCAAGCCGGTAAACACTGGAGCCTATGGTATGCGCGCTCTAAACTTGAGTCCTGTGTGTCTGCAAGTAGCAAGGGAGGAAGCTGGTAAACACTGGAGTCTATGGTGTGCGCGCTCTAAACTTGAGACCTGTGTGCCTGCATGAAGCCAGGGAGGATGCTGGTAAACACTGGAGCCCATGGTGTGTGCGCTCTAAACTTGAGCCCTGTGTGTCTGCATGAAGACAGGGAGGGAGCCGGTAAACACTGGAGCCTATGGTGTATGCGCTCTAAACTTGAGACCTGTGTGTCTGCATGAAGCCAGGGAGGATGCCGGTAAACACTGGAGTCTATGGTGTGCGCGCTCTAAACTTGAGTCCTGTGTGTCTGCATGAAGCAAGGGAGGGAGCTGGTAAACACTGGGGCCTATGGTGTGCACGCTCTAAACCTGAGTCCTCTTGTGCAACAGTGTGGAGGTAATATGGCGGTTACTCTTTTAACTTGGATCCTTTTGAACGACAGTGTGTAGATATCATGGTGCATGCGATCTCAACTTGAGTCCTCCTGGGCGACAGTGTGCGCTTTCAACTTCTGTCTTGAATGAATGATTACGGTGTGGTTAGAGTATTTTTAACTTAAATCCCCTTGGGTTACTCAATATAGTATTGTGGTAATATAGGATTAGTGTCGGGTGTTCTCTACTTGTAACCACTTGTGTTACTACAGCATTTGCAGAGTGGGGCAAAGCATGATGCGTACGTTCTGAACTTGATTCCCCTTTTATAACACTCTCTAGTATATTGAGTGTTTTATGAACATGAAGACTCATGGGTAAATGTAGAATGGTGTGTACGTTCTCAACTTGAAACCTCTCGGGTAACTGTCTGTAGTGTGATGTGTGTTTGTTGTCTACTTGAATCCCCATGGGTTACTCTCTATGGTTTGGTGCGTGGATTCTCAACTTGAATCATATTAGGGTAACTCTCTTCCTAGTATAGTACGTGCGTTCTCAACTCTAATCATCCAATGTAACTCTTTAGTAAGGGAGGAAATAAGTTCAAGTGTAGTACTCTGAGGGGATTATATATACTTCGGGAGGAAGCCAGTCAACAATGCAGGATGCCGTATGCGTAGGCTATATTACGTTCGGTCTTCTGTGTTCTACTAAAGCTGTCAGCATGCAGACCGCGAGGACAATAAAGTAATGTATGAAAACAAGAATAGAGACCTGCAAGGTGCTAGGTGAGTGTGTCGGAAGATTTAAGAGGACGTCACGTGATAATAGACTATTACGTACCAACTCAGAAATCTTAAACACAAACGACCGGCCACAAATGGCTGGCCAGTTGATGCCAACGTACACAATAGTAGTACTCTTGTGTTATTCCGCGAAGAAGCTAGTATTTTCGATTATAGTAGCGACGTGATTAATTGAATGTTGCTGTGACATGAGCTTCCTGAGCTACAATTTTATTGTCCTATTCAAAATAATTTGATTTATTTATCTATTATTTATTTATCGTATGGCTTTTAGTGCCGGGAGTGTCCGAGGACATGTTTGGCTCGCCAGAGGCTGTAGCTGCTTCAAGCGGACACCACTAGGGTGAGCTACAAGTTCCGTTCAATTTCAAGTAGTTCCAACTTTCACTACCAGATATCAATGATACCTAGTTGTGAACGTTGGAACTTTGATAAAGCGTTACAACGAAATCTAACCTAGAAATTTAGCTCCGAAGGCAGGCATACTGAAGGATTTTAACGCTCTTAAAAAACCCGACGACTTCGGCCGGGTTTGATTTTATATAGGTATAGCGTGATCATCAAAATGGTAGGAAATGGCTCTTTCCTGTTTTGCGCTATGAGACCAAGCGTTGAGGATTGTAAGCATGGGGTCTGGCTACAGCCACACTAGGATCCTCAGTCTACCAAGGTTAAGAACATTTGAATATTGCCAGACTCTGACAGAGACTTAGATCAACAATGGACTTTTATCATCATTTTAAATGAGGACGACAGTATGTTTCCATAATATATTAACAGCGCGCTTAGATAAGACTGCTTCACTATTACTTCCTATACCTAATTAACCATATCTCACTGCGACATCAAATGCTTATCATTCTAAGTTTGACCTTCGTCATAGTCAGACCGAGTAACGTGATGGTACATAGCCCTGTCATATTCTATAGTAATGTTCTCTATCCCTTATCGTTTCCATTTCTGTTTCCGTTTCCATAAATGTGGTTTATTTTACAGCCGAATGCCCCAACCTCATCAGAAGAGTTTATGAAATGCTCTTGTTGCTCCAATAAGGAGTTTGTAACATTTTCAACTTTCTTGGTCATGAACCTTATAAACAGATACTGGCACCTATTAGGGGCGAATGACCTCGCTGTACGGCCCAGTAAATCATCCACAGTATAAAGATGATCTTCATCGGTATCACCATCGTCGGATATTTTAAGAGTGTTGAAATCCTTCAGTTTGCCTGCCTTCGGAGGAGAAGTAAAGCCGGCGGTTCCATGTCATAGATTTATGGCATGTAAAAGATCCTTCCACTAACTAAATTTGTGTGAAGCTAAATTTCTAGGTTAGATTTCGTTGAATAGCTCTATCAAATTTCGAACGTTCTCCACTATTTGTCAGTGGTAGCGAAAGATGGAACTACTAGAAATTGAACGAAACTTGTAGCTCACCCCATGGGTGTGCGCTTGAAGCAGCTACAGCCTCTGGCGAGCCAAACATGTCCTCGGACACTCCCGGCACCAAAAGTCATACGCTAAATGATAATACCATCTGTATCATAGTCAGAATCATCATCATCAGTATCATTATCATAAGTATCATCTTCATCATTACCATAATCATCAGCATCAACATCATCAGTAACATAATTATAAACACTATCACAATCATCATCAGTATCATAATCATCATCATCATCAGTTTCCTCATCATCAGTATCAGTATTATCATCGATATCATAGTCAGAATCGTTATCATCAGTGTCATCGTCGGCATCATAGTCAGAATCATCATCATTATCATCGTCGGCATCATAGTCAGAATCATCATCATTATCATCGTCGGCATCATAGTCAGAATCATCATCATTATCATCGTCGGCATCATAGTCAGAATCATCATCATTATCATCGTCGGTATCATAGTCAGAATCATCATCACTATCGACATCAATATAATCATTCATTAAAAAATGAATATCACCATAATCGGTATCATGAGCATAGGCTAATCGTCAGAGTTATCAACACTATCTTCAGCATTCTTGTATCGACTTCAGAGCAGTGGCTGTCTTGACTCTGTATGATGTTAGGTACTTCATCCTAGCCTCGAATGTCACAATGTGATGGATGTGGCAACATTGGATCGTCTTCAGAACAGTGGATTTGTCTTGAAGTGCGGTTTGTAGTTAGGTACTTCATCCTAGCCTCGAATGTCACAATGTGATGGAAGTGGCAACATTGGATCGTCTTCAGAACAGTGGATTTGTCTTGAAGTGCGGTTTGTAGTTAGGTACTTCATCCTAGCCTCGAATGTCACAATGTGATGGAAGTGGCAACATTGGATCGTCTTCAGAACAGTGGCTCTGTCTTGAAGCGCGGTTTGAAGTTAGGTACTTCACTCTAACCTCGAATGTCACAATGTACTGGATGTGGCAACATTGGATCGTCTTCTGAACAGTGGTTCTGTCTTGAAGTGTGGTTTGAAGTTAGGTACTTCATTCTAACCTCGAATGTCACAATGTACTGGATGTGGCAACATTGGATCGCCTTCTGAACAGTGGCACAGTCTTGAAGTGCGGTTTGAAGTTAGGTACTTCATTCTAACCTCGAATGTCACAATGTGATGGATGTGACAACATTGGATCGTCTTCAGAACAGTGGCTCTGTCTTGAAACGCGGTTTGAAGTTAGGTACTTCACCCTAGCCTCGAATGTCACAATGTGATGGATGTGGCAACATTGGATCGTCTTCAGAACAGTGGCTCTGTCTTGAAGTGTGGTTTGAAGTTAGGTACTTCATCCTAGCCTCGAATGTCACAATGTGATGGATGGGGCAACATTGGATCGTCTTCAGAACAGTGGCTCTGTCTTGAAGCGCGGTTTGAAGTTAGGTACTTCACTCTAACCTCGAATGTCACAATGTACTGGATGTGGCAACATTGGATCGCCTTCTGAACAGTGGCACAGTCTTGAAGTGCGGTTTGAAGTTAGGTACTTCATTCTAACCTCGAATGTCACAATGTGATGGATGTGACAACATTGGATCGTCTTCAGAACAGTGGCTCTGTCTTGAAACGCGGTTTGAAGTTAGGTACTTCACCCTAGCCTCGAATGTCACAATGTGATGGATGTGGCAACATTGGATCGTCTTCAGAACAGTGGCTCTGTCTTGAAGTGTGGTTTGAAGTTAGGTACTTCATTCTAACCTCGAATGTCACAATGTACTGGATGTGGGAACATTGGATCGTCTTCTGAACAGTGGCTCTGTCTTGAAGTGTGGCTTGAAGTTAGGTACTTCATTCTAACCTCGAATGTCACAATGTACTGGATGTGGCAACATTGGATCGTCTTCTGAACAGTGGCTCTGTCTTGAAGTGCGGTTTGAAGTTAGGTACTTCATTCTAACCTCGAATGTCACAATGTGCTGGATGTGGCAACATTGGATCGTCTTCAGAACAGTGGCTCTGTCTTGAAGTGCGGTTTGAAGTTAGGTACTTCATCCTAGCCTCGACAATGTGATGGATGTGGCAACATTGGATCGTCTTCAGAACAGTGGCTCTGTCTTGAAGCGCGGTTTGAAGCTAGCCTCGAATGTCACAATGTGCTGGTGTGGCAACATTGGATCGTCTTCAGAACAGTGGCCCTGTCTTGAAGTGCGGTTTGAAGTTAGCTATGTTCCTACCGTTCCCCGACCCGCCTGTTGCCTCCCTATCAGGGGGTGTCGGCCTGCTATTGGACATCCGATTACCCTCCATTGTGGAGGTCTAACAATAGTCCCAATTGCTCTGAACAAAACACTAAATGATCCTTTAGCGCAAGGGGGAATGGTTTCGCAGAACAATTTTTCCATTTGTGGGGATTAATTAGTGAAATTGTTTCCAATTAAGATGCAATTCAGACGGAGTGTTGTGGACGAGCTCAAAGAGCGATAATGAGCAGTAATCGTGGGTAACAGATCATAGCCTGCACCGGGATTAGCCGAGGCTACGTGCCGGATCACGGAAGGGTGAAGACTTCTAGTGAAATATGAAATAAATTAGAGCTATTATAATGTCTGATTGTTCACATAGTTCGTCGCGTGGCCATGTGTCATCATCAATAATAATAATAATAATAATAATAATAATAATAATAATAATAATACTATTTTTATTAGAAATTATTGTACCATCTGGATTGGACAGGAAAGCTAATTTAGAAAGAGCTACCAAACTCCAGAAAGCATACCGAATAACATGGAATCACTATAATAAAAGAGTGATGTCACGAAATGCAAAACTACGGAACGTAAAATTCTCAGGAAAATTTATGGCCCCGTTTATGTTAATGGTATATGGATTAAAAGGAAAACCACAGACTTGTACACAGTAATCAATATGTTCACTGATACCGTGCGTAAGAAACGATTGAAATTCTGTGGTCACATCTGCAGAATGGACAACACGAGATAGACTATGCAAAAGCTGCTTGATATAATTAATTTAAAGAAGGTCAAAATCAGTTGGTTAGAAGAAATCAAATAGGAGTTAAAAGAAATAAACATTACAGAAGATAGCATCATGAATCGCAAGACTTTTGGAACTCTCGTTACAAATCACTCTTTCGACGAAAAACCTAAAATGACCACTACATGTAGACAAAAATGGACGGAGGAACGTAAGAAGGGGCATAGTGGGTTCATCAGGAGATTTTGGGAGGAGAAGAGGAAAACACCATCAATTCGAGTCAGCAAGTTCAAACGCGCTCCCTAAGTGGGCAAAACGAAGAAAGAAAGAAAGAGAGAAAGAAAGAAAGAATTATTATTATTATTATTATTATTAATATTATATTATTATTATTAACATGTACAGTTCTAGCTTTCATTACCCGTCATTGACGGAAGGATGCTTTTAAAAGAGTTCACTCCTCTGACTTGAACCCTTCCGTGATTGACGTTAAAACAGTTGAGCCTTAGCCAGTCTGTCGGATTCAGTGAGCCCTTGTTCGACTATCTTAGACACTGCACAGGTCTGACGAGAGCTAGGGAAGTTAGTTATTGTTGTTTTAAAGGGCAGAACAGCGAGGTCATCTGTCCATATGGCTAGGGACAAACAGTGCTGAAACCCTAGGGCCCGAACTTACTGAAGGGCTCTGGTTTGAAAATTAAGTTATTGATATTACAGCTATTCACTCAGTGAACACAATATTATCCCAGCTATTGGGACATGCGAATAAAAAACAAGATGTTCAGGAAAGAATATATAGCCTACTTTCTCCTAAATGCATGGGTATAACTCTTTGTCCTTTTCAAGGAGTATAATTGAATGTAGGTTGAAATACAATGTGTTATACGGATATTAAACATGAATATGAGGTGCCCTTTGCTAGGCTGGCTGCGTGGCTCAGGGGTAACGTTCTCGCTTGCTGGGCCCAAGGTTGCAGGTTCGTATCCTGGCGCAGTCAGCTGGCATTTGAGGGTGCGCAAATGTGAGGGAGCCGTGCCCGTAGATTTACTGGCACGTTAAAGATCCCCTTCGGGACAAAATTCCGACACCCCGGCGTCTCTAAAAGCCAGTGTAGTTAAAAGGGACGTAAAACCAATAACATTATTATTGCCCTTTGCTAGTGCTACCTCTGAACAAAATTTCAATCAATTCAGTTTCACCGTGTTTGAATTGATAGGGGGAATCGATTTGCACAAATACATGGTAGCTATCTGCAAATATTGGGCTGATGACCTTGTAGTTCAGTAAAAAGATGCTTCCCAAAAAAAAAGATATGTTGTTGCGGAATTTGGTACAGATCAAAATAATAATTAGGTTGGTAGTAATTTGATTTAATCTTTTAACATTTGGGTGGGCGCCATTACGTTTCCGTCAAGATGGCGACGATATAAAACATGACACTGAGTTGCCTTTTGCAAGTGCTACCTCTGTACCAAATTTCGTTCAATAAGGTTTCACCGTGTTTGAATTGATAGGGGGAATCGATTTGCATATATACATGGCCGCCATCTGCAAACTATTGGGCTGATGACCTTGTAGTTCGGTCAAAAAATTCTTCATACATAAAGGTATAATGTTGAACAATTTGGTAGATATCAGATGATTAGTTGGGTCGTAATTTGATTTAAGCTTTTATCAATTGGGTGGCCGCCATTTCGTTTTCGTTAAGATGGCGGCGATATAATACATGACACTGAGGTGCCCTTTGCTAGTGATACCTCTGTACCAAATTTCGTTCAATTCGGTTTCACCGTGTTTGAATAGATAGGGGGAATCGTTTGCACATATACATAGCCGCCATCCGCAAATAATTGTGCTGATGACCTTGTAGTTCGGTCAAAAGATTTTTCACACATAAAGGTATAATGTTGCAAAAATTGGTAGAGATCAGATGATTTGATTTAAGCTTTTAACATTTGGGTGGCCGCTATTACGTTTTCGTCAAGATGGCGGCGATGTAAAGCATGACACTGAGGTGCCCTTTGATAGTGCTACCTCTGTACCAAATTTCGTTCAATTCGGTTTCACCGTGTTTGAATTGATATGGGGGGGGGGCAGACATTCAGAGTACACACACACACACAGATACACAATTTTCCGCCCTGTGTTGATCTCATAAGTCTACTTTCATTTTTTGCAAAAATCGAAAGTAGGCTAAAAATTGAAAATAGTTACATGTGCTTATGGATTATAGAAGGGCTAATAAGGAAGACATGTTTCGCTCGTCAAGCAAGCATTATCAGATCAAAATATACAAGACAGAATAGCTACCAAACCTACAATGTCACCCACAAACGGTAGCTGCCCTCCAGAGGCAAAAAGCACGGCAGAATTCCTCGAATGAGTGGCAACTATTACTTTTAAAATGCTAAAGCATTAAGCATTCGAAGAAAACCTGATTATTTTAATATCAACAAGGTTGAAACACTGAGAAAATTCTACTTAGACCTACTTGTATGCCTATTAGTGCAAATTATTGTGTTGAACCCAAAAGGAAAAGCACCATAGTGGTATTTTGAAACTTAATAAAAATACCTTGATTTCATTCGCGTTTTACATTTAAAGGATAATTATTTTTACGGATAATACATTATAAGTAGGTTCAAACAATAACGTTAAACTTAAAATGACGCTATTCTACTCTGTACGCTTCCATTATGGGTGAGTGAGCGAGCGCGCGCTCTGTAGGTAATGTATTGGTTTACGGAACAAAAGTCTACCACGTAGCCCTGTCCCACGGACAACAGTCACCTTTATTGCTGCTTTTAACAATAAGTAAGAAATGTAACATAGAAGTTTCTTCCCGCATACGCTTCAATTGCTCAAAAGCACATACAGCAGGTTAGGTTAGGAAGAGTAGTGGTGTGCCCCTTGTTTCCAGCACTACAGTGGAGCTTGGCCGGTAAGCTGCTTACAGGCGAACATGAAGCTGGCAGTGGCCATCTTTGTGCCGCCATTGTTCCACTAATGAGCCGTCATGTGCTCTAATGTGATTAGTTAAACCGATTTGAATTGTTACGAAACAATTATGGGATCTTGTGCGGTAATGACGTTGGCGCCTGCATTTACCACATAATTAGATATAACTATGATTATATTGTTAACAATGTCAAAGCTGAGGAAACGGGCTTTGATTCTATTTATAATAATAGGTGAATGACATGACAGACTACAAGAGAGAATAGAACATTTGGTGAATGATATTCAATTGCAAATAGTGCTCAAAATGGGCGATATATCGTTGTTCTTGCAGAAAACTTTTATGTGAGATGTTGACATGATTGCAATCTATATAGACATCTGTATATCTACTGTATATAGACAATACTTCTTCCGCCCCAAATATGCTGGATGTGCCGATGGCCGAAACACATGTACTTAAAATGTTTCCAGATTTAACCTAGGTTAATGATTCAAAATACCCCAGTTGAACCAAACCTGCGTTCTCAGCGAATTTTTTTACGAAGTTGTATTTTATTTATTTCTTGTGTCGGAAACATACAAATGTGCAGTTGCTATACTGTACATAAAAGGGTAAAACTGTCTAATTAGGCCTATATAACACGTGCCCAATACTGAGCAACATCCAAGGCACTCGGAATGGCTAACAGGAGATCTTCCTCTGCCCAAGATGAATGGCACTGAGGACAATGAAGCATGTGTCTTGTGGTTTGTTCTTGTCCACATTCGCAAGACGAGTCACATGCACTGAGGCACCATATCCTCAGATTGTCGCGGAACTTCCACACCAACCAGCTTTCGTTGTGTCCGGGTGGTAGTTCTTCAGCTACTGGCATCCAACCGCAGGGGTGAAGGGTCGACGTCTTCCATATATCCAGCCTTGCCTTCTCCGGTGAGACGGTAAGCATCTCACAAGTCCTCAGGAAGCTCTTTCGGTACCTCAGCCGTTGCTGAGGACGATTATATCCATGCAGTGGGTGGGCGCTGTTCTCTTCCACTCTCAGCCTCTCCCTTTTGGCAGCCACTTCTCTGCGTACACAAGGTGGTGCTATTCCAGCCAGGTAGTAGAGCTTATCTGTTAGGGTAGGTTTTAAGCAACCTGTTATCAAACTACAGGTTTCGTTCAGAGCTGTATCTACCTGTCTGGCATGATTACCAAACTGGGGAAAAGTTGTATTAAAATATATTCAACAGAAAATATAAAACTCTAGTAACTGAATCCCATCACACTTTATCCAGGCTTTGGACTGGCTAAATGTCAAAGTAAAGGAGGAGTTTCCAAATCATTGTTCAGAGGTCATACGCCAGCGTAGGCTGCGACCCAAGGGACAAACATCCGGCCCCAAGTACATGGAATGCAAAGCTACGCCTCAGCTGGTTCAGCTGCGACTCATTGGGGTCGGTAGTCACGAGGACAATTTGTAGACTGGGCGTGATTTACGCACATTTCTCAGTGGGCGCTATTTTCCATGGGCACGATTTTCGTACAATCGTAAATCCCGCCAGAAAATTGGTAAACGTGTTTATCATTAATTCGGGAAGTAAATACATAAATATTTTCTTATTTTCTTTAGTAATTAAATAAATAAATAATTAAATTTTGAAGTGTAAATAGCGTAAAGCCTATTTTATAATTGAGCGAATTTTAGCATACATTTTTACGTTTTAGGAAATTTTTGAAACCATTGTATTTTGGGGGGTAATGTTTTTGAATAATTTGTCAGTCCTTGAAGTGTTAGCCCCAATAATGAGAATGTGGGATGACGTGTGTTACAGGTGTGGTTCCAGAACCGCCGGGCCAAGTGGAGGAAGCGTGAGAAGGCCATGGGTCGAGAGACGGCCGGCTTCATCCACGGGGAGTCCACAGGTAAATACAGATCCTTGTTCCCACTGAATAGTTACTGTCGACCAAAATATTATGTGCACTCGAGTTTGAAGGTTGTTTGTGAAGTAACCAATAGACCTACATAAAATCCAATAACATCATCATTTTCATCGTTTGATTTTACGTTAGTTCATGTCGGTTTGGAATTTTTATTTTATATTTTAATATCTTTTATCGCAGTTGGAACACAACAAGTGCCCGTATTTAAGCGTGTTTCAACCATGCGTCACATTTAAGAATTATTATCTCACAAACCCGTCATCCGATCGAATCCAAATTTTAACACAATATACATTGGAATGTTGTATAACTGGTTTATTAATTTCAAAATTTTGTGTGTTCAAGAACGAATGTTGTTATTATTTTTGTAAGGTAACTTTTTCTCGGCTCGGGGTCGTTGGAAAATGTAGTTCTTGGTTGCGTTGTAATCCTTATACATCAAAAGGTTATGCTGTATGACTGTGAAATACGTAAATTAATTCACTTATTTTATATCGGGTTGTATTTGTACGGGGAATTAAGACATGGTTCACCCGCTAGCCGCTCCGGGAAAAGCTGTACGTACAGCGTTGCTGATATGGAGCCCATCACTTCCGGGCTAGGCGCGCCATGACGCCTGATGGAGCCCATCTTGGCAACGTTGTACAGCTTTCACCGGAGCGGCTTACTGGTGAACCATGTCGTAATTCCCCGTACAAATACAAACCGATATAAAATAAGTGAATTAATTTACGTATTTCACAATCACACAGCATACCTTTTTGATGTATAAGGATTGCAACGCAACCAAGAACTACATTTTCCAATCACCCCGAGCCGAGAAAAAGTTACCTTACAAAAATGATAACAACTTTGTTTCTTGGACACACAAAATTTTGAAATTAATAAACCAGTTATACAACATTCCAATGTATATTGTGTTAAAATTTGGATTCGATCTGATGACGGGTTTGTGAGATAATAATTCTTAAATGTGACGCATGGTTGAAACACGCTTAAAAACGGGCACTTTTTGTGTTCCAACTGCGATAAAAAATATTAAAATATAAATAAAAAATTCCAAACCTACATGAACTAACGTAAAATAGAACGACGAAAATGATGATGTTATTGGATTTTATGGAGGACTATTGATTACTTCACAAACAACCTTCAAACTCGAGTACTCATAATATTTTGGTCGACAGTAGTGTTTTCATTATTAGCTGCGATTATACCCAGAAACTATGTGACACATAACGTGTTATTAGTGGCTTTGTTAACATTAATGTATATTTGAGATTAGAGGAAGTGCCTCAAAAGTGGAATACGTTCCGAAACCGTAACTTAATTTGTGAGAGAGCGGTAACCATACCGGTTTGCCACCTGTAGTCAAGTGAATGTTTCCAATGATTTTTTTTCATTCCACGTTTTATTGATGAAAACATTCCTCAGTAGTCAAAGTAGGGGTCCCCTCTTAGCAGACAAAGTAGGGGTCCCCATCTCAGCAAAGTAGGGGTCCCCATCTCAGCAGACAAAGTAGGGGTCTCCATCTTAGCAGGCAAAGTAGGGGTCCCCATCTCAGCAGGCAAAGTAGGGGTCCCCATCTTAGCAGACAAAGTAGGGGTCCCGATCTTAGCAGACAAAGTAGGGGTCCCCTCTTAGCAGACCAAATAGGGGTTCCCATCTTAGCAGACAAAGTAGGGGGTCCCCATATCAGCAGACAAAGTAGGGGTCCCCATCTGAGCAGACAAAGTAGGGGTCCTCATCTCGGCAGACAAAGTAGGGGTCCCCATCTTAGCAGACAAAGTAGCGTTCCCCATCTTAGCACACAAAGTAGGGGTCCCCATCTTAGCAAATAAGGTAGGGGTCCCTATCTTAGCAAACAAAGTAGGGGTCCCCATCTTAGCAGACAAAGTAGGAGTTCCCATCTTAGCAGACAAATTAGGGTTCCCATCTTAGCAGACAAACTAGGGTACCCCATCTTAGCAGACAAAGTAGGGGTCCCCATCTTAGCAGACAAAGTAGGGGTCCCCATCTTATCAGACAAAGTAGGGGTCCCCAACTTAGTAGACAAAGTAGTGTTCCCCAAGTTAGTAGACAAAGTAGGGGTCCCCATCTTAGCAGACAAAGTAGGGGTCCCCATCTTAGCAGACAAAGTAGGGGTCCCCATCTTAGCAGACAAGGTAGGGGTCCCCATCTTAGCACACAAAGTTGGGGTCCCCATCTTTGCAAACAAAGTAGGGGGTCTCCATCTTGGCAGACAGGGTAGGGGTCCCCATCTTAGTAGACAAAATAGCGGTCCCCATCTTAGCAGACAAAGTAGGGGTCCCCATCTTTGCAGGCAAAGTAGTGGTCCCCATCTTATCAGACAAAGTAGGGGTCCCCATCTTAGCAGACAAAGTAAGGTTCCCCATCTTAGCAGACAAAGTAGGGGTCCCCATCTTAGCAAACAAAGTAGGGGTCTCCATCTTGGCAGACAAGGTAGGGGTCCCCATCTTAGCAGACAAAGTAGGGGTCCCCATCTTAGCAGACAAGGTAGGGGTCCACATCTTAGCAGACAAAGTAGGGGTCCCCATCTTAGCAGACAAGGTAGGGGTCCCCATCTTAGCAGACAAGGTAGGGGTCCACATCTTAGCCGACAAAGTAGCGGTCCCCATCTTAGCAGACACAGTAGGGGTTCCCATCTTAGCAGACAAAGTAGGGGTCCCCATCTTAGCAGACAAAGTAGGGGTCCCCATCTGAGCAGACAAGGTAGGGGTCCCCATGTTAGCAGACAAAGTAGGAGTCCCCATCTTCTCAGACAAAGTAGGGGTCACCATCTTAGCAAACAAGATAGGGGTCTCAATCTTAGCAGATATAGTAGGGGTCCCCATCTTGGCAGACAAGGTAGGGGTCCCCATCTTCTCAGACAAAGTAGGGGTCCCCATCTTAACAAAAACTTAAAATTAAGTAATATTCTGAATTGTGCGAAACGTTGAAGGGCTAAAGGGTCCCGAAAGGTTTCAAATTAATTGTGAGTTTTGGAAAGCTCTATCAAACCAAAAATTATCAAATTTCAAAAATAACTTCCGCCCTAAATGCAGTTGCCGAGAATCAGCCTAAAATAGCTTGTTTCTTTAATCGTTTTCTTATTGATTCAATTTTAATCAAATTAACTAATTTGCATAGACTAATTCTTTCTGGAATGTGTTCTTTGGTTCAATACCCTCAGGCGTTTTTTTTTTGATATTTTGAAAAATATTCACACCGGAAGTAGTTATAAGGGCTTAAGTGAAACTCTGTATCGATTCAAACTAGCGCTTAGTGAGAGAAAAAGCAAACTGCTAATCTAATCGACAGGGTATGGTTGAGTTTCTGGTGAACAAAACAGTCTACCGCGTGTCATTATGCCGGCACCTCGAAAGAAACGTTTAGTGTATTCTCTAGGTTTGGAAACTTGGAGAAAGCAACAATTATTTTTACAAATGCATCAAAAAAGGAGTAGTGTTCATGGAAGGTCCAGTCCATGACATTGAATGATGTTAACATTGAGTTGCTTGTCTATAGAAGATACAACTGTTGTTTTTTTTGCATGTAAGATCTAAAACTATCTTTATGTTCGACCCTGACTATTATATGTCAGAAAACTGTACTATAATGAGGCTCATTATAACACTATTTTTCATTATGATACAGTTTCTCCCACCAATCAGAGCTCAAGAAACAGTTGTTTGACCAATTAAATAATTAGATGCGCTGAGTTCCACGGCCTTCTAATCTAAATGTCACTGCCTGGCCTAGTGTCATAGTAGGGTAAACGAGGAGGAAATGGTCAAATACAAGGCATTCTTTGCGTCTCATGCGCTCTATTCAGTACATAAAACTGGCGAAATCTCGACAGATATTTATGAATATAATAATAATATCGTATGGCCTCGGGTGCCTGGTGCAAGCTTTGTTAATTGACACCCAGAGGGTAGCCTGCATGTCGAATTTCGTCGTTCCTTTGAACGCTATGAAAGTCAAGGAGGTTAGATATCTAAACTCCTTGACACTACAGCGCTTTCAAGTAGAGAATGGAGGAACTTTGTGTTGGCGGAAAAACCCAAGATTAATTTTGCCATTGAACACGGCCTACTGAATTCAAATGGGTTCTTTAACATGCCAACAACGTATGACATGAGTATCGTGATTTTTGTCGCCTTCAAAAATCACTTACCATGGCCAGGGGCGAACCTACAATCTTGGGGTTGGTAGTCCGACACTATAACCACTCACCCACCGTGTTCGAACATAAAATAGTTATAATAATTATCGTCGAACATAAACAGTCGTATGCAACTCGCCTATAATGTTAATTAAGACACTCGTATGGAAATTATAAAACTCGCATACGCTCGTTTTATAAACATACTCGTGTCTTAATTATTGCCATTATAGGCTCGTTGCATAATGTACTATTATGGATTCTTCATTTTGATATAGGCTAGTTTACTGTCTCTCCTATGTGTTAGTGAACAAGTCGAGGTTGGTTCCTATTGAATGCTCATTATAGGCTATATTTGGATTGTACTTTATGGGGTTTCAAGCCATTTTTCAGTGTTGCCTTTGTAAACAAAAGTTTGGTGCTTTTCATTCGGTCAACATGATGGTATCGAAAAGAGTAGGGTTATATCCTAATCCTAGGATTATCGTAGTGTGTTTATTAATCTCATGTATTTTTTTCAGGATTAGGGTATAACCCAACTCTTTTGGGTACATTCGTGTTGACCGACTGAAAAGCACCAAACGTTTGTTGGATTGTACTCATGAGCGCCCTCTGGGGGGCAGCGCAAGGAGGGACCCCCCCCCCCCCCCTGGAATCACTAGAGTGTCCTGATTCTTCATTGTCACACCAGTTTCATTCATCTCCATCCATTCCATCTCTCATCCCGACGCGCAGGTCGCCCACGGGCGTCGAATAGAAAGACCTGCACTCGGCCTCTCAGGAGGCTACACGACAAAAAAAAATCATTAATTGAAGTTACTGATGGTTAACTCATTTAGATGCGGGGATAATTCCACACTTTTATTTAACTTAGTCATTTGGGATTATTTGAAAATATCTCCAGTTATTTAGAAAATCGGTGAACTGGATTAACATTATCATTTTAATGAACTGATTGCTATATTTTTGTCGATACATGGCGATACAACTACTTTTTTACCTCTTTTCAAGAAATGAACATTATGCCGATGTTCACAAAGAAAAGCGAACGACAAAAACTCTGAACTAAAAAGAACTATTCCTCCCATTCATGCCATAAAGATCATGTACTAAACGGTTTCAGAGCTGCCTAATAATGAATAGGCCTATCACGAAGCAAGTAAGAAATGAAACGAAAATTGCGGGGGGGTCTCATTATCAGCTAGTGAGAGGTAGGTTATGAAATGAAAAATAATACTTGTCCCCCCCCTCCCTGGAAAAAATCCTACGGGCGCCCATGATTGTACTTACTCTTTGTAATGTTCAGTTCCACTTCTTGGACAGTAAAATGTCATAAATTTAGGTCGAGTTGTGAAGCGAAGATGGTTTGCCGAATTACGCGTATTACAACCGTAGCTCTGTGCGTGTTATTTTGTCGGCAAGCGTGCAATAAACTAGCGTTCTATGAAGGAAACTTACCCATCAAGCATGACACAAAGGGCCCAAGTGATCAATGTGAACTTTTGTATTAGACAAGTCATCAATAAGAACAGTTTTCCTACAGCAATAATTCTGATGATTTCTACTTACTGAACATTGATATTATCAAAAAAAGAAACTAACCTCAAGTAAATGGATCTCTTCGCGAGACTAGTTTTCCAAACGAGTAAACTGCTTGATAGAGCCGGGTAATTGTTTTACACTAGGGCCAGTGGGGCTTCCTGTACAGTGGCGTATCTACGAGGAGTGATCAGGGGTATCAATCCCCCCAGAGCGAAATAATCAATATACGAAATTTGTAGAAGAATTTAATTTTTAATAAAACCAATCTTCGGACTGATGACAAATGATTGAATTATTTAAGTTTAAGTTATAGTCTATTTAATAATTTTAAAGCATTTATTTTTTGCCGTTGATATGTATAATTAGGTTTAAGTCACTGAAGTGGTGTCAATTTTGAAGACTTGCATGCCAACTACGATATTGTACACATGCTTACTTTTTAGCCTACTTTTCACATTTTGCAAAAAGGAGGAAAAAGTAGACTTATGAGATCGATCCGGGCAACTGTCTGTCTGTCTGTCTATCTGTGTGTGTGTCCCTCCCCTCTCAACTCCTAAACGGCTGCAGCAATCGAAAGCAAATTTGGTAAGAGTAAAGATCTATACCTGAATATCTCAAGGACACATTTGAAAATGATGTCAGTGCTACCATCTGCTGAAAAACCGCTATTGAAATTTGAGCTCCATGATGGATATCTTGGAAGTTATGCATGGGAGCTATTCCAAAATTGGCACACATATAGATACTAATATTTTAGTTTAATTTCCAGGAGGCCATACATGACACTGTTGCCAAAATGACTCTAAGTCTGCTGATAGTTCCAATGTTAAAAAATACGTGTAACTTCTTTGCTAACAAATGGATTTCATCCAAAATTGGGACAACAAAAGATCATAATATTTCAGATTATTTCTGACCAACACATGAATGACATTGTTGCCAACATGATTTTACGCGCACTGATAGATCCAATGTCTAACTGCATGTAACGTCCATGCTATCCATTGGACTTCAACCAAATTTTGTATTCTGTACCTTAAGAGATGGATCTCAGAATATATTCATTCACGAGGGCTGCCAACTGTAGTGCTCTATTAGTCTACATTATGCCAGGTATATTTCGAACTATGTAATTAGAAATTTCGATATTACCAACATAATTTCGTCATTATTCTAGATAGATCCATATAGATTAATCATTGGCATGAATCTTAAGAAAAGTAAGCTCTTTAGTCGTCACGGAACTACTTGTTCTTTTTTGCAAGCACTGATGTCCTTGAGGATGCTATTCTTGGATACTCAGACCGAGTTGGGGCCGTGTGTGTAGACTATGTGTATGTGTGGAGGGGATTATTTTAAAGCTATCCTTTTACCAAACTTTATGAGTTCTTACAAAAAGGAATTACGCAGGATACATGTTTGAGGGTAAGACGCAGACTGTAATATATGAAGTCTGTGTGTGTACACATACAGTAATCTGAGCGGCGACTGCAGGGGAGTTCTTTTGAAGCACGCAGCTCGGACGACGCATCTGACCCTTTGGCGTCCATTCATTGGACGAATAAATCCCTCGAGTGATGATATTAAAAACACGACTAATGGAGACGGTGATATACCAGTGTGAATAGAATGTGGAGGTAGGGAAGAAATTAATGATAGCTGCGCCAGGGAATTACACTCAGCCCTACACTTCTAAAAGCAAATTAGTGGTCGCGTAAATACCTACAGCCTGACCTTTCTTTTATCCACCACCCCGGCTTCGCCCGGTATCTTTAACGGTTTACCCAGCGTAAGCTTAAAAGGCGTAGTCTTTTTCGATTACAATGAACTACGACCTATATCCGTCTTCCGCCTCGGCATGATGGGTTAAATTCTTATATTATCATGGAGATAGAATGTGCAACGAATTCTTGTTAGACGTAATTATAGAATGGTGAGGTGCATGAAACACAAATCTCCCTTCTGTCCAATCTAAACTTGACTGTGTATTCTGCGGAACGAAGGCTGAAACTCGGGCGATAGGCTCGCTTGCTACCTAGGAAGCAAGTAATTGAATGGAGATTGTTGGAAGAAATGAAAACGTAAAAACATTTATATTGGGCGATGTATTGAAGATAAAGATGTGCTGTCCCAGACGTTTTTGTAGAATTTTTCATGCTGAACAATTCTAACACTCATAGTTGGCCCATACAGATATGAAACTTGGACTATTGGTGCAGCAGAAAAGAGGAGAATTGAAGCGTTTGAAATGTGGTGTAACAGGAGAATGATGATCAGATGGGTAGATAGGATTACGAATGAGGAGGTATGAAGACGACTGGGAGAGGAGAGATGTTTCTGGCGACTGCTTATGAAGAGAAGAGATAGGTTGGTAGGACACCTACTAAGACACCCAGGAATAGCAAGCTTAGTTATTGAAGGCAGTTTCAAGGAAAAGAACTGTAGGGGTATACCAAGGTTTTAATATGTTATACAGATTGCCTCGGATGTAGGGTGTGCTAGCTATGTAGATTTGAAACGATTAGCTCAGTACAGGGAGACCCGGAGAGCTGCATCAAACCAGTCAAAAGACTGAAGACTCAAACAACAACGGCTTACCCAGTGTAAGCTTAAAAGCCGCACAGACGGTAGGTTTTTATTCGACTCGATTCACTGAAATCGTTACTGCTCAGCTTCCTTTGGTCATAAATAAATAATTTTCTACAGAAACCTTCCTCGAGAAATCCTTTATATGATTTAGTTTTTCATACGCTGAAAATGCAATTTTATGAATAAATAAACGTGTCAACGATATCTCTAATCACAATTAAATTGCTTGGCAGAGCCGAGTATCGAACCCAGGTGTATGGAGTGGCAGCCAACGATGCTAACCACTGGCCTACACAACGAGTAAGCATTCTGTTTGAACATTTTGATGATTGGCTGAGTGGCGCAGCGGTAACGTTCTCACTTACAGTGCCTGAGTTTGCAGGATCGAATCCTGGCAGGGTCAGTTGACATTTGAGGATACGCAAATGCGAGGGAGCCGTGTCAGTAGATTTACTGGCACGTTAAGGATTATGGAACCCCGGTGTCTCTAAAGGCCGCAGTAGGGACATAAAACCAATTAAAATATTAGGAATATTTTGGATTTTTGCCTATTAGTCGTTTGTTTAGGGTCACCAAAACTCAAGGAGAGAATGGTCAAATTTGTATTTGAGTAGATAACAGCAGTACACTAAAACTATGATTTATCTACAGTAATTCAAAGGATTGAAAGGGTTAAGAAGTTGAAAGATAGCTAATCGTCTATTTCGCACGAACCGTGGAGTGAGACCATAGGCACTTGACCTGATTTTTGTCTCCGGCCAGGAGAAAATTCAACCTTAAGGGATCGCTCAATAATTTTGAGGAGCTGGAGTTCATAAACCAACGAAGGTATTCCACTGCTTTTTCTGTAAATTTAATGCGCGAGAGAAAATAACAATATTAAAACGAGATACTATTTCTCCCCTTAAAGTCAAGGAAAGGCTAAGGTGTCCTAACGACTGCAAAGATTACGCGATGGATTAGACCATGGATGTCCCCTGTGATGTCATAATCAATGGAAACTTTCTGTTATTGTGAACGTTAATGTGGAGTCTCTCTCACTTCCGGGGGCGATGAGTATTGGAGTGTTCTGCATTTTATCCACCAGGGGCGCATTTCTCTCTCAATGATTTAACTGGAGACAGTAGAAGAGCTCCTATTGGATGAGTCCATCAACCTAAAAATGGACCGTTCAATATTTTTGGGGGACTGACGTTCAAGAAGCAGAATGTCCTAGTTAACAAATTTTTTAGGAAGTGAGCAAAAATTATAAGAATGTACAAAACGGTGAAAAGCATTTTAATGATGTACATGTTCTACATTTGATTGAAAGTTGATATAAAAGTAGAAATAAAAATAAAAATTATAATTAAAATATACATATTATAATCATTAAAAAATTAAAATTAAAACAAAATTAAAAATGAAACTAAATAAAATGAAAATTGAAAAAAATAAAATAAAACAATAACGACAAAAACAAAATTAAAGTTGATTAATAAAAATAATAAAAATAAATAAAATAAATCAATAAAAATATTATTAACAATAATAGGTCTATTAAGAATAAAAATAGAAATAAAGTAAAAATAAAAATATAACATAAATAACAAGAAATAGTTCCTAGTCTCAGTATTGAACAAGAAGTTCCGTGAAGAGCTATACAGCCTACTTTTCATGCCAATGATTATTCTACAGTATATGAACCTATCTAGAATAATGACGACATTAAGTTGCTAATATCGAAATATCCAATTAGTTCGAAATACTGTATACCTGGCATAATGTATCCTAATAGAGCACTACAGTTGGCAGCCCTGATGACTGAATATATTCTTAGTTCCGTCTCTTACGGTACTAAATACAAAATTTGGTTGAAGTCCACTGGATAGCATGGACGTTACATGCAGTTAAACATTGGATCTAACAGCGCGCGCGTAAAATCATGTTGGCAACAATGTCATGCATGTATTGGTCACAAATAATCTGAAATAATATGATCTATTGTTGTGCCAATTTTGAATGAAATCCAGTAGTTGGTATAGAAGTTACATGCATTTTAAAATTGGACCTATCAGCAGGCTTAGAATCATGTTGGCAGCACTGACGTATATTAGTTACTCCAAATTCGTCTAGAATGCCAGGTACTATACGTGTGCAAAGTTTAGAGCTATTGGCTTGCATACTTTCTGATATATTGATATTAGGGTAACAAAAATAGGGACAGCACATATTAACAGTTGGCAGCCCTGGTTGCTCCTTAGAATACGCATAGTCATATCTGTTATGGTACACATAGCACATACGAAATTTGGTTGAAATCCAAATGATAGTATGGAAGTTACATGTATTTAAAGTTGGACCTGTCAGCAGGCTTAGAATCATGTTGGTAGCACTGACGTATATAAGTTACTCCAAATTAATATAGAATGTCAGGTACTATACGTGTGCATAGTTTAAAGCTGTCGGCTTGCATACTTTCTGATATATTGGTATTTGGATAAAACAAATTAGGAGCATTTATTAACAGTTGGCAGCCCTGGTAGGTCTTAAGAATACGCTCAGTCATATCTGGTTATGTACACATACAACATACGAAATTTGGTTGAATTCCGCTTGATAGTGTAGAAGTTATATGCATTTAAAAATTGGACCTATCAGGAGGCTTATAATCATTTTGGCAACACTGCCATGTTTGGCCTCCTGGAAATTAAACTGAAATATTATGATCTGTACGTGTGCCAATTTTGAAATAGCTCCCATTCATACTTTCCAAGATATCCAACATGGAGCTCAAATTTCAATTGCGATTTTTTTAGCAGTTGGTAGCACTGACATCATTTTCAAATATGGCCGTGAGATATTCAGGTATAGATCTTTACTCCTACCAAATTTTGTTTCGATTGCTGCAGCCGTTTAGGAGTTGATAGGGTGGGACACACACACAGCCGGACAGACAGACAGAAGGACTGACAGACAGACAGACAGACACACATTTGGCCGATCTCATAAGTCTACTTTTTCCTCATTTTTGCAAAATGTGAAAAGTAGGCTAAAAATAAAATTCAAAATGAAAACAAAATTAAGAATAAAAATAAAAAGTAAAAATATATAAAATACTGTCTAATAATAAAATTAACAATAACAATTAAATTGAAATGAAAAATAAAAATAATAAAATAAATAATAAATAAAAATAATCCTGTTTTAAAAATAAAATTGAAATTGAAATTAACATTAGCATTAACATTAACATTAACATTAACATTGAAATTTGAAATTGAAATAAAAATTAAAATGCTCCTCGCCTGATATAATTGGACACTCGTGTTGACCCACTGGAAAGCATTCACGAGACAGATGATCACGATGCCGCATGTCCCTAATAATTGATACAACAGTGGAGCATTGGCCTCATATCAGTTTGTGGTCATAAAGCCAAAGAAATATAGGGCTAACTTTTAACGTGCGTGCGCGAACAGAACATTATAATATTAATTTTCTTTCTCTATGTCGGGTAATGTTCAGTAATGGGAGTGGTGTTTGCACCGGGACTGATAGGTATCTACAGTCCGTGTTCTTATTTGTCCAGCATTAGCATGAAAGCATCGTGTGGGCAAAAGGAAATGATTGTTGTGTGTCAGTAATTTACTACCGTATTCTCATGCAGTTAATGTGCGGCGTAGCTCTGTGCATTGAATATAGCCCCACGGCCGTGATGGGGGGCTGCAGCATGGCCGGACATCGGAGCACTGTAAAAATACGCAAATGTTCGAGATAAAGGACAAGCTCGCAGTGGCGTATGCAGGATTTCTTTCTGGGTGGGTTTCATGCATACAGTAGTTGTGTAGGCTACAATGAAGAGTATTTTTTTATAAGAAGCAATAATTAATTAAACAATCTCTTTGCATGAAAACTATTTTAACTATATTTTTAACACAATAATAATAATATTGTATGGCCTCGGGTGCAAGCTTTGTTAATTGACGCCCAGAGGGCAGCTTACATGTCGAATTTTGTCGTTCCTTGGAACGTTATGAAATTGAAGGAGGTTAGATATCTAAGCACCTTGACACTATAGCGCTTTCTAGTAGAGAAAGGAGGAACTTTGTGTTGGCGGAAAATTCCGAGATTAATTTTGCCACTATGAACACGGCCTACTGAATTCAAATGGGTTCTTTAACATGTCAACAACGTATGACATGTGTGCCAACATTTTTGTCACCTTTCAAAAATCACTTACCACGGCCAGGAGCGAACCTTTATGGAAGCCTTCATATGGAGGTTATGGCTGTTTGAGCTTTTGGTTCTCGCAGTCAAGAGGCGCAGGTGCGCTTCATGAAAAGGGAGGTAGCGTGCAGTTCGCTACTCCTGTGGGGGTCCGGGTGGGGACACCAAGAGCCCGCTGATGAGCCAGTTTGGTGTCCTAGGCGAAACCCCATACAAGACACGGCACGAACCTAAAAGAATTGCTGAGTTTTAATTCGCTGGCCGTGAAAGCCAATATACCATCTATTCCTCTGTTGTTGAAACCTTCTGACGCCTGTACTCAATTTAACCGTTTTTTTTTCAGCGTATTCTGATGGTCATGAACCTATGTCCCACTGGTTGTGAGCTCCTGATTTGGTGATAAAGTAGTTAATAGGACACTATTAGATAGATTTCAAGATTTAATAATCTGCTGGATATTGACATGCAGGTGTGTTGATTCATATTTCTTCCCAATAATGGTAGATGGTTTGCGATAACAGCTCCCCCATGCGAGTTTCCTGAAAAGTATAATCCATTTGCGTGCCGGACAGGTGAGTTAGCCTATCGCGTGAGTCCAACCAGCGCACGTGAACATATCGCTTCTAATTGCCACATCCTCTTCTAGTTTGTAATAATAGCCGCATGATTGGTTGTCGTTAAGTAATATACCATATATGGAGGTCAAATATAGGCTGGCTAATTTCTTTTTAATCATAAAACATGCATGGAAAGTGAACTAATGGAGCCATACGCGTGTTGAGGATAGGCTATCTCCGGGCTGTCCTGCCCCGTCGCGAATTAGTTAGCGCACTTGGCCTTGGCCCAAAGGTCCCGGTTTCAATTCCTGGTCAGGCCATCGGGATTTTAATCTCCTGCGGTTAATTCCCGTGAGGACAGGGTGTATGTAACGTTTTCATCATCACTTAATCCCAGGAGGCCACACGACATTATTATTGTTATTATTATTACTATCAATAATAATATGTTGTTCACACCATTAGCTACTTACTAAATTCAGATCATTTACCTCCTTCCTAGTGTAGCATTGCTTAAGTTATGACTGCTACGTTTCTCTAAACTTGATACCTTCTTCATGTTTGGCAGTTATTCAATAAATAAATAAATTAATAAATACATAAATAAATAAATAAATGCCACACAACATTATTATTATTATTGTTATTATTATTAATAATATGTTTTTGACACCTTTAGCTTCTTACTAAATTCAGATCATTTATCTTCTTTCTAGTCTAGCATTGTGTACTTTCTTTAAAATGGATACCTTTTTCATGTTTGGCAGTTAGTCAATAAATAAACGAATGAATGAATAAATAAATAAATAAATAAGTAAATAAATAAATAATTAAATAAATAAAAAACAAATGAATAAATAAGAAAATACATTTACATGCATCTACAGTTACCACAGAAATACAGGTTGTCAGACAAATTGAGCACTGACCCAAGTACACGGGGCTGGTGATTACGATGTTCTAAGTCTCTAAAATGAATCAACAGCAACAACGTGAAAAATAAAAGTTCGGCGACCTTGAAGGACAATCTTGTAGGCTACGCTCAGTGATTTCTCACTACTGACCTTTGTATACTAAAATATATGTTATTGCTTATTGTAGGGGCTTTGCAACATCGTGGTCATGTAGCCTCGTGTACTTGAGTGTGTGAGGAATTTGTGTAGTAACCTTTGTTATTGTGATGGCTGTACACATGTGTGTAATTATAAATTTGGGGATAGGCTTGGGAAGGAGACGGCCGTGGCCTTAAGTTAGGAACAATCTCGGCATATACTTGGAGTAGAAGTGTGAATACTAGGGAAAACCATTTCCAGGATGGCTTCAGGTGGAATCGAACCCTCCTCTTCTCAGTTTTGCCTCACGAGTCTGAATGTATCCCGTTCCAGCCATCAAACCAGAATTAAAATTTAGTGGCAGAGCAGGGAATCGAACCCGGACCTCCGTGGCGACAGCCCTAGACCATGAGGTGGTCTATCGTGAGGAACAACCTTAAAAAGTGACTGTCCTGAATAAAGCACTGGTCGTGCACGTAATTTTTTGTGCCATAGCCGTTGTCATGGAAACACATATTGAACGGTACTTAGCCGGCTTATAAATTTTATTTCCCCATTTTTTTTTGCCTTCCGTGTCGATGTAGATACGTTACTCATACCACGATTTTGAATTAAATCGTTAACTGTCACTTGTTTGCTGAACATTGCATGATGGTCAGCCATCCATTGCCAGGGGGAATGAGACTGTTGCTACACTCCAGTTGCTCAACACTTACCAAGCTAATGCTAACGACGTTTATCAAAGACATGGAATTTATGTTGTCTCTCCGCTTAACTTAATCCAGGAGATATCGCTTTTTCCATTCATTGCTCAACGTGTGTTACGGTAACCACAGTGGAGGGTGGAATATTTGAACTAGGACAACACTGCGAGAGTGGAAACTTAACGAGACTAAGGTTGGTTGTGCCAGTAATCAAGAGGGTCGTTATCGGGTGGCCACTAAATTATTTAGCAATGAAAAAAAAAAATATATATACAGGGTGTTTCATAAATACTTTTACAAACTTTGGGGTTTGGTTCCTTACACCAAAACAAGAAAAAAAAGTTCTTACACACATATGTCCCAAAATCATTTGTTTTTGCTTTATTAATGAAAGATCATTGTACAGTGACACATTAATTGACAGCCTGTTTGGAAGTGTTTATCACATGAACTCTTATCAAAAAAGGTTCCTGACACCACAGATAAAAGTCTAACGGACCATGCAAGCCATGGAACGGGTCCTCCTCTGCCCAACCATCTGTCCTGGAAGATCTCTGTCAGAGCAGTGCGAACAAGGTGACTAAAGTGTGCAGGAGCCCCATCATGCATCCACCACATACTGTACGTTGTCGTATTTGCAGGGGCACATTGTCATGCAGTAAGTCTGAAAGGGTGTTCTGGATGAAGTCTCTGGAGACAGCACCTGTAAGACGTGCTGGTAGACCGTATGGACCTACAATGCCAGCCCACACATTAATCCTAAACTGGTGCTGATGGCGAGCCTGTCTGGAACACCTGAGCATTTGACAGTTTTTCCATCTGTCGGTGTAAGGAACCTTTTTCGATATGAGTTCATGTGTTAATCACTTCCAAAGAGGCTGTCAATTAATGTGTCACAGTACAATGTTCTTTCATTAATAAATCGAAAACGAAGGATTTTGGGACATATGTATATATGAACTTTTTTTCTTGTTTTTGGTGTAAGGAACCAATCCCCAAAGTTTGTAAAAGTATTTCTGAAACACCCTGTATATATATATATATATATATATATATATAGAGAGAGAGAGAGAGAGAGAGAGAGAGTGGTTGGAAATAACGTGAACAGTGTAGGACCTTGATGTTGAAAACTTGACTTGGGAATTAAGGCTTTAGGATAACAAGGCATAAACTTTACATCAATTATATTTCTCCTAGAAGGTTGCAAAACTAACAATCAAATATGAAATGAAAATCCACAGCCTGCTTCCAGTCTCCGACCGGGTCAGGAATGGAATGAATGAAGCCCCCATCTAGCGACGAGGATATGAACTGTGCCGGCTGCCGAGGCCTGACGCACTCCTCTGGGGCAATGATTACATGAATGACAGATGAAATGAAATGACAGTGGAGAGTGTTGCTGGAATGAAATTTGTGACGGGAAAAATCGGAGTACACGGAGAAAAACCTGTCTGTTCCCGCTTTGTCCAGCACAAATCTCATATAAAGTGACCGGTATTTGAACCACGGACCCGGCGGTGAAAGGCCGGCGAATCAAATATATATTTAGGTAATTTAGCCTCTGGTTCTATAGAATCTCCACCACATCGGACTGATCTTTCTTCAAGATTGAGTTGCTGATGTGAAGGAACGCCCTCGAGACACACGTTTGAGATTTGGAATAATGAACGTGGTCATCAGTTCTTTACTCTCTTCATCTCACCACGAATCGACGGTGAGTCCAACATCGAGACACTATGTTTATCCTCAAAGTCTTTCAAAGCGTAAATACGTTCACGTTGATTGTAAGATTCGGGTCTTATACGTGAACTGTGCAAAATGGGCTTTAACAGGAGCCACCATGTTAATCTGGATCCTCGATTTTCTTAACGTCACTGGCAGAAGACATGGAAGTCATGGACACCAAGCGTTAGGCAACATTCTTTGTCGTATGTACACACATCAAAAAAAGTTTTGCATCACCTCGGTTCCCAGATCTCCGGCATATAGACGTTGACTGTGTATATTGTATCCAAGATACAGTCCCTTTGACTGTTCATAGATGTCACTAAAACTGCTCAAAGATGTAAACAACCATGCATGAGCAGGGCCTATTAGACGGAGGGGGTACGACAGCCGATCAGTTCCAGTCATTCCACCAGGACGAAGGTACGCTGCTCATGTTGTCTGTAGTTCTACCATGCCTAGAAGGTCAATACCGCAGTTCGATCGCGTCCGCATTGTTACTTTGTGTCAAGAAGGACTCTCAACAAGGGAAGTTTCCAGGCGTCTCAGAGTGAACCAAAGCGATGTTGTTCGGACATGGAGGAGGTACAGAGATACAGGAACTGTCGATGACAGGCCTCGCTCAGGCCGCCCAAGGGCTACTACTGTAGTGGATGACCGCTACTTACGGATTGCCGCTCGGAGGAACCCTGACAGCAATGCCACCATGTTGAATAATGCGTTTCGTTCAGCCACAGGACGTCGTGTTTCAACTCAAACTGTGCGCAATAGGCTGCATGATGCGCAACTTCACTCCCGACGTCCATGGTGAGGTCCAGCTTTGCAACCCCGACACCATGCAGCGCGGTACAGATGGGCCCAACAACATGCTGAATGGACCCCACGGAATTGGCATCACGTTCTCTTCACCGATGAGTGTCGCATATGCCTTCAACCAGACAATCGTCGGAGACGTGTTTGGAGGCACCCTGGTCAGGCTGAACGTCTTAGACACACTGTCCAGCGAGTGCAGCAAGGTGGTGGTTCCCTGATGTTTTGGGGTGGCATTATGTGGGGCCGACGTACGCCACTGGTGGTCATGGAAGGCTCCGAAACGGCTTTACGATACCTGAATGACATCCTCCGACCCATAGTGCAACCATATCGGCAGAATATTGGAGAGGCATTTGTCTTCATGGACGACAATTCTCGACCTCATCGTGCACATCTTGTCAATGCGTTCCTTCAAGATAACGACATCGCTCGACTACAGTGGCCAGCATGTTCGCCAGACATGCACCCTATCGAACATGCCTGGGATATGTTGAAAAGGGCTGTTTATGGACGTCTTGACCCACCAACCACTCTGAGAGATTTACGCCGAATTGTCGTTGAGGAGTGGGACAATTTGGACCAACAGTGTCTTGATGAACTTGTGGATAGTATGCCACGGCGAATACAGGCATGCATCAATGCAAGAGGACGTGCTACTGGGTATTAGAGGTAGTGGTGTGTACTGCAATCTGGACCACAAATGCTGAAAGTCTAGCTGTATGATGGTACAACATGCAATGTGTGGGTCTCATGAGCAATAAAACGAGCTGAAATGTTGTTTGTGTTGATCTCTATTCCCTTTGTATTTAACGGTTCCGGAACTCTTGGAACCGAGGTGATGCAAAACTTTTTTTGATGTGTGTATGTTCACTAAATCTATCAGCACCTGTTTCGACACTACAGTACATAGAGAAACATAACTTTATTTTGTTATCTGTCTCCATCAGGTTTGCTTGTAAAACGGCGTAACCGTCAAAGCCTCCCCCCTTAAGAAGACCACGAACTTGATCAAGTATATTTTCTGTATGGTTCTGGTTGATCCTTAGTACATTTTACATCGTTCTCAGGAAATTTAAGCATAACATTGAGCCTGCCTTCAAACAGCCATTCAGTTTTTTCTTCTTCTTTTCCACCTAGAATGGTGGTGAAACGTGGGGGTCCCTTATAAAAGGTGCGTTCAAAAAGTAACGAGCCGGAGACTGGAATGCGCAAACCGGTGACTACATCGGCTAATCGTTGCGTGTGTAACGAGGCGTGGTTCCGACCAGAGCGTGGAAGGTCACAGCCCGTCGCTAGAGGGCACGTGTGCACGTCACGTGACGATACAAAGTGAGCAGCAGCATGCATCAATCGTCCAACGCTGCCAGTCGCATTGCAAAGAGTGACATGGAGGCGTCAACCGAAGAGCAAAGAGGTGTTGCACGGAGTAGGGGGAACGGACATGCATCACTGAATGTCACAAGTGTACTGCATGTCCCTTGCAAGGGTCAAGGCGTGGCACAAGCGCTTCTGAGAAGGACGTTTGTCGTTAGCCGATGATGCCCGGTCTGGGGCACCCCCCTGCATTACCGATGACAAACTCCAGCTGGTTGATGCACTCATTACCCAGGACCGTCGAGTGACAGTGAACGCCATAGCCGCCGTGGTCACTCCACGACAATGCACGACCTCATACGGCCAACACAGTCGCGGCACTCCTGCAGAAATTCAACTGGGAGGTTCTCGGCCACCCTCCATACAGTCAAGACCTCTCTCGCTGTAATTACGCCATGTTTGGTCCCCTGAAAAGGGCTCTGCAGGCCCAACGATTCACCTCGGACGCCGACGTCCAGCTGTACGTGCGGAACTGGTTCACATCGCAGCCCAGGGAATTTTATGAGATAGCCATTCGCCGCCTGTGTCACAGTGGGACAAGTGCCTCAACAGCCAGGGCCAATACTTCTAATATAGGCCTAGAGGTACTGGTTTCTGTAGTTATGCCTCCGGCTCGTTACTTTTTGAACGCACCTTATACAAAGCACATAGCACTTCTTTACTGCGAGAGATGACAGATTCCACAGCCTTTCTCCGCCCTATAGAGGTTTTCAAAAAGATGACTTGTGGGCTTTCACGACCAATTAACTATTTTATTACCATTTTTATAATGTTTTTGCTGCCAAGTAGATCAATTAAAATTTACTTACTTTACTTATAGGAATAATCTGACTGGGAAAGGCTAGTGGTTGTTGGTGTATCGTGCTATATACATTTTTATTTTGTTTGCAATATCACCCCATACCGTATATAAATCTCTGAGCCGATCCGAGCTGCAAAGAGGGATAATTACGCCCTCTTGGCGAGCTCACCCCAGACAATGGCGCAGGATTATGTACGGAACACAGAAATACGTAACGGATGTAATTGATTTATTTGAAGAGAGATTGTCCGTTCTGTTCAATGAACCCCCCAGCCCACACAAACAATCGATGAGCTGTGGATTTACTGGCGAGTACCAGCCTCTAGATGACTTCTCTTTCTATAGAACCAATTAATGATCTCACACGGAGTTTACCTGTGACATGTGAGAGGTAGGCCTACTCACAAGCACCCTTTCTCGTGAGAGGAAGTACCTTTGAGGACAACTTGCCCTAGTTTAGGGTTGCAAGCCGGTAAATCGGTCACCAAAGATGTCGAGGTAAAAGCATTTAGGGTAAAATAAACTCAACATTTCGAATAAAAATAAAATATTAACTGACAATACTTGAAACCTTCTAAAATATTCGCAAATGCAAATAATACAATAATAATGTATAGTATTTATTTAGGGGGAAGAAACGAATTTATGCACATAGTGTCGGGCTCCTGAGTGGCAGACTAGCTACTAAATCTCCCCCCCCCCCCCCTCCGTTACTTCTAAACACTAGCGTGGAACCGTTTATCGCAGGCTGTTCCAGCCGAGCAACTCGCCGGTGAGCAGCCGAGTACTCGCGCCTTGAGTGAGTAAACCTTCAACATGCAATACAGCTCTGCTGTGGGGGCTGCCGTCACTGCGCCGTGAAGATATCAAGGAAGCGTTTGGACTTGTTTTATGACCTTCGCCCAGTGACGTATTGGCTATCACCCCCAGCCCTTCTCCAACCGTGCTCCGAGCATCACTGCTGAGTACTCGCGTGTACGCATACTCAAACTCGTTGATTTGGAACAGCCTGGTTTATCACATTACTTCAGGCTAGAGCCATTTAGTCTTTGCCCGTAGGACACAAATCCACAGTGGCAATCCAGATCTGTTTTCTTTGTTCGGAGGATATTCTGAACAAAACTTGCTACCAGCTTCCAATTTTCTTCATTTTGTAGCATCACCTTAACAATGTTGTCAGGAGACATCTCTACCTCAATGTGCTCTATTTTGGACCCATCGTCCACAAGAGAAGGAAAGGAAGATTGTAGTTTTACGTGACCGTGAATCTTGTGATTATGAGCCACGGGACCTCCTTTTTACGTGGAATCCGAACCACAGGACATCTCACTTCGAAAATCTCACATGCATTGGCCGGGAATCGAATCCAGACCGCCTTGGTGAGAGGCATACAGCTAGACCGCTGAGCCACCACGCCCCCTTCCACAAGAGAAGAAGGTGTGATTAGCATTTCTAGTTCATTAATACAACAGATGCAATCTGGTGAATCCATTTTCCCCATCTTCTTAAGATAGGAACAATAGTACCCATGCCCAGTCAAGGACCAACCTCACCATGTTTCCTCTCTGTGCAAACCTGCACCTGAGGGATCATCCTCTTAGTCCACTGGCTTCGGTCTCCTTGCTCCCATTTGATCTGCCAATTATGAAAGGTTTGTACTCGTGCTGTTCGCCTTGCATTTTGTAAACCTACCTCAGATTTCCTAATAATAATAATAATAATAATATTGAAGCACAGAAGTTTCAGAGAAAGATCCTTAGGAAGCTTTAAATAATAATTAATATCGTATGGCCTCGGGTGCCGGGTGCAAGCTTTGTTATTTGACACCCAAAAGGTAGCTTGCATGTCGAATTTCGTTGTTCCTTGAAGCACTATGAAAGACAAGGAGGTTAGATATCTAAGCTCCTTGAACACTATAGCGCTTTCTAGTAGAGAAATGAGGAACTTTGTGTTGGCGGAAACTCCCGAGATTAATTTTGCCATTATGGACACGGCCTACTGAAATCAAATGGGTTCTTTGACATGCCAACATCGTATGACATGGTGTCGTAATTTTTGCCGCCTTTCAAAAATCACTCACCAGGAGCGAACCTGCAAGCTCGGGGTTGGTAGTCCGACGCGTTGACCACTCACCCATCCTTAGGAAGTTAATGGGCCCGAAGATTGTAGCAGGACAATACAGGTTGCGAGGAAACACAGAATTGTATCAAAGTAACGAACGACTGTTGGAATCCATAAAGAAGAGAAGACTCAAGTTCTATGGTCACCTATTTAGAATGGACGAAAGGAGGTGGACAAGCAGGAAGGATCTGTAGAAAATGGGTATGAAGCGCCAAGAGAATCAAGTACCGACGGGAGGTCTAACTGCAGAAGGCAAGCTAAGCAGCGGATAGACAGTGGAAAGGAGACAGCCTGCCAGGGAAAGAAAGGAACGATACTGGGCTATGTAACAGTTCTTTGACGTGGTTTTTAATGGCCGTAATCGAAATAAATAATAATACTGATAACAATCCCTCCCTATATTATTCTGCTAAGGTCCCATTCCAGTTTTGTACCGAAAATAAGGTCCCATTAACACCAACCTACACATATGGGGTACCTACAGGTTCAGCATTACCCAATGCGTAAGCGAAACACTCTCACTTACACTTTTAAATGCCTCAAATTAAATAAATACATTAAAACATGTATATTTACAATGAAATAATGAAAGAATGCAACACGGTAACCATTGTAACAGAATCTCACAGGTCCAACTATTTCTGTAAGACGCAATACAATTCCAATTATTACATTACTGTGAAACTTTCCAGACGGTTATAAGGCTATCACTCAACCAAATTAAGTTGTAAAATTCATCAATACATACTGTATAATGCACTTAAGGGGATCAAGGAGCACTCTAGAATTTGTTCACGCAATTTTCACGTGTGAGTGTGGTACGAACGATCTTTTTCACCCGACTATAAAGGTTCTCCGAAAACCACATTTAAAGGCCCTTAAATTAGCTGTGTCTGTGATATTCCCACAAAACTAACTTCGCTCTGATATACCTATGAAGGAATGGGAAACCCCTAACCACTGCACCAGTAGCTGAATTGATAAAGTCTGATTATTCATACCAAGGATAAATCAGTCATAGCATTCATGATTGAGATTTTGCTAAGTGTACTCTTTACAACTAGAATATTCGTGGGCGAAGCCGCGACGGGTAACGCTAGTATTAATAATAATATTAACAATAGTAACTGAATCATCGTAAATGTCTTCGTTTATTGGGTCCGTATTCACAATGTTAATTTTAGTGATCTACCGGTACCTGGATAGTGTTTATCATGTTTACCACCTTACATCTAATTTAACGGGACATGTTTCTGGAGCTGTGATATGCTTTTGAATTAGCCTACCAATGAATCTAAAACACAAACTCATTTTAACATTTAATATCCACTTGTGTTGAACATTATTTTGATGACTTCTGGAGTCCTCCAAGAAAATCACCAAAATGATTTCTAATATCTAAATCAATATCTGATGGCAACATACTGTATTTCTTGTGTGTCGGAAAATCTCATTTTATATCTTCTTTGTTTCCTCCATCAGTGCTAGTTTCTCTTCCCAAGTAACAGTCATCATAACCGAGTTCTAACCCTCAAGCGACTGGCATAATATCCTTCTGAATTAATGGATTTTTCACAGAAATCCTGTTGACAGTTTTATCTAAACTATTGGGCCCACGCGAGAACTCTTGTAAGTGTAAGAACCACCCGTCCTACTTTACTGTTATGCAGGCTCGACGCTATACATTTCTAGAAGGGGCTCAGGTCTTATTTATTTGTTTAAAACGCACTTTATAAACAAATAAATATATTTCCGTTGAGTTTTCAAGAAATGCAAGATTTTTCCTGTGCTATTGAGACGATTTGGAAGATTTTGTACAAACTGCACCTTCTAACTCCCTCTGGTTTAAGAGTTCGAGTTTTGAGTGACATACACGTTAGCGTTTTATCCATTCTAGAAACCCACCCAGGCTTCGCCCGGTATCTTAAACGGGTTCCCAGCCTAAGCTTAAAAGGCGTATTTTTTTCGATTTCAATGAACTACGACCTATATCCGTTTTCCAACTCGGCATTATGGGTTAAAATCACTGACTGGGCTATTAATTATATTATTATGGAGATAGCATGTTCAACGAATTCTTGTCGGACGTAATTTAAGAATGGCGAGGTGCATGAAACGCCAATACCCCTTCCGTCCAATCTAAACTTGACTGTGTATCCTGCGGAATGAAAAGTTCACAGGCGAAACGAAGAAAAGCCGAGTTGCACTTCCAGGGAAACTCCTAACATATCCACTCTTCTCTGAAGTCTTAACTCGACACGACTCGACAGTTTGCTACTGGCTGTAACATGGGTGATAGGCTCGCTCCCTAGCTAGCTCGTAAACTTTCGCAGAGGAGTTTGCTGGAAGAAATTAAAAAGTATTACAGTGGGCGATGTATTGAAGATAGAGATAGCCTATGCTGTCCTGGACTTGTTTGTAGAACGTTTCATGCTGAACAATTCTTACACTTATAGTATTAGATATTTTTACCGGTTAACCCAGCGTAAGCTTAAAAGGCGCACGAACGGCAGATTTTTGTCGACTTTTTTCACCCAAATCATTGGTGCTCAGCTTACTGTGGTCATAAATAAATTATTTTCCACAGAATCTTTCCTCGAGAAATCCTTCACAGAATGGTGAAAACCGCATCAAAATCCATCCAGTGGTTCTCAAGATCACCCGGAACGTCCAAGAATCGGGGACTTTGCTATATACTAAGTAGAGATAAGAGTCTCGGTAATTCGAGTTAGACGGGACCGAGAATGTTCCATAGTTTATCTCGAATTATGGAAAAACTTGGACTTACGAAATTACACTTTTGTCAGAACTCATAGAGAATAAAATCAAAACATAAGTGATTTGTTTAAAATTTATTTTTATTTTTTAGCTTATGTCTTTTATTGCCGGGAGTGTCCGAAGACATGTTCGGCTCGCCAGAGTGTGTAGCTCATTCTATGCGGACACTCATGGGGTCGTGTGGAGTGTTGTCTGGGGAGGAAAGTTTGAAAGTAAGGACGAGGGATTGGAAGGTAGCGGCTGTGGCCTATAGTTAGGGACCAACCCCAGCATTTGCCTGGAAGGAAGATGGGAAACCACAGAAGACCATGTTCAAGGTTGCCGGCGCGGCGGGGGGGATTCGAACCTCCTCGCCTCCCAGATGTGAGCGGCTTCCTGCAGCCATGCCGTTACGACCACGGCTAAGGCTTCGATCACATTGGAGGCTCGTTTGTGCAAGTAAATTGGACGCGCGCGCGTGCGCAAGCGGGCACATATAAACAAAATCTGTAGGAGAGCGACAGGAACAAGTGGTGACGTGTCCATCGTCGCTCACACTGCCCGCCACAAGCAAGTGCACGCTTGCGCAAGCTTGCACATACAAACAAAATCTGTAGGTGAGCGACAGAAACAAGTGGTGACGTGTCCATCGTCGCTCACACTGCCCGCCACAAGCAAGTGCACGCTTGCGCAAGCTTGCACATACAAACAAAATCTGTAGGTGAGCGACAGAAACAAGTGGTGACGTGTCCATCGTCGCTCACACTGCCCGCCACAAGCAAGTGCACGCTTGCGCAAGCTTGCACATACAAACAAAATCTGTAGGAGAGCGACAGGAACAAGTGGTGACGTGTCCATCGTCGCTCACACTGCCCGCCACAAGCAAGTGCACGCTTGCGCAAGCTTGCACATACAAACAAAATCTGTAGGTGAGCGACAGAAACAAGTGGTGACGTGTCCATCGTCGCTCACACTGCCCGCCACAAGCAAGTGCACGCTTGCGCAAGCTTGCACATACAAACAAAATCTGTAGGAGAGCGACAGAAACAAGTGGTGACGTGTCCATCATCGCTCACACTGCATGCCACAAGCAAGTGCACTCTTGCGCAAGCTTGCACATACAAACAAAATCTGTAGGTGAGCGACATAAATAAGTGGTGACGTGTCCATCGTCGCTCACACTGCCCGCCACAAGCAAGTGCACGCTTGCGCAAGCTTCCACATACAAACAAAATCTGTAGGAGAGCGACAGAAACAAGTGGTGACGTGTCCATCGTCGCTCACACTGCATGCCACAAGCAAGTGCACGCTTGCGCAAGCTTGCACATACAAACAAAATCTGTAGGAGAGCGACAGAAACAAGTGGTGACGTGTCCATCGTCGCTCACACTGCCCGCCACAAGCAAGTGCACGCTTGCTCATGCTTGCACATACAAACACAATCCGTAGGTGAGCGACAGAAACAAGTGGTGACGTGTCCATCGTCGCTCACACTACCCGCCACAAGCAAGTGCACGCTTGCGCAAGCTTGCACATACAAACAAAATCTGTAGGAGAGCGACAGAAACAAGTGGTGACGTGTCCATCGTCGCTCACACTGCCCGCCACAAGCAAGTGCACGCTTGCGCAAGCTTGCGCATATAAACAAAATCTGTAGGAGAGCGACAGAAACAAGTGGTGACGTGTCCATCGTCGCTCACACTGCATGCCACAAGCAAGTGCACGCTTGCGCAAGCTTGCACATACAAACAAAATCTGTAGGAGAACGACAAAAACAAGTGGTGACGTGTCCATCGTCGCTCACACTGCCCGCCACAAGCAAGTGCACGCTTGCTCATGCTTCCACATATAAACACAATCCGTAGGTGAGCGACAGAAACAAGTGGTGACGTGTCCATCGTCGCTCACACTGCATGCCACAAGCAAGTGCACGCTTGCGCAAGCTTGCACATACAAACAAAATCTGTAGGAGAACGACAGAAACAAGTGGTGACGTGTCCATCGTCACTCACACTGCCCGCCACAAGCAAGTGCACGCTTGCGCAAGCTTGCACATACAAACAAAATCTGTAGGAGAGCGACAGAAACAAGAGGTGACGTGTCCATCATCGCTCACACTGCCCGCCAGAAGCAAGTGCACGCTTGTGCAAGCTTGCACATACAAACAAAATCTGTAGGAGAGCGACAGAAACAAGTGGTGACGTGTCCATCGTCGCTCACACTGCCCGCCACAAGCAAGTGCACGCTTGCGCAAATTTGCACATACAAACAAAATCTGTAGGAGAGCGACAGGAACAAGTGGTGACGTGTCCATCGTCGCTCTCACTGCCCGCCACAAGCAAGTGCACGCTTGCGCAAGCTTGCACATATAAACAAAATCGGTATTAGAGCGACAGGAACAAGTGGTGACGTGTCCATCGTCGCTCACACTGCACGCCACAAGCAAGTGCACGCTTGCTCATGCTTGCACATATAAACACAATCCGTAGGTGAGCGACAGAAACAAGTGGTGACGTGTCCATCGTCGCTCACACTGCACGCCGCATGCAAGTGCACGCTTGCGCAAGCTTGCACATACAAACAAAATCTGTATTAGAGCGACAGGAACAAGTGGTGACGTGTCCATCGTCGCTCACACTGCACGCCACAAGCAAGTGCACGCTTGCTCATGCTTGCACATACAAACACAATCCGTAGGTGAGCGACAGAAACAAGTGGTGACGTGTCCATCGTCGCTCACACTGCACGCCGCAAGCAAGTGCACGCTTGCGCAAGCTTGCACATACAAACAAAATCTGTATTAGAGCGACAGGAACAAGTGGTGACGTGTCCATCGTCGCTCACACTGCACGCCACAAGCAAGTGCACGCTTGCTCATGCTTGCACATACAAACAAAATCTGTAGGTGAGCGACAGAAACAAGTGGTGACGTGTCCATCGTCGCTCACACTGCCCGCCACAAGCAAGTGCACGCTTGCGCAAGCTTGCACATACAAACAAAATCTGTATTAGAGCGACAGGAACAAGTGGTGACGTGTCCATCGTCGCTCACACTGCACGCCACAAGCAAGTGCACGCGGGCTCATGCTTCCACATATAAACACAATCCGTAGGTGAGCGACAGAAACAAGTGGTGACGTGTCCATCGTCGCTCACACTGCACGCCACAAGCAAGTGCACGCTTGCGCAAGCTTGCACATACAAACAAAATCTGTAGGAGAGCGACAGAAACAAGTGGTGACGTGTCCATCGTCGCTCACACTGCCCGCCACAAGCAAGTGCACGCTTGCTCATGCTTGCACATACAAACACAATCCGTAGGTGAGCGACAGAAACAAGTGGTGACGTGTCCATCGTCGCTCACACTGCACGCCACAAGCAAGTGGACGCTTGCTCATGCTTCCACATATAAACACAATCCGTAGGTGAGCGACAGAAACAAGTGGTGACGTGTCCATCGTCGCTCACACTGCACCCCACAAGCAAGTGCACGCTTGCGCAAGTTTGCACATACAAACAAAATCTGTAGGAGAGCGACAGAAACAAGTGGTGACGTGTCCATCATCGCTCACACTGCCCGCCACAAGCAAGTGTACTCATGCGCAGGCTTGATCCGACTCCACGTCCAAACAAAAATATTTGTTTTGTAGTTGCACGCGTGCTTGATCTCAGTTGGTTTCTGACCATCGAGGCAGTGTGAGTCTAGTGTTGATTTCATGTAATAACGTTTTTGACCAAGCATATTATTGTTTTATTAGTGTTTTATTTTCCAAACCTGATATCCAGGTTATTTTCATAAACTATTCACTGAAAATATATTCAATCGGCACTTCAATTGGTTTTAATTAATACGTTACATTAACTTTTTTTTGGGAGAGAAAGGCCTACAACATTTTTAATATTGGTAGATTGGATATCATATATTATTTCAGTAGTATGGATCCCTCCTCCTGCGCTCACAAGCGACCGATCGTGACAATGATCATTCATGTGAAAGAGAATAGACATTAGCAGTGACGAATTGCACTATAATTTCATAAATATCTATAATTTCTTAAAAAAAAGAATTTAGAAAAATATACGAAGTGTGCGATTTGTAAATGCTGTTGCTGTATGAAACTACGCTCCAAAATTGCTGTCCACTTCACATTTTGGCCGCTATAATGCCTGTTTCATGTCATTTTAACATTCTGAGGTCTTTCCTTTAGCCTAGGCCTAACATTTTGCGTGGATTTCAGATCAGTAAATCAAAGGAATGAGTACTCAAATCGTATAATTTCATAAATATCGAATAACCGGCGAGTGTTACAGCAACCTTTCTCTTTAAGGCTCTCATTATAAACCTATTTGGGGAAAGCGTGGTTCATGAACATTTCTCGCACGGGTTCTCTAGTCATTTTTAAATTCATTAAAATCATATTTTAAAGTAAATACCGTAGTTAATAAATCTTCAAGTCTTACATCAAAGTCTCCATCAGCTTCTCGTCAGGTGATACACACATTCGGAAATTTGATTGCCTCCTTATTCTGGGTGTGATTTTGTCCAGTATAGAGTAGAAATTGTCTGGTATCATTCTTAAGTATTCAAAAAACTTATCAGGCTGTCCAAGCAAATCGTTGTATATTCGAGCATACTCTCCATCTTCCTCTCTGTCCAAAAAATACTCGTTCACCCACTCTTCCCTGATTTCCTGCTCATGCAAAAATAAAAACTTTAAAACACCATTTTCCAAAACAATGTCCTCATGGTCTGCCACTCAAACTGACGATTTGTTATTTCTGTTCATTCAAACTCTACGGTACTGTATATGATGTTGAGAATTGTTATTTTCTTTGTTTTAGTGATGCCGGACTTCGGAGTGCATGCACAACTTGGTCTGCCTCCTATGCCACCTGACCCCTTCTGGCCCGGAGCGGCACTGGGTTTTGGTCCCATGTTTGGACTGCCCCCTAACGCTGCTGCAGCTCTTGGACTCCCCTGGGGTAACAAGGCACCCCACCTGTCAGCACCGTCATTCCACACACTGCTATCGCAGTACGTGCTGGCAGGTGGCGGCTTGCCACTGCCGACTAGTCTCAACCTCGGCGGACTTGGAGGATTCTCCTCCCTACCACCCCCACCACCACCCCAGCAGACAGCTGGCACTCCACCACCCCTACCGTCGGAAATGATGGAAGCGATGCCTAGTAGTCCGCCTGCTCCTAGTACGTCACCATCGGTCTCTTCAGAGACACGGAAGAACAGCATCGATTCGCTGCGACTCCGCGCTAAAGAACATCAAGCTCTTCTCCACCAACGGCTGGTGGCGGCGTCGTCAGCCAATAAACCCATCCAGCAGGTGCAAGCCAAGTCCTAAGTGTTAATAGTTGTTCCCTTGTTCAAGTTTATCAAATGTTTCTCGTATTTATAATGACGTTGGGGGACACAGGTGCTCACTACCTCTCAACCCTTGACTGTGCAATATGTATGGAGAGATAAGAGTGCTCGACAGTATTCTGTATATTATATGTGTGTGGCACTGACGATGCAAACTCTAATTGCTGACGAAACGTTGCAAGAAAAAAAAACTGGACAAAACAAGAATACAATAATAAATACGTCTTTAGAAACACATTTTATGGCCTAAAATGTTGGCAAGGCAGAAATTTCAAAATATTCCATCTCATAATTTTTATTAGTGCTTTGGTCACTGTGCATTTAAAACACTGAAATGGAACGCTGTTGGTGGGTCACCAAATCAAAATTTATTTTTCAAATTTATTTGGTGTTTCCTAGGTTGCTCTGAAGAAACATTGTGGATTTGCATCCAGTTTATGTGTTTGCATTAATCTCTTCATCTTTTACATTTGAATCAATAGATGAGCAGAACAGCCATGAATTTTGTTCATATCTCCAAAGAAGATTCACTGGTCGAGTGCAAATTTTGACTGACATTTTCATAGCAACATCACTATTGAAATGAGTGTGAAAGACTTATTTGACATTAAAGCTTTCATGTTTGTGAACATAAACTGTTTCCATTGACATTGATTAGAGTTGGCTGAAGTGAAACATTGAACCAGACTAAATGAAATTCCCAAGTTCAGACACTTTTTTTTATTTCATGGCTTGCTTTGTCGTGATGAACTCAATAAATTTATAAACACTCTGTGCTTGTGGTGGCTTATGAACCAAGGATCATATACTACTGAATACACAGTAGATATTTTAATCCCAGATTATGTAATGGTCTGGTGACACAAAAATGAAAATATACGTTACTAAATGAAATGTGCCACATATCATAGAATTCTATGTATAAACTGTATATTCCTTTAAATAAGATTCCTCATCAGCGATGTATTTGAGAATTATTTCTGAGTTCCGGAGGAATATAAAAATGTTCTATGCTTGTTGTACCATGCATTGTTTAAGTCGTCTTACTTACTAGTAACCACGCATTACTTGAAAGGGTTAGACAAAAAGTGAAATTAAACTCCACGTCCAACAGTTTAGAGGAAATGTAAAATTAAAATGTAAAATTAATCTCCTGCTTAAAAAGTATTGTGAAAATTATCAAAAGGAAGTGCTTTGTTTTAAATAAAATTTGTAAATTTAGGGTCATAAATTGATCCAATACATTAGGGGAGTACATTTCTGAAAAAGTTTATACCTGGAGTTTTGTTTCCGTTTCAACTAAAATCAATGATTTGTTCCACAACTTTTTGAACATTGTCCATGATATAAACCAGGGCGATTATTGATTTAATCGTCCTGGTGTAGCATCAACCTTTACTCCCATTAAGAGTGATTCAACAGGAATAGCATAGATATATCAATTTGTATTCAACTGTAATATTTTCCCCAAAGGATTTCAAAGATCGTCATATGAAATATATCCTAAATTATTGGCTAACGTTACGAAAATTAGTCCGAGTGTCATTTTCGCTTGTTTCTTTTGGATCACCTTACTGTGGGTATTCAACTGATAGTGAGGAAGGAGTTGAGGGTTGTCATGAAAGTGCGAACGTTTTAAGATGAAGAATTTTATAGGATTTCTCCTCAATTATGCCACTGTTCCCATCGAACATGAAAGAACTGTTTTTAAAACACATCAACATAACTATTATTAGTGATTTAAGCCCAGTAAGGAGCGCTTATGACTAGTGATTCTGCGACGCTTTCTTTGTTCTCCAATATCTCCTCAGTCCAGCCAACATCTTCTCCTCCCTCTCCTGTGTGAGGGGTAGTCGGGTCTTAATCACTTTGGGTGGTGGGGACCAAGAGTTAACACTGTCACAAAATGTGGAATGATCAAGAATATCACAGTCTAAAATGCCAGCGTTGTTTCACTTCATTAAGCCACAAGCTGCCAGTCTTGTAGCCATTAATCAAGTTGAAGATCTTCTTGGTGATTCTATCGTTCCCCATCTGGAACCTAAAATATTATTTTGTTGAAATATCCTACGTGTAATTGAAATATGTTACTTCTGATGCTATAGTGTAAAAATTTTGATCATCTCTAGATTAAACAGAAAAAAAACTTGAAAAATTTGATGCTTTTAGCTTGGAAGCTCAACAAGTGCGCTGACAGCCATTGGACTTTTCTGAATGTAGAGGTGAAAAAGAGCTGTGCTTTTTCAATTTAGTAGGCATGCTGAGATAGTGGATGAACAGCTTTTCCAACCGATATCCACTTGAAAGCCTTTCATCTCCACAAACCTGCCGCTCTGACCCGCCCAACTAACTTAGTTATAAGGGTAAGGTGTCGGCGTCCTGTCTCTGGTTTAAAGGGGCTGTAGACACTGCCAATTGCATGGCTGCCACATTTTGCGCCTGAAACAAACTGAAGAACGATAGACTACACTTCACAAATATCAATTAATGAAAGAAAGATGCAGGGTCTTTATTTCTGCTTGGCAAGGCAATTCCGCTCAACCTTGTCCGGCGATCCCCGGCCAATAGCCGGCTGTTACAGGTTGGCGCGCACGGTCTCCGGCCTTATTGCCACGCTCTTGCTGCGGTAGACGAGTGAGCTCCGAGCTAATTGGGTGTTTCATAAAGCTACTGTGAACTGTATATCGTATTGTACAGTATAGTGTTTTATTGTGATTCCTTTACAACGGACAATGAAGCAACTGGCTATGAGATTCAAACGTACAGGTTCAGTAAACAATAAAAATAGACTTAAAGGTCGTTATTTCCTTACTGAAGCTAAATTAACCGGAGTAACCGGAAACTTCATAAGGAGATGTCGATTATGTTTGGCAGTGGATGGGGAACATTTTCAGCATCTACTGTGAACATGGTGAGTAAAAATGTATGATACTGATATTAAGCACCGTATTCTGTCGTACATACGCGCGCCCGGCAGCCGGCAACTGAGCCGTCACTGGCGGAGCGCGTTAGCGAGAATGTCCTTGCCAAGAAAATGTAAAGACTCTGTATATTGGCAACATGCGACGAGGATTTGTCTTGGAGGCTGGAAACTTTAAACCCTACTTCCGCCTAATGACCACTACCCTTCTATCAGGAGAGAGGCACTTATAAGGAGGAGGGGCAGGGGCTGGGGCAAATTAAACACGAGCCGATCCCTTTGGTCATCGGAGGGGATACGTTGGGAGTCTAAACTATAGCAACAACCGTTACAAAAGAAAGAAAAAAAAGCCAAAACCATCGAACTAAATGTGTTCATTACTTTTCTCCAGTTACGTTAGAAAAATTGCGTTATTTTGCTGTCATCAGTGGAATTAAGCGTCCTTTGAGGATCAGTGGTAGCTTGTGCCCCGTCTGACCTCCAGATCACAGGTTCGAATCGAATCACAGCCAAGTAAGTTGAATATTTGAGAGAAAGAAAAAATCATGGCACTTAGAGTATTGCAATCTTGGATCGTGAAAGATCTCTCGTGTCACAAAAGTCACCAATCGAGCTCCAAATTCTCTGCTAAATGGAACGTTGACATTGGGAAGTAGATCCCCTAGATGGCTCCAACCTACACGAGCATATTATAATTTAATCGATTGAACAGAAGTAACATATTCCAGTTATTACTCACGATATTTAATTCAGTCAAGAATTTGCAAATATCTGTAGCTCTATTAAAAGTACTACAGATTACATGTATAAACTAGTTAAGATACGAATGGACTCGTCCAAGGAATACCTCAGAGGGTACAGTGGTTGAGAGGTGTAAACTTGAGAACATATGTTTTTAGGGAATTGTACTTGTACATTGCTTAGTGGGGCACGCTTGACACCTCCATATGAGTAGTTATAGCCTTAGTAACACAATGTGATGTTTTGTATTATTAAAAAAATCCAAAAAAATACATAATATAGAAAATAAAAAATATTGATTTTTGACCAACTGCTGTTTTATTTAAGTTGCCTCCTTGAATTGTACATTTTGTGAAACTAAGAGATAGCTTTGATGGCATTTTTTAGTGTTGCCTGAACCCTTGAGTGCATAAGTCTTTTTCTTTACAGATTTATATAAGCTGGGTATGGATGGAAGAAGCAAGAAAGAAATCAAATGTAGAATTTTACAAGCCAAATTAGCATTTCATTAAAAGAAACGTTTATTCACTACAAATTCCATTAATCTTAAAACCAGAAAACGATTATTAAAAGCTTATGTTTGGAGTATTGCCCTTTATGGTTGCGAAACGTGGACAATTGGAAAAGAAGAAAAAAATGAGGTTAAATTCTTTTGAACAATGGTGTTATAGAAGAATGCTCAAAATTAGCTGGACAGAAAAAATAACGAATGCTAAAGTATTTAAAATGGTGGAGGAAAATTATACCTTATGGAAAAGCATAAAGAGGAGGAGGACTAGACTGATAGGACATATTTTGAGACACGATAGCCTGCTGAAAAGGGTATTGGAGGGAATGGTTGTAGGCAAAAGATGTCGAGGAAGACCACGCCTACAATATGTACAGCAAATCATGTCTGATGTAGGATGCAGAAACTATGAAGGGATGAAGAGGAAAGCTATAAATAGAGCCGACTGGAGAACTGCCGCAGACCAATCCATGGATTGAATTCTTAAGAAGAAGTAGGGTATGGTCTATAGAGGCAATACTGGTGTGAGGTCAAAATTAATAATACGAACGAAATGTGAAAATTTCGCTACGTTCATTTAGGTTCTAAAATGGAAATTGAACATCGAAATGAGGAACTAATTGAATCAAATGTGAAGTGTGATTTTAAAAGACCATCACACAGCATGAAACCATGACGTCCTCACATGAAGTAATCACTAAATTAACAAACTATGATTTTTGCCTAGTTTTCAGTCAACATTCACATATCATGTACAGTATCATAAAATGAATAAGTAACTTGCCCAGTTTCATTCATCTTTATCCATTCCACCTCTCATCCCAACGCGCAGGTCGCCCACGGGCGTCGACTAGAAAGACCTGCACTCGGCCTCTCAGGAGGCCACGCGAGAAGAAAAAAAAACCTGAATGATTAATCCCTTTATAGGGCAAAAGACTGGGGCTGCAAAATAATTATTTTTTTGCACATTTGTAATTGGGGGCGATAGATGAGTAGGAATATGCAACGATTTTTAGGTGTGGATTCTATTCTATGAAATATGGGATGGGAAATTATTATCCCACTGCCCATACCCGACAGTATGTTTTCTTAAATGGGCAATGGGATCATAATTTCGCACCTCAAAATTATGATGATACTGTGTTTATCACTCAATAATGAGGTTTATTTAACATGATATAGTATATACTGCTCTATAATTAAAAAAAACATAACTCCCACGCAACACATATTCAGTGACCTATAACATCTTTGCCGAAAACTGCACAAAAAATATAAAAGGGATTTTGGATAAGGGCATTACCGGTTAGGAGTATTGGTAAACAGTGGATAATACTGTCAGGCGTTAACTGGTGACATTGGCACAATTCTTCAACCCTGGCAATAAATTCGAAAACAGACGAGGTAGCATTTTCACCAGAAAACTTCACGTCCCACTTACTGACAATACTGGCTACGTTATCGGGATTACTAGAATAATTACGTGCAGAGAGAGAATTGTACTTGCAACTAAAAGTGTCAAACATCGATAAATCATTATTTAACGCCATCGTAGGTATTTCGCACGGATTACCAGACATAGACGGGGTGACAGGGAACGAACTAACCTTCTTGGGTGTCATACATGTTTCCAGTTTCATACTTGTGTTTGCGTTACAATCCATGGCGTAAGAAATGAAGACACTTGACACAAATACAAGTACACATACCAGTTAGTGCCTCTACCAACACACAAATTAATGGAAAGTTACGATACCTTGAAAAGTAGTCATAAAGATGTAGAGAAATGTTACTCCCTTATTCTTAAAAATATGTGTTTCAGCTGTACGGTAATGGGATGGGGTATCCAATTGTTTTATTGGCGATGGTATATAATGGCCTAGTTGTCAACAAACCACAGCCATCTTTCACTCTCGACACATGAAAACAACAAACAAACGATATAGTAGCCTACCTTATTGCCAACTTACACATACAGGAGGACGTATTTGTGGGCTAAGTGGTGTTCTTATGTCATTTTGGGGAATGAAACTAGGTGTAGTTAGATGTAGAGCGATACATTTGGATAGTAACCACAAGCTCTGGCTACCATTTTGTGCCGTCCAATGAAACGACCAGCGATGCTACCATTTTGTGCCGCCTGATGTTGTTCGCAGTGAAAGTGTGTACCAATTAGCCTGGCGCTGGGTCCTTAAAACCGGACAAAGATTATGAAGGTATCAGAGGCGATGGATTGAACGTGCATTCACTGCGATGTGAATGCAAGTTCTATTCGAATGCGCTATTTATTGAGAACCATGGGCCTAGCTTAGCCTAGCTTAAAGAAATAAAGACTAAATAACGGACTAAATAAGGTACACATACTCAACACTAAAGTAAAGGAACGGTAATGTATTCTCCTAGGAAATATTCCTAAGGTATGACGAGGAATCTTAACACGCTAATGTAAGGTTATGTGGTTGACAAGATAATCTGACAGTTCAAGGGACCGTGACATTAAGGTTATGGGCGATACGAGGTAAAGGTATAGGGGAACGTATATGGGGGAAGAAAGCTCATAAAGAGTAAAATTACATTGCGAAAAGAGAAAGATAACAAGGGCTAGACAAAGAGTTGGGAAAAGTGAGTCTGCCGTCAAAGAACGAACGGCAACTCAAATAGCCCTGAAAGAGGCGAGGGAGTGCGAGATGGACGGAGTATTAATAAAAGCGCGCGTAGATATGACGTAAATGAATAAACACAAAATGAGAGGCAACTAACGGAAATGAAATAAACACGAGAGACGTTACGTTACACAAAATAAAGATATCCATCAAAATAAGTTACGTCAGAAAGGGATTAAGCCATACTCATGGACTTGCATATGAAAACGCAATCCTAAGATAAGAGGCAAAAAAGATAAGAAGTATGGCATAGGTCTTACTGTTGAACACACTATGCAGTAAACCGCACCAAATACCTACACAAAAGATACGACGAAATGGGGACAAAGATAACGGGAACGAAACAGATACTCCATGGACATACTAGAAAAGGCCAAACGCCCTTGTATTCCATATGATGAGCAAAGACAAAACTACGTTACCTACCTTGATGGTATCAGCATTAATCCGGCATCACGGAATTACATTAAATAAACTAGATTCGCACCTCTACGCGCACCTTATAATAAACACAAACGAACGGGTAAAAACGGATAGAAAAGCAAGGCATCTCGAAAATGAGAGCGGGCGCATAAACAAAAAGGTCCTACCATGATAGAAAAAACAGAAGACTGCCCAGAGAGTAACAAAGGGTTGTTACAGGCTACGGAAAAGAGAAAGTAAAAGGAAAGAGGTGTCACTGATCACGATTCGGCATAGCAAGAAATCACTATAACGAACCTTGATCAGCAATTATAGAAATGTCCACTGATCTGCTCAGCTATTCTGGCCAGTAATAATCAAGAAGAAAAGAGAACAATTCCGATAATTGACACGCCGAAGGAAAGAAAAAGAAAGGGAAGACAACAGGTAGAAGAAAAACAGTTCAAGTTTTGGAAGACCAAGAAAAATATCAGCAGTTCTTAATTTGTTTTATGTAATCCTATGGGTCTACGCAACTTAAATAAGTAAATAAATAAATAAGTCGCCTCCGTAGCGTAGCGGTCAGCATGGTTAGCTGCCGCCCCGGAGGTCCTGGGTTCGATTCCCGGCTCTGCCACGAAATTTGAAAAGTGGTACGAGGACTGGAACGGGGTCTACTCAGCCTCGGGTGGCCCAAATGAGTAGAGAGGGTTCGATTCCTCCTCAGCCATCCTCGAAGTGGTTTTCCGTGGTTTCCCACTTCGTCTTCGGGCAAATGCCGGTATGGTACCTTCTTCAAGGCCACGGCCGCCTCCTTCCCTCTTCCTTGCCTATCCATCCTAACCATCCCTTACCTTCCCTCATGAGGCCCCTGTTCGCTTTGCAGGTGAGGCCGCCTGGGCGAGGTGCCAATCCCACCTCACCAGTTGTATCCCCCCGATTAGATGTTCCCAGCTCTAGGAAACTGGCCGTAGAGGCGGTAGTTGTGAGTTCCCTCGCTGAGTCCGTGGGTTCCACCAACCTGGAGGAAAAAAAAAGAATCCCACTGGGGGGACAAAGTAGTACGAAGGACCAACTCCTTCAAATACATAGGGGAATGGATAACCCCAAATATTAATGAAGACCTGGCCATGAACGATAGATGCACCAAACTGGAGAGAGTCTATCACCTATGCAAGAATGTGTACAAATCCAAATCCCTCTCAATGAATCTCATACTAATACAGTACATTACAAAACTGCAGTGAGACCATCAGTAATATATTTAGATCGTAGGCTTTCGCGGCCGGTGTCAAGTTTATCATCTTGGCTTACAGGATTGAGCCGCGTCGCATATCGGTTATATGCCTCAGAATGCCTAAAAATATGGTCAGAAAAAGACAGCTGCGGTAATTGGAGCTGAAGGACCGGACGATTCTGCGAAAAATCATGGGGCCTATTAAAGAGGAAGGCACGTATAGCATCAGGCACAACAATGAACTCTATGAACAAGTGGAGAGCATTACAACAGCTATGAGGAGGCTGATCTTCTATGGTCATATTGTGGGAATGGTTAATCAGAATTTTCAACACTGTCCCCAGAGGGAAAGCAACTAACGCCAAGTGGATGAACCTAGCCAGGAAAGACCTTGAACAATTGGATATTGACCCCAGTAACATCAAAACAAAAGTTTGGTGTTTTTCAGTCGGTCAACACGATTGTACCCGAATGATATGTGTTATTCCCTAATCCTGAAAAAAATTACATAAGATTAATTTAAAAAAACTAGAATGACAAGTTTCGATCGTCAAGCGATCATCATCAGATCCATTGCACTTAGGCTATTAAATCTATGTCTGAAGGTAAGGTTGAATACATTAGCAATATGTACACTTATTGATGTGTAACATCTTTCCACTCGGTTGTTGGATATTTTTGTGGTAGTGATTTTGAAAAATGGGACGGAAGTGGACCGGGTGGAAGTGTGTAAGACGCACTGCCGGCTAGATCGCATCCCTCCTGGCTGCTGGATGCGATCCGATCCAGCTGGCAGTGGTATCAAGTGGAATGTATATAACATACGGATTACTTCAAGGTTTGGAGGCGCCATTACAGATATTTGTACAATAAATCATCATCAAGTTGTCGTTCTTTGGTGTAAACAAATTCAATAAATCATATTTGCTGAAAACAATTATGATTTTTCAAGAGTCTGTTTCTCAATCTCTAGATAAAAGTGATGGGCATCCACTCGCCGAGTAACTTTCCTCAACACTTTCATACTGAACGGTAAACGCTCATGCGAACTCTGGTGTCAACTCATTGAAACACAAACCACATGTCTTCGTATCAGGATTTAAATGATGATATGCTTTAATATGAAACATTGTAACTAGTCGGCAAAGCCGGCATTATGTTTCTGCACAATGGATATTCAGATATTAACCCACACTGCGGTAATGCAGTGATCAATGTAATATATATCGATGATTTTATACGGGAACTGGGCTAGCCTTTCATAGACCACTAAAGGAATTCCCTTTACTGTCAAGTAGGCGTATTCATAACTAATTTAAAACCCAATTCCACGCAGGAACATTATCGAAAAGAAGCAAAATATTAATGGAGCATAAAAAATACTCCATGTTATTACCGGCACGTGAAAATGAGTACCTGTCATGTACTCTAAATGTATGTGGTTGTAATGGCTGTGTGGATAACATCTTGGTCTACGAATCATGAGGTCTCAGGTTCGAACCCCAGTCCCGGCAATTATTTTTGCTACCGGATTATCGATTAAAATTATATATATACATATATCATAACATTATGGATCATTTTAACAGAATCTACATGAAATTACGATTTATCTAATTTTAATTACAATAGTTTGCACCAAGCAGGAGTTGGGAAATTTGATTGTATTGAACATTATTTCTAGTAGTCTATAGATAGGCTAGAGACTATGGTTTCATTCCTCCTCTAATTTACAATATAATAGCCTATGTGATGTTTGTTCAAGCAAGTTTGACACTAGCATATCCCCAATTCAATCTATACATTCATCATAGTGCCAGTATGAAAACGGAGCGTAAATTAACACTTTAAGAATGTCCAAGCTGTGTAGTATACGAGTAGGATATCATGTCAGATGACTTCACATACATTTCATCTCAATTTCATAGTAAGATAACATGTCAGATATTACACATCATATGCGACTACTGTAAGGCTCGTATCTTTTTTAGTTGCAGTATTAGTAGTGCAACTCGTCAGTATTTGTTAGTTGTGGCCTATGTGATGTTATGTTGAGAAACTGGAAGTGGTGATTGTAATTGAGTGCAATAAGTGACCTAATGAACTGCTGTCAACAGGACCGCGCAAGACTCAACCTGATAAGTAGCCTGTACAATACAATCTGAATTGACAATTTACAACAACCACATATTCACTGCAAACAGGCACCGGGTGAGTTAGCCGTGGTCGTTACGGCATGACTGCTGGCAGTCGCTCACATCCGGGGGGCGAGGAGGTTCGAATCCCCCCGCTGGCAACCTTGAAGATGGTCTTTGTGGTTTCCCATCTTCCTTCCAGGGGTTGGTCCCTAACTATAGGCTACAGCCGCTACCTTCCAACTCCTCGTCCTTACATTCAAACATTCCTCCCCAGACAAACACTCCACACGCGACGGTACTTGTAGCTCACCCATTGGGTGTCCGCCTCGAAGCGGCTCCAAACTGGCGAGCCGAACATGTTCTCGGACACTCCCGGCACTAAATGCCATACGCTAAAAAAAATCTGCAAACAGGCAAATTCCGGAGGTCAATCACCACTTCCAGTATCTCAACAAAACATAACATAGACTATAACTAACAAATACTGACGAGTTGCACTACTAATACTGCAAGTAAATAAGTGTAATATTGTAAATATTTTCACCCATACTTTCAGACATAAATTTTACAGCCTAAGTGTAATGGATCTGATGATGATCGCTTGACGATTGAAACTGATCATCCTAGTGTATTTATTAATCTCATGTAATTTTTTCAGGATTAGGGAATAACCCATATCATTTGGGTAGAAACGTGTTGACCGACTGAAAAGCACCAAACGTTTGTTTACTGAGGCAAATCTGAACAAGTAGTTCCGTGAAGAACTAAAGCCTATTTTCATATATCCTACTTATGTTAATTGCCCCTATGAACATAAAAAATTCAGTCTAATTGCTGTAACAGATTCGTAGATATTGAGAACCGTCTAAATACTTCGGATGGTCGCCATGTTGGATTGTTATATGTATAGGCGATAGAGTTACGTACCATTAAAAGAAAATTATTGCGTAGGTTCATTGTTCAAACTTTCACTTCGATCGCATGATTACGACACAAGAAATGAAAACTTAATTTTAAAATTTTGCACAGCCGCCATCTTGAGATTATGTAAACAATTGAACTGAATTAGATGCCAGTACATTACAATGTGCTTAAACATTCGCTATACCAAGTTTCAATGCGTTTGGATGGTTAAATCGCGAGATAAGTGTATTTGAGATTTCAACTTCGCTTGGCTGCCGTGTTCGTTTTGTAGTTAACAGGTTTTTGAAAGTCCCATAGGTGAGCTTCCAGTAGTGCACTTTATCACCGTACAAGATTTCAGGGTGATATGAGTAATAGTTTCGGAGATATGGAATGCCGGTGAAATATTTTGCCGCCATGTTGGATTGGTGAGACGTAATAAAATTTGAAGGGCACGGTCGGGGTCGGCCAAAATGGTTCTATGACCTTACCGAGTTTCAATGAAATCGCTCCAGCCGTTTAGATTTGATTAGGGGACACACACACACACACACACACACACACACATACGCACACACGGACAAAAGGTGATCTCATAAGCCTTTTTTTTTTTTTTCATAAAATGAAAATAGACTAAAATGGCTTCATACACCATAATACCCAGTAACATACACGACAGGAATACATACAGAACTTTGATCAGAACATCAGGCTCTCTCCAGTCACTAACAGCAAAAGCAGTGCGTCCAGGAGTAGGTGTGCAATGGACTCAGGAGCGGAAGGACATTCACAGTGCCAGAATGAAGGAATACTGGGCAAAGATGAAAGCTGCTGGAGATAAGAACCACGCGGTTCACAGCCGGCCCAAACGGAACTAAAAGAATAAATTATTTATTTATTTAATTAATCGTATGGTATTTTATACCATATACAATTATACATAACAAGGTAATATTCAAACTTTAAAGTCCATCCTTCTCAACCATTCGGTTAAGTCGGGTGTGAGAGCGAACACATCGTCAGGAATGCCAGGGCACGAATAAAGAGGACAGCGTTGGACCAGATGTTCGATCGTCTGTTCTTCCAGGTTACACTCACACATTGGTGAGCTGATCCAGCCCCACTTGTACCTGAAATAATTGCTGCAACCATGTCCAGTCCTCAGCCTGTTGATGCGGCACCAGAAGTTCCTCGGTAAGTCAAAGCCTTTGGTTTCTTCGTGGGATCAAGATGGTGGGCACTTGTCCCCAATGTTTTAGTTGACCACTCATGCTTTCAGCTTTCATTTGGGTCAAATCCAGCAGCAATGAGTTGCCCCGCAGTGACACTTACTGGTCTTCTAGATTTCAGTCATTGCTGTGATGGATGGCAGAATTCTTGGTGCAATGGCAAATATGGTGATGCAAATATTTTCTTAGCTTCCTTAGTAGAGCTTGCTTCCTCCTTAAGTGAAAGAATAAATAATAATATAGAACGGGTTTTAAAGTATGTTCAATAAGGATAAAAGTCTAATTTGGCCCTTTACGGGATTGCTCAATAAACTCGCACATCTTATTGTACAGTAGTAGGATCTACTTCACGCCCTTCACGAAGAATCTATTCTGTTGTCATCTCTTATTCGATATTCATCTGCTAATTCCATTTTGTAACGACCTGATAATTGTTCGTATGGACATATCCTTGAAGAACAATTCATGATGTGATAGCTGTTTTATAGCCCTTTGTCAGAAGTACTGGATGTCAAGTTACTAGAAGCCAAATTTGATGGCTATTCACAGATAATGGTATTCATTGGTGTTGGTCATAACAGTACTGTATCTTTGGGTTCATTAGAGGCGTTTGTATAGTGCGGCGCACCATTCAAAGTCACAATTGATTCAGAGCAGGGTCGTTACTACAGTAGGGGTTGGGCAAAATGAATCACCCCTCAAATCTCATCATGGAGATGATGATTGTTGTTTTAAGGGGGTGAAACATCGAGGTTATCTTCCCCTAAACTTCTACCTAAAAGCATTCAGGTTTAGTCAATAAAGCAGTCCATCCAATATTATGTATATTTGGAACAACAAATCAACAACAACTTGGATTCAAGAGTCAAAAGAGATTTGGAAAGAGAAAATTCAGTCCAAGAGAAGAAGAAAGAAAGAAAGAACGAAGAAAAATAGAAATAAATTTTCAGGTCAGGAACAACAAAGGATCAACGATTGAAACTACCACGTGGTCCTTACAAGATCCAAATGGAAATAAATAAATAAATACATATATAAATAAATATATATAAATAATAAATAAATAAATGAACAACGATGGGGAGCGTGATGGCGCAGTGGCTTAGCTGCTCGTCTTTCACCCAGACGGCCGGGGTTCGGATCCCGTTGACAGCGGTGTGGAATTTTCAACTGAAAAATCACGTGGTGTCAGGAAGGGCATCCGGCCTTAAATCCCCGGCCAAAACCAAACTGAGCCTGGTTGGCTCCGGCGACCCCAATTAATTGGGAAAAGCCGAAGAAAGTTTAGAAATGAACAACGATGGTACATGGCGGAAGAGGCGAAACAAAGATCTTTATGGACAAACAGAAAAAATCACAGATACCACACGGAAGAAAACATCGAAGTTCTATGGACATCTTACGAGAATGAGCGATAGTCGACTAACGAAGAAAATCTTTAATTACATCACCAGATAAAAGTGACTACAAAATGGGTAGATGAAATAAGAAAGGATATGGAGGAAGTTGGGGTCAGTCCAAATGAGATCTGGATTAGAGAGGTATTTCGAGTTACGATTGATGTATTCAAGGGGTACCAGGAAAAGCAAAGGAGAAGAGCCAAGAACATTTGGTCGGAAGAAAGGAAGAGAATCCACAGTGAAAGGATGAAGAATTTCTGGTAGCAGAAAAAAGGACTAATCAGCAAGTCAATTGTTTCCCGTGGTCCAAAATAGGCCAAAATAGATCAAAGAAGAATAAATAAATAAATGAATAAATAAATAAATAAACAATTGCTTGATACCCTGTGTCATTCCGGTGTCTGAACGAGGGTGTGTATTCGTAAATCAAGTGAGAATAATTAATTCACTTGGATAACCAATTTCGATCGTCAAGCGATCATCATCAGATCCCTAACAGTCAGGCTATTAATTCTATATCTACAAATATGTAGCTTAAGGTAGCCTATTTACAATATGAACATTTATTTAGTTGCATAAGTTAATTATAAACTTGCGCAACTTGTCAAGATTGTCAGTTTTATGTGTTTTTAGCCTACTTTCGATTTTTGCAAAAAATGAAAGTAGACTTATGAGATCAACACAGGGCGAAAAATTATGTGTCTGTCTGTGTGTGTGTGTGAGTCTGTGTGTATGTGTGTGTGTGAGAGAGAGTAAGTGCACTCTGAATGTCTGTCCCCCCTCCCCCTATCAATTCGAACACGGTGAAGCCGAATTGAACGAAATTTGGTACAGAGGTAGCACTAGCAAAGGACACCTCAGTGTCATGTTTTATATCGCCGCCATCTTGACGGAAACGTAATGACGGCCACCCAAATGTTCAAAGCTTAAGTCGAATTACGACCAACCTAATTAATTGATATCTACCAAATTTTGCAACAACGTACCTTTTTGTGGGAAGCATCTTTTGACTGAACTACAAGGTCATCAGCCCAATAGTTTGCAGAAAGCGGCCATGTATGTGTGCAATCGATTCACCATATCAATTCAAACACGGCGAAACCGAATTGAATGAAATTTTGTACAGGGGTAGCACTAGCAAAGGGCACCTCATATTCATGTTTAATATCCGTATAACTTGTTGTATTTCAACAAGCTACTACAACCAACATTCAATTATACTCCTTGAAAAGGACAACGAGTTATAACAATACCCATGCATTTCGGAGAAAGTAGGCTATATGTTCTTTACTGAACATCTTGTTTGTTATGATGTTGTTAGTTGCTATAGAGCTGAAGATTTGCTTGTTTAGTGTGATGGTTAGTAATTGGTCAGGGGGACAGTGTTAGTGATAGCAGGAGCACAAGAACGAACACCACATCGCCCCATCAACCGACTAATCCAATCCAAGTTACGAACACCAGCAAAGGTGACCAGGCATGCCTCGGGTGAATTCATCTAAAGTTCTAGATACCATGAAGCGGCTTCGGTGACGTAGTTGGTAGCATGCTGAGCTTCCAAGCCCAAGATCGCGGGTTCAAACCCAGCCAAAGTTGTCGGATTTTCTAAGAGCGATAAAAATCCTTCAGTATGCCTTCCTTTGGAGGGAAAGTAAAGCCGGCGGGCCCATGTCATAGATTTATGGCATATAAAATAACCTTCCACTAACTACAAATATGTGAAACTAAATTTGTTGGTTAGATTTGGTTAGCACTCTATAAGTTCCAACGTTCGTCGCCAGGTGCCTGTTACGGTGGCATCTAGTAGCCAAGTTAACAGCTGGGTGTCGTTGACGGTAGCATTTGGTAGCAAAAGGAGGAACTACTTGAAATTGATCGTTTGCAGTCCGTACCTGAATTACAGATAACACACACACTAATACAGCCAGACAGATTCTACACACACCTAAAGTACACGGGGCTAAATGACCGCGTTGTCGCAGCCCCTAAACTGAGGAACCAACCAACCAGATACCATGAATCAAGCTATTCCGCCAAAACATCTAGAGGATGTGAATGACTTGTAATCTCTTCATACTGTTCTGCACTGCAGGGCTGCCATAGTTACCAGAACTGTTGGACATCCGACTGCGAGAATGGAATAATACCCACGTTAAGAAATGTAGGCCTACTCCTAAGAGGGAGACACATCTGATAAGCGATATTGACAACTTGCGGTCGGACATTGGTCGTTTGACTGCGTTTATCACGAGAACTCGCACAAGGAGACTGTGAAGCAATCATGACACGCACCAAAGTACACAGAGAGCAAGATAATTCATTCACAAGCGCCTAGCAGAGTTTATATATACTCAAACAGAAACTTAACTTGAATAGCAAATATACTTTCCAGATACACAGCTGGTCGGAAATGAAGATAGGACAACGCATGATTGTCAAAAATGAGGAGAAATTTACAGAGATGAGAGCGGCTATTCTGCTGCTTTTCCTAAAAGAGAAGACGTTGAAGAGTTTTGGTGCAATCAATCTTAGAATACCAACCTATGTTTAGCCTACTTTTCTCATTTTGAAGAAATGAGGAAAAAGTAGACATGAGATCGATTCGGGAAAATGTGTGTCTGTCTGTCCTTCAGTCTGTGAGTGTGTCCTCCCCTATCAATTCCTCAACGGCTGCAGCTATCGAAACCAAATTTGGTATGGGTAAAGATCTATACCTGAATATCTCACGGACATATTTGAAAATGACGTCAGTGCTACCAACTGCTGACAATTTTTCACGATACCACGTTTCTGGGAATAGCAAAATAACCAGTGATGGACGAAGGAAAATAAAAATATATAAAGTAGGTTGGCTCAGGCAAGGAAAACATTTCTACAGGAAAGAAATTTGTTGTCATCAACTAGGTTATAGGCTTAGGTAGTAGGAAGTGATTTATGAAAGCCTTTGTCTGGAGCGTGGCGATCTGTGGAAGTGAAACTTGGACTGTTGGCTCAGCATAAAAGTGGAGAATAGAAATAATAGAAATAAAAACAAATCTTCTTTGGTGGGTTTACAAGGTGGGTGTTTTAATTCAACCTCCAATCGCACCGGCAAACAGCCAGTCGATTGGTAGGAGACGGGTATGGTCACAGATCGACTGCGCATCTCCCTCACTATAACCACTGCAACTTCCAACGTCATTACGCCATTTTGTGATGAGTTATAGGCATGGAAACAGAGATGATTCTCCCGCCAAGTGCGATTTCTGTAGTATAATTAGGTTTCTCCGAACAGAAGGGAATAGCACAACAGACATTCATCGAAGAATAAGTTCTTCTGATTCATGACAATGCCCGTCCTCGCAGTGTCCCTGTAACCCAACAGGATCTCGACAGATGTTTATGAATATTTATGTTAGAACATACACTAAAGTTATGATTATCGTCGAACATAAACAGTGTCGTATGCAACTCGCCTATAATAGTAGTCTAATTAAGACACTTGTATGGAAATTATAAAACTTGCTTCGCTCGTTTTATAAACATAGTCGTGTCTTAATTAATGCCATTATAGGCTCGTTGCACTATTATTTATTTCGTATGGCAAAATGAGGATACATTGTGGCAAAGAATTAAAAACTAACAGATATCAAGAAGGTCAAAATATATACAATATTTACAGATTAGATTGTAGGTACTGTACTATAACACAATGTACAGCCAGTTGACAGCATCATCGGTAGCGCTCTGTAGGTCTTGGATAGTTCTTCCAAAACTCCTCCTTGGACACTTGAGGGCAACATGATGAAAGGTATGAGGTACATTGGCACGATCACAGAATTGGCTTTGAGTATTTCCCCACTTGTGTAGCCAGAAATTGCATCGTCCGTGATTTGTGCGGACCCTGTTCAATTATGTCCATACCTTTCTAGGTAAATTGAAACCAGGCGGTTCTCTGCAGAGATCAGTTATTAAACCCAGATGGTCAGGTCTTGATGCAGCCCAGGTCTTGTCAGCAGCGAAATGTGATGAAATGAAATTAGCTCCTCTCCCAGCTTCCATGGACGATTTCTGAATTACTATATCGCCTTTTTATTAGCATTACAGTCCTGGTGTATGGGCAGTTAGGGATAGCTGCGACATTTCAACCATACGTTTCTCAGAGCTGTTTCTCTTCGTACATGAGATGGGTGGAGGTTGAATAGCACTGGCAACCACTTTAAAGGTGTAGATTTGATGGTGCCTGAAATTATCCTCACTGCATTATTCAGTTGCGTATCAACTTTTGCAGTGTGTGCAATAGTAAGCCACAAAGGACAGCAGTATTCTGCAACTGAGTAGACTTAAGGAGTGTTTTCCTCGCTCCGCATTATGTGCGAAGCGCACTCCGCACTGCGGACCTCTCTTCGCACATCCCAATGCGCTGCGCGGAAGTGGTTTTCCTAGCTCAGCAATGCGTTGCGTCCATTTCAAGTTTTCATTTGTTTGAGAAGTGAATGAATATGAGCTCTCGTTCTCTGAGCAAGAAAAAAATAGCGTTATTGATGTTATTAGAAGAGGAAGAAGAGATCGAAGATGAATTTTACTTCATTGTTTGTCGTCTTTATGAAGTGCGGAAATCTGTCAGTTCCATGTACACAAATCTAGAGAGCAAGAAGGAGTGTTTAAACTTTTAATCCATAGACATTTGCTCGACGACGAAGTGAAGTTCAAACCTTACTTCAGAGTTACTAGGTGTCAGTTTGAATACTTGCTTAGTTTGGTTGAAAATGATCTTGCAAGCGAGTCCTGCAACAGGATTAGCAGACCGATATCAGCGGCGGAGAAGCTGGCGTTTACATTGAGGTAAGTTTGTAGAATGTATTTATTGGAAAATTTAAACAAGCTAATTTATTAGGCCTACGTCTAATCAATTAACTAAATTTGTCTAATTAAATTAAATTAATGTATCTTTCTATGAAGAATAGTTAATATAGCGAATCATTCTAGAAAAAATTTCTTTATTTAGTAAAAATCGATAGTATTTTTTTTAAAATATAAAATGGGTAAAAAATGTAGTTTCTTTGGACAAAGTTAAGCTGAACTTAACTTAGAACTTAGTTCTTTTTGAATTTTGTGGCAAAGAAAGAAATCTACAGTACACAAGAGAAAACTGCCCAAATACTCCTCTGTTGCGTAGCGCGGTTCGCACTTGACTGCTCTCAAAGGAGTCGTCCAGATGCGTAGAGCGCACTGCGCACCGCGGAGGGGTGTAGGAAAACGATGCCGTCCGATTCCGTGTTGTTGAGTAGGCTCCGCACTGCGGACTGCGCATTGTACTGTGCGCTCCGCACAAAATGCGGAGCTAGGAAAACCCAGGTTTGGACAAGAACTGACGTTCGCAGGACCGTTGCAGTTGCGCCCCAACCCGTTCCACTGAGTTTGTGAAATATGTTGCTGCGGTGTTACTTAGATGGTTTTTATGGAGACGATGGGAGACAAACTTTGCTTCACGTCCGTAGGTATAACCATTAAGTACCCTAAACATGTCTGCCAAGCAAGCAACAGAGTTGGCTGCTGAATCTAAAGCTCTGCTTCAGGATATCCCAGCAATTAGAGGATCTTGGAATATAATCCAAACGGTTCTGCTCAGAACCACGCATCAACAAAGAATATAGGTCCTTATCTCAATGTTCTCCAACTTAACATTGAGGGCATAAGCCGATCTAAAAGTGACTACCTCTCAAAATTGCTCAACGACCATTCTGTAGATGTAGTGCTGCTGAAGATCAAAACCAACTTCACTCCAGATGTACATTACCTGGATTCAGCCTTGCTGCGGCTACATTTCATAAAAGCTACGGCACTGTTACGTATATCCATCATAACATCGACCAAGTAGAAATCCTTAACTCAAGCTCTAATAACATCTTCACTATTAGAGTTAAAATAGCAAGGCTTGGAAATAGTGATTATTTATAAACCACCATCTCAACCTTGGTGTCATGAAGCTATCCTGAACGTGTGTCACCCATCAGTTATCATGCGAGATTTCAACAGTAGGAGTACTTCATGGGGCTATGGAGACAGTAATACCGATTGTCAAGGCGTGCTAAGTTGGTTTGAGATTGAGGACATATTCCTACTGTGATGCTAAAGAGAGAGGCTCCTCTCATTCAGGCAGATGGAACAAAGATACTAATCCAGATCTCTGTTTTGTTTCAAGAAATGAGAATGGAAAACCATTACAGTGCAGCAGGGAGCTACTGAACAATTTTACCGAAGTCAACATAGACCAAAACTTATAAAAATTGGCATAGACGTTCCTCGCTGGAATTTTGGGAGGGGTAATTGGGGAGCTTTCACTAGTGGATTCCACCAAAAATTGACAACTACAAGTATAACTTCCACAGTCATGACACGCATGAGAAGCACATTCCGAGAGGATTTAGAAAAGATTACATTCCCGGATGGAAGAGTAGATGTGACGAACTATATGAAGAATACCAACTCAGCAATAGATCAGAAATTGCCACGGTAGGTGAGTGGTTAACGTGTCGGTCGACTAACCCCAAGCTTGCAGGTTCGCTCCTGGCCATGGTGAGAGATTTTTTGAAAGACGGCACAAATTATGACACGCACGTCATACGATGTTGGAATGTCAAAAAAAACATTTCAATTCAGTAGGCCGTGTTCATAATGGCAACATTAATCTCGGGAGTTTCCGCCAACACAAAGTTCCTCATTTCTCTACTAGAAAGCGCTATAGTGTTAAGGATCTTATATATCTAAGCTCCTTGACTTTCATAGTGCTTCAAGGAATAACAAAATTCGACATGCAAGCTACCCTCTGGGTGTCAAATAACAAAGCTTGCACCCGGCAAAGAAGCACATTCCGAGAGGATTTAGAAAAGTTTACATTCCCGGATGGAAGAGTAGATGTGACGAACTATATGAAGAATACCAACTCAGCAATAGATCAGAAATTGCCAATGAAATACTGCATTGCTTAGATTGTGCCAGAAAAGATAAAAGGAATATGATGACAGAAACAATGAATTTTTAACACTCAAGTAGCAAAGCATGGACACTCCTGAGAAAACTCTGTGGTAGTTCTCCTAAATCTATTAATAAAAGCTCAAAAGTATCCTCAGGAAATGTAGCTATGATTTCCCATTTCTCCATGTCACAGTTTCATACAATTTTCATTCACCAATCTCGATGACTGACTTCCACAGTCATTTGTCACAATCTAGCAATGTTACTACACAAAAATCGAGTAACGCGACTTATGAATGGGGACAATACCTGTGGAGTTATTATTAGCCTATTTTCATTTATGAAAAAATAAAAAATATACTTATGAGAACACCTTTTGTCCGTGTGTCTGTCTGTGTGTGCGTGTGTGATGGTGTGTGTGTGTGTGTGCGTGTGTGTGTGTGTGTGGGTGTCCCTAATAACTTCTAAACGGCTAGAGCGATTTCAATGAAACACGGTAACTTCATAGCACTATTCAGGAACACCCCGACCGTGCCCTTCAAATTTTGTTACGTCTCTCCAATCCAACATGGCGGATGTGCGAAATATTTCACCAGCATTCAATATCTCCGAAACTATTACGGATATCACCCTGGAATTTTTTACGGTGATATAGAAAACTACTAGAAGTTCATCTATGTGACACTTGAAACCCTGGTAACTACAAAGCCAACATGGCGGCCAAGCGAAATTTTGACTGTTAAAAAGACGTTTCTCGCGATTTAACCAACCAAACGCAATAAAACTTGGTACAGTATATGTGTATATACATTGTAATGCACCGACTTCTAACTTCGTTCAATTGTTTACAAAACCTCAAGATGGCAGCAGTGCGAAATATTTCACCGGCATTCTATATCTCAGAAACTATTAGCGGTACGACCCTGACATTTTGTACGGAGATAAAGGGCACTACTGGAAGTGCATCTATAAGACTTAAAAAAACCGTTTAATTACAAAACGAACATGGCAGCCAAGCGAAGTTGAAAATTTTAAATAGAACATTCTCGCGATTTAATGATCCAAACGCAATGAAACTTGGTACAGGAAATGTTTATATACTGAACCCTTTACCCTATGTTGGTTAAATGATTCTACTTTTTATTTCTTCAATTAATAAATATTTCAACCAGCATCATGAAAGTAGCCAGACAGTGATGAGGAAATTTCAAGCATTTGTTGGAGACAGTAGGGACATACCTGCGACAGTTTAACAAAAGGCTAAATACTTGAGCTATGAAAAGAAATAGCAGAGCGATGTATCATAAGGGCAGGTGTGGCTACCTCAATTTTAGAAGCGACGCGCGGTGAGACATGGTTCTGGTATGTTCATTGTGATATTCGCGCCTAGAAGAAATATGATGCAGTAACGTGAATGGCTGATGAAGAAAATAGACACTCCCAAGACGCCAAGATCTACTAGAAACCGCCAAATTACAGAAAATGGAGAACCAATGAGAAGAGAATGCCTACTTGCGCGCCAACTCCGGCTGGGGTACGCGGCGGCTAGTATTCACGCGGGAAATCGCCTAGACAAAATCTCTACGATCGATTCTAGGATTAATGGGCATATTCTTGACCTGTGCAATATTACGAGTTCAGTGATATTTATTTCATTCCTGTACCACAATTATTTCGAGAAATTTTTACATAAAATCCCCCTCCATCTAGACCCAAGGGCCAGTTCATTTATAAGTGTGTCGAAGAGCCAAGACATTATTATTATTCTGTTCGTCTACGGACGTAGACTTTTATTCTGTGTGTCGAGGACACAAGATATTCATTGTAAAGTGTTAAATTCAGTGATAGATAGTCATAGTACTATAATTATAGGGGCAGTATCGTCGATAATTCGCCAACGAACAGTGACAGGGAATTTAGTACCTGAACAAGCGAATTTAGTAGTCAGACATAAAGTGTATAATAACCTAATTTTTGTATCAGCGCAAATGATGACATCGATGAATGCAGAGGAAGTTTGGAATTCTCAACACTCTGTGCAGATGGCTGATATGAGATAAAGAACCATCCAGTTGGGGAATGGCGTCTGATGTTCTTTGACGGGTGACTACAAAAAGAGATGAGTACAAAATAATATTTTATTATTTGTTAAATTAACTTATTGTTTATGGGACATATTTTTGTAAATACTTTGCTTGTGTGATTAATGTAGTATATTTAGTTTTGATCTGACACACTTTTGTTTGGAAGCAGCTCGCACAATTGTAGTTTTTGGAAGGTTCTTTTCTTTGTGTTGTGTTAACTAACGTATCTATGCGAACGGCCGTGTTCGCCTATGTTACGAAATGCGGTTAAAAACGTCTCTCGGAGATATGTCGTGTTACAGAAGTAGGACTGAATTAATATAATTATATAGTAGATTGGAGGGTAATTAAAATTTTGTTGAGATTTATTATTGATCAGATTCAGTGTGATTATTGCCTTTTGGAGCAATGTAATTTGCGACGAAGAGTATTCAGCTCTATCGTATGTTTTAAATATTGTGTTAAATGTTTGCGAGCTCTAATTCAGCAGACCCGTGTGAAAGGCGTTATGTCAGTCCCAGATGTGTATATTGTGAGTATATTTTTGTGGTATTACAAGCGGGAATTTCAGCAGAGACTGATTTCTGTCAGCTTGGTACCAGATCCATATTGTATCCTTGCGAGGACAATTACGGATATGTGATTATTGTCTGACCATATGTTGAGTTGGAGGAGATGTTAGTTGCTGTTGATTCCTTGAGATAACAGTCCAGCTGGTCGGCTATTTATATACACTGGAAGGGGGACATGACTGGTATTTTGGAAAGGGTGAGTTGTGGTCACAAGGGCTGGCTGAGTTTCGCAAGCAAGCTCATCATTAGTGGAGTGCACGTCTGGCTCCCAATTACTTGAAAATAAATATAAATGTGAGAAACTGATCAATGGTAAAATTGTTTAAATAAATGGGAGTTGCCTACGAAACACGATAATATTCGAAGCGTTTCTTTAACATGCAGTTTTGTTAATATAAAGTAATCTTAACCACTCAGGTTGTTTGTTGTTGTTGGTTTATTCTTTGTTTATTTTACATGTCAGTGACCCGTGAGTCACGTGCGGCGCTGTTTTTCCTTGTTGTTGAGTATCTGGCCATTGTGGCAGCTCATTTGGTTAAGTGTGTCACCACACTAATAAGGGTCTCAGAGAGATGCCTGTAAATAGTAGAGTTGTAATATGTGTGTCAGAATTAGATTTAAGGATTTTTATTAATGTTATGCCCATATCCATAAACGTTGATTTACGAGATGATTGTTCGTGAGCACCGTGGCTGTTAACCCGTTGTGAACGAACGATCATCCAAGTACTCATTTCTCGTAGATAGTCATCACGCGAACATAAATTCATATGCAAGATAGTGGAACTTGGATCCACATTTTATTAGAAAAGGGGAGATCCATCTGACTCCTCAAAGTGATAAATATTCCTGTCAGGGAAAAATTCAGGGAGGATTTTGTTTATTATTGTTTGTTTTATTCTTTTATGCGCAAATTAGTTATTAAATCTTGTTATTATCTTACGTTTTGTCTCCTTTCTTTCTTAGTTATAGTTTTTATCCTATAACCCTTGCCTCAGAAAAGCACGTAGTTTGGCGGACGTAAACACCACACTATGAACTGAACGCAACCCCTTGATCAAAGATTCTTGCATAAAACACTGCTATTCTGAAGGGTTCATAGGTGAAAACTGGCGCGGCCAACGTTGGGGCTATTCACTGTGGTGTAACGGGGAGATTACACATGTCAATAGTGGCGTATTTGAGTAAAACTGGCATGCCGCAAGTGCAGGCAGATATGACAGTATTTAATCACCGGGAAGTGATATTTTATTAAAAGTAGTTGAGGCGAAGTGGATACCGCCAAATGTGTGAAAAATAAATTAAAATCAGGAGTTTGCAAAGTAAAATACGGTTCACGTTGTTGTCTTTTAAATTAAAGTAAAATTAAGATGTGATACCGGGCGCCCAATGATAAAGTTAAAACTAGATTTGTTTAGAAAGTCAAACTCATGGAAATATTAGGAGGCTGTAGCCTAAAATGACAATTAATACTTTGTTAATTAGTCAGTGTTAATATCAGATCAGGATAACTGTTTAATGACTAAATATGTGCTTGGGGTTAAAATTAAATTGAGTAAAAACTAGAACTACTCAGAGATGCAATCAACTAATGGGATTAAAAGTAAAAATAAATGAACTGAGTAGGATAAAGAAATTAAATGTGCATTGGATTTATGTGCGTGTCAAAGGGCATTGGCGTATGCCATTTCCCATATGTCTCATATATATTATAAAACATGGCAACGGTGGCGCAGATCCAGGAGATCATTGAAAGTGCAGCGAGGAGAACGTAGGAATTGTTGGATACTAAATTAGCGGAACAAAGTGAAGCGTTGAATACTAAATTATCAGAACAGAGTCAATCTATAAACACTAGTATGTTAGAGCAAAGCGAAGCGTTGAATACTAAACTAGCAGAACAGAGTCAATCTATAAACACTAGTATGTTAGAGCAAAGTGAAGCGTTGAATACAAAATTATCTGAACAAATAAACACTAGTCTGTCAGAACAAAGTGAATCGCTAAATACTAAACTGTTAGAGCAAAGTGAATCGCTAAATACGAAAATGTCAGAACAAAGTGAATCGCTAAATACTAAACTGTTAGAACAAAGTGAATCATTGCGGACACAGTTAAATAACAGTAGAATTGAGCAAAATGAATATCAGGCGGAACAAGCTAGGTTATTAAAGAGTGAAATTAATGACACTATAAATTCACAGTTAGAGGCGCAAAATAATAAAAAAAAACACGAACCAATCAGCTTCGTTAACCGCAGAGATGAAAGAGCACACAAACCAACAGATGATATTACTGGCCCTTGATGTAAGCAAAAATAATGAGAAACAATTAGAGCAGATTGAAAAAATGGAGAGAATTTTTGATAAAAAAAACTTAGCATTCTCGATGAAACGGTGTTAGCTAAATTAGAGCAGATTGAAATAGCATGCACAATGAATACAAGCGAGGTCAAAATAGCTCAGGATAAGTTGGAAGGACGGTTTAAGGAGATGGAGAAAAGTGGCAGGGTCATTCAACGACAAATATCAGCAGTAGATGAGAACATATCAGGCATAATTAAAGATATGGACCGTCTCGAGATAAAATCAGCGGAACAGTGGAAAAGCCTAGAAACGGAACAAGAACAATTTAAGAGTACATTAGACGAAAGGCTAAGCCAGATAGAAAATAATCAGGATGAAAATAAGAGCCAAATTGAAGAAAAAATAAGCACGATTAAAGAACAGATCAGGAAAGATTGGAAGAAAATGAATATTGATTCTAAAGAGGAAAGATCCACCATTATCAAAACAGTAGGCGAAAACCACACGCGTATTCAAGCTTTGGAGCAAGAGGTAAAAAATAAACTTAAAGAGCAGACAGACAGGATCATTAAAGCCGAACTCCGCTCATTAGAACAATCGTCTATATTTAAAACGGGAGCACTGAAAGACAAGCAGGATGACTCACATAGTTCCCAACCCAGCATAGCAGGAAGTCAGACTCAAGCAGAGAGCCCATTAACAACAAACACGGAAGGATTTCGCAAGAACGTAGATAGAAGCTCAACACCACAGGACGGTCATCAGCCCACACAACTTATTCAAGTAATTCGCTCAAATGACTACAAACCGCAGAAATACACCGAAAATTCAGGGGTTACGCCTAAGGCCTTTATCAAAGAGATTGAAGACCATTTCAATGACACTGGGGTACCTGAAGCACGTAGATTGAGAATGATGGAGAGATTTTTATCAGGAAATGTTCTCACCTGGTTTTTAAGTTTCAAATATACATTTGGAACCATGTCAGACTTTAATTTAGCGTTTCTGCGCAAATACTGGTCTCCCGCCATACAACAGAGTTTAAGAATGGAGCTTTACTCTAGAAAATACCAAACTACCCAGCAGACGAAATACTCAGATTTCTTTAACATGCAAATGCTAAAATTTCGCGACCTAGATTACCCATTAAACGAAGCAGATTTGGTGATGACAATAGCAAGGCAAATGCCAGTTAATGTACAGCAAGTACTAGTCGCAGCAAACGTTAGTACGGCCCTACATGCAGAGCAGATATTACGGCAAATAGATGAGACCACATCTCATAGTCATTTTAGAGGAGGAAGAAAGCTGGAATTAGTCAACACCACAGAGGTCGTAAAAACAAAACAGGGAAATACTAAAACGCAGGGTACTAATACAAGCACCTCCACACCTAGGCGAAACCAGGAAGAAGGGGAAAACAGACCATATCAGCGTAACGAAAATCACTACAACAATAGATACCAGGGCAACAATAGATACCAACAGAGAGGATATCAACAATGGCGTGATAATCGAAGGAATGACAGGCCTTATGGAAGATACGGTGATTACAATGCCAATCAAAGATGGAAAGGAAGGAGAGATCAAAATCAAGGAGAGCAACGTAACTATCGAGATGACTGGGATGATAGGCACGCACAATCACAAAATTACTTAGAGGAGTTACACGCTAGTCAAGGTGGAGAGCTAGGAAGATGGGAAAAGGCCATTGGGAACAGAAAGAACCCAGATACACATACTGAGGAAGCTGGAAGTCTACTGAGACAAGAGGAATATCAAGGACATGAGCGACAGAAGGATGATGGGAGTCGAAATGGAGCTAAAAAAAATGTTAATTTTGGATCAAGGAGACAGTCTCCAGCCACAACAGTCGGAAGTTGAAGATGGATGGATAGTAGCGAACATACAAGAATGGATTGCTTTACCAGAAGACTGCCTGGAGGAGACGGTGAAACCACGGAACGATGAAATTAGGCAATTACCCATTATTTACGCAAGGATTGGTGGAATTAATATAAGATGTTTATTGGATACGGGGTCACAGATCAGTCTAGTATCGGAGGCCTTGGTTCGAGTATTGGGACGGACTCAGAATATTCCTGTAATTCCGGTACCACAGCTCAAAGTGAGGGGTGTTATTCCTGAACGCACCGTCACTTGTAAACGTCAGGCATACTTAGAGCTGAACATATTGGAACACACTTTTGGGCAAACATTCATTATCATGGCAAAGATGAACTTCAATATAATTCTTGGTGCAAATTTCATTTGTGACTATCAAGCAGTGATAGATTTGCACAAGAATACAGTCAGTTTTAGAGAATATGACCAGCTGAAAAACGTGGGATTGCATATGGATGAAATCACTACCGGAAGAGATGTAAATTCTTGGGCATTGGAAGCAATATCAGAAGAGACGGAAGAGGAGGTACGAAAGGCGGAAGATAACATCGTAGAAGGGGCTGTTGTGGAACTAGATGAGGAGATAGAATCCCAGGAGATATGGTCTTTATTAACAGAAGGAGATGACAGTGATGCACAATTTGAAGAGTTACTACAGGAGCGGCTCAATGACATTCAACTTGGGGGTGAACACAGAAAACAGTTGGAAGAGATTTTAAGGAAGCACAAAACAGTATTTGATACAGTACCTGGAAAAATTTTAAATTTCAAGTACTCTATGCAAGTCGAGGACTGGTCACCTTTCAAAAGCAGATTGTACCCAATTCCTGAAAAGTATCGTGGTCAAGTTAAAATCATTATAGATGAGATGTTAGAAGCTGGAGTGATAAGGAAGACACCTACACCTTATCTAAATGCGATTTTGGCAGTCACAAAACCAAATGGATCTATTAGACTTTGTTTAGATGCTAGAAATCTCAACACGAGACTCATTTTTCCTGAGTATGACAGAGCGCCAATTATTAGAGACGTATTAAAAGGCTTTAAAAACAAGAGCATTTATTCATCAGTCGATCTGACGAGCTCGTTCCACCATCTTGAATTGGATGAGAAGTCACAGCTTCTAACTGGCTTCTTATTCGATAACCAGACATATTGTTTCGTCAGAATGCCTTTTGGAGTCAAAACAGCGGGCTGTGCTTTAATCCGAGCACTGGACCGGAACCTAACCGAGGAAGTAAAGGAGATGACGGTGCGATATATTGACGACATTCTGTTGGCATCCGACAACATTGAAACTCACATGGAAAATTTAGATAAAGTATTGGGCAACTTGAATGCATCGAATTTCAAAGTAAACCTGAAGAAATCGCATTTCTTCAAGAGCGAGATCTTATATTTGGGTCACGTCATTGACAAGGAGGGAGTGAAGCCAAACCCAGCTAAGATTGAAGCGATAAAGAATTTCCCTACACCAACGAGAGTCAAGCACATTCGGGCTTTCTTAGGCGTAACGGGATTCTTTAAAGAAAACTGTCCAGGTTATACGGAGACTGTAGCTCCAATGCAAGAAATGTTAAAGAAAAATAACAAATGGTCATGGAACGCGGAATGTGAGAAGGCATTCCAAGCAACAAAACAGCTATTGGAAAACTGCATTAAATTAGGATATCCAGATTTCAAGCTCAAATTTATAATCCAAGCGGATGCTTCACTAATTGGGATAGGTGCTATGCTCTACCAAGAGGATCCAGCTAACCTGCAGCACAAAACATATTTGGCATTTGTCAGCCGGAAATTGCGTAAGCACGAGCGAAATTATACTGTAACCGAGCTAGAATTGTTGGCCATCCTTCATGCGCTCCAACAATGGAAACGAATAATCTATGGTTACCATATTGTTGTCAGAACTGACCACAAGGCACTAACATTCTTGTTTAAGACGTCAATGGCAAGTGAACGTGTGACACGTGGGTCTATATACATTCAGCAGTTCAGCATTGAAATTGAACATTGTCCAGGGAAGATGAACGTGATACCGGATGCACTCAGCAGGAACCCAGAGCCTGATAATGAAGAAACAGCGATGGTACAACACTTGGAGTTAACACCGAAGGACCGGGAATTCTTGGAGGAGTTACGTGAGATACAGCGAGAACAGGAAGCGGAACCATGGATGATGCTATTAATTAAATACTTCAAAAAGCAACTACCTACAGGAACACCTGCATTTCGAGAAGCAAAAACCAAAGAAGGAAGATATGTTTATGTCAACAATTTGCTGCACAAATGGGTAGATAATGACCACACCAAGTTACGCATATTAGTACCTGCATCGTTACAACGAGGATTGACATGGCATACGCACGAAAGTTACGGTCACGTGGGCTTAGACAAGTGCGAAGCAACAATAGGAGAGACATTTACATGGCCACGTATGAGAACAACTATATGTGACGTCATTACAACTTGTGACCCGTGTCAGAGAACAAAGCCAAATAATTATTTACTGAGGCAATATCCTAGACCATTGCTACCTCAGAAACCATGTGAGCTACTGGCGGTGGACTGTCTTGGTCCAATTCCGAAGGGAAGGAGAGGTTGCCGTCATTTGCTAGTGTGCATTGATGTATTTTCTAAGTTTGTAGTACTATGCCCTATTCAGAAAACAACATCGAAGCAGGTACTCAGTCGCATTCGTAATAGAGTTATTCCAACCCTTGGAAAACCAGAGTTTATATTATCAGATCACGGCAGTTATTTCACAAGCGCCGAATTCAAGAAAGGAATGGAAGACATGGGTATAAAACATGTTTTAAGCAGTATCCGACATGCCCAAGCAAATCCAAGCGAGAGAGTAATTAAATGTGTAACTTCATATTTGAGAATCTTCATTCCGAACGAACACCACAAATGGGTCGATAAAATTAAGGATGTAGAGACATGCATGACTTCTACCAGGCACGAGTCAACAGGACAAATCCCTATGGTCCTACACAAGAACGAGTATCCAGTAAGAACGTGGAAAAGCATCATTAACTGTCCACAAGATCCCATGATAGCACCAGACCTACGAATTGAAAGAACGAGAGCATACATGAGGAAACAAGCAGACCGCAGATTACGGCGAGTAAGAAATAAGAGGTTTCACGGTGATCTTGAAGTCAACCAGCTCGTTTTGGTGAAACGACCTGCTACATCGGACCCAGAAAAGAAAATCTTTAGTAAATTCTGCGAGAAATTCATAGGACCCTATTCTATCGTAAGAAACCTTGGAAATAATGCTTACAGAGTGAAAGAATTAAGCACAGGAACAATGTCAGTTTACAACGCTGCCAACCTAAAAAAAATATCGTCGAAGTGAACCATGGTAGCGCCGATATAATGACGCTGTTTGAATATACGGACGTCCTACTATCACCAAAGTCAACGGGGAGCAGTTGAGTACGGCACGTGATGAAGGAGGAAGTAGAGCTGTTGTTGACAAACATTAACGAGGCGAGCAAGGTGTTGCCGCAGGCATCAGAGCGTCACGCAAGATTGGAAGGGGAAGAGACAAGCAGGAAATGAAAACGAGTAAATGCCATTGAAGACAGGAGCGGCTAGACCAAGTAAGAAAAAGGGGTGATTCTGGAAATAAAACAAATTGGCCTACGGAAGTATTGTAAAATTGTCGACTTTATTCCTAAGTTCGAAATTTTGTGAGTGGGAGAGTTGTGAACCCTTTACCCTATGTTGGTTAAATGATTCTACTTTTTATTTCTTCAATTAATAAATATTTCAACCAGCATCATGAAAGTAGCCAGACAGTGATGAGGAAATTTCAAGCATTTGTTGGAGACAGTAGGGACATACCTGCGACAGTTTAACAAAAGGCTAAATACTTGAGCTATGAAAAGAAATAGCAGAGCGATGTATCATAAGGGCAGGTGTGGCTACCTCAATTTTAGAAGCGACGCGCGGTGAGACATGGTTCTGGTATGTTCATTGTGATATTCGCGCCTAGAAGAAATATGATGCAGTAACGTGAATGGCTGATGAAGAAAATAGACACTCCCAAGACGCCAAGATCTACTAGAAACCGCCAAATTACAGAAAATGGAGAACCAATGAGAAGAGAATGCCTACTTGCGCGCCAACTCCGGCTGGGGTACGCGGCGGCTAGTATTCACGCGGGAAATCGCCTAGACAAAATCTCTACGATCGATTCTAGGATTAATGGGCATATTCTTGACCTGTGCAATATTACGAGTTCAGTGATATTTATTTCATTCCTGTACCACAATTATTTCGAGAAATTTTTACATAAAATCCCCCTCCATCTAGACCCAAGGGCCAGTTCATTTATAAGTGTGTCGAAGAGCCAAGACATTATTATTATTCTGTTCGTCTACGGACGTAGACTTTTATTCTGTGTGTCGAGGACACAAGATATTCATTGTAAAGTGTTAAATTCAGTGATAGATAGTCATAGTACTATAATTATAGGGGCAGTATCGTCGATAATTCGCCAACGAACAGTGACAGGGAATTTAGTACCTGAACAAGCGAATTTAGTAGTCAGACATAAAGTGTATAATAACCTAATTTTTGTATCAGCGCAAATGATGACATCGATGAATGCAGAGGAAGTTTGGAATTCTCAACACTCTGTGCAGATGGCTGATATGAGATAAAGAACCATCCAGTTGGGGAATGGCGTCTGATGTTCTTTGACGGGTGACTACAAAAAGAGATGAGTACAAAATAATATTTTATTATTTGTTAAATTAACTTATTGTTTATGGGACATATTTTTGTAAATACTTTGCTTGTGTGATTAATGTAGTATATTTAGTTTTGATCTGACACACTTTTGTTTGGAAGCAGCTCGCACAATTGTAGTTTTTGGAAGGTTCTTTTCTTTGTGTTGTGTTAACTAACGTATCTATGCGAACGGCCGTGTTCGCCTATGTTACGAAATGCGGTTAAAAACGTCTCTCGGAGATATATCGTGTTACAGAAGTAGGACTGAATTAATATAAGTATATAGTAGATTGGAGGGTAATTAAAATTTTGTTGAGATTTATTATTGATCAGATTCAGTGTGATTATTGCCTTTTGGAGCAATGTAATTTGCGACGAAGAGTATTCAGCTCTATCGTATGTTTTAAATATTGTGTTAAATGTTTGCGAGCTCTAATTCAGCAGACCCGTGTGAAAGGCGTTATGTCAGTCCCAGATGTGTATATTGTGAGTATATTTTTGTGGTATTACAAGCGGGAATTTCAGCAGAGACTGATTTCTGTCAGCTTGGTACCAGATTCATATTGTATCCTTGCGAGGACAATTATGGATATGTGATTATTGTCTGACCATATGTTGAGTTGGAGGAGATGTTAGTTGCTGTTGATTCCTTGAGATAACAGTCCAGCTGGTCGGCTATTTATATACACTGGAAGGGGGACATGACTGGTATTTTGGAAAGGGTGAGTTGTGGTCACAAGGGCTGGCTGAGTTTCGCAAGCAAGCTCATCATTAGTGGAGTGCACGTCTGGCTCCCAATTACTTGAAAATAAATATAAATGTGAGAAACTGATCAATGGTAAAATTGTTTAAATAAATGGGAGTTGCCTACGAAACACGATAATATTCGAAGCGTTTCTTTAACATGCAGTTTTGTTAATATAAAGTAATCTTAACCACTCAGGTTGTTTGTTGTTGTTGGTTTATTCTTTGTTTATTTTACATGTCAGTGACCCGTGAGTCACGTGCGGCGCTGTTTTTCCTTGTTGTTGAGTATCTGGCCATTGTGGCCGCTCATTTGGTTAAGTGTGTCACCACACTAATAAGGGTCTCAGAGAGATGCCTGTAAATAGTAGAGTTGTAATATGTGTGTCAGAATTAGATTTAAGGATTTTTATTAATGTTATGCCCATATCCATAAACGTTGATTTACGAGATGATTGTTCGTGAGCACCGTGGCTGTTAACCCGTTGTGAACGAACGATCATCCAAGTACTCATTTCTCGTAGATAGTCATCACGCGAACATAAATTCATATGCAAGATAGTGGAACTTGGATCCACATTTTATTAGAAAAGGGGAGATCCATCTGACTCCTCAAAGTGATAAATATTCCTGTCAGGGAAAAATTCAGGGAGGATTTTGTTTATTATTGTTTGTTTTATTCTTTTATGCACAAATTAGTTATTAAATCTTGTTATTATCTTACGTTTTGTCTCCTTTCTTTCTTAGTTATAGTTTTTATCCTATAACCCTTGCCTCAGAAAAGCACGTAGTTTGGCGGACGTAAACACCACACTATGAACTGAACGCGACCCCTTGATCAAAGATTCTTGCATAAAACACTGCTATTCTGAAGGGTTCAATACATTGTAATGCACTGGTATCTAATATAGTTCAATTGTTTACATAACCTCAAGATGGCAGCTGTGCGAATTTTAAAATAAAATTTTTCTTTCTCGTGTCGTAATCATGCGATCGAAGTGAAAGTTTGATTAATGAACCTACACAATAATATTCCTCTAATGGTACATGACTCTATGGCCTATACATATAACAATCCAACATGCCGACCATCCGAAATATTTAGACGGTTCTGAATATCTACTAATCTATTATAGCAATCAAACTGATTTTTTTTAATGTTTATAGGGTCTGTGAACATAAGTTGACCTGTAGGACTTTCAATAACCTTGTGATCACAAATCGAACATGCGGCGACTCGAAATATAAATATTCACATGGACATTTTTCGCAATGTAACCATCCGAGTGCAGTGAAACTTGGTACAGTAAATCCTTATACAAATGTTAATCCACTGGCATCAAATTTATTTCAATTGTTTCCATAACCACAAGATGGCAGCTGCGCGAAATTTTAAAATCTCGTATTTACTTCTTGTGGCCTAATCATGCGATTGAAGTTTGAATACTACACGTACACAATAATCTTCAAGTAACAGTACATAACTCTAGGACCTACATATATAAACATCCAGCATGGCGACCATCCGAAATATTTAGTCGTTTCTCAATATCTACGAATCTATTGCAGCAATCAAAAGAAATTTTGTATGTATATAGTGGCAATTAACATAAGTAGGTTATATGAAAATAGGTTGTATAGTTCTTCACGGAACTACTTGTTTTAAAATAGTTTTCTTCTTGGGACCGATATGAGCAGATTAACTCCCTGTAACTTGTGTACCCTATGAGTACCCTATGACCAGGCCATGCTGGCCAAACGAGAATATCGATAATATCGTTCACGTTACCAAGTCACTGGGAATAGCAGTTTCGAAACAGATATTTCCGTTCTCCATTCTGGTGTGCAAGACCGATCGGAATCGAACAGCTGTTTTCATGACTCTAGTTTTGAGTATCTGAGTATCTGACTACCTGACAGGTAGAAACTAGAAGGAATCTGGTTTGAGTCCCTATGACCTCCACTATTTGTTGCTTTTTCCTTTGTAGGAACATTCGATTAATGGCAAAGTAACCTCCAAAGCTGTTTCTAGATTCTCTATATCTGTTCGATAACTGTAGGTGTACAAGTGGAAGGTATGGCGAGCGTTGTGTTGAGTGCTGCGACGACTAAATGACAGGGGGGAAGCACTTTTCCGCTCTGCTCGGCGTGTCAGCGTACACACTTGCTCCATTGTTGGGCTGTAATGGCCAGCGTCGAGACGCCAGCCAGTAATCCGCTTTACAGGGGGAGGAGGCTTCAAGTGCCCAGTCCCAGTTCTGTAATGGATCTCAATGGTGACGTAAACTTGTTTGCGATGCATTTTAGTGGCAATGGAATTATCACTTTTCTTTTTCTCAAGAAATTCTTTTTCTCCTTCCTGGCATAAAACGTTCCTCGCAATTTTCCTCAATTGATTGAGAGAGCAATTCACGTGTTTAAGTGCACTTGAAGCTTTCATGACGCCACATTCAGACTCTGGGCGTAAATCACATTTTGTCTCGCTGAATACTGGGACGCTCGATATCTCTGGTAAACAACACTGACGGCTCTATGGTAGCAGGCACTGGTCATGGTCCACTAACTACGGCCATGATAATTGTGAGGTTATATATCAATTATTATTATTATTCCCCGATAATTCGGAGTAGTTTTTACGTCAATACATCTTTAAAGATAGAAATATATAAGTTAATTTTATTATTTCTTACTAAGTCTAATTTCACTGTAATTTAGTTTTTTATTATTTTATTTCTATTTTATATTTACTTTCAATATATTTAATTTATTTTATTTATTTTGATTTTTAAAATCTTATTTGATGTTATAGTTGACCTTATTTTTGGTTATCTTCATTTATTATATTATTTAATTTAATTTAATTTTATTTATTTGATGTTTATATTTTATCTTGTATATTTTCACTATATTTTATTATTTTGTCTTGGTTTTTATTATTATTATTATTATTATTATTATTATTATTATTATTATTATTATTATTATTAACCTTCATCGTATGGCCAAAGTAAGGAGTCCAGTTTGTATTTACTGCGAGAACGAACGAGATGACGTTTATCATACGATTTTCGTCTGCGATCGTTGGGCAGCGGAAAAACAACAACTTGAAGCTGAGGTTGGTCCAATAACGCCGGACAATATAGTTGGCATTATGCTGAGGAAGGAGCTCAGCTGGGATACGGTCGCTTTCTTTGTTGAGGTGGTCCTTCGTCAGAAGAAGTCGGATGGGGACTTGCTCGATTTAGTCGATTGAGTCTGCGATCTGCGGGCTATGAATGGAGAAGTAAGAAGGTGCTTGTGAAGCAAAGAAAATGACTCCATCCTGAAGTAATACGAAAGTGGTTCCGGGATGGGTTTTGTCAAGAGGACAGGGTGTGGTTTTTTAGTGGGTAAGAATCCCACACTCTTGAGGAGGACCTTCTCAAGGTCTTATGCAAGATTTTTCCACTTCCCTCGTAATATATATATATATTACTAGCATTACCCGTCGCGGCTTCGCCCGCGAATATTGTAGTTGTAAAGAGTACAATTAGCAACGTCTCAATCATGAATGCTATGACGGATTTATCGTTTAATTTTGAATAATAATGATAATAATTTGTTTAAGACCGTAAACAATCAGACAATAAAGATAATATAACACAACAATGGCACATACATTATCAAAATCTTACGAGCGTCACGTCCTCCTCAGTACAGCGGCTGCGACAATGCGGTCTCGTCGCATGTATAAAATTCGACTCAAAATCACAACACGGTTTCCGACCACAAACGTAAATAGGAAATAAATGAGATACAGTGTATTAAACACACTGAGTAAACACAAAATCCATTTTCCTAAATTCCTATGAAAAAAAGTACACATCATAAAATTACACGAGTAAAAGACCTCTAAGTCCACAGTTTCTCCCTTTCACCTCATAATATACACCACATCGAAAAACCCTTAGACACGTGTCTGCTTATTTTTTAAAATCATTAGTTAATATGCCGAGTAGGCCTATCACATCCCCAAATGAAACCACTCGTGAGATATTGTTGCTCTTTGCTAAAAAAAAATCATTTATACTGCTCTTAGTTATTTGTGCATTCTTCTTCTTCTTCTTCTTCTTCTCCCTATCCGTTCCGAATGTCGGCAACCATCTTTTCTGTGCTCTCTCTGTTCTGAGCCGTTTGGAAACTCTTCCGATGTCTTGAGAGCCCAGTCTCTGAGGCTATTTAGCCAGGACATTCGTCTCCTGCCAACACTTCTCTTCCCTGTTATTAGCCTACTTTTCACATTTTGCAAAAATGAGGAAAAAGTAGACTTATGAGATCGATCCGGGAAAATGTGTGTCTGTCTGTCTGTCTGTCTGTCTGTCCTTCTGTCTGTCTGTCTGTCTGTCTGTCTGTCTGTCTGTCTGGCTGTGTGTGTCCCCTCCCCCCCCCCCCCTATCAACTCCTAATCGGCTGCAGCAATCAAAACCAAATTTAGTATGAGTAAAGATGTGCACCGGAATATCTCACGTCCATATTTGAAAATGATGTCAGTGCTACCAACTGCTGAAAAAACGCACTAGAAATTTGAGCTCCATGTTGGATATCTTGCAAGGTATGCATGGGAGCTATTCCAAAATTGGCACACATGTAGATAAGACTATTTCAGTTTAATTTCCAGGAGGCCAACCATGACAGTGTTGCCAAACTAATTTTAAGCCTTCTGATAGGTCCAATGTTTAAATGCATATAAAATCTACACTATCAATTGGATTTCAACCAAATTTTGTATGTAATATCTGTACATAAAAAGATATGACTGAGCATATTCTTAAGGCCACCAGGGCTGCCAACTGTTAATAATTGCTCTCTCTATTTTTTTCATCCAAATACCTATATATCAGAAAGTATGCAAGCCAACAGCTTTAAACTACGCACACGTATCATTCTGACATTTTAGATTAATTTGGAGTAACTTATATACGTCAGTTCTACCAACATGATTATAAGCCTGCTGATAGTACCAATTTTTAAATACATGTAACTTCTTTACAATCAGTTCGATTTCAACCAAATTTCGTATGTGCTATGTGTACCATAACAGATATGACTGTAAGTATTGTTAAGAGCAATCAGGGCTGCCAACTGTTAATAAATGCTGTCTATATTTTTTTACCCTAATATCAATATATCAGAAAGTATGCAAGCCAACAGCTCTATACTTTGCACACGTATAGCACCTGACATTGTAGATTAATTTGGAGTAATTAATACAAGGCAGTGCTGCCAACATGATTCTATGCCTGCTGATATATCCAATTTTAAAATGCATGTAAGTTCTATACTAACAAATGGATTTCATCCAAAATTGGCACAACAAATATAATATTTCAGATTATTTCTGACCAACACACGCATGGTATTGTTGGCAACATGCTTTTACGCGTGCTGATAGATCCAGTATCTAACTGCATGTAACGTCCATTGGACTTCAACCTAATTTTGTATTCTGTACCTTAAGAGATGGAACTAAGAATATATTCAGTCACCAGGGCTGCCAACTGTAGTGCTCTATTAGGCTACATTATACCAGGTATATTTTGAACTAATTATATATTTCGATATTACCAACTTAATTACGTCATTATTCTAGATAGGTTCATATTCTGTAGAATAATCATTGGCATGAAAAGTAGGCTGTATAGTTCTTCACGGAACTTCTTGTTTTTTTCTTGCAGAATTTCTTGCAGTAGATGGTATCTGCTTCTGTTGCGCTTAATGTATCCGAGGTATTGCATATTTCTCGTTTTTACAGTGGCCAGTACTTCCATATCATTTCCCATTCTTCGAAGGATCTCGGTATTTGTGATATGCTCTGTCCATGATACTCTTAGCATCCGCCGATAGAGCCACATCTTAAAGGCCTCTAATTTTTATTTATTTATTTACAAGCTGTACCCGGCATGCGTTGCAATGCCAATCAAAGAAAGTGTTAGCGTTGAAATTCTGTTTCTTGAAGTGTCTTGGATACACAACATGTTTTTCAATTTCCGTTAACTGCCTCTAAGCTATCGTAAAATGGATTTTCTAATTTAAAATCATTCTTGGGAGCGTGCACAACTTTCAAAAGTTACACCGCAATCGGTTGAATGGCATATGAACGTATACGTTATTTTGTTTGAACGATTCGTGCGCTGTCACTCATTTGTTGATTCTACTCATACGCTACCTATTGAGAAATGGATTTACTAAGTCGAAACCCTACCCTGGCGTGTACACAATAACTCATCAAGGTTTCATCACAATCGAAGAGGGTTATATGAACGCATAGGGGATTTTGTTGAAACGCTTCGCGCGTCGTCAACCATTTGTTGCATATTCTCGTTCGCTACCTATTGTGAAATGAATTTACTAAGTCGAAACCCTTCCCTGGCGTGTACACAATAACTCATCAATGTTTCATCGCAATCGGATGAATGGTATATGCACGTATACGGGGTTTTGTTTAAACGATTCGTGCGCTGTCACTCATTTGTTGAATCTACTCGTGCGCTACCTATTGAGAAATGTATTACTAAGTCGAAGACCTTCCCTGGCGTGTACACAATAACTCATCAAGGTTTCATCGCAATCGAAGAAGGTTATATGAACGCAATAGGGGATTTTGTTGAAACGCTTCGCGCGTCGTCACCCAATGTTTGCATCTACTCTTGCGCTACTTATTGTGAAATGGATTTACTAAGTCCCCTTCCCTTGCGGGTACACAATAACTGATCAATGTTTCATCGCAATCGGATGAATAGTATATGAACGCATACCTGATTTTGTTTAAACGATTCGCGCTCCGTCACTCATTTGTTGAATCTACTCGTGCGCTACCTACTGTAAAATGTATTTACTAAGTTAGAAACCGTCACGTAAGTGTCCACAACATCTCACCCAAGTTTCATCGCTATCGGACTAATGGGATATGAAGACATAGGGGACTGTATTGAAACGCTCCGCGTGTCGTCGTTCATTTGTCGAATCTACTCGTGTGCTACCTTATGTGAAATGTATTTACTAAGCCAGAAACCTCCCTTGGAGTGTCCACCATATTTCACCCAAGTTTCACCGCTAACGGCAGAATGGTATATGACCTTATACGGGACTTTGTTGAAACGCTTCGCGCGTCGTCCCTCATTTGTTGAATCTACTTGTGCGCTGCATATTGTATAGTGGATTTACGAAGCCAGAAATTTTCCATGACGTGTACACAACGTCTCACCCAAGTTTCATAGCTACGGACGAATGGTACATGAATGCATACGGGACTTGGTTGAAACGCTTCGCGTGTCGTCGCTCATTTGTTGATTCTACTCTTGCGCTACATATTGTAATATGGATGTACTCAGCCAGAAACCTTCCCTGGAGTGTACACAACATCTCACCCAAGTTTCATCGCAATCGGATGAATGGTATGTGAACGTATACGGGACGTTGTCGAAACGCTTCGCGCGTAGTCACTCATTTGTTGAAGATAAACGTGCGCTTCGTATTGTAAAATGGATTTACTTAGCCAGAAACCTTTCCTGGAGTGTACACAACAATTCACCAAACATTTATCACTATCAGACGAATGGTATATGACTTTATACGGGACTTTGTTGAAACGCTTCGCGTGTCATCGCTCATTTGTTGAATCTACTGGTGCGCTACCTATTGTAAAATGTATGTACTAAGCCAGAAACCTTCCCTGGAGTGTACACAACATCTCACCCAAGTTTCATCGCTATCGGATGAATGGTATATGAAATTATATGGGACTTTATTGAAACGCTTCGCGCGTCGTCGCTCATTTGTTGATTCTACTCATGCTCTACCTATTTTTAAAGGGATTTACTAAGCTAGAAACCTTCCCTTGAGTGCACACAAAATCTCAGCCTAGTTTCCTCGCTATCGGATGAATGGTATATGAACGCAAACGTGACTTTGTTGAAATGCTTCGCACGTCGTAGCTCATTTGTTGAATCTACTCGTGCGCTTACTATTGTAAAGTGGATGTACTAAGCCAGAAAATTTCCCTGCAGTGTACACAACATTTTACGCAAGTTTCATAGCTATCGGACGAATGGTATATGAATGCATACGGGACTTTGTTGAAACGCTTTGCGTGTCGTCGCTCATTTGTTGAATCTACTCGTGCGCTATCTACTGTGAAATGTATTCACTAATTTTGAAACCTTCACGTAAGTGTACACAACATCTCACCCAAGTTTCATCGCTATCGGACGATTGGTATATGAACACATACGAGACTTTGTTGAAATGCTTCGCGCATCGTCGCTCATTTGTTGAATCCACGCGTGCGCTACCTATTGTAAAATGGATTTACTAAGTCAGAAACCTTCCTTGGAGTGTACTCAACATCTCACCCAAGTTTCATCGCAATCGGACGAATGGTATATGAACGCATAGGAGACATACATACCCACAGACAAACTATCACGTTACATTGATTTTTAGCCTATTTTCAATTTTGAACAAGATGTTCAGTAAAGAACATATAGCCTACTTTCTCCTAAATGCATGGTTATTGTTATAACTCTTTGTCCTTTTCAAGGAGTATGATTGAATGTTGGTTGTAGTAGCTTGTTGAAATACCACGTGCTATAGGGATATTAAACATGAATATGAGGTGCCCTTTGCTAGTGCTACCTCTGTACCAAATTTCGTTCAATTCGGTTTCGCCGTGTTTGAATTGATAGGGGGAATCGATTTGCACACATACTTGGCCACCATCTTCAAACTATTGGGCTGATGTTCTTGCAGTTTGGTCAGAATATGTTTCCCACATAAAGATATGGTGTTGCAAAATTTGGTAGAGACTAGATTATTAGGTTGGTCGTAATTACATTTTAGCTTTTAACATTTGGGTGGCCGCGATTACGTTTTCGTCAAGATAGCGGTGATATAAAACATGACACTGAGGTGCCTCTTGCTAGTGCTACCTCTGTACCAAATTTCGTTCATTCGGTTCCACCTTGTTCGAATTAATAGGGGGAATCAATTTTGACATAAAGATGGCCGCCATCCGCAAACTATTAGGCTAATGACCTATTAGATTGGTCAAAGGATGCTCCCTCCATAAAGGTATGTTGTTGCAAAGTTTGGTAGAGATCGAATGGTTATGTTAGTCGTAATTTGATTTAAGCTTTAAACATTTGTGTGACCGCTATTACGTTTCTGTCAATATGGCGGCGATATTAATCATGACACTGAGATGCCCTTTGCTAGTGCTATCTCTGTACCAAATTTCGTTCCATTCTGTTTCACCGTGTTTGAATTAATAGGGGGAATCGATTCTGACACAAAGATGGCCGCCATCCGCAAACTATTAGGCGAATGACCTATTAGATTGGTCAAAGGATGCTCCCTCCATAAAGGTATGCAGTTGCAAAATTTGGTTGAGATCGGATGATTAGGTTAATCGTAATTTGATTTAAGCTTTGAACATTCGTGTGGCCGCCATTACGTTTCAGTCAAGACGGCGGCGATATAAAACATGACACTGAGGTGCCCTTTGCTAGTGCTACCTCTGTACCAAATTTCGTTCCATTAGGTTCCTCCGTGTTCGAATTAATAGGGGGAATCAATTTTGACATAAAGATGGCCGCCATCCGCAAACTATTAGGCTAATAACCTATTAGATTGGTCAAAGGATGCTCCCTCCAAAACGGTATGTTGTTGCAAAGTTTGGTAGAGATCGGATGGTTATGTTAGTCGTAATTTAACTTAAGCTTTGAACATTTGTGTGGCCGCCATTACGTTTCTGTCAATATGGCGGCGATATAAAACATGACACTGAGATGCCCTTTGCTAGTGCTACCTCTGTACCAAATTTCGTTCCATTCGGTTTCACCGTGTTTGAATTAATAGGGGGAATTGATTTTCACACAAAGATGGCCGCCATTCGCAAACTATTACTCTGATGACCTATTAGTTTGGTCAAAGGATGCTCCCCCCATAAAGGTATGTCGTTGCAAAATTTGGTAGAGATCGGATGATTAGGTTAATCGTAATTTGATTTAAGCTTTGAACATTTGTGTGGCCGCCATTACGTTTCCGTCAAGATGGCGGCGATATAAAACATGACACTGAGGTGCCTTTTGTTAGTACTACCTCTGTACCAAATTTCGTTCCATTCGGTTGCACCGTGTTCGAATTAATAGGGGGAATCGATTTTCACACAAAGATGGCCGCCATCCGCAAACTATTACTCTGATGACCTATTAGTCTGGTCAAAGGATGCTCCCTCCATAAAGGTATGTTGTTGCAAAATTTGGTAGAGATCGGATGATTAGGTTAGTCGTAATTTGATTTAAGCTTTGAACATTTGTGTGGCCGCCATTACGTTTCCGTCAAGATGGCGGCGATATAAAACATGACACTGAGGTGCCTTTCGTTAGTACTACTTCCGTACCAAATTTCGTTCCATTCGGTTGCACCGTGTTCGAATTAATAGGGGGAATCGATTTTCACTCAAAGATGGCCGCCATCCGTAAACTATTACGCTGATGACCTATTGGTTTGGTCAAAGGATGTTCCCCCATAAAGGTATGTTGTTGCAAAATTTGTTAGAGATCGGATGATTAGGTTAGTCGTAATTTGATTTAAGCTTTGAACATTTGTGAGGCCGCCATTACGTTTCCGTCAAGATGGCGGCGATATAAAACATGACACTGAGGTGTCCTTTGCTAGTGCTACCTTTGTACCAAATTTCGTTCAATTCGCATTCACCGTGTTCGAATTGATAGGGGGGGGACAGACATTCAGAGTACACACACTCACACACACACACACAGACACACACACACACAGACACACACACAGACTCACACACACACATACACACACACAGACAGACACACTTTTTTCGCCCTGTGTTGATCTCATAAGTCTACTTTCATTTTTTGCAAAAATCGAAAGTAGGCTAAAAAATAGGCTTATGAGATCACCTTTTGTCCGTGTGTGTGTGCGCGTGAGTGTGTGTGTGTGATTCGTGTGTGTGTGTCCCCCCTAATAAAATCTAAACGGCTGGAGCGATTTCAATGAAACTCGGTAAGTTCATAGCACTATTCCCTGCGACCCCGACCGTGCCCTTCAAATTGTGTTACGACTCACCAATCCAACATGGCAACTGTGCGAAATATTTCACCAGCATTCAATATCTCCGAAACTGTTACCGATATTACCCTGACATTTTGTATGGTGATAAAGGGAACAACTATAAGTTCACTTATGTGACCTTTGAAAATCTGGTAACAACAAAACGAACATGGCGGCCAACCGAAGTTGCGACTTTTAAATAGACGTTTCTCGCGATTTAACCAACCAAACGCAATGAAACTTGGTAGAGTATATGTTTATATACATTGTAATGCACCGACATCTAACTTCGTTCAATTGTTTACATAACCACAAGATGGCGGATGTGCGAAATATTTCACCGGCATTCCATATCTGTGAAACTATTAGCGGTATCTCCCTGAAATCTTTTACGGAGATAAAGGGCACTACGGAAGTCCATCTATAAGACTTTCAGAAACCGGTTAACTACAAAACGAACATGGCAGCCAAGCGAATTTGAAAATTTTAAATAGACCTTTCTCGCGATTTAATGTTCCAAACGCACTGAAATCTGGTACAGGAAATATTTATACACATTGTAATGCACTGGTATCTAATTTAGTTCAATTGTTTGCATAACCTCAAGATGGCGGATGTGCGAATTTTAAAATTAAGTTTTTATTTCTTGTGATGTAGTCGTCATGCGATCGAATTGAAAGTTTGAATATTGAACCTACGCAATAATTTTCCTTTAATGGTACACGACTCTATGGCCTATACATTTAACAATTCAACATGGAGACCATCAAAAATATTTAGTCGGCTCTGAATATCTACGAATCTATTATAGCAATCAAACTGAATTTCTTAATGTTCATAGGGGCTATAAACTTAAGTTCACCTATAGCACTTTAAATAACTTGGTGTTCACAAATCCAACATGGAGGCGACGCGAAATATAAAAATTCACATGGACGTTTCTCGCAATTTAACCATCCGAGTGTAGTGAAACTTGGAACAGTAAATCCTTATACGAATGGTAATCCACTGGCATCTAATTTATTTCAATTGTTTCCATAACCTTAAGATGGCAGCTGTGCGAAATTTTAAAATCTCCTTGTTACTTCTTGTGTCCTAATTATGCGATTGTAGTTTGAATACTACACGTACACAATAATCTACATGTAACAGTACATAACTCTAGGACCTACATATATAAAATCCAACATGGCAACCATCCGAAATTTTTAGTCGGTTCTCAATATCTACGAATCTATTACAGCAATCAAACTGAAATTGTGTATGTTGCTAGAGGCAATTAACATAAGTAGGATATATGAAAATAGGCTGTATAGTTCTTCACGGAACTACTTGTTCCGTTTACATTTTCCTTTTCCTTGCATAGGTCGTTTATCATTATCATCAGTCCGGCTATTATTGTATTGGAGTTTCATAACAGGCTATTTTTAGCCTATTTTCAATTTTGAAGAAATAGGCTTATGAGATCACCTTTTGTCCGTGTGTGTGCGTGTGTGTGTGTGTGATTCGTGTGTGTGTGCCCCCCCCCCCTAATAAAATCTAAACGGCAGGAGCGATTTCAATGAAACTCGGAAAGTTCATAGCACTATTCCCGGCGACCTCGACCGTGCCCTTCAAATTTTGTTACGACTCACCAATCCAACATGTCGGCTGTGCGAAATATTTCACCAGCATTCAATATCTCCGAAACTATTACCGATATTACCCTGACATTTTCTATGGTGATAGAGGGAACTATATTAAGTTCACTTATGTGACTTTTGATAATCTGGTAACTACAAAACCAACATGGCGGCCAAGCGAATTCGCGACTTTTAAATAGACGTTTCTCGCGATTTGACCAACCAAACGCAATGAAACTTGGTACAGTATATGTTTATATACATTGTAATGCAGCGACATCTAACTTCGTTCAATTGTTTACTTAACCACAAGATGGCGGATGTGCGAAATATTTCACCGGCATTCTATATCTCTGAAAGTATTAGCGGTATCTCCCTAAAATTTTGTACGGAGATAAAGGGCACTACTGGAATTCCATCTATAAAATTTCCAAAAACCGGTTAACTACAAAACGAACATGGCGGCCAAGCGAATTTGAACATTTTAAATAGACCTTTCTCGCGATTTAATGTTCCAAGCGCACTGAAACCTGGTACAGGAAATATTTATACACATTGTAATCCACTGGTATCTAATTTAGTTCAATTGTTTACATAACCTCAAGATGGCGGCAGTGCGAATTTTAAAATTAAGTTTTTATTTCTTGTGATGTAGTCATGCGATCGAAGTGAAAGTTTGAATAATGAACGTACGCAATAATTTTCATTTAATGGTATATGACTCTATGGCCTATACATTTAACAATCCAACATGGCGACCATCCGAAATATTTAGACGATACTGAATATCTACGAATCTATTTTAGCAATCAAACTGCATTTTTTAATGTTCATAGGGGCTATGAACTTAAGTTCACCTATAGGACTTTAAATAACCTGGTGATCACAAATCCAACATGGCGGTGACGCGAATTATAAATATTCACATGGACGTTTCTCGCAATTATCCATCCGCGTGCAGTGAAACTTGGTACGGTAAATCTTTATCCGAATGTTAATCCACTGGCATCTAATTTATTTCAATTGTTTCCATAACCTCAATATGGTAGCTGTGATTTTTTTTTTAATCTCCTTGTTTTTTCTTGTGTCTTAATTATGCGATTGAAGTTTGAATACTACACGTTCACAATAATCTGCATGTAACAGTAAACTCTAGGACCTACATATATAAAATCCAACATGGCGACCATCCGAAATATTTAGTCGGTTCTCAATATCTACGAATCTATTACAGCAATCAAACTGAAATTGTGTATGTTGATAGTGGGAATTAACATAAGTAGGATATATGAAAATAGGCTGTATAGTTCTTCACGGAACTACTTGTTATATATAGATTATTTATTTTATTTTAATTTTTTGTTTTTGCTTCATTTTAACTTGATTCATTTTTATTCCATGATATATATTTTGTTTTATTTTTAATAATTTATTAGTCTATATTTTATGTTTCTAGTTTAATTTTATTGTATTTATTATTATTATATTATCTTATTTTAACTTACTGCATTTTTATTTAATTTGTAATTTTAAATTTTTATTTTATTCCTCATTTTTTAAAATTTATTTTATGTATTTATCACTTAAATTTTTGAATGATATATTTTATTTTTTGGTAATATATTTTCTTTGCTTCATTCAGCATTATTTTGTTACATTTTATTTTTTAGCCTATTTTGATTTATGAAAAAAATAGGATATGAAATCCCCTCTTTTGTCCGTGTGTGTGTGCGTATGTGTCCCTCCCAATCACCCCCCCCCCCCCCCCCTTGCCGCCGTAATACATTCTAAACGGCTGGAGTGATTTCAATGAAACAATACTTTGTCCAACTCCGACCAAGGCCTTCAAATTTTAATACGTCTCACCAATCCAACATGGCGGCTGTGCGAAATATTTTACCGGCATTCTACTGCTGATATCACCCTGACATTTTATACGGTATAAAAGGCACTACTAAAAGTTCACCTATGTGACTTTAAAAAACCTGTTGACTACCAAACGAACATTGCGGCCAAGTGAAATTGAAATACTTAAATAGACTTTTCCCGGGATTTAACCATCCGAGCGAAGTAAAAACATGGTACAGCAAATGTCAATACGTATTGTAATGTACTGACATCTAATTTAGTTTAATTTTTTTACATACCCTCAAGATGGCGGCTGTGCGAAATTTTAAAGTTAAGATTTTATTTCTTGTGTCCTAATCATGCGATCGAAGTCAACGTTTGAAGAATGAATAATGAACCTACGCAATAATCGTCATCTAATAGTACGCAACTATATGGCATACCTAAGTTATATTGAAATCCTACATGGCGACCATCCGAAATATTTAGACGGTTCTCAGTATCTACGAATCTTTTACAGCAATCAAACTGAATTTTTTAAATGTTCATAGAGGCTATGCACATAAGTTCACCTATAGTACTCTCAATAACCTGGTGAACACAAATCCAACATGGCGGCGACGCGAATTATAAATATTTAAATGGACGTTTCTCGCGATTTAACCATCCAGTGCAGTGAAACTTTGTACGGTAAATGCTTATACAAATATTAATCCACTGGCATCTAATTTATTTCAATTGTTTTCATAAACACAAGATGGCAGCTGTGCGAAATTTAAATTTCGTTTTTACTTCTTGTGTCCTAATCATGCGATTGAAGTTTGAATACCACACGTACATAATAATCTTCATGTAATAGCAAATAAATAAAATTCCAACATGGCGACCATCTGAAATATTTAGACTGTTCTCAATATCTACGAATCTATTACAACAATCAAACTGATTTTTTTAAATGTTGATAGAGGCAATTAACACGAGTAGGATATATGAAAATAGGCTGTATAGTTCCTTACGGAACTACTTGTTGACTTTTGACTTTTCTTCAGTTTCTTCTAATTTAATCTGCATTTCATAACAACCTGGTTGTGGTCAGAGTTTATGTCAGCACCGGGATGTGCTTTACAATCCTAAATCTGGTTTCGCAATCTCTACTTGACCATCATGATGCCAATTTGGTAACGCCCTGTATCTCCTGGTCTCATCCATGTGTGTATTCCTCTATTGTCGTTATTGAATGACCAACTCATGCTCAATGCCGAATTCCATCAGCCTGCTTTCTCGATCATTCCTTTCGCCTAATCCGAAATCAGGTACTATCTTCCCTTCTCTTCCTTTCCTATCGCAGCATTCCAATCTCCCATTACTATAACATTTTCATCACCCTTGACATACCTCAGAATTTCGTCTATTTCTTCGTAGATCTTTTCAACATCTTCATCATCAGCTTGACTGGTAGGCATGTGGACTTGTACCACTGTGATGCACGTAGGGTTTGTATTGATTTTAGCTACAATAATCCGTTCACTATGTTGCTCATAATATTCCACCCGCTGTCCAAGTTTCCTACTTAATATGAAACCTACCCCCGCATAGCAGTTGTTTGATTTAGTGCTAAATACCCTATAGTCTCCTGACCAAAGTCCTGTTCTTCCTTCCATCGTATTTCACTAATCCCAACCAAATCCAACCTCAAACTATCCATTTCCCTTTCTAAGTTTTCTAACCTTCCACTGCCTAGAAGACTTCTAACATTCCAATGTAACATTGGATTATTGAGGAACCCTTATCTCAATTGGTTTTCAACCAAATATTCTCAAAGTTCTTTTCACGTTCTGAGAATAGCTAACTTCAGAATGTTAACCTATAACGATTATCATTAGATGGTAGCAAACCGAGAAACAAATTATAAATCATAAAAAAATAATTAAAAAATAAGTAAGTTGGTTGGGATATTTGTTCTAGGATTCTATTCCACTATCAATGAGCTAAGTAGGTTAACATTCTTAATTAAGCTATTCTCAGTGTGAGAATGAACTTAGAGAGTATTTGCTTTAAAACCAACTTTGATAAGTGTTTCTGAATAAACCAGTATCACTTTTTTTTCTGAATTTTCTTTGGTTACAGTTTGTATTCATTTTCTCGATTATCTAACATCAACATATCATCATAATGGTTATTTTATTTATTTATTTATTTTTATTTATTTATTTATTTATTTATTTATTTATTTATTTATTTGCGCACAATAGGATTTTCATCCCAATTGCAATGGGATAGAGATTACACTGCATGTTATCTTGTAACTTAAACTAGCGTAAACTGAACAGTTACTAAATAATAGTATAGGTGAACAGTAAAATAACTTAGTGTGAAATTAAAACAGTGTAATACAAGCTTGTCTAGGTAGAATGACACAGTGGTAGGAATTGATGATTTACAATTTGCAAAGTTTGAGACATTATTTCTGGAGAGTGGTTAGAAATTCCATAAAAAAACTGTCAAGGAAGTAATTAAATAGTGGTATTATTTCTTTGAACAACATTGTTGAAGATATTACATAGTCTGTTCAGTGGTGAATTGTTGTGATATTAATCCTTGAATTGATGCGTGGTACATGGAAATTTAAGAGAGAAAGGAATTCGGAATCATTAATTCAATTGTTTATAATATTGAATAGGGATTTCATAGCATCTATTTCTTTTCATATTTCTTAACTGACTACATCAACATTATTTTATTAGCAGTTCCTGGTATGGTATCAAGTAAGGATGGTTGGCTGTTCTTTTAAAATGTAGATAATTTAGGGATTTCTTTTGTGTTTTCAATCATTCGGTTCAGAATACATTATGTTTTACACGTTATAAGAATGTTAGCCGTAGCCTTATCACAAAACAAAGAAAATGCACAATTCACATGTTTAAAAGTAGACAGTATCTTGAATACTTTAGTATTTTACCAGTAAAGTGTACCAATGCAGGGACTAGAGAAAGTATACTTGTAGTCTTTCCGTTTGGCCATGATAGCCAGAGGATTAAGTGTCTTCTCGGAACTCAAGTGACGTCACTCACTCACCCTCCCAACCCGCTCGCGGGACCGGCCGGTGGTGAACAATGACTTACCTACTGGCGCTGTCCCACAGCACTAAAACTTTTCTTATTTCAAGTTTAAATTTACAATTTTCAAGTTTTTTGAATTCTACATAAAATTCTAAAGAAAATGAGTCCAAACTTGGACTTTTTACTTCCTAAACTGTCGTTTTTTACAAGTCATTTATGATTGTATTGCAACAGATAAATACGACTCATTTACTACAAACCCCTCACCTCACCCTTCAAGCGGATGACAGCTTTCACCGACCATCTTTTGTAAATCAGAGTATAGGACACGAAATACGCTATAAGTATTGACCGACTATCAGACCGTGGATTTAAAACATTTCAGTCGCGTTTGGACTCATTTGCTTTAGAATTTTATGTGGAATTCTAAAAACTTGAAAATTGTAAATTTAAGCATGGAATAAAAAAATTACGAGCCTTACAGTAGTCGCATATGATGTGTAACATGCCACTTGGCCGACAGAATGCTTACATTACATAAGAATACAGCAAAAGTATGAAGATTTAATAAATTATAATGAATATTTTCACACCAAAGAACGACAACTTGAAGATGATTTATTGTAGGGATAACTGTAATGGGGCCTCAAAACCTTGAAGTAAACCGTATGTGATATACATTCCACACAGCCACATGGCCGATAGTACGTCGTGGTACCAATCTCCGCCCCCGCGCGCTCATTGTTACCCTTCCATTTCCGTCTCATTGTTTCCGTCCCATCCATTTCCGTTTCGTTTTTCAAAATTACCCCTACGAAAATATACAGATACCGAGTGGAAAGATGTTACACTTCAAAAAGTTTTATAGTCCTGTGGGACAGCACCTGTAGGTGAGTCATTGTACGCCACCGGCCGGTCCGGAGAGTGGGTCAGGAGGGTGAGTGTGTAACGTCAGTTGAGTTCCGAGAAGTCCCTTAATTCTCTGGGCATCATGGCCAAACGGAAAGACTATAAGAGCTGATACGGAAGCCGTGTTGTGAACCTTGCAGGACCCCAGGGAGTGTCCATAAGGAATACTAACTTGACTATTTACGCTCCAAATCGGCTGAGTTAAAAATGAGTGTGGAAAATTATGGAATATCCTTATCGGTGTGGTATCTCCTCAAGACAGTATCACACCTCTAATTATCCCCAAGTGTTGATGACTTCTGTTTAACATACCACGGCACAGTGCTAGAGGCAATGTTACTTTCACCACTATTTAGATAATTATAACGTTGGTACAAGCCTCGGAGTTCCATTCTATGTCTTCACAGCTGTTTCTGGAAACAATAACAGCTCCTTTTGGGTGCAGATCCTAGTTTGTTGCCAAGGAACTGCTGGTGATATTACTGTAGAGCATTCCGAGTATCAGCCTTGTCCATGGCCATGTTTGTGAGTTTCGCCACCCCAGGCCATTTAAAAAGAGCGACTGTCTCTATGATGATGATGATGATAATTATTGTTTTAAGGGGTTATCGGCCCCTATCAGTTTGGGTCATTGTGAGAATGTAAATGAAATGAAATGAAACTATACCAAAGACATATTTACAATTAAAACTATCTACTGACTTACATACTACAAAAAGGAAATGGAAAACAAGAAGAAATACAAGTAGTTCCGTGAAGAATTATACAGCCTATTTTCATATATTCTACTCATGTTAATTGCCTCTATCAACATACAAAATTTCAGTTTGATTGTTGTTATAGATTCGTAGATATTGAGAACCGTCTAAATATTTCAGATGGTCGCCATGTTGGATTTTTATTTATGCACTATTACATGAAGATTATTGTGTACGTGTAGTATTCAAACAGCCATCGCATGATCAGGACACAAGAAATAAAAACGAGATTTTAAAATTTCGCACTGTCGCCATCTTGTGGTTATGAAAGCAATTGAACTAAATTAGATGCCAGTGCATTACACTATGTATAATCATTTACTGTACTACATTTCACTGCGCTCAGATGGTTAAATAGCGAGAAAAGTCTATTAAAATGTTTCAACTTCGCTTGGCCGCCATGTTCGTTTTGAACTTGACAGGTTTTTGAAAGTTACATAGATAAACTTGTAGCAGTTCCCTTTATCACCGTACAATAATTCAGGTTGATATCAGTAATAGTTTCGTAAATATAGAATACCAGTGAAATATTTCGCACAGCCGCCATATTGAGGTTATGAAAACAATTAAACTAAATTAGACGCCAGTGCATTACAATGTGTGTAAATATTTGCTGTAACATGTTTCATTACGTTTGGATGGTTACATCGCGAGAAACGTCTATTTAAAAGTCTCTAATTCGCTTGTCCGCCATGTTGGTTTTGTAGTTACCAGATGTTTGAAAGTCTCATAGGTGAACTTCTAGCAGTGCTCTTTATCGCCGTACAATCTTTCAGGGTGATATCGGTGATAGTTTCGAAGATATTGAATGCTGGTGAAATATTTCGCACAGCCGCCATGTTGGATTGGTGAGATGTAATAAAATTTGAAGGACACGGTCGGGGTCGGACGAAATGTTGGCATGACCTTACCGAGTTTCATTAAAATCGCTCCAGCCGTTTAGAATTTATTAGGGACACACACACACATATCCACACACGGACACAAGGTGATCTCATAAGGCTATTTTTTCATAAAATGGAAGTAGGCAAATAAGTGAAACAAAACACAGGGGGAAAGGAAATGCTCTCCACCCTAGGAGAATGAGAATTAAGGGACTTGACAGAAAGGAGAGAACGGCAGAGAGGAAAGGAAACGATAAGAGGGACCACCCCAAAGGCAATGGAGAAAGAGAAAAACCGGACACATCTCAGGAAGCCCTCGTTGTCGCCAACTTCCGAACTCACGAGACGTGAGCCCTTGAGGGTGTAGCACTATCCAGGGTGCACCATAAATAGTGGGGCAACACACACCCTGCTTCCGTAAGGGCCTTGAGCAGAAGGTAGGAGATATTATAAAAGGAAAATAAGAGGTCTAACCCCTCGAGGAATCAGGAAAGATAAGACAGGGGCCAGTTAAGGCGGGAAAATAAAGACTCCCTAGGCCTTGGATACCCTAACACCATGGGGGTCGGAAGAGAGCAAGAGTTGACCAAGGGAGGTCGAGATGAATGGTAACGGAGAGAAGCCCTGCACAAGTAAGTGGAAGTAATGCGGAAATCAGCTGGGGTCCCATGGTCACCGACCCACGTCCGATAAGTTGTGAGCCCCTGAGGGGCCCTCTATGAAAATATTGAGTCTAGAAAAGATAATCAATATGCTAATGATAGAAATATCTCTCCCCATATGTCGTAGTAGGTAGCATTCGTGGCTGTCACTGCAGAGATTCGGGTTTGATTCCCCGGCTCTGCCAAGAATGTAATTCTTTCTGAGGGCTGAAACGGGGAACACTCAGCCTCGTGAGGTAGAATTGAGATGAGTCGGTTCGATTTGCAGCACAATCAACCTGGAAGTAGTTTTAATTCGTTTTCACCTTTATACGTAACTGGCAAATATCGGGATTGTATTAATCTTATGGCCACGGCCGCCTCCCAGGCCTAGCGAGGGGGCTGTCACTCTGGGGCCCGGAGTTGTTGAGAGGCCTGAGGAGGTTGAAAAGTCCAGGGTCGAAAAATTGACTCACTATAATTTCCAAACTAATGTGAAATTTTCTATAGAGCTATCTTATATATAAAAGTGAAAGTCTGTATGTATGTATGTGGGTGGGTCTGTTCCGTATACAAATCTACACCGTTCCACCAATCTCAACCAAATTTTGCATACGCATAGTTTAGGACCCAGAAGGAACCGCTGGCTACATGAATTTTCGATAGTCTTTCTCATTCTTCTGATTTCGGCCCTTTTTCACTCAAGCACAGGCTAATCAAATCATAAAATATACTCATGAAGGAATGGCAAGGCAGATAGTTTCCATGGCAACATAGCTCAAGTCGAGACACGGCCGACTGGATGCCAGTTTTGCTCTGCACTACCGGTATAGAAAATGAGGATCTTTACTTGAAATCCCGTTAGTTACTCAACTGCTCACACAGCACTGTCAACCGAGTTTAGCATAACAAAGACTTGACACTATCTTCTACTATATATTTGTCAAATACCACTCACTCACTCATTCATTCATCACGAAATCTCAGAAACCACCAAACGGATTGGAATGAAATTTGGTATACAGCTTCCTCATGGGCCGCAAATGCCCACTAAGAGAGGATTTTTGGATATTCAGGTTATAAAGGGGTGTTAAGGGGGTAGACCAGCATTTCATTGAATAACAATATCTCCCGATTGGTATCATTGGGGGATGTCATACTCGACATATAAACTCATCATTAAAAATAAGAAGACATGTGTCTGAGGGTTTTTCGATGTGGTGTATATTATGAGGTGAAAGGGGTTAAAAGTGGGGATTGAAAGATTCCGAACGGAGCGTGTATCTCTTAAACGATATAGGCGAGGAGTTTGAAACTCAGCGGAAAAAAATCAGCATAAAAATAGGTATATATGTGTTTGAACAATTTTTCATAAATCCAATTTAAGGGGCCCATGGGGAGGGGTAAAATTCTGGGGGAAAAAAACAGGAAAGAAGGTGTCCTAACTGATTGACTGACTGACTCACTCATCAAACTCAGGGGGAAAAACTGCTTTAAAGTAAGTAAATACCTTTTCGACAGTTTTTTTGATCAATCAAATTGAAGGGGTTCATCGGGATGGGTGAAATTCTGAAGAAAAAAAAATGAAAGAAAATGTCCTTCCTTTTTACTCACTCATCATCGTCCAGCCAAAAATATTGAAGCTGGAAACATGCCATTTCGGGGCTATGTTCGTTGTATGTCAAAACCGTACACTAAGGGAGGATTTTTGGATATTCAGGTTCTAAAGGGGTCTTAAGGGGGATAAACCTGCATTTCATTTAATAACAATATCTCACGAGTTGTTTCATTTGTGGATCTGATACTCGGCATATAAACTAATCATTAAAAATAATCAGACATGTGTCTAAGGGTTTTTCGATGTGGTGTATTATTATGAGGTGAAAGGGGTGAAAAGTGGGGGTTGAAGGATTCCAAACGGAGTAATTTGAAACTCAGCGAAAAAAAAGCTTAAAAAGTAAGTAAATCGGTGTTCGACCGTTTTTTCATAAATTAATTTAAGGGGCCAATGGGGTGAGGTGAAATTCTGGGGGAAAAAGGAGAGAAAGTGTCCTAACTGACTGACTAACTCACTCACTCATCAAACTCAGGGGAAAAAGGCAGCTTAGAAATAAGTTAATAGTTTTTCAAGCTTTTTTTCATCAATCCAATTTAAGGGGCCCATGGGGAGGGGTGAAATTCTGGTAAAAATAATTGAAAGAAAATTTCCTGTCTGACTCACTCACTCATCACGCCCAGCGAAAACTATTAAAGTTGGAAACATGAAATTTGGGGAATATGTTCGCTGTATGTCGAAAAGGTCAACTAAGGAATGATCTTGGTTATTCGGGTTTTAAAGAGGTGTTAAGGGGGTAAACGTGCATTTCATTGAATAACGATATCTCATGAGTTGTTTCTTTGGGGATGTGATATTCGGTATATGAACTAATCATTAAAAATAATCAGACATATATCTAAGGGTTTATCGATGTGGTGTATATTATGAGCTGAAAGGGGTGAAAATTGGGGGTTGAGGGATTCTTAACGGAGCGTGTATCTCTGTAACGACATAGGCGAGAAGTTTGAAATTCGGCGGATAAAAACAGCTTAAAATACAAGTAAATAGGTGTTCGACCGTTTTTTACATAAATCCAATTTAAGGGGCCCTTGGAGAGGGGTGAAATTCTGGAAAAAAAAACAAACAGGAAAGAAAGTGCCCTAACTGACTGACTAACTCACTCACCCATCAAACTCAGGCGGAAAACAGCTTTAAATAAGTAAATAGGTGTTCGACCATTTGTTTCATAAATCCAATTTAAGGGGTTCATGGGGAGGGGTGAAATTTTCAAAAATAAATGAAAGAAAATGTCCTGACTGACTCACTCACTCATCATCGCCCAGCCAAAATTATTGAAGTTAGAAACATGAAATTTTGGGGATATATTCGTTGTATGTCGAAAATGTCCACTAAGGGAAGAGTTTTGGATATTCAGGTTCTAAAGAGGTGTTAAGGGGGTAAACGTTCATTTCATTAAAAAACAATATCTCACGAGTGGTTTCATTTGTGGATGTGATACTTGGCATATATACTAACCATTAAAGTAAGTTGACACATGTCTAATGGTTCTTAGATATAGTGTATATTATGAGGTGAAAGGGATGAAAAGTGGGGGTTGAAAGAATCCTAGCGGAGCGTGTATCTCTAAAACGACATAGGCGAGGAGTTTGAAACTCGGAGGAAATCAATCAGCTTAAAAATAAATAAATAAAATAAATAGGTGTTCGACCGTTTTTTCATAAATGCAGTTTATGAGGCCTATGGAGAGGGGTGAAATTCTGTAAAAAAAACGTCCACTAAGGAAGGATATTTGGATGTTCACTCTCATCGACCAACCAAAACTATTAAAGTTAGAAGAATGATATTTTGGGGATATGTTTGTTGTGTGTCGAAAACGTCTACTAAGGAGGGATTTTTGGATATTCAGGTTCTAAAGGGGTGTTAACGGGGTTAAACCTGCATTTCATTGAATAATAATATGACATAACTATTACGCGAGCGAAGCGAGGCTAAAAATGAGATGGTGTGTGTCTGTGTTTTACTGAATCACGCAAGTACCACTGGTCCGATTTACATGAATTTCACATGGAAGTAGCTGATTTACCTGGTTAACATATAGGTTACTTTTGATTTCGATACTTTGCACTAATTAAAGATGGCGACCATTTTAGTGACGTCACTACACCCTTTGGTTTCAAACTTTCATATTTCCATTTCAAATAAAAAGCGAACGCTAAGAAATAGCAAACTTTTGATGGCATATACGAGGTTTAAAATTACATATTCTATCCAAAAGGTATCTCCAACGGTTAGCGAGTAAAACCTAAATTTGTGCTATAAAACACGGTCAACGCCGAGCGGTGTAGTTGGACAAAATGTTCCATCCTTAATCTTCCTCTGCGCAGCACCTCGCCTATCCCCTGTTTTAACTGTCACCTTCACATTTTAATTTATTTATGACGCGTAGCGAAGCACGGGTTTTTCAGCTAGTATTAAATATAACTGAATCTTGTGAAAAGACTACAAAATATTAGGCATACATAGAAAACAATAATATATTTCGTAAATAACCATTAAGTTTATAGTTCACAGAGAAATTTAAAAGTTCCTGAAGATGTCAAGTTTTTATACACCGTAAAATGTCAAAATAATATTTGAAAATTCTGACATCTAGTTTATGTGGTTGTGAAAGGTCTTCGACTTCTTCTCATGGTGACAACAAACGTTTCGATCAGGTACAACGAAAATGCCATTTTAGATCAACATTGTACGGCATTAAAACATACAAAAGAAAATTACGAGCCTTACAGAAGTCGCATATGATGTGTAACATGTGACATGTTATCCTACTATGTGTCTTCCGGGAGCGCAATTCCCTTGTTAACAGTGAACTCTGTTGGTCATTGAAATAACTGCTTGAAACACTCCAGTGCCAAAGGTTTATTGTAGGAATATCTTTAATGGGGCCTCCAAACCTTGAAGTAAACCGTATGCGATATACATTCCAGATAGGGCTGTGTGTTGGCCGACAGTACCTCGAATGCTTTCATTAAATAAGAATATGTAATGGGTCTCCAAACCTTGAAGTAAACCGTATGTGATATACATTCCACATAGGGCTGTATGGTGGCAGACAGTACCTCGAATGCTTTCATTAAATAAGAATATTTAATGGGGTCTCCAAACCTTGAAGTAAATCGTATGCGATATACATTCCACATAGGGCTGTATGTTGGCCGACAGTACCTCGAATGCTTACATTAAATAAGAATTCAGCAAACGTGTGAAGATTTCATAAATCATAATTGTTTTCAGCAAATATGATATATTGAATATTTTCACACCAAAGAACGACAACTTGAGGATGATTTATTGTAGGAATATATTTAATGGGGCCTCCAAAACTTGAAGTAAACCGTATGCGACATACATTCCACATAGCCACATGGCCGACATGCGCGAACCGGTCAGGATTGACACTGGAGTCTTATAAGTAGTTATTTCAGTGACCAACAGTTCACTGTTAACAAGGGAATTGCACTCCCGGAAGACACATAGTAGGATAACATGTCACATGTTACACATCATATACGACTGCTGTAAGGCTCTGAATATTTTCACACCAAAGAACGACAACTTGAAGATAAGTTATTGTAGGAATATGGGGCCTCCAAAATCGTGAAGTAAACCGTATGCGACATACATTCCACATAGCCACATGGCTGACAGTACGTCGTGGTACCAATCTCCACCACCACGCACGCTCATTGTTTCCGTCCCATTTCCGTCTCATTTCCAAAATCACTCCCATAAGAAATATCCAGCTACCAAGAGGAAAGATGTTACACATCAAAAATAACGAACAAGTAGTTCCGTGAAGAACTAAATAGCCTGTTTTCATATATCCTACTGGTCTTTTCCATTAAAATTCTCTTTCCTATTAAAAGGATTTTCCATGACCAACAGAGTTCACTGTTAACAAGGGAATTGCGCTCCCGGCAGACACATAGTAGGATAACATGTCACATGTTAGACATCATATGCTTTTGGTTCACGACCTATGTTTCCACCAACACAATTACATTGTGCTACACTATACAGGGTGATTTTTTCCACCGTGTACAAACTCCAGAGATTGATCGAAGAGAGGATACGAAACAGAAAAGGTCAAAAGAACGTATGTCCGGAAATGCATGGTTTGTTTGTTAGGGACCATTTATTCTAGGCTGTTCCAAATCCATGAGTTTGAGTATGCGTACACGCGAGTACTCAGCAGTAATGCTCGGAGCACGGCTGGAGAGGGACTGGGGGGAGAGAGCCAATACGTCACTGGGCGAAGGTCTTAGTACAAGTCTATGCGCTTCCTGACAGTTTTGATGTATCCACCGCGAATTGACAGCAGAGCTGTATTGCAGTTTGCAGGTTTACTCATGCAAGGCGGCGAGTACTCCGCTGCTCAGGGGCGAGTTGCTCGGCTGGAACAGCCTGATTTATTCGATCGTCCTTTGGGACAGAGACGGCGGTCTAATACGCACTGTACCATGCAGCTACAGTTACAGTATGTGTTGAAAATGGTTATGTTCCTCCACGCATGCGTGTACGCACCGTAGCATGTTCTGTCTCATACGTCCACATCAGTGAGGCTGCATCCGAACAGTGTCAAAGGCAGCATGAATACGCTGCTCCAGTGTCTCATCATCTGGAATGGGCTCTGCATACATGATACTTTTGAGATGGCCCCATAACCAGAAATTGCACGAGTTGAGATCTGGTGAACGAACAGGCCATGTAACTGGACCTCCTCGTCCAATGTATCGACTATGGAAGACACGATAGAGATGCGTCCGGACGTTAACAGCGAAGAGGGCTGGAACAAATCATGTAGCAGCCACATTACCCTGTGAATCTTCAATGGTCCGTCTTCCAGCAGGGAAGGCAAAGTCACCCGCAAGAAACGACGATAATTCCGGCCTGTTAGGTGACGTAGTGGCTAGACTGGTTCAGAAACACGGTCGCCAATTATCCTGGCCCACACATTCCAGCTGAACCACTGCTGATGATTCGCTGGCACCAAACCTTGGGTATTCTGCATACAATCCCACAGATGACTGTTATGAAAGTTGAAGATACCAATCCACTAACAGATGAGTCAGCACGAGAAGTGACTCGGACACAACGGTACCAATGACTATGACAGGAGAGGGCGCTAGGGCATGACGTATGAGGAACAGTAACACCCCCTAGGAGGAACCACGCATCTGTGAATAGGATGGATGGCACAAATCCCGGAATCGTGGTTGCCTGGTGAATAAACCAGTGACAAAACCGCTCCCGATGTAGAAAGTATGTCGCTAGTAAGCCCTGGACACGCTGTGAGTGATAAGGGTAGTAACAATATGTCATGGGGATTGGCCCACACGGTCGTCTGGCTTAACCTATACTGGCGGGCCAACTGTCTGGTACTTACACGGCGGTCGCCTTCCACAGTGTTAATCACATTTTGCTTGCCACGGTGGGTGAGTGGATAGCGTGTCGGTCTACTAACCCCAAGATTGCAGGTTCGCTCCTGGTCGTGGTAAGTGATTTTTGAAAGGCGGCAAAATACGATACGCATGTCATACGATGTTGGCATGTCAAAGAACCCATTTGAATTCAGTAGGCAGAGTTCATAGTGGCAAAATTAATCTCGGGAGTTTCCGCAAACACAAAGTTCCTCATTTCTCTACTAGAAAGTGCTATAGTGTTCAAGGAGCTTAGGTATCTAACATCTAACCTCCTTGACGTTCATAGTCAAGGAACAATGAAATTCGACATGCAAGCTACCCTCTGGGTGTCAAATAACAAAGCTTGCACTCGGCACCCGAGGCCATACGATATTATTATTATTATTATTATTATTAATCACATTTTCCTCCACGTCTGGTGTCCGAACAGGGCGGGTACGTCCTCCATGATTTCCTGCTTCCTTAAACGACCCTGTCTCAGACAAACGGCGAAATACTGTTGCAAACATTGAATGCTGTGGTTGTTGTCGGCGGGGTAGGTCTCCCGATACAACCGTGTTGCCCACCGCCCGTTGCCATTTACCTTGCCGTAAGTAAACATCATTTCGGCAAGCTCTCGAGTCGAAAACGGAACCATTATGTACAACGCTGTAACACATCCACTACCCGGTGAGTCGGCACGAAAAGTGACTCGGACACAACGGTACCAATGACTATGGCAGGAGAGGGCGCTAGGGCATGACGTATGAGGAACAGTAACACCCCCTAGGAGGAAACCACGCATACTGTAACTGAGGCGGCATGGTACAGCGCACAGATTACCTACTACTACAGATAGCCGACAGCCATGCTAATTCTTGGCACCTAAGACTTCAGCGCTGTCTGGTGTATGACCGCGGTACTAGTTGAGCACGGCCGTGCGGGTAGCCTACCCCACCCCTTCCCCTCGTTCCGCTAAATATTCTCGTCCTAACTGCTCTGCCCACTTCAATGTTCCGAAAATCACAATCTTCCCAATACTTATAGCACACGTTTTTAAGTGTGGAGATAATAATATGATCTACACGAGATAAATCACATTCAAAATAGCAATAACAGTTTTTTTTTATAATACCAAAGTGGGAAATTGTGAATTCCGGAACTCTGAAATGAGCAATCACTGCATTTAGGACATGACCTCATCAATAATTTACATGTTTACATTTCTTTCAGTTGCAATTGGAGCATATTGCATTGACAAGAATTAGGCTACTATAAGGTCTGCAGCATATTATTACTCAATTTAAAAAAAAATGGTCCCTTCCAATTAACCACTGTAGGCCCAATTATAACCGATTAGTTCCGAGATTAAACTAGAAAGTAAAAGTACTGGGAAGGGAGAATATTCATATCTTAAAATGCTTGATGCTGTTCGCAATAACAGGAAAATTTTAAGAGAGAATACTAAGGAAATAGGTGGTGTAACCTGATCCTCATCACACTAAAATTGTTAGTGTAATTAATGCCAAATTCATTAGTTTCAGAAAAATAATTGGATATCACAAAATGTATATACAGTAGTTCATTTGATATTCCCTTTAAAATATATCCAGTCCACCAATTTTGAAGGGTGAAATACAGTAAGTACATGTACATAAACAAATTTCATGGCACACTAATACAGTAAATTCTATGACATGCTGTGAAGGGGAAAGGAGAAATAGGACTTTCAATGAAAAACAAGAAACACACTCAATACTGCTAGAAATCATCGTTTTATTTAAAAAGTTTGTCAACGAAGAAAAAATAACAGAGAGAGAAAATCAAACTTAGCAAAAATACAGTAATCAAATCTGGTCCTTTTAAAAGTATGTGTTGAGGCATGTTCTTCTTTCTTGCCAAGGTATAACGGTAGGCTACAGCACATGATAATGGACCTATTACCTCCTTGACGCCATGGCTGACACCGATGAACCGCAAATTCCTACAACACATGCAAGTTTGTATGTTGAAACAGTTAACTTAATAAATGTGTAATGCTTGAAATGGAGAACTTGAATTTGCTGTTATGTGTATGTTTGCACCTACTATAACTATATTTTAAAAGAATCTCTTATTGTAGAATCATTGTGTTTTTTATATTAATTTTAGGGCTTTTGATAACATATTCATTTAGCCCCATATATTTGGAAGTGTATAGGATTTATATGATAATCTCTGTTATTGTGGTATCTGTATTAGTGTGTAGGCTATACTTTCTGTAATTCAGATGAGGACTGGAAAGGTGGCAGCCATAGTTAGGGACATTTATTTTTAAGAATTTTTAATAATATGTACTAAAATGAAATTGAAATACCAACAGGAACAGTTACAAATTCCCTGTCTACTCAGCCAAGATATTCTGCAGATCTCTCCTGTGGGCCTCAACATTATTTTATTTTATTCCTTTCCTGATGGAAATCCGGTAGTACCTTATTTCAACTCCTGGGGCACCTCCCCAAGCCTGTCCCTTATAAAGCTACACACACTACTACAGTCATCGCATTATCGGAGCAATTCTACCCACACCCAACTGCATGGGGCTGATGACCAAGATGTCCCAAGCCCATAAAATGAATTAACAGCAGACAAAATCAAGTCATTATGTTATTTTGTGTTGTGTTGGATTCTGACACATGTATGCGTTTGACAGAGTGCCATTTAAGCTCATGAATAGGAATGAATGAATACGACTACCCTACTTGTTTCACGACAGCCTAGAATAAATACACACGAGACACGACAATAGAGCACTTTAGAACAGTAACGAGAGCGAACTTTCAGTGGAGATGTTGGCAACCATGTGAATACAAACAATTTATGACCAGAACGTAAAACTATGCCAGCGCTCAGAGCATGTTAAAACAATTGGGATCAGTTCAGTCGTTTGCAAACGACTTGTTTATGTTACGGTGAGTAGTCGTTGAATTCATTCGACTGTTTTCTAAAAGCAGTCAAACAAGTCGATGGTTTTAACTTTTGTCAGTCGACTGCTGATGCCCATCTCTACAAACCAATTGACAACCAGAATCAATTTGAGCGTACACACCCTCCGACTTGCTAAAATGCTATTAATATTGGATCCCAATATAAAATATTTTCTGATTTAATTTTCCTGGAAAATCTATTCTATGTTTGCATCGATCATTACCATCACGCTATGGGGAGAATTTCATAATAATTTTCTTGTAATTCATTTATCACGCGGTAGAATAAATGAATGAAATTCAATCATAAAATAAATAGAACTCTAAGCCATAATTGGTAAGCCCATGTTCAAGTTGTGTAATAATTCAAGAATGCACCCAATTCTCATTAAAAGTGTATAGACTGGGTTAAGGAGTTCCAATGAAATGACATACATATATATTTGGACAACTGGACGTAGGCTATTTCATTGAAAGAATCTACGAACAAGAAACTGTATAAAACTATAGGCACCTACAGCCGTCAAGCTGTCCTCACAGTACCCGCTGAAGATTTACATCACCACTCTATCTGTATGGTACCTCGAGATAAGCCTAAGTGCGCCAACTGTGAGGAAACACATAAACTCTTCCATCCCTGCCCTCATGTCTTTGCCACTACCCCCCCCCCCCTCCCACACAGCACGCCACTGCTCTGACACAGTTGTTAGGCCTGCTACAACAACTCTCAGCCATAACCCTGTAAACTACAGCTAAACCAAACCCAGAACCCCCTAATACACTTCATTTGCAGAGCAATAAAATCCATAAAACAACTCCGCAACGAGCTTCACAAAACCTAAATTATAAACGAAAAGACTACTCCACAAACACCAAAATCAGTAAACCTCCCTCATTTCAGCCACACTACACCTTAAACAGACATAGAAAGCATAGTCATGACCCCTTCATGGAGTAGGCTATTGTCTAAACACGATCATGTCTCCTTCAACTTTACTGAAGACTTCATTAAATTCTATTAAAAATTCATAAACTCATTCCACAAATCTTAAAATCAGTATACATCCCTCATTTCAGTTACTCTATTCAATAAACAAACATAGAAGGCGTAGCCATGACCCCTTCATGGAGTAGGCTATTGTCTAAATCTGACCACGCATACTACAACCTTACTCTAATTCAAAATTACAGCCAAATGATCCATCTGACTGGGTGGCTTGCCTGGGATGATGGGCCAGAAAACCGGGAGTTCAAGCATAACCTAAATATTGAATGCTTAACATTTCCAATAACTTGGACAACTGGATTTAGGCTATTTCATTGAAAGAATCAACGAACTGTATAAAACTATAGGCACCTACAGGTATACTTAACTTATTAATTAAAGCTCTACAATAAACATACAGCACAATGAATTGTAGCATGAAGTTATCCTGAAGAAGTCGTTTGATTAGAACGACTACTTAAATTCGAATGATTCCATTCGCTTGGAATTAGTCGTTTGCCAACGACTTGTTTCATTCCAATTATTTCCAACGATTGCTTTGGGATCAGTTGTTTACAACGACTACTTCAATTCGACTGATTCCATTCGCTTGGAATTAGTCATTTGCCAACGACTTGTTTCATTCCAATGATTTCCAACGATTGCTTTGGGATCAGTCGTTTACAACGACTACTTCAATTCGAATGATTCCATTCGCTTGGAATTAGTCGTTTGCCAACGACTTGTTTCATTCCAATGATTTCCAACGATTGTTTTGAGATCAATCGTTTGCAAACGACTTGTTTATGATACGGTGAGTAGTCGTTGAATTCATTCGACTGTTTTTTAAAAGCAGTTGTTTTAACTATCGACTAATTCGACTGTTTTCAGTCGACTGCTGCCCATCTCTACACACAACTAATTTTCTACACCAGCCGCTACTGAGCACGAGCTGTGACTGGCTTAGACATTAGCATCCTACGTGTTGAAAAATATTGTAAGTAACGTGTAGGAATAAAATACTACCTATAGGTATGTCAATCATTACATTGGCATATAATAAATGAATTATATTTATCTTGTATCTATCTATCCCACGATATAACATAATACAAGGTGAAGAGTCCTTTAGAACAAATTGTTTACTGTGATACTGGAAGAAACAATACAACACAGTGGTAATAGTTCTAGCCTGCACCTATTTGTTAATAAAATTTCATGTGATTTCACTCAGATCTCTGTTGTAGTGGCTTATTATATGTGCACCTTGTAACTTAATAGTACATTATGCAACGAGCCTATAATGACAATAATTAAGACACAAGTTTTATAATTTCCATACGAGTGTCTTAATTACAATTATAGATGAGTTGCATACGACTGTTTATGTTCGACGATAATTATAACTATTTTATGTTCGAACATAAATATTCATAAATATCTGTCGAGATTTCACCAGTTTTATGTACTGAACAGAGCGCATGAGATGCAGAGAATACCTTGTATTTGACCATGGCCTCCTGGAATACCTCACTATGACACTCGCCACGCAGTGAAATTTAAAATAGGGGCCATGGAAGTGAGCGCAGGTACGATGCTATCCTCACCTAATTGGTCACACAACTGTTTCTTGAGCTCTGATTGGTGGGAGAAACTGTATCATAATGAAAACTTGTACTATAATGAGCCTCATTATACAGTTTTCTGACATAATATTTACATTTCGCCAGTGTCGAACATAAACATATTAACCAATCTTCTTTACACTGTTTTATGAGTTAACACCACATCAAAACTGATGAGGATTTATTTTAGTCGGACACAGAAGCTTATTTATTAATGTAATAGACATCTATGATTGATGAAGATTGCCTCTCTCACCTTTCAGAAAATAACTAAAATTTTAATTCTGCGATTAATGTAACTAATCCACGTGTGTTTCTATTACACAACAATTAAGGGTAACTCCAGCATATCTTCTAGATTTTTGATGTGTCTGGTGAGTGGTTTTGTTACTGCTTCTGCAGGTATCACCCTTCTGAAAGATGTCTCATCGTTTCTAATTCTATTCTTAATCCTCTGCCAGAGGAGAAATAGTTTTGCAACGCATGAATACAGTGCTGTAGCTGCTGAATTTTCTAAAAATAATTATGGAATGATGGGAAGAAAAATAAACATAGCCTATTCTAAAATAACATACGCATAAAATGAAACCATTCTGATGAACTTAATATGCTTCAAATTCAGAGTACAAATGCGTTCACCATTTGGTGCTTAGTTCATTTGTATATTTGGACCAAAATGTAGACCTCTGAAATAAATTTTAATGTTGGACTTTGCTCCACAGAACAAGAGCACACAGCCACCCATAGGACCAGTGTGTGTTAAGATTTTAGAACCTGTAATTACAGTTCTACATCAGTAATGGCATTACTACACATTCGACCAACTGAATACTTGCCACTTCACCAGTAACTAACATGTGCAAGAACTGATCTCCTCAAGAACTTGAGTACACATATGCAATAGGCTCATGATACTGTATGTATCTCTGCAAGATGTATCAAGTTGAAAACATTACGGTAACATAGACTCTTACCTGGTCTTTCTCAGGAGAGTAGGCCAAATTGCCACATTCATCTGCTATTTCGAGAACAGCAATTTACGATTTGTTTGTTCACAGAATTTGGTAGGCCTACCTGTGGAATAAATAATAGTGAAAGTTAATTAATATGTCAAGTAGAATATCACCTGTACACTGCGTCTAATATCAATTCAAAACTAGGCTACCGGTACGATATATTTTTCACAGGCACTACAGAAACAAGTTTTCACTTAAACTCTTAAAATAAGCGTACTTACTTGGCGTAGCAGAAGAAGAACTGTTCACTTCTCATTACCAAGAAGACGATTTGATGAAAGAAAGATGAGAAAGAACACAACATTAGCTTATTATAAAATATTAATATACGGCCAATATTGTTTACACCAAACACGACATAAACAGAGCGTCCATGTTGGTCAATGCCGCCAACCCAGTAGAAATAATGTTTATTTAATGATAAGTGACGTAATTATCGTCGGTGAGCAAGATAATTGCAAGGAAATGTCAATTAGGAATTATGTGTATATTTGTTGACTAAATATAGGGATATATTTGCAATTCAATTAAAACGTGTATCATGCATATGTTGGCAAGACGATATACAGCGCTTAATCCGCTCCTTACGTCTGGCCGCGCTACTACACCGATGGTACCAAATAATCCCTATCTGGTTGACACCCCCTGGTACAGCGCGTATTGGACTGCAGTCTCCGTACATGACGAATAGAATACATAGTGTTATCACTGACAGAGTTCAAGCGAGTTCGGCTAGCGCTAGCGGCGCTGATCCCCAACGCTACATGGTCAGCTGTTCAAAAGTGGGATACGCGCTGGGCTACGTAAACCTCTTTACGAAGGCTGCGGTTACGCTGATTATAACGAATTGTTTATTTAGACTTATGAATAATACCGTCAAAAAAGTTATTATTAATATTCTCAGTCCCCATGTAGTACCTGTACTATCTTTTAAAACCCTCCGTTAGTCACGCATTGGTCTGACAGCTACATGGTTCGTTTTAGTTTTAATATCAAGCCATCAGTTCAAGTTATGATCTTATCGTCTCATGACATCTTACACCAAACTTTAGTAAGCATTTTCCTGGAGTTGTGAAACGATGTGCCTAAAAATAACTCTCCAAGTGTAACATTTTGTCAGCGTGGGATTGATAGTACCAGCGCTCCCAATATCAGTAAGGAGATTGCGCCTTACGAAAACCTAAGGATGCAGATGAAGCGTGTCGCCTCCTGCTGAAAGATAACGAATAGCTAGTTCATGATTCAGTAATTTCAAAGAAATTTGTGACTTTGATACCGAAGACAAAGTTGAAACAAGATCCGTAGATCAGGAGGACGGTAACGGAAGCGAAGAATTGGATGGCCGTTTGTTTTATTGGCAGGTTGGCCATTATTATTATTATTATGTGTCTGTCTAATTCTTGGCTATCACAGCGGAGGTCCGGGTTCGATCCCCAGCTTTGCCAATAAATTTAATACAGGTCTGAGGGCTGGAACGGTGTTCACTCAGCCTCGTGAGGCAAAACTGATAAGAGGCGCGTTCGATTCCTATCTCAGCTATCCTGGAAGTGGTTTTCCATGGTTTCCCACTTCACCTCCAGGCCGGGATGGTACCTACCAGAAGGCAACAGCCGCTTCCTACCCAAAATCCTACCTCAATTCCAAAAACACACACTACTACAGACATCATAATGACACAGCTTTTCAGACAAATTATAAACACACCCAAGCACACGGTGCTACGTGACCACGGTGTCGTTAAGTCCCTAAAGAATCAACAACTATTATTGTTTTAGGCCTATTATTATTAAGACGGATTATATAATTTTTCGTTTTAGGTAAGGATGGCACGAAGTAGAACAAGTAACCATGGAAGGCTGCCTCCATTCCGTATCCTACTGGGCGCCTTTCGTGATTTTACATCAGTGGATAGATATTTCGGTAAATTTTGAAAAATGTGAGGTACTGATCCTGGTTTAAATTTCCACTTCACGCGAGGAATTTCCACGTTCTCATAGTCCACTATGAAACAGTCCGCCTTTATAATAATTAAATCTTCCGAAAAACGCACTTCACAGATTCTATTTTTGATCGACAATTGCTTATCTTTCCGCGGAATAACTCTCGCCCATTTCGCAAACAGATTTTTTTTTTTTTGGCGGTGTGAAAAAATGTCTACCATCAGATTTTCTTCCTAACCCAATTTACATCCAGAAACGAAACAGTACGACATTTTCCGGAAACAGCAGAAAATTTAGTTGTTTGCACACACAAAGCACTGCACAGACATCCGTAAACTATTACAAAGAAACAAATTCCCTCGCATAATATGACTTCTCGCGCACAGGATATTACCGTACTAACCTCGTGGGCTACTTGTCATACCTGCATATGGTCCGGCGCGACTTCCGCGCCACACACTGGCTGGACCATGAACTACAATGCTTAACTAGCGGAGTGATGACACTGATTATTTCTATTCGTCATGCTCTGTAACAAAGTATGATTGAATACATGGTGGCTAGCATGAACACCATGCATTTTCGTACATACGTTCATTAGACCATTTTTGTTCCGTATCCTCTCCGCGATTAATCCCTAGAGTCCGTACACGGTGTAAAGAATCATCCTGTATATCTTATGATACCGGTGATTAAGATATGTATAACTTATATGTTTGAATTGCATTTTTGATGAAAAATGCAATTTTCGTTTTTGCATTATAAATAGAGGCCTCATTTGTTTGCTTCAAATTATCATATATTTCATGTCGATATTCCACCTGTAAGTAGTTAAAGACTATTTTAAGGGGGCTCGTGTGCACATGGCTAGGGGGCGTGGCTACTCAGCATCTTACTTGAATCAAAATATCCCGGAATATCAAAAACAAGATGTTCAGTAAAGAACATATAGCCTACTTTCTCCTAAATGCATGGGTATTGTTATAACTCTTTGTCCTTTTCAAGGAATATAATTGAATGTTGGTTGTAGTAGCTTGTTGAAATACAACGTACTATACGGATACTAAACATGAATATGAGGTGCCCTTTGCTAGTGCTACCTCTGTAAAAAATTTCATTCAATTCGGTTTCACCGTGTTTGAATTGATATGGGGAATGAATTTGCACACATATATGGCCGCTATTTACAAACTATTGGGCCGATGCCCTTGTAGTCAGTCATAAGATGCTTTCCACAAAAAGGCATGTTGTTGCAAAATCTGGTAGAGATCAAATTATTAGGATGGTCGTAATTTGATTAATGCTTTTAACATTTGGGTGGCTGTCATTCCGTTTCCGTCAAGATGGTGGCGATATAAAACATGACACTGAAGTGCCCTTTGCTAGTGCTACCTCTGTACCAAATTTCGTTCAATTCGGTTTCACTGTGTTTGAATTGATAGGGGGAATCGATTTGCACACATACTTAGCCACCATCTGCAAACTATTGGGCTGATGATCTTGCAGTTTGGTCAGAATATGCTTCCCACATAAAGATATGTTGTTGCAAAATTTGGTAGAGACTAGATTATTAGGTTGGTCGTAATTACATTTTAGCTTTTAACATTTGGGTGGCCGCGATTACGTTTCCGTCAAGATGGCGGTGATATAAAACATGACACTGAGGTGCCCTTTGCTTGTGCTACCTCTGTACCAAATTTCGTTCCATTCGGTTTCACCGTGTTCGAATTGATAGGGGGAATCGATTTTCACACAAAGATGGCCGCCATCCGCAAAATATTAGGCTAATGACCTATTAGTTTGGTTAGAGGATGCTCCCTCCATAAAGGTATGTTGTTGCAAAATTTGGTAGAGATCGGATGATTAGGTTAATCGTAATTTGATTTAAGCTTTGAACATTTGTGTGGCCGCCATTACGTTTCCATCAAGATGGTGGCGATATAAAACATGACACTGAGGTGCCCTTTTCTAGTGCTACGTCTGTACCAAATTTCGTTCCATTCGGTTTCACCGTATTCGAATTAATAGGGGGAATCGATTTTCACACAAAGGTGGCCGCCATCCACAAACTATTGAGCTAATGACCTATTAGATTGGTCAAAGGATGCTCCTTCCATAAAGATGTGTTGTTGCAAAATTTGGTAGAGATCGGATGATTATGTTAGTCGTAATTTGATTTGAGCTTTGAACATTTGTGTGGCCGCCATTACGTTTCTGTCAAGATGGTGGCGATATAAAACATGACACTGAGGTGCCCTTTGCTGGTGCTACCTTTGTACCAAATTTCGTTAAATTCGCGTTCACCGTGTTCGAATTGATAGGGGGGGACAGACATTGAGAGTACACACACTCACACAGACTCACACACACACACATACACACACACACACACACACACACACAGACAGACACACTTTTTTCGCCCTGTGTTGATCTCATAAGTCTACTTTCACTTTTTGCAAAAATCGAAAGTAGGCTAATAAGGTATGAAAGTCATGAGAATGACATATATTAGCTAAGTGCAAGGTTCATCACTCCCGAAGAATTACCATTTTCAATTTGTCTAAGTTTATTAGGTCATATCATGAATGTGTAAATTCATGTATTTTCAGAATTAAAATCTTTAACATTTTATGCGTTTCAAATTAACAAAATCAGCATCAAAATTTGACATAGGAATATTATTGTGGGAGCCGGATGAGGATCAAGAAGGCCGAGTATGGGATCTAGCGGGCGCAGGAGTAAGCTCAGCGCCATTGTCTGAGAATAAAAAGAAGAGAAGCAATATTCCGAGTTCCGACGAGCCGCGAAACACATCCCTTAATTCTCTACTGTATTTAAATCAGTTTCATTGTTTTTAATAAATAATTCAGTTCTATTTCGATGCTTGTAAGTGTCATGATCCGGAAACCGTTTCCCACAAATGGGGGCTCGTCCGGGATGGACTGAAACAACGAGTTACGACGCAATCCACGACACGAAGTACGACGCAAAATACAACGCTATTTTCAACGAAGTGGACGGCTAATCATATTTGTTGCTGTTGCCTACGACGCTGACGACGAGACGACGTGCAGTTTTGTGAGCCCACGACGTGCGAATCTACGACGAGGATTCATAGGCTAGAAAAATTTGTTCTTCAGTTTCAGTGACAATTAGTGGTGCCTTGACGACGACGACGAGGGTCGGAATCTAAACGACGACAGAGGATTGTGGTTGTGGTAAGAGGATAGCGACTCGTCAGAGAGAAACGACGGGAAGCGGTATTCAACGATATCACCTACAAATATCACCGGTTTGGTGAATGAGGTTAAACAGGTTTGATAGCGAGGTTTTGAGGAAGCGATATTGACGGAAATCTACTTGATAGACGTGAGTAAACAAATAAGATGACTACACTCAGTGCAATAGAGGAAATAAATAAGAACATAAGTGATGCTCCGGTCAAAGCAATCAAAGTTTTACATAACCTCATTTTCGAGCATATACCAGACGACAGGAAGAATCGAAAGCGACAGCGAGAGTTTCCTGGATTCGATTTTGACGAAAATTCCATTGAAGAGGAAGCTAAGAAGAAATTTATCGAAGAAACATTTTCTAAGGCTGATCTGTTGCGTGTTTCTGAGATTCTTATTACCGAGATCGGGACAAAGGAGGTAATGATTAACACCATTTGTTATTACTTGAGAAATTTGGATGAACTCGCAACTAATATAGACGATGATGACGAAGATGAAGAAGACGAAGAAGACGAAGAGAGCGAAGAGGAAGACCAGCACAGAAGGTATAGAGAACAACATAAGTTTTCATTGTCGTTCCGCGACGTAGAGGGCGCTATGAAAACATTTAGCGGCAAGGATGGTTACCCAGTGAAGAAATGGATCGCAGATTATGAGGAGACGTCAATCTTGATGGGATGGAGTGAGCTGCAAAAGTTTATTTTCGCTAAGAAATCACTCGATGGTTTAGCTAAGCTTTTTATTCAAGGTGAGAAAGGACTGACGTCCTGGACTGCACTGAAGAAGGCCTTGAAAGAGGAGTTTGACGTGGCGGCAAGCAGTGCAGAAATTCACAAGTTGTTAACCCAGCGACGAAAAAAGCGCGACGAATCTCTACAGGAATACTTTCTTGTGATGAAGGAAATGGCTAGTAGAGGTGATGTTGAGCTAGTTTCTCTGTGTCAGTACGTGATTGATGGGATCGAGGACGATTCAGGATCAAAACTTCTTCTCTATGGAGCAAAAAATTCCAAGGATTTCAAGGAGAAAATGAAAAGTTATGAGATGGCGGTGAAGTCTCTGCCAAAGAAAAGCACAAAGTATAATAACAATCATTTTCAAGAAAGTGCCAACGAGAAGGACGGAAAGTGCTGGGGCAGTACAAAGAAGAAAGAGGCGAGTAGTGGAGATAGATGTTATAATTGCGGTGGATCTGGTCATAGTTCAAAGGAATGTGAACACAAGGATAAAGGCAAGAGATGTTTCAACTGCAACAAGTTTGGCCACATTTCATCCGAGTGCAAAAAAGAGAGGAAGAACGATAAGGTATCAATCTTATTGATGAAAAGAAAAGCTGCCTCAAGTTCAAAGAGGTTTGTTTGGGTCAGCAGAAACTTCAGGCACTTATCGACTGTGGCAGTCCTTATAACCTACTGCGACAAAACATCCATAAGACCATGGGTTCCCCAGGATTGAAGAGCACGGATCTTGTTTTGAAAGGATTCGGTAATGGATTTGTTGCTCCTCAAGGTTACTTCACAACAGTCGTTGAAGTATACGAGCTGGAGTTCCAAACCAACGTCTATGTTGTTTCTAATGATACTATGAAGTGGGACATGGTTATTGGTAACGATCTATTGGATCAGGGTGAGGTCATCCTGAGCAAGCAAGGAGTTACCATCAAGAAACTAGAGGTCCCAATGATAGTGATCAGGGTAGCCGACGAACAGGAATTTGATATCGAGAACTGCGTTGATGAGGAAAAAAGGGAACAGATCCAGGATTTGGTAGCGAGATATGTACCAAAGAAGACGAAATCTACTGATGTCAAGATGAAGATCACATTGAAAGAAGAAAAACCGATATTTAGCAGGCCCAGACGAATGGCACCGCTTGAGAACGAATTTGTCGATGAGCAAGTCGAGGCGTGGCTGGAGGAAGATATCATAGAACCGAGTCAATCAGAATATACATGCCACGTGGTGGTAGTCAAAAAGAAAAATGGAATTCCGTTCAAGATTGTGACTGGCTGTATGGCATTCCAAAAGGCAAAGCACAAAAGGGACCTGGTCCCACGAGTAGCTACATGGGCTATGGCCTTGGAGGAGTTTGACTATACCATCGAACACCGAACTGCAACCAGGATGAAACATGTCGATGCCCTGAGCCGATGTCCAGCAGTGATGTTTGGATTCCCTGATGGCCTTGCAGCGAGGATCAAAATCGCCCAGAGAAAAGACGAAGGATTGACAGCGATAAAAGCGACACTGGAGAAAGGGCCTTACGAAAACTTCATCGTCAGAGACGGACTGCTATTTAAATTTGTTGACGGGCGAGAGACGTTGGTGGTCCCGCGGGCAATGCACCATGAAATCATCAGAGATGCACAAGAGAAGGGACACTACGCTGTTAAAAGGACTGAAGAAGACGTGAAGCAGGAATATTATATTCCAGACTTGGTCAACAAGGTGAAACGAGTCATAGCCAACTGTGTGAAGTGTCTGGTGGTTAACAGGAAGGCAGGCAAGGAAGAAGGTTGGTTACATCCGATGTTCAAGGAGAGTGTGCCATTGCACACCTACCACATGGATCACATTGGACCACTTAAGTCTACACACAAGGGATATGAACACATCTTCTGTGTGATAGACGCCTTCACGAAGTTCACCTGGCTGTATCCTGTGAAAACTACCAAATCGGCCCAGACGATTGAAAAGATGGAGTTTCAGAGGACGAACTTTGGAAACCCAGTTCAAGTGATCAGCGACAGGGGGCCATCGTTCACCTCCCATGAGTTCCAGGACTACTGTCAATCGCAGAGTACCAAGCACGCCTTGATCACAGCTGGACTGCCAAAAGCCAATGGTCAAATCGAGAGAGTCAACTCAACAGTGACCAAGATAATCGCTTAACTTAGCATTGACGATCCAACAAAATGGTACAAGGTTGTACCATCCGTCCAACGAGCTATCAACTCTACGTTCCAGAGGAGCATCGGAATGTCACCTTTCGAGCTGCTGACAGGAGTCAGAATGCACAACCAATATGATCTACGTATAGTGCAACTCATCGAAGAGGAGCTGATCGATTCGTTCAACGAAAAACGTGATCAGATGAGAGAAGATGCAAAAAAGCAGATAGAAAAAGTACAATCTGAAAATCGTGCTGAATTCAACCGACGACGTAAGGAGCCTAAGAAGTATCAGGTCGACGACCTGGTTGCCATCAAACGCACTCAGATCGGTCCACATCTGAAACTAAAAACCAAAAGTCTAGGACCTTATCGAGTGACTCGAGTAAAACTCAACGACCAAGGAGACCATGCTGGACCAAGAATCACATCGTCCTGTGCGGAGTTCATGAGGCCCTGGCCGGGCGGATTTTCTTCATCCGGGTCGGATGAGGATCAGGACGGCCGAGTGTGGGAGCCGGATGAGGATCAAGAAGGCCGGGTATGGGATCTAGCGGGCGCAGGAGTAAGCTCAGCGCCATTGTCTGAGAATAAAAAGAAGAGAAGCAATATTCCGAGTTCCGACGAGCCGCGAAACACATCCCTTAATTCTCTACTGTATTTTAATCAGTTTCATTGTTTTTAATAAATAATTCAGTTCTATTTCGATGCTTGTAAGTGTCATGATCTGCAAACCGTTTCCCACATTATTGTTCATCAAATTAAAGCTGATGCATGTACAGGGTGGGCACAAAGTTCCGTTACCCCTATACATTTCAAGAAATACATTGACTCTTTTAACATTTTCTGTTTCAGATATAATCAATGGCTGATACTAGTGACTATAGCATTGAAGAACGCATTGTCTCAAGCACTTGGGTTCATGAGAGACCAAGAACAGGGAAAACGTTGGAACAGGTGCGTACTGACTTTGAGCAGCGATTCGGACGACAGCCTCCTCAAAAGACTCTTTGGTCGATATGGGTGCAACTTTAAGTCATGTTTCATGTGTTTGCGCAGAGTTGACCGGGGTATACCCAGTTCCGCCGATCGTTTACGAGTTGACATCGATGGTGATCTTTCCACTGACTCCGTGACTTCTCGGCATTGTTCCTCTCTTGTTGATGGTCGACCACTTCTTGGTTTGTCCTTCACGCTGCCTGTAGCGAACAGTTTCTTTTCCCAACGTAACAGTGTTGTCTTTTGAGGAGGCTGTCGTCCGAATCGCTGCTCAAAATCAGTACGCACCTGTTCCAACGTTTTCCCTGTTCTTAGTCTCTCATGAACCCAAGTGCTTGTGACAATGCGTTCTTCAATGCTATAGTCACTAGTATCAGCCATTGATTAACAGAAAATGTTAAAAAATTCAATGTATTACCTGAAATGTATAGGGGTAACGGGACTTTGTGCCCAGGGTGTAGGAATGCTGTGAATTTGGGATTTTTGGTTACTTTGGAAACGTTAGCCACCTTGTTTATATTAAGCAATGATAAAATTGCATTTCTTTTCTTTTTTAATGGAAGAAAATAAATCCTACACTCTGTATGTTGCACTATTATTATATGAGTCAAATAGAAGAACTAATGAAAAGAAATTTAATGATTGAATAATATTGAGTAATTTTAGGGCATTTTGAAATATTTACATTCTTCATTCAGTTTATAAAAAATTCAGAGAACTGAAAACAGAAAAACAAAGTTTCTGATACAAAAAAGTGATAGTCGGGTTTCATGTGTGATGTGGTAAAATTTCAAAGGAATCAGTTCAAATATGTGCATATTCTCCTAAACGTAGGCTATATAGGCCTACATACCTTAAGACTCCTCCCGCGAGATGGCATCTTTTTGTAACCAGGAAATAATTTTTAGAAAAGTCAAATGCACGCCTTCAATGATTTACGAAATGTAAGCTACAGAATTTAGTGCCATTAGATAGTGATTGTTATCATAGCCCAGCATACGAATCATTTTTTCAAACGCATGAATAAGAACGATTTTTTAATACAAGGTTTAAAATTTCGAACTGATGCCTCTTGAATTTTTTGAAAACAATTGAACATCATAAGATGTCTCTTGACGTTTTGTAGATTATCAGTCCGTCTACACGATTGTGTAGAGATATAAATATGTAAATACACTCCTGAAAAAGAAAATTACATGTATTAGTGAAAAAATGAAAATCCACAGCCTGCTTCCAGTCTCCGACCGGGTCAGGAATGGAATAAATGAAGCCCCCATCTAGCGGCGAGGATATGAAATGTGCCGGCTGCCGAGGCCTGACGCACTCCTCTGGGGCAATGATTAAATTAATGACAGATGAAATGAAATGATAGTGGAGAGTGTTGCTGGAATGAAATCTTGACAGGAAAAACCGGAGTACCCGGAGAAAAACCTGTCTGTCTTCGTTTTGTCCAGCACAGATCTCACATGGAGTGACCGGGATTTGAACCACGGATCCAGCGGTGAGAGGCCGGCGTGCTGCCGCCTAAGCCACGGAGGCTTCCACATGTATTAGTAATATTCATAATTAAATAGGCTACATGTAATTTTCTTCCAAGCGTGTATTTATATATTTGTATCTTTGGGCGGGGGCCCATTCATTGGGCATAATCGTGTTGACCGATTGAAAAGTTACAAAATGTAAATTTGTATAGGCAACACTGAAGAAAGAATGTCTTTAAAATCTCTACATTAGATGTCTCTATACTAATATCTGAATAAAGATACACTGAGTTTCATTGCACTCGAGTGATTGGATCACCAGAAAAGTTATTTGCAAAATTTGAAAATCACTTTGCCGCCATGATGTTTTGTGCTTTTCAGGCTTAGTGAAGGTCACATATTTGTCCTTACTTGACAGTCCCCTAACACCATACAAAATTTAAGTTTGATTGCTTAAATAGTTTCGGAGGTATTCAGAACCGGTGGATTGTATCATATGGACGCCATGTCGGATTGTTTTATATATATGCTATAGAATTATAAACCAGTAGATGAATTTTATAATTGTGGCTCATTATACCAACCTACATTTCTATTACTTGTTTAGGACACGAGAAATATAAACGTGATTATAAAAAATAGCACAGTGGCCATTTTAAAGTTCACAGATACATGAAATTAAAATAGTCGTCAATATACGAATATTAAGGCTTGTATGGATATTTGCCGTGCTCACGGATAATTAATTCACGAGAAAAATCCATATAAATATTTAAATTCTGGGTCGCGGCCATGTTGGATTTGTGTTCATCAGGTTATTGAAACGACCATAGGTGAACTTATGTTAATATTCTCTATCAACATACAAAATTTCGCAGATATTGAGATCCGTCTGAATATTTCGAATGATGGTCATGTTGGATTGTTCTATATGTAGGCCATAGAGTTATGTACCATTAAATGAATATTATTGCCTAGGTTCATTATTGAAACGTTCACTTCGATCGAATGATTCAGACACAAAGAATAAACAAAATATTTTAAAAATTTCGCACAGCCACCATCTTGCCTTAATGAAAAAAAATTGAGTTAGATGCCAGTACGATAAAATAAATCTTCTATAAGCATTCATCGTACCAAGTTTCACGATACTCAGTTGATTATATCTCGAGTAAATGCCATTCAAATATTTTAAATTTGCATGGCCGCCATGTTGGTTGTGTACTTAACATGTTTTTAAGCATTACATAGATGAACTTTCCTTAGTGTTCTATATCACATTCAACATTTCCGGGTGATGCCAGTAACAGTTTTGGAGATATAGAATGCCGGTGACATATTTCGCACTGCCGCCATCTTAGATTGGTGAAACGTATTTAAATTTGAAGAAAACGGTCGGGGTTGGACAAAATAGTATTATGTCCTTACTGAGTTTCATTAAAATCGCTCCAGCCGTTTAGATTTCATTAGAGGGACACACATACACACCATATACATAAACACACACACACAAATCTAATGCACATTGTGCGCAATTCTTTCAATAAATAAGCCTATTTTTCCATACGAAGAAAATAAGCTACAAACAACAAGATGTTCGGAAAATAACATATAGCCTACTTTCTCCTAAATGCATGGGTATTGTTATAACCCTCTGTCCTTTTCAAGGAGTATAATTGAATGTTGGTTGTAGTAGCTTGTTGAAATACGTGTTTTATGGATATTAAACATGAATATGAGGTGCCCTTTGCTAGTGCTATCTCTGTACAAAATGCCATTCAATTCGGTTTCACCGTGTTTGAATTGATAGGGAGAATCGATTTGCACACATACATGGCCGCTATCTGCAATCTATTGGGCTGATGACCTTGTAATTTGGTCAAAAGATGCTTACCACCTAAAGGTATGTTGTTGCAAAATTTAGTAGAGATCAGATGATTGGGTTGGTCGTAATTTGATTTAAGCTTTTAACATTTGGGTGGCAGCCATTACGTTTTCGTCAAGATGGCGACGATATAAAACATAACACTGAGTTGCTTTTGCGATTTATACCTTGTACCCGATACCTAGTTGAGGCTATCGGCTACGCCAGCAGACATTGAGTCGTAGTTGAGATTTTGGGAAGAGTTATGAAAAGATAGCGCTCAGATCGAGTCAAGAGGAATGTCAGGATGACGTAGAAGGTCTAGGATTAAGAAGGCACTGACGGCAGTCAGGCAGATGGAATTATGGATAGAAATATGAAGCTTTATTAAGATCTATATGGAACATGGTATTTAAACATCTCAGAAGAGAAGATATAATAAGCATTATATGTGGTAATAATTTGTAGGAAGTCAGATAACCCTTAAGTTATTTTATAACTTAATAGCCGAGATGATAGGGGTTCGAGATTATATTTGTGACGCAAGAGCACAGAGGTGGGGAGAACGTCACGTGACTGCGCCAAGGAGGTACAGGTCATTGCAGTCTAGAGACAGTCAGTTGAGCTCAGTGAGCCACGCAGTTGAGCTCTGTAAGCAGAGGAGTCAAGTACAGTTAGCACGGCAGTCGAGGTCAGACAGCGAGCTGAGTAGGACATATGCCGAGCGTATGGTTAAGGCCGCGCAGCGAACAGCTTTTGTCACGGAAAGTGAAAGCGACAGTTTCAACTTCACCAAGCAGCGAACGAAAAGTAGGTCAGTGAGCCGGGCGGACAACCGCAGTAGGCAGCGTGAAGACCGGTTACAGAACCAGCTGTACGGGCCAAGCTAGCATAGAAGGCCGGGGTTTAGAACAGCACAGTAAAACGAGTTGGAGAATTTATTTCAAGCTGCATTTTGGTAACGCAGAACAGCATAGCAGAGCGACATGGCGAGGCCAGCTTTAGACGGAGATTATTCTAGCATTGCAGTATGGGCGAGCGGGTTATTTCCAATCTTATACGCAAGCTTTATGACAGAAGCTGAACTTCATTACAACATTGAGTTGGAACGTTTATTCAGCATTTGAAGTGTACAGGCAGATAGTTATGAGATACTGCAACTGTGAACTTCAACTGAACATAGTTTTTCAATGACATTACGACTATGCATTTCATAACGCATTCCAAATAACATTAACGATTTTATGCAAATGAAATGTTTCAGGCAAAGGCACTTATAAACTTTGGAACGTGCATTAATGCAATTCTTTCTTAAGAAGTGTTATAAATTACCGAGTACGAACACAGCTACAGGGTGTTTCATAAACTTAGACACTCTGATAAATAAATTTTATTTTATGAAAGTGAGACTTTGCAGTTATTGGAGATTGAACTTTCAACACTTAAACCGAACATTGTATGGAACAGTGGCGTAACGTAGAAGATGAATAGGGGTCCGCTGTTTCTATGAACTTTTTTGTGAGGATTTGGACAATATCCGCTATGGATAACCAGCAGTTCATCATGTCGGAGTAAACGCAGAGAGAGACGCGATGGCACCACAGAGCGATGGATTCGATTCCTGACGAGGAGGAGGTCCACCAGCTGATTCACTTGGGATTTTGAAGGCAATCGTCATTGCGTAGGTGGAATGATATTCACGCCGATCTTTCGAGAAATTCATTACATAAGGAAAATCGACGACCTTTGAAATTTAATAACAGCTGATTATGAAAAGGTACTGTAAGAGTTATAACTTCCTGATATGATTATTTCATGAATACTGGGCACACATGTATATTTTTCTAATAGGATTGATACGATTATTTAGACATGGCTTTGACTTTATATGCTTCGAATTTTGCTAGAATATGGCGTGACCATATGATATGGCAGGCATCATTATACGAAATTCTCACCATTGGTTGGCTTTATTAAGCAGATGTTAGGTCTTTTAGACATTTTTCCAGCAAGGATAGTTTTCATGAATAGTTTTTTTGTGACGAGTATTTCGAACTCGTGATCTGCAATTGATTATCTAAATTACTTCGTCAGTTCATTGCATACTAGCGAGTGTGTATTATTCATCAGTAGGGATTTTTTCCATTGGATTGTTTGGAGATATTAAGATGTTATTCACTTTAGTGAATAAATATCGCTTTTATATGACAACTAGAAACTTGTTGATTCCGATCTGGTACATTCACTCATTTAGTCTTCGAGATGGGGTCTTTCGTATTTATACGATTGTATGGTGGTTACTCATCTTACCCATCGTTCAGGGCACTATCATGTTAGTCGACGGGGCGAGGTCTTTCGTATTTATACGGTTGTACGGTGGTTACTCATCTTACTTGCCATTGAGGGACTCATTTTTATCATCCGAGTGTACATGAGATTGTAAGTGAATCAAACAAGGAACTACTAGTCACATATCAGTCGAAATTTTGTTAAATAAAGTAAAGATAAATGTCAACAGGGTTACATTTGTAATTCTTGTTTGCCAATCCAATATTTTGTTGCTATACTCTTTTGAGAGTACTTTCAGTTTAACAGCTGGTACAGCTGATGCTTTTGATGATTTTTATAATTGTGTTTGATACCTTTGAGAAGGATTTAAAGTAATTGAATCTTGTAAGATGAATCATTAATGGTCAGATTTATTTTAAGGCAGATCAGTATTGCAGATTTTGATATGAGAGATTATAGCACATTGGTGTTTTCCTGTGATGTGAATTATGAGAATTGTAAGAGAATTTATGCTATTTGAAAGCAGATCTTGAATTACTAAGGTAATATTTTTTTCCAATTGTTTAAGAAGTTGTCTAGATGTGATCAGAGTAAATACAGTTATTGGAGATTGTGTGCGTTGATAATTTGAAGCCAGTTATATATTTTTGTAGATCATGCAACATGGTTAAGTGAAGTTTGTGATAGGCATTTTGTGGAAGTTGCCATGTGATAGTTGCAATGTTGCTAATGTATTTTGAAGCAGACATGAGGTTGTCGAACCCAGTCTAGCGTAATTGTTGAGATTCATGCTGTATATGCTGAATATTTATGGAGTTTTGTGGAATAATTGTGGTATTCAAATGTGATATTTGAAGATGTGAGGATATATAATGTAGTTGTGGATAGTCAGATCCAACGTGATGTCGTGAAGGCAATAATATTTTTTGGCATGATAATTAAATACGAAATATAACTTGGAAGTGATAAAACTGTAAGACAACGTCCTATAACCCATATTAAACAATTTGTTAGGAAATTAAACAAATAAATAAAGATGATAATACAAGATTTTCTGAGAATAATAATTAATGAAATAATAATTTGAAATTTAAGCATATTAATGATCTGACCTAATGAAATAAAAATCAGAATGACTAGATGAAATAATTAAAATCTAAATAACCAGAAGAATAAAATTTGAATAAATTGATAAATTAAATTTTGGAATAAATCAATGAATTAAATAAATGGATGAATTAAAGATTGGATAAATAAACTGATTTAAATAAATTAATAGATGATTGGATAGATGATGAATAACTGAATTAGAAGGTGATAATTAATTAAAGAAGCTGATGATTAATGAATTTATATGGAATTAAAATAAATTTAATGGAGATATAATTTGAGGAATTGCAACTTGAGTTGAGGAATTAAACAATTTGTATTGATGATTTAAGATGATTTAATCTGAAGTAGATGATAAAATAAGAGTGTGTGAATAATTAGAAAGTATAATGAAGTGATGATAATAATTTTCATTTAAATGATTTAATGGTGATGAATTAATGATTCTGACAGGAATATGTTGAATTTTGAGATAAGAATTAATGAGAGAAATATTTAACTTTGATGATGATGATGATGATGATGACAACCAATGAGCAGTGGATTTTCTGTAATTCACGAACAAGCAATTATTAATGACAATGTAAATAGTATAAATTAATTATTCGATGTTTAGGAGCATTTTACTAACGTATTCAACATTTGAATTATGCCATGCAAGCCATAAATTACGTGATATTTAAAATATGTGATTATATTATATGTGTGTTTAGACAGATTAATAATATTTACAAATCCACATTCATGATGTTAAATTAAAGAGAAATTAGGTCTCAGGTATCACAAATGTCAGTGACGAAAGACATAGTGCTACAGTGATCCTGAGAACCCAAGAGAACTTTAGAGATTTTTCTTGTTTTATGTGGATGAAATATTTTTGATTAGAAAAGAGATGGTTCGATTTTTGGACAATGACAATTTAACGTTGGCATTCGACCATACTCTCAGGTAGGATGAATATTTAAAATGTCTGTCTGACTATCAAAGTTAAATAAATTTGTTTTTATCTTAGTTGTGATCTGATGATGGTGTGATTTTCCTTTTTCTTTCCTTGTCTTGATTAAGGCTTAACCGGAAAGGATGTGGTTTGCTAGGAGTTCAGTTGATGGCGCCCATTTATATTTGCATTTTATTATTAAACTTAAGCCCGTAACGACCCTAGAGATACTTTGTCTCGTGTTACCCACTGCTTTTTCGAGATCTCAGCTGAATTTCCGACACATTCCTTATTTGACTAGAGGTTCATTTAACTCCGCTCTGTCCTGGAACTCCAGGAATGCGATGTAATAGCAGATGGGTCATCGCATCCCCAGGACGATCGGGTACAACCTCTGTACCAAATTTTGTTCAATTCGGTTTCACCGTGTTTGAATACGTAGGGGGAATCGATTTGCACACATACATGGCCGCCATCCGCAAATTATTGGGCTGATGACCTTGTAGCTCAGACAAAGGATTCTTCGTGCATAAAGGTATAATGTTGCAAAATTTGGTAGAGATCAGATGATTAGGTTGGTCGTAATTTGATTCAAGCTTTCAACATTTGGGTGGCCGCCATTACGTTTTCGTCAAGATGGCGGCGATATAAAACATGACGCTGAGGTTCCCTTTGCTAGTGCTACCTCTGTACCAAATTTTGTTCAATTCAGTGTCACCGTGTTTGAATAGATAGGGGGAATCGATTTGCACACTTACATGGCCGCCATCAGCAAACTATTGGGCTGATGATCTTGTACATTAGTCAAAGGACGCTCGCCATATAAATATATGTAGTTGCAAAATTTGGTAGAGATCGGATGATTAGGTTAGTCCTAATTTGATTTATGCTTTTAACCTTATGGTGGCCGCCATTACGTTTCTGTCAAGAATGCGGCAATATAAAACATGACACTGAAGTGTTCTTTGCTAGTGCTACCTCTGTACCAAATTTCGTTCAATTTGGTTTCACTGTGTTTGAATAGATAGGGGAATCGATTTTCACACATACATGGCCGGCATCCGCAAAGTATTGGGATGATGACCTTGTAGTTTGGTCGAATGTTTCCTCATACATAACGGTATACTGTTTCACAATTTGCTACAGATCAGATGATTAGGTTGGTCGTAATTTTATTTAAGCTTTTAACATTTGGTTGGCCGCCATTACGTTTTCGTCAAGACGCCGGCGATAAAAAAACATGTAACTGAGGTGTCCTTTGCTAATGCTACCTCTGTACTGAACTCGAATTCAGCCCAGCTTAGGACCTTTGACCGAACCGAGGTTCGAACGACTTGTGCGCCATTGGAAGGAAAAATTGGAAATTTGGAATTAAAATAATTTAATATATACACATGTATTATGGGATGCAAATGAAGCATAATTAAATATTTTGGAGAAATTTGAAGCATTTTGAGGAATTTGTTATTTGGAAATATTCTGGTGAATGAGATTTTAACTAAGGAAGAGCTCGATCATTCTGAGCTGGAAATTATACAAAGCTTCATGTTTGGCACTAGAAAACCAGTTTTGGTTAGCAAGGCGATCATAACAAAGCAATGCACACGGCCCGTGGAGAAGAGGCTAGACGCAGGAGCCTTTTTCAGAATGTTTCAACAGCCAATCGAATAATAGCACATATTTTTTTGGGGGAATCGCTTTTATATAAATTTGGCAGACATAAAGATAAATAAGCACATCTACAAGTGTAGAATGCAATATGAAATTTATTTGGTTGAAAAGAAATATAAATTATTGAATAATAGAGCGAATATGAGTATATTTCTATTAATATACATGTGTGTGAGGCTAGCGGAGCTTGGCCAGCAGTGACACGCGCTGCGGGGAGAAGAAGCGTGGCACACACTCTCTCACAGCGACTGGACACGAGCGGACGCGTTGACGCACGCGCACAGCAGTGAAGCAGTTATTGCACGCAACATAAGCCCGGTCAATAGGCACCGATGTTCCATCGAACGACCTAGGCATCACCGAGGAATTTGGGAAGAGGAGCCGGCAAAACGCATTTACATTTTTGGAGAGACCAGCGTTCATAAAAGTATTACAGCACTAGAACGAGATTTTAATTATAAACCAACACTCTACAGAGAAAAAATAACTAATAGCATTATCTACTGAAAGCAACGATATTACTACCACGATTTCAACTATATAATTTAACAGTATTTCATCACAATCTACATCACAGTCTACATGATGGCAGCGAAATTAAGTCGGGGAGGAAAAGCTTATTCTACGTCTACTGAAGAGAAGATTATGGAGAACTAAATAAAATGAAAGGAGGTTAATCTATACCATGGATTGGGAGGTCAGAGTGACTTGGAAATTCAAGGATCGTAACAGCTACAACTGCGCAACAACTTGCAGTATTCCAGTATGAGTTTCTACACCACAAGCAAGATGTCCCACAACACCAGGACGAGATGTCAACTCAGGACTTGCGGATCTACACTGTCGAGACCACTCTGCAGGAGACAGAGATAAGAAGCAGAAGACCGTTTGCCGCCAATCGAACTAGGAATCGCAGTTACCAGGCCGCTGGCCGCGAAGATGACACATCTACCGTTAGCAGCTCAAGCCGTGAAGCAGATCAGGTGATGGCAGGCCGAGTGGGTTGGGGTCGACCGCAGCTGATTTGCACGGGCTTGGCAGTAACTGGTTTCGCTAGGAGGCGAGCGATGACAGCTTCAACGGAACATCTAGGACAGCTGATAGAGGTATTCCCTGGCTGTAGAAGACGTCCCAAGGTAGAAAACCGTTTGATCAAATGTCTGTAGTTTTGCTGTAGTAGTAGAGATCCATTTTTGGAGTGACCAACTTCATTTGTAGACATTCTTATCTTTATCCTTTGTTTTTTATAGCTTAAATTTTAGAGTTGCATTGCAATTTTTGATACCACTTCGTGTGTCGTTTAAGACGTTATTTCATGCATATTTGACTTAGATTTGCGTTTATCGTATTTTTATTTCTGTAGGAAACGTTGTATGACCCTCACTTTTGAACGATACTCGTTTTATAAAAGGAAAGCTTCGATAATGCTTAGATAACTCGATTATTTGATTAATCGACTATTTGTTTATTTGATATCTCGAAGAGATTATTCGATTATTCGATTACATTGTATTTTGGAGGAAAGCGTAAATTTTGACAGATTGTAAGAACATTTAAACATTATAATTGTTATTAACAATTTCTATGCGTAACAGCGAAAGTATACATTTATATGTCTATAATGCATAGTTATCAAGTAGAGCATAATTGTGTAATACTATAATTCCATGTAACAAACATTATGATGTCAATATACATCTGATATATTTATTTATAACAATTTGAATGTTATAAAATTCCAATGGTGGAATACAACTTATTAGACAACTATATAGTCTTGGACTATTATATTACGAATATACGCTATAAAATAGGATCATGGTATTGACAGTTGAGGTCAAATGATGCCTATATTTATCAACAATTAAAGTATAAACACTGTTTAACTGAGATGAATAGACCAGGAGATATGTTAGTCTACCTGTGATCTTGGATGTTAAAAACAACTTAAATATGAATTGTTAGTTATTTAAATTTACACCAGAAGCGAGAGGATATGAATTTATTTTTATTAACAACTAAAATACGAGCGAACTACAAATTAACACTGTTAACGTTTGGTAACGTGGAAGATCAAGTTTGTTATGGATCATAGAGAACGAATCGCGCTAATGAAAGGAATAAGGCCTACTTTGTGAATTGTATTAATGTGAACGAACATGTAATTGTTGTAATTTGATGCACGAGGTTTAATAATTTAGACAGGAGTTGAGAGTTAGGAGTGCATTCTGAACGGTAACATACTCTAGCGTAGTTATCTAGTAAAATCACTGATTTTTCTACAAGTGTGTAGCAAGATGTTTTTTTTAATGGAAGTAATGCCGTGCGGAGTTATGAAGATTGTTTATAGAGAGGAAAGGAAGGAAGTATAACATGTTTGGCGCGTAGTAAGACGCCATTGATAAGTATTGTTCACTGTGTTGCGGAAGGATGGAATATATTGCTATGTGGAGCAACGAATTGTTACAAGATGAGTAAAAGCGCTAACACAAAAGTTAAATGTTTGAATTGTTTATGTCTGAGAGTATTTGTATTTGATCCACGATATGTATAGAGTCTTTAAAGTAGTTTCGCATCATTCTTTATCCTATTGTTTTATTTATTGACACGACATTCCAAGCTGTATTTAACTTAATTGTTTGATACTCGGGCTTATTTATTATGACTTACCACTAGAAGTACCTGAGAATTTGATCGTTGGTAGAAGCATTGTAAAACGAACTGTTTTTGCAACAGAGACACTATGAAGCTGCCAGAGTGCGACTGACAGTGTTAATGGTAATTTTTAAACCGTGTGAAGCACGAGAACTGTAAATAATGTAAATATTTAATCCATATATTATTAGTAACAGGATTATTAGAGTAGATAGTTACATTCTACGCACGCCCGTGTATAATGTGGGTTTTTTGGAATGTCAACTTCATTTTCATGAGTGAACAGCTGATTTTAATCAGATTATTTCAACGACACAGCCACAGGATGACTGTAAATTTACGTAAACATTTTGTGAAACTTAATATTGTTACATTGCTGTAACGAGAATATTCAGAAACATTTATTCAACAAATATTAGATATATTTGACGTGTGTAACAGCTAATTTTAATAGGTTTATCTATATTAAAGGTGATAGGGATTTTTTTCTTATTTGTATTTGTTTGGAAATAAATTCCAGGCACTATATTTTGTTTGTCTGTTCGTTTTTATAAATCTGATCATCATTTCATTCTTGCGATCGTCATGCGATAATACTACGATTTAGTTACTAGAGTTCAAGTTAGTCTCAACGTTCACCGTTCACACCCGAGAGCCGAGATTCTCGTCCTACCATTTTGTGTTTAGGATAGTTTATTTTCTATGCAAATGTGTAACTAATCGGTAGTGTTGTTGCATGGCCGGTATGCATCGAGGGTTCCCTAGTAATTACCCTAGTAGGGTAGTGTTGGTCAATCTGGCTGGGTATCGACCTCCCTACAATCCTTTTCTATCTTTGCGGATATAGGCTATGACTATGCGGGATTCGGGTGCAGTACCAAATTTCGTTCAATTCGGTTTCACCGTGATTGAATTGATAGGGGGAATCGATTTGCACAGATACATGGCCGCCATCCGCAAAGTATTGGGCTGATGACCTTGTAGTCAGGTCAAAAGATGCTTAGCACATAAAGGTATAATGTTGCAAAATTTGGTAGAGATCGGATGATTAGGTTAGTCGTAATTTGATTTAAGCTTTGAACATTTGGGTGGCCGCCATTACGTTTCCGTAAAGATGGCGGCGATGTAAAACATGACACTGAGGTGTCCTTTGCTAGTGCAACCTCTGTACCAAATATCATTCAATTCGGTTTCACCGTGTTCGAATTGATAGGGGGGGGGGGGGACAGACATTCAGAGTACACACACTCATATACACACAGCCTCACAGACACACACACACAGACAGACTCACAATTTTTCGCCCTGTGTTGATCTCATAAGTCTACTTTCATTTTTTGCAAAAATCGAAAGTAGGCTAAAAATGCATATTGGTGAGTTTTCTAGAGGGGCACATGATTGAGGGAAAGTAGCCTCAGGAAAGAGATAGGAAAAGAAATGAATGTACCGTTAGAAATTTAAAATTGAAAAAGTTGGACAAATTTCTTGTTTTATTAGAAGTAAGGTTGCTACTTTTAATCGATTGATTTCATTTATCGAACAATTGATTAATCGAAACAGAAAACTCGATTATTAACTGTGCACATTGGTGGCAGGAGAATCGAGTGTGTTCGATTTGCAGATGACATGGTGTTGCTAGCAGAGAATAAAGGGATATTGAATGGAATTATAGCAGCTCTGAATGCAACCTGTGAGCAATATGGAATGCGCATTAATAAAAGCAAGACAAAGAGGAAGGTGATAAGCGCAAGGAGGAACAAAGTAATAAACATCAGGATGAGCCAGGACGATATTGAACAAGTGTCAGCATACTAACGGATGTAAAGAGGTAAGAACTCGCATTGCCGTTGCTGAAGAAGCCTTCAACAGAAAGAAGAGATTATTGTGTGGACGCTTGGACTTGTGGTTAAGGAAGAGGCTGGCAAAATGCTTTGCTTGGAGTGTAGCACTATACGGAGCCGAGACCTGGACGCTAAGGAAGGATGATGAAAGAAGACTAGAAGTGTTTGAAATGTGTTTATGGAGGAGGATGGAAAGGATATCCTGGGCGGAAAGGGTCCAGAATGAGGAGGTATTGGAGCGAGTTGGAGGAAATAGGAGGCTGTTACATACCATCCATACAAGGAAGAGGAACTGGCTGGGGCACTGGCTGCGAAGAGAGTGTTACTAAGGGATGCTCTCGAAGGATTAGTAAACGGAAAGAGAGGAAGAGGAATGAGAATGTACCAGCTGGTGGACAGTGTCAAGATAGCAGGACATTACCACCAAACAAAGAGAACGGCTAAAGACAGGACTGCATGGAGAGCTGTTGTGTGAAGACCTGCGGAAGGGCAGAACACGTTATACTGGGTGTCATTTATATACCTCAGTACCCTTAAGGGGCGTGTAGGGGATGGGTATAGAATCAATTTGAGATAGGGAAGGGGTCGTAACGGCCTCATAACCCCAGAAAACAGGTTTGTTACAGGCCCTCCGCCCCTATAAAGTAGGCAAGTTTCACTATGTGTTACTCTGAGGCCAGGCACTCTTTCGCTGTCAACGGTCTTGGCGCGACCACCATTCAACGCTGCGTTAGCCGGTGGCCCCGGGTTCGTTTCTCCTGGGGTGCCATGCCTTCATTTTTTTCCTTCTTCTTTCTTTTTATTGTTTAGAGGGGAAAGAGGGGGCTTAATCACATGATTAGGTCACATGACACAGACACGACACCGCACAGACGAAACGGCAGTTTCAGTTCAGAGTACAACGCTCCATAGGAGACTGCATTTTGGCACAGAATGTGCTGGTGGTGGAAAAAGGAGAAACGAACCTGGGACCACTGGGGCCTGCGCCTCGCCGCTATCCTCTCGGCGGCGTTGGGCGGTGGTCGCGCCAAGACCGTTGACAGCGAAAGAGTGCCTGACCTCAGAGTAACACATGGCGCGCTTGCCTACTTTACAGGGGCGGAGGGCCTGTAACAAACCTGTTTTCTGGGGTTAGGAGGCCGTTACGACCCTAGGTTCCCTGTCTCAAATTGATCCTATACCCATCCCCTACACGCTCCTTAAGGGTACTCGAGTACATAATTGACACCCTGTATATATAACTGTTACAAATAATGATTATTCAATTGAGCGTTTAATCTATTAATCGATTGGTCGTTTAATCGATTGTGTGCATAATCAATTAGTCGATAAATTGTTTGGTGATTAATCGATGTACTTGGGATCACGACAATTCGTCCCGATCATTTCATCCCGCGACGATTGGTCATTACTAGGGATAGGAATTTTTCGGTGATTTCAGAGTGAAGAAAGCGGTATTTTAAAGTGGCAAATTCGGTGTTTTCAAGTGCACTTTTCGGTACTTTCAAAATGTTAAATTTTTATGCGGGATTTTTTAAATATCATGGATATCAAGTACAGGGATAGGAGGGTGATATACAATCTATACAGAAACCAGACAGCAGTCATTCGAGTTGAAGGACATGAGAGAGAAGCTGGTATTCAGAAAGGTGTAAGGCAAGGCTGCAACTTATCACCCATACTTTTCAATCTTTACATTGAACAAGCAATGAAGGAAATTAGAGAAAAATTTAAAGTGGGAGTGAAGATTCAAGGAGAAATAATTTCAACTCTGAGATTTGCTGATGACATCGTCATCTTGGCCGACAAGCCTGAGGATTTGAATGATTTTTTGAATGGTATGGACTCCGTCTTACGGAAAGAATTCATGATGAAAATTAATAAATGTAAAACAAAAATACTGGAATGCAGCCGAAATAAATCAGAAACCTCTATGGAGATCAAATTGGCAGGTGAAAAGCTGAAGGAAGTAGGAGACTTCTGTTACTTAGGAAGCAGAATAACCAGTGATGGACGAAGCAAAGAGGATATAAAAAGTAGGTTGGCTCAGGCAAAGAAAGCATTTCTACAAAAAAGGAATCTGCTGACATCGAATATAGATTTAGGTATTAGGAAGTCATTTTTGAAAGCCTTTGTCTGGAGTGTGGCGCTCTATGGAAGTGAAACTTGGACTATTGGTGCAGCAGAAAAGAGGAGAATTGAAGCATTTGAAATGTGGTGTTACAGGAGAATGATGAAGATCAGATGGGTAGATAGGGTTACAAACGAAGAGGTATTAAGACGAGTGGGAGAGGAGAGATGTTTCTGGCGACTGCTAATGAAGAGAAGAGATAGGTTGGTAGGACACATACTAAGACACCCAGGAATAGCAAGCTTAGTTATGGAAGGAAGGGTCGAGGACAAGAACTGTAGGGGTAGACCAAGGTTAGAATATGTTAAACAGATTGCCTCGGATGTAGGGTGTGGTAGCTATGTAGAGATGGAACGTTTAGCTCAGGACAGGGAGGCATGGAGAGCTGCATCAAACCAGTCAAAAGACTGAAGACTCAAACAACATGGATAACATATCAGATTTCAGTCATCCTTCAAAGTATACTTCAGTGAAGAGATCCAAATTCTCTTGTGACAAACGGTAACACGTATCACTTAACGTGCCAGTGTTGTAACAGAATTAATTCAGTTACAGTAGCTCACCCTCGGGTTTTGCTTCGTGCAGTTAGTTTGGGGTATTTTATTCGTATCTTATTATATTGGGTTAACGTGGGGTTGCAGAGGTGATTTTTATTGTGCCTGTGTGTGTTTTTGTGGACGGATTCATCTTTGGATGGTCCGGACCAACTAGGATCACTGTTTATTAATTATCGGTTTTTGGATATTTGATATTATAAAATACGGGGTTTTGCGATTTATTACGTTTTGGGAAATGGGATATATGACTGTATTAAGTAGAAGCATTATTTCATTTTGGTTTGGGGTTAATGGCTTTATTTTGACCTAGTAATGTTAAATGTTAGATTCGTGGCTGTACTATAAAGGTACAATGAATTGGTATTTTCGAGTGCTGGATATGTTACATACCCGGAAAAGACAGGCAGTAATTCGGCTTGTGTGGGAATACCTAGGCTATTTATAGCTATTTATAGCATGAACTCCCATGAACTTCAAGTGGAAAACTACTGTGTGACGTCAGTGTGGATTTCGACTGTCTGATGTTCATGTGTTTACACGGATGTTCTGCTAGGAGCGGGCCACGCACGACTTAGTTCAAGCAGAAACATTGGGGTTATGAATCCCTACGCCAGTGCATATAATGGCATGTCTGGCGTTCAGAAATCGTCTTCTTGCTTTTACAGCGAAAGTCCGTTGTCTACTTGCAAATTAGTGTCGTTATTACTTGATCATGGTATCATAATACGAACGAGCAGTGACTAACCTTTAGCAATAAAAAAATCATGTGTGTTTATATTCCTGTCTTGCATGAACCTGGTAGCATCAGCGAACGCATGCCAAATGCCCTACGCCTGGGATAAGGATTTTCATAGTCGGGGCAACAGTTATGTATTTTATTCTATTTTATTTAGGAAGACCCATATGGTCAACCTTGGCGCCCATTCAAAGTCGGGAAGTTATGTTAAAATCACTTGTGGCCTTTATTTAAAGGCAGTAAATTCTGTAGGTTTGTGGTAATGAGGGTAGTTAAATTGTAAATCAACTCCAGCGAGGAGGTGAGAGTGTTTCAGTGTAAGCTGAAAAACAAAAGTTCACAGTTAGTGTTTGAAAAGGGTATCAAAATGGTTTTCAACACAGATTCTGAGAACTTTGGAAATACAAATGTCATTCCTTGCAAAACTCGAACAATGTCTGTCTTGGTCCTGTCGTGCATCTGCCTCTTGATTAAAGTTTGCAGTTCGTTGTATCCTCTTATGACCTCACTTTTTTCCAGTGTTCCACAGAATGACAACTTCTTAATTTTCTTTGCAATGTCCTCATTGATGTTCATTGGCACTATTTCTGCTGGATCAAACACACACATTTGTAAATCGTGTTCCCAGGGTCAACGGATCTCAGGCTGATTAATATTCTAAGAGCATGGGACCCAGCGTTTATTAAAACTGAATGTATTTTCTCTTCTTTTAACTCATTTCCACAACCCTCCAACAGCTCCTTAATGTTGGTACCGTAATTTCCAGAAACAGCAAGTTTAAGGGCTTGCTGAATTCTCCGTAGATGTCCATCTAGAAGGTGAACAGTCTGATAAGACTGGCCTTCTAATCAAGGGATGAGTACAGTGATGTCTGTGCCAAATTCTTTGAATCTCAAGTATTTTGTCATGTGAAACATTGTTCAGGAAATCAACTCCAGAGTTATCAGTCCCTCCTACTTCATTCATAAATTGCACGATATCATTCAAGACTGGTTCAGGAAACGGTGGCACATTTTGATCTGGATACTTGCCATCGAGATATTCATGTCTGAAAGGTGCACTATATGACGCCACGCGTCGAGTAGTTACTAGGATGAAGGGGGAGGTGACCTTGCTGTTCTGGTCCTTAAAACCTCAATAACTTAGTAACTTACCAGGATGAGATTGATAAAGATCGCTGTATGCAGAAAGTGAGGCCCACTATCCACCGTTAAGTTTCCGATCATTCCGTGTTTGTTGGATGCTCTCCATGCAGTTAGGTCATGAGAGAAAATTACCGCTACTGCACTCGCACAAAAACAAGCCTTTGTCGGCTTCTGTGACGACGATATTTTAAATGGGCAAGGGGGTCTCACTACGATGAAATTAGGGCAAAACCTGGATGAATGCCAAGATGCAGAAGAAAGTGACATTCAGTAGTTAGACTTCGATAAAGACGATCATGGTTTCAGACATGAAAGCGATGAGGATATTGTACGGAATTTGACTGTCGGTGAGGTAAACTGAGATCCAGTGCATGTCAAGTGAAGGAGTGATGCAACGGAAATCCCGCAAGTTCTCACAGTCAAGCCAGAGTATCTATAGTCACACTTATCTCTTATATAGAAAATCGAGATGAATTTTCTTCAGAATTGTACAATCTAAAACTAGAAAAATTAAACTATCTAAGAAACAAAAAGTGATTACAGTCAATTCTCTTAATTTTTAATATTGGTATAGGCCTAATCTACATAGTGTGTCTTACAATACTATGTTATAATAGTACATTATGCAACGAGCCTATAATTAAGACACGAGTATGTTTATGAAACGAGCGTATGCGAGTTTTATAATTTACATACGAGTGTCTTAATTACCATTATAGGCGAGTTGCATACGACTGTTTATGTTCGACGATAATTATTATAACTATTTTATGTTCGAACATAAATATTCATAAATATCTGTAGAGATTTCACCAGTTTTATGTACTGAACAGAGTGCATGGGACGCAGAGAATGCCTTGTATTTGGCCATGGCCTCCCCGATTACCCTACTATGACACTAGGCCAGGCAGTGAAATTTCAATTAGAAGGCTGTGGAACTCAGTGCATCTAATTATCTAATTGGTCAAACAACTGTTTCTTGAGCTCTGATTGGTGGTAGAAACTGTTTCATAATACAAAATAGTGTTATAATGAGCCTCATTATAGTACAGTTTTCTGACATATAATAGTCTGGGTCGAACATAAAGTATTATAATTATTTTTTCTGTGTGTTCTTAAAATACATTTTAATATTTTAACCAATAGTTTTCTTTTTGCCTGGCTTAAAAACATTACTGCAGATAATCCGCGGCTTTCAAAAAATCGCGGAAATTTGTGCATTAATTGCCGCGAATTATCGGAATTCCACTATAAAGAGAGAAAAAACGAAAAAAGCTAAAATTCGAGTTTTCATGCAAAATTCGCGTTTCATGCGAAATTCGCGAAAATTCGCGAGCTCAAAAACATTTATTTTCGCCATTTTTAGGGTTATTATAACACATTATCACCTGTGTATGACTTCTTTTAAAAATTCGCGAAATTCGCAATCGCGAATTTTTCCTATCCCTAGTCATTACAATTATTTTCGTCCCGCGACGATTGGTCATTACAATTATTTTCGTCCCGCGACGAATGGTCATTCAAACAATTCGTCCAGCTCATTGTTGTGTCTCCTAACAAAGGCACGCCCCGTGAAGACGCCAGAACGGCAAAATGGCCGAAGTGCCCAGGTTCGTTCTCTCTGAGCGCGGCAAGCAGAAGCTCATATACAAAGGTTTTCTTTTCACTAAGCAAGCAGAGAGTTTGACTACAGTTATATGGCGATGTGAAAATAGAAAAGAATGCTCCGGGAGAGTTGTACTCCAAAAACATTCCAACCAAATAGACAAGTCAACAGAACACAGCCATTCTGCCGATTGGGGTAAGTTTAAATGATCCAAGGCACTCAAATGGCACTCAAGTAAATTAAGGCACTAATTTGGACGTATGTAATATTTTTGTTCTGGGAAGTACCAAGCGCTTGAAGCTGTTCAGAAAATAAAGGAAGCCGCGGAATACAGCAACGAGCCGACATCATCAATTCTAGATCGAGTTCTAGAAACAACATCAGATGCTGCTGTGGTAAAGCTCCCAAAAGAGGCATCACTAATATAAAGAGAACAATACAGCGAACGAACCCGATACAAGTTTATACAATGATGAATTATCCTTTGGGACCAATTAGCAGGGGCCAATTGTCGTGGGACAAGTTGCTCGTGACGAGTTGTCATGGACCCATGTACTTCGCTCCTTTCACTACGCTCTCAATGAAGCAAAACAGACATTTAACTAATTAAAATATATTGTGTTATATACTTTCAAATAATGTACCTTCTTTGTAAAACTAGACTAAATCAAAGATTTTTTTTCCTGTCCTTAATTTATTGTAACCATTGAACAAGAATTCAAAAGAAAGCTAAATCGACCTGGAATTTTATGGGACTGATGCCATGTCTAATAAAAATTGGATCGAACCTAACAATGAAATGAGGAGTGCTCTGAATAGACTTGCTGTGCGGCTTCCGTCATAAGCTGTGCGTGCAACGTGGCTTTCCTGAACCTTCTGTACAGTGTGTGTGTGCGTAACCTATTATATGCTAAACGGTGTGGTCGATACCATTTTAGTGAATGCTCTAAGGGAACACTTTCCTTATTGGATTACTCCAAAATTTAATGCATATTTGTGCGCAGTTCCTTTATTATTAAATTCTTTGCTGAAAACTCTTCGTTTTCCTTTTTCTGGAAACCCTTCCCAATTTGATTAATGTTTGTCCTTCCACTGTCGCTGACTCTTATTTCGTTATTGTTAACATAAACAAGGAAGGACACCTTTAGGTAGAAAGTAACTTTTATAAATTTTTACGAAAGAATGAAAATCCACAGCCTGCTTACAGTCGACCGACTGGATCAGGGATGGAAGGAATAAAGCCCCCATCTAGCGGCGAGGATATGAACTGTGCCGGCTGCCGAAGCCTGTCGCACTCCTCGGAGGCAATGATTAAATGAATGACAGATGAAATGAAATGATAGTGGAGAGTGTTGAGGGAAATAAATTCTTGACTCGGAAAACCGGAGTACCCGGAGAAAAACCTGTCTGCCTCCGCTTTGTCCAGCACAAATCTCACATGGAGTGACCGGGATTTGAACCGAGGATCCAGCGGTGAGAGGCCGGCGTTCTACCGCCTGAGCCACGGAGGCTCATTTATAAATTTCTATACATTCCGAAAATAAACGTAACTCAACTTATGAACTATCATTTAAACTTATTATCTAATCTCGTGTCTACTAATCAAGTAATCGATTATTCGGTTAGCCGATTTATAGATTTTTTGGTTAGCCGATCTTTCTATTGAATGGTATGTCGATTAATTGATTAATCATTTTCGATTAATTTCAAATTATTCGATTGGTCGATTATTAATCGATTAACAGAATATCGTTTATTACAGCTCTCTTTTGTAGTTGGTTAGTTAAGTTAACCATCGAATGATAAACTTCTACTAATACAGTAGATGATTTACGTTACTTCTGTTTATGTTGTAAATTCTTCGATTTGCAGGAAAGACATTTCAAATATTGTTGTTAGTATTTTTTTTTTTTTTTTTTTTTTGAGACAAGAAACCGGTTGCTATAGTTACCATGGCGTCGGAAAATTTCTGAAGCTAATTTCTGATAAAACCCCAGCCCAAAACGTATTTATGGTTATGTTCTGGCGATCCTTCTGCGTTGCGACAAGATGTCCTAGATGTATTGTACTTTAAAACACCACCACCAATGTTATTACCCGGCCTAGGTAGTGCTCATCGCCAATAAACCGGGGTGATGACCTGCCGTGAACAATCTCAAGCTCTCAAATTGTCTTTTGATGGAAGGCCCGCGCACGTCATTATACAAGGTTTAGTTTAGAGGCGCGGAATATGGGCTTAAGTCCATGTTTCTCGTATTAGGTGTTATTAAAATGGGGATGTCATCATGCATGAAAATGAGAGCCGCTTCACTCAATAAGTATGAGGTACCTCTCTCACAAGTTTAATATAAAGGGCCCGTTCATTGTCCGAAGAGAAGGGCTCTTTGACGGGAGATTTAATGATGAATAGCGCCGCTAGACTCTTGACTTACCATCCGATATGCAAATACACTGCCTTACTATGTGTGTGTAATGTGTATCGATCAGCTCTTAGCCATCCCGTGCGTTAATACTTTACCCCGTCCTTCTTTCTTTTTTTATTTACTTTTACAAACAAGTGAGCGTACTCAAAAATTAATTTCCTTCCAAAATCAGACATGGCGGCCTATATTAGAATTTGCTTCTGACACTTCCCATCACCATCAGCCAGGCAGCTCAAACTGCTACTGTTGTTGTTTTTGCTTCCATTAGGGGCTAGGGAGAAATTGAAAATCAACCTCGTTATTCGATATTGTTGTTTAAAGGGCGGAGCAGTGGGGTCATCTGTCCCCGTGTATTTGTATGGTTGGAATCTGTACATACTATAAAACAAGTCCCCGATTCTTGGATGTAACAGGTAATCTCGAGAACTAATGAATGGGTTTTGATGCGGTTTTCGCCATTCTGTAAAGGATTTCTCGAGGAAGGTTTCTGTAGGAGAACATACATTTATGACCAAAGGAAGACAAGCAGTAATGATTTTAGTGAATCGAGTCAAAGAAAAATCTGCCGTCCGTGCGCCTTTTAAGCTTACGCCAGGTAAACCATTAAACATATCTATATACTATGAGTGTAAGGATAGTTCAGCATGAAATGTTCAACGAAGTCTACGACAGCATAAGTGATCTCTATATTTAATACACCGCCCACTATAGACCTAAGTGTTTTTACGTTTTCATTTCTCCCAACAATCCCCATTCAGTGGAAATTTTTAATTACTAGCTTCGGAGTGAGTTAACAAGCTGGCGACCGAACCTATCACCCCAACTTCGGCCAGCATCAAACTGTCGGGTCTTGTCGAGTTAAGACTTCAGATAAGAGTATATGTGTTTGAAGTTTCGCTGTTCACCTCGGCTTTTCTGAATTGCGTCTGAGACCTACCGTCCATGCGCCTTTTAATCTTACGCTGGGTAAACCGTTTTAAAGATACCGGGCGAACCCTGGGCGGGTTGCTAGTTTACAAATAATAATAATACGTTAATAATATAGGTTACTACTAATAATAATGTCTAGTATTCAACCGGAAGGGACTCACGGACAAACTCGAAGTACAGGAGAGAAAGATGATGAGGAAGATATTGGGACTTGTTAAGGAAGGTAATGAATACAGAAGGCGGCCTAATCAAGAGCTCTGCACGTACTGTGAAAGAATCACGGATGTTGTTAGGAAACGACGACTAGCATTTTATGGACACGTCTACAGGATGCATCCTACCAGGTTGACCAACCAGCTCCTCGGTTACTGGCAAAAGCGGAGGACCAAGTCACCATGGTTGTGGGAAGTGAGCAGAGATCTGCAAGAACTTGGAGGGACGGAAAGAGACTTAAAAGACCGGACATCTCTCAGGAAGATGCTTCAGCAATTGAGGTTCCAGGACAAACCGCCAAGAAAGAAAACAGGTGCCCCCTGGACCCAGGAGAGGGGGGAAAACACAGCCAGAGGATGCGTAACTACTGGACAAACATCAAAGCCCACTCCAAATGTAACAGTTGAATGTCGTGGTCCTTTGATGGCCTATACGAAACAAGAAGAAGAAGAAGCTTAATAATAAAATAATAAATTATCTGACTTCATGCACCAAGGCTAAACTCCTGAAAGGGCACAGGAAAAACCTACAATTATGGCTGGGTTTTTAATTAAATACTTGATAATGTTTCCTTCAGGGGCAAAATATGCTAATAACAATAAAATTAAATATTGTTTCCTCAAGATAAATGTGAATAATATTAAATTGAGAAACTTCAGTGACATTGACCTCTGCATTTTGAAAATATAACTTTTTTGTTTCTTTGTTACTGTTAACAAGAAGTTCCGTGACGAACTAAAGAGCCTACTTTTCTTAAAATTTAAGATTTATGCCAATGATTAATCTATATAGATCTATCTAGAATAGTGACGAAATTAAGTTGTTAACTTCGAAATTTCTAATTAGTTCGAAATACTGGATACCTGGCATAATGTAGTCTAATAGAGCACTACAGTTGGCAGCCCTGGTGACTGAATATATTCTTAGTTCCATCTCTTAGGGTACAGAATACAAAATTTGGTTGAAGTCCAATGGATAGCATGGACGTTACATGCAGTTAAACATTGGATCTAACAGCGCACGTAAAATCATGTTGGCAACAATGTCATGAATGTATTGGTCGGAAATAATCTGAAATAATATGATCTATTGTTGTGCCAATTTTGAATGAAATCCATTAGTTAGTATAGAAGTTTAATTGCTTTTTAAAATTGGACCTATCAGCAAGCTTAGAATCATGTTGGCAGCACTGACGTATATTAGTTACTCCAAATTAATCTAGAATGCTACGTACTATACGTGTGCAAAGTTTAGAGCTATTGGCTTGCATACTTTCTGATATATTGGTATTAGGGTAACAAATATAGATATAACAAATATTAACAGTTGGCAGCCCTGGTTGCGCTTAAGAATACGCATAGTCATATCTGTTATGGTATACATAGCACATACGAAATTTTGTTGAAATCCAAATGATAGTATAGAAGTTACATGTATTTAAAGTTGGACATCTCAGCAGGCTTAGAATCATGTTGGTAACACTGACGTATATAAGTTACTCCAAATTAATATAGAATCTCAGGTACTATACGTGTGCATAGTTTAAAGCAGTCGGCTTGTATACTTTCTGATATATTGGTATTTGGATGAAAGAAATTGAGAGCATTTATTAACAGTTGGCAGCCCTGGTGGCTCTTAAGAATACGCTCAGTCATATCTGTTCGTGTACTCATAGCACATACGAAATTTGGTTGAATTCCAATCGATAGGGTAGAAGTTATATGCATTTAAAAATTGGACCTATCAGCAGGCTTAGAATTATTTTGGCCACACTGTCATGTATGGCCTTCTGGAAATTAAACTGAAATATTAATATCTATACGTGTGTCAATTTTGAAATATCTCCCATTCATACCTTTCAGGATATCCAACAAGGATCTCAAATTTCAATTGCGATTTTTCAGCCGGTGGTAGCACTGACATCATTTTCAAATACGGCATTGAGATATTTAGGTATAGATCTTTACTCCTACCAAATTTTGTATCGATTGCTGCAGCCGTTTAGGAGTTGATAGGGGGGACGGGACGGGGGGACACACACAGCCAGCCAGACAGAAGGACAGACAGACAGACACACATTTTCCCGGATCGATCTCATAAGTCTACTTTTTCCTCATTTTTGCAAAATGTGAAAAGTAGGCTAAAAATAGCGGCCTTGTAGTAACAGTAACGTTGTTACCCACTCATTACCGTGAAAACAGGGGCAGATGATCTCGCAGTTCCGCCTCTTCAAACCTCAATAACCTAAGAACTAACTACCGTAGAAAAAACGGTTTCTAGTAACCTTGGTACTCCGCAAACCTTGGTGCAGCCAATTATACGGGGCTGATAATCAAGATGTCCCAAGGCCATAAAGAATTAACAACACCTAATATTTTTTTCGTTAGTAGAATTTTGGTATTTAATTGTTAGTAGAATTGCCCTTTACTTATTCTGAAAGGGGGTAGCAGCCTTTGAGAATAAATCAATTCTTTACTTGTCTTATAGACGGTTAATATATTGATAATACAGGGTGACACATAGGAACCGGATGTTTTTGAAATGAACAGTACTCGGTTGATTTGCGAGGAAAACTGATTTTATTGTTAGCACATTTAAGAAAACGTTCCACCATTTCATTTGCTATTTACCATTGTTAGGTGTGAAAGATAATGTCACTCAGATGGCGGCCATCCATTTGAATAGAGGTTTCAAGTCGTCGCGAGAAAGCATTCATAACTCTGCCGAACGCCGCTTGGTCAATCGCACGCACCTCTTCTGTAAAGGCATCTTTCAGCGCCATTAGTGTACGGGGTTTGTGGGCATAGACACGTTCCTTTAGGTACCCCCACAGGAAAAATTCACAACAGGATAAGTCGGGGGATCTTGGCGGCCATGGAACGTCACCGAACCGCGAAATGAGGCGACTAGGGAACATGTTCCTCACAAGTGTCATCGATGCGTTGGCGGTGTGCACTGTGGCTCCATCCTGTTGGAAGTAAACATTGCGAATGTCTATTCGGCATCTTCGCAGTTCCGGTCGCAAAAATGTTCCCAGCATGTGGACGTAAAATATCGGCCTGAGGTCACTGTGACTGTTCTGCCGTTCTCTTCATTTAGCACATAGGTTTCATGTGCGAACACACGGTGTTGCTCGGTCCACTACGCCATAGCCTACCAACAATTACCTAACTGCCACTTTTAAAACCAGCCCACCAAAACAATGCTGGCCTCAACATCCAACAATGCTTGTCGAGACTGGAGTTGCCGCTAAACCGTTAACGCCTATGGATGGCTGGCGGCCTTGCCCGAGAGGGCTGGCATGGAGAAGCAGCGGCTGCTACATTTTGAAATCTATTGGAATAAAGTACAGGGATAGGAGGGTGATCTACAATCTATACAGAAACCAGACAGCAGTCATTCGGGCTGAAGGACATGAGAGAGAAGCTGGTATTCAGAAAGGTGTAAGGCAAGGCTGCAACTTATCACCCATACTTTTCAATCTTTCCATTGAACAAGCAATGAAGGAAATTGGAGAAAAATTTAAAGTGGGAGTGAAGATTCAAGGAGCAATAATTTCAACTCTGAGATTTGCTGATGACATCGTCATCTTGGCCGACAAGCATGAGGATTTGAATGAGTTTTTGAATGGTATGGACTCCGTCTTACGGAAAGAATTCATGATGAAAATTAATAAATGCAAAACAAAAATACTGGAATGCAGCCGAAATAAATCAGAAACCTCTATGGACATCAAATTGGCAGGTGAAAAGCTGAAGGAAGTAGGAGACTTCTGTTACTTAGGAAGCAAAATAACCAGTGATGGACGAAGCAAAGAGGATATAAATAGTAGGTCGGCTCAGGCAAGGAAAGCATTTCTCCAAAAAAGGAATCTGTTGACATCGAATATAGATTTAGGTATTAGGAAGTCATTTTCGAAAGCCTTTGTTTGGAGCGTGGCGCTCTATGGAAGTGAAACTTGGACTATTGGTGCAGCAGAAAAGAGGAGAATTGAAGCATTTGAAAGGTGGTGTTACAGGAGAATGATGATCAGATGGGTAGATAGGGTTACAAACGGCTGGGTATTAAGACGAGTGGGACAGGAGAGATGTTTCTGGCGACTGCTAATGAAGAGAAAAGATAGGTTAGTAGGACACATACTAAGACACCCAGGAATAGCAAGCTTAGTTATGGAAGGACGGGTTGAGGACAAGAACTGTAGGGGTATGCCAAGGTTAGAATATGTTAAACAGATTGCCTCGGATGTAGGCTGTGGTAGGTATGTAGAGATGAAACGATTAGCTCAGAACAGGGAGGCATGGAGATCTGCATCAAACCAGTCAAAAGGCTTAAGACTCAAACAACAATATTGGGCAGTCTACAGTACACGAATAGACTATGGCTTGTCTAAAACTAATCTTGCACCAAGATTTTCAGGCAAACAAAGTGCAACAGTGTAAAATCATTACTCAGTGTCCTTTCTCTGTCCCAAATTAGAGGATAATGATCGAAGCCTCAGCAAGAGACACAAAAGATCTGGTAACAAGGCTTGAAATGTCACCCCCTCCTCCCCCCGCTATTTGCTCAAACGATCTCTCGGCTCTAATCTCCCGTAAACCACTTGATTAAAATGAGCGGACAATAGGGAGAGACTCGCCAGGCTCTTAATTGTGCTGCGTGAAGAACAGGCTTGGACCTCCCCCCCAACCTAAGGGGCTCATCACTAGTGGGAAGTAGTTGCCCTCCACTGGATCCCAGTTGAGTCCGCCACTGCTTACAATTTCATTTTTCTAATGTGCCAGTGAACCATGAATTATATATATATATATTTTTTTTTAGCGTATGGCTTTTAGTGCCGGGAGTGTCCGAGGACATGTTCGGCTCGCCAGTTTTGTAGCTGCTTCGAGACGGACACCCAATGGGTGAGCTACAAGTACCGTTGGGGAGGAATGTTGGATGGGAGGGTCGAGGAGTTGGAAGGTAGCGGCTGTGGCCTATAGTTAGGGACCAACCCCGGCATTTGCCTGGAAGGAAGATGGGAAACCACAGAAGACCATCTTCAAGGTTGCCGGCGGGGGGATTCGAACCTCCTCGCCTCCCGGATGTGAGCGACTGCCAACAGTCATGCCGCAACGACCTCGGCTAACTCACCCGGTATGAATTATATAATTTATACATTATAGAAATGAAAATCCACAGCCTGCTTCCAGGCGAGTGACCTGGTCAGGGAATGGAATGAATGAAGCCCCCATCTAGTGGCGAGGGTATGAACTGTACTGGCTGCAGAAGGCTGTCGCACTCCCTTGGGCAATGATTAAATGAATGACTGATGAAATGAAATGATAGTGGAGAGCGTTGCTGGAATGAAATTGTCACAGAGAAATCCGGAGTACCCGGAGAAAAACCTGTCTGCCTCCGCTTTGTCCAGCACAAATCTCACATGGAGTGGCCGGGATTTGAACCACGGACCCAGCGGTGAGAGACCGGCGTGCTGCCACCTAAGCCACGAAGGCTCTTATATAGCCTAGTACTAGCAGGTACCCGCGACTTCGCTCGCGATCAAGACAATGGGGACGATGCATTATTGCTGACAATTGGTCTATTCTATTACAGCAAACGCGGCTACAGATGGGTCCATTCTAATTCTGAAAATTCTGATACATAACTTACAGTAAATTGATATGAGCAGCAAAGCGGGAATTTTATAGAGTAGTGAAAGTCAGCAGGGTACGATGTTACATTATGTGAACACATTTGAAAATTACATAACGATTTTGTTGTCCGGATACTCGTGAGCACGCCAGATACAGTTGCCCATGGGAATAAAATGTTTTTGTCTAAATGTACACCTGCTGCTGTTAAGTGTGTGTCATTGCGCTTTGTTAATAGAAATTGCAAATATTGTTTGAAGAGGGAACTGCGCCCTTGCACACTGGAATGGCAAATTATCGGAATATGGGGAATTAAAAGTATTTTTCCTTAAGCTATTCTGGGTGTAATTTTGCACACTTATTGATGATCTGAACGTCAACATGTCGCTATTAATAGACCTATAGTAAAATATCTCTCAACTTGGCCGCTGATGTACATTATGCAGTCTCTTCCAGTGTTAGGCCTACATCCCAGGGATTGAAATTCTCCAACAACCCTTTTGCCTCACATGTCTCTCTAAGTAATTAAAATTCCTGATAGTTGTTGTTCGAGTCTTCAGTTTTTTGACTGGTTTGATGCAACCCTCCATGCCTCCCTCTCCTGAGTTAATCGTATCATTTCTACATAGCTACCACACCCTACATCCGAGGCAATCTGTTTAACCCTTGTCTACCCCTACAGTTCTTGTCCTCGACCGCCCCCCCCCCCCCCCAAGACATAACCAAGCTTGCTACTTCTGGGTGTCTTATTAAGTGTCCTACCAACCTATCTCTTCTCTTCATTAGGAGTCGCCAGAAACAACTCTCCTCTCCCACTCGTCTTAATACCTCTTCATTTGTTACCCTATCTACCCATCTGATCTTCATTATTCTCCTGTAACACCACATTTCAAACGCTTCAATTCTCCTCGTTTTTGCTGCACCATTAGTCCAAGTTTCACTTACTTATAATGTCACGCTCCAGACAAAAGCTTTCAAAAATGACTTACTAATACCTAAATGTATATTCGATGTCAACATATTCCTTTCTGTAGAAATGCTTTCCTTGCCTGAGCCAACCTACTTTTTATATCCTCTTTGCTTCGTCCATCACTGGATATTTTGCTTCCCAAGTAACAGAAGTCTCCTACTTCCCGTAGCGCTTCACCTGCCAATTTGATGTCCATAGATGTTTCTGATTTATTCGGCTGCATTCCAATAATTTTGTTTTACATTTATTGATTTTCATCATGAATTCTTTCCTCAAGACGGAGTCCATACCATTCAAAAACTCGTTGAAATCCTCTGGCGTATCGGCCAAGATGACGATGTCATCAGCAAATCTCAGAGATGAAATTATTTCTCCTTGAATCTTCGCTCCCACTTAAAATTTTTCTCCATTTTCTGATTATTGTGTTTTTAGAGATCTTTGAAATGCGTTGCCGTCGCACATGGTGTAGATGCATTGTCAAAGGAAAACATTCCATGTTACGAACATGGGCCGCATAACCTGTACCGAAAGCTTCTGCAGATTTAACACAAGGCCTATTCTGAACAGCAGTTCCTTGAACTCAGATTTGCCAACATTTTATTGTACCTTTCCATGTGGTATATCTCTGTACCTCAACATACAGAAGAGTGCTTTAAAAATCATGTCTTGTGTAAATTTTCGAAAAGGTAGTGAGTGTGTTTTTTACCGGAGTGGATACTCGCTCGTAGAAATTCTTTTGAGTAAAATAGACGGTTCATAATTTTGTAAGTGCACATTGAGGAATGTGACGCTGGGATGCCTTAAGTGTTACGGAAACGGCAATAGCCGCCACAGAGCTTCGTTGCTACTGAAATAACGACCAGACTGATATTTGTACATAAATGTACGGGATTTGTGAGCCCAGTGTTTATGAGATTGAACGTAGGTATAGCCTATCGCTACCTTTATTTAGTAGCCGCTACTGTCGTGATTAATAATTAAAGGTGATATTAGAAGGCGCTTCCCTAATTTTTTTTTACCCCTGGCACTACAGCCCTTGAAGGGCCTAAGCCTATCATGCGACCGCTTCCCAATCTTTTGGCCTGCAGATATTGTGGTCACGCGTGGTCAGTACATCGTGTCCCCTCGGCCGCTAATCTTGTTCTTCGTGACCGGGGCGCTGCCTCACTATCCGACATCTACTCAATTGTCCTCACGAAGCTGAGTGCAGCCCATTTCAGCCCTCACGGCAGTGTCTAAAATCTCTGACGGTGCCGGGACATCCGGATGAGAGGCAGGCGCGCTACCCTGTTCTTATTATGTGTTTATATATCTTGAAAAAGATAATAAATGGATTGGCATTGCCTCCTACAGGGATATATAGAAAATCGGATGTCATACCTTTATCAACTGTTGCCATGGAAACGGACTTGCCTATAGTTCTTCAGTTTATGAGAGCGAAGATGGTTTTCTGCGAAAATCTTTGAAACTGTTAGTTTTAGGGCCTTAAAATGGGGTTTCCGGGTATTTTTTTTCTCGCATCGACGGGCGTAAAATGAGCTGCGTCCGGTCTTTATGCGACAATTTCGATATTTTGTCCCAGTTGAGTATTTTTTTGACTTTTCAGTTATGTTGCCCGTTCCACGGGAGCAATGATTTATTTCTGGTTGAAAGGAAGCCTATATGTTAACCCAGGTTATAAGCTATCTCCCTTTCAAATTTCATCCAAATCCGTCCGGCCGTTTTAGTGTCAAGAGCTAACAAACTAACACACAGATTTTCACAATTATAATATAATATAGGTATAAGGGGATTACTATAATTATTATTATTATGCGTTTCAGATTGTTTTATGACCGTTGCGCGCAAAAACATTTTTTTTGTCTGTCTGTATGTCTGTCTTTGTACAACTTTGTACGCTTTAAACTCGAGAACGGCTGGGTGGATTGACGTAAAATTTTGTACAGTTACCCATCAGAGGCACGACACTATACTCTGTGAGCTGCCAGAATGGGATTGACAGTTCTCGCCTCGCCATGTGGTCTGAGAACGAGGTTGCCAGACTGTACAAGCCAGAGATACAGCTGCTGACCAGGCACTGAAGCACGTGGGCTGTAATATTGCAACGCAGAGTATTATGATGATGATGATGATAATTGTTGTTTTAAGGGGCCTAACATCTAGGTTAAAGAGTATTATGACATCCAACTATGCGAACATGGATTGGTCAAGAGGCAGAGGGGTGATGACTGACGTGGAATTTCCGGCCAAATGTCAATACCATTCTGGCAGCTCACAGAGTATAATCATTAATGTAACTCTTCTCCATCAGAAGCTGAAATAGGCGAAAAGGGACGAAACACTGCTCATTTTCAGCCCCTCAATGTAAGAAACAAGAAAACCACATTCTAAGGACCTAAACTCGACAGTTTCTGAGATATTCCCAGAAAACTAATTTCACTAGTAATTCAAGCCCTCATCACAGCTCTCACTACCATCATTCGTTCATACTTCATAACGGGACTCGGTTATAGACGAGTGAGTCACAGCTGCAAAATAGGGAAGATATTTCACCACCTTTCATTCTAACTTGATTCGTTGCGTAATGTGTAGACAGTAGACACTGACAGGCAGCGGCGGATCCAGGCCTTGCGGGGCCCTGGGCAATATGATAAGGTGGGGCACACAACAATAGGAAATTTAAAAAAAAATCAAATGGAAAGTAATTTTGTAATAATAATAAAATAAAGAATAGTTACAATATTTTGAATACTTTTTCAATGTTAAGAAAGAAACCTTTAAGTCCCCTTGAAGAAGATTATGTAAACTATGAAATATTAAAATATTACTTAGTGACTTTTTTTCCGGCTGAAGTCTTCTATTATTTCACTGAAATATAAACTTTCTAAATGGCCAAGGGAGGTCATAGCTGAACTGAAAAAAAAAAGAATTATAAATTAGTTTGAAATGCTTGAAAAGTTTAATTAATTATTTAATTAAATTTTAAAAATCCATGGGGCGGGGCCTCCCAGACCGCGGGGCCCGGGACGGTCGTCATCCTCGCCCCTCCCCTATATCCGCCCATGCTGACAGGCAACACAAGCTGATGGCTGACAAAATACTTGTATGAATGATACATAGGAAGAACGATAATACGAGTGAAAGACTCCACTCTAATTATGCCAAGTACTGCTCGAGTGCAAGCTCTGTGAACCTGAGATAAATGTGGATCGCGGACAATGAGGAGATATGTGGGGGATTCCCAATCTGTGCGTAGTAACATGTTTTAACACAACCAAATACATTCATCGGCCACCCACTCACTCATTCGCAACACATTACACCATAGTGGTTTAGGCAACGGCCCTATGTTAGCAGTATTGGAATAGACAGGAATTCCAGATAACTCGGCGGGATGTTGACATACCCTTCTCTTCCTGCCTTCCGCGTTTTAAGAACCTAAATGTAACAGTGCCTGTGACATTCCCAGGAAACTAAATTCGCTGTGGTAAACTGATGAAGGAATGACAAGCCCCTAACCATTGCAACAGTAGCTCAATTGATAACATCTGGGTATTAATGCCGAGGACCGTCGAAGAACGGGTACTTTTGCTACTTTAAAAAATTCCTCTCGGCACGCCGGAAGGCGGAGGTAGATTTCACCGGGCAAACTAGGGGATAGGCTATAATAGGCAAAATATGCAGGTTTTCGTAGGAGGATCAGACCTCAATTATTGCAAGAAAGTATTTTACAATTGGAGGTATATTAACTTTTTTTTTCGTTTTTGTATGCATATTTTTATCACTTTATTGTCTTATATGGATGGTAAACCTTTTTGTCATTTGGGGTTCATTTTTATACTTGTGATCACAATGTCCTTATGCAAGGTTTGGAACTGATGTGTAACTATCTAACAGTCTGTTACTTCTTCACGCAAAATTTTATCTCCCGCAGAGATGTTGGTTGGTTCCTCAGTTTAGGGACTGTGACAACGTGGTCATGTAACCCCGTGTACATTGGGTGTGTGTAGAATCTGTCTGATAAACGGTGTTAATTGTGATGACTGTATTAGTCTGTGATTCAGGTAAGGTCTGCAGACGGTCAATTTTAAGTAGTAGTTCTTAATTTTGTACCATATACTAACGTCAACGACACCTAGCTGTGAACTTGGCTACTAGATGCCACCGCATCCAGCAACTTGCAACGAACGTTGGAACTTCCCTTCCAAACGAAAGCATGCTGAGGGATTTTTAGCGCTCTTAGAAAATCCGACGACTTTGGCCGGCTTTGAACCAGCGACCTTGGGCATAGAAGTTCAGCATGCTACCGAAGCCGCTTCACACTTAAGTCAGATGGAAATCTGAATCTGATCTCGTGCAAGTGCGTTGTCATGGCAACGTCTGATGGCTCATCCCTCATCAATTTAGTAGTGTTTTCATGGCAACCTCTGATAGCTCTTGGCATTTTCTTATAATTCCGAAATCATTTTTCTCATCCCTTGGCGTAATGGTGGGTCATATCAAAAATTCATTCAGACAAAAGTTTTAGGTAATTATTAGGGGAATATTGTCCATTTTGTACGGTTTTGATATTGTGCCTATTAAGAGAGATATGATTAATGTTTCCCGAAAAACCCACTTTTTCCCACCCCTTTGGTCAATGGTTGGTGCTATTAAAAACTCTTCAAACATAATTTTTTGGGCTTTATCCGACACATAGTATGAACTTTGAACGGATTCGATATTTCACATATTAAGAGAGTTATAGCAATATTTCACTTTTTCGAAAAAAGCCCCCCATTTTCATCGCCTTTGACCGATTTAGCCCAGTAACGAACTCGACCGAGATTTTATAGGTATACATATTCGGTAAGAAAATTAAAGTGATTGGTGCAAAATTACGGCAGTTATCGTGTCCACACGAAACTGATATACATATATATACATAAATTATGTATAAACTTTTGAACTGACGGTGGTTTTGGGGTCTGGGGAATGTGAAACGCGAAGATATGTCGACATTTTCCGGAAGTCGAAACATGGTACCCATTGCAATAGTTAGCTTTCTAATGAAATCTACCTAAAAGGAAACAGACGGCCTATCGCCTGTCACAGATATACAAAAGATCAATATCGAAGATCTGAATAGCATCACCATTCCCTTAAGTAAAGAAGTAAGGAACCTTGGGATGACCTTAACGGAAACTATCGACTGGTCACCAAATATAAGAAATAGCCTACACGTAAAAAGATGAACGAATCCCTTCACCCACTCGTGCGCCATAAGAACATTTTACCACTAGACATTAAGATTAAACTCATCCAGACACTAATACTACCAATAATCGACTACTGTGACATTGTTTTCGTTGACGACACTCTTGGACAAACAATGAAACTTCAACAAGCATTGAACTCATGTCTTCGGTTAGCTTTTAATCTAAGACAGTCTGGCTCCTTGGCTAATAGCCAGGTTACCGTTGGTCCGAAGGGTCCCGGGTTCGACTCCTGGTCAGGCCATGGAGAATTTAATATCCTGTGGTTAATTCCTCTTGCTCGGGGACTGGGTGTTTGCGCCGTCTTCGTGTACAAAGAACCCAAACACTGGAAACAAATAGAGTAAACAGAAACAAGTAAAGAAAAAAAGATACGATGCCCACATTACCCCAAGCTACCGTACTCTTTGTTAGCTTAAACCTGATGAACGCCGTAAACTTCACTTGTTGACATCCATCTATCGATTTCTGGATGAAAGCACCCCCATGGACATGCCAACACGTTTTAGTTACTTGTCCTCATATCATAACCGAAACACTCGATCTGGCTCTTCCCTCGCCATCCCCATCAATCACTCATCTATGTTCAACCGCTCTTTTGCTGTAGCTGGGTCTCGACTCCTGCCGATATCAGAAATTCTAAAACAATAAAGAAATTTAAGACCGCATGCCATGATTTCCTGTTGAATACTGCTGACTGACTCACGTGAATGATAGATGGAAGGGCGTACGACTGAGCAAGGATAATATTTAGTATGTTTTAGAAATGTTTGTGACATTGTGATTATTATTAGTCATATGCCTTATTCATTAATTTTCGTACAGAATTAACATAATTAATTTACTCCTTATTGTTCATCATAATGAACAAGAAAGGTATTTATTGCATTTCAAAGATTGTTTCATAATTATGTACTGGTAGCATATTGCATGGTTAAGTGTAAGAGAGCCCTAACTTCGCCACTTCTTCTTCTTCTTCTTCTTCTTCTTCTTCTTCTTCATTTCTCGTTTCCAGTTCCCTGGGTCGGGTTGCGAATCAAGGACCTTCACAGTTGTTTATCCCTCCACAATTCATTTCCTTCTTTCAATAGCCTACTTTTTCTTTTACTCCTGTTTTCTCTATGCTTTCCTTCACCGTATCTATCCACCTCTTTCTGGGCCTTCCTCGAGGTCTTCTTCCTGGTATTTTCTCCATATATATTCTTTCTGGTACTCTATATTCTTCCATTCTCATCATATGTCCGTACCACTTCAGCTTACTGGTTTCTATCTTGTCTTGCAGTTTTGGGAACCCAGTTCTCTCCCTAATGTCCACATTTCTGATTTTATCCCTCCGTGTCTTCCGTGTCTTCGCCACTACTAAATACATTAAATAAATAAATAAATAAATAAATAAAGAGTAAATGTGGTATGGAATGGCTGAAAGAGGCCAGAGGGACCTACAACAGATCAACATAGAAAATCTCGAGGACTGCACCGAGTCCCGGAATGAAATCACAAATGTTAAGTTTGAGCAAAGAACATCACGACAACCTGAATAAAAATAATAATAATAATAATAATAAAATTTTAAATGGACAGCTGAGCGGAACAAGGAGCATTCCGAGAGGATGAAGAGATTTAGGGAAGAATTGAGGGAAAACGCCCATGAGATGAAATCGTGAATTCAAGTTTAATCGCTCTTCTAAAGGGGAACAATCGATAAAATAAATAAATAAGAAAGCAAAATTATACCACAGTAATCAAACTGAAGCTCGGAAGCCTTGTCTATTATTAAAGACGTAGAGAAACATGAAATCAAGTAACAGAGTTATAGAGGAAATAGTCAGCCCAGGTGACTCTGAATAGTCTGACTTAGTTCCATCTCTTAAGGTTTAGAATGAACATACAAAATTTTGCTGAAGTCTAATGGATAGTATGGACGTTACATGCTGTTTGATATTGGATTTATCAGTGCGCGTAAAATCATGTTGGTAACCATGGCATGTATGTGATGCTCAGAATTAATCTGAAATATTACGATCTATTATAGTGCCAATTTTGGATAAAATCCATTTGTTATTATAGACGTTACATGTAAATAAAAATTGAAATTATCACAAAGCTTAGAATCATGTTGGCAGCACTGTGGTATATTAGTTACTCCAAATTTATCTAGAATGTCAGGTACTATACGTGTGCAAAGTTTGGAGATAATACTTTCTGATAAATTGATATTAGGATTAAACAAATAGAGAGAGTATTTATTAACAGTTGGCAGCCCTGCTTGTTCTTACGAATACGCATAGTCATAACGCTTATGGTATACAACGCACATACGAAATTTGGTTGAAATCCATTTGTTAGTCTAGAAGTTATATGCATTTAAAAACTGGACGCAGGCTAAGAATCATGTTGGCAGCACTGATGTATATAAGTTACACCGAACTAAGGTAGAATATCAGGTACTATACGTGTGCAATATTTAGAGCTTTTGGCTTTCATACTTTCAGATATATTGACATTATGGTATAAACATCGTGAGAGTGTTTATTAACAGTTGGCAGCCCTGGTGGCTGATTGGAATACGCACAGTCATATCTGCTGTTACACATAGTCCATACGAAATCTGGTTGAAATCCAATCGATAGTATAGAAGTTACATGCATTTAGAAATTGGACCTATCGGCAGGCTTAGAATCATGTTGGCAATACTGGCACGTATGGTTTTCTAAAAATTAATCTGGAATGCTATTGTCTATGTGCGTGCCAATTTTGGAATAGCTCGCTTGCATAACTTCTAAGACATCCAACATAGAGCTCAAATTACAATTGCGATTTTTCAGCAGTTGGTAGCACTGATGTCAATTTAAAATATGGCCGAGAGATATTCAGGTATATATCTTTTCTCTTACCAAATTTGGTTTCGATAGCTACAGCCGTTTAGGAGTTGAAAGGGAGGGGGGACACACACACAGTCAGTCAGACAGACAGACAGACAGACAGATAGATAGGTCTATATAGATTGGCATCAGTCTGACATTTTAAGAAAAGTAGGCTCTTTAGTTCGTCACGGAACTACTTGTTTTTTTTTTTTCTTTTTCGGAGGGGGATGAAATGCATTTACGCATATAGTGTTGGGCTCCTGAGTAGCAGACTACCGAATAAAGCCTCCCCCCGTTACTTCTGAACACTAGCCTGGAACCGTCTATCACATTACTTCAGGCTAGAGTCAGTTTATCTTTGCCCGCAGGGCACTCTTCCATCTTCAATGGCGATCCAGATCTGTCTTCTTTGTTCGGAGGATATCTTCAACAAAACTTGTTACCAGCTTCCAATTTTCTTCATTTTGTAGCATTACCGCAAATATATTGTCGGGAGATATATCCACCTCCATGTGCTCTTGATGAGCCTGTCTATTTTGGACCCACCGTCCACAAGGGAAGAAGCTGTGATTAGCATTATCTAGCTCATTGACACAGTAGATACAATCTGGTGATTCCACCTTCCCCATCTTCTTAAGATAGCAGCAGAAGTACCCATGCCCAGTCAAGAACTGAGTGAGATAATAACCAACCTCACCATGTTTCCTCTCTGTCCAAATCTACACCTTGGGTATCATTCTCTTAGTCCACTGGCCTCGGTGTCCTTGCTCCCATTTGATCTGCCAATTATGAATGATGATGATGATAATAATAAAATAATAATAATAATAATATGCAACCGAAACATTGTTTCTCACCACAAAGGGACCGCTTGAAAGGCTGGAGGTCAAGGAAAGAAAGATAATACGCAAAATCTTAGGCTCCAAATTTAATAATAACAAATTAATCCATGACAAGAACGGAACTCTTTACCAAAAGACTGAGAAACTCTCGGAGACAATAAAAACAAGTAGTTCCATGAAGAACTATACAGCCTATTTTCATATATCCTACTTATGTTAATTGCCACTATCAACATACAACATTTCAGTTTGATTGCTGTAATAGATTCGTAGATATTGAGGGCCGACTACATATTTCAGATGGTCGCCATGTTGGATTTTATATATGTGGTCCTAGAGTTATGTACTGTTACATGAAGATTATTGTATACGTGTAGCATTCAAACTTCAATCGCATGATTAGGACACAAGAAGTAACAAGGAGATTTTAAAATTTCCCACAGCTGCCATCTTGTGGTTATGGAAACAATATAAATAAATTAGATGCCAGTGGATTAACATTCGTATAAGGATTCACTGTACCAAGTTTCACTGCACTCGATGGTTAAATGGCGAGAAACGTCCATGTGAATGTTTATACTTCGCGTCGCCGCCATGTTGGATTTGTGATCACCAGGTTATTTAAAGTCCTATAGGTGAACTTAAATTCATAGCCCCTATGAACATTAAAAAATCAGTTTGATTGCTATAATAGATTCGTAGATATTCAGAGCCGTCTTAATATTTCGGATGGTCGCCATGTTGGATTGTTAAATGTGTAGGCTATAAAGTCATGTACCATTAAAGGAAAATTATTGCTTAGGTTCATTATTCAAACTATCACTTCGATCGCATGATTACGACACAAGAAATAAGAACTTAATTTTAAAATTCGCACAGCCGCCATCTTGAGGTTATGTAAACAATTGAACTAAATTAGATACCAGTGCATTACAATGTGTATAAACATTTCCTGTACGGTACCAGATTTCATTGCGTTTGGAACATTACATCGCGAGAAAGGTCTATTTGAAATTTTCAATTTCGCTTGGCCACCATGTTCGTTTTGTAGTTAACCGGGTTTTGAAAGTCTTATAGATGAACTTCCAGTAGTGCCCTTTATCTCCGTACAAAATTTCAGGGTGATACCGCTAACAGTTTCAGAGATATAGAATGCCAGTGAAATATTTCGCACATCCGCCATCTTGTGGTTATGTAAACAATTGAACGAAATTAGATGTCGGTGCATTACAATGTGTATAAACATATACTGCACCAAGTTTTATTGCGTTTGGTTGGTTAAATCGCGTGAAACGTCTATTTATAAGTCGCAAATTCGCGTGGCCGCCATGTTGATTTTGTAGTTACCAGTTTTTAAAAAGTCACATAGGTGACCTTTATCACCGTAAAAAAATCCAGGGTGATATCGGGAATAGTTTCGGAGATATTGAATGCTGGTGAAATATTTCGCACAGCCGCCATGTTGGATTGTTGAGACGTAACAAAATTTGAAGGACACGGTCGGGGCCGTCCGGAATAGTGCTATGAACTTACCGAGTTTTATTGAAATCGCTCCAGCCGTTTAGAAGTTATTAGAGGGGACACACACATCTCTCTCACACACACACGCACACACACACTGGCAAAAGGTGATGTCATAAGCCTATTTTTTTTTTCAAAATAAAAAATAGGCTAAAAACGGAGTATTGATTTTATGGGCACATCCTCCGAATAAATGTAAATAGGCTAACCAAAATGATCTTCGACTACTTTCGTATTACAAATACAAAACCTCTTTGGTTTAAGGAAACTGAGAAAGACCTCGTAGAACTCCAAATTACAGACACCATGCTCATGGACAAAACAGCCAAAACCATCACCAAGGGTAAGAAACAACGGTCTAAGTTAAAATCAAACAAAAGCGTACGATCCACATCTCTGCCGAAGAAAGGGAAGCAAGATCTCAAAGGATGAGGCAATACTGGGCCAAAAGGAAAGCTCAAAACAATAAAGAATGATTGATTTCATGTACCCCAAAGTTGGGTGAGACAAATAAAGAATAATAATAATAATAATGACGTTTCACAATGCTTCTTGCCGGAATGCTGCTAAGAACTAACTTTCACAGCGAAGCAGGGCGAGGGTCTGAGAGGGTGTGAGTAAGACGCTCAGTAGGGGTTGCGTGGGTATCGGTGCACACCACTGCCAGTGAACAAGGCCCGCAGTTCTCTTGTTCTTGTGTACACGGATATTGTGCATTGTCGGCATTCGTTTGGATCACGGGTTACCTGAGGCGCATCCTGCTGGTCCAACACATGATGATATTGTCTACTCTACTTCGACCAGCACCGAGAGGTCCAAAATGTAGGCTACTTCGTGTCACTGCTAGAGAGAGTGCATGGTTTGTATACCGCGATTTTATTATTATTATTATTATTATTATTATTATCATCATCATCATCATCATTTATTGTTATTATTACCCCCAACATCATATATATTATTTCAGTAGTATAGATTCCTCCAGCGGCGCGCACAAGCGACCGATCGTGACAAATGAGCATTCAATTGAAAGAGAATAGACATTAGCAGTGACGAACTGCACTCTAATTTCATAAATATATATAACTAGCTGTACCCGGCATGCGTTGCAATGCCAATTAAAGTAAGTGTTGGCGTTGTAACTTTGTTTGTTGAAGTGCTTTTGGGTTCCCAATATTTTCTTCTTTTTCCGTTAACCACCTCTAAACTATTGTAAAATTGATTTACTATCTCAAAAATCATTCTGGGGGCGTGCTCAACAACTCACCAAAGTTTCATCGCAATGAAATGAATGGCATATGAACGCATACGGGACTTTGTTGAAACGATTCGAGCGCCATCACCCATTTGTTAAATATACTCGTACGCTACCTATTGTAAAATGGGTTTACTAATTCGAAAACCTTCCGTGGCGTGTACACAACAACTCATCAAAGTTTCATCACAATCGAATGAATGGCTTATGAACGCATACGGGATTTTGTATAAACGATTAGCGCGCCGTTACTCATTTGTTGAATCTACTTGTGCGCCATGCATTGAAAAACGGATTTACTAATTCATACACCTTCGCAGGACTGTACTCAACTCACCAAAGTTTTATCACAATCGGATGAATGGTATATGAACGCATACGGGACTTGGTTGAAACGATTCACGCGCTGTCGCTCATTAGTTGAATCTACTCGTGCTCTACCATATTGTAAAATGGATTTACAAAATCAGAAATCTTCGCGGGAGTGGAAACAACATTTCACCAACTTTCATTGCAATCGCATGAATGGTAGGCTATAAGAACGCAAACGGAACTTTTTAAAACGATTCGCGCGCCGTTACTCTTTTGTTGAATCTACTCGTGCGCTACCTATTGTAAAAAGGATTTACTAAGTCAGAAACCTTTCCTGGAGGGTGCACTACAATTCATCAAAGTTGCATAGCAATCGGATGAATGGTATATGAACGCATTTGGGACTTTGTATAAACGATTCGCGTGCCGACGCTCATTTGTTGAATCTATTTGTGCGATACCTATTGTAAAGTGGATTTACTAAGCCAGAAACCTTCCCTGAAGTGTACACAACAACTCACCTAAGTTTAGTCGCTATCGGACGAATGGTATATGAACGCATACGGGACTATGTTGAAACACCTCACGCGTCGTTGCTGATTTGTTGAATCTACTCGTGCGCTACCTATTATAACATGGATTTACTAAGCCAGAAACCTTGCCTGTAGTGTACACAACCTCTCACCCAAGTTTCATCGCTATCTGATGAATGGTATGTGAACACAACATCTCACCCAAGTTTCATCGCTTTCAGACGAATAGTATATGAACGCTTACGGGACTTTTTTAAAACGCTTCGCGCGTCGTTGCTGATTTGTTGAATCTACTCGTGCGCTACCTATTATAACATGGATTTACTAAGTCAGAAACCTTGCCTGTAGTATACACAACCTCTCACCCAAGTTTCATCGCTATCGGACGAATGGTATGTGAACGCATACAGGACACATCCCCCTTGTCTTGCTGTCTGGTGTAATAATTGCCAGGAGTCTTGAGCCCGTGAGAAGTACGCCTTGGCTACCACTGAATTAGTCCCAGCCGAGTGCTTAATGTTGTTCCCACGCGCACGCCTAATTGTGCCCTTTGCCAGGAGACTGGTTACCATCGACAACACTTCAATGGGCTGATTACCATTTACGTTCTCAATTATTATCGACAGCTCTCTGGCTAAATGATGCCTAACGAAAGTAAAAACAAAGCACTTTATTCATCGACTTGCCTCTACGAGGACTGAAATCGTACCGAGATCACTCACATGTTTTGCATCATAAAGAACAACACAGTCAACGATAGTATTCATTCGACGACTTAACAGAAACTAATAATATTAATATCGTATGGCTTCGGTGGCGTAGTTGGTAGCATGCTGTACTGCTGTGCCAAACATGGTGGGTTCGAACCCGGCCGAAGTCGTCGGATTTTTTTAAGAGCGTTAAAAATAATTCACTATGCCTTCCTTCGAAGGAGAAGTAATGCCGGCGGTCCCATGTCATATTTTTATGGCATGTAAAAGATCCTGGTCGCCTCCGTAGCGTTGCGATCAACATGGTTAACTGCCACCCCGGAGGTCCTGGGTTCGATTCCCGGCTTTGCCACGAAATTTGAAAAGTGGTATGAGGACTGGAACGGGGTTTACTCAGCCTCAGGTGGCCCAAATGAGTAGAGGGGGTTCGATTCCCACCTCAGCCATCCTCGAAGTGGTTTTCCGTGGTTTCCCACTTCTTCTTCGAGCAAATGCCGGGATGGTCCCTACAGTAAGGCCACGGCTGCCTCCTGCCCACTTCCTTGCCTACCCAACCCACTCTTCCCATCCCTTCATCAGACCCCCTGTTCGCTTTGCAGGTGAGGCCGCCTGGGCGTGGTGCTGGTCCCACACCCCAGTTGTATCCCTGACTCAGAGTCTCAAGCTCCAGGACACTGCCCTCAGTGGTGGTACAGGTGGGATCCCCTCGCTTAGTCCGTGGGAAAAGTCGATCCTGTGAAGTAAAACGATAGCGAAAAAAAAAACTAAAGTAAAAGTTCCCTCCACAGACTAAACAAGTGTGCAGCAAAATTTTTAGGTTAGATTTCGTCGGAACGCTCTACCAAAGTTCCAACGTTCACCACTCCACTAGGTATCATTGATATCTGGTAGCGAAAGTTGGAACTACTTGAAATTGAACGGAACTTGTAGCTCACCCTAAGGGTGTCCGCTGGAAGCAGGTACAGACTAAGGCCAGCCGAACATGTCCTCGGACACTCCCGGCACTAAAAGCCATACGATAAATAATAAATAAATATCGCATGGCCTTATTATAAATCCAGTTTGTCACGGAACTTAAACTTATCGATATATTCTGAGAGAATGGTTCCCGCGTATCTTGGTTACAACAGTAGCTGCACTTTATTGAGATTTTGCCGCGCCTTGGAGAGTTGCCCACGTCCGTTCGAGTTTAACATTATGGGTTTAGGTAGTGTTTTGTATACTTGTATTTGTATATTTTATCAATAAAAGCCAATGTCCGAAAGTTTAGAAATTAGTAGAGCCAATCGTAGCGGAAGAAATAAAGGCAGAAGAGAACACTTCAGATGAACAGAAAAATCAATTCCCGTACTCACGCAAGAAAATCTGATAGAACAACGCAAGAATTTCTGAAAGAACTGCCAAGAATTGTTGACAGAGCGACGCTATTTCTGATAGAACGACGCAAAAATTTCTGATAGAACTAAGCAAGAATTTCTGAAAGAACTACCAAGAATGTTTCATAGAACGACGCAAGAATTTATGAAAGAACTTTGCCGGGTGCAAGCTTTGTTAGTTGACGCCCAGAGGGCAGCGTGTATGTCGATTTTTGTCGTCAAGAAAGTTAGATATCTAAGCTCCTTGACACTATACACACTATAGAGAAAGGATAAACTTTGTGTTGGCGGAAAATCCCGAGATTAATTTTTGCCATTATGAACACACGGCCGACTGAAATCAAATGGGTTCTTTAACATGCCAACAACGTATGACATGCGTGCCAAGATATTTGTCGCCTTTCAAAAATCACTTACCACGGCCAGGACCGAACCTGCAAGCTTGGGGTAGGTAGTTTACTCACCGTGGTAATTTAACAGAAAAATAATTTGAGTACAATTACAGTATCTTTACTTGTGTAAAATATTTAGTGTTAGTCCAACCAAAACTGTTCATTTTCGCACATTGAGTGGAGCAAAGGCAATGAAGATCAAACGTGTAGGTTTGCTTTCATTTATTGTCTTCTTTTGCCCCCACACAAAGCAAAGTGCAAAAAACAAACACATGACCAAAACAACACCATACAGCAAAATAGAAAAACAAAAGCAGAAAACAAACAAACAACCAAAAAAACACATATCAAAAAGCAAAAGCAGAAATCAAACACGAAACCAAAACCAAAAAAACAAACACTAAACCAAAAACGCAAAGCAAAACGCAGAAGCAGAAAACAAAAACAAAAACAAAAAAACAAAAACAAAAACAAAAACAAAAACAAAAACAAAAACAAAAACAAAAACAAAAACAAAAACAAAAACAAAAACAAAAACAAAAACAAAAACAAAAACAAAAACAAAAACAAAAACAAAAACAAAAACTGAAAACAAACACAAAACCAAAAAAACTCAAAGCAAAAGCAGAAAGCAAACACAAAACCAAAAACACAAGGCAAAAAGCAAAAGCAGAAAACAAATACACACCCAAAAGCAAGAAACACATAGCAAAAAGCATAGGCAGAAAACGAACACAAAACCAAAAACCAGAAACACAATGCTGAAAGCACTCAAAAAACATAAAACACAATGCAAAAGCAGATATAAAACACGAAGCAAAAAAAAACCACAAAGCAAAAAGCAAAAGCAGAAAACAAACACAAAACCAAATAAACACAAAGGATAAAGCAAAAACCGAAAACAAACACAAAAACAAAAAACACAAAGCAAAAGCAAAAGCAGAAAACAAACACAAAACCAAAAACACAAAGCAAAAGCAGAAACAAACACGAAGAAAACACACAAAACAAAAGCTGAAATAAAACACGAAACAAAAAACAAAAAAACACAAAGCAAAAGTGAAAACAGGAACAAACACAAGGCCAAAAACGCAATTTGTTCCTACTGGATTTGACTCCTTTACCCCCTCCCCATCCAGAAAGTTACGCCACTGGTGCCCTATGACCAATGGAAACCACATTGAACCTAGGCTAAAGTTAAGTAACTCCGTGATACTAAACTTTTTAGCCTACTTTTCTCATTTTGCAAAAATGTGGAAAAAGTAGACTTATGAGATCGATCCGGGAAAATGTGCGTCTGTCTGTCTGTCTAGCTGTGTGTGTGTGTGTGTGTGTGTGTGTGTCCCTATCAAATCTTAAACGGCTGCAGCTATTAAAACCAAATTTGGTAAGAGCAAAGATCTATACCTGAGTATCTCACGGCCATATTTTAAATTGACGTCAGTGCTACCAACTGCTGAAAAATCGCAATTGTAATTTGAGCTCTATGTTGGATATCTCAGAAGTTATGCATGCGAACTATTCCAAAATTGGCACACATTTAGACAATAGCATTCCAGATTAATTTTCAGAACAACATACATACCAGTACTGCCAACATGATTCTAAGCCTGCCGATAGGTCCAATTTCTAAATGCATGTAACTTCTATACTATCGATTGGATTTCAACCAGATTTCGTATGTACTATGTGTACTACAGCAGATATGACTGTGCGTATTCTAAAGAGCCTCCAGGGCTGCCAACTGTCAATAAATGTTCTCTCTATATTTTCACCCTAATATCAATATACCAAAAAGTATACAAGCCAACAGCTCCAAACTTTGTACCCGTATAGTACCTAACATTCTAACTTAAAGTGGTGTCACTTGTATACATCAGTGCTGCCTACACGATCCTAAGCCTGCTGATGGGTCCAATTTTTAACTTCTATACTAACAAATGGATTTCAACCAAATTTCGTATGTGCTTTGTGTACCATAACAGTTATGACTAAGAGTATTCGTAAGAACAAGCAGGGCTGCCATCTGTTAATAAATGCTCTCTCTATTTGTTTAATCCTAATATCAAAATATCAGAAAGTATGCAAGTCATCATCTCTAAACTTTGCACACGTACAGTACCTGATATTCTAGATTATTTTGGAGTAACTAATATACCTCAGCGCTGCCAACATGATTCGAAGCTTTCTGATACTTTCAATTTTTAATTACATGTAACTTCTATACTAACAAATGAATTATATCCAAAATTGGCAATATAATAGATCGGAATATTTCAGATTAATTCTGAGCGTCACATACATAACATTGTTCCACACATGAGTTTACGCGCACTGATAATTCCAATATCAAACAGCATGTAACGTCCATACTATCCATTAGACTTCAGCCAAATTTTGTATGTGCATTCTATACCTTAAGAGATGGAACTAAGAATATATTCAGAGTCACCAGGGCTGCCTACTGTAGTAAGTTACTCTATTACTTGATTTCATCATTATTCTAGATAGGTCTATATAGATTGGCATCAATCCGAATTTTTAAGAAAAGTAAGCTCTTTAGTTCGTCACGGAACTACTTGTTTTGTTACTATTTCAGAAGTTTTAGGTTTCAGTTATTTCGATTCGTTTCATATTTAAGAGAGATACCCCACGGAACATTTCTGGCATATAGGCCCTACCTTGAAAATATCCATAAGTTATTTCAAGGTATTAACTAACAAATATCGGTAGTAGAAGTTAACGCCGTGATATACAAGTTACTCCGTGATAGTGTTCAAGTTACTCCGTGGCATGATGTTCACCATTCAGTGCACATTTTATGCGTGTAATCTGTTTAATGTAATGAAAGTGTTCAAATCGTATGTATCAGTTTCTATTATCCCATATTTCCCATGTTGAAAAAATTTCAGTACACAAAATATTAAAAAAAGAAATATAGAAAAATAATTCCATTAAAAATATTTTAAGTCTACTTGATTCTTCTTAGTCACTATCTGATTCCTCGCAACTAACTTATATATTGAACCCTTGCAAAGAAGCATATGAGACTCAGTTTCGGGGGGTGTAACGGTTCATATCGTAAGTTGCTGTCAAGGCGCTTCATTAACTTGCAGGGTAACATATAACAAAATAACATGCAGGAAAGAGTGAAGCCAGGGTTAAAACAAATGAATTTAATAACAAATCACCATATTTACACTTAACAAATAAACAACAAAAACTCCCATCTTACTCCCACTTAATAAAAATGCCAAAAACTAGGCAAACATCTCTGGAGAGATTAATTCCCTGGACCAAGTGTCCCTAAGATAAAATACAAAAGTGACCATTTATGTGTGTATGCCGTTCTACATGCATCACGATGTGTACAATGAATGCGTGATTCGTCATCATCCAGAATGATCCTTCAGACGACGAATCCACATTTCTAGAGCTAGACCGACACGGGGGAACACAATTACAATACTTAAAATTAAACCGACACTTCCTAAATCTAATATAAACAAACACAAAATTTCCGTGTGAAATTGGAATCAAATTGCCGTAGCAACATTTACTGCCTAAAAACTTAGGACTTCTCACACAAATCAACACAAGTACATTAACACGTGACCAAATAAAAACAATACAAAATGACCGCTGTCAAAATTTACAAATACTCTACCACTACACCGCACGGGTGTGACACACAAAAATTACATGAATCGAGTCATAAACAAAGCAATAGGCACACATCCAACATTTACGTTAATAATACAATATTCTACCCATACAACGTACAACAAACCGTTACACACATGGCGAACTCCCAATTAATTATGGCTTAAAAATAACCATCACAATGAACAGGTTTGCTACATGAAAGCTTGCAGGGCTCAGTCGGACAAATCAGGACTGCCTATTAAAAATAAGTCACAGGCAAAGCGGGCGGTTTGTGGAACTCTGCATGTCTGTCAACCCACGTGTCAATAACCTCGACCTCCCAGGACATGGGGTCGAATCTCGAATAAGTGTGCCCCAAAGCACAATAATACGTGTGTGTGTCAGAATAAAAATATGGACAAGAAACAGCGGTCTCCCTAGAGCACCCTGTCTTTCCATCTAAAATACAACAGCAGCAAAAATATGAGAGCGGTAGGACCTCTACCCCCTCCTCACGAAAAATCAACACACACTTGACACAGTAACACACACACTCACACGTATGGGTTTTGACAGACCCTGAAATAAAAAGACACAAATAATATCCACATGCTGGCGCCACCGTTCTATGCCGTGACTAGTCAACCTGAAAAGGACTCAAAAAAATCTATCAAATTAGAACGAAGGTGTTCTACAAATTACTTTTAAGTTGGTGCGCTTGGCAACCCTAATATGAATAATAACCTGTTCAGCAAATATCTTACAGAAATTTCCTCCCATTCCTATTTCAAATATTAACGTTAATAAAGCACCATTTATCGAATGTAACTGGTTCCGCATTTGCAAGGATAAAAATCACGCACGCACGCCGCGCGCATTACATATGACTCAAGGAAAAACAAATATCTAACAAACACTTTGGCCACGCGCCAACGGACATTTAAAACATTGAGGGTCGGTGCAAGAAAAACTCTAACAACAAGAAAAGAAACATGACTATTTACAAAGTTCCCCGGCCAAATCTAACTACATAATTGAAATAATCCAATTGTTGTACATCACCGCTCTGCTTGTAGAACTAAGGACATCCTCCTCAACCCATTGCCCCCATGGACAAATTAGCATAGTAGTCATCTGCGTTGATCTGTTGAAGTTCATCCCAACTCCAAACCACGTGCTGATCATCTTGGTATCGACTCCTTGGCAGAAAAGTTCAATGTTAATTATTTTACCTATCTATAATCGCTTGCAGGTTACTCAGTTCACCCACAATTGTCCTAATGCGATTAATAGCGAAGACTGGCCCTAAATATCTCGCACACACGCACAATAAAACACATATAAAATACACTGCAATATGTACATAAATATCCACCTCGAGACCACGTCACTGGCTCGTTAACAAGTTTAAGATCTTGGCTGCACTAGCAGTCGTTATCTTGCTCGGTATTTCCGTCCTGTACTGTGGACCTTTGCTCCGGTGAGCGCTAATTAGGGTGTTACAAGACTTCCCCCTTAGAGCTGAACTCGTCGTCTTTAAGTAACTGTTACAAGTTATCACGCACTGGCGTGAAATATTTAGCTCACAAAATAAAGTTGATTCCAGAATTAAAATGTATTCGAGCTTTAAAATTCGATAATGCAATCGCTGTGACTTAAGCTCCTCAGAGCTCCCAAATAAAATGACTTAATAAAATTCAGAGTGTTAAAATCACGATACAAACTGGCGTGAAGTAAGCCTCTCACGGCTTCACAAAGAATGACTTCTAATAATTTCGAGCGTCAAAATCACGATACAAACTGGCGTGAAGTAAGCCCCTCACGGCTCCAAAAAGAATGACTTAGAGTGGCGTCATGCCGAACTATTTATTAGAAAACTGACAGGGCGGAGGAGTGGGGTGGAGTCGGATAAAAACTTCCGGAGTTTTTGTCTCACAAAGATGGGACTAGTGTCATTCTTCTTCAAATAAATCAAACGTCTCAATTCACTCGTGCGGAAATTAATCCGTTCGGCGGTTCTCTAGATATCCATTTCCGCGGGCTTTTTACTACTGACGCTGTCCACCGCGTGGTCATGGCTTGGTCTCTTCTGATTGGCTGATTCAATCGTATGTTCGTTGCAAGTGCCTCGTGATCCTTCCTTTATGCTTCCAATTTTGGTACAGTAGTTGCTCAATTTGGCCTTGAACCCGACTAATTCTAGCCGTCCCCCAAGAATAGCTACCAGCTCAGCTCCTGTTGCAATATTACGAAATGCTAGCCTCCCCTATATCCATGTCGACTTCCTCAAGTACTGCCTGGGCCGTAGTAATAATAATAATAATAATAAATATGAATACTTATTTATCGAAGATCAATAAGGGTTCAATATAAAAGTGAAAGTCTGTATGTGGGTGGGTGGGTGGTATGTGGGTCTGTTCCGTATACAAATCTACACCGTTCCACCAATCTCAACCAAATTTTGCATACACATAGTTTAGGACCCAGAAGGAACCGCTGGCTACATGCATTTTCGATAGTCTTTCTCATTCTTCTGATTTCGGCCTTTTTCACTCAACCACAGGCTAATCAAATCATCAAATATACTCATGAAGGATTGGCAAGGCAGATAGTTTCCATGGCAACATAACTCAAGTCGAGACACGGCCGACTGGATGCCAGTTGCGATCTGCACTACCGGTATAGTAAATGAGGATCTTTACTTGAAATCCCGTTAGTTACTCAACTGCTCACACAGCACTGTCGACCGAGTTTAGCATAACAAAGACTTGACACTACTATATATTTGTCAAATAACACTCAATCACTCACTCATTCATTCAGCACGAAATCTCAGAAACCACCGAACGGATTGGAATGAAATTTGGTATGCAGCTTCCTCAAGGGCCGTAAATGCCCACTGAGAGAGGATTTTTGGATATTCAGGTTCTAAAGGGGTGTTAAGGGGGTAGACCTGCATTTCATTCAATAGCAATATCTCCCGATTGGTTTCATTGGGGGATGTGATACTCGGCATATAAGCTCATCATTAAAAATAAGAAGTAACGTGTCTGAGGGTTTTTCGATGTGGTGTATATTATGAGGTGAAAGGGGTGAAAAGTGGGGACTGAAAGATTCCTAACGGAGCGTGTATCTCTTAAACGACATAGGCGAGGAGATTGAAACTCAGCGAAAAAAAATCACCACAAAAAGAAGTAAATATATGTTTGACCTTTTTTTCACAAATCCAATTTAAGGGGCCCATGGGGAGGGGTGAAATTCTGGGGGGGGGGGACAGGAAAGAACGTGTCCTAACTGATTGACTGACTGACTCACTCATCAAACTCAGGGGGAAATAAACTGCTTTAAAGTAAGTAAATAGCTGTCCGACAGTTTCTTTCATAAATCAAATTTAAGGGGTTCATGGGGAAGGGTGAAATTCTGAAAAAAGAAAATTGAAAGAAAATGTCCTGACTCACTCACTCACTCACTCATCATCGCCCAGCCAAAATTATTGAAGTTAGAAACATGACAGTTTGGGGATATTTTCATTGTATGTCAAGGGAGGATTCTCGGATATTCAGGTTCTAAAGGGTTCTTAAGGGGGTTAAACCTGCTTATCATTGAATAACAATATCTCCCGATTGGTTTCATTTGGGGGATTTGATACACGGCACATAAACTCATCATTAAAAGGTAAGAAGACACGTTTTTCGATGTGGTGTATATTATGAGGTGAAAGGGGTGAAAAGTAGGGATTGAAAGATTCCTAACGGAGCGTGTATCTCTTAAACGACATAGGCGAGGAGTTTGAAACTCAGCGGAAAAAATCAGCATAAAACTTAAGTAAATATGTGTTTGATCGTTTTTTCATAAATCCAATTTAAGGGGCCCATGGGGAGGGTTGAAATTATGGGGGGAGGGGACAGGAAAGAAAGTGTCCTAACTGATTGACTGACTGACTCACTCATCAAACTCAGGGGGGAAAAACTGCTTTAAAGTAAGTAAATAGCTTTTCGACAGTTTTTTTGATCAATCAAATTGAAGGGGTTCATCGGGAGGGGTGAAATTCAGATGGAAAAAAATTGAAAGAAATTGTCCTGACTCATTCACTCACTCATCATCGCCCAGCCAAAAATATTGTAGTTGGAAACATGGCATTTCCGGGATATGTTCGTTGTATGTCAAAACCGTACACTAAGGGAAAATTTTTGGATATTCAGGTTCTAAATGGGTCTTAAGGGGGTTAAACCTGCATTTAATTGAATAGCAATATCTCATGAGTGGTTTCATTTGTGGATGTGATACACGGCATTTCAACTAATCATTAACAAGAAGTTCCGTGACGAACTAAAGAGCCTACTTTTCTTAAAACTTAAGATCCATGCCAATGATTAATCTATATGGATCTATCTAGAATAATGACGAAATTAAGTTGGTAATAATAGAGAACAACAGTTGACAGCCCTGGTGACTGAATATATTCTTAATTCCATCTCTTAAGGTACAGAATACAAAATTTGGTTGAAGTCCAATGGATAGCATGGACGTTACGTGCAGTTAAACATTGGATCTAACAGCGCGCGTAAAATCATGTTGGCAACAATGACATACATGTAATTGTCAGAAATAATCTGAAATAATATGATCTATTGCTGTGTCAATTTTGAATGAAATCCATTAGTTAGTATAGAAGTTACATGCATTTTAAAATTGGACCTATCAGCAGGCTTAGAATCATGTTGGCAGCACTGGCGTAGGCCTATATTAGTTACTCCAAATTAATCTAGAATGCCAGGTACTATACGTGTGCAAAGTTTAGAGCTATTGGCTTGCAGATTTTCTGATATATTGATATTAGGATAACAAAAATAGAGACAATATTTATTAACAGTTGGCAGCTCTGGTTACTCTTAAGAATCGGCATAGTCATATCTGTTATGGTACACATAGCACACACAAAATTTGGTTGAAATCCAAATGATAGTATAGAAGTTACATGTATTTAAAGTTGGACCTCTCAGCAGGCTTAGAATCATGTTGGCAGCACCGACGTATATAAGTTACTCCAAATTAATATAGAATGTTAGGTACTATACGTGTGCATAGTTTAAAGCTGTCGGCTTGCATACTTTCTGATATATGGGTATTTGGATAAAAAAAATTGAGAGCATTTATTAACAGTTGGCAGCCCTGGTGGCTCTTAAGAATACGCTCAGTCATATCTGTTTATGTACACATAGCACATACGAAATTTGGTTGAAATCCAATTGATAGTGTAGAAGTTATATGCATTTAAAATTTGGACCTATCAGCAGGCTTATAATCATTTTGGCAACACTGCCATGTATGGCCTCCTGGAAATTAAACTGCAATGTTACTATCTATACGTGTGCCAATTTTGAAATAGCTCCCATTCATACCTTCTAAGATATCCAACATGGTGCTCAAATTTTAATTGCGATTTTTCAGCAGTTGGTAGCTCTGACATCATTTTAAAATATGGCTCTGAGATATTCAGGTATAGATCTTTACTCCTACCAAATTTTGTTTCGATTGCTGCAGCCGTTTAGGAGTTGATAGGGAGGGATACACACACAGCCAGACAGACAGACAGACAGGCAGAAGGACAGACAGACAGACAGACACACATTTGCCCGATCTCATAAGTCTACTTTTTCCTCATTTTTGCAAAATGTGAACAGTAGGCTAAAAATAAGCAGACATGTGTCTAAGAGTTTTTCGATGTGGTGTATTATTATGAGGTGAAAGGGGTGAAAAGTGGGGGTTGAAGGATTCCTAACGGAGCTTTCTTTTCTTCTTTCTTTATCTTCGGCTTTTCCCAATTAATTGGGGTCGCCGGAGCCAACCAGGCTCATTTTGGTTTTGGCCGGGGATTTAAGGCCCTGACGCAACGTGATTTTTCAGGTGAAAATTCCACCCCGCTGTCACCGGGATTCGAACCCCGGCCGTCCGGGTGAAAGACGAGCAGCTTTAAGCCACTGCGCCATCACGCTCCCCAAAGGATTCCTACCGGAGCGTGTAGGCTTATCTCTAAGACGACATAGGCGAGAAATTTGAAACTCAGCGAAAACAAAAATCAGCTTAAAAAGTAAGACAATCGGTGGTCGACCGTTTTTTCTTAAATTAATTTAAGGGGCCAATGGGGTGGGGTGAAATTCTAGGGGGGGGGGGGGGGAAGGAGAGAAAGTGTCCTAACTGACTGACTAACTCACTCACCCATCAAACTCAGGGGAAAGAGACAGCTTAAAAAATAAGTTAATAGGTGTTCAAGTTTTTTTTGGTCATCAATCCAATTTAAGGGGCCCATGGGGGGGGGGGGGGGGGTGAAATTCTGGTAAAAATAATTGAAAGAAAATGTCCTGTCTGACTCACTCACTCATCACGCCCAGCGAAAACTATTCAAGTTGGAAACATGAAATTTTGGGAATATGTTCGCTGTATGTCGAAAACGTCAACTAAGGCATGATTTTTGTTTATTCGGGTTTTAAAGAGGTGTTAAGGGGGTAAACGTGCATTTCATTCAATAACGATATCTTATGAGTTGTTTCGTTGGGGATGTGATATTCGGTATATAAACTAATCATTAAAAATAATCAGACATATGTTTAAGGGTTTATCGATGTGGTTTATATTATGAGGTGAAAGGGGTTAAAATTGGGCGTTGAAGGATTCTTAACGGAGCGTGTATCTCTGAAACGACATAGGCAAGAAGTTTGAAATTTGGCGGAAAAGAACAGCTTATAATACAAGTAAATAGGTGTTCGACCGTTTTTCTTAAATCCAATTTAAGGGGCCCATGGGCAGGGGTGAAATTCTGGGGAAAAAAACACAGGAAGGATAGTGTCCTAACTGATTGACTCACTTACTCACTCTTCAAACTCAGGGGGCAAACAGCTTTAAATAAGTAAATAGGTGTTCGACCGTTTGTTTCATAAATCCAATTTAAGGGGTTCATGGGGAGGGGTGAAATTATCAAAAATAAATGAAAGAAAATGTCCTGACTGACTCACTCACTCATCATCGCCCAGCCAAAATTATTGAAGTTTGAAACATGAAATTTTGGGGATATGTTCGTTGTATGTCGAAAACGTCCACTAAGGAATGAGTTTTGGATATTCAGGTTCTAAAGAGGTGTTAAGGGGGTAAACGTGCATTTCATTGAATAACAATATCTCACGAGTGGTTTCATTTGGGGATGTGATACTTGGCATAAAAAATAAGCTGACACATGTCTAATGGTTTTTCGATGTAGTGTTTATTATGAGGTGAAAGGGATGAAAAGTGGAGGTTGAAAGATTCCTAACGGAGCGTGTATCTCTTAAACGACATAGGCGAGGAGTTTGAAACTCGGAGGAAATCAATCAGCTTAAAAATAAATAAATAAATAAAATAAATAGATGTTCGACCGTTTTTTCATAAATGCAATTTAAGGAGCCTATGGGGAGGGGTGAAATTCTGGAAGAAAAACGTCCACTAAGGAAGGATTTTTGGATGTTCACTCTCATAGACCATCCAAAACTATTAAAGTTAGAAGAATGATATTTTGGGAATATGTTTGTTGTGTGTCGAAAACGTCTACTAAGGAGGGATTTTTGGATATTCAGGTTCTAAAGGGGTGTTAACGGGGTTAAACCTGCATTTCATTGATTAACAATATGACACGACTATGACGCGAGCGAAGTGAGGCTAAAAATGAGATGGTGTGTGTCTGTATTACTCAATCACGCAAGTGATTTTTGCATGGAAGTAGCTGATTTACCTGGTTAACATATAGGTTACTTTTGATTTCAATACTTTGCACTATTTAAAGATGGCGACCATTTTAGTGACGTCACTACACCCTTTGGTTTCAAACTTTCATATTTCCATTTCAAATAAAAAGAGAACGCTAAGAAATAGCAAACTTTTGATGGCATGTACGAGGTTTAAAATTACATTTTCTATCCGAAAGGTATCTCCAACGGTTAGCGAGTAAAACCTAAATTTGTGCTATAAAACACGGTCAACGCAGAGCGGTGTAGTTGGACAAAATGTTCCATCCTTAATCTCCCTCTGCGCAGCACCTGGCCTATCCCCTGTTTTAACTGTCACCTTCACATTTTAATTTATTTATGACGCGTAGCGAAGCACGGATACTTCAGCTAGTCACACATAAAATAGACATCGTAGGTTCCACACATTACAAAACTGGCACTCAATCCTTTCGGCTCCATTCTTCCGCTTGGCGTCATCCGCACGCACCATAACCATCATCGTCATTGACCTGGTGTCTGGAATTAGGCCTATACCGATCTATAGTGTCTATCTTGACACACTATCTTCACTTCAAGTTCAGGCGACATAACGAATGGCTTTCCAATTTTTGCAAGTGTTGCTCTTCCTGCATCGGCTAAATATTTTGTGCAATAATTCTTTATTGTACTCCACGGGTTACTAAAATGTCTACTGGCCTTTAATACCGTCCATCCTTCTTCCTTCACCAACCGCAATTCTTCTTTAAGTGTTTCAGTTGTGAAGGAGCGAGTCTCTTTTTCCCGTTTTGGCGCCATTTCAGCGTCCAACCTAATAAAAACTAACCCATTGCTAAGCCCACACACCTTGCAAGCTTAACACTACATGCATGTAAGTTTCATATGCGAATGGTCTGTATCTTACCTCTAGCTGGTATTATAATGAAAGTTATACAATAAAACAGCAGTTAATAAGAAATTAAAATCTTCACCAGAGATTTCACTGGATGCGCATCACTAGTTCAAATGTCAACTCTCTGTGAATATTTTTTTAAAACTTCTTTGAGTTGGCCAAAGTTAGAGCGCAAGGGCTTCCTGGATTCCTGGTTTCTACAGCCATCTGTTGGTAAAAACTTAGAACTTTCGGAATTGAACCTACGTTATGATAGAGGAAATACGCTTTATCACGGCGTTACTTGATATCACGGAGTAACTTGACTCTACCCTATTTACGTCAGGTAAAAGACCTGATGTAAAAAATGACATCAAAACCATGTCTGTAAGTTAAATGAATAAACCAATATGAGTTTTCAAATTTATAATGTGCTTTTAATACTCCCTGTGTAGTAAACACCGATGAGTTAGATGGAAAGTTGGAGATGTGGCGAAGATAATTTGGAAATACCAGTTTCTGTAGCTTCAAGGTAAAGGAACTATCTATCTCATTAAAATATTTATTGGTGTATCATTCAACCAGCTCGGGGCTGCAATGGCGCCAATGATGATCAGCTGTCTGGTGACAAGGAGTCCGTGAATATAAACAACGTTAAATTGTAATGTGTGCTCCTTATTGTCTAAGATCCTCCATATTAACATTTCCACGAGCGGAAAGTTGTAGTAAAATATTCCGATTGTTGCGAAAACCTCCCAGGGTTTACATATTCTGAAATGATAAATCGCTTAGATCTTTCTCCTGGCTGAATTATAACTACAACATTAAATATTGTTTGTCTACTATTAATGTGTTGAAAGATCTGATGTTGATGCTTATCTGAAGCCTGTGGAATGTCTAAAGGCTGCTCAGACAATCACTTTTGGTGTAAGCTTAAGTGAAACCTACCTATATAAATAATAATCTAAGTTCTTTCAATTTTAGTAGCTTTTATCGGAGCAAGTATCTCTTGAAAAGATTTATGTGTGTTTAGATGGAGAGAACAGGCGTTGTTCATGTAGAGATGGAAGTAAGTAGCCGTGGTACCATCCCAGCATTTGCCTGGCGACGAAAATCACGACACGCATGTCATACTTTGTTGGCATGTTATAGAACGCATTTGAATTCAGTAGGCCGTGTTCATAATGGCAAACAATGATCTCGGGATTTTCCGCAAACACAAAAAGTTTCTCCACTCTCTACTAGAAAGCGCTATAGTGTCAAGGAGCTTAAATATATAACTTCCTTGACTGTCATAGCGCTCCAAGTAATAACAAAATTCGACATGCAAGCTGCCCTTTGGGCGTCAATTAACAAAGCTTGCACCCGGCATACGATATAGGCTATACAGTATACTATATTTGACTGGAGTTGAAAACCGGGAAACCAGGGAAAACCATTTCAAGGACAGCCGACTGTGGGGTTCAAACCCACATTTACCGAGTCCGCAGATAGCTTGGCCCAATGGTCTAGCGCGCGTAGCTACTGTTGTCGGTACTAACTGTAGAGAAATGATATCTTAATGAATAGAGAGTTGCAGTTTGTAGCTTTCATAAAAACAGTATCAATGTTCTTGGAAAACCGGCTTCGGTGGCGTAGTCGGTAGCATGCTGAACTCCTATGCCCAAAATCGTGGGTTCAAACCTGGGCGAAGTCGTCGGATTTTTAAGAGCGTTAAAATCCTTCAGTATGCCATCCTTCGGAGGAGAGGTAAAGCCGGAGGGCCCATGTCATATATTTATGGCACGTAAAAGAACCTACCACAGCAAATCGTAGTGTGTAACAAACTTTGTAGGTTATATTTGGCTATTTAGAAACGGTCAATCAAGCTCCAACGTTCGCCGCTAGGTATCAGTGACAGTAGCATCTGGTAGCCGAACTTGGTTCTATTTGCATTTTAACTTGTTGGGAACCCTCGGGCGTTCTATCAAAAATACCCAGCTATGGCCATTCGGCTGCAATTCATATATACTTTCATGGAAAAAGTTAGAAAATTAAAATAAATAATATTACACTATGCAGCGAGCCTATAATGGAAATAATGAAGACACGAGTATGTTTATAAAACGAGCGTATGTGAGTGTCTTAATTACCATTATAGGCGAGTTGCATACGACTGTTCTAGTTCGACGATAATTATAACATTATTATATGTTTTAACATAAATATTCATAAATATCTGTTGAGAGTCAGCCACGTGAATTCTTTGCGCTGGGTATGATATCTCTGTCTTTCAAGCTCTCTGACCGACCGACGCATGCGCTCTGTGTGCTTGCAATGCCATATGCAGGTCATATGTTTACATCTGCCATCCAGCTCTTTAGCATTCACTAATATTGTCACCGAAGTCGTTTGAAAGCAATTCGCTGGGTAGAAATTGGAGTTGGTGATATTAAGGTACAGTGCTATTTCTTGTCTCATATTCGCGAGTTTATTTAAGTGAACATATGGACGGTGCGTATTCCATGTCGGTAATTTATGTAGAAAGATGTTGTGTTTATGTCCGACATGTTGGATTTTGAGCGCATGCGCGAAGGTATCCTTACCTAATTGTTCAATGAATGAGCTCTGATTGGCTGGAGAAACTGTATCGTAATGAAAAAACGGTGTTATAATGAGCCTCATTATGATACAGTTTTCTGATACATAATGTTTACATTTCGACATCGTCGAACCTAAACAAATAAATAAAATCGTTCACTTATTTTACCATTTTGTCTGAAACTGCCGTAAACACATTGAAACCATTTTACGTAGATATTGTTTAATCTCAAATTATAATAGCCGCCTTGTCAAACACTAGAAAGTACAGTATAACCTGTCATATCCGGACTAATGTGTCGACCGGCCGATCCGGATATGGAAAAATCCGGATATCACAAGGCTATTTTTACAAATAGCTAGGTGACCAGAAATAAGTCACGAGTTTGTTGTTGATTAATTTTAATGTTTTTAACCGTTGCTTCACGCACTGTACATCGTAACAACAGTTTTTTCCTTTTTCGGACATTTCAGCAAAAAAAACAAGGTTAAAAGATAACAATAACGATAAAAACGGTAAACAATAACAGTAACAACAGAAACACACTCGCAAAACAATCTGTCGCTTCAAGACTCACGCACAGACTGAAGGGTAGAAAGAGAGGCAGCCTCGTGTTGACGTTGGTGGCAGGCAGGCAGAAGCCGTGAATGGAATATCGCTTATTCACACAAAGGGATGAGTTTCCAGGAAGATGTCGTTGACCGAGTCAGGCCACAACCCCTCGCGGTGAAGCACGCACACAGCCTTCCAGGGCTGCAACTTTCACTCGTCCTCCCTGGCTAGCACACTAATGTATCCTCGCTCTCAACTACGACTTAAAAATTCATTAGGAGATGTGTCCGGATATGGGAGGGTTCGGATATCACAGGTCCGGATGTGACAGGTTGTACTGTAGTTTGATAATTAAATTAACACGTACATGTCTCGTTATATCAATGATAACTTCGTCAGCGTGAAAAACTCTTAGAAACTATCTTAACAAAAACAAAAATAAAAACGGATATCCTTACAAAAAGTCATAAATTTAAATAAATGAAAGGTAACAAAAAGGAATTAATAAATAATTATAGGATGTGTGAAATATTTGGACATTGATATTCCAACCGTAAATGAAACGATAACATTGCTCCACATCCACCGGAGATATCAGTCACTTCAATACATTTTACACACGGGAAAGTTTAATTCAGGACATAGACCTGATGAAAAATATCTGTCGTTTATTCATTAATCGGAAGGTTGAACTACGTAATTATTAAACTACTTTCTAGTGTTAGACAAGGCGGCTTTGATAATTTGAGATTAATAGCAGTCAACTCGGAGCCTCCGTGGCTCAGGCGGCAGCACGCCGGCCTCTCACCGCTGGGTCTGTGGTTCAAATCCCGGTCAATTCATGTGAGATTTGTGCTGGACAAAGTGGAGGCAGACAGGTTTTTCTCCGGGTACTCCGGTTTTCCCTGTCACAACTTCATTCCAGCAACACTCTCCACTATCGTTTCATTTCATCTGTCATTCATTTAATCATTGCCCCAGGGAAGTGCAACAGGCTTCGGCAGCTGGCACAGTTCATATCCTCGGCGCTAGATGGGGGCTTCATTCATTCCATTCCCTGACCCAGTCGGCCGACTGGAAGCAGGCTGTGGATTTTCATTTTCATCAGTCAACTCGGATAATGTTTATTACCGTCTTCATAATGGTTAATGTCTATGTATTTTATAGATATTGTTGTAATAGATTTTAGCCACTGTAGTAAAACTGTCGCCCTGGGGCCTGTTCCACGAATGAACTTTGCAACTTTTCACTTTTCACTTTGCACTTTTCAATTCTTGCAAAGTGCAAAGTCTTTCTGTTCCATCATGATCTATGTATTACTTTTCAATTTCAATGCAAAGTGAAAAGTCTTTGCGTAGGAATAATCCGATCATGTTTATTCCATGAACAAACTGTATAATACTCCATGATTTAATGCTTTATTTTTAGTGGTGAACTTGAGGACTTTAGTAATGTTCTGCAAATAGTCGATTTTGATGTCCCATGCATTGTTACCAAACCGTGCTGGGCACCATTTCCTAACCAATGTAAGTATATAATAATTTGTTCTTTTTCGGAAAGAGATCGACTTCTTTTTGTTGTAAGTTTCAATAAATGGACAATTATTTCAAGAATATAGTCAGCTTGTATTGGGGTAATACGAAAACACTCACGAAATTCCGTCGAAGTGAGGTTATGAAATTTCATCCTGTCTTTGTACGTCCTCTTGTTGGATTCTTCATCACTATACTCACTTGATGATAACAAAAGCTATCGTCGTAACATATTTTTAACACTAAACCAAATTCTGCGCCGAGAAACTAATGTAGAGACTTCTTCATTAACAGCTGACAAAAAAAATCGCCTCTTTGCAAAGATTTCGGAAAACTTTTCACTTCCTTCCTTTGCACTTTGCATTTCTGCACCAATGGAGCAACATAACACTCTTCAAAAGTGAAAAGATTCCTAACTTTTCATTTTTCACTTTGCAATGGAGCAACATAACACTCTTCAAAAGTGAAAAGATTCCTAACTTTTCACTTTTCACTTTGCAAAACAAATCTGAAAAGTGATGGTAGATCAAAATCTGAACTGAAAAGTTCAAAGTGCAAGGTGAGAAGTTGAAAAGGTGGAACAGGCCCCGGGTTTGTTTTCAACCGAAGGTCAATTTTACAGTAGAACTCCAATTATCCGAACTATGCGGACAGATTTTGCAGTAGTTGTGGAGTACTGTGCTAGTACATAATGCAACATGTCTATAATGGCAATAATTACGAGTGTCTTAATTACCATTATAGGCGAGTTGCATACGACTGTTTATGTTCGACGATAATTATAACTATTTTATGTTCGAATATAAATATTCATAAACATCTGTCGAGATTTCCCTAGTTTTATGTACTGAAAAGAGCTCATGGTAAGCAGAGAATACTTTGTATTCGACCACGGCTTCCTCGAATACCCCACTATGACACTAGCCACGTGGTGAAATTTAAAATAGGAGGCCGTGAAAGTCAGCGCAAGTGCGATGCTATCCTTACCTAATTGGTCACACAACTGTTTCTTGAGCTCTGATTGGTGGGAGAAACTGTATCATAATGAGAATTTTTACTATAATGAGCCTCATTATAGTAGGCTACAGTTTTCCGACATATAATATTTATATTTCGTCAGGGTTGAACATAAAATTCTTTATCGTTCTATAATCAATCCACAGCGAATGCATTAAAAGACAAAACCTTCCAGTGAACAATAAATAGCCTACAATTATGTTGAGCGCCTTGTTGGGTCCTTCCTACTGCAAACGTCTCCTCCAGGGGCTCTCAACTTGTGGGACGTGGATTGGCGACCACGGGACACCAGCTGAGTCCGGCATTGCTTCCACTTACATGTGCCGGCCTCCTCTCAGTCATTTTTCCTGTCAACCTGCCTTGGTCAACTCTTGTTCTCTTCCGACACCGATTGTATTAGGGTAACCGAGGCTTAAGAAGTCTTTTACTTTCCCGCCTTAATTGGTCCTTATCTCATATTTCCTGATCCCGCATTCTTCTTCTTTTTATTTTCATGGTATCTCCTGCCTTCTGCTCAAGGCCTTTAAAGAGGCTGGGTGTGTGTAACCCCACCACTTATGGTGCACTCAGGATAGTGCTACACCCTCAAGGGCTCACGTTTGTTTAACTCTGGAATTTGTGACCCCGAGGAGTTCCTGACCTAGGTCGGACTTATTCCCTTTTTCCATTCACTTCGCGGCAGACCCTCACCTCTTTCCCTTTTCTATCAGCCTTTCATGGCTCTCCTTTTTTACAAATCCCATATTTCTCATTTTTCGAGGCAAGAAAGCATTTTCTTTCTTCCTGTCTTTTATTTACATTATTCTTCCTTTTGATTTTTGGTTTTCTAAATCAGTAGATAGTTGTTGTTGTTGTTGTTGTTGTTTTTGATTCTTTAGGGGCTTTGTGACATCGTGGTCATGTAGCCCCATGGTCTTGGGTGTGTGTGTAGAGTTCTTTCTCATAACCTGTGTCACTGTGATGTCTGTAATAGTGTGCGTATTTGTAATTGAGGTAGGATTTGGGTATGAAGCGGCCGTGGCCTTTAGTTAGGATCCATCCCGGGATTTGCCTGGAGTAGAAGTGGAAAACCACCGAAATCTACTTCCAAGAGAGCGTAGTGGTGCAGTGGTCAAGCTAATTGTCTCTCACAAAGGTAGGCCGGGTTCGATTCCTGGTCCGAGATTTCCGAAGTAAATTGCCATGTCCCGTGGGTCGGATTCCACGTATAAAGGAGGTCCCGTGGTTCATGATCGCAAGATTAACGGTTACGGTAAACTATAAGCTTTCTTCCCTTTTCACCACGTCTCATTTGTGCCTCACGAGGCTGAGTGTACCCAGTCCCAGCCGTCAGGGTAGAAATAAATTTCCTGGCAGAGCCGGGAATCAACCCCGCACATCTCGAAAGACACCCATGCAAGTTAGCTGCAACACGGTGAACTGACTGAGATTCGAACGCACCTCAGTTTTGCTTTATGAGGCTGAGTGTACCCTCTTTCAACGCTCACACCAGAAGTAAATTTACTGTCAATGCCGGGCATGGAACCCAGAATCTTCGGGACCAAAAGGGCGACATTCTCATTACCACCAGCCGTGAACACACTTCAGTGTGTAGCGCGGGAGTAGTATCCTTAGGTCGCAGTTTATAAACAAAAAAGGCGGCATCTATAGCATCATGGACGATACTATAGGTTTAACAATATTCATCCTTATAACTCAGCAATTTTTCTAGGTTCATGACGTGTCATTCGCCTAGGAACACCGTGATAGGCTCATCAACGGGCTCTTGGTGTCCGTGACGTGTTTAAAACTAACAAATTAGAACAAAAAATTAAAACAAACACACGAACGAAAACAAACAATTGATAACTTTCAAACTCATAAAACCAACCAATGAACGCCAAGAGCCCGTTGTGGGCCTATATTGGTGGTCCTATGCGAAACCCCACACAAGACACGGCATACACCTAGAAAAATTGATGAATTTTAATCCCTAGGCCTATAGTTAGTGGTTGATAACCTTGATGTTCCGCTCCTAACAGCGTTCACTTGCCACACCCATAATTTAATATTGAAGGTTGATTGGCTCCTCAGTTTAGGGGCTGCGACAACGCGGTCATGTAGTCCCGTGTACTTTGGGCGTGTGTAGAATCTGTCTGATAACCGGTGTCAATTGTGATGGCTGCATTAGTGTGTGTTATCTGCAATTCAGGTAAGGACTGCAGACGATCAATTTCAAGTGGTTCCTATTTTTGCTACCAAATACTACCGTCAACAACACCTAGCTGCGAAGTTGAGTATTAGATGCCACCGCAACTAGCACCTGGAGATGAAGGCTTGAACTTAATGAGCGTTAATCAAATGTAACCGACAAATTTAGCTTCACACAATTGTAGTTAGTGGAAGGTACTTTTACATGCCATAAATCTATAAAGTGGGCCTACCAGCTTTACTTTCCCTCCGAAGGAAGGCATACTGAGGGATTTTTAACGATCTTAAAAATCCGATGACTTCGGCCGGGTTTGAACCCGCGATCTTAGGCATAGAATATTTACAAAAGTTTGGTGCTTTTCAGACGGTCAACACGAATGTACCCAGTAGATTTTACAGCCTAAGTGTAATGGATCTGATGATGATCGCTTGACGATTGTAACTGGTCATCCTAGTGTATTTATTAATCTCATGTAATTTATTTCAGGATTAGGGCAATGAACCCTTATTGATCTTCGATAAATAAGTATTCATATTTATTATTATTATTACTACGGCCCAGGCAGCACATAAGGAAGTCGACTTGGATATTAGGGAGGCCAGCATTTCGTAATGATTGCAACAGGAGGTGAGCTGGTAGCTATTCCTGGGGGACGGCCAGAATTAGTCGAGTTCAAGGCCAAATTGTGCAACTACTGTACCAAAATTGGAGACATAAAGGAAGAATCACGAGGTACTCGCAACGAACATACGATTGAATCAGCCAATCGCAAGAGACCAAACCATGACCACGAGGTGGACGGCGTCAGTAGTAAAAAGCCCGCGGAAGTGTGTATCTAAAGAACCGCCGAACGGATTAATCTCCGCTCGAGTGATTTGAGACGTTTGATTTATTTGGAGAAGAATGACACTAGTCCCATCTTTGTGAGACAAAAACTCTGGAAGTTTTTATCCGACTCCGCCCCACTCCTCCGCCCCTGTCAGTTTCTAATAAATAGTTTGGCCTGACGCCACTCTAAGCCTTTTCTTTTTGGAGCCGTGAGGGGCTTACTCCACGCCAGTTTGAATTGTGATTTTTGACGCTCGAAATTATCTAAGTCTTATTTTGTGGAGCCTTCAGAGGCTGACTTCACGCCAGTTCGTATTGTGATTTTTGACGCTCGAAATTATCTAAGCCATTCTTTGTGGAGCCTTCAGAGGCTGACTTCACGCCAGTTTGTATCGTGATTTTTACGCTCTAAAATTAGTGAAGTTAATTTATTTTGTGAGCTCCGATGAGCTAAAGTCGCAGCGATTGCTGTATCGAACTTTAAAAGCTATAATACATTTTGTTCTAAAATCAGCTTTATTGTGTGAGCTAAATATTTCACGCCAGTGCGTGATAACTTGTAACATTCATTTAAAGACGACGAGTTCAGCTCTAAGGGGGAAGTATTGTATCACCCTAATTAGCGCTCACTGGAGCCGAAGTCCACAGTACAGGACGGAAATACCGAACGAGATAGCGACTGCTAGTGCAGCCAGGATTTTGAACTTGTTAACGAGCCAGTGGCGCGGACTCGAGATGTATATTTTATGTATAAATTGCAGTGTATTTTATATGTGTTTTTATGGTGCGTGTGTGCGATATATTTAGGGCCAGTCTTCGCTATTAATCGCATTAGGACAATTGTGGGTGAATTGAGTAGCCTGCAAGCGATTATAGATAGGTGAAATAATTAACATTGAACTTTTCTGCCAAGGAGTCGATACCAAGATGATCAGCACGTGGTTTGAAGTTGGGATGAGCTTCAACAAATCAACGCAGACGACTACTATGGAGTGCTAACTTGTCCATAGGGCGATGGGTTGAGGAGGATCTCCTTAGTTCTACAAGCAGAAGCGGTGATGTACTAAAATTGGATTATTTCAATTATGTAGTTAGATTTGGCCGGGGAACCTTGTAAATAGTCATGTTTTCTTTTCTTGTTGTTTTAGAGTTTTTCTTGCCCCGACGCTATATGTTTTAAATGTCCGTTGGCGCGTGGCCAAAGTGTTTGTTTGATATTTTGTTTTTCCTTGAGTCATACGTAATGTGCGCGGCGTGCGTGCGTGATTTTTACCCTTGCAAAATGCGGAACCCGTTACATTCGATAAATGGTGCTTTATTAACGTTAATATTTGAAATAGGAATGGGAGGAAATTATTGTAAGATATTTGCTGAACAGGTTATTATTCATATTAGGGTTGCCAAGCGCACCAACTTAAAAGTAATTTGTAGAACACCTTCGTTCTAATTTTGATAGATTTTTCTTGAGTCCTTTTCAGGTGACTAGTCACGGCATAGAACGGTGGCGCCAGCATGTGGATATTATTTGTGTCTTTTTATTTCAGGGTCTGTCAAAACCCATACGTGTGATTCTGTGTGTGTTAATGTGTCTAGTGTGTGTTGATTCTACGTGAGGAGGGGGTAGTTGTCCTACCGCTCTCATATTTTTGCTGCTGTTGTATTTTTGATGGAAAGACAGGGTGCTCTTGGGAGACTGCTGATTCTTGTCCATATATTTTTCTGACACACACACATGTATTGTTGTGCTTTGGGGCACACTTATTCGAGATTCGACCCCATGTCCTGGGAGGTCGAGGTTATTGACACGTGGGTTGACAGACATGCAGAGTTCCACAAACCGCCCGCTTTGCCTGTGACTTATTTTTAATAGGCAGTCCTGATTTGTCCGACTGAGCCCTGCAAGCTTTCATGTAGCAAACCTGTTCATTGTGATGGTTATTTTAAAAGCCATAATTAATTGGGGAGTTCGCCATGTGTGTAACGGCTTGTTGTACGTTGTATGGGTAAAATATTGTATTATTAACGTAAATGTTGTCTGTGTGCCTATTGCTTTGTTTATGACTCGATTCATGTAATTTGTGTGTCACACCCGTGTGGTGTAGTGGTAGAGTACTTGTAAATTTTGACAGCGGTCATTTGTGTATTTTTCTATTGGTCACGTGTTAATGTACTTGTGTTGATTTGTGTGAGAAGTCCTAAGTTTTTTTTAGGCAGTAAATGTTGCTACGGCATTTTGATTCCAATTTCACTCGGAAATTTTGTGTTTGTTTATAGTAGATTTAGGAAGTGTCGGTTTAATTTTAAGTAGTGTAGTTGTGTTCCCCCGTGTCGGTCTAGCTCAAGAAATGTGGATTCGTTATCTGAAGGATTATTCTGGATGATAACGAATCACGCATTCAAAGTACACATCGTGATGCATGTAGAACGGCATACGCATATATATGGTCACTTTTGTATTTTTATTTTAAGGACACTTGGTCCAGGTAATTAATCTCTCCAGAGATATCGCCTAGTGTTGGCATTTTATTAAGCGGGAGTCAGTTGGGAGTTTTTGTTGTTAATTGTTTATGTGTAAATATGGTGATTTGTTATTAAATTCAGTTGTTTTAACCCTGGCTTCACTCTTTCCTGCATGTTATTTTGTTATATGTTACCCTGCAAGTTAATGAAGCGCCCTGACAGCAACTTACGAATATGAACCGTTACACCCCCCGAAACTGAGTCTCATATGCTTCTTTGCAAGGGTTCATTTTCAGACGGTCAACACGAATGTACCCAGTAGATTTTACAGCCTAAGTGTAATGGATCTGATGATGATCGCTTGACGATTGTAACTGGTCATCCTAGTGTATTTATTAATCTCATGTAATTTATTTCAGGATTAGGGCATAACCCAGCTCTTTTGTGTACATTCGTGTTGACCGACTGAAAAGCACCAAACTTTTGTTTACTAAGGCAACACTGAAAAATGGCTTCAAACCTCATAATATTCACGGCTAGTCAGGCAAGAGATTCAAATCACTCAGGCTTAAACTCATGAACTTAGACAAGTCATATTTTCACCAGTATTTTCAAACATAGATTTTACAGCCTAAGCGTGATGGATCTGATGATGATCGCTTTACGATCGAAACTGGTCATCTTAGTGTAATTATTAAACTCATGTATTTTTTTCAGGATTAGGACGTAACCCAGCTCTTTTGGGAACATTCGTGTTGACCGACTGAAAAGCACAAGTCTTTTGTTTACTAAGGCAACACTGAAATATGGCTTCAAGCCCCACAATGTATAGAATATTTAATATTGAGCAATAAACGGAACATATTCTTTCTCTACTTGTTTGCGTGAAAAAGGACAAGTTACAGCTCTGAGAATACAGTAGAATGGCTTTCATCAAGGCACAAGTGCCGCGCCCAGTAATCAATAGCTCTATATGATATATTACGGAACGAGCAATTAATATGAAAAATGGAGCCAATAATTCAGTTTTTAATTGACCGTCTACTAGCGAGTTTAAATGAAATTGCCGTACCACGCATGAACATGCATGTCTGAGAGCGCTCAACAGGGGAAGACATGCTATGTCATATGGGGCAATGTTCATACGGCAAACATGATGATAATTGCTGTATTAAGGGGCCTAGTATCTGGGAAATCGGTCCCTAGTGGTGTGGATATTAGTTCAAACTGATAATGGAATAAAAATCTACAAACTACACAGGAGTGCAAATTATTAGACTAAAATAATTGATTTAAATCAGTCACAATTTTCCATTCAAAATTATCTATACAGTTTATTTAAACTTCTATGCCCAAGATCGCGGGTTCAAATCCGGCCGAAGTCGTCGGATTTTTAAGAGCGTTAAAAATCCCTCAGTATGCCTTCCTTCGGAGGCGAAGTAAAGCCGGCGGTCCCATGTCATAGATTTGTGGCATGTTAAAGAACCTTCCACTAATTACACCTGTGTGAAGCTAAATTGTATAGGTTAAGAATGTAAACAACGCTCTTAGGTTCCTACGTTCGTTGCCAAGAGCCGACTGCGGTGACGTCTGGTAGCTAAGTTCTGAACTAGTAGTCGTTGACGGTAGCGTTTGGCGGCAAAACTAGGAACTACTTGAAAATTGATCGTCTGCAGTCCTTACTTGAATTAAAACATACACACACACTAATACAGTCATCACAATTAACACCGGTTATCAGACAGATTCTACACACACCCAAAGTACACGGGGCTACATGACCGCGTTGTCGCAGCCCCTAAACTTAAGAACCAACCAACCAGTATATTTAAAACGGCAAGGTGATTTTTGTTACCGCGGGATTGGGGATAACGTATTAACGGATTGACTTCGTAATGCATTCTAACGAGAGCTCTTGGCATGTAGATGTACCGTCTTTAAAAGGAAAATATATGTTAGGGTATATTTTTAAATTATTACAGAAAAATGTAATATTTGTCGCCCCCACGCTTGCACACAATGGCTGCATACCACCAGAGAAATAGCGAGTCCCGCCGCGTCTTACTCAGATCTTTGTTTATGAGAATTTTTTTAAAAAAAGGGGGGGGGGGGGATATTGTTGTGGCTCTATGGCTCAAACTTTTAGAGTAAGTATATGTGGAGGCAAATCACTTAATGGGCAGAGAACTATCTAGGTATAATCCTTCGACTTGATTTAACATCTTCCGATAAAACACTTCAATTTTCCAATTTCCAATTCGCTTGGCGTACATTAGGCCTATCTTAATCAATAAAGCTCAAGGGGAAACTCTAGAACGTGTAGGTCTCTATTTGCCTCATCGGTCATGTTGCGAAGTCGATCTTTTGACGCCCTTAAAGTTGCAACAGTGTCAAAAAGTAATCGTTCAAAAAATGCATACTGTATAAAAGAATCCGTCATGTTTTGACGGGTTTCAACTTGTTTTATTTTATGTTTATTATCCTACTTAGTGTTATTTCCTCCCATAAGGACTTACAACTTTTTCCATAAGGAATTGCGTGGAGATATTTTTGAAATTGGAGATTCTGAGGGATTCCTGAGCTGGGTGAGTTTTCACTTTTTTCATTAACTATGAAATGTACCGTCTAAATAAGGTGATTTCAATACTTGGCCCACAAAACATTGAATAGTTGGTCCGCAGATTCGAAGTATTTTATTTCTGACTAGCGGACCCGTGCGAGAAATCTCGCATGTTCATAAGCCACACTTTCCACAATACGTTTTGCAAATTGAACACTTCTTACAAAAATTGATATTTAAGAAATTAGAAGGCAATCTGTCACTGATAATGTCATTTGTATGCTGTAACACTCACCGGTTATTCGGTATTTATGAAATTATACGATTTGAGTACCCATTCCTTTGATTTACTGTTTCTGAAATCCATGCAAAATCATAAAGGAAAGACCTCATAATGTTAAAATGACATGAAACGGGCGTCACAGCGACCAAAATGTGAAGTGGACTGAAATTATGGAGCGTATTTCCATACATCAATAGTATCTGCAAATCGCACACTTCGTACATTTTCTAAGTCATTTTTTAAAGAAAATACTGTTATTTATGGAATTAGAGTGCAATTCGTCACTGCTAATGTCTATTCTCCTTCATTTGAATGCTCATTTTCACGATCGGTCGCTTGTGAGTGCAGCAGGAGGGAGCTATACTACTGAAATAATATATATGATGATCAGCTCTTCATCAGATATTATTTATTTATCTATTTATCGTATGGCTTTTAGTGCCATAAATCTATGGCATGGGACCGCCGGCTTTACTTTCCCTCCAAAAGAACGTATCCTGAAGGATTTTAACGCTCTTTAAAAATCCGATGACTTTGGCCGTGTTTGAACCCGCTATCTTAGGCACAGCAGTTCAGCATGCTACCAACTACGCCATGAAGCTGCTTCATCATCAAAAATAAAATACTTCGAATCCTTGTGCACTTGATTCGCAAGAATACTAAAATAACATAGGCTAATCAATAACAAACAAAACGTTTATCATTCTGCATTAACAAGGCTCCTCAATCAGTGGAAATAGTGAAGAAAATCATTTTACTGTCAGCTCCTAAGAGAAAATGTAAACAAAAGTTTGATGCTTTTCAATCGTTCAACACGATTGTACCCAAATGAGATGGGTTATTCCCTAATCCTGAAAAATAAATTATATGAGATTAATAAATACACTTGGATGACCAGTTTCAATCGTCAAGCGATCATCATCACATCCATTACACTTAGGCTACAACATTTTTATGTCTGAATGTATGAGTGAAAATATTTACAATATGTACACTTCTTTAGTTGCGGTATTAGTTGAGATAGTTCAACTCGTCAATATTTGTTAGTTATAGTCTATGTGATGTTTTGTTAAAATGCTGAAAGTGGTGATTGGCCCCCAAACTTGCTTGTTTAGAGTGAATATGTGATTGTAGTTAAATCTGGTTCGAGTTTTACACCACGGAGGCCATGATGACTAGGACGTGGATAAACACAAATCAAGACTAGCGACACTTTGTCAATTCGACGGCGGTACATGGGTATCACCATAAACTGTGTAATACCGAATACTTTCATGAGCCTGATGAATCCTGCGTATGTAAATTATTCGGGGTACAATGTAGTAGATACCACGTAATTTCTTGTGCAAATCGGGGATCATCCATTGTGAAGTTTTGTGAATGACAGTTTGTTTTCATCAATATGCACAATTTGTGCGATTTATCTTTAATAATAATTGTAGTTAAATGTTCAATTCAGGTTGTATTGTACAGTTTACTTATCTGATTGAGTCTTGCGCTGTCCTGGTAAGAGCAGCAACTGGGGGAACTTCCTGTGTGCCAGGGTCTCTTATACATCTGGGTATTTCCCCTCTCACATATCTAAGTTTCTGTGTTCTTCGTACAAATGTGACTGTATGTGGCCAAGTCTAGTCTCCCTAAGGAGGTGTATGATACTGTATTAAGGATAATCTTCAATTATTAAAGACATGGTTTCAATTCTCGCCACGCATAAGCTAATAATCATAAAAGCGCTGCCCGGTCTAATGAGAATGTCCCGGCACCTTTAAAATGTAAGTAAGACTATTGTTTAATTATTTGATAAAAAAAATGTCCACGCAAACACTTTTAACTGTTAAGTAATAAAAAGAAAAACTGAAATGTTGGAAGGGTAGCATCGAGTGTAATAATTTGCACACCTCCGTAACGAAGTAGAAGAGAATGACATCATCCTTCAAAGAATGAGAACTGAGGGACTCGCAAAAGAGTAGAGGCTGACAGAAAAGGAGAAAAAACGGTCGGCAACAAAGTCACTGGAAAAAGGAGGAAAGACGAACCCAAGACATGAATCCCTTGAAACCACCAACTATGGAGCTCACAAGTTAGATTTAAATATTGATCAAAAGCAGATATAATTAGTACTTGTATTATATTGTAACTAATTTGCCCTAAGTAATTAAGGAACTTTGCCTGTTACTTTATCAGTAATGCAAGGCAAACGCAGCTGCCCGTGGAAGCGTATGGAGTAGTGGAAAGTAGGCGCTTCCACTTTTTCAGACATTTGCATTAGATGGGATGGATTTTCAGCTCCTTTACTCTCAGGAATTACTCTGGTACTCATTTCTGTTGCAGGCTGAATGAACACCAGGATCAATTGTGTTTCTGGAAGTGGTGGTTTTGTTTTTTAAAACCTCACTCCCTTCCAGTTAGAAGTACAGTGCCTCAACCTACTGAGCTATGCCGCAGGGTCGATGATAGAGAAGATGATAGGGTACTTAAAGAAGGAAGGTAATGCCATTTTATTAAATTATTGTCTGGTGCTATTGTGGTGTTTCTTTTTATTTATTAAGAAGAATCTGATGCCATTCCAATTTTGTGGTTGGGCACGCTGATTGACACAATCAAGGCAAGGAGGCATGTCTCTAACGACAGCCGAAACATTGGTAGATACTCACCATTACCAAATGATGAAAATTGTTGTTTTAAGGGGCCCAATATCGAGGTTATCGGCCCCAAGTAAGAAAGAAAGAAAGAAAGAAAGAAAGAAAGAATGCAAACACATTTGCCATTGGAAACAAATGTCATAAATATCCGTATTGACAGTAGAATTAAAAGTTTATAATTATACGGCGTATAATTATAAACTTTTAAGAAAGAAAGAAAGAAAGAAAGAGAGAAAGAAAGAAAGAAAGATAAAAACAGAGGAAAAACAATCAAACAAAATTTATTGAAAACAAACTAATTAAAATAACAAAATAAACAAACACACAAACAAATTAAAACAGACAAACACAAAAATGGAAACAAACAAAAATGATTGAAAACAAACCAACAAACCAATGAAAATATACAAACAAAGAAACAACCAAAAACAAACAAACGAACAAACAAACAAACAAACAAACAAACAAACAAATAACAAGTAGTTCCGTGAAGAACTAAATAGCCTATTTTCATATAGGCCTATCCTACTTTGTAACATAGCCTACAAAGTTTCAGTTTGATTGCTGTAATAGATTCGTAGGTATTGAGAACCGCCTAAATACTTGGGATGGTCACCATGTTGGATTTTTATATATATATATAGGCCTTAGAGTTATGTACTACTTCATGAAGATTATTGTGTAGTGGTATTATTCAAATTCCAATCGCATGGTTAGGACACAAGAAATAACAAGTAGTTCCGTGAAGAACTATACAGCCTATTTTCATATCCTGCTCATGTTAATTGTCTCTATCAACATACAAAATTTCAGTTTAATTGCTGTAACAGATTCGTAGATATTGAGAACCGTCTAAATATTTCAGATGGTCGCCAGGTTGGATTTTTATTTTTGTACTATTACATTAATATTATTGTGTAGGTGTGGTATTCAAACTTCAATCGCATGATTAGAACACAAGAAGTAAAAATGAGATTTTAAAATTACGCACAGTGCCATCTTGTGATTATCCAAACAATTGAAATAAATTAGGTGCCAGTGGATCAACATTTGTATAAGCATTTAACGTGCAACGTTTCACGGCACTCGGATAGTTAATTTGCGAGAAACGTCCATTTAAATATTTATACTTCGCGTCGCCGCCATGTTGGATTTGTGCTCACCAGGTTACTGAAAGTCCTATAGGTGAACATATGTTCATAGTCTCTATGAACATTAAAAAAACAGTTTGGTTGCTGTAAAAGATTCATAGATATTGAGAACCGTCTAAATATTTCGGAAGCTCGCCATTTAGGATTGTTTTATGTATAGGCCATAGAGTTATGTACCATTCAAGGACAATTATTGCCTAGCTTCATTATTCAAACTTTCACTTCGATCGCATGATTTCGACACAAGAAATAAAAACTTAATTTTAAAATTTCGCACAGCCGCCATCTTGAGGTTATGTAAACAATTGAATTAAATTAGATGGCAGTGCATTACAATCTGCATAATCATTTACTGTACCACATTTCACTGCGCTCAGAGAGTTAAATCACGAGAAAAGTCTATTAAAATATTTCAAATTCGCTTGGTCGCCATGTTCGTTTTGTACTTTACAGTTTTATGAAATACACATAGGTAAACTTGTATCAGTACCCTTTATCACCGTACAAAATTGCATGGTGATATCTGTAATAGTTTCGGAGATATAGAATGTCAGTGAAATATTTCGCACAGCCGCCATTTTGAAGTTATGTAAACAATTGAACTAAATTAGACTCCAGTGCATTACAATGTGTATAAATATTTGCTGTACCAAGTTTCATTACGTTTGGATAGTTAAATCGCGAGAAAAGTCTATTTCAAAGTCTCAACTTCGCTTGACCACCATGTTGGTTTTGTAGTCACCAGGTTTTTTGAAAGTCTCATATTTGAACTTCTAGTAGTGCCCTTTATCACCGTATACAATTTCAGGGCGATATCGGAAAAAGTTTCGGAGATATTGAATGCTAGTGAAATATTTCGCACAACCGCCATGTTGGATTGGTGAGACGTAACAAAATTTGAAGGTCACGGTCGAGGACGCCGAGAATAGTGCTATGAACTTACCGAGTTTCATTGAAATCGCACCAGCCGTTTAGATTTTATTAGGGGGACACACACACACCTCACACACACACACACACACACACACACACACACACGAACACACACACGGACAAAAGGTGATCTCATAAGCCTATTTTTTTCAAAATTGAAAATAGGCTAAAAATGAGATTATAAAATATCGCACAGCCGCCATCTGGTGGTTATGAAAATAATTTAAATAAATTTGATCCCAGTGGATTAAAATTTGTATAAGCATATACAGTACCACGTTTCACTGCGCTCCGATGGTTAAATTGCGAGAAACGTCCATTAAAATATTTAAATTTAGCGTCACCGCCATGTTGGATTTGTGCTCACCAGGTTATTGAAAGTCCCATAGGTGAACTTATGTGCATAGCCTCTATCAAAAATATTGAGAACCATCTAAATTATTTTGGATGGTCGCCATGTTGGATTTGAATATATGTAGACCATAGAGATATGTAATTTTAGATGAGTATTATTGCCTAGGTTGATTATTCAAACGTTGGCTTTGATCGCATGATTAGGGCACAAGAAATGAAAAATTGATTTTAAAATTTTGCTCAAGCGCCATCTTGAGGTTATGTAAACAATTGATCTAAATTAGATGTCAATGTATTACAATGTGCATAAACATTTGCTGTACCAAGTTTCTCTGCGTTCGGATGGTCAAATCGCGAAAAAAAGTATATTTAAGTGTTTCAAATTCGCTTGGCCGCCATGTTCGTTTTGTAGTTAACCGGTTTTTGAAAGACACATAAGTGAACTTCTAGTAAGTTGGTGTCCTTTATCGCCGTACAAAATTTTCAAGTAGATATCAGTAATAGTTTCGGAGATACACAATGCCGCTCAAATAATTTGCACAGCCTCCATGTTGGATTGGTGAGACGTAATAAAATTTAAAGTGCATGGTCGGGGTCGGACAAATAGTACTATGACCTTACTGTGTTTCATTGATATCGCTCCAACCTTTTTGATTGTATTAGGGACAAAATTTATCTCATAAGTCTATTTTTTTCATAAATGAAAACGAACAAACAAACCAAAAAATGAAACAAACAAATCATAACATTCAAACAAATGCAAACAAGCAATTATAAACCAATAAACAATATTAAACAAGTCAGTAACTTTTGTTTCCATAGACTTGTTGACAAATATCTGCAGAGCATCGTAGTGATCCTGTATGCTACATCCTAAAAGGTGGTTTCTAATGGACTTACCGATGTCAGAACTCAATTAAGATGCTGTGTTGGGAAGCCAATAACACGGGACTCATTAACCATGTGTGTTGTGTGCACCAGGATTATTGGGCCCATTAATAACAATTGTCGGAGACTTATCCGTGTGAGACCAGCGCGGTGCGGCACCAGCACGCGCCCTCAACCCTGGGGAGGGTCGTGCTACAGTAGCGTGCAGCTATCCTGCAACACACACCCAACCCATCCTTATGAGTAGGGACCGGACATTTATGCACTGAAAACAATTGAAATATGCATGCAATTATGCACAAAAAGTGTAGAAAATATGCATTAAAACTGAAAAATATGCACTTAACAATAAGCCAATCTTATTCACTCACTTTATACATGTATCATTCACTGCAGAAAGAAGCGTTACAATAGATAGATGCAAGTTTTTCAATGTTTTAAGGAGACAAATTACGTCTCTTTTAATAGTTTTCAGTGCATAATTGTCCGCTCCCTAGCCATCAGTTGAATAATCATTATTACCTGAAACGCTCTAAGGAGCCTCTGTGGCTTAGGCGGCAGCACGCCGGCGTCTCACCACTGGATCCGTGGTTCAAATCCCTGTCACGTCATGTGAGATCTGTGCTGGACAAAACGGAGGAAGACAGGTTTTTCTCCGGGTACTCCGGTTTTCACTGTCAAAAATTTAATTCCAGCAACACTCTCCACTATCATTTCATTTCATCTGTCATTCATTTAATCATTGCCTCAGAGGAGTGCGACAGCCGGATCAGTTCATATCCTCGCCGCTAGATGGAAGCTGGGTGAGGATTTTCGCCTGAACACCACTGTTTTAATACATATTGTATTGTATTGTTATACTTTCTTCTGCTCCTCTCTGTGGGCAGTTTGAGTTAAGGAAATTCAGACCAAAAATAAAGTAACACTTAAACTGAAGAAACTCCTCACAAAACTAACCCTGGGGTACTGGCTGTCGAGATGGTGAAAGGAACGTCCCACTCCATTCCCTTCTTCAAATAACCAGGCAGCATGCTTGCGTAAAATATTAGTTAATGATATGTTGCTCATAAAGTTGCTTACACGCAGGCGAAACCTATTTTGTTCAAGATGTTTTAAATTATCACCGTATATGCTAAAATATGGTGTTATGTTCAGAATATGCATTTGCATGTGCGCACATGCATTTTCAAAAATCCGGTCCCTACTTACGAGACCACCTCGTGCCGCAGTGTCTGCCACCCCTAAGGTTTGGGTGCGATTCCCGGCTCTGACAAGAACTTAAATTCTGTTCTGAGGGCTGGAACGGGGTACACTCAGCCTCGTGAGGCAAATTGGTGAAGAGGTGGGTTCGATTCCCTCCTCAACCATCCTAGAAGTGGTTTTCTATGGTTTCTAGACAAAAGAAATGCCGGGATGGTAGATCTCCCTACAATAAGGCCACTGCTGCCCCCTTCCCCGATCTTCGTCTCAATTATAAAAGGACTGACTGCGTGGCCGACCGGTAACGTTTTCTCCTACTGTGCAAAAGCTTGCAGGATAAAATCCTGGCATACTCAGTTGGCATTTGAGGGTGCGCAAATGCGAGGGAGCCGTGTCAGTAGATTTACTGATTTAAGATATTTGGCACATACCAGAAATATTCTTATAGGGCCGAGTCTTCTAAAATACCTTGTAAAAGAAGTAGATTCCTTGGGAATTCAGCACACACGAGAAATATTCTAAGCAGTACTGTATAGCTACCTTGACAATGACGATCCACAGAAATAAACTCCTGAGAATCTTGGGATATTCAGAATGTATGGAAAACATTCTAAAAGCGGTCAAGGCCGTGAAGGAGGATCATGTGGTATTCATAACATATCGGAAATGTATTTCTTCTTGTCCGTTTCACCCCCTTTGGGATACAATGGATCAATCAATGTTTAGTGGGTCGTATTTTCCTGTCCACCCAGTATTGTTTCATACTTTCAGATCTTGCCGTCCTCTCGTTTGGTCATGATCCTGTCTTGGAACCTCTTTATTTTGTCTTTGGTTATATTCTTCGGGGATCCATCTGCAAGTATCCCTTATGTAATTTGGAACTCTCGTAGGTACTTCTCAGTCTTCTTAAACCAGAACGGCTTGGTTTTCTTATTTCGGAAAAAGTCGAAGATACTGTTAGTTATCCTTTTCGGATCCATTCTCAGGATGTGGCCATAGAAGCCAATCCTCCTCTTCTTTATTGCATGGGCAATATTTGCGGTTCTCCTACACAGGGCTTCAGGAATTTTATTTATTGTATCAGAAATGTATTTTCTTTCATTTCTTTTTTATTTTTGAGCTTTCTTTTATAGAAGTTTGTCTCCTAATTTCGATTTAGGAGCAATATGGCCCACAACAGGAATTCACCCAATTTTAAAGAACCCCGTCAGGGCAAAATTCTGGCACACCAGCGTCTCTAAAAGCCGCAGTAGTTAAGATGTTCGTAAAACCAATATCATTATTATTAAATTGCAAATACATTAACTAATACAGTCAACACTATAACATAGGTTATCAGACAAATTTCACACACATTGCTGCACGGCCACGATGTGGTAAAGCCCCTAAATAAATCAACAAAAACAACTTAGTTGTTAATTTTAGGGGCTGTGACATCGTGGTCATATAGCCTAGCCCCGTGTATTTAGGTGTGTGTGGAATTTGAGTGATAACCTGTGTATTGGGATGGCTGTGCTAGTGAGTGTTTTGTAAATACGATTTGGAAGCCCCGTGGTGTTGGGATAGCGCTCTTGCCTCGCACCCGGAGGCTCCAGGTTCCATTCCCGACTCCGTCAGGGATTTTAGAAATTGACGTGAGTGTTGAAACAGGGTGCATTCAGCGTCGTGAGGACAATTGAGTAGGTATATGACAGTGAGTACAGTGAGGCAGAGCCCCGGCTAGAGAGACTAAGATTAACCGCCGAGGGGACCCGACAATCTGAACACAAACATGTTACCCCATAATCTGCAAGCCCAATGGCTGGACAGCGGTCACTTGGTAGGCCTAGGCTCTTCATGGGCTGTAGGGCCATGGGGTTAGGTTTGGATAGGATTGGGAAGGAAGTGGCCGTGGCCTAAAGTTAGGAAGTTAGATAGTTATTGTCGTTATTGTCGTTTTAATGGGCGGAACTACGAGGTCATCTGCCCCTCTAAAGTTCCATCCCAGTATTTGGGTGGAGTAGAAGTGGGGAAAACCACCCTCCTCTGAGTGTACCTCGTTCCAGTGGTTGTATGTACGTATGTTTGTCTATTTTGCTTATGTTTGCTTATTGTTTCCGGGGATGAAACGCGATGAATTTCTATGAGGTAGGGGGTTTCTACGGCCGGATGCTGTCCCTGTTGGCAGCCTTGATGAATTTCCATGAAGGAAGCGGCCGTGGCCTGCTAGAAGGTACCACCCCGGTATTTGCCTGGAGTTGGAAATGGGAAACCATGGAGAGCCATTTCAAGGATAGCCAATGGTGGGGTTCGAATCCGTGTCTACAAAGACCGCAGAAAGCTTCGCTTTATTGGCTATCGCTGCGCGAAACAAAATCTGGTAAAAGTATCGATATAAGGTAATGAATGGATTGAATGATTGGTCAAAATGATCTTCTTGATCAGCTAATAAAATATTTTTCCAATCTCTATATATATAAAAATGAAAGTTTGTCTGTTTTTTTTCTAAATTTCCACGGAAATTTGCGTTATTTACGCGTTTCAGATTGTTTTATGACGGACGCGCGCGAAAATAATTTTTTGTCTGTCTGTCTGTCTGTCTGTTTGTCTGTCTGTCTGTCTGTGGACAAAGTTGTTCCCTTATAACTCGAGAACGGCTGGCTGGATCAACGTAAAATTTGGTACAGATATCCTTCAGAGGCACGACACTAATCATTGATGTAACTCTTCTCTGTACCTCTCATAAAAGGGGGCCTACTCCCTTAAAATACTTGCTGAAATAGGCGTAGACGGGCGAGACAAAGCTCATTTTCAGCCCCACATTTTGAGAAACGAAACTCGGGGGCCCCATAGGGCCCCAGAAAATCATATTTTAAGGCCCTAAAACCAACAGTTTTTGAGATACTTCCAGAAAAATAATTTCATTTAATACAATAACGAAAGAATGCAAGCCGGTTACCATGGCAACGGAATCCCTCAGGTCCATCTATTGCTGTAAGACGCAATAAAATTCCATTTATTAGCCTACTTTCGATTTTTGCAAAAAATGAAAGTAGACTTATGAGATCAACACAGGGCGAAAAAAGTGTGTCTGTCTGTGTGTGTGTATGTGTGTGTGTGAGTCTGTGTGTGTGTGTGTATGTGTGTGTGTGAGTCTGTGTGTGTGTGTGTGTGTGTGTGTGTCTGTGTGTGTGTGAGTGTGTGGACTCTGAATGTCTGTCCCCCCCTATCAATTCGAACACGGTGAATGCGAATTGAACGAAATTTGGTACAAAGGTAGCACTAGCAAAGGACACCTCAGTGTCATGTTTTATATCGTCGCCATCTTGACGGAAACGTAATGGCGGCCACGCAAATGTTCAAAGCTTAAATCAAATTACGACTAACCTAATCATCCGATCTCTACCAAATTTTGCAACAACATACCTTTATGGGGGGAGCATCCTTTGACCAAACCAATAGGCCTTCAGCGTAATAGTTTGCGGATGGCGGCCATCTTTGTGTGAAAATCGATTCCCAAAATTAATTCGAACACGGTGCAACCAAATGGAACGAAAGTTGGTACAGAGGTAGTACTAACAAAAGGCACCTCAGTGTCATGTTTTATATCGCCGCCATCTTGACGGAAACGTAATGGCGGCCACACAAATGTTCAAAGCTTAAATCAAATTACGATTAACCTAATCATCCGATCTCTACCAAATTTTGCAACAACATACCTTTATAGAGGAAGCATCCTTTGACCAAATGACTAGGTCATTAGCCTAATAGTTTGCGGGTGGCGGCCATCTTTGTGTAAAACGAAATTCCACTATTAATTCAAACACGGTGCAACCGAATGGAACGAAATTTGGTACAGAGGTAGTACTAACAAAAGGCACCTCAGTGTCATGTTTTATATCGCCGCCATCTTGACGGAAACGTTATGGCGGCCACACAAATGTTCAAAGCTTAAATCAAATTACGACTATCCTAATCATCCGATCTCTACCAAATTTTGCAACAACATACCTTTATGGGGGGAGCATCCTTTGACCAAACTAATAGGTCATCAGCGTAATAGTTTGCGGATGGCGGCCATCTTTATGTCAAAATTGATTCCCCCTATTAATTCGAACACGGTGGAACCGAATGAACGAAATTTTGTACAGAGGTAGCACTAGCAAAGGGCACCACAGTGTCATGTTTTATATCGCCGCCATCTTGACAGAAAAGTAATGGCGGCCACACAAATGTTCAAAGCTTAAGTTAAATTACGACTAACATAACCATCCGATCTCTACCAAACTTTGCAACAACATTCCGTTATGGAGGGAGCATCCTTTGACCAATCTAATAGGTTATTATCCTAATAGTTTCCGAGTGGCGGCCATCTTTCTGTCAGAATTGATTCCCCCTATTAATTCGAACACGGTGAAACCGAATGGAACGAAATTTGGTACAGAGGTAGCAATAGCAAAGGGCACCTCAGTGTCATGTTTTATATCGCCGCCATATTGACTGAAACGTAATGGCGGCCACACGAATGTTCAAAGCTTAATTCAAATTACGATAACCTAATCATCCGATCTCTACCAAATTTTGCAACTACATACCTTTATGGAGGGAGCATCCTTTGACCAATCTAATAGGTCATTCGCCTAATAATTTGCGGATGGCGGCCATCTTTGTGTCAAAATCGATTCCCCCTATTAATTCAAACACGGTGAAACCCAATGGAACGAAATTTGGTACAAAGATAGCACTAGCAAAGGGCATCTCAGTGTCATGATTTATATCGCCGCCATATTGACAGAAACGTAATGGCGGTCACACAAATGTTTAAAGCTTAAATCAAATTACGACTAACATAACCATCCGATCTCTACCAAACTTTGCAACAACATACCTTTATGAAGGGAGCATCCTTTGACCAATCTAATAGGCCATTAGCCTAATAGTTTGCGGATGGCGGCCATCTTTATGTCAAAATTGATTCCCCCTATTAATTCGAACACGGTGGAACCGAATGAACGAAATTTGGTACAGAGTTAGCACTAGCAAAGGGCACCTCAGTGTCATGTTTTGTATCGCCGCCATCTTGACGGAAACGAAATGGCGGCCACACAGATGTTCAAAGCTTAAATCAAATTACGATTAGCCTAATCATCCGATCTCTAGCCAATTTAGCAACAACATACCTTTATGGAGGGAGCATCCTTCGACCAAACTAATAGGTCATCAGCCTAATATTTTGCGGATGGTGACCTTCTTTGTGTGAAAATCGATTCCCCTTATCAATTCGAACACGGTGAAACCGAATGGAACGAAATTTGGTACAGAGGTAGCACTAGCAAAGGGCACCTTAGTGTCATGTTTTATATCACCGCTATCTTGACGGAAACGTAATCGCGGCCACCCAAATGTTAAAAGCTAAACTGTAATTACGACCAACCTAATAATCTAGTCTCTACCAAATTTTGCAACACCATATCCTTATGTGGGAAACATATTCAGACCAAACTGCAAGAACATCAGCCCCATAGTTTGCAGATGGTGGCCAAGTATGTGTGCAAATCGATTCCCCCTATCAATTCAAACACGGTGAAACCGAATTGAACTAAATTTGGTACAGAGGTAGCACTAGCAAAGGGCATCTCATATCATGTTTAATATCCCTATAGCACGTTGTATTTCAACAAGCTACTACAACCAACATTCAATCATACTCCTTGACAAGGACAAAGAGTTATAACAATACCCATGCATTTAGGAGAAAGTAGGCTATATGTTCTTTACTGAACATCTTGTTACATTACTGAGATAGTTTGCAAACAGCTATAAGGTTATAACGGAACCAAATTAAGCAGTAAAATTCATCAATGCGCTTAAGGGGGTCAAGGGGTACTCTAGATTTTTTCACGCGATTTACACGTGCGGGTGTGGTACGGAAGGTCTATTATATCCCTATCCCTATATTGTTATATTATTATTATAATAATTATTATTATTATACTATGGCCTACAACGACGAGACAAAGCTTATTTTTAGCCCCTTGGTGTCAGAAACAAAACTCGGTGCCCCTAAATAGCAGTAAAGGGTCCCCGAAAAGTATATTTTAAGGCTCTAAAACCAACAGTTTCTGAGATATTCCCAGAAAACTAATTCCATTTAATAAACTAATGAAGGAATGCAAGCCAGTAACCATGACAACAATATCTGAAAAGTTGACATCCAACTTTCCATCTATTTCTGCAAGAAGTAAAGCCACTCCATTTATTAAATTTCTGTAAATGTTTGCAAATGGCTATAAGGTTATTAAGGAATCAACTAAAACTGTAAAATTCATCAATACGCTGAAGGGGGTCAAGGGGTACCCTAGATTTTTTCACACGACTTAAATGTGCGTTATGTCGTACAGAAGGTCTACTGTCCGTCCACCAGCTCATGATCTCAAGGGACTGAAGGGGAGCGGAGAGACATTCCAGCTGCGTTGATTGAGTGGACGTGCCGCTGCAGATATTGCCAACTTAGCACCTATGTTATTCATGCTATGCTTAATCACTGCAACTTGCGTTTAGTTTCAATTGTGAAATCGCACGGGTCAGTAGTGTTATGTCGGAAGTGAAGAAGAAAAGAGTGATACATTCTGAGGGTAGGGAAATAATTAGGAAAGTGATTGAGGGATGTGATGAAGAAGCTAGGAACAAGTGTATTAAATTTCCACTGAGTCAGGCAATTGCAAGATCTGCAAGATCCGCATCCGCATGGCTGTTATCCGCATCCGCCCCACATCCGCATGGCTGTTATCCGCATCCGCCCCACATCCGCATGGCTGTTATCCGCATCCGCCCCACATCCGCACGACTGTTATCTGCATCCGCCCCACATCCGCATGGCTGTTATCCGCATCCGCCCCACATCCGCATGGCTGTTATCCGCATCCGCCCCACATCCGCACGACTGTTATCCGCATCCGCCCCACATCCGCATGGCTGTTATCCGCATCCGCCCCACATCCGCATGGCTGTTATCCGCATCCGCCCTACATCCGCACGACTGTTATCTGCATCCGCCCCACATCCGCATGGCTGTTATCCGCATCCGCCCCACATACGCATGGCTGTTATCCGCATCCGCCCCACATCCGCACGACTGTTATCTGCATCCGCCCCACATCCGCATGGCTGTTATCCGCATCCGCCCCACATCCGCATGGCTGTTATCCGCATCCGCCCCACATCCGCACGACTGTTATCTGCATCCGCCCCACATCCGCACGACTGTTATCTGCATCCGCCCCACATCCGCATGGCTGTTATCCGCATCCGCCCCACATACGCATGGCTGTTATCCGCATCCGCCCCACATCCGCACGACTGTTATCTGCATCCGCCCCACATCCGCATGGCTGTTATCCGCATCCGCCCCACATCCGCATGGCTGTTATCCGCATCCGCCCCACATCCGCACGACTGTTATCTGCATCCGCCCCACATCCGCATGGCTGTTATCCGCATCCGCCCCACATACGCATGGCTGTTATCCGCATCCGCCCCACATCCGCACGACTGTTATCTGCATCCGCCCCACATCCGCATGGCTGTTATCCGCATCCGCCCCACATCCGCATGGCTGTTATCCGCATCCGCCCCACATCCGCACGACTGTTATCTGCATCCGCCCCACATCCGCACGACTGTTATCTGCATCCGCCCCACATCCGCATGGCTGTTATCCGCATCCGCCCCACATACGCATGGCTGTTATCCGCATCCGCCCCACATCCGCACGACTGTTATCTGCATCCGCCCCACATCCGCATGGCTGTTATCCGCATCCGCCCCACATCCGCATGGCTGTTATCCGCATCCGCCCCACATCCGCACGACTGTTATCCGCATCCGCCCCACATCCGCATGGCTGTTATCCGCATCCGCCCCGCATCCGCATGGCTGTTATCTGCATCCGCCCCACATCCGCATGGCTGTTATCCGCATCCGCCCCACATCCGCACGACTGTTATCTGCATCCGCCCCACATCCGCATGGCTGTTATCCGCATCCGCCCCACATCCGCACGACTGTTATCTGCATCCGCCCCACATCCGCACGACTGTTATCTGCATCCGCCCCACATCCGCACGACTGTTATCCGCATCCGCCCCACATCCGCATGACTTTTATCCCAATTCGCACGTTTGTTATCCAGATTATATCTCCAAACAGAAACATTATTTTCAAAAATTCCTGAATTGAAATATGGTAGTTTTTCTATTGTTTTTGTTTTGTTTTAGGAATTGGGGCCATTGGAGTCTAAAAAACCTGAATTTTCATGCACCACAAGCCTTTATAATTTATTAAAGGGGTCTTCCTCTGGAAGGGGACTTGACACAACAGTAAAGGTCAGTTTTATTTGACGTGTATTGCGATTCGTCTACGAGGTTTTCATTTTATTTTCACGTCAGGAATTACACGTTAGGTAAATTTAGTTTCAGAGCATATTTTAACTAATCAATTTTCTTTGTCGACAAACAGCTTCCAAGTCTCTAACCATTGCAACAGTAGCTCAATTGATTACGTCTGGTTATTAATACCGAAGAATGGGTACTTCTGCTAGTTGACAAGGAAGTTTTACTTGGAGAAGTTGCGTGAGTTCTTACATTGTGATTTTATTAGAGCACAATGTATGAAAGAGAACTAATGATACGGTAAAAAGTTCTAGAATATTCCATGATCACTTTCCGGTTGGTGTCAATATTACGCCTGTTGGGTACGAAATGAAGCACTATACATTACCTTATTTGAAAAGTTTGAAGCGTTTCTCAAACGAGAAGGTACAGCAGCACTCCAAGGTGGACATGAGTGGAAAGGTGAATTGCTTTATAAGCAAGATGCGTTTAATTCACAGATATGAATTCAAAGCAGAGCAGGGAAGGAGAGCTCTGCTCCCGTTGATAGGGGTTAGAGAAGAAGGGATATTATGTCCATTCTCAAGTGTATTAAAGTCATAATAATAATAATAATAATAATAATAATAATAATAATAATAATAATAATAACTTGCGACTTAACAAAATACTGTACTTCTCCACTTATCACTTCGCTCGTTTTATTAACATACGCATGTCTTAATTATTGCCATTATAGGCGAATTGCATACGACTGTTTATGTTCGACGATAATATTATAACTTTATTTTATGTTCAAACATAAATATTCATAAATATATGTCGAGATTCGTTCACTGAACAGAGCGTATGGGACGCAGAGAATAGGCCTACCTTGTATTCACCATGGCCTCCTCGAATACCCCACTATGGCACTATCACGCAGTGAAATTTAAAATAGGAGGCCGTGGAATTCAGCGCAGGTGCGATACTATCCTTGACTAATTAAACAAACAGCTGTATCGTAATGAAAATCTTGAGCTCTGATTTTTGGAGAACCTGTATCATAATGAAACTTGAACTAGAATGAACCTCTTTAAGATGGAGTTTCCTGTCATAGGCTATAATAGGCTATATTTCGGCATGGTCGAATATGAACATTGTTTAGCAATTACATGTAGTCTACTATTGTGCTGGCCTGACTTACAATGCATCGTAAACTAAATACAAAAGGTTGGGATGAAAACATTCAAAATTTTGTTACGGCTGTGAGTTTGTGTCATCGCTCGCCGCTTGAGTCACAACTGCCCCAGGGGCTGGGCTGTGGCTTGCCTCCTGTATTGCGCGCGCCTTATGCAACAGGGCTACTACAGACAAAGGGATAGTCCAGAAGATTCGTGACTGGACCAGCGGTGGAAACATCGAGAAGCCGTGGACTCTGGATGGATCTAGAACCATTTATTGAGTCACCGGCCTGCTATATAAGAGTGACCCGTGAAGCAGTTGTTGATTGAGTTTTACGAGCTAGTGCGAGCGATTATCTTGTGCGACAGAAGTGTGGTGACGAAGTGCTGTGCGAGTTACGAAATCCTGTGACATTGTTTCTCCCAGCTTGTGAACAGCGTACATCAAGTGCTCGTAAGTAACTGTATTTTTTTTGCACCTGGAAGAGGGGCAGGTAGCTTCTGCCAAGGCCACCGGACTCATTAGGACGGATTAACTTCTGTGGTCTGTTGCAAGTGAAAGGGGCTAAGAGCGCATAAGGAAGAGACTTGAGGAAACTGGAGAAGGCTCCTAATTGCTTGTATTTGCTGATTAGTGTAATTTTCTGGCCACAATAAAGTTAATTATTTCTTTAAGCAGTAATTGGTGTTGTGCTTTGTACCCCTACCGTAATCCAGTTAACAAAAGTGCCACTAGGGGGTGGCACGTAACAACTGGTGTCAGAAGTGGGATTACGAACTCAAGCACAACACCTGACGGTCCTGGTTTCAAAACCCGAGCAGGTCATTTTCTCTAATTTTCCTGTGAGTGCATGCCCTTTACAAGACAAACAACTAAAATGGAGGAGAAATTGGCAGCACTGCTAGAAAAGTTAAATGGCATGGAAACCAAGATGGAGGACGGCCAGAAGAATTTAACCAAGGACCTAACTGCCAAAATGGAAGACGGCCAGAAGAAGATGGAGGATGGCCAGAAGAAGTTAGCAGAGGACCTGAAGGACAGCCAAAATAAGTTAGCGGAGGACCTGAAGAAGATGGAGGACGGCCAGAAGAAGATGGAGGACGGCCAGAAGAAGTTAGCCGAGGACCTAACTGCTAAATTAGAAGATGGCCAGAAGAATTTAACCAGGGAGCTAACTTGCAAATTAGAAGACGGCCAGAAGAAGATGGAAGACGGTCAAAATAAGTTAGCGGAGGACCTGAAGAAGATGGAGGACGGCCAGAAGAAGATGGAGGACGGCCAGAAGAAGTTAGCCGAGGACCTAACTGCTAAATTAGAAGATGGCCAGAAGAATTTAACCAAGAAGATAGAGGACGGCCAGAAGAAGATGGAAGACGGGCAGAATAAGTTAGCACAGGACTTGAAGAAATTAGAACTGGGTCTGCGTGAGGAAGTCACGGCAGTGGAAAAGAAGTTCGACGCCTTAAAAGAAGAAGTTGCTGAGCTACGCCGACGCCCGCTGACGGGGGTGGAAGAGAGATTTAACGCTCTACAAAAGGAATTTGCTGAGCTGCGCCGACACCCGCCGACAGGGATGGAAGATAGATTCAAAGCCCTACAAGAGGAAGTCGCCGAGCTGCGCCGACGCCCGCCGACTGGGGTGGATGAGAGAGTCAAAGCCCTACAAGAGGAAGTAGCCGAACTGCGCCAACGCCCACTCACGGGGGTGGAAGAGAAAGTCAACGCTCTTCAAGAGGAAGTTGCCGAGCTGCGCCGACGCCCGCCCACAGGTACACCGGGGACACCAGGAACGGGACAGAGCAGAGTGACGCCCCCAACCTTCGACGGAAAGGTCCCGTGGAGCACCTATTTACGTCAGTTCGAGGCAGCCTGTTCCATAAACAACTGGAACAGCACAGAAAAGGCTACAGCTCTCATTGTAGCGCTGAGAGGGGACGCCCTTAACGTCCTTCAGGCCATCCCGACCGGATCCCAGGACTACGCTTCACTGATCGCACATATGGAGTCCAGATATGGGGATAGCCATCTTCAGCAGGCCTACCAGATGCAGCTCCGGACCCGGGTACAAAAGAACGCGGAAACCCTGCAGGAGTTCGAGATGGACATCGCACGCCTCGTAAGGCTAGCCTACCCAACAGCGCCGGCCGACTTTCTGGAGCAGATTGCGACGCAAACCTTCACCGACGGACTACGGGACTCGGACACTCAACAGGCGCTGCGACTCGCGCGCAATAAGACCCTGGCAGATGCGCTGAGCCACGCACTTGAATTCGAGACGGCAAAACAGGCACCCAGAATGCACGCGCGGGTGCGTCAAGTGGACGTCGATGAACCAGCAAAAACCAACGAGACCAAGCCCCTGGCCGACGAATTGATGGAGGCGCTAAGCCGTTTCTTCAAGAATCGCAGTACCACCAACAAAAACGTAGCCGAAGGACATCCGGAGAGGCGGCCCGGAAGAGGACTACCGACCTGCTGGACCTGCCGTAAGAGAGGCCACCTGAGCAAGGACTGTGGTGATCGCCGCCGCCAAGGGTTTGCGTCTGGACAGTCAGTCGTAGGGAAACCGCGCGGCCCAGGAAAGCAAGTATCAGCCAGCCTAGGGGGGCAAAGGTTGGCTTGTGGCAGTCGTCAAGCCCCGGCAGTCCAAGTTCGTGTGACGAAGTTACGGAGGGACAATAGCAGCCTGATGGTCGACGGAGTCGTCAACGGAGAGAGCTGGCCCATGCTAATCGACACGGGAGCATCGAGGACCATCGTCAGTCCCACTGTAATCCCGAAGTGGAGAGTGCAACCCACACAAAGGAACCTCCAGCTAATAACCGCGACCGGAGAGACCGCACCGGTACATGGCGAAGCATCACTGGAGTTCGTCATTGGTCGACGGGCGATAAAGCATCCAGTGCTTGTGGCTGACGTGTCAAATGAAGTGATCATCGGACTGGACTTCCTGGACCAGAACAACATCATCTTGGATCTGAGTGCCAACACTCTGCACTTCGGAGGTGAGGAACTTGCTTTGCAACCAGCACACGAGGCCGTCACCGCACGACGAGTAAGGCTGAGAGAGGACGTCATCGTTCCTGCCAGGACGGAGGTCAGCGCCGCCGTAATTGTCGACGGAACTGCTGAGGGAGTAGCGGCTGTCATCGAGCCAAAATATGAGGACATCCAGACAAAAGGATTGCTAGTTGCCAAGACTCTCATCAACACGACGTCTCGGCCGTACGTCCGCCTGTCCAACCTGAACGGCTACGACATTATGGTTCACCGGGACACCAACCTAGGAGTCTGCGAGCCCGTTACCTGGATTGCCCGCATCACAGATACGACGGACGGACACCTGCAGACGGACAACCGAAGAAGGCGCGCCCTGCCAGAAGAACTCCAGAAGATGTACCAAGGATCCCAGGACCATCTAGACGAAGAGCAATCACGCCAACTTCAGGACCTGCTACGCGAATTCCAGGATGTCTTCTCCGTGGGGAGCAAAGACTTCGGCAGGACAAGCTTGGTCCAGCACAGAATCGACGTTGGGGACAGCGCACCGATTAGGGCCCCATTCCGACGTGTCCCGCTCGCCAAGCAAGCCGAAGTCGACCGGATGGTAGAAGAGATGAAGGAGCAAGGGGTGATCGAGCCATCACATAGTCCTTGGAGTTCTCCGGTCGTGCTAGTGAAGAAGAAGGACGGTTCCACCAGGTTCTGCGTGGACTACAGGCGGGTGAACGACGTCACGAAGAAGGACAGCTACCCTCTACCTCGGATCAACGATGTCGTCTACAGGATCCAGCGGAGCCCGAGGGCGAAGATGAAGATCGTGCATCGAGATCGCCTGGCAGCCTACGGAGGGACACAGACGGACCAATGATTGATCGGGACGATCAGCCTTTTTAGGAAGGGGGTGGTGTTACGGCTGTGAGTTTGTGTCATCGCTCGCCGCTTGAGTCACAACTGCCCCAGGGGCTGGGCTGTGGCTTGCCTCCTGTATTGCGCGCGCCTTATGCAACAGGGCTACTACAGACAAAGGGATAGTCCAGAAGATTCGTGACTGGACCAGCGGTGGAAACATCGAGAAGCCGTGGACTCTGGATGGATCTAGAACCATTTATTGAGTCACCGGCCTGCTATATAAGAGTGACCCGTGAAGCAGTTGTTGATTGAGTTTTACGAGCTAGTGCGAGCGATTATCTTGTGCGACAGAAGTGTGGTGACGAAGTGCTGTGCGAGTTACGAAATCCTGTGACATTGTTTCTCCCAGCTTGTGAACAGCGTACATCAAGTGCTCGTAAGTAACTGTATTTTTTTTGCACCTGGAAGAGGGGCAGGTAGCTTCTGCCAAGGCCACCGGACTCATTAGGACGGATTAACTTCTGTGGTCTGTTGCAAGTGAAAGGGGCTAAGAGCGCATAAGGAAGAGACTTGAGGAAACTGGAGAAGGCTCCTAATTGCTTGTATTTGCTGATTAGTGTAATTTTCTGGCCACAATAAAGTTAATTATTTCTTTAAGCAGTAATTGGTGTTGTGCTTTGTACCCCTACCGTAATCCAGTTAACATAAGTGCCACTAGGGGGTGGCACGTAACAATTTGGTATGGTGCAGCAATTTATTTTCGCTGTGAACCTTGCTTTTCATGGCACGTTGACCTATGTATATATACTGTATTTAGTGTTTTAATTTAGACTAATAACAAAATCTTACATTACTTGACTGTGAACCCGAAGAATGTCTCGAAATAGCCTGAGTGAATTTAACTAAAATGAATTGGTAAACATTTCTGTATCCTTCCTACGTCCTTCGGTGACTGAATGCAGATCCTACTGTAAAGAAGCAATAGCCCATACCAATTGTTATGAACAAGGAGATATAAGATGAAAAATACTTTATACCACAAGAGGATAATCATTATTAACGATTATAACAATGATAATTGAAGAGAGCAATGAACAACATGTTTCGAGTCCACGAAACACTGCAGTGTAACCCCAAGGCATCGGACTCCCCTAATGCTTGCCACGGTGGGTGAGTGGTTATCGTGTCGGACTACCAACACCCGAGGTTGCAGGTTCGCTCCTGGTCGTAGTTAATGATTTTTGAAAGGCGACAAAAATCACGGCACGCATGCCATACGTTGTTGGCATGTTAATGAATCCATTTGAATTCAGTAGGCTGTGTTCATAGTTGCAAAATTATTCTCGGGATTTTCCACCAACACAGTTTTACATTTTTTATGAATGCAGCCTATTAGGCCTACCATTTATTTATTTATTTATTGAGGACAGGTTAGGGAAGGGTTTTTCGAAGGAAATTGGCCGTGGACCTGTTGAAAGGAACCATCCCGGCATATTCCTGGTGGTAATAATAATAATAATAATAATAATAATGTTACGGCTGTGAGTTTGTGTCATCGCTCGCCGCTTGAGTCACAACTGCCCCAGGGGCTGGGCTGTGACATGCCTCCTGTATTGCGTGTGCCTTATGCAACAGGGCTACTAAGACAAAGGGATAGTCCAGAAGATTCGTGACTGGACCAGCGATGGAAACCTCGAGAAGCCGTGGACCCTGGATGGATCTAGAACCATTTATTGAGTCACCGGCCTGCTATATAAGAGTGACCCGTGAAGCAGTAGTTGTTGTTGTGTTTTACGAGCTAGTGTGAGCGTTTATTCTGAGCGACAGAAGTGTGGTGACTTGCGAAACCCCTAGTGTAGCGGCGAAGTGAGGAACATACAGGGGACTGCCGTGTTCTGAGTAAGTGTGCTTTCACTGAGTGTCAGATATTGTGGTGTCGAAATTAAGTGACATTGTTTCTCCCAGCTGGTGAACAGCGCGCAGCAAGTGCTCGTAAGTACTGTAGTAGGCGCACATTAGAAAGAAGTCGCATGTAGTTCTGTCAAGGCCACTAGGCTCATTAGCGGCAGGATTAACTTCTGTGGTTTGTTGACAAGTGAAAGGGGCAAGAGCTCTCCACAAGCAAGAGACTTTGTAAACTGGAGTAAGGTTCCTAATTGCTTGTATTTGCTGATTAGTGTAATTATCTGGCCGCAATAAAGTTAATTACTTCTTTAAGCAGTAATTGGTGTTGTGCTTCCTACCCACCGTAATCCAGTTAACAAAAGTGCCACTAAGGGGGTGGCACGTAACAACTGGTGTCAGAAGGGGGATTACGAACTCAAGCACAACACCTGACGGTCCTGGTTTCAAAACCCGAGCAGGTCATTTTCTCTAATTTTCCTGTGAGTGCATGCCCTTTACAAGACAAACAACTAAAATGGAGGAGAAATTGGCAGCATTGCTAGAAAAGTTAACTGGCATGGAAGACGGCCAGAAGAAATTAGCCAAGGACCTTAAGGATGACCTGAAGAAGATGGAAGACGGTCAGAAGAAGATGGAAGACGGCCAGAAGAAATTAGCCAAGGACCTGAAGGATGACCTGAAGAAGATGGAAGACGGCCAGAAGAAGATGGAGGACGGCCAGAAGAAGATGGAGGACGGCCAGAAGAAGTTAGCAGAGGACCTGAAGGACGGCCAGAATAAGTTAGCAGAGGACCTAACCGCCAAATTTCTGGATGGCCAGAAAAATCTGGAAGAGTGTCTGCAGACGAAATTAGAGGAGAGCCAAAGGAAATTAGAACAGGGCCTACGTGAGGAAGTCGCAGCAGTGGAGGAGAAGTTCAACACCTTGCAAGTGGAAGTTGCCGAGCTGCGCCAACGCCCGCTGATGGGGGTGGAGGAGAAATTCAACGCCTTGCAAGTGGAAGTTGCCGAGCTGTGCCAACGACCGCTGATGGGGGTGGAAGAGAGATTCAACGCTCTACAAAAGGAATTTGCTGAGCTGCGCCGACTCCCGCCGACAGGGATGGAAGATAGATTCAAAGCCCTACAAGAGGAAGTCGCCGAGCTGCGCCGACGCCCGCCGACCGGGGTGGATGAGAGAGTCAAAGCCCTTCAAGAGAAAGTTGCCGAACTGCGCCAACGCCCACTCACGGGGGTGGAAGAGAAATTCAAAGCTCTTCAAGAGGAAGTTGCCGAGCTGCGCCGACGCCCGCCCACAGGTACACCGGGGACATCAGGAACGGGACAGAGCAGAGTGACGCACCCAACCTTCGACGGAAAGGTCCCGTGGAGCACCTACTTACGTCAGTTCGAGGCAGCCTGTTCCATAAATAACTGGAACAACACAGAAAAGGCTACAGCTCTCATTGTAGCGCTGAGAGGGGACGCCCTTAACGTCCTTCAGGCCATCCCGACTGGATCCCAGGACTACACCGCACTGATCGCCCATATGGAGTCCCGATATGGAGATAGCCATCTTCAGCAGGCCTACCAGATGCAGCTCCGGACCCGGGTACAGAAGACCGCGGAAACCCTGCAGGAGTTCGAGATGGACATCGCACGCCTCGTAAGGCTCGCCTACCCAACAGCGCCGGCCGACTTTCTGGAGCAGATAGCGACGCAGACTTTCACCGACGGGCTCCGGGACTCGGACACTCAACAGGCGCTGCGACTCGCGCGTAATAAGACCCTGGCAAATGCGCTGAGCCACGCACTTGAATTCGAGACGGCAAAACAGGCATCCAGAATGCACGCGCGGGTGCGTCAAGTGGACGTCGACGAACCAGCAAAAACCAACGAGACCAAGCCCCTGGCCGACGAATTAATGGAGGCGCTAAGCCGTTTCTTCAAGAATCGCAGTACCACCAACAAGAACGTAGCCGAAGGACATCCGGAGAGGCGGCCCGGAAGAGGACTACCGACCTGCTGGACCTGCCGTAAGAGAGGCCACCTGAGCAAGGACTGCGGTGATCGCCGCCGCCAAGAGTTTCCGTCGGGACAGTCAGTCGTAGGGAAACCGCACGGCCCAGGAAAGCAAGTATCAGCCAGCCATGAGGGGCGAAGGTTGGCTCGTGACAGTCGTCAAGCCCCGGCAGTCCAAGTTCGTGTGACGCAGTTACGGAGGGATAAAAGCAGCCTGATGGTCGACGGAGTCATCAACGGAGTGAGCTGGCCCATGCTAATCGACACGGGAGCATCGAGGACCATCGTCAGCCCCACCGTGATCCCGAAGTGGAGAGTGCAACCCACACAAAGGAACCTCCAGCTAATAACCGCGACCGGAGAGACTGCACCGGTACATGGCGAAGCATCACTGGAGTTCGTCATTGGTCGACGGGCGATAAAGCATCCAGTGCTTGTGGCTGACGTATCAAATGAAGTGATCATCGGACTGGACTTCCTGGACCAGAACAACATCATCTTGGATCTGAGTACCAACACTCTGCACTTCGGAAGGGAGGAACTTGCTTTGCGACCAGCACACGAGGCCGTCGCCGCACGACGAGTAAGGCTGAGAGAGGACGTCATCGTTCCCGCCAGGACGGAAGTCAGCGCTGCCGTAATTGTCGACGGAACAGCTGAGGGAGTGGCGGCTGTCATCGAACCAAAATATGAGGACATCCAGACAAAAGGATTGCTAGTTGCCAAGACTCTCATCAACACGACGTCTCGGCCGTACGTCCGCCTGTCCAACCTGAACGACTACGACATTACGGTTCACAGGGACACCAACCTAGGAGTCTGCGAGCCCGTTACCTGGATTGCCCGCATCACAGATACGAGAGACGGACACCTGCAGACGGACAACCGAGGAAGACGCACACTGCCAGAAGAACTACAGAAGCTGTACCAAGGATCCCAGGACCATTTAGACGAGGAACAATCACGCCAACTTCAGGACCTGCTACGCGAATTCCAGGATGTCTTCTCCGTGGGGAGCAAAGACTTCGGCAGGACAAGCTTGGTCCAGCACAGAATCGACGTTGGGGACAGCGCACCGATTAGGGCCCCATTCCGACGAGTCCCGCTCGCCAAGCAAGCCGAAGTCGACCGGATGGTAGAAGAGATGAAGGAGCAAGGGGTGATCGAGCCATCACATAGTCCTTGGAGTTCTCCGGTCGTGCTAGTGAAGAAGAAGGACGGTTCCACCAGGTTCTGCGTGGATTACAGGCGGGTGAATGACGTCACGAAGAAGGACAGCTACCCTCTACCCCGGATCGACGATACCCTGGACACCATATCAGGGTCGAGATGGTTCTCCACCTTGGATTTGAAGAGTGGCTACTGGCAGGTGGAGGTCAACCCAAAGGACCGCGAGAAAACGGCGTTCTCTGTGGGCAGCGGGCTCTGGCAGTTCACCGTCATGCCATTCGGTCTGTGCAACGCCCCTGCGACCTTCGAAAGGCTAATGGAGTCCATTCTGAGGGGACTACACTGGAAGACCTGCCTGGTCTACCTAGACGACGTCATCGTTCTGGGGAGAAGCTTCGAGGAGCACTACAGCAACCTGAAGGAGATCTTGTTGAAGCTACGGGCTGCCCAGCTGAAGTTGAGCCCCAAGAAGTGTCAGCTCTTCCAGAAGCGGGTCCAGTACCTTGGGCATATCGTCTCCGAGGAAGGGGTGCGCACCGACCCAGAGAAGACCGCAGCTGTGAGGGAGTGGCCAGTTCCGAAGGACAAGTCCCAACTACGAAGCTTCCTGGGACTCTGCACTTATTACCGTCGCTTCGTGAGGGGATTCGCCGACATCGCCAAACCTTTACATCGACTGACTGAGAAGGACCAACTCTTCACGTGGACAGCAGAATGCCACAGTGCCTTCGAACAACTCAAGCAGGCTCTGTGCACCGCGCCTATTTTGGCCTACCCCAGACCTGGAACAAGGTTCATCGTCGATACCGATGCCAGCGACTTTGGCATAGGGGGAATCCTGTCGCAAGTAGTGGACGGCGAGGAAAGAGTAGTGGCCTACTTCAGCAAGGCCTTGTCAAAGCCAGAAAGGAACTACTGCGTCACCAGGAAGGAGCTGCTCGCCATCGTGAAGACCATTGAACACTTCCACAAGTACCTGTACGGGCAAGAATTTCTCATCAGGACCGACCATGCATCCCTGCGGTGGCTCCTGAACTTCAAGCAGCCCGAGGGTCAACTCGCGCGGTGGTTAGAGAGGCTTCAACAGTACAACATTGAGATTCAGCACAGGAAAGGCCAACTGCATTCTAACGCCGACGCCCTGTCACGAAGACCGTGCCCCGAAGACTGCACCTTCTGTGCCCGAAGGGAGGAGAACACCGGGATACTGTGCCGACGGACTACTGTGGAACTTCAAGGGAACTGGAGCCGCGAATCTTTCACGCGGGCACAAGCAGAGGATGATGACCTGGGACTGATAGCCGAATGGAAGAGGGCCTGTGTCCCCAGACCCGGGTGGAACATTGTGAGTGACTGCAGCCCAAAGTTTAAGTCCTACTGGGCACAGTGGGACTCGCTGATTGTAAGGGATGGCCTCATCTGCCGTACCTGGGAGAGCACCGACGGGAAGACTTCTCGGGAACAAGTCGTCGTTCCAAAGGCTATGACGGAGGAAGTCCTGAAGGAAGTTCATGGAGGATCATCTGGTGGACACCTAGGGATAAAGAAGACCCTGGAGAAGCTGAGAGAGCGGTTCTACTGGATCGGATGCCGAACAGGCGTGGAGAACCACTGCGCGAGGTGCCACGATTGCGCAGCCAGCAAGGGCCCAGGACGAAGACGACGGGGTCCACTGAAGACCTACAACGTGGGCGGCCCCATGGAGAGAGTGGCCATCGATGTTGCTGGCCATTCCCGTTAAGCGAGGCAGGGAACCGCTACATATTAGTCGTCAGCGACTACTTTACCAAATGGCCGGAGGCGTATGCGCTCCCTAACCAAGAAGCCGCGACGATTGCAGAAACCCTGGTGAAAGAATTCGTCAGCCGGTACGGAGTACCCCTGGAGCTGCACTCCGACCAAGGGAGGAACTTCGAGTCGCAGGTGTTCCAGAACCTATGCCAGCTGCTGGGAATCCGGAAGACAAGGACGACGCCGCTACACCCTCAGTCCGACGGGATGGTAGAGCGATTCAATCGCACCATCGAGAACCATCTCCGAATAGTCGTCAGCGAGCACCAGAGGGATTGGGACAAACATCTTCCACTATTTCTCCTGGCCTACCGCGCCGCCGTGCATGAAGCCACCGGGTGCACACCAGCCCGGGCCATGTTTGGGAGGGAGCTCCGTCTACCTGTCGATCTTGCCTTCGGCCGACCTGGGAATGATCCGATCCCGGTAAGCCAGTATTGTCAAGAACTGGTCGACCAACTGGAGGACGTGCACGCGTTCGCGAGGAGGAAACTGCGGATCGAGACCGACCGAATGAAGACCCGATACGACCAGCAGACGGATGCCGGCGGATTCCACGAGGGCGACCTGGTCTGGCTCTTCAACCCATTACGGAAGAAAGGCCTGTCACCCAAACTTCAGAAGTCCTGGGAGGGCCCGTACCGAGTCGTGAAACGGATCAACGATGTCGTCTACAGGATCCAGCGGAACCCGAGGGCGAAGATGAAGATCGTGCATCGAGATCGCCTGGCAGCCTACGGAGGGACACAGACGGACCAATGATTGATCGGGACGATCAGCCTTTTTAGGAAGGGGGTGGTGTTACGGCTGTGAGTTTGTGTCAACGCTCGCCGTTTGAGTCACAACTGCCCCAGGGGCTGGGCTGTGGCATGCCTCCTGTATTGCGTGTGCCTTATGCAACAGGGCTACTAAGACAAAGGGATAGTCCAGAAGATTCGTGACTGGACCAGCGATGGAAACCTCGAGAAGCCGTGGACCCTGGATGGATCTAGAACCATTTATTGAGTCACCGGCCTGCTATATAAGAGTGACCCGTGAAGCAGTTGTTGTTGTTGTGTTTTACGAGCTAGTGTGAGCGTTTATTCTGAGCGACAGAAGTGTGGTGACTTGCGAAACCCCTAGTGTAGCGGCGAAGTGAGGAACATACAGGGGACTGCCGTGTTCTGAGTAAGTGTGCTTTCACTGAGTGTCAGATATTGTGGTGTCGAAATTAAGTGACATTGTTCCTCCCAGCTGGTGAACAGCGCGCAGCAAGTGCTCGTAAGTACTGTAGTAGGCGCACATTAGAAAGAAGTTGCATGTAGTTCTGTCAAGGCCACTAGGCTCATTAGCGGCAGGATTAACTTCTGTGGTTTGTTGACAAGTGAAAGGGGAAAGAGCTCTCCACAAGCAAGAGACTTTGTAAACTGGAGTAAGGTTCCTAATTGCTTGTATTTGCTGATTAGTGTAATTATCTGGCCGCAATAAAGTTAATTACTTCTTTAAGCAGTAATTGGTGTTGTGCTTCCTACCCACCGTAATCCAGTTAACAAAAGTGCCACTAAGGGGGTGGCACGTAACAATATTAATAATAATAATAATAATAATATCGTATGGCCTTGGTTGCCGGGTGCAAGCATTGTTATTTGAGGTCCAGAGGACAGCTTCTGAAATTCAGCGCTTGATTTTTGACGATTCGTGTGACATTAAAAACTGTGTGGAATCACATGAGAATGAAGATACCGGTAGTGAAAGTAGTGACAATGACACCAGGGAACAGGATGTCTCGGAAGTTATAGAAATCCCCACCGATGCGTGTGATGTAGTCGGAGTTGTAGATGATTTCATTTTAGGAAAACAATATTAAAGTAACATCAATAATTTCAAATTGGTTCTTGATTAATTAACAAACCATTTAGAACTTCGCATGTATCATGTTTCTACAACAAATTATGTGCTAAAGATGCATTTATTTTTCAGAAAAGTCTAAAATATTTTTATAAAAATATTTGATAAAATATATATATTTAAAATGATGATATTGACTCTTTTATTTATATCAAAATAATGTAGGCTATATTTCGAAGCAAAAACATACACTATATTGGGAAATGCATTGGTAATACTCAGTGGGTAACTACGGGGGGTGATCAGGGGGATGAGAGCCAAGTAATTACGTTATTTGATAAAATACTTATTTGGATTATGTAGGCCTACGTTTATAATTGTGGACATTTATCTTTACTTGTGTAAAATATTTAATGTCAGACCAACCAAAACTGCTTATTTCCGTGCTTCATTGGAAGATGCAAGTAAAACGTACCAAATGCTAACGAGATCAAACATGAAACCATGTAGGTTTGCTTACATTGATCGTAGGCTATTATTTTTCCCTCCGCACAGAGCAAAATCAAACACATGACCTAAACAGAAAGCGAAAGCAGAAAACAAACTCAAAACCGAAAATACAAAGCAAAAAGGGAAATTTCAAAAAAAAAAAAAGATGCAAAAGTAGAAAACAAAAAAAAAGCATAAATAAAAAAAATAAGAAACAATACAAAGCCAAAGGAGTCTCTGAGGCTTAGGCGGCAGCACGCCACCCTCTCACCACTGGGTCCGTGGTTCGAATCCCTATCACTCCATGTGAGATCTGTGCTGGACAAAACAGAGGCAGACAGGTTTTTCTCCGGGTACTCCGGTTTTCCCTGTCACAATTTCATTCCAACAACACTCTCCACTATCATTTCATTTCATCTGTCATTCATTTAATCATTGCCCAGAGGAGTGCGACAGGCTTCGGAAGCCGGCACACTTCATATCCTCGCCGCTAGATGGGGGCTTCATTCATTCAATTCCTGACCCGGTCGGAGACTGGAAGCAGGCTGTGGATTTTCATTTTCACAAAACCAAAAACGCAATTAGAACAGATTAGACTCCGCTCCTCCCCCTCAAGAAGCAAGACTTAGTTACACCACTGGTTATACTGCTTACTTAAACCTATAGTAAGGCGCCTGTTAATACTTTAATGTATTGTAACATGTTTTCGATAAATCTTTGGGCTCATCGTCAGCTTAAATGTAAGGAAATGCATAATTATTACAAAACTTATATGTAAACTTATAATTAATAAAAACTCAGCAATATAAAATAAGTAAACAATGTAAATAAATAAATAAATAAATAAATAAATAAATAAATAAATAAATAAATAAATACTTTTTATAAATACATAAATATTTTGCCTACAACATAAGAAACAAGATGTTCAGTAAAGAACATATAGCCTACTTTCTCCTAAATGCATGGGTATTGATATAACTCTTTGTCCTTTTCAAGGAGTATGATTGAATGTTGGTTGTAGTAGTTTGTTGAAATACAACGTGCTATAGGGATATTAAACATGAATATGAGGTGCCCTTTGCTAGTGCTACCTCTGTACCAAATTTCGTTCAATTCGGTTTCGCCGTGTTTGAATTGATAGGGGGAATCGATTTGCACACATACTTGGCCACCATCTGCAAACTATTGGGCTGATATTCTTGCAGTTTGGTCAGAATATGTTTCCCACATAAAGATATGGTGTTGCAAAATTTGGTAGAGACTAGATTATTAGGTTGGTCGTAATTACATTTTAGCTTTTAACATTTGGGTGGCCACGATTACGTTTCCGTCAAGATAGCGGTGATATAAAACATGACACTGAGGTGCCTCTTGCTAGTGCTACCTCTGCACCAAATTTCGTTCATTCGGTTCCACCGTGTTCGAATTAATAGGGGGAATCAATTTTGACATAAAGATGGCCGCCATCCGCAAACTATTAGGCTAATGACCTATTAGATTGGTCAAAGGATGCTCCCTCCATAAAGGTATGTTGTTGCAAAGTTTGGTAGAGATCGAATGGTTATGTTAGTCGTAATTTGATTTAAGCTTTAAACATTTGTGTGGCCGCTATTACGTTTCTGTCAATATGGCGGCGATATTAATCATGACACTGAGATGCCCTTTGCTAGTGCTATCTCTGTACCAAATTTCGTTCCATTCTGTTTCACCGTGTTTGAATTAATAGGGGGAATCGATTCTGACACAAAGATGGCCGCCATCCGCAAACTATTAGGCGAATGACCTATTAGATTGGTCAAAGGATGCTCCCTCCATAAAGGTATGTAGTTGCAAAATTTGGTTGAGATCGGATGATTAGGTTAATCGTAATTTGATTTAAGCTTTGAACATTCGTGTGGCCGCCATTACGTTTCAGTCAAGACGGCGGCGATATAAAACATGACACTGAGGTGCCCTTTGCTAGTGCTACCTCTGTACCAAATTTCGTTCCATTAGGTTCCTCCGTGTTCGAATTAATAGGGGGAATCAATTTTGACATAAAGATGGCCGCCATCCGCAAACTATTAGGCTAATAACCTATTAGATTGGTCAAAGGATGCTCCCTCCAAAAAGGTATGTTGTTGCAAAGTTTGGTAGAGATCGGATGGTTATGTTAGTCGTAATTTAACTTAAGCTTTGAACATTTGTGTGGCCGCCATTACGTTTCTGTCAATATGGCGGCGATATAAAACATGACACTGAGATGCCCTTTGCTAGTGCTTCCTCTGTACCAAATTTCGTTCCATTAGGTTCCTCCGTGTTCGAATTAATAGGGGGAATCAATTTTGACATAAAGATGGCCGCCATCCGCAAACTATTAGGCTAATAACCTATTAGATTGGTCAAAGGATGCTCCCTCCAAAAAGGTATGTTGTTGCAAAATTTGGTAGAGATCGGATGATTAGGTTAATCGTAATTTGATTTAAGCTTTGAACATTTGTGTGGCCGCCATTACGTTTCCGTCAAGATGGCGGCGATATAAAACATGACACTGAGGTGCCATTTGTTAGTACTACCTCTGTACCAAATTTCGTTCCATTCGGTTGCACCGTGTTCGAATTAATAGGGGGAATCGATTTTCACACAAAGATGGCCGCCATCCGCAAACTATTACTCTGATGACCTATTAGTTTGGTAAAAGGATGCTCCCCCCATAAAGGTAAGTTGTTGCAAAATTTGGTGGAGATCGGATGATTAGGTTAGTCGTAATTTGATTTAAGCTTTGAACATTTGTGTGGCCGCCATTACGTTTCCGTCAAGATGGCGGCGATATAAAACATGACACTGAGGTGCCTTTCGTTAGTACTACTTCCGTACCAAATTTCGTTCCATTCGGTTGCACCGTGTTCGAATTAATAGGGGGAATCGATTTTCACTCAAAGATGGCCGCCATCCGTAAACTATTACGCTGATGACCTATTGGTTTGGTCAAAGGATGCTCCCCCCATGAAGGTATGTTGTTGCAAAATTTGGTAGAGATCGGATGATTAGGTTAGTCGTAATTTGATTTAAGCTTTGAACATTTGTGAGGCCGCCATTACGTTTCCGTCAAGATGGCGGCGATATAAAACATGACACTGAGGTGTCCTTTGCTAGTGCTACCTTTGTACCAAATTTCGTTCAATTCGCATTCACCGTGTTCGAATTGATAGGGGGGGACAGACATTCAGAGTACACACACTCACACACACACAGACACACACACACAGACACACACACAGACTCACACACACACATACACACACACAGACAGACACACTTTTTTCGCCCTGTGTTGATCTCATAAGTCTACTTTCATTTTTTGCAAAAATCGAAAGTAGGCTAATCATTTTTTGCAAAAATCGAAAGTAGGCTAAAAATCGTCTGTTTTTTTTGGGGGTGCAAATTATTTCATTTTTGGCGTTAGAAATTCCAAACGTGCCCCATGAGGGTATGGATTAACAAGATAAGATCTTCGGTTCTGAGATTAATAATATACAAGTTTTATAAATTAATCCGTCAAGAACTGGTATCAACAGGTCCCCCCTCCCCGGTTTTACTGCACTTGGCATGCACTTGGCTGTACCACAACCTTCCCCCTTGCTCCCCCTGTGACCAAGCTCTTGACAGCAAGCCCCCTACCCAGTGTTGTATGATACACTGTTTCTCTTGAGCTCTTTACTAAATAGAATTTCCACATTGAACTCTGTTCTGTCATGATCAGTGTCCAATTTCTGGGATTTTGTCTATTGTAATGAAATTGTACGCACTCCCTCGTTCGCGCTACGGTACTTCAGCTAAATAACACGGTCGAACACAAAACGATAAGCTTTCCACACCCTTCTCTCGGTGACAAACAGGACCGCTCATAATAGTGCAACCACAAGGAAGGTAGACCGACTACTGTTGGTGTGAATTCATCGCTTTTAAATAGTAGGATACCCCCCGTGACGAGGTAGTGGGGCGCAAAGTATCACACGGCCCAGGTGCGACACAAACAACCGTCTTATGTTTCCGGTGAGATGTTACATAGAACACGACCGACAACAGATAGCCTGCCCGGCCTGCCGGCCCTACAGACGTGTGGCATAACACGACGGGAAGATGTGTGGACATTTACTGCAGGCACAATGACTGGATTGAAAGTGGTCTGTTAAAGAGCAGCATTTATTTACTTCTGTATTTATTTCTTTACATATTTGTTTATTCATTCATTTATTTATTGGGCGGCTTCGGTGGCGTAGTCGGTAGCATGCTGAGCTTCTATGCCCAAGATAGCGGGTTCGAACTCGGCCGAAGCCATCAGATTTTTTAAGAGCGTTAAAAATCCCTCAGTATGCCTTCCTTCGGAGGGGAAGTAAAGCCGGCGGTCCCATGTCATAGATTTATGGCATGTTAAAGAACCTTCCACTAATTACGTCTGTGTGAAGCTAAATTGTATAGGTTAGGAATGTAAACAACGCTCTCAGGTTTCTACGTTCGTTGCCAAGAGCCGACTGCGGTGGCGTCTAGTACCTAAGTTCTTAACGAGGCCTAGTAGTCGTTGACGGTGGCGTTTGGCGGCAAAAGTAGGAACTATTTGAAAAATTCAAAGTTGCAGTCCTTACTTGAATTTTAAAACAGATACACACACTAATACAGACATCACAATTAACACCGGTTATCAGACAGATCCTACACACAGCCAAAGTACACGGGGCTACATGACCGCGTTGTCGCAGCCCCTTAACTGAAGAACCAACCAACCAACTGTAATCAAACCTGAACTCTCTATGCTTCAGAGACACTCGATCTCCAACACAAAACACTAAAACACCAAATAGAAATGAAAGAACGTGAAATAATGAGAAAAATCCTTGGACCGAGAACAAAAGATGGTGTACATTATCCAAAGCCTAATACAGAAATATACAAAAAGCATTCCAAAATCACAGACACAATGCGATTGCGAAGAATCCAATTTATTGTGGGACACATAGAAAGAATGGACCCGAACAGACTGACACACAAAATACATACTTTCTTAAATAACAAGGCTACTAGGCCGAATTGGTATAAATTTACAGAAGAAGACTTAAAGGAATTAGGATCAACAAACTTCCATGACCGGAAGGAAATCAGGAAAATCACTCAGACGCGGGGTTTCGAGGAAGAAGAGAAGAAGACTACACAACATGGATGGTCAGAGCAACGGAAACAGACCAACTCGTTGCGAATGAAGGAATACTGGGCCAACAGGAAGGCTAGAAAGTGTTGATTTCGCGTGGTCCTAAGTGACATATTTGCGAAGAAGAAGAAGAATAAGATGAAGAAGAAGAGGAAGAAGAAGAAATAAGTAAGTAATTTAATGATTTGTTTATATATATTACTAGCTATTTTACCCGGCGTTGCCCGGGAGGTATCTTTACATGATAGAGCATTTTAGAGATCATTAAGGGTTGAGTTTAGAGAATATATTTCTCATCTTACGAAATATATTAGAACCTAAGGAAGCACAATGTGTTCAGAATCAGTGCATCTTATTTGACATTATACTGGGATTATACGTTGCTGCATTTTCTTTAACTAGATCAGATAATAAGTTATGCATGTAAATTATTTTTACAGCAATGCTGATCCCTAATTTTAAACTATGGTACACACTGACCTATGTACAGGAATAAGTCGTTTCTCGTTATTCACGCCATTTGTGCGGGGTGTAAGAACTTGAGTATATTTGACTCCAGAATATCTTCCAATCAGTGAATAATTGTTCCCCGTCAAGAAAATAGGAGCAACATTTAAAGAATAATAGTGATAATTATGAGAACAAGACGTCATAATTACCCCCTTTACATCAACAATAAACACTATCAGGAAAGGAATTGTTCATATACAGCCCTTTCTATTATTGTTGCATTCCCTGCTTGGGCCGATAACCTAGATGTTAGGCCCATTAAAACAACAAATATCATCATCATCATCATATCATTTTCTGCTACGCTATTGTACTCCACAGTACTTTAGAACTAGGTTTACAGTGGGTTAATACTGCACTTGAGTAACATCAGAGCCCAGGAGTACTAGCCTATATTTTAAACTCACATAGGGTAAAAGTGAATATAGCCTACTCTGCAAAATATATTGGCATGTATCTTTCTATGACATGTAAAGATACCTCTCGGGCAACGGACAGTAGAGGTACAAACTGTGAACAATAAAACAATGCAGCATAAAGACATTAAGGTTAATTATAAACGTCAACACAGCAGTAGTACAGTAACTTAGTACAGACTTTCACGGAAAGTCTAACACTACAATGTATTACACGTGATACCTACCATCATAAGCTAAATATTCAAAATCTCCCGTAAAAGCAGCGGCATCAGGACTATAAAATTAGATCCAAATGACACATCGGATTGGGTGCCCTGAAAACTATACGAATTAAATAAAAGTATGCATAAAATGAAAAATCATCTAGACCACATCGTGGATTAGTGGCTAACATTCTCGGCTATCGTCTTGGAGGTCCGAGTACGAATCCCAGCTCTGCCAAGAAATTATGGTCTGAGGGCTGGAACTGGGTACACTGTACCTCCCGAAGCAAAACTTGGATGTGGTTTTCCGAGGTTTCTCATATCCACTACAATCAAATGTCATGATTATTCCTAACTGAAGGCCACAGCAACCTTCTTTCCAATCCTCATCTAAATTACAAATACACGCACTACTACAGAAATCAAAGTAACACAGTTTGAGATCAATTCCACACACACTAAAGTTCATGGGTTACATGACCAAGCTGTCGCAAAGCCACAATCAACAACAACAAAAACGAAATCATTTGAGCTCAGTTGATCTTAATACTAAGTTTAGTGATGATATCTCCAGGCGTTGTGACGTTATGCCGGGCTAGCCAATGCATTTCTTTTAGTCTACTTTCGATTTTTGCAAAAAATGAAAGTAGATTTATGAGATCTACTCGGATCAAAAGTTGTCAGTCTGTCTGTGTGTGTATACCTGTCAACCCCGTTCAAATCAAACACGATGAAACCGAATTGAACGAAATTTGATACAACGGTAGCTCTAGCAAAGGGCACCTCAGTGTCCAAAACTGAATGGCGGCCACTAAAACGTTCAAAACGTATAATCAAATTACGACTAAACTAATCGTCCGATCTCTGCCAAATTTGGTAACAACATACCATCGTATGGGACGCGTTTTGCGCCCAAACTACAAGGTCATCAGCCGTACAATTTCAGGATGGTTACCGTGTGAAATATGCAAGCCTTACATTCAATAACTTTGAACCCACCAGTTCCAATTATCGAAGCAAGAATGGTTTAAACTATCCTAGAGGACGTGGCACGTTTGGAATTTTAAGTTCATATTATAATATTACGCGGTAGCAGTGGCTTTAAAATGCCGAGCTGTCTCGGTTACAAGACTAGATGGCAGGTGATATCTTGTGCCCGACCTATATTTCACTAGTTTGAGTATTACATGCAATATAGCCTACCGATAGAAATAACATAAACTTTGTATGAAATGCATTATAATAAACAAGATGTTCAGTAAAGAACATATAGCCTACTTTCTCCTAAATGTATGAGTATAGTTATAACTCGTTGTTATTATCAAAGAGTATAATAGAACTATTCTTTGTTGAAGACCTTAGAAAAGATTTACCTCTACCAAACGCCACAACCTAGATAAAAACTGCTACCATCATTGAAGAAAGAAAGAAAGAAAGAAAGAAAGAAAGAAAGAAAGATAAGAAGTATATCAAGAATGTTATGGATCTGGAGACATAATCGACCGGACTAGCTGCGTGGCTCAGCGGTAACGTTCTCGCTTGCTGGGCCCTAGGTTGCAGGTTCGTATCCTGGCGCAGTCAGCTGGCATTTGAGGGTGCACAAATGCGAGGGAGCCGTGTCAGTACATTTACTGGCACGTTAAAGATCCCCTTCGGGCCAAAATTTCGGCACCCCGGTGTCTCTAAAAGCAGCAGTAGTTAAAAGGGATGTAAAACCAATAACATTATTATTATTATTATTATTATTATTATTATTATTATTATTATTATTATTATTATTATTATTATTATTATTATTATTACATATACGACCTGCCGTGGGCAACATCCAACTTTGAGTTGAGGCATGTCTTTACACGTCTGGTTGTGCATGTCTTTCACAACCCTAATTGAATTAACAAATCTTTCCATGACCCTACAGAGACGTGTGTATACAAACTATGTGGATATTTTCGATTGCTATTTGCCTGAAATAAAAGTAGTAATTAATAACCTGAACTAACACCAACGGCTTGAATTCAGTTACTATGTGAAATCGTTTTGTTCTTTACTTCAAATAACATTTTCAAGTAACGCAAAATAGGCTGTTACAAACCCTTTAAAATAAAAAGTAAAAATATATCGTAGTATCATCTTGTCATTCTTCAAATTCGATGCGCATAGAATGCCAATGGTATAGTAATCAATGGAGCCCCACTTAGACTAGTCGTGACATCTAGTGGTGAAATATCGAACAATAAAATCCTAACAGGGCGAGTGCATTCTAGCGGCCAGAAGAAGAAACTTTTCAATAAAATCTGGAAGTTAATAAGTACGTCGGCGTGCAGTTACCTTTTTATTAAAGATAAATCGCACAAATTGTGCATATTGATGAAAACAAACTGTCATTCACAAAATTTTACAATGGATGATCCCCGATTTGCACAAGAAATTACGTGGTATCTACTACATTGCACCCCGCATAATTTACATACGCAGGATTCATCAGGGTCATGAAAGTACTCGGTATTACACAGTTTATGGTGATACCCATGTACTGCCATCGAATTGACAAAGTGTCGCAAGTCTTGATTTGTGTTCATCCATGTCCTAGTCATCATGGCCTCCGTGGTGTAAAACTCGAACCAGATTTCGTCCCTTTTCTGTATTCTTTCCTGCATTAGTTTTTTCCAGGCGTCTGTGGATGGTAGCCCTCTCTTCATCCGGAGGTCCTCAATGAAGAAGGTCTCCCTGGCGAGTTCATATGCTAATCTTGATTTTGTATATTTCGATATCCCCAGGGTAGCCTTCAGGAAGCGCGATTTGACTGCTTCAAGCGTCCTCAAGTCTGCCAGGGTAATTTCTCCCATATGATTTCAAGTCCATATGTGGCGATGGGCGTTATTTTTGCGTCGAATAATGTCATAGCAGTTCCCAAAGAGAGCTTCGTGATTGTTTTGATGTCATATATGGCTTTGGTAGCGGCTATTGCTCGAGATTTTATGTGGACTCTGTAGGCTCTTGGTGTTGTTTGCATTGTCAATCCTAGATATTTAAATGTTTTGACTGACTTAAGGGGAGTCGTTCCTAGGAATATCCTGCCTCCTGAAGCCTCTCTGCCTCCTTTCCGAAACGTCATTTTCACTGTTTTCTCTGTGTTTATTTTCATCTTGTTGTCCTTTGCCCACCTATCTAGATTGTCTAAGGCTTTTTGAACTTCAGTAATGGATCTCGTGCCAATGACCATATCATCTGCGTATAATAATATTGTGAGATTTGCTGTTCCTTGCCTAGTTGCCATCACCACATCATATGTCGCTATGTTGAACAGGAGGGAGCTAAGTGGGTCTCCTTGAAGTACTCCATTGGTTTGCATTATCAAATTCGAGGTTGAGACACTGTCATCTATTTCTATGAAGTTTGTCGTCAGAATGTTACTTATCAGGTTCGTTAGTTTATTACCCTCACCCACTATGGATTCCAGTTTTGCGAGTATTAAAGGCCTGCTTAACATGTCAAATGCTTTTGCATAATCAACAAAAACAACATGAAATTTTCCACCAGTGTGTCGTAGTGTTTCTTCAATGTCATTGAGTAAGTTGGTAATGGCATGAAAGGCACTCCGTCCTTTACGAAATCCAAACTGTTCATCTGGGAGTTTATGGTCTACTTCTTCTGTGATCCTCTTCGTAAGGAGCTTTGTCATTATTTTCATCATGGTCTTTTCTATAGCAATCCCTCTGTAGGAGTTCGGATCTGACTGGTCACCTTTCCCCTTAAACATCACTTTGATAGTCGAAATTCTCCATGCTGAGGGGATGTTACCCATTTGAAGACAAAGATTCATTAGGTCCGAAATTGCTGAAAGTAATACCTCTGATGAGTCTTTCACATGTTCATTGCATATACCGTCGGGTCCAAAGGCCTTACTGTTTTTTAGTGACATAATAGCTTCGTGCACTTCCTCCATTGTGAACGGGTCAGTTTCTTTTTGGTATGTTCCTGACAAAGCTACCACGGGATTGCCAAGATCTTCTTCAACGTTTAGTATGTTCCTGAAGTATTCTTCCCATTCAATCATTTCTATTTTTCCACTATATTGTATTTTCCTAGGGTTCAATGCTAGAAATGGATCGCTGACAGCTTCTTCTATTATCCTTCTCGCCTCTTTTTCCAGATATTAATTTCGTTTTACAGATAAGAGCATTTTGTATTCCTTCTTAATGATGCTGTAATGTTTTATTGCCTCCTGGTTCTGATTGAATTTTGCTGCATGCATGGCCTCAAGGACGCTTCTTCTCAACAAATAGCATTCTCTATCAAACCATAAAATGCAGATTTAATTGTCTTTTCCAGGGATAAGGCGGCTGCGTCAATATTGTTTTTCTCCATACAATTATCAGGTTCTTTCCATTCCTCAAAGTTCTGTTTAAGAACATCTTTATCGATCTGTCGAGAAGGATTAGTATATTCAGGTTTTTCTCTCTTATCCAATCTTGAGATGTTAAAGTGGGTCGAGACTGGACAATGCTTCTTTATCAGCGCCTCCTCTGAAGTGAGGCATACAGTGTAGTTCAGAAGCTTAATGTTGCAGCCTTTATAAAAAACTAAATCTATTGTGCTAAACCCTGAATGTGCAAAATAAGTTCTGTCTTCAACCTTGTTAACAAGGATAAAACCTTCCTCTGTCATTAGTTCAAGAAGTTCTTTCGCTCTTTGATTATCAATGTCTAGTCTGCAGTTTAGGTCTCCAGCCAGTATTATGTCTCTGCCTAGAGCTACGTGTCCCAAGGAAAGCATGATGGTTGCTATCAACTCTTCAATAGGTGTTAGTGGCGGTGCATATATGGCAATCACTGATATCCATTCGAAGTTTATTATCAACGTGTCATGCTATTGATGCGTACTCTGAATTTTACCTAGGCTGGGTTTGTAGTAGCAGGAGGTGCCACGCATTGGTCTACCTCTTGACCCTTGTGTTGCAGGTATATGCTGTGCGTAGAATCCATTAATGTCTATGGGTTTGGTCGAAAGAGTCTCTAGTAATATAAGTATATCATGAGAATGCAGTAGGTTATTGTTAGTGAATGTTGTGGCGCTCTTAAGACCCTCAACATTCCAGAGTAAGACGTGAAGCTGGTTAGGCTGGAAGTGAAATTCCTCTATTGCGGGAGCGAAAAAGCCGATATCGTCTCACGATGACACCACTCGGCCACGCTCCTGGAACGTAGACCTTTGGAAGTTCATGTAGAGGTATAACTACTCTTAGAGCTTTTAACCTCGTCGCTGGTAGGAAGTTCTTCACACTCGATTATATTTGTCACATGAAGATTGGTTAGGTGGCGCTGCACCATTTCTATTGTAGCGTTATGGTGGAGTCGCCCTATGTATAACCATGCTCTTGGTTCTGCCGCATGTAATTCTGTTATATTTGACGTACTACCATTTTTGGAGTTGATCAAGCATGGGTCTACTGTTGTCGAGATTGATGACTGCGAGTTCAAGTACAGGGGTTTACGTTGTGCAGGTCGATAATCGACAATCCGATCTTTGTATGCACGGCTTTGATACATCAAAGGTTCCATAGATGTCGTATTAGAGGTGATTGCTTGCAAATCGTCCTTACCACATCGGCTGATAAGTTCAGTATCATGAATGGAAGTTCTCTTATTAATTTCCTCACATACCATCCTCTTAAGATTGACTGTTAAAGTCTCAACCATGGCTTGCATATCCTGCGTTAATTTCCTTGTAATTCTTACCTCCATGTCGTGTTCGGGGAGATGATCTATTTTGCCCAATTGGAGGTTGACCGGTTGGCCACTAGATTGCTCCTGACCCAGAACGTGCTGTTCTGAAAGCATGGCCTCATCTCTCACCTCGAAAGGTGTAATCTCCATGCCATGTCCGTTGCTCCCAGAACTGTTCTGCGAGTGTCCGCTAGATAGCACCTGATGATGACCACGTTGTTCTGTACCAATTGCATCAACTCGTCGCTCACTAGGTGTCGTCTTCGAGTTCATTCCTTCATTCTTCTGAATGTTCTGTGATCCGTCATGCGACTGACTATTGCTATGTAAACTAGGCGAGTTGCCGTGAGATGGCGCCACCAGTTCAGTAGGTATTCTATCTAACATGGATATACCATCCTTTTGGATAACCTCATTGACCTCTTGCTGAGGAAACTGATTTCTCGTACTATTGTTAGTAACTAGCATGATTTTCATGTCATTAAAACAATTTACAATGACACTCACCATTTTATGAATATTATCTTTAGTTTCTTTCTTCATATATCAACCTACATCAGCGGTATTCTGTAGAAATCTGAGAGCAATTTGCAACCGACTTTCGATCTCGTCCGCCATCTTAGCATTTTGGCAGCTAGATGTCTCGAGTAAATCTGCTGGCGAATTATGTTTTAATTAAATATATATTTTACACCATAATATGCACAATATAACGCTTAATTTTAAAACATATGAGTCATTACAAAACAATAAACATATAACATTTCAAGCAAAAAACCTAGTTCTGATCGGGTTTGAACCATAGGCATTCGTTCGATAGGCTAACGCTCTACCACTGAGCTAATTGTGTCAACGAATATCGTTCTATATAAAATGACTTACATAGAACTTGTTAGCAAATAATGATTTATACTAAACGATTTCATCACTGGAGTATATTATTTATATATAAAGCATTTCATACAAAGTTTATTTATTTTCTATCAGTACGCTATATTGCATACAATACTCAAATTAGTGAAATATAAGTCAGGCACAAGATATCCGCTGCCATCTTGTCTTATTACTGAATCAGCTCAGCTTTTTAAAATCACGTCTGCACTATAGTATTACAAAATAAACTTTTAATTTCGAACGTGCCTCTTCCTTTAGAGCAGTTAAAACGATTCTCGGCTCGATAATCGGAACTGGTGGGTCCCATGATATGGATTATAAAGTTTGCATAATTCGCACGACCGCCATCCTGAAATGGTATGGCGGACGACCTTGTAGTTTGGTCACAAGACGCATCCTATACGAAGGTATGTTGTTACCAAATTTGGTAGAGATCGAATGATTTGGTTAGTCGTTATTTGATTTTAAATTTTGAACGTTTGAGTGGCCGCCATTCAGTTTTAGTAAAGATGGCGGCGATATAAAACATGACACTGAGGTGTCCTTTGCTAGTGCTACCTTTGTACCAAATTTCGTTCAATTCGCATTCACCGTGTTCGAATTGATAGGGGGACAGACATTCAGAGTACACACACACTCACACACACACACACACACACACACACAGACTCACACACACACATACACACACACACACACAGACTCACACACACATACACACACACAGACAGACACACTTTTTTCGCCCTGTGTTGATCTCATAAGTCTACTTTCATTTTTTGCAATAATCGAAAGTAGGCTAAAAATATACTCCACTGAAGAAATCGTTAAGTCCAAATCATTATTTGCTAAGGCGTTGTATGTAAGTGAATTTATAACGTCGAATTTCAGGACATGTTTGGGTGTGTGGTAAAGAGTTAGTATTCTTTTTCTCGCTTGGTTGGGGTTCGAAATCTATCAAAGTTGGATTTTCTTGCAGGTTTTTATATTTGTTTTGTAATTACTCAGACGTTATATCGTGCATATTATACTCACATACAATAACCGGCACAAAGAGTATAAAATTAGACTCAAAATCACGTCTCGTTTCGGACCCCACAAACTACCTCTATAAATAAAACAGTTCATGTAGAGACTAACATAGACTAACATCGCTCGGCGTTGACCGTGTTTTATAAGACATATTTAGGTTTTACTTGTTAACCGTTGGAGATACACGAAAAGTGATAAGGACCTTTCGGATAGAAAGTTAAATTTTAAAGCTCGTATGTTCCATCAAAAGTTTGCTATTTCTTAGCGTTCTCTTTTTATTTTAAATGGAAATATGAAAATAGTCGCCATTTTTAAATAGTGCAAAATATCGAAATCAAAAGTATCCTATATGTAAACCTGGTAAATCAGCTACATCCATGCAAAATTTCATTTAAATCGGACCAGTGGTTCTTGCGTGATTGAGTAACAGACAGACAGACAAACACCATCTCATTTTTAGCCTACTTTTCACATTTTGCAAAAATGAGGAAAAAGTAGACTTATGAGATCGGGCAAATGCGTGTCTGTCTGTCTGTCTGTCCTTCTGTCTGTCTGTCTGGCTGTGTGTGTGTCCCCCCTTATCAACTCCTAAACGGCTGGAGCAATCGAAACAAAATTTGGTAGGAATAAAGACCTATACCTGAATATCTCACGGCCATATTTGAAAATAATGTCAGTGTTACCAACTGTTAAAAAATCGCAATTGAAATTTGAGCTCCATGTTGGATATCTTGGAAAGTACGAATGGGAGCTATTTCAAAATTGGCACACGTATAGATAATAATATTGCAGTTTAATTTCCAGGAGGCCATATATGGCAGTGTTGCCAAAATGATTATAAGCCTGCTGATAGGTCCAATTTTTAAATGCATATAACATCTACACTATCAATTGGAATACAACCAAATTTCGTATGTCGTATGTGTACGTGACCAGATATGACTGAGCGTATTCTTAAGACCCACCAGGGCTGCCAACTGTTAATAAATGCTCTTAATTTATTTTATCCAAATACCAATATATCAGAAAGTATGCAAGCCGACAGCTTTAAACTATGCACACGTATAGTACCTGACATTCTATATTAATTTGGAGAAACTTATATACGTCAGTGCTACCAACATGATTCTAAGCCTGCTGGGAGGTCCAAAATTAAATACATGTAACTTCCATACTATCATTTGGATTTCAACCAAATTTCGTGTGTGCTATGTGTACCATAACAGATATGACTATGCGTATTCTTAAGAGCAACCAGGGCTGCCAACTGTTAATATGTGCTGTCTCTATTTTTGTTACCCTAATATCAATATATCATAAAGTATGCAAACCAATAGCTCTAAACTTTGCACACATATAGTACCTGGCATTCTAAATGAATTTGAAGTAACTAATATACGTCAGTGCTGCCAACATGATTCTAAGCCTGCTGATAGGTCCAATTTTAAAATGCATGTTACTTCTATACTAACTAATGGATTTCATTCAAAATTGGCACAACAATAGATCAACATGATTTTACGCGCGCTATTAGATCCAATGTTTAACTGCATGTAACGTCCATGCTATTCATTGTACTTCAACCAAATTTTGTATTCTGTACCTCAAGAGATGGAACTAAGAGTATATTAAGTCACCAGGGCTGCCATCTGTAGTGCTATATTAGGCTACATTATGCCAGGTATACAGTATTTCGAACTAATTAGAAATTTCGATATAAGCAACTTAATTTCGTCATTATTCTAGGTAGATCCATATAGATTAATCATTGGCATGAATCTTAAATTTTAAGAAAAGTAGGCTCTTTAGTTCGTCACGGAAATTCTTGTTATATATTAGTATGATTAAAACAACATTTGCCACCGGATCCAGACGAGAGACATCTAACAGCTACCAGATGAACTATGAGGGTGTCAATCACAGCCAACTGGTTGCGAGTTGTGCACCGGCCTGAACCTTGGAACAGCTGTAATTGAAAAGTTTCCTTTTATGGCCGCTAGAATGCACTCACCCTATTAGGATTATCTTATGCCAAACTTTTCCGCCAGATGTCATGACTGGTCTATGTGGGACTCCATTGGTTTGCCTACCTTTGGTATTCTATAGGCATCGAATTTGAAGAATGACAAGTTGATAATACGAAAAATTTGTGTTTTAAAGCGTTTGTAACAGCCTATTGTGTGTTATTTGAAAATATTATTTGAACTAAAGAACAAAACTATCCCACATAGTACCTGTAGTCTACTCTATCTGTTGGTGCTAGTTCAGGATATTAATTAATACTTTTATTGCAGCCAAATAGCAATCGAAAATAAAGAATGAACATGTACACTAAAATTGCGCTCTGGTGATTTGAATTGAATAGTCTTCGATTGATTTTTTTTTACTACAGAGCTCTAAGTGGTTCACATGCTTGTCCACATAGTTGGCATACACACGTCACTGTAGGGTCATGGAAAGATTTGTTAATTCAATCAAGGTAGTGAAAACCATGGACAGCCAGACGAGTAAACACATGCTTCAACTCAAAGTTGCATGTTGCCCACGTCCGGTCGATCATGTCTCCAGTTCCACAACATTCTTGAGATAATATGTATCCCTTTTTTTCCTCAATGACGGTAGTAGTTTTTCCGAGGCTCTGGTATTTGGTGGAGGTAAATAGTTCCTAAGGTCTTCAACCAAGAAATGATACTATTATAAGTTACTCCTTGATAAAGACAAAGAGTTATAACTATACCCATACATTTAGGAGAAAGTAGACTATGTTCCTTACTGAAGAACTTGTATTGATTTCAATTTCCTACAACGACCCCTGTTAATAAAAAAGATACGATTTCAGATTTTTAATCTATTTTCATTTATGAAAAAATATAGGCTTATGAAATCACCTTTTGTCCGTGTGTCTGTGTGTGCGTGCGTGTGTGATTCGTGTGTGTGTGAGATGATTTTTGTGTGTTCCCCCCTAATACAATCTAAACGGCTAGAGCGATTTCAATGAAACTCGGTAAGTTCATAGCACTATTCCGGACGACCCCGACCGTGCCCTTCAAATTTTGTTACGTCTCACCAATCCAGCATGGCGGCTGTGCGAAATATTTCTCCAGCATTCAATATCTCCGAAACTATTGCCGACATCACACTGGAATTTTGTACGGTGATAAAGGGAACTACTAGACGTTTACCTATGTGACTTCTCAAAACCTGGTAATTACAAAACCAACATGGCGGCCAAACGTATTTGCGACTTTTAAATAGACGTTTCTCGCGATTTAACCAACCAAATGCAATGAAACTAGGTACAGTAAATGTTTATACACATTGTAATGTACCGACATCTAACTTCGTTCAATTATTTACATAACCTCAAGATGGCGGCTGTGCGAAATATTTCACCGGCATTCTATATCTCTGAAACTGAAATTTTGTACGGAGATAAAGGGTACAGCTGGATGTTCATCTATGAGACTTAAAAAAAACCGGTTAACTACAAAACTAACATGGCGGCCATGCGAAGTTGAAAGTTTTAATTAGACTTTTCTGGCGATTCAATGATCCAAACGCAATGAAACTTGATATAGCAACGGTTTATAGACATTGTAATGCACTTGGTGTATTCCTTGGAATACACGTTCAGTCAGAGTTAGCTCTTGCTGCTCTTTGTTTAGTTTATTTATTTAATTTCTTTCTTCGCAGACACCTACAGTGATCCCTTTGTATTTCCTTTTCCTTTGAGCAGGAATTTATTTTGTCTTTGAGTCTGTTCTAGATGTGTATCTTCTATGGATAACCTAGCGGCATCTTGCAGCAAACCTCTGAAGTTCCTCAATTTCTCTGAGCTCAAGAGGACTTCCTCTCCATTCCACCAGGCGTCGTCCTTGTCGCCAGCTAACATCTCTTTGAAGACACTGCTCCATGAAGAAAATTAATTTTGTAAAGGGATTTTTCTTTTCCTTATGTTTCCCCTTCTGGCATATATTCTCTTGTCTTTTACCCCCTCTCCCTCGTTCTCCTTGTCCCTCTGTGCGCCGTTCAGCTCTCTTACTCCTAGTCCAGTCGTCAAGTGAACAGTTCGGAGCCCTCCCAAAGCCAGTCTCCTGTCTTCATGAGACATTTTTAAAATAGACGCCATGTCTATGTTTTAAAGCTAACGGTCACAAGGAACCATAGCCTGATCATCATGGAAAAGCTAAGTACAAAACTTCAATGGTTTTAGACATATTTTATTGGTTTTAAAATGCTAAACGCTTTTAATACAATTTTAAAGACAGTGTTGGGAAATGCTCACTATTGTCCAATAACCGTCTTCGTGGGATTTTCTTTGTCAGGCTTTAGCTATCTAAACTGGCTTTTTAACATGAAATCCAGTACTTCTTTTACGAAATAATTGGGAATACTTTCCCACAACGAGGGATTTAATTCAAATTAACCACTGTCTATAAACTTAACTTTTCCCACCGTGGAAACTCTCTTGCCCTATTTAACTGTCATCATAGCTCTGGAACTTTCCATGGGAACCAATCTTTCTACTAGTCAAGCAAGCTAGTATTTTCCACACCAAAATAGGGAATACTTTTCCACACCGAGGGATTCTTGTTAAATTAACCGCTGTTCAAAACTTAATTTGGTTTCGCCGAGGGATTATTACGGCATCATTTAACTGTGACTACAATTCTGAAACTATTCTTTGCATTCTAAAACTTGTACAACGCAAGTAACATGTCAAAATTCAACTAAGTGTTTTACATAAACTGCAATAACTTTCTCTTTTTCTACGGACTTACCTACACTACAATAGTGAACATTTTCAACCTATCAACAATCTATCAGTGCTTCGAACAGTGTACGTTCAACTTCAACCGCGCCGCATTCAATTGAGAGAAACAAATTCTGGCCAGGACTTTATCCTAAAATTCCTATCTCCATTTCCTAAAATACCATTTACTAACAAACCTAAGCTAATTTACAAGCTATTCACCACTCTATGAGGCCTCGCCCAAAGTTTGGCGCCCTCCCATTATTTCTCTATGTATCACTTATTGACTCTGTTTCAATATCAGTAGTTATAGAAACTATTTTTTAATCTTCTTTTTTTATCCTGCTTGTTCAGGAATTGTTGATTTTCTAATTCTAAAATTTGTTGTACCTGATTGGTTTTTTCTCCATGCTTCGTTAATGCGACCTGTGCATTTTTGTTCATCACATCTAGTAATCTCTGTTTAAAAAAAAGCGGTGACCTCCGCTTGTAATTCTACTTTTTCCTCCTGCTGCGAACAGGAATTTAATCTATTTGGTTATGGCCTCTTCGATTGCCAAAAGCGCAGTCAAATAGTGCTTATATCCTACCTAATTGATAAAAGTTATAATTACTGTGCAATTTATTGTTCTTAAAAGCTTTAAATTTCCCAAATTTAAGCACATTTTAAAACTTTGTGCAGGTTTAGTGCTTATAACAGGTTTGAAACTTGTAACCACTTTAATATTGTTCATTGTGAACTTTCCCTTTACTAGGTCTAAGACCATCAAATGTTTGTAGAACTAACCAAAGAAAAAGTTCTTCTAACTCCAGAAATAAAATTCTAAATCTAACAATTTGATACTTTAACCTCAAAAATAAAATTTAACCTTATTCATTGTTATTAATGTTCAAAGTTTACCAACTGTTAAATAAAAAATATATTATTTTTCGTTTTATCTCTCTCGCTAGAATTACGGTTAGGCAGGACCTTCTCTTCCCTGATTCTTCCCCTAATCTTAAGTTCCATTTACGAAAAGAAAAGTAATTTCTGCATCAATAAAACCTTTACCTCTTGTTGCATTGGAAACAAAATTTCAAATAAAAACATTTTCAAAGTTTCTTTTAACTGTCACAGCTTAATTCTACCAAATCATTAAGGCAAGTATAGCTAGCTCCACCAGCTTCCTACTTGTAGGGATTTTCTCTCTGACTTATGTTTTGCTTTCAAAATCTCAGTTTTGTTTAAGTTAGGTCTGAGATCTTCCTCTGTTCTAAACTTTTAGTCGGCATCCTGCTGGTTAAAAGCTTAGCCAATCTTCAGTGCAACAATTGGTATTCTTGTAGGCTTTTCACAAAAAACAGTAAAAGTATTGCTAAAAGCACTAAAGTTGCTTTATCTCTTCCCACTCTGGGAGCATTCGGTCGTTTTGCCAGAGATCCAACAGTGCCCAGAAATAAAACTATTACTGCAGATTCGAATCTTTCTAGCATTTTCGAATGCGTAATAAAATCTAACCTTTCTGAAGGGAAAGTTAGTAAATCCTTTCCTTTTGGCTTACTTTGTCTTGCCAGAGTACCACCCGTCCCCATAGTACCGGAATACCGGGTCGGGAGGGAAAGAGCACTCACCGAGCGCTTGCAGGCAACCTCAATTCATGCTGCGCTCTCCGCTTGCCTTGTACAGGTCCTCTCTAAAGTTAGGTGTTTCATAGGTTTAGCACAGCGAAATTCCCTTTTATATCAACATTTATTTAAAACTTAGTGTTGGATTCTCTTCCTATCTGCCAATACTTGTCTCTACTCCTAAACCCACCTCCTTTTCTCTCTCATCATCTTCCCTTAGGTAGTGTTAACACTCAGCAAAAACCTACCAGCACTGGTATCTAATTTAGTTCAATTGTTTACATAACCTCCAGATGGCGGCAGTGCGAATTTTAAAAGTAAGTTTTTATTTCCTGTATCGTAATCATGCGATCGAAGTGAAAGTTTGAATAATGAATCTACGCAATAATTTTCCTTTAATGGTACTTGACTCTATGGCCTATACATATAACAATCCAACATGGCGACCATCCGAAATATTTAGACGGTTCTCAATATCTACGAATCTATTACAGCAATCAAACTGAACTTTTTTATGTTCTTAGGGGCTATGAACATAAGTTCACCTATAGGACTTTCAATAAACTGGTGATCTTAAATCCAACATGGCGGCGACGCGAAGTATAAATATTCACATGGACGTTTCTCGCAATTTAACCATCCGAGTGCAGTGAAACTTGGTACAGTAAATCCTTTACAAACTTTAATCCAGTGGCATCTAATTTATTTCAATTGTTTCCATAACCACAAGATGGCAGGTGTGCAACATTTTAAAATCTCGATTTTACTTCTTGTGTCCTAATCATGCGATTGAAGTTTGAATACTACACGTACACAATAATCTTCATGTAACAGTACATAACTCTAAGACCTACTGTACATGCGTATATAAAAATCCAAAATGGTGACCATCCACAATATTTAGTCGGTTCTCAATATCTGGGTAGATTATTAGCTTGGGAATAACCTGACCCCCAAGGGAAGATGATGAAGAAAAGGAAGTGGGTTTCGGACTAGAGAAAAGGGATGGAGAAATAGGAAGAGAGTCTGACATAAGTTATAACTTTAACTTTAGGTACACTCAAAGGCAGCTGCCACTGTAAATCCGCTTTCCAATACCTAAAGTGGGTAGGGACCTGGGCGAAATTAACACGAAACGTAGCTGGAACTTGGGCTATAAGCAAGCAAGCTGCTATAGCGTATTCCCTCTCAAACATAAATTTACCTACTATGAGGAAGGGTGGTGGTCTGGCAAGACAAAGAGTAACAGATTTACTGTGTATCCGTTCAAAGGAGTTTGTTTTTAAACAAGTAATTTGAAGAATGCAAATAATTTGAATCAGCTGTGATATTTTAGTTCTTGAAATTGTAGAATCTTTCAAGAGCGACCGAATGTTTCCAAGAAGGATAGGGATAAAGCAATTATACCCTTGGGGAATAATTTTGGTAAGAGCACCAATAGTCGCATTTAGGAATGACTAAGCTTTTACCCAGCAAAGCGCCGACTAAAACTTTAGACAATGAGAAACACTTAAATTTTGAAAAACCAACCATAAGTTGTAGAGAGAATCTCAACAAGCAGGAAGCTGGCGTAGCGAGCTATGCTTGCCTTACTGGCCAGTTAGAATTAGCTATCAAAGCTAGGAGAGACTTTAATAAGTTAATAACTAAGAGTTCTTGCTCAAATGCAACAAGTAGTGCAAACCTTATCAATGGATTTATTTTTATTAAAGAGGACATAAACCTAGGAAGAGTCAGGGAAGACAGGATCTTGGCTAACCGTTATTTCAGAGAAATTATAAAGCAAAAGGAAAAATTCAAATTTATTTAATAATGCAAAAAGGTGTAACGAATTTAAGACATATATAATTTGAGTTTACAAACAATTGGGCTCACAGACCTCCGAAATCATTTAAATCTTGCGCCAGGCAATTGATGATTTTTTTTGTTTTAAATCTTTTATATGAGCTAATATCTTCGTAAGATTTTGAAATGGTGCTAAGATTAATAAATAGAACATTTTAAGATAATTAACGTAATTAAGGTTAATCAATAATTCAAGTACAAGATGTGTACTTTAAGGATTTCTAGATAGGTATCTTAGAAATATGAACAAATAACAACTTCGAATGTAACAACAAAAAAACAGAAAGAAATGAAATAGAAGTTTCTATAACTTCTTGTATTAATACAGAACTACGTTTAAAGATTATACAAATAGGGCAGGTCACTTATTGTGAAACCTGAAGAGAAAAATTGAAAGGAAGTTTCTAGAACTTCTATGTTTAAACAGGATCACGAGGAAAAAATGGGGCAAGTTACCCTTTCGTGAAACCTGGATATAGCTCACTTTTGAGAAGAAAGAATTGGGTTCCCTAATTAGAAGGGAGAATCAATATACTTTAAGGCGTGTACTAGACACGAAGTTTTACAGACATTAATTCGTTGTACGTGGAGCAAGTAAGGGAGGGCACTTATTGAGAATGACACCTCATTGAAAAAAGACCTAAATTTGCAATTTGATTACTCTAGTTTGTTAGTAAAGGGTTTGGGAAAGATCAAAGGGGATTGTGGAAGAGTGTTCATGGCCGTATTTATTGTACTCGGACGAGCGCGACAAGGATGAAAAAGTTGAACAAGCACTGTTTTCACTATAGTCTGTTGATATAGTTGAAAAATTCACTGTAGTAGCACAAAAAGTTTATGGCAAGGAAAGTTATTGCGATGGTGGAAAATAACTAGTTACACTAGATTTGCGAGAGTCTATTGCTTGAAAAACTTGTAGGTTATAGTTGAATGCAGCAGAAAAATTCCAACGGAGGAAGGAAAATGAGGTATTGATTAGCAGTTCATAAGGAAGATTCCTTAGTTTGAAAAAGTATTCCCACATGTGAGTGGAAAGTACTAGAAAGCTTAACTTGTAGATGAATTGTTTGCCATGGAAAATTCCAGAACAATCATGACTGAAGAATAGGGCAAAAATTAGTCCAGCGGTGGAACGAGCTGAGTATTCTATAGACAGTGGGTAATCCAATGGTGTCCCACGTTGTGAAAAAAAATCTCAGTTAATAAGCATAAGGAATGCTGCTTCATGTTAAAGTTAGCTTAGATAGACAAAAGCCCAACATAGAAAATCCCGCGAAGGATGATTATTGCCCCACATTAGAAATCTCACACTGCCTATAAAATGATGATTAAAAGCATGTAGCTATTTAAAATCCACTAAAATAAGGTGAAGAACGTCGAAATAGTACTTAGCTCATTTCTGATGAACGGCGATTCCTTGCTGACCGTTAGTTACGATCTGGACATGGCGTCCAATTTGAAAGTTTGTCTCTCGAGGTGAGGAGACGAGCTCTAGTTGAGCTCCAACTGACTGGTTTGACTTCAGACGCACAAGTGAGGCCAGCTCAACGGAGCGCAGAGAGACCAGGGAAGGGAAAAGAGTGGGGGTAGGAGACAAAAGGAATACACATAAAAATAACCAACATAGTAACACTAAATTCTTTTGATGAAATGCTCTTCAAAGAGTTGATAGCAGGCGTCACTAGCGAACCCTGGTGGATGAAAAAAGTAGACGAGTCCTCTTGATCACATAGATGATAGCTGGCGATAGCGACGAGATCTGGTGGCCAGATTGGTAAGGAAGTCCTCTTGTACCAGGGGAAATTGAGGAACTTCAGAGATTCGCTGCTAGATGACGCTAGGTGGGTCATGGAAGATATATATCTAGAACAGACTTACAGGTAGTGAAAGAAAAATACACCAGCAAAGAGAAATCAGGAGATCACTGTTGGTGTTTGCGAAAAAGGAAGGGATGAACTAAAGCAAAGAGAAGCAAAAGCTTAGTCTGTCTTACCGTGTATTCCAAAGAATACACCAATATCTACGAATCTATTACAGCAATCAAACTGAAATTTTGTATGTTGATAGTGGCAATTAACATACGTAGGATGTATGGAAATAGTTCTTCACGGAACTACTTGTTTTCTGTTAATTTTTATTTAGTTAGTTGTATATTTCTATTTATTTATTTGTAGATGTTTAGGTCTAACTAGTGTTCAATACCGGTCTTTGACGGGTTCATAGAGTAAATGGCGTGACGTTAACTACTAGGTCATCTCGCCGAAGAAAAGAAACAAGAGCCCTAGGCCTATAACAAAAGAATGGAGACATCCCTGCTTTCTAAATCGCTAATAGTGGAGTAAATTACTCTAACACGGTGTTTCTTGCACAGTTAAGTACTGTACACATGTGAGTAATCTCGATGGAGAATATGCACCTGCCTCCAGCTAGCATCAGGTTTCAGGCGTGTACCGTCTCCCCAAATGAGCAGTGCATATTTTGGATTTGAGGCTATAAGGTATCAACTCTACAATAATAAGGCACAACTCTATTCTAAAACTTTAATTCAGTAAATAAAATCATGGCTTCAAACACAAAAACAATTCCCAAAACCATAAAAACAAAGCAAACAAAAATTTACTTCCACAATCCACAAATAAACAAAATAAAATCATAATAAAGTCATATTAAACTACAAAGCTGTACCCTTATGTGAACTTCATAAAGATATCCTAGTGCGCTGATGCACCTACAACTTCAAAACAAACTGTGCATTAACATAACAGTCATACAATGTGACTTCTTTAATATCACAAATTAATTATTCCTTAAACCTCTTGGTTTTAACAATTATGTGTGCCGTGCGTGTTTTGATTTTTCTCTTCTCACCAAACAAATGCTTGACATGCATTAACCTATTCGGACGTTGCACCGCAATCAACGTGCAACTCCATAATTATGTAAGCTACCCCTCCACTTCCTCTATTTATATGGTTCCACTGCATGCTGGCTGTGATTCCTACATAAAACGTTACGTTATAGCTTGTGTCGGATGGTACAATTAGATTACCTTGCTCTCGTGGCGATTGGCATCTGGTAACCAACTTCATAACTTGGTTTCAGTGACAGTACAAATACATCGTCTAACTATTCGTCAGATAGCTAAAATAATGAACCATCAGGATAATCTATAATTATCCATGTGTTCCTAAACCACATGGCTACATTACTCAACATAACAATCTTTCATTATATGTCATTTACCAGGGTCTAAAATCTGTCCCTTTCAACTTGCCTTGACGGTTCGAGTGCCCGCCTACAGACCCTCGGCTAGAGGAGTCAGCACACAATAGAAAGTGGGATGGGTGTTCCACCAATTACCTCGACCCTCCTTAAAGGTTTGAATGCTTTCCTTTCTAAGCAGTAAAGATTTACAAGACAAATACTGCTGTCTGACCGACACACATATCCCAAAGGATCTTAATTGACTATTATGCAAACAGGTATTGAATGAGCTTTTATAATTACTCCTACACAGAGGATATAATAATTACTGGCCTCACACGGGTCCATTCAACATGAAGGTTCGGGGTTCGTAATGCATTAGTCTAACGGGTGACCGATGTCTCAAGTAAAATATAGGCGCTCAGTCCAGGCTGTCGCCATGAGTTTCGCTACCACGAGCGGAAATAACTCATCAATAAGTTCTCGGGAAATCATAGAGTTTCGAGGTGTCCTCGTTTTCCTCGTCTCTATCACAGGATTCCAACCCGGAACACTATCATATCCTTCCTCAGAGCTAGGGTGCACACTACAACTCTGGCATAAATTATATCTCCACTTATGCCCATGACATAGGAGATTTCATACGTAGAATAGACCACCTGGCCCCTTACTCAATGCTACGACCTCCGACCTATATTATTAAGAGAAATCTATCAATTACTCTAAAGCTTCTCACATAAGCTGCAAATCCAATTCACTAAAAGCTCTTTCATGCCTGGCATCATTACTGAATATATGCAATATTCTGATATAAAACTTCTTTCCTTAATTACTGTAATGTAATTTTACTGTATCATCTTACTGCTTAGATTGATAAGTCTTGCAATTAGCGTAAATCTCTCGCTTACAACATTTATTTGTTTCCTGATGTGTTCATTCATACTTTTAATATTCATTATTATTATTACCATTAATCTCACTGACATAAATGACCAAAATCATTACTTTATTATTCTTATTAATCTCACTGACATAAATGACCAAAATCATTACTTTATTATTCTTATTAATCTCACTGACATAAATGACCAAAATCATTCTTTATTATTATTCTCACATAAATTACCAAAAATCCGACATAGCTAAACGTCTTAAAATCCGAACAATCGCGTTCGTCACATTTACATAACTGATTGCCATTCTTAATTCATAGTGGGAATAATTACTCCACTTAATGATGCAAATTAACATCTCAACTCTATAAAAATCAACACAATAATGATTACACATGGAGGATCTGCCTCCTAAACTGATTTTTACTGGCATCTTTACGGAATCCCAACATCCAGTGGCCCATATTTCTACATAATAATAACTTGTGGGGTACTTACATTTCTATAGGCGTCTATGGTGGCTCCGACCAATCATATTTCTCCATGTCGCCCGCCATTAGCAGGTTTAACGCGACATATTCATCTTGAATACACACATTTTATAACACATAATTTTCATCAACAACACGGCACGTCGCATAACTCTCAGGAAGCTATCGCTCCCACACATGTGAAACACTTATCTAATCACTACTTTAAAGGATATTTTACATATGCGTTACACTTAACACACGTCATTTTATACACTTTTCAATGCTGAAATTCCCTAGCAAAGATCGAAATTGCAGGTGTCGACGGCATCTCCCGTGCTCCTATCAACTCCTGATTGAAAGTCTGGTTTACTTGCTCTCGGAATTCACCAACAGTTTTTATTATTCCTACTCCTACGGTAAGCGTCCTGCGTTGCATAAATATGCTAGCTCCCGTCCTGAGTGTTATCATCTGGTACTCTCATGACATTACCAAACACTTCGTAGAGTTTCATTTAGCGCATTCCATCGTAATTACACATATACGATCAGTCAATACTTTACACATTGCGCTTAACACTGTCCAATACTTTACACAAATAATTATTTACAATAGTTCTGCCATTAGTCTACACGGTGCTTCGTAACTGAACACGGCATAGTTCGTACTGCTGATTATGCCTATAGCACGACTATTATTCATAAAAGCTTATAAAATGCTTCATTTACATGTACCAGTCTTTGTTTGGCGTCTATTATGAGTAGAACCGCCATGCGTTCTGCCTTGACGAACTTGCTTCAAACTGGCTGTAACTGACTGAAGATTCACTTGAAGATTGCCCGTAACTTACTTGAAGACTGCTGTAGACTGCTTACATACTGTCTCGTAATGCCCTCGTACTTGCTGCATACTGATTGCAACTTACTGCAACTGTGCTACAACTGGGTAACTTCTAACGTCGTGAAGACTGCGTAAGACTGCTACTTGCTCGACTGTAACTGGCTGTAACTGGGTGTAAACTGCACGTGAACTGCGCGTAGACTGAGCTTGAACTGCGCTGAGACTGAGCTTGAACTGCGACTGAGCGCTCCTCCAAGGGTCTACTCCCTTATATCGGATTCCCACGGAAAGTAGGGCGAAATCTTCCCGCGTAATCTTGGCTCCTCTCCCAGCATGATTCTGGTCTCCAAACCATGATCATCGGGTTCCTCTCTCTTCACAGATCCCAAAACTATCTGCGTGCAAAGGAATCGCTCGTCCAATTAATTAATATTAATTCCTTTCTCCATAGCGTGGGACGCTATCTTACGGGTATTCCCCGGCAACATTCTCAAATCTATCCGCGAACAATGGTAGTTTTACAGTCCTTCCGCACATCATTAAATATGCCTCAATTTCGCAGGTAAAAGGCTCTAAAATTAGCCTCCTGCCAAAAGATTCACCTGTGGGCAACTCTCATCTCAATTCGTTACTCCAATCGCGAGTAATCAATGATTTTCCTGGGCATCTCTCCGCCCCCTCCTCAAATCTATTCTCCGTCGGGGAATAACTGGGTCATTATTCAGGCCTCCACCCTGCTCCAGACGACAGAATGGGGTCACAGAGATGGACATGGCTCCACTGGGGCCCTCCCACAATCCTGGGCTAATTTGTAAAATGTCAACTCTGCCCTCTCCGTGCTTCAAGCCTCGTATAGCCTACACCAAGTAGTCTAATAATGCTGTAATCTGCTCATTTTTCCCTGCATTATTTTAATAAATAATGTCATTGCACCAAAATCACACCAGTGATTAAATATACACATCTTTCGAGGGGTTTTTACCATGAAACTGCCTCTACAGATCTCTGGTTCGTTCCCTGGTGGAACCTTTATACTGAGATCACAGTCTCTGAGAACCACGTTCGATTCCAGTCAGCATAACCTCCTCGGGTTCAGTACGTTAGTAAGTTATTGAGGTTTTAAGGGGCGGGACTACTAGGCCATCTGCTTCGTTAAGTACGTATTATTATTAGAATCTATTGCATGAAATCAATGTTAGCACATCCTTTGTGGAGAAAAATCAAGTGGAGTTAGGGTAACTACAGTAGACATAAAGTAGCGGTGAAGAGAAACTATCATCCTTACTTCTGGTCGGAGACAGTCTATGTAGGGTGCGTATGGACACACTACGGTCCGTTCAAACAGAGTGATAGCTAATACCTTGCAACTTCTTAATTGCATGATTGAGGCACACGATGTCAGCTTATTTTTCTTCTCGCCTTATAGCGAAGGCAGTGATTTTCAGCCGTCTCGAGCGCATTCCACAAAATCATATCAGAGCCAACAGCTACATGTTAAGAGGTGGATATGAATTGCGCAGTTACCTTCCTGGATAAATTTGAGGGCACCTCTTAACCCCTTCACCTCTTTGCTTTACAGTACATGAATAACTTGTAGCATAGTTTTAGTTTAAGGATGTCTACACGTACACAATAATTTTCATGTATAACAGTACATACTGTAACTTACGAATTTTGATGCCATTCGCTCCAGTAGTTTTGTTGCTTATTTTACGGGCTGCGACATCGTGGTCATATAGCCCCGTGTATTTGTCCGTGTGGTATCCAGTGTTATTGTGATGGTTGTACTATTGTGTGTATTAGTTAATTGAGGATATGACTGGGAAGCAGATGGTTGTGGCCTTAAGTTAGGAACCATCCCAACATTTGCCTGGAGTAGAAGTGGGGAAACCACGGAAAAACACTTTGAGGATGGCTGAGGTGGGAATCAAACCCTCCTCCTCTCAGTCATGTCTCAAGAGCCTCAGTGAACTCCGTTCCAGCCCTCACACCAGAATTCAAATTTCTTGTGTGAACCGGGAATTGAACCCGGACTTCCGAAGTGACAGCCAAGAATGCCAGCCACTACAGCACGAAGTGCTCAAACAAACAGTCAAATATTATACTAAGGGTATATTTATATTTAATTGTTATAGCCTACACCTCATCCGGGATAAATAAGCCTCAAGAGGTGGATATGAATTACACAACTGTAATAATAATCATAATAATAATACTATCGTATGGCCTCGGACGCCGGGTGCAAGCTTTGTTATTTGACACCCAGAGGGTATCTTGCTTGTCGAATTTCATTGTTCCTTGAGGCACTATGAAAGTCAGGGAGGTTAGATATCTAAGCTCCTTGAACATTATAGCGCTTTCTAGTAGAGAAATGAGGAACTTTGTGTTGGCAGAAACTCCCAAGATGAATTTTGCCATTATGAACACGGCCTACTGAAATCAAATGGGTTCTTTGACATGCCAACATCGTATGACATGCATTTCGGAAATTTTTGCTGCCTTTCAAAAATCACTTACCACGGCCAGGAGAGAACCTGCAAGCTTGGGGTTTGTAGACCAACACGTTAACCACTCACCCACCGTGGCAAGAAAACAACTGTAGGCTATTACTGACAAAATTTGAGTCCTCCTCTTACCCACATCTTTACATGAATCCTCAAGTTTGAGCCAAAAATTCAAAATATTCAGACAGAAAACTGAATTAGGGGGCAGATTACCTCGCTGGTTTGCCCCTTGAAGCAACAATAAGTAACTAACTTACTTTATTTGTTCAGATTGAAAGTAGACTGGTCTGTTACAGAGCAACAATTACAATCACAAGAAAAAAAATATCATTAATAGAAGCTTATAGTTATTATAGTAAACCCATCGTTACTTCCGACTTGGCGTTTCAGTGCTACGCTAGAGCTATCTAGCGGTCTGAAGAGAAATCACTTTAAGTAGCCAATCTCAGGCAGCCATACAATCGACGAAGCACGACAAATCGAGTTTCATTCGCGTTGTTCCTGCTAAATCGTGACATTGCGAACAAAACTCGATTTGCCGTGATATATCGATTGAATGGCTGCCTGTGATTGGCTAATTAGAGTGATTTCACTTCAGACCGCTAGATAGCTCGAGCGTAGCACTAAATAGTCACGTTGGAAGCAACGATGGCATCACTATAGGACGTGCATTCTTCATAAACTAAAGTCGTTTAGGTGGAAGTCAAATAATAATTAAGTTCCTTGCCTAAGAATCAATAGGGAAATCACGGAAAATCACTATTTTTAAATGGCTGAGGTGGGAATCAACCCCAACTCTTCTCAGTCTTCTTCATGAGACTGACTGGAACCCGTTACAACCTTCAGAGCAGAATTAAATATCTTATCAGAGCCAGGAATCAAACCTGGACTTCAAGGCTGACAGCCAGGATTGCTAGCCACTATACAATTCTGAAAAGTAGAGAGAACATATTTTTGTTTGGGATAACAATACTTAAAAAAAAACTTTGAGGGAGAGGTGTTACACCCTATCATCACAATGTTAAAATTGACAAATTCATGTTCCAAAATTTCAAAGATGCACAGACGTTAATAGAAGTTACCACACTGAAAGAACGATGCTTTGTGCATACCTTATAATCTCTCTCTATATATAAAAATGAAAGTTTGTCTGCTTCTTCTGAATTTCCACGGAAATTTGAGTTATTAACGCGTTTCAGACTGGTTTATGACGGTTGCGCGCAAAAACAATTTTTTTGTCTGTCTGTCTGTCTGTCTGTCTGTCTGTCTGTTTGTCTGTGTACAATTTTGCACGTGCATCAATCGAGAACGGCTAAGTGGATCAACGTAAAATTTGGTACAGATGTCCATCAGAGGCACGAATGTAATCATTGATGAAACTCTTCTCCATACCTCTCATAAAAGAGGTTGTTTGTTGTTGTTGTTTTAAGGGGCCTAAAATCTAGTGGCAATATTGTAACCGGTGAAGTTTAACTGAGGTGCATAAAAGAGGGCCTACCCCCTTAAAATGAATGCTGAAATGGGCGTAGGAAGACGAGACAAAGCTCATTCTCTGCGTCTCAATGTGAGAAACAAAACTCGGGAGCCCTATGGGCCCCGAAAACCACATTTTAAGGACCTAAAACCAACAGTTTTTGAGATATTCCCAGAAAACTAATTTCATTTAATAAGCTATTGAAAGAATGCAAGCCGGTAACCATGGCAACACAATCTCAGAAGTCCGTCTATATCTGTAAGACGCAATGCCATTCCATTTATTACAATACTGTGAACGTTCGCAAACGGCTATAAGGTTATCACGGAACCAACTTATGCTGTAAAATTCATCAATGCGTATATAATGCGCTTAAGGGGGTCAAGGGGTACTCTTGAATTTCTTCACGCGATTTACACGTGCGGGTGTGGAACTAAAGGACTATTATATCCCTATCCCTATATTATTAAATTATTATTTTGATTATTATTATATTATGGCATACAAGGGCGAGACAAAACTCATTTTCAGCCCCTCGGTGGCTCGGAGGCTACTAGGTTTTAAGGCTCTAAACCCACATTTCTGAGATATTCCCAGAAAACTCATTTCAGTTAATAGCCTAAACTAATAAAAATAGATGACGAGTACAGAAGAAGACAAAATCAGGAGGTATATAGATATACTGAGAAAATCACAGATGTGGCCAGGAAGAGACGTCCGGCTTTCTACGGACATGTTTCAAGGATGAACCCAACAAGACTAAACCAACCGGCTTCTCAAGTACTGGAGAATAGAAAGAGCGTGGTTAACAGAAGTTAACAAGGACATCCAAGAACTGAAGATAATGTAAAGTGGTATTAGAAGCCGATCACATCTCAGAAAGATACTTACACAGAAGAGTTTCCAGGACAGACCACCCTGTAAGAATCATCTGGACAAAAGAGAGAAGGGAGAAACATAGCCAGAGAATGCGCGAATATTTGGCACACATCAAGTCCATCGCCAAGCTGAAAAGTTGCACGTCGTGGTTCTTAGCTGGCCCATTCAAAAGAAGAAGAAGAAGAAGAATAAGAAGAAAAAGAAGAAACTAATGAAGGAATGCAAGCCGGTAACCATGACAAAAGTGTCTCATGAGGTGACCTCTAACTTTCCATTGATTTCTGTAAGAAGCAATGCCACTCAATTTATTAAATTTCTGTAAAAGTTTGCAAATGGCTATAAGGTTATCATGGAAACAAACGTAGACCGTAAAAATCATCAATGCACTTAAGGGTGTCATGGTGTGATGGTCCCAATTTGTGACCAGAATGAAATAATTTTATATATTTTATTATTATTATTATTATTATTATTATTATTATTATTATCATCAATATTTTTTAAGTTTACATTTTACCTTTTATTAGTTATTATGTTAACTAATATGTTTATATCTATCATTATGCGGTAATGTAGAATATTATGGCAATTGAAAGGATTTGGAGCGATACACAGTATATTTGAAATAAGTTAGACGCTTGACTGAATATTATTTCTGAAGAAAATACGAAGAAGAAGAAGAAAAAGGTGTTCGCGGAAGGCCGGCTTATATACCGCTTCTTGGAAATGACATAAATAGACACTTATGTCTTTCACATCAAGTATTCTACCAGTATACAAATCATACTAAGAAGGGATTCTATGAAGACTTGCCACTAACAATGCTGGGCCGATGACTGAGTCCTTTGCAACTTTATACTAAAGGTGGGCTGGACCTCCCGAGAAATGTAACAAAGAAGTATTGTCATTATTGATATGTGAAAGACGGGCTAATATTGCCTAGCGACTTCAGAAGAGGGGATAGACACGTGCCTTACCTGGGAACGTTATATATATGACGGCCGCCCAAATGGATTATTATTATTGAATTGCTGGAGGAGAGGGAATGGTGCTGTTCGGGGCAGAAGAGTGGAACTTGTAGCGAGATGGAGTCTGTAACGCAGTGCTAAACTAGACAGTTGACTATTTAAGTATGTGAATTTGATAAGACATTCTGTCTTATCAAACTGTGACATGGTTGTATACGAGGCTATTGTCACAGGGATGATTTATGGAATTTATTCCGTCATCCACATATAAATTCATTACTTTGAGGAAGATCAGGGCCATCAGGAACTCTCTACGCAACAATCCAACTACAATGATCTTCAATGCGGTGAGCGATTTAAACAGTTTTACTCCAGTCAAATCAGAAGGCTCTCATGCTTATTAAATTCAATCTATATTTTATTCAATTAACTCAGTATACTCCAATTTCCAATCAAGACCCGTAATACAAGTAAATTCAGTAGATTCTTTAATTTTATTTATTATTATTATTATCTTTAGTATTTTATTCTTTTTGCACTTGTTGTTTTTTATATATTAAATTCATGTTTAAATTCAAATGTTTGACTGGTTTCCTTTAGTAGCTAGAAATTACTATAAGGCAACACCATACTCCTGAACTAATTATCGTAAGGTTAGATTACGTAAGTTTCACTACGGCTGGAGATAGGAATTTCGATGCTCTACCTCTGTTTAACCGAGGTTTAATATATTATTTTGATCATGATATATAAATGATCTGGCGCCCTTGGCTACATATAATACTACACATTATGTACTTTTTTTTAGTGAAGCTGACAACAATGCAGATACACTATTAGATTAATACACAATTAAATGTTTCATTTTGATCACCCAAAAGTGGGCGACTATTTAAATTATTAACCTTTGCATATAATCAGTTTCTTATTATTATTAACATTATTCTATGTAACATAACCCATTACAAATAAAGCCCAACTAGTGGGGCTAGATTCAGTTCTCTCTAACACATTACAATGGGGTCCTCTAGAATTTTTAAACGCAACGTACACGTGCGTTATGTTGTACAGAAGGTCTATTATATCTCCAAAGAGCAACATTATTTTCAAAAATTCCTGAATTGAAATAGTGTTTTTACAGCTTTTGGAAATTTGGCCATTGGAGGCTAAAAATCCTGAATTTGCATGCACCACAAGCCTTTATAATTTATTAAAGGAGTCTTCCTGGGGATGGGGACTTTCCACAACGGTGAGGGTCAGTTTTTATTTTACATACATGCATATTGCATTTCGTCAAAAAGGTTTTCAATATTATTTTCACGTCTGGAAGTACACGTTAGGTGGATTTAGTTTGAGAGCACATTTTAACTAATCATATTTTTGCCGACAAACGGGTTCATCGTAAAGATGATTTTGTTTGACACTGTGTGGTTGATATATATTTATGTTTATGTACACCTATAACTCGTGTTCGGGTGCTTGGAGCATAGTAAAATTAGGTATCATAACCTTGAGTCAATATACCAATCATTTATAAACTTTTCACCGTACTTCTCATAGTGGGAAAAACTTTTCAAAATACATGCTAAAATAGGCGAAAAATAAAAATTATCTTAGAAAGACGACCAAAGCATATGTTGCGCTTTTCAATGTATGACACAAAACTAGGGAGTCTATAATGGGTCTCGGAAAACCACATTTTAAGGCACTTAAATTAACAGTGTCTATGATATACCCAGAAAACATACTTCATTCTGATAAACTTATGAAGGAATGACAAGCCCCTAACCATTGCAACAGTAGCTCAATTGATAGCGCCTGGTTATTAATACCAAAGACCGTTCGAAGAGCGGGTACTTCTGCTAGTTATTTAATAAACAGTAACCCACAGGAAAATTTTTGAAATATTTTTTCCAGAAGGTTAATTCTTCATTAAAAAAATAATTTTATTGCCATAATTTTGAAAATATTAAATATGGCAAATACTAAGGTAATGTTTGGTCGATAAATACCCTACGAGTAATAGTGCAGACAGCTGATCACTGACTTCAATCTTTGCTCTTAGGTATTTCCCGGATTATTTTTCCAACATATTTTCAATGCTGAGCTCTGGCTGTAATTTGCTGCTGCTGCTGCTGCTAACTTTGATCTGATGAGCTAACTCCCCAACTTGTTTGGAAGGAGTTTCATGTCTTCGGCGAGCCCCGGAGGCTGTTGATCTTGTCGTCTCTTGCCAGAGGTTCAGACCGCAGCAGCCTTTGGTGTGGTCCCGAGCCCGAGGCGACCAACTCCCAATTGTAAAGGACAACACGACGTCGAGAATCAATAATCAGTTAAGTTGGAGTTCAAATGAATTACAATTGTTTACTCAAATGTCATGGACCTCGAGTTCGCTTTGTTCCATTCAGGCTCATATTAGACAGTCCCCTTTCTGAACACATGGCTCTTAATCCTGGGAAGATAATTAAATAAACAAAAATTCGTTACTATGCATTATTTACTTTCAGGCGGCATTTTATCCTTTATAGAAGAACGAATGACGTCATACAGCGAGGGTGCTAAGAGAAACGTGCACCTCCCTAGACTCTTCATTTTGCGGAAATGTGTGCGTTCTTATTCTCAATAAGATACATTAAACGAGCAATGAAGGAAATGGGAGAAAAATATAAGTTGTTGTGGATTCTTTATGGGTTTTGCAACATCGTGGTCATGTGTAGTTGGGTGTGTGCAGTGACGTAACTAGGATTTGCTTTCGGAGGGAGATGAACTCATAAGCTAAGAAGAGCGGTTTACTAGGTTCTATGCTCGACCATGGCAAAATGTAAATATTATATGTCAGAAAACTGTACTAAAATGAGGTTCATTATAGTACGAATTTTCATTCTGACAGATATCCCATCAGAGCTAAAGAAACATTTGTGTGACTAATTAGATAAGGATAGCATGGCACCTGCGCTGACTTTCACGACCCCTATTTTAAATTTCACTGCGTGGCTACTGTCATAGTGGGGTATTCGAGGAGGCCATGGTCGAATACAAGGTATTCTCTGCGTCCAATGCGCTCTGTTCAGTACATAAAACTGGCGAAATCTCGACAGATATTTATGAATATTTATGTTGTTATTTGTACAAGCGTGAAGGGCTAGCATAGCTGTAGTTTGTGCTTTGATTAATAAATAAATAAATAAATAAATAAATAAATAAATAAATAAAAAATAGTTCTAATTATCGTCGAACATAAACAGCCGTATGCAACTCGCCTATAATGGTAATTAAGACACTCGTGTCTTAATTATTGCAATTATAGGCTTGATTTAATGTACTATTATGGCCCATAGGTCAGAACTACGTTTTTCAATTGTTTTTCTTTTGCTTTAAGTTTAGTTTCACTGTTTGTTGTTGTTGTTGTTGTGTTTTCTGCCTTCATTTTGTTTTATTAATATTTGTTTGTTTGTTAATCGTTTCCTATTTGTTATTTTCTGATTTGACTTTTGTTTTTGAAGTTTTCTTTTTGATTTGTGTTGTTGCTCTTGAGTTAATTTCTTTTTCTTATTTTTAGTTTTTGCTTTGTGTATTTTTGTTTTTGGTGTCGTGTTTCTTGATTTCTGCTTGGGTTTTGTTCTTGATTTTTGACTTTTTGGATTGCAATTTTGATTTTGTGAATATACATGTATATTTCCGTGTAGTTATATAATCTACAGTAGACTACAGTATGATTAAGGTCAATTTCTTTGTGCTTATGGACAGGAATATGAACCTAACGTGAATTGTTCAGTTGGGTGGCACATCCACATACGGTTGGGAGGCGAGACCAGTCATAAGGAAACTATTGGAATAGAGGAGATACGCGGTATTTATTCTTAAGAAACGCTATGTTTTAATAATAGGAATGATTGACAGCAGAACATGAAATTCTGCGAGGGAAGTGGTAAGTGTGATTTTTTCTAAACGTTTTTGTATTGGTGGTTTTATTAAACTTAATAGAATTTGAACTAATTTCTATTATCTAAGAAATTAATGCAGATTTCAACCCTGTTCATGTTTTTAGCCCATTTTCATTTTATGAAAAAACAAGTAGTTCCGTGAAGAACTATACAGCCTATTTTCATATATCCTACTAATGTTAATTGCCCCTATCAACATACTAAATTTCAGTTTGATTGATGTAATAGATTCGTAGATATTGTGAACCATCTAAATATTTCGGATGGTCGCCATGTTGGGCTTTTATATAAGTAGGGCTTAGAGTTATGTACTGTTACATGAAGATTATTGTGTACGTGTAGCATTCAAACTTCAATCGCATGATTAGTACACAAGAAGTAAAAACGAGATTTTAAAATTTCGCACAAATGCCATCTTGTGGTTATGGAAACAATTGAAAAACTTTAGATGCCAATGGATTAACTCACTGCACTCGGATGGTTAAATTGCGAGAAACGACCATGTGAATATTTATACTTCACTCCGCTGCCATGTTGGATTTGTGATCACCAGGTTATTGAAAGTCCTATAGGTGAACTTATGTCCATAGCACCTATGAACATTAAAAAATTCAGTTTGATTGCTGTAATAGATTCGTAGATATTGAGAACCCTCTAAATATTTCGGATGGTCGCCATGTTGGATTTTTATATGTACAGGCCTTAGAGTCATGTACCTTTAGAGGAAAATTATTGCGTAGGTTCATTATTCAAACTTTCATTTCGATCGCATGATTACGACACAAGAAACAAAATCTTAATTTTAAAATTCGCACTGCCGCCATCTTGAGGTTATGTAAACAATTGAACTAAATTAGATACCAGTGGATTACAATGTGTATAAATATTTCCCGTGCCAGGTTTCAGTGCGCTTGGAACATTAAATCGCGAGAAAGGTCTATTTAAAATTTTCAAATTCGCTTGGCCGCCATGTTCGTTTTGTAGTTAACCGGTTTTTGAAAGTCTTATAGATGGACTTCCAGTAGTGCCCTTTATCTCCGTACTAAATTTCAGGGGTTTACCGCTAATAGTTTCAGAGATATAGAATGCCGGTGAAATATTTCGTACATCCGCCATCTTGTGATTATGTAAACAATTGAACGAAGTTAGATGTCGGTGCATTACAATGTATATAAACATATACTGTACCAAGTTTCATTGCGTTTGGTTGGACAAATCGCGAGAAACGTCTATTTAAAAGTCGCAAATTCGCTTGGCCGCCATGTTGGTTTTGTTGTTACCAGGTTTTCAAAAGTCACATAAGTGAACTTATAGTAGTTCCCTCTATCACCATAGAAAATGTCAGGGTAATATCGGTAATAGTTTCGGAGATATTGAATGCTGGTGAAATATTTCGCACAGCCGCCATGTTGGATTGGTGAGTCGTAACAAAATTTGAAGGGCACGGTCGAGGTCGCCGGGAATAGTGCTATGAACTTTCCGAGTTTCATTGAAATCGCTCCAGCCGTTTAGATTTTATTAGACACACACACACACACACACACACACACACACACACACACACGCGCACACACACACACACGGACAAAAGGTGATCTCATAAGCCTATTTTTTCAAAATTAAAAATAGGATAAAATAGGCTTATGAGATCACCTTCTGTCCGTGTGTCTGTGTGTGTGATTCGTGTGTATGTCCCCCCCTAATAACTTCTAAACGGATGGAGCGATTTCAATGAAATTCGGTAATTTTATTGAGTCTCACCAATCCAACATGGTGGCTGTGCGAAATATTTCACCAGCATTTAGTATCTCCAAAACTATTACAGATATCACCCTGAAATTTCGTACGTTGATAAAGGGCACTACTAGAAGTTCACCTATGAGACTTTAAAAAACCTGGTAACTACAAAACCAACATGGCTGTCAAGCGAAGTTGAGACTTTTAATATACTTTTCTCGCGATTTAACCATCCAAACGTGATTAAACTTGGTACACCAAATGTTTATACACATTGTAATGCACTGGCGTCTGCTTTAGTTCAATTGTTTACATAACCTCAAAACGGTGGCTGTGCGAAATATTTCATTGGCATTCTATATCTCCGAAACTATTACATATATCACCGTGAAATTTTGTACGGTGATAAAGGGCACTGCTACAAGCTTATCTATGTAACTTTCAAACACCTGTAAAGTACAAAACGAACATGGCGGCCAAGCGAATTTGAAACATTTTAATAGACTTTTCTCGTGATTTAACCATCTAAACGCAGTGAAATATGGTACAGTAAATGATTATACATATTGTAATGTACTGGCATCTAATTTAGTTCAACTGTTTAAATAACCTCAAGATGGCGGCTGTGCGAAATTTTAAAAATAAGTTTTATTTCTTGTGTCCTAATCATGCGATCGAAGTGAAAGTTTTGAATAATGAACCTACGCAATATAACAATCCAAAATGGCGAGCATCCGAAATATTTTGACGGTTCTCAATATCTACGAATTTTTTACAGCAATCAAACTGATATTTTTTATGTTCATAGAGGCTATGAACATAAGTTCACCTATAGGACTTTCAGTAACCTGGTGAGCACAAATCCAACATGGCAGCGACGCGAAGTATAAATATTCAAATCGACGTTTCTCGCGATTTAACCATCCGAGTGCAGTGAAACTTTGCACATAAATGCTTATACAAATGTTAATCCACTGGCATCTAATTTATTTCAATTGTTTTCATAACCACAAGATGGCAGCTGAGGGAAATTTTAAAATCTCGTTTTTAATTCTTGTGTCCTAATAATGCGATTGAAGTTTGAATACCACACGGACACAATAATATTCATGTTATTATTATTAGCGTATGGCAAGGAAATTATATACATAATATATACAATATGTACACAATAACAAAAAACATTGATTCACTTCAGGCATTAGTGTTATGCGTTATAGCTGAATGTCCATCTTTTGAACCCACTGCAGTGCCTCCACTGTTGGTGATAGAAAGTCTTCCAATCTACCTGGATAAGCCCGTAGTTGACACTTGCTTAAAATGTGGGGAATGGTCTGACGAGGGGCTCCACAATCACATTCTGGAGATGGTACAAAGTTCCACTTCCATGACCTGTCCTGATCCTGTTCAGTCTGGACCAAGTTGCACGCGGTAGTTGGAATCCGTTAACAATTTTTTCCCCTCTGAAGATGTTATGTAGGGGCAAGTCAGTGGAGTTAATCCAGCGGCCTTTCCATTCCTCCAAAGCATCGAAGTTGGTGGATTCCTTCAGAGCAGCATCACAAAGAGGTGGATGTCGTGATTTCAATCTTTGGAGACTAAGAGCTGGTATGTCGCCTAGAACAGGTAGCAGAGGATTCTTGCAGATCTTGTTGTACTCTCGAACAAGAGCACGGGATCTTCGTAAGTCAGGTGGCATTATACCAGACAACAGTGGGAGCCAGTGGACTGGAGTTGGTCTGATGGTGCCAGATATAAGACGCATGCTGGTATTCAATTGTGTGTCAATATACTTCGTATACGGGCTATTAAGCCACACTGGAGCACAATAATCGGCAGTAGAGAAAACCAGTGCTAAGGCTGAAGAGCGCAGGATGTTCGCGGCAGATCCCCAAGTAGTACCAGTTAGCTTCTGAATAATATTGTTTCGGGTTTTCAGTTTCCTCGACAAGTTCAAAAGATGATGCTTGAAGGATCAAGTCCGATCCAAGGTAATACCAAGATATTTCGGAAACCTATTGTGATTAAGTACTCCATTGGAAAAGGTAATATTTAGTTTGAAGTTAGCAAGCCAGTTACTCAAATGGAAGCAAGAGACCTCCGTCTTGGCTGTACTGGGTCTGAGTCTCCAGTTCCTGAAATATTCTGTCAGGGTGGATAAGTCCTTAATCAAAATGTCTTCAGTTTTCTCAATGATCTTGTGTTGTGTGGCCAGGGTCAAGTAATCAGCATAGCAGAAGTTTCTGGATATTGTTTCTGGAAGATCAGAGATGTATAGTTTAAACAGTAGTGGCGACAAAACTGATCCCTGGGGCAAACCATTATGCAGTTTTCTCACTGAGCTTTTCTTTTCACCGAAACAGACCTGAAATTTCCTGTCACTGAGCATTTTGTTGATAAGTTTTGCAATTGTTCTGCAGGGTATAGCTCTGAGTAATTTATAAATCAATCCTTCCTTCCATACGGTATCAAAGGCAGTATGTAATAGTACATAAATAAAAATCCAACCTGGCCACCATCTGAAATATTTAGACGGTTCTCAATATCTACGAATCTATCACAACAATCAAACTGAAATTTTGTATGTTGATAGAGGCAATTAACATCAGTAGGATATATGAAAATAAGCTGTATAGTTCTTCATGGAACTACCTTTTTTTTTGGAATATGATTCACGTTTCTTTAATTTATGCTTAGAAGTGAAAAATGATTTTTAAGAACAATTAACAAAATTCTATTATTTAAACTAGTTTCCATGATGGTTCCGTATTGACGTACTAAATAGTTTTAACAACAAATTGTATATCCGCCTTAGTCAATACATAAACGAAAATAAATTATAATTACACTTGCTCCTGGTACATGTTTCGGGGATTAATTGTTTTTATCCCCTTCATCAGCCAAGACAAATATCCGAAGAAAGATATAATATAGCGTAGCACTCAAAAAATAAATAGATTAATCCCCGAAACATGTACCAGGAGCAAGTGTAATTATAATTTATTTTCGTTTATGTATTGACTAAGGCGGATATACAATTTGTTGTTAAAACTAATTAACAAAATAACATCTATTAAATCGTTTAGATGTATATTATATTCAATGAACTTATTGTATGAAACTATGCAGTGCTGATCATAAAACAAAGCAGAAAAAATTAATAGATCTTTGAGAATGTGCTATTTATGAATTTTTCCCAATATTCGATCATTGAAAATGGTTTGGTATTCTTGGCAAGAATTTCAGGAAACCGCTCGGCACTCAGAGGGTGCTGGTTACGGTAAGACCGTCTCTTGGATACAAGAAGGCCAATAGCGAGCTCCGACAATAAAGTACTCAAACTCTTCGCAAGTTAGCCCGGCGACACAGGACACTGACTTATCGCAGGTCTCACCAATTCTATAAGGACGAAAGCACAACGAGGCATAATAGATCTTACTGTTTTATGAATCATGACATTTTGTGATAGAGTAAATAGATTCAAAGGAGGATGTTCAATTATTACTTCTAATAACGTGACCGTAACAGGAAATGGACTTCACTGCACAAAAACAAACTATGTGAATTACTACATAAAACGCTGGAAAGCAATCAAAAACATTTATGTTCTGTATTATACACCGTATATCTTCATTTCTCACTCTGTCCCTCCTCGTTTTCTGGACCATACTTCTCAGGAATCGCATCTTAGCTGCTTGTACTCTGATCTCATCCCTCTTAGTCATTGTCCAAGTTTCTGCTGCATATGTCATTATAGGAACATAATATGCTTTGTACATAACTTCCTTAGCCTTATTTGGTATATCCTTGTTCCATACTAGTCCCCGTAGCTGTTGGTAGAAAGCACTCCCGAGTTGTATTATTCTGCTAATTTCCAAATCTAGTCTTCCATCTTCAGTCAGTTCACTTCCCAATTATTTGAAGTGTTTTACCACTTCCAATTCCTTATCTCCTACTTTGATTACTCCTGTTCCTTCTTTCTTATCTCTACTCATCACCACTGTTTTACTCTTCTCCACATTTATCTTCAATCCCCATTGCTCAATCTTTTCATTTATTACGTCTAACTGTTCTTGTACCTCCATCTCATCCTCGCCCCAGATCACAACGTTGCGTCGTCTGCAAACAACATTACCTTCATCTTTGCCCTACTATATTCATTCATTGCTGCCTTCATGGTGTCATCCATCACCATTACGAACAATAATGGTGACAACACACTTCCTTGCTTTAGTCCAGTGTCAATTTTAAACTCTTCCGATGTCCCGACTCTAGTCTTCACACTACAGTAGCATTCCATGCACATTCCTTTTATCATGTCTCTCAGTTCTTTGCCTATCCCCCTATTTGATAAGCTTTCCCAAACTTTTGTTCTAGGGATGCAATCATAGGCCTTTTCAAGATCAATAAAAGTCATTACCATATCCTTCCCATATTCCCAACTCTTTTCAATGTCCTGTACTGGGAGTACAGAAACTAAATGACAAACTGAAGCAAAACAGATTGAGATGGTTTGGACATGTCAAACGGATGAATGAAGTAAGGCTACCAAGACGAGCACTGGAACGACGGATGACAGGGTAGAGAGGACGAGGAAGACGAAGAATGCGTTGGATGGACTCGGTGGAGAATAATATTAGAAAACGGAACCTGGATTGGAACACTGTGTCGGAAGAGGAATGGTGGAACGACAGAACAAAGTGGAGAGGAACCATATTTGCCCCCACCCAGTGTCAGCTGGGAAAGGGGAAATGATGATGATGATGATTATACACCGTACCTCCAAAATGTTTCAAAACTAGATTAATTAAAAATAGATAAAACTTACAATGATGGTTATAATTCTTCTAGTGTTCTAAGTCTTCCCTCGCAACGCACAGAGCGTTCATGTGAAACTTTCATAGAAGTCCCTGTTTGGGATGTTGTTCATCTCGCGTGTCACACTGACTTGAAGGTCGGGTATGTCGTCAAAGCGGCGCCTTTCATGTGCATTTTTAATTTAGGGAATAAAAAGGCCACTCGGCTCCAAATGGGGTGAAAACGGAGGATAGTTGAGAAATGGCAATTCTTATTTGACTAGAAACTGTCCGACAATTCCTGCCGTGTGAGCGGGCGCATTATCATTCAGCAAGAAGAAATCACTCCCATTTCATTGTTGCGGAAGATCACTCTGAATTCTTTTGCACAACCGAGCTATGACATCTAGATAGAAATTCCCTGTGGACAATGCTGTGCGCGTCGAAAACGGTGATTAACATGGTCTTCACTTTTGATGTTGTCTATAGTTGTGAGGTCTAGCTGACACCATAGTTATAGCCCTGACGTCCATTATACGCCTGGAATAAAATCAGTCTGGGAATTCTTTGGACGGACTTTGTACGTCCTAGAAATTAATTAATTAATTCAATAAAGTTTTTTTTAGCGTATGGCTTTTAGTGCCGGGAGTGTTCGAGGACATGTTCGGCTCGCCAGTTTTTGTAGCTGCTTCGAGACGGACACCCAACGGGTGAGCTACAAGTACCGTTTGGGAGGAAAGTTGGAATGGAAGGGCGAGGAGTTGGAAGGTAGCGGCTGTGGCCTATAGTTAGGGACCATCCCCGGCATTTGTCTGGAAGGATGATGGGAAACCACAGAAGACCATCTTCAAGGTTGCCGGCGGGGGGATTCGAACCTCCTCGCCTCCCGGATGTGAGCGACTGCCAACAGTCTTGCCTTAACGACCACGGCTAACTCACCCGGTTTCAATAATGATATTAAATGAAGACATAAATGACATTAGCTGTCGTAAAGAAACCATTCAAGACAGAACAAAACTCAGAACTTTTAATTCACACACACACACACACATTTTCAGAGAAGCCTATCCGACAAAATGCAGCATGGACAGAACAGCGTAAAAGGGAACATAGCGAGAGGATGAAGAGTATTGGGAAGGGAAGAAGAAATAGTGCTAATAAGTTGACACGGACTCCTAAGTTGGAGACAACGAATAATAAAATAATGCATATTAAAATAAGTATGTCATTTTTGCTTCTAAAAATGGTATTCATATTTTACAAAACACAGACTGTTGAAAGCTTCCACCACTTTGTCGGGATGTTTCAATTCTTTTGTTCTTCAATAGTTTTGTTTTAATATTGATTTGCTTTGTCTCACACAATATATAAAGAATACATTTTAGTGGCTTCGGTGGCGTAGTTGGTAGCATGCTGAGCTTCTATGCCCAAGATCGCGGGTTCAAACCCAGCCGAAGTCGTCGGATTTTTAAGAGCGTTAAAAATCCCTCAGTATGCCTTCCTTCGGAGGGGAAGTAAAGCCGGCGGGCCCATGTCATAGATTTATGTCATGAAAAAGAACTTTCCACTAACTTCACGTGTGGAAGCAAAAATTTGTAGGGTTGTTTGATAACGCTATATTAGTTCCAACGTTCGCCGCCAAGCGCTGACTGCGATGGCATTTAGTAGTCACGTCCGCAATTGGTGTCGTGGACGGTAGCATTTAGTAGCAAAAGTAGGAAATACTTGATAAAATTAAACCTCTCCATTCCTTCTACCTGAATCACAGATAACACACAGTAATATAGTCATCACAATTAACACCGATTATCAGACAGATTCTTCTTCTTCATGTGCCGTCTCCTCTAAGAAGGTTGGCGATCATCACAGCAATCCGGTTTCTGGATCTAGCAGCACTGAAAAGTTCACTGGAACTACACTTGAACCATTTTTTTAGGTTGTCCAACCAAGAGATCCTTCTTCTTCCTCGACTCCTTCTGCCCTTCTCTTGAATAATTTCTTGTAGAAGACGATAACTGTCTCCTCTCATTATATGAACCGAGAATTGTAACTTCCTAATTTTGACACAGGTAATTATCTTCTTATCTGTACCTATCGTACGCAATATACGAGGTACGTCCAGAAAGTAAGTTCCGTTTGGTAATACAATTAAATTGTGTACAGATACAGAAAAATTATGTGGTCAGGAGAACTCCTAAACATACGCAGTTCTCCTGGTAAGCACGCAATTTGCCTAACAGTGATGACCAAACGGTAGGATATCTTACAGGGGAGTCTTCACTTTCGTTTACGGTCTGCGGCAAACTTCTATGAAGAAGGTATCCAAAAACTTGTGCCACGCTATGACAAATGCCTGCAAAAGTTCGGCAGTTATGTGGAAAAGTAGTTTAAGAGGTGTAGAATGTTGTGCAATAAATAATTTTTCTGTATCTGTACACAATTTAATTTTATTACCAAACGGAACTTACTTTCTGGACGTGCCTCGTATCAAGAGTTGTGATTCTATCCATCCAGCTTACTCGTAAGATCCTTCGATATGTCCACATCTCAAACGCCTCTAGACAGATTCTACACACATCCAAAGTACACGGGGCTACATGACCGTGTTGTCGCAGCCCCTAAACTAAGGAACCAACCAACCAGAATACTTTTTAAGTGTTTGCGTGATCTGAGTTCGAAGATCAATGGTCTGTAATCCGACTGTAACAGCAGCCATCTCTTGAGTATTTTCACACTCCCTCCAGGAGAACCTCAAGATTGTCCCTTGTTTCTTGCCCGGGGTACCCACCTCAATAATACTGTACATCCAAATATTTACAGTTACATAACGCACTGCAATCATCACAACAACACAGGTTATTAGACACTGTCCAACTACTGTAGTTTAGTTAGTTATTGTTGTTTAACAGCAGGAACAGCGAGGTCATCTGCCCCTCTAAATGCAGATAAAATTATAGTCATTTATATTCATAAAAATTTACAGGTTGACGCCTTAATATGAAAAATGCCTAAATAAAACTAATAATTAGAATAAGAACAAAATTATATGGAAAAAATCAGAAATTAAAAAACAAAAGATACCGATATTTTCATTTCGATCGATATTTTTGTGGAATATATCGTATGATAAAGGGCAGTTCACGTGACACAAATATGAGGAGTGTTTTATCAAGTGTATAAATGATTCATGCACAGTGATTTATTTCAGGTACTAGGTAATTAATTGTAATTCCCCGTCCAATCTAATTTGGGTAAACTCGTGCTGACCGACTGAAAAGCCTCTGATAATAGATTACTTAGGCAACACTGAAGAATGGCGTCTAATACTTGAATTGTGGGAAAGTAATAAGTCTGTATTTTTACATGACCAACGTGATTATTTTACATGAAATTACCAGACCACCAGATATGAAATTTCACTTCGAAAATCTCACATGTAATAACCAAGGATCGAACCTGATCCGCCTTGCTGGGAGGCAACCAACTTGACCGCTGCCCCGAAGACTTGTGGGATAACTTGTCATTACTTTGTATCCACTTAGAAGTCAGTTTCCTCTGTGTCTACTTGGCTAGTTTTAATCATCTGCTTCTCCTCTACAAATGATGTGATTTCTGAATCTTCTCGGATACATTATTAATCTTTGTACCTGAGTCGTTGCGAAATGTGCCCTGATAGCTGGGTCAATCTACTCCATCGTAAGCACTTCCCTTTGAAGCAGCTCGGAGCTTCAGACTGACAAGAATTGCCTCTGCATGATCACTCGTCCAATTTCCGAGATGATGCAATAAATAAAGGACAAAAATCTATTAAGTCCCTGTGTGTAAGCGTCACCCTATATATCCGAGAATGATGATGATAATAAACAAAAAGAGAAAGACGAACGACTGATGTGTATTTTGAAGAGCCCTCTGCGTATGAATATACATATGGGTTTTGCCTATTATATCCCGTGCTATTGAAAAACCGTGGGACAAAAGACTGGCAAATTAATTTATGCTAACCATTTTGGAGTGGGGGTCCCTTTGTCGTGTGTTGGACGTGTGACTAAACGCCAGGGGCGCTTGCGATGCGATGTACCGCGTCGCGCCGGCTAGCGTACACAATCACGAATCTCGTTATATGCGATTTTTACGTCCCTCCTCCTCCCCCTGTGTGTGTGTACAGCTATGCTCAAATGCATCTCAAAATCACACTTTACATTACAATGTGTTTCTCTGCCATAATTATTTTTTCACTGTTATTTTGTTTTTGTTTTTTTTCCCCACAGCAACGTTTAAAAACAAACGCGTTGTAAAACTGAAGTTTTTTTTCAAGATCTGTAATATTAAACATGGAATACTACTGCTCGACCTCATTTAAAAAACATTTAAATGGAAATTTTCATATAATAAGAGACATTCATACGATGCAATTTATTCACATATTAAACAATATACCTGATAAATAATTGGAAAAAATTATTCGTTAATTTTTCAATTACAATAAAAATATAAAATTTAATTCGCTAAGTAATTTCTGTTCAATTGAGCTTGTTGATTTAGAATTACTCTTTTAATTATTGTTTCTTTATTGGAAATTAATGACGTTGCGGATATTATGATAATTAATTTTATTGTGGATGTGAATACAATATCAATAAAATTACTTCTGGAATTCATAGAGAAACTCTAGAGTTCAACTGACAGTATTTCCTGTTTTATATCAGATATAAAAGACACTCCCTCGGAATTAAAACCACTTATCTCCTGCATTCCAGACAGGTGTGTTAATATATCCAAGCACACTCAAATTATGTTGTTGTTGTTGTTGTTTGAGTGTTCAGTCTCTTGACTGGCTTGATATAACTCTGCACGTCTCCCTGATCTTAGCTAATCGTTTGATCTCTACTTAGCTACCACACCTTACATCCGACGATCCGAGACAATCTGTTTAACATATTCTAACCTTGGTCTACCTCTATAGTGATGTTTCATTACATCTGAATTAATGATTTATTTAAAAGTCGCTTATCCTTCCATAACTAACTTTACTAATCCTCAGTGTCTTAGTATGTGCCCTACCAACCTATCTCTTTTCCTCATTAGCAGTCACCTGAAACATCTTTCCTCTCCCACTCGTCTTAATACCCCTCCATTTGTTACTGTCTCTACCCAGCTGATCTCTATCTATCTCTTGTAGCACCACATTTCAAATGCCTCTTTTCTGTTGCACCAACAGTACGAGTTTCACTTCCATAGAGTGCTACGTTCCAGGCAAAGGCTTTCAAAAATGACTTCCTAATATCTAAATCTATATTCAATTTTAGCAACAGGTTTCATTGTGTTCACAACTATTGCTGCCGTGCAGAGCCAATACATTTTATGTTTCATTGGCGTCTGTTGACCATAGTGAAGCGTGTGTTTGTTTTCAAGACTTAAGCCACGTTTTTCCACATAATGTGTTGTTTTGGGCAATCAATTTTCCCATACTTCTTTATGGAGCACCATATAAGATTTAACAAGGGACTTTTTAGTGTGTTAAGCTATAGGCCTACATTTTTGTGCCTTTGACATTCATTTACTCATATCGGCTGATGAAGGGGCCAAAAACAATTAGGCCTTGAAACATGTCCCACCAATGACCAAACAGTGATCTTTATTTAATAAAAAGTATTGATTAGGCGGAACTTTCAACCTATTTATTACTGAATTAGTTTATTACTCTATATGAGGGGTCTAGATGCGAAACTCACATTCTTCACTTGTGACGAAATAGGGACGTATAGAACTAGCACCGATAGAGCGCACTGCTGTTGTACTGGGTAAGCGCAACGCGCTCTTCATTTGTCTGTTGTGTTCTCATGCCGCTAATATGTACGAATTTAAGTAGTTTAAATTGTTATTTTCGTGACTATGCCGAGCTATTGCAGTGTTCCTCTTTGCAAAAATCAGGAAAGCCCGTTTTCGTTTCATCAGTTTCCACAAAATAAAGAAATGAGGAAGAAATGGTCACATGCTATTAGAAGGAAAAATTTCGTTGAGAAAAATCGGACCGAATATATTAAAGTGTGTTTCCATCATTTATAACCCGATGACTTCACAAAAACTGTGTTGGATAAGTGTGACTTACAAAGGGAAATAATTCCTATTTTGTACCTATAAACTGATTAGACATTTCGATAACAACCACTGAATTTATGCGTTTGTATCTGAAGGTGAGAGAGCAAGATTAAAACCGGGCGCTGTTCCATCGCTTTATCCGTGGACCAGGAACACAACAAAAATAATTATTTAGGAAGAGGCCATACACAAGAAAATTGCCGGATTATCACGATAAGACTACAATATCAGAATCTGCAGAAATCATCTCCATTGAAGTACGGGAAGAAATCGTCAATATACACGAAGACATGAAAGTAACATTTCTGACTCCCATTTTCAAAGACATCAATACTCGGTCAAATACTTCAAGAATAAATGTCGGAACATTAACAGTCACAAACGTATTATGGTTGGTTTCTTGAAATCAGAATTAATCGTCAACTTCCATCTGCCTGACGGAGAATGTGGTAGCGACTGACTTCTACATTCTTGAGACATAGTCAGATGAATGGAAATAGTTCGTGGCCCTAAAGCTGTTCTCAAACTTTAAAAAAATTGTACCCCCAAGTCCTTTCCCAGGGGTAAGGGAACGGTTTTGATTGAGAAATTGACAAAATTACAAAAAAAAAAAAACACGAACGTTGCGATGCATTTTCGAGGTACACATTACCGGTATCAACTTTCTTTGATTATGTTTACCTTTAAACACGACAGTTTCATGTAAGCTATCAACCTAAAAAAAAAATACATGAATCGAAGTCTGTAAGCAGGGGGAGCAAGTGAATATTTAAATCTATATTTATGATTTGAGTCTTATGGAGATATATTTATCAATATAGGCCTACAATACTCTAGTAATTGTAATCTTTAGGAGAAAGCATGCTGACTCATAGGCCTATTTATTACTTGAATAATAAAGCGTGTTAGAATTTTGTTATTACCGCTGTAGGCTATTAATTCTTCCTTCCACCCGCTTGTTTTAGTGCCTCTAGTCCGTAGCTCATTTTAAAGCAGTTGAACGCTTAAACGCTGAAAATCGTCCATAATAGGCTATATTAGGAGATATACCTATAGAATTAATTAATATAGTCTTGAAGTAAATTTAGAGAAGATATAATTTACTTTAGCTTAGAAAATTCGGTCACAGTTTATACATTCCTCGCAGCTGACTGGGAGAAACATAAGACGATCGCCTTGCGCTTACCCAGTACTACACGAGCGCTATCTGGCGCGAACTTTCTCCCGCTACATCCCTATTGAGTTCGCAAAGTATTCTTATTCTTCTTTTCAAACTACACACGACTATCTTAGTGCTGAAAAGCTAAACTCACAATATCCAGTGGTTTTCAAATGCCAAGAACTCAATTTAGATGCAAAACTATCATTCTCCACACTGGTTAGTTGCAAAAAGCACATTCTCCCTGTTGGCCAATCACAAGACAGCTTCTGGCCATGTGACTGTCTACAGCTGCAAGCCAATATTATTATTGTCTGTTCAACTCGTAACCTCTACATAATAAATAAATAATATGTGCATTCCAACAATGCAATTGGTTTCGTTTGTCAAATTTTTTTCACAAACTTGGCCAACTTGTCTATTGTTTTGTCTGAAGTAATTAATTTCGTTTAGTGTCAAAAGTAATATTCTCCAACTTGTTCAGACACAAAACTCACAGTCTCCAATGTTTGGATGCAAAAGTCACATTCTCCAAAATTAAAACCTATTTTTCAGGTAAATTAATATAAATAATGAAACATAGTTTATACAAGAAGGTGTAATTAAGTATAGCCTGCAACAAAAGCAAAGTCTATTAGAGATCCCATTAGTTACAAACATTTAAGAAGTTTTTTTAAGTTCCTGTAAAATTAGAAAGAGTGGAGAACGTGAGTTTTGCATCTAGACCCCTCATATTCGATGTCAACTGATTCCTTTTATTGTAGAAATGCTTTCCTTGCCTGAACCAACCTACTTTTCATATCATCTTGCTCTCTTTTTCTTTCTTCCCAATTTCTGTTTCATGTTTATGCTTGATGTTTCATTACATCTTAATTATTGATTTATTTAAAAGTCGCTTATCCTTCCAGCTTTGCTTCACCCCAGACTCTGGGAGGGATCATTCCTCTACCGTCACAAGGACGGTGTCTGGGAGCTAAATACACTTTGTCAGCAGATACAACTGGGGATAGTGATAGGAGACCACTAACCTGGGCGTAATTAAAGACGGTTCAGGGAAGAAATTTTGGAAGGAAAACTGCCGTGGACCTGTTGAAAGGGATCGTCCCGGAATTTGCCTGGTGGTGAAAACGGGAAACCACGAAAACCATTTTCAGGACGGCCAAGGTGAGATTCGAACTCACACTCTACCGATGCCAGCGAAGCATGAGCTAAACTACATCAGAAGAGAACGCTGGGCATACATCTCAAGAAAGCGGTTGGATGTGGCCTTTGAAAAACATCTCGACATGATCTAGTGCTGATATAGAACGTGTCTATTTTAGTTTATACAGAATGAGACATTTCTGTCCTCTGCTTTTGGGATTTCCAATGTGTGTGCCCTTGTCTGTTACAGACTATCTCTCGTTAAGTGATTTGTTCAGGGATCGTTGCACCTATATCGTTGTCCTATATTGGACAGTGCATTAACTTTCAGACAGCATATTGCAAAAACGGCAGCAAAATTAAAAAGCCGTAATAACCTACTAAGTAGGTTAGCTGGAACATCATGGACCGCTGATGCCAACACTCTCAGGACTACTGCTTTGGCTGTCGTATACTCTCCAGCTGAATACTGTTCTGGCGTATGGTTGAACTGCTCCCATTGCCAACTGGTTGATATTCAACTGCGCCAGACAATGCAGATGATCTCTGGCACTCTACATTGCACTTCCTCACAGTAGCTACCTGTACTGTGTAATATTGTTCCTCCTCACATCAGAATTAGGCCTATGGATAATGAAGTTCTCCAAATCCACCTAGGCGTCAATCAACCTTGTACATCCAGGTTGAAATCACGGAAACCAGCCTACAAGACGGTTATGAAACTTACTTAAGCTCCGTTCGACCCCCGAAATACTTGGAAAGTTGAATGGTCTACCTCTCCACTTCTTGGTCTACCGTAATTGAAGTACTTGATCCTACCATCAAACTACCTGGATTCTATCTCCCTCGAGCTGCCTGGTCCCGTCTCAACAGAATTCTATATGGCACTGCTCGAACTGGAGTGAGGTTGGATAGACTCGCCTCGTTGTGAATCTGGATATGAAGTGCAAACCATCAAGCACATTTTCTGAATTGTTTGGTGTGTTATGTACCTAATGTGAATAATCATTAAAATAGATGCATGTAAACAAGTAGTTCCGTAAAGAATTAAATAGCCTATTTTCATAATAGTCTATCCTACTTATGTTATAGCCTCTATCCACATAAAACATGTCAGGTTGATTGCTGTAATATAAGATGCATATCCATTAACCATTATGATGATGGTTTTAAATATTATCTATGTTGACTGATATTACTGTAATCTCAAATTATAAAAGCCGCGTTGTCAATCACTAGAAAGTAGTTTAATAATTAAATTAACACGTACATATTTCATTATATCAATGATGACTTAGTCAGCATGAAAAATCATAGAAGCTACTGCAATTTAACAAAACCCTAAAGAGAAAATAGATATGCTTACAATAAGTCATTAATTTAAATAAATGAATGGTCACAAAAAAGAATTAATAAATAATTATAGGATGTGTGAAATACTTGGTCGTACCATATCCACCTGAGATAACAGTCATACGGTAGACTTTCTGAAAATCATCTGTTGTTTATACAACGTATCACATCCAAAACTGAGATACCAGTCACTTTAGTACATTTTGCACATGGGACAGTTTGCTTCAGGTCATAGACCTCCTCGAATCTGTCTGTTGGTTATCTCCGTCCGCTATTCAAAATGGTAAATGTATATTTGGTAGGTAATTATATTAATAAAGATAAAGCGCACACATTGTGTATAGTGATGTTAACAAACTGTCATTCACTAAACAGCACAATAGATGATCCCCGATCTGCACAAGAAATTACATGGTATTTACTATATTGTACACCGCCTAATTTACATACGCAGGATTCATCAGGGTCATGAAGGTATTCGGTATTGCACAGTTTATGGTGATACCCATGTACCGCCATCGAATTAACAAAGTGTCGTAAGTCTTTGTTAGTGTTAATCCATGTCCTAGTCATATTGGTCTCAGTTGTGTAAAACTCGAGCCAGATTTTGTCCCTCTTCTGTATTCTTTCCTGCATTAGTTTTTTCCAGGCGTCTGTGGATGGTAGCCCTCTCTTCATCCGAAGGTCCTCAATGAAGAAGGTCTCCCTGGCGAGTTCATATGATAATCTCATCTAGATTTTGTATATTTCGATATCCCCAGGGTAGCCTTCAGGAAGCGCGATTTGACTGCGTCAAGCGTCTCAAGTCTGCCAGGGATAATTTCTCCCAGATGATCTCAAGTCCATATGTGGCAATGGGCGTTATTTTCGCATCAAGTAATCTCATAGCAGTTCCCAATGAGAGCTTCGTGATTGTTTGGTAGCGGCTATTGCTCGAGACATTATGTGAACTCTGTAGGCTCTTGCTGGTGTTTGCATTGTCAATCTTAGATATTTAAATGCATTGACTGACTTAAGGAGAGTCGATCCTAGGTATATCCTGTCTCTTGAAGCCTCTCTGCTTCCTTTCCGAAACGTCATTTTCACTGTTTTCTCTGTGTTAATTTTCATCTTGTTATCGTTTGCCCACCTGTCAAGATTGTCTATGGCTTTTTGAACTTCAGGAATGGAACTCGAACCAATGACCATATCATCTCCGTATAATAATATTGTAAGATTTGCTGTTCCTCACCTAGTTGTCATCACCACATCAAACGTCGCAATGTTGAACAGGAGGGGGCTGAGTGGGTCACCTTGCAATACTCCATTAGTTTGCATTATTACATTCGAATTTGAGACACGGTAAATATGAATTAATGGGATGTGTAAAATATTTCGACATTGATTATCCAACCGTAATGAAATGATAAGAATATTGATGTGAGAGAAGGGGCACTGGCACGATATATACGTGGTAGAAACCCTATCCAAACAGGAACGCTGTATAACCAGGCAGTGCAATATTTAGCCTACGCTTATGATATAGTGATCTTCGAAAGGACTGTAAGAGCCATATCCACGACATACAAAGAACTGGAAGAAGGAACGGGGAAAAACAAAGTACATGTTATTATAACCCGAGAAATGAGAAACGGAGACAACCTAGTGATCAACGGGAAAGAATTTGAAAAAGTCACCAATTTCAAACTTTTGGGAGGATAATAACACAATGGCAGAAATAAAGGGGAGATTATCACAAGGGAATCAATGTTATTTTAGCCTCCCGAAAGTACTTAAGACTCGCGTGATCTCTCGAAAGATCAAAAAGAGAAGATATCGTACAATAATTAGACCAGTTGTTACCCAAGGTAGTGAAACGTGGGTACTCACCAAAAGAGGAGAGGAAGCATTGGATACGTGGGAACGAAAATTCTTAGAAGAATATATGGACCCGTCCAGGAAAATGGAAACTGGCGAGTACGATATAATAAAGAGATATATAGCCTGTATGTGGAACCTCGACTATCAGTAGAAGTAAGAAGAGGAAGACTACGATGGGCAGGACACCTAGAAAGAATGGAGGAGAAACGGGCGGCTAGCCAGATATTTCATCGACATCCGGAAGGAAGGAGACGGCAGGGTCGACCACGTAAAAGATGGCTGGACGAAGTAGAGGATGATCTACGCCAACCAAGAGTTCGTGGGTGGAGATGGCTCACATTGGACCGTAAAGCGTGGACTGGTGTGATTGAGAAGGCCCGGGCTCTACAAGAGCTGTAGCGCCGATGGGTAAGGTAAGGTAATGAAATGATGAGTTGAGAAATTCAATTAAGAACCATCATCAAACAGTGCATCAAAAGTGGAACAAGCAATGTGACAATAACGTTTTCTTTTTAGGTTTTTGTTAAGATACCGTAGTTTTTAAGATTTTTCACGCTGGTGAAGTTATCATTGATATAACGAAACATGAACGTGTTAATTTAATTTTTGAAATACTTTCTAGTGATTGAAAAGGTGGCTTTTATAATTTGAGATTGCTGTAATATATTCGTAGATATTGTGAGCCGTCTGCATATTTCGGATGGTCACCATGTTGGACTTCTATATATGTAGGCCATAGAGTTATGAAGGTTATTGCGTAGGTGCATTATTCAAACTTCAATCGAAGGATTACGACACAAGAAATGAAAACGAGATTTTAAAATTTCGTACTGCTGACATCTTGTGGTTATGAAAACAATTGAAATAAATAACATGTCAATTAATTAAAATTTGTACAACCATTTAACTTACCAAGTTTCACTGTGCTCGGATGGTTAAATCGCGAGAAACGTCCATTTAAATATTTGAATTTCGTGTCACCCCATGTTGAATTTATGGTCACCAATTTACTGAAAGTCACATGAGCGAACTTATATTCATAGCCTTTATCAACATACAAAATTTCAGTTTGTTTGCTGCCATAGATTAGTAGATATTGAGAACCGTCTAAATATTGAGGTCATGTACAATTCTTGGAGCCTAATATTATTAATAATAATACTAGTAATAATAGTGCCAATACAAAAAGAAGTTGTATGCACTAAGAATTAAGAGGGAAGGATATATCGGAACATCGGACAAGTGCCGTCTGTGCAATAGATCTACTGAATCGATCCTGCATATCACACACAGGTGGATGCCATACGCTTGCTTCGAAAGAATACTTGGAGCGGCATAACAACATAGCGAAAGTAGTACATCAAGTATTGTGCGGCGATACGGTTTTGTTGAGAAGGAAGTCCCAAATTATAAATGCAAACCTCATCAGGTTCTGAACAATGATACAGCCAATATCTTATGGGATTCCACTATAATAACTGATGGTTTTGTAGAAGCCAACAGGCCAGACCTTGTGATATTCGATAAGGAAGCACACAAGGCTACCATCGTCCATGTTGCTGTTCCACTCCATGAAAACCTACAGAATACGGTGGCTGAGAAAAGTCGCAAATACCAGCCACTTACTGCTGAGCTCAGCCACATATGCATAAAGGAAGTTTTCGTCTTCCCAGTTATTGTCTCTGTCAATGGTTGAGTCATAAAGGACTGGGAAAATGCAAAGAAGAACCTTGGTTTGAAGATAAATCATATGCAGTTAAATGTTGCTTAAAGATCTACGATTGAAAATGCTGCCACCATCCACGCCAGCTTATGAAGAAGTAGTAGTAGTACTTCAACACCAAGACAAAAAAAAGGAAGAGAAATCTGGGTCGATTTCTACAGTACAAATGCTATGACTAGAAAGGATTGGAAGGAGGCGAATTACCATCTTAGACATCTTGTTACAAGGCTTGCGGTGCATGGTTTTTACCATAAGTTATGCCGGACAGGGAGATTCCATTACCCATGCGCGACCTGTATATGTCGTCTCTGTCGAGAGTTATGTGACAGATATCATGTCGTTACATGTACAGAAAGATGTGTATCATTGATCAAGTTTTGTTGTGATTAGTGTTTATGTTAATTTGTATGGCAATAATGCTGCAATAAACATATTATTAATGCAAAAGGCTGCCCTCCTTGGTACTGCAAGTATAGTACGTAAGGTTTTGTCACTTCAGTGACTTGCTCTGAACATCTCGAGATCCAGTGCTGTGTTCAGTGTCTTTGACTTGCAAGGAGCCCGACAGTGAAGATTTTGTATTTGTATGTAAATTTCACATATAATAATAATAATATTAATAATAATAATAATAATAATAATAATAATAATAATAATAATAATAATAATAATAATAATAATAACACTTCTTGCAGCCAAGGGCCATTATGCTAATAGCAGTATAAATGAAAGAATTATTACATTAATTCCAAATTAAAATTTATGAGAAGAGCGTTCTTTGCCACACAAGCTCATTGAAGTAGGAACCAGATGATTTGTCCTCGTTGCGCTGGCTAGTGCAAGGTGCTGAGGCCAAATGGCACACCCCTTTTGAACTGCAAGAAAATGGTTGTACGCCGAAAACCACTCCAACTAGTTTTGGATTTTAGGGGCATGTATCTACAACATGATTTTTTCTTGGAATGATAGAATACACCCCTGACGTCACGTAACTTGGCAGAGAAAAGCGTGGTATCGAATTAATGAACAATGATAAAGCCCAGGTCTAGTTCCGTAAGTAAAACTAAATAGACGTTGAAACATTGATGAAATAATTAAACACATACATCGGAAGGAGGACGTTTTATGAACGGAGGAATGTTTTGGAAACCCCTAATTAAAATCAAGAGCCAAACTGAATTTTGAGAATGACGTCAATTTACGATTTTCGAGTCTTATTATTGTTATACCGGCATTATTTTAAACAAGGAAGGAATCTTTCAGGTTTACGTGACAGTTAATCTTGTGATCATAAACCACAGGACTCGATATTTCACTTCGAAAATCTCACATGCATTGACCGTGAATCGAACTCTGTCCAGCTTGATGAGAGGCTTGGCCATTGCACCAACACGACCCCACGCCTAAGCTCGAGTAGGCTACAAGCATTACCGTAATATATCTATACTAATATAATATTCATAATAAAGCTGACGAGTTTGTCTGTGTGCTTGTGTCTTTAAACGCGCTAATATCTGGAACTACCAGTCCGATTCGAAAAATTCTTATTTATATGATAGCCAGATTAAAGAGGAATAGTTTAGGCTATGTAGTATTTGGCTACACCTCTCAGGTAACCTTAAAGATTGATTTTTGTTCAGTAAGTCGGGAGAACAAGCGCTCCCGAACTGCTCTATCCGCATGTGCTGGCATTATGGTTAACGATACTGTTACGTGCCACCCCCCTAGTGGCACTTTTGTTAACTGGATTACGGTGGGTTGAAAGCACAACACAAATTACTGCTTAAAGAAATAATTAATTTTATTGTGGCCTGAAAGATACACTACTCAACAGCAAATACAAACAATTATTACCTTACTCCAGTTTCTCACGTCGAGAATACTTCCCCTTTCACTTGTCAACAGACCACAGTTAATCCTCTCGCTAATGAGTCCGGTCCCGTACGCTGGCTAGAAATAGCTGCACTAGGTCTGTCACTCACTGTTTTGCAACTCACCACAATGACCTCTCTCGCACTAAGTAAGCACATTCGCTCAAAACACAGGCAGTCCCCTGTAAGCTCCTCACTCCCTTCGCTGTCAAGAGAATCGGCTTCACTAGGGGTTTCGCAAGTCTCCACACTTCTGTCGCTCAGGATAAGCGCTCGCACTCGCTCGTAAAACACAACAACAACCACTGCTTGACAGGTCGCACTTATATAGCAGGCCGGTGACTCAATACATGCTTCTAGATCCATCCAGGGTTCACGGCTTCTCGAGGTTTCCATCGCTGGCTAAGTCACGAATATTCTGGACCATCCCTTTGTCCTAGTAGCCCTGTTGCAAAAGGCGCACGCAATACACGAGGCAGGGCACAGCCCAGCCCTGGGGCAGTTGTGACTCATGCGGCGAGCGATGACACAAACTCACAGCCGTAACACCACCCCCTTCCTAAAAAAGGCTGATCGTCCCGATCAATCATTGGTCCGTCTGTGTCCCTCCGTAGGCTGCCAGGTGATCTCGATGCACGATCTTCATCTTCGCCCTCGGGCTCCACTGGATCCTGTAGACGACATCATTGATCCGTTTCACGACTCGGTACGGGCCCTCCCAGGACTTCTGCAGTTTGGGTGACAGGCCTTTCTTCCATAATGGGTTGAAGAGCCAGACCAGGTCGTCCTCGTGGAATCCGCCGGCATCCGTCTGCTGGTCGTATCGGGTCTTCATTCGGTCGGTCTCGATCCGCAGTTTCCTCCTCGCGAACGCGTGCACGTCCTCCAGTTGGTCGACCAGTTCTTGACAATACTGGCTTACCGGGATCGGATCATTCCCAGGTCGGCCGAAGGCAAGATCGACAGATAGACGGAGCTCCCTCCCAAACATGGCCCGGGCTGGTGTGCACCCGGTGGCTTCATGCACGGCGGCGCGGTAGGCCAGGAGAAATAGTGGAATATGTTTGTCCCAATCCCTCTGCTGCTCACTGACGACTATTCGGAGATGGTTCTCGATGGTGCGATTGAATCGCTCTACCATCCCGTCGGACTGAGGGTGTAGCGGCGTTGTCCTTGTCTTCCGGATTCCCAGCAGCTGGCATAGGTTCTGGAACACCTGCGACTCGAAGTTCCTCCCTTGGTCGGAGTGCAGCTCCAGGGGTACTCCGTAGCGGCTGACGAATTCCTTCACCAGGGTCTCTGCAATCGTCGCGGCTTCTTGGTTAGGGAGCGCATACGCCTCCGGCCATTTGGAAAAGTAGTCGCTGACGACTAATATGTAGCGGTTCCCTGCCTCGCTTAACGGGAATGGCCCAGCAACATCGATGGCCACTCTCTCCATGGGGCCGCCCACGTTGTAGGTCTTCAGTGGACCCCGTCGTCTTCGTCCTGGGCCCTTGCTGGCTGCGCAATCGTGGCACCTCGCGCAGTGGTTCTCCACGTCTGTTCGGCATCCGATCCAGTAGAACCGCTCTCTCAGCTTCTCCAGGGTCTTCTTTATCCCTAGGTGTCCACCAGATGATCCTCCATGAACTTTCTTCAGGACTTCCTCCGTCATAGCCTTTGGAACGACGACTTGTTCCCGAGATGTCTTCCCGTCGGTGCTCTCCCAGGTACGGCAGATGAGGCCATCCCTTACAATCAGCGAGTCCTACTGTGCCCAGTAGGACTTAAACTTTGGGCTGCAGTCACTCACAATGTTCCCCCCGGGTCTGGGGACACAGGCCCTCTTCCATTCGGCTATCAGTCCCAGGTCAACATCTTCTGCTTGTGCCCGCGTGAAAGATTCGCGGCTCCAGCTCCCTTGAAGTTTCACGGTAGTCCTTCGGCACTGTATCCCGGTGTTCTCCTCCCTCCTAGTACAGAAGGTGCAGTCTTCGGGGCACGGTCTTCGTGACAGGGCGTCGGCGTTAGAATGCAGTTGGCCTTTCCGGTGCTGAATCTCAAAGTTGTACTGTTGAAGCCTCTCTAACCACCGCGCGAGTTGACCCTCGGGCTGCTTGAAGTTTAGGAGCCACCGCAGGGATGCATGGTCGGTCCTGATGAGAAATTCGTGCCCGTACAGGTACTTGTGGAAGTGTTCAATGGTCTTCACGATGGCGAGCAGCTCCTTCCAGGTGACGCAGTAGTTTCTTTCTTGCTTTGACAAGGCCTTGCTGAAGTAGGCCACTACTCTCTCCTCGCCGTCCACTACTTGCGACAGGATTGCCCCTATGCCAAAGTCGCTGGCATCGGTATCGACGATGAACCTTGTTCCAGGTCTGGGGTAGGCCAGAATAGGTGCGGTGCACAGAGCCTGCTAGAGTTGTTCGAAGACACTGTGGCATTCTGCTGTCCACGTGAAGAGTTGGTCCTTCTCAGTCAGTCGATGTAAAGGTTTGGCGATGTCGGCGAATCCTCTCACGAAGCGACGGTAATAAGTGCAGAGTCCCAGGAAGCTTCGTAGTTGGGACTTGTCCTTCGGAACTGGCCACTCCCTCACAGCTGCGGTCTTCTCTGGGTCGGTGCGCACCCCTTCCTCGGAGACGATATGCCCAAGGTACTGGACCCGCTTCCGGAAGAGCTGACACTTCTTGGGGCTCATCTTCAGCTGGGCAGCCCGTAGCTTCAACAAGATCTCCTTCAGGTTGCTGTAGTGCTCCTCGAAGCTTCTCCCCAGAACGATGACGTCGTCTAGGTAGACCAGGCAGTTTTTCCAGTGTAGTCCCCTCAGAATGGACTCCATTAGCCTTTCGAAGGTCGCAGGGGCGTTGCACAGACCGAATGGCATGACGGTGAACTGCCAGAGCCCGCTGCCCACAGAGAACGCAGTTTTCTCGCGGTCCTAAGGGTGGACCTCCACCTGCCAGTAGCCACTCTTCAAATCCAAGGTGGAGAACCATCTCGACCCTGATATGTTGTCCAGGGTGTCGTCGATCCGGGGTAGAGGGTAGCTGTCCTTCTTCGTGACGTCATTCACCCGCCTGTAATCCACGCAGAACCTGGTGGAACCGTCCTTCTTCTTCACTAGCACGTCCGGAGAACTCCAAGGACTATGTGATGGCTCGATCACCCCTTGCTCCTTCATCTCTTCTACCATCCGGTCGACTTCGGCTTGCTTGGCGAGCGGGACACGTCGGAATGGGGCCCTAATCGGTGCGCAGTCCCCAACGTCGATTCTGTGCTGAACCAAGCTTGTCCTGCCGAAGTCTTTGCTCCCCACGGAGAAGACGTCCTGGAATTCGCGTAGCAGGTCCTGAAGTTGGCGTGATTGTTCCTCGTCTAAATGGTCCTGGCATCCTTGGTACAGCTTCTGTAGTTCTTCTGGCAGTGTGCGTCTTCTTCGGTTGTCCGTCTGCAGGAGTCCGTCCGTCGTATCTGTGATGCGGGCAATCCAGGTAACGGGCTCGCAGACTCCTAGGTTGGTGTCCCGGTGAACCGTAATGTCGTAGTCGTTCAGGTTGGACAGGCGGACGTACGGCCGAGACGTCGTGTTGATGAGAGTCTTGGCAACTAGCAATCCTTTTGTCTGGATGTCCTCATATTTTGGCTCGATGACAGCCGCCACTCCCTCAGCAGTTCCGTCGACAATTACGGCAGCGCTGACCTCCGTCCTGGCGGGAACGATGACGTCTTCTCTCAGCCTTACTCGTCGTGCGGTGATGGACTCGTGCGCAGGTTGCAAAGCAAGTTCCTCACCTCCGAAGTGCAGAGTGATGGTACTCAGATCCAAGATGATGTTGTTCTGGTCCAGGAAGTCCAGTCCGATGATCACTTCATTTGATACGTCAGCCACAAGCACTCGATGCTTTATCGCCCGTCGACCAATGACGAACTCCAGTGATGCTTCGCCATGTACCGGTGCGGTCTCTCCGGTCGCGGTTATTAGCTGGAGGTTCCTTTGTGTGGGTTGCACTCTCCACTTCGGGATCACGGTGGGACTGACGATGGTCCTCGATGCTCCCGTGTCGATTAGCATGGGACAGCTCTCTCCGTTGACGACTCCGTCGACCATCAGGCTGCTATTGTCCCTCCGTAACTTCGTCACAAGAACCTGGACTGCCGGTGCTTGACGACTGTCACAAGCCAACCTTTGCCCCCCAAGGCTGGCTAATACTCGTTTCCCTGGTTCGCGCGGTTTTCAGACGACTGATTTCCCGTCGGATACCCTCGGTGGCGGTGATCACCGGAGTCCTTGCTCAGATGGCCTTTCTTACCGCAGGTCCAGCAGGTCGGTAGTCCTCTTCCGGGCCGCCTCTCCGTTTGCCTTCCGGCTGTGTCGTTGCTGGTGGTGCCGCGACTATCGAAGAGACGGCTTAGCGCCTCCATTAATTCGTCGGCCAGGGGCTTGGTCTCGTTGGTTTTTACTGGTTCGTCGACGTCCACTTGACGCACCCGCGCGTGCATTCTGGATGCCTGTTTTGCCGTCTCAAATTCAAGTGCGTGGCTTAGCGCATCTGTCAGGGTCATATTGCGCGCGAGTCGCAGCACCTGTTGAGTGTCCGAGTCCCGTAGCCCGTCAGTGAAGGTCTGCGTCGCTATCTGCTCCAGAAAGTCGGCCGGCGCTGTTGGGTAGGCGAGCCTTACGAGACGTGCGATGTCCATCTCGAACTCCTGCAGGGTTTCCGCGTTCTTTTGTACCCGGGTCCGGAGCTGCATCTGGTAGGCCTGCTGAAGATGGCTATCTCCATATCGGGACTCCATATGGGCGATTAGTGAAGCGTAGTCCTGGGATCCAGGCGGGATGGCCTGAAGGACGTTAAGGGCGTCCCCTCTCAGCGCTACAATGAGAGCTGTAGCCTTTTCCGTGCTGTTCCAGTTGTTTATTGAACAGGCTGCCTCGAACTGACGTAAATAGGTGCTCCACGGGACCTTTCCGTCGAAGGTTGGGGGCGTCACTCTGCTCTGTCCCGTTCCTGATATTCCCGGTGTACCTGTAGGCGGGCGTCGGCGCAGCTCGGCAACTTCCTCTTGAAGAGCGTCGGACTTTTTTTCTACTGCTGTGACTTCCTCACGTAGGCCCTGGCAGACGGTGTTGACTTCCTGACGCAGACCCTGTTCCAATTTCTTTTGACTTTCCTGTAATTTCGTCAGCAGACACTCTTCCAGATTTTTCTGGCCATCCAGAAATTTGGCGGTTAGGTCCTCTGCTAGCTTATTCTGACCGTCTGCTAATTTGGAAGTTAGGTCCTCGGCTAATCTTCTTCTGGCCGTCTTCTAATTTGGCAGTTAAGTCCTTGGTTAAATTCTTCATGCCGTCCTCCATTTTGGTTTCCATGCCATTTAACTTTTCTAGCAATGCTGCCAATTGCGCCTCCATTTTAGTTGTTTGTCTTGTAAAGGGCATGCACTAACAGGAAAGTTAGAGAAAATGACCTGCTCGGATTTTGAAACCAGGACCGTCAGGTGTTGTGCTTGAGTTCGTAATCCCGCTTCTGACACCAGTTGTTACGTGCCACCCCCCTAGTGGCACTTTTGTTAACTGGATTACGGTGGGTTGAAAGCACAACACCAATTACTGCTTAGAGAAATAATTAATTTTATTGTGGCCAGAAAGATACACCACTCAACAGCAAATACAAACAATTATTACCTTACTCCAGTTTCCTCACGTCGAAAATACTTCCCCTTTCAGTTGTCAACAGACCACAGTTAATCCTCTCGCTAATGAGTCCGGTCCCGTACGCTGGCTAGAAATAGCTGCACTAGGTCTGTCACTCACTGTTTTGCAACTCACCACAATGACCTCTCTCGCACTAAGTAACCACACTCGCTCAAAACACAGGCAGTTCCCTGTAAGCTCCTCACTCCCTTCGCTGTCAAGAGAATCGGCTTCACTAGGGGTTTCGCAAGTCTCCACACTTCTGTCGCTCAGGATAAGCGCTCGCACTCGCTCGTAAAACACAACAACAACCACTGCTTGACAGGTCGCACTTATATAGCAGGCCGGTGACTCAATACATGCTTCTAGATCCATCCAGGGTTCACGGCTTCTCGAGGTTTCCATCGCTGGCTAAGTCACGAATATTCTGGACCATCCCTTTGTCCTAGTAGCCCTGTTGCAAAAGGCGCACGCAATACACGAGGCAGGGCACAGCCCAGCCCTGGGGCAGTTGCGACTCATGCGGCGAGCGATGACACAAACTCACAGCCGTAACAATAGGTACACCGTTTCACCGATCTGAACCAACATTTGTATACTTACCCTTTGGATCCCTACGAGTAACACTGTCTACATGAAATTTATGACAGACAAGTCCATTCCCTGCATTTAGGCCCTTTGGCACAAATCCACACCGTATCACCGATCTGGACCAAAATGTGTATACTTGCCCTTTGGAACACTGCGAGTAACACTGCCTACATGAAAAATATGCATTTAGGCTCTTTGGCACAAATCTACACCTTCTCACCAATCTGAACCAAAATATGTATACTTACCCTTTGGAACCCAGAGAGTAACACTGTCTGCTTGAAATTTCGGACAGACCACTCCATTCCCTGCATTTAGGCCCTTTATCACAAATCTACACCATTTCTTCTAATTAAATCAAATTTTACATATACTTTTCCTGCTGGTAACTTTGTCCACTTGATATTTTGGACAACACTCTCCATTCCCTACATTTAGAATAACAGACAAAATGAACTTGAAAACCACGTATTAAGGCCCTAGAATCATTCATGTCCGTAGTAGTGTAACTGTAAGAGTATTTTAATAAGTCTATTGTTGGCGGGCAGTCTGGGCTGCATCACGTCACCCCTACCAGTGTTCTGGTACAGAATTGCGAAAATAGTTAAATCTTGCGCTGTTTATAAATTGCAGTCACGGGGAGTAATTAGTGCAAAAAGATATCTTAGGCCCCTTAAAACAGTTATTATCATGAAAATATTATGCCTCTGTATAAGTGCAATGGTGTTGGTGCAGTACACTGAGGTTACCAGCTGCAATAAGTGTTGGTGATTTCAAATTTATCTTCATTTATTCCGAAACTTATCGTTGAGCGCTATGTGGCGATAAATGATACTATTGCTATCTCAGTAGCTCGGAACAGACGAAGTTTTCCAAAGTGTTCTGATTATTTTCCTAAGGCGCTATGCGACAAAAGACGACACTATTGGTCTCTACATTTCTAACAATGAGATATAGGCCCTAGGCAGTGTCTTTTATTTCAGTTACTACTCTTTCTAATCAATTTAAAAAAAAAAAAGTTTTTAAATTACATGTGTTAGTACTGTAGTGGCTACCACCTTCAATACGAATCCTGGAAGACGCTAAACCGACTGAGAACTGGTGTGAGTCAGTGCAAAAGTAATTTAATGAAGTGGGGATACAGTGCTGAAGGTCTTTGTAGATGTGGTGAAAGACAAGACCCTGAGCACCTTCTGAATTGCAGCATGTTATCAAGACCATGTACTATGCAGGAGTTGATAGAAGCCAATGACTGTGTCATTCTAACAGTTGAACACTGGAGTAATGAAATTTAGTGTAATTTATATGTATATATGTATGTGTTTTGGACTCGGATAAATAAGTACTGTAGTTACAAAATAGCCGTTTCCCTATTCATTATTATCATTACGGGAAATTGACCTGAATGTTACGTCCATTATACTGTACTACTTATCACTCCCACTGCAACCACCACCACCACCACAAAAAGTTTTTTTTTTTTTTTTTTAATTTCTGTTAGTTTAAGTACCATGTGCCAGTTCTCTCGTAGTATTCATTATCATCCATTTATTTATCCACCGGACGAAGCCGGGCACTACAGCTAGTATTCATATATAACTGTTTTACACGTGATACAGATCACTCTATTTCAATTCAAATCTCGTGAATCAGAGTTATGAAGTGAAAGATAACTATCTTATACATGATATAAATCACTCCTCTCCAATTCCGCTCTCGTGAATCCGAGCAATAAAGTGAAAGATATTTGTCCTATACATGATATAGATCACTCTTTTCCAATTCCACTCTCATGAATCAGAGCTATAAAGTGAAAGATATTTGTCCTATACATGATATAGATCACTCTTTTCCAATTCCGCTCTCATGAATCAGAGCTATAAAGTGAAAGATATTTGTCCTATACATGATATAGATCACTCTTTTCCAATTCCGTTTTCGTGAATCAGAGTTATGAAGTGAAAGATAGCTGTCTTACACTTATGATATAGATCACTCTTTTCCAATTCCACTCTCATGAATCAGAGCTATAAAGTGAAATATATTTGTCTTATACATGATATAGATCACTCTTTTCCAATTCCGCTTTCGTGAATCAGAGTTATGAAGTGAAAGATATCTGTCTTACACATATGATATAGATCAGTCTTTTACAATTCCGCTCTCGTGAATCAGAGTTATGAAGTGAAAGATATTTGTCTTATACATGATATAGATCACTCTTTTCCAATTCCGTTTTCGTGAATCTGAGTTATGAAGTGAAAGATATCTGTCTTGCACATATGATATAGATCACTCTTTTCCAATTCCGCTCTTGTGAATCAGAGTTATGAATTGAAAGATAACTGTCTTATACATATGGTACAGATCACTCTTTTCCAATTCCGCTTTCGTGAATCAGAGTTCTGAAGTGAAAGACAACTGTCTTACACATATGATATAGATCACCTTTTTCCAATTCCGCTCTTGTGAATCAGAGCTATGAAGTGAACGATATTTGTCCTATACATGATATAGATCACTCTTTTCCAATTCCGCTTTCGTGAATCAGAGTTATGAAGTGAAAGATAACTGTCTTACACTTATCGTATAGATCACTCTTTTCCAAATCCGCTCTTGTGAACCAGTGCTATAATGGGCAAGATATTTGTCTCATACATGATATAGATCACTCTTTTTCAATTCTGCTTTCGTGAATCAGAGTTATGAAGTGAAAGATAACTGTCTTGCACATATGATATAGACCACTCTTTTCCAATTCCGCTCTTGTGAATCAGAGCTATGAATTGAAATATATTTGTCTTATAAATGATATAGATCACTCTTTTCCAATTCCGCTCTTGTGAATCAGAGCTATGAATTGAAAGATATTTGTCTTATAAATGATATAGATCACTCTTTTCCAATTCCGCTCTTGTAAACCATAGCTATAAAGTGAAAGATATTTGTCTTATACATGATATAGATAACTCTTTTCCAATTCCGCTCTCGTGAATCAGAGTCTTAAACATAATATAGATCACTCTTTCCCAATTCCACTCTCATGAATCAGAGGTATGGAGCGAAAGATAATTGGGTGTTATCATGCAAATGTGGAGATAATAAATACATCAATAGCTCGATAAGTCAATTATACGGGGAGCAGCATATTTGCATAGAACAACACACTAATGCCTCCTAGAAATTAAGTTACATTGTCGAGTTTAAAGTTGAAAGTACAGCAAATTATTTTAATTATACCCTCTTGATGTCTCATTATGAAGTTTTAATATTTCGTTCTACACAATGTAAACCTGTTGTTTATATCTTTTTATTACGTGTCGCGCTTTGTAACAAAAACCTTTTTAAAAAGCTTTCGAAATGTCATTTCTGTGTCGCTCCATTACCTGTTTGATCCCCCCCCAATTACCCCACGCGCGATGACTGCTATTATGCCAATAAATGTAATTTGAAAATAATATGGCCCAAGGCGTCAAAACTGTTCTTAATTGACTTAGGCGACGGAATAAAGGGAAATATCTCGGGGCTGTGGAATTACTTTCTGTGAAATACGACTCGTAATGAAATTGAAATGCATATTTGAGAAGCAACTGCGATATTATACAAGATAGCCTACAATTTATTTTCAAGAGTCCGAGAAAGAAACAGCTTGGTAAATAACAACGAGTATTGAGTTCTTTGTCATTCTGATTACAGTAGCCTATTAGTTACATATAGGCCTACAGGGTGAAGAAAAAATGCCACACTTGGAGGTCGGCTTGCGACATCTCATCCAAATACAAGACAAACGTTTCTATAGCAAAATCGGAGCGGGTGCGATTTGAAAACGAAAAGCTGGCAAAACTGTCACGTCCTGCAGCGCATCCGAATGTACAGAGGAATGTGTATCTTCCCACACAACCATACCACCCGTCGTAGCTCACCGAGTAGACTGCTGGGTTATCAAATCGACATCCACCATGGAGCAACTGTTCGATTCCACGTCAGGTCGTTTTTAGCCTATTTTCATTTATGAAAACAAGATGTTCAGTAAAGAACATATAGCCTACTTTCTCCTAAATGTATGAGTATAGTTATAACTCTTTGTATTTATCAAAGATTATAACATAATAATTTCTTGGTTGAGGACCTTAGAACCTATTTACCTCTACCAAACACCAGAACCTCGTAAAAACTACTACCATCATTGACCACAATCAGGTTGTTATGAAATGCAGATTAAAGTTGAAAAAACTGAACAAAAGTCAAAAGCTGAAAAGATGGGCAATAGACAGACTGAAAGAGAAGGATGCAAATGAAAGATTCAAGAAGAGTATAAAGGAAGGACTAACGAAAAACCCTAAACAAACTTCAATTACAGACGAATGGGCACTTTTGAAGAATGAAATAACAAAATCCGCAGAAGAAAACATTGGTAGGAAAGAGAGAATAGGCAGGAAACCGTGGATCACTCAGGATATACTAGAATTGATGGATGATAGGCGGAAACACAAGAATGTAAGAGATGAAAAGGGGAAAGCAGAATACAGACGTCTGAGAACAGAGCTTAACAAGAAGTGCAAGAAAGCGAAATAAGAATGGTGGAAATAGAAATGTGCAGGTATAGAAAATTGTCTGAAATTAGGAAAAGTAGACCCAGCTTATCGAAGGATTAAGGATACATTTGGGGAAAAGAAGACCAAGTGCTGTGATATTAAGGACACAGATGGAAAGCCTCTAACAGATAGGGAAGAAAAGGTTGAGAGATGGAAAGCTTACATAGAGTGTTTGTATAAGGGAAAAGAGTTTGAAAATCCTGTAATGGAAAGGGAAGAGGAAATTGATGAGGATGCAAAAGGGGATTTAATATTGAGATCAGAATTTGACACAGCATTAGAAAACTTAAGCAGGAACAAAGCACCAGGCATAGATGATATACCGATTGAGTTGCTACGCTGCATAGGAGATGAAGGTCTGATCAGGTTATTTCACTTGGTGTGTAGGATTTATGTGAACGGTGAGGTACCCTCTGATTTCAAGAAGAATGTTATCACCCCTATACCGAAGAAAGTGGGAGCTGACAGATGTGAAGATTACCGTACAATCAGTTTGATTGCTCATGCTTCAAAGATCCTGTCTAGAATAATTTACAAGAGGAAGGAAAGCCAGATAGAAACGGAGTTGGGTGAAGACCCGTTTGGTTTGAGGAGAAATGTAGGAACAAGGGAAGCAGTACTAAGTCTTAGGCGGATTTTGGAAGGTAGAATAAGGAAAGATAAGAGAACGTTCATGGCATTTGTAGACTTAGAATAGGCTTTTGATAACGTTGATTGGATTAATTGTTTGACATTTTGAAAACGATTGGAATAAGTACATGGATAGGAGGGTGATATACAATCTATACAGAAACCAGACAGCAGTCATTCGAGCTGAAGGACATGGGAGAGAAGCTGGTATTCAGAAAGGTGTAAGGCAAGGCTGCAACGTATCACCCATACTTTTCAATATTTACATTCAACAAGCAATGAAGGAAATTCGAGAAAAAATTAAAGTGGGAGTGAAGATTCAAGGAGAAATAATTTTAAGTCTGAGATTTGCTGATGACATCGTCATCTTGGCCAACACACCTGAGGATTTGAATGAGTTTTTGAATGTTATGGACTCGGTCTTACGGAAAGAATTCATGATGAAAATGAATAAATGTAAACCAAAAATATTGGAATGCAGCCGAAATAAATCAGAAACCTCAATGGACATCAAATTGGCAGGTGAAAAACTGAAGGAAGTAGGAGACTTCTCTTACTTAGGAAGAAAAATAACCAGTGATGGACGAAGCAAAGAGGACGTAAAATGTAGGTTGGCTCAGGCAAGGAAAGCATTTCTACAAAAAAGGAATCTGTTGACTTCGTATATAGATTTAGGTATTAGAAAGTCATTTTAGAAAGCCTTTGTCTGGAGCTTGGCGCTCTATGGAAGTGAAACTTGGACTATTGGTGCAGCAGAAAAGAGGAGAATTGAAGCATTTGAAATGTGGTGTTACAGGAGAATGATGGAGATCAGATGGGTAGATAGGGTTACAAACGAAGAGGTATTAAGACGAGTGGGAGAGGAGAGATGTTTCTGGCGACTGGTAATGAAGAGAAGAGATAGATTGGTAGGACACAAACTAAGACATCCAGGAATAGCAAGCTTAGTTATGGAAGGAAGGGTCGAGGACAAGAACTGTAGGGGTAGACCAAGGTTAGAATATGTTAAACAGATTGCCTCGGATGTAGGGTGTGGTAGCTATGTAGAGATGAAACTATTAGCTCAGGGCAGGGAGGAATTGAGTGCTGCATCAAACCTGTCAACATTGAAGAAAGAAAGAAAGAAAGAAAGAAAGAAAGAGAAGACATATATCAAGAATGTTATGGAACTGGAGACATAATCGACCGGACGTGGACAACATCCAACTTTGAGTTGAGGCATGTATTTACACGCCCGGCTGTCCAGGGTTTTCGCCACCTTAATTGCATTAACAAATCTTTCCATGACCCTACAGTGACGGTTGTATGCCGACTATGTGGACAAGCATGTGAACGCTACCACTTAGAGCTCTGTAGTAAAGGAAACAATCAATCAAAGACTATGCAATTCAAATCCCCAGAGTGCAATTTTAGTGTACATGTTCATTCTTTATTTTCGATTGCTATTTGGCTGCAATAAAAGTATTAATTCATATCCTGAACTAGCACCAACAGATCACAGGTACTATGTGAGATCGTTTTGTCTTTAGTTCAAATAACACATAATAGGCTGTTACAACTTTTCATTTTTCAAATTCGATGCGTATAAAATGCCAACCAGTGGTAGTGGAGTCCCACGTATAACACCCATGATATCTGGCGGATAAGATAATCCTAATAGGGAGAGTGAGCGGCCATAAAAAGAAACTTTTCAATTAAAGCTGAAAGGTAATCTGTGGGCCGGTGCGCAATAAGTTGGACATGATATTTCTCCTGGTTGCTGTTAGATGTCTCTTGCAGATCCGCTGGCGAATTCCGTTTTAATTATATATTTTCCATAGTAATATGCACTATATAACGCTTAAATTTGAAACGTCTGAGTAATTACAAAACAATAAATATATATAAAAAAGGAAAGAAACCCAACTCTGGTAGAATTAGAGCCCCAGTCATACGGGTGATAGGCTAACGCTTTACCACGCAGCCAGACAAGTCAACCATAATTCGCCGATATCAATTTAATTACATACACCTTCTTAGAAAATAATGATTTAGACTAAACGATTTTTTTCGGTGGAGTATACTTTATATATATAAAGCATTTCATACAAACATTATATTATTTCTATCAGTAGGCTATATTGCATGCACTACTCAAACTAGATAAATATAGGTCTAGCACAAGATATCAGCTGCCATCTTGTCTTCTAACTGAGACGGCTCAGCTTTCAAAAGTCACTTCTGCACTATAATATTACAAGATAAACCTTTAATTTAGAACAGTTTAAACGATTCTCGGTTCGATAATCGGAACTGGTGGGTCCCATGATATGGACGATAAGGTTTGCATAATTCACACGGTCGCCATCCTGAAATGGTACGGCTGATGATCTTGTAGTTTGGGCACAAGACGCGTCCCATATGAAGGTATGTTGTTACCAAATTTGGTAGAGATCGTATGATTAGTTTAGTCGTTATTTGATTTTACGTGTGAGTGGCCGCCATTGCGTTTTGGTAAAGATGGCAGCGATATAAAACATGACAGTGAGGTGCCCTTTGCTAGTGCTACCTCTGTACCAAATATCGTTCAATTCCGATTCACCACGTTTGAATTGATACGGTATGGGGGGGAGGGGGGGACGGGGGGGGGGACAGACATACATACAGAGTACACACATATACACTCACACACACACACACACACACACACACACAGACAGACAGACACACAATTTTTTGGCCCTGTGTAGATCTCATAAGTCTACTTTCATTTTTTTGCTAAAATCGAAAGTAGGCTAAAAATAGGCTTATGAGATCACCTTTTGTCCGTGTGTGTTCTTTTCGTCCGTGTGAGTATCCCCCACTAATAACTTTTAAACGGCTAGATCGAAATTTGGTGAGGTCATAGCACCATTTTGGCCGACCCCGATCGTGCCTTTGAAATTTTATTATATCTCACTAATCCAACATGGCGGCTGTGTGAAATATTTCACTGGCATGCTATATCTCCGAAACTATTATAGATATCACACTGAAAGTTTGTAGGGTGATAAAGGGCACTACTAGAAGTTCACATATGAGACTTTCAAAAACCTGTTAACAACAAAACAAACATGACGTACAAGCAAAGTTGACACTTTTAAATAGACTTTTCTCGCGTTTTAACCATCTAGACGTATTTAAACTTGGTACAGCAAATGCATATATACATTGTAATGCACTGGTATCTAATTAAGTTCAATTGTTTATATAACCTCAAGATGGCGGCTGTGCGAAATATTTCACCGGCATTCTATATCTCCGAAACTATTTCTGATATCACCCAGAAATTTTGTACGGTGATAATGAGCTCTACTGCAAGTTTCTCTATGTAACTTTCAAAAACCTGTAATGTGCGAAAAGATCATGGCGGCCAAGCGAATTTGAAACATTTTAATAGACTTTTCTCGCGATTTAACCATCTGAGCGCAGTGAAATACGGTACAGTAAATGTTCATACACATTGTAATGCACTGGCAACTAATTTAGTTCAATTGTTAACCTAACCTCAAGATGGCGGCTATGCGCAATTTTAAAATTAACTTTCTATTTCTTGTGTTCTAATCATGCGATTGAAGTTTGAATAATAAACCTACACCATAATCTTCATTTAATAATGCATAACTCTATGGCCTACATATAAAAAATCCAACATGGCGACTATGCGAAATAATTAGACGGTTCTCAATATCTACGAATCTATTACAGCAATGAAACGGAAATTGTTTATGCTAATAGAGGCAATTAAAATAAGTAGGATATATGAAAATAGGCTGTATAGTTCTTCACGGAACTACTTACTCTTTGTGACGTCATTTTCCAATAAGACTGGACGTCAAACGTACAAAATGGAATTATTGTGCGTAGCATAATGGACAATCTAGTATAGCATACCTGTGTTTTGGTAGCTGATTGAATAGAGACAATGTTACTGAATCCACTATTATGTTCTATTGGCTTCATTTGTGGCATGGTCTTTTACGTCTGTAGGAAGTTCATGTTATGTTTGAATGTTTAAATAAAGGTAACAGAAAGAAATATTATAAGAGAAGAAGACACTGTGGACAGAGAGATACAGTGGAACGTGGCTAATTCGAACTTCTATAAATCGAAATCTTCTTTAATTCGAATTTTTCTCTTGGTCCCTAGCAATTTATATACAATCAGTGCTAAAAATTGGTGGTTAATTCGAATTATATTTTGGACAATTCGAAGTTTTTACGTGTAAAAAGACGATCGGACGAAAATGTCGCAGTTTGTGGTAAACTGACCGACGCACAAATCATCGCCGATGTACTGAACTCCGGAAAACAAGATGGTGATGACGCATCTGGCGATGAACTCGTGGAGGAAGTTCCCGAAAAAACTGTTCCGATTGCAGCCCAAGCAACAAACCACATCACAGAATTTAGGCGTTTTCTTTTTGAAAGTAGAAATGACGTAAGTGATTCGGTTTTCTGCTCCTTAAATTTGTTAGACTCTTTTGTGATGGCCCAGAGACTTAATTGTAGGAAACAGGTAAAAATCTCAAACTTTTTTGAAAAACAGTAGATTTTTCTAAGACTTAACTAGATTGCTGGATTACTACTGCTGTTAAATAGGAGAATAGTACATTTTGGTTTTATTTTATCATTTGAAACTTTTGAGGTTAATCACAATACAGTCATTATACAGTACCGTTGTCTGTTAATCTGCTTTGTTGAACGTAAATCATTATGTAAACGTAATATAATAGATTTTATCTACCCTTTTCAAAGAACTTTCTTATAATTCGAATTTTTTCCACTGGTCCCTTGAGGTTCGAAATATCCAAGTTCCACTGCATTTCGAAAGAAGGTGTTATGTATGGAATGAATCCAGGGAAGAGTGGAAAGGAAACCTGGGGCGAAGTGGTCTGAGGAAAGAAAGAAGCAGCATAGTCGTGGAATGAAGAAATATTGGGAAGAACCGAAGAGAAAACAACAAAGAGTGAAGAATTGAAATTGGCGCGTGGTCCATAGCAGGCGTTATCGGAGAGAAGAAGAAGGAGGAAAGTAACAGTAACGGTACGACTGAAAATCTTTTTGGCGCGAACGCAAATCGACCATCGGCGCGTCCACACAACCTGCATTCAGGGCCTTTTGCCACTGAGCTAATGATAATGAGATAGCTTCGGCACAGCGACGAGTCCATGTTCTTGGCCACGCTGCGTGAAGTTACAGTGTTGCAAGAGCCTCGTTTCTTAACTCGCATTTCTATTAAACCTATTGGTGGGACTAGGTCTTGCTAGATAAACCTTCGTCGTAAATTTCGACGAGAAACCGCATGCCGACCTTACAGGGGTGGAAGATCGTACCATAGAGCAGAGTATGAGAGTTATTGCAAAGTGTACGGTCTTCCTCCACTTAGCAGTCGGCGCACAGTGGGTGACGTGAGATTCCTTCGGAAGCTGGTAAATTGCGGAATTGACTCTAATCAGTTGCTAGCTGAATTGGGTTTTCACGTCCTTCAGAGAACCACCAGACGGAAGCACACGTTCGATGGGGTCAGGTCGAGAATTAATGTGCACAAAAATTCATGTCTGATCCGGTTGCAGTCAACATACAGCTTGATGGAGAGTAAAAGTGCTACTGATATTCACTTCGACTCTCTATCAACTGTTATGAGACATATCTCAAGTGGGCTGTAAAATAGTGTATGGATATTGCGTTAATTTCTATTATCGTTGATTGATTGATTGATTGATTGATTGAACATGTGGTTGAATGAATGGTTGCTTGATTTTTTGATTGAATGTACGAATGACTGAAGTAATGTATTTTTAGCCTACTTTCGATTTTTGCAAAAAATGAAAGTAGACTTATGAGATCACTACAGGGCGAAAAAAAGTGTGTCTGTCTGTGTGTGTGTATGTGTGTGAGTCTGTGTGTGTGTGTGTGAGTGTGTGGACTCTGAATGTCTGTCCCCCCCCCTATCAATTCGAACACGGTGAACGCAAATTGAACGAAATTTTGTACAAAGGTAGCACTAGCAAAGGACACCTCAGTGTCATGTTTTATATCGCCGCCATCTTGACGGAAACGTAATGGCGGCCACACAAATGTTCAAAGCTTAAATCAAATTACGACTAACCTAATCGTCCGATCTCTACCAAATTTTGCAACAACATACCTTTATGGGGGGAGCATCCTTTGACCAAACTAATAGGTCATCAGCCTAATAGTTTGTGGATGGCGGCCATCTTTGTGTGAAAATCGATCGCCCCTATTAATTCGAACACGGTGAAACCGAATGGAACGAAATTTGGTACAGAGGTAGTACTAACTAAGGGCACCCCAGCGTCATGTTTTATATCGCCGCCATCTTGACGGAAACGTAATGGCGGCCACACAAATGTTCAAAGCTTAAATCAAATTACGACTAACCTAATCATCCGATCTCTACCAAATTTTGCAACAACATACCTTTATGGAGGGAGCATCCTTTGACAAAACTAATAGGTCATTAGCCTAATAGTTTGCGGATGGTGGCCATCTTTGTGTCAAAATCGATTAACCCTATTAATTCAAACACGGTGAAACCGAATGGAATGAAATTTGGTGCAGAGGTAGCACTAGCAAAGGGCACCCCAGTGTCATGTTTTATATCGCCGCCATCTTGACGGAAACGTAATGGCGGCCACCCAAATGTTCAAAGCTTAAATCAAATTACGACTAACCTAATCATCCGATCTCTACCAAATTTTGCAACAACATACCTTTTTGTAGGGGGCATCCTTTGACAAATCTAATAGGTCATTAGCCTAATAGTTTGCGGATGGCGGCCATCTTTGTGTCAAAATGGATTACCCCTATTAATTCGAACACGGTGAAACCGAATGGAATGAAATGTGGTACAGAGGTAGCACTAGCAAAGGGCACCTCAGTTTCATGTTTTATATCGCCGCCATCTTGACGGAAACGTAATCGCGGCCACCCAAATGTTAAAGGCTAAAATGTAATTACGACCAACCTAATAATCTAATCTCTACCAAATTTTTCAACAACAAATCTTTATGTGGGAAGCATATTCTGACCAAACTGCTAGATCATCAGCCCAATAGTTTGCAGATGGTGGCCAAGTATGTGTGCAAATCGATTCCCCCTATCAATTCAAACACGGTGAAACAGATTTGAACGAAATTTGGTACAGAGGTAGCACTAGCAAAAGGCACCTCAGTGTCATGTTTTATATCGCCGCCATCTTGACGGAAACGGAATGACGGCCTCCCAAATGTTAAAATCTTAAATCAAATTTCGACCATCCTAATAATTTGATCTCTACCGGATTTTGCAACAACATGCCTTATTGTGGAAAGCATCTTATGACTGACTACAAGGTCATCAGCCCAATAGTTTGCAAATAGCGGCCATGTATGTGTGCAAATCCATTCCCCATATCAATTTAAACACGGTGAAACCGAATTGAATGATTTTTTTTTACAGAGGTAGCACTAGCAAAGGGCACCTCATATTCATGTTTAATATCCCTATAGCACGTTGTATTTCAACAAGCTACTACAACCAACATTCAATTATACTCCTTGAAAAGGACAAAGAGTTATAACAATACCCATGCATTTAGGAGAAAGTAGGCTATATGTTCTTTACTGAACATCTTGTTTTGTTTGCTGTTCTCTAGATCCTCGAATGTCACTCTTGTATTACTTTTTCCCCAGTTTCTGAACTTTTTCTTCTTATCTTTTATTTTATGTTTTTGCCTCTTTCCGTTTACTGTAGATAGTTTTGATTTTTCTGTAATAATTATTTTAATGTTCCTTGTACAAAGGGATTGTATGAATGAATGAATGAATGCTTGAGATAGGATGTTTGAGTGCGTGTCTGTATGGTTGTGGTTGCTAATTTATAATAGACTAGTGTATTTCTATATTCTGTTCGTGTTTGCTGTTTTTGTTTTGTTTATACTTGTAAATGTTATTGTTAATTATTATATTGTCACTAGTGGAGTCTAGCAGTCTGACAATAGAGAATACATACATACATACATAAGTGCGGCATTTTTCTTCACTCTGTACACATAGATACATACTCGTACATTGTACATAAGCCTGCAAGCAGTAAACCTTCAATACTAAGGAGGTCCGGGTGGGGATACCAAGAGCCAGCTGATGAGCCAACTTGGTGTCCTAGGCGAAATCCCACACAAGACACGGCACAGACCTAGAAATATTGCTGAGCTTCAATACTTTGCTTGTTGATAATTCAGATTAGGGTAGGAACCGACCGTGGCCTTAAGTTAGGTACCATACCGGCATTTTCCTGGAGTAGAAGTGGGAAACCACGGAAAATTTACTTTCAGGATGACTGAGGCAAGAATGCTAGCCAGTACGCCACGAGGCGGACAGTGTCATAGCGAAGTACGCTGGTTTAGTCATGGTAATATTTCGAGTTTGTCCGATAACCTGTGTTTCTGTGATGGCTGCAGTAATGTGGTCCCAGGGGCTCAAGACTTGTGGGACGTGTGCTCGCAACCACGGGACCCGAGATGAGTCCGGCAATGCTCCCACTTATTTGTACGCCCGCGAAATGGCACAGTGGCTCTCACCTCTGAGGTTCGAGTTTGATACCCGGCTCTGTCAAGAAATGTAATTCTAGTCAGAGCACTGAAACGAGGTACACTCAGTCTCGAGAGGCAAAACTGAGAAGAGATGGGTTCGATTCCCCCTCAGCCATCCTGGAAGAGACTTTCCGTGGTTTCTCACTTCAACTTCAGGAAAATGCTGGGATAATTCCTAAATTAAGGTCATGGCCACTTTCTTCCCCATCTGCACCTGAATTACAAATTCTAACGCTACTACAGATTCCGCAATAACACAGATTATCAGATGTATTCTCCACACTCCGAGGTACACGGGGTTAAATGCCCACCATATTCAAGCTCCTCAAATAAAGCAACCACAACTTAATTGTGTAGGGTCTCTTTCATCATCTGTCAACCTTCCATGGTCAGCTGTTGTTTTCTTCCAGCAACGATGAGATTAAGGTATTCCAGGTCTAGGGCGTCTCTTATTTTACAATTTAATTGTCCCTTGTCTTTTCTTTCTTGACGTCCTCGTTCTAAAAGGGTCGACCATTTCCTCCCCTTTCTTGGTATCTCCTGCCTTCTGAAAAATGACATAAAGGAGGCAGGGTGTGTGTAGCACCGCAATACATGGTGCAGTTTGGATAGCGCTACACCCTCAAGGGTCATGCTTGGTGAGGTCAAGGGATTTCTGAGCTGGGTCCGTATTTTCACCTTTATCCAGTTACTCTCTTGCGAACCCTCTCCTATTTCCTCCTGTTTAATCTGCCTTTCATGGCTCTACTTCCTTCTAAGTCTCACAATACTCATTCTTCGAGGACTGAGGGCATTACTTTTCCTCGCGTTTTTATATGTTTTCTTCCATTTTTGCCCATTTCTTCTTCTAGTTCATTTTAAGTCGGCAGTTGTAGTTTCTCATTTCAATCTTAGTTTTCATTATCACCATTCTCAACTTAGAACAGGAATGGTTGAATGAATGAACTACTACAGTTGCTTCTGATTATCAGAATTTTCCCTGGATTAAAGAGAAACCACAGGGATTTGATCTACCCTGCAAGACCTGGTCAACCCTCAACCGGATCAGGACACATCACTGTATACGGGGCAAACTTTCCTCCCTAATTGTAGCTTCTGTGCCCCAAAACAGACAGTTCAACATATCGTCATTCACGCTATGTTCATTTTCCAGCAAATAGAAAAATGAGTTTTGACTTCATTGTACTGTAGTAAACTACAGCGTGACAAGTTCATCTGAAGCCCCGGTGTATATGTACACTACTATGCTTCCCCTTGCCCGTCTAGTCATTACGTTGCTGGATCTGCTGCTATTTGCTGCCACGGAAAGACGTAACTTGCACAGAAACCACCTGGTGCTGGGTAGCGCGCAAGTGAGGATGATTTAACAATGGTGTCACACTCCCCCCGCCCTCCACGTGCTCTCTCTCCCTCACTCCCTCGCTCGCGCCGGCAGCGCCTTCACTCAGGGCATCACTTGAACTTGCCGAGCATTATATTTCCGTAGTCTATTCTTATTCACTCTTAACGTAGAGTATTTTTAAGGTTCATTTTCCTCTAGAAAATGAACCTAACGCGAATTGTTCTGTTGGAGGGCACATCCACATAACTTACGGCTTGGAGGCGAAACCAATCATAAGGAAACCATTGGAAAAGAAGAGCATTGTCAAATACGCGGAATTAATTCTTAAGGGACTTATAGTAGAAAAGTGTCCTTTGAGTGCCTATCAGGGAAATGTGACGAACTTTCAGGATGATTTATCCTTCTTGCATCGCCTATATACTGATCCAAAGTGAAAATTCGTAAAATGTATACGGTACTGTAAGTACCCGTATATCTTGCATGTGTTCCTTGTCATACGCTATAATTATAAATAAATAATGAAATTAATAAATAAATAATAAATACATAAATAAATACATTAATTAAGATATTAATGATTGAATAAACAAATAAATAAATAAATTATTAATAAAGTAATAAATACATTATTGAATTAATGAATAAATGAATGAATAAATAACTGAAAAATAAGTTATTAAATAAATAAATGAATAAATAAATATATGTTGTGCCCTTTTAGCATGAAATATGCAAATCACAGTATGCCAGCAATGCTCAAATCGGGATTTTCGGGGTTATGGTATGTTCTCCCACTCTGTGACTTACACATTCTGGATTAAATAGAGGATACACTTCCAAAATAAATAAATAAATAAACAAAATTAACTCCTACTATAAAACATTTAATTAACCAAATATATGGCGCTACAACAAAATAAACAAATAAAATACTGACCAATACTTCTAACTTGTTCAGAGTGAACAAGGAATACATAAACAAACAAAGGTTAAATCATAATAAATGGTTTCCTATAAACCAACAAACTTACATCTCTTTTCACTTCCATAAAGTATCCCTTTAAAATTCCATAAAATCAAGAGCTCCAACTGGCTCGATACTTTTTATATACTCTGAGTTATTCTTTTACAACACCTCACTTCCTATTATATGAGTATCTTATAATTAAAACAATATATAATTCTCCTTAAAGTACTGTTATTCATTTACTTAAATTTTGGGCTTTCACATGTTCATGGGTTACCATCTCTCTCAGTCAACAATTCACTACTGTGATTGGGAAAACATCCGCGTACTCCCGAGCTTCAGAAAACTACTTGAACATGTCAAATATTAAGATCACTCCCGAAATCTAATTGTCTTCACTGAACTCGTGAATTCCTACATTATATTACATTAGAGACTTATCGTTATTTGTCTTAAAAGACCATTATCTCATATTAAAGCAACGATCTGAACTTGCAAGCGGTAATCTTCAACTAAAGGAACCTCGGTTCGAAGACCGGGTCGTTAAAACCAACTCTAAACACTCTGTATAATATAACTTCAAAACAGACGGCTATTCAAACCTACCACAACATCAGTGGCGAGGGGTCTGGTCTGACCACTTAGCGCGATTTATTGCAGGGGAGGCAGACATTACGGTCCTCGCCCACACGGGACGAACGATTCTTAGCTTTACACAGCTGTTACATTATGTAGTTCTTTGAACAAGCATGGCTTTCATTATACTATTTTTATTGAGGTTCACAAGACCTTATTCTCTTAAACTCAGCGTTTATTAATTATGAAGTATCCTCATTGGTGGGTAAGTATAATTCAATACAACAACAAATATTTAAGGGTTTCAATAATAGACGAACCTGGGTTCGATTCCTTTCACTGCCTCGGGAACCATATCCCATACTGGAGGACTTACATATTCGCGACTTAGGGCGACCTCTGTCTATAACCTGCGCTCATAATACAACAAATATTTCACACCCTTCTACAATATAACACACACATGGCCTCGTGATCAGAGGACTTACCATAGCTCAATTACCGCGACCAACTGCCCCTCATAATTAAATTTACCGAGTATTCCAACGCGTTCCTAGCGTGACAAATTTCTTTAATGCGCTTCACAGCGCTTACATGTTACTGAGCCAAGTTGCCTTCAAAGAACTGATAGATTCAACAATACACATTTGATCTACATCTCAATTTTATATTAATCCTCTCCCGTGCCAATAATCGCTTTATCTCAAAACAATGTGTTCACCACAAGTATTAATTCTTTTAAAGGAGCTCGAAAGCTACTACTTTCATGTAATTCATCATAAACTTTATCCATTCATATAATTGTTATTATTATTATTATTACGCTTGCTTTCATATAATTAAATCATTTATCAAATACACTGATATTTTATTTCATACGTTTCCCCTAAGGGATTTATTCATTTCACATAATTATTTTATACTTTCTCAATTTTTATCGTTCAGATCGCGCTATTATTCTGTTATTTGTTATTCAACAACATCCCTATTTTCTCATTCTCAGGTGGATTGTACGCAAATATTCCCCAACACATAACATAATGAAATGGTTACTCACATGATATGTCGGTCACCGACCGAACTTTCCAACGATGTTTCATTTTGCCCACTTTAATGTGTTTAAGCCATCTTCCCTAATTCCATTTTACACATTAACACTTCTTGATACACAAACGTCTTATTTACCTTCAACACTGGTAACATATTGAATACAATTTTGTATTCTTTTATCATACACAAATACATTCACTAAAAATTATAACAGTTAAACGGATTTAACTATATTTACATGACACTGCTTTTAATCACTAAGGCTTTGCTTTTTGCCTTTACACACGTGATTCCTTCTTTCCCGTTTCCAAGGGTTGACACTCTTAGACGTTGGCTTCCTATCTGGCAAGATGATGAAAGTCTCAATCAATCTCCCCTCCCTGGAACGGCTATTCCTCAAATCCGGTTTCCTGACGATCGGCTTCTATTTTTATTAGCTCGAAATCGCTTCTTTCTAGACACTATTTAATTGGTCTAGCTACAGTCTGTTCTGTTACGGCCTTTCGAATATTTTATCGGTGACCTATGATTCCCTAGCACTTATGGCTATTCCTTTAATTAGTTTCGTAGCTTAATGCTTTTACTGTTCGTTTGTCTCCTGTTAGACAATGTCTTGGATTAAATTTTCCCTTCTTATTTTCTTCGGCGCTCGAGTTCCTATCTTTTTGATACACTAGGCGTTACTATTTTTGTCCGACCCTGATCGGGTTCCTTAACTGTTATATAACTGTTTGTTTTTCTATCGTTGGTACTTCAAACGTTACGATACTTTCTGTCGTTTTACTGAACTGTTATTTGAGGACCTATCGCCTGTTCTTTAAGTTCGCAGCCTACTTTGACTGTAATTCGGAACTTTCACTATAAAGACTGATGCTGGCTGAACTAAATCCTGTACTAGAATTTTCCTAAGTCTTCACACGGCGATACTATGATGATACTTCTCGGTCACTCCCTACGGGTGCTCGTTGGTGATACAGAGTATCACGACCTCTCGAGGTCTAGTAAGTACTGCATGATTTGCCTGGCACGGCCAGGGCTTTTATACAAAACGGCGACAAAACGATCAAATCCTTGTCTTTTTCATAACCAACTTTTGAAGCAATGGTGGCACACTTTTAAAATTTATATCTCTGGAAAGCTTGTTTTCTAAACGTAAACTGATTTCTTTGCACGTGAAAATCGATCGTACAATTCTGAGATATTAAATGAAATTTACTCTTAAGATACGTGGGTGTTGTAGTTGAATTTTAATCCCCACCACCGCGGGTCTCGGGGAACTTTTATTGACGTAATGCCACGTTTGCACTTCTTTCCTAGGCAATTATTACAACATCTTTCCCCACACAAAAATCTCTATTCCAAAATGATTCACAATGATGTATTTTTTTTGTTAATTTTATGTTCGCAAATGGCTTAAATCTAATTATTCCTCTTCTTCATAACAGCGCGGTTGCCGTTTTACTGCTACGCAAGCTCAATTTCCGAAACCTTCTCTCACTCACTCCGAAGGAAAGTTCCTCTCGTTCTAATTATAGCCATGATCGGCCCCTTATCGGTGCGTCACGCGTGATATCATTTCCTGGCCACCTGGGCTCAGATTCTTGCACAACATATAACCAGTCCCCTTGTATAAAATCTTTCCAAGTCATTCTAAAGACTGTATATTTCCTTCCTTCTTTTTACCATAATACATGGATTCGATCCCTTGAACCAATGGTACATGGGTTCAATATACAAATTTGTTAATTATTTAATTATTAAATAAATAAATGAGTGACTTAATACATAACTAGTTGAAACCCGTCAAAACATGACGGACAATGGCAAAAATATTTACTGAAGAAGCTTCTTATATAAGTTACATTCTTTGTACGAGTACTTTTTGGCACTGTTGCAACTATAAGGGCGTCAAAAGGTAACACTCTAAACATTGAAACATAATGCTGGTCATGACTGAAAACGTGATGAGGTAAATAGACCAATACGTTCAAGAGTTTCTCCTTGAGCTTTATTGATTGTGATAAAGCATGCCGAGCGAATAGGAAATTGTTGCCTATTAAAAAGAATTGTACTGTAGCCTACATGTAAGAGTTTTATCGGAAGGTGATAAATCAAGTCGTAGGATTTGAGCTCTCTGCTTAATATTACTGCACCTATTATATCCGAATCCAAGAAATTTCTTACAATTTCTTACAATTAATATGTTTCCATATAGGAGTCCTTGGGAAACGAACAGATTCCTAAGGAGCATGACTATGGGTCAAACGTTCGGAGCATGTGGAGGCGAATCACTTAATTCCAAGGAATTGAAGAATTCTATAGTAGGAAAAATGAAGTAGCTGGCTTTCATCTTCAGTATCTAGTCTGTTAACGCTGATGTATGTGTTTGAACTACTGGATATAAGTTCAATGACTTTTAAATTAATATCATTACATTGTTGCAGCCTGTCAAATATTTTATATTCCAGCAGATCAATTTTACCATCACAACAGTACAGGCCAAAGTAACCACGCGTACCGGTAGATTTTACGCAAGAGAAATACAATGTAGAACAATGTTTACATTTGATCGTCAAGGACCTACACTGTACTGCAATATATATGGAATTGTTTCTGAAATGGTCTATTTATATTGGATTTTAAAAGTGGCTTCGTATTATTAGATAACACTATATTGTCCTGCATCAATGGAGCCGCTAAATATTAAATGGAAAATACTACTTCCATTCTGAAATCAACAGCGTATTTAAACTCGTTACTCTAAACAAATATTCATTAAACAATTGTCTTATACAATGAAGTTCTACATGCCCATTGTATTCACCGTCCAGAGACTTTCATACTCAAGTTGGTTGCTCAAGAGAATGCGATGAGACTCATCGCCTATAATAAAATCCTTATAATTGTTCCTGCTAGCGAAATTTTTTACAATAGCTTGAAAACGCAGCTCAGAATGACCTTTTTTCATTTTGATATAAACAGTACGAAACTGCTCTAAATCAGCAATTTCCATCACCTGTTATAGGTTATGGCAGTAAATTTTGCAGGGTTACATAGAATCACTTCGCCAACCACTGGAATGAGCATAGGCCTATACTCAATAGGCCTACTCACTTCGGCAGTCACCCTAATGGAGGCAGTTTTAGAATTCTATGTCCCGTGCATGTCAAAAATCGTATTAACACATGGAAGCCCACCCATTATTGGCTATCACCCCGGATCCCGGGTTACATTCCCTGCTCTGCCAAGAAATGTAATTCTGGTCCGAGGGCAAAAACGGGGCACACTCAGTCTCTTGAGGTATAACTAAGAAGAGGAAGGTTTGATTCCCACCTCAACAATCTTGGATGTGGTTTTCCGTGGTTTCCCACTTCCACTCAAGGTAAATACCGGGATGGTTCCTAACTTAAGCCCTCGGCCGTCTCCTTGCCATGCCCCACCTTAATTACAAATACATACATTAATGCAGCCATCACAATAACACAGGTTGTCAGATAAAAGTTTACACATACACACCTAAGCACACGGGGATGAGTGACCACGATGTTGGAGCCCTTCAAAAGAATTATGTTTGCCAAGTGTGTCTCATGGCGAAAGCAATTGTGGACACGAACAAGTGCCTGGAAAACTACTTTTTTCTTTAATAATTTAAGAGTATATCGACGATGCATAATTATAACTTTTAGTCTAGGACACTACCAACTTGACCACCGAAGCATTGGGAAGAAATTGCTCTATTAAGGTACATAAACAACATACACATTCAACTGTCTGTTAATGTTCTTCAACATTTCCCTTCTTTTATAACTCTATTCCAGTATACTGAACCACGGCGATCTTAAGTTACAGGCGGGAACACTGCCGGCGGGGCTGTGACGTCATGGGTCTTACTCCCCACAGCAAACAGATGCTCAGTCTTGTTGGGGCGCGCTGTGATGTGGTCATTGTTTCATGTTTCGAGGGTGACAATTCACAATATATTGCTTTTCCTGTTGTCCAGTAACAAGCGATAAATATACCCGTGCCACACATGATATATTTTTAATGCATATACAATGCCACGAAGGTGCTGTGTACCAGGATGTAGGAGTAATTTTCATGTTTGTGGAGTTGAAACCGCCTACGTGAATTGTTTCTCTTTTCCCAAGGAAGTAAACTTGAGAAATAAATGGCTGAGAAGCATCCCGAGGAAAGACTGGACACCTTCGGTAAACAGTGTTGTGTGCATTAAACATTTTCAACCGGACTGCATTATTTTACAGAATGAATATTGTGATTCTAATGGACAGAAACAAGTGTATACATACGATCAACCTAAGCTAGTTAAAGGTTCTAGTCCTACTATTTTTGAAGGTTTGCCGAAATACTTGACAAAGGAAAGTGAAATTAAGAGGAAACATCCAGAAGAGAGGAGAAGAGAAATCGAAGTGAGGAAGAAACATGCTCAAGAAAGTGCTGTTGCTGCGGCAGAATGGGACGATGTTATAATCAGTTTCGAGAGTTTATGCAATTCTCTGGAGAAACGATTAGCAGATAATAGTACTAAAGTGAAAGGGGACTCAGCTATTAATTTCAATATTTTTGACGATAGAGTGGTTATATATAGAATCAATTTTGAGTCTATGACTTTTGATTTTTATATTAATGTAGATAATCATTTACTTGTTTCGGCTTTCTATAACAATTTGCAATTGTCTTCTACAGAACTTTCTTCAGTGTTGGGAAGTGAAACAGCTGTGAAGAGTTGGAGAACACTGTTCAGTTTGTTACAGTATCTTACTGAGAAGAGATTCCAAACCAATTTGGAAAATTACGTGGCCAATGTCTTAAAATTGCTGGATGTCATTCAAGAAACTTTATTGGATAGTGGAGAAGAGGGAATTTCTCAGCAAGTGAATTTTTTATCCGAGCAATTCTCTCTCATATTTAAGAACAGAAAAAGGTATTCTCCCAACATGATACTTTGCTCTTACATATTGTACATGCAATCCGCGAAGTGTTATGATACTATCAGGCAGAACAAATTTCTATCCCTTCCTCATTCTAAACATTTACAAAGATTGACTTCTTCCCTAAATGTAGCTCCGGGTAATTTTAACGAAAACGTTCATTTCTTGAAAAAAGCCGCTGAAAAGTGTGATGATAAGTGGGTAATTTTGCAACTTGATGAAATATATGTTAAAGAAGAAATTTCCTACAGGTCGGGAAACATAACTGGATTTGCTGAAAACCAAGAACAGTTAAGTGAAGCAAAAACTGTGCAAGTGTTCATGATAACTGGAGCTTTTTCGTCTTTAGAACATGTAATTTCCTTGAATCCGGTGAAACATCTCTCTGGACAGGAACTCGCGGGTATGACAAAAGAGTATATTGCTTTGCTAGAGGAGTGTGGTTTCAAAGTCCTCTGTGTAATTTCAGACAACAATAGACTGAACCAGAATATGTTTTCAATTCTAAGTAGGGACTCAGAAGATAGTTCTCTTCTTTCATTGCCAGATATTGATCACCCCGTGTACTATATGTATGATACCGTACATCTGTTTAAAAATATTAGAAATAACTGGCTTAATCAGAAAGACAGCTCCAACACCTTCATATTTCCACCATTTGACGTACAGGATATCAATGAAGAGAAATCACCTCTGAGAGCACCATTTAGTGACCTGCGCTCCGTGTACAGAGAAGAATCAAACTTCATTCTGAAGAAGGCCTTTAAACTAAATTACAGAACTTTATATCCTACCAACTTGGAAAGGCAGAATGTTATGTTGGTCGTAAACGTTTTCCATGAAAGTACACGCGCAGCACTTGCTGCTAAAGGGTTTAATGAGACTGCAGCTTTCATTACAATAATTTGGAAATGGTGGGAAATCGTGAATACAAAGAGTAAAATAAGTGGCGTTTGTAGAAATAATATGTTGGGGGTGCCTTTTACGTCACTAAATGACCAAAGATTCGTGTTCTTAGAGAGATTTGTTTTATGGGTCAATACCTGGCTGAAAATAGGACAACAATATCATGGTGGCAGTCTAAGCAATGACACAGGAAAAGCATTGATCCATACAACAAAGACACTAATCTCAATCATAAGATTCGCGTTGCTGCACCTCTCAGTGGAATATGTCCTACCAGGGAAACTTCAAACCGATAGACTTGAAAAACGCTTCAGTGTATACCGTCAAATGAGCGGTGGAAACTACTCCGTTAGTGTCAGGGAAATAATGGACTCGGAAAGAAAGATCAGAGCAAAAAGTGTTTTAGGAATCAGATCTGCTCGTTACGGCCAAATTGCTCTCAATGTGGACAATTTAAAAGTGTGTGATGAAGAAATTAAAACCGAAGACGAACTGGATTGTATTCTTCGTGACGACATACCATCGATAATTCAGGAATGTATGGTAAACAGTGATATTGACGCTTCTGCTCTGCTATTTGTGTGTGGCTACGCAAGTTTTAAGACAGCGGCCAAAATAGAATGTAAAATCTGCAGAGACCTCATAATTGGTGAAAATAGGGAGGATGCTTACTTTGAGGAGATAAACAGGGGTGGTTTGACTGTACCATCAAGTACAGTAATCAGCATAGGAAAATATGCATTTCGTTCGATGCAAGTTATGGTATCGAACAAATACGAAACGAAGTTTTTAAAGCGATGTAAAAGGCATTATTCAATTTTACGTTCTTTAATCAAACTTGTTGTCAACGAAGACGTGGACCTGAGACAAATGTTGGAGCGTACATGTGTGTGTGGTACTCCGATTATGAAAATTACTGATCGTATTATTTGTATACTTTGTAACATTATCCTGTCTAATTACAAGAAAGCAAGATGTGATAAAGTTTCTTTAGAAAAGGCCCCGAAAAGAAAAAGGAAATTGAACACTTTAAAGTGATTAAAACACAAAGTAGACATAATATGAATATTCTGTGCAGATTTATTAGATAAACATTATTATTTTCGCGCGGGCGTGTGTGTGTGTGTGTGTGTGGAGCCATATTCTGAAATTTACTTTGTTTCGATTAGTACGTTTCCTCCAGTGTAATCAAGAACACTAAAAAGGAGAGTGATGAGTCGAGTTTTCTTCAAACAGGCATTTTTAATAACGAAAATGTCAAACATTTTGTATTGCAAGAAAATAAAAACAGCTAGTCTTTAATTATTCGCTCTCATCATCACTATAATCATCTCCAGCTCCAGTTTCCCGGGTTTCTTCCTGCCAGAATATAGTTAGGAAGTATCGTATGTGAAGAGAATCTTTTAGTACACGTAAGCAGATTCCTTGTACTTTGTTATCGGTGACGCCAAGCTGTTTGAGGATGTCATTGTTCTGCTTCTAAGCTTCAGGAAGGGATGCAAATTCCTTTCCCCTACTGTTACCTGTATGCTGTCAAGTGACATTCATTAGTGGTTGGACAAAACCGATGAGTAATAAAATATCTGCTTGTTTGTTAAAGTACATAAACAGATATGATATGCTCACTTAAATATATTCAACTAATTATTGTGTTCTGTAGAAGATACAAAAACCGCCTACTTGTAATGCAATCAAACAGTTTCCAGCATGTTCCTTTTGCATACCGCTCTGGGCTGACTTGTATCGCAGTCATTTGCTTTAATCGCCCGTAGTGACAGCGGAAAACGTCTCAAACAAATCATCGATCACTAAGGTAGGACTGTGGTGAAATTCGGAAGTCCATCCCAATTTCTTCTGTAAACAAAACCGATTTAATTACATGAATGCACCTCTCTGCCCTATGACTAGCGCGCTGTCGACCGTCCAGCTGAGACCCCTGACGTCACTCGCCGGTGGCAGAGTGGGGGTAACGCTCCCGCCTGTTAACTTAAGAACGCCGTGACTGAACCCTTGCAAAGAAGCATATGAGACTCAATTTCGGGGGGTGTAACAGTCCATTTCGTAAAGTTGTTGTTAAGCGCTTCTTATAACATGCAGGGTAACATATAACAAAATAACATGCAGGAAAAAGTGAATACCAGGATTAAAACATATGAATTTAATAAACAGATAATCAAATTTACACTATTTACAGCAAAAACAAAACAAGGACTCCCAAATGACACCCTCTTGAATTAATAAGAATGCCAAACTAGGCCTGATCTCAGGAGAGATCGTAAACATCTCGACCAAATGTCCCAACTTACTGCAATGACATGAGCGTGTGCGGCTTTCCTACATGCGGTACGATGTGTACAAATTAATGCGAGATCCGTTACCATCCAGTAAACCTTCAGGGGACGAATCTGCATTGTCTTAGAGCTAGACAGACACGAGGAACCAACTAAACACTAATTAAACTAAATCCGATACTTCCTACACTGAATAAGACAAAATAATTTCCGCATGAAATTGGAATCAAAGAATTGCCGTAGCAATCCACACTAACGCCTAAAAATAGGACTTTTTAAATCAACACAAGTAAATCAACACGTGACCAATCAAGAAAAAATACACACATGGCCGCTTGCCATCTTTACATGAAATACTACATACAGCCAACGGTGTCACAACAAACCAAAAATATAACATAAGCAAATGAAATGAGTCACAGAAATCACTAGGCTCAAAGCCAACATTTACATCATAAAACAAATATTTCATTTCATACGATATGCGGTAATTCGTAACGGACATGGCGAACTCCCAATTTAATATTATGATCCAAAGATCATTACAAGAACAGGTTTGCTAAAGATAGCTTACAGGGGTCAGTCGGTCAGCTGGACTGCCTAAACGATGAATCACCAGACATAGACGGGCGCAAGATGGAATCTGCACATCTGTCAACCCAGGTGTAATCATACCTCGACCTGCCGTAGCAATGGCTCGAGTCTCGAAGAAGCGTGCTCCCAATAGCACATAATATACGTGTGTGTGTCAAATAAAAATATCTTAGCATTTACCAAGGAAATCCAAGAATCATCATAGGACAAGGTAAAGTAGCCTCAAAGAGCGCTCCGCCTTTCCATAAAATACCATCAAAATTTGAGGGCAGTAGACACATTCTACTCCTCTTCACGAAGAATCAAATACACACACCTTGACACAATACACACACCAGAATCACACGTATGGGTTAGACAGAAACCTGAAAAGACATAAATATTTCCACCGACTTGCGTTCCCAGTCTAGTCCGTGACTGAAGAACCTGAAAAGGGATATAAAAACTCAAAAAAATATAGAACTAAGGTGTTCTACAGTGACATCTTAACGTGTTGCGCTCGGCAACCCTAGTATGAATAAATTCCTGTTCGTAAAACATCTAACAACTTTTACCCCCTTCTCCTACTTAAAATGAATTTGAATACAGCACCATTTATCAACCATGACGAACTACGCATTCGCATGAATAAAATCCAAATGCACGCACCGTGCATACTAATAATGACTCACAAGAAAAATATACAATCACACAAAATTTTGTCCACGTGCGAACGTACATTTAAAAGAAAAGAGTGTCTGAGCACAAAATCTAAAAAAAAAAAAAAACACAAGAATAAACCTGAATAAAATTATTTACACGTTCCTGCGTCTAATCTAGCTACATATTGAATAAATCAATGGTTTGTACATCACCGTCCAGCTTGCAGAAAATCAACCTCCATCCCAGAGCATTCCCCACGGGAAAATTACTCCGTCATCGTCCACATTCTGGTGGAGGCGTAGCACATCATCCCACCAATCGACCTTGCTGTAGACATCTTGGCGTGGCTTCTTAAAAGAAATGTTCAAAATTAAAATTCTACCCTGCTAAAATCGCTATGAGCTACTGACTTTCACTCAAGAGCCCTGGGCGATTATTCCACGTCGAACTGGCCCTATCTAAGCATTTGCTTAATTCACACGCACATATACATCACAAAATAAAACACAAAATATTACAGAAAAATATTACAGTCTAGTCAGCCACGTAGCTGGCATTTAAAGTCTCTCAAATTACTTATGCCGAGTCGCTTATCTCAACTAGAGATCTCCCCTCCGCTTGGCATGGACTCTGCTCCCAAGAGCACAATAGAATGTTTCTCAAACTGGCGTGAACTAAGCCTTTCGGCGCCTGATCAAATTGTGTCACAAACTACTCATCACCGATCAATTTATTAGAAACTAGCAGAATGGAGTGGAGTAGGGGCAATCTGAGAAAATAATCTGTAATTTTCAACTCACAGACTTGGGACTAGTATCAAACTTTTTCTTTTTATCTAAACGTCTCAATGCACTTATGCGGAATTCCATCCGATCGGCGGTTCTTCATACACGTGTTTTCAGCGCCTTTTTTTTATGGCACGCACTTCGCTGCGTGGTCCAGGCGTCCTCTCTTCTGATTCGCTGATTCAATCAGGTATCGGTTGGAAATTCACCTCTAGCACGCCCATAATGACGCCAAATTGTATGCGCGTTCACTCAGAATTTGTCCTTGAACTTGGCTTAGCGGGTCGTCCCCAGAAATAACTATCACGCCACCTCTGTTGCAAGCGTTGCGACACACTACCTGCCTTCCGTTGTCTACTTCAACAGGCACTGCCTGGATATAAGTAATAATAATAATAATAATAATAATAATAATAATAATAATAATAATAATAAAAATCATGAAGAATTAATGATCGGCAAATCAATAAGGGTTCATTAACTACTTTTTTCTTTAATAATTTAAGAGTATATCGAGGATGCATAATTATAACTTTTAGTCTAGGACACTTGACCACCGAAGCATTGGGAAGAAATTGCGATATTAAGGTACATAAACAACATACACATTCAACTGTCTGTTAATGTTCTTCAACATTTCCCTTCTTTTATAACTCTATTCCAGTATACATATCGTTGAAACATCATAGAAAATATTCCCCTCCTTTATAATTCTCATAAATAACTATCACGTGAAAACGCGCCATGTCTTGTGTTTTAAATATATCGATGCACTGCTGCTGCCATCTGTTCTCAGTTACTGGAACTATATGGGTGAGGTACTGCCATCTGTTGTCAGTTACTGAACTGATTGCAGATATTCAAACGGCGTTTTGGTGAATTGATGGCGATTTACAAAAGAAAACGCCTTGTGCTTAAATATATAGATGACAACGTAAATCGTGGAGAATTCCTTACGTTACGGGAATAATAAAATTAAAGTATGTTATGACAATGTATTACCAATAGCCAGAAATAATAATTGGGAAATAAAAATACATGTCTGATGAGTGAGTCGAACTCTTTCGACTATGCAAGAATTCATTCCGGGGTCCGCAATGTTACCCATGAGCCACCCAGACCACGCACTTCGGTTGCAATATTAAGTTATCTAAACATCAAACGCACTCAAATGCCTGTTGAAGTTCTTCAATATATCCCTTCCTTTATGTATCCATTCCAGTATATATCGTCAGGACATCATAATGCGATATATTCCCTCTTTTTAATTCTCACAAACAAAGATTACACTACGAAGCGGTGGGTATTTTATCCGCCATTTCTCTCGTGAAAGAACGCCATTGTGTACACGCGCAGTCACCACAAATATTACATTTTTCTTTAATCATTTAAAAATATACCCTAACATATATCTTTTTTCAAAGACACTCTGCAAATCTACAAGCCAAGAGCTCTCGTTAGAATGCATTACGAAGTCAATCGGTTAAGACGTTTTCTCAATCTCGATGTTACAAAAATCACCTTAGTGTTTTAAATATATAGATCAATAAATAAATTATTGAAAAATCCACAGCCTGCTTCCAGTCTCCGACCGGGTCAGGAATGGAATGAATGGAGCCCCTATCTAGAGGCGAGGATAGGAACTGTGGCGGCTGCCGAGGCCTGACGCACTCCTCTGGGGCAATGATTAAATGAATGACAGATGAAATGAAATGATAGTGGAGAGTGTTGCTGGAATGAAATGTAGACAGGGAAAACCGGAGTACCCGGAGAAAAACCTGTCTGCCTCCGTTTTGTCCAGCACAGATCTCACATGGAGTGACCAGGATTTGAACCACGGACCCAGCGGTGAGAGGCCGGCGTGCTGCCGCCTAAGCCACGGAGGCTATAAATAAATAAATTATTAAATGATTAAATTTTTTATTTATTTTTAGTCGTTTACCCTCCAGGTTGGTGGAACCCACGGACTCAGCGAGGTAACTCACCACTACCGCCTCTACGGGCAGTGTCCTAGAGTTGGGAACATCGAATCGGAAGGGATACAACTGGTGAGGTGGGATTGGCACCTCGCCCAGGCGACCTCACCTGCAAAGCGAACAGGGGCCTCATGAGGGAAGGTAAGGGATGGTGAGGATGGATAGGCAAGGAAGAGGGAAGGAGGCAGCCGTGGCCTTGAAGAAGGTACCATCCCGGCATTTGCCCGAAGACGAAGGGGGAAACCTCGGTAAACCACTTCGAGGATGGCTGAGGGGGAATCGAACCCTCTCTACTCATTTGGGCCACCCGAGGCTGAGTAGACCCCGTTCCAGTCCTCGTACCACTTTTCAAATTGAGTGGCAGAGCCGGGAATCGAACCCAGGACCTCCGGGGCGGCAGCTAACCATGCTGACCGCTAAACTACGGAGGCGACAAATGATTAAATAAATTAATAAATATCGTTGGAGTCAGATAACCTAGACGTTCCACCTTCTTAAAACAACTATCACCACCATATCAGTGTGGTACCTATATTTATTATGGCCGGGGATCGTAATCGGAGCATCGGTATTTGACGTTAGGCACCGTCCCAGCATTGGCCTGGAGGAAGTGCGGGCAGAACCTGAAAGAAACACAGTAAGGATGACCAATGTCAGCGCTGGTATTTGAACCTTGCTGCAGGTCTGGCGTGACGCAGCAGTGACTTCTATGAGGGTTGTTGTTGCGATAGCCACAGGCGATATCATCAAGGGGAGGGATCCCTCGCCACGCGTATTGACAGTCCGCGCGGGACTTGGAGCACCCAATATCCAGTGCAGTCTTGCTAATAAACATGACTGTTTTATACGAAATGTGACTCTTCAAGTACAATTCCAGTTTCGATTCACAAAGTACGGCTGGACCACTATCGTGATCTAGTGCTAAATTTAGCAGTTATCCGCACGGACAGGGACTTATCTAACAAATAGGAAACCAGCATTCATGAGGCAGCTTAGTTCGAACACCACCATCGGTCATCCCACGGTTACCCACTCCCCATTTGCTTTTGAAATATATACGATCGCTTCTTTCCCAGTACCTTGTCGGACTAGATCGGTCAAGAAATCTTCAGGTACAGTGGAACATTTATAGTTGAAATCTGCCGAACTGCTCGTAGAATTTCCAAGGAATGCCTTAAACCACGTGCACAATAGGTGATACGAGCCTGTAATAATATGGTGGGAGCAAGAGTTCGAAACGAGCAGACTTCGAAGATCCTCGGAACCATTTGGTATCAAATATTTGAAGATTACAGGGAAATAAAGATCGGGGTCTCATAATGAATATTTTTGGGGAGAGCAAATTGAAAGCTGGAAGACTCACACAACTAGATAAGTTTTGTCTTGATAAAATCAAAGAACCATGTTTGGAGGAAACGGGCACGTTACTTTTACTAATTTTTCAGTGAATATTGGTATGAAATTCGTTAAAATTATTACATCTCGCAATGGATCCTGATCGTTCCTTCCTGGAATTAAATACAAATAAATGTCGTTGTTGTTGATGTCGTCACGTGACCAGAGTATAACTCTTTGCATTGCAAGTATCTTATTTACTTAATACATCATTAGAAAATGTTTAGTTAACAATAGAAAATTAAATCTTTGAAGCCATTCTTTCATTGTTGCCTATACAAACTGTCAGTTGTAACTCTTCATTCGGTCAAAACGAATTTGCCCCATGACTGGCTGGGGTGCAATGTATATAATGCAGTATATAGAACTTCTGCAAAGTCTCTCCGCAGGATCTTGTCTTGCGGGACGTGTTAGGTTGGCAGTACATTCATGTCACTGTATACACAACATCTCAGCACAATGGTTGGCACAAGCATGCACTTGTTTCGTGTTGACCTTTAACTGTCGTGTAAGGTTTTACAGCCCTGGACATTGGTTTTCACCCTCTGAAAAACTACCAGCCGGTTTCACAGGGAAATGGAGTACATGGAGATCACTCAACAGACTTCGGTCGGGTGTCACAAGATGCAAAAGCAACTTAATGAAATGGGGTTTCCATGTGGAGTCACCGTTTTGTGAATGTGGAACAACGCAGACGTCCTACTATCTGCTTCAGTGCAGTCAGTGCCCAACAACATGTACACTAGAAGACCTATTACATGCAACACCTAATGCCATAGAGGCGCCAACTTCTGTACGGTTATAGTTTGAACAAATTGACATTTAAAATGTTGTATATAGGCCTAATATTATGTATTTATTGTATATTCAATTTCACACTTTAAGTATTTCTGACACGAATGAATGAATGAATTGCCGACAGTAAGTGCCAGTGCGTGACAGTGTTGACGCTGTAAGTTGTGTTCTTGTCAAGTTCTTGTGTAAGCTGAGTCTAGTGGGAATGCTTACTACTGAAGAGCGTGTGTTTTAGTGGAAGAGGTTTTCCTTGCTGGTGGAAACTTAACGGAGCATAGTGCGACAGTGGTGAGTACCGTATGTATAATTGCATTACTTAATTTATTGTAATTGTTTTCCTTGTAACAACATAACATGAATGTACTGTACTGCCAACCCAACACGAGACACGCGCTGCGGAGAGACTTTGCGGACACACTCTATACTGTGCACTTTTAAATAAAGAAATATGCAAATCATAGTCCGCTAGCTCAATCAGACATCGAGGCATGTATATTCTCCCACTGTATGATTTACACATTCCGGATCAAGCTTAGGATACCCTTCAAGATAAACATCAAAATACAACTATAAACATTATTTAATAAACTCAAAATTAGGCGCTACAAAACAAAACCTAAAACTGAAAACTTCACACTTGTTCTATGGAGAACAAGGAATCATTAAAACATAGATTATAAAATCACTAATTTAAGGTTCCTTTGAACCGGACAAAAATGTCAAATAGATTTCACTCCCATATAGCATTTTCTTGAAAATCATCAAGCGAGCTCCAAGTGGCTCGGTGTATATCTTTACATACATTTACATGATTAAAACACATTAATTACCCTTAATTGGAATATTATTACATTGAAGAAAATGGAAATTGCAACACCTAGAAGGAGTGGTTCTACATTGCTGCAATTGACCATGCAGGACGAGTGTTCGGTTGTGATTCGATGATTACACTTTCAGGTCCCTCTGACCGCAAGTTTGGATAACAATCAATACAGGATGTCCCCACCACGAGCTGCAATACATTGATGAATTCGGCGAGGCATGGAGTCAATAAGGCCCTGGATCGCTTCCAGAGGAATTGTGGCCCATGCTTGCTGCACTGCACGGGTCAGTTGTTCCAGAGTTGTGGGTGGCTGAGGACAGTTGGCCACTTGTCGACCCATCATGTCCCACACATGCTCAATAGGACTGAGGTTCGGGGATATGTCGGGCCATTCTAAGGTTGCGTTGTCGTGGAGAGCTTCTCTGGAGATGCGTGCAGTGTGAACCCGGGCATTGTCCTGCTGAAACATCCCATTAGCAATGTTCGCCATCATAGGGACAACCACTGGATTGAGTACCCTATCAACGTACTGTCGAGCACTAATTGTGATTTCAAATGTAAGCCAATAGCTCCCCAGACCATAATGCTTGGTGTTGGCCCTGTGTGCCTCTCGACAATAAGGTCTGGGCGGCCCCTCTATACGGTACGTCGGCGCACACGATTCCGGCTATTTCTGCGGGCGAGACAAAAGCGCGATTCATCACTAAAGACGACCCTATGCCATTTTTCGCCCCTCGTCGATCGTTCTCGACACCAGGCCAGCCTTACACGTCGCTGTTGTGGGGTCAATGGAACACCTTCTGCAGGGAAACGGGATCGTAAGCCAGATGCACGCAGGCGATTATCAACTGTTTATTGTGTAACGTGGGGTGCCACAGCTGCTCGAATTTGCGCTGCTGTTGCATGGGGTTCCATCCGGGCCATCCGAATGATGCGGCGATCCTCTCTCACAGTTTTCTGTCGCGCTGGGCCTGTGCCAGGTCTACGAGTGTGGGTACCTTCATTTGACCACTGCTGCCATACACGTTGTACCGTAGATGCCTGTCGGCCAACACGTGCAGCGACAGTCCTTAGCGATAATCCAGCCTCACACAGCCCAATTATCCGAGCCCTCTCAAACGGCGACAGTTGTTGATAGCGTGCTCTTCTATGTCGTCGAGGCATGTTTGACGGGGGACACTTCACTGCACAGACTGCAAGTCAACTACGATACAATAGAGTCCATATACTGGAGTTGATTCCTCCGCGACCAATCACGTGGGGAGACCTGTAGCAACAATCCATTTGGTCTGAAACTTTGATTTTTACATACCTACATGGCATCGTTCCATATCTTGAAAATCAACCCGAATGACCAATGCCTTCAAGGTGTTGCAATTTTCATTTTCTTCAGTGTATTAAACTGAGTTAATGTTTACAATGGTATCAACAATTACCATTCCTAGGATCCACATGATATTCCAAATATATCAACTCTCTTCTCCAACACTACCAAACTGTACTTGTCCGGGGAGAATTCGCGTACCTCAAGTTTTGGAAACTACTGATTAAATCAAGTCAACATAAACTCCCAGTTATCTTAATGCTTCCAACAATACTTGGGAACAATAGCATTTCAACGTGTAACAATAAAGGGAATAACTATTATTGTCTCCATGACAATCATATCATTATTAAATACGGATCTGAACTTCAACAGCAAGGATAATTTAAATCAATGGATCTCAGTGCAATTACTGGATCATCTTACAACATTATTTACTTCTGTTAGCCACAGGAACATATGATTCATTCTAATACCTATCTCAACACAGTGGTCGGTCGCTTGTCAAGGCACTTCAGGCAAGATTTATGACTAGGGGGAGACTCCATACTTTCCTCGCCCGGACGGCACACTTACAACTAGCTTGCAACGAGCTTATCGCATTTTCAACTTGGAAAGCCACACGCTAAATTCATTCGAAAATACTTTATAAGGTCATTATAACCTGCTCATTTGGCTCAGGTAAGATTATAATTGTGGAGTCTTAGCATTGGCGGGTAAGATACTCATAAAAACCAACAATGATTAAGGCTCTCGTAGTAAGGGAACGCTCGTTCGTTCCTCCGGCCTGCCTCTTGGACACTTCCAATTTTTGAGGGCTTAGGACCATGTATAAATGGATCGATGGCAACTAAACAATCGTCCTGTATTAGCGTCTTAAGGGTGGCCTATGCACTTATTCCCAGCGCTTATCAACAATATAAATTAGCACCATTCAAATTTGCGATAGCAAACACACACAATAATTCATACCGCGTCCAACTGGTCCCCACAATTAATAATTCCTGGCATATTTTCACTGCATTCCTAGCGTGACAATTAAAATACATGCGCGCCTTGGCGTCAATTACATTTATAACTCCGTGATGCCTTTCAAAGTAAGATATTTATTTCAAACTCAAATTAATCTCCGTCCAAAAAAAAACAACAGTTTTTGCCTTTATAAACAATTCTTGACATTACATTTTACTAGAACTCAAATCGTTCAATATTTATTATTATCATCATTTCAAGGAACTCAACGGTTTCCCTTGTTAATTATATGAAAGGTAATTAACTTATTCATGGACTTATTATTCCTTTAACCTGCTTGCATTGAATAATATATTATTATTTACTGGTATTCCAACGAATACTATTTTCACTGATCATTAATTATTACTTTTAATTAGTTACATCCATCATTAAGTTATTTGTTCAGATCTCGCATTTTTCACTCTACACAGTTTTACATATCCCTGTTTTTCAAAGTTTGAGAATGATTTCTCCATAGTTATTGTTACACGAGCTCTCCCGAGGCACAATACATAATCAAATTTTGATTACTTACATGATTTTATCCAGATCGACTCCCTGGATTTCAGTGAAGCGATATTTCGCCCACAATTTTGAACTTACTCCATTTTGAAACACATATTTCCACACGTTAGATTTTCCTCAAACTTACACATTTGATATACACTTTTTAACTTTGTTTGAAGAAATTCACTCATGATTACACTAAAAGTAAATCACTAAAATATATTTACACTTAAATTTCACTAGCAAATTAAATTTTACACACATAAATTTCACTTTGGGCATTTATTTCTGCCTTACACACACGTGAATTCTCTCTTTCCACCTCCAAGGGGTGCAATTAACAATCGTAGACTCCCTAATTCCTATTTGGATTATTGACAGTCTCGTTCGATCGTTCCCCTATCCTATTCACGGCTGATTCTCCTATTTTGGTTACTGGAATTTTATCGGCACTCTTTAAGCTATGCACGATATTAATGTCTCGTTCGGTACGCAATTGTTCGTACTGTAAAGTGTCTATACTTTAACATTCACTCCTAGAGTCGCTGTATTTGATACGATCACGCTCTTCAATTGCTTTACTTTTGTCCACGTTTGGACTTTATTTTTGATGATTGTAGTCTCTTATTTATGGAATAAATTCCAAAGTCTTTACTACGTTTTCTCTCGGCAGTCGATGCCTGGACTGTAGATTCCTCAAATATATCGCCACTTTGCGCGAATCTCCTCAGTTCAGGAAAATTAGGCGTTTATCCTACGTTCAACCCTGACGTGGTTATTTAATGCACTGGATAAAAAAATAGAGTTTCACTACTCTTTCGGTGTCTCGTTTTACTTTCGAGATGTTGCGATGCACTTCAATACTGATATTTTAGGCTTATGATGCCTTCGCCGGCTGAAAGTATTTAAGGCCAAAGTATACTACTTTGCCTAAGTCCGTAGACTAATATATAAAGATCGAAGCTTGACGGTACTTTCCTTCTGACAAGGATTACGACGCTTCAATGCACGGCGACACTGCTGAATAATAACTGGCGCAGCAACTCCCCTTACGGAGCAATGTACGTTGGTGAGGCAGTATAACGTCCCTCTGGACTGATGAAGACTGCATGTAACGTGATGCGGCACCTCCATTCATGGAGTACTGTAGACTGCATAATTGTTGGTCGAAACAGTACCACGCCCTCCGGCGTCTCTGGTAAACTGAATAATGTTTGTGATACAGCGTCACGCCCCACTGGACTGACTAAAATTGCATGCTTTCCCTAGCATTCACTGCCTATTTATTTGATTCTGATAAAAATAAATCAGTTTCGCTTCTTCTCCAAAACTATCTTCCAAAATGATCGTTGCACGATTATAAAAAATACCTCCTAAAAGCTGATACTTTAAATGTCTCAAATATATCAAAGTTTCCAAAAATCGATCGTGGGAATACAATAATATTAATTAAAATGAGCTCCCGTGATCACGTAGGCGTACATTCGTTTTTTCCTCTTCCCCTGACTTTAGGTTCGGTAAAGTCCAAGCTACGTCATGCTGACTTTGCACTTCTATTATACTCAATTATTAGTAACTTTTATTATTCTAAAAATTCCATTCTCCAAGATGAATAACATTGGCGGTGAGATTTCTTAAAATTTTTGCGTACTTCTGGCTAATTTCAATTATTTTACCATTTATCCTGGCCACACCTCTCGAACAGCATTGTCGTTTTAATGCTGACTAAACACTCCTTAAAAGATTTTCTGTCCTTGTCTTGAATGGAAGATTCCGTTGGTCTATTTTAATCCCATGCGTAAACCTTTTCCCGCTGAGCTGGCGTATGACATCACGCCCAGCTGCAAGCGTTGTCTCAATGTTACCTCACCAATCCATGCGTCATACAGGGGTGATTTCAGCTTAACCCTTCAGCTATCCTTAAAACTGTACTAAAATCTGTATTATTTCTTCTTTTCCTGATGTAAAGGGATATGGGTTCGGTACCTGTGCCACCCACAAGGGCACAATACATAATATGTAAATAACACTCCTAACAAAGAATACACGTATTAGTTATGATCACTATTATAATATCAGGACGTCTTGCACCGTCTTTCAAGAAGACCAAAATCATTGCAAAACTGAAGCCAGAAAAAGATCCAATGATAGCCCAAAGTTATAGGCCAATTGTCTTATTCAGTGTCACTTACAAATTATTTGAAAGACTCATTACTGAATAGAATTGCTCCTGCGATTGAGCAAGAGATTCCTGTTCAACAAGCTGGATTCCGCCCAAAACGCGACAGCTCTGATCAAGTCCTTCCCTTAACTACATATCTAGAAACGGGCTTTGAGAAGAAACTTAAAAGTGTTTCTGCCTTCCTGGACCTCTCAACGGCGTTTGATACTCTCTGGAGGAACGGACATCTCCTCAAACTCATAAAGCCAGTCCCTTGACTTAAAACAGTCACTCTCATCAGCAACATGTTAAGTAATAGACTATTCCAAGTTCACAATGAAAGTGCCAGGAGCAGGTTCCATACACTCAATAATGGTCTACCTCAGGGTTCAGTTTTATCCCCTATGATATTTAATTTATACATTCATGATCTGCCAGAATCGGTATCCCGTAATTACATCTATGCAGACGATATAAATCTTACAGTCCAATGCGCCACTTTTGATGGAGCAGAGGAAGATGAATGTTTATTTCAGAAAGTGGTAGCTTCAGCCAAGTCCTTATAAATATTAGGTAACCACATTTCACCTTAACAACCTACAGGCAAACTTCCAACCTAGAGTGAAGTTCGGGAACTAATATCTGAAGTACAACAGCTCCCAAAATATTTAGGAGTGATATTGGACAGGACATTAACTTTCCGACAGCATATTTGCAAAAACGTCAGCAAAATTAACAAGTAGTTCCGTGAAGAACTAAAGCCTATTTTCATATATCCTACTTATGTTAATTGCCACTATCAACATACAAAATTTCAGTTTGTTTGCTGTAATAGATTCGTAGATATTGAGAACCGACTAAATATTTCGGATGGTCGCCATGTTGGATTTTTATATATGCAGGTCTTAGAGTTATGTACTGTTACATGAAGATTATTGTGTACGTGTAGTATTCAAACATCAATCGCATGATTAGGACACAAGAAGTAAAAACGAGATTTTAAAATTTAGCACAGCTGCCATCTTGTGGTTATGCAAACAATTGAAATCAATTAGATGCCAGTGGATTAACATTTGTATAAGGATTTACTGTACCACGTTTCACTGCACTCAGATGGTTAAATTGCGAGGAACGACCATGTGAATATTTATAATTCGCATTGCCGCCGTGTTGGATTTGTGATCACCAGGTTATTGAAAGTCCTATAGGTGAACTTATGTTCCTAGCCCCTATGAACATTAAAATATTCAGTTTGATTGCTGTAATAGATTCGTAGATATTGAGATCCGTCTAAATATTTCGGTTGGTCGCCATATTGGATTGTTATATGTATAGACCATAGAGTCATGTGCCATTAAAGGAAAATTATTGCGTAAGCTCATTATTCAAACTTTCACTTCGATCGCATGATTACGACACAAGAAATAAAAACTTAATTTTAAAATTCGCACAGCCACCATCTTGAGTTTATGTAAACAATTGAACTAAATTAGATACCAGTGCATTAAAATGTCTATAAACATTTGTTGTACCAAGTTTCATTGCGCTTGGATCATTAAATCGCATAAAAGTCTATTTAAAACTCTCAACTTCGCTTGGCCGCCATGTTCGTTTTGTAGTTAACCGGTTTTTGAAACTCTCATAGATGCACTTCCAGTAGTGCCCTTTATCTCTGTACAAAATTTCAGGGTGATACCGGTATCTGTTTCCGAGATATAAAATGCCGGTGAAATATTTCGCACAGTCGCCATCTTGAGGTTATGTAAAAAATTGAACGAAGTTAGATGTCGATGAATCACAATGTGTATGAACATATACTGTACTGTTTCATTGCGTTTGGTTGGTTAAATCGCAAGAATCGTCTATTTAAAAGTCGCAACTTCACTTGGCCACCATGTTTGTTTTGTAGTAATCAGGTTTTCAAAAGTCAAATAAGTGAACTTCTAGTAGTTCTCTTTATCACCGTACAACATTCCAGGGTGATATCGGTAATAGTTTCGGAGATATTGAATGCTGGTGAAATATTTCGCACAGCCGCCATGTTGGATTGGTGAGACGTAACAAAATTTGAAGGGCAAGTTCGGGGTCGTCTGGAATAGAGCTATGAACTTACCGAGTCTCATTGAAATCGCTCCAGCCGTTTAGATTTTATTAAGGGGGGACACACACACGAATCACACACATACAGACACGGACACGATTCTACACACACCCAAAGTACACGGGGCTACATGACCGGGTTGTCGTAGCCCCTAAACTTAAGAACCAACCAACCAGACACGGACAAAAAGTGTTCTCATAACCCTATTTTTTCATAAATGAAAATAGGATGAAAAGCCGTAATAACCTACTAAGTAGGTTAGCTGGAACATAATGGGGCGCTGATGCCAACACTCTCAGGACTACTGCTTTGGCTGTCGTATACTCTCCAGCTGAATACTGTGCAGGCGTATGGTTGAACAGCTCCCATTGCCAACTGGTTGATATTCAACTCCGCCAGACAATGCGGATTATCTCTGGCACTCTACAATGCACTCCCTCACAGTGGCTACCTGTACTGTGCAATATTGTTCCTCCTCACATCAGGAGACAGCCAGCTCTTTGCCGCCTGTGGCGCAGAATTATGAATAATGAATTGTTCCCAATCCACCAAGACGTCAATCAACCTTCTTCATTCAGGTTGAAATCACGGAAACCAGCCTACAAACGGCTATGGACCTTACTTCAGCTCCATTCAACCCCTGAAATACATGGAAAGTTGAATGGTCTACCTCTCCACCTCGTGGCCTAATTGACGTACTTGATCCTACCATCAAACAACCTGGATTCCATCTCCCTCGAGCTGTCTGTTCCCGTCTAAACAGAATTCGATGTGGCATTGCTCGAACTGGAGCAACCTTACATCAGTGGGGTTGGATAGACTCGCCTCGTTGTGAATGTGGATATGAAGTGCAAACCATCCAGCATGTCGTGCAGGAATGCCGTCTATATATGTACTCTGGGACCTTAGAAGAGCTCCATGCAGCCACTCCACAAGCTCTTGAATGGATTCAAGTCCTGGCAGCCCATAAATGAAGGGTCCTAATGCTATAAATTGTCTATTTTGTAAATTTATATACAGTATATATATTAATTACTGCCTTGTTTGCATCATACGCTAAATATTAAATCATTATTATTTATTAAAAGAAAAGCGCACAATGTGCATATACATATTTGTACATATGATATGTATGCTAATGCCAGTCTTATTATTGAGGTTGTCCTCATTTTGCAGTTTTGTGCGTGGTACCTTTCACAATGTTCGTTGCACAGGACACATACACAGTATTCATTCGGTTGGTGGGAATTCTTGGTTCTGCATAATCTATAGTGAAATCCATGGGTGGCGTAACGTGTGATTACGTGTCGTAGCTCGTAGTTAGCTTGTTTCCACTCTTCCGTCATTATGGCATCTGTGGAGTAAAAGTCGGACCAAATGGCATTTCGTTTCTCATTTAAGGTTTGGCGTGCATTCTCATAGGCTTTGGTATTTGGTAGGTAAAACAGTATTTTGATGTCGTCGATGAAGTAGTCCTCTTTGGTTAATACATATGTCAACCTTGAAGGGGCAGTCTTTCCTATGCCTAAAATCCGCTTAAGATATCGGGCCCTGACTTTTTCTATGATCATCAGGTCGCTGAGTGTGAGTTTTTCCCAGGTAATGCTAATCCCATAGGTTGCTATTGGCGATATGGCTGTTCTGAACAGTAGCATTGCTGTACCCAATGATATTTGTTGAGGTTGTTCGATGTGGTAGATGGCTTTTACATAATAAACTATTATAATGGGGCAATTTTAGGATTACGCGTTTCACCTTCAAGCGGTCGTTATCAGATCCTGTCTACTGTTTTGAGGTTTAAACTCATACACAAATATTATCTAACTACAAAAAGAAATTAGTGCGTTTAATTGAGGTTTATATTACGATTCGCTGTTTGAATCTCATTATATGGTTAGTTTGTTTTATGAGGGTTTGTGAATTACGTATGAGTATTATGCACGTGTATATAAATTAGAACAACTCATTATCTCTACTCAGTCAAAGTCCCCCATTCTTGGATGTCACGGGTAATCTCGAGAACCACTCGATGGATTTTGATCCGGTTTTCACCATTCTGTAAAGGATATCTCGAGGAAGGTTTCTGTAGAATATATGATCAAAGGAAGTCAAGCAGTAACGATTTAAGTGAAAACGTCGAAAATAAAGCCTGGCGTCCGTGCGCTTTTTAAGCTTACGCTGGGCAAACCTTTAAAAATATCAATATACTATGAGTGTAAGAATTGTTCAACATGAAAAGTTCTACAAAAAAGTCCGGGAGAGCATATCTCTATCTCAATACATCATCCACTATAAGTGTTTCTACGTTTACATTTCTTCCAACAATCACCATTCAATTACTGAGGCGACAGTTCACGAGCTAGCTAGGATTGAGCCTGTCACCCCAGTTACAGCCTAGCCATCGGGCGAGCATATTGCCCCAGATAGAGCCAGCAACAAACTGTCGAGTGGTGTTGTGTTACGACTTCAGAGAAGAGTGGTTGTGTTTGGAGTTTCCCTGGAAGTGCAACTCGGCTTTTCTTCATTTCGCATGTGAACATTTCGTTCCGCAAAATACACAGTCAAGTTAAGTTTAGATGGAAGGGGGATTTGTGTTTCATGCACCTCGCCATTCTTAAATTACGTCTGACAAGAATTCGTTGCACATGATAATATAATTAATAGTCCAGTCAGTGATTTAAACTCATCATGCCGAGACGTAAAACGGATATAGGTCGTAGTTCATTGACATCGAAAAAAAAAGCACGTATCACTTAATGCATTCCTAACTGTTCCGGGGTGAAGCCGCGGTGGGTTGCTAGTGATAAATAAAATAAAATATAGAGCATGCACTGTAATTCTATTTTTCTCCTGTACCTTTCACTTGAGTAATCAGTTTGAACAGGAAGCTTTAGAATATGTATTGCACGGAGATTTTTGTAAGTTCTATAACACAGATGCTGCCTTATTCACAGTCATAACTCTGACGTTGACGATGAATGCTATTCACAGCATAAACGGGCTAACATCTACACGCAACGGGGAGGACGGCATCTTGAACTTCGAAATACGGGATGTACTTGGTGAGCCAAAAAAGAATGCCACTTATGGCTAACAGCTGGAGCTATCCACTACAACCTTCGATGGACAGTGTATCAACAGTACTTTTGGCAACTTTTTGTATAAATTCTAAAAATACGTGTGGTCATCATTGTGCTACTCCCTTTTCACAGACTGCAGTGAACTTGGAACGTTACATTGAGGAAGGAATTGTATTCAGTGTTTGCAGCGGCTTCTATGCCCAAGATCGCGTTGAAATCCTTCAGTATGCGTTTCTTCGAAGGGGAAGTAAAGCCGACGGTCCCATATCTTAGATTTATGGTAAGTAAAAAACCTTCCACTAATTAAATTTATGTGAAGCTAAATTTGCAAGTTAGATTTTGTTGAAACGCTCTATCAAAGTTTCAACGTTCACCACTAGGTGTGTGTGACATCTTGGTAGCGAAAGTTGGAAATACTTGAAATTGAACGTAACTTGTAGCTCACCCCATGGGTGTCCGCATCGAAGCAGCTACAGCCTCTGGCGAGCCGAATATGTCCTCGGACACTCCCGACATTGAAAGCCATACGCTAAATAAAAAATAAATAACCTGTCTTTGTAAACAAATAACAAAAGTATAGTATAATCATAATTATAATTAAAAAAAAACCTCTGGAACACTGGGTTGTAATGCAGTTATCAGCTACCATGAACGTTCCCTAGGGAGATATGGAACTGCGCCCATAATCAATGGTATTTCCAGATCCATTTAATTAGGCCGATTGAACTGCGCCCATAGTCAAATCGGCTGTTAGCCCTAGGTCGGTTTAAGGGGAAGGGACGGACTGTCCCCCACCTCTAGGTCCTGCACTGCTGAGAATAAGAGGTAGTCCTGCGTCCCGATAAGCAGCTGTACCACGGGCCTCCGGGGGTGGCAGCTTATCACACTAACCACTACACCACAGAGGCGAATAATAATGATAATAATAATAATAGTAATGGAAATCCACAGCCTTTTTCCAGTCATTGGACCGGGTCAGGGTTGGAATGAATGAAGCCCCCATCTAGCGGCGAGGATAGGCATTGTGCCGGCTTCCGAAGCCTGTCGCACTCCTCTGGAACAATGATTAATGAATGACAGATGAAATGAAATGATAATGGAGAGTGTTACTGGAATGAAAGATGACAGGGGAAACCAGAGTACCCGGAGAAAAACCTGTTCCGCCTCCGCTTTGCTCAGCACAAATCTCACATGGAGTGACAAGGATTTGAAGCACGGAACCCAGCGGTGAGAGGCCGGCGCGCTGCTGCCTAAGCCACGGAGGCTACACTAATGAAAAATCCACAGCCTGCTTCCAGTCTCCGACCGGGTCAGGAATGGAATGAATGAAGCCCCTATCTAGCGGCGAGGATATGAACTGTGCCGGCTGCCGAGGCCTGACGCACTCCTCTGGGGCAATGATTAAATGAATGATAGATGAAATGAAATGATAGTGGAGAGTGTTGCTGGAATGAAATTTTGACAGGGAAAACCGGAGTACCCGGAGAAAAACCTGTCTGCCTCCGTTCTGTCCAGCACAGATCTCACATGGAGTGACCGGGATTTGAACCACGGACTCAGCGGTGAGAGGCCGGCGTGCTGCCGCCTAAGCCACGGAGGCTCGCAGGCTACACTAATAATAATAGTAATAACAATAATAATAATTATAACAATAATAATAATAATAATAATAATAATAATAATACAACTCTCTCTAATCAACCATAAATAACTACCCCTCTAGTTTTGTTATACAATAAAAAAATATAATAATCTTCTAAATGGTAAGATTACCTCAAACTAGATTATTAAACATATTGAACCCGATGGGGTTATGCTGACTGGAATCGAACATGGTTCTCAGAGACTGTGATCTCAGTATAAAGGTTCCACCAGGAAGCGAACCAGAGATCTGTACAGGGAGTTTCTTGGTAAAAACCCCTCGAAAGAAATGTATATTTAATCACTGGTGTGATTTTTGATGAAATGGCATTATTTATTAAAATAATGTAGGAAATAATGAGCAGATTATATCATTATAAGACGATTTGGTGTAAGCTATTGGAGGCTTGAAGCACAGAGGAGGGCAGAGCTGACATTTACTAATTGGCCCAGAATTGTGGGTTGGTCCCAGTGGAGCCACGTCCATCTCTGCGACCCCATTATGTCGTCTGGAGCAGGGGTGAGGCCTGAATAATGACATAGGTATTCCCCGACGGAGAATGGATTTGGAGTAGGGGCGGAGAAATGCCCAGAAAAATCATTGATTACTCGTGATTGGAGTAACGAATCGAGATGAGAGTTGCACACAGGTGAATATCTTGGCAAGAAGATAATTTTAGAGTCTTTTACCTGCGAAATTGGTGCATATTTAATGATGTGCGTAAGGACTGTAAAACGACTATTGTTCGCGGATGGATGTGAAGATGTTGCCGGGGGTTTCCCGTTAGGTAGCGTCCCACGCCATGGAGAAAGGAATTAATATTAATTAATTGGACGAGCGATTCCTTTGCACAGAGATAGTTTTGGGACCTGTGAAGAGAGAGGAACACAATGATCATGGTTTGAAGACCTGAATCATGCTGGGAGAGGAGCCAAGATTACGCGGGAAGATGTTGCTCTACTTTCTGTGGAAATCCGATAAAAGGGAGTAGACCCCAGGAGGAGCTCTCAGCTATGCTCAGTCTAACTCAGTTGTCACGCAGTCTACATGCCGCCAAACGCAGTTACAGCCAGTTACAGTCTTACTCAATTGTCAATTGTAGCACAATGGCAATAAGTTGCAATCAGTATGCAGCAAATATGCAGCAGTACGAGACAGCGTGTAAGCCGCATACAGAAGTCTTCAAATAAGTTACGTGCAGTCTTCGAGTGAAACTTCAGTCAGCTACAGCCAGGTTGAAGCAAGTTCGTCAAGGCAAAACGCATGACGATTTTATTCATCAAGACGCCGAACAAAGACTGGTATGTGTAATAGAAACGGTAAACATGCTTGTATGAATAATAGTCGTGATACAGGCTTAATCAGCAGCACGAACTATGACGTGTTCAGTTACGAAGCACCGTATAGACTAACGGTAGAACTATTGTATATAATTATTTGTGAAAGTGTTGAACTTTATTAAGCGCAGTGTGTATAGTATTAACTAATCGTATATGTGTAACTACGATAGAATGCGCGAAAGAAACTCTACTAAGTGTTTGGTATTGCCATGAGAGTACCAGATGTTAACGCTCATGTTTGGGAGCCAGCGTATTGATGTAACGCAGGACGCTTACTGTAGGAGTAATGATATTCATAAAAACTGTTGGAGAGTTCCGAGAGCAGATAACCAGACTTTCAATCAGGAGTTGGTAACGTAAGATGCCGTCGACACCTGCAATTTCGATCTCTGCTAGGGAATTTCAGCATTGAAGTGTGTATAAAGTGACGAGTGTTCAGTGTAATGCATATGTAAAAATATAATTTAAAGTAGTGTTTGATGAAGTGTTTCACATGTTTGGGGAGTGATAACTTCCTGAAAGGTATGCAACGTGTCGTGTTGGTGATAGAAATTATGTGTAATCAAATGTGTGTAAACAAGAGAAATATGTCGCGTTAAACCCATTATGGCGGGCGACATGGAAGAATATGATTGGTCGGAGCCACCTTAGATGCCTATAGAGATGTAAGTACCCCACAAATTATGGTTATGATTATGTAGAAGTAGGGACCGCTGCATGTCTGTGATTCCGTAAAGATATTGTGAATTCCTTATAGATGCCAGTAAAAATCAGTTAGGAGGCTGATCCTCCATGTTTAATCAGTATTGAGTTGATTTTTATAGAGTTGAAATGTTGATTTGCATCATTAAGTGGAGTAATTATTCCCACTATGAATTAAGAATGGCAATCAGTTATGTAAATGCAACGAACGCGATTGTTCGAATTTAAAACGTCTAGCTATGTCGGAAATTTTGGTAATTTATACAATAATAATAATAAAGGATGATTTTGGTCATTTATGTCAATGAGATTTATAATAATAATAATAAATAATGATTTTGGTCATTTATGTCAGTGAGAAATGATGATATAATAATAATGGTTATTAAGAGTATGAATGAACACATCAGGAAACAAATAAATGTTGTAAGCGAGAATTATTAACGCTAAGTGCAAGACTTATCAATCTAAGCAGGAAGATGTTACAGTGAGATTACATTACAGTAACTATGGAAAGAAGTTTTATATCAGAATATTGCAGATATTCAGTAATGATACCAGTAATGAAAGAGCTTTGAATGAATTGAATTTGCAGCTTAATTGAGAAGCTTATAGAGTAAATGTTAGATTTCTCTTAATATTATAGGTCGGAGTGTCGTAGCATGGAGCATTAGGGGCCAGATAGTCTATTCTACGTATGAATTCTCCTATGTCGTGGACATTGGTGGAGATATTATTTATTCCAGAGTTGTAGTGTTGGACCCTAACTCTGAAGAAAGGATTGAAATGTGTTCCGGATTGGAATCTTGATAGAGTCGAGGAAACAAGGACACCTCGCAGCTCTATGATTTCCCGAGAACTTATTGATGAGTTATTTACGCTCGTTGGCAGCGAAAACTCATGGCGACAGTGGTTTTGTGCGCCTATATTATACTTGAGACATCGGTCAACCGCCAGGCTCATGCATTGCGAACCCCGAACCTTCATGTTGAATGGACCCATGTGAGGCCATTAATTAATCGTTATCCTCGACGTAGGAATAATTACAAAAGCTCATTCAATACCTGTTGGCATAATAGTCAATTAAGATCCTTTGGGAACATGTGTGTCGGTCAGGACACAGTATTTGTCTTGTAAATCTTCATTGCTTAGAGAGGGAGGCTTTCAAACTTTTAGAAAGGTCGAGATAATTGGTGAAACGACCCATTCCACTTTCTATTGTGTAGCGACTTCCTTAGCCGAGGGTCGGTGCTAGCCACCCGGGCCGCTCAGGCAAGTTATAAAGGGAAGAGATTCTAGACCTTGTTGAAATGACATATAATGCAAGATTGTTATGTTGAGTATTAGAGCCATGTGGTTTGTGAACACATGGATAATTAGTTCATCCTGATGGTTCATTATTTTAGCTATCTGACGAATAGTTACATGATATATTCGTACTGTCACTGGAGCCAAGTCATGTAGTTGGTGACTAGATGCCAATCGCCATGAGCGCGAGGTAGTCTATCGTACAATCCGACATAAGCTATAACGTAACGTTTATCTAGGAATCACAGACAGCATGCGGGGAAACCATATAATTGGAGGATGTGTAGGGGGTAGCTTACATAATTATGGAGTTGCACGTTGATTTTGGTGCAACGTCCAAATAGGTAAATGCATGAAAAGCATTTCATTGGTGAGAAGAAAAATATTAAAACACGCACGGCACACATAATTGTTTAACATAAAGAGGTCTAAGGAAGAATCCTTGTTGTAATATTAAAGAAGTCACATTGTATGACTGTTATGTTAATGTACAGTTTGCTTTGAAGTCGTAGGTGCATCAGCGCACTAGTATATCCTTGTGAAGTTCACAGAAGGGTAAAGCATTATGGCTAGGTATGACTTTGTTGTGATTTTATATTTGTTTACTTGTGGATTGTGGAAGTAAAGAATTTTGTTTGCTTTATTTTATGCTTTTTGGGTATTGTTTTGTGTTTGAAGCCATGAGTTATTTTAATGAATTAAAGTTTTAGAATAGAGTTGTGCCTTATCATTGTAGAGTTGATACCTTTTTGCCTCAAATCCAAAATATGCACTGCTCAATTGGGGTTACCGTACACGCCTGAGAGCTGATGCTAGCTGGAGGCAGATGCATATTATCCACCGAGATTACTCACATGGGTACATGGAAATTGATGTCCTATACTGTGATTTGAGCTAAAGGTACGACTAAAGTCGGTCAGATTTAATGCACACAACTCTATTAAAGTAAGAATTAACGAAGTAGGGTGTGACCGCTCCTAATCCATAGCTAAGTTCCGATACGTATATATAAATTTTGATAGATACCTATAGTACATTATTCTCTTTTAATTCATCACGGCGTGGCCCAAGTGGGGCTTTCGGCAGTAAAAAACCACTCCCTGAACAGTTTTTATAGTAAATTAGAATATGGCCGATGTCCTACTAATACCACCCTCTGATCTAATTTATCATGGCGCCCAGAATACGTGGAACTTATGGGATTTAGGGAAAACCCATAGATTTTTTATGGTATTTCATGGGGAAAACCATAGTAATTGTTTTGCCTCAAACTGTGTTTGAGTGATTTTTGAATTCAGTAGGCTTTTGAGGTAACGCAGAATCTCTCTATTGAGAAGAGAATGGCCTAAGGGTACTAGCGTTACATACCCAATCCACAATCTACCATAGTATTATCAGGTTTTGTACGACTTCACAATATGTGTGCAGTGTTTGATGTTTCTCTTCGAAACGTATCCACATATTTTTCCAGGAAGCCTGCCTGCATATTTAAGTGTGTTATTGGAAAATGTCAGGTACGCAGGAGATCTTGCAAGTTATTGCAGGACTGAAACAGCATTTTGATGCTACTCACGAGCAGAGTAAACTGGAAACCAAGGCGTTCCAGGATAGTATAAACACTCGGTTAGATGAGAACCAGAGAGAGTTAAATAATAGGTTAGATGCCAATCAGGAGGCAATTAATGCAAATCAGGTTGCAATGGATAATAACCAGATTGAATTAAACAATAAGTTAAGTCAAATGCAAGAGGTTATTAAGACCGAAGTAACAGATACTGTTGTAAGCATTGTATCGGAAATGCAGGTAAATACTGATAAACGTTTCGAGGCTATAGAAGCCAAACTTGAGGGTAATTTGCAAGCGTGTAGGCATGCTCAGGAGCAAACCAACAGTAAATTAGAGGCGTTGTCTAACGATATTAAGGATATTCAGATCCAAAATGAGGCGAATCTCGAACGCCAAGCGAAACAGTTCGCAGAGTTTACGAAAACAGTAGACCAGAGATTAGAGGAGAACGACTCCAAATGGGACCAGAAATTGAAAAGTTACGCTAGAGCAATTAACGGTGACCTCAAGAAACAGGACCAGAATATATTAGGTCAATGCCAGGAAATAGGCGAAATTAAGGCTATCGCTCATGAAAGTAAGGAGCTGGTAGGCAACGTGAAAAGTCAGATGGGTCAAGTTCATAAAGAACTGGACCAAGTGCAAAGCGACATTGTCATAGTCAATAAAAGACAAGAGGAAAATAGGGGCGAGATCACCAAGGTCCGGAATGAATTGTCTAAAGTCAATGGACACATTCAAGATGAAATTAAAGGTCTGAGAGAAGAACTCGAAATAAGAGAAGGCCAGAAAACAGAGGCAAGCGACAAGACCCTTGCTCAAATTAAAGAGGACGTAGAGGATGAAATATCCCATATCAAACAAAGTCTGAAAGAAGACAAGGTGAAAATTTTTCAAGTAGCCGAGGAAGACCGAGATAGGCTTACAAGAATAGAAAAAGAAGTCATTACTCGCCTAGAAAGAGCAGAAATGCGCCATAACCAAATGGAGACTAGGATAATAGCACAGGAGGAGACACTTCTGAAAGATCCTAAGTCAAGTGAAGGCAGCATAGAGGATATGAGAAAAACAAGGTGGGCAGACCTAGAAACCCAACCTATAAGCAGAAACGCTGCAGGCGCAGGAGAAAGTCCTTACATGACGCCAGGTGTACCAATTGCGGCATCGACGCCATATGAAAACGCGATGCACACCCAGGTGATAAACGTCATTAGGGCAAGCGAAGAAAAACCTAGGAAATTTTCAGGTAGTCACTGTAGTATGACACCAAAATATTGGTTAAAGGAAGTGACTGAATATCTCAATGATGCACGAATACCGCAGGAGCGTAGGCTACGTGCTATAGAGAAGTTAACAGAGGGGGAGTGCGCATTATGGTTTCGCAGCTTCCGTTACACTTTTGATACTGTTGAGGAATTCCGCGAGGCATTCTTGAAGAGATATTGGGACGCCGCGACTCAGCAGAATTTACGGCTGGATTTGTATGCCAAAAAGTACAGCACGAACAACCCGACGAAGTACGCAGAATTCTTCATATCGCAGATGTGTCGTTTTAAAGAGCTGGATCAAAAACCTAGTGAACTGGAGCTATGCATTGCTATCGCCAAACAGCTTCCATACGAGATCCAAAGGCTACTAATCTCGGCTAATGCGAAAACTGCTATGGAAATGGAGACAGTTCTAAGGCAACTGGACCTCACCACAGCAAATACTATGCGTCAGAGTCGAACCGTGGAACAAGTCCACGTGACCAACACACAGACTGACCAACAGCAAGCTCCAAGGAACAACAAAGCCACGAGCACAGAAACTTTAGATTCCTATGGACGGCAATGGGAACAGGAACCCAGAAAATGGCAGTCAAGGTACAAAGGAAATGCTAATAAAGCAGGAAGAGGTCGAAGTTCGTGGAATAAACACAATAACAGGGGCAAACCGTACCATAACAATGGAGGTAATAATGGCCAAGAAGGCAATAATAGAAACTGGAGACCCCAAGAGAGAAGAAATAACTTCGATGACGAGGCAGAAGAGCGATATCATGCTTCTTTGCGATACCTCGAAGAAAGGGGAGATGAGCCCCAGAAACCACAAGTCCGCTGGCAAGAAGTCATGCAGAACAGGACATCGCCAGACAGATATGGAGATGGAGCTAAGAGTTTGGAACTACAGCGCAGCGAACAGGAGAGAAGGAACTCCAAAGGGGCGGGCGCTGAAGAAAAAAAAACGCCAAAATTAGAAGAGCTCGAGACTGATGGATGGAAGTCTATTAACATCATCAATTGGATAGCCAAACCAGAAGAATTGATTGAGGATACAGGAGGACCACAGGTCATGGTCAAGAGAGAATTGCCTATTATAATTGTGAGAGTGGCAGGATTAAAAGTCAGAAGTCTGTTAGATACGGGATCAACAGTGAGCCTGATGACACAAGCTCTATATAATGAAATAGCCCGGAGAGAGAACATTTTGAAGATACCGATCTCCAGTGTCAAAATTAAAGGGGTAATTCCAGACAGAACAATGATATGTAAATACCAGGTATTCCTAGATTTACAGATAAGAGGCTCTATTTTCTCACAGAGTTTCCTGTTAGTAAACAAACTACCTTATAACCTACTTATTGGGGCAGAGTTTATAAGGGAATACAGAGTGATAATTGACCTAGCACAGGACAGGGTTATGTTCCATGTGAATGAAGAAGCTGAAGGCTTAGAGGTCGCACTCAATGAAATTGAACCAGGATCCAGTGAACAAGTATGGCATACATACAGAGATGTGGCTGATGAAGAAGTGTTAGCTATTGAGCAGTTAGAAGCGGAGCTCAAAACACTAGCCACAGACTTGGAAAAAGATCTGGAACCCAAATTGGAAGAATACATTTCGGAGAAGCTAGAAGAAGCGAAAATTGGGCTAAAAGAGAAGGAAAATTTAAAAGCAGTTATTGCTGGAACAGAAGGAAGTCTTTGATTCGAGACCTGGTCGGATAAAGAACTTCACTTATGCTTTTCAAGTCAGTGATTGGACACCATTTAGGCAGAAACCCTACCCTATAGCTGAAAAGCATTATGCTAAAGTGAAAGAGGCAATTCAGGAGATGTTGGAGGCCGGCGTTATTGAGAAAACACCTACGCCTTATGTAAGTCCATTGGTAATTGTACCAAAGTCAGACGGATCTGTCAGAGTCTGCTTGGACCTGAGACGCTTAAATTTGAGAGTTATTCCGGAATTTGACCAAGTGCCACCTATTAAAGAGATCCTCAGGAAGTTTAGAGGGAAAACTATATTCTCAAATTTGGATATCACATCCAGTTTCCACCATCTTGAATTAGAGAAGAAAACTAGTCTGTTGACAGGATTTATGTTTGATCAACATACATTCACATTTTTAAGGCTACCTTTTGGGTTGAAAACAGCTGGTTCAGCCCTGATAAGAGCGTTAGATCGCAATCTATCAGATGAGGTTAAAGAGAGTACCATCAGATATGTAGACGACATTCTACTCACATCAGAATCTCTGGAGGAGCACATGAGAGACCTGAAGAAGTTGCTAGATGACCTTCGAGAGGCTAACTTTAAGGTCAATATCAAGAAATCGCACTTCTGTCAGAGGGAAGTTAAATTCCTAGGGCATGTTATTGATGCAAATGGAGTGAAGCCTAATCCAGGTAAATTGGAGGTAATTCGAAATTTCCCTCGACCCACGAAAGTTAAGCACGTCCGACAGTATTTGGGAGTAATTGGATTCTTTTCGAACCACTGCCCAAACTATACTGCGACAGTAGCACCACTGCAGGACCTATTGAAGAAAGGCGGCAGATGGAATTGGACGGAGCAATGTCAGGAAGCATTCGTGAGGTCAAAACAAATGCTTTTGGAATATGTGAAACTGGGATACCCAGATTATACCCAGAAGTTCATCATACAGACGGATGCATCACTTATTGGGATTGGAGCGATGCTATTCCAGGAAAATGTTGACCAGCCTGAGAAGAAAATTTTTATCGCCTTTATAAGCAGAAGACTGAGAGCCCATGAGAAAAACTACACGATCACAGAGATAGAATTGCTCGCAATTTTGTACGCGTTGCAATCGTGGCACAAACTCGTGTACGGCTTCCGAATAGTTCTGAGAACAGACCATAAAGCTTTAACATTTTTGTTAAAGACGGATTTGTCTAGTCAGAGATTGACAAGATGGTCCCTGTATATCCAGCAATTTAATGTGGAAATAGAATACTGTCCAGGGAAAGAGAATGTAATACCGGACATATTAAGTCGTTACCCTAGAGAAGAAGAAGTACTAGCGGTCCAGATTGAGAATCGAGATCAGAAGACGTTGGATGACTTAAGGAACATTACCAACCTACAACGCGAAGACCCATGGTTGAAGATGATAATCGATTACTTCGAGGGACGCTTAGCAAGGGGAACTGCGATATACAGAGAGGCGGAGGCATTGGCAACAGATTATGTATGGTATAATCAGATATTACACAAGTGGGACGATGTGGATCACACACGTCAAAGGATTGTAATTCCTGCATCTTTGCAGAGGAGATTAGTATGGCTAGCCCACAGAGCATTTGGACATCCTGGAATAGATACAATTTGTGCTCTGTTGAAGGAAGCATTTACTTGGCCAAAATTGAGAGAAACGGTGAGAAATGCTATTAGAACATGTGATCTTTGCCAAAGGGTAAAGCCGAATCCCTTTTTAATGAGGCAACGACCTATCCCGTTATTACCAGAGAAGCCAAGGCAGCTATTGAGTATCGACAACTTTGGACCATTGCCTAGAGCACGTAGAGGCAATAGACACATTTTTGTAGCCATGGATGTATTTTCGAAAATGGTGGTGTTGTGCCCCATTCAGAAGACAAGTTCAAAACAGGTCTTGAAGCGCCTGAAAGAGAGAGTTATTCCGATTCTTGGGAAGCCGGATAACATTCTCTCGGACCACGGAAGTTGCTTTACTAGTGCAGAATTTCGTCGAGAACTGGAAACTCTAGGAATTAGGCAGATTTTATCTACCATCCGCCATCCTGAGGCAAGTCCCGTTGAAAGAGTAATGAGAGAGATCCAGAAATACATGAAGATCTACTGTTCTGAAGCGAATTGGCGTTGGATTGAATTTCTAGAAGTCATTGAATACTGTATAAATCATACTGTACATGAGGCGACAGGTCAGGTTCCCGTGACTCTACATCTGGATCAGAGACCAGAGAGACCGTGGAATGGTGTTATTCCATTACCTGTAGACGCACAGCCCGGTAGAGAATTGAGGATCCAACGAACCTTTGAATATCTCAAAGCACAGGCGGAGAGACGTCAGAGAAGGAATCGTGCGAAGAGGTATCATAAACCGCTTCTCGTGGGACAGAAAGTTTTAATTAAGAAACCCGCCAGTTCAGATCCAGAGGCACGGAAGTATAAAAAGTTTAATTTTTCTTACCATGGCCCGTTCGAGGTGATAAGAGACCTCCAGAACAATGCATACAGGTTAAGGCATTTAGAGAATGGAAACGAGGTCGTTATGAACATAGCCAACTTAAAAGTTTATTACTCGCCAGAAGAATTCGACGAACCAGAAGAAGAATTAGTAACGCACACCCAACTCAACGTGGAGAGCGGAGGCAGCCAAGCAGGCAGACCTGAATGTTGGAACGGCGAGACGGGACGAGGAGCAGACAGTTTACCCAGTGTAAGCGGAGAGCAGAAAGAATGCCAGTGTTTGCGAGAATTCTATGAAGAAATGGTCAGAGTGGCCAGAGAGGTTGAGGCTGTAAACGCGACCCTTCGCAGGGAGAATAGACAGCTCAGAAACAAGGCCGAGTGTGGAAGGGGGAACACTACTAACCCACTCGCAGCCAGACAAGGTGAAGGACCCCAGACGTAAACACAGACGGTGGTCGACAGTCAGCTGGTTACTTATATAAGCCACTTGCATTGGACTTTTATAAGTTTTGCAAGGGGAACATGAACCCGATGGGGTTATGCTGACTGGAATCGAACATGGTTCTCAGAGACTGTGATCTCAGTATAAAGGTTCCACCAGGAAGCGAACCAGAGATCTGTACAGGGAGTTTCTTGGTAAAAACCCCTCGAAAGAAATGTATATTTAATCACTGGTGTGATTTTTGATGAAATGGCATAATTTATTAAAATAATGTAGGAAATAATGAGCAGATTATATCATTATAAGACGATTTGGTGTAAGCTATTGGAGGCTTGAAGCACAGAGGAGGGCAGAGCTGACATTTACTAATTGGCCCAGAATTGTGGGTTGGTCCCAGTGGAGCCACGTCCATCTCTGCGACCCCATTATGTCGTCTGGAGCAGGGGTGAGGCCTGAATAATGACATAGGTATTCCCCGACGGAGAATGGATTTGGAGTAGGGGCGGAGAAATGCCCAGAAAAATCATTGATTACTCGTGATTGGAGTAACGAATCGAGATGAGAGTTGCACACAGGTGAATATCTTGGCAAGAAGATAATTTTAGAGTCTTTTACCTGCGAAATTGGTGCATATTTAATGATGTGCGTAAGGACTGTAAAACGACTATTGTTCGCGGATGGATGTGAAGATGTTGCCGGGGGTTTCCCGTTAGGTAGCGTCCCACGCCATGGAGAAAGGAATTAATATTAATTAATTGGACGAGCGATTCCTTTGCACACAGATAGTTTTGGGACCTGTGAAGAGAGAGGAACACAATGATCATGGTTTGAAGACCTGAATCATGCTGGGAGAGGAGCCAAGATTACGCGGGAAGATGTCCTCTACTTTCTGTGGAAATCCGATAAAAGGGAGTAGACCCCAGGAGGAGCTCTCAGCTATGCTCAGTCCAACTCAGTTGTCACGCAGTCTACATGCCGCCAAGCGCAGTTACAGCCAGTTACAGTCTTACTCAATTGTCAATTGTAGCACAATGGCAATAAGTTGCAATCAGTATGCAGCAAATATGCAGCAGTACGAGACAGCGTGTAAGCCGCATACAGAAGTCTTCAAATAAGTTACGTGCAGTCTTCGAGTGAAACTTCAGTCAGCTACAGCCAGGTTGAAGCAAGTTCGTCAAGGCAAAACGCATGACGATTTTATTCATCAAGACGCCGAACAAAGACTGGTATGTGTAATAGAAACGGTAAACATGCTTGTATGAATAATAGTCGTGATACAGGCTTAATCAGCAGCACGAACTATGACGTGTTCAGTTACGAAGCACCGTATAGACTAACGGTAGAACTATTGTATATAATTATTTGTGAAAGTGTTGAACTTTATTAAGCGCAGTGTGTATAGTATTAACTAATCGTATATGTGTAACTACGATAGAATGCGCGAAAGAAACTCTACTAAGTGTTTGGTATTGCCATGAGAGTACCAGATGTTAACGCTCATGTTTGGGAGCCAGCGTATTGATGTAACGCAGGACGCTTACTGTAGGAGTAATGATATTCATAAAAACTGTTGGAGAGTTCCGAGAGCAGATAACCAGACTTTCAATCAGGAGTTGGTAACGTAAGATGCCGTCGACACCTGCAATTTCGATCTCTGCTAGGGAATTTCAGCATTGAAGTGTGTATAAAGTGACGAGTGTTCAGTGTAATGCATATGTAAAAATATAATTTAAAGTAGTGTTTGATGAAGTGTTTCACATGTTTGGGGAGTGATAACTTCCTGAAAGGTATGCAACGTGTCGTGTTGGTGATAGAAATTATGTGTAATCAAATGTGTGTAAACAAGAGAAATATGTCGCGTTAAACCCATTATGGCGGGCGACATGGAAGAATATGATTGGTCGGAGCCACCTTAGATGCCTATAGAGATGTAAGTACCCCACAAATTATGGTTATGATTATGTAGAAGTAGGGACCGCTGCATGTCTGTGATTCCGTAAAGATATTGTGAATTCCTTATAGATGCCAGTAAAAATCAGTTAGGAGGCTGATCCTCCATGTTTAATCAGTATTGAGTTGATTTTTATAGAGTTGAAATGTTGATTTGCATCATTAAGTGGAGTAATTATTCCCACTATGAATTAAGAATGGCAATCAGTTATGTAAATGCAACGAACGCGATTGTTCGAATTTAAAACGTCTAGCTATGTCGGAAATTTTGGTAATTTATACAATAATAATAATAAAGGATGATTTTGGTCATTTATGTCAATGAGATTTATAATAATAATAATAAATAATGATTTTGGTCATTTATGTCAGTGAGAAATGATGATATAATAATAATGGTTATTAAGAGTATGAATGAACACATCAGGAAACAAATAAATGTTGTAAGCGAGAATTATTAACGCTAAGTGCAAGACTTATCAATCTAAGCAGGAAGATGTTACAGTGAGATTACATTACAGTAACTATGGAAAGAAGTTTTATATCAGAATATTGCAGATATTCAGTAATGATACCAGTAATGAAAGAGCTTTGAATGAATTGAATTTGCAGCTTAATTGAGAAGCTTATAGAGTAAATGTTAGATTTCTCTTAATATTATAGGTCGGAGTGTCGTAGCATGGAGCATTAGGGGCCAGATAGTCTATTCTACGTATGAATTCTCCTATGTCGTGGACATTGGTGGAGATATTATTTATTCCAGAGTTGTAGTGTTGGACCCTAACTCTGAAGAAAGGATTGAAATGTGTTCCGGATTGGAATCTTGATAGAGTCGAGGAAACAAGGACACCTCGCAGCTCTATGATTTCCCGAGAACTTATTGATGAGTTATTTACGCTCGTTGGCAGCGAAAACTCATGGCGACAGTGGTTTTGTGCGCCTATATTATACTTGAGACATCGGTCAACCGCCAGGCTCATGCATTGCGAACCCCGAACCTTCATGTTGAATGGACCCATGTGAGGCCATTAATTAATCGTTATCCTCGACGTAGGAATAATTACAAAAGCTCATTCAATACCTGTTGGCATAATAGTCAATTAAGATCCTTTGGGAACATGTGTGTCGGTCAGGACACAGTATTTGTCTTGTAAATCTTCATTGCTTAGAGAGGGAGGCTTTCAAACTTTTAGAAAGGTCGAGATAATTGGTGAAACGACCCATTCCACTTTCTATTGTGTAGCGACTTCCTTAGCCGAGGGTCGGTGCTAGCCACCCGGGCCGCTCAGGCAAGTTATAAAGGGAAGAGATTCTAGACCTTGTTGAAATGACATATAATGCAAGATTGTTATGTTGAGTATTAGAGCCATGTGGTTTGTGAACACATGGATAATTAGTTCATCCTGATGGTTCATTATTTTAGCTATCTGACGAATAGTTACATGATATATTCGTACTGTCACTGGAGCCAAGTCATGTAGTTGGTGACTAGATGCCAATCGCCATGAGCGCGAGGTAGTCTATCGTACAATCCGACATAAGCTATAACGTAACGTTTATCTAGGAATCACAGACAGCATGCGGGGAAACCATATAATTGGAGGATGTGTAGGGGGTAGCTTACATAATTATGGAGTTGCACGTTGATTTTGGTGCAACGTCCAAATAGGTAAATGCATGAAAAGCATTTCATTGGTGAGAAGAAAAATATTAAAACACGCACGGCACACATAATTGTTTAACATAAAGAGGTCTAAGGAAGAATCCTTGTTGTAATATTAAAGAAGTCACATTGTATGACTGTTATGTTAATGTACAGTTTGTTTTGAAGTCGTAGGTGCATCAGCGCACTAGTATATCCTTGTGAAGTTCACAGAAGGGTAAAGCATTATGGCTAGGTATGACTTTGTTGTGATTTTATATTTGTTTACTTGTGGATTGTGGAAGTAAAGAATTTTGTTTGCTTTATTTTATGCTTTTTGGGTATTGTTTTGTGTTTGAAGCCATGAGTTATTTTAATGAATTAAAGTTTTAGAATAGAGTTGTGCCTTATCATTGTAGAGTTGATACCTTTTTGCCTCAAATCCAAAATATGCACTGCTCAATTGGGGTTACCGTACACGCCTGAGAGCTGATGCTAGCTGGAGGCAGATGCATATTATCCACCGAGATTACTCACATGGGTACAATATGCAATAACAAAACTATTTTTAAAATAAGGTTAGGTTGTCGAAAGCATCCCAATGTACCAGTTAATGCGAATATTGCTAGAACAAAATTTAAATATTAGTGTGTTTTGAAAACTGTACCTGTTTTATGTATCCCAGGCCAACACTAATCTCTTGTCCGCAATCTGGACAGGGTATATTAAGTTGTTTGCAATCTGGACGGTTTTTGACTTGTTCGCAATCAAGACACAACCGATTTGAAATGAGTCACTTCAAATTCACACCTCTCGACACAACATAATTCAGTAGAGGGGTGGAGGGAGGGAAGCTACCTGACCGCTCTCAATGGGCGCAGTTCCACAGCCAATTTTTGAAGGCTGATGCTAATGACCAGGGTCATTAGTGAAGATTGGGCGCAGTTCCATACAACCCGTTCCCTACAGGTAGGCAACCCACTTACTGACACGTAGGTTGGATCCTCGCCCTGAAAGTGCCGGAGGATTGTAAGAAACTGATTCTAGTGGTACTGGGTGTGATAAGATAATGGTTGTAATTATCGTTTCTTATTGCTTAGCATTGTGCACGTGTGATTTTACCAGGCCGCAGGAGCACCTGCACTAATGAGATACATTTTGGACCGTAAGAGTTGAAAATGAGGGCACCGTCGAGACTCGAATTGGATCCTTTGACTTTCCGGGCTAGTGCGCTAAATGATTCCACTGCGGAAGATCATCAAACGAAGGTATCCGTATATTAATTAACATTTATTGTTGTTTTCACCCTTAGAGTTTGGCTCGATTCCCGGCTCTGTCTGCCTCACGAGGCTGAGTATACCCCGTTCCAGTCCTCAGACCAGTATAACATTTCTTGTCAAAGCCAAGGCAGCCAAGAATACTAGCTGATACACGAAGAGTTGGTCGTAGTAGAGTGTGCAACTGTAATTATTATTAGAGTAATAATAATTGCGACACCCGGTTCGAACACCGCCGCATGGCCAGCAGCACGTCGGTAACTCGATAACCAACGCTCTGCTTCACCACTGCGACACCGGAAATGGGGGGCCCAACTTACCTTTTTTTGAGAGGTCCGGGTCGCTTCCACAGCAAAATCACCTCCAGATGATGTGTCCCAACAGAAGAGCTCAAAGGAGTGGAAGGAAGATGGAGAAGGGGACAACACACACAGGCTATCGTACAGACACCCCCCAATAACCGACAGAACTGCTGCCGGCGAAATAATGCCACAACAAAAGATTAAAATTTTATAAATAAAAGGTTTAATATTAAAAATTTAAAGGAGCACTTTCACCAGAAACAGAACATGCATCAACCAGCGCAAATTTACAATGAAGGCCAGATACCGCCTAACATGCTTGCTTGCAAAGCCAAGAAGAGAAAAGACTTAAATAAAAATAAAAATGTTAAAACCCAAAGGTTAAAATAAAAATTACATGCATAACACAATGAAAAAGGGCTTGATAATTTGCAAGGGAATGCAATAGCGATCCGGCATGCGTAGATCCCGGCCACGATGAAACAAAAAAAAAATTAACCAAATTAAATTGTATCAGAAAACAATTCATTAATTTGCATGATGGAGATAAACACAGGAACAATTACGAAAAACACAAAGTTAAACCGACAAGGTTAAATAAAAAAACATCTTAAGTTAACACAACACGTTTGAGTTTCGCGGTGGACGCCAAGAGACTGATCTCGAGACCATAATGCATCTCTTCATAACATGGCCACAAAAACACAAGGAAACCGCATGCCTGATCGAAATTACGGCAAACAATTAATAAAATAAAATTTAAACATTAGCAGAAGGAAATGAACGGCGGAAAACGATATGTCTAAATACTATTACAATAGTGAAAGGCAACGGATCAAGAATAAATTACTATGTCAATCCCAAGATTGGCAAAAGAAAATAAATAATAATTTAAACGTAAAATAAATTAGAAATGTGTCTCCATAAGGTACGAAGAAAAGAGAACAAAATTAAAATAAATCAGGAAACGTAATTAAAACAGCAATAAAATTAGGCCTATAAAACAAATGAGGAACAGAATTAAAATATTACTATAAGATGATATCGGAGCTCCATAACAATAATATAAAAGAAAATTTAACTGATAACGTACCTTATTTCCTTCTCAGCGGAGACACACTAATAATAAAATAATTAACACATAATTTTAAATTCTGTACGTCACTACATGTGCTTCACAAAAATGGCTAACCCGGCACATGCGTTGTTTGGGTCACAATCACAGGTCTGGTTCGAGATGCGACCACATTTCACACGTCCACTTCACGGCGAAACGATGAAATTCCCAGCCTGAAGAGAACAGGCAATTCCTTTTTCTCTTGAATACATTAATATTTCGTAGAGAATGGGGGCTAGAGCCCCCATCAGCGGTGACACCTTTCACGACCAGTCGGCTTGATTTCTTGTTTACAAAACAACTAATGGACTCCACAAAAATGGCGGAGAATTTTCGCGTCAAGAAGCGAACTGCATTCATGTAAAATTTATTGTCCAATCACGGCTTGACACATCAACCAACAATGTCATAATTTAGGAAATTAATTTGGCGGTATCATGAATACACTGGCATTTGTTTCATGACGAAGAATGTAATTGTCTTTCAATTATGTCATGCGTATAAAGAGTTTAATAAGACACAGCAACACCATCTATCGGAGACACAGGAACTACTTGGAGTCTTTCCAAAGTCCGACAGCAGCTACCATCTCGTGGTCACAGGCGGAACTGAGCGACGAAGCGGTCGTTTCACAAATGTCAAGAGCTGCATCCATGGGTAAATACATGTTTGAAATGTTGGGACGGGCACTTGCACGTAACAGTCTCCCTCCCTTAAGTGTGAACACGGTTCACGAATATGCCTAGGCATAGACAGTACTCCTTAACTTGTCGATTCACCAGAGATGTTTCCCGAAGATAATGTTCACCAGTTAACTCCAATTGATGGATGAAACCGCATCGTTTTGGTTAGGAAGAATGCAGGGTCAGATTATCAGTGATGGGATAATTGATCACCTCGCAAACCACTTAGTCAACAGCATCACTGTGTCCAAAAGTCTTCAGAAACGCAGTACACCAGCACCAGCAGTGCTTTCAGAGTCCGAGACACGTTAGATACATTTTCAATAAGTCCAATTTAGTTCGCTTTAGACGAAATAGGAGGAAGCAGTGTGCCATATATCATTCGACGCGTGGGCAGCCATTTACAAAAATATAAGTTAATCTAATTTCAAAAAAGGTTTACAGAATTACTAATTCTTACTACATTTTACAAAGAGAAACAAGGTTGAATTTAAATGAAGAAAATATTTCTGACAATGCCCTAGATCCGTGCTTACAAAATTTCATTAACAAGTTTACCTTTTTACTGATTCGAAGTACATTTCAAGATTACATGAGTTAGACGAATATACATTTAGAAGGAACTACGGTAGAGGAATGACCACTACAATTCCCAAAGGGAACAGCAATACAATGTTACCATGAGTTAGGTCTCCCACCGAGCCCAACTTACATGTTAGCATCTCCTATGAAACATCAAAATTAGGTACACTTTTACAATTTACCATTACAATGGGAACTTCCCAACATTTACATTTTGTATCCCATCAGAGTTTGCATACCCAGTTCAAAATTCCAGAAGGAACAGAAGCCTGAAGGCCTCAATGAAGGTTAGGGATACTCTACATTATACAAAATTCGTTTTACAAAATTTACGGTAGCATTTCCTCATTAGACACCTCTCCACCTCGCTTAATGTGCGATAGATGCACTCTTGAAATTTTGTTGGCCTTAGGGTTTCGAACAAGAAGAGTAACAGGAGTCAAGAATGCCTCTACATAACATGGGCCTTTAAAACGAGGGGTTAACTTGCTTGAAACTAGATTACTGACGCCCTTGGGCTCGAAATTGCGGACGTACACAACATCACCAATTTCCAAATCAGCTGGCTTGCGACAGGCATTGTGTCGCCTGGCAAGTTGGTCATGTGATACCTTAATATTCTCTCTAGCCTTGTCGAATTTCGCCCTCATATCCTCGGGCGTGAAACTGTCAGGAAGGAGATCGTGCAGGTTCCACAGGTTGGACAACGGAGAATTAGCCATAAAGGAAAACATTAACGAAAAAGGGGTAGCTTGCGTGCTCTCATGCACGGCGGTGTTGAAAGCGAAATATAGCCAATGCAAATTAGAATCCCACTTGGAATGGTCGTCGTGGTGGAAAGCAATCAGAGCAGAACGGAGATTACGATTGACTCGCTCAGCGAGAGACGGGTTAGGAAAATAGGGAGTGGTGGTTACATGCGAAATAGCATAATCGAATAAGAATTGACGGAACTGATGAGATACAAAGCACTTGGCATTATCTGACACCAGATACTGACATGGCCCAAAGGACGAAAAGATGGAATTAAGACACTTTATGACGGAACTGGTCGTAGCCTGTCTGGTGGGGAAAATCCAACTAAACCGGGTGAAACCGTCAGTGCAAACAAGCGCAAATTGGTTTCCCCGACCAGAGCGAGGGAACGGTCCAACATGGTCGATAAAAAGCCTCTCCATGGGTCTGGATGCTGGTTCAGATGACAACAGGCCAACCTTAGTAGAAACCGGAGGTTTGCTAATACTGCATGCAGCACAATTCCTAATGAGCCTCCTGATGTCGCCATCCATACTTTGCCAAATGAAAAACTGTCTGATTTTAGCTCGGGTCTTAAATACTCCTAGGTGGCCACCAATAGGAGATTCATGATAGTAACGAAAGATTTCCGGAATGAGGACCGACGGGAGCACAATTTTAGGTAGGCGGTCATGACGAGACGAACAACACAATACACCGTCCTTCAGAGAGTAGGGCTTGATCACTTCACCAGAATTGATTCGGTCAATAAGGCTAGATAAGGAGGGGTCTTCTTTCAGGAATCGTCTCACATCCTCAAAAAGCACAGGGGAATTGCTAAGAACGGCATTGACACAATTTACAGCAGATACAAGGTTTACGGGTTCACATTCCTGAACATCCTATTCAGCTGTTTCCTCGTACATGCGGCTTAAAGAATCAGCTACCGCATTTTCGGACCCACGAATATGTTGGACAGTGAACTGGAACGACAGAATCCTAGTTGCCCACCTAGCAATTCTACCAGTTTTGCGGGGTTTCCCTAAGACCCAGCTCAAGGCTTGGTTATCGGTCTCAAGGAGAAACTTGGTGTGCTCAAGATACATACGAAATTTTTCTAGAGCGAAAAACACAGCTAAACCCTCAAGTTCGTAAATGGAATACTTCCTCTCTGCGTCCGTTAAGGTACGAGAAGCGTATGCAATGGGTTGCCTACCCAGATCAGATTCCTGCAGTAGAACACAACCAACACCACGACCAGACGCATCAGTCTGCACAATGAACTGCTTCCCAAAATCCGGAATGGCTAACACAGGGGCGTTAGAGAGCGCAAGCTTAAGATCTTCGAAGGCTGCCTGCTGAGAGGGACCCCACTCGAACTCCACAGCCTTTTTGCGTAATTGATTTAGAGAGGAGCAGCACGGTCGGCAATGTTACTGATAAACTTACGGAAGAAGTTCACCATACCAATGTAACGAGCAACACCCTTGGCGTTCTTGGGTGGTTTAAAATCTCTGATGGCCTGCGTACGAGACTGGTCCACTGAGATACCAGATTCAGAAACAATATGTCCCAAGAAGGAAAATTTTGGCTTGGCAAAGGAAACCTTGGACAATTTGACGGTAAGTCGAGCGTCACGCAACCGACCAAGTACAATTTTCAGATGATCAACGTGTTCCTCGAAGGACTCGGAATAGATCACCACATCGTCAAGGTAGTGGTACACAAACTTGAATGTAATTTCTGAAAATACCTTGTCCAGAAGTCTGCTCAACACAGCGGCTCCGGTGGATAGGCCAAACGGGACACGGGCATACTCAAACAGGTTCCAGTCAGTGGAAAAAGCAGTAACATGCCTGGATTCAGGAGAGAGGGGAATTTGGAAGTAGGAAGAATTTAAATCGAGGATCGTGAACACCTTCGCGTTGCGAAACCAACTAAAACATGTGTGAAGGTCCGGCAAAGGAATGGATTGCAAAACAACTTTTTGATTAAGAGCCCTATAGTCGACCACCGGCCGAAAACCACCGTTAGGTTTTGGCACAAGGAATACAGGGGATGAGTAGGCAGAGATAGAAGGTTGGATTACACCTTCTTCTAACATCTTATAGATAATCTTACGAAGTTCAGCCATCTTGGGCGGGGCAAGGCGATACGGGCTGGAACGCACCGGCACAGAATCGGTTAGCTCAATCTTGTACTCCATCAAATGGGTTACACCCAGCTTGTCAGTAAATACATCGCTATACTCCTGACATAACCTTTTAATGGCATCCTTTTGAAGACTCGTTAAATTTTCCAGATCGAGATCCTCAATAGTCATAGGTTCACTAACAGAATTGACAGCAGGAGAAGATAAAACCGGGTTAAATGATAATTTACTCTGTGGATTAAACTTAAACCATAAGTTGCGAGCACCAAAATCAAGAAGCATACCAACGTGTGACATGAAATTAGCTCCAATGACCACAGCACAAGAAAGATTTCTGGCAACCAAAAATTTAAATTTCCAAGAAAAATTTAGAATATGAATTTTGACTGTCATACTACCCAAAATACTTAAGTTTGAACAATTTGCCGAAATAAAAGATTCATTGTTAGGCTCTAACTCAGGAAATTTGCAAACACTCTTCATAGATAAAAACCAGTCCTCACTTATAAAGGATGCGACACTACCAGAATCAAGCAACGCAGAAACGGGCTCGTCATTAACACAAATTTCAATAAACGGGGATATTCCTTTAGCCACAGGAGAAATTCCAAAATCATTACTCACTCTAACACGATTACAAGTAGGTGACGAGGACACCCGCACCACAGGTTTCACACAACGTTTAGAATTAGGCTGACTTGCCACGCCATTGTTCACCGACAGGTTAGGTAGGTCAGCGACATAAGCAGAATTAGCACATGAAGATTTAGTTTTCAACGAGTTATCAAGACTATCATTGGTAGGGCGACCAGAAACTTCACAGGGTTTTCCCAAATTCTTACGCACAGAAATATCCTTGGAAGTAACACCCGAATTGGTCTCCTCAACGTTCCGTCATTGGCGATACACAGCCTGGTTACTCGGACACACCTTCTTGACATGTCCCGCTCCACCGCACGTGTGGCACTTAATATTGGGTCGAGGATGAAACATAACCTTTGGCGGGGGACGAGACATCAAGGAAGGAGGGGGACAAGACATCAAGGAAGGAGGAGGAACATTAGCTACCCGAAGGGAATCTGCATGTTTCACAGCCATAGCCTCTATAACGACCTGTTTCAGCTCGACAAATGACGAAGGCCTGGTACACATAGTCATGTATGACCTATATTGAGGCGAAAACCCATTCACAATCGATGACACCAACTGTCGCTCAGTTAAAGGGGATGCAAATACCTGGGCATACACCTTAATGTCGCTGACATAGTCGCTAAGGGACTCGTCCAACCTTTGGACACGATAAAGAAACTTTTGCTCGAGAGCACTTAGGGCGCTTGCAGGAAAAAAAACCACAACACTTCCCTAATAAACATGGCTAAGGACATGCGGAGGTGGATAGCTTCAACATGCTTATCGCGCAGCATACCGGATGCAACTGGATACAAAAGTTGGAAAATCTGAATTTCCGACATCCCAAAAATCGAGGCATGGTTGCCCAACTCGACCACTTGCTTTAAAAATTGTACCACTTGGGTAACGTCATCAAGGTTGAAATGCTTTAATTTAGTTAAGAAACCAGAAATAGGATGAGGAATCGACCCATAATTAACGGTAGGCGAGAATGTAGCATTAGGAAAAGGGACATTGTTACCAGGGTAGCCCGCTCGCACACCCTCTACAGGCGACAAAACATTTATATTACTAGAGAAAGAACTGGGATGCAATGGGTCGGCAGGACCCAGGAAATCATTAGGTGACCTAACATGAGAAGAATGACCGTATGCAGGATTAAGTGGTATGGACGAGCCAGTGCCAGGCAACAGAGGGGCAGGCAAACTACTACTGGTAATCGATCCCAAAACCTCAGACCTAGTAAACAGAGGTGATTCACGTTCAACCCCAGAAGAACTCTCCAAATTCACAAGGTTATCTCTTAAGTCAATTAAATCGAAAACACTATTGTTGTCGGCCATTTTGGAAAACACAGAATGCAGACAGCCAATATAGAAGGAAACAAATTTCAGGAATTACAAGGACAGTTTACACTTTCACAACAGTACCACAACCAGCAATTACCAACACCAAAGATTAGGCTGACACTCGAACACCACCACCATACTACACAAAATCATGCACAATGCTGTCCAGAACTGCATACGTCACCGCCTGCTTGGCTCGAGAACAGAAAGCTAAATTACAAAAATTGGCACAAAACATCAGGCTAACAGCCTCCGACAGAGCTCCAGGACTCCTTCACACGAAGCAAGTAGGCTATCAGAACATTAAGAAATCCCATTTCCCATGCCAAGAACACATGTCAGTCACTCACCGGGCTTCATTTTCAGTGGGGATGTTGCACACCAACAGGGTAAAAAGCAGCAGCAAACACCTCGCTTAGAACAGGACACTTACAGCGTACCACATGGATATCCAGAGGCAAACATGAAATAAAACAAATGACAAGGATTAGCAAAACATAACATCAAGTGCCCTGGCCCGACAAAATCCCACCAACAACTGCCCCATCAGTACTAGAGGGGTCCATAAAACAGCCTGCGGGTACAGGGAAGGGGATAGTTACTGAAGTGAACTCGAACGCGGTCTGCTACCACTGCGACACCCGGTTCGAACACCGCCGCATGGCCAGCAGCACGTCGGTAACTCGATAACCAACGCTCTGCTTCACCACTGCGACACCGGAAATGGGGGGCCCAACTTACCTTTGTTTGAGAGGTCCGGGTCGCTTCCACAGCAAAATCACCTCCAGATGATGTGTCCCAACAGAAGAGCTCAAAGGAGTGGAAGGAAGATGGAGAAGGGGACAACACACACAGGCTATCGTACAGACACCCCCCAATAACCGACAGAACTGCTGCCGGCGAAATAATGCCACAACAAAAGATTAAAATTTTATAAATAAAAGGTTTAATATTAAAAATTTAAAGGAGCACCTTCACCAGAAACAGAACATGCATCAACCAGCACAAATTTACAATGAAGGCCAGATACCGCCTAACATGCTTGCTTGCAAAGCCAAGAAGAGAAAAGACTTAAATAAAAATAAAAAAGTTAAAACCCAAAGGTTAAAATAAGAATTACATGCATAACACAATGAAAAAGGGCTTGATAATTTGCAAGGGAATGCAATAGCGATCCGGCATGCGTAGATCCCGGCCACGATGAAACAAAAAAAAAATTAAATTAACCAAATTAAATTGTATCAGAAAACAATTCATTAATTTGCATGATGGAGATAAACACAGGAACAATTACGAAAAACACAAAGTTAAACCGACAAGGTTAAATAAAAAAAACATCTTAAGTTAACACAACACGTTTGAGTTTCGCGGTGGACGCCAAGAGACTGATCTCGAGACCATAATGCATCTCTTCATAACATGGCCACAAAAACACAAGGAAACCGCATGCCTGATCGAAATTACGGCAAACAATTAATAAAATAAAATTTAAACATTAGCAGAAGGAAATGAACGGCGGAAAACGATATGTCTAAATACTATTACAATAGTGAAAGGCAACGGATCAAGAATAAATTACTATGTCAATCCCAAGATTGGCAAAAGAAAATAAATAATAATTTAAACGTAAAATAAATTAGAAATGTGTCTCCATAAGGTACGAAGAAAAGAGAACAAAATTAAAATAAATCAGGAAACGTAATTAAAACAGCAATAAAATTAGGCCTATAAAACAAATGAGGAACAGAATTAAAATATTACTATAAGATGATATCGGAGCTCCATAACAATAATATAAAAGAAAATTTAACTGATAACGTACCTTATTTCCTTCTCAGCGGAGACACACTAATAATAAAATAATTAACACATAATTTTAAATTCTGTACGTCACTACATGTGCTTCACAAAAATGGCTAACCCGGCACATGCGTTGTTTGGGTCACAATCACAGGTCTGGTTCGAGATGCGACCACATTTCACACGTCCACTTCACGGCGAAACGATGAAATTCCCAGCCTGAAGAGAACAGGCAATTCCTTTTTCTCTTGAATACATTAATATTTCGTAGAGAATGGGGGCTAGAGCCCCCATCAGCGGTGACACCTTTCACGACCAGTCGGCTTGATTTCTTGTTTACAAAACAACTAATGGACTCCACAAAAATGGCGGAGAATTTTCGCGTCAAGAAGCGAACTGCATTCATGTAAAATTTATTGTCCAATCACGGCTTGACACATCAACCAACAATGTCATAATTTAGGAAATTAATTTGGCGGTATCATGAATACACTGGCATTTGTTTCATGACGAAGAATGTAATTGTCTTTCAATTATGTCATGCGTATAAAGAGTTTAATAAGACACAGCAACACCATCTATCGGAGAGACAGGAACTACTTGGAGTCTTTCCAAAGTCCGACAGCAGCTACCATCTCGTGGTCACAGGCGGAACTGAGCGACGAAGCGGTCGTTTCACAAATGTCAAGAGCTGCATCCATGGGTAAATACATGTTTGAAATGTTGGGACGGGCACTTGCACGTAACAATAATAATAATAATAATAATAATAATAATAATAATAATAATAATTGCCTATGCAATCTCTATAAACTATTTACATCATGTATTGCACATAAAGTCTACAAGCACTTGGAGTATAATCACATCTTGGCTGAGGAACAGAAGGGATGCGTGAAAAAGGCTCAAGGATGCAAAGAACAGTTGGTAATTGATGCCGTGATTATGCAGCAAGGATACAAAATGATGCGAAATCTATATATGACCTACATTGATTACAGGAAAGCATTTGATTCAGTTCCACACTCCTGATTACTCCGAGTCCTCAAGATTTATAAATTTGATCCAGTGATAATTACAACATTGCAAACAATGATGCCATCTTGGGGAACCAATTTGTATAAAGAACAGGGTGGTACTTCGATTGAGTCAAGATTCATTCCAATCAAGAGAGGCATTTTTCAAGGTGACATTCTGAGTCCTTTGTGGTTCTGCCTTGCGTTGAACCCGTTATCATCGTTATTGAGAAGTGGCTTTCCGATTAGACACTCTGGCACAGCAATCCATCATCTCTCCCATTTGATGTACATGGATGACATAAAATTATATGCACCCTCTGAAAAGCATATAGATAATCTGATTGTTATCACAGCTTCCTTTTCTACAGACATCGGTATGTCCTTCGGGTTGGATAAATGTCGTACTCTTACTCTCCGACAGGGACAGTTAGAAACCCGAGGATTTGTAATCGAAAATCGTAATAATAATGTTATTGGTTTTACGTCCCTTTTAACTACCCTGGCTTTTAGAGACGCCGGGGTGCCGGAATTTTGCCCCGAAGGGGATCTTTAACGTGCCAGTAAATGTACTGACACGGCTCCCTCACATTTGCGCACCCTCAAATGCCAGCTAACTGCGCCAGGTTTCGAACCTGCAACCTTGGGCTCGGCAAGCGAGAACGTTACCCCTGAGCCACACAGCCAGACAATCGAAAATCGATGTCTCATTCAGCCCATGGAAGAAACTGAGAGTTACAAATATCTTGGTTTCCAACAGTCAAAGAGAATTGATCACAAACTCATTAAGGATCAAACAGTAGCGACATAGAATCAACGTCTCAATAAGATTCTAAAATCCAAGTTGAATGGAAGGAACATCTTCAAGGCCGCCATTCCAGTACTGGCTTACACGTTTGGTATAGTAAAATGGACACAGACAGACCTAGAAAATATTCTTATTAAGACGCGCACCACCTTAACGAAACACAGATGTCTGCACCCGAAGTCAGCAGTTGAACGACTGACTTTGCCTCGCCAGAGAGGTGGACGCGCACTTACTGATATTATACACCTAAAGGCCAAGCAGGTGAAGAATCTTCAGGCCTACATTTTGAGCAAGACGAACTCCCCCCTGCACAGGCTGTTATTAAGGTGGATGACAAATACACGCCATTGGACCTTCTCCATGCCAGGGATGTGCAGCTAGCTACGTCAGAAGAGCACATAACCAACAAGCTTCAACAGTGGACTCAGAAAGCACTGCACGGCCATCATCCGCATGATCTCAGTCAAGAATATGTCGACATACATGCGTCGAACAGCTGGCTGACCCATGCGGATCTATTTCCTGAGACTGAGGGTTCATGATCGCGATACAAGATCAAGTAGTGGCAACAAAGAACTAGCTAAAATACATAATTAAGGCAGACATGCCAGATGACAAATGCAGGAGATTCCATCGCGAATCGGAGACCATTCAGCATATCACAGGGGGCTGTACAACAATTTCATCTAAGTACTATTTGAAGAGGCATGGCCAAGTAGTCAACATAATCCACCTGAACTTGGCAAAGAAGCACTCCTTAAGTAATAATGTTCTGCCTTACTATCAATATATCCCTGATGCTGTTCTGGAGAATGATACACACAAGCTACTCTGGGACAGGTCAGTGATCACAGATAGACTTATATCAGCAAACAGGCCAGACATTATTCTTATTGATGAAGTGCAGACGAAACCTCTTCTAATAGCTATCGCAGTCCCTAACTCGCATAATATCCAGCACAGTTATGCTGAGAAAGTGACCAAATACATACCTCTGGCTGAAGAGATCCGACAGATGTGGCGACAGGAATTTGTCACTGTATTGCCAATCATAATCTCTTCCACAGGTATCATACCGAAGTCACTGAATACCAACCTCGATAAACTGGGGCTCCACCATAATCTGCAGACCAGTATGCAGAAAGTAGTTATTTTGGAGACCTGCTCCATAGTTCGTTCATTCCTCAACCTACCAGTATAGAGAACTCCACTCCATCATGCAACAAATGCCGATGAAGTGGTGAATTCTACCCAACGATTTGGTGAACATATGAGATGAAATAATAATAATAATAATAATAATAATAATAATAATAATAATAATAATAATAATAATAATAATATCCTTTGGGGCTAATTTCCGACACTTAGATACTGTTGTCAGACCTGAGTAACTGTATGCAGCAGAAACACTAGACATGATTGCGAGGGGTGGCCTCGAAGACATCCGGAAGAAAGAAAGGAAAATGCTCCGAAAAATCCTAGGCCCAAATATCAAGGATGGAGAGAGGAGACTCAAACCTAACAAAGAACTATACCTGAAGACAGAATGAGTCGTAGCCCTAATGAGAACTAGGAGAATACAGTTTTATGGACACTTGGTGAGGATGAACAGTACCAGATTAATGAAGAGGACTTCTGAATTCTGCAGGAAGAGGAAGACGGAACCGAAATGGTTTCGGGAAGTGAGATTGGACTTGGATCGGATGGGGGTGAAAGAATAAGACATAATGGACAGAGAGCGATTTAGACGACTAGTTAGGGAGTTTAGAGGTTTCCATGAGACAGAGGAGTTGTCAGTGAGGAAAGGAAGATCTTACACGGAGTAAGAGAAGAAGGAAGAGGGAGAGGGGATGAAGAGATATTGGCAGAGTGAAGAAAGAAAATAATGTAAGTGAGGTTTTATTTCTTTAAATGATCTTGTCGACTTCGTCGTTACGCTGGGATCTGGCGTTACGTTACGGTGACGGAATGTACCCAGATGCACTGAGGTGTGTGACGTCATAGTACCGCTTGGTGCATCTGTTCCCCGACAATCTCTACTTCGTTAGTATAAGACAAAAATCCCCGATTCATGGATGTCACGGGTGATCTCGAGAACCACTGGATGGATTTTGATGCGGTTTTCACCATTCTGTAAAGGATATCTCGAAGAAAGATTCTGTAGAAAATAATTTATGTATGATCAAAGGAAGCCAAGCAGTAACGATTTCAGTGAAAAAGTCGAAAACAAACTTGGCGTCCGTGGGCTTCTTAAGCTTACGCTGGGCAAACGGTTAAACATATCAATACACTATGAGCGTAAGAATTGGTCAGCATGAAAAGTTCTACAAAAAAGTCCGCAAGAGCATATCTCTATCTTCAATACGTCGCCCACTATAAGTGTTTTTAGACTGGATGGAAGGGGCACGTCCCCGTGCGCTCTGGTGAGTGTGATGGCATCCCGCGCGCTTGACCTTGCTTTGCCCTTGGTTTGCACTTGCCGTTCACGAGTAATTTGAAACAAGGTAAAGTATTGTAAAGCAAGATAAGTATTATGCAGATAACTTTCTAACATGTCAAGAGTCTTTGGCTTCGAGTGAAGCGAGAAGCCTCCAGCCTTTCTAGCATTTTTCAGCATTTGTAGCATTTAAAATGATACAAAGTCTAGTCTTTCAGACTGACTGTCACTTTTTAAGATGACACGCGCTAGAGCACCTTCCCGCATGCATTATCTGGTGCGAGGCAAGCAGTTTCACCACTACGCCATCACGCCATCGCTACCGGAGAAGAAGGAAGTTTGGAATTTGCTCTAGTGAAATATATGGCAATAAAAGGAGCCGGAGTGATAAGATAATGGATCTAATTACTCGTTCTAAATCATTTAGCGCTGTACACGTGTTGTTCTCCCAGGCCATAGGCGCACCTGCACTCATTAGGCACGTCTCAAATAATTTATCCCCCGCATTATTAATTCACAATAAGTAAACAAGTGCACGATAATCCGCTTATCTAAGCTCGTTGCTGCGTAATTAGCCTATTATCTGTAGCCCGTATTTTAGCTTGTCTTCCGCAAGTTCTGCTTTCCGCGTCACCACTGGCTTGCCACATTACATTCCAGACAATGATATTAATAATAATAAAAGACACGGATAGTCAGTCTGAAAGACTGGACTTTATATAATTTTAAATGCTAGCAGCCGAGTACCAAGAAGGCAGTGCGAGAACAGAGTTTCAAGAATTTATTTTGTTTCTTCACTGCCTACTTGATTGTTCTCGCACTGCCTTCTTGAAACTCTGTTCTCGCACTGCCTTCTTGGTACTCGGTTGCTACATCGTACTATGACGTCACACACCTCAGTGCATTATAGGTACATTTCATCCCGTTACCGTAACGTAACGCCAGACCTCAGCGTAACGACGAAGTCGACAAGATCATTTACAAAGTGACAGTCAGTCTGAAAGACTAGACTTTGTATCTTATTAAATGCTACAAATGCTGAAAAATGCTAAAAAGGCTGAGGCTTCTCGCTTCGCTCGAAGTCAAAGACTCTTGACATGTTAGAAAATTATCTGCGTAATACTTATCTTGCATTATAAACCTTTACCTTGTTTCAAATTACTCGCGAACGGCAAGTGCAAACCAAGGGCAAAGCAGATCAAGCGCGCGCGATGCCGTCACGCTCACCAGAGCGCGCGGGGACGTGCCCCTTCCATCCAGTCTAAAAAACACTTATAGTGAGCGATGTATTGAAGATAGAGATATGCTCTCGTGGACTTTTTTGTAGAGCTTTTCTTACTGACCAATTCTTACGCTCATAGTGTATTGATATTTGTAACGGTTTGCCCAGCGTAAGCTTAAGAAGCGCACGGACGCCAAGTTTGTTTTCGTTACTGCTTGGCTTCCTTTGATCATACATAAATTATTTTCTACAGTATCTTTCCTCGAGATATCCTTTACAGAATGGTGAAAACCGCAACAAAATCCATTCAGTGTTTCTCGAGATTACCCGTGGCATCCAAAAATCGGGGATTTTTGTCTTATACTGTACTAACGATTGTCGGGGAACACATGCACCAAGCGGTACTATGACGTCACACACCAAGGGGAGGATACGATGCATGGGTCACCGATTCGAACCATCTTTAGTACACTTGTAGGGCATGACCAGGCGTATACCAGGTGCAAGTAGTAAGGTGCGCTTCTCAGCCGATTCCGAGAAATTAATTATTTCTTTTTTTTTTCTTAGTCGTTTACCCTCCAGGTTGGTGGAACCCACGGACTCATCGAGGGAACTCACCACTACCGCCTCTACGGGCAGTGTCCTAGAGCTGGGAACATCGGAGTGGATACAACTAGTGGGGGGTGATTGGCACCTCGCCCAGGCGGCCTCACCTGCAAAGCGAATAGGGGCCTCATGAGGGAAGGTAATGGATGGTCAGGATGGATAGGCAAGGAAGAGGGAAGGAGGCGGCCGTGGCCTTGAAGAAGGTACCATCCCGACATTTGCCCGAAAACGAAGTGGGAAACCACGGAAAACCACTTCGAGGATGGCTGAGGTGGGAATCGAACCCCCTCTACTCATTTGGAACACCCGAGGCTGAGTAGACCCCGTTCCAGTCCTCATACCACTTTTCAAATTTCGTGGCAGAGCCGGGAATCGAACCCAGGACCTCCGAGGCGGCAGCTAACCATGCTGACCGCTACGCTACGGAGGCGAGCATGATAAAATGATAATAATAATAATAGTAAAAAAACGAAGTTGAGGATGAGCAAACAGGGTGAAACCTTGGTTCACATTATCAGTGGATGTCCAACTTCGGCAAATATGGACTGCACTGAGCGCCACAATAGACTAATGATGCTAAGATACTGAACATTACTGAACTCTATTACCTAGGTATTTCCCCCCCCCCCCAGTATTTGTCTGCAGTCAAGCATATCAAGAAATCAGAAACCCCTAAGGACGCCGAATTGGCAGGTGAAAAGCTAAAGGAAATAGGAGACTTCGGTTATTTAGGAAGCAAAGTAGCCAGTGATGGTCGAAGCAAAGAGTATAAAAAAAGTAGGTTAGCACAGGCAAGGAATGCATCTCTTCAGAAAAGGAATCTGTTGACATTCAATATAGACTTAGATACTAGGAAGTCATTTTTGAAAGTCTTTGTCTGGAGCGTGGCACTATATGGAAGTGAAACTTGCACTGTTGGAGCAGCAGAAGAGAGGAGAATAGAAGTGTTTGAAATGTGGTGTTACAGGAGAATGATGAAGATCAGATGGGTAGATAGGGTTACAAATGTAGAGTGGGAAAGGAGAGATGTTTCTGGCGACTGCTAATGTAGAGAAAAGATAGGTTGGTAGGACACATAGGCTACTAAGACACCCGGGAATACCAAACTTAGTTATGTAAAGGAAGGGTCGAGGATGAGAACTGTAGGGGTAGATCAAGATTAGAATAAGTTAAACAGATTGCCTTGGATGGAGCTTGTGGTAGCTATGTAGAGATGAAACGATTAGCTCAGGACAGGGAAGCGTGGAGGGCTGAATTAAACCAGTCAAAAGACTGAAGACCCCTACAACAAGAAGTATTTCCTGCAAACGACACTGAACCATATTACTTTTCCCTGGATATGATTACAGATTAATTCGAGGGACATGAATAGTGCTCAGTATCGTTTGCGGGATAAGCTTGCAGTGCATTAGTACCATACGGGAAGCAAGAAGAGAAATATCGATGTTCCTGACAACATGAGTTAGTTGGGCTGCAGAATACAATATTATTAGGGGCAACGTATTCACCTGGTAGGCCTGTATATAAAACGCTATGGTGTAAGTTTCACAAAACTTAAGGTCTTAAACCACAGGGTGTTAGAAGGTGCGGTTTGTACCAAAATCTTCCAAATCGTCACAATAGTTCCGGAAAAATCTTACATTTCCTGAAGAGTCAACGGAAATATAGGCCTATTCTTTTGTTTATAAGGTATGTTGATAAAATAATATAAGGTGCGTTCAAAAATTAACGAGCCGGAGGCTGGAATGCGCAAACCGGTGACTACATCGGCTAATCATGGCGTGTGTAACGGGGTGTGGTTCCGGCCAGAGCGTGGAAGGTCACAGCCCGTCGCTAGAGGGCACGCGTGCACGTCACGTGATGATACAAAGCGAGCAGCAGTATGCATCAATCGTCCAACGCTACCAGTCGCATTGCAAACAGTGGCATGGAGGCGTCAAACGAAGAGCAAAGAGGTGTTGTTCGCTTTCTGACAGCGGAAGTAGTAGGGGGAACGGACATTCATCGCCGAATATCACAAGTGTACAGCGAACACTGCATGTCCCTTGCAAGGGTCGAGGCGTGGCACAAGCGCTTCAGGGAAGGACGGGTGTCGTTAGCCGATGAGGCCCGGTCTGGGGCACCCCCTGCATTACCGATGACAACGTCCAGCTGGTTGATGCACTCATTACCCAGGACCGCCGAGTGACAGTGAACGCCATAGCCGCCGTGGTCGCTCCACGACAATGCACGACCTCATTCGGCCAACACAGTCGCGACACTCCTGCAGAAATTCAAATGGGAGGTTCTCGGCCACCCTCCATTCAGTTTAGACCTCTCTCCCTGTGATAACGCCATGTTTGGTCCCCTGAAAAGGGCTCTGCGGGGCCACCGATTCACCTCGGACGCCGACGTCCAGCTGTACGAGCGGAACTGGTTCACATCGCAGCCCAGGGAATTTTATGAGACAGCCATTCACCGCCTCGCGTCACATTGGGATAAGTGCCTCAACAGCAGGGCCAATACTTTTAACATACAGGTACTGGTTTCTGTAATAATGCCCCCCGCTCGTTTCTTTATGAACGCACCTTATAAAACACTAAGGTGTATGTTTCACAAAACTTTAAGTCCTAAACCACAGGGATTTAGAAGGTGCGATTTGTACCAGAATCTTCCAAATCGTCTCAATAGTTCTGGGAAATCTTACATTTCCTGAAGAGTCAACGGAAATATAGGCCTATTTTTTGTTTATAAGGTGTGTTGATAAAATAATAAATAAAACGATAGTGCCTGCCAAAACTGTGTCGCTTCAAGCCCGCACAACAGTGAACCCGGATGGGTAGTATATACTCATGGGGCGCTGCCATGTAACCGATCGTAACAAATGAGCATTCAGCAGTGCCGAATTGCACTCAGATTTCATAAATAACGGTAAATTGTTTAAAAGTTCGTTTAAACCGATAAACAAGGAGATAGCTCCTGCAAGAACAGAGTTATGTTCACTGGAAATTAAATATTTAAACATCATCCAAATGCCGAAGGAAAGGTGAAACGAAAAAGTCTGGTCTTGCGACAATCATGTACTCAGAAGTTCAGTCTTAAGATAAACAAGAACAAGATAATAATGTTGTAAATTTTTAAACATAATTTTGAAACAACACACTGTGGGTTCACTTCAATGATCAGGCTAACAGATGGCGTTCAAATCTAACAATCGATATTTCTCGACCTACTCACCTGTATCTTTGTGGTGTATGCTTTGTCATGCGACGTATAGCTCGGCAAGTTGAATTGAAGCCCAGAGTGAGGGCGCTGCAGGCGCGAGCGAGGGAGGGAAATTGCGTGGTGGCGGGGGAAGAGAGTGACACCATTGGTAAATCATCCTTATGTGCGTGCTACCCAGCGCCAGTTGGTTTCTGTGCAAGCGACGACTTTCGCGGCAGTAAATAGTAGTAGATCCAGCAACATGATGACTATAGAGGGGCAAGGGGAAGCCTAGTATTTCGCATATAGTCCGGGGCTTCAGATGAACTTGTCGCTCTGTAAGATATGGTTTCTTGGAATACGTCACAAACATGGATGACCCTGTAGTGCCGGAGGGTGTGGAGAGGGTGAGACTATGATGACTACAGCTAGGATTTTTATGTAAACTAGCGGTGTACAGACTACCCACCCGGCTCTAGTGCTATGCGGGCTGTACACGATACAGTTCTGGCAGGAGCTATCGTCTTCTTTATTTGTTTAAAAGCACTTTATAAACAAATAAATATATTTCTGCTAACATTTCAAGAAATGCAAGATTGTTCCTGTACTATGAGACAATTTGGATGATGTTGGTACAAACAGCACCTTTTAACTCCCTCTGGTTTAGGAGCTTGAGTTTTGTGAATCATACACCTTAGCGTATTATATATTAAGATATACCTATTTTTCCCTTTGCTTATAAATAACTAAAAATGACACATGTCAATGAATTAGAACCTTAGCTATCATATAACTACATTTTATTGTTGCATAGTTTACACATTTGATCATAATGATATTTGTTTACATACTTTTAATTTTTTAAATGTAAAATTGAATATTCAAACCCTTGCAAAAAAGTATTTTTTCGCCAGTGATACGGTAATTTGAAACGGACTGTATGACAATATTTGTTCATTAGAAACTCAGGTAGACTACATAAAACGGATTTTCCAAGCAATTCATAAGCTGCTGAGAAAGGGCCAGATAGGAATTCCAAGAAAGATATCAGTGGAGATAAGAGGATGGGGATCACGTCACACCCTGCCGGACACTCGGCGGCTGGAGTTAATCTTATTTCAGTAATCCAGTGAGTACCTGAGACTCTACTTTTCAACCTGTTGTTCAAAAAGGTTACTATATTTCCTCGACACCGCGCAAACAAAATGTGCCCCTCACAATATTTATCCTTGAATTCATACGCATTTTCTCATACATAATAATGGAATTTATTTATATTTGCTATAATATGGACATGCGTAGTTAATTAATGAATTATTTTACCACTTTTCATTTGCAAAAATATAATGAATTAAACGAGCAATCTTCAAGTAATATCATGTGTAAAATATCATTTACTTAAGATTAATTAGGTTAATATATCATATTTTAAATTTCTTAATGTGGTCTAATATTATATTTTGTACCCATTTGATGGGCACAGGGGTTCAAACCTATGATATTTTAATTAAGAAAAGGGAAAATATTCATAAGATGTTGGCATTCATACGGACTAGCAGTGAGATGGTATGAAGCAACTCACGCGATGACTCAAAACAGTTAATGTCCGCTATCATGAAATATTGCATACATGCTGTATGTGACTCACTAGGAAGCGCTTGGTAACGCAGTATCAGCTAGTGAGGTCATGCGATGGAAAGTTTTGAGGCCAGTAGAGAGGAAGGGAATCCACCTCTGAATGCAAACTCGTCATTAAAACGACAACCCTGGAATGCGGTACAACACCGCAGTATTTTGAACTAACTGGTTTTCTTAGAAAATACGCAAAATTGTTAAAACATTGTGGCGTCATCCAGTATAATCCTGGGATTTAGGAATTAACAAAGAATAAAAGTTAGTAATTTATGCACATAAAAACGTGTTTACGAAGCTGTACGTCATTTAAGGCGGAGCTATCGAGCAGTCCATGGTAGGATACAAAAAAACTACGCCCACCTAACGCGGGAGCGGTTTTGATTTTTTTAATAAATTCAACGATCGATTTTCGAAAAATTAAAAGGAAACGTAACGTTTGGATCGGGAGGAACATGATAGTTATTTTTCTACAGACGTGCGACGTCTGCTTTAAAAGTTAGTTTCAGGAAGAAGAGCAAAATGATTTATTTTTCGAGTTCTAAATAAATAGTCAGGCTTCTAGCTAGAATTCATTCAGTCTTCAAGCAGACGCAGGGGCGCGCTGTGCTGGATCAACATTATTCAGTCTTCACCGACCGCATGGGCGTGTCACACTGAATCGCAAGTTATTCAGTTCAAGTGATCGCTGTGGCGACACGCTGGATCACAGTATTCAGACCACCAATAATAGTCGTCATTACGCCAAGTGGGCCCGAATAAGGGCGAAAGAACAGTCTTAAGTAATTATTCAGTCTTCCGAGTCCGGAGGGACGTGACGCTGGTTCACCAAGTTATTCAGTCAACAGAAGAGTACGGAGGCGCTGCGCGTCGTTCCGAGTACATCAAGTTGTTATGCTATTCTTAGGAGGGCATGTTAGATTGCACCGTCAAAGTACCCTATGTATAAGCATACGCTGCTAGTTAGAGACACGAAGTTGAGTCAGTGAGTCCAAACGGGACTTGACTTCACACAGAAAGACAGTAATCGAACATGAGACCTCTGGGAGAGGGCCATGTAGTTTCAAAGAAGAAATCAGTTTAAAATTCGACGTAAATACGCCAGTTCGATATCACGCACAATAAGAAGGCAGTAGGAACCTGCAAGTATAAAGACGTGAGTATGCAGACATCGTGATACGCAAATCCACAAGTTAGGTCCGGAAAGTGTCGCACGTTAGCTAAATTGAGATGCTAGCGCCAGGTCGAAAGTAGGAACTTATGGTTTTAAATTGTAAGCCATACAGACTTAGGACTGTGGAACGAAGTAACAGTGAAATACGTGCTCAAAGTATAAATATACCCGATGTAAAAGTAATGACAGTGAGCATTAATGATAGTTGAGACGAACTTTGCTAATAAAAAAGGAGCCGCTTGAAAACTATCTAATTCAGAACCGGAATTGTCAGAAACATATAAACCCCGTTAAGTAATAAAACCAGTGTGTTTAAATGGTGGAGATCGACAGAACATTGAAGCCGAGACCGAGGATCGAAGCTAGGAGTTGTCGCAGAATAGGACGTGAAGAGGAAATCACTATCCAGAAAAACGTGTTGGAGGCCACCGCTCGTAACTGAGATACGACGATAGACAATTACATAAATTTTAATCCATTGTAAAATAATAAGTGTTAAGAAAAGGTCTAAACCTCAATTGGTTTTTCAAACACGTGTGAAGTGTTTTTAGTGTAGAAATTATAAAGGTTAGGACGAGTGAAAGAATATAGTGTATTTTTTTTAAGGGTGATATAAAATTTTGTAAAAGTGTTCCCCAAAATTGGGATTTATCATGTGTAAAAATATAAATATGTTGTATCAAGTGGAAATCACGTGTGTTGTGGAGACGGAAATTATGTGTTACCGTATTGTCAGTAATATGTGTAGATTACGACAATATGGGTGAAATCTTTCCACATTGGAGGAAACCATGGGTTCCAGACTGGGTGAGTACCAAATGAATTAAACGTGTTGAGCCATTGTGCTCCCTATTTGAAATGTACCATTGTTAAATAATTATATGTCAAGTGATGACAGTGAATATGCCTTTAATAATTCACTTCTTGAAAAGAAAGGCCGTAAAAATGAGGCCAAGTAATGAATTAAACATTATAAGAATTGATACCAAATTGCGTGCAAACAAGTAATGTTAAATGAAGAGATGGAACCAAATTATTGTTGAAAGAAATAAATAAATTGATAGGAAATCAGTGACGATTGATATGCAACGTAAATGCAGTAGAAGTTGAACGCAACTTAGCTATTGAGCAATTGAATAATTAAAAGTGAAAGATAACTAAATGAAAGTTAAAGTAATGCAAAGTAAAAAATCAAAGTAAGTAATTAATTAATGAACCGAGGACGGTTAACTCATATAAAGGGGATTAAATGCAAATGACCTTAGCGAACACAAGTACAGGCATAAAGGTCTAAGTAAAGTAAATAAAGTATCAGACCACCGTAATAAAGAGAAGGGAAAAATATAATGTGTTAAATGTCAGTAAGTTCGTTTTCCTGGCCAGGATATCCGAATTAAAATAATAAATGATTGAGCATCCAAGTAATGTATTATTGTCGCCAAAATGGGCTAGACCCAATGTAAGCGGAGGGCTTTATAAAAATTAATTAACGTGCCAGTAGGACGATCGTTATAGTCTATCGGGAAATCCGTCGGTTGACCAAGGCAGGTCTTATATTTGTATCAGAGTGATGGGATTTGCTCACTACTGATTGGTGTAATTCTCACGTAGCCAGGATGCACGTGAATGAAAAGGTATCGTAAGACTGGATAGATGATTATTGTGTTAGGCAGATAGCCGAGGCTGGGTGAAATTGATTCCCACCTGTGCGCTATACTGGCCTCAACAGCCAGACGGGGTACAGCGTCCCTGGATGGTTAGCTTTTTGTATTTGAAATCCTATCGCAGCAGAATTATATGACAGCCACTACGGGCTAAATAATACGTACCTAAAACCCTGATAGCAGAGAATGATCCTCCCAAGGAGTGCACGAATAAATATGAATAATTAGACTGTGCGCAGTCCATAATGAAAGAATAGCAAAGAAATGCTTGGATTCTCAATGAAAGATGTAGTCTCTAGGAATGTTTAAAATATATGGTTCGTTGAATAGTGTGTTAGGTCAGGTTGCAAAAGGAGGAAGGCCGTTGTTTACAAGAGGGTCGTTGCTCCGCTCGTAACGAAGGGGAGAGCTAATAACGGGTCGCGCCGCAAGCCGACAAGGCCATAAAGATGTCACTGTGTTAAAGAATAACGTAAGGGGAGACCTTGGGGTTTTATTTGAAGAAACAAAGTACAGCAGAAGTGCATTGCCTGCTAAATGATTATTATTATGCGTGGATTGTTCATCCCGGATAAATAATAACAATAAAGATGATAATAATAATAATAAACGCATTTTGGAACATGCAAAATTTGGTTCCTCACCTTAAAAAAATGAATACGGGTAGAGAAATAGCACTAGAATTGGACGTTGTGGAGTGTGGGCTCCATAAACATCCTATTCTCCCGGGCACAATGGCTACAATAAAAAGTATTTGTATTGAAAGGGTTAGAAATGAATGGTACTCATTTCGAAGTAATATTATATGTTATTGAAAGATAATTTGTGTTAAGAATATGTGGAGAACAGAGATTAAACAGATAAATATAAATGTAGAGAATTAGAAGTTCTAGTTAAAGCCGGATGAAGGCATTGTTTTAATAACATATAAATGTCCTGAGTTCGAGCCCGACCAGGTGAAAACTCAGTGGAAGGGATTAAATATCCCGTATTTAAGGGATGCAAGATTTAAATGTTCAGGACTGAAATGTCAATGTAAAGAGATGGATCATGAATGTATCCAGTGAAATGAAGCAAGATAATCAATGGTCATTATTTTAATTATGTTTGAGGGTAATAATTTACCATTAATTTTATGTTGTGATTTTATGTTTGTATTTTTAAGTAAATTAAAGTTATTATCTAAACTAGTTGGTGTTAAAATCTTTTATAGCTTGTCCTTCCTTTTGTTCACATTCTAAATACATGGTCAAACAGTGGGATGAATGGTACACGCCCTGAACTGAGCTTAAGTCGGATGATGACCTGTATTTCCGCTTCTTAGACGGGTACAATATTTCACCTAATAGTATTACAGAAATATGTACATATTTTGCATGTTAATATTACATAAAAATCCTATCCTTATAGATGACTCGGGGTACGAATTGTCCTGGCCCAGACGTGTGGCCAACAGTTGCCACTTGATAACTCTGTCCTAGATGGACCACGGGATGGTGTCATGCCAGTTATTATCTCGTTCAGCAAGATAGAGTCGTGTGCAACCAGAATAGGCAGAATCACGGTCTCTTTTGTACAAGGTAGTTGACTGCAAGTATTTAATCAACGACAAAACATCAATTTCTGCCATAAAAAGTCTAACATGATAAAGAAACGTTTCAAACAATCCCGCAGAGTCTGTGTAATAATAATGATATCGTAAGGCCTCGGGTGCCTGGTGCAAGCTTTATTATTTAACGCCCATAGGGCAGCTTGCATGTAGAACTTTTGTCATTCGTTGGAGCGCTATGAAAGTTAAGGAGGTTATATATCTAAGATTCTTGACACTATAGCGCTTTCTAGTAGAGAAAGGAGGAAAATCCCGAGATTAATTTTGCCATTATGAACTCGGCTTACTGAATTCAAGTGGGTTCTTTAACATGCCAACAAAGTACGACATGCGTGCCGAAATTTTTTTCGCCTTTCAAAAATCACTTACCATGGCCAGGAGCGAACCTGCAAGCTTTGGGTTGCCAGTCAGACACGATAATCACTCACACACCGTGGCTGAAATATTTTGCGCATTGGAGAGGCAATTTGTAGGATAATGGGCGTAAAGTACGGCAACAAACGTTTCCAACTGAACCGTAGATTGAAGAAGTTACGATAATGGTGCGTGTCAACCTTTGCCTATCGGTGAATGATCTCGTAGCAACAGCTGCGGATCCCTGTCATTGTACGCCGTATGCGGCAACTCTTGAGACATCTAAATTCTCCTGGCTGGTTGCATTCTGGCGCAGGTCCACGAATTTGTTTGCTCTTGTCATTTTCATCTGATACCTTAATTTTTCATGAGGTCAGACCTCATGTTGTTTTTAGATATATCTCCTGCTTATTGTAAAAGGTCGTAAATGAGTCAGGGTGTATGTTGCCCCCTGGATAGTGCCACACCCTAAACGGCTCGCTGTTGATGAGCTCGGAATTTCGCGACATTGAGGGTTTTCCCTCTTTTTCCAGTAACTTTGTGGTGGACACACCCTTTTATTTCCTCATCATGAAATTGATCCAACTAACAGCCTTTCCAGCTGTTCGGTTTTTCTTGAAGATCTATGATGATTTTCCCTTGGCAACTGTATAGGAGTCCATTTGCCCTTCTAGTATAAGGTGTATTCAAAAAGGAACGAGCCGGAGGCTGGAATGCGCAAACCGGTGACGACATCGGCTAATCGTGGCGTGTGTAACGAGATGTGGTTCCGACCAGAGCGTGGAAGGTCACAGCCCGTCGCTAGAGGGCACGCGTGCACGTCACGTTACGATACAAAGCGAGCAGCAGCAAGCATCAAAAGTCCAACTCTGCCAGTCGCATTGCAAACAGTGACATGGAGGCGTCAAACGAAGAGCAAAGAGGTGTTGTTCGATTTCTGACAGCGGAAGGAATAGGGAGAATGGACATTCATCGCCGAATGTCACAAGTGTACGGCGAGCACTGCATGTCCCTTGCAAGGGCCAAGGCGTGGCACAAGCGCTTCAGGGAAGGACGGGTGACGTTAGCCGATGACGCCCGGTCTGGGGCACCCCCCTGCATTACCGATGACAACGTCTAGCTGGTTGATGCACTCATTGCCCAGGACCGCCGAATGAAAGTGAACGCCATAGCCGCCGTGGTCGCTCCACGACAATGCACGACCTCATACGGCCAACACAGTCGCGGCATTCCTGCAGAAATTCAAATAGGAGATTCTCAGCTACACTCCATACTATTCAGATCTCTCTCCCTGTGATTACGCCATGTTTGGTCCCCTGAAAAGGGCTCTGCGGAGCCAACGATTCACCTCAGACGCCGACGTCCAGCTGTACGTGCGAAACTGGTTCACATCGCAGCCCAGGGAATTTTATGAGTCAGCCATTCACCGCCTCGTCGCACAGTGGGACAAGTGCCTCACCAGCCAGGGCCAATACTTCAAACATACAGGTACTGGTTTCTGTAATTATGCCTCCGGCTCGTTACTTTTTGAACGCACCTTATAATATAATTCTGCAGCCTCTTTAAACTCTTCGTGTCATGCTTGGCTTCAACATTTTCAATTTTCTCACACTGGTTACATAGCCATTCTGTTTTGCCCTTCTAACACATAATTATTCCTGTTCTAATAGTTTCAGATGTCATATTCAATGAATTTCTTTGTGACGGGTGGTTTTATAGCCGGATGCTCTTACTGATGCCAACCACCTAAGAGGAATTCATGAGAGATTAAATGAATGAAGATGAATGAACTGGACAAGGATGTGGAAGGAAGCGGCCGTGGATTATTAGAAGGCAACTTCTAGAACTTAACATTTTCGAATATAGAATACGTATACTTGATTTGAACATAATTAGTAATATGGTGCTTACAGTCTCAAATAGGTTCAGAACAATTGAACTAGGCAATAATACTATTGTGAGGTTTAATAGACAGTTTTACACCGACGCTTGCTAACTCACAGAACTAGGCCATGGGGCCAAGCTCTCTGCGGTCTCAGTGGACATGGGTTCGAGCCTCACCATCGGCCATCCTTGAAATGGTTTTCCATGGTTTCCCATTTTAAAATCCAGAAAAATGCTAGGATGGCCATGGCCGCATCCTTCCACCTAGTTTCATTAATTTTATCTCTCATTAACTCCTCTCGTGATGTTGGCGTCAGGGAGGGCATCCGGTTGTATAAACCATCCGCTACATAGACTTACATCGCATCTCATCCCAAGGGGTATACGTGCATATATAATTCACAAGTAAAACCAAGGTGCGCACACTTTTATAATTTATAGACATATTGACTTTATACAGATATGAAACATTTGTTTTTATACGGCCAACAATTGTTATGTAATGAGATTCTTTGCCTTGCTTTCTTATGATGGCTTTTTAGTCCGACTGTTCGAATTATTGGTATATTCGAAATTCCCATCAGCCTTTCATGGCTCTACGTCCTTTCACGACCTCCAATCCTCCTTCTACGGGAGTTGAAGGCTTTTCTCTTTTTAATCCTTTATTTTTGTTATTTTCTTCTTCCAGTTTTAAATCATGGATTCGTATTTGTTGTAGTTTCATTTCGTCTATATTCACACCTTCAACTAAAACATTAGGGGCTGATGATCTCGATGTTTGACTCCCACCAACACAAAGCATCACAGGGCTGAGTTTAGACATGTCATCACCAGGTTAATTTACCGGGCAGGGCCCTCAGCTTTCATTCTGGTTCGAGGAATAACGAGGAATGATGGAATGAATTTAGGTTTGGGCGAGTGTTATTTGTCCGGTCGGTGTAACCACGTTAGGCTCAAGGAGGACTATCACTCGCTCTCATCAAAGCCCTGGTCGGTCACTCGAGCCATCATGCAAATAGGGTAATTGAGTTAGCAGACGGATAATTCGTTTGTTTGTCAAAGCGACTGCCTCCTTTGTCCTGCCTGGGAACTAGAAAAAGCCAAAACAACTAACTTCCCATCTATTCAACATTCAGCATACACAGATCTCATAGAAAGAGTTAGCACGTTCAACAAACATCTTTGATATACGTTTTGCAACACCTCGCTTCATCATCACTTTCTCTATTTCACGTGCAAAAGTGATTTTCTCCCACGTAGTTAAGAGATTAAAAGCTCGTAGTTGCCTATTTTCACAAATCCTCGCTTCCATTTAGTCTAACGCTGTGTTAGAGAAGGCGACTCACGTCACTTCCATTTGAGGGAACGATGTTATATTCGCTTACATTAGTTAAAATAAATAACATTTTGTAAAATGCAATTTCTACTGGCATACAGTAAATATTTTAAGCTTGCTGTAATTTGTAATGTGCCGGCAAAGAGTGCGATATAGCAGGCCAAACAAAGAATGAGCGTAATTTTGGAAACTGCAAGGGTTTCTTTCGTTCCTTCTTTCATTCTTCCTTTTTCTTTTCGTGCTCTCATATCTTTCTAATTTTTTCTCGATTTCTCTTTCCTTTTTCCTTTTTCCACTTCTCTTACTCTCACAAAGTCTAATTTCCTCTCTTGCTCTCCTGTTTTAACTTATTTCCATTTTCTTGACTTCTCTTTCATTCTCTCTCTGGATATATCTTGCTTTCCTTCTTCCTTTCCTTGAGTTCTCTGTCTTCTTTCTCTGTCTTCTATCTCGCTCCCTCTTATCATTCTATTTATTTCTTTATCGGTCTATTTTTTCGGTCTTTCTATCCTTCTTTCTTTTCTTTGTTCTTTCTTGGTCTCATTCTTTCATTGTTTCTCTCCTGCTCTCTATTTTTTCATTCTTCAATTCTATCTTTCTTTCTTTCTTTATTTATTTCTATCTATCTTTCTTGGTTTCTCATTTTCTATCTTATTGTTTATTTATTTATCTATTTTCTAGCTCTCTCTCTTCTATCATTCTTTCTTTCTTTCTTTCTTTCTTTCTTTATTTCTTTCTTCTCTCTTTCTTATTTATTTATTTATTTCTTTTCTTGCTCTCTTTCTCTGTCTGTTTCTTTCTTTCTTTCTTTCTTTCTTTCTTTCATTATTTATTTATTCTATCTTTAGCCTCGTCTTTTCCTTTCGCCTTGGTCTGGCTTTCTCTCTCTCTCTCCTTCATTTTATCTATTTTGATTTCTCAATTCTTGTTTTCTTCCTTTCTTTTTATATTCTTTTCTTTCTTTGTTTTATTTTCTTCCATTGATTTTCCTTTCTCTGTTTATTGGTCTCTGATTTTTTTATCTCCTTCTTTCTTGTTTACTTTTTGATCCCAAAATGAATAGAGTAACCTGGTAATATACTGAAAACATACAGGAAAAAACAAGGATATAATGAAAGGAGGGAAGAAAGAAAGAAAGAAAGAAAGAAAGAAAGAAAGAAAGAAAGAAAGAAAGAACGAGCGAAAGGAAGAAACAGATAACAAGTGACGCTTGTTTTAAATTATATTTATTTATAAGAATCTATCAGATTGAATGAGGAAGAGGTCCAACCCCCGTCCGACCCTTTGGATTCGCCCCTGCTCCAAACAACTCATCCACTGGACATATTTATTTAAACAAATTTTTCGGGTACTTATCATCTTCGAATAATTCAAATGTTTTGAACTGTTCGATTTATTTCAATAATCGACTATTCGAAATACTCGAGTACTTCGAATGATTTCAATAACGGAAGTATTCGGACATTCGCATTTTTTAAACAATTTAATTCTTCGAACATTTGAATAACTCATTCGAATTTTGAATTAGTGTATGTTGGAAGTAGTCTAATTATTCGAATTAGTTGAATATTCGAAAATGTCCGTCCCGGCATTTGCTTGGTGTTGGAAATGAGAAGATTCAAAATTTATCAAGGCCTACCTCTGTGCTTGAACAGAAATGTTTCTGATCAGTGATTCCTGCTACAATAATATAAATGGTTGTAGTTGCTCTTGATTCATTTAGGCGCTTGAGACATTGTGGTTCTTGTTCCCAGTGTACTTGGGTGTGTGACTGGCTGCGTGGCTCAGCGGGAACGTTCTCGCATGCTGGGACCAAGGGTGCAGGTTTGTATCCTGGCGCAGTCAGCTGGCATTTGAGGGTGTGCAAATGTGAGGGAGCCGTGTCAGTAGATTTACTGGCACGTTAAAAATCCCCTTTGGGGCAAAATTTCGGCATCCCGACGTAAAACCAATAACATTATTATTATTATTACTTAGGAGTGTGTGGAATTTGTCTGATATTATATGATATTGTGGTGTCTGTGTGTAATTGTAATCGAGGCTGCTTGGGATAGTGGTAGTCGTAAGTTAGAAGACATCCCGGCATTTGCTTGGAGTCGAATGGGAAACCATTGAAGACCATTCAAACATGGCTGAAGTGGGAATTGAACCCAGAATCTTGGGGATCGGAGTTTCAATACGTACCTCGAGACTCATGACAAGAATCACCACCAACTTCAGATTTCCCTACGAGAAATACAGTACAGTACTGTACATTAGATGGTTTGTTGGATCCTCAGTTTAGGGGCTGCGACAACGCGGTCATGTAGCCCCATGTAGGCTACTTTGGGTTTGTGTAGAATCTGTCTGATAACCGGTGTTAATTGTGATGGCTGGGTGTTATATGTAATTCAGGTAAGGACTGCAGACGATCAATTTCAAGTAGTTCCTACTTATGCTACCAAATACTACCGTCAACGACACCTAGCTGCGAACTTGGCTACCATATGCCAACGCACTGGCAGCAAACGTTGGAATTTAATAGAGCGTTAATCAAATCTAATATTTGAATAAATGCAGAATTCCGTTAACAAGGTGAATACTTCAGAACTGCCTGTGTGAATTTCACTGTGTTAAAACGGCACGTAAATGAGCAATTCACAGCAGCTATGTATGGTTTCATAGAAAGACGGGCATTGGTGGACCCTGTCAAACACCTGTTTGTTTTCAATGAGTTGTCAAGGTAAATGGCTGTCATTTATTAACGACATAGCGGGTGGCTTCTGTGCCTTTGCTATTCTTGGTTCTTCACGTTGTCCCGCTGTGTTGCGCGCGTGTGTAACCTATTTGCAGAGGAAATGTCACGTCATTCTAGGCTTATTAACACAGCCATTGGTCGCTCATTTGCCCAAACCCAGCTAGGTTGCCTCAAATAATCAACGTCCGAAATATTATCTTTATTCATACTATGACACGTAGGCTAAAAACGGCTTCGGTGGCGTATTCGGTAGAATGCTGAACTGCTATGCCCAAGATCGGGGGTTCAAACCTGGCCGAAGTCGTCGGATTCTTAAGAGAGTTATAATCCTTCAGTATGGCTTCCTTCAGAGGGGACGTAAAGCAGCCGGGCCCATGTCATAGATTTTTGGCATGTAAAAGAACCTACCACTAATATTGGTAGTGTGTAGCTAAATTTGTAGGTTTTATTTAGCTGGTTAGAAGCGCTCTATCAAGTTCCAACGTTTGCCACTAGGTGTCAGTGACAGTGGCATCTCTGTTAGCAAAAGTTGGAACTACCTTGAACATTACATTATTTAAATGACTCATGGTGGTTCCGTATTGATATGCTAGAATAGTTCTTAATAAGAATTGTATACCCACCTGAATCAATGCTATGAAGAAAATTAATTATTTAACTTGTTTTTAGTACATGTTCGAGGATTAAATACATTTTATCCCCTTCATCAGCTAAAAAACATATTGAAAGAACAAAATAAAACGTAGCACAGTAATAAGATACGTTATTAAACCAAATATGGTGCGCCATATAATGTAGGTTATAAGATGAGAATAAAATGAAATGAAATAGATGGTGACGGTGATCAGCTTGCAGGTGCTTATGACAAAAGTAGTTCCGTATTGAAGCTTGAAATGGTAGAGAATGTTACATTTAGAAAATGATTTTCTAAATGTAACATTGTCCTAGCCTCATACACCATATGCTTTGAACTAAACTCTCTTTACCAAGAGATCACTTTCCATCACGTCGTGTTACTTGAAGCCGCTTTGATATGAAAAGGCTTAAAAATGGATCATTAAGCCTACATGCTTTGTCATAAGCACCTGCAAGCTGATCACCGTCACCATCTATTTCATTTCATTTTATTCTGATCTTATAACCTAAATTATATGGTGCACCATATTAGGTTTAATAACGTATCTTAGTACTGTGCTACGTTTTATTTTGTTCTTTCAATATGTTTTTTAGCTGAAGAAGGGGATAAAATGCAATTAATCCTCGAAACATGTACTAAAAACAAGTTAAATACGGGAGTTAATTTTCTTTATAGTATTGATTCAGGAGGGTGTACAGTTATTATTAAGAACCATACCTTGATCATTGGAGGAAGATCTCTCATTAAGGACGTAGAAAGACATTCAAGGAAAATTGAGGAAAATCCTTGGTCCAGTCAGCTCAGAAGGAATCTGGATGAAATGGAATTCTCGAGAGCTACATCAACATGCTGAAAAGATCACCGACATCTTTAGGAAAAGGCGATTGAAGTTCTACGGCCACACGCACAAAATGAACAATGACAGACTCACCAAAAGATTTCTCATCTTTGCTCTCCCAATAAAGTCAAGAACAACTGGCTAAATGAAATAGAAATTCAGGAAATTGGCACCACAGAGGAAATTTTACAAGATCAACTCCAGTTCAAAATAATAATCAACCACCATCATTTCTCTGAGAGAAACAATACCAGGATCAATAAATCATGGAACGAAGAACACAGGAAGATGTTCAGTGGCCAGATGAAGAGATTTTGGGAGAAGAAAAATCAACTTCATTGGCTAAATAATTTCCTTCTTGCTCCACAGATGCGCATAACGTTGTAAAATAATAATGAAAATAATAATAATAATAATAATAATAATAAAAATACAGTTGAACTTGGATAATTCTAACCTCAAGGAACCAGTAAAAAAATTCGAATCATCCAAATATTCGAATTAAGAAAGTTCTTTGAAAAGGGTAGAGAAAATATATTGTATTACGTTTACATAATGATTTACGTTCAACAAAGCAGATTAACAGACAACGATACTTTATAATGGCTGTATCGTAAATGACCTGAAAAGTTTCAAATGAAAAATAAAACCAAAATGTACTATTCACCTATTAAATGGCAGTAGTAATCCAGCAATCTACAGTAGTTAAGTCTTAGAGAAATCTACTGTTTTTCAAAAAAGTTTGAGATTTTTACCTGTTTCCAACAATTAAGTCTCTCGGCCATCACAAAAGAATCTAACAAATTTAAGGAACGGAAAACAGAATCACTTACGTCATTTCCACAAAAAAAAAACACCTATTCTTTGATGCGGTTTGTTGCTTGGGCTGCACTCGGAACAGTTCTTTCTCGAACTGACACAACTGATCCAATTGTTTGGCTTCCGTTTGGCTTTTTACACGAAAAACTTCGATTTATCCAAAATATAATTCAAATTAACCACGACATTTTAACATTGATGTATATAAAATGCTAGGAACCAAGAGAAAAATTCGAATTAAAGAAGATTTCGAATTATAGAAGTTCGAATTAGCCACGATCCACTGTAATAATAATAATAATAGATCTAAGAATAATAATTATAATAATACTAGTAATAAATGTACGAGGTAATGTCCCTTTTCAAATAATTCATGGTTTTTGGGCTAATGCCGTGTGAAAATTAAATTAAATACCACCAGACGTTTCGAAGGAACCTTGCCTCCTTTATCAATAGAATTAAACAATGTGGCCAAAGAAAGTATATCAATGAGATTACAAATAACTAGGTAAATTCCTCTGTTCGTCACCAGAGAGCAACTGCCAGAAATTACTGTATGGACCAAGGTAGAAAAAATGCGCCATGTTAATAAGAACGGCGGACAGAGTAGTTAGGAAGGACAATGTAAAAGGGGCGGGGGGAAAATATAGGGACTCCTCGAAGAATGAGGATGTCACAAATAAGGAGAAAACGGAGGGGGGGGGGGGGGAGAGGGTTTGATGGATATTCTTATTAATATGGCGCGCTTTTTCTACCTTGGTCCATACAGTAATTTCTGGCAGCTGCTCTCTGGTGACGGACAGAGTAATTTATCTAGTGTTTTGTAATCTCATTGAAATACTTTCTTTGGCCACATTGTTTAATTCCATTGAAAAAGGAGGCAAGGTTCATTCGAAACGTCTGGTGGTATTTACAGTAATTTTATTTTCACACGGTATTAGCCCAAGAACCATGAATTATTTGAATAGTAAACCGGGCCGTGAAAGCCTTAAACTACATAATGTTCCTTATAACTAATGGGATTTTAGAGATGCCAGAAATGTGTCTTGATGGGATCTTAAGGTGCCAGTAAGACTATTGATTCGAGACTTGCTCATTTAAGCACTCTCGACCAACCGACTGTATTGTTAGAGAACTGAGGCCTTTAGGTTACAAACCTTTGTATCCTTAGCTTATGTACGTTAAAACAAGAAGTTCAATGACGAACTAAAGAGCCTACTTTTCTTAAAATTTAAGATGCATACCAATGATTAATCTATATGGATCTATCTAGAATAATGGCGAAATTAAGTTGGTAATATCGAAATGTCTAATTAGTTCGAAATACTGTATACCTGGCATAATATAGCCAAATAGAGAACTACAGTTGGCGGCCCTGGTGACTGAATATATTCTTAGTTACTTCTCTTAAGGTACAGAATACAAAATTTGGTTGAAATCCAATGGATAGCATGGACGTTACATGCAGTGAAACATTGAATCTAACAGCGTGCGTAAAATCATGTTGGCAGCAATGACATACATGTATTGGTCAGAGATAATCTGAAATAATATGAACTATTGCTGTGTCAAGTTTGAATGAAATCCTTTAGTTAGTATAGAAGTTACATGCATTTTAAAATTGGACCTATCAGCAGGCTTAGAATCATGTTGGCAGCACTGGCGTCGGCAGTTAACTCAAATTAATCTAGAATGTCAGATACTATACGTGCGCAAACTTGAGAGCTATTGGCTTGCATACTTTCTAATATATTGATGTTAGGGTAACAAAAATAGAGACAGTATTTATTAACAGTTAGCAGCCCTGGTTACTCTTAAGAATCGGCTTAGTCATATCTGTTATGGTACACATAGCACATACGAAATTTGGTTGAAATCCCAATGATAGTATAGAAGTTACATGTATTTAAATTTGGACCTCTCAGCAGGCTTAGAATCATGTTGGTAGCACTGACGTATATAAGTTACTCCAAATTAATATAGAATGTCAGGTATTATACGTGTGCATAGTTTAAAGCTGTCGGCTTGCATACTTTCTGATATATGGATATTTGGATTTAAAAAAATTGAGAGCATTTATTAACAGTTGGCAGCCTTGGTGGCTCTTAAGAATACGCTCAGTCATATGTGATTATATACACGTAGCACATACGAAATTTGGTTGAAATCCAATTGATAGTGTAGAAGTTATATGTATTAAAAATTTGGACTTATCAACAGGCTTATAATCATTTTGGCAACACTGCCATGTATGGCCTCCTGGAAATTAATCTGCAATATTATTATCTGTACGTGTGACAATTTTGAAATAGCTCCCATTCATACCTTCCAAGATATCCAACATGGAGCTCAAATTTCAATTGCGATTTTTCAGCAGTTGGTAGCACTGACATAATTTTCAAATATGGCCGTGAGATATTCAGGTATAGATCTTTACTCCTACCAAATTTTGTTTCGATTGCTGGAGCCGTTTAGGAATTGATAGGGGAACACACACACACAGCCAGATAGACAGACAGACAGACACACATTTGCCCGATCCCATAAGTCTACTTTTACTCATTTTTGCAAAATTTGAAAAGTAGGCTAAAAATATAGGTTATTGATTCTATTTGCTAACTTTGACACTGTAGTCGAAAAACTTACCATCTATACCACACAGCCAGAGTTTGTTGTTAGGTCAAATGGCATAGAGCAGTCCCAGAAAGTCGTTGGGATCATGATAAAACAAATGTTGTACGGACAGCGTCACGTTTCACTGACCCTGTAAACGTGCTCTTAGGGCATTAGAATGGTTTCCGCCTTAGTGACTGTAATGAAATGACTCTTCTATTGCGTCATAATGGGCTCGCTTTAGAAGAGCCAGGGCTCCCCTCAATGCAAATACAATAACAGTGCTGTTTGCTCCTTGATTCACTCCGCATCAATCCCTGCAGAGTTTTGAAAAATGCTGCAGGAAACTGATGGATATAATAATCCCAACAATGTAAGAGAAAAAAATAAAAAATAAAAATAAATTTGTAATTTTACGTGGAATCCGAACCCCAGGACACGGCATTTCAATTTGAAAATCTCACATGCATTGACCGGGAATGCATGTGATATTTTCAAATTGAAATGTAAGAGAACATCCTTCGTTATTGTAACTTGGATATATCTTTGTGCTGAGGGTCTATCTGGAACTGTGGACCGTTTTAATGTTGAAAACGTAAAATTGTGCAATTGTGCCAAAAGTTCAAAAGCTAGAAGACCCGAAAAAGTGTCAAAATTCGTAGATAAGCTCCATCATATTTCAAAAGAACATTACTTCTGGATTAAATGATATAAAAAAACGCTTGTTAATAAAATGGAACTTGGTCAACAGATTTAAATGACATGAAAGTTTGATTGTTTTAATCTAACTTTTTTTAAAATTCTTTATCTTGAATTTGTAGGAAGCATATTTTTGAATTTCTCAAAACGGAAGTAGATGAATGGGTGGTCACTAGTGCTCGTAGTGATAGATTTAGGACACAAAGGATATGGTCTAATGTTTGTGTCCATAACTTGTTAGTTTGGTGTGTGTCACCATGCTGGCAACACGTAAGAGGCGTTTGCTTAATACACAAAATATTCAAAAGTGGAATAATAAAATTGAAAAGCAGAAAGTAGTAAGTTAAGATTCAGCGACGAACCTGGAACGAGTCGGCAACAAGATGAAGTCGTTGTGATCATTGAACGATCAACAACAACAAAAAATGGGATTACTTCAAAGAAGTGCAAACCTCGCCAACAGAAGACGAAGACAGACGATACTCGTATGGTTTCGTTCAAACAATACATGGACACCAAGCGTTAGACCACATCCTTTGTCGTATGTAGTTCACTAAATTGATGTTAAGTTTATTATTTATTTCCTGTTCTGTTAACCTCAAATCTTAATTCCCAACTCATGAAGGCCTATTCAACATTAAGTTCTCAGCCTGTGAATATTTGCACAACTTGCTTTATGCCGAAGCTATAGTATAGGTGTTCTCAACCTGGTGCTCTTTAAATGAAATTTGGTGCTCTCGTCTCCGAGCACAAGCTCCCCAGAGATCCATTATTCAATTCAAAATCTGTTGCACGAACGAGAATAATAGTGTTTTCATTACAACTTCCTTTTTTTGTTGCTTATTTCAAGGGTATTTGAAGGTGGGCAAGTGGGAGAGAGCTATGTCAGTAGATAGGTTGGTTCCTCAGTTTAGTGGCTTCGACAACGCGGTCATATAGCCTCATGTACTTTGAGTGTGTGTAGAATCTTTCTGATAACTAGAGCCCTGCGCGGATAAACAAAATTTATCCGCATCCGCCCCGCATCCGCACGACTGTTATCCGCATCCGCCCCGCACCCGCACGACTGTTATCCGCATCCGCCCCGCATCCGCACGACTGTTATCTGCAACCGCCCCGCATCCGCACGACTGTTATCCGCATCCGCCCCGCACCCGCACGACTGTTATCCGCATCCTCTCCGCACCCGCACGACTGTTATCCGCATCCGCCCCGCATCCACACGACTGTTATCCGCATCCACCCCGCATCCGCACGACTGTTATCCGCAACCGCCCCGCATCCGCACGACTGTTATCCGCATCCGCCCCGCACCCGCACGACTGTTATCCGCATCCGCCCCGCACCCACACGACTGTTATCCGCATCCGCCCCGCACCCGCACGACTGTTATCCGCATCCGCCCCGCATCCGCACGACTGTTATCCGCAACCGCCCCGCATCCGCACGACTTTTCCCGCATTCCGAATCTACTGGCTTTACAATAATATCTTTAATTACTAAAGCAACATATTTAAACATTTGACGAAAAAGTCGTTCCCTTGGGCTATGTATTGTATGCCATGTGCTATGTTTAAAATGAATGTCATACAGCCCGAATTGCAACCCTTTCCTGTTCGGAGTGTTAATTATGCTTAATGACAATAATTTGAATAAGACTTGCTTAAATCATCTTACAATTGTCATGAAAAAAACATAACGGAAAAATGTCATAAACAACCGGGTCCTAATAATGGTAATAAACAAGTTCGGATTGGATTCTAAAAACTATCCGCAAATTTTCTCCAAATATTATCCGCAGCTTATCCGCCATCCGCACAGCCATGCAAACTATATCCGCATGGCCAAAAATGTTGCGGATATCCGTGGGTTTATCCGCGGATATCCGCATCCGCGCAAGGCTTTACTGATACCATGGTTAGTTGTGATGACTATTAGTGTGTGTTATCTGTAATTCAGGTAAGGTCTGCAAACAATCAATTTCAACTAGATCCTACTTTTGCTACCAAATGCTACCGTCAACGACACCTAGCTGTGAACTTGGCTACTAGATCCACCGCAACCGGCACCTGGCGGTGAACGTTGGAATGTAACAGAGCGTAAATCAAAACTAACCTAGAAATTTAGATTCACACAATTGTAGTTAGTGGAAGGTTCTTTTACATGTCATAAATCTATGACATTGGCCCTTTGTCCTTACTTCCCGTCCGGAGGAAGGCATACTGAGGGGTCCTTAACGCTCTTAAAATATCTAGCGACTTTGGTCGGGTTTGAACCCACGATCTTGGGCATTGAAGCTCAGCATGCTAGCAACTACGCCACCCAAGCAACTAGTAGGAACTAAGCGACACAATTAGAGATTTTATGTTCGACGATGTCGAAATGTAAACATTATGTGTCGGAAAACTGTATCATAATGAGGGTCATTATAACACTATTTTTCATTATAAAACAGTTTCTTCCACCAATCAGAGCTCAAGAAACAGTTGTGTGGCCAATTAGATAAGAATACCTTCGTGCATGCGCTCAAAATCCAACATATTTCTGTGTTGTCAAGCAAAGTGAATGGTCTCTGCTTCCGGAGTGCCTTGACCACGCATGCGCTCTGTTCAATCACCAAAGCCAGCGGCCTTGTTCACTAATAACTGAATTAACTGAATCCCACAGATATTTATGAATATTTATGTTAAAACATATAATAAAGTTATAATTATCGTCGAACATAAACAGTCGTATGCAACTCGCCTATAATGGTAATTAAGACACTCGTATGGAAATTATAAAACTCGCATACGCTCGTTTTATAAAAATACTCGTGTCTTAATTATAGCCATTATAGGCTCGTTGCATAATGTACTATAGTTAAACAAGGAACGCGAAGGAGAATGGGGGCAACACAGAACATCTTATCGGCTTGTAAATATAGGAGTGAAAAGTTTGAAAAGTATTAGTGAGGGGAAAATACTAGTTTAACTTGACTTCAAACGAATTTCTTAGCGCCTCCTGAAGATTTCTTTACTTTCCATAATCATGGGCGCTCGTGTAATCACTTATCAGTAAGGCCCGGAAGTTCATGCTCTATCTCTATCTCTATCTACCTAGGTATATATATATATATAACAAGATGTTCAGTAAAGAACATATAGCCTACTTTCTGCTAAATGCATGGGTGTTGTTATAACTCTTTGTCCTTTTCAAGGAGTATAATTGAATGTTGGTTGTAGTAGCTTGTTGAAATACAACGTTATATAGGGATATTAAACATGAATATGAGGTGCCCTTTGCTAGTGCTACCTCTGTAAAAAATTTCATTCAATTCGGTTTCACGTGTTTGAATTGATATGGGGAATGTATTTGCAACCATACATGGCCGCTATTTGCAAACTATTGGGCTGAAGACCTTGTAGTCAGTCATAAGATGCTTTCCACAAAAAGGCATGTTGTTGCAAAATCTGGTCGAGATCAAATTATTAGGATGGTCGTAATTTCATTTAAGTTTTTAACATTTGGGTGGCCGTCATTCCGTTTCCGTGAAGAAGGTGGCGATATAAATATGACACTGAGGTGCCCTTTGCTAGTGCTACCTTTGTACCAAATTTCGTTCAATTCGGTTTCACCGTGTTTGAATTTATAGGGTGATTCAATTTGCACACATACTTGGCCACCATATGCAAACTATTGGGCAGATGATCTTGCAGTTTGGTCAGAATATGCTTCCCACATAAAGATATGTTGTTGCAAAATTTGGTAGAGACTAGATTATTAGGTTGGTCGTAATTATACTTTAGCTTTTAACATTTGGGTGGCCGCGATTACGTTTCCGTCAAGATAGCGGTGATATTAAACATGACACTGAGGTGCCCTTAGCTAGTGCTACTTCTGTACCAAATTTCGTTCCATTCGGTTTCACCGTGTTCGAATTAATAGGGGGAATCGATTTTCACACAAAGATGGCCGCCATCCGCAAAATATTAGGCTAATGACCTATTAGTTTGGTCAAAGAATGCTCCCTCCATAAAGGTATGTTCATGCAAAATTTGGTAGAGATCGGATGATTAGGTTAATCGTAAATTGATTTAAGCTTTGAATATTTGTGTGGCCGCCATTACGTTTCCGTCAAGATGGCGGCGATATAAAATATCACACTGAGGTGCCATTTGCTAGTGCTACCTCTGTACCAAATTTCGTTCCATTCGGTTCCACCGTGTTTGAATTAATAGGGGGAATCGATTTTGACACAAAGATGGCCGCTAGCCGCAAACTATTAGGCTAATGACCTATTAATTTGGTCAAAGGATGCTTCCTCCATAAAGCCATGTTGTTGCAAAATTTGGTAGAGATCGGATGATTAGGTTAGTCGTAATTTGATTTAAGCTTTGAACATTTGTGTGGCCGCCATTACAGTTCCGTCAAGATGGCGGCGATATAAAACATGACACTGAGGTGCCCTTTGCTAGTACTACCTCTGTACCAAATTTCGTTCCATTCGGTTTCACCGTGTGCGAATTAATAGTGGGAGTCGATTTTCACACAAAGATGGCCGCCATCCGCACGCAAACTATTAGGCTAATGACCTATTAATTTGGTCAAAGGATGCTTCCTCCATAAAGGTATGTTGTTGCAAAATTTGGTAGAGATCGGATGATTAGGTTAGCAGTAATTTGATTTAAGCTTTGAACATTTGTGTGGCCGCCATTACGGTTCCGTCAAGATGGCGGCGATATAAAACATGACACTGAGGTGCCCTTTGCTAGTACTACCTTAGTACCAAATTTTGTTCCATTCGGTTTCACCGTGTTCGAATTAATAGGGGGAATCGATTTTCACACAAAGATGGCCGCCATCCGCTCGCAAACTATTAGGTTGATGGCCTATTAATTTGGTCAAAGGATGCTCCCCCCATAAATGTATGTTGTTGCAAAATTTGGTAGAGATCGGATGATTAGGTTAGCCGTAATTTGATTTAAGCTTTGAACATTTGTGTGGCCGTCATTACGTTTCCGTCAAGATGGCGGCGATATATAACATGACACTGTCCTTTGCTAGTGCTACCTTTGTACAAAATTTCGTTCAATTCGCGTTCACCGTGTTCGAATTGATAGGGGGAACAGACATTCCGAGTACACACACTCTCACACACACACACACAGGCTCACACACACACACACACACACACAGAAAGACACACTTGTTTTCGCCCTGTGTTGATCTCATAAGTCTACTTTCATTTTCTGCAAAAATCGAAAGTAGGCTAATAATGAAAGTTTGTCTGTTTTTTTCTGAATTTCCACGGGAATTTGAGTTATTAACGCGTTTCAGACTGGTTTATGACAGTTGCGCGCAAAAACAAAAATTTTGTCAATCTGTCTGTTTGTTTGTCTGTGTACAACTTTGCACGCGCATCACTCGAGAACGGCTGAGTGGATCAACGTAAGATTTGGTACAGATGTCCATCAGAGGCACGAAAGTAATCATTGATGTAACTCTTCTCCATACCTCTCATAGAAGAGGGCCTATTCCCTTAAATTGCATGCTGAAATGGGCGTAGAAAGACGAGACAACGCTCATTTTCAGCGTCTCAATGTGAGAAACAAAACTCGGGAGCCCTACGGGCCCCGAAAACCACATTTTAAGGTCCTAAAACCAACAGTTTTTGAGATATTCCCAGAAAACTAATTTCATTTATTAAGCTATTGAAAGAATGCAAGACGTTAACCATGGCAACGCAATCTCAGAAGTCCATCTATTTCTGTAAGACGCAATGCCATTCCATTTATTACAATACTGTGAACGTTCGCAAACGGCTACAAGGTTATCACGGAACCAACTTAAGCTGTAAAATTCATCAATACGTATAAAATGCGCTTAAGGGGGTCAAGGGGTACTCTTGAATTTCTTCACGCGATTTACACGTGCGGGTGTGGTACAAAAGGACTATTATATCCCTATCCCTATATTATTAAATTATTATTTTGATTATTATTATATTATGGCATACAAGGGTGAGACAAAACTCATTTTCAGCCCCTCGGTGGCTCGGAGGCTACTACGTCTTAAGGCTCTAAAACCACGTTTCTGACATATTCTTAGAAATCTAATTTCATTTAATAAACTAATAAATAGATGATGAGTACAGAAGAAGACCAAATCAGGAGCTACATAGATATACTGAGAAAATCACAGATGAGGCCAGGAAGAGACGTCTGGCTTTCTACGGACATGTCTCATGGATGAACCCAACAAGACTAACCAACCGGCTTCTCAACTACTGGGGGAATAGAAAGAGCGTGACACCGTTGCTAACAGTAGTTAACAAGGATATTCAAGAACTGAAGATAATGAAAAGTGATATTAGAAGCCGATCACATCTCAGATAGAAACAGAAGAGTATTCAGGACAGACCACCCTGTAAGAAAACCGGCATCATCTGGGCAAAAGAGAGAAAGGAGAAAACTAGCCAGAGAATACGCGAATATTGAGCAAACATTAAGTCCCTCGCCAAGCTGAAAAGTTGAACGTCGTGGTCCTTAGCTGGCCCATCCGAAAGAAGAACAAGAACAAGAAGAAACTAATGAAGTAATGCAAGCCGGTAACCATGACATCAGTATCACGAGAGGTAACATCCAACATTCCATCTATTTCAGTAAGAAGCAATGCCACTCAATTTATTAAATTTCTGTAAAAGTTTGCAAATGGCTGTAAGATTATCGTGGAATCAAACAGAGACTGTAAAATTCAACAATGCGATTAAGGGGGTCAAGGGGTACCCTAGAATTTTTACACGTGACATACACGTGCGATATGCGATATTGTGCCCGTTAGAGGTGGTGATCTGGTCCACCACCGATCGTGTGTAGCTTTCCAGATAACTACATCCTTGAACACATGTGGCCTAAGAGGATTGGAGTACACTCCTTGTGGGCTATTCCGGCACAAGACTCCTCGTCATCATAGGGATCAGGTTCCCATCATAGCATAGTCATAGACCCCGCAAGGAAATGCAGCCCCCTTAAAAACTATTAAATTACAATCCAGGCTTAAGTAAATTTCACAAAATGATTTATTAAAATCATAAGCCCCTATCCTACAATCGGGGGTATAAGTCGGCTAATCCGTTAACTAAACACAGGTAAAGAAACAAAAATAAACTATTATCTTCTATGTAAAATCACCCCTCGATTGGTCCTAAATACAATCAGAAAAAAATAGCAAAGCTAGGGAAATGGTACAAAAGATTTTAAATTGTAATTATAATTAACAAGGCATGACGTTTCCAAGCGAAACGTCATTATGGCAAAATGTCAAACATGACAGGAAAAATAACAAAGTAAGCTGTGACCATCCCGTATTTACATTTAATTTTTAATTAATATAAGCTCATCCTAAGTTGAACTAACCTACGGTGAGAAGCATCCGTAGTAAAAACAACTAAACAAAAATCTAAAGTGATTTACAGTAATCCTTTACAACACAAATCAAGTTTACAATCAACTGTACAACAAAATATCTACAAGTCATAGAAGAAAGATGGGAATATGTGTTTACACAACAATTAATAAATAAGTATCACACACTAGAGTATTCTTATTAAACCTTCCTACCATATGATGGTTACTGTTTGTTTCCATCGGTCATCTATCATGTGTAAGCTAGGAAATCATAGTACTGTTCGTTAACAGCAGAACAAAAGTTACATGGTTCACGGCCCACGAGTTGAAAACTCTGGGGTAGACCAAATCCCTGTCAGTCGCATGTGTCAGCTGTCTAAATCTTAAACTAACGAAGAAATAAAACGACAGTTCAGTGCAATGGTCAGCGAGTTATAAACCATGATCAAAGTTAAACAAGCGTTTAGTGATTAACGATAATTATTGCTTTCGTTTAAATTCATTACATAATTTTATTTAATGAGTGATTATTAGTTGTCTTTGTTTTAATATTTATTAATTATACGGATTGACCATCTGCACGGCTTCCTAACTGTTGGATACAACCACTGGTACACACCCAAGTACACGCGAACAAGCTAACTCCGAGCTATCACAAAGCTCAAAAACCAATCTAAAGTAACAGAGTGTCCCGCTGGATCACTTCCTTAACCTCGGTCTGTCAAGCTCATGAGCTTTGAAACAAGGCCGGCAACCTCAAAAACTATGGGAAACCACTCCTTCATCGTGCATAAACACACAGCTTAAACCTTCACAGCATGTGAGAAAAATAACATAGCCTCAAATAAGTCAATCAGTTTCACAAGACAATTTCCAAATCTTAAACAATAAAGGTTGTTCAAATCTGCTTCGCTCACAACATATGCGAAGATCGTAAACATTATAGGTGACCTCCTGTCACACACTATCATTGCATTCTTAATATCGCTGTTAACTTGACCTAGTTTTATAAAGCTTAATAAACACTGGCTTCTGTAGATTACATCATTTAGAAAAGCATTAGCATCAAATCTGTCAGAAGTCTAGTCTCACCTGGGATTATGGGTTGGCACTACTGCGCGTAACCTTGAAAACACTTGTCTCCCAAAGTGACTTACATTTTCTTCATTCCCAAACTGTTACGAGTTGCTGGGCTAACAGTAAAGTTTCAAATGTTCGTTTCTTTAGCATATCGGATCCATAAAAATGCTCAGATTGTGATCCTACACTTGCAGTTCATAAGATAATATTCGTTGTAGTGTTCGTGATACATTTATAGTAGACAAAAATGATTGACAATGATGTGTCTGCATGGGCAAAGTAAAACATACAAAACGCGAGATATTCCACTCGCACTAACGTGTTTGGAAGATATAACACTCCCAGCAAGTTTGTCAAAAATCATAACATGTGCACTCTAGGCACTTCAATGCATGAAATAAACATTCACACCATATAAAACAGTGGCGTTAATTTTAAATGATACGTTACTAGTGTGAACAAGACTTGGAGTACAAACGGAAAGATATAACACTCCTTCACACTGTTAATTGATTCCTCTCGAATCTAGTGGTAGACTTTCCACTCTCAAATAAAAATGTATACCCAAAAATAGGTAATAAAATAACCCCTCCCATTGGAGGATACGCCTGCTGAGTGGCGTACTTTACATATCACAAAGTAGGGGTTCAAAATACTGACTTCAGCAACAGCTGATTAAAATTACATAATTACAGCCCCGTTTAAATTACTCATACAATTGGTTCGTTCAAAATGAACATAAAAATGACATTAATTGCACCGTGTGATAAAAACACACACTTTTAATCAGGTGACTAACTCACGATTAGGAAATGCATTGGAGACGTACGCTGCGATGTGCATTGAAACATGAAAGATTACCATAGCAGGTAAACTAAAAGAAAAACCTACTAAAACAAAACCTAACTAGATGACTGTGAATCGAAGTACGATCGTTAAAACTACTCCACCAAAGACCATCACCTTACAAAAAGACATTAATTAGACTCACGAAGAACATAGTAGCTCACCTCATTCCTACAGGAATAATTAAGGGGTAATTCCTTCCATTTCGAGCGTGGGCCATACTTCCAACGGTCGGATAGGCACATTGTAATCCGTTCTTCAGCCTCCATTTGATTATGCTGTTGTGGTGCTAGGTATCCCTCTCATAATGTGTCTACGCCATTATCACCCACATGGTGAACGGTGGTAAAGCTCTTCTTTTCTGGTGGATCTCGTACATCATGGTAACGTTGATAAATTACACATGAAATTCACTGCTTTAGTGTGATTCGCTAACTAACACAGCATCTACACTTGGTAATTTTGCAGACTCTATTCAACAAAAGGCCATGTCTGCTCCACAGATTCTACTCAACACAATCACGTGTTGTCTCACTTTTTCCACTATCACACGCGGTGAAAAATTTTATCTGATGAAATCTGCGACATCGGTCGTTCAAGAAAATTACGATTTCACACAACATGAATGATTTTATGCAATTCTCACTGGTGTGAAATATGACACTGGCACTTTCGAAATCACAGTTACTCACACTTCTGAATGGCACACACATCGGCCATTCTTCCGGTTAAATCACCGTAATATTTCACTGATTTCAAATGCTTACAAAGCAATACTTTCGCGGAGTTTTCCACTGCACACATCTCGTGCGTTATAATATGAACTGGCTTACGTTTCCAACGGATTTATTCCTTTACCTTCCGACGTCTCATCGGTCACTTGACCGGAATATTACAACTGCGTGTCGCACGCATGCGGTGCTGAACTTAGACAATCAACGAGTGTTTTCCTCCCGGAAGCGGGTTGTACTGGCTTTTAGACTAGTCGAGTCGTTGAACGTCTCTCGACATTATTCCTGCATTTCCTCAGTGTCATTCCTTAGTCTCAAGTACTAAATAGATAATGTTAGGCCACTTCTCCTTGGCAAATTATACAGAAATACTTGATGTGGTAAATTCAAAGGTGCACATTAGAGAATACCTTCTCTAATCATGGTAAAATAAATATTGACAGTCTTCCAACGAAGTCGAAAATACAACTGCATCTCTCCGGATGCATTCAGAGATTCATTCTCTCGTGTTACCAACTTTGGCATATAAAAATACTCACCAGCATGAGCGAATACGGGCTCATATGTCTCCTCCTCGGTTCAAATAAAAATGCAAGATAGGCATTTTTATTTGCTCTCAACAATACTTCTAGTTCTGGTGATATTTTTTTAAATTGGCGGCATTGAAAATCCCAATCCGCTCGTCTGTATTGAGGTCAGCAATCATATAGCTTCCAATATTCAGTGCTTCAAGCGCCCTGTTAGGTCCATAATACAGGGACATAAACTTGGCGTATACCCTCTCCATGGGGTTAGAAATACCGGGACGTCTTATCAAGACCAGATCTCCCTCGATGAGTGGTTGTCGAAACCTCTTGTTCCGTAGTCTTCTCAGACGCTTCGCTGCCTGACGATTCATGGTGGCCCTCGCTGCTTCAATGCGACTAGCATGAGAGGGCTGGAGACTTGGAGGTGTGGTAATCACACTATGCCATATTCTGACTGTTGCTTGATTCTTATGCAGCATACACGGAATCTGGCCCGAGCTGTCATGTACTGTGGAGTTTATACACTTAGTTATGATCGCTAGAACTTCCGTCCAACGCCAATGTTCCTCTGAACAATATAGTCGGCAGAATTTCGCCAGAGTAGGCATAACACACTCAGCTGGATTACTCTCTGGATGGCGAATCGAAGATAATACGTGACCAATTTGGAGTTCCTCCATTGCATTTGCGAATTCCAGGGAAGTAAATTGTGATCCATGATCAGTTAGCAAAAATTGCGGCTTGCCTGCCTCCGGAATCACTTGTTTCTTTATACGCTGTATTACCTGGTGTGCACTTGCTTTCTGGATTGGGTGAAGCATGGTGTACTTAGTGAAGACGTCTATTGTGACAACTATGAACCGGTTACCTCGCCGGGCTTTAGGAATTGGACCATATAAATCCAGGGCGTATAGCTCTCGATGTTTGGTTGGTAAGATGGACCTTGGTGGTTCCCTTAACAAGTGTGACGTGTATTTGTTACGCTGGCATGCGTCACAAGTACGAATACACTTGCGCACAGAAACACCTAATCCCTTCCATGTAAAAGACTCGCAGATTGTGGCGATCGTCTTATCTGTCCCTCCGTGACCAATAGAACGGTGGACTGAATTAATCACATCTTCTTGATGTCTTCTTGGAATCACAGCACGGAGTTGAGTGTGATCCGGGTCAACATATTTATATAGTACCCTTCGCAGCTTCAAATAATTCGGCGCAACTGCAGCGGTAGCTACATAGTCTTCATCTTGCGCATCCATCTTATTCTCAAGGAATCTAATAATCTTCCGGAGTTCTTCGTCACGCCGTTGACCTTGAGGCAGATATCTCAAACGTTGGAGGTAGTCTTGACAATCTCCCTCGATGTCCCATGTATCACCGGTTCAGGGTTGCGACTCAGAACGTCAGCCAAGAAGTTATCCTTCCCTGGTCGGTGTACGATGGTGAGATCGAATTGCTGGAGGAAGAGCGTCCAGCGCATTATTCGGTCACTTGCCAGTCTTGTTTTAAGAATAAAGGTCAGGGCATGATGATCGGTGCGTACTAAAATACGTTGTCCGAAGAGTAACTTCACCATTGCTCGAGAGCGTAGACAATGGCTAGAGCTTCCAGCTCAGTTGTGTAATAATGTGTCTCATGCGGTCTAAGCCTTCTGCTCAGAAACGCAATGTAATGACGCATTTTAGCCTCATCTTCTTGCAATAAGATGGCACTAATACCAATCTTAGAAGCATCGGTTTCCATTATGAAGTTCCTTGAAAAGTCAGGATATTCCAAGGTGATGCTTTCTACCAGCATTTTCTTTGCGTTTTGGAATGCTTCAGTGCACTCTTCTGTCCATGACCAGCGGGTGTTCTTCCTCAGAAAATTCTGAAGTGGCACGACCGTCTCAGAATAATTATGGCAGTGCGCTGCAAAGAATTGGGTTACACCCAAAAATTGTCTGACATGTTTAATCCTTGTTGGTGTGGAAAACTGAGCAATAGCTTCAATTTTGGCCGGGTTTGGTCGGTAGCCCTCTCCACTGATAATATGACCAAAAAACTTGATATCCTTACAGAAGAATCGGCATTTTTCTTTATTTACCTTGAAGTTCGCAGTTCTCAAATTTTCAAATACCAAACGAAGAGTTTCCAGATGTTCTCCCACGGTCGCGGACGCTATTAGGATGTCATCGACGTAACAAACTATCCTCTCTTTAACCTGAGGAGTTAAAGTGGCATCGAGTCCTCGAATTAATGCTGCCCCAGCATTTTTCAGTCCAAAGGGCATTTTGCAGAAGACATAGGTGGTTTGACCAAAGAGAAAACCAGTGTATTTCTGAGTCTGTTCAGAGATTTTGATATGATAGTATGACTGGACGAGATCTAACGAAGTCAGGAATTTCTTCCCTTTAAATATTCGTAGTATATCTCGAATTTTTGGCGGTCGGTCGTGCTCCGGATTCAGGCGATCATTTAGGGCTCGACCATCAAGACATAGTCTCAAACTACCATCCGCCTTCACCACGGTGGTAAGAGGATTTACAAAGGATGTTGGGGCCTTCCGGATGATGCCATCTCTTTCCATTTCCCGAAGTTTCTGTCCGGCTTCTTCTAAATGCTTCTCAGCAATCGGGTATACTTTCCTCTGGAAGGGTGACTCATCGGTTACTATGAGATCATATTCAAAGTCTTTGATCTCTCAGGGTGAAGTATCAAAAATATCAGCGTACTCTTCTAGTAGCTTTCTTAATGGCTCTTCGATTTCTCCTTCTTCTCCCAATTCATTCTCGCACTCTTCATCAGTGCTTTCTATTCCCTCTTTATGTTGCATACTAATGGCAAATAGATCCTTACGGGTGTCCTCTTTTCCCTCTTCATGATCCATGGGTATCGCGTCAATCGGCTTGAAGCGAATGGTGTTGGTCCCCATATCGATAATCCCTTCATACTTTCGAATGAAATCCGAACCCAAAACAGCCTGATATTTCAAGTCTCTCAGAATCAAGAATTGATGAACAAATATGTGCCCTGCGATGTCAAGTGTACACTGGACTTGTACCTTGCACTCAATCGCTTTATCCGGTAAAATACCTCGGATTTTAATATTCGAAACCGTTAATTCAGTGAGCTTAGTCTCAGCCTTCAGCTTAGCGTAGAAATTTCCTGATAATACACTTATCATGGCTCCAGTATCAATTAGTACTGTGACTGGGCATCCATTGATTTTGACAGAAATCATTGGTAATTTCGTAGTTCGGGCGTCGTTCGTCGTTTGTCGTTCGTATAGTAGGTCCTCTTGGATGGACTCCCAGAATAAAATAACAACAGTTATTCTGGAGTCAGGATCCTCAGACGTTAGTTCTTTTTCGAAGTCTTTTTTCCTGCGTTGTCCTGCCTCGAATTCCCAGGCTGATTGAAATCCTCGGGCACTTCCTCAGATACAACGCGTGATTCCCTCGGTGTTCGAGTTCTGTCACTCTCTTCTTGATCGTGGAGTTGGCGAATGTACTGGCGACTCTCCTGCGCTCGCCCTCTCCAATCTCGATCGTTCCGATATTGCGGGTCACGGTCTCTTCTATAACTCCCGGAATATCTGTAATCTCGCCTTATATTAGATTGAGTTCTGTTCTGGGCTCCATTTCGATTCTGAGTCCTAGAATCTCGTCTATCTTCATTGGGTCGACTAAATCTTCTTTCCCAATAAGTCTGATCGTTCGTCTGTCAGTTCCTGTCGAACTGTCTCTGATTCCAGTTCCTACGATCAGGTCCGCAATTGTTCCCTTGGTAACGATTTGACATTGCCGCCCTGGCTTCTGTCGTTTGACTTACTTTATCGATGGTTGTTAAATTGACCCGTCTGGTGTCATTTCGATGATCGTTCCTTGGTTTCTGACCAACTAGTTACTCAGTACTATTTTCCAAACGACGTAGGATTTCGTCACATTGGATGAAACGTCATGATTATTAGATTCCGAGAAGAGCAACCTGCTCATTTTTCAGGAACCGGCGGAGGTATTACACCCGTCGAATTCCTCAATAATGTGGAGTGTTATTTAAGAGATACGATGGTTACACCTGAGAGGGAACTCAGGGTAATTGAACGCCTACTTGATGGTCAAGCAAGCGCGTGGTTTCGCGCATTCCGTTACTCATTCAGCGGTTACCGAGATTTTCGAGAAGCGTTACTTCGAACGTGTCTGCTCGGACATCACCTAAACCTTCCCTGACAGTGGTATTAGTACGAGCTAATGTGGCATTTACATCGTTAACGTGTACCCTCACAAGATACAAATCCTCTCTTAAAGTAGCAGTGTTCTCATTAAAATCTGCTCTCAGTATAGTAATACTGGCTTCCATACCAGCGTTAAGTTGCTGCAACATCCCATCCATCATAAGACGGAACCTTTCCTCATCCATAATACAAATACACTCTGAGAATTAGAGAGAGAGAAACCCTTACACGTTACTAAGCATAATAATCTAGGAAATGGCTTTGGTGGAAAGCTTAACCATCTCAACAAAACATTTGTGAATACTGATGGATATCACACACAAAGAAATGACTCAACATTTACTTTTAATTAACAGCAAAGCAAACACAAAATTAACGATTATAATCCTCTTAAAAATGACATGGTACTGATGGTTCCATGTCTGCATTGGCCGACAACGTTGGGCGCCTAGAGAAAGGGTATAGGTTATGTCCCGTTAGAGGTGGTGATCTGGTTCACCACCGATCGTGTGTAGCTTTCCAGATAACCACATCCTTGAACACATGTGGCACAAGAGGATTGGAGTACACTCCTTGTGGGCTATTCCGGCACAAGACTCCTCGTCATCATTGGGATCAGGTTCCCATCATAGCATAGTCATAGACCCCGCAAGGAAATGCACCTCCCTTAAAAACTATAAAATTACTATCCAGGCTTCAGTAAATTTCACAAATTGATTTATTAAAATCATGAGCCCCTATCCTACAATCGGGGGTATAAGTCGGCTAATCCGTTAACTAAACACAGGTAAAGAAACAAAAATAAACTATTATCTTCTATGTAAAATCACCCCTCGATTGGTCCTAAATACAATCAGAAAAAATAGCAAAGCTAGGGAAATGGTACAAAAGATTTTAAATTGTAATTATAATTAACAAGGCATGACGTTTCCAAGCGAAACGTCATGATGGCAAAATGTCAAACATGACAGGAAAAACAACAAAGTAAGCTGTGACCATCCCGTATTTACATTTAATTTTTAATTAATATAAGCTCATCCTAAGTTGAACTAATCTACAGTGAGAAGCATCCGTAGTAAAATCAACTAAACAAAAATCTAAAGTGATTTACAGTCACCATTTACAACACAAATCAAGTTTACAATCAACTGTACAACAAAATATCTACAAGTCATAGAAGAAAGATAGGAATATGGGTTTACACAACAATTAATAAATAAGTATCACACACAAGAGTATTCTTATTAAACCTTCCTGCCACATGATGGTTACTGTTTGTTTCCATCGGTCATCTATCATGTGTAAGCTAGGAAATCATAGTACTGTTCGTTAACAGCAGAACAAAAGTTACATGGTTCACGGCCCACGAGTTGAAAACTCTGGGGTAGACCAAATCCCTGTCAGTCGCATGTGTCAGCTGTCTAAAGCTTAAACTAACGAAGAAATAAAACGACAGCTCAGTGCAATGGTCAGAGAGTTATAAACCATGATCAAAGTTAAACAAGCGTTTAGTGATTAACGATAATTATTGCTTTCGTTTAAATTCATTACATAATTTTATTTAATGAGTGATTATTTGTTGTCTTTGTTTTAATATTTATTAATTATACGGATTGACCATCTGCACGGCTTCCTAACTGGTGGATAAAACCACTGGTGCACACCCAAGTACACGCAAACAAGCTAACTCCGAGCTATCAAAAAGCTCAAAAACCAATCTAAAGTAACAGAGTGTCCCGCTGGATCACTTCCTTAACCTCGGTCTGTCAAGCGCATGAGCTTTGAAACAAGGCCGGCAACCTCAAAAACTATGGGAAACCACCACTTCATCGTGCATAAACACACAGCTTAAACCTTCACAGCATGTGAGAAAAATAACATAGCCTCAAATAAGTCAATCAGTTTCACAAGACAATTTCCAAATCTTAAACAATAAAGGTTGTTCAAATCTGCTTCGCTCACAACATATGCGAAGATCGTAAACATTATAGGTGACCTCCTGTCACACACTATCATTGCATTCTTAATATCGCTGTTAACTTGACCTAGTTTTATAAAGCTTAATAAACACTGGCTTCTGTAGATTACATCATTTAGAAAAGCATTAGCATTAAATCTGTCAGAAGTCTAGTCTCACCTGGGATTATGGGTTGGCACTACTGCGCGTAACCTTGAAAACACTTGTCTCCCAAAGGGACTTACATTTTCTTCATTCCCAAACTGTTATGAGTTGCTGGGCTAACAGTAAAGTTTGAAATGTTCGTTTCTTTAGAATATCGGATCCATAAAAATGCTCAGATTGTGATCCTACACTTGCAGTTCATAAGATAATATTCGTTGTAGTGTTCGTGATACATTTATAGTAGAAAAAAATGATTGACAATGATGTGTCTGCATGGGCAAAGTAAAACATACAAAACGCGAGATATTCCACTCGCACTAACGTGTTTGGAAGATATAACACTCCCAGCAAGTTTGTCAAAAAATCATAACATGTGCACTCTAGGCACTTCAATGCATGAAATAAACATTCACACCATATAAAACAGTGGCGTTAATTTTAAATGATACGTTACTAGTGTGAACAAGACTTGGAGTACAAACGGAAAGATATAACACTCCTTCACACTGTTAATTGATTCCTCTCGAATCTAGTGGTGGACTTTCCACTCTCAAATAAAAATGTATACCCAAAAATAGGTAATAAAATAACCCCTCCCATTGGAGGATACGCCTGCTGAGTGGCGTACTTTACATATCACAAAGTAGGGGTTCAAAATACTGACTTCAGCAACATCTGATTAAAATTACATAATTACAGCCCCGTTTAAATTACTCATACAATTGGTTCGTTCAAAATGAACATAAAAATGACATTAATTGCACCGTGTGATAAAAACACACACTTTTAATCAGGTGACTAACTCACGATTAGGAAATGCATTGGAGACGTACGCTGCGATGTGCATTGAAACATGAAAGATTACCATAGTCGGTAAGCTAAAAGAAAAACCTACTAAAACAAAACCTAACTAGATGACTGTGAATCGAAGTACGATCGTTAAAACTACTCCACCAAAGACCATCACCTTACAAAAAGACATTAATTAGACTCACGAAGAACATTGTAGCTCACCTCATTCCTACAGGAATAATTGAGGGGTAATTCCTTCCATTTCGAGCGTGGGCCATACTTCCAACGCTCGGATAGGCACATTGTAATCCGTTCTTCAGCCTCCATTTGATTATGCTGTTGTGGTGCTAGGTATCCCTCTCATAATGTGTCTACGCCATTATCACCCACATGGTGAACGGCGGTAAAGCTCTTCTTTTCTGGTGGATCTCGTACATCGTGGTAACGTTGATAAATTAAACAATAAATTCACTGCTTCTAGTGTGATTCGCTAACTAACACAGCATCTACACTTGGTAATTTTGCAGACTCTATTCAACAAAAGACCATGTCTGCTCCACAGATTCCACTCAACACAATCACGTGTTGGCTCACTTTTTCCACTATCACACGTGGTGAAAATTTTTATCTGATGAAATCTGCGACATCGGTCGTTCAAGAAAATTACGATTTCACACAACATGAATGATTTTATGCAATTCTCACTGGTGTGAAATATGACACTGGCACTTTCGAAATCACAGTTACTCACACTTCTGAATGGCACACACATCGGCCATGCTTCCGGTTAAATCACCGTAATATTTCACTGATTTCAAATGCTTACAAAGCAATACTTTCGCGGAGTTTTCCACTTCACACATCTCGTGCGTTATAATATGAACTGGCTTACGTCTCCAACGGATTTATTCCTTCACTTTCCGACGTCCCATCGGTCACTTGACCGGACTATTACAACTGCGTGTCGCACGCATGCGTTGCTGAACTTAGACAATCAACGAGTGCTTTCCTCCCGGAAGCGGGTTGTACTGGCTTTTAGACTAGTCGAGTCGTTGAACGTCTCTCGACATTATTCCTGCATTTCCGCAGTGTCATTGCTTAGTCTCAAGTACTAAATAGATAATGTTAGGCCACTTCTCCTTGGCAAATTATACAGAAATACTTGATGTGGTAAATTCAAAGGTGCACATTAGAGAATACCTTCTCTAATCATGGTAAAATAAATATTGACAGTCTTCCAACGAAGTCAAAAGTACAACTGCATCTCTCCGGATGCATTCAGAGATTCATTCTCTTGTGTTACCAACTTTGGCATATAAAAATACTTACCAGCATGAGCGAATGCGGGCTCAATATGTTGTACAGGAGGTCTATTATATCTCCAAAGAGCAACATTATTTTCAAAAATTCCTGGATTGGAATAGTTTTTTTTGTGCAGCTTTTGGAAAGTTGGGCTATTGGAGGCTAAAAATCCCGAATTTTCATGCACCACAAGCCTTTAAAGGGGACTTCCTGGGGATGGGTCTTTCCACAACGGTGAGGGTCAGTTTTAATTTGACATATACTGCGTTTTGTCTACGTGGTTTTCAATATTATTTTCACGTCAGGAAGTACACATTAGGTGAATTTAGTACGAGAGCGCATTTTAACTAATCATATTTTTGTCGATAAACGGGTTCATCGCAAAGATGATTTTGTTTGATACTGTGTGGTTGATATATCTTTATGTTTATGTACGCCTATAATTCATGTTTGGGTGCTTGGAGCATCGTAAAATTTGGTATTGTAATCATGAGTCAATATACCAATCATTTAGAAAACTCTTTAACGTAGGCTACTTCTCATCGAAGGGTGGGTATAAGGGACAACTTTTCAAAATACATGCTAAAATAGGCGAACATAATAATTATCCTAGAAGGACGACCAAAGCGTATGTTGTGCCTCTCAGTTTGTGACACAAAAACTAGAGAATCTATAAAGGCCCTTAAATTAACAGTGTCAGCGGTATACCCAGAAAACTAACTGCGTTCTGATAAACTTATGAAGGAATGACAAGCCCCTTACCATTCCAACAGTAGCTCAATTGATAACATCTGGTTATTAATACCGAAGACCGTTCGAAGAGCGGGTACTTCTGCTAGTCAAATGAATAAATATGCATGCAAAAATGCACTTATGATTGGTCAAATATGCATCACGTTTCAAACAAGTAGTTCCGTGAAGAACTATACAGCCTATTTACATATATCCTACTTATGTTAATTGCCACTATCAACATACAAAATTTCATTTTGATTGCTGTAATTAATTCGTAGATATTGAGAACCGACTAAATATTTTGGATGGTCGCCATGTTGGATTTTATATATGTAGGTCCTCGAGTTATGTACTGTTACATGAAGGTTATGTACGTGTAGCATTCAAATTTCAATCGCATGATTAGGACATAAGGAGATTCTAAAATTTCGCACAGTTGCCATCTTGTGGTTATGGAAACAATTGAAATAAATCAGATGCCAGTGGATTAACATTTGTATAAGGATTTACTGTACCAAGTGTCACTGCACTCGGATGGTCAAATTGTGAGAAACGTCCATGTGAATATTTATACTTCACGTCGCCATGTTGGATTTGTGATCACCAGGTTATTGAAAGTCCTATAGGTGAACTTACTGTATGTTCATAGCCCCTATGAACATAAAAAAACAACAGTTTGATTGCTGTAATAGATTCGTAGAGATTGAGAACCGTCTAAATATTTCGGATGATCACCATGTTGGATTGTGATATGTATAGGCCATAGAGTCATGTACCATTAAAGGAAAATTATTGCGTAGGTTCATTATTCTAACTTTCACTTCGATCGAATGATTACGACACAAGAAATAAAAACTTAATTCTAAAATTCACACAGCTGCCATCTTGAGGTTATATAAACAATTGAACTAAATTAGATACCAGATCATTACAATGTGTATAAACATTTGCTGTACTAAGTTTCATTGCGTTCGGATCATAATTGCGAGAAAAGTCTATTTAAACTTTCAACTTCGCCTGGCCGCCATGTTCGTATTGTATATGGAGCCCATCACTACGGAGCGAGGCGTGCCATGAAGCGTGATGGAGCCCACCTTGGCAACGCTGTACAGCTTTCACCGGAGCGGCTAACTGGTGAACCATGTCTTAATTCCCCATACAAATACAAACCGATATAAAATAAGTGAATTAATTTACGTATTTCACAGTCATACAGCATAACTTTTTGATCTATAAGGATTACAACGCAACAAAGAACTACATTTTCCAACGACCCCGAGCCGAGAAAAAGTTACCTTACAAAAATGATAACAACTTTCGTTCTTGACCACACAAAATTTTGAAATTAATAAACCAGTTATACTACATTCCAATGTTTATTGTGTTAAAATTTCGATCTGATGACGGGTTTGTGAGATAATAATTCTTAAATGTGATGCATCGTTGAAACACGCTTAAAAACGGGCACTTTTTGTGTTCCAACTGCGATAAAAAATATTAAAATATAAATTAAAAACTCCACCCTACATGAACTAACGTAAAATAGAACGACGAAACTGATGATGTTATTGGATTTTATGTAGGTCTACTGGTTACTTCACAAACAACTTTCAAACTCGAGTACACATAATATTTTGGTCGACAGTAGAGTGTGTTATCTGTTTTTTAATTTAAGTACAGACTGCAACTTAGAATTTTTCAAATAGTTCCTACTTTTGCCGCCAAGCGCCACCGTCAACGACTACTAGCTCAAGTTCAGAACTTAGCTACTAGACGCCACCGCAGACGGCTCTTGGCAACGAACGTAGAAACCTAAGAGCGTTGTTTACATTCTTAACCTATCCAATTTTGCTTCACGCAGGTGCAATTAGTGAAAGGTTCTTTAACATGCCATAAATCTATGACATGGGACCGCCGGCTTTACTTCCCCTCCGAAGGAAGGCATACTGAGGGATTTTTAACGCTCTTAAAAAATCCGACGGCTTCGGCCGGGTTTGAACCCACTATCTTGGGCATAGTATTTCACTGAATCATAAATACGTTGTGATGTCTTGAAGAAGAGCGTTTCCTCGTTCAGGGCATTGAAACGGGCTGATATTAGACAAAGCAAAGTAATAGTTAATACGTGCCTTATGTTTCTAACGACAAAATCAGATACAACAACAAGGAGTCTTGTCAATGCTAGTTGAGTACTTAGCAAACTTCACTAGAGCGTTAGCGTTACCCAAATGTAATTGAATGAAGGGCACAAACATTATAAAGCCATGTGCAGTAAATATTCCTTAGGGACTCAAACCAAGCATAGCCCGTGCTAGAACAGGGGGAGACTGCCAGGCTCTCTTAAGGTTTAATTTCCTCCCGTGCACACAGATTGATGTATGCATCATTTTTGTCCGGCCGCACGTGGACTGGCTGAGCCTAGCCTCCCTCCCCCCGCCCGAGTCTCTGATACGCCCGTTAACACCAATTACACGAGATGATCAAATATTTGCTCGCGGACAACAAAGCCAAATTAGCGTTGGCTCCCCCTCACGTGTCTATATACCTTCCATTGGCTCTTTGTGCGTCTCGCTAAGTCATATCAATGTACTCTGACTACACAATAACGGTACCACATCTCCCAGGACGAATTCATTGCTAATACACTGTTAATATACGTTCATATAACTCCCCTCTTCATCATCTTGTACCTTTTCACAGTACACAGGCTGCAAGTGGGGATCACTATGTTGGCTTATACAGGGTGTTTTTAACCCATTTTCTCATTTTGCAAAAATGAGGAAAAAGCAGACTTATGAAATCAATCCGGGAAAATGTGTGTCTGTCTGTCCTTCTGTCCGTCTGTATGTGTGTCACCCCTCTATCAACTCTTAAAAGGCTGCAGTTATCGAAACCAAATTTGGTACGAGTAAAGACCAAACTTGAACAACTCACGGTCATATTTGAAATTGATGTCAGTCTACCAACTGCTGAAAAGTCGCAATTGAAATTTGACCTCTATGTTGGATATCTCAGACGTTTAGCAGGCAAACTGTTCCAAAATTGGCACACATATAGATAATAACACTCCTGATTAATTTTCAGAAGTCCACACATGCCAGTGTTGCCAACATGATTCTAAGCCTGCTGATAGGGCCAGTTTTTAAATGCATGTAACTTCTATACTAACAAATGGATCTCAACCAAATTTCGTATGTGCTTTGTGTACCTTAACAGTTATGACTGATTCGTTAGAACCAGCAGTGCTGCCAACTGTTAATGAATGGTCTCTCTATTTGTTCATTCCTAATATCAATATATCAGAAAGTATGCAAGCCATCAGCCAACTGTAGTAAGTTACTCTATTAGTCTACACTATTTCAGGTGTATTTCAAACTGCAGTACTTAGAAATGTTAGTATTACCAACTTGATTTCGTCATTATTCTAGATAGGTCTATACACAGTAGATTGGTATGAATCTTACATTTTAAGATAAGTAGGTTCTTTGTTCGTCACGGAACTACTTGATTACTGTTCAAAACAATTTTTAAATGACACTAAGAGTACTCAGACTATAGGGGTCCAGCTGGCTGCGTGGCTCCGCGGTAACGTTCTCGCCTACTGGGCCCAAGTTTGAGAGATCGAATCCAGGCTCAGTCAGCTAGCATTTGAGAGGTGCGCAAATGCAAGGGAGCCGTGTCAGTAGATTTACTGGCACGTTAAACATCCTCTTCGGGGCAAAATTCCAGCACCCTGGCGTCTCTAAAAGCCAGATTAGTTAAACAAGACGTAAAACCAATAACATTGCTTGCCACGGTGGATGAGTGGTTATCGTGTCGGTCTACCAACCCCAAGATTGCAGGTTCGCTCCTGGCCATAATAAGTGAATTTTGAAAGGCGGCAAAAATCACGATACACATGTCATACGTTGTTGGCATGTTAAAGAACCCATTTGGATTCAGTAGGCCGAATTCATAACGGCAAAATTAAACTCCGCATTTTCCGCCAACACAAAAGTTCCTTCTTTCTCTACTAGAAAGCGCTATAGTGTCAAGGAGCTTAGATATCTAACCTCCTTGACTTACATAGCGCTCCCTGAACAACAAAATTCGGGGTGTCAAATAACAAAGCTTGCACCCTGCACAGGAGGCCATACGATATTATTATTGCCAATAACATTATTATACGAGTACTAGCCTATAGGGGTCGAGTTTACCCAATACGTACAGTTGAGATATTGTGCCAAAAGTTGGAAAGCTGGAAGACCCTGAAAAGTGTCAAAGCGCGTGTTTTGAAAAGCTCTATCATATTTCAAAATAAATTGCTTCCAGCTTAAATATTTTAAAAAAATGCCAAAAACGCTGGTTTTTCTTAATGGAACTTGGTCTACTGATTTAAATGAAATTAGAGTTTGATTGCTTTGATCAGTTTTTTGATTCTTTACCGTATCTTCAATTTGTGGAAAGCAGATTTTTTAATTTCTCAAAACGGGAGTAGCATTTCGACTTCGATTTCACCATGTATGGGTCGATACTAGCAGCAGATACAGTAGATTGAGGACACAAAGAATGTGATCTAATGCTTGGTGTCCATGACTTGTCAGTGTAGTGAGTGTCACCATGCCGACAACACGTGAGAGGCGTTTATTTAATACACAAGGTATTCAAAAGTGTAATAATACAATTGAAAAGTAGAAATATGTAAGATTCAGCGACGAACCTGGAACGAGTCGGCAGCAAGATGAACACATTGAACGATCAACAACTACGTAAAAATGAAATTACTTAAAATAAACGAAAACCTCGCCACCAGAAGACGAAGACACACGATACTCGTATGGTTTCATTCAAACAATACACGGACACCAAGCCTTAGACCACATCCTTTGTCGTATGTATCAGTCTAATCTTCAAGCTTCTGTTTGTGAACAAGTCACCTCCATGATCCCCTATTAGCAGTTAGCACTCTGGCCTCCTCTGTTTCTATGCCCCCCCCCAGGGGCTCACATCTAGTGAGACGTGGGTTAGCGATCAGGAGACCCCAGCTGAGTCCGGCATTGCTTCCACTTACTTGTGCCGGGCTCCTCTCAGTCTTCTTTCCTGTCGACCTCTCTTGGTCAGCTCTTGTTCTCTTCCGACCCCGACGGTATTAGGGTATCCGAGGCCTAGGGACTCTCTTCCTTTCCCGCCTTAATTGGCCCTTGTCTCATCTTTCCTGATACCCTCCTTCTGCGAGGGGTCAGCCTTCTGTTTCTTTTCATGTTATCTCTTGCCTTGTGCTCAAGGACCCGAGGAGGCAGGGTGTATGTAGCCCCAACACTTCCGGTTTATTATTTATTTATCGTATGGCTTTTAGTGCCGGGAGTGTCCGAGGACATGTTCGGCTCGCCTGAGTCTGTTGCTGCTTCCAGCGGACACCCTAAAGGGTGAGCTACAAGTTCCGTTCAATTTCAAGCAGTTCCAACTTTCGCCACCAGATATCAATGATACCTAGTGGCGAACGTTGGAACTTTGATAGAGCGTTCTGACGAAATCTAACCTAACAAATTTTGCTTTACACAAGTTTAGTCTGTGAAAGGATCTTTTACATGCCATAAATCTATGACATGGGACCGCCGGCTTTACTTTCCCTCCGAAGGGAGGCATACTGAAGGATTTTTAACGCTCTTAAAAAATCCGACGACTTCGGCCGGGTTTGAACCCACTATCCTGGGCATAGCAGTTCAGCATGCTACCGACTACGCCACCGAAGCCGCTAACACTTCCGGTGCATCCTGGATATTGCTACACCCTCAGGAGCTCATGGCTGGTGAGTTTGGGAGTTGGCGATCCCGGGGGATTCCTGAGCTGGGTCGGTTTTTTCCCCTTTTTCCACTGACTTTGGGGGTGGACCCTCACCTCTTTTCCCTTCCTTCCTGCCTTTCATGGCTTCCTTCCAAGTTCCTCAATCCTCATTCTTCGAGTTGAGGGCATTTCTTTTCTTCCTGTCCTTTATTTTCTTTATCCTTTATTTGTTTACCATTTCTTCTTCTAGTATGTAAGTCTGTAGTTAGTATTAGTTATAGTTTTCGTTCCCATCTCATCTGTCACTATCACCCTAACCATTAGGGGCCGATAACCTAGATAGCCCCTTAAAACAACAATTATCATCAACATCATCATGTTTCTATGCCTCTCAACTTGAAATCGTTAAACACTCAATCTCATTATCGAAGTCGTCGGATTTTTTTACGAGGGTTAAAATCCCTCAGTATGTCTTCCTTCGGAGGGGAAGTAAAGCCGGCGGGCCCACGTCATAGATTTATGGCATGTAAGAGAACCTTCCACTAACTACAATTGTGTGAAACTAAATTTGAAGGTTAGATTTGATTGACGCTCTATTAGTTCCAACGTTCTCCGCCAGGTGAAGGTTTCAGTGGTTTCTAGTAGCCAAGTTCGCAGATAGGTGTCGTTGACGATAGCATTCGGTAGCAAAAGTAGGAACTACTTGAAATTGATCGTCTGCAGTCCTTACCTGAATCACAGATAACACACATTAATACAGCCATCACAATTGACACCGGTTATCAGACAAATTCTACACACACGGGGCTACATGACCGCGTTGTTGCAGCCCCTGAAATGAGGAACCAACCAACCAACATTTAGGAGATATTGACTTGGTAATTTACGTACCATTCTGACTCACGATAGACTGATGATTCTTCATCGGAAACTCAACCATATCCGGTCGATTAGTTTAGAAGTTTGCCTTTTCTACCACTATGAGCGCCAGTGTGAGTCGATACAGAGTTTTACTTAAGCCCTTATAACTATTTCCGGTGTGTAGATTTTTTAAGAAAATAAAAAAATGGAACACATTAAATAAAGAATTAAGTAAATAAGTTAATTTGGCTAGGATTTGAATAAAAAAGAGAGCGAGTAAAGAAAAAAGATATGAGCCGTACAGTAGTCGCATATGATGTGTAACATCTGACATGTTATCCTACCTTGAAGTTGTTACCGTTTTTATTATCCATGACAGTCATCAACACACAAAAGTCTTTTTATTTTTAGCCTATTTTCAATTTTGAAAAAATAGGCTTATGAGATCACCTTTTGTCCGTGTGTGTGTGCGTGTGTGTGTGTGTGTGTGTGTGTGATTCGTGTGTGTGTGTCCCCCTAATAAAATCTAAACGGCAGGAGCGATTTCAATGAAACTCGGAAAGTTCATAGCACTATTTCCGGCGACCTCGACCGTGCCCTTCAAATTTTGTTACGACTCACCAATCCAACATGGCGGCTGTGCGAAATATTTCACCAGCATTCAATATCTCCGAAACTATTACCGATATTACCCTGACATTTTCTATGGTGATAGAGGGAACTACTATAGGTTCACTTATGTGACTTTTGAAACCCTGGTAACTACAAAACTAACATGGCGGCCAAGCGAATTCGCGACTTTTAAATAGACGTTTCTCGCAATTTGACCAACCAAACGCAATGAAACTTGGTACAGTATATGATTATATACATTGTAATGCACCGACATCTAACTTCGTTCAATTGTTTACATAATCACAAGATGGCGGATGTGCGAAATATTTCACCGGCATTCTATATCTCTGAAACTATTAGCGGTATCTCCCTAAAATTTTGTACTGAGATAAAGGGCACTACTGGAAGTCCATCTATAAGATTTTCAAAAACCGGTTAACTACAAAACGAACATGGCGGCCAAGCGAATTTGAACATTTTAAATAGACCTTTCTCGCGATTTAATGTTCCAAGCGCACTGAAACCTGGTACAGGAAATATTTATACACATTGTAATCCACTGGTATCTAATTTAGTTCAATTGTTTACATAACCTCAAGATGGCGGCAGTGCGAATTTTAAAATTAAGTTTTTATTTCTTGTGATGTAGTCATGCGATCGAAGTGAAAGTTTGAATAATGAACCTACGCAATAATTTTCCTTTAATGGTACATGACTCCATGGCCTATACATTGAACAATCCAACATGGCGACCATCCGAAATATTTAGACGATACTGAATATCTACGAATCTATTTTAGCAATCAAACTGCATTTTTTAATGTTCATAGCGGCTATGAACTTAAGTTCACCTATAGGACTTTAAATAACCTGGTGATCACAAATCCAACATGGCGGTGACGCGAATTATAAATATTCACATGGACGTTTCTCGCAATTTAACCATCCGCGTGCAGTGAAACTTGGTACAGTAAATCTTTATCCGAATGTTAATCCACTGGCATCTAATTTATTTCAATTGTTTCCATAACCTCAAGATGGCAGCTGTGAAAAATTTTTAAATCTCCTTGTTTTTTCTTGTGTCCTAATCATGCGATTGAAATTTGAATACTACACGTTCACAATAATCTTCATGTAACAGTACATAACTCTAGGACCTACATATATAAAATCCTACATGGCGACCATCCGAAATATTTAGTCGGTTCTCAATATCTACGAATCTATTACAGCAATCAAACTGAAATTGTGTATGTTGATAGTGGCAATTAACATAAGTAGGATATATGAAAATAGGCTGTATAGTTCTTCACGGAACTACTTGTTTATACTCTCATAATACATAACAATTCCAAGACTCTCTTTTTTTTCTTCACTGCCTATTTGATATTTCTACTCTCGCACTGCCTTCTTGATACTCTGCTGTTATATCACTCTCCTGCTAGTAACTAAGTTACGTAGGACACTGGGAAGTGCTTGCTGCTGGAAATGTCATTAAAATATGTTGACATTTAAGTTCCATTTAGTCCTCTCCATTTCAAAATATCTCAATGAAAATTCATAATCATAACTGAGGAACCTTTCCAAACAAGATTATGTAAATAAAATACCATATATTTAAAAGCCTTTTAGGGGAGAGACTTTTTTTCACTTCCTTATAAAAACATTTAGAAGCATTTGTCTACCAGTTAGGTACATATTTCTCAGAAACTAGTGGTCAGATTCCAACAAAAATTTTATAGATGATTTCCAAGACCCTGTTTGATATAGTCGGTGAAATATAAAGTTAAAATCTTCCTCCACGCATTTTAAAAATAAAATTGTTTACATACATTAATTTTTAACAACATTTTTAGTAACTTTCAATTTTTTCTGGACACTGATCTGAATATAATCACCATATCTTTCACCGGCTGTGTTGTACTCAAGCCTGTTAATAACTAGAAAAAATCAGACCTGTATCAGAAATAGGGCTTGAGAAAAGTGAACCTAAATAAAGAAAATATCGACTTTTGGAAAAACATAAAAAACTACAAACTTGTCAATTTCTCTAATTTCTACACTATTTACATTGTCACAGTACTTACACTTGGTGAACTGCTTTATCAAGTCTGACAGCAGAAATAAATCAACAACCACATATCCATGAGAAGGTTTCACATGATTTACGAAGAAAGTATTATCACTATGATTCTCCAATGAAGTCAATTTCTTCTTGGAGGCACTAACAGGTACATTCGTAGGGTATTCCATTGTTCCACTGCAACTGTTTCCTTTAGTAGCAACACGGCAATAATACTTTCCCTTCCCAAATTTCTTAATTCTGCCCATACTCATAAACTACATACACAATATCATGGCAAAACTAATAAAAACACGTCACTTTCAATAACTTTCTAACCAAAACACACTTCATGTAAACATGCAACTGAAAGGCGGGAAATACGCTGTTCATTTGTTTTTATGGCCTTCATAACTACTACTTAGTGGCCAGTTGACATTTACCAAAGAATAAAGAGAATTGTTTCAACTGCAGCAGTTATTTACAATTGCGTGACCATTGCAAGCTTGAAAGGAGGGCGTGGCTGTACAGACGCCATATTTAAATGACCGATTTGGTGACTTTAAATTGTGATAATGTAAAAATTAATTATATCTGCATAAAGAGCACACTCCAGGGAATTATATCACACACACAAAAAAAAATTGACAGCAAAACACTTCCCAGTGTCCTTCCGAGACTGACTTTTTCTGCACTGCCTACTTGATATTTCTACTCTCGCACTGCCTTGCTGATACTCTGCTGTTACAAAGTAATCCGTATGTGATAAACATTCCACATGGTACCACTGCCAGTTGGATCACACCCCTCCTGGCTGCTTTAGCGTCTTACACACTTCCGTCCGATCCACTTAAGTCCCATTTTTCAAAATCACTCCCACAAAAATATCCAGCAACCGAGTGGAAAGATGTTACACATCAACAAATAATTTTACGCTGTTCTCTTGGGACTGCATTTAGGCCGGAAGTGATTTTCGAAATTTGGTTTTTTAGTTTGATACAGTTCCCCAGAACTCACAGTTTGAAATATTTCCGGGGCCTTTAGACGTTCAACGTTTGACACAATTGAGGAAATTGCTTAATATTACGTTTCTTGCTAAGATGGGAACCGCTACTTTGTCTGCTGAGATATGTTTTCAATATTAAAATAACGACATCTACAGGGAGTCCGGGAATGTTCTGGGGGCGTGGTGGCTCAGCGGTCTAGCTGTATGCCTCTCACCAAGGCGGTCCGGGTTCGATTCCCGGTCAATGCATGTGAGATTTTCGAAGTGAAATGCCATGTCCTGTGGTTCGGATTCCACGTAAAAAGGAGGTCCCGTGGCTCATGATCTCGAGATTAACGGTCACGTTAAACTACAAGCTTCCTTCCTTCCTTCCCGGGAATGTTCTCTGCAGTGGCTACGTGCAGCTGCGAGTGGTTGCGTCATCAGTTCAGTTGGCAGCACAGTGTCCTTGATAGGGTGAAGGCCACATCTGTGGACTGTGGAATTCGTCAGTGCGTATAGTTAGATTATTGGAAGAGTGCTACAGTATGTTATGAATGGCTGTGGTGAGTATGAAGTTTACTGTTTGTTTGTTATGTTTAGGGCCCGGATGTTGATGACATGTCATCTTTTTACTGAGCTGTCTGAAACAATGCTCAAGTACATAGAAACGCCGGATGGGCGTGTGATTTTTATTTTGCATCTTTTTGCAGTTTTTGCTATTTTTTCATTATAAGAGCATTTTTTTAAGTTTGGTAGATTTTTTTGTCATATTTTAGAGAAATCGGCCTATTAAGTTTTTTTTTAATTTTTTCAATTTAGTCATGTCACAGCTTTATATGAGGCAGTTACGTCTCTCAGAGTTAAGAAGAAGCTAGTAGCTATGAACATGAACCTTTTGTTAAGTGCTAGAAATCTATTTTGATTGACTTTTCAGTTTGAGCTTCAGATGTCATTTTTGAAATATTGGTGAGTTTATTATAATAAGATCATTTTCTCCATTTTATAGTGTATTTTTAGGTCATTTATTACAGTCATTTTTGAAAAATTTCAGTGCATCTTTTAAACTTTTTTACGGCGTCAACATCCGGGCTCTAGTTATGATACAAGCGACAGCAGTGCTGCCAACGTAACTGGTGACGTAATCTCACGCAGCAGCTTGTAGGCACTGCGTAGAACATTCCCGGACTCCCTGTATACGAGCCATTTGTCTAGAGCAGGGGTTCTCAACCTTTCAGACACTGCGACCCCCTTTTTAGGCTGAGTATTTTGGCGACCCCCCTCCCTAAGTTTTATCGTTAAAACAATAATTAAAATATTACAATAATTGTTAAATTTTATTCATAAAAAACACTTGTAACTCATCATCATCCTCCTTTCATGTGTTAGACCTAGAAGAAATGTTACGGTCTACACAAAAGATTTGAATTTTCACGCCATCTTTTCCTGGGGCGACCTAGAGATCTCTTCCAACCCGGGCAGTAGTTGACGACTGCTTTAGGGATCCTGCTTCTGTCCATCTGGTTGAGGTGTCCTAGCCAATTTCTTTGGTATTCATGGATGTATTCCAATATACTGTAGGTCTGCTGTTAAGACCATTCAGCACTTGTGTGTTTCGTATGTGATCCCACTTACCTAGTGACTCCAGCTGTTCGTTGCATATATTTCATTTCGGCGGTAGTTATTCGTCTCTCATCGCATTTTCTCAGGGTCCACGCTTCGCTACCATAACACGTGTAACTAATATTAATAAACATTAATTTAAGAATTGGTTAATTCCAAAGAAGCATCCGTGGTTTAGGAGGCAGCACACTGGCCTCTCACCGCTGGGTCCGTGGTTAAAACCCCAGTCACTCCATGTGAGATTTGTGCTGGACAAAGCGGAGGCAGACAGGTTTTTCTCCGGGAACTCCGGTTTTCCCTGTCACAAATTTCATTCAAGCAACACCCTCCACTATCATTTCATTTCATCTGTCATTGATTTAATCATTGCCCCAGAGGAGTGCGACAGGCTTCGGCAGCCGGCACAATTCATATCCTCGCCGCTAGATGGGGGCTTCATTCATTCCATTCCTTGACCCGGTCGGTCGACTGGAAGCAGGCAGTAGATTTTCATTCCAAAGAAGCTCAAGTTTCTCATTAATATAATAAAAAAAACGTTAAAGTTTAATACAGTGTGAGTGTATTCTTGTTTTAATAAAATCTACAACAATAATTAATTTTTAAACTTTTTCTACGTATATCGAAACCCCCTTAGACACATCCTGCGACTCCCCCCAGGGGGTCGCGACCCACCGTTTGAGAACCCCTGGTCTAGAGAATAAGTCTATCTGCATTATCCATCCCAGATAATAGAGCTCCCGTCTACTTGCTGACCGCCTGAGGATAATTACTTCGAATTTAACAAGACAAGTCTTCAACATTTTCTTTCAACCAAACATTTTAGAGCGGGATTTGAACACCCCCCTCGAAATTCCTTTCAATATCATCATAGTTAAAACCCTATCAGCGTTTGATAGCTGTGATGTGATTAATATTGTGTGTAAGTATGTAATTAATGTGTGTGCTGATGTGTTTGAGTACCGCAATGGTTGTGGTTACTAGCGCAATATATTGGTGGGCTTAGCTAATTGCCGAGGATATGTACCTCTCTACGCTTAATTACAGGTGATGAAGGCCTCATCTCTTGTAAAATTCCAATCCGGAAATAAACTAGTCCCCCCTTCGGATCTCCGGTTGGGGACTACTCAAGAGGAGGTTGACATCACAGAAATGACAAAGAGGAAATCCGACTTTCTATGAACCTGAGCGTGGAATGTTAGAAGTCTGAAAGGCAGTGGAAGGATAGAAAACTTATAAAGGGAAATGGATAGGTTGAGGTTGGATTTGCTTGGGATTAGTAAAGTGCGCTGGCAGGAAGAACAGACTATTGGTCAGAAGCAGGGGCGGATCCAGACACTGATCTTGGAGGGGGCGGTCATGATATCTGTCCTCAAAATGGAGGGGGGGGGGGGTAATATACCATAATGCAAATTTTAAAAGTTAACAATAAACATCGAATCATTTGCGCATACTTTTACCAAAATGTCATTTTTTTTTTTGAAATGTGAAATTTTTGGTTACTTACCTACTTTCTGTGTGGTTACTAAACAATATTTTGTTTGCTCATACTTATCTATACTTACGTACACTCTATCAGTATCGGACTGGCCCTAAGAGCCCTCGAAGGGGGCGGGAGAGTAGGGGCCTCCCCCCCCCCCTCCACCCCCACCCTCACCCACCCTCTCCCCAGTGACTTGCTCCAATTTTCACGCTGAAAATATTTTTATGCTGAGTTTACTGACACGGGGATCGCGAGCATTGAAATACTGTGATCGTAATGAGCCCCCTTCGGAACTTACCCCCCCCCCCCCTTTCCCTATTTTTAGATACAATATAATAAGCTGATTTTAGAGGCCTACTCTCACAAGGGCCGAGGTCATTAATTTTAAGGCCCCGATGCCCCTTGATGCCTCAGATGCCTTGAATGGTCCGAGGGGTGTCAAAAGTCCCCCGAACCTCCTCATAGGTAATGATTGACTTTGTCCCCTTTGCGAGTAGCCCTCCCTCTCTTAAGTTGTAAACAAAGACGCAGAATATCTTAGCTAGCTAATAACTGGGGTCACAGGCCTATTTGCGCAAGGGCCTAAGGGCGGGCCTCGGCACTCATAGTCTCCTGGCAATGGGCCTCGATGGGAACTCCCGTTCTTCCCAAATGGCCAGTCCGACACTGCTCTCTATATTATCATTTGCCATGCCAATAATATCGCTGGAGCGCTTTCGTAAAGATAGACTTTTAATTTTATCCAATACGCTATCATACCGGGTTCATAATTTATAGTTAATGTATTAATGTAATTAAAGGGTAGGAGGGTAAAATCAGATTTATATAGTTTACTGACTGACAACCGTAAAAAAATAATTATATTGCTTAGACAATAGCTTCAAGATTAAATAAAAACCCGGCTCGAGGCCCGAGGAATTTTAATCGATCGACGAGAAAAAGATCGTTAAAGACACGATTTAATCAGATTTACGGGAGTTTAAAACTATATTTAACCTTTATTTTAGGGGTATAGGTTGAGCGAATTAAGAATAAGGCTACCCGAAATTATGACAGGTACATGTGTATTGCTAATTTACGTAAATATTACAAATACAGCAATTTTGCTCGTAAAAACAATTTTAAGCTAAACAACAAACTCTAGGCGCCGGTTTGTTTTTTTCGCATACCGATCAATCACGCGAGATGGGTCAACATAAACATCGTAGTGGATGTGCAACAAAGCAAGTCCGTTTAATCGTTCATCGGACATAGTTGACCGCAACCACGTCTTCAGCCTTCTCAAAGAAGAATATGACCTTTCCGAAGAAGCGGCGCTGACGGGTAAAGTAAAGGAAGGAAGGAAGCTTGTAGTTTAACGTGACCGTTAATCTCGCGATCATAAGCCACGGGACCTCCGTTTAACGTGGAATCCGAACCACAGGACATGGCATTTCACATCGAAAATCTCACATGCATTGACCGGGAATCGAACCCGGTCCGCCTTGGTGAGAGGCATACAGCTAGACCACTGAGCCACCACGCCCCCGCTGACGGGTAAAGTAGCATAAATCTTGAGACATCGATGAATACTGGGGTACAACTCTTTATCGCAGGCAATTAAAGCTTCCATAGCTTTCTTTGGGATGGTTGATCCCCGATTCAAGCTCCCGGGACCACTTTACCTTCCACATACGAAGTTCAGCCTGTAGAAGCCTTGCCGCCGACGCGGCAGAATGTTGATTGAGAAGTTTGAAGTACTTTGCAGCGATTGTGTCCACATCCGCTGACGTCCATGATGATATTGGCATCATTGCTGATAGGCTGTGTAACTCTTGCGTTGCTTTAGGGAAGCGAGTGTTTAGGTCTTCTAGGACGTAGTCTAAAATGGGTATGAAAACGGCCCGGCGATAGTAGTCTTCTACGGTTGACGCTGGATGATTTTCGCGGTGCTTTTGCAGTTGTGCGATGCGTGGGAGCAGACGTTCGGTTCCAAGTTGTTTTGCCAGAGCTTCTGATTCTTGGAAGAGCTCAGCAAATTGTGTTTTGCACTCTTCGCGCCTCTTGCTCAACACATTAGTAGTGTCGTCTAGCGCATCCTGGGCTTCCTTCAAGTCTATTTGCCCTTTTTTGAAACAAAATGCTGAGTGTTTTAGTGTCTCCAAGGATTTCTGACAAGCAAATGACGATAACTATAAAATCACTCTCACAAAGAGCAGCTATGAGCGTTTTTGCCTTAGAAGCACTTTCTGAGTCTTTCCATAAAGTAATCGAGTCTAATCTCTCGACTATGTTCGGGAGTAAAGAGCGAAATTGTACAAAACCGTCGTGCCGTTCGATCCACCGCGTCTCACAAAGTCCACATAAAAGTTCACCTAGAGTTGCTTTAAATACATAGGAGCGTTTTGAGGACGAATCAATGGACGTAATAGTGGCCTTCATAACTCCTATTGCATTTCGCACGGCGACGACTTTCGAGGACTTCGAAATAGACAAATTCAGAGCGTGATTATAACAAGGGCACCTAACGGCATGTTCTGCCTCGGTTTGCTCCACGGCGACAACACCACAAGCTACTGACGTCATGATAGCGCACCCGTCAGTACCAACGCCAACAAACCGACATAGGACAAGACTGTGATACTTGAGAATACTCAACACAGTTTTACCCACATCTCTGCCGGTTACGGTAGGCTCTGGGACTCCTTTGGTTTCTTGTTTCTTGCTGGTTCTCTCTTTGGTTTGCGGTTTCTTTTTCTCCTCTATAGTTCTTGCATCTGCATCTTCATCTCTTGTTTGTTGGTCGTATTCATCTTCATCCTCTGGTTCTGCTACATTTTTCTTCTTTTTCTTGATAGTAGGCTCTGCAACTTGTTTCTTGGCTTTATTTTTGGCTTTAAATTTTCTCTTCGAATCCTCCTTAGTTTCTTCTCCATCTTTATCTCTTGCTTGTGGATTTCTTCTTCGGTTTCTGCTTTCTTTGGTTCTTTTCCTTCCTGTAGCTCTCGCTCGGTTTCTGTTTCCGTCACGCTGTTTGCTTTTTCAATATTGTCATCATTTAGCATCTCTTCTCCAGTTTTCGGATTTGGCGATTCTTGCGCTAGCCCTTCAGTATTAATTTTATTTGTCTATCGACATTCCCTTCGTTTCGGGCGATATTTTCCTGTTCGGATACTGGGATTTCGTCTTTTTTTTCTTCCTTTTACTTTCCATTTTATTACGTCTTTTCCATTTAAACGGTTGTGCACTGTTTCTCGGAGATTTATAAAGCTTATGAAGTCTTCATACAATTTACCTCGATAGACATATCTCAAGCGCGGGTGGAGCGGGCCGAAGGGGATTGTTCGTTTGTACTCGGCTCCGTTCGGACAGGCGGCGCGGCGGCAGCGCTGTGCTCAGTCTGCTCGGCTCGTCACAATAGCAACAGTGCGAGTGGGGTAGCGAGAAGAAAACGTCGCGGCTAGGTAATTTAATTTATATTGCACGATTATTAACTGAATACTAGTTAGGTTAAAATCGTTGTTTATAGTTCGTTTGGTGCGTCTCCTCCTTCGCTTCTCTCCTTCCTCTTCTCTCCTCTCCTTTCCTTTCTCTTTTTCCCTCTTTTCTTTTCTCTTAGGGGGGGGGGGGGGGACGATCGCCCCCCATCGCCCCCCCCTGGATCCGCCCCTGGTCAGAAGACTATAGGATCATTAGCACTAAATCAAACAATGGCTACGTGGGGGTAGGTCTCATATTGGACAGCGGCTGGAATATTATGAGCATTATAGTGAACGGATTATTGTAGCTAAAATCAATACAAAACCTACGTGAACCACAGTAGTACAAGTCTATATGCCGACCAGTCAAACTTATGATAAAGATGTTGAAAAGGTTTAAGAAGAAATAGGTAAAATTCTGAGGTATGTCAAGGGAGACAAACATGTTATAGTAATGGGAGATTGGAATGCTGTGGTAGGAAAAAGAATAGAAAGGAAGACAGTAGGAGAAAGAATGATAGAGTAAGTAGGATGATGGCATTCTGCACTGAGCACGAGTTGGTCATAGCTAACACCTTATTCAATAACCACAATAGAAGAATATACACATGGATGAGACCAGTAGATACACGACGTTTCAAAATGGACTTCATTATGGGCAAGCAGAGATTTCGAAACCAGAATTTGGATTTCAAAACATATCTCGGAGCTGACATAAACTCCGACTACAGATTAAAGTTAAAGAAACTGAAGAAAAGTCAAAAGCCAAAAAGGTGGGCAATAGACAAATAGAAAGACAAGGACGTGAACGAAAGATTCAAGACGAGTGTAAAGGAAGGACTTATGAAGAACCCTGAGCAAACTTCAAATGAAGAGGAATGTGCACTTTTGAAGAATGAGATAACAAAATCCACAGATGAAAACATTGTTAGGAAAGAAATAATAGTTAGAAAACCGTGGATCACGCAGGGTATAAGCCTTCTGGAATTAATGGACAAAAGGTGGGAGCACAAGAGTGCAAGAGATGAAAGGGGGGAAAGCAGAATACAGACGTCTGAGAAATGTGGTTCGCAAGAAGTTCAAGGAAGCGAAAGAAGAATGGTAGAAAGAGAAATGTGTAAGTATAGAAAACTGTCTGAAAATAGGAAAAGTATATACAGCTTATTGAAGATTAAGAGTACTTTTGGGGAAAGGAAAACTAAGTGCTGTGATATTAAGGACTGAGATGGAAAACATCTAACAGGCTGACAGATGGAAAGCTTACATAGAACGTTGGTTTAGGGGTAAGAAGATTGAGAATCCTGTAATGAAAACGGAAGAGGAAATTGATGAGGATGCGAAAGGAGATATAATATTGAGATCACAATTTGATAGAGCACTAGAAGACTTAAGCAGGAACATAGCACCTGGCCTAGACGATATACCGACTGAATTGCTATGCCACATAGCCTAGGTGATGAACGTTTGATCAGGTCATTTCACTTGGTACGTAGGATTTATGAGAGAGGTGAGGTACCCTCTGATTTCAACAAGAATGTTGTCATCCGTATACCGACGAAAGAAAGAGCTGACAGATGAGAAGATTACCGTACAATCAGCTTGGTCACTCATTCTTCGAAGATCCTGACTAGAATAATTTACAAGAGTATGGAAAGACAGACAGAAACCGAGTTGAGTGAAGACCAATTTGGTTTCAGGGGAAACGTAGGAACAAGGGGAGCCGTACTAAGTCTTGAGCTGATCTTGGAAAGTAGAATAAGGATAGGTAAGACAACGATCATCGCATTTTAAGACTAAGAAACAGTTTTTGATAACGTTGATTGGAGTAAGTTGTTTGACATTTTGAAAACGATTGGAAAAAAGTAAAGGGATAGGAGGGTGATCTTCATTTTATACAGAAACCAGACAGCAGTCATTCGAGCTGAAGGACATGAGAGAAAAGCTGGTATTCAGAAAGGTGTAAGGCAACGCTGTAACTTATTACCCATAATTTTAATCTGTACAAAGTAAAATAACCAGTGATGGATGAAGCAAAGAGGATTAAAAAAGTAGGTTGGCTCAGGTAAGGAAAGCATTTTTACAGAAAATGAATCTATTGACATCTAATATAGATTTAGATATTAGGATGTCAATTTTGAAAGCCCTTGTCTGGAGCGTGACATTTGAACTGTTAGTGCAGCAATGAAAAGGAGAATCGAAGCATTTGAAATGTGGTGTTACAGGAGAATGATGAAGTTAAAATGGATAGATAGAGTAACAAATGAAGAAATATTAAGACGAATGGGCGAGGAGACATGTTTCTAGCGACTGCTAATGAAGAGAAGAGATATGTTAGGAGGACACATACTTACAGTATACACCCGGAATAGCAGACTTAGTTACGGAAGGAAGTGTCAAGGGCAAGAACTGTAGGGGTTGACCAAGGTTAGAATATGCTAAACAGTTTGCCTCTGATGTAAGGTGTGGTAGCTATGTAGAGATGCAACGATTAGTTCTGGACATGGAGGATTGGAGCGCTGCATCAAACCAGCCAAAAGACTGAAGACTCAAACAACAGGATGGTCAAGGAAGTACCGTAATAGCCGAGTGGTCTAAGGCACGGCACAATATGTTGGTGGGCCTAACTAATTCCATTGTTAGGATTGGTCAGTGACCTACTTCAATAGCCGTGTTCCTGATGACCCATTAGTTTACTAGGCCTCATAATAATGAGCTATGCGAGCTCGAGAGTCTACGAATTACAGTAATTTGATGTGTTATTCTGACTACCAGAAGGGCGTTGATGGTGCACCTTGCCTCTCACCAAGTCAGACTGGGTTTCTTTCCCGGTTAACAGATGTGAGATGTTCGAGTTAAAATGTGACGTTCGGTGGTACGAAATCCTCCTCATGATCGTGAGATTACGGTCAAGTGAAACTACAAGTTTCCTTCCTTTCTTCCTTCCCTCTGTCTTTCGTTACTTCCTTCCTTCTATCCTTTCTTACTTCCTTCTCTCTTTCCTTACTTCCTTCCTTCTATCCTTTCTTCCTTCCTTCTCTCTTTTGTTACTTCCTTCCTTCTCTCCTTGCTTCCTTCCTTCCTTTCTTCCTTCCTTCTCTCCTTGTTTCCTTCCTTCCTTCCTTCTCTCTTTTGTTACTTCCTTCCTTCTCTCCTTGTAACCTTCTTTCCTTCTCTCTTTTGTTACTTCTTTCCTTCTCTCCTTGCTTCCTTCCTTCCTTCCTTCTTTCTCTCCTTGTTTCCTTCATTCCTTTCTTCCTTCCTTCCTTCTCTCTTTTGTTCTTCCTTCCTTCCTTCTCTCCTTGCTTCCTTCCTTCCTTCCTTCTCTCCTTGTTTCCTTCCTTCCTTTCTTCCTTCCTTCCTTCTCTCGTTTGTTACTTCCTTCTCTCCTTGCTTCCTTCCTTCCTTCCTTCTCTCCTTGTTTCCTTCATTTCTTTCTTCCTTCCTTCTCTCTTTTGTTACTTCTCTCCTTCCTTCCTTCCTTCCTTTCTTCCTTCCTTCTCTCCTTGTTTCCTTCATTCCTTTCTTCCTTCCTTCTCTCTATTACTTCCTTCCTTCTCTCCTTGCTTCCTTCTTTCCTTTCTTCCTTCCTTCTCTCCGCGTTTCCTTCCTTCCTTCTCTCCGTGTTTTCTTCCTTCCTTTCTTCCTTCCTTCCTTCTCTATTTTGTTACTTCCTTCCTTCTTTCCTTGCTTCCTTCCTTCCTTCCTTCCTTCCTTCCTTTCTTCCCTCCTTCTCCCTTTCCTTACTTCCATCCTTCCTTTCTTCTACCCTTCCTTTCTTCCTTCCTTCCTTCTCTCTTTTGTTACTTCCTTCCTTCTCTCCTTGCTTCCTTCCTTCCTTTCTTCCTTCCTTCTCTCCTTGTTTCCTTCATTCCTTTCTTCCTTCCTTCCTTCTCTATTTTACTTCCTTCCTTCTCTCCTTGCTTCCTTCCTTTCTTCCTTCCTTCTCTCCGTGTTTCCTTCCTTCCTTTCTTCCTTCCTTCTCTCCGTGTTTCCTTCCTTCCTTTCTTCCTTCATTTCTTCCTTCCTTCCTTCCTTCTCTCTTTTGTTACTTCCTTCCTTCCTTCCTTTCTTCCTTCCTTCTCTCTTTCCTTACTTCCATCCTTCCTTTCTTCTATCCTTCCTTTCTTCCTTCCTTCCTTCTCTCTTTTGTTACTTCCTTCCTTCTCTCCTTGCTTCCTTCCTTCCTTCCTTTCTTCCTTCCTTCTCTCCTTGTTTCCTTCATTCCATTCTTCCTTCCTTCCTTCTCTCTTTTGTTACTTCCTTCTCTCCTTCCTTCCTTCTATCCTTCCCTTTCTTCCTTATTGTTAGTTTGTGGTCGCCCATGCAGTGTCTATTAATAACCCCAATAATCTTTAGGGGCATGAGAACGCCAGCCTGGTGTCCAAGCAGGGGGAAGTAATATGTGTGTGCACTTGTAAACAGACGACGAAGGGCTAACAAAGGCAAGGCGGAATGTAATCATAGCTCATTGGCTCGCGTTGTGTGCCTTTCAACAATCAGGAACTCGTTAAAGGTATGGGCTCACCCACTCTTCCCCCTGACGTTTGATCGCTCTGACAGTTCCAACACACACACTTCATCAACTGCGCACTTTCCCACGATTCAATAAAAACTGCACATGTGCACAAATTAATAGAATTATTTGTAGATTAACATATCCCTCACCGCATTCTGGCTTGTTCAATACCGGTACATTTCTCATCTTCCGTTCCCAAGGTTCAAGTAATGAAACTAGACGCACTCAACTGGTAATTCAGGTGCAAGACACCTTATTTAGAGACAACAATGCTTTTAAAAGCTAACAGGGGCCAAGAAACCCCACAGAATAATAGACTAACTTAATAATAATTATAATAATAATAATAATAATAATAAGATAAATGAACTAAAAGAGATAGCTGAGAAACTAGGGCTTTACAAAAACGGAGATGACGAGCACCAATAAGAACTACATGAAGAAAACACTGAAGACGAAATATGCGAAGGTAAAGGTCACGAAACAGTTTAAATACCTCGGAGAGATCATCAGCAACTATGGAATGGACAAAGAGGCAATAGAAAACGAAGGACTTAGACTATAAAAACTAAACGTCGCCTCCAAAGATATATAGGCTAGAACAAAAGGAACCTATCCATTAACGCAAAAATAAAGCACTACAATGCTGCGGTAAAACCGGTGATCTTATATGGTGTGGAAACGGCCCACCTCGGCGGCTTTAGTGGTGTAGTTGGTAGCATTCAGAGCTTCTATGCCCACGGTCGTGGGTTCAAACCCTGCTGAAGTCGTCGGATGTTTTAAGAGTGTTAACAATCCCTCGGTATGCCTTCATTCGGAGGGGAAGTAAAGCCGGCGGTTCCATGTCATAGATTTATGGCATTAAAAAGAACCTTCCACTAACTACACTTGTGTGAAGCAAAACTTTGTAGGTTAGGTTTGATTAATGCTCTTAAGTTCCATCGTTCGTTACCGGCCGTTGGTTGTGATGGCATCTAGCAGTAGCGAATTTCACAGCTATGTGTCGTGGACGGTAGCATTTGGTAGCGAACGTAGGAACTACTTGAACTTATCGTCTGCAGTCCTTACTTGAATTAGAAACAGATAACACCCACTAATTCAGACAACACAATAACACCGGTTATCAGACAGATTCTACACACACACACACAAAGTACACGGGCCTACATGACCGCGTTGTCGCAGCCCCTAAACTAAAAAACCAACCAACCAACGGCCAACCTGACGAGCTTGGAAAAGCTCTTGAAGATTGATAGGAGAATACCGAGAAGGAATTACGGCCCAAGAGTGGTTCAGGGAAACTACAGACTAAGATCAAACAGGGAGATATACAAAAGGGTGGAAGACCTGGAAACAACGACTGCGTTTCTATGGACACATGGTCAGAATTGATCCAGCAAGGAAAAAAACAAAACAAAAAATTGATAAAATATACGATTTGAAGAGCCAGGGGGGCTGCACAAAGCAGATGAAGGAAGAACTCAGGAGGCTAGGAATCACAGATGAAGACTGTCAAGAAAGACTTTCTAACATAAAGGTTCTTGTGGAAGACAAGAGAGAGCGCAGGGGAGGAGGATGGACAGAAGAGAGAAAGGCGCAACACGCTGAAAGAATGAAGGAAATGTGGAGGAAGAGGGAGGAATAAAGAACGATGAGAAGGAAATGAAGTGATATTTGCGTGGTCCTTAGTTTTGGCTGGTTCGCAAGGAAATAATAATAATAAGTTTAAATACCTGGAAGAAATTATAACATCCAATGTATCAGGAAAATAAGCCTTCACATCGTGCATCAGAAATATCGATATGGCTAACCATTTAAATAAACGGTCAATATCCTTCAACTGCAGTGTCAACCATCCGGAGGTCTTGTACGCTTCCGAATCCCTTACGATAAACAAGGGGCCAAAGAAAGGGAAAGTTTGAGAACGATCTTGGGTCCCGTAAAAGAAAATGGGGAATATAGAAGACAGCATAACCATGAACTGTAGGCCTATACTCATGTGGATACAATTCTGAAAAGAAAGGATTAACTTTTATGGTCTTCTGAAGCGAATGAGCCCAATGGGACAGACCAACCGCCAATGACGTAAGTACGGGTGGTGATCAGGGGGATTAATCCTCTTCCAGAGCCAATTAATAAAAATACGTTATACGATGAACTGTTAATATTTATAAAACCATTCCTCTGATTGATGGCAAACCGCTGTAAATGTACGTTTATACGTTCTAATTCGATAACCTTTCTCCTTACACGTGTAAAATGTTTAGTGTTACCTAAACTTAACACTTGTTTAAGGATAAACGCCTCTTTGCCCCACTCCCTCCCCAGCATGAAGAAAAAGAAAAAAAAAAAAAAAAAAAAAAAAACAGCAGCAGAAAACAACAAACACCAAAAAACATTAAAAAAGCAAAAAAAACAACAAACATGAAACCAAAAAACGCAAGGTAAACATAAAATATCAATAACAAAAGCAAAAGTAGAAAAACAACAAACACAAAACAAAAATCAAAAACACAAAGCCAAAATTGAAAACAAAAGCAAAAAACAACAAACATAGAACCAAAAAACGCAAAGCAAACACAAAATATCAAAAACAAAAGCAAAACCAGAAAACAACAAACACAAACCGAATTCGAAAAACACAAAACAAAAATCGAAAGTAAAAGCCAAAGCAGAAAACAACAAAGATAAAACCAAGAAACGCAAAGCAAACACATAAAAATCAAAAACAAAAGCAAAAATATACAGAAAACCAAAAATAAGAGAAAAAAAACAAGCAATTAACACAACAAAAATCAGACACATAAGGTAAACTAAACTAAAACCATAACAATACTCTTCATAGCTTATTAGTTTAGATTTGACACCGCTCGCCCCCCTCCAGAAGCAAATCCTAGTTACGCCACTGCCAACCACATCATTACTTACTTTCAGTGGAGGAAAACCAAATGGGCCTGGTTCATTGAACCGGATTGTGATCACAAAGAAGTGGGGATTACATCAGCTGACTGACATTCAGAAGCGCATCCCACTCAAGAGAATTCTATTTCAGACTTCTCAATATTCTGGTGGTGATTGTGTTGAAACATAGCTCGTTCATTGCTGTACCTGGTGGCAATAATGGAACTATCCTATGTTTCCTTTTTATTAAAACCCCTCTTGGCACGTCGAAAGGCGGATGTGGATTTCTCCGGACTAAGGAAAATACAGGGTGTATCAAAATGAATATCGGGGTTTTAAGGCTATGTAGTATTTATTACAGTTGACGAATGATTATAAATAATACATCAAATGACAGAGCAACTCAAACAGTTTGTCCTACAAGTGTTCGTACCTGTGCTCATGCACATGCACTGGTTCCTCAGTCAGGCGCGGATCTAGAGTTTGGCTTGGGGGGGGGGGTCAGAGTCAGAGAATCGAAATTGTTAAGAAAAAATGGTATCACTAAAAACGCAATCACAAAATAAACAAACGTACAAAACCAGACCAATATTTTTGCAAGCTACAAGGATAGAAATTTGAAGCGTTTAGCGCAAAAAAAAAATATTCGTACGAATTGCAACGGTGTGTTTTGCGACTTTTACATCGAGCTTCGAGAAAAGTATCAAGGTACGTTACAGTTTCGGCAAGTCGAGTTGGTACCGACAAAGGGAGAAAGTCACAGCTTAAATTGCCAACCAAGCTTGCAGTTTGGACGTCGGCAAAATTTTTGGGTGCGAAAAAAGCCCCAAATTCCCATCCGTGCGTTGCTGCACATTCATCGTGACATCACTATAAACATCGATTCGGTAATCACAAGGTTTGCTAAACAAATTAGACGAGTTGATTTTGTTATATAAATAATCGTTTTCATATAACAGGTTCTAAGTTGTAAATGTGTACAGTTGTAACAGAACATTATAATTGCAATAAAGATATTTTCAGTATTGAATAAAATAAAATAAAAAAACTGTTTTTCAGTTAAAATTCCTTAAGTTTTATTTGTCTGGTTATTGTGTTTTCGTTTTTTGAGTTTGCAAAAAAACTTGGTCTCCGTTTGGGTGGGGGGGGGGGGGGGGTTCATGATCCCCATGATCCCCGCCCCCTTGAATCCGCGCCTGCCCTCAGTCTTCTGTTAGAAGAGCTAGTAGTCAAGACGGCGACTAGGGAGAAAATAGTTCTTTGTGTTTTACAGTTTGCAAGGACCGAATCTGCAGTTACAGTGCAACGTGCGTTCCATGTAACGTGCCGGATGACAGACCTTGTTTCGCATGGCCTCCACGTTCACCTGATCTGATGAAAATGAAAATCCACAGCCTGCTTCCAGTCGACCGACCGGGTCAGGGATGGAATGAATGAAGACCCCATTTAGCGGTGAGGATATGAACTGTGCCAGCTGCCAAAGCCTGTCGCACTCCTCTGAGGCAATGATTAAATGAATGACAGATGGAATCAAATAATAGTGGAGAGTGTTGCTGAAATGAAATTTTGACAGGGAAAACCGGAGTACCCGGAGAAAAACCCGTCTGCCTCCGTTTTGTCCAGCACAGATCTCACATAGAGTGACCGGGATTTGAACCAAGGACCCAGCGGTGAGAGGCTGGCGTGCTGCCGCCTAAGCCACGGAGATCGTTCACCTGATCTGATTTTTACCCCTGGGAGTTCGTAAAGGATCGTGTGTATGTGCCTCCGCTACCAGATGACCTACCCGACTTACGCAACAAGATTGAAGCAGTTGTTGCAACAATTACTCCAGAGACACTGAGCAAGGTTTGGGACGAACTCGGTTATCGACTCGATGTGTGCCGTGTGACGAATGGTGCTCACGTTGAACACTTGAAGGACAAACTGTTGGAGTTGCTCTTTCATTTGATGCATTATTTATAATTGTAAGTTAACTGTAATGAATACTACAAAGCCTTAAAACCCTAATATTTATTTTGGTACACCCTGTATATCAAATTTGTCAATTGCTGTATACCTACAAATGTTCTACATGTTTAGCATACGTGAAGCCCCGTCTTCTTATACGGTGATTCCGAAGACTTGTTGCTCTTGGCGTAACGGTGGGTCATATCATAAATTATTTCAGACGAAGGTTTTAGGTACTTTTTGGAGTATTGTTGATCTAATAAAACTGTTTTTGATATTGAGCCTATTAACCCTTTAACTTATAGGTTAGTGGTCTCCATATTTACCACCTACTATAAGATGCCGATGGTTGAATCTTTCAGTGATACATTTCTGTAAACCAAAATTATATCTTTATTGAAAAAATAAAAAGAAAAAAAAAACAACTTAATTTTGATGTGTAACATCTTTCCACTCGGTTGCTGGATATGTTCGTGGGAGTGATTTTGAAAAATGGGACGGAATTGGATCGGACGGAAGTGGATCGGACGGAGGTGTGTAAGACGCACTGCCAGCTGGATCGCATCTCTTCTGGCTGCGATCCATCTGGCAGTAGTAAGAAGAAACAATGAGCGCCCAGTGTCGGGGATTGGTACCATTACACACTGACGACCATGTGGAATGTATATCTCATATGGATTACTTCAATGTTTGAAGGCGCCAATACAGATATTCCTACAATAAATCATCTTCAAGTTGTCATTCTTTGGTGTAAAAATATTCATTATATCATATTTGCTGAAAACAATATGATTTATTAAGAGTCTGTATTTCAATCTCTGGATAAAAGTGATGGGCATCCACTCCCCGAGTAACTTTGCTCAACACTTTCATACTGAACAGTAAACACTCATGCGAACTCTGGGAACTGGGCTTGCCTTTCATGGACCACTACAAGAATTCCCTTTACAGTCAAGTAGGCGTATTCATAACTAATGTAAAACTAAGTTCCACGCAGGAACATGGAGCATAACAGGTTACTTCCATATTAATACCGGCAAGTGAAATTAAGTAACGGTCTTGTACTCTAAATTTCTGTGGTTGTAATGGCTGCGTTGATAGCGTCTTGGTCTGCAAATAATGAGGTCTCTGGTTCGAACCCCCAGTCCCTGCAATTATTTTTGCAACCAGATATCGATTAAAACGATATCTATCACAACAATATTCGTCATTTTAACAGAATCTATATGAAATTACGATTTATCAAATTTTAATTACAATAGTTTGCACCAAGCAGGAGTTGAGAAATTTGATTGTATTGAACATTATTTCTAGTAGTCTATAGATAGGCTAGAGACTATGGTTTCATGCCTCCTCTCAATTTACAATATAATATGTGATGTTTGTTCAAACAAGTGTGACAGTAGCATATCTCCAATTCAATCTATACATTCATCATAGTACCAGCATGAAAGCGGAGCGTAAATTAACATTTTAAGAATGTCCAAGCTGTGTAGTATACGAGTACTGTAGGATAACATGTCAGATGACTTCACATACATTTCATCTCAATTTCATAGTTGGATAACATGTCAGATGTTACACATCATATGCGACTACTGTAAGGCTGGAATCTTTCTTTTTAATATGATAGTAAACATCATAATAAAGAACATAAATATGGTCGTAAATTTTAAAAATAAATAAGCTTATAAATTTTAAAATTATAGTTTAATAATTTTAAAATCTTAATTTTAAGCTTAAACAAATAATATGGAAATAAAAATGTTAATGAAAACACAAATTAAACTGCAAGGAAAATTCGTCAAAGCCAAAAGCAGTCGTCTTTCCAAGAATGATCCTCCATTCAATGGAAAGGAATTGGAGTGATGCATTTCGTTCAATTTGCGCCGGCAAACAACTTCATGACTGATAAGATTAATTTGACATCTTCAGAATGGACAGTTCTCTTAAAGCTAAATGTAAATTACGCCAATCTTGGAGGAGTAGGGCCTACCTGGTAATAAGAGAGGATATACGGGCAATTCCCTTTGTAGAAGATGTGCAAAGGAGACTGAAACACCAAGTCATGTAGTTGGAAATTGTCCTTTTGATTCTTTGCTTATTAACAGAAGACATAACAAAGTTAAACATTCATTCAATCATCAACATGCTGAGTAATAAGGGATTTGAATGCTACGAGGAAGTTATGCACATAGAAAGGAATGACCTGATCACTCTTGCTGAGGGTATCACTGCTGACTCTGTGGCCATATTGCAGCACCATATTAGCTTGCCACGGTGGGTGAGTGGATAGCGTGTCGGTCTACTGACCCCAAGATTGCAGGTTCGCTCCTGGCCGTGGTAAGTGACTTTTGAAAGGCGGCAAAAATACGATACGCATGTCATACGATTTGATTTCAGTAGGCCGTGTTCATAATGGTAAAATTAATCTCGGGAGTTTCCGCCAACACAAAGTTCCTCATTTCTCTACTAGAAAGCGCTGTAGTGTTCAAGGAGTTTAGATATCTAACCTTCTTGACTTTCATAGTGATTCAAGGAACAACGAAATTCGACATGCAAGCTACCCTCTGGGTGTCAAATTAAAAAGCTTGCACCCGGCATCCGAGGCCATACGATAGGCCTATTATTATTATTATTATTATTATTATTATTAGCACCATATTTACAAGAATGCCAACACCTGACATTCTAAACAGAAAATATCACTGGATTTTAAATGGTAAAAATAAAGAATGTTTATTAATGAATTGTCCCAACAAGGATTGAGGCCTACATAGATAAGTTTCATAAATTATAAGCCTATATAAACTTTTGAACTGATGTTGGTTTTGCGGTCTGGAGAATGTAAAGCGAAGATATGTCGAAACTATCCAGAAGTCGCAATATGGTTACCCATTCCAATAGGTAGCTTTCTCATGACATCTACCAAAATAGGGGAAACTTAATTTCTAGATGGGTCTCGTATATTGTCTCCGCTTCCTTATTAGCCATCGCAATCCCAAGGGAATAGAGCACGTAGGCATATGCATATGAAACATATGCGAACAGAAACTTTTGTATTGGTGTGTAAGCTACTTGGATTTAGAGTTATCAGTGGAAGGAGAAAGTTATTGGGACGTTATTTATTAACGGCCTGGCCCTATGCTGTTAGGGGTAGCGCGTCTGCTTCATACCCGAAGTTCCCGGGTTCGATCTCCAGCTGCTCCGTCGTGGATTTTAGAAACTGATATGAGGGTTGGAACGGAGTGCACTCAGCCCTGTGAGGACAAATGAGTAGCTGTCTGACAAGTGAGGCAGCGCACCAGTCATGGAGACCAAGATTGACGGCCGAGGATACCCGAAGCTCTGACCACATATCATCCCGAAATCTCTAGGCCAAATGGCTAGGCAGCGGTCACATGGTAGGCTGTGATGCCAAGGGGTTTAGTTTTTGGTCTTTATTGATTAAGGGACTTGGGCATTGAGGTCCATCAGCCTCGAGTTCTTAGGTGTGTGTAGAATTGTCTGATAACCTGTGGCATCATAATACCAGGTGAATCAGCTGCCCCTAATAATATTGCTTTATGCAGCCCAACTAACACGTGTTGTCATGAAGGTCGATATTTCTCTGCCTGCGTCCGGTTTGGAACTAATGCACTGTCAGCATATCCCGCAAACGATACTAGTTACTGCTCGGATCCAAGCTGCGTGAACCTGAGAGGAATGTGGATAGCGGACTATGAGAAGTGATGGTGACGTGTGATGACGTTTCCCGGTCCGTGCGTGGTAACACAACCAAATACATTGGTCGGTGACTCACTCACTCATTAACAACACCACAGTCGTTGGAGCAACGTCCCTATATTAGCAGTATTGGAATAGAAAGGAATACCAGATATCATGGCGGGCTATTGACAGGCCCTTCTCGTCTCGCCTGCCCCTTCCCTGCCCCTTCCCTTCACCCCGCATGTTCACAGAGCTTGGACACGAGCAGTAGTTAGTTAGTTATTGTTGTTTTAAGGGACGGAACTACGAGGTCATCTGCCCCTACAAACGATACTGAGCACCAGGGGCGGCTCCTGATTAAAATTTTAGGGTGAGCCAGATGATACTATTGTTGTTTCATATTAAATATTGTTTTATATTTGGCATTTATTGTTGGCGATATTGCCATTATCATAATTCCACACAGCACAACATTTGAAACGAGTTTAAATACATGGTTGATGCATTAAATACTGTACTCACATGGCTCCCTATTTATAAATTTATAAATAAATTTATAAATATATTCTCTCCTGTGCTTGGATGAAGCACATTTATCTATCAGCTTGGTTGATAAGGTCATAATTATTTCATTTCTTACTTTGTGTTCAGAGCTATAGAAGAAAATGGATTTGTTAATAATGATTCCACTTTCAATTTCCTATGTCACATACAATCGACATATTAGGTTAAATAACTACGTACCGTGCCACAAAAGTTAAAAACACATTTATACAGTAGAAATTAACTTCATCCACAGAACTCACTAACACATCAGATAAATGAAAATGTGTAAATCTATTTTTGTCTTATGTCAGCAAGCTACGAACAATAGACGAATACCTGTTTAAGGGGGTGGGGTGGACCCTTCTCCGTAGTCCAGTTTAACAGAGACAGAAGCAGGAAGTAAAATCGAGAGATCTTCTATTTGCTTCAAAGCAACGCTATGGGCCCAATCTGCTGGCCCTTGAAGATATAGAAAATTCCCTTCATAGCACTGAAGAATTAGCGTGCAAGACAGTGCTATGTCCACTGTTTTCTCACCCGGCCCATGAAGCCATATACTTTACATGGGACTTTCTCTTTAGAGATTCTACAGGGGTAAAACACTTATTTTAAGTTGAGTATCTGCAATATAAAGTAATTTTAAAAGACATTAATTAAATAAAATATTTGCAATGCTGTCTAATGGCCTTGGGTGGCAGGCACCGTGCGACGGCCAGGCCACTGTGTGTGGCCGCCTGTCGAGCATGGCACTGGCGCTAGCAGCAGCCTAGCGCCCAACAAGTGTAATACATTTACACTTTTTAACGTAATCTTCATTATTACTTTCGCGAAAATCAGAGTAGTTGCTGGAAATACTGTCCTTCAATTTCTTAACACACGTTGCACTGACGTAGAAAGTGTTGGTATACTTGGCTGTAATTCATCCTCACTGATATTTCGTATCAGTGCAGTTATTTCGTTCTTGAGAGCCTTCAGGGTACGCGGATTGTTTCTATGTAGCCTAACTTACCTTTTGTTTTAGGTTCCCCACAAGTAAAAATCGTACGGCGCTTACATTAAGGAACACATTTACTCTAGGCCTAAGACTGTAATTAGACTTCTTTCCACTAGGAAAATTTGATGTTTTGATCTATACCTAACCATGTCCACGGGATACGAGATAGACTACAAGAACGGTACTTCACAACAAGTCAATTACCTCAACTACGGCATTTTACCAGCTGCGTATGTAATAAATGTCATGACAGCATCCGGGGCTTCCCGAACTGCTGTTGTAATCGGTGCATGCTATAAATCTGTGTGACCTGTCCGTCGCATGGCCATTGCGAGACTCCGTTCTATTGGAAGGGCCCTCACTGTAGAATAGGCACATGCCACTGGCTGGTCATTGCTTAATGATCCTATCAGCAAGTTTCCTACTTAATCCTAAGCCATGTGGTTGACGTTCAACGCCCAATATCTTCCGGGGTGTGGGGTTGGAAGCTCATTCACTAATTAGTAAAGTTCAGATGTTTAGGACTTAAAGAAACGAGAAATATACAGGCAAGTATGCCCTAAAAATACTGAAATATGATCCAAAAAGAGGTAGTCTACAATACGACACAACTTTCATGCTTTCTAAAAACATGTGTTAATAATGAAGTGATATGTTATTTTTATTATTAATTCTGCATTCAAACCTCAAAAATTATTAAAATCTACGCTGATTTCATGAATAGGCCTACGATAAAAATGTTTTCCTCAAAACTTTATCGCAGAATGTTTCAAGAGACTCGCGGAAAGCAGCATATTCTTAACCTTTTCTCGCGTTAAAAAAGGCGACACAAATCACATTTCCTGTAACTTTTACTAAATAGAAAGAACATTCCCTAAGTTAAAAATATTACTAAGTTTAGTTACAGTTACAGTTAACTATTTTCTGATAGTCTCCAACAATTGGCAAGTTTTTAATTTTTTTTTAGCGCCACAACGCACAGAAACCTTGCGGATACAATATTTTAAGTCCACCACCTACCACTAAAATATTACCAAAATATGGTCTTAAAATATTAATATTGATGAAATATGACAATAACTATGAAAACGACCCAAATATGCATTTATATGCTGCTTGCCACGGTGGGTGAGTGGTCAACTTGTCGGTCTACTAACCCCCAAGCTTGCAGGTTCGCTCCTGGCCATGGCAAGTGATTTTTGAAAGGCGGCAAAAATACAACGCCATGTCATACGATGTTGGCATGTCAAAGAACCCATTAGAATTCAGTAGGCCGTGTTCATAATGGCAAAATTAATCTCGGGAGTTTCCGCCAACACAAAGTTCCTAATTTCTCTACTAGAATGCGCTATAGTGTTCAAGGAGCTTAGATATCTAACCTACTCGACTTTCATAGTGCTTCAAGGAACAACGAAATTCGACATGCAAGCTACCCTTTGAGTGTCAAATAACAAAGGTTGCACCCGGCACCCGAGATCATACAACAATATTATTATTATTATTATTATTATTATTATTATTATTATTATTATTATTATTATTATATGCCCTATAAAATCCACCTAAAAGAATCAGAAACATTAAACTCCTGCTTAATTACAGTCCTTAATGAAAATGTCAAGGAAAAATATATGACATTTCCTAAACATCTGCACCTTAGGCCAACTAATTAATTACCTATTACAAATGTTAATGACGTTATCTCTCTGCTCTCCTTTGACTAAGTGGCTCATTAAGGTGACAGCTCCAGTGATGATGAAACATTAGAACGGTCTGGTGTGAGTTGGGAACTCCACACTCACTTCACGTAATTGACAGGTGAATGTGGGCAGGTACTTCCCTACCTGTGCAATACCTATCCATGTTGTTAAAATTATTTGACATATTCCTGAAGCAAGCATTAAGTTACATAAAGCTGACCAGGGGCAGTGCGTCATTAAGGGCCGTTACGCCGTATTGCACAAAAATTGATTAATTAATAACCTATATTTTAAAATTACTTTAAATTACAGATATTCGAAAATATTTGCAATAATAGCAAATTGTGTAAATCCGTAGGCCTATTGATAGAATATTTTGGCCTGTTTGCCATCTCTTGATGAATGGAGTACATTTGCATTTGTCTGTTGGCACAGGCTAGAGTAAAATGTGGCTTTTCACCAATGTCTCAGTCTCACTCATGGCTGTGATCAGCTGGAAGCTACTGTACTGAGGTATGGGCGGTGCTTAGTGGTGACACTCAGGGCACAGTCAGTGCCTGTGGATGCTGTGAAAAGTTCTACTCATAGGTTTACTACTGATGTACTCACTCAGTGAGGAAAGGAATGGTAAACTACCTCACTCCTCTTCTTGCCTAGTACGCCTTGGGTTTTTGTGGGTATCTACCCGCATAAACTAACGGCGGTGCTTTTTGAGGATCCAACCAGCCTTCGGGCTGACTACCTAACAGACAGATAGAATAATTAAAAACTCTTATGTTATAATATTCGCCAAATCAAAAAAATATTTCCAAAGGATTATCTTTAATGTTATTTCTTAATTAATTCTTAATTCTTATTGTAAGGATATCCATTTCTTAGTTAAGTCTACTTGGGATAAGTTATATTTATGTGCAGAAGAAGAAACCAATGAGTTTCGAAACATTTACACACAGTCTGTAATATATAGACAATTAAGTGTTTTTAAGTAGCCTATTGATTTGGCGAATATTGTAACATAAGTGTTTTTAATTACAGATATTCTACTTCAAATAGTCTAAGTCAGAGATTCCCAATTCAGTTTTTAGCCTACTTTTAACATTTTGCAAAAATGAGGACTTATGAGATCGGGCAAATGTGTGTCTGTCTGTCTGTCTGTCTGTCTGGCTGGCTGTGTGTGTGTGTCCCCCTATCAACTCCTAAACGGCTGCAGCAATCGAAACAAAATTTGGTAGGAGTAAATATCTATACCTGAATATCTCACGTCCATATTTTAATTGATGTCAGTGCTACCAACTGATGAAAAATCGCAATTGAAATTTGAGCTCCATGTTGGATATCTTGGAAGGTATGAATGGGAGGTATTTCAAAATTGGCACAATTATAGATAATAAAATTGCAGTTTAATTTCCATGAGGCCAAACATGGCAGTGTTTCCAAAATGATTGGTCCAAATTTTAAATGCATATAACTTCTACACTCTCAATTGGATTTCAACCAAATTTCGTATGTGCTATGTGTACATAAACATATATTACTGAGCGTAATCTTAAGAGCCACCGGGGCTGACAACTGTTAATAAATGCTCTCAATTTTTAAAATCCAAATACCCATATATCAGAAAGTATGCAAGCCGACAGGTTTAAACTATGCACACGTATAGTGCCTGACATTCTATATTAATTTGGAGTAACTTAATCACGTCAGTGCTACCAACATGATTCTAAGCCTACTGAGAGGTCCAAATTTAAATACATGTAACTTCTATACTATCATTTGGATTTCAACCAAATTTCGTGTGTGCTATGTGTACCATGACAGATATGTATATCATAATTCGTAAGAGTAACCAGGGCTGCCAACTGTTAATAAATACTGTCTCTATTTTTGTTACCCTAATATCAATATATCAGAAAGTATGCAAGCCAATAGCTCTAAACTTTGCATACGTATAGTACCTGGCATTCTAGATTAATTTGGAGTAACTAATATACGTCAGTGCTGCCAACATGATTCTAAGCCAGCTGATAGGTCCAATTTTAAAATGCATGTAACTTCTATACTAACTAATGGATTTCATTCAAAATTGGCACAACAATAGATCATATTATTTCAGATTATTTCTGACCAATACATCCATGACATTGTTGCCAACATGATTTTACGCGCGCTGTTAGATCCAATGTTTAACTGCATGTAACGTCCATGCTATTCATTGGACTTCAACCAAATTTTGTATTCTGTACCTTAAGAGATGGAACTAAGAATATATTCAGTCATCAGGGCTGCCAACTGTGGTGCCCTATTAGGCTACATTATGCCAGGTATACAGTATTTCGAACTAATTAGAAATTTCGATATTAGCAACTTAATTTCGTCATTATTCTAGATAGGTTCATATACTGTAGAATAATCATTGGCATGAAAAGTAGGCTCTTTAGTTCGTCACGGAACTTCTTGTTTTAATATAGAGTCTACAATATGACCGAGAATTTTTTGCCTATAAAAGCAAGGAATAAGATAAAATTGCAAACAAGTAATTTAATTATGTCAAATAATCTTGCCACGAAATCTAGAAATGGGCTAGAAATTGAATAGCGAGGAGATCTTAGAATGTTTCTAACAAAAATGCTCCTGACATCAACAAATTGGTTGAATCTCATCAAATCCATCCCTCACATTAATTAGACATAGGTAGGCTATTCATGTTGTTTAATTAATTTTTTTAAAGTCGTTTACCCTCCAGATTGGTGGAACCCACGGACTCATCGAGGGAACTCACCACTACCGCCTCTACGGGCAGTGTTCTAGAGCTGGGAACATCGAATCGGAAGGGATACAACTGGTGAGGTGGGATTGGCACCTCGCCCAGGCGGCCTCACCTGCAAAGCGAACAGGGGCCTCATGAGGGAAGGTAAGGGATGGTTAGGATGGATAGGTAAGGAAGAGGGAAGGAGGCGGCCGTGGGCTTGAAGAAGGTACCATCCCGGCATTTGCCCGAAGACGAAGTGGGAAACCACGGAAAACCACTTCGAGGACGGCTGAGGGGGAATCGAACCCCCTCTACTCATTTGGGCCACCCGAGGCTGAGTAGACCCCGTAAAAATCCTCATTTCTCAACTTATATGTAGGTATTTGAATGTAGGCTATGTGTTGTTTAGTAACTTAAAGATTTGTCAATTTTTAGCCTACTTTTCACATTTTGCAAAAATGAGGAAAAAGTAGACTTATGAGATCGATCCGGGAAAATGTGTGTGTGTCTGTCTGTCTGTCTGTCCTTCTGTCTGTCTGGCTGTGTGTGTCCCCCCCCCCCTATCAACTCATAAACGGCTGCAGCAATCAAAACCAAATTTAGTATGAGTAAAGATGTGCTCCGGAATATCTCACGTCCATATTTCAAAATGATATCAGTGCTACCAACTGCTGAAACAACGCACTAGGAATTTTAGCTCCATGTTGGATATCTTGCAAGGTATGCATGGGAGCTATTCCAAAATTGGCACACATGTAGATAAGACTATTTCAGTTTAATTTCCAGGAGGCCAACCATGACAGTGTTGCCAAAATAATTTTAAGCCTTCTGATCGGTCCAATGTTTAAATGCATATAACTTCTACACTATCAATTGGATTTCAACCAAATTTTGTATGTAATATCTGTACATAAACAGATATGATTGAGCGTATTCTTAAGAGCCACCAGGGCTGCCAACTGTTAAGCATTGCTCTCTATTTTTTAAAATCCAAATACCAATATATCAGAAAGTATGCAAGCCAACAGCTTTAAACTATGCACACGTATTGTGCCCTTGTATATAACAGCGTCGTATATACGAGAATCAAACTTCGGGGGGCGTTCAGTCCGGGTATGCTTTCACTAGAGCTCAAATACCAGACGGCTGCTTACAAATACAAGGACCATATGCAAAACTACAAACAAGAAATGAGTGAAAAACAAATAAAATTACCACCATTTAATAACTGAATAAAAACAACAAAACATAAAAAATATAACATAAACAAAGTCCACCCTGAACTTTACTCCCACTGTACAAGAATTTACACAGATCTGAGTGGCCTAGAAAGGTCCACTCCAAAGAATTAAAATTGTGGATCAAAATTCCACTTGTCTGATTAATATGTATGCACGCGTATAACTACGCTAGAGAAGAAATAAGTACTTTTGATGGAGATTTGCTCACAGATGGAACAGCCAATATGCTTTCAAACCCCCATACTGCAAACCATTATTATGGCTTTATGGGACACACTCGTAGAATAACATACCAACAATTATAATTTTACTGACACACGCAACCATTTAAAATTTATAAACTAATTGATCTCCATCGAGATCGCAGTGAGTCAGGAAACTCCCAGCAAAACAGAAGCTTGCCCAATGGCTCATATTGCTCAACACATACATGACAAGAACGTGACCGAACATCGAGACCACCCGAGGTCAATGAACATGACAATAAATAAACAAGAAATAAGATGCCTAAAACCCGATGATATTTACATGAAATAAAAGCATGGATAAGCTAACACGCTGGGACTCGATCAATCAAACCGCGAACAGCACCCATTTACCGATTACAATTCTTTTATCATTAAACAGGCTTTATTTTAATATATAAGATAAACACTTACGAAGAACGGAGACCTGGTCCGTGAATACTAATGAGCACAGCTTGCTCCTTATCTGATGGAGTGCGCCGGGTAGAAATACCTTCACTTACCACTCATTAACGTCTGTGTTCAAAACCAGCCCTCCTTGTCGAAGCTTTGAGTCATGCTATTTATAACAAGAGACTAGACAGTCCCGTTACGCCACCTGTTAATCGCGACACAAAATTTCACACACTTCTGCCAATTCCAAAGAATTGCAAGAACATCGTAAAAAAGGATTCCAACATTTTCCTCGCAAGGATTAAATGCTTAACCTGGACATAGCTTCAGACAGAACCAGGGTTCCCGAAAACTCCTATCCCATAAAACATATATTTGCAGACTCAACAAAGCATTTAGTGCAGAACACAACACAAATCTACCACGGGCCGACACTCCAATCAAATATCATAGATTTTGTGTACCAAAACACTAAAAGAGAAACTTCATCAACAAATAAAGTCATTGGGCATATGACCCCTCACTTAACAAAAATGCAACAAACGGCAATTAACACACAAGCCTGTGTAACAATAAAAATCTATACAATAAAAAGATTTCCCACCAATTCTATTATCTACTCTAGTTAATTCAGTTTCGCTTCTGTTATGATATCGGTTCCCAATTTGCGTCGCTTAGCCGCGCATTTTACGGTAGCGACACGCACTCGAGTACGCTTGCCCCGTGTACTTGACATCAACAAAAAAAAACTTCACACAAATAGAATACATGCCACGTTGCTCATGAACTAAATTAAAGTGTGTCAATACCACCAACCAACTACAATAAAACACGAAGACAAAAATAAAATAAAATATTTACACAAAATAATATGTTCCCACAAAACCATAACCAGTTTGTCAAATAATTAAATTATTTAGTACTTATTCCTCTTTCTGCGTCGTCTCATCGAACATCGCCTGACATTCTCTCTCCAAAGTGTTTAGCTCATCTCAGACCACATGGAGCCGTAGAAACGTTGGTTCGATGTCTTTCTCTGGGTCTGGAGTTCCATCTTGACGTTGAATAAAAATAAAATGTTATTTATAGTCACACGTAATTTTCTATCTAAATTTTGCCAATAGTTACTTTATTCACCATTTGTCTAGTGCAAAATTAAACGTAGACTTTCCCTAATAGTTGTAGTCGTGGGAGACTACTAAAATCTTACCGATACACAAATTTCACACTCAGCTGTGCGCACACAACTTTATTATAATGTTTTCAATAATGACCCTATCTCGGATAAATTTAACACAGTATATCTTCACGGTATGGAAAAGAATAAGTGATCACCTCACGGTGTCACCAAGAATCAACCTCGTCGTCACTCAGACGACAGTATTTATGTGAATTTAGCAAAAGGACGGAGGGAGAGGGAAATCTATCACTAACTTCTATAATAATGTGACTATTGGCATGCAACAGGTATCAAACAGTTTGAAAAATTATACAGGTCACAATGGGGCTATCGTGCTCTGGAATCGATCATAGATTTCGTTAATCCAATCTTTCCCGCTTTCAACTTCAAGCCGGCGTCAGACGCTCCCTTGGCGCTAAAATTGGTGACCCTCTCTGATTGGTAGTTCATGACGTCAATATCGCAGTTTAGAACAGAAGCCTCTGTCCTATGATTGGTTGAAAGTTCCTCTCATCTCTCTCATCCAGCAACTATCTTACTCGTAACGCTAGGGTGACAAAGAAATTACGGTCTGAAATGAGTCAGGACCCCAACACACCTTTGTCTGATAAAGTGTCTGTCAAACATTCCGATCTCGTCACTCCTTTGTTTCAGGACTGGGCACGTTCAAACGTACTGTCTCCACATAAGCTTGACATTTCGCAATCCAGTCTGGCCTTCCTGTATGATTCTGGCAGTAAAATCAGAATATAATGAAATGAATAATTAGAATCATTAATATGCGTAGCTTATTAAGGGTTCAGTATATTCTGACATTTTAGCTTAATTTGGAGTAACTTATATACGTCAGTCCTACCAACATGATTATAATCCTGCTGATAGTACCAATTATTAAATACATGTAACTTCTATACTATCAGTTGGATTTCAACCAAATTTCATATGTGTTATGTGTACCATAACAGATATGACTATAAGTATTGTTAAGAGCAATCAGGGCTGCCAACTGTTAATAAATGCTGTCTATTTTTTTTTAACCAAATATCAATATATCAGAAAGTATGCAAGCCAACAGCTCTATACTTTGCACACGTGTAGCACCTGACATTCTAGGTTAATTTGGAGTAATTAATACAAGGCAGTGCTGCCAACATGATTCTATGCCTGATGATATATCCAATTTTAAAATACATGTAACTTCTATACTAACAAATGGATTTCATCCAAAATTGGCACAACAAGATATCATAATATTTCAGATTATTTCTGACCAGCACACGCATGACATTGTTGGTAACATGCTTTTACGCGTGCTGATAGATCCAGTGTCTAACTACATGTAACGTTCATTGGACTTCAAACACATTTTGTTTTCTGTACCTTAAGAGATGGAACTAAGAATATATTCAGTCACCAGGGTTGCCAACTGTAGTGCTCTATTAGGCTACATTATACCAGGTATATTTTGAACTAATTAGATATTTCTATATTACCAACTTAATTTCGTCATTATTCTAGATAGGTTCATATTCTGTAGAATAATCATTGGCATGAAAAGTAGGCTGTATAGTTCTTCACGGAACTTCTTGTTTGAAATGAGGTGGGCGAAAACATGGGCGAAAACAAATTATAGGCTACATCTTGAAAGTTGGCGATGGTCAGAAAATGTTTGGGAAACCCTGGTCTAAGTGCTTTCTTCCTTCTCGAATCTCTAAGAGGAAATTAGCAGGCCTAGTCTTACTTATATACTACATAACTCCTCCATATACCTAACCATGTTCAAGGGATACTAGGCCTACATTACTTCACAACAAGTCTTAATTGTCTCAACTAAGATACTTTGCCAACTGCGTAAGCTAGGCCTATGTAATAAATGTCACGACAGCATCCGGGACTTTCCGACCCACTGTTGTAATCGGTGCAATAGGGGGCTTCGGTGGCGAGGTCGGTAGCAAGCTGAACTTCTATACCCAAGATCGGGGGTTCAAACCCGGTCGAAGTCGTCGGATATTTATGAGCGTTAAAATCCGTCAGTATGCCTTCCTTCGGAGGTTAAGTACAACCGGCGGGCCAATTGTCATAGATTAATGGCATGTAAAGGAACCTACTGCTACAATTGGTATTGTGTAGATAACTTTGTAAGTTATTTGGTTAGAAACGCTCTATCAAGTTCCAACGTTCGCCGCTAGGTGCCAGTGACAGTGGCATTCCTGGTAGCCAAAGTTGGAACTACTTCAAATTCTATTTGATGGGGAGCCTACGTGCGTTCAATTAAAATACCCCGCTATGGCCATTGGCTGCAATTCATATATAATAATAACTCCTCCCTAGCTTAAGTTCCTGGCAGTCTCGTACGGTTTATTGTAATGGCGAGGGCCGCTCCATAGAACCTTCCATGTAAAATATATGGACTAATAATAATAATAAGAAGAATATCGTATGGTCTCGGATGCCGGTTGCAAACTTTGTTATTTGACACCCAGAGGGTAGCTTGCATGTTGAATTTCGTTGTTCCTTGAAACACTATGAAAGTTAAGGAGGTTAGATAGGCTATCTAAGCTCCGTGAACACTATAGCGAGGAATGAGGAACTTCGTGTAGGCGGAAACTCCCGAGATTAATTTTGCCATTATGAACATGGCCTACTGAATTCAAATGCGTTCTTTGACCTGCCAACATCGTATGACGTGCGAGTCGTAATTTTTTCCGCCTTTCAAAAATCACTTAGCACGGCCAGGAGCGAACCTGCAATCCAGGGGTTAGTAGACCGACACGTTAACCACTCACCCACCGTGGCAAGCAGTATATGGACTGAAGGGCAGACTGAGGAAACATTGGACATAACACTGTCTTGCATGCGAATTATTCTGTGCCACGAAAGGATTTACTTTTCTTTTCATGGGCCTGTAGAATCGACCCATAGCCTGGTAGAAGATCTCTCAATTTCCCTTCCTGCTACTGTCTCTTTTTGAAGGTCAAACTGGATTACGGCAGATTAGTCCACCGTACGCCCTTAAACAGGTAGGCTACTTACCCTTTGTTCACAGCTTGCTGACATTAGACAAAAATATATTTATACATTTCCAGTTGTCTGGTGTTCCAAGTACAATACAAGTGTGTTAGTGAGTTCTGTGAATGAGGTTACATTCTATAAATTACTGTAATTTTAATTTTTTGGTACAGTACGCAGTTATTTCATATGCTGATTGTGTGCGACATAGTAAAATGAATGAAGTAGAACTTTTATTAACACATCCATTTTCTTCTATACCTCTGAACCAGTGGCGTAGACAAGGGGTGTTACTAGGGGTTAAAACCCCTTCTTGGAAGTGAAACTTGATTCAATGGGTTGGATCTTTTGAGACAAAAGCCTAATTGTAAAACCAACAGATCTGTTGGATCTATATTCTAATAAACCTCGTCGAAAATTGGACAAGATTGTTATCTCAACATACCATTCGCTTTAAAACTGTTGATGTTGTTCTTCTGTATTTTAATGTTTTCTCTTTTTAGTTTTCCGCAATTTGTAGATTACCGGTACAGGAATAGTATACCATTCATTTATAGGCCTATTGAAAGCCTCCGTGGCTTAGGCGGCAGCACGCCGGCCTCTCACCGCTGGGTCCGTGGTTCAAATCCCGGTCACTCCATGTGAGATCTGTGCTGGACAAAACGGAGGCAGACAGGTTTTTCTCCGGGTACTCCGGTTTTCCCTGTCAAAATTTCATTCCAGCAACACTCTCCACTATCATTTCATTTCATCTGTCATTCATTTAATCATTGTCCCAAAGGAGTGCGTCAGGCCTCGGCAGCCGGCACAGTTCATATCCTCGCCGCTAGATGGGGGCTTCATTCATTCCATTCCTGACCCGGTCGGAGACTGGAAGCAGGCTGTGGATTTTCATTTATAGGCCTATTAGTGTCCTTACAGTCTAATGATAGAATGCGTGCACCACGCAATATTTTGTTACTATAATTCCTCCATTGGTCATTCTTGGTTACGCTACTGCTGTGAACACAAAATTAGAAAATTTTGACCTCATCAACTGAGGCGATAGATAAATTTGCTTTATCCAAGCTTACAATAAACTTATGTGGGCTAACTTAAATAGTGTAGGTTAGGTAGGCTATAGGCCTATATCATAAGCCACATATTCGTGACATAGATTAATAGCCTGAGTGTAAAGCGACTGATGATGGCTTGACGACCCAAACTGGTCATCAAATATTTCATGTAGCCTAATTTCCTTCAGGTTTAGGGAACAACACCCATTGCAGTTTCGGTACAATCATGTTGACCGACTTATTTATTTATTTATCGTATGGCTTTTAGTGCCGGGAGTATCCGAGGACATGTTCGGCTCGCCTGAGTCTGTAGCTGCTTCCAGCGGACACCCTAAAGGGTGAGCTACAATTCCGTTCATTTTCAAGTAGTTCCAACTTTCGCCACCAGATATCAATGATACCTAGTGGTGAACGTTGAAACTTTGATAGAGCGTTCTGACGAAATCTAACCTAACAAATTTTGCTTTACCCAAGTTTAGTCTGTGAAAGGATCTTTTACATGCCATAAATCTATGACATGGGACCGCCGGCTTTACTTCCCCTCCGAAGGAAGGCATACTGAAGGATTTTTAACGCTCTTAAAAAATCCGACGACTTCGGCCGGGTTTGAACCCGCTATCTTGGGCATAGCAGTTCAGCATGCTACCGACTACGCCACCGAAGCCGCTGTTGACCGACTGAAAAGCATTTACATTTCTTTAACGTTTTTCAGCTTCCGTTAACCTGAATAATCTATCAAACATATTGACGATTTCTCGAAATGAGATTACCGAGGGAAATGCCATTGGCTTTGTATTTTGAAGGGCAGTGACTGCCTCTACCAGCACCATGATGTAAGGGTTGGTGGCTTTCCTTTTATCTAGGAGGTCCCGGGTTCGATTCCCAGCTCTACCAGATATTTGAAATCTAACGTGAGGGCTGGAACAGGGAGTACTCAGCATTGTGAGGAAAATTGAGTAGCTGCTTGATGTAAGAAGTAGCATCCTATGGCCAAAACCCAAGGTAATATAGCCCCCACAATCCACAGGCACTGAGATGGGCCACATGCGCAGGGGTAGACTAACTCTCGCCTGCTGTGCCCAAGGTTGCAGGATTGAATCCAGACGCATCAGTGGCCATTTGAGGGAGCCGTTTTTGTAGATACGTCTATACTGGCACGTTTAAGATCCCCTTCGGGGCAAAATTCCAGCACCCAGGTGTCTCTAAAAGCCATGGTAGTTAAACGGGACGTAAAACCAATAACATTACTGAATAACTTACATGCGGTACCAATACATGTCCATTCACGGGGTTAGTTTGAGTGTGCCTCCCCCTGAAACCGGTGCCTATGATCCTAGGTAAGTATGAAGTGTAACGTTTCCGACAGATCGATTGGTGACCGTGAAGAGAATTATCTCAGTTGGAATGAGCCCGCGGTGGATGACGCGCTCAATGATGGCGTCCTGAGCGGCGTCCAAGATGTGAGTACGCTCGTGGCATCTAGCGGTGCCACGCTGAACTCGGAGAACCTGGTAATAGGGCGTGTCTACTTTGGCCCCGCCCATCACGTCTGGCCAGGAGTCTGTTGCCCTCTCCAGGACTCGCCCACAAGCTGAGCATGGCTGCCACGAACAGGTGGCGGATGCGGAGCGCTCTTCAGCGGAACATGTGGCCACTTGGAGTAACAACACACCTTGAATGGAGGTGATTCATTAGCATCTCGCACGGAGCTGTTATGTTCTCGCATTCTGAAATATATGATGAATGAATAGACTATATAAATAATTAAATGAATGGATGAATGAATAGACTATATAAATAATTAAATTAATGAATAAATCAATAAATAAATGAATGAATGAATGAAATCTATGAATAAATGAATGAATGAATAAAAAATGAATGAGTGAATAAAATCTATAAATAAATGAATTAATAAATGAATAAATAAATAAATAAATAAATAAATGAATGAATGAATAAATAAATGAATGAAGATTGAATGAATGACTAAATGAATAAATTACTGAATGAATAAATAAATAAATAAATAAATAAATAAATAAATGAATAAATAAATAAATAAATGAATGAATGAATGAATAAAATGAATGAATAAATAAATAAATAAATAAATAAATGAATAAATAAATGAATGAATAAATAAATGAATGAATGAATAAATAAATAAATAAATAAATAAATAAATAAATAAATAAATATGAAAAAAATAAAAAAAAATGAATGAATGAATAAAACTGAATAAATAAATAAATAAATGAATAAATAAATAAATAAATAAATGAATGAATGAATAAATAAATAAATAAATGAATAAATAAATGAATGAATGAATGAATAAAAATGAATGAATAAATAAATAAATGAATAAATAAATAAATAAATAAATGAATGAATGAATGAATGAATGAATGAATAAATAAATAAATAAATGAATGAATGAATAAATAAATGAATGAATAAATAACTGAATGAATGAATAAATAAATAAATAAATAAATAAATAAATAAATAAATAAATAAATAAATAAATATGAAAAAATAAATAAATAAATAAATGAATGAATAAAACTGAATAAATAAATAAATAAATGAATGAATGAATAAAACTGAATAAATAAATAAATAAATGAATAAATAAATAAATGAATGAATGAATAAATAAATAAATAAATGAATAAATAAATGAATGAATGAATAAATAAAAATGAATGAATAAATAAATAAATGAATAAATGAATAAATAAATAAATGAATGAATGAATGAATAAATAAATAAATAAATGACTGACTGAATGAATGAATGAATAAATAAATGAATGAATAAATGAATGAATGAATAAAAATAAATGAATAAATAAATAAATAAATAAATGAATAAGTAAATGAATGAATAAATAAATAAACAGCATAGGCCTATAGGCTGACTTATTAGGCCTATGGATTTTCTGTACCAAGGCAGCGATGGGTTTCAACAATTCAAAGTAGGCTATCACCAACTAACTAACTAACCCCGTGGCACTACAGCCCATGAAGGGCCTAGGCCTACCAAGCGACCCCCACCCAGCCATTTGGCCTGCGCAGATATTGGGGTGACACGTGGTCAACGCATCGGATCCTCTCGGCCGTTAATCTTGGTTTTCGTGACCAGGGCGCTGCCTCACTGTCAGACAGATACTCAATTGTCCTCACGAGGCCGAGAGCTCCCCGTTCCAGCCCTCACGTCAGTTTCTAAAATCCCTGATAGAACCGGGAATCAAACCCGGGGCCTCTGGGTGAGAGGCAGGCGTGCTACCCCAACACCACGGGGCTGGCCCCAACTTATGATAAGTAAGCCTATTTCTGTATAGTCTACAGTATAAACGTAATTTTCCGTTTGTTCTGTACTCTGGACCTACATGTTGAATTTCACTATTAATTCTGTTCAATTCTGTCCGAAAATGCCCTATTATAATGATAGCTGTCCCTTTGAGCACAGAAGTGGACAGGGGAGGTTGGATAAGAGCCTAAATCTTTGACATTTCCATGCCTGGATGTAACAAAGTTCTAACGAACAAAATCATCAATATTGGGCTCTAAAGTTTATTTTTATGTGCTCTATCAATACTCAGATCTCAGATCGATCGATCAGTTAGGCTATTTAAGGAATTTGAAGATTGATACAGTTCGATCTAATTTCTTTTTTTAGAAACACTCTTTTTGGAACTGTTGCAACTGCACCAGTGTTCAATGGAATTCAATCGTTTGTCTTTATAATGATTCATGGCTTCATGGTTCTTTACGTTTAATTATAGGAATTTCATCACTAATTTGGGAACAGGGAATGGTAATAACCACAGTAGTATACAAATTTCACGTGAAATGTGGAGATAATATCTGAACCGAATAAAAGTGCACTGTGCTTGACGCGGCTGATGTGCTCACGTTGTTACTGGCTTGGGTAATCGTGGCCATCAGCACTGTGTAGCCGACGTAAGTTTTAGCAAACTGAAACTTGATATGTCAGTACAATGAAACTTTCTCTTACGATACGTTAGTCTATTTCTGTACAGTAGGATGAACGAATGTTTCTATTTATTCTGTAATTGAGTTTAGGCCAACTATTCCGATCAGATCGGCTCTCGCTGCTCACGCCAAAAGTGTCAAAGCCGCTGTTTATCTTATGTTTGTAGATTTCTGTAGTCATAAGTCCGTGATTATTTCATACTGTTGGAAAGATGAGGTTTCAAGCTTGCCTGTGCGGTGTCTACTTTTTTCCTTCGAAGTCCGTTACGCGATAGGTTTGAGTTTGTATTCACGCCCTCCCTTTGCGCTCCCCCTAATCACGCACGTTCCCGCCAAAATTGTGGCGCAGTTGTTTTCTCCTTGTTGACGTTTTCTGGCTACAGATGTATCTAAGAACCTTCTACAGCTGGAAACGTAATCTTTCTTCGAATATGACTCCTAGGTGTCCTTAATTTAGACTCAAAATTGATTTTTTACACACACACACACACACACACACACAAATTGAACAATTCTCAGAATAACCTCCATTAAAAAGGTTTCGATGCAGTATTTACCTTTACGAACGTAATATATGAAAGAATGAGGTATTGGTTATAATACAAAGCAAAAATAATGATTCTATCCTTGAAAATGTGGTATTTATGACTTATTTTTGAATAGCCTGCATGATCATTGAAAATGGCTTGGCATTCTTGGCAAGTATTTCAGGAAATGGCTTGGCACTAAGAGGGTTAATTCACTCCAAAGAAGAGCCTAATTGTAACAATGACTGCCCCTTTGAGCAAAGAATTGGATTCTCAGTAAGACTCTATTTCAAAGCGTCTAGTTGATTGGTCTCTGACTTGCAGTTTTTGAATTAACGGCATTTGATTTATTAATAGTGATTTCGCGCCACTTGAGGAGTCGAACTTTTGGGATTCCCAACAGTAGTGTCATCGAAATATAGGCGTATTGTCTATGAAGGGCACGTTAGGTGGCAGGTAAGATACATGGCTGGGAGGCGAGAAATCGCTCGTATTTACAATGGATGGATGAATTAACTAATGAATTCATTAATTAAATGACAAAACAGTCCAAATCCCTGCGAAAAATTGCAGTCTAATTATTACATTACAGTAGACTGTTATTTACTTTTACCCTACTTGCATAAAATCATTTTCAGTACAAAAGTAGCTCGATTCCTTTAGTGTAAGTCGATAGGTCTAGAGGAATTCACAGGTCTCCTAACCCACACTTTAAAACGTATGAAACATTCATTATAGGCTAATTCAAATCGATCGATACAGTAATAAAATCGCTAAATTAACAATAGCTGACCCAGTTAATAGACCTACACATAGACACAGGCACACTAGCGACCAGAGAATGAACTACAGTTTAATTTCAACCAAATGAATGGCACAGGAGGGTATCCTCACCTTGTTCTGCGCATGCGTCTTAATTCCACTCTGTAGGTTGTCTAAGTTGCTACAACTGCCATCTAGCAGCGTTGAATTAAATCTCTACAAACAGAGCTGAGGAAAATGGACTTACAGTATTTTCATTTAAAAATTAATAGTATTCATTGTATTTTATTTATTCATAGATTGAAAATTGCAATATAAACTGAAAGCTATAGTCAGGGTGTCTACTTTATGGAGGGATTTTTGAAGTTGTGCATCTGGATGTAGGCTAATTTATTCTATGTTTTATTTAAGATGGTGTCATTTTATTCAGTTAACTTGTTTTCACTTCTTTATAAACGCACACGAGCCTCCACTGATGACTTCCTATAATAGCTGTGTTCCCATCAGATAAGTGAGTCTTGGTAAATATCATTAGCCATCCTGTGTGATGTAAGTTACTTGTTGATGGTAATGAAACGAATTAGCCTGGTCTGCGTGCTTACGTTGCATGTTCATACGACATAGCCTACTGGATACGGGAGTCGAGCTTATCATTCTAGCAATTCCCTGCTCATTCACTGTTGACATTGCGAACACTGAGCAATTTTCCAGCTCTCAAACACACTTTGTAGACAGATTACAGCAGCAGTTGAGTATCTTTTAACCCTTAATTTTGTTTTACTTTACTGATTTAAATAGCGTGGTATTTACATTCATATTAATGCAAATGAGGCAAGATACAGACGTAAATATAGTATATTGAGATTTTTTACGCACAAAAATAAAATTATTACCATTATTTTAAGGCTTCAGTCTTTGCTTAAGAAAAAATACCAACTTTCAAGTTTGGCAATTAAATGTAATGTCCTTTAACACACAAATATATCATCTAAATAACAGTAAAATTCAAACTGGTTCCAAACACAATGAAAAGAATCCTGCAAAAGGGTCCAGATGCTCTAATTCTTGTCACTGACGCAGCCATTGCAAACTTTCTTGCTGTGCACTAAGCAGATTGGTAGCTTTCATTCGTAATGCAGGTGGGCTGATATTAGTTCTCTTCTTCTCTGGACACACTTAGCAACATTTTCGTTTGTGGAGGTCAATGTTTTTCCTCCGACTTATTGTTGGGATCTAGATTTTGTTTTAGATTGCGTGCAATCCCGAGCGCCATAGTAGAAAAACTGTCCCCGTGTATTGCTTTTATCAGTTGCCGCTTCCTCACCTTCAGCCTCTGCGCCTTCATTTTCAGATGCGCTTACTTCTGGAGCTATGTCCTGATCACTAGGTATATATTCGGCATCATCTTGGTCTGAATATTCTTCTTCTGAAGCATGCTGTAGATGGGTAACCATGCGCTCTTAGGAGTCTGCCACATTTTGTTGTATCTCTTCATCTGCTTGCAGCCAGCCAGTAACAACATTCTCAACATTCGTGGATTGCACATTATGCCAACTGGGCAGGTTTATAATGGTCCATTATGCCAAGATTCATCAGAATAAAGGCAGATTAGACTCAGTCAGAATGTTTTTAAAAAGTTACGTAGCTGACCTCGTGTGGTCCCACGGACCACGACCAATTAAATACCTACATACCGAAAGACTGCACGTTCACGTCATTTCACCACAGCCTTCCTGGCGCGACTTCAGGAAGGTACTGGGAGGGGGGAGTCGATCGGTGGTAAAATACTCCATTTACGAAGATAAGAAAAACCTCTCAGGTCCCAGGGACCACACAAGGTCAATTAAGGGTTAAGGTAGGACTATTCATATACGTTTGAAATGACGTAGCCTATTTGGATGGAATTTTCACTTTTGTTTTCTTATCAGATTAAAGCTTAATTCTTCTACTTTTAGAAAATGTACATACTGAGCCCGTTAGAGGAGGTTATCCGGGTACCATCCGCCGAAAGAAATGGTACATCGAACGACCCCGACCATTTCTTCAAGGGCTTGCATAGCACGAGAGGCTTGATCCAGGGGATCTGGGTCATTTTTGCACGGAAGACTTCTCATGGACGCCCAAAGAAATACATCCGCAAACACAAAGCTAACAATAAAGAGATCCAGTCTTAAATAAAATTTCGTGCATGATTTATTCACAAAAGAAACCCATAATCTACTTCTGAGGGGTAGAAACGGCTAATCCGCTGATCTAGTTACAAAGGTGAGTCAATCCCTAAAATGAAGTTAAGTAACCCTCGTGAAGCCCTAATTACATGAAAGCAAAAACAACAACTAAGCTAGGCGAGTGGTACGAGAGAAAACTAACGCGAATCAAAGTTACAAGCAAATGACTCGGTATAATTTACATTTAACAGCAAAGCAAATCCAATCCCTAAGTTAGGATGGTACCACGTCCACATTTACAGTTACATTTAATGTCTATCTAAAACCTGACGTGAATAAACATATTACGACGAGACGCGTCGTAATCAAAGAATTATTTGCAAAAGCTAATGATAGTTGACCACAGACTATTAAAAGAACATTGCATAAAATACACTCTTATAAGTAACAGGGTACAATATGGGTAAATGCACTAGGAAATTAATCAATAATCACACAACATAAGCCTGCCTTCGAGAACTGAGATACTGTTTGCACTCAGTCGTCATCTCAAGCGTGTAAATTATGTTGGCAATGCGCAATCATCACTGCGACTTACATGGCTTTGAATCATGCGGGCCATAAGGTACGAACTACTGGTCCCGGAGATTCATGTCGTCGAAAAAGAAAGTGCCAGCTCATTTGAGTTATCATCTCCCACAGGAAATGATGTAGAATCATGGTGTCAACATCAACAACAAGCAAATGGGTACAAATTTACTGGGCTGTAATTAATCAATTAATTAATCCGTCGGTTTAGGAAAATTATGCGTGTGATTTATAATCAAGGTTTATGTAAAGTATTAGATGGTTTAATTTAGGACACCAGTCGTCGGCTGCATGTGATCTCACCAGAGATTCACTCGTAGAACATGACTTCTAAAAGTCAACAACACAATACTCGGAGCGAAGAACTGCTCAAGCAATAATAACAAAGGTTAGGCGTCTTACACCATTTGCACGCAAATAACATCGGTCGCCTAAGCCGCAGCTCATTGACGCCAGAATAAACCAACAATCGTAAGGGGACATTAATCCGCCCGTCCTTGCTACAACTCTGTATTCACAGACACAATAATAACATTAACTAGCCTGACATGATACTAAAAAAAAAACTGGGTCAATTTACATGTGTATTAAACCTTCATTAGAGCTCGCTAGATGATTTACTTCATCAGCACAAAATACAAGGCATTCCTATGAAAGAACATTCCCTCACTCTCATAGTGGTAAACAAATATCAGATGTTCACAGCTCGCATAGCTGTTTCCCAAAGCTTGGTTATATAATCAGAGACATTGACGTTCACATTCCATGTTATAATGACGTCATTAGCAGTATAAAATAGTCAATAAAGTCGTCTCCCACTGAATTCTGGGTAAAACAGGTTATTACCGCAAGCATTTCGCGTGTCAATTTCATTCTACACAACACTGAGAGAGGCGCGGCTTCATTAATATTGCATCTCAAAACTGTACATTCTATCTGACAGAAACACGTAATTCGGTCCTAGTGAGCTCTGCAGATCGCTTAAAAATTGTATATCACTTCCATCATAGTGTCCATCACAGTGCGTTACCCTTTATAACAATATAACGTTTCAAAAATACCAAAGATGATTAAATAGAAGACTATACACTTCTATAGCTTAACTGCTCTGACATCGAAAGATATGTCACTCATCCTATTCATTGAACTTGTAGGTTCTGTGCATTGCTCGGCACATTCACAAAACAAAATAACAAGGTCTAACCTCTACGATGCTGTTTGAAATGATACGCTTGTAGTTTCAACTTTATGTCCCCATCAATCTTACTGGACATGAGTTCGTTCCTCCCAGGAACTTATCGTGGTAAAGAGTACTCACAAAATGTCAACCAAATAGTACAAAAAATAGTCCAGTGTCTGTCGACTGAAAACCGATACGATAATTATGTGTTTCAAAATCAAAATGAGGGGCCTACAGTATAGGGTGTTCCCTAAGTGTTTCAGAAGTTCACATCTTCTGGCTAATGGTGTCCTTTACCTGACACAAAATTCAGCCTTCACCTGGCTGGTCAATTATACACTGAAAAACATACAAATATATATGCACCTGCCGTATAGATCACGGTATCGGTGACTAACAAAGATTGTCCCAGCTCCAAAGAAGAAAAGACATAATCTAGCCCTGCCTAAGTGGTCTACTATCAGTTTCGGTTAAAAGAATAATGACAAGTTATGTCTGCTTGGACAAACCTTGTACAATGGATGAGAATACAGGACTCACAGTGACATTTCCACCTTGTTCACCTTCCAATCTTCAGGTCTCCAATCCTCCTGACATATTAATTGGCAAGACCAAGGGTCCTGCCCTGTCCTCTTCATTCTCCATCACGTACTGTCCCCGATAATCCGGACAGTAGGCTGTCAGAAATCCGCCCCCTCAATCGGATTGCCAATAATCGATTTCACCGGCACAGCTACATCAATGAAAATGGCACTGACAGATACTACCGAGATTAGAGCACAGTAGTTAACATGAAAATTATTGTGGAACACACCAAAATATACGGGGGTTCATACTTACCTTTTACTTACCTATTCAATTTAATCTCGGGTCTGGGTTTTCAACTGGATCACTTAATAGTATGCCCTCACAATAACCTCCACCACGATATTTAAAATGGACCAAGTCGGAGACCAGAAAATTTAAAATGCACAATAATTTATTTCACATAAAGAAAAAAAAATATTTTAACAAAATTTAACAACAAAATATTTATGGCTGTCTGAAGCCATTGTCAATGCAACCATGTCCTCCTGTAGGACTGTAGACTTCACATACAAAAATGCAGCTTTCTCTAGCTCAAAAGAACGTAATAATAATAACAACAATGCACATTGGAATGGATAAGGGAGCTGGGACGAGACATATAGCATTTGTTTCCTTGTTCATGAACTTCATAATTTAGTTCATTGACACACATTTATTAATAACCGCAAGGCCGCTAAGTAGTCGACCTTGACCTGCACCATTCAGTTATCTGGCCACCTGCAATACACCCTAAGCAGTGTTGCATGCTTGCTTCGTCAAATGGACGCAGCTGCCTAACCAGTGTCGCCATATGCTGGCCAACGCAGAGTCTAGCTCTCATTCAAAACAATTTAAATGCTCACATCTCAACTCAAATATTATCACGCAAAATTTATACAAGTTCCGTTCACATTGCAATGGATTACTCTGTTAATCTCAAATCTTATTTAAATGTTTATTCCAATTATCGAACTAGCGTTGTTTAAATGTTAATAGAAAAACGCATAATGTTATATCATAGTGTTCAATAATTATTTAGGGGCCGATAACCTCGATGTTAGGCCCCTTAAAACAACAATTATCATCATCATCATCATCATCAATAATTATTTATAACATTTAGATTGTTCATAACTTAGTCAAACGACAATTGAAAAATTTTTACACGCCTCTATTAATCCCGTTTGTTTCAAATTATTATTATAGATATTTACATAGTTATTTACATTATTTATATTTTTTATATTTGAAATACATTAACCACACGTTTATCCGGTTGATATTTTCTTAAATCGTGGTAATATAATCGACCGATGAAGGTTACTTATATTTAAATTTTAGATTCAGGTTTAATAAGATTTAATAATTATTATTTGTGACGGTAACCTCCATTCAAAATCTATAATTCAATCAATTTATCACTCTTGTTAATTTTAACAGTAACTTCACATGAATAATTTTCAATGGACCTGAACAATACAACTCAGCGGAAACATACCTCGCACAAACGCACAAAATTGGCCCATAATTCATCATATATCTCATTATATATGGCATCAAAATCTTCCACAATACACACAAAAAACCTCCACTTATAAATTCATCATCATCATCAATATTACTGTGGGAACCTCCTTCACTTATTAAAGGGCATTATTCATCAGCGACTTTTACACGTCCACTGAACTAACGATTATACATCCATAGTTCCTCTTTAAAAATTCTTATATTCATCAATTGTATCGAAAGCTGTTATTATATTTAACCTTCGTGGGTTTCATTCATGAAGCGATATGAAGTAAAAATTTGCCAGTCACAAATAAATTTAATAGCAAATACGATTAGACACGTCTCCCTGGTCTATCAAGATGAATTAATCTCATCATAATTATCGCAGTATAAAAATACTATATTCAAGCAAAATTCATTTAACTGCAGAAATAGTCGAATAGAATGCAAATAGACTAGAAAATGCAAACATTATTGTTTCAATCTAGAATTGAGAAAATCTCCTATCAAATGTTCATTACTATAGTATACTGAATAAATCGTATTCAAAGTTCATATTTCATAAAATTGTCTATAATGCAATGGTATTTCAGAATTGACTAAAAATGTCTGTGTTTCAATCATGTTCATAAAAACGACTAGTATTTCCAAGATCGTCGATAAAGTAGTAGATTTTAACGCTCTAAAATCTTTTAATCATTCTTCTTTCTTGAGGATGACAGAAAATTGGTCAAAGTAATTTACTGGAAAGAATTACTTTAATAAAACGACACGCTGTCTGAATTCAAACTTGCCATAGGAAATCGTTAACTTTACAGTCAAATCGTGACTACAAGAAAAATTCAAATTCTCGAAAGAATATTTAACTTCAGTATAAACTGATCCAAAATGTTTAAATATGCAAATGACATAATAATGTCTCAATAAATCGAAGAAAATGGCATAAAGCTGCAAAGTGTACAGAGTACAGAAACATCTAGCAAAAGAATATGGGGCAATCAAATATATGACAGAAAATATGGGAAAGATAGTTGCTCAGATCTCACTAAAATGGCTCAAATAAATCAAGAAACGTTCACGGCTACCTTATCTGTTGGATTGAAGTTCTAGAAGAAAATTTCACAGAAGACTGCTGCTGGTTCCATTTCACCACAGGATAGATGTGCACAGACCTCGAACCTGGAACCTGCGCCCTCGGAGAATAGAACAGCTTCCTCCTCCGGAAATCGCACTGCTCCGTGTAGACGATAGACATCCTTCTGGCAAAACTCTTCTTTGTGTGCTGGGAAAAACCCTTGCCACTCTTGAAAGTTCCCTGAAGTTCTTGTAGAAATCAGCCATGAAGTTCATTGCAAATATTTCCGCAGAAATGTTCATAATTGTGGAGTATGAATTTATTTCCACTGCCATTTGATGTAATTCAGCGATGGATTACGATGCATGAGTGTAGCTGAATGTTCACTACATGCTCGTCTTTGTAGAATGACGATTATCGAAGCTCCATGTTGCTACTTCACACTACTGATGTATGTCCCAATTGCATTAAAGTTTTAGTCTTCCATCTCCACTTCCATTATAATGTTAGTCGAAAGTACTGCCAGATTGTATAGTTCCATTGTAGAATGTAGCGTTGTATCACCAAATGTAATCTTCAGTATCACGGTTGCAATACACGTGTCTGCCGTAGCGTAGAATGTGGTAGTAAAAGTGCTTCTCAGGATTCGAGAAAAACACTTTTCTCTGCAGTCTTTAAATGCGAATATCTTCTGAAGTATTATAATGAAAATGTTCAACTTTCGCACACGCCTCAATATTGTAATGCACTATTGAATTAGTATAAATGCAGTAGCTAATTCTTGATAGATAAACTTGTAGAATCGTTTATGTGTGCGCTCCAACTTCGCCTAGTTTTAGTAACAGTAAAATTGCACTGCTGGATACCCAATACTGTTCGATGCGGTGGGCTCTGCCACGCTTGCTTATGACGATATCCTTGTTCTATCAGAACACGAAGTCAGACTATCAAGTCAGAATAAAACCACGAAGTGAGAAGCTCCTCTCTGCTGTGCAAGGCCTTTTATCAACTTTGAAGGGGCGTATCCATCCCTACCATAGCTTCTTCTTCCATCATTACTCGAAGTTCCAACTTTGGCTATTCTTGACGGATTTTCAGATTTCAAAAACATATAATTAATTTCTTCAAAATTCCAAATCAATGCCATAACTGAAAATAGATTTCCACAATTCTGCATGCCAAAAGTTATTAAATATGGTAGTTTCAGTAATCTCCGTCTCCCTTCAAGCTATCATTCATTGGTTCGAGCCTCTCCTCCAATAGCGTAACTTCTTCCTCAGCACGTTTACTTGCTTCCCTGCGACTGCGTCGTAAATCTAAGATCCTTCTCGAACAAAATCGTGACGTCAGCAAGAATCTAAGCTCAGCCAGCCTACTTGCTCGAGCGTTGCGTCATCCACGCCTACGTCATGAATATACACGTCACAACTATGACGGCCATAACTTTTTTCACATATGCCAATACAGCCACCGTGGTCTCAGTGTAATTCAATTTACGGGGGCAGTACCTGGCTCGTCCTTCACGGTTTTGGTCAAACCTTCCCCCTCGGGCTTGGATTATTTCTTCGGTTCTTCCCTCATCATAAAAGGAGTTATTCCATCTCGAAGCTCACGTGTAGTTGGTGAAATACTCTGATCACGTGGCACATTTTACACTGCATGGTGACTAATTTCACAGAAGCTATAATTTTACGCAGTGCAATGATTATCTCACTGGCTTTACACGAATGCAGGTAGTTACCAAAAATGGCTCTGGTTTGTCCTGCCACAGAGTTTACGATACAACTGGTGGTATCTCTCACAGAATTTACTCACTTCAATATCACAGAAAATCTCGGCAATCACGAAGAAATACATGTGATGCGTGACATTGCCATTACTTGTTTTATTAGTAGCACTCGATGGGCTGTTGTAATACACTGAAGATTTAATATTTCGCCTGTCTTTAGACAGCGTGGTGGAATTCACGTGGTGAAGCTAAAAATGTTGGATTTTACTAGAAATAAATTCTACTTCGCAAAATATCAATTCACAAGCCTTGCACGGCCAAAATGTATACTTTTCACTTGAATATCGCTGTGCACTCAGCGCGATGGCTGTGGATAATACCCCACACACTTATGGGTGTCCACTTCGTAAAACCGTGGTCTTCGTCAATTATGACGGACAATCTAAGACACGTGTAGTCACTACGGACTATCAAACTGGTGTGTTGAAGCCAGGAACTGCTTCCCGGTTCCAAGGAAGTTGTAAGTCATTGAGCGACTAATTACATTAATCACCGCATATCTGCGGCGTAAATACCTTAACCATAAATGAGATTTACCAATTCCAAATGCACAAATGAATGGTAAATTAAGTAGAATTACATGTGGCACGTTCCTGAGATATGCAGTATCAAAATTGCATGTAGAATATATCCAGGAAGAAAATAAGCTGTCCTCGCCGAAGTCAAAATAGCATATTAATCATCAGGAAGCTTCAGTGTGCGTTCTATCGAACTGAGCACCAGGAGTAAAGATGCTCTCAAAGAAATATTGAAGACATGAGCGGATATGGGCTCAATACATAAGCTACATATACGGTGAGTTTCTCTCATCTGCTGGCCGTCCGGTGCGCATAGCTTATCTGCCTCCCGTTGCTCATCACTCCCCGCTCAGCATAGCATAGTCTAGTTTCTGTGTCGAAACATACCCGTGAAAATGAAACCAAGTTTCGTCCGATAAGAATATTAAATGTGGATCAACTATTTCATCATGAACGTTTCGAAACATCCAATTACAAAAACATTCCCACACACGTGGATGCTGTTCGTGTATTCTAGTGTGACTTCAGTTTCAACATTTTCGTAGCCCGCCAAGAGGAGCTCTTCGAAACCCCGGCTTCTTGTCCAAGTCGTCTTAGGGATTTTGTATGCGTATTTTCTAATTTCTCTGTAATTTCATTTACTTTTTCCTCGTTAAGTACACGTTTTTTAAAACTTCTCTTCTTATCGAGTAAAGAACCAGTTCCCCTAAATTTGTTCATGAGTTTGCGCACGGTCTCCCTATGTGGAGGGCGCACACCTGGAAAATGTGTAATGAAACGTATAACCACTTCCCTGCAAGACTCTGTTTTCACATAATTATCGTACACAAATACCCTTTCCTCTACCTTGTACACATGTGGGGGCATTATGAGAATTATACCCCGAATTAGCACTTCACAACTTGAGAACAATTGGAGCGACAGATCAACACTAATACACGTTCTAAGCACGGACGAGAACTGCGAAGTGTGCGATGTGTAACGGGAAGTGATAAGTCAGCGGGAGGCAGATAAGTTGGGCGCACCGGCCGGCCAACAGATGAGAGAAACTCGATGTACATAGGCTACATATCCAAATCCCGTTGCAGCTATTGCCGGGTCTGGGTGTTTACGAGGACTCTCCAACTTATTGTATCATCCCACCACGTTCCTTCCTCCACTTGATGCCAGTCAACTCACTCCTCTTCTCTCTATACAGACTCTCACTCCTGTACTCCAGCGCATTCCTGGACGCCCTCGAGGTCTTCTTCCATCGATCTTAAGTACTTCCATTATTTTTGGTAACCTTTGCCCGCTCATCCTCTTAACTTGTCCATACCAGCGTAGTCTCTTTTTCTCTACCCCTCTCTCATACTTTCCTGATTTAGTTCTCTTCTAATTCCTACATTTCTTATTCTGTTCAATCTTGTTTCCCCTTTAACTGCTCTGAGATACCTCATTTCACCTGCTTGCAGTCTGCTCCAGTCCCTTTCCGTCATTGTCCATGTTTCTGCTCCATACATGGCAACAGGTGAGTAATACGTCTTATACATCAGGAGTTTTGATTTTTCAGGAACTTCTTTATTCCAAACCAGATGATTTATTGTTTGATAAAAATGTATGGTTTTTATATGTTCCATGCATAAATATGCTCATAAAATAGGCCTAATCTTGTCTAAGCAATAAACCAGATTGAAATAATAATAATAATAATAATAATAATATTATTATTAATAATAATAATAATAATAATAATAATAATAATAATAATAATAATAATAATAATAATAATAATAATAATAATGCGTCGTGGCATGCTGTACAGTCCTTGATTTCGAGCTCCTCGCATTTCCTCTTTTTATGTAAGTTTTACACGTTTATATGGTTAGTTTATGATTTCTATGGTGACTTTTAAGGACTCTTGTCGAAAACAAGTGTGTGTTATAGTGCGTGTGGATATATCAACGTCATAGTCATGAAAATACATCTGCAATATGTTTGTTTACATTCATGTTGTGGTTGCTACATCGTTAGTTACAGTGCCTTATAACCCCAAATGCCTTCTCGAAATTGGTTATGTACGGTGTTGTGTGTGGAATTGGGATGTTTCAAGCCCATTTATTATATACTTCATATCATTTGTGCAGGTAATCGGACTGTTTTTGTGTTAATATTACGAAAGGTGAAGTGTACATCTGCTTAACCTACAAAATTAGGTTACACGTATTTGCTGCATATATTCTTGTAAGTACGGCATTCCTTCTCTGCTGATCGTTTGCAGTTAAATGACGTCCACTGTTGTAATATAAGCAATATCCCTGCAAGATAATTATACCGTATAACCTATCTAATGTGAGTTGTGAGAAATCTGCAATGACAAGGTATGTGCTAACCAGAAATGACGAGGTATACTAAATGGGGTAGGCAGGACTCCACAGCCGTGGTGATGGCAACCTGCCTAGGGGAGGGAAAACCCTGATAACAAACCTTAACTGCAGTGTCTGATCCGTAGCGGACGGCAACAAACAGCGTCTGTTCACCATGTTAGGAGCGGCTGAAGATTAACACCTGGCTGTAGGTTAAAAACGCACCCACCCATAATATGGAGAAAATAAATTTAAAAATTAATGAAAGGCCGCTGCCTGAGGTTCGTCAGGGCATGTCTAGAGCCGGCGATGGATATGACAACAAGCGAATCGTCGGTGGTAGGATGCTGATGAGGCGGGCTCCTGTCGCACAAAAAGATACAGCCCAACGACTACAACAAAGACAACCAACGTCAAGTGCTTTGCCTGCTGAAAGTGCTGTGCCAGAACCACTTCCGGCACTCACCCAAGCAGGGCTGCCAAGAAAGCGCTTAAAATGGTCAATCGTAATGAACGAGACCATAATGCGCATTTATTATAAGGTGACTCGCATTGGAACAGAATTAACTGGATATAAGCAGAAATTATTCAATGAGTTCCATGAAGCATACCCCGAACTCCGGGTGACTGAACAGAGAGTGGCGGACCAATATAGGGCGATAGTCCATAATAATTTAGTGCCAGAAGCAAGACTGAATACAATCAAGCAGGAGGTCAGAAGAGTGTTTGATTGTGATCAAGGAGAGTGAATCAGCCCAAGAGCTCCATGAGCAGGAACAACATCAAGAAGAACAGAATGAGCCAGTCAGTGGCATGCAGCCGGATATACATCATGAAGATGAGTCACATCTTAGCAGATGAAATGATGACGGCAATGACTCAGTTCAATGGAACAGACCCAATGCTTAGACCTGCCTTGCCTCGAGTAAATTCGTCTAGGAAGGTATCAAAAATTTTAAATATCATGAATCAAGCTATCCTACCCAAACACTTGATAGATGAGAACGACTTAGAATATCTTATATAACAAAGGAGAAACTGTTCCGCCTAGTCAATACATTTATTACAACAAGTTATAAACTTGCTATTATATGGTACTTGTTTCGGGGCCTCTAGTACTGGTCCCTTCTTCAGCCATAAATTAAGTTGCAAAATCCAGCATAATTAAATATATCATAATAAACAAGATGTTCAGTAAAGAACATATAGCCTACTTTCTCCTAAATGTATGAGTATAGTTATAACTCGTTATTATCAAAGAGTATAATAGAACTATTCTTTGTTGAAGACCTTAGAAACGATTTACCTCTACCAAACGCCACAACCTAGATAAAAACTGCTACCATCATTGAAGAAAGAATGAAAGAAAGAAAGATAAGAAGTATATCAAGAATGTTATGGATCTGGAGACATAATCGACCGGACTGGCTGCGTGGCTCAGCGGTAACATTCTCGCTTGCTGGGCCCTAGGTTGCAGGTTCGAATCCTGGCGCAGTCAGCTGGCATTTGAGGGTGCACTAATGCGAGGGAGCCGTGTCAGTACATTTACTGGCACGTTAAAGATCCCCTTCGGGCCAAAATTCCGGCACCCCGGTGTCTCTAAAAGCAGCAGTAGTTAAAAGGGATGTAAAACCAATAACATTATTATTATTATTATTATTATTATTATTATTATTATTACATATACGACCTGCCGTGGGCAACATCCAACTTTGAGTTGAGGCATGTCTTTACACGTCTGGTTGTGCATGGCTTTCACAACCCTAATTGAAAAAAAAAAAAGGAAGGAAGATTGTAGTTTTACGTGACCGTGAATCTTGTGATTATGAGCCACGGGACCTCCTTTTTACGTGGAATCCGAACCACAGGACATGGCATTTCACTTCGAAAATCTCACATGCTTTGACCGGGAATCGAAAACCCTAATTGAATTAACAAATCTTTCCATGACCCTACAGAGACGTGTGTATACAAACTACTATGTGAAATCGTTTTGTTCTTTACTTCAAATAACATTTTCAAGTAACGCAAAATAGGCTGTTACAAACCCTTTAAAATAAAAAGTAAAAATGTATCGTAGTATCATCTTGTCATTCTTCAAATTCGATGCACATAGAATGCCAATGGTATAGTAATCAATGGAGCCCCACGTAGACTAGTCGTGACATCTATTGGTGAAATATCGAACAATATAATCCTAACAGAGCGAGTGCATTCTAGCGGCCAGAAGAAGAAACTTTTCAATAAAATCTGGAAGTTAATAAGTAGGTCGACGTGCAGTTACCTTTTTGGCAGCTAGATGTCTCGAGTAAATCTGCTGGCGAATTATGTTTTAATTAAATATATATTTTACACCATAATATGCACAATATAACGCTTAATTTTAAAACATCTGAGTCATTACAAAACAATAAACATATAACATTTCAAGCAAAAAACCTAGCTCTGCCCGGGTTTGAACCATAGGCATTTGAGCGATAGGCTAACGCTCTACCACTGAGCTAATTGTGTCAACGAATATCGTTCTATATAAAATGACTTACATAGAACTTGTTAGCAAATAATGATTTATACTAAACGATTTATATATAAAGCATTTCATACAAAGTTTATTTATTTTGTATCAGTACGCTATATTGCATGCAATACTCAAATTAGTGAAATATAAGTCAGGCACAAGATATCCGCTGCCATCTTGTCTTAATACTGAATCAGCTCAGCTTTTTAAAATCACGTCTGCACTATAGTATTACAAAATAAACTTTTAATTTCGAACGTGCCTCTTCCTTTAGAACAGTTAAAACGATTATCGGCTCGATAATCGGAACTGGTGGGTCCCATGATATGGATTATAAAGTTTGCATAATTCGCACGGCCGCCATCCTGAAAGGGTATGGCGGACGACCTTGTAGTTTGGTCACAAGACGCATCCTATACGAAGGTATGTTATTACCAAATTTGGTAGAGATCGGATGATTTGGTTAGTCGTTATTTGATTTTACGTTTTGAACGTTTGAGTGGCCGCCATTCAGTTTTAGTAAAGATGGCGGCGATATAAAACATGACACTGAGGTGTCCTTTGCTAGTGCTACCTTTGTACCAAATTTCGTTCAATTCGCATTCACCGTGTTCGAATTGATAGGGGGGGGGGGACAGACATTCAGAGTACACACACTCACACACACACAGACACACACACACAGACTCACACACACACACACACAGACTCACACACACACATACACACACACACATACATACACACACACACACAGACAGACACACTTTTTTCGCCCTGTGTTGATCTCATAAGTCTACTTTCATTTTTTGCAAAAATCGAAAGTAGGCTAAAAATATATTAAATGATGAGTGAATGGATGAAATGAGGTGAAAAAGAACATATTAATCATGAGAAGTGACATGAGTGCGCATCAGTAAAAAGTAACACCATTGGTAGTGCTAGGTTCTTGAGAATACACTTATATAGCACTGTTCTAATGTTTGTGCATGAGGAAATCACTTCACTTGGGATGTATGGCCTGTTGTTTATAATGCTGCTGACTGAAACTTGCTGTTCAAGCTGGGGGGCTTCTGAGCTTATAGTCTTGTATTAGAGGGAAAAACACCGATTGTCATGTAATGAAATACATCATCATGATGAGGAGACGTCCAAGCATGGAAAAAACATACTTTACTTAGACCAACTAAAACAATTTTCTTTGTTGATCTAATTCACAGAATCTCAAATTATTTCATGGCCCCATTATTGCTTCATCCAGTTGCTTAGATACCTTGGATATAAGGCTTCTAGATTATATGCATTGCCTAGGTCATGAAGTATCTAAATTTGTAACCATTGCACTCTCATTATTAATATATTATTACATTTAAAAAATAATGACAGTAAAAAATAGTCATAAAATAAAATATGAGATTAAAATTAAAATAAGGTGAGGTAATATAATTTTATATCTTTGTGACCTGTAATTGTTATAAATGGAACATAGAAAGGTAGATGGGGTTATAAGAGTGAGAGGATATGGATTGGGGGGGGAGTTTGTGTTGGTCTAAGTAAAGTATGTTTATTTCCATGCTTGGACGTCTCCTCATCATGATGATGTATTTCATTACATAACAATCGGTGTTTTTCCCTCTAATACAAGACTATAAGCTCAGAAGCCCCAGCTTGAACAGCAAGTTTCAGTCAGCAGCATTATAAACAACAGGCCATACATCCCAAGTGAAGTGATTTCCTCATGCACAAACATTAGAACAGTGCTATATAAGTGTATTCTCATGAACCTAGCACTACCAATGGTGTTACTTTTTACTGATGCGCACTCATGTCACTTCTCATGATTAATATGTTCTTTTTCACCTCATTTCATACATTCACTCATCATTTTATGTATTTTTAGCCTACTTTCGATTTTTGCAAAAAATGAAAGTAGACTTATGAGATCAACACAGGGAGAAAAAAGTGTGTCTGTCTGTGTGTGTGTGTGTGTGTATGTGTGTGTATGTGTGTGTGTGAGTCTGTGTGTGTGTGAGTGTGTGTACTCTGAATGTCTGTCCCCCCTATCAATTCGAACACGGTGAACGCGAATTGAACGAAATTTGGTGCAAAGGTAGCACTAGCAAAGAACACCTCAGTGTCATGTTTTATATCGCCGCCATCTTGACGGAAACGTAATGGCGGCCACACAAATGTTCAGAAAGTAACAAACATCTCTAAGGAATTTAATCCGATGCAATATGATCCAATAACATCCACCGAAATTTCTTCCATCATTAAAGGTCTTCCTAACTGGAAAGCAACTGGTTAAGATCAGATACAGAATTACTGGTATAAGAAATTCTGGAGCGTATACGATATTCTGTCTACTCTGGTGAATGAAGGTGTTGCTCATCCACCGAAGATGTCAAATTTCCTTACACAAGGTGTAACACATCTACTTCCGAAAGACCCACAAAATATGCAAGATCCTGGAAAATACCGTCCAATTACATGCCTTCCCACGATGTATAAGATCATCACGTCCTGTCTTAGTAGGAGGATATAATTATGCTCACTGTGAAAAAAATAATATCATAGCAACACAACAAAAAGGATGCACGAAAGGGTCCACAGGGTGTAAAGAAATACTTATCATTGACTCAGTGGTTTCTAACCAGGCCTTTACCAATAACAGAAATTTATTCACGGCATATATTGACTACAAGAAGGCCTATGATTCCGTGCCCCATGATTGGTTGATCCATATTTTGTCAGTGTATGAGATTGATCCTCAGATTATATATTTCTTGGAACACGCCGGGCAACGTGGCGTACAGTAATGTGCCTTAATACTACAAATGGCAGCATTGCAACAAGTATGATCCCAATCCACAAGGGAATATTCCAAGGAGACTCCTTGAGCCCATTATGGTTCTGTCTTGCGATGAACCCAATATCAAACCAACTTAAGTCAACAAAATATGGCTCAGTATCAAGGAGAACTCCAGGGAGCTTTCAAAGCTCAACCATCTCCTGTATATGGATGACCTAAAGCTATATGCTGCCACCAGAGCACAACTAGAGTTTCTGTTGAAGATAGTGGAAACCTTTTCACAGGATGTGAAAATGGAATTCGGGCTGGAGAAATGTAAGACGCTGAACGTTATGAAAGGCAAGCTGCAGGAAGGTGTATATGAAACAGACCAGGGCCAGCAGATTGCAACAATGCTCACTAGCGAGACCTACAAGTATCTGGGAATGAAGCAAGCCAGACACATAGAACATTCAGTAGTGAAACAAGATCTGACGAAGGAATTTGTCAGAAGAAATAAGCTTGTTTCTAACACCAGCCTCAACAGTAAAAACTTGGTTAAGGCAATCAACGCTTATGCTGTCTCTATCCTTAGTTACTCGTTTGGGGTCATCAAGTGTAGTAAAACTGACATTGCAAGTTTAGAACAGAAAATTAGAACATCACTGACCAAATCACGAAAACACCATCCCAGGACATCTGTGGGACGAGTCATGTTACCGAGACATATGGGTGGGAGAGGAATTGTTGATATAAACAACCAAGTAGCTCGACAGATCTATGAGCTAAGAAAATACTTCTCTTCTGTATCGAACCATTCGATGCTGCACAAGGCTGTCACAGAAGCAGATGATTCAACTCCACTACTCTTAAGTCAGCAAGAGACTCAAATTCAGGTGTGCAGTGATTTGGATAGATTCAATGCCTGGTTGTCCAAGCCACTACACGGAAGACATCCCAATGAAGTCATCCAAACTCGTCGACAAGATAGCGTCGAACTTTTGGTTGATTTCTGGGCAGATGTTTCCTGAAACAGAAGGCTTTCTGATGGCTATTCAGGACCAGGTTGTCCCCACGAGGAACTACCTAAAGTTCATAATCAAGGATGCATCTGTGCAAGATGACCATTGCAGATACGGTTGCCCAACATCTGAGACTGTTCAGCATATTATATCAGGTTGTCGCCATTTTGCAGGGACATAATATAGGAAAAGACATGATTTTGTTGCCAAGATAGTACATCAAGAATTGGCTATACAACTTCAACTGCTGAGCCAAGAGAAAGTGCCGTACTACAAATATGCTCCTGAAAGTGTACTGGAAAGTGACAGCTTTACGTTGTACTGGGATCGTACTGTATTGACAGACCAATCAGCTGTGCACAACAGACCTGATTTAGTTCTTGTTGACAAATGCATGAAGCACATCACCTTCATAGATGTGGCGATTCCAAACAGTGGCAACATACTAACAAAGCATGTTGAAAAGCTGTAAAAATACACAGAGCTTTCAGAACTGATAAGGAAGCAATGGCACATGGCAAAAGTCAGGACAGTTCCTATTATTATCTCCAGCACTGGCGTGATTCCCAACAACTTAAAGGAATCGCTTACGGCGTTGAAATTAGACCCAGGCCTTTTCAAACTGATGCAGAAACCAGTCATACTTTCTACGTGTCGCGTAGTAGTTCTTGGGCAATTAGGCCTGAAGCAGTGAGGGAAATATGAAGCTACTACTCAATGCAGTCACCAAGAATTTGCTCCTTGTGATATGTACTGTATCTGAGATTGTAAATGTTTTCTTTCCAGCAAATGCTGAGAATGAGTAAGCGCATGCGCAAAATAGATAATAATAATAATAATAATAATAATAATAATAATAATAATAATAATAATGGGATATGTCAAGAATTCTGTCGAATACTTTTAGGAAGGGCCATAGCTGAGTGGAGGCAAGAGAGAGAATGATGCTTCCCCGTCCCATTTCCCGTCCCGCCAGTCAACTCTTCAACTCGCATCAATACTTGATAGGTCATCTCAAAAATTACCAAATTATTTTACAAAAATAATTTTTGGATGCCACTTGAATTGTAAATTAACCATTCCCATGGCATAACTGCCTTAAATTCACATTCTAGTTAGCCACTAAACAAATTTCAAAAACTTTGGTTTAATATTATGGAGATTTTCTTAAAATGTAGCCTATATTAACGCCTTAACAAGCTTGAGGAACAACAAGCACAATGTGGGAGATAGCAGTGGATATATTTAGGTCAGGAATAGACAGATTGAAGCCTTCGTGGCTTAGGCGGCAGCACGCCAGCCTCTCACCGCTGGGTCCGTGGTTCAACTCCCGGTCACTCCATGTGATATTTGTGCTGGACAAAACGGAGGCAGACAGGTTTTTCTCCGGGTACTCCGGTTTTCCCTGTCAACAATTTCATTCCAGCAACACTCTCCCCTCTCATTTCATTTCATCTGTCATTCATTTGATCACTGCCTCAGGGGAGTGCGACAGGCTTCGGCAGCCGGCACAGTTCATATCCTCGCCGCTAGATGGGGGCTTGATTCATTCCATTCCCTGACCCGGTCGGTTGACTGGAAGCAGGCTATGGATTTTCATTTTTCAATAACTTAGACAGACTGCGCTTGCGTACAGCCGAAACCCCATTTCCAGTCGCGGCGTGTCGAACTGACTTGTCCTGGCGCGCAGACTATAGGCTATGTGTGTAAACGATAATTTTCCGACCCATTGCATCGTTTATTGGCTACAGTTCTTACTACGCAATTGGTTGCGGAGGAGCTACCTCCAGTATACGGATCGTAGTGTAGCATTGTTCTATGTCAAACATGTCTTGACGACACAGAATTGTTGCAGTCAGTGGTGGCTGCTGCAGAATATAGTTGTGCGCTGTAACCAATAACTTACCCACTCCAAAAAATAAAAATTAGACACAATTATAATTTGTATAGTGCATCGATAAGTAGCCTAAGTTGCAAGATTAAAAGACCTTCTAGCGGGAACAGCTGATGCTTACCTCTAATATTATTTTCCCTCGTTTGCTTTGAGTGATTCCCTATTAAATGCTACCACAGACTCTAGAGCAGGGATTCCGAAACTGGGGGGCGTGGGGCTTTATCAACCGGGGGAGGGGGGGGGGGGGGGCGTGAAGTGATTTCCGAATTAATTTTTTAAACCCGAATATTACAATTTTGTAAAATAAACATTTTTCGAATCTCTCCAAGTGATTGTCGCACCAAGTCAATCGTTCAAAAGTACTGGTAATTGCCAACTATCGGCACAAACCTCTGTGGAGCCGCGAGGTTGGAGGTGAAATAAGGAATTTGCTGTGTTGTATGGTGCAAAATTATGCCAATTTTATCGTCTCGTTGGCATATCTTAGTGATTTCTTTGAAGCTTTGAACAGTTTGAACTTACATTTTCAAAGACATATTTATGCGAGTCAGGATTTACAACGCTGAGTGTCGTAGAAACAAAGCAGCGCTGTCGGTTTGAAGTTGCAAGTGATCTCCGCTGTGCTCTGTCAAATATCAAACCAAACATATCGAATCTTACCAAGAGAAAACAGTGTCAACCCTCTCACTGACATTTGTTGACTAATTTAAGGATTTGTTTTAAAAGTGTGTTATTTGTATTGTGCTAAAATGAAGGCCTAATCCATTATGTACTGTAGTGTTATTAGGTAAGGTCTATATCCTCCACGTCCATCGAAGAGGTTATAGAAGCGATGAGTGGTGGTGAGGGGTGGGGGTCAGGGGGGCACGATGAACTCCCGTATCTGAAAAGGGGGGCGTCAGCTGACAAAGGTTGAGAACCACTGCTCTAGAGCAAGGGTGCCCAACCCTTTTATAAGTAGGGGCCAAGAATATTTTTACATAACAAATGGCGGGCCGCATGTTACCATTCCACATAAGCACTCGCCAAACCCTACCACTAAAGCGAATTTTACTATTATCTGAATAACCTTTACCAGCAGACAAAAAACATGATTCAATAGACTACCATTTTTAAGTCCTCTAAATGGATTAAATCCATTTTCGTTTTTTTTTTGGCAAATTGCGTTATGAAGTTATCAAATTACTGATTTACAATCAGCCTACTCCTAATTTGAAAAGGTTTAGGGCCATATAAAATAAATAATATTATCGCAATAATTGTTTACTTTTCAATTTAATTTTAACGAAATATTTTTTATAATTTTCCTATTTCAACTAGGGTCTACAATAATGGGAAAAATCTCATCATTCACAATAGTCTATAGGATATATATTCACGTATTCAATACCGTAGTATAAAATATTTATCTGCGGGTCGCATAAACTGACTTTGAGGGCCACAAGCGCCTGCGGGCCACGGGTTGTGAACCCCTGCTCTAGAGGGTGCCACCTGCCGCGTTGTTATTTCGTGTGGCCAGTGTGAAGTCTTGTTTCTGGTCTTGGCTGCTCTCTCAACAGCACAATGGAAAGGTGGGGCAAGCATGCGTAAAAGACAGAGCTCATGTTTGCTGACAATAAACGTAGAAATTCTCGCTGAGCTGCGATCTGTACAGCCAGTGCCGGGCGCGGAGTGGAGCGCACGACTAAATACGTCGTTGTGAGGGGAATTGATATATTTCCTGTTCTTTGGATGACGCCTTTTTTTGCCTACTTTTCACATTTTGCAAAAATGAGGAAAAAGTAGACTAATGAGATCGGGCAAATGTGTGTCTGTCTGTCTGTCCTTCTGTCTGCCTGTCTTTCTGTCTGTCTGTCTGTCTGGCTGTCTGTCTGGCTGTGTGTGTGTCTCACCCTATTAACTCCTGAACGGCTGGAGCAATCGAAACAAAATTTGGTAGGAGTAAAGATCTATACCTGAATATATCACGGCCATATTTGAAAATGATGTCAGTGCTACCAACTGCTGAAAAATCGCAATTGAAATCTGAGCTCCATGTTGGATATCTTGGGAGGTATGAATGGGAGCTATTTCAAAATCGGCACACGTGTAGATAATAATATTGCAGTTTAATTTCCAGGAGGCCATACATGACAGTGTTGCCAAAATGATTTTAAGCCTGCTGATAGGTCCAATTTTTAAATGCATATAACTTCTACACCATCAATTGGAATTCAACCAAATTTCGTGTGTACTATGTGTACATAAATAGATATGACTGAGCGTATTCTTAAGATCCTCCAGGGCTGCCAACTGTTAATAAATGCTCTCAATTTATTTTATACAAATACTAATATATCAGAAAGTATGCAAGCCGACAGCTTTAAACTATGCACACGTATAGTACCTGACATTCTATATTAATTTGGAGTAACTTATATACGTCAGTGCTACCAACATGATTCTAAGCCTGCTGAGAGGTCCAATTTTAAACACATGTAACTTCTATACTATCATTTGGATTTCAACCAAATTTCGTATGTGCTTTGTGTACCATAACACAAAAGACTATGCCGATTCTTAAGAGTAACCAGGGCTGCCAACTGTTAGTAAATGCTGTCTCTATTTTTGTTACCCTAATATCAATATATCAGAAAGTAGGCAAGCTAATAGCTCTAAACTTTGCACACTTATAGTACCTGGCATTCTAGATTAATTTGGAGTAATAATATACGTCAGTGCTGTCAACATGATTCTAAGCCTGCTGATAGGTTCAATTTTAAAATACATGTAACTTCTATAGACTACTAACTAATGGATTTCATTCAAAATTGACACAACAATAGATCATATTATTTCAGATTATTTCTGACCAATTCATGTATGATTTTACGCGCACTGTTAGATCCAATGTTTAACTGCATGTGACGTCCATGCTATCCATTGGACTTCAACCAAATTTTGTACTCTGTACCTTAAAAGATGGAACTAAAAATATATTCAGTCACCAGGACTGCCAACTGTAGTTCTCTATTAGGCTACATTATGCCAAGTATACAGTATTTCGAACTAATTAGACATTTCGATATTACCAACTTAATTTCGTCATTATTCTAGATAGATCCATATAGATTAATCATTGGCATGAATCAAAAGTAGGCTCTTTAGTTCGTCACGGAACTTCTTGTTTAATGACTTAATGAGCTTGATAAAATTTGAAAAAAAAAAACCACATTAACAATTAAAGTGTAAAAATAAAATATAGTCTAAGTATAGAAATGAAAATCATAAAATTAAAATTACAACAATAAAAAATATAAAAATTAAAATAATACACTTAACCATAAAAAATATGAAAATAATTGTTTAAATGACTTCGAAATTAACTTAGTTATTTAATTAATTCAATAAAAATATCAAAATTAAATATGTAAGAACATAAATTGAAAATTAAAAATAATAAACATTAAAATCAGAGGAACAAAAAACAACATCTCGACTCAGTATAAAACGAAGTCCCCCATTCTTGGATGTCACGGGTAATCTCGAGAACCACTCAATGGATTGTGATGCGGTTTTCACCATTCCGTAAAGGATATCTCGAGGAAGGTTTCTGTAGAAAATAATTTATTTATGAACAAAGGGAGCCAAGCAGTAACGATTTCAATGAAAAGGTCGAAAAAGAAACCTGGCGTCCGTGCGCTACGCTAGACAAATCGTTAAAAATATCAATATAGGCTACTAAGAGTGCAAGAATTGTTCAGCATGAAAAGTTCTACAAAAAAGTCCGCGAGAGCATATCGCCCACTATAAGTGTTTTTACGTTTTCATTTCTCCCAACAATTTCCATTCAATTACTGCTGCCAACTTTTCATTCCACAAAATACACAGTCAAGTTAAGATTGGACTGAAGGGAAAATAGTGATTCATGCACCTCGCCATTCTTAAATTACGTCTGAAAAGAATTCGTTGCACATGCATCTCCATGAAAATATAAATAATAGTCCATTCACTGATTTTAACCCATCATGCCGTGACGTAAAACGGATAGCCTATAGGTCGTAGTTCATTGACATCGAAAAAAAGCGCTTATCACGTAATGCATTCATAACTGTTCCCGGGCGAAGTCGGGACGGGTTGCTAGTTCTTCTTTCTTAGTCGTATACCCTCCAGGTTGGTGGAACCCACGGACTCAGCGAGGGAACTCACCACTACCGCCTCTACGGGCAGTGTCCTAGAGCTGGGAACATCTAATCGGAGTGGATACAACTGGTGAGGTGTGATTGGCACCTCGCCCAGGCGGCCTCACCTGCAAAGTGGACAGGGGCCTCATGAGGGAAGGTAATGGATGGTCAGGATGGATAGGCAAGGAAGAGGGAAGGAGGCGGCCGTGGCCTTAAAGAAGGTACCATCCCGGCATTTGCCCGAAGACGAAGTGGGAAACCACAGAAAACCACTTCGAGGATGGCTGAGGTGGGAATCGAACCCCCTCTACTCATTTGGAACACCCGAGGCTGAGTAGACCCCGTTCCAGTCGTCATACCACTTTTCAAATTTCGTGGCAGAGCCGGGAATTGAACCCAGGACCTCCGGGGCGGCAGCTAAACAAGCTGACCGCTACTCCACGGAGGCGACTGCTAGTTATTTAGGCTATAATAAAATTATGATAGTTAAAATAAATTAAATTGTAGAAACACAAAAAAGTAAAAAATAGTTTTGCCCTATTAAGGGTAAAAGGCACGCGCATTCATAGACCCGGTAGGCTACACGACAACTGTGGAATAGTATCATCGCATCATTCGGATGGAGCCTCGTGCAACAACAGCGTAAATACGGGCAACAATGGTACCCCACGTTACATAACGAGCGATGGGCAATCGTGGTATATTGGAATTTTTTCTAGGTTTAAGCCGTGTCTTGTGTGGGGAGGTTGCGCGCAATTTGCTACTCCTGTGGAGGTCCGGGCACGGACACCAAGAGCCCGCTTGGTGTTCCTAGGTGAAACCCCAAACAAGACACGGCACAAACCTAGAAAAGTTGCGGAGTTTTAATGGAGAACCTTCTGCGTATAAGCCCGTGTTCTTGTAGGCTACAGTATTTCATTATTCATTTATTTTCTGTCGTCCCATCTCTGTTTGGCTACGATCTACAAGCTCTTTAAATATTGCACGTATGGACTATCTCGTAGTGTAGCGGCTAGCATTCTTGGCTGACACCCGAGAGGTCTGTGTTTGATTTCGTACTCTGACAAGAAATTTAATTCTGGACTGAGGGCTGGGTGAGGCAAAACTGAGAAGGGGAGGGTTAGAATCCCATCTCAGCCATTCAGGATGTGATACTCCAGGCGAATGCCGGGATGGTTCCTAACGTATGGCCACGGCCGCCTCCTTCCTAATCCTCAGCCTAATTGCAAATACACAAACACTAATACAGCCATCAAAATAACACAGATTATCAGACAAAATTCCAAGTACACGGGGCTAATGATCACGATGTTGGAGCCCCTGAAATGAAACAACAATATACAGCAGGCCTATATGGTCTCAGCCACCTTTTCGCTCACAAGCCGCTTTCCTGAGCAGAATGGCGAGAGACGAGGCATACTTAGCAGTATTTTCTTTCTCATTTACACTACTGTTGGTCAGGAGGAACCATCAGAAAACATCTCCATTGGATGGGTTGATTATAAAAAGGCCTAGCCTAAGGCTCGGAGCTCTTACACATCTTACGACCGTACAGTAGAGAAAAATCATCTTACCCTTGTTGAATTTTAAACAAAATGACTGACCACGTGGTCAACACCTCTTCAAACTAGAGTCTTCGGTGGCGTAGTTGGTAGCATGCTGAGCTTCTATGCCCAGGATCGCGGGTTCAAACCCGGCTGAAGTCGTCGCTTTTTTAAGAGCGTTAATAATCCCTCAGTATGCCTTCCTTGGGAGGGGAAAGAAAGCCGGCGGGCCCATGTCATAGATTTATGACATTTAAAAGAATCTTCCGCTAACTACAATTGTTGAATCTAAAATTGTAGGTTAGATTTGATTAATGCTCTATAATTCCCGACGTTCGCCATCAGGTGCTGGTTGTGGTGGCATCTAGTAGCCAAGTTCACATCTAGGTGTCGTTGACGGTAATATTTGTTAGCAAAAGTAGGAAACTACTTGAAATTGATTGTCTGCAGTCCTTACTGATAACTAGGCTTAGGAAGTTTAAGACCTAAAGAAGTACAAAATATGCAAGAAAATATGCCCTAAAAACTAGCTAAATATGACCTAAAACTATAAAATATGACCTAAAAACTATAAAATATGACCTAAAAAATATAAAATATGACATGAATTTTTGGGATAGGTAGATTATCACTAATATACTGTAAATGCTAAATGACGTCCGTAGAGGAGCGCCTTCTTGGAATCAGGTCTTCTAAACCTGCTATCTGCCTGTTCCGGGAAAATAAAGAAAACTATATCTACCACAGCCAGGGTTGCCCAACCTTTTTTTAAAACTAAGGACCACATTGCAAGATGTATAAGGGCCACATTGTAAATAGTTGGGGGACCTTACGGGCCAATAACAGTTTGGGGGTTATGGAATTAATAAACATATATAGGTGCAATATTGAGACCGTCGGTGGAGCTATCAGGATAGCCAACAGCCGAAATGACTTCCCTAACATCTCATCCGTCGGACATAATTGCCGTGAGGATCAGGTGAACTTCCAAATAGGCCAAAGCAGCACGAGAAACTGTAGTCCACAGGGATCGTGGTACAAGGTGACGATGGTCATAGACTGCCTAAGGAAAGGTTCACCTTAAAAACTAGACTGAGAAAATAATCATCCAGACTTATGTAAAACACCGTGAAAATTTATTGTTAAAATTCACAAGCCCCTAGCCTAGTTCGGAGGGTTTCAATCGGCTAGTCCGCAAGCTAATAAACAAACAAAAAAAAAGAGCAGGTCCCTACCTGAGAAGTTACGGAAAACCCTCGCGAAAGATCTACCTCACAATAATAAAGCAACAACAGCAACACGAGGAAAATGGTACGACGCAAGTCCCTAGGTCAAGTTACAAGATCAAGCTAATATCTGAATTTACATTTAACAGGGTAGTAAAACAAATCTAAGTTAGGATGATACCATCTCCACATTTACATTTAACGTTAATTCATCTAGCTAAGTCCTATCAATTAATAACAAAATTTACGGCGATGACGTCCGTAACAGAAAACAATTACATTGAAAGCTAAGTGAACAGCCATGTAAAAAAACCATTTAATTATTCTTAGGAACTACGTGCTAACAACACACAATAAGGTAACATGTAGGATTCATACACTTGTACATCATAAATATGTAATGAAAGAGACAACAGTTTTATTAAAATGCCTACCTGCACCTTGGTTTACTCTTTGTAAGCCATAGTCATCTGAAGTGTGTAGTTACGGTGACGACTGCGTAGGTAAGACTACGTCTAACATCGCATGGCCTGCGCTCCACAAGCTACGAACTCAAGGTCCGAGCATGCTTCAGGTCGCTTCAAACGTGTCAGCTGTCCTAGTCATTTCCTCAAAAGAAAATACCTTCATCTGCACGGCCATGTCAGCAGGTTCCAAATGCAAAAGAACAAAGTTAAATAGAAAGAATTCGTTAGTTAGCTTTCGTTTTACCAAAATTATGCGTTTTATTATTAAGATGTCGGTTTAGGTTTATCGTTGGTTTATGGCGAATAATACTGACAATAGCCTGGGCACGGAGTGTCTCCACTGAGATCAATCTCCACCAAAAGCCTCGACTCAAAAGTCGGAATATAATCAAAGGGCAATAAAAACTCGGACACACAATAACACAAGTTACCAGCGGCGCACAGCTTGCGTTCAATAACTCTGGGATGGGCCTGCACACTCAGTCACCCTCCAATAACATCTGGTCAATGGGAACAATCCCGGACAAGGTACACACAAAATACCTTCATACAATAAATTCCTCCTATAACAGGGTAGCCTACAACATACTATAGAAAACCTGACATAACTGTACACGTCGAACGACGGTACACGCAACAGTGCGTTTAACTAACAAAAAACAATCTATAAAAACATGTGATGAGATACAAGAATGGACACTGGGTTCCATGAGCTAAGTTGCAATGAAAGGAAAAGCGAATACAACAAGCATTCTGTCTCTTGTCAAAGTAATTCTGTCTCACAATATCAAACATGCTCTCAAGGGCACTGGGTCACAAACCAGTTTGTGTCGCTGGCAGGCTACAACATTCCTGCGCGCATCTGACACTACACACTAACTATCAAGGCCGGCGATTTAAACAAAATAAAAACTGTACATCTGGCCTTATCATAAAATCTTTACCATAGGTTATAAACCTTGAAGAATACGTGTATAAAAAACACGCTATAAATCTGAATACAATAATATAATTCCGTCTTTCAAACCAAAGACATCTAAATGATAGCAATATCACTATTGCTGGAGCTCTTTGCTTACAAAGATATAATTTAGTAGTTGCTTGTACAACATCAAATAAATACGTGTCTTCACATGACACTAACAAAATAATAATTGTGACGCAGATTCCACACTCTGGATCTGCTTAATGATACGTTGGGAACTGGGTTCGATGCTAGACAACGAAACATTCCTTTAACTGATAAGGTCTACACTTGACCAAGAATGGCTTCTGAGCTCATTTCAAATGAAATATAATGCAGTTACAAAACTGATAATTACAGTCGATTACCTAACTGATACGACTGTTCTAACGAAGTCAGGGGTGTAACAAAGACTGGCTGCAAAGAATGCAGTTAAAGAAATATCCATGGCATCTGATTGCCATAACTAAAGTCAGCAAAGACTTGAAAAATCACCCCAAATAGGGTTAAACAAAGTAGCCTCAAATGACTACGGTCACGTTTAGCTAAAGATAGGCGTTGACGTTCTACGACGTTCATCAAGCTGCACCAGGGCTGACCAAAATGTCTGACCCAAGGGTGTCTCACTCTAATTGAAATAAATGACATCTAATTAGACTAGTTACATTCCCTACCTATAAAAATGGCTGACACTGAGTTCGGTTGGTTCACAAACTACATTAAACCTACTATACCACCAGAAACTAGAACGGGAATGGGTGTACAAAAACTCACGAAATGGAGGAGCTCTCTCTCAGCCCTCTGTTCAACGACAAGGGTTGTACAAATTCATCCCTGGCTTTCCGGAACGGTATCGTCCTCATCAGGATTCCCATCTGGACTCCTCCAAAGACCAGGGTTCGATCTGTCCCTGTCGATAACCTCGTGGATGTACTGGACATGCCTGGGAATGGCATCCTTGTTTCCTTCCTCCTCGTTCGCTGTTCTGGAAGCTCCACCATCATGCTGGTTCCAATAGAAACATCACCCTCATACCATGATGGTATTAGCCCATGATGTCGGTCTCAAACATGGTGTAGAATAGTTTGATCACGTGGGTGGTGAAATAAATCGTGTAGTAGTTCATTCTTTCACTTCAAATTCACAATGTTCGTAGTAAACGTTACAGGCTTTAATTGCAATAGATAACACAGCCTTTATTTCGCAGATATGAATTAATACGTGGGCAAGCACTGTTCTGTGGTTCTTCACGTGTGCTGACGCCACTTTTACATCACGTGGCATCCGTGAAATGTGCGCCGTTTTGGAATTGAAAAATTCACTGTGGCAATTCAAATATGTTATACATTCATAATCACACTTATTCAAAGTAGTTATAACACGTTTACCACTATATTTTTCACCAGGCACTCGGCCCTCCACAAACACGTGGGTACAAAATGTTGTGTTACGGTAAAGTTATAATATTCACTATACTTGCCAATTATTTCCCAATATGCTTCTTGTGGTTCACTGTGCATAAGTAACAGTGATTTGCAGTATATTCGTGCACGATGGCACCTGATAATAACTTCCACGCTAAACAGCGGATATTTTCTACGTCTTATAGGACAGATACAATTTCACGCCTACACGGGGCGGATTCTCCAGACGTAGTGCAAGGCACTGAGTTCCTCTAGGTAGTAGGTCGTCAAAACGAAGTCGTTGAGCGACTACTTACATTCCTGTTTGCGTATCTGCAAGGGTATTACCTAACCTTAAGCGAAAATAACATTCTCCAAAATGTTTTAATAATGCTGCACGACGAAATGGAATGTTCTGAGTCTCGTGGAAAGATAAAATTAATTAATAAGACCTCAGATAAATAATTAGCAGACTTCACCAAAGTCAAAAGTGCGATTCACCGCTACTTCAAAGAGTATAGCGTGAGCTCTCAGCTCCACGTGGCTTTCTGGGTGTGTTCAAAGGTACTACATCCCATCATAAATGTGCTGTTATAAAAAATATCACATGAACCTTAGCTCAGCGGGTTCAATATGGTGAGATTTGTGGCTGTCTGACCTTAGTTTTCCTAGTATTTTTGCAGTTTTCTATATTTATTTGTTGTGGATAAAAAATAAAACACTAAAAATAAATTTACATATTTTTAATTAATCCCTTTAAAATAGAAGTACGATGATATTCAATACATATACAGCATGAATGACAAAGAGTGAGTATTTATGTTCATTTGACATAATTAATAATCAAATTATGAAATAAAGTTCATGATAACTTAGTTTAGTGCGACGACTGGAACTGCTTTGGGTAGGGGTGCGCGTGCACTTCTTTGACCACTTGGCTTTAGTTGTTTCAAAGTTTTAGAGACACGGCGCAGGCGCGGAGCGGCGGGCCGGAGAAAACAGTCTCGAGGGCGTATGCGGTCCGCGGACCGTAGGTTGTGCAGACCTGCACTACACAATTCGGACGCAGATAACACGTACCTTGTTAACGACGCCTCAAATTAAACAACAATGCTGAAATTATAACCAAATATGACCTTATATCACTAAAATATGACCAAATATGACCAAAATAATAAAAATGGCCGAAATATGCATTTATAGGCAACATCAAATTGCTTTAAACGTGGTCAGGGACCCGTCATTCAAACTTATTTTTCAGATTTCGGGTAAAATGAGCTCGGGAAAGAAATATTACTTTTCCTTAACATCCGAACCTTACTGATAACACACACGAATACAGCCATCATAGAAGCTCAGCATGCTACCAACTACTCCATCGAAACCGCCACAGTCGAAGGTTGAAAACAATATTATAATTAATTAATGCCAGAAATTTCCATTGTTCATACTAACAATTTTATAGGAATTTCGTGAGTGTTTCGGAGGGGGCTGCAGTCCTACCATCCCCTGATTTCTTGATCGCATTCACCGGTTTTGTTTGAGCTTAATTTTGTCTCAACAAAGGAGCAGCGCACTTCCATTTCACTTTTGCTTTGGCAATCATTAGCTGTAGTAGGAGATGGGTGGACTTAATTATTTAATTTCTGTTGCAACACGGCTCAGCACGGCACGGCACGATATTGTGGCGCGCGTACAAAGGGCAGTAATTAAACCGCAGAACAGAACTGGGCCGCAGGGAGGCGCTGTGCTGCTTGCCACAATTAGGCGCACCACATCAATACTGGACTCGTTCGTTTAGACCGTTATCTCGAGTAAATAGTAGTGTTGACACTCGCAACTGATTCAAAAATTACTGATAAATGACCTCAACTTAGGACATCGTAACAGTAGCAAGATATCCATCTTTATAAGTGGAAACTACCCCTGAATGTCAAGGGCAGCTCATGATGATGATGATGATAATTGTTGTTTTAAGGGGCCCAACATCTAGGTTAGCGGCCCCTAATGGTTTGGGTGATCGTGAAGATGAAAATGAAATGTAAACTATAACTAAAACTAACTACTAACTTATATACTAGAGGAAGAAAGGTAAAACAAAAGGAGAATAAGGCAAATAAAGGACAGGAGGAAAAGAAATGCCCTCAACCCTCGAAGAGTGCGGATTGAGGGACTTGGAAGGAAGGAGACCCATGAAAGGCAGATAGGAAAGTGAAAGAGGAAAGGGTCCGCCCCAGAACTAATGGATAAAAGTGGGTAAACCGGACCTAGGTCAAGAACCCCTTGGTGTCACCAACTTCCGAACTCACCAGCCGTGAGCCCCTGAGGGTGTAGCAATATCCAGGGTGCACCAGAAGTGGTGGGGCTACATAAACTCTGCCTCCTTGAGGGCCTTGAGCAGAAGGCAGGAGATAACTTGAAAAGAAAAAGAAGGCTGACTCCTCGCAGAAGGAGGGTATCAGAAAAGATAAGACAAGGGCCAATTAAGGCGGGAAGGGAAGAGACTCCCTAGGCCTTGGATACCCTAATACCGTTGGGGTCGGAAGAGAACAAGAGTTGACCAAGTGCGGTCAACAGGAAAGAAGACGGAGAGGAGCCCGGCACAAGTAAGTGGAAGAAATGCCGGATTCAGCTGGGGCCCCGTGGTCGCCAACCCACGTCCCACTAGATGTGAGCCCCTGGGGGAAAGGGCAGCTTAATAATGCACCAAATATTCTCAGTGGTGTCTATGTACAGGAGTGTCCTAAAGTTAAGCATAAGTTAGGAATAAGCAGGGCAACAGGAAGTAGACCGCAAATCGCACGACATATGCACCTACCAACCTTACGTGTTCGCTCTGTATAGGAAAGGAGTATTCCCTGCTTTGACTAGAGGCGTAACCGCAAGGTAAACACAGCCAGTGCCAGCACCCCACATTCCCTCAGTCATGTTCGCCATGTGTGTTTGCGGAGTGTAGCCTCGTGGTAAACATGACAACATAATGGCACAACGACGCCATTTGGACCCCGTTTTGCAGGGTAAAATACTCGGCCGTTGGAAGCAGGCCAGACACAGACCGAAGTCGTCGTATCCTTGAATATGCCACAAAGTGTCATTTCCAGGCTTTGGAGACGATTTCGAGACACAGGAGATTTTAGTCGTAAGCCAGTAATGACCACCAAGAGTAACCACCCAACAGCAGGACCGATATCTGGCCTTAACCACCCGACGATATCGGAGTGCACCTGCAAGACAATTGTCGGCGAAGCTTTCAGCCGTCACAGGGGTTGGCGTCTCCCGGCAAACTGTGTACCGGAGGCTCAGAACAGCAGGGCTGTTTGCCAGACGTCCAGCGGTGTGAGTCCCGCTCACTCCAGCACAGAGCTTACTGTGGAGCCGTCAACGTCGAAACTGAACCCTGAATGAATGGAGGCATGTGCTGGTCACATATGAATCCCGCTTCAATTTGCAGAATGATTCCCGTAGTACATTAATCTGGAGAGAACCGGGCAGCTGACACAAACACAGGAACATCGTGGAACGGGACCAGTATGGTGGTGGTGGTGGAGTCATCGTGTGGGGCGGCATCATGTTGAATGGCCGTACGGACCTGCACATCTTCATGGGTGGTCCGAGGAACACTTTGAACGTTCGGAGATACAGGGATGAGGTACTGAGACCACATGTTCGACACTTCAGAGGTACGGTTGGTCCAGACTTCCTCTTAATGGACGATAATGCCCGACCGCACCACGCTGCTCTGGTGGATGGATTTCTGGCTGGGGAAGACATTCATCGCATGGACTGGCCAGCGAGGTCTGCGGATCTGAATCCTATACAACATGCCTGGGATGCATTGGGGAGGCGAATTGCATCCCGTAAGCCTCCACCAAGGACCCTCCAAGACCTTCGCATTGACCTATCGGAGGAATGGGACCAACTGCCACAAGAGCTCTTGGACCATCTGATAGAGAGCATGCCACATCGCTGCGAAGCATGTGTGGCCGTTAGGGGTAACCATACACCTTATTGACATCATATTTTGTTGTGGAAGACATTGCCAAGTTTTGTTAGTTGTTGTCAAAGGTGTTCCTTAGCTATCAGAACTTCTCTGACACAGTTTTTGTGGAAAAGTTGTGTGACATAATGGTGTGTAATTCAGCTTCCGTTTGTTCAGCAATCCGTCTGACATTCCTATCAGGCGGTATGGCCTCGTTTAGTGATTATGCTTAACTTTTGGACACTAGTTTATAAACCAAAGCCGTCTGGGTGATGGTATAAACCACAACCTTCTATACTACCAGACCTGACACTGCAATCCAAGATGGACGTCGTATGTGGAGGTCGAACATCAAACACATGACGTGTGTCAGAATCCAACACAACACAAAATAACATCATGACGTGATTTTGTCTGCTGTAAATTCATTGTATGGACATGGGACATCTTGGTCATCAGCCCCATGTAGTTGGGTGTGGGTTGAATTCCACCGATTATGTGATGACTGTAGTAGTGTGTGTAGCTGTATAATGAACAGGCAGGGGGAGGTGCCCCAGGAGTTGAAATAAGGTACTGCCGGAGTTCCATCAGGAAAAGAATAAAATAAAATAATGTTGTGGCCCACAGGAGAGATCTGCAGAATATCTTGGCGGAGTGGACAGGGAAAGTTGTAAATCTTCCTGTGGGAATTTCAATTTCTTTTTAGTACATATTATTCTTAAAAATAAATGTGACCGACCAGGTGGTGTAGTTCTTGGGAGTCACTTCTGGGGGTTCATGTTCGATTCCTGACTGTCAAGAAATCTAATTCTAGTCTGAGGGTAAGACGGTAAGACGTCACACTCAGCGTAGTGACGTAAACCGGGAAATGTCGGGTTCGATTCTCCCCTTAGCCACCCAGCAAGTGGTTTACCATGGGTTTCCACACATACTGAACATAAATGCCTAGGTAATTCCAATCATAAGGTTACGACTGCCTCCTGTAAATCCATAAACAAGTAGGCTAATCCTATTCATTCATTCTTATTCATGAGATTAAATGGCACTCTGCAAAATACAAAATATACCAGTAGACAATGAAGGCCTATTTGATGAACACTGTAAGTAAGTAAGTAAGTAAGTAAGTAAGTAAGTAAGTAAGTAAGTAAGTAAGTAAGTAAGTCAGTCAGTACCTTAATAATTAAGTAAGTATTTTAATAAGTAAGTGCTTTATTAAACAATTAATTACCTTTTTAATAAGTAAGTAAGCACGTATGAAAGTAAATAGTTAATTTATTACTGAGCAAGTAAGTAAGTAATAATCTAGGCTAAGTAATTGGGTAGGTAAGTAGTCTAAGTACTGTATGTATAGTGCCCGCTGGCCGAAGGTTTCGGGGAGCCACTGGTTTCAAATGACCCTTCCGAGACCCTCTTCCAGTTAACACACAAGTATTGGGGACGATACATTCATAGGCTGGTGTAGCACAAAGTCTGCACTCGGGGGTGTCGGGAATTAGTGAGGTTCGATCTTTAACCAGCTCAGAGGAATGCATCGATAACAAAACTAAACAAGAAAAGAGAAGTCAGGCTTATGTTAAAATCACAAATAAATTTTATTCAGAATAGATCCCTAGCCTAGCATGAGAGTTGCAAAACGGCTAGTCCGATACTATTCTGCCCTGAAAGAAAATATAAAAAAAAGTCCTAAACAAGATCTAAATTACTCTCATGGTCCTAATACAAAATTAGACTAAAATGAACAAGCTAAGAGAATGGCACGTTAGATCGGCCCTAAGCAATTACATCGAAATGACTACGGGAGGATCAAACATCAAACGAATCTACAGCAAAGCAAGACATTTACTTGTTTACAAATAATAGAACATTTTTTTTTTATACATCGAGTTGAGCCTCTATGGACTGCGTGGTAACGACCAACTTCACTTTAGTGTCTAGGTCTTGCTCTTGTTCTGGCTTTGACTTCCTGCCAGTATCTTCTGACTCCAGCGACGAGTGCCTGTTTATGTTCCTCGGACAAAGGTCCTCTCCGTCTTCCGGAAGTTGATGCCATTTTAAAACCTTGGTAGTTGTTCACCAATCTTCTAAATGTGTTCCTGTCACGAATTTCTCAGTCTAGAATACCAATTTGTCTGAGATCTTTTTCGCATTCCTCGAACCATCTCGGCCTTGTTGCCTTAGACTTGATGACACTCCATATTCATTTGGTTGATCGATCATCAGTCATTCTCATGAGGTGACCGTAAAATAGTAGCCTTCTCTTCTTAATTGATGCTGTGATAGGGTCTATGTTCTTGAACAAGTCCTCATTTGCTCTCATTCGCCACTGTCCATCAACCCATCTATTACCAAGAATTTTTCTTAATATCCTACGCTCTCTTTTTTTCCAGTTGGTCGGCTTGACCTTTAGTGTTCATGGTTAATGTTTTGGACGCATATAATCCCTCAGGTTTTACAACTGTGGTATAGTGTCGGAACTTGGCCCCTATACTCATCGACTTTTTGTTATAGATATTTTTTGTAATGTGGTATGCCTGGTCTAACTTCCTCATCCTGACATTAATTGCTTCCTCTTCTAATCCATTCTGCTGGATGACTTCACCGAGATAACGGAAATTTGTGACTCGACTGATTTTTCCAAGGTTAGTGATAATCCATTCAGGTCCATCGCAGATGTTTGTCATATATTTTGTCTTCTGAATAGAAATCTGGAGTCCTACCTTTTCAGCAATTTCTGACAGCCTATTGATCTTGTTGACTGCTGAATCTATGTCGTTAGCAAAAATGGCCAGGTCATCCGCAAAGGACAGACAGTCAACGTATATCCCTTTGTGCTTAGGACCAAGTCTGAACCGATCTTCATTTCTTTCTTCTTGGTCTAACATCTTCCTCCATTCTCGAATGACTTTTTCCAAAACACAGTTGAAGAGGAGTGGAGATAGTCCGTCTCCCTGTCTGACGCCCGTTCTAATTGTAAACGGTTCTGATATCTCTCCCATAAATTTGACTTTCGACACTGTGTTGGTCAGAGTTTGTTTGATCAAATTTCTAGATGTATCATCCACTCCAAACTCTTCCAAAATATTCATTAATGACTCCCGGTCGATGGAGTCATACGCTTTCTGAAAGTCAACAAACACGACCACGTAACTACATCCTCCTGTCTTCTTGTACCTGATGATGTTCTTCAGGTTAATGATCTGTTCCGGGCATGAACGACCCTTTCTGAAGCCAGCCTGGTATTCCCCGATCTGTTGGTCAAGATGCGCTTCTATTCTGTTCTGAACTGCTTTGGAGAAAATCTTATACGGAACAGATACTAATGAGATGCCTCTATAGTTGTTGACATTCTTTTTATCACCTTTTTTGTGTAGAGGATGGATTAGTGCTGACAGCCATTCAATTGGTAACATCCCAGTTCTCCATATCTCTTCAAAAAGTTTGACTAGTACATCTAGAGTTTCATCATTCGCCAGCTTCAGTAGTTCCGCCACTATTGAATCTTCACCAGCTGCTTTATTATTCTTTAAACTGTTGATAATTTGTTTGATCTCCTCTTTACACGGTGGGGATGAGTTGAGTAGTTTGTGGATCGGATCGCACACAGTGAATCGTTCTTTCGGTTCATCACAATTAAGCAATTTTTCAAAGTAACGAGACATGATCGTACAGTTTTTCTTTGTTGGTCAGGCCCAGCTTCCCATTTTCATCTCTAAAACAGAGGCTGGGGGCTTGATACCCTTTCAAATTGGACTTGAACGTTTGATAGAAATCTCTGGTATTGTTTTTCCGTAAATCCTGATCGATCTCTTCTAACTGCTGCTTCTCATATAATCGCTTGGCCCTTCGGAAAGTTCTGGCTGCTTCTTTTCGAGCTTCACGGAACACATCGAAATCTTCAGGTCTTCGGGTCGAGTTCCACTTTTTCCAGGCATGTGTTCTTTGAGTCAGCACTTCATCACAATCCTCATTCCACCATCTATGCTGTCTCTTCTTAGCTGTCAGGATTGTAGTATTAGCTGCTTGTTGGATCTTGGAGGCAATGTCCGTCCATTTATGAGATTCAAAAGTCAGTTGCTGGTGGTATTGTTCTAATACATTTTGATCGATTTTCAACTTTTCAAGGTCATATTTACGAATCTTATTTCCTTGTTTCTGGGTCTTATTGAGAGGAATGAAATTTATTTTGATCTTAGAGAGGTAATGGTCTGAATCGAACTGGGCACCTCTCTGCACTTTAACATTCATTATTTCCTTAATCGCTCTCCAAGAGATTGCGACATGATCGACCTGTTTCTCTCCACACACATTGCCCGGTGATCGCCAAGTCTTTTGTTTGCTTGGTTTGTGTTTGTAGAACGTTGACATTATCTGAAGATTGAAGGTGCGATACAGATTGACGAGTCTTATACCATTTCTGTTCGTCATCTTGTGAGCAGGATAGGCTCCGATTCTTGATCTGAATTGCGGTTCTGTTCCCAGCTGAGCGTTAAAGTCACCTAGTAAGATCTTGATGTTCTTTGATGGTATTTTCTCCAACTGTTCTTCAAGGAGGTCCCAAAACTGTTCAACTTTATCAGGATTACGTCTGTTGTCCTCATTGATCGGTGCATGAGCATTGATCAGCGTGTATCCTTTGTTACCGCAGCTGAGAGTTAGAATAGAATAGAAAGTCTCTCAGAAGGGCTAAGGGATTCCACTATTGAACTGACAACCTTCTTACGAACAACAAAAGCCGTGCCAAGTAAAGGCATGTTCTTACCTATTTTCACAGCCCTTTCTCCTTTATAAATCCTATACCCCTCAATATCCATTATGTCCTCATCTAGGTATCTCGTTTCTTGGATGGCCAAGATGGTTATGTCATGTTTGTCCATCATCATTGTCAATTCTTTGTGTTTTCCAACTTTCAGTAGTGAATTGACGTTCAGCGTCCCAAAGTAGTATTTCTGTTTCGTCTTCAATTTTGTACTTGTAGTAATACCCTCAAAGCATCTAGTTTCAGGCTCCCCAGAATCCACAGGCCTGATTGCGCTCCTAAGAACGGTAGAATCCCCCAACGAGGTACTACCTGGGGTAGTGTCCTTTTTGTGACGACATTCCATGATGCTTGGTTGTTCAAACCAGTGTGGGTCAGAAAGCTCCTTCCCAGTAATAGAACCGAGGTTGTAAGTCCCGGAGCTCAATAACAGGCCGCTCCTCTGGAGACAGACGCCTTTCGCAGCCGCTTCACAGAAGAACAGACGCTGCTAAATGAAGATAGTTCTTCCGCTTTATCCACCGTTGAGACCCGAAGCCTTCTTCCGCTTTCAAAACCGTTGACCATCTTCACCGTAACCCTGGTAAGGGGCCCTTACGAGGTACTACCAGCCGGGCCAGCTGGACCAAGGTTTTTTACAGAGGTGTTACTCCTCTATCACTCACCACTTTGCCCTGGCTTGTGACAGGCATTGCCTGGCTTCCCATATGATGGGCCCAAGTTGGCGGGTTTAATAGAACATTTATATTTAGTAGCAAGGGGAAAACTTGTCCTATGCTATGATGGTGCCATCTCTAACATTTATCTTTAGAGTTAAGTGTTTAACTAGTCCTAAATATCATTAATTAATAAACGAGATGCGTTTATTACTAAGAAAATCAAGCTATATGCACAAAATTGCTGAATAAATAAAAAAGCTATGCTAATACAACACAAATGCATACAATAATTCAGCACTCCTATGGTTGTGAAATTGGCACTGCCTGCGTACTCGATTTGTTACTGTTTGTAACAAACGGTCATAGTGTCAGAGTGTTAAGGAAGTAGAAAAATATAGGAAAGCCTGCAAATGCGATAGTAATTAAACAATTACATCGACTCATATTGCTACTAATCTGGTGTGTGTGCTTCTGTTATCACATCACCAATTAGTTGTGGACTATTCATGTGAAAATATATCAAAATGTATCTAAAACAGCTTAACAATATCTAAGTGTTAACATTTGGTCTAGAAAATAGTTTACTTTTAATGTTTAGAAATTTTATTTAGACTCAGGGGGTATTATAAGATTCGTTAGTTTTCAAAACCCTATTTTTGTTTATTAAAGCTTCACACAATTATTTATCCCTGACAGTAGTGTTGTTCGATATATGGACCTTTAAAAGCGTTCAGTGTATTTAGGTAACGTGTGTATCCAACTTAAGCAAAATAACTCAATAGTTTAATAGTTTACTAGACACCCTGTGTCTTCACCAATTACTTCATAATTATTAGACAACCTGTGTCCTCACCAATTATTTACTCTTATTTCGGATTCATCGATCCAGGCGCCCTCGGTTTGGTACGACTTCAAATACTTCATTACCACCAGTATAACCACAATAACAATGTCGGAGGTATTAATCCACCGTCACGATTCATATAATACTCTCAGAACGTTAATTTACAAAAGTGTGGATTCCTAATTGATACACGTTTGAAATGCTGGTAAAAAAGATTATGTGTACAGAAAACACATCCTGACAACGCTTTGAATAAACATGAAGGCTTCTGATACAAGCTAAAAGTGTCTGTGAGCATTTATAAAATTGCTTCTTCCCTGAATAAGGTCGAACCTGCGTTCATTTGGTTACGAAATACAGTTGCATTCATTGCCTTCGTGGCTTCTCTTAAAGAAATAAACCTGTTTTCAAGTATTGATCTGGCCACCAAATGTGAATAACGGAACTCTGCATTCCACTTGTGATAATGTTAAGAATCTCACAGCCTTCTAAAACACTAGACTGATGCATTGCCTAGAATCGAGTGTGCTGTGTAGTGGGTTTGGCTCGTAACCTTGGCCTCGATTTAACATCTGCCAAACTAGTTTATTTGTCATCAGCTTGACAAAATAAAAGTTGATAATAACTGTTTTGAAATTATACGAAATGAGCATTGAAAATCCAACCTTCCTGGTGTCTATAAATGTTTAATAAAACTATTACTTTCCACACGCGTCTTATAATTAACTACCTGCATTGTGCACTTAAATAAATGAAACCAAATTAAACTAATCTACTGTTTACAACTCATTACAATACGCTACAAATACTTGATCTGACTTTCAGATGCAGCGTCACTTGGTTCGAGACCCGCCATGAGATGTTATATGCGGTCTCGTGTATGGCCTTAGATTATCTTGTCATTGTATTTGTACATATTCCGCTGCTAATTCCCCACGGATGATTTAGAAATCACATGCCATCGCGTGGTTGGGGTTGTATTTGAAGATCTGATGGTTTAGCATGATAGTAATGTTAGCGTTGTTAATAACGTAGCACATAATTAATGAACACTTGCGCGCACTGAAGCTAATATGCGGTAAAAAATTGCCCATTTTCACTCGGCCACTGGGTCTAGTCTTGTCGCTTGTGCGACACTCACTCGTGACTTTTGCACTGATATTTACAGAAAATATTAACATAAAATATTAAACCAAAAATACTGCCCATCCGGCAAATAAAGATTGTACTCGTAGATTTTGTACAGTTAATTAATTACACAGTTTATGTAACACTGAAGTGTGTGTGTGTGACCATGCGGTCATAAAGTTTGCTTTACACAAGTCCATCATTTCACCTCGGAGAATGAAAATATTTTACAGTTATGTAATGATGAATGTCTCCAATCTTTAAATTGTTAAATAATGCCATGATGGCTATCCATAATATCCACTGATTTTTCGTGCCACATGGTTTCCCTACACGAACGTACTTTCACTTGTGCTCCAACATGCACATCGATGTTGTCTCATCCAAAGACAAATAGGAACTGGTGTTACCAAATATGGCGTGCTCTTAGGATATGAGCTAGCCGCGTAAATTGATAGTTTCATTGATTTACGAAGTATGCTGTACTTCAAATATGCAGAATTACTTGGTTATAATTATAGTTGTTTTTTTGGAATGTCCAAAATATATAAAAATATGATCATAAGCGATATTACTTCAGCTTCTTCCCGCCGCACGCAGGGTATGTTCAGTTACATTCCAGCATAAGTTTTAGTCTTTGTTATATGAGCAAACATGCGTCAACGGGCGCATACATCTCCACGTCAAGTAAATAAAAATTGTGGAAGTCAATTTTTATTTCATCCATTTACCATTCCTTGGTTTGACTTCGTGCACGATCCATTCTGTCAGTGATCCTGTGGTATTCTTCATTACTCATGCGATTGTCTTCACCGGTTGGTTCAATCTCAATGTTGTGAACATGATCTGTCGTAATTTTCCTGTTATTCTCACGACATTTGTTACTTCCATCTCTTCTTCTGTCTGATTCTTCGTCTTCTCCATTTCTTCTTCTCCGTTCCTGAATATATTGGCGACTTTCATTAGTCTTACCTCGCCAAACATTGCCGTATTGGAAACGAGGGTCATTTTCTCTTCGGTAACCGTCACTGTATCTATAATCTCTCCTGGGATTATCAGTGTATGGGTTATTTCGATCATCGCGATGACGTGGCTGTCCTCTATAACCACGGTTGAAATTAGTGTTGTTGTTTTTATTATTGATGCTACTACGACGATTGTTGTTTTAATTGTTGGCTCTATTTTGATATGTGTTCTGGTAATTTTTGTTGATTGTGTCAAATCGACGATTCCTTGCATCAGGTGTATTGTCATTACGGTAATCACGGAAATCTATCCTTCTAACCGGTCCCTCGTGATTTTGAGAATTGTTTGTTCGACGATTTTCTGTAGGTTGCACAGTCTGACTAGTCCTGTCCACTGAAGTTATATTAGCATCATGTGTGCTCCTGTGTCTAGGTGTAGGTGCATATTGTTCGTGGCTGCTATCCAGCTTTCTAAGAACTTCGTCACATTTCATGAATGTATTTGCATCTGACGCTATGAGTAACCTTTGTACTTCCATAGGGTATTGTCTTCTAATGGTTTGGACAAGTTCTAATTCGGACAAAAGGGGTTCCAAACATTGCAGTTTCGAAAGTTGACTTGCGAAGTAGGTAGCGTACTTGGTTGTTTGAGTGCTAGCGTACCTCTTATTGTACATTTCCGCCCTTATATTTTGATGTCGTTCCATAGACCAATAAGTCTTAAGGAATGCTTCTTTAAATTCCTGATAGTTGTGGAATGAGTATCTGAATGTCTTGAACCAGGTTAACGGGCTGTTCTCTAGGTGTTTTTGACAATCCGTAACTCCCTGTCTGGTGTTACCATAGTTTCTCTCATATATGACTCCAAGTTTCTCAGAAAATCTACCGGTGTAACGGAATTGGAATTATTGAATTTAGCCGGTCGATCTTCATGGCTTCTCAAATACACAATATTCGAGTACTGAGTTTGACCATAGTTCAGCGTGACATTAAAGTTAGTTGTCAGCCCATAATTCGGCGTTATGTTAGCATTCGGTGTCACAAATTGTGATGTTGTTCTAAATGGATTATAACCTTGGTTTTCCATTGGAACATCCGGGTTTGCTATGTTGGTCGCAGTGCTTGTAGATGCTACACCCTCTCTATTAGGTTTTAATAGATGATTGATGCGTTCATCCAGTTCGGCGTATTCTAACACTTTCTCAGGTTGCTTGTTAATTATACCATTCATCTGTAATTCTATCCGCTCAATTTTTCCTTCAATGTGACTATCGAATTCTTTCAGTTTTCCATCCTGTTCCTCAAGGTATACTGTGCCCAACTCTAGGAATGGGTATTCCAAGATTCAGACACCTAGATATCAAGGGAAAGGCTACAGCCGCTTTTGAAAGTTGAGATATTTGAATATCGCGCTCCATTGCTTCTCGAAGCAATTGGAAAGAATATACCGCTAACAGCATGTCAAGTGACGTAGCGAGTAATAGCAGAGGTCGAGGCTATTTATTGATTAAATAGTTAGCCATGGAGTAGAGACTTGAGACTTGGATCAGATTACTGGCACGGCCAAATGAAAGATAATGCACTTAGTATCAAGTAAATCGGACCAGGGATACCAGAGATATGAGGATTTCCAGATTTCAGCGTGATGATGCGTGACCCTGGCTGTTTTGAATAAAAGCCGGCCGGCCGAGGCATCGATAGCTCATTACAACACAAGCACTTGCCGAGCAAGTTGCTACTACGCTGAGCCAAGGCACATGGTTGCCGGATCTACGCAGAAGTAATTTTCAAAGTTGTGATAGTCACAAAAGTGCTGCGCTACGAGGTGGAACTTAGTAAGTTTCCGGCGAGGAGAATCACTAGGTGATTGATTATTTTCTACAGACACTGGTAGAAATATTTTTTATTTCCACATGGACATATGCTAGACTTTGTCTAGAATTAGTACTTTGTCACAGTCCAGTAATAACCTAATACTTGGATATTTAAATCCATTTCAGTCAGTTTTCATATTTGTAACTTAATAACCACTTCGATCTATCAGTACACTGAAGACCAGTCGATCACGGCGGTGTTCGTTAGTCTACGCAAGGGAAACTACAGGTTGCTTAGCGCATGGTAGATGGTGTGAAGCCATGCCCAGGGAACGATCTTCAGAACAGCCGTTGATTGGTTAGACTGTCAGTGTCTTCTTGTATTGATAAGATTACCGTGAGTTATGTTCAACTGACATATGTAAGAATAGATCACTTAGATCTGACCCCATTTAAACAAACTGTTATGGCTTTGATAGAAGCCCATATTAAAATGGAACAACAGTTAATTCAAACGTCAAGAGATACTACCACTATGTCTTACTAGACGGATTGTGGGTATATAATGGCGGCCGATACAAGGATTATACGTGCTTGTCCGATAGGGCATGTCTATGGATAAATCTGGTACAGACCAGGTTCACTACGCTTCAAGACCATCAAGAAATGTAAGCCACATTTGAATTATATTATGCCTAGCTAATTGGAACAAACTATTTTTCTGCAGATGACCAACACATTTATTTTTCTTCGTATTTAAATCTTGCAATGATTTACGCAAGACATATTAGAGTTATTCTGAGTATTTTCAGCACTCAGAACAGTTTAGGATCGATGACCGAGCATTTCGAGCATTTATTTGAATATTTCATATTTTAGGGATATCACGGAAAACCGTCGATGTAAAGGTTGAGTTAAATTATTTTTGTTAAGGAATGGATATTTTTTCCATATTCGAAGATTCGAACATGTGGATTCTCACATAATGAGATGATAATTAAACATATTTGAAATAATATAACTAATAATAATAATAATAATCCACTAATAATAATAATAATAATTTTTATAATTTTTCTAAATAATTCTTGGATATTATATTTTCTAATAATCATATGTATTGAGAGAGAGCCTATGAAGTAGTTTAATCATTTCTAGTTTGGAACAGGAGATTTTCCGAAGGAGAGTGGTTAGCGCAAGCCCGCATTCAACCAACATTTCAGTTCTGGTTGAACAGTTGATATTTGCAATGAGAAAAGTATATTTTTCAGATAACACGGAGAGGCATGAAACGGGAAGCAAATGATATTTGTATCAAGTAGGATATTTTTGTATTTATATAAAATCATGACGTAAATACACTCGAAAGTGAAATAAAGATTTTCATAAGTATGGTAAATTCACGGGTTGAACTGAATGGTAAAATAAAATAAACTTGTAAGTTTATTAATCTTCCAGTGTTGATAACAAGCAGAGGCTTGATTTATTGTATAAATTTTGGGAAGAAAATTTATATGTGTGGAGTAGTTGAAATGCCATTCCCAGGTGCGCATGTTTAAGTCGCAGGAATGAAGAGGTTTTTTCGAGCATCAATCAAATAGCAGGTTCGATGGCTCAGGTTTATAGAAGGAGTATTGGAACTACACATTTCGTCGTATGAATGATCCGAAGGTTATTTCTTTGAAACCATCAGTTCTTATTTCAACCTTGTTTACGGATTCCATTTAGACTTTGATTTTGCTAGAACCCGGATTTGTCATGATAGTATTTTATTCTTCTTCAGAGGAAGACCTTTGCCGTTGTTGTTGGAATATTGTATTCTTATAAAAATAATAGAGTGGGCCACTGCCAATTAAAAATAATTCTTTAACCACGAATAATTTGAAGGATAATTTCAATCCTGGTGCCATGAACTAAATGATTTCATTATGAAGCTACAATTCTTATTTTCGCATTCTGTCGAAGAATTGCAAGTTGTGAAACTTGCTAAAAATGGCCATGAATATAAATATTTTTTATAATAATGATTCCAAGTTGAAAATTGAATAGTTGAATGGTTCAACAATTTATTGATCAAGTTGATGATTCAGAAATCATATATTTTGTTAGGAACTTGGAAGTTCATAATCGAGTCACTTCTCGAATGTTTAATGTCAGAAGAACAATTAATTTTTGTTGTGCTTCGCACAGTTCTTCGATGCTATGCTCAAGGTCAAATACTTTTCAGATGTTATTAATATGTGTAAATAATTTGTGTTGATTCAATGATAATAATATTTTTCGACAATATATATTTTTGAAACTGGAAAAATAAGTGAAAGTTAAAATTCTATGAATATTTATTCTACGAGTGTTAATATTATGTGAAAATTCAAACAATGAACTACGATATTTCCAGTAGAGACAATTAAATTTGAACTGGATTTAATCATAAATAATTTTGGAACACAGTCTACAGGACTAACAATCAGACTTGTGTTTCCAAAAAATAATTGTCAAATGTGTTTGGAAAATTACTGTATATTGTGTAAATAGGAGTGTGGGTCGCCACACGTGAGTGATGCTACTTTGAGCATTTTTGCAGTCAATTTTAAATTCAAAATAAAATGAGATAATTTTACTTGATGTGTTACGCCCAATTGAATCTCCTTCTATCCTTATTGTTGCATTGAGCCAAAAATCAGTAAAGCATTTTTTATTTGATGTCGTTTTTGCGATTAGCTTTAACCCATCTGGCGCTCCGGGATATTTTGACTCTCGTGCTGACTGATTATTGGTAAAATTCATATGTGATCGTGCGGACTCCGGTCTAAACGGGCACAATACATCTAGTGTTTTTGCTACACATTGGTTGGATCTATGATTGTTTACACGAGTTTCCTCTCGAATCGCTTCAATGTCTGTAGCTAATTCATGTTTTATTTTGCTGACTTCATCATCCACCTTCTCTACCTTGCTTGCTACACGCTTAGTGCTTATGTGTACGGCAACTGCTATGCCTCGCGTTAGTTTTAATCCAGCGTTGACTATAGCCACATCAGCTTTTAACACACCCATGTACGTGTTAACTTCTTCCATACGCTGTTCCACGGTGTTAATTCTAGTACTAACAATTTATTTTGCATTAGCGACTTTATTCCTAACTGATTCAATGTTATCGTTCATCTCCTCCTGAACGTTTTCGAGTTTTTGATTTATTTCAGATCTATTCGTGCGTATCTCCTGTTTTATTCCCTCTAAGTGTGCTTGCTATTCCGTGCGATAAGTTTCCATCTCTGCACGCAAATCATCACTAACCTTATTGATTGTAACAGTAATTTCGGCTTTAACTTTGGCAATGTCCTCTCGCACTTCAACTACATTCTATGCCATATTTGCCCTAATGTTAGTGTTTAACTGAGCCATGTCAGCCCTAATATTGGTAGTAATGTTGTTACTAGTTTGCAACAGAGTAGCTATAGCAGTGTTACTGTTCTCATTCATGTCTGCCCTCAAAGTTTCATTGTTTTGTACCATATCTGCCCTCAAAGTTTCATTGTTTTGTGCCATATCTCTCCTAAAATTGTTTATATCAGCCCTAAGATCATTGTTATTTCGTGTCAAATTGTCCATCGACACTTGCAAATTGTGCAGTAGGGCAGGCAAGTTTGCCAACAACTCGGCCGTCTCTAGCGCAGACATAATATCTTCAATTGGAGAAATACGGGGAACTAACAACTTCATATTCCTTAACAAGGCTTTGAATTGGAAAACAGTAGAAAATCCATTCCTTCATAAATTTATTCGAAGATAACAGCTGAACCTCTGGTAAAAATTAAATGACATCAAGACAACAAACAAACTTACATTTACTCAAGACTAGGATGACTACAAATCAAATACTCAACTTATCATTAATAAATGTTACCTAGCCTCATGGTCTTAATTCTGGAATAAGAATGCCATGTAGCCTTCCAAAACACTAGTACGAAATCTCGATTTGTTACTAATCTGTTGGATTAGCTTACAAAATAAAACCCTCACAAACAAACGAATCATGGAGATCGAACAAAAGTTTCGATGCTAACCTCGTTCGGCGAAAACGTACTATATGTGCCCGCTGGCCGAAGGTTTCGGGGAGCCACCGGTTTCAAATGACCCTTCCGAGACCCTCTTCCAGTTAACACACAAGTATTGGGGACGATACATTCATAGGCTGGTGTAGCACAAAGTCTGCACTCGGGGGTGTCGGGAATTAGTGAGGTTCGATCTTTTACCAGCTCAGAGGAATGCATCGATAACAAAACTAAGCAAGAAAAGAGAAGTCAGGCTTATGTTAAAATCACAAATAAATTTTATTCAGAATAGATCCCTAGCCTAGCATGAGAGTTGCAAAACGGCTAGCCCGATACTATTCTACCCTGAAAGAATATATAAAAAAGTCCTAAACAAGATCTAAATTACTCTCATGGTCCTAATACAAAATTTGACTAAAATGAACAAGCTAAGAAAATGGCACGTAAAATCTGCCCTAAGCAATTACATCGAAATGACTACGGGAGGATCAAACATCAAAAGAATCTACAGCAAAGCAAGACATTTACTTGTTTGCAAATACTAGAACATTTACATTTAGTAGCAAGGAGAAAATTTGTCCTATGCTATGATGGTGCCATCTCTAACATTTATCTTTAGAGTTAAGTGTTTAGCTAGTCCTAAGTATCATTAATTAATAAACGAGATGCGTTTATTACTAAGAAAATCAAGCTATGTGCACAATGTTGCTGAATAAATAAAAAAGCTATGCTAATACAACACAAATGCATACAATAATTCAGCACTCCTATGGTTGCGCAATTGGCACTGCCTGCGTACTCGATTTGTTACTGTTTGTAACAAACGGTCATAGTGTCAGAGTGTTAAGAATGTAGAAAAATATAGGAAAGCCTGCAAATGCGATAGTAATTAAACAATTACATCGACTCATATTGCTACTAATCTGATGTGTGTGCTTCTGTTATCACATCACCAATTAGTTGTGGACTATTCATGTGAAAATATATCAAAATGTATCTAAAACAGCTTAACAATATCTAAGTGTTAACATTTGGTCCAGAAAATAGTTTATTTTTAATGTTTAGAAATTTTATTTAGACTCAGGGGGAATTATAAGATTCGTTAGTTTTCAAAACCCTATTTTTGATTATTAAGCTTCACACAATTATTTATCCCTGACAGTATTGTTGTTCGATTTATGGACTTTTAAAAGTGTTCAATGTATTTAGGTAACGTGTGTATCCAACTTAAGCAAAATAACTCAATAGTTTAATAGATTACTAGACACCCTGTGTCTTCACCAATTACTTCATAATTATTAGACATCCTGTGTCCTCACCAATTACTTTACTCTTATTTCGGATTCATTGATCCAGGCGCCCTCGGTTTGGTACGACTTCAAATACTTCATTACCACCGGTATAACCACAATAACAATGTCGGAGGTATTAATCCACAATCACGACTCATATGATACTCTCATAACGTTAATTTACAAAAGTGTGGATTCCTAATTGATACACGTTTGAAATGCTGGTAAAAAAGATTATGTGTACAGAAAACACATTCTGACAACGCTTTAAATAAACATGAAGGCTTCTGATACAAGCTAAAAGTGTGTGTGAGCATTTATAAAATTGCCTCTTCCCTGAATAAGGTCGAACCTGCGTTCATTTGGTTGCAAAATACAGTTGCATTCATTGCCTGCGTGGCTTCTCTTAAAGAAATAAATCTGTTTTCATGTATAGATCTGGCCAAAAAATGTGAATAACGGAACTCTGCCTTCTAAAACACTAGACTGATGCATTGCCTAGAATCGAGTGTGCTGTGTAGTGGGTTTGGCTCGTAACCTTGGCCTCGATTTAACATCTGCCAAACTAGTTTATTTGTCATCAGCTTGACAAAATAAAAGTTGATAATAACTGTTTTGAAATGATACGAAATGAGCATTGAAAATCCAGCCTTCCTGGTGTCTATAAATGTTTAATAAAACTATTACTTTCCACACGCGTCTTATAATTAACTACCTGCATTGTGCACTTAAATAAATGAAACCAAATTAAACTAATCTACTGTTTACAACTCATTACAATACGCTACAAATACTTGATCTGACTTTCAGATGCAGCGTCACTTGGTTCGAGACCCGCCATGAGATGTTATATGCGGTCTCGTGTATGGCCTTAGATTATCTTCTCATTGTATTTGACATCTTCCGCTGCTAATTCCCCACGCATGATTTAGAAATCACATGCCATCGCGTGGTTGGGGTTGTATTTGAAGAGCTGATGGTTTAGCATGATAGTAATGTTAGCGTTGGTAATAACGTAGCACATAATTAATGGACACTTGCGCGCACTGAAGCTAATATGCGGTAAAAAATTGCCCATTTTCACTCGGCCACTGGGTCTAGTCTTGTCGCTTGTGCGACACTCACTCGTGACTTTTGCACTGATATTTACAGAAAATATTAACATAAAATATTAAACCAAAAATGCTGCCCATCCGGCAAATAAAGATTGTACTCGTAGATTTTGTACAGTTAATTAATTACACAGTTTATGTAACACTGAAGTGTGTGTGTGACCATGCGGTCATAAAGTTTGCTTTACACAAGTCCATCATTTCACCTCGGAGAATGAAAATATTTCACATTTTATGTAATGATGAATGTCTCCAATCTTTAAATTGTTAAATAATGCCATGATGGCTATCCATAATATCCACTGATTTTTCGTGCCACATGGTTTCCCTACACGAACGTACTTTCACTTGTGCTCCAACATGCACATCGATGTTGTCTCATCCAAAGACAAATAGGAACTGGTGTTACCAAATATGGCGTGCTCTTAGGATATGAGCTAGCCGCGTAAATTGATAGTTTCATTGATTTACGAAGTATTCTGTACTTCAGATATGCAGAATTACTTGGTGATAATTATAGTTGGTTTTTGGAATGTCCAAAATATATAAAAATATGATCATAAGCGATATTACTTCAGCTTCTTCCCGCCGCTCGCAGGGTATGTTCAGTTACATTCCAGCATAAGTTTTAGTCTTTGTTATCTGAGCAAACATGCGTCAACGGGCGCAGTATCTAATTAAGTAGGCAAACAAGTAACCAAGTAAGTAAGTATGTAGGTAAGTAACTAAAAAAGCTAAAGTAAGAAACTAAGTATGTAAGTGTGAAGCCTCCGTGGCTTAGGCGGCAGCACGCCGGCCTCTCACCGCTGGGTCCGTGGTTCAAATCCCGGTCACTCCATGTGATATCTGTGCTGGACAAAACGGAGGCAGACAGGTTTTTCTCCGGGTACTCCGGTTTTCCCTGTAAAAATTTCATTCTAGCAACACTCTCCACTATCATTTCATTTCATCTGTCATTCATTTAATCATTGTCCCAGAGGATTGCGTCAGGCCTCGGCAGCCGGCACAGTCCATATCCTCGCCGCTAGATGGGGGCTTCATTCATTCCATTCCTGACCCGGTCGGAGACTGGAAGCAGGCTGTGGATTTTCATTCTCAAGTAAATAAGTAAGTAAGTAAGTAAGTAAGTAAGTAAGTGAGTAGTTCTAACTAAGTAAATATCTAAGCAAGTATGTAAGTGTCTAAGCAAGTAAGCTGGCAAGTGGATAAGTAAGTAGAGTAGGTAAGCAAGTGAGTAAGTGAGCATTATTATTAAGATCAGGTATAGTAATCCTTCTCATAATTATCCACATTATACGGGCAGATGACCTTGGTGTTCCACCACACCACCACCACTTGTCCTGAGAACGGATGAGTCATAAATAATCATGTCTCTGTAGAGGAGTTGCTGGTTCAGATCATTCAGCGCCGGCCGTAGGGACCTACGATACCTCGGGCGATGTGGGATTGGAAGGGTGCAGCCCGCTCTGGTTGTATCTCCAGCAAACAAGCTTCCGGTCAAACAGCACAAATCTCCATTGCTGTTTCATTTAGCGGCTTGGACATCATGCTCTTTTAGTCCCGTGTACTTGAGTGTGTGTGGATGATGGCTATAGCAGTGTGCATGTTTGTAATTGAGACTAGGATTTTACAGGAGGTTTGCCGTGGCCGTAAGTTAGAATACCACGGGCAAGGAGAGATGTTTCTGACGAGTGCTAATGCAGAGAAGAGATAGGTTGGTAGAACACTCAGGAAAGCAAATTTAGATATGGAAGGAAGGGCGGAGAAGTGCAGTGTTAGGCCAATGATAGAATAAAGTGACACATATCATTGCCTCGGAGATAGGGTGTGGTAGTTATGTAATGATGAAACGATAAGTTCAGACAGGAGATATGGTGGGCTGCATCAAACCAGTCTAAAGTCTGAAAATTCAAACTCACACTCAAGAACAGAAATGACCAGGGGTTGTGTAAATAGCTTGCGTAGGCCTATAGGCTATTAGTTGGCGTGCGAAACATTTCTCGGACCAAGTGAACAATCGATAAGGCTTTATTAAGTACGCGATTTATTTCTTCTGTCAAAGATAGTGAGCAGCACTTTACTAGACACACGTTTCTTACTGTACGGATGTAAATAATGACCCCGTTATACGTTAAAACTAGTGGCATGTTGTTCCTATGAACGAGCTTAAAACATTTAGTAAGGACAAGGAAAATGAAGTGTTATAAGCCAAACATTATGGGGTAAATTGTGAATAGTTGCCCAGGATTCTAGTCATTACTGTATACGACTTCGTCCATTATTCATTTATGTTTAGACGGGTTTATGCATGTGGGAAATGTGCCAAGACGTTTCCTGAAATACTCGTTGATAAAGTGAAGACATTTTCATTTATTATGCATTGAATATTCATAAAACACATATTCTTTTTAAAACGTTAGATGCATTATTGTTGCTGTAATTTACAAAAAACGGTACACCTTTTCAAATATGCCCTCATTAAAGGAAATATGCTGCTATTTTGACATGACAACGTGAAATAAAATGTTGGAATTCAGTAACGTTCGTGAAAATGTGTTACAGTGAAAGGTGATGATATCGTTTTATCTCTCTTCAGCTGCAACGCTCTGTCGTTTTTGTATGGCATGGGTGAGCATCTAGATGGATTTTGGCGTGGTTTTCATCATTCTGTAAAGGATATCTTGAGGAAGATTTCTGTAGAGAATAATTTGTTTAGGATCAAAGGAAGCCGAGCAGTAACAATTTCAGTTGAAAAGTCGAGAAAAACACATGGCGTCCGTGTGCTTTTTAAGCTTAAGCTGGGCAAACCGTTAAAAATATCTATATACTATGAGTGTAAGAATTGCTCAGCACGAAAAGTTCTACAAAAATTCCCTGAGAGAATATCTCTGTCTTCAATACATCGCCCACTAGTCTATACGTGTTTTTACGTTTTCATTTCTTCCAACAATCTCCGTTCAAATACTGAGGCGACAGTTTACGAGCTGGCTAGGGGCGAGTCTATCAACCCAGTTACAGCCTAGCTTGCGGGCGAACATATTACCCCAGATACAGCCTAGCTAGCGGGCGAATATATTCGGCTACCCCAGATACAGCCAGCAGCAAACTGTCGAGTCGTGTTGAGTTAAAACTTCAGAGAAGAGTGGTTGTGTTTGGAGTTTCCCTGGAAGTGCAACTCGGCTTTTCTTCATTTCGCCTGTGAACTTTCCGTTCCGCAAAATACTCAATTAAAAAATATACTAAGCTGAAATTTTGCAAGAGTGGCAGTTCAAACAAATCAGTCAGAGAATACGTTGTCACGATCAAATATCGTCGCGCATCGTAATTGCACACTCCCATTAATATTTAACCTTTTGTCCGTGTGAGTGTCCCCCTAATAAAATCTAAACGACAAAAGCGATTACAATGAAATTCGGTAAGTGCATACTACCACGTTGTCCGACCTCGACCGTGCGTTTCAAATTGTTTCACCAATCCAACATGGTGACCGCGCGAAATATTCCACTGGCATGCTAGATCTCCACAACAGTAACAGATATCACCCTGAAATTTTATACGGCGATAAAGGGTACTACTAGAAGGTCATCTATATAACTTTCATAAACCTGTTAAGTACAAAAAGAACATGGCGGCCAAGCGCAGTTGTAACATTTAAATAGACTTTTCTCGCGATTTAATCATCCGAGCGCAGTGAAATTTGGTACGGTAATCTCTACTTAGTATAAAACAAAGTCCCCGATTCATGGATGTTACGTGTAAACTCGAGAACCACTGGATTGATTTTTATGCGGTTTTCACCATTCTGTAAAGGATATCTCGAGGATGATTTCTGTAGAAACGAATTTATTTATGATCAAAGGAAGCCGAGCAGTGACAAATTAAGTGGAAAAGTCGAAAAGAAACCTGGCGTCCGAGCGCTTTGTAAGCTTACGCTGGGCAAACCGTTAAAAATATCTAAATTCTATGAGTGTTAGAATTGTTCAGTATGAAAAGTTCTACAAAAAAGTCCACGAGAGCATATGTCTATCTTCAATACATCGCCCACTATAAGTGTTTTTACGTTTTAATGTCTTCCAGCCATGTCCATTCAACTACTGAGGCGACAGTTTACGAGCTAGCTAAGGGCGAGTCTATCATCCATGTTACAGCCTATCTAGCAGGCGAACTATTGCCCCAGATACAGCCAGCAGCAAACCGTCGAGGCGTCTTGAGTTAAGACTTCTGAGAATGGTGGTTGTGTTTGGAGTTTCCCTGGAAGTGCAACTCAAGTTTTCTTCATTTCGCCTGTGAAACACAGTCAAGTTAAGATTGGACGGAAGGGGGAATTGAGTTTCATTCACCTCGCCATTTCCTGGAAGTGCAACTCTCATTTCTCCTGTGAACTTTTCTTTCCGCAAATTTCACAGTCAATTTAAAATTGGACGGAAGGGGGATAATATTATATTAAATTATACTGATTGGTGTATATTCTCTACTTATTATAAAACAAAGTCCCCGATTCTTGGATGTCTCGGGTAATCTCGAGAACCACTGAATGGATTTTGATGCGGTTTTCACCATTCTGTAAAGGATATCTCGAGGAAGGTTTCTGTAGAAAATAATTTATTAATGACCAAAGAAAGTCAAGCACTAACGATTTCAGTGAAAAGGAAAAAAAAACTGGCGTCCGTGCGCTTTTGAAGCTTACGCTGGGCGAACCGTTAAAATTATACAGCCTATATACTATGAGTGTAAGATTTGTTCAGCATGAAAAGTGCAACAAAAAAGCACGGGGGAGAGCATATCTCTATCTTCAATACATCGCCTACTATAAGTGTTTTTACGTTTTCATTTCTTCCAACAATCTCCATTCAGTTGCTGAGGCGATGTTTACGAGCTAGCTAAGGGCGAGTCTATCACCCCAGTTATAGCTTAGCTAGTGGACAAGCTTATTGCCCCAGATACAGCCAGCAGCAAACTGTCGAGTCGTGTTGAGTTAAAAACTTTAGAGAAGAGTTGTTGTGTTTGGAGTTTCCCTGGAAGTGCAACTCGGGGTTTCTTCATTTCGCCTGTGAAACACAGTCAAGTTAAGATTGGACGGAAGGGGGATTTGTGTTCATGCACCTCGCCATTCTTAAATTACGTCTGACAAGAATTTGTGGCACATGCATCGCCATGATAATATAATTAATAGTCCAGTCAGTGATTTTAACCCATCATGCCGAGACGTATAACGGATATTGGTCGTTGTTCATTGTCATTGGAGAAAAGCTATCATCACGTAATGCATTCATAACTGTTCCCGAGCGAAGCCGGGTCGGCGCGCTAGTTGTTCATATAAAATACAGTAATTATTAGCGTCGAGAATCGGATAGGTGCTCTGGGACTTGAAATGAGGTTTCATACAGGAGGAAGTGTCGAAATACCACACACAAGATAGCTGCTGTCAGTGCCAGGATTCGAACCTGCGCTCTCCGGACTTGATGAAGCACCCCCATCACGGTCATGGTGAACGATTTAACGAGCAGTACTATGCCGCGGTATTTTATAGTAAGAGCTGTGTGGCAGTGAATGATGAATAGTAAATGAACCCAGGACATCTGAAGTGCTCCATGTTAATTGCTCAATTATGTCTGCTAGATAACATTTAATAATCTGTTTCCCCGTTCAAAGTCAGTGTGTGACAGGCGAGCTATCGCTAACATCGCCGATCGTTTTTACCACACATTGCCGGCTGGTATCTGATTGGCTCGCGACACCGCAGCCTCAAAAACCATTTCATAACTAATTATACGCTGCCGACGAACGGCGGGGAGTTCCGACTGTTAATATTGTACTAACCATAGGAGCTTCATTCTCAAAGCCACAGGTTTAGCCTGTAAACAGGCGTTGTGCGCCAACAGATGGATAAGTGGACGACCACACATATAGAGTATTTTTACCCGACGAGGCAAAAGTTAATTTTTTAACCAGTATCAATGAAAGAAATTAGAGAAACAATTCAAGGAGAAAACATCTCAACTCTGTGATTTTCTGATGATTTTGTCATCTTAGCCGATTCACCTGAGGATTTAAATGAATAATTAGCCTAATTTTCTCATTTTGCAAAAATGAGGAAACAGTAGACTTATGCGATCGATCTGGGAAAATGTGTGCCTGTCTGTCTGTCCTTCTGTCCGTCTGTCTGTCTGTCCGTGTCCTAAACGGCTGCATCTATAGAAACCAAATTTGGTGAGAGTAAAGATCTATACTTAAATATCCCAATGCCATATTTGAAATTGATTTCAGTGCTACCAACTGCTGAAAAAACGCAATTGAAATTTTAGCTCTATGTTGAATATCTCAGAAACTATGCATGCCAACTATTCCAAAATTGGCACATATAGATAATAGCATTCCAGATTAATTTTCAAAAGTCCATACATGCCAGTGTTGCCAACATGATTCTAAGCCTGCCGATAGGTCAAATTTCTAAATGCATGTAATTTCTATACTATCGTTTGGAGTTCAACCAAATTCCGTATGCACTATGTGTACTACAGCAGATATGACTGTGCGTATTCTAAAGAGCCACCAGGGCTGCCAACTGTTAATAAATGCTCTCTGTATGTTTTAACCCTAATATCAATATATCAGAAAGTATGCAAGCCAACAGCTTTAAAATTTGCACACGTATAGTACTTGGAATTTTAGATTAATTTGGAGAAACTAATAGCCTATACAGGACGTCAGTGCTACCAACATGACTCTAGCCTGCTGATAGGTCCAATTTAAAAATACATGTAACTTCTACACTAACAAATGGATTTCATCCATAATTGGCACAACAGGAGATCATAATATTTCAGATTATTTCTGACCAACACATGCATGACATTGTTGCCAACATGATTTTACGCACGCTGATAGATCCAATGTCTAACTGGATGTAACGTCCATGCTATCCATTGGACTTCAACCAAATGTTGTATTCTGTACCTTAAGAGATGGAACTAAGAATATATTCAATCACCAGGGCTACCAACTGTAGTGCTCTATTAGGCCACATTATACCAGGTATATTTCGAACTAATAAGAAATATCGATATTACCAACTTAAATTCGTCATTATTCTAGATAGATCTATATAGATAGGCAAGAATCTTAAATTTTTAGAAAAGAAGGCTCTTTAGTTCATCACGGAACTTCTTGTTTTTAAAACGTCTTGAGGAAAGAATTCATGATGAAAATCAATAAATATAAAACAAAAATAATGAAATGCAGCCGAAATAAATGAGAACCCGCTATTGACGTCCAATTGGCAGGTGAAAAGTTAAAGGAAGTAAGAGACTTCTGTTACTTAGGAAGCAAAATAACCAGTGATGGACGAAGAAAAAAGGATAGGCCTATTAAAGTAGGATGGCTCAGGCAAGGAGAATATTTCAACAGAAAAGAAATCTGTTGACATCAAATATAGATTTAGATATTAGGAAGTCATTTTTGAAAGCCTTTGTCTGGAGCGTGGTGCTCTATGGAAGTGAAACTTGTACTGTTGGCGCTGCTGAAAACATGGGAATTGAAGCAATTGAAATGTGATGTTACAGGGGAATGATGAAGATCAGATGGATAGATTGAGTATCAAATGAAGACGTATTAAGACGAGTGGGCGAGGAGAGATGCTTCTGGCGAGTGCTAATGAAGAGAAGAGAAAGGTTGGTAGGACATGCTGTATATTAAAACATCCAGGAATAGCAAACTTGGTTATGGAAGGAAGGGTCGAGGACAAGAACTGTAGGGGTAGACCAAGGTTAGAATATGTTAAACAGATTTACTTGGGTGTAAGGTGTGGTAGCTATGTAGATATTAGCTCAGGACAGGCAGGCATAGGGTGCTGTATCAAACCGTCAAAGACAGAAGACTCAAACAACAACTGGTTCAAGTAAAAAGCCCATAATGTTTTACGATTTAATAGAAGTGTATGCCCTAATTTATAACATTTTGGATCATAAACTCACGGATGAAGGATAACGTCTACAATCTCACACTATCACAGGGAGATACTCCAACATCGAGACAGCTTACCGCAAACGACGACTGAGATTTTACGGGCACATCATGAGACAGAATGACGACCGATTAACAAAGAGAATTCTGACATACTTAAGAAAACTTCAAGTGACAACAGTCTGGCTTACACAGGTCCAAATTGATCTCAGAAGTGCCAACATCACAGCAATAGACATTGAGGATTGATTTACATTCATACTTAAGATCCACAGTTGGGAAGTTACACCTGAAGATCGACCAAGGAGATCGGGGAAACGATGGAGGGAGGGACGTCGAGTTCGTCATAGCAAAACAATGAGGGAGTTTTGTAAGACCAAGAAAATCAGCATCAGATCATAATTTGTTTTATGTGATCCTATGGGTCTAAACAGCTTAAATAAATATTTTTTTTGTCTTTTTTTTTGTTTTTTTTTAGTCGTTTACCCTCCAGGTTGGTGGTTGCCACGGACTCAGCGAGGGAATCACCACTACCGCCTCTACGGGCAGTGTCCTAGAGCTGGGAACATCGAATCTGAAGGGATACAACTGGTGAGTGGGATTGGCACCTCGCCCAGGCGGCCTCACCTGCAAAGCGAACAGGGGCCTCATGAGGGAAGGTAAGGGATGGTTAGGATGGATAGACAAGGAAGAGGGAAGGAGGCGGCCATGGCCTTGAAGAAGGTACCATCCCGGCATTTTCCCGAAGACGAAGTGGGAAACCACGGAAAACCACTTCGAGGATGGCTGAGGGGGAATCGAACCCCCTCTACTCATTTGGGCCACCCGAGGCTGAGTAGACCCCGTTCCAGTCCTCGTACCATTTTTCAAATTTCGTGGCAGAGCCGGGAATCGAACCCAGGACCTCCGTGGCGGCAGCTAACCATGCTGACCGCTAAGATACGGAGGCGACTAAATAAATAAATAAATAAATAAATAAAAATAAAATATTACGAGCCTTACAGTAGTCGCATATAATGTGTAACATCTAACATAGAAGAAACCTCACGTGAAATTGTTGATACACCGGTATTTTATACTATTAGTGGCACAAATATTAATCTATTGTAAAAGGGAGTGTTTTACAGATATTGTAGTTTATAATACGGAACTCATTTTATGAGATGATTTGTAGCTTCCACCAGCACTAGCCTAAATAAAGAATACGATATGGATCAACTAGATTAATAAACGCGACACCGCTCATAACCTTGAATTCCTTATAAACAGGTCCTCTTCGTTCACAGACCAACACGTAATTTCATACGGATTCTGTTGAAACGAGTCATATTGATATAATAAATATAATTTAAAATGATAATCTGGTTGCAAAAATATCTACCCCGTCCGGGATTCGAACCCAAGATCTCTAGATTCACAGTCATAAGCACTAACCCCACGGCTATTTCGACTAAGCAAAATTTGTGCACAAGATGGTGACTTATTTCCACGTTCCGATTATACTGCATTACGGAATTAAGTTTCATTTATATTTTGCTTGTTTCGATAATGTTCCCGCGTGAAATTGAGTTTAAAATGCCTTGTGAATAGGCCCTCTTGTGAATAAAGAGAATGTATTCAGTAATAGTTCATGAAGACTTGCTCAATTCTCGTATAACCACAACGATTATATTATATTGATGACTGCATTACCGTCATCCATCTATAGAGAGCTTTGTGCCTTTCAAAGTACATGCCATCCCGTTTTGTTTACCTGCTAGCTAAAGAGCCATATTTTGTTGAAGACCTGAGACTGAACATACTGCTGCCCGTTACACCTGGATATGAGACTCTACTGACAGAATTGAAAAGGAAGAGAGAAGACATATGGGATGACTTTTACGGCACTGACTCGATGCTTTCAACTGAATGGACAAATGCATTGTACGATTTGCGTCGTATAGTCACGAGATTTTCGGTGCAAGGTTTTCACTATTAAGTATGCACCAAGAAGAAATTTCAGCAGCCGGACCAGCAGTGTATCTGTTTGCTATGTGGAGAGCAGTGTGATAGGTATCACGTGATGTGCGAACAAAGACGGTCACACTTACAATGTTTTGTAGTGAAGACCAAGACAATTTGTTTTTAATTTGGTCATTGGCTGCCATAAAGTTCTTATTATTACCGTTATGTGGTTCATATTTGAATAGGCATTGTGCAGAAACATAATACCGGCAATGCCGACTACTTACAATGTTTGATATTAAGGCATTTTACCATTTAAATACTGATACGAAGACTTCGAACATGTACCATGTCATTTGTTTCAATCACTTGACACCAGAGTTCGCATGAGCGTTTTCCGTTCAGTATGTCATATAGGCCTACATCTCGTACCACGGCCAGCTGGGTCTTACCACTGCACGCAGGATCGATCGATCGAGCGGGCTGTGCATACTTCCGTTTTCCACCACTGCCAGCTAGTACACTTCCGTTCGATCGATCAAGCGGGCAGTGCATACTTCCGTTCGATCCACCACTGCCAGTTCGATCGTTCCGATCCACTTCCGTCCCCAATTTTCAAAATCACTCCCACAAAACTATCCAGCAACCGAGCGGAAAGATGTTACACATCAAAAATAATAATAGTCTAATAATTCAAGTATTTAGGAGTAGTAATTCAACCATACGGATTGAACCGTGAAGCAAATAAAGAGAGAATTTCAAAATTACAGAAGACCTATACAATTACCTGGAACAGATACAATAAAAAAACAATATCCCGGAATGCTAAATTACGACGTTATAACACAGTCATCAAACCTGAAGCATTATACTCCTCGTTGGAGGCAGATCTCTTATTAAAGGCATACAGTAGAGAAGCAAGAGAGGAAAATATTGAGGAAAATCTTTGGTCCAGTCTGCGTAGAGGGAATCTGGGTGAAACGGAAGTCTCATCACTCTGGAAAGATCCCCGACACATTCAGGAAAAGGCGATTAAAGTTCTATGGCCACATTCTTCGCATGGCCGATGACAGACTGACGAAGAGGATTCTCAACCTTGCTCTTTCAATGAAAGTCAAGACCAACTGGCTTAAGGAAATAGAGGAAGATCTTTCATCGTGGATGAAATCAAACAAGACAGGTCCAAATTCAGAAAAGTTGTCAACAACTATCATTTTGTGGAGAAAATCAGTACCAGTACCAGAAAACCGTGGACTGAAGAAGGGAAGAAACTCGTCAGTGCCCAGATGAAGAGATTTTGGGAGAAGAAAAGATCAACATCATTTGCTAATGAGTTCTCTCGCGCTCCTTAGATGGGCATAACGGTGTGAAAAAAATAGTCTAATAATAATAATAATAATAATAATAATAATAATAATATAATAAATAATATCGTATGGCCTCGGGTGCCTGGTGCAAGCTTTGTTAATTGACATTCGTCGTTCCTTTGAACGCTATGAAAGTCAAGGAGATTAGATATCTAAACTCCTTGACACTACTACAGCGCTTTCAAGTAGAGAATGGAGGAACTTTGTGTTGGCGGAAAATCCCGAGATTAATTTTGCCATTGAACACGGCCTACTGAATTCAAATGGGTTCTTTAACATGCCAACAACGTATGACATGAGTATCGTGATTTTTGCCGCCTTCAAAAATCACTTACAATGGCCAGGGGCGAACCTGCAATCTTGGGGTTGGTAGTCCGACACTATAACCACTCACCCACCGTGGCAAGCAATAATAATAATAATAATAATAATAATAATAGTAATAATAATAATAATAGGAGTATGATTTTAACAACTCTTTAAACTGCTGTTGCTTTAGAGACGCCTGGGTGTCTAAGTTCTGCCCAGAAGGGAATCTTTTGCGAGTCAGTATAATAGAAAACAAGGTTATCGTATTTAATCGCTGTTAAATGCCAGCGTCGAATCCGAAGTGTTGTGCTTTGAAGGCAAGCGCTAAAAATCAACGATGCCACTCATCCACTAACGTACACCTCAAGTATACTGGGAGGCCCCAATATGAAGCCACAACAAGAAAGACAACCATGGAAATAGCGCGCTCGGTGAGGTGGGCTATATCACAGCCTGGTCTCAAGAAGCCTCTAAAAAAAGGATCAACTAGTAGAATATAAAGCTGATTTCACAGCAACTTGTGAAGACTAGGTAAGTGTTCACGGCACGACGCGATGGGGTGGTATCGTTCCCCTCCGCAATGTACGCACTGCCAGTGTTTGCGTGACTGCCTATATAAAGCTGTGGCATGAATCATGCCCTTATCTGCACAACATTGTCACCCGAATTATCCCCTGTATGAGTGAGAGATGTCTGAGTATCCTCGCTCTATTAGAGCTGCAATTACACTTCGTAATGATCGCCGCACGCGATCAGGGATGGACAAATAGCTGGACCCCCACCCCGCTATCGCTCCAAAGTGAAACTGAGCTCATGTGTGAACATCGCCACACGCCATCAGGTTTGGATAACTAGATGGACACCCCTGCCCCTTCACTCCACGGTGAAAATGAGCTCATGTGTGAACACTGCCACACGTGCGCTTTGGTAATATAAACGAAGTACTCCTTCTCAGGATTGCCATCATAGATATGGTAAAACTTGGAAGTGTTACCAGAAAATTCTTGGACTACATACCTGAGACGTCATGGACAAATACCAGAACATTCTTGGGTAAAATACTAGACAACCCCAAGGTAAAATACCAGGTAGTTTTTTGGCGACTACCAGAAACAATTCTACGCTAGCTGATAGGTTCAATGTTTAACTGAATGTAGCGTCCACATATCTATTAGGCTACAACCAAAGTTTGTACGTGCACTGTGTATATTAAGAGCTGAAATTATGTATGTATTCAGAGTCACCAGGGCTGCTAACTGTTGAAAAATGCACTCTATAATTTTGAACCTACAATATATCAGAAAGTATGCAGGCCAGCAGTTCTAAACTTTGCAAACGCATAGAACATAAAATGACAGACATGACAGTGCTGCCAACATAATTCTACGCGTGCTGCTAGGTTTGCTGCATGTAACGTCCATACTATCTATTGAACTTCGTCTGAATGTTGTATGTGCATAATGTACCTTATGAGATGGATCTAGACATAAATGTAGAGTGTCCAGGGCTGCCAACTATTGATGAATGCTCTCTATAATTTCGAACCCTAGTCTCAGTATATCGGAAAGTATACATACCAACAGTTCTAATTATGTCACACTTATAGAACATAACATTGCAGATTAATATTGAGTAATCCTTACATGAGAGTATTGCCAAGAATATTTTGTGCACTTTGATACTTCCAATGTTTAACTGCGTGTTCTTTATGTGCAGTGTCTGATTTAGAACTTTTATAACTGTGCTTATTATACGAGTCGCCAGGGCTACCAACTGTGGATTAATGATCGCAAGTCTTTTGAATAAATACAATTCGATATGCTGTTGACACATTGATCTTTAGTGATAACCTCGGAGGCCTTCAACAATTACTAACCAACTTCTGAAGAATTTGGACTTCAAATCAATGTAAATAAGACAACATTCATGTTTTTCAGTCGTCAAACTCATTACCAGGCTGCTTTGAGCATCAGAGGCCTTCCAGTCGAGCGTGTTCACCATCTAGGGAGTATCACCACTGACGATTTAAATCCCGACCTTGAAATCAGAAGTAGCATTGAAATGGCACGCTGTGTATATAGGAAAATGTCCTCGTGCTTCGACAATGACAACTTAAATCTGAACCTCCGACAAAGATTGGCTCGAACCTATGTCTGATCGATACTCTTGTATAGTATGGAGGTTTGGACTTTGAAGGTTAACACCATGAAACGGTTAGAGGCCTTAGAAATCAAAAGTTTAGTACTTTTCAGTCGGTCAACACGAATGTATCCAAAAGAGCTGGGTTATGCCATAATCATGAAATAAATTACCTGAGATTAATAAATACACTAGGATGGCCAGTTTCGATCGTCAAGTGATCATCATCAGATCCATTACACGTAGGCTATACAATCTATGTTTGAAAATACAGGTGAAAATATTTACAATATTTAGTTGCAGTATTGGTAAAGCAACTGTCGGTGTATGATGTTAGGTGAAATGCTAAAATTGTGATATAAATCCGGAGTTTGCCTATTGGAGTGACTATATGGTTGTAATAATTCAAATATGGTTATACTGTAATAGTACAGGCTACTACTTATATGGCTGTCTTCCTCGCTGGAGCTACGAGCAGTTACGTGTTCACTCTTACTCCAGTTGTGGTCGACTGAAATGGGATGTTATCTCAACGAAACTGGTTTTTCCGTTTCTCCCCCCTGTACTTGAAGTAGAAGAAGAAGAATCAATATTTCGGAATATATGTACGGAAAAACTTCAAACTTAGCTCAGTGTCAAGTCCAAGATGTTTTAGACCTATTTGGAGCAAATCGTCGAAGTTAATGCTCTGAATATACAGCAATTATATGCATGAGTATAAAGTTCAGTGTTCAATTGCATGCAACTGCCTTACTAATTTATGGATTTATACATAATTTTGAATGTTCAAAGTATGTCTTAGCAGGCATAGTTATGTCCATTTAAAGAGTCTACAGGATTACCAACTGCCTTGTAACATCCTGAGAATATTCGAGCCCTAGACTCAATATCATATAAAATCTGTTCATATTGCGCCCGTTGACGCATGTTTGCTCAGGCAACTGAGACTAAAACTTATGCTGAAATGTAACTGAACATACCCTGCGAGCGGCGGGAAGAAGCTGAAGCAATATCGTTTAGGATAATATTTTTACTTATTTTTCACATTCCAAAAATCAACAATAATTATAACCAAGTAATTCTGCATATTTGAAGTGCAGCATACTTCGTAAATCGAAGAGACTATCAATTTACGCGGCCAGCTCATGTACTGAGAGCACGCCATATTTGGTAACACCAGTTCCTATTCGTCTGTGGAAGAGACAACATGTGCATGATGGAGCACAAGTGAAAGGAAACCATGTGGCAGGAAAAATCTACGAATAACTTTCTTATGGATAGCCACCATGGAATTGTGTAGTGATTGAACGATTGAAGACATTCATCACTACGAAAACTGTAAAATATTTTTATTACTCTCCGAGGTGAAATGGAGGACTTGTGTGAAGAAAATTTTGCGACCGCATGGTCTCATTCTCTCTCTCACACACACACACACACACATGTTTCAGTGTTCTACAAACTGTGTATTTAACTATCTTTATAATTGATCAAAATCTACAAGTACAACTTTTATTTTCCGGATGGGCAGTGATTTTGATTTAACTTTTGATAAAATTTTCAAGCTATGTGCACAATGTTGCTGAATAAAAAAAACTATGCTAATACAACACAAATGCATACGATAATTCAGCACTCCTATGGTTGTGTAATTGGCACTGCATACGTACTCGATTTGTTACTGTTTGTAACAAACGGTCATAGTGTCAAAGTGTTAAGAAAATAGAAAATATAGGAAAGCCTGCAAATGCGATAGTAATTAAACAATTACATCGACTCATATTGCTACTAATCTGATGTGTGTGCTTCAGTTATCACATCACCAATTAGTGGTCGACTAATCATGTGAAAATGTATCAAAATGTATCTACAATAGCTTAACAATATCTAAGTGTTAACATTTGGTCCAGAAAAGTAGTTTATTTTTAATGTTTATAAATTTTATTTAGGTTCAGGGGGAATGATAAGATTTGTTAGTTTTCAAAACCCTATTTTTGATTATTATTAGAGTTTCACACAATTATTTATTCCTGACAGGATTGTTGTTCAGTTTATGTACCTTTAAAAGCGTACAGTGTATTCAGGTAACATTTGTATCCAACTTAAACAAATAACTCAATAGCTTACGAGACACCCTGTGTCTTCACCAATATTTCATCACACTTATTAGACATCCTATGTCTTCACCAATTACTTTACTCTTATTTCGGATCCATTGATCCAGGCGCCTTCGGTTTTTGGTACGACTTTAATTAGTTCATTACCACCGATATAATCACAATAACAATGTCGGAGGTATTCATCCACCGTCACGACTCATATAATACTCTTAATTTACAAAAGTGTTGAATCCTAATTGATATACGTTTGAATTGCTGGTAATAAAGATTATGTGTAAAAAAAAAACACATCCTGACAACGCTTTAAATAAATATAAAGGTTTCTGATACAAGCTAACTGTGTGTGAGCATTTATAAAATTGCCTCTTCCCTTAATAAATCGAACCTGCGTTCATTTGGTTACAAAATACAATTTCATTCATTGCCAGTGTGGCTTCTATTAAAGAAATAAACCTATTTTCAAGTATTGTTCTGGCCAATAAATGTGAGTAAGGGAACTCTGCATTCCACTTGTAATAATGTCAAGAATCTCATAGCCTTCTAAAACAAAATATTAATCCACTGCCTAGAATCGAGAGTGCTGTGTAGTGACCTTGGCTCGTAACCTTGGCCTCGATTTATCATTGTCAAACTAGTTTATTTGTCATCAGCCTGACATAATAAAAGTTGATAACACTTGTTTTAAAATAATACGAATGAGCATTGAAAATCCAGCCTTCCTGGCTTCTATAAACGTTTAATAAATCTTATATTTTCCACACGCGTCTTATAATTAGCTACCTGCATTGTGCACTAAATAAATGAAACAAAATTAAACTAGTCTACTGTTTTCCACTCTTACAATACGCTATAAATATTTGATCTGACTTACAGATTCAGCGTCTCTTGGTTCGAGTCCCGCCATGAGATGTTGTATGCGGTCTCGTGTATGGCTTTAGGTTACCATTTCATTGTGTCTGGACATCCTCCGTCGCCAATTCCCCACGCATGATTTAGCAATCACATGCCATCGCGCGGTTGGAGTTGTATCTGAAGATCTGCTGGTTTATCATTATTGCGATGTTAGCGTTGGAAAAAAATGTAGCACATAATTAAATAAAACTGTCGCGCACTGCAGCTAATATTGAGGTAAAAAATTGCCCATTTTCACTCCGCCACTGGCTCTAGTTTCTGTCGCTTGTGCGTAACTCACTCGTGACTTGCACTGATATTTACACAAGAAAATTTTAACTAAAATTAAATCAAAATCACTGCCCATCCGGCAAATAAAAGTTGTACTTGTAGATTTTGTACAATTATAAAGTTAGTTAAATACATAGTTTGTAGAACACTGAAACATGTGTGTGTGAGTGAGAATGAGACCATGCGGTCGCAAAGTTTTCTTCACACAAGTCCTCCATTTCACCTCGGATAATAATAAAAATATTTTACAGTTTTCGTAGTGATGAATGTCTTCAATCGTTCAATCATTACACAATTCCATGGTGGCAATCCATAAGAAAGATATTCGTAGATTTTTCCTGCCACATGGTTTCCTTTCACTTGTGCTCCATCATGCACATGTTGTCTCTTCCACAGACGAATAGGAACTGGTGTTACCAAATATGGCGTGCTCTCAGTACATGAGCTGGCCGCGTAAATTGATAGTCTCTTCGATTTAAGAAGTATGCTGTACTTCAAATATGCAGAATTACTTGGTTATAATTATTGTTGATTTTTGGAACGTGAAAAATAAGTAAAAATATAATCCTAACCGATATTGTTTCAGCTTCTTCCCCCCGCTCGCAGGGTATGTTCAGTTACATTTCAGCATAAGTTTTAGTCTCTGTTGCCTGAGCAAACATGCGTCATCGGGCGCATACATCTCCACGTCAAGTAAATAAAAATTCTGGAAGTCAATTTTTATTTCAGCCATTTACCAATCCTTGGTTTGAGTTCGTGCACGATCCATTCTGTCAGTGATCCTGTGATATTCTTCATCACTCATGCGATTGTCTACGCCTGCTGTTTCAATCTCAATGTAGTGAACATCAGCTGTCGTAACTTTCCTGTTATTCTCACGATATTTATTATTTCCATCTCTTCTTCTGTCTGATTCTTCGTCTTCTGCATTTCTTCTTCTCCGTTCCTGAATGTATTATCGACTTTCATTAGCCTTACCTTTCCAATCATTATCGTATTGGAAATGAGAATCATCTTCTCTTCGGTAACCGCCACTGTGTCTGTAATCTCTTCTGGGATTATCAGTGTATCGGTTATTTCGATACTCACGATCACGTGGCTGTCCTCTATAACCACGGTTGAAATTAGCGTTGTTATTGTTGTTATTACGACGATGGTTGTTGTAATTGTTGGCTCTGTTTTGATATCTGTTCTGGTAATTCTTGTTGATTGTGTCAAATCGACGATTCCTTGCATAAGATGTATTGTCTTTACGATAATCACGGAAATCTCTCCTTCTATCTGGTCCCTCGTGATTTTGACGATTATTTGTTCGACGATTTTCTGTAGTTTGTACAGTCTGACTGGTTCTGTCCACTGAAGTTACATTTACCTCATGTGTGCTCCTATGTTTAGGTGTAGGTGAAAATTGTTCGTGACTGCTATCCAGTTTTCTAAGAACTTCGTCACATTTTATAAATGTATTTGTATCTGACGCTATGAGTAACCTTTGTACTTCCATAGGATATTGTCTCCTGATGGTTTGAACAAGTTCTAATTCGGATAAAGGGGGTTCCAAACATTGCAATTTCGAAAGCTGACTTGCGAAGTAGGTAGCGTACTTAGTTGTTTGAGTACTAGCGTACCTCTTATTGTACATTTCCGCCCTTATATTTTGCTGACGTTCCATAGACCAATAAGTCTTAAGGAATGCTACTTTAAATTCCTGATAATTGTGGAATGAGTATCTGAATGCCTTGAACCAGGTTAACGGGCTGTTCTCTAGGTATTTTTCGACAGTCCGTAACTCCCTGTCTGGTGTTACCATAGTTTCTCTCATGTATGACTCCAAGTTTATCAGAAAATCTACCGGTGTAACGGAATTGGAATTATTGAATTTTGCCGGTCGATCTTCATGGCTTCTCAAATACACAATATTCGAGCACTGAGTTTGACCATAGTTCGGCATGACATTAAAGTTAGGTGTCAGCCCATAATTCGGCGTTATGTTAGCTTTCGGTGTCACAAATTGTGATGTTGTCCTAAATGGAATGTAGCCTTGGTTTTCCATCGGAATATTCGGTTTTGGTATGTTAGTCGCAGTGTTTGTAGATGGTACACCCTCTCTATTAGGTTTTAATAGACGATTGATGCGTTCATCCATTTCGGCGTATTCTAACACTTTCTCAGGTTGCTTATTAATTATAGCATTCATCTTTGATTCTATCTGCTTGAATCTTCCTTCAATACGATTATCGAGTTATTTCTGTTTCCCATCCTGTTCCTCAAGGTAAGCGTCTAATGTTTTTGCTACGTATTGGTTGGATCTGTGATTGTTCTCACGAGTTTCCTCTCAAATTGCTTCAATGTCTGTAGCTAAGTCCTGTTTTATTTTGCTGACTTCAGCCTCCACCTTCTCTACTTTGCTTGCTACACGTTTAGTATTCATGTGTACGGCAAATGCTATGCCTCTAGTTAATTTTAATCCAGAGTTAACTATAGCCACATCAGGTTTTAACACACCCACGTACGTGTTAACTTCTTCCATACGCTGTTCCACGGTGTTAATCCTAGTTCACGATTTCTTTTGCATTAGCGACGTCACTCCTGACTGATTCGATGTTATCGTTCATATCCGTCTGAACGTCTTTGAGTTTTTGATTTATCTCAGATCTATTTGTGCGTATCTCCTGTTTTATTCCCTCTAAGTGTGCGTGATATTCCGTGCGATAAGTTTCCATTTCCGCACGCAAATCATCACTAACCTTATTGATTGTGACAGTAATTTCGGCTTTAACATTGGCAATGTCCTCTCGCACTTCAGCTACATTCTGTGCCATATCTGCCCTAATGTTATTGTTTAACAGTGCCATATCAGCTCTAATATTGGTGTTCAACTTTGTCATATCCGCTCTAATATTTGTAATAATGTTGTTACTAGTTTGTAACAGAGAACCTGTAGCATTATTACTGTTCTCATTCATGTCTGCCCTAACAGTGTTTACATCTTCCCTGACAGTGTTTATGTTTTCTGTTACAGCGTTGATATTTTCATTATATCAGCCCTCAAGTTTTCGTTATTTAGAGCCATATCCGCCCTAACAGTGTTTACATCTGCCCTTAAATTTTCACTAGTTTGAGCCATATCTGTCCTAACATTGTTTATATCAGCTCTGAGATCATTATTGTTACGTGTCAAATTGTCCATTGACACCTGCAGATTATGCAGTAGGGCAGGCAAGTTTGCCAACAACTCGGCTGTCTCTTGCGCAGACATAATATCTTCAATTGGAGAAATACGGGGAACTAACTAACGACTTCATATGCCTTAACAATGATTTGAGTTGGAAAACAGTAGAAAATCCATTCCTTCATACATTTATTCGATGATAACAGCTGAACCTCTGGTAAAAATTAAATGACATCAAGACAACAACAAACTTACATTTATTCAAGACTAGGATAACTGCAAATCAAATCCTCAACTTATTATCATTAATAAATGTTACCTAGCCTCATGGTCTTAATTCTGGAATAAGAATGTCATGTAGCCTTCCAAAACACTAGTACGAAATCTCGATTCGTTACTAATCTGTTGGATTTGCTAACAAAATAAAATCCTCTCAAACAAACGAATCATGGAGATCGAACACAAGTTTCGATGCAACCACGTTCGGCGCCAACGTACTATATGTGCCCACTGGCCGAAGGTTTCGGGGAGCCACCGGTTTCAAATGACCCTTCCGAGACCCTCTTCCAGTTAACACACAAGTATGGGGGACGATACATTCATAGGCTGGTGTGGCACAAAGTCTGCACTCGGGGGTGTCGGGAATTAGTGAGGTTCGATCTTTAACCAGCTCAGAGGGATGCATCAATAACAAAACGAAACAAGAAAGAGAGGTCAGTCTTAGGTTAAAATCATAAATAAATTTTATTCAGAATAGATCCCTAGCCTAGCATGAGAGTTGCAAAACTGCTAGTCCGATACTATTCTGCCCTGAAAGAAATATAAAAAAAAGTCCTAAATAAGATGTAAATTACTCTCATGGTCCTAATACAAAATTCGACAAGATGAACAAGTTAAGAGAATGGCACGTAAGATCGGCCCTAAGCAATTACATCGAAATAACTTACGGGTGGATCAAACATCAAAAGAATTTACAGCAAAGCAAGACATTTACTTGTTTACAAATACTAGAACATTTACATTTAGTAGCAAGGGGAAAATTTGTCCTATGCTATGATGATGCCATCTCTAACATTTATCTTTAGAGTTAAGTGTTTAGCTAGTCCTAAATATCAGTAATTAATAAACGAGATGCGTTTATTACTAAGAAAATCAAGCTATGTGCACAATGTTGCTGAATAAAAAAAACTATGCTAATACAACACAAATGCATACGATAATTCAGCACACCTATGGTTGTGCAATTGGCACTGCCTGCGTACTCGATTTGTTACTGTTTGTAACAAACGGTTATAGTGTCAAATTGTTAAGAAAATAGAAAATATAGGAAAGCTTGCAAATGCGACAGTAATTAAACAATTACATCGACTCATATTGCTACTAATCTGGTGTGTGTGCTTCAGTTATCAAATCACCAATTAGTGGTCGACTAATCATGTGAAAATGTATCAAAATGTATCTACAATAGCTTAACAATATCTAAGTGTTAACATTTGGTCCAGAAAAATAGTTTATTTTTAATGTTTATAAATTTTATTTAGGTTCAGGGGGAATTATAAGATTTGTTAGATTTCAAAACCCTATTTTTGATTATTATTAGAGTTTCACAAATTATTTATTCCTGACAGTATTGTTGTTCAGTTTATGGACCTTTAAAAGCGTTCAGTGTATTCAGGTAACGTTTGTATCCAACTTAAGCAAATAACTCAATAGTTCAATAGCTTACGAGACACCCTGTGTCTTCAACAATATATCATCACACTTATTAGACATCCTATGTCTTCACCAATTACTTTACTCTTATTTCGGATCCATTGATCCAGGCGCCTTCGGTTTTTGGTACGACTTTAATTAGTTCATTACCACCGATATAATCACAATAACAATGTCGGAGGTATTCATCCACCGTCACGACTCATATAATACTCTTAATTTACAAAAGTGTGGAATCCTAATTGATACACGTTTGAATTGCTGGTAATAAAGATTATGTGTACAAAAACACATCCTGACAACGCTTTAAATAAACATAAAGGTTTCTGATACAAGCTAACTGTGTGTGAGCATTTATAAAATTGCCTCTTCCCTGAATAAATCGAACCTGCGTTCATTTGGTTACAAAATACAATTTCATTCATTGCCTGCGTGGCTTCTATTAAATAAATAAACCTGTTTTCAAGTATTGTTCTGGCCAATAAATGTGAGTAACGGAACTCTGCATTCCACTTGTAATAATGTCAAGAATCTAACAGCCTTCTAAACAAAATATTAATCCACTGCCTAGAATCGAGAGTGCTGTGTAGTGAACTTGGCTCGTAACCTTGGCCTCGATTTAACATTGTCAAACTAGTTTATTTGTCATCAGCCTGACAAAATAAAAGTTGATAAAACTTGTTTTTAAATGATACGAATGAGCATTGAAAATCCAGCCTTCCTGGCTTCTATAAACGTTTAATAAATCTTATATTTTCCACACGCGTCTTATAATTAGCTACCTGCATTGTGCACTAAATAAATGAAACCAAATTAAACTAGTCTACTGTTTTCCACTCTTACAATACGCTATAAATATTTGATCTGACTTACAGATTCAGCGTCACTTGGTTCGAGTCCCGCCATGAGATGTTGTACGCGGTCTCGTGTATGGCTTTAGGTTACCATTTCATTGTGTCTGGACATCCTCCGTCGCCAATTCCCCACACATGATTTAGCAATCACATGCCATCGCGCGATTGGAGTTGTATCTGAAGATCTGCTGGTTTATCATTATTGCGATGTTAGCGTTGGAAAAAAATGTAGCACATAATTAAATAAAACTGTCGCGCACTGCTGCTAATATTGCGGTAAAAAAATTGCCCTTTTTCACTCCGCCACTGGCTCTAGTTTCTGTCGCTTGTTCGACACTCACTCGTGACTTGCACTGATATTTACACAAGAACATTTTAACAAAAATTATATCAAAATCACTGCCCATCCGGCAAATAAAAGTTGTACTTGTAGATTTTGTACAATTATAAATGTAGTTAAATACATAGTTTGTAGAAAACTGAAACATGTGTGTGTGTGTGTGTGAATGAGACCATGCGGTCGCAAACGTTTTCTTCACACAAGTCCTCCATTTCACCTCGGATAATTTCTTCTTCTTCTTTATCGTTTAGGCCTACTTAGGACCACGGGGCTCGTATCTACTCTTCGGTAAAATTGTTGCTTTCTTCTTCTTCCAATAGTCCCTCATTTTCTGACTGTGAATCAGTCTTCTTTCTTCTGTCCACTTAGCTCCTGTAGTCTTCTTACTTGTAAGGGACGTTGGGAAAACGCCCTGTCGGATGACCTGACGGAACAGCAGACGGTCACGAGTTTGTTCCAGTTGGATATCTAGTTGTTCCATATCTGACTTAACTGACGCAATCCATTTTTTCTTAGAAGCCTTGCCTCTTCCTGTACTGTGAATATCCTTTTGCTGAGTCTTTCAGATTCCAGACGTGCCAAGTGTCCATAAAAGGCCAGGCGTCTTTTCCTTATAGACGTGATGATGTCCTCCTGGTGTTCATACAATTCAACATTATGACGGATTCTGTAAATGCCTCCTTCCTCTCTAATTGGACCTAATATCCTCCTCAGGATCCTCTCTTTTAACTCCAGTTTTCTGAGTGGACCCTTTCTGGTCATTACAAGGCACTCAGAAGCATACAGAACAGATGGCTTGACGACGGAGTTATAGTGTCTGAGTTTGAGGTTCTTGGATAGGCACTTAGATGAATAGATACTACGACAGGAATGATAAGCCCTTTCAATCTGGCATCTATGGCTAGGTTCTCGCTCTGATTCGCAGAAATCCATTCTCCCAAGTACTTAACTGCAGGTACCTTTCGTATGGTAGTGTCTGTGAGAGGAATATTAGAAGGAGCCTCTTTGATATTGGTCATAAATTGAGTCTTCTGGATGTTGATCTTCAAACCAGTCTTAACTGCTACACTATAAAGACTCTGTAGGTTGTAGGTAGCCTCATCTATGTTATTTGCCAGTAGAATGAGGTCATCAGCAAATGCTAGGCAAGGGACGAAGAGGTTGTCTCTCTTGTAACCAAGCTTCAGTCCAGCTCCCGGTGGTAGCATCGTTCTCCATTCCCTAATTATCTTTTCCAGTACACAGTTGAAGAGAATACAGGACAGACCATCGCCCTGTCTAACTCCTGTTCCGATTGGAAAGCTTTCGGATATTTCACCTCTGAATCTGACCTTGGACGTCGTGTTTCTCAGAGTGGCTTGGACTAATCGTAGTGTCTTCCCATCCAGACCAAATTCCCGTAGTATGAAGAAAAGGGTATATCTATCCACAGAGTCATAAGCTTTCTGAAAATCTACTAGAACCACCTCCCAAGGATGGCCACCTCGGTTCGTGTAGGTGAGAACTGTCTTAAGATTGTGTATCTGTTCTGGGCAAGATCTGGTCATACGGAAACCAGCCTGGTATTCACCTAATTCTGAGTCTAGCTGTGCAGTGACTCTATTGAGCAAGGCTACAGAGAGGATCTTGTAGGTAATTGGTAACAAGGAAATACCCCTATAATTGTTGAGGTCTGTCTTACTTCCCTTCTTGTGGAGGGGATAAATCACAGCAGACGTCCAAACTTCGGGTAGGGACTCTGTTGCCCATATGTCCTTTATGATTTGATAGATGTTCTGTAAGGACTGGTCATCTGCATGTTTCCACATCTCGGCTACTATGCCGTCTTCACCTGGAGCCTTGTTGTTCTTGAGACCATTCGAAATGATGTTCATTATTTATTCTATTGTAGGCGGTTGAGAATCAGGATTCCTGTGCGGAGGCTCATGGAAAATAAGCTTTTCATTAGGTTCCTCTGCGTTTACTAGCTTCTGGAAGTAATCTGCAAGAGTTTTAGTGCAGTCTTTATTGTTTAGTTGAAGTTTCCCATCCGGCCCGCGGAGGATGAGGGTAGGAGCTGTATACTGAGCCGTTTGCTTCTTAAGTCCCTTGTACAAATCTCTTGAGTTGTTTCTCTGAAAATCATTTTCAGCCTGTTGCATTAGACTCCTGAGGTAATTCCTCTTGGCTCGGATAATAATAAAAATATTTTACAGTTTTCGTAGTGATGAATGTCTTCAATCGTTCAATCATTACACAATTCCATGGTGGCTATCCATAAGAAAGTTATTCGTAGATTTTTCCTGCCACATGGTTTCCTTTCACTTGTGCTCCATCTTGCACATGTTGTCTCTTCCACAGACGAATAGGAACTGGTGTTACCAAATATGGCGTGCTCTCAGTACATGAGCTGGCCGCGTAAATTGATAGTCTCTTCGATTTACGAAGTATGCTGTACTTCAAATATGCAGAATTACTTGGTTATAATTATTGTTGATTTTTGGAATGTGAAGAATAAGTAAAAATATAATCCTAAGCGATATTGCTTCAGCTTCTTCCCGCCGTTCGCAGGGTATGTTCAGTTACATTTCAGCATAAGTTTTAGTCTCTGTTACCTGAGCAAACATGCGTCAACGGGCGCAATATATACAGTTTGAAACTCTATACACTATAGGCTAATGTCTTAATATTAAATATGAACTTTGAGAAACACTTATATCGTTGTTATCAAACTAATTATACGTAGGTTTATGTCTTCTATCAAAATGGGCCATTACTATGAATTATGTAAAAAGTTGCTTCATAACAATTATAATAATACAGTAATAATAATATAATAATAATTCATTTGTAACCAACCGTGGTGGCTACGCTCGCTAAAGTGCAGCGTTAGGTCATGGGGCCAAGCTCTCTGCTGACTCGGTAGACGTGTGGGGTCGAGCCCCACCGTCGGCCGTCCTTAAAATGGTTTTCCGTGGTTTTCCATTTTCAACTCCAGGCAAATGCTGGGTCGGTACCTTCTGACAGGTCACGGCCGCTTTCTTCCACATCCTTGCCCAGTTTCATTCACCATCATTCATGTCATCTCTCATTAACTCCTCTTCATGACGTTGGCGTCAGGACGGGCATCCGGCCGTAAACACCATCCGCCACAAAGACCTCGATCGCATCTCATCCCCGACCCCGTTGGAAATCGGGAATGATAAAGGGTGGACATACAATTCAATTGTAGATTTCAAAAAAGCATATGATTCCACAGATAGCCTACTGTAGACAAACACGTTTTGATACCCTGGAAGAATTCCGAGTAGATACGAAAACAAGAAGTTTGATCAGACTGACACCACATCCAAAGTTAAGCTCTTAAGAGAAATGTCTGATCCTTGTGCTATCAAAACAGGTGTCGCACAAGGAGATGGCTTATTATTGGTGATAGAGAAAGTAATACGAATCCGGGAAAAATAAATGAAAATGTAAATCAACAGCCTGCTTCCAGTCGACCGACCGGGTCAGGGAATTGAATGAATGAAGCCCCCATCTAGCGGCGAGAATATGAACTGTGCCAGCTGCCGAAGCCTGTCGCACTCCCCTGGGGCAATGATTAAATGAATGAGAGATGAAATGAAATTAAATGATAGTGGAGAGTGTTGCTGGAATGAAATTGTGACTGGGAAAACCGGAGTACCCGGAGAAAAATCTGTCTGCCTCCGCTTTTTCCAGAACAAATGTCACATGGAGTGACCGGGATTTGAACCACGGACCCAGCGTTGAGAGGCCGGCGTGCTGCCACCTAAGTCAGGGAGGCTGGGAAAAGAAATTAAGCTTTTACAGATGATCTGGTAATTCTATAGAGCAATAGGCAAGAGGGTATCCATGCCCTGGAAAAACGTCACGAAATTACACGTAAAACTAGACTTCAAATTTCATAATCCGATACATGAAAGGATCTACTCGATACTTAGATAGACAACTTATGATTACTCAGTTTGTAAAAATCCCGCAGGTAAATAATTTCAAATACGTAGGGGAAATCATACAACCACCTGGATTAAATTGTGAATCAAACAGAGAATTACAAAAAGTCTATAGAATAATCTGGAACAAGTACAACAAAATATCAATAATTTGGAACACAAAATTAAAAGATGATGATGATTATGATAATTGTTGTTTTAAGGGGCCTAACATCTAGGTTATCGGCCCCTAATGGTTTCGGTGATAGTAAGAATGAAGGATGATCAAGTGAAACCTATAACTTAAACTAACTAGGTACTCTCTTACAAACTAGAAGAGGAATTGGGAAACAAAGAGGAGAAGAATGTAAATAAAAGACAGGAGCAAAGGAAATGTCCTCAACCCTCGAAGAATAAGAATTGAGGGACTTGGAAGGAAGGGGAGTCAAGAATGGCAGAGAGGAAAGAAGAGAGGGCCCGCCCCAAAGGCAATGGAAGAAAGAGAAAAATCGGACCCAGCTCAGGAAGCCCTCGGGGTCGCCAACACCCAAACTCACCAGACGTGAGCCCTTGAGGGTGTAGCCCTATCCAGGGTGCACCATAAGTGGTGAGGCTACACACACCCTGCCTCCTTGAGGGCCTTGAGCAGAAGGCAGGAGATACAATTAAAAGAAAACAAGAGGTCTGACCTCTCGATGAATGAGGGATTAGGATAGATCATACAAAGGCCATTTAAGGCGGAAATGTGGAAGACTCCCTAGACCTAGAAAAATTGCTGAGTTTTAAAATATATTCAGCATTGGAGGTAATCCAGAAAATTACCGTACTGAAAGTGGATTGTAATACAGAAAATATGTCAGAATTCGTTTTTAGAACACAAATAACATTGTATAATGACATTGTAAACTGGCATCATTATCGTATTAGAAGAATATTTCAGCGTTGCCTTAGAAATCGAAATGTAATGTTTCTTAGTCGGTCAACACGATTGTACTCAATTGAAACGGGTGGTTTACTAATCCTGAAATTGTTGTACATAAAATTAATAAATACACTTGGATGACCTGTCTCGATCGTCAAGCTATCATCATCAGATCCATTACATTTAGGCTATTATATCTATGTCTACAAGTAGACTATGGGTGATGATATTCACAATGTATACACTTATTTAGTTGCAGTAGTAATTAAACTAACACAACCAGTCAAGATTTGTTAATAATATGTGGTCTTTGTTTTTATTGTCTTTGTTGAGAGTCTGACAGTGGTGATTGACCTTCAAGTTATAAATCGAAATTTGATGTTTTAAGTCGGACAATACGATTGTACCCAATTGTGCTGGATTATTCCCTAATCCTGAAAATGTAAAATACATTACATTAATAAATAATAATAATAATAATAATAATAAATTAAACGGTAGTCTTGCCGGAAGCCTTATACGCATCAGAAACCAGAAGCACCAAGGGAATTGCCAAAATTAAATACATTGAAATACAAGAAAGGAAAATTCTGAGAAAAATTTACGGTGCTGTTTTCATAGATAATTTCTGGCAAAAAGGACTAACAGAAGAGTTATACAGAAATGCTGAATCTATCACGACACTCATCAGAATACGCAGAGTGAAGTTCTTTGCACATATCGCCAGAATTAATGACACTAGACTGACTAAAAGAATATTCAACATAATTTATACGTAGAAATTGGGTACTTGTTGGTACAAAGACACTATGGAAGACTTACAACAATTACATATCACCTTCTACTGTGGTGTTCAATCCGAAGATTGGTTTGTAGCAGCTTTCCATGAACACCGGTCTGTGGCTAGTCTCTTCAAGTCCAAGTAATTATCACAACCCTTGTCGTAAATGATTTGTTTTATGTATCCTAGCTGTGGTCTACCTCTACAGTTCTTTCATTCCACATTGCCCTCCAGTATTGTGTGTAGAAGACATTCATGCCTCAAGATATGTCCAATCCTTCGGTCAGTAAGCATATTCCATAAACATGGCTTCTATCCAATCCTTTTCAGCGTTCCTTTATTACTGATTTTGTGCTTCCAAGGAATTTTTAGCCTACTTTTCACATTTTGCAAAAATGAAGAAAAAGTAGACTTATGAGATCGGGCAAATGTGTGTCTGTCTGTCTGTCCGTCCTTCTGTCTGTCTGTCCTTCTGTCTGTCTGGCTAAACGGCTGCAGCAATCGAAACAAAATTTGGTAGGAGTAAAGATATATACCTGAATATCTCCCGGCCATATTTGAAAATGATGTCAGTGCTACTAACTGCTGAAAAATCGCAATTGAAATTTGAGCTCCATGTTGGATATCTTGGAAGATATGAATGGGAGCTATTTCAAAACTGGCACACGTATAGATAATAATATTTCAGTTTGATTTCCAGGAGGCCATACATGGAATGTTGCCAAAATGATTATAAGCCTGATGATAGGTCCAAATTTTAAATGCATATAACTTCTACACTATCAATTGGATTGCAACCAAATTTCGTATGTGCTATGTGTACATAAACAGATATGACTGAGTGTATTCTTAAGAGCGACCAGGGCTGCCAACTGTTAATAAATGCTCTCAATTAAAAATCTAAATACCTATATATCAGAAAGTATGCACGCCGACAGCTTTAAACTATGCACTCGTATAGTACCTGACATTCTATATTAATTTGGAGTAACTTATATACGTCAGTGCTACCAACATGATTCTAAGCCTGCGGAGAAGTCCAACTTTAAATACATGTAACTTCTATACTATCATTTGGATTTCAACCAAATTTCGTGTGTGCTATGTGTACCATAACAGATATGACTATGCCGATTCTTAATAGTAACCAGGGCTGCCAACTGTTAATAAATACGGTCTCTATTTTTGTTACCCTAATATCAATATATCAGAAAGTATGCAAACCAATAGCTCTAAACTTTGCACACGTATAGTACCTGGCATTCTAGATTAATTTGGAGTAACTAATATAGGCCTACGCCAGTGCTGCCAACATGATTCTAAGTCTGCTGATAGGTCCAATTTTAAAATGCATGTAACTTCTATACTAACTAATGGATTTCATTAAAAATTGACACAACAATAGATCATATAATTTCAGATTATTTCAGACCAATACATGTATGCCATTGTTGCCAAAATGATTTTACGCGCGCTGTTAGATCCAATGTTTAACTGCATGTAACGTCCATGCTATGCATTGGACGTCAACCAAATTTTGTATTCTGTACCTTAAGAGATGGAACTAAGAATATATTCAGTCACTAGGGCTGCCAACTGTAGTTCTCTATTAGACTACATTATGCCAGGTATACAGTATTTCGAACTAATAAGAAATTTCGATATTACCAACTTAATTTCGTCATTATTCTAGATAGATCCGTATAGATTAATTATTAGCATGAATCTTAAATTTTAAGAAAAATAGGCTCTTTAGTTCGTCACGGAACTTCTTGTTAGTATTTTCCTGTAGCACCATATTTCAAAGGCTACTATTGGTTTCTTATCATTATCAGCCAAGCTAAGAGTCCAGGTTTCACTACCATACAACAGTACGCTCCACACATATATCTTCACAAGATGTTTCCTGAGACTCATACTAATGTTTTTGCATATAAAGAGCTTTCCTGTCTTGTTGAATGCTATTTTGGCTTGGTTGATGCGGCTGACTATTTCTCTTCTACTTCTTCCATCTGCTGTTATTTTGCTACCAAGGTAAGTGATCTGCACATTTGTCAGCTGTTCTCCATTTAAAGTACAACGAGGAGGTTCATACTGCCGGCTACAGAGAAGAACTTTGGTTTGCATTTTGTTGATCTTCATGTTATATTTGTTGAAGGTGGATTCCATTTCTGCTAATGTATAATTCAGATCATCTTCGTTTTCTGCCAGGACTGAGATATCATCCGCAAAGCGAAGCATGGTAATTCTTTCTCCTTGAATCTTGAGACCTCCAGTCATTGGCAAATTATCATTTACTTCATATAATCGCTTTTTGGATGTATGCATTAAAAGGAATTGGGGAGAGCGAACAACCTTGCCGAACGCCTTGCTTAATGTTGGCCTCTGTTGGGAATCTACACATCGCATAACAGCTATCTCGTCTTCATACAATTTCCAAATTGTCCTCCTGTCCTCGTATTTGATACCCAGTTCTTTCAACACCATGAATAGTTTATTCCACTCAACCTTATCAAACGCCTTCTCCAGGTCTACGAAAGCAATGAATGTATCAAGATCTTTTCTTAGCCGTTTCTCTATAATCATTCTTAAAGCTAGGATTGCTTCTGGAGTCCCTCTACCCTTCCTGGATCCAAATTGATCTTCTGTCAATGTCTGTCAATGCCAACTCTACCTTTCCTTCAATGCGTTTCAAGATAATGCTGGTGAGTAGTTTAGAAGCATGGGTTACAAGGCTTAATGTGCGATATTGGTCACATCTATTACCAGATGATTTCTTTGGAATGGGCACTATGACACATTTCCTAAAGTTCTATGGGATATGTCCCGTGTTATACATTTCACAAATCAGATCAAATAGGGCTTCCTTCACATTGTGTCCAGTGGCTTTTATCAGCCCTGCTGGTATATCATCAACCCCAGATGCCTTTCCGTTTTTCAGCCTTTCCATTGCTTGATTAAATTCATCCAGGAGTATTTCATCTCCCACTTCTTCTTTATCTATTTTCTAGTATTTCACAAGGTGTATGTTTTCCTCCATATAAATTTTCAATGTATTCTTTCCATATTGAGCCAAATTCAGAATCTTCATACACCAGTTCTCCATCATCCGTCTTCAGTACATTGCACCTAATCCTCTTGTCTCCAAAGAACCTTTTGGCTACTTTAAATGCTGTCTCAAACTTATGATTCATAACTAGTTCTTCTACTTCCATGCATTGCTTTCCAAAATTTTTCTCTGGCTGCCTTCGCCTCTCGATTTATTTCGTTTCTCAATTTCCTGTATAGTTGTCCTTCTTCAGTCGCATAATTCTTAAGCTTTCTTCTTGTGTCTATCTTCTCAATTATTTCATTCGTTATCCAGGATTTCCTGTTATGTGCTTTCGGCTTTCCCACAACATCTGTTGCTGCTGTTAGAACACTTCCCTTCCAAGCATTCCACTTATTCTCCATACTTCCTAAGACTATTGCTGATATGTCTGCCAGAAGTTCATCTGTCTTCTCTTAAAATCTATAGCAAGATTTTGATCTCTGAGAGCTTCGGTATTCCATTTTTGACTTAAAGAAATCTCTCATAGAAGGTTATGCAGAAGACAGTCATGCTTTCAACGTGTCGCTTAGTGAGGCTGCTCTTGGGCAATCAAGCCTGAAGGAACGAGGGAAGAGCATAATGGTACTACAAAATGCACCGAGAATGGTATAGGCTATTTCTGGGATTGTAAATGTTTTCTTTCCAGCAAATATGCTGAGAATGTGTAAGCGCATGTGCAAAATAAATAATAATAATACCATAGCAACATATCCATAATCGAAGTTTATCATTGTAGTGGAGTGACATTAACTTCTTTTATATAGCCTAAACATCAAAAAGAGTTTTGCATATACTTACCACATCAAGCGACGGTGCTACCATTGCACGAATGGAATGGCCTGCAATGTCGCCGGACATGAATTGTATCGAATATATCTGGGATAAGCTGAAGCTTGCTATTGCTCAGCGTCCACGCCCTCCCATAACTCACCAAGAGATCATGGAGGCCACCGTCGAAGAGTGAGATCGCTTGCCTCAAAAGGACCTGGACAACTTGATCTGTGGTATGCCACGGCGAATAAGAGCCCTGTTGGACGCCCGTGGTGGTGATGTTCCTTAATTAAACGTCACAGGATGGCAAGATTACAACACATATCAGTCCCTGTTTAACAGGCCAAATGTCTTCCTGTTTGTTGTGGTGGTTGTTGTTGTTGTTGTTGTTGTTTTAAGGGACCTAATATCTAGGTTATCGGCCCTTTCTGTTTGTAATTTCATTTTCAGACATGAATAAAGTGTGCAAGATTTGTCAGAATGCCGTCTCTTTTGTAATAACCTCGCCCACAATCCCATATACACCTTGCATCATGGTAATCAAGTGCTATGCAAAACATTTTGATGCGAATAGTTGACGGGGATATGGCATAGAAACTGTATCATGACCTCCCATCTTCCCTTATTATATGAGCTCGTCAACTACGGGTTCGCAATGCTTATGTCATCCATTGATGGCTTTGAACCTGCCATATCACTGCACGTCTACAGAAAGAGTCATGAACAATGGTAGCAAATATTCTGTGATTATAAAAATACTGTATGAGTGATTTAGACCAGTGAGGTGGTGGCAACACACTCGTTGATTGGTTCAGCCCGCGGGTACGCTATTACAATACAGCGAAATAACAAAATATTTGGAATGAAATTGAAATAAGAACTAAATGAATTTTGAACAATATCATCATCATCATGATCATTGTCATTAGTAACATGTAATAGCAGACAAAATTAATTTTTCTGCGCGTATTTTCATTGCGCGATGGGTGAAATTCGATTAGAATCGTTATGAAACTCGTTCAGTGTATTACCATTATTGATGGTATTATCGCCACATATCACAGGCACAATTCCCGTTCCTGACAATTTACTAGTAGCTACTGTTCTCAGTACGTGATGAATGCCGTTCCTGGGAGCTTAATAGTAGCTATGGTTCTCAGTACGTGATGAATGCCGTTCCTGGCAGTTTAGTAGTAGCTATTGTTCTCAGTACGTGCTGAATGCCGTTCCTGGCAGTTTAGTAGTAGCTATTGTTCTCAGTACGTGATGAATGCCGTTCCTGGCAGTTAACTAGTAGCTACTGTTCTCAGACTTGATGAATCTCATCCCTAGCAGTTTACTAGTAGATATTGTTCTCAGACTTGATGAATCTCATCCCTAGCAGTTTACTAGGTGCTACTGTTCTCAGAGTTGATGAATGCCGTTCCTGGCAGTTTAGTAGTAGCTATTGTTCTCATGAATCTCATCCCTAGCAGTTTACTAGGAGCTACTGATCTCAGTACGTGATGAATCCCGTTCCTGACAGTTTACTAGTAACTATTGATCTCAGACTTGATGAATCCCGTTCCTGACAGTTTACTAGTAACTATTGTTCTCAGACTTCATGAATCTCGTTCCCTGCAGTTTACTAGTAACTATTGTTCTCAGACTTGATGAATCCCGTTCCTGACAGTTTACTAGTAACTATTGTTCTCAGACTTCATGAATCTCGTTCCTAGCAGTTTACTAGTAACTATTGTTCTCAGACTTGATGAATCCCGTTCCTGACAGTTTACTAGTAACTATTGTTCTCAGACTTGATGAATCTCGTTCCTAGCAGTTTACTAGTAACTATTGTTCTCAGACTTGATAAATCTCGTTCCTAGCAGTTTACTAGTAGACTAACTATTGTTCTCAGACTTGATGAATCTCGTTCCTAGCAGTTTACTAGTAACAATTGTTCTCAGACTTGATGAATCTCGTTCCTAGCAGTTTACTAGTAACTATTGTTCTCAGACTTGATAAATCTCGTTCCTAGCAGTTTACTAGTAAATATTGTTCTCAGACTTGATAAATCTCGTTCCTAGCAGTTTACTAGTAACTATTGTTCTCAGACTTGATAAATCTCGTTCCTAGCAGTTTACTAAAAACTATTGTTCTCAGACTTGATAAATCTCGTTCCTAGCAGTTTACTAGTAACTATTGTTCTCAGACTTGATAAATCTCGTTCCTAGCAGTTTACTAGTAACTATTGTTCTCAGACTTGATAAATCTCGTTCCTAGCAGTTTACTAGTAACTATTGTTCTCAGACTTGATGAATCTCATTCCTAGCAGTTTACTAGTAACTATTGTTCTCAGACTTGATAAATCTCGTTCCTAGCAGTTTATTAGTAACTATTGTTCTCAGACTTGAGAAATCTCGTTCCTAGCAGTTTACTAGTAACTATTGTTCTCAGACTTGATGAATCTCGTTCCTAGCAGTTTACTAGTAACTATTGTTCCCAGACTTGATAAATCTCGTTCCTAGCAGTTTACTAGTAACTATTGTTCTCAGACTTGATAAATCTCGTTCCTAGCAATTTACTAGTAACTATTGTTCTTAGACTTGATAAATCTCGTTCCTAGCAGTTTACTCGTAACTATTGTTCTCAGACTTTATAAATCTTGTTCCTAGCAGTTTACTAGTAACTATTGTTCTCATGCTTGATGAATCTCATTCCTAGCAGTTTACTACGAGCTACTCTTCTCAGTACGTGATGAATCCCGTTCCTGGCAGTTTACTAGTAACTATTGTTCTCAGACTTGATGAATCTCGTTCCTAGCAGTTTACTAGTAACTATTGTTCTCAGACTTGATGAATCTCGTTCCTAGCAGTTTACTAGTAAGTTAACTACTGTTCTCAGACTTGATGAATCTCGTTCCTAGCAGTTTACTAGGAGCTACTGTTCTCAGAGTTGATGAACGCCGTTCCTGGCAGTTTACTAGTAACTATTGTTCTCAGACTTGATGAATCCCGTTCCTAGTAGTTTACTAGGAGCCACTGTTCTCAGACTTGATGGATCCCGTACTTAGCAGTTTACTAGTAACTATTGTTCTCAGACTTGATCAATCTCGTTCCTAGCAGTTTACGAGGAGCTACTGTTCTCAGACTTGATAAATCTCGTTCCTAGCAGTTTACTTGGAGATACTGTTCTCAGTACGTGATGAATCCCGTTCCTGGCAGTTTACTAGTAACTATTGTTCTCAGACTTGATGAATCCCGTTCCTAGCAGTTTACTAGAAGCTACTGTTCTCAGATTTGATCATTGCTGTTCATGGCAGTTTACTAGTAACTATTGTTCCCAGACTTGACGAATCTCGTTCCTAGCAGTTTACTAGTAACTATTGTTCTCAGACTTGATGAATCTCGTTCCTAGCAGTTTACTAGGAGCTACTGTTCTCAGACTTGATAAATCTCGTTCCTAGCAGTTTACTAGGAGCTACTGTTCTCAGACTTGATCAATGCCGTTCCTGGCAGTTTACTAGTAACTATTGTTCCCAGACTTGATGAATCTCGTTCCTAGCAGTTTACTAGTAGCTACTGTTCTCAGTACGTGATGAATCCCGTTCCTAGCTGTTTTCTAGTAACTATTGTTTTCAGACTTGATGAATCCCGTTCCTAGCAGTTTACCTGGAGCTACTGTTCTCAGACTTGATCAATGCTGCTCATGGCAGTTTACTAGCAACTATTGTTCTCAGACTTGATGAATCCCGTTCCTAGCAGTCTACTAGTAACTATTGTTCTCAGACTTGATGAATCTCGTTCCTAGCAGTTTACTAGTAAGTTAGCTACTGTTCTCAGACTTGATGAATCTCGTTCCTAGCAGTTTACTAGGAGCTACCGTTTTCAGAGTTGATGAATGCCGTTCCTGGCAGTTTACTAGTAACTATTGTTCTCAGACTTGATGAATCTCGTTCCTAGCAGTTTACTAGTAAGTTAGCTACTGTTCTCAGACTTGATGAATCTCGTTCCTAGCAGTTTACTAGGAGCTAGTGTTCTCAGAATTGATCAATGCCGTTCCTGGCAGTTTAGTGGCAACTATTGTTCTCGGACTTGATGAATCTCGTTCCTAGCAGTTTACTAGTAGCTACTGCTCTCAGAGTTGATGAATGCCGTTCCTGGCAGTTTACTAGGAGCTACTGTTCTCACTAAATCGTTCATCTCGTGGGTTAGTGATGCAATCTTGGCTGTGATCACGGAGGTCCGGGTTCGTTTCCCGGCTCTGTCAAGAAATGCAATTGAATCGATGATGTCAAGAACTACATGAGTCACTAAAATCAATTTTTACAGGAGAGACAAAAAACATACTGTAGATTGAAGTAATACTGTAACAAATTCCATTTTTCCACAATTATTTGCAGCTATAGACTAAGTACATGATTCTGACAGTTTTCTAGGTCAACATTGCATCTATAACATATTGTAATAAAATATGTTAATATTGTGGCTCGTGTAATTTTTGCACTAATCAGTGCGAGGAAGTGTGAATTTTTAAATCAGTTCAATATTAGCCATGCTTCTGATTAAATATACTGCATTTCTTCACAGCAAATAAACAGTACAGTGCAAAGTGCAAAATGAAAATAGGCAACACATAGGAAAAGCATAAAAGTTCTAGATAGTAAAATGGAACAAAGAAAAAATCGTCATATAATATGATGATAATAATAATAATAATAATAATAATAGTAATGTATGGCCTCGGTTGACGGGTGCGAATTTTGTTATTTGCGGCCAGAGGGCAGCTTGCATGTCGAATTTTTCTCGTTCCTTGGAGTGCTATGAAAGTCAAGGAGGTTAGATATCTAAGCTCGATGACACTAGAGAGAAAGTAGAGAAAGGAGGGACTTTGTGTGGGCGGAAAATCCTGAGATTATTTTTGCTATTATGAACATGGCCTACTGAATTCAAATGGGTTATTTAACATGCCAACCACGTATGACATGCATGCCGAGAGTTTTGTCGAGTGTGATTTTTGTTTTACCCCGGGCATCTGTCAGAGAACACTCTCTATGTACTTCAAGAGCATTGAACAGACTTCATTTTCTCCTTGATTTGTGTCCCCTTCATGGTATAAGAGCATTTTTGATTCGTTAGGTTTAAGACTGTACGCTCCAAAACAATGAATCCAAAGCTGCCGTAAATAAAATACGTCCTGAACAGGACGATGAGGAAGGGGTAAATTCTGCATATAATCAAAACTTATAGCCATAATGTCATCTCGCTCTTTAAACAAGTGAGTGATTTCCTTCAACTTGGAATACTTCTTTTTGGCACGCCTTTTATATACCGTTAATTCAGCAACTGCAGTACGCTTTGCTGATTCTGATATTGATGGTGATTTTATTTTCACAGCCAGTTCTTCACATACGATACAAGTGTCAAGTTGCGGCCTTCCGAAACGTAATTTTAAATTTTCCTTAAAACCCCTGGGTTTGCATCGGTGAACATGGCATACATTTTATTCACGTATAATCTGGCATCTAGATACATAAGTCACTTTTCACCATAATTTGTACACGTGGGGAACGATTCAATATGTTGATGTATTTTCTGGCACACATCTCCCGGAACTACGTTTGGTTTTGGTCTATCATTTGGAGACTGTCTTTCCAACAATAACATGCATAAACGACGGACCCGTCTGTGAAATGACATGCATGCTTTCTTACAAACATGCACCTTAATGGATCCATTCATGACAAAATAATGACAGTTAGATATCCTACTTTTGGGATCGTCCTTCCTAGGTCTACGTTTCTTTATATCCCTCTTCTCAATTAGAATAACTGCTGTAAGTTATGTGTGTCTCCTGTTCATTTTAGTGCCAAATTCATTGAAGTGATGAAGTGTGTATGTTTGCTCTTCGGGTGTTAACTTAGAAAAGCACTTCATACCACAGTTGCAGTTTGGGCCAGTAGTTCTCTTTTTGACAACCTTCCCCCGCCAATTAACATGCTTCTCAACTTTTACCTTCGCTGTGCGGATGGCATTCCTTTGTATGTTTCAGGATTTCTTCTCCTGTTCTTCACTTGGTTCCCATTATTGCTGTTTTCTTCACTGCTACTTGACATGCCCACCTAGAAAACTGACCCACGTTACTTTTCGAACACAGAACTCGGTAAACCTTCTATTTAAAGGAAGACTGGGGTTATCTCGTAAAGCGAAGCTCGTGTGCTTCAGACATTCCTGCTTTATAGCGCTTAGAACTCGCACTGCATTGAGTGCAGGAACTACATGAGTCACTGACTCATGTTGTTTCTGCTCTCAGCCTGAAATCATGTAGCCTGTATTGCATATAAGGAGCAACGTGACAGATGTAATATTTGCTCACAACGTGTAACTACCCTCACAGAATGCCACCATAATCTTAACTCAATTTGACAAAAAGGTTGACTCATGTAGTTTTTGCAATCAGCGATTCAATTGTGTTTGAAGGCTGGTACTGGTTACGATACCCATCTTCGCGGCATAAGCGAGGTCGTCTCCCTCTGAGTTCGAACTGTTTATAGCCTACTTTCTGAGATATAGAGGTTCGAATTAAAAATTCTTGAGAGTATTTATCAACAATTGGCAGCCATGGTGACTCTAAAATACGCATTGTTGCACGGAAGTATTTAATGTACGAACGGCGTACTATATTGTTTTATAGTTTATTTTTTCTACCTTCTCAATATAATCTCCTTGTAGTATAATGCACTTTTGCCATCAATGTGTCAGTCTCTTCAGAACTTCCTGAAACCATTCTTTCGGAGTGCTGCGGAGTGCCTTTACAGTTGTGTCAGGTTCTGCAAAATCCGCGAAACGGTGACCATGCCATGGAAGCATAGGAGCAGACCACCTCCAAAGAAATGTCGAACAGTGCCATCAGCTGGCAAGCGAATGGCGACAGTGTTCTGGGACACAAAGGGCATCATCCTCATTGACTGGCTCGAATTGAGGACCACGATTAACAGTGCAGCATATGTGGCAACCCTTAAGCGCTTACGTCGTGCCATTCAAACTAAGCGGCCATGAGAATGGGCTAAAGGTGTGCTTCTGCAACATGACAATGCCCGCCCCCACACTAGCCGAGAGACCACCATGTTCATTGAAGGGATTCACGGTGCTGCCATACCCACCATACTCTCCCGACTTGGCACCAAGTGAGTATCACCTGTTCGGGAACATGAAGAAACCTCTGGACACAGCTGTCAAGGCATGGATACACACCACTCCGAAGGAATGGGTTCAGGAAGGTCTGGAGAGACTGACACATCGATGGCAAATGTGCATAAAGTTACAAGGAGATTATATTGAGAAGGACGTAACAACTGATCTTGGCTCATTGTGATTCTTAGGTAGGACTTGATTTTTTTCAGCTAGGAAAAGGATCTTTCTGCTTTAGCCACTTTGATAGGTACACTCAAGAACATACATGTGTTGTGGATAAAATAATAGCAGGTCTGGATTTCTAGAATTATAGTTTAGCCTGATTTCATGTAGCCTGTATGTTATAATGATGCTATATTGGATTTAATAATTTAATGATTATTATTATTATTTTATTTGAATCGCAGCCAAAGGCCACAGCAAGGTATTTTAATTGAACGCCCGTAGGCTCCCCAATAAGTTCAATTTCAAGTAGTTCCATCTTTGGCTACCAGAGATGCCACTATCAATGACACCTAGTGGCGAACGTAGGAACTTCATAGAGCGTTTCTAACCAACAAACCTATCCAACTAACTAACCTACAAATTTAGCTACTCACTACCAAGTAGTGGTAGGTTCTTTTACATGCTATAAATTTATGTCTTCCCCTCCGAAGGAAGGCATGTACTGGAGGATTTTAACGTTCTTAAAAATCCAACAACTTCGGCCAGGTTTGAACCCATGATCTTGTGCATAGCAGTTCAGCGTGCTATTAACTACGCCACCGAAGCCGTTAATTAATTAATTAATTAAATGATTATATTGAATAGTTAGTTAATGTGGTCGTTCGAGTTGCTATTCCTTCTATAAGCCTTGGAATTATAGCAATACTTATCTAATAATGGTAAAAACTACCAACCTTTCAGATGACAACATTTCGAAAATAACAATAGGTGATGAAATATCTCATGTAAATTTTTGTAATTTTTGATTAATGTTAGAATTTCGAGTTGTTCATGGAGTAATTTTATGGATTTATATAACTAATATGACTTGTTTGCAATAGTAGTAGAACTTCAAGCTCATTTCTTGGTTTATTGATGATTAAAATAATGTTGATTTTTGATGCCCTGTTTGAAGGGAAGATTTCCTTGAAGTGATTAATTGTTTGATTTTTATTTATGTAGCAATGTTCTTGAGCAAGTAAAATGTTATTGATTCCACCCACAAGAGTGTGTCTCATATGTATTTTAAGATTCCAGAGCATTCTTGTACCAACAGTGAGTTAGTAGGCCTATGCCGTACGGTTCTAGTATTGTACAGGAAAGATGAATGAGTAACGTGAATGGTCTGTAGCATAGAAACTAAGCAAATCCAGACCTTGAGGAGAGAGCGCGTCGAGGCTAAGTCAACAAAAAGGTTTGGTTAGGCTACTGGTGTAAAGAAGCCTACAATTGGATATTGCAACCTCGGATGCATAATATAAACTTAGTCTATGTCCACAGAAGCGTGCTCTACAGCCATTGCTTGTTATCAGTTAATCACAGCAGCCACTACTTGTGTGTGAGTAGTTCGCAATAAACTACCACTTATATACTTCCATAATTCATTTTAATACTCTTTACGTTGTGAGTTGAAACGAATTACCGAGCAATAATTCATAGAAACTTGACATCATGTGCTAGTTCGCATTTCTGTGATAACATTAACCAGTCTTGTACAAGGCGATCCATATAAGCCATTATAGTTCTTATCATTAGAGAGTGGACGGGATTGTTTTCAATCGGTAACTTCTGAAGAGATCCCAATAATGGTTTATGTAGTAAATGGTGCCAACTGTGAAAATAATGGTGTCTGATAGTTCATTATTGCAGGCATGCTAAATTCATACATTATCGTTCCAACTTGTTAGTGAGCTGACCACACGAAATCATCATGTGGAAGGAGGGAGAGAGGGAGAGAGTACTGAGGCATATCTCTACTTAGTATAAAACTACAATCCCCGATTCTTGGATGTCACGGGTAATCTCGAGAACCACTGGATGGATTTTGATGCGGCTTTCACCATCCTGTAAAGGATATCTCAAGGAAGGTTTCCTGTAGAAAATGATTTATTTATGATCAAAGGAAGCCAACCAGTAACGATTTTTGTGAAAAAGTCGAAAAAAAATCTGGCGTCCGTACACAGTTTAAGCTTACGCTGAGCAAACCGTTAACAATATTAATATACCATAAGTGTAAGAATTGTTCAGCATGAAAAGTTCTACAAAAAGTCCGCGAGAGCATACCTCTTTCTTCAATACACCGCCAACTATACGTGTTTTTACGTTTTCATTTCTTCCAACAATCTCCATTCAATTACTGAGGCGACAGTTTACGAGGCAGCTAGAGAAAAAAAGTGCTTATCACGTAGGCCTAATGCATTCATAACTGTTCCCGGGCGAAGCCGGGGCGGGTTGCTAGTTAGGCTATATTATATGAGAATAATTTATATTTGAATCGCAGCCAATGGCCATAGTGGGGTATTTTAATTGAACGCCCGTAGGCTCCCCATCAAGTTCAATTTTAAGTAGTTCCAACTTTGGCTACCAGAAATGCCACTGTCACTGACACCTAGCGGCGAATGTTGGAACTTGATAGAGCGTTTCTAACTAAATAACCTACAAAGGTATCTACACATTGTAGTGGTAGGTTCTACATGGGCCCGCCGGCTTTACTTCCCCTCCGAAGGAAGGCATACTGATGAACTTTAACGCTCTTAAAAATCTGACGACTTCGGCCGGGTTTGAATCCACGATCTAGTGCATAGCAGTTCAGCATGCTACCGACTACACCACCAAATGTATTATTATATGAGAATAGGCGGAATAGTTCTCTGCGGACGTTACTGGAAGGATCACTAGTGCAATAATCTGGACTAATGTTTTAGCTATCCGTTTTAGAACATATGGCCAAAGAAAAGAAGCTTGTAATTTTACGTGACCGTTAACCTCGTGATCATGAGCCACGGGACCTCCATTGCTACGTGGAATACGAACCACGGGACGTGGTACTGCACTTCGGTAATCTCACGTGCATTGACCAGGATTCGAACCCGGTCTGCCCTGGTAAGAGGCAAGCAGGTTGACTACTGCACCACCATGGCCCCCAATAAATATAGATTGCAAATTCAAACTCTGGCTGGGACGGGGTACACTCAGTCTCGTGAGGCAAATATTGAGAAGAGGAGGGTTCGATTCCCACCTCAGCAATCCTGGAAGAGGTATTCCGTGGTTTCCTATTTATATTCGAGGTAAATACTGGATGATTCCAATCTTAAGGCCACGACCGTATCCTTCCCAATCCTATCCCCATTTTACAAATACACACACTAGTACAATCATCACAAGAACACAGGTTATCACACAAATTTCACACACACACATACACACACAAAATGCACGGGGCTATAATATGACCACGATGTCGCAGCCCTTAAAATAAGCAACAACAAATAAACCCAGTTAGTTAGGTAGTAACTTACTGTTGTTTTACGGGGTGGAGCAGCCAGGTCATCTGCCCCTAAAACAACAAAACTCACTGTACAGGTTTTGTGTATAGTGCTTTAAATATTTTTAACTAAAAAGAAAAAAAAACATAACGGAACAAAACGAAACGAAAACAAAAGATACAAAGAGTAAAGAAAAAAAAGACACAAAAATTAAAACCAAAAGAACAAGAAGAAAAGCAAAACAAAAACAAAACAAAAAGATTAACAATTCAAAAAAGTAAAAAAAAAACACAATAACAATATAAAACAAAAAATATAAAAACAAAATGAAAAAACAAAAACAAAAAAACAACACAAACAAAATCAAAAACAAAAAACAAAAAAAAACAAAAAAACAGAAACAAAAAACAAAAAATAAAAAATAAAAAACAAGTAACAAGTAGCAAGTAACATGTAACAAAAACAAATAACAAAAATAAATAAAAAAGAACAAATGACAAATGACAGAAGACAAATGACAAATTACAAAAGACAAGAGACAAAAACAAAAAACAAGACAAAAACAAAATACAACAGACAAATACCGAAAAAAACAAGAAATACAAAAACAAAACAAACAGTAAAATAGTGTAACATTAATAGGGAATTTATTTCTTTACATTAGCCTAGGCTATTACCGCTATAATACTTTTAACAGGAGGAATAGTTACTATACAAAATTACACTGTTAATATAGGCCTATTTATATAAATTAAACCAAATGTTTTAACATTTAAAAGGAAGTGATCAGTAAACTTACTTTCCGAATTAGTTCCAGAATTAGATATAAACAAGAAGTTCCGTGAAGAACTATTCAGCCTACTTTTCATGCCAATGATTATTCTACAGTATATGAACCTATCTAGAATAGTGACGAAATTAAGTTGGTAATATCGAAATATCTAATTAGTTCAAAATATACCTGGTATAATGTAGCCTAATAGAGCACTACAGTTGGCAGCCCTGGTTACTGAATATATTCTTAGTTCCATCTCTTAAGGTACAGAATACAAAATTTGGTTGAAGTCCAATGGACGTTACATGCAGTTAGACACTGGATCTATCAGCACGCGTAAAAGCATGTTGCCAACAATACCATACGTGTGCTGGTCAGAAATAATCTGAAATATTATATTTTGTTGTGTTAATTTTGGATGAAATCCATTTGTTAGTATAGAAGTTACATGTATTTTAAAATTGGACATATCAGCAGGCATAGAATCATGTTGGCAGCACTGCCTTGTATTAATTACTCCAAATTAATCTAGAATGGCAGGTGCTATAAGCGTGCAAAGTATAGAGCTGTTGGCGTGCATACTTTCTGATATATTGATATTAGGGTAAAATAATATAGACAGCATTTATTAACAGTTGGCAGCCCTGATTGCTCTTAAGAATACTTATAGTCATATATGTTATGGTACACATAGCACATACGAAATTTGGTTGAAATCCAAGTGATAGTATAGAAGTTACATGTATTTAAAAATTGGTACTATCAGCAGGCTTATAATCATGTTGGTAGAACTGACGTATATAAGTTACTCCAAATTAATCTAAAATGTCAGAATATACGTGTGCATAGTTTAAAGCTGTTGGCTTGCATACTTTCTGATAAATTGGTATTTTGATTATAAAAAAGGAGAGCAATTATTAACAGTTGACAGCCCTGGTGGCTCTTAGGAATACGCTCAGTCATATCTGTTTATGTACAGATATCACATACAAAATTTGGTTGAAATCCAATTGATAGTGTAGAAGTTATGCATTTAAACATTGGACCTATCAGAAAGCTTAAAATTATTTTGGCAACACTGTCATGGTTGGACTCCTGGAAATTAAACTCAAATAGTATTATCTACATGTGTGCCAATTTTGGAATAGCTCCCATGCATACCTTGCAAGATATGCAACATGGAGCTCAAATTTCTAGTGCGTTTTTTCAGCAGTTGGTAGCACTGACATCATTTTCAAATATGGACGTGAGATATTCCGGTGCACCTCTTTACTCATACTAAATTTGGTATTGATTGCTGCAGCTGTTTAGGAGTTGATAGGTGGGGACACACACACAGCCAGCCAGACAGACAGACAGACAGACAGACAGAAGGACAGACAGACAGACAGACACACATTTTCCCGGATCTATCTCATAAGTCTACTTTTTCCTCATTTTTGCAAAATGTGAAAAGTAAGCTAAAAATCTCTTCCATGCGGATCATGTACGATATGAATAAATTCTTTAAAAGCGATCTAATAACATGCAGACTAGCAGATAAACTAAGTGAACTGGTGTGTCTATAGTTTTCCATTTAAAACCAGATTAATAATTGTCCAACAATATTTACCATTTGACTCACTGTAAAAGGGGGGAATGCCAGCTAGAAATATAATAACTAATTAACGTGTAAGCAAAATTAAATTACAATCAGTTAAGGGGTATTCTTGTAAGGCAACAAAATCTACCTTCAAAAAACTGGAAAAACCGGCTTTGGTCTTCCTTTGTTGCAGAGTGTTCTGTTGTTACTTCAATTCCATCTCATTATATTCTTGTCGCGTACTGATGCGGCAACCATTGGAGGACTAATTGACTGAACCCAAAGCCCGCATTGTCACCTTCACACACAAGATGGCGGCCGGCAACAATGGCGAGACCAGTCTAATCCCAGGCGACGGATTTCACGGCCTTCTGAGTGCATCTCATCACCCGGGCCGTGAAAGAGTCACCGCTGTCTGAAGGACAATGCGGTCTTGCTTTTCAATTTGAGAATCTTGTTACATGTCCTTCGCTTTCAATGCGAGGGTGGTGATTGTTATTGTGAGGAGCAGGACAGAAGATGCTGTTGAGAATGATCACTCCACTCTTAAAGCTACTACTAATTCCTTACAGCTTACTTACAAACTAGAAGAATTTAGACAAAAACACCGTTCTAGCTCTTCAGGCAAGCAACTCAATCAGAAGTAAAATACCATAATGCCCGTTGCTCACGGTAAAATGTTTTTTAACATTTTACAACTAATTATAAAGATTTGACGAAAGCAAGCTGTGTTGTTCACGGTAAAATTATTTTATAAAATCCGTGGATGTATCTGGATCGCCATCTACCGATAAACTTCTGAACCAAGAATCAGCTGTTCAACACACATTGGTTTGAGAGTATGGCTCCAACAAACAAAGCAAAAATTGCAAAAATTGCTGCTTTAGCTACAATTATGTGTCGTAAAGTGATAAAAAGGAAGAAAAGAAATGCTAGGAAGTCTTGGACTCGGGAATGGATAAAGAGAAGAGTAGAGGAATGCTGTCCTTGGTCGAAAATGAGTTGAGGTTAGAAGATCAGTTTTAAAAAACTCCTAGATCTTGTTGGTCCCAAAATTAATCGACAGGACACTAACATGAGGCCCATTTCTCCTGAAATGAGACTGCAAGTGAGTTCGAAGCCCGTTTATCTTCGCCTTCACATCAGCCTGGCTTGTGTTCGGTCGAATTTGTGAAACATATTCGGCGATTGAGATTTCTGCCGTCCTTCTTGCATTTCTATTGTGGTATATGGGCGTTTTAACCTCATACAAACACTGATATTTCTGGCACTCGTCCAGCTTCCTAAGTCCAGCCGGAGCCTGCCATTTTCGAAGTGTTTGTTTACAAGCGAGCTTCACAATCTTCTCACCACGTGGCGCCAGCATCATCTTCATGTCAGCTTCCCTGATTGGTTCGTTTCGTAAAATTAATTTTACGGAATAGAACATGTCCTATTTTATGGAAAGTTTTATCGAAGGTTTTATAAAACTTGAATTTGACCGTGAGCAACATAAATTTTATAAAATTAAATTATTGTACAATAAATTTGTAGGAAAATTTTACCGTGAGCAACGGGCATCTGTATTTATGAAATTTAACCCACCTTACTGAAAATGAGAGTGATATGGAAAATGCTTTGAATCACATAAATGAATTATTGCAAGAGAAGTGTGGTATGAGGATAAATAAAAAGAAATCCAAAGTAATGGCATGCACTAGGGATGGCGACCAAATAGTCAATGTGCTAATGGATGGTGAAAAACCAGCCCTAGTAAAGGATTTCAAATATCTGGGTAGCTTGATCACATCAAATGGAAAGTGTACGAGAGAAGTAAATGCTCGAATCGCACAGGCAAAAGAAGCCTTCTCAAAAAAGAAGTATTTACTAACATTCAAGACTGTTAACTTAGAGGTGTGAAAACACTTCGTGAAAAGTTTTGAATGGAGTATTGCATATTATGGCTCTGAAACATGGACTCTGCGACAAGCAGATGTATCAAACCTTAGGGCATTCGAGATGTGGTGCTGGCGACGACTACTAAAGATACCTTGGACTGATAAAGTCACGAATGAGAATGTTCTCAAAAGAGCAAAGAAGACACGTACCTTGGTTGAATCCTTAAACAGTAGAAGGAATAGTTTTGTTGGCAATTTAATTCGTCATTCTGACTGGGGCACCACACTCTTTGAAGGGAAGCTAGAAGGAAAGAGGAGTCGAGGAAGATCAAGGACTCAATTTATAGACAGCATTAAAGGCAATCACAGCATCGGTGGCTTAAGCAGCAGCACGCCGTCCTTTCACCGCTAAGTCCGTGGTTCAAATCCCGATCACTCCATGTGAGATCTGTGCTGGACAAAATGGAGGACGACAGGTTTTTCTCCGGGTACTCCGGTTTTCCCTGTCAAAATTTCATTCCAGCAACACTCTCCACTATCATTTCATTTCATCTGTCATTCATTTAATCATTGCCTCTGAGGAGTGCGACAGTCTTCGGCAGCCGGCACAGTTCATATCCTCGCCGCTAGATGGGGGGCTTCATTCATTCCATTCCCTGACCTGGTCGGTCGACTGGAAGTAGGCTGTGGATTTTCATTTATTTTCATTAAAGGCAAGCACACTTATTGTCATTTGAAACTCCAGGCTAGAGAAATAAGACGTTTTAGAAGACATGTATGCTACCCACCAACCTAGCGGTTGAGGAGAAGAAGAAGAAGACTGTAATCATTATAATAATCGATTTTAGCCAACTCAGGACCACGTAAATAACTCTCCATGATTTCAGTTTTCTTTGGCGCCAGTGTTCCTTCATTCTCTTGCTCACAGCTTCTTTCTTTTCAGCTGTTCAATGTTGTTTCTTGTTGGTCGCTGTTTCTGGCTCTAGGAACCCCTCAAATGTGTGCATCTTATTTCTGAAAGTGGTTCTGTAGCGGATGTCTTGATCAGTGATGTTCATTTCTTGTAGATCCTTCTTGGTGTTAGCAAACAATTTTTCATAAGAGTTACCTTTTCTATTTGACATGTTGAAGTGGTTAAAAATGTTCTTAGTCAGTGTGTCGTCAGGCATTCTTGAAACAGGTCCAAAGAATTTAACCCCTCGTTTTCGTATGGTATCTGAGATTCTTCTGCATGTTTTATATACTTCCTTGTTACTACGTAATCGGTATGTGTCAACACATTTTTTTGGTTCGAAAATTTTTCTTAACATTTTTCGTTCCTTTCTTTCAATTTCTTCATTGTCTCGTTTAGTTGTTAGTCCTGGGCACTCCGAAGCATACAGGCACTCTGGTTGAATTACTGTTTGATAGTGTCGTATTTTATTCCTAATAGAAATCGCTTTCTTGTTGTATGTGTTTTCGTAAGGTGGAAAGCAAGCTTCATTTTCCTGGCTCTCTCATGACTTTTTATATTTACAACTTTACTTATTTTATCCTCTTTTGATGTCATTATGTGTCTCGGGGCTTCTTTAATGTTGGCCATGAATCAATAAATAATAAAAATATAATATAGGCCTATTATATTTTCAATTAAGCAAGGAATAAATACAATACAATTTCCAAACCATGCTCCCCTCAGCAAGGAGTCTTATTTCATCCTATGAAAAACCATAACAAGATATTTTTAAAAAGTTAAATCTATTTATAAAATAATTTTAACCATTCACCAGATATTTTATATATTATTCAGAAAATTATCTTATAGCATCATCTATTTGTAAAGCACACTTTGTTCACAGATCTGTGTTTTGAATATCTTTTACGAAAATTTTTTATCATGGAAAAAGGAAACCCCAATGTAAAATTGATCAACTTTGCTCGCAATTCAATTAGTTCTAATTTATTTAGTAGACAATTACCGGTACTGAAGAGAAACTAGTATAGTATATTCTATTTTTATTATTTACTAGCAGGTACCCGCGGCTTCGCTCGCGATCAAGACAATGGGGACGATGCATTATTGCTGATAATTGGTCTATTCTATTACAGCAATCGCGGCTACAGGTGGTTCCATTCTAATACTGAAAATTCTGATACATACATTATATTGATATGAGCAGCAAAGTGGGAATTTTATAGAGTTGTGAAAGTCTGCAGGGTACGATGTTACATTATGTGAACACATTTAAAAATTATGTTTTTGGTTTCGACATCTTCTGCTGGGACATAACGATTTTGTTATCCGGATACTCACGAGCACGCCCCATACAGTTGCCCATGGGAAAAATGGTTTTGTCAAAAAGAACACCTGCTGCTGTTAAGTGTATGTCATTGCGCTTTTTAATAGAAATTGTGAATATTTTTTGAAGAGGGAACTGCACCCTTGCATTCTGGAATGCCAAATCTATCGTAATGTGGGGAATTAAAAGTATTTTTCCTTAAGCTATTCTGGGTGTAATTTTGACACATTTATTGATGATTTCAACGTCAACATGTCGCTATTAATAGACCTATAGTAAAATATCTCTCACCTTGGCCGCTGATGTACACTATGCAGCCTCTTTCAGTGTTACATCCCAGGGATTGAAATTCTCCAACAACCCTTTTGCCTCACATGCCTCTCTAAGTAATTAAAATTCCTGATTGTTGTTGTTGGAGTCTTCAGTTTTTTTGACTGGTTTTAAGCAGCCCTTCATCCCTCCCTCTCCTGAGCTAATCGTTTCATCTCTACATAGCTACCACGCCCTACATCCGAGGCAATCTGTTTAACCCTGGTCTACACCTACAGTTCTTGTCCTCGATCCTTCCATCCATAACTAAGCTTGCTATTCCTGGGTATCTTAATATGTGTCCTATCAATCTATCACTTCTATTCATTAGCAGTCGCCAGAAACATCTCTCCTCTCTCACTCGTCTTAATACCTGATCATTAGTTACCCTATCTACCTACCTGATCTTCATCATTCTCCTGTAACACCACATTTCAAACGCTTCAATTCACCTCTTTTCTGCTGCACCATTAGCCCAAGTTTCACTTCCTTATAGTGTCACGCTCCAGACAAAAGCTTTCAAAAATGATTTCCTAATACCTAAATGTATATTCGATGTCAACAGATTCCTTTTCTGCAGAAATGCTTCCCTGACTGAGCCAACCTACTTTTTATATCCCCTTTGCTTCGTCCATCACTGGATATTATGATTCCTAAGTAACAGAAGTCTCCTACTTCCCGTAGAGTTTCACCTGCCAATTTGATGTCCATAGCGGTTTCTGATTTATTTCGGCTGCATTCCAATAATTTTGTTTTACATTTATTGATTTTCATCATGAATTCTTTCCTCAAGACGGAGTCCAAACAATTCAAAAACTCGTTCAAATCCTCTGGCGTATCGGCCTAGATGACGATGTCATCAGCAAATCTCAGACATGAAATTATTTCTCCTTGAATCTTCGCTCCCACTTTAAATTTTACTCCAATTTCCTGATTATTGTGTTTTTAGAGATCTTCGAAATGCGTTGCCCTCGCACATGGTGTAGATGCACTGTAAAAGGAAAACATTCCATGTTACAAACATGGGCCGCATAACCTGTAACGAATGCATCCGCAGATTTAACACAAGGCCTATTCTGAACAGCAGTTCCTTGAACTCAGATTTGCCAACATTTTATTGTATCTTTCCATGATTGTGGTATATCTCTGTACCTAAACATACAGAAGAGTGCTTTCGAAATCATGTCTTGTGTGGTTTTTGCCGGAGTGGATACTCGCTCGTAGAAATTCTTTTCAGTAAGATAGACTGGTTCACAATTTTTAAAGTGCACATTGAGGTATGTGACGGCGGGATGCTTTAAGTGTTACGGAAACGGCAATAGCCGCCACAGAGCTTCGTTGCTACTGAAATAACGACCAGACTGATATTTGTACTTAATTATACGGGATTTGTGAGCCCAGTGTTTATGAAATTGAACGTAGCTATGTTGCTACCTTTATTAAGTAGCCGCTATAGTAGTGTTTAAAAATTAAAGGTGGTATTAGAAGGCGCTTTCCCTAATTTTTTACCCCTGCCACTACAGCCCATGAAGGGCCTAGGCCTATCAAGCAACCGCTTCCCAGTCATTTGGCCTGCAGATATTGTGGTGACGCGTGCTCAGTGCATCGTGTCCCCTCGGTCGTTTATCTTGTTCTTCGTGATCGGGGCGCAGCCTCACTATCAGACAGCTACTCAATTGTCCTCACGAAGCTCAGTGCACCCCGTTGCAGCCCTCACGTTACTGTCTAAAATCTCTGACGGAGCCGGGAATTGAACCCGGGGTCTCCGGATGAGAGGCACGCGCACTACCCTGTTCTTATTGTGTTTATATATATCTTGAAAAATATGATAAATGGATTGGCATTGCCTCCAATAGGGATATATAGAAAATCGGATGTCATACATTGAGGTACTGTTGCCATGGAAACGGACTTGCCATTAGTTCACCAGTTTATCAGAGCGAAGATAGTTTTCTGCGAATATCTTTGTAACTGTTGGTTTTAGGGCCTTAAAATGTGGTTTTCGGTATCCCGTTTCTTTCATCGAGGGGCGTGAAATGAGCTGTGTCCGGTCTTTATGCGACAACTTCGATATTTTTCCCAGTTGAGTATTTTTGGTGACTTTTCAGTTATGTTGCCAAAGGGCCTAAATGCAGAGAATGGAGAGGTCTATCCAAAATTTAAAGTGGACAGTGTTACCCGCAGGGTTCCCAAGGGTAAGTATACTAATTTTGGTTTAGATCGGTGAAACGGTGTAGATTTGTATAAATAACAGACAAACCAACATTGAGTTTTATATATACCGATAGATAGATAGATATAGATAGATTGACTAAGGTGGATTAAATCTAATAAATACTCTTGGTATTTTATTTCCAGGGGCAGATGATCTCGTAGTTACGCCCTTTAAAACAACAATAACTAACTATTTTACTTCAGAATATAACGTGAATAAGGAAACCTTCTTAATATGATTAATATCATATCATTAAGCAACTGAACGTTAAAATCATCCTTTAATGTCATAGACAAAACCTTTCATGAACACTAATCCTATTTTGGTGCATTTGTAATTAATTTTCGTTGTTTTCTCCACTTTTCGAAATGTAAATGACACACTAAACGTTTCTTTCGAGGTGCAGGCATGATGACACGTGGTAGACGGATGATTGTTCACCAGAACTCAACCATATCCGGTCAATTAGATTAGCAGTTTGCATTTCTACCACTACAAGCGCTAGTGCGAGTCAAGTGTTTCACTTAAGTTCTATTAACGACTGTCCTTCCGGTTTGCAGATTTTTCAAAAACCAAAAAAATACCTTAGGGTAATCCAAGGAACACATTAAAGAATGATGTAAAAAAGTTAATTTGGCTAGAATTTCAATAAAAATAAACGCCTAAAAAACAAGCGATTTTAGACTGCATTTAGACCGGAAGTTTTTCGAAATTTGTTTCTTCTAGTTTGATAAAGTTCTGCAAGAATCACAATTTGAAACCTTTGTGGGCGTTATAGTCCTTCAACCTTTCGCACAACTGAGGAAATTGCTAAATTTTACGTTTTTGCTAAGATGCCGACCCCTACTTTGTGTGCTAACTAATGTTTTCACCATTAAAAAACAAGTAGTTCCGTGAAGAACTATACAGCCTATTTTCATATATCCTACTTATGTTAATTGCCACTATTTAACATACACAATTTCAGTTTTATTGCTGTAATAGATTCGTAGATATTGAGAACCGACTAAATATTTCGGATGGTCGCCATGTTGGATTTTATATATGTAGGTCCTAGAGTTATGTACTGTTACATGCAGATTATTGTGAACGTGTAGTGTTCAAACTTCAATCGCATAATTAGGACACAAGAAGTAACAAGGAGATTTTAAAATTTTTCACAGCTGCCATCTTGAGGTTATGGAAACAATTGAAATAAATTAGATGCTAGTGGATTAACATTCGGATAAAGATTTACTGTACGAAGTTTCACTGCACGCGGATGGTTAAATTGCGAGAAACGTCCATGTGAATATTTATAATTCGCGTCACCGCCATGTTGGATTTGTGATCACCAGGTTATTTAAAGTCCTATAGGTGAACTTAAGTTCATAGCCCCTATGAACATTAAAAAATGCAGTTTGATTGCTAAAATAGATTCGTAGATATTCAGTATCGTCTAAATATTTCGGATGGTCGCCATGTTGGATTGTTAAATGTATAGGCCATAGAGTCATGTACCATTAAAGGAAAATTATTGCGTAGGTTCATTATTCAAACTTTCACTTCGATCGCATGACTACATCACAAGAAATAAAAACTTAATTTTAAAATTCGCACTGGCGCCATCTTGAGGTTATGTAAACAATTGAACTAAATTAGATACCAGTGGATTACAATGTGTATAAATATTTCCTGTACCAGGTTTCAGTGCGCTTGGAACATTAAATCGCGAGAAAGGTCTATTTAAAATGTTCAAATTCGCTTGGCCGCCATGTTCGTTTTGTAGTTAACCTGTTTTTGAAAATCTTATAGATGGACTTCTAGTAGAGCCCTTTATCTCAGTACAAAATTTTAGGGAGATACCGCTAATAGTTTCAGAGATATAGAATGCCGGTGAAATATTTCGCACATCCGCCATCTTGTGATTATGTAAACAATTGAACGAAGTTAGATGTCGGTGCATTACAATGTATATAAACATATACTCTACCAAGTTTCATTGCGTTTGGTTGGTCAAATCGCGAGAAACGTCTATTTAAAAGTCGCAAATTCGCTTGGCCGCCATGTTCGTTTTGTAGTTACCAGGTTTTCAAAAGTCACATAAGTGAACTTATAGTAGTTCCCTCTATCACCATACAAAATGTCAGGGTAATATCGGTAATAGTTTCTGAGATATTGAATGCTGGTGAAATATTTCGCACAGCCGTCATGTTGGATTGGTGAGTCGTAACAAAATTTGAAGGGCACGGTCGAGGTCGCCGGGAATAGTGCTATGAACTTTCCGAGTTTCATTGAAATCACTCCTGCCGTTTAGATTTTATTAGGGGGGGGGGGGGCACACACACGAATCACACACACACACACACACACACACACGCACACACACACGGACAAAAGGTGATCTCATAAGCCTATTTTTTTTTTCAAAATTGAAAATAGGCTAAAAACAATACTGATAAAAGAATAAATGAAGTAAGTATGATGGATAATAAATTTCCCCAGACCTCGCGGAACGAGGATTGAGCGATTTGGAAGAAAGCTGAGCAATAAATAGCAGATACGAAAGAGGAGTGGATCTGCCCCAAAATCACTGGAAAAGGGGATAAAACGGACCCAGCTTAGGAATCCCTCCGGGTCACCTACTCCCGAGGGCATTAGCCGTTAGCCGTTACTATAAGGGATGCACCATGTGTGGTGGGACTACAAACACCTTATCCCTATTTGGGCCTCTTACTGTACGCAGAGGATACTGAGACTGTAAGACACGGAGCACCCTACTACCTCTCCTTTTCAGGTGGCGTAGACGAGGTTTAATGATTGAAGTGGCGATGAATGTAAGACATGCAGCATCCTACTATATACCTCTGATTTTCAGGTGGCGTAGACGAGGTTTAAGGAATGAAGTGGCCATGAATGTAAGACACGGAGCACCCTACTACCTCTGCTACTCAGGGGGCGTAGGCGAGGTTTAAGGAATGAAGTGGCCATGAATGTAAGACACGGAGCACCCTACTACCTCTGCTATTCAGGGGACGTAGGCAAGGTTTAAGGAATGAAGTGGCCATGAATGTAAGACACACAGCACCCTACTATCTCTGCTTTTCAGGAGGCGTAGACAAGGTTTAAGGATTGAAGTGGCCATGAATGTAAGACACGGAGCACCCAACTATTTCTGCTTTTCAGGTGGCGTAGAAGAGGTTTAAGGTTTGAAGTGGCCATGAATGTAAGACACGGAGCACCCTACTATCTCTTCTTTTCAGGTGGCGCAGACGAGGTTTAAGGTTTGAAGTGGCCATGAATGTAAGACACGGAGCACCCTACTATCTCTTCTTTTCAGGTGGCGCAGACGAGGTTTAAGGTTTGAAGTGGCCATGAATGTAAGACACGGAGCACCCTACTATCTCTTCTTTTCAGGTGGCGCAGACGAGGTTTAAGGTTTGAAGTGGCCATGAATGTAAGACACGGAGCACCCTACTATCTCTTCTTTTCAGGTGGCGCAGACGAGGTTTAAGGTTTGAAGTGGCCATGAATGTAAGACACGGAGCACCCAACTATTTCTGCTTTTCAGGTGGCGTAGACGAGGCTTAAGGATTAATGTGGCCATGAATGTAAGACACGCAGCACCCTACTACCTCTGCTTTTCAGGTGGCGTAGAAGAGGTTTAATGATTGAAGTGGCCATGAATGTAAGACACGGAGCACCCTAGTGCCACTCAGCGAGTGCATTTCAAGTGGCCGAGGCTTTAAGACGCGGAGCACCCTACTGCCAGCGAGTAAGTGCGTTTAAGGTGGCCATGGCTGTAAGATCTGGAACACCCTACTACCACTGAGTGCGTTTCAAGTGGCCATGGCTGTAAGACACGGAACACCCTACTACCAGAGAGTAAGTGCGTTTTAGGTGGCCATGGTGTAAGACCTGGAACACCCTACTGACAAAGAGTAAGTGCGTTTTAGGTGGCCATGGTTGTAAGACCTGGAACACCCTACTTCCACTGAGTGCGTTTCAGGTGTAAGACCTGGAACACCCTACTACCAGAGAGTAAGTGCGTTTTAGGTGGCCATGGCTGTAAGACCTGGAACACCCTACTGACAAAGAGTAAGTGCGTTTTAGGTGGCCATGGTTGTAAGACCTGGAACACCCTACTTCCACTGAGTGCGTTTCAGGTGTAAGACCTGGAACACCCTACTGCCAGAGAGTAAGTGCATTTTAGGTGGCCATGGCTCTAAGACCAGGAACACCCTACTACCACTGAGTGCGTTTCAGGTGGCCATGGCTGTAAGACCTGGAGCACCCTACTACCAGATAGTAAGTACGTTTTAGGTGGCCATGGCTGTAAGACCTGGAACACCCTACTACCACTGAGTGCGTTTCAGGTGGCCATGGCTTTAAGACCTGGAACACCCTCCTACCATAGAGTAAGTGCATTTTAGGTGGCCATGGCTGTAAGACCTGGAACACCCTACTACCACCGAGTGCGTTTCAGGTGGCCATGGCTGTAAGACCTGGAGCACCCTACTACCAGATAGTAAGTACGTTTTAGGTGGCCATGGCTGTAAGACCTGGAACACCCTCCTACCAAAGAGTAAGTGCATTTTAGGTGGCCATGGCTGTAAGACCTGGAACACCCTCCTACCAAAGAGTAAGTGCATTTTAGGTGGCCATGGCTGTAAGACCTGGAACACCCTACTACCACTGAGTGCGTTTCAGGTGGCCATGGCTGTAAGACCTGGAGCACCCTACTACCAGATAGTAAGTACGTTTTAGGTGGCCATGGCTTTAAGACCTGGAACACCCTCCTACCAAAGAGTAAGTGCATTTTAGGTGGTCATGGCTGTAAGACCTGGAACACCCTACTACCACTGAGTGCGTTTCAGGTGGCCATGGCTGTAAGACCTGGAGCACCCTACTACCAGATAGTAAGTACGTTTTAGGTGGCCATGGCTGTAAGACCTGGAACACCCTACTACCACTGAGTGCGTTTCAGGTGGCCATGGCTTTAAGACCTGGAACACCCTACTACCATAGAGTAAGTGCGTTTTAGGTGGCCATGGCTGTAAGACCAGGAACACCCTACTACCACTGAGTGCGTTTCAGGTGGCCATGGCTGTAAGACACAGAGCGAGTCCAGCGAGTCTATTTCAGTTGGCCCTGGCTAAGATACAGGGCGCAATACTGCCCCAAGCGAGTCGCGGCCATCACCGCACAACATTTAAAACCAATATTTAACTCAATACGCATGGCAGCTCCATGTTTTAATTACATTTGAATTTTAATGGCTAGTTCTAACATAAATACATATTGACCATTTTTTAATAATTATTGTAATTAATGCATTACAAGCGAATACTTATTTTAAACAGCACACGCGTATTTCAAAACACGAAACATGCTTGCAGTTTCCACAATGCAATGTTTCCATTCGTTTTTCAATTTTATTGAATACATTTTGTTTTTGCTTTTTTGTAGGGGTGGGAAGATGAGCATCACAGCGCGTTGTTTGTTTTATAACAGTGGGTACAGTTCGTAGTAAAAGTATAAAGGCACACACTCCCTCAAATGTTTTATATTACTGAGTACCTTCCACACCAAAAATATAGTGCCAGACATCTACACAATCTTCAACACTATTAACGCTACTTCGAGCATAGTACGTCACAAGTCTTCAACGCTATTAATGCTACTGTGAGCATAGCCAATCGCGCGCCTTCGTCATTAATAACGCTACTGCGAGCATAGCACGTCGCACGTCTTCAACACTGTTAACGCTACTGCGAGCATAGCACGTCGTACGTCTTCAACACTGTTAACGCTACTGCGAGCATAGCACGTCGTACGTCTTCAACACTGTTAACGCTACTGCGAGCATAGCACGTCGTACGTCTTCAACACTATTAACGCTACTGCGAGCATGGGTTGTGGCTGGACTTCAAAGCTTGCACCGAGACCGTATTGCGTTAATCAGGAGTAGATTGTTCTAACTCGTGAGAAGAAGTAGCAGAATTAGTTTCTGTGACAGAAACAGCAATCCAACTGTCGTTGTACCAACTTTAAGTAACAGCACAGGTTAATAAAAGTGTAGAGGAACATATGAAAATAATAAAAAAGAATGGTGTCTGTTTCAATCAGCAGTAATTTTAAAAACTTGTATTTGTGTCGCCACAGGATAGGGCAGATGCTTGTTTGTGGTATTATTTGGACATGCGTGTCAACCACCGACACAGTAGGTCAATAATATGTCCCGCTGGTATCAGCGGCAGCAATCTTAACGAGGCAAAGCCCACATTCATCACAAGTATTATTTAATATTTAAGCTAGATTGTTTTGAGAAGACAACAATTGATTAGTGATATGCTTTATCGAAACACTTGTGTGCTTCCTCATTATCAATGAGTCTATCAAATCGTTCCATCTAAGTATGTATGACATGTGTCAGCTATATACAAACCGATGGTAATGCATTGAACAAACTTATCAAAGTCTGTTGCAAACTAATTTATAGGATAGGCCTAACGGTTTGGAAGACAATTTTCTGTATAGCCGAAGAAATTTCAAAATGCTTTTCGGTCGGTCAACATAATTGTACCGAATTGTAAGTAGAGTCATTCCCTAAACCTGAAAGACAAATTCATGCGATTAAAAATCACTTGAATTATATGTGATTAATCTCATGTAAATATTTTTCAGGATTAGGGAACCATCCAATACAATTTAGTACAATCGTGTTGACCGACTGCAAAACATTAAATTTAGATGACTAAGGCAGCACTGAAGAACACGATAATATTCTTAGTGCAATTTACAACTTTTACTTTTGCTAGCATCAACAAATTGCTCAGTTAGAGGCAAGGAAAATTATAGTACACGTCTCCCATTGCTTCCATTACCTGACTACTAAACCGGAAGCTGGTAACGCATATGAAAGCGAAATTAGCGCTTCGCATGGCAACAGAATGAACGATAAAAAGTGGAAGCTTTATACAGCCCACTATTATTGTTCTGACATTCCTCGCCCAGTTTGCTCGTAAGCGAGAGTACTCGGACTCATTTTTGGGATTTCTGCAGTGGCCTGCTATAGGGTAGGGGTCCAACAACAAAAACGGATCAAATAAGATCTACAGTGTTTGCTTCTGTCTAATTACTGCAACTACTGTACCAGTTATAATAATAATAATATATGTATTTACGAGGGAAGTGGAAAAATCTTGCATAAGACCTTGAGGAGGGTCTGCACTCCTCAAGAGTGAGGGATTCTTACCCACTAAAAGAACACACCCTGTCCTCTAGACAAAACCCATCCCGGGACCACTTTCTATTACTTCAGGATGGAGCCATTTTCTTTGCTTCACAAGCACCATCTTACTTCTCAATTCATGGTCCGCGGATCGCAGACTTATTCAACTAAATCGAGCAAGTCCCCATCCGACTTCTTCTGACGAAGAACCACCTCAACAAAGAAAGCGACCGTATCCCAGCTGAGCTCGTTCCTCAGCATAATTCCAACTATATTGTCCGGCGTTATTATACCAACCTCAGCTTCAAGTCGTTGTTTTCTGCTGCCCAACGATCGCAGACGAAGAACGTATGATATACGTCAACTCGTTCGTTCTCGCAGTAAATACATACTGGAGTCCTTATTTTGGCCATACGATGAAGGTAACGCCAAATTAGCCATGACCTGTCAACATCTGAGTCAGAAAGTAATTCGTTTCTCCATGTTTTCTACTCGTCCACTCGACCAGACTCGGTATCAGCCGAGCTGTCCATCTTTCTCTGAGATCGTCATTCCACCTCTGCTGCCAAAGCTCCATCTTGCGTGCTACGGCTTCCTTCTGGGCTTGAGTCTTGCCCAGTTCTACTCGTCGGAAGTATAGGTCTTTACGTTCTTGCGCGAGTAAGTCTATTGGGGCAACCCCTGAGACAACTAGAACTGCAGATTCCGAAACTGTACGGTAAGCACACGCCACCATCAGAGCTCCTCTCCTCTGAATTGCAGCTAGGCGTTTCCTATACTTCTCTATCCTCAGCGAATCAGACCAAATCTCAGCTCCATACAGGAGAATAGACTGCGCTGTGGACAACAGTAATCGACGCTTGCTTTGTCTAGGACCATGCACATTAGCCATGAGTCAACAATGGCAGTTATAAAAGAATCTATTCTCGTAAGGAAGCGGCTTGTTGTCATTAGTGGATGTTAAGCGTTTGATAAGGAGATATCGCTGCGGGTGGCGGGTGAAAGGGTGCTGTGTGGGAAATGTTAATCTACATATTTTCTGCGGCTTCAGTGGCGTAGTTGGTAGCATGCTGAGCTTCTATGCCCAAGATCGCGGGTTCAAATCCGGCCGAAGACGTCGGATTTTTAAGAGCGTTAAAAATCCCTCTGTATGCCTTTCTTCGGAGGGGAAGTAATGCCGGTGGTCCCATGTCATAGATTTATGGTATGAAAAAGAACCTTCCACTAATTACTCTTGTGGAAGCTAAAATTTGTAGGTTACTTTGATAACGCTCTATTACAGTAGTTCCAACGTTCGCCACCGAGTGCTGACTGCGACGGCATTTAGCAGCCACGTCCACAGCTAGGTGTCGTGGATGGTAGCATTTGGTGGCAAATGTAGGAACTACTTGAAAAAATTAATCGTCTGCAGTCCTTCTACCTGAATCACAGATAACACACACAAATACAGCCATCACAATTAACACCGGTTAGCAGACAGATTCTACACACACCCAAAGTACACGGGGCTACATGACCGCGTTGTCGCAGCCCCTAAACTAAGGAACCAACCAACACCTTTTCTCAGAATTCCTGCTGGTTGGTCAGTTCTTGTGAAATAAAGGTAAAGGAAGTTTTAGTTTTACGTGACCGTTAATCATGCGATCATGAGCCACGGGACCTCCTTTTTAGCCTACTTTCGATTTTTGCAAAAAATGAAAGTAGACTTATGAGATCAACACAGGGCGAAAAAAGTGTGTCTGTCTGTGTGTGTGTATGTGTGTGTGTGAGTCTGTGTGTGTGTGTGTGGGTCTGTGTGTGTGTGTATGTGTGTGAGTCTGTGTGTGTGTGTGTGTGTCTGTGTGTGTGTGAGTGTGTGTACTCTGAAAGTCTGTCCCCCCCTATCAATTCGAACACGGTGAATGCGAATTGAACGACATTTGGTACAAAGGTAGCACTAGCAAAGGACACCTCAGTGTCATGTTTTATATCGCCGCCATCTTGACGGAAACGTAATGGCGGCCACACAAATGTTAAAAGCTTAAATCAAATTACGACTAACCTAATCATCCGATCTCTACCAAATTTTGCAACAACATACCTTTATGGGGGGAGCATCCTTTGACCAAACTAATAGGTCATCAGCGTAATAGTTTGCGGATGGCGGCCATATTTGTGTGAAAATCGATTCCCCCTATTAATTCGAACACGGTGCAACCGAATGGAACGAAATTTGGTACAGAGGTAGTACTAACAAAAGGCACCTCAGTGTCATGTTTTATATCACCGCCATCTTGACGGAAACGTAATGGCGGCCACACAAATGTTCAAAGCTTAAATAAAATTACGATTAACATAACCATCCGATCTCTACCAAACTTTGCAACAACATTCCTTTATGGAGGGGGCATCTTTTGACCAATCTAATAGGCTATTAACCCAATAGTTTGCGGGTGGCGGCCATCTTTATGTCAAAATTGATTCCCCCTATTAATTCGAACACGGTGGAACCGAATGGAACGAAATTTAGTACAGAGGTAGCACTAGCAAAGGGCACCTCAGTGTCATGTTTTATATCGCCGCCATCTTGACTGAAACGTAATGGTAGCCACACGAATGTTCAAAGCTTAAATCAAATTACGATTAACCTAATCATCCGATCTCTACCAAATTTTTCAACTACATACCTTTATGGAGGGAGCATCCTTTGACCAATCTAATAGGTCATTCGCCTAATAGTTTGCGGATGGCGGCCATCTTTGTGTCAAAATCGATTCCCCCTATTAATTCAAACACGGTGAAACCGAATGGAACGAAATTTGGTATAGAGATAGCACTAGCAAAGGGCATCTCAGTGTCATGATTTATATCGCCGCCATATTGACAGAAACGTAATGGCGGCCACACAAATGTTTAAAGCTTAAATCAAATTACGACTAACATAACCATCCGATCTCTACCAAACTTTGCAACAACATACCTTTATGGAGGGAGCATCCTTCGACCAATCTAATAGGCCATTAGCCTAATAGTTTGCGGATGGCGGCCATCTTTATGTCAAAATTGATTCCCCCTATTAATTCGAACACGGTGGAACCGAATGGAACGAAATTTGGTACAGAGGTAGCACTAGCAAAGGGCACCTCAGTGTCGTGTTTTATATCGCCGCCATCTTGACGGAAACGTAATGGCGGCCACACAAATGTTCAAAGCTTAAATCAAATTACGATTAGCCTAATCATCCGATCTCTAGCAAATTTAGCAACACCATACCTTTATGGTGGGAGCATCCTTTGACCAAACTAATATGTCATCAGCCTAATATTTTGCGGATGGTGGCCATCTTTGTGTGAAAATCGATTCCCCTTATCAATTCGAACTCGGTGAAACCGAATGGAGCGAAATTTGGTACAGAGGTAGCACTAGCAAAGGGCACCTCAGTGTCATGTTTTATATCACCGCTATCTTGACGGAAACGTAATCGCGGCCACCCAAATGTTAAAAGCTAAAATTTAATTATGACCAACCTAATAATCTAGTCTCTACCAAATTTTGCAACAGCATATCTTTATGTGGGAAACATATTCAGACCAAACTGCAAGAAAATCAGCCCAATAGTTTGCAGATGGTGGCCAAGTATGTGTGCAAATCGATTCCCCCTATCAATTCAAACACGGTGAAACCGAATTGAACGATATTTGGTACAGAGGTAGCACTAGCAAAGGGCACCTCATATTCATGTTTAATATCCCTATAGCACGTTGTATTTCAACAAGCTACTACAACCAACATTCAATCATACTCCTTGAAAAGGACAAAGAGTTATAACAATACCCATGCATTTAGGAGAAAGTAGGCTATATGTTCTTTACTGAATATCTTGTTTTTACGTGGAATCCGAAACACAGGACATGACAATTCACTTCGAAAATCCCACTTGCATTGCCCGGGAATCGAACCCGGTCAACCTTTGTGAGAGGCCAACAGCTTGACCGCTGCGCCACCATGCCCCCTCTTGTGCAATAAGACAGTAAAACTACGAGTTTATAAGTCTTGAATGGTCGTGGGTTCTTCCTGTCTATGTTAGGTTCATGGATATTAGAATAGCAAACTTTGTTACAGAATATGAAATACAAGTTCAGGCAAGGAAAGTATTTCTACAGAAAAGGAATCTGTTGACATCGAATATAGATTTAGCTCTTAGGAAGTCATTTCTGGAGGCCTTTGTCTGGAGCGTGGCACTCTATGGAAGTGAAACTTGGACTATTGGTGCAGCAGAAAAGAGGAGAATTGAAGCGTTTGAAATGTGGTGTTACAGGAGAATAATGAAGATCTGATGGGTAGATAGGGCTACAAACGAACGGGTATTAAGACAAGTGGGAGAGGAGAGGTGTTTCTGGCGACTGCTAATGAAGGGAAGAGATAGGTTGGTAGGACACATACTAAGACACCCAGGAATAGCAAGCTTAGTTATGGAAGGAAGGGTCGAGGACAAGATCTGTACGGGTAGACCAAGGTTAGAATATGTTAAACAGATTGCCTCGGACGTAGGGTGTGGTAGCTATGTAGAGATGAAACGATTAGCTCAGGACAGGGAGGCGTGGAGCGCTGCAGCAAATCAGTCAAAAGACTGAAGACTCAAACAACAACATGAAATACAAATATTTCAATCCGAGCCGGCACCTCCCCTCTCCACTTTGAGGATCTCTGCTATAGGGTACACAACCGCGAAATTGTTTCTAGCATCCTATATAACTTCCTAGATTAGAATCAGTGGATTTCAATATTTAATTTTGTTTTAGAGCATATAAGTTAATAATTAACGAGGCACCTTTGGCCTATGAATATAGTTCATAGCTTATAATAATCGTAGAAGACGTCATGAACAATTGCGGAACGGGCTATAATTCAGGTCGCGTGTTCCAAGAATCATTGCGCCGGTTGTTTCTATTAGACTGCATATAAACTAACACTGGGAGCAGTCCTCAATTAAAATTGTGACGTTTTAAATGAAATACAATGTAAGTGCATTAGGGTTGGTAATGGCTGCGGCCACGCAAGCTTCTGCGGTATAGTCAGGTCGATACAACGTGGCCCACAAAGTAAATCGTAGCTCAGTTAATCAATGCTTAATTTTGGCTCTTATCAGTGACTGTACACTTGTCAGATGGGTCAGTGGATGGAAACTGAGAAAGAAGATTGGCTCGATAGCTTGCCATCAACACGTAACAAGAAACAAAACCAATTCTAATCCAGGTTCCTTACTTACGGCCACGGCCACCTCCTTCCCAATCCTAGTCTCAATTATAGGGGCAGATGGCCACGTCGTTCTGCCCCTTAAAACCTCAATAACTAACTAACTAGTCCCAATTAAAAACACACACACATCAAAATAACACAGGTTATGAGACACGTACTGCAAGTCCCCAATTACAGGGGCTGATGATAATAAATACAAAGCCTTTGAATTCAATAACAGAAAGAAACGTAGTTATTCGAAAAGTGTTATTGATCTTTTAGAAAGTGTGCTTAGCAATGATGACAATAATTTTGATAATGTCACAGCAATGCTATTTTTATAGTAATGGACAGTCGAGCTGAGTGACACAGTCGGTTTACCGTTGGTCTTCAAAACCACGATACAGGGTTCGATTCCGGTTCAGCCCAATTTTTTAAAAATATTTTTTACGAGGGAAGTGGAAAAATCTTGCATAAGACCTTGAGAAGGGTCCGCGCTCCTCAAGAGTGTGGGATTCTTACCCACTAAAAAAACACACCCTGTCCTCTTGACTAAACCCATCCCGGGACCACTTTCGTATTACTTCAGGATGGAGCCATTTTCTTTGCTTAACAAGCACCATCTTACTTCTCAATTCATAGTCCGCGGATCGCAGACTTAAATCATCTAAATCGAGCAAGTCCCTATCCGACTTCTTCCGACGAAGAACCACCTCAACAAAGAAAGCGACCGTATCGCAACTGAGCTCGTTCCTCAGCATAATTCCAACTATATTGTCCGGCGTTATTGGACCAACCTCAGCTTCAAGTCGCTGTTTTTCCGCTGCCCAACGAGCGCAGACGAAGAACGTATGATATACGTCATCTCGTTCGTTCTCGCAGTAAATACATACTGGACTCCTTACTTTGGCCATACGATGAAGGTAACACCGAAAGTAGCCATGACCTGTCAACATCTGAGTCAGAAAGTAATTAGTTTCTCCATGTTTTCTACTTGACCACTCGACCAGACTCGGTATCAGCCGAGCAGTCCATCTTCCTCTGAGATCGTCATTCCACCTCTGCTGCCAAAGCTCCATCTTGCGTGCTACGGCTTCCTTCCTCCCAATATGACTACTGTATCTTGCATCATTAAATATACTGTACTAATACGTCCTGAGCAAAATTCCGCTACCCGGTATCTCTTTAAGTCACTGCAGTTGTAAGGAACTTCAAACCCATTTAATAATAATAATAATATAATAAAACAGTGGAAGGTTTGGCATCACAACCAGTTCAACAGCATAAAACCAAACGTTTTATCTGGTTTTCATCTAATCGCATCCCACCGAGTAGTTTATGTCCTTGAACAGATTGTCCATATATAACATAAACAGTAGCGGTGAAAGTTTACAGCCTTGCCTTACTCCTGTAAAAAAAATAACCAAGAACTCATCGTACCAACAACTATCACTGCAGCTTCATTATCAACATAAATACGTTTGATTGCCTGAGATTGACATTCAGCAAGTTTTCAAAGTATTCTTGCATATTCCCAGTGCTTCTTTGGCATGTACAATGAGTTTCCCTAAATTATCCAACACATTTCTCACTTCTCCTCAATTCTCAGATTCTTTAAAACAGTCCAAAAAGGCTTTCCTGTCGTCTGACCTAAAGTTTCTAATATATCTACCAATTCCTCCCATGATTTCCTTTTGGATTCTACTATTATTTCTTTGGTTTTGTTCCTTTCCACTCCATAAAGCTCTATGTCTGACGGATTCCTTGTATCACGCCATTTTTGGTAAGTCTTCATTTTACTTTTACAAGAGTTCAGTATGTCATTCCACCAGGATGTGCTCTCTTTCCTATCTTTACACACTGATCTCGCAAATCATGCGTTTGCTACTGCAGTGGATCTCTGTAACCTGACCACTCCATTTTAATGTCTAGCAATTATTTACCCGTCTACTCTTTGGAAGTACTTTATAATGGACAATTTCAACACTAATCCGTCTGCAAACAGTCATCACTTTCTGCACGTTAGGTCTGTCTGTGATTAATTCACAGCAGATCAGTTTATGGTATGTTTCATCAAAAAAGCCCTGAATGAGGGAATGAATGATCGTGTGGTCTCCTGAGAGGCCGAATGCGGGTCTTTCTAGTCGACGCCCGTGGGCGACCTCTACGCCTTAATGATGATGAAGTTATGATGAAAACGTTACATACACCCAGTCCCTGAGCCACCCGTATTAACCCCAGGGGATTAAAAGACCCTGTTGGTGCGGCCGGGAATCGAAACCGGGACAAAGGCTAGCGCGTAACCATTTAGCCACGGAGCTGGACTAAAAAAGCCCTGAACACCATGGAATTCGTTATCCATATCCTGCATGTATTGATTTCCTCTTGAATTCGTAGGCCAACTAGAACCATTTGTGTATGACTGTGTGAGTGAATGACCATAGTAAAACCTTGTTAAAACTCCATGGATTGTTATTACAGTATGTAATTCGTATAGCTTAGTTAATATCACACAGTTTCCATTTTAATTCTAGTGCCTATTTAAGTTTTCCTAGTATTTAAGTTTGGTAGGGTAAGAAAACATTTATGAGTATTCATGTAAGTTGTATTGTGTGCGGTTAAATGTAAGAGAGGGCCTAGAGTCCTAACTTCGCCACAATAAAGGCACCAATAAATAAATAAATAAATAAATAAATTAATTAATTAATTAAGAGTCAGTTATGGTAAATTCTATTATTTAATTGGTTCCTTTACCCTCCCATGTGTATCTGTGATCTCCTTACGCTTCGAGAAAGAGTTCGCAGCGGATAACCCTATGTTAAGACAGAAGTCCCATTGGTGTTCACTTCCCTATCCTCACCCCACATTCCCATTACCTTCTCATACCCCTCAGTCCTATTCTCTATCCTGGCATTGAAATCCCCCAAACAGTACTACACTATCATTATTATTAACTCTCACTACCACATCACACAGTGCCTGCTTACTTCGTCCTGATCCGCCCCTTCACTAGGAGCGGACATTGAAACAATCCTGACCCGATTTTCTGACATTTTCAAAGCTATCCACATTAATCGTTCATTTACGTATCTCAAAGAAACTATCTTACGTTTTAAGGTTCTTTTGACATACAGCCCTACTCCCCACTTTGCCCTGGTTCGTTTTATACCTGACAGGTACACCTTGTAATCTCCTACTTCCTCCTCTCTATCTCCCATTATCTCAACTTCACTACACCCCAGAATATACAATCTCATCCTACTTTCATTCTTCCATAACAACTTTAGATATGAATAGCACCCCATCGAATATCACTACGATAAATAAATAAAGAAATCAATAAATAAATGTATAAATGTATAAATAAAAAAGAACATTCAAATAAATAAATAAATAAATAAATAAATAAATAATCAATTAATAAATAATAAATAATAAATAATAAATAATAAATAATAAATAATAAATAATAAATAATAAATAATAAATAATAAATAATAAATAATAAATAATAAATAATAAATAATAAATAATAAATAATAAATAATAAATAATAAATAATAAATAATAAATAATAAATAATAAATAATAAATAATAAATAATAAATAATAAATAATAAATAATAAATAATAAATAATAAATAATAAATAATAAATAATAAATAATAAATAATAAATAATAAATAATAAATAATAAATAATAAATAATAAATAATAAATAATAAATAATAAATAATAAATAATAAATAATAAATAATAAATAATAAATAATAAATAATAAATAATAAATAATAAATAATAAATAATAAATAATAAATAATAAATAATAAATAATAAATAATAAATAATAAATAATAAATAATAAATAATAAATAATAAATAATAAATAATAAATAATAAATAATAAATAATAAATAATAAATAATAAATAATAAATAATAAATAATAAATAATAAATAATAAATAATAAATAATAAATAATAAATAATAAATAATAAATAATAAATAATAAATAATCAATTATAAATAATCAATTATAAATAATAAATAATAAATAATAAATAATCAATAATAAATAATAAATAATAAATAATAAATAATAGATAATAGATAATAAATAATAAATAATAAGTAATAAATAATAAATAATAAATAATAAATAATAAATAATAAATAATAAATAATAAATAATAAATAATAAATAATAAATAATAAATAATAAATAATAAATAATAAATAATAAATAATAAATAATAAATAATAAATAATAAATAATAAATATTTTTTATTTTTTTTATTTTTTAGGGGAAGAAATGCATTTACGCACAGAGTGTCGGGCTCCTGCTACTGAGTAGCAGACTACCGACTAAAACTCCCCCTTTACTTCTGAACACTAGCCTGGAACCGTTTAGCACATTACTTCAGGGTAGAGTCATTTTATATTTGCCCGTAGGGCACTCTTCCGTAATGAATTATCTTCAGTGGCGATCCAGATCCGTCTTCTTTGTTCGGAGGATATCTTCAACAAAACTTGCTACAAGTTTCCAATGTTCTTCATTTTGTAGCATTACCGCAACAATATTGTCAGGAGATATCTCTACATCAATTTCATCTTGAAGAGACAGCCTACTTTGGACCCACCGTCCACAAGAGAAGAAGGTGTGATTAGCTCTATCTACCTCATTAACACAGTAGATACAATCTGGTGAATCCACTTTCCCCATCATCTTAAGATAAGAACTGAAGTACCCATGGCCAGTCAAAAACTGAGTGAGATAATAACCAACCTCACCATGTTTCCTCTCTGTCCAAACCTGCACCTGGGGTATCATTCTCCTAGTCCACTGGCTTCGGTGTCCTTGCCCCCATTTGATCTGCCAATTGTGAAAGGTTTGTGCTCTTGCTGTTCGTCTTGCATTTTGTAAACCTACTTCCGATTTCCTCCAATAAATGTACTTGCGTTCTTTCGCTAGAAAAATATTGGAATTATCCCAGCAATAACAAGAACTGCTTCTTCAGAGACCGTGCGATAAGCAGATGCCACGCGTAAAGCACCCCGCCTCTGCACTTGTGCTAGTGACTTCCTATAAATTTCCTTATCCAGGGCATCCGCCCATATTTCCGCTCCATACAGCAAAACTGAATGGATGGCTGTCATCAGTAATCTCCTCTTACTAGATTTTGGCCCACCAGCATTGGCCATTAGCCGACTGAGAGACGTTACTCCTCTTGCCGCCTTATCCGCAGTCCGTCTAATTTGTTCTCCAAAATTCAATTTATTGTCGATCATGAGGCCCAGATATTTTGCTGCTGGCCGCGTCTCTACTTGTATGTCTCCTACCTGTATTGGGAGTATTGTCTGAATTCTCTTCTTTGTTAGGACTACAATTTCTGTCTTACTAAGTGCTAGAGACAGACCATGTTCCTCCATCCAACTATTGATTGTACGCATTACCATATTGAGTCGCAAATGTGCCTGCTCGACACTTCTTCCTGCTACAAGAGCAGCAACATCATCTGCATAACCTACTAGGATAGTTTCATCAGGGACTTCAGATCTCAGCAAGCTATCATATGTGATATTCCATAGATCTGGTCCTAAAATCGAACCCTGTGCTGCTCCGGCTGAGACCCGTACCCTGCGTTGTCCTTCTGTCGTGTTATAAATCAACGAACGATCTTTCAAGTAGGAATTTATCATCCGTAAGAGGTAATTTGGAACATGAAATGTATTCTCCAACGCATTCAGCATGTCACTCCACTTGACAGAGTTGAATGCATTTCTTACGTCAAGAGTAACAAAGAGAACCACACGACGAGAGTGGTGATTGTAATTCTCCGCCCGCTGGACAGCTGCAACAATTTCTTGTATCGCATCCAGGGTCGATCTTCCTGTTCGAAATCCATATTGTCTTGGTGATAAGTCGCCCGCTGCCATGATCGCTTGGCGCAACCTGACCCTCAGAAGCTTCTCAAAGAGCTTCCCTGTTGTATCGAGCATACACAGAGGGCGGTATGATGATGGTAAATCCGGGTCTCCCTTACCCTTATTAATGAGCGCCAGACGACAGACCTTCCAGCAGATGCTGAACACTCCTGCTTTTAGACACTCGTTGAACATTCGTAATATTAATTGTGGATGTAACTCGATTATTAATTTGAGAATCTCATTTGAGATGCCGTCAGGACCAGGGGATTTTTTGCTTCGCAGAGACTGAGTAGCCCTACTCAACTCATCCTCAATAAAAAGAGGAATTTCAACATCTACATCGAAATTCTGCTCAGGGATTGTTGGATGTGTTGGGAAAAGGGTTTGGACAATAATGGCCATACTGTTTGCATCCATGACGCACGGTGTTCTTTGTGACCCAAGCTTCTTTCTGACAATTTTATAACCCAATCCCCATGGATCAGTGTCAATATCCTCACATAGCTTCCTCCAGCTCTCAGCTTTGCTTTGATTTATGGTTTTCCGAAGTAGCTTCTTTGCATCTCTATGTTCGGCTGATAAGGCATTGGCATCATCCAGATTTCTTGTCCGTTGTGCAGCACGTCGGAGTCGAAGGCAATTCCGCCTCAATTCTGCAATTTCATGTGTCCATCAATATGCAGGGCTCTTCCGATGGTGTGATCTTAAACTTGGCATTGAGGTATCACAAGCCAATGTAAAAAGATTCATAGTTGAGGAAACGAGATTCTCAACATCAGCCTCTCCGTCAGGCTCCATATCCTCAATTAGTTCTACACCACTGGCTAACGCCTCCTTAAATGCATCAAGATGGATCTTATTCAAATTCCATCTCCGTTGTTTCTGAGTAGATAAGTTCTTCCCACTTATATTACTGCACACATCAAAATTAATATACTGATGATCACTACCAGTGTAGTCTTCTATAACCTTCCATTCCTTGATGTGTGGTACTAACGTCTCAGAAGCCATGGAGATATCCGGAATGGTCTCTGTATAACCCGGACGCCGAAAGGTTGACACTGCGCCTATATTTAAGATCAAAAGCCCTGTCCTTGATGCCATTTCCAGAATGAACTTACCTCGGGAATTGGTATGTGGCATACCCCATTCCACTGCCCTGGCATTGAAATCCCCAGCTACAATGATTGCTCCAGTTGTATTAAGAATGGCATCTTCCAGAGAGTTGACTTTCTGACGAAATTTTCCCATTGTTTCATTTGGAGTAAGTTAGACACTAAAATAGGTGACTCCTCTACTCTTTAACCAAACGAATCCCTTCCCGCTCCCATGTTCTTTAATTGGAATTTTTCCAGGGTCTAAGATCCAAATAGCAGAGGTGCCTAATTGATCTCTAAGCCAGAGAGGTGACTTCTTATCATGGTACTGTTCACTAATTAACAGCAGATCAGCTTGTTTCTCGGCAGCTAGCTGGTACAACAGATGATGGGCTGTTCTACTCCTTTCTATATTAGCTTGTAGAACTCGGATCATTCTCGTTTCAGGTACGTCGCTTTCTCCAGGGCCTCTCGGAACACCTTACATTGGCCCGATCCGGCCACATGACACAAATCCTGCTGCGTAACGCCCCTCTCCTCGCATAAGGCACACTTCTTTGGGTTGATGCAATCCTTGGCTTTGTGATCATTCTGTCCACAGTAGAAGCAAGACTTGCTTCTGTCAGGGCCCTCACAAATTTTGGCTATATGACCATAACTAAGGCATCGGTAGCATCGAAGAACTGATATTCTCCGCCTCACTCTACAACTGATCCATCCTACTTGAACCAAGCCTTCCCTTAGAAGATCATTTGCAGCTTTTTCTGGCAGAGTTATAACAGCCATTCTCTGTTTCCGACTGTTAGTCTGCGTTACCATAATCCTCAGACCATCCGGGGGTTCTTTAATAATATCCTTAATGGACTCTAAAACTTCATCTTTGGTCGTGAGAGCATCAAGATCTCTAATCTCAATTGTCACCCTCGGCTCAAGACTGCGGACTGTTGCATCTTGTCCCAGGATATTCTTCAATGAGTCGCTAAATGCCGCATTATCCCGATTGCTTTTCCCGAGAGTAACAAGAACTTCACCGGCTCTAGTCTGGGTTATATACCTAACTTCCGTTCCTGTGTCAGCAGGATTTGCCTTTTGCCGAATCTCCCGTAACACATCGGCATACGACTTGCCTTCTGCTGGCTTAATTAACTCAGCTGGCAGTCGAGACTTTGTTAGTTGCTTCTTGAGCATTTGACTCTGTCTCTTGCCTGGAGAATCTTCCCGCTGTAATTCAACCTGCATTTGATTCCTTTTCTCTCGTGGTTTCTTCCTGGACACAACCTTAGTCCAAGACTCTACTTCTCCTCTTTCCGTTTCTTCCCTTTCTCTTTCGTCATCAAGAGAGTTTGATGCTTGTGCTCGATCAGTTATTGTGGTTTCGTCGACTTGTTGTTTCTCCTTGTACCTAGCATTCTTAGAGAAGACAATGCTGTCAATGGCCTCCTCCATCTCCACAATACCACCCTTCACATCCTTGGATATGTTTTTCTGTTTCGCCGCAGCAAGCTTCATCTTTTTAATAATATTATAGCATTTCTGCAATGCCTCTTCTTCCGTTCTCCTCAGTTTGTCAAGATGTTGGGATGGGAGAAGTATTGTATCTTCCGCAACTGCCCCATCACTCGATGACTCTCCCGTTATATTCACCTTAGACAATCGAGGCCATACCTCATTTTTCCAGTTCGCATCTCTTTCTTGGTTCGTTAGAAGACGATTCATATTCCGAAACTGGTAAAGCGCAGGTCAGGCCAGTGGTGTGGGAAGAAAAATAGCCCTGACTCCAAAGAGTCCAGACCCTCCCTCTATTATCAAGCTCGTACCCAAGGTAGCGGGGCTCTAATGGCCGCCGAAGTAGGCCAGACCGTCTTACTGCCCCCTGACGACGTAACCTATAGGCTCTGTTGACTATACTACTAATCTAATCTCAGATGGCTTTGGATAATACGATTAGATTACGTCACTTCCTGTCACAGAGGAAACTTCATGCTCTATGGGCTAATAGTACACGATAAAACGTAACCCCAAAATCACGTAACAAATCCAGTCTACACTCGATGAAGTTGATTTGAGGAATACAATTTAGTGAGCACCGTATGTTAAACTATGAACTACGATACACACTGACCTGTTCCCAAGCTGGAATACAATTCTCACTTCCACAAATAACATTTCTTTCCGATAAATACACCAGTACCACACAAGCACACTGTATGTCAAACATGGCCACCACAACAATAAATAATAAATAATAAATAATAAATAATAAATAATAAATAATAAATAATAAATAATAAATAATAAATAATAAATAATAAATAATAAATAATAAATAATAAATAATAAATAATAAATAATAAATAATAAATAATAAATAATAAATAATAAATAATAAATAATAAATAATAAATAATAAATTGATAAATGATAAATGATAAATGTTAAATAATATATAATAAATAGTAAATAATAGATAATAGATAGTAAATAATAAATAAATAAACATACAAACAAGCATAAAAATAAATAAATAGTGATTAAATTTGTAAATTACTAAATAAATAAAATGATAAATAAAACGAATAAATTAATTATATCAGAAATTCGAAAGAAAAAAAAAGAAAAGGGAAATAAATACCGGTATATAAAAAAAGGAAAAATGAGGATAGTCAGAAATAATTGAATGAAAGAAAGAAAGAAAGAAAGAAAGAAAGAAAGAAAGACAGAAAGATGTAAAATAAGAGAGACGAGAATATCATCAGCAAATAATCCGTAACTAGGATTTGAGAAACTGTACAAATTTACGACAAAGACATTACGAGAAGCACCAGCCTCTTCTGCGAGTCGATTCCAGGTGTGTACGATCGATATAGGACTAGAATGGTCGACCTTTTATGCTGATAGCGAGCGCTCGTTGCAAGCTGGTTGATTGGCCTCGCCGCATGAGTCCCCTTAATAATTCCCCTCCGTGGAAAAGTTGTTATCTTGATGAATATTTGTGTCGCTGTATGTACATACGTATACGGCTCAAGTTTAGTTATGAGTTTCATGTTTCGTATAAATTGGTTTCGTGTTCGCATGTTCTACACTGTAATTTGAAGCAACATAGACCACATTACTGTAACAGGCCTAGCTCCCCAAACAAACGCCAGTTAGCAGAATAAAGTTCAAAAGTAATAGGAGGGCTATCACCTGCAGCGATCTCATGGCTCCCTGACACGTTAAGTCATCTACTGTCTGTCGTAGCTCTGTGGCTGCTGGTGGTGGTTTTTGTTGAAAGGGATGGGCATACAACTTTATCTACACCTAATCAAAATGGCCATTACCATTGTTCGTATTTGTGAAGGTATGACGTAGTTAAGAATTGATATGAAGTACATCATAGCTCATAGAAGCATATATATATATAAATTAAAATACTTATGAATAGTTAAAATACGAGGGATGTTCCGAAAGTAAGTTTCGTATATCTTACTGCACGACCAGATGGTACACCAGGTTACACAAACAATCGCTATAAGAATCCACATCCGTGACTGGTTCAACGACGGAAGGAGCGTCAGCGAAAGAGGAATGACGCATGCGCAGAGCGCAGACGAAGAGAGAGGAGCAGCAGACTGGCGTGCCCGATATCATTCGAGTACAGCTCACGATAGCAGACATACGTGTACTGACAACGTGGTCGCTACTGGAAGTGTGTGCTGTTATCCGGTATGAATGGGCACATGGGACTAGTGTATCAGTGATCCATGAACGCCTACAGTCCGTGTGGTGAAGCGGTCATGTCTCGTCAAATGATCGGTCGCTGGTGTTGCATGTTCAGTGAAGGACGGCAGAGTGTGGAGGATGAAGATCGGTGGCAGACGTAGCGTCCACACTGTGTATTGTTGTGCCCGGGCCCATCACATGCGCTACGATGGGTACTGAGAAACCTGACCCCGGGACAGGTTGTGCGACAATTCCTTGCATCGCAGAGCACCGAGGTTTACCAGAGTGGTTTCTTCAAACTGATTGCACACTATGACAAGTGTCTCAATGTCGTTGGCGACTATGTCAAAATGGCGACTTTGTCAATAATAATGCAAGGTGTATAGCTCATGATGCCCTGGTGTAAGTTAGTTTGGCAATCAAGGGTCCCTGGGAAATAAATGATGAACTTACTTTCTGAACTTCCCTCGTAGTTGCATTCCACCAAAGTCAATGCTATAATGAAAGTAAACTACATTACTATATAGTGAACCCTTTAGTATTGCAGTGTTTATATGCAAGAAATCTTGATCAAGGGGTCGCGCTCAGTTAATAGTGTGATGTTTACGTTCGCCAAACAACATGCTCTACTGAGGCAAGGGTCATAGGATTAAAACTATAATAAAGAAAGGAAGTGACAAGACGTAAACTAATAACATAATTTAATGACTATTTGTGCAAAAATGAAATGAATATAAACAACAACAATAATATTCCTCCCTGAATCTTCCCATGACAGAAATATCTATCAACGTTGAGGAGTCAGACGGATCTCCCCCTCATAAAAATGTGGATCCAAGTTCCACTAACTTGCATTGGGATTTTATGTACGCGTAATGACTAACTACGAGGGATGAGTACTTGGATGACTGTTCGTTTACATCGGGTAACAGCCACGATGCTTACGAACAATCATCTCGTAAATCAACGTTTACGGATATGGGACACAACACTAATAAAAACCCTTAAAAATTAATGCTGACACACAATCTAAAATCTAATATTTACAGGAATCTCCCTCGAGACCCTCCTTCAGTGCGATGACGCATCTGACAAATGAGCTGCCAACCCGGCCAATTGCTCAATACACAAACAAGGAAAAGACAGCATCGCACGTGACTGCACGGGTCACTAATACGGAACATAAACATGGAATGGAACCAACAACAACAAAAGCCTCACCGGCTGAGATTACCTTATATGAACAAAAATGCACGTTAAGCTAACGCTTCGGAGATTATAGTGATTCGTAGGCAACTCCCATTTATTTAAACAATTTTTATCATTGAACAGTTCTTATTCTGTATTTCAAGTAATTTTACGGAGCCAACAAGCACTCCACTAATGACCTTGATGCAATCCTTTCAGCCCGCCTTGTGAAAACAGCTTCTCCCTACCACAACTCTTGTCATCGTCCAACTCCAGTGTGTAAAAATAACTTGACCCACTGTCCCGTTATCTCGTAGAATCAACAGTAACAAATCTCAACCACATAAACATATGGTAAGACATTAATCGATATAGCCACATATGTCCTCGCAAGGCAACGATATGGACTTGGCACCAAGCTGACAGAAATCAGTCTACGCTGAAATTCCCGCTTGTAATGACCAATAAAATACACACACACACACTGCTGGGAATGACATAACACATTTTTCACACAGGTCGGTTGAATCAGAAGCCCACAATCTATTTAAAAATATTAAAACCTACGAGAGAGCTGACTGCTCTTCGCCACAACACACATTGCTCCAAATGCAATAAACTCACTGAATCTGATCAATAATAAACATTACAAAGATTAATTTACCCTCCAATCTACTGTATGATTATATTAATTCAGTCCTACTTCTGAAACACAATATATCTCCGAGAGACGTTTCTTAACCTCATTACGTAAACATATGTGAACACGGTCGTCCACATAGCCACGTTAGTTTAAAAAAAACAAGAACTTACGACTAAGAAAACTTGTGCGAGCTGTTTCCATGCAAAAGGTGTGTCAGACCAAAACTAAATACACTACGTTAATCAACACAAGCAAGATATTTACAAACAAAATATGTCCCATATACCATAAGTTAACTTGTCAGATAATAAGAATATTATTCAGTACTCATCCTCGGCCAGTCACCGTCAGCGAACATCTGCTGCCATCTCCCTACTTAATGCTGCTTAGCTCGTCTCAAACATCTCGACGGAGTGTTGACAGTTCCAAACTTCTTCCAGGATAAGCGAAGTCATCTCTCGTGCTGATGCAAAAAGTTATAGATTATTACACACTCGATAGCTGACTACTAAATTCACCGTTTTAGGTACTTATTTCCCCAGAACCGTCTGTTGGCGAATTGTCGAGGATACTGTCCCTACAAAATAGTACTGTGACTATCTATCACACTGAATTTAACACACATTAGTATTAATAAAATCTGTGTCCTCATGACACGCAAAGTACAAGTGCCTACGTCCTCAGACGCTCAAAATATAATAATAACCTGTGTCTCCCGACACACACAATGTAATAAGTAAGTTCTTGGCTCTTCACGCCACTTATAAATGAACTGGCCCTAGGTATCGATGGGGGGGGGGGAATTATATAAAAATTTCTCAAAATAATAGTGGTACAGGAATGAAACAAATATCACTGAACTCGTAAAATTGCGCAGGTCAAGAATATGCCCATTAATTCAAGAATCGATCGTAGAGATGTTGTCTAGCCGATCTCCCGCGTTAATGCTCGCTATCGCGTGCCCAAGCTAGACTTGGCGCGTTCGTAAGCATTCATCTCCCATTGGTTCCACTTTTTCAATATGTTCGCGGTTTTTATCAGACCTCGGCCTCGTAGGATGGTCCAGTAGTACCATCAGCCACTCACGTTACTGCATTATATTTTTTTTAGGCGCGAATAGTACAATGAACATGCCATAAGCGTGTCTCACCACGCGTCCCTTCTATTTTGAGGTAGCCACCACCTGTCCTTCTGAAACATAGCTAGGCTCTTTCTTTTCACAATCCTAGCCTATTGTCAAACCGCTGCAGGTATGTCCCCGCTGACTCCAACAAATTCTTGAAGTTTCCTCATCTTCGTCTGGCTATTTCATGACGCTGGTGGAAATATTAATTAATTGTAGAAATAAAACATCGAATCATTTATCCATCAGAGGATAAAGGGTTCAATAGGACTAGTTTCGGTAAATTTGTAACCATCCTCACCTAAAATCAAATTGGAATAATAACTGAGCATCACATAATTTAAGCCTTATCAATCTACTAGCAGTAGTGCCCGGCTTCACCCGGTGGATTTATTTGTTTTATGGATGATAATGAATACTACGACAGAACTGGCACATGATACTAAAACTACCAGGAAAAAAATATAATTTTTTGTGGTGGTGGTGGTGGTGGTTGTTGTTGTAGTGAGGGTGATAAGCAGTACAGTATAATGGACGTAACATTTGGGTCATTTTCCCCTAATGATAATTGTTACGTGCATGTGCACGTCCCAACTTTTTAAACATGTATTTACTCATGGATGCTGTTCTCGAAGTTTTGAATTGACCGCTTCGTCGCTCAGTTCCGCCTGTGACCACGAGATGGTAGCGGCAGTCGGACTTTGGAAAGTCTGCACGTGGTTCCTGTTTCTCTCCGATAGGTAGCGTGTGCTGCGCCTTATAAAACTCATTATATGCACGACATAATTGAAAGACAATTACATTCTTCGTCATGAAACAAATGCCAGTGTATTCATGATACCGCCAAATTATGTACTTAATTATGACATTGTTGTTTGAGGTGTCAAACCGTGATTGGACAATAAATTTTACATGAAGGCAGTTATGCACTTGACACGCAATAATTCTCCGCCATTTTGTGGAGTCTATTAGCCATCGTGAAGTAAACAAAACATCAAGCCGACTGGTCGTGAATGGTGTCACCGCTAATGGGGGCCTAGCCCCCATTCTCTACGAAATATTAATGTATTCAAGAGAAAAGGAATTGCCTGTTCTCTTCAGGCTGTGAATTTCATCGTTTCGCCGTGAAGTGGACGTGTGAAATGTGGTCGCATGTCGATATAGACCTGTGATTGTGACCCGCACGAGGCATGTGCCGTGTGGGCATTTTCAAGGCAACATATTGCCGCATTTTAATTTTATTTAAAATGTGTTTTTTGTGTCTCCGCTGAGTAGGAAATAAGGTACGTTATCTGTTATTTTTTTTATATTATTGTTATGGAGCTCCGATATCATCTTATAGTAATATTTTAATTCTGTTCCTCATTTGTTTTATAGGCCTAATTTTATTTCTGTTTTAATTACGTTTCCTGATTTATTTGAACCTTGTTATCTTTCTTCGTACCTCCTGGAGACACATTTCTAGTTTATTTCACGTTTAAATTATTATTTATTTTCTTTTGCCAATCTTATGATTGATATAGTATTCAAATTAATGTATTCATGATCCGTGCCTTTTACTATTGTAATAGCATTTAGACTTAATTGTTTTCCGCCGTTCATTTCCTTACGCTGATGTTAAAATTTATTTTATTAATTGTTTGCCGTAATTTCGACCAGGCATGCGGTTTCCTTGTGTTTTGTGGCCTTGTTATGAAGAGATGCATTATGGTCTCAAGGTCAGTCTCTTGGCGTCCACCGCGAAGCTCAAACGTGTTGTGTTAACTTAAGATGTTTCTTTTATTTAACCTTATCGGTTTAACATTGTGTTTTTCGTAATTGTTCCTGTGTTTTTCTCCATCATGCAAATTAATAGATTGTTTCCTGATTCAGTTTAATTTAGTTAATTTAACTTTATTTCCGTTTCTGGTGAAGGTGCTTTTTATATTTTAACATGGATCTACGCATGCCGGATCGCTATTGCATTCCCTTGCAAATTATCAAGCCCTTTTTCATTGTGTTATGCATGTAATTTTTTTATTTTAACCTTTGGGTTGTTTTACATTTTAAATTTTAATTTAAGTCTTTTCTTTTCTTTTCTTTTCTTGGCCTTGCAAGCAAGCATGTTTGGCGGTCTCTTGCATTCATTGTAAATTATGGTGGCTGATGCATGTTCTTTCTCTGGTGGAGGTGTTCCTTATATTTTAACATTAAATTATTTGTAATTTTTTTTTAATCTTTTGTTGTGGCATTATTTCACCGACGGCAGTTCCGTTGGTTTTTGGGGGGTGTCTGTGGAATGGCCTGTGTGTGTTGTCCCCTTCTCCATCTCCCTTCCACCCCTTTTGGAGCTCTTCTGTTGGGACATGTCATCTGGAGGTGATGTTGCTGCGGAGGTGACCCGGACCTCTCAAACAAAGGTAAGTTGGGCCCGCCCATTCCCGGTGTCGCAGGTGTCTAGCCAGGTGTCGCAGTGGTGAAGCAGAGCGTTGGTTATCGAGTTACCGACGTGCTGCTGGCCAAGCGGCAGTGTCATTAAACCCTGGTGGCGCAGTGGTAGCAGAGCGTGGTTATCGAGTTACCGACGTGCTGCTGGCCAAGCGGCGGTGTCATTAAACCCTGGTGGTGCAGTGGTAGCAGACCGAGCTCGAGTTCACTTCCGTAACTATCCCCTCCCCAGTACCCACAGGCTGTTTTATGGACCCCTCTAATGCTGATGGGTCGGTTGTTGGTGGGATTTTGTCAGGCCAGTGCACTTAATGTTATGTTTTGCTAATCCTTGCCGTTTGTTTTATTTCATGTTTGCCTCTGGATATCCATGTGGTATGCTGTATGTGACCTGTTCTAAGCGAGGCGTTTACTCCTGTATTTTACCCTGTTTGTGTGCAACATCCCCACTGAAGATGAAGCCCGGTGAGTGACTGACATGTGTTCTTGGCATGGGAAATGGGATTTCTTAATGTTCTGATAGCCTATATGCTGCGTATGAAGGCATCCTGGAGGTCCGTCGGAAGCTGGTAGCCTGATGTTTTGTGCCTATTTTTGTAATTTAGCTCCCTGTTCTCGAGCCAAGCAGGTGGTGACGTGTGCAGTTCTGGACAGCATGGTGCATGATTTGGTGTAGTAGGGTGGCTGTGTTCGAGTGTCAGCCTAATCTTTGGTGTTGGTAATTGGTGGTTGTGGTACTGTTGTGAAAGTGTAAACTGTCCTTGTAATTCCTGAAATTTTGTTTCCTTCTATATTGGCTGTCTGCATTCTGTGTTTTCCAAAATGGCCGACAACAATAGTGTTTTCGATTTAATTGACTTAAGAGATAACCTTGTGAATTTGGAGAGTTCTTCTGGGGTTGAACGTGAATCACCTCTGGTTACTAGGTCTGAGTTTTTGGGATCGATTACCAGTAGTAGTTTGCCTGCCCCTCTGTTGCCTGGCGCTGGCTCGTCCATACCACTTAATCCTGCATACGGTCATTCTTCTCATGTTAGGTCACCTAATGATTTCCTGGGTCCTGCCGACCCATTGCATCCCAGTTCTTTCTCTAGTAATGTAAATGTTTTGTCGCCTGTAGAGGGTGTGCGAGCGGGCTACCCTGGTAACAATGTCCCTTTTCCTAATGCTACATTCTCGCCTACCGTTAATTATGGGTCGATTCCTCATCCTATTTCTGGTTTCTTAACTAAATTAAAGCATTTCAACCTTGATGACGTTACCCAAGTGGTACAATTTTTAAAGCAAGTGGTCGAGTTGGGCAACCATGCCTCGATTTTTGGGATGTCGGAAATTCAGATTTTCCAACTTTTGTATCCAGTTGCATCCGGTATGCTGCGCGATAAGCTTGTTGAAGCTATCCACCTCCGCATGTCCTTAGCCATGTTTATTAGGGAAGTGTTGTGGTTTTTTGTCCCTGCAAGCGCCCTAAGTGCTCTCGAGCAAAAGTTCCTTTATCGTGTCCAAAGGCTGGACGAGTCCCTTAGCGACTATGTCAGCGACATTGAGGTGTATGCCCAGGTTTTTGCATCCCCTTTAACAGAGCGACAGTTGGTGTCATCGATTGTGAATGGGTTTTCGCCTCAATATAGGTCATACATGACTATGTGTACCAGGCCTTCGTCATTTGTCGAGCTGAAACAGGTCGTTATAGAGGCTATGGCTGTGAAGCATGCAGATTCCCTTCGGGTAGCTAATGTTCCTCCTCCTTCCTTGATGTCTTGTCCCCCTCCTTCCTTGATGTCTCGTCCCCCGCCAAAGGTTATGTTTCATCCTCGACCCAACATTAAGTGCCACACGTGCGGTGGCCTGGGACATGTCAAGAAGGTGTGTCCGAGTAACCAGGCTGTGTATCGCCAATGACGGAACGTTGAGGAGACCAATTCGGGTGTTACTTCCAAGGATTTTTCTGTGCGTAAGAATTTGGGAAAACCCTGTGAAGTTTCTGGTCGCCCTACCAATGATAGTCTTGATAACTCTATGAAAGCTAATTCATCATGTGCTAATTCTGCTTATGTCGCTGGCCTACCTAACCTGTCGGTGAGCAATGGCGTGGCAAGTCAGCCTAATTCTAAACGTTGTGTGAAACCTGTGGTGCGGGTGTCCTCGTCACCTACTTGTAATCGTGTTAGAGTGAGTAATGATTTTGGAATTTCTCCTGTGGCTAAAGGAATATCCCCGTTTATTGAAATTTGTGTTAATGACGAGCCCGTTTCTGCGTTGCTTGATTCTGGTAGTGTCGCATCCTTTATAAGCGAGGACTGGTTTTTATCTATGAAGAGTGTTTGCAAATTTCCTGAGTTAGAGCCTAACAATGAATCTTTTATTTCGGCAAATTGTTCAAACTTAAATATTTTGGGTAGTAAGACAGTCAAAATTCATATTCTAAATTTTTCTTGGAAATTTAAATTTTTGGTTGCCAGAAATCTTTCTTGTGCTGTGGTCATTGGAGCTAATTTCATGTCACACGTTGGTATGCTTCTTGATTTTGGTGCTCGCAACTTATGGTTTAAGTTTAATCCACAGAGTAAATTATCATTTAACCCGCTTTTATCTTCTCATGCTGTCAATTCTGTTAGTGAACCTATGACTATTGAGGATCTCGATCTGGAAAATTTAACGAGTCTTCAAAAGGAGGCCATTAAGAGGTTATGTCAGGAGTATGGCGATGTATTTACTGACAAGTTGGGTGTAACCCATTTGATGGAGTACAAGATTGAGCTAACCGATTCTGTGCCGGTGCGTTCCAGCCCGTATCGCCTTGCCCCGCCCAAGATGGCTGAACTTCGTAAGATTATCGATAAGATGTTAGAAGAAGGTGTAATCCAACCCTCTATCTCTGCCTACTCATCCCCTGTATTTCTTGTGCCAAAACCTAACGGTGGTTTTCGGCCGGTGGTCGACTATAGGGCTCTTAATCAAAAAGTTGTTTTGCAGTCCATTCCTTTGCCGGACCTTCACACATGTTTTAGTTGGTTTCGCAACGCGAAGGTGTTCACGATCCTCGATTTAAATTCTTCCTACTTCCAAATCCCCCTCTCTCCTGAATCCAGGCATGTTACTGCTTTTTCCACTGACTGGAACCTGTTTGAGTATGCCCGTGTCCCGTTTGGCCTATCCACTGGAGCCGCTGTGTTGAGTAGACTTCTGGACAAGGTATTTTCTGAAATTAAATTCAAGTTTGTGTACCACTACCTTGACGATGTGGTGATCTATTCTGAGTCCTTCGAGGAACACGTTGATCATCTGAAAATTGTTCTTGATCGGTTGCGTGACGCTGGCCTTACCGTCAAATTGTCCAAGGTTTCCTTTGCCAAGCCCAAAATTTTCTTCTTGGGACATATTGTTTCTGAATCTGGTATCTCAGTGGACCAGTCTCGTACGCAGGCCATCAGAGATTTTAAACCACCCAAGAACGCCAAGGGTGTTGCTCGTTACGTTGGTATGGTGAACTTCTTCCGTAAGTTTATCAGTAACTTTGCCGACCGTGCTGCTCCTCTAAATCAATTACGCAAAAAGGCTGTGAAGTTCGAGTGGGGTCCCTCTCAGCAGGCAGCCTTCGAAGATCTTAAGCTTGCGCTCTCTAACGCCCCTGTGTTAGCCATTCCGGATTTTGGGAAGCAGTTCATTGTGCAGACTGATGCGTCTGGTCGTGGTGTTGGTAGTGTTCTACTGCAGGAATCTGATCTGGGTAGGCAACCCATTGCATACGCTTCTCGTACCTTAACGGACGCAGAGAGGAAGTATTCCATTTACGAACTTGAGGGTTTAGCTGTGTTGTTCGCTCTAGAAAAATTCCGTATGTATCTTGAGCACACCAAATTTCTCCTTGAGACCGATAACCAAGCCTTGAGCTGGGTCTTAGGGAAACCCCGCAAAACTGGTAGAATTGCTAGGTGGGCAACTAGGATTCTGTCGTTCCAGTTCACTGTCCAACATATTCGTGGGTCCGAAAATGCGGTAGCTGATTCTTTAAGCCGCATGTACGAGGAAACAGCTGAAGAGGATGTTCAGGAATGAGAACCCGTAAACCTTGTATCTGCTGTAAATTATGTCAATGCCGTTCTTAGCAATTCCCCTGTGCTTTTTGAGGATGTGAGACGATTCCAGAAGGAAGACCCCTCCTTATCTAGCCTTATTGACCGGATCAATTCTGGTGAAGTGATCAAGCCCTACTCTCTGAAGGACGGTGTATTGTGTTGTTCGTCTCGTCATAACCGCCTACCTAAAATTGTGCTCCCGTCGGTCCTCATTCCCGAAATCTTTCGTTACTATCATGAATCTCCTATTGGTGGCCAACTAGGAGTATTCAAGACCCGAGCTAAAATCAGACAGTTCTTCATTTGGCAAGGTATGGATGGCGACATCAGGAGGCTCATTAGGAATTGTGCTGCATGCAGTATTAGCAAACCTCCGGTTTCTACTAAGGTTGGCCTGTTGTCATCTGAACCGGCATCTAGACCCATGGAGAGGCTTTTTATCGACCATGTTGGACCGTTCCCTCGCTCTGGTCGGGGAAACCAATTTGCGCTTGTTTGCACTGACGGTTTCTCCCGTTTTAGTTGGATTTTCCCCACCAGACAGGCTACGACCAGTTCCGTCATAAAGTGTCTTAATTCCATCTTCTCGTCTTTTGGGCCGTGTCAGTATCTGGTGTCAGATAATGCCAAGTGCTTTGTATCTCATCAGTTCCGTCAATTCTTATTTGATTATGCTATTTCGCACGTAACCACCACTCCATATTTTCCTAACCCGTCTCTCGCTGAGCGAGTCAATCGTAATCTCCGTTCTGCTCTGATTGCTTTCCACCACGACGACCATTCCAAGTGGGATTCTAATTTGCATTGGCTCAATTTTGCTTTCAACACCGCCGTGCATGAGAGCACGCATGCTACCACTTTTTCGTTAATGTTTTCCTTTATGGCTAATTCTCCGTTGTCTAACCTGTGGAACCTGCACGATCTCCTTCCAGACAGTTTCACGCCCGAGGATATGAGGGCGAAATTCGACAAGGCTAGAGAGAATATTAAGGTATCCCATGACCAACTTGCCAGGCGAGACAATGCCTGTCGCAAGCCAGCTGATTTGGAAATTGGTGATGTTGTGTACGTCCGCAATTTCGAGCCCAAGGGCGTCAGTAATCTTGTCTCAAGCAAGTTAACCCCTCGTTTTAAAGGCCCATGTTATGTAGAGGCATTCTTGACCCCTGTTACTCTTCTTGTTCGAAACCCTAAGGCCAACAAAATTTCTAGAGTGCATCTATCACACATTAAGCGAGGTGGAGAGGTGTCTAATGAGGAAATGCTACCGTGAATTTTGTAAAACAAATTTTGTATAATGTAGAGTATCCCTAACCTTCATTGAGGCCTTCAGGTATCTGTTCCTTCTGGAATTTTGAACTGGATATGAAAACTCTGATGGGATACAAAATGTAAATGTGGGGAAGTTCCCATTGTAATGGTAAATTGTAAAAGTGTACCTAATTTTGATGTTTCATAGGAGATGCTAACATGTAAGTTGGGCTCGGTGGGATACCTAACTCATGGTAACTTTGTATTCCTGTTCCCTTTGGGAATTGTAGTGGTCATTCCTCTTCCGTAGTTCCTTCTAAATGTATAGTCGTCTAACTCATGTAATCTTGAAATGTACTTCGAATCTGTAAAAAGGTAAACTTGTTAATGAAATTTTGTAAGCACGGATCTAGGGCATTGTCAGAAATTTTTTCTTCATATAAATTCAACTTTGTTTCTCTTTGTAAAATGTAGTAAGAATTAATAATTCTGTAAACCTTTTTTTTGAAAGTTGATTAACTTCTATTTTTGATAATGGCTGACCACGCGTCGAATAATATCTTGCAATTGCTTCCACCTACTTCATCTAAAGCGACCTACCTTGGACTTGTTGGAAATTTTCCTAACGTGTCTTGGACTATGAAAGCACTGCTGGTGCTGGTGTTCGGCATTTCTGAAGATTTTGGACACAATGAAGCTGTTGACTAAGTGGTTTGCGAGGTGATCAATTATCCCTTCACTGATAATCTGACCCTGCATTCTTCCTAACCAAAACGATGCGGTTTCATCCATCAATTGGAGTTAACTGGTGAACATTATCTTCGGGAAACATCTCTGGTGAATCGACAAGTTAAGGAGTACTGTCTATGCCTAGGCATATTCGTGAACCGTGTTCACGCTTAAGGGAGGGAGACTGTTACGTGCATGTGCACGTCCCAACTTTTTAAACATGTATTTACTCATGGATGCTGTTCTCGAAGTTTTGAATTGACCGCTTCGTCGCTCAGTTCCGCCTGTGACCACGAGATGGTAGCGGCAGTCGGACTTTGGAAAGTCTGCACGTGGTTCCTGTTTCTCTCCGATAGGTAGCGTGTGCTGCGCCTTATAAAACTCCTTATATGCACGACATAATTGAAAGACAATTACATTCTTGGTCATGAAACAAATGCCAGTGTATTCATGATACCGCCAAATTATGTACTTAATTATGACATTGTTGTTTGAGGTGTCAAACCATGATTGGACAATAAATTTTACATGAAGGCAGTTATGCACTTGACACGCAATAATTCTCCGCAATTTTGTGGAGTCTATTAGCCATCGTGAAGTAAACAAGACATCAAGCCGACTGGTCGTGAAAGGTGTCACTGCTAATGGGGGCCTAGCCCCCATTCTCTACGAAATATTAATGTATTCAAGAGAAAAGGAATTGCCTGTTCTCTTCAGGCTGTGAATTTCATCGTTTCGCCGTGAAGTGGACGTGTGAAATGTGGTCGCATGTCGATATAGACCTGTGATTGTGACCCGCACGAGGCATGTGCCGTGTGGGCATTTTCAAGGCAACATATTGCCGCATTTTAATTTTATTTAAAATGTGTTTTTTTTGTGTCTCCGCTGAGTAGGAAATAAGGTACGTTATCTGTTATTTTTTTATATTATTGTTATGGAGCTCCGATATCATCTTATAGTAATATTTTAATTCTGTTCCTCATTTGTTTTATAGGCCTAATTTTATTTCTGTTTTAATTACGTTTCCTGATTTATTTGAACCTTGTTATCTTTCTTCGTACCTCCTGGAGACACATTTCTAGTTTATTTCACGTTTAAATTATTATTTATTTTCTTTTGCCAATCTTATGATTGATATAGTATTCAAATTAATGTATTCATGATCCGTGCCTTTTACAATTGTAATAGCATTTAGACTTAATTGTTTTCCGCCGTTCATTTCCTTACGCTGATGTTAAAATTTATTTTATTAATTGTTTGCCGTAATTTCGACCAGGCATGCGGTTTCCTTGTGTTTTGTGGCCTTGTTATGAAGAGATGCATTATGGTCTCAAGGTCAGTCTCTAGGCGTCCACCGCGAAGCTCAAACGTGTTGTGTTAACTTAAGATGTTTCTTTTATTTAACCTTATCGGTTTAACATTGTGTTTTTCGTAATTGTTCCTGTGTTTTTCTCCATCATGCAAATTAATAGATTGTTTCCTGATTCAGTTTAATTTAGTTAATTTAACTTTATTTCCGTTTCTGGTGAAGGTGCTTTTTATATTTTAACATGGATCTACGCATGCCGGATCGCTATTGCATTCCCTTGCAAATTATCAAGCCCTTTTTCATTGTGTTATGCATGTAATTTTTTTATTTTAACCTTTGGGTTGTTTTACATTTTAAATTTTAATTTAAGTCTTTTCTTTTCTTTTCTTTTCTTGGCCTTGCAAGCAAGCATGTTTGGCGGTCTCTTGCATTCATTGTAAATTATGGTGGCTGATGCATGTTCTTTCTCTGGTGGAGGTGTTCCTTATATTTTAACATTAAATTATTTGTAATTTTTTTTAAATCTTTTGTTGTGGCATTATTTCACCGACGGCAGTTCCGTTGGTTTTTGGGGGGTGTCTGTGGAATGGCCTGTGTGTGTTGTCCCCTTCTCCATCTCCCTTCCACCCCTTTTGGAGCTCTTCTGTTGGGACATGTCATCTGGAGGTGATGTTGCTGCGGAGGTGACCCGGACCTCTCAAACAAAGGTAAGTTGGGCCCGCCCATTCCCGGTGTCGCAGGTGTCTAGCCAGGTGTCGCAGTGGTGAAGCAGAGCGTTGGTTATCGAGTTACCGACGTGCTGCTGGCCAAGCGGCGGTGTCATTAAACCCTGGTGGCGCAATAATAATGATAATAATGAATAGGGAAACACATGTAATTTACAAACAAATTTCTAAAAAATGATTAGAAAGAGGATTAAGTGAAATAAAAGACACTGCCTAGGGCCTATATCTCATTGTCTGTTAGAAATGTAGAGACCAATAGTGTCGTATTTTGTCGCATAGCGCCGTAGGAAAGTAATCAGAACACTTTGGAAAACTTCGGCTGTCCCGAGCTCCTGAGGTAGCAATAGTATCCTTTATGCCCACATAGCGCTCATCGATACTTTTCGGAATAAATTACGGTAAATTTGAAAGCACCAACGCTTATTGCAACTGATAACCTCAATGTATTGCACCAACACCATTGCACTTATACAGATGCATAATATGTTCATCATGATAACTGTTTTAAGGGACAAAAGAAATCTTTTTGCATTAATTACTACCCATGACTGCAATTTATAAGCGGCACAAGGTTTAATTATTTTCGCAATTCTGCACCAGAACACTGGTAGGGGTGACGTGATGCAGCCCGAATTGCCAGTCAACAATAGACTTATTAAAATACTCTTACAGTTACACTACTACGGACATGAACGATTCTAGGGCCTTAATACATGGTTTTCAAGTTCAGTTTGTTTGTTATTCTAAATGTAGGGAATGTAGTGCGTTGTCCAAAATATCAAGTGGACAGTGTTACCAGCAGGGTTTCAAAGTGTATTTATAATTTGGTGCAATTAGGAGGAACGGAGTAGATTTGTGATAAAGGGCCTAAATGTAGGGAATGGAGTGGTCTGTCCGAAATTTAAAGTGGACAGTGTAACCCGCAGGGTTCCAAAGGGTAAGTGAACAAAATGTGGTTCAGATCGGTGAAACGGTGTAGATTTGTTCCAAAGGGCCTAAATGCAGGGAATGGAGTGGTCTGTCCAAAATTTCATGCTGACACTGTTGCTCGCAGGGTTCCAAAGTTTAAGTATACAAATTTTGGTCCAGATCGGTGAAACGGTGTAGATTTGTGCCAAAGGGCCTAAATGCAGGGAAAGGAGTAGTATGTCCGAAATTTCATGCAGACAGTGTTCTTCGTAGGGTTCCAAAGGTTGAGTATACAAATTTTTGTTCGGATCGGTGAAACGGTGTGGATTTGTGCCAGAGGGCCTAAATGCAGGGAATTGAGTGGTCTGTCCGTAATTTAACATAGCCTAAACTATTCCTCTTGGATCGGGCTATCATATAAAAAAAGAATTTTTCGAATCCGACTGATAGTTCCAGAGATTAGCGCGTTTAAACACAAAAACACACAAACAAACACACAAACTCGTCAGCTTTATTATATTGGTATAGATAAATAACAACTAGTTCCGTGAAGAACTAAATAGCCTATTTCCAGATATCCTACTTATCTTCACAGCCTTTATCAACACACAAAATTTCAGTTTCATTGCTGTCATACAGTAGATTAGTGGATATTGAGAACCGTGTAAATATTTCCGACTGTCGCCATATTGGATTTCTATATATGTAGACCATTGGCAATAATTGTGTAGGTTCATTATTCAAACTTTGACGTCGATCATATGATTAGGACACAATTAATAAAAACTTAATTTTTAAATTTCGTACAGCCACCATCTTGAGGTTACACACACCCGGACAAAAGTTAATTTCATAAGCCTATTTTTTCGTAAATGAAAATAGGCTAAAAATATTCACAATAATAAGCAGATTTCATTTTTTGGTTAGTTGGTTCCTCAGTTTAGGAGCTGCGACAACGCGGTCATGTAGCGTCGTGTACATTGCGTGTGTGTTGAATCTGCCTTAAAACCGGTGTTAATTGAGATGGCTGTATTAGAGTGTGTTATCTGTAATTCAGGTTAGGTCTGCAGACGATCAATTTCAAGTAGTTCCTACTTCAGCTATCAAATGCTACCGTCCACGACACCTAGTTGCGAACTTGGCTACTAGATGCCACCGCAACCATCACCGCTCGGCGAACGTTGTAACATAATAGAGCGTTAATGAAATCTAACCTACAAATTTAGCTTCACACAATTGTAGTTAGTGGAAGGTTCTATTACATGCCATAAATCTTTTGTATGGGCCCGCGGGATTTACGTCCCCTCCGAAGGAAGGCATACTGAGGTTTTTTTAACGCTCTTAAAAATCAGATGACCTCGGCTGGGTTTGAAGCATAGAAGCTCAGCATGCTACCAACTACGCCACCGAAGCCGCAATTTCATTTTATATTTCGATGGATATTAAATGTTTAGCGAAAAGAGATATAGCGAATAATTTTACATGATTACTTGATTAGGTTTGAAGTTAGTTTGTAACCATTACTATTTACACATTATCAAATTTTGATTATTATTATCCCTTTTCTCATTGGAATTGCATAAAGTCTATATGGTTTCGAGTACAAGATCAACATTTATCCATTTTAATTCACTTCAGCTGAATGTCACATTTGATAGGTGTACTGCACCGGCAAATGAGATGTTTCGCTAAAGCTTCGCCGCAGATATGTACTAGATACTGTGCCCGATTATATCATGACGGTACTTGCCGAATCCGATGGTAAAACTGGATCGTAGGACCTGAAAGTCCCCGGATAGAAAAAAAAATCCAACCGACAAGCACTACATGAAAAGGGAACTTGCATATCCTAACAAGATTGCTTTAAGAAAATACCAAAGTGAAAATAAAAGAACTTGCCCAATCGAATAACAACAAAATTCAAGCAAAAGTAATCTATCTCAAAGCCAAGTTGGAAAACTCATAGCAATGGTCTTTCTAACACAATCTTACACCATCACTAGGCTATAAATCACCACGTCAAAAATAATCGTAAAATAAAATCACTCAAATTTATTGATCGAAGACAATAAGACAAAATAACAGAAATCAAATTTCAAAATATGACTTACGACGTCGATGGTAGAAGCAATTCCTGCTTGGAATTTATGAATGTCTTATTTATAACGTAGATATCACTATACTCAATACCAATTAACACTGCATCTAATTTATACACTTGATACACGATTCATAATCATTCGTGTTGCTCAAATCGTTATCATATCATTCAGAAATTACGATGAAATATTTCCAAAATATATACCTAATTTACAAATATACACCCTTAATCATACCTGTATCTAACACATTGATATCATCATCCATTGCCCGTCATAATTATTCATAATTCCTCTCGATACATTTCACTCATATGCTGGTATGTTTTAAAACCAAGCACAAAGCTAAGCAAAACGATTGTATCATAATTCTGGTACATATGCCAATAGTGATGACGAAGAATACCAGCATTAGCTTCGCTTTTCAAATAAATATAAAATTAATCATGATTAACACCATTCAACATTCCAATTTTTACCCAGTAGAATTTCCACTTCTAAACTCTCCTATTCAGCATAAAAATATTCCATTACACCTGTTAATAATAATACGTGTCACACCTCATTTGGTAACATCAATTACATCAACAATCCTTCATCAATTTCAATAAAACATTATGCTACTTCAAGAGCTTCAATATAATTCGACGACAATATAATACTATCTCTGTGACAAATACACCTTCATAATAGTTCAGCTTAAATCAACAAATACTCTGCAAATTCTCATGGCACTCAAAATTCATTATACCATTTTACAGATTTAAATTGTTGAACACATGTTTCATGATCATTTCATTGAATTTAATTAGCTATGCTTCGTCAGAATACTCTTCATCATGATTTAATAAAACGAAATTTATGAACATTCCATCAGAAATTATTTTCAATGAGTTAATATTAAAATATTTAAATTCTCAAATTGAAAATGAAACTATCGTTCATCAAAATCCAATCAATCATACACCATAGAAATCATATCAGTATCTTGAGGCAATGAAGTATCCATTAGAATCAAATAGGATCAGAAAGAAAGAAATGATCTCAGCTCAACTGAATTCAAAATGACTGTAACATTCTACACCATGAAGCTCACGTTAATCAGATTACTCACTGAGTTTTATTAGCAAAAATCGACGGCAAATTTCCTTCAAAGAAAGCAGTAGGAATTATCAAAATCGAGAATAATAAATATCTTCTCTCAATGTCTACTATCTCTTCAATAAATGTTCATAAATGTGATTTACAACAATACATCTTCTTTACGACGATATCTTAATAACGTAGATCAATGTACAACAATTTCTGAAAATATTTGTAGACTTGTTAGAAATGTTCATCAAAATAGCAATTCTCTAATATATTCTTCATGTAAGCACTAATCGTCTCCCTAACGATTTCCTTCTCATGATGAATTAATAAAACGCAGTAGTTCCAAAATATCAAATGTACGCTATTAAATTCCACAATCCATAATATTGAAAAAATGTAGTAGGATGCATTCGTAATTGGAACCAAAATGCCAGTTGAAGATGTAGCAAGCATGGAAGAACATCATACTTACACCACACTCCAATTATGCTAAGAAAATATGTGGAAAATCGGTTACTTCAAGAAATCTCTATCTACTACTACATAATGAAATGGTCGTCCTTCTACCTTGTGATGAATCTGGTCGAATGCATTTGTTGGGAAATATGCATCAGCCTCCTTTCCATACGATACTGCGGTTCAACATGCCCATCTACACGCCCGGGTCTCGAACTGGAATAGCCATTTCCTGCTACTCGTTCCCTCCTGGATTGTAGACGGGTTCCCGTACATCCAGTTTGTAGACACCATCTCTCTTGGTTGCAGACTCTCATCTCGCAATAGCATTCCATTTCTGAAGTATTGCTGTGGTTTAACCATACTTCATCCATGCTTTTGAGTGAATTGATTCTCGTGTGTATAGGCGTCGCTGGTTACTCAATAGACGTCGCTGGTTACTATGCGTAGGCGTCGCTGGTTACTATGTGTAGGCGTCGCTGGTTGCTCTGTTTATGCGTCGCTGGTCGATATTTGGTACAGAGGTAATACTAGCAACGGGCACCTCAGTGTCATGTTTTATATCGCCGCTATTCTTACCAAAACTGAATGGTGGCCACTGAAACGTTCAAAACGAAAAATCAAATTACGACTAAACTAATCGTCTGATCTCTACCAAATTTGGTAACATCATACCTTCGCCCAAACTAAAAGGTCATCAGCCGTGCCATTTCAGGATGGCGGTCGTGTGAAGTATGCAAGCATTATAATTAATAACTTTGAACCCGTTAGTTACGATTATCGAACGGAGAATGGTTTTAACTCTCCTAATGGACGTGGCCCGTTCGATATTTTAAGTTCATATTATAATATTACATGGTAGCAGTGGCTTTAGAAAGCCGAGCCGTCTCATCTACAAGACAAGATGGCAGCTGATATCTTGTGCCTGACCTACATTTCACTACAGTAGTTTGAGTATTGCATGCAATATAGCCTACTGATAGAAATAATATACAATTTGTATGAAATGTTTTATATATAAGGAATATACTCCACTGAAGAAATCGTTTAGTCCAAATCATTATTTGCTTAGACGTTGAATGTAAATCAATTGATAACGGCGAATTTTGGTGGACATGTTTGGTTGTGTGGTTAAAACATTAGTCTTTACCCGTTTGAATTGAGTTCAATACCTATCAGAGTTGGGTCCTTTTGCTTGAATTATTTTATATTTATTGTTTTGTAATTACTCAGACGTTATAAAATTAAGCGTTATATTGTGCATATTACAATGGAAAATATATATTTAATTAAAGCAATATTCGCCACTTGATCTGCGCGAGTCATCTAACAACAACAAGATGAACTATTATGACCAACTGGTTGCAAGGTGCGCACCGGCCATCACGTTGGAACAGCTTTAATTGACAGTTTCCTTTTATGGCCGCTAGAATGCCCTCGCCCTATTAGGATTATCTTATGCAAAACTTTTCCGCCAGACGTCATGACTGGTCTATGTGCAAATTCATTGGTTACCATACTGTTTGCATTCTATACGCATCGAATTTAACGAATGACAAGTAGATAATAGGATACATTTTTATTTTAAAGCGTTCGTAACAGCCTATTGTATGTTATTTGAAAATGTTATTTGAACTAGAGTACAAAACGATCTGACGTAGTACCTGTACTGTCTTTGTACGTGCTAGTTCAGGATATTAATTAATACTTTTATTGCAGTCAAATAGCAATCGAAAATAAAGAATGAGCATGTACACTAAAATCGCGCTCTGGGGATTTGAATTGCATAGTCTTTGATTGATTGTTTTTCTTTTACTACAGAGCTCTAAGTGGTAGCGTTCACATGCTTGTCCACATAGTTGGTATACACACGTCACTGTAGGGTCATGGAAAGATTTGTTAATGCAATTGAGGTTGTGACAACCATGGACTGCCAGACGTGTAAACACATGCCTCAACTCAAAGTTGGATGTTGCCCACGTCCGGTCGATCATGTCTCCAGTTCCATAACATTCTTGAGATTTGTACTTTCTTTCTTCGTTTCTTTCTTTCTTTCTTTCTTTCTTTCTTCAATGACGGTAGTAGCTTTTCCGAGGTTCTGGTGTTTGGTAGAGGTAAATAGTGTCGAAGGTCTTCAACCAAGGAATGATTCTATTATACTCCTTGATAAAGACAAAGAGTTATAACCATACTCATGCATTTAGAAGAAAGTAGGCTATATGTTCATTACTGAACATCTTTTTCATCATATTATCTCCGATTTTCATCTCATTCATGTTCCCCCTTGTACCCTTCAGCCTATTTATCCTCGATTTTTTGTATTAATTATATTTAATAATATTTTGTTAATCTATTCTTGTCCATCCTAAATATGTGTCAAAAAACTGTTAACCATCTCCTGCGTACAGTGTTTTTGAAACTGTCTGTGAGACTATAGAGGTCTGCAGTTCGTCTCTTGATCCAAATTCCATTTTTATGTGCAGGGGCGAATATATGGTAGCGTGCCACCCCCGTAGTGGCACTGCTGTTAACTGGATTACGGTGGGTTGAAAGCTCAACACAAATTGTTCCTTTAAAGAAGCGTATTACCTTTATTGCGGGCCAGAAAGACACACCACACAAATAGCAAATACAAGCAATTGTCAATAAACCACAGAAGTTAATCCCTCGTAATGAGGTGGCCCCGTACGCTGGCTGGAATCTGCACTCAGCCTGTCACCGTACTACACACAGTTTCACAATTCACCCCAATGACCTCTGTCGCACTGGAAAACACACACTCGCACAAAACACCGTTCTCAGAAACTCGGTCCACTCGCTGACCATGTCGCTTATATAGCGGGGATGGTGACTCAATGGACGTTTCCAGAGCGGGCCAGGGTTCACGGTTTTTCGAAAGTTCCGTTTCTGGGTGAGCTGCGTAGATTCTAGACCGTACCCTTTGTTCTACAGCCCTGTTAAGTAAGGTACTGGCATCACACAGAGGCAGGTCATAGCCCGGAGGGCTGTGACTCACGCGGCGAGGTGACTAAGCAAACACACAGAAGTAACAACACCCCCTTCCTAAAAGGCTGATCGTCCCGACCAATCATTGGTCCGTCTGTGTCCCTCCGTAGGCTGCCAGGCGATCTCGATGCACCATCTTCAACTTCGCCCTCGTTCTCCGCTGGATCCTGTAGACGACATCGTTGATCCGTTTCACGACTCGGTACGGGCCCTCACAGGACTTCTGCTGTTTGGGTGACAGGCCTTACTTCCGTAATGGGTTGAAGAGCCAGACCAGGTCATCCTCGTGGAATCCGCCAGCATCCGTCTGCTGGTCGTATCGGGTCTTCATTCGGTCGGTCTCGATCCGCAGTCTCCTCCTCGCGAACGCGTGCACGTCCTCCAGTTGGTCGAACAGTTCTTGACAATACTGGCTTACCGGGATCGGATCATTCCCAGGTCGGCCGAAGGCAAGATTGACAGGTAGACGGAGTTCCCTCCCAAACATGGCCCGGGCTGGTGTTCACCCGGTGGCTTCAAGCACGGCGGCGCGGTAGGCCAGGAGAAATAGTGGAAGATGATTGTCCCTATCCCTCTGATGCTCGCTGACGACTATTCGGAGATGGTTCTCGATGGTACGATTGAATCGCTCTACCATCCCGTCGGACTGAGGGTGAAGTGGCGTCGTCCTTGTCGTCCGGATTCCCAGCAGCTGGCATAGGTTCTGGAACACCTGCGACTCGAAATTCCTTCCTTAGTCGGAGTGCAGCTCCAGGGGTACTCCGTACCGGCTGACGTATTCCTTCATCAGGGTCTCTGCGATCGTCGCGGCTTCTTGGTTAGGGAGCGCATACGCCTCCAGCCATTTGGTGAAGTAGTCGCTGACGACCAATATGTAGCGGTTCCCTGCCTCGCTCAACAGGAATGGCCCAGCAACATCGATGGCCACTCTCTCCTTGGGGCCGCCCACGTTGTAGGTCTTCAGTGGACCCCGTCGTCTTCGTCCTGGTCCCTTGCTGGCTGCGCATTCGTGGCACATCGCGCAGTGGTTCTCCACGTCTTCTCGGCATCCGATCTAGTAAAACCACTCTCTCAGCTTCTCCAGGGTCTTCTTTATCCCTAGGTGTCCACCAGATGATCCTCCATGGACTTCCTTCAGGACTTCCTCCGTCATAGCCTTTGGTACGACGATTTGCTCCCGAGATGTCTTCCCGTCGGTGCTCTCCCGGGTACGGCAGATGAGGCCATCCCTTACAATCAGCGAGTCCCACTGCACCCAGTTGGACATGAACTTTGGACAGCAGTCGCTCACAATGTTCCACCCGGGTCTGGGAACACAGGCCCTCTTCCATTCGGCTATCAGTCCCAGGTCATCATCTTCTGCTTGTGCCCGCGTGAAAGATTCGCGGCTCCAGCTCCCCTGAAATTCCACGGTAGTCCTTCGGCACTGTATCCCGGTGTTCTCCTCCCTTCTGGTACAGAAGGTGCAGTCGGCGTTAGAATGCAGTTGGCCTTTCCTGTGCTGGATCTCAAAGTTGTACTGTTGAAGCCTCTCCAACCACGTCACGAGTTGACCCTCGGGCTGCTTGAAGTTCAGGAGCCACCGCAGGGATGCATGGTCGGCCCTGATGAGAAATTCTTGCCCGTACAGGTACTTGTGGAAGTGTTCAATGGTCTTCACGATGGCGAGCAGCTCCATCCTTGTGTCGCAGTAGTTCCTTTCTGGCTTTGACAAGGCTTTGCTGAAGTAGGCCACTAATCTCTCCTCGCCGTCCACTATTTGCGACAGGATTCCCCCTATACCAAAGTCGCTGGCATCGGTATCGACGATGAACTTTGTTCCACGTCTGGGGTAGGCCAGAATAGGTGCGGTGCACAGAGCCTGCTTGAGTTGTTCGAAGGCACTGTGGCATTCTGCTGTCCACGTGAAGAGTTGGTCTTTCTCAGTCAGTCGATGCAGTGGTTTGGCGATGTCGGCGAATCCTCTCACGAAGCGACGGTAATAAGTGCAGAGTCCTCGGAAGCTTCGTAGTTGGGACTTGTCCTTCGGAACTGGCCACTCACTCGCAGCCGCGGTCTTCTCCGGGTCGGTGCCCACCCCTTCCTCGGAGACGATATGCCCAAGGTACTGGACCTTCTTCTGGTAGAGCTGACACTTCTTGGGGCTCAACTTCAGCTGGGCAGCCCGTAGTTTCATTAAGATCTCCTTCAGGTTGTTGTAGTGCTCCTCGAAGCTTCTCCCCAGAACGATGACGTCGTCTAGGTAGACCAGGTAGATCTTCCAGTCTAGTCCCCTCAGAATGGACTCCATTAGCCTTTCGAAGGTCGCAGAGGCGTTGCACAGACCGAATGTCATGACGGTGAAATGCCAGAGCCCGTTGCCCACAGAGAACGCAGTTTTCTCGCGGTCCTTAGGGTGGACCTCCACCTGTCAGTAGCCACTCTTCAAATCCAAGGTGGAGAACCATCTTGACCCTGATATGGTGTCCAGGGTTTTGTCGATCCGGGGTAGAGGGCAGCTGTCCTTCTTCGTGACGTCATTCACCCGCCTGTAATCCACGCAGAACCTGGTGGAACCGTCCTTCTTCACTAGCACGACCGGAGAACCCCAAGGACTATGTGATGGCTCGATCACTCCTTGATCCTTCATCTCTTCTACCATCCGGTCGACTTCGGCTTGCTTGGCGAGCAGGACACGTCGGAATGGGAACCTAATCGGTGCGCTGTCCCCAACGTCGATTCTGTGCTGAACCAAGCTTGTCCTGCCGAAGTCTTTGCTCCCCACGGAGAAGACATCCTGGAATTCATCTAGCAGGTCCCGAAGTTAGCGTGATTGTACCTCGTCTAAATGGTCCTGGGATCCTTGGTACAGCTTCTGTAGTTCTTCTGGCAGGGTGCGTCTTCTTCGGTTGTCCGTCTGCAGGTGTCCGTCCGTCGTGTCTGTGATGCGTGAAATCCAGGTAACGGGCTCGCAGACTCCTAGGTTGGTGTCCCGGTGAACCGTAATGTCGTAGTCGTTCAGGTTGGACAGGCGGACGTACGGCCGAGACGTCGTGTTGATGAGAGTCTTGGCAATTAGCAATCCTTTTGTCTGGATGTCCTCATATTTTGGCTCGATGATAGCCGCCACTCCCTCAGCAGTTCCGTCGACAATTACGGCAGCGCTGACTTCTGTCCTGGCGGGAACGATGACGTATTCTCTCAGCCTTACTCGTCGTGCGGTGACGGCCTCGTGTGCTGGTTGCAAAGCAAGTTCCTCACCTCCGAAGTGCAGAGTGTTGGTACTCAGGTCCAAGATGATGTTGTTCTGGTCCAGGAAGTCCAGTCCGATGATCACTTCGTTTGATACGTCAACCACAAGCACTGGATGCTTTACTGCCCGTCGACCAATGACGAACTCCAGTGATGCTTCACCATGTACCGGCGCGGTCTCTCCGGTCTCGGTTATTAGCTGGATGTTCCTTTGTGTGGGTTGCACTCTCCACTTCGGGATCACGGTGGGATTGACGATGGTCCTCGTTGCTCTCGTGTCGATTAGCATGGGCCAGCTCTCTCCGTTGACGACTCCGTCGGCCATCAGGCTGCTATTATCCCTCCGTAACTGCGTCACACGAACTTGGACTGCCGGGGCTTGATGACTGTCACAAGCCAACCTTTGCCCCCCAAGGCTGGCTAATACTCGTTTCCCTGGGTCGCGCGGTGTTCAGACGACTGATTTCCCGTCGGATACCCTCGACGGTGGCGATCACCGCAGTCCTTGCTCAGGTAGCCTTTCTTACCGCAGGTCCAGCAGGTCGGTAGCCCTCTTCCTGGCCGCCTCTCCGGTTGTCTTCCGGCTGTGTCGTTGCTGGTGGTGCCGCGACTATCGAAGAAACGGCTTAGCGCCTCCATCAATTCGTCGACCAGGGGCTTGGTCTCGTTGGTTTTTGCTGGTTCGTCGACGTCCACTTGATGCACCCGCGCGTGCATTGTAGATGCCTGTTTTGCCGTCTTGAACTCAGGTGCGTGGCTCAGCGCATCTGCCAGGGTCTTATTGCGCGCGAGTCGCAGCGCCTGTTGAGTGTCCGAGTCCCGTAGCCCGTCGGTGAAGGTCTGCGTCTTTATCTGTTCCAAAAAGTCGGCCGGCGCTCTTGGATAGGCGAGCCTTACGAGGCGTGCGATGTCCATCTCGAACTCCTGCAGGGTTTCCGCGTTCTTTTGTACTTGGGTCCGGAGCTGCATCTGATAGGCCTGCTGAAGATGGCTATCTCCATATCGGGACTCCATATGGGCGATCAGTGAAGCTTAGTCCTGGGATCCAGTCGGGATGGCCTGAAGGACGTTAAGGGCGTCCCCCCTCAGCGCTACAATGAGAGCTGTAGCCTTCTCCGTGCTGTTCCAGTTGTTTATGGAACAGGCTGCCTCGAACTGACGCAAGTAAGTGCTCCACGATACCTTTCCGTCGAAGGTTGGGGGCGTCACTCTGCTATGTCCCGTTCCAGATATTCCCGGTATAACGTTGGGCGGGCGTTGGCGCAGCTCGGCAACTTCCTCTTGTAGAGCTTGACTCACTCATCCACCCCCGTCGGCGGGCGTCGGCGCAGCTCGGTGACTTCCTCTTGTAGGGCTTTGAATCTCTCTTCCATCCCTGTCGGCGGGTGTCGGTGCAGCTCAGCAAATTCCTTTTGTAGAGCGTTGAATCTCTCTTCCACCCCCGTCAGCGGGCGTCGGCGTAGCTCAGCAACTTCTTCTTGTTAGGCGTCGAACTTCTTTTCCACTGCCGTGACTTCCTCACGCAGACCCAGTTCTAATTTCTTCAGGTCCTATGCTAACTTATTCTGCCCGTCTTCCATCTTCTTCTGGCCGTCCTGTATCTTCTTCAGGTCCTCCGCTAGTTTATTTTGACCGTCTTCCATCTTCTTCTGGCCGTCTTCTAGTTTGGCAGTTAGGTCCTTGGTTAAATTCTTTTGGCCGGCTTCCATCTTCTTCAGGTCATCCTTCAGGTCCTTGGCTAATTTCTTCTGGCCATCATCTAATTTGGCAGTTAAGTCTTCGGCTAGATTCTTCTGGCCGTCTTCCATCTTCTTCTGGCCGTCTTCCATCTTGGTTTCCATGCCACTTAACATTTCTAGCAATGCTGCCAATTGCGCTTCCATTTTAGATGTTTGTCTTGTAAAGGGCATGCACTCACAGGAAAATTAGAGAACTGTGGTAAAATGGCCTGCTCGGGTTTTGAAACCAGGACCTTCAGGTGTTGTGCTTGTGCTTTAGTTCGTGATCCGGCTTCTGACACCAGTAGTTGCGTGCCACCCCCCTAGTGGAACTTCCGTTAACTGGATTACGGTGGGTAGAAAGCTCAACACAAATTGTTCCTTTAAAGAAGCGTATTACCTTTATTGCGGGCCTGAAAGATACACCACACAAATAGCAAATACAAGCAATTAGTATCCCACTCTAGTTTCCTCTTGTAGGGAACAATTGCCTTTCACTAGTCAATAAACCACAGAAGTTAATCCCTCGTAATGAGGTGGCCCCGTACGCTGGCTGGAATCTGCACTCAGCCTGTCACCGTACTACACACTGTTTCACAATTCACCACAATGACCTCTGTCGCACTGGAAAACACACACTCGCTCAAAACACCGTTCTCAGAAACTCGGTCCCCTCGCTGACCATGTCGCTTATATAGCGGGGCTGGTGACTCAATGGACGGTTCCAGAGCGGACCAGGGTTCACGGTTTCTCGAAAGTTCCGTTTCTGGGTGAGCTGCGTAGATTCTAGACCGTACCCTTTGTTCTACAGCCCTGTTAAGTAAGGCACTGGCAACACACAGAGGCAGGTCATAGCCCGGGGGGCTGTGACTCACGCAGCGAGGCGACAAAGCAAACTCACAGCCGTAACAATATTTCTAAGAAATTTTCGTTCTTGCTATTCAATGTCTGCAATTTTTGAATGGCCTCATCGAGTTATGGTTTCTGATGCTTATAGAGCTTTTAGGAGGACAACGGTTTTGTAATTTTGCGTTACGTGACATCACTCTTTTATTGTACTGATTCCATGTTAGTCTGAATCCCCTTTGGAGTCTTGAGGTTCTTTCTTCTTTCTTCTTTTTTCTTTCTCCGATTCGGCCAACTAGGGACCACGTCACTTCAACTGTCTCTTCCTCCAAGCTCTAACTACCGCACAGTGTTCCCGCATTTGTCTCCGGTTTTGTTCCTTTGTCTTTTGGGACCTCGCCTTCCCTGTCTTTAGCTTCGGCTTTTCCTGGAAACCTTTGTGCGTACGTAGTTTTTCCTGAAGTGGAACACGCTCTGGGATATCTTTAGGGGAAATTTTCATTTCACGTAGATCTTAAAAGCGTATTATTAAAAGCGTATGTTTGGTGTATTGCCCTTTATGGTTGCGAAACGTGGACAGTTGGAAAAGAAGAAAAAAGGAGGATACATTCTTTTGAACAATGGTGTTATAGAAGAATGCTAAAAATTAGCTGGAGAGAAAAAATAACGAATGCTGAAGTATTTAAAAAGGTGGAGGAAAATTATACCTTATTGAAAAGCATAAAGAGGAGGAGGTCTAGACTGATAGGACATATTTTGAGACACGATAGCCTGCTGAAAACGGTATTGGAGGGAATGGTTGAAGGCAAAAGATGTCGAGGAAGACCACGCCTACAATATGTACAGCAAATCATGTCTGATGTAGGATGCAGAAACTATGAAGAGATGAAGAGGAAAGCTATAAATAGAGCCGACTGGAGAACTGCCGCAGACCAATCCATGGATTGAATACTTAAGGAGAAGAAGATATTTCTCAACATCCGTGAACGATGCTCCTTTGGTTTCCTTATCTTGAAAGTACCTCAATGTCCGTTTGGATATCCAGCATGGGCTCATTCATGTCACGTGGCTATAAAAGGCAATCCTTCTTTTTCGAATCGTGTCACTGATCTTCTTCACGTGATTGTATAATTCGTGGTTGTGACGCCTTCTGTACTCGCTGTTTTCTTTGATTGGACCCAGGATTTTCCTCAAAATCTTCCTTTCTTTAGCCTCTTGTTTTTCCATTAGACCTTTCTTGTTCATTATTAGAGTCTCTTTATTTTTATTTAGGTATTTATTTATTTATTTATTTATTTATTTACTTATTTATTTTCGTTTCAGGCCTTTAAAGACGACGTTAGGCAACAATTACACATTATTAGAAACCTTCCTCGCCGCCCAAAATCTTCGCATTCTTTCTCTGGCAGTCTGTCTTCGTTCTTCTGTCCAACCCCTGTTCATCTTGGTACATCGTGGAATCCTTGGGATTTGTGGATAACTGACCTAAACTTAGCGCGGTTGGAAATGTCTTCCGACTTCAGTCCAACCTGATGAAGATCTTTCCGCACCTCCCTGAACTATTTGTCAGACACCTTTGGTCTACTGTCGGGTATTCTAAGAATCCTCTTCGTAAGTCTCCGCTCATCCATTCGAAATAAATACCCATAAAATAATTATTATTATTACAATTACATGTTATAATCGTGTAATCTCACTGGTGTTGATAGCCGTTAACGATGACCTGCTAGCAAGGTCTAATCTCACATCCCGATTTTAAATGGAAATGTATTGTTCATCGTAATGGCTATGCATATTAGTGGGAGGAGCCTCAAACGTTAATATAAGCAATGGATATCTTAATGTGTTTTATGAGGATTAATGCGTAAATAGCGTGATCTATAAAGTAGTTAGTTGATTCTTGAGTCGATTAGCCTCCTTGTTATTACAATACTTACATTAATAGCTCCGCGGGTTTAGCTCAAATCGAACAACACTGCCTTTCTCGGAATAAGTCGATAATACGAGTCGACATGAACACTGATTATAAGCCTGGGCTTTAGTGTCGACCTATAACAGTAGCGTAGCCAAGATCGACCAATGGGAGGGGTTGTTGTAAATGGGGGAATTGCAGGACATAGTAATATGAAACAACTTGGCTATCACACACTTAACAACGATCTTCAAACTAGTGTTAATGTTCCGATAGAATTTTCTAGTACCTTATTAATCTTATTAATCTTTCTTTGTCATGCCCACTTAAAGAGCGCGTTGCAATCGAAATTTTCCAGTGTACATTGACTCAACGATTTGTTCGTTTTTGAATGATAATGATTTTGTTTTCCCGCAAGTTTTGTTTATTCTTATATTTTTTTTTGTTTTATTAATTTTAGGTCTTTTCAAATTTAGGTGCCCACCTCTAAATTTTAAATTAAATTCCAAATTTGTAATTTTTAATCTGTGTTAAGAGGGGCAGATTACCTCGTAGTTCCACCCCTAAAAACAACGATAACTAACAAACTAACTAACTAACTAACTTGGGTTGATTGCTTTTACTTCTTCTCCTCCTCCCAGAATCTCTTCATGAACTTGCTATGCTGTTTCTTGCGTTCATTTGTCCATTCTTTTCCAGTGGTCTTTTTAGCTTTCTCCGTGAAAGTGTGCTTTGCAACCAGAGTTCCAAAGGCCTTGCGATTTCTGATGGTCTCTTCTGTGATGTTTATTTCTTTTAAGTTATGGTTGATTTTTAGCCCACTTTTCACATTTTGCAAAAATGAGGAAAAAGTAGACTTATGAGATCGATCCGGGAAAATGTGTGTTTGTCCGTCTGTCCTTCTGTCTGTCTGTTCTTCTGTCTGTCTGGCTGTGTGTGTGTGTCCCGTCCCCCCCCCCCTATCAACTCCTAAACGGCTGCAGCAATCGAAACCAAATTTAGTATGAGTAAAGATGTATACCGGAATATCTCAAGCCCTTATTTGAAAATGATGCCAGTGCTACCAACTGCTGAAAAAAAAACGGACTAGAAATTCGAGCTCCATGTTCGATATCTTGGAAGGTATGAATGGGAGCTATTCCAAAATTGGCACACATGTAGATAATACTATTTCAAACTCAGCCAATATACAATACTATTTCAGTTTAATTTCCCGGAGGCCGTACATGACAATGTTGCCAATATAATTTTAAGCCTTCTGATAGGTCCAATTTTTAAATTCATATATCTTCTACACTATCAATTGGATTTCAACCAAATTTTGTATGTAATATGGGTACATAAACAGATATGACTGAGCGTATTCTAAAGAACCGCCAGGGCTGCCAACTCTTAATAATTGCTCCCTCGATTTTATTATCCCAATACCAATATATCTGATAGTATGCAAGCCGACAGCTTTAAACTATGCACACGTTTAGTACCTGACATTTTAGATTAATTTGGAGTAACTTATATACGTCAGTTCTACCAACATGATTCTAAGGCTGCTGATAGGACCAATTTTTAAATAATTGTAACTTCTATACTATCAGTTGGATTTCAACCAAATTTCCTATGTGCTATGTGTAACATAACATATATGACTATAAATATTCATAAGAGCAATCAGGGCTGCCAAATGTTAATAAATGCTGTCTATATGTTTTACCCTAATATCAATATATCAGAAAGTATGCAAGCCAACAGCTCTATACTTTGCACACGTATAGCACCTGACATTATAGATTAATTTGGATTAATTAATATAAGTCAGTGCTGCCAACATGATTCTATGCCTACTGATAGGTCCAATTTTGAAATACATGTAACTTCTCTACTAACAAATGGATTTCATCCAAAATTGGCACAACAAGATATAATATTTCAGATTTTTTTCTGACCAGCACACGCATGACATTGTTGCCAACATGCGTTTACGCGTGCTGATAGATCCAATGTCTAACTGCATGTAACGTACATTGGACTTCATCCAAATTTTGTATTCTGTACCTTAAGAGATATAACTAAGAATATATTCAGTCACCAGGGCTGCCAAATGTAGTGCTCTATCAGGCTACATTATACCAGGTATATTTCGAACTAATTAGACATTTCGATATTGCCAACTTAATTTCGTCATTATTCTAGATAGGTTCATATACTGTAGAGAAAGGTATCCAACGTTTAGAATGAAGCACTGGTTAGATAGGGATATTCTTCTCTCTTTCTGTTACACGTGAGACATGTATGACGCTGTCATTTTCTAGCAATCCACTGTTGCCATATCAGTCGAAAATTTTTCTTTGTCGAAACAACAGCATATTCGGGTAGAACTATGTTTTGCCGATCTTTTTTGTCCTATATTAGAACTACGTATACTTGATAGAAATGCTAGAAAAATTAGATATCCATATATTTTTAAAAAACGATAAACTGTGTCCCCTTTTTAGTAAAATCGATCTGATATCATGTTGCATGGACTTTGTGATGCCTATTTTTCACACACGTGTAGCTAAATGTACCGTCTTGATGATAGATTGTTGAAATATTTTATACTGGCAATATTAAAATTTTCATGTAGGTAAAACTTCTGAATATTCTCTCATAACCGCATAGCAGCATTGCAAAAGTTCGTATGCTGCCAACTTTTCTATTTTTAAAAATAACCATGTTATGTCAGTTTGAAAGTTGTAGAGGAATGTTGGAACAAGTTTTCTACCTGCTTACCCAGAGTGTAGGTTTCATTGTTTACACAGTCCGGGCTGTTCATTGACCGCGGATTATATGAATGACGTTTCGAAAGACAGCGGGGAGCAGCTTGCTACTCACAGCTTTATTTCTGTGCCCTTCGAGCTTGTATTTCAGTTGTTCTATCTTGAGTGTGTGTGTGCAGCAGTTCTGTTATATTTAACGTGTTGTATTTTACGTATTTCACGTACAACAATGGATAGTTTTGTGAAAGGAAGCGTGGTCAAGTGCTCAGAAGAAGGGAAAAACAGGTCGTAATTAATGTGTTCAGTTATTTTAAGAATCTTAAACCTAACGAAAGTATAAATAATTTAGTCAATGAAACTGCTCTGGCCACAGGAATATCAAAGACTATTGTTTTTAAAATACGTAGTGAGAGTGGACAGGGTTCAGTACTGTCGCCACGCAAAAAGAGGCTAAGTAATACACTTCGCAAGAATAGCAGGAATGTTAAATATTGTTACGGCTGTGAGTTTGTGTCATCGCTCGCCGCTTGAGTCACAACTGCCCCAGGGGCTGGGATGTGGCATGCCTCCTGTATTGCGTGTGCCTTATGCAACAGGGCTACTAAGACAAAGGGATAGTCCAGAAGATTCGTGACTGGACCAGCGATGGAAACCTCGAGAAGCCGTTGACCCTGGATGGATCTAGAACCATTTATTGAGTCACCGGCCTGCTATATAAGAGTGACCCGTGAAGCAGTTGTGGTTGTTGTGTTTTACGAGCTAGTGTGAGCGTTTATTCTGAGCGACAGAAGTGTGGTGACTTGCGAAACCCCTAGTGTAGCGGCGAAGTGAGGAACATACAGGGGACTGCCGTGTTCTGAGTAAGTGTGCTTTCACTGAGTGTCAGATATTGTGGTGTCGAAATTAAGTGACATTGTTTCTCCCAGCTGGTGAACAGCGCGCAGCAAGTGCTCGTAAGTACTGTAGTAGGCGCACATTAAAAAGAAGTTGCATGTAGTTCTGTCAAGGGCACTAGGCTCATTAGCGGCAGGATTAACTTCTGTGGTTTGTTGACAAGTGAAAGGGGCAAGAGCTCTCCACAAGCAAGAGACTTTGTAAACTGGAGTAAGGTTCCTAATTGCTTGTATTTGCTGATTAGTGTAATTTTCTGGCCGCAATAAAGTTAATTACTTCTTTAAGCAGTAATTGGTGTTGTGCTTCCTACCCACCGTAATCCAGTTAACAAAAGTGCCACTAGGGGGGTGGCACGTAACAACTGGTGTCAGAAGTGGGATCCAGTCGGGATGGCCTGAAGGACGGTAAGGGCGTCACCTCTCAGCGCTGTAATGAGAGCTGTAGCCTTTTCTGTGTTGTTCCAGTTATTTATGGAACAGGCCGCCTCGAACTGACGTAAGTAGGTGCTCCACGGGACCTTTCCGTCGAAGGTTGGGGGCATCACTCTGCTATGTCCCGTTCCTGATATTCCCGGTGTAACGGTGGGCGGGCGTTGGCGCAGCTCGGCAACTTCCTCTCGTAGAGCGTTGAATTCCTCTTTCACCCCCGTCAGTGGGCTTTGGCGCAGCTCGGCAACTTCCTTTTGTAAGGCGTTGAATTTCTCCTCCACCCCCATCAGCGGGCGTTGGCACAGCTCGGCAACTTCCACTTGTAAGGCGTTGAATTTCTCCTCCACCCCCATCAGCGGGCGTTGGCGCAGCTCGGCAACTTCCACTTGTAAGGCGTCGAACTTCTTTTCCACTGCCGTGACTTCCTCACGCAGACCCAGTTCTAATTTCTTCAGGTCCTGTGTCAACTTATTCTGACCGTCTTCCATCTTCTTCTGGCCGTCCTCTATCCTCTTCAGGTCCTCCGCTAGCTTCTTCTGGCCGTCTTCTAGTTTGGCAGTTAGGTCCTCGGCTAACTTCTTCTGGCCGTCCTCCATCTTCTTCTGGCTGTCCTCCATCTTCTTCAGGTCCTCCGCTAACTTCTTCTGGCCATCCTCCATCTTCTTTTGGCCATCCTCCATCTTCTTCTGGCCGTCTTCCATTTTGGCAGTTAGGTCCTTGGTTAAATTCTTCTGGCCGTCTTCTATGCCATTTAACTTTTCTAGCAATGCTGCCAATTGCGCCTCCATTTTAGTTGTTTGCCTTGTAAAGGGCATGCACTCACAGGAAAATTAGAGAAAATGACCTGCTCGGGTTTTGAAACCAGGACCGTCAGGTGTTGTGCTTGAGTTCGTAATCCCACTTCTGACACCAGTTGTTACGTGCCACCCCCCTAGTGGCACTTTTGTTAACTGAAGGAAGTCCATGGAGGATCATCTGGTGGACACCTAGGGATAAAGAAGACCCTGGAGAAGCTGAGAGAGCGGTTCTACTGGATCGGATGCCGGACAGACGTGGAGAACCACTGCGCGAGGTGCCACGATTGCGCAGCCAGCAAGGGCCCAGGACGAAGACGACGGGGTCCACTGAAGACCTACAACGTGGGCGGCCCCATGGAGAGAGTGGCCATCGATGTTGCTGGGCCATTCCCGTTAAGCGAGACAGGGAACCGCTACATATTAATCGTCAGCGACTACTTTACCAAATGGCCGGAGGCGTATGCGCTCCCTAACCAAGAAGCCGCGACGATTGCAGAGACCCTGGTGAAAGAATTCGTCAGCCGGTACGGAGTACCCCTGGAGCTGCACTCCGACCAAGGGAGGAACTTCGAGTCGCAGGTGTTCCAGAACCTATGCCAGCTGCTGGGAATCCGGAAGACAAGGACGACGCCGCTACACCCTCAGTCCGACGGGATGGTAGAGCGATTCAATCGCACCATCGAGAACCATCTCCGAATAGTCGTCAGCGAGCACCAGAGGGATTGGGACAAACATCTTCCACTATTTCTCCTGGCCTACCGCGCCGCCGTGCATGAAGCCACCGGGTGCACACCAGCCCGGGCCATGTTTGGGAGGGAGCTCCGTCTACCTGTCGATCTTGCCCTCGGCCGACCTGGGAATGATCCGATCCCGGTAAGCCAGTATTGTCAAGAACTGGTCGACCAACTGGAGGACGTGCACGCGTTGGCGAGGAGGAAACTGCGGATCGAGACCGACCGAATGAAGACCCGATACGACCAGCAGACGGATGCCGGCGGATTCCACGAGGACGACCTGGTCTGGCTCTTCAACCCATTACGGAAGAAAGGCCTGTCACCCAAACTTCAGAAGTCCTGGGAGGGCCCGTACCGAGTCGTGAAACGGATCAACGATGTCGTCTACAGGATCCAGTGGAACCCGAGGGCGAAGATGAAGATCGTGCATCGAGATCGCCTGGCAGCCTACGGAGGGACACAGACGGACCAATGATTGATCGGGACGATCAGCCTTTTTAGGAAGGGGGTGGTGTTACGGCTGTGAGTTTGTGTCATCGCTCGCCGCTTGAGTCACAACTGCCCCAGGGGCTGGGCTGTGGCATGCCTCCTGTATTGCGTGTGCCTTGTGCAACAGGGCTACTAAGACAAAGGGATAGTCCAGAAGATTCGTGACTGGACCAGCGATGGAAACCTCGAGAAGCCGTGGACCCTGGATGGATCTAGAACCATTTATTGAGTCACCGGCCTGCTATATAAGAGTGACCCGTGAAGCAGTTGTGGTTGTTGTGTTTTACGAGCTAGTGTGAGCGTTTATTCTGAGCGACAGAAGTGTGGTGACTTGCGAAACCCCTAGTGTAGCGGCGAAGTGAGGAACATACAGGGGACTGCCGTGTTCTGAGTAAGTGTGCTTTCACTGAGTGTCAGATATTGTGGTGTCGAAATTAAGTGACATTGTTTCTCCCAGCTGGTGAACAGCGCGCAGCAAGTGCTCGTAAGTACTGTAGTAGGCGCACATTAGAAAGAAGTTGCATGTAGTTCTGTCAAGGGCACTAGGCTCATTAGCGGCAGGATTAACTTCTGTGGTTTGTTGACAAGTGAAAGGGGCAAGAGCTCTCCACAAGCAAGAGACTTTGTAAACTGGAGTAAGGTTCCTAATTGCTTGTATTTGCTGATTAGTGTAATTTTCTGGCCGCAATAAAGTTAATTACTTCTTTAAGCAGTAATTGGTGTTGTGCTTCCTACCCACCGTAATCCAGTTAACAAAAGTGCCACTAGGGGGGTGGCACGTAACAATATAATGACTTTGTGAGGAGCAGCATCCGTCGCAAAATCCACAAATTTTACTTTCGAAACCAACCGCCAACTTTACATTCAATCCTGGCTGCAGTAAACTCCGATTCCGACCTTCCAGATTTTAAAAAATCTACTTTCCATTCACTGCTTAAGGACATGGGATTTGAGTACGCGAGAAGAGGAAATAAAGCCATAATGGTGGAGAGGAGTGATTTAGTGATATGGCGTCATGATTATCTTGTGGCAATAAAAAAGTACAGAGATGAAGGGCGGAATGTTGTGTATAGTGATGAATCATGGGTCAATACTGGGACTACAATTGAGAAGATATGGCAAGACAAGTCAATAACAACACCAAAGCAAGCGTTTCTGGAGGGACTTTGACAGGCCTAAAGGCTCCTACTGCACGAGGTCCGCGGTTTGCAATAGTCCACACAGGAAATGAAAATGGATTTGTACCCAACACGCAGTTAGTATTTTTGTGCAAAAAGAACACCGCAGACGCGCATGATGAAATGGATGGTGAAACGTACGAAAATTATTTCAAACTCCTAGTGCTACCTAACCTGCCGGCCAAATCTGTGATTGTTATTGACAATGCGTCATACACAGTCGTAAAGTTGAGGCTATTCCGACTTCGGCATGGTAAAAAAGGAAAAATGCAGGAATGGCTTTCGTCGCATGGGGAGCCGTATGAAGAGCATATGTTGAAGAAACATTTAATGGAAATTATTAAAAGTGTGAAATATAAATACGATAAGTACAAAATTGATGAAATGGCGAAAGAAATGGGGCATTTAGTTCTACGCCTTCCACCTTATCATTGCGAACTAAATCCAGTTGAATTAGTGTGGAGTCAGGTCAAACATCATGTTAAAATGAACAATTTGCACTTCAAAGTAAAAAATATGGAGCAGTTGATACAGGAAGGATTTAATAATGTGACAACCGACAAGTGGAAAGACTGTGTCGAGCATGTAAAAAAAAATCGAGTCTGAAATGTGGAAAGCCGATGAAATTCAGGATGACATTGAACCTCTACTCATAAATCTGGGTGACAGCTCTTCATCAGATACTGAATCAACTGACTGTGAGGACGAACGGGATGCCTGTCTGCTGTCATCATGAAAGGTAAGCCAATGAGGAGTATTTCTTTAATAATAACGTACTTCAACTTTAACTGCAGTCGAAACTTCACACATTTCCTTGTGCTTGTACTTTACTTATTTTATTTTGATTGTTTTCTTTATGTTACATACAGCATACGTTATAGTTAATTTAATTTAATTTCGTTGTATGTGTTGTTAGCCTATTATTAGTATTATTATACAGTACTTATTTCAAGTCTTCGTCACTGCACAATCGCTGAATGTGCGGAAAGTGTACGCGAAGCGCTTTGTACTGCCTCCTCTCATGGAGTGGCAACCATGTCATAACGCGCCATAAGACCAATGCTTCATTCTAAACGTTGGATGCCCTACAGTGCCATCCATTCTGCAGATGAGACCATAGAATTTCAATCATCTCCTACGTACCTTACAACGGAGGGTGAGTGGTTATCGTGTCGGATTACTAACCCCAAGCTTGCAGGTTCACTCCTGAACGTGGTAAGCGATTTTTTGAAAGGCGGAAAAAATTACGACACGCATGTCATACGATGTTGGCATGATAAAGAACCCATTTGAATTCAGTAGGGTATGTTCATAATGGCAAAATTAATCTCGGGATTTTCTGCCAACACAAAGTTCCTCATTTCTCTCCTAGAAAGTGCTTTGGTGTCAAGGAGCTTAGACGTCTAACCACCTTGACTTTCATAGTGCTTCAAGGAACAACAAAAGATTGACATGCAAGCTGCCATCTGGCAGTCAAATTACAAAGCTTGCACCCGGCAGCCGAGGCCATGAGGAAAAAGTAGGCTTATGAGATTGATCCGTGAAAATGTGTGTGTGTCTGTCTGTCCTTCTGTCCGTCTGGCTGTGTCCCCCCCCCCCCCCCCATATCAACTCCTAAACGGCTGCAGCGATCAAAACCAAATTTAGTATGAGTAAAGATGTATACCGGAATATCTCAAGCCCATATTTGAAAACGATGTCAGTGCTACCAACTGCTGAAAAAACGCACTAGAAATTTGAACTCCATGTTGGATATCATGGAAGGTATGCATGGGAGCTATTCCTAAATTGGCACACATGTAGATAATACTATTTCAGTTTAATTTCTAGGTGACCATAAATGACAGTGTTGGCAAAATAATTTTAAGCCTTCTGATAGTTCCAATTTTTAAATGCATATAACTTCTACACTATTAATTGGATTTCAACTAAATTTTGTATGTAATATGTGTACATAAACAGATATGACTGAGTGTATTCTTAAGAGCCACCAGGGCTGCCAACTGTTAATAATTGCTCTCTCTATTTTATTATCCAAATACCAATATATCTGAAAGTGTGCAAGCCGACAGCTTTAAACTATGCACACGTATAGTACCTGACATTTTAGATTAATTTGGAGTAGATTATATACTTCAGTTCTACCAACATGATTCTAAGCCTGCTGATAAGACCAATTTTTAAATACATGTAACTTCTAGCTATCAGTTGGATTTCAACCAAATTTCGTAGTGCTATGTGTAACATAACAGATATGACTATAAGAATTCTTAAGAGCATTCAGGGCTGCCAACTGTTAATAAATGCTATCTATATTTTTAGCCTATTTTCAATATTGAAAAAATAGGCTTATGAGATCACCTTTTGTCCGTGTGTGTGTGCGTGTGTGTGTGTGTGTGTGATTCGTGTGTGTGTCCCCCCCTAATAAAATTTAAACGGCAGGAGCGATTTCAATGAAACTCGGAAAGTTCATAGCACTATTCCCGGCGACCTCGACCGTGCCCTTCAAATTTTGTTACGACTCACCAATCCAACATGGCGGCTGTGCGAAATATTTCACCAGCATGCAATATCTCCGAAACTATTACCGATATTACCCTGAAATTTTCTATGGTGATAGAGGGAACAACTATAAGTTCACTTATGTGACTTTTGAAAACCTGGTAACTACAAAACGAACATGGCGGCCAAGCGAATTTGCGACTTTTAAATAGACGTTTCTCGCGATTTGACCAACCAAACGCAATGAAACTTGGTACAGTATATGTTTATATACATTGTAATGCACCGACATCTAACTTCGTTCAATTGTTTACATAATCACAAGATGGCGGATGTGCGAAATATTTCACCGGCATTCTATATCTCTCAAACTATTAGCGGTATCTCCCTAAAATTTTGTACTGTGATAAAGGGCACTACTGGAAGTCCATCTACACACATCAAAAAAAGTTTTGCATCACCTCGGTTCCAAGAGTTCCGGAACCGTTAAATACAAAGGGAATAGAGATCAACACAAACAACATTTCAGCTCGTTTTATTGCTCATGAGACCCACACATTGCATGTTGTACCATCATACAGCTAGACTTTCAGCATTTGTGGTCCAGATTACAGTACACACCACTACCTCTAATACCCAGTAGCACGTCCTCGTGCATTGATGCATGCCTGTATTCGCCGTGGCATACTATCCACAAGTTCATCAAGACACTGTTGGTCCAAATTGTCCCACTCCTCAACGACAATTCGGCGTAAATCTCTCAGAGTGGTTGGTGGGTCAAGACGTCCATAAACAGCCCTTTTCAACATATCCCAGGCATGTTCGATAGGGTTCATGTCTGGCGAACATGCTGGCCACTGTAGTCGAGCGATGTCGTTATCTTGAAGGAACGCATTCACAAGATGTGCACGATGAGGTCGAGAATTGTCGTCCTTGAAGACAAATGCCTCTCCAATATTCTGCCGATATGGTTGCACTATGGGTCGGAGGATGTCATTCAGGTATCGTAAAGCCGTTTCGGAGCCTTCCATGACCACCAGTGGCGTACGTCGGCCCCACATAATGCCACCCCAAAACATCAGGGAACCACCACCTTGCTGAACTCGCTGGACAGTGTGTCTAAGACGTTCAGCCTGACCAGGGTGCCTCCAAACACGTCTCCGACGATTGTCTGGTTGAAGGCATATGCGACACTCATCGGTGAAGAGAACGTGATGCCAATTCCGTGGGGTCCATTCAGCATGTTGTTGGGCCATTCTGTACCGCGCTGCATGGTGTCGGGGTTGCAAAGCTGGACCTCGCCATGGACGTCGGGAGTGAAGTTGCGCATCATGCAGCCTATTGCGCACAGTTTGAGTTGAAACACGACGTCCTGTGGCTGAACGAAACGCATTATTCAACATGGTGGCATTGCTGTCAGGGTTCCTCCGAGCGGCAATCCGTAAGTAGCGGTCATCCACTACAGTAGTAGCCCTTGGGCGGCCTGAGCGAGGCCTGTCATCGACAGTTCCTGTATCTCTGTACCTCCTCCATGTCCGAACAACATCGCTTTGGTTCACTCTGAGACGCCTGGAAACTTCCCTTGTTGAGAGCCCTTCTTGACACAAAGTAACAATGCGGACGCGATCGAACTGCGGTATTGACCTTCTAGGCATGGTAGAACTACAGACAACATGAGCAGCGTACCTTCGTCCTGGTGGAATGACTGGAACTGATCGGCTGTCGTACCCCCTCCGTCTAATAGGCCCTGCTCATGCATGGTTGTTTACATCTTTGAGCAGTTTTAGTGACATCTATGAACAGTCAAAGGGACTGTATCTTGGATACAATATACACAGTCAACGTCTATATGCCGGAGATCTGGGAACCGAGGTGATGCAAAACTTTTTTTGATGTGTGTATAAGATTTTCAAAAACCGGTTAACTACAAAACGAACATGGCGGCCAAGCGAATTTGAACATTTTAAATAGACCTTTCTCGCGATTTAATGTTCCAAGCGCACTGAAACCTGGTACAGGAAATATTTATACACATTGTAATCCACTGGTATCTAATTTAGTTCAATTGTTTACATAACCTCAAGATGGCGGCAGTGCGAATTTTAAAATTAAGTTTTTATTTCTTGTGATGTAGCCATGCGATCGAAGTGAAAGTTTGAATAATGAACCTACGCAATAATTTTCCTTTAATGGTACATGACTCTATGGCCTATACATTTAACAATCCAACATGGCGACCATCCGAAATATTTAGACGATACTGCATATCTACGAATCTATTTTAGCAATCAAACTGCATTTTTTAATGTTCATAGGGGCTATGAACTTAAGTTCACCTATAGGACTTTAAATAACCTGGTGATCACAAATCCAACATGGCGGTGACGCGAATTATAAATATTCACATGGACGTTTCTCGCAATTTAACCATCCGCGTGCAGTGAAACTTGGTACAGTAAATCTTTATCCGAATGTTAATCCACTGGCATCTAATTTATTTCAATTGTTTCCATAACCTCAAGATGGCAGCTGTGAAAATTTTTTAAATCTCCTTGTTTTTTCTTGTGTCCTAATTATGCGATTGAAGTTTGAATACTACACGTTCACAATAATCTGCATGTAACAGTACATAACTCTAGGACCTACATATATAAAATCCAACATGGCGACCATCCGAAATATTTAGTCGCTTCTCAATATCTACGAATCTATTACAGCAATCAAACTGAAATTGTGTATGTTAAATAGTGGCAATTAACATAAGTAGGATATATGAAAATAGGCTGTATAGTTCTTCACGGAACTACTTGTTTACCCTAATATCAATATATCAGAAAGTATGCAAGGTAACAGCTCTATACTTTGCACACGTATAGCACCTGCCACTCTAGATTATTTTGGAGTAATTAATATAAGTCAGTGCTGCCAACATGATTCTATGCTTGTTGATAGATCCAATTTTAAAATACATGTAACTTCTATACTAACAAATGGATTTCATCCAAAATTGGCACAACAAGATATCATAATATTTCCGATTATTTCTAACCAGCATACGCATGACATTGTTGCCAACATGCTTTTACGCGTGCTGATAGATCCTATGTCTAACTGTATGTAACGTCCATTGGACTTCAACCAAATTTTGTATTCTGTACCTTAAGAGATGGATCTGAATTTATTCAGTCACCAGGCCTGTCAACTGTAGTGCTCTATTAGGCTACATTATACCAGGAATATTTCGAACTAATTAGACATTTCAATATTATCAACTTAATTTCGTCATTATTCCTGATAGTTTCATATACTGTAGAATAATCATTGGCATGAAAAGTAGGCTTTTAAGTTCGTCAGGGAACTTTTTGTTTTTCTTTTATCGTTTCGGTCGTCTATGGACCACGATATTTCAACTGCCTTTTCCCTCGTTCTTTCACATTGGCCCAGTATTCGCGCATTCTTCTTCGGTGAGCTTCCCTTCGTTCTTCGGTCCACTTCTTGCCGGTTTTTAATGTAGGTTTTGGCTGAAAACTCTGTATCTCCCCAAGTTTCTTCTTGAAAGAGTCACGTTCCAAGATGTCCTCATGTGATATTCCCAATTCTTGTAGGTATTTTTCCACCTCTGTAAACCAGATCCCTTTGGTTTTCTTTCCCACAAAGTAGGCACCGATTCGATTGGAAAATCTTCCGGAGCTCATTCGTGTTAAATTGCCATAAAAGGAGAGTCTTCTTTTGCGAATGGTGTCCGTTATTTTCTCCACATGTAGATAGAGTTCATCGATGTGTCGTCTTCTATACTCTCCTCGTTCCTTGACCGGGCCCAAGATCTTTCTTAGAATATTCCTCTCTTTGGCTTCGAGTTGTTCTGCCAGGCCTTTCTTATTCATCGCCAGGCATTCTGATGCAAATAACGCCTCCAGGCGAATAACGGTAATGAAATGCCTCAGTTTGGCCTTGAAGGACATTGATCGTGTCTTGTAAATGTCTTTGGTTAAATGGTAAGCCATTTCCAATTTGTTAATCCGTGCCACGAATACTTCCTTTTCACGAATGTTGGGCTCAATCCATTCACCAGGTATTTGAATTTCTCTACCTGTGTTATTTGTCCTCCATTCGCGATAAGTTCTCTGGGTTCTGTCTTGATGTTCGTTATAAACTGCGTTTTCTCAAATGAAATCTGAAGACCTGCCTTTGCTCCTTGCTCCTGTAATTGATTGATTTGTTGCGTGGCCGTGTCAAGAGAATTAGAGAAAATTGCAACATCATCTGCGAAAGCTAAACAGTCGATAGTCAGGTTTTTGTTCTTACAACCTAGTCTGACGCCATTCTCTAAACCATCCTTACACAATTCTTTACGCCATTCTCGAATAACTTTCTCAAGATCACAGTTGAATAACAGAGGCGAGAGCCCATCTCCCTGTATCACTCCTGTCCGTATTGCGAAGGATTCAGAAATCTCTCCCCTGAATTTCACTTTGGAAGCTGTATCTAATAGGGATATGTGAATGATTGCTCTTGTATTATTATCTAACCCAAATTCTCTTAAAACCTGGTTCAGGGTATTTCGATCCAGTATTTCTTACTTCTCAGATTCATATACGATAGAATTGATTTTAGATTCATGATTTGCTCAACACAAGAGCGTCCCTTTCGAAATCCACCTTGGTATTCGCCCAGTTGTTGATCGAGCTGTGCTTCAGCATTATTATTATTATTTTAATTAAAACTAGATTAATTTATATACAACTTACCTTCCGCTAAGAAAAGAAAGAAAGCTAATAGGTGGTGCTAGCGTCCATTTGAAGAAAAAAAAACTATATTTAACGGGGAAAAAGCTAGATTTGCAACCCTGGGTGGACGTAGTTATGCGTAGTCATGAAAACGTGTGTAACCTCAAATGGGGAGCCGGACATAGCAGATACTGACGCCACTGACCTATTAGAGATTTCGTTAGAGATAATAATAATATCGTATGGCCACGCGTGCCGGGTGCAAGCTTTGTTATTTGCGCTCAGAGGGCAGCTTGTATGTCGAATTTTTTGTTGTTCCTTGAAGCACTATGAAAGTCAAGGTGCTTAGATATCTAAGGATTCCAAAAAGATGGTATATTGGCTTTCACGGCCGGTGAAATAAAACTCAGCAATTCTTCAATCTTTCATAGGGAGGTTAAGGCTGCTTGAACTTTTAGTTCTCGCTGTAAAGTAGTGCAGTTGCACTCTATACAAAGGGAGGTAGCGCGCAGTTCGTTACTCCTGTGGGGGTCCGGGCGGGGACACCAAGAGACCGCCGATGAGCCAGCTTGTTGTCCTAGGCGAAACCCCACACAAGACACGGCACAAACCTAGAAGAATTGCTGAGTTTTAATTCACCGGCCGTGAAAGCCAATATACAACTTTTGGAATCCTTCATAGGGAGGTTAAGGCTGCTTGAACTTTTAGTTCTCGCAGTAATGTAGTGCAGTTGCACTCTATACATCGGGAAGTAGCGCAGAGTTCGTTTCTCCTGAGGGGGTCTGGGCGGGGACACCAAGAGCCCGCCGATGAGCCAGCTTGGTGGCCTAGGCGAAACCCCACACAAGACACAGCACAAACCTAGAAGAATTGCTGAGTTTTAATTCACCGGCCGTGAAATCCAATATACCATCTTTTTGGAATCCTTCATAGGGAGGTTAAGGCTGCTTGAACTTTAAGTTCTCGCAGTAAGGTAGTGCAGTTGCACTCTATACAAAGGGAGGTAGCGCGCTGTTCGTTACTCCTGTGGGAGTCCGGACGGGGACACCAAGAGCCCGCCGACGAGCCAGCTTGGTGTCCTAGGCGAAACCCCACACAAGACACGGCACAAACCTAGAAGAATTGCTGAGTTTTAATTCACCGGCCGTGAAAGCCAATATACCACCGCCTACTGATTTCAAATGGGTTCTTTAACATGCCAACATCTTATGACATGCTTATCGTAATTTTTTCCGCCTTTCAAAAGTCACTTACCATGATCAGGAGCGAACCTGCAAGCTTCGGGTTAGTAGTCCGAAACGATAACCACTCACCCACCGTGACAAGAGATAATGAAAGATAAATAATGCCTTTACAGTGAAATATATACTGTACTAGAAGAAGTACCCATTCTTCAAACGGTCTTCAGTATTAATAATCAGACGTTTTCAATTGAGCTACTGTTGCAAAGGTTAGGGGCTTGGAATCCGTTTGTCGACAAAGAAAAATGATTAGTTAAAATGTGCTCTCGAACTAAATTTACCTAACGTGTTCTTCCTGACGTGAAAATAAAATTGAAAACCTCATAGACGAATCGCAATACACGTCACATACAAATTGACCCTAACCGTTGTGTCAAGTGCCCAACCACAGGAAGACCCCTTTTATAAAAAATGAAAAAAAAAACAATGAAAATTCAGGTTTTTAGCCTCCAATGGCCAAATTCCTAAAAGCAGCAAAAAATAGTCTACTATTTGAAATCAGGAATATTTGAAAATAATTTTGGTGTTTGGAGATATAATAGATCTTCTGTACGACATATCACACGTGTAAGTCGTGTGAAAAATATCTAGGGTACTCCTTGAACCCCTTAAGCGCATTGACGAATTTTACAGTTTCAGTTGGTTCCGTGATAACCTTATAGCCATTTGCAAACTTTCACAGAAATGTAATAAATGGAGTGGCATTACTTCTTGCAGAAATAGAATATGTAAAGTTGGATGTCACCTCTTGAATACTGTTGTCTTGGTTGCTGGCTTGCATGAAATGAAATTAGTTTTCAAGGAATATCTAAGAAACTGTTGGTTTTAGAGCCTTAAAATGTATTTTCGGGGACCCTTTACGGCTCTTTAGGGGCCCCGAGTTTTGTTTCTGACAAGAGGGGTTGAAAATGAGCTTTGTCTCGTCATTGTACGCCATAATAATGATGCTGATAATAATAATAATAATACTAATAATAATGATAATGATAATGATAATAATAATAATAAATAATAATAATATCGTATGGCCTCGGCTGCCGGGTGCAAGCATTTGTAATTTGACACCCAGAGGGTAGCTTGCATGTCGAGTTTCGTTGTTCCTTGAATCACTATGAAAGTCAAGGAGGTTAGATATCTAAGCTCCTTGAACACTTTAGAGCTTTCTAGTAGAGAAATGAGGAACTTTGTGTTGGCGGAAACTCCCGAGATTAATTTTGCCATTATGAACATGGCCTACTGAATTCAAATGGGTTCTTTGACATGCCAACATATAATAATAATAATAATAATAATAATAATATAACAATGCAGGGATAGGGATATAATATACCTTCCGTACCATACCCGCACGTGTAAATCGCATGAAAAAATTCTAGAGTTCGGTACCCCTTGACCCCCTAAAGCGAATTATATGCATTGATGAATATTTCAGGTTAATTTGGATCCGTTTATAACCTTATAGCCGTTTGCAAACCTTCACAGTAATGTAATGAATGGAATGGCGTTGCGTCTTACAGCAATAGATGGACTTCTGAGGTTGTGTTGCCATGGTTACCGGCTTGCATTCTTTCATAGTTTATTAAGAGAAATTAGTTTTCTAGGTATATCTCAAAAACTGTTGGTTTTAGGGCCTTAAAATGTGGTTTTCGGGGGCCCTAGGGCCCCCCGAGTTTTGTTTCTCACATTGAGGGGCTGAAAATGAGCATTGTTTCACCCTTCTACACCTATTTCAGCATCTATTTTAAGGGGGTAGGCCCCCTTTTATGAGAGGTACGGAGAAGAGCTACATCAATGATTAGTGTCGTGCCTCTGAAGGATATCTGTACCAAATTTTACGTCGATCCACCCAGCCGTTCTCGAGTTATAAGGACACAGAAAATTGTCCACAAACAAACAGACAGACAGACAAACATTTTATTTTTGCGCGCATCCGTCATAAAACAGTCTGTAACGCGCAAATATCGCAAATTTCCGTGGAAATTCAGAAAAAAACAGACAAACTTTCATTTTTATATATATAGAGATAGATATGTTTATTGTTGATACTGCGCTTCAATTAGGGACATGGGACATCTTTGATCATCAGACTTGTGCATTTGGGTGTGTATAGTAACCTATTTGTCTCATGGCCTGTGTTATTGTGGTGACTGTGTAGTGCAGCTTTGTCAAGCAGTACAGAACATTTTGATCGCTGCTCGAGATGTGTTATTACTGCGAGCTGTATCGTTAATCAGGCGATGCCCTGGTGAGTGTCTGACATCGCCATGTTGATGATTATTTCAGGTGCTTTGCGACATCGTGGTCATTTAGTCCCGTGTACTTTGGTGTGTGTTTGTATATATAATTTGTTTGATAACCTGTGTTACTGGCATGTCTGTAGGCCTACTAGTGTGTGTATTTGCAATTGAGGTATGAATTGGGTAGGAAGTGGCCGTGGCCTTAAGTTAGGTACAACCCGGCATTTGTCTGGAGTAGAAGTGGGAAACCACGGAGAATAATTCCCAGGATGGCTGTGGTGATTCAGCCCTCGCACCAGAATTAAAGTAGGTTGGCTCAGGCAAGAAAAGCATACAGAAGGGAAATATGTTGACAGAAAATATAGATTTAGGTATTAGAAAGTCATTTTTGAACGTCTTTGTCTGGGGCGTGGCGCTCTGTAGAAGTGAAACTTGGACGATTTGCGCAGCAGAAAGGAAGAGAATATTCACAATTTTGGAGGTCAGTCATCACATTCAGTATTAAAAAAGCATCAAATAGACTATAACTAACCAATATTGTCCAGTTGAACTATCTCAATCAATACCGCAAGTGAAGAAGTGTAATTATTGTAAATATTTTCACCCATACTTTCAGACATAAAACTTTTGAACCCTAAGTGTAATGGATCTGATGATGATCGCTTGACGATCAAAACATGTCATCCTAGTGTATTTATTAATCTCATGTACGCTATTTTTTTTCAGTATTAGTGAATAATCCATCTCATTTGGTACAATCGTGTTAACCGACTGAAGAGCATCAAACTTTTGTTAAGATTTTTATACTATTTAAATACGCTGAAGAAGGTATCAATGACATACCGAAATATGTACGTTTAAACATTTATCAAACATTGTTTTCCCAGTATTGATAAGGAGGATTACAATATTTCATATTACAATCAGTCAATACGGATAAATAACCCCAAGATTGCATGCTCGCTCCTGGCCGTGGTAAGTGATTTTTGAAAGGCGGCAAAAATACGATACGCATGTCATACGATGTTGGCATGCCAAAGAACCCATTTGAATTCAGTAGGCCGTGTTCATAATGGCAAGATTAATCTCGGGAGTTTCCACCAACACAAAGTTCCTCATTTCTCTACTAGAAAGCGTCATAGTGAAGGAGATTAGATATCTAACCTCCTTGACTTTCATAGTGATTCAAGGAACAACGAAATTCGACATGCAAGCTACCCTTTGGGTGTCAAATTACAAAGCTTGCACCCGGCACCCGAGGCCATACGATATTAAATTAAATATGGATAAAAAATGTTACCATTTTCAAAATGGTTAACGTAAACGAATTTTAAGTTGCAACAAAACAGTCAAGAAACTGAAGACTCAAACAGCAACAACCACAACAACATGGGTGTCCATATAGAGTATATATGTGGGAAAATGCAAACATTACATTGTGATAGTTCACGCACTGCATACGTCTGGCGTGGCCGTGACTTAATGGGAAATACACATACACCTGGTAGCACCGCGTTTGAATTATGACTTCATTTAGACGTTAATCGTTTGTCAGCAGACGATTACGTGCTGGTTAATGAGAACATGTACCGTATATGTCCTGTCAAGGCCCGTTAGGACACGAGGTTTGCTCGCGCGTTGAGGCTCCAATTATCCGGCAAGCCCTTTGTTCCGGAGAGGAAGGCTGAGCCAAGGCGGAATCCTATTAAAGCTGATTCTCTTCGTTAAATGAAAGAATGTCTGCCTGATGTCTTGATCGCACCCGTCAGTCACGCGGGCGAAAAACGTCACAACAAAGCGGATGTAAGGGAACCTGCACAGGATAGCTCTATTGCACGTTGATAACAGATGCAAGATACACGGGGAGATTTATAGCCAACTAGCAGAAGTACCCATTCTTCGAACGGTCTTCGGTATTAATAACCAGATGTTATCAATTGAGCTACTGTTGCAATGTTTAGGGGCTTGGAACCTGTTTGTTGGCAAAGAAAAATTATTAGTTAAAATGTGCTCTCAAACTAAATTTACCTAACGTGTTCTTCCTGGCGTGAAAATAAAATTGAAAACCTCGTAGAAGAATCGCAATACACGTCACATACGAACTGACCCTAACCGTTGTGTCAAGTGCCCAACTACAGGAAGACCCTTTTTATAAATTATAAAGGCTTGTGGTGCATGCAAATTCAGTGTTTTTAGCCTCCAATGGCCCAAATTCCTAAAATCAGCAAAAAACAGTCTACTATTTCTATTCAGGAATTTTTGAAAATAATGTTGATGTTTGGAGATATAATATACCTTCTGTACGACATATCGCACGTGTAAGTCGTGTGAAAAAAATCTAGGGTACTCCATTTGCAACCTTTCACTGAAATGTAATAAATGGAGTGGCATTACTTATTCCAGAAATAGATGGAAAGTTGGATGCCACCTCTTGAGATACTGTTGTCATGGTTAGTGGCTTGCATTCCTTCTTTAGTTTATTAAATGAAATTAGTTTTCTGGGAATATCTAAGAAACTGTTGGGTTTAGAGCCTTAAAATATAGTTTTCGGGGACCCTTTACGGCACTTGAGGGGCCCCGAGTTTTGTTTCTGACCCCAAGGGTTTGAAAATGAGCTTTGTCTCTTCGTTGTACGCTATAATAATGATAATAATTAAAAGAATAATACTAATAATAATAATAATATAACAAAATAGGGATAGGGATATCATAGACCTTCCGGACCATACCCGCACGTGTAAATCGCGTTAAAAAATTCTAGATTACCCCTTGGCCCCTTAAGCGCATTATATGTATTGATGAATATTTCAGCTTAATTGGGATCCGTTATAACCTTATTGCCATTTGCAAACCCTCACAGTAGTGTAATAAATGGAATTGTATTGCGTCTTACAGAAATAGATGGACCTCTGAGATTCTGTTGCCATTGTTACCGGCATGCATTCCTTCATTAATTTATTAAGTGAAATTAATTTTTGGGAATATCTCAAAAACTGTTGGTTTTAGGGCCTTAAAATGTGGTTGTCGGGGTCCTTATAGGGCCCCCGAGTTTCGTTTCTCACATTGAGGGGCTGAAAATGAGCTTTGTCTCACGCTTATTTCAGCATGTATTTTAAGGGGGTAGACCCCCTGTTATGAGAGGTACGGAGAAGAGTTACATCAATGATTAGTGTCGTGCCTCTGATAGATATCTGTATCAAATTTTACGTTAATCCACCCAGCCGTTCTCGAGTTATAAGGACACAAAAAATTGTCCACAGACAGACAGACAAAAATATATTTTTGCGTGCATCAGTCACAAAAAAGTCTGAAACGGGAAAATATGTCAAATTTTCGTAGAAAAGCCGAAAAATCAGACAAACATTCATTTTTATATAATAGAGAAGGGATATAATATACCTTCCGTACCACACCTGCACGTGTAAATCGCGTGAAAAAATTCTAGATTACCCCTTGACCCCTTAAGCGCATTGTATGTATTAATGAATATTTCAGCTTAATTTGGATCCATTGTAACCGTATAGCCGTTTGCAAACCTTCACAGTAATGTAATAAATGGAATTGCATTGCGTCTTACAGAAATAGATGGACCTCTGAGATTCAGTTGCCATTGTTACCGCCATGCATTCTTTCATTCATTTATTAAGTGAAATTAGTTTTCTGGGAATATCTCAAAAACTGTTGGTTTTAGGGCCTTAAAATGTGGTTGGGCCCCCGAGTTTCGTTTCACCCTTCTACGCCTATTTCAGCATGTATTTTAAGGGGGTAGGGCCCCTTTTATGAGAGGTACGGAGAAGAGTTACATCAATGATTAGTGTGGTGCTTCTGATGGATATCTGTATCAAGTTTTACGTGGATCCACCCAGCCGTTCTCAAGTTATAAGGACTCGTAGAAGTTGTCCACAGACACACAGACAGACAGACAGACAAAAAAATTATTTTTGCGCGCATCCGTCATAAAACAGCCTGAAACGCGCAAATATCGCAAATTTCCGAGGAAATTCAGAAAAAACAGACAAACTTTCATTTTTATATATAGAGAGATGTCGAAATTTACGGTAGGGCTGTGCGATATATCGAAATTCAAGATTGAGACGAAATTCTAAATATGGATTGAAAGATTTCCGTATTATCGACTTTCGATCGAGATTTTGGTTTGTGCGGCTAAAATGGCTATTAACATGTGTACCAACCTACTTCTATTCCCAGAGGCCTCAAATACCTTTTTATCTGACAAACAGTCTGGTTGGTTGGTCCTTGGTTTAGGGGCTGCCCCGTGTACTTTGGGTGTGTGTAGAATCTGTCTGATAACCGGTGTTGATTGTGATGACTGCATTAGTGTGTGATATCTGCTTTTAATTCAAGTAAGGAATGCAGACGACAATTTCAAGTAGTTCCTACTTTCGCTACCAAATGCTACCGTCCACGACACCTAGCTGTGAACTTGGCTGCTACTAGATGCCATCGCAACCAGCGCCCGGTGATGAACGTTGGAATTTAGGAGCATTAATCAAACCTAACCTACAAATTTCGCTTTACACAAGTTTATTTTTTAGAGGAAGGTTATATTACATGCCATAAATCTATGACATGGGTCCGCCAGCCGAAGGAAGGCATACTCAGCGATTTTTAACGCTCATAAAAATCCGACGACTTTGGTCGGGTTTGAACCCGCGATCTTGGGCATAGAATCTCAGTATGCTGCTACCAACTACGCCACCGAAGAGTCGCCGACAAAAGTATGTGTTGAAACATCACTTAACATTTTTCTTTCTCCCAATTCGCTTTTTAGCCTACTTTCGATTTTAGTAAAAAATGAAAGTAGACTTATGAGATCACTACAGGGCGAAAAAAAGTGTGTCTGTCTGTGTGTGTGTATGTGTATGAGTCTGTGTGTGTGTGTGTGTGAGTGTGTGTACTCTGAATGTCTGTCCCCCCCTATCAATTCGAACACGATGAGCGCAAATTGAACGAAATTTGGTACAAAGGTAGCACTAGCAAAGGACACCTCAGTGTCATGTTTTATATCGCCGCCATCTTGACGGAAACGTAATGGCGGCCACACAAATGTTCAAAGCTTAAATCAAATTACGACTAACCTAAACATCCGATCTCCAGCAAATTTTGCAACAACATACCATTATGGGGCAGCACCCTTTGACCAAACTAATAGGTCATCAGCCTAATAGTTTGCGGATGGCGGCCATCTTTGTGTCAAAATCGATTTCCCCTATTAATTCGAACACGGTGAAACCGAATGGAACGAAATTTGGTACAGAGTTAGTACTAGCAAAGGGCACCCCAGTGTCATGTTTTATATCGCCGCCATCTTGACGGAAACGTAATAGCGGCCACACAAATGTTCAAAGCTTAAATCAAATTACGACTAACCTAATCATCCGATCTCTACCAAATTTTGCAACAACATACCTTTATGGAGGGAGCATCCTTTGACAAATCTAATAGGACATTAGCCTAATAGTTTGCGGATGGCGGCCATCTTTGTGTCAAAATCGATTACCCCTATTAATTCGAACACGGTGAAACCGAATGGAATGAAATTTGGTACAGAGGTAGCACTAGCAAAGGGCACCCCAGTGTCATGTTTTATATCGCCGCCATCTTGACGGAAACGTAATGGCGGCCACCCAAATGTTCAAAGCTTAAATCAAATTACGACTAACCTAATCATCCGATCTCTACCAAATTTTGCAACAACATACATTTATGAAGGGAGCATCCTATGACAAATCTAATAGGTCATTAGCCTAATAGTTTGCGGATGGCGGCCATCTTTGTGTCAAAATCGATTACCCCTATTAATTCGAACACGGTGAAACCGAATGGAATGAAATTTGGTACAGAGGTAGCACTAGCAAAGGGCACCTCAGTGTCATGTTTTATATCGCCGCCATCTTGACGGATACGTAATGGCGGCCACACAAATATTCAAAGCTTAAATCAAATTACGATTAACCTAATCATCCGATCTCTACCAAATTTTGCATCAACATACCATTATGGAGGGAGCATCCTTTGACCGAACTAATAGGTCATTAGCCTAATATTTTGCGGATGGCGGCCATCTTTGTGTGAAAATCGATTCCCCCTATTAATTCGAACTCGGTGAAACCGAATGGAACGAAATTTGGTACAGAGGTAGCACTAGAATAGGCCACCTCAGTGTCATGTTTTATATCACCGCCATCTTGACGGAAACGTAATCGCGGCCACCCAAATGTTAAAGGCTAAAATGTAATTACGACCAACCTAATAATCTAGTTTCTACCAAATTTTGCAACAACAAATCTTTATGTGGGAAGCATATTCTGACCAAACTGCTAGATCATCAGCCCAATAGTTTGCAGAAGTTGGCCAAGTATGTGTGCAAATCGATTCCCCCTATAAATTCAAACACGGTGAAACCGAATTGAACGAAATTTGGTACAGAGGTAGCCCTAGCAAAAGGCACCTCAGTGTCATGTTTTATATCGCCGCCATCTTGACGGAAACGGAATGACGGCCACCCAAATGTTAAAAGCTTAAATCAAATTTCGACCATCCTAATAATTTGATCTCTACCGGATTTTGCAACAACATGCCTTTTTGTGGAAAGCATCTTATGACTGACTACAAGGTCATCAGCCCAATAGTTTGCAAATAGCGGCCATGTATGTGAGCAAATCCATTCCCCGGATCAATTCAAACACGGTGAAACCGAATTGAATGTTTTTTTTTACAGAGGTAGCACTAGCAAAGGGCACCTCATATTCATGTTTAATATCCCTATAGCACGTTGTATTTCAACAAGCTACTACAACCAACATTCAATTATACTCCTTGAAAAGGACAAAGAGTTATAACAATACCCATGCATTTAGGAGAAAGTAGGCTATATGTTCTTTACTGAACATCTTGTTTTATTTATTTATTAATGCAGACAATGACCATGTATATTCTTTACCGGACGGGTGAGGAAGGAATTATGAAAGGAAATCGGCTGTGGACCTATTGAAAGGAACCGTCGACCTCTTAGGTGTTCCTTCAAGTGAGGAAACAGGTGAAAGTCACCTGGAGCGAAGTCTGGACTGTAGGGAGGATGGTCGATGATGTCCTAACGAAACCGCTTCAAAAGCGTGGTGGCTTTCTGATCTGTATGAGGTCGAGCGTTGTCATGGAGGACGTTGACGCCCTCGGTGAGAAGTCCTGGCCGCGGTTACATGTTTCGCCCACAGACATCGAATGACTGATCGGATGGCTTTGCGAGTCCAGTTTTCCAAACGAATCGCCAATGTGTGTTTACCTACAACTAGCACTGTAGGTGGCAGGTGACTCAAACTCTGCACAGCTACCAACCGTATGTATTCCAATTATCCCACAGACGAAACACCATGAATATTGGGCTTGTAACATTAGCTCCTGTTCACCCCTCGTATTCTTAGCAACACCCCAACATAAATTCTCGAAAATTTTTAAATGTACGCCTATCAATACAAAACTGGGGGTGAAGCTGATTCCTGCTCGTGGTGCCCCTGCATAGGTAGTCGGAATTTGAATTTCCGTTACTGAACTGAACGTCAGCATTCCAGAAGCATCATTAAAGTACTATCTGAAATGATTCATTCTAGTAGGGAAAGGCTCTTATCAGAGCCCAATTTAACAATTATTTCTTTTAACATTGAAGGACTGTCTTCTTGTAAAGAAGATCTTTTACGTGAATTATGCCTAAAACATAATTGTGATGTTTTATGTATACAAGAAACACATAGGGATGTTAATCAACGACGTCCTAAAATCCCTGGAATGAGATTGGCAGTCGAACGTCCTCATGGCCAATATGGAAGTGCCATCTTCACTAAACCAGATATCAGGATTCTTGCAACCTCCATCACAGCTGACAATGACATAGAAATTATTGCGATAGAATTGAGTAACTCTATCATTTTTTCCATTTATAAACCCCCAAAGGTAAGCTTTTCATTCAGACAACCTGATAATCTGAATTTGGAGAAAGTGTCCTTCTTCGTGGGTGATTTCAACAGCCACAGCATTATATGGGGTTATCCACATGATGATGAGAATGGAGAAGCTGTTATGCACTGGGCGGAATCACACCAACTGTCCCTCATTCATGATAACAAACTTCCTTCATCCTTCAACAGTAGAAGGTGGAAACGTGGATATAATCCAGACCTTATTTTTGTGAGTGATCAGATTGCCCATCAGTGTATTAAATCTGTTTGCCTTCCTATTCCTAACTCACAACATCGTCCAATAATGTGCCAGATAGTAGCAGCCGTCAGGCCACAGAGTGTTTACTTTAAGAGAAGATACAATTTCAAAAAGGCAAACTGGGAATGTTTCACTTCCTCTTTAGATACAAAGATGAGTACAATCAGTCCCATACCAGAGGCATATGATCAATTTATTGATGCCATTAGATCGTGTTCTAAAGAAGCCATTCCAAGAGGATGCAGAACTAATTACATACAAGGTCTTTCCCAGGAAACATCTGCCTTACTGACAAACTACTTCAATTTGTATGAAAGGGATCCTTTTAGTGCTGAAACTATTGCAAGCGGACAACAACTTATCTCTGCTATTTCAGAGTCTAAACGAGAACAGTGGTTAAAATTGATGGAAGAAGTTAACATGGATAGGAGTAGCCATAAGGCCTGGAGGCTACTCAGGCGTCTCAGTAATGATCCTAATAAATCATCTTCTCTTTATAACGTATCTGCAAACCAAATTGCTCACCAACTCGTCCAAAATGGCAAGTTTATAAACTCCAGTTCTAGAACAAAAGTGGATACCAGGCCAAAATTCAGACCAGAGACCAGTATACTTTCTAATCCCTTTACCTTGGCAGAACTAAATGACGCTATAAATATCAGCAAAAATGGAAAGGCTCCTGGTGTAGATGAAATCTGTATTCAACAAATCAAGAATTTTGGACCTGTTACTAGAGAATGGGTACTCAATCTATTTAACAATTGCATTCGAACCTGCAGAATACCCAAAATCTGGAGGAAATCTAGAGTTATAGCATTCCTCAAACCAGGAAAAGATCCCCATGATCCTAAAAATTACAGACCAATATCCTTGCTCTGTCATTTATTCAAGATCTTAGAACGAATGGTTCTGGTAAGGCTTGCAAAAATAGTTGAACCACTTTTGATCCCCGAGCAAGCTGGTTTTAGAAGAGGGAAGAATTGTACATCACAAATACTCCATTTGACCCAATATATCGAAGATGGTTTTGAAAATCGGAAAATAACTGGGGCAGTCTTCATCGACCTAACTGCGGCCTATGACACAGTTAACCACCAAATTCTGTTGAGTAAATTTCATAAGATGACCAAGGACAACAAGCTGACTGAATTTCTTCGATGTCTTCTTGAAAATCGAAGATTCTTTGTAGATTTCCAAGGGCGACATAGTCGTTGGAAGAATCTCCGGAATGGCCTACCTCAAGGTAGTGTTTTGTCTCCAATATTATTTAATATTTACACGAATGATCAACCCTTGCCAGAAGGAACTAAAAGCTTCATCTATGCAGATGATCGAGCTATTCTCACCCAGGGTGATCAGTTTGAGAGTGTTGAACGGAGATTAATGGCAGCCTTAGATGAACTGAGTCCATACTACAGAGAAAACCTTCTAAAGCCTAACACCTCAAAGACGCAAGTTTGCGCTTTTCACTTAAAGAATATGCAGGCAAGAAGAAAACTGAAGATTTTCTGGGAGGGTGCTCTTTTGGATCATTGCTCTACACCTAAATATCTAGGGGTAACTCTGGATCGTGCACTCACGTATGAACAACATTGTGTTAACACGAAGCTCAAAGTATCTACGCGAAATTCCATTCTTCGCAAGTTATGTGGTACCAACTGGGGATTGCAAGCTCAAACAATGAGAACTACTGCTTTAGCACTGAGCTACTCTGCAGCTGAATATGCATGCCCTGTTTGGTATAGATCATGTCATGCCAAACAGGTAGATATTGCTTTAAATGAAACTTGTCGGCTTATAACTGGTTGCCTAAGATCTACACCTTGTGACAAGTTATATTGCTTGGCTGGCATTGCTCCCCCAGATCTTAGACGTGAAGTAGCTGCCAAACATGAAAAATTTAAAGTAGAAGTTTCCCAGACACATCCTCTACATAATTATCAACCTGCTCAACAACGATTGAAATCTAGGCGAAGTTTCTTACACTCTACTGAGTGCCTGTCGGATTCACCTCAATCATCAAGGCTAACTTCCTGGAGATGCAGAAACCATAATCTCAACGGATGGATGGTTCCATCTGAAACTCTTCCTGCCGGTTATGAAGAGTCGTGGCCTACATGGAAGAGTCTGAACAGGCTGCGGTCTGGGGTCGGTCGATCTAAGACCAATATGAAGAAGTGGGGCCTTTCAGATGAGTCAACCTTTTGCGCCTGCGGAGAAGAACAAACCATGGTGCACCTTCTCCATTGCAACTCCTGCCCTCTCATTTGCACTATGCAGGATGTAGTTCAGGCCACACCAAATGGACGAGATCTTGCCAAATTTTGGTGCGATGTAATTTAATTGTTATTTTGAAAGTACCTTTAGTGTGTTTTTTATTTTTTTAAAGTTATCTATGCTAATTTTACATGATGTATTGCTTCTGATACGAATAAATAAATAAATACAAAACTAAAACATATCTAATCTTATAACTTACTAAAGGTAGGCCTACATGTTTCAACCTATCAATGAGGTCTTCTTCAGCCAACGTAAAGAATAGCCTAAGTAGACTAGCAAAAATTATTATTGCTCTATCTATGTATACTAATTAATGTCGGATAATGAAAAATTATATACCGTATTTAATATTATAATTAATATAAAATAATGCAATGAAATTGATATCCTTACAAATAGAATAAAATTATTTAAATATAATACAGGGTTTTTCATGAAAAAATCAAAATTCGATATCAGGTAATTTACAATATCAAATATAGTTCTTCATCAAAATACGTTGTTAAAGCTCCAATAATAAACTGAATAATTTAAAAACCTTAACGTAGGCTACTGTAACTCTTTAAGGTTGCGAACAGACATTATTGATGCTCACTAATTCTTCTGTAAATATTGGAACCTTTACCCTATAGGGTAAAGTTAAGTAACTTCGTGATAGTTCACTATTCAGTGTGGCTTTTGATCCTGGAAACTAATTTTTAATGCAATGAAAGCTTTCAAAAGTTTCTATTACCACTTATTGGTCTTATTGGAACATTTCACAACACAAAATAATTTTAAAACAAGTAGTTCCGTGACGAACTAAAGAACCTACTTTTCTTAAAATTTAATATTCACGCCAATGATTCATCTATATAGGCTATACCTATCTATAATAATGACGAAATTAAGTTGGTAATACTGAAATTTTTAATTAGTTCGAAATATACCTGAAATAGTGTAGCCAAATAGATCACTACAGTTGGCAGAATGCACATACAACAAGTAGTTCCGTGATGAACTAAAGAGCCTACTTTTCTTAAAATGTCAGATTGATGCCAATCTATATAGACCTATCTAGAATAATGACGAAATCAAGTAATAGAGTAATAGAGTAAATTACTAGAGTAGGCAGCTCTGGTGACTCTGAATATATACTTAGTTCCATCTCTTAAGGTATAGAATGCACATACAGAATTTGGATGAAGTCTAATGGATAGTATGGACGTTACATGCTGTTTGTTATTGGATTTATCAGAGTGCGTAAAATCATTTTGGGAACAATGTCATGTATGTGATGCTCAGAATTAATCTGAATTATTACGATCTATTATAGTGCCAATTTGGATAAAATCCATTTGTTGGTATAGAAGTTACATGTAATTAAAAATTGAAACCATCAGAAAGCATAGAATCATGTTGGCAGCACTGATGTATATTAGTTACTCCAAATTAATCTAGAATGTTAGGTACTATACGAGTGCAAAGTTTGGAGATGATGACTTGCATACTTTCTGATATATTGATATTAGGTTTAAACAAATAGTGAGAGCATTTATTAACAGTTGGCAGCGCTGCTTTTTCTTACGAATACGCTACACAAAGCACATTCAAAATTTGGTTGAAATCCATTTGTTACTATAGAAGTTATACGCATTTAAAGACTGGACCTATCAGCAGGCTTAGAATCGTGTTGGTAGCACTGATGTATATACGTTACACCGAACTAAGGTAGAATATCAGGTATTATACGTGTGTTAAGTTTAGAGCTGTTGGCTTGCATACTTTCTGATATTTTGACATTAGGGTTAAAACATAGTGAAAGCATTTATTAACAGTTGGCAGCCCTGAGGGCTCATTACAATACGCACAGTCATATCTGCTGTAGTACACATAGCACATACGAGATCTGGTTGAAATCCAATCAATAGTATAGAAGTTACATGCATTTAGAAATTGGACCTATCGGCAGGCATAGAATCATGTTGGCAATACTGGCACGTATGGCCTTCTGGAAATTAATCTAGAATGCTATTGTCTATATGTGTGCCAATTTTGGAATAGTTCTCATGCATAACTTCTGAGATATCCAACCTAGAGCTCAAATTACAATTGAGATTTTTCAGCAGTTGGTAGCACTGACGTCAATTTCAAATATGGCCGTGAGATATTCAGGTATGCCTATAGATCTTTGCTCTTACCAAATTTGGTTTCGATAGCTGCAGCCGTTTAGGAGTTGATAGGGGGGGGGGGCACACACAGCCAGTCAGCCAGACAGACAGAAGGACAGACAGACAGACAGATGGACAGACAGACACATATTTTCCCGGATCGATCTCATAAGTCTACTTTTTCCACATTTTTGCAAAATGTGAAAAGTAGGCTAAAAACAAGAAGTTCCGTGACGAACTAAAGAGCCTACTTTTCTTAAAATTTAAGATTCATGCCAATAATTAATCTATATGGATCTATCTAGAATAATGACGAAATTAAGTTGCTAATATCGAAACTTCTAATTAGTTCGAAATACTGTATACCTGGCATAATGTAGCCTAATAGAGCACTACAGTTGGCAGCCCTGGTGACTGAATATATTCTTAGTTCCATCTCTTAAGGTACAGAATACAAAATTTGGTTGAAGTCCAATGAATAGCATGGACGTTACATGCAGTTAAACATTGGATCTAACAGCGCGCGTAAAATCATGTTGGCAACAATGTCATGCATGTAATGGTCAGAAATAATCTGAAATAATATGATCTATTGTTGTGCCAATTTTGAATGAAATCCATTAGTTAGTTTGGAAGTTACATGCATTTTAAAATTGGACATATCAGCAGGCTTATAATCATGTTGGCAGCACTGACGTATATTAGTTACTCCAAATTCATCTAGAATGCCAGGTAGTATACGTGTGCAAAGTTTAGAGCTATTGGCTTGCATACTTTCTGATATATTGATATCAGGGTAACAAAAATTGAGACAGCACATATTAACAGTTGGCAGCCCTGGTTGCTCTTAAGAATACGCATTGTCATATCTGTTATGGTACATATAGCACATACGAAATTTGGTTGAAATCCAGATGATAGTATGGAAGTTACATGTATTTAAAGTTGTACCTCTCAGCAGGCTTAGAATCATGTTGGTAGCACTGACGTATATAAGTTACTCCAAATTAATATAGAATGTCAGGTACTATACGTGTGCATAGTTTAAAGCTGTCGGCTTGCATACTTTCTGATATATTGGTATTTGGATAACAGAAATTAAGAGCATTTATTAACAGTTGGAAGCCCTGGTGGGTCTTAAGAATACGCTCAGTCATATCTGGTTAGGTACACATACAACATACGAAATTTCGTTGAATTCCAATTGATAGTGTAGAAGTTATATTCATTTAAAAATTGGACCTATCAGCAGGCTTATAATCATTTTGGCAACACTGCCATGTATGGCCTCCTGGAAATTAAACTGCAATATTATTATCTATACGTGTGCCAATTTTGAAATAGCTCCCATTCATACTTTCCAAGATATCCAACATGGAGCTCAAATTTCAATTGCGATTTATTAGCAGTTGGTAGCACTGACATCATTTTCAAATTTGGCCGTGAGATATTCAGGTATAGATCTTTACTCCTACCAAATTTTGTTTCGATTGCTCCAGCCCTTTGGGAGTTGATAGGGGGGACACACACACACACACACACACACAGCCAGCCAGCCAGACAGACAGACTGACAGACAGAAGGACAGACAGACATACACACATTTGCCCGATCTCATAAGTCTACTTTTTCCTCATTTTTGCAAAATGTGAAAAGTAGGCTAAACATGGTTGAAATCCAAGAGCCCGATTGCTCACCGTCGGACTGAAGATCGATGGCAGCGTGAGGACAACATTGAAGAGTTTACCTTGGAACTCTGTTGATCGCACCCGTGGAGCATGTGAACTCTTTGAGCACCTTGATTTGACTTAGGTGTCTGGATAATTTATTTTTGTACATCCTGTATTATTTATAACCCTGGAAATATTCGGAATTCATCACCACCACCTTTATTTTGGAATTTTTGGAATTATTTTTGGTTATTTATAATGGTATAACATAGCAGAAACGCGATCGGAATTTAATGGACCAACACTTGACTACAGCAGTTACAGCTTACTTCCGTCATCTTTGACGTGACATACTCTCGTTTTGTCAACCCATGGTGGGTAGACGTGTTGTATACCAGTGAAAACTTGTGACTACTAATCTACATGGTATTAGTGTGAGAAGTTGCAAATAATCACTCATCATTGTGAGTATTGTGAACAATTAAGATATTTAAAGCAGTGCTTTGCTTTATTCTGATGTTTTTGCTAATGTTACGATAATCTTATACAGCGTGCAGGAGGACATGAAAATAGGAGACATGTGGTCTAAATGTTTGTGAGGACATGCCACTTAAATCCAACGGAATTAATCCACACTGCAAATTATAGTGAAATAACATTATTAAAAGCATCAGCAGAAGGAACAGTGAATATTTTATTTAATTTCACAACAGATGACAGTGATATTCAACGATCACGTGGTTTGAACTTAAGTGTCAGTAAAATAGTTGGAGTGTTGCTAAATATCATCTTAATGGTATTTCTAAAGCCAGTGGCAGATATTATGGCAATTTTTGCTTGTACCGCACATTATTAGAGTCAGTGAAAAGTATTTCTTTAACCTGTGAAAATCACGCTATCTGGTTCAACTTTTCTACCTACTTATGGAGATACAGACCAATTAAATAAGTATCATTTTACTATGGAAGAGAACGACGGATGTCACGATATGCTTGGGTGAGGAGCATGGCAATGGAGGAAGGCCATGAAATCGCCATGATGACGTAGGCGAAACTCTAATGAACGACATGTAAGTAAACGGTACACTTTGTCGTGTAACCGGGTTGGATATTTATTTGTGGAGTAGTTATAGACGATCTTACTATTTTTCTGCACATTCTAATTGGTAGGGATTGTTATGTTTAACTTAAAGATTATTTCTGGTGATACGTATCATTTTAATAAGCGCCTAGAGCAAGATTGCTTGTAACCAACTTTTGCTATGTTTAATATGAGTCGTGAGAGCCATACAAAAGAATGAAAGACAGTGTTATATTTACGAACAGTTGAAAGCTGGCAGATGTTCTTCAAGACCATGTGGTGGCCGTGACATTGATTAATTTTGAAGGAATATTGTTGGTGCGAACCTGCACGAGTTTACAAGGCAGTGCATTATTATAAGCTGCTTGCTGCCCGCAGAACAGCTGATCTTTAAGAACTGATATTGTGTATGGCATTCTGAAGTGTATTAGACACTTGCTAATTATTTGAATCATGAGATTTCGATTACTTTTCATTGTTAAATTTTTGATACTGAAAGTATGACCATATCAGCAGTTATTGAGAATTTAAGTCCACGACAGGACGTCATTGTATAAATTAGGATCATGCTATTATTGTGTCTAGAGGAGTTACTTTTTAGAGAGGTGATTGAGCTCATGATTTCAAGCCAATTTTTGAGTATGGTATTTTTCCAGCAACTTTGTACGCTTTTGCAAGTTGACTGATGATTGCGACTGACGAATCCGTGTTATGGATATTGAACACAGGGTGTTTATCATGATAGTGAACAGTGATTCAATCATATTGCGAGATAATTCTTAGATGTTTCTCCCACATTTATAGCTGCACTAGACACGTTTATTGGTCACTAAATATATACATTAACACCTTGAGAATTAATAATGAACTAATATTGAAAATAATTATAAAGTGATAGGATATTGAACTAAACTGAAAACTAAATAATTATGTAGTCCAGACTATTGAATGTTAAGCTTAAATTTCTTTTCCGACCATTTCTTCGAGTTTGTGAGTTTGGACGATCCGTAAATACATTTTGACAATCCCCGATCTTGAGACGACGATCATCTAATGACGGGATAATTTGAACACGCGGTCGTTATGATGATATTCGACATAAGACGTGGCAGCCTGTCACAGCAGTTGCCAACGTGATTTACCATTTACACTTATGACCATTCCTCAGCAAACCGCAGGAAACTGAGCAGGTAGGAATGCCTGTTGCATTTCCAGTAGGGGTATACTGAACCTGTGAAATTCATGTTGTAAATAGCTTTGATATTTTTCTTCGATTTAATTGAGTTAGGACAGAATGTGCATAGCTATGTTGTTTTACTTTCTTCGGATAAACGCATCTCGTTTATCAGTAATATTTCAGTATCAGACAGGATTAGCTAGATTTAATGTAAATGTAAATGTTGGAGAGAATAACATCATAGCTTAGCTATTCTTATTGTGCAACTGATTAACGTAAATTGGGCTTTGCATTGTAAACAAGTAAATACATTTCTTGCTAGTAGATTCACGCCTGTCAGTATTATTATTATTATTATTATTATTATTAAATCTCCGATGTAATTGCTTAGGGAATCGTTACGTATTCCTATCTTAGTGATTGATTTATTCTTAGATTTGTGAATAGGACTTCGAGAGGCTTAAGATAGACATTTGATAGGATATATTTTGTCTTTTTTTTCAGGGCAGTTTAGATTTGGACTAGCCGATTTTCACCTCTCAGAAGTAGGCTAGGGATCTGTGAATTTATCAATAAATTTAGTGTGATTTTAACTTAAGCCTGTCCTCATTATTTCGTGATTGCTTTTGTGTTTTTTTTCTATGAGCTGGTCATAAGAATAGAACTCTCATATTCCCGACACCCCCGAGTACAGTCTTTCGTGCTAGGCCAGCCTACGAATACATTCATTCCCCGAGTCCTGTGTGTTGGCCAGAGAAGGGTCTCAGAAGGGCTGTTAAAGACCGGCAGTTCCCCGAAACTCTCGTCTGACGGGCACAGTATGTGTTGCTCAGAATTAATCTGAAATATTTTGATCTATTATTGTGCCAATTTTGGAAAAAATCCATTTGTTAGTATACATGTATACATGTATTTAAAAATTGGATCTATCAGCAGGCTTGGAATCATGCTGGCAGCACTGACGTACATTAGTTACTAGCAGGTACCCGCGGCTTCGCTCGCGTCATAGTCATGTCATATTGTTATTCAATGAAATGCAGGTTTAACCCCGTTAACAGCCCTTCAGAACATGAATATCCAAAAATCCCTCCTTAGTAGACGTTTTCGGCACACAACAAAATATCATTCTTCTCACTTCAATAGTTTTGGTTGGACGATGAGAGTGAATATCCGAAAATTCTTCCTTAGTGGACGTTTTTCTTCCAGAATTTCACCCTCCTCATGGGCCCCTTAGTGGATTTATGAAAAAAAAACGATCGAACACCTATTTATTTAATTATTTATTCATTTATTTTTAAGCTGATTGTTTTCCGCTGAGTTTGAAACTTCTCGCCTATGTCGTTTAAGAGATACACGATCGGTTATGAATCTTTCAACCCCCACTTTTCATCCCTTTCACCTCATAATACACCACATCGAAAAACCATTAGACATGTCTCAGCTTATTTAATGATTAGTTTATATGCCAAGTATCACATCATCAAATGAAACCACTGGTGAGATATTGTTATTCAATGAAATGCACGTTTACCCCCTTAACACCCCTTTAGAACCTGAATATCCCAAATCCTTTCCTTAGTGGACGTTTTCGACATACAACGAATATATCCCCAAAATTTCATGTTTCTAACTTCAATAATTTTGGCTGGGCGATGATGAGAACGTGAGTCAGTCAGGACATTTTCTTTAATTTTATTTTTGAGAATTTCACCCCTTCCCATGAACCCCTTAAATTGGATTTATGAAAAAAAAACGGTCGAACACATATTTACTTATTTTAAAGCTGTTTTTCCCCCTGAATTTGATGAGTGAGTCAGTCAGTCAATCAGTTATGACACTTTCTTTCCTGTACTTCCCCCAGAATTTCACCCCTCCCCATGGGCCCCTTAAATTGGATTTATGAAAAAACGGTCGAACACCTATTTACTTATTTTTAAGCTGATTTTTGTCCACTGAATTTCAAACTTCTCGCCTATGTCATTTAAGAGATACACGCTCCGTTAGGAATCCTTCAACCCCCAATTTTCACCCCTTTCACCTCATAATATACACCATATCGATAACCCCTTAGAAATATGTCTGCATATTTTTAATGATTAGTTTATATACCGAATATCACATCCCCAAATGAAACAACTCGTGAGATATTGTTATTCAATGAAATGCAAGTTTAACACCCTTAACAGCCCTTCAGAACATGAATATTCAAAAATCCATCCTTAGTGGACGTTTTCGACATACAACAAACATATCCCCAAAATTTCAAGTTTCTAACTGCTATAGGTTTGGCTGAGGGATGATGAGTGAACATCCAAAAATCCTTCCTTAATGGACTTCTTTCCCAGAACTTCACCCCTCCCCATTGGCCCCTTAAATTGGATTTATGAAAAAATGGTCGAACAGCTACTTACTTATTTTTCAAGCTGATTTTTCCCCCTGAGATTTACACTTTTTGCCTCTGTCTTTTAAGAGATACTTGCTCCGTTAGGAATCCTTCAACCCCCACTTTCCACCCCTTTTACCTCATAATATACACCACATCGAAAAACCCTCAGACATATGTCTTCTTAATCTTAATGATGAGTTTTTAAGCCGAGTATCACATCGCCCAAGGAAACCAATCGGGAGATATTAATATTCAATTAAATGCTGGTCTACCCCCTTAACACCCTTTTAGAACCTGAATATCCGAAAATATTTATTTAAGGGACGTTTTCGACATACAATGAACATAACCCAAAAATTTCATGTTTCTACCTTCAATAATTTTGGCTGGGCAATGATGAGTGAGTGAGTAAGTCAGGACATTTTCTTTGATTTATTTTTCAGAATTTCACCCCTCTTATGAACCCCTTAAATTGGATTTATGAAAAAAAAAACCGGTTGAACACCTATTTACTTGTTTTTAAGCTGTTCTTCCCCCCCCCCTGAGTTTGATGAGTGACTGTATTAATCAGTTAGAACACTTTTTTTCCTGTTTTGTTCCCCCAGAATTTCACCCCTATCCAAGGGCCTATTAAATTGGATTCATGAAAAAAAAAAAAGGTCGAACACCTATTTACTTATATTTTAAGCTGTTTTTTCCGGTGAAATTCTCGCCTACGTCGTTTAAGAGATACGCGCTCCGTTAAGAATCCTTCAACTCCCAATTCTCACCCCTTTGAACTCATAATATATACCACATCGATAATCCCTTAGGCATATGTCTGCTTATTTTTAATGATTAGCTATATGCCGAATATCACGTCCCCAAAGAAACAACTCATGAGATATAGTTATTCAATGAAATGCACGTTTAGCCCGCCTTAACACCCCTTTAGAACCCGTATAAACAAAAATCCTTCCTTAGTTGACGTTTTCGACATACAGCGAACATATTCCCAACATTTCATGTTTTCAACTTCAATAGTTTTCGCTGGGCGATGATGAGTGAGTGAGTCAGTCAGGACATAATCTTTACCAGAATTTCACTCCTCCCCATGGGCCGCTTAAATTGGATTTATGAAAAAACGCTCGAACGCCTATTAATTTATTTTTTAAGCTGTCTTTTTCCCCGAGTTTGATGAGTGAGTGAGTTTGTCAGTCAGTTAGGACACTTTCTCTCCTTTTCTTTTCCAGAATTTCACCCCACCCCATTGGCCCCTTATATTGAATTTGTGAAAAAAAAAAACGTCGAACACCGATTTACTTATTTATTGAGCTGATTTTCTTCCGCTGAGTTTCAAACTTCTCGCCTATGTCGTTTAAGAGATACACGCTCCGTTAGGAATCCTTCAACCCTCACTTTTCAGCCCTTTCACTTTATAATACACACCACATCGAAAAACCCTTAGACACATGTCTGCTTATTAGCCTATTTTCAATTTTGAAAAAATAGGCTTATGAGATCACCTTTTGTCCGTGTGTGTGTGCGTGTGTGTGTGTGTGATTCGTGTGTGTGTCCCCCCCCTAAAAAATCTAAACGGCAGGAGCGATTTCAATGAAACTCGGAAAGTTCATAGCACTATTCCCGGCGACCTCGACCGTGCCCTTCAAATTTCGTTACGACTCACCAATCCAACATGGCGGATGTGCGAAATATTCCACCAGCATTCAATATCTCCGAAACTATTACCGATATTACCCTGACATTTTGTATGGTGATAGAGGGAACTACTATAAGTTCACTTATGTGACTTTTGAAAACCTGGTAACTACAAAACCAACATGGAGGCCAAGCGAATTCGCGACTTTTAAATAGACGTTTCTCGCGATGTGACCAACCAAACGCAATGAAACTTGGTACAGTATATGCTTATATACATTGTAATGCACCGACATCTAACTTCGTTCAATTTTTTACATAATCACAAGATGGCGGATGTGCGAAATATTTCACCGGCATTCTATATCTCTGAAACTATTAGCGGTATCTCCCTAAAATTTTGTACGGAGATAAAGGGCACTACTGGAAGTCCATGGCGACTTTCAAAAACCGGTTAACTACAAAACGAACATGGCGGCCAAGCGAATTTGAAAATTTTAAATAGACCTTTCTCGCGATTTAATGTTCCAAGCTCACTGGTACAGGAAATATTTATACGCATTGTAATCCACTGGTATCTAATTTAGTTCAATTGTTTACATAACCTCAAGATGGCGGCAGTGCGATTTTTAAAATTAATATTTTATTTCTTGTGTCGTCGTCATGCGATCGAAGTGAAAGTTTGAATAATGAACCTACGCAATAATTTTCCTTTAATGGTACATGACTCTATGGCCTATACATTTAACAATCCAACATGGCGACCATCCGAAATATTTAGACGATACTGAATATCTACGAATCTATTTTAGCAATCAAACTGCATTTTTTAATGTTCATAGGGGCTATGAACTTAAGTTCACCTATAGGACTTTAAATAACCTGGTGATCACAAATCCAACATGGCGGTGACGCGAATTATAAATATTCACATGGACGTTTCTCGCAATTTAACCATCCGCGTGCAGTGAAACTTGGTACAGTAAATCTTTATCAGAATGTTAATCCACTGGCATCTAATATATTTCAATTGTTTCCATAACCTCAAGATGGCAGCTGTGAATTTTTTTTTTAATCTCCTTGTTTTTTCTTGTGTCCTAATTATGCGATTGAAGTTTGAATACTACACGTTCACAGTAATCTGCATGTAACAGTACATAACTCTAGGACCTACATATATAAAATCCAACATGGCGACCATCCGAAATATTTAGTCGGTTCTCAATATCTACGAATCTATTACAGCAATCAAACTGAAATTGTGTATGTTAAATAGTGGCAATTAACATAAGTAGGATATATGAAAATAGGCTGTATAGTTCTTCACGGAACTACTTGTTTTTAATGATTAGCTTATATGCTGAGTATCACATCCACAAATGAAATCACTCTTGAGATATTGTTATTCAATGAAAATCAGGTTTAAGCCCCTTAAGATCCCTTTAGAACCTGAATATCCAAAAACCCTCCCTTAGTGCACGGTTTTGACATACAACGAACATATCCCCAAAATGTCATGATTCTAACTTCAATATTTTTTTCTGGGCGATGATGAGTGAGTGAGTGAGTCAGTACATTTTCTTTCTATTATTTTTTTCAGAATTTCACCCCTCCCCATGAACCCCTTAAATTTGATTTATGAAGAAAAACGGTCGAACACCTATTTACTCTTTTTTTTAACTGATTTTTTTCCGCTGAATTTCAAACTCCACGCCTATGTCGTTTAAGACATACACGCTCCGTTAGGATTTCTTCAACCCCCACTATTCACCCCTTTCACTTCATAATATACACCACATCGAAAAACCCTCAGACACATGTCTTCTTATTTTTAATGGTGAGTTTATATGCCGAGTATCATATCCCCCAATGAAACCAATCGGGAGATATTGTTATTCAATTAAAGGCAGGTTTAGAACCTGAATATCTGAAAATCCTCCCTTAGTGGACGGTTTTGACATACAATGAACATATCCCCAAAATATCATGTTTCTAACTTCAATAATTTTGTCTGGGCAATGATGAGTGAGTGAGTCTGGACATTTTCTTTCAATTTTGTTTTTTCAAAATTTCACCCCTCCCCATGAACCTCTTAAATTGGATTAATGAAAAAAACTGTCGAACAACTATTTACTTTTTTAGGCATTTTTCCCCCTGAGTTTGATGAGTCAGTCAGTCAGTCAATGAGTTAGGACATTCTCTTTCCTGTTTTTGTTCCCCCTGAATTTCACCCCTCCCCATGGGCCCCTTAAATTGGATTTATGAAAAAAAAACGTGAAACACCTATTTACTTATTTTTTATGCTGATTTTTTTCCGCTGAGTTTCAAATTCCTCGCCTGTGTCGTTTAAGGGATACACGCTCCGTTAGGAATCCTTCAACCCCCACTTTTCACCCCTTTCGCCTCATAATATACACCACATCGAAAAAACCTCAGACACGTATCTTCTTATTTTTAATGATGAATATATATGCCGAGTATCAAATCCCCCAATGAAACCAAGCCCGAGATATTGTTATTCAATGAAATGCAGGTGTACCCCCTTAACACCCCTTTAGAACCTGAATATCCAAAAATCCTTCCTTAGTGGGCGTTTTCGACTTACAACGAACATATCCCAAAAATATCATGTTTCTAACTTTAATAGATTTGGCTGGGCGATGATGAGTCAGTCAGTCAGTCAGTCAGTCAGTCAGGACACTTAGTTTTATATAATAGACTAGCAGGTACCCGCGGCTTCGCTCGCGTCATAGTCGTGTCATATTTTTATTCAATGAAATGCAGGTTTAACCCCGTTAACACCCTTTTAGAACCTGAATATCCAAAAATCCCTCCTTAGTAGACGTTTTCGACACACAACAAACATATCCCCAAAATATCATTCTTCTAACTTTAATAGTTTTGGTTGGTCGATGAGAGTGAATATCCAAAAATCCCTCCTTAGTGGACTCTTTCTTCCAGAAGTTCAGCCCTCCCCATGGGCCCCTTAAATTGGATTCATGAAAAAACGATCGACCACCTTTTTACTTATTTTTCAAGCTGATCCTTCCCCCTGAGTTTCATACTTGATGCCTCTGTCTTTTAAGAGATACTTGCTCCGTTAGGAATCCTTCAACCCCCACTTTTCACACATACACTTCATAATATACAGTTCATCGAAAAACCCTCAGACATGTGTCTTCTTATTCTTAATGATGAGTTTATATGCCGAGTATCGCATCCCCCAAGGAAACCAATCGGGAGATATTGCTATTCAATTAAATGCAGGTCTACCCCCTTAACACCCCTTTAGAACCTGAATATCCAAAAATACTCCCTTGGTGGATGTTTTCGACATACAACGAACACAACCCGAAAATTTCATGTTTCTAACTTCAATTATTTTGGCTGGGCGATGATGAGTGAGTGAGTAAGTCAGGACATTTTCTTTCATTTATTTTTGAGAATTTCACCCCTCTCATGAATCCCTTATATTGGATTTATGATTTAAAGAAATGGTCGAAGACCTATTTACTTCTTTTTAAGCTGTTCTTCCACCCTGAGTTTGATGAGTGAGTGAGTTAATCGGTTAGAACACTCTCTTTCCTGTTTTCTTCCCCCCAGAAGTTCACCCCTCTCCAAGGGCCCCTTAAATTGGATTTCTGAAAAAATGGTCGAACACCTATTTACTTATATTTTAAGCTGTTTTTTTCCGCTGAATGTCAAACTTCTCGCCTATGTCGTTTAAGAGATACACGCTCCGTTAAAAATCCTTCAACCCCCAATTTTCACCCCTTTCACCTCATAATACACACCACATCGATAAACCCTTAGACATATGTCTGCTTAATTTTAATGACTAGTTTATATGCCGAATATCACATCCCCAAAGAAACAACTCGTGAGATATCGTTAATCAATGAAATGCACGTTTACCCCCTTAACACCTCTTAAGAACCCGAATAAACAAAAATCCTTCATTAGTTGACGTTTGCGACATAGAGCGAAAATATTCCCAAAATTTAATTTTTCCTACTTCAATAGTTTTCGCTGGGCGATGATGAGTGAGTGAGTCAGTCAGGTCATTTTCTTTCAATTATTTTACCTGAATTTTACGCCCTCCCCAAGCGCCCCTTAAATTGGATTTATGAAGAAACGCTCGAACACCTATTAACTTATATTTGAAGCTGTCTTTTTCCCCTGAGTTTGATGAGTGAGTGAGTTAGTCAGTCAGTCAGGACACTTTCTCTCCTTTTTTTTTTCTAGAATTTCACCCCACCCCATTGGCCCCTTAAATTGAATTTATGAAAAAACGGTCGAACACCGATGTACTTATTTTTAAGCTGTTTTTTTTTCGCTGAGTTTCAAACTTCTCGCGTATGTCGTTGAAGAAATACACGCTCCGTTAGGAATCCTTCAACCCTCACTTTTCACCCCTTTCACCTTATAATATACACCACATCGAAAAACCCTTAGACACATGTCTGCTTATTTTTAATGATTAGTTTATATGCCGAGTATCACATCCACAAATGCAACCACTCACGAGATATTGTTATTCAATAAAATGCTGGTTTAACCCCATTAAGACACCTTTAGAACCTGAATATCCGAAAATCCTCCCTTAGTGTACGGTTTTGACATACAACGAACATATCCCAAAAATGTCATGTTTCTAACTTCAATAATTTTGACTGGACGATGATGAGTGAGTGAGTGAGTCAGGACATTTTCTTTCATTTTTTTTCAGAATTTGTCCCCTCACAATGAACCCCTTAAATTTGATTTATGAAAAATAAACTGTCAAACACTTATTTTCTTTTATTTAAGCAGTTTTCTCTCCCTGAGTTTGAAGAGTGAGTGAGTGAGTGAATCAGTTAGGACACTTCCTTTCCGGTCCCCCCCCCCAGAATTTCACCCCTCCCCATGAGCCCCGTAAATTGAATTTAAGAAAAAAAACGATCGAACATCTATTTACTTATCTTTTAAGCTGATTTCCGCTGAGTTTCAAACTCCTCACCTATGTCGTTTAAGAGATACACGCTCCGTTAGGAATCCTTCAACCCCCACTTTTCATCCCTTTCACCTCTTAATATACACCACATCAAAAAACCCTCAGACACATGTCTTCTTATTTTTTATGTGTTCATATGCCGAGTAACACATCCCCCAATGAAACCAATCGGGAGTTAATGTTATTCAATGAAATGCAGGTTTAACCCCCTTAAGACCCCCTGAATATCCGAAAATCCTCCCTTAGTGGACGGTTCCGACATACAATGATCATATTCCCCGAAATGTCATGTGTCTAACTTCAATAATTTTGGCTGGGCGATGGTGAGTGAGTCAGGACATTTTCTCTCAATTTCCTATTTTCAGAATTTCACCCCTCCCCAAGAACCCCTTAATTTGGGTTTATGAAAAGGTCTGTCGAACACCTATTTACTTATTTTTAAGCAGTTTTTTTCCCTGAGTTTGATGAGTGAGTCTGTCAGTCAATCAGTTAGGACACTTTCTTTCCTGTTTTTCCCCCCCAGAATTTCCCCCTCCCTATTGGCCCCTTAAATTGGATTTATGAAAAAACGGTCAAACACCTATTTACTTATTTTTTAAGCTGATTTTTTTCCACTGAGTTTCAAACTCCTCGCCTATGTCGTTTAAGATATACACGCTTCGTTAGGAATCCTTCAACCCCCACTTTCCACCCCTTTCACCTCATAATATACTTCACATCGAAAAACCCTCAGACTCATGTCTTCTTATTTTTAATGATTAGTGTATATGCCGAGTATCACATCTCCCAATGAAACCAATCGGGAGATATTGTTATTCAATGAAATGCAGGTCTATCCCCTTAACACCCCTTTAGAACCTGAATATCCAAAAATCCTTCCTTAGTGCGCGTTTTCGACTTACCACGAACATATCCCCAAAATTTCATGATTCTAACTTTAATAGTTTTGGTTTGTCGATGAGAGTGAATATCCAAAATTCCTTCCTTAGTGGACGTTCTTCTTCCAGAATTTCACCCCTCCCCATGAGCCCCTTAAATTGGATTTATGAAAATACGGTCGAACACCTATTTATTAAATTATTTATTTGTGTATTTATTTATTTATTTATTTATTATTATTAAGCTGATTGTTTTCCTCTGAGTTTCAAACTCCTCGCCTATGTCGTTTAGGAGATGCATGCTCCGTTAGGAATCCTTCAACCCCCACTTTTCACCCCTTTACTCTTAATATACATTACATCGAAAAATCATTAGACATGTGTCAGCTTATTTTTAATGATTGGTTTATATGCCAAGTATCACATCCCCAAATGAAACCACTCGTGAGATATTGTTATTCAATTAAATGCAGGTTTACCCCCTTAACACCCATTTAGAAGCTGAATATCCAAAAATCTTTCCTTAGTGGACGTTTTCGACATACAATGAACATATCCCCAAAATTTCATGTTTCTAACTTCTATAATTTTGGCTGGGCGATGATGAGTGAGTGAGTCAATCAGGTCATTTTCTTTCAATTATTTTTACCAGAATTTTACCCCTCCCCATGGGCCCCTTAAATTGAATTTATGAAGAAACGCTCGAACACCTATTAACTTATTTTTAAGCTGTCTTTTTCCCCTGAGTTTGATGAGTGAGTGAGTTAGTCAGTCAGTTAGGACACTTTCTCTCCTTTTTTCGCAGAATTTCACCCCACACCATCGGCCCCTTAAGTTGAATTTATGAAAAAACGTTCGAACACCGATTTACTTAATTTTTAAGCTGATTTTTTCCGCTGAGTTTCAAACTTCTCACCTATGTCTTTTAAGAGATACACGCTCCGTTAGGAAACCTTCAACCCCCACTTTTCACCCCTTTCACCTTATAATATACACCACATCGAAAAACCCTTAGACACATGTCTGCTTATTTTTAATGATTAGTTTATGTGCCGAGTATCACATCCACAAATGAAACCACTCGTGATATATTGTTATTCAATAAAATGCAGGTTCAACCCTCTTAAGACCCCTCTAGAACCTGAATATCCGAAAATCCTCCCTTAGTGTACGGTTTTGACATACAACGAACATATCCCCAAAATGTCATGTTTCTAACTTCATTAATTTTGGCTGGGCGATGATGAGTGAGTGAGTGAGTCAGGATATTTTCTTTCATTTCATTTTCTCCAGAATTTCACCCCTCCCCATGAACCCCTAAAATTTGATTTATGAAAAAGAAACTGTCGAATACTTATTTACTTATTTTTAAGCAGCTTTCACTCCCTGAGATTGAAGAGTGAGTGAGTCAGTCAATCAGTTAGGACACTTTCTTTCCTGTCCCCCCCCCTCAGAATTTCACCCCTTCCCATGCAGGTTCAACCCCCTTAAGACGCCTCTAGAACCTGAATATCCGAAAATCCTCCCTTAGTGTACGGTTTTGACATACAACGAACATATCCCCAAAATGTCATGTTTCTAACTTCATTAATTTTGGCTGGGCGATGATGAGTGAGTGAGTGAGTGAGTCAGGACATTTTCTTTCATTTTTTTCTCCAGAATTTCACCCCTCCCCATGAACCCCTTAAATTTGATTTATGAAAAAGAAACTGTCGAACACTTATTTACTTATTTTTAAGCAGTTTTCACTTCCTGAGATTGAAGAGTGAGTGAGTCAGTCAATCAGTTAGGACACTTTCTTTCCTCTCCCCCGTCCCCTCCCCCCGAATTTCACCCCTTCCCATGGGCCCCTTAAATTGGATTTATGAAAAAAATAACGGTCAACACCTATTGACTTATCTTTTAGGCTGATGTTTTTCCGCTGAGTTCAAACTCCTCGCCTATGTCGTTTAGGAGATACACGCTCCGTTAGGAATTCTTCAACCCCCCACTTTTCACCCCTTTCACCTCATAATATACACCACATCGAAAAAACCCTCAGACACGTGTCTTCTTATTTTTAATGATCAGTTTATATGCCGAGTATCACATCCACAAATGAAACCAATCCGGAGTTATTGTTATTCAATGAAATGCAGGTCCTACCCCCTTAACACCCCTTTAGAACCTAAATATCCGAAAAACCTCCCTTAGTGGACGGTTTGGACATATAATGATCATATCCCCAAAATGTCTTGTTTCTAACTTCAATAATTTAGGCTGGGCGATGATGAGTGTGTCAGGACTTTGTATCTTTCAATTTTCTTTTTTCAGAATTTCACCCCTCCCCATGGGCCCCTTAAATTCGATTTATGAAAAAACGGTCAAACACCTATTTACTTATTTTTTAAGCTGATTTTTTTCCGCTGAGTTTCAAACTCCTCGCCTATGTCGTTTAAGAGATACACGCTCCGTTAGGAACCCTTCAACCCCCACTTTTCACCCCTTTCACCTCATAATGTACACCACATCGAAAAACCCTCAGACACGTGTCTTCTTATTTTTAATGATACGTTTATATGCCGAGTATCACGTCCCTCAATGAAACCAAGCCGGAGATATTGCTATTCAATGAAATGCATGTGTACCCCCTTAAGACACCTTTAGAACCTGAATATCCAAAAATCCTTTCTTAGTGCGCACTTTCGACTTACCACGAACATATCCCCAACATTTCATGTTTCTAACTTTAATAGTTTTGGCTGGGCGATGATGAGTCAGTCAGTCAGTCAGTCAGTCAGGACACTTGTTAGCCTACTTTCGATTTTTGCAAAAAATGAAAGTAGACTTTTGAGATCAACACAGGGCGAAAAAAGTGTGTCTGTCTGTGTGTGTGTATGTGTGTGTGTGAGTCTGTGTGTGTGTCTGTGTGTGTGTGTGTGTGAGTGTGTGTACTCTGAATGTCTGTCCCCCCCCTATCAATTCGAATACGGTGAATGCGAATTGAACGAAATTTGGTACAAAGGTAGCACTAGCAAAGGACACCTCAGTGTCATGTTTTATATCGCCGCCATCTTGACGGAAACGTAATGGCGGCCACTCAAATGTTCAAAGCTTAAATCAAATTACTACTAACCTAATCATACGATCTCTACCAAATTTTGCAACAACATACCTTTATGGGGGGAGCATCCTTTGACCAAACTAATAAGTCATCAGCGTAATAGTTTGCGGATGGTGGCCATATTTTTGTGAAAATCGATTCCCCCTATTAATTCGAACACGATGCAACCGAATGGAACGAAATTTGGTACAGAGGTAGTACTAACAAAAGGCACCTCAGTGTCATTTTTTATATCGCCGCCATCTTGACGGAAACGTAATGGCGGCCACACAAATGTTCAAAGCTTAAATCAAATTACGATTAACCTAATCATCCGATCTCTACCAAATTTTGCAACAACATACCCTTATAGAGGAAGCATCCTTTGACCAAATGAATAGGTCATTAGCCTAATAGTTTGCGAATGGCGGCCATCTTTGTGTGAAAATCAATTCCCCCTATTAATTCAAACACGGTGAAACCGAATGGAACGAAATTTGGTACAGAGGTAGCACTAGCAAAGGGCATCTCAGTGTCATGTTTTATATCGCCGCCATATAGACAGAAACGTAATGGCGGCCACACAAATGTTCAAAGCTTAAGTTAAATTACGACTAACATAACCATCCGATCTCTACCAAACTTTGCAACAACATACGTTTATGGAGGGCTCCTTTGACCAATCTAATAGGTAATTAGCCTAATAGTTTGCGGATGGCGGCCACCCTTATGTCAAAATTGATTCCCCCTATTAATTCCAACACGGTGGAACCGAATGGAACGAAATTTGGTACAGAGGTAGCACTAGCAAAGGGCACCTCAGTGACATGTTTTATATCGCCGCCATCTTGACTGAAACGTAATCGCAGCCACACGAATGTTAAGAGCTTAAATAAAATTACTATTAACCTAATCATCCGATCTCTACCAAATTTTGCAACAACATACCTTTATGGAGGGAGCATCCTTTGACCAATCTAATAGGTCATTCGCCTAATAGTTTGCGGATGGCGGCCATCTTTGTGTCAAAATCGATTCTCCCTATTAATTCAAACACGGTGAAACCGAATGGAACGAAATTTGGTACAGAGATAGCACTAGCAAAGGGCATCTCAGTGTCATGATTTATATCGCCGCCATATTGACAGAAACGTAATGGCGGCCACACAAATGTTCAAAGCTTAAATCAAATTACGATTAGCCTAATCATCCGATCTCTAGCAAATTTAGCAACAACATACCTTTATGGAGGGAGCATCCTTTGACCAAACTAATAGGTCATCAGCCTAATATTTTGTGGATGGCGGCCATCTTTGTGAGAAAATCGATTCCCCTTATCAATTCGAACACGGTGAAACCGAATGGAACGAAATTTGGTACAGAGGTAGCACTAGCAAAGGGCACCTCAGTGTCATGTTTTATATCACCGCTATCTTGACGGAAACGTAATCGCGGCCACCCAAATGTTAAAAGCTAAAATTTAATTACGACCAACCTAATAATCTAGTCTCTACCAAATTTTGCAACACCATATCTTTATGTGGGAAACATATTCAGACCAAACTGCAAGAACATCAGACCAATAGTTTGCAGATGGTGGCCAAGTATGTGTGCAAATCGATTCCCCCTATCAATTCAAACACGGTGAAACCGAATTAAACGAAATTTGGTACAGAGGTAGCACTAGCAAAGGGCACCTCATATTCATGTTTAATATCCCTATAGCACGTTGTATTTCAACAAGCTACTACAACCAACATTCAATCATACTCCTTGAAAAGGACAAAGAGTTATAACAATACCCATGCATTTAGGAGAAAGTGGGCTATATGTTCTTTACTGAACATCTTGTTTTTATATAAGAGATTACAAATTAATCTAGAATGTCAGGTAATGGCCTATACGTATGTAAAGTTTAGAGCTGTTGGCTTGCATACTTTCTGATATATAGGTATTAGGGGGAAAAATAGGGGGAGCATTTATTAACAGTTGGCAGCCCTGGCTGCTCTTATGAATACGCATAGTAATATCAGTTATCCTACACAAAACACATACGAAATTTGGTTGAAAACCATTTGTTGGTATAGAAGTTACTGTACATGCATTTAAAATTGGACCTATCAGCAGGCGTAGAATAATTAGTTACATCAAATTACTTTAGAACTATACGTTTGCGAAGTTTAGAGCTATTGGCTTGCATACTTTCTGATATATTGGTATTAGGATGAAGGCAATTAGTTCCGTGAAGAACTAAATAGCCTATTTTCGTATGACCTACTTATGTTGGTTGGTTCCTTAGTTTAGGGGCTGCGACGACGCGGTCATGTAGCCCCGTGCACTTTGGGTGTGTGTAGAATCTGTCTGATAACCAGTGTTAATTGTGATGGCTGTATTAGTGTGTGTAATCAGTTTTTTAATTCAAGTAAGGACTGCAGACAATAAATTAAGTAGTTCCTGCTATTGCTACCAAATGCTACCATCCACGATACCTAGCTAGCGGACTTGGCTCCTAGATAGCATAGCAGTCAACACCTGGCGGTGAACGTTGGGTCTAACAGAGCGTTATGCATTCTAACCTACAAATTTTGGCTTCACACAAGTTTAGTTAGTGGAAGGTTCTTTCTCATGTCATTAATCTCTAACATGGGACCGCCGGCTTTACTTCCCCTCCGACGGAAGGCATACTGAAGGATTTTAACGCTCTTAAAAAGATCTGACGACTTCGGCTGGGTTTGAACCCGTGATCTTGGGCATACAAACTCACCATGCTTCCGACTGCATAGGCTATATAGGCTGTACAGTATGAAAACAGTCTATTTAGTTCTTCAAGGAACAACTTGTTGCAAAATGTGAAAAGTAGGCTAAAAATAGAAAAAAATATTCCATTAAAATATGCACTTATATGTTTTATGTGTACTTGGATGTTCTTGGTCACTATCAGATTCCTCACATCCATCACACATAATGTAGACATTGTCTAGCACTTTAAGGCACTTCACATGGTACCAGACATTATAAAACTGTCACTCCATCCATTCGCCTCCATTTTTCTGTTGGGCGTCATCCGCATAGGATCTACCACACGCACCACTGACATCATCGTCCTTTTTCTGGAGTCCGGAGTTAGAACTAGACCAATTTACAGTGTTTAACACACTATCTTCACTTCGAGATCGGGTGGCATAAGGAATGGCTTTCCAATTATTACAAGGTTTCACTTCCTGGGTCGACTAAAAAATTTGTGCAATAACCTAATCCTTTAGTGTACTCCACGGGATACTAAACTTTTACTGGCCTTGTGTACTGTCTATTCTTCTTCCTTCACCAACCGCAATGCTTCTTCAGCTGTGTAGGAGTGCCCAACGTCCAACCTTAAAAAAATGTACCTATTGCTAAGCTCACACACATTCCACGCGTTACACTACATGTACGGTATGTAAGTTTTATATGCGAATGGTCTGTATGTTTACCTCTTTTGTTGTTTGAGTCTTCTGTCTTTCGACTGGTTTGATACAGCTATCTATGCTTCCCTGTCCTGAGCTAATCGTTTCATCTCTACATAGCTACCACACGCTGCATCCGAGGAAATCTGTTTAACATATTCTAACCGTTGTCTACTCCTACTGTTCTTATCATAAACCCTTCCTTCTATAACTAAGTTTGCTATTCCTGGGTGTCTTAGAACGTGTCCTACCAACCTATCTCTTCTTCATTAGCAGTCGTCCGAAACATCTCCCCTCTCCCACTCGTCTTAATACCTCCTCATTCGTAACCCTATCTACCCATCTGATCTTGATCATTCTCCTGTAATACCACATTTCAAACGCTTCAATTCTCCTCTTTTCTGCTGCTCCAATAGTCCAAGTTTCACTTCCATAGAGCACTACGCTCCAGAAAAAGGCTTTCAAAAATGACTTCCTAATACCTAAATCTATATTCGATGTCAACAGATTCCTTTTCTGTAGAAATGGTTTCCTTGCTTGTGCTAACCTACCTTTTATATCCTCTTTGCTTCGTCCATCACAGAAGTCTCCGACTTCCCGCAGCGTTTCACCTGCCAATTTGATGTACATAGAGGTTTCTGATTTATTTCAGCTGCATTCCAATATTTTGTTTTACATTTATTAATTTTCATCATGAATTCTTTCCTCATGACAGAATCCATAACATTTAAAAGAAGAGCCAGGAAAGGCAGATAGAAAAGGGGAAGAGGAAAGGGACCACCCCAGAGGCAATGGAAAAAGGGAGAAAAAACGGACCAGCTCAGGAATCCCTCGGAGTCACCAACTCCCTAACTCACCAGCGTGGTCCCTTGAGGTTGTAGCACTATCCATGGTGCACCAGAAGTGGTGGAGCTATACACACCCTGCCTCCTTAAGGGCCTTGAGCAGAAGACAGGAGATATGAAGAGAACAGAAAAAGTCTAACCCCTCGAAGAATGAGGGATCAGGAAAGATGAGACAAGGGCTAATTAAGGCGGGAAAGTAAAAGACTCCCTAGGCCTCGGATACTCTAATAGCGTCGGGGTTGGAAAAGAACAAGAGTTGACCAAGGGTGGTCGATAGAAAAGTTGACAGAGAGGAGCCCGGCACAAGTACGTGGAAGCAATGCCAGACTCAGCTTGAGCCCCGTGGTCGCCAACCCACGTCCCACTAGCCATAGGCCTCGCGGGGAAGTCTCAAATGAAAACATATGTAGCTTATGTTATACAAACATTATCCACCACTTTGATGTCTTCCTGGTTTATTGTTTATGTCCTGGAGCAGGGGGATGACAGTTCATAGGGAGCGCGAGGGTCGGGGTAAGGCCCTGTACTGGATGTTCTGCCAACTAATGAAGAATTAATTTTAGCACTAAGGTTCCGTAGTTGGCACTCATGAACGTTCACATCAAACCGACTGGCGAAAGCGGGAATTGTCTGTTATCATTGATTTTCCTCGTGGTGTTGTAGGTTGTTTTGATTTGTTCAGTATTTTGATTGTTTATTTGAATTGAATTGAATTGAGAGTCAATCATGCCCCTGCAAGGGAGGAAAAATTGCCAAGCACCGGGATGTAAGAATTATAATGATAGTAAGAACAATACGGCAATTTTCATCTTCCTGGTGTTGACCATGTGTAAAACTAGTGGGCAATATGGACTACTCTCGAATAAAAATATATAGAGAATAAATGTGTGCATTTCATCTCTTGTATGTTTTCTTACCCATTCTCCTTTGCATTGCAATAAAATTTGAGGTTTAGGGCTACGGGGAGGGGTGGGTGGCAGCGGGCATGCTAGGCAAAAAGTGAGGTTATAGCAATGTAGTGTGTGCATTTGGACAGTTTTCTTTATATTCAACGAATATCCCAACAATTCTGTAGAGTATGAGATCATTTTTAATTAGCCTAGAGGTGAATTAAGCTCTAGAACGGCATAACTGTGTCCTTCGTGACAAATCTATTGCCAACATTGATATATATCAAAATGTATTATTTTCCTATCTGGACGTATATTTCAGCGCCTCGCGAAAGGCGCAGTTATGTTTGTGTTATTTTCATCAATAATCAATAACTCATCGCATAACATACTGTTCATTTACGTGTAATAAAGGCTACATTCATATGGCTTTTTACTTTTTATGTTGCCAGACTTGCCAGTACAATTCATAGCCTCAGGCGGTGTTCTCTCTCGGAAATTCTATAACCAAAAGTGACGAATCTCTTATACTTACATGATCCTTGTCCTGGAGGGCTGTAAAGATCTGCAGGTACCGAGGCACTGATGACGCTACCAGGGGGTTGTAGTGACGTAATGGCTGGTGTGGGTGCATTTCTTTGGCATCGCGTGACGAAGCTTGTTTGCTTCACAATTTGAACCGCTCCCCGCCACTCTTCCGGCCTGGAATTGGCGCTGCTCATATTCTCGTTATCTCGCAATAACAAGTGACAGACGATGATGGATTTCACCTCCAGTTAGAAGGAGCCCAATCAAACTGGGAATCAAGAATAATGAAATCAACGCAGGGGGGCAGGAAATTTTACATTCGCTACCACGCTAACTTCAACGTAATAGTTACTAACACATGTTCCGCTTGAGCACCCGTCACTCCATTAGAGTGGACTTATCAGCTCATTCCCCTTAATGATTTTATTATTCTACAAAGTTTCTCCACGAATTTATTATTACTAGACTGAGGAACGATATTCAAATGCAGTCTGCATATTTCATTCGAACTGATATTAAATGCTACACAACTATAGTTCATATATTTTATTCGAGCTGATATTAAATGCTACTCAACTATAGCTCATATAATTAATTCGAGCTGATATTAAACGCTACTCAACTGTATATCATCTATTTTATTCGACGTAATATTAAATACTACTCAACTATAGCTCATATAGTTTATTCGAGCTGATATTAAATGCTACTCAACTATAGCTCATATATCTTATTCGAGCTGATATTAAAGCTACTCAACTATAGCTCATATATCTTATGCGAGCTGATATTAAATGCTACTCAACTATAGCTCATATAGTTTATTCGAGCTGATATTACATGCTACTCAACTATAGCTCATATAGTTTATTCGAGCTGATATTAAATGCTACTCAACTATAGCTCATATATCTTATTCGAGCTGATATTAAATGCTACTCAACTATAGCTCATATAGTTTATTCGAGCTGATATTAAATGCTACTCAACTATAGCTCATATAGTTTATTCGAGCTGATATTACATGCTACTCAACTATAGCTCATATATCTTATTCAAGCTGATATTAAATGCTACTCAACTATTGCTCATATATCTTTTTCGAGCTGATATTAAATGCTCCTCATCTATAGCTCATATATTTTCTTAGAGCTGATATTAATTGCTACTCATCTACAGCTCATATACTTTATTCGAGCTGATATTAAAAGCTACTCAACTATAGCTCATATATCTTATTCAAGCTAATATTAAATACTACTCAACTATACCTCATATATTTTATTCGAGCTTATATTAAATGCTACCCAACTATCCCTGTTATTTGTAACTATTCAGTCGGTCAACATGAATTTGCCCAGTTACTGTGTGGGGTGCAATGTGTATAATTTATAAATAATATGTATTTGTTTATGATCACTATTATAAAAGGGCAAATTTTTAGGATTACACGTTTCGACTTGCAAGCGGTCATCATCAGAGCTTGATCACTGTCGTATGTAGTTCACTTAATTTATCACTACAAGCGCTAGTGTCGAACCATGCATGGTCAAATCAAAACCGAAATAACTACTTCCGTTTTGACTAATAAATCATGCACACCAACAGTTAGAACATATCATTTGAGGCTTAAATCTAACATTACGAGCGCTAGTGTCGACCCATACATGGTTAAATCAAAATCGAAATATCTACTTCTGTTTTGAGAAATTCAAATATCTGCTTACCAAATATTGAAGATAATGAATGAAAGAATTGATTAAAACAATCAAGCATTAATTTTATTTAAATCTGCAAAACAAGTTCCATTTTAAAAACATAATTTAAGCGCAAAGTAATTTTCAAAAAATTATTTTGAAATGTGATAGAGCTTTTCAAAACACGCATTTTGACACTTTTCTAGCTTTTCAACTTTCGGCGCGATTGTTAAAATATTAGGTTAACTTTGGTGAACTTTACATTTTTTAGCCTACTTTTCACATTTTGCAAAAATGAGGAAAAAGTAGTAGACTTATGAGATCGATCCGGGAAAATGTGTGTCTGTCTGTCCTTCTGTCTGTCTGTCTGTCCTTCTGTATGTATGTCTGTCTGTCCTTCTGTATGTCTGGCTGTGTGTGTGTGTGTGTGTGTGTGTCCCTATCAACTCCTAAATGGCTCCAGCAATCGAAACCAAATTTAGTATGAGTGAATATCTCAAGCCCATATGTGAAAATAATGTCAGTGCTACCAACTGCTGAAAAAAACGCAGTAGAAATTTGAGCTCCATGTTGGATATCATGGAAGGTATGCATTGGAGCTATTCCAAAATTGGCACTCATGTAGATAATACTATTTCAGTTTAATTTCCAGGAGGCCATACATGACAGTAATGCCAAAATAATGTTAAGCCTTCTGATAGTTCCAATTTTTAAATGCATATAACTTCTACACTATTAATTGGATTTCGACCAAATTTTGTGTGTAATATGTGTACATAAACAGATATGACTATACGTATTCTTAAGAGCATTCAGGGCTGCCAACTGTTAATAAATGCTGTCTATAGTTTTTACCCTAATATCAATATATCAGAAAGTATGCAAGCCAACAGCTCTATACTTTGCACACGTATAGCAACTGACACTCTAGATTAATTTGGAGTAATTAATATAAGTCAGTGCTGCCGACACGATTCTATGCTTGCTGATAGGTCCAATTTTAAAATACATGTAACTTCTATACTAACAAATGGATTTCATCCAAAATTGGCACAACAAGATATACTATTTCCGATTAGTCTATTTCTAACCAGCACATGCTTTTACTGCATGTAACGTCCATTGGACCTATTAGGGTACATTATACCAGGAATATTTCGAACTAATTAGCCATTTCGATATTACCAACTTAATTTCGTCTTCTTCTAGATAGGTTCATATACTGTAGAATAATCATTGGCATGAAAAGTAGGCTCTTTAGTTCGTCACGGAACTTCTTGTTATAAACTAGACCCCGAGTGCTCTTAGTGACATTTAAAACATGTTTTCAACATTAAAAGTACTCCTTTTGGATAAGTATAATTAATAATTATATTAATAATTATAAGCTAATAATAATAATAATAATAATAATAATAATAATAATAATAATAACAATGAAATTCAAATACCTTGGCTCCACTAACACGAACGATGGATGCCTCGACAAACATTCTATGTAGCGGTTGGTTTTTACGGCCGGTTGCCTTTCCTGACGCCAGCCTCATGAGAGGAGTTAATGATAGATGAAATGAATGAAACTGGGCAGGATGTGGAAGGAAGCGGCCGTGGCCTGTCAGAAAGTAACGTCCCAGCATTTGCCTGGAGTTTAAAATGGAAAACAACGGGAAACCATTTCAAGGACGGCCGACGGTGGGACTCGAACCCACGTCTACCAAGTCCGCAAATAGCTTGGCGCCATGGCCTAGCGCTGCGCGTTAGCGAGCGTAGCCACTGCTGACGGTATTTTTTTTAAATTTAATTAGTTTATAAATACTATAAGTGTATATTATTAAATACTACTAATATAATAATAATAATAATAATAATAATAATAATAATAATAATGATTATTATTATTATAAAATAATAATATTAATAACTATGGGCTTGGTGAAACCAATGGTCGCTACTAGGTTAGACGATGGTCTGGGTGAAAACATTGGTCGCTACTAGGTTAGACGATGGTCTGGGTGAAGACATTGGTCGCTACTAGATTAGACGACGGCCTGAGTGAAAACATTGGTCGCCACTAGGTTATACGACGGTCTGAGTGAAAACATTGGTCGATACGACGATCTGGGTGAAAACATTGGTCGCTACTAGGTTAGATGACAGTCTGAGTGAAAACATTGGTCGATACGACGATCTGGGTGAATATATTGGTCGCTACTAGGTTAGACGACGGTCTGAGTGAAAACATTGGTCGATACTAGGTTATACGACGGTCTGAGTGAAAACATTGGTCGATACGACGATCTGGGTGAAAACATTGGTCGCTACTAGGTTAGATGACAGTCTGAGTGAAAACATTGGTCGACACGACGATCTGGGTGAATATATTGGTCGCTACTAGGTTAGACGACGGTCTGAGTGAAAACATTGGTCGATACTAGGTTATACGACGGTCTGAGTGAAAACATTGGTCGATACGACGATCTGGGTGAATATATTGGTCGATACTAGGTTATACGACGGTCTGAGTGAAAACATTGGTCGATACGACGATCTGGGTGAATATATTGGTCGCTACTAGGTTAGACGACGGTCTGAGTGAAAATATTGGTCGCCACTAGGTTAGACGACGGTCTGAGTGAAAACATTGGTCGCTACTAGGTTAGATGACAGTCTGAGTGAAAACATTGGTCGCTACTAGGTTAGATGACAGTCTGAGTGAAAACATTGGTCGATACGACGATCTGGGTGAATATATTGGTCGCTACTAGGTTAGACGACGGTCTGAGTGAAAATATTGGTCGCCACTAGGTTAGACGACGGTCTGAGTGAAAACATTGGCCGCTACTAGGTTAGATGACAGTCTGAGTGAAAACATTGGTCGCTACTAGGTTAGAGGACGGTCTGACTGAAAATATTGGTCGCTACTAGGTTAGACGACGGTATGGGTGAAAACATTGGTCGCTGCTAGGTTATACGATGGTCTGAGTGAAAACATTGGTCGCCACTAGGTTAGACGATGGTCTGAGTGAAATAATTGGTCGCTACTAGGTTAGACGACGGTCTGAGCGAAAACATTGGTCGCTAATAGATTAGACGATGGTCTGGGTGAAAACGTTGGTCGCTACTAGGTTAGCCGATGGTCTGGGTGAAAACATTGGTCGCTACTAGGTTAGATGACAGTCTGAGTGAAAACATTGGTCGCTAATAGGTTAGACGACGGTCTGAGTGAAATCATTGGTCACTACTAGGTTAGACGATAATTTCATAATAATAATAATAATAATACCTGTACGATAATCACAGCTTGTAATACAATCAACGGGGTCTGGGGCGTAAACCCCACGTTAGGTTTGTGTTTGTAAGCTATGAAACATAGAATTTAACATTTATGCATTGTTTGAAGATTTAGTGTCATCCATGACGTTATGGATGCGGCCATTTTGTTTCTATGAGAATTTTGTAGTGTATTGTATCGCGATCCATACTATTCCCAAAATATCTAGGGAGGAAAAATGAACAGATAACCATTTATCCAAGAATAAACCCTACTAGGTTGATGTTGATTCAGTAAATAGCTTTGTTACATCGTGCTCATGTTGCCCCATGTACTTGGGTGTGTGAGGAATTCAGATGAGTGTATTTTTTTATTTGTGGGCTAAAAAGGAGGCGGCCGTGGTCATTATTCAGGTACCGTTATTGTTTCAATTGAGGGGCTTAGACACCGTGGTCATTTTGCACCGTGTACTTGGGTGTGTGAGTGTGTGTAAATTTGTCTGATAGCCTGTGTTACTTAGATTATTGTATGTATTTGTAATTTAGGCGAGGATTGGGAAAGAGACGGCCGTGACTTAAGTAAGGAACCATACCGACATTTGCCTGGAGTAGAAGTGGGTAAACCACGGAAGACCACTTCCAGGATGTCTGAGATGGTAATCGAACCCACCTCTTCTCAGTTTTGCCTCCAAATGGCCATGCGTACCCCATTCCAGCACTCACACCAGATTAAATTAAATTGGCAGAGCCGGGAATCAAACTCGGATCTCCGGAGTGACAGCCAAGAATGCCAGCCATTGCACTAGGAGGAAGGTCTATTTAGGTACCAACCCAGCATTCGCGGGGTGGGAAGGTAACCCTTCTATTCTCAGTTCCAACGCTTAGGGCAGAATACAGTTTATTGCTGGAGCCGAGCATGGAACCCAAGATATCATGGTTGGTTGGTTCCTCAGTTTAGGGGCTGCGACAAGGTGGTTATGTAGCCCCGTGGGTGTGTGTAGAATCTGTCTGACAACCGGTGTTAATTGTGATGGCTGTATTAGTGTGTGTAACTGTTTTAATTCGAGACATTAAATTTTTTCAAGTAGTTCCTACTTTTGCCGCCAAACGCCACTATCAACCACTACTAGTTCAGAACTTGGTTACCAGATGCCACCGCAGTCGGCTCCTGACGACGAACATTGGAACCTAAGAGCGTTAATCAAATATTTAACCTATAGTTAAGCTTCACACAGTTGTAATTAGTGGAAGGTTCTTTAACATGCCATAAATCTATGACACGGGACCGCAGGTTTTACTTCCCCTCCGAAGGAAGGCATACTGAGGGATTTTTAACGCTCTTAAAAATTCCGACGACTTCTTCCAGGTTTGAACCCGCGATCTTGGGCATAGAAGCTCAGCATGCTACCAAGTACGCCACCGAAGCCCCAAGAACTCAGTCTCAATACGAACCAAGAGACCACAGAAGGTGAGTTTCATAATAGCACATTATGCAATGAGCCTATAATGGCAATAATTAAGAAACGAGTATGTTTATAAAACGAGCGTAGCGAGTTTTATAATTTTCATACGAGTGTCTTAATTACCATTATGGGCAAGTTACATAGGACTGTTTTTGTTCGACGATAATTATAACTATTTTATGTTCGAACATACAGTAAATATTCGTAAATATCTGTCGAGATTTCACCAGTTTTATGTACTGAACAGAGCGCATGGGACGCGGAGAATACCTTGTATTTGACCATGGCCTCCTGGAATACCTCACTATGACACTCGCCACGCAGTGAAATTTAAAATAGGGGGCCATGGAAGTGAGCGCAGGTGCGATTCTATCCTCACCTAATTGGTCACACAACTGGTTCTTGAGCTCTGATTGGTGGGAGAAACTGTATCATAATGAAAACTTTTACTAAATTAAAATGAGGCTCATTATAGTACAGTTTTCTGACATACATGTATAATATTTAGCCTACATTTCGCCAGGGTCGAACGTAAACGTCACTTGAGTATAGCCTACTCATTACGGGTAGTAAGGACTGTGGCGGATCCAGACCTTGCGGGGCCCTGAGAGATATGACAAGGTGGGGCCCACAACAATAGGAAATTTAAAAATATCACATCAAACGGAAAGTAGTTTGGTAATAATAATAATAAAATAAAGAATAGTTACAATATTTTGAATACACTACAGTACATTTTTTAATAATATGAGGGAAACCTTTAAATCCCCTTGAAGAAGATTATGTAACTATGAGATATTAAAATATTACTTTGCGACATTTTTCCGGCTGAAGTCTTGTATTATTTCACGGAAATATAAACTTGCTAAACGGTCAAGGGAGGTCATAGCTGCACGAAGAAGAAGAAGAAGAAGAAGAAGAAGAAGGAAAAAAAGGATTATAAATTAGTTTGAAAAGTTTGAAAAATATAATTAATTAATTAAATACATTTTTAAAAATCCATGGTGTGGGGCCCCCCAGACCGCGGGGCCCTGGGCGGTTGCCCTCCTCGCCCCCCCCCCCCTAGATCCGCCTCTGAGTAAGGATATGAGGTCTGTCAACATGCTTTCCTCAGACAGTTAATTTTCCAATGAAATACGGTTTGAGCGAAGCTTTACTCAATTACATAAAGCAAGACATGGTTGAGATCTCTTTGAGTATTGGCAGTGGCCAAGCAAGCAAACATACTGTATTACATCTCTGGGGGCAAGGCAGGGAGCTGAAGTACACATGAGCAGTCCTTCTTAATAAACTGTTATGAACCTATCTGCCCCGGGGGCCATCTACATTTTATATTATGATCCTTCTCTCTCGTCATGTAGCTCCACCTCTTTTTATCAAACAACAAATGAAAACCGCGATGCGCGCAGGCGCTTCGCCCGGGTGGCTAATATACTCTAGTGATTGTCCCACCGCTCAATCCATGATATTATGACATCAAAGGGAGCCCTGTTTTAATTCCACTTTGTCTGCAAGGCAGTGCCTACACGCACAAGTGCTTGGCTAAGGCAATAAAATGGTAATTCCTGTTTGTCGTTGCTAATCAACCGAAAGGAACTGTCACAGGGAACATGCACCAATAAAATTTTCCGTGCCATTGGACGACAACTATATAGGTCTGAGAGGGGTAGTGGGGGTGGGAGTAGGGGTGGAGCACAAGATAGTAATACTGTGATGAAATTTGTTAATACAGTGAGCAGAGAGAAACGAGATGAGGGACGGGGGGGGGGTTGGAAATTGAAAATAAAGTCTTTGCTCTCTCCTGTGAAGGTTGAGTCCACATGAAAGTAAAGAGCGAAGCGGAGAGCGAGTTAGGTAACGAGGAGAGCAAAACAATTGAAGGAAGAGAACGGGCGAACGAGTTAGTTCATTAACTCGCCCCCACTACACCCTCCTTCAACCCCTCCCGCAGTCAAGCCGCGCTCAGACGTGGATGGAATACTGGGTGCAAGGCGCATGCGCTCTATCTGGTCAGCATCACCCACCAAATGATATAGAACAGTTTGTGAACGACTAGATTGAGGTTTAAAAAATCAAATGCTTCAGATAAGGAAGAAATGGTTTGAAACTACCCTCGGCAACGCCCACCTCCCTTCAATGATTAACCATTATAGTGCGAAGGAGCCAATCTATCGGTCTCGCTCTTATGAAACTGTTATTATTGTTATTTCCTATCAAGCAGTGCTATCATTGTTGTAACCAACATAACGTGTGAATATTCTCTCTCTGGATATAATAGTAGACTGCATTATGCAACGAGCATATAATGGCAATAATGAAGACACGAGTATGTTTATAAAACGAGCGTAGCGAGTCGGTTGACTTCTTCTTCTAGGGAATTGTGTGGGCTCAGCATTTGATCTCTACCCAATAACGAATCCCAAAGCTTTGCAACATTGTTAATCCTGAAGTAGCAGCAACAGATAGTGCACATACTATAAATAGGCTGTTACAGACGCTTTAAAATTAAAATGTATCGTATTATCAACTAGTTATTCTTGAAATTCGATGCGTATTGAATGCCAACGGAAGGCAAATCAATGTAGTCCCAAATAGAACACTAACGGCCGTCCTTGAAATGTTTTTCCGTTGTTTCCCCATTTTCAACACCAGTCAAATGCTGGGACGGTACCTTCTGACAGGCCACGATCGCTCCCTTCCATAGGCTATCCTTGCCAAGATTCATTCATCATCATCCATTCCATCTCTCATCCCGACGCGCAGGTCCCACATGGGCGTCGACTTAAAAGATCTGCACTCGGCCTCTCAGGTTGCCACACGACAAAAAAAGGATTAGAATTATAGCTTTCAGTCGGTCAACACGAAAATAATTCCAATTAGGCTACTGGAATATTAGAAAAATAATCCGAAATAAATTACGTGTGATTAAGATTTATATAATTGTTACGGTCTATTGAAGATGAGAAATGGGATGACATGTTTCGCTCGTCAAGAGAGCATTATCGAGAGCATTATCAGATACAAATATGCAAGACAAATAGCTCTACAAAACACAAGAAAATCCGTCCGAAAACTTAGTAAGTGTGGTAATTATCTATTATACAGGGTCATAGAAAAATGTTGCAGCAATTTCAAACAATCATATTTCCCGTTGTAATGGAGATAAATTAAGAATTCGACCTTTAAACTAATCAGGAACACATAGAGTTTTAGTTTTAGATGTGACTGCACACCACCCGTGACCTTCAGCCGATGAGCAGAATGATTGCGTGACAGGGAGTGTGATTGCAATGGCGACAGTTCAGCAGAAAGCACAGTGTGTGTTGTGGTTAGCGGAGATTAAATCTGTTATAACTGTTCAACGCACTTTCCGACGTGTTTATGGTAGGGATCGCCCTCATGCTAATAGCATTAGCCGGTGGTATGAACAGTTTCAGGAAACTGGCAGCGTTGACGTGAAGAAGTCCCTCGGACGCCCTAGAACGAGTGACGAATCAGTCGAGCGCACATAGAAGCATTATCTGGAATGAAAATCAACTTTTTGAGATGATGAATTTAACAAAAAGATACTCGTTTTAATATCTCAAACAGTTCCCGAGCTATAATATTTAGCCTACTTTTGATTTTTGCAAAAATGAAAGTAGACTTATGAGATCTACTCAGGGCCAAAAAATGTGTGTCTGTCTATGTGTGTGTGTGTGTGTGTGAGTGTTTGTACTCTGCATGTCTTTCCCCCACCCCACTATCAATTGGAATACGGTGAAACCGAATTGAATGAAATTTGGTACAGAGGTAGAACTAGCAAAGGGCACCTCAGTGCCATGTTTTATATATACTCGGGAACGTAATGGCAGCCACCCAAATGTTCAAAGCATTAATCAAATTACCACTAACCTAATCATCCAATCTCTACCAAATTTTGCAACAACATATATTTATATGGCGAGCGTCTTTTGACTAAACTACAAGGTCATCAGCTCATTAGTTTGCATATGGCGGCCATGTATGTGTGCAAATTGATTCTCCCTATCAATTCAAACACGGTGAAACCGAATTGAACAAAATTTGATACAGAGGTAGCACTAGCAAAGGACACCTCAATGTCATGTTTTATATCGCCGCCATCTTGACGAAAACGTAATGGCGGGGACCCAAATGTAAAAATCTTAAATCAAATTACGACCAAGCTAATCATCTGATCTCTACCAAATTTTGCAACATTATACCTTTATGTATGAAGAATCTTTTCACCAAACTACAAGGTCACCAGCCAAATACTTTGAAGATGGCGGCCATGTATGTGTGCAAATCGATTCCCCCTGTCTATTCAAACACGGTGAAACCGAATTGAACAAAATTTGGTACAGAGGTAGCACTAGCAAAGGGCACCTCAGTGTCCTGTTTTATATTGCCGCCTTCTTGACGGAAACGTAATGGCGGCCACCCTAATGTTAAAAGCTTAAATTAAATTACGACCAACCTAATAATATGATCTCTACCAAATTTTGCAACAACATACCTTTTTGTGGAAAGCATCTTTTGACTGAACTACAAGATCATCAGCCCAATAGTTTGCAGATAGCGGCCATGCAGATGTGCAAATCGATTCCCCATATCAATTCAAACACTCTGAAACTGAATTGAATCTTTTTTTTACAGAGGTAGCACTAGCAAAGGGCGCCTCATATTCATGTTTAATATCCATATAGCACGTTGTATTTCAACAAGCTACTACAACCAACATTCAGTTATACTCCCTGAAATGGACAAAGAGTTATAACAATACCCATGCATTTAGGAGAAAGTAGGCTATATGTTCTTTACTGAACATCTTGTTTGAAATTGCTGCAACCTTTATCGATGATCCTGTATAATACAGAGCTTTCCAAACTTTTTCGCATGGCGACACCCTATTAGCACACATAATTCTACATGACATCCATTTAATTATTGTGGTTATGAACATAGACTATTTTAACACAGGAGATTCATTTTAAAGAAATTAAAATATTTCATTGTATATTTATGATTTTCCAAGTATAATAGGCTATTTTCAACACCTCCTCATAGATACACAACTTGCACCTTAATGTTCCAATTCAGTGACTGCTATGAAGCGATTATTACACATCTGCTTTATATCGGGTCGGATGCAGGACAAATTCACACACATTTCCTCATCTAACATTCTCAAACTTCCACGTTCAACTGCTTTTGTATTAGCCATAACAGAAAACGCACTTTTACACGAATATATCGTAGAAAACTGTAACAAAACGTGACGGCTCTTTTACTCAGGTGAGTGAAATCTTGTTGATTACAAACCCAGAAGCTGTTTAATTCTGACTTTTGGTACTTAAGTTTTAAAGTTCCATCATTTCTTCCTCTTCGATAAGTTGAAGTTCACAAGAGCTGGAGGGTGCAAAAGGATTTCTTATCCAGTCATATTGGTTTACATCCAGTGTTGGAAAATATCCATCCACCCTCGATTTCAGTTGCATTAAATGATTATGAACGAGTGGTTGTATTTTGTCACTAATTCGATATTTAGATGTCAATGGAAACATCCCAAAATTGCTTTCACTTATTTTTCTCAACCATAAACCGACTCAGTCCCTAAAAGTGGCAATTTTTCCGTACCCTTGTAGTTTTTAAACATATCAGAGAGGAAAGCTAAGTTTGTTAGGTATTTTCTCACAGGTTCTTTAATCGTGTTCTATCCTGAATTTATACGAACGACGAATCTCATGACACCCTTGATGGTAGCATGCGACACCACGGGGTGTCACGACACCCTGTTCGGAAAGCACTGATATAATGTAACCGGTGGGCCTGATCGAGCACAATATATAATAATGAATGTTGTCTGTTTGTTCATCTTTTATGCGTTCATATACCAATCATCCGATTGCGATGAAACTTTGGAGAGTTCTAGTGCACGCTCCCAGGAATGTTTTTGAATTAGTACATCCATTTTACAAAAGTTTAGAGGCAGTTAACAGAAAAATAAAAATAAATATTTTGTATCCAAAAGCACTTCAACAAAGTTACAACGCCAACACTTTCTTTGATTAGCATTGCAACGCATGCCGGGTACAGCTGGTTACTGATATATATTACGGCATTAAGCACCGAAAAACGAACTATTTATTTTAATGTCGCAAAAACGTAGAAATGGCAATCCCATAAAGAAAGTTATGAGCCTTACAGTAGTCGCATATGACGTGTAACATCTGACATAGAAGAAACCTCACGTGAAATTGTTGATACACCGGTATTTTATAGTATTATTGGCACAAATATTAATCTATTGTAAGAGGGAGTGTTTTATAGATATTGTAGTTTATAATACGGAACTAGTTTTATTACATGATTTGTAGCGTCCACCAGCACTAGCCTAAATAAAGAATACGATATGGATCAACTAGATTAATAGACGCGACACGGCTCATAACCTTAAATTCATTATAACCAGGGCCTCTTGATTCACAGACCAACACGTAATTTCTTATGGATTCTGTTAAAATGAGTCATATTGATATGGTAAATATCGTTTAAAATGATAATCTGGTAGCAAAAATATCTACCCCGTCCGGGATACGAACCCGATATCTCTAGATTCACAGTCATAGGCGCTAACCCCACGGCTATTTCGATTACGCAAATATTGTGCACAAGATGGCGACTTATTTCCACGTTCCAATAATACTGCATTACGGAATTAAGTTTCATTTATATTTTGTTTGTTTCGATAATGTTCCTGAGTGAAATTATTTTAAAATGCCTTATGAATAGGCCCTCTTGTGAGTAAAGAGAATGCACAGCAATAGTTCATGAAGGCTTACTCAATTCTCGTATAACCACAGCGATTATATTATATTGATGACTGCATTACCGTTATGTGGGCTAATATTTGAATAGCCATTGTGCAGAAACATAATACCGGCAATGCCGACTACCTACAATGTTTGATGTTAAGGCATTTTACCATTTAAATACTGGTACGAAGATTTCGAACATGTACCATGTGCTTTGTTTCAATCACTTGAGACCAGAGTTCGTATGAGAGTTTACCGTTCAGTATGTCATATACATTCCACATTGGCGAGAGTACGTCATGGTATCAATTTCCGACACCGCGCGCTCATTGTTTCTCTTACCACTGCCAGCTGGATCTTACCATTGCCAGCTGGATCGATCGATCGAGTTGGCAGTGCGTATTACACTTCCGTTCGATCCACCACTGCCAGCTGGTGCCCCCTCGATCGTTCCGATCCACTTCCGTCCCATTTTTCAAAATCACTCCCACAAAAATATCCAGCAACCGAGTGGAAAGATGTTACAGATCAAAAGTCTTAATCTAAGAAAATGTAGCTACTATTGCTGTGATACACTTAAGCAGTAAGCCCTAAAACTACTGTAGAATTGTAAACTAATACTGTTTGCAGAAAAGAACTACAAGTAGGCTACTCTGTTGTGATGATAATATAATAATATCGTATGGCCTCGGGTGCCTGGTGCAAGCTTTGTTAATTGACACCCAGAGGGTGGCTTGCATGTCGAATTTCGTCGTTCCATCGAACGCTATGAAAGTCAAGGAGGTTAGATATCTAAACTCCTTGACACTACAGCGCTTTCAAGTAGAGAATGGAGGAACTTTGTGTTGGTGGAAAATCCCGAGATTAATTTTGCCATTGAATACGGCCTACTAAATTCAAATGGGTTCTTTAACATGCCAACAACGTATGGCATGAGTGTCGTGATTTTTGTCGCCTTTCAAAAATCACTTACCACGATCAGGAGCGAACCTGCAATCTTGGGGTTGGTAGTGCGACACTATAACCACTCACCCACCGTGGCAAGCTGTTGTGATGATTAAAAGCTGTAACTACAACATAAAATATTGCTGTCTACTACTAATGTGTTCAAAGATCTACTGTTGATACTTATAAAAAATCAAAAATATATTTATTTTCAAAAATGCTCCGTTATAGTAACAAAAGAGTCTTAAAAACACCCGTTAAGATTTTCTTTGAGTTCTTGATAATACATTCTGAGGGAAAGGTAAATAAAATATTGAAAATTAACATGGGTTGTATTGGACATTCTGGAGACTCCTAAAGAGGGAATTATTTCAAAGTTCAGCCATTGGACTTTTTTTTAGAAACACAAACAAATGAAGCTCTTATTATTTTGTATTATGCTGTATATTTCTTAGCCTAGTTTCATTTATAGGCTTATAAGATCACCTTTTGTCCCAGTGTGTATTTGTATGTGTCCGTGTGCCCCAATAAAATTTAAACGGCTGGAGCGATTTCAATCAAACTTGGTAAGGTCATAGTACTAGTTCCTCCAACCTCGACCGTGCCCTGCAAATTTTATTATGTCTCAACAATACAACATGGCGGTTGTGCGAAATATTTCACCTGCATTCTATATCTCTGAAAACATTACTGACATCACCCCGAAATTTTGTACGGTGATAGAGGACACATCTAGAAGTTCACCTATGTAACTTTTAAAAACCTGTTAAGTACAAAACGAATATGGCGGCCAAGCGAATTTAAAACATTTAAATAGACGTTTCTCGCTATTTAACCATCTGAGTGCAGTGAAACTGGTACAGCAAATATTTATAGGCTACACATTTTAATGCACTCACAACTAATTTAGTTCAATTGATTACATAACCTCAAGATGGCGGCTGTGAGAAATTTTAAAATTAAATTTGTATTTCGTGTGTCCTAATCATGCCATTGAAGTCAATGTTTGAATAATGACTGACTTACTTGAGGTTCGAGAGGTTCCAGATAAATGGAGAAGAGATTGAGACGGTGGCCGAGTTCCAGTATCTAGGTAGTATAATAACAGAAGATGGTGGTGCCCGCGCTGATGTCAAAAGCCGCAACCAGAAGGCAAACTCCACATTTGTCCAACTACACATGCACTATGGAAAGCACGTGCTATTCAACTAAGAACAAACTAAGAATTTTCCGCACAAATGTAAAAGCAGTCCTCCTGTATGGATGCGAGACCTGGAAAGCAACCACACAGATCAACAGGAGTTTACAGGTTTTCATCAACCGCTGCCTCAGAAGAATCCTGCGGATATATTGGCCAGATACCATTACAATTAGGAACTTTGAAGAGGACAGGAGAGACCCACATAAAACATCAGAGTAACGAGAAAATGAGAAAAGAGGATGCCATAGAGAAAGAAACACTTAGATGGAACCCGCAAGGAACAAGAAAAAGGGGAAGACCTAAGGTGACCTGGAAAAGAAGCGTGGAGGAAGAGATGAGGGAAGAAGGCAAATCCTGGGCAGATCTACAACAGATTGCCAGGAGAAGAGACCAATGGAGGATCTTTGTTGCAGCTCTTTGCTCAGAAAGGGGACACGTGACATAAGTTTGAATATTGAACCTACGCCATAATCCTCATTTAATAGTACATAACTCTATGGCCTACATATATAACAATCCAACATGGCGATCATGCGAAATATTTGAACGGTTCTCAATAGCTACAAATCTATTACAGCAACCAAACTGAAATTATGTATGTTGATAGAGGCTATTAACCTAAGAAGGCCTACGTAGGATATATGAAAATAGGCTATTATTTCTTCACGGAACTACTTGTTGGAAATTACTGTACTTCCGAAGCCTAGTAAAATGTAGGTAAAAATTGTGTTCAGTTGCCGACTACTGTGTGTCATGATCCGACTTTCCACTGAGTGAAAACTTCATACCGGGTGATTCAGCAGCCCCATTCAATATCGTTTGATGCAACCCAGTAACCCATATGATACTAATGCACCACAGGAGTAGCGAACTGTGCACTACCTCCCTTCTTATGAAGCGTACGTGCGCCTCTTAACTGCGAGAGATAAAAGCTCAATCAGCCTTTCACCTCCCTATAAAGGCTTTCGAAAAGATGGCACCAAGAGCCCGCTGATGAGCCAGCTTGGTGTTCCTCGGCGAAACCCCACACAAGACACGGCATAAACCTGGACAAATTGCTGAGTTTTAATATTGATACAAGTTGCAATGACGTAAAGAAGTGGTCTGTGACTGCTTACAAAATAATAGAATATACAGGTTCTACTGTCACTACATCAACACTAGCCAGCAATCTACTCACCCAAATTTTCAAGTACGGGAACATGTCTATAAGGAAGAAATACCACTGAAAGTGACAAAAGCAAGAGACATAAGGCAGTATATAGATAATAGCCCTAGTTATCGTATCAAGAGCTGGTACCAGCGGTAATACATAGAGTGGCACCACTGACAATAACAATATTTTTAATGTATTTTATTCAGAATCTTTGTTTTGTTATTTCAATAGGTCATTATACTTCTTAATAAATATAGGGAGTTGTAAAATGACATATGTCCAAGTACTTTATATATTGCTTTAGAAGAAGTCATCAGACGAACAAAACCAATACCCTCACACAACCTTTCTGAGCGCCATTCCTAGCACCTGCAAAAAAAAGTCTGTATACACTTAATAATGAAATACCTAAATGAACCCTATTTTCCCAAGAGTGTGTTCGGTGGACAAGTGCTGTTTTGCGTATGACTTCTTCAATTTGTATCCAAGGAAACACAATTTCAGTCTCTTATCAACCTGGAATACCAGGAAGCAGGGGTAAAGTATGCAGCCCGCTCTTCAAAAGGGCTATAAGGTTTGCCTAGTTGAGCTAAATCACGGCGTATCGTCATGCTGTACACAGTACAATGTGCCCGTGTGTTGTAGAGGTATCTTTTGACTGGTTTCATGCAGCTCTCCATGTATCCCTGTCATGAGGTAATCGTTTCATCTCTAAGCTACCACAAGTTACAACCGAGACAATCAGTTTTACATATCCTAATCTCTGTCTACCCCTACAGTTTTTATTCTCGACCATTCCTTTACTGAAGCAATAATAAATGAAGAATTACTTCTGCAGCACCATTAAAATGTAACAAACTATAGAGGATGTAAAGGAAGCCCTGTGTCCACAGCAAGTAGAATATTACGGAAACCCAGTAGGTGTTGCATTATCTAGAGCAAATCCTTCTCATACTCACTGAACAAGCGTGAGTATTGAATAGCTGAATCACTAAGAGGCCCCAATCTCCTCAACAAGTAGAATGCTTCAGAAACCTAGTTAGTGTTGCACCATCTATAGCAAATCCTCCTCCTACTCACTGCAGAAGCGTGAGTATGGAATAGCTGAATTACTAAAAGACCTAATGTCCCCAACAAGTAGAATGCTACAGAGACCTAGTTAGTGTTGCACCATCTATAGCAAATCCTCCTCCTACTCACTGCAGAAGCGTGAGTATGGAATAGCTGAATGAGTAAGAGGCCCCTTGTTCCCATTCCACACTCCCGAAGGCCTGGAGCACTCTGGTTGCTCTGACAAATCTTCTCCTCGCCCTCTTTTGATGTCGTCACAAGTAAAGCCCGCGGGCGACAGACTGAATGAGGCAGAGTAACTTTATTATGTAATAAACAGGAATAATTAAAATATAATTGTATTACTGGATTTAAAATGCTATCTTTGTATTGTAATGGAATTAGATATTTTAGTGTTCAGAACTCAGAATTAGGTCGACTTCTTGGAGCTTGTACAGGGATAAGGAAATTGGATTGAAAACGACCACAATGAGACTTCTCTTGTAAATTAACGTCATAATCTGATAATGTACAATGATAACTCCGTAGTGAATTCTGTGAATTTCTGATGTCTTCAAATGAAATAAATTATCTCATAGAGCGAACAACATCGAGCGGGGCGCTGTCACGCCTGTGGCCTTGTCTTCGTGCGCCTGCCTGTTCACCGGGGATTTATTAGTAGCAGTGGTCTGACCTGGCACGTTAGCGAATAGCCTGTCACTGTAACCAATTCATGACATTTTGGTTACTTAGTTTAGGGGCTGTGACAACGCTATGAACTTTGGGTGTGTTTAGAATCTGTCTCATAACAGATGTTAATTGTGATGACTGAATTAGTGTGTGTTATTTTTTTTAAAGTCAATTTACCCTCTAGATTGGTGGTTCCCACGGACTCAGCGAGGGAACTCACCACTACCGCCTCTATGGGCAGTGTCCTGGAGCTTGGAACATCTGATGGGGATGGATACAACTGGGGAGGTGTGATCAGCACTTCGCCCAGGCGGCCTCACCTGCAAAGCGAACAGGGGCCTCATGAGGGATGGGAAGGGATGGAAGATTGGGATGGATAGGCTAGGAAGAGGGAAGGAGGCGGCCGTGGCCTGACAGTAGGTACCACTGTCCCCGTTATCAGGATAGTAGGCTGTCAGATATCCGCCCCATCAATCGGATTGCCAATAATCAATCGCACCGGCACAGCTACATCAATGAAAATGGCACTGACAGATACTATCGAGATTAGAGCACAATAGTTAACAAGAAAATTATTGTGGAACACACCAAAATATACGGGGGTTCATACTTACCTTTACTTACCTCTTAAATTTATCTCGGGGACTGGGTTGTCAACTGGATCACTTAAAGTATGCCCACACAATAACCTCCACCATGATATTTAAAATGAACCACAACGAAGACGAGAAACTTTAAACTGCACAATAATTTATTTCACAAAAAGAATGAATTTAACAAAAATAAAACAACAAAATCCACGTGGCAATCAGAAGCCATCGACCACATAATCATGTCCTCCTGTTCGACTTGTATACTCTACATACAATGTTTCAGCTTTCTCAAGCTCAAAATAACGTAATTATAATAATGCACTTGGAATGGAAACGGGATTTGGGACGAGACATATATCAATTGTTTTGCGTGTTTATACACATCACATTTTATTTATAGCCGCAAGGCTATTATGGAGACGTCCTTGGCCTCTATCATACAGTTGTCCGGGCCAGCTGCAATGCACCTGCATCGTCAAAGTGGACTCACCCCTCCGTTCCTCCCTAGCATATGCGAGTTACATCAGAGCTTAGCTCTCCCTTTCAAAACACGTTAAATGTCCACTTCTCAACTCAAATATTATCACGCAAATCTTTTAAATGCTCCATTCAAACACCAGTGGATTACTCCAACAATCCCAAATCATATTTAATTGTTCAATCCACTTGTTTAATTAGCGTTGTTTAGAGTATAAAAACAAAACTCCAAATGTTAATAACAAAAGTTCATTAATTATTTATAACAATAATAAATTGTTAATAACAATGTCAAACGACAATTGAAAATTTTATACACGCCTCTATTAATCCCTTTCATTACAAATTGTTATCAAAGATATTTACAAAATTATTTACAATATTAATATTGTTTATATTATTTATACAAGAAATACATTAAACCACACGTTTATCCGGTTGATAATTACTCAAATCGTGGTGATATAATCGACCAATGAAGGTTAGTTATATTTAACTGTCAAATTCAGGTTTAATAAGGTTTAATAATAATTATTAATATTTGTGACGGTAACCTCCATTCAAAATCTTCATCTCAAATTATTTAACACTCTTGTTAACTTTAACAGTATCTTCACATGAATAACTTTCAAAGAACCAGGACAATACATTCAGCGGAAAAATACTTCGCTCAAAACGCACAAAATTGCTCAACAATAGGCCCAGAATTCATCATATATCTTCATATATATGGCATCAAAATCTTCCAAATTACATACAAAAACCTCCACTCATAAATTCAACAACTTCATTTATTACTGTGGGAACCTCCTTCATTATTCAAGGGCATTACTCATCAGCGACTTTTACAGGTCCACTGAACTAATGATTATACATCCATTGTTCCTCTTCAAAAATTCTTATATTCATCAATTGTATTAATGTCTGTTATTATTTAACCTTCGTGGGTTTCATTCATGAATCGATATGAAGTAAAAATTTGCCAATCACAAATAAATTTAATAGCAAATACGATTAGACACTCCTCCCTGGTCTATCAAAATTGAGATTAATATCTTCAAAGTAACGCAGTATAAAAATACTATCTTCAATCAAAGTTCATCTAAACTGCATAAATAGTCGAATAGAATACAATTAGACTGTGGAATGCAAACATTATTGTTCCAATCTATAATTGAGAAAAATTCCTATCAAATGTTCATTACAATAGTGTATTCAATAAATCGTAATCAAAGTTCATATTTCATAAAATTGTCTATAATGCAATGATAAATGTCTATGTTGCAATCATGTTCATAAGACGACTAGTATTTCAAAGATCGTCGATAACGTATTAGATTTTAACGCTCTAAAATCATTTAATCATTCTTCTTTCTTGAGGATGACAGAAAATTGGTCAAAGTAATTTACTGAATAGAATTACTTTAATAAAATGACACGCTGTCTGAATTCAAATCTGCCATAGCAATCGTTAACTTTACAGTCAAATCGTGACTACAAAAATATGCAAATTATTGAAAGAATCTAAATTATCAGTCTCAACTGATCCAAAATTATTTAAGTATGCCAATGACATAACAATGTCTCAACAAATCGTAGAAAAAGGCATAAATCATCGAAGTGTACTGAGTACAGAAATGTTAATCAAGAAAATGGGGCAAACGATAGGACAAAAAATATGGGAAAAATGGTTGCTCAGATATCGCTACATGACTCAAATAATACAAGAAACGTTCACGACTACCTTATCTGTTGATTGAAGTTCTAGAGGAAAGTTTTCAAAGAAAACTGCTGTTGGTTCCATTTCACCAGCGTGAAGATGTGCTCCGACCTCGAACCTGGAATCAGCGCCCTCGGAGAATCGAACTGCTTCCTTCTCCGGAAATTGCACTGCTCCATGTATACGAAAGACATCCTTCTGGCAAAATTCTTCTTTGTGAGCCGGGTCCTCCCTGGCCTCTCATGAAAGTTCCCTGAAGTTCCAGTCGTAATTCGCCATGAAGTTTATTGCAGTTATTTCCGCAGAAATATTCGTAATCGTGGAGTATGAAAATATTTCCACTGTCATTTGATATAATTCAGCGATGGATTCACGATGCATGAGTGTAGTTGGATGTTCACTACATGCTCGCTTTTGTAGAATGACGATTAACGAAGTTCCATGCTGTTACTTCACTCCATCGATATATGTCCCAATTGCATTAAAGCCTTAGCCTTCCATCTCAACTTCTGTTATAATCATTGAAAGCACTGCCAGACTATAATGTTCCATAATAGAATGTATCGTTGTATTACCAAACGTATTCTCAATATCACGGTGGCGATGCACGTGTCAGCCGTAGTGTATAATGTGGAATTTTAAAAGTGCCTCTCAGGTGGCGAGAAAATCACTTTTGTCTGCAGCCTTAAAATGCCAATATCTTTCAAAGTATAACTGTGAAATTGTTCAAATCTTCTACACACCTCAATGTTGTACTGCCCAATTGAATTATAATGAAGGCAGAAGTTAACTCTTTATATCTTATCTGATAGAAACGTTAATGTGAGCGTTACAACTTCACCTAGTTTCGAACAGCGTAAAATGGAACTGCTCCGTGTTCGTTCGATGCGCCGGGCTTTAACCACACGCTAAAGACAACTTGCTTCACTTATTCACTCGACAATGACTATCTGACATCAGAAATATATATGCGGTATCAGCGGTATGAGAGATATGAGAGAATATGAGAGCTCCTCTATCCTGTGCACGACCTTTTATCAACTTCTTAAGGGGCGTATCCATCCCTTTCATAGCCTGTTGCTCCGTCATTGCTAGAAGTTTTAACTTTGGCTATACTTGACGGATTTTCGAATTTCAAAAACTCAAAATTAATTTCTTCAAAATTCCAAATCAATGCCATAACTGAAAATAGATTTCCACAAATCTGCATGCCAAAAGCAATCAAATATCGTAGTTTCAGCAATCTCCGTCTTCCTTCCAAACTATCGTTCATTGGTTCGAGTCTCTCCTCCAATAGCGTAACTTCTTCCTTAGCACAATACCTTGTTTCCTGCGACTGCGTCGTAAATCTCAAATCTTTCTCGAACAAAATCATGACGTCACCAAGAATCTCAGCTCAACCAGCCTACTTGCATGAAATCTGCGTCATCCGTGCCTACGTCATGAATATACACGTCAGTATGACAGCCATAACTTTATTCATTTATGCCAATACAGCCATCGTGGTCTCAATATAATTCAATTTACGGGGGCAGTACCATCCCGGCATTTGCCCGAAGACGAAGTGGGAAACCACGGAAAACCACTTCGAGGATGGGGAGGATGGGAATCGATCCCCCTCTACTCATTTGAACCACCCGAGGCTGAGTAGACCCCGTTCCAGTCCTCATACCACTTTTCAAATTTCGTGGCAGAGCCGGGAATCGAACCCAGGACCTCCGAGGCGGCAGCTAACCATGCTGACCGCTACGCTACGGAGGCGAGTGTGTGTTATCTGTTTTTAATTCAAGTAAGGACTGCAGACGATAATTTCAAGTAGTTCCTAATTTCGCTACCAAATGCTACCGTCCACGACATCTAGCTGTGAACTTCCCTACTACTAGAGGCCTTCGCAACCAGCGTTCGGTGACAAACGTTGGAAGTTATGAGCATTAATGAAACCTAACCTACAAATTTTGGCTTCACTCAAGTGTAGTTAAAGGAAGGTTCTTTTTCATGTCATAAATCTATACGACATGGGCCCACCGGCTTCACTCCCCTCCGAAGGAAGGCATACTAAGGGATTTTTAACGCTCTTAAAAAATCCGACGACTTCGGAGGGATTTGAACCCGCGACTTTGGGCATAGAAGCTCAGCATGCTACCAGTTACGCCACCGAAGCTACCAAATCGCAAGATTATCACAAAGAATTTTACGCGTATCCACCAATTTGAATAGGCTATACAAACTAATGAAATCTAACGGTCACAACCTAATAAACTTGGGTACTCGAGCAATGAACTACAAATTAACCTCATGTCGGAGTCTAAAAACACAGCCTCATTGCTCTCAGTGTTGTTTGAGACTTCAGTCTTTTGATTGGTTTGATGCAGCAGCCCGTGCCTCCCTGTCTGGGATAATCGTTTCATCTCTACGTAGCAACCACACCTTACGACTGAGACATTCTGCTTAACATATTCTAACCTTGGAGTACCCCTACAATTCTTGTCCTCAAATCTTCCTTCCATAACTAAGTTTGTTATTTCGGGGTCTTCTACCAACATATCTCTTCTCTTCATTAGCAGTCGCCAGAAATATGTCTCCTGTCTCACTCACCTTAATACCTCTTCATTTGTTATTCTACCATCTGATCTTCATCATTCTCTCATTTTTTAATATATGTTTATAGCCTATTTTCATTTATTAAAAAATAGGCTTATGAGATCACCTTTTGTCCGTGGGTGTGTGTGCATGTGTGTGTGTATATGTGTGTGTGCATCCGTGTGTGTGTGTGCGTCCCCATAATAACTTATAAACGTCTGGAGCGATTTAAATGACACTCGGTAAGGTAATAATGCTATTCCGGCCGACCACGACTGTGCCCTTCAAATTATATTACGTCCCACCAATCCAACATGGCGGCTGTGCGAAATATATTACCGGCATTCTATATGCCGACATGGGCATATCACCCTGACATTTTGTTCGGTCATAAAGGGCAGTACTACAAGTTTATCCATGTGACAAGTTTATCCATGTAACTTTCAGAAACCTACAGTATATTGTACAAACCGAACATGGCGTCCAAGCGGAATTTAAATATTTTAATAGACGTTTCTCGCAATTTAACCATCTGAGCGCAGCGAAATATGGAACAGTAAAAGTTAATACACATTGTAATGCACTGGCATCTTATTTAGTTCAATTGTTCACGTAATCTCAAGATGGCGGATGTGCGCAATTTTAAAATTAAGTTTTCATTTCTTGTGTATTAATCATGTAATCGAAGTGAACGTTTGAATAATGAACCTGCGCAAAAATCATCATAAAATAGTACATAACTCTATGGCCAACACGTATCAAAATCCAACATGGCTACCATCCGAAGTATTTAGACTGTTCTTAATATCTACGAATCTATTGCAGCAATCAAACTGAAACTTTTATGTTTATAGAGGCTATGAACATAAGTTCACGTAAGGGACTTTCAAGCACATCGCGGCGGCGCGAAATATTAATATTTAAATGGACGTTTCTCGCGATTTAACCATACGAGCGCAGTATATCTTGGTACGGTAAATGATTATGCAAATTTTAATCCATTGGCATCTGATTTATTTCAATTGATTTCATAACCACAAGATGGCAGCTGTACGAAATTTTTAAATCTCGTTGTTTCTTCTTGTGTCTTAATTATGCGATTGAAGTTTGAATACTACACCTACACAATTATCTTCATGTTATGCTGTTCGCTGTTATGCCATTTATACAAAGTGTTTGAGAGAATGCTCCTTAACAGACCATCTCCAAGACTTGATCCACTTCTGATCCCAGAACAAGCAGGCTTACCAGGAAAGAGCTGTACTTCACAGATAATGAGCCTAACACAGCACATTGAAGATGGTTTGGAGAACAGGAAGATAACTCTTGCAGTTTTGGTGGATCTAACGGCTGCCTACGATACCATTCAACATCAAATCCTGCTTGGTAAACTGCACCAGATTACTAAAGATTTTGGACTTACATAAATTGATGCTTGTCTTCTACAGAACAGAAGGTATTTTGTCGAGTCCACGGAACCCGCAGTCGCTGGAAAACCCAACGAAATGGTCTACCACAGGCCAGTGTTCTATAACCTTTTCTTTTTAATGTGTACCGGTACACTAATTATCATCCTACATCTCTGCATACCAAGAGATTTATCTATGCAGATGACCTATGTCTGACAGCACAAAATGAAAAGTTTGATGAAGTGGAGAAGATACTCTCCGATGCACTGGAGGACCTTTCACTTTACTACAAGAGAAATCAACTCAAACCTAATCCATCCAAGACACAGGTAAGCAGCAAGGAAACTCAATTCAATATTGGCTGGGGACGAGCTCGCCTGAAACATTGTTTTACCCCAAAATACCTAGGGGTAACTTTGGATCGCACCCTATCTTACAAGAAACATTGTATGAAAGTCAAACAAAAAGTGTCTACACAAAATAACATACTTCGTAAGTTGATAGGGGCCGACTGGGGCGTCCATGCTGAAACACTACGTAGCCTATGTCTGCATTAGCTCTGTGTTATTCAGCTAGCCCTGTATGGTATCATTCAGCTCATGTAAAACAGGTTGATGTTGCCCTCAACGAGTCCTGCAGAATAATTACTGGTTGCCTGAAACCTACCCGTGTCCACAAACTACATTCCTTGGCAGGAATAGTCCCTCATGATGTACGCCGTGAAGTCATAGCACAAAAGGAACGAAGAAAGTCCGCAGAGGACCATGCTCACGCTCTCTTTGGTCACCAGCCTCCAAGAAGGCGGCTAATATCAAGGAAAAGTTTTCTGCAAACAACATCGATGCCTACTACAAAACACGAGGTAGCCAGGATACAGCAATGGCAATCCACCATACCACCAGATTGGATGAAGGCCAAGGAAAGGCTTCCAGCAGGCCACAACAACAACTGGGAAACTTGGCGGTCACTCAACAGACTTCGGACTGGTGTTGGGAGATGCAAAGTTAATCTCCACAAATGGTGATACCTACAGGAATCAGAACTCTGTGAGTGTGGGGAGAGACAGACCATGGTACACCTGTGTTTCTGTGAACTGTGCCAGTGCTCTTGCTCAACGCAGGAGTTAATGGAAGGCTATGAAAGGGGTGTGACAGTGGCCCGTTTCTGGGCGAAGAAAATTTAATTCGAGACATTGTTGTATGTATTATTCCATTTTAATATTGTGTGTCATCCCTCTGTGTATGTTGTAGTGCTTTTGACTCGAATAAATAAAATAATCTTCATGTATTAGTACATAACTCTAAGACCTACATATATAAAAATTCAACCTGGCGACCATCTTAAATATTAAGACGGTTCTCAATATCAACGAATCTATTACAGCAATCAAACTGAAATTTTGTATGTTGATAGTGGCAATTAACATAAGTAAGATATATGAAAATAGGCTTTAGTTATTCACGGAACTACCAGTACTTGTTTTATTTGAATTGTAGTCAATGGTCATAGCGGGGTATTTTTTTTATCGAACGACCGTAGGCTTCCCATCAAGTTCAATTTCAAGTAGTTCCAACTTTGGATACCAGATATGCCACTGTCACTGGCAACTAACGGTGAACGTTGGAACTTGATAAAGCTACACACTAAAAATTGTAGTGGTAGGTTCTTGTACATGCCATAAATCTGTGACATAGGCCCACAGAGTTTACTTCCCCTCCAAAGGAGGGTATACTGAGGGATATCAACGAAAGTCCCCACGATCTAAGGCATATCAGTTCAGTATGCTACCGACTACGCAACCGTAGCCGTATAACCTTCTCGTTAACACCACATTTCAAAATCTTCTCTTCTCTTCTTTTCTGCTGCGCCAACACTCAAAGTTTCACTTCCATAGAGCGTCACGCTCCAGACATAGGCTTCCTAGAATTACTTCCTAATACCTAAATCTAGATCCCATAGTCAACAGATTCTTCTTCTGTAGAAATGCTTTCCTTGCCTGAGCCAACCTACTTTCATATCCTCTTTGATCCGTCAATCACTGGTTTAATTTGCTCTAAGGTTTGTTAAGTTAATAGCCTAGTACTGTACTGTACATTAGTTCGTCATTTCTTTGTTTTCACGTATTCAATGTGTAGCCTTCGGTGTTATGTTCTGTGCACATAAACTCATGTGGAATTAAAACAGTCATATTTGAGTGGTTACCTGCTTTGTTATTTAACTGAATTTTCATCTCTACATACTGTAGTATAAAAACTAAGTCCCCGATTCTTGGATTTAACGGGTAATCTCGAGAACCACTTGATGGATTTTGATGCGATTTTCGCCATTCTGTAAAGGATGTTTCGAGGAAGGTTTCTGTAGAAAAACCATTCATTTATGACCAAAGGAAGCCGAACAGCAACGATTTCAGTGAATCGAGTCAAAGAAAAACCTGCCATCCATGCGCCTTTTAAGCTTACACTGGGTAAATCGTTAAAAATATATATATACTATATACTATGAGAGTAAGAATTGTTGAGCATGAAATGTTCTACAAAAGAGTCCACGAAAGCACATTTCTATCTTTAATACATCGCCCAATATAATCTTTTATACGATTTTATTTCTTCCAACAATCTCCATTCAGTGGAAATTTACATAACTAGCTTCGGAGCGAGTTAACGAGCTAGCGAGCGAGCCTATCACCCCAGCTTTGACCTGAATCAAACTGTCAAATCGTGTTGAGTTAAGATTTCAGAGAATAGCAGTCTATGTGTGTTCGGGGTTTCGCTGTTCACCTCGGCTTTTCTGAATTGCTTCTGGGACCTGCTGTCCGTGCACCTTTTAAGCTTACGCTGGCTAATCCGTTAGAAATACCGGACGAAAGCGGGATGGGTTGCTAGTTAAACATATAGGCCTAAGTAACCTATTGCTCGAATATACTTGGTGGAACTATTACTGTATGTACAAATAAATATCCGTTGTACTTTTACTTATAGTTAAGAATTCTATTTCTGACCAGTTTGTCCTTTAGCCAGTGTCATGATAATAATAATAATAATAATAATAATATCGTATGGCTCGGGTGCAAGCCTTGTTATTTGCCACCCAAAGGGTAGCTTGCATGTCGAATTTCGTTGTTCCTTGAAGCACTATGCAAGTCAAGGGTGTTAGATATCGAAGCTCCTTGAACACTATAGCGCTTTCTAGTAGAGAAATGAGGAACTTTGTGTTGGCGGAAACTCCCGAGATAAATGTTGCCATTATGAACACGGCCTACTAAATTCAAATGGGTTCTTTGACATGCCAACATCGCATGACATGGTGTCGTATTTTTGCCGCCTTTCGACAATCACTTACCACGGCCAGGAGCGAACCTACAAGCTTGGGGTTAGTAGACCGACACTTTGACCACTCACCCACCGTGGCAAGCTAGTTTCATGATTAATGAGTGGCTACTTGAAAATTACCTACGACCATCATATTGAAATTATTTAGCCGAGATTTTTGTAACTTACGCATCCGATTTCCCGTATGAGGGGGTAAACGAGGCTATTTTCTTAATTGTTAAAAGCGTTTCTTAGTAGACAACGTACGGGTCCCATCTTAGCAAAAACGTAAAACTAAGCATTTACTTTTATTACAGAACTTTTTAACATTGAATTTTTTAGCCTACTTTTCATATTTTGCAAGACATGATGAAAAGGTAGTTTTATGAGATCACCCGGGCAGAAGTGTGTCTGTCTGTCTGTCCGTCTGTCTGTCCTTCTGTTTGTCACCTGTCTATAATTCCTAAACGGCTGCAGTTATCGAAACCAAATTTGGTGTATCTCACGGTCATATTTTGAAACGACGTCAGTGCTACCAACCGTTAAAATATCAAAATCGTAATTTGAGCTCTATGTTGGATATTTCAGATGCTGTGCATGCGAACTGTTCCAAATATGGCACATACATAATAACATTCGAAATTAATTTCCAGTTCATACTGAACCCTTTATCCTCTGATGGATAAATGATTCGATGTTTTATTTCAACAATTAATTAATATTTCCACCAGCGTCATGAAATAGCCAGACAAAGATGAGGAAACTTCAAGCATTTGTTGGAGACAGTGGGGATATACCTGCAGCAGTTTGACAAAAGGCTAAATACTTAAGGAATATGAAAGGAAATAGCCTATCGATGATTCAGAAGGACAGGTGCAGGCTACCTCAGAATAGAAGGGACGCGTGGTGAGACACGCTTGTGGCATTTTCATTGTACTATTCCCGCCTAGAAAAAATATAATGCAGTAACGTGAGTGGCTGATGGTACTACTGGACACTCCTACTAGGCCGAGGTCTGATAAAAACCGCGAAGGTAACGTAATAGTGGAACCATTAGGAGATGAATGCTTATGAACGCGCCAAGTCTAGCTGGGGCACGCGATAGCTAGCATTAACGTGGCAGATCGGCTAGACAACATCTCTACGATCGATTCTAGAATTAATGGGCATATTCTTGACCTGCGCAATTTTACGAGTCCAGTGATATTTGTTTCATTCCTGTACCACTATTATTTTGAGAAATTTTTATATATTTTTCCCCTCTATCGATACCTAGGGCCAGTTCATTTATAAGTGGCGTCAAGAGCCAAGACATTACATTACATTTTGTGCGTCTGAGGACGTAGGCTGACGTTATTTTGTGTGTCGGAGGACACAGGTTGACATCTTGTGTTTTGCGCGTCTGAGGACGTAGGCACTTGTACTTTGCGTTGTCATGAGGACACAGATTTTTATTAAGACAAATGTGTTGTAAATTCAGTGTGATAGATAGTCACAGTACTATTTTTGTAGGGCCAGTATCATCGACAATTCGCCAACAGACTGTTTTGGGTAAATAAGTACCTAAACGGTGAATTTAGTAGACAGAAATCGAGTGTGTAATAACCTATAACTTTTTGCATCAGCACGAGAGATGACATCGCCTATCTTGGAAGAAGTTTGGAACTGTCAACACTCCGTTGAGATGTTCGAGACGAGCTAAGCAGCATTAAGTAGGGAGATGGCTGCAGATGTCCGCTGACGGGTGACTGGCCGAGGATGAGTACTGAATAATATTCTTATTATCTGACAAATCAACTTATGGTATATGGGACATATTTTTTTGTAAATATCTTGCTTGTGTTGATTAACGTAGTGTATTTAGTTTTGGTCTGACACACATTTTGCATGGAAACAGCTCGCACAAGTGTTCGTAGTCGTAGTTTCTTGTTTGTTTGTTTTAATTATCGTGGCTATGTGGACGACCGTGTTCGCATATGTTTACGCAATGCGGTTAAGAAACGTCTCTCGGAGATATGGTGTGTTTCAGAAGTAGGACTGAAATAATATAATCATAAAGTAGATTGGTGGGTAAATTGATCTTTGTAGTGTTTATTATTGATCAGATTCATTAAGTTTATTGCCTTTTGAGCAATGTGAGTTGTGGCAAAGAGCATTCAGCTCTCTCATAGGTTTTAATATTCCTAAACAAATTGTGAGCATCTGAATCAACCGACCTGTGTGAAAAGTGTTATGTCATTCCCAGCAATGAGTGTGTGTGTGTTTTATTGGTCATTACAAGCGGGAATTTCAGCGTAGACTGATTTCTGTCAGCTTGGTGCCGAGTCCATATCGTGACCTTGCGAGGGCGTGTGTGACTATATCGATTAATGTCTTGCCATATGTGCATATGGTTGAGATTTGTTGCTGTTGATTCTACGAGATAACGGGACAGTTGGTCAAGTTATTTTTACACACTGGAGCTGGATGATGACAAGAGTTGAGAGGAAGGGGGAACCTGTTTTCACAAGGCGGGTTGAACAGATTGCATCGAGGTCATTAGTGGAGTACATGTTGGCTCCGTATTTATAGTTGAAATACAGAATAAGAACTGATCGATGATACAAATTGTTTAAATAAATGGGAGTTGCCTACGAATCATTATAATCTCCGAAGCGTTATCTTATCGCAATTTTTTCTATTCTTGTAAAATAATGTCAGCCGTGAGGCATGTGTTTTTTATTTGTTGTTGGTTTATTTTTTTTAGTCTTGTGTCAGTGACTCCGAGTGGTCACGTGCGGCGCTGTGTTTTCCTTGTTTGTTTGTTTGTTTGTTTGTTTGTTTGAACATTTTGGCCTTGCATGCAAGCTCGTTGTCAGATGAGCTATCTCACTGGGAGAGGGTCTCGAGGGAGATTCCTGTAAATATTAGATATTAGAGTGTGTGTCAGCATTAATTTAATGGTTTTTATTAGTGTTGTGTCCTATATCCGTAAACGTTGATTTACGAGATGATTGTTCGTAAGCACCGTGGCTGTTACCCGATGTAAACGAACAGTCATCCAAGTACTCATTCCTCGTAGTTAGTCATTACGCGTACATAAATTCCTGATGCAAGTTGGTGGAACTTGGATCCACATTTTTGTGAGGAGGAGATCCGTCTGATCCCTCAACGTTATATATATTTCTGTCTTGGGAAGATTCAGGGAGGAATAATATTGTTGTTATTTATATTCATTTACGCACCATTAGTCATTAAATTATGTTATTATTTTACGTCTTGTCACTTCCTTTCTTAATTATAGTTTTAATCCTATGACCCTTCCCTCAGTAGAGCATGTTGTTTGGCGAACGTATATCACACTATGAACTGAGCGCGACCCCTTGATAAAGATTCTTGCATATAAACACTGCGATACTGAAGGGTTCAATACATGACGGTGGTGCCAACATGAGTCTAAGTCAGCTGATAGGTTCAATGTTGAAATGCATGTAACTTCGATATTAAGAACTGTATTGTCACAATAATAGATCATAGCATTTCAGATTAATTCTGAGCAACACATACATGACATTGTTGCCAATGATAGATTCAATGTGTAACTGCATATAACGTCCATACTATCCATTGGATTTCAACCAAATTTTGTGTGTGCATTCTTTGCCTTATGAGATGTAACTAAGAATATATTCCGTCGCCAGGGTTGCCAACTGTACTGCTCTACACTATTTGATGTATATTTCGAACTAATTTAAAATGTCAATAATACCAACTTAATTACGCCATTGTTCTAGATAGGTCTATAAAGATTTATGATTGTCATGAATCTTACACTTTAAGAAAAGTAGGTTGTTTAGTTCGTCATGGAACTACTTGTTACATTTAATTCCTCCTTATATGAGTTAAGGTCGATTCACACTATAGGCTGCATTACTTTACCTTTCCGTTTCCTTTTCATCACATCTCCGTACACGAAAGTTTACTGTATTTTAAATGAGTACATGCACACTCCATATTGCATACACCTTCCGTGAGCCTTGCGTTTACCGACAGGATTGTGTCGCAGCAATGTTTATAGAACGTATGTGGACATGTATTGACAGTGTGCACTAGCAACCACTTCCATTCCGTGTAAAGGCGTATTTTGGCGCTCCCTCTGATTTTAACCTGGGTTAGGTTTGGTTAGGGTATGTGGTTACACTCGCCAAAACGAAATATTGAATTCGAGAAACATGCGTTAGTAAATTTATCGGGATTTTAAAATAAATACAAAATCCGTCGCAACCTAAAGTAATTTATGACTTTTATTCTTATTTTCAACATCACCTGAAACAGTACCACATGGATTTTACTTACACATAAGATATACGGTAAAATAAGCAAGTTGAGATGATATACCTTGTAACTGGAAAAGAATTGTACTATCATCTGATAGCTCTTGGAATAAAATAACATTTTCTCCTTCAGTATTTCGCTCTTCTAACATGTCATGAACCTATTTTCTTCGTTTCCTCTTTCTTGTCCTCGTCTAAAATAACAGCACATAGAACTACATTTTTAGCCTACTTTCGATTTTTGCAAAAAATGAAAGTAGACTTATGAGATCAACACAGGGCGAAAAAAGTGTGTCTGTCTGTGTGTGTGTGAGTCTGTGTGTGTGTCTGTGTGTGTGTGTGTCTGTGTGTGTGTGAGTGTGTGTACTCTGAATGTCTGTCCCCCCCTATCAATTCGAACACGGTGAATGCGAATTGAACGAAATTTGGTACAAAGGTAGCACTAGCAAAGGACACCTCAGTGTCATATTTTATATCGCCGCCATCTTGACGGAAACGTAATGGCGGCCACACAAATGTTCAAAGCTTAAATCAAATTACGACTAACCTAATCATCCGATCTCTACCAAATTTTGCAACAACATACCTTTATAGGGGGAGCATCCTTTGACCAAACTAATAGGTCATCAGCCTAATAGTTTGCGGATGGCGGCCATCTTTGTGTGAAAATCGATTCCCCCTATTAATTCGAACACGGTGCAACCGAATGGAACGAAATTTGGTACAGAGGTAGTACTAGCAAAAGGCACCTCAGTGTCATGTTTTATATCGCCGCCATCTTGACAAAACGTAATGGCGGCCACATAAATGTTCAAAGCTTAAATCAAATTACGACTAACCTAATCACCCGATCTCTACCAAATTTTGCAACAACATACCTTTATAGAGGAAACATCCTTTGACCAAATGACTAGGTCATTAGCCTAATAGTTTGCGGATGGCGGCCATCTTTGTGTGAAAATCAATTCCCCCTATTAATTCATACACGGTGAAACCGAATGGAACGAAATTTGGTACAGAGGTAGTACTAGCAAAGGGCATCTCAGTGTCATGTTTCATATCACCGCCATATTGACAGAAACGTAATGGCGGCCACACAAATGTTCAAAGTTTAAGTTAAATTACGACTAACATAACCATCCGATCTCTACCAAACTTTGCAACAACATACGTTTATGGAGGGCTCCTTTGACCAATCTAATAGGTAATTAGCCTAATAGTTTGCGGCTGGCGGCCATCTTTATGTCAAAATTGATTCCCCCTATTAATTCGAACACGGTGGAACCGAATGGAACGAAATTTGGTACAGAGGTAGCACTAGCAAAGGGCACCTCAGTGTCATGTTTTATATCGCCGCCATCTTGACTGAAACGTAATGGCGGCCACACGAATGTTCAATGCTTAAATCAAATTACGATTAACCTAATCATCCGATCTCTAGCAAATTTAGCAACAACATACCTTTATGGAGGGAGCATCCTTTGACCAAACTAATAGGTCATCAACCTGATATTTTGCGGATGGCGGCCATCATTGTGTGAAAATCGATTCCCCTTATCAATTCGAACACGGTGAAACCGAATGGAACGACATTTGGTACAGAGGTAGCACTAGCAAAGGGCACCTCAGTGTCATGTTTTATATCACCGCTATCTTGACGGAAACGTAATCGTGGCCACCCAAATGTTAAAAGCTAAAATGTAATTACGACCAACCTAATAATCAAGTCTCTACCAAATTTTGCAACACCATATCTTTATGCGGGAAACATATTCAGACCAAACTGCAAGAACATCAGCCCAATAGTTTGCAGATGGTGGCCGAGTATGTGTGCAAATCGATTCCCCCTATCAATTCAAACACGGTGAAACCGAATTGAACGAAATTTGGTACAGAGGTAGCACTAGCAAAGGGCACCTCATACTCATGTTTAATATCCCTATAGCACGTTGTATTTCAACAAGCTACTACAACCGACATTCGATCATACTCCTTGAAAAGGACAAAGAGTTATAACAATACCCATGCATTTAGGAGAAAGTAGGCTATATGTTCTTTACTGAACATCTTGTTTCTTCACCACATTCTGTCACTAAGTCCCAACATTGACGCATATCGTCGTGACAATTGAACGGTACTGTAATGTACTGTATTGTGTGAATACAACAACTTATAAATCAAGGGGTATGGAAAGGAAACAGAATGGTTATGTAATGTATACTGCGAATCGACCTTAATATTTTAACACGCCCGTTTTCCAAAATAATAATTAAAGTGAAGTACACTGCGAGTTACAACCCATGGGGTGAGAAATATGTATGTTAATTAGCTTTAATTATTCCAATAATTACTTTATAAATGGCAGTATTAACCAATAATCAATACAATAATTAAATATTAATAATGTTCAGTATGAATTTAATAAATCATTAGGATTTTAAGTAATTTAGTCATTTTGAAACTTTTAATTGAATAGAGATAATTATTCAGTAATTTATTAATGAGATGATGGCATAGATCGGCTGGATATTGCAGTGCTCAGTAGATCGCCGGCATTGGACTAGCTTTCTCTTTGATTTATTCATAATTTACTACCAATAGGCTACTAACAGGGGATCATCGCGAACTTCACTCTCTGGATCTCGATGAAACCTAATATACACGTAGGTCAGATCGCATGGAAACCATCTTTGATGACAATTCATCCCAACATTTATTGGGTCATCCCTAGAGAGGATGATATTGTACTCGTTTGAATTTAGTCGTGACACTTAGAACAGCACAAGTTGATTTGCGCGCTGAGCTACTATAATCCTCTCCGAGCAATAACACTGCAGGAACCAGGGCCGGACAGAGCAATCACGAGCCCTAGGACAAGGTCTTCCAGACCCCACCATTCTTTATAGGGTTTGAAGCCATTTTTCAGTGTTGCCTTAGTAAACAAAGGTTTGGTGCTTTTCTGTCGGTCAACACGAATTTAGCCTAAAAGAGTTGGGTTATACCCTAATCCTGTAAAAAATTACATGAGATTGATAAATACACTAGGATGACCAGTTTCAATCGTCAAGCGATCATCATCAGATCCATTACACTTAGGCTGTAAAATCTATTTTTGAAAATACAGGTGAAAATATTTACAATATGTACAGTTAACCATAGTTGACTTTTACAACCATATAGTCACTCCAAACAGACAAATTCCGGATTTCTATCATCATTTTAGCATTTCACCTAACATCATATATACTACAACTAGCATACACTGACAAGTTGCATTACCAACACTGCAACTAAATAATTGTAGTTTTGTACCATCACCACTAGATTTTTGATGTGTATCTATACTTTATCCCTAATCCAGCTCTCGAAGTTTTTATGAATAAGGTGTGTTGATGTAAATGAAAATTGTACGGATATCCATTTCGTTTCATGAATAATTGATACATTAGTTTTAACCCTGCACTGGTCGCACAGCGTCTAACAGACGCCACGCCACTTTATTTCGTCATCATAGGAAATCCCGCAAGGTCATTGAACTGAAATGTCATCTAAACTCTCAAGTAACTATCCATAATGAGTTTCACTGAATATTTGCGCGGCAGTTTAACTCCGAGTCATTGTAACATAAGTGTTGACGGCGTCTGAGAGACGCCATGCGACCTTCCCCATAAGATCCAATTTGAATTTATTTTCTTTATAATAATTGCAAGAAATTGTTTATTTGTTGTTATGAGGTTTGAAGCCATTTTTCAGTGTTGCCTAAGTAAACAAAAGTTTGGTGCTTTTCAGTCGGTCAACACGAATGTACCCAAAAAGTGCTGGGTTATACCCTATTCCTGAAATAAATTACATAAGATTAATAAATACACTAGGATGACCAGTTTCGATCGTCAAGCGATCATCATCAGATCCATTACACTTAGGCTATAACATCTATGTTTGAGAATACAGGTGAAAAATATTTACAATATGTACAATTATTTAGTTGCAGTGTTGGTAATGCAACTGTTGGTCATCTTAGTGTATTTATTAATCTTATGTAATTTATTTCAGGATTAGGACATAACCCAGCTCCTTTTGGGTACATTCGTGTTGACCGACTGAAAAGCACCAAACTTTTGTTTTATTTGTTGTTGTTGTTAATTCAATTTAGGGGTTTGGGACAACTTGGTTATCAGACCCGTACAGTTGGGTGTGGGTGTGTGTATGGAGCTTGTCTGATAAATTGTATTACTGTGATGACTGTAGTACTGGATTGATGTAGTAGGGAAAGGGATGGAGTTGGTGCCCCGGGATTTGAAGTAAGGAACTATCCTGGAAAGAGTGTGGGAAAACCCGGGGAAGAACCACACTCAGGATAGCCGCTGTCAGCGCCGGGACGGAATTTGAACCTCTGTTCAATGAACTTGCTGCAGCTACCCACGTGGACGTGGTGCAATCCGCCACTGCTCTTTACATTTGTTTATATACAGTGACCTGTTTCAGCAATGACTGATTTTGTTGTGAATTGAGGACTAAAATCTCCATACTTGTAATTCAATTGTTGTATATTATACATATAAGAAATAATTACATAATAAGTTGCCTTTATATTAATTCTCTATATTTCATAATACACGGTAATACTTCAGAAATGTCCTAGAATGCATTTAAATTCTCGCTTGAAACTTGGAGTTATATACATCTCCCAGAATGGTAATGGTGTCTCTCAGACGCCACGTGACCTCCTATACAAGAAATTCGGCGTGACCACTGCAGGGTTAAGAATTAGATAGGCTATAAGCAATTTGCGCTACTGGTTGATGAAGACCTCAATGAAAGGTTTAATCATGTACTGTACCCGATACCTAGTTGAGGCTATCGGCTACGCCAGCTGACATTAAGCCGTAGTTGAAATTTAAGGGAAAAGTTGTAAAGATAGCGCTCAAATCGAGTCGAGAAGAATATTAGGAAATGACGTAGAAGGCCAAGGATAAAGGTGGCACTACCAGTCGAGCAGATGGAATTATGGGAGGAATATTGAAGTATTATTAAGATCTATATGGAACATAATATTATATCATCTCAGAAGAGAAGAAATAACAAGCAATATATATGGTGATAACTTGAAGATAGGCAGATAATCCCATAAGTTATTGTATAACTTAATAGCCGAGATGATGGTGGTCGAGATTATACTTGTGACGCATGACCGCAGAAGGTAGGGGAGCATCACGTGACAGCGCGGAGTAGGAGCTCGTCAACGCAGTCTAGAGACAGCAGTTGAGTTCAGCCGGCAGGGCCGAGTAGAACACATATTGCGCAGAGCGAACGGCAAGTTGAGCGATGTACAGCACTTGTTGCGTGGAGTGAAAGCGACAGTATTACTTCAACAAGCGGAGCTGATAGCAGCATGCGTTGGGAGAACGGAAAGTAGGTCAGTGAGTCAAGGCAAGCAAAGCACGGTAGACGGTACGAGGACCGGTTGGCGAGGCAAGCTGTACAGGCCGTGTAAGCGAGAGAAGAGCCGTTGTTAGAACAGTATTATTTCCAACATCGTATTTACAGCTATGCGAGGCAGCAATGCTTTTTCAAATGTTAAGGAATAAACAGCATTACAACAAGATTGAGAACTTTATTTCGAGCCGCATTTTATAACGCAGGACAGTACAGAGAAGCGGTATGGCGAGGCCGGCTTTAAGCGTCGATCATTCTAGAACAGTGCAGTAGAGCAGAGCGTGCTGGTTCCGACTTTTATACGCAGGCAACATTAAAGAAGCTGAACTTCATTTCGACATTTAGTTACAACTTTATGAGGTTGAACTTGTATTCAGTAGTCGAATTGTGCAGGCAGATAGTTATCATATACTGCTATTGTGAACTTCAAATGAACTTAGATATTCCAATGACATTACGACTTATCAAACTATGCATTTCATAACGGAATATTTAAAGCGACCATGGGGTCAAGCCAACATTAACGCTTTTAGGCAAACGAAATGTTACGAGTATATGCATTTATGAACATTGGCACGTGCATTAATATAATTCTTTTTCATGAATTATTATAAAATATCGATTACGAACACAGCTACAGGGTGTTTCAGAAACTTATACACTTTTATATAAAATTATTTTCTGCAAGTGAGATTTAGCCGCTGTGGAGATTGACTTTTATCACAAGCAAACCGAACATTGTATGGGACAGTGGCGTAACATAGAAGAAGAATATGGGGTACGCTACGTTTATGAACTCTTACGGAAGAATTTGGACAGTATCCGTTATGGATAACATGCAGTTCATCATGTCGGAGTAAGCGAAGACGGAGACGTGATGGCACCACAGAGCGATGGATTCGGTTCCTGAAGAAGAGGAGGTCCAACAGCTGATTCACTTGGGATATGAAGGCAATCGTTATTGCGTGGGTGATACGATATTTTCGTCGATCTTTCGAGAAATTGCACACACGAGGATAATCGACGATCTTTGAAATATATTAACAGCTTATATGAGAAGGTACTGTAAGAGTTATGACTTTCTGATATGTTTTTTTTCATGAACACTCGGCATACTTGTATATATATTTCTAGTAGGAGTTCTACGATTATTTAGACATGGCTTAGACATTATTTGCTCCAATTTTGCTAGACTATGGCGTTACCATATGATATGGCAGGCACCATTATACGAAATTCTCACAATTGGTTGGCTTTATTAAGCAGATGTTTGGTCTTTTGACATTTTTTCAGTAAGGATAGCTTTTCTTGGATAGTAATTTTTTTGTGGCGAGTATTTCGAACTCGTGATCTGCAATTGGATTATTTAAATTACTTCGTCAGTTCATTGCATACTAGCGAGTGTGTATATTATTCATCAGTAGGGATTTTTTCCATTGGATTGTTTGGAGATGTTAAGATTTTATTCACTCAAGTGAATGAATATCGCTTTTATGTGACAACTAGAGACTTGTTGATTCCAATCTGGTACATTCACTCATTAGACGACGAGATGGGGCCTTTCGCTTTAGGCGATTGCGTGGTGGTACACATCTTTATCCATCGCTCAGGGCATTATCATGATAGTCTACGAGGCAAGGCCTTTCGTATTTATACGATTGCGTGGTGGTACACACCTAACTTGCCATTGAGGAACTCATTTTTATCATCCGAGTGTACTTGAGATTGTAAGAGGATCAAACAAGAAACTACTAGTCACATATCAGTCGAATTTTGTTAAATAAATTAAAAATAAATGTCAGCAGGGTTACATTTTGTAATTCTTGTTTGCCAATCCAATAAGTTGTTGCTATACTCTTTCGAGAGTACTTTCATTTAACAGCTGGTATTTTGTTACAGTTGATGCTTTTGATACTTTTTATGATTGAGTTTAATACCTTTGAGAAGGATTTAAAGTAATTGAATCTTGTAAGATGAATCATTAATGGTCAGATTTATTTTGAGGCAGATCAGTATTGCATATTTTGATGTGAGAGATTATAACACATTGGTTTTTTTTCTGTGAAGTGAATAATGAGAATTTTAAGAGAATTTATGCTATTTGAAAGCAGATCTTGAATTTGATTTCGATTACTGAGGTAATATTTTTCCTAATTGTTTAAGAAGTTGTCTAGATGTTATCAGATTAATTACAGTTATTGGAGATTGTGTGCGTTGATAATTTGAAGCCAGTTATATATTTTTTGTAGATCATGCAACGTGGTTAAGTGAAGTTTGAGATAGGCATTTTGTGGAAGTTGCCAAGTGGAAGTTGCAATATTGCTAATGTATTTTGAGGCAGACATGAGGTTGTCGAACCCAGTCTAGCATAATTTTGAGATTCATGCTGTGCGCTGAATATTTATGGAGTTATGTGTAATAATTGTGGTATTCAAATATGGAATTTGAAAAAGTGAGAGTAGATGATGAAGTTTTGGATAGTGAGATCCAACGTGTTTTTGTGAAGGCAATAATATTTTTTGGCATGATAATTGAATACGAGATATAACTTGGAAGTGATAAAACTGTAAGACAACGTTCTATAACCCATATTAAACAATTTGTTAGGAAATTAAACAAATAAATAATGTTGATAATACAAGATTTTCTGATAATAATAATTAATGAAATAATAATCTGAAGTTTAAGCATATTAATGATCTGACCTAATGAAATAAAAATCAGAATGACTAGATGAAATAATAAAAATCTAAATAACCAGATGAATAAAATATAAATAAATTGATAAATTAAATTTTGGAATAAATCAATGAATTAAATAAATGGATGAATTAAAGATTGAATAAATAAGCTGATTTAAATAAATTAATCGATGATTAAATAGATGATGAATAACTGAATTAGAAGGTGATAATTAATTAATATGATTTGAATGATTTGAAGAATTGCAACTTGAGTTGATGAATTAAACAATTTATATTGATGATTTAAGATGATTTAATCAGAAGGAGATGATGAAATGAGAGTGTGTGAATAATTAGAGAGCATAAAGAATTGATGATTATAATATTCATTTAAATGATTTGATGATAATGAATTAATTATTCTGACTTGAATATATTGAATTTTGAGATGAGAACTAATGTGAGAAATATTTAATTTTGATGATGATGATTATAACCAATGAGTAGTGGATTTTCTGTGATTCACAAACAAGCAATTATTAATGACAGTGTAAATAGTGTAAATTAATTATTCGATGTTTAGGAGCAATTTACTAATATATTCAGCATTTGAATAATGCCATGCAAGCCATAAATTATGTGATATTTAAAATATGTGATTAGAATATATGTGTTTAGACAGATTAAATTATATTTTACATCCACATTCATGATGTTAATTTAAAGAGAAGTTAGGTCTCAGTTATCACGAATGTCAGTGACGCAAAGACATAGTGCTACGGTGATCCTGAGAACCTAAGTGAACTTTAGAAATTTTTCCTATTTTATGTGGATTAAATACACTTTGAGTAGAATAGAGACGGTTCGATTTTCTGGACAATGACAATTTAACGTTGGCATTCGACCATGCTCTTAGGTAGGATGAGTGTTTAATATGTCTGTCTGACTATCAAAGTTGAATAAATTTGTTTTTATCTTAGTTGTGATCTGATGATGATGTGATTTTCCTATTTTCTTTCCTGGTCTTAAATAAGGCTTAACCAGGAAGGATTTGGTTTGCTAGGGATTCAGTTGGTGGCGCCCATTTCCATTTGTATTTTTTTTATTAAATTTAAACCCGTAACGACCCTGGAGATACTTTATCTCGTGTTACCCTCTGCTTTTGTGATATTTCAACTGAATTTCCGACACATTCCTTATTTGATTTCATGTTCATTTAACTCCGCTCTTTCCTGGAAATCCAGGAATGCGATGTAATAGCAGATGGGTCATCGCATCCCCAGGACGAACGGGTACAGAGAGAGGGAGAATTGGCGCCCAATGTGGGGATTCGATTTTTTTTATTCTATGGAATCACATCAGATTTAGATTACGAAGAGATTGATCTCATATTGTCATTTAGACTTTCACGGCCCGTATTACTATTCATAATGTTGAATTTTGGGCTTATGCCGTGTTTATTATATTAAAACTCGACGCGTTTCGAAAGAAACCATGCCTTTCTTCGTCAGGAGTAATCTGGAATACGACAATGATTGCTAAGAGAAAGCAACAAAGAACATATAGAAGGTGCCAAAAGATGGACGCCATTATAGCCCCATGTTAGGGACAACGGAAAGCAGCAGTGAATTACTTTCTCAGGGTTCTGATAATAGGTAGCCAGGATTCACTGAGATTGTAGCCGGTGTCGCGGTTGAAATTATCTGGGTGTTTACGTATTTCAACCGCCTCCCTGATGATCCTGGGACGATATTGCTTTATACGGGCAAGAACATCCACTCCTTGGAACATGACATCATGGCCAGGTGTTAATGCATGATCGGCAACAGCTGATTTATCAGGTTGAATGAGCCTGATACATCTATTATGTTCCTTAATGCGAGTGCATATTGTTCTCGAAGTCTGCCCGATGTAAACCTTGCCACAAGTACAGGGAACTCTGTAGATACCCGGTTGTTGCAATTTAGGCAAACTGTCCTTAGTTGGTCGCAGGAGTTGCCTAATCTTAACAGAAGTTCCAAATACAGTCCGTATGCTGTACCGACGTAGGATTTTAGCAATACGATCCGTCGTGTTATGTATGTAAGGTAGGTAAGCAGTTCCTCTTACATCTCTTTTCTCAACTGACGTCCTATTATTATTTGTTGGTTTCAGAACCTTAAGGATTCCACACACTTCGTGGAAAAGTTGAAGCGTACATTAAGGATTCCACACACTTCGTGGAAAAGTTGAAAAACGTACATTAAGGATTCCACACACTTCGTGGAAAAGTTGAAACGTACATTAAGGATTCCACACACTTCGTGGAAAAGTTGAAAGCTATAACACTTCAGCCGGGTGATATCCTAGTGAGTCTCGACGTGGTGTCTCTGTTTACGAGAGTTCCTATTGATGGTGTTATGTCTCTCATTAATGGCTTTTTTCCTGAAGACATCACAAGGCTTTTTTATCACTGCATGACCTCCTCCTACTTTCTATGGAATGGGAATTTTTATGAGCAGACTGATGGTGTGGCCATGGGTAGTCCTCTCTCTCCTGTTGTGGCTAATTTCTTCATGGAGAACTTTGAAGAGAAAGCTTTGTCGTCGGCTCCTTTCAAACCGAAGATCTGGTGGCGTTATGTGGATGACACGTTCGTTGTTTGGACGGAAGGTGAGGAAAATCTTAGCCATTTCCTGGATCACCTTAATCTCCAGCACCCTTCTATTTGTTTCACCATGGAAAAGGAATCTGACGGCAAAATACCGTTTTTAGATGTTCTCGTCACCAAGAAAGAGGATGGATCTTTAGGACACAGCGTTTTTCGTAAGCCAACACACACCAATAGATATCTCCACGCAAGTTCTCACCATCACCCTGCCCAGAAACATGGTATCCTTACAACTCTAACTACCCGGGCTAGGAGGATTTGTGAAGTGTCTTCTTTACAAGAAGAAATTAATACCTTGCGAACCACCTTTGAGACCAACGGTTATAGCAAGGCTTTGATCTCTAAGGTTCTGAAACCAACAAATAATAATAGGACGTCAGTTGAGAAAAGAGATGTAAGAGGAACTGCTTACCTACCTTACATACATAACACGACGGATCGTATTGCTAAAATCCTACGTCGGTACAGCATACGGACTGTATTTGGAACTTCTGTTAAGATTAGGCAACTCCTGCGACCAACTAAGGACAGTTTGCCTAAATTGCAACAACCGGGTATCTACAGAGTTCCCTGTACTTGTGGCAAGGTTTACATCGGGCAGACTTCGAGAACAATATGCACTCGCATTAAGGAACATAATAGATGTATCAGGCTCATTCAACCTGATAAATCAGCTGTTGCCGATCATGCATTAACACCTGGCCATGATGTCATGTTCCAAGGAGTGGATGTTCTTGCCCGTATAAAGCAATATCGTCCCAGGATCATCAGGGAGGCGGTTGAAATACGTAAACACCCAGATAATTTCAACCGCGACACCGGCTACAATCTCAGTGAATCCTGGCTACCTATTATCAGAACCCTGAGAAAGTAATTCACTGCTGCTTTCCGTTGTCCCTAACATGGGGCTATAATGGCGTCCATCTTTTGGCACCTTCTATATGTTCTTTGTTGCTTTCTCTTAGCAATCATTGTCGTATTCCAGATTACTCCTGACGAAGAAAGGCATGGTTTCTTTCGAAACGCGTCGAGTTTTAATATAATAAACACGGCATAAGCCCAAAATTCAACATTATGAATAGATTGATCTCAATTTCATTTAATGGTGTTATAAAATTTATTTAACTTGGTCGGACAATATACTTGTATGCCCATTCCCGTGATCATGTTAATCATATTAGTGTTATATCATGTTTAGTTATAAGTCATTTTTCTTATACCCAAGTGAAATCAGGAATTGATACGTTGTGATGTGTTGTTATCTAACTTCTCTGAATAAAACGTTTATTGAAAGATATAATTATGTTACCGCAAGATTTAGCTAAGGTGTTAGGAGAGTTACAGAATGGCATATCTAGTAATGCAGTAACTATTTCTAAAATGGAAACAGAAGTCAAAGAGAGGATAGGTGATTCAGAAGCTAGGTTAGAAGCTAGATGTAAAGAAAATGTGAAAGCTTTACAGACTAGTAATAGGGAAGATTTGAAATTATTACAGACTAGTAATGAAGATAATTTAAAGTCATTAGAGACTAGATTACAGACCAGTACTGAAAGCAATTTGAAAGCTAATGAAGCTAACTTAAAGGATAGTTTTAAATTATTAGAAACTAGATTACAAGCTCGTAGTGAGGAGAATAACACAGAGTTGAAAAAGAATTTAACTAGTTTGGAGAATAGATTAACGTTAAAGAATGATGAAATATTCAAGGCTTTACAATTAGATATAAAAGCTGTAGAAATGAAAGGAGAGGAAAATGTGCAAATGTTAAGAAAACATATTATTGATTTAGAAAATAGAGAAGAAGAAAATATTCTTAATTTGGGAACAGATGTTATGTCTATACAGAAAGATATTAAATCAGATGTATCGAAATTAAGATTCGACATTGATGGTTTAGTGGCAGATGTAGGCAAAATACAAGAGTGGTCTACCGAAGTATCTTTCGAATCTAAAATCAAAGGTCTAGAAATGAATCTAGGTAATGAAATCAAAAGTTTAAAGTCAGTAATTGGGACTGTTAAAGAGGAAGTCTTAGGAGAGGTTAATTCTAACTTGAAATCCTTAGAAAACCAATTGCAGATAGACATTAGGAAAATTGATGATGACATAGAGCAGAAGGTTAATGAAAACTTAGCTTTATTCAAAAATAGAGTCGGTGCAATAGTGGAAGAACGGTATAGTGAGGTCGATGCCGAAGCAAAAGAAAAACGTGCAGGGTTGGATGAGAAATTAATCGCAGGTATGGCGAACTTGGAAGCGAGATTTACTGAGAATAAGGAAGCGATGAAGATAGATTCAACTCAGTTTAGGACAGATATTGATCAGTTAAAGGAACATGTCGCGTCAGTAAAGACTACATGCGATGATAAGATAGACAAATTGAAGAACGATTTAGAAGAGAGTAACAGAACGCAGAATGTTATGTCGTTAGATGATTTGGAGACTAAGGTCAAGACAGTAGAAAAACGAACAGAAGATAGGATGACTAAAATAGAGTCTATAATAAATAGTTTCACAAGTCAAGGTGTTACAACGGGAAAAGTATCGATAAATCAGACACCGATAGATCGCAGTATGAACAGTCAAGAGGTTAGCGTGGGAGAAGACAGTCAAACACAACAGAATGTTACATTCGAAAGGGCTAGTTCAACCCCTCAAGATAATCCGAATCCGAATAGAAGTACGTTTGGTACGAGTGAACGATACTCAGGTCCAGTGACCATAATCAGAAATTTGGACGATAAACCAAGGAAGTTTTCAGGGAACACAGGAGTCACACCAGTCGAATTTCTGAGAGATATTCGCGATTACATGGCGGAACATAGAGTAGCCAAGGAGAGAGAACTAAGGATAGTCGAACGCGCCTTAGACGGGCCAGCGTTAACTTGGTTTCGCGCATTCAGGAGTAATTTTGCGAACATGGAACAATTTGCCATAGCATTCTTAAGGAGATTTTGGAGTGCAGAGGATCAGCTGAACGTAAGAGCAGAAATGTATTCGAAACGTTACTCTACGTCACATCCGACGCATTATGCAAATTACTTTACTTCGCAATTGGCTAAATTACAGTTTTTGATTCCTCCATTGCCAGAAGAAGAACTTTTGCAAGCTATAGCAAGACAGTTGCCAATTGAGGTACAACGATCACTCATAGCATCGGGAGCGAACACACTTGAGCACTATGACGATATCTTACGCCGATTAGATTATACAAGCGCTCAAATTACACCCAGAACTGCAAGGAACGATAATCGAAACACGCAAGAGGTGAATGCGGTAGTTGTCGATAACGCTGCGCAGACAGATAGAAGAGATTCCTGGGGAAACAGAAGGAACGAAGGGAATAGAGGAAATATTCACAACGTTCGTGGGAATGATCGATATCGAGGACCATATGAGAGGCCATACGATCAAGATGCAAGAAACAGTAGATACAGGAACTATGATCAGAATTCCAGATACCAAAATAGGAATAGATACAATAATAGATATCGAGGTAGATACAACTGGAACCAAGGTCAGCAGTCTAATCAGAACAATAGGCAGGATAGTAGAAGAAATGATCCAAATGAAAGACAGGATAGTCAAGGGTATGGCAGATCAAGGCAAGAGTGTAGACAGCCTAGTGCACCACCCGAAGAGATAATTAGAGATGTCAATCGAGCAAGCACGAGTGGTGAAGGAAAAAAACGACAAATTAACTTCGAATCAGGATGCTAATCATTGGGAATCAATCATTATTGTTGAAACGTATCAGGTCAAGGACGAGGATTTAATTTAAGAAGATATAGTATACCGAGGGAATGGATACTAATGAAGTTGAGGGGACTTTTAACGCAGCTAGCATTAGAAAGTATCATTATGCTGAATAAGAGGATTGTAGAGCTATCGTGTACATATGTTGTGTATAGAATGCCTGAGAGTATATATTTTTTTCTCAAGCCTGATAAAAAAGGAGATGTACGGGAGAGATGTACCCGATACCTAGTTGAGGCTATCGGCTACGCCAGCTGACATTAAGCCGTAGTAGAAATTTATGGGAAAAGTTGTAAAGATAGTGCTCAAATCGAGTCGAGAAGAATGTTAGGAAATGACGTAGAAGACCAAGGATAAAGGTGGCACTACCAGTCAAGCAGATGGAATTATGGGAGGAATATTGAAGTATTATTAAGATCTATATGGAACATAATATTATATCATCTCATAAGAGAAGAAATAACAAGCAATATATATGGTGATAACTTGAAGAAAGGCAGATAATCCCTTAAGTTATTGTATAACTTAATAGCCGAGATGATGGTGGTCGAGATTATACTTGTGACGCATGACCGCAGAAGGTAGGGGAGCATCACGTGACAGCGCGGAGTAGGAGCTCGTCAACGCAGTCTAGAGACAGCAGTTGAGTTCAGCCGGCAGGGCCGAGTAGAACACATGTTGCGCAGAGCGAACGGCAAGTTGAGCGGTGTACAGCACTTGTTGCGTGGAGTGAAAGCGACAGTATTACTTCAACAAGCGGAGCTGATAGCAGCATGCGTTAGGAGAACGGAAAGTAGGTCAGTGAGTCAAGGCAAGCAAAGCACGGTAGGCGGTACGAGGACCGGTTGGCGAGGCAAGCTGTACAGGCCGTGTAAGCGAGAGAAGAGCCGGTGTTAGAACAGTATTATTTCCAACATCGTAGTTACAGCTATGCGAGGCAGCAATGCTTTTTCAAATGTTAAGGAATAAACAGCATTACAACAAGATTGAGAACTTTATTTCGAGCCGCATTTTATAACGCAGGACAGTACAGAGAAGCGGTATGGCGAGGCCGGCTTTAAGCGTCGATCATTCTAGAACAGTGCAGTAGAGCAGAGCGTGCTGGTTCCGACTTTTATACGCAGGCAACATTAAAGAAGCTGAACTTCATTTCGACATTTAGTTACAACTTTATGAGGTTGAACTTGTATTCAGTAGTCGAATTGTGCAGGCAGATAGTTATCATATACTGCTATTGTGAACTTCAAATGAACTTAGATATTCCAATGACATTACGACTTATCAAACTATGCATTTCATAACGGAATATTTAAAGCGACCATGGGGTCAAGCCAACATTAACGCTTTTAGGCAAACGAAATGTTACGAGTATATGCATTTATGAACATTGGCACGTGCATTAATATAATTCTTTTTCATGAATTATTATAAAATATCGATTACGAACACAGCTACAGGGTGTTTCAGAAACTTATACACTTTTATATAAAATTATTTTCTGCAAGTGAGATTTAGCCGCTGTGGAGATTGACTTTTATCACAAGCAAACCGAACATTGTATGGGACAGTGGCGTAACATAGAAGAAGAATATGGGGTACGCTACGTTTATGAACTTTTACGGAAGAATTTGGACAGTATCCGTTATGGATAACATGCAGTTCATCATGTCGGAGTAAGCGAAGACGGAGACGTGATGGCACCACAGAGCGATGGATTCGGTTCCTGAAGAAGAGGAGGTCCAACAGCTGATTCACTTGGGATATGAAGGCAATCGTTATTGCGTGGGTGATACGATATTTTCGTCGATCGTTCGAGAAATTGCACACACGAGGATATTCGACGATCTTTGAAATATATTAACAGCTGATATGAGAAGGTACTGTAAGAGTTATGACTTTCTGATATGATTTTTTTTTTCATGAACACTGGGCATACTTGTATATATATTTCTAGTAGGAGTTCTACGATTATTTAGACATGGCTTAGACATTATTTGCTCCAATTTTGCTAGAATATGGCGTTACCATATGATATGGCCGGCACCATTATACGAAATTCTCACCATTGGTTGGCTTTATTAAGCAGATGTTTGGTCTTTTGACATTTTTTCAGTAAGGATAGTTTTTCTTGGATAGTTATTTTTTGTGGCGAGTATTTCGAACTCGTGATCTGCAATTGGATTATTTAAATTACTTCGTCAGTTCATTGCATACTAGCGAGTGTGTATATTATTCATCAGTAGGGATTTTTTCCATTGGATTGTTTGGAGATGTTAAATTTTATTCACTCAAGTGAATGAATATCGCTTTTATGTGACAACTAGAGACTTGTTGATTCCAATCTGGTACATTCACTCATTAGACGACGAGATGGGGCCTTTCGCTTTAGGCGATTGCGTGGTGGTACACATCTTTACCCATCGCTCAGGGCATTATCATGATAGTCTACGAGGCAAGGCCTTTCGTATTTATACGATTGCGTGGTGGTACACACCTAACTTGCCATTGAGGAACTCATTTTTATCATCCGAGTGTACTTGAGATTGTAAGAGAATCAAACAAGAAACTACTAGTCACATATCAGTCGAATTTTGTTAAATAAATTAAAGATAAATGTCAGCAGGGTTACATTTTGTAATTCTTGTTTGCCAATCCAATAAGTTGTTGCTATACTCTTTCGAGAGTACTTTCATTTAACAGCTGGTATTTTGTTACAGTTGATGCTTTTGATACGTTTTATGATTGAGTTTAATACCTTTGAGAAGGATTTAAAGTAATTGAATCTTGTAAGATGAATCATTAATGGTCAGATTTATTTTGAGGCAGATCAGTATTGCAAATTTTGATGTGAGAGATTATAACACATTGGTGTTTTTCTGTGAAGTGAATAATGAGAATTTTAAGAGAATTTATGCTATTTGAAAGCAGATCTTGAATTTGATTTCGATTACTGAGGTAATATTTTTCCTAATTGTTTAAGAAGTTGTCTAGATGTGATCAGATTAATTACAGTTATTGGAGATTGTGTGCGTTGATAATTTGAAGCCAGTTATATATTTTTTGTAGATCATGCAACGTGGTTAAGTGAAGTTTGTGATAGGCATTTTGTGGAAGTTGCCAAGTGGAAGTTGCAATATTGCTAATGTATTTTGAGGCAGACATGAGGTTGTCGAACCCAGTCTAGCATAATTTTGAGATTCATGCTGTGCGCTGAATATTTATGGAGTTATGTGGAATAATTGTGGTATTCAAATATGGAATTTGATAAAGTGAGAGTAGATGATGAAGTTTTGGATAGTGAGATCCAACGTGTTTTTGTGAAGGCAATAATATTTTTTGGCATGATAATTGAATACGAGATATAACTTGGAAGTGATAAAACTGTAAGACAACGTTCTATAACCCATATTAAACAATTTGTTAGGAAATTAAACAAATAAATAATGTTGATAATACAAGATTTTCTGATAATAATAATTAATGAAATAATAATCTGAAGTTTAAGCATATTAATGATCTGACCTAATGAAATAAAAATCAGAATGACTAGATGAAATAATAAAAATCTAAATAACCAGATGAATAAAATTTAAATAAATTGATAAATTAAATTTTGGAATAAATCAATGAATTAAATAAATGGATGAATTAAAGATTGAATAAATAAGCTGATTTAAATAAATTAATAGATGATAAAATAGATGATGAATAACTGAATTAGAAGGTGGTAATTAATTAACGAAGCTGATGATTAATAAATTTAAATGGATTTAAATAAATTTAATTGAGAGATATGATTTGAATGATTTGAAGAATTGCAACTTGAGTTGATGAATTAAACAATCTATATTGATGATTTATGATGATTTAATCTGAAGGAGATGATGAAATGATAGTGTGTGAATAATTAGAGAGCATAAAGAATTGATGATTATAATATTCATTTAAATGATTTGATGATAATGAATTAATTATTCTGACTTGAATATATTGAATTTTGAGATGAGAACTAATGTGAGAAATATTTAATTTTGATGATGATGATTATAACCAATGAGTAGTGGATTTTCTGTGATTCACAAACAAGCAATTATTAATGACAGTGTAAATAGTGTAAATTAATTATTCGATGTTTAGGAGCAATTTACTAATATATTCAGCATTTGAATAATGCCATGCAAGCCATAAATTATGTGATATTTAAAATATGTGATTAGAATATATGTGTTTAGACAGATTAAATTATATTTTTACATCCACATTCATGATGTTAATTTAAAGAGAAGTTAGGTCTCAGTTATCACGAATGTCAGTGACGCAAAGACATAGTGCTACGGTGATCCTGAGAACCCAAGTGAACTTTAGAAATTTTTCCTATTTTATGTGGATTAAATACACTTTGAGTAGAATAGAGATGGTTCGATTTTCTGGACAATGACAATTTAACGTTGGCATTCGACCATGCTCTTAGGTAGGATGAGTGTTTAATATGTCTGTCTGACTATCAAAGTTGAATAAATTTGTTTTTATCTTAGTTGTGATCTGATGATGATGTGATTTTCCTATTTTCTTTCCTTGTCTTAATTAAGGCTTAACCAGGAAGGATGTGGTTTGCTAGGGATTCAGTTGGTGGCGCTCATTTCTATTTGTATTTTTTTAAATTAAATTTAAACCCGTAACGACCCTGGAGATACTTTATCTCGTGTTACCCTCTGCTTTTGTGATATTTCAACTGAATTTCCGACACATTCCTTATTTGACTTCATGTTCATTTAACTCCGCTCTGTCCTGGAAATCCAGGAATAGCGATGTAATAGCAGATGGGTCATCGCATCCCCAGGACGAACGGGTACAGTACCAACAATTGGATAGATGTTCTTAATTTTGTATTTAAAGGCGTTTTATTTCAAGAGTTATCTACGGTATTATTATTCAATATGGTAAATATCAAACATTTCCTAACTTAGTAAATGTTGTTACTGTTAAGTGACATAATTTTGGAAGTACGGTATTAAAGTTGCAAATTATTTAACAAGTAGCCTTTTTCCGTGAAGAACTATACAGCCTATTTTCATATATCCTACTTATGTTAATTGCCTCCATCAACATACAAAATTTCAGTTTGATTGCTGTAATAGATTCGTAAATATTGAGAACCGTTTAATATTTCGGATGGTCGCCATGTTGGATAGGTCTTAGAGTTATGTACTATTACATGAAGATTATTGTATACGTATAGTATTCAAACTTCAATCGCATGATTACTACACAAAAAAATAAAACCATAATATTAAAATTTCGCACATCCACCATCTTCAGGTTATGCAAACAATTGAAATAAATTAGTTGCCAGTGCATTACCGTGTGTATAAACATTTGCTGTACCGAATTTCATTGCGTTTGGATGGTTAAGTCGCACGAGAAGTCTGTTTAAAAGTCTCAAATATGCTTGACCGCTATGACGGTTTTGCAGTTACCAGGTATTTGAAAGTCACATACGTGAACTTCTAAAAGTGCCCTTTATCACCGTACAAAATTTGAGGGTAATATCAGTAATAGTTTTGGATATATAGAATGCCGGTGAAATATTTCACACAGCCGCCATGTTGGATTGGTGAGACGTAAAAAATTTTGAAGGGCACGGTCTGGGTCGACCAATAACTTGCTATGACCTTACCGAGTTCAATTGAAATCTCTCCAGCCGTTTAGAAGTTATTAGGGGGAACACACAGACAGACAGACACACATATGCACACACACACGGACAAAAGGTGATCTCATAAGCCTATTTTTAGCCTATTTTCATTTATGTAAAAATAGGCTTATGAGATCACCTTTTGTCCGCGTGTCTATGTATGTGCGTGTGTGATTCGTGTGTGTGTCCCTAATAACTTCTAAACTGCTGGAGCGATTTCAATGAAACTCGGTAGGTTCATAGCACTCTTCCGCAATACCCCGACCGTGCTCTTCAAATTTTGTTACGTCTCACCAATTCAACATGGCGGCTGTGCAAAATATTTCACCTGCATTAAATATCTCCGGAACTATTACGATATCACCCTGGAATTTTGTACGGTGATAAAGGGAACTACTAGAAGTTCATCTATGGGACTTTTGAAAATCTGGTAACTGCAAAACCAACATGGCGGCAAGGGAAGTTGCGACTTTTAAATAGACGTTTCTCGCGATTTAACCAACCAAATGCAATGGTACAGTATATGTTTATACACATTGTAATGCACCTATATCAAACTTCGGTCAATTGTTTACATGACCTCAAGATGGCGGCTGTGCGAAATATTTCACCGGCATTCTATATCTCTGAAACTATTACCGGTATCACCCTGAAATTTTGTACGGAGATAACGGGTACTGCACGAAGTTCATCTACGAGACTTTCAACGAGATGTTCAGTAAAGAACATATAGCCTACTCTCTCCTACATGCAAGGGTATTGTTATAACTCCTTGTCCTTTCAAAGAGTATAATTGAATGTTTGTTGTAGTAGCTTGTTGAAATACAACGTGCTATACGGATATTAAACATGAATATGAGGTGCCCTTTGCTAGCGCTACTTCTGTACAAAATTTCATTCAATTCGGTTTCACTGTGTTTGAATTGATGTGGGGAATCGATTTGCATACATGCATGGCCGCTATCTGCAAACTATTGGGCTAATGACCTTGTAGTTCAGTCAAAAGGTACTTCCCACACACAAAGGTATGTTGTTGCTAAATTTGGTAGAGATGAAATGATTAGGTTGGTCGTAATTTGGTTTAAGCTTTTTACATTTGGGTGGTCACCATTACGTTTCCGTCAAGACGGTGGCGATATAAAACATGACAGTGAGGTGCCCTTTGCTAGTGCTACCTCTGTACAAAATTTCCTTCAATTCGGTTTCACCGTGTTTGAAAAGATAGGGGCAATCGATTTGCACACATACATGGCCGCCATCCGCAAATTATTGAGCTGATAGCTTTGTAGTTTGGTCAAAAGATTCTTTATGCATAAAGGTATTATGTTGCAAAATTTGGTAGAGATCAGATTATTAGGTTGGTCGTGATTTGACTCAAGCTTTTAACATTTGGGTGGCCGCCATTACGTTTTCGTTAAGATGGCGGCGATATAAAATATGACACTGGAGTGCCCTTAGCTAGTGCTACCTCTGTACCAAATTTCGTTCACTTCTGCTTCACCGTGTTTGAATTGATAGGGGGAATCGACTTGCACACATACATGGCCGCCATCGGCAAACTATTAGGCTGATTATCTTGTAGTTTGGTCAAAATATGCTTCCCACATAAAGGTATGTGGTTGCAAGATTTGGTAGAGATCAGATTATTAGATTGGTCGTAATTTGATTTAAGCTTTTAACATTTGGGTGGCCGCCATTACGTTTCCGTCAAAATGGCGGCAATACAGAACATGGCACGGTAGTGCCCTTTGATATTGCTACTTCTGTACCAAATTTTGTTCAATTCGGTTTCACCGTGTTTGAATAGATAGGGGGAATCAATTTGCACACATTCATGGCCGCCATCCACAAAGTATTAGACTGTTGACCTTGTAGTTTGGTCAAAAGATTTTTCATACATAAAGGTATAAAGTTGCTAAATTTGGTAGAGATTAGATGATTAGGTTGGTCGTAATTTGACTTAAGCTTTTAACATTTGGGTGGCCACCATTACGTTTTCGTCAAGATGGCGGCGATATAAAACATGACGCTGAGGTGTCCTTTGCTAGTGCTACCTCTGTACCAAATTTCGTTCAATTCGGTTTCACCGTGTTCAAATTGATAGGGGGGGGGGGGCAGACATTCAGAGTACACACACTCACACACACTCACACACACAGACACACAGACCTACAGACAGACACACAATTTTTGGCTCTGTGTAGATCTCATAAGTCTACTTTCATTTTTTGCAAAAATCGAAAGTAGGCTAAAAACCGGTTAACTACAAAACGAACATGGTGGCCAAGCGAAGTTGAAAGTTTTAAATAGACTTTTCTCGCTATTTAATAATCCAAACGCAAAGAAACTTGGTACAGCAAATGTTTATACACATTGTAATGCACTGGTATTTAATTTAGTTCAATTGTTTATATAACCTCAATATGGCGGCTGTGCGAATTTTAAAATTGTGTCGTAATCATGCGATCGAAGTGAAAGTTTGAATAAAGAACCTACGCAATAATTTTCCTTTAATGGTAGGCTACATGACTCTATGGCCTATACATATAACAATCGAACATGGCGACCATCCGAAATATTTAGACGGATGTCAATATCTACGAATCTATTACAGCAATCAAACTGATTGTTTATGTTCATAGGGGCTATGTACATAAGTTCACCTATAGGACTCTCAATAACCTGGTGATCACAAATCCAACATGGCGGCGATGCGAATTATAACTATTCACATGAACGTTGCTCGTAATATAACTATCCGAGTGCAGTGACACTTGGTACAGTAAATCCTTCTACAAATGTTAATCCACTAGCATCTAATTTACTTCAATTGTTTCCATAATCACAAGATGGCAGCTGTGCGAAATTTTAAAATCTCGTTTTTACTTCTTATATCCTAATCATGCGTTTGAAGTTTGAATACTACGCGTACACAATAATCTTCATGTAACAGTACATAGTTCTAAGACCTAGGCTACTATATAAAAAACCAACATGGCGTCCATCCGCAATATTTAATCAGTTCTCAATATCTACGAATCTATTACAGCAATCAAACTGAAATTTTGTATGTTGACAGTGGCAATCAACATACATAGGTTATATGAAAATAGGCATTAGTTCTTTACGGAACTACTTGTTTTCCTTAAAATGAAAATAGGCTAAAAATGGTAATTTAGCTTGTCCATGGGTGACAGCTTTAATGAAAGCTTAAAGTTAGTGTGAAGCCGTTAGAAAATGTGCAGGAAATGAGGAAAGCTCTGATAGGTCTGAAGAAGTTCACTTGAAGAACGAAATATGTCTTCCCTCTAATTAATAATACCGGTAATAATAATAATAATAATAATAATAATAATAATAATAATAATAATAATAATAATAATAATAATAATATTACTTTTTTAGTGGTTAAACCACTCTCCTTCTGTTTATATCTCTCATTGGTTGTTCTTTTACTTTCAGATTTTGATTCCAATTTCGTTGTATGTGACCGTGTTCGCGCTCCACAAGAGTAAGTCAGTCATAACTTACTCCTGTCAGAAATGTATGAAGTAAAAAGTCAACGTTTTCTGTGATTTAAGTACTGCGGTTTTTAGAGACACCAGGGTGCCATAATTTTGCCCCAAAGGGGATCTTTAACGTGACAGTAAATATACTGACAAGGCTCCCTCACATTTGCGCTTCCTCGAATGGCAACTGACTGCGCCAGGATTCAATCCTGCAACCTTGAGCACAGCAGGCGAAAACATTACTGCTGAGCCACGCAACCAGTCACTTCCTTATTATGTTAAGTAGTACATTATACCCATATGTACAATTTGTAAAATGGTAATTTTATTTCAGGTATCTGTAAAGATAAATTGGCTTCTGAGGAGATTTGTAGAAGAACCGGTATAAGGGACACCCTCAGACTAAAATGGAAATGGGGAGGCCACTTAGCAAGCATGGTGCATAAGACTTGGACGCACAGACTAACGATGTAAGACTCCAGGATTGTCAGGAGAAACATAGGAAGATAGGGGACTCGCTGAGTGGCCACATTGAAGAAAATGACTGGACCACTGTGGACAGGATGAGGAAGAGGCAGAAAAGGGTGGAAGACCCTAGAAAACCTTCTTTTCAAAACATAGCGCGTGCGAGGAGAAGAAGTGAGCAATACAGTGAAATGTAGTGAGTTCTTTATATAAAAGTGATAGTCGATCAATGACAGACAAGAAGAGGGAGATCAGAGTCAACTCTCTTAATATAAAGTGCACGTGTGATGGAAAGCTAACAATATCTTAGTAAACGTTTCGTTATAAGAACCAGAGTGCATAACATAGAGCACCGTACGTTAGGAATAAATGTAGCAAGAGTTATAAGAACAGAGATTACTAACAGGCCAAGAAAAGTGCCCAACTTAGTGCCTCACTAATCTTTAGGACTGTTCAACTAATGAGTATAATTGAGCGAAATCCCAGCATATGCAGAAGGTCATTGCCCTTAGGGGATTGAAGGGCTGTATTTCTTCTTATTCTTGTTCCGTATAGGCCAACTACGGGCAACGACATTCAACCATTGTGTTTGGAATGGGTCTTGATGTTTGCCCAATAGTCACAAATCCTCAGGCTGTGTTGTTCCTTTCCCTCCTTTGTCCAGAGGACACCTGTCTTCTTCCTTGGGGGTTTGTCCTGGAACTTCATTTGCTTTAATTTACTACTGAGAGACATTCGAACTTTTATGATTTTTCCGTAACTCCCAGCTCCAGCAGATCTTTGACCACTTGTATCAGCCACGGTGACTTGGTCTCCCTTCTTTGCAGGTATGTGAGAAGCTGGTTGGTCAGCCTGGTTGGATGCATCCTGGAGACGTGTCCATGAAATGTTAGACGTCTCTTCCTAGCCACGTCTGTAATTCTTTCAGAGTATCTATAGAGCTCCAGGTTGGGTGGCCTTTTGTATTCACTCCCTTCGTTGATTGGTCCCAGTATCTTCTCTCTTGGTTTTCTAGTTTGTCCACGAGTCCTTTCCTGTTTAATATGAGGTATTCAGAGGCATTTAAGGCTGAAGGGTGGATGCCTGACTGATAGTGTTTCATTTCGGTGTTGTGGGATAGGCACTTCTTATTCTAGATGTTCTTAGTCAGTTGATTAGTCAGGGCCGTATTTATTTTTTATAATCATTTCAGTCTTCTATGGACCACGATATTTCAACTGCCTTCTCTCTCGTCCTTTCACATTGGTCCAGTGTTCATGCATTCTTATTCGGCGTGCTTCTTTTCGTTCTTCGGTCCACTTGTTGCCGGTTTTCAGTATGAGTTTTGGCTGAAAACTCTGTATTACCCCAAGTTTCATCTTCAAAGATGTCCTCATGTGATATCCCCAGTTCTTGTAGGTATTTTCCCACCTCTGTAAACCATATCCCTTTGGTTTTATTTCCTACAAAGTAGGCACAGATTCGATTGGACAACCTTCCGGAGTTCATTCGTGTTAAATGACCATAAAAGGAGAGTCTTCTTTTGCGTATGGTGTCCGTTATTTTCTCCACATGTAGATAACGTTCATCGTTGTGTCGTCGTCTATACTCTTCTTAGTCCTTGACCGGGCTGTATTTATTATTATTATCATTACCGACTGAAGATCATGTTTCATGCATTATAAAAGGCCACACTGAAGAGAAATCTTATACGTTTTCTATGTATTTTCATAGAGAAAATTCCATAACAACTACATAATGTAATACTCAAAAAACAAGTAGTTCCGTGAAGAACTATACAGCCTATTTTCATATATCCTGCTCATGTTAATTGCCTCTATCAACATACAAAATTTCAGTTTAATTGCTGTAACAGATTCGTAGATATTGAGAACCGTCTAAATATTTCAGATGGTCGTCAGGTTGGATTTTTATTTTTGTATTATTACATTAAGGTTATTGTGTACGTGTGGTATTCAAACTTCAATCGCATGATTAGAACACAAGAAGTAAAAACGAGATTTTAAAATTACGCACAGCAGACATCTTGTGATTATGCAAACAATCGAAATAAATTAGATGCCAGTGGATCAACATTTGTATAAGCATATAACGTGCAACGTTTCACGGCTCTCGGATAGTTAATTCGCGAGAAACGTCCATTTAAATATTTATACTTCGCGTCGCCGCCATGTTGGATTTGTGCTCACCAGCTTACTGAAAGTCCTATAGGTGAACATATGTTCATAGTCTCTATGAACATAAAAAATTCAGTTTGGATGCTGTAAAAGATTCATAGATATTGAGAACCGTCTAAATATTTCGGAACCTCGCCAATTAGGATTGTTATATGTATAGGCCATAGAGTTATGTACCATTCAAGGACAATTTATGCCTAGGTTCATTATTCAAACTTTCACTTCTATCGCATGATTACGACACAAGAAATAGAAACTTAATTTTAAAATTTCGTACAGCCGCCATCTTGAGGTTATGTAAACAATTGAATTAAATTAGATGGCAGTGCATTACATTCTGCAAAATCATTTACTGTACCACATTTCACTGCGCTCAGAGAGTTAACTCACGAGAAAAGTCTATTAAAATATATCAAATTCGCTTGGTCGCCATGTTCGTTTTGTACTTGACAGCTTTATGAAATATACATAGGTAAACTTGTATCAGTACCCTTTATCATCGTACAAAATTTCAGGGTGATATCTGTAATAGTTTCGGAGATATAGAATGTCAGTGAAATATTTCGCACAGCCGCCATTTTGAGGTTATGTAAACAATTGAACTAAATTAGACTCCAGTGCATTGCAATGTGTATAAATATTTGCTGTACCAAGTTTCATTACGTTTGGATAGTCAAATTGCGAGAAAAATCTATTTAAATGTTTCAACTTCGCTCTGCCGCCATGTTGGTTTTGTAGTCACCAGGTTTTTGAAAGTCTCATAGGTGAACTTCTGGTAGTGCCCTTTATCACTGTACACAATTTCAGGACGATATCGGTAATAGTTTCGGAGATACTGAATGCTAGTGAAATATTTCGCACAGCCGCCATGTTGGATTGGTGAGACGTAACAAGAGTGTTGAAGGGCACGGTCGAGGTCACCGGGAATAGTGCCATGAACTTACCCAGTTTCACTGAAATCGCTCCAGCCGTCTAGATTTTATTAGGGGGGGGGGGACACACACACACCTCACACACACACACACACACACGCACACACACACGGACAAAAGGTGATCTCATAAGCCTATTTTTTCAAAATTGAAAATAGGCTAAAAATTAGATGCCAGAGGATTAACATTCGTATAAGGATTTACTGTACCAAGTTTCACTGCACTCGGATGGTTAAATTGCGAGAAACGTCCATGTGAATATTTCGCGTTGCCGCCATCTTGGATTTGTGATCACTAGGTTATTGAAAGTCCTATAGGTGAACTTAAGTTCATAGCCCCTTCTTCTTCTTCTTCTTCTTCTTCTTCTTCTACCTTATCCGATACGGACGTTGGCTACCACCATGGCTAACACCTTCTTATCCTGTGCAATCCTGAAGAGTTCCGTGGAAGACAGCCCAAACAACGTTCTTAAATTATCCATCCAAGTTATTCGTCTCCTTCCTGGTCCACGCCGTCCTTCAATTTTACCCTGAAGTATAACTTGAAGCAGACGGTATTTTGGACTCCTCATCATGTGTCCCAAGTATTCCAATTTCCTCTTCTTAATTGTGTTTAACAGCTCAGGTTGGCTGCTCACACGCTGAAGAACCTCGGCATTACTCACATGTTCTGTCCACGAAATTTTAAGAATCCGCCGGTATATCCACATTTCAAAAGCTCGAATCTTCTTTTCTGTAGCTACGGACAAGGTCCAAGCTTCAACACCATAAAGAAGGGTGGAGACAACATAACACTTCACAATTATTTTCTTAAGCGTCATACTGAGATCTCGACAGCATAGTAGTTGTTTCATTGTCATAAAGATGGATCTAGCCTTCTCTATACGGCATCTTATTTCAACCGAAGGATCCCAATTCTCATTAATATTCTGTCCTAAATAAACCAAACTCTTGACTCGCTCAATCTGATGTCCATCGACTAAAAGGACTTGTGACAATGCTGGTTTTCGCGATATTATCATATATTTTGTTTTCTTAATGTTGAGGTCAAGGCCACATTGTTTACTCTTTTGATACACCTTAGTAACAATCTCTTTAAATCCTTCGAAACTATTTGCAATCAATACAGTATCATCTGCGTACCGTATATTATTAATATAATTAACATTGACCTTAATACCTTGTTGAATGCCATCAAGTGCCTCGGAGAAAATCTGTTCTGCATAGATATTATAAAGAAGTGGTGAAAGAATGCATCCTTGTCTCACACCACGCATTATTTCCACTGATCTCGATATATGTCCATCAATTCTGATACTAGCCTTTTGACCCCAGTATAAATTAATGATGATCCGAATGTCTTTCTCATCTATTCCTGAGTTCTTGAGTGCATTATACAACTTATCAAGCTGACAACGGTCAAAGGCTTTTGCATAGTCCAGAAAACATGCATATACATCCTGATTCACCTCACGGCATCTCTGGAAAAGAACTTGAAGCGCAAATAATGCCTCACGAGTTCCCAGACCGTTGTGGAACCCAAACTGCGTGTCACTGATATTCATCTCGCATTTCCTGTATATGCGATTATGGATAACTTTGAGAAATATCTTGAGCACATGACTCATAAGACTGATTGTCCTGAAGTCACTACATGACTTAGCCATCGGTTTCTTCGGAAGAGCAATAAATGTAGACAAGAGCCAGTCTTCTGGTAATATGCCCGTGTCGTATATCTTGTTATATAAATTAGTGAGCGTCACAATGCTATCATCATCCAAGATCTTCAATAATTCCACTGGAATGTCATCTTGACCAGGAGCCTTACCATTTTTCGCTATCCTAATCGCATATTTCACTTCATCCATGGTGATCATGGGTCCATCAACTGAAGGAATTTCGGGTCGGGAAGGACGATGATCATCATTAAAAAGCTCTGGTATATATTTCTCCCAAACCTGTAATTTTTCTTCAACTTCAAATACCGTGTTACCTTGACTATCAACTAAGTTGACTGTGTTTCTTTTCCTGTGTCTACCTGAAACTTCTTTGATTTTCTTATGGACCTGGAAAGTATCATATTTACTATTAAGTTCTTCAATTTCTTTGCACCTATCTGACATCCAAACTTCCTTGGCTTGTCTGATCTTATTCTTTATCAATCTATGAATAAACCAATATTCTTCATTATCTCTTCCTTTGACTTCTCTTCGTTTATCCATTAGATTCAATATTTCATCCGTCATCCATGCCTTCCTTTTTTTATGTTGTCTCTTGTTCTTAAGAAAATGATCTCCAACCCTCTTCAATGAGGTTTTAAAAGTGTCCCAAAGTTCCAAGGGCTGCATGTCATTTGAATTCAACGTCTTAAGATCAGTGGCAAGAGCAGCAGCCACCTGTGACCTTGTATTTATTTCCCGAAGGGCATCAGTATCATATTTATTTTGTGTTGTTTTTATCGGAATCTTGTTAAGCCGGACACAAATTTTGCTAATGAGAGGATTGTGGTCAGAAGGAACATCTGCTCCTGGGTAGGTTTTTACAAAAATCACGCTGTTTCTAAATCTGTTTTTAATTAGAATGAAATCAATTTGATTTCTTATTATGTTGTCTGGACTATCAGCAGGTGCTTTCCACGTATAAAGTCTCCTGGCAGGAAGCTTAAACCAAATATTAGCAATGACAAAGTTCTCCTCTCTACAAAACTGCACTAAACGATCCCCTCTGTTGTTTCTTTGCCCGAGACCCCACTGGCCCACAATGTGTTCTTCAGAACCCTTCCCATCCTTTGCATTAAAATCTCCCATAACAAGGGTTACATCATGTTCTTTGGTGTCTTTGAGGACGGTCTGAATTTGGGCATAGAATTCCTCAACATCTTCATCGCATTTGTCACTAGTAGGGGCATACACTTGAATGAGATTAATGTGGAAAGGTTTACCACGTAACTTTAACATCATTATTCTACTGGAGAATGGTATACAACTGATAACAGCAGTTCATAGCCCCTATGAACATAAAAATATTCAGTTATATTGCTATAATAGATTCGTAGATATTCAGAGCCGTCTAAATATTTCGTATGGTCGCCATGTTGGATTGTTAAATGTATAGGTCATAGAGTCATGTACCATTAAAGGAAAATTATTGCGTAGGTTCATTATTCAAACTTTCACTTCGATCGCATGATTACGACACAAGAAATAAAAACTTAATTTTAAAATGCGCACAGCCGCTATCTTGAGGTTATGTAAACAATTGAAATAAATTAGATACCAGTACATTACAATGTGTATAAACATTTCCTGTACCAAGTTTCATTGCGATTGGAACATTAAATCGCGAGAAAGGTCTATTTAAATTTTCAAATTCGCTTGGCCGCCACGTTCGTTTTGTAGTTAATCGGTTTTTGAAAATCCTATAGATGAACTTCCAGTAGTGCCCTTTATCTCCGTACAAAATTTCAGGGTGATACCGCTAATAGTTTCAGAGATATAGAATGCCGGTGAAATATTTCGCACATCCGCCATCTTGTGGTTATGTAAACAATTGAACGAAGTTAGATGTCGGTGCATTACAATGTGTATAAATATATAATTTACCAAGTTTTATTGCGTTTGGTTGGTTAAATCGCGAGAAACATCTATTTAAACTTCGCAACATCGCTTGGCCGCCATGTTGGTTTTGTAGTTACCAGTTTTTCAACAGTCACATAGGTGAACTTCTAGTAGTTTCCTTTATCACCGTAAAAAATTCCAGGGTGATATCGGTAATAGTTTCGGAGATATTGAATGCTGGTGTAATATTTCGCAAAGCCGCCATGTTGGATTGGTGAGACGTAACAAAATTTGAAGGGCACGGTCGGGGTCGCCCAGAATAGTGCTATGAACTTACCGAGTTTCATTGAAATCGCTCCAGCTGTTTAGAATTTATCAGGGGGGACCCACACACAACCTCACACACACACACATACACACACACACACACGCGCGCACACACACACACACACGGACAAAAGGTGATCTCATAAGCCTATTTTTCAAAATTGAAAATAGGCTAAAAACGAGATTTTAAAAGTACGCACAGCAGCCATCTTGTGATTATGCAAACAATTGAAATACATTACATGCCAGTGGATCAACATTTGTATAAGCATTTAACGTGCAACGTTTCACGGCACTCGGATAGTTAATTCGCGAGAAACGTCCATTTAAATATTTATACTTCGCGTCGCCGCCATGTTGGATTTGTGCTCACCTGGTTACTGAAAGTCCTATAGGTGAACATATGTTCATAGACTCTATGATCATAAAAAAAAAAACAGTTTGGTTGCTGTAAAAGATTCATAGATATTGAGAACCGTCTAAATATTTCGGAAGTTCGCCATTTAGGATTGCTATATGTATAGGCCATAGAGTTATGTACCATTCAAGGACAATTATTGCCTAGCTTCATTATTCAAACTTTCACTTCGATCGCATGATTACGACACAAGAATAAAAACTTAATTTTAAAATTTCGCACAGCCGCCATCTTGAGGTTATGTAAACAATTGAATTAAATTAGATGGCAGTGCATTACAATCTGCAAAATAATTTACTGTACCACATTTCACTGCGCTCAGGGAGTTAAATCACGAGAAAAGTCTATTACAATATTTCAAATTCGCTTGGTCGCCATGTTCGTTTTGTACTTTACAGGTTTATGAAATATACATAGGTAAACTTGTATCAGTACCCTTTATCACCGTACAAAATTGCATGATGATATCTGTAATAGTTTCGGAGGTATAGAATGTCAGTGAAATATTTCGCACAGACGCCATTTTGAGGTTATGTAAACAATTGAACTAAATTAGACTCCAGTGCATTACAATGTGTATAAGCATTTGCTGTACCAAGTTTCATTACGTTTGGATAGTTAAATCGCAAGAAATGTCTATTTAAAAGTCTCAATTTCGCTTGACCGCCATGTTGGTTTTGTAGTCACCAGATTTTTGAAAGTCTCATAGGTGAACTTCTAGTAGTGCCCTTTATCACCGTACACAATTTCAGGGCGATATCGGCAATAGTTTCGGAGATATTGAATGCTAGTGAAATATTTCGCATAGCCGCCATGTTGGATTGGTGAGACGTAACAAAATTTGAAGGGCACGGTCGAGGTCGCCGGGAATAGTGCTATGAACTTACCGAGTTTCACTGAAATCGCTCCAGCCGATTAGATTTTATTAGGGACACACACACACACACCTCACACACACACCTTACACACACACACACACACACACACACACACGCGCACACACACACGGACAAAAAGTGATCTCATAAGCCTATTTTTTCAAAATTGAAAATAGGCTAATAATAGCCTACAGTAAAACCTGTCATTAACGGAATCGAAAGGGAATCGCAATTCTTTCAGTTAAAGATAGGTTTCCAGTTAATGGAGGTAAGCCTATGCTCAAATACTTTAAACCAATGAAGATTCAGAGAAAACATAAGCTAGTATAATAATAATAATAATAATAATAATAATAATAATAATAATAATAATAATAATATCGTATGGCCTCGGGTGCCTTGGTTGATTGACGCCCAGAGGGCAATTTTCATGTCGAATTTTATCGCTCCTCGAAGCGCTATGAAAGTCAAGGAAGTTAGATACCTAAGATCCTTGACAATATAGCGCTTTCTAGAAGAGAAATGAGGAACTTTGTGTTTGCGGAAAATCCCGAGATTAATTTTGCCATTATGAACACGGCCTACTGAATTCAAATGGGTTCTTTAACATGCCAACATCGTATGACAAGCGTATCGTGATTTGTTTCGCCTTTCAAAAATCACATAACCACGGGCCGGTGTGAACCAGCAAGCTTGGGGTTGGTAGTCCGACACGATAACCACTCACCCACCGTGGCAAGCATAATAAAATACAGTGAATTTACATATTTCGGCTACAGTATCCCTTTTACTCACGTGGGGGGAACATGCAGTTTAAGGAGCCACAACAATAACGATATTAATGTTATAACTTTGTCATAAATCTTGTACATCAATGATATACATTTCCAAGGAAACACACACATCTTGCTATTAGAAGCAAAGTTATAAATTTTCAATATTTAAATATTAAATATTTTTATCCATTTTTCGAAATTTGGTTCTTGCTTTGCACTGATCTACACCGTTTCCCTCATATCTCCCATATTTAGAGGAATTTTTGGACTATTCTTTTAGGTAGATTTCATTAGAAAGCTAACTATTGCAATGGGTCCCATGTTTCGACTTCCGGAAAATTTCGACATATCTTCGCGTTTCACATCCCCCAGACCCCAAAACCATCGTCAGTTCAAAAGTTTATATATAATTTATATATATATATGTATATCAGTTTCTTGTGGACACGATAACTGCCGTAATTTTGCACCAATCAATTTGAACTTTTTACCGAATATGTATACTTATAAAATCTCGGTCGAGTTCGTTACTGGGCTAAATCGGTCGAAGGGGGAGAAAATGGGGGGCTTCTTTCGATAAAGTGAAATATTGCTATAACTCCTCTTAATATGTGAAATATCGAATCCGTTCAACGTTCATACTATGTGTCGGATAAAGCCCAAAAATTTACGTTTGAAGAGTTTTTTATAGCACCAACCATTGACCAAAGGGGTGGGAAAAAGTGGGTTTTTCGGGAAACAATCATATCTCTCTTAATAGGCACAATATCAAAACCGTACAAAATGGACAATATTCCCCTAATAATTACCTTAAACGTTTGTCTGAAAGAATTTTTGATATGACCCACCATTACGCCAAGGGATGAGAAAAATGATTTCGGAATTATAAGAAAATGCCAAGAGCTATCAGAGGTTGCCATGGCAACACTACTAAATTGATGACGGATGTGCCATCAGACGTTGCCATGACAACGCACTTGCACGAGATCAGATTCAGTATTTCCATCTGAATAAGTGGGAAGCGGCTTCGGTGACGTAACTGGTAGCATGCTGAATGTCTATGCCCAAGGTCGCGGTTTCAAAGCCGGCCGAAGTCGTCGGATTTTCTAAGAGCGCTAAAATCCCTCAGTATGCTTTCCTTTGGAGGGGAAGTTCCAACGTTCGTTGCGAGTTGCTGGTTGCGGTGGCATCTAGTAGCCAAGTTCACAGCTTGGTGTCGTTGACGGTAGTACCTGGTAGCAAACATTAGGAACTACTGTTTGAAATTGACCGTTTGCAGTCCTTACCTGAATTAAGACTAATACAGCCATTACAATTTACACCGTTTATCAGACAGATTCTACACTCACCGAAAGTACTCGGGGTTAGATGACCGCGTTGTCGCAGCCCCTAAACTGAGGAACCAACCAGAGGTAGATTTCATTAGAAAGCTAACTATTGCAATGGGTACCATGTTTCGACTTCCGGAAAATTTCGACATATCTTCGCGTTTCACATCCCCCAGACCCCAAAACCACCGTCAGTTCAAAAGTTTATACATAATTTATGTATGTTTATGTATATATATGTATATGTATATCAGTTTCTTGTGGACACGATAACTGCCGTAATTTAGCACCAATCACTTTGAATTTTTTACCGAATATGTATACCTATAAAATCTCGGTCGAGTTCGTTACTGGGCTAAATCGGTCGAAGGGGGTGAAAATGGGGGGCTATTTTTCGAAAAAGTGAAATATTGCTATAACTCTCTTAATATGTGAAATATCGAATCCGTTCAACGTTCATACTATGTGTCGGATAAAGCCCAAAAATTTATGTTTGAAGAGTTTTTTATAGCACCAACCATTGACCAAAGGGGTGGGAAAAAGTGGGTTTTTCGGGAAACATTAATCATATCTCTCTTAATAGGCACAATATCAAAACCGTACAAAATGGACAACATTCCCCTAATAGTTATCTAAAACTTTTGTCTGAAAGATTTTTTGATATGACCCACCATTATGCCAAGGGATGAGAAAAATGATTTCGGAATTACAAGAAAATGCCAAGAGCTATCAGTGGATGCCATGGCAACACTACTAAATTGATGAGGGATGAGCCACCAGACGTTGCCAAGATGACGCACTTGCACGAGATCAGATTCAGATTTCCATCTGACTAAGTGTGAAGCGGCTTCGGTGACGTAACTGGTAGCATGCTGAATGTCTATGCCCAAGGTCGCGAGTTCAAAGCCGAGTTGCTGGTTGCGGTGGCATCTAGTAGCCAAGTTCACAGCTAGGTACCGTTGACGGTAGTACCTGGTAGCAACATTAGGAACTACTGCTTGAAATTGACCGTCTGCAGTCCTTACCTGAATTACAGACTAATACAGCCATCCCTAAGTACACGGGGTTACATGACCGCGTTGTCGCAGCCCCTAAACTGAGGAACGAACCAAAATCTCTGCGGGAGATAGAATTTTGCGTGAAGAAGTAACAGACCGTTACATAGTTACACATCAGTGTCGAAACCTTGCATAAGGACAGTGTGACCACAAGTATAATAATGGACCCCAAATGACAAGAAGGTTACCGTTCCCATAAGACAATAAAATGTTTAAAATAAGTATAAAATGACGAAAAACAAAGTTAATTAAGCTCCAATTATAAAATACCTTCTCGCAATAAATGAGGTCTGATCCTTCTACGAAAACCTGCATACTCTGCCTATTTTCGCCTATCCCCAAGTTTGTCCGGTGAAATATACCTCCGCCTTCCGGCGTGCCGAGAGGACTTTTTTTTTATGTGGTTGTTAAATTTTCAGGTACAAACTGAGTCTCACAAATTTCCATACCATTAATTAATGAAGTGTTATTATTTAATTTTTAACCTGAGCAAACACAAAAAATAACGTTTGATAGAAAGACGAATTAAAGCAACAAAGGTTTCAGCGAGTTTCAGTTTGTATCTGAAAGTTTGTCACCCACTTTAAAAAAAGAACAGTCCAAAGCTTCCTACAAACATGGGAGATATGAGGGAAACGGTGAAGATCAGCACAAAGTAAGAAGCAAATTTTGAAAAATGGATAAAAATCGTTACGATTAGAATTTTGAAAAATAGGAACTTTGCTTATAATTCAAAGATGTGTGTTTCCTTGGAAATCCATATAATTGTTGTACAAGAATTATGAGAGGCACAGTTATAATATTACTATCGTTATTGTTTTTGGCTCTTTAAACTGTTGGTTGGTTGGTTGGTTCTTAAGTTTAGGGGCTGCGACAACGCGTTCATGTAGCCCCGTGTACTTTGTGTGTGTAGAATCTGTCTTATAACCGGTGTTAATTCTGATAACTGTATTAGTGTGAGTTATCTGTTTTGTTTTTTAATTTAAGTGCAGACTGCAACTTAGAATTTTTCAAGTAGTTCCTACTTTTGCCGCCAAGCGCCACCGTCAACGACTACTAGGCCAAGTTCAGAACTTAGCTACTAGACGCCACCGCAGTCGGCTTTTGGCAACGAACGTAGAAACCTAAGAGCGTTGTTTACATTCTTAACCTATCCAATTTAGCTTCACACAGGACTCTTTAAACTGTACGTGACCCCTTGAGATCAAGCACAACTCTTGCTTTCCAAGCCATAATGACAGCTGCCGAGCTATATCAGTAAGTGAAATTGAAAATCCACAGTCTGCTTCCAGTCGACCGGGTCAGGGAATGGAATGAATGAAGCCCCCATCTTGTGGCGAGGATATGAACTGTGCCGGCTACCGAAGCCTGTCGCACTCCCCTGGGGCAATGATTAAATGAATGAGAGATGAAATGAAATGAGAGTGTAGAGTGTTGCTGGAATGAAATTTGTGACAGGGAAAACTGGAGTACCCGGAGAAAAACCTGTCTGCCTCCACTTTGTCCAGCACAAATCTCACATGGAGTGACCGGGATTTGAACCACGGACCCAGTGGTTAGAGGCCGGCGTGCTGCCGCCTAAGCCATGGAGGTTCTGAGCTGTATTAGTAAGTGCTCAGTTAAAATCTGAATTCTAAGCTGACTGACACGGGGTGAGAAAAAGACAGGCATTTGTTGTTTGACAACTCATTAATGTAAGCATTGGGAAAGGCTTGAGGAACAGGCAATCAGCCATACACTTTGACGTGTAAGTTGGAGAATAAAATAAGGCAGACCTATTTGTACTTTCCTTATTGGCTAGAGATTCCACTGTTACAGCAGACAACCCAACTTCAACCAGGGCAGCGCAAAATTCAAGGTAAGTCAGAGAGATAATTTTAAGAGGAGCTACCATAATTTTAAGAGGCACAGATTAAATTGGAAAATTAGGGTACGGAATTGTGACTTACAATATATGTCCATCACCCATATGCCATTTGAGAACTGTCAGCAAATATATACAGTATAATTGAAATTTACCACAAGACGGAACGGGAATTAGTACCCGCAAATAACAGCCACTAGGCGGGATAGCACATAACAGGAGTTATTTTCGTTGTTGCACGTGTTTCGTGTATCAGATGTCCAAAATAACGATCAGCGTTCATAATGTTACATCCAAAACAAGATGTTCAGTAAAGAACATATAGCCTACTTTCTCCTAAATGCATGGGTATTGTTGTAACTCTTTGTCCTTTTCAAGGAGTATGATTGAATGTTGGTTGTAGTAGCTTGTTTAAATACAACGTGCTATAGGGATATTAAACATGGATATGAGGTGCCATTTGCTAGTGCTACCTCTGTACCAAATTTCGTTCAATTCGGTTTCACCGTGTTTGAATTGATGGGGGGAATCGATTTGCACACATACTTGGCCACCATCTGCAAACTATTGGGCTGATGTTCTTGCAGTTTGGTCAGAATATGTTTCCCACATAAAGATATGGTGTTGCAAAATTTGGTAGAGACTAGATTATTAGGTTGGTCGTAATTACATTTTAGCTTTTAACATTTGGGTGGCCGCGATTACGTTTCCGTCAAGATAGCGGTGATATAAAACATGACACTGAGGTGCCCTTTGCTAGTGCTACCTCTGTACCAAATTTCGTTCATTCGGTTCCACCGTGTTCGAATTAATAGGGGGAATCAATTTTGACATAAAGATGGCCGCCATCCGCAAACTATTAGGCTAATGACCTATTAGATTGGTCAAAGAATGCTCCCTCCATAATGGTATGTAGTTGCAAAGTTTGGTAGAGATCAGATGGTTATGTTAGTCGTAATTTAACTTAAGCTTTGAACATTCGTGTGGCCACCATTACGTTTCAGTCAAGATGGCGGCGATATAAAACATGACACTGAGGTGCCCTTTGCTAGTGCTACCTCTGTACCAAATTTCGTTCCATGCGGTTCCACCTTGTTCGAATTAATAGGGGGAATAAATTTTGACATAAAGATGGCCGCCATCCGCAAACTATTAGGGTAATAACCTATTAGATTGGTCAAAGGATGCTCCCTCCATAAAGGTATGTTGTTGCAAAGTTTGGTAGAGATCGGATGGTTATGTTAGTCGTAATTTAACTTAAGCTTTGAACATTTGTGTGGCCGCCATTACGTTTCTGTCAATATGGCGGCGATATAAAACATGACACTGAAATGCCCTTTGCTAGTGCTACCTTTGTACCAAATTTCGTTCCATTCGGTTTCACCGTGTTTGAATTAATAGGGGGAATTGATTTTCACACAAAGATGGCCGCCATTCGCAAACTATTACGCTGAGGACCTATTAGATTGGTCAAAGGATGCTCCCTCCATAAAGGTATGTAGTTGCAAAATTTGGTAGAGATCGGATGATTAGGCTAATCGTAATTTGATTTAAGCTTTGAACATTCGTGTGGCCGCCATTACGTTTCAGTCAAGATGGCGGCGATATAAAACATGACACTGAGGTGCCCTTTGCTAGTGCTACCTCTGTACCAAATTTCGTTCCATTCGGTTCCACCGTGTTCGAATTAATATGGGGAATCAATTTTGACATAAAGATGGCCGCCATCCGCAAACTATTAGGCTAATAACCTATTTGGTTGGTCAAAGGATGCTCCCTCCATAAAGGTATGTTGTTGCAAAGTTTGGTAGAGATCGGATGGTTATGTTAGTCGTAATTTAACTTAAGCTTTGAACATTTGTGTGGCCGCCATTACGTTTCTGTCAAGATGGCGGCGATATAAAACATGACACTGAGGTGCCTTTTGTTAGTACTACCTCTGTACCAAATTTCGTTCCATTCGCTTGCACCGTGTTCGAATTAATAGGGGGAATCGATTTTCACACAAAGATGGCCGCCATCCGCAAACTTTTACGCTGATGACCTATTGGTTTGGTCAAAGGATGCTCCCCCCACCAAGGTATGTTGTTGCAAAATTTGGTAGAGATCGGATGATTAGGTTAGTCGTAATTTGATTTAAGCTTTGAACATTTGTGTAGCCGCCATTACGTTTCAGTCAAGATGGCGGCGATATAAAACATGACACTGAGGTTCCTTTTGTAGGTACTACCTCTGTGCCAAATTTCGTTCCATTCTGTTGCACCGTGATCGAATTAATAGGGGGAATCGATTTTCACACAAAGATGGCCGCCATCCGCAAATTATTACGCTGATGACCTATTGGTTTGATCAAAGGATGCTCCCCCTTTAAGGTATGCTGTTGCAAAATTTGGTAGAGATCGGATGATTAGGTTAGTCGTAATTTGATTTAAGCTTTGAACATTTGTGTGGCCGCCATTACGTTTCCGTCAAGATGGCGGCGATGTAAAACATGACACTGAGGTGTCCTTTGCTAGTGCTACCTTTGTACCAAATTTCGTTCAATTCGCATTCACCGTGTTCGAATTGATAGGGGGGAACAGACATTCAGAGTACACACACTCACACACACACAGACACACACACACACAGACACACACACACACAGACTCACACACACACATACACACACACACACACACACACACAGACTCACACACACACATACACACACACAGACAGACACACTTTTTTCGCCCTGTGTTGATCTCATAAGTCTACTTTCATTTTTTGCAAAAATCGAATGTAGGCTAAAAATGAGCCAATTTTGATTTGGGTCATATGGTACACACTGCAAAACACAATGATTACATATTTACGTTGTTGTTGTTGTTGTTGTTTGAGTCTTCAGTCCTTTGACTGATTTGATGCAACTCTACATGCTCCCTGTCCCGAGCTAATCGTTTCATCTCTACATGGCTACCACACCTTACAGCCGAGGTAATCTGTTAAACATTTTCTAACCTTGGTCTACCACTACAGTTCTAGTCCTCGACCATCCTTCCATAACTAAATTTGCTATTCCTGGGTGTCTTAGTATGTGTCCTACCACCTATCTCTTCTCTTCATTAGCAGTCGCCAGAAATATCTCTCCTCTCCCACTCGTCTTAATACCTCTTCATTTGTAACATTGCTACCCATCTGAACTTCATCATTCCACCACATTTAAAACGTTTCAATTCTCCTCTTTTCTGCTGCATCAATAGTCCAAGTTTCACTTCCATTGAGCGCCACGCTCCAGACAAAGGCTTTCAAATATTAATTCCAAATATCTAAATCTATATTCGATGTCAACAGATTCCTTTTCTGCAGAAATATTTTCCTTGCCTTAACCAACCTACCTTTTGTATCCTCTTCGCCCATCACTGGTTACTTTGCTGACTAAGTAACAAACGTCCCCTGTTTCTTTTAGCTTTTCACCTGTCAATTTGACGTCCATAGTGGTTTCTGATTTATTTCGGCTGCATTTCAATATTTTTGTTTTACAATTGTTAATTTTAAAATGGACTCAAGACAGAGTCCATTCCATTTAAAAACTCATTCAAATCCTCTAGTTTGTCGGCTAAGATGACGATGTTATCAGCAAATCTCAGAAACATAGAAATTAATAAAACATCATTAGATTCAATTAGGTTAGAGGAATAAAGTTATAAATTTTGCTGTTTTAAAAACAGCAGGGATTTTTATTTCAAAAGAGACATTGGGGTCATATTGACCCCAGTAGTACTACGAGGGTTAATTAGAAATATCATAACAAGTGAATGACAATATTTCGGGTAATGATGGAATTGAGAGGGACTATCACGAAATGCTTTGCTGATTTCTACAAACAATGTGGTCTTCATAAAACCTTTACTGAAACAACTGCCATTGCTGCTCACAAGGGATCAATTTCTATCTACAGGAGGAGTGTATATGTTAGTTAAATGGCCAAACGAGCCACTCTTTACATCTAAAAATACAGTACCTTTTCCGTTCAGTTTACATAACCTTCTTAAAATACTTACAAAGTAAGAAATATTGTATGGTTGGTACTCTTTGTCCTTGTGACATCCTATAATTGCTGTAAGAGAAATACAAAAAACTAGGCTAAAAAAATTCTGTTGGGAATTCTCTTGAATGCTCAGCGGAGGAATGTAGCCGCCAAGAACGCGGTGTCTCGTCTGGTTGAGAGTCAGCGATATCTGCCTTCCTAAAAACATTGCGCCATAACTTCCTAATCGTCCTACTGAGTGCGCAACGGGCCGATGTATTCTGCCGAGTAGTAAGCATGTTGCCATAGCAACAAGTGACGTATGTGTGGAGGGAAGCCCCTTCTCCTCGTTCTCCGACTCACCCTACACTCGCAAACAAGTGAATTCCCAACATTACACACTTTCTCAACACACACTTTGATGTGAAACTTTCTGTTCGTATACTATAAAATGAAGACTACTTATTGACTGTCACCCCTGAGGTACGGTACCGGTTCGTTTCCCAGATCTGCCAAGAAATTTAATTGTGATTCGAGGGCTGGATCGGGGAACACTCAGCCTCATGAGCCATGAATAGTGGTGGGTTGGATTCGCATCTGAGTTATCGTCGGAAGGGGTTTTCCACTTCTGGTGCAGGCAAACTCCTGGTATATTTCCTACTGTGGCTTAAGGCCACAGGCGCCTCCTACCCAATCCTAGCCCCAGTGAGAGATACATACACTAGTGCAGACATCACAGTGAGGGTTATCGTACAGACTCCCGAAGCCAAGAGAAAGAAGCTGGTATTCAGAAATGTGTAAGGCAAGGTTGTATCTTATAAACCAGGCTGTTCCAGCCGAGCTGCTCGCTAGGGAGCAGATGAGTACTCGCCGCCTTTTGTCAGTGAACCTGCAAAATGCAATACAGCTCTGCTGTGGGGGCTGCCGTCACTGCGCGGTGGATAAATCAAGACTTGCTGGAAGCCTATGGACTTGTGTTATGACCTTCGACCAGTGACGTTTTGGCTATGACCCCCAGTCCCTCTCCAACCGTGCTCCGAGCATCACTGCTGAGTACTCGCGTGTACGCATACTCAAACTCGTTGATTTGGAACAGCCTGTTATAAACCCATGGACTCTGTCTTGAGGAATAATTCATGATAAAAACCAATAAAATAATGGAATGAAGCCGAAAGAAATCAGAAACTCATATGGAAGTTAAATTGGCATTGTCTTCTGTAACGTAGAAAGCAAAATAACCAGTGATGGACGAAGCAAAGAGGATATAAAAAGTTGGTTGGCTTACACACGAAATCGCTTGACATCGAATATACATTTAGATATGAGAAATACCTTTTTGAAAGCTTTTGTCTGGAGCGAGGCGCTCTATGATAGTGAAACTTGGACTGTTGGTGCAGCAGAAAAGATAAGAATAGAAGCGTTGAAATGTGGTGCTACAAGAGACTGATGAGGATCAGATGAATTGATAGAATAGAAAATGAAGAGGTATTAAGACGAGTGGGAGACGAGAGATATTTATGGTGACTGCTAATGGAGAGAAGAGATAGGTTGGTAGGACACATACTAAGACACCCAGGAATATCAAACTTAGTTATGGAAGAAAACGTCGATGACCAGAACTGTAGGGATGACCAAGGTTAGAATATGTTAAACAGATGATCTCGAAAGCAAGGTGTGCTAGCTATGTAGAGATGAAACGATTAGTTCAGGTCCGGGAGACATGGAGCGCTGCATCAAGCCAGTCAAAAGACTGAATACTCAAACAACAACAACAACAACAACATAAAACTGCCTATACACCCTACATACCACCATGTCGTCTAAAGCATCGTTTAAATGAATGTTGTTACTGATTCAAGAGCTTTGCGACATTGTGCACTTGGGTGTGTGCATTTGGAATTTAGGGTAGGATAAGGAAGGAGGATTCCGCGGCCTTAAACAAGGAACCTACCTGACAACTTGCCCGGAGTTGAAGTGGAAAACCACTTCATGGATTCATGAGGTAGAAATCTTCTAAGGCACGAGGCTGAGTGGTTCCCGTTCCATCACCAGACCAGAATTGCATTTTTGGGGTAGGGATTCAAACCCAGGAACTATGGATGAAGAGTCACAGTATGTACACTGAGACCACAGAAGCCTGCGCCATAAATTAATGTTTTTGTTCAGTGAAAATAATTATAGAAACATCATTTTAGTTTGACATAGATACCACAGTCCAGACATGTAAAGATCGAGCTAGCTTTTGGCCGATCCGTATGCTGGTTAGTCTAGTCAGCGAGCCTATCTCATCCTGTACAGTCTGAGGCAGGGGGTGTCAACCAGATAGGGATCATTTGGCACCATCGGTGTAGTAGCACGTGCCAGTCGTATGGAGCGCTGTATATCGTGTTGCCAACATATGCATGATACAACGTTGTAATTAAATTGCAAACATATCACTATATTTAGTCAATAAATATACACATAATTCCTAATTGACATTTCCTTGCTATTATCTTGCTCACAGACGATAATTACGGCACTTATCATTAAATAAACATTATTTTTGTCGGTTGGCGGCATTGCCTTTCCGCACACTACTTCTGTTCTGTTCAAACATGGCGGTGTATTTACATTTCCTGTACATTACAGCAATATTTCTTCCCCAGAGTTTTCGATTGATTTCGCCTTAAATAGGGGCCGATAACGTAGATGTTAGGCCCCTTACAGCAACAATTATCAATATCAATCACCTTAAATACACGTGTTTCTTGATGTTCTGTGAAAAAGAAGTGCCGTAATCTTGGCGTTTTCAATTGGATGTAACCTGTAAACCAGTACCGGTATTTCCATTTCTGTTGTAAGTACCGATAATGCATTATGTATTATTAAATTGATTTCTTAAGAGAGTGCTGATATTATCGATAGGATTCTTATGAGAGTCATGCATTATTATTTGTGGACTTCCGTAGTCGTAGAAAGCTAGATTTAATGACTTGAGCCTAATTTAATTATTTTTTTGTTAGATTTTGTATTTCATGTTTTCTGTACCTCATTTTGTATATTTTGTATGTAGGTTATGGGAAAACATCACTCAGAATCTTGTGTTCTTGGCTGCAAAAGTAGAGGTTGGAGATACGCTCCTTTCATCGCTTCTCAGTCGATGACTCAAGGTATGTATCAATAATTAGGCTATTCTGTAATTATTTAGTCAGATTCCTTTGATGGCACTTTTTAAATTAAATTTAAAGTGATGATCCTCACGTCCTACATGGAGTAATCGCCACTGGGAGGGAGTATGGAACAACAACGCTCAGGACAGCTTCTGTCAGTGCGGGGAATCAAATCTCCAACCTCCAGAGTTGCTGCAGCCCCCCATTGGGGGCGCTATGCTCCCAGTTTATATCTTGGTTTAGAGTTCCCACATTTCTATACTCACGGCAGTGTCCACATGAAAACTCCACAAACAATACGATCTTGAAAAGGAAGCGTGCTAAAGCTGGAAAATGTGACGCATCTTGTTCTGCCCCTCGCTCTGAGCACTATACCGCTGTTGTGTGTTCAGAAACAGTCAGCAATGCTGTGATCATCCTACAGTCAGCTCTCAGCTGTAACTGTTTAAAAAGAAAATTAATTGTTTTGTAAAATAGTCTTTGGGACTACCTTGCCCGCCCTCTCGATAACGTCTGTCTCGCTGTCACTGGCAGTACTTGTAACTACAGTAGTTCTACATCTCAGCCCTAGATGGGTGAAGTGTGACCTTCACCGCCCAGAGTAGAATGCACTGTTTTATTAATTCATTCATTAATTTTGTACACTTGAATTAATCGTACAGCATGTGGGCTGTAACATGTAGGCCTACAATGACTACGATGCGACTAACATAACCTAATCAATTTGTAAGCGACTTGAAGTGTTCGAAACTTGTAATTACTGTCTAATTAGGTCTACTCACTCGGCCAATCTGAAAACTGCCATGTTTAAGTATTTTTTTTTAGTATGATCTCTTGATCCAAAACCTGACTTAATGAAGCTAGTTATTTTTATAATAATAAATTTATTAAAGCACAAAATATGCAGTATGAAATTACAACTAGTTTGAACAGAACTGAGACAGAGATAACCTCCTCTGCCCACACCACATCACGTGGTATCGATCACATCTTCTACCACATAGGGCACATACACAATTTAAGTCTGGCTGATGAAATCTTCTGTTACGGTATTACACACTTTGAAGTGGAAACCATGTACCGAGAATCTCGTTACCAGGTGCCTCAGCTCGTAGGAGCTCTCTGTCCAGTCCCGTGATGTCATCGCATCAGTCGCGTAAAATTCTTGCCAGATGCTATCTTTCTTAGACTTCATTTCCTGAACTAGTGTCTCAAAACCATGTGTTGTTGGCAAAAGCATCTGCAGTCTCAGTTCTTCAACAAAGGGAAGCTCACTTGAGAGTTCATAAACCAAACGAGAAAGAGTAAATCGGAAGAGGCATAAGACATGTGGTTCAATTTTGTTTTTTGTGTGGGGTGAGGTATACCTCCCACCTACACCCACTCCCCAAATATCAAGCTGGAGGAATTTTGGTTATTAATGACCCATGTGGACTCACATGTGGATTAGTTACATTAATCATAGGCTTAAAATTTTAGTTATTTATTGAAAGGTGAGGGTGGCAGTCCTATGGGTTGGATCAATCATAGATGTCCATTACATTAATAAATAGCTTCTGTGTTTTACTAAAATAAAGGTAGCGCTAAATGAACATAGAACGAGCGATAACATTCTCTATAATAGATGAATTAGCCAAAATACCTTATGAAACGATGAGAAATAAATCAAGGAGCGATGTTTTAATATATGTTTCCTCCTCTGCCGTCAGTGACCCACCCAGCCATCCCAAATAGGATCACAGCATATAGGCTACAGGCTAGCGAAAATTACAGCTGTGGGTGCCATTGTTCAAATCAATCATCTTCAAAACAGTACCATAACAGTACTGCCAAACAAAGAAGTGCCCAGTTTAGTCTCTAGTGCGCAGCACTCGGTTCACTGCTCTTAATTAGGCTAGTGTGTGCAATATTTTCACTTCTCTGTAATGATTTTTTCCCCCATGGCTGAAATGAGTTATTTTTGTTATATGCTCTGTAATTATTATGCAGTATATCGCTCCGCTGTAATAAATATGTATTAATTTTTTCGTACAACATTGGTTTTGATAATGGTTACAGCCTAACGCATCCCGATGAACTTCTTTTTTTGATCAACAGTGATTTTGTATCCCAGTTCTTTTTATCAACAGTGATTTGGTATCTCGCATGTTGGCAGGAATATGTGCGCCTTGGTGCGTGCTGCTAGAGTGAGCGATGATGACAGTTGAACGAGATGCAAGCGCTGTCGAAACATGGCAGCCGTTTTTAAAATATCAATAAATAGAAAAACATATTTACGTACTTTAGCACATCATGAGGTTTGGTAGTGATCAGGGTTCCTAATTTTAATATGTAATATCGCCCAGAAGATGAAACAAGGACACAAGGTATGTAAACGTTACATTCATGTCTGCTGCAAGTATAATCCGCATTCCACTTACATTCAGAATTAAGGTAGCACTGAATGAAAGTAGAACGAGCGATAACATTCTCTATAAGGGGCAGATTATATTCTTGGTAATTAGTGTCGATGATTTTCTGTAACAGCGAGATGGATACAAGACAAATATAATTGGTTTATTGTATGCCAAAGTAATGGTTGATATAGGCTAGCTAGTATATTTATTCCCACATGTTACTTTACCTAGGTATTAATTCTGAATGAAAGTAGAACACAGCTTATACACTTGCATCAGACATGAATGTGACTTTTACATACCTTGTCTCCTTGTTTCATCTTCTGGGCGATATTACGTAGGCCTATTGAAATTAGGAACCCTGGTCACTACTGCACATCATATATGTGCTAAAGTACGGGGCGCCAGGAAATGTTCTCTGCAGATGCGAGAGGTTGCGTCATCAGTTTAGTTCGCAGCATGGTGTCCCTGATAGGGCGAAGGCCACGTGTGTGGGCTGTGAGCTCTCGAAATCGTCAGTGCGTATAGTTAGATTATTGGAAGAGTGCAACAGTATGTTATGAATGGCTGGGTGAGTATAAAGTTTACTGTTTGTTATGATACAAGCGACAGCCGTGCTACCAACGTAACTGGTGACTTAATCTCTCGCAGCAGCTTGTAGGCACTGCGGACAACATTCCCTGGCGCCCAGTATGTAAATATGTGTTTCTATATTTTGCTCTTTTAAAAACGGCTGCCATGTTCCGACAGCACTTGCATCTCATTCAACTGTCAACAAAGTCCACTCTAGCGGCACACACTGAGGCGCACAAATTGTTGCCAACATGTGGGATACAAAATCACTGTTGATAATAAAAAGTGGCATACAAAATCACTGTTGATAAAATAATCATTGATCTGGACGCGTTAGGCTGTAACCATTCTCAAAAACCATTGGAATGGACGAAACGAAGGTTAGAATGGTCAGGTGTTGGCGAGGTTGGTAGTACTGTTTTGATGATAGTTGATGTGAACAATGGCAGCCACAGCTGTAATTTTGCCTATATAAGTCGTGATTCTTTTTGGGATGGTTGGGTGGGTCACAGAGAGCGGAGGAGGAAACTTCTATTTAAACTTCATTCCCTGATTTATTTCTCGTCGTTTCATAAGGTATTTTGGCTAATTTATGTACTATAGAGAATGTTATAGGTGTATTATCCAGAGTTGGGATCTGACAGTTCGGCGGAGAACTGTTGAACTAAAGGCAGCGGTGCCACGAATGCTGCTGTCCACCACGCGCATACTTCCATCCTCCCGCTCTTTTCCTCATGCTCATAATATCATTAGCACCGTTATTACATTTATTACTTTTTTATTCAGATGGTTTTCAAAATCTTAAACAAACCAATGCTTAAATCTGTTCGGTGCAAACTGTAAAACAAAATATTAGCCCGTCAAATTGAGGAGAGACCTAAATTATTGTAATGAATAGCAATAACAATATTACGAATACTATCATAAAGCAAAAATGATCAAAGCGAAACGACAACACGTGATTGTTTCCGTGATTTTTAGTTATTTATATTTCCTGTAGAATAAGTTTCAAGTCACAAGTAACACACAATTGTATTACAAAATATAGGCTCATTGTGTAGACTATTAAGTCACCCTTTAGAATACAGAAGCTAATCACAGTAGTCTTACTAATTACAAGAGCAGAGGCGGTAGCCTACGTTCCTGCGCGCGACTGAATGGAATTAATGGTTCGCCTGATGCTCAGAACTGACACTAACACTGCTACATACATAAATAACGGTCTCTAATGAATCATAAGTATAAATATAAGTATAAATAAGTATAACTCAAACAATTATAACTCATTAAAACAACAGATTATGAAACGCAGCAAGGTGAGTGTGCACTGGAGGCAACCAAACAAGCGACTGATCGGCGACAAGCAAGTGGTGAAATAGCATCATTCAAATTGGCAGCGCTGTATAGTTTCCATGGCAACAAGCCATGCGGGCGATCTAGTCGTCAGCTGTTTTTGCCCAGTGGTGCTGAATTGTCAGATTCCAACTCTGGAAAATACACCTATAGGTAGTGAGTTACTGTTCTTTCAAGGGGCGGAACTACGAGGTCATCTGCCCCTTATGGAGAATGTTATCACTCGTGCTACTTTCATTCAGTGCTACCATAATACCACCTTGTGGTGTGGTAGCTGCCACTCCTAAGGTCCTGGGCTAGTTTCCAAGTAATTTAATTCTGGTCTGAGGGTTGGAACGACTCACAATCAGCTTCGTGAGCCAGAACTGAGAAGAGGTAGGTTCGATTCTCACCTCAGCCATCCAAGAAGTGGTTTTCCGTGGTTTCCCCACTTCCACTCCAGGCTAACGCTGGAATTGATCCTAACTTAAGGCAATGGCTGCCTCCTTTCCACTCGTCACCTGAATTACAAAAAGTAGGCTATACTGCTCGGGTTCATTTTCCATGTTCTGTGAACTTGCGGGGTGAGGAGAAAGAACAGGGGAGGGTCAGGCGAGAAGAGAAGGGCCTGTCAACTGCCCGCCGTGATATCTGGTATTCCTTTCTATTCCAATAATGCTAACTTAGGGCTGTTGCTCAAAACACTGTGGTGTTACGAATGAGTGAGTGAGCCACCGACCAATGTATTTGGTTCTGTACTATGCACGGACCAAGGAACCTCATCACTCGTCAACACCACTGCGATGCACATTTCTCTCAGGTTCACGCAGCTTAGACCCGAGCAGTACACACTACTACAGGTACTACAATAACACAGATTATCATACAAATCCTACATACTTCCAAATACATGGGGCTAAATGAATTAATATCAACAACACAATGATTCTACAATAAGTGATTCTTTTAAAATGTAGTTATAGTAGGTGCAACTATACACATATCAGCAAATTCAAGTTCTCCATTTGAAGCATTACATATTTTATTAAGTTTACTGCTTCAACATACAAACTTGCATGTGTTGTAGGAATTTGCTGTTCATCAGTGTTAGCCATGGCATAAAGGAGGGAAGAGGTTCATTATCCTGTGCTATAGCCTACTGTTATGCCTTGGCAAGAAAGAAGAAAGGAACATGCCTCAACACGTACTTTTAGGAGGACCAGATTTGATTTCTGTATTTTTGCTAAGTGTGATCTTGGCTCTCGCTGTTATTTTTCTTCGTTGACAACTTTTTAAATAAAATTATGATTTCTAGCAGTATTGAGGTTTTTCTTGTTTTTCATTGAAAGTCCTATTTCTCCTTTCCCCTTCACAGGATGTCATAGAATTTACTGTATTAGTGTGCGATGATTTTTTTTGATGTACTTACTGTATTTCACCCTGTAAAAATTGGTGAACTGGATATATTTTAAAAGGGAATATGAAATGAACTACTGTATAGACATTTTGTAATATCCAATTATTTTTCTGAAATTTCAGTCTCCCAATGAATTTGGCACTAAGTGCACTAACAATTTTAGTGTGATCTGGTTACACCACCTGTTTACTTGGCATTCTCTCTTAACATTTTACTTTTATTGTTAACAGCATCAAGCATTTTAAGATATGAATATTCTCCCTTCCCAGTACTTTTCCTTTGCAGTTTATTCTAATAACTGATTGGTTATAGGCCTAATTAGGCCTAATGTGGTTAATTGGAAGGGACCCTATTTTTAAGGTGAGTAGTAATATGCTGCAGGCCTTTTAGTAGCCTAATTCTTGTCACCAATGCAATATGCTCCAATTGCAACTGAAAGAAATGTAAACATGTAAATTATTGATGAGGTCATGTCCTAAAATAGGGGCAGATGACGTCGTAGTTCCGCCCCTTAAACAACAATAACTAACTAACATGTCCTAAAAGCTGTGATTGTTCATTTCAGAGTTCAGGAATTCACAATTTCCCACTTAGGTATTATTAAAAAAAAAATGTTATTGGTATTTTGATTGTGATTTATTTCTTGTTGATCATATGATTATCTCCTCACTTAAAAACGTGCTATAAGTATTGGGAAGATTGTGATTTTCGGAACATTGAAGTGGATAGAGAATTTAGGACGAGAATATTTAGTGGAACGAGGGGAAGGGGTGGGGTAGGCTACCCGCACGGCCGTGCTACACCTCAACTAGTACCACGGCCAAACACCAGACAGCGCTGAAGTCTTAGGTGCCAAGAATTAGCATGGCTGTCGGCTATCTGTAGTAGTAGGTAATCTGTGGTCTGAGGGTGGGACAGGAAGGTTTATGTCAGCCAGGTGTCAAGCAGTGATAGGGGGTAGAAGACAATAGCACTGTTCCAACCAGGTCCAGCATACTGTATATGGCCAAACTCATGAGGCACCCTTCACACCAATGGGCAACTCGCTCTTCGCCTTTCCCTTTCTCCAGGGTCTCACGAACAGCAGGACGCGGGTGGATGACCACGGGACTCCAGCTGAGTCCAGCATTGCTTTCATTTACTTGTGCCGTGCTCCTCTCTTTCACCTTTCTTATCGTCCTCTTTTGGACAACTCTTGTTCCCTTCCAACACCGACGGTATTAGGGTATCAGAGGTCTTGGGAGTCTTTCACTTTCCCGCCTTCATTGGCCCTTGTCTCATTTTTCCTGAAACACTCATTCTTTGAGAGGTCAGCCTTCTTGTTTTCTTTTCATGGTACCCCGGTATCTCCTGCTGTTTCCTAAAGAAACGATGGATGGATAGAATCAAACCTGAAGATGCCCTTGACAGGAAGAAGTGGCCAACAGCAACTAAGCAAGCGGACCCTGCACCAAGGCGGGAAATACACTTGGTAAGAAGAAGATGTCCTGCCTTCTGCCCTAAAGGAGTCAGGGTATGTGTAGCCCCACCAATTATGGTGCACCCTGTATAGTGCTACACCCTCGAGGACTCACGGCTGACTTTGGGAAGGACCCTCTCCTCATCCCATTTCCTGTCTGCCTTTCATGGCTCTACGTCCTTCCAAGTCCTTTAATCCTCATCCTTCGAGGGTTGAGGATATTTCTTTTCCCTCCTTTCTTCTATTTGCTTTATTCATTTCTTTCATTTCTTCTTCTAGTATGTATGTTACTGACAATAGTTGAAGCAGTAAGTCTCCATATCATCATTTTCATTATCAGCCAAACCATTAGGGGCCGGTAACTTCGATTTTAGGTCCCGCAACAATAACATTTTTGCCTTCCATTAGAAATGTGCACTAGCTCAGATTTAGCACTCAATCTATACAGTAAATTATCAAATATCACATCTGATTACCCCAAAAGTAATTGTCAAGCAAGATTTCGATATTTCATCGACATCGTGCTTTGTGCCTTAATGATGTGATCACAATTTTTCCAAAAGGTAAAATGATAGAGGTTTCATTTCGATTGTTGGGTCTGCAAATAGTGGGAGAATTTGGTACACATGACCTACAAATAAGGAGAAAATTACCACACTTTCTTGCTTCACTTGATAAACAAACACTTTAATTTTATAAACATGTAATTACACATAACATATCTACAGAGTATTCTCGAGTGAAGGATATGTACACACTCAGTCCGCACGCACACACACATACACACACACACACACACTGGTCGCGGTAAGTAAAGGGATATCTAACCATACAATTTAGTTTACTTTAGTTTTCGTATAGGATGTTCGCCGAACGAGTTACCATTCTTTGCATTGGCCTTATTAAGGCTTGACTGCTGCCATTGAATGAAAGTTGAAGTTACCAATGATTGAATGATTGAAAAGAATAATGATGACAAATCTCACTTTTTGTGTTTTACAATGTAAAATTAGCAAGACTTCCATGGGTTAAATATGTCAGTAAAATTTCTGAGTAGTGGGTGTACTATGTTCTAGAACAAACGTTAATGGCCAATTATAAGATAACTTTGAAAGAATAATAGATTTTCCGCCTTCAATACTGTTTATTTCTAACTACTTACAGGGACTAGTTTCGGGGGTTAATACTCCCCCTTTCACAGCCTGTCCAACAAAACTTCACAAAGGAAAAACTTTCCATGTATAAGCTCATACAAAACACAATACGGACCTGAATAATCGACATTATGAATTATAAGATGGCTACCACTTGGTTACCATGGTAGCCATTGTTGTTTACAAACTGATGCAGCAGTCTCCTAAGTATTCTATTCAGTCCGTTATCTGCCTAATGGCACAAATATTTCCATAGGTCTCATGTCCTTTTTAAATCCCTAAACTCTTGAAACTCCATATACGACACTTATTTATGGCTTCGCAAAATTTTACTTATTAGCATTTTTCTGATGAAGATGAAGCAATATAATGACGAGGAAAATGGAGATGACAACAGTAGAGATGAAGAAGACTTTTGAGGAGGGTTTTAATGTGAATTTGTTTCATTACTGATTTATCCGTAATTAATGTTCTAGTATTTTTCCTTCTAGAGCATGCTCCTTGCGGAGTTGTTGATAAGATAGAGTGATGAAAATTCATAGAAGTAGACAAATTAAAAAGCACCCTGATTTTTTGTAAGTAAAATTTTTGTATGTTTTAAACCAAGAATGAAGTATTTTAAGAAGACACAGCTTAAAGAGAAAAGACAATAAATTAGTTTATTTTATGAGTGTGCATGTCATAAATCCATTGATTTTTGAACTTAAATTAAAATGGTTACTATATTTTTTTAATTGTAGAAGTTTGTTGGTAATAGCACGATGTCTGTGTTTCCTTGGAGATAGTGTATGATTATTGTACAAACGTTTAACAGGTAGTCATATAGTATTGGCTCTTTAAGCTGTATGTTAAAAACTAAAAAATTAAAATGCAGTATTTTAACATAGAAATTAGCCAACTAAATATTAAAACATTTGAAGGGTCGGTTTCATCAACCAACGTTAACGATTTAATGGCGCGTTAAATTAACTTTACGTAAATATTAACACAGTAGTGTTCCATAAACAAACGTTATTCCTAACGAAATTAATATGCCGTTAAATATTTAACAAAAAGATCATGAAACCAGTCCCTATAGACCTAAGTAGCATGGCCACATTACAAATCCAGGGCAACGCAAGTGACTCTTTTCATCAAGGTTATAAAGATCATTCATTTAGTTATACATCCAAACAAGTACTGCTGGGAGCTGACTTTAATGCTAGGCAGAGGCATATAGTCGCTGACAACGTGGCATCTTGTTGTCTGGCTGACGGTCAGCGATATCTGACTTCCCGAAAACATTGCGCTATAGCATTTTACTCGTTCTACTGAGTGCGCAACGGGCCGATATATTCTGCCGGTAGTAACCAGGTTGCCATGGTAACAAAAGGAAGGCCTCGTTCTCCACCTCACTGGCATTCACAAAAGAGTGAGCTCCCATCAGTAAAGTTACGGCAGTAAAATTTGGTGCCCTGTGTACTTACAGTATATCGACATTAATATGTGCTATACATTTAAGGAAATGGCTTTCTTGGTTTAGAATTTTGAGATTCGACACATGGGTAACCTTAAACCTAACCTTAAACTTACAATTAGGAATTACATGCCTGATACACTTACATAAATGTTCGCATTTCGACGTCTGGAAAGGAATACAGTTGGAAGTAAATACATTTAAAACAGCCTCTGTATTCAGACATTTCAGCATTGTTAGCACGAGTGGGAACTATTATAGAGACAGGCGAGTTTCATAACCTTACATAATGCTTAAATTGTTCCTTATGTTACGCGGCGATGCTGGATGACAATTGATGATGTTTCTACACAGGGTGTACGAGAAATGGCGTCCAATAATCACTGGGCGTGTTAATGTGGCCCAGGCCAAGTCCAATGAGGATAGGAACCAACCCTCTGTCTCCCAATTTTCATCCCAAGGCAAATGTGGCAGGGAATGTCATGTAGTTTGGTTGGTTGGTTGGTTCCTCAGTTTAGGGGCTGCGACAACGCGGTCATGAGCCCCGTGTACGTTGGGTGTGTGTAGAATCTGTCTGATAACCGGTGTTAATTGTGATGGCTGTATTAGTGTGTATATCTGTTTTAATTCCAGTAAGGACTGCATACATTGATTTTTTTAAGTAGTTCCTACTTTTGACGCCAAACGCCACCGTCAACGACCAACTAGTTCAGACTTAGTCACCAGATGCCACCGCCACCGACGAACGTAGGAACCTAAGAAAGTTAGTCAAATGTTTAACCTACTGTATATAATTTAGCTTCACACAGGTGTAATTAGTGGAAGGTTCTTTAACATGCCATAAATCTGTGACATGGGACTGCCGGCTTTACTTCCGCACCGAAGGAAGGCATACTGGTCGTGTAGTTTTAATCACAGTCTTAGCCTGAATAACACTTGCAATGCCTAGGAATGTGCACCACTACATTTTACGTCTCATTTGCTCTACGTTCGTAAGGGTGAATATTTGTCGAATTCGTCACTCGGCAGTTGCTACCATTCAGACAGAGAAGGTGCGTGGAGCAACCCACGATGTTGTGGGTGGAGCAAGGCGATGTAGCTCAACATTAAAATTATTCTTAGCCTGTTTTGTTGGCTCAATTGGTTTTGGCAATGTTCCCCATAATACCCAACAGTGTTTTTCTGACATCTACGTCATTATAATTAATGACGGTATGATGCATCTCTGTCTGACAGTGGCGCAGTTGGTAGCATGCTGAACTTCTGTGCCCAAGATAGCGGGTTCAATCCCGGCCGAAGTCGTCGGATTTTTTAAGAGCGTTAAAAATCCTTTAGAATGCCTTTCATCGGAGGGGAAGTAAAGCCGGCGGTCCCATGCCATAGATTTATGGCATGTAAAAGATTCTTCCACAGACTAAACTTGTGTGAAGCTAAATTGTTAAGTTAGATTCCGTCGGAACGCTCTATCAAAGTTCCAACGTTCACCACTAGGTATCGTTGATAACTGGTAGCGAAAGTTGGAACTACTTGAAATTGAACGGAAATTGTAGCCCACCCTAAGGGTGGCCGGCCCCGTGGTGTTGGGGTAGCGCGCCCGCCTCTCACCCGGAGGCCCCGGGTTCGATCCCCGGCTCCGTCAGCGATTTTAAAACTGACGTGAGGGTTGGAACGGGGTGCACTCAGCCTCATGAGGACAATTGAGTAGCTGTCTGACAGTGAGACAGCGCCCCGATCACGAAAACCAAGATTAACGGCCGAGGGGACCCGACGCGCTGATCACGCGTCACCCCAATATCTGCAGGCCGAATGGCTGGGCAGCGGTCGCTTGGTCGGCCTTAGCCCGTCATGGGCAGTATAGTGCCAGGGGTTGACATTTTTTTTTTGACCCTAAGGGTGTCCGCGGGAAGCAGCTACAGACTCAGGCGATCCGAAAATGTCCATGGACACTCCCGGCACTAAAAGCCATACGATAAATAAAGTGATATTATTGGACGGTACTTTCGTACACCCTGTACAGTCGTGTGTGCAAATTATTCGACTCGACGCCAGTTTCCCAATATAACATGTATACATTTAACGGCTTAATGCATTAAATATATTTTCAAGCCGGTGATATTACTTCCATTGTTCAACCAAGAGTCTTAATTATATTTTCCTTTAAGAAATGAAATGAAAATCCACAGCCTGCTTCCAGTCGACTGACCGGGTCAGGAATGGTATGAATGAAGACCCCTTCTAGCGGCGAGGATATGAACTGTGCCGGCTGCCGAAGCCTGTCGCACTCCCCTGGGGCAATGATTAAATGAATGACAGATGAAATGAAATGAGAGTGGAGAGTGTTACTGGAATGAAATTTGTGACAGGGAAAACCGGAGTACCCGGAGAAAAATCTGTCTGCCTCCGCTTTGTCTAGCACAAATCTCACATGGAGTGACCGGGATTTGAACCACGGACCCAGTGGCGAGAGGCCGGCTTGCTGCTGCCTAAACCACGGAGGCTTTCTTCCTTTAAGAAACTCAAAGCAAATTGATTTTAGCCTATTTTCATATATGAAAAAATAGGCTTATGAGATCACCTTTTGTCCGTGTGTCTGTCTGTGAGTGTGATGGTGTGTGTGATGGTGTGTGTCCCCCCTAATAACTTCTAAACGGCTGGACCGATTTCAATGAAACTCGGTAACTTCATAGCACTATTCCGGACGACCCTGACCGTGCCCTTCAAATTTTGTTACGTTTCACTAATCCAACATGGCGGCTGTGCGAAATATCTCACCAGCATTCAATAACTCCGAAACTGATACAGATATCACCCTGGAATATTCTCCGGTGATAAAGGGAACTACTAGAAGTTCACCTAGGTGACGTTTGAAAACCTGGTAACTATAAAACCAACATGGCGGCCAAGCGAAGTTGAGACTTTTAAACAAACGTTTCTAGCAAATTAACCAACCAAACGCAATAAAACTTGGTACAGTATTATGCTTATACACATTGTAAAGCACCGACATCTAACTTCGTTCAATTGTTTATTTAAATCAAGATGGCGGCTGTGCAAAATATTTCACCGGCATTCCATATCTCTGAAACTATTAGCGGTATCACCCTGAAATTTTGTACGGAGATAAAGGTTACTACTGAAAGTTCATATATAATACTTTCAAAAACCGGTTAACTACAAAACGAATATGGCGGCCATGCGAATTTGTAAATTTTAAATAGAACTTTATCGCGATTTAATTATCCAAACGCAATGAATCTTGGTACAGCAAATGTTTATACACATTGTAATGCACTGGTATCTAATTTAGTTCAATTGTTTACATAACGTCAAAATGTCGGCTGTGCGAATTTTAAAATTAAGTTTTTATTTCTTGTGTCGTAATCATGCGATCGAAGTGAAATTTTGAATAATGAACCTACGCAATAATTTTCCTTTAATAGAACATGACTCTATGGCCTATACATATAACAATCCAACATGGCGACCATCCGAAATATTTAGATGGATCTATGAATCTATTACAGCAATCAAACTGAATTTTTTAATGTTCATTGGGGCTATGAACATAAATTAACCTATAGGACTTTTCAATAACCTGGTGATCACAAATCCAACATGGCGGCGATGCGAAGTATGAATATTCATATAGTCGTTTCTCGCAATGTAACCATCCGAGTGCAGTGACACTTGGTACGGTAAATACTTATACAAATGTTAATCCACTGGCATCTAATTATTTCAATTGTTTCCATAACCACAATATGGCAGCTGTGCGAAATTTTTATATCTCTTTTTTACTTCTTGTGTACTAATCATGCGATTGAAGTTTGAATATCACACGTACACAATAATCTTCATGTAACAGTACATAACTCTAAGGCATACATACATAAAAATCCAACGTGGCGACCATCCACAATATTTAGTCTGTTTTCGATATCTATGAATCTATTACAGCAAACAAACTGAAATTTTGTATGTTGATAGAGGCATTTAACATAAGTAGGATATATGAAAATAGGCTATATACTTCTTCACGGAACTACTTGTTTAGAATTTCCACTAACAGACGAGCTTTGCTACTGCAAAATGCCACACGTTTTGTTTTGATTACTTCACTCTACTTTTCCGGCCGAAGTCGTCGGATTTTTTAAGAGCGTTAAAAATCCCTCTATATGCCTTCCTTCGGAGGGGAAGTAAAGCCGGCGGTCCCATGTCATAGATTTATGGTGGTTTAGGCGGCAGCACGCCGACCTCTCACCGCTGGGTCCGTGGTTCAAATCCCGGTCACTCAATGTAAGATCTGTGCTGGACAAAACGGAGACAGACAGTTTTTCTCGGGGTAATCCGGTTTTCCTTGTGAAGAATTTCATTCCAGCAACACTCTCCACTATCATTTCATTACATCTGCCATTCATTTAATCATTGCCTCAGAGGAGTGCGACAGGCTTCGGCAGCCGGCACAGTTCATATCCTCGCCGCTAGATGGGGGGCTTCATTCATTCCATCCCTGACCCGGTCGGAGACTGGAAGCAGGCTGTGGAATTTCATTTCATTTTCCTTTAGCGTAAGGCTTTTAGAGCCGGGAGTGTCCAAGGACATGTCCGTCTCGCCAGAGTTTGTAGCTACTTCTAAGCGGACACCCATGGGGTGAGCTACAAGTAACGTCACGAGTGGATGAGATGAAATGCATGAAGATGAATGAGCAAGTTCAATTTCAAGTAGTTCCGACTTTGGCTACCAGATGCCACTGACACCTAGTGGCGAACGTTGGAACTTGATAGAGCGTTTCTAACGAAATATAACCTACAAATTTGGCTACACACTACCAATTTAGGATCTGACGTGATGGCTGGACTCGACCTTGTGAGGACAACTCAGTAGCTGTCTGATCAAAGGCAAGAAAGTAAAAATTAACACTCGAGGGGAAACGTTGTACTGACAGCGGTTGTCCGCTTTATTTTCATAAGATATGTGTGTGTGTAGAATGTATTTTATAACCTGTGATATTGTGGTCTGTTTGGCATCTCTTGATGTATGCAGTATATTTGCATTTGTCTGTTGGCACAGGCTAGAGAAAAATGTGGCTTTTCACCGATGTCAGTCTCACTCATGGCTGTGATTATATGGAAGCTACTGAGGTACGGGTGGTGCTTAGTAATGACATTCGAGGCACAGTCAGTACCTGTGGATGCTGTGTTAGTACTGCTGTTTTCACTCAGTGAGGAAAGCAATGGCAAACTACCTCACTCCTCTTCTTGCCTAGTACGATTCAATACAGTATAGCGCTATCTTGGGTTCTTGTAGGTATCTACACACATAACTTAACGGCGGTACTTTTTGAGGATCCAACCAGCCTACGACCTGACTACCTAACACACAGGTGTTGTGGTGTCTGTAGTATTGTATTTGTAAATAAGGCGAGGATTGGGAAGAAGGTGCCTGTGGCCTTACGTTAGGAATAATCCCGGTATTTGAATGGAGCAGACATGGGAAACCACGGAAACCACTTCCTGAATGGCTGAGGTGAAAATTGAGCCCACTTAACCTCTGTTTCGCTTCCCAGGGCTGAGTGTACTCTACACCTTTTAACTGATCGAGGTTTAGAGTGTTGAAATATTGCTCTAAAATGTTATTATTAAGGCTGTGTTTCAACCTCGGACACTTTCGCTACGACCCCACGTGGCGATATTGAACAGCTGATTCGCTAAAGCTAGGCGAGAGCGCGGTACGCGGATATTTTCGCTGAATTGTTTATAACCATTTCTTGACAGAGTCGGGAATCGAACCCATATCTCGAGGCGTGATCGCTAAGAATGCTAACCACTGTTCTACGAAGCGTACTAAAAAATATAAATACAGTGTGGCGAATCCTGACAAATTTATTAGGCCTATGAACTGAGGAAAGGGGTGAATGTGTGAAACATATTGTATAATTATGTAAAAACCAATAACATTTACCAGACTAGGCAAGGTAAGATATTTTCCGTATTGACTTAGAGATAACTCTTATTAATATTCCTCAATACAAATTATACCGGGTGAGTGAACCGTGGTCGTTACGACGTGACTGCAGGCAGTCGCTCACATCCTGAAGGCGAGGAGGTTTGAATCCCCCCACCGGCAAACTTGAAGATGATCTTCTATGGGTTCCCATCTTCCTTCCAGGCAAATGCTGGGGTTGGTCCCTAACTATAGGCCACAGCCGCTACCTTCCAATTCCTCGTCCTTACATTCACACTTTCCTCCCCAGACAACACTGCAGCACTGCAGGGGGATGTGCCTCTCACATCTGATTACTGTATTACGTTAAAATACTTATTTTTAATTCAATTATAACATCAGGACAATAGCTGACAACCTGCCTACTTTAATAGCTTTTCTTGTATATGGCGTTGTTTTTCGGGCTGATAGTCTGTATGCATTTTGAAAGGCGACAAAAATCACGACACTCATGTCATACGTTGTTGGCATGTTAAAGAACCCATTTGAATTCAGTAGGCCGTATTCAATGGCAAAATTAATCTCGGGATTTTCCGCCAACACAAAGTTCCTCCATTCTCTACTAGAAAGCGCTGTAGTGTCAAGGAGCTTAGATATCTAACCTCCTTAACTTTCATAACGTTCCAAGGAACGACGAAATTCGTCATGCAAGCTACCCTCTGGGTGTCAATTAACAAAGCTTGCACCAGGCACCCGAGGCCATACGATACTATTATTATTATTAGTCTATATGCACTCTTTTGTATACAATTTTCCCATTATCATTTTCTTCTTCTTCTTAGTCGTTTACCCTCCAGGTTGGTGGAACCCACGGACTCAGCGAGGGAACTCACCACTACCGCCTCTACGGGCAGTGTCCTAGAGCTGGGAACATCTAATCGGAGGGGATACAACTGGTGAGGTGTGATTGGCACCTCGCCCAGGTGGCCTCACCTGCAAAGCGAACAGGGGCCTCGTGAGGGAAGGTAATGGAAGGTAAGGATGGAAGGAGGCGGCCGTGGCCTTGAAGAAGGTACCATCCCGGCATTTGCCCGAAGACGAAGTGGGAAACCACGGAAAACCACTTCGAGGATGGCTGAGGTGGGAATCGAACCCCCTCTACTCATTTTGGCCACCCGAGGCTGAGTAGACCCCGTTCCAGTCCTCATACCACTTTTCAAATTTCGTGGCAGAGCCGGGAATCGAACCCAGGACCTCCGGGGCGGCAGCTAACCATGCTGACCGCTACGCTACGGAGGCGACTTCCCATTATCATTAGTATTATTATTATTGGGGAGCGTGATGGCGCAGTGGCTTAGCTTCTCGCCTTTCACCCGGACGGCCGGGGCTCGAATCCCGGTGACAGCGGGGTGGAATTTTCACCTGGAAAATCACGTGGCGTCAGGAAGGTCATCCGGCCTTAAATCCCCGGCCAAAACCAAAATGAGCTGGGTTTGCTCCGGCGACCCCAATTAATTGGGAAAAGCCGAAGAAAGTTTTTATTAGTATTATTATTATTATTATTATTATTATTATTATTATTGTATTATTACTGTCTTTTTGTTACTATAATTGTTAGACTATTATTATTTATATTGTGAATGTAAGTGAAATGTTTTATTTTTATAAACCCTAACCTTATTTTATGTAGGGCGCTACTGTAAAGTAGCTCTTAAGCTCTAAGTGTAGCCGTGAAAATAAAATCAATCAATCAATCAATCAATCAATCACACTTGTAGCTCACTCCATGGGTGTCCGCATATAAGCAGCTACAATCTCTGGCGATCCGAACAAGTCCTCGGACACTCCCGGCACCACATGCCATACGCTAAAAAAATGAAATAAAATACAAATTATGAAACATCTATTCAAATGTACATGTTTTGGCCTTTCAATGGAGTCGTCTTCAGCTTAAATATAATTTATGATCTATTCTTATTAATAACTAAAACTAACTAAACTGTGAATAAATGGAAACGCTAAAGAAACAATTAATTTAAAAAAGTCCTCTCAGCACGCCGGAAGGCGGAGGTAGATTTTATCGGACAAACTTGGGGATAGGCGAAAATAGGCAGAATATGCACGTTTTCGTAGAAGGATCAGACCTCATTTATTGAGAGAAAGTATTTTATAATTGAAGCTTAATTAACTTAGTTTTTCGTCATTTTATGGATATTTTAAACATTTTATTGTCTTATGGGGACGGTAACCTTCTTGTCATTTGGGGTACATTTTTGACTTGTGGTCACACTGTCCTTATGCAAGGTTTCGACACTGATCTGTAACTATGTAACGGTCTGTTACTTTTTCACGCAAAATTATATCTCCCGCAGAGATTTTGGTTGGTTCCTCAGTTTAGGGGCTGCGACAACGCGGTCAAGTAACCCCGTGTACTTTGGGTGACTGTAGAATCTGTCTGATAAACAGTGTGAATGGTGATGGCTGTATTAGTCTGTAATTCAGGTAAGGACTGCAGACGGTCAATTTCACGCAGTAGTTCCTAATTTTGCTACCAGATACTACCGTCAACGACACCTAGCTCTGAACTTGGCCACGAGATGCCACCGCAACCAGCAACTCGCAACGAACGTTGGATCTTCCCCTCCAAAGGAAAGCATATTGAGGGATTTTTAGCGCTCTTAGAACATCCGACGACTTCGGCCGGCTTTGAACACGCGAACTTTGGCATAGAAGTTCAGCATACTACCAGTTACGTCACCGAGGCCGCTTCTCACTTAGTCAGATGGAAAACTAAATGTGATCGCGTGCAAGTGCGTTGTCATGGCAACGTCTGATAGCACATCCCTCATCAATTTAGTAGTGTTGTCATGGCAACCTCTGATAGCTCTTGGCATTTTCTTATAATTCCGAAATCATTTTTCTCATCCCTTGGCGTAATGGTGGGTCATATCAAAAATTCTTTCAGACAAAAGTTTTAGGTAATTATTAGGGGAACACTTTCCATTTTGTACGGTTTTGATATTGTGCCTATTAAGAGAGATATGATAAATGTTTCCCGAAAAACCCACTTTTTCCCACCCCTTTGGTCAATGGTTGGTGCTATCAAAAACTCTTCAAACATGAATATTTGGACCTTATTCAACACATAGTACGAACTTGGAATGGTTTCGATATTTCAAATATTAAGAGAGTTATAGCGAAATTTCACTTTTTCGAAAAAAGCCCCCCATTTTCACCCCCGTCGGCCGATTGTGCCCATTAACGAACTCGACCGAGATTTTATAAGGATACATATTATGTAAAAAATTCAAATTGATTGGTGCAAAATTGCGGTAGTTATCGTGTACACAAGAAAGTGATATATGTATATATATATATATACATACATAAATTATATATAAACTTTTTAACTGACGATGGTTTTGGGGTCTAGGGGATGTGAAACGTGAAGATATGTCGAAATTTTCCGGAAGTCGAAACATGGTACCCATTGCAAAAGTTAGCTTTCTAATGAAATCTACCTAAAATGAATTGAAATAATATAATTTAGAATTGAAGTCAAAAATCTGATTAATAATGTCAAAACAAATACTGTACGTGCAAACAGCTATCAAAATTAGAATATTCCATTCCAAATGTTTACAGTATAATTATGATACTGTCTATAACATATATATTTTTTTGTAAACAACCCATTGTGTCATAAGATCTATATTGGAAGATGTTTTCCATATAGATGATTGGATACACTTTGTTTTGTTAATAATTCAGGAAATTCTCATATTGATATCTGCTCGCACGTAATTTTTTGAGAATATTCATCATTTTTTTACTTCTTTAACCCAATTTAAAATTATATTGTTTCAATTCATTTTTTATTATTTTTTTGTAACGGTATCCATTTATTTATTTATTTATTTATTTATTTATTTATTTATTTATTTATTTATTTATTTATTTACAGTTTAGTTATTTTTACTCTTACTTTTTAATTAGAACAGATTAGAAATTAGATTAAAGCTGAAGAAGACTCCATTGAAAGGTCACAATGTGTGCGGGGACTTGGTGGCGCAGCGGTCAAGCTGTTGGCCTCTCACCAAGGTGGACTGTGTTCGATTCCCGGTCAATGCATGTGAGAATTTCGAAGTGAAATGCATGCCCTGTGGTTCGGGTTCCACGTAAAAAAGGAGTTTCCATGGCACATAATAACAAGATTCACGGTCACGTAAATCTAGAATCAACCTCCAAAATATGTGCGATTGAATAGATATTTCATAATTTGATAGGTGTATTATTTTTAAGAGTTATATACTTCTATCCAATACCAACGAATCAATGCATTTCTATTTTATTTAAAACTATAATTATATAGTTAATCGTCTAGTTTGTTTCAATTTGTCCCATTGTGTTGACCTAACTATCATCGGAGTTGTTTATATAATGTCATAACTTAGAGCAAGGGATAACAACCCATTCAGCGAACATCTTATAAATTGCACACAGTACTTGTAGAAGTTTCTCTATCACGTTGATAGTTCGTCACCACAAATTCAAATGTATCTGTTGCTTGAATACCTAATTATTCTCGTCCAATGATCTTGATGGAACCACACTTTAACGATAGTTGATACATTTATGAATAACTTGAAAATATTATGATATCTGTTATGAGCACTTGTCTGTACTTTTAGTTTAGATGGCCTGTCGGCTTAGTAGTTCATTAGTTGCTACACCATCTGTAGTCCTTTTGTTATAGACTCGACATGTTCTTTGGCTTTGAGACGCAACGCCGCGATGGAGTTGCTCCGTGGGTCTTGCACGCCTTGCGGTGAGCCCATGGCGCTGCTTGTGGGCATTGACGACATCTTGGGGACGGTGTCGGGAACGATGGGCGGTGTCAGGTAGCTGGGGTAGCCGGTCTGCGGGTGTGACAGGAAGCCGGGGAGAGCGCTGAGTAGAGGCGGGGCGAGCCATGGGTCCACGGGGAGAGCGAGACTCGAACCCGCTGCACGACCCAGCGAGCCCACATTGTGGTACTCATTCAAACCCAGTCGAGCTGCCTCCATCTTCTCCTGTCTCCTCCACTTGGCACGCCGGTTCTGGAACCACACCTGCAACATACACAACCACAACTCTTAGAAGCCATTCCTTCAGTGTTGCCTTGATTTTCAGTCGGTCAACACAGTAATGTACACAATGGGGAATACCTTATCACACTAACATGGATTAATTATACACTTCTCTAACTGAAAAATGAAAATCCAAGGTCTGCTTCCAGTCGACCGACCGGGTCAGCTAATGGAATAAATGAAGCCCCCGTCAAGCGGCGAGGATATGAACTATGCCGGGAGCCGAAGCCTGTCGCACTCCCCTGGGTCAATGATTAAATGAATGACAGATGAAATGAAATGAAGGTGGAGAGGGTTGCTGGAATGAAATTTGTGACAGAGGAAACCGGAGTATCCGGAGAAAAACCTGTCTGCCTCCACTTTGTCCAGCACAAATCTCACAAGGAGTGACCGGGATTTCAACCACGGACCCAGCAGTGAGAGGCCGGGTGGAGGGTGGAGGGCCTGAATCAACCCTTATTTTAGGGGCAAGGAGGCCGCTCCGACCCCAAGTTCCCTATCTCAAATTACTTCTATACCCGTCCCCTACAAGGTAAATAAAAGACACCCTGTATATGTAGGCCATAGAGTTATGTACTATTACATGAAGGTTATTGTGTAGGTTTATTATTCAAACTTCAATCGCGTGATAAGGACACAAGAAATAACAACTTAATTTTAAAATTTTGCACATCCACCATCTTGAGGTTATGTAAACAATTGAACTAAATTAGACGTCAATGCATTTCAATGTGTACTGTATAAACAGTTGCTTTACCAGTGTCACGCTGAAATCAGCAAGTTCTTTGAGTTTGCTGCACCGATAGTGGATACATGATGATCCGGGTTTCACAACAGACAGCAAACAAATTTCTATGGCAATACTGTTAGAGCTGTTTACACCATCGTCAATTATCTCTTAATTCATCATTAAAGGTTATTTAACTTTGCACGAGCATTTCACCAAACAGAAACGCTCGTTAATTTACCACTAACAAGGAATTACGTTAAATGGCCAAATCTGGCCACTCAACTCTCTAAAGCATCTTTAAAGTGGCGGGAAACAACTGAACTGTGCCTTGCGCATTTCCCAATGGCGGTTTGTTTCCGAGTTTCACACGTACTGTGCCCAACTCTAGGAATGGGTATTCCAAGATTCAGACACCTAGATATCAAGGGAAAGGCTGTAGCCGCTTTTGAAAGTTGAGATATTTGAATATCGCGCTACATTGCTTCCAGAAGCAATTGGAAAGAATATACCGATATTAGCATGTCAAGTGACGTAGCGAGTAATAGCAGAGGTCGAGGCTATTTATTGATTAAATAGTTAACCATGGAGTAGAGACTTGAGACTTGGATCAGATTACTGGCACGGCCAAATGAAAGAGAATGCAATTAGTATCAAGTAAATCGGACCAGGGATACCAGAGATATGAGGATTTCCAGATATCAGCTGATGCGGCGTGACCCTGACAGTTTTGAATAAAAGCCGGCTGGCCGAGGCGTCATTAGCTCATTCCAACACAAGCACTTGCCGAGCAAGTTGCTGCTACGCTGAGCCAAGGCACATGGTTGCCGGATCTACGCAGAAGTTCTTTTCAAAGTCGTGATAGTCACGAAAGTGCTGCGCTACGAGGTGGAACTTAGTAAGTTTCCGGCGAGGAGAATCACTGAGGTGATTGAATTTTTTCTACAGACATTGGTGGAAATATTCATATTTCTACATGGACATATGCTAGACTTTGTCTAGAATTAGTACTTTGTCACAGTCCAGTAATAACCTAATACTTGGATATTTAAATCAATTTCAGTCAGTTTTCATATTTGTAACTAGTTAACCACTTCGATCTATCAGTACACTGAAGACCAGTCGATAACGGTGGTGTTCATTAGTCTACGCAAGGGAAACTACAGGTTGCTTAGCGCATGGTAGATGGTGTTAAGCCATGCCCAGGGAACGATCTTCAGAACAGCCGTTGATTGCTTAGACTGTCAGTGTTTTTCTTGTACTGATAAGATTACCGTGAGTTATGTTACAACTGACATATCTAAGAAGAGATCACTTTGATCTGACCCTATTTAAACAAACTGTTATGGCTTTGATAGAAGCCCATATTAAAATGGAACAACAGTTAATTCAAACTTCAAGAGATACTACCACTATGTCTGACTAGACGAATTGTGGGTATATAATGGCGGCCGATACAAGGATTATACGTACTTGTCCGGTAGGGCATGTCTATGGATAAATCTGGTACAGACCAGGTTTACTACGCTTCAAGACCATCAAGAAATGTAAGCCACATTTGAATTATATTATGCCTAGCTAATTGGAACAAACTATTTTTCTGCAGATGACCAACACATTTTTTTTTCTTCGTATTTAAATCTTGCAATGATTTACGCAAGACTTGTTAGAGTTATTCTGAGTATTTTCAACACTCAGAACAGTTTAGGATCGATGACCGAGCATATCGAGCATTTATTTGAATATTTCATATTTTTGGGAAATCACGGTAATCAGCCGATGTAACTGTAAAAGTTAATAATTATTTTTTGTTGAGGAATGGATATTTTTTCCATATTCGAAGGTTCAAACATGTGGATTCTCACATAATGAGATGATAATCAAACACATTTAAAATAATATAAATAATAATAATAATAATAATCCACTGATAATAATAATAATCCACTGATAATAATAATAATAATCCACTGATAATTTTTCTAAATAATTTTTGGATATTATATTTTATAATAATCATATGTATTGAGAAAGAGCCTATGAAGGAGTTTAATAATTTCTAGTCTGGAACAGGAGATTTTCCGAAGGAGAGTGGTTAGCGCAAGCCCGCATTCAACCAACATTTCAGTTCTGGTTGAACAGTTAATATTTGCAATGAGCAAAGTATATTTTTCAGATAACACGGAGAGGCATGAAACGGGAAGCAAATGATATTTGTATCAAATAGGATATTTTTGTATTTATATAAAATCATGACGTAAATACACTCGAAAGTGAAATTAAGATTTTCATAAGTATGGTAAATTCACGGGTTGAACTGAATGGTAAAATAAAATAAACTTGTAAGTTTATTAATCTTCCAGTGTTGATAACAAGCAGAGGCTTGATTTATTGTATAAATTTTGGGAAGAAAATTTATATGTGTGGAGTAGTTGAAATGCCATTACCAGGTGCGCATGTTTAAGTCGCAGGAATGAAGAGGTTTTTTCGAGCATCAATCAAATAGCAGGTTCGATGGCTCAGGTTTATAGAAGGAGTATTGGAACTACACATTTCGTCGTATGAATGACCCGAAGGTTATTTCTTGAAACCATCAGTTCTTATTTCAACCTTGTTTACGAATTCCATTTAAGACTTTGATTTTGCTAGAACCCGGATTTTTCATGATAGTAGTTTATTCTTCTTCAGAGGAAGACCTTTGCCGTTGTGGTTGTAATATTGTGTTCTTACATAAATAATAGAATGGGCCACTGCCAATTAAAAATAATTCATTAACCACGAATAATTTGAAGGATGTTTTCAATCCTAGTGCCATGAACTAAATGAATTTATTATGAAGCTACAATTCTTATTTCCGCATTCTGTCGAAGAATTGCAAGTTGTAAAAGTTACAAAATGGCCATGAATATAAATATTTTTCATAATAATGATTCCAAGTGGAAAATTGAATAGTTGAATGGTTCAACAATGTATTGATCAGGTTGATGATTCAGAAATCATATATTTTGTTAGGAACTTGAAGTTCATAATCGAGTCACTTCTCGAAATGTTTAATGTCAGAAGAACAATTAATTTTTGTTGTGCTTCGCACAGTTCTTCGATGCTATGCTCAAGGTCAAATACTTTTCAGATGTTATTAATATGTGTAAATAATGTGTGTTGATTCAATGATAATAATATTTTTCGACGATATATTTTTGAAACTGGAAAAATAAGTGAAAGGTAAAATTCTATGAACATTTATTCTACGAGTGTTAATGTAATGTAAAAATTCAAACAGTGATCTACGATATTTCCAGTAGAGACAATTAAATTTGAACTGGAATTAATCATAAATAATTTTGGAACACAGTCTACAGGACTATTAATCAGACTTGTGTTTCCAAAAAAATAATTGTCAAATGTGTTTGGAAAATTTCTGTATATTGTGTAAATAAGAGTGTGGATCGCCACACGTGGATGATGCTGCTTTGAGCATCTTTGCAGTCAATTTTAACTTCAAAATAAACTGAGATAATTTTACCAGATGTGTTATACCCAATTGAATCTCCTTCTATCCTTATTGTTGCATTGAGCCAAAAATCAGTAAAGCATTTTTTTTATTTGATGTCGTTTTTGCGATTAGCTTTAACCCATCTGGCGCTCCGGGATATTTTGACTCTCGTGCTGACTGATTATTGGTCAAATGCATATGTGGTCGTGCGGACTCCGGTCTAAACGGGCACATAAAATAAGATAGAGAGAGAAATGGCTTCGAACGTGGGTCTCGATTTAGACATGGTCAATCGCATGCCGATTTAAATTGTGATAATTTTTATAGAAATATTTTGGGAGTTGAGAGATGTCTGGTTTGGATGAATAAATTAGTAGGAAACCCAATTAGTGGGGAAAATTAAAAATTTAACTTGATTAATGATTAGAATGGGTTTGATTATTTTTGATAATGGCTTAACCATTAGGGCGTCAAGTAAATTCAGTAGTAAACGTTCGATGACTGGACATACACATTATTAGAATCCAGGTGGAGGATATTTGAGAACTTGCATATTTTTCTTGTGATATTGTGGTAAATGTAATTCGTAAAGTAGAGAATTTTGTTTTTCCATCACGTCGACATTAGGACAAATCTCATTTTATTAGAGTGTTCCAATTAGCTATTCATATTTCTTGTTCTAGTTATAAGCTTGTGTTTGCCAATATTGTATACCCCTAAGTTTTGAATAATAATTGAAATTATGGAAGAAATGATGAGGATGATGAGGAGTTTGGAGGAGAGTTCAAAAGAGGCTGGACTGCGTGTAGCACCCATTATGAAAGAAAATACTGAGGCTTTGGAAAGGAAACTTAAAAGAAAATACTGATAAACTTAAAGAAAGTTTAAACGATAAACTTAAAGAAAATTCTGATTCTTTAGAAAATAAACTTAAAGAAAATTTGAATGATAAACTTAAAGAAAATTCTGATTCTTTAGAAAGCAGGTAAAAGATAACTTGAAGGAAAGTTTAGATGAAAAACTTAAAGAAAATTCTGATTCTTTAGAAAATAAACTTAGAGAAAATTTGAATGATAAACTTAAAGAAAGTTCTGATTCTTTAAAAAGTAATTTGAAAGAAAATTTAAATAGTAAATTTAATTCTATGGAAAGTAAATTTAAAGAGAATTCTGAAATTTTGAAAATGTCACTTGAAAGTAAAATGAATAAATTATGCGAAAAAACACATGAGCTCGAAACTTCATTAGCTACTAACGCAAGTTTAATGGACGATAAATTTCGCGATGCCGATCTTCGATCCCAAAGCTTGGCTGATAGGATAGAACATGGTCTTAGGAAAGTTGGTGAAGACATGATCGACCTAGAAGTCAGAGTGAAGAAGGAGAGTAATGAGATGGGAATTCTAGTTGTTCAACGGTTGACAGAACAATTCAAAGAACTTGTAATGGGAGAAATAAGAGAAGGTGTGATTAATGAGTTGCAAACTGAAATTAAAACCACAGTTGTCAATGAAATTAAAGACACACTCAAGCTGGAGAACCAAGAAGGAATCAAGGAGATTAGGGAATCTTTGTCATCCCATATCCAAGTAATTTCCAAAGATATCCAAGCAACTCAGAAGGACATATCAGATATGACAGGGTCATTGAAAAGTCATGAGGCTGTTATGAACCAGATATCCACTGATGTCAAGGAGAATTGTAAAGAAACGGAAGCAATTAAGAAAATGGCAGAAGAAAACCAGAAGGAACTTAGGCTATGAAAACTCAAATCAAGGACGAGAAACAGTCTGACCATCTGTTGAAAATGCCTAATGTAAGGGGAAAGGAACAGATACAGATAAATCTAGGAGCAGCTAGAGAAACGGATAGTCAAAGACAGGATGAGGTCAGGACAGTATTTCAATCCAACCCCATAACTGTATTTAAGAATGTAGAAGATAAGCCTTCTAAATTTTCAGGGCGAGATTCTGTGACACCCGTGGAATTTTTGAGAGAAGCAGGTGATTACCTGAAAGATTCCAAGATCCCTAAAGAAAGACAGATCCGAGTGATAGGGAAGTTTTTGGAAGGTCCTGCACTTCTTTGGTTTAGAGCTTTTAGATCCACTCTAACCACTTTTGAGGAGTTTTCTCGTGGGTTATTGAAAAGGTTTTGGTCCCCGGAAACCCAACAGCAAGTCAGAGCAGAGTTATATTCGAAGAGATTCTCGACGTCACAACCTACTCGATACTCTACGTACTTTTCTGGACAGCTTTCTAAACTGCAACATTTAGATCCGCCGATGCCAGATAACGAATTGATTACTGCATTGATACGTCAGTTTCCAGCAGACGTTCAGAGGACTTTGATCGCTGCTGATATCTATAATATGGAACAATTTGATGAAGTATTACAGAAGCTGGATCATACGAACGCTCAATTCTTCCATCAGAAGGGAGGAAAGAATAACAACGCTGTGTACGCTGTTATGGCTGATAGTTATTCTCAAACACCTCGAGAGATTCGAGAGGGGCGAGAAGAGAAAACGCCCAGGGAAGATTCAAATAAGAGAGGATGGAACCAGTACAGTAACAGATACAGTTACAAGCCTTATGCGAGACCGGATGGTGGAAATCGATACAATACTCGATGGAGAAGGCCACGAGATAGTCAAGGAAGGTACCAGGAAAGAAGATACTATGGTAGAAACAACTACAATAACAGAGGGAATGTGGATACTCGTCAGTCCAATGAAGAGTTCAACAAGGAGACGAGGAAAAACTTGGAAGCAAGACACCAAGATAACTTGCAATTTTTGGAGCAGAGGCCCAATGAACCAGGTCCATCGGGAACACAACAACCCCGGGGGAATGGTAATGAAAAAAAAACTTCGAATTCACAGTAGAAGATAGAATTTTGAACACTTTCACTTCCAGAATTATTAAATGGCAAGCAGAGGATGATGACTTAATTCAACAGAATGACGAACGAAAAGAAATGGGTACAAGAATTAGAATGCCAATCATATCATGCGAAGTATTCGGTATGCCTGTCGATACTTTGATTGATACTGGGGCTATGCTTTGTCTGGTGAGTGAGAAGCTTTATATTCTGTGGAAGCTCAAAGAGAATTTAGAGGAGATTCCAGTATCAGGAATTAAGATCCAAGGAATAATACCCAATAAAATATCTCTGTGTAAAACACAATTATACTTATGTATTACGATTGGAGGACATGATTTCCGACATGTGTTTGTTGTAATGAAGGACATGGCTTTTGACATGATATTGGGAGCAGATTTCATTCAGAAATATCAAGCAGTGATAGACATGAAGACAGAGACGATCAGATTCAAGAATACCGAAGAGATTAACTTCGAGGGAAAAGAAGAGGAAGACATCGAGGGAGATGCTCAATGGTCTCTGATTTTTCATGAAGCTGAAGGAAGAGAAGTCTACACTGAGAAGGAGTCCCCAGAGCTAGGGAAAATTTTGGAAGAGTATCACGATATTTTTGATATTAAACCTGGTGAAATTAAAGATTTTGAATATCATATTCGTGTAAATGATGATGCACCTTTTCATGCTAAATTGTATCCGGTTGCGGAAAAGCATCGAGAAAGAGTAAAAGTGCTTATCAAGGAGATGGAAAGCAACAATGTGATTGAAAAGTACACTACATCTTATGTCGATCCATTAGCAGTAGTGTCTAAGCAAGATGGAAGTCTGAGACTATGTTTAGACGCGCGAAATTTGAATTCAAGATTACTGCCAGAGTATGACAGACCACCAATCATTAGGGAACTGTTAAGGAAAATCCAAGGCAAGGTCTGGTTCTCTAATATTGATCTCACTTCGTCCTACCATCACATTAGGCTTAGTGAAGATTCCAATAAGTTTACAGGATTTATGTTTGACCAGCAGACATATGTATTCCGCCGTCTACCATTTGGAGTCAAAACATCTGGATCAGTTTTGATCAGAGCACTGGAACAAAATTTGAGTCCTGAAGTAAAAGAGATAGCAATTCGTTATATAGATGATATCTTAATTGCATCTGAGACTAAGGAGGAACATTTGTTACATCTTCAGATGTTATTCGCAGATTTGAGAAAGGCGAACTTTAAAGTAAACCTTCGAAAATGTCAGTTCTTTCGGAAGGAAATAAAATTTTTGGGTCACATTTTGGATGGAGAAGGATACCGTCCCAATGAGACGAAGATACAGGCAATTGCATATTTCCCTAGATCTACTAGAGCGAAGAATGTCCGCAGTTTTCTCGGGACATGCCAATTCTTTGCAGGGCATTGTCCAAACTTCACCAAGACAGTAGCTCCATTGCAGGAATTATTAAAGAAAGGAAACAAATGGAAATGGGATGAAGATTGTGAACAATCATTTCAAGATGCCAAGAGGTTATTGGTAAACAGTGTGAAATTGGAGTATCCTGACTTTACCAAGAATTTCATCATAGAATCTGATGCATCCACCGTAGGGATTGGAGCTATTCCTCTTCAAGAAGATGAAGATCACAAGAGACGTTACCTGGCGTTCATTAGCAGGAAACTTCGTCCATCAGAGAGGAATTATTACACCACAGAGTTAGAAGCACTTGCTGTAATATTCGCGTTGGAGTCGTGGAAGAAAATGTTAATTGGACATTCAGTCATTGTGAGGACTGATCACCACGCATTGGAGTTTATTTTGAGAACAAACTTTGCCAGTGATAGGATAACTAGATGGTCACTTTTTATTCAACAATTCAACCTAGTTATTGAACACACTCCTGGAAAGTTGAACGTTGGAGCTGGTTTATTGAGTAGAGCAGTGGAGTCTACATCTAAGGTTTTTCAAGTTAACCTGACGCAGGAAGATGAAGATACCTTGAGAAGGTTAAGGTTGTTGCATTTATCCCAGAGGAGAGATCGACGTTTCAGAAACATTTTTCGTTTTCTACAGGGAGACATGGATCCAAATGATGATGATTTTGTGGAAACTGAAAGAATTTCAAGAGATTTTATGATGTTAGATGGTTTAATCTACAAGTTTGCAGATCCCGACCATACGAAGCTGAGAGTAGTGATACCTCCACGAATGCAAAAACCCATTATCTGGATGGCACATCGAATCGCAGGTCATGCCGGAGTAGATAAGACGGTCAAAATGATTCAAGAGAAATTTTCGTGGGAGCAAATGCGACAAACTGTCAGAAACACTATTCGAGAATGCGACTTATGCCAAAGGAGTAAACATAATTCTAGATTACTGAGAGAATTACCAAGGCCTATTATTCCTTCTAAGCCTTGCGAAATCTTCGCGACTGATTTATATGGTCCTCTCCCAAAGTCTAAAAGAGGTAACCGATATATTCTGGTGACCATGGATGTTTTCAGCAAATACACTATGTTACATCCAATTCAGAAGGCGAACGCAAAATATTGTGCGAAGAGAATTAGAGACAGCGTAATTCCGGAAGCAGGCAAACCGGAATTCCTTTTATCAGATCGTGGACCTCAATTTACATCTTTAGAATTTCGAACCGTCATGAATAATCTTGGGATTAGACAATTGTTTTGTTCTATTAGACATCCAGAGAGCAATCCAGCAGAACGCGTGATGGCTGAGATAGCCAAATTTTGGCGCCTCTATTGTCCAAATGAGCATTGGAAATGGATGGATGTTCTCTCTTTAGCATCCGAATCCATCAACTCTACAATTCATGAGAGTACTGGACAATTCCCATGTTGCTTCATCATGGAATTAAACCAACAAGATTATGGGATCGAATCATCTCTATTCCACCTGAGATTGAACCAAGTCGTCAGATGAGGGAAACTCTAGCTTTAGACAAGTTGAGGAGCCAAGCTGAGAAAAGAGAGCGCAGAGTGAGAGGAAAGCGTTTTCGCAGACCCTTGCGCGTAGGAACTCTTGTTTTAGTGAAAAGACCTACACCCTCTGACGTGCAAAATCGAGTGTACTCGAAGTTTGCAAGCCTTTACGCTGGACCCTATCGTATTGCGGAAGTAAACAACAATGGAACCTATGAAATCGCTAATACACGAACTGGTAACATCGTGGGAACTTATAATGCATCGAATTTGAAGATTTATTATTCAAGAACCAGATGATTTAATGTGTAGATAGGAAAAATAAAACTTTTTCAATTTTTATTTTTTGCTAGGTGTGGGGTGGATGTGCCCAACTCTAGGAATGGGTATTCCAAGATTCAGACACCTAGATATCAAGGGAAAGGCTGTAGCCGCTTTTGAAAGTTGAGATATTTGAATATCGCGCTACATTGCTTCCAGAAGCAATTGGAAAGAATATACCGATATTAGCATGTCAAGTGACGTAGCGAGTAATAGCAGAGGTCGAGGCTATTTATTGATTAAATAGTTAACCATGGAGTAGAGACTTGAGACTTGGATCAGATTACTGGCACGGCCAAATGAAAGAGAATGCAATTAGTATCAAGTAAATCGGACCAGGGATACCAGAGATATGAGGATTTCCAGATATCAGCTGATGCGGCGTGACCCTGACAGTTTTGAATAAAAGCCGGCTGGCCGAGGCGTCATTAGCTCATTCCAACACAAGCACTTGCCGAGCAAGTTGCTGCTACGCTGAGCCAAGGCACATGGTTGCCGGATCTACGCAGAAGTTCTTTTCAAAGTCGTGATAGTCACGAAAGTGCTGCGCTACGAGGTGGAACTTAGTAAGTTTCCGGCGAGGAGAATCACTGAGGTGATTGAATTTTTTCTACAGACATTGGTGGAAATATTCATATTTCTACATGGACATATGCTAGACTTTGTCTAGAATTAGTACTTTGTCACAGTCCAGTAATAACCTAATACTTGGATATTTAAATCCATTTCAGTCAGTTTTCATATTTGTAACTAGTTAACCACTTCGATCTATCAGTACACTGAAGACCAGTCGATAACGGTGGTGTTCATTAGTCTACGCAAGGGAAACTACAGGTTGCTTAGCGCATGGTAGATGGTGTTAAGCCATGCCCAGGGAACGATCTTCAGAACAGCCGTTGATTGCTTAGACTGTCAGTGTTTTTCTTGTACTGATAAGATTACCGTGAGTTATGTTACAACTTACATTTCTAAGAAGAGATCACTTTGATCTGACCCTATTTAAACAAACTGTTATGGCTTTGATAGAAGCCCATATTAAAATGGAACAACAGTTAATTCAAACGTCAAGAGATACTACCACTATGTCTGACTAGACGAATTGTGGGTATATAATGGCGGCCGATACAAGGATTATACGTACTTGTCCGGTGGGCATGTCTATGGATAAATCTGGTACAGACCAGGTTTACTACGCTTCAAGACCATCAAGAAATGTAAGCCACATTTGAATTATATTATGCCTAGCTAATTGGAACAAACTATTTTTCTGCAGATGACCAACACATTTTTTTTTCTTCGTATTTAAATCTTGCAATGATTTACGCAAGACTTGTTAGATTTATTCTGAGTATTTTCAACACTCAGAACAGTTTAGGATCGATGACCGAGCATATCGAGCATTTATTTGAATATTTCATATTTTTGGGAAATCACGGTAATCAGCCGATGTAACTGTAAAAGTTAATAATTATTTTTTGTTGAGGAATGGATATTTTTTCCATATTCGAAGGTTCGAACATGTGGATTCTCACATAATGAGATGATAATCAAACACATTTAAAATAATATAAAAAATAATAATAATAATAATCCACTGATAATAATAATAATCCACTGATAATAATAATAATAATCCACTGATAATTTTTCTAAATAATTTTTGGATATTATATTTTATAATAATCATATGTATTGAGAAAGAGCCTATGAAGGAGTTTAATAATTTCTAGTCTGGAACAGGAGATTTTCCGAAGGAGAGTGGTTAGCGCAAGCCCGCATTCAACCAACATTTCAGTTCTGGTTGAACAGTTAATATTTGCAATGAGCAAAGTATGTTTTTCAGATAACACGGAGAGGCATGAAACGGGAAGCAAATGATATTTGTATCAAATAGGATATTTTTGTATTTATATAAAATCATGACGTAAATACACTCGAAAGTGAAATAAAGATTATCATAAGTATGGTAAATTCACGGGTTTAACTGAATGGTAAAATAAAATAAACTTGTAAGTTTATTAATCTTCCAGTGTTGATAACAAGCAGAGGCTTGATTTATTGTATAAATTTTGGGAAGAAAATTTATATGTGTGGAGTAGTTGAAATGCCATTCCCAGGTGCGCATGTTTAAGTCGCAGGAATGAAGAGGTTTTTTCGAGCATCAATCAAATAGCAGGTTCGATGGCTCAGGTTTATAGAAGGAGTATTGGAACTACACATTTCGTCGTATGAATGACCCGAAGGTTATTTCTTGAAACCATCAGTTCTTATTTCAACCTCGTTTACGAATTCCATTTAAGACTTTGATTTTGCTAGAACCCGGATTTGTCATGATAGTAGTTTATTCCTCTTCAGAGGAAGACCTTTGCCGTTGTTGTTGTAATATTGTGTTCTTACACAAATAATAGAATGGGCCACTGCCAATTAAAAAATAATTCATTAACCACGAATAATTTGAAGGATGTTTTCAATCCTAGTGCCATGAACTAAATGAATTTATTATGAAGCTACAATTCTTATTTCCGCATTCTGTCGAAGAATTGCAAGTTGTAAAAGTTACAAAATGGCCATGAATATAAATATTTTTCATAATAATGATTCCAAGTGGAAAATTGAATAGTTGAATGGTTCAACAATTTATTGATCAGGTTGATGATTCAGAAATCATATATTTTGTTAGGAACTTGAAGTTCATAATCGAGTCACTTCTCGAAATGTTTAATGTCAGAAGAACAATTAATTTTTGTTGTGCTTCGCACAGTTCTTCGATGCTATGCTCAAGGTCAAATACTTTTCAGATGTTATTAATATGTGTAAATAATGTGTGTTGATTCAATGATAATAATATTTTTCGACGATATATTTTTGAAACTGGAAAAATAAGTGAAAGTTAAAATTCTATGAACATTTATTCTACGAGTGTTAATGTAATGTAAAAATTCAAACAGTGATCTACGATATTTCCAGTAGAGACAATTAAATTTGAACTGGAATTAATCATAAATAATTTTGGAACACAGTCTACAGGACTATCAATCTGACTTGTGTTTCCAAAAAAATAACTGTCAAATGTGTTTGGAAATTTTCTGTATATTGTGTAAATAAGAGTGTGGATCGCCACACGTGGATGATGCTGCTTTGAGCATCTTTGCAGTCAATTTTAACTTCAAAATAAACTGAGATAATTTTACCAGATGTGTTATACCCAATTGAATCTCCTTCTGTCCTTATTGTTGCATTGAGCCAAAAATCAGTAAAGCATTTTTTTAATTTGATGTCGTTTTTGCGATTAGCTTTAACCCATCTGGCGCTCCGGGATATTTTGACTCTCGTGCTGACTGATTATTGGTAAAATGCATATGTGGTCGTGCGGACTCCGGTCTAAACGGGCACAGTACTTTCTTCCATATGAATATAAAATATGTTTATGACAATGAAATTATAAAAGATCACACACATTACGACGTTTTAATACCAAGAAACACGAATACGGAAATAAAAGGTATCTATTCACACAACTGCCAGTTCTCCTAAATACTATGTTCATATCATTTTTAGCTTTTGCCAGGAATAAGCTCTATATTTCTCTTCTTTTATAATTATGTTCCAGAAAGTCTCAAGGAAGCATCGTAAACAATGAACGGTGCTAGACGCTTCTTATTCTGTCCGCCATACTCTCCAAGAAGAAACAGAGTCTACGCATGCGCGGGATCCGTAAAGCTTATTTAAGTAATTGCGAACCCGAATGGCCTCGTGAAATGCATCGAAGATAATCACGCATTAAATCTCGTATTTAAGTTAAATGGGAATTAACTAAATGATCGTTAGTGAAGAGTTTGTGAAAACGGCCCTTAATTTCTTAAATATCTATTTGAATGTTTGACTAAGAGGATAAAAATCTTGGCCTTTAGTTCGTAAATATTCTACTTTGTCATTTTTGGCAGCCTACAGTAGATAGAATGTTTTGAGAGGGTATTCGAATCAAGTTATCCAGAATTCAACGAAATTGAATGTAAGCTGCAGTTTGTTTTTCGAATACAGGCTATTGACATTTTTTTAATGGGATAGAATTGTGTTTCATTTGTAATAGACATTTACTGCATTTGCTTTCCTAAATAAAATATTGTTTGTAATTTAGCCTAGACACCATTTAAATATAGTGGCATTTAATACATTTAGAATGCTTATTTGATATTTCTAAGCCACTCTGAAATGTGTTTTTAAATGGTAAATGAATGCAATAGTTGTGCCTACTTCAATGCTTATCATTACATATAGTGCCTACATAAGTTATGTGCCTATTTTGAACTTCTTGTAGTGCCTATTGCGACCGCTATCATTTCATATTGTGTCGGAAGAGACTTGTATCCCTAACAGCTTACTGTGAAAATGACTGACCAAGGATTTCGAGAACATAGATTGTTGTGAGGTTTGAAGCCATTTTTCAGTGTTGCCTTAGTAAACTAAAGATTGGTGCTTTTCAGTCGGTCAACACGAATGTACACAAAAGAGTTTTGTTATGCCCTAATCCTGAAAAAAATGCATGAGATTAATAAATACACTAGGATGACCAGTTTCAATCGTCAAGCGATCATCATCAGATCCATTTCACTTAGGCTGTAAAATCTATGTTTGAAAATACAGGTGAAAATATTTACAATATATACAATTACTTAGTTGCAGTATTGGTAATGCAGCTAGTCAGTGTATGCTAGTTGTAGTTATTACGTTAGGTGAAATGCTAAAATGGTGATAGAAATCTGGAGTTTGTCTGTTTGGAGTGACTATATGGTTGTAAAAGTCAACTATGGTTGTACTGTATAGTGTAGGCTATTACTAATCTGGTTGCCTACACTATAGCCTACACTATACAGTACAACCGTAGTTGACTTTTACAACCATATAGTCACTCCAGACAGACAAACTCCGGATTTCTATCACCAATTTAGCATTTCACCTAACGTAATAACTACAACTAGCATACACTGACTAGCTGCATTACCAATACTGCAACTAAATAATTGTACATATTGTAAATATTTTCACCTGTATTTTCAAACATAGATTTTACAGCCTAAGTGTAATAGATCTGATGATGATCGCTTGACGATCGAAACTGGTCATCCTAGAGTATTTATTAATCTCATGTATTTTTTTCAGGATTATGCTATAACCCAACTCTTTTGGGTACACTCGTGTTGACCGACTGAAAAGCACCAAACTTAAGTTAACATAGATTGTGTAAATATAAATGTGGCGCCTATTGCACCGAGCTGTATTAATATGTAATAAATGTACATAGGCCTATCACAGTTCATTGATGTCTTTTATGAGTGTTAATCCTTAGAGGAATATCATTTTACAAATAGTTGCTGGTTTATTCAGCAATCAGCTGTTTCTCTCTTTCCCACAAGTTCACATTTTGTTTCAAAAAACAACCTATTCATAGTGATCATTGGTCGATACGGGACACGGCCAAAGGCTGAACAGTACAGGCACTAGACTAATGTTGGCCAAAGGCTCATCGCATTAAAATCGGAAACTCGCCAATATTACCCGTAAATATGGTTCTCCTAAGTCTTAGAGTACGGTATTACATAGCTTTGAATATCAGTTGCAGTTGATGTAATCGATATCCCATTTGATATCAATCCCCTCCGGTTATGGCTTCTAGTACAGCAAGAGACTACCAAACGATTCACTCCGATATCTTTATTAAACGCTATCACAACAGCGCAAAACACACATGTTTACACGGCAGGGGACATATACTCTCATTAATTTGTACTCAAAAGATATAAGATTGTATGGAGCGGGCTATGATAAAATAAAAAACCCATTTCATAAAAATCAGATTTAATTTTGCTGGCTATTACGGTCCTCCTCTCCTCTCGCCCCGAGGGCCTCAGCGTCACTCCCTAACCCCCACTACCCACCACCCACCCCTCAAACTCAGCCAAATTGCTTTTGAACTGATACATTAATTGACAATTTAGCGCAATTCTTGGCGTGTGTAATGGCTGTGTTGAAGCTGTCCCAAATTGAGAAAATCTAATAAAGAAAACTTTTTCCCCCTAAAGATTGCGCCCGCATTGAAAAAAACCTTCCAGCCTTTAGGTTTTGCCAACACCAATAACTACATTGTGAAGGGACTATGACACACACACACACACACACACACACACACACACACGAACTCTCTCTGCAACATTTCACATCCAGCCAACCAACCAACCAGCCTGCCTCTCCCCTTCCCCCCAGCCAAGACTTCAAAACGAGACCTATAAACAAGTTACCAATACATAAATCTCTCCCTACCTTCTCTCATCTTACCTCTCCTTCTTTTCCGTCTCCCGCCATCTCTTATCTTCCACGTCTTTCCTCTTTAAAAAAAAAAACAGGAAATTTCCTACTCGTTTCAATTTTCTCTAATCTCCTGCCTTGTAAGTCTTGCCCTCTGGCAGCCTTGTAAAAACATAAACTTGTCCGAAAATGAGTTTCATATGAGAATTGACGAAGATTTAATAAAGCCTCTAGTAAAAAATCCTCTCTTTTTTATTTAAAAATAAAAAGTCACTTACCCTTAGCCCAGAATGAAGACGAAGAAGATGAAGGCGTGGACGGAAAAGTGAGTATCTTATGAAGAAGCGTTATTACTGAGAAACTTGGGCAGGATTGCAGGAGAAAACAACATTTTCTGCATATTATATCCTTAATGTCTCATTTAGCGTCTCATCAAAAAATAAAATGAGAATAATAAGGTATTAAAGTTAGGAAATGTTGCGTGTCAGCGCGCCTTGGCGAGGTTTAATAATAACCCTGTTAGTATACAAAGTGCCTGAATTAGAAACTTGGAAACGTTAGACTTAACTTCAAACGAAATTAAGTCGTGCTGCACTTGTGTACGTAACAGCTTTTTAGATGGCTTTTTTAAATAATAATAGTAATAATAATAACCCTACTCCTTTTGTAACAGATTCTATATGAGTTAATACTGGAAACTCATATGACTAAGGGCCATTTTCACCAACGTCAATCGTTTTAATGCATCATTAACGTATGTTAAACTTTGCAGGAGCATTTTATCAAACAGAAACGCTCGCTAACTTACCGCTAACAATCAATTACGTTAAGTGGCCAAATCTGACTACTCAAGTCTCTCTACAGCATTGTTAAAGTGGAGGGAAACAGCTGAATTCAACCTCGTGCATCTTGCAATGGCGGAAGAATTAGGTCGTTTCCGATTTTCACACTAAATTTCATCCATATGAATACACAATATGTTTATGACAATCATCATCATATATATTAATTCAGTAGTATGCATCCCTCCTATGGCGCTCACAAGCAACCGATCGTGACAAATGAGCATTCAAATGAAAGAGAATAGACATTAGCAGTGACGTATTGCACTATAATTTCATAAATATCTATAATTTCGTTAAAAAATTACATTAAAAAAATTGTACGAAGTGTGCGATTTGCAAACACCGTTGATGTAGAAAAATACGCTCCATAATTGCTGCCCACGGGCCGCTGTGACGCCTGTTTCATGTCATATTAACATTCTGAGGTCTTTCCTTTATCCTGAAATGTAAATAGTGTTCTATAATCATTTGGTTGAAATAAAAACATAACCTTTCTCCTTAAGTGTCTCATAAACCTATTGGGTAAAGTGTAGTTTATGAACATGCGAGATTTCTCGCACGGGTCCGCTAGTAAATATTATTTCAGTAGTATAGATCCCTCCTGCGGCGCTCACAAGCGACCGATCGTGACAAATGAGCATTCAAATGAAAGAGAATAGACATTAGCAGTGACGAATTGCACTCTAATTCCATAAATATCTATAATTTATTTAAAAAATGACTTTAAAAATGTACGAAGTGTGTGATTTGCAGATACTGTTGCTGTAGGAAAATACGCTCCATAATTGCTGTCCACTTCACATTTTGGCCGCTGTGACGCCTGTTTCATGCCATTTTAGCATTCTGAGGTCTTTCCTTTATCATTTTCCAGTAAATCAAACGAATGAGTAGGCCTACTCAAATCGTATAATTCCATAAATACCGAATAACCGGTGAGAGTTACGGCTAAGCTGTCAATCAATGGACTCAGCACACAAATGACATATGCAGTGACGAATTGCATTCTAATTTCACAAATATCAATTTTTGTAAGACGCGTCCGATTTGCAAATACTGATGCTCTAACATGCTCCAATTAATTATGAACATGCGAGATTTCTCGCACGGGTCCGCTTGTTAAATTATAATAGATCATACATGTTACTAATAGCAAGAAAGAATAATACATAGACTCGGTTTCACATTGGAGGTTGGGGCTACATGACCGCGTTGTCGCAGCCCCTAAACTGAGGAACCAATCATCATATTGGAGGAACATGGCTGACAGATCACAAAGCGTATAGCACTGATTGTTGTTTACGATGCTTCATTGAGATTTTCTGCAGCATAATTATAAAGGAAGGGAAATACAAAGTGCTTAGTCATGGCAAAAGCGTAAGATGATATAAACGAAGTTTTTAGGAAAACTGACTGTTGTGTGTAGCCTATACATGGTTTACGTAGGTAAATAGGACACTGTCTCCCCGTTGTCTTCGTAGCGTAGGTGGTTGCATTGCAGACTCAGAGTTCGTTATGCAGAGTTGGAGTTCGAGTCCCAATTCAGACGTTTTTATTTTCATTTACGAAAACAATTGGCTTATGAGATCACCTTTTGTCCTTGTGAGTGTGCGTCCGTGTGTGTGTGTGTGTGTGTGTGCCCCCTAATAACTTCTAAACGGCTAGAGTGATTTCAATGAAACTCGGTAAGTTCATAGTTCTATTTTGGCTGACCCCGACCGTGACCTTAAAATGTTATTACGTCTCACCAGTCCAACATGGTGGCTGTGCGAAATATTTCACCGGCATCCTATATCACCAAAACTATTACTCATATCACCCTGAAACTTTGTACGGTGATAAAGGGCACTACTAGACATTTATCTATGTGACTCTCAAAAACCTGTTAACTACAGAACGAACATGGCGGCCTTTCTCACTATTTAACCATCCGAACACTATGAAATTTGGTACAGCAAATGACTATTAAAATTTCAACGCACTGACATCTAACTTAGTTCAATTGTTTACATAACCTCAAGATGGCGGCTGTGCGAAATTTTAAAATTAAGTTTATATTTCTTGTGTTCTAATCATGCGATCGAAATCAACGTTTCAATAATGAACGTACACAATAATCCTCAACTAACAGTACATAGCTCTATGGCCTACACATATTAAAATTCAACATGGCGACCATCCGAAATATTTAGACGGTTCTCAATATCTATTATGAAGTGGCTTTATCCCCCCTTACCCTTTTGATAAACCCAAAATAATAATAATATTAGCATATCAAAAAAATATAATTTAGAACACAAGGAAACAGCCCCAAATTAAGTGACTCGGTAGGCCAGCTGAGTTCACAGCTAAAAACCTAGGAGTGAATGTTCCTATTTTCGTGGTATTCAAGAACACCCTGATTTTAATTTAGGATAAGAGATCAGGCGGGACGAACCTAATGTCAAGACCAGCTTGTTGAAAGGAAGGCCTGATGCGTACCCGGAGGCCGAATTAATTTGACCCTGCCAAAAGATGTAGAAGGAAAAAGGAATAATCCTCCTAGTAACTTCATGCAATAAATAACGTGACAAATCGAAATAAGCTAACATGTATTGAACATTAAGATAAAACAATTACAAGAGAGACCCTTCCACCACTTAATTAACTAACTGACAAATATGATCTAATTTAACACAAATGAATGACTTAACCGAAACAAACCAGACACTTGCCCGCTTGGCAAGATTACGCACATCTACATTTGTGATAGAATGAATTTAACTAGAATGATTCCCCTGACGACAAACTAAAGGAATAACATAATGAAGTTAGACTCAATGCCACTTCAAAAAACAACAATGTTACATAAGCAACTTAAGAGCCGTTTAACTCGACTAAGCCGGTCCGAAAGCCTGCTTTGACTTACCGTCTTCAGCAGCCTTTCTGACCAAAGTTAAATCCACGAGGTTCCCACCCAGCTAACAGCAAATAGGACAATGAATAACCCTCCCTGCAGTAAACTACATATAACAGTATGACCAAATTATACAAGCCCTTCCAAAATATTACATGCTAATATACTAAAATAATAATGTCAGTCTTTATCTAGTTCAATTATGGTCCACCGACACATGGCCTTAAAATCACATTACCAAAATGTTTTGCAGTCAAAGTTTGTGTTCATTTCTTTCAGTTGCCCCTTAGTATTAAGTTATGATTGTACCACCTGGTGTCTTCCAGCCCTCCGAGGAAACTGCTCTATGAGTTTCCCCGGAGGCAATTGCTTATGAGTCTCGTTGTCAGCAAGGTTCTTCACACACTGTCCTTTCAGTCACAGGCCGCAACCCTCGATCCCAATGCACCCCCACCACACTACTCCAGTAATACCAATGTGACTAGTGGTGCAAACGGGCCAAAACAAAGCCAAGTCCAAGGTTTACAATTGGTACCTCGAATATCACCCCACACCGTTAGTGCGTAGAATCTTCCCAGGAGTTGAGATGTTACACAATGTTCTTGCAAAATTTTTCTTAGAACAAGAGCCAAATGTAGCTGACAGGGAGTGTTCACATCTCCAATGCTCACAGATACAAAGCTCGATATATCTCCCTCGACAAGTTTCCATTAGCGATAATACTTTAAGTGGCAAGACACACAAAGGGTACTGTAGAAATCCTGGCAGAAAAGGGCTTGGCGAACCCATTTCACCAACAGTCAGGTGCCGGAGGGGCGAAAGGAATTCCCAGAAGAGGCTTGGTGTATGCTCCCATGATAATCCGGTCAGACCTGGAGTTCTTACTGCGTCTCGAAGATAAAGATGAATATGTACTGATTTACAAAATCGGTACATGTTAATCTATGACAGTGATCAAACTGAAATTTTGTATGTGTATAGAAGCTATAAACACAAGTTCATCTATGGTACGTTCAATAACCTGGTGAGCACAAATCCAACATGGCGGCAACGCGACATTTAAATATTTAAATAGACGTTTCTCACGATTTAATCATCCGAGTGCAGTGAACTTGGTACGGTATATGCGTATATAAATTTTAATCCACCGGCATCTAATTCGTTTAAATTTTTTTCATAACCACAAGATGGCACCTGAGCGAATTTTTAAAATCTCGTTTTTATTTCTTGTGTACTAATCATGAGATTGAAGTTTGAATAAAACCTACACAATAATCTTCATGTAATGGGCTCTAAGGCCTATATATAAAACTCCAACATGGTGACCATCCGAAATATTTAGACAGTTCTCAATATCTACGAATCTATCACCGCAGTCAAACTGACATTTTGTATGTTGATACAGACAATTAACAGAAGTAGAATATATGAAAATAGGCTGTATAGTTCTTCACGGAACTACTTGCCCATTTCTGCATTCTTTCTTTGTGTTAGTAACATGTATGCTCTTTTATAATTTCATTGACATAAACATATTTTATATTCGTAAGGATGATAATTCGTGTGAAATTCGGAAACGAACGAATTTGCCGGGATTGAAAGATGCGCGAGGTGGAGTTCAACTGTTTCCCTTCACATTAACGATGCTTTAGAGTGTTGAGTGGACAGATTTGACCATTTAACGTAATTTCTTGTTAGTGGTAAGTTAAAGAGCGTTTCTGTTTGATGAAATGCTCAGGAAAACCAAATAACCTTTAATGAATTAATAGATAACTAGATGAAACCCGTCAAAATATGACGGACAATGGAAAACAAAATTACTGAAGAAGCTTCTTATATAAGCTTTACACATACACACCATAGTACACGGGGCTGAGTGACCACGATTTCGGAGCCCTTCAAACGAATTATGTTTGCCAAGTGTCTCTCATGGCGAAAGCAATTGTGGACACGCGCGAGTGCCTGGAAAACTACTTTTTTCTTTAATAATTTAAGAGTATATCGTCGATGCATAATTATAACTTTTAGTCTAGGACGCTAATAACTTGACCACCGAAGCATTGGGAAGAAATTGTTATATTAAGGTACATAAACAACATAGCCTACACATTCAACTGTCAGTTAATGTTCTCCAACATTTCCCTTCTTAAATATTCCCCTCCTTTATAATTCTCCATCACGTGAAACCGCGCCATATCTTGTGTTTTAAATATATCGATGCAATGTTGCTGCCATCTGTTGTCAGTTACTGGAACTAATTGCAGATATTCAAACGGCGTATTGAGGACAACAGTTAGCTCTTTTTATCACATGCTGTCATGCAATGGTAAAACGGAAATAAAACGTATTGAGAGGGAATGTAGAAATATGTACCTTTAACTGACATAAAACGTTACTAATACTCCTTGATAAAACAATATTTAACTATCACGTGAAAACGCGCCATGTCTTATGTTTTAAATATATCGATGCAATGGTGCTACCATCTGTTGTCAGTTACTGGAACTATATGGGCGATATACTGCCATCTGTTGTCAGTTATAGGAACTGATTGCAGATATTCAAACGGCGTATTGAGGACAACAGTTTACTCTTTTGATCACATGCTGTAATACAATGGTAAAACGGAAATAAAACGTATTGAGAGGGAATGTAGAAATATGTATCTTTAACAGACATAAAACCTTATTAATACTCCTTGATTAAACAATATTTCAGTGGTAAAAAAAATAATTACTGGCGATAGCTGGGATCGAACCGGTGCTCCTTGGAACCACAGTCAGTAGCCTTAACCATATAGCTACTCGCGAACTCTTGTTTAACAGCAGACGCAACCATTCACTATATTCAAAAGCCGCTGTCTGAAGGAAATAATCCATTTCATTATCCAAAAAAATCAATGTTGCACATTCGTATACGTTCATGCTGTTATTATATTTTATTGTCAGAACTTGGTTAATGTATGATTTCAATTACATGGAAGCTTATTAAATAACTTACATTTTAATGGACTTCTCACCGCCATTTTGTCATGAGCCCATGTGGATTGTGCGCATGCGTGAGGGGGCAAGATTTCTGCTATTTTCTATATTAATTTAAAAATATACCGTAATATATTTGTTTATTTTAGAGACACTCTGCAAATTTGGAGGCCAAGAGCTTTCGTTAGAGTGCTCTACGAAGTAAATCGGTTCTGTCGTTCTCTCAATCTCGTGGTAACAACAAGTAGTTCCGTGAAGAACTATACAGCCTATTTTCATATATCCTACTTATGTTAATTGCCACTATTTAACATACACAATTTCAGTTTGATTGCTGTAATAGATTCGTAGATATTGAGAACCGACTAAATATTTCGGATGGTCGCCATGTTGGATTTTATATATGTAGGTCCTAGAGTTATGTACTGTTACATGCAGATTACTGTGAACGTGTAGTATTCAAACTTCAATCGCATAATTAGGACACAAGAAAAAACAAGGAGATTAAAAAAAAAATTCACAGCTGCCATCTTGAGGTTATGGAAACAATTGAAATATATTAGATGCCAGTGGATTAACATTCTGATAAAGATTTACTGTACCAAGTTTCACTGCACGCGGATGGTTAAATTGCGAGAAACGTCCATGTGAATATTTATAATTCGCGTCACCGCCATGTTGGATTTGTGATCACCAGGTTATTTAAAGTCCTATAGGTGAACTTAAGTTCATAGCCCCTATGAACATTAAAAAATGCAGTTTGATTGCTAAAATAGATTCGTAGATATTCAGTATCGTCTAAATATTTCGGATGGTCGCCATGTTGGATTGTTAAATGTATAGGCCATAGAGTCATGTACCATTAAAGGAAAATTATTGCGTAGGTTCATTATTCAAACTTTCACTTCGATCGCATGACTACATCACATGAAATAAAAACTTAATTTTAAAATTCGCACTGCCGCCATCTTGAGGTTATGTAAACAATTGAACTAAATTAGATACCAGTGGATTACAATATGTATAAATATTTCCTGTACCAGGTTTCAGTGCGCTTGGAACATTAAATCGCGAGAAAGGTCTATTTAAAATGTTCAAATTCGCTTGGCCGCCATGTTCGTTTTGTAGTTAACCGGTTTTTGAAAATCTTATAGATGGACTTCCAGTAGTCCCCTTTATCTCAGTACAAAATTTTAGGGAGATACCGCTAATAGTTTCAGAGATATAGAATGCCGGTGAAATATTTCGCACATCCGCCATCTTGTGATTATGTAAACAATTGAACGAAGTTAGATGTCGGTGCATTACAATGTATATAAACATATACTGTACCAAGTTTCATTGCGTTTGGTTGGTCAAATCGCGAGAAACGTCTATTTAAAAGTCGCAATTTCGCTTGGCCGCCATGTTGGTTTTGTAGTTACCAGGTTTTCAAAAGTCACATAAGTGAACTTATAGTAGTTCCCTCTATCACCATAGAAAATGTCAGGGTAATATCGGTAATAGTTTCGGAGATATTGAAAGCTGGTGAAATATTTCGCACAGCCGCCATGTTGGATTGGTGAGTCGTAACAAAATTTGAAGGGCACGGTCGAGGTCGCCGGGAATAGTGCTATGAACTTTCCGAGTTTCATTGAAATCGCTCCTGCCGTTTAGATTTTATTAGGGGGGGACACACACACGAATCACACACACACACACACACACACACACACGCACACACACACGGACAAAAGGTGATCTCATAAGCCTATTTTTTCAAAATTGAAAATAGGCTAAAAATCACCTTACTGTTTTAAATATATAGATTGACGTTGGTGGAATATGATAGATTTTGGTCCGCATGATGGATTGTTGAGTCTAAGGGACGTTTTCACCAACGTCAAAAAATCATTCCATTCTGCCAGATGGCAAGACGACACTAATCCTGATCTCTGCCTAATAACAATGGATGCTAACCATATTACTTTACCTCACACAAGAACTTTCCAAGCATCCAGCATCGTCCAACTATTTTAACCATAGGTTTACAAGTCCCACTAATCAGAACAAAACAGAAACCCATATGGAACGTCAAGAAAGCACAATGGATTATGTTCCCTCATGAGGTTAATTCTCATCTTCGCTGGATTCCATCTAAACGAGAGAATTATAAGCGATTTGTTGGAACAATTATTGGAGCATCAAAACGAAGCATACCTCGTGGGTATAGAATGGATTACATTCCTTGCTGGAATGAAGAGACTGAAGAGCCCGCTAAAGCATACGAAGAAAGCGGAGATCCTGCCTTGGGCAGTCAGATTCTTCAACCCTTGAACACTCAAAGAAGGTAACTCTGGCATAGCACAGCTAACGGTCTTGATTTTACTCCCTCCAGGCGCAAAGGTTGGTCACTTCTCAGAAAACTTGGAGCAGGAACACCATTGTCGAATACCAGACTGTCACTTAATCCATCTTCTGTCGCACAACACATTAGAAAGCGGTCAGAAGATGTTCCAATGGATGCCTGCCAAAACAAAAATATGCAAGAAAGTCTTAAAGCAATCAGTGATCAGTTGGATGATAACCCATTCTATTCCTCCCCTTTTACGAGTGCTGAACTTAATCAAGAAATTAGATCTCTGAAATCTGGAAAAGCAGCAGGTATGGATGGTACATTTCCGGAATTTATAACCCATCTAGGAAGAAATGGCAGGAAGTGCCCCACGAATTTCTTCTCAGATATCGTAGCCAACGGACAAATACAACCAGAATTCAAAATAGCAAAAATCATCGCAATCCTCAAGCCTGGGAAACCATCAGATGACCCAAAAAGCTGTCGTCCGATTTCACTCCTCAGCGTTTGCTATAAAATTCAGGGACGCCTAATTTACAATATAATTTACTGCACATTAGACAGCAGAATTCCACCCCAACAGGCTGGATTCAGGGCAAACGAAGCTGTTGTGACCAAGTCTTAGCTCTAACATCCTTTATAGCAGCAGGATTCCAAACAGGACTGAAAATATATGTGGCTTTCCTCAACTGCTGCCTATGACACAATGTGGATTGATGGGTTAATGCTGAAGTTAAACAAGCACTTCCGTGCAGAAGACTCACTGCCCTGTTTTCCACCATGTTAAGGAATCGTTATTTCCGAGTCTGTGCAGGCGAAAAGATGAGTAGGACGTACACCATCAAGAACGGCCTCCCACAGGGGTCCGCCTTAGCCCCATTATTGTTCGACCTATATACAAGCGATATACCAGAAACAGTGTCCCATAAGTTCTGCTATGCTGATGACTCTGCCATAGCAATCCAAATCAAATATCTGTACGACGGGCAAGAAATCCTGACACAGGATCTGCAAAAACTATAAAAATATTTCAAACAATGGAGGCTTTGCCCAAACCCATCAAAAACTGAGGTCACAGCTTTTCACCTTAACAATAGAATCTGCAAACAACATCTGAACACTATAATCTGCGGAAAGAGGCTGAGAAACAATCCCAACCCCAAATACCTAGGAGTAACTCTGGACCGTTCTCTGACCTACAGTAAACACCTTGAGAATACTGCAGTTAAACTTAAGACCAGGAACAATACCATCCGCAAACTGGCTGGCACAACATGGGGTGCCCATGCAAGTAATCTTCGTATAGCAAGCCTTGCGCTAGTCTCTGTTGACGAATATTATGCACTAGTATGCTATAGAAGTGCTCTTGCCCTAAGGGTGGACACTCAGCTCAATGAGTCCTTAAGGAACAATCCGGGCACATTAAGATCAACCCCTGTACCATGGTTGCACGTCCAAGCAGGCATTCCTCCTCCACAATTGAGACGACAACAAGCGGTTTCCCACGCTTAGGAAACTTACAACTGTTGTGACTTCAAGCACCTTCTGGTTCACTCAGTACTGAGTAATGCTTCACACATGCACCTGAAATCCAGGAATCCTATTTGGGGTGAAAACATTATTAAGCAGCCAGTGCCTTACAACATCAACAAAATGTGGAAGGAAAGGTTGAGAGATTTTTCTTCACCTCGCCAAATCCACTTAGATGATCCTTCCCAGCATATCCCAGGAACTGATCTACTAAGAGCTACGTGGTACCAACTAAATCGCGCTCGAACTGGTCTTGGAAGGTGTAAAGAATGTTATACTAATGGGGTTGGCTAGAATCACCAGCTTGTGACTTCAGAGCTCAAGAACAGACTATGAACCGCATCATTCGGGAGTGCCCACATCGTAGCTTTACAGGCGATTGGGAAGAGCTCTTGAAAGCATCAGCTCCAGCGCTTTCCTGTTTGAAGAGCCTTGATGTTCATTTCTAATTATTATGCACATATTTGTTTGTTAATCATGTACATCATTTGTACCATACGAAATATATATCAATGTCAATTATCTCTTAATTGATCATTAGAGGTTATTTAACCTTGCACGAGCATTTCATCAAACAGAAGCACTCGCTCACTTACCAATAACAAGCAATTACCTCAACTCTCCAAAGTATCGTTAAAGTGGAGAGCAACAGTAGAATTCTACCTCGTGCATCTTGCAATGGTGTAGAATTGGTTTGCTTTCGACTTTCACACGAACTTTCATCGATTATAAAATATGGTTAAGCAATGAAATTATAAAAGATCATGCATGTTACTAATACCAAAAAAGAAGCATACGAAATAAAACAGGTCGGACCGTGAAGAACTAAATAACCTATTTTCATATATCCTACTAATATTAATTCCCTCTATCAACATACAAATTGTCAGTTCGATTGCTGTAATAGATTCGTAGATATTGAGAATCATCTAAATATTTTGGATAATCACCATGTTGGATTTTTATATTATAGGCCTTGGATTTATGTACTATTACATGAAGATTATTGTGTAGGTGTTTTATTCAAACTTCAACGCAAGATTAGGACACAATAAATAAAAGCTGGATTTTAAATTTTCGCTCAGCCGCCATCTTGTGTTTATGAAAATAATTTAAATGAATTAGCCTCGATGCCATTCGATTAAAATTTGTATAAGCATATACCGTATCAAGTTTCACTGCGCTCGGATGGTTAAAACGCAACAAACGTCCATTTGAATACTTAAATTTCGCTTCGCCGCCATGTTGGATTTGTGCTCGCAAGGTTATTGAATGTCCCATAGGTGAACTTATGCTTATAGCCCCTATACACTTACAAAATTTCAGTTTGATTGCTGTAGTAGATTAATAGATATTGAGAACCTTCTAAATATTTCGGCCATGTTGGATTTTAATATATGTAGGCCATAGAGTTATGTACTATTAGATGATGATTATTGTGTACGTTCATTATGCAAATGTTGATTTCGATCGCATGATTAGAACACACGAAATAAAAACTTAATTTTCGAAATTTGCACAGCCGCCATCTTGAGGTTACGTAAGCAATTGAACTAAATTAGATACCAGTGCATTACAATGTGTATAAACATTTGCTGTACGAAGTTTCATTGTGTTTGGATCATTAAATCGCGAGAACATTCTATTTAAAACTTTCAACTTCGCTTGGCCGCCGTGTTCGTTTTGTAGTTAACCGGTTTTTGAAAGTCTCAAAGATGAACTTCCAGTAGTGCTCTTTATCTCCGTACAAAATTTCATGGTGATACCGGTAATAGTTTCAGAGATATAGAATGCCGGTGAAATATTTCACACAGCCGCCATCTTGAGGCTATGTAAACAATTGAACGAAGTTAGATGTGTATAATCATATACTGTACCAAGTTTCATTGCGTTTGGTTGGTTAAATCCCGAGAAACGTCTATTTAAATGTCGCAACTTCGCTTGGCCGCCATGTTGGTTTTGCAGTTATCAGGTTTTCAACCAGGGTGATATCGGTAATAGTTTAGGAGATATTGAATGCTGGTGAAATATTTCGCACAGCCGCCATGGTTTCATTGAAATCGCTCCAGCCGTTTAGAAGTTATTAGGGGGGTACACACACACACATCCCCCAAAATCCACCTCACACACACGCACACACAGACAGACACACGGACAAAAGATGATCACATAAGCCTATTTTTTTCATAAATGAAAGTAGGCTAAAAAGAATATTTCCGAAGTGGGATTCGATCTCCTTCCTGCTCTGCATAATGGACTGTGATTCTGCAACGCAACCACTTAACCTATGCTACGAAGACAACGGAGAGGGCATTGCCTATTAGCTAAGTAAACAAGGTGTACACACAACTGCCAGTTCTCCTAAATACTTTGTTCATATCATTTTAAGCTTTTGCCATGAATAAAGTCTTCTGTATTTCCCTTCCTTTATAATTATGCTGTAAAATACTCAAGTGAGCATAGCAAACAACGATCAGTGCCACACGCTTCTTGTTCCGTCATATTGCTCCAGGATGAAACCGAGTCTGCGCATTCGTGAGAGTCGTAAAGCGTATTTAAGTAATTACGAACCCGAATGGCCTCGTAAAATGCATCAACAATAACCATGCACTAACTCTCCTATTTAAGTTAAATAGGAATTAACTAACTAATCGTTAATAACAATCCCAATGTATACAGGCTAAGCACGTTTACACGCAAATTGATATTTTGATTATTATTATCATTATTATTATTATGAGTTCGCCCTAATTTTAGGAAGAGAATGGTATTGCTTGACTAGACGAATCCTTCCTGAAGGTAACGACGGGAGCTGTACAGGCCCATAATACATAGTAGGCGGTCGGTAGTTGAAGTCCGATCCGTGCTCTCTTACGGCGTCATGTACAATGTGCAGTTGCAGACGGTAGTTGGTAATCGTCACCTTGTAATCGGCAGTCACCAAATTTATCTTTGACTGCCAGCTACGAGCTACCAACTGCAACGTAACAGCCAATCAGAACAGATAACAGACTGAAGTCACCTCAGGTACACTGTCGCTGTTAGCAACAAAACAAATAAACCGTACAATTACAAATCGTCCATATTTACGAGTGTTTGAGGTTATACTGTAGACCTCGCCCCCTCGCATTTAAACATCTACTTACTCGTACAAAGAATAACAGATGAATCCCTATATCATTTACTCTTTGAGTTTTCACGACTGCGCATTGTGAAAGTCGCATCACCGTGACGTCACGGTAGTATCGATAATAGTCTGAGAGCAAGCGATGGCCATTTTGTGGAACACCTGGATTCCTTACTTGTATTTATTATCAAACACGGAAATATTTGAACATTCTTTAGGATCTAACCGAGAAAAGACAAGGCCCACTTAAGGCGGGGACATCAACGGCACTCGAGGCCTCGGATACCGTATTAGTGTCGCATTTGGGTTAATTTTGCACGTCCCATTAATTTTGCTCCCCTGGTGGGATCTGTTAAACATACTGTTGGTAATAACGAACATTAAAGAAATTCAATTCTTCCAGTATTTGTTTTTAAGACAAAACTTATGGATCCCCTGTGGCCCGGCTGTGGTCAGCCGACCCATCGGTGATCCCGCCAGCGCGGACCGGTGCACGGATCTGTCTGCGGTCGCTAATTATCCTGGTGCGTTAGGTTTTATTCACCCTGTAGAAGGTCTAGGATTTGGGGACGGTGGCCTCTCCTACCCACCTTGAGAGTAATTTGCAGAGCATCATGGACTATTACAGCAATACAGTGGAAGTTTCATAAGTTAAACATGATAGTGATGGTTACAACTAATAGTATTCTCTAAATTCCCATGTTTCATTGAATCGAACTCTTGGCCTGGTTCGCCAAGATAAGCAGTGGTTGACGCGTCAGCTATGTTATTCCTGACGGGGGAGAGCATCATCTCAATACGGATTGATATTCTTTTAAAGAATCTCAGTTGCCGCCAACTACTGATACATACCAGGTAGGCGGAGACTAGCGAGGGTAGCTTCTGATCGCATTAAAAGAGCAGGGCCCCAGTTTCCGGGGGGTGGGGAGCTATCTCATTTCCGGACCGCCACAGCCTCCTGACGTTCGACTGTTTGCTAAGACACACAAGAAACTTCAATCTCGGAACCTTAATAAACTTTAAATTGGATTCGGTCGTCATTTCTTCACAAATGTTGATTTAAGACCTCGTTCCGTGAGTCTGCCAAGGCTGACTTCGCTTATTTAAATGATATTCACTAATGGAACCAATGCATTGGCTTACCAGTTTACAAGCAATTGATTATATTTTCATCTTGTATACAGAATTTAACGGAGGAGATTTGATCCGCGGTGAAAAGACTCTACTTTCCCTCCGTACTGTGCAGAACCCGCAGACTAAATTGATTCCCGTATTCCCTCAATTCACCCATGTGATTTTATTCCACAACATTGATTGTATTGCCGTTAGAGTTTCCTTCATTGCAAACGAAATTATCTCACCCTTCACATTATCCCCCAGATCTCTTTATATATACCCTTCTCATTGATCAGAAGGGCACACCTTTGTTAGGACATAAACACTCCTAAGTACTGTTACTAGAAAAATTTTGGTGAATTGGGGATACTCCTATTATCATGTGACACACGATCAAGATTTGAGAAGCTAATCAGCATTCAATTATTATTAGTATATTAATAATAATAATAATAATAATAATAATAATATTTTCGCAACATATGAACAAGAGCCATAACAAGTACTAAATATGTAAAACCTTTATGTATATATAGCTATGGTTTCAAGAGACTGAATTATATTATACCATCACTACTTAATGAACAACCACCTGGATTGTCGAACATGAACAGCAAACAACTAGCTATACGTCGCATTAAAGACTATTACCTAAATAAACATTAACTTATAACATATACTTATTATTATAACTCCTATAGTGTAACTATTTGTGTCATTAATTATTTAGATTAATATTTTTCTTATTATCACCTAACATGTTAAATCAAATTATATATATTAAATGAAGAAAAAGGAAGGTATTAAAACAAAAATGTCAATAATTATGATTAAAAAATATCAATTTTAAAGAATTGAAAACAATCTGTATATGTGCTGTAAATAATCATTTATAGGTCTCACAGATAATCTGAACTGGATTTGCCGTCAGTTTCGTGAGACACATCACATTAATGTAATATCAATGTAGACTATTTAATAAATTAATTACATTACATTAAATTAATTAAATCATCATGAGCGTCTCACACCGAGATGAAATGTAATCCCTGTTGGATTATATTGCACGTAAATTAAATAAAAGGCCATGTGGCTCATTAAGGCCAGATTAAGACCCACGTTAAATTGCAATCTTCCTCTTATATTATCATTATTATTATTATTATCATCATTGTTATTGTTTCGTTTTCTTTGAGCATTAACGCTGGACCAGTAATCCTTTATTCGTGACGGTGTTGTTCCTTTCTCTCTTTCATCCACACTTTTGCAGATTTAAGTGTCGGCTTTGGTTAGAAACTCTGTTGTTCTAAGATTTTTCTCTTAAGCTGGTTATGCTCCTGGAGATCCCTATCACCTGCATATCTTTCCGTAACTCATTGAATCAGGCTTCATGTGTCTTTTTATCTTGGAGAAAAGTGAAAATGCGGTTGGTTACTCATGTTGACGTCATTCGGGTCACGTGCTCATAAAATATAATCCGTAAACATGTGTGTACAAATCCTCGCTATGCCGTCTTCTAAACTAACCATTCTCTATGACTGGACCTAAGATTTCCCTCAAAATTTTAATCTGCTTGGTTTCCAGTTATTATTATTATTATTATTATTATTATTATTATTATTAGCGGCTTTGGGGGCGTAGTCGGTAGCATGATGAACTGCTGTGCCCAAGATCACGGGTTCGAACTCAGCCGAACTTGTTGGATTTTTAGGAGCGTTAAAATCGTTCTGTAGCCTATGCCTTCCTTCGGAGGGGAAGTAAAGCCGGCGGGCCCATGTCATAGATTTATGGCATGAAAAAGAACCTATCACTACAATTAATTGGTAGTGTGTGGCTATATTTGTAGGTTACTAGGTGAGAAACGCTCTATAAAGTTCGAACATTCGCCGCTGGGTGATAGTGGCATCTGGTAGTCAAAGTTGGAACTGCTTGATATTGAAATTTCATTCGTCTTCATTCAGTTCATCTCTCATAACTCCTCTCATGAGGTTGGCAACAGGAAGGGCATCCAGCCGCAGAAACTATCAGCCACGTGGAATTTCATCGCATCTCATCCCCGACCCGTTGGAAACCGGATTATTAAGGGCTAGACATAGAATAGGATTTCCGTAAGGACAGACATTTAAATTCTCAACTTCCATCAGCATGATTTCGATTTTTCCTTCTATCGTCTCCGAGTGACATTTTATATTCAAGAAATCAGTACAACCAACATAAAATTTTTGCGTCAAGAAATATCCCTAAAAAGTTACTAAATTAATTTATTTTCTATGTCGTATTTTAAGTAGCCTACGCAAGAGGTTACCAAGGAAAGAATGCTTCTAAAATGTGGAATTACTTGAATTACATCAAATGTTGCCGTATGATGATAATAATAATAATAATAATATCGTATGGCCACGGGTGCCTGGTGCAAGCTTTGCTATTTGACACCCAGAGGGTAGCTTGCATGTCGAATTTTGTAGTTCCTTGACTATGAAAGTCAAGGAGGTTAGATGTTAGATATCTAATCTCCTTGAACACAATAGCGCTTTCTAGTAGAGAAATGAGGAACTTTGTGCTGGCGGAAACTCCCGAGATTAATTTTGCCATTATGAACTCGGCCTACTGAATTCAAATGGGTTCTTTGACATGCCAACATCGTATGACATGCGTATCGTATTTTTGCCGCCTTTCAAAAATCACTTACCACGGTCAGGGGCGAACCTGCAATCTTGGGGTTAGTAGACCGACACGCTATCCACTCACCCACCGTGGCAAGCTCGTATGATGATGATAATAATAATAATAATAATAATCATAATAGACTATAATATATTCATTGGGAATAATTAAATGTCCCTCTGCTGATTGATTATTAGAGGTAAATAAGTTTATAGGAAAATACGAACACTGTTGAAGAAACATTGAATGGCCTATTTCAAATAATATTAGCATAGGCTAGATATTCTCATTCCTGATCGCAACATTGATAAATGTGTCGGCCCCGTGGTGTTGGGGTGGCGCGTCTGCCACTTCCCCGGAGGCCCAGGTTCGATTCCCGGCTCCATCAGGGATTTTAGAAACTTACGTGAGGGCTGAAACGTGGTGCACTCAGCCTCGTGAGGACAATTGAGTAGCTGTCTGACAGTGACGCAGCAACCTGGTCACGAAAACCAAGATTAACGACCGAGGAGACCCGATGCACTGACCACGCGTCACCCCAATATCTGCAGGCCGTATGACTGGGAGGCGGACGCTTAGTAGGCATAGGCCCTTGACGGGCTGTAGTGCCAGGGGTTATTATTATTATTATTATTAACATTGATAAATATTATTATTAATAATACTATATCGATGATTTGATGTGTCCGCCCCTGCAACAACAATAAATAAGTAACTACCACTTCAGATTTAGATAATAATGAATACTTGTTGCCTTGGTAACCATATAGGAGGCCTGGATGACCATTAAACTTCACATTTAGATAATGAATACTTGTTGCCTTGGTAACCATACAGGAGGCCTAGATGGCCTTTACACTTCACATTTAGATGATGAATACGTGTTGCCTTGGTAACCATATAGGAGGCCGAGATGGCCTTTACACTTCACATTCAGATGATGAATACCCTTGTTGCCTTGGAAACCATATAGGAGGCCTGGATGACCATTAAACTTCACATTTAGATAATGAATACTTGTTGCCTTGGTAACCATACAGGAGGCCTAGATGGCCTTTACACTTCACATTTAGATGATGAATACGTGTTGCCTTGGAAACCATATAGGAGGCCGAGATGGCCTTTACACTTCACATTCAGATGATGAATACCCTTGTTGCCTTGGAAACCATATAGGAGGTCTGGATGACCTTTACACTTCACATTCAGATGATGAATACCCTTGTTGCCTTGGAAACCATATAGGAGGCCTGGATGACCTTTACACTTCACATTCAGATGATGAATACTTGTTGCCTTGGAAACCATATAGGAGGCCTAGATGGCCTTTAGACTTCACCTTTAGATGATGAATACTTGTTGCCTTGGTAACCATACAGGAGGCCTAGATGGCCTTTGCACTTAACATTTAGATTATGCATAATTTTTGCCTTGGTAACCATACAGGAGGCCTGGATGACCTTTACACTTCACATTTAGATGATGAATACTTGTTGCCTTGGTAACCATATAGGAGGCCTAGATGGTCTTTACACTTTTAGTTTTTTGTACGCAAATTTTTCAATGCTCCCAAGCCCAAAAACATATCCATTTTAATAAAGGTCATTTGATTTTGAAAATAATTCTTTAGATGAAATATATCAACTCGATGTTGCCTCTTTTTCGTAATAGGTAAAGTAACACTCCTAGAACTACTGCACTTCTCTTACTTGCCATTACAGAGTCGAGAACCCGCACACACGGAAACTTCTTTCTTCTCTTTTTTCCTCCCTCTCTCATTTTGATTAAAACTCAAGCAAATAAATTAGGAAATTTCTGTTGGAAGGATAAAAGTGACAGCCAGACAGTGAGAAAGAGAACCTTCTTTTCCACTCTGTAATGTGTTATTTAAGGCCAGTACCGTCTTCCCGTCTTCTTTCTCTTTCTGTTCCTGCGTAAAACCCAACCTAATTAATTTGTCGACAGTCATTTGGCTGTGTTTCTGCTGAGCGCCGTCATATATGATTATCACCGTCTTTCTCTGCGTCTTTGGCCTCTCTCTACCTCTGTCTCTCTCTCTGCCGTGCAGCTAAGTGCGTTTCGCCGCTGTGCCTCCTAATGGAAATTGGAATTACCACGACGTTGGTAGTGCACAAGCGTTGAATTAACAGTCCTATTAAAGACGGCCTAGTGTTGGCATACGAACTCATTAAAGAGCTGCTTTTGTCTGCATCGCATAATGAGCTGTTAGTAGAGATTAACTCCGCAACGAGCGCTATTTGCCAGGAAATTTCTAACTGACGTTCTTGTTTATCCAGAGTCCGGATTATAGTAGAAACCCGGGGTAGGGGGTAGAGGAGGGGAGGGGAAGAGGAGGCCACGAGGAAGCCTGAGCCAAACGAATTGATTCCACCTACCAAGGCCTATATCTCATCTATAAAACCTGAACTTCGGCTACTATTTTCAACCAGATAAATATGTGGCGTAAGGAGAGGGAGGAGGGGGAGGGGTGGGGGGCGAATGGGGGGGGGGGGAGATACTGCTTTCTTCATGGAACATCGAGGTTATCTGCCACTTACAACACAGTTAATATACGATATCTTAATTTAAAGAAATTATACGCAGATGCTTAAATAAATAGCCTAAATGACCTCATATCAATAGAAGCCATTTTTTCAGTGTTGTTTAGTTCTATTAAAGAAAGCTTTTCAGTCGGTCAACACAAATTGAAATTAAGTATAATTTAAAACATCTTGAACACAATTGGTTTCGCCTGTGTGTTGGACATCCCTCGTAAGCCACTTTCTGAGCAACAGATAACGAGATAACAGTATTTTACGACTGGCATTTCAAAAAATGGATGGGGATGGACATTCCTTCCACCATCTGGGCAGTATCCCTTGTAAGTAACAAACGTATATGCTTAAATATGCTGTTATGTACAGTATATGTTCAAAATATGCAAAATATGCAATAAATCCACAATATATGCAGTTGCATATGCGAGTATGCATTTTCAAACAAGTAGTTCCGTGAAGAACTATACAGCCTATTTTCATATATCCTACTCATGTTAATTGCCTCTATCAACATACAACATTTCATTTTTATTGTTGTGATTGATTCGTAGATATTGAGAAACGTCTAAATATTTCAGATGGTCGCCAGGTTGGATTTTTATTTATGTACTATTACATGAAGATTATTGTGTACGTGTGGTATTCAGACTTCAATCGCATGACTAGGACACAAGAAGTAAAAGCGAGATTTTAAAATTTCCCACAGCTGCCATCTTGTGGTTATGAAAACAATTGAGATAAATTAGATGCCAGTGGATTAACATTTGTTTAAGCATTCACCGTGCAAAGTTTCACTACACTCGGATGCTTGAATCGGGAGAAACGTCCGTTTAAATATTTATACCTCGTGTCACCGCCATATTGGATTTGTGCTCACCAGGTTACTGAAAGACCTATGGATGAACTTATGTTCATAGCCTCTATGAACATTAAAAAAATCAGTTTGATTGCTGTAAAAGATTCGTAGATATTGCGAACCGTCAAAATATTTCGGATGCTCGCCATTTTGGATTGTTATATGTATTGGCCATTGAGTTATGTACCATTAAAGGAAAATTATTGCGTAGTATAGCTCCATTATTCAAACTTTAAACTTCGATCGCATGATTACGACACAAGAAATAAAAACTTAATTTTAAAATTTCGCACAGCCGCCATCTTAAGGTTATGCAAACAATTGAACTAAATTAGATGCCGTTGCATTGCAATGTGTATAATCATTTACTGTACCAAATTCCACTGCGCTCAGATGGTTAAATCAAGAGAAAAGTATATTAAAATGTTTCAACTTCACTTGGCTGCCATGTTCGCTTTGTACTTTACAGATTTTTTTAAAGTTACATAGATAAACGTGTAGTAGTGCCCTCTATCACCGTACAAAATGTCAGGGTGATATCTGTAATAGTTCCGGAGATATATAATGCCGGTGAAATATTTCGCACAGCCGCCATTTTGAGGTTATTTAAACAATTGAACTAAATTAGACGCCTGTGCATTACAATTTGTATAAACATTTGCTGTACCAAGTTTCATTACTTTTGGATGGTTAAATCGCGAGAAAAGTATATTCAAATGTCTCAATTTCGCTTGGCCGCCATGTTGGTTTTGTAGTTACCAGGTTTTTGAACATCTCATAGGTAAACATCTAGTAGTGCCCTTTATCACCGTAAAAAAAATCAGGGTGATATCGGTAATTGTTTCGGAGATACTGAATGCTGGAGAAATATTTCGCACAGCCGCCATGTTGGATTGGTGCGACAGAGTCAAATTTGAAGGCCACGATCGCGGTTGGCCAGAAAGGTGCTATGTTCTTACCGAGTTTCATTGAAATCGCTCCAGCCGTTTAAAAGTTATTCGGGACACACGCACACACACACGCTCACACTGACAGCCACTCGGACAAAAGGTGATCTCATAAGCCTATTTTTTCATAAAATGAAAATAGGCTAAAAATCCGGTCCTACCTATTATTAGTGTTGGCGTACCATCTCATTAAAGTGCTGCATAATGAGCTGTTGGTAGAGATTAACTTCGCAACGAGCGCTGTTTGCCAGGAAATTTCTACCTGTTTATACAGAGTCGGGATTATAACAGAAAGAGGGGAGGTTGGGTCGCTAGCGGGCACGAGGTGGCCCGAGGCACACGGATTGATTCCACCTGCCCATATCCCATGTTTGAACAAATACAGAGCTTTTTGCTGCTCTCATTTGCAGTGAGGAGAGAGAAAAAACGCGTTCTCCAAATTCTATTGTAATATTGCCTCTACCAATTTAATCGGAGCTGGTTTGAGGTTTGAACGAGGGAAAACCTTGCTCACAAAATAGTTACTGTTAGGCATTGAGATTATCAGTCCCAAGTGCAGGCTTGTCTCAAAGGCTCTCAGCTTTACTAAAACATTTAAGGTCAAGGGTGGTGTGGTTACACTTTGAACAAGTGGGGCTTTTCCGTTCATCTGTCGACTGCGACTGTGAAGCGAAGGAGCAGACAATAGACCAGGAATGCCAACTTCGAGCACTTGACGGTGATCTGAGGACTCTACACCGAGTGACACCGAGTGCTCTAGATTGGTTGTCAAATTCGGACATTTCCATTTGATTATACTAATAGGGGTGACTCAACTAAATCAAAAATATTAAGGGGTTGTTACTAAACACGATATATTAAGGGAAAGAGTTTCAATAAATTAACATAGAAATTAAATTACTACATATTTGTGACACATTCAGTTCCTAAAATTTCATCGGGCATGGCTTGTCTAACTCAATTAATAACACTTTTGAAGAAAATTGAATTTGTTTTGTTTTGTTGATACTATTGGTACTAGTGCTAAATCCGCGATACCTTGTCTAAATCTACAATATGATAAGTCGAATTACTAGCTTCTATACTAGACTACGGTTGGTTGGTTCCTCAGTTTAGGGGCTGCAACATCGCGGTCATGTAGCCCCGTGAACTTTGTGTGTGTGTAGAATCTGTCTGATAATCTGTGTAAATTGTGATGGCTGTATTAGTGTGTGTTATCTGTAATTCAGGTAAGGACTGCAGTTGATCAATTTCAAGTAGTTCCCACTTTTGCTACAAATGCTACCGTCAATGTCACCTGGCTGTGAACTTGGCTACTAGATGCCACCGCAACCGGCACCTGGCAGTGAACGTTGGAACTTAATAGAGCGTATACCCACAAATTTAGCTTCACACAATTGTAGTTAGTGGAAGGTTCTTTGAAATGCCATGATTCTATGACACGGGCCCACTGACTTACTTCCCCTCCTAAAAAATCTGACGACTTCGTTCGCGTTTGCCGCCACTAGACTACCATTACCGCATAAATGCATCACCGAATTACATGCGATTTTATAAATAGTCCAAAATCAAAACACAACACAGGGTAGTGTTTGTCACTTCGAAATTCATAGCCAAGAGAAATTAAATAGTTGACCCAACACAACTGTGAGATGAACTCGTCTGTTTTTGTATGGCTTTCAGTGCCGGGAGTGTCCGAGGACATGTTCGGATCGCCAGTTTTGTAGCTGCTTCGAGACGGAGCTACAAGTACCGTTGGGGAGGAAAGTTGGAATGTAAGGAAGAGGAGTTGGAAGGTAGCGGCTGTGGCCTATAGTGAGGGACCAACCCCGGCATTTGCCTGGAAGGAAGATGTGAAACCACAGAAGACCATCTTCAAAGTTGCCGGCGGGGGGATTCGAACCTCCTCGCCTCCCGGATGTGAACGACTGCCAGCAAGCAGTCATGCCGTAACGACCACGGCTAACTCACCCGGTGTCTGTTGCACTGAAATGTCTCTGCAGAAATAGTATACAGTATTTCATGTTCTGCGGAGCTATCAAAGTCTCCCCTACTTTTTTTTACCGTATGGCTTTTAGTGCCGGGAGTGTCCGAGGACCTGTTCAGCTCGCCAGTTTTGTAGCTGCTTCGAGACGGAGACACCCAATGGGTGAGCTACAAGTACCGTTGGGGAGGAAAGTTGGAATGGAAGGTCGAGGAGTTGGAAGGTAGCGACTGTGGCCTATAGTTAGGGACCAAACCCGGCATTTGCCTGGAAGGAAGATGGGAAACCACAGAAGACCATCTTCAAGGTTGCCGGCGGGGGGATTCAAACCTCCTCGCCTCCCGGATGTGAGCGACTGCCAGCAGTCATGCCGTAACGACCACGGCTAACTCACCCGGTTCCCCTACCTGTAAAACCATACGATATCGCTTATATATTGGGAAACTAAGGCATTACAGCACTGTTGTCAGACCAGAAGGTTTATATGCTTCGGAGACCCTGTGTATGAATCGAACAGGACAAGCCAATCAGCTACTTAAAAGAGAACGCAGTCTACTACGGAAGATCTTGGGCAACAGATGGGTTGACGGACATGTTCGACTGAAATCAAATAAAGAAGTATACAGCAAGATGGAACCGATAACAACAACAATTAGAAAGCGATGATTGCTGTTTCATGGGCACATCTTCCGTATGAATAATGAATGAGCAGCTCACAAAGAAAATCTAGAATATTTTTAAACCGAAGATCTCCAAGTTGAAATGGTTCCAAGAGTGTGAGCAAAATATGAGACAGGTGGGCATTACGGAGGATAAAATCAAAGACAGGAATGACCCAGCTGAAGCCGTCAGATTTTTTAAGAGCGTTAAAAATCCCTCAGTATGCCTTCCTTCGGAGGGGAAGTAGAGCCGGCGGTCCCATGCCATAGATTTATGGCATGTTAAAGAACCTCCACTAATTGCACCTATGTGAAGCTAAATTGGATAGGTTAAGAATGTAAACAACGCTCTTAGGTTGCTACGTTCGTTGCCAAGAGCCGACTGCGGTGGCGTCTAGTAGCTAAGTTCTGAACTTGGCCTAGTAGTCATTGACGATGGCGCTTGGCGGCAAAAGTAGGAACTATTTTTTAAAATTCTAAGTTGCAGTACTTAAATTAAAAAACAGATAACACGCATTAATACAGTCATCACAATTAACACCGGTTATCAGACAGATTCTACACACACACAAATTACACGGGGCTACATGACCACGTTGTTGCAGCCCCTAAACTTAAGAACCAACCAGTTTCAGAAGGATGGTGAAAAGCTATCAGGGTTTTATGGTGGAGGCAGAAGAGGCCCTTTAACAGAGGAGCGGAAGAACAAGCTGATAGAGGGGCTCAAGATGTCAAAGCCGGCAAACGAACAAGACGCACACAGAAATGAGAGTGGTTGCTAACACGCAGTTGATAGAGGCTCAAGTCGACCGTTAAAAATAAAATATATTGGCATTCTGATTGTTGTAGCCTATACTAGTGAATATTTCCGGTAGTTCCATGACACAATTTCAGGGAGAGAGAGAGAGAATACTACTGTATATCTTCGTGTGTGCTGATATTAGCCAAACCTCGGTTAACTGGTAGGCAAACATTTACTCTGCAGTCATGAAGTTGAGCCGTACAAGTTACATTGTTTTGATTTCCCTGAGAGGTGACATAGTGCTGGCTGTTGTCCATATTAATTAACAGAATTTATTCATACAAATGTTTGCAAAGTTCAGTTAGTTTAATATGTAATTAGGAGGCTTCAAACACAATGGAGCATTGTTTAATGCATGAGAGCTTAATTTAAACAAAATAAACCATTGTTCCAAACAAATGTCGGATTTTAAGCACAATAGAATACACGTTTGTTAAATTCCTCCGCATCAATCTCGTATATGACGAGACTAATCTCATACTTTCATATATGTGTCTTAGTTCGCTCGTGTCTAGTAGTCCTTCAATTGTCTTCGTTCATTCAGACGCGGCTCCGCAGGGTAGGCAAAGCCTTATCTGGACATTTTGGGAAAGAGAACATACTTAATACTTATATTAAAACTCCTTTACCTTATATCTGTCAATTTATGGAACATCATCATCATATAGTCAACGGTCTGGCCATGTTGAAATACCGGATCCCATGAGAACTATGCAGTTAAGCCGCATTGGGCGTTCTCGGAACTTGGATGGAATGCCGGTTCTGGGGGACAACGCGCTGTTGGCCGGGAGAGGGTAAGGAGGAGCGGAAAGTCCCTGGCCACCCTACTGCACGTAAACTCCGGCTCAGGATAGCCTCTTCGGAGGCACGGACCTGCCTTCGGGGAGAACACACAAAAATATCATCATATATAATACACTGCCGGCCCCGTGGTGTTGGGTTAGCGCGCCTGCCTCTAACCCCGAGGCCCCGGGTTCGATTCCCGGCTCCGTCAGGGATTTTAAAAACTGACGTGAGGGTTGGAACGGGGTGCACTCAGCCTCGTTAGGACAATTGAGTAGCTGTCTGACAGTGAGGCAGCGCCCCGATCACGAAAACCTAGATTAGCGGCCGAGGGGATCCGATGCGCTGATCACGCGTCACCCCTATATCTTTAGGCCAAATGGCTGGGCAGCGGTCGCTTGGTCGGCCTAGGCCCTTCATGGGCTGCATAGTGCCTGTTTTTTTTATATAATACACTAAGGTGTCATCATCATCAACGATTCTCCACTCCAGCAGGCCGGGTATGGGAATGAACAAGCCCCTTCCATAGCTGTCTGTCCTGCCACTATTCTTCTTCCACTACTGTCCTCCATTCTTCGCTCATCTTAGTCAAAGCTCTGTGGACCTGCTTCACCCACACATCTCGAGTTGTACCTCTTGGTCTCTTGCCAATTAGGCCTATCTCCCTTTCAAAATAGGCTTTAGGTGTTCTACATAAGGGCATCGTCATCAGATGACCGAACCATTTCAATCTCGACTCCTCAAGAATGTCAAGCACAAAACCTAAGCTCCTAAACCAGAGGTAGTTAGAAGGTGAGGTTTGTACCAAAATCTTCCAAATCGTCTCAATAGTACAGGAAAAACCTTACGTTTCATGAAAGTGAGCGGGAATATATGTATTTGCTAATAAAGTGCGTTTAAACAAATACCAGTAAATAAGACGATATCCCCTTTCGCGTCCAGCCCGCATAACAGTCAATCCGGGAGGGTTGTATATACACATGGGGCACTCAGGTTCATTTTAACTTCTGAGACGTAGCCTATAGAAACAGCGAAGTGCCAGAATTTTGCTCCGAAGGTGATCTTTAAAGTTCCAGTAAACCTGGCTCAGCTCCCTCGCATTTGCACACTCAAATGCCAAATGACTGCACCAGGATTCAATTATGCAGCCTTGGGATCAGCAGGCGAGAACGTTACCACTGCGCCACGCAGACAGTCGTGTAGAATTTGTCTGAAAAACTATGTTATTGTGGTGTCTGTAGTAGTGTGTATTTGCAATTCAGGTGAGGATTCCGAAGAAGCCGGGCATGGTCTTACGTAAGAAACCATCCCAGTATTTGCTTGGACTAGAAGTGGGATAACCACATCCAGGATAGCCTGATGGGGCTGAGCGAACACCGTTCCAGTCCTTAGACCTGAATTGAATTTCTTGGCAGAGCCGGGAATCAATCCTGCTACACCAGGAGGAAGAAGGAGGCGATGGAGAAGGGGTTTCAGCATGGTTTGCACCGGTCACCCTTTCAAATACTTCAAGTGCCTCATCCTCCAAGAACATGGGCGATCAGTAGCATGATTGCCCATAGCTGTTCTAAACAGTGACACTGTATTAAGTCCAAACCACTGGCTTAAGTTCTTTAGCCAGGATATTCGTCTGCGTCCTGGACTCCTAATGCCATCAATCTTCCCTTGGGTAATTAATTGCAAGAGGTGGTATTTGTTGTTGTGCTTGAAATAACCAAAGTATTCTAGTTTTCTCCTTTTGATGATACTGAGAATTTCCGAGTCTTTGTTCATACGCCGCAGTACTTCCACATTTGTGACACTCCTAATATTGCCAATTTCAGTAGACCTCACAGAATGCAGTGCTCCAACACGACAAAGCTGCATGTCATTATAATACATGTATTGTCCCATCCGGGACTTGACGTCCTGCCTTGGACCAATCAATGCCTACCACCACTCGCATTTCCTGTAACAATTACTATGGCCGGCATCACGCAGAGAGAAAGCTTGATTAAATCTCTCGTTCTAGGTTATAATCCCTTTTAATGTCGGCCTGATTTCAGCTTTGTGGGACCAAGGAAACCATTAAGACACAATTGAATAGCAGACTGATACACAGCGGAACATATGTCGCACGAGATACTGCCACGTGATAACAGCCATCTCACCAGAGCTCTTTGTGCTATTATAATTCTTTTGTGTTTAGGGTTGTTTAGAAGAGGGCAGCTTACATTGTGTTCCTGTCTTTAAATAGGATGGGATAGGGCGCCCTCTCCAAAGGGTGGCGAAAGCTTTAAATAAACTGTGGAGGGGAAGTTTTTAGCAATGGATCAACTCAATTAGATTGGAGTCTTTTCATAGCACGTACAGTGCTCTCCAGAGAAATAACAACACCAAGTCGTACTCGGTAATCCTCGACACAAACAAGCTTACAAGGGTCTTAACTCGTCGTTCTCTCAAAGACATTTGTCTCTTTCCTTCTGCCTTCCATCTACTGACTTGTGATTTCAATAAAAAATAGTATCACAATCTACTATATCAAACAATAGGCATAAATGTATTCCTTTACTTAAATCGCAACACGAACGGGATGAATAAGTTAGTTTATTTATTCATTCCTTCATTCATTTATTTGGAATTGGGGGGTGTGGCCCCCGGTGGCAAATTAGGTATACATACGATATAAGTAATTATACATAATAAGTCAATAACAATTAAACTGGAGTATCGTCAGTCTTTTCTTAAACACGCCGATATGTTGGGGAAAGGCTCTAAGACAGCGGGTGGTAAAGAGTTCCAGTTATGAATGCCACGGATTACGAAATACTATTTACCACAATTTTTACGCTATGATCGGCCCTTAACTTTGAAAGGATGATCACTCCTACCCATGTAAGTGGGCTTTCCCATACGTTTCCTAAGCTCACCCCATGCTGGTTGGTTTGTATAGCCTACGTGTTGTACATAGCGCAGAGTCCAAAATTCATCCTCCTAGCCTCAAGTGATTCCCACACAAGTTACTTAATATACTGCTGCTGGGATTAAAGTCACTGAGCACTAATCTAGCGGCCTTTCTTCGTACCGTTTCCAACTCATTGATGAGCCCTAATTGATATGGATCACAAACCGCCGAGATGTATTCCAGAACAGGTCCTACAAGTGACATATGTCCTAAATCCTTAGCACAGGTACTGCAGTACTTTCTTTTAATACCCTCATTACAAAGTGTAGAGATTTGTAAGCTTTAGTCTTCATATTATGCGTCTTTCAAACAAACGAACTAAATAAGACGTGCATTATTTAATACATTACTTGATTTACAGCGTGCCTAATACGAAAAACACAAAGCAAACAAAATTATTAGAACAGAATACAACAGATGATATTATTTATTGTATTTTATCTTCTCAAAAATTTTAGTAGGCTACATGTAGTTTTGTAATTTTATGATAAAAGTGCACCTTTAGACAAATATGCATAAAATACTATTTATTTGATATATTTTAAAAATAAATCGATTTTAGATGAACCAATTGCATTTCAGTAAAAGTCTGGAATATTTTAAAAACATTGGGTGAAATTTATAAGGTGCGTTCAAAAAGTAACTAGCCGGAGGCATAATTACAGAACCCAGTACCTGTATGTTAGAAGTATTGGCCCTGGCTGTTGAGGCACTTGTCCCACTGTGACACGAGGTGGTGAATGGCTGTTTCATAAAATTCCCTGGGCTGCGATCTGAACCAGTTCTGCACGTACAGCTGGACGTCGGTGTCCGAGGTGAATCGTAGGCCCCGCAGAGCCCTTTTCAGGAGACCAAACATGGCGTAATCACAGGGAGAGAGGTCTGGAATGTATGGAGGGTGGCCGAGAACCTCCCATTTGAATTTCTGCAGGAGTACCGCAACTGTGTTGGCCGTATGAGGTCGTACATTGTCGTGGAGCGACCATGGCGGCTATGGCGTTCACTGTCACTCGGCTTCCTAGGTAATGAGTGAATCAACCAGCTGGACGTTGTCATCGGTAATGCAGATGGGGTGCCCCAGACCGGGCATCATTGGCTAACGACACCCGGCCTTCCCTGAAGCGCTTGTGCCACGCCTTGATCCTTGCAAGGGACATGAAGTGCTCGCCGTACACTTGTGACATTCGGCGATGAATGTCCGTTCCCCCTACTCCTTCCGCTGTCAGAAACCGAACAACACCTCTTTGCTCTTCGGTTGACGCCTCCATGTCACTGTTTGCAATGCGACTGGAAGCGTTGGACGATTGATGCATGCTGCTGCTCGCTTTGTATCGTCACGTGACGTGCACGCGTGCCTCTAGCGACGGGCTGTGACCTTCCACGCTCTTGTCGGAACCACACCTCGTTACACACGCCACAATTAGCCGATGTAGTCACCGGTTTGCGCATTCCAGCCTCCGGCTCGTTACTTTTTGAACGCACCTTATATATTAGAGTATTATGGATAGAAATCCGGATTTTTAGTTTAATTTTTGCCCACAATGAGTTTCAAAGTGGTAATAATCCTGAGTATAAGGTACTTGAGTTCATAGTTGGCCAAAGTACGCACAAAATGAATTTTTGATACAAAATTCAAAATATAGTAACCGAATGGTTGAAAATACAAAATACAAAGTTGTGTTTAAAAATGAAATTGAAAACACTGAACATTTTCAGGTTGCAAACCATTGACATGAAAAATCATAATGGAATTGAAATCTTTTTTGCTGGAAGTATTAGGTATTTTCAGATTTAATTTATTATACAATTTTTTATTTTGTATTTCAAGGAATCAGTTATTGTATTTTGACTTTTGTCCTGAAAATACATTTTGTGAGTGTTTTGCCCAACTCTGCTGGAGTTCAACTGACGGCAGAAGACACCACTAGCTTATCATCAAGTGTAGTTTTTTTATATTACAAAATGTTCCGTATATTACTGTATAAAGGTCCTTTATGTTCGACGATGTCGAAATGTAAATATTACATCTCAGAAAACTGTGTCAAAATGAGAGTCATTATAACACTATTTTTCATTATGAAACAGTTTCGCCCACCAATCAGAGCTCAAGATACAGTTGCTTGACCAATTAGGTGACGACTGCATCTCACCTGCGCTGAGTTCCACAGCCTTCTAATTTAAATTTCACTGCCTGGCCTAGTGTCATAATGGGGGTAATCGAGGAGGCCATGGTCAAATACAAGGTATTCTGTGCGACCCATGCGCTCTGTTCAGTACATAAAACTGGCGAAATCTCGACACATATTTATAAATATTTATGTTCGAACATAAAATAGTTATAATAATTATCGTCGAACATAAACAGTCGTATGCAACTCGCCTATAATGGTAATTAACACACTCGAATGGAAATTATAAAACTCGCATAAGCTCGTTTTATAAACATACTCGTGTCTTAATTATTTCAACTATAGGCTCGTTGCATAATGTACTATTCTGGTTCAGAATTCTCCCTTGGACGAAATATTTGTGACCAACTCAATAGATACGAGCATGACATAAATATTCATACATTAAAATGTTCACGACATAGGATGCTTAACTCCAGTAAAGAACTATAGCCTATATAAAAGTCACCACAGAAACACAGGTTTTCAGACACACCCAAGTACATGGGGCTGATGAAGATATCACTAGCCCCTACAATGAATTTCTAATAACAAAGAAATTATGGTAGCCTATATTGACTTGCACGGCCAGTGAATTAAAACTCAGTGAACAGTTCGCTACTCCTGTGGGGGTCCGGGCGACTACACCAAGAGCCCGCTGATGAGCCAGCTTGGAGTCTTAGGCGAAACCCCACACAAGACACGGCACAAACCTAGAATAATTGCTGAGTTTTAATTCACTGGCCATGAAAGCCAATATGCCATCTTTTTGGAAACCTTTATAGGGAGGTGAAAGGCTACTTGAGCTTTTAGCTCTCGCAGTTAAGAGGCGCACGTGCACTTCATAAGAAGGGAGGTAGTGCACAGTTTGCTACTCCTATGGGGGTCCGGGCGCGGAAATCAACAACTCGCGCATTCATCAGAAAATAACACTCTTGAGTGAGATCCGACATTTGGAAATTATGCCAACAAAGTACGTTGCTCCATGTCATTGTCAGATAATTCATTCGTTTGCATCGGTCTAAATCCTTTCATTTTCAAATCTCTTTTAATGTGGTCATCCATTGTTGACCGCGGGACTTGAAGTTCAGCTGCTCTTTTGCGAATGGATTTAATTGGAAACTGCTCAATTGATTGAGCGACCGCGGCACACGTTTCTTCCCACGTTTTCTTACGTCCACTACGCGGCCTGTCTTTGACACTGCCTGAAGCAAACGCACGTTTCTCCGACGCAGAGTGGCTTTATGGGGTGGGGGCTTGCAAAGCGATCTCTAAAATCACTTATTATCACTGTCATTGTTTGCCCCGCATGTGCACCCACACACGGCTACTAATCGCTCCTCAACAGTGTAGCTGTGTCCGCTCACGTCAGCCATGGCTTCACAACTGAAATGAGACGGACAACAATGCTTTGAGAGCATCAAAGCAGGGATACCAATAAAACAACTATTAAATTCCCCAATTATACAAATTCAATTGACCATGCCATATTATAACAAATTAATAATATGAAACTAGGGGTACGGGGACTTCTTGGACATCCTGTATAATAGTTAATGAATAAAACCCAATAAGTTTGTATCAGAACATTTAGTTCATATTACTGGTTCATTTTACAAATATTCCCACTGGACTGTCGAGGATCGCAACCGCTCACGGGTCATGGGCCATCTAGAAGTGTGCGAATCAAATGGTGATATGCTAAAGACCCACTCCTGAAAATGAAGCTAAACAACAATGTCTGGGATCAACTCATTTTATGCCTCACTGCGATCAACTCATTTCGTGCCGATTGTATGTCACTGTTGGCTATAGTAAGACTGCGATCAACTCATTTCGTGCCGATTGTACCTCACTGTTGGCTATAGTAAGACTGCGATCAACTCATTTCGTGCCGATTGTACCTCACTGTTGGCTATAGTAAGACTGCGATCAACTCATTTCGTGCCGATTGTACGTCACTGTTGGCTATAGTAAGACTGCGATCAACTCATTTCGTGCCGATTGTATGTCACTGTTGGCTATAGTAAGACTGCGATCAACTCATTTCGTGCCGATTGTATGTCACTGTTGCCTATAGTAAGACTGCGATCAACTCATTTCGTGCCGATTGTATGTCACTGTTGCCTATAGTAAGACTGCGATCAACTCATTTCGTGCCGATTGTATGTCACTGTTGGCTATAGTAAGACTGCGATCAACTCATTTCGTGCCGATTGTATGTCACTGTTGGCAATAGTAAGACTGCGATCAACTCATTTCGTGCCGATTGTACGTCACTGTTGGCTATAGTAAGACTGCGATCAACTCATTTCGTGCCGATTGTATGTCACTGTTGGCTATAGTAAGACTGCGATCAACTCATTTCGTGCCGATTGTACGTCACATTTGGCTATAGTAAGACTGCGATCAACTCATTTCGTGCCGATTGTATGTCACTGTTGGCTATAGTAAGACTGCGATCAACTCATTGCGTGCCGATTCCCTCACTGTTGGCTATAATAGGATTGAGATCAACTCATATCGTACCTATTGTACCTCATTGTTGGGTATAATAGGGTTGCGATCATCTCAACCCACACCAATTGTACCTCACTGTTGGCTATAATAAGATTGCGGTCAACTCATTTCGTGACGAATGCCGATTGTACCTCACTGTTAATTATAATAGGATTGCATCAACTCAACCCACACTGATTGTACTTCACCGTTGGCTATAATAGAATTGCGATCAACTCATATAGTGGCGATTGTACCTCATTGTTGGCTATACAGTAATAGGATTACGATGAACTGATTCCGTGCCAATTGTGCCTCACTGTTGGCTATAATAGGATTGCGATCAACTCATATCGTGCCGATTGTACCTCACTGTTGACAATATTAGCATTGCGATCAACTCATATTGCGCCGAGGTGCCTCACTATTGAGAATAATAGGATTGCGATCAACTCATATCGAGCCGATTGTACCTCACGGTTGGCTATAATAAGATTGCGATCAACTCATATTGCGCCGAGGTGCCTCAATATTGACAATAATAGGATTGCGATCAACTCATATCGAGCCGATTGTACCTCACGGTTGGCTATAATAAGATTGCGATCAACTCATATCGAGCCGATTGTACCTCACGGTTGGCTATAATAAGATTGCGATCAACTCATATCGAGCCGATTGTACCTCACGGTTGGCTATAATAAGATTGCGATCAACTCATATCGTGCCGATTCTACATCACCGTTGGCCATAATAGCATTGCGATCAACTCAACCCACACCGATTGTACCTCTCTGCCCGAGTCCCGTCTGATTAGTCTTGCTCGGAACAGTACGTAACCTGACACGAGGAATTAAGTCGATCTGCAGCGCGCTCTCAATGGTTGAGGGACCCTGGTATCAGCTAACAAGTCCACATTGTTACAATGACGGATTGAGTTTCACTCACGGTCGACATTAGTCCTCGATCCCTACTAAAATGTCCTCAGACATATGTAGACACAAGCAGTCTCTCGCTTGTTTTCCATAGGAATTTAACAGTACGTCTTCAGAACTACAGGAATGGGTTAGCATCTTTTGCTGGTATGGTTCTCGACTGCGGGATCGAATCCCATCATAATTAGTTGGCATTTGGGGGTGCTTAAATAATAGAGACCTGTACGGTAGATATACTGGCACCTAATTGGTCCCCTTCAGGGTAAAAAACAAACCTGTGGTGCCTCTAAAGCTGCAATAGTTAAAAGGGACACAAATACCATAATATTATTTATTTATTAATATTATTAATTAATTAACTTCTTTTTCGTAGTCAGTTTACCCTCCAGGTAGGCTTTCCCCACGGACTCAGCTAGGGATACCACCTTTACCGCCTCTACGGGCAGTGCCCTGTAGCTTGACATCGGGTCGGAAGATACAACTGGGGAGGCGGGACTAGTGTCTCGCCCAGGCGGCCTCACCTGCAAAGCAAACAGGGGGCCTCATGAGGGATGGGAAGAATGGGAGGAATAGACAAGGAAGAGGGAAGGAGGCGGCCGTGGCCTGATGGTAGGTGACCGACGACGAACTGGAAAACCACGGAAAACCACTTCGAGGATGACTGAGGTGGGAATCGAACCCCCTCTACTCATTTGGACCACCCGAGGCTGAGTAGACCCCGTTCCAGTCCTCATACCACTTTTCAAATTTCGTGGCAGAGTCGGGAATCGAACCTCTAATCTCCGGGGTGGCAGCTAAGCATGATGTCCACTACGCAACGGAGGCGACGATTTATTTATTTATTTATTTATTTTATTTTCTGATGATCGTGCGATAGTCGTCATGCTCGCTCGATACATAGAGATGAAGAAAAGACAATACCAGGGAATCAGCTGCTCCTAATAATTTTGTTTTATGCAGCCCAACTAACGGCAAGCATAGAAATATCGACCTCCCTAATAACACACGTTAGTTGGGCTGCATAAAACAATATTATTAGGGGCAGCTGATTCTCCTGGTGGTATAAAGCAACTTATTAGTGAAAGAGAAGAATGAATACTTTCGTGCGATAGTGGAAGCCGACAATGTAGGGATTTATTTATTTATTCATTCATTTATAGGTACTGTTACAGTTAGGCAAAACCTGGTGGTATCAAGATATTTACAACATGCTGTATATCTCAATTTCTCTCCATAATGTCTATGTGTTCCCTGGATGAAACATTTAATTTTTTCTTGAGAACTTTTTAACTGTTGTGGATACAGTAATATCACAAGTTATTTATTAGTGAAAGGGGAGAATGAATAGCCTACTGTCATGCGATTGCCAGAGATAGTGTTTATGTTGTAGACACGGTAATACCACGAGTTATTTGTTAATGAAATGGAAGAACAAATAGTGTCGTGCGATTGTCGGTGTTGGTATTTAGACCGCTGCGCACACAATAAAACAACAAGTTATTTATTAGTGAAAGAGGAGATTGAATACTGTCGTGTGACATTCAGAGATGATGTTTAGACCGCTGTAGATACGTTAATTAGCCACTATTGACAATCCTCATTGATTAATAGAGCAGTTGTGTTTGTCCAATCTAGACAAATACAAGAATGATCCGGGGGCTTGCTTTGTTGACATTTGGTGTTAGGTGAGCACTGCCGCGTGTGACCATGGCTGTTAACACAATAGTCGCGTCATTAGCCATGCTCTTCGCAGCAAGAAACATTCCAGTCTGGCCTACAAATATTTTATTTCATGTGTAATAGGCCTATGGTGCGTCAGCATTATCTTTTCTAGTGCAGTGCAGATTTTTTCCAGCATCAGGGGAGGGTGTAAAACACCAGGAATAATACCTCTTTATCAGTGGTCACCAAACTTATCAAGCTTATGAGCAACCAGACCTTTTTAGCCTACTTTCGATTTTTGCAAAAAATGAAAGTAGACTTATGAGATCAACACAGGGCGAAAAAAGTGTGTCTGTCTGTGTGTGTGTGTGTGTGTGTATGTGAGTCTGTGTGTGTGTGTGTGTGTGTGTGTGAGTCTGTGTGAGTGTGTGTCTGTGTGTGTACTCTGAATGTCTGTCCCCCCTATCAATTCGAACACGGTGAATGCGAATTGAACGAAATTTGGTACAAAGGTAGCACTAGCAAAGGACACCTCAGTGTCATGTTTTATATCGCCGCCATCTTTACTAAAACTGAATGGCGGCCACTCAAACGTTCAAAACGTAAAATCAAATAACGACTAACCAAATCATCCGATCTCTACCAAATCTGGTAACAACATATCTTCGTATAGGATGCGTCTTGTGACCAAACTACAGGGTCGTCCGCCATACCATTCCAGGATGGCGGCCGTGCAAATTATGCAAACTTTATAATCCATATCAAGGGACCCACCAGTTCCGATTATCGAGTCGAGAATCGTTTTAACTGTTCTAAAGGAAGAGGCACGTTCGAAATTAAAAGTTTATTTTGTAATACTATAGTGCAGACGTGATTTTAAAAAGCTGAGCCGATTCAGTAATAAGACAAGATGGCAGCGGACATCTTGTGCCTGACTTATATTTCACTAATTTGAGTATTGCATGCAATATAGCGTACTGATACAAAATAAATAAACTTTGTATGAAATGCTTTATATATAAATAATATACTCCAGTGATGAAATCGTTTAGTATAAATCATTATTTGCTAACAAGTTCTATGTAAGTCATTTTATATAGAACGATATTCGTTGACACAATTAGCTCAGTGGTAGAGCGTTAGCCTATCGCTCAAATGCCTATGGTTCAAACCCAATCAGAGCTAGGTTTTTTGCTTGAAATGTTATATGTTTATTGTTTTGTAATGACTCAGATGTTTTAAAATTAAGCGTTATATTGTGCATATTATGGTGTAAAATATATATTTAATTAAAACATAATTCGCCAGCAGATTTACTCGAGACATCTAGCTGCCAAAAAGGTAACTGCACGCCGACCTACTTATTAACTTCCAGATTTTATTGAAAAGTTTCTTCTTCTGGCCGCTAGAATGCACTCGCTCTGTTAGGATTATATTGTTCGATATTTCACCACTAGATGTCACGACTAGTCTACGTGGGGCTCCATTGATTACTATACCATTGGCATTCTATGCGCATCGAATTTGAAGAATGACAAGATGATACTACGATACATTTTTACTTTTTATTTTAAAGGGTTTGTAACAGCCTATTTGCGTTACTTGAAAATGTTATTTGAAATAAAGAACAAAACGATTTCACATAGTAACTGAATTCAAGCCGTTGGTGTTAGTTCATTACTTTTATTTCAGGCAAATAGCAATCGAAAATATCCACATAGTTTGTATACACACGTCTCTGTAGGGTCATGGAAAGATTTGTTAATTCAATTAGGGTTGTGAAAGCCATGCACAACCAGACGTGTAAAGACATGCCTCAACTCAAAGTTGGATGTTGCCCACGGCAGGTCGTATATGTAATAATAATAATAATAATAATAATAATAATAATAATAATAATAATAATAATAATAATAATAATAATAATGTTATTGGTTTTACATCCCTTTTAACTACTGCTGCTTTTAGAGACACCGCGGTGCCGGAATTTTAGCCCGAAGGGGATCTTTAACGTGCCAGTAAATGTACTGACACGGCTCCCTCGCATTTGTGCACCCTCAAATGCCAGCTGACTGCGCCAGGATACGAACCTGCAACCTAGGGCCCAGAAAGCGAGAACGTTACCGCTGAGCCACGCAGCCAGTCCGGTCGATTATGTCTCCAGATCCATAACATTCTTGATATACTTCTTATCTTTCTTTCTTTCTTTCTTTCTTTCTTTCTTTCTTTCTTTCTTCAATGATGGTAGCAGTTTTTATCTAGGTTGTGGCGTTTGGTAGAGGTAAATCGTTTCTAAGGTCTTCAACAAAGAATAGTTCTATTATACTCTTTGATAATAACTACGAGTTATAACTATACTCATACATTTAGGAGAAAGTAGGCTATATGTTCTTTACTGAACATCTTGTTTAAATCTGCTTTGAGCTAAAAAAGAAACCAGGTCAGAAAAAAGAGTTTGTTTAAGCGTCTACATTTCCAGTAGGTATTTTTTGGGTATTCTTCCCGAAGGAAGGTCTGTGACTCCGAAGAGGCTATCCTCAGCCAGAGTTTAGGTGCGGTAGGGTGGCCAGGGCCTTTCCGCTCCTCCTTACCCTCTCCCCGCCAACAGCGCGTGGTCACCAGAACCGGCATTCCATCCAAGTTCCAACCATGCCCAATGTTGCTTATCGCGGGGTACTCATGGTATCCGGTGTTTCAACTTGGCCGGCCTGGCCATTCCATTAGATATGAAATCAAATTTAATAAAATTGCACACACACACAAATGAATTGAAATACAGTAGAACTGTACATAAGAAAAATGAAATTTTAAAGTGTAACTTAGTTAGACTAATAGACCTACTAATAAATTAGAAATTAGATTTTCCATCTGCAAATGTCTGATATACAGTAGGCCTACTCACGAAAAACATAGCGGACATAACTTGACGCTCACACAATTCTATCTATAAAACTCAATGTTGGTTTGTTTGTTTGTTATTTATACAAATCTACACCGTTTCACCGATCTGACCCAATGTTGTATACTTACCCTTTAGAACCCAGCGGGTAACACTATCAACTTTAAATTTCGGACAGACCACTCCATTCCCTGCATTTAGGTCCTTTTGCACAAATTTACACAATTTCGCCGATCTAATAACTTGACGGACATATTGTCGCTAGGCGACAACGACTAACACTGTATCATGATAGTCAACGCCGCACCATTGATGGACAGGTTGTCACTAGGCAACAACGATTTACTCTGTATCATGATAGTCAACGCCGCACCATTCATGGACAGGTTGTCACTAGACAACAACGATTTACTCTGTGTCATGATAGTCCGGTAAAATTTGCTAAAGGACACATGAGAAAACTGACCGATGTAATGCTATCCTGTCAGAGAAACATAGTGGCAAACATTCCTACATTCACCTATCACCATTTTGCAGTTTTCATGTGTAGACAGTTGTTATTTCAATTGCGGGGCTTAGACATCGTGGTCATGTTGCCCCGTGTACATGTATGTGTGTGTAGAATTTTTGTGATAACCTACTGTAACATTTTTAATGTGTCCTTAAACGTGGTGTTAACTATTGTGGTTCAATAAAACAAACATGATAAGAATAAATAATATACACTGTGTTGTGACCTTACCTGTGATAGTATAATATAATAAGTTGTTGAGCGCCAGATCCCTATTTAAGACAGTGAATCGAAATTTAAAAATTAACCTCGGCTATCAGTAGTAGAGTGAGACCTAATTATCCCTGGTCGTGGTGAGACAAAGTCATCTAACCAATCCAGTATTTAATCAAGGAGTATGATTGCCTTAAAGTACTAACTACAATGAAAGAAATAGGCATTACGTTAAAGAAAATGAATTTATTAAATGCAAAAACAAAATATTAATAAAACAGAATAGTGATAGTCACACAATTGAATTTAAAATTACTCAATGCGGCAATTAATTTAAAAGAAAATAAACATTAATGAATTGAATCTTTCTTGAAGTTACATATTACAGAGACGTCGGATATTTAATTGTTTGCTCACCCTTTTGAAGTATCATCATAAAAAAAGTGTGGAAGATGATCTCGATGTTGCGTTTCATATTTCTAAAAAAATGTTGTAGTATGTCATTTGATACTATTTAACATAACCAAGTCCGTTGCGACTTGTAGATTGATTGTAAAATTGATCTATAAGTCAGTGCGGACTGATATGTATCTTGGGTAGACATCACGCTGTATGGTTTGAAGTCGGATATTGGCTCAGCTCATTAGCTAAGACCCTCAGTTGACGCTCTCCTATTGTGGTCAGAACAATTGTTCTCTAATGACTTGTCGTTCACTAATGACTCTGTAGATGCGAGTGTGCGGTTATATCTTCCTTGTCACGTGGTAGTAAGCAGCCCCCACTTCATAGTCAAGTCACCCCTTCTACCTGGGGCTTGTCCATTCATTGACGCGTACCTTGGCTCCAGTAGTGACGTATTGATTGCACCATACGTGAAATATAATGTTCCATTGCTTCTCGAAGGAACTAGATTGTGCGCACGTGATGGTTACTCATATTGGGTTTCTTAGCATCTCGAGACAATGACTCTTAGCCGTGGTGAAACGATACTGCGTCATTCTGGGGTTTTTAAGATCCCGGGACAATGGCTACCGGCCGTTGTGAAATTACTACTGCGTTGTTCTGTTGGTGACTCTTAGGGTTGGTCCATATCGCCAATCTTGTTGCAATATATTATACTTCGTCTCTTTACAGGTAAATGGATATTAATAAAAATCTAATTGAATATAATAATAAAAACCGCTTACAATCATCTGATATAAAAATCATCTCATCGATGTACTAATTAATAATAATAATATGATAATAAATGAATAACCCTTTAAATATAACAGATATGGGATCGAATCGTTACAATCGCCCCTGATATAAATAATTTAAAATAAAATGTAACATTATTTATATCACTACACATCCTACACAAATGAATACAAATTTAAATATTAATACCCCCATAACGACAACATACAAATAATACCCTTCAACAATACATAAAAATATACAAGAAATATACTCTTAACAAAATACACGTTTTAACTTTCATTCATCTCATTCTTCCAAATGTTCATAATGTTCATTTTTTTATATGCTGTAAAAAAAAAGTATACATATAATGCCCTTCACTTTTAATTTTGACATATATGTCAACGCTGCACTCGGTGATCGTATGTTTAACATACAATTTTGTCTTCATATCTAGTGAACGTAGTTTTCGTCAGTCTGGTGTAGAATTACATTGTTGTATTTCCAGCTGATAAACACATTATGACTATTACAGCACACGATATGCAAACAACACAATATTCCTTTCGTCTCTAAAAAGGGATTACTCAAATGCAGTAAAATTTCAATAATTGAAGAAAAAAAATAACTTAGCAAGATACCTAAGGCAATTCCAATTTCAGTGCATATGTCATACATGTAAATATTTCCCCAAATACATAATGACATCGAAATACCTCAAAGCAGTTATTAAACAGTTCACTTAAATATCCAAGTTACTACTCACCTGCCTTCGTGGCTTAATTCTTTCTTAGGCCACGGCCGCCTCCTTTCAGATTAATCCTTCCTAAGCCTCCACGACTTCTTAACTTCTCATAAAACCATGATTCCTCTTTACTACTTCTCGAAAACAATAACTTGGATTTTTCAAAATCACGAATAAACATAAAATCTGACTTCTTGTTCACATTATTAAATTTAACTTAGCGTCGAGATATAACTTGACTGTATCGTCATTCCTTACTTACCATAACAAAATGATTAAGACTTGGACAAAATACTACTCAATACCTGAATTACGTATATCAGTAAACTATTTCACAAAAACACATGACAAACTCCTCGGAATAAATATTTCGTTCCACAAAATATTAATGCTCTTATACTTTAAATTTAGTCTATTCATGATTTGACTTCTTGCTGAATACCTAAAAAAAACCTTAGTTTTCTCTCAAAACTCTTAATTAAGTACCGTGTCCTCCAAACACCACTTCCTACTTGTTCTGACCGCCTGGAGTATAGCTCACTCTTGCTATACCAGAATCTCTCAAAACTCATCGTGACATCACACGTCACATACAAAAAAAACCTCCCCTATTCGTGGTATAATCCCACATCTTCGTATTGTTACAGGTCACCTCTTACTGACCAATAACACACTAAATTTCAGCTAAAAAAATCTTACATGCTTCGACTAATTCCTTGGAATAATAACATCATACTTAGCTTTCCTAACTATTGTCTTCCTAAAATAATGACAGTGTTCCAGTTGATAGTCAATAACACCGACACTCCTAATTGGCAAATATTCTCCCAAAATCACTTCATAAAGCATGTCCTGAGTTATAACACAGTTCAGACACTCTCTGCTCTACCAAATTAAATGCGTAAATTACACCTGCTTTTAATTGAAACTTCATTATTACCCCTTAGGTATACACTTATCTTACAAACTTACACTTTTCTTCAAAATATTAAACTTCTCTTTACTAACGCCGTATGACATAAATACAACTTTAATTTCTCGTCTACCAAAAAAATGATTTATCTTTAAAATCCTCAAAACATCGAATTATAACAAATTCCTTTCAATATTAGTAAATATTATGTCAACCTTTTAATTATAATTATTATCTTTACTTTTACCTGTGTAGGACAACAATCTACCACATAATTAATTCGTTAGTAACTTTTTACTAAAAGTGGTTTAGCTCGATAACAAGCCTTGTAATATCTTTAAAACGTGCGTAACTGTAACTAACACTTGGACAATCTTACCTTTGTAATCTCTTATTACCTTGTGTGCATACATCCATATATACTTAAAAAAAACTCCCAACATTAACTTCACGTAGTCCCTTAGACACCATTAAAAAAAATTCATTGCTCAACGGAATATACCTCGCTGACCTACTTCATCCTCCAAAAACTTCTTAAAACTTCATTTGGCATCTTACCAAAACTTAAAACCACATTGCTCAACGGCATTACCTTCGTTGGCCTACTACTTCAAACTCACGTCCAATTACGTGAAAATACACACATACACACATACATATCTGTCAACAAGTATCAGATGTCCTAATTAGTTACTACTTCCTCATTTCAACCCGATGTTGGTTAATTCATACAACGCATTACCATTAACAATTCTAAACCACTTATAAATTTCTCAAAATATATCCACTGATAACCTCGCTGTCCTCAAAATGAAACTTCTTTAAAAATCAATACCTAATTCTTCTACTCATTCGTTTTATTACCACTGGATCATCTTATCTTCTCTCATTTTTGAATTAAATCTTCATTACCATTATATTCATAATTATGGTTGCCATAATAATTATTACTTTCTTTCGATTACTTACTTTTGTAATAATCTTCCCAACTTTTTAAATTTAATTCTCACTTCATCCAACTTACCTGCACTTTAAGGACCCACATTCAACTTACCTGAATTGCTCAATAGCACGACAACCTCTATCTTCCAAATTAAATGATTTTAGTCAATCTAAGTCAATAAGCGTAGGCACTACGCGCCCCTTACCATCCTAACTTCACGACTGAATTAAAATTACACACAGCAGGTTCCTTATCTACCTCTGTTAAATCATATAAATTTATTTACTTAATATTTAAGTCATACGGAACAGTAACTATCGTTAATATAAATTTACATCACTACTTGTTCTGATATTTCACAGTTCTTACCACATTCATCTTCAATTCTATCTCTTTCTAGGATTCCACTTTCCTCTTTTCTTATAATTTTTATTTGTACCTCTTTCGGACTACATTCATCAATAGTAACACAGTACTTCGGCTTACCCCTTACTACTTCCCCAAGTCTGGCTAATTCAGTACGCCACTGCACGTCATATGCTTTCTTTCTCTCCCTCATCAGGATTTCTTTCTCCTCTAGCAACTTAATTCTCTTCTCTGTCATTTTACTTCCTAAATATCTACCTACATGTCTTCCCTTCACTTCTCCATTACTATCACTTAATGCTCTCTTTAGTCGTGGACTATTGCTTCTGCTCTTATCTATCTCTCTCCTCCTCTTAACCTGTTTACTAATTATGTTCTTCTGACTATGACTTAACGCACGCTTCTCTGCCACTAATAATTTCACATTAATTTCCGCTACACCATCATTAAATTCTTCCCTAGTCAACATATCCTCTTCACATAAGATTTTCTGCATCTTAATCTCTTGAGTGCTTAGTACTTTCTTTATCTTACCTACTTCTATCCCTATCTTTTCTTTCATCTTCTCTTCTTTTTCACTACGTTCTATAGTCTCTTCTATAGCTGTCCTGCTTTCATCTATCATCTCCGCTGATTGCTGTTCCTTACCTAAGCTACTTTCATCTATGTCTAGCATCTCTACCAACTCTACTATGTTTTCTCCTATTATCTCCTTTGACTCTACTCTACTTTCACCTACAATCTCCTCCAACTCTACTACCTGCCTAGTTTCCGCTTCTACCAATTTGCTAAAACTTTCACATTGAATTGCTATTTTATCTTCAATCACAGTTACTATTCTTTCCTGAATCCTACTTTCTGCTGCTTCTAATTTCTTATCTACTGTCTTAATAATATCTTTAGCCTTCATCTCTACCTCCTCCTTAATTTCACCTCTGATTTCCTGTTTCACCCCCTGAATACTCTCTTGTAGCATATCATACTTCATACTTAATTCTCTATTCATCGTTTCCACAATATCTAGTTTTACATTATTCTCTTCCAGCTTCTGATTTATTTTACTCATATCCTCTCTCATCTCTTGATTACTCTTATCTAATTTCTCACCTAAATCTCTACTCAATTCCTTCCTACTTTCTAAATTATCTTTCTTACTCTCTTCCATATTTTTTTAGCCTACTTTCGATTTTTGCAAAAAATGAAAGTAGACTTATGAGATCAACACAGGGCGAAAAAAGTGTGTCTGTCTGTGTGTGTGTATGTGTGTGTGTGAGTCTGTGTGTGTGTATGTGTGTGTGTGAGTCTGTGTGTGTGTGTGTGAGTGTGTGTACTCTGAATGTCTGTCCCCCCCTATCAATTCGAACACGGTGAATGCGAATTGAACGAAATTTGGTACAAAGGTAGCACTAGCAAAGGACACCTCAGTGTCATGTTTTATATCGCCGCCATCTTTACTAAAACTGAATGGCGGCCACTCAAACGTTCAAAACGTAAAATCAAATAACGACTAACCAAATCATCCAATCTCTACCAAATTTGGTAACAACATACCTTCGTATAGGATGCGTCTTGTGACCAAACTACAAGGTCGTCCGCCATACCATTTCAGGATGGCGGCCGTGCGAATTATGCAAACTTTATAATCCATATCATGGGACCCACCAGTTCCGATTATCGAGCCGAGAATCGTTTTAACTGTTCTAAAGGAAGAGGCACGTACGAAATTAAAAGTTTATTTTGTAATACTATAGTGCAGACGTGATTTTAAAAAGCTCAGCTGAATCATTAATAAGACAAGATGGCAGCGGATATCTTGTGCCTGACTTATATTTCACTAATTTGAGTATTCCATGCAATATAGCGTACTGAAACAAAATAAATAAACTTTGTATGAAATGCTTTATATATAAATAATATACTTCAGTGATGAAATCGTTTAGTATAAATCATTATTTGCTAACAAGTTCTATGTAAGTCATTTTATATGGATCAATGTTCGTTGGCACAGATGGCTCAGTGGTAAAGCATTAGTCTGTCATTCATATGCCTATGGTTCAAACCCCATCAGAGATATGTTTTTTGCTTGACATTTTACATATTTGTTGCTTTGTAATGACTCAGACGTTTTAAAATTAAGCGTTATATTGTGCATATTACGGTGCAAAACAAATACTTAATTAAAACATAATTCGCCAGCAGATTTAATCGAGACATCTAGCTGACAAAAAGGTAACAGATTTTATTGAAAAGTTTCTTCTTCTGGCCGCTAGAATGCACTCGCTCTGTTAGGATTATATTGTTCGATATTTCACAACTAGATATCACGACTAGTTTTTATATTTATTGTTTCTTGAGTACTGAGACGTTATAAAATAAAGCTTTATATGGTGCTTTTTGCAATGGAAATTATATATTAAAAAAAAAACGAAATTCTCCACTGGAGTGACATCTTCCAGCCTTCAGTTGTACTATGCAGAAACTATAGATTCGAGCAGCGCTCTATACCGGCCAGTTAGTGAACCCAGTCTTAACGACTGCTAGGAGTAATAAGACAGTAACATTCGTTTATTCCTTGTGCACAGAGGCGTTGTTGATAATCTCAAAACTTGCAATATGGATGATTTGGAGATGGATTATTTTGTTATACCGTGTATTTAAGATTAGCCTATAAATTAACGGGTTGCGAAGTTACTTCACTTAGTTCTATATCATTCGTACACGACACAGAACAACAACGTGACGTCAGTTTCTGATCTGCTCTGATTGGCTATTACATTGCTGCAGTCGGGTAGTTGGCAGTCAAGGATAAAATTCTCGACTGCCAACTGCCAGCTACCAACTGCAACTTCATGTTGTGTATGGTGCCTATAGTATACACGGAGTCGATCGCGACTGCCGACCGAGGACTACCAACTACGGACTGCCGACTGCGCATTGTAGATGGGCCTTATTAGAGCAACGAAGTTTCAATTATTGTAAGTAGTCGGTGTTTGGAGTGTTTGCTGATGAAATTGCAAAATGCTGGGGTAAATTATAAACTATGGTTTGAACGCCACTGTTCAAATCCTGTGTGCCAATTTGCACTTCAAATAGGAAGAAATTAGGAGATGATAAGGACAGAGAGTTATAACTATACCCATACATTTCGGAGAAAGTAGGCTATATGTTCTTTCCCGAACATCTTGTTTATTCATCTCCCTCAAGATATCAGCTAATGAAATTTCATGGACCTCTAAGGACTTCTGTTTCTCCTGACTACCACTAGTCTCAGGATGTACCTCTGTATTCGTCTCGAGATTTTCCTCTGAATTCGTGTCAGGGTTAACCTCAGGATTATTTTCAGGATTACTCTCAAGATTTACCTCCGATATCTTGGTATTATTCTCTACGCTTTCAACATCGCTACTGCTATCAACCTCCTTATAATTAACTTTCTCGACTTTATTCCTACTTCTCAACTGCCTCTGTTCCTCTTCCGACATCTTGAAGTACACCGTATAACAATTGCCCTTCCAAAATTTCACTTCACTTCACTGTCCCCCAAAAGCACTGACAATTTGCACTGAAATTATACACTCCTCTCCTAAATACCGAATGGTTTTCGTGTCCTACTTTGTGGCACCAAATGTAACATTTTTAAAAGTCCTTCACTGTGGTGATGACAATTGTAATTCAATTTTAAAGAAACATAATAAGAATAAATAATATACACTGTGTTGTGACCTTACCTGTGATAGTATAATATAATAAGTTGTTGAGCGCCAGATCCCTATTTAAGACAGTGAATCGAAATTTAAGAATTAACCTCGGCTATCAGTAGTAGAGTGAGACCTAATTATCCCTGGTCGTGGTGAGACAAAGTCATCTAACCAATCCAGTATTTAATCAAGGAGTATGATTGCCTTAAAGTACTAACTACAATGAAAGAAATAGGCATTACGTTAAAGAAAATGAATTTATTAAATGCAAAAACAAAATATTAATAAAACAGAATAGTGATAGTCACACAATTGAATTTAAAATTACTCAATGCGGCAATTAATTTAAAAGAAAATAAACATTAATGAATTGAATCTTTCTTGAAGTTACATATTACAGAGACGTCGGATATTTAATTGTTTGCTCACCCTTTTGAAGTATCATCATAAAAAAAGTGTGGAAGATGATCTCGATGTTGCGTTTCATATTTCTAAAAAAATGTTGTAGTATGTCATTTGATACTATTTAACATAACCAAGTCCGTTGCGACTTGTAGATTGATTGTAAAATTGATCTATAAGTCAGTGCGGACTGATATGTATCTTGGGTAGACATCACGCTGTATGGTTTGAAGTCGGATATTGGCTCAGCTCATTAGCTAAGACCCTCAGTTGACGCTCTCCTATTGTGGTCAGAACAATTGTTCTCTAATGACTTGTCGTTCACTAATGACTCTGTAGATGCGAGTGTGCGGTTATATCTTCCTTGTCACGTGGTAGTAAGCAGCCCCCACTTCATAGTCAAGTCACCCCTTCTACCTGGGGCTTGTCCATTCATTGACGCGTACCTTGGCTCCAGTAGTGACGTATTGATTGCACCATACGTGAAATATAATGTTCCACTGCTTCTCGAAGGAACTAGATTGTGCGCACGTGATGGTTACTCATATTGGGTTTCTTAGCATCTCGAGACAATGACTCTTAGCCGTGGTGAAACGATACTGCGTCATTCTGGGGTTTTTAAGATCCCGGGACAATGGCTACCGGCCGTTGTGAAATTACTACTGCGTTGTTCTGTTGGTGACTCTTAGGGTTGGTCCATATCGCCAATCTTGTTGCAATATATTATACTTCGTATCTTTACAGGTAAATGGATATTAATAAAAATCTAATTGAATATAATAATAAAAACGTAGCGTTGTTTGCTGAATCAGAACAAGAAGCTATTAACCAAATTGATCAGTTAAAAGAAACGGCGGAAAAAGCGGGCTTACAGATTTCGTTGGTAAAAACAGAGATGATGACAAGTGATCAGAAATACACTAAGAAAATGATAAAAACAAATTATGGGAGCACCAGGGTCACTGACCGATTTAAATATCTTGGAGAAATAATTAGTAGCAATGGGACGGATAAATTGGCAATCGAGAACAAAAAAGGGAAATTGGAAAGATTAAATTTTTGTACAAAAAATATATACAATAAAAAGAACCTGTCTATCAATGCAAAATTACGACATTTTAATACTGTTGTTAGACCAGTCATCTTGTACGGCATGGAAACTACAAATATAACCGGAATGGAGAATTTGCTCAAGATAGAAAGAAGAATTTTAAGAAGGATTTATGGTCCTAGGAAAACACAGGAAGGTTATAGACTGAGATCGAATGCAGAAATTTATAGTAAAATCGACAACCTTGAAGTGATGATCAGAAAACGGCGACTTCAGTTCTACGGACATATGGTCCGCATGGATTGCTCAAGGTTAAACAAACAAATTTTTGATAAAATCTGGAACTATAAAGGACAAGGAGGCTATGTAAAACAAATGAAAGAAGAACTTCAAAAATTCAAAATTACTGAAGAAGATTGTCTAAATCGAATAGAGTACAGAAAAAAAATTTTTGGTCTCAAAATTCTTGTCGGGGAGAAGAAAAATCTCAACAGAGGAGAATGGACTGCTGAAAGAAGAGCTGCACAGTCGACCAGGATGAAAGACTTCTGGAAGAGAAAGAAGGAAACTAGACCTATAAAGAAGTGATATTTGCGTGGTCCTTGTTGGCCTGTCCGCGGTGTATATATATATATATATAATAAAAACCGCTTACAATCATCTGATATAAAAATCATCTCATCGATGTACTAATTAATAATAATAATAATATGATAATAAATGAATAACCCTTTAAATATAACAGATATGGGATCGAATCGTTACACTACGTTATTGTGATTGTTGCACTAGCATGTGTAAATTGGAGATAGGATATGGGATTTGAAGCCATTTCTCAGTGTTGCTCAAGCATTTATTGAACTGTAATATTCTCTATGCATTCGTATACCCTGCGGGTAACAATGTCTACTTTAAATTTCGGACAGACCACTCCATTCCCTGCATTTAGGCCCTTTGTCTCAAATCTACACCGTTTCACTCATATCAACCAAAATTTGTATACCTACCTTTGGGACACTGAGAGTAACACTGTCTACATGAAATTTCGGACGGACCCCTCCATTCCATGCATTTAGGCCCTTTGGTACAAATCCACTCCGTTTCACCGATATTAAGCAACATTTATATATCTACCTTGGGACGCTGAGAGTAGACTAACACTGTCCACATGAAATTTCGGACAGACCACTTCATTCTCTGCATTTAGGCCCTGTGTAACAAATCTGCACCGTTTCACCGATCTGAACCAAAATTAGTATAATTACCCTTTGGAACCCGGCGAGTAACACAATCTACAAGAAATTTCGGACACACCACTCCATTCCCTGCATTTAGGCCCTTTGGTGCAAATCTACACCGTTTCACCGAACTGAACCAAAATTTGTACACATACCCTTTGGAACACTATCTAAATTAAATTTCGGTCATACCACTTCATTCCCAGCATTTAGGCCATTTGGTGCAAATCTACACCGTTTCACCGATCTGAACCAAAATTTGTATACATACCCGTTGAAACCCTGCGGGTAACACTGTCTACATGAAATTTTAGACAGACCACTCCATTCCCTGCATTTAGGCCCTTTGGCACAAATCTACACCGTTTCACCGATCTGAACCAAAATGTAAATACTTCCTCCATAGGAAACCGACGAATAACACTGGCTGCATGAAATTTCGGACAGACCACTCCATTCCCTGCGTTTAGGACCTTTGGCACAAATCTACAATGTTTCACCGATTTGAACGAAATTTTGTATACTTACCCTTTGGAATCCTAGGGATAACAATGACCACTTGAATTTTCGAACAGACCACTCCATTCCCTGCACAAATCTACACCGTTTCACTTAATTCCACCAAATTTTACATACCTACCCCTTGAAATCCTGCTGGTACCACTGTCCACTTGATAGTTTGGAAAACCCTCTCCGTTCCCTACATTTAGAAAACAGACACAATGAACTTGAAAACCACGTTTTTAGGCCCTAGAACATGTCCGTAGTAGTGTACCTCTAAGAATATTTTAATAAGTCTATCGTTGGCTGGTAATTCGGCTGCATCACGTCGCCCCTACCAGTGTTCTGGTGCGGACTTGCGAAAATAGTTACATCTTGCTCTGCTTATAAATTGGAGTGCAAAAAGATTTCTTAGGCCCCTTAAAACAGTATGAATATTATGCCTCTGTATAAGTGCGATGGTGTTGGTGCACTGGTGCAGTACATTGAGGTTATCAGCTGCAATAAGCGATGGTGCTTTCAAATTTACTTTCATTTATTCCGATCCTTATCCTTGAGCGCTATGTGCCGATAAATGACATTATTGCTGCCTCAGGAGCTTGGGACAGCCAAGTGCTTTGATTATTTTCCTACGGCGCTATGCGACAACAGACGACACTATTGGTCTCTATTTTCCTAACGGTCAATGAGATATTGGCCCTAGACCGTGTCTCATTTCACTTACTCCTTTTTCTAATAATATTTTTCAATTCGTTTGTAAATTACATGTGTCAGTACTATAGTTAGTAAATAGCAGTTTCCCTATTCATTATTATCATTATCATTACGGAAAAGTGTCCTGAATGTTACGTCCATTATACTGTACTACTTATCACCCCCACTAGCACGACCACCACAAAAAGTTATATTTTTTCTTTCTGTTAGTTTAAATATCATTTGCCAGTTCTGTAGTGGTATTCATTATCATCCATAAAACAAATGAATCCACCGGGCGAAGCCGGACACTGCTGCTAGTCAACTATAAAACATGATGTTCAGTAAAGAACATATAGCCTACTTTCTCCTAAATGATTGGGTATAGTTTAAATTATTTGACCTTATCAAGGAGTATAATTGAATGTTGGTTGTAGTAGCTTGTTGAAATACAACGTGCTATACGGATATAATACGTTGATTGATTGAATCCTCACCTGAATTATATATATATACACACACACTAATACAGGCATCACAATAACACAGGTTATGAGACGAAATTCAACACTCACCCAAGTACACGGAGCTAAATGACATTGATGTCCATGCATCTCAAATGAAACAAGAACCACAGCAACAACAGCTTCCTATTCAAATCCTTCCTCGTATATAAGTACACACACTAGTAAGCCTGCAGACAACACAGTGCCACAGGTTATCAGACAAGTTCTACATGCACCCAAGTAGCCTAAATGGGGCTACAAGCCATGATGCCACAAAGCCCCTAAAAATGAACAACAAAAACAATACTCTCTACCGCGGATCAAGGACAACGAATTTTAATCACTGTAGTCGAGTGTTGAAATGTGGTGTTATAAGTATATATATATATAATATTTCCGATTGCAAATTCACTATAGACCATAATGCTTATCATTGTAACATGTGAGTAGTTATTAATCAATAAATACAAAAAATCAATAAAAAATGTGAACATGCTTGGATTTGATCCACAGGCCTTTAGACTTCGAGTTCAGAACGCTACTACTATGATACACACGCCCAATACTAATGTTGAGTTAACAACTGGTTTAGTATAAATGTCTAACATATTTTATCTTGGGAATGAATGATTGCATTGGCGTCTTCTGCCAATTTTATAAACCATTTGATACTAAATATGTATTATTTTTTTCAGTACATTCCTAAAAGGATATAAACTTACGAAGTTACTGAAATATCGACTATCCAGCAAATAATAGCCTCCAATTTGACCCAACGGGACGGCATGACTCTGCACGATATGGTACGGTCAGCCGGACCTGTTAGTCACTTTTACGGTCATATATTCTATTATAATATGCTAATATCCTACCGGTCACCTCCTTGAGGACAGTTTAAACCTCCCTATGTACGATAGGCTGATTTGTTGAGGCCAGACCTTAATGAATCGCAAGTTATGTTTAGGCTATAATACTTGCATGATTCATACATCCGCCATCTTGAAACTATTTGGCTGATCACCTTATAGTTTGGGCAAAAGACGCTTCCCATATTAAGGTATATTGTTGAAAAATTTGGTAGAGATCTGGTGATTAGGTTAGTCGTAATTTGATTCAAGCTCACAACATTTGGGTTGGCGCCATTTCTTTTTCGTTTTGATGGCGGTGGTATAGCCTACAACAAGACACAGAGTTGTCCTTTGCTAGTGCTTCCTCTGTATCAAAGTTGGTTCGGTTGTGTTTCGTCATGTTTGAATTAATAAGGGGATCCTTTTGCACACATAGGCTACACGGCCGCCATTTTCAAACTGTTTGAATGATGACCTCGTGGTTTGGGCAAAAGACGTTTCCCACATGAAGGTATATTGTTGCAAAATATGGTAAGATCAGTTGATTAGGTTAGTTGTAATTTGATTTAAGCTTTGAACATTTGGGTGGCCGCCATTCCGTTTCCGTCAAGATAGCGGCGATATAAAACATGACAATGAGGTGTCCTTTGATAGTGCTACCTCTGTACCAAATTTACTTCAATTTGGTTTCGTCATGTTTGATTGGTAGCGGGAGGGGGGCAGATATTCACAATCACACGCACACGCAGGCAGACAGATAACTTTTGGTCCCTGTAGTTCTCATAAGTCAACTTCCATTTTTTGCAAAAAATGTAGGGCTTAGTATGAAATTCTATTACTTTTCAATATATTAATAACCTATTTGTTTTATTACATTCAAGCCGAACGCACATGAACGCCTATTCTAGGCTCACTTTGTTGAAGTTGAATGGTAAATGGTTGGCAGCTGATGAGAGCGTTTAGTAGCGGAACATAATTGCCCTCCACTTGAGCCACACACATAATGTAATTATACAATCAAGTGGGCTAAATGTGATAACATTCCTAAACATAATAATGCTGAGGTAATTCAATTAACCGCGTCACATTTAATGTCGCTAATGTACAGTGCGAGAGAGACGCTATTGTCCTGGTGACCGCAGGGCCGCCATTAGCCTCTGCTGGGCGTCCACTCTCTTGACGGTGAGAGCAGACCGTTACAGGGTCCCAAGATTGTGGGCTCGATTACTGACCTGGATATAGGATTTTGAAAGAGTGGAAAAATCCAAGCACTCCCATTCGTCCGATGCTGGCTCGTTAAAAGTGTCACACACGGTAAATGCAAAATGTAATTAACATATTAGACAGGCCTAGTCTATAGGTCATCAAACACAGGTTCATTTTAGCCCATTTTCATTTATCAAAAAATAGGCTTATAAGATGACCTTTTGTTCGTGTGTGTGTATGTGTGTGCATACGTGTGTGTCCCCCCCCCTCTAATAACTTCTAAAAGGCTGGAGCGATTTCAACGAAACTCGGAAAGGTCATAGTACTATTTTGGCCGACCCCAATCGTGCCCTTAAAATTTTATTACGTCTCACCAATCGAGCATGGCGGTTGTGTGAAATATTTCACCGGCATTCTATATCACCTAAACTATTACTCATATCACCCTGAAATATTGTACTGTGATTGAGGGCACTACTAGACGTTCACCTATGTGACTTTCAAAAACCTGTTATGTACAAAACGAACATGGCGGCCAAGCGAAGTTGAAACATTTAAATATACCTTTCCCACGATTTAACCATTCAAGCGCAGTGAAACATGGTACACCAAATGTTTATACACATTGCAATGCACTGCCATCTATTTTATTTCAATTGTTTTCATAACCTCAAGATGGTGGCTGTGCGAAATTTTAAAATCTCGTTTATACTTCTTATGTCCTAATGATGCGATTGAATAAATCTTCATAGTAAATAACTCTATGGCCTACATATATAAAGATCCAACATGACGACCATCAGAAATATTTAGATAGTTCTCAATATCTAGGAATCTATTACAGCAATCAAACTGATTTTTTTTATGTTGATAGAGGCAATTAACATACGAGGGCTATTCCAAAACTAAGGCACGTTTTTTATTTAAGCCCGTAGTTAATGCGCACGCTACAACAAGCGTGCGCGCTACCTCGCGCATCCTTTGTGAACAAGCAGGCGTCCTTTGCAGCTGTGTAGCTAACCTGTACGCTGAACTGTGCATCCTTACAATATTCAAGATTATTGATTCGCCCACCGCGTGTGAGGTACAATCTGTGATACGTTTTTTGAGTGCAAGAAACAAGTCGGCTGCAGACATTCATCGTCAGCTTTGTGAGGTGTATGGTGATAATGCAATGACGGGAGGTAAAGTGAGAAAATGGGTACGCGAGTTCAAAAGTGGCCGTGAAAATGTCCATGACACTCAGGTCTGTGATCACAGATGACTTGGTGACTGCATTCGACACGAAAATTCACTAGGACCGAAGATTCATGATAACCACTCTACAAATGGATTTAACTCAAGTGTGAATTCTTGGTTGTCAGAGCAGGCGGCAAACTTTTATGCAGAGGGATTTGAGAACTTAGTTTTAAGGTATAACAAGTGCCTAAATAACGAGGCAACTATGTAGAAAAATAGAGAATGGTATGTAAAACCTAAAAATAAATGTGGTCTCAAAATAAAATGTTCGGTTAATTTAAAAAAACAGACCTTAATTTTGGAATAGCCCTCGTAAGTAGGATATATGAAAATAGGCTATTTAGTTCGTCACGGAACTACTTGTTAATGTTGAAAGCATTCTTTAAATAACAACAAGAGCACTCCGGGTCCGGTTAGCAAAATCGTAAAATAAAACTATTATGACAATTGTGCCAAAAGATGAAAAGCTAGAGGACTCGGAAAAGTGTCAAATTCCGTGTTTTGAAAAGCTCTACAAAATTTTGAAAATTACTTCCGGCTTAAATAATATTGTCAAAAACCCTGATAGAAACGCTTGTTTTTTAAATGGAACTTGTTCTACAGATTTAAATGAAATTAAAGTTTATTTGTTTTAATCTATTCTTTGATTCTTTATCTTCAATTTGTGGGAAGCAGATTGCTGAATTTCTCTAAACGGAAGTTGTTGCTCTTGTTGTTTGGGTCTTCAGTCTTTTGACTGGTTTGATCCAGCAATCCATGCCTCCCTGTCCTGAGTTAATCGTTTCATCTCTACATAGCTACCACACCCTACATCCAAGGCAATCTGTTTAACATATTCTAACCTTGGTCTACCCCTACAGTTCTTGTCTTTGACCGTTCCTTCCATAACTAAGCTTGCTATTCCTGGGTGTCTTAGTAAGTGTCCTACCAACCTATCTCTTCTTTTCATTATCAATAGTAGATTAGCAGTAATGGAAGTAGATATTTCAATTTTGATTTCACCCTGTGTGGGTCAACACTAGCACTCGTAGTGATAGATTTAGTGAAGTACATACGACAGAGGATGTGGTCTAAAGCTTGGTGTCCATGACTTGTCAGTTTGGTGTGTGTCACCATGCTGGCAACACGTAAGAGGCGTTTGGTTAATACACAAAATATTCAAAAGTGGAATAATAAAATTAAAAAGCATAAAGGAGTAAGATTCAGCGACGAACCTGGAAAGAGTCGGCAACAAGATGAACACATTGAACGATCAACAACTACAAATTACATTAATTCAAAGAAACGCAAACCTCACCAATAGAAGATGAAGACAGACAATATTCGCATGGTTCCGTTCAAACAATACATGGACACCAAGCGTTACACCACATCCTTCGTCGTATGTAGTCCACTAAATTGATGTATTGACATTTAACGATCAAAAACTAAAACAAATAATAATAACCCCGGACACTGCAGCCCGTGAAGGGCCTAGGGATACCAAGCGACTGCTGCCCAGCCATTGGACCTGCAGATATTGGGGTGACGCGTGATCAGCGCATCTGGTCCCCTCGGTCGTTAATCTTGGTTTTCGTGACTCACTGTCAGACAACTACTCAATTGTCTTCACGAGGCTGAGTGCATCCCGTTCCACCCCTCAGTCAGTTTCTAAAATCCCTGACGGAGCCGGGAATCGAAATCCGGGGCCTCCGGGTGAGAAGCAGGCGCGCTCCAAACGGAAGTACCTAGGTAGATATTTCAATTTTGATTTGACCCAGTATGGGTCAACACTAGCGCTCGAAGTGATAGATTTAGTGAAGTAGCCTACATACGACAGAGGATGTGATCTAACGCTTGGAGTCCATGACTTGTCAGTTTAGTGAGTGTCGCCATGATGGCAACACGTAAGAGGTGTTTAGTTGACACACAAAATATTCAAAAGCGGAATAATAAAATTGAAAATCAGAAAGTAGTAAGATTCAGCGACGTATTTGGAACGAGTCGGCAAAATGATGAAGAAATTGGACGATCTGTCTGTCAGGTAGTCAGCCCAGAGGCTGGTTGGATCCTCAAAAAGTGCCACTATCGGTTATGTGGGCTGAAACCCACAAAAACCAAAGGGAGCACTGAAATGAGGCGTACTAAGCAAGGTGAGGAGTGAAGTAGTTTGCCATTGCTTTCCTCACCGAGTTGGTACAGCAGTACCAACCCTACAAGTAGAAACTTTCACAGCATCCACAGACACTAGTTTTGCCCTGAAGGTCATTACTTAGCACCACTCATGCCTCAGTAACTTCCATATAATCACAGCCATGAGTAAAACCGAGACATCGGTAAAATGCCACATTTTACTCTAGCTTGAGCCAATAAACAAATACAAAAATACTGCATCCATCAAGAGCTAGTAAACAGGCATAATTGAACGATCAACAACTACAAATGAAATTACTTCAAAGAAGCGCAAACCCCGCCAACGGAAGACGAAGACAGACGATACTCGTATGGTTTCGTTCAAACAATACATGGACACCAAGCCTTAGAACGCATCCTTTGTCGTATGTAGTTCACTAAATCTATCACTATGAGAGCACGATTTGACCCAAACATGGTCAAATCAAAATCGAAATATCTACTTTTGTTTTGTCTGACAAGTCACGCACACCAACAGTTTGACCTCAATCCCTTGTCGTGTGTAGTTCAGTAAATTGATGTTAAGTTTATTATTTCTTCTTGTTATCTTCAGATCTTAATTCCCATGTCATATTTTCAATATTATGTTCCTTGCCTGAAGGACTAGAACTGTGAATTTTTATCTGCCAGAATGATAGCAGTTCAAACGGAGCGTCGAAATTGCAGATTGCCTCGATGGTTTTACCTCAAGAGATGTAGTGTAGTTGAAGACCTAGGTTATTAGTATTGGTGATATAAAAAGTAGGTTGGCTCAGGCAAGAAAAGCATTTCTACAGAAAAGGAATCTGTTGAAATCGAATATAGATTTAGGTATTAGGAAGACATTTTTGAAAACCTTTTTCTGGAGCGTGGCGCTCTTTGGAAGTGAAACTTAGACTATTGGTGCAGCAGAAAAGAGGAGAATTGAAGCGTTTGAAATGTGGTGTTACAGGAGAATGATGAAGATCAGATGGGTAGATAGGGTGACAAACGAAGAGGTATTAAGACGGGTGGGAGAGGAGAGATGTTTCTGGCGACTGCTAATGAAAAGAAGAGATAGGTTGGTAGGACACATACTAAGACACCCAGGAATAGCAAGCTTAGTTATGGAAGGAAGGGTCGAGGACAAGAACTGTAGGGGTAGACCAAGGTTAGAGTATGTTAAACAGATTGCCTCAGATGTAGGGTGTGGTAGCTCTGTAGAGATGAAACGATTAGCTCAGGACAGGGAGGCATGGAGCGCTGCATCAAACCAGTCAAAAGACTGAAAACTCAAACAACTTTCTTTCTTTCTTTCTTTCTTTCTTTCCTTCCTTCTTTCTTAGTTTAGGCCAGCTATAAACCACGTCATTTCAACTGCTTCCGTCTTTGGGCCTTGATCATAGCCCAGTGCTCACGCATTCGCTGCCTGTGAAACTCCTTTCTTTCATCAGACCACTTCTTGCCGGATTTTAATTTCGCTTTTTCTTGGAATAGGTGGTGTGCTCCAAGCTTTTCCTTCAAAAGATCACGTTCCATATACTAATGTCTGCGTGGGTGAACCCCATTTCTTGCAAATCCTTGTATACCTCCAAGACCAGGGGCCCTTGGTTTTCTTAAGAAAATAGGTAAATATCCGATTGGCGATTCTCTCAGGTTTCATACGCGCTAAGTGGTCATAGAAAAATATTCTTCTCTTCCGAGTTACTCGAGATATCCTTTCTACATTATGGTACAGCTCATTGTTATGCCGTCTCCTGTACGGTATTCACCATCGTCTCTAAACAGCCATAAGATCTTCCTCAGGATCATCCTTTCCATGGCTTCCAATTTCTCAACCGGACCCTGCCTATTCATTGCAAAGCATATTATTATTATTATGATTATTATTAATATGACGTTAATTTCACCACAACTGTGGGTACAAATCACCATATCGTCGGCTTATTTTCAAGACGGTATGGCAACTTCTTTGAGATACGAGCGAACTATGGAACATTTCTTGGTAGAGTCAGAAATCGAATATGGACCTCCGGGGTGACAGCCAAAATGGATATGTTAAATTAGCATGCAGTCAGTTGTCTGAGTCATGAGACTTAAATTAACTGTCAGAGTGCAGCTGCCGTAAGAATAGTTCCTCCCCCGATGGCAGCTAATAACAGGCAGGGAGGACACGTGCCGGCACCAAATTAGTTGTATACACTCTCTCAATGGTGTCAGCTAAATTGCGGGGACAGACTTGTTTCACATTGTTTGTATATCAACAAAGACGTGAACTTCAGTTACACCCGGGCTGAATATTGAGTGGGCGTAGCTAGGAGGGGAACACACAGGATACAGTAGGCTACCTGTTTTACTACAGCGTTCCTAGTAACGCAGATACTACAGGGCGTCCGAGAATGTTCTCCGCAGTGACTACGTGCAGCTGCGAGTGTTCGCGTCATCAGTTTAGTTGGCAGCACGGTGTCCTTCATAGGGTGAAGGCCACATGCGTGGGCTGTGGGCTGTCGAAATCGTCAGTGCGTATAGTTAGATTATTGGAAGAGTGCAACAGTATGTTATGAATGGCTGTGGTGAGTATAAAGTTCACTGTTTGTTTGTTATGATACAAGCAACAACCGTGCTGGCTAGGTAACTGGTGACGTAATCTCTTGCAGCAGCTTGTAGACACTGCGGAGAACATTCCCGGGCTCCCTGAAGCTACCGTTACAATTCTCGTTAACAATATTAATAATATAGTAGACAATTTAGAGAAGACTGAAAGACGAATTCTGAGAAAAATACTGGGAGCTAAACGAAATACAGTAATAACGCAGAATATAGGTTACGACCAAATAGAGAGTTATATTAGCCTAATTGAAATGTGAAAAATTAACTGATGTAATGAGAAAGAGAAGATTACAGTTTTTAGGGCACATTTATAGAATGGAAAATAGTAAACTAACTAAACAGATCTTCAACTTACTGAATAGTTACAAATCCAAACCCACATGGTTCATTGAAATTGACAAAGATTTGATAAACGCCAGAATTCAGACAGACACAATAGCAAACAGATCACTCTTCGGAGAAGCTATCAAAAGGCGAAATTTCAAGAATGAAACAAACAAACAAACAAACAAACAACTCGCAGAACGAGGACTCAAGAGGAGAAAGATCGGCACTCGAGAAGGATGAAGGACATTTGGAAACAAAGGAAATTGATTACAATGGACAATAGCCAAAGTATGATTCATCGTACCCTCCAAATGGGTAATTCGAAGGAAGAGGAAGAAGGCTACATTGTGTAACAAGCCTATAATGCCAATAATTAAGACACGAGTATGTTTATAAAACGAGCGAACCAAGTTTTACAATTTCCATGCGAGTGTCTTAATTACCATCATAGGTGAGTTGCATACGACTGTTTATGTTCGACGATACGCTAATTATAACTTCATTTTATGTTGGAACATAGAGTAAATATTCATAAATATCTGTCGAGATTCCGCCAGTTGTGTTTACTGAACAGAGTGCATGCGCTGGGTTATCGATTTTCCTTGGATCATGTTTCCAAAGCTTTGAAACAAAAACCTAGATGGTTATCATAACCTCAATGTTGTCACTTGTGACCGACATGTTTGAATTTGAAAACAAGTGCATTTAGTGCAGGTGCGATGCTATCCTTACCTAATTGGTCAAACATCTGTATCGTAATGAAAATCTTAAGCTCTGATTGATGGAGAACCTGTATCATAATGAAGCTTGAACTATAAAGAGCCTCATTAAGATGCAGTTTTCTGGCATATACTATTTATATTTCGGCATGGTCGAACATAATTGTACATTATGCAACGAGCCTATAATGGCAATAATTAAGAGACTAGTATGTTTATAAAACGAACGAAACTAGTTTTATAATTTCCATACGAGTGTCTTAATTACCATTATAGGCGAGTTGCATACGACTGTTTATGTTCGACGATAATTATAACTATTTTATGTTCGAACATAAATATTCATAAATATCTGTCAAGATTTCGCCAGTTTTATGTAGCCAACTGAACAGAGCGCATGGGACGCAGAGAATACCTTGAATTTTACCATGGCCTCCTCAAATACCCCACTATAACACTAGAAGCCACGCAGTGCAATTTAAAATAGGAGGCCGGGGAGGTCAGCGCAGGCGCGATGCTATCCTTACCTAATTGGTCACACAACTGTTTCTTGAGCACTGATTGGTGGGAGATGAAAAATAGTGTTATAATGTCCCCCATTATGATACAGTTTTCTGATATATAGGCCTAATACATGTATTAACATTTCGACATCGTCGAGCATAAACAACATTACAGCACTGCCATCCGGGCAGACGCTTTGCATGCATCGGAATGTCTCGCCATGAACAAGACAGGGATGATGGAAAAATTGGGAACCAAGGAAAGGAAGATTTTGAGGAAAATCTCAGGTCCGGTTAAAAAGAATGGGGAGTTTAGAATACGGCATAACCAGGATTTATATACGCACGAGGAAAATTACTGATGCGACGCGGAAAAGACGGATTACGTTTTTTGGACATATGGCCCGAATGACGTCAACTTGATTAAATTATCGTTTTCGCTTTTCTCCAAGAGAAAAAGTCAAAGGGAGCCTGGTTCAGTGAGATACAAAATGATCTGCACGAGATTGGGATCTCACGTGAAGATACCCAGGAGCGTGACCAGCTTAAGAACAAGTAGTTCCGTGAAGAATTAAACTGCCTATTTTCACATATCCTACTTATATTAATTGCCTCTATCACCATACAAATTTTCAGTTTGATTGCTGAAATACTGTAGATTCGAAGATATTGAGAACCGTCTAAATAATTCGGATGGTAACCATGTTGGATTTTAATATATGTAGGCCATAGAGATATGTACTATTAGATGAGGATTATTGTGTACATTCATTATTCAAACGTTCATTTCGATCGCATGATTAGAACACAGGAAATTTAAAAAAATATTAAAATTTCGCACTGCCGCTATCTTGATGTTATGTAAACAATTGAACTTAATTAGACATCAGTTCATTGCAATGTGTATAGTCATTTGCTGTACCAAGTTTCACTGCGTTCGGATGGTTAAATCGCTAGAAAAGGCTATTTAAATGTTTCAAATTTGATTGGCCGTCATGTTCGTTTTTTAGTTAACAGGTTTTTGAAAGTCACATAGTTGAACGTCTAGTAGGGCCCTTTATCACCGTACAAAATTTCAGGGTGATGTGAGCAATATGTTCGGAGATATAGAATGCAGGTGAAATATTTCGCACAGCCGCCATGTTGGATTGGTGAGACGTAATAAAATTTATATGGCACGGTCGGGTTAGACCAAAATAGTGCTATGACCTTACCGAGTTTCATTGAAATCACTCCAGTCGATTAGAAGTCATTAGGGGGACACCAACACACGGACGCACACACACACACACACAGACGAAAGGTGATCTCATAAGCTTATTTTTTCATAAATGAAAACATCCGAGCTTCCAACCTAAGCCGGCGCTGAAAACTGGAATGGCGTGGACAAACGAGAGAAAAGAACAACACAGTCTACAAATGAAGGAAAATCTTAAAGCTAAAAGGAAACAGTTGAAACGACGTGGTCCTTAGTTGGCAGAAACGAAACAAGAAGATGAAGAAGAAGAACTCGTGAGACTTCCTTTTCATCCACGGCTGGTTGACTCATGGGGACCTATACAACGATACCGAAGGATTCAGTGTTGTAATCCAGGATCAGCTTGTGACTACCATATCTATCTTAGATATATAGTTAACTTGGGAAGCAAAATAACCAGTGGAGGACGAAGCAAAGGTGATATAAAAGGTAGATTGGCTCAGGCAAGGAAAGCATTATTATAGAAAATAAATCTAGTCTAGTTATTTGAAAGTCATTTTTGAAAGCCTTTAACTGGAGCGTGGCGCTCTATGCAAGTGAAACTTGGAATGTTTGTGTAGCAGAAAAGAAGAGAATATAAACATTTGAAATGTGGTGTTACTGGAGAACGATGAAAATCAGATGGGTGGAGAAAATAACAAATTTTAAGTCGAGTGAGAGAGGGTTATGGTGATTCCTAATGAAGAGAAGAGATAGGTTGGTTGGTCACTACTAAGGTACCTAGGAATAGCACACTTAGTTATGGAAGGAAACGTCGAGGACAAGAACTGTAGGGGTAGAATAACGTTAGAATATGTTAAACATATTGCCTCGGATGTAAGGTGTGGTAGTGATGTAACGATGGAACGATTAGCTCAGGACAGGGAGGCATGACGAGTGGCATCAAATTAGTCTAAAGACACAAACAACAACAGCAACTACAGTAGAAGGAGAAACGGACATAAAAGGAAGGAATAAGGGAATGAAAGATGGGGGAAAATTACTCTAAGCTCTCAAAGGATAAGGTTTGGTGAACTTGGAAAGAAGTAGAGACATGAAAGAGAGATAGAAAGATTAAAGATGAGGGGACCCGTAGAAAGTCGCTGAGAAAAGGGGGAAACAGAATCCCTCAGGGTTGCCAACTCCTGTACACATCAGATGAGCCATGAACTCGTCAGTGTGTAGCGTTATCCGAGGTGGGCCATGCGTGGTGGGGCTACGTAGCTCACATTCTCACTTTCTGTATGCAAACACCTATTGGAAACGGTACACCCGGACCAATAATGCTCTTATATAGCCTACTGCATAGTATTAGTTGTCATTCTGATATCATAGTGATAAACAGTAGACTAGACCAATAGATTTACAATTTACTTAATTGGTCAATTCTAAAGTTAAGGGGAGACTACACTCAAAAGTTTAACTTTCCATCTACTTGGTCGATTTTAACCAACTTTTGGAATCATGTGTGTCATTTGAAGATGTTCCAATGCCCGTATTTTGAAGTCCAGAAGTTTAGGCTCTAATATGAATTTTAATGTTATTTTTTAAACCAACTTTCGGTACACATACCTCAATAAATACAGTTCAAAAGTTTTAGATACATTGACAAGACAAAGTGCAAAAATTCTATGCATTAATTTTATGAAATGAAAATCCATAGCCTGCTTCCAGTCTCCGACCGGGTCAGGAATGGAATGAATGAAGCCCCCATCTAGCGGCGAGGATATGAACTGTGCCGGCTGCCGAGGCCTGACGCACTCCTCTGGAGTAATGATTAAATGAATGACTGATGAAATGAAATGAAATGATAGTGGAGAGTGTTGCTGGAATGAAATTTTGACGGGGAAAACCGGAGTACCCGGAGAAAAACCTGTCTGCCTCCGTTTTGTCCAGCACAGATCTCACATGGAGTGACCGGGATTTGAACCACGGACCCAGCGGTGAGAGGCCGGCGTGCTGCCGCCTAAGCCACGGAGGCTTCCTATGCATTAATTTTATACGAAACGTTATTCACTCAACTTTATTTTTGTTTCAGATTCGAAACTTTTCCTTGAAATCATCTGTACATAAATGTAGTTTCGTAATAGACAAGAGAAACTGCGTTTTCAGTAATATTATATTGTGGTGATAGATGCCATTTTTCAGTGTTGCCTGGTTCTATTAAAGAGAGCTTTTCAGTCAGTCAACACAAATTGTGCCCAATTACATTAGGCGGGAAAACAAGTATTTACAGTAAAATTAATGCACAGAAGCATGCAGATATCTTATGACCACTTCCTGCGACAATTTCATTGAGATTGGTTAATACTTAGGATAAGCAAGTTGGTATTGAAATTATAAAAATAAACTTACGGAAAAATGGTTTTTATAAAATTCACCTCAGTCCATATTTCAGATTCTTTTAGACACACAGTATTTGCAATTTAAATACCGTACAGCAAAATCGTTTTGGGTTTCAAGGGCTAATACTTCAATGATTTGCAACACTCATTGAATTTTTTAAAATTGTCTTGACGTTCTAGTGATGATTCTCCCCTTAAGTGGTGTATTTGTGCTTAAAATTTTAAAATTTAAAATAAATGTTGTGGACATAACCCTGCAGCAAATGAATGAATAAATAAATAAATAAATAAAAAATAAAATAAATAAATAAATAAATAAATAAATGAATAAATAAATAGGTAGACTATAATAGGAAGTCAATATCTCAGGGAGCAAAACTTAGGCACTATAATAGAGTAATTAAACCTGAAGCGTTGTAGGCCTTAGCATCAGAAACGTTAATCATTTGTGGCGGATCTTTAACCAACGACATAGAGAATAATAATGTTATTGGTTTTACGTCCCTTTTAACTACACTGGCTTTTAGAGACGCCGGGGTGCCAGAATTTTGCCCCGAAGGGGATCTTTAACGTGCCAGTAAATCTACGGACACGGCTCCCTCGCATTTGCGCACCCTCAAATGCCAGCTGACTGCGCCAGGATACGAACCTGCAACCACGACATAGAGGAACAAGAAAGGAAAAGTTTTAAGAAACATTTGTGGGCCAGTTTGTATAGAGGGAATATGGAAGAAAAAATCATCCCAGGAAATATATTGTCATTCTGAAAAAATCTCTCACACTTTTCAGAAAAGACGATTGAAATTTTATGGACACATTATCAGAATGAACAATAACAGACTAACTAAAATAATTCTCAACCTGGCCCTTTCACTAAAAACCAACAAGAAGTTCCGTGAAGAACTATACAGCCTACTTTTCATGCCAATGATTATTCTACAGTATATGAATTTATCTAGAATAATGACGAAATTAAGTTAGTAATATCGAAATATCTAATTAGTTCAAAATATACCTGGTATAATGTAGCCTAATAGAGCACTACAGTTGGCAGCCCTGGTGACTGAATATATTCTTAGTTCCATCTTTTAAGGTACAGAATACAAAATTTGTTTGAAGTCCAATGGACGTTACATGCAGTTAGACACTGGATCTATCAGCACGCGTAAAAGCATGTTACCAACAATACCATGCGTGTGCTGGTCAGAAATAATCTGAAATATTATAATATCTTGTTATGCCAATTTTGGATGAAATCCATTTGTTAGTATAGAAGTTACATGTATTTTAAAATTGGACATATCAGCAGGCATAGAATCATGTTGGCAGAACTGCCTTGTATTAATTACTCCAAATTAATCAGAATATTAGGTGCTATACGTGTGCTAAGTATAGAGCTGTTGGCTTGCATACTTTCTGATATATTTATATTAGGGTGACAAAAAATATAGACAGCATTTATTAACAGTTGGCAGCCCTGATTGCTCTTAACAATACTCATAGTCGTATCTGTTATGGTACACATAGCACATACGAAATTTGGTCGAAATCCAACTGATAGTATAGAAGTTACATGTATTTAAAAATTGGTACTATCAGCAGGCTTATAATCATGTTGGTAGAACTGACGTATATAAGTTACTCCAAATTAATCTAAAATGTCAGAATATACGTGTGCATAGTTTAAAGCTGTTGGCTTGCATACTTTCTGATATATTGGTATTTGGATAAAAAAAATAGAGAGAGCAATTATTAACAGTTGGCAGCCCTGGTGGCTCTTAATAATACGCTCAGTCATATCTGTTTATGTACAGATATTACATACAAAATTTGGTTGAAATCCAATGGATAGTGTAGAAGTTATATCCATTTAAACATTGGACCTATCAGAAGGCTTAAAATCATTTTGCAACACTGTCATAGTTGGCCTCCTGGAAATTAAACTGAAATAATATTATCTACATGTGTGCCAATTTTGGAATAGCTCCCATGCATACCTTGCAAGATATCCAACATGGAGCTCAAATTTCAAGTGCGTTTTTTCAGCAGTTGGTAGCACTGACATCATTTTCAAATATGGACGTGAGATATTGCGGTGCACATCTTCATCTTTACTCATACTAAATTTGGTTTTGATTGCTGCAGTCGTTTAGGAGTTGATAGGGGGGGGACACACACTCAGCCAGACAGACATGCAGAAGGACAGACAGACAGACACACACACATTTTCCCGGATCGATCTCATAAGTCTACTTTTTCCTCATTTTTGCAAAATGTGAAAGTAGGCTAAAAACAGCTGGCTTAGTAAAACTGAAACAGATCTCCAGGAAATCAACATCTCAGAAGACATTGTACGGAATAGATGTAAATTCAGAAGCAAAATCAACCATCACCAATTTGGAGACAAACCCAACACCAGAGCCTCTTCAACTTGGACAGAAGAACGAAGGAAGAAGCTTAGTGAGAGGATGAAGAGATTTTGGGAGGAAAAGAAGGCCAACACATCAGCTAGACAGGTTCAATCGTGCTCCTGAGTGGGGCATCAGGATGTAGAAACAAATAAACAAATAAAGGGGCAGATGACCTAGCTGTTCCGCCTCAAACCTTAATATCTAAATAAATAAATAAATAAATAAATAAATAAATAAATAAATAACACTGGCATTTATTTAAAATCCCCAATAAATGAAAATATGCAATAGCCTCTGATGTCCACTAATCAGCAAACGTCGTAACTTCTTCTGCACAAATTAATTGTGTATTTGTACGTATTATTAAATATGCTTGCCACGGTGGGTGAGTGGTCAACATGTCAGACAACCAACCCCAAGCTTGCAGGTTCGCTACTGGCTGTGGTAAGTGATTTTTGAAAGGCGACAAAAATCACGATATGCATGTCATACGTTGTGGCATGTTAAAGAACCCATTTGAATTCAGTAGGCCGTGTTTATAATGGCAAAATTAATCTCGGGATTTTCCGCCAACACCAAGTTCCTCCATTCTCTACTACAAAGCGCTATAGTGTCAAGGAACTTAGATATCTAACCTCCTTGACTTTCATAGCGTTCCAAGGAACGACGAAATTCGACATGCAAGCTGCCCTCTGGATGTCAAATAACAAAGCTTGCACCCGGCACCCGAAGGCATACGATATTATTATTATAATTATTATTTTTACAATATGACTTAGAAACTAGGAGAGTTTATTCCATGGCAATATAATACTGTGTTCCTTGTTTAATACGACACATTACGAACAGTTATTTCTCTTTGTGAGGTTCTTTACTAAGGCGGAATCACTTTTCATCGCGGGGTCTGTATAATCAGTGAACCTACACAAAACTGAAACGCCGGTCAATTAGAAACGACGTCCCTTATCATGACTTTTCATGCGTTACAATCTCTGTCGTGTAGGCTGCGAACCTGCGTGACCGGATTGATTACCGCGTCTCTTTGTTTGCTTGGGCTGGGCATTGTTTTTCACATGGAAAGTGAAGCGTCAATAATAAAAGCGTCTTTGTCTGTGTTACTGTGATATTTTTAACCAGATGATCAGAGAGAGAATTGTTGAGACAGTTGGAAGATCGAGTACACTTAAAATCAAGTAGTTCCGTGAAGAACCAAATAGCCTATTTTCATAATTAGCCTCTTATATTAAAAACTCCCCCGGATATTAAATGGATTATCTATGTAACGTTGACTTCGATCGCATGATTAGGGCACAAGAAATAAAAACTTTATTTTTAAATTTCGCACAACCACCATCTTGAGGCTATGGAAACAATTGAAATAAATTAGATGACAGTGGATTAAAATTTGTATAAGCATTCACCGTGCCAAGTTTCACTGCACTCGGATGGTTAAATCGCGAGGTAGGCCAAACATTTAAATTTCGCGTCACCGCCATGTTGGATTTGTGCTCATCAGTTAATTGAAAGTCGCATAGGTAAACTTATGTTAATTACCTTCATCACCATACTAAGTTTCAGTTTGATTGCTTTAATTGATTCGTAGATATTGAAAACCGTCTAAATATTGTGGGAGGTCGCCATATTGGATTTTATATATAAGCCATACAGTTATGTACCAGTAGATGATGATTATTGCATAAGTTCATTATCCAAACGTTCATTTCCATCACATGATTAGAACACAAGAAATAAAAACTTAATTTTCAAATTTCGCACTGCCACCATCTTGAGGTTACGAAAGCAACTGAGTTATAGCCTATTAAATGCTAGTGGATTGAAAGTTTTGTTAGCCATGTAGTATATCAAGTTTCACTGCGTTCGGATAGTTAACTCGCGAGAGAAGTCCATTTAAATGGTTCAACTTCGCTTGGTCGCCATGTTGGTTTCGTACTTAACAGGATTTAGTAAGTCTCATAGGCCAAGGTCTAGTACGCCGTAGTCATCATACAAAATTTCAAGGTGATATCAGTCACTGTTGTGGGGATATAGAATGCATGTGAAATATTTCGCGCGGCCGCCTTATTGGATTGTTTTTTTTTTGCGTATGGCTTTTAGTGCCGGGAGTGTCCGAGGACATGTTCGGCTCGCCAGTTTTGTAGCTGCTTCGAGACGGACACCCAATGGGTGAGCTACAAGTACCGTTGGGGAGGAAAGTTGGGATGTAAGGACGAGGAGTTGGAAGGTAGCGGCTGTGGCCTATAGTTAGGGACCAACCCGGCATTTGCCTGGAAGGAAGATGGGAAACCACAGAAAACCATCTTCAAGGTTGCCGGCGGGGGGATTCGAACCTCCAAGCCTCCCGGATGTGAGCGACTGCCAGCAGTCATGCCGTAACGACCACGGCTAACTCACCCGGTCATTGGATTGGTGAAAGATATCAACATTTGAATGGCACGGTCGAGGTCAGACCTACCAAGTTTCATTGAAATTGCTTTGGACATTTCAATTTTATTGGAGGGGGCACACACAGATAGGCCAACGCACACACACACACACGCGCGCGCCGACAAAAGGTGATCTCATTAGCCTAGGCTGTACTTTCAAAAATGGATATAGGCAAATATATTAATTGGAGATGGAATTGAACATTCACATCGAATAGGATTCATGAACTATAGTGGAACTCAAATTATCAGGGTTAACTGCAACTGGATAATCAATTAATCTCATAATTCCATAAATCATGACACTAGGCCATCTCTTTAAAAAATAGTCACTTGTTTATGCGCACTGTGATATAGCCTACGCGGAGCTGAGAGTTGTTCGTATATGCTCACTGTGATATACGCGGTACTGATAGTTGCTCGTTTATACGCACTGTGATACAAGCGGTACTGATAGTTGCTCGTTTATACGCATTGTGATATACGCGGTACTGATAGTTGCTCGTTTATACGCACTGTGATATACGCGGTACTGATAGTTGCTCGTTTATGCACACTGTGATATAAGCGGTACTGATAGTTGCTCGTTTATGCGCACTGTGTTATAAGCAGTACTGATAGTTGCTCGTTTATACGCACTGCGATATACGCGGTACTGATAGTTGCTCGTCTATACGCACTGTGATATACGCGGTACTGATAGTTGCTCGTTTATGCACACTGTGTTATAAGCGGTACTGATAGTTGCTCGTTTATACGCACTGCGATATACGCGGTACTGATAGTTGCTCGTTTATACGCACTGTGTTATAAGCGGTACTGATAGTTGCTCGTTTATACGCACTGTGATATACGCGGTACTGATAGTTGCTCGTTTATGCACACTGTGTTATAAGCGGTACTGATAGTTGCTCATTTATACGCACTGTGATATACGCGGTACTGATAGTTGCTCGTTTATACGCACTGTGGTATAAGCGGTACTGATAGTTGCTCGTTTATACGCACTGTGATATAAGCGGTCCTGATAGTTGCTCGTTTATGCGCACTGTGTTATACGCGGAACTGATATTTGCTCGTTTATACGCACTGTGATATAAGCGGTACTGATAGTTGCTCGTTTATACGTACTGTGATATCAGCGGTACTGATAGTTGCTCGTTTATACGCACTGCGATATACGCGGTACTGATTGTTGCTCGTTTATACGCACTGTGATATACGCGGTACTGATATTTGCTCGTTTATACGCACTGTGATATAAGCGGTACTGATAGTTGCTCGTTTATACGCACTGTGATATACGAGGTACTGATAGTTGCTCGTTTATACGCACTGTGATATACGCGGCACTGATAGTTGCTCATTTATACTCACTGTGATATAAGTGGTACTGATAGTTGCTCGTATATACGCACTGTGATACAAGCGGTACTGATAGTGGCTCTTTTATTCGCACTGTGATATACGCGGCACTGATAGTTGCTCATTTATACGCACTGTGATATACGCGGTACTGATAGTTGCTCGTTTATACGCACTGTGATATAAGCGGTACTGATAGTTGCTCGTTTATACGCACTGTGATATAAGCGGTACTGATAGTTGCTCGTTTAAGCGCACTGTGATATACGCGGTACTGCTTGTTGCTCGTTTATACGCACTGTGATATACGCGGTACTGATAGTTGCTCGTTTATACGCACTGTGATATAAGCGGTACTGATAGTTGCTCGTTTATACGCACTGCGATATACGCGATACTGATAGTTGTTCGTTTATACGCACTGTGATATAAGCGGTACTGATAGTTGCTCGTTTATGCACACTGTGATATACGCGGTACTGATTGTTGCTCGTTTATGCTTACTATGATATGCGCGGAGCTGACAGTCACTTGTTTATGCGCGGTACTGATAGTCGCTTGTTCTCGGCGCTCAGTATAATGGAGCCGTCCGCCGTGTAATTGGCGACCCAACAACATCAAGCGTGGTGCATGATTAGTGCCTCATAATAACCTTAATTAAAACTTTGATTAATAACCGCTAAATTGAGTGTTAAATTCATTACACAAAGTGAATAAATTGAAGATTAATTAACCATTGATAATCTAAACTTGGGAGGCCGAGGCTTAACAAGGTTAAAATTTGCATTTGAGGACGGAAAAGCACTTCACGTTGGCAGTAAACGCAATTAATGCAAGAGGGAAGGGTAGGGAATGTTGTTCGTTTAGGAGCTAACGCGGGGTAAATGAGAGGATTATGGGGAGGGGTGGGGTTGGGTGGGACATACAAGGGGTTGAGAGGGGACTTACTTGTTGAGTTGGGGGTAGGGGTAGCTTCAGTCTGCACTGGACCTCACAAACATATGGCCCAGTTGACTACGGACCATGTCTTAAGGTTATTGGTCAGCCCACTATTAATTGGTGTTAATCTTCCTGATAAGCACTGACGTAGATTAAAATAATAATTAATCGTTATTCGGGAACAGTTCCGGAATGCAACTATGTTGTCCACAATTTTATTTAGGGAGTGATAACCTCACTGTTCCGCCTAATAACTAACTAACTATTATGTAAATGTGGGTGTTTTCATTCTTCTTGAAGTGTGTGTTCTATAAGTTATTACAATGCGTGGCACAGTGATAACGTTCTCGCCTGGTGCAGTCAGTAGTCATTTGAGGGTGCACAAATGCGAGGAAGGCGTGTCAGTAGATTTACTGGCACGTTAAAGATTCCCTTTGGGGCAAAATTCCAGCACCCCGGCGTCTCTAAAAGCCGCAGTAGTTAAAATGGACGTAAAACAATCGTTATTTCCGATTATTCCCCTTCAGGAGAGCGTGAGAACTTGAGCCAATCACAGCTTCACTTCCTTTTCATCTCCTCTTTTCTTCCCAAAACCTGTTCATTAGTTAACTTTGCTTTTTCTTCCTTTCCTTTGTCAATTTTTTCCCTGATGTGTCCTTCCTTGAAACTTGTACAATTTTCGTGTCTCTGATTGTATTTCTAAATTGTTCTCTGTCCTTAATGTCGTATTGCTTGCCACGGTGGGTGAGTGGTTATAGTGTCGGACTACCAACCCCAAGATTGCAGGTGCGCCCCTGACCATGGTAAGTGATTTTTGAAGGCGACAAAAATCACGATACTCACGTCATACGTTGTTGGCATGTTAAAGAACCCTTTTGAATTCAGTAGGCCGTGTTCAATGGCAAAATTAATCTCGGGATTTTCCGCCAACACAAAGTTCCTCCATTCTCTACTTGAAAGCGCTGTAGTGTCAAGGAGTTTAGATATCTAACCTCCTTGACTTTCATAGCGTTCAAAGGAACGACGAAATTCGACATGCAAGCTACCCTCTGGGTGTCAATTAACAAAGCTTGCACCAAGCACCCGAGGCCATACGATATTATTATTATTATTAATAATGTCGTATTCAGAGATTTTAAGTAATTCCATGTCTTCATGAACTTCTTTTAACCAATTGGTCTTTAATTTACTTGCATTCACGATATATCTTCTTAGTGAGTCTGTTCTCATCCATCCTGTATAGGCTATGTGTCCATAGAACTGCAGACGTCTTTTCTTAAATTTATCTATAATGGTGTCTGTATTTTCATAAAGTTCCTTTGTCGGTCTCCTGACCCAAATTCCATTACGGAAAACAGCGCCATGGATTTTCCTAAGAATTTTTCGTTCCTGTTTCTCAATATCATGAATTCTCGTCATTCCTCTAATGACTGTGGTTTCTGCCGCCTACAAGGCTTCAGGCAAAACAACTGTGTTGTAATGGCGCAGTTTTGCATTACGAGATAGCGCTCTTTTGTTATAATGATTCCATGTCAGCTTGTACGCCTTCTGCAATTTTACTATTCTCTCTGCATTAGAAATTGTGCTCAATCCTGTGGGTTGGATGGCTTCTCCTAAATATTTGAAGTGACCTGCGAGATTTTTCCATATTGCGTTCGCAAGGTGATGTTTCCTGTTGATTTGGTATCCAGATTATTATTATTATTATTATTATTATTATTATTATTATTATTATTATCGTTAATTTCCCCTTAAGGAAAGCGTTAAAACACAATCCATTTTCATGGTTTTTTTCTTACACTTTCTTCTTACTTCCCAAAAACCTCTCATATTCACTATGCTTCCTCTTTCTCTCTTCTGTCCACTTCTTTCCTGTTTTTTCTCTTTGGGTGTTGGCTCAAATTTCTGTTTTCTGAGTTATTATTATTATTATTGTCTCATATGTTCTTCATATCATTGGGTACAATTCACCATTTCATCGGCATTTGTTGCAAGATGGAGTGGAGTTCTCTATAGCCTACTGCTAGGTTGAGGAACGAACGAACTATGGAGCAGGTCACTAAAATAACTACTTTCTGCATACTGGTATGCAGATTTTGGTGGAGCCCCAATTTATCGCGGTTGGTCTTCAGCGACTTCGGCAAGATCCCTGTGGAAGAGATTATGATAGGCAATACAGTGACAAATTCCTGTCACCACACTGTCGGATCTCTTCAGCCAGAGGCATGTATTTCGTCACTTTCTCAGCATAACTGTGCTGGTTATTATGCGAGTTAGGGACTGCGATATCTATTAGAAGAGTTTTCTTCTGCACTTTATCAATAAGAATAATGTCTGGCCTGTTTGCTGATATAGGTCTATCTGTGATCACTGACCTATCCCAGAGTAGCTTGTGTGTATCATTCTCCAGAACAGCATACGGAATGTATTGATAGTAACCTTACCTTACCTTAATTCCTGCCGCTCCTTCCGGAGCATAGGGCCTTGGCGAAATTTCTCCACGCAGTACGGTTCCTGGCCATTCTCTTCACTTGACTCCAGTTCTTGTCCACCTCTGCAATTTCATTTTCGATCATCCTCTTCCAGGTCTTCTTAGGTCGACCTCGCTTCCTGGCGCCTAGAGGATTCCAGTCTAGCGCCGCCCTCTCAATAGCTCCGTCCGGCTTCCTTAGTGTGTGACCAATCCAGCGCCATTTCCTCTCCTTGATCTGGATGCTAATCGGTTGTTGATTGGAGATGGTCCAAAGATCTTCATTTGAGATTATGTCCGGCCACCTCACATTCATGATGCGACGCAGACATCTGTTAATGAACACCTGTAGCTGGTTGTTGATCGGTTTTGTGACTCTCCATGTTTCACAGCCGTAGAGAAGAATCGACTTTACGTTGCTATTGAAAAGGCGGAGCTTGGTCTTCCTGGAAATGTTTCTATTTCTCCAAATGGGGTAGAGCTGGACAAAGGCACCATTTGCCTTCCTGATACGGCTTCGAACATCTTCCTCTGCTCCCCCATCATTTGTGACTATACTTCCAAGGTAGAGGAAGGACTCAACTCGCTCAATGTCCTTTCCGTTGACTGTCAAACTAGTCGTGATGTCAGAATTTATCCTCATCTCTTTGGTCTTGTTGGTGTTGATCATCAGTCCTGCACGTTCTGCTTCTCTCTGCAACCTCCCCAGCTTATCTTCTATGTCTCGGTACCGTTGTGCCATAAGAAAAATGTCGTCTGCGAAATCCAGATCTTCAAGCCTGTCATTTATACCCCCATTGAATACCCCTCTTCCGTCCTCCCATTACCTTCTTCATCACACTATCCAGGACCAACAGGAACAGAGTGGGGGAAAGGACACACCCCTGTCTCACTCCGGAACTGACCTTTAACTTTTCTGTTAATTTGCCTTCGTGAAGAACCTGGCACCCATACCCTTCGTACATCTCTTCCATGATTCTGATGATCTTTGTTGGAATTTTATATTCCTCGAGGGTCTTCCACATGATTCTTTGATTTACGGAGTCGAAGGCTTTCTCGAAGTCAACAAATGTGAGGTAAAGGGTATTCCGCCACTCCACACTCTGCTCCAGGATGATTCGGAGGGTGTTGATGAGATCCACACAGCTGCGATGTTGTCGAAATCCAGCCTGTTCCTTCCGAAGCCTTTTTTCTACGCAGTCTTTTATACGATTCAGGATGACTCTCGCCAGCACTTTGCTTGGAATGGACAGCAAGGTGATACCCCTCCAGTTGTTACAGTTTGTGGGTCCCCTTTCTTCGGCAACTTGACTATCAAAATTGATAGTAAGGCAGAACATTATTACTTAAGGAGTGCTTCTTTGCCAGGTTCAGATGGATTATCTTGGCTACTTGGTCATGCCTCTTCGAGTAGTACGTAAATGCAATTGTTGTACAGCCCCCTGTGATATGCTGGATGGTCTCCGATTCGCGATGGCATCTCCTACATTTGTCATCTGACATGTCTGCCTTAATGATGTATTTTAGGTAGTTTTTTGTTGCCACTACTTGATCTTGTATCGCGATCATGGACTCCTCAGTTTCAGGAAATAGATCCGCATGGGTCAGCCAGCTGTTCGACACATGTATGTCGACATATTCTTGACAGATCATACGGATGACGGCCGTGCAGTGCTTTCTGAGTCCACTGTCGAAGCTTGTTGGTTATTATTATTATTATTATTATTATTATTATTATTATTATTATTATTATTATGCTATGGTGACCACCTCGTGATGTAGGGTCTAGAATTCTTAGCTGTCGCCCCGGAGATGGGTTTGATTTCCGGCTCTGCCAAGAACTGTAATTCTGGTCTGAGAGCTGGAACGGGGTACACTCAACCTCGTGATTCCAAACTGAGAAGAAGTGGGTTCGATTTCCATCTCAGCCATCTTGGAAGTTGCTTTTCTTGGTTTCCCACTTCTACTCCAGGCAAATGTCGGAATGGCTCCTAACTTAAGGCCACGACAGCCTCCTTCCGAATACTCGTCTGGATTACAAATACACACAATAAATAATAATAATAATAATAATAATAATAATAATAATATCGTATGGCCTTCGGTGCCAGGTGCAAGCTTTGTTATTTCACGCCCAGAGGGTAGCTTGCTTGTCGAATTTCGTCGTTCTTTCGAACGCTGTGAAAGTCAAGGAGGTTTAGATATCCAAGCCGTCCGGGTGGAAGACGAGCAGCTAAGCCACTGCGCCATCACGCTCCCCAAATAAATAAATAAGTAAATAATTAAGAAATGCATAAATAAATAAATAAATAAATTATTTACCGTGACAAACAAATGAATAAATAATCTAACAAGCAAATGAATAATAAATTAATAAATCAATGAACAAATAAATAAATAAATAAATAAATAAATAAAGGAATGAGTGAATGAATTAATAATTAAATAATTAAACAAATGAATGAATATAAAAATATGTAAATATATTGATTAATAAAATAAGTAAATATATAAACAAACAAACGAATAAATAAATAATAAATAAATATATATAGGCTATATAAAATTAATTGATGAATAAATAAAATTTATAAATGAATAATAAATACAAATAAATACATACATAGAACATAAATTAATAAATAAAATGTATAAATAAATAGAAAAATTAGCATATGAATCAATAAATGACTGAATGAAAAAATATATGAATAAATACAGTGGTGTGAAAATTATTAGACTCGACACAGATTTCCAAAATTTCATTTTTACTTTTCACAGCTTAATGCACTAAATATGTTTGCAAGTTGGTGTAATTACTTCAAAAATTTAACCAAGAGTCTTAATTATACTGTATTTTCATTTAAGAAACTCAATGTAAAATGATTTTTTAGAATTTCTACTAACAGATGAGCTTCGCTAATGCAAAATGCCACAAGGTTTGTTTTGATTACAACACTCTACTTTCCGTGTGAATTTATAGCAGAAAGATTTGCGGTCTATTTTACTGATGATCCGCTTTTGAACCATTCAAAGATTTATGAACTATACATTGAAATCACCTAAATCACCTGACTAAGAGGGTACATTCCGAAGTCAATGAAAAATAGAAAACGGACCCAGCTCTGGTATCCCTCAGAATCCCCTATTATAAAAGTTTCCAGACGCAATTCCTTATGGGAAAAGATGAAACTCCACTGGGGAGAAAACAAAAGATGCCAGCAGTTGGTAAATAAAATTAGACTATATTGAAAAAGAAATTCTTTATTTGATTCTAATAATTTACACACCTCTGTAAATAAATAAACAATTGAATGAATCAATTATTAACGAAATGAAAGTATAAATAAATGAATAAATAAGTAAAGACTGGACAGAATCCAACTGCGACAGAATGTGTAATTTACCATCACACTGGTCATTGCTTGTCTAACATAATGCGAAAGCTAATAAACACTGGGTGTCTTTAGTCTCTAACAGAGACCAGCAATAAACTTGCTGAACGGCGGGCTAATTCCTAAAAATATCAATCGATAACTTTTTATTTCTGAGAGTAAAGCAAGTGGCAAATGCTTTTCGTTTCGAGTTAGAGTATAAGAAAGACTTTGAGTGTGTGTCGACGCGCGCGTTGGGCCAGAATTACCTCCAAACACCCTCCTAACAGCTTTTTCCTCCACTTTCCATCCCACTCTTTATCGCCGGCGACCCTAAATTGAACCTTCCTGCGCCCCTCCCTCTCTCCCCTCCGCCAGAAAACACATCATCTGCGCTGTTTTGTTGTTTTTCTTTTCTTCTACCATCCATTCTGTATTTTCCTTCTTCTCCTCCTTTTTTCTAGTGTGAGAAGACGGGGGAGGGAGACCACTTGGCTGAAAATGATGGGCATTTAGCGTTAAATTTCATTTGCTGGGTGTTACAGCGGGAGGGGGTTGGGGGTTGTGTGCCAAATGGCTCGTTAGCCGCTAGAGTGCGTGATGGATTGTCTGAAGGGGAACAACCCTTTACTGCTCAATACAACATGCAATAAACAGTTCAATAAATAATGATCCCAGACTGTCTTTCTCCCATGCTCTCGCTAACCCCTTCATGGTTAATGACCTAGTGTAATCAAGCAGCGGTGTGAACTTGATTTTGTGCGGCGAAAATCATCAGTGCTAACAAATTCATTTTCTTTAGTGCTGCCGCACGTCAGATATCTGCCACGAGAGTGCAGCAGTGAGCAGTTGGGCAAGATGGCGGCAGGCACCGAGGAAGCGTATTTTGTGCTTGAAATGGATTCACATCAGTCTGCCGTAACTTCCATCATAATGTTTGAGAATTTATAAACAGGAAATAGCAAATCCGATGGATCAGTCGTGGTGGGGTTGATGATCAGCAATTAATGTCATGGCCTCCACGCTTTCCCGACCTAACCCTATGCAATTTCTTTTGTGTGAGGTTTTGTGAAAGATTCAGTGTATACACCACCTCTACCAACAAACCTACCAGTACTGCGAGCTCCCATCAAGAGTGCCTTTGAACAGGTTGATTGGGACATGCCGCACCGAACGTAGGAAGAATTTGATTATCAACATGATATCTGCAGAATCTCTAGGGGGCACATATGGAGTACTTGTAATATGTCAAAAGAAAACCTTTGAGTTTGTCTATCTGTGTTAAAAGCCCTGTGACAATAGATCAAATAACAAGGCTACGGTACAGCTGACAACATCGCTTCAATCATTTATAATAACCCTGCATGTCATTTTCATAATTTTTATACCTTATTTGATATTCCAGGATATTTAGATGGAAGTAAGATGCTGTGGAGCCACGTCCTCTAGACATGTACACACGAGCCCTCTTAATTAGTTTAACTACTTACAGATGGAATATCGACAGAAAAAGTGCGCTCCGTTGACTCGTATCGTTAGTTCACACGTGTTTTGTCATTCATATGGACGTGTATCTGCAAAGCTTAGACGTTAGTGTTGCACGTTTGGTGAGTACTGTGATTACTGTGATTTTTGGTCATGCCTAGACAGCAATTCACATTGCGCGAACGTGTGTATATCCATAATTCGTATACGAAAAGCAGAAAATCTTATTCTGAAACGAGGCGAAAATTTCGAATAAAGTTTCCAGGAAGACCTGTGCCTAATGCCAGTACAATTAGGAGGCTCGCTAAATGATTCAGGAAACAGGCTCCGTAAATAATAAAAGAGATGACAGGCATTCTTTCATCAGAAGAAGTCAGGTGTGTGTTACAAGAGAGCGAGGACATTTTCAGCATCGCCTATGAGCACTGTAAGTACACATTGCTGAGCATGTTTGGTAAATGTGTGAAAGTGCGCACCATCACCGGCTGAACCGGGTACGTGCGCCCGCGATCTGCTCCAGTCACAGCCAGCTTAGCTTACCGTGTTTATCGGTGCGTACATAGATAATGACTCTGTATGTTAATTTGAAGCAGACAAATAACTAAGTCTTCCATTTACAATGAAAAAATGAAAATGAAATTTTTGGTCAAGAATGCCATTTCAAACGTGCTTACAGACCATACGGGCCTATGGAATGCTGAAAATCTTCAAAATATCAAAATTTTACGCTTGGGTAAACTAGGGAGAGATGGATCACTGTTTTCAAATTTTTTTTTGGAGACTACACCTTACCGTAAAAATAAAATGACTTTCATGGAAACTTTATGGACACACTATTTAGGAATAAAAACATAGTTTTATACAACTTTTATACAACTTTGTACCTGATCTAAGAAAAAAAGAATGTTTTAAGAATTTATTTTTCTTCAACCCTCCCTCTGAGGGTGGGTTAGATGACGTAATTGTGAGGGATAGAAAGGCCTAAAGTGAAATCACTCACCGACACTGTAACTTACTACCTCAACTAAAATTACGAATGTTTGATGCTTTTCAGTTGGTCAACACGATGTTTTCCAAAAGAGATGGGTTATTCCCTAATCCTGAAAAAAATTACATGATATTAATAAATACACTGGGATGACTAGTTTCGATCGTCAAGAGATCATCATCAGATCCATTACACTTAGGCCCTACAATTTATGTTAGAAAGTATGAGTAACAAGTAGTTCCGTGAAGAACTATAGGCCTACAGCCTATTCTCATATATCCAATTTATATTAATTGCTTCTATCAACATACACAATTTCAGTTTAATTGCTGTAATAGATTCGTAGATATTGAGAACCATCAAAATATTTCGGATGATCGCCATGTTGGATTTTTATATATGCAGGACTTAGAGTTATGTAACTTACTATTACATGATTATTGTGTGGGTGTAGTATTCAAACTTCAATCGCATGATTAGGATACAAGATATGAAGATCATATTTTAATATTTCGCACAGCTGCCATCTTGTTGTTATGAAAGCAATTGAAAGAAATTTGATGCCAGTGGCTTAAAACTTGTATAAGCATTTACCGTACAAAGTTTTACTGCGCTCGGATTGTTGAATCGTGAGAAACGTCCATTTCAATAGTTATATTTCGCGTCGCTGCCATGTTGGATTTGTGCTCACCAGGTAATTGAAAGTCCCATAGGTGAACTTACGTTAATTGCATCTATCAACATAAAAAAATCAGTTTGATTGTTATCGTAGATTAGTAGATATTGAGAAAAGTCTAAATATTTCGATTGGTCGCCATGTTGGATTTTGATATATGTAGGCCATAGAGTTATGCACTATTAGATGGCGATTTCTGCGTGGAATCATTATTCAAACGTTCACTTCGATCGCATGATTAATAAGTTACACAAGAAATAAAAACTTAATTTTAAAATAACGCACCGCCGCCATCTTGAGATTATGTCAACAATTGAACATAATTAGATGTCATTGCATTACAATGTGCATAAACCTTTGCTGTACCAAGTTTCACTGCGTTTGGATGGTTTAATCGTAAGAAAAGTCTATTTAAAAGTTTCAACTTCGCTTGACCGCTATGTTCGTTTTGTAGTCAACAGGTTTTTGAAAGTCCCATAGGTGTACTTCTAGTATAGTGCTCTTTATCACGATACAAAAGTTCAGGGTGATATCAGTAATAGTATTGGAGATATAGAATGCCGGTGAAATATTTCGCACAGCCACTATGTTGGATTGGTGAGACGTAATAAATTTTGAAGGGCACGGTCGGGGTCGGCTGAAATAGTACAATGACCTTACCGAGTTTCATTGAAATCGCTCCAGCCGTTTAGAAGTTATTAGGGACACACACACACACACACACACACACACACACACACACGAATCACACACGCACACACAGACACACGAACAAAAGGTGATCTCATTAGCCTATTTTTTCATAAAATGAAAATAGGCTAAACATATTTACAATATGTACAAATTTAGTTGTAGTAAATGAGTTGAGATAATTCAACTCGTCTATTATTTTTAGCTGTGTACTATGTGATGTTTTGTTAAATTACTGAAATTTTGGTGACTGATCTCCAAACTCGGTTGTTTGCAAGCTTGCAACATACTGTGTACATATTGTAAATATTTTCACCCATACTTTCTGACATAGGCTACATTGTAGTGCCTAAGCATAATGGAATGATGATCACTTGTCGCTTGCCACGGAGGGTGAGTGGTTATCGTGTTGGACTACTACCCCCAAGCTTGCAGGTTCGCTGCTGGCCGTGGTAAGTGATTTTTGAAAGGCGACAAAAATCACGAATCGCATGTCATACAATGTTGGCATGTTAAAGAACCCATTTGAATTCTGTAGGCCGTGTTCATAATGGCAAAAATTAATCTCAGGAGTTTCCGCCAACACAAAGTTCCTCATTTCTCTACTAGAAAGCGCTATAGTGTTAAGGAGCTTAGATATCTAACCTCCATGACTCTCATAGTGCTTTAAGGAACAACAAAATTCGACATGCAAGCTATCCTCTGGGTGGCAAATAACAAAGCTTGTACCCGGCATCCGAGGCCATACCATATTCTTCTTCTTATTGTTATTATTATTATTATTATTATTATTATTATTATTATTATTATTATTATTATTATTATTATTATTATTATTATCGCTTGGCGACCGAAACTAGCCATCCAAGTGTATTTATTAATCTCATGTATTTTTTTCAGGATTAGGGTATAACCCATATCTTTTGGGAAAAATCGTGTTGACCGACTGAAAAGCATGAAATTTTCGTTTACAAAGGCAACACTGAAAATGGCTTTTAACACCTTAATGTTCTTCTGAATTCGTCTACATGATGACCACATTTCGACTACCTCGTGATGTAGCGACTAGCATACTTGGGTGTCGGCCCGGAAGTCCCGGTTCGATTCCCTGCTCTGCGAAGAACTTTAATTCTGGTCTGAGGGCCGGAATAGGACACACTCAGCTTCGTGAGGCAAAATTGAATAGAGGTACTGTGGGTTCGAATCCTACCTCAGGTATCCTAGAAGTAGTTTCCCATTTCTACTCCAGGCAAATGCCAGGATGGTTCCTAACTTTAGGCTGCGGCAGCCTCCATAGCCTACCAATCCTCACTTCAATTACAATTAGCCTACACACACTAATACGAGCAACAATAACACAGGTTATCCAAAAATTTTAACACACATCCAATTACACGGGACAGATATGACTACGATGTCCAAGCCACTAAATGAAACAACAATAATAATAATAATAATAATAATAATAATAATAGTAATAATAATAATAATAATAATAGACTACTACTACTACTAATAATAATAATAATGATATTGATATTAATAATAATGTTGGTATATTGGCTTTCACGGCCCCTGAATTAAAACTCAGTATTTTTTCTAGGTTTACCTAGAAAAATTGCTGAGTTTTAATTCCCGAGCCGTGAAAGCCAATAGTCTATACCATCTCCTTGGAAGCCTTTATAGGGAGGTGAAAGGTTGCTTGAGCTTTTAACTCTCGCAGCTAGAGGCGCACGTGCGCTTCATAAGAAGGGAGGTAGTGCAGAGTTAGCTACCCCTGTGGGGGTCCGGGCGGGGACACCAAGAGCCCGCTGATGAGCCAACTTGGTGTTTCCAGACGAAACCCAACACAAGACACGGCATAAACCTAGAAAAATTGATGATTTTTAGCCTATTTTCAATTTTGAAAAAATAGGCTTATGAGATCACCTTTTGTCCGTGTGTGTGTGCGTGTGTGTGTGTGTGTGTGTGTGTGTGCGTGTGTGTGTGTGATTCGTGTGTGTGTCCCCCCCTAATAAAATCTAAACGGCTGGAGCGATTTCAATGAAACTCGGAAAGTTCATAGCACTATTCCCGGCGACCTCGACCGTGCCCTTCAAATTTTGTTAGGACTCACCAATCCAACATGGCGGTTGTGCGAAATATTCCACCAACATTCAATATCTCCGAAACTATTACCGATATTACCCTGACATTTTCTATGGTGATAGAGGGAACTACTATAAGTTCACTTATGTGACTTTTGAAAACCTGGTAACTACAAAACCAACATGGCGGCCAAGCGAATTTGCGACTTTTAAATAGACGTTTCTCGCGATTTGACCAACCAAACGCAATGAAACTTGGTACAGTATATGTGTATATACATGGTAATGCACCGACATCTAACTTCGTTCAATTGTTTACATAATCACAAGATGGCGGATGTGCGAAATATTTCACTGGCATTCTATATCTCTGAAACTATTAGCGGTAAAATCCTGAAATTTTGTACGGAGATAAAAGGCACTACTGGAAGTCCATCTATAAGACTTTCAAAAACCGGTTAACTACAAAACGAACATGGCGGCCAAGCGAATTTGAAAATTTTAAATAGACCTTTCTCGCGATTTAATGTTCCAAGCACACTGAAACCTGGCACAGGAAATATTTATACACATTGTAATCCACTGGTATCTAATTTAGTTCAATTGTTTACATAACCTCAAGATGGCGGCAGTGCGAATTTTAAAATTAAGATTTTATTTATTGTGATATAGTCATGCGATCGAAGTGAAAGTTTGAATAATGAACCTACGCAATAATTTTCCTTTAATGGTACAAGACTCTATGGCCTATACATTTAACAATCCAACATGGCGACCATCCGAAATATTTAGACGATACTGAATATCTACGAATCTATTTTAGTAATCAAACTGCATTTTTTAATGTTCATAGGGGCGATGAACTTACGTTTACCTATAGGACTTTAAATAACCTGGTGATCACAAATCCAAAATGGCGGTGACGCGAATTATAAATATTCACATGGACGTTTCTCGCAATTTAACCATCCGCGTGCAGTGAAACTTGGTACAGTAAATCCTTATACGAATGTTAATCCACTGGCATCTAATTTATTTCAATTGTTTCCATAACCTCAAGATGGCAGCTGTGAAAAATTTTAAAATCTCCTTGTTTTTTCTTGTGTCCTAATTATGCGATTGAAGTTTGAATGGTACACGTTCACAATAATCTGCATGTAACAGTACATAACTCTAGGACCTACATATATGAAATCCAACATGGCGACCATCCGAAATATTTAGTCGGTTCTCAATATCTACGAATCTATTACAGCAATCAAACTGAAATTGTGTATGTTGATAGTGGCAATTAACATAAGTAGGATATATGAAAATAGGCTGTATAGTTCTTCACGGAACTACTTGTTAATAATAATGTTATTGGTTTTACATCCTACTTAATAACTGCGGCTTTTCGAAACGCCGCGGTCCCGGAATTTCGCCCCGAAGGGGATCTTTAACGTGCCAGTAATTCTACTAAATCGTCGCACCCTCAAATGCCAGGATTCAATCCTGCGACCTTGGGAACAGCAGGCGAGAACGTTATTGTTGAGCCACGCAGCCAGCTAGCAACAATAACTTTTACCGCTGTGTTACGCAGTCGTTCTGAGTTTCCTCTTAAGAATCCTGGCGCAGTCAGTTGGCATTTCAGGATGGACAAATGTGAGGGAGTTGTGTCAGTAGATTTACTGGCACGTTAAAGCTCCCATTCGGGGCAATTTTCTGGCAGCCCAGCGTCCCTAAAAGCCACAGAAGTTAAAAGGAACGTAAAAGTAATAACATTTTATAATTTCTCTTAATATATGTGACCCAGGTCAGGGTAAGGAACTACTATATCATTTGTGTTACACCTCAAAGAACAACCCCTATTTTCATGGTTTGGCAATGCCCCCGAAAAGAAACGTGCCTGATTATTCATTTACAGAATCTACTAACACTATAAAAGCTCTTCTGTATTGCCTTGCAGCAGCATGAAGCCTTTAACTAGGGTCGCATTATTACCTTGTGTCATGTAGTGTTTATAAAAGCGGTAATTCCAACCTCAAAAGATGGCTGCAGCGGTCTCTGTTTCTTTTCCCTTATTATTTTAACGGGTTTTCTCAGAGCAGGAGAAGGGGGAGGGTAGTTAATTTAACTGGCTCTTCCTTACAAGTGCCATCTCCCTCATTCACCGGTAGATCAGAGCGTATAAAGGCGCCATGGCCCGCGGCTGCCTACTCAAAGAACAAGTGTATTTTGATGGCACTCTTGAGTGTGCAAGGAAATTATATTCGTATGCATGCAGGGCTTGAAAAAACAGCGACGCCAGGTCAAGCGGAATATAACTGTGGGAAGCAAGCAGACGTCTTGAGCGGCGGGATGGAAAATTCGGGCGTGCGAAGCGCCCTCTTCTGCTGACAGGCGGAACTAATGGTCCAACACGGGCCTGTAATGGCGGGGATCTATAGCTTAGCCCATAAACGAATGACGACAAGAGGGTGAAGTGGGGGGGTTGGGGGATAATATTAGCAAGTGTGGGATTTCACGGTTTCTCTTCCAGACAATAAACTTTAGTTTCACTTCGTTTAAGGCCCAAATCTCCTAAGGCTTTTCCTTCGGTGTAGTAATGCGCTGTATGAAAGCACACATGCAACACAAGAGGGTAATTCGTTTAAAGATTAGGGAAATGCTTGATGTTTCAAATTCGATCATCGAATAGTTTGACTATTCGAAATTTAAACAATCGATATATTAGCATTAGTGGACTAACTCGACTATTAAGGGAGGCTTGACTAGAAATATGAACAGCTAAATTTATCAACGAATCAGGTCCAAATGTTTATCACTTACCTATGCTCTTAAAAGAAATCATCACACTGAGTTTTAGCAAAATTTAGTAATTAATTTTTTAGTTATGTGCCTTTGTAGTTCAATTTACGATGCAGCACGAGAGAAACTCCTTACGTCACAGTTTCCTTTTCTTAAAGCTGAAATTCACAGAATTTGGCCTAAACACACACATAATTAATTGTTATTGATATTGTGCATTTTGGTTGTTAGACGATATAGGAGATATACATTTTTAATTTACCCTGACTTGAAACATTTGAAAAAATAATTTCACTGCTATTCCAATCAGCAAAGAAAAAGGTAGTAATTGTTACTTGACCCTAAAATGCAGAGTAACGTTTACCTCTTGCATGTACTGGAAGATGTACTGAAAGTTTCACATGAGTTTGATAAGAACTGTCACACAAGGAGCATTTTGCATGTGAAGAAATGTTGAAAAATATAAAACTGAGAAAACAGCAATTGAAAGTGCAGGCGAACATACTCAGATAACTGTTTTGAATTCACAAATGGCGCTCAGAGGAAGGACACAGGAATTATTAAGGGCAAAATCTACCCCCCCCCCCTTTTTTTAGTCAAGCCTCCCTTTAAATCAACAATCGAATGATCCGACAACCCAAGTCGAATCGTTCGAATGTTGAATAAATATAATAAACATAGAAACAAAGAGAATAAAATCATAAAGGGGAAGAGTTGATAGTAAAAATGATATTGGTTTTACGTCCCTTTTAACTACTCTGGCTTTTAGAGACGCCGGTGTGCCGGAATTTCGCCCCTAAGGGGATCTTTAACGTGCCAGTAAATCTACTGACACGGCTCCCTCGCATTTGCGCACCCTCAAATGCCACCTGACTGAGTCAGGATACGAACCTGCAACCTTGGGTCCAGAAAGCGAGTCGTTACCGTTGAGCCATGCATCCAGTCAAAGGGGAAGAGAAAGAAAGAAAGAAATGAAGAGATAGCAAGTTATTATTAGTCTTTATATTTTATGTTCACCATGTCATTGGGTATAATTGACTATTTCATCGGCAATTGTTGCAAGTTGGAGTGGAGTTCTTTATGTTGGTAGGTTGAGCAACGAACGAACTATGGAGCAATTCTTTAAAATTACTGGGGACGTAATGGTGCAGTGATCAAGTTGCTTGCCTCTTGCAAAGGTTGACTGGGTTCGATTCTCGACGGCCAATGCATGTGAGACTTTCGAAATGAAATGTCACATCCTGTGGTTTGAATTCCTGTGACTCACGGTCACAAGATTAATACAGTAGCAACGTACAACTTCCTTTCTTCTTAGATTACTGCTTTCTGCATACTGATATACAGATTATGCTGGAACCCCAACTTATTATTATCATTTTAACAACGTTATGCCTAACAATCAAACGAATTCCTAGTTCCGCCTAGTCAATACTTAATATTCAAAATCTTGTGATGTAATCACATGTCACAATCTACATAGGTACATGTTTCGATGCCTATATGCATTGGCATCATCATCAGCCTTACAGTGTATTGGCAGCACTTAAAAACACTTTGTAAATTACAGTAATAAAATGTTGACATAAAATCACACTCAAATAACTTATACACTGAAACACTTTAAAACACTGTAAAAGTTTTCTTAAAAAGTTTTTTTTTTTTAAATTATGGTAGGTAGGCCTACACATTGCAAAACTCTTGATGGTTTAATTGTCTCCCTTGAGGTTTTCAGAGTTCGGTTCATAATGTTGTCTCTAAAATTGGTCAAAGGTTCCCATTCCCAAGTAATTTGCGGCAAGAATCAAACAGAGCCGTGCTGTGTTGGATAGAAACTGTGAAATCGTGAAAACTAGGAAATCGTTTGATTATTATAGTAAGTCAATACGGAAAAATGGGTGACTCTATGAGTCAAAAAGAACGTAATTCATAACCAAGGAGCACGATTGAATCTATCAAACAGATTGCATCGCATTTGTTTTCTTCTCTTCCCAAAATCTTTTCATTCTCTCACTGTGATTTGTCTCCCTCTCTGCTGTGCTACTCTCATCCGGGGATTGGCAGCAAAGGGATGTATGTCCACCACAGCTCTGAAGCTAGGCCTGTCCAATAAAAGTTCGTCTCTCTGTTACGTTGATTTCTAGAGGTCATTTTCAATTACAATATCCATTTGTTCTTGAGACATGATTAAATATCCTTTTAGTGAGTATTGTACTGTCCAATCTTTGAATGAAAATCCACAGCCTGCTTCCAGTCCACTGACCGGGTCAAGGAATGGAATGAATGAAGCCCCCATCTAGCTGCGAGGATATGAACTGTGCCAGCTGCCGAAGCCTGTCACACTCCCCTGGGGCAATGATTAAATGAATGACAGATGAAAGGAAATGATAGTGGAGAGTGTTGCTGGAATGAAATTGTGACAGGGAAAACCGGAGTACCCGGAGAAAAACCTGTCTGCCTCCGCTTTGTCCAGCACAAATCTCACATGGAGTGACCGGGATTTGAACCACGGACCCAGTGGTGAGAGGCCGACCGTGTTGCCGCTTAAGCCACGGTGGCTCTTCCAATCTTTGAATATGTCCATGAAATTTCAATGGTAATTTTCAAATAAGTTAGTGCCTGATATTTTCTCGGAATGTTGGTATAACTTACTGTAAACCGTGAGACCTCCTTTTCATCAACACTCGCTCTATGCACACTGCACTAACGATTTTGATTTAGATTGTCTTGCTAAGTTATAGAAGAAAATTACACTTAGTTTTAGGTGTCAAATGAACAGAAGAGGGAAGTACGAAAAAGGATGAGGAGATAGAATACTGGTAGAGAGTCAAGGCAGAGAAGGCAAACCATACTGTAAAGACTTTCAAGCGTGGTCCATAATATTAGATAGTTATTATTATTATTATTATTATTATTATTATTATTATTATTATTATTATTGGCGGTCAATCCATGTGAGATCTGTGCTGGAAAAAGCGGAGGCAGACAGGTTTTTTCTCCGGGCACTCCGGTTTTCCCTGTCAACAATTTCATTCCAGCAACACTCTCCACTAGCATTTCATTTCATCTGTCATTCATTTAATCATTGCCCCAGGGGAGTGCGACAGGCATTGGCAGCCGGCACAGTTCATATCCTCGCCGCTAGATTGGGGCTTCATTCATTCCATTGCCGGACCCGGTCGGTCGACAGGAAGCAGGCTGTGGATTTTCATTGTCATTATTATTGGATATATAGCTGATGACCACGATGCAGTCGGAGGGAGATAGAGCAAGTTTGAATCACGAACTCGTACAGTATATGACGACCATGTGATTAAGTTGGTCGTGGGGAGCTTGTTTGCGTGTACCGCTGTATTCATTAGGCTGCCATAAACACCAGAGCAAGCCTTCCAAATTAGTCGCACACACACACGCACGCGCACGCGATCGATGAAACGAATTAATGATACTTTAACACACAAATAAATTAGATTATACCCATACGATCTTGTACAGCACGGCGTATTCCACCCTCGATTACCCAGCATAGGGCTGGAGGGCTCATAATCAGTGTCCAGACTTTTTAGCCTATTCTTATTAATGAAACAAGTAGTTCCGTGAAGAACTATATAGCCTATTTTCATATATCCTACTTATATTAATTGCCCTATCAACATACAAATTTTCAGTTTGATTGCTGTAATAAATTCGTAGATATTAAGAACCGTCTAAATATTTCGGATGGTCACCATGTTGGATTTTTATATATAGACCTTATAGTTATGTAGGCTACTATTTCATGAGGATTATTGTGTAGGTGTATCATTCAAACTTCAATCGAATGATTAGAACACAAGAAATGTAAAAAAAAAAAAAAAATGAGATTCTAAAATTTCGCTCGGCCGCTATCTTTTGGTTATGAAAATAATTGAAATGAATTAGATGCCAGTGGATTAAAATTTATACAAGCATATACCGTACAAAATCTCAGTGCACTCGGATGGTTAAATCGCGAGAAACGCCCATTTGAATATTCAAATTTTGCGTCGCCACCATGTTGTATTTAAGCTCACCAAGTTATTGAACGTCCCATAGGTGAACTTATGTTTATAGCCTCTACACACATACAAAATTTCAGTTTGATTGCCGTCATAGATTAATAGATATTGAGAACCGTCTAAATATTTCGGATGGTCGCCATGTTGGAGTTCAATGTACAGTATGTAGGCCATAGAGTTATGTAGGCCTACTATTATACGAGGATTATTGTGTAAGTTCATTATTCAAACGTTGACTTCGATAGCATGATAAGAACACAAGAAATAAATAAAAAAAATAAAAAATTCGCACTATCTTGAGGTTATGTAAACAATAGAACTAAATTAGATGTCAGTGCATTGAAATTTGTATAGTCATTTGCTGTACCACGATTCACTGCGTTCGGATGGTTATATCGCGAGAAACGTCTATTTAAATGTTTCAACTTCGCATGGCCACCATGTTCGTTTTGTAGTTAACCGATTTTTGAAATTCACATAGGTGAACGTTGGTAGTGCCCTTTATCGCCGTACAAAATTTCAGGGTGACAGGAGTAATAGTTTCGGAGATATAGAATGCAGGTGAAATATTTCGCACAGCCGCCATGTTGGGTTGGTAAGACGTAATAAAATTTGAAGGGTACTGTCTGGGTCGGCCAAAATAGTACTATGACTTTACAGAGTTTCATTGAAATCGCTCTAGCCGTTTAGAAATTATTAGGGGTTGGGGGCACACAAACACACACGGACAAGCTTAGTAGGGGGGCCCATTACATTCCCCAAGTACAATTCAAAGGTCAACAGCTAAAATATTACACCCAACCAGGATATTTGGGTGTTGTGCTGGATCACTCTTTGACATACAAAGAACATCTCCGCAGAACAGCAGCTAAAATCAGAACACGTAACAACATCCTTCACAAACTCTATGGTACAAGTTGGGGAGCAACTGCGACTGTCCTTCGCATAACTGCTCTCGCCTTAGTATGCTCGGTTGCTGAATATTGTAGCCCCGTATGGATCAATAGTGCACATGTAGGAAAAGTTAATGTCCAGTTAAATGATACAATGAGAACTCTCAAATCCACACCATTCAATTGGCTACCAGTATTATTCAACATTCACCCTCCTCCCATGCGAAAGCTAAAAGCGTGCATTTCGAATCGTAAACAACTTAATTATCTCGGCTTAACCCTACAGACTAGGCTACAGGATACACATAAAATTACGAGCTACTGCGGCAGTGAAAGCAATATACGACATTAACCCTGCGTTACTCGCGCACGGTCTCACGGTCCGGGCGTAGGTTGTTTTTGTCATTACATAGCCAAAGTTGGCTAAAATTGCGGCGAGGCGGTATAGCTTCCGTTTCCAACCCCCTAACCCCACCCCTACTCTTTCATTCAGTCTGCGGTGTGACCTTGAGTTGTAACAGTGCTGTTTTCTCCAAACCCGGTCTGTCATTCCGTGCGTGAGTAAATGTGTTTGTGTGGTTTTTCAACGTCTTAGTATAGACTGTTATGTCTAAATCCTTAACAAAATGGATCATAATGAGGAGAATAGGATACTTCGTCTACTAAATGAAGTGTAAGTGAACCTGATATATTTGATGATTTTCTGGAAGATACAGATTCAGACTAAAAAGTGTCAGTGTGTATGTGTAAAAGTGTCAGATGTTTACAGAGTTGGCATTATGCTAACCAAACAGATTTCTTTACATTCACGTTTCCTAAGATGTCATTTTCAAAAGCAATGTTGTTTGATAAGTAAAAAGGTTTTTCAGTTATTAGTTCTTTAGTTATACGTTTTTAGTTGATAATTACACATATTATAGGCTTGTACGTACGTAAAACAGTTAATTACCACTAGCATACTTCTATACGTCTTATGTATAGTCTATTAGAGTTTGCCAAAAATATCAAAATGTGTTCATTATAACCAAATTTTAACACGAAAAGAAAACACGGTCTCTGAGTCCGTGCGTGGGCAATGGTGTAACTGTGTTAGCGTGGGTAACGCAGGGTTAAACTTCTCAACAAACTATCTCTGAAGACTGCCATGGCTTTATTCGATGCCAAAATTATTCCAATTCTGACTTAACGGGATAGAGATTATTTGGGATAGGCTGACGAAAACCGACCTAAGGACGTTGGAAAAAGTCAAAGAGCGCTTTATAAAAATAACCATGGGAGTATCCAGGTACACACGATCTACATTAGTTTACGAACTATCTAAAGAAACTATGCTTTTATCTATGCTACTTGCGCCCACGCCAGCCTTCAAAGAGGTAGTCAGAGAACACATAGCAAATAAAAAATATATTTGGATGGAAATTTACACCACGGACTGTAAATAAGCAAATTATCAGCTCAAACATCTTGTTACCAGATTTGCAGTGCATGGTTTCCATCACAAGTGTTGTAGGACCATACGTTTTCATGAGCCATGCGTGGACTGTGTTTGTCGTATGTGTGGAAAACTCAGTGAGAGATATCACGTGATGGGTTGTACAGATAGAATTTTATCATTGTGTCAATTCTGTTGTGAATCAACTTGATTATGTATATAACTGGCTATTTGGCTGCATTATTAAATTATTATCTAAAAGGGGAATGGTCAAAATGCGCTGCAAATGATCTCTTACCCATTCATCAGGTCTGTAATCCACAGAAGCAAGGGAGATTAAAATCTCGATATTCGTCATGGCAACTAGGTAAGACACTAGTTGAATCAAAGTTCAATATGGACGAAACTTGGCGAGAAGAATGGACTACATCAAACCCTGATCAGCTAGGATCTCTGCAGGAAACCTCCTGGTTTCAAACTTCCAAGAAGGATATGGACGTCACTGAACTGAGTGCGGACCGGTCACAGAAGATGTGACATTTGGCTCCACAAATGCAGGAAAATTTCTAGTCCTCAGTGTGATTGTGGCGATGCAGTGCAGACAATCCATCATATTGTGTCGGAAAGCCCTTCACGGTCCTTCAAGGCAGGATATGACGACCTGCAGAATGCAAGTGATGATGCAGTGGAGTGGATTACGTCTCTGGTCATTCAACTGTGAATTTTAGTGATCATGAATAGTGGATGTTATTGCATATTTCATTTATTACTTGTATATATTGTATATAGTATTACTGTATCCTCTGTATGTCGTACGAAATATATATTGCTTGTATGGATAATAATCGAACTATCATTTCAATAGGCGTCTTCGGTGGCGTAGTTGGTAGCATGCTGAGCTTCTATGCCCAAGATCGCGGGGTCAAACCCGGTCGAAGTCATCGGATTTTTCAAGAGCGTTAACATCCCTCAGTATGCCTTCCTTTAGAGGGGAAGTAAAGCCGGCGGGCCCATGTCATAGATTTATGGCACGTAAAAGAACCTTCCACTAACTACAATTGTGTGAAGCTAAATGTGTAGGTTAGATTTGATTGATGTTCTATTAAGTTCCAACGTTTGCCGCAAGGTGCTGGTTGCGGTAGTATCTAGTAGCCAAGTTCACAGCTAGGTGTCGTTGACGGTAGCATTTGGTAGGAAAAGTAGGAACTACATGAAATTGATCGTCTGCAGTCCTCACCTGAATTACAGATAACACACACCAATACAGCCATCACAATTAACACCGGTTATCAGACAGATTCTACACACACACAAAGTAAACGGGGCTACATGACCGCGTTGTGACAGTCCCTATAACTGAGGAACCCACCAACATCATTTTAATAATGAACACAACTACCTTACTGTATGACTGAGCCTCCCCCGCTTGAAGAAATTCCTGAGTACGCCACTGCGCCAAGTCTGTTATCATAAGGGTAAGAATATTAGATGATAGTGTGAGCCAAGGTTAGCGATAATGAAGTTTCCTAGACAGGTCCTACCCACACCAGTACACTGGGCTGATAACCACGATGTCCCAAGCCTATAAACATAGTTGCCAGTGTGTGCCAAGGTTAGCAGTAATGAAGTTTTCCTAGCTAGGTCCTAAGAGGTCACACAGCACTGCTGAACAGTTCGTGTCGACCTTACCTCGCATGACCTGCGCGCGCACTATCGCCATACCACATCTGTGCACGTATTAAGGGGAGATAATTGAATTAATTGTGTTTGTGCGCGCCACCAATAATGTACTTGATACACAGCTACGACGGGGACAAAGAACCACGAATGATAAATTAATTTTATGGCTGGATAAATAGGACGCAAGTTAGAAGCACGCGAATCATATAAACTTCATTCCCCTCTTTATTGTAGCTACTGTGATATATATCAAGTTGCTATTAACATAATACCCCTCTAACAGCTCATTCTACCCACTGTATGCGATGAAACTCCGATACCGGCCGCAAATTGGTGGTTCACACATCGATCTGGACAGAGAAAAAATAAAAATAAAAAAGCTATACTCAGACAATAATGAGTCATGTTTCATATTGCATTAGGATATACATTTTCGTGTTTCTAATCTTATCCTTGCTGAATCTTATCTTCCCTAAACACAAAACTAATATACATTAAGGTAATATTCTGCCCCCACAAATACAAAGGAGCAAATCATCAATCACTCTATTTTGTTCCTGTGTTATACTAGTATCATTTACATATTACCCTTATCAAGTGTATGGAATCTTAAATTGTAACAGACTTGTGGAAATGAAGGATTTATTCACCCTGATATATCACGCTTCTGAAAACAACAATCGTATCATTAAATTTCTTTCACTCGTCGTTAATGAGCGTAGCAAGTTATTGATACTCATCAGTTGAACTGCTAGTGTATGCTCTATAACAGGCTTGTCCAACTCGAGCCTATTGGGCAAGGGCTCGACCCCGAACAGGTTCCGCTACCTTACTGCTTCTCTCTCTCTCTCTCTCTCTCTCTCTCTCTTCCCCATTATGTTTGCCGGCAAACAGTGAAGTTCCGCATCAGTAAAACTAGAATTTTGTTCAACAAAATGGGAAAACTTATTTATGTCCGACCCTGGCGAAATGTAAATATTATATGTCAGAAAACTGTACTATTATGAGGCTCATTTATTTATTTATTTATTTATTTATTTATTTATTTGTTGATGGTACACAACATGGCTCAGTGTGCGCCCCAATAATAGTGCACCTACACAGTAAGATACATTTCCTGATATGTCTGCATTAAGTATTAATATCTTAAAGTAATTCTTAAAACTAGGAAGTTCACACAGACCAAAATGCATAGTAGTAAAAAGATAATATAAAAACTAAATCTAAATTTGATTTAATGCCAAATATAAAAACAAGTTTTGAAATTATTACATAATAAACTAAAAGGTAACATTAATAACTAGGGAACAGGCCTATCAACATATATACATTGTTGATTCTGTTCTGTGTGATAATTTTATTTCAAGTATGAATTAGAGTGACAGGATTATAATTTCCAAGAACCGTCTGATTGAGAGACAGAAATCTAGTTTCCTGTTTACACGAACCGCATCGTTGTAAATACTGCAAAGCCTCCATACAGGTGAAATGTTATGTGAAATGGTATTGGTTATATCATTTTTAGCCTACTTTCGATTTTTGCAAAAAATGAAAGTAGACTTATACGATCAACACAGGGCGAAAAAAGTGTGTCTGTCTGTGTGTGAGTCTGTGTGTGTGTGAGTCTGTGTGTGTGTGTGTGTGTGTGTATGTGTGTGTGTGAGTCTGTGTGTGTGTGTGTGTGTGTGTCTGTGTGTGTGTGAGTGTGTGTACTCTGAATGTCGGTCCCCCCCTATCAATTCGAACACGGTGAATGCGAATTGAACGAAATTTGGTACAAAGGTAGCACTAGCAAAGGACACCTCAGTGTCATGTTTTATATCACCGCCATCTTGACGGAAACGTAATGGCGGCCACACAAATGTTCAAAGCTTAAATCCAATTACGACTAACCTAATCATCCGATCTCTACCAAAATTTTCAACAACATACCTTTATGGGGGGGGGAGCATCCTTTGACCAAACCAATAGGCCATCAGCGTAATAGTTTGCGGATGGCGGCCATCTTTGTGTGAAAATCGATTCCCCCTATTAATTCGAACACGGTGCAACCGAACGGAACGAAATTTGGTACAGAGGTAGTACCAACAAAAGGCACCTCAGTGTCATGTTTTATATCGCCGCCATCTTGACGGAAACGTAATAGCGGCCACACAAATGTTCAAAGCTTAAATCAAATTACGACTAACCTAATCATCCGATCTCTACCAAATTTTGCAACAACATACCTTTATGGGGGGCGCATCTTTTGACTGAACTAATAGGTCATCAGCGTAATAGTTTACGGATGGCGGCCATCTTTGTGTGAAAATCAATTCCCCCTATTAATTCGAACACGGTGCAACCGAATGGAACGAAATTTGGTACAGAGGTAGTACTAACAAAAGGCACCTCAATGTCATGTTTTATATCGCCGCCATCTTGACGGAAACGTAACGGCGGCCACACAAATGTTCAAAGCTTAAATCAAATTACGATTAACCTAATCATCCGATCTCTACCAAATTTTGTAACAACATACCTTTATAGAGGAAGCATCCCTTGACCAAATGACTAGGTCATTAGCCTAATAGTTTGCGGACGGTGAAACCGAATGGAACGAAATTTGGTACAGAGGTAGCACTAGCAAAGGGCATCTCAGTGTCATGTTTTATATCGCCGCCATATTGACAGAAACGTAATGGCGGTCACACAAATGTTCAAAGTTTAAGTTAAATTACGACTAACATAACCATCCGATCTCTACCAAACTTTGCAACAACATTCCTTTATGGAGGGAGCATCCTTTGACTAATCTAATAGGTTATTAGCCTAATAGTTTGCGGATGGCGGCCATCTTTATGTCAAAATTGATTCCCCCTATTAATTCGAACACGGTGGAACCGAGTGAACGAAATTTGGTACAGAGGTAGCACTAGCAAAGGGCACCTCAGTGTCATGTTTTATATCGCCGCCATCTTGACAGAAACGTAATGGCGGCCACACAAATGTTCAAAGCTTAAGTTAAATTACGACTAACATAAGCATCCGATCTCTACCAAACTTCGCAACAACATTCCCTTATGGAGGGAGCATCCTTTGACCAATCTAATAGGTTATTAGCCTAATAGTTTGCGGGTGGCGGCCATCTTTATGTCAAAATTGATTCCCCCTATTAATTCGAACACGGTGGAACCGAATGGAACGGAATTTGTTACAGAGGTAGCACTAGCAAAGGGCCCCTCAGTGTCATGTTTTATATCGCCACCATCTTGACTGAAACGTAATGGCGGCCACACGAATGTTCAAAGCTTAAACAAATGACGATTAACCTAATCATCCGATCTCTACCAAATTTTGCAACTACATACCTTTATGGAGGGAGTATCCTTTGATTAATCTAATAGGTCATTCGCCTAATAGTTTGCGGATGGCGGCCATCTTTGTGTCAAAATCGATTCCCCCTATTAATTCAAACACGGTGAAACCGAATGGAACGAAATTTGGTACAGAGATAGCACTAGCAAAGGGCATCTCAGTGTCATGATTTATATCACCGCCATGTTGATAGAAACGTAATGGCGGCCACACAAATGTTTAAAGCTTAAATCAAATTACGACTAACATAACCATCCGATCCCTACCAAACTTTGCAACAACATACCTTTATGGAGGGAGCATCCTTTGACCAATCTTATAGGCCATTAACTTAATAGTTTGCGGATGGCGGCCATCTTTATGTCAAAATTGATTCCCCCTATTACTTCGAACACGGTGGAACCGAATGAACGAAATTTGGTACAGAGGTAGCACTAGCAAAGGGCACCCCAGTGTCATGTTTCATATCGCCGCCATCTTGACGGAAACGTAATGGCGGCCACACAAATGTTCAAAGCTTAAATCAAATTACGATTAGCCTAATCATCCGATCTCTAGCAAATTTAGCAACAACATACCTTTATGGAGGGAGCATGCTTTCACCAAACTAATAGGTCATCAGCCTAATATTTTGCGGATGGCGGCCATCTTTGTGTGAAAATCGATTCCCCTTATCAATTCGAACACGGTGAAACCGAATGGAACGAAATTTGGTACAGAGGTAGCACTAGCAAAGGGCACCTCAGTGTCATGTTTTATATCACCGCTATCTTGACGGAAACGTAATCGCGGCCACCCAAATGTTAAAAGCTAAAATGTAATTACGACCAACCTAATAATCTAGTCTCTACCAAATTTTGCAACACCATATCTTTATGTGGGAAACATATTAAGACCAAACTGCAAGAACATCAGCCCAATAGTTTGCAGATGGTGGCCAAGTATGTGTGGAAATCGATTCCCCCTATCAATTCAAACACGGTGAAACCGAATTGAACGAAATTTGGTACAGAGGTAGCACTAGCAAAGGGCACCTCATATTCATGTTTAATATCCCTATAGCACGTTGTATTTCAACAAGCTACTACAACCAACATTCAATCATACTCCTTGAAAAGGACAAAGAGTTATAACAATACCCATGCATTTAGGAGAAAGTAGGCTATATGTTCTTTACTGAACATCTTGTTGAATGTTATGGTTGATCTTGTAGTTAAGCGAGGGATGTTGAAATCTAGGAGCGATAAGAAAAATGGTAGTACAAGTTTTCATTATGATACAGTTTCTCCCACCAATCAGAGCTCAAGAAACAGTTGTGTGACCAATTAGGTGCGCATCTGTGCTCACTTCCATGGCCCCCTATTTTAAATGTCACTGCATGGCGAATGTCATAGTGAGGTATTCCAGGAGGCCATGGTCAAATACAAAGTATTCTCTGCGTCTCATGCGCTCTGTTCAATACATAAAACACAATGTGGCCAAAACCGGTACTAATTAATGTACATTTTATTGACTTAAGGTTTTAATTCTCATAATATACGAGGGCTATTCCAAAACTAAGGTCCGGTAAAAAAAACATCCACAATCAAAATTGTTTCCAAAACAATTGTTTTATTGACATTCCTTACGTCTTTCTCTATTTTTCTACATAATTTCCGTACTTATTTATACATTTGTCACATCGTTCCACAAGCTTTTGAATGCCTAAGTCGTAGAACTCGTCCGCCTGCGAAGCTAACCAGTCTTTAACAGCTTCTTTCACTTCATCATCTGTGTCGAAGCGCTTGTCACCAAGAAACTCTTTTAGGTAGCGGAACAGGTGGAAATCACTTGGCGCCAAGTCCGGACTGCACGGTGGGTGATCCATCTGTTCCCATCCAAATTTCTTGATTAGAGTTTGCGTGTCATTCGCAGTATGGGGTCTGGCATTGTCATGCAACAACACTCCAGACGACAAACGACCACGTCGCTTATTCTGGATTGCACGTCGAAGTTTATTCAGGGTAGCGCAGTAGACGGCTTTATTGTTCGTTGTCCCTGAAATAGTGAATCGTCGATCTTCACGAATTTTGTCGTCAACCGCATGAACCAACTCGTCTGAAATCACTGATGGTCTGCCAGAGCGGGGTTCATCGTGCACATTTTCCCGTTCTTCATTAAAGGCTCGCACCCACTTGTGCACTTTACTGTCACTCATTATGTTAGGACCGCACACTTCAGTAATCTGCCGATGAATTTCTGCCGCAGAAATGTTTCTTGCAGACAGAAACCGTATCACTGGCCTTACTTCACAATCGGCGGGCTGATTGTCTTAAACATTGTGAACTGACACTATCAACAGCACACATCAATAGTAACAACGCTACTGGCGGCTTTTGCCACGCAAGCCATGCCAGGAATCGGCGCGCATGCGTGTTTTGCCCTTGGCGCCGCTTTCAAATATTTACGGCGAATCGGATCTAACTTTTGGAATTAACCTCGTACATATATAATTGGTATATGATGCAAAAACCATACCTCAATGGTTGAAAACACACAAAAGAAATTCCTAAAATATCTACATTTAAAAAGAACAGCCACCTATCGTCACTTGATACCATATTTTGATGTAAACAGTTCAGAAATACGAAGAGAAATAGATGATATAAAATTCCTTTTCAAAATGATAAACAATTCAATAGAAGATTCCGTATTCCTTTTTCTCTCAAATTTCCATGGTTCACGCATCAATTCAAGGAACAATATCACATTTGAAATATAAAAAACAGAACTTCTGCCCACAAAAATTCACCGCTGAAGAGACTATGTTCTTCAACAGTGTTGTCGAAGAAATAATGCCATAGATTTTAGTACTTCCTTGCCAGTCTATTTGATGGAATTTCTAACCACTCTCCAGATATATTGTTTCAAACTTTGCAAATTGTAAATCATGAATTCTTACTGTGTCATTCTACCTAGCCAACCTTGTATTACATCTGCATTATACTGTCTTAATTTCACACAGTTATTTTAATGTTTACCTCTACTTTTATTTAGTAACTGTTTAGTTTTAAGTTAGTATAAGTTACAAGATAACATACAGTGTAATCTGTATGCCACTGCAATTGGGATGAGAATCCTGTTGTGCGTATATAAAAACATAAATAAACACATAAATAAATACATAAATAAATAAATGTAGAGAAAATCTCTGAGACCATGAGGAAACGGAGGCTAATATTTCTTGGACACCTCTACAGAATGGACAAATCCAGTTATTTGACTACTTCTGAAACAAGAAGACCACTACATCATGGATTAAAGAAACTCGGAAAGACCTTGAAAGATCTAACATTCCGGAGGCCCAAATGTTAAAAGGGATACGTTTCGAAACAGTATACACGATCTGGAAGAGCTTCAAGTCGAGATGAGTGCCACAAAGACCGGAAGAGCTTGGACGGTAAACCAACGGCAGCAGCACTGCGAACGTAGGAAGGAGTACTGGAGGCAGAGGAAATTACTGACAAAGCAGAAATAGTGAAATTGTAGCGTGATCCTATGTGGTCAATTCGCAAATAAATAAATAAATAACAAAAGGCGAAATAGAAGAGTTAGAGAAAAAGGAAAGAAGGATAATCAGAAAAATATTGGGACCATTAAAAATAGAAAGTGGAGAGTTCAGATACAGAAAAAATGACGACCTCTACAAAAGTAAAAAAAATATGAAAAAATCCTCGACACGATTAGGAAAAGTAGGGTTAAATACTTTGGACACGTAATGAGGATGAATAACACCAGACTCACAAAACAAATTTTCAGTCATGTATACAAAAGCAAGAATGGTAATCAATGGGTACAAAGTATAAAAAAGGGATATGGAAGAGATGGAAGTAACAATAGATATTATTCCGGACAGACCACTTTTCAGAAGTATGATCAAAAATGTCAAGGGTTTCCAGGAGAAGGAAAAGAAGAAGCGGGTTAACATCGGGACGGAAGGAAGAAGAAGGAGACAAAGTGAAGTAATGAAGAACTACTGGAAAGCAAGAAAGGATAAAGGAAATAAGAGACAGTGAATGCAATGGGTTATTTTACGCGGGCCTAAGATGGTCAAAATCGAGGAAAGAAGAAGAAAAACAAAAAATAACAGAAACTGCTTTGATATCTGCATTTTACAATAAATAGTAAAAGTATCTCAGTTTGAAAGTGATACCATGGAATTGAAAAAGTATAGTTGATTTTCAAAATAAATTGAACTCAAAGTCGAGATTACAGTGGTTTGTTGACATACGAGGACTCAATGAACATACACTAAATAGTATGTAACAGCGAATATTTTATAGTACCGCACTTAATACTGAAAATAAACTAGAATGTTTAATATCAGGGAATTAGATGGGTTTGCTCTAGTTACACCGTATTCATTCTCATGATCATCCTATCCTAAGGGGTAGAGGATCTAGCTAGATGTGTAAAAACAGCCACTCTTTCACTGCTTTGCAGAGGTATATTATGATCACTGAACCACGCCCGTTCCCTCGATCGAATGGAGTAATAAAGATGCAAATAGAACCGGGATAGCAACGCGATTTGTATAACCATCAAAGATAAACAAACGAAGTGTTTGCGCATATGTTATATTTTATACGTGAATACTTTTTTAATATAAATTGATATTCGCTTGAAATTTTAAAAAGCGAAAAAGAATAATTTTGAATCATTTTACGATAGCTTGAATCTCTCTTTAAATATGAATATCGCTATAGTAAACGTTGTTGTAAACGGTTGATGTATCATGCAGATATTTGTTTTAAAGTGGATTTTTCTATATGACAAATGTTACTGTGGAATGTCAAACATAACACTAGAGAGGATACATCATAGCGTCATTTGTCTGTGCTTTGCACAGTCATGTGTACCTTAGTGTAACACATTGAGATCTCTGATGCAGAATTTCTTTTTTTATTTTCTTTTTTTTTAGATTTTTCATACACCAAAAAGTTCTCTCACATGTATTGAACTCGGAAGTTTGAAATTAACGGCCACTAGCAACCCACCCCGGCTTCGCCCGGGAACAGTTACGAATGCATTACGTGATAAGCGCTTTTTATTTTTCGATGTCAATGAACTACGACCTATAACCGTTTTACGTCTCGGCATGATGGGTTAAAATCACTGACTGGACTATTAATTATATTATCATGGAGATGCATGAGCAACGAATTCTTGTCTGGTGTAATTTAAGAATGGCGAGGTGCATGAAATACAAATCCCACTTCCGTCCTATCTTAACTTGACTGTGTATTCTGCGGAGCGAAAAGTTCACAGGCGAAATGAAGAAAAGCCGAGTTATACTTCCAGGGAAACCCAAACACAACCACTCTTCTCTGAGATCTTAACTCAACACGACTCGATGGTTTGCTGCTGGCTGTGTCTGGGGGTAATAGGCTCGCCAGCTAGCGAGGCTGTAACTGGGGTGATAGGCTCGCCCCTAGCTAGCTCGTAAACTGTCGCCTCAGTAATTGAATGGAGATAGTTGGAAGAAATGAAAACGTAAGAACACTTATAGTGGGCGATGTATTGAAGATAGAGATATGTTCTCGGGATTCTTTTAGAACTTTTCATGCTGAACAATTCTTACACTCATAGTATATTGATATTTTTAACGGTTTGCCCAGCGTAAGCTTAAAAAGCTCACGGACGCCAGTTTTTTTCGACTTTTTCACTGAAATCGGTACTGCTTGGCTTCCTTTGATCATAAATAAATAATTTTGTACATAAACATTCCTCGAGATAACCTTTACAGAATTGTGAAAACCGCATCAAAATCCATCCAGTGGTTCTCGAGATTACCCGTGACATCCAAGAATCGGGGACTTTGTTTTACACTAAGTAGAGGTAATAAATACGAGGACCGTAGCCTATTTCTGTTCTACCTCCGATCATCCACTTAAGTAAAGCATATCCATTTTCTCTTTTATCTGTGTAAAAATTAGTTTTAAGATTATTTTAATATTCAATCTACGCTGACGAGGGTGTCATTGAACACAGAAACATGTACGTATAAGCAGTAATTAAACTACATTCTTTAGTGTTTTGAATTACATAGTACTATCAATCAACAGGTATATTAATTATTACCATTGTCATAATGATTAATGTTTACGTATTTTGTAAATACAGCAGGATATATGAAAATAGGCTATTTTGTTCTTCACGGAACTACTTGTTTTACCCTAATATTCATTCCATTCCTGACCCGGTCGGAGACTGGAAGCAGGCTGTGGATTTTCATTTCATCAATGTATCAGAAAGTATACAAGACAACAGCTCTAAACCTTGCACAAGTATAGTACCTGACATTCTAGATTAAATTGGAGTGACTGCTGCCAACATGATTCTATGCCTGCTGATAGGTCGAAATTTTAAATGCATGTAACTTCTATACTAACAAATGTATTTCAAACAAGTTTCGTATGTGGTTTGTGTGCCATAACTGATATGACTATGCGTATTCTGAAGAGCAACCAGGGCGGCCAACAGTTAACAAATGCTCTCTCTATCCTAATATCAATATATCAGAAAATATATAATTCAACAGCTCTAAACTTTGCATAAGTATAGTACCTGACATTCTACATTAATTTGGAGTGACTAATATACGTCAGTGCTGCCAACATGATTCTAAGCCTGCTGATATGCCCAATTCTTAAATGCATGTAACTTCTATACTAATTGATTTCCTTCAAAATTTGCACGCAGGAACCCGCTAGTAAGAGATTACTGTTACAAACTACTTCCCGATTTTATGACCCCTTGGGACTTTTAACACCGGTATCGATTATTGGGAAAATACTGTTCCAAGAAACCTGGTGCAAAGAGATTGGATGGGACGAACTCTTACCACATGATGTAGGCGTGCGTTGGCATAATTGGATTTCGAGTCTTTCACAGTTATCGCAGCTACAGATTCCTCGATGGATCGGCATTTCCGAAAGAAGCAACAGTGAAATTCACATCTTCTGCGATGCAAGTGAAAGGGCCTATGCCGCAGTATGCTATGTCAGGACCACTCAAAGGCATAGTGTTATCGTCCGTTTGGCTTGCAGCACGTTACACTTGGAATTCTGCTCAGACATGACTTCGGACACGTTTCTCTTGGCACTTCAGATGTTCGTTGGAAGACGAGGGATACCACACACTATATATACTGATAATGCTCAGCTGTTTCACGCGACCAACAGAGAATTCGAGTCCATTTGGACTTCTCTCACAGCCCCTCCTACATATCAGTGCTACGCTCACCATAACATCACCTGGCGATTTATCCTCCAAGGCCATTTTGGTGGGGACGATGGAGGGAGAGGATGGTAGGCACCACCAAGCGGTGTCTGCGAAAGGCACTTCTTCAGGAAGACAAGACGCCGAGGCACATGAGGGCAAAGGCCCGCATTGAGGAGCTCCGTGCTGGTAGAAGTGCAGTCGTCAGGACGGTGGTTCTTCGTACCCCTACCGGAGCCACAATAACCCGCCCCATTCGGCTGGTCATCCCTCTGGAGGTTGACCAGGGTGGGGAGGATGTGAGGAATTGAGACGTTGCAACTCTTGAGAGTTGCAATCTATGGATTGCGATTTATGATTGTTTTTTGTTTTTATTGTTACTACTTGACTTGTCACTTCGTGAGACTGAATAAAGATGAGATTATAGTGTTCCCGTTACTCATTTCCTATTAACCCACAACAATGGCGTCTCTGCTAACGATGTCCGGCGATTTCGGTAATCCGGCAGTGCTCAGGTCCGATATCTGCCGGATTACCGAGAGAGCACTGTATATTCAGTAACCAGGGCTGCCAACTGTAGTGCTGTATTAGGCTACACTATTTCAGGTATATTTAGAACTAATTAAAATTGCATTATTACTAACTTTATTTCGTCATTTTTATAGATAGGTCATTAAAGATTGGTTGGTTGGTTCCTTAGTTTAGGGGCTGCGACAACGCAGTCATGTAGCCCCGTGTACCTTGGGTGTGTGTAGAATCTGTCTGATACCGGTGTTAATTGTGATGACTGTATTAGTGTATGTTATCTGTTTTCTAATTCAAGTACGGACTGCAGACTTTGAATGTTTCAAGTAGTTCCTACTTTTACCGACAAACGCCACCGTCAACAACTACTAGTTCAGAACTTGGCTACTAGACGCCACCGCAGTCGGCTCCTGGTGACGAACGTAGGAACCTAACAGCTTTTTTAAAAATTTTAACCTAATATTTAGCTTCACACAGGTGTAATTAGTGGAAGGTTCTTTAACATGCCATACATCTATGACATGGGACCGCTTGCTTTACTTCCCCTCCGAAGGAAGGCATACTGAGGGATTTTTAACGTTCTTAATAATCCGACGACTTCGGCCGGGTTTGAACCCGCGATCTTGGTCATAGAAGCACAGCATGCTACCAACTACGCCACCGGAGCCGCTTCTTTAAAGATTAATCATTGGCATAAATCTTCAATTAAAAAATAAAAGTAGGCTCTCTAGTTCGTCACAACTACTTGTTTCATTACGCAGGCCTACTTGTAATCAAAGTGAAGACTTACAGAATTGCAAAATAATGACCTACGCAAGTTAACTGTATTAAAAAACCTAAATTGTTTTGTGGACTTAACAAAATGTATTTCATAAAGTAAATGCTAAAATGATTTCTTTGAAATGAGATTTGTATGTTTTCTTTTCAAATCACGACTGTGCAGCAGATGCTTTTCTCAAAATTACATTGCCTCTCCGGAATAGCTAGGAATAAAACTGCTTAGTGGCACTTAAATCCTATCGGTGGCCCTGGGCATACAAACACAGTAAAAGTAATTATTTTACAGCTAATCATCACCTGGAATTGGCTTGCCACGGTGGATGAGTGGTTATCGTGTCAGACTACCAACCCCAAGCTTGCAGGTTCACTCCTGGCCGTGATATGGGATTTTTTTTGAAAGGCAACAAAAATGACAGCACGCATGTCATGCGTTGTTGGCATGTTAGAGATCCCATTTGAATTCTGTAGGCTGTGTTCATAATGGTAAAATTTATCTCGGGATTTTCTCCCAACAAAGTTCCTCCTTTCTCGACTAGAAAGCGCTATAGCGTCAAGAAGCTAATAGGCTATATCTACCTTCTTGACTTTCATAGCGCTCCAAGGAACGTCAAAAATTGGACATGCAAGCTGCCCTCTGGACGTCAAATAACAAAGCTTTCACTCGGCTCCCAAGGCCAGACAATATTATTATTTATCAGCTGGAAATAATTAATTTCATTAATTTCCAGCCACGTTGGCTCAATTGGCGGTCTGGTCAGGATCCGCCACTAAAACGCATTCGCATTATGAAGGTACACGAAGGTTTTACGACTCAAGAAACAACAAAAATATGTGTTCCATACAGCTTTACCATTGGCCACCTTTATGTAATGTATACAGGGTGATTCAAAAATACTTTTACAAACTTTGGGGATGGGTTCCTTACAGCAAAACAAGACTAAATGTTCATATACACATGTGTCCCAAAATCCTTCGTTTTCGATTTATTAATGGAAGAACATTTTTAAGTGACACGTTAATTGACAGCCTATTAGGAAGTGTTTAACACATAAACTCATATCAAATGCTCGAAATGCCCTCCTCTTGCGTCTAGACACGCATGCAGTCGTCAAATAATATACTGTCGCACCCTTTCAAATACCCCCTGACGGTGTCGAATGGTTTCGCTAGCTTCCATGACATTTCTTCAACCGGGTTGTCTGCTGCATACACCAATTGTTTAAGGTACCCCCAGAGATAAACATCCTACGGATTGAGGTTGGGAGAACGAGCAGGCCATGGAACTGGTCCTCCTCTACCTATCCATCTTTCATGGTAGATATCGGCCAGTGCATCTCAAACAATGAGTCTAAAATAAGCTGGAGCCCCATCATGCATAAACCCCCATGTTTCTTCTTATTTGCTGGGGTACATCTTCTAGCAAGTCTGGGAGAATGTTTTAAATAAAGTCCCTGTAACCAGCACCTGTAAGGCGTGGTGGGAGAACGTATGAACCTATCAGACAGTCGCCTACAATTCCAGCCCACACATTAATCCTAAACTGATGCTGATGTCCAGCCTGAACTATAGCATGAGGAAAAATCATGCCTGCCTGCTCACGTAATTAATATCCTGCCATTGTTGACAGGGACACTTTCACTGTAAGATGTACTCAATTGAAACGTTAAAGACAAACTACTAGGTACACTTTCAGTTAACTCCTTACATGTACACAAATGATAGAAATGACAAATGCAAAATGTAAACAAGTCTCCATCGCAACACATCGTCATCTGCGCAGAATACAGTCAAAGCCTTCTATGAATAAGTTAAATGCAGTCGTTTGGTTGACCTGGAAAGTTGTTAATCATAACATAAAGTTTAATTAATAAATTAATAACGCGAAACCGACTGATTTTGGAACCTATGTTTATATGAACTTCTTTTCTGGTTTTGGTGTAAGCAACCCATCCCCAAAGTTTGTAAAAGTATTTTTGAATCACCCCGTATACCTCAATCACATGCAATTTATTCTATGGATTTTCTGTGCATATTCCAGTAATTGAAATTATTTTGTGTTGACCAACTGAATGTCACTATATCAATTGTTAATATGGCAACACTGAAAAATGGCTTAAAATCTGTTTTTAAACCAGACGATGCTCGCTTGACGAGCGAAATATTCCATTCTTTTAATCACTCTCCTCTTGTAATCTGTGAAAATACATTTTAGTCATCTCTCTATATAAAAAAATGCACGTTGGTCTGTTTTTTTCTGAATTTCTACGGAAATTTGCGTTATTTACGCGTTTCAGACTGTTTTATGACGGATGCGTGCGAAAATAAAAATTTTGTCTGTCTGTCCGTTTGTTTGACTGTCTGTGGACAAAGTTGTTCCCTTATAATCCGAGAACGGCTGGGTGGATCAACGTAAAAATTGGTACAGATATCCTTCAGAGGCACAACACTAATCATTGATGTAACTCTTCTCTGTACCTCTCATAAAAGGGGGCCTACCACCTTAAAATACTTGCTGAAATAGGCGTAGACGGGCGAGACAAAGCTCATTTTCAGCACCTCAATATGAGAAACGAAGGGCCCCCGAAAACCACATTTTAATACCCTAAAACCAACAGTTTTTTAGATATTTCCAGAAAACTAATTTCATTTAATACAATAACGAAAGAATGCAAGCCGGTTACCATGGCAACGGAATCTCACAGGTCCATCTATTGCTGTAAGACGTAATACAATTCCATTTATTACATTACTGAGATAGTTTGCAAACGGCTATAAGGTTATAACGGAACCTAATTAAGCTGTAATATTCATCAATGTCATATAATGCGCTTAAGGGGGTCAAGGGGTACTCTAGATTTTTTTCACGCGATTTACACGTGCGGGTGTAGTACGGAAGGTCTATTATATCCCTATCCCTATATTGTTATATTATTATTATAATAATTATTATTATACTACGGCCCACAACGACGAGACAATGCTTATTTTCTGCCCCTTGGTGTCAGAAACAAAACTCGGGGACCCTAAATAGCCGTAATGGGTCCCCGAAAACTACATTTAAGGCTCTATAAAACCAACAGTTTCTGATATATTCCCAGAAAACTAATTTAATTTAATAAACTAATGAAGGAATGCATAGCAGTAGCCATGACAACAGCATCTCAAAAGGTGACATCCAACTTTCCATCTATTTCCGCAAGAAGTAATGCCACTCCATTTATTAAATTTCTGTGAACGTTTGCAAATGGCTATAAGGTTATCATGGAACCAACTAAAACTGTAAAATTCATCAATGCGCTTAAGGGGGTCAGGGGTTACCATAGATTTTTTCACACGACATAAACGTGCGATATGTCGTACAGAAGGTCTATTATATCTCCGAACAGCAACATTATGTTCAAAAATTCCAGAATTGAAATAGTATTTTTTTCTTGCTTTTAGGAATTTGGGCCATTGGAGGCTAAAAAACCTGAATTTTCATGCACCACAAGCCTTTATAATTTACTAGCAGAAGTACCCGTTCTTCGAACGGTGTTATATATTAACACCAGACATTATCAATTGAGCTACTGTTGCAATGGTTAGCGGTTTGTCATTCCTTCATCAGTTTATCAGAACGAAGTTAGTTTTCTGGGAATATCACACACACTGTTCATTTAAGGGCCTTAAAATGGGATTTTCGGAGACCCCTTATAGATTCGCGAATTTTGTGTCTCACAATGAGAAGCCCAATATATGCTTTGATCGTCCTTCTAGGATAATATTTATATTTCGCCTATTTTAGTATGTATTTTGAGAAGTTTTCCCTATATCCACCCTTCTACTGTGTGAAAAGTACGGCGAAGAGTTTTATAAATGGTGTATTGGCTTTCATGGATACCATACCTAATTTTACGATGCACCAAGCATCCGAACACGATTTATAGGCGTACATAAAGATACACAGAAAGACAGACAGACAATTCTATTGTCTACAACATAATACCCAGATATCCAAATATGGGTATATCTACCATACAGTATCAAACAAAATCATCCTTACGATGAACCCGTATGTCGAAAAAAAAAAAGTTAAAATGTGCTCTCAAACTAAATTCACCTAACGTATACTTCCTGACGTGAAATAGATTTGAAAGCCTTGTAGACGAAACGCAATACACCTCACATGAAAAAATGACCCTCTACGTTGTGTTAGGTCCCCATACACAGGAAGACCTCTTTCATAAATTATAAAGGCTTGTGGTGCATGAAAATTCAGGTTCTTTAGCCTCAAATGGCCCAAATTCCTAAAGCCGCAAAAAATGCTGATTCAATTCAGGAATTTTTGAAAATAATATTGCTGTTTGGAGATATAATAGACTTTCTGTACTATATGTCGCACGTGAAATTGCATGAAAAAATTCTAGGTTACCCCTTGACCCCCTTAATTGCATTGACGAATTCAACAGTCTACGTTGGTTCCATGATAACCTTATAGTCATTTGCAAACTTTCACAGAAATGTAATAAATGGAGTAGCCTAATAATAATATCGTATGGCCTCGGTACCGGGTGCAAGCTTCGTAATTTGACACACAGAGGGTTGTTTGCATGTCGAAATTTCGTTGTTCCTTGAATCACTATGAAAGTCAAGGAGGGTAGATATCTAAGCTCCTTGAACACTATAGCACTTTCTAGTAGAGAAATGAGGAACTTTGTGTTGGCGGAAACTGCTGAGATTAATTTTGCCATTATGAACACGGCCTACTGAATTCAAATGGGTTCTTTGACATGCCAACATCGTATGACATGCGAGTCGTATTTTTGCCGCCTTTCAAAAATCACTTACCGCGGCCAGGAGTGAACCTGCAATTTTGGGGTTAGTAGACCGACTCGCTATCCACTCACCCACCGTGGCAAGGTATAAATGGAGTGACATTGTTTCTTACAGAAATAGATGGAAAGTTGGATGCCACCCCTTGAGATAATGTTATCATGGTTACCGATTTCCATTCCTTCATTAGTTTGTTAAATTAAATTAAATTAGTTTTCTGGGAAAATTTCAGATACTGTTGGTTTTATAGCCTTATAATGTAGTTTTCGAGGCCCCCAAATTTTGTTTCTGGCACCGAGGGGCTTTGTCTCCTCGTTGTACGCCATAATATAATACTAATAATAATAATATAATATAGGGATAGGAATATAATAGATCTGCCGTACCACACCCGCAGGTGTAAATCGCGTGAAAAAATTCTAGTGTACCCCTTGACCCCCTTAAGCCCATTATACGAATTGATGAATTTTACAGCTTAATTTCTTTCCGTGATAACCTTCTGGCCGTTTGCAAACTTTCACACCAACGTAATTAATGGAATTGCATTGCGTCTTACAGCAATAGATGGACCTCTGAGAATCTGTTGCCATGGTTACCGTCTTGAATTCGTTCATTAGTTTCTTAAATGAAATTAGTTTTCTGGGAATATCTCAAAAACGGTTGGTTTTAGGGCCTTAAAATGTGGATTTCGAGGGCCCCCGAATTTTTTCTCTCACATTGAGGGACTGAAAATTATCTTTGTCTCGTCCTTCTACTCCTATTTCAGCATGTATTTTATGGGGGTAGGCCCTCTTTTATGAGAGGTACGGAGAAGGGTTACATCAATGATTAGTGTCGTGCCTCTGATGGATATCTGTACCAAATTTTACGTTGATACACCCAGCCGTTCTCGAGTTATAAGGGAACAAATTTGTCCACAGACAAACAAACAGACAGACCAAAAAATTATTTTCGCGCGCATCCATAATAAAACAGTCTGAAACGCGTAAATAACTCAAATTTCCGTAGAAATTGCGAAAAAAACATACAAACTTACATTTTTATGTATGTAGAGATATACTGCACCGCTCGGTGTTGACCGTGTTTTATTGAACAAATTTAGGTTTTACTCGCTAATCGTTGGAGATACACGAAAAGTGATCAGGACCTTTTGGATAGCAAATTAAATGGTAAATCTTGTGTACGCATCAAAAGTTTGATATTTCTTAGCGTTCTCTTTTTATTTGAAATGGAAATATGAAATTTTGAAACCAAAGGGTGTAGTGACGTCACATATGTGGGCTTTACTCGCTAATTGTTGGAGATACACGAAAAGTGATAAGAAACTTTCGGATAGGAAATTAAATTTTGAAGCTCGTACGTGCCATCAAAAGTTTGCTATTTCTTAGCGTTCTCATTTTATTTGATATGGAAGTATGAAATTTTGAAACCAAAGGGTGTAGTGACGTCACTAAAATGGTCGCCATTTTTAGCCTACTTTTCACATTTTGCAAAAATGAGGAAAAAGTAGTCTTATGAGATCGATCCGGGAAAATGTGTGTGTGTGTGTGTCTGTCTGTCCTTATGTCTGTCTGTCTGGCTGTGTGTGTGTCCCCCCCCACCTATCTACTCCTAAACGGCTGCAGCAATCAAAACCAAATTTAGTATGAGTAAAGATGTGCACCGGAATAGCTCACGTCCATATTTGAAAATGATGTCAATGCTAACAACTGCTGAAGAAAACGCACTAGAAATTTGAGCTCCATGTTGGATATCTTGCAAGGTATGCATGGGAGCTATTCCAAAATTGGCACACATGTAGATAATACTATTTCAGTTTAATTTCCAGGAGGCCAACCATGACAGTGTTGCCAAAATAATTTTAAGCCTTCTGATAGGTCCAATGTTTAAATGCATATAACTTCTACACTATCCATTGGATTTCAACCAAATTTTGTATGTAATATCTGTACATAAACAGATATGACTGAGCGTATTCTTAAGAGCCACCAGGGCTGCCAACTGTTAATAATTACTCTCTCTATTTTTTTAAATCCAAATACCAAAATATCAGAAAGTATGCAAGCCAACAGCTTTAAACTATGCACACGTATATTCTGACATTTTAGATTAATTTGGAGTAACTTATATACGTCAGTTCTACCAACATGATTATAAGCCTGCTGATAGTACCAATTTTTAAATACATGTAACTTCTATACTATCAGTTGGATTTCAACCAAATTTCGTATGTGCAATGTGTACCATAACAGATATGACTATAAGTATTGTTAAGAGCAATCAGAGCTGCCAACTGTTAATAAATGCTGTCTATATTCTTTTTACCCTAATATCAATATATCAGAAGGTATGCAAGCCAACAGCTCTATACTTTGCACACGTATAGCACCTGACATTCTAGATTAATTTGGAGTAATTAATACAAGGCGGTGCTGCCAACATAATTCTATGCCTGCTGATATGTCCAATTTTAAAATGCATGTAACTTCTATACTAACAAATGGATTTCATCCAAAATTGGTACAACAAGATATCATAATAATTCAGATTATTTCTGACCAGCACACGCATGGTATTGTTGGCAACATGCTTTTACGCGTGCTGATAGATCCAGTGTCTAACTGCATGTAACGTCCATTGGACTTCACCCAAATTTTGTATTCTGTACCTTAAGAGGTGGAACTAAGAATATATTCAGTCACCAGGGCAGCCAACTGTAGTGCTCTATTAGGCTACATTATACCAGGTATATTTTGAACTAATTAGATATTTCGATATTACCAACTTAATTTCGTCATTATTCTAGATAAGTTCATATGCTGTAGAATAATCATTGGCATGAAAAGTAGGCTGTATAGTTCTTCACGGAACTTCTTGTCATATATTAGTATTGTTACGTGCCAACCCCTAGTGGCACCTTTGTTAACTGGATTACGGTGGGTATAAAGCACAACACGAATTACTGCTTAAAGAAATAATTAATTTTATTGCAGCCAGAAAAATACACTACTCAACAGCAATTATTACCTTACTCCAGTTTCCTCACGTCGAGAATACTTTACCTTTCACTTGTCAACAGACCACAGTTAATCCTCTTCGCTAATGAGTCCGGCTCCGTACGCTAGCTGGAAATAGCTGCACTAGGTCTGTCACTGTACTATACACTGTTTCACAAGCACCACAATCACTTCCTCGCTGTCAAGAGAATCAGCTGCACTAGGGGTTTCGCAAGTCACCACACTTCTGTCGCTCGGATAATCGCTCACACTAGCTCGTAAAACACAACAACGACTGCTTGACATGTCGCACTTATATAGCAGGCCGGTGACTCAATAAATGCTTCTAGATCCATCCAGGGTTCACGGCTTCTCGAGGTTTCTATCGCTGGTCCAGTCACGAATATTCTGGACTATCCCTTTGTCCTAGTAGCCCTGTCGCATAAGGCGCACGCAATACAGGAGGCAGGCCACAGCCCAGCCCTGGGGCAGTTGTGACTCATGCGGCGAGCGATGACACAAACTCACAGCCGTAACAGTATGATTAAAGGAGTCTTCCTATGGATGGGAACTTGACACAACAGTGAAGATCAGTTTTATTTGACGTGTATTGCATTTTGTCCACGAGGTTTTCAATTTTATTTTCACGTCAGGAAGTACACGTTAGGTAAATTTAATTATAGAGCATATTTTAACTAATAATTTTTCTTTGTCGACAAACAGGTTCCAAGTCTCTAACCATTGCAACAGTAGCTCAGTTGATTACGTCTGGTTATTAATACCGAGGACCGTTCGAAGAATGGGTACTTCTGCTAGTCTATCTATTATATAAAACTAACTGACTGACTGACTGACTCATCATCGCCCAGCCAAAACTATTAAAGTTAGTTAGAAACATGAAATTTTGGGGATATGTTCGTTGTAAGTAAAAAACGCCCACTAAGGAAGGATTTTTGGATATTCAGGTTCTAAAAGGGTGTTAAGGGGGTACACCTGCATTTCATTGAATTACAATATCTCCGGATTGGTTTCATTGAGGGATGTGATACTCGGCATATAAACTCATCATTAAAAATAAGAAGATACGTGTCTGAGGGGTTTTCGATGTGGTGTATATTATGAGGTGAAAGGGGTGAAAAGTGGGGGTTGAAGGATTCCTAACGGACCGTGTATCTCTTAAAGGACATAGGCGAGAAATTTGAAACTCAGCGGAAAAAAATCAGCTTAAAAAATTAGTAAATAGGTGTTTGAGCGTTTTTTCATAAATCCAATTTAAGGGGTCCATGGGGAGGGGTGAAATTCTGGGGGGATAAAATCAGGAATGAGAATGTCCTAACTGATTGACTGACTCACTCACTCATTAAACTCAAGGGGAGAAAACTGCTTAAAAATAAGTAAATAGGTGTTCGATAGTTTTTTTTTTTTCATAAATCACATTTAAGGGGTTCATGGGGAGGGGTGAAATTCTGAAAAAAACAAATTTGAAAGAGAATGTCCTGACTCACTTACTCATCATTGCCCAGCCATTTTGCGGATATGTTCATTGTATGTCAAAACCGTCCACTAAGGGTGGATTTTCTGATATTCAGGTTCTAAAGGGGTCTTAAGGGGGGTTAAACCTGCATTTCATTGAATAACGATATCTCCCGATTGGCTTCATTGGGGGATGTGATACTCGGCATATAAACTCATCATTAAAAACAAGATGTTCAGGAAAGAACATATAGCCTACTTTCTCCTAAATGTATGGGTATAGTTATAACTCTTTGTCTCCTAATTTCTTCCAATTCGAAGTGCAAATAGGCACACTGCATTTGAGGAGTGGCGTTCAAATAATTTACCCCAGCATTTTGCAATTTCATCAGTAAACACTCCAAACAACGTAGGTAGTCAGTTTATTAACACCGACTACTTACAATAATTTCAACTAGTTGCTCTAAACGTATCACTGGGAGAAACATATTTAATATAACTATTACACAGCTAATTTGTAATCGCGCGCGGCTAAAGAGAAAGACAGGCCATGGCGCGTAAACCAAACCCTTCTGTGACGTAGGCAATGTACCGGTACTGCTTGATGATGCCGTGATAATCGCGCCTTATCTTGGGGATGTGTACCCTCTATCGGCAAAAATAATAACCTTCGCAATTATACTGTAGACATGGGTTCACTAACTGGCCGGTAGAGAGCATAGCTCGTATCTAGAAGGCTGTGGTTACCAATAACATAGTTCAAGTAATTACTCTTAGATGTTACTCCGGTGGTGAATGTTGTTTTAATTAAATATATATTTTCCATTTCAAAATGCACCATATAATGCTTTATTTTATAACGTCTCAGTACTCAAGAAATAATAAATATAAAAAAATCAAGAAAAAAAGTCCAACTCTGATAGTATTTGAACCACGGCCAGCCTGGTGAAAGACTAACGCGCTGACCACGCAGCCAATCGTGCACACTGTAAGAGATCGTTAGGAAACAATACATATACCACGTTATAGCAAATCATGACTTGGACTGAACGATTTCTTTACTGGAGTATATTTTAAACCGAGTTCATTTCATAGAAAGTTCATATATGTGTTACCACTAGCCTATATTGCATGCAACATACTGAAATTAATAAAATATAGGTCAGAACGAGAGATCAGCTGCCATCTTGTCAAATAACCAAAATGACTCAGCTATTTAAAATCACTTCTAGACTATAATATTAAAATATAAACTTTTAATTTCAAACGGGCCACGTCGTTTCAAACAGATTAAACGATTCTTGGTTCGATAGTCGGAACTGGTGGGTCCCATGTTAAGGATTATAAAGTTTGCATAATTCACACGGCCGCCATTCTGAAATGGTACGGTTGATGACCTCGTAGTTTGGGCACAAGACGCGCCTCATATGAAGGAACGTTGTTACAAAATTTGGTAAAGATCCGATTATTAGTTTGGTTGTAATGCATTATTACGTTTTGACCATTTGAGTGGCCGCCATTACCTTTTGGTAAAGATGGCGGCAATATAAAACATGACACTGAGGTGCCCTTTGCCAGTGCTACCTCTGTACCAAATTTCGTTCAATTCGGTTTAACCGTGTTCGAATTGATAGGGGGGGACAGACATTCAGAGTACACACACTCACACACACACACACACACACACACAGACACACTTTTTTTCGCCCTGTAGTGATCTCATAAGTCTACTTTCATTTTTTGCAAAAATCGAAAGTAGGCTAATAAGAAGACACATGTCTGAGGGTTTTTCGATGTGGTGTGTATTATGTGGTGAAAGGGGTGAAAAGGGGGGGTTGAAGCGTCTATCTCTTAAAAGACATAGGCGAGAAATTTGAAACTCACCGGAAAATATCGGCTAAAAAAATAAGTAAATAGGTGTTCGATCATTTTTTTTTCATAAATCCAATTAAAGGGGCCCATGGGGAGGGTTGAAATTAAGGGGGGGAGGGAGGAAAGAAAGAGTCCTAACTGATTAACTCACTCACTCTTCAAACTAAGGGGGGTTTTGCTTAAAAATAAGTAAATAAATGTTCGACAGTTTTTTATCATAAATCAAATTTAAGAGGTTCATGGAGAGGGGTAAACATCTGGAGAAAAAAAAATTGACAGAAAATGTCCTGGCTCACTCACTCATCATCGCCCAGCCAAAATTATTGAAGTTAGAAACATAACATTTTGGGGATATGTTCGTTGTATGTCAAAACCGTACACTAAGGGAGGATTTTCGGATATTCAGGTTCTAAAGGGGTCTTATTGAATAACAATATCTCAAGAGTGGTTTCATTTGTGGATGTGATACTCGGCATATAAACTTATCATTAAAAATAAGCAGACATGTGTCTAAGGGTTTTTCGATGTGGTGTATATTATAAGGTGAAAGGGGTGAAAAGTGGGGATTGAAGGATTCCTAACGGAGCGTGTATCTCTTAAACGACATAGGCGAGAAGTTTGAAATTCAGCGGAAAAAAATCAGCTATAATAATAAGTAAATCGGTGTACGATCGTTTTTTCATAAATTCAATTTAAGGGGCCAATGGGTTGGGGTGAAATTCTGGAAAAGAAAAGGAGAGAAAGTGTCCTAACTGACTGACTAACTCACTCACTCATCAAACTCAGGGGAAAGAGACATCATAAAAAAATAAGTTAATAGGTGTTCGAGCGTTTTTTCATAAATCGAATTTAAGGGGCCCATGGGAAGGGGTGAAATACTGGTAAAAATTGTTGAAAGAAAATGTCCTGACTGACTCACTCACTCATCATCGCCCAGCGAAAACTATTGAAGTTGGAAACATGAAATTCTGGTAATATGTTCGCTGTATGTCGAAAATGTTAACTAAGGAAGGATTTTTGTTTGTTCGGGTTCTAAAGAGGTGTCAAGGGGGGTAAACCTGCATATCATTGAATAACGATATCTCATGAGTTGTTTCTTTGGGGATGTGATATTCGGCATATAAACTAATCATTGAAAATAAGCAGACATATGTCTAAGGGTTTATCGATGTCGTGTATATTATGAGGTGAAAGGGGTGAAAATTGGGGGTTGAAGGATTCTTAACGGAGCGTGTATCTCTTAAACGATATAGGCGAGAAGTTTGAAATTCAGCGGAAAAAAACAGCTTACAATATAAGTAAATAGGTGTTCGACCGTTTTTTTTTCATAAATCCAATTTAAGGGGCCCTGGGAGAGGGGTGAGATTCTGAAAAAAAAAACAGGAAAGAAAGTGTTCTAACTGATTAATACACTCACTCATCAAACTCAGGGGGGAAGAACAGCTTAAATATAATAAATAGGTGTTGGATCGTTTTGTTTTTTCATATATCCATTTAAGGGGCCCATGGGGAGGGGTGAAATTCTGGGGGAAAGGCAGGAAAGAAAGTGTCCTAACTGATTGACTCACTTACTCGCTCATCAAACTCAGGGGAAAAAACAGCTTAAAAATAAGTAAATAGGTGTTCGAACGTTTTTTTTTTCATATATTCAATTTAAGGATTCATGGGAAGGGGTGAAATTCTCAAAAATAAATGAAAGAAAATGTCCTGACTGACTCACTCACTCATCATTGCCCAGCCAAAATTATTGAAGTTAGAGACATGAAATTTTAGGGATATGTTCGTTGTATGTCGAAAACGACCACTAAGGAAAGATTTTTGGATATTCAGGTTCTAAAGGGGTGATAAGGGGGTAAACGTGCATTTCAGTGAATAAATATATCTCACGAGTGGTTTCATTTGTGGATGTGATACTTGGCATATAAACTAATCATTAAAACTAAGCTGACACATGTTTTTTGGTTTTTCGATGTGGTGTATATTATGAGGTGAAAGGGATGAAAAGTGGGGGTTGAAAGTTTCCTAACGGAGCGTGTACCTCTTAAACGACAAAGCGAGAAGTTTGAAACTCAGCGGAAAACAATCATCTTAAAAATAAATAAATAAATAAATAAATAGGTGTTCGACCTTTTTTTCATAAATTCAATTTAAGGGGCCCATGGGGAGGGGTGAAATTCTGGAAGAAAAAACGTCCACTAAGGAAGGATTTTTGGATATTCACTCTCATCGACCAACCAAAACTATTAAAGTTAGAAGAATTATATTTTGGGGATATGTTTGTTGTGTGTCGAAAAAGTCTACTAAGGAGGGATTTTTGGATATTCATGTTCTAAAGGGGTGTAACGGGGTTAAACCTGCATTTCATTGAATAACAATATGACCCGACTATGACGCGAGCGAAGCCGCGGGTACTTGCTAGTATATATATAAAGGAAGATGTCCTGACTGGCTGATAATCTTCGCACAGCAAAAACTACCGGAGATAATTGCATGAAATTTTGAAGATATGTTTCTACCGTAGTGTAGACGCACACTAAGAAAGGATTTTCAAAAATTCCGAATTTAAAGGGGTGAAAAGGGGTGAAATGTTATTTTACATTTTTTTCATACTTAACTGGGACACAATATCGAAGTTGTCGCATAAATACCGGACATAGCTTATTTTACGCCCTTCGATGCGATAACAATACTCGGTAGGTCCCTACGGGACACCGAAAACCACATTTTAAGGCCCTAAAACCAACAGTTTCATAAACTGATGAACTAATGGCAAGTCCGTATTCATGGCAACAGTACGCTCTGATGAACTGATGAATTAATCGCAAGTCCGTATCCTTGGCAACAGTAGATCAAGACATGCCATCCAATTGTCCATCTGTCCCTGTAGGAGGCAAAGCCAATCCACTAAAACACGATAGACTAGCTGCGAGGCTCAGCGGTAACATTCTAGCTTGCTGGGCCCAAGGTTGCAGGTTCGTATCCTGGCGCAATCAGCTGGCATTTGAGGGTGTGCAAATGCAAGGGAACCGTGACAGCAGAGTTACTGTCACGTTAAAGATCCCCTTCGGGGCAAAATTCTAACACCCCGGCGTTTCTAAAAGCCAGAGTAGTTAAAAGGAACGTAAAACCAATAACATTATTATTAAAACACGATAAGAGCATTAAAAATCTAAACGGGCATCCCTCTTTCAAGATAAATCTATATCATAATTTAATAACAAGAAGTTCCGTGAAGAACTATACAGCCTACTTTTCATGCCAATGACTATTCTACAGAATATGAACCTATATAGAATAATGACGAAATTAAGTTGGTAATATCGAAATATCTAATTATTTCAAAATATATCTGGTATAATGTAGCCTAATAGAGCACTACAGTTGGCAGCTCTGGTGACTGAATATATTCTTAGTTCCATTTCTTAAGGTACAGAATACAAAATTTGGTTGAAGTCCAATGGACGTTACATGCAGTTAGACACTGAATCTATCAGCACGCGTAAAAGCATGTTGCCAACAATGTCATGCGTGTGCTGGTCAGAAATAATCTGAATTATTATGATATCTTGTTGTGCCAATTTTGGATGAAATCCATTTGTTAGTATAGAAGTTACATGCATTTTAAAATTGGACATATCAGCAGGCATAGAATCATGTTGGCAGCACTGCCTTGTATTAATTACTCCAAATTAATCTAGAATGTCCGGTGCTATACGTGTGCAAAGTATAGAGCTGTTGGTTTGCATACTTCCTGATATATTGATATTAGGGTAAAAAGAATATAGACAGCATTTATTAACAGTTGGCAGCCCTGATTGCTCTTAACAATACTTATAGTCATATCTGTTATGGTACACATAGCACATACGAAATTTGGTTGAAATCCATCTGATAGTATAGAAGTTACATGTATTTAAAAATTGGTACTACCAGCAGGCTTATAATCATGTTGGTAGAACTGACGTATATAAGTTACTCCAAATTAATCTAAAATGTCAGAATATACGTGTGCATAGTTTAAAGCTGTTGGCTTGCATACTTTCTGATATATTGGTATTTGGATAAAATAAAAAAATAGAGAGAGCAATTATTAACAGTTGGCAGCCCTGGTGGCTCTTAAGAATATGCGCAGTCATATCTGTTTATGTACAGATATTACATACAAAATTTGGTTGAAATCCAATTGATAGTGTAGAAGTTATATGCATTTAAACATTGGACCTATCAGAAGGCTTAAAATTATTTTGGCAACACTGTCATGGTTGGCCTCCTGGAAATTAAACTGAAATAGTATTATCTACATGTGTGTCAATTTTGGAATAGCTCCCATGCATACCTTGCAAGATATCCAACATGGAGCTCAAATTTCTAGTGCGTTTTTTCAGCAGTTGGTAGCACTGACATCATTTTCAAATATGGACGTGAGATATTCCGGTGCACATCTTTACTCATACTAAATTTGGTTTTGATTGCTGCAGTCGTTTAGGAGTTGATAGGGGGGGGGACACAAAAACACACACAGCCAGACAGACAGACACACATTTTCCCGGATCGATCTCATAAGTCTACTTTTTCCTCATTTTTGCAAAATGTGAAAAGTAGGCTAAAAATAAATAACATTCTATGTTTTAGAACTAGAATAATGAAAATTAGTCTGAGGTACCGCCTTCCAATACCACCTTTAATTTTTAAACACTACAGTAGCGGCTACTAAATAAAGGTATGGATATGGCTACGGTCAATTTCATAAACACTGGGCTCACAAATCACGTAGTTAAGTACAAATATCAGTCTGGTCGTTATGCCAGTAGCAACGAATCACTGTGGCGGCTATTGCCGTTTCCGTAACACTAAAGGCATCCCGCCGTCACATACCTCAATGCGCACTTACAAAATTGTGAACCAGTCTATTTTACTGAAAATAACTTCTACGAGCGAGTATCCACTTCACCAAAAACCACACTCACTACCTTTTCCAAAATGTACACAAGATGAGATTTTGAAAGCACTCTTCTGTATGTTGAGGTACAGAGATATACCACATGGAAAGATACAATAAAATATTGGCAAATCTGAGTTCAAGGAACTGCTGTTCAGAATAGGCCTTGTGTTAAATCTGCAGAAGCTTTCGGTACAGCTTAAGCGGGCCATGTTTGTAACATGGAATGTTTTCCTTTGACAATGCATCTACACCATGTGCGAGGGCAATTCATTTTCAGGAAATTGGAGAAAAGTTCAAGGTGGGAGTGAAGATTCAAGGAGAAATAATTTTATCTCTGAGATTTTCTGAAGGCTTCGTCATCTTGGCCGATACGCCGGAGGATTTGAACGAGTTTTTGAATGGTATGGCCTCCATCTTGAGGAGGGAATTCATGATGAAAATCAATAAACGTAAAACAAAAATATTGGAATGCAGTCGAAATAAATCAGAAACCTCTATGGACATCAAATTGGCAGGTGAAACGCTACGGGAAGTAGGAGACTTCTGTTACTTAGGAAGCAAAGTATCCAGTAATGGACGAAGCAAAGAGGATATAAAAAGTAGGTTGGCTCAGACAAGGAAAGCATTTCTACAGAAAAGGAATCTGTTGACATCGAATATACTTTAGGTATTGGAAGTCATTTTTGAAAGCTTTTGTCTGGAGCGTGGCACTATAAGGAAGTGAAACTTGGACTATTAGTGCAGCAGAAAAGAGGAGAATTGAAGGGTTTTAAATGTGGTGTTACAGGAGAATGATGAAGATCAGATGGGTAGATAGGGTTACAAACGAAGAGGTATTAAGACTAGTGGGAGAGGAGAGATGTTTCTGGTGACTGCTAATGAAGAGAAGAGATAGGTTGGTAGGACCCATATTAAGGGTCGAGGACAATAACTGTAGGGGTAGACCAAGGTTAAGCAGATTGCCTCAGATGTAGGGTGTAGAGATGAAACGATTATCTCAGGAGAGGGAGGCATGGAGGGCTGCATGAAACCAGTCAAAAGACTGAAGACTCAAACAACATCAATCAGGAATTTTAATTACATAGAGAGGCATGTGAGGCAAAAGGGTTGTTGGAGAAATTCAATCCCTGGTATGTAACACTGGCAGAGACTATATAATGTACATCAGCGGCCAAGGTGAGATATATTTTACTATAGGTCTATTAATAGCGACATGTTGACGTTCACATCATCAATAAGTTTGGCAAATTACACCCTGTATAGCTTAAGGAAAATCCTTTAAATTCCCCATATTCCGATAGATTTGCCATTCCAGTGTGCAAGAGTGCAGTTCCCTCTTCAAACAATATTCGCAATTTCTATTAACAAAGCGCAACGACACACACTTAACAGAAGCAGGTGTACATTTAGACAAAGCCATTTTTTCCCATGGGCAACTGTATGTGGCGTGATCACGAGTATCCGGACAACAAAATCGTTATGTCTCAGCAGAAGAAGGCAAAACCAAACACGTAATTTTCAAATGTGTTCACATAATGTAACATCGTACCCTGCAGACTTTCGCAACTCTATGAAATTTCCATCTTGCTCCTCATATCAATATAAGTTACTGTATGTATCAGAATTTTCAGAATTAAAATTGACCCATCTGTAGCCGCGATGCTGTAATAGAATAGACCAATTATCAGCAATAATGCATCGTCCGCATTGTTTTGATCGCGAGCGAAGCCGCGGGTACCTGCTAGTATGTAATATTTTCAAGATGTATCACATTCCCAATAATTAGGATTGTACTCTGAGCTGACCGACTGAAAACTAGTGGGCATGTTGTTAATTAATTTGATGGACTTGGAATATCTTGGTCATCAGCCTCGTGCAGTTGACTGTATATTGATTTGCCTGATAACCTGTAGGCCTATTTATGTTATCATTGTAGTAGTGCGTGTATTAGGGATAGGGTTGTAGTAGGTGCCACGGGACTTGAAATGAGGTAGGCTACTATCCTGGCATTTACCTGGAGGGAGTGTGGAAAAACCCGGGGAATAAACCCCACTCATGATACCCACTGTCGGCACCGGGATTCAAAACTCAGATCTCTGGACTTACTGCGGCTGTCCTCGCGGCCGAGGTGCACGATTTATCAAGCAGGCCGCGGGATACAATTTTAAGCATTCAATGGACATGGCATTATATAGTAGTGTGGTAATGAATGGCACGACTAACAAAGGTGCGCAAATTTACTAACAACAGTAGAAGAACATTCGAAAATTTCCTGCATTTAATATTATCTTCTTCTTGTACCTATCCGTTCCGGATGTTGGTGACCATCATAGTTATCTCAGTTTTGGATGTTCTGAATAGCCTAGTTCTTCACTCGTGTGTGAAGTCCATGTTCTTAAGTTTCCAAGCCAAGATGTCCTTCTTCTTCCCCGTCCTCTTTTACCAGGAATCTTTCCTTGAAGAATGTTCAGCAGCAGTTTATACATGTATCCATTCCTCATTACATGACCTAAATATTGTAGCTTTCTGCATTTTACTGTTTTCAGGACTTCCTTTTCTTTCTTCATTTTGTGCAGAATGTCATTGTTAGTAACTTTATCTGCCCATAGCACTCTAAGCATTCTCCTGTAGAGCCACATCTCAAATGCCTCAAGTCGCTTGCCCATTGTCTCGGTCAAAGTCCAGGTCGCAACTCCTTTGAAAAGAATGGAAAATATATGTCAACGTAGACATCTTAATTTTGTTTCCATCGAGAAGTAATGGCTCTTAAACACATTAGCCATTTTACAAAATGCAGCTCTGGATGTCTCGATAAGGACTTCATTTCGCGAGAATTATCCCATTGAGAAATATTATATTCAGCTTAAATTGTATAGACTACTTTAATTCTTTTTTAGAAGTTCTTACAGGAATCAGCGGCCATTTCTATATAAAGGAGTACGATTTATGTTTTCCCTCGCCATTTCAACACAGCTATTTTTTGATAAGCTTTACTTCCTGCTCGGGCAAATCTGTTATGGACAGCTTCTTGCCCGGACAATGGTGGTGATATTCGTGAGCTGCTTTTACCTAGTTCCCACTCCCGCAGCGCTACCACAAATCGAGTTTCACGGCTTGAATCGACTTTAACAAGCCTGCTACGACGCTGGGGTGCCGCAAGGCTTCCGTCTAGGCCCTGCAGTGGGAATGTGGCCACAGAGATCACAGGGAATTCTTTGCCGCAGATAAAATGAAATACTTTACACACAATTGTTTGCCGAATATGATTATGGAAGTTGAGTTAACTGTCAGCGTCATGCAGGAGGTCTTCCACGATGATGAAGATGATGATAATTGTCATTCTAAGGAGCCTATCATCTAACTTATTGGCTCCTAATGATGAGGCAATACGTACGCTACCTTTTCATTTAAAACTGTTTTGCGGTTCAGGTTGGTTGGTTCCATAGTTTAGGGGCTGCGACAACGCGGTCATGCTGCCCCGTGTACTTTGGGTGTGTGTAGAATTTGTCTGATAACCGGTGTTAATTGTGATGGCTGTATTAGTGTGTGTTATCTGTGATTCAGGTGGTAGGACTGCAGACGATTAATTTTTTCAATTAGTTCCTACTTTTGCTACCAAATGCTACCATCAATGACAGCTAGCATTGGACGTGGCTTCTAAATGCCATCGCAGTCAGCACCTGGCGACGAACATTGGAACTAATATAGGCTAGCGTTATCAAACTAACTTACAAATTTTAGCTCCCACAAGTGTAGTTAGTGGAAGGTTCTCTTTCATGCCATAAATCTATGACATGGAACCGCCGGCTTTACTTCCCCTCCGAAGGAAGGCAAACTGAGGGATTTTTAACGCTTTTAAAAAATCTGACGAACCCGCGACCTTGGGCTTAGAAGTTCAGCATGCTACCAACTACGCCACCGAGGCCGTTTTACGGTCCAGCGTCCAGCCCAGTCTGCAAGCCTCAGCGAACAAGACGCCTCCATGATTATCAGTTAACACTACGGCTCCTCCGCTTCTACACTTCTCACTTTGAAATCATTCAACATCGTCGCCTTCTAGGTCTACCTCTGTTTCTCTTATCCACTAGACCGAACTCATTAACCTCCTAGGTAATCTCTCCTCCCCATTCTCTTCACATGACCCCACCATCTGAGTCTGCTCATACGAACAGCTTTTTCATTTCTAACTTAGCCTTTAACTCCTCCTTATGAGTACCACCCACCCATTTGTACCAGCAATCATTCGTGCAACCCTCACATCTACATCTGTTAATGATGATGATAATAATAATAATAATATCGAATGGCCTCGGTTGCCGGGTGAAAGCTTTGTTAATTGACGACCAGAGGGCATGTCAAATTTTATCGCTCCTTGAAGCGCTATGAAAGTCAAGGAGGTTAGATATCTAAGGACCTTGAAACTATAGACTAGCACTTTCTAGTAGAGAAATGACGAACTTTGTGTAGGCGGAAAATCCCGAGATTAATTTTGCCGTTATGAACATGGCCTACTGAATTCTAATGGGTTCTTTAACATACCAACATAGTATGACATGCGTATCGTGATTTTTGTCGTCTTTCAAAAATCACTTACCACGGCCAGGAGCGAACCTGCCAGCTTGGGGTTGGCAGTCCGACACGATAACCACTCACCCACCGTGGCAAGCATAATAATAATAATAATAATAATGTTGGTATGGCCTGTTGGCTTTCACATCCAATGTTTCTAGGATTATGCCGTGTCTTGTGCGGGGTTTCGCCTAGGAACACCAAGATAGGCTCATCAGCGGGCTTTTGGTGTCAGTGAGTTTTAATTCCTTGGCCATGAAAGTCAATATGCCATCCTTTTGGAAGCCCTTATAGGGAGGTGAAATGCTGCTTGAGCTTTTAACTCTCGTAGTAAAGAAGCGCAGGTGCGCTTTAAAAGAAGGGAGGTAGTGCGCAGTTCACTACTCCTGTGGGGGTCTGGGCACTGACACCTAGAGCCCACTAATGAGCCTGTCTTGGTGTTCCTAGGCGAAACTCCACACAAGACACGGCACAAACCTACAAAAATTGCTGAACAATAGCCTAATATTATTTGTTCTGCGTCCCTTTTAACTACTAGTCTACGGCTTTTAGAGACTCCGGGGTACTGGAATTTTGCCCCGAAGGGTATCTTTAACTTGCCAGAAAATCAACTGACACGGCTCCCTGGCATTTACGCACCCCCAAATGCGCCAGGGTTCAAACCTGCAACCTTGGGATCAGCAGGCAAGACGTTACCGCTGCTGCTGCGCCACGCAGCCAACCTTTGGGGACAATTACGGCATAAACAGCCAAGATTTACCAATATTATTTATTTTTAGTTTTATCCCTGTCAAAAATCTTGTACAAAAATTATACACACATTTCCAAGAAAACCCAGGCCGCGGTGGCAAAGAGCGCTAACGCGCTACCTCATGCCTCACTGGCATCGGGAGAGCATGGGTTCGAATCACACCTTGACCGTCCTGAAAATGGTTTTCATGGTTTCCCATTTTCACCACCAAGCAAATGCCGGGATGGTTCCTTTCAACAGGTCCACGTCCGGCTTTCCGTTCAAAAATCCCTTCCCTAGCACTTCCTTAATTAGACCCAAGTTAGCGGTCGCCTTGTCACTCTCCCCAGTTGTATCTGCTAAAAAGGTGTGTTCAGCTCCAACACACTGTCCTTGTGATGGTAGAGGAATGATGCCTCGTAGAGTCCGTGGGTGAAGCTGAACTGGGAGGATAAATGATTTTAAAAGTTCCATGAAAACAGTCATCTTCGCTATAAAAGACTAGTTTCAAAATGTTCAAAATTCTATTCAATACTATTTTTGGTTGGTTGGTTGGTTGGTTCCTCGGTTTAGAAGCTGCGACAACGTGGGCATGTAGGTGTGTGTAGAATCTGTCTGATAACCGGTGTTAATTGTGATGGTCTCACCAAGGCGGTCCGGGTTCGATTCCCGGTCAATGCATGTGAGATTTTCGATGTGAAATGCCATGTCCTGTGGTTCGGATTCCACGTAAAAAGGAGGTCCCGTGGCTCATGATCTCAAGATTAACGGTCACGTTAAACTACAAGCTTCCTTCCTTCCTTTTAATTGTGATGGCTGGATTAGTGTGTGTTATCTGTGATTCAGCTACGAGGACTGCAGACGATTAATTTTTTCAAGTAGTTCCTACTTTTGCTACCAAATGCTAACGTCCACATCTAGCAGCGGACGTGGCTTGCCATCGCAGTCACCACCTGGCGGCGAATGTTGGAACTAATAATGCGTTATCAAACTAACTTACACATTTTAGCTTCCACAAGTGTAGTTAGTGGAAAGTTCTTTTTCATGCCATATATCTATGACATGGGACCTCCGGCTTTACTTCCCCTCCGAAGGAAGGCATACTCAGAGGATTTTAACGCTCTTAAAAAATCCAACGACTTCGGTCGGTGTTGAACCCGTGATCTTGGGCATAGACGCTCAGCATGCAACCAACTACGCCCCCAAAGCCACTAATACTATTTCTACCCAGCTTTCTAAATTAGCCCTTGCTTTGAATTGTTCTTTGCCGTTTTCCCTATATTTCCCATGTACAGTATATAGGCATTTTTAATATATCCTTTGTTGACAGTGCGTATTAAACCTCCAGGTAGAAAGTAAACTTCCGGCATTTACATATGACTGACTCCGTGGCGCAGCGGTAACGTGCTCGCCTGCTGTTCCCAAGGTTGCAGGATCAAATCCTGGCGCAGTCGATTGACATTGCAGTGTGCACAAAAGCGAGAGAGCCGTGTCAGTAGATATTCTGGCACGTTAAAGGTCCCCTCCGTGGCGAAATTCCAGTAGTTACAAGGGACGTAACACCATAAACATTATTATTATTATTATTATTATTAGCATTTGACACAATAAATCACAATAAACTACTTGCAAAATTACACGATATTGGAATAAGAGGCACGACTTACAAACTATTTGAAAGCTATCTGAAAAACAGGGAAATGGCAGTTATGGTCAATAACACTATCAGTGACGCAGTAGAAGGAACACAAGGTATCCCTCAAGGCAGCATTATCTCACCTACACTATATAACCTGTTCGTAAACGACATGAATGAAGCCATTAAACACAGTAAAATATTTATTTATGCTGATGACACCACTATATATACCATACATAAAGACTCTAAAACAGCTTTTGATAGACTTCAAGAAGACTTCAATAACATCACAAGATGGTGTCATGACAATAATTTGTATATAAATACAACCAAATCTAAAATAATGCACATCAGAGTTGATCACTTCACACAAGAAAAATACAAACTAACGCACCACAGCTTATCATGCATACACCAAAACATCCTGGCAGGTTGCAAATGTAACACCTTCATAAATAGTACTTCGATACAAAAATACCTAGGAATTACCCTTGATGAACACTTTAAAATGAACACACACACAGTAAACATAATAAAAAACCTAAGAACAAACCTCTACACCTTCTACAATCTCCTATTTTATGTAGATAGGAAAACTTACAAAACAATTTACAGTGCTCTGATTGAAAGCAAATTAAGATATGCTATAGCAGCTTGGGGAAATCAAAACACAACTTTAATTAATAATCTTCAAGATAGCCAAAACAGGTTCTTTAAATTTTTCACTGATATCCCTTATTTTAATATCAAAGAGTTGTTTCAAATTACTATACTGAATCTCTACTACCATGATCCAAGATTCAGGCATAAGGTCTCTCACAACATACAAACAAGAGCCATAACAAGTACTAAACATGTTAAACCTTTATGTATAAATAGCTATGGTTTCAAGAGACTAAATTATATTATACCATCACTACTTAATGAACTACCACCTGGACTGACAAACATTAACAGCAAACAACTAGCTATAAGTCGCATTAAAAAATATTACTTAACCAAACATTAACCCATAAGATAAATTTATTAATATAACTACCATAGTGTAATTTTTTGTATCTTTAATTATTTACATTAATATTTTATCATTAACATTACAAAAAAATGCATGCACTCTTGTACTGAAATATAATCTGTATATATGTTGTAAATAATAATTAATATGTCTCACAGATAATCTGTACTGTCATCAGATTCGTGAGACATATCACAATAATGTAACATAAATAGTATTTAATAAATAAATTAAATTAAATTAAATTAAATTAAATTATTATTATTATTATTATTATTATTATTATTATTATTATTATTATTATTATTATTATGTTTAGATGTATATCTGTCTGTTGGGGTCAAACATATTAACATTATTCTACCTCTAGATATGGTCTGGTCTTGTTGACGGTCAACATTAGCCTGAGGATGGTTGGTTGGTTTCTCAGTTTAGGGGCTGCGACAACGCGGTCATGTAGCCTCGTGTACTTTGGGTGTGTGTAGAATCTGGCTGATAACCAGTGTTGTGATGGCTGTATTAGTGGATGTTATCTGTAATTCAGGTAAGGACTGCAGACGATCGCTTTTTAAGTAGTTCCTACTTTTTCATCTACCGTGAACGACACCTAGCCACGAACTTGGCTAACTTACTAGAAGCTATCGCGACCGGCACCTGGCGGCGAACGTTGGAACTAATAGAGCGTTAATCAAATCTAACCTACAAATTTAGCTTCATACAATTGTAGTTAGTGGAAGGTTCTTTTACATGCCATAAATCTATGACATGGGCCAGCCGGCTTTAGTTCCCCTCCGATGGATGGCATACTGAGGGATTTTTAACGCTCATAAAATATCCGACGACTTCGGCCGGGTTTGAACCCACGATCTTGGGCATAGAAGCTCAGCATGCTACCAACTACGCCACAGTAGCCGTCTAACCTGAGGATAATTTGTATCTGGATATAGCTTTTTTAACCTGATGAATTCACCACGTTCAAGACGTAATGTTAGACTATTTTATAAAATAACTAGCTACACCTGGCATGCATTGCAATGCCAATCAAATTAGAAAGAAAGAAAGAAAGAAAGAGTTCGTGTTGCAATTTTCTTTACTGAAACGCATAAGGTTACACAATATTGTTTGTTGTATTTCCATCTGTTGCGTGCTTGAATACATCAGAAGGCTTTCTGACGAGAGAGCAGGCCACAAACGGCTGTCCATGTGAGAAGCATGGATTGTCCAAATTTAGTCCACACATTTGTAGAGATTGCCCCTATGCTTTATTGATGGTCATCGCAAATGCGAATCCTACCTGAAACTTCAAACGTTTGGAAACACATAAACTGCCACTAAACTCTATGAAATACACGCATTTGCGCCACCTATTGTAAAATGGATTTACTTATTCAGAAACTTTCATGGGCTTGAAAAACAAATGACCAAATTTCATTTGTTGAAACATTCACGGGTGTGTGCACAAATCACCAGAGTTGATTTGTTGATACGATTCATACGCCATCCCTCATTTTTTGAAACGAGTCATGCACCACTTATTGTAAAATTGATTTACTAATTCAGAAGCAATCGCGGGAATGTGCGCAATAACTCACCCAAGTTTGATCGCAATCAGATGAATGGTATATGAACGCATACGGGACAAACAGACATAATAACAATCAATCTCGTAACATTCATGTTTATATAAATAGATAATACCAACAACGTATACGAGTGACATTTCAGAAAAAACGAGTAGTTCCGTGAAGAACTATACAGCCTATTTTCATATAACCTACTTATGTTAACTGCCACTATCAACATACAACATTTCAGTTTGATTGCTGTAATAGATTCGTAGATATTGAGAACCGACTAAATATTTCGGATGGTCGCCATGTTGGATTTTATATATGTAGGTCCAAAAGGTATGTACTGTTACATGAAGATTATTGTGTACGTGTAGCATTCAAACTTCAATCGCATGATTAAGACACAAGAAGTAAAAAAGAGATTTTAAAATTTCGCACAGCTGCCATCTCGTGGTTATGGAAACAATTGAAATAAATTAGATGCCAGTTGATTAACATTCGTATAAGGATTTACTGTACCAAGTTTCACTGCACTCGGATGGTTAAATTGCGAGAAACGTTCACGTGAATATTTATACTTCGCGTCGCCGCCATCTTGGATTTGTGATCACCAGGTTATTTAAAGTCCTATAGGCGAACGTAAGTTCATAGCCCCTATGAACATTAAAAAATTCAGTTAGATTGCTATAATATATTCGTAGATATTCAGAGCCGTCTAAATATATCGGATGGTCGCCATATTGGATTGATAAATGTATAGGTCATAGAGTCATGTATCATTAAAGGAAATTATTGCGTATGTTTATTATTCAAACTTTCACTTCGATCGCATGATTACGACACAAGAAATAAAAATTTAATTTTCGAAATTCCCAAAAGCCGCCATCTTGAGGTTATGTAAACAACTGAACTAAATTAGATACCAGTGCATTACAATGGGTATACACATTTCCTGTACCATATTTCATTGCGTTTGGAACATTAAATCGCGAGAAAGGTCTATTTAAAATTTTCAAATACGCTTGGCCGTCATGTTCGTTTTGTAGTTAACAGGTTTTTGAAAGTCTTATAGATGAACTTCCAGTAGTGCCCTTTATCTCCGTACAAAATTTCAGGGTGATACCGCTAATAGTTTTAGAGATATAGAATGCCGGTGAAATATTTCGCATATCCGCCATCTTGTGGTTATGTAAACAATTGAACGAAGTTAGTTGTCGGTGCATTACAATGTGTATAAACATATACTGTACCAAGTTTTATTGCGTTTGGTTGGTTAAATCGCGAGGAACGTCTATTTTAAAGTCGCAAATTCGCGTGGCCACCATGTTGGTTTTGTAGTTACCAGTTTTTCAAAAGTTACATAGGTGAACTTCTAATAGTTCCCTTTATCACCGTAATGAATTTCAGGGTGATATCGGTAATAGTTTAGGAGATATTGAATGGTGGTGAAATATTTCGCACAGCCGCCATGTTGGATTGGTGAGACGTAACAAATTTTGAAGGGCACGGTCGGGGTCGCCCGGAATAGTGCTATGAACTTACCGAGTTTTATTGAAATCGCTCCAGCCGTTTAGATTTAATTAGGGGGGACACACACACACACACACACTTCTCTCACACACACACACCCACACACACACGCACACACACACGGACAAAAGGTGATCTCATAAGCCTATTTTTTCAAAATTGAAAATAGGCTAAAAACAAGAAGTTCCGAGACGAACTAAAGAGCCTACTTTACTTAAAATTAAGTTCGATGCCAATGATTAATCTACAGAATATGAACCTATCTAAAATAATGACGAAATTAAGTTGGTAATATCGAAATGTCTAATTAGTTCGAAATATACTGAACCCTTATTGATCTTCGATAAATAAGTATTCATATTTATTATTATTATTACTACGGCCCAGGCAGTACTTGAGGAAGTCGACATGGATATAAGGGAGGCTAGCATTTCGTAATATTGCAACAGGAGCTGAGCTGGTAGCTATTCTTGGGGGACGGCTAGATTAGTCGGGTTCAAGGCCAAATTGAGCAACTACTGTACCAAAATTGGAAGCATAAAGGAAGGATCACGAGGCACTTGCAACGAACATACGATTGAATCAGCCAATCACAAGAGACCAAGCCATGACCACGCGGTGGACAGCGTCAGTAGTAAAAAGCCCGCCGAAATGGATATCTAGAGAACCGCCGAACGGATTAATCTCCGCACGAGTAAATTGAGACGTTTGATTTATTTGAAGAAGAATGACACTAGTCCCATCTTTGTGAGACAAAAACTCTGGAAGTTTTTATCCGACTCCAACCCACTCCTCCGCCCTGTCAGTTTTCTAATAAATAGTTTGGCATGACGCCACTCTAAGTCATTCGTTTCGGAGCCTTGAGAGGCTTAGTTCACGCCAGTTTGTATTGTGATTTTTGACGCTCGAATTTATTAGAAGTCATTCTTTGTGGAGCCGTGAGGGGCTTACTTCACGCCAGTTTGTATTGTGATTTTTGACGCTCGAAATTATTAGAAGTCATTCTTTGCGGAGCCGTGAGGGCCTTACTTCACGCCAGTTTGTATCGTGATTTTAACGCTCTGAATTTGGTTAAGTCATTTTATTTGGTAGCTCTGAGGAGCTAATGTTACATCGATTGCATTATCGAATTTTAAAGCTCGAATACATTTTTTAATTCTGGAATCAACTTTATTTTGTGAGCTAAATATTTCACGCCAGTGCGTGATAACTTGTAACAGTTACTTAAAGACGACGATTTCAGCTCTAAGGGGGAAGTATTGTAACACCCTAATTAGCGCTCACCGGAGCAAAGGTCCACAGTACAGGACGGAAATACCGAGCAAGATAGCGACTGCTAGTGCAGCCAAGATCTTAAACTTGTTAACGAGCCAGTGACGTGGTCTCGAGGTGTATATTTATGTACATATTGCAGTGTATATTATATGCGTTTTATTGTGCGTGTGTGCGAGATATTTAGGGCCAGTCTTCCCTATTAATCGCATTAGGACAATTGTGGGTGAACTGAGTAACCTGCAAGCGATTATAGATAGGTAAAATAATTAACATTGAACTTTTCTGCCAAGGAGTCGATACCAAGATGATCAGCACGTGGTTTGGAGTTGGGATGAACTTCAACAGATCAACGCAGACGACTACTATGGAGTGCTAATTTGTCCATAGGGGCAATGGGTTGAGGAGGATGTCCTTAGTTCTACAAGCAGAACGGTGATGTACAACAATTGGATTATTTCAATTATGTAGTTCGATTTGGCCGGGGAACTTTGTAAATAGTCATGTTTCTTTTCTTGTTGTTTAGAGTTTTTCTTGCACCGACGCTCAATATTTTAAATGTCCGTTGGCGCGTGGCCAAAGTGTTTGTTAGATATCTGTTTTTCCTTGAGTCATCATATGTAATGCGCGCGGCGTGCGTGCGTGATTTTTATCCTTGCAAATGCGGAACCCTTACATTCGATAAATGGTGCTTTATTAACGTTAATATTTGAAATAGGAATGGGAGGAAATTACTGTAAGATATTTGCTGAACAGGTTATTATTCATATTAGGGTTGCCAAGCGCACCAATTTAAAAGTAATTTGTAGAACACCTTCGTTCTAATTTTGATAGATTTTTTTTGAGTCCTTTTCAGGTTGACTAGTCACGGCATAGAACGGTGGCGCCAGCATGTGGATATTATTTGTGTCTTTTTATTTCAGGGTCTGTCAAAACCCATACGTGTGATTGTGTGTGTTACTGTGTCAAGTGTGTGTTGATTTTACGTGAGGAGGGGGGTAGAGGTCCTACCGCTCTCATATTTTTGCTTCTGTTGTATTTTTGGTGGAAAGACAGGGTGCTCTAGGGAGACCGCTGTTTCTTGTCCATATTTATTCTGACACACACACGTACTATTGTGCTTTGGGGCACACTTCTTCGAGATTCGACCCCATGTCCTGGGAGGTCGAGATATTTGACACGTGGGTTGACAGACATGCAGAGTTCCACAAACCGCCCGTTTTGCCTGGTGACTTATTTTTGATAGGCAGTCCTATTTGTCCGACTGACCCCTGTAAGCTTTCATGTAGCAAACCTGTTCATTGTGATGGTGATTTTTAAGCCATAATTAATTGGGAGTTCGCCATGTGTGTAACGGCTTGTTGTACGTTGTATGGGTGAAATATTGTATTATTAACGTAAATGTTGGCTGTGTGCCTATTGCTTTGTTTATGACTCGATTCATGTAATTTTGTGTGTCACACCTGTGCGGTGTGGTGGTAGAGTATTTGTAAATTTTGACAGCGGTCATTTTGTGTATTTTTTATTTGGTCACGTGTTAATGTACTTGTGTTGATTTGTGTGAGAAGTCCTAAGTTTTTAGGCAGTAAATGTTGCTACGGCAATTTGATTCCAATTTCACACGGAAATTTTGTGTTTGTTTATATTAGATTTAGGAAGTGTCGGTTTAGTTGTAAGTATTGTAGTTGTGTTCCCCCGTGTCGGTCTAGCTCTAGAAATGTGGATTCGTTGTCTGAAGGATCATTCTGGATGATGACGAATCACGCATTCATTGTACACATCGTGATGCATGTAGAACGGCATACGCACATATATGGTCACTTTTGTATTTTATCTTAGGGACACTTGGTCCAGGTAATTAATCTCTCCAGAGATTTTCGCCTAGTTTTTTTTTTGCATTTTTATTAAGTGGGAGTAAGATTGGAGTTTTTGTTGTTTATTTGTTAAGTGTAAATATGGTGATTTGTTATTAAATTCATTTGTTTTAACCCTGGCTTCACTCTTTCCTGCATGTTATTTTGTTATATTGTTACGTGCCACCCCCTAGTGGCACTTTTGTTAACTGGATTACGGTGGGGGTACAAAGCACTACACCAATTACTGCTTAAAGAAATAATTATCTTTATTGTGGCCAGAAAATTACACTAATCAGCAAATACAAGCAATTAGGAGCCTTCTCCAGTCTCCTCAAGCCTCTTCCTTATGCGCTCTTGGCCCCTTTCACTTGCAACAGACCACAGAAGTTAATCCGTCCTAATGAGTCCGGTGGCCTTGGCAGAAGCTACCTGCCCCTCTTCCTCAGGTAAAACAAATACAGTTACTTACGAGCACTTGAAGTACGCTGTTCACAAGCTGGGAGAAAACAATGTCACAGGATTTCGACACCACAATATCTGACACTCAGTGAAAGCACACTTATTCAGAACACGGCAGTCCCCTGTATGTTCCTCACTTCGCCGCTACACTAGGGGTTTCGCAAGTCACCACACTTCTGTCGCACAAGATAATCGCTCGCACTAGCTCGTAAAACACAACAACAACAACTGCTTCACGGGTCACTCTTATATAGCAGGCCGGTGACTCAATAAATGGTTCTAGATCCATCCAGGGTCCACGGCTTCTCGAGGTTTCCATCGCTGGTCCAATCACGAATCTTCTGGAATATCCCTTTGTCTTAGTAGCCCTGTTGCATAAGGCACACGCAATACAGGAGGCATGCCACAGCCCAGCCCCTGGGGCAGTTGTGACTCTAGCGGCGAGCGATGACACAAACTCACAGCCGTAACACCACCCCCTTCCTAAAAAGGCTGATCGTCCCGATCAATCATTGGTCCGTCTGTGTCCCTCCGTAGGCTGCCAGGCGATCTCGGTGCACGATCTTCATCTTCGCCCTCGGGCTCCGCTGGATCCTGTAGACGACATCGTTGATCCGTTTCACGACTCGGTACGGGCCCTCCCAGGACTTCTGAAGTTTGGGTGACAGGCCTTTCTTCCGTAATGGGTTGAAGAGCCAGACCAGGTCGTCCTCGTGGAATCCGCCGGCATCCGTCTGCTGGTCGTATCGGGTCTTCATTCGGTCGGTCTCGATCCGCAGTTTCCTCCTCGCGAACGCGTGCACGTCCTCCAGTTGGTCGACCAGTTCTTGACAATACTGGCTTACCGGGATCGGATCATTCCCAGGTCGGCCAAAGGCAAGATCGACAGGTAGACGGAGCTCCCTCCCAAATATGGCCCGGGCTGGTGTGCACCCGGTGGCTTCATGCACGGCGGCGCGGTAGGCCAGGAGAAATAGTGGAAGATGTTTGTCCCAATCCCTCTGGTGCTCGCTGACGACTATTCGAAGATGGTTCTCGATGGTGCGATTGAATCGCTCTACCATCCCGTCGGACTGAGGGTGTAGTGGCGTTGTCCTTGTCTACCGGATTCCCAGCAGCTGGCATAGGTTCTGGAACACCTGCGACTCGAAGTTCCTCCCTTGGTCGGAGTGCAGCTCCAGGGGTACTCCGTACCGGCTGACGAATTCCTTCACCAGGGTCTCTGCAATCGTCGCGGCTTCTTGGTTAGGGAGCGCATACGCCTCCGGCCATTTGGTAAAGTAGTCGCTGACGACTAATATGTAGCGGTTCCCTGCCTCGCTTAACGGGAATGGCCCAGCAACATCGATGGCCACTCTCTCCATGGGGCCGCCCACGTTGTAGGTCTTCAGTGGACCCCGTCGTCTTCGTCCTGGGCCCTTGCTGGCTGCGCAATCGTGGCACCTCGCACAGTGGTTCTCCACGTCTGTTCGGCATCCGATCCAGTAGAACCGCTCTCTCAGCTTCTCCAGGGTCTTCTTTATCCCTAGGTGTCCACCAGATGATCCTCCATGAACTTCCTTCAGGACTTCCTCCGTCATAGCCTTTGGAACGACGACTTGTTCCCGAGATGTCTTCCCGTCGGTGCTCTCCCAGGTACGGCAGATGAGGCCATCCCTTACAATCAGCGAGTCCCACTGTGCCCAGTAGGATTTAAACTTTGGGCTGCAGTCACTCACAATGTTCCACCCGGGTCTGGGGACACAGGCCCTCTTCCATTCGGCTATCAGTCCCAGGTCATCATCCTCTGCTTGTGCCCGCGTGAATGATTCGCGGCTCCAGTTCCCTTGAAGTTCCACAGTAGTATCCCGGTGTTCTCCTCCCTTCGGGCACAGAAGGTGCAGTCTTCGGGGCACGGTCTTCGTGACAGGGCGTCGGCGTTAGAATGCAGTTGGCCTTTCCTGTGCTGAATCTCAAAGTTGTACTGTTGAAGCCTCTCTAACCACCGCGCGAGTTGACCCTCGGGCTGCTTGAAGTTCAGGAGCCACCGCAGGGATGCATGGTCGGTCCTGATGAGAAATTCTTGCCCGTACAGGTACTTGTGGAAGTGTTCAATGGTCTTCACGATGGCGAGCAGCTCCTTCCTGGTGACGCAGTAGTTCCTTTCTGGCTTTGACAGGGCCTTGCTGAAGTAGGCCACTACTCTCTCCTCGCCGTCCACTACTTGCGACAGGATTCCCCCTATGCCAAAGTCGCTGGCATCGGTATCGACGATGAACCTTGTTCCAGGTCTGGGGTAGGCCAAAATAGGTGCGGTGCACAGAGCCTGCTTGAGTTGTTCGAAGGCACTGCGGCATTCTGCTGTCCACGTGAAGAGTTGGTCCTTCTCAGTCAGTCGATGTAAAGGTTTGGCGATGTCGGCGAATCCTCTCACGAAGCGACGGTAATAAGTGCAGAGTCCCAGGAAGCTTCGTAGTTGGGACTTGTCCTTCGGAACTAGCCACTCCCTCACAGCTGCGGTCTTCTCTGGGTCGGTGCGCACCCCTTCCTCGGAGACGATATGCCCAAGGTACTGGACCCGCTTCTGGAAGAGCTGACACTTCTTGGGGCTCAACTTCAGCTGGGCAGCCCGTAGCTTCAACAAGATCTCCTTCAGGTTGCTGTAGTGCTCCTCGAAGCTTCTCCCCAGAACGATGACGTCGTCTAGGTAGACCAGGCAGGTCTTCCAGTGTAGTCCCCTCAGAATGGACTCCATTAGCCTTTCGAAGGTCGCAGGGGCGTTGCACAGACCGAATGGCATGACGGTGAACTGCCAGAGCCCGCTGCCCACAGAGAACGCCGTTTTCTCGCGGTCCTTAGGGTGGACCTCCACCTGCCAGTAGCCACTCTTCAAATCCAAGGTGGAGAACCATCTTGACCCTGATATGGTGTCCAGCGTGTCGTCGATCCGGGGTAGAGGGTAGCTGTCCTTCTTCGTGACGTCGTTCACCCGCCTGTAGTCCACGCAGAACCTGGTGGAACCGTCCTTCTTCTTCACAAGCACGACCGGAGAACTCCAAGGACTATGTGATGGCTCGATCACCCCTTGCTCCTTCATCTCTTCTACCATCCGGTCGACTTCGGCTTGCTTGGCGAGCGGGACACGTCGGAATGGGGCCCTAATCGGTGCGCTGTCCCCAACGTCGATTCTGTGCTGGACCAAGCTTGTCCTGCCGAAGTCTTTGCTCCCCACGGAGAAGACATCCTGGAATTCGCGTAGCAGGTCCTGAAGTTGGCGTGATTGTTCCTCGTCTAAATGGTCCTGGGATCCTTGGTACAGCTTCTGTAGTTCTTCTGGCAGTGTGCATCTTCTTCGGTTGTCCGTCTGCAGGTGTCTGTCTGTCGTATCTGTGATGCGGGCAATCCAGGTAACGGGCTCGCAGATTCCTAGGTTGGTGTCCCGGTGAACCGTAATGTCGTAGTCGTTCATGTTGGACAGGCGGACGTACGGCCGAGAGGTCGTGTTGATGAGAGTCTTGGCAACTAGCAATCCTTTTGTCTGGATGTCCTCATATTTTGGCTCGATGACAGCCGCCACTCCCTCAGCAGTTACGTCGACAATTACGGCAGCGCTGACCTCCGTCCTGGCAGGAACGATGACGTCTTCTCTCAGCCTTACTCGCCGTGCGGTGATGGACTCGTGCGCAGGTTGCAAAGCAAGTTCCTCACGTCCGAAGTGCAGAGTGTTGGTACTCAGGTCCAAGATGATGTTGTTCTGGTCCAGGAAGTCCAGTCCGATGATCACTTCGTTTGATACGTCAGCCACAAGCACTGGATGCTTTATCGCCCGTCGACCAATGACGAACTCCAGTGATGCTTCGCCATGTACCGGTGCGGTCTCTCCGGTCGCGGTTATTAGCTGGAGGTTCCTTTGTGTGGGTTGCACTCTCCACTTCGGGATCACGGTGGGGCTGACGATGGTCCTCGATGCTCCCGTGTCGATTAGCATGGGCCAGCTCACTCCGTTGATAACTCCGTCGACCATCAGGCTGCTATTGTCCCTCCGTAACTTCGTCACACGGACTTGGACTGTCGGGGCTTGACGACTGTCACAAGCCAACCTTTGCCCCCCAAGGCTGGCTAATACTCGTTTCCCTGGGCCGCGCGGTTTTCAGACGACTGACTTCCCGTCGGATACCCTCGGCGGCGGCGATCACCGCAGTCCTTGCTCAGGTGGCCTTTCTTACCGCAGGTCCAGCAGGTCGGTAGTCCTCTTCCGGGCCGCCTCTCCGGTTGTCTTCCGGCTGTGTCGTTGCTGGTAGTGCCGCGACCATCGAAGAAACGGCTTAGCGCCTCCATCAATTCGTCGGCCAGGGGCTTGGTCTCGTTGGTTTTTGCTGGTTCATCGACGTCCACTTGACGCACCCGCGCGTGCATTCTGGATGCCTGTTTTGCCGTCTCGAATTCAAGTGCGTGGCTCAGCGCATCTGCCAGGGTCTTATTGCGCGCGAGACGCAGCGCCTGTTGAGTGTCCGAGTCCCGTAGCCCGTCGGTGAAGGTCTGCGTCGCTATCTGCTCCAGAAAGTCGGCCGGCGCTGTTGGATAGGCAAGCCTTACGAGGCGTGCGATGTCCATCTCGAACTCCTGCAGGGTTTCCGCGTTCTTCTGTACCCGGGTCCGGAGCTGCATCTGGTAGGCCTGCTGAAGATGGCTATCTCCATATCGGGACTCCATATGGGCGATCAGTGAAGCGTAGTCCTGGGATCCAGTCGGGATGGCCTGAAGGACGTTAAGGGCGTCACCTCTCAGCGCTACAATGAGAGCTGTAGCCTTTTCTGTGTTGTTCCAGTTATTTATGGAACAGGCCGCCTCGAACTGACGTAAGTAGGTGCTCCACGGGACCTTTCCGTCGAAGGTTGGGGGCGTCACTCTGCTATGTCCCGTTCCTGATATTCCCGGTGTAACGGTGGGCGGGCGTTGGCGCAGCTCGGCAACTTCCTCTTGTAGGGCTTTGACTCTCTCATCCACCCCGGTCGGCGGGCGTCGGCGCAGCTCGGCAACTTCCTCTTGTAGGGCTTTGAATCTATCTTCCATCCCTGTCGGCGGGAGTCGGCGCAGCTCAGCAAATTCCTTTTGTAGAGCGTTGAATCTCTCCTCCACCCCCATCAGCGGGCGTTGGCGCAGCTCGGCAACTTCCACTTGCAAGGTGTTGAACTTCTCCTCCACTGCCGCGACTTCCTCACGTAGGCCCTGTTCTAATTTCCTTTGGCTCTCCTCTAATTTCGTCAGCAGACACTCTTCCAGATTTTTCTGGCCATCCAGAAATTTGGCGGTTAGGTCCTCTGCTAACTTATTCTGGCTGTCCTTCAGGTCCTCTGCTAACTTCTTCTGGCCATCCTCCATCTTGGTTTCCATGCCATTTAACTTTTCTAGCAGTGCTGCCAATTTCTCCTCCATTTTAGTTGTTTGTCTTGTAAAGGGCATGCACTCACAGGAAAATTAGAGAAAATGACCTGCTCGGGTTTTGAAACCAGGACCGTCAGGTGGTGTGCTTGAGTTCGTAATCCGGCTTCTGACACCAGTTGTTACGTGCCACCCCCTAGTGGCACTTTTGTTAACTGGATTACGGTGGGGGTACAAAGCACTACACCAATTACTGCTTAAAGAAATAATTATCTTTATTGTGGCCAGAAAATTACACTAATCAGCAAATACAAGCAATTAGGAGCCTTCTCCAGTCTCCTCAAGCCTCTTCCTTATGCGCTCTTGGCCCCTTTCACTTGCAACAGACCACAGAAGTTAATCCGTCCTAATGAGTCCGGTGGCCTTGGCAGAAGCTACCTGCCCCTCTTCCTCAGGTAAAACAAATACAGTTACTTACGAGCACTTGAAGTACGCTGTTCACAAGCTGGGAGAAAACAATGTCACAGGATTTCGACACCACAATATCTGACACTCAGTGAAAGCACACTTACTCAGAACACGGCAGTCCCCTGTATGTTCCTCACTTCGCCGCTACACTAGGGGTTTCGCAAGTCACCACACTTCTGTCGCACAAGATAATCGCTCGCACTAGCTCGTAAAACACAACAACAACAACTGCTTCACGGGTCACTCTTATATAGCAGGCCGGTGACTCAATAAATGGTTCTAGATCCATCCAGGGTCCACGGCTTCTCGAGGTTTCCATCGCTGGTCCAATCACGAATCTTCTGGACTATCCCTTTGTATTAGTAGCCCTGTTGCATAAGGCACACGCAATACAGGAGGCATGCCACAGCCCAGCCCCTGGGGCAGTTGTGACTCTAGCGGCGAGCGATGACACAAACTCACAGCCGTAACAATATGTTACCCTGCAAGTTTATGAAGCGCCTTGACAACAACTTACGATATGAACCGTTACACCCCCCGAAACAAAGTCTCATATGCTTCTTTGCAAGGGTTCAATACCTGGTATAATGTAGTCTAATAGAGCATTAGAGTTGGCACCCCTGGTGACTGAATATATTCTTAGTCCCATCTATTAAGGTACAGAATAAAAACATTGGTTGAAGTCCAATGGACGTTACATGCAGTTAGAAATTGGATCTATCAGCTCGCGTAAAAGCATGTTGGCAACAATGTCATGCGTGTGCTGGTCAGAAATAGCCTAATCTGAAATATTATGATATCTTGTTGTGCCAATTTTGCACGAAATCCATTTGTTAGTATAGAAGTTACATGTATTTTAAAGTGGCATAGAATCATGTTGGCAGCACTGACTTACATTAATTATTCCAAATTAATCTAGAATGTCAGGTGCTATACGTGTGCAAAGATAGGGCTGTTGGCTTGCATACTTCCTGATATAACTTATTGATATTAGCAGCATTTATTAACAGTTGGCAGCCCTGATTGCTCTTAAGAATACTTATAGTAATATCTGTTATGTTACACATAGCACATACGAAATTTGGTTGAAATCTAACTGATAGTATAGAAGTTACATGTATTTAAAAATTGGCCCTATCAGCAGGCTTAGAATCATGTTGGTAGAACGGAAGTATATAAGTTACTCCGAAATTAATCTAAAATGTTAGGTACTATACGTGTGCATAGTTTAAAGCTGTCGGCTTGCATACTTTCTGATATATTGGTATTTGAATAAAAGAATAGAGAGAGCAATTATTAACAGTTGGAAGCCCTGGTGGCTCTTAAGAATATGCTCAGTCATATCTGTTTATGTACACATATTACATACAAACTTTGGTTGAAATTCAGTTGATAGTATAGAAGTTATAGGCATTTAAAAATTGGACCTATCAGAAGGCTTAAAATTATTTTGGCAACACTGTCATGTATGGCCTCCTGGAAATTAAACTGAAATTGTGTTATCTACATGTGTGCCAATTTTGGAATAGCTCCCATGCATACCTTTCAAGATATCCAACATGGAGCTCAAATTTCTAGTGCGTTTTTTCAGCAGTTGGTAGCGATGACATCATTTTCAAATATGGGTGTGAGATATTCCAGTATACATCTTTACTCATACTAAATTTGGTTTCGATTTCTGCAGCCGTTTAGGAGTTGATAGGGGGGGGGGGGACACACACAGACAGACAGACAGACAGACAGAAGGAAGGACAGACAGACAGACACACATTTTCCCGGATCGATCTCATAAGTCTACTTTTTCCTCATTTTTGCAAAATTTGAAAAGTAGGCTAAAAAGTGTTTTAAATCGTTTGTCCTCCAACTGCCCTCCTTAACTCTGTTATTCCGTCACAGACCCGATATGACCCTGGTTAGTTGGATCCTTAGTTTAGGGGCAGCGACAACGCGGTCATGTAGCCCGTGTACTTTGGGTGTGTGTAGAATTTGTCTGATAACCGATGTTAATTTTAATTGCTGTATTAGTGTGTGTTATCTGTGATTCAGGTAAAAGGACTCCAGACGATACATTTTTTCACGTAGTTCCTACTTTTGCTACCAAATGCTTTCATCCACGACACCTAGCTACGGACGCGGCTACTAAATGCCATCAAAGTCAGCACTTGGTGGCGAACGTTTTAACTAATATAGCGTTATCAAACTAACCTACACGTTTTAGCTTCCAAAAGTGTAGTTAGTGGAAGGTTCTTTTTCATGCCATAAATCAATGACATGGGTCCGCCGGCATTAGTTCCCCTCCGAAGGAAGGCATACTGAGGGATTTTTAACGCTATTAAAAATCCGACGACTTCGGTGGGTTTGAACCCGCGATCGTGGGCATGGAAGCTCAGCATGCTACCAACTACGCCACCGAAGCCGCTCCGAAATGACTTTTGTAAAATAAGTACATGCTGTTTACGTCACTGTTTCAATGCGGAGCCTTGATGTAGGCCTATATTAAAAAACTAATTTTGTATACTTGTGCTCGCAGCTGTTGATGTGTATCCTGTACCTGTGATTGTTTGTCATTTTTGCAGCTCCTCGGTGATCTGTCAAGAGACATCCGAGATGTCACTCGCTCCTCCCGGTCCTAATGAGACAATCGGATTACAGGAGTTCCGAGCTCTCGGGGGAGTCGGCAGGCGTCTGCAGCTCGCTGCATGCCAGGCTTCTGCACGCCGCGCTGCGCCGTGATATACGTCACTCTTGTCCACTTAAAACTTCTCGAAAATAATTAATTTATCCCCACTATTGATTTAGTTCTACGCCATATCCAGTTACGCCATTTCCAACCATGGTAAAATATAAACACAAAGTGTGTGCGGTATAACATATCGCACACCCCCCTCATTCTTCTAGGGATCAGCCTTCTTTTTCTTTTCATTATCGTTCCTTTCCTCTTAAAGATTCCCGCCCTGTTTTTATGAATTGGCTCCCCGTGCTTCTAAATTACATTTTGTAAGTATTTTGAATCTCAACCACATTTTGTATGCTTTTCTGTCAACATTGCATTTTATAAGTATTTTCATTCTAAACTCCATTTTATAAGTATATTAAAACAAAATTGCATTTTGTAAGTATTTGAGATGTATGGTCGGCATTTTGTGAGTATTTTGAATCTAAATTACATTTTGTAAGTATTTTGAGTTTCAATTGCATTTTGTGAGAATTTTGAATCTGGTAAGGCATTTTCAATATAAATTGCATTGTGTATTTTTTTTTCAATTGAATTTTATAAGTATTTTCAATTCAGATTGCATTTTGTAAGTAATTTCAATTGCATTTTGTAAGTATTTTGATGAGATGTGTGAGGGTGCATGTGAGTGTGCCTGGTGACAGACTTAGTGGTAGTACTGTGTTGTTGGTGGAACTTAAGTATTATTCGTTAGTAGAATTTTGGTATGTAATTGTTAGTACAAGGTTAGTATTTTTGTTAGTAGAATTGTTCTATTACTTTATTCTGAAAGGGAGTAGCAGTCTTTGAGAATAAATCAATTCCTTACTTGTTTTATAGACGGTTAAGATATTGATAGCATTAACCAACTAATGGCTACACTGCGTTCTGCTGCACGGCTGAAAGCAATGGGAAACTACAGTCCTAATGCTATTTCCGAGGATATGCACCTCTCTATGCATAATTACATGTGATGATGGCCTCGCCCCTTGTAAAATTCTAATCCGGAGATAAACTAGTCCCCCGTTCGGATCTCCGGGTGGGGACTACTCGAGAGGGGGTTAGCATCACAGAAGTGCCAAAGAGGAAATCTGACATTCTACGGATCGAAGCGTGGAATGTTAGAAGTCTGCTAGGTAGTGGAAGGTGAGAAAACATTGAAAGGGAAATGGATAGGTTGAGGTTGGATTTGGTTGGGATTAGTGATATGCGCTGGCAGGAAGAACAGGACTTTAGGTCAGGAGACTATAGGGTCATTAGCACTAAATCAAACAATGGCCAAGCAGGGGTTGGTCTCACATTTAGTAGGAAACTTGGACAGCGGGTGGAATATTATGAGCAATATAGTGAACGGATTATTGTTGCAAAAATCAAAACAAAACCTACTTGCACCACAATGGTACAAGTCTATATGCCTACCAGTTAAGCTGATGATGAAGATGTTGATAAGGTCCACGAAGAAATAGATGAAATTCTGAGGTTTATCAAGGGCGATGAAAATGTTTCAGTAATGGGAGATTGGAATGCTGTGGTAGGAAAAGGAAGAGAAGGGAAGAAAGTAGGAGATTTCAGACTAGCTGAAAGGAATGATCGAGGAAGCAGTCTGATGGAATCCTGCACCGAACACGAGTTGATCATAGCTAACACCTTATTCAATAACCACAATATAAGAATATACACATGGATGTGACCAAATCAACTTCATTTTGGTCAAGCAGAGGTTTCAAAACCAGATTTTGGATTGTAAAACATATCCCGGTGCTGACATAAACTCTGACCACAATCTGGTTGTTATGAAATGCAGATTAAAGTTGAAGAAACTGAAGAAAAGTCAAAAGCCAAAAAGGTGGGCAATAGACAGACAGAAAGAGAAGGATGTAAACGAAAGATTCAAGAAGAGTATAAAGGAAGGACTAATGAAAAACCCAAAACAAACTTCAATTGCAGACGATTGGACACTTTTGAAGAATGAAATAACAAAATCCGCAGAAGAAAACATCGGTGGGAAAGAAAGAATAGGTAGAAAACCGTGGATCTCTCAGGATATACTAGAATTGATGGATGAAAGGCGGAAACACAAGAATGAAGAAATGAAAAGGGGAAAGCAGAATATAGACGTCTGAGAAACGAGGTTAACAAGAAGTACAAGGAAGCGAAAGAAGAATGGTTGAAAGAGAAATGTGCAGGTATAGAAAATTGACTGAAATTAGGAAAAGTAGACACAGCTTATCGAAGAATGAAGAATACTTTTGGGGAAAAGAAGACTAAGTGCTGTAATATTAAGGACACAGATGGAAAGCCTCTAAGAGGTAGGGAAGAAAAGGTTGAGAGATGGAAAGCTTACATAGAATGTTTGTATAAGAGAAAGGAGATTGAGGATCATGTAATGGAAAGGGAAGAGGAAATTCATGAGGATGCGAAAGGAGAATTAGTATTGAGATCAGAATTTGACAGAGCATTGGAAGACTTAAGCAGGAACAAAGCACCAGGCATAGGTGATATAGCTATTGAGTTGCTACGCTCCATAGGTGATGATGGTCTGATCAGGTTATTTCACTTGGTGTGTAGGATTTATGAGACAGGTGAGGTACCCTTTGATTTCGAAAAGAATGTGGGAGCTGACAAATGTGAAGATTACCGTACAATCAGCATGATTACTCATGCTACAAAGATCCTGTCTAGACTAATTTTTAAGAGGATGGAAGGCCAGATAGAAACGGAGTTGGGTGAAGACCAGTTTGGTTTCAGGGGAAATGTAGGAACAAGGAAAGCTGTACTAAGTCTTAGGCTGATTTTGGAAGGTAGAATAAGGAAAGATAAGGGAACGTTGATGGCATGTGTACACTTAGAAAAGGCTTTTGATAACATTGATTGGACCAAATTGTTTGACATTTTGAAAACGATTCGAATAAAGTACAGGGATAGGAAGGTGATATACAATCTATACAGAAACCAGACAGCAGTCATTCGAGCTGAAGGACATGAGGGATAATCTGGTATTCAGAAAGGTGTAAGGCAAGGCTGAAACTTATCACCCATACTTTTCAATCTTTATATAGAACAAGCAATGAAGTGGGAGTGAAGATTCAAGGTTAAATAATTTCAACTCTGAGATTTGCTGATGACATCGTCATCTTGGCCGTCACGCCTGAGAATTTGATGAGTTTTTGAATGGTATGGACTCCGTATTGAGGAAAGAATTCATGATGAAAATTAATAAATGTAAAACAAAAATATTGGAATGCAGCCGAAATAAGTCAGAAAGCTCTATGGACATCAAATTGGCAGGTGAAAAGCTGAAGGAAATAGGAGACTTCTGTTACTTGGGAAGCAAAATAACCAGTGATGGACGAAACAAAGAGGATATAAAAAGTAGGTTGGCTCAGGCAAGGAAAGCATTTCTACAAAAAAGGAATCTGTTGACATCGAATATAGATTTAAGTATTAGGAAATCTTTTTTGAAAGCTTTTGTCTGAGGCGTGGCACTCTATGAAGGTGAAACTTGGACTACTGGTGCATCAGAAAAGAGGAGAATTGAAGCGTTTGAAATGTGGTGTTACAGGAGAATGATGAAGATCAGATGGGTAGATAGGGTTACGAACGAAGAGGTATTAAGACGAGTGGGAGAGGAGAGATGTTTCTGGCGACTGCTAATGAAGAGAAGAGATAGGAGGGTAGGACACATATTAAGACACCCAGAAATAGCAAGCTTAGTTATGGATGGGAGGGTCGAGGACAAGAACTGTAGGGGAAGACCAAGGTTAGAATATGTTATACAGATTGCCTCGGATGTAGGGTGTGGTAGCTATGTAGAGATGAGACGATTAGCTCAGGACAGTGAGGCATGGACAGCTGCATGAAACCAGTCAAAAGACTAAAGACTCAAACAACAACAACAACCCTGGTGGAAGACTGACACACGTCCAAATAAAAAGCACTTTTATTTTTAGTTATTTGATCTACAGATAATTCTTAATAATACTACTCCTAACAATACAAATTAAGAAACAACTATTCAATTGTTGAACATCCATTCAATTGGTATATTGGCTTTCACGGCCAAAGAATCACTCAGCAATTTTTCTAGGTTTATGCCGTGTCTTGTGTGGGATTTCGCCTAGGAACACCAAGATAGGTTCATCAGCGGGCTCTTGATGTCCGTGTCCGGACCCCCACAGGGGTAGCGAACTGTGCACTACCTCCCTTCATATAAAGCGCACCTGCACATCTTTACTAAGAGAGCTAAAATCGAAAAGCTCGTGGGGTAAGATATCGTTGTGTCAAGTCTATAAATTTCTGATTACAAAGAACAATAATTTGCTATGACTAAACCTCAGAAATAGTTGTTAAAATGGATATCCTAACAAATAATTTATTAAAATATACAGTATGGCCTATATTTGACAATAGACTTACGTATTTGTATAATTATGAGTAACTTATTAAAGGGAAGTTCAAAAATGTAAAAAAAAAGTTTTTAGTCATAAAAAAAAAACTCAAAAAAACACGTTGCAACTATTTTGAATGTTGAATTAGGTTGTCTGAAGCTTAAATGCGAAATACATAGGCACCAACCAATTACGAAAAAAGAGAGAAAGTTGGAGCATATCTAGGATTGATATAAAATGCAATAATTATTGATGGCTCGGTTGGAACTATAACCTTTCACGTGTTGTATATACGGATATACAGATCTGTTCAAATGATTAAATTCAACACGTAAATTTCCACCATTTTTATAAATATTTCAAGATAGCTGTCCAAGAAAGAGAGTTTTCTTGTTAATACAGTATAGTGCGCAATAACAGTTCCCACTTGATTTATGGATTCTTGGCAAATCGATAATGATCTTCAGCTGTTTCGTTTCGAAGGGAGAGTCACTCACTGCTCTGTGATCGAAAGTAACAGCAAAATACAACAATGCAAATTTGAAGTTATGGTCATTGTTGGAGCAATATATTGTTAAAAGGGAGTTGCTAGGGAAGTCTATCAATTTCTCACTGTTAATTTTGAAATGTTATTATACAATACAACTAAATATATTTCCGTTGATTTTTCAACTTTGACTTTTTGAAAATTCATAAGGATGAGTGCCCGGTTAGACCAATCATCAATTGCAAAAATTCACCGAACTACAAACTAAGCAGCAAAGAACTACTCAAAATATTAAAGGGCAGGGTGTTTATCGACAAAGACAAATCGGTCAAAAACACAAAAGCGTTTGTGAATAAACAAGGTTCATTAAAATAGAACCCAAATTTGTGTTGACCGAGTGGGAAACCTTCTTTAATAGAACAACACTGAAAAATGATTTCTCTCACTTCAATACCTATAAAAAAAATAGGTATATCCTACTCCAGTACTGGAAGAGATCAGAAAATTAACAAAAGTGCTGAACATTATGAAATATTATTGATACCGATACTTGGCTGTGACAGGCCAGAAGACACATAGATCGACTTTGCGTGAGCAGTGAGAGGTTGTGCGTGCCGAAATCTCGTATCTCGCGACATTCGCTACAGCTTTTGACTAATGCGATCTTTCTTCGGAACAATTTATGTGTGACGCTTCCGATTTATCGGAATGTTCTTCCAAAAGTTAAAGTGTCCTCATATAGAAAGAAGATCAAACTGAACGTGTTATATTGTGACAAGTCTTATTTATGTCCAGGCTAATTCTAGAGCAGAGTACCAGGCAACTCACAAGCAGCTCCCGTAAATCTGTATTCAGCCACCAGCGATTTTGGCATTTGCGGTCAAACAATCATTTATTTAATACACTCCAACATGTTTGAAACTGTTTCTGGTCATTTATTATTCGGAATTGGGGGGAGTTTGTTTCGCGAAATAACATAACTCAAATGTAAAATTGTGCAAAACCATATTTTTATTTTTATTTTTATTCATTAGGTTTTAACATGTATTTTAAATAAATTACTTCTCGCACTGCTCCAAGAGAACTTCTTTTCGTTTTCATCGATTTCCCCGAATCCTAATTTTCCAAACACTAGACTATTGTATAAAATGCCTTTTTTTAAATCGAATTTCAATATGACCGAATAATCGAAATTCCCGGATTATAATTTGCCAAATCAAAATTCCCAGATATAATTTCCCGAATTAAAAATCCTGGATATAATTCCCAAATTGAACATTTGAAATTCAATTACCCGAACGGAAAATCTCGGATATAATTTCTCAAATAGAAAATCCATTACCTTAATTTCTGGAATCAAAAATTTCGGATATACAGTACTGTAGGCTAATTTTGCGAATCAAAAAACCAGAAACCAATTTCTTGAATTGAAAGGCCTGGATATAATTTCCCGAATCAAAAATCCTGGATATTATTTCCTGAAATGAACATCTAGAATTTAATTTCTCGGACTGAAAATTCCTAATACAGTATAATACTTCCAAATACTTCCACGTCAATTCTAAATGTCAGAACATCAGAACCAGAAATAGTCCTGAGTCAGATAATCATCTCAATTAATTGTTCATGATTATGAATATGGCGAATCTCTCATATAAATCAATGGGAGGTAGCGAGTACCGTACATGTTGGAATGAACATCCCTGACCGCCCAAGTACTCAAGGCCGGTGGAAAGCAGCTGCACGCTCCAGTCAGCATATACGCCCCACCTCGCTACTACACCGAATGCCGCAGGGATGTCCAGCTCCACCAGCCGTCATACCTGCGTACCAGGATGTCAGGTACGATTTCGGAGCCTTGCAGTTCAATCAGGCGGCTGATTTTCCGTACAGTGTCTTCTTATAGTACAACGATTGCGTCCACAAAGTTTCAAGATAGGTTTAGATCTGTCTTACCAGATACTTCCCTTGTTAGAAAAAGTTAAAGCATGCTTCCTAACGAAAGTCTTAGGAGTATCCAAAACAACAAGGTCTCGCCTAGCATATCTACTAACTAGACAGCGTTTTCCTACTAGAGGAATTAAAAACAACTTTCTTGCTCCCACATTCTACGGCAGCAGAAGAGGAACTACAAAGTCCACAGCACGGGAGTCATGATTGATAGAAACTGGACCAAAGCAAACTTTGAGATGAGGCATGTTTTAACGAGATTAGTCATACATGGATTTCATCATCATCATCTTTGCCAGGACAAGACATTCCACATTCCCAGGGAAACATGCATATGTCAGCTATGCGGTAATATATGTGAACGTTATCACATCGAACACTGTACAAAGCGCACAAAAAATACAAGTGAATATGCAAAACAAAGTGTCAATAGGAATTAGATCTAGAAATTTAAACCTTGTACATTTGTACGCATTTCCAATATTAATCTTAGCTGTCATGTTGGAAAGTTCAGAAAAAACAGATTAAGATAACTAAGAAAAGCCAGTTTATCTGTAACGAACATAGTAACTTCGTTTGATTTTGGAAACTGTGGCGTAAATCTTCGCCACTTCCGACGTCAATCAGCTCCTTCTCTTCGAGACGCTGTAGTGATCCATGTTTGGGTAGCTTAAGAATCCCTGGTTTGAAGATGAATTCGTGATGATGTTACACACTTTCAGGAATGATGAAGAAAGGGAAATTGATCAATGTGAGATAAGGAACCGTAGTACGGAAACGATCGAGTCACAAGTTAGAAACAAAATGCTGCTTGCCACGGTGGGTGAGTGGTTATCGTGTCAAACTGACAATCCCTAGCTTGCAGGTTCGCTCCTGGCCATGGTAAGTGATTTTTGAAAGGCGACAAAAATCACGATACGCATGTCATACGATGTTGACATGCTAAAGAACCCATTTGAATTCTGTAGGCTGTGTTCATAATGGCAAAATTAATCTCGGGATTTTCTGCCAACACAAGGTTCCTCATTTCTCTGCTAGAAAGCGCTATAGTGTCAAGAAGCTTAGATATCTAACCTCCTTGACTTTCATAGCGCTTCAAAGAACGATAACATTCGACATGCAAGTTGCCCTCTGGGTGTCAATTAACAAAGCTTGCACCCGGCACTCGAGACCATACGATATTATTATTATTATTATTATTTTAGCAAAATGCTACTCATTTAATACAGTTTACCTGCACACGTTTCACAAGCTGATACATGTACAACAGTTCGTCGCACAAAGTTTGTCGTATCAGTTCGAATATCCTCGGTATCGTTTGAACAGCGTCGCAGGCAACGAAAATTCTTGCCAGGAGATCCTCTTCCGTCTTGACAGGTGTCTCATACACAAGACATTTCACAATGCCCCAGAAGAATAAATTCAATGGGGTGAGATCAGGTGAACGAGCTGGCCACGAAGTGGATACGGCGTTGGTCTACTAATCCCAAGTTAGTGGAGTCAAACCCGACTGCGGTCTGTGGCGTTTACGGGTGTCTACACGTGCCAACCCCATGTCGTTAGTTTCCGGTGAGTTAAAGAACGCCTGCGGGACGAAATTCCACACCCCAATGTATGTTAAGAACTAGAATTGAGGACGGACGGTTATTAATAAGTGTTGACTACATCGTTTCCGGACGATAGGTCCTTATCTCAAATGGGTCCATTTGCCTTCCTTCATCATCACTGAAAGTTTGTAACAACATCACGGATACACCTTGTATATGAAAGGGGTGTCTTATATGACAAACCCTGTATATTAAATTTCTGATTCAAAGTGTATCTTATTATATAATACGCTAAGGTGTATGTTTCACAAAACTCAAGCTCCTAAACCAGACGGAGTTAGAAGGTGTGGTTTGTACCAAAATCTGCAAAATAGTCTCAATAGTACAGGAAAAATATTGCATTTCTTGAAAAGTCAACGTAAATATGTTTACTTGTTTATAAAGTGCTTTTAATCAAATAAACAGGACGCTAGCCCCTGGCATCGCGTACAGCCCGCACAATACTAGAGCCGGGCGGGTAGTCTGTACACACCGGGCGCACACAACCCATTATGCGAGAGTTCTCGCACGGGTCTGCTAGTATTTTATAATTTGATATGCTGTGAACCACGAGGTATAAGGATAGTATGCAGCCAGTACCAGGTCGTGTGACACGCCTAGTCAGCAGTTCCGTGCACAATGTTGACGGAGAGCTACAGAGATCTCTATCGTCGATTCCCCTTGAAGTTTTATCACATCACCATTTATTTATCATGTTTGGATGATGTCAAATTGAAAAGACTTCTTCCCCTTTGACAGATTTACATGTGCCATATATTACCTCGGAACACCCCCACTTTATCTGTGCGCAGTATTTCAACTGTTAGGACCTAGCGAGGGGAATTTATAAGATTGAGAAAGTGTTGAAGGTGAAAAACAAGTTGTGTAAAGAATCATGTTTTATACAAAAGTCATTCTATATCGATATTTGGGGAAATGAATGAAGGCAGGATCAAAGTAAAGTAGGATTTATATTATCTGTTTGGCTTATGAATGTGACGCACCTCTGCTAGAAGTCAAATAGATCTGATTTTGAGTTAAACCACTCACCGAACCCTTTAGCCTATATGTGCTAAAAATTGCCACAACTCTATGTTTCTAATATAAAAAATATCTTCTTCTTTATTAGGAATATTCTACAGTGAGTCCGGGAATGTTTTCCGCAGCGCCTACATGCGTCTGTGAGAGCTAGCTACAGCAGTTATGTTGGTAGCACGGCTGCCGCTTGCATAATAACAAATAAACAGTAAACTTTGTACTCACCACAGCCATTCATAACAGATGCTGGAACCATTCACAGTACATCACTCTTTTTCCGTAATCAGTTTGTTTTAATTCATGAACCACGGTAACTTTATAAGGGAAAAACTGAAGCTTGTCTCTTACAGCTTTATGTGCTGTCGACTTAGAGATTCCTGTTTGTTGAGGTAATGTTCGTGTTGGTTTACTTGGACTACGCAGCAGGAGATTTCATTAAGTTTTTCGTCTGTTAAAAGCGTAGGCCTGCCTATTCCCGGTACATCGTGAACTGAGCCAGTCAAACGAAATTTACTTACCAAATCCCGAACGGTATCACGGTTTGGACACTTTGAATTAGGAAACCGCGCCTGAAATCTTAATTTTACATTTTCTGCAAACCGATGGCCTTCGCAAAAAACGTATTCTACCAAAAAAAAAAAATCTCTCTTCAGTAGTAAACATTACCGCATGTATACTGTTGCACTCTTCCAGTAATCTATCTGAACGCTCCCTTACCGCGATACACACTGAAGACATACAGGCTCGGTCGCTTATCGCAGTACACACTGACAGCCCCCACGCGGGTTCCCCCTTTCAAGGACACAGTGCAGCCATCTAATTTTATGACTCAACCACTCGCAGCTGCACGTAAAGCCCGACCCAGGAATGTCTGCCGTGACGCAGTTACGCACTTCAATTCGTCACACCTCCTCTGGCACATGTCACACGTCCTGACTCTCCGAGTCCCAATGTAGCAACATCGATCATTCTCTGCTTGGACTTGGCCGTGATAACATAATGCTACGCAATGTTGACGAGAGCTTCGCTCACCCGCTCGTCATTGTGCAACGACTTGGCAACATTACAGTGGTTCCCCAAATCAGCAGCGGTTAGTATCGTAGCAGTTTGCTCTTTATTTTTAAAATAACATAAAAAGTAAACTACTGGGCGTAGAATTGTGATTCAAGTTTCTATATACTCAGTAAAATGCTGCCTCTTATCCTACTTTCATGTAGAAACCGTATCTGGTCAAACTTGGCCCCTCCGTGCGCGTGATATTTCGTTTCGGTGACGCGTGACGCGAGTCGTCAGCCTCCCACTGTTCTGAAGCCACGCCTGTCCGGTCATGTCGCGGCAGAAATCGCTGGGTCGGGCTATACCCACTGCGGAGAACATTCTCGGGCGCCCTGTACAATACAGTAGTTTTCCTTCAACCCAAAAATACTTTACTTCTCCACAAATTTCGGTCTTCAGCGTCTTCCTCGGTTAAGCCTCTGGTAGCCATGCTTCTCTTTACAACACACATCCATTGTTCTCTTGGTTTACTCCGTTTCCGTTTGCCATATAAATATAATAATAATAATACCGGGTGAGTTAGCCGTGGTCGTTATGGCGTGGCTGTAGGCAGTCGCTCACATCCCGGAGGCGAGGAGGTTCGAATCCCCCCGCCGGCAACCTTGAAGATGGTCTCCCGTAGTTTCCCATCTTCCTTCCAGGCAAATGCCGGGGTTGGTCCCTAACTATAGGCCACAGCCGCTACCTTCCAATTCCTCGTCCTTATATTGACACTTTCCTCCCCCAGACAACACTCCACACGCGACGGTACTTGTAGCTCATCCCATGGGTGTCCGTATAGAAACAGCTTTAAACTCTGGCGAGCCGAACATGTCCTCGGACACTCCCGGCACTAAAAGCCATACGCTAAAATAATAATAATTAAAAAATATATACAGTGCTTTTTTTCTAAAAACAAATTAAGGGGCAATCTCAGTTGTAGTCGATAAAACATCACGATCTTGCAATTTGCAAAGTCCGGTCATTGTTTGTGTTCGAATTATTAACTTCCAGCTTTTTCGATATCTGGGTGGATGTTATATAGTTCGTTATTTTCTTCCTTATTCAAAACCAACCACACGTACAAAATAACAAAGGAGTGCCGAGTTGCCGACTAAAGGAAACTGATTCGATAGATCGATTTAAATCGAGGATTACTCGAAATCTCCTCCAGCTGTTGTGAACAGCGTGTTGACACCAGCTGATCGATGAACTTTCAAGTCGGAAGTTATATTTTCCAGACTAGATACAAATGTTCTAATATGTTTCCTTAAACAGTTTTGAAATGATTAAGGGGTACGCGTACCCCCGCGTTCCCCCTAAAAAAAAAGCACTGTAATATATAATAATAAAAATAATCCCTCCCTATATTATTCTGCTAAGGTCCCACTCCAGTTTTGTACCGAAAATAAGATCCTATTAACACCAACCTACACATATGGGGTACCTACAGGTTCCGCATAACTCAATGTGTGCGCGAAACACACTCACTTACTCCTTAAATGACACACAATTAAATAAATACCATTTTGCACTTGAGAAAAGGCTTATAAAGTCATAAAATAAACTCATGAAGGAATGGCAGGTCATGTCGTTTCCAGGCAACAGTAGCTCTTGAGGAGACACGGCCGACTGGATGCGAGTAGCGCTCTGCACTACCGGTATAGAAAATGAGGCTCTTTACATGAAATCCCGTTAGTTACTCTACTGCTCATACAGCACTGTCAACCCAGTATAGCTTAACAAAGACTTGACACTATTTGTACCGCGGCGTACTGCTAGGCGAAACTGCCGCTAGAGCGCAGGGCAGCGTGGCGGCATTGGCAAGATACCTAACCTATAAGTCTTTCTGTATTTATGCTTTGCATTTCTTGCATTGCATTGGCATGTGTACTTCTCATGTGCCTGAACATATGTGAACGAGGTAAGACCTACAATAGATATGCCTATATTTCTTTGTGTTCTTCTCATGTACATATGCCGTTTAACAACAATAAATACATTTTTAGCCTACTTTCGATTTTTGCAAAAAATGAAAGTAGACTTATGAGATCAACACAGGGCGAAAAAAGTGTGTCTGTCTGTGTGTGTGTATGTGTGTGTGTGAGTCTGTGTGTGTGTATGTGTGTGTGTGAGTCTGTGTGTGTGTGTGTGTATTCTGAATGTCTGTCCCCCCCTATCAATTCGAACACGGTGAATGCGAATTGAACGAAATTTGGTACAAAGGTAGCACTAGCAAAGGACACCTCAGTGTCATGTTTTATATCACCGCCATCTTTACTAAAACTGAATGGCGGCCACTCAAACGTTCAAAACGTAAAATCAAATAACGACTAACCAAATCATCCAATCTCTACCAAATTTGGTAACAACATACCTTCGTATAGGATGCGTCTTGTGACCAAACTACAAGGTCGTCCGCCATACCATTTCAGGATGGCGGCCGTGCGAATTATGCAAACTTTATAATCCATATCATGGGACCCACCAGTTCCGATTATCGAGCCGAGAATCGTTTTAACTGTTCTAAAGGAAGAGGCACGTACGAAATTAAAAGTTTATTTTGTAATACTATAGTGCAGACGTGATTTTAAAAAGCTCAGCTGATTCATTAATAAGACAAGATGGCAGCGGATATCTTGTGCCTGACTTATATTTCACTAATTTGAGTATTGCCTGCAATATAGCGTACTGAAACAAAATAAATAAACTTTGTATGAAATGCTTTATATATAAATAATATACTTCAGTGATGAAATCGTTTAGTATAAATCATTATTTGCTAACAAGTTCTATGTAAGTCATTTTATATAGAACGATATTCGTTGACACAATTAGCTCAGTGGTAAAGCGTTAGTCTGTCATTCATATGCCTATGGTTCAAACCCCATCAGAGTTAGTTTTTTGCTTGACATTTTACATATTTGTTGCTTTGTAATGACTCAGACGTTTTAAAATTAAGCGTTATATTGTGCATATTACGGTGCAAAACATATACTTAATTAAAACATAATTCGCCAGCAGATTTAATCGAGACATCTAGCTGACAAAAAGGTAACAGATTTTATTGAAAAGTTTCTTCTTCTGGCCGCTAGAATGCACTCGCTCTGTTAGGATTATATTGTTCGATATTTCACAACTAGATATCACGACTAGTTTTTATATTTATTGTTTCTTGAGTACTGAGACGTTATAAAATAAAGCTTTATATGGTGCTTTTTGCAATGGAAATTATATATTAATAAAAAACGACATTCTCCACTGGAGTGACATCTTCCAGCCTTCAGTTGTACTATGCAGAAACTATAGATTCGAGCAGCGCTCTATACCGGCCAGTTAGTGAACCCAGTCTTAACGACTGCTAGGAGTAATAAGACAGTAACATTCGTTTATTCCTTGTGCACAGAGGCGTTGTTGATAATCTCAAAACTTGCAATATGGATGATTTGGAGATGGATTATTTTGTTATACCGTGTATTTAAGATTAGCCTATAAATTAACGGGTTGCGAAGTTACTTCACTTAGTTCTATATCATTCGTACACGACACAGAACAACAACGTGACGTCAGTTTCTGATCTGCTCTGATTGGCTATTACATTGCTGCAGTCGGGTAGTTGGCAGTCAAGGATAAAATTCTCGACTGCCAACTGCCAGCTACCAACTGCAACTTCATGTTGTGTATGGTGCCTATAGTATACACGGAGTCGATCGCGACTGCCGACCGAGGACTACCAACTACGGACTGCCGACTGCGCATTGTAGATGGGCCTTATTAGAGCAACGAAGTTTCAATTATTGTAAGTAGTCGGTGTTTGGAGTGTTTGCTGATGAAATTGCAAAATGCTGGGGTAAATTATAAACTATGGTTTGAACGCCACTGTTCAAATCCTGTGTGCCAATTTGCACTTCAAATAGGAAGAAATTAGGAGATGATAAGGACAGAGAGTTATAACTATACCCATACATTTCGGAGAAAGTAGGCTATATGTTCTTTCCCGAACATCTTGTTTCAATATTTAAAACTTCCTTCTCCCACATTCTCCCCTACTACCCTATAAACCTACATTCACGGTGCGAATGCTCGCACGGGCGCACTTGTAATAGTAATTAGCTTTCTCATGCGAGAACTCTCACATGTGTATAAACCACCCGCCGAGCTTAATTGCTATACGGGCTGAACGCGACACAGATCTTGCAGGGGCTATCGACTTGTATATTTGTTGAAACGCACTTCATAAACGAATAGCTTAAATCTATTTCCGTTGATTTTTCAAGAAATGGAAGATTGTTCCTGTAGGCCTACTATTGAGACGATTTGGAAAATTTGAGTACAAACTGTTCCTTCTAACTCCCTCTGATTAACGAGCTTGGGTTTTGTGACTCATCAACCTTGGGGGGCTTCGTTGGCGTAGTTGGTAGCATGCTGAGCTTCTATGCCCAAGATGGCGGGTTCGCACCCTGTCGAAGTCATCGGATTTTTAGGAGTGTTAAAAATCCCTCAGTATGCCTTCCTTCGGAGGGGAAGTAAAGCCGGGGCCCATGTCATAGATTTATGGCATGTAAATGAACCTTCCACTAACCACAAATGTGTGAAGCTAAATTTGTAGGTTGGATTAAGTTCCAACGTTCGTCGCCAGGTTCCAGTTGCGGTGGCATCTAGTAGCCAAGTTCACAGCTAGGTGTCGTTGACGGTAGCATTTGGTAGGAGCTACTTGAAATTGATCGTCTGCAGTCCTTACCTGAATTACAGATAATACACACTAATACAGCCATCACAATTAACACCAGTTATCAGACAGATTCTACACACACCCAAAGTACTTGGGGCTATGTGACCGCGTTGTCGCAGCCCCTAATCTAAGGAACCTACCAACCATCCCTCTGGTTTAAGAGTTTGGGTTTTGTGAAACATATGGGCCACCTTGGCGTTTTATAGAATTTTAAACCTTTCAGCATGAGAGAGTAAGTTAAATATAACAAATACAGGGCGCCAGGAAATGTTCTCCGCAGTGAGTACGGGCTACTGCGAGAGCTAGCATCAGTAGTTACTGTCCGTCCACCAGCTAAAGGTCCGTGGAAGGAATGCAACGAGTCAGCTGGAGACAGCTGACCTCTGCTCGAACGACAATAGTGCCAACTTACTACTGACCCGTACGATTTCACAATTGAAACTAAACGAAAGTAGAGTGAGTAACCATAGCGTGAATAACATCAGTGCTGAGTTGGCAATACCTGCAGCGGCACGTCCACTCAATCAACGCAGCTGGAATGTCTCTTCTCTTCCCTTCAGCCCCCTAAGACCATGAGCTGGTGGACGGACAGTACGTTGGCAGCACTGTCACTTGTATCGAAACAAACAGTAAACATTGTACTCACCACAACCATTCATAACAGATGCTGGAAGTGCTGATGATACACGCGCTCGCTTATTGCAACACACACTGAAGATTTCGATAGCCTACAGCCCACACGTGTGGGATTCACCCTGTCAAGGACACCGTGCTGCCAACTATACTGCTAATGCTAGCTCTGGCAGAAGCCGGCCGTCACTGCGGAGAACATTTCCTGGCGCCCTGTACTACAATGCCTTAAAACTCCTATATTCAATTAGAAACGCCTTGTACATGATAATAAGCGTATTTGTATCAAAAGAAGAACATTACAGATATTTATTTTTAAAGCTGTTCTGAAAATCTCACAAGCTTGAAGTTTGGTGAGGTCCTTTGATAGTATTAGTCTACTAGCAGTAGTCCCCGGCTTCGCCCGGTGGATTTATTTGTTTTATGGATGATAATGAATACTACTACAATACTGGCACATGATACTTAACTAACATAAACCAATATTTTAAAAATATATATTTTTGTGGTGGTGGTGGTTGTAGTGGGGGTGATAAGAAGTACAGTATAATGGACGTAACATTCAGGTCAAATTCCAGTAATGATAATTATGAATAGGGAAACAGCTATTTACTAACTACAGCACTGACACATGTAATTTACAAACAAATTTACAAAAAAAAAAAAAAAAGAACAGTAAGTAAAACAAAAGACACTGCCTTGGGCCTATATCTCATTGGCTGTTAGAAACGTAGAGACCAATAGTGTCGTCTTTTGTCGCATAGCGCCGTAGGAAAATAATCAGAACTCTTTGGCAAACTTCGGCTGTCCCGAACTACTGAGGTAGCAATAGTATCATTTATCGCCACAAAGCACTTAACGATAAGTTTCAGAATAAATGAAGGTAAATTTGAAAGCACCAACGCTTATTGCAGCTGATAACCTCAATGTACTGCACCAACACCATTGCACTTATACAGAGGCATACTATTTTCATGATGATAACTGTTTAAAGGGGGCTAAGAAATCTTTTTGCACTAATTACTCCCCGTGAATGCAATATATAAACAGCGCAAGTTACACTACTACGGACATGAACGGTTCTAGGGCCTTAATACATGGGGTTCAAGTTCATTTTGTATGTTATTCTAAATGTAGGGAATGGGGAGGGTTGTCCAAAATATCAAGTGAACAGTGTTACCAGCAGGGTTTCAAAGTGTATGTAAAATTTGGTGCAATTGAGATAAACGGTGTAGATTTGTGATGAAGGGCCTAAATGCAGGAAATGGAGGGGTCTGTCCAAAATTTCATGCAGTCAGTGTTACTCGCAGGGTTGTTCCAAAGGGTAAGTATACAAATTGCCGTCCAGATCGGTGAAACGGTATAGATGTGTGCCAAAGGGCCTAAATGCAGGGAATGGAGTGGTATGTCCGAAATTCCATGTAAACAGTGTTACTCGTAGGGTTCCAAAGGGTAAGTATACAACTTTTGGTTCAGATTGGTGAAAGGGTGTAGATTTGTGCCAAAGGGCCTAAATGCAGGGAATGGACTGGTCTGTCATACATTTCATGTAGGCAGTGTTACTCGCAGGGTTCCGAAGGGTAAGTATACAAATTTTGGTTCAGATCGGTGAAACGGTGTAGATTTGTGTCAAAGGGCCTAAATGCAGGGAATGGAGTGTTCTGTCCGAAATTTCATGCAGACTGTGTTACTCGCAGGGTTCCAAAGGGTAAGTATACACATTTTGGTTCTGATCGGTGAAACGGTGTAGATTTGTGCCAAAGGGCCTAAATGCAAGGAATGCAGTGGTCTGTCCGAAATTTCATGTAAACAGTGTTACTCGCAGGGTTCCAGAGGGTAAGTATACAAATTTTGGTTCAGATCGGGGAAAAGGTGTAGATTTGAACCAAAGGGCCTAAATGCAGAGAATGGACTGGTCTGTCATAAATTTCACGTAGACAGTGTTATCATCAGGGTTGCAAAGGGTAAGTATACAAATTTTGGTTCAGATAGGTGAAACGGTGTACGTATCACTAACCATAACGCCAACGCATGTGGATAGAGCTGTTCGGGAGCACTTGTTCTACCGACTTACTGAACAAAAATCTATCTTGAAGGTATCCTGAGAGGTGTAGCCTAATTCTACATAGCCTAAACTATTCCTCTTGAATCAGGCTATCATATAAAAAAAGAATTTTTCGAATCGGACTGGTAATTCCAGAGATTAGCGCGTTTAAACACATAAACACACAAACACACACACTCTTCAGCTTTATTATATTAGTATAGATTATCTGTGTATATAATACGCTAAGTCTGAGGGATATAGAATTTACAAAGGGAAAGCTGGCATCAAAACCAAACAAAACAGTACTATACTTGGAACAGCTTTTATGATTAAACAAAACTTAACAGAATCAATAACAAATTTTACATCTTCATCAGAACGAATTTCACTTCTCTCATTTCGATCAGGAAACAAAGGTTATACTATAATCAATGCTCATGCTCCTACCAATGAGGACAATAAGAAAAATCCAGAAAATGTTGAAGAGTTTTGGGAAATGTTGGAACATGAATCATCAAAGATACCTTATCATCACGTTAAAATCTTAGTTGGTGACTTTAATGCACAGATTGGAAGAGAGAGAAAATTTAGAAACATAGTGGGTGACTTCCCAGCTCACAACCGCACTAACAGAAATGGAGAGAGACTCATAAGTTTCTGCAGACTATTTGATCTTAAATTAATGTCAACCTTTTTTAGGAAATTACCGAGGAGAAAGAAAACATGGTGCTCTCCAAATCCGCATTTAGGTTCATATCAATTGGATCATGTAGCAATTACAAAACAGAACTTTAGAGAAATCATGAATGTTCGAGTAAGGAGAGGATTAAATATTGTCTCTGACCATTTTTTGTCTGAGATCAAAACTAAATTCCAACCAAATAAATCCAAGCCAAAAATTCCAAAAATTCCTAAAATAGACACAAAAGTTTTATCAGAAAATAAGACTGAATTTATCAATAAACTGCATACTAAAGATAAGAGTAACTGGGAAGAGATCAGAGATGTAATGATAGAATCAGCCAAAGAATTGGGACAGCCTCTAAGGAAAAGGAAACACCGATGGTGGAATACAACATGTGATGCAGCGATCGAACGTAGATTAGCGGCTTGGCAGTTATGGAATTCCAGGAAACAAGAAGATGACTGGATTAATTTTGTAGAGATCAGAAAGCTAACATCCAAAATCAGCAGGATAGAGAAACGTAATTATGATAAGAAGCGATTGGAAGAGATAGATATAGATTTTAAAAAGAAGAACACCAGACAATTCTACAAAGTATTTCGAGAGGAGATCCAAGGATACAAACCAATGAACCTCCATTTCAAGGATTCAACTGGTAGACTGGTCACTAATAATAAAGATAACTGCGAGTTACTAGCTAAATACTTTGAGGAACTTCTTAATTGCGAAGAACCTTTAGAAAGACTACAGTTTACATCACCACAAAAAGAGAACCCTCCGTCAGAACCACCAACTGTCCAACAAATAGAACAATATATTGACAATCTTAAAAATAATAAGGCACCTGGTGAGGATGGGATACTAACTGAAATGTTGAAACTCGGTGGTAAATTTGCAGGTGAAGCTTTACACAAAGTTATCAAGGAATGTTGGGAAAAAGGAACAATTCCAAATGATTGGAAACAGGCAATAATCCATCCCTTGCACAAGAAAGGAGATAAGACAAACCCCAACAATTATAGAGGTATTTCCTTACAGCCAATCGCATACAAAGTTCTTTCTAAAGCATTGCTACACAATCTGGAAGAACAAGCAGAACATACTATCGGCGAATACCAAGCCGGATTTAGAAAAGGGAGATCTTGTCCAGAGCAAATTTTCAATCTCAAAACAATCCTTAGAATCAGAACAATACGTAACCTCAACACAGTTGTATCTTTCATTGATTTCAGAAAGGCTTATGATTCAATAGACAGACAGTCTGTATTCCTAACGCTAGCAGAATTAGGGATAGATAAAAATACCAGACAACTGGTTGAACAAACACTAACAAATACAACCTCAAGAGTTAAATTTCTAAACGACATTTCAGAACCCTTCCAAATCAAAACCGGAGTTAGACAAGGTGATGGGCTTTCACCACTTCTATTTAATTTGATATTAAACAAAATCATGAAGGAATGGGAACTTAAATTATGCGAAAGAAACATTGAAGGGGTCCATTTGGGGCAAGGAAAAGGAAGATTTGAGGTGAAATGTCTTGCCTTTGCTGATGACATAGCAATCATTTCAGAAAACAGATTTCAAGCACAAATAATGGTTGAAACCCTACATGAAATAGCAATAAAAACTGGTCTTCAGATTTCATATGAAAAAAACAAATATATTGAACACAGACACAATGGAGAAAAATATCTAACAACTCAACATGGACAGATTCAAAGAGTTGATAAATTTAAATATTTGGGAGAATGGATCCAGTCAAATGGACTTGATAACACATCCTGGAAGGAGAGATTCAGAAAGATGGAAAATGCCTATAAACTCACCCAACATAGATACAACAAACGATCAATTTCATTCCAGGCAAAAATCAGGCACTACACAACTGTAATTAAACCAGAGGTATTATACGGATCAGAATGTTTAACGTTGAACTAAAGAGGTGAACAAGAGGAACTGGAAAAGAAAGAAAGGAAAATACTTAGGAAAATTTTGGGTCCCCAAAAGAATAAAGATATTTGGATGAAGAGAAAAAATGAAGACCTTTACCGAAATGTGGAAAAAATTACAGACTCAATTAAAAGACGGAGACTACGATTTTATGGTCACCTTCATAGAATGGATAGCAGCAGGCTAACTAAGAAAATTTTTGACTACATCTCCAAATTAAAAAAAACACCACTAGATGGCTGGAAGAGATACGGTGTGATCTGCAAAAACTGAAGATCACAAATAACATCATTTCTAAGAGGGTGGAATTCCGGCGACTGATCACTACTGCAGATTTTTCGATTCTGCAAGTTCCACATCAACCACGGAGAGTGTTATCAGCGGAACAGAGGCAGGCCATCAGCCAACGTATGAAGAAGTTTTGGGAAGAAAAGAAAAAACGAAACAATGTACCGTAGTCTTAGGTTCAAAGCGGTCTATAATTGGCCAAATTCTAAATATATATATATAATACGCTAAGGTGTATGTTTCACAAAACTCAAGCTCCTAAACCAGAGGGAGTTAGAAGGTGTGGTTTGAACCAAAATCTTCCAAATGGTCTCAATAGTAGACTACAGGAAAAATCTTGCATTTCTTGAAAAGTCAACGGAAATATTTGATTATTAAGTGCTATTAAACAAATAAACAAGACGATAGCCCCTTGCAGAACTGTGTCGCGTAAAGCCCGCATAGCACTAGAGCCGGGCGGGTAGTCTGTAGTCTACACATGGGGCGCACGAGTTCTCCCACGGGTCCGCTAGTTATTATTATGATCAGTTTATACAGTACATATAACACATTGCTGGTACATTACAACATAACCATACGGGCTTCAGTGAACCAAAGTATAGTTACTGAAACAGCAACTTCTAAGCTGGAATTTCGCTACCCATGAACTTCCGAACGATTCTGGTTGTTAATAGAACTACTGCCTTCTGCATTAATTTGTACAGCTGAGAATCCAGATCCAGTTCTTTATTATTATTATTATTACTATCCCACCAGGTTTAAAAATAAGACTACGCGTTCTTCCTCGTCTTACTTCTCCTTCCTAATAAGGCTACTTCTCCGAGTAGAAGCTGGTGACTCGCAACGTGTCCAATAGAGAATTGCCGTTTCTATATTGATCTGCCGGAGAGGGTTGCTGATTTAATTTATCTTTCACCGGTGTAGAAAATCCAGCAGTGGGTTATAAAGTTACATCTCTTTCCACCTAGTAATGGATTTCAAATATTTATTTATTTATTTATTTATTTAGCGTGTGGCTTTTAGTGCATGGGTGTCCGAGGACATGTTTGGCTCACAAGAGGCTGTAGCTGATTCAAGCGGACACTCATGAGGTGAGCTACAAGTTCCGTTCAATTTCAAGTAGGTCCAACTTTCAGTACCTGATATCACTGACAGCTAGTGGTGAAGGTTGGAACTTTGATAGAGCGTTCCAACGAAATCTAAAATAGCTTCACACAAGTTAAGTTAGTGGAAGGATCTTTTACATGCCATAAGTCTATGACATGGGCCCGCCGGCTTTACTTCCCCTCCGAAGGAAGGCATAAAAATGGAGCCCTAGGGCGATCAATCAAAAATGCCCAGCTTATGGCTATTGGCTGCGATTCATAGTCTATATCATGTATGAATTAAAAACACACAGACTGCAACAAATAACACATTAACACAGATTTGTCAACTATGATATTTGCTCATAACATTGTCACCTTAGTCGATTCACCAGAGGATTTGAATGCGTTCTTAAATGGTATGGTGGCTGGATGCGTGACTCAGCGGTAACGTTCTCGCTTGCTGTTCCCAAGGTTGCAGGATCGAATCCTAGCACAGTCAGCTGGCATTTGAGGGTGCGCAAATGCAACGGAGCTGTGTCAGTAGATTCGCTGGCACGTTTAAGATCCCCTTCAGGGCAAAATTCCGGTACGCCGGTGTCTCTAAAAGCCGCAGTAGTTAAAAGGGACGTAAAACAAATAACATTATTGTTATTATTATTAAATGGTATGGTCTCAACTTGAGGAAAGAATATATGATGAAAATCGACGACTATAAAACAGTTTACCGTCTCTTGATGAATGCAGTATCTTTGCATTTATGTATTGGCACAGGCTAGATCAATATTATTCATGGCTGTGATTACATGGAAGCTTTGAGGTATGAGTGCTGCGGAATAATGACTAGGGCTAAGATTTGAAAGCCCTTTAAAACAATGAAAAATGCACTTTAAAAATGCAGTTACGACCTAAAAATCTCAAAAAAAAAGCCCTATAAAATTTATAAAATGCCCTTAAAATTGCAAACATTACAGTTTAGTAAAGATAAAAGTTCATTTAATGAAGTTACCGAAAGTAAAGAACTAAGCAAAGTAAATAACTTATTGAGAAATGTATGTTCGACGATGTCGATATGTAAATATCATATGTCAGAAAACTGTATCATGATGGGGGTCATTTAAGTACTTCTTTTCATTATAACACAGTTTTTTTTCAAACAAACAGAGCTCAATATTATCAATAATTGACCAATTAAGTAGCCTAAGGCTAGCTTAGTACATGCCCTCAAAATCCAACATGTCGGACATGAATTACATGGTTTGAAAGTTGACAATGTAGCCTATATTGAATCAACCATTGTACTTACAATCCATAAAAAAATGGGCAATATTGCAAAAGAAATAGCACTATACCTTAATACCCGCAACTCCAATTTCTACACAATTATTTCTTATACGAAACGTTTCCGTCAACTGTCATAACTGTTATATTTGGGACTCAATTGATTTGCCTTCCGTTGACATTCTATACGCATCGAATTTGAAAAATAACTAGTTGATAATACGATACATTTTAATTTTCAAGCGTTTGTAACAGCCTATTTTCTGTTATTTGACCAAAATAACAAAATGATCATAAATAGTAGCTGTGCGCTATCTGTTGGTGCTACTTCAGGTTAAACAATGTTTCAAAGCTTTGGGATTCGTTATTGGGTAGAGATCAAATGCTGAGCCCACACAATTCCCAAGAAGAAGAATTCAACCGACAGAATCTGGACAGATATTTATGAATATTTATGTTAGAACATAAAATAATGTTACAGTTGTCGTCGAACATAAACAGTCGTATGCAACTCGCTTATAATGGGAATTAAGACACTCGTGTGGAAATTATAAAACTCGCTTCGCACGTTTTATAAACATAATCGTGTCTTAATTATTGCCATTATAGGCTCGTTGCATAATGTACTATTAAGACCCTCTTGAATTGCTGGGACTGGAAGTTGTAGCTATGCGCGCTGAGGCACAAGGCCATGGATCCAGGTTCCTCCCGATTCAGTAAACAAATGGGTTCGAACCCTACCGTTGGCCGTCCTTGAAATGGTTTTCCACGATTTCCCATGTTCAGATCAACTCAAACGCCAGGATCAAACCTTCTAATAGACCACAGCCACGGCCTTACAACTCCTCGTCCAGTTCCTTTCATTTCCTTTCACAAGGTTGACGTCAGGGAGGGCATTGGACTTTAAGAATCATCCGCCACATATACCTAGGGTATATAAATCGCGTCCCAGCATTTCCTCAGGAAAGTCCAAATGTTTGCGGAAAGTGACCTGGGTGGTCAAAATACGCGTAGCACTTACGATGATGACGAGCTTCCGCTGCCACTAGGTCGACCTCCGTGTTCAATCTCAACAATACTTTTTCTGCCCAAACGTCAGAGCGTCCAGAAGCCATAGAGCGCACAGTATTTATAACGTGGACCATCGTAACTACGATGTAAGGTTCTTGTCGATCTGGGTGTTTATTATTGTCATCACAGCTGATCTCGCGTTCGCAAAACATGCACTGGCGTTTAAAATCAAAACCGTCAAACGAAGAACGAGCCTTTCTTTCAACTGGTTCCTCTTGCGTATCATTCGACAGCGTAGAAACACGGCGAGTAGGCTATATTCTTTCCTCAGTTGAAGTGCACTGTAACACAGTTCGAGTCGCCGATTAGAGCGACAATGCCGTCATTGCGAGCTTCACTATACCGGCGAATGGTGTCAATCCCTCTTTGTACCCTAACCTGCTCACCGCCGTTTTCCCCTCGACACAAAATACATACACTGTCCATTTTGAAGGAATAACCGCCGCTTCAACCATTAACTTGTGAGCCGTATGCTAAAGAAACTTGGGTGGGAATCACTGGAGGCTAGGAGGATGAAATCTAGACTCTGCGCTATGTACAACACGTATACAAATCAACCAGCATGGGGTGAGCTTGGCAAATGTATGGGAAAGCCCACTTACATGAGCAGGAGTGATCATCCTTTCAAAGTTAAGGGCCGACCACAGCGTACAAATTATGGTGAATATTCTTTCGTTAACCGGGCCATTGATAACTGGAACTCTCTACCTGCCGCAGTCTTAAGAGCCTTTTCCCAAACATATTGGTGTATTTAAGAAAAGACTGACTATTTGTGTAAATACTCTAGTTTAATTGTTAATTGTTATTGAAATGTTATGTATAATTATGTATTTGTTATGTATACCCAATTTGCCACCGGGGGACATACCCCCAATTGCAAATAAATGAATAAATGAATGAATGAATATTTGAACAGCAACACCCACAGTAATAGGATAGGTGAAGTAAAAAATCCATGCGAACACCAGACGTAACACACACAACACACCTCTACTTTCATAGTTTTTCCATAAAACTTCCAACACTTTCCCAATCCGTGTTTTTACCTTCAACCAAGTAACGGATTATCACTACAGACCACTCAAATTATCATTTAGAACACACACAACATTCATAAAACACGTCGCTATTGTCGGTTTCAACGCCACGAACGGACAAACTACACAGCCGCAATCAAACTCGCCGTACAGAACACGACAACAATGCCCGCCGCCTTCTCATAAACTTATACCGAGACAAGCGGTACCAACCTCCTTTCGCACCGTGGTATATAAGCACGTTATTCCACTTTAACACTAAAAACACAAATACAAACAAAAACAAGACTTGAAATGTTGTGTTACTATTAGTTTTGAATTATAAAACGTTGCAACGTAACATTCATTTCTGTTTAACACAATCCATAGTCAAGTTATTATTTGTCTATGCTCAACTTCTGAGTGGTATAGTTTTTGCATTGCTTTTTATTCAGAGAAGTAATCTTAGCGTGTATGTTTTCCCTCCATTCTTAGCGTAACCAAACATTGTAGCGAAACCTGACAAAATGTAAGATACATAGCCTAGTTATTGTTTTGAAAACCGGCGCATGGATACATATTCTAACCGCAGACCGAGCGCTTTGGCGGGTAGCACTTACGTGTCGCGGGAAATTCAAATTCAGATGCGACATCCGGCTGATTTTTTTTCTTAAAGTAAGGGATGGTTCGTGATATAAATAACATGTATAGTTTGTATATTCATTTTTTCTTTAGAATAACTCTTATTCCACCAAATCAGGTAACTATACTAAGTTAGTGCGTAAAAATAGGTCAAGATCGATCTTTAAACACACTATTTATATTATTAACAGTACTAAAATAAATAAAAAAGTTGTAAGAATGCGTCTAGCATATCTTATTAATGTTTCCAAGACTTCAACAGTAAAATATGGTCAATTTGACACTAGTCTGACCTCGCTAGGACCACTAGTTCGAAAGATATGGCCAAGAACTGAAAAATCCAAGATGGCGGCGTTTTTTTCAAGATGGCGTCTTTTCCCCAGCTCGGATTTTTAGGGACTTTTGGGATTTCGTTTAGGATATTGTTCTTAACGTTTCCACCAATTTTCAGCTTGTTATTAATTTTGACCGAGTCAGAGGTCAATTTTGTCTAATTGCACTGGACTAATCCCCAATCCTGTGTGAATGGGGATAATAAAGAGTACACATGAATACCCTTGTTTTTTTTTTGGTCAAGTACACCCAAGAAACACTTCGGTTGGTTGGTTCCTTAGTTTAGGGGCTGCGACAACTCGGTCATGTAGCCCCTTATACTTTGGGTATGTGTAGAGTTTGTCTGATAACCGGTGTTAATTGTGATGGCTGTATTAGTGTGTGTTATCTGTGATTCAGGTAGAAGGACTGCAGACGATTATTTCTTTCAAGTAGTTAAATGCTACCATCCACGACACCTTGCGGACGCGGCTACTAAATGCCATCGCAGTCAGCACCCGATGGCGAACGTTGGAACTAATAGAGCGTTATCAAACTAAAGTACACATTTTTGCTTCCACAAGTGTAATTAGTGGAATATTATTTTTCACGCTATAGCTCTATGACATGGGACCGCCGGCTTTACTTCCCCTCTGAAGGAAGGCATACTGAGGGACTTTTAACGCTCTTAAAAAATCCGACGACTTCGGCCGAGTTTGAACCCGCGATCTTGGGCATAGAAGCTGAGCATTCTACCAACCACGCCACCGAAGCCGCTTAGAAACACTTCACCGAAAAGTATTGAAAAATGCAAATATGCTTAGTTAAGAGCCTCTCTGAAACAAATTTATATAAAACTCATTAATGAATTAGGCTTACAAAAAAATGCAAAGTCATGGAAATCCTAGTCCTAGTAAGCCTAATGACATTCAGGGTACAACTAGTGCCTGTGTGTACTATGAAAAGTTGTACTCAAAGGTTTCAGTGCTATTGTTCTGACTAAGTGAGGAAAGCAATGACAAACTACCTCACTGCTCATCTTGCCTAGTACGCCTTATTATAGTGCTGCTTTGAGGTTTGTGGGTATCTACCGACTTAACCTAGTTAGTTATTGTTGTTTTAAGGGGCGGAACTACGAGGTCATCTGCCCCTGTGACCTAACCTATGGCGGTACAGTACTTTTTGAGGATCCAACCAGCCTATGAACTGACTACTGAAAACAACAATAATGGAATGCATAAACCCCTATGGACGTCAAATTGGCAGGTGAAAAGCTTTTAAGGATGCAGGAGACATCTGTTACTTAGGAAGCAAAAAAAACAGCGATGGACGAAGCAAAGAGCAAATAAAAATAGTTTGTCTCGGGTAAGGAAAGCATTTCTATAGAAAAGAAATCTATTAACATCAAATATAGAAAGCTTTTGTCTGGAGCGTAGCGCTCTATGGAAGTAAAAGTTGGACTGTTGACGCAGCAAAAAAGAGGATAATATAATGTGGTGCTAAAGGAGAAATGAAGAAGTATTACAACGAACGGGAGAGGAGAGATGTTTCTGACAACAGCTAATGAAGAGAAGATATAGGTTGGTAGGGCACATACTAAGACACCCAGGAAAAGCGAGTAAAGCCGGCTGTCCCATGTCATAGATTTATGGCATGTTAAAGAACCTTCCACTAATTACACCTGTGTGAAGCTAAATTATGGGTTAAATTTGAACAATGCTCTTAGGTTCCAACTTTCGTCGCCAGGAGCCGACTGCGGTGGCGTCTAGTAACCAAGTTCTGAGCTAATAGTCGTTTACAGTGGCGTTTGGTGGCAAAAATAGGAACTACTTGAAATGTCAATGACTGTAGTCCTTAGTTGAATTAAAAACAGATAACACACACTAATACAGCCATCACAATTATTAACATCGGTTATCAGACAGGTTCAACACACACTCAAAGTACACGGGGCTACATGACAGCATTGGCACAGCTCCTAAACTAAGAAACCCACCAACCAAACTTACAGTAGTTATGGAAGGAAGGGTCGAGGACAATATATTGAAAATAATAATAATAATAATAATAATAATAATAATAATAATAATAATAATAATAATAATAATAATAATGTTATTGGTTTTACGCCCCTTTTAACTACTGCGACGTTTAGAGACGCTGGGGTGCCCGAAAGGGGATCTTTAACGTGCCAGTAAATCTAATGACATAGTTTTCTCGCAAATGCCAGCTGACTGCGCCAGGATTCGATCCTGCAACCTTGGAACCAGCAGGCGAGTAAGTTACCGCTGAGATACGCAGCCAGCCGAGGACAATGACTGTAGGGATAGATCAAGGTTAGAATATGTTAAACTGTCTCGGATGCAAGGTGTGTTAGCTATGTTGAGATGAAACGATTAGCTCAGAACAGGGAGACATGGAGTGCTGCATCAAACCAGTCAAAAGACTCAAACACAACACACATATGATAAATTGCTTTCACACGCATATCCAGAATAAACAAATCTAAAATGATTACGGTGTCCACGGCAAAGATATTTCAGTATATTTGTGGTGAAAGCCAGTTGTGATTGGTCAAAAGTTTTGATATTCTTACTCGGCATTTCGGTTGGTTGGTTGGTTGGTTCCTCAGTTTAGGGGCTGCGACAACGCGGTTATGTAGCCCCATGTAATTTGGGTCTGAGTAGAATCTGTCTGATAACCGGTGTTAATTGTGATGGCTGTATTAATGTGTGTTAGGCTATATGTTTTTAATTCAAGTAATGACTGCAAACATTTGATTTTCAAGTAGTTCCAACTTTTGCTACCAAACGACAATGTCAATGACCAACTAGTTCTGAACTTTTGTTACTAGATGCCTCCGCAGTCGGCTCCTGGCGACGAACGTTGGAACCTAAGAGCGTTAGTCAAATATAACCTATTTTTATTTTATTTATCGTATGGCTTTTATTGCCGGGAGTGTCCGAGGACATGTTCGGCTCGCTTGAGTCTGTAGCTGATTCCTGTGGACACCTTTAGAGTGAGCTACAAGTTCCGTTCAATTTCAAGTATTTCGAACTTTCTCTACCAGATATCAATGATACCTAGTGGTGAACGTCGGAATTTTGATAGAACGTTCCGACGAAATCTAACCTAAAAATGTTGCTAAGTTTAGTCTGTGGAAGGATCTTTTACATGTCATAAATCTATCACATAGGACCGCCGACTTTACTTCCCCTCTGAAGGAAGGCATACTGAAGGATTTTTAACGCTCTTAAAAATCTGGCGACTTCGGCCGGTTTGAACCCGCTATCTTGGGCACAGCAGTTAAGCATGCTACCAACTACGCCATCGAAACAAATATAATCTACAATTTAGCTTCACACAGGTGTAATTAGTGGAAGGATCTTATCATGCCATAAATCTATGACATGGGACCGCCGGCTTTACTTCCCCTTCGAAGGAAGGCACACTGAGGGATCGTTAACGCTCTTTAAACATCCGACGACTTCGGCTGGATTTGAACCCTCAATCTTGGGCATTGAAGCTCAGCATGCTACCAACTACGCCACCGAAGCCACGATTCGGCATTTCATGAGCGAATTGGTCAAGGAAAATGTTTCAGTTTCGTTGCTTTAGTCGCCATAGAAAGGGAGCTGATATCACCCTAGCTAATCTTCAGATCCAATCATGGCCCCCGCCCGTGGACCACTGTGCAATGTCGGCGGCTGCGCGGGGATCCCCCCTCGCCAATCACTGGCCTCATGGCGCTGTCAAGAGATCACGGCGCGGCGCGGCGTGGCGCGGCGCGGCGCATGGCAGCCATCGTGCGCCTCCGATTCATTCCTCACAATGTCGTGGCACGCGGAGGAATAACGGGATAGACTCTTAGCCTCTGTATCGATCAGCCAAGAGGGCTGATGGCAAATACAAGAGCTCTGTCTGCTCTCCTCAACGTGCAGACGCCTGCTTTACCTGCCCGAGTCCAAGCTCTATGAACTTGCGGGGTGAGGAGAAAGAGCAGGGAAGGGTCGGGCGTGAAGAGAAGGATCTGTCAACAGCCCACCGTGGATATGGTATTCCTTTCTATTCCAATACTGCTAACATTCGGCCGTTGCTCAAACCACTGTGGTGTTATGAATTATTTATTTATTTATTTATTTATTTATTTATTTAGGGTATGGCTTTTAGTGCCGGGAGTGTCCGAAGACATGTTCGGCTCGCCTGGGTCTGTAGCTGCTTCCGGCGGACACCCTTAGGGTGAGCTAAAAGTTCCGTTCAATTTCAGGTAGTTCCAACTTTCGCCACCAGATATCTATGCTACCTAGTGGTGAACGTTGGAACTTTGATAGAGCGTTCGAAAGAAATCTAACCTGACAATTTAGCTTCACACAAGTTTAGTCTGTGGAAGGATCTTTTACATGCCATAAATCTATGACATGGGACCACCGGCTTTACTTCCCCTCCGAAGGAAGGCATACTGAAGGATTCTTAACGCTCCTAAAAAATCCGACGACTTCGGCCGGGTTTGAACCCGCTATCTTGGGCACAGCAGTTCAGCATGCTACCAACTACGCCACCGAAGCCGCGTATTAGGAATGACTGAGTGAGTCACCGACCAATGTATTTGGTTCTGTACTATGCACGGACCGCGAAACCTCATCACTTGTCAACACCACTACTCATAGTCCGCGATGCACATTCCTGTCAGGTTCACGCAGCTTAGACTCGAGCAGTACGAGAATATTTGTTGTTGTTGTTGTTGTTGTTGATTTATGGGGATTTTGTCAACTTGGTTATCAGCTCCGTGTAGTTGGGCGTGTCTTCAATTTGTCTGATAAGCCATGCTAATAAACTGACAGTGGTAATGTGTAATTGTCATTATCAGGCTCGGGAATGGCTTATAATTAGTAGCCTACTAGCTCGGATCCAAGCTCTGTGAACATGAGGGGTGAGGTGACGTGGGGGGGCAGGAAGACAAGGGCGTGTCAACAGCCCACCGTGTTATCCGGAATTCCTATCTATTCCAATAATGCTAAACCACTGTGGTGATGCGAATGAGTGAATGAGTCATCGTCCAATGTATTTGGTTCTGTTACTACGGACGGGCCGGGACCTCCCTGCCATGTCACTCCTCATAGTCCACGATCCACATTCCTCTCAGGTTCACGGAGCTTGGACTCGAACAGTAGCCTTTGGACATGATATAAGCTACTATCCCAGCATTAGCCTGTATGAACTGTGGGGAAAACAATACTGCTGAAAATTATACTGAGAATAAGCACTGTCAACGCCGGGACTTAAACCTCCAATCTTCAGATTTTCTGCAGCTTCCAATCACTTTTAGGGACTCCGAATTGTCCTATATTGCCCAGGCTAATTTCCAACTTTTTATGTTGCCTATCTTTTCGCAGAAACTATTGACAGAAACTAATCAATTTTTTTTTTTTTTTTTTGTCTGGGATGTTCTCCAAGACTCTCTCCTCACTTTGACACAGACTTTTCGAAAATCAATGCATTTTTGAATTTTCATTAATCATTTAAAAATTACTTTCATGAACATTTCCATTTTTAAAAAGTAAACAAAATAAAATTTTCAAAAAAGGTCGTGTTCAAAAATAACACACAAAAGGCGGAATTAGAACTAAAAATTTCACTATTGTATGTTGAACAGGTTCGAAAATAAAGGGAAATTTTATATCTATAAGAACATTTTAGCGAGAAATTGGAATCAAATATTCTTCCGGTTTTTGGAACATGCTATCACCATAGGATTCCTTTTCTTCCATTTCACGCACTGTCATTCACTTTCGTTTTTTTTTTCATGTCCTTTTGATCTCCTTTACAGAGCTCGGGGAACATCGTTCAACTTCGTCTTGAACATTCTGAAAGGGCTTGGAATCATCGAGGAAGATCTTGAAAAGGTTTGCTTTGGCATATTGAGAGCTTCAATACACATGCTGCATAAACATTTATATGGTGTATCGTAATGTATACGATTACAGCTGTCATATTTTGGACACATTATGAAACGTTCTGATTCGTTGTAAAAGACAATTATGCTTGGAAAGGTGGAAGGGTCTCGGAGACGAGGGCAGCCAGCATTGAGGTGGATCGACTCCATCAAATCCAACATGAATATGTAAGTGAAGGATCTGAAGTATGTGGATGAAGACCGAATCATATGGAGACAGTCCATCCATGCAGTCGCTAGGAGTCGACGCCGACTTGATGGCACCTGATCATCATCATCAATGTATACTGTATGTACTGTGGAGCAAACAATGTACCTATATACAGAGCGATCCATAGGCCTATTGTTCAAACCTGAACCACTCTAATGGGTCATTATTTCGCTCTGGGAGAATCAGTGCCACTGCCCATTGGCAAGTTTGTTGACTAATTTCAGCACATGCACTAGTTGGTTGAGTCGTTTTAAGAAAAAGTGCAGAATAAAATGTAGAAAAATCACGAATTTTGTATCCCATACGTATCTGCAAGAAGCAGAAGAAAAATATCAAGTCGCAAAGAAATTTGTAGAAGCAGCTACAGAGCGATTTTTAGACTTCTCAATATACAGTACAGATCAGAGTGGTTTCGTGCGCGAAATGAAAACGAAAAGGACGCTATCGTTTGTTGGTGAGAAACATACAGAAACAGTTGCTCATTTAGTTCACCCATTTGTACACAATTATGCCTACACTTTTCCCGAAATTATTCATTGTACCGTACTATAGGAGGCAACTGGAACTTTCGGCCCTAGAGTTTCCACAGAAATGTTTCATGCCAGAAATATAATATTGTAACAGCCACAAAATCAGGAAAATAGGGAAAAAGGAATTAAAATATTGGTTTAAAGAATCCTTTTTCCCATTTGCGAAAGAGAAGTGTTTGCTACTGTTAGATTCCTGGACTACTTATAGTGATAAAAGATGTCTTGAAGACATTCCTTCAGGCAACGGAATAGAAATTCTCCGGATTCCTCCCGGAACTACAGGGAAAATACAGCCCTTGGATAAATTTTTCTTCCGGCAATGGAAAGCTTTGTGTCGCCATTTAACAGATATTGTGTTGGCTTGTGAAGACGTTCAGAATGATGTATATCAGAGAAACAGCGTACTGAAAATGCAATCATTCATTTTCAATTTTCTTCCCCACGGTTCAAGAACATGGTTAAATATTCGTGGTTCACAACCAATTACACAACGCAAAGACCTCCCGAGTTCGAAGTGCCTGCGAAATATTGCTTTCAAATGAGTAAGGAAAACCGTGAAGAACAATGTGGCCCCAAAGGGCATATTCGTTGTGCAAGGTGCCAAAATATTTCTGTTTTTATCATGCGATTAACGAACCTCATTTATGTTTGACATTCGTTCCCTAAAAATGAAGTGTCCTTGGCGCGTGGTAGCCTGCCAGTTCGTTCTCGCTCTCTCCAGCACACCTGCAACTCCACTCCGCTGTGCGCCGCACGAGCCAGCACGATGCCAGGGTTGTCCAGTAGTTGCGTTGTCACACGGATTTTGTATCAAGATTTCGATACCTTTCAGTTCGAAATGGCAGCTAATTGTTTGTACATCGCCAATTTATGGTTTCCTCATCATCTGTACGAAATATCATTGTCGGTTTCGATATGACCATATGGACAGTTCCCTTGTAAGCATGTTCTCCTCTATCCTGCATTTGTGGAGCAGCTTGATGTCATCGAACTGACAGAAGGTTATTTTCAAGAAGATGGAGCAACGTGTCATACGTCTAACGCTTCCATGCAATTTGCAACCAATTTCTTTGATGACCGAATAATCTCAAACATTTTTGTGCCCCCCCTTGATCACTTGACCTAACCTCGCCGAACTTTTTTTTCTTATAATGGTATCTTAAAGGCATAGTGTACAACAATAGACCTCGGAGAACTACTGAACTCCGTTAGATCATAAGACACAAAATAAACAACATTGGTGAAGATACACTTCACAGAATATGGTGAAACAAGTACAGTTGAGTATGGATGCTGGTGGAGGGCACTTTCAACATTTACTGTGAGGAATCTCCCAACAAGTTATTCTAACCAATTTCTTTGGTGACCGAATAATCTCGAAAATATGTGTGCCTCCTCCCCATCACCTGATCTAATCTTGCCGGACGTATTCTTATGTATGTATGCAATCTCCGAATTCGTCTAGTACAGGGAGCGGCAAAAAGATCTGACGGTGTTTAAATCACAACAACACAAACATTTTAAATGATACAAACTCTTTTATTACTTATAACAGCAAGGTGTACATGTCAATTAATGGAAAACATGAAAGAACAATAGATTTTAACCTTTAAGATTTGAAGATAACGTCTTTCAAATGATGCCCATCTTTTGCCATGCATTCTTCCAGTCTTGCACTGAAGCTTTGCATAGTCATTAGGCTTCAACTGCTGGACAATAACCATTTTATACGGATGAAAATGCAAATCGAAACGCAATATTCGTCTCACTGTTCGATCAGACATTTGCAAAGCAGCAGCTTGTTTACGAGCCGGCCGCCGTGGACTGGTTTCCACAGCTTGTCTCACTCGCTCAACATTTTCTGGTGTCCTGGCTGACCTTGGACGACCTGTCGACGTACGTTTTAAGGCTGAACCTGTAGCTCTAAAATTACTCACCCATAACAAAATTGTGTTACGAGATGGAACGCGTCCTCTTCGACTCGCTCAGCCGGACAACGACATAAACCGTCAGAACTTTTTGCCGCATGGCAAAAGATGGGCATCATTTGAAAGACGTTATCTTCAAATCTTAAAAGTTAAAATCTATTGTTCTTTCATGTTTTTCATTAATTGACATGCACACCTTGCTGTTAAAAGTAATAAAAGAGTTTGTATCATTTAAAATGTTTGTGTTGATGGGATTTAAAAACCGTCAGATCTTTCTGCCGCTCCCTGTAGCTAAGTTCTGAACTTGGCCTAGTAGTCGTTGATGGTGGCGCTAGGCGGCAAAAGTAGGAACTATTTGAAAAATTCTAAGTTGCAGTACTTAAATTTAAAAAAACAGATACTCACACTAATACAGACATCACAATTAACACCGGTTATCAGACAGATTCTACACACACCCAAAGTACATGGGGCTACATGACAGCGTTGTCGCAGCCCCTAAACTGAGGAACCAACCAACCAATCACCGAATTGTGTATTATCATCTCCCCAAAGTTGCACATGTGTCCCATTATTAGTTCAAATGTTATGACTCATTAAATTGGTTCAGGTTTAGCCTATATTGATCGCTCTGTATTATTGTGGATCTTTATGGTCTCTCGGAATGCCGGATGGATATTCTTGTAGAAATATATACAGGATGTTTAAAAAAAAAGTGTCCGATATTGCAACAGGGGCTGGGATTGGTCAAAACGAGAAGGAATATTCTTGTAAACATGTCCGAAACGAAAGCCTATTGAGATATGCACCATTTTACCCGCGTGGAGGAGGCGTTGTGTTCGGTGGTGCAGGCGTCTTTCTGTTGAAGGTCTTTGCATGAGTCGGATTTTCAATCATAGTATGCGGTTGTGCGGTTCGCCGGACCATTGGATTGGTGTACACACCCATCGACAATGTGGAGATGTTACAAGAGCATGTGACCAATGAGAGTGCCCACATCCGCGACCAGCCAGGCGTGATTGGACGAGTTCGGGATTCCTTGCGAAGAAGAGCCGAAGCATGTGTACGAATGCGTGGTAACCATCCGCGGACAGACTGGCTGAAATCATCTCAGCTCCTGGTTGGTGGGGTTCATGATTGTAAAGCCAACGTGTTTTCTGTTAAACGAGTGTGACAGTCAAGTGTTCGTTAAAGGTAGCTGGTAGGATGACGTCCATTGTCTGTAGTGTAAATAAGTAAAATGGCTCATATCCCAACAGGTATTTGTTTCCGGACATATGTTTATAGGAACATTTCTTCTCGTTTGACCAATTCCAACCCATGTTGCAATATCGGACGCTCTTTTCTAAACACCATAATTATAGACTAACTATTTTTTCTTGTTCTGCGCTCCCAGCGGCTCTTGACTGTCCAAGAGGATCGATGGTACTAAAGTCTGTTCGCCGAGTCGGGATAGTGTGCGGAAATACCTTCACGTGGCCACTTAACTGCCTGGACAGGGAAACACGCCCAGTTAACGTCATCGGCTCTGCTGGACAGGGGTAGCCAAGAAGCTCTAAGATCATTAGTCATACCGTAGCCCTGGAAAAGACAAGACTTGCTGCACTTAGTGCTGTGCTGCACTGTATACTGTCGCCTGTCATAAGCAGTTAAGAAATAATTAATTAATTAATTAATTAATTAAATCAAATATATTATTTCAGTAGTATAGATTCCTCCTGCGGCGCACACAAGCGACCGATCGTGGCAAATGAGCATTCAATTGAAAGAGAATAGACGTTAGCGGTGATGAATTGCACTCTAATTTCATAAATATCTATAATTTCTTTAAGAAATTACTTTAAAAAATGTACGAAGTGTGCGATTTGCATATACTGTTGCTGTAGGAAAATGCGATCCATAATTGCTGTCCACTTCACATTTTGACCACTGTGACGCCTATTTCATGTCATTTTAACAGTCTGAGGTCTTTCTTTATCATTTTGCATGGATTTCAGAGACCGTAATTCAAAGAAATGAGTACTAAAATCGTATAATTTCATAAATATCGAATAACCGGTGAGTGTTATGATGATCCAATTTTCAGTGATTGCCTTCTTAAGTTAGGGAACGTAGAACTTGGAATTCTAACTGAAATGTAAATAGTGTTCTATAATCATTTGGCTGAAATAAAAACATAACAACCTCTCTCCATAAGTCTCTCATTATCAACCTATTGGGGAAAGTGTGGTTTATAACATGCGAGATTTCTCGCACGGGTCCGCTAGTAAATACATAAACGAACAATAAATAAACCGTGCTGTAACATGTAACCGATAAGTCAGCCTGCCTCACATGTAGGCTATACACAGCACTGAAGTTGGCGTACGTTGCACCCCTTGCGGGCAGCCCTGCAATCACGTGTACAACTGTGTTTCCTTGCACTATCTCGACTTGACACTGTTCTACAAATGCTAAGAGTGATGCCTACCTGCACGCGGACCTCGGGCAGGTTGACCTTCATGGCTAGCTCCTCTCTGCTGTACACGTCAGGGTAGTGCGACTTCTCGAAGGCTCTCTCCAGCTCATGAAGTTGGTACGTGGTGAAGGTTGTTCTGTTACGACGATGTTTCTTCTTGCTGTTGTCCCCGCCGCCACTGTCACCTAGACCCGAACCCGGCGCGCTCGACGACATGGACGACACACCTGTCGCCTCGTCCTCACTACAACTCTTGTCGTGCTGATGCTGGCACAGCCCGTCGTTCGAGTTACTGTCACCTGGGAACAATAGACGGTCTGTATTGACGTTATGATCTGCTTTCCATCATACAACAGATTATTTTGTGTTTATTTGGCGGTTAGACCATACAACCAACCACACTATTAATAAATTGTACAAACAGATTATAATTATTTTAACACTGTTATAGGCTACAGGGTGTTTCAGGAGGAATAGTAAATATTTTAGGAGGTGGTAGTTTAGATGAATTGCAATAAAAAAATCCATATAGCATGTGTCCCATTTGTATTGCGTACCGAAATACAGCTCGTACTTCTTTTTTTTTCGCTATCGCTTTACCCTCCAGGGTTGGCTTTTCCCACGGACTAAGCGAGGGATCCCACCTCTACCGCCACTGAGGGCAGTGTCCTGGAGCTTGAGACTCTGAGTCAGGGATACAACTGGGTTGTGTGACCAGCACTACGCCCAGGCAGCCTCACCTGCAAAGCGAACAGGGGGCCTGATGAAGGGATGGGAAGAGTGGGACGGCAAGGAAATGGGAAGGAGGCGGCCATGGCCTTACAGTAGGAACCATCCCGGCATTTGCCCGAAGACGAAGTGAGAAACCACGGAAAACCACTTCGAGGATGGCTGAGGTGGGAATCGAACCCCCTCTACTCATTTTGGCCACCCGAGGCTGAATAGGCCCCGTTCCGGTCCGCATACCACTTTTCAAATTTCGTGGCAGAGCCGGGAATCGAACCCAGGACCTCCGGGGCGGCAGCTAACCATGCTGACCGATACGCAACGGAGGACATTGCTCGTACTATTTAAGCCAAATAAATGTAAAGCCAAGGCAAATGAGGACGCTCAAAGTTTATTTTCAAAAATTCCACCACCAACTTCAATGCATTTTGCACTTCTCTTGATAACACCCCGTGTAGCTCTTCGGAGGGTGTTTTGGCGCTCTTTAACGAGGGCTGCACTATGCATAACCCGAACGACCAACTCTGCTCTTGTGTAAACTTTTTCCTTGTAGACATCGCCTTTCAACCATCCCCAAAAGCAAAAATCCAAAGGGGTAAGGTCCGGGGACCTTGGTGGCCAATAAACTTGCCCATAGCAACCGCTGTGCCAACACACGAAACGACAACTGTCCTGGTTACATACCAACATCTGTATCTCGGTATGCAATACAAATGGGATACATGTTATATGGAAGTTTTTATTTATTGCAATTCAGCGATACTACCACCTCCTAAAATATTTACTATTCCTCCTGAAACACCCTGTATACACTGCCAACTACAGCAAAAGAAACTGTAAATTGTCGAAAAGTGTTTCATATTGAATAGGGGCTTCGATGGCGTAGTTGGTAGCATGCAGAACTGCTGTGCCCAAGTTAGCGGGTTCAAACCCAGCCAAAGCCGTCGGACCTTTTAAGAGCATTAAAATCCTTCAGAATGCCTTCCATCGGAGGGGAAGTAAAGCCGGCGGTCCCATGTCATAGATTTATGGCATGTAAAATAACCTTCCACTAATGAAACTTGTGAGAAGCTAAATTGTAGGTTAGATTTCGTTGAAACGCTCTACAGCAGCTACAGCCTCTGGCGAGCCGAACATGTCCTCGGACACTCCCGGCACTAAAAGCCATACGCTAAATAAATAACCTAATAATACCCGCATGCTACACAGAGAAATGCATCACATTGAGATCGCTCAACAGACTACGGTCAGGAGTTACTAAATGCAAGAATAACTTAATGAAATGGAGTTTCAATGTGGAGTCGCCGCTGTGTGAATGTGGTGTAATGAAGACTTCCTCCCACCTGCTCCAGTGCAGCCACTGCCCAACAACTTGCACATTGGAAGACTTGGTACGTGCAACACCAAATGCAATAGATGTTGCTAACTTCTGGGCGGCAAGAGTGCAAATAAACTGTCAAGTAAATGTTATATTGTACAGGTAAATATTACGCTTTATTGTCCATATTAACTTCATACATTGTAAGTGCTTTTGACACGAATAAATAAATAAACCTGTTATTGGAGGTAGCCTATTACCATGTCTTTATACCATTTGGTATCTTTTATCGTAGTCAGTTTACCCACCAGGTAGGCTTCTCCCACGGACTCAGCGAGGAATACCACCTTTACCGCATCTACAGGCAGTGTCCTGGAGCTTGACATCGTATCTGGGGATACAACTGGGGAGGCGGGACTAGTACCTCGCCCAGGCAGCCTCACCTACAAAGCGAATAGTGTGCCTCATGAGGGATGGGGCGGGATGGGAAGAATGGGAGGGATAGACAAGGAAAAGGGAAGGAGGCTGCCACGGTAGTCACCATCCCGGCATTTGCCCGAAAACGAAGTGTGAATCCACGGAAAACCACTTCGAGGATGGATGAGGTGAGAATCGAACACCCTCAACTCATTTGGACCACCCGAGGCTGAATAAACGCCGTTCCAGTCCTCATACAACTTTTCAAATTTCGTGGCAGAGCCGGGAATCGAACCTCGGACCTCCGGGACGCCAGCTAAGCACGCTGACCACTGCACCACGGACGCGACACCATTTGGTATTTAATTATATTAAATCGTGAAGTCCAGTGCACAATAATTAAAAGTACGGGTCCATCAGGTCAAGCATGCCTACTTGAAATCACTGTACACAAGTAGGAGGAGGTGTACATTAAATGTACAACGGCCGCACCCAGCATGGAGTTTTGGTCTTCTCAATTGAATCTGACAACTTCACACCGTAATCCACTATACAATAACCACCCTAACCGCTCGTCAATTCCTGTGTCCAACAAGAGGCACGGCCCAAGGGCTTCAGGCGAGCTGCTGAAGCCAACCGACAACGCCATCAGAGTCACTACAGAGTTCCTTTTCCGCTGCCAACATAATATTTCACAAAAGTACTTCTAACTGAGTCCACACGCACCGTACCCTAACTCCATCTCCAGCCAAGAGGAGAAGGATGATCGAATCTCTTCAGAATTAGACTATTATTTGATGTTTCATCCAAACTCCACTGATTTGCTCTCTAAATCGCTAAATATTGATTACACTCGATGTTCCATAAGGAATAAACTACCGTACTTGCTAACGTTGGAATGCAGCCTATAGCAAGATTTCACATAATTTCTCGGGAACAAAGCAGTTAAGTCAATTGTTTGGTCCGGTCAGCGTGGCAAGTTCAGTTCATCTCACCAGAGTTAGAATGGGTGAAGTTAACACTGATGGTTGGCTCCTCAGTTTCGGGGCCGCGACAACGCGGTCATGTAACCCCGTAAACTTTGGGTGTGTGTAGAATCTGTCTGATAACCGGTGTTAACTGTGATGGCTGTATTAGTGTGTGTTATCTGTAATTCAGTTAAAGACTACAGACGATCAATTTCAAGTAGTTCATACTCGTACTACGAAATAATACCGTCAACGACACCTAGCTGTGAACTTGGCTACTTGATGCCACCGCAACCAGTACCAGGCGACGAACGTTAGGTCTTAATAGAGCGTTAATCAAATCTAACCTACAAATTGAGCTTCACACAATAGTAATTAGTGGAAGGTTCTTTTACATGCCATAAATCTATGACATGGGCCCGCCGGCTTTAGTTCCCCTCCGAAGGAAGGCATACTGAGGGATTTTAACGCTCTTAAAAAATCCAACTACTTCAGCCGGGTTTGAACCCGCAATCTTGGGCATAGAAGCTCAGCATGAAACCAACTACGAGTAGAATTATTATTCTTTCATGTACATTACGCTATATTTCCCGTTAACGTTTTAATAATAAATGTAGCCTATTATGATATTTATTCACTGTAATTACTAGGCGTGAGTTGAAAACTGTCAGAAGAGGGAGTTGGAACCTCTGAACTTCCCACCTTGGCTCCGTCACTGAATATCATCATATTATATAAAACGCACAGTTGTATGATTCACAAAACTCAAGCTCACAAAGCATCAACTAATTCTGTTGAGATTCGATCATCCTTCCTCTTGACCGGAAGAGGAGCTTGAGTACGGTGCGTGTGGACACGCAAGGAGATCCGGTTAGCCCAATCTTGGTCAATGTCACACTTATGATGTGTTGGAAACAGTTAATCTCGAAGACGTGAAGATCTACATTTATACAGATGGCATGGCTTTAATATCAACATCTAGGGCTTCCCTGCAAGCAGCCATTGATAGAGTCTCAGTATGGGCACATGAAATGACTTTAGCAATCAACAGGTACAGGGCGCCGAGAATGTTCTCCGCAGTGGGTAGGTGCAGCTGCGAGTGGTTGAGTTTTAGTTTAGTTGGCTGCACTGTGTCCTTGAAAGGGGAAACCGCGTGTGGGCTGTCAGTGTGTATTGAGATAAGTGAGAGAGCCTGTATGACTTCAGTGTGTATTGCAGTAAGCGAGCGTTCAGATAGATTATTGGAAGAATGAAACAGTATACAGGCTGTAATGTTTACTACTGGAGAGAGAGTTTACTTGGTGGAATACGTTTTTCGCGAATGCGATCGGTTTACAGAAAATGTAAAATTAAGATTTCAGGCACAGTTTCCTAATTCAAAGTGTGCAAACGGTGATACCGTTCGGGATTTGGTAAGTCAATTTCATGTGACTGGCTCAGGTCACGATGTATCAGGAACACGCATGCCTACGCTTTTAACAGACGAAAAGCTTGATGAAATCTCCGATATAATGCTGCGTAGTCCAAGAAATCAACACGGAAATTAGCTCAACAAACAGGAATCTCTAAATCGACAGCACATAAAGCTGTAAGAGACTAGCTTCAGTTGTTCCCTTATAAAGTTACCGTGGTTCATGAATTAAAACAAACTGATTACGGAAAAAGAGTGATGTACTGTGAATTGTTACAGCATCTGTTATGAATGGCTGTGGTGAGTACAACATTTACTGTTTATTTGTTATGATGCAAGCGGCAGCCATGCTACCAACGTAACGCAGACGCATGTAGGCGCTGCTGAGAACATTCCCGGACTCACTGTATAAAGCAATGAAAATTACATTCCGGAAAGGAAGAAAGCAGGAGACAAATAATAATCATCTGCGCTCGATGAGCAACCACCTCCAATTGTGAATAGATTTAAATACCTGGGTATCACATTGCAAACTAATAGACTCATATACCGTACACGGCACACAGTAAAGACAAAGTCATAGAGGTTTAGACAGCAATGAATGACATAAATCACCTGCAGAAGATTTCCCTAGAAACAGCTATGAAACTACATTGTTCGAGGCCAAAATTATGTCCATACTCACCTACGGGATTGACATATTTTGGAAAATCCTCTCAACATCAACTTAAAAGACATTGGAAAGGTGAAAGCAACATTCCTGAAGCAAACACTCTGCCACTCTAAATACACACTGTCGAGGCTTGACAACGAACTATCTAAAGAAACTATTCTTTTGGAAGATCTACACTTGAAAATGCTACTTGCTCCCACGCCGGCTACAGAGAGGTAGTCAGAGAACACAACAAAGAAAAAAGACTTATGCCAATGACTCTCTGTTGTGAATCAACTTGATTGATTGTGTACCCTTACTGGTCATTGGCTGCTTATTAATTGATTTACAAATCAAGCTCTTTAACCAGAGGAAATTGGATGGTGGTATTTGCAGTATAGTTCTCGAAATCGTGGAAATAGTAGTAGTAGTACTCTAAGGCAGTAAATTTTTCGTTAAGGGCGCCTTTCATCTTCTGTAATTGGTTGACCTATTGTGCTTGAATCTTTTATTTACATATTGATGAGGTTATATTCTCCCAAATTCATTATTCATAATACTTTTTAGGGAGAAGGTTTTGTCGTTTGAATTAGTTTTTGTAAATAATGAATTATTTTAAACTAGCAACCCGCCCTGGCTTCGCCCGGGAACAGTTATGAATGCATTACGTGATAAGCGCTTTTCTTTAGATGTCAATGAATTACGACCTATATCCGTTTTACGTCTCGGCATGATGGGTTAAAATCACTGACTGGACTATTAATTATATTATCAAGGAGATGCATGTGCAACAAATTCTTGTCAGACGTAATTTAAGAATGGCGAGGTGCATGAAACACTAAACCCCCTTCCGTCCAATCATAACATGACTGTGTATTTTGTGGAACGAAACGTTCACAGGCGAAATGAAGAAAAGCCGAGTTGCACATCCAGGGAAACTCCAAACACAACCACTCTTTTCGGAAGTCTAAACTCAACACGACTCGACAGTTTGCTGCTGGCTGTATCTGCGGTAATAGGCACGCCGCTACCTCGGCTGTAACTGCGGTGATGGGCTCGCCAATACCTAGCTCGTAAACAGTGGCCTCAGTAATTGAATGGAAATTGTTGGAAGATATGAAAACGTAAAAACAGTTATAGTGGGCGATGTATTGAAGATAGAGATATGCTCTCATGGACTTTTTTTTTGTAGAACTGTTCATGCTGAACAATAATTCTTACACTCATAGTATATAGATGTTTTTAACGGTTTGCCCTTAACACTTATGAAAGCCCTCGACATTGTGAGTGATTGGTGCAAGAAACACAAACTTGAAATATCTAAGGAAAAGTCAGCACTAATGCCAATGTACATTAGAAAGAAAGAAGTATATACCAATCATCACTCAGTTACAATTAGGGATCTCAACGTTGTGTCAAAAATGAAGTATTTGGGAGTAATACCGGACAACAAAATGGACTGGTACCCACGTATGCAACACCTGGGCATTAAAGTGATGAAAATCAGGAACAACTTAGTCAGATGTTCCAAAGCATCTTGGGGCATGTTTTTTCATAACTTGATGACGATATACAATCATGCTAATTTACCCGTCATAATGTATGCCGCAGAAGTATGGAGCATCTCCTTCTCAAAAAGATCCAAAGTGAAACTGCAACAAATACAAAGATACTTTCTGATTTTTGCGACAAAGGCATACAGAACAGTCTCTAACAATTCTTAGCAGGCTATAGCCTCCGCTATGCCCATAGACGCAGCCATACTTTTACATAATGACATCAAAGCCATTTCCAGAGGTCGGCCTACAAACGCTGTAGTTCCCTCGCTAAAAGAAACAGAAATCCCGAAAAGATCAAGTTTATACCATCCGAGAGAGAATCATATAAACTTAATTATTTCAGGAGCTGTAGAAAAAGCAGACGTCCTCATCTTCACAGACGGATCGAAAATACAAAACCATGTCGTAGCAGGAATGGTATTCGAGAAAAACTCAAAAGAAATCTGTATTGGTATAAAAAGGTTAGATATTAATTGCTCAGTTTTCCAAGTGGAATTAATGGGCATCGTCATGGCAGTTGAATGGATTGAACTACAGAATAATTGCACTTTAAATTATGCTATTCTTGTGGACTCAAGAGCTGCACTCTTTGCTATAGCCAACAGAAAAAATACCCATCCTCTCGCCACTGAAATAAGAGACAAAATTATTGCCCTCAACAAGTTGAACAAGATTACTTTTCAATGGATTATAGGACACACTGGACTCTGGGGGAATGAGAGAGCTGACTATCTCGCCAGGATTGCTGCCAGCCATAGAACTGCAATAGATTATTGATCACCACCCCTAAAGCAGGCAAAAAAGTACTAACTGAGCACTATACAAATATATGGAACTCCATATATACCAATTTAGAAGACTCCTTACATACAAAATTATTCCTTCCTAATATACTACACAGACTTTCATCATCTCTCTGGCCCAACTTCATAACCGACCAGTTTATCACAAATCATGGTCGCATCAAATCCTATCTTCATAAAATGAACATTATTGATTCACCAATTTGCAGCTGCCAGGAAAAATCTCAACAGACGGATCGTCACCTGTTGACTGAATGCACCACGTACTCGGGAGAACGACCAACTGTACTACGATCATTACCACTGCATACTATTATGAAACACCACTGAAATACTGTCGAAAGAACAGAATTTATAAAAAAAAATCTTCCACTCACTTTAATAATATTATTCATGTTAATTTTGCATTTAAAACTGTAAATATCCCGTGATATACCTGTAGGTGAAACCCGGATTGTAACTATATTAAATTAAAAAAACGGTTTGCCCAGCGTAACCTTAAAAGGCGCACGGACGCCAGGTTTCTTTTTCGACTTTTTCACTGAAATCGTTACTGCTTGGCTTCCTTTGAGCTTCAATAAATTATCTTCTACAGAATCCTTCCTCGAGATATCCTTTACAGAATGGTGAAAACCGCATAAAAATTCATCCAGTGGTTCTCAAGATTACCCGTGACATCCAAGAATCGGGGATTTTGTTTTATACTAAGTAGAGATTTAATTATCACGTCGTTGGGTGGTTTGAGAGAACTAGTACCATTAGCAGTCACCTATAGCTGTGTTGAATGATGTTAGGTCCAGCGTACTTGAGCTCATGACCATCATTCACCACTGCTACATTAGGCTTTCACTTAGGCAGCATCGGTTTAATAATTATAGATTGTATGAATTGAAGTAGTCGGTTGGGTTGTATAGTTGTAGAAAATTGGTAGTTTCTTGAAGAGCTGTAGAATATACTGTAGTACAGGAAAAATCTTGAATTTATTGAAAAGTCAATTTGTTTATTAAGTGCGTTTAAACAAAGCGATGATAGCCCCTGACAGAACTGTGCCCCGTCGAGACCACATGCCAGTAAAGCTGGCTGGGTGGTTTGTACATGGGTCCACTCGCATGGGCCCACTAGTACTCTATAAAGAGAGTGGAAGAGACCAGTACTTGCATGAGGTCCCACAAGTAGAGATGCGCTCTATCTGGACGGAACGAGCGGCAATTAACAGTGTGGTTGCGTGGAGACGGGTGGTCTCCAACTCATTTAACTCTTTGCCCAAGCAGTTCACACTTTTCATTGCTGCCTAACAGACCAGTCACGCGTAGGAGTGCAATTGATACTTTAAAACATTCTTAATTGATAAAGAGTTTCAATCATTTATAGTAATTTGACTGTCAACCAGGTAGACTGACGATTAGAAGGGAGTAGTCTCCATCCTCGGCCACGTTAACATCTTACTTTAAATACTAAAAACAAATAGCCTATTTTCTTACATGTATATCCATGTATATCCATGTTGGTCTTACTTAGGACCGAGATTTTTAAAAATGCACAGGAGCCATTTTTAGTTGCCGTAAAATTCCATTAAATTAAACGTCAATATATAAAGGCTTGTATGAAGATATACTGTGCCAAATTTCATAGCGCTCGGACGAAAATTCGCGAGAAAACCCCATTTAAATATTTAAATTTCGCATCGCCGCCACGTTGGTTTTGTGAACAGGAGGTCAATGAATAATCCATAGGTGAGCTTATGTTAATAGCCTCTATCAACATACACATTTTCAGTTTGATTGCTGTAATAGATTCGTAGATATTGAGAACCATTTAATATTTCGGTTGGTCGCCATGTTGGATTGTTATATGTGTAGACCATGGAGTTATGTGCTATTAGATGAAGATTATGGCGTAGGTTTATTATTCAAACGTTCAGTTCGATCGTATGATTAGGAAACAAGAAAAAAATCGTACAGCCGCCAGCATGAGGTTATGTCAGTGCATTACAATGTGTACAAACATTTGCTGTACCATGTTTCACTGTGCTCAGATGGTTAAATTGCGAGAAAAGTCTACTTAAATGTTTCAACTTAGCCCTGTCGCCATGTTTGTACCTGACAGATTCACAAAAGTGACATACTGTAGATGAACTTCTAATAGTACCCTTTATCACCGAACAAAATGTCGGGGTGATATCTGTTACCATTGCGGAGATATAGAATGCCAGTGAAATATTTCGCGTAGTCGCCATGTTGGATTGATGAAACGTATTAAAATTTGAAAGGCACGGTCTAGGTCGGACTAGGAGTAGTATGTCCTAACCAAGTTTCATTCAAATCGCTTCGGCCGTTTAGATCTTATTACTGGGACACACAAATACACACACAGACAAAAGGTGATCCCATAAGCATATGTTTTCCATAAATGAAAATAATCTAAAAATTACCTGAAATAAATTACATCTTTAGGCTATGTCCGTGAGGGATTTGTGAGTAGAGTCCATTTATTGCCCTTTTTTTTCAATGAATTTGGGGCGGACCCCTTCCTCCTTCCCTATATCATTTTCCTTTCATAGCATTATTTCTTACCAACTTCCTCAATTCTCGAAGGCATTTATGTTCCCTGTCTCTTATTTCTCGTAAATCTTTCTTGTTTACTTCTTCTAGTATTTGAATTTGATGTTGTACCTGATCAAAAATTTCAATTAGATCAATACAAAACCCACTTAGCTTTTTATTTAAATTTAATTCTACAGGGTGATTTCTTCCACTGTGTACAAACTCTAGGGATTGATCGCGGAGAGGATACGGAACTAAATGGTCTAATGAACGTATGTCCGGAAATGCATGGTGTCCATGCTAGGGACCAGTCTTCCTTTCACGTTGCCTAACAGGCCGGCACTATCGGTGTTTCTTGCGGGTGACTTTGCCTCCCTTGCTGGAAGACGTACCATTGATGATTCGGAGGATCATGTAGCTGCTACATGATGGTGTTGCAGGCCACTTCACCGTTAAACGTCCAGACGTATCTCAATCGTGTCTTCCCTGTTCGATGGATCGGATGAGGAGGTCCAGTTGCATGGCCTGCTCGTTCACCAGATCTCAACCCGTGCGATTTCTGGTTATTGGGCCGTCTCAAAAGTATCGTGCATGCAGAGCCCATTCCAGATGTGGAGATACTGGAGCAGCGTATTCGTGCTGCCTTTGACACTGTTCGGATGCAGCCTGGCTGATGTGAACGTGTGAGACAGAACATGCTACGGTGCGTACACGCATGCGTTGAGGCACAAAGAAACCATTTTCAACACATACTGTAACTGTGGCTGCATGGTACAGCGCGTATTAGACCACCGTCTCTGTAACAAAGGATGATCGAATAAATGGTCCCTAACAAACAAACCATACATTTCGTAACAAACGTTCATTAGACCTTTTCTTTTCCGTATCCTCTCCTCGATCAATCCCTAGAGTTTGTACACGGTGAAAAAATCACCCTGAATATGGTACGATGATTCGTCCATAATCTAAATCATTAGAATTTTATTGTTGTGTACAGAGTGAGGGTTGAAGTAACTTAGGTGTTTAGTAAGTCACGTGTTGAATGTTGTAGGCCTATGTCTCATTCATTTATGGCAAGGAGGTCGCCTTCTTTCTTCTTCTTTCGCGGCGACATACCTGGACCATAACAGCCAATACAGAGCATATCCGAAGTATAATACCACAACTTAGCATATTCATATCCACGCATGCGAGCTACGGGTTTCCCATGTGTTCTTGGGACATATACGAGCGCTATGTAGGGCACGGATCGACCTTGCACTATTAGCTTTGCTTCTGTGTCTCCGTTGCTATGTACAGTTGTTAAGCTGCGAATAATCACTTCGACGCTAGTCTATGGAGGACGTACTTTGGTGCTTTAGGATTGGATCTTCGTCTTTGTGAAAGTTGGAGCATCTACATTGAGTACACTATTATTTTCGGTCTTCGTATAGCCTACTGTCAACGGAGTCCGATTGAAAATAGTTAGGGTATTGAAAGAAACGCGCACAAACGGTGCAAATGTGATCGGCTGTATTGATATTTGATGTTGAACTGAAATATCATGTGGGATGTCCAACTATTCAGGCAATAAATCGTAATACCAGTAAATTCTGCTAAGGTATTGTGACCTTCATTCAACTCACGCACACGACTTGCTTTTTCTTTCTTTTTTCTGTAACAACTCTCACTCTGAGGTGTTATATATTTTTGTATTAGAATTATTTTTTTCTTACAGCATTCCTCCTCTGTTTCTTCCAGTTTCAAATATTACATAAATTCACATGTTTCAAAATTGTAATGTGATATCGACTCAACGCAGTATTGCCCCACACCCCTAAAGTTACGAACCCCGTACTAAACTACTTTTATTGATGCATTTCAGTATAAAGAGCTAGTTACAATGTAAGGCAGTAGTTAGTTGCTGCTGTGACCACCTCATGGTGTGTCTGTCGCCCCGGAGGTGCGGGTTCGATTACCTACAAGAAATTTAATTCTCGCCTGAGGGCTGGAACGGGGTACACTCAGCCTCGTGGGGCAAAATTGAGAAGAGGCGGCTTCGATTCTCACTACGGCTTCCATTTTCCGTGGTTACCTATTTCTACTCCAAGCGAATATCGGGATGGTTCCTAACTTAAGGTCACGGCAGCCTCCATCCCAATCCAAGCCTCAGTCACAAATACACACACTACTACAGATTCCACAATACTACAGGTTGTCCTACACACACATCCATGCACACGGGGCTAATGACCATGATGTCACAAAGCCCCTAAATGACTTGACTTAATTTACTTGACTTAATTCCTGTTACTCCGATGTGGAGAATAGAGTTCTCCCTCTGACCCTGTTCGCTGCTGTTCCCGTGATGTTTGTCCAGGCTGCCACCTCAAATTCAATGGTTCTTCTCCAGGTTGTTCTTGGTCTCAACCGTCGGCTGTTTCCTTATGGGTTCCAGTCCAATCCCTGCTTAGGGATGTGATGTGGGCCTCTTCTGAGCGTATGTCCAATCAATCTCCATTTCCTCTCCTTTATAACCACCTCAGCCTTCTGTTGTTGAGTGTTCTGCCAGAGTTCTTCTGGAGATAACCCTTGACCAACATATTCCCAGTATGGTTCATTCATTCATATTCTAAAGGCTAATGCCGTGCCGATGCAACCAGTATGGTTATCAAACATTATCGATGAAAGTATGAACCTTCCGTGTTATCACTTTTGCCACCTTCCGCGTCTCACATCCGTAGAAGAGGACAGACTTCACATTGGAGTCAAAGATCTTTAGCTTCATCCTCAGCAATAATTCCCGGGACACTGGTCGTAGATGAGCGAAGGCACCTTTTGCCTTTTCGATCCTGTTTTCGACATGCTCTCCTGCTCCTCAATTACTGCTTACAATGCTACTTAGGTAGCAAAATCTTTCCACCTGTTCCATTTCTCCTTCCTAGGAAAGTGTGTTCCTGTTTTTGGTATTCACCCGGAGTCCTTTCGTCTTAGCCTAAATGAATTAACAACAGAATATACGGAAAATAACCGTGTTTTCCATAAACTTGTATTCTGGAGCAAAGATTGGAGTCCTTCCCTATTCACCTGCTGGGTTGTTATTTCGGTTAACAATGAAAAATGAGTGATGTAAGTGTTTTAGGGACGTTCGCCGCCAGATTAGGTTGTTATAACTATCGTATATGACTCCTGAACCGTCCAATCTCGATATCACTAATGTATCGCTTCCACCCCTTACTTTTAGCATTCTATATATCTTCAGCTGTCTCATTTTAAATGATCAATCGCTACAAATTACTCGAGTGTCACTCCCAGTAAAATCCTAATGTTTTATTCAAGGGAAAGAACTGTAAGTGGTGTTGGAGATATAGGATAATGGAAAGACATTTCATGTCCATCAGTGTCTCGGAGTACACATTGTCTTTGTTCCTGGTCGATGGTAGAAATATTATGACATCATTGTAGCCGGCACAAGAAGTAACTCGCATTGGAAAGAAAAATGGATTCTATCGAGCTACAAAGGGAGTATGTTCAAATCCATCCCTTGGCGACATATTTTAATGATGAAAATATATTTTAAATGCCACTAGGAGCACTCAGGGGCCAATTTAGCAAAATCGTTAAGTTAAGATATTTTGGCAATTGTGCCAAATGTTGAAAAGCAAGAAGACCCGGAAAAGTGTCAAAATGCATGTATTGAACATTACTTGCGGCTCAAATGATATTTTGAAAATAACATGCTTAAAAAAAGATGGTATATTGGCTTTCACGGCCAGTGAATTAAAACTCAGCCAATTCTCTAGGTTTGTGCCATGTCTTGTGTGGGGTTTCGCCTAGGGCTCATCAGCGGGTTCCTGATGTCCCCGCCGGACCCCCACAGGAGTAGCGAACTGCGTGCTACCTCCCTTTTTATGAATCGCACCTGAGCCTCTTTACTGCGAGAACTAAAAGCTCAAGCAGCCATAGCTTCCCTATGAAGGCTTCCTAAAAGATTGTAGGCCTACATTGGCTTTCATGGCCAGTGAATTGAAACTCAGCAAATTTTCTAGGTTTGTGCCGTGACTGAGTTTTACCATGCTTAAAACTCTTGTTTTTAAAATGGAACTTGTTCTACAGATTTGAATGAAATTAGAAGTTTTATTGTTCTAATAAAGTGTTTTCTGATTCTTAATCTTCAATTTGCGGGAAGCAGATGTTTGAATTTCTCAAAACGGATGTAGGTATTTCGATTTTGTTTTGACCATGTATGGATCGAAACTAGTGCTCGTAGTGATAGATTTAGGCCACAAAGGATAATATGGTCCAACGCATGGTGTCCATGACTTGTCCGTTTAGTGTGTATCACCATGCTGGTAACACGTAAGAGGCGTTTGTTTAATACAAAAAATATTCAAAAGTGGAATAATAAAATTATAAACAGAAAGTAATAAGATTCAGTGACGAACATGGAACGAGTCGGCAACAAGATGAACACATTGTAATCATTAGGGGGCGGATTTCTATGACCTAAAAACGTATGAAATAAGTATGCATTTATGACCGAAAAGACATAAAAATATGACCTATAAAATTCAAAATATGACTTAATGAATAGCATCTACGTTACATAGAAACACTTTTATTACGATTGCTACAGGCTGCATTATTAATTACGGGAGGAGTCCGCTGTCCTTGGGGGTAAATCTGAGACTTGTCTCATACAAAATTGTCGCTTACAGTGACATCGGACAAGAGTGTAAACTCTCAAAGATTACCACGAAAGTGGGGGAAAGCAGCGCATCAATGCGGTTCTCATCAGGAGGGATATTAATTACGAGTTAGGAAAGTTTTAATTCTTCGAATTCTTTAACCCAAAATCCACTAAAATTATGAATATTTCATGAACTCGTTAAGGTTACACTGCATACTCCTAGACAAGGACGGATTCTGTGGAAGACATAAAAACTACTTTCACTGTTCAATATTCAATCAGTTTTAATTTATACACAAAACATATGTTTTTTTTGAATGAAACTTTCATACCTGATCTTGTCTCCATTATTCTGATTGTTGCAATTTATGACCACGTGCATCTTGAGATTGTTGAATGACAATCCCCTCCTGTTGTCGCTGAGTATCGTCTTGTAGTGAGAAAAACGTCTTTCGACATCTCACGATGAATAGACTTATATCACTTGGAGAAAATTCTTGGAAATCTGTACATGAAGGGTTCCCCCAAAGAATGTCACTTATTCCACGCAGGTATACAAGTCTGCTATTTTTTCTAGTACATTTTCTAATTTTCTACACACCCTAGATGCTATCCTTCCTTTTGCATGCTTTAATTCTTGTTCAATGTACTTTACAACATACAGTGCATCGCTTAGTTCTGCACCTGAAACTTCCAGTTGCCTGATTGCTCCAGATAAAGAATTAAAATTGGACTTTATGTAAGCCAGGTCTGTTTTTAATGTAGTGCTTGAAAATAAATCTTGAGTGATTTTTAAGGAGGACGATTCTGCAGGATCAAAAGACTTCACGATCTTCTCCACGACATCTAAGGTGTTGTAATAGTACTCTGCGGCATCAAGCCAAGTCCCCCATCGCGTTATAACTGTCTGGGGAGGAAGGGGTAGTGAAGGTGCTTCTCCTTGAAATTTCAGAACGCGAAGTGGAGCTTTTACAAACACTTTCTTACAGTTCGATATTAATTTATCAACATCAGGGTAGCTACTTCTACCTTCTTCAGCTGCCCTATGCAAGGCATGTGCAAGACATGTCACATGTATCATTTTCGGGTATAGCATTTTAAGTCCCTTGGCTGCCTTCACCATATACGGAGCAGCGTCAGTTACACATAGAAAAATGTGCTCTCTATTTGCCCCGTTTGGCTACAACAGATTCATTGAATTGTCGAAGAGAACTGCAATGGTGGAATGGTTTGTCTTCTCTAGCACTTCACATGCCAGGAGGAACGTATCTCCAGGCCAGTCTTCCTTCAGAGTGCCAACGATCACATTTGCTACATGTCTTCCAGCCACATCTGTGGTCTTGTCTATTGAAACCCATATCTTACTGTCTCCCACGCCACGCCTTATTATATCCAACATCTCTTCATAACAAGGGCTCAGACAATCCTTCCTGAGAGTAGATTCGTTGGGAACAGGATGCTTTGTATAGTTTTCAAGAAACTGTCTGAAGCTTTGGCTATTTAGTTTCTTTAAAGGAATATTAGACGAAACCATCATCTTGCAGAGATCTTGTGAAAATTGTGAACACTGTGAACTTGATGTTGGGGTTTCGAATAGCAGACGTTGCCTATTTTTGAGTGCAGAATATCTAGTTACACAAGTCTTATGTTTTGCAGTATTACAGTGTTGTAGGACAGAGAAGTGGTTTTTGGCAATAACTTTTACCTCACACAATTTACAGAATAATATCACTCCATCCGTACTGAATGTTTTCACCGAACTCGCGAACAAAACTTCGCAACTTCCCACAAATTGAGACTTTCGTTTTAGGCATATTGAAAGGAACTGAATGACTGAAGCTCTCTAATGAGTGACCAAGGTCATTCAGTGTGTTGAAGGTGGAAGAGGGAAGGGAGAGGAGAGAGATAAGAACGATGACAAATAACAGCGGAATTACTTCTGCTTCCGTGTAAACAATAGCCTGGTTTCCAGGAATTGACCCAGCTAGCAAACAATAGCTACTACCTGCTAGAAACATTCCATACACTACTTTAGAATGGTTCTTCAGTAGTATATTCCAGTCTATCCTGAACAATAATTTCTAGAGCTTATTCTGATTTTTATAAAATGAAATTCAAATGAAAATTACCAAAATATGCCGTTTATAATGATATTTTGTTCTAAATATGCCATAAAACTTAAGAAAGCCGAAATATGCATTTATATGCCCAATAAAGCATGTTTAATTTTGATTATCATGCTTGGAAACGTGTTGAAAAAACAAGACTATAAGATGTAATGTTAAGGGGTAAAATATGACTTGTCATAGAAATCCGCCCCCTAGTAATCATTGAACGATGAAAAACTACAAATTAAATTACTTTAAAGAAACGCAAACCTCGCCAAAAGAAGACGAAGACAGACAACATTCGTATGGTTTCGTCCAAACAATCCAAGCGTTAGACCGCATCCATTGTCGTAGGTAGTTTACTAAATCATTACGAGCGCTGCTTGCCACGATGGGTGAGTGGTTAACGTGTCGGACTACTAATCCCAAGCTTGCAGGTTCGCTCCAGGCTGCGGTAAGTGATTTTTGAAAGGCGGCAAAAATTACGACACGGATGTCATACGATGTTGGCATGTTAAAGAACCCATCTGAATTCAGTAGGCCATGTTCATAATGGCAAAATTAACCTCGGGAGTTTTCGCCAACACAAAGTTCCTAATTTCTCTACTAGAAAGCGCTATAGTGTTCAAGGAGCTTAGATATCTAACCTCCTTGACTTTCATAGTGCTTCAAGGAACAACGAAATTCGACATGCAAGCTACCCTCTGGGTTTCAAATAACAAAGCTTGCACCCGGCATCGGAGGCCGTACGATATTATTATTATTATTATTATTATTATTATTATTATTATTATTATTATTATTATTATTATTATACTACGAGCACTAGTGTTGACCCATACATGGTCAAATCAAAATCGAAATATCTACTTCCGTTTTGACTAACAATACATGGACAGCAAGCGTTAGACCACGTCCTATGTCATATGTAGTTCACTAAATTGATGCTAAGTGTATTATTTATTTTCTTTTTTGTTATCTAAAATCTTAATTCCCAGGTTATATTTTCAACATTAAGACTGAATGGCCAGAACTGTGATTTCTTTTTCAAATTATTTATCAATATGACCAATCCTCTGACACCCATATACTTGGTTCACATTGTTTCCGAACACCCTACATGATACTCTTTACTGAAAGTTATCTCTTAATTTTACATTCAACACGAAGACAAATATTTAAAATGTTTATGGGATCATTTGCGCGTAGTTGTGTTGATCCTTCTATTCGTTTTCAAACAGCTGGGCCAGCCTAGGTATCTGTCGAGACCAGCGTTACCAACCATACGATAATTTTATAATTTTTCAGTGTTGCCTTGTTGATAATTAATATTGTAACTTTCAGTCGGTCAACACAAAATAATTCAAATTACTGGAATATGCGTAAAAAGAATCTGAATAAAAATTGCAAGTGATTAAATTATAGTGTACATATATACAGGGCGCCAGAGAATGTTCTCCGCAGTGGGTACGTGCAGCTGTGAGTGATTGCGTCATGAGTTTAGTTGGCTGCACTGCACTGTGTCCTTCAAAGCGGGACTCCCCCGTGTGGGCTGTCAGTGTGTATTGCGATAAGCAAGCGAGCCTGCATGTCTTCAGTGTAGGCCTATATTACAGTAAGCGAGCGTTCAGATATATTATTGGAAGAGTGCAACAGTATACAGGCGGTAATGTTTACTACTGAAGAGAGAGTTTTTTTTTGGTGGAATACATTTTTCGCGAAGGCGATCGGTTTACAGAAAACATAAAATAAGATTTCAGGCGCGGTTTCCTAATTCAAAGTGTCCAAACCGTGATACCGTTCGGGATATGGTAAGTAAATTTCGTGTGACTGGCTCAGTTCACGATGTACCGGGAACAGGCAGGCCTACGCCTTTAACAGACGAAAAACTTGATGAAATCTCCGATATAATGCTGCGTAGTCCAAGTAAATCAACACGAAAATTAGCTCAACAAACAGGAATCTCTAAGTCGACAGCACATAAAGCTGTAAGAGGCAAGCTTCAGCTGTTCCCTTATAAAGCTACCATGGTTTATGAATTAAAACAAACTGATTACAGAAAAAGAGTGATGTACTGTGCCCTTTGACCTACGTCTTAGGCCAAGGACACATTACGTCACTGGAGTACTTATATAGGGCAATGTCATGATGTTAAATACTGTGGCATTGTGTAATGATGATAATAATAACTAGGATCTTTCTGCTGTGTTGAGAGCACATATACTGTAGAAGGCTTGGCAGTTTCGACAGGGAGATATTTATGATTTTCGCACAATGGACCGAGCAGGTGCGTCAGTAGTCGCTTGCCCGCAAGTTTCAGAGCAGGAGCACTCCAGCGAATTCTGAGAATCTTGCTAAAACGCAGTAACCATCTCAAGTTAACACGGAGAAGATGCTTGACTCCGCCCTCAAAGAGTACGCCTCAGTTGGTTACGAGAGATCAAGACATTACAGGAATGATCTGAAACGCCCATGATGAATCTAATTATTATCAAGAATTTTGGGAATGCGGTAACGAATTAAATATCTCTGTGTTCATCGAGTAGAAGTAGTCCTCTGCGCAAGGAAATTTGACAACGTCGAGTGTGTGAGAGAGAGGGCATAGGGTCCTTCAGCAAGAAATTAGTCCTACCCAAGCGCTGATGATATTAATTTAGCCTACGATCGAGTTCCATCGTGAGCCATATGATTAGCAAGGCCATATTTTTGTGTATAAATTAAGGTGCCTGATTACTGTAGTATGTTATTGTGAAAGGAGCATTTGGTGTCGTATGTGCAAAACCGTGAATTGGCAACCATTTTGTCATATATGCGGGTGGAAATCTGTGACAGCGCGCATTGTTCATCACTCAGCCGATGTCAGTGGATGCTGGTCCATGTAGCACCACGCTTAGCATTAGCGCACAAAACGCACAGTCCATTGTTCGGCTGATGCGAAATAATATTAAAAATGAATACTGAGCTGTGAATGTATATAACAGAAAGGAAAGATGTGAAATTATATGTAATTCAAGTGAAAAATATATAACAGAAAAATGTGTCCGCAACAAGTGTGGTAATAGTGCGAGAATTTGTCAATCTATGACACAAGTGTGTTGCCCACTAATGTTTTTTTGAGTGGTGCATAATTTAATTAAATATGTGTGTGTATGCATTTTAAAAGGGTGCTGGCTTACAGTAACCTAGTGATATGGAGGATTGCAGTGATATTAGCGAGTGGTTTTACATCATCGAGATGGGATTCGAACTGACGATGGAGGTCATGTGCTAAGTCATATTGGTGCGGGCCTCTGGTCCAGCTCATGCAAGCGATGAAGGAAGCCTTCGATGTGATAAGTACCTTTTGATTATATTTTAAAGTGTCAACACTTCATGGATTTCATCACCGCAATGTTAGCATGTTATTCTTTTCTTTTGATTTGTTTTATTTTGTGTGTGCAATGACTGTGTCAATGGCGACCATAGTTGTGCATCTGACGGAGCTGGGTACGCTCATAATGATTAATGATCACAATAATTATTTTAATGAATTAAAAGTGCCTAAATTAACGTAAGGATGTTGCTAGGTAATCGTATCCATACATAAAACACACGGAAGAATTCCCTATTTTATTTATAAGTGTGTGTTCGAATTATCCCCTGTGTTTTTCACCCGAATAGGACAAACGAAGCATGGTATTTCGATAGATGCCCTTTCCAGGCAAAATCTCATTATTTCGTGTAAATGACCAGAGATAGTAATTTATGTATTTACATACCGGATGAATTAATATCCGAGGATATTTTTGCGACGATATTTGAAGGACCATGGTATATGTGATGGATAATGATGGGATATTATGGAGTAGCAATGAGTAGAGTTTAGAGGACAGTTTACAATGGCGTGAATTATTTAAGAAGTGACGGCTGATCCAGCCTCACTATTTGTTATATTGGTTATTATAGAACGCGTGTGATATTTAAGGCCATACAGGTAGGATGTTATAAGGAGAGATCTACGATGAAATAAGATAAAAATAGATAATAATGCCAGGTAAATAAGACCTGAGGAGAAGACGCCGGATTAAAGTAAGTATGATAAGTTTACAGTGATATAAGTGAATTGTACGTGCAAGGTAGTGGCCAATAAGCGCAGGTAAAATAATGCTATAACTAATCTATATTTGATTGAAATCATATCGTACAGAGCGATGAAGGTGAAGAATTCGCATTGCAATAATATTTCACAGGTAAGAGAATGGTATAAGTCATAATGAGGTGACTGTAATAATTAATTTATATTCAAGTGAGAGCGCTTCGCTCCACATTTAGAATACTAAAATCTGGTCCGAACAGCTGGTAAAAGTACAGTCATATGTTAGCCCGTGGGGGGTGAAGACTTGCATCTCCACCCTTTCGCGGTCAAGGTTAGCTAGCAGGCGTGGCTAATATGCCCGCTCATTGTCTCCTTTCACAAAGGGGGGAGCTCACTGCAGGCACGGGTGCTATGTCGCAGCGATTCTTATATGTTTTATGTTTGGTCCCAAGTTTAATATTTACGTAAGGGTACGTTAGGTCACTACCCTGATGCCTCCAGTCGATAGTGTTCTTTTTTACTGATCATTTTGATATAAGAGACGGTTTTGTCTGTTGACCATACAGTCCCGGGTTCGATATCCTCTTGTTATGCCTGGTCCAGAAACTATTTTAAATGGGTGCTAGATAGGCAGTAACCTTGCAGTCCCAGGTTCGAAATCCTCTTGTTTATGCCTGGTCGATCAGTCTTTTTAAATGGGTACTAGCCAGACAGTGACCTTAGAGTCCTGTGTTCATGAATAATTATTTTCGGTCCTGGAAAATAATTATTATTAGGTGTTTTTTTTGATAGTTAATAATGGTTCAAAATTATCTTGAGATTTCTTTTTTTTCTCGATAATTGTTGAACAGACCAGCTTTGTTCTATTGTAACCTCGTTCTGCAAGGTAAGAAGTGTATAGGTAGCGAACACCCCTAAATACATATTGACCCTATTGAGTATGCCGCTTAGAACACATTTGTGTCATGTTATTTTTTTCAGGGGTCGCGGCTTCAAATACATTCACCGTCGTTTAACATAACACTGATACAGGGTATTCTTTTGTGTCATGTCTATTTTTTCTAGGGGTCGCGGCTTCAAATACATTCACCGTTGCCTAACGTGACTCTGACACGATACGATTACTTTAATAATGTTTGGTTGGAATTATTAATTGTTTTTCATGTTTATCCAACCCACGTTTGATAGGCAGATGATTGGTCATCATTTTTTATGATGTTATCTTTGTTTGTTTTTAAGGCACTTTTCTTAGTTTGTTTATTGAATATCCATGAATTATTTGACAAGGCATCGAGTGCTTGGTTCGAGAGTGTATCACGTCGAACGCAAGAGCCGAAGCCAAACTTATCATATCGCTAATATGCTAATGTAATGTGTGACAATTTGTAAGTGTGTTTCAAGGCTAAGGAAACTAAATGGCTTCATTGATTCAGCTAATTTGTTTTAAAGCTAAGACGTCCAAAGTAATGTCGGGATTGGACAATAAGATTTCGTACGGAAAAGGCTACCATAATTAATTTACAAGAGTATGTAAATAAGATGCATAAATCATGTTCACGTTTGCAGATAGAAATACATAATTAATGCCATGAAGGTTAAGATTTGATATGATTCCAGTAAATGTTAATTAAACGCCATTAATAAATTAAATGAGCCGATGGCTAGGCTATAATGTATACTTCGGAATGGCTATGGATGTCTCTGATATTGACCATACCATGTATCTGAAATGTAATTGGATGATATTAGGCTCAATGATCATTATGTTTACTCAGATTAATGATTGATTAATTTCGTATAATTGGATTTCTTTTTCTTAATCCATATTGTTGTTGCAGTTGACCGGACCCTCTTGATCCCTCATCTCTTAATAACTTAACTTTCTGATGATATTTTATCATCATTATTAATAAATTTGATTATGGCAATTAAGGTTAATTGGTGTTAACCAGATTTCATTTCGATTCATTTTCTTTATTTTGACATATGATTGGTTTTTATTTGTTAATAAATTTGATTGTAATCTTACATCATGACTATTATGATAAATGTTAATTGATGCTGATTAGCATTTAATTGGTGGTTATTGGACATTAATTAGTACATTGTCTATATTTCTGATTCTGACTTAATTTTATTGATTCCGTAATTGATTTATTTTACTTTTGAGTTATTACTATTATTATTATTATTATTTTAAATTTCATTTCTACAATTTTGGTTTTATTTATTTGTTTTTGTTGTACTGGTGTTTGGTGCATAAAATTTGTTTATTTTCATTCAGAATCTGTGTGTGACGAATTTTATTCAGCCCTAGTGATCTTCCTGTAATATCCAGAACAGTTTCATATTCAAGCTAGTGTACCGTTCATGCCCCGACGACAGAGTCCTGTTCTGAAGGCCTTGTGCAAGGCTACAGTACTGTGAATGGTTCCAGCATCTGTTACGAATGGCTGTGGTGAGTACAAAGTTTGCTGTTTATTTGTTAAGATGCAAGCGGCAGCCGTGCTACCAACGTAACTGCCGTAGCTAGCTCTCGCAGACGCAAGTAGGCGCTGCGGAGAACATTCCCGGACTCACTGTATTTGTTATGGACTGTTAATTCAAGTTTTCTCCTTCCTCTTTAACTTAAAATTTAAGAAAATATTTGATCGTACGAACGTGACCTCTCGCATAATGGCAGTGTTTATATTGTGGTATTCAACAATTAATAACATTAAAAAATGAAGTTCGATTTTTAATTTTTGTTTATTTAATCATTTTAAAAGTTATTTATTATTATTATTATTATTATTATTATTTATCGTTATGCACGTCAAAGGAGCGTGATTGCATCTATCTAGCTGATCTTGCTTTCTTGTCCTCCCAAAATCTCCTCATCTTCTCGCTATGGCACTTTCTGTTCTCATCCGTCCAGGAACTTTTTGATTCAATATTTGGATGGTCTGAAAATTGACGATTTATCAACTAGTTCCCTGAATTTAGTCCTGTCGAATGCCTTATCAGTAATAATAATAATAATAATAATAGACTAATAATAATAATAATAATAATAATAATAATAATAATAATGTTATTGGTTATATGTCCCTTTTAACAACTTCGGCTTATAGAGACGCCGGGGTGCTAGAATTTTGACCCGAAGGGGATCTTTAACGAGCCAGTAAGACTACTGGCACGGCTCTCTCGCTTTTGCGCACCCTCAAGTGCCTGCTGACTGCGCCAGGATTCGATCCTGCAACCTTGGGCACAGCAGGCGAGAACGTTACCACTGAGTATTAAGGGAAATATGACCTCGCTGTTCCGCCCCTTAAAACAACAATAGACTCTCTGCAATTTGTAGATTCTCTCTCTGTTTGATCACGACTCAGGCCTGAAGGTTGGATTATTTCTCCTGGGTATTTGAATTTAGACACTTAAGATCTTTTTAGCCTACTTTTCTCATTTTGCAAAAATGAGGAAAAAGTAGACTTATGAGATCAATCCGGAAAAATGTGTGTCAGTCTGTCTGTCTGTCTGTCTGTCCTTCTGTCTGTCTGGCTGGCTGTGTGTGTGTGTCCCCCCCCCTATTAACTCCTAAACGGCTGTATCAATCGAACCCAAATTAGGTATAAGTTAAGATCTCTATCTGAATATCTCAATGCCGTATTTGAAAATGATGTCCGAGCTACCAACTGCTAAAAAAAATGCAATTGAAATTTCAGCTCCATGTTGTATATCTTGGAAGGTATGCATGGGAGCGATACCAAAATTGGCACACATATAGATAATAATATTTAAGTTTAATTTTCAGGAGGCCATACATGAGAGTGTTGCCAAAATAATTCTAAGCCTGCTGATAGGTCCAATTTTTAAATGCATATAACGTCTACACTATCAATTGGATTTCAACCAAATTTCGTATGTACTATGTGTAGATAGACAAATATGACTGAGCGTAAACTTAAGAGTCACCAGGACTGCCAACTGTTAATAAATGCAATCACTATTGTTTTTATCCAAATACCAATATATTAGAAAGTATGCAAGCCGACAGCTTTTAACTAGGCACACGTATAGTACCTGACATTCTAGATTAATTTGGAGTAACTAATGGACCTCAGTACTACCAACATGGTTCTAAGCCTGCTGATAGGACCAAAATTAAATACATGTAACTTTTATATTATCAATTGGATTTCAACCAAATTTTGTACATGATATGTGTATTATAACAGATATGACTATGCGTATTCTTAAGAACAACCAGGGCTGCCAACTGATAATAAAAGCTGTCTCTATTTTTTACCCTAATATCAATATATCAGAAAGTATCCAAGCCAACAGATGTAAACTTTGCACACGTGTAGTACCTTACATTCTAGATTAATTTGGAGTAACTAATGTACGTCAGTGCTTCTAACCTGATTATAAGCCTGCTGATTGGTCCAATTTTAAAATACATGTAACTTCTATACAAATAAATGGACTTCATCCAAAATTGGCACAACGATAGATCATAATAGTTCAGATTATTTCTGACCAACACATGCATGATATTGTTGCCAATATGATTTTTCGCGCGCTGATATGTCCAATGTGTAACTACATGCAACGTCCATGCTATCCATTGGACTTCAACCAAATTTTGTATTCTGTACCTTAAAATATGGAACTAAGAATATATTCACTCACCAGGGCTGTCAATTGCAGTGCTCTTTCAGGCTACATTATGTCAGTTATATTTCGAACGAATTAGACAACTCAATTTCGTAATTATTCTAATTAGGTCCATATAGATTAATCATTAGAATGAATCTTACATTTCGAGAAAAGTAGGCTCTTTAGTTCGTCACGGAACTTCTTGTTTAAAGTCAGTTGACCCGCCAGGTAGGCTTTTCTCACGGACTCAGTGGGGGATCCCAACTTCACCGCCTCTATGGGCAGTGTCCCGGAGCTTGAGACATCGAGTCGGGGGATACAACTGGGGAGGCGGGACAAGCACCTCGCCTAGGTGGCCTCACCTGCAATACGAACAGGGGGCCTCGTGAGAGATGAAAGGGATGGGAAGAGTGGGAGGGAAAGACAAGGAAGAGGGAAGGAGGCGGCCGTGGCCTTACGGTAGGTATCATTTTTCCGGAGACGAAGTTGGAAACCACATAAAACCACATCGAGGATGGCTGAGGTGGGGATCGAACCCCCTCTACTTATTTGGACCACCCGTGGCTTAGTAGACCCCGTGCCAGTCCTCATACAACTTTTCAAATTTCGTGGCAGAGCCGGGAATCGAACCGCGGATCTCCGGGGTGGCAGCTAAGCACGCTGACCACTACACCACGGAGGCGACTAGCCTACTATTTATTATTAATATTATTATTATTGTGGTTACAGTATGTTAATTTTTATGAAATACAGTAGCCTACTCTAATTAAAACAGTATACGATAATCCTAGAGAAGAAACACGATGGGTTTTGTAGCCTATGGGTGGTAACAGTGGTCGAGGCTTGTACCGAACTACGGCGAACATTTTGACGGCGCCTGTACCTGGAGAATTAATTCTGCAACAGGGAGCGAGATAAGGCCATTGTATGCGAGTTAAGGAGTGATAAATTAGCTGGGTCGCAGTATTCCAGCCATCAGTCACAGCGCGCTGCAATTTGGAAGACTCCAGTCGGAAACAAATTAGTCACTGTCCACTTTGCGAGCACGCTGGCCTCATTAACTGATCCAAGACAAATCACAATCTTATGTGTGTTAACTGCTTGATTGATCCCTTAATTGCGACGTTAGTCCTGGACATAGTCCCCGCGGCTTCAATTAACCTATACTTTCTTTTAGTGGCGCAGCCAAGCGCGGTAATCGCACACCATGATAGTCATGAAACACTACAGCAAGTCTGGAGACAAGAGGTTCGATTCCTGCTGCTCACAGCAGCTAACTTAGTGTTTTCCCACACTCACTCCAGAATACTACCTTCAAGTCCCTGGGCACCTACCCCATCCCTTTCCCTAATACCGCCACATACACTACTACAGTTATCATAGTAACACATGTTATTAGACAAGTTCAACACACACGTAAGTACACGGGGATGAAGAACAAGATGTTACAAACCATGAAAATGAATTCATAATTTATTTATACATATTAAGCCTTGCGCGGATGCGGATATCCTCAATTCTTTTTTCATAACATAAAATAGTTTTCTTTTGGGCTTTCAGTTGGTGGAATAGATTTTTAAATTGGTTTATTTGTTTAAAGTGTAGCAAAAGTTGACATAAACTGCGCAAAACTTAAAATTATTGCCTAATTTTAGTAGAAAATCTGATTGAACGAGAGTGTAAATATTATACATAATGATACGACTTTTATCAAATTACCTCCGAGAACTTCACACTTTTAGGCAATAATTGCTCTCCTTAAATATGTTAATTATTCAAATTCAATAAAACCAAGGATGATTCTCACATTCTAGCCCGTTTAATTAATTTTGCTTAATTAGAATATAGGATTCTTGGAAATAATAACCAAACAATGAGATATAAAAGAGCTGAAAATATATGAATATTCGGGCAGATAGGATTTCTCTCAATCAACTAGAGCTAGGAATAAACACTATCTTCAGGTTTACTTTTAGAAATTATGGACTAAGAATTAAAATAAACTACAATAAATGGAACAAAACTGGAATAGGTATTTTTAGGTACTCGCATAATATCATTTAGGTTATTTTAGGTTATACAGAAATCATGAATGCGAGTGTGATTCGGATAAGTATTAAAATATTTTTGTATTTAGAAGTAAGGGAAAAAATAGGTAAAAATCTAAGAATTCGGTCCCTAATTTTGACATATCATATTCTTTCCGTTATGTTCTTTTTTCATAATAAATGTAAGATGATTTAAGCTAATCCCATTTAAATTATGACAAGCATAACTAACAATCTGAAATAAAAAAAAGTTCAGTAAAGAACATATAGCCTACGTTATCCTAAATGCATGGGTATTGTTATAACTCTTTGTCCATTTCAAGGAGTATAATTAAATGTTGGTTGTAGTAGCTTATTGGAATACAACGTGCTATAGGGATATCAAACATGAATATGAGGTGCCCTTTGCTAGCGCTACCTCTGTAAAAATTTCATTCAATTCGGTTTCACCGTGTTTGAATTGATATAGGGAATGGATTTGCACACATACATGGCCGCTATTTGCAAACTATTGGGCTGATGACCTTGTAGTCAGTCATAAGATGCTTTCCACAAAAAGGCAAAATCTGGTAGAGATCAAATTGTTAGGATGGTAGTAATCCGATTTAAGCTTTTAACATTTGGGTGGCCCTCATTCCGTTTCCGTTAAGATGGCGGCGATATAAAACATGACACTGAAGTGCCCTTTGTTAGTGCTACCTCTGTACCAAATTTCGTTCAATTCGGTTTCACCGTGTTTGAATTCATAGGGGGAATCGATTTTGACACAATGATGGCCGCCATCCGCAAACTATTAGGCTGATGACCTACTAGTTTGGTCAAAGGATGCTCCCCCCATAAAGGTATGTTGTTGCAAAATTTGGTAGAGATCGGATGATTAGGTTAGTCGTAATTTGATTTAAGCATTGAACATTTGTGTGGCCGCCATTACGTTTCCATCAAGATGGCGGCGATATAAAACATGACACTGAGATGCCCTTTGCTATTACTACCTCTGTACCAAATTTAGTTCCATTCGGGTTCACCGTGTTCGAATTAATAGGGGGAATCGATTTTCAAACAAAGATGGCCGTCATTCGCAAAATATTAGGCTAATGACATATTAGTTTGGTCAAAGGATACTCCCTCCATAAAGGCATGTTGTTGCAAAATTTGGTAGAGATCGGATGATTAGGTTAATCGTAATTTGATTTAAGATTTGAACATTTGTGTGGCCGCCATTACGTTTCTGTCAAGATGGCGGCGATATAAAACATGACACTGAGGTGCCCTTTGCTAGTGCTACCTCTGTACCAAATTTCGTTCCATTCGGTTTCACCGTGTTTGAATTCATAGGGGGAATCGATTTTGACACAAAGATGGCCGCCATCCGCAAAATATTAGGCTAATGACCTATTAATTGGGTCAAAGGATGCTTCCTCCCTAAAGATACGTTGTTAGAATATTTGGTAGAGATCGGATGATTAGGTTATTCGTAATTTGATTTAAGCATTGAACATTTGTGTGGCCGCCATTACGTTTCCGTAAAGATGGCGGCGATATAAAACATGGCACTGAGGTGCCCTTTGCTAGTACTACCTCTGTACCAAATTTTGTTCCATTCGGTTTCACCGTGTTCGAATTAATAGGGGGAATCGATTTTGACACAAAGATGGCCGCCATCCGCAATCTATTAGGCTGATGACCTATTAGTTTTGTCAAAGGATGCTCCCCCCATAAAGGTATGTTGTTGCAAAATTTGGTAGAGATCGGATGATTAAATTAGTCGTAATTTGATTTATGCTTTGAACATTTGTGTGGCCGCCATTACGTTTCCGTCAAGATGGCGGCGATATAAAACATGACACAGGTGTCCTTTGCTAGTGCTACCTCTGTACCAAATTTCGTTCAATTCGCGCTCACCGTGTTTGAATTGATAGGGGGGGGGGGACAGACATTCATAGTACACTCACACACACACACACACACACAGACTCACACACACACATACACACACATACACACACACAGACAGACACACTTTTTTTCGCCCTGTGTTGATCTCATAAGTTTACTTTCATTTTTTTGCAAAAAATCGAAAGTAAGCTAATAGTTGCAATTCTTGTTGTATAACATCCACTTTAAACATAGCACACGACGCCCATAGCCTAGGGGGACGACTTTCTCATCAAATGTCTAAATGTGTTGCTTTAATACTTTATGCTCTATCTAATATTTTAAAAACATTATTGTTATGTCAGTGGATTCTGATAACAAACGTGCGGATGCGGATAACTGACGTGCGGATGTGGGGCGGACGCGGATAAGTTTTTTTTTAAATCTGCGCAGGGCTACATAAGCCATAAAATCTGTTGAGTAATTTTCATCAATGAAATTGTCTTCATACCTGAATATTTTACAATTTCGGCGGATACATCTTATGTTCCTTCCTCTTTTCGTTTTGACTATCTAACAAGGGAAGTATGACGTAAGACAGGTCGAAACCCATCTAATGAAACTTTGTGGACGCAATCGCTGTACTATAAGAGCACAATGTGCGGAAAATCAGCCACAGATTGAATTGCAAGGCTCCGAAATCATGTGGCGAATCTCTCATATAAATCAATGAGAAGTAGCGAGTACCATACATCTTGAAAGGGCCAGTTCTTACGGGCCAAGCGCTCAAGGCCGGTGGGAAGCAGCCGCACGCTCAGAATATACACTCCACCTCGCTATTACTCCCGAGCGCCACAGGGATGTCCTGCTCCGCCAGCCGTCATGCCTGCGTACCAGGATGTCAGGTACGATTTCGGAGCCTTGCAATTCAATCTGGCGACTGATTTTCCGCACGTTGTCCGCTTATAGTACAACGATTGCGTCCACAAAGTTTCAATATAGGTTTCGACCTGTCTTACCTGATACGTCCCTTGTGAGTACCACAAGGCTCGCTTTAACTCTTTACATGGGTCTTCTGCTTCTTCTTAGCCCAGAAGGCTTTCATTTTACGGCTAAGAGCAGACTTCCTCTCTTCTGTCCACTTCGGTCTCGTGGCTCCTATGGTCTTCCTGCTGGTAACGGATACTGGGAATACCCCTTGACGGAATTTGGTCGGAAGAAATTTGAAGCTGCTCCAGGTCTGATTTCACTGTGGTAATCCATTTGTTCTTGGCGGCTTTGCATCTACCTGTCGTGGTGAAGATCATGTTCGTGAGTCTGCAGGGGTTCATGCGGGTTAGATGACTGTAAAATGTTAGTCGCTTTTCCTCATCGATGTGATTATGTCCTCTTGGAGATGGTATAGCTCACTATTGTGTCTGATCCTACAGGTTCATCCATTTCTCGTATTGGCCCTAGTATTCTCCTTTGGATTATTCGTTCCTTGAGATCACGCCTCCTTAGTGGACCCTTCCTGTTCGGCAAGAGGCATTCAGAGGCATGGAGTATGGAGGGCCTTACTACTGAATTATCTCTTATATATAATCCAAAATTGACTCATCACCGCAGGGCTCAAACCACTAGACTTAGAAAGCTGAAATTTTGCATGTTGGTTGATCCGAGTATGAAGAGGCTCACTAAGAAACGGTTTTTGAAAATTCAATTTGTAAGTGACTTTTTTCGGCCCTTTGGCATTGACAATCCAAAATAGACTCATCGACGCAGGGCTCAAACCACTAGACCTAGAAAGCTGAAATTTTGCATGTTGGTTGATCCGAGTACGTAGAGGCGCAACAAGGAACGGTTTTTGAAAATTCAATTTGTAAGTGACTTTTTTCGGCCCTTTGGCACTGAGCAAGGACAGTCGGTAAAATGTTCGGATTTAGCTAATTTTAAGCCGCCAGATACGAGAAACAATACTCGGAGGTCCTGTTGGGACCCCAAAACACACTTTTTAAGTTCCTAAAATGGACGGTTTCTGAGATATTCCCAAATAACTGTGTTCCCTCTGAGAAACAGATCAACGTTACTATGGCAACCGCTGAAATTTCGCAGACCGGGGATAGTTTTCTGGCAATATCTCGATAACCGTTCGTTTTAGGGCCTTAAAACGCTGGGTTCGGTTCCCACTTCTAACCACGAACATTGCTCCTCACATTGATACGCGCAAAAAGAGCTATAATCCATATTTCTACGATCAAATCGACTTGGAAAGTCTCATCTCTTATATATAATCCAAAATTGACTCATCACCGCAGGGCTCAAACCACTAGACCTAGAAAGCTGAAATTTTGCATGTTGGTTGATCCGAGTATGTAGAGGCCCAATAAGAAACTTTTATTGAAAATTCAATTTGTAAGTGACTTTTTTCGGCCCTTTGGCATTGACAATCCAAAATTGACTCATCGACGCAGGGCTCAAACCACTAGACCTAGAAAGCTGAAATTTTGCATGTTGGTTGATCCGAGTACGTAGAGGCCCAACAAGGAACGGTTTTTGAAAATTCAATTTGTAAGTGACTTTTTTCGGCCCTTTGGCACTGAGCAAGGTCAGTCGGTAAAATGTTCGGATTTAGCTCATTTTAAGCCGCCAGATACGAGAAACAATACTCGGGAGGTCCTGTAGGGACCCCAAAACACACTTTTTAAGTTCCTAAAATGAATGGTTTCGGAGATATTCGCAAATAACTGTGTTCTCTTTGAGAAACAGATCAACGTTACTACGGCAACCGCTGAAATTTCGCAGACCGGGGATAGTTTTCTGGCAATATCTCGAAAACCGTTCGTTTTAGGGCCTTAAAACGCTGGGTTCGGTTCCCACTTCTAACCACGAACATTGCTCCTCACATTGATACGCACAAAAAGAGCTATAATCCATATTTCTACGATCAAATCGACTTGGAAAGTCTCATATATAATCCAAAATTGACTCATCACCGCAGGGCTCAAACCACTGGACCTAGAAAGCTGAAATTTTGCATGTTGGTTGATCCGAGTATGTAGAGGCTCACTAAGAATCGGTTTTTGAAAATTCAATTGGTAAGTGACTTTTTTCGGCCCTTTGACACTGAGGATCCAAAATGGACTCACCAACGCAGGGCTCAAACCACTAGACCTAGAAAGCTGAAATTTTGCATGTTGGTTGATCCGAGTATGTAGAGGCTCACTAAGAAACGGTTTTTGAAAATTCAATTTGTAAGTGACTTTTTTCGGCCCTTTGGCATTGACAATCCAAAATGGACTCATCGACGCAGGGCTCAAACCACCAGACCTAGAAAGCTGAAATTTTGCATGTTGGTTGAGCCGAGTATGTAGAGGCCCAACAAGAAACGGTTTTTGAAAATTCAATTTGTCAGTGACTTTTTTCGGCCCTTTGGCACTGAGCAAGGACAGTCGGTAAAATGTTTGGATTTAGCTCATTTTAAGCCGCCAGATACGAGAAACAATACTCGGAGGTCCTGTAGGGACCCCAAAACACACTTTTTAAGTTCCTAAAATGAACAGTTTCGGAGATATTCCCAAATAACTGTGTTCCCTCTGAGAAACAGATCAACGTTACTATGGCAACCGCTGAAATTTCGCAGACCGGAGATAGTTTTCTGGCAATATCTCGAAAACCGTTCGTTTTAGGGCCTTAAAACGCTGGGTTCGGTTCCCACTTCTAACCACGAACATTGCTCCTCACATTGACACGCGCAAAAAGAGCTATAATCCATATTTCTACGATCAAATCGACTTGGAAAGTCTCATCTCTTATATATAATCCAAAATTGACTTATCACCGCAGTGCTCAAGCCACTAGACCTAGAAAGCTGAAATTTTGCATGTTGGTTGATCCGGGTATGTAGAGGCTCACTAAGAAACGGTTTTTGAAAATTCAATTTGTAAGTGACTTTTTTCGGCCCTTTGGCATTGACAATCCAAAATTGACTCATCGACGCAGGGCTCAAACCACTAGACCTAGAAAGCTGAAATTTTGCATGTTGGTTGATCCGAGTATGTAGAGGCCCAATAAGAAACGGTTTTTGAAAATTCAATTTGTAAGTGACTTTTTTCGGCCCTTTGGCACTGAGCAAGTACAGTCGGTAAAATGTTAGGATTTAGCTCATTTTAGGCCGCCAGATACGAGAAACAATACTCGGAGGTCCTGTAGGGACACCAAAACACACTTTTTAAGTTCCTAAAATGAACGGTTTCGGAGATATTCCCAAATAGCTGTGTTCCCTCTGAGAAACAGATCAACGTTACTATGGCGACCGCTGAAATTTCGCAGACCAGGGATACTTTTCTGGCATTATCTCGAAAACCGTTCGTTTTAGGGCCTTTAAACGCTGGGTTCGGTTCCCACTTCTAACCACGAACATTGCTCCTCACATTGATACGCGCAAAAAGAGCTATAATCCATATTTCTACGATCAAATCCACTTGGAAATTCTCATCTCTTATATATAATCCAAAATTGACTCATCACCACAGGGCTCGAACCACTAGACCTAGAAAGCTGAAATTTTGCATGTTGGTTGATCCGAGTATGTAGAGGCCCAATAAGAAACGGTTTTTGAAAATTCAATTTGTAAGTGACTTTTTTCTGCCCTTTGGCACTGAGCAAGGACAGTCGGTAAAATGTTCGGATTTAGCTCATTTTAGGCCGCCAGATACGAGAAACAATACTCGGAGGTCCTGTAGGGACCCCAAAACACACTTTTTAAGTTCCTAAAATGAACGGTTTCGGAGATATTCCCAAATAACTGTGTTCCCTCTGAGAAACAGATCAACGTTATTATGGCGACCGCTGAAATTTCGCAGACCAGGGATAGTTTTCTGGCAATATCTCGAAAACCGTTCGTTTTAGGGCCTTAAAACGCTGGGTTCGGTTCCCACTTCTAACCACGAACATTGCTCCTCACATTGATACACGCAAAAATAGCTATAATCCATATTTCTACGATCAAATCGACTTGGAAATTCTCATCTCTTATATATAATCCAAAATTGACTCATCACCGCAGGGCTCAAACCACTAGACCTAGAAAGCTGAAATTTTGCATGTTGGTTGATCCGAGTATGTACTGGCTCACTAAGAAACGGTTTTGAAAATTCAATTTGTAAGTGACTTTTTTCGGCCCTTTGGCATTGACAATCCATAATTGACTCATCGACGCAGGGCTCAAACTTTGCTCCTCGCATTGATACGCGTAAAATGAGATATAATTTATATATAGAGGTTGCTTTTGGGGCTCGGATACGATCATGATTTTGAGTCTGATTTTGAGTCTAATTTTATACTCTTTCAGCTGGTTGTTGTAAGCGAGCTTTCAGAAGTTTACTCGAATTTACAATGTTAAGATACTTTCTATTTTGCACGGTATGCTTTCATTTTCTTTATAAATTTGTTTTTTCTTAACTGAATATTTTTGTTTGCCAATTTTGATCTGCTCTTTTTCGTTTTTAACCATGATCTGCAACGTATATTCACAGTCGAATGTGTCGTATTCTACCGGCTGTCACGTTAATTATTATTGTTTCTTAATTACTCTTACTGAGGAATTGGGCAAACTTATTTCAATAAAGTTGTTATTTTGTCTTTCACGGCCATTGAATCCCCGCACAAGGCACGGCTTAAACCTAGAAAAGTTGCAGAGTTGTACTATTGGACTAATGGTGCAGCAGAAATGAGGAGAATTGAAGCTTTTGAAATGTGGTGATACAGGAGAATGATGATCAGATGGGTAGATAGGGTAACAAATGAAGAGGTATTAAGACGAGTAGGAGAGGAGAGATGTTTCTGGCGACTGCTAATGAAGAGAAGAGATAGGAAGGTAGGACACATATTATGACACCCAGGAATAGCAAGCTTACTGTCGACCAAAATATTATGTGCACTCGAGTTTGAAGGTCGTTTGTGAAGTAACCAATAGACCTTCATAAAATCCAATGACATCATCATTTTCGTCGTTCGATTTTACGTTAGTTCATGTAGGTTTGGAATTTTTAATTTATATTTTAATATTTTTTATCGCAGTTGAAACTCAAAAAGTGCCTCTTTTTAAGCGTGTTTCAACCATGCGTCATATTTAAGAATTATTATCTTACAAACCCGTCATCAGATCGAATCCAAATTTTAACACAATATACATTGGAATGTTGTATAACTGGTTTATTAATTTCAAAATTTTGTGTGTTCAAGAACGAATGTTGTTATCATTTTTGTAAGGTAACTCTTTCTCTGCTCGGGGTCGTTGAAAAATGTAGTTCTTGGTTGCGTTGTAATCCTTATACATCAAAAGGTTATGCTGTATGACTGTGAAATAGGAAAATTAATTCACTTATATTATATCGGTTTGTATTTGTACGGAGAATTAAGACATGGTTCACCAGCTAGCCGCTCCGGGAAATGCTATTCAGCGTTGCTGATATGGAGCCCATCACTTCCGAGCCAGACGCGCCATGACGCGTGATGTAGCTCATCTTGGCAATGATGTACTGCTTTCACCGGAGCGGCTAACTGGTGAACCATGTCTGAATTCTCCGTACAAATACAAACCTATATACAATAAGTGAATTAATTTACGTATTTCACAATCATACAGCATACCGTTTTGATGTATAAGGATTACAACGCAACCACGAACTACATTTTCAAACCATGCCGAGCCGAGGAAAAGTTACCTTACAAAAATAATAACAACTTTGTTTCTTGGACACACAAAATTTTAAAATTAATAAACCTGTTATACAACATTCCAGTGTAAATTGTGTTAAAATTTGGATTCGATCTGATGACGGGTTTGTGAGATAATAATTCTTAAATGTGACGCATGGTTGAAAAACGCTTAAAAACGGGCACTTCTTGTGTTCCAACTGTGATAAAAAATATTAAAATATAAATTAAAAATTCCAAACCTACATGATCTAACGTAAAATAGAACGATGAAAATGATGATGTTTTTGGATTTTATATAGGTCTATCGGTTACTTCACAAACAAACTTCAAACTCGAGTACACATAATAGTTTGGTCGACAGTAGTTATGGATGGGAGGGTCGCGGACTAGAACTGTAGGGGTAAACCAGGGTTAAACAGATTGCCTCGGATGTAGGGTGTGGTAGCTATGTAGAAATGAAACGATTACCTCAGGAGAGGGATACATGGAGGGCTGCATCAAACCAGTTAAAAAACTGAAGACTCAAACAACAACAATCAGGAATTTTAATTACTTACAGAGGCATGTGGGGCAAAAGGGTAGTTGGAGAATTTCAATCCCTGGGATGTAACACTGGAAGAGACTGCATGATGTACATCAGCGGCCAAGGTGAGCGATATTTAACTATAGGTCTATTAATAGGGATATGTTTACGTTAAAATCATCAATTAGTATGGCCAAATTACATCCAGAATAGCTTAAGTAAGAATACTTTTAATTCCCCATATTCCGATAGATTTGCCATTCCAGTGTGCAAGAGTGCAGTTCCCTTTTCAAACAATATTCGCAATTTCTTTAACAAAGCGCAATGACACACACTTAACAGTAGCACGTGTACATTTAGACAAAACCATTTTTTCCCATGGCCAACGGTATGTGGCGTGCTCGCGAGCATCCGGACAACAAAATCTTTATGTCTCAGCAGAAGATGGCAAAACCATAAACGTAATTTTAAAATGTGTTAACATAATGTAACATCGAACCCTGCAGACGTTCACAACTCGATAAAATTCCCACTTTTCTGATCATATCAATATACTGTATGTATCAGAATATTCAGAATTAGAATGGACACACCTATAGCCACGATTGCTGTAATAGAATAGACCAATTATCAGCAATAATGCATCGTCCCCATTGTCTTGATCGCGGGCGAAGCCGCCGGTACCTGCTAGTAATGTTATATTACTGTATGTTCCTATTTTAGTTATTTTACATTTTCGGCGGATAGGGTTCTTCTTATGTTCCTATTTTAAATTACCGGTGGATACATCTTGTTATGTTCTACGTAGGATATAGATCTATATCTATCTATTTATCTACCTATTTAACTTTCTAACCGACCACTTTGTAGTGTACCAGCTTGCATTCATGGCAGTCACCCTGATGGTGAGGGTTCGATTCCCGGCTCTACCACGAAATTTAATTTTGGGCTGAGTGCTGGAAGGCGGAACACACTGCCTCGTGACAAAAAACTGAGAAGAGATGGGTTCGATTCCAACCTCGGCCATCCTGGAAGACTTTTTCCTTGGCTTCCTACTTGTAAGTACAATAAAAGGTAGAGAGGATCCACCTGATCAATACATATATATTTATACATTAACGGGGTTACATTAGACCCATGTGATTATGTCCTCATGGAGATGGTACAGCTCACTATTGTGTCTGATCCTACAGGTGCAATCCATTTATCTTCAGGATATTTCGTTCCTTGAGATCACATGTTTCGGCCCCTTCATCAGCCATGAACTGAGATGTAATTATCAGTATAATTAAAAGATATCATAAAATTTATATCGAACATGAAATGAGTGGATGAAATTGGTGAGAATGAACATAATAAACATGAGGAATTGAAACGTGTTTGCTTTGCTCCACGTTGAGCGTACAAATGAAACGTTTTTGACTGGTCCTTACTTGCACTTTGAAATATTTACTCTGCCTAAGATATGTTGTTTTAATGGGCGCCAAGACCTCAACGCAATGTTGAAATATAAATTTGTATTTAACAACACCTAGCTCTAGTAAAACACCTTCAAGAATCTATTCACTCAGATCGTGGTATGATTTGATCATTAACCCAACAAACAACTGTATCAGGAGAAGGAATTGGTCTATATCTAATGCTACCTACTGAAAGCAAAGATTGCATGGTTAAAAGAAATGAATTTATTATATATAACAAGTACCGCAAAATTAATAATAAGAATAAGTTTAAAATTTAAATTGGAGCTTTGCGATTTGAATATTACCGCTAGAAAATTACGTGAAAACGGATTCGGATAAATTACTGATTTTACTCTTATTCCCAAGCTATGAAGTTACTGAATACTAAATATAAAACAAAGAGAAACGAGAGATTGCGTAGTTCTGCGTCATTCGCGCTTACCACTGGAAATTGCCGAAGCATTTCCCTCGTACTGGATGACGAAGAGAGCTTCCCACTGTCTCCTGGACGTCGTCATCTTCTTCGTTATTTGATGATATACTTCTAGATGTAATCCTTTATGGTCCTAACATCGGAGCCAAACACTCGTACAACCACACCGGTTAAGTTTTACAAAGATAATCCTCGCCTCCACGGAACATCGGAGCCACTCACACGCGCAACCATACTCGTTAAGTTCTACACAGATTGTCCCCGCCCCACGGCGCGCAAACGATATATGCACTCGTCGGATCCCCACTCCGGTGCCGACTTCCACCTTACGTGGTCCTCACTGATTGACTGAGCACCCCGCTATACTCCCCTCCTTAGGCTCAATACACACGGCGCGCGGATAATGTCGTTTGCCGTTCCAGACTATTTCGCCTTTTCTTGACGCTGCAATCCAGGCTTGCGACATGCTTCTTGACAAGAATAAGCCTGTATCTGAATTCCCAATGAGTCATCTCTCTCATAATACCCTAACTGACAAAACTCCGTAAAATTCCGTAATCATATAATTTTCTATGATAATGTAGTTCGTAATAATTTGCTTGATAGAGTTTTCTAAGACATAGAAAACCTATCTGTAAGCTTATACTTTTATAAAATGCTCCAAAAAATACCTTAATAATAATAATAATAATAATAATAATAAGTTAATAATAATAATAATAAATTAACATGAAAAATTATCTTGGCTGAACAATTTGCCGCGTAAATAAATATAGAATGGCTTCCTACTGACTTATGCCAGTGGCGTAAAATCCCCTCGAAAAATACGTTACATATTCGCCTCGGATCATCGGATGATTTACCGTGACGACGGTCCATTATCCGATTATCCCAGACACGTTAATAATCCCCATCCAAAATACATATTACATAAATGAAATCACCCTAAATTACAGATATATACACTCATAATTTTTATTTACGCACTTTGCGTCAAAGTTTGTTGCCACTATGGATTGCACTTTGCAACCAGTCCAATGTTTTTCATATAGAATAGTGTTCCACGGATATTTCCGCCTCCCAAATTTCTCTATGTAGAAAAAATTGACATAATTACTGTGTGAGCACTATGTATATAAGATGTCACATCACACGCATCGAGGTGTTCTGATATATGTATATCACCATAGAACTTCCTAATTTCACTGGAGGTTCCTTCCTTATGGTGAAATTTAATCTCACTTATCACTGAGCACACGATCACACTATTGTGGCAGCGCATCGTGACCATAATACTTAATCTCTCTTTTAACAGACGAAATTAATATTGACTTCTGAAAAAAAAAACCAGTAAATGCGCATTACATATAACACCAAATATTTCTTCTTAAGTTCCCGTAGACCATATTCTACTTAATACTAGTTCTCAACACAGACCAGTTCTCCTCACACAAATAATACCATTGTACAAATTACCTTAAATTACACACTTACAAATCTTACATGGCGAGGCCGTAAACAGAAATCACGTGTGCTGTTATGTATGAGTTTCATGAAGGACTGTCTCGCCTTCTGATGGCCCATCTTTTGCCTCGTGGACGCCTTAAGCAAAAATACCCTGTCCAAGCGCTCACCCATCTCTTGGAGACAAATGGGAATTCACCAGCGCTACCAAATTCTGGCCTTGGTGTATCGAGACATTTTAGTGCTCAAGAGCATCCGACAATCTCGTCATATTTCCCTGTACCTTAAAAACTCTCAATTACTTACATACTACCCCCCTGTGTGACTTCTGATACGCCTGCCTGGAAGACCATATCCTCCCACGCACCAAATACCACACTTACTCATTTGATAGGCTGGCTCGCCAGCTAAACACACTTACTTTATGACACATACTTTCGTAGACTATGTATATTATACGTCCCGTATAATCTGTTTCCCTCACTATTCTACAGCACATATGCTGTTTTGCCAATACGTTCGGAAACTATAAATGGGCCCTCGTAGAGATAAAAGAACTTGGACATGACTTTCTATAGCTTATTTGACTGTTTCGGCACTCTAAGTAAGACTCTGTCTCCCGGCTCGAATAGGTCAAATTTAGTTTCTTTTTGTTGGCGAATTCTATTTTGTGCTGACTTAGATAAATTCTGTTTCGCCAACTGGACAATGTAATCCATCCCCGGTTGCTTACCCTCATTTAATCCCAACACCCTCGCTAGTTCATTTTGTGGTCTCTTTCCGAAGTGAACTTCGTATGGCGTCAATTTCGTGCTCTCATGCTGGACAGAATTCAGCCAAGTCTCGACCTTGGGAAGATGTCCAACCCAGGCCGTATGCTTGTCATGCACTAGAGTCCGAAAAAGACGAGCCACATCCCTTAATGGACGCTCTGCAGAATTACCCTGAGGGTACCTTACAGAGGAATGAACGTGAGTTATACCAGCTTCCTGCATACTGGTTCTCCATTTCTTTGCAGTAAACTGTGGTCCACTGTCAGATAGTATCCTGAGTGGAATGCCGAACTCAGGTACATACTTATTAATGATCAGACGGCTACACGCTGGTCCCGTGGCTTTCCTTAGCGGATATAGCTTGACATACTTACTAAAAGCGTCAATAACTCTAAAAATGTACTCATAGCCGTACTGTCCTTTAACGATCGGGCCAAATAAATCCACACACAGTAGTTCGCCGGGACTACTGGTGAGAACTGCAGATCTCTCCCCCACTAAATATTTAACTGGATATTTACTCCTTTGACAGGTGTCACACTTAGCTAAAATTCTCCTAACATCCCTTCCCATTTTACTCCAAATGAAGTCACGACCAATTTCATAGAAGACCTTGGCAGCACCAAAGTGTCCTAATTCCCTATGAATGAACCAAATTAGCTCCTCCCGCAAAGTGGCAGGAACACATATTGCCCTCCGATTATTCCTACATTTCCATGCAAGAAGCCCATCCTGCATCTTGTACGTAAACCGTCCTACCTTCACATACTCTTCTTCACCTATTTCCAACCTAGCCAGTGGCTCCCTTAACTTAACGTCCTCACGTTGCTCCACTAGCATATTTCTCAGTGTCTGTAACGATGCACTGTTGCTACTGTCCACACAGGCACATATTAAAATACCGTCCTCTGCTTTAACCACAGGATAATCCCTACATAAATTAGTGTAACTCGATAGCATGTCTGCAAGAATGTTATCTTTACCTTTAATCTATTTTACTGTGAATTCGTATTCCTGCAGAGCAAGAATCCACCTACTAACTCTGTTAGAACTGAGTTTACAAGTCCTCATATACAGTAATGCATGGTGATCTCTATGGATCTCAAATTTCCCCCCTACTAAATACATTATAAATTTCCCTAAACTGAAAACAATACCTAAAATATCTAACTCAGTAATCGTGTATCTTTTCTCTGCTGCTGTCAGTCCTCGCGAGGCTAAAGATACAATGCACAGATTACCCTCATCATCTTTCTGACATAATACTCCTGCAATGCCTATATGTGAAGCACCTGTCATAACCACATATTCCTTATCTTTCAAAGGATATTTCAGCACTACAGCTTTCTCAAAACCTTCCTTCAGCGCTCTAAAAGCCTGATCATGCTTGGACTCCCATCTCCACCGAGTCCCACTTTTAAGCAATTCCCTGAATGGTTCTACCAACCCTGAGTATTTAAGAACGAACCTCCTGAAAAAGTTGCAAATTCCCAGGTATGTTTTTAACTGTTTAACATTCTGTGGCACCTCTGCGTTAAGTATCTTATTAACCCTACTTTCCTCTGGTGTAACACCTCTACTCGACACTCTATGACCTAAAAATGTCACTTCTGACTGACAGAATGACGACTTAGACAGCTTCAAAGTGAACCCTGCCTGATCTAACTTCTGAAAAACTATATCTAAATGACGTAGATGCTCCTCAAAACTGCGTGAACTAATTACCATATCATCTATGTAAATGGTTACAAACTCTCCTGTGTCATCCCCTAATGCGATGTTTAAAGCCCTAATTAAAGCTGCTGAACTACTTTTTAACCCATAAGGTACCCTGCAAAACTGATAAAGGTTATATTTATGACTAAAAGCTGTAAATGGTCTATCTTCGTACATAAGTGGCACTTGCCAAAAACTGGAACTCAAATCTACAGAAGTGAAATACTTCTTCCCCTCAAATGTTTGCATTAATTCCTCTATTGACATAGATTTCAGCTGATCAGAACTAATTCTACTGTTAACCAAACGAGCGTCTAAACAAATACGAACTGTGCCGTCGGTCTTGGGTACCGTGATCAAAGAATTAACATACGGACTGTTAGAGTGCTCAATAATCCCATTTTCAAGCATCTGGTTAATTTGTGCCTCAACTGCACTCTGATATGCGAAAGGTACAGGATATCTATGTCCTGTGAATACTGACCTATCAATAACGTTCGATGCATGTGTATAGCAATTGGCCATACCAATGCGATCCTCAAAAACTCTCCTATTACACCATAACACATCATAGAGCCGAACATATTGTTCCACCTCTATATTTCCCAGAAATGCAGCATCACGTAACGAGTCCTCTAGACTACCGTTCGTAATCACACTGCCCACAAAACATGGAGAACCCCGCTCTACGGCTGGCGATATCTCATTTAAAGTACAAATCACACCTACAATACTACTTCTCTGAATATGGTCATTGAACGCTACTTCTACTTCAGAATCTTTCCATTTAAATTTCAAACTCCCTACATCATAACATAAGTTACCAGACACTCTACTTAGCCACTCTGAACCCAAGATAACACTGAATACTAAATTTGGAATTACAAGGCAAATCTGCTTCTCTACATGATTATTAATTTTAATGTCTACTAAAACTTGCTTAGAAATTACTTTAGACCTCTTCCCAACCGCTGTGATAACAAAAGTGCTTTGAATTGGCATCTCCTCAAAATTTACTCCAGTTCCTTTCATTTTATCATAAAATGCACTACTTATGCAACTCTTCATACAACCACTATCAATTAAAACACCTGCGTACGCCTCGGACACGTTAAATTTAACTATGGGGCCCTTACTAACCACTTCCTGAATGATACCTTCATCATTTAGTTCATGTAATAATTCATTTCTTACATTTAGGTCATAGGGTTCCTGTATAATTGTATGGACAGGGCATGTTATAGACTGAGATTCTGACCTTACATCGCAGCCTGGTTCGCGTTTAAAGAACCGCTACAGCTGGCTGCAGTACTACTAACTACTGCACTGGTCTGGTTGTTCTGGGCTGTGTTGTCATTGTTTGGCTGTATATTACTACCACTAGGCTGTCCTCTTCCTTGACCCCTATTCTGGTTGTAATTACGTCATTATAATTTCTCCCTTGATTTCCCCTGAAATCATTATTTCTCCCTTGATTTCCCCTGTAATCATTGTTCCTCCCTTGATTTCCCCTGAAATCATTGTTCCTCCCTTGATACTGATTACCATAGCCATTTCCTCTGTTCTGATTTAGCTGATTATTATCATTATTATTTCTATTTTGAGCGTTGGCCCCTTCGCCACCGTTCCCTTGAACTTCCTGATGCCTGGCTTCATTAGGCCTATTATTATTATTACCCTGGTTCCTATTGAAATTGTCCTCATTACCCCCTCTCCCTACTGCATCAAATGTGCTTAACAAATTTTGTACTTGTGATATTGTCTTTACATTCTGGATACAAGCAGCCTCCTTGATCCAATAGGGAAAGTGCCTAAGTAGCAACCTCACCACATCACTTTCCTCCTTCAAGCCATCCAGATATTTACACACTAATACCTGCCCTAAAAAGTATTCGGTCATGGTGGAGCTTCCTTTAGGGGTATATTTACCACACACTACTCCCTCACGATGCTGCGACTGAATAACCTCATTCCAGAACTTTTCACAGAATTTCATTTTAAAATCATTAATATCAGTAAACTTGTCTCTGTAGACAGCAAACCAATTCCTCGTTTCCCCCACAAACACTTGTTCTAAAATTTCAACTACCTGGCACCACTCATTACTACCATATTCCAACCTCTCCCCAAATTTATTTTCTATAGTATTCATGAACTCCATTGGGCACCCCTGTCGATTGCTGAACTTACCCAGTTCTACCTCCCTGTGTGTGCTATTCACAAAAACTGGCCTATTCTGACTATTTTCTTGCCTGATCCTAGCTTTTAATTTTAATTCTAATTCTGCGATTTTCTCCTCAGCCTTCCTCTCAATACTGTTTACTGTCAATTTAATGTTTCCTTCTGATTCTTCTACTTTATCATATAGCTTTGCTTGTTTCTCCTCAATCTTGCTAATGCTCTCTCTATTACTCTCTCTTAAATCATTTACTTCTGCAACTATTTGCGAGTGGACTTTCTCAATTCTTCCCCCCAGCTGTTCTTTAACCTCTTTAGTTGCTACCTGAATTTTGTCAATTTCTCCCCCCAATTGCTTTTTGACCTGCTGTGTTTCCAGTTGCACTAGTTCTTTTAAAATTTCAGCCTGTGTACTGATTCTAATTTCTAACTCCTCCTGTACTTTTCCTAATTTTCTGTCTACATCTGCAATAATCTCTTTAGCCTTCTCTTCCATCACCCCCCTGATCTCACCTCTAATCAGTTCGAATTTATCACTAATTTCCCCAGTGTTTTGTTCTAATTTAGCATTTAAAGTTTCAGTACTCTCTCTATTTTCCCTACTATTTTGTTCCAATTTAGCATTTAAAGTTTCATTACTCTCTCTATTTTCCCTACTGTTTTGTTCTAATTTGGCGTTTAAGGCATCTGTACTTTCTTTATTTTCCGTACTGTTTTGTTCTAGTTTCGCATTATTTTGCTCGAGTTTAGCGTTGTTTTGTTCTAATTTTTTATTTAAGGCATCACTACTAACTTTGTTCTGAAACATGAACTCGAGAAGTAAAGTTTTTAATTCTGGTTGGCCGCCTACACTCCCTGTTTCAGTATCGGGATTTACCTCCGCTACCCCGGTACTACCATCACTCGACATACTGCTCGTATCATCACTCTCCAGTTGATGACCACTACGTAACCTCATCTGTCTTTCTTTCTCATCCCCCATAATGATATACACTGATAAAGACAAATAACCCCCAAAATACAGGCACAGAAATATATACCCTTCTCCTTCCACAAATGTTATTAGGTTTTCAGCCCCAAGTTGTCGGCGACAAATGAAACGTGTTTGCTTTGCTCCACGTTGAGCGTACAAATGAAACGTTTTTGACTGGTCCTTACTTGCACTTTGAAATATTTACTCTGCCTAAGATATGTTGTTTTAATGGGCGCCAAGACCTCAACGCAATGTTGAAATCTAAATTTGTATTTAACAACACCTAGCTCTGGTAAAACACCTTCAAGAATCTATTCACTCAGATCGTGGTATGATTTGATCATTAACCCAACAAACAACTGTATCAGGAGAAGGAATTGGTCTATATCTAATGCTACCTACTGAAAGCAAAGATTGCATGGTTAAAAGAAATGAATTTATTATATATAACAAGTACCGCAAAATTAATAATAAGAATAAGTTTAAAATTTAAATTGGAGCTTTGCGATTTGAATATTACCGCTAGAAAATTACGTGAAAACGGATTCGGATAAATTACTGATATTACTCTTATTCCCAAGCTATGAAGTTACTAAATACTGAATATAAAACAAAGAGAAACGAGAGATTGCGTAGTTCTGCGTCATTCGCGCTTACCACTGGAAATTGCCGAAGCATTTCCCTCGTACTGGATGATGAAGAGAGCTTCCCACTGTCTCCTGGACGTCGTCATCTCCTTCGTTATTTGATGATATACTTCTAGATGTAATCCTTTATGGTCTGAACATCGGAGCCAAACACTCGTACAACCCCACCGGTTAAGTTTTACAAAGATAGTCCTCGCCTCCACGGAACATCGGAGCCACTCACACGCGCAACCATACTCGTTAAGTTCTACACAGATTGTCCCCGTCCCACGGCGCGCAAACGATATATGCACTCGTCGGCTCCCCACTCCGGTGCCGACTTCCACCTTACGTGGTCCTCACTGATTGGCTGAGCACCCCACTATACTCCCCTCCTTAGGCTCAATACACACGGCGCGCGGATGATGTCGTTTGCCGTTCCAGACTATTTCGCCTTTTCTTGACGCTGCAATCCAGGCTTGCGACATGCTTCTTGACAAGAATAAGCCTGTATCTGAATTCCCAATGAGTCATCTCTCTCATAATACCCTAACTGACAAAACTCCGTAAAATTCCGTAATCATATAATTTTCTATGATAATGTAGTTCGTAATAATTTGCTTGATAGTGTTTTCTAAGACATAGAAAACCTATCTGTATGCTTATACTTTTATAAAATGCTCCAAAAAATACCTTAATAATAATAATAATAATAATAATAAGTTAATAATAATAATAATAATAAATTAACATGAAAAATTCTCTTGGCTGAACAATATGCCGCGTAAATAAATATAGAATGGCTTCCTACTGACTTATGCCAGTGGCGTAAAATCCCCTCGAAAAACACGTTACAGAATGATATGGTGATAAGCACATGAATAAACATACCTTAAGTGGGACTTAAAGCTACTACAAACAAATGATAAAAAACACATTAAAATAAATTTTAAAATTCAGGGCACTAGTAAGTGCATGTCAGCAAAAAATCTTGCAAATGTTCACGATAGGTTCTTATGAACAATCTTCCTACTTATATTCAAGGAAAATGCCAGAATGGTTTCTAACCAAAGACCACGACCCACTCCATCTCAATCCTTATTTCAATTACAAATATACATACTACAGGGAGAGCCATCGCTATAGAACGGGGCCTCACAGTCGCCGCGTGACGGCCGGGGCATTGTGTGTAGCCTCCTGTCGACCAAGGCGCTGGCGCTAGCAGTTGCGTAGTGCCCAACTAGTTTAACATATTTACGTTTTTTAACGTATATAATAATCATACTTACATGCATTTCAGAGAAGTTGCTAAATGCTGTCCACGTTGCACCAACGTAGGAAGTTTTGGTACGCTCGCTGTAGTTCATCCTCACTGATATTTCGTATCAGTACAGTTATTTCGGTCTCGAGAGTCTCCGGAGTACGCGCATTGTTTCTGTATACCTTTTGTTTGAGGTTCCCCCACAATTAAATTCGCACGGCGATGAAACTTACGAACACATTTACTGCAAGACTTTTTCTTGAGAAGATAAATTTTCACTAGGGAAATTGAATGTTTTGTTCTATACCTAACCATGTTCACGGGATACGAGACAGGCTACAGTACTTCACCACTCGTCTTAACTGAGTGAATTAAGGGGTCTTGCCAGCTGGGAATGTAATCAATTCTATGACCGCATGCGGTGATTCACAAGCCACTGTTGTGTAACGTACATGCTAGTCAAGTGGCGGTGACTAATCACTCTCCGCGCAACACACAGCCCGGCAAAGCTCCGTTCTATATGGAAGACTCTCACGGTATTACAGACCCCACAATGTCACAGGTTTTCAGTCCAAGTCTTACCGACAGCAGTGGCTACGCTGGCTAAAGCGCAGCGTTAGGTCATGGGGCCAAGCTCTCTGCTGACTCGGTAGACGCGTGGGTTCGAGCCCCACCATCGGCCGTCCTTGAACTGGTTTTCCGCGGTTTCCCCATTTTCAACACCAGGCAAATGCTGGGACGGTACCTTCTGACAGGCCACGGCTGCTTCCTTCCACATCCTTGCCCAGTTTCGTTCTTCTTCATCCATTCCATCTCTCATCCCGACGCGCAGGTCGCCCACGGGCGTCGACTAGAAAGACCTGCACTCGGCCTCTCAGGAGGCCACACGACAAAAAAAAAAAGTCCAAGTCTTGAGAGTGGGTTGATATGACCAAGCTCCTAAGTAAAGTAACAATAGGAACTTTCTAACGTAAGGTTGCTGCTTGGAGAAAGCACACGTGACGATGCTGCTCATTATAATCTGGGATTTGTATAAACTGATTAAGGAGGGACTACCTCAGAAAAAAAAAACAGACCTTAATGGAGCGGGTAGTGGCCGGTAGATGGTGTTTTAAACAGCATTAGCTGGCTTCAAATCAATTGACATCAAATAATAAGGCTTAATTTCAGGCCTGAAGTGTGTAATTCTCTAGAAATCCATTAGTTCCTACACTTGTTTTATTTCTCTCTCTACTTTTACCTTCTTAATAATGACATTAAGTGACGTCAATTACCACCGTCATTGTTTTTACTATTTATTATTCCCGGGACAAAACATGCCAGTGTCGTTTAATGGAGCCTTGTAGCATGACACGTCATAACACGAAGCTGGTGTTTTTATAATAATAAGCGTTCGACTTTGGTATTTGTGACCGGTCAGCTAGCTTTAATTTGTATGCTTACGTCTTGCTTGTGATAGATCGTTTCCATTGATATTTCCATTGTAGTTCTAGTTATCTCCAGGTTATAATCATATTATTTAGCACTTTGAACACATTAATTGGACAACAGGAATTTATAAACAGCAATAATATTTATCATAATAGGTATTGCAAGATATTTTTCCGTATTGATTTATAGACAACTCTTAATACAGTACAATTCATGTAACATACATTAAATTAAAGTACCAGATTCGACCCTTCGATGGAGTCTTCTTCAGCTTTTATCTCGGGCAAAATCTCTTCTAATTAAAATATAGATTAAATATTCTTAATGCTATATCTAGAATCAAATAAATACATAAATAAATAAGTAAGTAAGTAAATAAATAAACAAATAAATCTGTCTGTATAAAAAAGCATGTTACGTGATAGTTTGTATGTATGTCCCGTATGCGTTTATATACCATTCATCCAATTGCGATGAAACTTTGGTGAGTTGTTGTGCACACTCCTTCCGAAGTTTGTGAATTAGAAAATCCATTTTACAATAGATGGTACGCGAGTTGTTTAAAAAATGAACGTTGGTTTCACTCCCGCGAAAGTTTCTGAATTAGAAAATCCATTTCACTATAGGTGGTGCACGAGTCGTTTTAACAATTACGTTTTTGCGTGCTATTTGTTTCAACAAATGAACGTTGGTGAGTTGTTGTGTGCGCGCCCGCGAAGGTTTCTGAATTAGAAAATGAATTTTACAATAGATGGCGCGTGAGTCGTTTCAAAAAGAACGTTTTTCAGTTGTTGTGCAAGCTTGCGAAGGTTCCTGAATGAATAAATCAAATTGGTGTCTCATAAGTTGTTTAAAAAAATGAGTGTATTTCATACATTTTAACTGCAGTTTATGTGTTTTCAAACGTATGTAGTTCGCATTTGCGATGACCATCAACAAATCACACGGGCAATCCCTACAAGTGTGTGAACCAAATTTGAAAAAAATAAGAAAGCATGCTTCTCACATGGACAGCTGTTTGTGGCCTGCTCTCACGTACGCACTAGACGGAAAAAAGACATATTGTGTCTCCAAAACCACTTCAATAAACAAAATCACAATACCAACAGCTACAGTGAGAGCCTTTCGTATAGAGCGGAGCTTTGCCGGGCCGTTTGGCGGGCGGAGAGTGATTAGTCAGCGCCAGATGACTAGCATTTGTCGATAACACAAGAACAGGACGGGAAGCCCTGCTGGCATTGCATTTATTACACACGGAGTTGACAAGATACCTTTGTTGAGATAATTACGACTTTCGGTGAAGTACTCTAGGCTATCTCGTATCCCGTGAACATAGTTAGGTATGGACCAAAACATCGAATTTTCCTAGTGGAAAATTATCCTCTCAAAACGAAGTCCTGCAGTAAATGTGCTCGTAATTTTCAGCGCCGTGCGTTTTTTACTTGTTGGGGAACCTCAAACAAAATGTATACAAAAACAATCCGCGTACTCTGGAGGATCTCAAGAGCGAAATACAGTAGAACCCCTCTTGTCCGCCCTCGGCTGGTCCGTCGCACCCGTTGATCCGACCGTGCTCGAGCCGAACTTGTTGTTATTGCTTGTCCGTTTTAGTGCTCCATCATCTCTTGTATCGTTCCTGTCGTCCGTGTTTTGTACACTACGTACTGCACTGGGAAGTTTTTAGTACTTACTGTTCGTTGGTTTTACGACATTGTTCTTCTGTGTTAGTTACAGAACTGTCAGGAGTGAAACGTAAACACGTTACTCTTTCATTAAATGAAAAATTAGGAGTTCTACGAAGACTGGACAAAGGGGAGTCAATCCAAAAATTTGCCAAGGAACTCAATATGTAGGCGTTACGACAATAAAAGAGTGGAGAAGGAATAGGAAATACATTGAATCGTGTACAGTGTCGATAGATGGTGAGAACGCTCTTAAGAATCACAAAACATTGAAAAAGTCTAAACTTGAACTGCTTGACAACGCATTGTGGATGTGTTTCTACCAAGAAAGAGGGAAAGGAAAGGAGTTCAGAGATAGTTTATTTTAATATAAATCTGCAGTTTCTTGTACTTTCTGATAATCCGACCTTTTTGCATTCCGACTATAAGCTCAGTCCCAAAGGTGACGGATTACAGGGGTTGTACTGTAACTGCACAGATACGAAATATCAGTGAGGATGAATTACAGTGAGTGTACCAAAACTTCCTAAGTTGGTGCAATATGTGTTTAGAAAATGAAGGACAGCATTTCCAGCAACTACTCTGAAATTCATGAAAGTAAATATGATTATTAAAAGTGTAAATGTGTTGAACTAGTTCGACGCTACGCTGCTGCTACCACCAGTGCCTTGCTCGACCGGTGGCTAGCGACAGTGCCCTGGCCGTCACGCGGCGACAGCGGGGTCCCGTTCTATAGGGAAGGCTCTCACTGTTCAGTACGCGTGCACCTTAAACAATTGAAAACTGTTTAAGAAAAAATATTGGTACATTTGTATCCAGTCCGGCAAATATAACTCTGACTTGAAAGTTCATCGATCAGCTGGCGTCAACACGCTGTTCACAAAAGCTGGAGGAGATTTCGAGTAATCGTCGATATAAATCGATCTATCGAATCAGATTGTTTTGGTCGGCAACTCGGCACTCAGCAGCAAAATCGAAACAATATTATTTTCTGCTCGACAAAAGCTTTGTGTAATTGCTGTCTTATTTGAAGAAATTTACTTGTTTAGGCTAAAATAAGTAACAAACTCTAACAATCGTGAAAAGGAAGTTCTGTTGTTATAAGCACGCAGGCTAGTGTTTGGAGGTGAGGTAGGTTGTTAGTTTGTGTGTGTGATTAGGATGAAGAAAATAACGAACTATTTTTCATCCACTCAGACATCGAATAAGCTGAAAGTTAATGAACTAATGAGGTAATAAATTAACCCAATTCATCCTTTCATTTAACACTTCAGTCAATAAAATAATAACCGGACTCTGCAAATTGCCGAAAATTGCAATTTTGTCGACTACAATTGAGAGTACAACTTGCATATTGTTTAGAAAAAAAGCACTGAGTATAATTATACGATGATGATAGCCACGAAATCCTGTAGTCGTGCATGATTCAAAAACCATTTATGTTCCATTTCTCCCCTCAAAGCCACCTTTTCTACCATTTAGGTATTAAACAACAAACTGCTATTTCTTAGTTACACAATATATACGTTATGGTTGTTCATATCAGGCAAACAATAGAATAAGTTAGTAAATTGATGCCGACGGACTATGTCTCAATATTTAACTTGCAAGCGATGATTACAGAATACCAGGGACCGATTAGGAATCAGTAACCGCAGAGTAGAAATATTACTGACACACCATAACGATATTTGTAGTCCTAATGTCTCTTATGAATTGTGGCCCACTTGCATCATTATCACTGTTTGTTCTGTTAGTGAGTTATACTATAATGACACATCATAACGCCCCACACATTCCGCCACAGTAATATGCAGACCAAACGACAAGTTGTTAGAGATATCTAGGGAAATGTACAATACTGAAATAGACCGAATTATTCAAGTCAGTTTCATTAATTTCACTATGTAGGATATTCGTATGAGGGCTTTTATTTTATCTCATACAGAGGGCTGATCATGACGAATGCTCAATAGTACATTATGCAACGAGACTATAATGGCAATAATTAAGGCACGAGTATGTTTATAAAACTCGCTTCGCTCGTTTTATAATTTCCATACGAGTGTCTTAATTATAAGAGAATTCCATACAACTGTTTATGCTCGACGATAATTATAATTTTACTATATGTTCTAACATAAAAATTCATAAATATCTGTCGAGATTCTGTCAGCTGACTTAAATGAAGAGCACATGCGCTGGATTCCCGCTAAGGATCAAAGTCCTTCCAAAGCTTTTTTTTTTTTTTTTGGCGGGAGGGGAGAATTTTGTGGGCTTAGCATTTGCTCTCTACCCAATAACGAATTCGAAAGCTTTGAAACATTGTTTATCCTGAACTACCACCAACAGATGGCACACAGGTACTATGTGGGATCATTTTGTTACTTTGGTAAAATAACACACCATAGGCTTTTACAAACACTTTAAAATTAAAATGTATCGTATTATCAACTAGTTATTCTTCAAATTCGATGCGTATAAAATGCCAACGGAAGGCAAATCAATGGAGTCCCAAATAAAACAAGAATTAAGACATGTCATCACAAGTTTAGCGGTTCATAGATATCACCACAAACTATGTGCGACGACACACTTCAATGAAGTTACAAAGGAGTGTGTGCTTACTTTGTGTGGTGAAGGATGTGAACTCTATCAACCGATGTAGGAAAAGGACAAAATCAGTTTTGGAGTATAGTAAAAATCTGTAGCCTAAAGAACCAACAGGAATTTTATTTTGGACATTCGGCTGCAATTAAATGTATTAAATAAAACAGTCATGACATATGGCGGAAAAGTTTCGCGGGGACACCAAGAGCCCGCCGATGAGCCAGCTTGGTGTCCTAGGCGAAATCCCACACAAGACACGGCACAAACCTAGAAGAATTGCTGAGTTTTAGAAATCCCTTCACTGAATAGAGCTGGGTTATTGACTTGCGTGGATCTAATGTCTAACGCCTCCTCCATGACGTTCTGGTGCGCTTATGTCAAAAAAAGCATTCACTAAAATTGTCGGCGAAATCGTACGAATGCAAAGCCCTGTGTAGAAATTTGAGTTGCACATAGCCTATTAATGTACAGTGCTATTTATTTTGCAATATTCCGCAGTTTGTTTATGCAAACATTAAGGACGGAGCACACTTTCCATGTCAGTATTTATTTAATTAATATAGGCGAGGGTAGAAGGGTGTTGCAAACTTCTGGACGTAGATTCCTAAATCTCTTGCATATTTCATAGTATATTCTTGTTTCCGTAAAGGTTCGTGCTGATTTTGTCTTTGTGTTTGGGATTGCAACTACAATGGTTGATTGGATATCCTTTACATTGTCAACTTTCTAATCGTGTAATTCATGTCTGACATGTTGCATTTTGAGCGCATGTGCGAAGCTATCCTTACCTAATTGGTCAATGAAAGAAAATCTTTAGCTCTGATTGGTTGGAGAAACTGTATCATAATGAACATAATAATACTTTAATGACGCCAATTAAAGTACAATTTTCTGACATGTAGTATTTAAATTTCGACATCGTCGAACATAATAGTACATTATGCAACGAGCCTATAATGGCTATAATTAAGACACGAGTATTTTTATAAAACGAGCGTATGCGAGTTTTATAATTTCCATACGAGTGTCTTAATTACCATTATAGGCGAGTTGCATACGACTGTTTATGTTCGACGATAATTATAACTTTATTATATGTTTTAACATAAATATTCGTAAATATCTGTTGAGAGTCAGCCACTTGAATTTTGTGATCAGAGAGCGAGCGCTGTGTGTGATATCTCTGTCTTTCAAGATCTCTGAACGACCGACGCATGTGCTCTGTGTTCTTGCAATGCCATATGCAGGCCATATGTTTACATCTGCCGTCCCTCACTAATATTGTCACCGGAGTCGTTTAAAGGCAATGCGCTGTGTAGAAATTAGGGTTGGTGATATTAAGGTACAGTGCTATTTCTTGTCTCATATTCGCCAGTTTATTTACGCGAACATAATATGGACGGTGCGTATTCCATGTCGGTAATTTATTATAGTTCGATGTTGTGTTTATGTCCGACATGTTGGATTTTGAGCGCATGCGCGAAGCTATCGTTACCTAATTGGTCAATGAACGAGCTCTGATTGGCTGGAGAAACTGTATCGTAATGAAAAACGGTGTTATAATGACCATCATTATGATACAGTTTTCTGACACATAATAGTGAGGGTCGAACATAAATATTTAAATGCGACGTTTCCCAGAGGGCTGATCATCACGAATGTATGAGATAAAATAAAAGGCCTCATACGAATATCCTACGTGGTAAAATTAATGAAACAGACTTGAATAATTGCCTATAATGGCAATAATTAAGACACAAGTATTGGTGTTACAGGAGAATGATGAAGATCGAATGGGTAGATAATGTTACAAATGAAGAGGTATTATGACGATTTGGAGATGAGAGATTTTTGTGGCAACAGCTAATGAAGTGAAGAGATAAGTTGGTAGGACACATACTAAAACACCCAAAAATAGCAAACTCAGTTATGGAAGGAAGGGTCGAGGGTAAGAACTGTAGGGGTAGACCAAGGTAAGATGTAGGGTGTGGTGCTATGTAGAGATGAAACGATTAGCTCCAGACTGGGGACAATGGAGGGCTGCATCAAACCAGTCAAAAGACTGAAAAGTCAAACAACAACAACAACAACAACAACAACAACAAAATGGATATTTCAAAAAACTCGAGCTCTTTTACCAAAGGGAGAAGAAGGTATGGTTTATGCCAAAATGTTCCATATCGTCTCAATAGAACAGAAAGAATACGGAATTTCTTGAAAAGTCAACGGAAATATGAAGTACTTCAAAACAAATAAACAAGACGATAGATAGCCCCTGCCAGAACTGTGTCTCGGCGAACCCGCATAACAGTAAAGCCCGGCGGGTTGTTTAACACACGCGATTTTTCTCGTGATTTCTTGTTATTATTGTTTTTATTATTATTAAGTCTAAATCGAGCCTCCGTGGCTTAGGCGGTAGCACGTCGGTCTCTCACCGCTGGGTCTGTGGTTCAAATCCCGGTCACTCCATGTGAGATCTGTGCTGGACAAAACGGAGGCAGACAGGTTTTTCTCCGGGTACTCCGGTTTTCCCTGTCAATATTTCATTCCAGCAACACTCTCCACCATCATTTCATTTCATCTGTCATTCATTTAATCATTGCCCCAGAGGAGTGCGTCAGGCCTCGGCAGCCGGCACAGTTCATATCCTCGCCGCTTCATTCACTCCATTCCTGACCCGGTCGAAGACTGGAAGCAGGCTGTGGATTTTCATTTCAAGTCTAAATCCTCTAATAATGAGTAACAACAAATTCAAAGTCGACGTAGTGGCTAGAAATATTAGTTTGTTTTTGGCTTGTTGTATTTACATTGTGAAGTGCATGCACTCTATCGTTGAGACCACAGCTAGTTATTTTAAAGTGACCCCACTGTTTGATGTAACCATTAGTATCCAGAAAGTACTCGGGCCAATGGAGGTGCAATTTGTCGGCGATATCAATCTCAGGCGACAATTCTCAATAAGGTAAACACGAGGTAATGTATAACCCACGCGGGAGGGATATTGACTGGGTCCGGCATACTAATATCAAACCATCACGCCACACTAAAACACAGAATAAATTACCCTAAATTAAGTGTCGCTGCGTGGCAAGCAGCCAAAGCACGCATGCGCATATCTCCCCTAACTAGCAAATACATGTCGCGCGACTTGATGCCCCTTTCTGTAAATACACCACCACCCCGGAACAACTGCAAAATTGGCTGTCTTTATTAACGCAGAACGAGGGTTGTCGTGAATTCAATCCGTGGCTTGTTCGAGGGCTGGTACTTTTAATCGATTCATTTCAGTTATCGATATATCGATGCAGAGAAATCTATTAATTGATGCATTTAACAATTAATCAATTGTGGGTTTAATCGGTTGGTCGAATAGTTGATTAATTGAGTCGTCCAGTTGCAAAACTCGTTTAATCCGCTGGTGAATAAGAATCATTTTTATGAGAAACGTTTCTCTGATTTTTGCCTCACGTATCTTTTGTGTTTTGTGTTTGTGTTGAAATGCGGCTAAAATCACGACACGCGTGTTATACGATTTTGGCATGTTAAAGAACCCATTTGAATTCAGTAGGGCGTGTTCATAATGGCAAAATTAATCTCGGGATTTTCCTCTAACACAAAGTTCCTAATTTCTCTACTAGAAAGCACTAGGCCTATAGTGTTCAAGGAGTTTAGATATATAACCTCCTTGACTTTCATAGTGCCTCAAGGAACAACAAATTCGGCATGCAAGCTGCCCTCTGGGTGCAAATAACAAATCCTGCCACGATGGGTGAGTGGTTATCGTGTCGGATTGCTAACCCCTAGCTTGCAGGTTCGCTCCTGGCCGTGGTAAGTGATTTTTGAAATGCGGCTAAAATCACGACACCATGTCATACGATTTTAGCATGTTAAAGAACCCATTTGAATTCAGTAGGCCGTGTTCATAATGGCAAAATTAATCTCGGATTGTTCTGGCAACACAAAGTTCCTCATTTCTCTACTAGAAAGCGCTATAGTGTCAAGGAGCTTAGATATCTAACCTCCTTGACTTTCATAGTGCTTCAAGGAACAACAAAATTCGACATGTGAGCTGCCCTCTGGAGGTCAAATAACAAAGCTTGCCACGGTAGGTGAGTGGTTATCGTGTCGAATTACTAACCCCAAGCTTGCAGGTTCACTCCTGGCCGTGGTAAGTGATTTTTGAAAGGCGTCTAAAATCACGACACGCATGTCATACGATTTTGGCATGTTAAATAACCCATTTGTATTCAGCAGGCCGTGATCATAATGGCAAAATTAATCTCTGGATTTTCCGCCAACACAAAGTTCCTCATTTCTCTACTAGAAAGCGCTATAGTGTCAATGAGCTTAGATATCTAACCTCCTTGACTTTCATAGTGCTTCAAGGAACAACAAAATTCAACATGCAAGCTGACCTCTGGGTGTCAAATAACAAAGCTTGCACCCGGCACCCAAGGCCACACGATATTATTATTATTATTATTATTATTATTGTTATTGTAAACATTTAATAAGAAATCAAAATCATTGCTGAATATTCTTCGATTCCTTTTTTCGGAACGCTTCCCAATTTGATCGTTGTTTGTCCTTCCACTGTCACTAACTCCTATTTGGGTATTGTTAACATAAAAAAGGAAGGGCACTTTGTATCCTATATTTAGTCAAAAAGTAACTTTTATAGATTTCCACAAATAATTCCAAAAATAAGCGTAACTCCACTTAAATGATGACCTCCCATTTAAACTTATTTTCTTACCTCGTATCTACTAATGAAATAATTTATTCTTCGGTTTATCGATTAATCTATATTAGGGTCAGTCGATTAAACGATGTCGATTAATTTCAAATTATTCGAACAGAACATCGCTATTACCAGCTCTAGTTATCAGCCACCAGTCCCCAGTAGGTCTGGGTGGTACAGTTGGAGCGCTGACCTACAAAGCCAAGGATTACGGGTTCGATTACTGTTCAGTCGATGGCATTCACGAGTGTTTAAATGAGATAGTTGAGCTGAAGGAGAAACTGGGGGTAGATGGAGGAGTAAAGATCTGGAGATTCACAGTTTTTTTTATTTTTTATTTTTTTATTTTTAGCGTATGGCTTTTAGTGTCGGGATTGTCCGAGGACATGTTCGGCTCGCCGTTTGTAGCTGCTTATATGCGTACCGGACACCCATGGGGTGAGCTACAAGTACCGTCGCGTGTGGAATGTTGTCTGGGGAGGATAGTTTGAATGTAAGGACGAGGAATTGGAAGGCAGCGGCTGTGGCCTATAGTTAGGGACCAACCCCGGCATTTGCCTGGAAGGAAGATGGGAAATCACAGAAGACCATCTCCAAGGTTGCCGGCGGGGGGATTCGAACCTCCTCGCCTCTCGGATGTGAAAAGGAAGATTGCAGTTTTACGTGCCCGTTAATCGCGAGATCATGAGTCACGGGACCTCCTTTTTACGTGGAATCCGAAACACAGGACATGGCATTTCACTTTGAAAATCTCACATGTATTGACCGGGAATCGAACCCGGCCTGCCGTGGTGAGAGGCCAACAGCTTGACCGCTACGCCACCACGCCCCCCTACGGATATGAGGGATTGCCTGCAGCCACGCCGTAACCACAACGGCTAACTCACCCGGAATTAGCAGATGACATTGCTGTTCTGGCTGAGAAATAAGGGAAACGGACAGCGATATTGGAGAAGTTGGAGGTCGCCTTCAAAGCCCTAAACATGACAATAAATAAATCAATGGCCTACATTCTAGTAGGGAACAGCCATTTTGATGAACGGTATATGCCTGTCAATGCAATTCTATTGTCTCCATAATTTACTTTGGGCCTAAGGAATTTTAAATCATTGTAAGTCACAGTTTCTACCTCATGGTCAATAGAATTCTTCACCATAATAACAACTCCAGCACATTTATTGAAGGATCCTTCGTTATAGGCTAATATGTTTTATAGTTGGAATGATTGCATTATATTAAAGTTACCTAATTTCCAAGTTCCTTTCAGAACAACGACTTCAAATACTTGTAGCCTATATGTTTATATGCTTCTAACTCGGCATCTAAACTAATTTTATTTTTTGATAGACTTCAAATATTTGTGTGAAATATTCTTAAGTTATTTACCTTCATAAATGTCAGTATTTGAGACATACATTGATCAATAGTACACACATAACCCGTATGCAGGGCACGGGTCATCTGTGGAATGAGTAGGATAACATCAGATGGGAGATAACAATTGAGGTTTTAAGCCGAATAAACCAAGCTAAGACCGTCTTTAAACACAGACGAAACATCTCCACATCAAGCAGCATAGGCAAGCACTTCAGAAAGTGTCGGTTAAAATATGCGCAAGGAATTTTCTGGCTACTGGGTGGAAGTTAAAGCTGGAGAAAGCTGACAAGAGAATGATTACTGTCTTTGATATGTGGTGCTACCAGAGAATGCTCAGAATTCCTTGAGTGGAGAAAGTCACAAATGGAGAGGTGCATGGAGAGTTGAATTGAAGTAGCCGTGGCTGTGGAATTTAATTTGTAAGAAATATGTAGAGGATTTGACATGTTCTCAGACACGAAGGAATGCTGAAGCTCCTACTATCAAGGGAACTACTCACGTTTGGCGGAGCTCTTTCCGGTCACGGAGGGAGTCCGTCATTTTGTGTAAACCAACGATAGGTCTGCAAGATCCACGCACCCACTCGTACCTAAAGAGAAGGGAACACTCCAACTGTGGAGCCGTATTCACAGTGGCCCACATTTTAATCGGGTGTGCGGATCTTGCTGATCTACCAATAAACTTGGTTTGGAGAAGACACTCGGTCTTATATTAGCCGATGACGTGGTGGCTGCTGATCTCGTCATACGCTTTATAAGTGAGACAACTATCCAAATTCTCAACTGTGTAGGCCTATTGACTCAAAGAACTTGTTCTTATTTTTGTAAATTCAGATGATTTCCGCACACTATTTGTTTATTATATAATCATCATATATATTATTTCAGTAGTATAGATCCCTACTGCGGTGCAATTAAGCGACCGATCGTGACAAATGAGCATTCAAATGAAAGAGAATAGACATTGGCAGTGACGAATTGCAGTCTAATTCATAAATATCTATAATTTCTTTAAAAAATGACTTAATAAAAATGTACGAAGTGTGCGATTTGCAGATACTGTTTCTGAAGGAAAATACGCTCCATAATTGCTGTCCGCTTCACATTTTGGCCGCTGTGATGCCTATTTCATGTCAATTTATCACATGAGGTCTTTCCTTTATCATTTTGCATTGATTTCAGAAACAGTAGGCTAAATCAAAGGAATGAGTACTTAAATCGTATAATTTCATAAATATCGAATAACCGGTCAGTGTTGCAGCTAAGCTGCCAATCAATGGACTCGGCACACAAATGCCATTAGCAGTGACGAATTGTATTCTAATTTCATAAATATCAATTTTTGTAAGAAGTGTGCAATTTGCAAATATTGTTGCTGTAGGAAAATACGCGACATCATTGCTGTTCAGTTCGCATTTCGGCCGTAGGGACGCCAGGGAAAGTGAGGTTTATGAACATGAGAGATTTCTCGCACGGGTCCGCTGGTTGTATACTCGTATAATTCGCTAGGGCCATCTAGGCCCACGTTAAGTCTTGTAACATTTGGCTTTCTTTTGCTCCCAGAATTCCCTCGTCCTTTGGGAATAAGCCTGCTTGCGTTTCTCTGTCCAAGGGGCACCATTTCTTCCTTTTGGAGGCAAGACTCGGTTAAGCCCGTTCATCATATCCTCTTGCGGAAGAGATCCCTGTCCAATGCGTCGTCGGGATTGACTTGGAGCATTTGTTTGGTGTTATATGACATTCAACGTTTGCTTTGGATGCTTTGGTGTGCGTAAGAGTGCACGGGCCTGACCGCTCGAACGTAGCCGTCACCTGATGACGTCATATGTTTAACAGTTGTGGTTCACTTTTAAGGTATTTCCGGACACTTGCGACCCTAAGTGTCCTATATCAAATTACTTGTCTCAGTGCCATCTACGTCGCTACAGAGAGTTTTAAACGTTAATAAGAATCACCCTGTATATTCGGACAGGACAACATCTGCCGGGTCCACTAGTTTATCTCAAAATTTTTGATGTATTCTAACTTTGTATAATTTAATTTGTGTTGAGCGGGGCAGTTGACCTTGCAGTTCCACACCTTAAAACAACCATAACTAACCAACTAAAATGTTAGTTGTGAATGAAACACAAAGAGGAGTTGTGGTAAGTGAAAGGCATTACAAGCAATTAAGGATTGATGACGAAGGAATATTCACATCACTTCTTGAATAAGCACATTATATGGGTCGGTAAGCAGAGCTAATGGAAAGATATGTTGTAATATCATGAAACATGCACATTTACTTTTGTTCTAGTGAATGCAAGAAACAGAGAAATCAGGGCTTGAAGCAAGTCACGCAAAGGAAACCACTCAAGATGTGAGCGGATAACGCGCAGTGAGTGCTCCCGATAAGCTGGTTGTTCACAAACAGCACCTTATTTCGCTAAATTGCTCTGGAAACACTTTAAAACATTTCATATTCACGTAAATGGGAGTGAAGCTCTTGTTGCTTTCCTAAAGTGGATTAATGCATTTGGAACGCTATTTATTTGCCGTGTCCAAGAAGAAGGCGACCTGTATGATCTGAGAAGCGGCACGCGAAAATATTCCCACACTGTGACTTCACAAATATAACACTGCAAAGTAGTCAACACAGCACCAATCATCTGGTGGCCAAATTATTACGGCAAAGCTGATTAGAACCAAATTCATACATGAAAATAAGCTAAAAATGGACGTATGAGATCACATTTTGTCCGTGTGTGTGCGTTTGTGTGCGCATGTGTGTGTGTCCCCCTAATGCAATCTAAACGGGTGGAGCGATTACAATGAAACTTAATGAGCACCATTTTGGCCAACCCAGACCGTGCCCTTCAAATTTTATTACGTGTCACCAATCCAACATGGCGGCTGTACTAATATTTCACCGGCATTCTATCTCTCCAAAACGATTACCGATATAAACCTGAAATTGTGTGCGGTGTCAAAAGCACTACTAGAAGTTCACCTATTGGACTTTCAAAAACGTGTTGACTATAAAACGAACATGGCGGTCAAGCGAAGTTGAAACTTTTAAATAGATTTTTTCGCGATTTAACCATCCAAACACAATGACATTTGGTACAGAAAATGTTCATACACATTGCAATGCACAGGCATCTAATTTAGTTCAATTGTTTACAAAACCTCAAGATGGCGGCAGTGCGAAATATTTCACCGGCATTCTATATCTCTGAAACTATTACCGATATCACCCTGAAATTTTGTACGGTGATAAAGAGGCCTACTAAAAGGTCTCCTATGTTACTTTCAAATACCTGTAAAGTACAAAACGAACATGGCGGCCAAGCGAATTAGAAACATTTTTATGAACTTTTCTCGTGATTTAACCATCTGAGCGCAGAGAAATATGGTACAGTAAATGTTCATACACACTGTAATGCACTGTTATCTAATTTAATTCAGTTGTTTACATAACCACAAGATGACAGCTGTGCGAAATTTTAAAATCTCGTTTTAATTTCTTGTGTCCTAGCCATGCGATTGAAATTTGAATACTACACCTACACAATAATCTTCATGTAATAGTACATAACTATAAGACCTAGATATATAAATATCCAGCATGGCGACCATCCGAAATATTTAGACGGTTCTCAATATCTACGAATCTATTATAGCAATCAAACTGAAATTTTGTATGTTGATTGGGGCAATTAACATACGTAGGATATATGAAAGTAGGCTGTATAGTTCTTCACGGACCTACTTGTTTAGCCTATTTTCATTTATGAAAAATAGGCTTATGAGATCACCATTTGTCCGTGTGTGTGTATGTGTGTGTGTGTGTGTGTGTGTGCGTATGTGTGTGTGTGTCCCTAATAAAATCTAAACAGCTAGAGAGATAAAACTCGGTGAGATCATAGCACCATTCTGGCCGACCCCGACCGTGCCCTTCAAATATTATTACGTCTCACCAATCCAACAAGGCGGCTGTGCGAAATATTTCACCAGCATTCTATATATCCAAAACTATTACTGATATCACCCTGAAATGTTGTAGGGTGATAAAGGGCACTACTAGAAGGTCACCTATGAGACTTTTAAAAATCTGTTAACTACAAAACGAACATGGCGGCCAAGCGAATTTGAAACTTTTAAATAGACTTTTCTCCAGATTTAACCATCCAAGCGCAATGAAATTTGGTACAGCAAATTTTTATAATCATTGTAATGCACTGGCATCTAATTTAGTTCAATTGTTTACACAACTTCAAGATGGCAGCTGTGCGAAATTTTAAAATCTCCTTTTTATTTCTTGTGTCCTAATCATGCGATTGAAATTTGAAAACAACACCTACACAATAATCTTCATGTAATAGTACATAACTCTAAGACCCACATATATAAATATCCAACATGGCAACCATCCGAAATATTTAGACGGTTCTCAATTACGAATCTATTACAGGAATCAAACTGAAATTTTGTATGTTGATAGAGGCAATTAATATAAGTAGGATATATGAAAATAGGCTGTATAGTTCTTCACAGAACTACTTGTTAGAATTTTAATATGTTTTTCAGCCTTTAGACAACTAGTAGCCTCTTTTTAGAAATATTTATGAAAACATCCTTTATTAGTAAACATTTTTGGATGTAAGACTTGCAACTCGACTTATATTCTATTTCGCCACTGAGGAAGGGCACAATGTGGCCGAAACCGGTACTATAATTAAAATGACTTATAATTGACTTAAGGTATTAATTTTCAGATTATATTATATCAGTAACATAAGCCCCTAAATCAGTGGTTCTGAACCCGTAAAAGTCTGCGGACCACTCAGCGTGAAATTGAATCATGTACGGATCACCTCGTCGCCTCCGTAGCGTAGCGGTCAGCATGGTTAGCTGCCGCCCCGGAGGTCCTGGGTTCGATTCCCGGCTCTGCCACGAAATTTGAAAAGTGGTACGAGGACTGGAACGGGGTCTACTCAGCCTCGGGTGGTCCAAATGAGTAGAGGGGGTTCGATTTCCCCTCAGCCATCCTCGAAGTGGTTTTCCGTGGTTTCCCACTTCGTCTTCGGGCAAATGACGGGATGGTACCTTCTTCAAGGCCACGGCCACCTCCTTCCCTCTTCCTTGTCTATCCATCTTAACCATCCCTTATCTTCCCTCATAGGGCCCCTGTTCGCTTTGCAGGTGAGGCCGCCTGGGCGAGGTGCCAATCCCACCTCATCAGTTGTATCCCTTCTAGGACACTGCCCGTAGAGGCGGTAGTGGTGAGTTCCCTCGCTGAGTCCGTGGGTTCCACCAACCTGGAGGGTAAAAAAACATGGATCACCTCTCTCATCCCCCCCCCCCCACCCCAAATACACCTTATCAGTTGTAACTCCTCCTCAATAACACTTATTAAAAAAAATTCACTTAAAATCTGATAGTCATGGCCGCGAATACATTCGGACGATTCTTGTTCAACGCACATCGTTTACGAAATCCCAATTTATTGGCCACTTTTTAATACTTGCTGGTGGACCCTTTTCTCCCGCGGACCACTCCCGAGGCATTCGCGGACCACCGGTTAAGAACCACTGCCCTAAATGAATCAGCAAGGAACAAAAGTTGAAAGCATTTAAATGGCAACAACAAGAGAGTATTTTTTTTATCGTATGGCCTCGGGTGCCGGGTGCAAGCTTTGTTATTTGACACCCAGAGGGAGCTTGCATGTCGAATTTCGTTGTTCCTTGAAGCGCTATGAAGCTCCATGAACACTATAGCGCTTTCTAGTAGAGAAATAAGGAACTTTGTGTTGGCGGAAACTCCCGAGATTAATTTTGCCATTATGAACACGGCCTACTGAATTCAAATGGGTTCTTTGACATGCCAATATCGTATGAGATGCAAGTCGTAATTTTTTCCGCCTTTCAAAAAAAAGAAAATCACTTACCACGGCCAGGAGCGAACCTGCAAGCTCGGGGTTAGTAGACCGACACGTTAACCACTCACCCACCGTGGCAAGCAACAAGAGAGATTAAACTACAACAAACAGGTATGCGGTAGCAAGCAACGGCAGGATAAATAATTGTACCTCAACCAGCTCCTAAGATACATGATATATGAACTCTCTTTTCTTCCCCACTCTTCATTGGTGACAGTATTAATGTGTCCTGTCAAAAGGCCACATACCCACCAAATCATTCAACTGCAGTGACGGAAACCAGCATAAGACATCGAGGATGTTAGCACGCAACAAATCACGTTTTCTCTTAGATTACGAGTGGCGAGAATCAATCAGCAAATCAACAAGTGTATGAAATAAGTATCATTAAATGCAGGCACAACAGCAACAACTAAATAACAATGATAGTAATAATAATAATAATAATAATAATAATAGTTTAATACAGGGGATGTCTCAAAAGTAATGTTGTTCTTTGAAGAAAATGTTATTTGGAAAGTTTTGCCTCCGTAGCGTAGCGGTCAGCATGGTTAGCTACTGCCCCGGAGGTCCTGGGTTCGATTCCCGGCTCTGCCACGAATTTTGAAAACTGTTATGAAGACTGGAACGGGGTCTCCTCAGCCTCGGGTGGCCCAAATGAGTAGAGGGGGTTCGATTCCCACCTCAGCCATCCTCGAAGTGGTTTTCCGTGGTTTCCCACTTCGTCTTCGGGCAAATGCCGGGATGGTTCCTACTGTAAGGCCATGGCCGCCTCCTTCCCACTTCCTTGCCTAACCGTCCCACTCGTCCCATCCCTTCATCAGGCCTCCTATTCGCTTTGCAGGTGAGGCCACCTAGGCGTAGTTCTGGTCACACACCCCGGTTGTATCCCTGACTCAGAGTCTGAAGCTCCAGGACACTGCCCTCAGTGGCGGTAGAGGTGGGATCCCTCGCTTAGTCCGATGGAAAAGCCAACCCTGGAGGGTAAAACGATAGCGAAAAAAAAGGTTTTCTGACAAGAAATTAAACTATTCTTCAATGAAGAGACCATCAGATTCTCTGGCCTTGAGTCATCGTTCAGCGAGGTTTCTTATCCCGTGACGGTACCAGTCTCTGGGTTCTGATGCAAAGAATTCGGCGAGACCCACTTCCTCAGATGCAATGTTTTCGAAATTTCTTCCCCGTAAGAAATGCGCCATGGATCGAAAAAGATGGTAATCTGAAGGCGCAAGATCAAGGGTTGTGTGCTGGAGGTGGTAGCAGTTGAACTCCTTCCAATTCCTGAATTTTTGCCATGATTGTTCGTGCAGAATGTATCTCGCACTGTCCCGCTGCAAGAGAGCTCTCTCTCGGTTAACCAATGCCACGTATCTCCGTCTCCTAATTTTTGAACTCGTTCCAATTGTAGAGAATAAAGATCCGCATTGACTGCACGCCTGCTTGGAACAAACTCCCCGTGGATCACTCTTTCAAAATTCCACCAGACACACATCACTCTGGGGCCGAACCTCTGTCTAGCATTAAGTGAGGTCCCAACTGGCTACATTCCTCTGTCTAGCATTCATGTGAGCACCCAACTGTCTACATTCCTTTCTCTAGCATTGATGTGATCTCCCAACTGGCTACATTCTTGTGTCTAGCATTCAAGTGAGCTCCTAACTGGCTACATTCCTCTGTCTAGCATTCAAGTGAGGTCCCAACTGGCTACATTCCTCTGCCTAGCATTCAAGTGAGCTACCAACTGACTACATTCCTCTGCCTAGCATTCAAGAGGGCTCCCAACTTGTTACATTCTTCTGTCAAGCATTCAAGTGAGCTCCCAGCAGTACAATACTACACAGTAGTAGCTCATTTTGCTCAGCAGAAACACTGTAGCTAGTTCATGTTGCAGCCTGGAGTGTGGGAGTTGCCAAGACTTGTCGGTCAAAACACTGCCCTTGGTCATGATATCCTCCAAGTCGAACATTGTCATTATTCCTTTAAGATATTTCAATTTCGCAATCTCCCTCGCGGCTAATCAGATACGAGGTGGCTCGAATCAGGGTAACACGCCCCCGCTTTTGAGAGGAGAGACTACGGTCCTTCACCGCGATGTATCTTGGCCTAATGACAGTCCCGCAACATCACTGCGTCACGACATAGGGAGAATGAACAATAAACCGATGAGATCAACTCGCCGTTTACATATTTCAAACAAAATATTGATATCATACAATGTCATGCAAGAATTTGAACAATATAATAAGACCAGCAGGCGTTAGTCGTGCATGCGTTTGAAAGGTAATTCAATTGAAATATATTGGCTATATTCTCAGTAGAGCATGGTTCTTATAATAGGCTCAGTTTCCAATTCACAGCGTTATTTTCCTGAGGAAAGAATTCGTGATGGTAATCAATAAATCTAAAACTAAAATATTGGAATGCAGCCGAAATAAATCAGGAACCTCTATGGACATCATTTTGGCAGGTGAAAAGCTAAAGGAAGTAGAAGACTTCTGTTACTTAGGAAGCAAAATAACCTGTGATGGACGAAGTAAAGAGGATAGGCTTTAACAAGTAGGTTAGCACAAGCAAGGAAAGCATTTCTACAGGAAAGGTATTTGTTGACATCGAATATAAATTTAGGTATTAGGAAGTCATTTCTAAAATCCTTCGTCTGGAGCGTGGCACTATATGGAAGTGAAACTTGGACTATTGGTGCAGAAGAAAAGAGGAGAATTGAAGTGTTTGAAATGTGGTGTTACAGGAGAATGATGAAGATCAGATGGGTAGATAGGGTAACAAATGCAGCAGTAATAAATGAATGGGAGAGGAGAGATGTTTCTGGCGACTGCTAATGAAGAGAAGAGATAGGTTGGTAGGACACATACTAAGACACCCAGGAATAGCAAGCTTAGTTATGGAAGGAAGGGTCGAGGACAAGAACTGTAGGTGTACACCAAGGTTAGAATATGTTAAACAAATTGTCTCGGATGTAGGGTGTGGTAGCTATGTAGAGATGAAACGATTAGCTCAGGACAGGGAGGTATGGAGAGCTGCATCAAACCAGTCAAAAGACTGAAGACTCAAACAACAACAGCGTTATTTTCCTGGTGTTTAAGGGAAACCAGCTAACCGTATACCACCCATGTTAAAACATGAGTAATGAAGCCCTATTTACTCAGCAACTAATAAACACATTCAAATTAAATTTACAGATGATGGCAAGGTTTGAAAACTGCACATACAGTATAATGTCAGCCGCTCGAATCACAAAACTAGAAGATTTGAATCACTAAAATTAAAAATCATGAACTTGACAAAATGTAACTTTTACAACTTGATGAGTATCACCATTTATAGAAGATAGCCTACTGTACAGAAGAAATTAACGCTAGAAACGTCGCATATTCTAATTAATAACAGCTTTTCCTCTCCCACAACATTATTCATATTGTCAGGAAATTATATTTAAATGATTTCGTAACAGATATGATATCCTAGGTTAACGTTTATTTTATACTAGCAGTAGTGCCTGGCTTCGTCCGGTGGATTTATTTATTTTATGGATGATAATGAATACTACTACAGAACTGGAGCGCTCAAGAATAAGGATCGGAAAGCACCAACGCTTATTGCAGCTGATAACCTCAGTATACTGCATCAACACCATCGCCCTTATACAGAGGCATACTATTGTCATGATGATAACTGTTTTAAGGGGCCTAAGAAATCTTTTTGCACTAATTACTCCCAGTGACCGCAATTTATAAGCATCTCGCAATTCTGCACCAGAACACTGGTAGGGGCGACGTGATGCAGCCCGCATTGCCAGTCGACAATAGACCTAGGTATTATTGAAGCTGTCCGGGAGCGCTTGTTCTTCCAACTTAATGAACAAAAATCAATCTTTAAGGTTACCTGAGAGGTGTAGCCTAAACTATTCCTCTTGAATCTGGCTATCATATACAAAAATAAATTTTCGAATCCGACTGTTAGTTCCAGAGATTAGCATTTTAAACACACAAACAAACTCTTCAGCGTTATTATATTAGTATAGATAAAAAAAATATTAGTAAAGGTGCTTTTAAGGATTTTCCAATAAAAATCTATGTTGAATTAGGAATCTAAATGATAATTAGTAGACTATATAATATAAGGTTGTTTGGCTTTAGGGTAATGAGCTTTCTTTAAAAACTAAATACAGTACGCTATGTTTGATTCACGCTGACTGACGACGACATCACTTCATATACTCACCATTTTATTACCAACTAGCAACCCGTCCCGATTTGTCCGGTATCTTTAACGGTTTATCCAGCGTAAGCTCAAAAGGCGCACCGACGGCAGGTCCCAGACGTCGAGGTGAACAGCGAAACTCCAAACACATATACCCTTCTCTGAAGTCTTAACTCGAAATGGCACTAAACTCATAAGCTCACTCTGAAGCTAGTAATTTAAATTTCCACTGAATGGAGATTGCTGGAAGAAATGAACACTTATAGTGGGCGATGTATTAAAGATAGAGATATGCTGTCGGTTTATCCAGCGTAAGCTCAAACGGCGCACCGACGGCAGGTCCCAGACGTCAAGGTGAACAGCGAAACTCCAAACACATATACCCTTCTCTGAAGTCTTAACTCGAAATGGCACTAAACTCATAAGCTCACTCTGAAGCTAGTAATTTAAATTTCCACTGAATGGAGATTGCTGGAAGAAATGAACACTTATAGTGGGCGATGTATTAAAGATAGAGATATGCTGTCGCTGACACTTTTGAAGAACGTTTCATGCTGAACAACTCTTATTCGCATAGTATGTTAAAGATATTTTTAACGGCTTACCCAGCGTAAGCTTAAAATACCCACGGGCGGCAGGTTTTTCTTCGACTCGATTCACTGAAATCGTTACTTCTTGGCTTCCTTTGGTCATAAATGAATGTTTTTCTACGGAAACCTTCCTCGAGAAATCCTTTACAGAATAGTGAAAACCGCATCAAAATCCATCCAGTGGTTCTCGAGATTACCCGTTACATCCAAGTATCGGGAACTTTGTTTTATACTTAGAGATTGTTTCTTAAGATTATGCTGATGAAGACCACAATGTGGTCGAAACATCTTCTAGTTATTTATTTTATTGACTGTCAGTGCATTACTTTTAATGTCATTGGTATTTAATTGGTATGTGATTAATTTGGCCACCATCATGTTTTATTGTTTCTCGGGATTTGGAACGTCACATAGCCTATATGTACTTACATAACACTTCTTTAGCACCATATGAACTTTCAGCAGTTAAGATTTTATTAGGGACACTCACACAGACAGAAAAATAACGATCTCATAAGCCTTTTTTTTTTCATATGATGAAAAAAGGCTAAACTTCCCCAGCTTTCAACACTAATATTTTTGAAAATAGAATTTAAGTTAAAGAGTGCAATTTTCTTCTAGATTTTCAATAATCAAAAGCAAACGAATCATAATTCGACTCCCGTTCCCGGGCATAAACTAAGAATTTACGATAAAGCATTGTAGAATGCTCACCTAACATAAAAACAGCATCAATGTTTTTGCTTCGAGCAGAGATATCTTAATATTGTTAAATATCCCACATGACTTAAGATCCTATTAACAAGTGAGATCACTGCCATCTCGATTGCACTCTCTGGCTATTTCATTCATCCCTCGGAGAAATATATTATTTTGCCGTTCTTAAGATCGCTATTAACAAGTGAGATCACTGCCATCTCGATTACACTTTCTGGCTACTTCAGACTATCTGTCTATTCACTCCTCAGAGAAGTATATTATGTTTGCTGTTCGTAAGATCGCTATTGATAAGTGAGATCACTGCCATCTCGATTGCACTCTCTGGCTGCTTCAGACTATCTGTCCATTCACTCCTCAGAGAAGTACATTATGTTCGTAAGATCGCTATTAACAAGTGAGATCACTGCCATTTCGATTGCACTCTCTGGCTGCTTCAGACTGTCTGTTAATTCACTCCTCGGAGGAATATATTAGGCCTATGTTTTCTGTTCGTAAGATCGCTATTAACAAGTGAGATCACTGCCATCTCTATTGCACTCTCTGGCTGCTTCAGACTATCTGTCCATGCACTCCTCAGAGAAGTACATTATGTTTGCTGTTCGTAAGATCGCTATTAACAAATAAGATCACTGCCATCTCGATTGCACTCATTGGCTGCTTCAGACTGTATGTTCATTCACTCCTCGGAAGAGTATATTAGGCCTATGCTTTCTGTTCGTTAGATCGCTATTAACAAGTGAGATTACTGCCATCTCGATTGCACTCTCTGGTTGCTATCTGTTTATTCACTCCTTGGAGGAGTATATTATTTTTGCTGTTCTTATGGTCACTATATTGTACTCTTCCGTCTTTTGAACCCTGTTGATCTAGGCTGGATAGATAAGTTCAATATGTAGCAAGTATTTCTGAGATCGGGGGCTCTACGATCGCAATGTTGCGCTGTAACGGTATTGCACAGGCAGCTGCGAAACTAAGGATATTGAATTCGTGTTGCTTGTTGTAATGGAGTAAGAAGCACGCTACACCTGTCGGTTAGCGCGTCTTACGGAGTCGAGCGGAAGATCCACCCACACCACCGCAGGGTAATCGTCTGGCCCTGAATTACATAATTGCACACAGTAATATTTTATTACACATTACTAAATTCCCTTGACCAACACGGAAATTGCCCCTGATGCCAATCGGGGAGCTGTTAGGTTGTGAAACGGTGTGTGAAGCACCACTCAAATAATGGGTATTATCAATGACCTGGTCGTCGCCTAGGAATGTTAGCATGCGTGGCATGTTCGCAGCAGATCATATCTGTCCTCAATGTCCCACTGCGAAGTTCACCGAGTGGTTATTACTCTTTTATGGGTTATTGTTTCGCATCTTCTGGTACAGTGAGTCACAAAGTATCCCCAATTGAAGGGAGTATAGGGTGTTTCATGATTCTCGTCATTACTAAACTGGTTATGTTTTAAATTACGCATAAATGGTAGGATAGCTGAATAGCATGGAGTAACATGCTTCCAGAGCGCTCTTCTTAGAGGGAAGTAGAGCTATAAAATACGCCCTAGGGGCTGACAACTAGTGGCATGGGTTGTGGCGACTACAGGGTCCCAGCTGAGCACGGCATTGCTCCCAACTTAGATTGTGTCCGGCACGGAAACACACGTCAACACCCAAGTATACGTGTGGTTGTAATAGCTGTGTGGCTAGCCCCTTGGTCTACGAATCATGAGGTCTCGGGTTCGAACCCCAGTCACAGCAAATGTTTGGTGGCTTCGGTGGCGTAGTTGGTAGCATGCTGAACTGCTGTTCCCAAGATAGCGGGTTCAAACCTGGCCGGAAGGCGGAGGTAGATTTCACCGGACAAACTTGGGGATAGGCGAAAATAGGCAGAATATGCAGGTTTTCGTAGAAGGATCAGACCTCATTTATTGCGAGAAAGTATTTTATAATTGGAGATTAATTAACTTTGTTTTTCGTCATTTTATGCATATTTTAAAATTTTTATTGTCTTATGATGACGGTAACCTTCTTGTCATTTGGAGTCCATTTTTAGCCTATTTTCAATTTTGAAAAAATAGGCTTATGACATCACCTTTTGTCCGTGTGTGTGTGCGTGTGTGTGTGTGTGTGTGTGTGTGATTCGTGTGTGTGTCCCCCCTAATAAAATCTAAATGGCTGGAGCGATTTCAATGAAACTCGGTAAGTTCATAGCACTATTCCGGGCGACCTCGACCGTGCCCTTCAAATTTAGTTACGACTCACCAATCCAACATGGCGGCTGTGCGAAATATTTCACCAGCATTCAATATCTCCGAAACTATTACCGATATTACCCTGACATCATGTATGGTGATAAAGGGAACTACTATAAGTTCACTTATGTGATCTTTGAAAACCTGGTAACTACAAAACTAACATGGTGGCCAAGCGAAGTTGCGACTTTTAAATAGACGTTTCTCGCGATTTATCGAACCAAACGCAATGAAACTTGGTACAGTATATGTTTATATACATTGTAATGCACCGACAACTAACTTCGTTCATTTGTTTACATAACCACAAGATGGCGGATGTGCGAAATATTTCACCGGCATTCTGTATCTCTGAAACTATTAGCGGTATCTCCCTGAAGTTTTGTATGGAGATAAAGGGCACTACTGTAAGTCCATTTATACGACTTTAAAAAACCGGTTATATACAAAACAAACATGGCGGCCAAACGAATTAGAAAATTTGAAATAGACCTTTCTCGCGATTTAATACTCCAAACGCACTGAAATCTGGTACAGGAAATATTTATACACATTGTAATGCACTGGTATCTAATTCAGTTCAATTGTTTACATAACCTCAAGATGGCGGCTGTGCGAATTTTAAAATTAAGTTTTTATTTCTTGTGATGTAGTCATGCGATCGAAGTGAAAGTTTCAATAATGAACCTACCCAATAATTTTCCTAAAATGGTACATGACTCTATGGCCTATACATTTAACAATCCAACATGGCGACCATCCGAAATATTTAGACGGCTTTCAATATCTACGAATCTATTGTAGCAATCAAACTGAATTTTTTATTGTTCATAGGGGCTATGAACTAAAGTTCACTTATAGGACTTTAAATAACCTGGTGATCACAAATCCAACATGGCGGCGACGCGAATTATAAATATTCACATGGACGTTTATCGCAATTTACCCATCCGAGAGCAGTGAAACTTGGTACAGTAAATCCTTATACGAATGGTAATCCACTAGCATCTAATTTATTTCAATTGTTTCCATAACCTAAAGATGGCAGCTGTGCGAAATTTTCAAATCTCCTTGTAACTTCTAGTGTCCTAATTATGCGATTGAAGTTTGAATGCTACACGTACACAATAATCTTCATGTAACAGTACATAACTCGAGGACCTAAATATATAAAATCCAACATGGCGACCAGCCGAATTATTTATTCGGTTCTCAATATCTACGAATCTATTACAGCAATCAAACTGAAATTGTGTATGTTGATAGTTGCAATAAGTGGGCTATATGAAAATAGGCTGTATAGTTCTTCACGGAACTACTTGTTATACTTGTGGTCACACTGTCCTTATGCAAAGTTTCGACACTGATGTGTAACTATGTAACGGTCTGTTATTTCTTCACGCAAAATTATATCTCCCGCAGAGATTTTGATTGGTTCCTCAGTTTAGGGGCTGCGACAACGCGGTCATGTAACCCCGTGTACTTTGGGTGAGTGTAGAATCTGTCTGATAAACGGTGTGAATTGTGATGGCTGTATTAGTCTGTAATTCAGGTAAGGACTGCAGACGGTCAATTTCAAGCAGTAGTTCCTAATGTTGCTACCAGATACTACCATCAACGACACCTAGCTGTGAACTTGGCTACTAGATACCACCGCAACCAGCAACTCGCAATGAACGTTGGAACTTCCCCTCCAAAGGAAAGCATACTGAGGGATTTTTTTTTGGCCGGCTTTGAACCCGCGACCTTGGGCAGAGAAGTTCAGCATGCAACCAGTTACCTCACCGAAGCCGCTTCACACTTAGGCCGGTATTACACTATCAAAGAAATTTGTCAAAGATCTTTGATAAAATATCTTTTTATAAAAGATATGACAGTGTAATGGGGAAATCTTTTATAAAAGGTGGTTTTATAAAATTTCTTTTATAAAATGTATGAGCATCATGGTATCTTTGATAAAAGATTCAAACCAAAATGGCGGATCATAACAGCTGGAATATTACCACAAGAAATATGCTCATATCAGAGTGTGAAATGCATGAAATGTTACATAATATGTTACATGATGAATGGTATACGATGTAAAACATGAATAACAGATAGAAACAGTGGGTAAAAATAGCCGAGGCTATATCCGCTGCGCACAAAGGACGCGCATTTCAGGATATAAAGAGGAATTCAATAGTTACATAGGCTGAAATAAGCCGTGAATAGTAGTGCACTTTATGTTATAATATTTGTATTATAGTTTTTCAATTACACTTATGATAGTACTGTATTGTATGCCTCCCCCTTATTATTCCTGTTTTTCCAACGGGGTCGGGGATGAGATGCGATGGAAGTCTTTGTGGCGATGGTTTTTACGGCCGGGTGCCCTTCCTGTCGCCAACCTCATGGGAGGAGTTAATGAGAGATGAAATGAATGATGGTGAATGAAACTTGGCAAGGATATGGAAAGAAGCGACCGTGGCCTGTCAGAAGGTACCGTCCCAGCATTTGCCTGGTGTTGAAAATGGGAAACCACGGAAAACCATTTCAAGGACGGCCGACGGTGGGGCTCGAACCCACGCGTCTACCGAGTCAGTAGAGAGCTTGGCCCCATGACCTAATGCTGCGCTTTAGCCAGCGTAGCCACTGCTGTCGGTACACTTATGATAGTACTAACGAGTGTAAATAAGCACTTTATCCTTACCGGTACGTAACGAATCTAACCAACCATCACATTGCAGTGCCTAGTTAGCGGAATGGGTAGAGCGCTCGACTGAGTTTCGAGGGGACCTGGGATCCAATCCCACTCAAGGTATGATTTTTTACTTCGTATGTTTCAATTTTCTTTGCTCGGGCAGTGGTTTTTTCGAACGCCACCATCATTCATTTCATCATAATTATAAATAATTAAATATTAATGTAATTTTTCAAGTGCTCGTACTGCAGCTTGTTCACCAAGATTTTACTCGTAATACACTTTAACGTGGGCAACCCACCCATAGACGTTCACTTTATCTTTCCGTTTCATTTATATACCCTTATTGCCACCATAGAATTTCAACTACCGTAATACAGTAAAGTGAACAGGGAACTGTCCTTCGTCCATTTTGCTGAACTATGATAAAATATTTGATGTAGTGAAATGGTGTGATTATTTCTTTGTATAACTTTTATAAAAGTTCAGTTTTATAAAATACAAGCTGTACCCGGCATGCGTTGCAATGCCAATCAAAGAAAGTGTTGGCGTTGAAATTCTGTTTCTTGAAGTGCTTTTGGATACACAACATGTTAACTGCCTCTAAGCTATCGTAAAATGGATTTTCTAATTTAGGACCATTCGTGGGGGCATGCACAACAATTTTCAAAAGTTTCATCGCTGTCACTCATTTGTTGAATCTACTCGTACGCTACCTATTGTGAAATGGATTTACTAAGTCGAAACCCTTCCCTGGCGTGTACACAATAACTCATCTATGATTCATCGCAATCGGATGAATGGTATATGCACGTATACGGGATTTGTTTAAACGATTCGTGCGTTGTCACTCATTTGTTGAATCTACTCGTGCGCTACCTATTGAGAAATGTCGAAGCCCTTCCCTGGCGTGTACACAATAACTCATCAAGGTTTCATCGCAATCGAAGAATGTTATATGAACGCAATAGGGGATTTTGTTGAAACGCTTCGCGCTTCGTCACCCATTTGTTGCATCTACTCTTGCGCTACTTATTGTGAAATGGATTTACTAAGTCCCCTTCCCTGGCGGGTACACAATAACTGATCAATGTTTCATCGCAATCGGATGAATAGTATATGAACGCATACCTGATTTTGTTTAAACGATTCGCGCTCCGTCACTCATTTGTTGAATCTACTCGTGCGCTACCTGCTGCAAAATGTATTTACTAAGTTAGAAACCGTCACGTATGTGTTCACAACATCTCACCCAAGTTTCATCGCTATCGGACTAATGGGATATGAAGACATAGGGGACTGTATTGAAACGCTCCGCGTGTCGTCGTTCATTTGTCGAATCTACTCATGTGCTACCTACTGTGAAATGTATTTACTAAGCCAGAAACCTTCCTTGGAGTGTCCACCATATTTCACCCAAGTTTCACCGCTAACGGCAGAATGGTATATGACCTTATACGGGACTTTGTTGAAACGCTTCGCGCGTCGTCCCTCATTTGTTGAATCAACTTGTGCGCTGCATATGGTATAGTGGATTTACTAAGCCAGAAATTTTCCGTGACGTGTACACAACATCTCACCCAAGTTTCATAGCTACGGACGAATGGTACATGAATGCATACGGGACTTGGTTGAAACGCTTCGCGTGTCGTCGCTCATTTGTTGATTCTACTCTTGCGCTACATATTGTAATATGGATGTACTCAGCCAGAAACCTTCCCTGGAGTGTACACAACATCTCACCCAAGTTTCATCGCAATCGGATGAATGGTATGTGAAAGTATACGGGACGTTGTCGAAACGCTTCGCGCGTAGTCACTCATTTGTTGAATATAAGCGTGCGCTTCGTATTGTAAAATGGATTTACTTAGCCAGAAACCTTTCCTGGAGTGTACACAACAATTCACCAAACATTTATCACTATCAGACGAATGGTATATGACTTTATACGGGACTTGGTTGAAACGCTTCGCGTGTCATCGCTCATTTGTTGAATCTACTGGTGCGCTACCTATTGTAAAATGTATGTACTAAGCCAGAAACCTTCCCTGGAGTGTACACAACATCTCACCCAAGTTTCATCGCTATCGGATGAATGGTATATGAAATTATATGGGACTTTGTTGAAATGCTTCACGCGTCGTCGCTCATTTGTTGATTCTACTCGTGCTCTACCTATTTTTAAAGGGATTTACTAAGCTAGAAACGTTCCCTGGAGTGCACACAAAATCTCAGCCTAGTTTCATCGCTATCGGACGAATGGTATATGAACGCAAACGTGACTTTGTTGAAATGCTTCGCGCGTCGTAGCTCATTTGTTGAATCTACTCGTGCGCTGCCTATTGTAAAGTGGATGTACTAAGTCAGAAAATTTCCCTGCAGTGTACACAACATTTTACACAAGTTTCATAGCTATCGGACGAATGGTATATGAATACACACGGGACTTTGTTGAAACGCTTTGCGTGTCGTCGCTCATTTGTTGAATCTACTCGTGCGCTATCTACTGTGAAATGTATTCACTAATTTTGAAACCTTCACGTAAGTGTACACAACATCTCACCCAAGTTTCATCGCTATCGGACGAATGGTATATGAACACATACGGGACTTTGTTGAAATGCTTCGCGCATCGTCGCTCATTTGTTGAATCTGCGCGTGCGCTACCTATTGTAAAATGGATTTACTAAGTCAGAAACCTTCCTTGGAGTGTACTCAACATCTCACCCAAGTTTCATCGCAATCGGACGAATGGTATATGAACGCATAGGAGACATACATACCCACAGACAAACTATCACGTTACATTGATTTTTATATATATAGATTTGATAAAATTTCTTTGACAAATTTATTTGATAGTGTGATACCGGCCTTAGCCAGATGAAAATCTGAATCTGATCTCGTGCAAGTGCGTTGTCATGGCAACGTCTGATGGCACATCCCTCATCAATTTAGTAGTGTTGCCATGGCAACCACTGATAGCTCTTGGCATTTTCTTATAATTCCGAAATTATTTTTCTCATCCCTTGGCGTAATGGTGGGTCATATCAAAAATTCTTTCAGACAAAAGATTTAGGTAATTATTAGAGGAATATTGTCCATTTTGTACGGTTTTGATATTGTGCCTATTAAGAGAGATATGATTAATGCTTCCCGAAAAACCCACTTTTCCCCACCCCTTTGGTCAATGGTTGGTGCTGTAAGAAAACTCTTCAAACATAAATTTTTGGGCTTTCTCCGACACATAGTATGAACTTTGAACGGATTCGATATTTTACATATTAAGAGAGTTATAGCAATATTTCACTTTTTCGAAAAAAAAAGCCCCCCCATTTTCACCCCCTTCGACCGATTTAGCCTAGTAACGAACTCGGCCGAGATTTTATAAGTATACATATTCGGTAAAAAATTGAAAGTGATTGGTGCAAAATTACGGCAGTTATCGTGTCCACAAGAAAGTGATATACATATATATACATAAATTATGTATAAACTTTTGAACTGACGGTGGTTTTGGGGTCTGTGGGATGTGAAACGCGAAGATATGTCGAAATTTTCCGGAAGTCGAAACATGGTACCCATTGCAATAGTTAGCTTTTAATGAAATCTACCTAAAAAGGGCACCCCTGCCCTAGATAGTACAAGTGAGGTCAATAGGAACGATAACAGAGAGGAGCCCGACACAACTAAGTGAAAACAAAGCCTTGCTCAGCTGGAGGCCCCGTGGTCGCCAACCCACGCCTCACTGCGCTCCGCTGAGCAAAGCAGTTAGGGTACTCACCCCATCTGCAGCGTGCATGTGTGCTGATGACGTGAGGGTGCTCATAGCCAGACAGTACCAGGGTAATGAAGATATTCTTCACAGAGGATTTAGGAGAACACATTAAACAAACCATGAATCATTTCTGGAGGCGGTCGGTATCTTCCGGTGCTCCTCAAGTAATTAAATCACAGACGAGATAAGCCGAATGCACGCGAAAGGATGCATCTATCATGTTAGTAAGAAGTGGACTGTATTATCCACAGTAATATGAAAATCAGTTTATGACGAGTGAGGTCACAGGAACACAACAGTACATTATCTTTCCTCGTTATCTTAACAAGGACGTTGTCGTCTGCAGCCGGAAACATTATGTTGTAGACTTAAGGTGGCGTTAACTGGATAGTTGAACTAAACAGTTCCGTTTCTTAATATGCTCCTACCACACAAACTACAGAATCAATTGTTATGAAACTTTATCCACATTTACCTTAATAAAACAAAATAGTTCAGATACTCAAAAGGCAATATCATTCACAGTTACCAACATTACAATATAAATGAATTCAAAAGAAGCAAAATATTAAGCCAAAGGTACAATTATGACCTAACTAGAGAGGTGTGCCAATTATTAGTCTTACTGTAAATGATGAAAATCCACAGCCTGCTTCCAGTCTCCGATCGGGTCAGGAATGGAATGAATGAAGCCTCCAACTAGCGGCGAGGATATGAACTGTGCCGGCTGCCGAGGCCTGACGCACTCCTCTGGGGCAATGATTAAATGAATGACAGATGAAATGAAATGATAGTGGAGAGTGTTGCTGGAATGAATTGTTGACAGGGAAAACCGGAGCACCCGGAGAAAAACCTGTCTGCCTCCGTTTTGTCCAGCACAGATCTCACATGGAGTGACCGGGATTTGAACCACGGACCCAGCGGTGAGAGGCCGGCGTGCTGCCGCCTAAGCCACGGAGGCTTTTTACTTACTGTAAATAAATAATGTAAATCAGTCACACATTTATATTAAAAATCATTTTACGTTCGACGATGTCGAAATGTAAATATTATATGTCAGAAAACTGTAATAATGAGTGTCATTATAGTACTATTCTTCATTATGAAATAATTTCTCCAGCCAATCAGAGCTCATTCATTGACCAATTAGGTAAGGATAGTTTCGCACAAGCGCTCAAAATCCCACATGTCAAACATGAATTACATGATTTGAAAGTTGAAATTGAATATAGGATCAACCATTGTAGTTACAACCCCAAACACAAAGTCAAAATCAGCACGAACCTTTACGTTAACAAGAAAATACATATGCAAGAAATTTATGAATCAACGTCCAGAAGTTAGCAACACAGTATCCTTCTGTATAAATTACCGACATGGAAAATGCACCGTCCCATATGTTCGCGTAAATAAACTGGCGAAATGAGACAAGAAATTGCACTGTACCTTAATATCCCCAACCCCAAATTTATACACAGCGCATAGCTTTCAAACGAACGCTAGTTCTGATCGGCACTAGACATCATGCAGGCTGTAAACAATAGCATTGCAAAGCAAAGTAAATGGCCTCTGCTTTCGAAATTCTTTGACCCACGCATGCGCTCTGTTCAGTCAGCAAACCACCCAGCGCGCTTTGTTCACTAACTGAAGTTACTGAATCCCACAGATATTTATGAATATTTATTTTAAAACATATAATAAAGTTATAATTATCGTCGAGCATAAACAGTCGTAAGCAACTCGCCTATAATGGTAATTAAGACACTTGTATGGAAATTATAAAACTCGCTACGGTCGTTTTATGAACATAGGCCTACTCGTGTCTTAATTATTGCCATTATAGGCTCGTTGCATAATGTACTATTATTTCATTTTTATACCCTCTTTAGTGATGCTTTCTCTCCTAAGGACTTACAACTTATCTCATAAGATATTACGTCTGGGAATTTTCAAAATTGGAGATTCTGGGGGAAACCTGAGCTGGGTCCGATTTTTTTTAATGTGTAACATCTTTCCGCTCGGTTGCTGGATACTTTTAATGTATAACATCTTTCCACTAGGAGGCTGCATATTTTTTTTAGTGGGGGTGATTTTGTAAAAAGGGACGGTAACGGGACGGAAACAATGAGCACGCGCGGTGGCGGAGATTGGTACAACGACATACTGTCGGACATGTGGCTATGTGGAATGTAAATCGCATACGGTTTACTTCAAGGTTTTGAGGCCCCATTAAATATATTCCTACAATACATCATCTTCAAACTGTCGTTCCTTGGTGTGAAAATATTCATTATATTATATATGCTGAAAACAATATTATGATTTATTAAATCTTACTAGTTTTGCTGTATTCTTATTTAATGTAAGCACTCGAGGTACTGTCGGCCAAAATACAGCAATATGTGGAATGTATAGGCCTATAGCACACAGTTTACTTCAAGGTTTGGAGGCCCCATTAAAGAAATTCCTACAATAAATCATCCTCAAGTTGTCGTTCTTTGGTGTGAAAATATTCATTATATCATTGCTAAAAGGATTTGGCACAGGAGTTTTACAAGTAGTTATTTCAATGACCAACAGAGTTCACTGTAAACAAGGGATGTGCGCTCCCGGAAGACACATAGTAGGATAACATGCCACATGTTACACATCATATGCGACAACTGTATGGGCAGACCTTTTTTCTTTTCTCTAATTTTTACTTGATTTTTGAAATTTAAATTTTCATTTCTGCTCTAATTTTTATTTTGATTGTAAATATTCAATATTTGGGCAGCTTCGGTGGCGTAGTCGGTAGCATGCTGAGCTTCTATGCCCAAGATAGCGGGTTCAAACCCGGCCGAAGCCGTCGGATTTTTTAAGAGCGTTAAAAATCCCTCAGTATGCCTTCCTTTGGAGGGGAAGTAAAGCCGGCGGTCCCATGTCATAGATTTATGGCATGTTAATGAACCTTCCACTAATTACACCTGTGTGAAGCTAAATTGGATAGGTTAAAATGTAAACAACGCTCTTAGGTTTCTATGTTCGTTGCCAAGAGCCGACTGCGGTGGCGTTTAATAGCTGAGTTGTGAACTTGGCCTAGTAGTCGTTGACGATGGCGCTTGGCGGCAAAAGTAGGAACTATTTGAAAAATTCAAAGTTGCAGTACGTAAATAAAAAAAAAAGATAACACACACTATTACAGTCATCACAATTAACACCGGTTATCAGACAGATTCTACACACACCCAAAGTACACGGGGCTACATGACCGCGTTGTCGCAGCCCCTAAACTTAAGAACCAACCAACCAACTAAATATTCAATAGTCTTATTTTTTGATATTTTTTTAAAATTATCTATATATTTACTATTTTTAATTTCAACTTTTTAATTTTATAATCTTAATTTTATTATAATTTTTAGTGACCTTTATCTTTCATTTTAAATTTTAGTGTGTGTTATTTTAATTTGTAAATTTAAGTTTTATTTTATTGTTTAATTTTAATATTAATGTAGTTGAAATTTTATCCAGCACCATGAACCTAGACAGAAATAATATTTAGTTATCAGAAATATTACATCTACAAGATATTTTGTTGTAATTAGGCTGAATGTTTCAACTATTAGCACCTTCAATAACAGTCTACAAACTCTTTTTATAGTAGGTGGTTAATATATAGACCACTATTGTATAAAGTGCTTAAGTCCGTAGATAATTTGGCACAAATAACAACATCTGAAAATTTTGAAGGTCTTGGGTATTCCTCAGCCCCTTAAGTGCAATGGCTTTAGGGACGAACCAAAGATGATATAAAAAGTAGGTTCGCTCAGGCAAGGAAAGCATTTCTACAGAAAAGGAATCTGTTGATATCAAATAGATTTAGGTATTATAAAGTAATTTTTGAAAGCCTTTAGGCCTATCTGGAGCGTGAAACTAGGACTGTTGGTGCAGCAGAAAAGAGGAGCATTGAAGCGTTTGAATTGTGGTGTTACAGGAGAAGGAGGAAGATCAGGTGGGTAGATAGAGTAACAAATGAAGCGGTATTAAGACGAGTGGGAGAGGAGAGATGTTTCTGGTGACTGCTAATGAAGAGAAGAGATAGGTTGGTAGCACACATACTAAGACACCCTGGAATAGCAAGCTTAGTTATGGAAGGAAGGTTCGAGGAGAAGAACTGTAATGGGTAGGCCAATGTTAGAATATGTTAAACAGATTGCCTCAGATATAGGAAGTAGTAGCTATATAGAGCTCAGAACAGGGAGGCTTGGAGTGCTGCATCAAAACCAGTCAAAAGAGTGAAGACTCAAACAACACAGAAGTGTTCTAGAATCTATATGTAAAATACGCTAAGGTGTTGTTACACAAAACTTAAGCTCCTAAACCAGAGGGAGTTAGAAGGTGCGGTTTGTACCCAAATCTTCCAAATCGCCTCAATAGTACAGGAAAAATCTTGCATTTCTTGAAAATTCAAGGGAAATACATTTATTTGTTTATAAAGTGTTTTTAAACAAATAAACAAGCCGATAGCCCCTGGCAGAACTGTGCCGCGTAAAGCCGGCATAGCACTAGGGGCGGGCGGGTGGTCTGTACACATGGGGCGCTCACGACCCATTCTGCAACCAGCAGCAGTGAGGAATTGCTGTCTGATTTCATCAATATCGACAGTGTTTAAACAAATATAGGCTACATATTTATAGAAGCCCGCATAACAGTAAAGCCAGGCGGGTGGTTTATAAATATGCGAGAGTTCTCACACGGTACCAAAAGAAATCTATAAATACAATTATTTCAAAATTACATACTGTGTTCGATTTCTGAGAAATAAGGGAACTTACTTAATGGAAGCCCTTCGTATTTTATTGTGTATAATATCCCAACATTTGAACACCCTTCTAGTGGTAATCATGCATTTTAAGTATTAATGTAAATTCAACCCCTAATGCGTTGATCTCCCTGACACTGCCATGGAGGGGCCCAGGGGATGAGTGCTGTGTGGCCCATTCTTCAGAGTTAAGATGTATTTGACGCACGGAGTTTGGTTTGTATGACATGTTAATATGCACGAGTTAATCAAAGGAAGCTGGTCTGCCCGCCATAGTACACAGTGACAAATGAGGTTTTAATCTCACTTCATGCAGCAGGCTTGCCAACAGAGGAATTGATTCCCCCTCATGGTGGTGGGGAGACCATTAGGACTCCATTACGCACTGGTTTCGAGCGCTTGTTGGTTTTTCGTGTCCAGCTCTGGGGTGATTATAGTCACGAAACATGACAGTCGGATATTGTTCGTTAATGTCCGTGCCACTTCCTGCTCTTCCTTGTTCATACACCAGCGAGTACTGGATCACGTTCAGTGAAACAGATACTTGTCACTGACCTTATTCAAACACCAGAGAGTACAGGATCTAATCCAGAGAAGCAGATACTCGTCGCTGACCTTATTCATACACCAGAGAGTACAGGATCTAATCCAGGGAAGCAGATACTCGTCGCTGATCTTATTCACACACCCGAGAGTACAGGATCTAATCCAGGGAAGCAGATACTCGTCGCTGACCGTATTCATACACCAAAGAGTACAGGATCTAATCCAGTGAAGCAGAGTGAGTGAGTAAATATAAACTGTGCACAAAATGCTCCTTGTGGTGCAAATCTTATCAGATATTGTTGTAACTTCGTAGGATAGGTGCCAAAGATATAGTAATGTAAATTGTCTTTGGGTTGTAACTGCTTTGAGATTTAATATAAATTTTGATAGGTAGATTTAAATTAATAGTGCTGAATTTTCAAAAATATGAAAAAAAATTGGAAAAACAGTATCCGTCCAACACCAAAACCAGACCAATTATTGTTTCTATACAGTAATCTTAACTACATGATGAATGAAATCAGCTTGGTCAAACAAAAACTTAGATGGAAGGGACCGCTTTTTAATATAAAAATGTTCAATAACTCAAACACTTATGAAGCTGCTTAATTAAAAATTAGAACAATATATGCCAATATATGTAAAGAATTGAACTAAATTAGATGTCAGTGCATTACAATGTGTATAAACATTTGCTGTACAATGTTTCACTGCGCTCGGATGGTTAAATCACGAGAAAGGTCTATTTAAATGTTTCAACGTCACTTGGGCGGCATGTTAGTTTTGTACTTGACAGGTTTTTGAAAGTCACATAGTTGAATTTATAGTAGTGACCTTTATCTCCGTGCAAAATTTCAGGGTGATATCAGTAGTAGTTTCAGAGATATAGAGTGCCTGTGAAACATTTCGCACAGCCGCCATGTTGGATTGGTGAGACGTAATAAAATTTGAAGGGCACGGTCGGTGTCGGACTATGAAGTACTATGACCTTACCGAGTTTCATTGAAATCGCTCTAGCCGTTTAGATGTAATTAAGGACGGGGACACACACACCTACGGTATATGCACACACATACATACACACACACGGACAAAAGGTGATCTCATCAGCCTACTTTTTTTCATAATGAAAATAGGCTAAAAGTATTGTACTTTTGTATTCATTTCAGTGCTGGCGCCTCCATCATTCTGAAGTAGCGATCCAAGTACTTGAAAGAAGAAGCTATTCCAAAGACTATAAAGTTATTTCCAGAGAGATGAAGACCTGTTATGAAAGAACTGCTTCATGCATATTTCGCTTGCAAGTTTAGGATGTGTCACTGTAGCAAGTCGTAAGATTTACGAGTGTTACCACTTGTTAGGAACTCGTAATGAAGTTAATTACCCTCGTATCATGTGACGGAAAAAGTTTAATGTTTTAATAAATGTCTCAACACAAGTTGTGCAAATAAAATCCACTAACGAGTTTTCTGCCACCAGTGCCTCAACTCAAGACATGCGATGTGATGTGGAAGTTGGGCGTAGTACAGTCATCTCCTAAAGCAGGCGTTCTGTGTGCGCCACCCTCAAGCCATACCAAGTACCCGAGCACCATTGAGTGGAACATAATAATAAACAAGGAATAAAAGTTGTATTGGGACCGAATTATTTTGACTGATCAATCGGTATCACACAACAGGCCGGATATGGTGGTTTTCAGCGAGAAAATCAAGCCAACTACCTTGATTGATGTTGCGATTCCTAACAACAAGAATCTCCAGTCAAAATACATAGAAAAGATCAGCAAATACAGCGAGTTGGTCGACCCTATCAAAAGGCAATGGCATGTAGAACGGGTCAAGACCATACCTATCATAGTCTCTAGTACGGGCGTGATCCCAAGTACCTTGCTCCATGGCCTTGAAGAACTGGATCTGAATACGCAACTGTACAAACTAATGCAGAAGGCAGTAGTTCTATCAACAACCCGAATCGTCCGGAAGTTCATGGGTAGCGACATTCCAGCTTAGAAGTTGCTGTTTCAGCAACTATACTTTGGTTCCCTGAAGCCCGTATAGTTATGTTGTAATGTGCCAGCAATGTGTTATATGTATAATAATAATAATAATAATAATAATAATAGGTTCACATTTTGAAAACGATTGGAATAAAGTATAGGGAATGGAGGGTGAAATACAATCTGTAAAAAAAAAAAAAAAATACCAGACGGCCGTTATTCGAGCCGATGGACATGAAAGAGAAGCTGGTATTCAGAAAGGTGCAAGGCAAGGCTGCAACTTATTAGCCGTAATTTTCAATCTGTACAATCTGAAAAAGCAATGAAGAAAATTAGACATCTTAGCCGATTCACCACAGGATATGAATTAGGTTTTAAAAGGTTTGGACTCCGTCTTGAGGAACGAATTCATGATGAAAATCAATAAAAATGTAAAACAAAAACAAGATGTTCAGCAAAGAACTTATAGCCTACTTTCTCCTAAATGTATGGATATAATTATAATTCTTTGTCCTTATTAATGTGCATTAGCTAAGTAAAGTACAGAGTATCACTTTCACCGACTAGCTTGCCACGGTGGGTGAGTATATAGCGTCTCGGTCTACTAACCCCAAGATTGCAGGTTCGCTCCTGGTCGTGGTAAGTGATTTTTGAAAGGCAGAAAAAATACGACACGCATGTCATACGATGTTGGCATGTCAAAGAACCCATTTGAATTCAGTAGGCCGTGTTCATAATGGCAAAATTAATCTCGGGAGTTTCCGCCAACACAAAGTTCCTCATTTCTCTACTAGAAAGCACTATAGTGTTCAAGGGGCTTAGCTATCTAACCTCCTTGACTTTCATAGCGATTCAAGGAACAACAAATTTCGACATGCAAGCTACCCTCTGGGTGTCAAATTACAAAGCTTGTACCTGGCACCCGAGGCCATACGATATTATTATTATTATTATTATTATTATTATTATTATTATTATTATTATTATTATTATTATTACTGACTAGGAATATCCTGAACCAGCACCAGCAGATAGCGTACAGGTAACGGTATTATGTGGAAAATAAATAAATAAATTAGAAACACTTAGAAAATTATTGTTTTTCCTTTATCACATTGTCTCACAAACATGCAACTTCACTTTTGTTTCTATAAAGTGCGTTCAAAAAGTAACGAGCCGGAGGCATAATTACAAAAACCAGTACCTGTATGTTAGAAGTATTGGCCCTAGCTGTTGAGGCACTTGTCCCCCTGTGACACGAGGTGGTGAATGGCTGTCTCATAAAATTCCCTGGGCTGCGATGTGAACCAGTTCCGCACATACAGCTGGACGTCGGCGTCCGAGGTGAATCGTTGGCCCCGCAGAGCCCTTTTCAGGGGACCAAACATGGCGTAATCACATGGAGAGGGGTTTGAGCTGTATGGAGGGTGGCCGAGGACCTCCCATTTGAATTTCTGCAGGAGTGCCGCGACTGTGTTGGCCGTGTGAGGTCGTGCATTGTTGTGGAACGACCATGGCGGCTATGGCGTTCACTGTCACTCGGCGGTCCTGGGTAATGAGTGCATCTACCAGCTGGACGTTGTCATCGGTAATGCAGGGGGGTACCCCAGATCGGGCATCATCGACTAACGACACCCGTCCTTCCCTGAAGAGCTTGTGCCACGCCTTGACCCTTGCAAGGGACATGCAGTGTTCGCCGTACACTTGTGACATTCGGCGATGAATGTCCGTTCCCCCTACTCCTTCCGATGTCAGAAACCAAACAACACCTCTTTGCTCTTCGGTTGACGCCTCCATGTCACTGTTTGCAATGCGACTGGCAGCGTTGGACGATTGATGCATGCTGCTGCTTGGTTTGTATTGTCACGTGACGTGCACGCGTGCCCTCCAACGACGGGCTATGACCTTCCACGCTCTGGTCGGAACCACACCTCGTTACACACGCCACGATTAGCCGATGTAGTTTGTGCATTCCAGCCCCCGGCTCGTTACTTTTTGAACGCACCTTATATTTATGAATATTAATTACATTTGTTGATGAAGATCATAATGTGGCCAAAACCGGTACATTGGAAAACATTAGTCTAATAATACTGTAATTTAATGACTGAATGTATATTTTCGTTGTCTATTAAACTTTGTCAATAAAAATATCACTTTCTAGACATGGTTATTTTCCTGTCTCTTCGTCACAATAACACAGGTCATTACACAAATTCCACACACACACAAAATACATGAGGCTATATCACCGCGATGTCGCACCCCTAAAGTAAGCAACAACAAAACACGCATGCCTATTTGTCGTCCTCACTAATTTGTGTGCGGGTGTCTTGTATCTCTCTCCAACATCACCACGAGCGCATGCGCACTGTGACCTTCCAGGAACTTCGCCTAGAAGATAATTGCGTAATTGCTTAAAGTGTTACGCTATAAACAAGGTTTCGCTTGAATTAATTTACCATCCAGAAACCCAATGTTATTGTTATGGACAGTACTTGCGAGATCGCGTTGATAACAGCGATGATGACCGTATTTAAAGGGGAAAGTAGAACACTGCCTATTAAATATAAAAAGAAAATAAATATCCTTAACTCGAAAGATTGGAGACCTGATAGGCTAAGACAAGAGAGAGAGAGTAAATAGGAAATTCCAGGAATTCACTACAAAGGCATTTCGCCAACCACCATACGTGTACTTGGTTCACCTGCGTGCTAGCAAGCGGTGACCGGCCAGTTCCACACACTGACACTTCCACACACTGCCCAAAATACTGACACTTCCACACAGCCGTTGGACGTGGCTACCTGTTTAATGACTCAGAAATAATCTCGACTGACATTTCCACACACATCTCCCCTCTCCCCCAAGGCTACTAAGGAAAAGATCAAGTTGAAATTTGGCCTACTGTTGTTTAGCACTTTTAATATCTCTGAAATCTCATATTATATTCTTTAACTACTGAACTACTGTATAAGGTTTGAGGCAAAAATGTTTAATGTTGCCTATTCACAGAAAATGGAGAAGGTTAGTATTATTGTTGAACAAATATGACAAAAACCAAAAAAAAAAAAAAAAAAAAACTGACGAAGCCTAGAAAGCTGATATTAAACACGCCAAAATGATAACAACACCAAACTGATCGGTTTTGTTATTATTTTGCCAGCCCACAGCCTGGATAAAGTGTGATGGAAATCAGACTCTGCATTTATTTTATTTTGATGGAAATTACACTACATCACAATGATATTTACGAGACCGTGTTAGTAATGAAGTACTTAGACCGAGCGCTTTTCTTCACTCCAATTGAGTATTATGTTAAGGTGCATTGTCACAGGTACGGCCGTAACGATGATCACTGAAGCCAATAGTCTTTGGGGTGGGGGGATGTGTGTGGAACTGTCAGTCGGGAATATTTCTGAGTCATTAAACAGGTAGCCGCGTCCAAGAGCTGTGTGGAAGTGTCAGTATTTTGGGCAGTGTGTGGAAGTGTCAGTGTGGGGAACTGGCATGTAATCTAGCACGCAGCCGCCTAAGTAGTCTCCGAAAACTTATTGCAATTCTTGGCTACACCAAGGAAATTAATTCTACAGAGGAGTCCTTCCGTAAATGACGGAACCTCACAGAGACCGTGCGGCGAACAAATCGCGATGAGTCACCACCAGATAACTAGCATGTACCGATTACAAAACAGAGGGTCGGGAAGCTCTGGATGCTGTTATAGCATTGATTACATACGCAGCTGGCAAGGTACCTTAGTTGAGGTAATTAAGACTTGTGCTTTAATAAAAGCAAATTATCAAGACAATAGTGCCTGCCTGAACTGTGTCGCGTCGAGCCCGTATACCAATAAAGACGGATGGGTGGTCCGCTAGTTATTATAGTATATTCGTTCAGGTCCCTAAGGAGCACGTGGAACCATTAAATAGCACTGGAATTCTTCATCTTTTTGAACTTCTTATTCCCCCAAAATGTCTTCTTTCTTTCACCCTGGGCCTGCCGTCTTTCTTGTGTCCAAGAGTTTTTGAGTTTCAAGCTTTTCTCGGATGGATTCTTGGGTGCAAATCTATCGGTGTTGATCTTTTGTCTGTGTGTAATCCTTGTTGTAGCGATTGGCTCAATGCCGACTTCAGTAAGGTCCATTTGTGTATCTAATAGCCAGCAAATTTTGGTTTGAAATATTTTCTTAGTCAGACAGGTCCGCTAGTTACATTACATTACTTTGCATTACGCGAACCGGCCAAAACTAAGGACCACGCAAATATCATTTCATTTCCTTCTCATAGTTCTTTCTTCCTTTCTCTTCCTCCACACTTCCTTCATTCTTTCAGAGTGTTGAGCCTTTCTCTCTGCTGTCCATCTTCATCCCCTGCGTTCTCTCTTTTCTCCTACAAGAACCTTTATGTTCGAAAGTATTTCCCTGAATTGTGTTCTGTCTCGACAGTCGTCATCTGTAATTCGTAGCCTCCGGAGTTTTTCCTTTATCTGCTTGGTGTAACCCCCATGGCTCTTCAGATTATATATTTTATCAAAAATGTGTTTATATATTGTTGTTGGATCTATTCTAACCATACGTCCATAGAAACGTAAACGTCTTTTCCTAATTGTTGTTTCCAGGTCTTCCACCTGCACCGCCTTGTGCTTTTACGTTAAACAAAATATCAGAGGCATAAGGAATACAGTGGAAGCGAAAACAACAACTTAAACAGGATCGCTAAGGAGCGGGGAAAGGATGTCTCTTTCGATGCGTGCTGGGCCCAAGATTCCGGATCGAAAGAAAGATACTTTCTAAAAAAAGGAAACGAATGAATTGTTTAAAACAAATCAAAAGCGGAATTAAATTTATCTAATTGATCGAAGAACCCAGAAGCGTGTAGGTCGTGACTGCGTTACAGTACGAAGCCAAGACCGACGAAATCGAACGAGAGATGAGGGAACTTAAAATTACAAATGAAAGAGGACGAAACCAAAGTGAACTACTTACTAATGTATTTAAAGCAAACTAAAACAGGTGCGCATAAGAGTAAGGATTAATCTAAACACAAAATGAAAGGTAAACTTGAAGAGGTATTAAAATCACTTAATAACAAACAAAATAAAATTAAAATTAAAGATGGTACCTAAGAAAGGGGTACACAAAAACCATATCAAGAGAAAAGTGTATAAATGAACTTAAGCACAAACAAAGATGAAACAAGATTAATTATAATGTACTTACAATCAATGTGCAACTAAACCGTGAGCGCGACTCGATAACCAAAATTTAAAATAAATAAAAAACAAAAGATAGAGAGTATGGACGAGTCGAATAAGAGAACACCTCTACTTACGAGGATGACCTGGACTAGAATGCTCCGCGCCAAGAACAGAACACAAACGCTCATGATGTTGTGAAATCATGGGATAAGGGGGTGAAAGTGGTGGTGATGAGAGGGGTGCGTATGTAGGAAACGGGGGTGGGGATGACACGGAGTTACGTTATATAGCGAAGCCAGAGGAAGCAACACAAAATTAACACATAAAAATAAAGGAAAATGAGCATTACATTTAATTAATTGACATTACCGGGACAGGAAATGAAAGGAAAAATCAATCAGCTAAGAAATATGCTTTGAAGGAAAATATAGGCTTACATAGAGGTAGTAATGTCTAAATATAACGACATACGAAGAAACAAAGGAATTAAGGCATGGCGAATGGACAGTGACTAACACAAAGACCATCGCTCACACACTTTTCCTAAAACAGAGGGAAGGATCAACTTAGGAGGCGAAATGAGACATGGCTCCGTTACTCCAATGATACCTTGACCCAAAAAACAAACTCTGATACGACAATCAAATGAAAGATGCCTCGAAAGAGTGCACATCAATTTGTGACGTAATACAGAACGCTAGAAAGCCTCGCAGAAAAATAGCATATATTTCAGACCTGAGAGATTTGAGTAAAAATAAAACCGATTACATGAAAGGTAGGGATGACAAATAAACACAGAGGCTTCGCTAAACTAACGTAAACAAAGGCGAAAGGACTTGGGTTCATGGATCGAATTCACATCATCATAAGAAAGGGAAATTGTAAGTGAATCAAATGGGACATAAAAATAAAATAAAAAAATGGTTAAACTGAAATTCAAAAATGATAGCATGCCAGATAAATCAAGTGATCGAATCGTACTTACGCTTAGTTGCGTTGGGCACGGGCGAAAGCCCGACACACACGGCTGTGACCGTTTCACATGACGGTCAGAAAATGGAAGGGAGCCACCTTCTCTAAAGGAACGCAGTAACGCGTTCGAGAAAAATAAGTCGTAGAACACCCCCTCTCCAGAACATAAAGGGGGCCAATGGGAGAAGCAAAGCTTAGCAACAAGTTATGCTTCAACCAATGGTAAAACTGTGTCAGTAGGGGTGAAAAGTTTCACCATCTGGTGAAACATTTACGCAGAATTACAAAGTTTGAACGCAGTAGGTGAGACAGAGAAACGTATGTCACAATAATGCGACACGAAGGAAATGATGATAATAAATAATAATAATAATAATATGACAAAATATAATGAACCTGATAAAAACGGTTCACACCCCTTCATATATCTCCTTGTTGTATCTTAGTCTGTAGGTTCCCTGTACCACTTTTGGGCCATAAATCCTCCTCAATTTCCTCCTTTCAATCTTCAGAAGCTTTTCCAGGTTCATCAAGTTTGCCGTCTCCACACCATATAAGATCACCGGTTTTACCACAGCATTGTAGTGTTGTAGTTTGGCATTAAGGGAGAGGTTCTTTTTGTTGTATACATTTTTAGTGGAGAAGTTGAGATTTTCTAGTTTAAGTCTTCCGTTTTCCATCGACTCTTTGTCCAGTCCATTGTTGCTAATGATCTCTCCGAGGTATTTAAACCGTTTCGTGACCTTTACCCTCTCTTATTTCGTCTTAACTGTTTTCTTCATGTAGTTCTTATTGGTGCTCATTATTATTATTATTATTATTATTAGTAGTAGTAGTAGTAATAATATTATTTAACATTTCGTTCACGGCCTTAGTGGCAGATGACTTCGTAGTTCATCCCCTTAAAACAACAATAACTAACTCGTTCACGGCCCTTAGAGACCACGTCGAACAACTGTTGCATTCATAGAAGCATTCTTTCCCTAGCAGCCTCCTTTCCACCGTCCATCCGCTGGTTTTTTTTTTTTTTTTTTTTTTTTAAGGAAACTTGTTTATTGTCTTCATATATTTAAGGTACATAGGTGATTGTGAGGTGGTAGATGAATAACAATCATGGATATTGATGCGTTTATCACAGTTATACTAGTCTACTTAATGTTCAATGTTCAATCACTATCACAATGCACAAAACACTCACATGATGCGGGTGAGCTGCTGGGCATAGTCCCCCAGCCGGCGAGTTCTTGTAGTACAGCGAAGGCTCGTGAGGACACACTCACTTACCTCGGACAGCATTTCGAGTTCTGTATATGGCCCCGTAGTTTTCAGCACACAGTGCACATAGCAACCGAGGAGTAACACTACCGCACTGTTCAGTTGGGGCGGTTGAAGGCTAAATGTTGGTCGGATCACCCATTCAGGAGTGATGGAGGTAGTAGGACAGTTCATGAAGCTATTCAGGACCCGGGTGAAGCGGTTCCAGGTCGATCGAATCGGATCACACTGCGTAAATCGGTGCAGGATTGTATCCTGATGGGAACATGAAGTGCATAAGGCGTTCTCCACCATGTGAATGCGATGGAGTCTGCTGTTTGTTGGTATAAGGTCATGGATTACTTTATACCAACTTTCCTTCGCTGCGCTGGGAAAAATGCGATTGGAGACATTCCTCCAGGCTCGATTCCAGTTGACGATCAATGCGGATTGCATAATTCTGGGGGCAACATACTGTTGTGCCATGATAGAACGATACATCTTTTTCGTTGAGATAGACCTGATGACGTCTTGTGGCACGTAGCTGAGTTCAACTCTCAGATACCGGACATGAGGTGCATGATGATTGATATCATAATAAGCTGGTGGGTTCGAGAAGTCATGGGGACTACACCATCTCCGTAGGAAGTTATGTGACTCATCGGTCCCGAAGCCTGTAAGCAGTTGCAGGTGTCGTTTGAGGAATAAGGTTCTAGCTTTCTTTTCAACGTCGATGAGTCCCAGACCTCCCTGGGATTTATGCAATGTTAATGTGCTGCGTGAAAGAAGTAATAGAGCTCCTTGCCAAATAAACCATCCGACGGTGGAAATAATACGTGTACCCACCATTCTTGGCATAGGAAGAATTTGACTGAGATACCATATTTTGCTTAAGCTGAACATATTCACGTACATTGTTCGTTGGTGTAAGAGGAAGGAGCGGTACCGCACTTGTTGCAAGGCACCACGCACAGAATGTAGGGCAACGTCCCAGTTCTTTTTAATCATTTGGTGTACACTATTCAAGAAAGATATGCCTAATATTTTGAGTTCTGAGGCGATCGTTACCCACGCCGGGAGAACCCCTTGGACGCGGTCCAATTTCCCAATCCACATCGCCTTTGTTTTTCGTCGGTTCAGCCGCGCACCAGAATATCTCCCATACTCATCAAGGTCCGTGAACAATTGCTGCATGTCAACGGTTCGATCCACCCCAAGGGTGACATCATCCGCATATGCAAAAATACTGTTCTCCGTGCCATTGAAAGATGTATGGAGATTACAAAGAAGGGGTTCCAGAGATAGAACAAAAAGAAGCATGGACATCGGACACCCTTGCCTGACTCCACGATGGATGAGGAGCGGCCGTGTGAAATACCCATTTACACTCACTTTTGAAGATCCACCATGAAGAATTTTGCTCACGAGGGCAATAAACCGCATATCGAAAGATGTATGGAGATTACAAAGAAGGGGTTCCAGAGATAGAAGCCAATTGCTTGAAGAGTCGCAAGGATGTATTTATGGTTTACCCTATCAAAGGCATGGTCAAAATCCAGTGATAATAACAGTTTCTTCTTATTGCCGACCAGCGACTCACTAATGACATCGCGAATAGCACATGTAGTGTTGACAATGCACCTGCCTGGTACCCCACCCGATTGGTGGCGAGATGTGGCTTCCTCCATAAAGGCCTGAAGTCTCGTTTTCATACATTTCGTGAAGATCTTGTAGTCAAAGTTTAAAAGCGTCAGTGGGGGAAAGTCCCTGAGCTGTGTTGGTTGTGTAATTTTTGGGACTAATACCACCAGGCCATCTTTCAGGGTGTCGATATTTCGTCCAGGACGACAAGCATCATTCACTACGGCTGTAAGTTCATCGCGAATGGTGGTCCAAAACGTCATGTAGAAAGCTCTCCCCAGGCCATCAGGACCAGGACTCTTGTTTGGCGCACTGTGGCGTATGGAGGTATATATTTCTTCGGCGGTGATGTCCTGGGTCAAGCACTCTTGTTCTCTGTGCAAAAGTCTTCCTCGTACACCATCGAAGAACGGATGCTGGTGGTGAAGTGGGACTGGGGCGTCGTCTGTGTACAAGGACTGAAAGAAGTTTACCGTTTCTGTGATTAAGGTATGACTAGTCACCATTTGTCCCTCAGGTGTCATAATGCTGTTGATGTACTTCTGACGGCCTTTGCGGCACGCCCGTATAAAATGATAAACGGAGGGTGCCGCTGATGCCAGATGTTGATGATCTTGTGCTTGAAGTTTGAGTCCTTCCAATGCTTTGCGCTGCAGCGTGAGGAGCTGCGCTCGGATTTTCTTTATTCGGCGATATGTATTAGGGTTGGTAGGGTCTTCATTGTATAACTGTCGTAAACATTTATAGTAGAAATCTGTCGTCTGATGGATGTTGCGTCTTCTCTCGGCACTGTAGGCCTTCAATAACCTAACAGCTCTGGGTTTCGCATACTTCAGCCACCACTCAAGAGTATCTTGAAACCGGTGAATGTGGCGTTTCCAGTTATGCCATTCAGTGGCAAAGCTATCTTTCATGTCCAAGTGTGTCAGAATAGAATCATTTAACCTCCATGTTCCTCTCCCACGGCGAGGTCCCAATTCTGGTTGGCGAATCTTGCACAGATACGCACAATGGTTTGAAAACTCCACCGGGCATACATCTGTTTCTCTCACGTGTTCTTTCAATTCCCCGCTGACATATATTCTATCCAGTCGAGAAGCACCATTATGGTAGTAGTACGTGTAACCGGCTGACCCCGACGGTTTCAGTTCCCATGTGTCTTTTAAGCGTAACCCTTGTATTAACGCAGATAGTGCAGGGCAGCCCTGAAATTAGCCACTTGGGTCTTTGGGCGATAGCACTGCGTTAAAATCCCCACCGAGGATTATATTGCCGGTATGATTATGGAGAAGTGGGAGAATATCTGTGGTATAGAAGAGCCGGCGTTGTATCCTGGCCTGCGAACCAGAGGGAGCATATACATTGACAATCAAAAGATCTCGAATACGGATACTGATTCCGCGTGAGTTGACTAACTGGACTGGATCCGCATATGGTATATGGTCCTTAATGTAGATAGCTGTACCACGTTTGTGCTCATTGACATTAACTATTTTATCGTAGCCAGAGATGGTAAGGAGGTCTTCAGTAGCCACTTCTTGCAACAGAACAATATCCACATCTTGGTCTCGTATAAGGTTGCGTAAGAGCGACTGTTTACTAGCAGTTTGAATGCAATTTACATTGAGTGTCATTAGCGTGTATGTCAACAACATCGTCAGATAGATAGACATGTTTTTTTTTTTACCGAAATAAACAAGATGGAGATGGAGTGGTCTTTAACGCTTGTCGCTCGACTTCCCGCCTTGTAGTCGGGGGTCCCTGACACCCGCATAAGGCTTGTGCGTTCCCTCAATTGACGCCCGGATTGTTTTAGCTTTGGAGGAGGTTTTCAAAGGTGCCTGTTCTTTAGGAGTTAGTTCCTTGTTGTCCATGATCTCCTGGTCCCGTGACCCCGTCTCTTCTGTATCCATGTGTCTGGAGGGGTCGTCTTCTATTTCATCCGACCATCGTATACCAGCGGTCTGTGGTTCACAACTAACTATGGACTGGTTTGAGGGTGGCATATTGGTAGCATTGTCTCCTGAGGTCACGCCTTCTGTGACCGCATCAGGGCTGGCAGTGCTAGTGTCAGGTTTCTGGTCAGTTTTGGGAACTAGAGAATTGGCCGCCCTACCTAGACTGCCATTGGTGTATTGGCTAGTATCAGACAAACCTGGCAACGCTGGCTGCCCGTGGAGTTCCTGTTGTGATGTGAGAGTATGTTGTTGTTTACTAGTGGAGGGCAATGGCCCAGCTGGTTGCGGCGATAAGGCGGTGAAGTGAGAAGGCGACACGTCCATCGTGTCTTGTGCTACAGCTGACGTATCAAGTGGGGCAAGTTGTTCGGCAGAAATACTGACGTTAGATGAACAAGGTGCCGATAAGGCAGGCGAGACAATGTCACTGTCCTTGTTGGCTACAATTTCACTGAGAAGCTTAGGCCCGGTTTTATTTTCAGTTTCACCGCGCCTCACTGGGCATTCCTGTCTAAAGTGATCAGTGGCATTACAATAAAAGCATGATCGAGGTTGTCCATCATACACCACCTGTGCTTTGTAGCCATCGATAGAAATAATGGGTGGAATTGCAGTTTTTAGTTCAATCCGCATAGCCCGAATACCACTCAAAATATTGAATAGGTAGGTAGCTGACCATCGTTCGTTTCTAATTTCACGAACTTTCCCGTACTTACTAAAGTACGACATTATCCGGTCATTCGGCAGTTCAATGGGAAGGTTCATGACTCGGATTAGTTTGCTGTCAACATCCGCACAAGTTATAATTACCTCAGATATAGAGCCATTAAATTTCCGTACCTGGGATTTTCCGTTGGTACTGTTGAGGACCTTCTCCATCAGTAGTTTGCTGGTGAACTTGATGAAAACAGCAGCTTCCAGATTGTCTAGTTGAATGGCTTCTAATTGGTCCACGTTGAGTTTTAGGGTGTACTGAATCCACTCATGTATTTCTGCAGGGCCTGGTTTATTGGCCTTCTCGGGGAAAGCACATTTTATAGTGTTTTTCCTAATACTGTTGGTTGCCATTTTTACTGTACTTGAAAAGACTTGAAAGTTAGACACTCGAATACGTAACTCACAACGAAGCAGAGCGCAGCGAACCGGTCGCTGCCGGGGTTCAGACCGGACTGTCACTGTTAAGCTTGCCTACCTCGTGCAAGCCCTTGCTCAAGGGGTAACATACAGATTAACACTTTATAGGGCAAAAGACTGGGGGTATAAAATATTAGGTTTATTTTTTTGCACATTTGTAATTGGGGGTGATAGATGAGTAGGAATATGCAACAATTTTATGGGTGTGGATTCTATTTTATGAAATATGGGGTGGGAAATTATTATCCCACTGCCCACAACCGACAGTATGTTTTCTTAAATGAGCAATGGGGTAATAAACCCCTACCTCCAAATTATGATGAGACTGTGTTTTACGCTCTATAATTTAAAAAAAACATAACTCCCACGCATCACAAGGTCAGTGACCTATATCATCTTTGCCGAAAACTGAACGAAAAATATAAAAGTGATTTTGGAATGTAAAAAGTTAGTATATTCGAATATAATTCAATAATTTCAAAATAATATTTACTAAAAACACAGAAAATTAATTTTAAAAATCTTCTATTCTATGGCAAACACCCTGAGGAGGATAATTATTTGTATTCTAGCTTAAATGTATTTACTCAAGTGACCAAAACCATTATTAACATTGTATTTCAGTTATATACCAACGTTTACAATTCTCTTATCTTCAATAAAAACACCTTCTTCTGTAAAACAATGCATTTCCTTCACTCAACACAACCGAACTGGCGAGCACGTGCACTCTGGAGACCACTGGGATATATGCTTCCCACCTTTGTTTTCTGATGTCAGTATACATTATATTAATGGGATTTCAATATTTCTCTGCATCTAGCTTGTGCAAGCATGTGGAACTGCTTGAAATGAAAGAGGTGGGAAGATTCTCTCCCTAACACCGTTCTATAAATACGTGGTGGGAAGATAGTATCCCTAGGACCTATAAAGGGTAGCAATATTATGATTGTGACTGTCAAAGATTTCACACAAAAATAATTTCCGAGTAAACACACATCTTGCTATTTAAAGGGAAGTATTAAATTTTCGAAATTCATATCGTAACTATTTTTATCCATTCTCAGCCTAATTTCATTTATGAAAAAAATAGGCTTATGAGATCACCTTTTGTCCGCGTGTGTGTGTGTGTTGATGTGTGTGTATGCGTGTGTCCCTCCTAATAACTTCTAATCGTCTGGAGCGATTTCAATGACACTCGGTAAGGTCATAGTGCTATTTTGGCTGACCCCGACCGTGCCCTTCGAATGTTATTACGTCCCAACAATCCAACATGGAGGCTGTGCGAAATATTTCACCTGCATTCAATATCTCCGAAACTATTACTGATAGCACCCTAAAATTTTGTACGGTGATAGACGTTCACATATGAGACTTTCAGAAACCTGTTAACTACAAAACAAACATGCGGTCAAGCAAAGTTGAAACTTTTAAATAGATTGTTCTCGTAATTTAACCATCCAAACGCAATCAAACTTGGAACAGCAAATGTTTATACACATTGCAATGCACTAGCATCAAATTTAGTTCAATTGTTCCTATAACCTCAAGATGGCGGCTGTGCGAAACATTTCACCAGCATGCTATATCTCCGAAACTATTACTGATATCACCCTGAAATATTGTAGCCTACGGTGATAAAGGGTACTACTAGAAGTTCATCTAAGAGACTTCCAAACATCTGTAAAATACAAAAGAACATGGTGGCCAAGCAAAGGTGAAAGATTTGAATAGACTGTTCTCGCTATTGAACCATCTGAGCGCAGAGATATATGGTACAGTAAATGTTTATACACATTGTAATGCACTGGCATCTAATTTAGTTCAATTGTCTGTGCGCAATTTTAAAATTAAGTTTTTATTTCTTGTTTATTAATCATGCGATCGAAGTGAACGTTTGAATAATGGACCTACGTAAAAATCGTCATCTAATAGTACCAAATATATGGCCTTCACATATAAAAAAAGTCCTCTCGGCACGCCGGAAGGCGGAGGTAGATTTCACCGGACAAACTTGGGGATAGGCGAAAATAGGCAGAATATGCAGATTTTCGTAGAAGGATCAAACCTCATTTAATGCGAGAAGGTATTTTATAATTGGAGCTTAATTAACTTTGTTTTTCGTCATTTTATGCTTATTTTAAACATTTTATTGTCTTATGGGAACGGTAACCTTCTTGTAATTTGGGGTCCATTTTTATACTTGTGGTCACACTGTCCTTATGCTAGGTTTCGACACTGATGTGCAACTATGTAACGGTCTGTTACTTCTTCACGCAAAATTATATCTACCGCAGAGATTTTGGTTGGTTCCTCAGTTTACGGGCTGCGACAACGCGGTCATGTAACCCCGTGTACTTTGGGATGGCTGTATTAGTCTGTAATTCAGGTAAGGACTGCAGACGGTCAATTTCAAGCAGTAGTTACTAATGTTGCTACCAGGTACTACCGTCAACGACACCTAGCTGTGAACTTGGCTACTAGATGCCACCGCAACCAGCAACTCGCAACGAACGTTGGAACTTCCCCTCCAAAGGAAAGCATACTGAGGGATTTATGGCGCTCTTAGAAAATCCGACGACTTCGGCCGGCTTTGAACTCGCGACCTTGGGCATAAACATTCAGCATGCTACCAGTTACGTCACCGAAGCCGCTTCACACTTAGATGGAAATCTGAATCTGATCTCGTGCAAGTGCGTTATCTTGGCAACGTCTGATGGCTCATCCCTCATCAATTAAGTAGTGTTGCCATGGCAACCACTGATAGGTCTTGGCATTTTCTTATAATTCCGAAATTATTTTTCTCATCCCTTGGCATAATGGTGGGTTATATCAAAAATTCTTTCAGACAAAAGTTTTAGGTAATTATTATGGGAATATTGTCCATTTTGTACGGTTTTGATATTGTGCCTATTAAGAGAGATATGATTAATGTTTCCCGAAAAACCCACTTTTTCCCACCCCTTTGGTCAATGGTTGGTGCTATAAAAAAAAACTCTTCAAACATACATTTTTGGGCTTTATCCGACACATAGTATGAATGTTGAACGGATTCGATATTTCACATATTAAGAGAGTTATAGCAATATTTCACTTTTTCGAAAAAAAAAAGCCCCCCATTTTCACCCCCCCCAACGACCGATTTAGCCCAGTAACGAACTCGACCGAGATTTTATAGGTATACGTATTCGGTAAAAAATTCAAAGTGATTGGTACAAAATTACGGCAGTTATCGTGTCCACAATAAACTGATATACATATACATACATAAATTATATATAACTTTTGAACTGACGGTGGTTTTGGGGCCTGGGGATGTGAAACGCGAAGATATGTCGAAATTTTCCGGAAGTCGAAACATGGTACCCATTGCAATAGTTAGCTTTCTAACGAAATCTACCTCTGGTTGGTTCCTCAGTTTAGGGGCTGCGACAACGCGGTCATCTAACCCCGTGTACTTTGGGTGAGTGTAGAATCTGTCTGATACACGGTGTGAATTGTAATGGCTGTATTAGTCTTAATTCATGTAAGTACTGCAGACGGTCAATTTCAAGCAGTAGTTCCTAATGTTGCTACCAGGTACAACCGTCAACGACACCTAGCTGTGAACTTGGCTACTAGATGCCACCCCAACCATCAACTCGCAACGAACGTTGGAACTTCCCCTCCAAAGGAAAGCATACTGAGGGATTCTAGTGCTCTTAGAAAATCCGACGACTTCGGCCGGCTTTGAAACCGCGACATTGGGCATAGACATTCAGCATGCTACCAGTTACGTCACCGAAGCCGCTTCCCACTTTATCAGACGGCTTTGGTGGCGTAGTCGGTAACATGCTGAGCTTCTATGCCCAAGATACCGGGTTCAAACCCGGCCGAAGCCGTCGGATTTTTTAAGAGCGTTAAATATCCCTCAGTATGCCTTCCTTCGGAGGGGAAGTAAAGCCGGCGGTCCCATGTCATAGATTTATGGCATGTTAAAGATCCTTCCACTAATTGCACCTGTGTGAAGCTAAATTGGATAGGTTAAGAATGTATACAACGCTCTTAGGTTTCTATGTTCGTTGCCAAGAGCCGACTGCGGCGGCGTCTAGTAGCTCAGTTCTGAACTTGGCCTCGTAGTCGTTGACAGTGGCGCTTGGCGGCAAAAGTAGGAACTATCTGAAAAATTGTTAGTTGCAGTACTTAAATAAATTAACAAACAGATAACACACACTAATACAGTCATCACAATTAACACCGGTTATCAGACAGATTCTACACACACCCAAAGTACACGGGGCTACATGACCGCGTTGTCGCAGCCCCTAAACTTAAGAACCAACCAACCAACCACTTAATCAGATGGAAATACTGAATCTGATCTCGTGCAAGTGCGTTGTCATGGCAACGTCTGATGGTCCATGCCTCATCAATTTAGTAGTGTTGCCATGGCAACCACTGATAGCTCTTGGCATTTTCTTATAATTCCGAAATCATTTTTCTCGTCCCTTGGCGTAATGGTGGGTCATATCAAAAATTCTTTCAGACAAAAGTTTTAGGTAATTATTAGGGGAATATTGTCCATTTTGTACGGTTTTGATATTGTGCCTATTAAGAGAGATATGATTAATGTTTCCCGAAAAACCCACTTTTTTCCACCCCTTTGGTCAATGGTTGGTGCTATCAAAAATCTTATTGGACATACATTTTTGGCACTTATCCGACACATATTATGAACTTTGAATGGATTCGATATTGCACGTATTAAGAGAGTTATAGCGAAATTTCACTTTTTCGAAAAAAGCCCCCCATTTTCACCCCCTTCGACCGATTTAGCCCAGTAACGAACTCGACCGAGATTTTATAGGTATACATCTTCGGTAAAAAATTCGAAGTAATTGGTACAAAATTACGGCAGTTATCGTGTCCACAAAAAACTGATATACATATATATATACATGTATATATACATATATATATATATACATAAATTATATATAAACTTTTGAACTGACGGTGGTTTTGGGGTCTGGGGGATGTGAAACGCGAAGATATGTCGAAATTTTCCGGAAGTCGAAACATGGGACCCATTGCAATAGTTAGCTTTCTAATGAAATCTACCTAATTCAACATGGTGACCATCCGAAATATTTAGACGGTTCTCAAAATCTATTAATCTATGATAGCAATCTAACTTCAATTTTGTATGTTGATAGAAGCTATGAACATAAGTTCACCTATGCAACTTTCAATAACCTGGTGAGCACAAATCCAACATGGTGGTGACGCGAAATATAAATATGTAAATGGACTTTTCTCGCAATTTAACCATCCGTGCGCAGTAAACCTTGGTACGGTAAATGCTTATACAAATTTTAATCCACTGATATCCTATTTATTTCAATTGTTTTTATAACCTCAAGATAGCAGCTGTGTGAAATTTTAAAATCTGGTCTTCATGTCTTGTGTCCTAATCATGCGATTGAAGTTTGAATACTGCACCTACAGAATAATCTTCATGAAATGATACGTAACTCTAAGACCTACATAATATAAAAATCCAACATGGCGACCATCTGAAATATTTAGACGGTTCTCAATACCTACGAATCTACGAGTACAGCAATCAAACTGAAATTTTGTATGTTGATAGAGGCAATTAACGTAAGTAGGATATATGAAAATAGGCTGTATAGTTATTAACGGAACTACTTACTCAAAATTTGCTTCTTGCTTTGTGCTGATGTTCACCGTTTCCCTCATATCTCCCAAGTGATTAAGAATGTTTTGACTTTTCTTCCTTTAAATTGGATGTTGAACTTTCAGCTACAAAAGGAAACTCACACATTTCCACATTGTTAAATAATTAAGCGTTATTATTTCATTTTATTGTGAGCAAACTCAAAATATATTTATAACGTTTTATAGAAAGACTAATAAAAGCCACAAAGATTTGAATGAGTTTCATTTTGCAGCTGAAGAATTAACACCTACTTTTAAAAAACATGGCATTTCCTAAACATCCGAACTTTACGTGATACCCAAATGGTACAATATTGATTATCAGACCATAAGTAGATTTTTGGCAGAGGTGGGAATTGAACCTGGACCTCTGAGGTGACAGTCAAGAATCTTAACCACTGCGCCACGAGGTGGCTGAATCTAATGAGGACATAACAACACATGCCAGAGGTCAAGTTCACCAAGTACAAAGGACATTCTCCTAATGTTCCGTTATGTTGCGTCTGACATTTAACAATTTGATTCCTAGTTAATGAGTTGGTGAGAGTGATTAATGATGGTTTAAATAAGACGGCCCTGCCCTCTGGTGGAGTGGGAGAAACATTGTGATCGTATTTATAGCACGGTAAATCTAACAGTGTGAGGAACTGATCAATCTGTGTCTTAGAGGAGACTTTGATAACTCCGCAGGGCTTGAAATATACAGAGACACCTCAGTGCAACAGACGAGTTCATCTCACCGGTTGTGTTGAGTCAACTGCAGTATTTAATTTCTCTTGGCTATGGATGGATTTTGAAATGACAAATGATACCAGCTGGTGGTAAAATCGTGCAAAACTATTGTAATTTTGGTGTGAACTATTTTTCGTAAAACCATATGTGTTTTGGTGATGCATTTAGGCGGTAGTGATAGTAATGAAGCATATTATTAGACTTATCATAATGCAGTTTAGACAAGGTATCGCGGATTTAGCCCTAGTACCAATAGTACTAAAAGAACTTTAAAAAGTACTAAATACAAATGTCTTTCTAAAGTTGTAAATTTCAAGTATTTAGGTGAGATAATCCAACCTAACGGACTCGACAAAGAAGGAAATCATGAGAGAGACAGGAAAATGGAGCTTTCTTTCCAAAGCAAAGCCAACTCCATACAAGCCATGGAGGACCTGGGAGTAGCGACGGGTAGAGGCTTCCACTTTTTGTGACATCGGCGCTGGATGGGATGTAGTTGTCAGCTCCATGCCCAGCCGTCTTTGCTCCCAGGAATTACCCTGGTACTCATTTCTGGCTAGGCTGAGTGAACCCCAGGGCTATTTGAGTTTCCGAAAGTCGTAGTTTGTTTCCCACTCACTCACCCACTCACTTTCAGTTAGAGACTAAGCGCCTCTACCGACTGCGCCACGCAGCCCCTCAGTATAAACTCATGTAGGCCTATATTAAGAAGAATGTTATGCATGTTCACGTTGTGTGCTGCCATCGTGGAGGTACGGATTCTATTCCTTGTTCTGCTAAAAAACTCAATATTCATCTAAGAGTTAGAATGGGGTATACTTAGCATCGTGAGGCAGAAATGAGAATAGGCGAGTTAGATTCCTACCTCAGACATCCTGGTTTCTCACTTTTACCCTAGGTAAATGCTGGGCCACGGCCGTCTCTTTCCCCAATTTACAAATACACACACCACATTAACACAGGTTGTCACACAAATTCCTCCTCCCCTCCCCCCCCCCCCCCCCAACAAACACACAAATACACGGGGCTGTATAACCACAATGTAGCCACTAAAATAAGCAACAACCAAAGCAACATCTGTTCCTCCTCACGCAGAGGAATACTTTGGAACCTGGGGGGGGGGGGGGGGGAAACTGTGAAAAGTCCAGTGTCCCCATCATTCCACGGGATGTACATCTATGTAACCTTGTTTGACTATTACAATACAACCCCTGTAACTCAATTAAAATGTAATGGTATTTCAACTGACTTTATTAGTTACACTTAGGTTATTTAGTGACCGCAATTGATGTTAATTATTGCTGCCATTTGTAAACACTCATCGCCTCATTAGTGTGACTGTCCCTCGTTGAATGCTCGCCCGTTACTCGACAAAATTAAAACTAATTAAAATAGTCGAATATTTTAGCGACATTCCGAGCACAACGGTTAGGATTCCCTGACTATTCAACTTTGGGAGAATGGGATTTGTTAATGGAAAACAAGATATTTCAAAAGGACAAAGTGAAGAAATAGAAACACTCACATGTCATTAGCTTTGTTTCATTCCAATAGATCGTTTTTTCTTTTAGGGGAAGAAATGCATCTATGCACACTCCTGAGTGGCAGACTACCGACTAAAACACCCCCCGTTACTTCTGATCACTAGCCTGGAACTGTTTATCACATTACTCCTGGCTAGAGCCATTTTATCTTTGCCCGTAGGGCACTCTTCCGTAGTGAATTATCTTCAATGTCGATCCAGATCTGTCTACTTTTTTCGGAGGATATTTTCAACAAAACTTGCTACCAGCGTCCAATTTTTGTCATTTTGTAGCATCACCACAACAATATTGTCAGAAGATATCTCTACCTCAATGTGCTCTTGAAGAGACTGTCTATTTTGGACCCACCGTGCACAAGAGAAGAAGGGGAGATTTGTATTATCTAGCATTAATACACTAGATGCAATTTGGTGAATCCACCTTCCTCATCTCCTTAAGGTAAGAACAGAAGTACCCAAGCCCAGTCTAGAACTGAGTGAGATAATAATCAACCTCACCATGTTTCCTCTCTGTCCAAACCTGCACCTGAGGGATCATTCTCGTAGTCCACTGGCTTCATTCTCCTTGCTCCCGTTTGAACTACCAATTATGAAAGGTTTATACTCTTGCTGTTCGTCTGGCATTTTGTAAACCTACCTCAGATTTCCTCCAGTAAATGTACTTGCGTTCTTTTGCAAGAAAAGAAATTGGAATAATCCCGGCAACAACATGAACTGCTTCTTCAGAGACCGTGAGGTATGCAGATGCCACGCGCTAAGCACCCCACCCCTGCACTTGCGTTAGTGATTTCCTATAAATTTACTTATCCAGGGCATCCGCCCGTATTTCCGCTCCATACAACAGAACTGAATGGATGGCTGTCATCAGCAGTCGCCTCATTAGATGTTGGCCCACCAACATTGGCCATGAACCGACTATAATAATATTATTAATAATCACGATACACTTATGAAACACTGATCTTTTGGGGCATATCACTAATATTAAAGATATCCAAAAACAAGAAAGACAAATCTTGGCGAAGTTTGTACTGGGGGAATTTGGATCAAAAGGAAATCTTTATCAGCATTCGGAGAAATTCTCGGACACATTCAGGGAAAGACGTTTGAAATTTATGGGCATATTCTCAGAATGAGTAACCACAGGCTGACTAAAAGAATTCTAAATCTTACTCCCAGAAATCTAAGAACAACTGGCTGCTTGAAGTTGAAAAAGACCTTCAGGAAATAGACATCACAAGTGATGTGGCACTGGACAGATCTAAATTCAGACAACTAGTTGACAATCATCAATTTTCAGACCACCCAAACACTGCATCCAACAGAACCTGGACGGAGGAGCGCAGAAAGAGACATAGCGAGAAGATGAAGTGATTTTGGGAAAACAAGAAAGCAAGATCAACTAGATCGGTTCAATCACTCTCCTTTATAAATAAATATAATAGTAATAATAATAATAATAATAATGAGACGCCAGGGTGCGGGAATTATTCTGCGAAGGGGATCTTTAACGAGTCAGTAAATCTACTGACACGGTTGCTTCAGAATTAAGCATCCTTAAATGCCAACTCATTGTGCCAGGATTCAATCCCCCTATATTGGCCTCAGCAGGCGAGAACGTTATCGCTGAGCAACTCCACCAGTTATTGTAATAGAGGAGGTGTTTCTAAACAGGAATACCTGGCAGCTTCCCATGGTGGTCAGTGATTTAACGCGCACGACTACGCCGCAATGTTGTTTATTTATATACAGTATACCTTTCTTTCTTTCTTTCTTTCTTTCTTTCTTTTTTCTCTATATCTGTTTTCGTTCGTTCTTTTTTATTTATTTATTTACTTATTTATTTCTTTTTTTCTTTTTTTACTTTATATTTTTCTTTCTTTCTTTCTGTCTTTCTTTCTGTATTTATCTCTTGCTTACTTTCTGTCATTCTTCCTTTCTTTCTTTCTTTCTTTCTTTCTTTCATTCTTTCTTTCTTTCATTCATTCATTCATTCATTCATTCATTCATTCATTCATTCATTCATTCATTCTTTATTTATTTATTTATTTATATCTTTATTTCTTTATTTGTATTCTCCTTTCTATACATCTTTTTTTCTCTCTTTCTTTCTTTTATTTATTTATTTATTTATATAATTATTTAGTTAATTTTTATTAGTTGTTAAATTAGGGCTCTTGTGTCTATAAAGAAATACAATACATGATGAGTGAGGATGTAAAGTACAGCAATTCCTCAGTATCGTAGCATGCTAAGAATGAAGATGAATAACATTGATGGTCATAAATTGGAAAAAAATCAGCGTAGGAGTGAAGTGAAACCTATCAGCTAGGGGAAGAGACTAACTGTTATGAACAATAACTGTGATTCTGCTGATGAGAATGGGGACTGGTTGTTCACGTTATAGACTATAAATGGCATAGGTCTTCAATCAGCTTCTACACACACCCAAGCACAGGGGCTACATGACCACGATGTCGGAAAGCCCACAAAGAATCTACAGCAACTTTTTATTCAAACATTTCGAGAAAAAAAAATCAGTTTGGAGATGAAAAACGTTCACTGGGAAATATTGACTCAACAGCGTTCTTTGTTCCCCCCAAAGAAAGTAATTGTTTTCCTTTTTCAATACTGAGACTAGGAACTATTTCACAAATTGAGATCAAAATCTTAGTCACATCGCGCGAGTGCAGGTTACTGCTCCCTTCACTCCTGTTTGGTTCCTGCACCGTTTTAAGGAGGGCATGCATTAATAAATCCCAACCTGTAATTTATTTATTTTCACTTTATGCGTCTAACTCTATTATCGGCACAACACCGTGTTGACTTACGTTGATTATTGTTGTAGTGGCGCTCCGCTATTGTCCGTCCAACCGTAATTATGGGTCACGGCTCAAGATACGGTCGTGTGTACAGAGAACGGTCAATTTGCTGTTGAAACTAGCATGGCCGGTCACAGTAAGGCACCGCTTGTTGCCGCCTCAGGGCTGTCCACTACTGCAGTTAGCCTGCGTAGTCGGCAACCATTCAAGCATCCGCACAGCTAGCATCCAGTTCCACTGTGTGTACAGTATTCGCACGGTGGAAGGAGACTGTTTGTAAGTGGCATTGAGGAAATCTTGTTATCTTGTAGATACAAAAATAAATAGTTCTATTTCGGGGAGTTATCACTAGGGACCGGACATTTATGTACTGAAAACGATTAAAATATGCATGCAATAATTATGCACTGAACATCTAGAAAATATGTATTAAAATTGCCTATCCCTCCCAATATTCCCCTCCCTTCCCATCCCTCATGAGGTCCCTGTTCGCTTTGCAGGTGAGGCCACCTGGGCGAGGTGCTCGTCCCACCTCCCCAGTTGTATCCCCCCGACCAGGTGTTTCAAGATCCAGGACACTACCCTGGTGGCGGTAATGGTGGGATCCCTCGCTGAGTCGGAGGGAAAAGCCGACCTGGAGGGTAGAACGACTAAATAGAAAACTATTTTATCTTATAAAGGTAAATGTGGATAAAGTTTCATATCAATTGATTCAATAGTTTGTGTAGTAGGAGCATATGTATTCTGCTGGTGAATACTGTGCTCCTGTAAGATTGATGTCCAGCTTAATGCAGCCATGAAAGTTATCAATGGGACTGTCAGATCTACTCCCATTCAGTGGTTACCTGTCCTAACTAATATTGCTCCGCAAGATCTAAGGAGGAGAGCAGCTAAGGTAAACTTGCTGAAGAAGATCACATCTCAGAACAACTCTTCCTTGTGCGATGCCTTACGATATCCACAAACAACTCGTCTGAAATCACGCAAGCCATCCTGGGTTGATTTGGAGAGTGTCAGTTCTTTCAACGTGACCTCCAAATGGCGACAGCGCTGGCAAGAGCATCCACCCAACAATGCTTATCTGGCTCAAGATCCGACAAATAAGGTTGAGAGAACCACGACAAACCTGGTCGAAGCTGAACCGCATTAGGACGGGTCAAGGGATGTGTGGTCATACCTTGAAGAAGTGGGGTTTCTGTTCATCTGCTGATTGCGACTGCGGAGCGGAAGACCAGACGATGGACCATATTGTTAAGGAGTACCCCCTTCGAGCATTTGACGGTGATTTCAGGAATCTACACCAAGTGACTCCGAGTGCTCTGGACTGGTTGTCAAGTTTGGACATTTCCATTTGAATGATACGTTTGTATACTTGTAAAGCCATGCGATATATTTATTAAGGAACTGAACTATATTGTTCAACTCTTCAGTTAGCGACGCCTTAAGATCGCAATTAACACTCTCCGAGGATAGGCGGACAAAAGCTCGCTAACCATCAACAATAAGGTACTAACACAGAAGTAATGACATTCATAAGGGAAGGAAAACTTGCAAAAAACGACGTATTCATCAATAGAAATGAACAACTGGAGATCGTGTCATCATTTAAGTTTCTAGGCAACGACAGCATCCAAAGTAATGTACGAGATCCCCAAGCCATATAACCTCTCAACGAGCACTGCAATGGTAGTAACCTAGCTACATACGGGATACAGCTAATATAACTAGACCTAACTGTTGCAAACATGAAAAGAATACAGAACATGTAGGCCAGGTACTTGAAACGGATCCTACAGATCTCAAAATTTAGAGGAAACCGAATGGCATATATTACAACAAATGAAACATTCTTCCTGTAAGACACCAAGCAAACCTTCAGACTATCAGATACTGCCGCATCGACCGCCGCCCTTGAGGATATGAGCCAGAAACCCCAGCAGATAAAAACAGATGTAATGAGGACCAACCAATTGTAGGGCCCAAACTACAAAGTAGGTAATGTCTACAGTATATGGGTTCCAGGCGAAAATATGCCAGATTCCATGACCCTGACGAAGGATGTATCTGTCATCTCTGCGGCATGACCTGCCCTAGGTACCATCTGATGAGCTGTACAAATAAAAGGGGAAAAAACGTATCATCACACATGCGGCTTCGGTGGCGTAGTCGGTAGCATGCTGAACTGCTATGACCAAATCGTCGGATTTTTAAGAGCGTTAAAATCCTTCAGTATGCCTTCCTTCGGAGGGGAAGTAAAGCCGGCTGGCCCATGTCATAGATTTATGGCATGTAAAAGATAATAATAATTATAATGTTATTGGTTTTGCGTCCCTGTGGCTTTTAGAGACGCCGGGGTGCCAGAATTTAGCCCCGAAAGGGATCTATAACGTGCCAGTAAATCTACTGACACGGCTTCCTCGCATTTGCGCACCCTCAAATGTCAGCTGACTGCCCCAGGATACGAACCTACAATATTGGGCCCAGCAAGCGAGAACGTTACGCATGTAAAAGAATTTACCACTACAATTGGTAATGTGTAGCCAAATTTGTAGGTTATATTTGGCTGGTTAGAAACGCTCTATCAAGTTCCAACGTGACAGTGGCACCTTTAGTGGTTGGTTGTTTCCTCAGTTTAGGGGCTGCGACAACGCGATCATGTAGCCCCGTGTACTTTGGGTGTGTGTAGAATCTGTTTGATAACCGGTGTTAATCGTGATGGCTGTATTAGTGTGTCTATCTGTTTTAGGTAGATTTCATTAGAAAGCTAACTATTGCAATGGGTCCCATGTTTCGACTTCCGGAAAATTTCGACATATCTTCGCGTTTCACATCCCCCAGACCCCAAAACCACCGTCAGTTCAAAAGTTTATATATAATTTATGTATATATATATATATATGTATATATATATGTATATCAGTTTCTTGTGGACACGATAACTGCCGTAATTTTGCACCAATTACTTCGAATTTTTTACCGAAGATGTATACCTATAAAATCTCGGTCGAGTTCGTTACTGGGCTAAATCGGTCGAAGGGGGTGAAAATGGGGAGCTTTTTTCGAAAAAGTGAAATTTCGCTATAACTCTCTTAATACGTGCAATATCGAATCCATTCAAAGTTCATAATATGTGTCGGATAAGTGCCAAACATTTATGTCAAATAAGATTTTTGATAGCACCAACGATTGACCAAAGGGGTGGAAAAAAGTGGGTTTTTCGGGAAACATTAATCATATCTCTCTTAATAGGCACAATATCAAAACCGTACAAAATGGACAATATTCCCCTAATAATTACCTAAAACTTTTGTCTGAAAGAATTTTTGATATGACCCACCATTACGCCAAGGGACGAGAAAAATGATTTCGGAATTATAAGAAAATGCCAAGAGCTATCAGTGGTTGCCATGGCAACACTACTAAATTGATGAGGCATGGACCATCAGACGTTGCCATGACAACGCACTTGCACGAGATCAGATTCAGTATTTCCATCTGATTAAGTGGTTGGTTGGTTGGTTCTTAAGTTTAGGGGCTGCGACAACGCGGTCATGTAGCCCCGTGTACTTTGGGTGTGTGTAGAATCTGTCTGATAACCGGTGTTAATTGTGATGACTGTATTAGTGTGTGTTATCTGTTTGTTAATTTAAGTACTGCAACTAACAATTTTTCAGATAGTTCCTACTTTTGCCGCCAAGCGCCACTGTCAACGACTACGAGGCCAAGTTCAGAACTGAGCTACTAGACGCCGCCGCAGTCGGCTCTTGGCAACGAACATAGAAACCTAAGAGCGTTGTATACATTCTTAACCTATCCAATTTAGCTTCACACAGGTGCAATTAGTGGAAGGATCTTTAACATGCCATAAATCTATGACATGGGACCGCCGGCTTTACTTCCCCTCCGAAGGAAGGCATACTGAGGGATATTTAACGCTCTTAAAAAATCCGACGGCTTCGGCCGGGTTTGAACCCGGTGTCTTGGGCATAGAAGCTCAGCATATTACCGACTACGCCACCAAAGCCGCCTGATAAAGTGGGAAGCGGCTTCGGTGACGTAACTGGTAGCATGCTGAATGTCTATGCCCAATGTCGCGGTTTCAAAGCCGGCCGAAGTCGTCGGATTTTCTAAGAGCACTAGAATCCCTCAGTATGCTTTCCTTTGGAGGGGAAGTTCCAACGTTCGTTGCGAGTTGATGGTTGGGGTGGCATCTAGTAGCCAAGTTCACAGCTAGGTGTCGTTGACGGTTGTACCTGGTAGCAACATTAGGAACTACTGCTTGAAATTGACCGTCTGCAGTACTTACATGAATTAAGACTAATACAGCCATTACAATTCACACCGTGTATCAGACAGATTCTACACTCACCCAAAGTACACGGGGTTAGATGACCGCGTTGTCGCAGCCCCTAAACTGAGGAACCAACCAGAGGTAGATTTCGTTAGAAAGCTAACTATTGCAATGGGTACCATGTTTCGACTTCCGGAAAATTTCGACATATCTTCGCGTTTCACATCCCCAGGCCCCAAAACCACCGTCAGTTCAAAAGTTATATATAATTTATGTATGTATATGTATATCAGTTTATTGTGGACACGATAACTGCCGTAATTTTGTACCAATCACTTTGAATTTTTTACCGAATACGTATACCTATAAAATCTCGGTCGAGTTCGTTACTGGGCTAAATCGGTCGTTGGGGGGTGAAAATGGGGGGCTTTTTTTTTTCGAAAAAGTGAAATATTGCTATAACTCTCTTAATATGTGAAATATCGAATCCGTTCAACATTCATACTATGTGTCGGATAAAGCCCAAAAATGTATGTTTGAAGAGTTTTTTTATAGCACCAACCATTGACCAAAGGGGTGGGAAAAAGTGGGTTTTTCGGGAAACATTAATCATATCTCTCTTAATAGGCACAATATCAAAACCGTACAAAATGGACAATATTCCCATAATAATTACCTAAAACTTTTGTCTGAAAGAATTTTTGATATAACCCACCATTATGCCAAGGGATGAGAAAAATAATTTCCGAATTATAAGAAAATGCCAAGACCTATCAGTGGTTGCCATGGCAACACTACTAAATCGATGAGGGATGAGCCATCAGACGTTGCCAAGATAACGCACTTGCACGAGATCAGATTCAGATTTCCATCTAAGTGTGAAGCGGCTTCGGTGACGTAACTGGTAGCATGCTGAATGTTTATGCCCAAGGTCGCGAGTTCAAAGCCGGCCGAAGTCGTCGGATTTTCTAAGAGCGCCAAAAATCCCTCAGTATGCTTTCCTTTGGAGGGGAAGTTCCAACGTTCGTTGCGAGTTGCTGGTTGCGGTGGCATCTAGTAGCCAAGTTCACAGCTAGGTGTCGTTGACGGTAGTACCTGGTAGCAACATTAGTAACTACTGCTTGAAATTGACCGTCTGCAGTCCTTACCTGAATTACAGACTAATACAGCCATCCCAAAGTACACGGGGTTACATGACCGCGTTGTCGCAGCCCCTAAACTGAGGAACCAACCAAAATCTCTGCGGTAGATATAATTTTGCGTGAAGAAGTAACAGACCGTTACATAGTTGCACATCAGTGTCGAAACCTAGCATAAGGACAGTGTGACCACAAGTATAAAAATGGACCCCAAATTACAAGAAGGTTACCGTTCCCATAAGACAATAAAATGTTTAAAATAAGCATAAAATGACGAAAAACAAAGTTAATTAAGCTCCAATTATAAAATACCTTCTCGCATTAAATGAGGTCTGATCCTTCTACGAAAATCTGCATATTCTGCCTATTTTCGCCTATCCCCAAGTTTGTCCGGTGAAATCTACCTCCGCCTTCCGGCGTGCCGAGAGGACTTTTTTTTAATTCAAGTAAGGACTGCAACTTAGAATTTTTAAACAGTTCCTACTTTTGCCGCCAAACGCCACCGTCAACGACTACTAGGCCTATTTCAGAACTTAGCTACTAGACGCCACCGCAGTCGCCTCTTGGCAACGAACGTAGGAACCTAAGAGCGTTGTTTACATTCCTAACCTATACAATTTAGCTTCACACAGGTGTAACTAGTGGAAGGTTCTTTAACATGCCATAAATCTATGACATGGGACCGCCGGCTTCACTTCCCCTCTGAAGGAAGGCATAATGAGGGATTTTTAACGCTTTTAAAAATCCGACGGATTCGGCCGGGTTTGAACCCGCGATCTTGGGCATACAAGCTCAGCATGATACCGACTACGCCACCGAAGCCGCCATTTTCTGTTAGTATCATAGTGTTTCATAGAGCAATTTTGTTGTACTGTAAAAATGTTTGATTTTATTTACCAAGAATTGAGGATGTCCGCTTGACGAACGAAACATAGCATCCTTGTAATGTCCCTTGTAACCACTGCAAATAGCATAATAATGTAATAGGCTAATTTTTAAATTGTAATATTTATCCGGGTAAAATCTCATGTTGCCTGTATAATATAATTGGGCATAAATTTGTATTGAGTCGCGTCCGTAGCGTAGCGGTCAGCATGGTTAGCTGCCGCCCCGGAGGTCCTGGGTTCTATTCCGGGCTCTGCTACGAAATTTGAAAAGTGGTATGAGGACTGGAACGGGGTCTACTCAGCCTCGGGTGGCCCAAATGAGTAGATGGGGTTCGATACCCACCTCAGCCATCCTCGAAGTGGTTTTCCGTGGTTTCCCACTACGTCTTCGGGCAAATTACGGGATGGTTCCTACTGTAAGGCCACGGCCGCCTCCTGCCCACTTCCCTGCCTAACCATTCCACTCTTCCCATCCCCTTTATCAGGCCCCCTGTTCGCTTTGCAGGTGAGGCCACCTGGGCGAAGTGCTGGTCACACACCCCAGTTGTATCCCAAACTCAGAGTCTCAAGCTCCAGGACACTGCCCTCAGTGGCGGTAGAGGTGGGATCCCTCGCTTAGTCCGTGGGAAAAGCCAACCCTGGAGGGTAAAACGATAGCGAAAAAAAAAAAGGGAAATTTGTATTGACTGACTGAAAGTCCTCAATTAATTGCTTTCAACAGTAGGGTATAGCCGATAACTATTGAAACATACTCCTTTCAAGTTAAAACAAGCCTTCACACAATAATTATAATAATAATAATAATAATAATAATAATAATAATAATAATAAGTAGGCCTAATGGTGATGGGGAACCAACACATAGAATCTTGGCAATATATTAGGCTATAACTCTTTAAGCGGCTTCGGTGCGTAGTTGGTAGCATGCTGAGCTTCTATGCCTAAGATCACGGGTTCAAACCCGGCCGAAGTCGTCGAATTTTTAAGAGCGTTAAAAACCCCTCAGTATGCCTTCCTTCGGAGGGGAAGAAAAGCCGGCGGTCCCATGTCATAGATTTATGGCATCAAAAAGAACCTTCCACTAATTAAACTTGTGGAAGGTAAAATTTGTAGGTTAGTTTGATAACGCTCTGTTAGTTCCAACGTTCGCCACCGGTGCTGACTACGATGGCATTTAGTAGCTACGTCTGCAGCTAGGTGTAGTGGATGGTAGCATTTGGTGGCAAAAGTAGGAACTACTTGAAAAAATTAATCGTCTGAAGTCCTTCTACCTGAATCACAGATAACACACACTAATACAGCCATCACAATTACCACAGGTTATCAGACAGATTCTACACACACCTAAAGTACACGGGGCTACATAACCGCGTTGTCGCAGTCCCTAAACTAAGGAACCAACCAACCAAGGCTATAACACCTGTTTTTGATTTGTTTGCTATGAGTGGGAATTAAGACAAGTGCTCTTTCAGTTGTTGTCTTCGGGAATTTGTCCACGTTAATTCCAGATAGATCCCGAGACCAAAAACATATCCATGTTAATAGAACTCAGTGGCGTAATAACTACGGGGGGGGGGGGGGATCAGGAGGAACAATTTCCCCCCCCCCTAGAGCCAAACAATATAAATACATAATTTGACGAAATGTCTATTTTGCATAAAACTAATTATTTGTTTAAAGCAAAAACAAAACAAAAAAACGAAAGAAAACACAAAACCATAAAACACGAATCAAAAAGGAAATATCAACCGACAGCGGTAGCTACGCTCGCTAACGCGTTGGGCTAGGGCAAAGGGCCAAGCTATCTGCGGACTTGGTAGACGTGGGTTTGAGCCGCACCATCGGTCGTTCTTGGAATGGTTTTCCGTGGTTTCTCATTTCAACTCCAGGTAAATGCTGGGACGGTACCTTCTGTAAGGCCACGGCCGCTTCCTTCCACATCCTTGCCCAGTTTCATTCATCTTCATTCATTTCATCTCAGATTAACTCCTCTTATGAGGTAGGCGTCAGGAAGGGCATCCGGCCCTAAAATAACACCCACCACGTAGGCTTTCATCACATCTAATCTACAATCACCTTCAAAACGGGACTAATAGGGGGTAGACATAGAGAAAGCAAAAATCTAAAACTAAAGCCATAGTAGATAACAACAAACACGAAACCAAATAAAAAATCATAAAGCAAGAAAACAATAAAAAAATTAAAAAAACGAAAGCTAAAACGATCAAAAACTCAAAACAAAAAACACAAAAATTAACATACACAGAACCAAAACATGAATCCAACGAGAAACCCCGCAGAAGCAAATCCTGTTTACGCCACTGATATAATTGCTTATAATGATGCAATTACTGTATATCTGTCTATCACAATATCAGATCTGTTTTCATGGTGGGTGAGTGGTTATCGTGTCGGATTACTAACCCCAGTTTGCAGGTTCGCTCCTGGCCGTGGTAAGTGTTTTGAAATGCGGCAACATTCACGATACGCATGAATACGATGTTGCCATGTTAATGAATCCATTTGTATTCAGTAGGCCCTGTTTATAATGACAATATTAATCTCGGGATTTTCCGCCAACACAAAGTTCCTCATTTCTCTTCTAGAAAGCGCTATAGAGTCAATGAACTTAGATAATTAACCTCCTTGACTTTCATAGTGCTTCAAGGAACAACAATATTTGACATGCAAGCTCCCTCTGGGTGTCAAATAACAAAGCTTGCACTCAGCAACCGAGGCCATACGATATTATTATTATTATTATTATTATTATTATTATTATTATTATTATTATTATTATTATTATTATTATTATTATTATTATCAGATCTGGTGGGATCGTATAGAAACAAGGCCGTCAATGATATGGGCAGAAATCCCAAAATATAAGGCAGTGCAATCTAATAAGGCCTATGTAGTTGCAATAAAAACTTCCACGTGTCATCCAAAAACTCTCGTTGGAGAGAAGACATAACGGTGGGATATAGAGGCACGCACATGATGTTTAATGAGTAAAGTTGTAGTGCACATGAAGTGTGAATGGCGCGGTGCGGCGGAGGGAAGCAGGTGTGTGGGAGTTGCGTGATCTCCCTCTGGCCTGGCACCGTCGCGTCAGCTGACTCAAGAACACAGACGGGGTCACTCTCAGTCGCTCGCTAGATTAATCACTTCCTGTCTGCCCATTATTGATCCACGGCTAATTACAGCGGGCACACAGACAGGATCAGCAGAACGTGGTTAGGAACTAGAGTGAGCACACAAAATACCGACCAGGATCAACAGAACGTGGCTAGAAACTAGAGTGAGCACACTAAATACCGACCAGGATCAGTAGAACGAGGTTAAAAACTAGACTGAGCACACAAAATACAGACCAGGATCAGCAGAACGTGGTTAGAAACTAGAGAAACTATAAATGGTGTAACTCAATATGTGGGAAAGCTCCAGGGATTCGATAGAAGACCTGACAAAAAGCCAAACAAGTCCTGTAAACATATGTTGTGTGTGCGTTCGTTACCATGTTACAAGCATAGTGTGTGGTGTGGATAAGATAGACGGTGGCACGATGCTAGTTGGTCATTTGTGGAGGGCACACAGGCCACTTGTACGTTTCGTCGCTATTCAAGTCCAAACAAATGGATAGGGCGTCAGGGACCGACACCGTGGCCTGCTCGTTCTCCCGATCTCAACCAATTAGACTTCTACTAATGAGGTCATTTAGAGGCCATTGTGTATGCCACACCTATGCAAAACGTGGACATGCTGCGTCAGCGAATAGAGCAAGGATGTCAGCAGATACGACAGACGCCGGGAATATGGGAGCGTGTGAGACAGTCAATGATGTGGTGCATAGACGCCTTCATTACAGCTCGTAGTATCATATTTGAACAACTTCTGTGAAGAACTATAAGTAGTAACGTACACTTTATCAACACAAATGGCCAACCTGCATAGTGAAGCAGTCTGTGTTATGTAGGCTACACCACAAACAATGATTGTAACACGGAAACGAAAGCAAATACACCATATTATGTTTATAGGACATGCTTTGCTTGTTGTCAGGTCTTCTATCGAATCCCAGAGTTTAGTAGTTACATCCTGTATAGTACTAAGCAATTTTTCTAGGTTTGTGCCGTGTCTTGTGTGGGGCTGGCGCATCATCGGGCTCTTGGTGTCCCCACCGGGACCCCCACAGGAGAAGCGAACTGCGCGCTACCTCCCTCTTTATGAAGCGCATGTGCGCCCCTTTACTGCGAGAACTAAAAGCTCATGGAGCCACAACCTCCCTATGAAGGCTTCCAAAAAGATGGTATATTGGCTTTCACGGCCAGTGAATTAAAACTCAGCAATTCTTCTAGGTTTATGCCGTGTCTTTTAATTCACTGGCCTGAAAGTCAATATACCAGCCTGTAGAGTAGATACCGCATTTAAATATAATAGTTCTTTCATCGGGTTCAATACTTCAGTATTTTACCAGTAACTTAATAGTTGCTACACTTTCTAAGTTTTATTTGTTTGTTTTTGGAGGGCAGTGACTGTTAGTGGGTATCATTGTAGGTTTGGTTTTGTATAGATTTGGATCTGGTGATGTTCGCTTGACAGGCGAAACATGTCATCCCTTAGGATTACCACTTTTCTGTAATCCAAAACAAATATATATTGTAGCCTATTTTCATTTATGAAAAAATAGGCTTATGAGATCACCTTTTGTCCGCGCGTGTGTGTGCATGTGTGTGGGCGCGTCCGTGTGTGTGTGTGTGTGTGTGTGTGTGTGTGTGTGTGTGTGTGTGTCCTAATAACTTCTAAACGGCTGGAGTGATTTCAATGAAACTCGTTAAGGTCATTTTGGTCGACCCCGACCGGGCCCTTCAAATTTTATTATGTTTCACCATTCCAACATGGCAGCTGTGCGAAATATTTCACCGGCATTCTATATCTCAGAAATTATTACTCATATAACTCTGAAATTTTGTACGCGGATAAATGGCACTACTACAAGTTCGCATATCTGACTTTCAAAAACCTGTTTACTACAAAACTAACATGCCGGCCAAGCAAATTTGAAATATTTTAATAGACTTTTGTCGTAATTTAACCAACCGAACGCAGTGAAACTTAGTACAGCAAATGACTTAACAAATTGAAATGCACTGACATCTAATTTAGTTGAATTGATTACATAGCCTCAAGATGGCAACTGTGCGAAGTTTTGAAATTAAGGTTTCATTTCTTGTGTTCTAATCATGGGATCGAAGTCAACGTTGAATAATGAACCTACACAATAATCATCATCTAGCCTAATTGTATATAACTCTATGGCCTACATACTGTATATTAAAATCCATCATGGTGACCATACGAAATATTTAGACGGTTCTCAATATGTACGAATCTATCACATCAATCAAACTGAAAATTTGTATGTTGATAGAGGCAATTAATATTAGTAGGATATATGAAAATAGGCTATATAGTTTTTCACGGAACTACTTGTTTAATTATAATGAACTATTTATTACCTAAAGTCAATATTTAGTATATTGAAACTGTACCGGTTTGGGTCACCTTGCGACCTTCTTCAGCGTGGTATAGGATAAGTAACTGTGCAATATATTTCTTACCATTTCATAATAACTTCGTCACACATATTTCCAAAGTTCTCTTTACATTATCTCTCTACCTGACAAATACACATAACCATCATTCAGTATATATATTTTCACATACACGCCATCTCTTCAATTCAACGCCGTTTTTATGCTTTATTAACAAAATTATTGTAACATTTTTTTTTTATTTTTTTTTTTAGCGTATGGCTTTTAGTGCCGGGAGTGTCCGAGGACATGTTCGGCTCGCCAGTTTTGTAGCTGCTTCGAGACGGACACTCAATGGGTGAGCTACAAGTACCGTTGGGGAGGAAAGTTGGAAGGGAGGGTCGAGGAGTTGGAAGGTAGCGGCTGTGGCCTATAGTTAGGTACCAACCCCGGCATTTGCCTGGAAGGAAGATGGGAAACCACAGAAGACCATCTTCAAGGTTGCCGGTGGGGGGATTCGAACCTCCTCGCCTCCCGGATGTGAGCGACTGCCAACAGTCATGCCGCAACGACCTCGGCTAACTCACCCGGTATTATTGTAACAGATCTGGTTTTTGAAATTTTACTATGTGAGCTTTTGGAACAAAACTATTTATAGTATCCTCTACTATGACAAAACTGTTTCAATGTACTGATGATAATAATGATGATAACTGTTGTTTTAAGGGGCCTAACATCTAGGTTATCGGCCCCAGTTTCAATGTACTAAATATTGACTTAAAATAATAAATAGTTTGTTATGAGTTATAATTAATACGTCAATTAGGAATTGGGCTATCATGGTCATGTTTATGTCATTTTATATGTTTAATATTTTACAGGCTATTTTTCGTATGTCCCAGCAATTGAAATTATATTATGTTGACCGATTGAAAAGTTGTAATATCAATTACCAATAAGGCAACACTGTCAAATGACTTCAAAGCTATCAATATCCGTACAGGAAGTCAGCCATGGAGTTTCGTTTTTTCATTTAATTCCACTATCGCTTTTATCCTCGAGGAAAACGAAGTTAGTTTGATTTTTCAGCTCTAGAAATCTTTTTGTTTGACAGAGGGGAGATTCCCTCCCGCTTCTTGCAAGGATCGGAAGTAATCCAACAACTGACTTATCACAAGCAACGACGGGAGATGGATAGTAAAACAAAACTGCTGATACTTCGTGACGACAGCTCGAGTTCATCTGTTGAAATACACAAATAACATTGGTCGACAGAAGTCTTGTCTTTGGAATCCAACCGGTATTTTCTGCTGTTTGGAAGTAAAATAAAATTTAAAAAAACGTGATGGCACCACCGAAGTTTTACTTCGGGTCAGGACTCGTGAAAAACATTAAAGGCTATACCGTTTTTAAGAAGAATATTGCTTAAACTTTGAAGATGTAGGCCTACATTTTCCCATGTAATCAACAATTGAATTGTTCATTTCAGAAAGGGGTCAAGTGACAAAATATGGTGACGTGAGTTATTTTTGGGAACATTTTCTGTAGGGGTCGACGCATATTTTAGTGCAGAAAGGACTCAAGGTCCGGTTTGTTATTACAGCAAGGCATTATGCAAAAAATTGCATTTAGTGCAGAAAGGGGTCAAGCAGCACTGCTTGACTCGTCTCTGTTCTAATATTTCAACCCGTACTTCCTGTACCCTATGTCAAGTTTTGGCCAAGGACCTACAAACAGCTTCTGTTTCTGGTTCCCATCAATGTGAAGTAGATACAAGACCTCACAAACCTCAAACCTAATCTTGTTGGGTACGATGAGTTCTAGAACGATACGTTGCAATGGCCTACTACGGATGCAGAATGAGCTGTGGAGTTAGAAGACGAATAAATCAGTTTACTACCAACCTGATGATGTATGTCTTTGAACTGTGAGACTGGTTAGGTTAAAAGAAAGTAGGCCTGCCAGCCATTTTTAAACAGCTATCGTTAGTTATAATAATGGTTTTCTTGAATTCACAATGTAATCTAATTCACACATAAATTAACTGTTTTGCATACAAGTCTTTTTCATTATAAAACTGCAAAATATTTCTCAGTTTAGCTAACAGAATACCCGTGTTATAAGTTCTCTTTTTGCACGATACAATAAAGTAAAACAAACATAACTGTTGTTATTAGTTTCACATTTATGTTCGACCCTAACTATTATGTGTCAGAAAACTGTATCATAATTAGGCTCATTATAACACTATTTTTCATTATGAAACAGTTTCTCCCACCAATCAGAGCTCAAGCAACAGTTGTGTGACCAATTAGATAAGGATACCTTTGCTCAAAATCCAACATGTCTATATAAATTACCGAAAGTGCACCGTCCATATGTTCGCGTAAATAAACTAGTCAATATGAGACAAGAAATAACACTGTACTTTTATATCCCCAAAACCAATTTCTACACAGCGCGTGGTTTTGAAACGACTTCGGTGACAGTTTTACTGAATACTGGTGCACAATCTGAACATATGGCATTGAAGCACACAGAGCGCATGCGTCGGTTGTCCAGAGAGCTTGGAAAACAGAGATATACTACCCACCGCAGCACCCGATCACAACATTCTAGTGACTGAACAGATATTTATGAATATTGATGTTAAAACATATAATAAAGTTATAATTATCGTCGAACATAAACAGTCGTATGCAACTCGCCTATAATGGTAATTAAGACACTCGTATGGAATACTCGTGTCTTAATTATAGCCATTATAGGCTCGTTGATAATGTACTATGGTAGTAAGTTTTCTTTTTTATATGAGATTTTAAGTTTTTTTCGTTTTTCTCAAAATGGCATTTTTGTCACTTGACACCTTTCTGAAATAAACGATTCCATTGGATATTTGACGGTATATAAGTTACTAGTTGTTCTGCCCGGTGATGCTTGGGTTGTGTTTTTTATACACACGAGTATGTTATCGCTCATACTTCCCGCTCCACTTCTCCCACGCACTCTGCAACGGATCATTCCTCTACCGCCGCAAGGGCGGTGTCTAGGAGCTGAATACATTCAATTGTAAATTAACCATTCTGATCACACAACTGCCTTTATTTACATTCTAGTTAACCTCTTAAAAGAATACAGAAAGTTTGGTTTTAAATTATAATATCGTATGGCCTCGGGTGCCAGGTACAAGCTTTGTTATTTGAGGACCAGAGGGCAGCTTGCATGTCAAATTTTTATCGTTCCTTGGACTGCTATGAAAGTCAAGGAGTTTAGATATCTAAGCTCCTTGATACTATAGGGCGTTTTAGTAGAGAAAGGAGGAACTTTGTGTTGGCGGAATATCCCCGAGATTAATTTTGCCATTATGAACATGGCCTACTGAATTCAAATGGGTTCTTTAATATGCGTCCCTAGATATTTGTCGCCTTTCAAAAATCACTTACGATGGCCAGGAGCGAACCTGCAAGCTTGGGGTTGGTAGTCCGACACGATAACCACTCACCCACCGTGGCAAGATATTTTACGTTAGGCCTATAGGCATTTTCTTAAAACGTATCTGATTACCTAAAATAAAATATACTCTGTAGAAGTGTAAATGAAATGAAAATTTATTAAAGTTCAATGAAAATGACCTCTCGACAATAATTATATCAGGTTGAGTAAATCTCGGTTGAGCCCCTTGAAGTGCACACAAACAAGTCTCAACTGTATATTTACAAAATACTAGCTAAATAAAAATCTAGCCAAATAATAGGTAAATAAGTGATAATCTACCTTAAAGTCAATAATGTATTATTTATTTATTTATTTATTATTTATTTAGCGTGTGGCTTTAAATGCCGGGAGTGTCCGACGACATGTTCGGCTCGCCAGAGGCTGTAGCTGCTTCAAGCGGACACCACTAGGGTGAGCTACAAGTTCCGTTCAATTTCAAGTAGTTCCAACTTTCGCTACCAGATATCAATGATACCTAGTGGTGAACTTTGGAGCTTTGATAGAGCGTTACAACGAAATCTAACCTAGAAATTTAGCTCCGCACAAGTTTAGTCTATGGAAGGATCTTTTACATGCCATAAATCTATGACATGGGACCGCCGGCTTTACTTCCCCTTCGAAGGAAGGCATACTGAAGGATTTTAACGCTCTTAAAAAATCCGATGACTTCAGCCGGGTTTGAACCCGCTATCTTGGGCACAGCAGTTCAGAATGCTACCAACTACGCCACCGAAATAATAATCGAAATTTGATGCTTTTCAGTCGGTTAACACGATTGTGATGGGTTATTCCCTTATCCTTAAAAAAAGATTACATGAGATCAATAAATCCACTTGGATGATCAGTTTCGATCGTCAAGCGATCATCATCAGATTCATCACAATTGGGTACAATCGTGTTGACCGACTGAAAAACATTAAATTTCGATTACTAAGGCAACACTGAAAATGGCTTCAAACACCATAAATAAACTAATTATGATGTAATACCAGTTGTTACCTTCTTCAGATATACTAAAAATAAAAATATTCAACTACTACTGTAAAAGTATCAATCTAACATTAACATTCTTTATTTGATTATCTGATTTTTTTAAAATTACATTAGCCTATATATTTTTCCATATATTTAGTGATTTATTCTAAGTAGATAGTATTTTCGATTATAATTAAGAATATTTTAAACAGAATTTTTAATATTTGAAGAATAGTCCACGATTACTGGGGACAGTGTTTTTATAATATTTTACTTGTAGTCTTCATCTCTTTTCGCATACAATGTTAATGTTACCTGTAACCTGAAGAAGGTTACAAGTTAACCGAAACTGGTAGACTATTACTTCCTTATTATTATTATTTTTCTTCTTCTTCGCGAATGGGTCGCTTAGGACCACGCGAAATCAACACTTCCTCGTCTTCCTGTTGGCCCAGTATTCCTTCATTCGCAACGAGTGGGTCTGTTTCCGTTGCGCTGACCATTGATGCTGTGTAGTCTTCTTCTCTTCTTCCTCGAAACCCCGCGTCTGAGTGATTTTCCTGATTTCCTTCCGGTCATGTAAGTTTGGAGATCTTAATTTCTATAAGTCTCTCTGTGTAAATTTATACCAATTCGGTCTAGTAGCCTTCTTCTTTACGAAAGTATGTATTTTGTGTGTCAGTCTGTTCGGGTCCATTCTTTCTATGTGTCCCATAATAAATTTAATTCTTCGCATTCGCATTGTGTCTGTGATTTTGGAAACTTTTTTGTATATTTCTGTATTAGGCTTTGGATAATGTACACCATCCTTTGTTCTCGGTCCAACGATTTTTCTCATTATTTTACGCTCTTTCACTTCTATTTGGTGTTTTAGTGTTTTGTGTTGGAGATCGAGTGTCTCTGAAGCATAGAGAGCTTCAGGTTTGATTACAGTTCTATAGTGCCGAATTTTGCAGTTCCAGGAGAGACTCTTTTTGTTATAAATATTTTTTGTTGATTGAAAAGCAGTTTCCATTTTCTAAAGCCTCGATTCAATTGCTTTCCTTTCGTTACAGTTTGCTGTAATCCATTCACCTAAATATTTAAATTCGTTTACTCGAAACATTTTGTTGTTGCCAATTTGAACATTATAATTAGCTTCAATATATTCTTGACTTTAAGGTGGATTATCATTTATTTACCAATTCATTAGGTAAAATTTTAATTTATATGTCAATTCGGACCAATTATATGAAATATGATGAATTTCATTTGAATACAAATACTAGCTAGTTATCCGGGTAAAATATTCTGGTGTGCATCTTACACTCCGAACATGTTTATTGTTCTAACCTAAGTAACTTAAATAAACAGTGAATCGAAAGCGACAATTTAGCAGAGAAAAGCGTGGGCAAGGATGAATATATGCAACCTGCAATGGATATCTCTTCGCCAGGTGGGACACGGTTGCACCTTTCACTGGAATGAGACGAAACTTTGGCAGCCACAATAAAACGTGTAACATTTCGAAACGACAATGTCTATCCTTGGTATGTAAACTATGTCCATACAAAATCAGGGAAGTGCTCAGAGTCTCTAAAAGGATGAGAAGGTCTGCCCTCACAGGCCTACAAAAAAGAAATAATGTTTTGCTGCCGGGGATTTTGTAACTGATTTTAGGCATACTTGGGTCACTGAATCTAGATATAAAATAATTTTTCTCTATTTTTTATATTAGTTTTCCTCTATCGCCTCTATCTTTTTAGATCTGTGTTGTTTTTATGTACAGTTTTTCACGAAATGTGCAGTTCAAACTCCATTTTGTGCAATTCTCAATCATAATATACACGGATTGGGTAATGTATATTGTGTATATTAACGACCCTTTAGTTGAACGAGATAAAATCATCTTTCTATCATTGCATATCAAGCTGGGTCTTATGAAGCATTTTGTGAAGGCTCTTGATAAGAACCGATCATGCTTTTGAAATAGGAAATAAAATGCCTCACTAGAGTATGGAAAGACTTAAAGCAGGGATATCTGATGACCCACAAATGAGACAACTCATTAAGGATACTGACTTCGTAAATTCGATGAATGAATCTGAACTAAAAGCCTGGACTTCATTTGTGTCAGTTGTAAAACATTCTCTAGGCAAACGCAAAGCTGAACTATGTTGAACTGCTAAACGAGATGCCTAACAGTTTGAAATCCCTTGGGTGCAACATGAGTATTAAGGTGCACTATTTTCACTGCCACTTAGACCGTTATCCTGAAAATTTAGCAGACACCAGTGAGGAACAAGGTGAACGATTTCACCAGGATATTAAAACTATGGAGGACCGCTACCAAGGAAGATGGGACATGCACATGATGGCACTCCTGGAGCTTAAAAAGTGACTGTTCCAAAATACATTCAAGAATGTCACGGAGAAGAAGCTTCCGAAGTGTTCAGAGACTGGTTGGTTTCATTCATGTCTATTTCCTCATGTTTGTACATACCTAGGTAATAATATTTGTATAATATAATAATGACAATTCCGTGTTTAGTTTTTATTACCATGCGATAGTGTAGTCTAATGCAGTGTTTCCCAAACTGTGGTACACGTACCACTGGTGTTACGCTCGTACTGCTGTAGTGGTACGCGGTGGTGTTACGAAAAATATGACAAAGAAAAATATAAAAATATAAAATATTAAAATATAAAAGCATTGCTATGTTGCCAGATGACTTTAAGGCCAAAGACAAGGAGCAGTTTTATGAATTGAATTGTGATTCAGAACTAAGGCAAACTTTTTCAAAAATGGCTCTTGTGAACTTTTGGGTTGAGAGGCAGTTATAGCTCACAATGCAGTTGGATTTTTACTGCCTTTCACTACTTCGTACTTGTGTGAGACTGCATTTCCTTCACTTGTTTATCTCAAGAGTTAATACCGGAATAGGCTCCTTACAGTGGAAAAAGATCTTCGTTTGAGACTCAGCAATCTTAAACCAGACATTCCTAAGTTGGCTTCTAACCTTCAAGCTCACCACATTGAAGTTGTTAGTTGAACTTTGGTTTTTATGTGTAATTATTACGAGTGGGGGTGAAGCTGATTCCTGCACGTGGTGCCCCTGCATAGGTACTTGGAATCGATTTCCATTACTGAACTGAGCATCAGCATTCCAGAAACATATAAGATGAGTAAGATTTTTTCAAACAATCGGGAAAGGCTCGTATCAGAGCCAAGCATTACAGTCATTTCTGTAAACATAGAAGGATTATCAACTTGTAAAGAAGAGCTATTACACAACCTTTGTTATACCCATAAATGTGATTGATTATGTGTTCAGGAAACACATAGGGACAATCACCAACGGCGCCCTAAGATCCGAGGAATGAAATTAGTAGCCGAAATACCTCATGGCCAGTATGGCAGTGCCATCTTTGCCAAACCAGATCTCAAGATTCTTACGACTTCCTTCACAGAGCAAAATAACATCGAAATCATTACTGTAGAAGTTAGTAACCTTGTAATTTCTTCTGTCTACAAGCCTCCCAATGAGGTATTATCATTTAATCCTCCCGCTAATTTCAACAGTCGGAAACCATCTGTTATTGTTGGTGATTTCAATAGTCATAGCACTGTTTGGGGCTACTCTCAAGATGATTCAAATGGAGAAGCCGTATTAGAGTGGGTAGAACTGCATAGACTATCCTTGATCCACGATAACAAACTTCCTCCATCTTTTAACAGTGGTAGATGGCAACGTGGATACAATCCTGATCTTATTTTTGTGAGTGAGATATTAGCTAATCAAAGCATAAAATCAATTTGTACACCAATTCCTCACACTCAACACCGCCCAATTATGTGTCAGCTGGTACCAGCAATCCGCCCACGCACAACGCACTTTAGGCGAAGGTACAATTTCAAGAAGGCAGACTGGCAAAAATTCACCACAATGCTTGATGAGAGGATTACAACAATTGATCCCATCCCAGAGGCATATGAAGAGTTCCTGGAAGTCGTTCAGTATTGCTCCAGAAAAACTATTCCTAGAGGATGTAGGACTAGTTACATTCAAGGTCTTACTTCTGAAACATCCACTCTGTTGAAAGAATATCAAGACCTATTCAAAAAAGATCCTTTCAGTGACGAAACTATCCACAGCGGGCAGCGTGTTATATCCTCCATCTCAGAATCCAAACGTAACCAGTGGATTAAATTAATGGAAGAGCTGGATATGGGAAGAAACAGTTACAACGCGTGGAGGTTACTTAGACACCTCAGTAATGATACAACTAAGACCTCAGTACACAGCAACGTTTCTGCAAATCAAATAGCTAGTCAGCTCGTGGAGAGCGGCAAACCAAATAAAGCTGGAAGAGGATCAAAACAAAAAGCAGAAAAGCCGACTAATCAGGAGAACAGCATTCTCTCTAACCACTTTGCTGTCGAAGATCTAAATATAGCGCTGAATAAATGCAAAAATGGTAAGGTGGCAGGTCTTGATGACATTTGTGTAGAGCAACTGAAAAGATTTGGTCCTGTCAGTAAGCAGTGGCTCTTGGACTTATTCAACAACTGCATCAACTACTGCACAATTCCTAAACTGTGGAGAAAAGCAAGAGTTATAGCATTACTTAAACCTGGAAAGAGCGCAAGTGATCCGAAGAACTACCGACCAATCTCTTTGTTGTGTCATTTATACAAAATCTTAGAAAGAATGATTTTGGACAGACTATCTGACGTGGTAGACCCATTACTCATACCAGAACAAGCCGGCTTTCGACCAGGGAGAAGTTGTACTTCCGAAGTACTGCACCTCACACAATATATAGAAGACGGCTATGAAAACAACAAAGTCACTGGAGTAGTTTTCGTTGACTTGACATCAGCCTACGACACAGTTAACCACCGTATACTGCTTCGTAAAGTGCACAGTATAACTAAGGACTATAAACTCACCCAAATGATTGAGTGCTTTCTTCAGAACAGAAGTTTTTTTTTGTTGAATTCCAAGGTCAGAGGAGTAGATGGAGGAATTTGAAGAACGGCCTTCCACAAGGGAGTGTGCTAGCTCCTATACTTTTCAACATCTACACCAATGATCAGCCTCGCCCGCAAGGGACAAAGAGCTTTATTTATGCAGATGATGTCGCTCTAGCAGCTCAAGAGGAAACGTTTGAACTTGCTGAAGAAAAGCTCTCCCATGCTTTACAAATTCTAAGTGGTTATTACCAAGAGAACCAACTACAGCCAAATCCATCAAAAACACAAGTCTGTGCCTTCCACCTCAAAAATCGAAAGGCAGCTAGAAAATTGCAAGTAATTTGGGAAGGTAAACAATTAGAACACTGCTTCACTCCCAAATATCTAGGAGTAACTCTTGACCGATCACTAACCTATAGAACACACTGTCTGAACACCAAAAGAAAAGTATCTGCACGGAACAATATTCTCCGGAAATTATCGGGTTCAACCTGGGGGACGCATCCTTCCCTCTTGAGAACTTCGGCAATTGCCCTTTGTTATTCAGCTGCAGAATACGCCTGCCCTGTCTGGTGTAGATCTAGTCATGCTAATCAAGTGGATGTTGCCTTAAATGAGACCTGCAGACTCATTACAGGATGTTTGAGATCTACACCACTTGATAAATTTTATTGGCTAGCAGGTATCCCACCCCCAGTTATTCGCCGTGGGTGTGCATCCAGACTGGAGAAATCTAAAGCACTGAACCTGAGGACCCATACTTTATATGGGTATCAATCAACAACCCAAAGGCTAAAGTCAAGAAGAAGCTTTCGTCATGCAACAGAACGCCTCACTGAACCACCATCGAACTTTAGAATGAATTCATGGCGTTCAAGATCCAGCCACCTTGCAGGATGGATGATGCCTTCCGAAAGCCTTCCTTCAGGCCACGAGGAAAGTTGGTCAACATGGAAGACACTCAACAGGTTGCGCTCAGGAGTTGGAAGAACGAAGACCAACATGAGAAAGTGGGGATTTGTCTGCGAATCTACACTATGGGAATGCGGTGAAGAACAGACAATGAACCATCTCCTTGTATGCAACTTGTGTCCAACTATATGCTCTCCCCAGAACGTGATTGACGCTACTAAAGAAGCATGTGAACTAGCTGCATATTGGTCAAGCCACATTTGATTAAATTTGTACTTGTGTAGAGCTTAATCGCATTGCTACCTGCCATCAAAAATGATTAATGCTTATAGTACCAGGTTTGAAGTTATATCTTGTAAGTTATAATGTATGTTTCTGACACGATTAAATAAATAAATTACGAGTCCTTTTATTAGTCTAAAATTATTTGTACAGTGTCATTTCTGAATGTCTGAATTGAATACTTATTGCAATAAATAATAAAATAATAATAATATCGTATGGCCTTGGGTGTCTGGTGCAAGCTTTGTAATTTGACACCCAGAGGGTAGCTTGCATGTCGAATTTCGTTGTCCCTTGAATCACTATGAAAGTCAAGGAGGTTAGATAATAGATATCTAAGCTCCTTGAACATTATAGCGCTTATGAAATAAATAATAAAACATCTGGACACAATTTTTATTATTTGAACTTTCACTCTAACAAACACAATTTGCAATCCGTCTTTTGGTCTACTACGTAGTGGTAGTGGGGGGGGGGGGGGGGGGGGGGGGGTTATAGGCCTAGTTACTATATCTCCCAACCATTAGGTGGTACACAAGAGATTCTCATCTCTTACAGTGGTACACACACAAAAAAGTTTGGGAAACACTGGTCTAATGAATATTTCACAAAAATATCATATCTTAGAAACTAGAGCTGCTAGGCAAAAACTAATGGCATATTTGAATTCAGGGCATCAAATTCATATAAGATCAGCTTAAAAAGTCCCGGCACCAAAATCACTGTTGACCAGCGATGAATCAACAACACCATCTTGGTAACGTAGGTGCAAGCAGGAAGACCACTGATGAAAATGGAGATGGATGACGAAAATATCTGTCATCCCTTGTACGGCTAACAATGTAACAAAATATGACGTTCCTCTAGGAGTGAGGAGGTGGGGGAGGGGGGTTAAAAGGTGCGCCTCAATCAAAGTGGCTGGTGTTATCTCACATCGCGAACCTAATAAGCAATTAGTGCTGAGTGACGTCTGCTGGCCCGGCCTAATGGAGCAAGCGGCAACAAGATAAACATATTGTGATTCCTAAAGAGCTTCGGATTAACTCGTCAACTGCCAGGATAGTTTTAAGAGGGACACCACTCCTAAGTGAGGGACTCCTATCTCCACTCAAATCTTGTGAACACTTCTGTATTCCTTGCAGCTTCTTCCTGGAACAAGACATCTCTGACGCCGTCACGTCGTTACAGCAAATGCATTTCTAGTTTTCTCTTGAAAGTGCATATCGTCGCCCGAATTCAATAGTTCGACATCGGACAAATATAAAAATATAGGATTTTTGTTGTTGTTGTTGTTGCTTATTCTAGGGGCTGCGACATCGTGGTCACATAGCCCCATGTTTTGGGTGTGTGTGCAATATGTGTGATACATATGTTATTGTGATGGCTAATTAAGTCAATATTATAGAGTAAAATATCACGTTCAAAAATTCGGTTGCCCGATATATGAATGATCCGTTTTACGCGTGACGAATGATACAGATTGGTCTATGGTAGGTGAGAAGGTCCAGAAACATTTCCTCACACCACTATAAGTTAGGACTAATGGCCTGCTCCACACCACAGATTACCTTACTAGGCTCCACACACATAAGAAAATAAGTTGTTCAATGCAACAACAGACAAAGATAGTATCGCTCAGGCATGCCAATAACAGTAGGCCTAGCCTATAGTCCGAGGGCCAACGTCAGATAGCGCCAGCAACTAACGAGTAGGCACGTTGGGATTACACACGCCAGTCTACAGTGGAGGGTGAAGTGGATGTCAGTACAGGAACTTCCAGAAAAAGCTATGTCTACAATACCGTACCACATTATCAACTCAATTATATTTTAGTGTTGTTTAAGTGATTAAGGGCCGTTTTCACCAACTCTTTACTAACGATTAGTTCGTTAATTCCTATTTAACTTAAATACGAGAGTTAATGCGTGATTATCGTTGATACATTTCACGAGGCCATTCGGGTTTAAATATGCTTTACAGATCTCGCATGCGTGGACTCTTTCATCTTGGAGAAATATGGTGGACAGATCAAGAAGCGTCTAGCACTGATCATTGTTTGCGATGCTTCCTTGATATTTTCTGGAACATAATTATAAAGGAAGGGAAATACAGAAAACGTCATTCATGGCGAAAACTTAAAATGATGTGAACAAAGTAGCCTATTTAGGAGAACAGGCAGTTGTGTGAATGCATAGCTTAATAGGACGCGCTTCCTCAGTTTCTTCGTAACGTAAGCGGTTGCGGTGTAGTCTTTGAATGTATTATGCAGCACTGGACTGAGTTCGAATCCCACTTCGGTTACTTTTTTTTAAATTTCCGTATTCTTCTTTCTTGGTATTAAAAGTTAGTAATGTGTGTGATCAGTTATAATGTCATTATCATAAACATATTTTATATTCGTATGGATAAAAGTTCGTGTGAAACTCGCAAACAAACCGCCATTGTGAATGCGCAAGGCACAGTTCAGCTGTTTCCCGCCACTTTAAAGATGCTTTAGAGAGTTGAGTGGCCAGATTTGGTCATTTAACGTAATTCCTTGTTAGTGGCAAGTTAACGAGCGTTTCTGTTTGGTGAAATGCTCGTGCAAAGTTAAATAACCTTTAATGGTGATTTAAGAGATAATTGACGATGGTGTAAACAGCCCTAACCTAACTAACCTATAACAAAGACTCATTAAATAAATAGAAATGTTGAATAGTAGCGATATAAAATAGTTTACAGTGAGGTCCTTCTCTAAATGACGGGTGCCGCGTGGCATACGAGCCACTGTGTGTGGCAGCCCGTCGTGCGAGGCACTGCACTGGTGCTAGCAGTAGCGTAGCGCCCAACTACTTTAACTCATTGGCTTCGGTGGCGTAGTTGGTAGCATGCTGAACTGCTGTTCCCAAGATAGCGGGTTCAAACCCAGCCGAAGTCGTCGAATTTTTTAAGAGCGTTAAAAATCCTTCAGTATGCCTTCCTTCGGGGGGGGAAGTAAAGCCGGCGGTCCCATGTCATAGATTTATGGCATGTAAATGATCCTTCCACAGTCTAAACTTGTGTGAAGCTGAATTGTTAGGTTAGATTTCGTCGGAACGGTCTATCAAAGTTCCAAGCTACAGACTCACGCGAGCCGAACATGTCCTCGGACACTCCCGGCACTAAAAGCCATACGATGGATAAATAGATAATAGTAGACTACATTATGCAACGAGCCTATAACGGCAATAATTAAGACACGAGTATGTTTATAAAACGAGCGTATGCGAGTTTTATAATTTCCATACGAGTGTCTTAATTACCATTATAGGCGAGTTGCATACGACTGTTTATGTTCGACGATAATTATTATAACGATTTTATGTTCGAACTAATATTCATAAATATCTGTCGAGATTTTGCCAGTTTTATATACTGAAAAGAGCGCATGAGACGCAGAGAATGCCTTGTATTTGACCATGGCCTCCTCGATTACCCTACTATGACACTAGGCCAGGCAGTGAAATTTAAATTAGAGGCCGAGGAACTCAGCGCATCCAATTATCTAATTGTTCAAACAACTGTTTCTCGAGCTCTGATTGGTTGGAGAAACTGTTTCATAATGAAAAGTAGTGTTATAATGAGCCTCATTATAGTACAGTTTTCTGACATAGGCTATAATAGTCAGGGTCGAACATAAATAAGTTTAATTCATTTACACTTTTAACGTATAATCAGCGTTACTTACATACATTTCTGAGTAGTTGCCGGAAATGTTGCCCTTCTTCATCTAGACCCACGTTGCACCAACGTAGGAAGGTTTGGTACGCACGCTGTAATTCATACTCACTGATATTTCGTATCAGTACAGTTATTTCGTTCTCGAGCCTCCAGAGTACGCGGATTGTTCCTGTATACCTTTTGTTTGAGATTCCTCCACAAGTAAAAATCGCACAGCGCTGAAACGCACGAACACATTTACTGGAAGGCTTCTTCTTGGGAAGATAAGTTTCCGCTAGGAAAATTCGTTTTGTTATATACCTAACCATGTTCACGGGATACGATATAGGCTACGATACTTCAAAGCAAGCCTTAATTATCTCAAGTAAGGTATCTTACCAGCTGCGTACGTAATCAATGCTATGGCAGCATCCGGTGCTCCCCCAACCCGCTGTTTTGTGATCGGTACATACTAATTATCTGGCGGTGACTCATCCCGATCCACCCGCCACGCGGCCCTGGCGAAATTTCATTCCATAGTGAAGGACCTCAATGGAACGCAATCACTTAACAAGTAGTTGCGAGACGAACTAAAGAGCCTACTTTTCTTAAAATGTAAGATTAATGCCTATCTATATAGACCTATCTAGGATAATGACGAAATCAAGTTGGTAATACTAACATTTCTAAGTACTGCAGTTTTAAATACACCCGAAATAGTGAAGCCTAATGGTGTAACATACTACAGTTGGCAGCCCTGATGACTCTGAATATATTCTTAGTTCCATCTCTTAAGGTATAGAATTACACATACAAAATTTGGTTGAAGTCTAATGTATAGTATGGACGTCACATGCTGTTTGATATTGCATTTATCAGGGCGAGTAGAATCATGCTGGGAACAGTGTCATGTAAGTAATGGTCAGAATTAATCTGAAATATTACGATCTATTATAGTGCCAATTTTGGATTAAAATCCATTTGTTATTATAGAAGTTACATGGAATTAAAAATTGAAACTATTACGAAGCTTAGAATCATGCTGGCAGCGCTGAGGTATATTAGTTACTCCAAAATAATCTAGAATGTCAGACAGAAGGACAGACAGACACACGTTTCCCCGGATCGAACTCATAACTCTACTTTTTCCTCATTTTTGCAAAATAAGAAAAGTAGGCTAAAACCTCCACGGTAGAAGTTAACGATTCAAAGGGTTTTCAGATTCAAGTGACGGGGTGTATGTGATAGAAATAATAGAACTACAGTTTACGCCACGTTTTTTGGCCGGTCAGTCCCGGTTTCACATTCGTACGGAGGACAGTCTACGATCCTCAGGAATGCGCAATTGTTAGACTACGTGAGTTTTCAGTTGCGCTGAAAGCAAGTTAATTGTGATGGCTGTATTAATGTGTGTTATCTGTGATACAGGCAGAAGGACTGCGTACAAGTACGATTATGTTTTTTTCTAGTAGTTCCTACTTTTGCTACCAAATGCTACCGTCCACGACACCTAGCTGCGCACGTGGCTACTAAATGTCATCGCAGTCAGCACCTGGCGGCAAACGTTGGAACTAATATAGCGTTATCAAAGTAACCTACACATTTTAGCTTCCACAAGTGTAGATAGTGGAAGGTTCTTCTTCTAGCCATAAATCTATGTCATGGGACCGCCGGGCCGGCTTTACTTCCCCTCCGAAGGAAGGTTTACTGAGGGATTTTTAACGCTCTTAAAAATCCGACGACTTTGGCCGGGTTGGAACCCGCGATCTTGGGCATAGAACAATTGCACATGCCTGAGGCTCGCCACCTGTTCTCTGTACGGCTGCGCAATCGGGGCTCACGGGCCAAAAACCATGGCGTGAACTGGAATGTATCTTTGGACTCCGTTGTCCCAACTCGCGAGTTCCTTATGGGCTTGCTATACGTAAGGCTCTTCTCGGAGAACTATCGAATAGAATAGAACTAATTCCTTGATGATGTCTTTGGTTATCGAATTTCTGTGCTAGTCAGTGCAGTAATAGGCTGAGCTTGTGTTTACAAGGTTGGAGTTGAGCTACACCCTGGCAGGTGGCCTGTCGCCTTAGCGCTAAACCTCTTAAGTGGAGTGCAGGCCGGCAGACAGCCACCGGGTGATCCACAAGGTGATACTCCTCTCCATTAGATCATAGTATTAAATCACCAACAATATTTTAACGTTGGTTGGTTGGTTCTTAAGTTTAAGGGCTGCGACAACGCGGTCATGTAGCCCCGTGTACTTTGGGTGTGTGTAGAATCTGTCTGATAACCGGTGTTAATTGTGATGACTGTATTAGTGTGTGTTATCTGTTTTTTAATTCAAGTAAGGACTGCAGACTTATGAATTTTTCAAATAGTTCCTACTTTTGCCACCAAACGCCACCGTCGACGACTACTAGTTTAGAACTTCATTACCAGACGCCACCGCAGTCGGCACTTGGCAACGAACGTAGGAACCTAAGAGCGTTGTTTACATTCTTAACCTATACAATTTAGCTTCTCACATGTGTAATTAGTGGAAGGTTCTTTAACATGCCATGGGACCACCGGCTTTACTTCCCCTCCGAAGGAAGGCATACTGAGGGATTTTTAACGCTCTTAAAAAATACGACGTCTTCGGCCAGATTTGAACCCGCGATCTTGGGCATAGAAGCTCAGCATGCTACCGACTACGCCACCGAAGCCGCCTTATTTTAACTTTGAAAAGCCAAGAATATAACCATGGCAGCCTTTGTCCTTATTGACGAAGTTTAAATATTTAGGAATTTGAAATCAGTCAATAAGTAGTTGTACTTTATAAACTGAAAACTTTTCACGAGATAGGCCTACATGGATTTATGAAAACTACTCAAATTCAGGGAACTCAGATAATTATTTATACATTTTACTAAAGCCTACATCAAAACTGGTTGTAGCCTGTAGATATTCCACAACTTCAGATAAGTATCAACAGTAGATCTTTGAACACATTAGCAGTAAACAAACAATATTTTATGTTGTAGTTAAAGCTTTTAACCATCACAACAGAGTATTTGTAGTTCACTTCCGCATATTATTTTACAATTCAACTGTAGGTTTAGAACTTACTGCTTAAGTATATCACAGAAATAGTATCTACATCTTCATAGATTAGTTTGGAGAAGGAATATTGATTTTGTTGATGCGATCGTCATTTCTAAGTTTTGCAATTTTTTTCGTCTAGCCTCCTGAGAGGCCGAGTGCAGGTCTTTCTAGGGAACGCCAGTGGGCGACCTGTGCGTACCCAGGCCGGAGGAGTCAACTCCAGGAGATAAAAATCCCCGATGGTCCAGCCGGGAGTCGAACCCGGTACGCCTTGGGCCAAAACCTAGCCCGCTAACCAATTTGCCATGCGGCCGGACAACATTAAAATGAATAGTTATCTTTTTGGTGCTTAATGCTTTAATATTTATAACTGATAATTACCACACTTGTATTGTGTTTTTGGAGGACAGAGACTGTCTGTGGGTGTCACTGTAGGTTTGGTAGTGTTTTGTCGAGCCATTTGTCTTGTATATTTCGATCTGATAATGCTTGCTTGACAAGCGAAACATGTCATCCCTTAATTTCTTTTCTTGTTTAATAGTCCGTAAGAATATATATACAGTAAATCTAAATCAAATGCAATTTATTTCTGGTTATTATGCACATATTCCAATAATTGGAATAATTTTATGGCGACCGAATATAAACTACAATATTAATAATTAGTCTAATAATAATTTTACACCACACTCCTTACAAAGGCAAGTGTTGGTGGAAGAGACAAACTGAGTAATTGACAAGAGATCGTAGAGACTTGCAGATAATTCAGTTAGATCAGTTCAGTTTAGTTTATCTGCCTAATGGCAGGCCATAACATTTATCAACCTTTATGTTATCAATCAGCTGAATCCTTCTTCTTCCTCTTCTGGTATTATCATTTACTGTCTCTTCCAACACTCTAGTCACCAAACTATTTCCTGTTAGGCAATGTCCAATTCCATTCATTTTTACCCTATCTTTAGCCTATTTTCATTTTATGAAAAAAAATAGGCTTGTGAGATCACCTTTTGTGCGTGTGTCTGTGTGTGCGTGTGTGATTCGTGTGTGTGTCCACCCCTAATAAATTCTAAACGGCTGGAGAGATTAAAATGAAACTCGGTAAGATCATAGCACAATTCCGGCCGACCCCGATCGTGCCCTTCAAATTTTATTGTGTCTCACCAATCCAACATGGCGGCTGTGCGAAATATTTCACCAGCTTTCAGTATCTCCGAAACTATTACTGATATCACCCTGAAATTTTGTACGGTGATAAAGGGCACTACTATAAGTTCATCTATGAGACTTTCAAAAACCTAGTAAGTACAAAACCAACATGGCGGCCAAGCGAATTTGAACCATTTGAATAGACTTTTCTCGTGATTTAAACATCCGAACGTAATGAAACTTGGTACAGCAAATGTTTATACACATTGTAATCCACTGGCGTCTAATTTAGTTCAATTGTTTACATAACCTCAAAATGGCGGCTGTGCGAAATATTTCACTGGCATTCAATATCTCCGAAACTATTACAGACATCGCCTTGAAATTTTGTACAGTGATGAAGGGTACTGGTACAAATTTATCTATGCAACTTTCAAAAACCTGTAAAGTACAAAACAAACATGGCGGCCAAGCGAATTTGAAACATTGTAATAGACTTTTCTCGTGATTTAACCATCTGAGCGCGGTGAAATGTGGTACAGTAAATGATTATACATATTTAATGCACTGGCATTTAATTTATTTCAATTGTTTACATAACCTCAAGATGGCTGCTGTGAGAAATTTTAAAATTAAATTTTATTTCTAGTATCGTAATCATGCGATCGAAGTGAAAGTTTGAATAATGAAGCTACGCAATAATTGTCCTTTCATGGAGCATAAATCTATGGCCTCTACATATAATAATCCAAAATGGCGAGCATCCGAAATATTTTGACGGTTATCAATATCTACGAATCTTTTACAGCAATCAATCTGATTTTATTTATATTCATAGAAGCTATGAACTAAGTTCACCTATAGGACTTTCAGTAACCTGGTGGGCACAAATCCAACATGGCGGTGACGCGATGTATAAATATTTAAATGGACGTTTCTCCCGATTTAACCATCCGTGTGCTGTGAAACTTTGCACGTTAAATGCTTATACAAATGTTAATCCACTGGCATCTAATTTATTTCAATTTTTTCATAACCACAAGATGGCAGCTGTGCGAAACTTTAAAATCTCGTTTTTACTTCTTGTGTCCTAATCATGCGATTTAAGTTTGAATACCACACGTACACAATAATCTTCATGTCATCATCATCATCATCATCTTGCACAGTTTCCAGCCACTGGCCGGGTCTGTTTGGAAAACAAGCCTCTCCAACGTCTTCTGTCTTCCCACCATCTCTCAGCCTCCACCCTTGTCCAGTCTTCTCCTCTCTTCTTCACGCTTTCTTCCACCCCCTTCAGCCACCTGTCTCTCGGTCTTCCCCTCGGTCTCTTTCCTTCCCACTTCGTCTCATGTACTCTCCTGGGTATCCTCTTCTCCTCCATTCGTTTTACATGTCCATACCATCTAAGTCTAGATTTCTCTATACCATCCTGTAATGGTTCCTCCTTCATTAATTCTCTGGTCCTCTCATTTCTTATTCTGTCCATCTTTGTAGCTCCAATACTGCTTCTCAAGAACCTCATCTCACTGGCCTGTATTTTGCTCTTCTCCCTTCCTTTCATAACCCAGGTCTCCGAGGCATACGTCAGGATAGGGACATAGTACGTCCGATATATGATCTTTTTGCTGTTCTGAGGGACATCCTTGCTCCATAACATGCTTCTCACACTCCTCCGAAATGCTTCTGCCTGCCCCCCCCCCCCGCTCATTTATTTCTCTATCGTTTCTTCCATTATCTTGTATCAGGCTTCCCAGATACTTAAAACTCTCCACTTTCTTCAGATGTTCCCCACCAATTGTTATTCCCGTTGTGGTTCTTTCCTTCTTCCTTGTTGTGATCACCATCTCACTCTTATTTATGCTAAATTTCATCCCATATCCTTGTATTATTCCTTCCCACACGTCCAACTGTTCCTGTACCTCCTCCTCCTTGTTTCCCCAAATCATCAAATCATCTGCAAACACCATTGCTTTCATCTTTCCGTCCCCTATTACTTGTGCCACTCGGGTCATTATGTCATCCATCACCACAATGAAAAGTAACGGTGACAGTGCACTTCCTTGTTTCAGGCCGTTTCTTTGTTCCAACCAGTCAGATCTCTCTCCTCCCACTTTCACACAGCTCACGCTTCCCTTGTACATCTCCTTTATCCTCTTTATAGTCCATTTCTCTACTCCTCTATCCTCCAGGGACTTCCATACTTTGTTTCTGCATACACTGTCATATGCTTTCTCAATGTCCAGGAAGGCCATCAGTAGATCTGTTCCATACTCATAGTGCTGTTCTTGTAACTGCCTTACAGCAAAAATCAAATCCACTGTGGACCTTCCTGCTCTGAAGCCATGTTGTTCTTCCCTCATCCCTCCTTCTATCCTTGTCCTAATTCTTTTTTCCAAAACTTTCTCGAAGATCTTTGCACAATGACTCATCAGTGTTATTCCCCGATAGTTTCTGCAATCTGTTCTACTACCTTTCTTGAAGATCGGGACAATGATTCCTTTTTTCCAGTCCTCTGGGGTCTTCCTTTCCTTCCATGCTGTCCTCATCACTCGGTACAGCCACTGTATCCCCACCTCTCCTGCTGCTCTCACCATCTCCACACTCAACTCATCCACACCCGGTGCCTTCCCTCCTTTCATCTTGTTCACTGCATCTTCCACTTCTTTCCATGTTAAGTCCTTTTCTGTTTGCAGTTCGTCTTCCTCTTCCCCGATTTCTTCCTCCTCACCATCTTTTCCATTTGGGTTCAGAAGTTCTTCAAAATATTCTTTCCACATTTTCTTCAGTTCTTCCCTATTTTCTATCTCTTGTCCCCTTTTGTTCACCATTCTAACATAATCCGTAGGATCCTTCCGCCTCTTATTTTTTACCATCCCATACAGGACCTTTTTTGTACCTTCACTATCCTCCTCCATCATCTTTGTCCACTCTTCCATCCACTTCCTTCTCTCCTCAGCCACCACTCTCTTCGCCTCCTTCTTTCTTTCCTGGTACTCTTCCCTTGTCTCTACCGTCCTATTTTGATACCACCTCCTAAAGGCTCTATTCTTTTCCCTTACTATATATTTTGTCTTCTCATTCCACCATGGTGTTTCCTTCCACCTCTTCTTACTACTTGTCCTCCCACATACTGCTTCTGCTGCACCCACTAGTGTCTTCTTAAATCTAGCCCATTCCTCTTCCACCCCTCTTTCTTCATCTGTTGGAATTCCTTCCTTTACCATTTTGAGGTACTCGACCCTTCTATCCCCTTCTTTCAGTTTCCATATCCTTATACGTCTTTCCTGGTTCTCAGTCCCTTTCTTCTCCTTACTCCCTCTCAGGTTCATTACCAGTAATCGATGGTCGCTATCCAGGTTCTCCGATGGTATAACCTTGATGTCCGTGATGTTCTTATTTAGTTCTTGTAATAGTACATAAATAAGAATCCAGCCTGGTGACCATCTGAAATATTAAACGGTTCTCAATGTCTACGAATCTATCACAACAATCAAACAGAAATTTTGTATGTTGATACAGGCAATTAACATGAATAGGATATATGAAAATAGGCTGTATAGTTCTTCACGGAACTACTTGTTATTTATGAAAAAAATAGGCTTATGAGATCACCTTTTGTCCGTGTGTCTGTCTGTATGTGTGATGGTGTGTTTCCCCCCTAATAACCTCTAAACGGCCGGAGCGATTTCAATGAAACTCAGTAAATTCATAGCACTATTCCGGACGACCCCGACCCTGCCCTTCAAATTTTGTTACGTCTCACCAATCCAACATGGCGGCTGTGCGAAATATTTCACCAGCATTCAATATCTCCGAAACTATTGCCGATATCACCCCGGAATATATTTCGGTGTTAAACGGACTTACTAGAAGTTCACCAATGTGTCTTTTGAAAACCTGGTAACTACAAAATAAATATGGCGGCCAAGCGAAGTTGCGACTTTTAAATAGACGTTTCTCGCGATTTAACCAACCAAACGCAATGAAACTTGGTACAGTATATGTTTATACACACTGTAATGCACCGACATCTAACTTCGTTCAATAGATTACATAACCTCAAGATGGCGGCTGTGCGAAATATTTCACCGGCATTCTATATCTCTGAAACTATTAGCGGTATCACCCTGAAATTTTGTACGGAGATAAAGGGCACTACTGGAAGTTCATCTATAGGACTTTCAAAAACCGGTTAACTACGAAACGAATATGGCGGCCAAGCGAAGTTCAAAATTTTAAATAGACCTTTCTCGCGATGTAATGATCAAAATGCAATGAAACTTAGTACAGGAAATGATTATACACATTGTAATGCACTGGTATCTAATTTAGTTCAATTGTTTACATAACCTGAAGATGGCGGCCTTTGGGAATTTCAAAAATTAAGTTTTTATTTCTTGTGTCGTAATCATGCGATCGAAGTGAAAGTTTGAATAATGAACTTACGCAATAATTTTTCTTTAATGGTACATGACTCTATGTCCTAAACTTATAACAATCCAACATGGTGACCATCCGAAATATTTAGATGGGTCTCAATATCTACGAATCTATTACAGCAATCAAACTGAATTTTTTAACGTTCATAGCGGCTATAAACATAAGTTCACCTATAGGACTTTCAATATCCCGGTGATCACAAATCCAACATGGTGGCGACGCGAAGTATAAATATTCACATGGCCGTATCTCGCAATTTAACCATCCGAGTGCAGTGACACTTGGTACAGTAAATGCTTATACAAATGTTAATCCACTGGCATCTATTTTTTTTTTCAATTGATTCCATAACCACAGGATGGCAACTGTGCGAAATTTTAAAATCTCGTTTTTACTTCTTGTGTCCTAATCATGCGATTGAAGTTTGAATGCTACACGTACACAATAATCTTCATGTAACAGTACATAACTCTAAGACCTACATATATAAAAATCCAACATGGCGACCATCCGCTATATTTAGTCGGTTCTCAATATCTACGAATCTATTACAGCAATCAAACTGAAATTTTGTATTTTGGTAGAGGCAATTTACATAAGTAGGATATATGAAAATAGGTTGTTTAGTTCTTCACGGAACTACTTGTTCTATTTCGTATATTTTAACATCGTTCTTTCTTCTCCTATTTTCGGCAAAACCTCTTAATTTCTTTTTTTTTTTTCAACTTATTCTCTCCATCCGCCTCCAAATTCACATTTCTAGAGGCTCTATTCTTTTCTTCATCTTCTTTTCGAAGTGTCCAGGTTTCGATTCCATGCATTGCCACATTCCAAGCATAACACTTGAACACTTTACTAATCTACATTCATTGCTCCACAAAGTAGATTTCTTTTCTTAATTCACTAATCTACATTCATTGCTCCACAAAGTAGATTTCTTTTCTTAATTCACTAATCTACATTCATTGCTCCACAAAGTAGATTTCGTTTCTTAATTCACTAATCTACATTCATTGCTCCACAAAGTAGATTTCTTTTCTTAATTCACTAATCTACAGTCATTGCTCCACAAAGTAGATTTCTTTTCTTATTAAAGGCTTCTTTTGTTAACGCAAGCCTTGTTTTATTTCTTGTACAACCCAACTTCCTAGATATTTGAAACTTATAACTTGTTCAAATTCTCCTACGAATTTTATTTTAAGTTTTTCACCTATTACTATAGACACTGAGGGACTTGGAAAATCTTAGCCTTCGTCCCCGTGTACTTGGGTGTGTGATGAATTTGCCTGATACCCTGTGATTACTGGCAACTATAGTAGTGAGTGTAACTGGAAGTATTGAGGTAGATGCCCTGCATGTTGAAATAAAATACCCAACATTTTCCTGGAGGGAGTGTGGAACACCCCTCACTGTCCACCGCTGTCGGTGCCGGGTTGTTTAACCATCGAGCCCCTAAAGTGAGTCAGCAACAACAACAACAACAACTTCTCTATGTCAGGTGATGTCTTAGAATTTAGAATTCATTTGGTATAGCATATTGTTAATTCATTTAGGGGTTTCGCGACATCGTTGTCATTTAACCCCGTGTATGTATTTGTAATTGCGGCTGGAAATCAGGAAACCAAGTAGGCCTAGTTGTTACTAGCTTTTAAGGGCCTGGGAATTCTTGGTCATCAACTTCGTGTACTTGGGTGTGTACAATTTGTGTGATTGAGATGGCTGTTCCAGTATGTGTATTAGCAAGTGCCTAGGAGGCGACCGTGGCCATAATTTTAGGAATCATCCCGGCATTTGCCAGGAGTACAATTGGTGCACCACGGAAAACCACTAGGATGGCTGAGGTGGGAATTGAACCCTCCTTTTTCAGGTTTAACTCACGAGGCTGAGCCCCCAGACCAGAATGAGATTTCTTGACAATGTTGGGAATCGAAGCTGAACCTCCGGGGTGGCGATAGCCAAGAATGTTACCCTCTACACCACGAGGTACATTTATTTATTCATCGTATGGCTTTTAGTGCCGGGAGTGTCAGAGGACATGTGCTTCAACCGGACATTCATGGGGTGAGCCACAAGTCCCGTTCAATTTCAAGTAGTTCCAACTTTCGCTACCAGATGTCAATGATACCTAGTGGAGAACGTTGGAACTTTGATAGAGCGTTCCAACGAAATCTAGCCTAGAAATTTAGCTTCACACAAGTTTAGTCTGTGGAAGGGTATTTACATGCCATAAATCTATGACATGAGACCACCGGCTATACTTCCGAAGGAAGGCATACTGGAGGATTATAACGCTCCTAAAAATCCAACGACTTTGGCTGGGTTTGAACCCGCTATCTTGCGCACAGCAGTCCAGCATGCTACAAACTACGCAACCGAAGCCGCTACGAGGTGCATCATTCAGTGAGAGTAGAACGAAGATCATCCCAGAGATTCGACTTGGACTCCCAGCTCTACCAAGAAATTTAAATCCGGTCTTAGGGCTCGAACGGTGTATACTCAACATCGTGACGCAGAATTGAGGATACGTCGGTTCGATTCCCACCTCAGTCATCTTGGAAGTGGTCTTACTTCCAATCCAGACAAAAGGCTACGGTCGCCTCCTAGCCAAATTCTAGCTACACTGGCACAGCCGTTGCAATGACACAGGTTATCAGACAAATCGTACACACCCATGTACACGAGGTTGATGACCAACCTCTCCCAAGCTCTTAAACAGATGTAAGAACAACAAGGGGCAAAGGCTGTGCAGAATACTTAGATTAGCATGGTATTCGGAGAAAGTAATCTCTGATTGGATCACTAGCAAGTGCACATTTTCATCACCTCCAATGAAGATTAGTCTGACTTAAGTCAGGCTATTCTGCAATGGGATTACTTACTTATAATGTGATTTGTCTTCTCAAGCTAACTAGGTGGCAGCTTTCTTCACACGCCATTAAGAAGAAAAGGTGAACAGGTTTTGATTCGAGCTCCAGATCGTAGATGGGGATGGGTGTTATTCTTATGTTAATGTAAAGACAACATGTGTTGCGTGAGCATCAATAGTGACAGCTGATTTAATGAGCATATAACTAGCTAACTTAACTCTAGCATGCTATAATGCGTTCATCTGTCATCAGACATGAGTAATGCCTGGTTAATTAGCGTGGTACATACAGGGCGTCGCAAAATACAAGTCACTCATTCCCATTGGCTCTCACAGCTAGTGGGACTTCAAGGAAAATCAGCTAAGTACGGCATTGCTTCCACTTACTTGTGCCGGACATTAGGGTGCCTAAAGCAAATGGCACCTTTCGATTTCCTGTCTTAATTAGGCCTAGCCTTTATCTTTTCTATGCTCATACTCTTATTTTTCTAGAGGTCAGAACTTTTTATTAAGGCTGTTATTTTTTTACATCGTTTTGACAATCTAAGGAGCGCTGATCTTGCTTTCTTGTCTTCCCATAATCTCTTAATCTTCTCGCTATGGCTCTTTCTGCGCTCCTTCGTCAAGGTTGTGTTGGATGCAATGTTTGGATGGTCTGAAAATTGATGATTGTCAACTAGTTCTCTGAATTTAGATCTGTCCAGTACCACATCACTTGAGATGTCTATTTCCTGAAGGTCTTTCTTCAACTTCAAGCAGCCAGTTGTTCTTAGCTTTCTGTGAGAGAGTAAGATTTAGAATTCTTTTAGTCAGCCTGTGATCGCTCATTCTGAGAATATGCCCATAAAATTTCAAACGTCTTTTCTTGAATGTGTCCGAGGTGTATTTCCAAATGTTATTAAAGCTCATGGGATTTCCTTTTCATCCAAATTCCTCCGGTATAAACTGGGCCAAAAATCTTCCTCGACATTTTTCTTTCTTATTTTTGTGTACCTTTAATTAGTGATCTGTCCTCAATGAACAGTGTTTCAGAGGCGTATAGTCTCGACTTTGATTACTGTATTGTAATGTCGTAATGTTGCTTTGCGGGAAATGAATTTCTTCTTACACCTGTTCCATGTGATTCTGTAGGTTCTTTGACATTTCAAGATTCTCTCATTGTTTGCATCACGATTCAGGCCTGAGGGTTGGATAATTTCTCCTAGGTATTTGAGTTTAGACACTTGAGCTACTTTACCGAACCGAGTTACCAGAGGTTGTTTTGTCGATGTACCGACGAGATCCTTCCATTAACTGTCTTTTTTTTAATGACATTTGGAATCAGGGTTGGCTGCAAATTCATGAAGTTTTTGAATGGATTCAATCGCTTCCTACCTATCGTTGGACAAAATTGCCCGTTCAACTGCGAAGGCCAAACATCGTTACTGACTTTTGTCAGATTAATGTATTTTAAAAAAATTAGAATTAGGGAATAACCCATGTCATTCGGGTACAATCGGGTCGACCGACTGAAAAGCATTAAACTTTTGTTCACTAAGGCAACACTGAAAAACGGCTTCAAACACTATAATTGTTGCAAAGTATTTTGTTATATGGCGCAGAAACTTGGACGTTAAACAGACAGCAAGCAAACAAATTATTACTAACAGAGATGGATTATTGGAGGAGGGCGGCAAGAAAATCAAGATTGGATAAAATTAGAAATATGAGTACAACAGATATTATGCGAGTAAAAAAATGTACTAGAAGTGGTTGAGGAAAGAAGATTAGAATGGTTTGGACATGTGAAACGAATGCAGAATAGTAGAATTTCAAATTTAATGTTACATTGGCAAGTTGAAGGCAAACTGAAATGGGGTAAACCAAGAGAACAATGGATGGATTGTGTAAAGAGAAGCGCGGCTACCAGAGGCTTAACCGAGGAAGATGCTGAAGACCGAAATTTGCGGAGAAGTAGAGTATTGTTGGGTTGAAGGAAATCTATTGTATTGTAGAATATTCCTAATAATGAAAGAATAAAGTTACGTAAAACTTTCTCGACCAATTGCATACATAATATAGCTTTGGGGCTATTGGGTCGATTGAAAATTAAAATATCGACGTTTCGAGACAGCTGCTTGTCCCTTTATCAAGGTTTGTCAAGAAAGAAAGAAAGAAAGAAAGAGTAAACAATGGTAGCCTATAAGATTAATTAATTAATCTATGTATCGTATGACTTTTAGTGCCGGGAGTGTCCGCGGACATGTTCGGCTCGCCAGAGGCTGTAGCTGCTTCCAGCGGACACCCTTAGGGTGAGCGACAAGTTCCGTTCAATATCACGTAGTTCCAACTTTCACCACCAGATATCAATGATACCTAGTGGTGAACGTTGGAACTTTGATAGAGAGATCCAACGAAATTTAACCAAGAAATTTAGCTTCACACAAGTTTAATTAGTGGAAGGATCGTTTACAAGCCATAAACCTATGACATGGGACCGCCGGCTTTACTTCCCCTCCGAAGTAAGGCATACTGAAGGATTTAAACTCCCTTAAAAAGTCCGACGACTTCGACTGGGTTTGAACCCGCTATCTTGGGCACAGCAGTTCAGCATGCTACCAACTATGCCGCAGAAGCCGCTGCCTATAAGATAGGAAGCCATGACGAAACAAATAATTACTCCATGATCTCCTGAGACCAAGAAAATGTTGGTAATGAAACTATAGATAAAGCCCTGCGCGGATGCGGATATCCATGGGTTAATTTCGCCATGCAGATAGCGGATAATGTTTGGAGTAAATTTGCGGATAGTTTTTAGAATACAATCCAAACTTGTTGAATATTATAACTAGGACCCGGATGTTTATGACATATCATATTTTTCCGTTATGTTTTTTTTTTCATCACCAACGTAAGATGATGATTTAAGCTAATCTAATTAAAATTATGTCATTATGCACAATGAACTTTCCTGGCTGAAAAGGGTTTGCAACTCTGGCTGCACATGAATATGATGATAATTGTTGTTTTAATGGGCCTAACATCTAGGTAATCGGCCCCTAATGGTTTGGGTGATCGTGAAGATGATAATGAAATTTAAACTATAACTAAAACTAACTACTAACTTATATACTAGAAGAAGAAATGGAAAACAAGAGGAGAATAAGGCAAATAAAGGACAGGAGGAAAAGAAATGCCCTCAACCCTCGAAGAATGCGGATTGAGGGACTAGGAAGGAAGGAGAGCCATGAATGGCAGATAGGAACGTAAAAGAGGAGAGGGTCCGCCCCAGCGGTAATGGATAAAAGGGGGTAAACCGGACCCAGCTCAGGGATCCCTCGGGGTCGCCAAATCTCGAACTCACCAGCCGTGAGTCCCTGAGGGTGTAGCAATATCCAGGGTGCACCAGAAGTGGTGGGGCTACACACACCCTGCCTCCTCAAGGGCCTTGAACAGAGGGCAGGAGATAACGAAGAGAAGGCAGAAGGAGGGTATCAGAAAAGATGAGACAAGGGCCAATTAAGGCGGGAAAGGAAGAGACTCCCTAGGCCTCGGATACCCTAATACCGTCGGGGTCGGAAGAGAACAAGAGTTGACCAAGTGAGTTCGACAGGAAAGAAGACGGAGAGGAGCCCAGCACAAGTAAGTGGAAGCAATGCCAGACCCAGCTGGGGCCCAATGGTCGCCAACCCACGTCCCACTGGATGTGAGCCCCTGGGGGGCATAGCACATGACATACACAGCCTAGGAGGATGACTTTCTCCTCAAATGTATAAATGTGCAGCTTTAATATTTTATCTAATTAAAAATATTATATTGCAAAGCCAGTAGATTCGGATAGCAAACATGCGGATGCGGATAAAAGTCATGCTGATGCGGGACGGATGCGAATAACAGCCGTGCGGATGCGGGGCGAATGCGGATAACGCTTTGTTTATCCGCGCAAAACTCTAACTATAGAGGGCAGCCATGATTTACTCAAGGGATAACCGTCACCTCTATTAAAGTTGTGTAGTTGTTTCCTTTTTACAATCGCCTTCCGAATCATACGAGTTGTGAAATGTTTCTCCATTCAGAGGACAGAAGTTTCATCAGAAAGAATTCGATGGTCATTCAGTATGGCATGTTCAGCCACCGCAGACTTATCTGGTTGGCAAAGACGTAAATGCCTACGATGTTCATTGACCCTTGTTGTGATTCTACTACATGTCTGTCCAAAATATGCGTAACCACTGGAACATGGGGTCTTATTGTAACGTGCCACCCCTAGTGGCACTTTCGTTAACTGGATTACGGTGGGTAGAAGCACAACACAATTGTTCCTTTAAAGAAATGTTAGGTTTATTGCAGGTCAGAATTATACACCGTACAATAAGCAGATAGAAACAATTAGCTGTCTTACAGAAGCTGCCTCTATGGAGCTCCACTCACCCTTTCACTCGGTCATGCAGTTAATCCTACCGTAATGAGGTCCGTGTCCTCGGCTAGAAGTAACGGCTCTCTCCCTCAAGTATACAAGCCACACTCACTTGTTCTGAATGTACACTGTCTCGCCGTCCTCACGCTAGGAAAACTGTCCACTGCGTTTCGCAATCCACACAGCACTTCACCGCACTGCAATAGCCTCACTTGGGTTTCGCACCAGTAGGGCCACGAATATTCGAGACGGTCTCTTTTGTTCTGCCTGTCTTCTTGTTGAGCAAATCGCTGGTAACACACAGTCAGGATAGCCTAGGGCGGCCTAAGTCACGCGCGGGGCGACGAAGCTGTCTAGCATTCGTAACATTATGTACCCCAGCACAGTTAAGACCAACTGAATCCCTGACTGATCGCAAGGATTTGCCTACGGTGACATTAGGCTTGAATAGACTGTGGTTTTGATATTGTTTCTTCTTAAACTATTGCTAATCCTGTCCGTGACAGATTGCATGCATGGCAGATAGGCGAGGAGGAGGATTCTACGATAATATGTCTTTGATAAAGGGACAAGCAGTTGTTGCGACACGTCGGTTTTTTTAAGTTTCACTCGACCTAACCCCAAAGCTATATTATGGAAGAAATAATATTTTATTATTATTATTATTATTATTATTATTATTATTATTATTATTATTATTATTGGACTACGTTAGGTAGCAATTACGTCAAAGAAAATTGCATAATGTTGGATGGCCAAAAGCAACGATACCAACACACCAAATTTAACGTAAAGTTTAAGCAGTCATTTACAAGCTCACGAGGACACGCACACAGACAGACAAACAAACACAAGTAAACAGTGATCCATGGATAATTTCAGCATATTTTCTTGTCTTAGTCTAACGAGGAAAGGAGTTTAAAAATAAAAATGTACAATGTTGTACAAAATATCGTTTGGTTGGTTGGTTCTTAAGTTTAGGGGCTGCGACAACGCGGTCATGTAGCCCCATGTACTTTGGGTGTGTGTAGAATCTGTCTGATAACCGGTTATAATTGTGATGACTGTATTAGTGTGTGTTATCTGTTTTAGGTAGATTTCATTAGAAAGCTAACTATTGCAATGGGTACCATGTTTCGACTTCCGGAAAATGTCGACATATCTTCGCGTTTCACATCCCCCAGACCCCAAAACCACCGTCAGTTCAAAAGTTTATATATAATTTATATATGTTAGTATATATATATGTATGTCAGTTCTTTGTGGACACGATAACTGCCGTAATTTTGCACCAATCTCTTTGAATTTTTTACCGAATATGTATACCTATAAAATCTCGGTCGAGTTCGTTACTGGGCTAAATCGGTCGAAGGGGGTGAACATGGGGGGCTTTTTTTTTCAAAAAAGTGAAATATTGCTATAACTCTCTTGATATGTGAAATATCGAATCCGTTCAAAGTTCATACTATGTGTCGGATAAAGCCCAAAAATTTATGTTTGAAGAGATTTTTTATAGCACCAACCATTGACCAAAGGGGTGGGAAAAGTGGGTTTTTCGGGAAACATTAATCATATCTCTCTTAATAGGCACAATATCAAAACCGTACCAAATGGAAAATATTCCCCTAATAATTACCTAAAACTTTTGTCTGAAAGAATTTTTGATATGACCCACCATTACGCCAAGGGAGAGAAAAATGATTTCGGAATTATAAGAAAATGCCAAGAGCTATCAGTGATTGCCATGGCAACTCTACTAAATTGATGAGGGATGAGCCATCAGACGTTGCCAAGATAACGCACTTGCACGAGATCATATTCAGAATTCCATCTGACTAAGTGTGAAGCGGCTTCGGTGACGTAACTGGTAGCAAGCATGCTGAATGTCTATGCCCAAGGTTGCGAGTTCAAAGCCGGCCAAATTCCAACGTTCGTTGCGAGTTGCTGGCTGCGGTGGCATCAAGTAGCCAAGTTCACAGGTAGGTGTCGTTGACGGTAGTACCTGGTAGCAACATTAGGAACTAATGCTTGAAATTGACCGTCTGCAGTCCTTACCTGAATTACAGACCAATACAGCCATCCCTAAGTACACGGGGTTACATGACCGCGTTGTCGCAGCCCCTAAACTGAGGAACCAACCAAAATATCTGCGGGAGATATAATTTTTCGTGAAGAAGTAACAGACCGTTACATAGTTACACATCAGTGTCGAAACCTTGCATAAGGACAGTGTGACCACAAGTATAAAAATGGACCCCAAATGACAAGAAGGTTACCGTTCCCATAAGACAATAAAATGTTTAAAATAAGCATAAAATGACGAAAAACAAAGTTAATTAAGCTCCAATTATAAAATACTTTCTCGCAATAAATGAGGTCTGATCCTTCTACGAAAACCTGCATATTCTGCCTATTTTCGCCTATCCCCAAGTTTGTCCGGTGAAATCTACCTCCGCCTTCCGGCGTGCCGAGAGGACTTTTTTTAATTTAAGTACAGACTGCAACTTAGAATTTTTCAAATAGTTCCTACTTTTGCCGCCAAGCGCCACCGTCAACGACTACTAGGCCAAGTTCAGAACTTAGCCACTAGATGCCACCGCAGTCGGCTCTTGGCAACGAACGTAGAAACCTAAGAGCGTTGTTTACATTCTTAACCTATCCAATTTAGCTTCACACAGGTGTAATTAGTGGAAGGTTTTTTAACATGCCATAAATCTATGACATGGGACCGCCGGCTTTACTTCCCCTCCGAAGGAAGGCATATTGAGGGATTTTTAACGCTCTTAAAAAATCCGACGGCTTCGGCCGGGTTTGAACCCGCTATCTTGGGCATAGAAGCTCAGCTTGCTACCGACTACGCCACCGAAGCCGCCAAAATATCGTTTATTTCATCATGTTGGAAGAAACTCAAGCATAAAAAGTTTAATGTTGTTGTTGTTGCTTTTTTATTTAGGGGCTTTGTAACATCGTGGATATGCAGTCCCGTGTACTTGGGAGTGCGTGTGTGGAATCTGTCTGAGTCATTGCGATAACTTTAGTAGTCTGTGCATTTGTAATTAAGGCTAGGATTTGGAAGGAGCCTCCGGGGCTAAGGCAGCAGCACACCAGCCTCTCACCGCTGGGTCCGTGGTTCAAATCCCGGTCACTCCATGTGAGATCTGTGCTGGACAAAGTGGAGGCAGACAGGTTTTTCCCCGGGTACTCCAGTTTTCCCTGTCACAATTTCAATCCAGCAACACTCTCCACTATCATTTCATTTCATCTGACATTCATTTAATCATTGCCCCAGAGGAGTGCGACAGGCTTCGGCAGCCGGCATAGATCATATCCGCCTCTAGATGGGGGCTTCGTTCATTCCATTCCCTGACCCGGTCGGTCGACTGTAAGTAGACTGTGGATTGTCATTTTTATTGGAAGGAGTTTGCCGTAGCCTTAAATTAGATAACACCTCGGCATTTATCTGGAGTAGAAATCACGGGAATACCACTTCTAGTACAGCTGAGGTAAGAATTGAACTTATGTCGTTCAAACCCTCGGCCTGAATTAGTTTAAGTTTCTTGGTAGAGCTGGGAGTCGAACCTGGACATCAGGTGTGAGGGCCAAGAATGCCAGTCACTACGCAACAAGGTAGATCCAATAATTCCTGTTGAATGTTACATATTCTTGTTCATATGTAAAACAGGGCGAGGTTTGCCACTTCGCTCTCCTGGTAAGAATCATGAGTGTAAATGTCCTGTTGCACACGTGTTTCAACGCTTTTAAAGCTCATAACACTGTAAGAACTCGTGTTTCAGGAAGTATGAAAGAGCGGTTTAAAGCTCTGACTGCCTTATTTAAAAGTAAGTATTCCAACGTTATTTTCGTTCACTGCAACAAATTGTATTAGCATATGAAATAAGTTCTAGTTTTCACGTTATTAGCATACTAGCTGTACCCGGCATGCGTTGCAATGCCAATCAAAGAAAGTGTTGGGGTTTTGACTTTGTTAGTTGCAGTGCTTTTGGATTCCCAATATTTTCTTCTTTTTCTGTTAACCGCCTCTAAACTATTATAAAAAATAATTTACTATCTCAGAAACATTCACGGAAGCGTGATCAACAACTCACGAAAGTTACATCGCAATGAAATGAATGGTTTATGGACGCATAAAAGACGAACACACAGACATTCCTTTTTATATATATATATAAGATTATTGAGTGCTACCGGGTGAGTTAGCCGTGGTCGTTACGGCATGACTGCTGGCAGTCACTCACATCCAGGAGGCGAGGAGGTTCGAATCCCCCCGCCGGCAACCTTGAAGATGGTCTTCTGTGGTTTCCCATCTTCCTTCCAGGCAAATGACGGGGTTGGTCCCTAACTATAGGCCACAGCCGATACCTTCCAACTCCTCGTCCTTACATTCAAACTTTCCTCCCCAGACAACACTCCACACGCGACGGTACTTGTAGCTCACCCATTGGGTGTCCGCCTAGAAGCAGCTACAAAACTGGCGAGCCGAACATGTACTCGGACACTCCCGGCACTAAAAGCCATACTAAAAATATATTACGAGCCTTACAGTAGTCGCATATGATGAGTAACATCTGATATAGAAGAAACCTCACGATAAATTGTTGATACACCGATATTTTATACTATTATTGGCACAAATATTAATCTATTGTAAAAGGGAGTGTTATACAGATATTGTAGTTTATAATACGGAACTCAATTTATTAGATGATTTGTATCTTCCACCAGCACTAGCCTAAATAAAGAATACGATATGGATCAACTAGATTAATAGACGCGACACCGCTCATAACCTTCAATTCCTTATAAACAGGTCCTCTTCATTCACAGAACAACACGTAATTTCATATGGATTCTGTTAAAATGAGTCATATTGATAAGATAAATATCGTTTAAAATGATAATCTGGTAGCAAAAATATCTACCCCGTCCGGGTTTCTAACCCAAGATCTCTAGATTCACAATCATAAGCACTAACCACACGGTTATTTCGACTACGCAAATTTTGTGCACAAGATGGTGACTTATTTCCACGTTCCAATAATACCGCATTACGGAATTAAGTTTCATTTAGCCTATATTTTGCTTGTTTCGATAATGTTCCTGCCTGAAATTGAGTTTAAAATGCCTTATGAATAGGCCCTCTTGTGAGTAAAGAGAATGTATTCAGTAATAGTTCATGAAGGCTTGCTCAATTCTCGTATAACCACAACGATTATATTATATTGATGACTGCATTACCTTTATGTGGGTTAATATTTGAATAGCCATTGTGCAGAAACATAATACCGACAATGACGACTACTTACAATGTTTGATAGTAAGGCATTTTACCATTTAAATACTGATACGAAGACTTCGAACATGCACCATGTCATTTGTTTCAATCACTTGACACCAGAGTTCGCATGAGCGTTTTCCGTTCAGTAGGCCTATGTCATATACATTCCACATGGCCAAGAGTACGTCATGGTATCAATTTCTGACACCGCGCGCTCATTGTTTCTCGTACCACTGCCAGCTGGATCGATCGATCGAGCGGGCAGTGCATACTTCCGTTTTCCACCACTGCCAGCTAGTACACTTCCGTTCGATCGATCGACGTGCTTTCGCCTTTCAATATGATTCCACAGTTCTTTAGGTCATATTTCATAGCTTTCATGTCATATTTAGCTAGTTTTTAAGGCATATTTGCTTGCATATTTTCTACTTCTTAAGGTCTTAAACTTCCGAACCCTAGTTATGATACAAGCGACAGCCTTGCTGCCAACGTAACTGGTGACGTAATCTCTCGCAGCAGCTTGTAGGCACAGCGGAGAACATTCCCTGACACCCTGTACAACGGAATACAACAAAAAATAGCTAGAAATATACTGTACCACCTACTTAGTCGATACTTTCTCTTGTCGAGATAAATAATTCGATTTCCCTTATCAAGTAAGGTCTGCTCATTATACAAACAAATTAATTCTTGTATTATAAGAAGCTTATGGTAATTGTGTCTCCTGACGGGCTGCGAGCCAGAGGGTGCGCTATCGCCCACACTCCGCTCACTTCGAACGCGACTGGAATACCAACCTGACGGGTCTGTTTGTGTGTGTGTGCTTTAAAACGTCTTCGTCACTGTTTTAATGGGTGCTGTTGAACGTGATGAATTTAATTTCTACTAATGGCATAGTTAATATGTTGTTAGCTGATACAGTCTTTTACCAGTAAAAGTGGATCCCCCTAGTCAAAGCCTATCTTGACAAGTGAAGATTACCCCGTATTAATCCAGCAATACGAGTCAACAAGGAGAAAGAGGCTATATAAGTTATACCCCACCTCAGTGAGAGATATAACCTACCTAAAATCCATGGAAAGTGAATGGCCTCCTTTTCGGAGCTCGGGGAACATCGTTCAAGTTCGTCGTGAACATCCTGAAAGAGCTTGGAATCATCGAGGATGATCTTGAGAATGTCTGCTTTGGGATATAGAGAGCTTCAATCCACATGCTGCACAACCATTTATAGCTTGCCACGGTGGGTGAGTGGTTATCGTGTCGGACTACCAACCACAAGCTTCCAGATTCGCTCCTGGCCATGGTAAGTGATTTTTGAAAGGCGACAAAAATAACGACACGCAAGCCATACGTTTTTGGCATGTTAATGAACCCATTTGAAATCAGCAGGCCACGTTCATAATGGCAAAATTAAGCTCGGGATTTTCCGCCAACACAAACGTTCCTCCTTTCTCTACTAGAAAACGCTATTCTGTCAAGGAGCTTAGATATCTAACTTCCTTGACTTTCATATCGCTCCAAGGAACAACAAAATTCGACATGCAAGCTGCTCTCTGGGCGTCCAATAACAAAAGCTTGCACCCGGCACCCGAGGCTGTCTCTTCCAATATTATTCTGCTAAGGACCCATTCCAGTTTTGTACCGAAAATAAGGTCCCATTAACACCAACCTACACATATGGGGTACCTACAGGTTCATCATAACCCAATGCGTAAGCGAAACGCACTCACTTGGTCTTTAAATGCCTCACAATTAAATAAATACCTTAAAACATGTATATTTACAATGAAATAATGAAAGAATGCAACACGGTAACCATGGTAACAGAATCTCACAGGTCCATCGATTTCTGTAAGGCGCAATGCAATTCCAATTATTACATTACTGTGAAAGTTTCTAGACGGTTATAAGGTTATCACTGAACCAACTTAAGCTGTAAAATTCATCAATACATACAGTATAGTGCGCTTAAGGGGGTCAAGGGGCACTCTAGAATTTTTTCACGCAATTTTCACGCGTGAGTGTGGTACAAAAGGTCTTTTTCACCCGACTATAAAGGGTCTCCGAAAACCACATTTAAAGGCCCTTAAATTAACAGTGTCTGTGATATTCCCAGAAAACTAACTTCGCTTTGATATACCTATGAAGGAATGACAAACCCCTAACCACTGCACCAGTAGCTGAATTGATAAAGTCTGATTACCCACACCAAGGATGAATCAGTCATAGCATTCATGATTGAGATTTTGCTGAGTGTACTCTTTACAACTAGAATATTCGCGGGCGAAGCCGTGACGGGTAATGCTAGTACGATATTATTATTATAACATTTTTATATAGTGTATCGTAAATGTATACTGTATGTACTTTAGACCAAACAATGTACCGTATTATTCTGCATCTTTATGGACCCCCGGTATGCCGGGAGGATGTCTTTGTGGAAATATATATATATCTGATATTCTAATTATTAGATGGAGAGTAATGAGGTACACTTTGCTAAAATAATTTACATAGGCTTACATCAAGTATGAACATTCTTAGTCATATTATTAAAAGTAGGCTACTGTATATTAGCAATCTTTATGTTACTTGGTGGAATTTCAAGTATGTTATATTTTACCATTATAAATGAAACACAACTTACTACCACACCAGTTTAAAAATATTCCTTCCTTCGGAGGGGAAGTAAAGCCGGCGGTCCCATGTCATAGATTTATGGCATGATAACCTTCCACTACTTTTACACTTATGTGAAGCTAAATTATAGGTTAGATTTGACTAACGCTCTTAGGTTCTAACGTTCGTCGCCAGAAGCCGACTGCGGTGACATCTAGTAACCAAGTTCAGAACTAATTGGTCGTTGACGGTGGCGTTTGATAGCAAAACTTGAAAATCGAATGTATGCAGTCCTTACTTGAATTGAAAACAGATAACACACACTAATACAACCATCACAACTAACACCGGTTATCAGACAGATTCTACACACACCCAAAGTACACGGGGCTACATGACTGCGTTGTCGCAGCCCCTAAACTGAGGAAACAAACAACCAGCTTAAAAATAAGTCACTCCTCCAAATAATCTTTCAATTAAAAATCTACATACGTTGGTTTTTTAGTTTTGGCACCTTAGTTATAACTGGATTAATAACTCACTTAGATGGTTCCAAGTTTCACAGGCCCTCGATGTAGTCCCCTCCGTTGCGTACAACGTGTTCCCAGCGATGGGGAAGTCGTTGGATCCCGTTGGCACTGCCCAATTTATTGATGGTACGAAGAGAGCGCTCGGCAGCCTGCTTAACGCCATTGTCATCTTCATCTTCGGGAGTCGCAGGGACTGATGTCGGGAGAATATGGGGGTGATAGAGGACCTCCCAGCCCCAGCGATCCAACAATGCCGACACAACGCCTGCTGTGTGTGCCCTAGCATTGTCCTGCAGAACGATGGGCGGTGTAACCATGTGGTGGCGCCGTTTCCTTCTCAGAGCTCCTCGGAGATGGTCTTGCAGAAACGAACAATAGTACGCCGCATTAACGGTTTGCCCTCGGGGAACAGTATGGCAGCGCTTCCGTACCATTGAAGACGTTAAGCAGGCTGCCGAGCGCTCTCTTCGTACCATCAATAGATTGGGCAGTGCCAACGGGATCCAACGACTTCCGCATCGCTGGGAACACGTTGCACGCAACGGTGGGGACTACATCGAGGGCCTGTGAAACTTGGAACCATCTAAGTGAGTTATTAATACAGTTTTAACTAAGGTGCCAAAACTAAAAAACCAACCCCTCCTTTAAGTTTTAAACCTCTATGCTGACTAGTTTCTTAAAATAATAATAATAATAATCATAATAATAATAATAATAACGCATGGGGACATCTAGGAACTTGTTCCTCTCTAGAAGAGTTGTTGTTGCTTACTGTATTTTAGGAGCTGCGACATCGCGATCGTACAGCCTCGTGTATTTGGTGTGTGTGATAACCTTTGTTATGGCTGTACTAGTGTGTGTATTTGTAAATTGGGGAAGGAGGCGACTATGGTCTTAAGTTAGGAGCCATCCCAGCATTTTCTCGGCGTAAAAGTGAAACCACGGAAAAACACTTCCAGGATGGCTGATGTGGGAATCGAACCCACCTCTACTAGGTTTTGCCTCATGAGACTAAGTGTACCCCATTCCACTCCTCACGCCTAAATTAGGCTATTATAATTTCTTAGCAGAGCCGGGAACGAGCACTCAATGATTCTAAGAAAAGCCAAAGTTGAAAACAGGAAAGAGTTGTTCGTTGCTGTTGTTGTTTCATTTAAGGGACATGGACATCATGGCCATAATATATACGAAGGACGTCCAGAAAGTAAGCTCCGTTTGGTAATAAAATTAAATTGTGTACAGATACAGAAAAAATATTTATTGCACAACATTCTACACCTCTTAAACTACTTTTCCACATAACTGCCGAACTTTTGCAGGCATTTGTCATAGCGTGGCACAAGTTTTTGGATACCTTCTTCATAGAAGTTTGCCGCCGACCCGTAAACGAGAGTGAAGACTCCCCTTAAGATATCCTACTGTTTGGCCATCACTGTTAGGCAAATTGCGTGCTTACCAGGAGAACTGCGTATGTTTAGGAGTTCTCCTGACCACATACGCAATTTGCCTAACAGTGATGGCCAAACAGTAGGATATCTTAAGGGGAGTCTTCACTCTCGTTTACGGGTCGGCGGCAAACTTCTATGAAGAGGTATCCAAAAACTTGTGCCACGCTATGACAAATGCCTGCAAAAGTTCGGCAGTTATGTGAAAAGGTAGTTTAAGAGGTGTAGAATGTTGTGCAATAAATATTTTTTCTGTATCTGTACACAATTTAATTTAATTACCAAACGGAGCTTACTTTCTGGACGTGCCTCGTATATATACAGTATATGCAATTTTGTCTGATAACTTGTGTTACTGTGATGTATGTGTATTTGTAATTCAGGTGAGGATAGGGGAGGAGGCGGCCGTTGCTTGAAATTAGGCACCATTTGCCTGGGGTAGAAATGGGGAAACCTAGGAAAACCACCCCGTAGCCTATATGATTGGTTGATAAAAATCAATAAATAAATATATAAATAAATAAATAAATAAAATAAATTAATAAACAAATAAATTAAAAACAATGTAAGTAAATAAACTAATAATGAACATATAAATTAGTAAACAAAACAAATAAGTAAATAAATAAAATCATATATATTATTTCAGTAGTATAGATCCCTCCTGCGGCGCTCACAAGCGACCGATCGTGACTAATGAGCATTCAAATGAAAGAGAATAGACAGTAGCAATGATGAATTGCACTCTAATTTCATAAATATCTATAATTTCTTTAAAAAAAATAATTAATGTTTTCTACTAAGTGTGCGATTTGCAGGTACTGTTGCTGAAAATACGCTCCATAATTGTTGTCCACTTGCCATTTTAAGCGCTGTGATACCTGTTTCATGTCATTTTAACATTCTGAGGTCTTTCTTTTATAATTTTGCATGGATTTCAGAAACAGTAAAGCAAAGGAATGAGTAATCATATCGTATAATTTCATAAATATCGAATAACCGGTGATTGTTACAGCTCAGCTGTCAATCAATGGACTCAGAACACAAATGACATTAGCAGTGACGAATTGCATTCTATTTTCATAAATATCAATTTTGTAAGAAGTGTGCGATTTGTAAATACGGTTACTAAGGGAAAATACGCGACATCATTGCTGTTCAATTCGCATTTTGGCCGTAGGGACGCCTGTTTCATGTCCAAATAGTAAACGTTAATTCACTTACAGGTTCGCTGTCAATCAATGGACTCAGCACACAAATGACATTTGGTTGAAATAAAATCATAGCAATCTTTCTCCTTAAGTCACTCATTATAAACCTCTTGAACAGCAGCTGCAGCAAAAACAATATATGACATACCCACATTGCAACTACTGTCAGTTTCAACTGCAATGGCACTATTCAAGATCAAAGTCATGCCGACGGCCACCTATGGAATACAACTAATCTGGAACTACCTGACGGTCGGAAATCTAAGAAAGCTAGAAAGTGTTAAATCTAGCTTCCTCAAAAGAGTGTTATCCATTTCAAAATTCACAAGAAATAGTTATGCTTATATCCTTGCGCAGGAAACTCTCTTCGTAGATGACATAAAACACTGCTTTAGTTTATCGGAGACACAAGCATATGCAACCTTCATCGAAGAGAGGAGCAGCAAAGCAAGACAGATACCGGAGGGGATTAGAGAAACAGACGCAATGACATCAGACTGCTGGAAAGGACCAAACTTCCAACTCCGACACCTGTACACACGATTTGCAGTACACGGCTTTCATGGAAAGATTTGCACAGAAAGCACCTACCTTGATCCTAAGGACAGCTGCATCTGTAAGCTATGTAATGAACGGTGCCCGAAATATCACCTGCAGGAGTGTAAAAATAGGACTTTATCACTAATTGAGCAATCTAAAGATTGGTGAAATCACGACAATGTAACTTTTCATTTTTTCTCAGTACACATTGTGTTTAATAAATATAATATAATTATAAACCTATAGGGAAAGTGTGGTTTATGAACATGCGAGATTTCTCGCACGGGTCCGTTAGTAAATACATAAATGAATAAATAAGTAAACAAATTAATTAAATAAAATAATACATAACATTATAAATCAGGCAGGTTATCAGTCCTTGTAATATTCGCAATAATAGTTAAACAAATGTAGTTTTTTTCAGTTAGGCCTATAGTCATTGTTGTTTTAAGGGGCGGAACAGTGAGGTCATCTGTCCCTTATATTTCCAGCCTTACAGGCAATAATATGTTGACCGACTGAAAATATATCAATTAATTGTTAACTAGGCTTTCAAAGCTTCCCATCACAATCTTAAGTCATTCTTCACATCAGACATGATTAAGTCCTTCTAATTATAGAGAAATAGACTGCATGATGCTTTCATCGCAGAGCTTCCGGGCACAAGTACGAGCACATCTGTAATATTCTCTTAATTGAGTGCAGCCAGAGACTACACGCCTAACTGAGTTGCAAGCCAAGTTGATGGCAAAGATAAGCAGGGAGTTAGAGAGAGCATATTGAGTTACCGGAGTAAACTAACTGGGAGTTGACGAGCTAAGATGCGTCGGAGTTGGCTCATTAATTATTGCATCTCCCGTGCACGATATTAGACGGAACAACCTTCAAACCATTCATTTCAAATTAGGTTGTTTGTGTTTAGAATAAATATTTGACCGAGTGCCTTCTAAATGAGTTGGTACATGAGAGATATTTATCATTATAATTTTATTTATTTATTTATGTATTTAGTTATTTATTTATTTGTTTACCTATTTATTTATTTATTTATTTCCTATTAATTAATTAATTGATTGATTTATCAATTAAGTATTATTTATTTATTGGTTTATTTATTTATCAACTATATTATTATTAATTTATTTATTTGCTTAGTAACTAATGTATGTATTTAATTGTTTATTAACAACTTTATTTGTTTATTTATTTATATATGTTAAGTAATTTATTTATTAATTTGTTAATTATTTTATTTATTGATTGATTTATTTATTTAATCTACTAATTAGGTCAGTGCAGCCTTTGGTCGTTTGCTCGTTCGCGTGTTTGACAACCACGACATAAGCATTTTAACAAAATTATACGTTTATCAAGCTGTTGTAGTTCCCACTCCGCTTTATGGCTGCGAAACCTGGGTTACTTATCTCTAGAAAAAATCAACGATGCCTTAGGAGAATTCTTTCTATTAAATGGCAAGACGGGCGCACTAATATCAGTGTATTAGAGGAAGTTAACACTATTAGTATAGAGGCTCTCATAATAAAACACCAACTTCGATGGACAGGACATGTAGTTCGCATGCCTGATTCCCGCCTCCCAAAACAAATCTTATATTGCCAGCTGAATGTTGGTCAGAGAAAGCAGGGTGGGCAACGAAAACGCTACAAAGATGTTCTGAAGACCAACTTGAAGAAATGTCAAATTGATACAGATAACTGGGAGGCTGTCGCATCCGACCGATCAGAGTGGCGCCGCAACGTCCGTCAAGGTCACTTGCTCTTCGAACAAGAGAGAAGAAGGCTTCAGGCTGAATAAAGAAATGCCAGAAAAGAGCGCATGATTCGCAGAATGGTCTACCCCCAAGATCCATTGGCTGCTCAAGACCTTGTGTACCAATATTGTGGAAGAGTCTGTGGTTCTCGGATCGGACTGTACAGTCACCAATGAACTCACGTAATATGATTAGGCCTAATGTTGGTTTACAGCGAAGATTTACATAACCGTACCTTGGAAGACAATCATACTCGTATCACGAGTGATAGCCTTGGTGTATTCTTGGAATACACGGTACGAGAGAATATAAAGTTTAATGCTCTTTGCATGTTCATTCCTTCCTCTTTGTCAAACATCAACAGTGATCTCCTATTTTCTCTTTGGTGATCATGTCGCTTATATCTTTTGTGAGTCTGTTCTAGATATATATCTTCCATGACCCACCTAGCGTCATCTAGCAGCGAATCTCTGAAGCTCCTCAATTCTTCCTGGTGCAAGAGGACTTCCTTTTCCATCTGGCCACCAGATCTCGTTGCCATCGCCAGCTATTATCTCCATGAGCAAGAGAACTTCGTCTACTTTTTCACTCACCATGCTGTGCTAGTATCGCCTGCTATCAACTCTTTGAAGACCATTCATCAAGAAGAACATTTTTTTGATAAGTTGTCTATTCTGATATGTATTCCTTTTGTCTCCTACCCCCACTCCTTTCCCTTCCTTGGACTCTCTGTGCTTCGATGAGTGGGTCTCACTTGTGCGCCGGCCGTCGACTCAGTTAAGGCTCAACTAGAGCTAGCCTCCTGACCTAACGAGGCATTTTTTAGATTCCACGCCATGTGGTAACTTTAAACATCAAGGAGAACTTCACCTTCGCCATGCAGCAAAGTTAAGTACAAACTTCAAGTTTTAACCTTATCTTCGTGGTTTTAACTTCTACATGCTTTTAACGATCTTTTATAGGCAGTGCGAAATTACTTATTTGTTGAAATAATCATCCTTCGCGGGATTTTCCATGTTGGGCTTTTGTCTAATTAAGCCAATCTTGGTGAAAAGCAGCATTTCTTATGCTCATTAAATGAGAGATCTTCTCACAACGTGGGACATTATCGAATACCCACTGTCTATAATGATTAAGCTCGTTCCACCGCTGGAATAACTTTAGCCCCATTCTGCTATTAGGATCGTTCTGGAACCTTCCAGATCCTGTACTTTATCTACAAGTCACGCCGTCATGAATGTTCTACTCACTTGTGGTAATGCCATCCTAAACTAGGAAATCTTCCTTATAAATTATTGCAATAGCGAATTTTCTTCCACCGTTGGAATGTCCTATGGCTAATTTAATTGTAATTCACAACCTTCTCAAGAAATAGACTCTCGCCTACCTAGTGCAACCAGTTATTTTCATCATTGCAATAACTTTCTTTCCCATAAACTTTCGTGTTTCTACAGTGAACTTTTCATCTATTTAACAGACTATAGTGAAAACTAGTGCTTGTTCAATTTTTCTACCGCGTCGCGATCGTCCGTTTACATTAAATAAGGCCATGAACATTTATCCTCAATCCCAATTGATCTTTCCTAAACCTTCTACTAACAAACCATATTAATAAAATTGTAACTCTGGATCATTTCCAATAAGGTGTCACTCTAACGAAGTGCCCTTCCATCTTGCTTGTTTATCATTAATTAATTTCCGTATAACTACGTGTTTTATACACGGTTCAAGCTTACATTGTTTCTACCTTATAATCAGGGAAAACAATTCTTTCAACTCTTGAGTGAGTTATTTCTAGGTCTCACGAAATGGAAACTGCCCCATTTGGCTCGTGATTCCTACTTAAACATAGGAGGTCAAGAACCTTCCTTTTGATTTTCTCTTCAGGTTTCCCAGTAAGTGACCTGCCCTTATTTGTATAATAACCAACAGTAATTCAGCTTAAATATAAGAAGTTGTAGGAACTTCTATCTTATTCTTCATGTTTTTCTTATTGTTATTTTCGAAGTTGTCACTCTTTCTAGAATATTCTCTCAGGAGTTTCTTAAAGTACACACCTTGTACTCTATTTATTGTTAAATTTCAATCACTTCATTTGGTTTTTTACTTACAAAGATTTTAGAAAATATATAAGGTTCGAAACCTCATAAATTGTTAATTGCCTGGCGCAAACGTTTAATGCTTTCTGAGGTCTGTGACCCCAAAATTGTTAACCAAATTGAAAATATATTTGTTAAAGTTATCAACTTCTTTTGCCTTGTTAAATAAATTAAATATTTGTTTTTGGATTTATCATTTCGCAAATACAACGGTTAGGCAAGATCCTGTCTTCCTTGGCTCTCTCTACTCAATGCCATTAAATCTATTGATAGGGCTTTCCCCACTCGTTGCATTTGAGCAAGAACTCTTAGTGGTAATCTCGTCAAAGTTTCTCTTAGCTTTAAAAGCTAATTCTAACTGGCCAGTAAGGCAAGTAAAGCTCGCTACGCCAGCTACCTGCTTGTGGAGATCCTCTCCGAAAACTTATGGTTAGTTTTCCAAAAGATAAGTGTTTCTTTTTGTCTAATCTTTTAGCCGGCTCCTTGCTGAGTAAAAGCTTAGCCATTTCCAAATGCAACCATTGGTCCACTTACCAAAATTACTCCCCAAGGTATAATTTTTTATCATTATCCTTCTTGGAAGCACTTGGTCGCTTTTTCAGGAACTCTTTAACTTCGAAAACTGGAAATAAAAAACCTGATTCAAATTATTGGCATTCTTCGAATTACTTTGCAAAAACGAATTTCTTTGAACAGACATACAATACATCTGTTACTCTCAGTCTTGCCAGACCTTCACCCTTCCCCATAGTAGTCATATGCATGCTTGAGAGGGAATATACTAAAGCCACTCTCTTGCAAACCGCCCAAGTCCTAGCTGTGTTTCCCGTCAGCTTAGACCAAGCCCTTACCCATTTTAGGTATCAGAGAACGGATTTTCAGTGGCAACCGCCTCTAAGTGCATTAAAGTTAAATTTATAACTTTTGTGTGCCTCTCCTCCTATTTTTCTATCCTTTTTCTCCAGTCCGAAACCTATCTCCTTTTCTTAATCATCTTCCCTTGGTGGTTAGGTTATTCCTCAGCCAATAATCTACCCAAGCCTAAATAATAATAATAAGGCCTAATTAATTGCTTTAAAAATTGTTTGTTTTTATTTATCTACTTAGTTTATTTATTTATTTATTTATTTATTTATTTATTTATTTTAGATATAATCCTGATTGGGAATGTTTGATAAACGTAGACCCCATTCCTATTCTGCGCACCATGACTGTAATGGGGGACTGCAGCAATTCCGGAAACCGGAGGTTCTAATCCCAAGGCTGATAGAAGCTATCATGAGTGTAGTTAGGTTATCTCCGTGTTTTTCCGCATTCTCTCTAATCAAATGCGGGGATACTATTTTATTTCAAGTCTTGGGACACCTACCTCATCCCTGTCCTACTGTACAGCTAAACACACTACTGTACTAGAGTCGTCACAGAAATACAGGTTCAACACACATGTGCACGTGCCTGATGTCCATATTATCCCATGCGACTAAAATGAATTAACTAGCCTACTAAATTTTGCTACATTTGATAAACATAGGGCTCATTATAATTTGTCACATTTGATAATCATAGTGCCCATTTCTCTTTCGCTATATTTGATAAACATAGGGCCCATTTGTATTCTTTAATTTTGTTGCCTGATTTCGCTCCCGTAGGATTATTTTGCCATCTCAAGAGTTTGTTGTGTCATTATTTTCGAAACGAAACAGTCAGTGCAAAGAATATGTAGCCTAATACGATTTTCAATATACGGTATAACAAGATGTTCAGTAAAGAACTTGTAGCCTACTTTCTCCTAAAAGCATGGGTATAGTTATAACTAGGCTTCGTAAGTTTACGACCTAAAGAAGTACGAAATATGCAAGCAAATATGCCCTAAAAACTAGCTAAATATTACCTAAAAACTATAAAATATGACCTAAAAAACTATGAAATATGACAAGAATTTTTGGGATAGGTAGAGTATCACTCTGGAATGCAGCCGAAATAAATCAGAAACCTCTATGGACATCAAATTGGCAGGTGGAAAGCTGAAGGAAGTAGGAGACTTCTGTTACTTAGGAAGCAGAATAACCAGTGATGGACGAAGCAAAGAGGATATAAAAAGTAGGTTGGCTCAGGCAAGGAAAGCCTTTCTACAAAAAAGGAATCTGTTGACATCGAATATAGATTTAGGTATTAGGAAGTCATTTTTGAAAGCCTTTGTCTGGAGCATGGCGCTCTATGGAAGTGAAACTTGGACTATTGGTGCAGCAGAAAAGAGGAGAATTGAGGCATTTGAAATGTGGTGTTACAGGAGAATGATGAAGATCAGATGGGTAGATAGGGTTACAAACGAAGAGGTATTAAGGCGAGTGGGTGAGGAGAGATGTTTCTGGCGACTGCTAATGAAGAGAAGAGATAGGTTGGTAGGACACATACTAAGACACCCAGGAATAGCAAGCTTAGTTATGGAAGGAAGGGTCGAGGACAAGAACTGTAGGGGTAGACCAAGGTTTAGAATATGTTAAACAGATTGCCTCGGATGTAGGGTGTGGTAGCTATGTAGAGATGAAACGATTAGCTCAGGACAGGGAGGCATGGAGAGCTGCATCAAACCAGTCAAAAGACTGAAGACTCAAACAACAACAGAGTATCACTAAAATACAGTAACCGTCTTAAGTGCCAAGACAATTTTCCAGAGTATTGGACATGTGATACTTTGATTTTACAAGTGACTTTTTAATGAACTATGTGTATTTGCAATGCATTTTATGCCCATAAGTGTTTATAATGTGTAGGCTATATCTGGCTGATGAAGAACAACATTATTGTTCGAAACATGTACCAGTACTAAACAGTGCTAATAATATTACAAGTATTGAAAAGATGGAAATAAGAGTAAGTTATTTAGTGGAATTTAAATTCAATACGGACCATTATGGATAAAAACAATTTCCTTGTTTGCTAATTACTTCTGAGCTAAATATATCTACTGGAGTGACATCCTGTCATGTTCCGTGACCTCATGTGTACAGTGTCGCAATCCAACTTGTCCAGAAAGATGTGCTAAAAGACGTCCGTAGAGGAGCGCCTTCTTGGAATCAGATCTTCTAAACCCGCTATCTGCCTGTTCCGGGAAAAGAAAGAAAAATATATCTACTATACTATTGAGAAATCCTGTGTTTGAAACTCGACGCAGATAACACGTACCTTGTTAACGACGCCTCAATTTAAACAAAAATGCTGAAATTATAACCAAATATGACCTTATCACTAAAATATGAACAAATATGACCAAAACAATAAAAATGGCCGACATATGCATTTATAGGCAACATCAAATTGTTTTAAACGTGGTCAGGGACCCGTCATTCAAACTTATTTTTCAGATTTCGGGTAAAATGAGCTCAGGAAAATAATATGACTTTTCCTTAACATCCGAACCTTAGTTATAACATGATGCCGCAAAGCCCCTAAAGAATATTATGAAGGAGGACCTCAGGAGGATGAAGCAAGGCAATGGACCGAGGAGAGTGGGCTGCTACTATGCGAGAGGCAAAGACCCTTCACAGTGCCTTAGTACCAAGGAGTTGGTAAGTATGAATCACACCCAATACAATTTGGGTGCAATCTTGTTGACCGATTGAAGGCCATTTAAATTTCATTCACAATATTAATATTGCCCCATTTTGCTGTGTAATAACTGATACACACTGGCATACGAACCCTAAACGTTTCGCTGATCAGTTTGAAATATTCATCAAAGAACAATGTGGCCATAATTATGCCGGTATAGTAGTATCTGTGAGCCAGATATGTGACCACACATTTCAACATAATATCCAAAGCTCAACCACACGACCCACTCTCTACTGGCAGGCCAGCGGAGAGCTTAATGCATTTGCGCAATATTTACAATGTTATGGTGAATGCTATTGTTTCAACTTCAGAGACGTACAATCGTACAGATTTTAAAATTATGAAGATTTACGACAAACACGTTAATCCTACCGCTGAATTCTCTCTCTAACCTAACTTATAGGCCTATATAATCCAAAGTCCACGTACTCACTCATCATCGTAACGCTCAAACCACTACAGTAGGCCTAGAAAGCAGAAATTTTGCAAGTTGGTTGATCTTAGGTTGTAGGGGCTCACTAAGAAACGGTATTAGAAAATTCAATTTCTAAGTGAGTCTTTTCGGCCCTTTGGCACTGACCTGGGCAAAAGGTACAGAGACCGGACATAGCTCATTTTAAGCCGCCAGGTAGGAGAAAATATCACTGGATGATGCCGTGTATACCCTGAATCACGGGGAAATATCACTGGATGACGTCGTGTATAGGCCTACCCTGAATCACGGAGAAATATCACTGGATGACGTCGTGTATACCCTGAATCGCGGGGAAATATCACTGTATGACGCCGTGTATACCCTGAATCATGAGGAAATATCAGTGGATGACGCCGTGTATTCCCTGAATCAGGGGGAAATATCAGTGGAAGACGCCGTGTACACCCTGAATCACGGGGAAATATCACTGGATGACGCCATGTATACCCTGAATCACGGGGAAATATCAGTGGAAGACGCCGTGTATACCCTGAATCATGGGGAAATATCAGTGGATGACGCCGTGTATTCCCTGAATCAGGGGGAAATATCAGTGGAAGACGCCGTGTAGGCCTATACCCTGAATCACGGGGAAATATCAGTGGATGACGCCGTGTATATCCTGAATCACGAGGAAATATCACTGGATGACGCCGTGTATATCCTGAATCACGAGGAAATATCACTGGATGACGCCGTGTATAGCCTGAATCACGAGGAAATATCAGTGGATGACGCCGTGTATATCCTGAATCACGAGGAAATGTCAGTGGATGACACCGTGTATATCCTGAATCACGAGGAAATATCACTGGATGACGCCGTGTATATCCTGAATCACGAGGAAATATCAGTGGATGACGCCGTGTATACCTTGCCGAGGTTATTAGCTGGCAGTATGTCTCCAAGTTTGAAACAATTGCTTGTTTTGTTCTGGCCAACACTTTTAACTCATGTCGAGCCCTGCTAATTGACTGCAGGACGGGGGGAGGAGTTTTTGTGCTGCAGCGATTAGGCTTGTTACAGGGAAGTGACAGCCTTATTAATTTGACGGAGTATGTTGAGAGAGCAAGGAGGGCGGGGGGGAATACTGCCGAGATCATGAGGGGAGTCGAGTCTTTTGTCTCCGCTGCAACAGCAACAGGTCATCTGTTCGAATCTTTTGTATTTCTCAAGAGTGATTATTAATCTCGCCTCCGTGGTGTAGTGGCCAGCGTGCTTAGCTGCCAGCCCGGAGGTCTGAGGTTCGATTCCCAGCTCTGCCGCGAAATTTGAAAAGTGGTATGAGGACTGGAACGGGATCTACTCAGCCCCGGGTTGTCCATAAGAGTAGAAGGTGTTCGATTCCCACCTCAGCCATCCTCGAAGTGGTTTTCCGTGGTTTTCCACTTCGTCTTCGGGCAAATGCCGGAATGATACCTACCGTCTGGCCACGGCCGCCTCCTTCCCTCTTCCATGTCTATCCGTCCCATTCTTCCCATCCCGCCACCTGGGCAAGGCGCTAGTCCCACCTCCCCAGTTGTATCCCCCAACCCGATGTCAACCTCCAGGACACTGCCCCTAGAGTGGGTACAGGTAGGATCCCTCGCTTAGTGAGTGGAAAAAGCCTACCTGGAGGGTAAACTGACTGCGAAATAAAAACAACGACTATTAATGACCACCTCGTGATGTAGTGGCTGTCAGTACTGAGGTACGAGTTCGATTCACGGTTCTGTTAAGAAATTTGATTCCCGTCTGATTCGTGGAACGGCGTTACTTGCGTTTAGTATCCGAGGTTTCAGCGGAGATCCTGCCAATACAAGCCGATAGCTCAAGTCATCGCGCATCTGCGAACAAGCTAGAGTGCAGGAATGCAGGAATGCACTCTCACTGCCCAGCAGGCTGTGGAACTGTGCATTGAGCTTAGTGTTGGTTCGAGTCCTCGTCTGACCACAGGTTTTAGTGTGCATCGTTTTTAGCCTACTTTCGATTTTTGCAAAAAATGAAAGTAGACTTATGAGATCAACACAGGGAGAAAAAAGTGTGTCTGTCTGTGTGTGTGTATATGTGTGTGTGTGTATATGTGTGTGTGTGAGTCTGTGTGTGTGTGAGTGTGTGTACTCTGAATGACTGTCCCCCCCTATCAATTCGAACACGGTGAATGCGAATTGAACGAAATTTGGTACAAAGGTAGCACTAGCAAAGGACACCTCAGTGTCATGTTTTATATCGCCGCCATCTTTACTAAAACTGAATGGCGGCCACTCAAACGTTCAAAACGTAAAATCAAATAACGACTAACCAAATCATCCGATCTCTACCAAATTTGGTAACAAGATACCTTCGTATAGGATGCGTCTTGTGACCAAACTACAAGGTCGTCCGCCATACCATTTCAGGATGGCGGCCGTGCGAATTATGCAAACTTTATAATCCATATCATGGGACCCACCAGTTCCGATTATCGAGCCGAGAATCGTTTTAACTGTTCTAAAGGAAGAGGCACGTTCGAAATTAAAAGTTTATTTTGTAATACTATAGTGAAGACGTGATTTTAAAAAGCTGAGCCGATTCAGTAATAAGACAAGATGGCAGCGGATATCTTGTGCCTGACTTATATTTCACTAATTTGAGTATTGCATGCAATATAGCGTACTGATACAAAATAAATAAACTTTGTATGAAATGCTTTATATATAAATAATATACTCCAGTGATGAAATCGTTTAGTATAAATCATTATTTGCTAACAAGTTCTATGTAAGTCATTTTATATAGAACGATATTCGTTGACACAATTAGCTCAGTGGTAGAGCGTTAGCCTATCGCTCAAATGCCTATGGTTCAAACCCGATCAGAGCAATTTTTTTTGCTTGAAATGTTATATGTTTATTGTTTTGTAATAACTCAGATGTTTTAAAATTAAGCGTTATATTGTGCATATTATGGTGTAAAATATATATTTAATTAAAACATAATTCGCCAGCAGATTTACTCGAGACATCTAGCTGCCAAAAAGGTAACTGCACGCCGCTACTTATTAACTTCCAGATTTTATTGAAAAGTTTCTTCTTCTGGCCGCTAGAATGCACTCGCTCTGTTAGGATTATATTGTTCGATATTTCACCACTAGATGTCACGACTAGTCTACGTGGGGCTCCATTGATTACTATACCATTGGCATTCTATGCGCATCGAATTTGAAGAATGAGAAGATGATACTAAGATACATTTTTACTTTTTATTTTAAGGGGTTTGTAACAGCCTATTGTGCGTTATTTGAAAATGTTAATTGAAGTAAAGAACAAAACGATTTCACATAGTATCTGAACTCTACCGTTGGTGCTAGTTCAGGATATTAATTAATACTTTTATTTCAGCCAAATAGCAATCGAAAATATCCACATAGTTGGTATACACACGTCTCTGTAGGGTCATGGAAAGATTTGTTAATTCAATTAGGGTTGTGAAAGTCATACGCAGCCAGACGTGTAAAGACATGCCTCAACTCAAAGTTGGATGTTGCCCGCGTCAGGCCGATTATGTAATAATAATAATAATAATAATAATAATAATAATAATAATAATAATAATAATAATAATGTTATTGGTTTTACGTCCCTTTTAACTACTGTTGCATTTAGAGACGCCGGGGTGCCAGAATTTTGTCCCGAAGGGGATCTTTAACGTGCCAGTAAATCTACTAACACGGCTCCCTCGCATTTGTGCACCCTCAAATGCCAGCTGACTGCGCCAGGATACGAACCTGAAACATACGGTCCAGCAAGCGAGAACGTTACCGCTGAGCCACGCCGCCAGTCCGGTCGATTATGTCTGCAGATCCATAACATTCTTTAGATACTTCTTATCTTTCTTTCTTTCTTCAATGATGGTAGCAGTTTTTATCTAGGTTGTGGCGTTTGGTAGAGGTAAATCGTTTCTAAAGTCTTCAACAAAGAATAGTTCTATTATACTCTTTGATAATAACAACGAGTTATAACTATACTCATACATTTAGGAGAAAGTAGGCTATATGTTCTTTACTGAACATCTTGTTTAACGTATGTTTAGCACATTTTATTTCATATGTACACTAAAACCTAACTATACACATAACTTAAAGGACAGACGTGAGTAATAGTAATATCAATAACAGAGATATAATTGAAGGACATTCTTACACTTGGTAATGAAAGAATTTAAAGGGTTTCATCATATAAATATTTAGAATGTCAAATCAATGATAACTGGGACTTAAGTCAAGAAATTCGCTGTAGAATTGTGCAGGCCAGAAGTTCTTTCATGAAAATGAGAACAGTTTTGACCAACCGTGATTTAATTCTGTCATTACGCACTCGACTGCTTCGATCCCACGTTTTTAGTGTCCTGCTCTATGGAGTTGAATCATGGACACTTACCGAGGATTTATGTAAGAAACTGACAGCATTTGAAATGTGGACGTATCGCAGGATTTTAAGGATATCATGGACAGCTTAAGTCACAAATGTGGAAGTACTGCGGCGTATGAACAAAGACTCGGAAATTCTCAGTATCATCAAATGGAGAAAATTAGAATAATTTGGTCATTTCATGAGCAACAACAAATACCACCTCTTGCAATTATTTTTCCAAGGAAAGATTGATGGCATTAGGGGTCCAGGACGCAGACGAATATCCTGGCTAAAGAATTTAAGCCAGTGGTTTGGACTTAATGCAGTGTCACTGTTGAGAACAGCTATGGACAAACAGCAGATCATGCTACTGATCGCCAATGTTCTTGCAGGACGAGGCACTTGAAGGAGAAGAAGAATATGTTGACTACTACTCTCACTCACTCACTCACTCACTCGAAAGGCTTCTATGTGACACGAAGATCCCACGCCGATCTTACTAAATGCCATCACTGATCTCTGTTTTGGGCGAGTCCTTGCCAGTTGTCCACATTCAGATGTCTACAAAGTTCGGAGATTTCATTCTTCCAGGAACTTCGTGGTCTTCCTTCTGGCCTTTTTCCTCTTGGTTCTTCTTTAGAGATTTGTTAGACCATCCTATCATCTCCCATCCTTAGTAAATGACCAGCCCATTGAAGTCTTCTGGAGCTAACCCTCTTAGTGCCAAGCCATTTCCTGAAATACTTGCCAAGAATGCCAAACCAATTTCAATGGTCATGCAGATTATTCGAAAGAAAAAAAATCATAAATACCACATTGTCAACGATAGAATCATTATTTTTACTTTGCATTATAACCAATACTTCATTCTTTCAAACATTATGTTCATAAAAGTAAATACGGCATCTAAACCTTTTTAATTGAGGTTATTCTAATAATTGTGCAATTTAAAAAACATCAGTTTTGAGCCTAAATTAAGGACACCTAAGAGTCATATTCGAAGAAACACTACGTTTCCAGCTGTAGAAAGTTCTCAGATACATCTGTAGGCAGAAAACTTCAACAAGAAGAAAAAAAAACTGCACCGCAATTTTGGCGGGAATGCGCGTGATTGGGGGAGCGCAAAGGGAGGGCGTGAATACAAACTCAAACCTATCTCGTAACGGACTTTGAAGGAAAAAAGTAGACACCACACAGGCAAGCTTGGAACCTCATCTTTCCAACAGTATGAAATAATCACAGACATATGCCTACAGAAATCTACAAATACAAGATAAACAGCGCGCCGACTGAATCGGCTTTGGCACTTTTGGCGCAAGCAGCGAGAGCCGATCTGATAGGCGCGTGGTTGAGTATTGGTGCTTGTTGTGATAGTGAGTGTATGTCTTTATTTGATCTTTTTCTCCAGCTTTGAGATGCGGAGTCAAAAAATGAACAAACAATTTTCTTACACACTTTGTTTTCAAAAGCCTGCAACTGGTGTTCTTCCTGTTTTGTTAAACTCCATGATTCTGCGCCAAATGTTAGAACTGGCCTAATGATGGTATTAATCACAATAAAACCTGCAGAGAATAGTACACTTTGTTAGCATTTTAATTCTACTACTACAGGGTCATAATCTTTGTGCGCCCCGATAAACACGGCAAGCTAAGCTGGCGTTGACTGGCGCAGATCGCGGGCACGCGTACACAGTTCAGTCGGTGGTGCCACGCACTTTTACCAAACATATTCATTGTTCAATAATGTGTACTTACAGTGCTCATAGCCGATGCTGAAAAGTCCTCCCTCTCTTGTAACACACACCTGACATCTTCTGATGAAAGAATGGACAACATTCTGAACTTCCACAGCAGTGATGGCTTCGATTTCATCTCTTATGTACTGTTTAAGTTCAGTTCACAGTAATCACAATACTCACTAAGCGTGCAACACTAAAGTCTAAGCTTTGCAGATACACGTCCATATGAATGACAAAACACGTGTGAATTAACAATATGAGTCAGTGGAGTGGGATATTGCGAGGTCCGCACCTGACCAGCCAAATGAGTGGACCACGGAAAACTATTGCGTCATTTGGCTGGCCAGGTGCGGACCTCGCAATATCCCACTCCACTGACTCATATTGTTAGTTGTGAAAAAGTACGCACCTATCACCGGCTGAACCGTGTACGCGCGCCCACGATCTGCGCCAGTCCAAGCCGGCTTAGCTTGCCGTGTTTAACGGGGCGCACATAGATAATGACCCTGTACTACTAATAGCCTAATAATAGCAATAATAAACGTTAAAGACGCATAGCAGACACATGGACCTAGCAATCTGTAGTCTGCGTCTGTATCTAACATCACAAGCGGACTTGCCGGAGATCCTAAATTCACAGGATAGGCTAATTACGCAACAGTTGAAAACTTACAGAGTGCTGAAAATAAAATAAGACTCTTAGACACCCTGCCTGTTTTAGGACCTAGTGCAGGGGGCAGGAGAAGACATGAAAAAAATGAACTCTTCGAAGAATGAGGTATTAACAAAGATGAGACAAGGGTCAATTAACGCGGCAATGTGAAATACACCGTAGGCCTCGGTTATCCTAATACCGTCGGGGTCGGAAGAGAACAAGAGAGAGGAGCCCAGCACAAGTAAGTGGGAATAATGCTGGACTCAGCTGGTGTCCCGCGGTCACCAACCAACGTCCCACAAGTTGTGAATCCCTGAAGGAGTTTCCATCTGAAATAGAATGACGAGACTTACTGTAGCCTATATTCGGAATGCCCCTCAGTAACATAAACATCCGTAGTCTACTGCTTTATAAAACCATCACTCATGTTCCAAACTTTGTTTGTGTAGACAATGATGATGATGATGATAATTGTTGTTTTAAGGGGCCTAACATCTAGGTTATCGGCCCCTAATGGTTTGGGTAAACGTGAAGATGATAATGAAATGTAAACTATAACTAAAACAAACTACTAACTTGTATACTAGAAGAAGAAATGGAAAACAGAAGGAGAATAAGGCAAATAAAGGACAGAAGAAAAAGAAATGCCCTCAACTCTCGCAGAGTGCGGATTGAGGGACTTGGAAGGCAGGAGAGCCATGAAAGGCAGATAGGAAAGTGATAGAGGAGAGGGTCCGCCCCTGAGGTAATGTATAAAAGGGGGAAACAGGACCCAGCTCAGGAATCGCTCGGGGTCGACAACTCCCGAACTCACCAGCCGTGAGCCCCTGGGGGTGTAGCAATATCCAGGGTGCACCAGAAGTGGTGGGGCTACAAACACCCCGTTTCCTTGAGGGCCTTGAACAGAAGGCAGGAGATAATATGAAAAGAAAAAAGTGCTCTCGGCACGCCGGAAGGCGGAAGTAGATTTCACCGGATAAACTTGGGGATAGGCGAAAATAGGCAGAATATGCAGGTTTTCGTAAAAGGATCAGACCTCATTTATTGCGAGAAAGTATTTTATAATTGGAGATTAATTAACTTTGTTTATCGTCATTTTATGCATATTTTAAACATTTTATTGTCTTATGATGACGGTAACCTTCTTGTCATTTGGTGTCCATTTTTAGCCTACTTTTCACATTTTGCAAAAGTGAGGAAAAAGTAGACTTATGAGATCGGGCAAATGTGTGTCTGTCTGTCTGTCTGTCCTTCTGTCTGTCGGTCTGTCTGGCTGTGTGTGTGTGTGTGTGTGTGTCCCCCCCCTATCAACTCCTAAACGGTTGCAGAAATCGAAACAAAATTTGGTAGGAGTAAAGATCTATACCTGAATATCTCACGGCCATATTTGAAAATGATGCCAGTGCTACCAACTGCTGAAAAATCGCAATTGAAATATGAGCTCAATGTTGGATATCTTGGAAGATATGAATGGGAGCTATTTCAAAATTGGCACACGATTAGATAGTAATATTGCAGTTTAATTTCAAGGAGGCCATACATGGCAGTGTTGCCAAAATGATTATAAGCCTGCTGATAGGTCCAAAATTTAAATGCATATAACTTCTACACTATCAATTGGATTTCAATCAAATTTCGTATGTGCTATGTGTACATAAGTGGATATGACTGAGCGTATTCTTAAGAGCCACCAGGGCTGCCAACTGTTAATTAATGCTCTCAATTGTTTTTAATCCAAATACCCATGTATCAGAAAGTATGCAATCCAATAGCTCAAACCTTTGCACACGTATAGTACCTGGCATTCTAGATTAATTTGGTGTAACTGATATATGTCAGTGCTGCCAACATGATTCTAAGCCTGCTGATAGGTCCAATTTTAAAATGCATGTAACTTCTATACTAACTAATGGATTTCATTCAAAAATTAACACAACAATAGGTCATATTATTTCAGATTATTTCTAATCAATACATGTATGTCATTGTTGCCAACATGATTTTACGCGCGCTGTTATATCCAATGTTTAACTGCATGTAACGTCCATGCTGTCCATTGGACTTCAACAAAATTTTGTATTCTGTACCTTAAGAGATGGAATTAAGAATATATTCAGTCACCAGGGCTGCCAACTGTAGTTCTCTATTATTACCAACTTAATATCGTCATTATTCTAGATAGATCCATATCGATTAATCATTGGCATGAATCTTAAATTTTAAGAAAAGTAGGCTCTTCAGATCGTCACGGAACTTCTTGTTATACTTGTGGTCACACTGCCCTTATGCAGGGTTTCGACACTGACGTGTAACTATGTAAAGGTCTGTTACTTCTTCACGCAAAATTATATCTCCCGCAGAGATTTTGGTTGGTTCTCAGTTTAGGGGCTGCGACAACGCGGTCATGTAACCCCGTGTACTTTGGGTGTGTGTAGAATCTGTCTGATAAACGGTGTGAATTGTGATGGCTGTATTAGTCTGTAATTCAGGTAAGGACTGCAGACGGTCAATTTCAAGCAGTAGTTCCTAATGTTGCTACCAGATACTACCGTCAACGACACCTAGCTGTGAACTTGGCTACTAGATGCCACCGCAACCAGCAACTCGCAACGAACGTTGGAACTTCCCCTCCAAAAGTAAAGCATACTGAGGGATTTTTAGCGCTCTTAGAAAATCCGACGACTTTGGCCGGCTTTGAACCCGCGACCTTGGGCATAGAAGTTCAGCATGCTACCAGTTACGTCACCGAAGTCACTTCACACTTAGTCAGATGGAATTCTGAATCTGATCTCGTACAAGTGCGTTGTTATGGCAACGTCTGATGGCTCACCCCTCATCAATTTAGTAGTGTTGCCATGGCAACCACTGATAGCTCTTGGCATTTTCTTATAATTCCGAAATAATTTTTCTCATCCCTTGGCGTAATGGTGGGTCATATCAAAAATTCTTTCAGACAAAAGTTTTAGGTAATTATTAGGGGAATATTGTCTATTTTGTACGGTTTTGATATTGTGCCTATTAAGAGAGATATGATTAATGTTTCCCGAAAAAAACACTTTTCCCCACCCCTTTGGTCAATGGTTGGTGCTATAAAAAAACTCTTCAAACATAAATGTTTGGGCTTTATCCGACACATAGTATGAACTTTGAACGGATTCGATATTTCACACATTAAGAGAGTTATAGCAATATTTCACTGTTTCGAAAAAAAAAAGCCCCCCATTTTCACCCCCTTTGACCGATTTAGCCGAGTAACGAACTCGACCGAGATTTTATAGGTATACATATTCGGTAAAAAATTCAAAGTGATTGGTGCAAAATTACGGCAGTTATCGTGTCCACAAGAAATCGATATATATATATATACATAAATTATATATAAACTTTTGAACTGATGGTGGTTTTGGGGTCTGGGGGATGTGAAACGCGAAGATATGTCGAAATTTTCCGGAAGTCGAAACATGGTACCCATTGCAATAGTTAGCTTTCTAATGAAATCTACCTAAAAGAAGGCTGACCCCTCGCAGAAGGAGGGTATCAGAAAATATGAGACAAGGGCCAATTAAGGCGGGAAAGGAAGAGACTCCCTAGGCCTCGGATAACCTAATACTGTCGGTGTCGGTAGAGAACAAGAGTTGACCAAGTGAGGTCGACAGGAAATAAGACGGAGAGGAGCGAGGCACAAGTAAGTGGAAGCAATGCCGGACTCAGCTGGGGCCCCGTGGTCGCCAAACCACGTCCCAGTAGATGTGAGCCCCTGGAGGGTGTAGGCAATGACTAGGCACGCGTATTTTCCCCGCAAGTGTTCTACCTTGTTGCCAAATTTATGTGCATCGGCTTCAAATTGCCTCCCCCACCAGTGTAGTGCACAGTAGCCAGACACCAGGCCTGGTTTGTTAGGAAACACTTGACTGATTCCATAGCGCAGCGCAGCACGCTCTCATCCGGTCGGTGGGGGATCAGTCGCGTCGCGTGAACACAGTTCATTTGGCAGCCGTCTAATTACAGTGTTACCAACATTGCAACCCAGTTATTATTGAAATTCCGCCTTCTCATATATTTTATTGTCCAATTAGTTGAACTAGAGTGAATATAAAATTATATTATTTTAGGAGATTTGCGATAGCACATTAATTTAAAGGGTAATTATATCACAATTCAATGAAAGAACTTGTCTGTGATGATGACTCCGGGGCGATAACTTATAATATAGCGTAGGGAGACAACCTATATTTTACTGATCATTATGGAAATGAATGGTAATTATTTGAAGGTGTTCAATAGAAGAGGGAGATCGCAAGGTGGATGGACTGAACTGGAGTTGCGCAGATATTTCAGTTTTAGCCTACTTTTCTCATTTTGCAACAAGTAGTTCCGTGAAGAACTATTCAGCCTATTTTCATATATCCTACTTATGTTAACTACCACTATCAACATACACAATTTCAGTTTGATTGCTGTAATAAATTCGTAGATATTGAGAACCGACTAAATATTTCGGATGGTCGCCATGTTGGATTTATATATGTAGGTCCTAAAGTTATGTACTGTAACGTGAAGATTATTGTGTTGCATTCAAACTTCAATCGCATGATTAGGACACAAGAAGTAAAAACGGGGTTTTAAAATTTCGCACAGCTGCCATCTTGTGGTTATGAAAACAATTGAAATAAATAAGATGCCAGTGCATTACAATGTGTATAAACACTTCCTGTACCAGATTTCATTGCGTTTGGAACATTAAATCGCGAGAAAGGTCCATTTAAAAATTTCAAATTCGCTTGGCCGCCATGTTCGTTTTGTAGTTAACCGGTTTTTGGAAGTCTTATAGATGAACTTCCAGTAGTGCCCTTTATCTCCATACAAGATTTCAGGGTGATACCGCCAACAGTTTCAGAGATATAGAATGCCGGTGAAATATTTCGCACATCCACCATCTTGTGGTTATGTAAACAATTGAACGAAGTTAGATGTCGGTGCATTACAATGTGTATAAACATATACTGTACCTAGTTTTATTGCGTTTGGTTGGTTAAATCGCGAGAAACGTCTATTTAAAAGTCGCAAATTCGTTTGGCCGCCATGTTGGTTTTATAGTTAACAGTTTTTCAAAAGTTACATAGGTGAGCTTCTAGTAGTTCCCTTTATCACCGTAATAAATTCCAGGGTGATATCGGGAATAGTTTCGGAGATATTGAATGGTGGTGAAATATTTTGCACAGCCGCCATATTGGATTGGTGAGACATAACAAAATTTGAAGGGCACGGTGGGGGTCGCCCGGAATAGTGCTATGAACTTACCGAGTTTCATTGAAATCGCTCCAGCCGTTTAGATTTTATTAGGGACACACACACACACACCTCACACACACACACACACACACACGGACAAAAGGTGATCTCATAAGCCTATTTTTTTTTCTTTTTCCAAAATTGAAAATAGGCTAAAAATGAAGTAAAAGTAGATTTAAAAGATCGATCCGGGCAAACGTGTGACCGTCTGTCTGTGTCCCCCCCCCCCCCCATTAACTCCTAAACGACTGCAGCTATCAAAATCAAATTTGGTATATGTAAATATCTATACCAGACAGTCTAACGGGCATATTTGAAAATCACATCATTGCTACCAACTGCTGGAAAATCGCAATTGCAATTTGAGTTCTATGTTGGATATCTCGGATGGTATCCATGGGAACAGCTCCAGAATTGACACACATAAGGATCATATTACTTCAGATTAATTTACAGGAGCCCATTCATGGCAGTGTTGCCAACATTATTCTATGCCAGCTGATAGGTCCAATCTTTAAATATACGCAACTTCCATACTATCCATTGGATTTCCACCAAATTTTGTATGTGATTTGTGCACCAGAACAGATATTAATATGCGTTTTCTTTAGTGTAAACAGGGCTGCCAAAATTTGTAAAATTCACTCTATAAATCTTTATCCTAATCTAATAGATCAAAAAGTATTTAGGCCAACAGTTCTAAACCTTGCATGTACATATAGTACCTGCAAATGTAGGTTAATTTTCAGTAACCGATATACGACAGTGCTGCCAATAATATTCTATGCTTGCTGATGGGCTTAATGTTAAATCACATGCAACTGCCATACTAATAAATGAATTTCTTTCAAAATTGGCACTTATATAGATCATGATATTTAGGCATCCCATATATGCAGTGTCGCCAACCTGATTTTACGCATGCTGATAAATTCAATGTTTAAATTTTACGTGCATACTATCTTAGACCTCAACCAAATTGTGTACGTGCATTGTGTACCTTAAGAGATGGAACTAAGAATATATTCAGAGTCATCAAGTCAGCCAAATCTTAATAGGCTATATGGTCTTCTGTATAATTTTAAGAAAAGTAGGCTTAGTTAATCACGGGACTAGGCCTACTTGTTTAATACTTATTAGGTCTTGTACCCAAAGCTACTTAGTCTACCATATGGAAAATGTAAGTAATAGGTGGGGGAGTTTTTAAATGGAAAAGACAAATGAGTCGTCCAGTTGCAAAACCTGTTTAATCCACTTGTGATTAAGAATCATTTTCATGAGAAACGTTTCTTTGGACTTTGCCTCACGTATCATTTGTGTTTGTTGGTTTCTACTTTTTTAGTTTTGCTTTGTGTTTTTGGTTTTTGATTTTGTGTTTGCTTTGTGCTTTTGCTTTTGAATTCTACTTTTTGCTTTTCTTTCTTGGTTTTGGTTTTGTGTTTGTTTTCTGCTTTTCCTTTTTTGAATTTTGCTCTTTGCTTTGTGTTTCATGCTTTTTGTTTTCTGCTTTTGCTTTTTGCTTCTTGTATTTTGTTTTTGGATTTGTGTTTGTTTTCTGAAAAATTAAATTAAAACAAATCAAAATAAAATTAAACAAAATAAACAAAACAAAATCAAAATAAAACAAAACAAAATTAAATAAAAAATAAAATAATAAATAAAACAAAACAAAAATAAAACAAAATTAAAATAAAGCAAATCAAAATTAAATTAAATTAAACAAAATGAAACAAAATATAATACAATAAAGTAAAAGAAAATAAAAAATTGAATAATTAATTTTACGACATGATCCTTATTTACAAGTGGATTAAACGGGTTTTGCAAATGGACGACTCAAGTGTAATAGGCTACATTAAAATTGGCTATTTAATTCTCTTGTCCACCTCGTTGCGTAGTGCCTAGCATTCTTGGCTGTCACCACGGAGGCTCGGGTGCGATTCCCTGCTCTGACAAGGAATGTAATTCTGATCTGAAGGCTGGAACTCATCCTCGTGAGGCAAAACTGAAAACAGGCGGGTTAGATTCCCACCTCAGCCATCCAACAAGTGGTTTTACCGTGGTTTCCCACTTCTAATCCATACAGATGCCTGAATGGTACCTAACGTAAGGCCACGGCCTCTTCCTACCCAAATCCTACCTGAATTACAAATACACACACTAGTACAGGCATCACAGAGACACAGGTTATCACACAAATTCAAAACACACCCAAATACACGGGTCTACATGACCACGATATCGCAAATCCCCTAAAAGAATCAACAAAAATAACAACTAGGCCTATTTAGTTCTTCACCGAACTTCTTGATTTTCAATAGGTTTTGCGGGCATTTTTTCCGTTGACAGATTGGACCCCTTGGGCTATGATATATCTAACGTTTCGCCGAAAATTTGGTCCAACATCCTCAGGGGTTATTGTTTCATTTAGTAGTCTAGGGCTTGATATCGTGTTCCTCAAGGGCATGCATATGAGTGAGTGGGGACTTTGTCCGACAGTCTATGCCAATAGAAGTGTGTGTATTTGTAATTAAATGTAGGATTGCAAAGGAGGGAGTCGTTGCCTCATGTTAGGGACCATCCTAGCATTTACCTAGGGTAGAAGTGGAGAAACAAAGGTGACTTTATCTCCTACTATAGAAGTGTGTGTATTTCTAATTAAGGCTAGGACTGGAAAGGAGGAAGTTGTGGCTTCAATTTAGGGATCATCCTAGCATTTACCTGGATTGACGTGGTAAACTAAAAACGACTTCAAGTCTATAAATAATTCATGTCTTTTGGGCTAATGCCGTGTGTATTTAGATTAGAACCATACGTTTCGGAGAAACCTTGCCTCCTTTTTCAATGGAAATCAAACAATGTGGCCAAAGAAACTATATCAATGAGATTACAAAAATTACAAAAAATATAGATAAATTCCTCGGTTCGTCACCAGAGAGCAGCTGCCAGAAATTACTGTATGGACCATGGTAGAACGGCGGACAGAGTAGTAAGTAAGGAGAAGGTTAAGGGGGCGGGGTGAAAATATAGAATATAGAGACTCCTCGAAGAATGAGGATGTCCAAAAGAAGAGGGATGGGGGGAGGTGGGAGGGTTAGATGGATATAAGGAAACATAAACAAAAGGGAAGTGTATCTGAACGATACCTAACATCATATGGCTACAGAGCCTGGATTTGTTCTCCTTTGTTCGTCACTGGAGGAGTTTCCATCTGTTTTTTTCGCCGTTGCCTGTTTCATATCAAGATTTCTTTCTTTCGATTTGAAATATTTTTGTAAATAGATCTGGTTTTTAAAATTTCCGGTGTATGTGTTTTTTAGTAATTTTTAGCCTATTTTCAATTTTGAAAAAATAGGCTTATGAGATCACCTTTTGTCCGTGTGTGTGTGCGTGTGTGTGTGTGTGTGTGTGTGTGTGAGGTGTGTGTGTCCCCCCCCCCCCCTAATAAAATCTAAGCGGCAGGAGCGATTTCAATGAAACTCAGTAAGTTCATAGCACAATTCCCGGCGACCTCGACCGTGCCCTTCAAATTTTGTTACGTCTCACCAATCCAACATGGCGGCTTTGCGAAATATTTCACTAGCATTCAATATCTCCGAAACTATTACCGATATCGCCCTGAAATTGTGTACGGTGATAAAGGGCACTACTAGAAGTTCACCTATGAGACTTTCAAATACCTGGTGACTACAAAACCAACATGGCGGTCAAGCGAAATTGAGACTTTTAAATAGACATTTCTCGCGATTTAACTATCCAAACGTAATGAAACTTGGTACAGCAAATGTTTATACACATTGTAATGCACTGGAGTCTAATTTAGTTCAATTGTTTACATAACCTCAAAATGGCGGCTGTGCGAAATATTTCACTGTCATTCTATATCTCCGAAACTATTACAGATATCATCATGCAATTTTGTACGGTGATAAAGGGTACTGATACAAGTTTATCTATGTATATTTCATAAACCTGTAAAGTACAAAACTAACATGGCGACCAAGCGAATTTGAAATATTTTAATAGACTTTTCTCGTGATTTAACTCTCTGAGCGCAGTGAAATGTGGTACGGTACAGTAAATGATTTTGCAGATTGTAATGCACTGCCATCTAATTCAATTATTTACATAACCTCAAGATGGTGGCTGTGCGAAATTTTAAAATTAAGTTTTTATTCTTGTGTCGTAATCATGCGATCGAAGTGAAAGTTTGAATAATGAAGCTAGGCAATAATTGTCCTTGAATGGTACATAACTCTATGGCCTATACATACAACAATCCTAAATGGCGAGCTTCCGAAATATTTAGACGGTTCTCAATATCTATGAATCTTTTACAGCAACCAAACTGATTTTTTTATGTTCATAGAGACTATGAACATATGTTCACCTATAGGACTTTCAGTAACCTGGTGAGCACAAATCAAACATGGCGGCGTATAAATATTTAAATGGACGTTTCTCGCGAATTAACTATCCGAGTGCCGCGAAACGTTGCACGTTAAATGCTTATACAAATGTTGATCCACTGGCATCTAATTTATTTCAATTGTTTGCATAATCACAAGATGGCTGGTGTGCGTACTTTTATAATCTCGTTTTTACTTCTTGTGTTCTAATCATGCGATTGAAGTTTGAATACCACACGTACACAATAATCTTAATGTAATAGTACAAAAATAAAAATCCATCCTGGCGACCATCTGAAATATTTCGACGGTTCTCAATATCTACGAATCTGTTACAGCAATTAAACTGAAATTTTGTATGTTGATAGAGACAATTAACATGAGCAGGATATATGAAAATAGGCTGTATAGTTCTTCACGGAACTACTTGTTTAGCTTTTAGACTATTAATTTATTGGAAATAATTTTGAGAACAACCATCTCTTATGGTAAAATTTTCATGTAGACTACAGTAAGTCTTGCTTTTATCATTTTAATTGATCTTGTCGACTTCGTCGTTACGCTGAGGTCTGGCGTAACGTTACGGCGACGGGACGAAATGTACTGAGAATGCACAGAGGTGTGTGACGTCATAGTACCACTTGAGCTGCCTCCTTTCGCTGCGCGCTCCTGGGAGCGTGACGTCATCCAGCCAGCTACCTCCTTTGACCTTGGTTTGCACTTGCTAATGGTTGAGTTCACGCAGTGCGCTGCATGATCACGAGGCTTCCACCCAGCATTTTTCAGCATGTTTCAGCATTTGTAGCATTTGTAGCATTTAAAATTATATAAAGTCTAGTCTTTCAGACTGACTATCACTCTTTTAGCCTACTTTTCACATTTTGCAAAAATGAGGGAAAAGTAGACTTATGAGATCAATTCGGGCAACTTTCTGTGTGTATGTCTGTCTGGCTGTCCTTCTGTCTGTCTGTCTGGCTGGCTGTGTGTGTGTGTCCCCCTATCAACTCCTAAACGGCTGCAGCAATCGAATCCAAATTTGGTATGAGTAAAGATATATACCTGAATATCTCAAGCCATATTTCAAAATTATGTCAGTGCTACCAACTGCTGAAAAACCCCAATTGAAATTTGAGCTCCATGTTGGATATCTTGGAAGGTATGCATGGGAGCTATTCTATTCACATTATTTGCGCTGAGGAAGGCCAGTACAACCGGTACAATAAAGAGTACTAATTAATATTGTAAAGGTTTTTGATCATCAGAACTTATTATGCTACGTCAATAAGGAACAGGGCTAACATGGTCATTTTCATGTCACATTATAGATTTATGTAATATACGCGTAGTTTTCCTTCTTTCTTTTTATATGTTCGCCCTGATCAGGTTGGTTTATTAGGATTTTGTTCGTATTTTGTTAGTGCCCTTTCATTGATTTGTCCTGTTCAAGCTTTGCATTTTATCATTTTAAATGATCTTGTCGACTTCGTCGTTACGCTGAGGTCTGGCGTTACGTTACGGCGACGGACGAAATGTACCGAGAATGCACTGAGGTATGTGACGTCATAGTACCGCTTGAGCTGCCTCCTTTCCCCGCGCGCTCCGGTAAGCGTGACGTCATCCAGCCAGCTACCTCCTTTGACCTTGGTTTGCACTTCCTCATGGAGTTTGAGTTCACGCAGTTCGCTGGATGATCATGAGGCTTTCACCCAGCATTTTTCAGCATTTGTAGCATTTGTAGCATTTAAAATTATATAAAGTCTAGTCTTTCAGACTGACTATCACTCTTTTTTATTACTTGTTGTTGGTGTGGGAGTAATGTTTTTCTTGTATTTCGTTCCGCCGCAGACACCACGCCACGTGGTCCAGTCGTCATCCCAAACTGAACACCAATATAAATTTAGTACTAGGGAATTGCTCAAACATTTCTTTAGCCTTTTGATTATTTAATTATTGTACTGTTTGCTTATTATTTGAATATATTATATATTTATTTTGGAACCTAGTTTATCCAATCGCAAGGCCGCGTGGCATCCTTGTCTGGGCTAAATTCCACTCTCCAGGAAGGTCCTGAAATGGCCCCTCTTCAAGGTTTTAATATTGGTAGCAGTGATCGAATTCCCTAGAGAAAGGTCTCTGATCAGTCAATGCTCATCGATGAATGTCGGGGACAATGGTTGGTACAAATTTCCTCCATAACATGGGAATATGGGATGTCGATCGCAATCATCTGAATCCTATGAACAACAACATCAAATTAAACAATAAGTTCCGTGTCGAACTAAGGAGCCTACTTTTCTTAAAATTTAAGATTCATGTCAATGATTAATCTATATGGACCTATCTAGAATAATGACGAAATTAAGTTGGTAATATCAACATTTCTAATTAGTTCGAAATATACCTGGTATAATGTAGGCTAATAGAGCACTAGAGTTGGGAGCCCTTGTGACTGAATATATTCTTAATTCCATCTCTTAAGGTATAGATTACAAAATTTGGTTGAAGTCTATTAGATAGCATGGACGATACATGCAGTTAGACATTGGATCTATCAGCGCGCGTAAAATCATGTTGGCAACAATGTCATGCATGTGTTGGTCAGAAATAATCTGAAATATTATGATCTCCTGTTGTGCCAATTTTGGATGATATCCATTTGTTAGTATAGAAGTTACATGTATTTTTAAATTGGACCTATCAGCAGGCTTAGAATCATGTTGGCAGCACTGACGTATATTCGTTACTCCAAATTAATCTAGAATGTCAGGTACTATATGTGTGCAAAGTTTAGAGCTCTTGGCTTGTATACTTTCTGATATATTGATTTTAGGGTAAAAAATAGAGACAGCATTTAGTAACAGTTGGTAGCCCTGGTGGTACTTAAGAATACGCTTATTCATATCTGTTTATGTACACATAATACATACGAAATTTGGTTGAAATCCAATTGATAGTGTAGAAGTTATATGCATTTAAAATTGGACCTATCAGCAGGCTTAGAATCATTTTGGCAACACTGCCATGTATGGCCTCCTGGAAATTAAATTGAAATATAATTATCTATATGTGTGCCAATTTTGGAAAAGCTCCCATGTATATTTTCCAAGATACCCTACATGGAGCTCAAATTTCAATTGTGGTTTTTCAGCAGTTGGTAGCACTGACATCATTTTCAAATATGAGATTGAGATATTCAGGTATATATCTTTACTCATACCAAATTTGATTTCGATTGTTGCAGCCGTTTAGGAGTTGATAGGGACACACACACACACACACACACACGCACGCACACACACACACACACAGACAGACAAACAGAAGGACGGACAGACAGACACACATTTGCCCGGATCCATCTCATAAGTCTACATTTTTCTCATTTTTGCAAAATGTGAAAAGTGGGCTAATAATCCCCCAACTAGCTATATATACAAATACAATCATACCTCATTTGAATAATAACTATCATGTTATTGTGAACAGAACTATGACCACGTTACAAGATGATTGTCGAATAAACCAGTAGTCATTTGTTTCTGTGCAGGGCCAACACAATAGACACTAAAGTCACTTGATAGGTTTGGCATTCATGAGCATTCCACGAGCTTACGAGGTGCCTTTAATTGTTTTGCTGATGTCCATTGGCTATCGCTTAGCACCCAAACACAAAATAACGATCCCCACTCCCCTGTTGGCATCGGAAATCTTAGTGTCGTTATTTCCCAGTAATGACTGAATGCAGACACAATTCTCAGTACGGTACGGTGTATTTAATTAGCAATCTATATTTCAACCTAACCTCCAGTAAATTATGCAGGTAGATCCTTCTAGTAATTTTAGCAAACTCATATTCCGTACTGGTATATTAAATAGAACGATTTCTTTGAATTGATGGCGTGTACCGTACGTCTGTTGTGTTTGAGAAATGGGCTCGTGTTAGCTTATTAAACAACGATAAGATCATAAGCCGGTGATTATCCAATGAGTGAGTAGAGAAATTAATTCAGCTGTAGTTCCTCGCTCACCGGTCGGGTTAATTGAGCAGGCTAGAGTATTCAAGGGTGTAACAAGCTCTCTAGGCCGGGTTAATTGAGCAGGCCAGAGTATTCAGGGGTGTAGCAAGCTCACGGCCGGATTAATTGAGCAGACTATAGTATTCAGGGGTATAACAAGCTCACCGGCCGGGTTAATTGAGCAGGCTAGAGTATTCAGGGGTGTAACAAGCTCACCGGCCGGGTTAATTGAGCAGGCTAGAGTATTCAGGGGTGTAACAAGCTCTCTAGGCCGGGTTAATTGAGCAGGCTAGAGTATACAGGGGTGTAGCAAGCTCACGGCCGGATTAATTGAGCAGACTAGAGTATTCAGGGGTATAACAAGCTCACCGGCCGGGTTAATTAAGCAGGCTATTCAGGGGTGTAACAAGCTCACCGGCCGGGTTAATTGAGCAGGCTAGAGTATTCAGGGGTGTAACAAGCTCACGGCCGGATTCATTGAGCAGGCTAGAGTATTCAGGGGTGTAGCAAGCTCTGTAGGCCGTGTAAATTGAGCAGGCTAGAGTATTCAGGGGTGTAGCAAGCTCTGTAGGCCAGATTAATTGAGCAGGCTAGAGTATTCAGGGGTGTAACAAGCTCTCTAGGCCGGGTTAATTGAGTAAGCTAGAGTATTCAGGGGTGTAACAAGCTCCCTAGGCCGGGCTAATTGAGCGAGCTGGAGTTCAGGGATGAGACAAGCTCTCTAGGCCGGGCTAATTGAGCAGACTAGAGTATTCAGGGGTGTAACAAACTCTCTAAGCCTTAATAATGGAGCGGGCTAGAGTATTCAGGGGTTTAACAAGCTCTCTACGCCCGGCTAATTGAGCGGGCTAGAGTATTCAGGGGTGTAACAAGCTCTTTAGGCCGGGATAATGGAGCGGGCTAGAGTATTCAGGGGTGTAACAAGCTCCCTATGCCGGGATAATTGAGCAGGCTAGAGTATTCAGGGGTGTAACAAGCTCTCTAGGTCGGGATAATGGATCGGGCTAGAGTATTCAGGGATGTAACAAGCTCTCTAGGCCGGGATAATGGAGCGGGCTAGAGTATTCAGGGATGAGTTGAGGCCGCGACCGGGCTAATGGACTGGGATAGAGTATTCAGGGGTGAGACAAATTATCTAGGCCTGGGTAATGGACCAGATCGATATTTCAAGGCTGGCAAGTACTCTAAATCTGGCTAAGTGACCGGATAAGCGCATTTAGGGGTGAAAATAATCTTTAGGCATGGCTATCGATCCAAACTAGCGTATTCAGGGATGAGACAATTGACCGGCCTAACGTATTCAGGGATGAGAGAAAATTTGTAGGCCCGGCTAAATGGACTGATCTATTGTTAGTTATTGTTTTAAGGGGCGGAATAGCAAACTGTTTCATTTCCTGGACGAGCATAAATACTGTAATTACATTTTGTAATTAGAAATGACTTCAAGGAATTGGAATTTAAATCCACAGTTTTGTGTGAAATTATTCCGGGATCCGAGGTTAGGCATTGTCACCGACGATATAACAATACCGCTCCTTGTGTCAGACTTGATGACGCAATGATGACGTAGCTTTCGGGTCTTTCAGCGGAGCACAAGGAAACATCCAAAGCCACCTGGACGTTACAATTGACCGTACATCGAAGCAAAAAACATAAGACCCGAAGGATCTAGAACGGATTTTGATTGCATTCGTCAGGAATAATGAAATACAGTTATGAGACTAACCACATTCCGATTTAATAAGAACAACATAGTTAATAACAAACCCTAAACTAGTTACACACAATAATGCAATTTCACCTAACTTGATAACAATAATAATAATAATAATAATGATAATGATATCACATGAGGACATCTTGAATATCTATGACTTTTGTCATTATTCTAGATTTTCCCGTATTGATTATGATATATTGCACCAATATCCACTCAGAATACAAAAATGGGGTAAGTTTATGCCCAAATTTTAAAATCTGTTTCAGTTTCCCAATAAAATTTAGATTATCAGGACTCCCCCCAACCCCCAACCCCTTTTTTTTACTGTTACAGGTCCTGTGTTTGAATTGGGATTTCAACGACGAAGGGCCTATGACCTGAACTTCTGCACATAGTCGAATTCTTTAAGTATTTTATATCCATTTTTAAACAACTTTGACGATTGTAAAAAGATTTTTTTAAGTTTTTTTTTAACAAAATCAACACATAGACTGCCATATGAGAATCATTAATGTGTTTGACTGAAGCAGGTTCACAGAGCCGAAACATGTATAAAAAAGAAGAAAAAATTGTATTGTAAAATGCATATTGGTGTAATATATGAGGACATCTTTGAACGTGACTCTTTGAAGAAGAAACTTGGGGAAATACAGAGTTTTCAGTCAAAATCCATATTGAAAACCGGCAACAAGTGGAGCGAAGAACGAAAAGAAGCTCACCGAAGAAGAATGCATTAACACTGGGCCAATGTGAAAAAACGAGGGAAAAGCCGTTGAAATAACGTCGTCCATAGAAGACCGAAACGAGTATTAAAAGAAATAAAATGATGCCATTGGAAGAACTCTGAACATGTTACAAAATGCTCCTCAAATTCTCGAATTAGCCGCCAGTATTTCTTTTTCTTTATATGACGGACAAAATAAACACTCAAGCCACTAGGTGAGATTTGCAATATAAGCTTTCCACATGGTTACTAAACGGTTTACCATTGTTTTCATCTCTTTGCCCAAACAAACCATAATGGTTTCCATGACATCACTGAAGAGTGACATCACAGAATGGTGAGCCAGGAGACTCACTGTCATCAAGATGTTTTATTTTAGAAATATCTCACTTCACGTGACTGAATCAAAGAATTAAGTCGATGAAGATTACATTAAGTATCTCTGTGGACAGGCCATCATTTTAATCTTCCAGACGGGCATTGATGTGAATCAGTCACGGCTTCTTGGTTCCAGAATCCTGGCCAGTACATTAACTGTTTATTGTTGTAGTCTGCCCCAGTTAGCTCTTGTGGAGGAACAAAGGGGCTTGTATTACAAGGGTGGCTCGGCACACAACCCTGACATCGCGTGCAGAACAAGAGCTGAGTGGGCAATAAACTAGTACACGTCTTCCGGGAGTTCTTTCTCCACGCAATCCACACACAGTGTAACACACCTCGTATGATAGGGGAGAGACTCACAGGTACTTGCCTTAACCTTTAAACTGCTGAGTTAGCTATTTGCTACCTCAGTGACGAGTTTTTTATTTTCATTTGAAACAATTGTACAATTGAGGCGTTCCTGACCAGAAAGGCGAACTCGACAGGTCAGGTATTTTTAGGCTATTTTCATTTTATGGAAAAATAGGCTTATGAGAACACCTTTTGTCCGTGTGTGTGTGCGCGTGTGTGTGATGGTGTGTGTGTGTGTCCCCCTAATAACTTCTAAACGGCTGGAGCGATTACTATGAAACTCGGTAAGATCATAGCACTGTTCTGGCCGTCCCCGACCGTGCCCTTCAAAATTTATCGTGTCTCACCAAACCAACATGGCGGCTGTGCGAAATATTTCACCAGCATTCAGTATTTCCGAAACTATTACCGATATCGCCCTGAAATTGTGTACGGTGATGAAGGGCACTACTAGAAGTTCACCTATGAGACATTCAAAAACCTGGTGACTACAAAACGAACATGGCGGACAAGCGAATTTGAGAATTTAAATAGACTTTTCTCACGATTTAACTATCCAAACGTAATGAAACTTGATACAGCAAATGTTTATACACATTGTAATGCACTTGAGTCTAATTTAGTTCAATTGTTTACATAACCTCAAAATGGCGGCTGTGCGAAATATTTCACTGACATTCTATATCTCAGAAACTATTATAGATATCACCCTGAAATTTCGTACGGTGATAAATGGTACTGATACAAGTTCATTTATGTAATTTTAATAAACCTGTAAAGTACAAAACGAACATGGCGGCCAAGCGAATTTCAAACTTTTTAATAGACGTTTCTCGTGATTTAACTCTCTGAGCGCAGTGAAATGTGGTACAGTAAATGATTTTACATATTGTAATGCACTGGCATCTAATTTAGTTCAATTGTTTACATAACCTCAAGATGGCGGCTGTGCGAAATTTTAAAATTAAGGTTTTATTTCTTGTGACGTAATCATGTGATCGAAGTGAAAGTTTGAATAATGAACCTAGGCAATAATTGTCGTTGAATGGTACATAACTCTATGGCCTATACATACAACAATCCTAAATGGCGAGCTTCCGAAATATTTAGACGGTTCTCAATATCTATGTATCATTTAAAGCAATCAAATTGAATTATTTTATATTCATAGAGGCTATGAACATATGCTCACCTATAGAACTTTCAGTAACCTGGTGAGCACAAATCCAACATGGCGGCGACGCGAAGTATAAATATTTAAATGGGCGTTTCTCGCGAATTAACTATCTGAGTGCAGTGAAACGTTGCACGTTAAATGCTTATACAAATGTTAATCCACTGGCATCTAATTTATTTCAAGTGTTTGCATAATCAGAAGATGGCAGCTGTGCGAAATTTTAAAATCTCATTTTTACTTCTTGTGTTCTAATCATGCGATTGAAGTTTGAATACCACACGTACACAATAATCTTAATGTAATGGTACAAAAATCCAACTTGGCGACCATCTGAAATATTTAGACGGTTCTCAATATCTACGAATCTATCACAACCTTCAAACTGAAATTTTGTGTATTGATAGAGGCAATTAACTTGAGTAGGATATATGAAAATAGGCTGCATAGTTCTTCACGGAACTACTTGTTTAATTATTATTTAAGCGTTCGTCTCGATGGGTAACATTGGATATTGTTGCAGATTAATGAACAGGGTAATTATCTATGTGCGCCCCGATAAACACGGCAAGCTAAGCCGGCTGTGACTGACGCGGATCGCGGGCGCGCGTACCAGGTTCAGCCGGTGGTGGTGCGCACCTTCACACTTTTACCAAATATGTTCAATAATGTGTACTTACAGCGCTCATAGGCGATGCTGAAAATGTCCACCCTCTCTTGTAACACACACCTGAGATCTTCTGATGAAAGAATGTCTGTCAACTCTTTTATTATTTACGGAGCCTGTTTCCTTGAATCGTTTAGCGAGCCTCCTAATTGTAATGGCATTAGGCACGGTTATAGGACATAACGTACCACTTGGCCGGCTGATTACCTGCGAAGAGTCAGCTAATGACTTTAAAATATTTAGGAGAGGGCATAACGTAGGCTACCACTTGAAAGATTGGGAAGTATTTAGGGTGCATGACACCCTAACCGCACGGCCACTTGCTCGGTTTTGCTCAATTAATCCTGGTAATAAATACGTTGACAATAACATAACATAAAATATGATAAGTATTTGGATTCACATTACAATTTAGCCAGGCTTTGTTTATAAACATTTTGGCTTGTTTAAAATCAGCTGTGGTTAAGCTCTCGTCATTTTTCGTTTCTTTACTTTGTTTTTTTTTCTTTTCTTTTTTAATTGTCTTTTGTGGGTTTTATATCCTAGGTTGGTTGGTTGGTTCTTAAGTTTAGGGGCTGCGACAACGCGGTCATGTAGCCCCGTGTACTTTGGGTGTGTGTAGAATCTGTCTGATAACCGGTGTTAATTTTGATGGCTGTATTAGTGTGTGTTATCTGTTTTTTTTTTAATTTAAGTACTGCAACTTAGAATTTTTCAAATAGTTCCTACTTTTGCCGCCAAGCACCACCGTCAACGACTACTAGGCCAAGTTCAGAACTTAGCTACTAGACGCCACCGCAGTCGGCTTTTGGCAACGAACGTAGAAACCTAAGAGCGTTGCTTACATTCTTAACCTATCCAATTTAGCTTCACACAGGTGCAATTAGTGCAAAGTTCTTTAACATTCCATAAATCTATGACATGGGACCGCCGGCTTTACTTCCCTTCGAAGGAAGGCATACTGAGGGATTTTAACGCTCTTAAAAAATCCGACGGCATCGGCCAGGTTTGAACCCGCTATCTTGGGCAAAGAAGCGTTTTATATCCTAGCAAATAGTAAGTTCGTCATGGGATGTTTCATTCTAAGTGAACAGCAAGTTCGTCATGTGAAGTTTCATTCCAAGTTCTGCGAATATGAGAGAGCTCACAAGCAAGATTTCAAGTTTCCATTCTCTTCATATCGCTTCATTATTCTGTCAAGCCGATCATCATACTTGACATATTTTTTCTTTCTCTTTGAACTTTCAATGTACAATTCGTACTTCATGAAGGCGCAGTTGGTCTTATCTCCCTCTCCTTTCAAACAAAACACCACGTCTTTTATTCTGGGATTTGGACTTCCTACCAGTGTGTTCAAACGGTTGTTTCAGCCCTCGACAGAATTTGTCCTTGTCACCACTGAAAACTAGAATTATTCTGTCCTCTTCTCCATCGTCGGCCAGCAGGAAATAAGTTGTATACAACTCCATGTTACAATACCAAAATGTTTAAAGCCGCACAGTGCGATCGCCACTGATGTTTATGTGGTAATGAATCTGTAACTGGAATGCCCGTCTGACATCAAGTGGTAGCCTACGTTATGTCCTAGCGTAAATATTTGGGGATTACGGGAAAACCGTTCTTAGGTAGATAACGACCTAGGTGGTACGTTATGTCCTCCAAAATCGAGTGGTTCGTTTTGTCCGTATTACGTTATGTCCGTACACTATTAGGCACAGTTCTTCCCGGAAACTTAATTCAAAATTTTCGTCTCGCATCAGAACAAGGTTTTCTGCTTTTCATATACGAATTATGGATATACACATGTTCGCGCAACGTGAATTGGTGTCTAGGCATGACCAACAATCACAGTAATCACAATACAGTACTCACTAAACGTGCAACACTAACATCTAAGCTTTGCAGATACACGTCCATACGATTGGCAAAACACGTGTGAACTAACGATATGAGTCATCAGAGCGCGCCAACCACTGGCTGAACCGTGTGCGCACGCCCGCGATCTGCGCCAGTCACAGCTGACTTAGCTTGCCGTGTTTATTGGGGCGCACATATATAACGACCCTGTAGTTGAGTTCACCGTGATATACAGGGTTAGCACAAATTAATTAAGCGATTTCATGTAGGCCTACACGTATGTAAGCTAGCTTACATCATTGACACACTGAACCCTTAATAAGCTACGCATATTAATGATTCTAATTATTCATTTCATTATATTCCGATTTTACTGCCAGAATCGTACAGGAAGGCCAGACTGGATTGCGAAATGTCAAGCTTATATGGAGACAGTACGTTTGAACGTGCCCAGTCCTGAAACAAAGAAGTGACGAGATCGGAATGTTTGACAGATACATTATCAGACAAAGGTGTGTTGGGGTCCTGACTCATTTCAGACCGTAATTTCTTTGTCACCCTAGCGTTGAGAGTAAGATAGTTGCTGGATGAGAGGGACGTGAGGAACTTTCAACCAATCATAGGACAGAGGCTTCTGTTCTAAACTGCGATATTGACGTCATGAACTACCAATCAGAGAGGGTCACCAATTTTAGCGCCAAGGGAGCGTCTGACGCCGGCTTGAAGATGAAAGCGGGAAAGATTGGATTAAAGAAATCTATGATCGATTCCAGAGCACGATAGCCCCATTGTGACCTGTATAATATTTCAAACTGTTTGATACCTGTTGCATGCCAATAGTCGCATTATTATTATAGAAGTTAGTGATAGATTTCCCTCTCCCTCCGTCCTTTTGCTAAATTCACATAAATACTGTCGTTTGAGTGACGACGAGGTTGATTCTTGGTGACGCCGTGAGGTTGTACCCGATACCTAGTTGAGGCTATCGGCTACGCCAGCAGACATTAAGCCGTAGTTGAGATTATGGGAAGAGTTATGAAAAGATAGCGCTCAGATCGAGTCAAGAGGAATGTCAAGATGACGTAGAAGGTCTAGGATTAAGAAGGCACTGACGGCAGTCAGGCAGATGGAATTATGGATGGAAATATGAAGCTTTATTAATATCTATATGGAACATGGTATTTAAACATCTCAGAAGAGGAGATATAACAAGCATTATATATGGTAATAATTCGAAGGAAGTCAGATAACCCTTAAGTTATTATATAACTTAATAGCCGAGATGATCGGGGTTCGAGATTATATTTGTGACGCAAGACCACAGAGGTGGGGAGAACGTCACGTGACTGCGCCAGGGAGGTACAGGTCATTGCAGCCTAGAGACAGTCAGTTGAGCTCAGTGAGCCACGCAGTCGAGCTCTGTAAGCAGAGTAGTCAAGTACAGTTAGCACGGCAGTCGAATTCAGACAGCGAGCTGAGTGGGACATATGCCGAGCGTATGGTAAAAGTCGCGCGGTGAGCAGCATTTGTCACGGAAAGTGAAAGCGACAGGTTTTAACTTCACTAAGCAGCGAACGAAAAGTAGGTCATTGAGCCGGGCGGACACCCGCAGTAGGCAGCGTGAAGACCGGTTACAGAACCAGCTGTCCAGGCCAAGCAAGCATGAGAAGGCCGGGGTTTAGAACAGTACGGTAAAACGAGTTGGAGAACTTATTTCAAGCTGCAATTTGGTAACGCAGAACAGCATAGTAGAGCGGCATGGCGAGGCCAGCTTTAGGCGGAGATTATTCTATAGCATTGCAGTAGGGACGAGATGGTTATTTCCAATTTTATACGCAAGCATTATGACAGAAGCTGAACTTCATTACAACATTGAGTTGGAACGTTTATTCAGCATTTGAATTGTACAGGCAGATAGTTACGAGATACTGCAACTGTGAACTTCAACTGAACATAGTTTTTCACTGACATTACGACTATGCATTTCATAACGCATTCCAAATAACATTAACGATTTTAGGCAAATGAAATGTTATAAGCATATGCACTTATAAACTTTGGCACGTGCATTAATGCAACACTTTCTTATGAAGTGTTAGGAATTACCGAGTACGAACACAGCTACAGGGTGCTTCATAAACTTAGACACTCTCATATAAAATTTTATTTTATGAAAGTGAGACTTAGCAGTTATTGGAGATTGAACTTTCAACACTCAAACCGAACATTGTATGGAACAGTGGCGTAACGTAGAAGAGGAAATTGGGGTCCGCTGTTTCTATGAACTTTTTCGAGAGGATTTGGACAGTATCCGCTATGGATAACCAGCAGTTTATCATGTCGGAGTAAACGCAGACAGAGACGCAATGGCACCACAGAGCGATGGATTTGATTCCTGACGAGAAGGAGGTCCACCAGCTGATTCACTTGGGATTTGAAGGCAATCGTCATTGCGTGGGTGGAATGATATTCACGCCGATCTTTCGAGAAATTCATTACATAAGGAAAATCGACGATCTTTGAAATTTAATAACAGCTGATTATGAGAAGGTACTGTAAGAGTTATAACTTCCTGATACGATTATTTTCATGAATACTGGGCACACATGTATATTTTTCTAATAGAAGTGATACGATTATTTAGACATGGCTTTGACTTTATATGCTTCAAATTTTGCTAGAATATGGCGTGACCATATGATATGGCAGGCATCATTATACGATATTCTCACCATTGGTTGGCTTTATTAAGCAGATGTTTGGTCTTTTAGACATTTTTCCAGCAAGGATAGTTTTCATGAATAGTTTTTTTTTGTGTGACGAGTATTTCGAACTCGTGATCTGCAATTGATTATCTATATTACTTCGTCAGTTCATTGCATACTAGCGAGTGTGTATTATTCATCAGTAGGGATTTTTCCATTGGATTGTTTGGAGATATTAAGATGTTATTCACTTTAGTGAATGAATATCGCTTTTATATGACAACTAGAGACTTGTTGATTCCTATCTGGTACATTCACTCATTTAGTCTTCGAGATGGGGTCTTTCGTATTTATACGATTGTATGGTGGTTACTCATCTTACCCATCGTTCAGGGCACTATCATGATTAGTCGACGGGGCGAGGTCTTTCGTATTTATACGATTGTATGGTGGTTACTCATCTTACCCATCGTTCAGGGCACTATCATGTTAGTCGACGGGGCGAGGTCTTTCGTATTTATACGATTGTACGGTGGTTACTCATCTTACTTGCCATTGAGGGACTCATTTTTATCATCCGAGTGTACTTGAGATTGTAAGAGGATCAAACAAGGAACTACTAGTCTGATATCAGTCTCGATTTTCTTAAATAAAGTTAAGATAAATGTCAGCAGGGTTACATTTGTAATTCTTGTTTGCCAATCCAAAATTTTGTTGCTATACTCTTTTGAGAGTACTTTCAGTTTAACAGCTGGTACAGCTTATGCTTTTGATGATTTTTATAATTGTGCTTGATACCTTTGAGAAGGATTTTAAGTAATTGAATCTTGTAAGATGAATCATTAATGGTCAGATTTATTTTAAGGCAGATCAGTATTGCAGATTTTGATATGAGAGATTATAGCACATTGGTGTTTTTCTGTGCTGTGAATTATGAGAATTGTAAGAGAATTTATGCTATTTGAAAGCAGATCTTGAATTACTAAGGTAATATTTTTTCCAATTGTTTAAGAAGTTGTCTAGATGTGATCAGAGTAATTACAGTTATTGGAGATTGTGTGCGTTGATAATTTGAAGCCAGTTATATATTTTTTGTAGATCATGCAACATGGTTAAGTGAAGTTTGTGATAGGCATTTTGTAGAAGTTGCCAAGTGATAGTTGCAATGTTGCTAATGTATTTTGAGGCAGACATGAGGTTGTCGAACCCAGTCTAGCGTAATTGTTGAGATTCATGCAGTATGTGCTGAATATTTATGGAGTTTTGTGGAATAATTATGGTATTCAAATGTGATATTTGAAGATGTGAGGATATATAATGTAGTTGTGGATAGTCAGATCCAACGTGATGTCGTGAAGGCAATAATATTTTTGGCATGATAATTAAATACGAAATATAACTTGGAAGTGATAAAACTGTAAGTCAACGTTCTATAACCCATATTAAACAATTTGTTAGGAAATTAAACAAATAAATAAAGTTGATATACAAGATTTTCTGCGAATAATAATTAATGAAATAATAATCTGAAATTTAAGCATATTGATGATCTGACCTAATGAAATAAAAATCAGAATGACTAGATGAAATAATAAAAATCTAAATAACCAGAAGAATAAAATTTAAATAAATTGATAAATTAAATTTTGGAATAAATCAATGAATTAAATAAATGGATGAATTAGAGATTGAATAAATAAACTGATTTAAATAAATTAGTAGACGATTGGATAGATGATGAATAACTGAATTAGAAGGTGATAATTAATTAAAGAAGCTGATGATTAATGAATTTACATGGATTAAAATAAATTTAATTGAGAGATGAATTAAAGAAATTGGACCTTGAGTTGAGGAATTAAACAATTTGTATTGATGATTTAAGATGATTTAATCTGAAGTAGATGATAAAATAAGAGTGTGTGAATAATTAGAAAGTATAATGAAGTGGTGATAATAATTTTCATTTAAATGATTTAATGGTGATGAGTTAATGATTCTGACAGGAATATGTTGAATTTTGAAATAAGAATTAATGTGAGAAATATTTAACTTTGATGATGATGATGATGATCATCCAATGAGCAGTGAATTTTCTGTAATTCACAAACAAGCAATTATTAATGACAATGTAAATAGTGTAAATTAATTATTCGATGTTTAGGAGCATTTTACTAACGCATTCAACATTTGAATTATGCCATGCAAGCCATAAATTACGTGATGTTTAAAATATGTGATTATAATATGTGTATGTTTAGACAGATTAATAATTTTTTTTCAAATCCACATTCATGATGTTAAATTAAAGAGAAATTAGGTCTCAGGTATCACAAATGTCAGTGACGAAAGACATAGTGCTACAGTGATCCTGAGAACCCAAGAGAACTTTAGAGATTTTTCCTGTTTTATGTGGATGAAATATTTTTGATTAGAAAAGAGATGGTTCGATTTTTGGACAATGACAATTTAACGTTGGCATTCGACCATACTCTCAGGTAGGATGAATATTTAAAATGTCTGTCTGACTATCAAAGTGAAATAAATTTGTTTTTATCTTAGTTGTGATCTGATGATGGTGTGATTTTCCTATTTCTTTCCTTGTCTTGATTAAGGCTTAACCGGAAAGGATGTGGTTTGCTAGGAATTCAGGTGATGGCGCCCATTTATATTTGCATTTTTTTTTATTAAACTTAAGCCCGTAACGACCCTAGAGATACTTTGTCTCGTGTTACCCACTGCTTTTTCGATAACTCAGCTGAATTTCCGACACATTCCTTATTTGACTAGAGGTTCATTTAACTCCGCTCTGTCCTGGAACTCCAGGAATGCGATGTAATAGCAGATGGGTCATCGCATCCCCAGGACGAACGGGTACAAGGTGATCACTTATTCTTTTCGATACCGTGAAGGTATACTGTGTTAAATTTATCAGAGATAGAGTCATTATTGAAAACATTATAATGAAGTTGTGTGCGCACAGCTGAGTTTGAAATTTGTGTATCTGTAAGATTTTAGTAGTCTCCCACGACTACAACTATTAGGGAAAGTCTACGATTAATTTTGCACTAGACAAATGGTGAATGAAGTAGCTATTGGCAAAATTTAGATAGAGAATTACGTGTGACTATAAATGACATTTTATTTTTATTTTTATTCAACGCCAAGATGGAACTCCAGACCCAGAGAAAGACATCGAACCAACGTTTCTACGGCTCCATGTGGTCTGAGATGAGCTAAACACTTTGGAGAGAGAATGTCAGGCGATGTTCGATGAGACGACGCAGAAAGTGGAATGAGTACTGAAATAATGTATTTATTTGACAAACTGGTTATGGTTTTGTGGGAACATATTATTTTGTGAAAATATTATATTTCAATTTTTATCTTCGTGTTTTATTGTAGATGGTATTGTGGTACTGACACACATTAGTTTAGTTCATAAGCAACGTGGCATGTATTTTATTTGTGTGAAGATTTTTGTTGTTGTTGTTGTTGTTGTTGTTGATGTCAAGTACACGGGGCAAGCGTACTCGAGTGCGTGTCGCTACCGTAAAATGCGCGGCTAAGCGATGAAAATTGGGAACCGATATCATAACACAAGCGAAACTGAATTAACTAGAGTAGATAATAGAATTGGTGGGAAATCTTGGTATTGTATAGATTTTTATTGTTATACAGGCTTGTGTGTTTATTGCCGTTTGTTGCATTTTTGTTAAGTGAGGGGTCATCTGCCCAATTACTTTATTTTTTTGCGAAGTTTCTCTTTTAGTGTCGTGGTACACAAAATCTTGGATATTTGATTGGAGTGTCGGCCCGTGGTAGATTTGTGTTGTGTTCTGCCCAAAAGCTTTGTTGAGTCTGCAAATATGTGTTTTATGGGATAGGAGTTTTCGGGAACTCTGGTTCTGTCTGAAGCTTTGTCCAGGATAAGCATTTAATCCTTGCGAGGAAAATGTTGGAATCCCCTTCTACGATGTTCTTGCAATTCATTGGAATTGACAAGAAGTGTGTGAATTTATGTGTCGCGATTAACAGGTGGCGTAACGGGACTGTCTAGTCTCTTGTTATAAATAGCATGACTCAAAGCTTCAACAAGGAGGGCTGGTTTGAACACAGATTTTAATGAGTGGTAAGTGAAGGTATTTCTACCCGGCGCACTCCATCAGATAAGGAGCAAGCTATGCTCATTAGTATTCACGGACCAGGTTTCCGTTCTTCGTAAATGTTTTTCTTATATATTAAAATAAAGCCTGTTTAATGATAAAAGAATTGTAATCGGTAAATGGGTGCTGTTCGCGTTTTGATCGATTCCCAGCGTGTTAGCTTATCCATGCTTTTATTTCATGTAAATATCAGTGGGTTTTAGGCATCTTATTTCTTGTTTATTTATTGTCATGTTCATTGACCTCGGGTGGTCTCGATGTTGGGTCACGTTGTTGTCATGTTTGTGTTGAGCAATATGAGCCATTGGGCAAGCTTCTGTTTTGCTGGGAGTTTCCTGACTCACTGCGATCTCGCTGGAGATCAATTAGTTTATAAATTTTAAATGGTTGCGTGTGTCAGTAAAATTATAATTTTTGGTATGTTATTCTACGAGTGTGTTCCATAAAGCCATAATAATGGTTTGCAGTATGGGGGTTTGCAAGCATATTGGCTGTTCCATCTGTGAGCAAATCTCCATCAAAAGTACTTATTTCTTCTCTAGCGTAGTTATACGCGTGCATACATATTAATCAGACAAGTGGAATTTCGATCCACAATTTTATTTCTTTGGAGTGGACCTTCCTAGGCTACTCAGATCTGTGTAAATTCTTGTACTGTGGGAGTAAAGTTCAGGGTGGACTTTGTTTATGTTATATTTTTTATGTTTTGTTGTTTTTATTCAGTTATTAAATGGTGGTAATTTTTAATTGTTTTTCACTCATTTGTTTGTTTGTAGTTTTGCATATGGTCCTTGTATTTGTAAAGCAGCCGTCTGGAATTTGAGCTCTAGTGAAAGCATACCCGGACTGAACGCGCCCCGAAGATTGATTCTCGTATAACGACGCTGTTATATACAAGGGCACAACACATACCAATTAAATGAGAAACTCATCAAGTTTTTTGAGTCTGCTTGCTATAAATGTTCGATGTGCCCTCCTCGTGTCACACGGCAAATATCGATACGGCAGTCAAACTCCGACCACAAACGCTGGGGCATATCCTGGTCAAGTTTAGCTACAGTAAAGTCGCATGGATCCGATTCCTTTGCTCAACAAATTGAACTGGCATGGGTGTTACATAAACTTTATCTTTGATAAACCCCCATAAAATAAAATCACACGGATCAGATCAGGGGACCCAGGAGGCCAGCGCATAAGGCACTAATCTGTGATCGAAGCCCACCCAATCCAACGTTCCTCAGTTTAGGGGCTGCGACAACGCGGTCATGTAGCCCTGTGTACTTTGGGTCTGTGTAGAATCTGTCTGATAATCGGTGTTAATTGTGATGGCTGTATTAGTGTGTGTTATCTGCAATTCAGGTAACGATAGCAGACGATGAATTTCTTATAGTTCCTACTTTTGCTACCAAATGCTACCGTCAACGACACCTAGAAATGAACTCGGCTACTAATGCAACCGCAACTGGCACCTGGCACCGAACGTTGGAACGTATAGAGCGTTAATGAAATCTAACCTACAAATTTAGCTTCGCACAATTGTAGTTAGTGGAAGGTTATTTCACATGCCATAAATCTATGACATGGGCCCGTCGGCTTTACTTCCTCTCCGAAGAAAGGCATAGCCTACTGAGGGATTTTAACGTTCTTAATAAATCCAACAACTTCGCCCGGGTTTGATCCCGCGAGCTTGGGCATAGAAATTTTTTGTGTCGAATCATAACCAAAAATAAATAAAATACAAATATTCAGTGATGTTTCAACTGTAAATAGGGTGGTAATATTTCCAAATGAATTAGGTTTTTTTTATATATATTTTTTTTTTAGAGTATCGCTTTTAGTGCCGGGAGTGTCCGAGGACATGCTCGGCTCGCCAGTTTTGTAGCTGCTTCGAGACGGACACCCAATGGGTGAGCTACAAGTACCGTTGGGGAGGGAAGGAGGGAAGTTGGATTGTAAGGACGAGGAGTAGGAAGGTAGCGGCTGTGGCCTATAGTTAGGGACCAACCCCGGCATTTGCCTGGAAGGAAGATGGGAAACCACAGAAGACCATCTTCAAGGTTGCCGGCGGGGGGATTCGAACCTCCTCGCCTCCCGGATGTGAGCGACTGCCATCAGTCATGCCGTAACCACCACGGCTAACTCACCCTGTATGAATTAGGCTAATATGAAAAGATGGAGTAGTAGCAAAATAATATATTAATGTGGGGTAGACCACTGCCTACTTGATTACACAAGTCTTTAAAATCTCGCTCTTCTCGAGACTAAAAAGCTGTCTTTGCAGAATTTTGCCGTTGGAGGCACTTTTACGTGCCCAACATTACTATAGTTAGTTATTGTTGTTTTAAGGGGCGGAACTACGAGGTCATCTGCCCCTTGCCCAAGATTGCTACAGGGGCCAGAATAGTAAGGACCAGCACAAACCCCCTCCCAATGATAAGTCATAGTACACGATATTGACTTTCACATTAGGCTATTGCCTACTCTATTCCAGTGATAGGAGGCCTTGCCCAAGCGGAATCTGGGAGGTGCACTCTGATTTAGCTGGCTGTGCACTAACAGAAATATAAAGCGCTGTTAAGCTTCTAGTTGTTCAGAACCGAGCATTGCGTACAATCTCAGGTGCCCCCTGGTATGTTCGCAATGCACAACTGCATAACGATTACAACCTCGCTACCATCCAGGAGCGAATTAGAGGACAGGCAACAAAATTCTACAGAACAGCCACACACAATCGAAACCCTCTCATAAACAGATTGGGTGATTACCGAGCTAGGGGGAACCGCCATAAGCGCCCCCGTATCCTTATTGAATAACTCTTACATGTTTTTTTTTTTTTTTAGCGTATGGCTTTTAGAGCCGGGAGTGTCCGAGGACATGTTCGGCTCGCCAGTTTTGTAGCTGCTTCGAGACGGACACCCAATGGGTGAGCTACAAGTACCGTTGGGGAGGGAAGGAGGGAAGTTGGAATGTAAGGACGAGGAGTTGGAAGGTAGCGGCTGTGGCCTATAGTTAGGGACCAACCCCGGCATTTGCCTGGAAGGAAGATGGGAAACCACAGAAGACCATCTTCAAGGTTGCCGGCGGGGGGATTCGAACCTCCTCGCCTCCCGGATGTGAGCGACTGCCATCAGTCATGCCGTAACCACCACGGCTAACTCACCCGGTTCTTATATGCTACTATAGCACTTAAATCTCAACATGCTACCTAGCACTCTTACTTTCACTTTCAAATTTCAATACCCTCTCTCTCTGACTTTCTCTTTTGAACTCTAACTTTTACTATCCTTTTTCTATCTTCCGTATTCCTAATGCTTAAATGCACTAGGCCATATCCTGGCCAATCAGACTCAAAGGTAATCACCCAAACCCCCTCAGCTTAATGCTGTCGGTCGAAATTTTCTGATATGACTCTTAAGGCCCCTTTGAGGCTGGCAGGTCATAGTAGAACGCAACGAAGTCGGCTTGGCCGACTTTGCTTGCTGGGGTGCGATGGCGATCTCAACCTCAACTGGCGCGATCTATGCCGATCTATGTTTCAAACTTTGCTTGCCAAGGCATTGTACAATTTATTCGGCAATGGCTAGACTCAGCTAAATTCGATGCCATCTTAAATAGCCTAACAAGCTATAGCCTATCTTGTGCAGGTTATGTTCGCTGTGGTAGATTGTTCTAATTAAACATTCCACGTTAATTCTTTTCCAAGTGCACTCGGGATACTTGAATTTATAATAGGCCTTAATTGAATAACTACATAGCAGCAAATATAATACAGGGTCATCGAAAAATTATGCCAACATTTCAAAAACTTATAGCACCAAAACCCTTTATGTTAAACGTGTAATTCTTTCACTGAACGCCAGCTGGTTAAAGTACGTTTTGTTTTGGAGAGGACGTGACCTTGCTATGCGCACACTAGATGCGCAGTAGCCAAGGTCGGCCGAGGGCGCGCGCGCCAATGAAGTCCCGACCTCACCCCTTTGGATTTTTTCTGGGGGTACCGGTACATTAAAAACATTGTGTATGAAGAAAAAATTCGGGATTTGGAGCACCTGCGGGAGCGAATTTCTGCCGCCATCTTGACAGTTACTACTGAAATGATTGCACGAACCAATCCAGCCATTGGGAAAGCGTGCGTTCAATGCTGATGTTGGTGGTCGGCCTGGCATGGCCTTGATTTTTTCTCTACAGTCCCTGTTTCCTTAAACTGATTAAACCATCGAATTACAGCTTTGTAATCAGGTGAAGTTTCTCGGGCGGTGCAGTCATTGGTGCACGCGCCCCCGGCCGACCTTGGCTACTGCGCATCTCGAGTGCGCATGGCAAGGTCACGTACCCTCCACAACAAAACTTACTTTAGTCAGCTGGCGTTCAGTGAAAGAATTACACGTTTAATATAAAGGGTTTCGGTGCTATAATTTTTTGAAATGTTGGCATTATTTTTCGATGACCCTGTACATACTGTAGTAGGTAAAAGAACATGGAGCATGCGGGAATCAAACTACGAGCCTCCGGGTGGAACGTTAGCGTCTTAACCACACGACGTAATAGCTCCTTGCTTTTAGTAGTGATGTGTTTATTGCTTTAAATTTGACATCGGAGGGCCAAATCTACCCTTCAATGAAATGTAGGCCTATTTGAACATAATTAGAAAGATTGAGATTCCATTCTATTTTGTAGCTGCATTTTATGTACACTACCACAAATTTCTTTGAATTATGATAGAACTATGCGTTTTGTCCGCCATTTTCACTAGTGGGTGTGGCGAGTCACGTGGATCAGTATTGGTGGCCAAATGTGCAAACCTAACTCCTAATTGAAGTAAAACCAATGGATTTCAGATTTTCGTTTTCTTTCTTCCTTTCATGATCGTCACTCGCGATCTGGATCTATAATTGCAATTCCTCTACATCATGCATCTGCCTTCAGTAACTCTTTCTTCGTGTCGGGAAACAGAATTTGGAATAATTGTCCTCGTGACGTACATCCCTAACAACTTTCAAACGTGCATGTAAAGATTTCCTCCTGATTTCGTAGGCCAACTAGAACAATTTGTGTATGAATATGTGAGTGAATGACCATAGTAAAATGTTGTTAAAAATGTACGGTATGTCATTTGTATTGCTTAGTTAATATCACGCAGTCGCCAATTTAATTCTAGCTTATTTAAGTTTCCCTGGTAATTAAGTTTGGTAGGTTAAGAATAACATAATTACGTGATATTCATGTAAGTTGCGCTGTGTGTGGTTAAGTGTGATAGAGGGCCTAGAGCCCTGACTTCGCCACAATAAAGGCCCCAACAAATAAATACATAAACAAACACAAGGGCCTTTGGTGTGTACAATTTCTATAAATTCGTGTTGTTAGGGCTCGAACCACTGCTCATTACATTAGAGTTGTATAAACGACGAGGAGTTTAGCTTAAAACAGGATGCCCGGGCCCGAAAGTTTGCTGTCTTCTCACTCCGCCTGTATTGCTGCAACCACTTTTGGCAAAGGCTGATGCCTGGTCCGTTGCAAAGTAATAAATGAGTGCCACTATAGTCTGATTTACAAAAGATGCTCGGTGATAGCTGTCATCCGCTTGAAGGGTGAGGTGAGGAGTGGAGACGAGAGGGGTAACGGTCTCCATAGCAACAGCAAGCAATGTTACAATGTATGCCGACACAGCAGTAAGCACATGGTTTGACTCAGTGTGTCTTCACTCGTCACGGTCATTAGAGCGCCAGGCAGGGGGGCTAACTTCCCCAGTATTTGTATCTTCCTGCAAGCCTCTTGGAATGCTCTGAGTCATGATCTACCTCAGTGGCAACGCAGCATTTCCCTACGTGCTAGTTTTGACAGCTGTCAGCGATCATTATTGGTAATTCAGAGTATAGGCCAGCCGACAGCAGACAGGTCCACGCCCGTTGCGAGTGGTCCAATGTCGAGTCAACACTGTGGACGAAGCAGTACGGTCCCTTGGAGTCACGCGGACAAGATGGCGAGCATCCCGTGCTATGGTCATATTGCTTGGTCGCTGTGTACGCCCCTCTTCCATCCACTGGTACCAGGCACAATTCCTGGTAGCTTGCCTTGTACAATATGACACACCCCTTTCCCGGAGACCGTTCATTTATTTATCCCAGTTCAATCTCACTCACATGCTGAGATTGTGCTCTATGAGGTCGACGAGGCATAGGCTATTGGCACTCGCTTTTACGTTTCCATTTTGTTTGATGACTCTTCCCCGACTGAGCTTGGTGTAACACTGAACTTTCAGGTCACAGAAGAGAGGACGATACTGGACCTGTGAGCATTCTCTCTCCAATCTTAATCACTTATTCCTGGTGCACTGTTCTACACTTCCTCCATTCATGAGAGCTATTTTTTCAGGGTGGTGCATTATTTATTTATTTATTTATTTTTCAAAAAAGAAAAAAAAGGAAAGAAAGAAAGAAAGAAAGATTTAAAAACTCTGTATTTTACCCAATGGATCAAACCTAATAATCATTAATGGTTTGATTATTATCTGACAGCAGATTTCCATGTTCCACAATAAGGGGTAGTCACTCATTCCCTAGAGAATTCCACAATCAAGGTGTGTGATTGGTGAGGTTCCCTTTACCTCGCAGATCACACACAGCCCAGGTCATAAATACAATTATTTTCATTATGATAGAAAGATTTCCAGTCGCTCAACACAAATTGGGGCCAATTATATTAGACGGGAAAACGTCCTAACCTAAAATGAATTTAACTGAACATTTTGTAGTTAGAAATGTGTTTTTTAGTGATAAATATTTCGTGCAATAATTATTTCAAGTTAGAGCGTTTAACGCCTTATAGGGCAGACTATTTTTTTCTAATTTATATTGCAATTGCTTATATTTAAATTTTTATTTCAGCTCTAATTTTTATTTAAATTATTATATTTTTAATTTTGATTTTAGTTATTATTCAATATTATTAATTTTATTTAAATAAATTTTTTGATTTTGTTTATTATCATTAAATTTAATTTTTTTACTTTTTAATTTTATAATCTTTTTTTTACTTAAATTTTTAGTGTGTTTTATTTTAATTCGATTATTTATGTTTTATTTTATTGTTTAAATTTAATACTTTTTATAATGTTTACTAGTTGAATTTTAGCCAGCATCATAGTTCAAAGAGACAGATCTAATATTTGCCTTTCAGAAATAGCCTATTACATCTACAAGAAATGTTGTTGTAATTAGGCTGAAAGATTCAACTATTAGCACCTTCGATAATAGTCTACAAAATCATTTTATAGTAGGTGGTTAATATATAGACCACTATCCTTTAAAGCAGTGGTCTACAACCTTATTCTAATGAAGGTCCAAAGTTTTGATATGGAAGGGCTTGAGGGCCGCATTAATCTTATCTATATATATTTTGTCTTTCAACTTGGAAGAAAGAACATATTTTTTTAAATAAGTTTTTATTTGGTTTTAAAATTACAGTGAAATAAATATTAAAATATGTTACAAAATACAAAACTAAATTAAGAGTATCATTTTTTATTTTTTTTTAGTTCAGTGAGAAATCTGACACTGTTTCTCTTTCACTATTCTGTCAACAATGGCTTTTATGTTGGATGAAGCAATTCGAAGAGAGTTCTCTAAATGAGTGTCAGAAATACGATTCCTCAGTTTTGACTTCACATTCTTCATTTTGGAAAATAGCTGCTCACAGATGTAAGTGCTGCCAAACAGGGATGCTGTCGCAGAGCATGAGATCTGATTGCTGGAAATTGATCTTTTTCAACATACATTGAGTAAAATTCCAAAAGTCCAACGTTTATAAATTTCTCTTGTAAATCGCTATTACACTGAAACTCAATAAGTTCCATTTGTATGTTTCCGGGATAGTCTTCCGCATTCATACCAAATGGAGCACAAAATAGCTTCATCATTTTTTAGCCTACTTTTCACATTTTGCAAAAATGAGGAAAAAGTAGACTTATGAGATCAGGCAAATGTGTGTGTGTGTCTGTCTGTCTGTCTGTCTGTCTGTCCTTCTGTCTGTCTGTCTGGCTGTGTGTGTGTGTCCCCCCCCTATCAACTCCTAAACGGCTGCAGCAATCCAAACAAAATTTGGTAGGACTAAAGATCTATACCTGAATATCTCACGGCCATATTTGAAAATGATGTCAGTGCTACCAACTGCTGAAAAATCGCAATTTAAATTTGAGCTCCATGTTGGATATCTTGGAAGGTATGAATGGGAGATATTTCAAAATTGGCACCCGTATAGATAATAATATTGCAGTTTAATTTCCAGGAGGCCATACATGGCAGTGTTGCCAAAATGATTATAAGCCTGCTGATAGGTCCAAATTTTAAATGCATATAACTTCTACACTATCATTTGGATTTCAACCAAATTTCGTATGTGCTATGTGTACATAAACAGATATGACTGAAAATATTCTTAAGAGTTCCAGGGCTGCCAACTGTTAATAAATGTTCTCAATTTTTTTAAATCCAAATACCCATATATCATAAAGTATACAAGCCGGCAGCTTTAAAGTATTCACACGTATAATACCTGACATTCTAAATTAATTTGGACTAACTTATATACGTCAGTGCTACCAACATGATTCTAAGCCTGCTGGGAGGTCCAACTTTAAATACATGTAACTTCTAGGCTATACTGTCAATTGGATCTCAACCAAATTTCATGTGTGCTATGTGTGCCATAACAGATATGACTATGCCGATTCTTAAGAGTAACCAGGGCTGCCAACTGTTAATAAATACTGTCTCTATGTTTGTTACCCTAATATCAATATATCAGAAAGTATGCAAGCCAAAAGCTCTAAACTTTGCAGACGTATAGTACCTGGCATTCTAGATTAATTTGGAGTAACTAATAGTCTATAGGCCTACACCAGTGCTGCCAACGTGATTCTAAGCCTGCTGATAAGTCCAATTTTAAAATGCTTGCAACTTCTATACTGACTAATGGATTTCATTCAAAATTGACACAACCATAGATCCGATTATTTCAGATTATTTCTGACCAATACATGTATGTCATTGTTGCCAACATGATTTTACGCGCGCTGTTAAATTCAATGTTTAACTGCATGTAACGTACTTGCTATCCATTAGACTTTAACCAAATTTTGTATTCTGTACCTTAAGAGATGGAACTAAGAGTATATTCAGTCCCCAGGGCTGCCAACTGTAGTCCTCTATTAGGCTACATTGTGCCAGGTATACAGTATTTCGAACTAATTAGAAATTTCGATATTACCAACTTAAGTTCGTCATTATTCTAGATAGATCCATATAGATTAATCATTGGCATGAATCTTAAATTTTAAGAAAAGTAGACTCTTTAGTTCGTCACGGAACTTCTTGTTATTTAACTTGAAATCTTCGAACCTGTTACTGAAATCAGATCGTAAAACAGTGAGTGCTTCACAGTATTTTCCTATGTTTTGAACTTCACATTGCATCAGTGTTGGAAAGTGTGTGAAGTCGCCCTTTAGTAGTTGGCTCTCCCACAAACAAAGTTTTTTCTCAAATGCCTCAACTTGATCAAAAAGTTATGAATCATGATGTTCTTACCTTGCAGTCGAATATTCAAATCGTTGAGATGCATTGACATATCCGTAAGGTACCCAAATTCAGCCATCAAATGGGGGTCGTTGAACTGGTGAACTGTCTTTCCTTTACTTTCCATGAATGTACAGATTTCTTATTTCAGATCAAAAACACTTTTAAGAAACTTTCCCCGACTGAGCCAGCGAACCTCTGTGTAATATACTAAATCACCATACTCTGCATCCATCTGACTAAGGAAAGTCTGGAATTCCCTATGGTTCAATCCTAGTGATCTGATGAAATTCACGATTTTAACTCATCTTTGATCACATCCTTGAAACAGACACTTTTTGCACACAATCTTTCTTGGTGGATAATGCAATGGTATTGCATGAATTGTCTATTTTCGCACGCATATTTTCTGATCAGAGCTACAGCACATTCATGTTTTCCTGTCATTGCTGGGGCACCATCAGTAACAACACCGGACAGATTCTTTAGCTTTAGTCCAAGTCGATTTAAAGTTGACTTGTAAATATCACTTTCTTTAGTTGTGCCTTTCATTGGAGATAGAGCTGCCATTTCTTTGGTGATGGAAAAGTGTTGGTCGATTCCTCTGATAACAAGAAGTTCCGTGACGAACTAAAGAGCCTACTTTTCTTAAAATTTCAGATTCATGCCAATTATTAATCTATTTGGATCTATCTAGTATAATGACGAAATTAAGTTGGTAATATCGAAATTTCTAATTAGTTCAAAATACTGTATACCTGGCATAATGTAGCCTAATAGAGAACTACAGTTGGCAGCCCTGGTGACTGAATATATTCTTAGTTCCATCTCTTAAGGTACAGAATACAAAAATTGGGTAAGTCCAATGGATAGCACGGACGCTACATGCAGTTAAACATTGGACCTAACAGCGCACGTAAAATCATGTTGGCAACAATGTCATCCATGTATTGGTCAGAAATAATCTGAAATAATACGATATATTGTTGTGCCAATTTTGAATGAAATCCATTAGTTAGTATAGAAGTTACATGCATTTTAATATTGGACCTATCAGCAGGCTTAGAATCGTGTTGGCAGCACTGACGTTTATTAGTTACTCCAAATTAATCTAGAATACCAGGTACTATACATGTGCAAAGTTTAGAGCTATTGGCTAGCATACATTCTGATATATTGATATTAGGGTAACAACAGTTGGCAGCCCTGGTTGCTCTTAAGAATACGCTTAGTCATACATGTTATGGTACACATAGCACACACGAAATTTGCTTGAAATCCAAATGATAGTATAGAAGTTACATGTATTTAAAGTTGGACCACTCAGCAGGCTTAGAATCATGTTGGTATCACTGACGTATGTACGTTACTCCAAATTAATATAGAATGTCAGGTACTATACGTGTGCATAATTTAAAGCTGTCGGCTTGCATACTTTCTGATATATGGGTATTTGGATAAAAAAAATTGAGAGCATTTATTAACAGTTGGCAGCCCTGGTGGCTCTTAAGAATACGCTCAGTTATATTTGTGTATGTACACATAGCACATACGAAATTTGGTTGAAATCCAATTGATAGTGTAGAAGTTATATGCATTTAAAATTTGGACCTATCAGCAGGCTTATAATCATTTCGGCAACACTGCCATGTATGGCCTCCTGGAAATTAAACTACAATATTATTATCTATACGCGTGCCAATTTTGAAATAGCTCCCTTTCATACCTTCCAAGATATCCAACATGGAGCTCAAATTTCAATTGCGATTTTCAGCAGTTGGTAGCCCTGACATCATTTTAAAATATGGCCGTGAGATATTCAGGTATAGATCTTTACTCCTACCAAATTTTGTTTTGATTGCTGCAGCCGTTTAGGAGTTGATAGGGGGGGGGGGGACACACACATAGCCAGCCAGACAGACAGACAGAAGGACAGACAGACAGACAGAAGGACAGACAGACACACATTTGCCCGATCTCATAAGTCTACTTTTTCCTCATTTTTGCAAAATGTGAAAAGTAGGCTAAAAATAGCTAACTGAGCTGTGACTGTAATATCAGTGCTCTCATCAAGCGCCACTGAATAAAAAGCAAACTTTGAAGCACGGTCTTTTTCTGTAGTGTGTTTGCAATATCCTGAGCTAATTATTTTATTTTTCTGGCCACAGTAACTCCAGATAAGTTAACCTTTGAAAACAAATGCTTTTGTTTCGGGCTTAGAATTTCAGCTGCCGATTCCATGCACTGCTTTACAAACTCACCATTCGTAAATGGCTTTGATTTCTTAGCAATTTGTTAAAAAATGATGTAGCTACCATTAACACTTAATTCACTTTCAGCATTTTGCCAAGTAAATGAGGATTGTTGATTTTATATTTTTTTCTTTAAATCTCGTACTTTATCTATTCGAAATTGTTCTTGGATTGAGTCCATCTTGGAGGCGTGTTTGGCGGCATAATGGCGCTTTAAATTCTACTCTTTCATAACGCAAACTAAACAAACTGATTTATTTTTATATTTACGAAACGGTAGGCCTACAGTCAGTCCACTTTTCTTGGAACACTCGGTACTCATCGGCAATCTTCCGTTTATTACTACTCATATCCATTATTCACAAAACATAAGCAAGCGTACACTCGCTAGGAGAGATCAGGTGATAATGATTAGTGCACCGTGGAAAGCAGTTACATTTGACTGACCTTGAGTCACAGGGTTGCCACACTTGCTTCGCCGCTTACAAAATCCCGTACTACGGCCTACGAAGTATGATAACATCTAAAATATATATATGAAATCTTCTGAACTCTTTGTTATTTTTATCATCGGTACATCAACATAACACTGTTGTGGCTATCGAAATACCATCAAATACGAATTATTGAAACTAACTCGTTTTGCGGGCCGCTGAAATTTACGTGGTGGGCAACAAGTGAAGGTCGCTGCTTTAAAGGGTTAAAATGACTGCTTGATTTCCCGCCTAATGTAGTAGTGTTGACCGACTGGAAAGCATTATTTAATAGAACTAGGCAACACTCAAAAAATGTCTCCTAACACTTCAATTATTTTCATGGCAAGGTTAAGTCATTTATGCGCTGAACAAATTGTTACCCAAATTTTGAGTACAAATTATTTATTTCTAATATATACTATAATATATAATATTATATAGTAAACTAACTGAAGTACCCGTGCTTCGCGTCATAAATTAATTAAAATGTGGAGGTGACAGTTAAAACAGGGGATAGGCGAGGTGCTGCGCAGAGGGAGATTAAGGATGGAATATTTTGTCCAACTACACCGCTCGGCGTTGACCGTGTATTATAGCACAAATGTAGGTTTTGCTCGCTAACCGTTGGAGATACCTCTCGGATAGAAAATGTAATTTTAAACCTCGTATATGCCATCAAAAGTTTGCTATTTCTTAGCGTTCTCTTTTTATTAGAAATGGAAATATGAAAGTTTGAAACCAAAGGTGTAGTGACGTCACTAAAATGGTCGCCATCTTTAAATAGTGCAAAGTATTGAAATCAAAAGTAGCCTATATATTAACCAGGTAAATCAGCTACTTCAATGTAAAATTCATGTAAATCGAACCAGTGGTACTTGCGTGATTGAGTAATACACAGACAAACACCATCTAATTTTTAGCCTCGCTTCGCTCGCGTCATAGTCGTGTCATATTGTTATTCAATGAAATGCAGGTTTAACCCCGTTAACACCCCTTTAGAACCTGAATATCCAAAAATCCCTCCTTAGTAGACGTTTTCGACACACAACAAACATATCCCCAAAATATCATTCTTCTAACTTTAATAGTTTTGATTGGTCGATGAGAGTGAACATCAAAAAATCCTTTCTTAGTGGACGTTTTTCTTCCAGAATTTCACCCTTCCCCATAGGCCCCTTAAATTGGATTTATGAAAAAACGGTCGAACACCTACTTATTTTAATTATTTATTCATTTATTTATGTATTTATTTATTTTTAAGCTGATTGATTTCCTCCGAGTTTCAAACTCCTCGCCCATGTCGTTTAAGAGATACACGCTCTGTTAGGAATCTTTCAACCCTCACTTTTCATCCCTTTCACCTCATAATATACACCACATCGAAAAACCATTAGACATGTGTCAGCTTATTGTTAATGATTAGTATATATGCCAAGTATCGCATCCTCAAATGAAACCTCTCGTGAGATATTGTTATTCAATGAAATGCACGTTTATCCCCTTAACACCTCTTTAGAACCTGAATATCCAAAACTCTTTCCTTAGTGGACGTTTTCGACATACAACGAACATATCCCCAAAATATCATGTTTTTAACTTCAATAATTTTGGCTGGGCGATGATGAGTGAGTCAGTCAGTCAGTCAGGACATTTTCTTTCATTTATTTTTGATAATTTCACCCCTCCCCATGAACCCCTTAAATTGGATTTATGAATCAAACGGTCGAACCCCTATTTAATTATTTTAAGCTGATTTTCCCCCTGAGTTTGATGAGTAAGTGAGTCAGTCAGTTAGGACACTTTATTTCCTCTTTTTCCCCAGAATTTCACCCCTCCCCAAGGGCCCCTTAAATTGGATTTATGAACAAACGGTCGAATACCTATTCACTTACTTTTAAAGCTGCTTTTTCCGCTGAATTTCAAACTTATCGCCTATGTTGAATAAGAGATACAGTACATGCTCCGTTAAGAAAAATATGAGTTTATATGCCGAGTATTCCATCACCATGGAAACCAATCGGGAGATATTGTTATTCAATTAAATTCAAGTCTACCCCCTTAACAAACCTTTAGAACCTGAATATCGAAAAATCCTTCCTTAGTGGACTTTTTCGACATACAACGAACATAGCCCCAAAATGTCATGTTTCTAACTTCAATAATTTTAGCTGGACGATGATGAGTGAATGAGTAAGTCAGGACATTTTCTTTCATTTATTTTTCAGAATTTCACCCCTCTCGTGAACCCCTTAAATTGGATTTATGTAAAAAAACGGTCGAACACCTATTTACTTATTTTTGAGCTGTTCTTCCCCCCCTGAGTTTGATGAGTGAGTTAGGACATTTTCTTTCCTGTTTTCCCCCCAGAATTTCACCCCACCCCACTGGCCCCTTAAATTAATTTATGAAAAAAAAACGGTCGAACACCGATTGACATATTATTTAAGCTTATTTTTTTTTCGCTGAGTTTCAAATTTATCGCCAATGTCGATTAAGAGATAGGCCTACACGCTCCATTAGGAATCCTTCAACCCCCACTTTTCACCCCTTTCACCTCATATTAATACACCACATCGAACAACCCTTAGACACATGTCTGCTTATTTTTAATGATGAGTTTATATGCCGACTATTACATCCCCCAATGAAACCAATCGGGAGATATTGCTATTCAATGAAATGCAGGTGTACACCCTTAACACCCCCTTTAGAACCTGAATATCCGAAGATCCTTTCTTAGTGGATGTTTGCGGCCCGTGAGGAAGCTGCATACCAAATTTAATTCCAATCCGTTCGGTGGTTTCTGAGATTTCGTGATGAATGAATGAGTGAGCGAGTGAGTGAGTGGTATTTGACAAATATATAGTAGTGTACCCGATACCTAGTTGAGGCTATAGGCTACGCCAGTTGTGATCGAGCCATAGTTGAGGTTTGTGGGCAAAGAAGAAAAGATAGCGCTCAGATCGAGTCAAGAAGAATGGTAGGAAATGACGTAGGAGGCCGAGGGAGAAGGAGGCACTAACCCTCAAGCATATGGAATTATGGGAGAAATACAGGATAATTATAAAGATCAATATTGAATAAAACATTATCTAACCTCAGAAGAGAAGGAAATATCAAGAAATCTTATTGATGATAATTTGAAGAAAGGCAGACAACTCCTTAAGTTATGTTATAACTTAATTGCCGATATAATAGTGGTCGAGGTTATAGCTGTGACGTCAGACGGCGGAAGGAAGGGGAAAGTCACGTGCTAGAGCCGGTCGAGGCAGCCGAACGCAGTGACACTATCAGAACGAAAGAAGTATTCCAGCAGTCAAGCTAAGCGGATCACATCGTGCAGTAAGAGAACCAGTTTACAAGGCAGTGCGATACATGAAGTTACGTGCGGGAGAGAGAGTCGCCAGGCGAGGCCTGCAACGCAGTCGTAGGAGTTCGTTGTTGGAGTGCACGCTATCCGCAAGGCAGGTTATACAAGCTGTGAACTTGAGTGCAGAAGCCGGTGCTCAGGCACATGTCTTTTCAACATCGCAGTAATAGTTACGTGAAACAGCAATGCTTTTCCAAACTTACAGTTTATCGAAGCAATAAGCAGCATTACGATAGGATTGAGAACATTATTTGAGCTACATTCTCAATGCAGAACAGCACAGCGAAGCAATATAATGAGGCCAGTATTCAACCTCGCATTATACAAGGACAGTGAGGCGGAACGTGTCGTACTGTGGCCGACATTTTACAATCAGGCGATAGTCAAGCAGCTGAACATTACTTTGACATTTTGTCAAGCTTAAAATGTTTGGACTTGTGTTTCGACAGTCCAATTATAATTATACACTTCTATTGTGGACATTTAAATGGACTTGAACATATTTCAGCGGTATTACGGCATATTTTATGATGCATTTTAGACCGAAATATTTAAGGCGACCATGGGGTCATTCCAACATTACTGCTTGTGGCAAGTGAAGAGTTATAAGCGTATGCACTTTGTGAACAGTGGCACGTGCAGCATAATAGTTGCATATCATGAACAGTTATGAAATATCTCAGTTACGAACACAGATACAGGGTGTTTGAAAAATCAGTACACTTTTCAAGATAATTTATTTTTCTACCAGTGAAATTCAGCCGATGTGGAGATTAACATTTTTGTCGTATGCCAACCGAATAGTTTATGGGACAGTGGCGTGACATATTCGAAGAGTATGGGGTACTCTACATTTTTGAACTTTTGTGGAAGAGTTTGGACAATATCCGTGATGGATAATCTTCAGTTCATCATGTCGGGCTAGGCGGATTCGGAGACGTGATGGCACCACAGAGCGATGGATTCGGTTCCTGACGAAGAGGATATACAACATCAGATTCACTTGGATGGAATTTTCGTTAGTTCAGTGGGTGATACAGCGTTGTCGTCGATCTATCGAGAAATCTGTGACAAACACGTGGGTTATCGGCGATCTTTGAATTATATTAACATCTGGAATATGAAGGTATTGTAAGAGTTATGGCATTCCTGATATGATTTTTCATGAACACTGGGCATACTTGTATATATTTCTAGTAGGAGTGCAACTATTATTTTTCGACATGGCTTAGATACTTTATTGCTCCATTTGCTAAAATATGGTGTTACCATATGATATGGCAGGCACAGTTATACGACGTTCTCACCATTGGTTGACTTTATTAGACAGAATTTTGGTCTTTATATTTTTCTGTGAGGATAGTATTTCTTGATTATGGATATTTTTAGTGAGTGTTTCGAACTCGTGATCTGCAATTGGATAATTTAAATTATTTCGTCAGTTCATTGCATACTAGTGAGTATGTATAATTCATCAGTATGGATTTTTTTGTTGGATTGTTTGGTGATATTAAAATTTTATTCACTCAAGTGAATGCATATCGCTTTTATGTGACAAATAGAGTCTTGTTGATTCCAATCATGTACACTCACTCATTAGTCTACGAGATGGGGCCTGTTGCATTAAGCAATTGTGTGGTGGCACTCACCTGACCCATCGTTTAGGGCATTATCATGTTAGTCTACGAGGCGGGGCCTGTCGCTTTAGGCGATTGTGTGTTGGCACTCACCTTACCTGCCAGTCGAGGGTCTCATTTTATCATCCGAGTGTACTTGTGATCGTAAGAGGATTAAACAAGAAACTACCAGTCACACATTAGTCGAATTTTGTTAAATAAATTAAAAATAAATGTCAGCAGGGTTACATTTTGTAATTCTTGTTTTGCCAATCCAATATTTTATTGCAATACTCTTTTGAGAGTATATTCATTTAACAGCTGATACTTTTGATACTCTTTGTGAGTGATTTGATACCTTTGAGAAGGATTTCAAGTAATTGAATCTTGTAAGATGAATCATTTATGGTCAGAATTTATTTTGAGGCAGATCAGTATTAGATATTTTTGATGTGAGGTATTATAACACATTGGTGTTTTTTCTTTGAAGTAAATCTTGAGAATCTTAAGAGAATTTATGCTCTAATTGAAACCAGATCTTGAATTGGATTACAATTACTAAGGTAATTTTCATATTGTTTAAGAAGTTGTGTAGATATGATCAGATTAATTACAGTTCTTGGAGATTGTGTGCGTTAATCATTTGAAGCCAGTGATATATTTTTGTGGATCATGCAACGTGATTATGTGAAGTATTTTTGATAGGTATTTTTGGAGGATGCCAAGTGGAAGTTTGCAATGTTGCCAATGATAGTTTGAGGCAGACATGAGGTTGTTGAACCCAGTCTAGCATATTTTTGAGATTCATGCTGTGCGCTGAATAGTTATGGTGTTATGTGGAATAGTTATGGTGTTATATGGAATAATTATGGTGTTATATGGAATAATTATGGTATTCAAATATGGTATTTGACAAAGTGAGATTAAATGGTGAAGTTTTGGATAGTGAGATCCTACGTGATTTTGTGAAGGCAACATATTATTTTGGCATGATAATTATATACGAGATATAACTTGGAACTGATAAAACTGTAAGACAACGTTCTATAACCTATATTAAACAATTTTTTAGGAAATTAAATAAATAAATAATTTTTATAATCCAAGATTTTCTGATAATAATAATTTATGAAATAATAATCTGAAGTTTAAGCATATTAATGATCTGACCCGATGAATAAATTCTAAATAACCAGATGAACTAAAATTCAAATAAATTGATAAATTAAAATTTGAATAAATCGATGAATTAAATAAATTGATGAATTAAAGGTTGAATAAATTAACTGAATTAAATAAATTAATAGGTGATTAAACAGCTGATGAATAACTGAATTGAAAGGTGATAATTAATTAAAGGAACTGATGACTAATAAAATTTAAATGAATTGAAATAAATTTAAATAAGAGATGTGATTTAAATAAATTGATGAATTGCAACTTGAATTAATGAATTAAACAATTTAAATGGATGAATTGAGATGATTTAATCTGAATGAGATAATGAAATGAGAGTGTGTGGATAATTGAATAATATAATGAATTGGTGAATATAATACTCATTTAGAAGATTTGATGGTAATAAATTAATTATTCTGACTTGAATATAACGAATATTGGGATGAGAACTAATGTGAGAGATATTTAATTTTGATATGATAATGATGATGATAACCAATGAATAGTGAAGTTTTCTTTGATTCACAAACAAGCAATAATCAGTGACAGTGTAAATATGGTGTATAAAATTAATTGTTAGATTTTTAGGAGCAATGGTTAGGGAGTTCCAGCATTTGATTAGTGCCATTTAAGCCATGGAAATAAGTTAATATTAGAATATATGTGTTATTTGGATATTTTGTTAGACAGATTCATATTTATTGACATCCACATTCCTGATGTTAAATTAAAGAAAGGTTAGGTCTCAGGGATCACGAAATGTCAGTGACGCAATGACATAGTGCTACGGTGGCCCTGAGAACCCAAGCGAACTTTAGTAAATTTTTATATTTTATGTGGATGAAAAATACTTTGAAATAGCACAGAGATGGTTCTATTTTGAGGACAATGACAACCTAACGTTTGCATTCGACCATACTCTTAGGTAGGGTTTGTGTTTATTTTCTCTGTCTGACTATTTAAGTTTAAATAAATTTGGTTTTATCTTAGTTGTGATCTGATGATGGTGTTGTTTTCCCAATCCTTTCTTTTGTCTTAATTAAGGCTTAACCAGGTTTGCTAGGGGTTCAGTTGATGGCGCCCATTTCTATTTGTTATTTTGATTAAATTTAAGCCCGTAACGACCCTGGAGATACTTTATCTCGTGTTACCCTCTGCTTTTGTGATATTTCAACTGAATTTCCGACACATTCCTTATTTGACTTCATGTTCATTTAACTCCACTCTGGCCTGGGAAGCCAGGTACGCGATGTAATGGCAGATGGGTCATCGCATCCCTCGGATGAACGGGTGCAGTAAATAGTGTCAAATCTTTGTTATTCTATACAGGATTGACAGTGCTGTGTGAGCAGTTGAGTAACTAACGGGATTTCAAGTAAAGAACCTCATTTTCTATACCTGTAGTGGCGAGCGCAACTCGCTTCCAGTCGGCCGTGTCTCGACTTGAGCTATGTTGCCATGGAAACGTCCTGCCTTGCCATTCCTTCATGAGTTAATTTTATGATTTGATTAGCCTGTGCTTGAGTGAAAAAGGGCCGAAATCAGAAGAATGAGAAAGACTATCGAAAATGCATGTAGCCAGCGGTTCCTTCTGGGTACTAAACTATGTGTATGCAAAATTTGGTTGAGATTGGTGGAACGGTGTAGATTTGTATACGGAACAGACCCACCCACCCACATACAGACTTTCACTTTTAGGTAGATTTCTTTAGAAAGCTAACTATTGCAATGGGTCCCATGTTTCGACTTCCGGAAAATTTCGACATATCTTCGCGTTTCACATCCCCCAGACCCCAAAACCACCGTCAGTTCAAAAGTTTATATATAATTTATGTATATATGTATCTATCTATATATATATATATATATATATATATATATATATATATATATATCAGTTTCTTGTGGACACGATAACTGCCGTAATTTTTCACCAATCACTTTGAATTTTTTACATAATATGTATCCCTATAAAATCTCGGTCGAGTTCGTTAATGGGCAAAATTGGTCAAAGGGGGTAAAAATGGGGGGCTTTTTTCGAAAAAGTGAAATATCGCTATAACTCTCTTAATACATGAAATATCGAATCCCTTCAAAGTTCATAATATGTGTCGGATAAGTGCCAAAAATTTATGTCAAATAAGTTTTTTGATAGCACCAACCATTGACCAAAGGGGTGGGAAAAAGTGGGTTTTTCGGGAAACATTAATCATATCTCTGTTAATAGGCACAATATCAAAACCGCACAAAATGGACAATATTCCTCCAATAATTACCTAAAACTTTTGTCTGAAAGAATTTTTGATATGACCCACCATTACGCCACGGGGTGAACAAAATTATTTAAATTATAAGAAAATGCCAAGTGCCAAGAGAGGTTGCCATGACAACTTTACTTTTAATTGATAAGGGATGACCATCAGCAGTTGCTATGACAACGCCACTGCACGAGATCACATTCAGTTTTCATATGTCAGTGGGAAGCGACTTCGGTATCGGAACTGGTAGCATGCTGAACTTCTATGCCCAAGGTCGCGGGTTCAAACCCGGCTGAAGTCGTCGGATTTACTAAGAGCGCTAAAAAACCTTAGTTTGCTTTCCTTCGGAGGGGAAGTTCCAACGTTCGTTGCGAGTTGCTGATTGAGGTGGCATCTAGTAGCCAAGTTCACAGCTAGGTGTCGTTGACGGCAGTATTTTAGGTAGATTTCATTAGAAAGCTAACTATTGCAATGGGTACCATGTTTCGATTTCCGGAAAATTTCGACATATCTTCGCGTTTCACATCCCCCAGACCCCAAAACCACCGTCAGTTCAAAAGTTTATATATAATTTATGTAATATATGTATATATATGTATATCAGTTTCTTGTGGACACGATAACTGCCGTAATTTTGCACCAATCACTTTGAATGTTTTACCGAATATGTATACCCATAAAATCTCGGACGAGTTCGTTACTGGGCTAAATCGGTCGAAGGGGATGAAAATGGGGGACTTTTTTTTTCGAAAAAATGAAATATTGCTATAACTCTCTTAATATGTGAAATATCGAATTCGTTCAAAGTTCATACTATGTGTCGGATAAAGCTCAGAAATTTATGTTTGAAACGTTTTTTTGATAGCACCAACCATTGACCAAAGGGGTGGGAAAAAGTGTATTTTTTCGGGAAACATTAATCATATCTCTGTTAATAGGCACAATATCAAAACCGTACAAAATGGACAATATTCCCCTAATAATTACCTAAAACTTTTGTCTGAAAGAATTTTTGATATGAGCCACCATTACGCCAAGGGATGAGAAAAATGATTTCGGAATTGTAAGAAAATGCCAAGAGCTATCAGTGGTTGACATGGCAACACTACTAAATTGATGAGGGATGAGCCATCAGACGTTGCCATGACAACGCACTTGCGCGAGATCAGATTCAGATTTCCATGTGACTTAGTGTGATGCGGCTTCGGTGACTTAACTGGTAGCATGCTGAACTCCTATGCCCAAGGTCGCGGGTTCAAAGCCGGCCAAAGTCGTCAGATTTTCTAAGAGCGCTAAAAATCCCTCAGTATGCTTTCCTTTGGAGGGGAAGTTCCAACGTTCGTTGCGAGTTGCTGATTGCGGTGGCATCTAGTAGCCAAGTTCACAGCTAGGTGTCGTTGACGGTAGTATCTGGTAGCAACATTAGGAACTACTGCTTGAAATTGAGCGTCTGCATTCCTTACCTGAATTACAGACTAATACAGCTATCACAATTCACACCGTTTATCAGACAGATTCTACACTCACCCAAAGTACACGGGGTTACATGACCACGTTGTCGCAGCCCCTAAACTGAGGAACCAACCAACATCTCTGCGGGAGATATAATTTTGCGTGAAGAAGTAACAGACCGTTACATAGTTACACATCAGTGTCGAAACTTTGCATAAGGACAGTGTGACCACAAGTATAAAAATGGACTCCAAATGACAAGAAGGTTACTGTCATCATAAGACAATAGAATGTTTAAAATATGCATAAAATGACGAAAAACAAAGTTAATTAATCTCCAATTATAAAATACTTTCACGCAATAAATGTGGTCTGATCCTTCTACGAAAACCTGCATATTCTGCCTATTTTCGACTATCCCCAAGTTTGTCCGGTGAAATCTACCTCCGCCTTCCGGCGTGCCGAGAGGACTTTTTTATATATAAGATAGCCCAGTAGATATAGCTCAACAAAAGAAGGGGCTGGCTTGCAAATGGTGGAGTAATTTTGATTTTCAGGTATGTTGTATGTATTGCCCCTCTCGTGAAAAATTCAAGTTTTCAACCTCCCCCTCCTTGTGCGTTGTCCACCATCTTGAAAATGCCGCCAAGAAAAAACACTTTTTTCAGTTTTCCCTTAGTAACTCGCTTCCAGTGCATTGTAGGCAAAATATTGTCATTACCAATTGTAAAGACATTGAAGAACATTATTCTATTTTCAGGAATAAGTTACTGATTTGAACAGAGCTAGTAGTGTACTTTCAGTAGTTATAACCAGTTTTTTTTTAAGTTTCCAATCCAATTACTTGTAAGAGATTGGTTGTTATGTATTTTGAACTGAACGGCACTACAAAAAAGTTATTCAGGCGAAACCACTGTTTGCGTTATTAACCTACTTTTCATATTTTGTAAAAATGAGGAAATAGTAGACTTGGGAGATCGATCCGGGCAAATGTGTGTGTCTTGTCTGTCCTTCTGTCTATCAGTCTGTCTGTCTGTCTAACTGTCTGTGTGTCTTCCCCTATCAACTCCTATACGGCTGCAGCTACCAAGACCAAATTTGGTATGAAGAAAGATCTATACCTGAATATCTCAAGGCCATGTTTGAAAATAATAGTTCTACCAACTGATGAAAAATCGCAATTGAAATTTGAGCTCCTGGAAGGTATGCATGCGAGCTATTCAAAAATTGGCACACATATAGACAATAATATTTTAGTTTAATTTCTAGGAGGCCATACATGACAGTGTTGCCAACATGATTCTAAGGCTGCTGATAGGTCCAATTTTCAAATACTTGTAGGCTACCTTCTTTAATATCAATTGGAATTCAACGAATTGTCGTATGTACTATGTGTACCATAACAGATATGACCGTGCGAATTCATAAGACCAACCAGGGCTGCCAACAGTTAATAAAGTCTCTCTCTATTTTTTAAACCTAATATCAATTTATCAGAGAGTATGCTAGCCAACCGCTCTAAACTTTATTTTGATTTGTATACTTATTTTATATTTTATTGACATTCTAGAATCATTTGGAATAACTGATATATATCAGTGCTGCTAACATAATTCTAAACCTGCTAATAGGTCCAAATTTTGAATACATGTAACTTCTATAACAACAAATGTATTTCATCCCAAATTGGCACAATAATAGATCATAATAGTTTAGATTAATTCCGAGTAACACATAGGCCTACATGATTTTGTTGCCAACATAATTTTACGTGCGCTGAAAGATTCAATATGTAACTGCCTGTAATATTCATTGGACTTCAGAGAATTTTTGTATGTGCATTCTGTACCTTAAGAGATGTAACTAAGATTATATTCAGTCTCCAGGGCTGCCAACTGTAGTGCTCTATTAGACTGTACAATTTCAGGTATACATCGAACTAACGCTAAGAACAAACTTTAGAAGGCTTATTACCAACATGCCATGAATCTTAAATTTTAAGAAAATTAGGCTCCTTAGTTCGTCGCGGAACTACTTTTCTCTTTATAGATGTTTGCACGTAGCGTAGCGGTCAGCATGGTTAGCTGCCGCCCCGGAGGTCCTGGGTTCGATTCCCGGCTCTGCCACGAAATTTGAAAAGTGGTATGAGGACTGAAATGGGGCCTACTCAGCCTCGGGTGGTCCAAATGAGTAGAGGGGGTTCGAATCCCACCTCAGCCATCCTAGAAGTGGTTTTCCGTGGTTTCCCACTTCGTCTTCGGGAAAATGCCGGGATGGTACCTACTGTAAGGCCACGGCCGCCTCCTTCCCTCTTCCTAGCCTATCCATCCCGATCTTCCATCCCTTCCCATCCCTCATGAGGCCCCTGTTCGCTTTGCAGGTGAGGCCGCATGGGCGAAGTGCTGATCACACCTCCCCAGTTGTATCCACCGCGACCAGATGTTCCAAGCTCCAGGACACTGCCCGTAGAGGCGGTAGTGGTGAGTTCCCTCGCTGAGTCCGTGGGAACCAGCAACCTAGAGGGTAAATCGACTAAATAAAAAAAATAAAAAGATGTTTGCATATGTTCACGTTGCCGTATCTCAGTACCTGTTCCGAAATATCCAACATGTTACATACAAAACTTTAAGGAAATTTAACGCTCTTTACAATTGAAGAACAGCGTAAGTCCACTTTTTACAGAAATTAGTTTATGGCGCATTCTGGTGGCCAGCCATCGTCACTACAGATCAGTGGAAATTAATTTCAAATAAAGCGGAATGTCACCGAGATACAGAGGTTTATATTTTTAGAGGCGATGGAAAGAACGTCCCATATCCTCTCGGTTATTTCATAATTTAACTTTAGTTGTTATTTGTTTTAAATGTACTTTCTTTATAAGAAATAAATTTGGCAATATAACTATATTGCTTACACACAATTGGGGTGTTTTAAGTATTTCTTTTTAGTGTTGACATTTTAAATTCGCTCGCCTGAAACATTTACAGAATGTGATTTACCCCGTTTTCCCCGCGGGCGAGCATCAATTCCACCCGGGAATTCCAGTCAGGTAGCCAGGGTTACCTCAATTCCACCCGGTCCTCCAAGGGACCCAGAAATGAGTTCCTCAACTCCGCCCAGGCTTTTCCCCAATGACCTTATGCAGAAAACTTGGCAGACTTATGTAAAATAATATTATGATTAATTTTAAATCACCACCACCAAGTCCGCTCAATCGTTAAATCAGATATAAACGTAATACAAAGAGCTAGATATTAATCACTGTTGTTAAATAAAAATATGTACAGGAAATTTAATTTTAAAAAATCACATAAATCTTTACTTCATTTCAAACTATACAAAAAACATTAGATGAAACTATTTTCATTCCCTAACTATTGTGTGAGAAACAATCGCTCATGCGCTGCAGAAGATGTTTGACGTTGTCCCGGCCCTTGATGTGCGAGCAGGAGGGTTATGACATTTGTTTACGTCATTGGAGATAACCCCTTTGCCGACCCCTTGTCAAAGCCTGAGCGGAGTTGAGGAACTTATTTTTGGGTCCCTTGGAGGACCGGGTGGAATTGAGGAAAATCGGGCGGAATTGATGTTCGATCCCATTGGCAATAACAACATTTTGCCTACAATGCACTGGAAGCGAGTTACCTGGAAAGAACTGAAAAGAATAAAACTTTACGAGCCTTACAGTAGTCGCATATGATGTGTAACATCTGATACAGAAGAAAACGCACATGAAATTGTTGATACACCGGTATTTTATAATATTATTGGCACAAATATTTATCTATTGTAAAAGGGAGTGTTTTACAGATATTGTAGTTTATAATACGGAACTCATTTTATTAGATGATTTGTAGCTTCCACCAGCACTAGCCTAAATAAAGAATACGATATGGACCAACTATATTAATAGACTCGACACCGCTCATAACCTTAAATTCCCTACAAATAGGCCAACTTACGAGTAAATGCAATGTGCACAGCAGTAGATCATGAAAGGCTTGCCCAGTTTCCGGACCTCTTGATTCAGAACACGTAATTTCATATGGATTCTGTTAAAATGAGTCATGTTGATACGATAAATATCGTTTATAACGATAATCTGGTAGCAAAAATATCTATCCAGTCCGGGATTCGAACCCGAGATCTCTAGATTCACAGTCAAAGACGTTAACACCACGGCATTTCGACCACGCAAATATTAAGCACAAGATGGTGACTTATTTTCACGTACCAATAATACTGCGCAGCTCGCATCCAGTTGGCCATGGTTGAGCAATGCGATCCAGCTGGCAGTGAGTCATACACGCTTCCGTCCGATCCACTTTCGTACCATTTTTCAAAATCACTCCCACAAAAATATCCAGCAACCGAGTGGAAAGATGTTACACATCAAAAAGAAATTCGTGGTATTTTCAAGATGGCGGACAGCGCACAAGGAGGGGTGGGGGAGGGCGAAAACTTGGAATTTTTCACGAGAGGGGCAATACATACAACATACTCGAAAATCAAAATCACTCAATCTTTTTCAATCCGAAACGCTATCTCTACTGGGCTAAAAACAAAGACAAATACTTTTGAGTATTTTAAGGGCATTCTTTGAAGAAGCCTCTTCAAAGAGAAAATGTAAGAAACGTAGCAACGACTGCGTACGGTACAATTACTGCTATTTGGGTTTCGACTCTACGGGACATTCGTTAGTTTTCAACTAGAGCAGTGCGATCCAGCTGGCAGTGAGTCTTACACGCTTCCGTCCGATCCACTTTCGTACCATTTTTCAAAATAACTCCCACAAAAATATCCAGCAACCGAGTGGACGTGGACATGCAGTAGCACTCCCCAAATGCATTCATTGTTTTTATGGTAAAGTTGGATGATTTATTGGTCACCAAAATGCTTCCCTAGTAATCAGTACAATACATGTTCAGTTTTTAAGGGAATGTCTGGCAATTAATCTGGTATATTTAGAAGATTGATTAAGGCCTTGTATTTGATTCCCGTTTAAACTAAGCTAGGTATAAAAGCTTTTCACAAATTGACTCGTCAATGAACTCAGTAAGCAGCGTAGGAATTTATTATAACCACAGTGAAAATCCCTTAATTCTTTAAACAAATTATTTGGCATTTTGTGTAGCCTATATTTCCACCAAAATTGTACAATCCGTATAATTATAAACTCTGTTCAATAATCCTCCTCCCCTCCCCCACTACGATTCTGTCATACATCAATGGCTGTCAATACTGAAGCATAATTACTCGTATAAATACTGCCAGCTAGCTTTATAAACCGTCATTACATAACACAAATAAATCAGAGAATGGAGACATGACCTGAGATGAAATACCGTAATTAGGTTCATATACACGTGCGTTGTATTAACACTATTCTAAGGGGAGGGAGTTATTTGAATGTCATCTGATTTCTTTCCACAACGATGCCTATTATAACAGAATTGGCGAAATAGTAATAATAATAATAATAATAATAATAATAATAATAATCATTCATTCATTACGTCATTACTGCACAGTAATACTACCGGAGGCTTTATATGGTGCCGAATGCATTGCTATGAGTGGAAAGGGTATGATCGAGAAAAATCCTAGGTCCAATCAAAGAAAATGGTGAGTTCAGAAGACAACACAATCATGAACTCTACTCTCATGTAGAAAAGATCACGGACACCATTCGTAAGAGAAGGATAGTTTTCTATGGTCACATTGCTCGTATGAGTTCTACAAGGTTGAGAAATAGGACCTTCAGTTTTCTTCTTAACAAGAAAATCAAGGCGGCGTGGTTCACCAAAGTAGAAAAAGACCTGCGTGAAGCGGGAATAACCCTGGAGGATAACCAGAAACGTGTTCCACTAAAGTCGAAACTCCAAGAACATCATGGATTCCAAAAAAAAAAACTAAAAACTGGCAAGATATGGACTGAAGCGAGGAAGGAACAACATAGGAAACGATTGCGGGAATACTGGGCGAACGTTAAGGCCCAGGCGCAAAGACATGGACAAGGGAAGTTGAAATAGCGTGGTCCGTAGATGGCCGAAACGACAGCAAGAATAATAATCATTCATTCATTTATTTCCGTGTCCGCTCAACATTTCTAGAACGTAGCAACTCCGATAGCCTTATTATTGGCCTCGATCAAGTCCTGCGTTCCAGTTGCGAGCACACTGTATGAGCAAGTGGGCGAGATCTTGTGTTGCTCTGCACTAGCAGGACACGTCTCCGTCAGCTGGAAGGATGCCCCATTTTTGCATGTTGGTCTAGCAACGGGATAATAATAATAATAATAATAATAATAATAATAATAATAATAATAATAATAATAATAATAATAATAATAATAATTCTCAACCTGGCCTCTTAATTAAAAACCAAGAACAGAATTGAAACAGATCTCCAGGAAATCAACATCCCATAAGACATTGTACGGGACAGATGTAAATTCAGAACCAAAATCGACAGTTATCTATTTGGAGACAAACCCAACACCAGAGCCACTATAACTAGGACAGAAGAACGAAGGAAAAAGCTCAGCGAGAGGATGAAGAGATTTTGGGAGGAAACGAAGGCCAACACATCAGCTGAGCAGGTTTAATCGTGCTCCTGATTAGGGCATAACGATGTAAAAAATAATAATATTAATTCCTTGATGGACACACTGAAACTATAGAAATAGAAAAGCAGGAATGGAAAATTCCACGAAAAAATTTTGGTCCCACGAGAGAAAATGGAATGTGGATTCAGAGGAGAACTAATAAATAATAATAATAATAAATACAGCCCTTTAATCCCCTAAGAGCAATGACCTCCTGCCTAGGCAGGGATTTTGCTCCATTATACTCATTAGGTGAGCAGTCCTAAAGAGTAGTGAGGCACCTACTGTAGTGGTGCACTTTTCTGGCACGTTAGTCTCTATTTTTGAATTGTTCTTATAGCCTAGTCACTAGCCTACTAACCTAGTCACAGTATTCTCTATGTTATGTATTCTTGTTCTTATATCTAATATTTGCAAAATTGTTAATGTTTCTGGCACATGTTCACTTTATTTTAGTAGAGTTTTAACTGTCCTCAATGCTTTATCGCCTTTGTATTTAAGGGTTCACTATGTTGCACTGAGTTGCTCCTTTCTATACCTCGCATATACTATGTTTTGAAAAGGAGATTTTCTAGGGTCTTCCACTCTTGTCTGTCTCTTTATCTTCTTGTACATTGTGGTCCGGCAAATTTCTTGAATGTGTCAGCCCAGCGAGCGTGTTCTCTGTCTTCCAACGTTTCTCCTGCCAGTTCTGGGGTCCCACATCGTTAGTCTGGAGAAAAGAGGACTTCTATTCTTTAACTGACAGGTTTATTAATGCCGTATGGAAGAGACGTAGATAATTAATCTATCACCCGATTCCAGCCAAGTGTCTGCCGGATCAGGGATGTTTAAAGATATCTGACTGTCCAACAAAGGTTTGCTCCTAGTAGGACGCGGGTTGCGACTACAGGGCTCCTCTGCTTCAAATTTTCTTTAGACCACCCTCTCTCCCGACCCCGACAGTATTAGGGTATCCGAGACCTAGGGAATCTTTCATTTTCCTAACGTGATTGGCCCTTGACTTTTATTTTCTCATACCGGTATTCTCATTTTTCAAGAGGGCAGACTCCTTCTTTGCTTGCATCGTATTCCCTGTCTCCTGACTTCAAGTAAGGAGGTTGTGTGCAGCTCCGCTATGCATGGTGGGGCTCACAGGTGGTGAGTTCGGGAGTTGGTATCCTCGATGGATTTTTGAGCTTCTTCCAGTGTTTTTGGGACAGACCCTGCATTTTTTTCCTTTGCTCTCTGTCTTCGATGGCTAAGCTCTCTTCAAGTCGATCATTTCTCATTCTTCGGGGGTTATGGGTTATTCCTTTTCCCCTGTCTTTTATTCCCTCATTTCTTTATTTTTGTACATTTCTTATTTCAATCATCATCATCCTATTATTTAAATCACTCATAATGGTTCCGTATTGATGTGCTTAAATAGTTTTAAAAAAGATTTATATAAGCGCCTGAATCAATACATTAATGAAAAGAATTATTAACAATGTTGTTCTTGGTACATGCTTCAGGACTAATATACAATTTTTGTCCCCTTCGTCAGCCAATTGTAAAGCATTAACATAATGAAATTATGATAAAGCGTACCACAGAAATATAAATGGTTATTTAACCTAATATGGTGCACCATTTAATATAGGTTGTAGAAAAAATTAAGGTATAGATCAAAATGAAGTAGTTGGTGACGGTGATAGTATTCAGCCTGCAAATGTTAATGAAGATGTAGACCAGTCGACAGTGCATTCACAGTCCCGTTTTAAGCAATGGTCAATAGCTTGAGATGACAAACGTGGAAATACAATACTTCACCGTTCTGTGTATAATCCATCACGTTTGTCATCTCATCTCGGCCAAGTTTCTGCTCCATACGTCATTATTGGTAAGTAATAGGTCTTATACATCACTTCTTTAGCCTTCAGTGGTGTGATTTTATCCCAAATTAAACTCCGAACTTGATGATAGAAAATACTCAAACATTGTAGGCCTATTCTCTTAAAACTCAGCAGTTCTTCTAGGTTTGTGCCGTGTCTTGTGTGTGGGGTTTCGCCTAGGACACCAAGCTGGCTTGTTGATCTCCGTATCCAATCTTGCATTTTCCATCAATTCACTTCCTAAATATATGAAGTTCTCTACTACTTCCAGATCTACATCACCAATTTTAACAAGCCCTTTTCCTTCTTTCCTCTTGTAATTACCATTGTCTTACTTCCCTCTACACTGATTTTCATTTTCCATTTCTCAATAGGCTACTGTATTTTCCTTCAGAACATCTCGCTGTTCTTGGACCAAATTCTCATCCCCGCCCCCCCCCCCCCCCACCTCCCCCCTCCCCCCAATCAGAACATAATCAGCAAATAGGATTATGTTCAATCTTGTACCTGTGTACGCTTACTTTGATGCCTTTAGTATATCATCCATCAGCAGTAAAAATGGCAATGGTGAGAGTACACTGCCTTGTTTTAATCCATGTTCAATTTCAAACCATCCTGTTGAGTCTTGACACAGCTGCAACCATTAGCCTACAGTGTGTTTAACATTTGTATTATTTCTTCTCCAATACCATTCTGTTTATGGCTTTCAGGTTCTTTTCTTTTACCTGGGACAGGTCACGCGGCGTCTGTGAGACGCCATCTGATTTCTGTTACATTTCATTTAAAGGCCTATTGGCTTATGGTATTGTTGCTCTCTCTACCTTCAAGTAACAGCCTCTTTGTTGATCTTATGCCAATTGTTTGAGGTCAGTTGCTACTGTTGACTTGTAAGGAGAGGATTACTTCACTGTTGACTCCTGCTCCCGCTACTTGAAGGTGAGACTTTTAACCCTGTATTTCTGTACTTATTTTCGATACCTTCATATTATAATTTTTAATTATAATATGTTAATTCTATATAGGCTAGGTGTCTTGAAATGTAAAATGGATGGAAACAGGGCGTATACATGCAGAGAATGTAGGAACTACCTTTGCTTGCAGCATGCTCAGCAAATATGTTCTGACTGCTAACCTGTTATGTATGCGTGCTTTCGTTTGACCATTATCTGCATGTGTTACTGGTGAAGAGAACGCTTAGTAATATTCCTAATAACCCACATTCACTATATTTTCAATTGAACTAAACATTCTCGTTAATTTACTGATAATATACAAGTGATTATATTTATAGAATTATTTCTTATAACCTCGTAACAAGTATGTATATACATTTTATCTCTGCTTTTTTTTAAATCGAGACTTCATATCAAACAACTAAAACAATGATTAAAAACTTATGAATAAATAATATGCAAGAAAACCCATTGAAATGAATGGAGTCTGTCAGACGCCACGCGACCTCTAACGTAACTTTCTGATACGTGACCTGTGCAGGGTTAATATACAGGGTCTTTCATATAAAGTAAGAACGCCAAGCGGCGGGTTTGTTATCCGCTAGTGTGGTGGCCTTGACCCAGCTTGTGGCGAGCCGTGGCCCCCTGCTCTAAGCGTGTGTACAATCCTCTATGAAATATTACCTTATAAAAGTTGCTGGAAGCGTCGTCCTTCCTGGGTTATACAGGCATTGTATCTGGAAACCACATTTTGGCTGACGCGAGTGAGTCATGCCACTGTAGCCTATTTTTTCTGATTTTTTTATTTTGTGATTTTTATTGAGCACTGAACCAGTAGTGTCAGTTATTTACAATTACGTGAATCTGTGCTAGTGAAGGTGGCACTTCATCAGGAAATCGCTTAACAAATGCATCACGTACCCGCCGAGCCGAATCGTAATTAAAATAAATTTTACATACAAAAATACGATGTTGCAATGATAACTGTCTCAACATGTTAGCAGCTGTGGTTCAGACTGGCGACTGACAACACCTGCACGCTTATTGCAAGGTCAAGTTTGTACTATGCACGCGCTTTCAATACTACAGCAGGGGGCCGTGGCGCGTCACAAGCTCGGCCAGGCCGGCTTCAGCAGCGGATGACAAAACCGCCGCTCGCCGTTCTTACTTTATATGAAAGACCCTGTATACGTCAATAGCTGTAGTAGACCTATTCATTTCAGATGCATTAATTATCATTATCGTCCTTATCATTAGGAGCAGATGACCTAGAACATCACCACAACCACTACTATTGCAAGTGAGAGTGCGTATTTTTAAGATTATCCATCGACATGTTCTATGAAATTGCAATGGATTTGTATTTTTGTAGCGCTGGCTGCACGAGTGAGCACAAAAACCATTGATTCTTGGTGGGCCAGATGAATACTGGGAGACCTCATGTGTAAATTGTAAATGAGTTTCACCATCACTGCTGCTGTTCAAACAGCCGCAACAATGGTGTCAACACAGGGAGTGACAGCACGCCATTTCTCGCCGAGGAGCGGAGCCCATTGTCACAAATCTTTGCGAACGGTCACAGCTTACAGTAGTTGGCTTTAAAGGAAGAGCCAAAAATAAAATAACAATAGTCTCTTAATTTTATGCGTGTGCATGTCATAAATCGTATACGATAGTTATACATATTTCCAACGAAACAGAGACATCTTTATAACCAGAAACGTCTCACATTTAAACAGAAATGTTGTTGTTTGAGTCTTCTTTCTTATGATTGGTTTGATGCAGCCTCCCTGTCCTGAGCTAATCGTTTCATATCTACATAGCTGCCACACCCTACATCCGAGACAATCTGTTTTACATTTTCTAACCTTGGTATACCCCTACAGTTCTTGTCCTCGACCATTCCTTCCATAATTAAGCTTGCTATAACTGGGTGTCTTAGTATGTGTCCTACCAACCAATATCTTCACTTCATTAGCACTCTCCAGAAACATCTCTCCTCTCCCACTCCTCTTAACCTCTTCATTTCTTACTCTATCTACCCATCTGATCTTCATCATTCTCCTGTAACACCACATTTCAAATGCTTCAATTCTCCTCTTTTCTGGTGTACCAACAGTCCAAGTTTCCCTTCCATAGAGTGCCACGCTCCAGACAAAGGCTTTCAAAAATGACTTCCTAATTCCTAAATCTATTGATGTCAACAGATTACTTTTCTGTATAAATGCTTTCCTTGCCTGAGGCAACCTACTTTTTATATCGTCTTTGCTTCGTCCATGCTGATTATTTAGCTTCCTAAGAGCACAAGTCTCGTACTTCCTTTGACATTTCACCTGACAATTTGACGTCCATAGGGGTTTTTGATTTCTTTTGCCTGCATTCCAATATTATTGTTTTACATTTTTTTTTTTTTTAGTCGTTTACCCTCCAGGTTGGTGGAACCCACGGACTCAGCGAGGGAACTCACCACTACCGCCTCTACGGGCAGTGTCCTAGAGCTGGGAACATCGAATCGGAAGGGATACAACTGGTGAGGTGGGATTGGCACCTCGCCCAGCGCCCTGCAAAGCGAACAGGGGCCTCATGAGGGAAGGTAAGGGATGGTGAGGATGGATAGGCAAGGAAGAGGGAAGGAGGCGGCCGTGGCCTTGAAGAAGGTACCATCCCGGCATTTGCCCGAAGACGAAGTGGGAAACCACGGAAAACCACTTCGAGGATGGCTGAGGGGGAATCGAACCCCCTCTACTCATTTGGGCCACCCGAGGCTGAGTAGACCCCGTTCCAGTCCTCGTACCACTTTTTCAAATTTCGTGGCAGAGCCGGGAATCGAACCCAGGACCTCCGGGGCGGCAGCTAACCATGCTGACCGCTACGTTACGGAGGCGACTTTACATTTATTTAATGATTTTTTTATCATGAATTCCTTCCTCAAGATGTAGTCCATACCATTTAAAAACTCGTTCAAATTCTCTGGTGAATCAGCTAAATTGACAATGTCATCTGCAAATCCCAGAGTTGAAATAATTTCTTCTTGAATCTTTACTCCTATATTAAATGTTTCTCTAATTTCCTTCATTGCTTTCTCATCATGCAGTAGATTGAAAAGTATGGGTGATAAGTTGCAGCCTTGCCTTACACCTTCCTGAATACCAGCTTCTCTCTCATGTCCTTCAGCTCGAATAACTGCTGTCTGGTTTTTGTATAGATTGTAGATCACCCTCCTATCCCTATACCTTATTCCAATCCTTTTCATAATGTCAAACAACTTACTCCAATCAACATTATCAAAAGCCTTTTCTAAGTCTACAAATGCCATGAACGTTCTTATTCTTATTTCTTATTCTGCCTTCAAAGATCAACCTAAAACTTAGTGCAGCTTCCCTTGTTCTTATCCCCCAGGGGCTCACATCTAGTAGGACGTGGTTTGGCGACCACGGGACCCCAGCTGAGTCTGGCATTGCTTCCACTTACTTGTGCTGGGCTCCTCTCCGACTTCTTTCCTGTCGACCTTTCGTGGTCAACTCTTGTTCTCACGGCTGGCGAGTTCGGGAGTTGGCGACCCCGAGGGATTCCTGAGCTGGGTCCGTTTTGTCCCCTTTTTCCTCTGACCTTGGGGCAGGCCCTCTCCTCTTTCACTTTCCTATCTGCCTTTCATGGATCTCCTTCCTTCCAAGTCCCTCAATTCTCATTCTTCGAGGGCTGAGGGCATTTAATTTCTTCCTATCCTATATTTGCCATAGGCCTATCCTTTAGTTGTTTTCCCTTTTCTTCTTCTTCTTCTTCTTCTAGTAGGCTATGTAAGTTTGTAGTTAGTATTAGTTATAGTTTTCATTCTCACCTCATCTTTCACTATCACCCAAACCATTAGGGGCCGATAACCTAGATGTTAGGCCCCTTAAAACAACAATGATCATCATCATCCCTTGTTCTTAAATTTCTCCTGAAACCATATTGGTTTTCACCCAACTGTGATTCTATCTGTCTTTCCATCCTCTTGTAAATTATTCTAGTCAGGATCTTTGAAGCATGAGTGATCAAGCTGATTATACGGTAATCTTCACATCTGTCAGCTCCTGCTTTCTTCGGTACAGGGATGATATTATTTTTCTTGAAATCAGACGGTACTTCACCAGTCTCATAATCCTTAGAATATCAAGTGAAATAACCAAGTCAGACCTTCATCACCTATGCACCGTAGCAACTCAGTCGGTATATCATGTATGCATCTGCTTAAGTCTTCCAGTGCTCTATCAAATTCTGATCTCAACATTAAATCTCCTTTCTCATTCCTCATCCCTTTCCATTATATGATTTTCAATCTCCTGACCCTTATACAAACGCTCCATGTATGTTTACCATCTCTCAACCTTTTCTTCCCTATATGTTAGATATAGGCCTACTGTAGGCCTATGGTTTTAACGCGATCGTTATTTGGGCGTAACGAGTCAAATAAATAGTCGAAACCCGTCAAAACATGATGATCAATGGGAAAATATTGTCTGAAGGATTCTCTTACATTCTTTGTACGATTACGTTTTGGTACTTTAGCAATTTAAAAGGCGTCGAAGGATCGCACTCTCGTCATTGCAACATATAGGCCTAACTCTGGCCATAACTGAAAACTTGCAAAAGAAATGTTTTATCCATGTTACGCTCAGGAATGAGAACATCAATCAAGTTCAAATCTCTCTACATATCCCTTCGATGTCAGTATGGCACTACAGTCTTTCTGTAGGTCGAACTTCTATAGGCTAAGTTATCTCGAAGTAATTTAAATATCCCGGCGAAGTTTTATACAATTTGTATGTCATGTTTTTTTCTATAATTCGGAGTTATATTATTCCAATATTTCTATAACTCGAAAGATATTTTGTTCCCCAGACATAAAATAATGTGTCTTTATTCCTAAGTTGAGGTGAAAATACAGTTGAATTGCGTTTTTAGCTGTGTCACGGGAATTACAATAGGGTAAGGTGGTACAATTTCGATATAGGTACAATTCCAATCAAACTAAGGTTTAGCGGATATTTACCACTTCGGAGTGTTGGTAGTACTTGACTGTGTATGCCATTACAGTGCGGAGGACTTCTCGAGTTGTGTGTGATTGCATCACGAATACAGCGGTTTGTGCTTCAGATATACAGATTATTTTTTGTAGCTAGGTGAGTTCAATTATGTAGTTTTGTACTCTGTTATAAAATTGCCTAGTTTTTAAACGCTGGCAAACAATGATATTATGAGGTTAGAACCATGCTGTTGATTTCCGCTTGTGCTCGCACTACCTGAGTGACCTTCTGCTTGACATGTGCTGCCGTCTCTCGTCATAGTGGGGTACTACTTGACGATATATACAGTGATGTCAATAGTACATTTTCGATCAGCAGAGAGGTACAACTTCGATACACTAGTACAATTTCGATCGGAATTGATTCAACCAGTTATTTGTGTTGGAATATAAATCTTATTACGAAGCAAAAATGAATTATGAGTATTTCAAAGGATTTCAGCATCTAACGTTTTTATAGGCTAAATTCAGAGAAAATAATGGTACACTGTTCTTAAGTTTCCAATATCTGAGAAATAAACAATATGGTTCCTAACTCAAATTCATATTTATGGTTCATGGTATTCAGAAGCAAACACTTCCTTTATCATTATTAGGTCAAACAATGTTAATAATGTTATTGCTTATCATTGTGGGGTTACCGACAGTAGTGGCTATGCGGGCTAAAGCGCAGCGTTAGGTCAAGGGGCCAAGCTCTCTGCTGACTCGGTAGACGCGTGGGTTCGAGCCCCACCGTCGGCTGTCCTTGAAATGGTTTTCCGTGGTTTCCCATTTTCAACACCAGGCAAATGCTGGGACAGTACCTTCTGACAGGCCACGGCCGCTTCCTTCCACATCCTTGCCCAGTTTCATTCATCTTCATCCATTCCATCTCTCATCCCGACGCGCAGGTCGCCCACGGGCGTCGATTAGAAAGACCTGCACTCGGCCTCTCAGGAGGCTACACGACAAAAAACAAGTAGTTCCGTGAAGAACTATACAGCCTATTTTCATATATCCTACTTATGTTAATTGCCACTATCAACATACACAATTTCTGTTTGATTTCTGTAATAGATTCGTAGATATTAAGAACCGACTAAATATTTCGGATGGTCGCCATGTTGGATATTATATATGTAGGTCCTAGAGTTTTGTACTGTTACATGCAGATTATTGTGAACGTGTAATATTCAAACTCCAATCGCATAATTAGGACACAAGAAAAAACAAGGAGATTTTTAAATTTTTCACAGCTGCCATCTTGAGGTTATGGAAACAATTGAAATAAATTAGATGCCAGTGGATTAACATTCGTATAGGATTTACTGTACCAAGTTTCACTGCACTCGGATGGTTAAATTGCGAGAAACGTCCATGTAAATATTTATAATTCGCGTCACCGCCATGTTGGATTTGTGATCACCAGGTTATTTAAAGTCCTATAGGTGAACTTAAGTTCATAGCCCCTATGAACATTAAAAAATGCAGTTTGATTGCTAAAATAGATTCGTAGATATTCAGTATCGTCTAAATATTTCGGATGGTCGCCATGTTGGATTGTTAAATGTATAGGCCATAGAGTCATGTACCATTAAAGGAAAATTATTGCCTAGGTTCATTATTCAAACTTTCACTTCGATCGCATGACTACATCACAAGAAATAAAAACTTAATTTTAAAATTCGCACTGCCGCCATCTTGAGGTTATGTAAACAATTGAACTAAATTCGATACCAGTGGATTACAATGTGTATAAATGTTTCATTGCGTTTGGTTGGTCAAATCACGAGAAACGTCTATTTAAAAGTCGCAAATTCGCTTGGCCTCCATATTGGTTTTGTAGTTACCAGGTTTTCCAAAGTCACATAAGTGAACTTATAGTAGTTCCCTCTATCACCATATAAAATGTCAGGGTAATATCTGTAATAGTTTCGGAGATATTGAATGCTGGTGAAATATTTCGCACAGCCGCCATGTTGGATTGGTGAGTCGTAACAAAATTTTAAGGTTACGGTCGAGGTCGCCGGGAATAGTGCTATGAACTTTCCGAGTTTCATTGAAATCGCTCCTGCCGTTTAGATTTTATTAGGGGGCGACACACACACGAATCACACACTCACACACACGCACGCACACACACACGGACAAAAGGTGATCTCATAAGCCTATTTTTTTCAAAATTGAAAATAGGCTAAAAATGTGGGGTTTGAAGCCATTTTTCAGTGTTGCCTAAGTAAACAAAAGTTTGGTGCGTTTCAGTCGGTCAACACGAATATACCCAAAAAAAAAAAAAGAGCTGGGTTATGCCCTAATCCTGAAAACGCAAACATCAGTTCGACTCACTTCCAACGATAATCTGGAAAAACTCCGAAGCAAGGGACGTCTTTTTCAACAGGCACAGAAGAAAGTAAGAGGTCGCCAGCAAACGACGATGAGTGTGGATTTTGTTTGATGAACTATTATAGTGAACAATCAATGAAAAAAGTGACTGGATTCGTTGCCAGAAATGTAATGTGTGGTATCATGAATTGTGTGTTAGTCCAGTTTGAAAAGAACACTTCGTATGTGGAAGATGCCACTGATCGAAATTGTACCAACAGGTGATCATGATTGTACCAGACGAGGTACATTTTTGATCAATTACACAAAATTATGTTTTTTTATTCTTATGTCTAAAGTAACAACTGTAATTTTGTAATATATATAAAATACATCCACTATAGTTCAAGGAACGTGTACCACTATTGAAATTCATTCTAGCTTCTGCACGCCGCCTGTGGTAGAATGATTTGTCTTAACTGATCGAAATTGTACCACCTTACCCTATGGATTCAGCTGTGTAGGGCAAATGGACGGTGTATTTCTGTCAATTTCTGTCAACAGCTTAGGCTATTATGATATTTAAGGCTGGAGGACGGGTTCAGGTCAGTGAGAGTAAGTGGGTAAAGCCAGTACCAACAGTTCACTATTTATGTTTTTTTAATAGAACCCCTCTTTACATGCAATTCTACTGTAGGCTATATCTCGACTTTTCAATGACTCGAAGTAACTTATAAATCCGAAAACCCATACTCTATTATTATTATTATTGTTATTATTATGAGACAACATTTGAGGAGCTCGTTTTCAAAATTGAATATCTCCAAAAATTTAAAAAAAGTTTTATTGTTGATTCGGTAACATTTGCCTCAGCTGCATCAGATGGTAAAATATTTTTTGATCAAATGTTGATATTTCCCATTGATAAGGCTGTGAGAAAACATGTTTTTCGTTCAAAACTGATTAGGCCTATATCCTTCACTTATTGAACTAAATGTTTTTTTTTAAATTAAGGCATTCAATATATAATTGTACCTATTAAGTTAATATTATCTTCAAAATAAATATCACGAATCAGGATAAATATTTGGGATTATGTGAAATATCCTGATTTCCATTGCTAAATATAACCACCATTTTTTAAACTAAATATATCCATTCAGTTTTATCAATCTTTTATCAATAACATTTTATATACTATCTCTTATATATAATCCAAATTTGACTCATCACCGCAGGGCTCAAACCACTAGACCTAGAAAGCTGAAATTTTGCATGTTGGTTGATCCGAGCATGTAGAGGCTCACTAAGAAACGGTTTTTGAAAATTCAATTTGTAAGTGACTTTTTTCGGCCCTTTGACATTGACAATCCAAAATTGACTCATCGACGCAGGGCTCAAACCACTAGACCTAGAAAGCTGAAATTTTGCATGTTGGTTGATCCGAGTATGTAGAGGCCTACGAAGAAACGGTTTTTCAAAATTCAAGTTGTAAGTGACTTTTTTCGGCCCTTTGGCACTGAGCAATGACAGTCGGTACAAAGTTCGGATTTAGCTCATTTTGAGCCGGCAGATACGAGAAACAATACTCGGAGGTCCTGTAGGGACCCCGAAACACACTTTTTAAGTTCCTAAAATGAACGGTTTCGGAGATATTGCCAAATAACTGTGTTCCCTCTGAGAAACAGATCAACGTTACTATGGCAACCGCTGAAATTTTGCATACCGGGGATAGTTTTCTGGCAATATCTCGAAAACCGTTCGTTTTAGGGCCTTAAAACGCTGGGTTTGGTTCCAAACCACGAACATTGCTCCTCACATTGATACGCGCAAAAAGAGCTATAATCCATATTTCTACGAGCAAATCGACTTGGAAAGTCTCATCTCTTATATATAATCCAAATTTGACTTATCACCGCAGGGCTCAAACCACTAGACCTAGAAAGCTGAAATTTTGCATGTTGGTTGATACGAGTATGTAGAGGCTCACTAAGAAACGGTTTTTGAAAATTCAATTTGTAAGTGACTTTTTTCGGCCCTTTGGCACAGAGCAATGGCAGTCGGTACAAAGTTCGGATTTAGCTCATTTTAAGCCGGCAGATACGAGAAACAATACTCGGAGGTCCTGTAGGGACCCCGAAACACACTTTTTAAGTTCCTAAAATGAACGGTTTCGGAGATTTTCCCAAATAACTGTGTTCCCTCTGAGAAACAGATCAATGTTACTATGGCAACCGCTGAAATTTCACAGACCGGGGATAGTTTTCTGGCAATATCTCGAAAACCGTTCGTTTTAGGGCCTTAAAACGCTGGGTTTCTGATATGGAGCCCATCACTTCCGAGCGAGACGCGCCATGACGCGTGATGTAGCCCATCTTGGCAATGATGTAACTTACTGCTTTCACCGGAGCGGCTAACTGGTGAACCATGTCTTAATTCTCCGTACAAATAAAAACCGATATAAAATAAGTGAATTAATTTACGTATTTCACAATCATACAGCATACCGTTTTGATGTATAGCCTAAGGATTACAACGCAACCAAGAACTACATTTTCAAACCATCCCGAGCCGAGGAAAAGTTACCTTACAAAAATGATAACAACTTTGTTTCTTGGACACACAAAATTTTAAAATTAATAAAACTGTTATACAACATTCCAATGTATATTGTGTTAAAATTTGGATTCGATCTGATGACGGGTTTCCGAGATAATAATTCTTAAATGTGACGCATGGTTGAAAAACGCTTAAAAACGGGCACTTCTTGTGTTCCAACTGTGATAAAAAATATTAAAATATAAATTTAAAATTCCAAACCTACATGATCTAACGTAAAATAGAACGACGAAAATGATGATGTTATTGGATTTTATATAGGTCTATCGGTTACTTCACAAACAAACTTCAAACTCGAGTACACATAATAGTTTGGTCGACAGTAGTTATGGATGGGAGGGTCGCGGACTAGAACTGTAGGGGTAAACCAGGATTAAACAGATTGCCTCGGATGTAGGGTGTGGTAGCTATGTAGAAATGAAACGATAAGCTCAGGAGAGGGAGACATGGAGGGCTGCATCAAACCAGTTAAAAAACTGAAGACTCAAACAACAACAATCAGGAATTTTAATTACTTAGAGAGGCATGTGGGGCAAAAGGGTGGTTGGAGAATTTCAATCCCTGGGATGTAACACTGGAAGAGACTGCATAATGTACATCAGCGGCCAAGGTGAGCGATATTTAACTATAGGTCTATTAATAGGGATATGTTTACGTTCAAATCATCAATTAGTATGGCCAAATTACATCCAGAATAGCTTAAGTAAGTATACTTTTAATTCCCCATATTCCGATAGATTTGCCATTCCAGTGTGCAAGAGTGCAGTTCCCTCTTCAAACAATATTCGCAATTTCTTTAACAAAGCGCAATGACACACACTTAACAGTAGCACGTGTACATTTAGACAAAACCATTTTTTCCCATGGCCAACTCTATGTGGCGTGCTCGCGTGCATCCGGACAACAAAATCGTTATGTCTCAGCAGAAGATGGCAAAACTATATACGTAATTTTAAAATGTGTTAACATAATGTAACATCGAACCCTGCAGACGTTCACAACTCTATAAAATTCCCACTTTTCTGATCATATCAATATACTGTATGTATCAGAATATTCAGAATTAGAATGGACAAACCTATAGCCGCGACTGCTGTAATAGAATAGACCAATTATCACCAATAATGCATCGTCCCCATTGTCTTGATCGCGGGCGAAGCCGCGGGTACCTGCTAGTACAGTACCTATATAATTTGGTGCACTTTTGGTGATAGTTTGTTGCTCTTTCTAGCTATCATTCAAGCTATATATTACTCCATTTCGATAATCCTGTCTGAAGATGTAGATGTTATTCATCTCTCCTGTACAATTTTTGATTATGGAGATATTCAGTTTTGAAAACAAGCTCCTCATTTGATGTAATTCCTAGGAATGGCCCATTTCGAGAGCCTCGTTGCCATGGTAACCATATAGGGTCAGGTCACTCGCGCACTTTAAACATCAAGTCACTTTCGAAGAAATTTGAATTTAGTAACTTTTTAGGGATTTAGGTTCACACTAAAATGTTATGTTAGGATCACTGATTTTTAAATTTTATAAATGACGCTCGGACGCTAGAAAAATAGAATCGAAATTTGGAACGACTTTTAGTAAGCTAACATTAGGGACTTTAAGAAACTTACAGCACTGCGAGTTCGTCTATCTCTCGCGACCAATAGGCGTACTAACCAAGATGTTCTTATAGACTATCTCTAGAATGCATAAGATTAATAACAAATGTGCAAAATATATAAATTACATCAGAATCAGAGCAAAATTTAGTCAGAGAGACCGCTCTCTTCTTACAATCCATTGCGTGATATGGAGGCTATCACACTGTTCTACACACCAAACACATTTACACTCATGGCTAGCCTGGTGAACGTATTTCTTATACAAATACGATGATGGAAACCGTGCATCGCAAAGTACGTCATCAGGTGTTACAGCTCGTATTCTTCTTTCATCCAATCTTTGTTGATCATTGCATCTGTTGTGTAGAAGATTTCTCTTCGATCGAGTCCCTTATTCCTCGTAGCTCTTGTAATACTGACCGGCACGAAAAACGTAACACACAATATATGGTGTGTAATTATTGTGTAATTATCTATTTAATCAAAGTGAAACACTTCAACCAACTTTTTTTAGACGGGGTATGTTAGTTGCGAGCAAACAATAAAGTGTCGATTGTTGATTGCACTAGCCTCATTTGTTTTCTCCCGCACAACCTGGAAAGCACATCACTGGATGTGAGCCAATATTGTATTCCCGCTCTTTTGGGCTTATTGTTGTACTTTGATTTGTTCCGTTTCCAATCATACATGTTTGTCAGATCTTTCTGCGATTGTCGTAATCATCTTTCTGGAGCAAACATGCCGTTAAGCCCTGAACAAGCTGCAAAAGATGTTTCTTTGATGGAATATGGTCGCAGCATTCATTACGTTGCAGAAGTGTTGAGGACTACACCTTCCACGATTTCCATAACTGCACGAAGGTACAGGGAAACTGGAGGCTTTGCAAGAAGACCAGGAACAGGTCCGAGAAGAGCAACATCGGAGAGAGATGAACGCTTCTAACAACTTCAAGTTCTCCGCGACCGTCACATCGCCGCCATTGAAGAACGTAATCGACTCCACCAAGTTCGAGGGGTCGATGTTAGTGAGAGAACCGTCCGAAGGAGACTGGAATAAGCCAATCTTCAATCCAGAAGGCCAGCTACAGAACTCACCAGAGAACATTGCACAGCTCGACTACGTTTCGCAAGCGAATATCATGGCTGGACAGTGCAGCAGTGGGAACAAGATAGTGTTGTCCATCGATGAGTCGCGGTTTGGCCTCCGATCACCTGGCGGAAGAGAGAGAGGGTCTGGAGAAGACCAGGGTAAAGGTATTTCCCTTGCACATTCTCATCCAGGACGCCTTTTCAGGGTGGTTCTCTGATGGTGTGGGCAAGAATCAGTATGGCTGCAAGGACGGATTTGGTATTCGTGGAGCATGGGAGCCTTACCGCACATCGGTATGTGGAGGAAATACTTCTGGAGCATGTTGTGCCTTTCGCTCCATTTATTGGTGATGGTTTCACACTAATGCAAGACAATGCACACCCACATGTTGCGAGAGTTCTTGGATGAAGCAGGGACTCATGCTATGGCTTGGCCTGCTCGAAGCCCTGATTTGAATCCTATTGAGCACGTTTGGGACCGGCTGGGGAGAAGAGCCCGTCAGCGCTATCCAGAGACCCAGCAGGACCTACATAACGCCCTCCTGTAAGAATGGGAGATGATTCCTCAACAGGACATTACAGCATTAATCTGAGCATGCATGAAAGGTTGAATGCCGCTATTGGTGCAAGAGGTAGCAATACACGCTTTTGAAGATGCGAACAGAAGTTTCCGAGATCGCCTCCGAGGTCTGTGAAAAAAAGTGTGAAGTGTATAAAATCAAAACAGAAGTGCATTTACCTTTATGAGCTTGTTCAAAATTTCCCGCTCTTATAGCGCTCTTACCTTGAAGTGTGCATCTCTGGCTTAATTTGTTAAATTTGTTTATAATCGTCTTTTTATCATTTCAAATTATCTTGTCGACTTCATCGTTATGCTTTGGTCTACCGTTATGCGTTACGGTTACGGAGAGGAAATGTACTAAGGTTACACTTGAGCGTATGACGTCATCATGTTGTTAAGTGCATATGCACCGAGTCAGAGTTTACTCATGGGCTATGGCGTTATGCGATACGGAGACGGAGAGCGTATGACGTCATCATGTTGTTCAGTGCATATGCACCGAGTCTGAGTTTACTCCTGGGCTATGGCGTTATGCGATACGGACACGGAGAGCGCGTGACGTCATGCAGCAGAGTGCACCTCCCGCTCTCCGTTCCCCGCGCGGGTAGCCTAAGTTAAAGGGTAATGGAGTCTGTTGAAAGAGCCCTCCTGCCTTTCTAACATGTGTAGCATTTGTAGCATGCGTCATTTGAAATGATATAAAGTCTAGTCTAGATTCCAGTAATTCTTCGTAAAATCTTTTTTGTAAAATGAAGTTAAGTTAGTCAAAGTTGGGTATCACACGACAGTATGAATTCTCTATTATGATAGTCTACTTGTTGTAGGGAGCGTGGTGGCGCAGTGGCTTAGCTGCTCATCTTTCACCCGGACGGCCGGGGTTCGAATCCCGGTGACAGCGGGGTGGAATTTTCACCTGAAAAATCCCGTGGCGTCAGAAAGGGCAACCGGCCTTAAATCCTCGGCCAAAACCAAAATGAGCTTGGTTGGCTCCGGCGACCCCAATTAATTGGGAAAAAGCCGAAGGAAGAAGAAGAAGAAGAAGATAGTCTACTTGTTGTGAGGTCCTGAAAAGCTTCGTGGTAAGTGATCAGTCGTAAAACCCCAAACCTGCTAAATTACTTCTAGTCCAGGCAAATGTCGAGATAGTTCCTAACTTAAGGCCACACCGTTCCCTTCCCAGTCCTGAATTACACACAGGCTACTAATAGGCCTACACAATAACCTAGGTTAAATTACATAATCACGATGTCGCAAAGCCCCTAAATCAATCAACAAAAACAACAACGACCTAAATTATATTTAGATTCCTCAGAACGTAACTACAGTATTCTGTTAGGTTTTAACACGGCCGACAATAGACTATTAACCTACTCCCTCCCCCAACTTCTGCTCCTTCTTATTTTTTACTTATGACCGAGTCAAAAGAGCAACGACTCCATACGTTCAAGATTGTGGCTGGGCGTATTCATAAAACTTGAATATCAGTAGTCTAACTCACGATATAATAGCACAATTAACCCAAAATTTAGTAGTCTAAGAGAGGAGTACCATACTAAAGACCTCACTGCCATTAGCCTATCCACAGTAATATGATAGTCTACTGAATATATTGCGTAGTGGCTATCTTGAAATTATAAAATACAGTATATGCCTTCAATCAAATGTACTGTGTTTTAGAGATAGGCCTACAATATCTCAAATTAGCTTTAATGTAAAACCTTATAGCCTATGGCCTTTATATGCCAAAGGCAAAATAACACCCCCACCATATATTCAAGATGAACATACACTTTAAACTTCAAAATCAATGTCAGTATTCAATTGCGCACATAACGCGAGACTTTGTAAGAGGGGAGGATCAGATAAGGTAGGCCTACCTCGCTTGTATTTATCGTAAGACTATCACACAGCACATAACACGAAACTTTGTAAGAGTGGAGGAACAGATAAGGTAGGCCTACCTCGCTTGTATTTATCGTAAGACTATCACACTTCACATAACACGTAGGCTACGGTAGCTGCTATCTTGAATATAGGCTAAGACATTGATATCGACAATCCACTAGCCTATTCATTACAGTTAAAATCACACAAAAGGCTTTCTCTGCAAAAGGCGCACGATAATCGATTCCATGCATTCAAGATGGTGGATAGGCGTACTTTTCTAATGTTTCAATCAATTCCTGAGGATGAAAAATCGGAATTACAACGAAACTTAGTAAACGGGGAGTCAAATGTAGGATACAGCACTTAACGTTAATCACATGAAAATTCAACTATAGTCTACTCCTTGATAAGGACAAAGAGCTATACACATATACATACATTTAGGTCAAAGTAGTCAATACAGGGTGTAACAAAAATGTACGACACAAAATGGAGGACACATTCTTCACACGTAGACGAAGAAATTATGTTATATGAACATGGGTCCGGAAACGCTTTGTTTCCATGTTACACCTCATTGTCTCCAACTCATTAAGCATGGGGAACTCACAAGAATAAAACATTAGAATCATGGGGAACATGAGGTTACGTCTGGTTACGTTGTCATTATCGTAGGTGCACCGACAGTGTTTTGTTTTACGCGGCTCTGTTGCCATGCGAATTAGCAGATGTGCCATTGATGATGATGATCAGGTGCCATCAAGTCGGCGTCGATTCCTAGCGACTGCATGGATGGACTCTCTCCATATGATTCGGTCTTCAGCCATATACTTCAGATTCTTCACTGACATATTCATGTTGGATTTGATGGAGTCGATCCATCTCAATGCTGGCCGCCCTCGTCTCCGAGACCCTTCCACCTTTCCAAGCATAATTGTCTTTTCCAACGAATCAGAACGCCTCATAATGTGTCCAAAAATGACAGCTGTAATCGTGTTATCAATGCTTCAAGAGACAGATCTGGTTTGATTTTTTGAATCACCCATACATTAGTCTTCTTGGCTGTCCAATGAACACGCAGTATCCTTCTCCAACACCAGAGCCATTAGCTGTGCGATAAAACATGTAACCTACTCCATGCATGATGGAGCACCTCCTCATTTTAGTGTTAATGTCCGTCAGCTTCTAAATAACAGATTTGGTAACAGATGGATAGGTAGAGGTGGACCAATTGCCTGGCCTCCACGCTTTCTGGACCTAAACCCACTGGACTATTATTTGTGGGGGCATTTGAAAGCTCTTCGGCATCAAACCCCAGTACAAGATGTTCAGAGTCTCTGTGTCCGCAATACGGAAGGCTGCGAGACCATACGCAATACCCCAGGAATACATCAGCGTATCCGAGATTCACTACGACGGCGGGTTGATACATGCATCAATGCGCACGGAGGGCATATTGAACATCTCCTGTGGGAAGAGTTGCATGTGGTATGCTGGTACAGCAGACGCAAGAAAAGCTTGCCGAAAAATGCTGCGCAGATCTCCGGCCATGTTCGGGTGTTCGTGAGTGTTCGGTAGTGGCATACAACGCCCCTCCCACTTCCCGGCAGTAGCTGGCTAGAGCTCAGCAACTCTAACTGAAACCCCGGAAAAAATGCGAACTAAAAGTACTTCCCCCTGCCCGCTCTGACCAACTCAAGCAAGACCAATATCTGTACAGAGGGGTGTAGTCCATCGCTGGCCGGGAGCCAATAGATGTGTTGACAAGCGTTCACAGTCCACTCTCTCGCTCAAGCTTGCCCTCCTCTCTGTCACACTGGCTGACAGAGCTAGCGCTGTCGCCAGGGTCTCACTTCAAGTTGCTGAGCTCTAGCAGCAGTTCTGAACGGATCGTCTGCCCAGGCTTGGCAGGCTGACTGTGACTGGGGTTCAAGTGAGATCTCAGCTGTAGACCGTCTCGGAGCGGCCTGCGTTCTTGAAGAGTTGACTGAGCAGTGAGCCCGGTATTCAGCATTACAGGAGCCCCGCAATGAGCATTAAAATACGCCGATTGATATTGGTATCTGCGCATCGTTGAGTTTCGGCAAGCTTTTCTTGCGTCTGCTTTTTTTTTTTTTTCTAAGTTCTGTTCTCGTGTGTTTCCCATGATTAATGTGTTGGAGACAATGATGTGTAACATGGAAACAAAGCGTTTCCGGACCCATATTCATATAAGTTAACATAATTTCTTCGTCTACGTGTGAGGAATGTGTGCTGCATTTTGTGCGGTACATTTTTGTTACACCCTGTATGTTATTTACTGAATATCGTGTTTCTTTTTCACTTATAGATAGGCCTCATCTATTTTAGAAGCCATCTTTCAGCGTTCGTTGCCAAGTAAAAACATCGTTTTTCTGCCCCAATTGAAGTTGGGTGTGATTTGCTTAATGCCTACCCACTCACAGTTCCTAACCTGGAAACAATCACATGGATTACCGTAATTATAATTATCCATACCGCCTTTCAAAAGTGTTAAATTAATTCATGCAATTCTCTTTCAGGTTAACAAGTGAGAATAGGTTTTACTCTCAGCCCAAGTTAACTGGTTACAATGACCAACTGAATAGAAATTCTTTCATTTTTCACTCCGCCTAATATCAATTGCTGTACATTTTCTCCAAAATAGCCCCTTATTTCAACAAAGCATATGTTTTGCAAAAAAAAAACGAATCTACTGTCCATTGACACATCAGTTTAAAGAGGAAATTGTTATAATTTTCATACTCATACCCCATAAGTAGCCTAGTTCCGTGAAGAACTAAAAAGTCTACTTTCATATATCCTATTTATATTACAGTAATTGCCTCTATCAACATACACATTTTCAGTTTGATTGCTGTAATAGATTCGTAGATATTGAGAACTATCTAAATATTTTGGATGGTCACCATGTTGGATTTTAATATGTGTAGGCCATAGAGTTAGGCTATGTTTATTACATGGGGATTATTGTGTACGTTCATTATTCAAACGTTGATTTCGATCGCAAGATTAGAACACAAGAAGTATTAAACTAATTTTAAAATTTTGCACAGCAGCCATCTTGCGGTTATGTAAACAATTGAACTAAATTAGAAGTCAATGCATTGCAATTTGTGCAACTTAGTAATTTTCTGTACTAAGTTTCACTGCGTTCAGATGGTTAAATAGCGAGAAAAGTCTATTTAAATGTTTCAACTTCGCTTGGCAGCCATGTTCGTTTTGTACTTAACAGTATTTTGAAAGTCGCATAGGTGAACGTCTAATAGTGCCCTTTACCACCGTACAAAATTTCAGGGTGATATGGGTAATCGTTTCAGAGATATAGAATGCCGGTGAAATATTTCGCACAGCCGCCATGTTGGATTGGTGAGACGTAATCAAATTTGAAGGACCTGGTCGGGGTCGGCCAAAATTGTACTATGATCTTACCGAGTTTCATTGAAATCGCTCCGGCCGTTTAGAAGTTATTAGGGGACACACACACACACGGACGAAAGATGATCTCATAAAAATGACTAGCCTACTCTTTTACTTAAAAAAAGCATCCGTATGGCCACAGAGGCAGAGAAGAAGGCGCGATGTGATCTATAACTGTCAGTTGTAGACTGACTCTTCAGCCACTGAACACGATTTTGTCCAATCACTGGGCGGGATACAATGTAGGCTATATACCTAGGTAATGTAGGATATATGAATAATAAGTATACAACACTCCTGGACCGCAGAGATAAGTAACCATATATTACAGAGGTCCCCAAACATTTTAGCTTAAGGTCCACAGTGACTCCTCCACTAAGTCCCAAGGGCCAAGGCATAGCGCTTTCATCATACCAACATCACTTACTGTTAAGCGAAACGATTCGTTTCGGGACTGCGTGAGATATCTATGGTGCATTATCAAAGAAAAATGTTTAAAGTCATCTTGGCTGGAAGAGTGTTCCACTCACATAGTTTGAGCAGTTGTGTTCGTGGCTTTCTTTTTCAGCGTTTGTGGAAACACATTCGCCAAAATGAAATATACAATAATAATAATAATAATAATAATAATAATAATAATAATAATAATAATAATAATAATAATAATTGTAATAAATACAACCACTCTCGCAGGTAATCCCAGAAAACGCATGAAATGGGAATCTCATATGAATGAATATATCATGCGGGCATATTATCGAATAACTCGTCTTGAAACAGATATAACAAACTACCGCCAAGCACTGCATGCGGCTTTCAAGCAGCAGTATCCTCTGTTTAGCATCACTGAGCAACGAGTCGCGGATCAAAGAAGAGCAATTGTAAAGAATCATTTAGTTCCCGACCCTGTTCTGGATCGAATCAGACAGGAGATATCTCATGAACTATATCCCTCAGCTGCAAGTGGAGAAACTAGCCAAATAAATACTGATAATGAGGTCTCCCTGAATGAATCGACTCACGTAAATGAACCTCATAATGGGAAAACAAGCCATCATTCCAAGATCCAAGACGAATTTAATTCAACTCTGCTTGAATATGCAGGTACTGACCCTACCCAACGTCCTATACTTTCGAGGCAGCAGTCTTCCCGCAAGTTTGCCATGGTGTTGAAAGAACTGAACGAAACCGTACTTCCCAACTATTTAGAAGAGCACCAATCTTTCATGGAGGTTCATACTGCTATCTATTGTGCAGCACTAGCTGCAGTACGAATTAATGGGGGTAGGCCACGCCCTCCAAACCAACAGTCTGCTGCAAGGAAACCCAGTGATCCACCATGGGCAAAACGTTTAAAACAACGCATTGAACAACTACGCCAGAATGTGAACAGACTGCAACAGTATAAGAGTGGAGTGAGAAGTAGACGTCTGAACAACCGCATACGAAGGATCATGATGGACTCCTCACTAGAAGAATTTCAGGTCCCCGAGGACGCAGTGATAACAGAAGTACTTGATACTTATAAACAAAAACTTGCAGCCCTCTCTAAGCGTCTTAAGAGATACCAGAACACTACCGAACGGAAGAAACAGAACAATGACTTCAAGAGAAATGAGAGAAAGTTCTATGAAAACCTGAAAAAGACACCTCAAGTTCAGAATGATTCTCCAGAAGGACCCAGTGCGGAGAGTGTTACCGACTACTGGTCATCAATATGGTCTAGGCCGGAAGAACACAACAATGAAGCTCCGTGGTTGAAGGAAATAGAGAATGCTACCAGACGAATAAATCAAATGGCACATACAGACGTTGATGTTGAGGAACTACGCCAGGTCATCAGCTGCCTACAGAATTGGAAAGCACCTGGAATTGACCGGATCCATAATTACTACTATAAAAGGCTCACATGCACCCACCGTTTACTGGCTATTCACATACAATGTTATCTGGAAAATCCTGCTGCATTTCCAGTTTTCCTAGCCAGAGGGTTAACCTATCTCAAGCCAAAGGACTCTAAAATCACAAATCCATCTAAATATCGCCCCATCACCTGCTTGCCAAACTTTTATAAGATCATTACATTCATTATTGCTAACCGAATTCGTGCGCATTGTGAGGAAAACGCCATTCTCGCAGAGGAGCAAAAGGGTTGCAGAAGGAATTCTCAAGGATGTAAGGAACAGCTCACTATTGATGCCGTGGCATTAGAGCAGGCCTGTCGTAGATCACGAAATCTTTATGCCTGCTTCATTGATTACCAAAAAGCTTTCGATTCCGTGCCTCATACATGGCTTATACAGAGCTTGGAGATTTACAAGGTCAACCCTATTATAGTGAACTTCCTGAAGTGCGCAATGGTTTCATGGAGCACTGCCCTCCAACTTACAGTGGGTGGCACTCGTTTAACATCTTCATTAATACCGATTCGCCGAGGAATTTTCCAAGGAGACTCGCTAAGCCCACTCTGGTTTTGTCTGGCATTGAATCCTCTCTCGCAAATCCTGAACAGTAGCAACTACGGATTTAGTATTAAGGGTAATCATGGTGAAGCGTACAGGATGAACCATCTTCTTTACATGGATGACATTAAACTGTATGCATCAACTAAAGTGCACCTACAATATGTTATCTCTATCACTCAGAGCTTTTCTTCAGATATCCATATGCAGTTTGGTTTTGATAAGTGCAGAACACAGACTGTTATTAGAGGCTCGCACTCTACACAAGGAATACCTGTTGGAGAGGGACAAAGAAGTATTCAGCCGTTGGAGGAAGGCGCATTGTACAAATATCTTGGGTTCGCCCAGAGTACCCGTCTGAGGCACGGTGATATCAAGAAGAACATAACTGAGCAGTATACTTCACGGCTTCGCAGTATTCTCTCTTCAAAACTTAGCGCTAAACATATCATTAAGGCAGTTAACACATTTGCAATGCCCGTAGTTACATACTCCTTTGGTATAATCAGGTGGACTCAAACTGAACTGCACGATCTGCAACGAAAAACATCGGTGCTTTTATCACGCCATCGTATGCACCATCCGAAATCAGCAACAGAGCGCCTGACTCTACCTCGGTCTGAAGGTGGTAGAGGACTGATAGACATCATGAACCTTCATACAAAACAAGTGACAACTCTGCGTGCATTTTTCCACAACAAAGGAGAAACATCCCCTCTCCATCACACTGTATCTTCAGCTGATGATAATTACACACCGCTCCATCTGTCATCTTTAGATCCACCAGTAAAAGAAATGAAAACTACTGAACACAAGATCGGGAATTGGAAACAGAAGGCGCTTCATGGGAAGTTTCCACTTGAGTTGGACCAGCCTCACATCGACAAGTTAGCGTCGCACGCATGGCTGACCCACTCGGTCTTCTTTCCGGAAACAGAGGGATTTGTTGTAGCTATCCAAGACCAAGTTGTTGCTACTCGAAGCTATCGGAAATTTATCATAAAAGATCCTGCAACAGAGAGTGAGAAATGTCGCCGCTGTGGCAAATGTAGTGAAACCATTCAACACGTCATATCAGGTTGTTCCCACCTTGCCAACACTGACTACAAACATCGACACGACCAAGTTGCCAACATTATCCACCAGAAACTGGCATTGAAGTACAAACTTCTTCAAAGCTCCGTCCCCTATTGGAAATACATACCATCTGCAGTACTCGAAAATGCCACACACAAGCTCTATTGGGACAGAGGAGTTGTGACAGATGTCGCAGTCAGTAACAACCGGCCAGATATCATAGTCATCAATAAAGTACACAAAGAGGCATTACTGATAGATATCGCATGTCCCAACACTCAAAACATCCAAACAACAGCTGCTACTAAAATATCGAAGTACACAGAGCTGGCAATTGAGGTAAAGCAGATGTGGAAACTTGATTCGGTGACTACCATCCCAATAATTGTATCGTGTACTGGTGTTATACCGAAAACTCTCCATAGTAGTCTATCAATATTGAATCTGCACCCGCAGATATATATTGAACTTCAGAAGGCAGTTCTGTTCAACACATGCCATATTGTTAGGAAGTTCCTTGGTGACAATACACTGGCCGAATACTCAGCAAGGCTTGATGATCCAGATGGGAATTTAGCTCATCCTACAAATGAAGGAGACTCGTGAAGACTGCGGGCACGACCTGGATGTGAAGTCTCTGAACAGTATAATAGAAATTATCTCAGTACAGATGGTTCCTTGCTAAGGCCGAACCAGGCTGTAACAGAAAATGTAGCCGGTATTTGCCGTGATAATGTTGTTAAACAATAAACTATAATAATAATAATAGAATCCCAATTAACTGATGAGCATTTGAAGTAGTAGCTGGTAAGCTTGATCCACAACTGCAAGCACTTGACAGTGGAACGTTACAGCTTACATAGGCCTAATCCCCGACAATACAGGAAACAGCAGAAATTATAGGATCGCTTAAACATAATAAAGCCCCTGGAGAGGACGGCATCACTGCGGAGATGTGTAAACTTGGAGATGACCTTGTACACAAAATTCATGCAATCCTAGTAGAAACATGGGAAACGGAAATAATCCCGCAGGATTGGAAGTGTACACCCATTGCACAAGAAAGGTGACAAGGTGGATCCAAACAACTACAGAGGCATAGCCTATCTCTACTGCCAATCACATACAAAATTCTTTCCAAAGCTCTCTTAAACAGGTTAGAAAAACAGACAGATCATCTGATTGGCGAGTACCAAGCGGGTTTCAGGAAAGGTCGATCGTGTGCAGAACAAATATGGAACTTGAAGACGATACTAAGGATTCGCCGAAGTGCCAGCACGTTCGTCACTTTTGTGGTCTTTAAGAAGGCGTATGACTCTGTGGAAAGACAGACAGTCTTTGATACTCTAAAAGAACTCGGAGTGGACAAGAAGACCAGAGCACTTATCCGGCAGAATCTCACGAATACGACCCCTAAAGTGAAATTCCTTGTAGAAATCTCTGAGCCCTTTGAAATATGTACGGGCGTTCGTCAAGGAGACGGCATCTCCCCTATTCTGTTTAACTTAGTTCTAGACAAAGTTATTAGAGAATGGGAAAAGGATATCAAGGGTGTGAACATGGGAAATTAGGGAAGCTAGGTCAATGTGAAATGTTTAGCATTTGCTGATGATCTAGCAATCATTACTAAGACCAAGGATGAAACAGGATATGCCATACAGAGACTACACAATAGCCTATAGCATCAAAGGCTGGCATCCAGGAATCGTACGAGAAACCCAAGTACATGGAAAATCTACATCAAAATAGCAAACGAACTACGCTAGAATTGGAAAACGGCACAATTTCACAGGTTTCCTCCTTCAAATATCTTGGAGCAATCATACTACCATCAGGCCTAGACAGCAGTGCCAATGTAGAAAGAACCACCAAGCACCATAAGGCGTACAGACTGACATGGACTTACTACAACAAAAGAGTCATAACGTGTAATGCAAAATTACGACACTACAAGACAGTTGTATTGCCGGAAGCTTTATATGCCTCAGAAACCGTAGACTATGCCTGGGTGACCACTCTAAAACTGCAGACATTGAAAAACATGAACGGAAAATTCTCCAGAAAATTTGTGGTCCCACAAGAGAAAATGGAATGTGTATTAAGAGGAGAACAGCGGACCTCTACTCCTTCACTGGCAGGTTCACTGATGCCGTCCGGAAGTGACGCCTGAATTGCTATGGCCATATCTACAGAATGAAAAGCGACAGACTAACTAAGATATTATTCAAAGTAGTCAACTCAATGAAGGTCAAGATAAAATGGCTAGAAGTAACTAAGGCGGACCTCCAAGAAATGAATATCACAGACATCATAGACAATCGTGGAGCCTTTAGGACAATGGTAGCCAACCATAAATTTAGGGAGAAACCCATAAAGAAAACTGGTAGGAAGTGGTCGACAGAACGCAAGATGCAACACAATGCATTCATGAAGAGATTTTGGGAGGATAAGAAGGCGAAAACCATCGGGCCAACTAACAAGTTCAAACGCGCTCTTTGAATGGGCATAACGACGAAAGAAAGAAGAAGAAGAAATAGGCTAATCATGATTAATTTCATTATGTTAATCGCCTATGTGTGCCACATATTAAGTTTTTATATAATCAATTACAACTCAGCAATTCTTCTAGGTTTGTGCCGTGTCTTGTGCAGGGTTTCGCCTAGGTAGGACACCAAGCTGGCAGAAAGAGGTTCAGTTGCGCTTTATATAAAGGGCGGTAGCGCGCAGTTGGGGGTCCGGGCGGGGACCCCAAGAGCCCGCTGATGGGCCAGCTTGGTGTCCTAGGCGAAACCCCACACAAGACACGGCACAAACAAAGAAGAAATGCTGAGTTTTAATTCACCAGCCGTGAAAGCCAATCCATCTTTTTGGAAGCCTTCACAGGGAGGTTAAGGCTGCTTGAGCTTTTAGTTCTCGCAGTAAACAGGTGAAGTTGCACTTAATATAAAAGGAGGTAGCGCGCAGTTCGCTATTCCTGTGGGGGTCCAGGCAGGGACACCAAGAGCCCGCTGATGAGCCAGCTTGGTGTCCTAGGCGAAACCCCACACAAGACACGGCAAAAACCTGGAAGAATTGCTGAGTTTTAACTCACTGGCCGTGAAATCCAATATACCATCATCAATTACAGTTAAAATGTAATGTGACATTCATTATGAATGTCAGTTATTTTAATTAATGCTAAGTTTCAGGTAAAACGTCGGGAGATATCCTGTTAGGACCACGGCCTACAAGCCCGAAAAACTTGTACTTAATTATGAACGCCGGCCGTGAAAGCCTAAACTGTTATGTCAGTCATTTTGTTTCTTAATTAACCTAATCGTTAAATAAAACATCTGATTATACATATTATATCTTTGGGACTATTAGGTTGAGTGAAACTTAAAAAAAACGGCATTTCGAGACAACTGCTTGTCCTTTTAGCATGGTTTGTCAAGGAAGAAAGAAGGAAAGAAGGAATGAGTAAACAATATAGCCTCCATAGATAAATGGAAGCAAAATTACCAAAGATGGAAGAAGCAAGAAAGAAACCAAATGTAGAATTTTACAAGCCAAATTAGCATTTCACAAAAAGAAACGTTTATTCACTACAAATTCCATTAATCTTAAAACCAGAAAAAGATTATTAAAAGCGTATGTTTGGAGTATTGCCCTTTATGGTTGCGAAACGTGGACAATTGGAAAAGAAGAAAAATGGAGGTTAAATTCTTTTGAATAATGGAGTTATAGAAGAATGCTAAAAATTAGCTGGACAGAAAAAATAACGAATGCTGAATTATTTAAAAAGGTGGAGGAAAATTATACCTTTTGGAAAAGCATAGCCTAAAGAGGAGGAGGACTAGACTGATAGGACATATTTTGAGACACGATAGCCTGCTGAAAATGGTATTGGAGGGAATGGTTGAAGGCAAAATATGTCGAGGAAGACCACGCCTACAATATGTAGGCTACAGCAAATCATGTCTGATGTAGGATGCAGAAACTATGAAGAGATGAAGAGGAAAGCTATAAATAGAGCCGACTGGAGAACTGCCGCAGACCAATCCATGGATTGAAGAAGATAAATGGTAGGCCTATAAGATAGGAAGCCATGTCGAAAAATATAGTTACTCCACGACCTCCTGAGACTAAGAAAATGTTGGTAATGAAACTATAGAGGGCAGCCATGATTTACTCAAGGGATAAACATCATCTCTATTAAAGTTGTGTGGTTGTTTACTTAGCCTATTTTAATCGCCTCCCGAATCATACGAGTTATGAAATGTTTCATGTTTCTCTCTGACAGAAGTTTCATCAAAAATAATTCGACGTAATAGCTCCAAAGCTATATTATATATGTAATTAGTCGAGAAAGTTTACGCAACATCTGATTTCAATTTGTAGGATTTACTAACATTGTAATCAAAATAAGCTAGACTATGCTGGGCCTGATTGGTAGTGTTCGCGGCCCACTGTTGGCTCGCGGGCCCTAGTTTGGAGACCCCTGATATAGTGCATGCACTAATTGTATTTGATTTGTTATAGGCCCCTATTGTGTTGCTCTAACTGTATACAAGTGCTTAATACTCATAGGGTCGACGGTCGGTAATTCACAAAACCCTTATAAAACAAACTAACCTTAGATAGCCTATGACCAGATTCAAACTGCTTCGGTGGCATACTCGGTAGCTTGCTGAGCTTCTATGCCCAAGATCGCGGGTTCAAATCCGGCCGAAGTCGTCGGATTTTTAAGAGCATTAGCCTAAAAATCCCTCAGTATGCCTTCCTTCGGAGGGGAAGTAAAGCCGGCGGTCCCATGTCATAGATTTATGGCATGTTAAAGAACCATCCACTAATTATACCTGTGTGAAGCTAAATTGTATAGGTTAAGAATGTAAACAACGCTCTTAGGTTACAACGTTCGTTGCCAAGAGCCGACTGCGGTGGCGTCTGGTAGCCAAGTTCTGAACTAGTAGTCGTTGTCGGTAGCGGTTGACGGCAAAAGTAGGAACTATTTGAAAAATTCAAAAGTCTGCAGTCCTTACTTGAATTAAAAAACAGATAACACACACTAATACAGTCATCACAGTTAACACTGGTTATCAGAGAGATTCTACACACACCCAAAGTACACGGGGCTACATGACCGTGTTGTCGCAGCCCCTAAACTTAAGAACCAACCAACCGTAATATAGCCTAAACACCAACTAAATGCACAACACTTATTAATTTGTACTTAGATAATATTTGTAACTTAGACTATATAACTTACATTTAAACCTCTTCCCGGTGGTCAGGATCTGATGATGAATCGCGTAATCCTAAAATTACCTAATAGGCCTACATGTATTATTTACTTAGTTTATTATTCATAATATTACGTACATTGTACAGTCATTGGGCAAATTCATGTTGACCGACTGAAGAGTTACAACTGATAGTTTCTATAGGCAACACTGAAGGAATGGCTGCTAAACTTAACAAATCTAATAAGTAGGCCTATCATAGGGGCCTGCTCATAAATAATTAGCCAAATAGCCTATATAGATATGAATTCTGCAATATCATTGACCTGTAGCCTATCACTTGAAAACTGTCTGCAAAAAAAAAAAAAAAACTTCCATTAAAACAATTCTCATAATAGCCTATTGGATTTTCGAACTATTAGGCTAGGTTACTATTACGATAGTTTTTAGATGTTCGCGGTCATTATTTCTGTAAACGTTTGATGGTAGTGATCGTTGTTTTACGGGGCAAATCGTCGAGGTCATCTGCCAATAACTATTAATCTTTATTTTTAGATATCCTTGCCATCAGTTTATTTTAGGGACATAGGCCTATCGTCCACTACCTTCTCGGCCATTGAAAACTCGCCCACTATAATTAGGATACGCCCAAAGCCAGAACATTCGACCACTTTTTTCTGTATAAAAATTGATTCAACATAAATTATAAATACGAGTAGGCTATTTCGTAAATTGCTTACTTACAATATTAACTGATTTCCTCTCAAAAACAACAAAACGTAACTTATTTTTCATTCAAAACTCGCAAATAACCTTCAGCAGTAGCAACAGTGTCGACCTCTGGCTACAGTTTGCGGCTGGACTGTTGAAGCAGTAACTTAAATGTAAACAGTTGATAAACCCAAAACAATGAAGCTGTATCCGCACCTGAAGACGGTGACAGCAGGATAGCCTATGGCCTACACATTCATAATATTTTTTTGCATAATAAGTTTCATTTGCCATTCAAATAATTCACCTTATTACCGCACTTCGATTTAATTATCTAATCACTGTACGTGTTTGCTGCCAATTCCCAAATGGACAACAAATGAACTGAAAATGGATAAATAAAGTAAACCAGAAAATGTAGGCTAATGCACGAACAGGTTAAGTCATCGAAACATCTGGGAATCGTTTAACTGATTTTTCGGCATTTGATATTTGCCACCATCAACTTGTATAATCAATCTTCAAAATACCCATCGCAGTGGAGGGAGAAACATCAGTTATTGACGGCAAGAATACCCCCAAAACGAACTTCATTAGCCTAATTATTCTTAGTCTACATTTCCTCACGTGTAGCCTATGGCCTATATTATATTCAAACTTAACATGGAGATACCCTGTTTGATTTATTTATATCCACAATAGGTAGTAGGCTAGAACTCTCAATGTAGCCTACTCTCCTGTTCACCGACGACGTTCCAAATGATCAAATTTATTTTATTCTTAGAAAGACTGGTCCTGTATTCCAAACTATTTTATAAGAGACACTATTTGCTTGGACGGTATATTTTAGATTCTAAACCACTCGACCTTTTATTTTCTTTATCCGAAATATAACTTAACGTTTATCCTTTTGATTTGGACATAGGCCTACTGCCTTATTTAAGAGATATTATCACAATTTCCCACAGCTTTTTTTAAAGCAAATATGGCCCATGTTATTATTTGATCCAAAGTATAATTAATTTCTTATAATACAGAATATTTAAGTTATGAATGTTAAACTTAATAATGAAATACAGTAGTAATAAAATGAACGTATTTTTAATTCCCAAAATAGCCTATCTTTAGTCTAATAGGCTAATACCGATAATCACTTTAATATTAATCTCCATTATATCAATTTCCTAGTCGACTAACGAAAGAATTACTTTTTCCTTAATTACCCTATAGGGCCTATTTTCAATTTTAAATTTTTACACCGCGAGGGCTTTATTTATTATTATTAGCCTATTTAGGCCTATAGATTATTTACTTTAAAATAGGCACCTGAGCCGTGGCTCGTGGTGAGGTAGACTACATTGAATCTGTCTTGATAGTATAAAGTCAAATGTTGCCTATTTCCGGCAGTTTCTCTGCAGATTATGCTACGATATTGGTTCATTCCTAAATGTGCTCATTGGTAGGCTGTCGTACAAAAATATTTCCATTAAAATAAGCTAATGGCTTCGTTGTTTTTTGTTCTACTGAGGTTCAATTTTGGCTTGAATGAGTCATAAGTCCCGAAAGACTTAGTCTCCTTTTGCCTTATTAGCCTTTTATTATTAACGACAGCTTTCCAGTCGATCAACACAGAGGTAACACTCAAAAATGGCTTCTATCACTTCAATATTATAGCCTTTATTTACAATTTTGTAAATGTCGTGTAGCCTACACCGTGAGGGGTAAGCCTAAATTACGTGATTAAAATCTTTAAAGGTAGGCCTACGATAAACTTATAACTCCAATATTGAAGAGTAGCGTAGGTCGGTGAAATTTAGCATGTTAATTGATTATACTGTAGTGCCATATCAATACGCTATGCCAAATAACACGTTATATTCTGTTGAGCGGAACTATTTATACATAATCTATTTATTTAATTAATACGATTGAATAATTATTAAATTAGGCTACCTAATTAGTTAATTAATTAAATTTTCTCTCTTGTTACTTCCTCTAATTGAAACTAATTTGCTCATTAGAATGCATAATCACATCAACTAATCAGCGCTTGGTGTCAAATATTTTTCTCTTGCACATATCGCTATTCTTCACAGAATTCTAGTTATTTCATGCCAACCGAATCAATTTTTCTGGTAGTATTATTTTTGAGAGCACAGTTCACACAGTATACTGGTCATTGTTGGAAGTTAAAAAAAAGTACTACAATGGCAAAGACTCACCGCTCGACTCAGCTCCTGCGGGGCTGTGAAGTTCAGGTCCTCCCTCCACGTGGGGTGGTCTCGAACTCAGGCCCAGGATGGCGTCTATGGTGTGTCGAGGTCCTGACGTAGGTGTGGTTGTCGCCATGGGTTTGAGTTGTAGCCCAGCGAATGACTGCGGGTGTTGAAGTAGCATCCTAATGTTGTTCGTGCGCTCGATGAGATCTGAAGAACACGGACTGGCTGGCTCAGGGTTACTCTCACCGCTGTCCGCCTCCATGGCCGCTAGCACACTGCCAAAAAAGATTTACGGAACCCTCTTCAAACAGCTTGTTTGCCAGCAACGGAATTCCCATTATCCCTTCTCGATTGGTCTACTCATGGAATATTAGGGATCAAGGGGGATGAGGCAAGGCGGGGCTTATTGCTAAAGGGGCGTGACGTCACGAGCTAATGCACCAATAGCGTGCGGCTGTCACATTCGCTTCCCTTTCCTCCCCCCTACACATACACACACATACATACACGGAGACTGGTTTGAACCGTGGCAAATGATGTGCTTCACAAACTCCGTCGTTAATTACCGTCAAGAGGGTTTGACTTTGATACGGATTTATCGTTATTGTTATGTAACCGGAGTCGACAGGCCACATAACTGCTCCATAAACACACACATACACACAAGCGCGCGCGATCAATGTGCGCATGGCTACTGCGCAGCACACACTGTAGCCTATATGCTCCTTGACTTAATGACGCCAGCATCACCCACAAGAACATTAACTGCTCAGGAAATGAGATGACCTAATCAATAAAAAGGACAAACCGTTTGCTTGACTTAATTACACCAGACCGCAGAATAGACCAGTAGCAGAATTGCTCTCCACCAGATCCAATTAGAGTAGGCCTATTCCAGTGTCAAACACGAATAGCAACCATTGTGTCTCGAGCTGTGTCCTGTATTACTTTTAGGCTTAAATGTAGTTTATTAATACTCTAGAAGATTTTCACTTACCGGTACAATTAATTTTGGCTTCGGTGGCGTAGTCGGTAGCATGCTGAACTGCTATGACCAAGATTGCGGGTTCAAACCCGGCCGAAGTGGTCGGATTTTTAAGAGCGTTAAAATATTTCAGTATGCCTTCCTTCGGGAGGGAGTAAAGCCGATAACCCACAACTAGCTACAATTTGTAGTGTGTAGCCAAAATTTGTAGATTATTTGGTTAGAAACGCTCAATCAAGTTCCAACGCTCGCCGCAGGGTGTCAGTGACAGTGGCGCCTGGTAGCCAACGTTGGAACTATTTGCAATTGAACTTGTTGGGGAGCCTATGGGCGTTCAATTGAAGTGCCCTGCTATGGCCATTGGCTGCAATCCAAATATAATTAATTTCCTAGTGCCTGAAATACATTATTGTTGTTTTTGATTGAGTTTAGGGGCTTTGCTACATCGTGGTCATGTAGGCTACAGTAGTCCCGTGTACTTGGCTGAGGGTGTAATTTTTCTGAAAACATATCTTATTGTGGTGACTGTATTAGTGTGTGTAGCCTACTTGTATTTCAGAAGTGGATTGGGAAGGAGGTGACCCTGGCCTTAAGATAGGAACACTCCCGGCATTTGCCTAGAGCAGAAGTGAGGAAACCACGGAAAACCACTTCCATGATGGCTCATATGGGAATCGATCCCTCCTCTACCGTTTTGCCTTAGAAGGCTGTTCCTGCCCTCAGGCCAGTTTTTTTTTTAGCACAGCAGGGAATCGAACCTGGAATTCCGGAATGACAGACTAGAAAGCTAGCTGCTACACCACGACGCCAACATGAATGATTTATTGGCGACTCTTCTCACTTAATTTATTTCAGACACTAGGAAGTTAATTTAAACTCCCCGTCCTATCAAGCTTCTGTTGGAGTGAATTCATGATGAAAATCAATAAATGTCTGTTGGGTAGTCAGCCCGAAGGCTTGTTGGATCCTCAAAAGGCACTGCCGTTAGGTTATGTGGGTAGATACAAAAACCCCAGGCAGCGCTATATTGAGGCGTACTAGGCAAGAAGAGGAGTGAGGTAGTTTGCCATTGCTTTCCTCACTGAGTCAGTACAGCAGTACTAACCCTATGATTAGAACCTTTCACAGCATCCACAGGCACTGACTGTGCCCTGAATGTCATTACTAAGCACCACCCATACCTCAGTAGCTTCCATATAGGCTGATCACAGCCATGAGTGAGACTTGAGACATCAGTGAAAAGCCACATTTTACTCTAGCCTGTGCCAACTGACAAATGCAAATGTACTGCATTCATCAAGAGATGGCAAACAGGCCCAAACAAAAATATTGGAATACAGTCGAAATAAATCAGAAACCTCTATGGATATCAAATTGGCAGGTGAACAGCTAAAGGAAGTAGAAGACTTCTGTTACTTATGAAGCAAAATAACCAGTGATGGACGGAGCAAAGAGGATATAAAAGTAGGTGGGCTCAGGCAAGGAAAGCATTTTTACAAAAAGGAATCTGTTGACATCGAATAGACTATAGATTTAGGTATTAGGAAGTCATTTGTGAAAGCCTTTGTCTGGAGCGTGGCGCTCTATGGAAGTGAAACATGGACTATTGGTTCAGCAGAAAAGAGGAGAATTGAAGCGTTTGAAATGTGGTGTGACAGGAGAATGATGAACATCACAAGGGTAGATAGGGTTACAAACGAAGAGGTATTAAGACGAGTGGGAGAGGAGAGATGCTTCTGGCGACTGCTAATAAAGAGAAGAGATAGGTTGGTAGGACACATACTCAGACACCCAGGAATAGCAAGCATAGCCTAGTTATGGAAGGAAAGTTCGAGGACAAGAACTGTAGGGGTAGACCAAGGTTAGAATATGTTAAACAGATTGCCTCGGATGTAGGGTGTGCAAGCTATGTAGAGAGTAGAAACAATTAGCTCAGGACATGGAGGTATGGAGTTCTGCATCTGTGGTTTGTTCTTGTCCACAGTCTTTTGACTGTTTTAGTCCAATGACTGTGGACAAGAACAAACCACAAATCACATGCTTCATTGCCCTCTGTGCCCTTTATCTTGTGCAGAGGAGGATCTCCTGCAAGCCATTCCGAGCGCCTTGGATGTTTCTCAGTATTGGGCATATGCTATAGCCTATAAATAGACAATTTTACTGTTATAGGCCTATGTATAGCAACTGTACATTTGTATGATTCCGATGCGAGAATAAATCAAAATTGATAATCGATTGGATATGTGGGTGAATGGTTGATAGATTTTTTGCTTGAACATACGAGCGACTGGAGTAATGGATTTTTGTTGTTGATGTTTTCTAGATCCTCGATTGTCACTTTTGTATTTTATTCTATTTTCCCCAGCTTCTGAGCTTTCTCTTCTTATCTTTTCATTTATGCTTTTGCCTCTTTCCGTTTACTGTAGATAGTTTTGAATTTTCAGTAATAATTATTTTATTGTTTCTTGTACAATGAATGAATGCTAGAGCCAGGATGCCTAAGTGCGTGTCTGTGTGGTAGTGGTTGTTGATAGATAATCGTGCCTCTCTTTTTGGTTTTGTTTTGTTTAGTCTATAGCCTACTTGTAAAAGTTATTGTTAATTATTATTATATTGTCACGAAGCCTCCATGGCTTAGGCGGCAGCACACCAGCCTCTCACTGCTGGGACCGTGGATCAAATCCCGGTCACTCCATGTGAGAATGTGCTGGACAAAGCGGAGGCAGACAGGTTTCTCTCCAGGTACTCCGGTTTTCCCTGTCATAATTTCATTCCAGCAACACTCTCCACTATCATTTCATTTCATCTGTCATTCATTTAATCATTGCCCCCAGAGGAGTGCGTCAGGCCACGGCAGCCGGCACAGTTCATATCCTCGCCGCTGGATGGGGGCTTCATTCATTCCATTCCTGACCCGGTCGGAGACTGGAAGCAGGCTGTGGATTTTCATTTCATCACTCGTGGAATCTGTCTGTCTGACAATAAAGAATACATGCTGTACTTACATAGGCCTACATTATTAGCCTATAGGCCTATTAGTTTTCTAGATAGATCAATTAATTATTATTCTCAAGCAGAAGGCTATATTAACGATTCATTATTATGCCAGCATACAGTATTTTGAAGTAGGGGCCTACTGTAAATGCATTCCTTAACTTTGTTAAAAAAAATAGGCTATTTCGGCAGCAAATGAACCAAAATCCTCGGAGATGAAATTAAATCAAAACAAATAAATTAGAAATAATTATTGATGCTGTTCACAATAATTATTATTGTTAGGCTCGTGAATTATAAATGTATTATATATTCAATGTTGCTCAGTTATTAAAACATCTTATTTATTTGCCTTATTTTACTACGGACAGTGTGACAAGTTTGTTTATTTTCTGATTATTTTCCATTAAGGAGGAAAAAGTGCGATCATTGTTCACAAAACAATGGGGTAGGGAAACTCCCTTCCACCCAACATAATTGCATAGGCTACAATATTATAGGTTATGGCTCAAAATATAGAAATTCCACTCTCATCATTGACTAAAATAAAATGGATGAAAATACGGGTTAGCCTACTATCTTAATTAGAGTTACAAATTGTAAATGAACTGGGAAGTTTTATTAGTCTACTTTCAATTTTTGCAAAAATATTATAGTAGACTTAGGCTATGAGATCAACACGGACCAAATGTTGTCAGTCTGTCTGTGGCTGAGTGTGTGTCTGAGAGTGTGTATCTGCTCCCCTCCCCCCTCCCCCCCCCACCCCCTCCCACCTCACTATCAATTCAAACACGATGAAACCGAATTGAACGAAATTTGGTACAGAGGTAGCACTAGCAAAGGACTTCTCAGTGTCATGATTTGTATCACCGCCATCATAACGAAAAAGAAATGGCGCCCACCCAAATGTTCTGAACTAAATCAAATTACGACTAACATAATCATCCGATCTCTACCAAATTTTGCAACAATAGGCCTATACCTTAATGTGGGAAGCGTCTTTTGCTCAAACTACAAGGCCATCAACCAAATATTTTCAAGATGGCTGATGTATGGATCACGCAAGTATTATAGCCTCACCGTAACTTACGATTCAACAAGGCCTGGCCTTACCAAATACGCTCATCGTACGTAGGGAGGTTTAAACTGTCCGCAAGGAGGTGACCGGTACGGTATTAGCATTTTAAAGTAGAATATGTAACCGTAGTAGTGACTAGATCAAGCTGACCGTGCCATATCGTGCTGGTCCGTGCCGTCCCTCTGGGTCAAAATGGAGGCTATTGTTTGCTCGGAAATCCATTACATTTCCATAACTTCGTAAGTCTATATCCTTTTAGGAATGTACTGAAAAATAATTCATATTTAGTATCAAATGGTTTATATAAACGGCAGAAAACCCTAATGAAATCGTTGATTCCAAGACAAAATATTATGGAGTTAAACTATAGGCTACCAGTTGTATATACAAGATTAAACACTCTTTAAGTACATATTACATGCGCTGACACTATGTCCGGTAGCCAGTACTACTTGTAAGCAAGTGAGGGTGCTGCTGGATGCAGGTAAGAAGACGACCCTTTGGGTCAAGAACCCTTTCAGCAGGGGGACCAACTGTCATTAGAGTATGTACAATGCCGAGTTTCCAACACCAGTTGTTAATTTAGTTAGTATAGGCCTGTGTGGTGTAGTGGTAGCGACCCAGACTCATAGTCTAGAGATTCGTGGATCAAAACATAGCAGTTTCAAATATTTTACTTTTTTTTGTATTTATTGATTTATAACTACTCGCATGTTTAGCATATATAGGCCTAGTGAGTATTGTCAATCGAACATATTATAGACTATACCGTAATACTTATAACACCACATATTTCAACACTGGACTACAGACTGTGGACAAGAAAAAACCACAAATCACATGCTTCATTGCCCTCTGTGCCCTTCATCTTGTGCGGAGGAAGATCTCCTGCAAGCCATTCCGAGCGCCTTGGATGTTTCTCAGTATTGGGCATATGCTATATAAATCCACGGTAGAGTCTATTGTTGTTGTTTTTGTTGTTGATTCTTTAAGGGGCTTTGCGGCATCATGGTCTTGTAGCCCCGTGTGCTTGAAGGTGTATAGAAGTAGTCTGATAACCTGTGTAACTGTGATGTCTGTAGGCTTACTAGTGTGTGTACTTTTATACGTGGAAGGATTTGGGTAGGAAACTGTTGTTGCTCTTTCATTTGAGATGCATGGATATTATGGTCATTTAGGCTCGTGTACTTGGGTGAGTGCTGAATTTTTTCTGACAACCTGTGTTATTGTGATGTCTGTAGGCCTATTAGTGTGTGTGCCTGTATACAGGGTGTATCAAAATGAATATCGGGGTTTTAAGGCTTTGTAGTGTTTATTACAGATAACGTAGACTATGATTATAAATAAAACATCAAATGAAAGAGAAACTCGAACAGTTTTTTCCTACAAGTGTTCGTACCTGTGTGCATGCACATGCACTGGTTCCTCCGTCTTTCATTAGAAACGCTAGTAGCCAATATGGCGACTAGGGAGAAGAAAGTTCTTCGTGTTTAACAGTTTGCAAGGACTGAATCTGCTGTTACAGTGCAACATGCATTCCGTATTACGTCCCGAACGACAGACCTTCTTTCGCATGGCCTCCACGTTCACCCGATGTGACCCCATGCAATTTATACCTCTGGGGTTCGTAAAGGATCATGTGTATGTGGCTGACCTAACCGACTTATGAAACAGGATTGAAGCAGATGTTGCAACAATTACTCCAGAGACACTGAGCAAGGTTTGGGACGAACTGGACTCGATGTGTGCCATGTGACGAATGGTGCTCACGTTGAACACTTGTAGGACAAACTGTTTGAGTTGCTCTTTCATTTGATGTAGCCTATTAGCCTATTTATAAATGTAAGTCAACTGTAATAAAAAGGCTATCACAAAGCCTTGAAACCCCGATATTAATATTGATTCCACCAGTATAATTCAGGTGAGAATTCAATCAATCAACGTATAATATCCGTATAGCACGTTGTATTTCAACAAGCTACTACAACCAACATTCAATATACGCCTACTCCTTTAAAAGGACAAAGAGTTATAACAACACCCATGCATTTAGGAGAAAGTAGGCTATATGATCTTTCCTGAACATCTTGTTGGAACATAGGATCCTACTGATTCAAACATTTGCAATTATAATAAACATGATTACGGTGATAACACTGTTTCACGATGTCGGAAAACAAAAAGAATCACACATACCTAACTTACTGCGCTCCTTCACTGGCAACAATTGAAAGTGTGGTGAACAAAGTAGCATCTGATAATGCGCTGTCTTACCAGCAACACTTTCTATTAAATCAGTACAAGCGCACCAGAAGGCAAAATGCGTTGGGGTCTACAGAGTTCCCATGTACCCGTTATGTTATGTATTCTAGGTAACACTAAATAAACAAGTAGTTCCGTGACGAACTAATGAGCCTACTTTTCTTAAAATTTAAGATTCATGCCAATCTATATAGACTAGACCTATCTGCAATAATGACGATATCAATTTGCTAATACCAACATTTCTAAGTACTGCACTTTGAAATACACCTAAAATAATGTAGCCTAATACAGTAAATTGCTACAGTTGTCTGCCCTGGCGACTCTGAATATAGTCTATTCTTCGCTCCATCTCTTAAGGTATAGAATGCACATACAACATTTGGTTGAAGTCTAATGGATAGTGTGGACGTTATATGCTGTTTGATATTGGATTTATCAGTGCGCGTAAAATAATGTTGGGGACAATGTCATGTATGTGATGCTCAGAATTAATCTGAAATATTACGATCTATTATATTGCCAATAGGTAATAATTGTTAGTATAGAAGTTACATGTAATTAAAATTGAAACTATCAGTAAGCTTAGAATCATGTTGGCAGCACTGAGGTATATTAGATACTCCAAATTAATCTAGAAAGTTAGGTACTATACGTGTGCAAAGTTTAGAGCTGAAGGCTTGCATACATTTCTGATATATTGATATTAGGATTAAACAAAATAGAGATAACTTTTATTAACAGTTGGCAGCCCTGCTGGTTCCTACGAATACGCATAGTCATAACTGTTATGGTAAACAAAGCACATACGAAATTTGGTTGAAATCCATTTGTTAGTATATAAGTTATATGCATTTAAAAACTTGACCTATCAGCAGACTTAGAATCGTATTGGCAGCACTGATGTATATAAGTTACACCGAACTTGGGTAGAATATCAGGTACTATACGTGTGCAAAGTTTAGAGCTGTTGACTTGCATACTTTCTGATATATTGACATTAGGGTTAAAACATAGTGAGAGAATTTATTAACAGTTGGCAGCCCTCGTGGCTCTTTAGAATACGCACAGTCATATGGGTTGTTGTACACATAGTACATACGAAATTTGGTTGAAATCCAATCGATAATATAGAAGTTACCTGCATTTAGAAATTGGACCTACCGGCAGGCTTAGACTCATGTTGGCAACACTGGCATGTATGGACCTCACAAAATTGATCCGGAATGTTATTATCTATACGTGTTCCAATTTTGGAATAGTTCGCATGGATAACTTCTGAGATATCCAACATAGAGCTCAAATTTCAATTGCGATTGTTCAGCAGTTGGTAGCACTGATATCAATTTCAAATATGGTCGTGAGATATTCAGATATAGATCTTTACTCTTACCAAATTTGGTTTTGATAGCTGCAGCCGTTTAGGAGTTGATAGGGGGACACACACACACAGCCAGACAGACAGAAGGACAGACAGGCAGACAGAAGGATAGACAGACAGACAGACACACATTTTCCCGAATCGATCTCATAAGTCTACTTTTTCCTCATTTTTTCAAAATGTGAAAAGTAGGCTAAAAATCAACATTTGACATTGCAACTATTAGCCTAAGTTAAGCCCAACAGATCCAGATAGGCTAACGTAAGAGATGTCACAGCAAACCTAGATCCAAAGAAGTAAATTTTGGTCTACACCATGTCTGCAAAGATCCTAGGTGCCCATCCGAGGCTGGAAAAGCTTCCTTCGGACAACAGTCAGCCTTAATGTTGACACTGCTAGGGCAAGAATGTGGAAGGAAAGAACTGGTCATCTGTCCGGCTGGATGACCCCAAAAGAAAGCCTTCCTCCGGGCCATATGGAAGGCTGGGCAACATGGAAGGCGCTCAACAGACTACGGACTGGAATTGGAAGAACCAAGATGAACCTGCAGAATTGGTTTTTTTCGACTGACTCTCTCCTATGTGATTGTGGGGAACTACAGACAATCCAACATCTTTACCAGTGCCCACTATGTCCAGCAACATGCACAATGGAAAATTTAACACTTACCAACCCGAATGCTATTGACATCGGCCGTTGACTGGACAAAGCACATTTAATTTGGTTGCTGGCTACCTGGCAGACATTTGTTTGTGTGTTGTTCAAATGACTTGTATGTTGATGTCCTCACTTAATATTAGATTTAGAATAGTTTGCCGAGTACTTTGTGTCTTTATTATCATTATTATTATTTTTAGCCTACTTTTCACATTTTACAACAAGTAGTTCCGTGAAGAACTATACAGCCTATTTTCATATATCCTACTTATGTTAATTGCCTCTATCTACATACAAAATTTCAGTTTGATTGCTGTAATAGATTCGTAGATATTGAGAACCGACTAAATATATCGGATGGTCGCCATGTTGGATTTTATATATGTAGGTCCTATAGTTACGTACTGTTACATGAAGATTATTGTGTACGTGTAGCATTCAAACTTCAATCGCATGATTAGGACCCAAGAAGTAACAAGGAGATTTTAAAATTTCGCACAGCTGCCATCTTGTGGTTATGGAAAAAATTGAAATAAATTAGATGCCAGTGGATTAACATTCGTATAAGGATTTACTGTACCAAGTTTCACTGCACTCGGATGATTAAATTGCGAGAAACGTCCATGTGAATATTTATACTGTGCCCAACTCTAGGAATGTGTATTCCAAGATTCAGACACCTAGATATCAAGAGAAAGGCTACAGCCGCTTTTGAAAGTTGAGATATTTGAATATCGCGCTCCATTACTTCTAGAATGGAATGGAAACTTTGTGCAGCCAAGAGCATGTTAAGTGACTTAGCGAGTAGTAGCAGAGGTCGAGACTATTTGTTGATTAAATAGTTAGCCATGGAGTAGAGACTTGAGACTTGGATCAGATTACTGGCACGGCCAAATGAAAGAGAATGCACTTAGTCTCAAGTGAATCGGACCAGAGACACCGGAGATATGAGGATTTCCAGATTTCAGCGTGATCCAGCGTGGACCCGACCGTTTTGAATAAAAGCCGACCGGCCCAAGCATCATCAGCTCACTTCGAACCAAGCTCTTGCATGACAAGGTGCTGCTGCTACGTTGAGCCAAGGCACATGGTTGCCGGATCTACGCAGAAGATATCTTTAAATTGTGATAGTCACAAAAGTGCTACGATACATGTGGAACATAGTAAGTTTCCGGCAGAGGGAATCACTAAGGTGATTGTTATTTTTCTACGGACACTGGTGAAATACTTTATTTCTATATGGACACATGCTAGACTTTGTCTAGAAAGTACTTTGTCACAGTCCAGTAATAATAATTCAATACTTGGATATTTTAATCCAATTAGTCAGTTTCATAAATTGTAACTTGATAACCACTCCGATCTTTCAGTATATTGAAGGCCAGTCTATCACGGTGTTGTTCATTAGGCGACAAAGGGAAACTATAAGTTGCTTCGCGCATGATAGATGGTGATAAACCATGCCCAGGGAACGATCTTCAGAACAGCCGTTGATTGATTTAGACTGTCAGTGTTTTCTTGTACTGAAAAGATTACCGTGAGTTATGTTACAACTGACGTATTTGAGAATAGATCATTTGGATCTGACCCCATTTAAGCGAACTGCTATGGAATTAATTGAAGCCAATATTAAAATGGATCAGCAGTTACTTCAAACTTCAAGAAATATTTCCACTATGTCGTGTTAGACAGATTGTGGGTATATAATGGCGGCCGATACAAGGATTAGACGTGCGAGTCCAATAGGGCATGTATCTGGATAAATCTGGTACAGACCAGGTTCACTACGCTTCAAGACCAACGAGAAATGTAAGCCACATTTGACTTTTTTATTATGCCTAGCTAATTGGAACAAACTCATTTTCTGCAGATGACCAACACATTTGTTTTTCTTCGTATTTAAATCTTGCAATGATTTACGCAAGACATATTAGAGTTATTCTGAGTATTTTCAGCACTCAGAACAGTTTAGGATCGATGACCGAGCATAACGAGCATTTATTTGAATGTTTCATATTTTTTTGATAATCACGGTAATCAGCCGAGGTAACTGTAAAAGTTAATAATTATTTTTGTTGAGAAATGGATATTTTATCCATATTCGAAGAATCGAACATGTGGATTCTCACATAATGAAATAATAATTAAACACATTTACAATAATATAACTAATAATAATAATAATAATCCACTAATAATAATAATAATGATTTTCATAACTTTTCTAAATAATTCTTGGATCTTATATTTTCTAATAATCACATTCATTGAGAGAGAGCTTATGAAGTAGTTTAATCATTTCTAGTTTGGAACAGGTGATTTTCCGAAGGATAGTGGTTAGCGCAAGCCCGCATTCCACCAACATTACAGTTCTGGTTGAACAGTTAATATTTGCAATGAGCAAAGTATATTTTTCAGATAACACGGAGAGGCATGAAACGGGAAGCAAATGATATTTGTATCAATTAGGATATTTTTGTATTTATATAAAATCATGACGTAGATACACATTCGAAAGTGAAATAGAGAGTATCATAAGTGTGGTAACTTCACGATTTGAACTGAATGGTAAAATAAAATAAACTTGTAAGTTTATAAATCTTCCAGTGTTGATAATAAGCAGAGGCTTGATTTATTGTATAAATTTTGGGAAGAAAATTTATGTGTGTGGAGTAGTTGAAATGCCATTCCCAGGTGCGCATGTTTAAGTCGCAGGAATGAGAAGGTTTTTATTTGAGCATCAATCAAATAGCAGGTTCGATGACTCAGTGTTAAAGAAGGAGTATTGGAACTACACATTGCGTCGTATGAATGACCCAAAGGTTATTTCTTAAAAACCATCAGTTCTTATTTCAACCTTGTTTACGGATTCCATTAAGACTTTGATTTTGCTAGAACCCGGATTTGTCATGATAGTATTTTATTCTTCTTCAGAGGAAGACCTTTGCCGTTGTTGTTGGAATATTGTGTTCTTATAAAAATAATAGAATGGGCCACTGCCAATTAAAAATAATTCTATAACCACGAATAATTTGAAGGATGTTTTCAATCCTAGTGTCATGAACTAAATGAATTTATTATGAAGCTACAATTCTTATTTCCGCATTCTGTTCAAGAATTGCAGGTTGTGAAAGTTGCTAAAATGGCCACAAATATAAATATTTTTCTTAATAATGATTCCAAGTGGAAAATCGAATAGTTGAATGGTCCAACAATTTATTGATCAAGTTGATGATTCAGAAATCATATATTTTGTTAGGAACTTGAAGTTCATAATCGAGTCACTTCTCGAAACGTTTAATGTCAGAAGAACAATTAATTTTGTTGTGCTTCGCACAGTTCTTCGATGCTATGCTCAAAGGTCAGATACTTTTCAGATGTTGTTATTAATATGTGTACATAATTTGTGTTGATTCAGAGATAATAATATTTTTTGACAATATTTTTTGAAACTGGGAAAATAAGTGAAAGTTAAAAATTCTATGAACAATTCTACGAGTGTTAATATTATGTAAAAATTCAACCAGTGAACTACAGTATTTCCAGTAAAGACAATTAAATTTGAACTGGATTTAATCATAAATAATGGATATAATTTTGGAACACAGTCTACAGGACTGATAATCAGACTTGTGTCTCCAAAGATAATTGTCCAATGTGTTGGAAAATTTCTGTACATTGTGTAAATAGTAATGTGGGTCGCCACACATGAATGATGCTGCTTTGAGCATTTTATTTTGCAGTCAATTTTAAATTCAGAATAAAATGAGATAATTTTACATGATGTGTTATGCCCAGTTGAATCTCCTTCTATCCTTATTGTTGCATTGAGCCAAAAATCAGTAAAGCATTTTTTCATTTGATGTCGTTTTTGCGATTAGCTTTAACCCATCTGGCGCCCCGGGATATTTTGACTCTCGTGCTGACTGATTCTTGGTAAAATGCATATTGTTTTAGATCCCTTATTTGGGGGTAGCAGGATCTAAAACGGAAGAGTTATTGTGTTGATTTAGAAGGAAATGTCTAAAAGGGGGTAGCTTCCCGTAGTCGGGCAAGCTGACCAGTGTAGAGTGTTGTTTTAGTGTTGGGGTGCTCCTATAAATGATGTAGGAGTACTTTGGGGGATGGCACTCAATGCAAGGGTCACTGTGCTGGGCGTCCAGCTGGCTGGTTAGATAATCGACTTGTACGCGTCAGCTATATGGCGCGGGCCGCTCCTCGCAGGCAGGCCGGTACGGGAATACGATGATGTTTGCACTAGCAAGTAGCTGGCTACTATAAGTCACGTCTAATAGTGACGGAGAGTTCAGGAAGGGAGTTAGGGAGTAAAGAAACGTGTAGACAGTAATGCAGGTGTAAAGTACTGACCAAGTGTTTATTGGTCAGTTATAATGGATATGTGAGTCCCTTTTAAGGGATGTAGTGATGTCACAATGTGTACAAGCTTGTCTATACAAAGTGGGTGTAAGGTTACAAAGTTATAGGATTCTGAACACGTTCTGACTCACTCACCTGATGATACCGGCGTAGCCTTCGGCCGTCATACTGTAAGACTGATAATTGAGAGACCCTCTGACCTCCTTAAGACTCCCTTTTATATTCTTCGGCGCTATGCTGTCAGCATTGTGATGGCATAGCTGCCCTAGTTAATAGTGTGTCGATGTTTGTAGTGGTTATGCAAGGATTGGGCCAGCTTTCCAGAATGACAAGCTGTCCTTGTGGTATTGATAGATGTTGGTCTGGCTTTACAAGGATTGCCAGTTAGGAGATTTAAATAGATGATGGGGGGCTGGTCTCCAAGGGGTGCATACCCCTGGGGTACTGTACAAGCCTCTTTCCCTATTTAGTTCGCGTCCCCGCGAACGGGAACGGAACTTGGGGTTGGGATGTTGATGTTATAGATGTAGTCGATGTGGTTGTTTTTGAAGTCCCCTCGTATCTCCTGTAGATGTCTTCCTCGTCGTCGTGATGTCGTGCTGATGTGTGTGCGTGAGATCAGCTCGTGTTCAGTGGGGAGGGTTATGGGATATACATATATACATAACATTGACATCGGCATAAAAATATTGCAACAGAAATTGACATTGGCATAAAAATATTGCAACAGAAATTGACATTTGCATAAAAACATTGCAACAGAAATTGACATTGGCATAAAAAATATTGCAACAGAAATTGACATTTGCATTTTGGAAGTTTGATGGAGAGAAAAAAAATACATGGTGCTGATGGTACATTGTTGTGCAGGGAGGAAAAAAACCCAGGGCCGAACGGATGATTGCGTCGTCCGCCCTTCTTAGGGAAAAAGTGCTCCCTGCAATAAGAAAGGTAGAAGAAAATAGAAAAATGGGTGTTCCAGGGTATAATTTAAGGGAGATATTCAAAAGACATTTATTGGTTTGGGATAAAACGGAACGCCCTGACAAATGGGGAAGTTAGAAGAAAGAAAATTGAAAGAAAACAAATCACAGACATTGTGTACATGGAATCTTGATAAACAAACAAAAATATATAGTGTTTAATGTACTATGTTGCGATTCTGACATTTAGGAATATTGTCGCTTTCCAGTGGAATAATTGCCCGTGGGCGCATGAATTTGTATGAAGTTTACCCTTGAATAAATTATTAATTACAGTGGTCTTATGACTAGTGGAATAATTTGTATGAAGTTTATCCTTAAAATTATTAATTACAGTGGTCTTATGTCTAACTTAAGCGCGCTAATCCCTTATAATTCTAGTTTTTGTTAGGTACCTCGCGTGCACGCTACCCGCTTGTACGTACGCTTGCCGTCTCACGGCTGATCCTGTACGGCCACTTCTTGGTACGGTATAGTGGTCGTACCGCTTGCCATGTATTCTTAATACCTAATCTGTGAAGCATCCTCTGTGGGTGAATGCTTTCACACTTGACAATGAGAGTCGCCGCCACAAATCGGTTGCGCCCTCATTGTCGTAATCTGCGTCGCATTTTGACGCTCTATGTGTTTCTGTTTAGTTGATCTGCCAGCAAGCCTGGTATCCCACAGGCACCAGCCCTGCTGTGCAGATTTTTTTTTTTGGAGTGTGTAGCTGAAAAAGAAAATGTGGTGAGTGAGTGAGAGTGTGTTGGGATTAGTGCAAGTTGACGTACATAAAATAGAAAAAAATAGTACACAATCATGGCATGCCGTAAATAATATGACACTGCTATATGGTAGTGAAATTCCTGTCACCAGTTTCCTGTATCTGGTGACAATGCCTGGGAAAAAATGGTGAGGTTTAGAAAAAACATATTAGTATGACATATTCTCTATGTCGCTTCCTGTGCCATTGTTTTTACTGGCTGAAGCTCTTCTTTCTCTGAAAAAAATAGCATGATTAATGTTAATTTGCTGCATGGCCGGGCTTACCCTATACGGTGCCGTAATGTCGTTTCTGAATGTGTATTTGGTCTTACCCCGGTAGCGGAATTGTGGTTACCGGGTGCCGATATATTCCACTTTGATTATACCTATTTTACTATATTATATATTATCCTAGGTTCTAGTTTATTGTCGGACTTACCCTGATGACGGGTTTGGCGGTCATCAGGAGCCGAAATATTCTACCTTAATCTATTGTATTATCGGGCTTACCCTGGCAACGAATTTGGGTCGCCAAGTGCCGAACGGCGTTACTTAACGTTATCTATCTTAATTATGGTCTAAAAAAATGCTATTTCTAAGCAGAAAGGGTGGCCTTAATCTACTGCCGAAAGATGCTGTGCTATTATTAGCAACAGCGTTCAGTAAATTTTCTTATCCTAAGTTGCGTACCAAAGTGCAACTGTGTTATAACTAAAATTTCGACCAGGGCGATCGCCTGAGGCAATTTACTTCCTCAGGACACCACTCGTACGAGTCCTAGAAACACCGGTTGTCTCTAGGGTCGCCGAATTCCGCCCCCTTAATTCTAGATGTCGACACTTATCATTAGTACTAACCTAGTCGCAGGCGGCTTACGGTGCCACTAAGCAAACCGTTTCGCCCGCTGTACCTTCCTGGTCATTACCGTTATCGTTCATCGTTGTCGTAGTTGGGCCGCCCACTTAACCCTTATGAGGTGCTCGCAATGCCCCTCTCTTAATGCCCATTGGCTGCCCGATGCGTCGCCATTTATGTGGGCATTGGACATTGTCGTCCAATGGCATGATATTATCTTCGCCTTCATTGGCAATCGTAGTCTGCTTTTCGCAGTAATATTCCTCTTCGCCTTTATCGGCCGCAGTAATATGCTTTTCGCAGTATAAGAATCTCTTCGCCTTTGTCGGCCGCAGTAGTATGTTTTTCGCAGTAACATTTCACTCCAACGCACAGGAGTCTTGCTTCCCGCTATAGAAGCCCTAATTACTTAAATTTAACTAGAAGTCTAGTCATAATGGGGTCGTCTCTAGGGTCATCCCCTGAGTCCGGCGCGGAGTGAGCTATTTCTCCCACCATCCTCAGAAAGACTTCCCTGCAGGTCTTGGCGTCGCTGACCGTGGCATAGAGTGGGTGTAGCATCCCTTCCTCCCAGGGGAAGTTGAGGTGCACCTAGGATTCCAGAGCTTGCCCGGCCAGGCCGCGAGTGCCTTAACCTTACGTGGTTCGTCTGTTTGGTCTGGTCGTGGAGTTAAGTAAGGTCACTGAGCTGTTGAGCCAACTGGGGTAAGGGTCCACATCACCTTCCCCACTCTCAAAGTGTGGTGCCTTTGGCCTTCGGCTTGTGCCGCTATCATCCATCAGAGTGTTTCAGATTCCTTTACCTTTAAAAATTTATGGGCGTAACCTTTGTAAATAGTTTAAAAATGTAAAATGTAAAATATTCCAAGTGTTGTGGGGTTATAGATCTTCTAAGTACATAGACTACTTCTGGTCTACCATTGCTACGTCAGCTTTCCAGCGATAATGCTCTGTTAACCCTTTATGGAGGTGTTAGTAGGGTCTATGACGTCAGATACCCTGTTATTAGGATCTGGGGGTAGTTATTTGTAGAGTGGGCTGAAAGCATGGTAGGAAGAGGTTATGCATCTTTGGGCTCAAATAAATGGTGGCCTTGAGCCGGTAATGCTACTAGGATTGCTCCTACAATGAGTGGATTGGGGCAGGTAATTCCCGGGATTGCAAAAATATGAAAATTCCATGCAGGTTTGATAGTAATACCCCTGGTAAATGGATGGGATACTCATGCATGTATCTGGATATGAGACGTCTGCACTCATGTACGGATAGGTGTAGGTCGAGGCATAATACTAATATATTCCTGTCATGCGGGAGTATTTAATTAACAAAGAATGGTTAATATATATAATTGTGGCCTCATCTCTCATTTGGAGATGCGCATTATGCTTGTTTAATGTTTGCCGACCCACCCCTAATACTCAGGTGGTAGCATCGTGATCCAAGGCGTAGTAGGCCTCCTCTTTAGACGCATGAAGTCTATCAACCCCTTGTGTATACTCTGTAATGTAGTGTAGCTGTTTTGGTCGTGTTCAAGTGTCTGCGTTGGTTATGTTGGACGTGAGAAGGTTATTGGAAGGGAGTAAGGTGGTACGCTGGTAGCCTGTTCTCCTGTCATCCTCCCTTGGTCCATGTTGGCTTTCTATCCGCGCCTTGGGATAGTAAAGCTTCACGACCTAATCTGGTCTGCCATTTGTAGTGTGAATGTGGCCAGTGGTCGTAGTGCGACTGGCCATGTCCTAATCGCCTGGAATGATTTATTTTAGGAATAGAATCGCGAAAAGAAGTCATTGGGGGGGGGGGAGGTCTTGTTCCCTCAGAGTCCCTGTCTGTGTTCGCTTCTAATTAGTGAGCGCGTGTGTGTGTGCCTATGTTCCGCTACACCACACGGGCGGTTGGTCTGTTATAGACTAAGTCCTAATATGTATCGCGTGTATGGGCAAGAGGCGCTTTGCGAACGTGCTCCTGTGGGTCCACGATAAGTTTCGGTCTGTCACGTCTGTCTATTGCTAAATGTCATAAATGTTTTAGCAGTGTTAAAAAAATGTATGGTGTTATAATTGTTTTGCGTTCGTAATTTCATGGTCAATGTCGATAAACAATAGTGTCTTGTCACCAGCGGTATTGCAATGTGACGAAGTCAGCCAGTCAGCAGTTTGTATGTGTAATGTCAGGCTGGGATGTTATGTAAGTCATCCGCCGGCATGTGCTTTCCTGCACGTATGCCATGTTGTTATTGTTCTAAATTCCTGCCGGACTAATGTGGCAATCCGCCCTAATTAGCTAGTGGTGTTGTGTGGCCCTTATTTCATAAGACTTTTGTCTTACGAAATTTCTATGCCTGTGTCTGGGAAATATATTTTTTATGTCTGGTGTAATTTGAAATTTTATGCCCGGTTTTTGGCCGAAGGAAATGTAGTATTATCTGGTTGTGTGGTTGTATGGGCTAATTTCAGTGTGCTTGGAAGCCTGGATAGCTGTTTTCCTGGTGTCCGATTTTCGCTGGGATTCGAACCCGTGACCTTATGTCATTCTCTGTGTTCTATGTTTGTGTTGTGTTTCAGGGATTGGGGTGTCCCCAGTGTGGTTTTTGCTTGTGTTTCTCGTACCAAAAATACCGTTGGCTAGTTAGTTTTTGGTACGAGTGTGGTGTGTGATCATGGGTTCGGACCCGGGGTGCTGTAAAGGCTTGTTACGACGGTATTTGTGCCGTCCATATTATGGCACGTTCCCCGTGTATGTGCAATGCGCAAATGAAAGTACGCATACCTGTGCAGAGTTTGTATGTTTTTGATTTCCCCTCGTAGTGTAATTTGAGGATCTGTGGGGTTCTAGACTTGGCTTAAATGATGGCGTGTGTTCTGCTGTGAGAGCTGGTAGTATATTGCTGTCTGTGAGCGTGCAGGTTATTCATGAGACCTGTGTTATCGCTGAGTGTGGAGGTATTGGATTACAATGTCATGCGTGCTCACTTGCTACTTGTTTCGATAATGCTGTGTGTCCGGCACGTGTGTCTAATCGGCTTGCTCTCTGTGACTGTGAGTAGTGCCTTTCGCACTGTAAAGAAAAAAAGAAGGAAACTTGTAGTTTAACATGACCGTTAATCTGTAGATCATGAGCCATGGGACTTCCGTTTTACGTGGAATCCACCCCACAGGCCATGGCATTTCACTTCGAAAGTCTCACATGCATTGGCCGCACTGTAAAAGAACCTCTCACTACTTACATTTGTGTCCCCAATTTTTGTGTTACTTGTAACGTGGGTCAAGTATATTCCTATCCATTGTTCAAAATGTCGTTATACACGAGTGTCACCGGGCCGCTAGTCGCCTGTTTGGTGACTATGTGCCGGAGATGATTTTGTTGTTTTTCATTTATGACCATCTGTTAGTGGAACTGTCCCAATCTATTTTAGCTTCCTACTCTTCTATCCTAGGACTGGATAGCTACCCGACCTTATGTTCCTGGTATTCAGAAGGTTGCGGGCTTGGAGACCGTCTTTTCTCAGAGTAATTGTTTCTGGCGCCATTCTAGGCTGTGTCTCCGGGACAGTTCTGGTGAGTGTTAGGATCGTATCCCGGTTCGGTCAGTGAGGTCTGAAGGCTATTTCTTGGCCTTCTTTCCACGTCTGCCAGCGGGATCATTTCCTTTTCTTTTAGTAGTGTTTTACTGTCATGTGGCAATGTAAATTGATTGTGTGATTTCCAAAAATGTGCTGGGTTTCCCAAAGTCTGGGATTTTCATCCTACGGTGTGTTATCGCTTTAGCTTGCGTGTTGTTGTGGAAATGAGAAAAAAGTCATATTACAGGCAGTGTAACGTGTCACGTATGCCTATGTATGCGATATATATAGTTCAACTTGGCCAATTTTTCCTTCATCGGGCCTAATGACTGAGGCAGAGAAGAAAAAAAAATGAGCTATGCCCCGCTCCGTATTAAGAGAGCACTTTGAAAAGGTATAAAAGATATATTGTATGTTGCCTGCACCCTGCCTTATGCTGATTAAAGCGGGTTGCCCGATGGCGATAGTCTGTCAAAATTGTGTCGTAAACACTATGAAAAAATGCTTAAAAATGGTAAGTAGGTCCTGATCGTACTATCCACCTAGTAGGTGACGTTAGCACTATAGTAATCTAGTTACGTCTCAGGGAAATCTACCACTTTTGGGAAATAGTTTGAGATTCTTAATTCTTGTTACAATGAGGGCTCTCGCCCGTCACAAGGGAATCTATCAAACTGTTGGACCGGAACATAGAACAGTTAGTCATTTCTACCTGGAAAGACCCGCTTAAGCTCTATGCTGTGATTTTGTTGCTTAAGCTGTGTTCGGAATATCTCTTCCCGGCTTTAAGCCGCGTAGCTCACCTGATGGGCTCCTACTTGGCTTTGGATATTAGCACTTTACGTTATCCAAGTTATAATATGGACCCTATGTTCCGTAACCATTGATGGCCTGAGAAAAAAAAATGCTAGGTGCCCACAATAAAAATCAAGAAGGATTCAGAATTATAAATCTTTGGTTTAGCCATGTTGTACTGCATATAGATGCAAAAAAATGTACCGTTTATGTTAGTGAGTCTGTATGTATTTATTGGCGTATTTCCCCCGTGTAAACGAGCTTATGTGTGTCCCTAGTGGAAGTCGTTACTCCGGTCCGAGCGTCCTTGCTCGGAAAGGTGAAGGGTTCTGCCCTATTATGAGATTATAGGCCCCTGAAATCCACTGAGGCGCTTCTTTGCCATTTTTGGGGGATTTTGTAGCAAAGTAGGCCTGGGCCTACTTCCACCGTAGCGCGTGTCTGTAGGTTTGAGTGTGCCTGTTTTCGAGGGCCTAAATGCGCTCTGCGCTACCCTAGTAGAGTTTACGGGGATGTGTGTGTTTTTGCCTGAGTGGTTTTGTGGGGTAGGTAATAACACCTTTCCTGTACCCCGTGTACCGTGTGTGAGTGCGTGGTCACAATGTGCAGGCGTGTATCGTGCATGCTGAGGGCCTGGATGCAACACCCTCTTATGCATTCGCACCTGGGGTACTAATGCCGGTGTTCGCCTTCGTTCTAGCAAACTTTCCCTTTGAACTGATGGTATAGGCCGCTTAATTGCCTGTCTTTGCCCTGGCAATGTGGTGGCGTGTAGCCTGACCGCCTTCTGGCTTGTGGCCACGGCAGACTCCTGCCATTGCGTTTGCCTATCTGTGTGGGTGTATGTAGGCTGTATGTACTGTAGGGCGGGCTCTACGTCCTCAGCCCATGACGTGGTTACGTCCCTGGGGTACTGTACAATATGTGGTCGTGCGGACTCCGGTCTAAACGGGCACAATACTTCGCGTCGCCGCCATGTTGGATACGTGATCACCAGGTTATTTAAAGTCATTTAGGTGAATTTAAGTTCATAGCTGCTATGAACATTAAAAAAAACCAGTTTGATTGCTATAATGGATTGGTAGATATTCAGAGCCGTCCAAATATTTCGGATGGTCGCTATGTTGGATTGTTAAATGTATAGGCCATAGAGTCATGTACCATTAAAGGAAAAATATTTCGTATGTTCATTATTCAAACTTTCACTTCGATCGCGTGATTACGACACAAGAAATAAAAACTTAATTTTAAAATTCGCAAAGCCGCCATCTTGAGGTTATGACAACAATTGAACTAAATTAGATACCAGTGCATTATAATGTGTATAAACATTTCCTGTACCAGATTTCATTGCATTTGGAACATTAAATCGCGAGAAAGGTCTATTTAAAATTTTCAAATTCGCTTGGCCGCCATGTTCGTTTTGTAGTTAACCGGTTTTTGAAAGTCTTATAGATGAACTTCCAGTAGTGCCCTTTATCTCCGTACAAAATTTCAGGGTGATACCGCTAATAGTTTCAGAGATATAGAATGCCGGTGAAATATTTCGCACATCCGCCATCTTGTGGTTATGTAAACAATTGAACCAAGTTAGATGTCGGTGCATTACAATGTGTATAAACATATACTGTACCAAGTTTTATTGCGTTTGGTTGGTTAAATCGCGAGAAACGTCTATTTAAAAGTCGCAACTTCGCTTGGCCTCCATGTTGGTTTTGTAGTTACCAATTTTTCAAAAGTCACATAGATGAACTTCTAGTATTTCCCTTTATCACCGTAAAAAAACCAGGGTGATATCGGGAATAGTTTCGGAGATATTGAATACTGGTGAAATATTTCGCACAGCCGCCATGTCGGATTGGTGTGACGTAAGAAAATTTGAAGGGCACGGTCGGGGTCTCCCGGAATATTGATATGATCTTACAGAGTTTCATTTAAATCACTCCAGCCGTTTAGAATTTATTAGGGGGGACACACACACCTCACATACACACACTCACGCACACACACACGGACAAAAGGTGATCTCATAAGCCTAATTTTTCAAAATTGAAAATAGGCTAAAAAATGAGGAAAAAGTAGACTTATGAGATCGGGCAAATGTGTGTGTGTCTGTCTGTCTGTCCTTCTGTCTGTCTGTCTGTCTGTCTGTCTGTCTGTGTGTGTGTGTGTATGTGTGTCCCCCTATCAAAAATCGCAATTGAAATTTGAGCTCCGTGTTAGATATCTTGGAAGGTATGAATGGAAGCTATTTCAAAATTGGCACACGTATAGATAATAATATTGCAGTTTAATTTCCAGGAGGCCATACATGGCACTGTTGCCAAAATGATTATAAGCCTGCTGATAGGTCCAAATTGCAACTGCATATAACTTCTACACTATCAATTGGATTTCAAACAAATTTCGTATGTGCTATGTGTACATAAACAGATATGACTGAGCGTATTCTTAAGAGCCACCACGGCTGTCAACTGTTAATAAATGCTCTCAATTTCTTTAAAATCCAAATACCCATATATCAGAAAGTATGCAAGCCGACAGCTTTAAACTATGCACACGTATAGAACCTGACATTCTATATTAATTTGGAGTAACTTATATACGTCAGTGCTACCAACATGATTCTAAGCCTGCTGAGAGGTCCAACTTTAAATACATGTAACTTCTATAGGCTACTATCATTTGGATTTCAACCAAATTTCGTGTGTGCTATGTGTACCATAAAAGATATGACTATGCCAATTCTTAAGAGTAACCAGGGCTTCCAACTGTTAATAAATACTGTCTCTATTTTTGTTACCCTAATATCAATATATCAGGAAGTATGCAAGCCAATACCTCTAAACTTTGCACACGAATAATATCTGGCATTGTAGATTAATTTGGAGTAAATAATATAGGCCTACGCCAGTGCTGCCAACATGATTTTAAGCCTGCTGATAGGTCCAAATTTAAAATGCATGTAACTTCTACACTACCTAATGGATTTCATTCAAAATTGACACAACAATAGATAGTATTATTTCAGATTATTTCAGACCAATACATGCATGTCATTGTTGCCAACACGATTATTTGCGCGCTGTTAGATCCAATGTTTAACTCCATGTAACGACCATGCAATCCATTGGACTTCAACCAAATTTTGTATTCTGTACCTTACGAGATGGAACTAAGAATATATTCAGTCACCAGGGCTGCCAACTGTAGTGCTCTATTAGGCTACATTATGCCGGGTATACAGTATTTCGAACTAAGTAGAAATTTCGATATTACCAACTTAATTTCGTCATTATTCTAGATAGATCCATATAGATTAATCATTGGCATGAATCTTAAAATTTAAGAAAAGTAGGCTCTTTAGTTCGTCACGGAACTTCTTGTTTTATTTGTATTTGATTCTCACTGTTTACCATTTGTGACATATATTTGTGATTGGTGCTCCTGATACGAATAAAGAAAGAACCGAGGATTAAAAAAACAATTAAAAATGTCTTGATAAATACGCGTGAATTGGTGCCTGACGGCCCTGCAGAGGCGTAACTAGGGGTTGTTTCTGGTGGGGGATGAACTGAACAGTGGCATATCTAGGATCTGCTTCTGGAGGAGGATGAGCGGAGATAAATTGTAACTAATTGCGTTATAGATTTGTTGTTTTTTTGCTTTCTACTTTTTTCTTTTTGCTTTGTGTTTATTTGTGGGGGAGGGGAAAAGGGGGGGGGGGGGGTATTGTGTTTATTTTTCATTTTTTTCATTTTGTTTTCTGATTCGTCATGTGTTTCCTTTTGCTTATTGCTCTGTGCGGGAGGCATAATGAAAACAAACCTACACGTTGATACGTTTTATTCGCTCATCTCGGAAATGAACAGTTTTGTTGGACTAACATTAAATACATCATCATCATCATCATCTTCATTTCCCGGTCCCAGTCTCTTCCTGGGTCGAGTTGGTGGGTTGCTTGTCCCTCCTCCACTCCTTTCCTACTTGCAGTACATCTTCTGGTTTTCCTCCCTTTTTCTCTACACACCCCTTCACTGAATCCATCCATCTTTTTCGGGGTCTTCTCCGTGGTCTCTATCCTGTTAACTTTTCCAAAAATATTTTTTGTTGTACTCTCTCCTCACTCATTCTCATCATGTGTCCATACCACGTCAGTTTAGTTGTTTCTATCCTATCCTGGAGTTTCCAGATTCCTGTCCTTTTTCTAATTTCCTCATTCCTTACTCTATCTTTCTTTGTCTTTCCTTCGATGCTTCTTAGAAACCTCATCTCTGCTGCCTGCTTCCTACTCTCTTCCCTTTTTGTCGTCGTCCATGTCCCTGCTGCATATGTCAGTAACTTATGGGTTCAGAATAAGTTGTGTATAGGACCCTAAATACAAGTAAATAATAAATGTTCCCAATTACAAACGTACATAATCTAATCGTTTGCCAACAATCTGAATGTTTTTTTTTTCTTCAAAATATTTTTAGCCTATTTTTCGCATTTTGTAAAAATGAGGAAACAGTAGTCATGAAATCGATCCGGGAAAATGTGTGTCTGTCTGTCCGTCTGTCTGGCTGTGTGTGTGTCCCCTCCTATCAACTCCTAAACGGCTGCAGCAATCGAAACCAAATTTGGTATGAGTAAAGACCTATACCTGTATATCTCAAGGCCATATTTGAAAATGATATCTGTGCTACCAACTGCTGAAAAATCGCAATTGAAATTTCAGCTCCATGTTGTATATCATGGAAGGTATGCATGGGAGATATTCCTAGATTGGCACACATATAGCTAATAATATTCAAGTTTAATTTCCGTGAGGCCATACATGACAGTGTTGCCAAAATTATTCTAAGCCTGCTGATAGGTCCAATTTTTAAATGCATATAACTTCTACACTATCAATTGGATTTCAATCAAATTTCGTATGTACTATGTGTACGTAAACAGATATGAGTGGGCGTATTCTTAAGAGCCACCAAGACTGCCAACTGTTGATAAATGCTCCTTCTATTTCTTTTATCCAAATACTAATATAAGTTTATCAGGAAGTATGCAAGCCGACAGCTTTAAACTATGCACCTGAGATTCAAGATTAATTTCCAGTAACTAATATACGTCAGTGCTTCCAACATGATCCTAAGCCTGCTGATAGAACCAATTTTAAAATACATGTAACTTCTATACTATCAATTGAATTTCAACCAAATTTCGTATGTGCCATGTGTACTATAACAGGTATAACCATGCGTATTCTTAAGAGCAACCAGGGCTGCCAACTGTTAATAAATGCTGTCTCTATTTCTTTACCCTAATATCAAGATCTCAGAAGGTATGCAAGCCAACAGCTCTAAACTTTGCACACGTATAGTACCTGACATTCTAGATTAATTTGGAGTAACTAATTTACGTCAGTGCTGCCAACGTGATTCTAAGCCTGCTGATAAGTCCAATTTTAAAATAGGCTACATATAACTTCTATACTAACAAATGGATGTTGTCCAAAATTGGCACAACAATAGATCATACTATTTCAGATTGTTTATGAGCAACACATGCATGACATTGTTGCCAACATGATTTTACGCGCGCTGATGGATCCAATGTCTAACTACATGTAACGTCCATGCTATCCATTGGACCCCAACCAATTTTTGTGTTCTGTACCTTAAGAGATGGAACTAAGAATCTATTCGGTCACCAGGGCTGCCAACTGTATTGCTCTAGGCTATTAGGCTACATTATGCCAGGTACATTTCGAACTAATTAGAAATTTCGATATTAGGGCCTACAACTCAATTTCGTCATTATTCTAGATTAATCATTGGCATGAATCTTATATTTCAAGAAAAGTAGGCTCTTTAGTTCATCACGAAACTTCTTTTTTAAAATCAAATTACGTTTTTTCAAATTAATCACCCCCCATAGTTACGCCACTGTGGTCCTGTATAGGCCTAAGGACTTCTATGCATTTACAAGTAGGCTATCTACAGACATTACTACAGTCGGCATAATATCACTGTTAATCAATCAGTTTCTAGGCTACAAATGAACAAATGCTATGGTCTGATTATCACAATGCCCGACCTCCTAAAGGAAGTTACAACTAATCCATTATTCCACTGCCGTGTGTAAATACAATGGAAGGTGAGTAAGCTACCCCCTCCAAATTAAGCATTGAGGCCAGTTATTGTGATTAACTGCAAAATCAAAATAGGCCTACCTGATAGATGATACATAGATTCGTTGTTTTGTTTCCCCACATTACTGTCCATATAGTAGCAGTGTTTTAAAGACAACAGAGGAAATTAAAACTCCATACAATATTTCAAACTGGTTTTATTTGTTTTAGCAAGTAAATAAAATATTATGCAATTATATGACAAAAACTCAATGTAAAAACAAATATTGTACTGTGCTTTCTATATTATTCGGACTTATGTTAGTGTAAAATGACAGATAGCTCATTATGTGTTTTAATACCAACCAGTAGGCCTAGACTACTGTGCGGGGTTCATTACCAGAATTTAAATGAAAAATTAACTACAAACTGGTTGGCACATCACCATGATTAAAAACTTGGATTACTGCACAAAAGTATATTTTTTGCTTCATTTATCTCATTACTTGCAGCATGCACATATTTGAACGCTAAAATACAGTGTTCTGTTGCTTTTATTTGCTCTTTATTTAAATAGTGATTGAAATTATTATTAGTATCATTAGCACCATAATTCATAAATCAAACGTGTGGGTAATATGACACACTATGCCATTATGTGATACCATCAGTGAAACAATGCAACAGGCCTGCATTCACTCTGGGGATAGTACAGTACAGAGGTAGGCTTACCACACGTCCGGGATCAGCCCGGACAGTCCTGGATTTTTAGTGCTGTCCGGGGTTTGAGAATTTTCTGACTGCCGAGGATTCCAGGGGAAATAGATATCTCCTGATGATCTACGACGTGAAAATGGTAAGTAATCTCTAAAACAAAAGTTTTTGTTACTGAAATTCCTCGTCAGAGAGCACTGATTTAAATTACTGTTCCCAACTTCGTACCAAGAATGAAATATGTTGTTGCCAAATTAGGGATAGTGAGAAATAAGGAAAGTCTCCCTTATATAAAGCTGGAGGTTTGTCTGTCTGTTTGTTTGTTTGTTATTTATACAAATCTAGCCTACACCTCAATATTGAACAAAATTTTAACTTACCGGTAGGCCTACTTATCTATTAGACCCAGTGGGTTTCACTGTCTGCTTGAAAAATGGACAGCACTCTCCATTCCCTATATGTAGGCGCTTTGGAACATTGGCAAAATGTCGTAGAAGGACCAAAACCAGGCTCATTTTACTCATCCCAATGCAAGAAACAAACCTCGGTTGACAGAAAGGAACCCGAAAACCAATGTTTAAAGGCCCTAAAACAAACCGTTATCGAGATATTTTAAAATTGAATTCCCGTTCAGGGAATATTAAGATTTAAATGAGTATATTGAAGGCTGGCAATGCAGAGTGCATCACGCTGCCCACGCCCCTAGCGTGCATTGTTAGGTGGGAATCTGTATTCCGTGAGTGGATGTTCGTTACAGAATGTAAACTTTCGAAATGAAGTGCGATTCCTTTTAGGTAGTGTTCCAAAAACCATGTCAATTCTTCGTTTTTTTGTTCTCTTTTTTAGAAAAGCGAGCGAGAACTACGACCCTATTACCGTACTGAATGCATATTGGAAGGTTAAACTAATGAGGGTATTGTAGCTCCATCAGTTTATATGATTAAGTGTGAGTACTGTCTTATGGAGTTTTATGTTAATAATACTCCATTACTTTCTACATATCCCTAAAATGCAGGGTGATGCCGAGGAGCGCAGTCCAATTCGGCCAGTTAATTACACTGATAAAATCGGACAGACTTTTCTGGCCAGCATGATCTGCCCCCCTTTGATAATTCATAGTCCAATTCGGCCAGCGATAGCTCATTAGCAACCTCCCCTACCTTCCCCCACTCTGCAGCCAACACACACCATACTGTACATACGTTCCAACCTTTCCTCATTAAACTGTTGGAGGGGAGGTGACTCTCAGTTTGACGGTCCCAGGGGGTTCAAAAACACACTAAGATTAAGAATAACATTTTAACTGCCATTTCCTAGTTAAATTCAAGTATATTTTAATGAGAGTAGGTAATTGTGTAGTGAATAAAACAGGATTCCTTCTATGAATCCTCTGTAAAACTGTCGCCATATTTCAGTTTGATGGAATAATTTTTTAAGAGTCATTTTCATTCATTTTAGTAGGTTTTTTTAGATGACATTTAATTGAGCATTATATGTCCGCCTCGTTACGTAGAGGCTATCACCGCGGAGGCCCGGGTTCGATTACCGGCTCTGCCAAGAAATTTAATTCTGATTTGAGGGCTGGAACGGGTTACACTCAGCCTCGTGAGGTAAAACTGAGAGGAGGAGGAGGGTTCGTACCACCTCCGCAGGGCTGCCTCCTTCCCAATCCTCATCTTAATTACAACTACACGCAATAATACAGCCATCACAATAAGACAAGTTATCAAACAAATTCCACACACACACACAACCAAGTACACGGGGTTACATGACGACGATGTCGCAAAGCCCCTCAATGAATCAACAATAATGGTCTAACAAACCCGTGGTTGGGAGCACCCAAACATCAAGCCGACTACAACCCAGTTCATAGCCTACAAATTGTGGGGGACGAATAACCTGCGCGACGACACCCTTAGCCACATCACCTTGATTTTAGATCATGGACCACTACTTCTCATATCTAGCAGGTACTTAATTGTCCTCACGAGGCTTTCCTTCTCCTGATGCAGAAGTGAGAATAGGCGGGTTTGATTCCTACCTCAGCCATGCTGGAAGTGGTTTTTCATGGTTTCTCATTTGTATTCCAGGCAGATGCCTAGATTGTACCTAAATTAAGGTCATGGCGCCCTTCTAACCATATCCCAGCCAAATTACAAGTACACAATAGTACGCTACAGCAGTTACAATAACACAGATTATCAGACAGATTCCACATACACCAAAGTACACAGCACTACATGATCGCCAAGCCTTCAAAATGAATAATCGACAATTGTTTCCAGCCCTCAAATCAGATGTTAAGTATGACTGTCTGCATTGCTCAGCGGTAACGTTCTTGCCTACTGATCCCAAGGCTGCAGGATTGAATCCTGGCACAGTCACTTGACATTTGTGGGTGCGTAATTGCGATGGTTTACTGGCCTTTAAAGATCTTCGGGAGAAAAATCCGGCACCCTGGCCATAGTAGTTAAAAGGGACGTAAAACCAATAACATTACATAGATCTTAAGTTTCTGGCTGGAATCTAATCCAGTGCCTCCTCGGTAAGAGGAAAGCGTGCTATCCATACACCACGGGGGACAATAATAATTAAAATAGTAATAATAGTAATAATAATGCAACGGGTTTAAGGTAACTTTTAACTGATGTGGCCTTTTAAAAGAATTAAGGCATGTTTTTTTTTTCAGTGAATTGTGCAATTTGTACAGCCCTGGATGGCAGAGTGTTTACAGGAAATCCCAGAGCAAGCGGGTCATTCTGCAACAACAAATAAGTTACCTTAGATTTTGGGTTTTCACAGTGTTAGTGGTGGGGGACGGAAGGGAGGATAATTTCAGCGGAAGAACCAGAACTTGGCCTGGGGCAACTGGCGAAAAAGGACTGTTGGATGGAATGACAAGATAAGAAAGATCCACTCGGAAGATTAGCTGGCTCAATTCGTCAATACCCATACCGAGCTAAGCTAATGGATTCTCTCCGCGGGGATCAATTAGGAAAATCCTAACTGGAGAAGTTACCTGAGGCGCGTTTTACTGCCCCCCACTCCAAACTGGACGAGAAGGTAAATATTGTTACGTGCCACCCCCTAGTGGCACTTTTGTTAACTGGATTACGGTGGGTAGAAAGCACAACACAGGATGTTCCTTTAAAGAAATATTAATTTTATTGCGGCCAGAAAGATACACTACTCATCAGCAAATACAAGCAATTGGAACCTTACTCCAGTTTCCTCAAGTCTCTTGCTTATGGAGAGCACTTGCTCCCTTTACACTTGCCAAAAGTTAATCCTCTCGCTAATGAGTCTGGTGGCCTTGACAGAACTACATGCAACTCTTCCTTTTGTACACAAATTGCAGTTACTTACGATAGCCTTCTACACGCTGCTTCGCTGTTCACGAGCTGGGAAACAATGTCACTGGATTTCGTAACTCGCAAGGCACTTCATCACAATATCTCTGACGCTCAGTGAAATCACACTCACTCAAAACACAGGCAGTCCCCTGTATGCTTCTCACTTCCTCGCTGTCAAGAGAAACGGCTTCACTAGGGGTTTCGCAAGTCACCACACTTCTGTCGCTCAGGATAAACGCTCGCACTAGCTCGTAAAACACAACAACAACTGCTTGACAGGTCGCTCTTATATAGCAGGCCGGTGACTCAATAAATGCTTCTAGACCCATCCAGGGTTCACGGCTTCTCGAGGTTTCCTTCGCTGGCTCAGTCACGAATATTCTGGACCATCCCTTTGTCCTAGTAGTCCTGTTGCATAAGGCGCACGGAATACACTGAGGCAGAGCAGCCCAGCCCTGGGGCAGTTGTGACTCATGCGGCGAGCGATGAAACAAACTCACAGCCGTAACACCACCCCCTTCCTAAGAGGCTGATCGTCCCGATCAATCATTGGTCCGTCTGTGTCCCTCCGTAGGCTGCCAGGCGATCTCGATGCACGATCTTCATCTTCGCCCTCGGGCTCCGCTGGATCCTGTAGACGACATCGTTGATTCGTTTCACGACTCGGTACGGGACCTCCCAGGACTTCTGCAGTTTGGATGACAGGCCTTTCTTCCGTAATGGGTTGAAGAGCCAGACCAGGTCGTCCTCGTGGAATCCTCCGGCATCAGTCTGCTGGTCGTATCGGGTCTTCATTCGGTCGGTCTCGATCCGCAGTTTCCTCCTCGCGAAAGCGTGCACGCCCTCCAATTGGTCGACCAGTTCTTGACAATACTGGCTTACCGGGACCGGATCATTCCCAGGTCGGCCGAAGGCAAGATCGACAGGTAGACGGAGTTCCCTCCCAAACATGGCCCGGGCTGGTGTGCACCTGGTGGCTTCATGCACGGCGGCGCGGTAGGCCAGGAGAAATAGTGGAAGATGTTTGTCCCAATCCCTCTGGTGCTCGCTGACGACTATTCGGAGATGGTTCTCGATGGTGCGATTGAATCGCTCTACCATCCCGTCGGACTGAGGGTGTAGCGGCGTTGTCCTTGTCTTCCGGATTCCCAGCAGCTGGCATAGGTTCTGGAACATCTGCGACTTGAAGTTCCTCCCTTGGTCAGAGTGCAGCTCCAGGGGTACTCCGTACCGGCTGACGAATTCCTTCACCAGGGTCTCTGCGATCGTCGCGGCTACTTGGTTAGGGAGCGCATACGCCTCCGGCCATTTGGTGAAGTAGTCGCTGACGACCAATATGTAGCGGTTCCCTGCCTTGCTTAACGGGAATGGTCCAGCAACATCGATGGCCACTCTCTCCATGGGGCCGCCCACCTTGTAGGTCTTCAGTGGACCCCGTCGTCTTCGTCCTGGGCCCTTGCTGGCTGCGCAATCGTGGCAACTCGCGCAGTGGTTCTCCACGTCTGTTCGGCACCCGATCCAGTAGAACCGCTCTCTCAGCTTCTCTAGGGTCTTCTTTATCCCTAGTTGTCCACCAGATGATCCTCCATGAACTTCCTTCAGGACTTCCCCCGTCATAGCCTTAGGAACGACGACTTGTTCCCGAGATGTCTCGCCGTCGGTGCTCTCTCAGGTACGGCAGATGAGGCCATCCCTTACAACCAGCGAGTCCCACTGCGCCCAGTAGGACTTAAACTTTGGGCTGCAGTCACTCACAATGTTCCACCCGGGTCTGGGGACACAGGCCCTCTTCCATTCGGCTATCAGTCCCAGGTCATCATCTTCTGCTTGTGCCCGCGTGAAAGATTCGCGGCTCCAACTCCCCTGAAGTTCCACGGTAGTCCTTCCGCACTGTATCCCGGTGTTCTCCTCTCTTCTGGTACAGAAGGTGCAGTCTTCGGGGCACGGTCTTCGTGACAGGGCGTCGGCGTTAGAGTGAAGTTGGCCTTTCCTGTGCTGGATCTCAAAGTCTTACTGTTGAAGCCTGTATAACCACTGCGCGAGTTGACCCTCGGGCTGCTTGAAGTTTTGGAGCCAACGCTGGGATGCATGGTCGGCCCTGATGAGAAATTCTTGCCCGTACAGGTACTTGTGGAAGTGTTCAATGGTCTTCACGATGGCGAGCAGCTCCTTCCTGGTGACGCAGTAGTTCCTTTCTGGCTTTGACAAGGTCTTGCTGAAGTAGGCCACTACTCTCTCCTCGCCGTCCACTACTAGCGACAGGATTCCCCCTATGCCAAAGTCGCTGGCATCGGTATCGACGATGAACCTTGTTCCAGGTCTGGGGTAGGCCAGAATAGGCGCGGTGCACAGAGCCTGCTTGAGTTGTTCGAAGGCACTGTAGCATTCTGCTGTCCTCGTGAAGAGTTGGTCCTTCTCAGTCAGTCGATGTAAAGGTTTGGCGATGTCGGCGAATCCTTTCACGAAGCGACGGTAATAAGTGCAGAGTCCCAGGAAGCTTCGGAGTTGGGACTTGTCCTTCGGAACTGGCCACTCCCTCACAGCTGCGGTCTTCTCTGGGTCGGTGCGCACCCCCTTCTCGGAGACGATATGCCCAAGGTACTGGACCTGCTTCTGGAAGAGCAGACACTTCTTGGGGGCTCAACTTCAGCTGGGCAGCCCGTAGCTTCATCAAGATCTCCTTCTGGTTGCTGTAGTGCTCCTCGAAGCTTCTCCCCAGCTTCTCCCAGACGTCGTCTAGGTAGACCAGGCAGGTCTTCCAGTGTAGTCCCCTGAGAATGGACTCCATTAGCCTTTCGAAGGTCGCAGGGGCGTTGCACAGACGGAATGGCATGACGGTGAACTACCAGAGGTCGCTGCCCACAGTGAACGCCGTTTTCTCGCGGTCCTTAAGGTGGACCTCCACCTGCCAGTAGCCACTCTTCAAATCCAAGTTGGAGAACCATCTTCACCCTGATATGGTGTCCAGCGTGTCGTCGATCCGGGGTAGAGGGTAGCTGTCCTTCATCGTGACGTCGTTCACACGCCTGTAGTCCACGCAGAACCTGGTGGAACCGTCCTTCTTCTTCACTAGCACGACCGGAGATCTACAAGGACTATGTGATGGCTCGATCGTCCCTTGCTCCTTCATCTCTTCTACCATCCGGTCGACTTCGTCTTGCTTGGCGAGCGGAACACGTCGGAATGGGGCCCTAATCTGTGCTCTGTCCCCAACGTCGATTCTGTGCTGGACCAAGCTTGTCCTGCCGAAGTCTTTGCTCCCCAAGGAGAAGACGTCCTGGAATTCACGTTGCAGGACCTGAAGTTGGGGTGATTGTTCCTCGTCTAAATGGTCCTGGGATCCTTGGTACAGCTTCTGTAGTTCTTCTGGCAGTGCGCGTCTTCTTCGGTTGTCCGTCTGCAGGTGTCAGTCTGTAGTATCTGTGATGCGGGCAATCCAGGTAACGGGCTCGCAGACTCCTAGGTTGGTGTCCCGGTGAACCGTAATGTCGTAGTCATTCAGGTTGGACAGGCGGACTTACGGCCGAGACGTCGTGTTGATGAGGGTCTTGGCAACTAGCAATCCTTTTGTCTGGATGTCCTCATATTTTGGCTCGATGACAGCCGCCACTCCCTCAGCAGTTCCGTCGAAAATTACGACAGCGCTGACCTCCGTCCTGGCGGGAACGTTGACGTCTTCTCTCAGCCTTACTCGTCGTGCAGTGACGGCCTCGTGTGCTGGTTGTAAAACAAGTTCCTCACTTCCGAAGTGCAGAGTGTTGGTACTCAGATCCAAGATGATGTTGTTCTGGTCCAGGAAGTCCAGTCCGATGATCAGTTCGTTTGATACGTCAGCCACAAGCACTGGATGCTTTATCGCCCGTCGACCAAAGACGAACTCCAGTGATGCTTCGCCATGCACCGGTGCTGTCTCTCCGGTCGCGGTTATTAGCTGGAGGTTCCTTTGTGTGGGTTGCACTCTCCACTTGGGGATCACGGTGGGACTGACGATGGTCCTCGATGCTCCCGTGTCGATAGGCATGGGCCAGCTCTCTCCGTTGACGACTCCGTCGACCATCAGGCTGCTATTATCCCTCCGTAACTGCGTCACACGAACTTGGAGTGCCGGGGCTTGACAACTGTCACAAGCCAACCTTTGCCCCCCAAGGCTGGCTGATACTTGCCTTCCTGGGCCGTGCGGCTTCCCTACGACTTAACTGTCCCGACGGAAACCCTTGGCGGCGGCGATCAACGCATTCCTTGCTCAGGTGGCCTCTCTTACGGCAGGTCCAGCAGGTCGGTAGTCCTCTTCCGGGCCGCCTCTCCGGATGTCCTTCGGCTACGTTTTTGTTGGTGGTAATGCGATTCTTGAAGAACCGGCCTGGCGCCTCCATCAGTTCATTGGCCAGGGGCTTGGTCTTGTCGGCATTGGCTGGTTCGTCGACGTCCACCTGACGCACCCGCTCGCGCATTCTAGATACCTGCTTTGCCGTCTCGAACTCAAGTGCGTGGCTCAGCGCATCTGCCAGGGTCTTATTGCGCGCAAATCGCAGCGCCTGTTGAGTGTCCGAGTCCCGTAGCCCGTCGGTGAAGGCCTGCGTCGCAATCTGTTCCAGAAAGTCGGTCGGCGCTGTTGGATAGGCGAGCCTTACGAGTCGTGCGATGTCCATCTCGAACTCCTGCAAGGTTTCCGCGTTCTTCTGTACCCGGGTCCGGAGCTGCATCTGGTAGGCCTGCTGAAGATGGCTATCTCCATATCGCGACTCCATATGGGCGATCAGTGAAGCGTAGTCCTGGGATCCAGTGGGGATGGCCTGAAGGACGTTAAGGGCGTCACCTCTCAGCCTACAATGAGAGCTGTAGCCTTTTATGTGTTGTTCCAGTTATTTATGGAACAGGCCGCCTCGAACTGACGTAAGTAGGTGCTCCACGGGACCTTTCCGTCGAAGGTTGGGGGCGTCAATCTGCTACGTCCCGTTCCTGATATTCCCGGTGTAACAGTGGGCGGGCGTTGGAGCAGCTCGGCAACTTCCTCTCGTAGAGCGTTGAATTTCTCTTCCACCACCGGCAGTGGGCGTTGGCGCAGCTCGGCAACTTCCTTTTGTAAGGCGTTGAATTTCTCCTCCACCCCCATCAGCGGGCGTTGGCACAGCTCGGCAAATTCCACCTGTAAGGCGTTGAATTTCTTTTCCACTGCTGCAACTTCCTCACGTAGGCCCTGTTCTAATTTCCTTTGGCCCTCCTCTAATTTCGTCAGCAGACACTCTTCCAGATTTTCCTGGCCATCCAGAAATTTGGCGGTTAGGTCCTCTGCTAACTTATTCTGGCCGTCCTTCAGGTCCTCTGCTAACTTCTTCTGGCCATCCTCCATCTTCTTCTGGCCGTCTTCCATCTTCTTCAGGTCATCCTTCAGGTCCTTGGCTAATTCCTTTTGGCCGTCCTCCATCTTCTTCTGGCCGTCCTCCATCTTCTTCTGGCCGTCTTCCATCTTGGCTTCCATGCCACTTAACTTTTCTAGCAATGCTGCCAATTGCGCCTCCATTTTAGTTGTTTGTCTTGTTAAGGGCATGCACTCACAGGAAATTTTGAGAAAAACGACCTGCTCGGGTTTTGAAATCAGGACCGTCAGGTGTAGTGCTTGAGTTCGTAATCCCACTTCTGACACCAGTTGTTACGTGCCACCCCCTAGTGGCACTTTTGTTAACTGGATTACGGTGGGTAGAGAGCACAACACATGATGTTCCTTTAAAGAAATATTAATTTTATTGCGGCCAGAAAGATACACTACTCATCAGCAAATACAAGCAATTGGAACCTTACTCCAGTTTCCTCAAGTCTCTTGCTTATGGAGAGCTCTTGCTCCCTTTACACTTGTCAACAGTTAATCCTCTCTCTAATGAGTCTGGTGGCCTTGACAGAACTACATGCAACTCTTCCTTTTGTACACAAATTACAGTTACTTACGATAGCCTTCTACACGCTGCTTCGCTGTTCACGAGCTGGGAAACAATGTCACTGGATTTCGTAACTCGCACGGCACTTCACCACAATATCTCTGACGCTCAGTGAAATCACACTCACTCAAAACACAGGCAGTCCCCTGTATGCTTCTCACTTCCTCGCTGTCAAGAGAAACGGCTTCACTAGGGGTTTCGCAAGTCACCACACTTCTGTCGCTCAGGATAAACGCTCGCGCTAGCTCGTAAAACACAACAACAACTGCTTGACAGGTCGCTCTTATATAGCAGGCCGGTGACTCAATAAATGCTTCTAGACCCATCCAGGGTTCACGGCTTCTCGAGGTTTCCTTCGCTGGCTCAGTCACGAATATTCTGGACCATCCCTTTGTCCTAGTAGTCCTGTTGCATAAAGCGCACGCAATACACTGAAGCAGAGCAGCCCAGCCCTGGGGCAGTTGTAACTCATGGGGCGAGCGATGAAATAAACTCACAGCCGTAACATCACTCCCTTCCTAAGAGGCTGATCGTCCCGATCAATCATTGGTCCGTCTGTGTCCCTCCGAAGGCTGCCAGGCGATCTCGATGCACGATCTTCATCTTCGCCCTCGGGCTCCGCCGGATCCTGTAGACGACATCGTTGATTCGTTTCACGACTCGGTACGGGCCCTCCCAGGATTTCTGCAGTTTGGGTGACAGGCCTTTCTTCCGTAATGGGTTGAAGAGCCAGACCAGGTCGTCCTCGTGGAACCCGCCGGCATCCGTCTGCTGGTCGTATCGAGTCTTCATTCGGTCGGTCTCGATCCGCAGTTTCTCCTCGCGAACGCGTGCACGTCCTCCAGATGGTCGACCAGTTCTTGACAATACTGGCTTACCGGGACCGGATCATTCCCAGGTCGGCCGAAGGCAAGATCGACAGGTAGACGGAGTACCCTCCCAAACATGGCCCGGGCTGGTGTGCACCCGGTGGCTTCATGCACGGCGGCGCGTTAGGCCAGGAGAAATAGTGGAAGATGTTTGTCCCAATCCCTCTGGTGCTCGCTGACGACTATTCGGAGATGGTTCTCGATGGTGCGATTGAATCGCTCTACCGTCCCGTCGGACTGAGGGTGTAGCGGCGTTGTCCTTGTCTTCCGGATTCCCAGCAGCTGGCATAGGTTCTGGAACACCTGCGACTCGAAGTTCCTCCCTTGGTCGGAGTGCAGCTCCAGGGGTACTCCGTACCGGCTGACGAATTCCTTCACCAGGGTCTCTGCGATCGTCGCGGTTTCTTGGTTAGGGAGCGCATACGCCCCGGCCATTTGGTGAAGTAGTCGCTGACGACCAATATGTAGCGGTTCCCTGCCTCGCTTAACGGGAATGGTCCAGCAACATCGATGGCCACTCTCTCCATGGGGCCGCCCACCTTGCAATTCTTCAGTGGACCCCGTCATCTTCGTCCTGGGCCCTTGCTGGCTGCGCAATCGTGGCAACTCGGGCAGTGGTTCTCCACGTCTGTTCGGCACCCGATCCAGTAGAACCGCTCTCTCAGCTTCTCCAGGGTCTTCTTTATCCCTAGGTGTCCACCAGATGATCCTCCATGAACTTCCTTCAGGACTTCCCCCGTCATAGCCTTTGGAACGACGACTATTCCCGAGATGTCTTCCCGTCGGTGCTCTCCCAGGTACGGCAGATGAGGCCATCCCTTACAACCAGCGAGTCCCACTGCGCCCAGTAGGACTTAAACTTTGGGCTGCAGTCACTCACAATGTTCCACCCGGGTCTGGGGACACAGGCCCTCTTCCATTCGGCTATCAGTCCCAGGTCATCATCTTCTGCTTGTGCCCACGTGAAAGATTCGCGGCTCCAGCTCCCCTGAAGTTCCACGGTAGTCCTTCGGCACTGTATCCTGGTGTTCTCCTCTCTTCTGGTACAGAAGGTGCAGTTTTCGGGGCACTTTCTTCGTGACAGGGCGTCGGCGTTAGAGTGCAGTTGGCCTTTCCTGTGCTGGATCTCAAAGTTGTACTGTTGAAGCCTCTCTAACCACCGCGCGAGTTGACCCTCGGGCTGCTTGAAATTCAGGATCCACCGCAGGGATGCATGGTCGGTCCTGATGAGAAATTCTTGCCCGTACAGGTACTTGTGGAAGTGTTCAATGGTCTTCACGATGGGGAGCAGCTCCTTCCTGGTGACGCAGTAGTTCCTTTCTGGCTTTGACAAGGCCTTGCTGAAGTAGGCCACTACACTCTCCTCGCCGTCCACTACTTGCGACAGGATTCCCCCTATGCCAAAGTCGCTGGCATCGGTATCGACGATGAACCTTTTTCCAGGTCTGGGGTAGGCCAGAATAGGCGCGGTGCACAGAGCCTGCTTGAGTTGTTCGAAGGCACTGTGGCATTCTGCTGTCCACGTGAAGAGTTGGTCCTTCTCAGTCAGTCGTTGTAAAGGTTTGGCGATGTCGGCGAATCCTTTCACGAAGCGACGGTAATAAGTGCAGAGTCCCAGGAAGCTTCGGAGTTGGGACTGGTCCTTCGGAACTGGCCACTCCCTCACAGCTGCGGAATTCTCTGGGTCGGTGCGCACCCCCTCTTCGGAGACGATATGCCCAAGGTACTGGACCTGCTTCTGGAAGAGCTGACACTTCTTGGGGCTCAACTTTAGCTGGGCAGCCCTTAGCTTCATCAAGATCTCCTTCAGGTTGCTGTAGTGCTCCTCGAAGCTTCTCCCCAGAACGATGACGTCGTCTAGGTAGACCAAACAGGTGTTCCAGTGTAGTCCCCTCAGAATGGACTCCATTAGCCTTTCGAAGGTCGCAGGGGCGTTGCACAGACGGAATGGCATGACGGTGAACTGCCAGAGTCCGCTGCCCGCAGAGAACGCCGTTTTCTCGCGGTCCTTAGTGTGGACCTCCACCTGCCGGTAGCCACTCTTCAAATCCAAGGTGGAGAACCATCTTCACCCTGATATGGTGTCCAGCGTGTCGTCGATCTGGGGTAGAGGGTAGCTGTCCTTCTTCGTGACGTCGTTCACCCGCCTGTGGTCCACGCAGAACCTGGTGGAACCGTCCTTCTTCTTCACAAGCACGACTGGAGAAATCCAAGGACTATGTGATGGCTCGATCACCCCCTGATCCTTCATCTCTTCTACCATCCGGTCGACTTCGGCTTGTTTGGCGAGCGGGACACGTCGGAATGGGGCCCTTATCGGTGCGCTGTCCCCAACGTCGATTCTGTGCTGGACCATGCTTGTCCTGCCGAAGTCTTTGCTCCCCACGGAGAAGACGTCCTTGAATTCGCGTAGCAGGTCCTGAAGTTGGAGTGATTGGTCCTCGTCAAAATGGTCCTGGGATCCTTGGTATAGCTTCTGTAGTTCTTCTGGCAGTGCGCGCCTTCTTCGGTTGTCCGTCTGCAGGTGTCCGTCCGTCGTATCTGTGATGCGGGCAATCCAGGTAACGGGCTTGCAGACTCCTAGGTTGGTGTCCCGGTGAACCGTAATGTCGTAGTCGTTCAGGTTGGACAGGCGGACGTACGGCCGAGACGTCGTGTTGATGAGGGTCTTGGCAACTAGCAATCCTTTTGTCTGGATGTCCTCATATTTTGGCTCGATGACAGCCGCCACTCCCTCAGCAGTTCCGTCGACAATTACGGCAGCGCTGACCTCCGTCCTGGCGGGAACGTTGACGTCTTCCCTCAGCCTTACTCGTCGTGCTGTGACGGCCTCATGTGCTGGTTGTAAAGCAAGTTCCTCACTTCCGAAGAGCAGAGTGTTGGTACTCAGATCCAAGATGATGTTGTTCTGGTCCAGGAAGTCCAGTCCGATGATCACTTCGTTTGATACGTTAGCCACAAGCACTGGATGCTTTATCGCCCGTCGACCAATGACGAACTCCAGTGATGCTTCGCCATGTACCGGTGCGGTCTTTCCGGTCGCGGTTATTAGCTGGAGGTTCCTTTGTGTGGGTTGCACCCTCCACTTCGGGATCACGGTGGGACTGACGATGGTCCTCGATGCTCCCGTGTCAATAAGCATGGGCCAGCTCTCTCTCTCCGTCGACCATCAGGCTGCTATTATCCCTCCGTAACTGCGTCACACGAACTTGGACTGCCGGGGCTTGACGACTGTCACAAGCCAAACTTTGCCCCCCAAGGCTGGCTGATACTTGCTTTCCTGGGCCGCGCGGTTTCCCTACGACTGACTGTCCCGACGGAAACTTTTGGCGGCGGCGATCACTGCAGTCCTTGCTCGGGTGGCCTCTCTTACGGCAGGTCCAGCAGGTCGGTAGTCCTCTTCCGGGCCGCCTCTCTGGATGTCCTTCGGCTACGTTTTTGTTGGTGGTACTGCGATTCTTGAAGAACCGGCCTAGCATCTCCATCAGTTCATCGGCCAGGGGCTTGGTCTTGTCGGCATTGGCTGGTTCGTCGACGTCCACCTGACGCACCCGCGCGTGCATTCTAGATACCTGCTTTGCCGTCTCGAACTCAAGTGCGTGGCTCAGCGCATCTGCCCGGGTCTTATTGCGCACGAGTTGCAGTGCCTGTTGAGTGTCCGAGTCCCGTAGCCCGTCGGTGAAGGCCTGCGTTGCAATCTGTTCCAGAAAGTCGGCCGGCGCTGTTGGATAGGCGAGCCTTACGAGTCGTGCGATGTCCATCTCGAACTCCTGCAGGATTTCCGCGTTCTTCTGTACCCGGGTCCGGAGCTGCATCTGGTAGGCCTGCTGAAGATGGCTATCTCCATATCGGGACTCCATATGGGCGATCAGTGAAGCGTAGTCCTGGGATCCAGTCGAGATGGCCTGAAGGACGTTAAGGGCGTCACCTCTCAGCGCTACAATGAGAGCTGTAGCTTTTTCTGTGTTGTTCCAGTTATTTATGGAACAGGCCGCCTCGAACTGACGTAAGTAGGTGCTCCACGGGACCTTTCCATCGAAGGTTGGGGGCGTCACTCTGCTATGTCCCGTTCCTGATATTCCCGGTGTAACGGTGGGCGGGCGTTGGCGCAGCTCGGCAACTTCCTCTCGTAGAGCGTTGAATTTCTCTTCCACCCCCGTCTGTGGGCGTTGGCACAGCTCGGCAACTTCCTTTTGTAAGGCGTTGAATTTCTCCTCCACCCCCATCAGCGGGCGTTGGCACAGCTCGGCAACTTCCACCTGTAAGGCGTTGAATTTCTTTTCCACTGCTGCGACTTCCTCACGTAGTCCCTGTTCTAATTTCCTTTGGCTCTCCTCTAATTTCGTCAGCAGACACTCTTCCAGATTTTCCTGGCCGTCCAGAAATTTGGCGGTTAGGTCCTCTGCTAACTTATTCTGGCCGTCCTTCAGGTCCTCTGCTAACTTTTCTGGCCATCCTCCATCTTCTTCTGGCCGTCTTCCATCTTCTTCAGGTCATCCTTCAGGTCCTTGGCTTATTTCTTCTGGCCGTCCTCCATCTTCTTCTGGCCGTCCTCCATCTTCTTCTGGCCGTCTTCCATCTTGGCTTCAATGCCACTTAACTTTTCTAGCAATGCTGCCATTTGCGCCTCCATTTTAGTTGTTTGTCTTGTTAAGGGCATGCACTCACAGGAAAATTAGAGAAAAACGACCTGCTCGGGTTTTGAATTCAGGACCGTCAGGTGTAGTGCTTGAGTTCGTAATCCCACTTCTCACAGCAGTTGTTACGTGCCACCCCCTAGTGGCACTTTTGTTAACCTGATTACGGTGGGTAGAAAGCACAACACAGGATGTTCCTTTAAAGAAATATTAATTTTATTGCGGCCAGAAGGATACACTACTCATCAGCAAATACAAGCAATTGGAACCTTACTCCAGTTTCCTCAAGTCTCTTGCTTATGGAGAGCTCTTGCTCTCTTTACACTTGTCAACAGTTAATCCTCTCTCTAATGAGTCTGGTGGCCTTGACAGAACTACATGCAACTCTTCCTTTTGTACACAAATTACAGTTACTTACGATAGCCTTCTACACGCTGCTTCGCTGTTCACGAGCTGGGAAACAATGTCACTGGATTTTGTAACTCGCAAGGCACTTCACCACAATATCTCTGACGCTCAGTGAAATCAAACTCGCTCAAAACACAGGCAGTCCCCTGTATGCTTCTCACTTCCTCGCTATCAAGAGAAACGGCTTCACTGGGGGTTTCGCAAGTCACCACACTTCTGTCGCTCAGGATAAACGCTCGCACTAGCTCGTAAAACACAACAACAACTGCTTGACAGGTCGCGCTTATATAGCAGGCCGGTGACTCAATAATTGCTTCTAGACCCATCCAGGGTTCACGGCTTCTCGAGGTTTCCTTCGCTGGCTCAGTCACGAATATTCTGTACCATCCCTTTGTCCTAGTAGTCCTGTTGCATAAGGCGCACGCAATACACTGATGCAGAGCAGCCCAGCCCTGGGGAAGTTGTGACTCATGGGGCGAGCGATGAAACAAACTCACAGCCGTAACAATATTGTCGGAATGTGTCAACCTTCATTGATCTTCATGGCGTCCTTCACTAGGCCTATCTACTTTTGTTATCTCAAAGACTCATTAGCAAGTTTTGGCATTATTCCAGATGACTGGATTTCTTTAACCTCGCACTTAAAGCTCAAATTCGGTCATTTTCTTTGTATTTCACAGTTTTAATTTTTAAATGTAATTTTTATGTTTTAGCTTCGTAAAAATGTCTTCGTATGCAAGTTATAGCCACCACTATGAGCTTTAAAACGATATCGTGGGAACCAAAATGCCTAGGCCTTATTCTAATACAAAACAAGCTGCATTCGTAGATAAATGGCCATAACATTCCTTGTTCGAACAACTCAACTCTCGGCCCCGTTGTGATAACTCACTCTCACAAAGTGTAGGCTATAGTCTCCTATAACTGGCAATCCTCCACCTCTGGCTGTATGTAGATAACATGTTAGCCGCACTGATTATATCTACGGAAACTCAAGAGGGTCCAGGTGTACGTAGCTGTCAGTCAACTCATGGCTTAACCCTTTATGGGATAGTGGTCTCTATATTAACCACCTGTTATAAGGACAGTTTATGCTTTCAAAGATACTGATAGTTGAATCTTTCAGCCAAATTTCGGAGAATTTTCATGCCGAAGAGCTAGCATTTCTAAAAATCAAATATTATATACGTATCTACTTGACGTAATGTGTTCGATAAAATTTTAAAATATTTAATACTAAAACATTAACAACTAAAGTGTAAAAATAAAATATAAATATAGAAATAAAAATCATAAAAATTAAATTACAATAATAAAAGTAATATAAAGATTAAAATAATAAACCTAACTACGTATAAAAGAATTATGAAAATAATTGTAAAAATCAATTCGAAATTAGTTAATTACTGGTAATCAATTCAATAAAGATATCAAAAATAAATTTTATAGAATAAGAACATAAATTGAAAATTAAAAATTAATAGACTACGATATATAAACATTAAAATTAGAGAAACAAAAAATAACATTATTTATAATTATCATAATTAAAATAAACTAAAATGTAGAATCACATAAAATAAGAAAATAGTTTTGCCCTATTAAGAGTTAAGCAACATTTCAGGAGAGATCGCCTAGCCCCATTAGCGTAGGATGACTGGACTCTCTGGGTTTAACCCAATTAACGCAGTTCGACCATCCCGAAAATGCATAGGTGATATTGTCCCGTTTTAAGGTTATATTCAGTTCAGTGACGTAACTAGGGCTTGCTTCTGGAGGGGGGAGGGGAAGATGAGACATAACAAATGAAAGCTGATATACGGTCCCGAAGTTTCAAACCCTCCTATCTATATTATTTGTTCGTGTTTGATTTCATTAACAATGTGAAAATGCTTGAAAATTAATATTTATTATTTATTTATCGTTTGGCAATATAATCAATACAAGATTTCAGAGTACAAAGAAAATCACTTTAAAATCTACTGTACATTATTTTTACTATTTACACTATTTAGAGTCTCAGGTCTAATGAGCCTATCCATTTTACTACGTCAGGTGTCGCCAACAGGAAGTCGATCCAGTCCCCTCCATATGCCCTCAGAGGACAGTCAGTCGTAATATGTTGGATGGTTTGATTAGGAGCACCACAATCACACTGAGGAGACGAATTTTTTTCCCATTTGAACTAAGTTCCATTGCATACTCCGTGGTTTGTCCGAATCCTATTGAGAGTTGCCCAGGCCCTCCTACGCAGATCAGAACCTGGAGTGGATTTTCTTGTAGGGTCCAGGAAGGAGCTCGACTCAGGACAAGCTTTTAGTGTCCATTCACTAATCCACTGCATGCTGGAATCAAAATGGTTTCTTACAAGCCAGTGGGCATGACAAATGGGCAGCTTCCTGGATTTGAGCCTGTTCATTTGAAGAGAGGGGATGTCTTCATGAATAGGTAGTGTACGGTGATCCATAATCTTGTAGTACTCCCGTAGCAAGGCAACTTCTCTACGAAGGTGGGGTGGAAGAATATTGCTGAGGGCTGGAAGCCAATATGCTGGTGTAGTTCTTATACAACCAGTGATTAGTCTCATGGTGTTGTTCAACTGGGTGTCAACGAGTTTGACATGTGGGCTATTGAGCCAAACTGGGGCGCAGTATTCAGCCACAGAGAAGGCTAGACCTAAGGCAGAGCATCTTGTAGTGGTGGCAGAAACTCCCCAAGATGTTCCACACAGCTTTAGCAATATATTGTTGCGGCTTCTAATTCTAGCTGCTGTGCTCTGGAGGTGTTGCTTGTAAGAGAGTGTTCGGTCAAGTATTACTCCTAAGTACTTTGGGAACTTGTTATATTTCAAAATCTTCCCCTCAAATTTTACATGGAGTTGGGTATTAGCCAATATATTGCTCAGGTGGAAACAAGATACCTCAGTTTTTGTAGCACTGGGTTGGAGCCTCCATGTGTGGAAATATCTTCCAAGTTTAGCCAAATCATCTTCAAGTACATTTTCCAAATCATCCATATTTTGGTGTCTAGTGGACAATGCTATGTCATCAGCATAACAAAACTTTTTTGAGTTTGTTTCTGGTAGATCCGATAAGTACAGATTGAAGAGGAGAGGAGCCAGTACTGAACCCTGTGGGAGGCCATTAGTTAGCTTCTTTCGTTTGCTGATTTTTGATCCCAAGACAACCTTGAAATGTCTGTTGTTAATCATATTGTCAATAAGCTGGGCCATAGATTAACAGGGAATCACTTTTAGGAATTTATACAGTAGACCTTCTCTCCAAACTGTATCATACGCAGCAGTTAAATCTCAGAAGGCAACGGCTGTTTTCTGGTGAAGTTGGAAACCAGCTTCTATGTGAGATGTAAGAGCGAGAACTTGATCACAGCAACTTCGGTTTTTCTGGAAACCAGCTTGCTCAATGGGGATGTGTTGGGTGATACTGGGGCTGATTCTGTTCAAAATCAGTCTTTCAAGAAGCTTATAGGTGCAGCTAAGTAGGGCTATAGGTCGATATCTCTGAGGCAAATCTTTTGGTTTCCCAGGTTTTAAAATGGCAATTATTTTGGATTTCTTGAACTGCTTTGGGAGTATTCCTGTTCGGAGAATATCAGAGAAGAAACTAGCCAGCCATTTTTTTTAGCATTGTTTTCCATATGTGTGAGGAACTCTGGATGGATACCATCAAAGACTGGTGCTTTTCTAGCGTTCATGCCCTTCAAGGCAATGTTGATTTCTTCATGAGTGAAGGGTTCAGAGTATGCAGAATGAGTTGGTGAAGAGGCTTCGAGTTGCTTTAATATTCTTTTCACCAGTCTTGTGTGATTTACATCCTGAGTGATTCTGGAAGTTAAGACAATGTGTTTAGCAATCTCATCTGGTGTAATGTTAGATTTCTCTTTTATTATTGGTGTGCTACCCCCAGGTTTCCGCAGTAAGCTCCTAGCTTTTCTACTGGAGTGACGAAAATCCATCTCTTCAACAGTCTTGGACCATTTTACACCTGCGTGCCGCATCTAAGATTCGTAACAGTTCCTCCGCTACTTCACGGTCTCAATTTCTTAGATATTCATTGTAGAGTGTATCACTCTGCTGATTCCATCCTGGAACATACTCTTTTCTGAAACTTCTTGGAACGTATTTCTTTGCCACAGAAGTCACGAGGCCAACAAACCTTTGGTAGCAACTGCATTTTGCCGGAATAAACCTGATGCATTTATCTAAGTCGGTTGAGAACTTCTCCCAATCTGCCTTCAGGAAGTTCCAGCGAGGATGAGGAAATGATGTAATTAAGTGGAGAGATGGCCCTACTTCTATAAGTACTGGTCTATGTTGGCTTCGTGGATAGTCAGCTAGTACTTTCCTTGTTGTAGGTAGGAATTGACCCTTGTTGTCACTAGAGACAAAACATTGATCTGGGTTATGCTCATTCTTCCAAGCAGCAGATCTGAATGTCCCTCGATCTTTTGCATCAAAGATAAGATGCAGGTTGAGTTCATCAGCCCAGTCAGAAAGAGCAACACCGCAGTAATTATTCTTGGCGTATTTCCAATTTCCATGGTGACTGTTGAAATCACCAGCATAAATTGCAGGATGGTTCCCAGGTGAGAGAACAGTAGCAGGCCAAGGAATTGTAGGTGGCTTGTAGATATTTACAATTGTAATATCTTGCAGTTTTATTATAACAGAAAGAATATTGTTGTCAGAACAAGCAGAAATAAGATGTATTATATCTTCCAGATTGTTACGAGCATATGTTACTACTCCATATGCGCTGTGATAAGTTGCACCAACCATTGTGTGCCCACAGATCATGTTGATATTGAATTATAAGTCCTGTTTTCTTTGCCATTTCATCTGGCCCTTTCAAATCCCCGACAGCGGCTTCGGTGGCGTAGTTGGTAGCATGCTGAACTGCAGTGCCCAAGATAGCGGGTTCAACCCGGCGAAGTCATTGGATTTTTTAAGAGCGTTCAAATCCTTCAGTATGCCTTCCTTCGGAGGGGAAGTAAAGCCAGCGGTCCCATATCATAGATTTATGGCATGTAAAAGATCCTTTCACAGACTAAACTTGTGTGAAGCTCAATTTCTAGGTTAGATTTCATTGGAACGTTCTATAAAAGTTCCAACGTTCACCACTAGGTATCAGTGACATCTGGTAGCGAAAATTGGAACTACTTGAAATTGAACGGAACTTGTAGCTAACCCTATGGGTGTCCGCTTGAAGCAGCTACAGCCTCTGGCGAGCCGAACATGTCCTCTGACACTCCCGGCACTAAAAGCCATACGACAAAATAAAATACAATAAAAATAAAATATTCTCCGACATTGTATAAATATTAATAAACTACAATTCCCAACATAAATTTAACTAATAACCGCAATACCAGTAAGCGCAATCTTGTCCTTTTTTTTCTTCTTTAGCGTTTGTCCCGCCTAGTGGCAGGGTCCGCAATGTAGTATCTTAGTCTCCATTTCCTTTGGTCATGGGCCATGTCTGGATGAAGATTTACAGCCTTTAGGTCGGTGTGCAGTGTATCGGCCCACCGCTGCCTTGGTCAACCTCTGGGTCTCTTTCCAGCCACATCTATTTTCTAAGCTTTTTTTTTGCCATTGTGTCGCCCTCCACACGCAGAACATGTCCAAACCATCTCAGAGACGGCTTTCCTGCATTTTCTTCCCGATTGGTGCAACACCAAAGCGATTTCTGATGTCATCACTTGAAATATGATCCAGTCTAGTGAAACCTGCTGTCCATCTAAGCATCTACTGCTCGGGTCCAAGCTCTGTGAACTTGCAGGGTGAGGGGAAGGGGCAAGGAAGGGGCAGGCGAGAAGAGAAGGGTCTGTGTATCTGGTATAGCCTACTGCTAACATAGGGCCGTTGCTCAAACCACTGTGGTGTTGCGAATGAGTGAGTGGGTCACCGACCAATGTATTTGGTTCTGTTACTACGCACGTCTGTTATCATAAATCGTCAACGTCCGCGATCCACATTCCTCTCAGGTTCATGAAACTTGGAACCGAGCAGTACTGTACATCTCCATGACACATAGGGGACGTTCTGCTTCCTTAGTAGCTGGCCAGCACTCCGTGCCGTAGAATGCGACAGGACGAATGACAGTCCGGTAGATCTTAGATTTCAGATGGACATTCATCCTACTGTCCCAGGTGACGTCAGTTATCATTCGCCACTTCGTTCAGGCTGCGTGAATCCTTGTGTTGACCTCGCCCATTATCAGAGATAGTGGAAATATTCAGTAAGTTGAAACCTTGAGTCAAAAAATAGTTGTACTTTAATTACACATTGTGACCTTCTTCAGCGTTATATTATAAAATATGAAACCAAGCAAGACTTAAGACACAAAAATGTTCTTGTCAAAAGTTGTTATCAAGATAATTACTGAAAATACTAATAAGCTAAAGGCTGAAAAACACTTGAAATTTTAAAAAATCAGATCTGTTACAATGTGTTAATAAAATGAACTGGGTGAGTAAGCCGTGGTCGTTACGGCGTGGCTGCAGGCACTCACATCCGGGAGGCGAGGAGGTCCGAATCCCCCCACCGGCAACCTTGAAGATGGTCTTCTGTGGTTTCCCATCTTCCTTCCAGGCAAATGCCGGGGTTGGTCTCTAACAATAGGCTACAGCTGCTACCTTCCTATTCCGCGTCCTTACAATCACACTTTCCTCCCCAGACAACACTCCACACGCGACTGTATTTGTAGCTCACCCCATGGGTGTCCACATAGAAGGAGCGACAATCTCTGCCGAGCCGAACATGTACTCGGACACTCCCGGCACTAAAGCCATACGCTAAGAAAGAAAAAAAGAAAGATATAAATCTTGATAAAGAATAGCAGCTTGACGTTAAAACAATCTATTCCTTGCCCTACTTTGGATAACCCAATTTCTTGTTCATAATTTTACAGTCGAATTATATTTACTGTAGCCTAGATATATTCGCTCACTTTCCTCTTCTCGTCAGTCTTATAACCTACAAATTTCCATGCACATATAATAACCACATCACTGTTTTAATGTCCAGCTGCATTCTTCTTATCAAGATTTATATCTTTCATGTTATTAACACATTGTAAGAGATTTGATTTTTAAAATTTTCAAGTTTTTTTGTTCAGTCTTTAGACTACTGTATTAGTATTTTGAGAAGAACCAAATTATTTTGATAACAACTTTTGGTAATGAAATTTTGGTATGTAAGTCCTGCTTCTTTCCGTATTTTATAATATAACGATGAAGAAGGTCACAATATGTCCGAAATCGGTACTGTGATAAAAGTACAACTATTTATTGACTCAAAGTTTCAACATACTGAATATTTAAACTTCGTCAATAAGGACAAGGTCTGCAATGGTTATATTCTTGGCTTTTCAGAGATAGTGGAGTCGAGATACTTAAAGAAGTAAGCGCAATATTATTCACTATCCAGAATGGCACTCACACTCGGATACTAACAGAATGGCAACTGACAAGTGGTGTAGTTTTGGAAAGGCCACCCCTTTGGCTAACTGAACAAGAGACCATTTTGCTCATGCAGTATTCTAAGTGTTAAATAGGGCGACAAGAAATGCTATCAAACACTATTCAATCATTAGTCATCAATAGGATATGATTTTTTGAAAATGCATATGCGCATATACAAACACATATTTTGAGGGTGAATTGGATTTTTTGCATATTCTGAACATGACAGCATATTTTAATACAGTGGAACTTGGATAATTCGAACCTCAAGGGACCAGTAAAAATATTCGAATTATCCAAAAATTCCAATTAAGAAAGTTCTTTTAAAAGGGTAGAGAAGATATATTGTATTACGTTTACATAATGATTTACGTTCAACAAAGCAGATTAATAGACAATGGTACTGTATAATGACTGTATCGCGAATAACATCAAAAGTTTCAAATGATAAAAAATGTACTATTCACCTATTTAACGACAGTAGTAATCCAAAAATCTAGTTAATTATTAGAGAAATCTACTGTTTTTCAAAAAAGGTTGAGATTTTTACCTGTTTCCTACAATTAAATCTCTCGGCCATCACAAAAGAATCTAACAAATGTAATGAACGGAAAACAGATTCACTTACTTCATTTCTACTTAAAAAATAACGCCTAAGTCCTGTGATGTGGTTTGTTGCTTGGGCTGCACGCGGGACAGTTTTTTTTCGGGAACTTTCTCCACGAGTTTATCGCCAGATGCGTCGTCACCATCTTGTTTTTCGGAGTTCAGTACATCGGCGATGATTTCTGCGTCGGTCAGCTAACCACAAACTGTGACATTTTCGTCCGGTCGGCATTTTACACGTAAAAACTTCGAATTATCCAAAATATAATTCGAATTAACCAATTAACGAATTAGGGGCCAAGAGAAAAATTCGAATTAAAGAAGATTTCGAATTATAGAAGTTCGAATTAGCCAAGTTCCACTGTATATACAGTTGAAATGAAGTATAATTTAAATAGTACATTATGCAACGAGCCTATAATGGCTATAATTAAGACACGAGTATTTTTTATAAAACGAGCGTATGCGAGTTTTATAATTTCCATACGAGTGTCTTAATTACCATTATAGGCTCGTTGCATACGACTGTTTATGTTCGACGATAATTATAACTTTATTATATGTTTTAACATAAGTATTCATAAATATCTGTTGAGAGTCAGCTACTGGAATTTTGTGATCGCAGAGCGAGCGTTGGGTGTTATATTTTTGTCTTTCAAGAGCTTTGAACAACCGACGCATGCGCTCTGTGGGCTTGCAATGCCATATGCAGCCATATGTTTACATCAGCCGTCCCTCAGTAATATTGTCACCGCAGTCATTTGAAGACAATGCGCTGTGTAGAAATTAGTGTTGGTGATTTTAAGGTACAGTGCTATTTCTTGTCTCATGTTCGCCAGTTTATTTACGCGAACATATGGACGGTGGGTATTCCATGTCGGTAATTTATTATAGTTCGATGTTGTGTTTATGTCCGACATGTTGGATTTTGAGCGCATGCGCGAAGTTATCGTTACCTAATTGGTCAATGAACGAGCTCTGATTGGCTGGAGAAACTGTATCATAATGGAAAACAGTGTTATAATGACCATCATTATGATACAGTTATCTGACACATAATAGTGAGGGTCGAACATAAACATCTTTACAGAATAGGTTTCGCCTCCGTGTTGGACATCCCTTAAAGCAACTTTCTGAGCAACAGATTAATAACTAATATTTTACGCAAGCATGCTGCCTGGTTATTTGAAGAAGGGAATGGTGTGGGATATTCCTTTCACCCTCTCGACAGCCAGTAGCCTGGGGTTGGTTTGTGAGGGTTTTATTCAGTTAATGTGTTACTTTATTCTTAGTCTGCATATCCTTAATTCAAAATGCCTGAAATTCAGAAAATATTTATTAAACAGTGGGCGTCAGGTAATAGTGATTATTCAGCTAAAAAAAAAAAAAAAAAAAAAACTGATAGCTACCGACCGGATATTATCATTTCAAATTATCTTGTCGACTTCAACGTTATGCTTTGGGATACCGTTATGCGTTACGGTTACGGCGTGTATGATGTCTTCATGTTGTTCAGTGCATATGCACCGAGTCTGAGTTTACTCCTGGGGTCTGGCGTTATGCGATACGGAAACGGCGAGTGCGTGACGTCATGCAGCAGGGTGCACCTTCTGCTCTCCATTCCCCGCGCGGGAAGCCTAAGTTAAAGGGTAATGGAGTCTGTTGAGTCTGAGTTTACTCCTGAGGTCTGGCGTTATGCGATACGGAGACGGCGAGAGCGTGACGTCATGCAGCAGAGTGCACCTTCCGCTCTCCGTTCCCCGCGCGGAAAGCCTAAGTGAAAGGGTAATGGAGTCTGTTGAGTCTGAGTTTACTTCTGGGGTCTGGCGTTATGCGATACAGAGACGGCGAGTGCGTGACGTCATGCAGCAGAGTGCACCTTCCGCTCTCCGTTCCCCGCGCGGGAAGCCTAAGTGAAAGGGTAATGGAGTCTGTTGAGTCTGAGTTTACTCCTGAGGTCTGGCGTTATGCGATACGGAGACGGCGAGTGCGTGACGTCATGCAGCAGAGTGCACCTCCTGCTCTCCGTTCCCCGCGCGGGAAGCCTAAGTTAAAGGATAATGGAGTCTGTTGAGTCTGAGTTTACTTCTGGGGTCTGGCGTTATGCGATACGGAAACGGCGAGTGCGTGACGTCATGCAGCAGAGTGCACCTTCCGCTCTCCGTTCCCCGCGCGGGAAGCCTAAGTGAAAGGGTAATGGAGTCTGTTGAGTCTGAGTTTACTCCTGAGGTCTGGCGTTATGCGATACGGAGACGACGAGTGCGTGACGTCAAGCAGCAGAGTGCACCTCCTGCTCTCCGTTCCCCGCGCGGGAAGCCTAAGTGAAAGGGTAATGGAGTCTGTTGAGTCTGAGTTTACTCCTGAGGTCTGGCGTTATGCGATACGGAGACGGCGAGTGCGTGACGTCATGCAGCAGAGTGCACCTCCTGCTCTCCGTTCCCCGCGCGGGAAGCCTAAGTTAAAGGGTAATGGAGTCTGTTGAGTCTGAGTTTACTCCTGGGGTCTGGCGTTATGCGATACGTAGACGGCGAGTGCGTGACGTCAAGCAGCAGAGTGCACCTCTTGCTCTCCGTTCCCCGCGCGGGAAGCCTAAGTTAAAGGGTAATGGAGTCTGTTGAGTCTGAGTTTACTCCTGGGGTCTGGCGTTATGCGATACGGAGACGGCGAGTGCAAGACGTCATGCAGCAGAGTGCACCTCTTGCTCTCTGTTCCCCGCGCGGGAAGCCTGTTGAAAAAGTCCTGGGGAAGCCATCCTGAGCCTTTCTAACATGTGTAGCATTTGTAGCATGCGTCATTTGAAATGATATAAAGTCTAGTCTCTCAGACTGACTGTATCTTTTTTTATGAACTGAAAACGATTACAATAGACGTAATTTGTCTCCTGAAAACATTGAAAAACTTGCAATTATCTATTGTGATGCTTCTTTCTACAGTGAATGATAGGCTACATGTATTAAGTGATTGAATAAGATTGGCTTATTGTTAAGTGCATATTTTTCAATTTGTAATGCATATTTTCTACATTTTAGTGCATAGTTGCATGCATATTTTAATCGATTTCAGTGCATAAATGTCCGGTCCCTAGTTATCAATCCGAAGGTTGATTTTATTCAAAATTAAAAACTTGATCAATTTTCTATTTTCATTATAATAGCTCTGTGGGGGATTGATACCTCTGTTCAACCATCGTAGTTACGCCTCTGATTCAGTTACATTGTACGGCATATTTGCTAGCAAATTTTGTACTTTTTAGGTCTTAAACCTCCATTTATTTATTTATTTATCATTTTTAGCCTACTTTTCACATTTTGCAAAAATGAGGAAAAAGTAGACCTATGAGATCGATCGGGGAAAATGTCTGTCTGTCCTTCTGTCTGTCTGTCTGTGTGTGTGTGTCCCCCCCCCTATCAACTCCTAAATTGCTGCAGCAATCGAAACCAAATTTGGTATGAGTAAAGATCTATACCGGGACATCTCAATGTCTCACTTGAAAATGATGTCAGTGCTACCAACTGCTGCTGAAAAATCACAATTGAAATTTGAGGTCCATGTTGGATATCTTGGAATGTATCCATGGGAACGATTCCAAAATTGCCACACATATAGATAATAATACTTCAGTTTAATTTTCAGGAGGCCATACATGGCAGTGTTGCCAAAATGATTCTAAGCCTACTGATAGTTCCCATATTTAAATGCATATAACTTCTAAACTATCAATTGGATTTCAACCAAATTTTGTATGTAATATGCGTACATAAAGAGATATGACTGAGCGTATTCTTAAGAGCCACCAGGGCTGCCAACTGTCAATAAATGTTCTCTCTATTCTTTTATCCAAATACCAATATATCTGAAAGTATACAAGCCGACAGCTTTAAACTATGCACACGTATAGTACCTGACATTCTACATTAATTTGGTGTAACTTATGTACGTCAGTGCTACCAATATGATTCTAAGCCTGCTGATAGGACCAAATTTAAATACGTGTAACTTCTATACTATCGATTGGATTTCAACCAAATTTCGTATGTGCTATGTGTACCATAACAGATATGACTATGCTTATTCCTAAGAGCAACCAGGGCTGCCAATTGTTAATAATGGCTGTCTCTATTTTTTTACCCAAATATTAATATATCAGAAAATATGTAAGCCAACTGCTTTAAAATTTGCATACGTGTATTACCTAACATTCTAGATTAATTAGGAGAAACTAATACACGTCAGTGCTGCCAACATGACTCTAAGCCTGCTGATAAGTCCAATTTTAAAATACATGCAACTTCTATACTAACAAATGGATTTCATCCAAAATTGGCACAACAAGAGATCATAATATTTCAGATTATTTCTGACCAACGCATGCATGACTTTGTTCCCAACATGATCTTAGGCGCGCTGATAGATCCAATGTCTAGCTGCATGTAACGTCCATGCTATCCCTTGGACTTCAACCAAATATTGTATTGTGTACCTTAAGAGATGGAACTAAGAATATATTCAGTCACCAGGGCTGCCAACTGTAGTGCTCAATTAGGCTACAGGTATATTTCGAAATAATTAGAAATTTCGATATTATCAACTTAATTTCGCTATTTTTCTAAATAGGTCTATATAGATTGGCATGGACCCTAAATTTTAAGAAAAGTAGGCTCTTTAGTTCGTCACGGAACTTCTTGTTTATGTATCGAATGGCATTTAATGCCGGCCCCGTGGTGTTGGAGTAGCGCGCCTGCCTCTCACCCGGATGCCCCGGGGTCGATTCCCGGCCCCGTCGGGGATTTTAGAAACTGACGTGAGGGCTGGAAAGGGGTGCACTCAGCCTCGTGAGGACAATTGAGTAGCTGTCTGACAGTGAGGCAGCGCCCCGATCGCGAATACCAAGATTAACGGCCGAGGAGATCCGATGCGCTGATCACGCGTCACTTCTATATCTGCAGGCCACTGGCTGGGCAGCGGTCGCTTGGTAGGCCTAGGCCCCTCATGGTCTGTAGGGCCAGGGGTTATTATTATTTATTATGGCTTTTAGTACCGGGAGTGTCCGAGGACATGATCGGCTTGCCAGGGGCTGTAGCTACGTCAAGCGGACACCCATAGGATGAGCTACAAGTTCCGTTCAATTTCAAGTAGTTCCAACTTTCGCCATCAGATGTCACTGTTACCTAGTGGTGAACGTTGGAACTTTGATAGAGCGTTCCAATGAAATCTGACCTAGCATTTAGCTTCACACAAGTTTAGTCTGTGGAAGGATCTTTTACCTGCCATAAATATATGACGTGGGACTGCCGGCTTTACTTCCCCTCCGAAGGAAGGCTTACTGAAGGATTTTAACTCTCTTAGAAAATCTGACGACTTCGGCCGGGTTTGAACCCGCTATCTTGGGCACAGCAGTTCAGCATACTACCAACCCTAGTGATCACTGTTATAGATATGCCCAGGGCACGACATATAGGATGTAATTGTTTTGGGCTCCGATCATCAGCCCGACAACCTCAATTTCGTCAAGCTGATTCGTTTCCTCATAATAAGGGATCGTTGGCTCGTATATGGCTTCCTTGTCCTGATCAGCATCGTAAGGTTGGTATGGGCCGTTAGATCAAAGATGTAGCCAAGTGTATAAAGCCTCTTAATAAGAAATACAAACACCAACTGGGACTGCTAATAACGCACTAATTGCTGAAAATGTCAGCCAGTGACTTTTGAACGATAAACCAGAAATTAATTGTTTAATTTTCTTATTTCCTTCTTAAACTCTTCACTACATTAAGTGCAATTCAATTTAAAGTGAAATGTCAGCTCAGATCTCGGCGGAAGATCGCAGTAAATCAAATTCAATCGAGCTCTTGCGTTAAAGAATTCAAATCTACAGCAGTGCCAATGGTGAAAGGTTATGTGCCAGGTTATGTCGTAGACCATCAACCACAATATTTCAGTCCATAATATGCTCTCACCATGACAGCGTCGATGCAAAAAGTAGATAATAGGGAGTTCGAATCCCATCCTCGTTCATCCCTGAAATGGTTTTAGCAGTTTCTTGTTTCATCTCGGCTGCCTTCCGTGATCTCTGGGTAGGCATTGGGTCTCATCCATACGTATGGATACAATTTGCTTCATGATGTAAAACAGAAAAGTGGTTTGGTTGGTTGGTTCCTTAGATTAGGGGCTGCGACAACGCGGTCATGTAGCCCCGTGTAGGCTACTTTGGGTGTGTGTAGAATCTGTCTGATAACCGGTGTTAATTGTGATGACTGTATTAGTGTGTTATCTCTTTTCAATTGAAGTGAGGACTGCAGACTTTAAATTTCAAGTAGTTGCTACTCTTGCCGCCAAACGCCACCGTCAACGACTACTAGGCCATGTTCAGAACTTAGCTACTAGACGCCACTGCAGTCGGCTCTTGGCAACGAACGTAGCAACCTAAGAGCGTTGTTTACATTCTTAACCTATACAATTTAGTTTCACACAGGTGTAATTAGTGGAAAGTTCTTTAACATGCCATAAATCTATGACATGGGACCGCCGGCTTTACTTCCACTCCGAAGGAAGGCATATTGAGGGATTTTTAACGCTCTTAAAAAATTCGACGGCATCGGCCGGGTTTGAACCCGCGATCTTGGGCATAGAAGCTCAGCTTGCTACCGACTACGCCACCGAAGCCACTGAAAAGAGGTTTGTTGTTGTTGTTCATTCATTTAGGGGCTTTGTGACATCGTAGCCATGTGGCCCCGTGTACTTGGGTGTCTGTGGAATTTGTCTGATAGCCTGAGTTATTTTGATGGCTGTATTAGTGTGTGAATTTGTAATTTTGATGAGGATTGGGAAGGAGGCGACCGTGGCTTTAATTTTTTAACCATCCCGCCTGGAGAACCACGGAAAACACTTCCAGGATGGCTGAGGTGTGAATCGAACTCACCTCTTCTCAGTTTTGCCTCACGAGACTGAGTGTACCCCGTTCCAGCCTACAGACCAGACTTAAATGTCTTGGCAGAGCCAGGAATCGAACCCGGGTCTCTGCGGTGACAACCAAGAATGCTACTCACTGCGCGACCAGTCGGACTGAGAAGAAGTGGATACGAGTCCCATCACAGCCATCCCAGAAGTCTTCTGCTTCAAACAAATGTGCGAATGGAAGTTAAAGCCACGGCCACCTCCTTCCCATTCCCATCATCAGTAACAAAATGTTATGTTAGTTATTGTTGTTTTAATGGGGCGCATCAGAGAGTTCATCCCCTCGTAACACAGAGAAGTTGATACAAATTAAAATTGAGTTTAAATTTAAAGGTGGATACCTAAATATAAAACAGCCCAATAGTAACGAAAAAAAACATATAATCGTAAAAGGAATGTACAGGGAAAATATCTGAAATTCGAAAGAGAACAAGTTCTTTGAGTAAATGCACACTTGATAATTTATATTACTGGCCCTAAGCCACTCTCATTTATAAAGCGGATGACAAGATCAGCAGCCATCACGTCACCAGCTAATATAAGATTGAGTGCATTCTGCAAACCAAGGTTTCTTCGTAGATCAGCAAGATCCACATACTCGATCAAAATTGTGGGCCACGGTGAACGTGGCTTCACAGGTACAAAATGGGCAGAAGAGAGGGGGGGGGGGGGGTCTTCCCTTCTCAAAATACACACACTACTGCAGTCATCACAATAACACAGGTCACCAGAAGTTCTACACTCGCCCAAAATACACGAGGCTGAAAAGACCCCGGTAAACAAGCTCCCTAATCTCTATATATTGAACCCATGTGCTGTTGGTTCAAGCGTCGAATCCATAATTTATTGGTAAAAGAAGAGAGGAAAAAATACAGTCTTTAGAATGACTTAGAAAGATTTTACGAAGAGGACTGTTATAACGTGGCGCAATAATAAGGGACCACGAGTCACGCGGAAATGATATCACGCATGACGCATTGATAAGGAGCCGATCATGACTATTAATAGAACGATAAAAACTTTCCACTGCGTGTAAGAGAGATGAGGTTTCGGAAATTGACCTTACGCAGCAATAAAATGACAACCTCGCAATTGCGCAAGAAGAGAAATAATTAGAATTAAGCCATTTGCGAGCATTTAATTAATGAAAGAAACCCATCATGGTTGACCATTTTGGAAGAGAGATTTTTGTGTGTGGAAAAAGTTTATAATATTTGCACAGGAAAGAAGTGCAAATGCAGCATGACGTCGTTAGTGATTCCCCGAGACCAGAGTTGGTAGGGATAGAAAAATAAACCGCAACACCCACGTATCTGGAGAGCAAAATTATTTAATATCTTGGAATTGTGCGATCGATTTTCATGATCAAAGAAATCAGTTGACGTTTAGAACAAGAGATTTCCAGAGATATATTTTTCAAAATTATACGACAATTACTTCAAAAGTTAGTGCTGGAGAAGGTGCGGATTTTTTCTTTTTGTCGCCGATTTGTATAAAAACCCTGGCGAAGCCAGGAAGATCATGCAGTCTTTACCAGACCTTGAGAGGTCGTGATACGCTGTATCACCAACGCGCACCCCGTATGGGAGTGGCCGAGCAGTATCGTCATTAGTATCGCCGTGTGGAGACATATTAGAATCCTAGTATAGGATTAATATCAGCAAGCTTCAGACTTTATCGTTAAAGTTCATTAGTACAGTCAAAGTTAGGCTGTGAACTTGAAGAAATAACAGACGATAGGTACTCGAATAATAGTTCAGTTAAAGACATAAAGCGTCATAAAGTTTGGAAGTACCCAAGGAAGTGAAATAAACAGTTTTATCGACGTTAAGGAACCCAATCTGGGTAGAACGAAATAAATAACGCCTAGTGTTCCGGAAAGATAGGGACTAGAGCGTAGGACGATAAACATTAGGAATTATAGTTCCAGGCTTTGTCGAGGCAGGCAAACGAACAAGTAATATTGGGTAAGACTCCAAAAAGCTACGAATTAAAGTAATAGCAAATTAATGCAAGGAAATTACTAGGTCACCGATTAACTATTCGAGCGGCCGTAATAGTAATACCTTAAGGACAGACTTTATCTAGACGAACAAGTTAGCGTCTAAGAAGAAACGGCATCGTGCAGTTAAAGTATAGAAGCCGATAGTCAAACCCCGGATTGGAAGATCAGCTGTTCCAGTGAGGTGTAGTTCAATCGAAACTTTCCATCATCTGGTCAGATTAGGAAGCCGACGTTCTATAAATGCCACCCTTGGAAACGGGAAAGAAAATAAATCACGTGTGTAAGGCGAATGATTAACGCCCGAGTGATAAAAGTGTTATGTAATGTAAATATTGTGAACATTTTTGAGTGTAATATTTTTTGTGAATTTATATTGTGTTAATTGAAACGAATACAAAATGGTATTCAATATATTCCAAGTGATTAAGGTAAATATTTTCTGTGTAGTTAAAAAAGTGTCATTAAGTGTAAGTGTATCAATGAAAATGGCTTAGAAAGCAGTGAGTAGGCAAACATGTTTCATCGTTGGAGGATTCGGTCGCTGACCGTGCAGTCATGTGAGTAACTATTTCATTATGATATGTGTTTGGGAAGATTTGCGTATAATCCACATGAGAAAGAAAGAAAGAATAGGGATGTTGAATAACCGGTAAAGGAATAATAGCGCGATCTGAACGATAAAATTTGAGATAAAAATAATAAATATGTGAAATGTAAATAAATCCCATGGGGAATGAATTCAGTAAAATATCAGTGTAAATGATAAATTATATAAATATAAGAAAGCAAGCGTAATGATGATAATAATAATAATTACCTAAATGAATGAATAGTATGATGAATTTTATTTTGAAAGTAGTAGCTTCCGAGCTCCTTTAGAGGAATTAAAACATGTTATGAATACATGCTCTTTATAGTAAAATGATTATTGTCAAGGGAGAAGAGTAATATATATTTGAGATGTAGATCAAACATTGATTTTGAATTTATTAATTCTTTGAAGGCAACTTGGCTAATTAAAGTATAAGCGCCATGTAGCGCATTGAAGTAATTTATCACGCTAGGAATGCGTTGAAATGCTCGGTAAAACTAATTATGAGGGGCAGTTGGTCGGGGTAATTGAACTATGGTAAGTCCTCAAAAGTTGTGACAAGTGATCACGAGGCATTGTATGTTGTATGGTAAAAAGGGTGCTATTATATTGTATTATGAGCGCTGGTATAAGGTGAGCCCTGCTCTAAGTCGCTAATGTTGAAAGTCCTCCATTTTGGGATACTGCTCCCGAAGCATTTGAAAGGATCGAACTCAGAGTCGTCCGTGTTGAAGCCCCTAAATATTGGTTGTATTATTGAATTTTTCTTACCCGCCAATGAGGACACTTCATAATTAATATATACCGAAGCTAAGAGGTCTGTTGAACCTAAATATGTTGTGTTAAGAATCTGTATTTAAAAGCCTTGTCGGTCAGAGAATTACATTTGAAAACAGCTGTATGAAAGCTGACGGTAGCCAGTCTCTTGTAGCAGCGAGACTGGGGACTCTCCGTCTCTCTGCAATAAATCACGCTAAGTAGCCAAGGTTAGAGCCTCACCCTCGACGTATTGTGGTAGGTTAGGGAATGGTCTGTTTGAGTTATAGTACACAGAAGTGTTTAGAGTTTGTTTTAACGACCCGGTCTTGGAACCGAGGTCCCTTTATATGAATGATTATCGCTTGCAGAGTTCTGATCGTTGCTTTCTTATAATAGAATGGTCTTTTAAGGCAAATAATGATAAATCCCTAATGTAATGATTATATGATTCAGTGATTCACGAGTTCGATTGAAGACATTAGATTCCGGGAGTGATCTATATTTTGACTTGTTCAGTAGTCTTCTGTAGCTCGGGAGTACGCAAGTTTTTCCCAATCACAGTAGTGAGTTGTTGACTTGAGAGAGAGGGATGGTAACATATGAACATTGTGAAAGCCCAAAATTAAGTAATGATTAACAATACTTTGGTAATTTTGATATTTAGGATTAAAATATATACTCATATAAATAAGAATGGATTTGTATTAAATTGGTAGCACATTGTAAGTAAATATTACCGAGCCGTTTGGAGCTCTTATTTTAAAGGTTTTGAAGTGACACTATATGGAAGTGAAACTTAGTAGAAGTTTGTTGGTTTATGGAAAACCAATTATTATGATCTTAGATTTGTTTAAAATGAATTCCTTGCTCAACTTTGAACAAGTATGAAGTGAAGGGTCAGTATTTTATTTGTTTAAATTTTTGTAGCGCCATATATTTGGATAATTAAATGTTTTTAATAGTAGGAGTGGATTTTTGTTTATTTTTGGAAGTGTATCCTCTATTTAATCCAAAGTGTGTAGATCACAGAGTGGGAGAACAAACCATGAACCCCGATACTCCCGATTGAGCATTGCTGGCAAACTGTGATTTGCATATTTCATTGCTGAATGGGCACAATATATAAAAATGAAAGTTTGTCTGTTTTTTCTGAATTTCTACGGAAATTTGCGTTATTTACGCGTTTCAGACTGTTTTATGATGGATGCGCGCGAAAATAAATTTTTTGTCTGTCTGTCTGTCTGTCTGTTTGTCTGTGGACAAGTATGTTCCCTTATAACTCGAGAACGGCTGGGTGGATCAACGTAAAATTTGGTACAGATATCCTTCAGAGGCTCGACACTAATCATTGATGTAACTCTTCTCTGTAGCTCCAATAAAAGGGGGCATACCCCCTGAAAACACTTGCTGAAATAGGCGTAGAAGGGCGAGACAAAGCTCATTTTCAGCCACTCAGTGTGAGAAACGAAACTCGGGAAGGGCCCCCGAAAACCACCTTTTTAGGCCCAAAACCAACCGTTTTTGAGATATTCCCATAAAACTAATTTCATTTAATACAATAATGAAAGAATGCAATCCGGTAACCATGGCAACAGAAACTCACAGGTCCATCTATGGCTGTAAGACGCAATACAATTCCATTTATTACATTACTGAGATAGTTTGCAAACGGTTATAAGGTTATAACGGAACAAAATCAAGCTGTAAAATTCATCAATACATATAATGCGCTTAAGGGGGTCAAGGGGTACTCTAGAATTTTTTCACGCGATTTACACGTGCGGGTGTGGTACTGAGACCGTTAGTCGAGTCAACGATGACTTTCCTAACATCCCATAAGTCGAATAAAATTACCGTGAGGATCAGGTGAACTTCCTAATAGGCTCAGCGGCACGAGACACTGTAGTCCACGGGGATCGAGTTACATGGTGACGATGGTCATAGACTGCCTAAGGAAAGGTTCACCTTAAAACTAGACTGAGAAATTAATCATCCAGACTTAAGTAAAACACCGTGAAAATTTATTAAAATTCACAAGCTCCTAGCCTAGTTCGGAGGGTTATAATCGGCTAGTCCGCAAACTAATAAACAAAAGAAAATAAATAGCAGGTCCCTACCTGAGAAGTTACTGAGAACCCTCGCGAACGATCTAACTCACAATAATAAAGCAACAACAGCAACACTAGGAAAATGGTACGACGCAAGTCCCTAGTTCAAGTTACAAGATTAAGCTAATATCAGAATTTACATTTAACAGGGTAGCAAAACAAATCTAAGTTAGGATGATACCATCTCCACATTTACATTTAACGTTAATCATCTAGCTAAGCCCTAACAGTTAATAACAAAGTTTACGGCGATGACGTCCGTAACAGAAAACAATTACAAGTAGTTCCGTGAAGAACTATACAGCCTATTTTCATATATCCTACTTATGTTAATTGCCACTATCACCATACACAATTTCTGTTTGATTGCTGTAATAGATTCGTAGATATTAAGAACCGACTAAATATTTCGGATGGTCGCCATGTTGGATTTTATATATGTAGGTCCTAGAGTTATGTACTGTTACATGCAGATTATTGTGAACGTGTAGTATTCAAACTTCAATCGCATAATTAGGACACAAGAAAAAACAAGGAGATTTTAAATTTTTTCACAACTGCCATCTTGAGGTTATGGAAACAACTGAAATAAATTAGATGCCAGTGGATTAACATTCGTATAAGGATTTACTGTACCAAGTTTCACTGCACTCGGATGGTTAAATTGCGAGAAACGTCCATGTGAATATTTATAATTCGCTTCACCGCCATGTTGGATTTGTGATCACCAGGTTATTTAAAGTCCTATAGGTGAACTTAAGTTCATAGCCCCTATGAACATTAAAAAATGCAGTTTGATTGCTAAAATAGATTCGTAGATATTCAGTATCGTCTAAATATTTCGGATGGTCGCCATGTTGGATTGTTAAATGTATAGGCCATAGAGTCATGTAGCATTAAAGGAAAATTATTGCATAGGTTCATTATTCAAACTTTCACTTCGAACGCATGACTACATCACAAGAAATAAAAACTTAAATTTTAAAATTCGCACTGCCGCCATCTTGAGGTTATGTAAAAAATTGAACTAAATTAGATACCAGTGGATTACAATGTGTATAAATATTTCCTGTACCAGGTTTCAGTGCGCTTGGAACATTAAATCGCGAGAAAGGTCTATTTAAAATTTTCAAATTCGCTTGGCCGCCATGTTCGTTTTGTAGTTAACCGGTTTTTGAAAGTCTTATAGATGGACTTCCAGTAGTGCCCTTTATCTCCGTACAAAATTTTAGGGAGATACCACTAATAGTTTCAGAGATATAGAATACTGGTGAAATATTTCGCACATCCGCCATCTTGTACTTATGTAAACAATTGAACGAAGTTAGATGTCGGTGCATTACAATGTATATAAACATATACTGTACCAAGTTTCATTGCGTTTGGTTGGTCAAATCACGAGAAACGTCTATTTAAAAGTCGCAAATTCGCTTGGCCTCCATGTTGGTTTTGTAGTTACCAGGTTTTCAAAAGTCACATAAGTGAACTTATAGTAGTTCCCTCTATCACCATAGAAAATGTCAGGGTAATATCGGTAATAGTTTCGGAGATATTGAATGCTGGTGAAATATTTCGCACAGCCGCCATGTTGGATTGGTGAGACGTAACAAAATTTGAAGGGCACGGCCGAGGTCGCCGGGAATAGTGCTATGAACTTTCCGAGTTTCATTGAAATCGCTCCTGTCATTTAGATTTTATTAGGGGGGACACACACGAATTACACACACACACACACACACACACACTCACACACACGGACAAAAGGTGATCTCATAAGACTTTTTTCAAAATTGAAAATAGGCTAACAAATCTAAGTGTACAGGCATGAAAAACATTTAATTATTCTTAATAACTACGTGCTATCAGCACACAATAAGGTAACATGTAGGATTTACACACTCGTACATCATAAATAAGTAATGAAATAGACACAAATCTTTATTAAATTCCTGCCTACACCTTGGTTTACTCTTTGTAAGCCATAGTCATCTAACGTGTGTAATTACGGTGACGAATGCGTAGTTGAGACCACGTCTGACATCGCATGGCCTGAGCTCCACAAGCTACGAACTCTAGGTTCGCGCATGCTTCAGGTCGCTACAAAAGTGTCAACTGTCCTAGTCATTTCCACACAAGGAAATTACCTTCAACTGCACGGCTATGTCAACAGTTCCAAAATGCAACAGAACAAAGTTAGATAGAATGAATTCATTAGTTAGCTTTTGTTTTACCAAAGTTATGCGTCTTATTATTATTAAGATGTCAGTTTAGGTTTATCGTTGGTTTATGGCGAATAATACTGACAATAGCTCGGGCACGGAGTGTCTACACTGAGATCCTTCTCCACCAAAAAGCCTCGACTCAACAGTCGGAATAAGATCAACGAGCAATAACAACTCGGACACACAATAACACGGGTTACCAGCGGCGCAAAGCTCGCATTCAATAACTCTTGGATTGGCCTGTCCACAACAGTTACCTTCCAATAACATCTAGTCAACGGGAACCCTCCCGGACAAGGTAATCACAAGTACCTTCATACAATAAATTCCTGCATTTAACAGGGTCGCCTGCAACTCACTATAGAAAACCTGACCTAATTGTAAACGTCAAAACGGTACACGCAAGAAGTGCGCTCAACTAACAAAAAGCAATCTATAAAACATGTGATCTGAGACAGGGTTGAAAACTGGGTTACATAAGCTAAGTTGCAATAAAGAAAGAGCGAATACAATTGCATTCTGTCTCTTGTCAAAGTAGTCCTGTCTAACAAACAAATGAAGCGTGCTCTCAAGGGCACTGGATTACAAAACCAGTTTATGTCACCAGCAGGCTACCACATTCCTGCGTTCGGTCGACTCAAAACACACATTATTCAAGGCCGGCGATTTAATCAAAATAAAACTATACATCTGGCCTGTTCATAAAAAACTTTACCATGGGTTATGAACCTCTAAAGAATCCGTGTATAAAAACACGCAATAAATCTGAATAGAATAATATAATTCCGTCTTTCTACCAAAGACGTCTAAATGATAGTAATCTTACAATTACTGGAGCTCTTTGCTCTCAAAATACAATTCAGTAGTTGCTAGTACAACATCAAACAAAAACGTGTCTTACATGACACAAGCAAAATGATAATTGTGACGCAGATTCCATACAAGGATCTGCTTAATGATACGTTGGGACTGAGTTCGATGCTAGGCAACGAAACATTCCTTCTAATCGTTAGGTTCAAACTTGACCAAAAATAGCTTCTGAGCTATTTCAAAATGAAAATATAATGCATTTACAAAAATGGCAATTACAGTCGATTGCCTAACTGATACGACTGTTCTTACGAAAGTCAGGGGTGTATCAAAACTGGCTGCAAAGAATGCAGTTAAAGAAATAACCATGACATCTGATTGTCATAACTAAAGTCAGCAAAGACTTGAAAAATCACTCCAAATAGGGTTGTACAAAATAGCCTCGAATGACTGCGGTCACATCTAGCAAAAGATAGGCTTTGACGTTCTACGACGTTCATCAAGCTGCACCAGGGTTAACCAAAATGTCAGACCCAAGGGTGTCTCACTATACTGAAATAAATGACATTAAATTTAACTAGACACAATCCCTACCTAGAAAAATGGCTGACACAGAGTGTGGTTGATTCACATACTACATTAAATCTAATATACCACCAGAACTAGAACAAGAGAAGGGATGTCCAAAAACTCACGACAAGGAGAAGCTATCACTCAGCCCTCTATTCAATAACCAGGGTTGTACAAATTCATCTCTGGATCTCTGGAACGGTATTATCCTCATCAGGATTCCCATCTGGACTCCTCCAAAGACCAGGGTTCGATTCGTCCCTGTCGACAACTCCGTGGATATGCTGGATATGCCTGGAAATGGCATCTTGGATTCCTTCCTTCTCGTCCTCGGTTCTGCAAGCTTCACCATCATGCTAGTTCTCGTAGAAACATCACCCTCATACCAGGATGGTATTAGCCCATGATGACTGATTCAAGCATGGTGTAGAATAGTCTGGTCACGTTGACGGTGAAATAAATTACGAAATTCATTCTTTCACTTTCCAAAAATATAATGTTCGTCGTAAATGTTGTGGGCTTTGATAGTAATTGATAACACAGCCTTAATTTCGTGGATGTGAATAGATACATGAGCTAGCACTGCTCTATGATTCTGCACGTGCTAAATAACGCTACTTTTCTATCATGCAGCATCGGTAAAATGTACGTCGTTTTGGAAATAAAAACTTCTCTCTGGCAATCCAAATATGTTACACAATTATAATTACACTTATTTGAAGTAGTTTCAACACATTTACCTGTATATTTTTCACAAGGCATTTGGCCCTCCACAAACACGTGGGTACTAAAATGTGGTGTTCCGGTAAAATTATATAATTCACTAATACTTGCCAATAATTATCTTCAATATGTTTCTGTGGCTCACTGTGCATAAATACCAGTATTTTACAATATGCCAGTGCACGATGGCACCTGATAACCAATTCAACGCTAACAAGCGGATATTTTCTATGTCTTACAGGACAAATACACTTACACACCTATACTGGGCGGATTCTCCAGACGTAGTGCAAGTAACTCACTATAATTCTTACTTATAACTTGTATCGTTGTTTATTCGTGCTCGATGGCAACTAATTGTAATTTCCTCGCTAAACAGCGGATATTTCCTACGTCGTACAAGACGGATATGATTCCACGCCTACACAGGGCGGATTCTCCAGACGTAGTTCAAGGCACTGGGTGTCTCAAGGAAGTAGGTCGTCAAACCGAAGTCGTTGAGCGACTACTTACGTTCCTATTTGCGTATCTGCAAGGGTATTACCTTACCTTAAGCTAAAATAACATTCTCAAAAGTGTTTTAATAATGCAGCATGACGAAATGGAATATTCTGAGTCTTGTGAAAGAATAAATTTAATTAATAAGACCTCAGATAAATACTTAGCAGTTCTCACCAAAGTCAAAAGTGCGTTTCAACGCTACTTCAAAGAGTATCGCGTGAGCTCTCAGCTCCACGTGGCTTCCTGGGTGTGTTCAAAGGTACAACATCCCATCATAAATGTTCTGTCATAAAAAATATCACATGAACCATAACTCAGCGGATTCATCTGCCTCTCCGTCGTTTCAAATAAAATGTTGGGACGACATTTTTATTTGACTTGAAATTCATTCAAGAGTGATATTTTTTCAGATTGGTTGCATTAAAGGTTCCAATGCGCTCTCCTGTCCTGATGTCTTCTATTACATAACTTCCATTGTTCAAAGGTTGTCGGATACGACTAGGGCCATAATATAAGGATAGAAATTTCCCATATATGCGGTCTATAGGACTTGAAATTTCGGGTCTCCTTATGAGGATAAGGTCTCCCTCAACTAGTGGTTCTCTAAATCTCTGGCATCTAGTTCTTCTCAAGCGCTTGGCAGCTTGTCTGTCCATAGTTTCCCTTGCAGCTAAAAGTCTGCTGGCATGTGATGGTTGTAAACAAGGTGGATTTACAATCACACGGCCCCATATTCTCAGCGGCATCTGGTTCAAATGCAAGACCATAAGTATTTGACCAGTGCTCTCATGGACTGTTGAATTAATACACTTTGCCATAGTGACTAGGACTTCAGTCCATCGCCAGTGTTCTTCTTGACAATATAATCGACAGAATTTTGCGATAATAGACATCACGCATTCTGCTGGGTTGCTCGCTGGATGACGAATAGATGATAAAACATGACCTATTTCAAGCTCATTCATAGCATTGGCAAATTCTGCTGAGGTTTACTGTGATCCGTGATCAGTCAACAGGAATTGTGGCTTTCCTGCCTCCGGTATCACTTGACGTCTAATCCTCTGAATAATCTGATGTGCAGTGGCTTTTTGAATCGGATGAAGCATCGTATATTTCGTGAACACATCAATAGTTTCAACGTTGTATCGATTCCCACGACGAGCCTTAGGTATTGGGCCGTACAGGTCCTGTGCGTATAACTCTCTAGGTTGAGTTGGGAGTATTGGTCTAGGTTGTTCCTTAAACAAGTGTGACGTGTACTTGTTCCGCTGGCATGCGTCGCAAGCACGTAAACACTGTCTAATGGTGGCTCCTAACCCTTTCCATGTAAAAGACTCTTTGATGGTTGCAATGGTTTTGTCCGTTCCACCATGACCAATGGATAGATGAACCATAAGAATAACAGATTCTTGGTATCTCCTAGGAATAACTGCACGCAGTTGAGTGTGGTCCTCGTCCACAAACTTGTATAATACACGATGATAAATCAAGTAATTATCTGCAACAACAGCAATTCTCGCATAATGAGCATCCTGTGGATCCATTCTTCGTTCCATGAAACGGATAATGTGCCTGAGTTCCTCCTCACGTCGCTGTCATTCAGGTAGATGACGAAGTCGGCGAAGGTGTTCCTCGCATTCTCCCTCGATGTCTATAGCATTAACAGTAGCTTCAGGATTCCGGCTGAGGATGTCGGCCAACACATTCTCCCTGCCTGGTCGATAAACTATTTCCAAATCGAACTGTTGTAGAAATAGCGTCCAACGTGTGATCCTGTCGCTTGCCAGTCTTGTTCTTAAGATGAAGGTCAGTGCATGGTGATCGGTCCTCACAATAATCCTCTGGCCTAACAGAAATTTCTGCCAGTATTCAAGTGCGTAAACTATTGCAAGTGCTTCTATCTCGGTCGTGAAGTAGTGAGATTCATGTGCTCTTAAACGTCGGCTTAAGAAAGCGATGTAATGACGTTTCTTCTCATCATCCTCCTGCAGTAAAATGGCTCCTATACCAAGGGCAGATGCATCAGTTTCTAGAATTAAGTTCCGGGAATAATCTGGATATTCTAACTGAATTGAGTCCACTAGCATCTGTTTAGCTCTCCTGAAAGCTATCTCGCATTCATCATTCCAGTTCCACCTGCAGTTCTTTTTCAGTAATCCTTGCAGAGGTGCGACAGTCTCGGAATACTTCTCACAATGAGCAGCAAAGAATTGGAGAATTCCTAAGAATTGTCTCACGTGTTTCCCACGGGTTGGCGTTGGAAATGCAGCAACAGTTCTAATCTTTGCCGGATTTGGTCTGTATCCTTCTCCATTGATTATGTGTCCTACGAATTTCACTTCTTTCTGAAATAATCGACACTTGTCAAATTTGACCTTAAAATTCGCCTGTCGTAGATTCTCAAAAACAAGGCGCAATGTCTTTAAATGCTCTTCTTCTGTTTCTGAAGCTATGATTATGTCATCCACATAACATATTACTCTCTGCTTCACTTCAGGAGTCAGCTTGGCATCAAGTGCTCTGATTAATGCGGCTCCGGCATTTTTCAATCCAAATGGTAGTTTTCGAAAGACATAAGTAGTCTGATCAAACAGGAATCCAGTATATTTCTGAGTATGCTCAGATAATCTGATATGGTAATAAGACTGAACCAAGTCCAATGATGAAAATATCCTTTTTCTTTTGAACTTCCTGAGAATATCCCTAATCTTGGGCAGTCTGTCGTGCTCAGGAGCTAGGCGTTCATTCAAGGCTCTGGCATCAAGACAAAGTATCAAGCTTCCATCTACCTTAACCACAGGCGTTATGGGATTCAAGAAAGGAGTCGGTGATTTCTTGATTGTGCCTGCTGCTTCCATCTCATGGATCTTCTTAGCAGCTTCTTCACGATGTTTCTCAGCAATCGGGTAAATTTTCTTCTGGAATGGGGAATCATCCAGTAGCGCAAGGTCGTATTCGCAGTCTAATATCTCACCAGGTGTGGTGTCGAATATGTCCCTGTATTCGTTCAATATTATATCAAGATTCTCTCGTGTGGGTGCTGATAATGATTATGCCTCTTCGTCGGCATCGAGTGTCTCGTCAATTTCCTTGCCATTCAAGTTTTCGACTACGTCGACTTCGGATAGGAATTCCGGTTCTTCTTCAACTAGGTTCATCTGAATGGGTTCGTTCAGCTTGAACTCTACCGTGTTACGGCCCATGTCAATGATACCATCATATTTTCTAATGAAGTATGCGCCTAGTATGCCGTCATGATGCAAGCCCTTCATTACAAGAAATTCGTGCAAATATACATAATTTGAAATCTTCAGAGTACAAAGAATCTGGATTTTGCATGTCACAACCCGGTCAGGTATGACACCTCTGATTCTTACAGCTGAAACAGGCAGCTCTGTCACCTCAGAGTTGGCCTTTAATCTGGCATGGCAATCGGCGGAAATAACACTAATCATTGCCCCAGTATCAATGAGAATGACTACGTTGACTTCGTTCAAAGTGGCTGCTATCTTGGGCAGACGGGTCAACTCATAATTGTGGTTCGTCGTTCGTCGTTCTTCGTTCGTCCAACAAGTCTTCTTGGATTGGCTCCCAGAGTAATATGGTAGCAGTTACTCGGTGCTCAACCTGACAAGAATCTGTTAATTTTTCGGCGTTTTTTTATTATCCTGGCGAGAAGTACTGGGCTGGTTGTGCTCCGTCTCCTGCGCCGAATCTCTATTTTCCCTCGAAGTTGGGTTCCGTTCTCCCTCTTCTTGGATTTGCAGCTCTCTTAGTTGTTGGAGGTACTCACGGCTCTCCCGTGCTCTTCCTTTCCAATCTCTGTCTGGCTGGTATCTAGGGTCTCGATCTCGGTTATATCCTCTAGCGTATCGATAGTCCCTTCGGATACTTCCGTGCTGTTGGTTTCTTCCGTTATTCCCGCGGTGGTAATTTTCGTGACGTTGGTTATCATTCGTCCCTCGGTCGAATCTCCGATTCCAATGACTACGACGGTCATCTTGTTGATCTCGAGCATATGGAGCGTTGTTCCATTCCCTCCTACGATAGTTGTAGTTATTATCACGATGCCCAGAACTCTCTGGTGTTTGCGTTTGTTGCAGAGTCTGGCTTACTTTATCGACAGTGGTCAAGTTTATGTGTCTTTCCTCGCGCCTGTCAGCCTTCTGCTGACGGTGTGTCGGGAACTGTTCCGTGTTCGCATCCAAGCGTCGCAGAATCTGGTCACATTGTTGAAACGTGGATGCCCCTGCAGCGATCAACACACGTTGTACGTCCGCAGGGTACTGCCAAACAATGGTGTTAACTAAATCTTGTTCAGACAACGGAGGCTGAAGACAACGAAGCTTCGCAAGCTGTATAGCGAAGTAGTTCGCATATCGAGTAGGCGTATTCGAGCTGTATCTACGAGTATACATTTCAGCTCGGATGCTCTGCTGAATGTCACTCGACCAATACGTCCTTAGTAATGCTTCCTTAAAGTCCTGGTAGCCTGTAAACGAGTATCTAAATGCTCTAAACCAGGTACTGGCTTGCCCCTCAAGCAAACGTTCTATGACTCTGAGTTCCCTCTCTGGAGTTACCATGGTATTTCTCAGATAGCTTTCGACATTGGCTAGAAATTCCACTGGAGTAACACCACTTCCAGTTCCGGAGAAGCGAGCTGGTTGCTCCTCTCTCGAACGTATTATCGTCACATTTCCCTGCGTATGCGCGGGTCTAAATGAGTTCTGCGTGTAGCCATGCGTAGGTGTATTTATCTCATTATTAGGTTGACTTGGTGCTGGTCGAAAGTAATGGGCGTTAAAGTTCAAAACCTGGCTCGGCGCTGAATCAGTGAATTGTGATGGTTGTGGTTCTGTAGGTGCGCTGGGCTGAAAATGAGTTGGCATCATTCCTTCAGATTGAGAAACGGGTGTTTCATGAGATTCTCCCATTTGTGAGTGTAAGTGTCTCTCCCTAGGAGTCGTTTTGAGTCTGTCAAGACGTCTTTCTATGCCTTCAAGTCCTTGAATAGTTCTGGCCGCGACTTTGTTGCCTAAGTCATTCAATTGTAATTCGATTCTATCGACCTTTCCCTTGAGGTTCGCGTCTACCTCGCGTATGGCCGTTCTGAGGTTATGGCTAAGGTCTAACCTTTCGTTTACTGTGACCTCCTCAAATCGCTTTTGTAAAGAATCGATCTCTCCCTCGACTCTTGACATGTTGTTTTGACCTCGGCTACCTTAGCCTCTACTATGGTCTTATGTTCGTTGAGGTCCCCTCTTAATAACATGAGGTCAATGTTATGTTCCTCATGATGAACATTCACTGTTTCGCGTAGGCTTGCTACGGTTTCCGTTAGTTCAGAAATGTTTCTCCTGTTAACGTTTAGTTCGTCTCTGACCTCTAACATGCCGTCAACGATCGTCCTAACATTGTTGTTCACAGCATTTGCAGCTCCTCTCATGAGAACTAATCCGATATTCATGGTTGTCATGTCCTTTTTTACAGTGTCCATGAATCCCTCGACGTGCGTCAATCGAGTCCCGAATTCTTCCCGAGTGTGTTCCAGGTCAGCTTTCATGTCTATCTGGACTCTATTTATGGTGGTTTGAATTTGAGCCGTGTGCTCCTCCAGTCGGTTTTTCACATCCTCCCTAGCTCTATTCATTTGGTCTGTTAGGCAATCTACACGCTGGTTAGCCTCCTGATGGTGTCGTATGACATCAACCCTAACTGCTGCTAAACCTGCCGCGAGATCATTTCTGGCTTCGAACCTAAATGCGTCCATATCAGCCCTGACTTGGGTTAAATCAGTCCTGACATTATTAAAAGATTGAGTATTTACCTCTAAATCTAATCTTATTTGGTCCACATGACCACTAACATTGTTTATAGATTGGGTGTTTACCTCTAAATCTAGTCTAACATTGTTTATAGATTGGGTGTTTACCTCTAAATCTAGTCTAACATGGTCTACATGAGCACTAACATTGTGAACTTCCTGTCTTACATCGTTGACAGCCTGAGTGTTCTGACCTAAGTCAGCAGTAATCTGTTGGAGATTAGCATTCACACCTGCCATCATCTCCCCAAACACGCGACGAATCGTTTCCTCATCCATTTGACAAGAAATATATATGAGAAAGTGAGGGATCGATCTCTACTAGAACTTACAGCTATGATTAGTTACTTGGTGGTATAAGGCTTGTTTCATTTATATAAATATCACGAGTAGAGCTGGAGTATGCAAACTAAGTGCTTCTACATTTACAAAGACAACGGCGAGCAAAGCAATGTATTACATTTACTCAGGATGAGGCATCATCAAAGAAAACCCTATCCATCATTTATCTAACACTAAAGCCTCACCCCATGGACTTCTATCAAACATGAATGCCATGCGGTCAATTGATCTGCAGTACGAATTTCTAAGTTCGTCCCAGTCCTGTCAATTTACCATTAATCAACATTAAGATCCTCCAAAGTAACATGGTACTGACGGTCACCACGTTAACGTCGGCACATGAGTTGGGCGCCATTTTATGAGACCGTTAGTCGAGTCAACAACCACGATGACTTTCCTAACATCCCATAAGTCGAATAAAATTACCGTGAGGATCAGGTGAACTTCCTAATAGGCTAAGCGGCACGAGACACTGTAGTCCACGGGGATCGTGGTACATGGTGACGATGGTCATAGACTGCCTAAGGAAAGGTTCACCTTAAAACTAGACTGAGAAATTAAACATCCAGACTTAAGTAAAACATCGTGAAAATTTATTAAAATTCACAAGCCCCTAGCCTAGTTCGGAGGGTTATAATCGGATAGTCCGCAAACTAATAAACAAAAGAAAATAAATAGCAGGTCCCTACCTGAGAAGTTACTGAGAACCCTCGCGAAAGATCTAACTCACAATAATAAAGCAACAACAGCAACACTAGGAAAATGGTACGACGCAAGTCCCTAGTTCAAGTTACAAGATTAAGCTAATATCAGAATTTACATTTAACAGGGTAGCAAAACAAATCTAAGTTTGGATGATTCCATCTCCGCATTTACATTTAACGTTAATCATCTAGCTAAGCCCTAACAGTTAATAACAAAGTTTACGGCGATGACGTCCGTAACAGAAAACAATTACAACAAATCTAAATGTACAGCCATGAAAAACATTTAATTATTCTTAATAACTACGTGCTATCAGCACACAATAAGGTAACATGTAGGATTTACACACTCGTACATCATAAATAAGTAATGAAATAGACACAAATCTTTATTAAATTCCTGCCTACACCTTGGTTTACTCTTTGTAAGCCATAGTCATCTAATGTGTGTAATTACGGTGACGAATGCGTAGTTGAGACCACGTCAGACATCGCATGGCCTGAGCTCCACAAGCTACGAACTCTAGGTTCGCGCATGCTTCAGGTCGCTACAAAAGTGTAACTGTCCTAGTCATTTCCACACAAGGAAATTAGCATCAACTGCACGGCTATGTCAACAGTTCCAAAATGCAACAGAACAAAGTTAGATAGAAAGAATTCATTAGTTAGCTTTTGTTTTACCAAAGTTATGCGTCTTATTATTATTAAGATGTCAGTTTAGGTTTATCGTTGGTTTATGGCGAATAATACTGACAATTGCTCGGGCACGGAGTGTCTACACTGAGATCCTTCTCCACCAAAAAGCCTCGACTCAACAGTCGGAATAAGATCAACGAGCAATAACAACTCGGACACACAATAACACGGGTTACCAGCGGCGCAATGCTCGCATTCAATAACTCTGGGATAGGCCTGTCCACAACAGTTACCTTCCAATAACATCTAGTCAACGGGAACCCTCCCGGACAAGGTAATCACAAGTACCTTCATACAATAAATTCCTGCATTTAACAGGGTCGCCTGCAACTCACTATAGAAAACCTGACCTAATTGTAAACGTCAAAACGGTACACGCAAGAAGTGCGCTCAACTAACAAAAAGCAATCTATAAAACATGTGATCTGAGACAGGGTTGAAAACTGGGTTACATAAGCTAAGTTGCAATAAAGAAAGAGCGAATACAATTGCATTCTGTCTCTTGTCAAAGTAGTCCTGTCTCACAAACAAATGAAGCGTGCTCTCAAGGGCACTGGATTACAAAACCGGTTTATGTCACCAGCAGGCTACCACATTCCTGCGTTCGGTCGACACAAAACACACATTATTCAAGGCTGGCGATTTAATCAAAATAAAACTATACATCTGGCCTGTTCATAAAAAACTTTACCATGGGTTATGAACCTCTAAAGAATCCGTGTATAAAAACACGCAATAAATCTGAATAGAATAATATAATTCCGTCTTTCTACCAAAGACGTCTAAATGATAGTAATCTTACAATTACAGGAGCGCTTTTTTCTCTCAAAATACAATTCAGTAGTTGCTAGTACAACAGCAAACAAAAACGTGTTTTACATGACACAAGCAAAATGATAATTGTGACGCAGATTCCATACAAGGATCTGCTTAATGATACGTTGGGAATTGAGTTCGATGCTAGGCAACGAAACATTCCTTCTAATCGCTAGGTTCAAACTTGACCAAAAATAGCTTCTGAGCTTATTCAAAATGAAAATATAATGCATTTACAAAACTGGCAATTACAGTCGATTGCCTAACTGATACGACTGTTCTTACGAAAGTCAGGGGTGTATCAAAACTGGCTGCAAAGAATGCAGTTAAAGAAATAACCATGACATCTGATTGTCATAACTAAAGTCAGCAAAGACTTGAAAAATCACCCCAAATAGGGTTGTACAAAATAGCCTCGAATGACTGCGGTCACATCTAGCAAAAGATAGGCTTTGACGTTCTACGACGTTCATCAAGCTGCACCAGGGTTAACCAAAATGTCAGACCCAAGGGTGTCTCACTATACTGAAATAAATGACATTAAATTAAACTAGACACAATCCCTACCTAGAAAAATGGCTGACACAGAGTGTGGTTGATTCACATACTACATTAAATCTAATATACCATCAGAACTAGAACAAGAGAAGGGATGTCCAAAAACTCACGACATGGAGAAGCTATCACTCAGCCCTCTATTCAATAACCAGGGTTGTACAAATTCATCTCTGGATCTCTGGAACGGTATTATCCTCATCAGGATTCCCATCTGGACTCCTCCAATTACCAGGGTTCGATTCGTCCCTGTCGACAACTCCGTGGATATGCTGGATATGCCTGGAAATGGCATCTTGGATTCCTTCCTTCTCGTCCTCGGTTCTGCAAGCTTCACCATCATGCTAGTTCTCGTAGAAACATCACCCTCATACCAGGATGGTATTAGCCCATGATGACTGATTCAAGCATGGTGTAGAATAGTCTGGTCACGTTGACGGTGAAATAAATTACGAAATTCATTCTTTCACTTTCCAAAAATATAATGTTCGTCGTAAATGTTGTGGGCTTTGATAGTAATTGATAACACAGCCTTAATTTCGTGGATGTGAATAGATACATGAGCTAGCACTGCTCTATGATTCTGCACGTGCTAAATAACGCTACTTTTCTATCATGCAGCATCGGTAAAATGTACGTCGTTTTGAAATAAAAACTTCACTCTGGCAATCCAAATATGTTACACAATTATAATCACACTTATTTGAAGTAGTTTCAACACATTTACCTGTATATTTTTCACAAGGCATTTGGCCCTCCACAAACACGTGGGTACTAAAATGTGGTGTTCCGGTAAAATTATATAATTCACTAATACTTGCCAATAATTATCTTCAATATGTTTCTGTGGCTCACTGTGCATAAATACCAGTATTTTACAATATGCCAGTGCACGATGGCACCTGATAACCAATTCAACGCTAACAAGCGGATATTCTTCTATGTCTTACAGGACAAATACACTTACACGCCTATACTGGGCGGATTCTCCAGACGTAGTGCAAGTAACTCACTATAATTCTTACTTATAACTTGTATCGTTGTTTATTCGTGCTCGATGGCAACTAATTGTAATTTCCTCGCTAAACAGCGGATATTTCCTACGTCGTACAAGACGGATATGATTCCACGCCTACACAGGGCGGATTCTCCAGACGTAGTTCAAGGCACTGGGTGTCTCAAGGAAGTAGGTCGTCAAACCGAAGTCGTTGAGCGACTACTTACGTTCCTATTTGCGTATCTGCAAGGGTATTGTACAGCCCCCCAGGGGTCTGCACCCCCTGGAGGCCATCCCCCCCATCATCTATTTAAACCACCCCTAACTGGCAGATCTCGTAAGTCCAGAACAACATCTCTAACACCGCAAGGGCAGCTAACCAGTCTGGAAAGCTTGCCCAATACTTGCATCACTACCACAAACAGCGACACATAATTAACTGGGACATCTATGCCATCGGAATGCCGACGAAGCAGCACCAAAGACTATAAAGGGAGGCCTTAAGAAGGGCAGTCCCTCTCTCAATTACCAGTCTTACAGTGCGTCGGCCGGAGGCTATAGCTGTTATCATCAGGTGAGTCAGCAGTGTTCAGAAGTCCTATACTTTGTAACCTTTACCCACAAATTGTACACACAAACTTGTACACTTACATTTTGACATTTATTACATCCCCTGAAAGGGACTCATAATTCCATATTGCTGACCAATAAACACTTGGTCAGTACACTACACTTGTATTACTGTTTACACGCCTCTTTACGCCCTAACTCCTGTCCTAATTCCCGTCACGATTAGCCGTGACATACAGTAGCCAAATAGTTGCTAGTGCAAGCTTCATTGCACTTCACGCAGCGGCCCGACTACCAGAGGCAGCGTGCCGCTATATAGCTGACGCGTGCACGTCGGTTATATAACCAGCCAGCCAGCTGGAAGACCAGCACGTTGACCTGTGCACTAATTTCCATCCCCTGAAATACACCTACGTCTTTTATAGGAGCGCCCCCTAGCATCCTAACACGAGACAACACTCTACACTGGTCAGCTCACCCAGCTACGGGAAGCTACCCCCTTTTAGGCACTTCCTTATAAATTAACACAATAACACTTCCGTTTTAGATCCAACTACCCCCCAATAAGGGATCTAAAACAGATGGTGGAGGCCGGGTACCACGCACAGTAAAATAGGACTCTTACAACGAGTTCTCGTGGTCAAAACGGCCCGTACCGCATACAGCCAAGCGAGACTGAAATTTTTTTTTAGCCTCATATTACGTCACACATTTTTTTTCTCTCTAGGAGTTTGTATTATTACACCAACCCCCATCCGCCCCCAGGGGTCTGCACCCCCTGGAGGCCATCCCCCCATCATCTATTTAAACCACCCCTAACTGGCAGATCTCGTAAGTCCAGAACAACATCTCTAACACCGCAAGGGCAGCTAACCAGTCTGGAAAGCTTGCCCAATACTTGCATCACTACCACAAACAGCGACACATAATTAACTGGGACATCTATGCCATCGGAATGCCGACGAAGCAGCACCAAAGACTATAAAGGGAGGCCTTAAGAAGGGCAGTCCCTCTCTCAATTACCAGTCTTACAGTGCGTCGGCCGGAGGCTATAGCTGTTATCATCAGGTGAGTCAGCAGTGTTCAGAAGTCCTATACTTTGTAACCTTACCTTACCTTACCTTAAGCTAAAATAACATTCTCAAAAATGTTTTAATAATGCAGCATGACGAAATGGAATATTCTGAGTCTTGTGAAAGAATAAAATTAATTAATAAGACCTCAGATAAATATTTAGCAGTTCTCACCAAAGTCAAAAGTGCGATTCAACGCTACTTCAAAGAGTATCGCGTGAGCTCTCAGCTCCACGTGGCTTCCTGGGTGTGTTCAAAGGTACAACATCCCATCATAAATGTTCTGTCATAAAAAATATCACATGAACCATAGCTCAGCGGGTTCAGTACGAAAGGTATATTATGACCCTATCTCTATATTGTTATATTATTATTATAATTATGTGTGTTATCCCCATTACTATTCAACATTTATACAAATGACCAGCCAGAATATTTAGAGGCCAGGCGATTTATTTATGCGGATGACATCGCTATTGCTGTACAGGGTAGGAGCTTTGAAGAGGTGGAGGGAAAACTGTCCAATGCTCTTGAGAGATTAGACAATTATTACACCCAGAATCACCTGAAACCTAACCCAGGAAAAATACAAGTATGCACATTTCTTCTTCTCAACAGAGAGGCCCGGAGAAAGCTGAATGTTGTCTGGAAAGGAGTGACACTCGAAAGCTGTGAAACGTCTCGATATTTGAGAATCAAGCTTGATCGTATCCTGAGCTTCAGGAAACATTGTAGAGAATTGAAGTGCAAGATCAGCTCAAGAAATAGCATAATGTGGAAGTTGATAGGTTCAACATGGGGAGCGAACCCTCAGGTTCTACGTTCAACAGCATTGGGACTTTGCTTCGCAGCAGGAGAGTACGGATCATAGGTGGGGAGTATCTGCCCATACCAAGCAAGTGGACATAGCTCTTAACGAGTCCACACGTATTGTCACTGGATGTCTGAGACCTACTCCAGTGCAGAAGATCTACCCTCTCGCTGGCATTGCACCTCCAGTTATTCGTCGCAGGGTGGCAGCAGAGAAAGAGAGACAAAAGCTTGAAACTGATCCCAGATATTCTATGTTCAACCACAAGGTGACCACTCCTCGCCTAAGATCCAGGAAGAGTTTTATTAAGAGAACGGTACCCCTCCATAGCAAGCCAGACGTCCGGCATGTGCCACTCTGGAAACAAATAGTACCAGAGGGGTTTACCACTAAAGAAGAGATGAGCAGGGGTAGTCATTTGCCTTATACCACCTGGAGGTCCTTAAACCGGATGAGAACAGGAGTGCCTAAGTGTTGTAGCAACCTTGTGAAGTGGGGTTATGCCGAAGATCCACGATGTGCCTGTGGAGAAATCCAGACTCCACAACACCTGCTCACGTGCAAAGATCTTAATGAAACCTGCAGCCAGGAAGACCTTATGTTGGCCACAGACCGAGGGATAAGAGCTGTAGAGTTCTGGAAGGGAAGAATTTAGTGTGTCTCCCGGACACGGAAAGTAAGTAAGTATTGTTATTATTATTATTATTATTATTATTATTATTATACTACGGCCTACAACGACGAGACAAAGCTTATTTTCTGCCCCTTGGTGTCAGAAACAAAACTCGGGGACCCTAAATAGCCGTAAAGGGTCCCCGAAACCTACATTTTAAGCCTCTAATACCAACAGTTTCTGATATTCCAAGAAAAATAATTTCATTTCATAAACTATTGAAGGAATGCACGCCAATAGCCATGACGAATGCATCTCAAAAGGTGACATCAACTTTCCATCTATTTCTGCAAGAAGTAATGCCACTCCATTTATTAAATTTCTGTGAACGTTTGCAAATGGCAATAAGGTTATCACGGAACCAACTAAAACTGAAAAATTCATCAATGCGCTTAAGGGGGTCAAGGGTTACCACAGATTTATTTCACACGACTTAAACGTGCGATGTGTCGTACAGAAGGTCTATCATATCTCCAAACAGCAACATGAGGTGTATTGCGTTTCGTCTACGAGGTTTTCAATTTTATTTTCACGTCAGGAAGTACACGTTAGGTAGGCTAAATTTATTTTCTGAGCATATTTTAACTAATCATTTATCATTGTCGACAAACAGGTTCCAAGCCTCTAACCATTGCAACAGTAGCTCAATTGATTAGATCTGGCTATTAATACCAAAGACCGTTCGAAGAATGGGTACTTCTGCTAGTAGAAAATAAAAGAACACACACAACAACGATAACACTGGTCTACAAAAAAAAAAGTCTTTTCAGTTACAAAAACGAAACAAGCTGTTTCTAGAAGATAATTTGTCCCTAAATCCAGATCTAATCTCAGAATTTATGTATCGGCCTCAGTTTCCATATTATAATTAATTTTGTAAATACCTGCGTCAGCCTTTATATTACACTAGCTGAAGTACCCGTGCTTCACAACTGGTCATAAATAAATTAAATTGTGAAGGTGACAGTTAAAATAGGGGATAGGTGAGACGCTGCGAGGAGGGAGAGTAAGGATGGAACATTTCGTCCAACTACACCGCTCGGCGTTGACCGTGTTTTATACTGTAGCACAAATTTAGGTTTTACTCGCTAACAGTTGGCGATACACGAAAAGTTATAACGACATTTCGGATAGAATATTAAATTTTAAACCTCGTGTATGCCATCAAAAGTTTGCCATTTCATAGCTTTCTCTCTTAATTTGAAATGGAATTTGAAACCAAAGGGTGTAGTGAAATCATTAAAATGGTCATCATCTCTAAATAGTGCTAAGTATCGAAATCAAAAGTAGCCTATAGGTAAATCAGCTACTTCCATGTACTATTTCATGTAAACCGGACCAGTGGTTCGTGCGTGATTGAGTAATACAAAGACACACACCATCTCATTTTTATATATTAGTACAGATGTATCTGGCAAAAGGAGAACAAAACAAATCTGTGTCAGTACACAAATTAATCAGAGAAATGGTCTACATTAGATTAATGAAAAGTGAATAAACATACCTATAATAGTTCTTTTTTCTGATTTCCGACGATATTTTGCCTCCCGGCTCATCTACCTCATTCGTACCCTGGCGGTGGCTTTCGGAACGGACAATGAATTGACACCCTTGTATATATATTTCGATTATTTTCCAATAATTACATCTGCAAAAGAAAACTGAAAGCAAATTAATTAAACAATACCAACGCAATAAAAAAATGCAGCATTTTCAAGGTGTCTGAAGATAGAGGGTACCATATTTCGAAAACTGAGCCCGATAGATGAAAACGGATTTCATTTTCGAATTCAGCACCATTTACCTAGTTAAGAACTCCCCATTCCCCTTCTTTGTAACAAATATGCTGTTGACCAGTGTAATCATTCAAATCATTAAAGGTTCCTTACAGATTGTTCAGTTTTATTTGTAGTCGACCATTCTGACAGAGTTAATTAAAGGCTCATAATTTGAAATAGACTACAGTATGATCTACTACAACACTCCATAAGACTAACAGCTGTCAGCTATCCGTACTCAATGATATTCCAACTCGTTATACTTTAAGTTTCGTTTCATTTCAACTGTTTAACTTTCTCTTTGGCATTCCCTTTCAGTTTATTATCATCTCCTTGTTTTGGAACCTGGCAGGGACTTTCACCTTACTTCTGCCGGTCCCGTATTGACATTAAAGAAAATTTGGTTGAAATAAGATGCACCGATACAGACAATCCGCCATATTGTTACAGTGTTTTGTAACCAGGGCATGGTTGGGACCGCTGGAAGACGTTGAGTAAGCCTATACAAAGGCTATAGAGTGGCTGGACAACTTAGATTCAAAATTTAAATGTTGCAGGTGCCCCGTTGATTGTTTTTAAGATGTGTATTATTTGTAATATGTTATATATGTTGTGCACTTTGCCATAAGCTTAGTAATAATAATAGACTAATAATAATAATAAACATCCAGATTACATTTATATAAAACATCATCGTTCAGTCTTTGCATGTTAAGCGTGCTAGCTATGTTGCGCTGCTTGCCGGCAGGCTGGCTCCTGCTCTCGTAACTGGGCTGCCTGCCGGCGCTGCGACAGCTCTTCGCCGCGTCTGACCAATTCAAGGTAGTGTATTGCCCTCGGGGGGTGTAGCTCGAGTGCGGGCAGTATTTGGTGTAAGGGGTAGCGGATTGTCTGGAGGGCAACACGTGAGTATAATTGTACTGAGAATGTGACGTGAGTGCGCTGATTTCAAGGTTGACTTACGGCCTTGCTTCCGTGGGCGAGTAAGTGCAGGATGGCTGACGCGGCGGTCTGTAGGCAGGCAGGCCGACCTGGCTGCCAGTGGGTGTAGAGGAATTGGCTACTCGGAGCAAGCCGGGACTCAGGGGTTCGAGTGGGATGTTTAGAAATACAAGAGAGCAATCTAAGAGTGTATTAGTGGTTTATTCCCCAAATGTAGAGAATGCCGGTTGCTAGAAGGTCTCTAGTGACACGAAATGTAATAAATTGGCGAGAGATGTAATGAAATGCGATTAGAGAGTAGGAAGAGTTGGAAGGAGAGTCTAAAGGATAAACCTAAGAGTGACACTCACCTAGTTTTTAGATTTGCAGTTACGGCAACGGGCAGCGGTTCCACAAGAGAGATATCCCCCCTTCTTGCTGGCGGGATTATTTATAGTGATACTAGTAGTGTTGCAACTTGAGTAGGCTTTTGTAAGTGTTTATGTGTTCTAGATAACGCAGGTGGCTGGCTGTTTGTTTTATGTCGAAATGTTGCTTCATGTATGGAGCAGATCGCCAGTCTAGTGTGATTGTTGCTGTTGCTTTGTCTTATGAGTTTGTGGCGTGAAAAAGGGGGTGATTATGCCCTATGGGGGCTCGGGGCATAACAGTAGGGTCACTAGCGCACTGGACGTAATGTAAACAAACAAACAAACAAACAAACTGTTCATCCAATGCATTGGTTGTCCGACACATCTACATTGTGTTTGGCACGTTTCTCCATCTATCGATTCCTTAAGATTACGTGCTTAGCATTAAAACAGACAGATATACTGATAAGGTATCTTGGAACTCATTTAAGGCATTGCAATGTCGGTCACATTATTGTTTTTGTTTCTCCTTGTTTTCGTTTTATTTCAATTTGTTTTCATATTTACAATAGGCTATACTGAATACCGTTTGACCGATCAACCACAAATCAACGAAGGCAGTACGGGAGGGAGTGAGACGGGAAAGTCCGTCCGCGCCAGAAACACGCTGGAGTGCAACCGGTGTGCCAGCGCGCTCGGCGTGCTGTATGGACACTTCTGTTATAAAAATATTTCCTTGGTTTAGAAAAAACATTTTTCCATTAATATTATATTATAAATATAATTTTGATGAGAATTTTCAGAGTGCTATTTCCATACGATAGAATGTATTACCGGTATTTCTAATCATGAATTGCATACCTTCTCAAATTGATTCTATTATTTTACATCTTTTACTTATCCATTAGACTTTTATCGATTCTTATTCTTTGTTTCCCATTTTCATCATTTTATCCTGTATAGATTTTAAGTAATTTTATTTTTATTTCTCTCGAACATGAATTTTAATAACTTTATTTTATATATTCAGTTTAGTTTTTTAAAGTTTGGTTCTAATTTTGCTGAAGAAGGTTCCATTTTTGGATCGAAACACGTATAAATTTGTAATAATTACACATTGACTAAGAGATATTATTATTATGAATTCTATTATTTCAAATAGCCTATGTAGGTTTTTTTGGATCATGTTAGAATATCGGAAATTTGTTAGGTTTACCGCTTCATTGCCCTTTTAACTGGGATATGTGTGTGGGCTTAGCGTGGATAGTTTTGCGTCGAAATATTTTCCCCACGCCTATAAAGCACTCAGCACACTCATTAGTGCTTGCGACACTATTGTCAGGGTGCCAATTTTAGATATGTTTTGCTGAGGCTAGTGCAGTCGATATACCTTTCTTTGCAGTAATGACGTGGCTCACCGTCACAGTTATAGCGTGTACATAGGCCTAATTATGAACTTAAGTTAAGCGAAGCATTGAACCTGAGTAGAGTCAGCCTATTTAGCACACGACTCCAGATAAGATATTGTGTTTCTGTACATGATAATGAAAATACAGATCTTGAAAAGAACAGAAAAATGGGTGTAATGAATCTTTTTTTTCTTTTTGTCGCGTTTTCGGTGGCTTAGTTGTTAGCATGCTGAACTTCTATGCCCAAGATCGTGGGTTCAAACCCAGCCAAAGTCGTCGGATTTTTAAGAGCGTTAAAAATCCCTCAGAGTGCCTTCCTTCGGAGGGGAAATAAAGCCGGTGAGCCCATGTCATAGATTTATGGCACGTAAAAGAACCTACCACTAACTACAATTGTGTGAAGCTAAATTTGTAGGTTAGATTTGATTAATGCTCTGTTAAGTCCCAATGTTCGTCGCCAGGTGCCGAATGCGGTGGCATCTAGTAGCCAAGTTTACAGCTTGGTGTCATAGACGGTATTGTCAGCAAACGTAGGAACTACTTGAAATTGATCGTCTGTAGTTCTTACCTGAATTACAGATAACACAAACTAATACAGCCATCACAATTAACACCGGCTATCACGAAAGATTCTACACACACCCAAAGTTAACGGGGCTACATGACCGCGTTGTCGCTGCCCCAAAACTGAGGACCCAACCAACTAACCAACGAACCTTTCTTTTAATCAAATAAAAATAAACTTTATGAATCTTCTTTGTAGGTTGGTTATCTTGTAGCGCTGCAGGATGTCTGAGTAATCTAGTCCGGGAATGTCACATCCGACTGACGGACATGGCTTTGTAATTGGGTTTCTTCATCGCTATTTCCCTTCACCTCGACTTGGTAATGACAGTCTGTAACTTCATTCCCATCCACAGTACATCTACTGGAGACCGAGAATGGAATAGCTCTATCATTAGACCGCAGGTATTTTAGACACGTAATGTGTTCATCACAGAGCAAATTGTACTGAATGTTTCAAGGCAGACGAAATGCCATTCAGGAGGACAACTTTCATTTATTACCAGCAGAAGTAGGCTACGTTACCCATTATTGGAACGGCCACGTTGTAGTTTACCTGTTTAGCAATTAATTTCTTAAATTAACTACCATTGCCAAAACAAATGTTGCTAAGCAGGATTGAAGAGTAGGCTACCGCGTTACTTGTAACGTCGTAAGTAGTAACCATTACTTTTGCAGTAATAATATAGTACATTATGCAGCGAGCCTATAATGGCAATAATTCAGACACGAGTATGTTTATAGAACGGGCGAAGCGAGTTTTATAATTTCCATACGAGTGTCTTAATTACCATTATAGACGAGTTGCATAAGACTGTTTATGTTCGACGATAATTATAACTAAGGTTCGGATGTTAAGGAAAAGTCATATTTTTTTCTTGAGCTCATTTTACTGGAAATATGAAAAATAAGTAGCTGTGAAGGCTCTATGAGAACCCTGAAAAGTGACGGCTGACGGGGCTCTGGTGAAGCTACGATAGGCCTAGCAAGCCAGTAGTGGATATCATATTTGCTTTCGAAACAGGAACAGGCCTCGGAAAGGACGGATGCAAACGACGACGACCCGGATATGCTAATGGACTACGAGTTGGGACATTAAACATACAGACACTGACAGGAAAGGTGGACGAGATTGTAGATGTGATGGAGAGAAGAAAACTGGATGAACTGGGCTTGGCAGAAACAAGATGGAAAGGAGAAGGTCGCAGAGAACTGAGGAAAGGGTACCGGTTGTACTGGAGTGGGAATAGTGAAAGAAGGAGCAGCGGAGTAGGAGTAGTTGTGAGAGATGGAATGAAGAAAGAGGTAAAGGGAATAAGTGACAGGATCATGAAGATCAGAGTAACTGTAAAGGGAAGAAGCCTGGAGATAGCCCAGGTATATGCCCCTCAAGTTGGATGTACAGCTCAAGAGAAGGAAGACTTTGAGGAGGAGCTACAACAGCAGTTGAATGGTCAGAGCATCATTGTCATGGGAGATTTGAATGCACATGTAGGAAGTGAAAGGCAAGGATATGAAAATGTAATGGGAGCAGAAGGATGGGGCAGCAGGAATGAAGAAGGGAGAAAGTTGCTGGATTTTTGCAAGAGAAACGGTTTAGTAGTAGGCAACTCCTAGTTCCGGAAGAAAGAAAGCCACAAGGTAACGTGGTACAGCAGTGATTTAACAAAGACATCTTTGGTAGATTACATGCTGTACGACTGGGAAATGAAGAGAAGTGTCAGAGATATAAAGGTAATACCATCAGAGGCCTTATATAGCGACCACAGAATACTTGTAATGAACCTGGGAGTTGTTAAGGATAGCAAGAGGACAGAGTACCAGGAAAGGAGAATCAAAGTATGGAAACTCAAGGAAAAGGAAGTCAAGGAAGAATTCCAGAAGATAATAAGGGAAAGGATGCCAACAGACAATCCTAAAACAGGGGAAGAGGAATGGAAGCAATTCAAAAACACAATGGTGGAAGCTGCAGTGGCAGTATGTGGATGAACAAGCAACAGAAAGCGGTGTAAAGAGACACCATGGTGGAATGAGAGAGTAAAAGAAGCTGTGGGAAGGAAGAACAAGGCTTTCAGTGTGTGGTTCCAGGAAAGAACTGATCTGGCAAGGGAAGATTATAAGATAAAGAAGAAAGAAGCAAACAAGATTGTCGCAGAGGAGGGGAAGAAGTGGATGGTAAAGTGGACAGAGATGGTGGAGGAAGACAGCAGAGGAAATAAGAAAGTACTTGATAGGATGGTCAAAAGTAAGAGAAGAGGTCTGCGAGAGGAAGTGGTAATGATGGACAAAAACGGAAATGAGGTACACAACAAAGAGACACTCAAGACAGTGTGGAAAGAGTATTTTGAGGATTTGCTGAATCCAAATGGTCATAGGGAGGAAGACAATGCATTGGAAGATGGAGAAGACAACACAGGAATGGAAAAGGACCTGACTTGGAGAGAACTGGAGATGGCTATAGACAAGATGAAAGGAGGAAGGGCACCGGGTGTGGATGAAGTGAGTGTTGAAATGGTGAAGGCAGCAGGAGAGGTTGGGAAACAGTGGCTGTACCGTGTGATGAGGGTGATATGGAAGGAGAAAAAGACCACAGAAGATTGGAAGAAAGGATTAATTGTCCCAATATTTAAGAAAGGAAGCAGAAAGGAGTGCAGAAATTACAGGGGAGTCACACTCATATCTCACTGTGCCAAGATATATGAAAATATATTAGAAAGTAGAATACGAGCCAAAGTGGAGAGAAAATTAAGAGAGGAGCAGTATGGATTCAGACCTGGGAGATCAACAGTGGATCTCATATTTTCAGTGAGACAGCTCCAGGAACACCATTAAGAATTTGGAGAGGATCTGTTGATGGCCTTCCTGGACATAGAAAAGGCCTATGATAATGTGTGTAGGGAGAAGGTTTGGAAAGCAATGGAAAACATGGGAGTGGAAAAAGGGACTGTAGGCAGAGTGAAGGAGATGTATTGTGGAAGTGTGAGTTGTGTGAATGTTGGAGGGGAAAGTACAGACTGGTTCAGACAAATGAGTGGCCTGAAACAGGGTAGTGCGCTGTCACCCCTTCTCTTTATTGTGGTTATGGACGAGGTAATGACACGGATAGCAGGAAAGATAGGAGAAGATAAGATGAAAGCAATGGTGTTTGCAGATGATCTCATGGTCTTGGGAAACAAGGAGGAGGAAATTCAGGAGCAACTGAAGGCTTGGGAAGAAACAGTGGGAGAGTACGGATGGAAGTTCAACATCAGTAAATGTGAGATCCTGTTAACGACCAGGAAAAAGGACAGACCAATGAGTGGGATAACACTTGGAGGTGGACAGTTGAAGAAGGTGGAAAGTCTCAAGTACTTGGGAAGTATAGTGGAGGAAAATGGGGGAAATGACAAAGAGATTACGGAACGTGGCAGACAGGCAGAAGCATTTCTGAGAAACATTAGGAGCTTAGTGTGGAATAAGGATGTCCCACAAAAAGCAAGGAAGTGTTATACAGAAGCTACTATATCCCGATACTGACCTATGCTTCAGAAACGTGGACAATGAAGAAAAGAGACATAAGCAGAATACAGGCAGGTGAAATGAAGTTCCTGCGAAGTAGGATCGGAGTAACAAGAAGAGACAGGTTGAGGAATGAAAAGGTCAGGGAAATGGTGAAAGAGGAGCCCTTGCAAGGTAGGATTGAGACATCAAGACTGAGGTGGTATGGACACTTAAAGAGAATGGATGAGAAGAGGATTCCCAAGAGGATACATGCGATGCAGATGCAGAAGAAACGACCAAGGGGAAGACCAAGAGATAGAAGGCTGAAAGGAGTGGAGGAATGTGTCAAGAAGAGAGGCGAGGACTGGACCAGAGTGACAGCGGAGAGGTGGTGGGAAGAAAGGACTAAGTGGCGAGGCTTATGTTCCAAACAGACCCAGCCTGGGGCTGGAAACTGTACAAGATGATGATGATGATGAAGTTTGAATGACGGGTCCCTGACCACGTTTAAAGCAATTTGAAGTTGCCTATAAATGCATATTTCGGCCATTTTTATTGTTTTGGTCGTATTTGGTCATATTTTAGTGATATAAGGTCATATTTGGTTATAATTTCAGCATTTTTGTTTAAATTGAGGCGTCGTCAACAAGGTACGTGATATCTGCGTCGAGTTTCGAACACAGGATTTCCGAATAGTGTAGTAGATATATTTTTCTTTCTTTTCCCGGAACAGGCAGATAGCAGGTTTAGAAGACCTGATTCCAAGAGGGTGCTCCTCTACGGATGTCATTTAGCACATCTTTCTGGACAAGTTAGATTGTGACACTGTACGCAAGAGGTCACATAACATGACGATAGTGTGCTTCCACCTTTCAATAGATTATCACTCCAGTATATATATATATATATATATATATATATATATATATATATATATATATATAGCTCAGAAGCAATTAGCAAACAAGGAAATGCCATATTTTTAGCCTACTTTCGATTTTTGCAAAAAATGAAAGTAGACTTATGAGATCAACACAGGGCGAAAAAAGTGTGTCTGTCTGTGTGTGTGTGTATGTGTGTGTGTGTGAGTCTGTGTGTGTGTGTGTGTGTCTGTGTGTGTCTGTGTCTGTGTCTGTGTGTGTGTGAGTGTGTGTACTCTGAATGTCTGTCTCCCCCTATCAATTCAAACACGGTGAAACCTAATTGAACGAAATTTGGTACAGAGGTAGAACAAGCAAAGGGCACCTCAGTGTCATGTTTTATATCGCCGCCATCTTTACTAAAACTGAATGGCGGCCACTCAAACGTTCAAATCGTAAAATCAAATAACGACTAACCAAATCATCCGATCTCTACCAAATCTGGTAACAACATACCTTCGTATAGGATGCGTCTTGTGACCAAACTACAAGGTCGTCCGCCATACCATTTCAGGATGGCGGCCGTGCGAATTATGCAAACTTTATAATCCATATCATGGGACCCACCAGTTCCAATTATCGAGCCGAGAATCGTTTTAACTGTTCTAAAGGAAGAGGCACGTTCGAAATTAAAAGTTTATTTTGTAATACTATAGTGCAGACGTGAGTTTAAAAAGCTGAGCCGATTCAGTAATAAGACAAGATGGCAGCGGATATCTTGTGCCTGACTTATATTTCACTAATTTGAGTATTGCATGCAATATAGCGTACTGATACAAAAGAAATAAACTTTGTATGAAATGCTTTATATATAAATAATATACTCCACTGATGAAATCGTTTAGTATAAATCATTATTTGCTAACAAGTTCTATGTAAGTCATTTTATATAGAACGATATTCGTTGACACAATTAGCTCAGTGGTAGAGCGTTAGCCTATCGCTCAAATGCCTATGGTTCAAATTCGATCAGAACTATTTTTTTTTGCTTGAAATGTTATATGTTTATTGTTTTTTAATGACTCAGACGTTTTAAAATTAAGCGTTATGTTGTGCATATTATGGTGTAAAATATATATTTAATTAACATAATTCGCCAGCAGATTTACTCGAGACATCTAGCTGCCAAAAAGGTAACTGCACGCCGACCTACTTATTAACTTCCAGATTTTATTGAAAAGTTTCTTCTTCTGGCCGCTAGAATGCACTCGCTCTGTTAGGATTATATTGTTCGATATTTCACCACTAGATGTCACGACTAGTCTACGTGGGGCTCCATTGATTACTATACCATTGGCATTCTATGCGCATCGAATTTGAAGAATGACAAGATGATACTAAGATACATTTTTACTTTTTATTTTAAAGGGTTTGTAACAGCCTATTTTGCGTTACTTGAAAATGTTATTTGAAGTAAAGAACAAAACGATTTCACATAGTAACTGAATTCAAGCCGTTGGTGTTAGTTCAGGTTATTAATTACTACTTTTATTTCGGGCAAATAGCAATCGAAAATATCCACATAGTTTGTATACACACGTCTCTGTAGGGTCATGGAAAGATTTGTTAATTCAATTAGGGTTGTGAAAACCATGCACAACCAGACGTGTAAAGACATGCCTCAACTCAAAGTTGGATGTTGCCCACGGCAGGTCGTATATGTAATAATTACAATAATAATAATAATAATTATAATAATGTTATTGGTTTTACATCCCTTTTAACTACTGCTGCTTTTAGAGACACCGGGGAGCCGGAATTTTGGCCCGAAGGGGATCTTTAACGTGCCAGTAAATGTACTGACACGGCTCCCTCGCATTTGTGCACCCTCAAATGCCAGCTGACTGCGCCAGGATACGAACCTGCAACCTAGGGCCCAGCAAGCGAGAACGTTACCGCTGAGCCACGCAGCCAGTCCGGTCGATTATGTCTCCAGATCCATAACATTCTTGATATACTTCTTATCTTTCTTTCTTTCTTCAATGATGGTAGCAGTTTTTATCTAGGTTGTGGCGTTTGGTAGAGGTAAATCGTTTCTAAGGTCTTCAACAAAGAATAGTTCTATTATACTCTTTGATAATAACAACGAGTTATAACTATACTCATACATTTAGGAGAAAGTAGGCTATATGTTCTTTACTGAACATATTGTTAGGTCATATTTTATAGTTTTAGGTCATATTTAGCTAGTTTTTAGGTCATATTTAGCTAGTTTTAGGGCATATTTGCTTGCATATTTTGAACTTCTTTAGGTCTTAAACTTCCGAACCCTTATTATAACTATTTTATGCTCGAACATAATAATATTCATAAATATCTGTCGAGATTTCGTCAGATTTATGTACTGAACAGAGCGCATGGGACGCAGAGTATTTGACCATTGCCTCCTCGATTACTCCACTATGACACTAGTCACGCAGTGAAATTGAAATTAGCAGGACGTGTAACTCAGTGCAGGTGCGATGCTATCCTTACCTAATTGGTCACACAACTGTTTCTTGAGCTCTGATTGTTGGGAGAAACTGTTTCATAATGAAAATCAGTGTTATAATGACCCTCATTATAATACAGTTTTCTGACATAATATTTACATTTCGACACAGTCGAACATAAATAATAATATCGTATGGCCTCGGGTGCCGGGTGCAAGCTTTATTATTGACACCCAGAGGGCAGCTTGCATGTCGAATTTTGTTGTCCCTTGAAGCACTATGAAATTCAAGGAGGTTAGATATCTAAGCTCCTTGACACTATAGCGCTTTCTAGTAGAGAAATGAGGAACTTTGTGTTGGCGGAAAATCCCGAGATTAATTTTGCCATTATGAACACGGCCTACTGAATTCAAATGGGTTATTTTACATGCCAACAACGTATGACATGCGTATCGTAATTTTTGCCACCTTTAAAAAATCACTTACCACGGCCAGGAGCAAACCTGCAAGCTTGGGGTTAGTAATCCGACATGATAACCACTCACCCACCGTGGCAAGGTACTTTTACAGTAACGAGAGGGTAATGCCGTTACTTTTTAAGATAAGTAACTGTAAGGCCGTAACTATTTTTAACACATAACGCTAACTGTAATGCAGTAACTTCCCAACCCTATTATAAATATAGCTCAATGGTAGTGATTTAATAGCGTTTTGTCACATTGAGGCAGAGGAGAGTGAACCAAGTTAAACTTCGAACAACTATGATATTCCAAAGTAAATACTCGTATCAAAGAATTTCATCACATTTAATCAAGGAGGCAAAGCTCACGTCATGAAACACAATAACAACACAACAAACAATCCCAAATACCTGTTAAATCTTTATATATTCTGTTGGTTCACGTTTAAGTGGTATCCACCAGTAGGGGTTTTGGTTATTTTTGGAAATATCTCGAAAATAGTTGATTTTAGGGCCTTAAAATATGGTTTCCGAAGTCCCTTTAAGGCCGTACAGAGCTTTGTTAGATCCCTCAACTTCAGGCCAGAAGGCTGCGAAGGGCCTAATAGGCTATACGTCGACTATGCCAAAAGAAAACACTCTAAATAATGCAAATCCCAATTAATACCTATTAAAAAACAAACACCAAAGACCACAAAAATCAGTTATATACGAAGGCTGATCAGGAAAGACTGAGACTGTTTTTTAGCCTACTTTCGATTTTTGCAAAAAATGAAAGTAGACTTATGAGATCAACATAGGGCGAAAAAAGTGTGTCTCTGTGTGTGTGTGTATGTGTGTGTGTGAGTCTGTGTGTGTGTGTGTGTGTGTGTGAGTGTGTGTACTCTGAATGTCTGTCCCCCCCCCCCCCCTATCAATTCGAACACGGTGAACGCGAATTGAACTAAATTTGGCCCAAAGGTAGCACTAACAAAGGACACCTCAGTGCCATGTTTTATATCGCCGCCATCTTGAGGGAAACGTAATGGCGGCCACACAAATGTTCAAAGCTTAAATCAAATTACGACTAACCTAATCATCCGATCTCTACCAAATTTTGCAACAACATACCGTTATGGACGAAACATTCTTTGACCAAATTAATAGGTCATTAGCCTAATAGTTTGCGGACGGCGGCCATCTTTGTGTAAAATCGATTCCCCCTATTAAATCAAGCACGGTGAAACCCAATGGAACGAAATTTCGTACAGAGGTAGCACTAGCAAAGGGCACCTCAGTGCCATGTTTTATATCGCCGCCATCTTGACAGAAACTTAATGGCGGACACACAAATATTCAAAGCTTAAATCAAATTACGACTAACATAATCATCCGATCCCTACCAAATTTTGCAACAACATGCCTTTATGGAGGGAGCATCCTTTGCCCACACTAATAGGTCATTAGCTTAATAGTTTGCGGACGGCGGCCATCTTTGTGTAAAATCGATTCCCCCTATTAAATCAAGCACGGTGAAACCCAATGGAACGAAATTTCGTACAGAGGTAGCACTAGCAAAGGGCACCTCAGTCTCATATTTTATATCGCCGCCATCTTGACGGAAACGTAATGGCGGCCACACAAATGTTCAAAGCTTAAATCAAATTACGATTAACCTAATCATCCGATCTCTAGCAAATTTTGCAACAACATACCTTTATGGAGGGAGAATCCTTTGCCCAAAATAATAGGTCATTAGCCTAATATTTTGCGGATGGCGGCCATCTTTGTGTGAAAATCGATTCCCCCTATCAATTCGAACACGATGAAACCGAATAGAACGAAATTTGGTACAGAGGTAGCAGTAGCAAAGGGCACCTCAGTGTCATGTTTTATATCACCACCATCTTGACGGAAACGTAATGGTGGCCTCACAAATGTTCAAAGCTTAAATCAATTTACGATTAACCTAATCATCCGATCTCTACCAAATTTTGCAACAACATACCATTATGGAGGGAGCATCCTTTGACCAAACTAATAGGTCATTAGCCTAATATTTTGCGGATGGCGGCCATCTTTGTGTGAAAATCGATTCCCCCTATCAATTCGAACACGGTGAAACCGAATGGAACGAAATTTGATACAGAGGTAGCACTAGCAAAGGGCACCTCAGTGTCATGTTTTATATCACCGCCGTCTTGACGGAAACGTAATCGCGGCCACCCAAATGTTAAAAGCTAAAATGTAATTACGACTAACCTAATAATCTAGTCTCTACCAAATTTTGCATTAACATATCTTTATGTGGGAAGCATATTCTGACCAAACTGCAAGATCATCTGCCCAATAGTTTGCGGATGGTGGCCAAGTATGTGTGCAAATCGATTTCCCCTATCAATTCAAACACGTTGAAACCGAATTGAACGAAATTTGGTACAGAGGTAGCAGTAGCAAAGGGCACCTCAGTGTCATGTTTTATATCGCCGCCATCTTCACGGAAACGGAATGACGGCCACCCAAATGTTAAAAGCTTAAATCAAATTACGACCATCCTAATAATTTGATCTCTACCAGATTTTGCAACAACATGCCTTTTTGTGGAAAGCATCTTATGACTGACTACAAGGTCATCAGCCCAATAGATTGCAAATAGCCATGTATGTGTGCAAATCCATTCCCCATATCAATTCAAACACGGTGAAACCGAATTGAATGTTTTTTTTTACAGAGGTAGCACTAGCAAAGAGCACCTCATATTCCTGTTTAATATCCCTATAGCATGTTGTATTTGAACAAGCTACTACAACCAACATTCAATTATAGGCTACTCCTTGAAAAGGACAAAGAGTTATAACAATACCCATGTATTTAGGAGAAAGTAGGCTATATGTTCTTTACTGAACATCTTGTTTTCCCCTCAGATTACTCCAATTATTGTTACGCTACAGCGATGCACTTTCTATAGCTCCTCTGCTATAGAGCGTCTCAACTTTAAAAGACAGTATGGAATCAAATGTAGTATTTGCCTCTCACTCGCACTCCTATGTCTTGCAATTAGCTTCGTCTTCTTCTACCCCGGCGATGTTGCCATTTCCCAATAATTGAAAGTGACAAATCTAAGAAAATGTTTGCGTGGTATTATAGAGAATTTCCCGCTCTTTATGATGGTGTAGAAATAAAAGCCATAACTAATTAACACATGGCCCAATTTTCACAATTACGAACTTTTTTTTTGCGCGAATCTATATTTTTGCATTTATAAAACTTATCACGCCATAGATAATGAACTAATGATCGCAACATATCAAGAATTTATTTTTAGATTGCCTTATGTTGGTAGAAGATACCCTACTTCTCAGGGCAGTAATTATTTTCATAATAAGAAAGTTATGATTTTTTTTCTTGAATGTTACTTGAAAAATCTGGGATGGTGTCACATAAAAGTTGGCTAGCGAGAAAGTTTTTTGCTGTTGACTTTACGTTGGTGACTAAGCGGGAAAAAATGTTCATTAATGTCTGAAATAGTTTTTAAAACAAACCAGAGCTCAATATTAGGTAGCATTCATAAGTTATAGCACTTCGCTTAGTCCTCCCGCTCAGCGCTGACGCACCGGAACTTTACTAACGTTGCCCGCAGGCTACCTCCCCCGACTACGTTTGAAGGAGGGTGGGTGATGATGTGAAGTAAAACTAAGAAATGAAGTGGATTTTGTGTTCTTTATAAATTGCCCGCCTCGTTGCGTTCTTGGCTGTCACTGTGCTGTCACTGTGGAGGCCCGAGTTTGAATCCCGGCTCTGCCATGAAATGTAATTCTGGTCTGAGGGCTGGAACGGGGTGTACTCAACTCCATGAGACAAAACTGAGAAGAGGCGGTTTCGATTCCTACCTCAGCCATCCTCGAAGTGGTTTCCGTAGTTTGCCTTTGTTCGTCCCGGGAATTAACAAGGGTTCGTTAATGGTGCAGAGTTAACGTTTCTGTGCCAAAAGAACACGGCAGACATACACGACAAAATGACAGGTGAAGTATATGAAAAGTGGTTCGCCGAGCAATATTGTTGCTCAATGTTCCCGAAGGATCTAGCCTAGTAATAGACAATGTAGGCTATCACAGCAGAGAAATATGTTCTTGCTTGTCACCTTACCACACCGCCATACCACAGTGAACTTAATCCCATCGAAATGGTATGGGAGTAAGTGAAGAACTATATAAAATTGAACAACGTCTCGTTCAAGAAACAAGAAATGAATAATTTAATTTCGGCTGCATACCCCCACTTGACCACACAAAATTGGGTAAATTACGTGGACCACAATATAGTATATTATTATTATTATTATTATTATTATTATTATTATTATTATTATTATTGGCCTTATCATATTCATGAATAATTGAATAATTGAAAATTATAAATTATTATAATGTGTGCATTAAAATCGCGCTCTGAGCTTCGGTGTATCATAATCTAAATATTGTACCGTCTTTCGCTTCAAGGCATGAGGTAGAGTTATATACAACAAACAAATATTTTGGAAATTTTCCGAGTTTTGCGTAAAAGCACGCCTGCATACGAGTTATGTTACATCATGTGCCCGGCCTTGCAGAACTTTGTATATGCAGCAGATCTGGCATCAGCGCGCTCCATTTAATGCGTACTGTATTTTAAGGTAGAGACGCACTGTAGTCCTCGAACACATGGCTCTACAGGCCATTCTTTGGGAGGTCCTTGAGAATCTCTTCGCTTTTTTTTTTGATCATAGCTTCAGAGTTGTCAAAACGAAGGCCCCGGAGCTTTGCCTTTAATGATAGGAATAACAAATAATCACAGAGTGCAAGATCGGTGCTATAAGGCTGATGTTGTTCAAAGGTAATGTTCCTTTTAGTCAAAATCTACATGCTTTGATTTGCAACGTGAAGTCACGTGTTGTCAAGACGTCAACAGACGTGACGTGGCACCCACCGGGCACAAACACGGGTCATATGGAGATGATCATGCATAATTGTAATGAAAGGTATGAAATGACAACACTTACGTAATGATATCCACTGTTCCTCAAGGTCAGTCATAGCAGTTGTGGTGATGTTGACTTCAGTCACAGCAGAATAAATCAGCCTTGTTTGAACTCCTTGAACCATCTGAACACTGTTGCACGAGGTAGTGCATCTTCACCGTACGCTGGATGCCAATTTTCGTGTGTCTCAGAGGCTGTATTGTTTTAAACGCAAACATAATTTTATTGTGCTGTACTGCTTCTCTCGCATCACCTCAATTTTGAGGTGCTGGTATGTGAAATGCAAGCAGGGTCTACAAAACCGAGCATTACTACCAACCTACCGATACGAGAGTGCTACCTCCTATAGGTAAAAATCACAGTTCTGGACCTTCAGGCTAGGAACTTAATGTTGAAAACATGACTTGGTTTTTATGATTTTAGGATAACAAAAAATAAAAGAAATAATAAACTTTACGTCAATTTTATTTCTCCTAGGAAATTACAAAACTTTCCATCAAATGTATAGTTAGGTAATTTAGCCTCTGGATCTACAGAATCTCTAACACCATCGGCTGATCTTTCTCCAAGAATCTGTTGCTGATGTGAAGGAACGTCCTCGATACAGATGTTTGAGATCGTTGATAAATTTGGAGATAATGAACGTTGTCATCATTTCCTTACCCCCTTTATACGTACGACCACGAATCGACGGTTGGAATCGACATCGAGACACGTTGTTCACCCTCAAAGTCTTTCAAATCGTAAATACGTTCACATTGATTGTAAGATTCGTGTCTTAGAGCCTACGTAAACTGTGCAAAAAACAAAACAAAACAAAACAAAAAAATACAACAACTAAAAACAACAACAACTCTGTCAGAACACATCCTGTGTGTGGCCTAAATTTATCACTACGAGCGCTAGTGTCGCTTCATACGTTGTCAAATCAAAATCAAATTATCTGCTTCACTTTTGTGAAATTCAAAAATCCGATTTTCACAAATTGAAGATCAAAGAATAGATTAAAATAATTAAACTTTAATTTCTTTTAAACCTGTAGAATGCGTTCCATTTAAAAACGTTTTTAGCATGTTTTTTTTTTCAAAATAGACCCACACATTTAAGCCGGAAGTAATTTGCAAAACTTACTTTGGAATATGATGGACCTTTTAAAAACACGCATTTTGACAGTTTTACGGGTCTTCCAGCTTTTCAACTTCTGGCACAATTGTCAAAATAGCTTAACCTTATGTTTTTGCTAAATAGGACCCTGAGTGCTCTTAGTGGCATTTAAAATATGTTTTCAACATTAAAATCAGTCTCAGTCTTTTCTGATCAACCTCCGTACATGAAAGTCACCCGAGATGGTTAATACATACCAGGGAAGTATTTGTTCCCTTCTCACGTAAGAACTCGAAATTCATACCAATAGAATGAAGTTTGACACATGTCACTGTGTATTAAACTTTCCCACCCCACCTTTTATTGATTGATCTGATGGAACTAACTTCCCCTCTTCCTCGGATAAAAAATGCTTTGAAACTGTTCCTCTTAGAGTTTTATTTTCTCCGTAGCCGCAATAATTGCACAACACAACAGAGGGGAAGAGAGCGGAACGAAGACTTCCTTCTTGTCTTGCAATATTGCCATCTACCGGTTAAAGCAGAAGAGCCCTTAAAGTCGTCTAATACCGCCGAGTGTTTGCGCGCTACTCCAAGCCATTGGCCGCATTTTATTAATGCAACAAACAGTCGACTTCTATTGAGTGAAATACATTTACAGTGAGTGTCCTGTGCCATGATGAACTGCAACAAATGTTGTTGATTCATGGAGGGGCTTTACGACATCGTGGTCATGTAGCCCCATTTACTTGGGTGTGTGTGCATTTGTCTGATGACATGTGTTATTGTGATCGCAGTAGTTGTAATTTAGTTGAGGATTTGGGAGGAGACGGCCCTGGCCTTAATTTAAGAACCATCCTGGCATTCACCTGGAGTAGAAGTGGGAAACCACGGAAAACCACTTTCAGGATGGCTGAGGTAGGAATCGAACCCACTCAGTGGCGTAACTACGGAGGGTGATCGGGGGGATCAACCCCCACAGAGTCAAATAATAACAATTTCGAGCTTTTATACATTGATAAGTGCAAATAAACCGTTTCAAACGCTATCGAGATAGAAAAGTTTTAACGTGTAGTTTTGATTTCGTTGATTATGTCTCATTTTGGTCAAGCCTCCCCCCCCCCCCCCCACACACACACACATAAAGCAAAGACAAAAGATCAAACCTTCAGTCGTCTATGCAGCAGAGTGCCTATATCTAACTAAGCAGACCCCATTAAGAGCCCTTGAGGTGCAAGAAAGACAGTTCCTGACAAGGATAGTAGGACCAAGGATTCTACCAGATGGAAGACGATGGTATAAACCAAATCCTGAGCTCTATCAGCATCAAGAAAATCTCATAGATGCTATCAGAAGAAGGCGACTGACTTTCTACAGACACCTGTCCAGAATGGACTCTTAACAGGTTATCCCATAGGATCTTCAAGGTTGCTAACAAGGGCAAAGCCACTGGATTCTTGTGGATGAAGCAACTAGAGAAGGATCCTGCGGAACTCCATATTAATCAAAATGCCATAGATGACCGGAGTAGCTACACCCTTCGTAAAGTCCTTACAGAAGCTACCCACAGACCAAAGGACGAGACCAGGAAATGGTCTGAGGAGCGCAAGATTGAATTTTGTAGGAAAATGAAGGACTAATGGGCCATCAGGAAAGCTCAAGGCACTTACTGTACAAGAAAGCAGCTGCCAAACCCACCACTCAGAACACCAACCGTGGCAAACAACGACGATGTCAGCAGAAACATATAGCTAAAACACAAGCATCGTGGTCCAGGGGCGTATATAGAGTTTTATTTCGGGGGGTGCCCAACCGAGGGTTAGGGGGCATGGTATAGGCCCCATAGAATAGGGGGTCCGGGGTTCTTCTAGGGAAACGTTTGTATAATTTGGTGCAAAATGATGCATTTTAAGGCTATCTGGCATCACTTTTTCTACCAATTTGTTGTGATGTCTTATGATTGGTTAATGTCAAACACAACTAAGACCATTTTATGCTACTTTATTAATACAATCATCTTGCTTACTTGATAGTGTTTACATGGAAAGAATTATCATTACTGTTTTGATTTACAACTCACACTATAATATAAAGTCGAGGTTTCTTGAAACATTACCAAATCGGTTTATAACTTCATCGTCAGTGATGTATGTCTCTGTAACAATGCTAGACCGTTGAGTCTGTTTTCAGAAGTAGAATTTCTTAAGTATGTTTTGAACAAACTCAAACTCCGTTCGGCAGTACCGGTAGCTACTGAGAGAGGGAAATTTGCCAAAAGTTTGATAAGGGTATAAAAGTTAGTGAAAAAACATTTGTCACACGCTTCAAGGCACTTGTTGCTATTCTTGGTACGTTCATAAGAGTGAAGGCACTGGAGAGTAATAAGAGGTTAAGTTGTTACACATAAGATCAGAGCAAACTGATTGTCGCACTGTTTTCATCGCTCTACCGTAGCCTTGCTTTGCAACGTTGCCATACGTCGCTTAGTAACAATAGTACATGATAAGTACGAGTATATTAGTTTTTAATGTCTTAAATCATAAACAAATAATAAATGTGACAATTTTTTTTTTTTTGGGGGGGGGGGGGGGGGCAGGTGCTTGAGCCCCGGGACCCGTGAGCCCCTAACAAACTGAGAAAAAGCAGAAAATAACAAACACGAAACCAAAATCAAACAAAAAACACAAAGCAGAAAATAAGAAAAAAGCATACAAAACACAAAATAAGAAAGGAACACAACCAACATACAGGCACGAAACTGAAATTTAAAACAAAATGAGAAAAGAATATCAGAAGGAAGCGTTTGAAAAAATATCTGTGTTTTAATGTCTTAAATCATAAACAAATAATAAATGTGACAATTTTTTTTTTGGGGGGGGGGGGGGGGGGGGCAGGTGCGTGAGCCCCGGGACCCGTGAGCCCCTAACAAACTGAGAAAAAGCAGAAAATAACAAACACGAAACCAAAATCAAACAAAAAACACAAAGCAGAAAATAAGAAAAAAGCATACAAAACACAAAATAAGAAAGGAACATAACCAACATACAGGCACGAAACTGAAATTTAAAACAAAATGAGAAAAAAAACACAAAGCAGAAAATAAGAAAAAAGCCTAAAAAAAACACAAAAAAGAAAGGAAGACAACCAACATACAGGCACGAAACTGAAATTTAAAACAAAATGAGAAAAGAATATCAGAAGGAAGCGTTTGAAAAAATATCTGTGTCCTATAAAGGGTATAGAAGTGGTGTAAAACGCTCTTCATAGCTTATTAGTTCAGATTTAACTCCGCTCTTCCCCGTCCAGAAGCAAATCCTAGTTACACCACTGAACCCACCTCCTCTTCTCAGTTTTGCCTCAGACCTAAATTAAATTTCTTTCCAGAGCAGTGAATCAAACCCAGGCCTCTGTAGTGACAGCCAACAGTCACTACGAAATGAGGTGGACCGCTACAAATGGAAGGACTTTGCGTCATATATCCCCGTGTACTTGGGTGTGTGTGTTAACCCGTAGCCTGTGTGATGGCTGTACTAGTGTGTTAATTTGTTACTCGGGGTTAGGACCAGATGGGAGGCGGCCGTGGCATTACGTTAAGGACCATCCTAGCATTTGCCCGAAGTAGAAATAGGGAACCACGAAAAACCACTTCTAGAATGGTTGAGGTAGGAATCGAACCCAACTCTTCTCAGGTCTTCCTCACCCTCCCTCCTCCGACAATATTGAGTCTATCCCCTCCCCCCGTTCCAGCCCTTAGAACAAAATTAAATGGCAGAGCTGGAAATCGAACTCTGATCTCAGGGGTGGCAGCCAATCAGACCAGCTCCTTTTCCTTATTCTTAACCATTGAGAACTTGCGTGAAAGTTTTTGTTTTTTTCGTGTGGTCTCTTCAGAGACCTAGTGCAGGTCTTTCTATTCGACGCCCGTGGGCGACCTGCGCGTCGGGATGAGAGATGGAATTGATTAAGGTGAATGAAATTGGAGAAGAATGTGGAAGGAAGCGGCCGTGGCCTGTCAGAAGGTACCGTCCCAGCATTTGCCTGGTGTTGAAAATGGGAAACCACGGAAAACCATTTCAAGGACGGCCGACGGTGGGGCTCGAACCCACGCGTCTACCGAGTCAGCAGAGAGCTTGGCCCCATGACCTAACACTGTGCTTTAGCCAGCGTAGCCACTACTGTCGGTCGTGAAATAATAATATAACACGATGACTGGCGCCGGGTCATTTTGACCCACACTGTGTCACTCCCTTTTTGGCGTAGTCGTGCGTATTTTAATGAAGTAATTTTACATCTGGTGTCTTCCTATGAACTATTCCCAACATAAAATGAGCTTTATTTATAATTTTCCAATTTAATATGCAGAAAAATGACAATACATTTTCGTAACAGTATCATTGGCCTTGGTAGTTGCAGCAAAAAGGAGTCATCTCAATTTTTTTGAACAAAGAAGCTGATGACCAAGGTGCCCGATACTAAACACGGATCAACAAGAACGTGAGCTAATGTGATTGTGCTGCACCAAAATAGGTGTTTTCCCCCTTAATTTTACAGATTCCGTAGCGTAGCGGTCAGCACGGTTAGCTGCCGCCCCGGAGGTCCTGGGTTCGATTCCCGGCTCTGCCACGAAATTTGAAAAGTGGTATGAGGACTGGAACGGAGTCTACTCAGCCTCGGGTGGTCCAAATGAGTAGAGGGGGTTCGATTCCCACCTCAGCCATCCTCGAAGTGGTTTTCCGTGGTTTCCCACTTCGTCTTCGGGCAAATGCCGGGATGGTACCTACTGTAAGGCCACGGCCGCCTCCTTCCCTCTTCCTAGCCTATCCATCCCAATCTTCCATCCCTTCCCATCCCTCATGAGGCCCCTGTTCGCTTTGCAGGTGAGGCCACCTGGGCGAAGTGCTGATCACACCTCCCCAGTTGTATCCATCCCGACCAGATGTTCCAAGCTCCAGGACACTGCCCATAGAGGTGGTAGTGGTGAGTTCCTTCGCTGAGTCCGTGGGAACCTCCAACCTAGAGGGTAAATTGACTAAATAAAAAAAATACTTTTACAGATTGTCCCGACCAACGTAAGCCGAAAATTGTCACACGAGGATGGCGCCATGGGTTAATCTGACCCAACCGTAAATAATATAGAAATAGCATGAGTGTTCAAAAAGCTATGGACATGTTTCTTTTGCACGGTGAGGTTCAAGGCTAAGAAGGAAGGTGCAGTAAGCGACAGGAAATAAGGGCTGACCAAAACGAAACTCTAGAGCATCATTTAAGCCTCGAGTCAAAAATGCGCATGCGCCAGTCCTCGCGGTTTAATGGTGAAGTCAACTAGCCAGAAGGCTACAAGAATAAATCAATCTTCGTCTTTCACACAATGTCGAGTTCAATTACACATCTGTTCACATTATTATTATTAGACTTGTTTTGATTTAATCTTCCTTCGTCCAGCAGAGCTTTAGAAACTGCAACTTTACGCGAAGAAATGTCTTGTATTTTCCCATTATCAAAACACAATCCGAATTTACAGCGCACGGCACTAAATGATGGAAGGAAACAACGACTCAATTATATTGTGTAACATTTCAAAATTAACGGTGAGAAATTGCTACACTTAGGGGCAGATAACCTAATGTTCCTCCCTTTAAAACAACAATAACTAACTAGCTACACTTCCCTACCAACTCCCTATTAACAATATATTGCACCAACAATGACCATAACCTCAAATTTCCACTGTTGTCTTAGGACGTTACATTCGGTCACACAGCAGCGAGTGACTCTCCCCAGAGTTGCCAATCTCTCAAACCTCAAAATCCCAACTTCCCACTCAGAATGTCGCTTTTCACTAGAAAATATCCCACGTAAAAATGTATTTTGTTCAAAACAAATATGTATAATGAATAAAAAATGTGCTCTACAGTTTCTATAATGTGTTTCTAATTACGCTAAAATTGTTTTTTACGAAACACAAAACTGTCTTGTAAATTATCATTAACATACACTTAAACTTTCACTTAATACACGTTTTCATTCATTTAAAGATTGCGATGTTTATCTTTCCCTGTATAAGTCTGTGATTTTTTAATAAAGATTTCACAATGTCACAAAACATAAGTTTTAATCTCCAAAATCACACAAAACTGTGTGGTATCGCACAAGCGACAGTTGGCGATTGTAATGTAATACTATACCTCTGTGAATGGTTTATTTTTGTTCTATCGGCATGTATGAATCGTACCTATTGTGCACGTTTGCTGTGCAAACGAACCTTTTTTGGTATTAATGGCAGCTCAGCTGGTGATACATGTCATCGGCTAAATTTCTCAAATTCAGCTCACCCTTTGCAAAAAAAAAAAAAAAAAAAAAAAAAAAAAAAAAAAAATATCCTGTTATTTCTTTTCTAAAAATATTTGCCTAATAGTCCCACAATTCCGGACAAATCCCACGGGTTGGCATCACTACTCTCCCTTCAAAACAAAACAACTGAAGATCAAAGCAGAGTTGCCAACATTTTGGATGAATCTATAAATCGAGTGGGAACTGTTATTGCGCATTATACCAACAATCTGACAAGAAAATTCCCTTTCATAAAGAGCTATGTTGAAATACTTATACAGGGTCTTTCATATAAAGTAAGAACGATGAGCGGCGGCTTTGTTATCGGTTGCTGCAGTGACCTTGGCCGAGCTTGTGGCGTGCCACGCCCCCCTGCTGTAGTATTGAAAGCACGCGCATAGTATATACTGTACTTGAACTTGCAATAAACGTGCAGGTGTTCAGTCGCCAGTCTGACCTCAGATGTTTACATGAGACAGTTATCATTACAACATCGTATTTTTTATGTAAAACTTATTTTAAGTACGGGAGGTACGTGATGCATTTGTTCAGCAAGTTCCTGATGATGTGCCACCTTCACTAGCACAGATTCATGTAATTGTAAATAAGTTTGACACTACTAACTGAGTACTCAATAAAAAGCATAAAATTAAAAATCAGAAACATTAAGTGGCAGAACTCACTCGCGTCAGCCAGAATTCCTGTATAACCCAGGAAGCTCGTCACTTCCAGCATCTTTTATAAGGTAATATTTCATACAGAATTGTACACACGCTTAAAGCAGGGGGCCGTGGCGCGCCACAAGCTCGGTCAAGGTCACCGCAGCGGCGAATAACAAAACTGCCGCTTGCCGGTCTTACTTTAAACGAACGACCCTGTACATTTTGAAATGGTGGAAATGAGTATTGAGTCTAATAATTCGAACAGTTCTGTATGTTGTTTAGGGGTTATCTGCTCCGGACGTCGTGAACTGTTGAATCCATATTTTTCGTACGTCTGTTGTCTGTATTTTGAACTATCAGCACAAAAGCTAGTTCGATCCTCAAAATAAAAACAACATTGCATCATCCAGGACGTCAATCAGAGGTTTCTTTTTCGTGGTTAAGTTGGAACTCTTGTAAAGGACAGTAAATACCATTACTACTGTAGAAGAACACGAGTTCCTACTTATTAAATGTTCACGTGAGGATGAAGGATGAAGCCAAACAGGATCGCGTGTGGGGTAATTTGTAGAACACGTTAATATACAGACTAGTTGGGGGTCATTTAAAGGCATGTACAACATTCATCTGGTGAGAGGTGGCAGCTAGATTGTCGCTGTGATGGATGGAGATATTAATAGGCTCTCATAGCTCGCCATAACGTGCTCAGCTGATGGCAAATCAATAACAGTTAGTCTGTCAATAGTGGAGTAACCATTACCCTCTGGCTATGATTTGCTCATTAATTTGCCAAGATGGATGGATAATGGCCCAATTACGTCACAAGTCCATGTCCAACTTGGACGTGTAATTGATATTCTCTCTCCCCCAATCTTTATTGCTACAAATACAAGTATATTCCCAGTAGAGTAACATTACTTGTTTTAGTTGTTGTTAATTCACTTTAGGGCCTTGGAACATCTTGGTCATCAGCCTTGTGTAGTTGGGTGTGTTGAATTTGTCCAATAATATGTAGAAAGGATAATTGTAATATGCCTCACCTTTTACTTAAAATATATTCCCACGTTGGTAAAATATATATTTATTCCCCAATACATATGATAATTTTCACATCATATTATAATACTAAATTTTAATTTACAGCGAAATTAGCCAAATATTTTGGAATTCTCTAATTATTATCAAGTCAGCATTTTAGGCATATCGCCAAAAATATAAGATATCTGCTATAACAATTAAAATTATTTTCATGCCCAAAATGATTTTACTGTTAGCAGCTTCAGTGGCGTAGTCGGTGGCATGCTGAACTGCTATGCCCAAGATCGCGGGTTCAAACACGGCTGAAGTCGTCGGTCTGTAATTTCCTGAACGAATAATAACATACATGGACGCTAGCCAACTCTTCCCGCACAACGCTCTGACACGAAAAAACCACAGCAAAGCGAGTGGTGCGATCTCTTGACAGCTTCCGAAACTAACAAAATAAGTGACTTCCCCTGATTGTCACTTTCCTCCGATCCACTCTAATTATGTGATGACTGTAGCAGTGTGTATACTGTAACTGTATTAGAGACAGGGATTTGAAATTAGGTACTATCCCAGCATTTGCTTGGAGGGAGTGTGGAAAAAAACCTTGGGGAAAACCACACTGAGGAAAGCCGCTGTCAGCGCCGGGATTCAAACTACAATCTTTGGACTAGCTGCAGCTGCCCTTGCGGCCATGGTGCAAGATTTAACTATCATGTCTATGCCGCGGGGAAAGAGTATTATTACCTTGGAAGAGATGAATATGCAGTTGTTTCTCGATTCCTATGTACGTCTAGGGGTTCTAGAGATACAATTTGCATGAGGAACCAATGTCCGGAAATGTACCTTTCTAATGCTACATTGGCCGGCCCCGTGGTGTTGGGGTAGTGCTCCTGAGTAGTGTGTTTTGGCCGGTTCTAGCACCACTTCCACCTCCCCACCTCACAAGATGGCAGCGGTGCGATATCTCTCGAACTTATGGTCGGATTTTGATGAATGTGGTGTCATTGAACTCGGGCTGACACTCCCTTTCCAATGGACAAAATATTTCAACCCCAAAAATAAAACCTACCCTACTAGGGGGTGAAATTGAATTTTTTAGAGAATCTCTCTTTCCAATTGCAACATGTGAGAGTTTGAATGCCGATATGGAATGTAACGTTGTTCTGCAAACCAATAATCAAAGAGGGGCATGTTAGGCCTTGAGGTGAGAGCCCCTGTTATTGTTGACGAGCCCCCTGCTGTCGGGCCCCTGTTGATGGGTTATTGTTGACAGGTCCTTGTGGACGAGTCCTTGTGGACAGGTCCTTGTGGACAGGTCCTTGTGGACGGGTCCTTGTTGACAGGTCATTGTGGATGAGTCCTTGTGGACAAGTCCTTGTGGACGAGTCCTTATCCCTTTGGACTGATCCCTTTGGACGGGTCCCTTTGGCCTGGTTCCAACGGACTAGCCCATGGTCCCTAATGCTATGATGAAATTAAACGTTGTTCTACATGAAACGCATGTGAAGAGCCGATTGCTACTACGAATTAACATGTTTTTTTTTGTTTTTACGCATGCGCACTTGTTTTTTTTTTGTAAGCGGGCGGGCTTTTTGAATAATGATTTATAGATGAGTTATTTTTTAAAAAATTACCAAAAGATCCAAAACTAATATCTCATGAATCAATAAGGCTAGGGACCTGTATGAGAGGTCGTTGGACTTGAGGTGAAATTTTGTTTTTGAATATATTATTTATTTATGTCAAAAGGACCTAACTGCACTTTTGTTAATATCTCGCTAACTAATAATCAGAGAGGGTCAAGTGTGGTGTCATAGGACTCAGGACGGTCAACCCTTTTCCATGACCAACGAATTTAACCAAAAGATCTAAGGTCATTAGATTTTTAATATCTCATGAATCAATAAGGCTAGGGACCTGTATGAGAGGTCGTTGGACTTGAGGTGACATTCTGTTTTTAGCCTACTTTCGATTTTTGCAAAAAATGAAAGTAGACTTATGAGATCAACACAGGGCGAAAAAAGTGTGTCTGTCTGTGTGTGTGTATGTGTGTGTGTGATTCTGTGTGTGTGTGTCTGTGTGTCTGTGTGTGTGTGTGTGTGAGTGTGTGTGTACTCTGAATGTCTGTCCCCCCCTATCAATTCGAACACGGTGAATGCGAATTGAACGAAATTTGGTACAAAGGTAGCACTAGCAAAGGACACCTCAGTGTCATGTTTTATATCGCCGCCATCTTTACTAAAACTGAATGGCGGCCACTCAAACGTTCAAAACGTAAAATCAAATAACGACTAACCAAATCATCCGATCTCTACCAAATTTGGTAACAACATACCTTCGTATAGGATGCGTCTTGTGACCAAATTACATGGTCGTCCGCCATACAATTTCAGGATGGCGGCCGTGCGAATTATGCAAACTTTATAATCCATATCATGGGACCCACCAGTTCCGATTATCGAGCCGAGAATCGTTTTAACTGTTCTAAAGGAAGAGGCACGTTAGAAATTAAAAGTTTATTTTGTAATACTATAGTGCAGACGTGATTTTAAAAAGCTGAGCTGATTTAGTAATAAGACAAGATGGCAGCGGATATCTTGTGCCTGACTTATATTTCACTAATTTGAGTATTGCAAGCAATATAGCGTACTGATATAAAATAAATAAACTTTGTATGAAATGCTTTATATATAAATAATATACCCCAGTGATGAAATAGTTTAGTATAAATCACTATTTGCTAACAAGTTCTATGTAAGTCATTTTATATAGAACGATATTCGTTGACACAATTAGCTCAGTGGTAGAGCGTTAGCCTATCGCTCAAATGCCTATGGTTCAAACCCGATCTGAGCTAGTTTTTTTGCTTGAAATTTTATATGTTTATTGTTTTGTAATGACTCAGATGTTTTAAAATTAAGCGTTATATTGTGCATATTATGGTGTAAAATATATATTTAATTAAAACATAATTCGCCAGCAGATTTACTCGAGACATCTAGCTGCCAAAAAGGTAACTGCACGCCGACCAGATTTTATTGAAAAGTTTCTTCTTCTGGCCGCTAGAATGCACTCGCTCTGTTAGGATTATATTGTTAGATATTTCACCACTAGATATCACGACTAGTCTAAGTGGGGCTCCATTGATTACTATACCATTTGCATTCTATGCGCATCGAATTTGAAGAATGACAAGATGATACTACGATACATTTTTACTTTCTATTTTAAAGGGTTTGTAACAGCCTATTGTGCGTTATTTGAAAATGTTAATTGAAGTAAAGAACAAAATGATTTCACATAGTATCTGAACTCTATCGTTGGTGCTAGTTCAGGATATTAATTAATACTTCTATTTCAGCCAAATAGCAATCGAAAATATCCACATAGTTGGTATACACACGTCTCTGTAGGGTCATGGAAAGATTTGTTAATTCAATTAGGGTTGTGAAAGTCATACGCAGCCAGACGTGTAAAGACATGCCTCAACTCAAAGTTGGATGTTGCCCGCGTCAGGCCGATTATGTAATAATAATAATAATAATAATAATAATAATAATAATAATAATAATAATAATAATAATAATAATAATAATAATAATAATAATAATAATAATAATAATAATGTTATTGGTTTTACGTCCCTTTTAACTACTGTTGCTTTTAGAGACGCCGGGGTGCCAGAATTTTGTCCCGAAGGGGATCTTTAACGTGCCAGTAAATCTACTAACACGGCTCCCTCGCATTTGTGCACCCTCAAATGCCAGCTGACTGCGGCAGGATACGAATCTGAAACATACGGTCCAGCAAGCGAGAACGTTACCGCTGAGCCACGCCGCCAGTCCGGTCGATTATGTCTCCAGATCCATAACATTCTTTAGATACTTCTTATCTTTCTTTCTTCAATGATGGTAGCAGTTTTTATCTAGGTTGTGGCGTTTGGTAGAGGTAAATCGTTTCTAAGGTCTTCAACAAAGAATAGTTCTATTGTACTCTTTGATAATAACAACGAGTTATAACTATACTCATACATTTAGGAGAAAGTAGGCTATATGTTCTTTACTGAACATCTTGTTTGAATATATTATTTATTTATGTCAAAAGGGTCTAACTACACTTTTGTTGATATGTCGCTAACTAATAATCAGAGAGGGTCAAGTGAGGTGTCATAGGACTCAGGATGGTCAACCCTTTTCCATGATCAACGAATTTACCCAAAAGATTCAAAACAGCAAGGTCATTGACCTATGATTTTATAAACTAATAATCAGAGAGGCTCAAGTGAGGTGTCATGGGACTGAGGATGGTCAACCCTTTTCCATGACCAACGAATTTACCCAAAAGATTCAAAAAACAGCAAGGTCATTGACCTAATATTTTATAAACTAATAATCGAATATCTACATGTGAGGTGTTATAGGACTTAGAATGGTCAACCCTTTCCCATGGCCAATGAATTTACCCAAAATACCCAATACATCAAGGTCATCGACCTGAGATTTTATAAACTAATAATCGGATACGAACATGTGAGATGTTTACCATGTGTGTGATGAAACATAGCTAGGTAGAGAAAGAATTAGTGTAGGCTACATGTATGGTGATTGACAAGTCTTTTACCATTGAAACTTGTTTTTCAGATCAAACTGCAGTATAGAGAGAGTATAGGTTGTAGGTATGGGTTAATAAATGACGAACGGTGTACACACAAACTCTGATTTATCGATTCAAGAATTAAGAGTAGACTATATTTAAATGATTGGTTAAAGAGGATAGCTAAAACACAAAAATGCTCAGTGGTTACCGGGGCAAGATGGTCGCTACACACACACACAACAAGCTTTAAATACTTGAGGCTAATAATCTATACACACACACTCGCTTGTTCTAAACTAAACTGTGTTGCTGTCAGTGCTCAGACAGTAGGCTGATGACAAAAAATGCATTGCTAACAGAAATATAATCATTTCCGGTTGTATAATGTTACCAGCTATCCATTTTGTGTTGCAGTGTTAAGCACTTTTAGCTCTTGTACTGGTGGTCTTAACTCAATTTCCAGGTCTGATGCCTAGAACGAGTCAAACTAAGAAACAAGGGCAAGGTGGTGTAGTGGTTAAGCTGTTAGCCTTTTCACCAGGGTTCGATTTCAGGTTAATATGCATGTTATAAACATATTAAACAAAACAAAACAGAGATAACGTTCAAAACTGATTACATTTGTGTCTTTCCAAATTATTACTTGGATTACAAATACAAAGGTGAACTGGGTTTGATATACATTAATGCTGTCTATCACACACTAGACTGTAAGAAAGCCAAAAGAGCAAAAGCGTAGGTAGAGCAGTGGTAAAATTGCTATATGTAGAGAACTACCTAGCGGTTTTATGAACTGGCAAAAGCTAAATATCGCATAAACAGTGTAGGATACAATCCAGCAATCAAATTTGTATCTTGTGGAACAGAAAAAATGCACTTTTACCTTGATGGATAGCAAATGAGTGCAGATGAATGACCTATGCATTAGCCTACCATAGGGTTATAACCACGAGGTGGAGGTGTGACTTCTATATTTTATTGTTTAGAGACATGGCTTTTTTGTAACCAGTAGATTTAGTATTTTGTAAATATTCATTTTTGTAATTGTAAAAATAGTGGAAACATTTTTTTGTAATAGTAAATGTTAAATGTATAACTAAAAGTTATTTGGGATAAGTGTGCATGTCAAGGATAAATAGCGTGCTTGTATTTGTTTTTCAAAGACAGGTATGGTTGTGTGAATGTATGACTATAGATAGAATGATAGAGAGAGAGAGAGAAAGTGTGTGTGTGTGTGTGAGTGTGTGTGTGTGGGTAGCATTGATTGTTCAACCAAAGCAAACACGGCAAGGTAGGATGGTGGGGTAATTAATGTATATAGCAAATGGTAAATAGTATACTGTAGTTTTTTTTAACACTTGTGTTTCTTTTAAATGTAGCGGTAGATAGGTTTTATTTTGTAAAACAGTCTTACCTACAGTAGTAGTATTAGTAGTAGTAGTAGTAGTAGTAGTAGTAGTAGTAGTCCTATACGTTTTTGGAAACGAACAGAAAGAGAATGCACTATTGCCATGGCCAAGCACTTCCATTAAAATAATTTCAAGAAAATTTTAATCAGCAAATGTGTGTTTTACAAAACTAAACTTTCAGCATGGACTAAATCATAAACGTGTCGTCTGTGATATGGAAAAAATAGGAAATCCATGTTTCCATATCAACACAATTTAAAAACTTAAAACTGACCTTTAAAAAATGTAAATGGGAAATTGACAAATGTGTAAACAACAACAAAATGGAAAATTCTTGTTTCCGTATCATGAAATCCAAAAACTTTAAACTGACATTTTCAAATCGTGTACATGGAAAATTGACAAATGGCAATGTGTGAAATGTGAAAATGAAAAAGAAATGAACAAATGGCTATCATTATTTAAAAAAATAAAAAAACCGTCGTGTTCTATCGTTAAAGTGTGAATCAAACCACATCTACTTATTTGAATCACCCGAGACTGAGTAGACCTGTTTTAGTTCTAATATACTTTTAAAATTTTATGTTAAAGCTCGAATTGAACTCAAGAGCTTTAGAGTGCCAGCTAACTATTATAACCGTTACGTCACAAAGACAACTTTACACTACTCTTAATGAACCATAATAATAAAAAGAATAATAGATATTGATTTTTTTTAGAATGAACATGGTGACACTGTTTCTGTTGCACTGTCTGCTAGCTACTAGCCACCAGCTGGGGTCTTAGAAAACGATACAGTTGACATTTTGCAATGAGATGTGACATGTTTCAAAGTATAGTATTATGGGTTGCTGTTGAGTAAAAACTAATCCTGTACAAGGAAGCAAGGGTTCGAACCCCTTACCTAACATTACTATTGCCTGAACATGGCTTGACGGCACTGTATTATTATGATACTCGGTACACAAACCATAGATAGAGTGTATTGTTTAAGATCACTTTCTTTCTGAACATAGGTGGAGATTGTTGATGGTTAACAATGACATTAATATAGTAGGACGTGGGTATAGCAATTAAGAAAAAACAGACAATACCCATACAATATTTTTATTCAATTAATATAAGTACTTGTACAATAGTTACATTCAAAATACATTTCTTTTTTCTCTATTACTATTTAGTCCTTTTTGATTCTCTTGCATATGAAGGGTAGATAACCTTGTAGTTCAGCCCCTTAAAACAACAACAACAACACAACCTTTTTGCATAGTTTGTGATGTTGATAACTCTTGAGATGTGGAAGATGGATTAAACATAACTTTTACAGCAGGGGTTAAATGTTGCTCAATAAACACTGCACTATTTTGAGTAGTAAATTTTTTTTCTTGTACTAGCTTTTTAGCAATGTCATGTTTAATTGTTGACACCAACAGTGTTTCATTTGGTGCACTACATAGATCATCACTCACACTTAAAACCTTACCATTTCTACTTTTTAGATTGCCTCGACATTTTTTTGACCTCTCTTTTGAGCATCGCCAAAATATTAATCCTTTTACATTTTGACGATTATAGTTATAAGAGTAGCCTTTATAGAGTACACGTTGTTTACCTTTGTTAGTTGTAGTAAGTTCCATAGTAGCAACTAACCTGTTAGTATGATTTGCTCACTACAAAGGTTATAACTGTTCTGATAATAAAATCATTTAGCTTTGGCTTTTATATTTAATATGTACAGTTTGAAGTGATAGCAAAAGTGAGAGCAAAATGGTAGCATAGTGGTAGAAAATATAACATGTATTGTTAAGAAATAGTTTAAGCGGTTATGTGGATCCATTACATAATAATTTTAGCACGACGAAGCTCATTTTCTATATCCAATAGTTCTTCCTCATATTCAGTATAACCAGCCTGTTTATAGACATGCAGTTGCTGAAGCCGCCGGATTAGCTTACTTGGATTGTTCCAGTAGACAAATTTAACAAATGATTTTTAGGTGTAAACAATGCATTGCCATTATCATTATTATCATCAACATCATCATCATAACAATTATCATTATCATCATCATTATCATCATCATCATGATCGTTATAATCCTCATCACTATTACTGTATAGTCCTTTTTGATCCTTTTGCAATACCACATTTTGCACAGTTTGTGTTGCCTTTGATAATGTTGGGAGTGTTTCAGACATTGACAACTGTCCTAACACGACTTTCTGAGGAGATGATACATGCTTCTTAACAAACAATGCACTATCTTAAGCTGCAATATCTTTTTCTGGGACAAGTGTTTTAGCATTTTGAAGAGTTTTTTTAAACAGCAACGATGTTTTATCTGGTACACTACATTGATGATCACTCACACTTAAGACATCACTACTTTTAGCCTACTTTTCACATTTTGCAAAAATGAGGAAAAAGTAGACTTATGAGATCGGGCAAATGTGTGTCTGTCTGTCTGTCTGTCTGTCTGTCCTTCTGTCTGTCTGTCTGGCTGTGTGTGTGTCCCCCCTATCAACTCCTAAACGGCTGCAGCAATCGAAACAAAATTTGGTAGGAGTAAAGATCTATACCTGAATATCTCACGGCCATATTTGAAAATGATGTCAGTGCTACCAACTGCTAAAAATCGCAATTGAAATTTTAGCTCCATGTTGGATATCTTGGAAAGTATGAATGGGAGCTATTTCAAAATTGGCACACGTACAGATCATAATATTTCAGTTTAATTTCCAGGAGGCCAAACATGGCAGTGTTGCCGAAATGATTATAAGCCTCCTGATAGGTCCAATTTTAAATGCATATAACTTCTACACTATCAAGCGGAATTCAACCAAATTTCGTATGTTGTATGTGTACATAACCAGATATGACTGAGCGTATTCTTAAGACCTACCAGGGCTGCCAACTGTTAATAAATGCTCCTAATTTATTTTATCCAAATACCAATATACCAGAAAGTATGCAAGCCGACAGCTTTAAACTATGCACACGTATAGTACCTGACATTCTATATTAATTTGGATTAACTTATATACGTCAGTGCTACCAACATGATTCTAAGCCTGCTGACAGGTCCAGCTTTAAATACATGTAACTTCCATACTATCATTTGGATTTCAACCAAATTTCGTATGTGCTATGTGTACCATAACAGATATGACTATGCGTATTCTAAGGAGCAACCAGGGCTGCCAACTGTTAATATGTGCTGTCCCTATTTTTGTTACCCTAATATCAATATATCAGAAAGTATGCAAGCCAATAGCTCTAAACTTTGCACACGTATAGTACCTGGCATTCTAGACGAATTTGGAGTAACTAATATACGTCAGTGCTGCCAACATGATTCTAAGCCTGCTGATAGGTCCAATTTTAAAATGCATTTAACTTCTATACTAACTAATGGATTTCATTCAAAATTGGCACAACAATAGATCATATTATTTCAGATTATTTCTGACCAATACATGCATGACATTGTTGCCAACATGATTTTACGCGCGCTGTTAGATCCAATGTTTAACTGCATGTAACGTCCATGCTATCCAGTGGACTTCAACCAAATTTTGTATTTTGTACCGTAAGAACGGAACTAAGAATATATTCAGTCATCAGGGCTGCCAACTGTAGTGCTCTATTAGGATACATTATGCCAGGTATACAGTATTTCGAACTAATTGGAAATTTCGATATTAGCAACTTAATTTCGTCATTATTCTAGATAGGTTCATATTCTGTAGAATAATCATTGGCATGAAAAGTAGGCTGTATAGTTCTTAACGGAACTTCTTGTTACTTTTCAGCTCACCTCGACACTGTTTTGAACGATGTTTTGAACAACGCCAAATAACAGTTCCATTTTTATTGGTTCGTTTTACAATATATGTATATCCTTTATAGAATGCGTATGGCATACCATTGCTATTTGTTGATACTTCCATGTCAATTGTCAAGCATGAACTAATCTCTAGCAAAGTTCACTCGATAATATAAATAATAGTTTTAAGTGAGAGGAAAAGTGGGTGCAAAAGTAGGTGCAAGAGTGGGTGCAAGAGTGAGTGCAAGAGTGGGTGCAAGAGTGGGTGCAAGAGTGGGTGCAAGAGTGGGTGAAAGAGTGGGTGCAAGAGTGGGTGCAAGAGTGGGTGTAAAAGTGGGTGCCGCTTATAGTAGGCATGAATTTTACTAGAATGTGATTTGAGTAAATGTAATTTCTAAACCCAAGTAGTGAATAGTCAGTTGGTTTTGATCTATGCAAGCGTAAACATGTCACATACACTGCTGATGGATACTCAAGGCTTTAAGGTCAACGAAAACAAGTACAGTATATATTTAAAGAGGTGGCTACCATTGATTGCACAACACGCGGGTTACCATATCTTTTTTCAGACTAGTGTTTTAACATTTGATGTATTTTTTTAAACAGCAACGATGTTTTATCTGGTACACTACATTGATGATCACTCACACTTAAGACATCACTACTTTTACTTTTTAGTTCACTTTGACACTGTTTTGAACAACGCCAAATAACAGTTCCATTTTTATTGGTTCGTTTTGCAATATACGTATAACCTTTATAGAATGCGTATGGCATACCATTGCTATTTGTTGATACTTCCATGTCAACTGTCAAGCATGAACTACTCTCTAGCAAAGTTCACTCGATAATATAAATAATAGTTTAAAGTGAGAGGAAAAGTGGGTGCAAAAGTGGGTGCAAGAGTGGGTGCAAGAGTGGGTGTAAGAGTGGGTGCAAGAGTGGGTGCAAGAGTGGGTGCAAGAGTGGGTGCATGAGTGGGTGTCCGTCAACAAGGACCCGTCCTCCGGGACCCGTAAAAAAATGACTCAAAGGTTAAATTAAGCTACGGCAGCCATTTTTGGAACGTTTTGATCACACCTCGTAGGGTAAGGTTAGGTTGAGTTAAGCTACGACCGCCATCTTGGAACTTTATGATCACAGTTCGTAGGTTTAGGTTAGGTTAGGCAAGGTTCAGTTAAGCTATGACCACTATTTTGAAAAATTTTTGATCACTCCTCGTAGGTTTAAGTTAAGTTAGGTTAGGTTAGGTTAGGTTAAGTGAAGCTACGGCCGCCATTTTGAAACTTTTTGAACACACGTTGTAGGTTAGGTTAGGTTAGGCTATTCACTTTTGCACTCACTTTTGCACCCACATTTGCAATCACTTTAAACTATTATTTCTATTATCGAGCGAAATTTATTGGAGATTATTTCACGCTTGAAAATTGATATGGAAGTATCAACGAATAGTTATGGTAAGCCATATGCATACTGTAAAGGTTATACGTATATTGCAAAACGAACCAATAAAATGGAACTGTTATTTGACGTTGTTCAAAACATCGTTCAAAACAGTGTCAAAGTGAACTAAAAAGTAAAAATAGTGAGGTCTTAAGTGTGAGTGATCATCAATGTAGTGTGACAGATAAGACATCGTTGAGGGGCCGATAACCTAGATGTTAGGCCCCTTAAAACAACAATTATCATCATCATCATCAAGACATCGTTGCTGTTTAAAAAAAATACTTCAAATGTTAAAACACTAGTCCGAAAAAAGATATGGTAACCCGCGTGTTGTGCAATCAATGATAGCCACCTCTTTAAATATATACTGTACTTGTTTTCGTTGACCTTAAAGCCTTGAGTATCCATCACCAGTGTATGTGACATGTTTACGCATGCATAGATCAAAACCAACTGACTATTCACTACTTGGGTTTAGAAATTACATTTACTCAAATCACATTCTAGTAAAATTCATGCCTACTATAAGCGGCACCCACTTTTGCACCGACTCTTGCATTCCCTTTTACACCCACTCTTGCACCCACTCTTGCACCCACTCTTGCACCTACTCTTACACCCACTCTTGCACCCACTCTTGCACCCACTTTTGCACCCACTTTTCCTCTCACTTTAAACTATTATTTATATTATCGAGTGAACTTTGCTAGAGAGTAGTTCATGCTTGACAATTGACATGGAAGTATCAACAAATAGCAATGGTATGCCATACGCATTCTATAAAGGTTATACGTATATTGAAAAACGAACCAATAAAAATGGAACTGATATTTGGCGTTGTTCAAAACATCGTTCAAAACAGTGTCAAAGTGAACTAAAAAGTAAAAATAGTGATGTCTTAAGTGTGAGTGATCATCAATGTAGTGTACCAGATAAAACATCGTTGCTGTTTAAAAAAATACATCAAATGTTAAAACACTAGTCCGAAAAAAAGATATGGTAACCCGCGTGTTGTGCAATCAATGGTAGCCACCTCTTTAAATATATACTGTACTTGTTTTCGTTGACCTTAAAGCCTTGAGTATCCATCACCAGTGTATGTGACATGTTTACGCTTGCATAGATCAAAACCAACTGATTATTCACTACTTGGGTTTAGAAATTACATTTACTCAAATCACATTCTAGTAAAATTCATGCCTACTATAAGCGGCACCCACTTTTACACCCACTCTTGCACCCACTCTTGCACCCACTCTTTCACCCACTCTTGCACCCACTCTTGCACCCACTCTTGCACCTACTCTTGCACCCACTCATGCACCCACTCTTGCACCCACTTTTGTACCCACTTTTCCTCTCACTTTAAACTATTATTTATATTATCGAGTGAACTTTGCTAGAGATTAGTTCATGCTTGACAATTGACATGGAAGTATCAACAAATAGCAATGGTATGCCATACGCATTCTATAAAGGATATACATATATTGTAAAACGAACCAATAAAAATGGAACTGTTATTTGGCGTTGTTCAAAACATCGTTCAAAACAGTGTCGAGGTGAGCTGAAAAGTAAAAATAGTGATGTCTTTAGTGTGAGTGATCATCAATGTAGTGTACCAGATAAAACATCGTTGCTGTTTAAAAAAACTCTTCAAAATGCTAAAACACTTGTCCCAGAAAAAGATATTGCAGCTCAAGATAGTGCATTGTTTGTTAAGAAGCATGTATCATCTCCTCAGAAAGTCGTGTTAGGACAGTTGTCAATGTCTGAAAAACTCCCAACATTATCAAAGGCAACACAAACTGTGCAAAATGTGGTATTGCAAAAGGATCAAAAAGGACTATACAGTAATAGTGATGAGGATTATAATGATCATGATGATGATGATAATGATGATGATAATGATAATGGTTATGATGATGATGTTGATGATAATAATGATAATGGCAATGCTTTGTTTACACCTAAAAATCATTTGTTAAATTTGTCTACTGGAACAATCCAAGTAAGCTAATCCGGCGGCTTCAGCAACTGCATGTCTATAAACAGGCTGGTTATACTGAATATGAGGAAGAACTATTGGATATAGAAAATGAGCTTCGTCGTGCTAAAATTATTATGTAATGGATCCACATAACCGCTTAAACTATTTCTTAACAATACATGTTATATTTTCTACCACTATGCTACCATTTTGCTCTCACTTTTGCTATCACTTCAAACTGTACATATTAAATATAAAAGGCAAAGCTAAATGATTTTATTATCAGAACAGTTATAACCTTTGTAGTGAGCAAATCATACTAACAGGTTAGTTGCTACTATGGAACTTACTACAACTAACAAAGGTAAACAACGTGTACTCTATAAAGGCTACTCTTATAACTATAATCGTCAAAATGTAAAAGGAATAATATTTTGGCGATGCTCAAAAGAGAGGTCAAAAAAATGTCGAGGCAATCTAAAAAGTAGAAATGGTAAGGTTTTAAGTGTGAGTGATGATCTATGTAGTGCACCAAATGAAACACTGTTGGTGTCAACAATTAATCATGACAATGCTAAAAAGCTAGTACAAGAAAAAAATGTTGCTACTCAAAATAGTGCAGTGTTTATTGAGCAACATTTAACCCCTGCTGTAAAAGTTATGTTTAATCCATCTTCCACATCTCAAGAGTTATCAACATCACAAACTATGCAAAAAGGTTGTGTTGTTGTTGTTGTTGTTTTAAGGGGCTGAACTACAAGGTTATCTACCCTTCATATGCAAGAGAATCAAAAAGGACTAAATAGTAATAGAGAAAAAAGAAATGTATTTTGAATGTAACTATTGTACACGTACTTATATTAAATGAATAAAAATATTGTATGGGTATTGTCTGTTTTTTCTTAATTGCTATACCCACGTCCTACTATATTAATGTCATTGTTAACCATCAACAATCTCCACCTATGTTCAGAAAGAAAGTGATCTTAAACAATACACTCTATCTATGGTTTGTGTACCGAGTATCATAATAATACAGTGTCGTCAAGCCATGTTCAGGCAATAGTAATGTTAGGTAAGGGGTTCGAACCCTTGCTTCCTTGTACAGGATTAGTTTTTACTCAACAGCAACCCATAATACTATACTTTGAAACATGTCACATCTCATTGCAAAATGTCAACTGTATCGTTTTCTAAGACCCCAGCTGGTGGCTAGTAGCTAGCAGACAGTGCAACAGAAACAGTGTCACCATGTTCATTCTTAAAAAAAATCAATATTTATTATTCTTTTTATTATTATGGTTCATTAAGAGTAGTGTAAAGTTGTCTTTGTGACGTAACGGTTATAATAGTTAGCTGGCACTCTAAAGCTCTTGAGTTCAATTCGAGCTTTAACATAAAATTTTAAAAGTATATTAGAACTAAAACAGGTCTACTCAGTCTCGGGTGATTCAAATAAGTAGATGTGGTTTGATTCACACTTTAACGATAGAACACGACGGATTTTTATTTTTTAAATAATGATAGCCATTTGTTCATTTCTTTTTCATTTTCACATTTCACACATTGCCATTTGTCAATTTTCCATGTACACGATTTGAAAATGTCAGTTTAAAGTTTTTGGATTTCATGATACGGAAACAAGAATTTTCCATTTTGTTGTTGTTTACACATTTGTCAATTTCCCATTTACATTTTTTAAAGGTCAGTTTTAAGTTTTTAAATTGTGTTGATATGGAAACATGGATTTCCTATTTTTTCCATATCACAGACGACACGTTTATGATTTAGTCCATGCTGAAAGTTTAGTTTTGTAAAACACACATTTGCTGATTAAAATTTTCTTGAAATTATTTTAATGGAAGTGCTTGGCCATGGCAATAGTGCATTCTCTTTCTGTTCGTTTCCAAAAACGTATAGGACTACTACTACTACTACTACTACTACTACTACTACTAATACTACTACTGTAGGTAAGACTGTTTTACAAAATAAAACCTATCTACCGCTACATTTAAAAGAAACACAAGTGTTAAAAAAAACTACAGTATACTATTTACCATTTGCTATATACATTAATTACCCCACCATCCTACCTTGCCGTGTTTGCTTTGGTTGAACAATCAATGCTACCCACACACACACACTCACACACACACACACACTTTCTCTCTCTCTCTCTATCATTCTATCTATAGTCATACATTCACACAACCATACCTGTCTTTGAAAAACAAATACAAGCACGCTATTTATCCTTGACATGCACACTTATCCCAAATACCTTTTAGTTATACATTTAACATTTACTATTACAAAAAATGTTTCCACTATTTTTACAATTACAAAAATGAATATTTACAAAATACTAAATCTACTGGTTACAAAAAAGCCATGTCTCTAAACAATAAAATATAGAAGTCACACCTCCACCTCGTGGTTATACCCTATGGTAGGCTAATGCATAGGTCATTCATCTGCACTCATTTGCTATCCATCAAGGTAAAAGTGCATTTTTTCTGTTCCACAAGATACAAATTTGATTGCTGGATTGTATCCTACACTGTTTATGCGATATTTAGCTTTTGCCAGTTCATAAAACCGCTAGGTAGTTCTCTACATATAGCAATTTTACCACTGCTCTACCTACGCTTTTGCTCTTTTGGCTTTCTTACAGCCTAGTGTGTGATAGACAGCATTAATGTATATCAAACCCAGTTCACCTTTGTATTTGTAATCCAAGTAATAATTTGGAAAGACACAAATGTAATCAGTTTTGAACGTTATCTCTGTTTTGTTTTGTTTAATATGTTTATGACATGCATATTAATCTGAAATCGAACCCTGGTGAAAAGGCTAACAGCTTAACCACTACACCACCTTGCCCTTGTTTCTTAGTTTGACTCGTTCTAGGCATCAGACCTGGAAATTGAGTTAAGACCACTAGTACAAGAGCTAAAAGTGCTTAACACTGCAACACAAAATGGATAGCTGGTAACATTATACAACCGGAAATGATTATATTTCTGTTAGCAATGCATTTTTTGTCATCAGCCTACTGTCTGAGCACTGACAGCAACACAGTTTAGTTTAGAACAAGCGAGTGTGTGTGTATAGATTATTAGCCTCAAGTATTTAAAGCTTGTTGTGTGTGTAGCGACCATCTTGCCCCGGTAACCACTGAGCATTTTTGTGTTTTGGCTATCCTCTTTAACCAATCAATTAAATATAGTCTACTCTTAATTCTTGAATCGATAAATCAGAGTTTGTGTGTACACCGTTCGTCATTTATTAACCCATACCTACAACCTATACTCTCTCTATACTGCAGTTTGATCTGAAAAACAAGTTTCAATGGTAAAAGACTTGTCAATCACCATACATGTAGCCTACACTAATTCTTTCTCTACCTAGCTATGTTTCATCACACACATGGTAAACATCTCACATGTTCGTATCCGATTATTAGTTTATAAAATCTCAGGTCGATGACCTTGATGTATTGGGTATTTTGGGTAAATTCATTGGCCATGGGAAAGGGTTGACCATTCTAAGTCCTATAACACCTCACATGTAGATATTCGATTATTAGTTTATAAAATATTAGGTCAATGACCTTGCTGTTTTTTGAATCTTTTGGGTAAATTCGTTGGTCATGGAAAAGGGTTGACCATCCTCAGTCCCATGACACCTCACTTGAGCCTCTCTGATTATTAGTTTATAAAATCATAGGTCAATGACCTTGCTGTTTTGAATCTTTTGGGTAAATTCGTTGATCATGGAAAAGGGTTGACCATCCTGAGTCCTATGACACCTCACTTGACCCTCTCTGATTATAAGTTAGCGACATATCAACAAAAGTGTAGTTAGACCCTTTTGACAAAAATAAATAATATATTCAAAAACAGAATGTCACCTCAAGTCCAGCGACCTCTCATACAAGTCCCTAGCCTTATTGATTCATGAGATATTAAAATTCTAATGACCTTAGATCTTTTGGTTAAATTCGTTTGTCATGGAAAAGGGTTGACCGTCCTGAGTCCTATGACACCACACTTGACCCTCTCTGATTATTAGTTAGCGAGATATTAACAAAAGTGCAGTTAGGTCCTTTTGACATAAATAAATAATATATTCAAAAACAAAATTTCACCTCAAGTCCAACGACCTCTCATACAGGTCCCTAGCCTTATTGATTCATGAGATATTAGTTTTGGATCTTTTGGTAATTTTTTAAAAAATAACTCATCTATAAATCATTATTCAAAAAGCCCGCCCGCTTACAAAAAAAAAACAAGTGCGCATGCGTAAAAACAAAAAAAAACATGTTAATTCGTAGTAGCAATCGGCTCTTCACATGCGTTTCATGTAGAACAACGTTTAATTTCATCATAGCATTAGGGACCATGGGCTAGTCCGTTGGAACCAGGCCAAAGGGACCCGTCCAAAGGGATCAGTCCAAAGGGATAAGGACTCGTCCACAAGGACTTGTCCACAAGGACTCATCCACAATGACCTGTCAACAAGGACCCGTCCACAAGGACCTGTCCACAAGGACCTGTCCACAAGGACTCGTCCACAAGGACCTGTCAACAATAACCCATCAACAGGGGCCCGACAGCAGGGGGCTCGTCAACAATAACAGGGGCTCTCACCTCAAGGCCTAACATGCCCCTCTTTGATTATTGGTTTGCAGAACAACGTTACATTCCATATCGGCATTCAAACTCTCACATGTTGCAATTGGAAAGAGAGATTCTCTAAAAAATTCAATTTCACCCCCTAGTAGGGTAGGTTTTATTTTTGGGGTTGAAATATGTTGTCCATTGGAAAGGGAGTGTCAGCCCGAGTTCAATGACACCACATTCATCAAAATCCGACCATAAGTTCGAGAGATATCGCACCACCGCCATCTTGTGAGGTGGGGAGGTGGAGGTGGTGCTAGAACCGGCCAAAACACACTACTCTCCTGCCACTCACCCGGAGACCCCGGGTTCGATTCCCAGCTCCGTCAGGGATTTTAGAAACTGACGTGAGGGCTGGAACGGGGTGCACTCAGCCTCGTGAGGACAATTGAGTAACTGTCTGACAGTGAGGCAGCGCCCCGATCACGAAAACCAAGATTAACGGCCGAGGGGACCCGATGCGCTGATCACGCGTCACCCCAATATCTGCAGGCCAAAATGACTGGGCCGCGGTCGCTTGGTAGGCCTAGGCCCTTAATGGGCTGTGGTGCCGGGGGTTATTATTATAATGCTACATTAATAACAAAGTCGTATCAGAATATAGAATTTGTTACAATAATTCATATCTTTTCTTGCAAAACCTTTACTGTATGTAATATGTTAATATTGCAGTATTTAGCCACAAATGAGCACACAATTCAAAGAACATACTGTGCCCGTTTAGACCGGAGTCCGCACGACCACATATGCATTTTACCAATAATCAGTCAGCACGAGAGTCAAAATATCCCGGAGCGCCAGATGGGTTAAAGCAAATCGCAAAAAACGACATCAAATTAAAAAAATACTTTACTGATTTTTGGCTCAATGCAACAATAAGGATAGAAGGAGATTCAATTGGGAGTAACACATCCTGTAAAATTATCTCAGTTTATTTTGAAGTTAAAATTGACTGCAAAGATGCTCAAAGCAGCATCATCCACGTGTGGCGATCCACACTCTTATTTACACACAATATACAGAAATTTTCCAAACACATTTGACAATCTTTTTGGAAACACAAGTCCGATTAATAGTCCTGTAGACTGTGTTCCAAAATTATTAATGATTAATTCCAGTTCAAAGTTAATTCTCTCTACTGGAAATATCGTAGATCACTGTTTGAATATTTACATGATATTAACACTCGTAGAATAAATGTTCATAGAATTTTTAACTTTCACTTATTTTTCCAGTTTCAAAAATACATCGTCGAAAAATATTATCATTGTAGCAACACAAATTATTTACATATATTAATAACATCTGAAAAGTATTTGACCTTGAGCATAGCATCGAAGAACTGTGCGAAGCACAACAACAATTAATTGTTCTTCTGACATTAAACATTTCGAGAAGTGACTCGATTATGAACTTCAAGTTCCTATCAAAATATATGATTTCTGAATCATCAACTTGATTAATAAATTGTTGAACCATTCAACTATTCAATTTTCCACTTGGAATCATTATTATAAAAATATTTATATTTATGGCCATTTCTAGCAACTTTCACAACCTGCAATTCTTTGACAGAATGCGGAAATTAGAATTGTAGTTTCATAATGAATTCATTTAGTTCATGGCACTAGGATTGAAAACATCCTTCAAATTATTCGTGGTTAAAGAATTATTTTAATTGGCAGTGGCCCATTCTATTATTTGTGTAAGAACACAATATTACAACAACAACGGCAAAGGTCTTCCTCTGAAGAAGAATGAACTACTATCATGACAAATCCGGGTTCTAGCAAAATCAAAGTCTAAATGGAATTCGTAAACAAGGTTGAAATAAGAACTGATGGTTTCTAAGAAATAACCTTCGGGTCATTCATCCGACGAAATGTGTAGTTCCAATACTCCTACTATAAACCTGAGCCATCGAACCTCCTATTTGATTGATGCTCGAAAAAACCTCCTCATTCCTGCGACTTAACATGCGCACCTGGGAATGGCATTTCAACTACTCCACACACATAAATTTTCTTCCCAAAATTTATACAATAAATCAAGCCTCTGCTTGTTATCAACACTGGAAGATTAATAAACTTACAAGTTTATTTTATTTTACCATTCAGTTCAACCCGTGAATTTACCATACTTATGAAAATCTTTATTTCACTTTCGAGTGTATTTACGTCATGATTTTATATAAATACAAAAATATCCTATTTGATACAAATATCATTTGCTTCCCGTTCTCCGTGTTATCTGAAAAATATACTTTGCTCATTGGTTATGTGAAGAACAGCCCAAATTCATCAACATAAACGGGAGGACAGCATCAGGCTTAAGGCCTGGACAAAATAACTTCCTTAAGAAAAGATTAGACTGAAAGGATTGGGCTAAGGAAATGCGGCCTGGTTCTTTCAATACTAGACTGAACATTGAGAGTAAATACAATACTTTTATTTTTATGGTGAAACTTGCAAACACATTAATAAATAAGCCTTAATTAAAAAATTAGTTATGCTGGCCCGCCTTGTGCAATTTCAAATGTTCATTAATTTTATTTAGGTTGGCACAGCCATGTGCTATTATTCAAAAGTTCATTCTGCTTGATGCACACACAAATTTAATATTCTTGCACTTGCTAGCAAACACTTAAAACGAAGATGATTAAGATAATAATAAAAAAGGCACAAACTTACCTTTAGTGGCGATGACTAGAAGCATGCTGACGGAGACTGCCGTGGCCAACACTTGATTTTTTTGGTAGTAGAATTTGAGATGTCCAGCATCAGGAAAATAACTTCGCCAGGGCGATCTTCTTCTTCTTCTTCTTCACCAGCACTGTACATTGTTTAACATCGTTAGGTTTTGATGTTATTTCTTGAATGCCAAATAACATGGCATTTTAGAACTGCGATTTGATGCAGCTTCTTGCGGTTTGAAGTAAAATGTAGAATGCACTTTCTCAGTGCTGAAGCTCTCTGCTGTTGCGTTTCCTGGTAGTTTCAATCATAAATGCAGATTAGGCCCGAAGTTTAGAAGGCCCCGGAGAAGGGCGGAAGGCACGAATGCCTCTCGCTAGTTGAAGAAGACCGTAGAAGGTTTGAAGAAGGAATGCTGATGGAGAGCAAAACGCCGCCACTTAAATAATAACATCATAGAAACGTCTGGAAGCCAGGCTGGCGGGCGATGATTGGCCAGGGCAAGCTGTGACGTCAGTCATACAGGAAGGCAGCAAGCAAGTCGACACCCTTTTGAGTATGCGAGCGTATGCTGGAGGCACATGACCTTTAACATGCTGAGGTAAGAGTCTTAGATATATATATAGAGAGAGTAAACACTAGTAATAAACATTATAATGTTAACAGAAATGAATAAGTACATATGTTTTCGTTCGGTGGTCTCAAAAGCATTTAACTGACAAATGCGGCACGAAAGAAAAACGCACTATAAACATCACGAAAGTGATCATGCTCCGAGATCCCGAAAGAAAACAATCAAAGAATCCGTTACAAAAACGTGAACAACAATAAGGAAGATGACACTAAGCCTCAACAGGCAAGATAGCAACCATAGAAATTGGTCTAGTATAGACACCCTTACTAGTGAGAACATCTACAACTCTCACATGATTATCACGACCCAAATGGCAGTGAGTTACCCTACCAATATTCCATACGAGAGGGGGACTTGGATCTCGCAAAAGAACCATATCTCCCACTCGCACATCAGGCTGGGAAAGCCGCCACTTCTCTCTTCTGTTAAGTGAGCCGAGATACTCCAGCTTCCAACGGCGCCAAAAGGAGTTTCGCAAAGAGTCTAACTTTCTCCAGAAAATAGGCAACCTGAGATCACAGCGTCGACTCAGCAAAGGAGGCGTAGAAGCTAAAGAACAGCCTATTAAAAATGGCCAGGTGTTAACGGAAGAAGATCTTTAGGATCGTTAGACAAAGGCGTGAGCGGCCTAGAATTTACGATACCCTCAACCTGAATAATTAAGGAATTAAATTCCTCATAGGAAAGGATGGCTGAACCAAGGGTTTTCTTCAGCTGTCTCTTCGTGAGCTTTATGCAAGATTCCCAACGACCACCATGATGGGGGGCGTAAGGGGGAGTGAAATGCCATTTGAATCCCTTAGCATGAGAAAAATTTGAAAACTGTTCCTTAGCAGAAGGAGAGGTAAGTGCAGTTTTCCAAAGATCAAAAGTACTAACAAAAATTTTTGCGTTATCTGAGAAAACCTCAGAAGGAACACCCCTTCTAGAGGCAAATCTAGAAAAGGCTGCTATAAAATAAGGAGTAGAAGCACTTGTAACCAACTCAAGGTGAATGGCTCCTGTCACCATGCACACAAATAAAGAAATATAAAGTTTACCTAACAACTTTCGCTTAGATAAAGGGGAATTAACTTGATATACATAAGGACCGGCATAATCGATACCCGTCAGGGCGAAAGGCTTACTAGGTTCGGAACGAAAATATGGCAAGTTTCCCATAATTTGCGTGATTGGCGGGGGCTTGGATTTGAAACAAGGTATACATTTCCGAATAACAGAAGAAACTTCATGAACACCGTTAATGAGCCAATATTGCTCGCGAATTAAACAAAGCAAAGTGCGGGTGCCAGCGTGCAAATTCTGATAATGACATTTCTTTACGATGAGAGTAGTAATAGGATGTCTAGAAGGAAGAATAATGGGATGTTTTTTCTCATCTGAGTAACTAGAATTTTCTAGCCTGCCCCCCACTCTTATTAATCCATCTTGGTCCAAAAAAGGGGTGAGAGGTAACAGCCTACTAGACTTTGGTAAAGCTTTTTTGCTTAAAAGCGTCTGATATTCAAGAAAGAATACTTCTTGTTGCATAAGAAACAAGATTCTACGAGTAGCAAATTCCAATTCCATTTTAGTGCGAAAGGGTTGCGGCTTCACAGGCTCATCAAGAACAAGAAATTTCCATCGAAATAAATATGCTACCACCCGAATTAATTTATTAAATGAAGAGTAACGCTGAAAAAGACTAGTAGCAATAGAAGTTAGAAAAAGGGAAGCGGTAACAATGCGAGCATCAGGAACATCTTCTGAGAGCGGATTAGATGAACGAGGCCAACAAGAAAAATCCTGACTGAGCCACGCCGGACCATTCCAGTATAGTTTAAGAGAAATTAATTTCTTGGGCAAACAGCCACGTGAAATTATATCAGCGGGGTTTTCTTTCCCCGGAACATGATTCCATTGGTCAAAATGAGACAACTCTTGTATTTTAGAAACGCGATTAGCCACAAAAGTGGTCCAATGCGAAGAAGGTTTTGAAAGCCAAGCTAACACGATGGAAGAATCACTCCAAAACCATGTGGTCGAAAATTTCAAATTTAAACTGATTTTTAATTTACTGGCTAATTCCACAGCCATTACAGCAGAACATAATTCCAATCTAGGCAAAGATATGGATTTGAGTGGGGCTACCTTTGATTTTGCACAAATTAAATTGGAAAATCCGGGTAAAGTATTGGAAGGGCGGCCTACTAAGTAGGCGCAGCAACCGTATGCCTTTTCAGAACTATCTGCAAATACGTGCAAATCGAAATACTGACATGAAATGTCGGAAATTAAAGTGCGAGGAATAGAAATTTGAGAAAGGTATAACAAACTCTTGCGGTATTTCAACCACTCATCCAAAAGGGGGGAGGGTACCTTTTCATCCCAACCAATTTTCAATAACCAAAGTTTTTGCAAGAAAATTTTTGCAGTAATAACCACCGGAGCAATGTACTGCAATGGATCAAAAACTCTTGCTATTTCCGATAATAATTGCCTTTTCGTTCGAGGGTGAAACTCAGATAAGTGTACCTGATAGGAAAAGGTATCTGAAGAAGGAGACCAAAAAACACCCAAGGTTTTAATAGCTGATTCCTCAGTAGGAAGCGCAACACATTTGTCAACAGGAGTTACTTGTGAAAAGTTAGATAAAAATTCGGTTGAGTTCGAGTTCCACTTATGAAGGGTAAACCCACCACCGGAAAGAAGAGAGTTTAAATCTTCACAAACAAGAAGTGCGTCAGAGATACTAGGAAAGGAATACAGAAAATCATCTACATAAAATGCAGTTTTCAAAACTTCAGAAGCTAGAGAATGAAAAAGATGACCATCTTGTTCGGCCAACATGTGAAGAGATCGTATTGCGAGAAAAGCAGACGGCTTAAGACCGTATGTCACTGTTCTTAAACGAAATATTTTTATAGGTTTTGCATTTTCGTCTCGCCACAAAATTCTTTGCAAATCACGTTGTTCTGAATTTACTAGAATTTGCCTATACATTTGCTTGATGTCAGCAAGAACAGCAATGGGGAATAGACGAAAGTTAAGTAAAACTGAAGTAAGATCTGTCTGAATAGCGGGTCCAGAATGCAGAGTGTCATTGAGAGAAACACCATTAGCATCTGGAGATGACCCATTAAAAACCACTCTTATCTGTTCTCGGGTGGAAGAATTTTTCCAAACCGGATGATGATTAAGATATACTATTTCTTTAGGAGAATTACTAATTTCTTCAGATTTTGGAACTACTTCCATGTGATTCGCTGATTCGTATTCTTCCATGAAGGAAGTATACTGAGTTTTTAAGAGAGCATCTTTTTTAAAGCGATTTTCAATTGCGAATAAAGTTTTGAAAGCTCTGGAATGTGATTCTGTAATAACAGGGGGGTTAAAAATGCGAGGAAGAGTAACCACGAATCTGCCTTCAGTAGTGCGAACAGTGGTTTCTTCGTAGTGTGTTTCACAGATCTCATTATTGCGAGAATGAGGTGAGGTGACTTGAATATCCTCAATGTCCCAGAACTTAATTAATTCTTGATTTAAATCAGCACCAACAAAATAACAATGAGATTTTTGTTGAACGGGGTTGCGGTATATTTTCCCAGTGGCAATCCAACCAAAATCAGTTCTACGAAAGAAAACATCACGGGCAACTTTAACCTTTTCCGGATGTAAACATTGCCAAAAAATGCTGGCACTTAAAAGAATTTCTACAGATGAAGCTCTGTTGAAATTAGGATCTGCAAGTTGCAAATGATGCGGAATATTCCAACCCTGGACTTGAAAAGAAGTAATGGGGGTGTCATTACCTACGGAATTTATAATTAAAAAATCTAAATTTAAATGAATGCCAAGATTATTGGAATCTTTTACATCCACTTTAGCATAACTCAGAGATTGCGATTTGGAACCATTAATTCCTGTAACTTCTATAGAAGTAGGGCATATTTGTAGACCTAACTTGCGAACTAGCGATTCACTGATAAAATTGTTAGTTGCAGCATTATCTAACAATCCCCTTACAGAAACCCATTTTCCGTGAACATTCTTAACTAGAATTTGGACAGTGGACAATAAAACTTGAGTTTTACTGAACGAAACAGAGCTTTGAGTAAAAGACTGAGCGTTATTAGGCAAAGTCTCAGAATTAGATTTAGCGGATGAACTATTGGATGCTGATTACCGCAATCTTTCATGCCTATGCAGGAGAGTATGATGCTTTGCTTTGCAGTGAAAACATAACCGTTCAGAACGACAATTGCTTATCATATGTGTCGCTGATAGACAATTAAAGCAGTGCTTGTGGGTGGTAATTAATTTGCGTCTTTCATCCACAGATAAAGATTTGAATTGAGCGCATTGGTACAAGTTATGTGGTTGTTGACACAAAACACAAGCTTATACTTGATTGGAAGACCGAATATTGGTAGAATAGGCATGTGACCTTAGTAGTCTCTGAGTGGGGCTGATGACCTTACTATTAGAAGGAGGTTTGAAGGTGGAGCTACTCTTTTGACTGGCTACAGCAGAGAGAATTTGGGATTTCGCCTTTAAGAATTTAATAATAGCTTCATAGGTACACAATGAATGTTGCGACAGATCTGCTTCCCAATCTTTTAAAGTTTTAGTGTCTAATTTAACAGAAATAAGATGAATCAAAAATAGATCCCAATGGTCAACTGGTTGGTCCAAATTTGCAAGCGCACGAATATGAAGTTCTGCAGCATCGATCAGATTACGAAGCGAGGCAAGATTATCAGCTTGAACAATAGGTAAATTGAATAAACCCTGTATGTGACGTTGAGTTTTTAAACGAGTGTTCCCAAACCGGTCTCTGAGAAGTGCCAAAGCTACTTCATAATTTTCATTTGTCAACGTAAGCTCTTGGATGAGTTTAAGTGCGTTGCCTTGCAAGGACAAACGCAAATAATGAAACTTCTGTATTGAAGGAAGAGAATCGTTTTCGTGAATCAATGAATTGAATAATTCAAAAAATGGTTCCCATGTAGCTTCATCTCCGGTAAATTTAGGTAATTCTATTTTCGGTAATATAACACGGGAAGGAAAAGAAGAAGATTCTGAAGGAGTTTTCTCCTGCTTTTCCTGCAATGTTAAACTTCTTAAAAGCTGCTTCGCGTCTGCGAACCCCTTATAATATAAATTTTCAACCTCACAGCGGTCACTTTGCTGGTCGGGATCCTTGGTCTCAATATTACTTTGGATCTCATCATATTTCTCAAAGGCCTGTTCATAACCTTTCAGTCTTTGAGAAATTATGTCACTATTACGTTCTTTTTCCGGGAGCTCATCTAGAAAAGTGCGAAAACGCGTTAACTTGCCTTTGACAGAAGCTCTAGCATTAATGAGTTTCTCGTCAATCGGCATTATGAAAGTTTGTTGTGTACTCACGACTATACTGTGAGCTGGTACACCTTGCTTCGGAAGAAGTTGACAGTCTGCCAGAAAAGAGAGTGCGGCTTCCCCTGCGGTGAAATACGGGCCTGCTGCTTGTCTCCCTTCTCAGTGCCAACCATATACACTCGAGCTGAAACTTTCGAAGTAGATTAGAAAACACAATTTTTAAAATATTAACACACTCAATGTTCAGTATGGCATTTAAATTTTGAATTAGTTCCAACATTAAGAAATTTGAAGATTTGGTTAAACAGAATGTTTACAAGCATCCCGGGTTTCGGCACCAAAATGATTATGTGAAGAACAGCCCAAATTCATCAACATAAACGGGAGGACAGCATCAGACTTAAGGCCTGGACAAAATAACTTCCTTAAGAGAAGATTAGACTGAAAGGATTGGGCTAAGGAAATGCGGCCTGGTTCTTTCAATACTAGACTGAACATTGAGAGTAAATACAATACTTTTATTTTTATGGTGAAACTTGCAAACACATTAATAAATAAGCCTTAATTAAAAAATTAGTTATGCTGGCCCGCCTTGGGCAATTTCAAATGTTCATTAATTTTATTTAGGTTGGCACAGCCATGTGCTATTATTCAAAAGTTCATTCTGCTTGATGCACACACAAATTTAATATTCTTGCACTTGCTAGCAAACACTTAAAACGAAGATGATTAAGATAATAATAAAAAAGGCACAAACTTATCTTTAGTGGCGATGACTAGAAGCATGCTGACGGAGACTGCCGTGGCCAACACTTGATTTTTTTGGTAGTAGAATTTGAGATGTCCAGCATCAGGAAAATAACTTCGCCAGGGCGATCTTCTTCTTCTTCTTCTTCTTCACCAGCACTGTACATTGTTTAACATCGTTAGGTTTTGATGTTATTTCTTGAATGCCAAATAACATGGCATTTTAGAACTGCGATTTGATGCAGCTTCTTGCGGTTTGAAGTAAAATGTAGAATGCACTTTCTCAGTGCTGAAGCTCTCTGCTGTTGCGTTTCCTGGTAGTTTCAATCATAAATGCAGATTAGGCCCGAAGTTTAGAAGGCCCCGGAGAAGGGCGGAAGGCACGAATGCCTCTCGCTAGTTGAAGAAGACCGTAGAAGGTTTGAAGAAGGAATGCTGATGGAGAGCAAAACGCCGCCACTTAAATAATAACATCCTAGAAACGTCTGGAAGCCAGGCTGGCGGGCGATGATTGGCCAGGGCAAGCTGTGACGTCAGTCATACAGGAAGGCAGCAAGCAAGTCGACACCCTTTTCAGTATGCGAGCGTATGCTGGAGGCGCATGACCTTTAACATGCTGAGGTAAGAGTCTTAGATATATATATAGAGAGTAAACACTAGTAATAAACATTATAATGTTAACAGAAATGAATAAGTACATATGTTTTCGTTCGGTGGTCTCAAAAGCATTTAACTGACAAATGCGGCACGAAAGAAAAACGCACTATAAACATCACGAAAGTGATCACTCATTGCAAATATCAACTGTTCAACCAGAACTGACATGTTGGTTGAATGCGGGCTTGCGGTAACCACTCTCCTTCGGAAAATCTCCCGTTCCAAACTAGAAATGATTAAACTACTTCATAGGCTCTCTCTCAATACATATGATTATTATAAAATATAATATCCAAGAATTATTTAGAAAAATTATAAAAATTATTATTATTATTATTATTATTATTATTATTATTAGTGGATTATTATTATTATTATTATTTGTTATTTTAAATATGTTTAATTATCATCTCATTATGTGAGAATCCACGTGTTCGAACCTTCGAATATGGAAAAAATATCCATTCCTTAACAAAAATAAATTTAACTTTTACAGTTACATCGGCTGATTACCGTGATTTCCCAAAAATATGAAATATTCAAATAAATCTTCGAAATGCTCGGTCATCGATCCTAAACTGTTCTGAGTGCTGAAAATACTCAGAATAACTCTAACAAGTCTTGCGTAAATCATTGCAAGATTTAAATACGAAGAAAAAATGTGTTGGTCATCTGCAGAAAAATAGTTTGTTCCAATTAGCTAGGCATAATATAATTCAAATGTGGCTTACATTTCTTGATGGTCTTGAAGCGTAGTAAACCTGGTCTGTACCAGATTTATCCATAGACATGCCCTATCGGACAAGCATGTACAATCCTTGTATCGGCCGCCATTATATACCCACAATCCGTCTAGTCAGACATAGTGGTAGTATCTCTTGACGTTTGAATTAACTGTTGTTCCATTTTAATATGGGCTTCTATCAAAGCCATAACAGTTTGTTTAAATGGGGTCAGATCTAAGTGATCTATTCTTAGATATGTCAGTTGTAACATAACTCACGGTAATCTTATCAGTACAAGAAAAACACTGACAGTCTAAGCAATTAACGGCTGTTCTGAAGATCGTTCCCTGGGCATGGTTTATTATATCACCATCTACCATGCGCTAAGCAACTTGTAGTTTCCCTTGCGTAGACTAATGAACGCCACCGTTATAGACTAGTCTTCAGTGTACTGACAGATCGAAGTGGTTAACTAGTTACAAATAATGAAAACTGACTGAATGGATTTAAATATCCAAGTATTATGTTATAACTGGACTGTGACAAAGTATTAGTTCTAGACAAAGTCTAGCATATGTCCATGTAGAAATATAAATATTTCCACCAATGTCTGTAGAAAAATCAATCACCTCAGTGATTCTCCTCGCCGTAAACTTACTAAGTTCCACCTCGTAGCGCAGCACTTTCGTGACTATCACGACTTTGAAAAGAACTTCTGCGTAGATCCGGCAACCATGTGCCTTGGCTCAGCGTCGTAGCAACTTGCTTGGCAAATGCTTGTGTAGAAATGAGCTATCGATGCTTGCTCCAACCGGCTTTTATTCAAAACTGCCAGGGTCACGCGTCATCACGTTGTAATCTAGAAATCCTCATGTCTCTGGAATCCCTGGTCCGATTTACTTGATACTAATTGCATTCTCTTTCATTTGGCCGTGCCAGTAATCTGATCCCAGTCTCAAGTCTCTACTCCACGGTTAACTATTTAATCAATAAATAGCCTCGACCTCTGCTATTACTCGCTACGTCACTTGACATCCAAGTATCGGTAAATTCCTTCCAATTCCTTCTCGAAGCAATGTAGCGCGATATTCAAATATCTCAACTTTCAAAAGCGGCTACAGCCTTTCCCTTGATATCTAGGTGTCTGAAACTTGGAATACCCATTCCTAGAGTTGGGCACAATACTGATGATAATAACAACACCACCCTGATGATCAAGATCGTATCTCAATGCACTACATGAACTGCTCAATGTGATGACCCTGATGAACGTCGCTACACACAGTGTATCTGCGAAGGAAGTTTTGTAACACACGCTCAAAAACATCTGGTGTGCTTTGAATCACTTCCGCTGCAGCCAGAGCTCATGCGAAGAGATCTTCCTACGACGGTACCGGAGTCTCATAAACTAGACTCTTCCTGTGATCCCACAGGTAGAAGTCGAGGGGCATTAAATCCGACGATCGTGATGGCCAATTGGGAGAATATGAAAATACAATTCCACGATGCGAAATTGATTCGAGATTGTCATCAAATTGCATCAAAATGGTACGTTTCCGTACATGGGTTCCACATGCAAATGTTACCTACAGCACCGGTACTATGGCCCCTCTACAACTACTAAACGCGTGTGATATAAATTCTGCAACACCATGTATATTTACGACAAAGCATCTGGGATAGATACGAGTTAAGAAAATATACTTAACCACAGAATATAGACATTTTAGAGGTAATATGTGCAGTGTTCCTTTCGTACTGTAATATAGTAAAATATTCCTGTTTAAACCATCAACACGTTAATGTGAAAGGGGCATTATACATTAAGAAATATTCATAAATAGCGTTCTCTGTGTTAGATTCATCTGATAGAACACATCTTCCTCAGTTTCTGTACCAAGAGTAACAGTAGTTTTCGAGATATTTGGTTTTCAGTAAGAAGCTGTATCAAGTGAATGTGTAAAGGGGAAACAATATGTTGAACTTTGAAAGTTGTATTCCTCAAATATATATTTTTCATAGCAAAAGAACTTGATATACCTGGACAATTCACTTAAATTTTGCAGAATTCATTAGATGGACGGTATGCAGGATGCCCGGGGAAAAAGGTTTCAATGTTTATAGAGGAGTTAGTGTGCAACAAAAGAAGAAAAACAGTTCATATAACATTGGTCATAAACTTAATAACTCGTCAGTTATAGTCCTATTTTGTACGAGGAGCATATCTTGCACTCTGAGCACTTTGGCATGAAACAAATGAGAAAAAATTGTACGAGGAGCACATCTTGCCCCAAGCACTTGGATACGAATCAAATGAGAAAACATTGTACGAGGAGCACATGTTGCTCCAAGCACTTGGACACGAATCAAATGAGAAAACATTGTACGAGGAGCACATCTTGCTCCAAGCACTTGGACACGAATCAAACGAGAAAACATTGTACGAGGAGCACATGTTGCTCCAAGCACTTGGACACGAATCAAATGAGAAAACATTGTACGAGGAGCACATCTTGCTCCAAGCACTTGGACACGAATCAAACGAGAAAACATTGTACGAGGAGCACATCTTGCTCCAAGCACTTGGACACGAATCAAATGAGAAAACATTGTACGAGGAGCACATCTTGCTCCAAGCACTTGGACACGAATCAAATGAGAAAACATTGTACGAGGAGCACATCTTGCTCCAAGCACTTGGACACGAATCAAATGAGAAAACATTGTACGAGGAGCACAATTTGCTCCAAGCACTTGGACACGAATCAAATGAGAAAACATTGTACGAGGAGCACATCTTGCTCCAAGCACTTGGACACGAATCAAATGAGAAAACATTGTACGAGGAGCACATCTTGCTCCAAGCACTTGGACACGAATCAAATGAGAAAACATTGTACGAGGAGCACATCTTGCTCCAAGCACTTGGACACGAATCAAATGAGAAAACATTGTACGAGGAGCACATCTTGCTCCAAGCACTTGGACACGAATCAAATGAGAAAACATTGTACGAGGAGCACATCTTGCTCCAAGCACTTGGAGACGAATCAAATGAGAAAATATTGTACGAGGAGCACAACTTGCTCCAAGCACTTGGACACGAATCAAATGAGAAAACATTGTACGAGGAGCACATCTTGCTCCAAGCACTTGGACACGAATCAAATGAGAAATCATTGTACGAGGAGCACATCTTGCTCCAAGCACTTGGACACAAATCAAATGAGAAAACATTGTACGAGGAGCACATCTTGCTCCAAGCACTTGGACACGAATCAAATGAGAAAACATTGTACGAGGAGCACATGTTGCTCCAAGCACTTGGACACGAATCAAATGAGAAATCATTGTACGAGGAGCACAACCTGCTCCAAGCACTTGGACACGAATCAAATGAGAAATCATTGTACGAGGAGCACATCTTGCTCCAAGCACTTGGACACAAATCAAATGAGAAAACATTGTACGAGGAGCACATCTTGCTCCAAGCACTTGGACACGAATCAAATGAGAAAACATTGTACGAGGAGCACATCTTGCTCCAAGCACTTGGACACGAATCAAATGAGAAATCATTGTACGAGGAGCACAACTTGCTCCAAGCACTTGGACACGAATCAAATGAGAAAACATTGTACGAGGAGCACATCTTGCTCCAAGCACTTGGACACGAATCAAATGAGAAAACATTGTACGAGGAGCACATCTTCCTCCAAGCACTTGGACACGAATCAAATGAGAAAACATTGTACGAGGAGCACAACTTGCACTTCGAGCCCTTTGACTCTCAACAAATGAGAAATCAATGTACGAGGAGCACATCTTGCCCCAAGTACTTTGACATGAAACAAATGAGAAAACATTGTTTGAAAAACATATCTTACACTCCAAGCACTCTGGCACGTTACAAATGAGAAAACATTTTACGAGGAGCATATCTTGCCCCAAGCACTTTGACAGGGAACAAATGAGAAAACATTTTTAGAAAAGCATATTTTACACTCGGAGCACTTTCACACAAACAAATGAGATAACATTGTACAAGGAACATATCTTGCACGTAGTGTGTATTAAGACTCGTGCCATTGTGCAATACAGCAACGCATAACATCCAGCTTTGTTAAACATTGGGGAAAATGGTGATGGAGATGCATGCGATGTTGGTTGTACACGACAACGCCCGCACACACACTGCGATCCGAGTGCGTAACTTCAAGGCTAGGCGGCGCGCAACATTTCTCAAAGATCACCGTAATCTCCGGATCTGGCACCTGCAGTCTCCTTTTCATTGGTTTTCTTGTCTCAAGGGAATACTGAAAGGCACACATTGTGCTGAAACATGATAGGACATTCAATGTCGTGTGCCAACAGTATTTTCATCGTTTGCAAAACACACCTATGCTGTCCTTTTTCAGCCCTGTAATCACGTTGCCAAAAGAGTTTTGTTTCCAATTGAGAGTACATTAAAGGCGATTAAAGGTAGTTTGTTTTCACTGTTATATGACATCATTCATGGAACTTTTTACACGCACCTCGTGTGATGATTAAGAATGGTTGGAGTTTATATATTAGGCCTATATGGACTTGAATTAAAGAAACACACACATATGCCCGAGGCTGGATACGAACCGACGAATATGTCAGTCGTTTTACCTGTAACATCCTCATAAATTAATTGAGTGTCAGATACGTTCTTCTTATGAAGGAGCACCTTAAACCTTCCTCTCCAAAGAATATTTTGGAAAACAATATCCGAAATAAACATTCAGAAAAATATACAAATGTACAAGGAATCACTTTAATGCGAATAGAGGGTAACATTTACGTCGATTGGTTGGTTCCTTAGTTTATGGGCTGCGACAACGCGGTCATGTAGCCCCGTGTACTTTGAGTGTGTGTAGAATCTGTCTGATAACCGGTGTTAATTGTGATGACTGTATTAGTGTGTGTTATCTGTTTTTAATTCAAGTAAGGATGGCTGACGATAATTTCAAGTAGTTCTTACTTTCGCTACCAAATGCTACCGTCTACGACAACTAGCTGTGGATTTGGCTACTGCTATATGCCATCGAAACCAGTGCCTGGTGACAAACGTTGGAACTTAAGAGCATTAATCAAACCTAACCTACAAATTTTGCTTCACACAAGTTTAGTTAGTTTTTTTTTAGCGTATGTCTTTTAGTGCCGGGAGTGTCCGAGGACATGTCCGGCTCGCCAGAGTTTTGTAGCTGCTTCTATGTGGAAACCCTTTGGGTAAGCTACAAGTACCGTCGCGTGTGGAGTGTTGTCTGGGAAGGAAAGTGTTAATGAAGGGACGAGGAATTGGAAGGTAGCGGCTGTGGCCTATAGTTAGGGATTAACCCAGACATTTGCCTGGAAGGAAGATGGGAAACTACAGAAAACCATCTTCAAGGTTGCCAGAGGGGGGGGGGGGATTCGAATCTCCTCGCCTCCCGGATGTGAGCGACTGCCTGCATCCACACCGTAACGACCGCATCTAACTCACCCGGTAGTTTAGTTAGTGGAAGGTTCTTTTACATGACATACTGCGCCCTTATCCTATAGGCCCCAGGCTAAGTTCGCATGGTTCTTCGTCATGCAGAGTGTATATCGTTTAAATGAGCTTCAAATTACAGAGGAGAAGGAAACCGGATTGCATATTATTTAATCATGGCAAGCGCCCGATCTAGGTTGCAAGTCGAGCTCGTGTACGTCGCAGGCAGTACCAGCGACGTATTGCCTAAAGTTTGCCAATACAGCGAAGTCTAGAACATGTTTCTATGCTACGCATCGACCAGAGCAGGTGCAACATTTCAAGGACTTCTTGGGCAGCTGACCTCAATAATTTGTTCTCGTATGTTCTACGCTACGCCGCAAGTTAGCAAAGCCCCGCCCCTAAATCACTAAATAAATAAATTGTGACAATACGATAACACCCAGGGTCGAACCCTTAACGTCACTAAACCTGGAATATTCCTAAGATTTTTCGCCAGTCATCAAACTGAATAGATCATCATGATGTCATTAAATCGATGATTAAGGAAATTAGTTCCTTACGTCAACAGTCTGGGGTGGAGAGTTTGGTTGCGCTGGTAGGGATAGCGTCCATGTCGTCAGAAATAGTGCCAGGGGACGCAATATGGATATTTGTGGAAGCCACGATCGAATGTCGGTGACAATATGATAATAATACGGCCCTATTATTAATATTAATTTGCACATATTGTGAATATGGTGTACGGTCTGAAAGAAGAGCTCCCGAGGGCGTAGGAAGATTAGTGTTGACTGCCGCCATGTGGAGGATATACCCCCGCGCTCTCGTGGCCGCAGGAGTTAGTTGGCAGTAGTCTGGGATAGTTTCGCGTGAGCAGTTCTGCGTGGTGAGTCAGAGTCCAGTTTGCTAGTTGGTTGGAAGCAGACGGCGGGCGAGAAAGATCGTCGCATAACTACGAGCAGTTAGCAGTGGGAGCACGCCAAGCTAAAATAATATTACACCACAATTGGCGAGATACAAGGGAACGGTATTTAAAGAGACACAAATTGTGTTAAATAAAGTATTCATATGCGGGAAAGCAATATATTCGCTCAAATTTAGATAGTAGACTTTCCACGCCAAGTGCAGAGACGGTGTTAGCAGACGCAGGAGTGAGGAAGACGTAGAAAGACAATCGAGGTCCGAACCGGAGTCCAGTTGAACCGGCACGTCATCTGCGAGTTCATCATTCGGAGGGAAATACGCGTAGAATCGGGCAACCCACGGCATCGTGAAGAAAGAGCTAGTGAGATAGAAATACGTGTGGTTATATTGCGCTATCCCTGCAAAGTGTGTAAAAGTGTCTAAAATAATAAATTACGTGTTTATTAGGGTACTAGTATGTGATAACCTTATGAAAGTGTCAATAATAGTTTGTGAAGAAAATCGAGTGAAACCCAGCGAAATTATGATGAAGAATTAATCAGTGTAATAATGTATTCAGTGATGATGTGTGATTGTGATATCATGTAAAGCCCTGGAGAGGAGCTGCGAAAGATCCCTGCTGAAAGGAATGATGGCAGCTGACAGGAGATCACGATGAGTATTAATCTTTGATTATATTAAGTCATTGTTTATGGGTGTATTCTTAGGATTACCATAGTTGTGTAAATAATATGTTAGTGATTGATTTTTGAAGTTAGATTTATTTTGCTTTGATATGTGCGCACGTGATGACGCGACGCTGCTGATTTATTCTGAGATGCTTGGCAGAAATAACGCTCACAAGTCGTACATGTTGGATACACTGGTAGGAATGTATGTTTATTTATTTGCTAGAGTATGTGTATTTCAGCCCAGGAAAAGACGGAGGAAGCCCAGAGTGAGGCATGTGGTTTTGGGTAAGAAAGAGAGAGAGAGATTCGAACATTTTTACGGACATAATAATAACACAAGTTATTAATGATAATGTAGAAATAATAATAATAATAATAATAATATTAATAATAATAATAATAATAATAACAATAACACGAATGATGGAGGGGATTTTTAATTCCGTAATGCTGGTATTTTGATTTCACACCTGGTGAGATATTTATTTGGCTAAGTTACGCCCTGGAAGTAAGCTAGGAACGTTACCTTTGCGTCTCCAATATATTTGCTCTAATCAGGTAAGATACGATTTGTGAGAGAGTGCACTGAAAAACTGTCTGAGTGTTTTGGAACATTTATGAGCATTGGGTCGTGGTGATATGCTGTAGGTTATGATAAAGGCATGCAAAATATGGTATTGGGATGGTCTCATGTGATCCCAGGTAAGCTACGACGAATGAAAGAAAAAGAAAATGATAAGAATTATGAAATATGTGCAGTTAGGCTGTAGCGGACATCGCCATGTGTCCCATGATGTCGCCAACTGGAAATAAAAAGGTAAGAAGTGTGTATCGAGGCATGCCATAAGATAAGAGGTAAAGCCGAACGGCGCTTGCAATTATTTGAGTGAAATGATGAACCACGATTGGGTATGTTCCAAAGTTTATACCACGCTCAGCTTCGAACAGGAGACCACTAGGTTTACGAGACTAGCTGATCGTATATTTCATTTCGCTTATTTGGCGCAAGATTAGTAGGATGCTTTTGGTTACCACTGGGTGTATTGGCTCAACACATGTTTGTCCTAGGCCAAGGTCATTTGACATTTTCCCTCTCACACTTTGGCTAACGGCACTTACGTCACTCCCCTCTTGGCCGTGTAGAAAGCCGAGCCTTTAGTAAATCATATGTTTCCCGTACCAAGTTTAAGTCTATGTTTGTTGAGCACATTTTTGAACTGATAATAATAACTCATTTAATAATTGTATTTTGTAATAGGGTGCAGATAAACAGTGACCTATCATTACCTAGCGTCCTCGCAGTGACGAATCGTAACAATGATAATAACGATAATAATAACAATGATAATAATAATAATAATAGTTATATAATCAATGGATTCTGTAAAAGGGTACGGATATCCATTGACCTTTCGCGTCCTAGCGTCATTGCAAATTAACAACACTGTGGGAATAATATTGGATGATAATAATAATAATAATAATAATGATAATAATAATAATGATAGTTAAGTAATTGATTTGATAATGGTATTCTACAGAAGGGTGCAGATATTCATTAACCATTTGAGGTAGAAGTGTATTCTCTCTCTGATACTAGCGACGGTCGCAGATATGCCTCGCCCGAAACAGGTAAGTCGAGGTCCTTACTTCGAGACCTATTTGTGTACATATTTTGTGAATATATTTTGTAGATACAGTTGTGCCATGCCTTTATTTACAGTGTCGGGGAAACATCGTTGTTACCTACACTCATCGTTGTTTTTCAAATGTTATTTGTTATCGTACGAAATGTGAGCATAGAATATTCTTATTATTGCATTGATGCAAAGTTGCATATAGTCTAGCGTTCATTTTTAGCCTTTGGTTTTTGTCTTGCATAAGATTATATTTGAAGGGATATTGCAAGCATCTCAGTTATTGTATATTAGTATAGTCGACATACACCCATAAACTCTGACAGACAGTATCGAATTCGAGACCCGAAATGAGGTATCGAGTCTTGAGTTCGATCCTTGGATAATCGTGTTCTCATGCATTGGTGTTTATTATAATGTGCCAGTATAGCATATCTCAAGTCCTATTGAAGTGTACATCTGTTTTATACACGAGAGCTCATAGATACATGTACCAATTTTATATCCACAAAAAAAAAGGGGGCAAGGTTTGTGTTAAGAATATGGATGCATAAGAAGTGTATCTTTATGAGAGTATTTTAATCCATACAAGGGATCATACAGGCGGTATTGCCAGATTATATTATGATGTTACATCATGTTTGGAAAAGCCCTTGTTTAATAGTGTGACACACGAATGATTTAATTAAAGTAATGTTAATTTGCATGGTACATTACGTTATGGTGAGATGACATGGTGCTTGATGCAATGAGCTCACTGTGTGGAATTTTCAATGAGTACAATACTGATTATAGTGAGATCAGATCATAATTTTGCTTGCGTGTTTGATCAAAGATGGATTAATTAATTTATGTAATTATTAATTTGAATAATTTATTAATGGTCTTTAATTGGATTGATATTTCCCAATCGGGATTGAATGATTTGATTGATCGCTTTGATTCACTTAATTAATCAAATTGATTGTGTAATCAATTTAATTGGTATCCAATTAATTTAAATTTTGATTTTGATCATTCTTTTTTTAAATTCAATTTTGTTATTTTTTGGGATCCATTTAGATTGATTTTGATATTTTGTAATTTTGAGTAGATTATTTTGGAGTTTAAACTTATTTTTGGATTTTCTTCAGAATTTCATGATTTATTAGTTTACTTTCGCCTTAATTCATTTCTCCTTAAGATTTTGATTTTCTTATTTTGATATTTTGTTTTACTCTTTCTTTTTATGGTTTGTATTTGTTTCTTCAGTGTTAATAAAGTTGCTTTCCTTTTATTTGAATTCTGTGTGTGATGATTCATTGATCAGCCCTATCGATCTGCCAAATGGTGTGTGCCAGGACAGTTGTTAGCTTCAAGTAGGAACGCTCCGCCCCCGAGGAATGAATCCTGTCCTGAAGGTCCTATGTTCAAAAGGGTACATAGGGCATGGGTAGATCGTTATCTATCCTTTCGTCGACTTTCTTTTATTTATGGAAGATCATAGTGGTTAACACACACAGACGCAATCGGGTGACTTGTATACTATGATTTATCAAGTGATGCCTATTCGTACGGCATGGTAGATGCGTTTGAGCTCATGCATCCGTACGGGGTCGATATCCCGAAGCATCCCCGAAGGCATTAGCTGCCCCGGCGGGAGTCCCTATCCAGGGAAACCCGGCCATCCGTGGAGGAGTGGCCGAACCGTGGCGCCCAACGTGATAGGGGCAGATGCTTGAAGCATTCGTGGAGCTCAATCAATTAACAGTTACTGTGTTTCAGAATTATTGCTATTTTAACATTTTAATTACACAGTAAGCTGAATAAAACCCTTTAAAGTTTCGATATTGAGTTTCCATGAGGGACTCATAGAGCCTTATTTGGTGAGGTTTACGGAAGGCATTAATTTCTTTGTAAAATTGATGTTTTTCAAGAGTCCACGAAATTTTGTTGTTGTATACGGGGATTAGATTTTTTTTTAACTTTATTAACACTGCGCGATTAATTACTTAAATTCCAGTGAGGAGAATATTGTTTGGTTGAAACAGATACTCATTGAAGGATTCACATAAAAGATTGAGATGTGCTATGCACTTGTGTAGTTGTAGTCGTTGTTCAGCATGGGTTGGTGCAGCTCCGTTTATTTATATTGATTGTAATGGTGTCTTTAGAAGACATTAGGGCTCTGATGGAGCAGATGAGTCAAGAACAGTTAGCACAACAGGGAGCGCAATTAACAGAACAGATAGCGCAGTTGAAGGTTGACAACCAAGAACAGTTAGCACAACAGGGAGCGCAGTTAACAGAACAGATAGCGCAGTTGAAGGTTGACAACCAAGAACAGTTAGCACAACAGGGAGCGCAATTAAGAAATGACATTCAAGAACAGATAACACAACAGGGGGCTTACTTGACACAACAATTAGGTCAGTTGAGGGTTGACAATGAGACACAATTCGATGACATTAGGTCGGAAATGAGTCGAATAAGTCGCACCTGCGAACAGAACAATGTGCAAATGCGAGAACACAGGGCTGCAATTGAGAGTCAGGTCGATAGTCTCACACAGAGAATGACAGCTTTGGAAATCGGTACACTGGCACAGATATCCACAGTTGAGAAGGAACTCGTTGCTGCACGAGCAGACATTGATGAGTTACAAGACGGCCACATGGAAACATCAACTAGAATCGAATCAGTTGAGATTGACGTTTCCAAGTTCAAAGAAGAAGTCAAAGAAACCTGGCGAGTGATAAGAGAGGAATTAAAGGAATGTCAGGAAGGAAAAGGTGAGGCATGGATTCAGGATAGAGAAGATCTCAGGAGAGACAGGGAGATGGCATACGAGGACCTTCGTAAGGAAATTAAGGAAGAAAATAAGAACATGTTGCGAGAATTTGGGAAAGATAAAAAAAGACGTCACAGAGTGGAAATGGATCTGTTATCTCGACTCGAGAAACAGGAGAACAAGCAGGCCAAAAATGAAGTAAAGATTTCGATACAAGATAGAGCCATAACTGACCTACAAATGGGGACGGTCAGACCAGCAACAGAGACCCATAGAGCGGATAAAATAGGATTCCAGGAACAGCTCAACCTCGGAGATGATGGGAGGCCATATAGTCCTGAATTTCGAGACACAAGAGGACAGACGTCAACGCCAGTGGAGCAAAACATGACTACTCAAGTGGTGCAAGTCATCCGGATGGATGACGATCGGCCAAATAAATTTTCTGGCACAACAAACGTCACGCCAAAAGGTTTTCTCCGGGAGGTGATGGAGTATATAAAGGAGACCAAGGTTCCTGAAGACCGTCAGCTAAGAACAGTGGAAAAGCTTCTGACTGGTAACGCTCTACAGTGGTTCAGGAGTTTCCGTTACACATTCAACACCATGGAGGAATTCCGGGAGGTATTTTTAAAGAAATACTGGAGTTTATCAGCTCAACAGAATTTGCGGGCTGAGTTATACGCTCGTCGATACAGTACGACATCTCCAACGAAATACTCTGAGTATTTCATAACCCAATTGCACAGGATGAAGGAACTTGACATGCCACCGTCGGAGGAGGAAATGGTAACAGCAATTGAAAAACAGCTACCACTTGCGGTACAACAGATCATGGCGATGGCAGATGTAAAAACCGCGGTGCGTGCAGAGGAAATACTTCGCCATTTGGATGAAACCACGGTGCACAGTCCGCAACGCACACATCGGACAGTAGAAAACGTCAATTCGGCTGAAATCTCGGAGCCACTTTGTAAACGACGAAAAGGAATGAATGCTGACGCCATGGAAAAACAAACGAGATGGGAACAACAAGGACGCCAGAATCCTGGATATGGAACCCAACAGCCTGAGATGCCTCAGAATGCTGGATGGAGACGCGAATGGAGATACAGCGGAACATGGAGAGCGGATAGAGGAACATCTAGGCCCAACCCTTGGAGAGGAAGAGGTTTCTGGAGAGGCAGATCCTCATGGACTCGAGGAGGAAGACCATGGCAAAATCGGAGGCCGCATCCATCGCATCAAGAAGAGATGGAACGATGGCATCGAGGAACACAAAGATAACTGGATGAGCTCCAAGCCCAAGATTTACGGAAGGAAGAAGGAGAGGATAAGCGGACGAGAGGTATGGAAGCGAGGCAGAATCCGGACGTAGTGGAAACTGGGGCCGAAAGTCTAGAATTTCAGGCTAGCCAGAGGTCTAGAGGACAAAACACTAGAGAAGCGTCCCAAGATAAAAAAAAACGTCAATTTTAGGCCATCAGGACGAGGCAGACAATTTTAATGGGTCGTATAGATACATGGTTGTCGCTCAGATAAGTGACTGGGTGCTGAAAGAAGAGGAATTGACCGAGGATCTAAAGGGGCCAGAAATTAAAGTAATTAGAGAATTACCGGTCATACATGCCCGAGTAGGAGGCTTAACTGTCAAACGCATGGTGGATACAGGAGCTAGCATTAGCCTAGTCTCACAAGCATTGGTGAATGAGTTGGGAAAGCATTTTAAGATCCCGATCTTGCCCCTGTCCAATGTCAAAATTAAAGGTATCATTCCAGACAAATCCACCACATGCAAATTTCAAACTTTTCTAGATATTGACGTGCAAGGGTACAGCATGCCACACCCATTCCTCATAATGAACAAAGTAAGTTATAATGTCATCTTAGGGGCAGACTTTATTCGGGAATATGGTGCCGTCATCGATTTGGCCAATAGAATCATTCAATTTAAAATTGTGGACGAGGATCGTGCCATGAAGATCCCGTTGAATCCGGACGTTCCCAGAAATTCGGAAGAGATATGGATGGTGCAGAGTTGCAGCAAGTTGAATCAACGGCTCAATGACATTGACGACGAATTAATAAGACCCGAGATATGGACCACGACCACAGAGGATGAGGTCGAAGAACCTGAGGCGAAATTTGCAGAGAAAATGCAAGAGGCAAAAATTTATGATGACGATCGGATAAAGCTGGGGGAGATATTGAAACGGCATCGACAAGTTTTTGATTCTAAGCCCGGGAGGATCAAAGGGTTTAAATATGCGATGCAAATTAATGACTGGTCACCTTTCAAGAAAAAGGCATACCCTGTTGCTGAAAAATACGTCAAAGAAGTTGCCGCGACTCTGAAGAAGATGGAAGAAGGAGGTGTGATCGCCAAGATGGCTACTCCTTTTGTGAACCCCTTGGTGGTAGTTTTGAAACCCAACGGGACAGTGCGAGTCTGTTTGGACGCACGAGAAATAAACGAGAGATTGATCCCAGAATATGATCAGGCTCCACCAATCAAGGAGATAATCCGAAAGTTCAGGAACAAGGTCTATTTCAATTCAATTGACTTAACGAGTAGTTATCATCACCTGGAGTTGGATGAAAGATCACAACTGCTTACAGGGTTTCTGTTTGATCGGCAGACCTATGTATTTCAGAGATTACCATTTGGCATTAAGACGGCCGGGTCGGCGTTAATCAGGGCTCTCGAGCGTAATCTGACTCCAGAAGTCAAGAGCATAACCACCCGGTACGTGGACGACATCTTACTGGCTTCTGAAGATTTGGATGAACACTTATCAAATTTGGAGAAGTTATTAGCTAACCTCGAACAGGCAAATTTCAAAATCAACATTGAGAAGTCTCAATTTTGCCAAAGAGAAGTCTTATATTTGGGTCATGTTATTGATGGTGAAGGTATCAGCCCAAATCCAGCTAAATTGGAAGCAATTCGGAACTTCCCGAAGCCTACGAGAGTGAAGCATGTTCGCCAATTTTTAGGCATATGTAACTTCTTCGCGGATCATTGTCCGGGGTATACAGAGATAATGGCTCCACTCCAGAATATGCTGCACAAGAACAACCGATGGGCATGGAATGATGAATGCGATAGCGCTTTTAGGAAGGCCAAGGAATTATTAACCGGAAGCGTTAAGTTGGGTTACCCTGATTTTACACGTCAGTTCATCATACAAACTGACGCATCACAAATTGGAGTCGGTGCAATGTTATACCAGGAAGACCCGGAAAATCTTCAGACTAAAACTTATCTAGCTTTCGCAAGTCGCAAATTGAGGACACATGAGATGAATTATACTATCACTGAGCGAGAGTTGTTGTCTATAATATTCGCTCTACAACAGTGGAGAAAAATTGTGTATGGATTCAAAATTCTCATCAGAACAGACCATAGAAGCCTGGTTTTTCTATTGAAAACGCCGATGGCAGGAGAAAGGGTCAATAGGTGGTCGCTGTACGTCCAGCAGTTTGACATCACCATTGAGCACTATCCGGGAAGACTCAACCTAATACCGGACATTTTAAGCCGAAATCCAGATCAAGAGGATCAGATTGAGTCTGTGATCCAAATTGAACTCACCCGGCCAGATCAAGAATTTTTTGGAAAAATTAAGGGGTATCAAAATTGATCAAGAGAAGAATCCTTGGATGAACATGATCATAAATTACTTCAAGAAAAAGTTACAACCTGGAACTCCCGCATTCATCGAGGCAGAGAAAATTTCTGATAATTATATGTGGTATAACGAATTGTTACACAAGTTCGTAGACGCAGATCGTACCAAATTGAGGATTATGGTGCCGCCCTCATTGCAGAAAGGGTTGGTTTGGCACGCACATCGTATTTCAGGTCATGGTGGAATTGACAAAACTAGCGCTTTAATCCAGGAGACATTTGTGTGGCCGAAGTTACGTGAGACCACGCAAAGAGCACTAAAGACGTGTGACCAATGTCAAAGAGTGAAGCCCAACTCGTTTTTGATGAAGCAGTATCCGAAACCACTATTGCCTCAAAAGCCGTGTGAGCTCATCGCCATGGATGGATACGGTCCATTGCCCAAAGGCAGAAGGGGATGTAAATACATCTTGGTCAGCATAGACGTATTTTCGAAATACGTGGTCTTATGCCCTCTTCAGAAGATGAATACCCGTCAGGTTTTGAACCGAATCAAAGCTAAAGTAATTCCCACGTTTGGAGAGATAGAATTTTGCCTCACGGACCACGGAAGTTATTTCACCAGCGCCGAATTTAGACGGCAAATGGCCAGGTTGAATATTCGACACGTCCTAAGCTCTGTTCGTCATCCAGAGGGAAATCCGTCGGAACGAATTATGAGAGAAATTGCCAAGTTCTGTCGAATATACTGTCCACAACAACACTGGAAATGGGTGGATGTATTGCCGATAATTGAGTCGTGTATCAATAATACCATACACGAAATCACGGGTCGGATTCCCGCGGTTGTGCATTTCAACCGACACCCTGATCGACCATGGAATAATGTTGTACAGTGTCCGGTAGACGCCAGACTGAGCCATGAGTTAGTGATCAGAGACACAGCGTCATATTTGAAGAAACAGGCTGAGCGCCGTTTAAGAAGGGTAAGGAATAGGAGGTTTCATCGACCACTTGAATTGGAACAACTGGTGCTCGTGAAGAAGCCGGCAACATCCGATCCTCAGGCACGAGTATATGCTAAATTTTGTGAGTCGTTCCATGGACCGTACAAGATTACCAAGGTGATTGGGAACAATGCGTACAAGGTCACACATCTGGAAACAGGAGTGGAAGCAATCTACAACGCTCAGAATCTAAAGGTATATTACCCGATGGAAGAAGAAGATACGGGCCAACAAGTCAATGTTATTGAGGAAGAGAAGGAATGATCGGAAGGTCAGCGTACTCAACATTTAAACGATGCATGACAGAGTGACTATTAAGAAGGGAGATGCAGTTAATAAATCTCGAAAAACCATCACATCCTGTAGATAGTTTTCGAAACCCAAGGAGGGGGAAGATGCGCCCTTATCCTATAGGCCCCAGGCTAAGTTCGCATGGTTCTTCGTCATGCAGAGTGTATATCGTTTAAATGAGCTTCAAATTACAGAGGAGAAGGAAACCGGATTGCATATTATTTAATCATGGCAAGCGCCAGATCTAGGTTGCAAGTCGAGCTCGTGTACGTCGCAGGCAGTACCAGCGACGTATTGCCTAAAGTTTGCCAATACAGCGAAGTCTAGAACATGTTTCTATGCTACGCATCGACCAGAGCAGGTGCAACATTTCAAGGACTTCTTGGGCAGCTGACCTCAATAATTTGTTCTCGTATGTTCTACGCTACGCCGCAAGTTAGCAAAACCCCGCCCCTAAATCACTAAATAAATAAATTGTGACAGTACGATAACACCCATGGTCGAACTCTTAACGTCACTAAACCTGGAATATTCCTAAGATTTTTCGCCAGTCATCAAAGTGAATAGATCATCATGATGTCATTAAATCGATGATTAAGGAAATTAGTTCCTTACGCCAACAGTCTGGGGTGGAGAGTTTGGTTGCGCTGGTAGGGATAGCGTCCATGTCGTCAGAAATAGTGCCAGGGGACGCAATTTGGATATTTGTGGAAGCCACGATCGAATGTCGGTGACAATATGATAATAATACGGCCCTATTATTAATATTAATTTGCACATATTGTGAATATGGTGTACGGTCTGAAAGAAGAGCTCCCGAGGGCGTAGGAAGATTAGTGTTGACTGCCGCCATGTGGAGGATATACCCCCGCGCTCTCGTGGCCGCAGGAGTTAGTTGGCAGTAGTCTGGGATAGTTTCGCGTGAGCAGTTCTGCGTGGTGAGTCAGAGTCCAGTTTGCTAGTTGGTTGGAAGCAGACGGCGGGCGAGAAAGATCGTCACATAACTACGAGCAGTTAGCAGTGGGAGCACGCCAAGCTAAAATAATATTGCACCTTAATTGGCGAGATACAAGGGAACGGTATTTAAAGAGACACAAATTGTGTTAAATAAAGTAGTCATATGCGGGAAAGCAATATATTCGCTCAAATTTAGATAGTAGACTTTCCACGCCAAGTGCAGAGACGGTGTTAGCAGACGCAGGAGTGAGGAAGACGTAGAAAGACAATCGAAGTCCGAACCGGAGTCCAGTTGAACCGGCACGTCATCTGCGAGTTCATCATTCGGAGGGAAATACGCGTAGAATCGGGCAACCCACGGCATCGTGAAGAAAGAGCTAGTGAGATAGAAATACGTGTGGTTATATTGCGCTATCCCTGCAAAGTGTGTAAAAGTGTCTAAAATAATAAATTACGTGTTTATTAGGGTACTAGTATGTGATAACCTTATGAAAGTGTCAATAATAGTTTGTGAAGAAAATCGAGTGAAACCCAGCGGAATTATGATGAAGAATTAATCAGTGTAATAATGTATTCAGTGATGATGTGTGATTGTGATATCATGTAAAGCCCTGGAGAGGAGCTACGAAAGATCCCTGCTGAAAGGAATGATGGCAGCTGACAGGAGATCACGATGAGTATTAATCTTTGATTATATTAAGTCATTGTTTATGGGTGTATTCTTAGGATTACCATAGTTGTGTAAATAATATGTTAGTGATTGATTTTTGAAGTTAGATTTATTTTGCTTTGATATGTGCGCACGTGATGACGCGACGCTGCTGATTTATTCTGAGATGCTTGGCAGAAATAACGCTCACAAGTCGTACATGTTGGATACACTGGTAGGAATGTATGTTTATTTATTTGCTAGAGTATGTGTATTTCAGCCCAGGAAAAGACGGAGGAAGCCCAGAGTGAGGCATGTGGTTTTGGGTAAGAAAGAGAGAGAGATTCGAACATTTTTACGGACATAATAATAACACATGTTATTAATGATAATGTAGAAATAATATTATTAATAATAATAATAATAATAATAATAATATTAATAATAATAATAATAATAATAACAATAACACGAATGATGGAGGGGGATTTTTAATTCCGTAATGCTGGTATTTTGATTTCACACCTGGTGAGATATTTATTTGGCTAAGTTACGCCCTGGAAGTAAGCTAGGAACGTTACCTTTGCGTCTCCAATATATTTGCTCTAATCAGGTAAGATACGATTTGTGAGAGAGGGCACTGAAAAACTGTCTGAGTGTTTTGGAACATTTATGAGCATTGGGTCGTGGTGATATGCTGTAGGTTATGATAAAGGCATGCAAAATATGGTATTGGGATGGTCTCATGTGATCCCAGGTAAGCTACGACGAATGAAAGAAAAAGAAAATGGTAAGAATTATGAAATATGTGCAGTTAGGCTGTAGCGGACATCGCCATGTGTCCCATGATGTCGCCAACTGGAAATAAAAAGGTAAGAAGTGTGTATCGAGGCATGCCATAAGATAAGAGGTAAAGCCGAACGGCGCTTGCAATTATTTGAGTGAAATGATGAACCACGATTGGGTATGTTCCAAAGTTTATACCACGCTCAGCTTCGAACAGGAGACCACTAGGTTTACGAGACTAGCTGATCGTATATTTCATTTCGCTTATTTGGCGCAAGATTAGTAGGATGCTTTTGGTTACCACTGGGTGTATTGGCTCAACACATGTTTGTCCTAGGCCAAGGTCATTTGACATTTTCCCTCTCACACTTTGGCTAACGGCACTTACGTCACTCCCCTCTTGGCCGTGTAGAAAGCCGAGCCTTTAGTAAATCATATGTTTCCCGTACCAAGTTTAAGTCTATGTTTGTTGAGCACATTTTTGAACTGATAATAATAACTCATTTAATAATGGTATTTTGTAATAGGGTGCAGATACACAGTGACCTATCATTACCTAGCGTCCTCGCAGTGACGAATCGTAACAATGATAATAACGATAATAATAATAATAACAATGGTAATAATAATAATAATAATAATAGTTATATAATCAATGGATTCTGTAAAAGGGTACGGATATCCATTGACCTTTCGCGTCCTAGCGTCATTGCAAATTAACATCACTGTGGGAATAATATTGGATGATAATAATAATAATAATGATAATAATAATAATGATAGTTAAGTAATTGATTTGATAATGGTATTCTACAGAAGGGTGCAGATATTCATTAACCATTTGAGGTAGAAGTGTATTCTCTCTCTGATACTAGCGACGGTCGCAGATATGCCACGCCCGAAACAGGTAAGTCGAGGTCCTTACTTCGAGACCTATTTGTGTACATATTTTGTGAATATATTTTGTAGATACAGTTGTGCCATGCCTTTATTTACAGTGTCGGGGAAACATCGTTGTTACCTACACTCATCGTTGTTTTTCAAATGTTATTTGTCATCGTACGAAATGTGAGCATAGAATATTCTTATTATTGCATTGATGCAAAGTTGCATATAGTCTAGCGTTCATTTTTAGCCTTTGGTTTTTGTCTTGCATAAGATTATATTTGAAGGGATATTGCAAGCATCTCAGTTATTGTATATTAGTATAGTCGACATACACCCATAAACTCTGACAGACAGTATCGAATTCGAGACCCGAAATGAGGTATCGAGTCTTGATTTCGATCCTTGGATAATCGTGTTCTCATGCATTGGTGTTTATTATAATGTGCCAGTATAGCATATCTCAAGTCCTATTGAAGTGTACATCTGTTGTATACGCGAGAGCTCATAGATAAATGTACCAATTTTATATCCACAAAAAAAAAGGGGGCAAGGTTTGTGTTAAGAATTTGGATGCTTAAGAAGTGTATCTTTATGAGAGTATTTTAATCCATACAAGGGATCATACAGGCGGTATTGCCAGATTATATTATGATGTTACATCATGTTTGGAAAAGCCCTTGTTTAATTGTGTGACACACGAATGATTTAATTAAAGTAATGTTAATTTGCATGGTACATTACGTTATGGTGAGATGACATGGTGCTTGATGCAATGAGCTCACAGTGTGGAATTTTCAATGAGTACAATACTGATTATAGTGAGATCAGATCATAATTTTGCTTACGTGTTTGATCAAAGATGGATTAATTAATTTATGTAATTATTAATTTGAATAATTTATTAATGGTCTTTAATTGGATTGATATTTCCCAATCGGGATTGAATGATTTGATTGATCGCTTTGATTCACTTAATTAATCAAATTGATTGTGTAATCAATTTAATTGATATCCAATTAATTTAAATTTTGATTTTGATCATTCTTTTTTTAAATTCAATTTTGTTATTTTTTGGGATCCATTTAGATTAATTTTGATATTTTGTAATTATGAGTAGATTATTTTGGAGTTTAAACTTATTTTTGGATTTGCTTCAGAATTTCATGATTTATTAGTTTACTTTCGCCTTAATTCATTTCTCCTTAAGATTTTGATTTTCTTATTTTGATATTTTGTTTTACTCTTTCTTTTTTGGTTTGTATTTGTTTCTTCAGTGTTAATAAAGTTGCTTTCCTTTTATTTGAATTCTGTGTGTGATGATTCATTGATCAGCCCTATCGATCTTCCAAATGGTGTGTGCCAGGACAGTTGTTAGCTTCAAGTAGGAACGCTCCGCCCCCGATGAATGAATCTGTCCTGAAGGTCCTATGTTCAAAAGGGTACAATACATCTACGACATGGGCCCGCCGGCTTTACTTTACTTTAAGTCAGTCAATCATGGGAAATTCGGAACTAAGTATTTAGCATAATTTTTATCTTTTATCATGTCATTGCAATTACCCAGTGTTCCTTTATTCTATCATATTATTAGTAGTTTCAATTTACACCCACTTCAACGTTTAGCCTATATAGACTACATTTTCTTGCTGGGGTGTATTGTGAATGTCAGTTAGTCGCTTATGGAATGGCTCTATAAATGAGAATGCTGATACCGGTTAGAACGCCTCACTGCACTGTGCCGGCAGCTAATGCCGCCCACCCCCGCATCTTGGTGCTGCACCGCGCTTATTGTAGCCTCATTAGTCACGTTGATACGACAACAAGGTCAGATCTAATTATCTCGTTTATTAGCACCTTAATTAATCACTGTTCTGGCTTCGGGCACAGCTCAGGAACTCTGCTGGCTGACCCAACTCAAATGTTTAAACATTCATGTTCTCATTGTGGGATGAAATCCTCTTTTACTGCCGCAGGAAAGGTTACTTTAAATCTAAAACTCAGCAATTCTTCTAGGTTTATGCCGTGTCTCGTGTGGGGTTTTGCCATGGACACCAAGCTGGCTCATCAGCGGGCTCTTGGTGTCCTCGCCCGGACCCCTACAGGAAAATTGCTGAGTTTTAATTCACTCGCCGTGAAAGCCAATACACCATCTAGCCTATTTGGAAACCTTCATAGCGAGGTTAAAGCTGCTTGAGATCTTAGCTGTAGGAGTTAAGAGACGCAGGTGCGCTTCATAAAAAGAGAGGCAGCGGGCAGTTCGCTACTCCTGTGGGTGTCCACGCGGACACCAAGAGCCCCCACACAAGACACGGCATAAACCTAGAAAAAATTGCTGAGTTTTAATTCACTGGCAGTGAAAGCCAATATAGGCCTACCATCTATTTACTTTAATTTACTTTTACCGTTGTGGCCACTAGGGACCGCGAGATCTCAACTCTTTTTCTTCTTATTAGCCCACCACGCCTTCATGCTATCGGAATGGGATTTCTTCCATTCATCCGACTGAACTTATCTCTTGCTGGATTTTACTTCCTCTTGATGAACCTGACGGAGTTTTTGTTTCAATGGAGTTCAGAGCAAGATGTCTGATTCGGAAATTTCAAACTTTAACAAGTCCTTATCCACTTCCACCAACCAAAGAAGCATCACCTTTAAACCTCGGAAATAAGATAATAGAATCTACTCACTGGCATTCTGAGGATTTGGGCATAGAATTTTATTCTCCGTTTCCGGATTACACTTGAGATCTTTTCAATGTGGGAGTATATTTCTGAATTACTCCAGAGCTTGTAACCTCCATCTTTGAACTTAGGACCAAGAATTTTCCCAATGATCCTTCTTTCCTTAACTCCAAGTCTCTCGATCAGGCCAGCTGTGTGGTTTGTTAGGCATTCCCCTGCACCCAGTGCTTCCGGTCTAATCATAGTTTGATAGTGTCTTAACTTTGCATTCCTAGAGATGGTCTTTTTATTGTACAGTTGGTGAGTGAGGTGGAAGGATGTTTCGAATTTATTGACTCGTGTTGAGAAGGCAAAATTTTCAAGATTATTTAGTTCGATCCACTCACCAAGATATTTAAACTTTTGAACTTTTAAGATATGGCCGTAGGCTGGAGTTTCTTTTATATTAGAGATGAATTGGGTTTTAGTGTAAGATATCGTGAGTCCTATTTAGGATGCGCAATCATGTAAGTAATTTACTTGTTGAATGGCTATTTCTGGAGAGGAAGGAAACAAAGCGAGGTCATCTGCAAATGCGAGGCAATCAATATTGATGTTATCCCGAGGACTGCCTATTTATACTGCATTAGAAAATCCTTTGGATCACCATCTATTTACTTTAAATCCTTATTTTTATCAGGAACCAAAGAGAATTGAGGTATGCTATTAGATGTAGTGACTCGAACTGTTTTGTTTTTCTGCCAACGTTTCGCCATCGTTCGAGTAGGCTTAGTAATGGTAGAATGACTGGCCGAATACTGCTGTCCTCAAGCTGTTAGAGATTGCTGTCACATCAATCGAAACTTTTAATGTTGTAAACATATCTTTGCACACAAAGTAGGGGTCCCCATCTCAGCAAAAACGTAGAATTAAGCAATTCCCTCGATTGCGCCAAACGTTGAAGGGCTAAAGGGCCCGGAAAGGTTTCTAATTGTGAGTCTTAGCAAGCTCTATCAAACTAAAAAAAGAAATTGGAAAATCACTTCCGGCCGAAATGCAATTCCGGAAAAACAGCCTGAAATCTTTTTGATTCAAATTTAATTTTCATATTTTTTCTTTAATGTGTTCCCTGGTTCAATACCCTCAGGCAAATTTGAATTTTTTGAAAAAACTTCACACCGGAAGTAGTTATACTGGCTTAAGTGAAATTCTGCATAGACTCACACGAGTGCTCTTAGTGGTAGAAAAGGCAAACTGCTAATCTAGTCGAACGGGTATGGTTGAGTTTCATTGACTCACACTAGCGCTCGTAGTGGAAGAAAACGCAAACTGCTAATATAATCGACCGGATATGGTTGAGTTTCCGGTGAAGAATCATCAGTCTACCGCGTGTCGTCATGCCAGCACCTCGTAAGAAACGTTTAGTGTGTCTTTTACGTTTGGAAAAGTGGAGAAACATCGAAAATTAAATACAAATGCACCACCAATAAGATTCAGTGATGAAACGGGTTCTGGTCTTTGATATTAAAGGATGTCTTCAACATTGAGATGCTTGCCTGAAGGGCTACAACTGTGGATTCTTTTGCGGGGGATTTCAAGAGCTCCCTTTTCCCTGCTGTTCTGTTTGTTATTTCATTAAATTTATTTATTTGCAAGTTACATTTTCCTTTGTCATTTACAATACTTAGTAAATGGCTAGTAGAGTTCTGTTGTTGTTAGGTTGTTCTCATTGTTGTTAGTATATTCTTTGTTATTTTTTATTTTATTCTATTTTATTTCATTCTATTGTACTACATTTTATTTCATGCTATTTCATTTTATTCTATTTTATTTCATTGTTTTTATTTTAATTTGTTCTATATTATTTTATTTTATTTCATTCTATTTTTCCTATTTTATTTCATTTCATTTCATTTTATTTTATTTCGGTCTATTTTTAGCCTACTTTTCACATTTTGCAAAAATGAGGAAAATGTAGACTTATGAGATCGGGCAAATGTGTGTCTGTCTGTCTGTCTGTCTTTCTGTCTGTCTGTCTGTCTGTCTGTCTGTCCTTCTGTCTGTCTGCCTGGCTGTGTGTGTGTGTGTGTCCCCCTATCAACTCCTAAACGGCTGCAGCAAACGAAACAAAATTTGGTAGGAGTAAAGACCTATACCTGAATATCTCACGGCCATATTTAAAAGTGATGTCAGTGCTACCAACTGCTGAAAAATCGCATTTGAAATTTGAGCTCCATGTTGGATATCTTGGAAGGTATGAATCGGAGCTATTTCAAAGTTGGCACACGTATATATAATAATATTACAGTTTAATTTCCAGGAGGCCATACATGGCAGTGTTGCCAAAATGATTATTAGCCTGCTGATAGGTGCAAATTTTAAATGCATATAACTTCTACACTATCAATTGGATTTCAACCAAATTTCGTATGTGCAATGTGTACATAAACAGATATGCCTGAGCGTATTCTTAAGAGCCACCTGGGCTGCCAACTGTTAATAAATGCTCTCAATTTGTTTTAATCCAAATATCCATATATCAGAAAGAATGCAAGCCGACAGTTTTAAACTATGCACACGTATAGTACCTGACATTCTATATTAATTTGGAGTAACATATACGTCAGTGCTACCAACATGATTCTAAGCCTGCTGAGTCGTCCAACTTTAAATTCATGTAACTTCTATACTAACTAAAGGATTTCATTCAAAATTGGCACAACAATAGATCATATTATTTCAGATTATTTCTGACCAATACATGCATGGCATTGTTGCCAACATGATTTTACGCGCGCTGTTAGATCCAATGTTTAACTGCATGTATCGTCCATGCTATCCATTGGACTTCAACCAAATTTTGTATTCTGTACCCTAAGAAATGGATCTAAGAATATATTCAGTCACCAGGGCTACCAACTGTGGTGCTTTATTAGGCTACATTATGCCAGGTATAAAGTATTTCGAACTAATTAGAAATTTCGATATTACCAACTTAATTTCCTCATTAATCATTGGCATGAATCTTAAATTTTAAGAAAAGTGGGCTCTTTAGTTCGTCACGGAACTTCTTGTTTAATTTAATTTTGTTCTATTTTATTCATTTAATTTATTTTTAGGATTCTTAACCCTTTATAGGCCAGAAGGCCGTGGGTATAAAATTAAGTATTACCTTTGCTCATTTGTAATCGATTGTGATAGAGGGGTAGGAATATGGAACTGTTTTATGGGTGTGGATTCTATTTTATGAAATACTAGCTGTACCCGGCAAGAGTTGCAATGCTAATCAAAGGAAGAAAGAAAGCATTTGTGTTGTAATTTTGTTTATTGAAGTGTTTTTGGATACACTAAACTAATTATTGATTTTCCATCTGGTGCGCATATGAATAAATCAGAAGGCTTTCCCCCGCGAGAGCTGGCCACAAACAGCTGTCCATGTGAGAAGCACGGATTTTCCAAATTTAGTCCACACTCTTGTAGGGATTGCCCTTTTGCTTTGTTGATTATCATCGCAAATGCGAGTCGCACCTGAAACTTCAAACATTTGGAAACACGTTAACTGCCGCTAAACTGTATGAAGTACACTCATTGATTGAAATGACTAATGAGCCACCTATTGTAAAACTAATCCAGGAGCCATCGCGGGCATGCACACAACAACTCACCAAAGTTCATTTGTTGAAGCGATTTGCATGCAAACACTAATTTCTTGAAACGACTTGTATTGTGAAATGGATTTACTAATTCAGAAACTTTTTCGGACGTGCACGCGACAACTAACCAAAGTTCAATAGTTGGAACGATTCACACGCCAACACTCATTTGTTGAAACGAATCGCACTCAATAGGGAAATATTGGTTAAAGATACGGCTCATTACTAAGTTTGATTATTAAGAACTTCTTTAGCTTAATACAGTAATTGTAAATACTGTTGTACATAAGTGATATACACATATCCACTGAGCCTAAATTAAGCCGACGGCTTCGGTGGCGTAGTTGGCAGAATGCGGAACTTCTATGCCCAAGATCGCGGGTTCAAACCCGGCCGAAGTCGTCGGACTTTTATAGTGCGTTAAAAATCCCTCAGTATTTATGACATGAAAAAGAACCTTCCAATAACTACACTTATGGAAGCTAAAATTTGTAGGTTAGTTTGATAACGCTATATTAGTTCCAACGTTCGCCGCCAGGTGCTGACTGCGATGGCATTTAGTAGCCACGTCCGCAGCTAGAAGTCGTGAATGGTAGCATTTGTTACCAAAAGTAGGAAATACTTGAAAAAATTAATCGTCTACAGTCCTTCTACCTGAATCACAGATAACTCACACTAATACAGCCATCACAATTAACACCGGTTATCAGACAAATTCTACACACACGCAAAGTATACGGGGCTACATGACCGCGTTGTCGCTGCCCCTAAACTAAGGAACCAACCAACTAAATTAAGCCTGAGTAGGATCTGATGATGTTCGTTTGACGAACGAAACTGGTCATCCAATTATGCCCCCCATTTATGTGACAGGTGTTTTATTAAGTGTTTAAATAATAATTCATACCGGGTGAGTTAGCCGTGGTCGTTACGGCGTGGCTGCAGGCAGCCGCTCACTTCCGGGAGGCGAAAAGGTACGAATCCCCTCGCCGGCAACTTTGAAGATGGTCTTCTGTGGTTTCCCATCTTCCTTCCAGGCAAATGCCGGGGTCGGTCCCTAACTATAGGCCACAACCTCTACCTTCCAACTCCTCGTACTTACATTCACACTTTCCTCCCAAGACAACACTCCACATGCGACGGTACTTGCAGCTCACCTCATGGATGTCCACTTAGAAGCAGCTACAAACTCTGGTGAGCCAAACATGTCCTCGGACACTCCCTGCACTAAAAGCCATACGCTAAAAAAAAGAATCATGTAATTTATTTTACTTAAGGCACTATGAAATTAATTTTAACTCCTCGCCCTTTATAATTGGGTGAACTCATGTTGGCCGACTAATAAGCTTCTAGGCTGTAGCCCCGGATGTACGAGCTCGATTTCCGGCTCTGTCAAGAAATTCAATTCTGGTCTGACGGCTGAAACGGTGTACACTCAGCATCGTGAGGCAAAACTGAGAAGAGGCAAGTTCAATTACCACTCAGTCTTCTTCGAAGTGATTTTCCGTGGTTTCCCATTTCTACTCCAGGAAAATGTCGAAATGGTTTCTAATATAAAGCCATGGCCATTTTCTTCCCAAACCTCACCTGAATTAGAAATGCAGTTTACGCCACGTCTTTTGTCCGGTCAGCTCCGGTTGCGCAACGGTGAATCGGTGAACCTCAGGCATATGCAATAGATACGCGTGTTGCTTTCCACACAACTGGCAACTCACGAATCAATTGCACATTCCTGAGGTGGACACACAAATACAGCCATCAAATTAACAGAGGTTATCAGACGAAATTTCACACACACCCAAGTACATGGGTCTCAATAACCACAATGTCAAAGCCACTCGAATAAAACAAAAACAACCCAACTCTCAGACCAGAAGTTAATTGTAGGAAGAATGGAAGGAAAGAAGGAATGAATAAAGAAAGGAAGGAAAGAAGGAAGGAACGTAGGACAGAAGGAAGGGAGGAAGGAAGGGAAGAAGGGAGGTATGAAGGTAGGAAAGGAGGTAGGGAGGAAGAGAGGAAGGGAGAACAGGAGGAAGGAAGTGAGGAAGGTAGAAATGTATGAAGGGAGGAAGAGAGGAAGGGAAGAAGGAAGGAAAGTAGATAGGGAGGAAGGAAAGTTGGAAGGAAGGGAGGTAGGAAGGGAGGAGAGGGGAATGGAGGAAGGATGGTGTGAAGGGAGAACAGGAGGAAGGAAGGGAGGAAGGTAGAAAGGTATGAAGGGAGGAAGGTAGAAAGGTATGAAGGGAGGAAGGTAGAAAGGTATGAAGGGAGGAAGGGAGGAAGGTAGAAAGGTATGAAGGGAGGAAGGGAGGAAGGTAGAAAAGAAGGTAGGGAGGGAGGTAGGAAGGAAAGGAGGTGGGAAGGAAGGAAGGAAGGAAGTTAGGAAATAACGTAGGGAGGGGAAAGGAGGGAAGGGAGGTAGAAACGAAGGAAGGGAGCAAAGGAGGAAGGAAGGGAGGAAGGAAGGAAGGTAGGAAAGAAGGTAGGGAGGAAGGGAGGAAGGGAGGAAGGGAGGAAGGGAGGAAGGGAGGAAGGAAGAGAGGATGGAAGGTAGGAAGGAAGGTAATAAGGAAGTTAGGAATGGAAGAAAGGGGGAAGGGAAGAAGGGAGGAAGGGAAGAAGGAAGGAAAGAAGGTAGGAAGGAAGGTAATAAGGAAGATAGGAATGGAGGAAAGGGGGAAGGGAAGAAGGGAGGAAGGGAAGAAGGAAGGAAAGAAGCTAGGGAGGAAGGAAGGTAGGAAGGAAGGTAGGGAGGGAGGAATGTAGGTAGGAAGGAAAGGAGGAAGGAAGGAAGGGAGGAAGGAAGGTAGGAAAGAAAGGGGGTAGGGACGAAGGAAGGGAGGAAAGTAGGAAGGGAGGTAGGTAGGTGGGAAGGGAGAAAGGGAGGAAGGAAGGAAGGGAGGAAACAAGTTAGGGAGGAAGGAAGGGAGGAAGAAAGGATGGGAGGTAGGAACGAAGGAAGGTAGTAAAGGAGGAAGGAAGGAAGGGAGGAAGGAAGAAAGGATGGGAGGTAGGAACGAAGGAAGGTTGAAAAGGAGGAAGGAAGAAAGGTTGGACGGGAGGAAGGGAGGAAGGGAGGAAGGGAGGAAGGAAGGAAGGTAGGATGGAAGGGAAGTACGAAGGATGGGACGAAGGAATGTAGGAAAGAAGGTAGGGAGGGAGGAAGGAAGGAGGTAGGAAAGAATGTAAGGAGGAAGGAAGGAACGAGAAGGATGGGAGGAAGGAAGCAAGCATGTAGTTTTTCGTGACCGTTAATCTCGCGATCATGAGCCACGGGACCTCCTTTTTACGTGCAATCCGAACTACAGACGTTACATTTCACTTCGATAATCTGACGTACTGTACATTGACCGGAAATCGAACCCAGTCCGCCTTAGTGAGAGGCAAGCACTATCACGCAGATTGAACTTAACTTTTCTTGTTATTGTCGACCCGCGCCAGAATAATCAGATATATTTTAAAATGGTGGCAGTGTTATTGAACAAGTGGGAGTGGGAATCAGACAGACTCTATTACCGATATAACGGCTGCCAATAGCACGTCCGCTCCAGCCGCCCAACAAAGAAACGCCAAATTAATTACGCGGTTTGAAGGCTCTGACCAATCTAATCATACACATGCTCGCCTGAGACGGGGACCCAGCGGGGATACAAATATAATAGCAGTTCGACATTACCCTTGACGCCTGGTAAACACACTCCAACTTATCACCCATACTTTTCAATCTATACATTTAACAAACAATTAGAGAAAAATCCACAGTTCAGGCAAAAAACTCGATGTTAAAAACATCCTTTAATGTCCTAGACTAGACCTTCCATGAACACATTCCTTTAGGGGATATGGACTTGGGAATTTACGTACCATCAACCTAATGGGATATGAGCTAGGAATGTTAGGTAAATAAAATGTAATAACGTATGAGAATACATTCACTTAAGTTATTCCTAAAACTGACAATCTTTTAGTTAATCATCTGTTACGGCTGCGCGGTTGCTTCATCACCTCCTCGCGTGATTCACAGCCCGCCCCAGGCTACCCCCTGCCTCTGTGTTAACCAGTGATTTGCGCAACAAGAAGACAGGCAGTAACAAAGAGACCGTCTCGAACCTTCGCGGCCCACCCGGTAATGGAATTCTCGAGTATCCATGAATCTTGGTCTGCTCTGGAAACATCCATTGAGTCACCAGCCCCGCTATATAAAGTGACCTGGCCAGCGAGGGACGGACTGTGTGTTTTTTTTTAGCGAGTGTGTTTCACTGTGCGACAGAGGTTATTGTGGTGAAGAGCTGTGTGAATTGCGAAACCCAGTGGACTGTTCCCTAGCCTGCGGACAGCGAAGCAGTGTGTGGTATTCAAGCATTTAGTGGTGAGTGCCAGACTATCGTAAATAACTGTAGCTTGTGTACTCAAGGAAGTGTTGCAGGTATTTCTACCGAGGCCACCTGTCTCATTAGTGAGGGATTAACTGCGTGAGCGAGTGGAAGAGGCGAGAGTGCTCCATAAGGGAGTAACTTGAGTAAGACGAGAAAGACAGCTAATTGTTTCTATTTGCTTATTGTGTGGTGTAACTTTCTGACCTGCAATAAAGCTAATATCTCTTTAAAGGACCATTTGTGTTGTGCTTTACCTACTTTGATCCAATTAACGAACTTGCTACTAGGGGTAGCACGTATCACATCAAAAGCGTATTTAGCAATTTTCTTCTCTCCAATTTTCCAAACGTAAAGAACACACTAAACGTTTCTTACGGTAGGCCAGCATGATGGCGCGTGGTAGACTGGTGATTGTTAACCGGAAACTCAACCATATCTGACCGATTAGATTAGCAGTTTGCCTTTTTTTACCACTACGAGCGCTAGTGTGAGTCAATGAAACTCAACCATAACCGGTCGATTAGATTAGCAGTTTTACTTTTCTACCTCTACGAGCGCTATTGTAAGTCAATGCAGGGTTTCACTGAAGACCTTATATTCCGGTGTGAAGATTTTCCAAAAAATCAAAAACACCTGAGTGTATTGAACCAAGGAATGCATTAAAGAAAGAATTATATAAATTAGTTAATTTGGCTACGATTTGAATAAAAAAGAAACAAGTAAAAAACAAGCTATTTTAGGCTGTTTTTCCGGATCTGTATTCATGCTGAAAGTGATTTCCGATATTTAGCCTATTTTCATTTTATGAAAAAATAGGCTTATGAGATCACCTTTTGTCCGTGTATGTGTATGTGTGTGCGTATGTGTGTGTGTCCCTCTAATAACTTCTAACCAGCTGATGCAATTTCATTGAAACTCAGTAAGGTCATAGTTCTATTACGGCGGACCCCGACCGTGCCCTTCAAATTTTATTACGTCTCACCAATTCAACATGGCGGCTGTGCGAAATATTTCACCGGCATTCTATATCTCCAAAACTATTACTGATATCACCCTGAAATTTTGTACGGTGATAAAGGATACTACTGCATGTTCAGCTATGAGACTTCCAAAGCCTGTAGAATATAAAACGAACATGGCGGCCAAGCGAAGGTGAAATGCTTTAATAGACTTTTCTCGCGATTTAACCATCTGAGCGCAGTGAAATTTGGTTCAGTAAATGTTTATACACATTGTAATGAATTGGCATCTAATTCTGTTCAATTGTTCACATAACCTCAAAATAGCGGCTGTGCGCAATTTTAAAATGAAGTTTGTAGTTGTGTATTAATCATGCGAGCGAAGTGAACGTTTGAATAATAAACTTACGCAAAACTCGTCATCTAATAGTACATAACTCTATGGCCAAGGCTACATATATAAAAATACAACACGGCGACCAACCGAAATATTTAGACGGTTCTCAATATCTACGAATCAATTACAGCAATCAAACTGAAATTGTGTATGTTGATAGTGGCAATTAACATGAGTAGGATATACGAAAATAGGCTTTAGTTCTTCACAGAACTACTTGTTTTTTCTCTCGTTTTATAGAGTTCTCAAGGTTCACAATTTGAAACCTTTTCTGGCCATTTAGCCCTTCAACGTTCGGCACAATTGAGGAAATTGCTTAATTCTACGTTTATTGCTAAGATGGGGATCGCTTATGTGTCTGCTAAGACATGTTTTAAACATTAAAATCAAAGTTGGAGTAAAGATTCAAGGATAATTAATTTCATCTCTGAGATTTTCTGATGACATCGTCATCTTGCTCGACACAAACATATTGGAATGCAGCCGAAAGAAATTATAGACCCCTATTGAAGTAAAATTGGCAAGTGAAAAGCTAAAGGAAGTAAGAGACTTCTGCTACAGTACATTAAAATAAATTGCCATAAAATAAGGTTGTTCTCAAAACTATTTCTAAGACATTAATCGTCAAATAACTAAAAAAACACATACCGGTACACTAAAATTTAAAAAACCCAGATCTGTTACAAAAATATGTTAAAATACGAAAGAAAGAAATCTTGATATAAAACCACCCTGAGGAAGGAACAGTGATGTCTATATAACATCCAGATCACTGTTCCTTCTTCAAGCTGGTTTTAAGTCAAGATTTCTTTAGGATTTAACATATTTTTGTAACAGATCTTTTTTTTTTAATTTTAATTTTAGTGTATGTGTTGTTCAGCTTTTAGACAATTAATTTTTTAGAAATAGTTTTGAAAACAACCTTCTTTTATGGCAATTTTTTTAATGTAGCCTACTGTAAGTCTTGCTTTTCTATTCTTATTATTATTTGCGCTGAGGAAGGTCACAATGCGGCCGAACCCGGTAAAATAAAAAGTACAAATTAATATCGACTTAAGGTTTTTAATCTTCGGAACTTATTATACTTCGTCAATAAGGAACAGGGCTAACATGGTCATTTTGACGACACATTATAGATTTAGGTATTAGAAAATTTGAAAGCCATTGTTTAGTCTATCCTAGAGCCATCCTTACTTCCGACTTGAAGTTTCAGTGCTACCTCACAGTTACACTCTAACCAGCCAATTACAGGCAGCCATTCAAATTGATATATCGAGATAAATCGAGTTTCGCTGACGATGTTGCCAGCTAACATCTTGCGTTCACGCATGTTGTTGTCGGCTGTTTGCATTGTGCTCGGTTAGTTTCAATGGCGCTCTTTGAGTATGTCTATTTTTCTTTTTGATATTATTCTAGTCTGTTGTTATTTAATAGCTTGGTATTTGTTTGCTGTTTCACATTGTGTAGTATAATTACGTGTAGTTGTAGTTTAGCTTTAGGTCAGTGAGTGTTTGTGTTATTTCTGCCGTGCGTGTGTGTGATAGTGTCATGCCGGGGTCTAGCACGTGGAAGACAAGCGCCAAGAGAGGAAATGGTTTGAAGAAATATTGCTGAACAACTTGCCTGAGAAGAGCACAATTGTTATGGACAATGAATGCCCTGTATCAAAGTGTCATTCACGACAAAGCGCTAGCAATGGCAGCAAGACAGAATGTGCTCATTATTGAGTGGCTGACGATCCACAACATTCCTGTACGTGACGGCAATAGTGACTCCGAATTAAGTGGTGTGTTCCCTTTATAGGTTTTATAATACATTTCCTTGAACTCTGATTACCTTCGACTCCGGACGCGAGACGGTAATGGTGAGTAACTTATTTGTTACAATTTTTTTCTTCTTCATTATCAGAAATAATCTATCAACCGCAGTATATGACTGTGTAATTTCTGCTACTATGTACTGAACCCGCTATGCGAAGGTTCATGTGATATTTTTCATTGCAACGCATTTTTGATGTATCATCTTAGAACGCACTCACCGGCCAGCCATGCTGTCGCCACATGTTAACATTCTTTGCAGTTATAAATGGTTGATCTTTTGACTATGGAGAAAACCATTATAATATAATCTGAGTCTTTATTATAACACTTCTACTTTCTACGAAGCTCAGATATTCCCATGTTGTAATTCTGTATCTTCCAAACATTCTTCAGAATGTTATTTCTACTTTTGGTAAGGTATTAACATTTCAGATACGCGAACCGGAACCAATCAGTCGCTGCACGACTAGTGTATTCGTAAGTTCTAGCAGCGCAGGACTGAGCTCTTCGCACATGTGTAGTATTTTCCATCCTAGTTGGATGCGAATTGTATGTCCGTCTTCAAAGACGAGGAAATTGTCCGCCCGATGGCGAAGAAAACCACCGTAAGACATCCTGTTGTATTTAACACCAAACAGTGAATCAACCATGTTATTATTAAAGCCACAGTAGGCTTGTGCTACGCAATTCATCGAATTTATAAAAAGTGATAATTTTTGTACGTCGTGGAACACCACATTTTTGCCACGTCCACGTGAAAAATCATGTCTTCAGGCAAGACGAAAATATATGAATAACTGTGAAATTATAATCAACAGAGTGTGTAAATTCAACGCCTACAGTTATAAATATGCTTATGATCGCACGATAAATTCATATTTTCAGTGCATAAATTCGATGCCACGTGATTTGGTGGAACATAGAATCTGTGAATGTGAAGCTGATGAAGTGCATGGCCAATTTTTCAATCATCTGCGCCGCGTAGACTCAGTGAGATTGCTACCATAATAAAGCTAGCTTCAGTGAAGCTGTGCTATGCCCATTTGTTACATTTTTCCAGTGGTTATTTTTTACTTAAACATGTCACATTTTTATAACCACGTGTACGTCGATTTTCATTACACATCATCTGTGGGGATGAGCAGATAAATCTCACGATGTGAGGGAGAGTTCCGGAGAACTTCAGCAAATAACGGAAGAACCATGACTATAGCACCAGCTAAGCCAAGGAACATGACGACTGTCACAATGGATAGGAATCTGGTTATATCACGACGTCAACGCCGAGGACGAGTTAAGGCCATGGTAAAGGATAGAGTCTATGTGCAGGCCCAGATTGGACAACCCTTGTCCGGAGACCAAAAGCCTAATTATATCCCTCAAGTCGTTGGAACGATTTAGATGTAGACATCCTTCCTTGTGAGTCCGATTAATCTATTCCTTGTGAGATTCTAATAATAATGTTATTGGTTTTACGTCCCTTTTAACTACCCTGGCTTTTAGAGACGCCGGGGTGCCGGAATTTTGCCCCGAAGGGGATCTTTAACGTGCCAGTAAATGTACTGACACGGCTCCCTCGCATTTGCGCACCCTCAAATGCCAGCTGACTGCGCCAGGTTTCGAACCATCGACCTTGGGCTCAGCAAGCGAGAACGTTACCCCTGAGCCACGCAGCCAGACATTGTGAGGTTCTTTTGAGGTGTAGTTTATTGTAGTAAATAGTAGTTAATTGTAGAAGAAACCGAACTTCTTGACAAGCCATAAGTAGGAGTTTGTAATGTTAGAACTAATCTTTGTATTTTACTTTCAGTGATTAGTTAGTCACCCTTGTGATTGAATCCTTTCGATCACGGTGCATTCTGATGGACATCGCTAAGATGTTAGTTCTACCCCTGCTAAGCGTGACTGTAGTCTTTATTACAACGTTTTGTTCAACCCTAGGCGGGTGATTTTTGTGGATAGTTTTGGCATGACGACTAGACGTCATGGCCAGTGTTATTTCATAACACCCCTTTTTAAGTAAATGTTGTCACGCCACTGATTTAGTTAGATCAGTTCGTATCGGTAGGTAGTCAACTGAAACTACCAGTTTTGTAAAATAATGTCATATTTCATTATGATGTGCTATGAGGCCATCATGTTCAAGTACAGAACACATTCAGGGAATTATATTTGTATGCCATCTAGCATCGAACCCTGTAATTGCTACCGCATCATTGGCAAACTTAGCAATTGTAAGATTTGCGCCTTTATAATGTTTATTTTGTGTCAGGTGTTTCGACACAGATATTGTTTGGTTATTGTAAGACAGAGCAGTTATGAAGTGACATATCTGCAGATTTCTAAGACGTTCAGAATAAGTGGTATTTCTGTATTTTACTTTTCTTTGACTTAATGAACATGCCACGTCTTTGTGTATAGTTTTGAGGCGTGATTTTAAGATTATGCTTATTCTATTTGTGTATTATATTTGGGACTAGATAACAAGGCTAGTTTTCTGATGGACTTTTTACGAGATAGCTGCCTGCCTTCAGTATTGTTTCATTTCAAACCGTCCAAGTAGATGACTGTAGATTGGGAGCGCGACTCCAAAGCCATGGACCGGTTAGACGAGTTCCCAGCATGCCGCTAGAGCAACACTCATTCAGTGAGACACATGTATCAGACTTTTGACAATGCTAGTAGCATTATTTACCGTTAGATGTTGTGTTTCATAAGTAGGTCAATGTCCAGGCCACCATTTTGTAGAAATCATATGTTTTGTTACAATGATCTGATTGGCAAATGCCATATGCTTGCATCGCTATTGAAGCGACTATCTTTCAACTCTATTTGAGAGTGATTACACTTTATGTCAAGGTTTATTTGTTGAGATTAAGAGGCTAGAAGAGACGCCTGTGTGAGAGGCTATTGATGTGTGTCCAGACTTTGATTCTGTAGACTAGGTATTTTAAGGGAGGTAACTGAGGTGCTTGCCAGGCCAGCCCAATGGTAAATTAAGTGAGCCGAGAGCCACTAATAACCTGTGTTATTGTTATGTCCGAGCATGGAGAACTCGATGATCGTATTTTATAGCAGAGATTGATCTAGCATGAGACTGCTACTGCTGAGCCCAAGGTATTCAGGTCGTCAGCCTATTCTCCATAAACCAACGATAATTTAAACCGACATTCTAATAATCAAGCGCATAATTGTTATAAACTGATAACTAATTGTTTATTGCATTTAATCTTGATTTACTTGCATTTTGGACCTGCTGACCGACACCTGCTTTTGTTCACGCTTCTTTATGGAAGTAATCTAGGACAGATGACTCTAATTTGTATCGACGGAGTGCTTGCTTAACCTACAGTTAGTAGCTGGTGGAGCTTGAGCCTCATGCGACGTTAGACGTAGTTTTCACTACGCATTCGCCTCCGTAAATGACATGCACTTAGATGACACTGGTTTACAAAGAGTAACCCAGGGTGAAGGCAGGAATAATATTGATTGTGGCCTTGTTGTTATTTATTGTACTGTATAAAATCCCCATGTTTACCTTACTTAAATTGTAAGAGTGCATTTAATGTTGTTTTTTTTTGACGGCTAGTCATGTAGATTTGTATTAATTGGTTTGCTTTACGGACGTCATCGCCGTAAATTTTGTATTAATTGTCAGGAATTAGCTAGATTATTTAACACTAAATGTAAATAAGGAAATTGTATCATCCTAACTTAGATTTGTTATTGCTACCCTGTTAAATGTAAATTCCGTTATTAGCTTATTTTTGTAACTTGATGTAGGGTTTATTGCCGTACCATTTTCCTAGCGTTGCTGTTGTTGCTTAACTTTGTAAAATAGATCTTTCGCGAGGGTTTATCGTAGTTTACAGGTAGGGTCCTGATCTTTATTCTTGTTTATTTATTAGTTTGCGGATTAGCCGATAGAAACCCTCCGAACTAGGCTAGGTGCCTGCATATTTTGAATAAGTATTTCTACAAGTTTTACTTAAGCCTGGAAGTTTATTTCTCAGTCTAGCTTTAGGAGGTGTATTTTCTTAGGCTGTCTATGACCATTTTAGCAACCATGTTACCACGGATCCCTTGGATCGTGGATTCTCGTGCCGCTATGGCCTATACGAAATTCACCTGATCCTCATGGCACATGGGTCCTGCAGGTGAGGTGTTTGGGATATCATTTCGGTTGTTGGCAACCCAGATAGCTCCTCTGACGGGCACAGTACTTATTCACGAGTATGATGTTGTGTGTAAACATGTCTGTTCCCATTACGAGTGTTTTGTTAACTTTACGGCTATAATCATGTACTTCAGCTGATTCGCGTTAGTGGACTGGCAACACCGTATCGCCAGCCGGTGAACTGTCAAGTCAGAAGTAACGATGGTGGCACTATAGAGCATGGCGTTTTATGGAAGTAAAACTTGGACTGATGGTGCAGCAAAAAAGAGGAGAATAGACGCGTTTGAAATGTGGTGTCACAGGAGAAAGGTGAAGATGAAGTGAGTAGATAGAGTAACAAATGAAGAGGTATTAATACAAGTGGGTGAGGAGAGATGTCTCTGGTGACTGCTAATGAAGAGAAAAGAGAGGCTGGCAGGACACATATAGGCCTATACTAAGCCACCCAGTAATAGCATAGAAGGAAGGGTCGAGGACAAGAACTGTACGGGTAGACCAAGGTTTGAGTATGTTGAACAGATTGTCTCAGATGTAAGGTGTGATAGCTATATAGAGATAAAACGATTAGCTTAAGACAGGGAGGCATGGAGGGCTGCATCAAATCAGTCAAATGACTGAAGACTCAAACAACAATAACACATATCGGATAGTTGTTTTGTTTCAACAATTCCGTGTCTGATTACCCAGGTACTTGGACCACAACAAAACGCGATGAAAGCCGAATCCAAACAGCCGAGATGAAGTTCCTTAGAGGAATAATTGGGATGACTCGGAGGGATAAAATCAGAAATGTGGACATTAGGGAGAAAAATGGGTTCTCAAAACTGCAAGACAAGATATAGACCAATAAGCTGAAGTGGTACGGACATATAATGAGAATGGAAGAATAGAGTACCAAAAAGAACATTTATGGAGAAAATACCAAGAAGAAGAGCACGAGGAAGGCCCAGAAAGAGGTGGATAGATACGGCGAAGGAAAGCATAGAGAAGAGGGGAGTAAAAGAAAAAGAAGTATTGAAAGAAGGAAATGAATGGTGGAGGGATAGACAACTGTGGAGGTCCTTGATTCGCAACCCGAGCCAGGGAACTTGAGACGGGAAATGAAGAGGAAGAAAAGAAGAAGAAGACGAATGAAATAACTTATGACAATTCACTGGAAACCTCATGAACTTGTATATGGCAAGACTAGCGTACTTTATAGTAAAACACCCTTCGTAATCTATTTTAGTTAACGTTAGTGTGTATCACCGATTTGACCAGTAATTTTTACACAGTTGGTAGCATTTATATCGATGTTGCCGTAATGGGATTTCATGTGTGGTAGAATAAATAATCCAATAGTTTTCAGTAAGGCCAGATTCTATTATAATAAAAAATATATTGTGCGAAAAATTACATTCGGAGCGTAAATCAATAAACCATTGTGTTTGTATTTGCCTCTGATCATATCAGTTTGATATTGCAGAATTAAAATGTTTTGATGACCACATACATGTTTGTCAGAGGGCTTTGCCGTTATGTGTGAGTAGACTCTTATAGTAAGGTTCGTATGTTTAGGACCTAAAGAAACGAGAAATATTCAGGCACACATGCCCTAAAATATTGAAATACGATCCAAAAAAGGTACAATATGACCTAATATACACGGAAGAAAATGGAAATTGCAACACCCAGAAGTAGTGGTGCTACATTGCTGCAATTAAACATGCAGGACGAGTGTTCGGTTGTGATTCGATGATTACACTTTCAGGTCCCTCTGACCGCAAGTTTCGACAACAATAAATAGAGGATGTGCCCACCACGAGCTGCAATACATTGATGAATTCCGCGAAGCATGGAGTCAATAAGGCCCTGGATCGCTTCCTGAGAAATTATGGCCCATGCTTGCAGCACTGCACGGGTCAGTTGTTCCAGAGTTGTGGGTGGCTGAGGACGTTTGGCCAGTTGTCGACCCATCATGTCCCACACATGCTCAATAGGACTGAGGTCCGGGAATCTGGCGGGCCATTCTAAGGTTGCGATGTCGTGGAGAGCTTCTCTGGAGATGCGTGCAGTGTGAACCCGGGCATTGTCCAGCTGAAACATCCCATTAGCAATGTTCGCCATCATAGGGACAACCACTGGATTGAGTACCCTATCAACGTACGGTCGAGCAGTCATAGTGACCTCAACAAGCACTAATTGCGATTTCACATTAAAGCCAATAGCTCCCCAGACCATAATGCTTGGTGTTGTCCCTGTGTGCCTCTCGACAATAAGGTCTGGGCGGCCCCTCTCCCCGGTACGTCGGTGCACACGATTCCGGCGATCACTGCGGGCAAGACAGAAGCGCGATTCATCACTAAAGACAACCCTATACCATTCGTCGACCAACGTCGATCGTTCTCGAAACCAGGCCAGCCTTACACGTCTCTGTTGTGGGGTCAATGGAACACCTTCTGCAGGGACACGGGATCGTAAGCCAGCAGCACGCAGGCGATTACCAACTGTTTGTTGTGTAACGTGGGGTGCCACAGGTGCTCGAATTTGTGCTGCTGTTGCATGGGGTTCCATCCGGGCCATCCGAATGATGCGGCGATCCTCTCTCACAGTTGTCTGTCGCGCTGGGCCTGTGCCAGGTCTACGAGTATGGGTACCTTCATTTGACCACTGCTGCCATACACGTTGTACCGTAGATGCCAGTCGGCCATCACGTGCAGCGACAGTCCTTAGCGATAATCCAGCCTCACACAGTCCAATTATCTGAGCCCTCTCAAACGGCGACAGTTGTTGATAGCGTGCTCTTCTCTGTCGTCGAGGTATGTTTGACGGAGAATACTTCACTGCACAGACTGCAAGTCAACTACGATACACCAGAGTCCGTATACTGGAGTTGATTCCTCCGCGACCAATCACGTGGGGAGACCTGTAGCAACAATCCAATGGGTCTGAAACTTTGATCGTTTACATACCTACATGGCATCGTTCCATATCTTGAAAATCAACACAAACGACCAATGCCTTCATGGTGTTGCAATTTCCATTTTCTTCAGTGTATTTACATGCTTTCTAAAAAAGGGTGTTAATTATGTAGTGAAATGTTATTTTTATTACGAATTCTACATTGGTTGGTTGGTTGGTTGGATGGTTCCTCAGTTTAGGGGCTGCGACAACGCAGCCATGTAGCTCCTTGTTACTTTGGGTGTATGTAGAATCTGTCTGATAACCGGTGTTAATTGAGATGGCTGTAATAGTGTGTGTTATCTGCTTTCAATTCAAGTAAGGACTGCTGACATTGAATGTTTTCAAGTAGTTCCTACTTTTGCCGCCAAACGCCACCGTCAACGACTACTAGTTCAGAACTTGGTTACCAGATGCTAACGCAGTCGGCTCCTGGCGATGAACGTTTGAACTTAAGAGCGTTTGTTAAATATTTAACCTATAATTTAGCTTCACACAGGTGTAATTAGTGGAAGGTTCTTTAACATGCTATAAATGTATAACATGGGACCGCCGGCTTTATTCCCCTCCGAAGGAAGGCATACTGAGGGTAATTCTACATTTAAACCTAAAAAAATCCTTAAAATCTACGCTGATTTCTTGAATAGGTCTACGATAAAAATGTTTTCCTCTAATTATTATCGCAGAATGTCTCAAGAGACTCGCAAAAAAGCAGCGTATTTTCACATTTTCTCGCGTTAAAAAACTACTACACAAATCACATTTCCTGTAAAAGAAAAAGAAATTGCCCTAAGTTAAAATTACTACCAAGTTTAACAACAGTAAAATATTTTCTGAATGTCTGCAACAATTGGCAAGATTTAAAATATTTAGCACCGCTAACTCACAGACACCTCGCAGCGGCCAGCGAATACCATTATACAGTAAGTCCACCCCCTACCCCCACAATATGACCTTAAATCATTAATATTGATGAAATATGACAATAACTATGAAAATGACCCAAATATGCATTTATATGCTCTATAAAATACACCTAAAAGAATCAGGAACATTGAACTCCTGCTTAAATTACAGTTTTCAATGAAAATGTAGTCAAGAAAAAAAAGACATTTCCTAAACATCCGAACGTTAGTGATTAGTTTCCAGCTGGTTACATAGCGCTGGAGGTGATTTCTCCGCATCCGGAATCTAAAAGTTGGTTGCCTGTTCCGAAAAATGTTTACAGTCTCATGCGGCCGGCTATGTGTATGTGGTTTAATTAAGGGCCATAACTTGGAAGTGTAACTTACTTTTTGATTCACCATCGTATATTCAAATTGAGCTTATTATTTCCTTCTCATACCTAAACATTATTTTCTTCTTATTATTATTATTGATGTGTAACATCTTTCCACTCGGTTGCTGGATATTCGTGGGAGTGATTTTGAAAAATGGGACGGAAGTGATTCGCACTGCTGAACACTTTCATTCTGACGGTAAACGCCCATGCGAACTCAGGTGTCAAGTGATTGAAACAAAGCACATGGCTCATGTTCGAAGTCTTCGTATCAGTATTTTTATTTTGTTTATATGTTTTTATTTAGACAATTTGCCCTCTAGGTTGGTGGTTCCCACGGACTCAGCGAGGGAACTCACCACTACCGCCTCTATGGGCAGTGTCCTGGAGCTTGGAACATCTGGTCGGGATGGATACAACTGGGGAGAGGTGATCAGCACTTCGCTCAGGCGGCCTCACCTGCAAAGCGAACAGGGGCCTCATGAGGGAGGGGAAGGGATGGAAGACTGGGAAGGATAGGCTAGGAAGAGGGAAGGAGGCGGCCGTGGCCTTACAGAAGGTACCATCCCGGCATTTGCCTGAAGACGAAGTGGGAAACCACGGAAAACCACCTCGAGGATGGCTGAGGTGGGAATCGAACCCCCTCTACTCATTTGGATCACCCGAGGCTGAGTAGACCCCGTTCCAGTCCTCATACCACTTTTCAAATTTCGTGGCAGAGCCCGGAATCGAACCTAGGACCTCCGGGGCGGCAGCTAACCTTGCTGACCGCTACGCTACGTATCAGTATTTAAATGATAAAATTCTTTAATATCAAACATTGTAAGTAGTCGGCATTGCCGGTGTTATGTTTCTGCACAATGGCTATTCAAATATTAACCCACATAATGGCAATGCAGTCATCAATATAATATAATCGTTGTGGTTATACGAGAACTGAGCAAGCCTTCATGAACTATTGCTGAATACATTCTCTTTACTCACAAGAGGGCCTATTCATAAGGCATTTTAAACTCAATTTCACGCAGGAACATTATCGAAGTCGCCTCCGTAGCGTAGCGGTCAGCATGCTTAGCTGCCGCCCCAGAGGTCCTGGGTTCGATTCGCGGCTCTGTCACGAAATTTGGAAAGTGGTATGAGGACTGGAACGGGGTATACTCAGCCTCGGGTGGTCCAAATGAGTAGAGGGGGTTCGATTCCCACCTCAGCCATCCTCGAAGTGGTTTTCCGTGGTTTCCCACTTCGTCTTCGGGCAAATGCCGGGATGGTACTGCCCCCGTAATTGAATTATGTAGAGACCACGGTGGCTATATTGGAAATTATAAAGAAAGTTATGGCTGTCATAGTTATGACGTGGGTAGTCATGACGTAAGCACGGATGACGCAGACGTTATACCAGCAGGCTGCTTGAGCTGAGATTCTCGATGACGTCAGCATTTATTCGAGAAAGATCCGAGATTTACGACGCAGTCGCAGGAAACGTGGAACTCTGCTGAGGAAGAAATTATGCTATTGGAGGGGAGGCTCGAACCAATGAACGATTGTTTGAAGGAAGACGGAGATTGCTGAAACTATGATATTTTTAATACTTTTTGGAATGCAGAATTGTGGAAGTCCATTTGCAGTAGAGGCATTGATCTGGAATTTTGGTGAAATTTATTTCCAGTTTTTGAATTTTGAAAATCCGTCATGTATTGACGAAGTTGGAACTTCTAGCGATGACGCAGTAACACGCTATGGAAGGGATGGATACGCCCCTTATGAAGTTTATAAAAGGCCTTGCGCAGAAGAGAGGAGTCTCAAATCGTCATAGCTCATACCTCTGATATTAAAATCGTCAGATCTTCAGTGTTCTTATATAGTCATTTTGGTGAGACGTCGAGTGAAATTAGTAGAAAGAGTCGTCATTATAACGCGTGGTGAAGCCACCGCATTAAACGATGTTCGAGCAGACAAGCAGTGCAAGTTTACAGTGAGTGAAAACTAGGCGAAGTTAAAACGCACATTATAACGCGTCTACAAGGTTAGCTATGAACAGTTAGCGTTTGCCTATAAGCTAATTCTATTGTGCTGTGCTGTGCTACATTAAGGAGTGGAGAAATTTTGAACAATTTCAAGGAGTTATTTTGGAAGATATTGGCAATTTTTGACGACTGACAAAAGTGATTTTCTCGCCATCTGAGAAGCACTTTATAGCGTCAGATTCTACGACACGGCTGACACTGCTAGTATAACAGGGAGACTTCTGATTGCTTTTGTGACACAACGCTACAGTATTATGGAGCAGTTTAATATGGCAGTTTGTTCTTCTATTACCATAACCGAAGAGAAGATGGAAGGCTAAAGGACTTTAATGCAATTGGGACATACATCGTTGGAGTAAGATAGCAGCATGGAACTTCGCTAATTGCCATTCCATACAAGCGAACATGTGGTGAACAACCATCTACACCCATGTTTCGTGGTCCAACGCTGAATACTATCCAACAGCAATGGAAACGATTTCATACTCACTGAATATGAATATTTCTACGGAAATTACTACAAAAACTTCATGGCGATTTTCTACTGGAACTTCAAGGATTTTTCAAGAGAGGTCAGGGTAGTCCCGACTCACAAAGAAGAATTTTGCCGGAAGGATATCTTTCGTCTTCACGGAGCAGTGCAATTTCCGGAGGAGGAAGCAGTTCGATTCTCCGAGGGTGCTGTTTCCTGTTTCGAGGATGGAGCTCAGCTTTAACTTGCTGAAATGGATCCTTCAACAGTCTTCTTTGGGGAATTTTCCTCTGGAACTTCAATCGGCAGATAAGGCAGTCGTGAACGTTTATTGTATTTGAGTTTTTTTAGCGATATCTGAGCAACCATTTTCCCATATTTTCTGTCCTCATGTATTTTGCCCTATATTCTTGTTTGAGATTCCTATTCTCAGTACACCTTGATGAGTTATGCCTTTTTCGACGATTTATTAAGACATTGTTATGTCATGGGCATAGTTAAATAATTTTGGATCAGTTGAGACTGATATTTGGATTTTTCAGTAATTTGCTTATTTTTGGAGTCACGATTTGACTATAAGTTAATGATTTTTATGGCAGATTTAAATTCAGACAGCGTGTCTCTTCATTAAAGTAATTCTACCCCAGTTTAATTACTTTGACCAATTTTCTGTCATCATCAAGAAGGAAGAACATTTAAATGATTTTAGAGCGTTAAAATCCATTACGTTGTCGACGATCTTGGAAATACTAGTCGTTATTTGAATTGATTGCAACACAGACATTTATCGTCAGTTATGAACGACCATTGCATCATAGACAATTTTGTGAAAGATGAACAATAATTATGAATTATTGAATGCATTAAAGTCATGAACTTTTGTTAGGAGTTTTTTCTCAATTAGAGATTTGAATAATAATGTTTGCATTCCACAGTCTAATTGGATTCTATTCGACTATTTTCCAGTTTAGTCGCACTTTGTTTGATGATAGTATTTTTATACTACAATACTTTGAAGATGTTAATCTTAAATTTTGATAGACCAGCGAGGCGTATATAAGCGTATTCACTATTAAATGTGTTTGTGATTGGCAAATTTTTACTTCATTTCGATTCATGAATGAAATCCACGAAAGTTTAAGATAACAGTTTTGAAACAATTAATGATTATAAGAATTTTTGAAGTGGAACTATGAATGTATAATCGCTAGTGCAGCGGACGTGTTGAAAGTCGCTGATGTATAATGCCCTTGAAGTAAATGAAGGAGGTTCCCACAGTAATTAATGATGTTGAAGAATTTGTTAGTGGAGGTTTTTGTAAATTCTGTGGAAGATTTTGATGCCATATATATATTAATATATGATGAATTTTGGGCCTATTTTAATGCAGTTTTGTGCATTTTTTTTTGTAAGCGAAGTATTTTCCGCTGGAGTGTATTGTATTTGTCCTTTGAAAATTAATCAAGTGAATTTACTGTTATAATTAACAAGAGTATTGAAAGAATTTGAGATAAGATTTTGAATGAAGATTACCGTCACAAATAATAATAATAATTATTAAACCTTTATTAAACCAGATTGTGACATTAACATGTATAACTAACCTTCATTGGTCGATTATATTGACACGATTATGAAATTACCAACCGGATGAACATGTGGTTAAATGTATTTCTTAAAAATAATAATTTGAATAATTTAAATGTTAATATTGTAAATAATGATGTAAATATATTTGACAATAATGTGGAACGAAAGTAATGTTAAAGGCGTGTTTAATTTTTTTTATTGTCTTCGACAATATTATAAACAATTTCTAATTGTTATAAACATTTATGAGTTTTTGTTATAAACATTTAAGAGTTTGTTTTATACTCTAAACAATGCTTATTAAACATTTGGATGATAATTTAACAAGTTTAGGGATTGTCAGAATAATCCAGTGGTATGTGAGTAAAGCATTTGAAAGATTTGCGTAACAATATTTGTGTTGTCTTGCGGACATTTAAAGCTTTTGAGAGGGAGCTGGGTTCTTACGCAACGTGGCATGACAAGTGAGCCCATTTGACAGGTGTGCGTCAGGTTGAAGTGTAGACCGCAGCTGGCCAGACAACTGGTTATCAGCGGGCAAGGTCGTCTACATTCTGGCCTTGTGCCTATAAATAATTGTCATGTTTATTAAAAGAAACAAATGCTCTATATGTGTCTTGTCCTGACTTCCTTATCCAATCCAAATGTGTTCTAAATATTACGTTACTTTGAGCTCGTGGGAGCTAACATATTGTTTGATAACATTGCAAGTCCTTCAGGAGGACATAGTCAGATTGACATGGGCTACGGATAGCCACATTTATTTTGTTGAGTTTGTTAAAATCATACCCTTTATTTGAAATAAAGCTTTTGTACAGTTCAAAGTTCTCGTCTTCGTTCTGGTTCATTTTTAAATGTCATGGTGAAGGTTATTGTGGGAGCATACTTTAGAGATCCTGTTGACAACCCAATCCCCGAGATAGTTTTAAGAGGTAAGTAAAGGTAAGTATGAACCCCCGTCTATTTTGGTGTGTTCCACAATAATTTCTTGTTAACTTCTGTGCTCAAATCTCGGTAGTATCTGTCAGTGCCATTTTCATTGGTGTAGCTGAGCCGGTGCGGTTGATTATTGGCAATCCGATTGAGGGGGCGGATATCTGACAGCCTACTATCCGGGTAAACGGGGACAGTACCTACTGTAAGGCCACGGCCGCCTCCCTCCCTCTTCCTAGCATATCCATCCCAATCTTCCATCCCTTCCCATCCCTCATGAGGCCCCTGTTCACTTTGCAGGTGAGGCCGCCTGGGCGAAGTGCTGATCACATCTCCCCAGTTGTATCCATCTCGACCAGATGTTCCAAGCTCCAGGACACTGCCCACAGAGGCGTTAGTGGTGAGTTCCCTCGCTGAGTCCGTGGGAACCACCAACCTAGAGGGTAAATTGACAAAATAAAAAATAAATTAAAAAAACATTATCGAAACAAGCAAAATATAAATGAAACTTAATTCTGTGATGAAGTATTATTGGTACGTGACAATAAGTCACCATCTTGTACCTAATATTCGTGTGGTCGAAATAGCCGTGGGGTTAGCGTCATTGATTGTGAAACTAGAGATCTCGGGTTCGAATCCCGGACGAGGTAGAGATTTTTGCTACCAGATTATCGTTTTAACCTATATTTATCATATCATTATGACTCATTTTAACAGAATCCATATGTAATTACGTGTTGGTCTGTGAATCAAGAGGTCCGGGAACTGGGCAAGTCTTTCATGATCTACTGCTGTGCACATTGCATTTACTCGCCTATTTATAGGTAATTTAAGGTTATGAGCGGTGTCGAGTCTATTTATCTAGTTGATCCATATCGTATTCTTTATTTAGGCTAGTACAGGTGGAAGCTACAAATGCTCTAATAAAAAGAGTTTATAATGAGTTTCATTCACCATCATTCATTTCATCTCTCATTAACTCCTCTCGTGAGGTTGGCGTCAAGAGGGGCATCCCGCCGTAAAAAACATCCGCCACAAATATTTGCATCGCATCTCATCCCCGACCCCGTAGGAAAACGGGAATAATAAGGGGTAGACATACAATACCGGTGTATCAACAATTTCATGTGAGGTTTCTTCTATGTCAGATGTTACACAATCATATGCGACTACTGTAAGGCTCGTAAAGTTTTTTAAATTTATTTTTCACGACTATCTCCATTCATAGGTTGGTGTAGGGGAGACTTTGGCAACTCCAAAGTACTTGAAATAAACCTTTTCTGCAGATATGACCATGTGCAAGAGACGAGTTCATCTCAGCAGTTGCGTTGAGTCAATTACCCTATACTATCATTTCGAAATGACAAATGCTACCACCTAGTGGTAAAATCGTGAAAACCTGTGTTGTATTTCGTTTGTGAAGTGCCGTATTTATAAAATCATATGTATTTCGGTGATACGGTAGTGGTAGTAATGAAGCATATTAATAGACTTATCATATTGTAGATTTAGGCAAGGTATCGCGGATTTCGCCCAAGTACCACTAGTATTAGCAACAACAACAACAACAAAAAGTTACTAAATTCAAATTTCTTCGAAAGTGTAATTAATTGATTTCGGCAACCCATGTCAGATAAAATGTTATGACTGAATCTATGTCACAATAATGTAGTAATTTAATGGTTTTTTTTAGATGATTGGTTTTGATTTGTTCATCATTCTTATATCTTTTCCTTTTATTTAATTACTGTAGGTCTTGGTTTTGATTTGTTCATCGTTCTTATATCTTTTCATTTTATTTAACTACTGTAGGTCAGTTGTGTGGTCAAACACCAGATATTCTGTCAATAAGCAGTGTTTGTAACCAAACCAATAGCATTTTTAATGCCCTTTGTGAAGAAGAAATCTGGTTGCTGCAACGACTGAACTATTCTGGTATATGTGATTTTAGTTTAATTGCTCGGAAATAATACTCGCTTTCTGTCAATGTTTCAAATAGAAGATAAATGAAAACCTAATTGCGTGTTCTATTTAGTCTTCTTTACCTCAAAATGAAGTAGAATGGAGCTAAACTTTAATTGTGTTAGCTGTACGGATAATATAGAAATATCTGTATCAAATCTAATTTTGTATTGATTTTGTTACATTAATCGTTTAACATATTACCATTAGATATTAATCTCCCATTGAATGTGCACCACAGTGTTCTTGTCACATCACGCGTGTATGGGAATATATTTTTATGTCCTGGGTTGTATTACCATGCACTTCACAGTTTACTGATCTCAATTATACTGAAAATGTCTAGCATTAGAATTGGTGATTTTGATTATTCAATTTCAGTGTGATATTCTTGTGGCTGTAATGGTGCATGTAATCAGCGGCAGCTAATCACTTTGCTCATATAGGCTACATCAGGATCAAATTAGCCCTGATTCACGCTTGGGGGCGTCTATTCAGCACAATAACGCTTTATGCACCTCATGCGTCATACAGATCATAGTGGAACATTCTGCAATCAAACAAACCAATAAATGGACATGCATGACCCATACTGGCGTGAAATGTACCCAGGTGTGGTTCTTTATGTCAGTGGATTACGATTTGGAAATGAGACGATTTTCTGAATGCCTTAAAAATACTCGATTGTAATTGGATGGTTTTGAAACAATGGTTATGCGCTTGTGTGAAGTTCCATTGAGCAATTTTCTTCACGCTACGTTGCTCAGAGAGGGAAAAGTGGTCGGAATTGCACTGTTGTTGTTTTAGTTAAAGGTTTAGTTATTCTCCCCTGTTTGTGTTATCATACGCAGAGATTAATTACGTGTAGTTCCTAGGTGTACAAGAGCAATCAATTAAAACAGAATGAGAGGATTACCATAGTTAATGACACTAGAGGTTATCAGTTTATTGATACACAGTGTTGGCTATGAATACGACTACACTCTTACAAAGACGACAGAACGAACCACTCAGGCAAGATACGCAATGTTGAAAACATTCTATTACAGTTTTCTCCGATTGCCGACTTGAACCCAGTTCATCAGTGAATCTTATTGTTGGTGCATTTGTAATAAAATTTCATTCTTCTCACCACTTTGTCAAACGTAAAGGACACACTTACGAGGTGGCGGCCTGATGACACGCGGTAGACTGATAATTGTTCATCGAAACTCGACCATATCCGGTCGATTAGATTAGAGGTTTGCCTTTTCTACCACTACGAGCGGTAGTGTGAGTCAATGCAGAGTTTCAGATAAACCCTTCCGGTGTGAATATTTTTCAAAAAATCGAAAGAATGCGTGAGGGTATTGAACCAAACACATTAAAGAAAGAATTGTGTATAAGGTGTGTTCAATTGAAAAGGTACGAAACGATACTGTGGGTACAATTTATTCGTTATTCAAAAGAAATCACCACAGGCCTGTGCACAGGTGTCCCATTGCTTCACTAGCTTCCTACGGTGGGTGAGTCATCAACGTGTCGGTCTACTAACCCCCAAGCTTGCAGGTTCGCTCCTGGCCGTGCTAAGTGATTTTTTTTGAAAGGCGGCAAAAATTACGACCTCATGCCATTACTATGTTGGCATGTCAAATAACCCATTTGAATTCAGTAGGCCGTGTTCATAATGACAAAATTAATCTCGGGAGTTTCCGCCAACACAAAGTTCTTCATTTCTCTACTAGAAAGCGCTATAGTGTTCAAGGAGCTTAGATATCTAACCTCCTTGACTTTCATAGTGCTTCAAGGAACAACGAATTTCGACATGCAAGCTACCCTTTGGGTGTCAAATAACAAAGCTTGCACCCGGCACCCGAGACCATACGATATTATTATTATTATTATTATTATTACTAGCCGCAGAATTCCCTGTTTCCAGAAGTCTTGTGGTTGTTACAGGAGCCAATCCTGTACGGTGTCCTTTAGTTCGTCCTCCGATTGGAAGCGTTTTCTCTTGAGACGAACCATTAACAGTGACGTGTATTGTGCGACACTCTGTAGTCTACGCAAGTCCATCAAGAAAAAACGGCCTGGACTGTTCACGAAGGGAATGGTTCTGCTCCATGATAACGCTCGCCCACAAGTCTCTAAGGTCACACAAGGGGTACTGGCCACGTTCAAGTGCGAGCAACTTGAGAGTCCACCCTACAGTCCGGACTTGTCACCCAGCGACTTCCATCTGTTTGGTCCTTAAGAAACGGCCGAGGGGACCGGATGCGCTGATCACGCGATACCCCAATATCTGCAGGCCAAATGGCTGGGCAGCGGTCACTTGGTAGGCCTAGGCCCTTCATGGGCTGTAGTGCCAGGGGCTATTATTCCCTACTTCTTCTTCTTTCTTAGATTCGGCCAACTAAGGACCACGTCAGTTCAACTGTCTCTTCTTCCGAGCTCTAACTACTACCCAGTGTTCCCGCATTCGTCTCCGGTGTTGTTCTTTTCTCTCTTGGGACCACGCCTTCCCCGTCTTCAGCTTCGGCTTTTCCTGGAAACTATTTGTGCCTACGTAGTTTTTCCTGAAGTGGAACACGCTCCTGATTATCTTTAGGGGAAATTTCCATTTCACGTAGATCTTTCTCAACTTCCGTAAACCATGCCCTACTATTATTATTATATATGCACACAAATTGTTCAAATTATATACGATACACTAACTTGTGTATTCATCAGTTTGTGATGGATTTTCCATATTTTGTGCTGCAGTTAATCACCTTCACGAACTAACGAAATTGATTTGAAAACACGGTGGATATTGACGGTAAATCGCAAGCAGTAAGTTTAAAATGTGCATTTGATATTTTACTGATGTTGCGCCAGGAGATGGCAGTTGGGTTTGAACTGCAGATGTCTTCCTACTCACTGCGTATCGAGCACTCCAAAAACATTAATTTGGTCACTACTGGCTTCACTCACTCAGCACATTCCTTCTTTCACTGCTGCGATAACAACCATTGGCATGCGTGAAGACGATATATTTAGGTTTGGAATAGGCAGGCCGCGCATGCGTACTGCAAGACCCCCCGCACCCCGTCACAGTGCATTGAACTGCCATCTCCTGGTGCGATGACAATAGCTTTCACATCTTTGGTCACGGAATTCACAGATGCACATCGGGTTGGTTCCATGGAAGCCTGTCATCTTACATATGAAGTTGAGGTAGCCACGCAAAATTTCGTAAGTCTTGGTTCGTTTCTGTCCAGGATCTATTTGTCATGGCTTCTGCTTAGTAGAACTCAATCCAAGTATCTTTTCTTTCTGGCGTTCGATCTTCTATTGACCTCTTCCTGGCGTCCGTAAACAAAGCTTTCGTTGGTATTAATAACTAGCAATCCGCAGTATCTTTAACGGTTTACCCAGCGTAAGCTTAAAAAAGTCCTCTCGGCACGCCGGAAGGCGGAGGTAGATTTCACCGGGCAAGCCTGGGGATAGGCGAAAATAGGCAGAATATGCAGGTTTTCGTAGAAGGATCAGACCTCATTTATTGCGAGAAAGTATTTTATAATCGGAGCTTAATTAACTTTGTTTTTCGTCATTTTATGCATATATTAAACATCGTATTGTCTTAAAGGGATGGTAACATTCTTGTCATTTAGGGTCCATTTTTATACTTGTGGTCACACTGTCCTTATGCAAGGTTTCGACACTGATGTGTAACTATCTAACGGTCTGTTACTTCTTCACGCAAAATTTTATCTCCCGCTGAGATTTTGGTTGGTTCCTCAGTTTAGGGGCTGCGAAAACGCGGTCATGTAACTCCGTGTACTTTAGGTGAGTGTAGAATCTGTCTGATAAACGGTGTGAATTATGATGGCTGTATTAGTCTGTAATTGAGGTAAGGACTGCAGAGGGTCAATTTCAAGCAGTAGTTCCTAATGTTGCTAACAAATACTACCGTCAACGACACCTAGCTGTGAACATGGCTACTAGATGCCACTTCAACCAACAACTCGCAATGAACGTTGGAACTTCCCCTGCAAAGGAAAGCATACTGAGGGATTTTTAGCGCTTTTAGAAAATCCGACGACTTCGGCCGGCTTTGAACCCGTGACCTTGGGCAGATAGAAAACTGAATGTGATCTCGTGCAAGTGCGTTGTCATGGCAACGTCTGATGGCTCATCCCTCATCAATTTAGTAGTGTTGTCATGGCAACCTCTGATGGCTCTTGGCATTTTCTTATAATTCCGAAATAATTTTTCTCATCCCTTGGCGTAATGGTGGGTCATATCAAAAATTCTTTCAGACAAAGGTTTTAGGTAATTATTAGGGGAATATTATCCATTTTGTACGGTTTTGATATTGTGCCTATTAAGAGAGATATGATTAATGTTTCCCGAAAAAACCACTTTTTCCCACCCCTTTGGTCAATGGTTGGTGCTATCAAAAAACTTTTCAAACATAAATTTTTGAGCCATATCCGACACATAGTATGAACTTTGAATGGATTCGATATTTAAAATATTAAGGGAGTTATAGCTATATTTCACTAAAAAAAAGCCCCCCATTTTCACCCCCGTCGACCGATTGTACCCATTAACGAACTCGACCGAGATTTTATAGGGATACATATTATGTAAAAATTTCAAAGTGATTGGTGCAAAATTGCGGTATTTATCGTGTCCACAAGAAAGTGATACATATATATGTGTGTATATATATATATATATATATATATATATATATATATATATATACAAGCAGAAGTACCCGTTCTTCGAACGGTGTTCGTGGTTAACACCAGACATTATCAATTGAGCTACTGTGCAATGGTTAGCGGTTTGTCATTCCATCAATTTTATCAGAACGAAGTTAGTTTATTGGGAATATCACACACACTGTTAATTTAAGGCCCTTAAAATGTAGTTTTCGGAGACCCTTTATAGATTCCCGAATTATCTGTCTCACATTGAGAAGCGCAACGTATGCTTTGGTCGTCCTTGTAGGATAATTTTTATATTTCGCATATTTTAGCATATATTGAGAAGTTTTTCTCTATATCCACCCTTCTACTGTATGAAAAGTACGGTGAAGAGTTTTATAAATGATTGGTGTATTGACTCTCATGGTTACCATACCTAATTTTAAGATGCACCAAGCATCCGAACACGAGGTATAGGCGTACATAAAGATACACAGAAAGACAGACAGACAATTCTATTGTCTACAACATATTACCCAGATATCCAAATATGGGTATATCTACCACACAGTATCAAATAAAATCATCCTTATGATGAACCCGTATGTCGACAAAAAAAAATAGTTAAAATGTGCTCTCAGACTAAATTCACCTAACGTGTACTTCCTGACGTGAAATACAATTGAAAGTCTTGTAGACGAAACGCAATACACGTCACATAAAAACTGACCCTCTACGTTGTGCTAGGTGCCCATACACAGGAAGACCCCTTTCATAAATTATAAAGGCTTGTGGTGCATGAAAATTCAGGTTCTCTAGACTCAAATTGCCCAAATTCCTAAAAGCCGCAAAAAATGCTACTTCAATTCAGGAATTTTTGAAAATTATGTTGCTGTTTGGAGATATAATAGACCTTCTCTACTATATGTCGAACGTGAAAATTGCATGAAAAAATTCTAGGTTACCCCTTCACCCACTTAATTGCATTGATGATTTATACGGTCTACGTTAGTTCCGTGATAACCTTATAGCCATTTGCAAACTTTCACAGAAATGTAATAAATGGAGTGTCATTGCTTCTTACAGAAATAGATGGAAAGTTGTATGCCACCCCATGAGATAATGTTCTCATGGTTACCGATTTGCATTCCTTCATTAGTTTGTTAAATTAAATTAAATTAGTTTTCTGGGAATATTTCACAAACTGTTGGATTTAGAGCCTTAAAATGTAGTTTTCGAGGACCCTTTAGGGCCCCCGAGTTTTGTTGCTGGCACCGAGGGGCTTTGTCTCGTCGTTGTACGCCATAATATAATACTAATAATAATATAATGTAGGGAGAAATTAGAACACCTATTTTTTTATTATTTTTAATTCAGCCAATGGCCATGTACTTTTCTTTTCAGGACGGGTCAGGGAAGGGATATTATCAGAGAAAGAAGCATTCACATCGCGCTTGAGCAAAATGGAAATGGCCTACCATTTAACTAAGGACATCTATATGAAAAGGTCAATATCCTTCAACGAAAAACTAAAACATTACTGCAGTGTCATCCGCCCGGAAGTCTTGCATGCTTCTGAATGCCTCACGATGAACAAAAAAGGCTTGGTCGAGAAACTGGAGGCCAAAGAAAGAAAATTTTTGAGAATGATATTGGGTTCCATCAAAGATAATGGGGAATACAGAAATCGGCATAACCATGACCTATATACTCATGTGGAGAAGATAAGCAACGTCATCCGGAAGAGAAGGTTACCATTTGTTGGGCATGTGAAACGAATGAGCCCAGCGAGACTGACCAACCGCAACATAACTTACTTTCAGGAGAGGAAAACAAAATGGGTCTGGTTCATTGAACTGGATAAAGATCTGAAAGAAGTGGGTATTACACCAACAGACATTCAGGAGTGCGTCCCACTCAAAGGGAAACTTCAAGCTTGTAAAGGTTTCCAAGAAAAACCGAAGCTGAAAACGGGAAAGATTTGGACCCAGGAACGGAAGGAAGTCCACCGAGAACGAATGCGGGCGTACAGGACAAACATCAAAGCCAGTAGGAGACGGTTGGAATGACGCGGTCCATTGATGGCCTATACGAAATGAATGAATGAATGAATGAATAATATGGGGATAGGAATATAATAGACCTGCCGTACCACACCCGCAGGTGTAAATCGCATGAAAAAATTCAAGAGTACCCCTTGATCCCCTTAAGCGCGTTAAACGTATTGATGAATTTTACGGCTTTGGTTCCGTGATATCCTTCTAGCCGTTTGCAAACTTTCACACTAATGTAATTAATGGAATTGCATTGCGTCTTACAGCAATAGATGGAACCTCTGAGAATCCGTTGGCATGGTTACTGGCTTGCATTCGTTCATTAGTTTATTAAATTAAATTAGTTTTCTGGGAATATCTAAAAAACGGTTGGACATCGGTCCTTAAAATGTGGTTTTCGGGGACCCGAGTTTTGTCTCTCACATTGAGGGGCTGAAAATGAGTTTTGTCTCGTCCTTCTACGCCTATTTCAGCATGTATTTTAAGGGGGTAGGCCCCCTTTAATGAGAGGTACGGAGAAGAGTTACATCAATGATTGGTGTCGTGCCTCTGATGGATATCTGTACCAAATTTTACGTTGATACACCCAGCCATTCTCGAGTTATAAGGGAACAAATTTGTCCACAGACAAACAAACAAACAGACAGACAAACAAAAAAATTATTTTCGCGCGCATCCATCATAAAACAGTCTGAAACGTGTAAACATCTCAAATTTCCGTAGAAATTCAGAGATAAACACACAAAGTTTCATTTTTATATATAGAGAGATATACTGCACCGCACGGTGTTGACCGTGTTTTATTGCACAGATTCTGGTTTTACTCGCTAACCGTTGGAGGTATACGAAAAGGGATAAGGACCTTTCGGATAGAAAATTAAATGTTAAAGCTCATGTATACCATCAAAAGTTTGCTATATCTTAGCGTTCTTTTTTATTTGAAAAGGAAATATGAAATTTTGAAACCAAAGGGTGTAGGGACGTCACAAATGTCGGTTTTACTCGCTAACTGTTGGAGATACACGAAAAGTGATAAGGACCTTTCGGATAGGAAATTAAATTTCAAAGCTCGTATGTGCCATCGAAAGTTTCCTATTTCCTCTCTTTTTATTTGATATGGAAATATGAAATTTTGAAACCAAAGGATCTAATGACGTCTCTAAAATAGTCGCCATTTTTAATAGTGCAAAATTTCGAAATCAAAAGTATCCTATATGTGAACCTGGTAAATCAGCTACATCCATGCAAAATTTCATTTAAATCGGACCAGTGGTTCTTGAGTTATTGAGTAACAGACAGACAGACAGACAGACAGAAAGACAGACACACACCAGCTCATTTTTAGCCTATTTTCAATTTTGAAAAAATAGGCTTATGAGATCACCTTTTGTCCGTGTGTGTGCGTGTGTGTGTGTGTGTGAGGTGTGTGTGTGTGTCCCCCTAATAAAATCTAAACGTCTGGAGCGATTTCAATGAAACTCGGTAAGTTCATAGCGCTATTCCCGGCGACCTTGACCGTGCCCTTCAAATTTTGTTACGTCTCACCAATCCAACATGGCGGCTGTGCGAAATATTTCACTAGCATTCAATATCTCCGAAACTATTACCCATATCGCCCTGAAATTGTGTACGGTGATAAAGGGCACTACTAGAAGTTCGCCTATGAGAGTTTCAAAAACCTGGTGACTACAAAAACAACATGGCGGCCAAGCGAATTTGAGACTTTTAAATAGACTTTTCTCGCGATTTAACTATCCAAACGTAATGAAACTTGGTACAGCAATTGTTTATACACATTGTAATGCACTGGAGTCTAATTTAGTTCAATTGTTTACATAACCTCAAAATGGCGGTTGTGCGAAATATTTCACTGACATTCTATATCTCCGAAACTATTACAGATATCACCCTGAAATTTTGTACGGTGATAAAGGGTACTGATACAAGTTTACCTATGTATATTTCATAAACCTGTAAAGTACAAAACGAACATGGCGACCAAGCGAATTTGAAATAATTTAATAGACTTTTCTCCTGATTTAACTCTCTGAGCGCAGTGAAATGTGGTACAGTAAATGATTTTGCAGATTGTAATGCACTTCCATCTAATTTAATTCAATTGTTTACATAACCTCAAGATGGCGGCTGTGCGACATTTTAAAATTAAGTTTTTATTTCTTGTGTCGTAATCATGCGATCGAAGTGAAAGTTTGAATAATGAACCTAGGCAATAATTGTCCTTGAAGGGTACATAACTCTATGGCCTATACATATAACAATCCTAAATGGCGAGCTTCCGAAATATTTAGACGGTTCTCAATATCTATGAATCTTTTACAGCAACCAAACTGAATTTTTTTATGTTCATAGAGACTATGAACATATGTTCACCTATAGGACTTTCAGTAACCTGGTGAGCACAAATCCAACATGGCGGCGACGCGAAGTATAAATATTTAAATGGGCGTTTCTCGCGAATGAACTATCCGAGTGCCGTGAAACGTTGCACGTTAAATGCTTATACAAATGTTGATCCACTGGCATCTAATTTATTTCAATTGTTTGCATAATCACAAGATGGCTGCTGTGCGTAATTTTAAAATCTCGCTTTTACTTCCCTTGTTCTAATCATGCGATTGAAGTTTGAATACCACACGTACACAATAATCTTAATGTAATAGTACAAAAATAAAAAACCAACCTGGCGACCATCTGAAATATTTAGACGGTTCTCAATATCTACGAATCTGTTACAGCAATTAAACTCAAATTTTGTATGTTGATAGAGGCAATTAATATGAGCAGGATATATGAAAATAGACTGTATAGTTCTTCACGGAACTACTTGTTATATATTAGTATGATATACATATGTACATAAATTATATATAAACCTTTGAACTGACAGTGGTTTTGGGGCCTAGGGGATGTGGAACGCGAAGATATGTCAAAATTTTCCGGAAGTCGAAACATGGTACCCATTGCAATAGTTAGCTTTCTAAAGAAATCTACCTAAAAGCGCACGGACGGCAGGTCCCAGACGCAATTCAGAAAAGCTGAGGTGAACAGCGAAACTCCAAACACATACACTCTTCTGTGAAATCTTAACTCGATGCTGGCCAAAGCTGGGGTGATAGGCTCGTAAATTCACTCCGAAGCTAGTAATTTAAATTTCTTCTGAATGGAGAATGTTGGAAGAAATGAAAACGTAAAAACACTTAGTGGGCGATGTATTAAAGATAGTCTTTTTGTAGAACTTTTCATGCCGAACAATTCTTAAACTCATAGTATATAGATATTTTATAACGGTTTACTCAGCGTAAGCGTGAAAGAAGCATGGCCGGCAGGATTTTCTTCGACTTGCTTCACTGAAATCGTTACTGCTCGGCTTCCTTTGGTCATAAATGAATGTTTTTCTACAGACACATTCCTCGAGAAATCCTCTACAGATTGGTGAAAACCGCATCAAATTCCATCCAGTGGTTCTCGAGATTACCCGTTACATCCAAGAATCGGGGATTTTGTTTTATACTATGTAGAGGTTTGAATGATTCAGCTTGGCACGGTGGGTGAGTGGTTATCGTGTTGGACTGCCAACCCCCCCCCAGCTTGCAGGTTCGCTCCTGGCCGTGGTAAGTGATATTTGAAAGGCGACAAAAATCACGGTATGCATGTCATACGTTGTTGGCATGTTAAAGAACCCATTTGAAATCAGTAGGCCGTGTTCATAATGGCAAAATTAATCTCGGAATATGAGATATCTAACCTCCTTGACCTTCATAGCGCTTGTAGGAACGACAGAATTTGACATACAAGCTGCCCTCTGGGCGTCAATTAACAATACTGCATACGATATTATTATTATTATTCTAATGATTCGACTTGTTCGTTGAATCATTCGATTATTGTGTTTTATGTACGACGATGTCGAAATGTAAATATTATATATCAGAAAACTGTACTATTATGAGGCTCATTATAGTACAAGCTTTCATTATGGGACAGTTTCTCCCACCAATCAGAGCTCAAGAAACAGTTGTTTGACCAATTAGGTAAGGCTAGCATCACATCTGTGCTGAGTTCCAAGGCCTTCTAATTTAAATTTCACTGCGCGGCCTAGTGTCATAGTGGGGTAATCGAGGAGGCCATGGTCAAATACAAGGTATTCTCTGCATCCCATGCGCTGTGTTAAGTACATAAAACTGGCGAAATCTCGACAGATATTTATGAATAATTATGTTCGAATGTAAATTAGTTGTAATAATTATCGTCGAACATAAAGAGTCGTATGCAATTCGCCTATAATGGTAATTAAGACACTCGTATGGAAATTATAAAACTCGCATATGTTCGTTTTATAAACATACTCGTGTCTTAATTGTTGCCAATATAGACTCGTTGCATAATGTACTAAAATAGTAGGGTTTATTCACTAATGCAAATATTTCGAATTCGATTGTTTGAGAATAGGTTGTAAATTCGAATAATTCAAATTGTCGAACTATTCCTATTTTCCAATCAAATATTCGTAATGGAAATTATTGGAACAATTCGTATAGCTCGAAATGTACAGCCCTACTGTACTGTTTAATATGAGGATCAGCCAATAGGAATGGACTAAATTAGTTGCGATACTTGAGTGTAAGGTTTCCGGGCGGAGTGTAGAAGTGAGAGAACACAAGCCTTCTCAATCCACTGACAGCTCTTTCATACGGAAAATTAATTGCTTGGCGTGTGCGCGTCACTAAATTGGAAATCTAATTAACTCGGTTACCTCATGGATACAAGACAGTACAGGGGCCCCCTTAAGTTCAGCTAATTCCTCAGTGATGGGTAAATTATCTTGTAAACACGAGCAGTTCCCAAGTACAGGGATCCACACCACTGCCGGATATGTAGCAAACAGCTCAACTACCATACCTGACTCTTGTAGTGCCACAGGACGATTTTTCAACTCTATTTTTGTTAATGATTTATTATTATTATTAACCAAGTAGAGCTAAGCGGCTTCGGTGGTAGCAAGATGAGCTTCTATGTCCAAGATCGCGGGTTCAAACCCGGCCGAAGTCGTCGGATTTTCTAAGAACGTTAAAAATCCCTCAGTATGCCTTCCTTCGGAGGGGAAGTAAAGCCGGCGGTCCCTTGTCATAGATTTATGGCATGTTAAAGAACCTTTCACTAATTACACCTGTGTGAATCTAAATTATATAAAGGTTAAATATTTGACTAACGTTCTTAGGTTCCTACGTTCGTGGTCAAGAGCCGACTGCGGTGGCATCTGGCAACTAAGTTCTGAACTAGTTGGTCGTTGACGGTGGCGTTTGGCGGCAAAAGTAGGAACTACTTGGAAAAATTGAATGTCTGCAGTCCTTACTTGAATTAAAATAGATACACACAGTAATACAGCCATCACAATTATAAGCACCGGTTATCAGACAAATTCTACACACACCCAATACACGGGGCTACATGACCGCGTTGTCGCAGCCCCTAAACTAAGGAACCAACCAACCAAGTACTGCTATCAGTGTTGAAACCAAGACAATGTAGAAATTATTCTCTCTCTGGATTTTTTTTTTTTTTTAGCGTATGGCTTTTAGTGCCGGGAGTGTCCGAGGACATGTTCGGCTCGCCAGTTTTGTAGCTGCTTCGAGACGGACACCCAATGGGTGAGCTACAAGTACCGTTGGAGAGGAAAGTTGGAAGGGAGGGTAGAGGAGTTGCAAGGTAGCGGCTGTGGCCTATAGTTAAGGACCAACCCCGGCATTTGCCTGGAAGGAAGATGGGAAACCACAGAAGACCATCTTCAAGGTTGCCGGCGGGGGGATTCGAACCTCCTCGTCTCCCGGATGTGAGCGACTGCCGACAGTCATGCCGCAACGACCTCGGCTAACTCACCCGGTTCTCTCTGGATATCGATGTGTTTTAAGTTCCGTTAGTAACTGGATTCATAAGAAGAGTATTCTTTGAACATACTGCAGTGCGCTGATTGAAGCGTGTGAGAGGAGCCAATTCATTAAAGGGGCAGCGCACTCCCGGCTGGCGCTAACCTTGGACCTTATTTGTTTCAGTAATAAACAAATTAATACAATTTTGCTGTAGAAAACTAAGCTGGAACTCGCTCAGGTAGTGTTCGGAACTGATGGGACTCGCTCAGGTAGTGTAATTGGCAGATAGCTAATTCGCTAAAGAATTTGGAACTGGTGGAAATCGGAACTCATGGGAATCGGAACTCATGGGAGGACATGGAATTGAGAGGGAGGCGGCCGTGGCCTTAAGTAAGGAACTTTCCCTTCATTTACTTGGAGTAGAAGTGGGGGAAACCACCTCCAGGAAGGCTGGGATGGGAATCAGACCCGCTCTTTCTCAGTTATACCTCACGAGGCTGTAGGAAAACTACAACAGCAACCGTTTGATCATCCAATGCACAGTCCTTATCTTGCTTCCAATGATTTCCATTGTATCCTGTTGGTCACAAGGGGTTGAAAGTATGAAACGTGGTGTAGTGCATTTGTGACGTCATGGTAGGCAGAGTACAAAGATGCTGCTGTGACTGTTCTACTATGACGAGCAAGATGGCTGCTGCGGCTTTGGATTTGTAGTAGTAGTGATTTGACGACCTAAAGGAACGAGATGGTTGAGGAAGAGAGGGACTACTCTGATTGTTAACTGTGAGTAGAGAGTGAAACAAATGAAGTAAGAAGAGACAAGCTGGTTGTGTGAAATTTCGTATAGAAAAATAATTTATTTGAAAAGCCAGGCGAGGGCTTGTTCTAGATGTTCTGCATAGAAGGAATTCTCACGAATATATTCAAGATGATGAGAAACGCAGTCAGAATATGAAGATATCTTTCATTAAATAAATCCATTGTTCGCTGATAACGGAATAACCAACAAAAAGTAACCATGTAAAAAATCCCCCAGATACTAAGGCAAACAATACTAGGCCTAACTACTGTAATTTAGTATGTGCGGCATGAACCATGGCACATTATATAAGCATTCAGAATAGACACATATCAATATAAAGATCGCGGGTTCAATCCGGCAAAAGTCGTCGGATTTTTTAAGAGAGTTAAAATTCCCTCAGTATGCTTTCCTTCGGAGGTGAAGTAAAGCCAGTGGTCCCATGTCATAGATTTATGACATGTTGAAGAACCTTCCCCTAATTACACTTGTGTGAAGCTAAATTATAGTTAAACGTTTGACAAACGTTCTTAGGTTCCTACCTTCGCCGCCAGGAGCCGACTGTGGTGGCATCTCGTAACCAAGTTCCGAACTATTAGTCATTGACGGTGGCGTTTGGCGGCAATAGTAGGAACTACTTGGGGAAAAAAATGTCTGCAGTCCTTACTTGAATTGAAAACAGAAACACACACTAATACAACCACCACAATTAACACTGGTTATCAGACAGATGCTACACACACCCAAAGTACACGGGGCTACATGGCCGCGTAGTCGCAGCCCCTAAACTAAGGAACCAACCAACCAACATCAATATTAAGATAATTTTCTTTCTTTCATATAATGCGTAAACATCCCACGACTTCCTTTGTATTTATTGAAAGAGGAATAATTAAGTAACTGGAAATGGTACACCATCATTTCTTGCTCCTCAAGAAATGTCTGTTCTCCAGTCAACATTTTCACAGTGACGGAGAGCTGAAGATGAATAGCACACGCTGGTTACATTCACCAGCGATTTCAATGAAACTCTGTAAGTTCATAGCACTATTCCGGTCGACCCCGTCCGTGCCCTTCAAATTTTGTTACATCTCACCAATCCAACATGGCGGCTGTGCGAAATACTTCACCAGCATTCAATATCTCCGAAACTCTTCCCGATATCACCCCGGGAATTTTTTACGGCGATAAAGGGAACTACTAGAAGGTCACCTATGTGACTTTTGAAAAACTGGTAACTACAAAACCAACATGGCGGCCATGCGAATTCGCGACATTTAAATAGACGTTTCTCGCGAATTAACCAACCAAACGCAATAAAACTTGGTACAGTCTATGTTTATACACATTGCAATGCACCGAAATCTAGCTTCGTTCAATTGTTTACATAACCACAAGATGGCGGATGAGCGAAATATTTCACCGGCATTCTATATCGCTGAAACTATTAGCTGTATTGTGCCCAACTCTAGGAATGGGTATTCCAAGATTCAGACACCTAGATATCAAGGGAAAGGCTACAGCCGCTTTTGAAAGTTGAGATATTTGAATATCGCGCTCCATTACTTCTAGAAGGGATTGGAAATTTTATGCAGCCAAGAGCATGTCAAGTGACGTAGCGAGTAGTAGCAGAGGTCGAGACTATTTGTTGATTAAATAGTTAGCCATGGAGTAGAGACTTGAGACTTGGATCAGATTACTGGCACGGCCAAATGAAAGAGAATGCACTTAGTTTCAAGTGAATCGGACCAGGGATACCAGAGATATGTGGATTTCCAGATTTCAGCATGATTCAGCGTGGACCTGACCGTTTTGAATAAAATCCGGCCGGCCCAAGCAACATCAGCTCACTTCGAAACAAGCTCTTGCATGGCAAGGTGCTGCTGCCACGCTGAGCCAAGGCACATGGTTGCCGGATCTACGCAGAACATATCTTCAAATTGTGATAGTTATAAAAGTGCTGCGATACATGTGGAACATAGTAAGTTTCAGGCAGAGAGAATCACTAAGGTGATTGATATTTTTCTACGGACACTGGTGAAATATTTTATTTCTATATGGACATATGCTAGACTTTGTCTAGAAAGTACTTTGTCACAGTCCAGTAATAATAATTTAATCCTTGGATATTTTAGTCCAATTAGTCAGTTTCATAATTTGTAACTTGATAACCACTCCGATCTTTCAGTATATTGAAGGCCAGTCTATCACGGTGTTGTTCATTAGCCGACGAAGGGAAACTATAAGTTGCTTCGCGCATGATAGATGGTGATAAGCCATGCCCAGGGAACGATCTTCAGAACAGCCGTTGATTGATTTAGACTGTCAGTGTTTCCTTGTACTGAAAAGATTACCGTGAGTTATGTTACAACTGACATATTTGAGAATAGATCATTTAGACCTGACCCCATTTAAGCAAACTGTTATGGCGTTAACAGAAGTAAATATTAAAATGGATCAACAGTTACTTCAAACATCAAGAGATATTACCACTATGTCTTGTTAGACAGATTGTGGGTATATAATGGCGGCCGATACAAGGATTAGACGTGCGTGTCCGATAGGGCATGTATCTGGATAAATCTGGTACAGACCAGGTTCACTACGCTTCAAGACCAACGAGAAATGTAAGCCACATTTTGACTTTATATTATGCCTAGCTAATTGGAACAAACTCATTTTCTGCAGATGACCAACACATTTATTTTTCTTCGTATTTAAATCTTGCAATGATTTACGCAAGACATCGATGACCGAGCATAACGAGCATTTATTTGAATGTTTCATATTTTTTGAATAATCACGGTAATCAGCCGATGTAACTGTAAAAGTTAATAATTATTTTTGTTGAGAAATGGATATTCTATCCATATTCGAAGATTCGAACATGTGGAATCTCACATAATGAAATAATAATTAAATATATTTAAAATAATATAACTAATAATAATAATAATAATAATCCACTAATAATAATAATAATGATTTTCATAACTTTTCTAAATAATTCTTGGATCTAATATTTTCTAATAATCACATTTATTGAGAGAGAGCTTATGAAGTAGTTTAATCATTTTCAGTTTGGAACAGGTGATTTTCCGAAGGAGAGTGGTTAGCGCAAGCCCGCATTCAAACAACATGACAGTTCTGGTTGAACAGTTAATATTTGCAATGAGCAAAGTATATTTTTCAGATAACACGGAGAGGCATGAAACGGGAAGCAAATGATATTTGTATCAATTAGGATATTTTTGAATTTATATAAAATCATGACGTAGATACACAATCGAAAGTGAAATAAAGAGTATCATAAGTATGGTAACTTCACGGGTTGAACTGAATGGTAAAATAAAATAAACTTGTAAGTTTATAAATCTTCCAGTGTTGATAACAAGCAGAGGCTTGATTTATTGTATAAATTTTGGGAAGAAAATTTATGTGTGTGGAGTAGTTGAAATGCCATTCCCAGGTGCGCATGTTTAAGTCGCAGGAATGAGGAGGTTTTTATTTGAGCATCAATCAAATAGCAGGTTCGATGACTCAGTGTTAAAGGAGGAGTATTGGAACTACACATTGCGTCGTATGAATAACCCGAAGGTTATTTCTTAAAAACCATCAGTTCTTATTTCAACCTTGTTTACGGATTCCATTAAGACTTTGATTTTGCTAGAACCCGGATTTGTCATGATAGTATTTTATTCTTCTTCAGAGGAAGACCTTTGCCGTTGTTGTTGGAATATTGTGTTCTTATAAAAATAATAGAATGGGCCACTGCCAATTAAAATAATTCTATAACCACGAATAATTTGAAGGATGTTTTCAATCCTAATGCCATGAACTAAATGAATTTATTATGAAGCTACAATTCTTATTTCCGCATTCTGTCGAAGAATTGCAAGTTGTGAAAGTTACTAAAATGGCCACAAATATAAATATTTTTCTTAATAATGATTCCAAGTGGAAAATTGAATAGTTGAATGGTCCAACAATTTATTGATCAAGTTGATGATTCAGAAATCATATATTTTGTTAGGAACTTGAAGTTCATAATCGAGTCACTTCTCGAAACGTTTAATGTCAGAAGAACAATTAATTTTGTTGTGCTTCGCACAGTTCTTCAATGCTATGCTCAATGGTCAAATACTTTTCAGATGTTATTAATATGTGTACATAATTTGTGTTGATTCAGAAATAATAATATTTTTTGTCAATATTTTTTGAAACTGGAAAAATAAGTGAAAGTCAAAAATTCTATGAACAATTATTCTACGAGTGTTAATATTATGTAAAAATTCAACCAGTGAACTACAGTAATTCCAGTAAAGACAATTAAATTTGAACTGGATTTAATCATAAATAATCGATATAATTTTGGAACACAGTCTACATGACTGATAATCAGACTTGTGTCTCCAAAGATAATTGTCCAATGTGTTGGAAAATTTCTGTACATTGTGTAAATAGGAATGTGGGTCGCCACACGTGAATGATGCTGCTTTGAGCATTTTATTTTGCAGTCAATTTTAAATTCAAAATAAAATGAGATAATTTTACATGTTGTTTTATGCCCAGTTGAATCTCCTTCTATCCTTATTGTTGCATTGAGCCAAAAATCAGTAACGCATTTTTTTTCATTTGATGTCGTTTTTGCGATTAGCTTTAACCCATCTGGCGCCCCGGGATATTTTGACTCTCGTGCTGACTGATTCTTGGTAAAATGCATATGTGGTCGTGCGGACTCCGGTCTAAACGGGCACAGTATCACCCTGAAATTTTGTACGGAGATAAAGGGCACTACTAGAAGTTCACCTATAAGACTTTCAAAAACCGGTCAACTACAAAACGAACATGGCGACCATGCGAATTTGAAAATTTTAAAAAGTACTTTCTCGCGATTTAATGTTCCAAACGCAATGAAATCTGGTACAGGAAATGTTTATACACATTGTAATGCACTGGTATCTAATTTAGTTCAATTGTTTACATTACCTCAAGATGGAGGCTGTGCGAATTTTAAAATTAAGATTTTATTTCTTGTTTCGTAATCATGCGATCGAAGTGAAAGTTTGAATCATGAACCTACGCAATAATTTTCCTTTAATGGTACATGACTCTATGGCCTATACATTTAACAATCCAACATGGCGACCATCCGAAATATTTAGACGGCTCTGTATATCTGCGAATCTATTATAGCAATCAAACTGATTTTTTTTATGTTCATAGGGGCTATGAACTTAAGTTCATCTTTAGGACTTTAATTAACCTGGTGATCACAACTCCAACATGTCGGCGACGCGAAGTATAAATATTCACATGGACGTTCCTCGCAATTTAGCCATCCGAGTGTAGTGAAACTTGGTACAGTAAATCTTTATACGAATGTTAATCCACTGGCATCTAATTTATTTCAATTGTTTCCATAACCACAAGATGGCAGCTGTGCGAAATTTTAAAATCTCCTTGTTACTTCTTGTGTCCATCATGCGATTGAAGTTTGAATGCTACACGTACACAATTATCTTCATGTAATAGTACATAACTCCTTGACCTACCGGTACATATATAAAATCCAACATGGCGACCTTCCGAAATATATAGTCGGTTCTCAATATCTACGAATCTATTACAGCAATCAAACTGAAATTGTGTATGTTGATAGTGGCAGTTATCTTAAGTTGGATATATGAAAATAGGCTGTATAGTTCTTCACGGAACTACTTGCTTTTAGTGCCGGGAGTGTCCGAGGACATGTTCGGCTCGCCAGTTTGTAGCTGATTTTATGCGGACACCCATGGGGTGAGCTACAAGTACCGTCGCGTGTGGAGTGTTGTCAGGGGAGGAACGTGTGAATGTAAGGACGAGGAATTGGAAGGTAGCGGCTGTGGCCTATAGTTAGAGACCAACCCCGGCATTTGCCTGGAAGGAAGATGGGAAACCACAGAAGACTATATTCAAGGTTGCCGGCGGTGGGATTCGAACCTCCTCGCCTCCCGGATGTGAGCGCCTGCAGCCACGCCGTAACGACCACGGGTAACTCACCCGGTGCAGACTTCTATGACACAGGACTACAAGAGTTGTTGCCACGCTATGACAAGGGTCTCAATTCGTTTGGTGCCTATGTTGAAACATTATGGTGTTTGTAGCCATTTTAAGTGTTGCCTTAGTAAACAAAAGTTCGGTGCTTTTCAGTCGGTCAACACGATTGTTCCCAATTGAGATGGGTTATTCCCTAATCCTGAAAAAATGTATACGAGATTAATGAATAATCTATACAAATACAAGGTGTTTCAGGAATACATCCTGGGACTGATCAGGAAGCGAGGGAAGACCTTGGGTGAAGTTCAGAGAATGGCGCATGACAGAAGAAACTTTAATAAATGGCTGAAATGTCCCGACACCTAACGGCACAAAGGGAAAGAAGAAGAAGAGGAGAAGAAGAAGAAGTGTTGGCACACATCTTTGCTATGGGCACGTTTCTTGGCCACCAAGGTCTCCGGATCTTATCTCTTTGGATTTTTGCCTGTGGGGATAGTTGAAAGACAAAGCATACGGGGAAAAAGTTAACACAAGAGCCGAGTTGGTCGTTCGGGTTATGCGTAGTGCAGCCCTCGTTAAAGAACGCCAAAACGCCCTCCGAAGAGCTACACGGGGTGTTATTAAGAAAGTGCAAAATGCATTGAAGTAGGTGGTGGACATTTTGAAAATCAACTTTGAGCGTCCTCATTTGCCTTGGCTTTACATTTGCTTGGGTTAAATACTACCAGCTGTATTTCTGTACGCAATACAAATGGGGCACATGCTATATGGATTTTTGATTGCAATTCATCTAAACTACCACCTCCTAAAATATTTGCTATTCCTGCTGACACACCCTGTATATAAAAATGAGATGGTGTGTGTCTGTGTATTACTCAATCACGCAAGTACCACTGGTCCGATTTACATGAAATTTTACATGGAAGTAGCTGATTCACCTGGTTAACATATAGGCTTCTTTTGATTTCGATACTTTGCACTATTTAAATATGGCGACCATTTTAGTGACGTCACTACACCCTTTGGTTTCAAACTTTTATATTTCCATTTCAAATAAAAAGAGAACGCTAAGAAATAGCAAACTTTTGATGGCATATACGAGGTTTAAAATTTGATTTTCTATCCAAACTGTCCTCATCACTTTTCGTGTTTATCCAACGGTTAGCGAGTTAAACCTAAATTTGTCCTATAAAACACGGACAACGCCGAGCGGTGTAGTTGGACAAAATGTTCCATCCTTAATCTCCCTCTGCGCAGCACCTCGCCAATCCCCTGTTTTAACTGTCACCTTCACATTTTAATTTATTTATGGCCCGTAATGAAGCACGGGTACTTCAGCTAGTTATAAATAATTATAATTAGGCTATAGCCTAATTATAAATAATTCAGGATTCGGGAATAACCTATCTCATTTGGGTATTATCGGGTTTACCGACTGAAAAGCATCAAACTTTCGTTCCTATGTCAAAAAATAGCTGACACATTGCTGTACCTGTTGCCAATAAAGGTTTGCATAATGTTCTCTTTTTTCTAAATAGGGTAACTTCCTTTCTGGATGCGTCTCGTACATTAGCCATGAATTAAGAACACGAGGCTGATGACAGCGATATTGTAAATGAAACAAATATTGTATTTCATTTATTTTTAGTAGCCTACTTTGAATCTTATTAAGAGAAACACAAAATAATATAACTTACACTTAATAATTACGTTATGCTAAAAAAGGCCAAATAATAATAATAATGACAATAATAATATAACAATTGTAAAACTATGTTAACAATACCTAAACTAAATATTACTCTAGAAGTCCAAAGGAGCGTAGCCTACGGTACATAACTAGGGTAGACGACTGTCTGGATGACACCATTGGCCGCTACTACGTTAGACGACTGTTTGGACGACACCATTGGGCGCTACTAGGTTAGACTACTGTCTGCACGAAGCCATTGGCTGCTACTAAGTAAGACGACTGTCTAGACGAAACCATTCATCGCTACTTGGGTAGACAACTGTCTGGACGAAACCATTGGTCGCTACTGGGTTAGACGACTGTTTGGACGAAGCCATTGGTCGCTACTAGGGTAGACGACTGTCTGGACGAAACCATTGGCCGCTACTAGGGTAGACGACTGTGTAGATGAAACCATTGGTCGCTACTAGATTAGACGACTGTCTGCACGAAGCCATTGGCTGCTACTACCTAGGTAAGTTAGACGACCTTCTAGTCGAAACCGTTGGTCACCACTAAGTTAGACGACTGTCTGGACGAAACCATTGGTCGCTGCTGGGTTAGACGACTGTCTGGATGAAGCCATTGGCCGCTACTAGGTCAGACGACTGTCTGGACAAAACCATTGATCGCTACTGGGTTAGACGACTGTCTGAACGAAACCATTGGTCGCCTTTGCAGTAGGTTAGACGACTCTCTGGACGAAACCATTGGTCGCCTCTACTGTAGGTTAGACGACTGTCTGGACGAAACCATTGGTCGCCTCTACTGTAGGTTAGACGACTGTCTGGACGAAACCATTGGCTGCTACTTGGTTAGTCAACTATCTAGACGAAAATTACGGCTTGAACTACTATGGGGTCTTGGGCGTAAGCCTAGGCTTAAGTTTGTGTTTGTATGCAAAGCCCTATTAACCCATTAACATGTATGCATCATTTGAATCTTAAGTATCGTTTATGACGTCATGGATACCACAATTTTGTGTCCAGGGGATTTTTGTAGTTTAATGTATCGCGATCTATACTACTCCCGCAAAATCATTATAAACCCCAGCTTTTTGTAACAATAATGTCACTTGAATGAGCGGTATGAACGGTTGGATCATGTTTCTCTCCTCTGCAGATCGTGCATGGACGAGGCTTCTGGAAGTAACCACGAGGGCATGTGGCGGGCTCCAGTTGCGGATTGCAGATTCATTATTTGCCCCAGCCCGCCGGTATTAACTCGTAATTTCCGGTTCCCGCATTGAGTTTCTGTTTTGTTAACGGCGGTGTGCGTTGATTGGGCGATCGTGCCACAAATTAATTCACTAATCCCGTGTTGTGATGAGTAATTAGCATAGACAGAGGGAACACCAGGAAATTGTTGTATAGCTGTGACCAAAAGGAAGCTCCATCGCTCTTCACACAATGTATCTACTATCTACTATTATGTAAAAATGAATGTTTGTTTGTTCGACCCTTATTTGTACATATACCATTCATCCGATTGGGATAAAATTTTGGTGAGTGGTTGTGCACACTCCCAGGATGGTTATATGCATTGTAAATCCAATCTACAATAGATAGCGCGCGAGTAACTTCAACAAAATGGCGCGCGATTCGATTCAACAAAGTCCCACATGCGTTCATATGCAATTCATCCGATTGCGATGAAATTTTGGTGAGTTGTTGTGTACACTCCTGAGAAGGTTTCTGACTTGGTAAATCCATTTTACAATAGGTAGCGTGCAAGTAGCCTCAACTAAATGGCTCGTGATTCGTTTCAACAATGTCCCGTATGCGTTCATATGCCATTCATCCGATTGCGATGAAATTTCGGTGATTTGTTGAGCACGCTCCCACGAATGTTTCTGAGATAGTAAATCCATTTTACAATAGTTTAGAGGCAGCTAACGGAAAAAGAAGAAAGTATTGTGTAACCAAAGACACTTCAACAAACTGAGTTTCAACGCCAACACTTTCTTTGATTGGCATTAAAACGCATGCAGGGTACAGCTACTCATATATAATTTTATAGTCCTGACCAAAAGGAAGCTCCACGCTCATCACACAATAAATCATATTTAATTTTTGTATAGTGTTGAGCAAAAGGAAGCTCGATAGCTCTTCAAACAATACATCAATTTAATTTTTGTGTAGCCCTGAACAAAAGAAGCTCCATCTCTCCTCAAACAATAGGCCTATATTAATTTAATTTTTGTATAGTCCTGAACAAATGCAAGCTCCATCGCTCTTCAAACTATAATTCAATTTAATTTTTGTTTTGTCCTGACCGAAACGAAGCTCCGTCCAACGTCAAACAATATATCATAATTTAATTGTTGTATTGTCCTGACCAGAAGGAAGCTTCCTAAAACGTCAAACAATATATCAAAGGTAAACCCCAGCAATTTTTCTAGGTTTATGGCATGTCCTTTGTGGGGTGTTTTATTCACGGGCCGTGAAAACCAATAAACTTATACAATCATTTTGGAAGCCATTGTAGGGAGGTGAAAGGCTGCTTGAGCCTCTAGCTCTCGCAATTAAGTGGCACACGTGCGCTTCATAAAAAGGAAGGAAGGAAGCTTTTAGTTTTACGTGACCGTTAATCATGCGATCATGAGCCACGGGGCCTCATTTTTACGTGGAATCCGAACCACAGGACATGGCATTTCACTTCGAAAATCTCACATGCATTGACCGGCAATCGAACCCGGTCCACCTTGGTGAGAGGCCAACAGCTTGACCGCTGCGCCACCACGCCCCCGCTTCATAAGAAGGGAGGTAGTGCACAGTTCGCTACTCCTGTGGGGGTCCAGCCCGCTGATGAGCCAGCTTGGTGTTCGTAGGTGAAACCCCACACGCGATACGGCACAGACCTAGAAAAATTGCTGAGTTTGAATTCACGGGCCGTGAAAACCAATATAAGCTTACTATATCAAATTTAGTTGTTGCACAGTTCTGACAAAAGTAAGCTCCCTCACTCGTCGAACAATATATTATATTTAATTGTTCCTTTCAATAGGTCCACGGCTGATTTCCTTCCAAAATCCCTCCCTTGACCCATCCTCAAAATAAAACAAGAAGTTCCGTGACGAACTAAAGAGCCTACTTTTCATGCCAATGATTAATCTACAGTATATGAACCTATCTAGAATAATGACGAAATTAAGATGGTAATATCGAAATGTCTAATTAGTTCGAAATATTCCTGGTATAATGTAGCCTAATAGAGCACTACAGTTTGCAGCCCTGGTAACTGTATATATTCTTAGTTCCATCTCTTCCAGAATAAAAAAAAATTGGTTGAAGTCCAATGGACGTTACATGTAGTTAGACATTGGATCTATCAGCACGCGTAAAAGCATGTTGGCAACAATGTTATGCATGTGCTGGTTAGAAATAATCTGAACTATTACGATATCTTGTTGTGCCAATTATGGATGAAATCCATTTATAGTACAGAAGTTACATGTATTTAAAAATTGGTCCTATCAGCAGGCTTAGAATCATGTTGGTAGAACTGAAGTATATAAGTTACTCCAAATTAATCTAAAATGTCAGGTACTATACGTGTGCAAAGTTTAAAGCTGTCGGCTTGCATACTTTCAGATATATTGGTATTTGGATAAAGAAAATAGAGAGAGCAATTATTAACACTTGGCAGCTATGGTGGCTCTTGAGAATATGCTCAGTCATGTCTGTTTATGTACACATATTACATTCAAAATTTGGTTGAAATCCAATTGATAGTGTAGAAGTTATATGCATATAAAAATTAGACCTATCAGAAGGCTTAAAATTATTTTGGCAACACTGTCATGTATGGCCTCTTGGAAATCAAACTGAAATAGTATTATCTACATGTGTGCCAATTTTGGAATAGCTCCCATGCATACCTTCCAAGATATCCAACATGGAGCTCAAATTTCTAGTGCGTTTTTTTAGCAGTTGGTAGCACTGAGATCATTTTCAAATATGGGCTTGAGATATTCCGGTATACATCTTTACTCATACTAAATTTGGTTTCGATTTCTGCAGCCATTTAGGAGTTGATAGGGGGGGATACTCACACAGCCAGCCAGCCAGCCAGACAGACAGACAGACAGACAGACAGACAGACAGACACACATTTTCCCGGATCGATCTCATAAGTCTACTTTTTCCTCATTTTTGCAAAATGTGAAAAGTAGGCTAATAAATGGCCATTGGCTGCATTAATAATAATAATAATAATAATAATAATACTAATAATAATAATAATAATAATAATAATATTTAATTGTTGTGTAGTCCTGACCGAAAAAGCTAGCGGCTTCGGTGGCATAGTTGGTAGTATGCTGAACTGCTGTGCCCAAGATCGCGGCTTCAAACCCGGCCGAGGTCGTCGGATTTAGGTAGATTTCATTAGAAAGCTAACTATTGCAATGGGTACCATGTTTCGACTTCCGGAAAATTTCGACATATCTTCGCGTTTCACATCCCCCAGACCCCAAAACCACCGTCAGTTCAAAAGTTTATATATAATTTATGTATATATGTATCTATCTATCTATCTATATAGTATATATATATCAGTTTTTTGTGGACACGATAACTGCCGTAATTTTGCACCAATCACTTTGAATTTTTTACATAACATGTATCCCTATAAAATCTCAGTCGAGTTCGTTAATGGGCAAAATCGGTCGAAGGGGGTGAAAATGGGGGGCTTTTTTCGAAAAAGTGAAATTTCGCTATAACTCTCTTAATACGTGAAATATCGAATCCATTCAAAGTTCATAATATGTGTCGGATAAGTGCCAAAAACTTATGTCAAATAATTTCTTTGATAGCACCAACCATTGACCAATGGGGTGGAAAAAAGTGGGTTTTTCGGGAAACATTAATCATATCTCTCTTAATAGGCACAATATCAAAACCGTACAAAATGGACAATATTCCTCCAATAATTACCTAAAACGTTTGTCTGAAAGAATTTTCGATATGACCCACCATTACGCCACGGGGTGAGCAAAATGATTTAAATTATAAGAAAATTCCAAGTGCCAAGAGTGGTTGCCATGACAACTTTACTTTTAATTGATAAGGGATGAGCCATCAGCAGTTGCTATGACAACGCCACTGCACGAGATCACATTCTGTTTTCATATGTCTGTGGGAAGCGACTTCGGTATCGGAACTGGTAGCATGCTGAACTTCTATGCCCAAGGTCACGGGTTCAAACCCGGCTGAAGTCGTCGGATTTACTAAGAGCGCCAAAAAAGCCTGAGTATGCTTTCCTTCGGAGGGGAAGTTCCAACGTTCGTTGCGAGTTGATGGTTCCGGTGGCATCTAGTAGCCAAGTTCACAGCTAGGTGTCGTTGATGGTAGTATTTTAAATTATGTAGCCTATTTTAGGTAGATTTCATCAGAAAGCTAACTATTGCAATGGGTGCCATGTTTCGACTTCCGGAAAATTTCGACATATCTTCGCGTTTCACATCCCCCAGACCCCAAACCACCGTCAGTTCAAATGTTTATATATATGTGTGTGTATATCTTATATATAAAAGTGAAAGTCTGTATGTATGTGGGTCTGTTCCGTATACAAATCTACACCGTTCCGCCAATCTCAACCAAATTTTGCATACACATAGTTTAGGATCCAGAAGGAACCGCTGGCTACATGAATTTTCGACAGTCTTTCTCATTCTTCTGATTTCGGCCCTTTTGCACTCAAGCACAGGCTAATCAAATCATAAAATATACTCATGAAGGAATGGCAAGCCAGATAGTTTCCATGGCAACATAGCTCAAGTCGAGACACGGCCGACTGGATGCCATTCGCGCTCTGCACTACCGGTATAGAAAATGAGGATCTTTACTTGAAATCCCGTTAGTTACTCAACTACTCACACAGCACTGTCAACAGAGATTAGCATAACAAAGACTTGACACTATCATCTACTATATATTTGTCAAATACCACTCACTCACTCATTCATTCAACACGAAATCTCAGAAACCACCGAACGGATTGGAATGAAATTTGGTATGCAGCTTCCTCAAGGGCCGCAAATGCCCACTACGAGAGGATTTTTGGATATTCAGGTTCTAAAGGGGTGTTAAGGGGGTAGACCTGCATTTCATTGAACAGCAATATCTCACGATTGGTTTCATTGGGGGATGTGATACTCGGCACGTAAACTCATCCTTAACAAGAAGTTCCGTGAAGAACTATACAGCCTATTTTCATATATCCTACTTATGTTAATTGCCACTATCAACATACACAATTCCTGTTTGATTGCTGTAATAGATTCGTAGATATTAAGAACCGACTAAATATTTCGGATGGTCGCCATGATGGATTTTATATATGTAGGTCCTAGAGTTATGTACTGTTACATGCAGATAATTGTGAACATGTAGTATTCAAACTTCAATCGCTTAATTAGGACACAAGAAAAAACAAGGAGATTTAAAAAATTTTCACAGCTGCCATCTTGAGGTTATGGAAACAATTGAAATAAATTAGATGCCAGTGGATTAACATTCGTATAAGGATATACTGTACCAAGTTTCACTGCACTCGGATGGTTAAATTGCGAGAAACGTCCATGTAAATATTTATAATTCGCGTCACCGCCATGTTGGATTTGTGATCACCAGGTTATTTAAAGTCCTATAGGTGAACTTAAGTTCATAGCCCCTATGAACATTAAAAAAGGCAGTTTGATTGCTAAAATAGATTCGTAGATATTCAGTATCGTCTAAATATTTCGGATGGTCGCCATGTTGGATTGTTAAATGTATAGGCTATAGAGTCATGTACCATTAAAGGAAAATTATTGCGCAGGTTCATTATTCAAACTTTCACTTCGATCGCATGACTACATCAAAAGAAATAAAAACTTAATTTTAAAATTCGCACTGCCGCCATCTTGAGGTTATGTAAACAATTGAACTAAATTAGATACCAGTGGATTACAATGTGTATAAATATTTCCTGTACCAGGTTTCAGTGCGCTTGGAACATTAAATCGCGAGAAAGGTCTATTTAACTTTTTCAAATTCGCTTGGCCGCCATGTTCGTTTTGTAGTTAACCGGTTTTTGAAAGTCTTATAGATAGACTTCCAGTAGTGCCCTTTATCTCCGTACAAAATTTTAGGGAGATACCGCTAATAGTTTCAGAGATATAGAATGCCGGTGAAATATTTCGCACATCCGCCATCTTGTGATTATGTAAACAATTGAACGAAGTTAGATGTCTGTGCCTTACAATGTATATAAACATATACTGTACCAAGTTTCATTGCGTTTGCTTGGTCAAATCACGAGAAACGTCTATTTAAATGTCGCAAATTCGCTTGGCCTCCATGTTGGTTTTGTAGTAACCAGGTTTTCAAAAGTCACATAAGTGAACTTATAGTAGTTCCCTCTATCACCATAGAAAATGTCAGGAAAATATCGGCAATAGTTTCGGAGATATTGAATGCTGGTGAAATATTTCGCACAGCCGCCATGTTGGATTGGTGAGTCGTAACAAAATTTGAAGGGCATGGTCGAGGTCGCCGGGAATAGTGCTATGAACTTTCCGAGTTTCATTGAAATCGCTCCAGCCGTTTAGATTTTATTAGGGGGGGACACACACACGAATCACACACACACGCACACACACACACACACACACGCACACACACACGGACAAAAGGTGATCTCATAAGCCTATTTTTTCAAAATTGAAAATAGGCTAAAAATAAGAAGACACGAGTCGGAGGGTTTTTCGATGTGGTGTATATTATGAGGTGAAAGGGGTGAAAAGTAGGGATTGAAATATTCCTAACGGAGCGTGTATCTCTTAAACGACATAGGTGAGGAGTTTGAAACTCAGCGGAAAACAATCAGCATACAATATACGTAAATATGTGTTTGACCGTTTATTCATAAATCCAATTTAAGGGGCCCATGGGGAGGGGTGAAATTCTGGGGGACAGGGACAGGAAGAAAGTGTCCTAACTGATTGACTGACTCACTCACTCATCAAACTCAGGGGAAAAAAAACTGCTTTAAAGTAAGTAAATAGCTGTTCGAAAGTTTTTTTATTAAATCAAATTTATGGGGTTCATGGGGAGGGGTGAAACTCTGAAAAAAGAAAATTGAAAGATAATGTCCTGACTCACTCACTCACTCACACACTCATCATCGCCCAGCCAAAATTATTGAAGTTAGAAACATGACAGTTTGGGGATATGTTCATTGTATGTCAAAACCGTCTACTAAGGGAGGATTTTCGGATATTCAGGTTCTGAAGGGGTCTTAAGGGGGTTAAACCTGCATTCCATTGATAACAATATCTCCCGATTGGTTTCATTGGGGGACATGATACACGACATATAAACTCATCATTAAAAAGGAAGAAGACACGTCTCTGAGGGGTTTTCGATGTGGTGTATATTATGAGGTGAAAGGGGTGAAAAGTAAGAATTGAGAGATTCCTAACGGAGCGTGTATCTCTTAAACGACATAGGCGAGGAGTTGGAAACTCAGCGGAAAAAATCAGCATAAAAAATAAGTAAATATGTGTTTGACCGTTTTTTTTTCATAAATCCAATTTAAGGGGCCCATGGGGATGGGTGAAATTCTGGGGGGGGGGGGAACAGGAAATAAAGTGTCCTAACTGATTGACTGACTGACTCACTCATCAAACTCAGGGGGGGGGGGGACTGCTTTAAAGTAAGTTAATAGCTGTTCGACAGTTTTTTTTGATCAATCATATTGAAGGGGTTCAGCGGGAGGGATGAAATTCTGAAGGGAAAAAATGAAAGAAAATGTCCTGACTCATTCACTCATGATCGCCCAGTCAAAAATATTTAAGTTGGAACCATGGCATTCTGGGGATATGTTCGTTGTATCTCAAAACCGTACACTAAGGGAGGATTTTTTGATATTCAGGCTCTAAAGGGGTCTTAAGGGGGTTAAACCTGCATTTCATTGAATAACAATATCTCACGAGTGGTTTCATTTGTGGATGTGATACTCGGCATATAAACTAATCATTAAAAATAAGCAGACATGTGTCTAAGGGTTTTTCGATGTGGTGTATTATTATGAGGTGAAAGGGGTGAAAATTGGGGGTTGAAGGATTCCTAACGGAGCGTGTAGGCATATCTCTTAAACGACATAGGCGAGAAATTTGAAACTCAGCGAAAAAAAAATCAGCAAAAAAATTAAGTAAATCGGTGTTCGACCGTTTTTTCATAAATTAATTTAAGGGGCCAATGGGGAGGGGTGAAATTCTGGGGGGGGGGGGGGGTAAAAGGAGAGAAAGTGACCTAACTGACTGACTAACTCACTCACTCATCAAACTCAGGGTAAAAAGACAGCTAAAAAAATAAGTTAATAGGTGTACAAGCGTTTTTTCATCAATCCAATTTAAGGGGCCCATGGGGAGGGGTGAAATTCTGGTAAAAATAATTGAAAGAAAATGTCCTGTCTGACTCACTCACTCATCACGCCCAGCGAAAACTATTAATGTTGGAAAAATGACATTTTGGGAATATGTTCGCTGTATGTCAAAACGTCAACTAAGGAATGATTTTTCTTTATTCGGGTTTTAAAGAGATGTTAAGGGGGTAAACGTGCATTTCATTTAATAACGATATCTCATGAGTTGTTTCTTTGGGGATGTGATATTCGGTATATAAACTAATCATTAAAAATAATCAGACATATATCTAAAGGTTTATCGATGTCGTGTATATTATGAGGTGAAAGGGGTGAAAATTGGGGATTGAGGGATTCTTAACGGAGCGTGTATCTCTTAAACGACATAGGCGAGAAGTTTGAAATTCGGCGGGATAAAACAGCTTAAAATACAAGTAAATATGTGTTCGACCGTTTTTTCATAAATCCAATTTAAGGGGCCCTTGGAGAGGGGTGAAATTCTGGGGGGATAAAACAGGAAAGAAAGTGTCCTAACTGATTGACTCACTCACTCATCAAACTCAGGGGGAAATCAGCTTTAAATAAGTAAATAGGTGTTCGACCGTTTGTTTCATAAATCCAATTGATGGGGTTCATGGGGAGGGGTGAAATTATCAAATATAAATGAAAGAAAATGTCCTGACTGACACACTCACTCATCATCGCCCAGCCAAAATTATTGAAGTTGGAAACATGAAATGTTGGGGATATGTTCGTTTTATTTCGAAAACGTCCACTAAGGTAAGAGTTTTGAATATTCAGGTTCTAAATAGGTGTTAAGGGGGTAAACGTGCATTTCATTGAATAATATCTCACGAGTGGTTTCATTTGGGGATTGATACTTGGCATATATACTAATAATTAAAAATAAGCTGACACATGTCTAATGGTTTTTCGATATAGTGTATATTATGAGGTGAAAGGGATGAAAAGTGGGGGTTGAAAGATTCTTAACGGAACGTGTATCTCTTAAACGACATAGGCGAGGAGTTTGAAACTCGGAGGAAATCAATCAGCTTAAAATAAATATATAAATGAATAAAATAAATAGGAGTTCGACCGTTTTTTCATAAATCCAATTTAAGGGGCCTATGGGGAGGGGTGAAATTCTGGAAGAAAAACGTCCACTAAGGAAGGATTTTTGGATGTTCACTCTCATCGACCAACCAAAACTATTAATGTTAGAAGAATGATATTTTGAGGATATGTTTGTTGTGTGTCGAAAACATCTACTAAGGAGGGATTTTTGGATATTCAGGTTCTAAAGGGGTGTTAACGGGGTTAAACCTGCATTTCATTGAATAACAATATGATACGACTATGACGCGAGCGAAGCGAGACTAAAAATGAGATGGTGTGTGTCTGTGTATTACTAAATCACGCAAGTACCACTGGTCCGATTTACATGAATTTTACATGGAAGTAGCAGATTTACCTGGTTAACATACAGGTTACTTTTGATTTCAATACTTTGCACTAATTAAAGATGGCGACCATTTTAGTGACGTCACTCTACCCTTTGGTTTTAAACTTTCATATTTCCATTTCAAATAAAAAGAGAACGCTAAGAAATAGCCAACTTTTGATGGCATGTACGAGGTTAAAAATTGCATTTTCTATGCGAAATGTATCTCCAATCGTTAGCGAGTAAAACCTAAATGTGTGCTATAAAACACGGTCAAGGCAGAGCGGTGTAGTTGGACAAAATGTTCCATCCTTAATCTCCCTCTGCGCAGCACCTCGCCTATCCCGTGTTTTAACTGTCACCTTCACATTTTAATTTATTTTTTCGACCCGTAGCGAAGCACGGGTACTTCAGCTAGTATATGCATATATATCAGTTTCTTGTGGACACGATAACTGCCGTAATTTTGCACCAATCACTTTAATGTTTTACATAATATGTAACCCCTTAAAAATCGGTCGAGTTCGTTAATGGGCAAAATTGGTTAAAGGGGGTGAAAATGGGGGGGGGGCTTTTTTTTTTTTTTTTTTTGAAAAAGTGAAATGTCGCTATAACTCTCTTAATACGTGAAATATCGAATCAATTCAAAGTTCATAATATTTGTCGGATAAGTGCCAAAAAATTATGTCAAATAGGTTTTTTGATAGCACCAACCATTGACCAAAGGGGTGGAAAAAAGTGTTTTTTTCGGGAAACATTAATCATATCTCTCTTAATAGGCACAATATCAAACCCGTACAAAATGGAAATATTCCCCTAATAATTACCTAAAACTTTGTCTGAAAGAATTTTTGATCTGACCTACCATTACGCCAAGGGATGAGAAAAATGATTTCGGAATTAAAGAACATGCCAAGTGCCATCAGAGGTTACCGTGACAACGCTTCTAAATTGATGAGGGATGAGCTATCAGAGGTTGCCAAGACAACGCCATTGCACGAGATCACATTCATTGTTCCATCTGACTGTGGGAAGCGGCTAACTGGTAGCATGCTGAACTTATATGCCCAAGGTCGCTGGTTCAAAGCCGGCCAAAGTCGTCGGATTTTCTAAGAGCGCTAAAAATCCCTCAGCATGTTTTCCTTTGGAGGAGAAGTTCCAACGTTCGCTGCAAGTTGCTGGTTGCGGTGGCATCTAGTAGCTAAGTTCACAGCTATGTGTTTCACGTTAGTATATGGTACAAAATTAGGAACTACTACTTAAAATTGACCTCTGCAGACCTTACCTGAATTACAGACTAACACAGTCATCACAATTAACACCGTTTGTCAGATTCTACACACCCGGGGTTACATGACCACGTTGTCGCAGCCCCTAAACTGAGGAACCAACAAAAATCTCTGCGGGAGATAAAATTTTGCGAGAAGAAGTAACAGACTGTCAGATAGTTACACATCAGTTCCAAACCTTGCATAAGGACAGTGTGATCACAAGTATAAAAATGAACCCCGAATGACAAGAAGGTTACCATCCCCATAAGACAATAAAATGATAAAAATATGCATACAAAAACGAAAAAAAGTTGATTTTTAACCTCTAAATGGAAAATACTTTCTTGCAATCAATGAGGTCTGATCCTGCTACGAAAACCTGCATGTTTTGCCTATTATAGCCAATCCCCTAGTTTGCCCGGTGAAATCTACCTCCGCCTTCCGGCGTGCCGAGAGGATTTTTTTAAGAGCGTTAGAAATCTTTCAGTATGCCTTCCTTCGGAGGGGGAGTAAATCCGGCGGTCGCATGTTATAGATTTATGGCATGTAGTGAAGGTAAACATTTCTAGGTTAGATTTCGTTGAAACTCTATATCAAAGTTCCAACGTTCAACTACTAGGTATCAGTTACATCTAGTAGCGAAAGTTGGAACTACTAGAAGTTGAACGGAACTTGTAGCTCACCATTCCAAGTCAAGAAATCCCATCTTCCTGAGTTGCCGCCAAGCAATACTCATTCCCTTTCTTCCCCCTGCAGCCACATAATTAATTAATAATCATTAATTAATTATTAATTTAAACCAGCTCGTCAATTGTCGCAGCCCCTCTGCACAAAAACTGGAAACCTTTGACGACTGGTACTTTCTCTCTTGGGCGAAGCCGAAATCTACGTTCCCCTAGGTCTGCCAAGCATTTGACCAATCATTCACACTTCATTATTACACTCACTTAACGACTCACCACTTTCAAACATGAACACTTCCCGCAAACACAACCCTGAAGAGTACGATCCAGCGGATCCCGCCTGGGATACCTTCAGGGACACACCTACAACCACTAGGTCATCCGCTAGGTCATCCACTAGGTCATCTACTCGTAAAAACTGGATGCACGAGATAGATACATCAGCGAATCTGTATGCTGTCAATCCTAAAATGGACCCTCCCCACTGGACCTCTATGCATATGATTCACCCGCCTAAAAACATTCATCCACAAACTCTCAGACATGCCATCTGCCAAATACTTGCGCCCCATTTTAGGGTTATTTCATGCATAGAAGAAACACATCAACACTACATCACAATCATCCCAACAAATGAGCGATACCTCCATACCCTAAGTATAGCGCTTCTGCAACACCCAGCCGTTCCCCAGCATTTTCAGGTGTGCCCCTATCCTACCGATTCACAAAATAAGCACACTCAAACTGAAATCCAGGAGATCAGTGAGGTGCAATCTACCCAAACCATTCCAATTCCACCTCCCATGCCTAAATATCCTTCATCCAAGCAGACCCAAACAACTCACTCTCTATCCATAGCTCCAGTTCAAACAATCTCCGTCACCCCAGTTAAAATCACTATTGACAAACCTAAACTCACTCCCCATACTGAAACCGCCTCTCCCACTAGCCACCCCATCTCTCACGCCACTGACCCTGAGCCAGATAGCCCTATCATATCCGCAAATCCTACAGAACACCAGCATTCCACATCAGAACAAGCGTCGCGCAAACTCAAATCCCGCAAGAACCCTAACACAGCAACTAGGGCGCTGCGACGCCGTCCACCGATCACACAACATTCCTCACTCATATTCCAGTGCTACAAATGTCTGCGCTTGAACCACGACGCCGCAAATTGCAGGCATGCTACCCGCTGTAATAGGTGTGGCGGTAATCATCGTCACACAGATTGCAAGGTGCATAAGGACAGTCCCACGTGTGTAAACTGTGGGGGCAATCACGCGGCAAGTTATGGAGGCTGTCAATATATAAAAGACGCCATCAAGCGAAGACAGAGAGCACTAACCAGGCATCGAACCAGTCCCAACATACCATCGCTACTCTCACTAAACACAGTCCCCCCTTCAGTCCAACCTGCCACTACACTCTCACAACATACTAATTCAGCCCTTGCACAGCTACTACAGCTCCTCTCCCAACTCTCAGCCATCTCACTTACATAGACACTCAGTCCAAACCGAACACAGGACTCTGGGATCGCTAGGCGCCTGCCTGGGAACTGGGCCCAAAACCGGTCGCCTGGGATGGAGCTTGGCGGACCGGAAAACACAATACAAACCGGACATTTACATATCACAGTTAACAATAACCTAAAACATATTCCCACAACCCAAAATCACTCTCAAAACAATATCACAGGTTACAAGTACTCAAAGGCTATCTGACAGTTTCCGCAGCCGAACACAGGACCTGTCAGCTCGTGTCAGCTCGTGGCGGGCCTGCCTGGGGATTAGGCGAAAGCCTGTCCATCGGGGTGGCGCGCCGCGGGCTGACGGGTCATTCTTTAGTTCATACTCACCCTAATGTATTTTTTCCGAAACCCAAAATCAATTTATTAACTTCGATTATGCTTGAATTTTTAAACTTTTAACACGTTTCAGAAACACAAAAATTTACATATTCACTTATAAACAGCTCAGAGACTGCGGAACTCGGATAGCCAATCACAGGCTTGGATTACAACGTCCGACTAACTTTTTCAACCAAATACCAATATATCCGAACAAAACCTACACTACATTATAGCTGCACTTCCAAAATACACTTTTCGAACAAAAATTTAAAAAATTCACCATCAGGAACACCAAAAAACGGACCAAAACCAATTCACCAATCACAGCACAGTATAGACGCCCGCTCAGCCGGCATTTTCAAATACAGCCAATCACAGCCCAGTAAACTCACAGCCCTTACAAATCATTCATAAAATCATTAATTCATCATTATTCCCAAATAGCGAGGCTTATATATTATTATTATTTTTTTTTTTAACAAATTAACCTACTACAGGTCTTTTCAACAGTTTCATACTATCAAACGCCAACCCACTAGAGGTCTGTCTTCCTTCCTTAAGCTAAAACGTAACTTTTCAAATCATTTGATTATTATTATTATTACTAAGCTGAAGCTATTGCAACGCCGGCCATGGCGCACGTTTTTACATATAAAGCCAGAACACCAGGCTAGTAAACAGAGCTCGACTCCTATGACAACTGTTTATTCCCCGAAAACTAAAATTAAATTAACAAATCTTTTATTTTATTCCATGTCCTCGGACACTCCTGGCACTAAAAGCCATACGATAAATAAAAAAGGTATTAATAGATATTGAAATAAATAGTTCTATTTCGGGCTATCTCACGGCAGGAGTATCACACTTTATTAAGATGTGGTCGCACCTTTGACATCCTTCCAACCCCCCTTGTAATCTGTACAAATAATAATCACGGACTGGAAATCATATGGCCATATCTGACAAAAAGTGACCTCAAGGTGATTGAGCAGGTTAAATCCACCTTCATAAAGAAGCTATTGTGTGTGTCTAAATGCACTCCATCTAGGCTCACGTACGAATTGGCTAGAGAACCTTTCTTTATAGAGGGTCATTATCTATGTGCGCGCGAGTAAACACGGCAAGCTAAGCCGGCTGTGACTGGCGCAGATCGAGGGCGCGTGTACGCGGTTCAGCCGCTGGTTTGAGCGCTCCGCTGACTCATATCGTTAGTTCATACGTGTTTTTTTCATTCATATGAACGTGTATCTGCAAAGCTTAGACGTTTGTGTTGCTCGTTTACTGAGTATTGTGATTACTGTGATTGTTGGTCATGCCTAGACACCAATTCACATTACGCGAACGTGTGTACATCCGTAATTCGTATATGAAAAGCAGAAAATCTTGTTCTGAAACGAGACGAAAATTTCGAATCAAGTTTCCAGGAAGACCTGTGCCTAATGCCAGTACGATTAGGAGGCTCGCTAAACGATTCAAGGAAACAAGCTCCGTAAATAATAAAAGAGTTGACAGGCATTCATTCATGAGAAGATGTCAGGTGTGTGTTACAAGAGAGGGAGGACATTTTCAGCATCGCCTATGAGCACTGTAAGTACACATTATTGAACACGTTTGCTAAAAGTGTGAAAGTGCTCGCCATTGCCGGCTGAACCGGGTACGCGCGCCCGCGATCTGCCTTAGTCATAGCCGGATTAGCTTGCCGTGCTTACTCGCGCGCACATAGATAATGACCCTGCAGACGAATTAAGGATGGGGATGCTGCTCCCATCAACTGGAATCTTCCAGGCCTTATTGTTGGAGTTACAATCCAAGAAGTGAGAAATATGGTAAGACTAGCGGACCCGTGCGAGAAATCTCGCATGTTCATAAACCACACTTTCCCCAATAGCTTGATAATGAGACATTTAAGGAGAGAGGTTGTTATGTTTCTATTTCAACCAAATGATTATAGAACACTATTTACATTTCAGGATACCGACAGTAGTGGCTAGGCTGGCTAAAGCTCAGCATTAGGTCAAGGGGCCAAGCTCTCTGCTGACTCGGTAGACGCGTGAGTTCGAGCCCCACCGTCAGCCGTCCTTGAAATGGTTTTCTGTGGTTTCCCCATTTTCAACACCAAGCAAATGCTGGGACGGTATCTTCTGACAGGCCACGGCCGCTTCATTCCACATCCTTGCCCAGTTTCATTCACCAACATTCATTTCATCTCTCATTAACTCCTCTCATGAGGTTGGCGTCAGGAAGGGCATCCGGCCGTAAAAATCATCGCCACAAAGACTTCCATCGCATCTCATCCCCGACCCCGTTGGAAAACGGGAATAATAAGGGGTAGACATACATTTACATTTCAGGATAAAGGAAAGACCTCAGAATGTTAATATGACATGAAACAGGCGTCACAGTGGCCCGTGGACAATAATTATGGAGCGTATTTTCCTACATCAACGATGTTTGCAAATCGCACATTTCGTACAATTTTTTTAAAGTCATTTTTTAAAGAAATTATAGATATTTATGAAATTATAGTGCAATAAGTCACTACTAATGTCTATTCTCTTTCATTTGAAGGCTCATTTGTCACGATCGGTTGCTTGTGGGCGCCGCAGGAGGGATGCATACTACTAAAATAATATCTATGATTTTTATAGGACGGGAGCAATGTACAACCAAGAATGGATGAGGGAAGTGACTCAGAATTAATATTCACAGACGGATTCAATTGTTCTTGTGTAATTTGTGAGTCAATGCGGATACATTTTCTATTAACCAGTATGTTTAATATTTCAACGCTTTTAAAACTCTAGTAACAGATTATCCATAATTATGTGAGCCAGTATCAGCGCATGCCTTAATTCTCAGGGTAGGGAAACCCAACATGTTCAAAACTAAGAAAACACAATTAATGCAAGCCACTGCCATTTCAGGGGTAGGTGCATGATTGTTGAAACACGATGTCACTAGCATTCGGTAATGATCGTAACCGATCGGAGCAGCAGGTTGAATTTCAACATGCCGGCTCCAGATTTACTGTACAGTATATGCATGCGTGGATTATGGTACAAAACTGTGATGTTTGTCGTATGCTCATTCAAGGGCCAAGCACTCAGCAACTAGTCGACTAGGCAAGCTCTAAGTTCGCCTGTTGTTACGAAGCTTGTGTCGCCTTCAGTGGGTTGGCGAAAATATACGGGGATCGCAAACTGACAGATTTTCTTGAGAGGTTACAATTTGAAACCTTCTGAAGGAAAAATACCCTTCAAAGAATGTAAATTATGTAAATTATGAAAATTAATTCATAAATATAGTTGTTGTTGTTGTTGCTTATTTTAGGGGCTGCAACATCGTGGTCATATATCCCCGGATATTTCTGTGTGTGGAATTTGTGTGATAACCTGTGATATTGTGATGGCTTTAGTAGTGTGTGCATTTGTAAATTTGGGATAGGATTGGCAAAGAGGAGGTCGTGGCCTCAAGTTAGGAACCATCCCAGCATTTGCCTGGAGTAGAAGTGGGGAGAGCACGGTAAAACACTCCCATAATGGCTGTGGTGAGAATCGAACATTCCACTTCTCAGTTTTGCCTCTCGAGACTGATTGTACCTTGCTCCAGCTATCACACCAGAATTGAAATTTTCTGGCAGAACAGGGAATTAAACCCGGAACTCCGGGGCGACAGCCAAGAACCCTAGCCGCTGCACTACGAGTTGGTCTCAGAAATATACGCGTAGATTTAGGGAGAAAATATTCAATATGAGTATAAATAACGTGATGCATTGTCTTTGGCGAATTGTCCCCAACATAAATAAATAAATAAATAAATCTCTACTTAGTATAAAACAAAGTCCCTGATTCTTGGATGTCACGGGTAATCTCGAGAACCACTGGAAGGATTTTGATGCGGTTTTCACCATTCTGTGAAGGATATCTCGAGAAAGGTTTCTGTAGAAAATTATTTATGATTAAAGGAAGCCAAGAAGTAACGATTCCAGTGAAAAAGTCGAAAAAAACTGGCGTCCGTGCGCTTTTTAAACTTAAAATGGGCAAACCGTTAAAAATATCAATATACTATGATTGAAAGAATTGTTCAGATCTACAACAACCGTTACCTGGACAATTCTGTACGCTGATGACGTTATGTTGGCCGCTCAAAACAAGCTGGATCTCCAACATCAAGTCCAGGAATGGAGTGATCGTTTAAGTCAATATGGCCTGCGGCTTAACAAAGCTAAAACAGAATATATGACAACGGATGCTGGAGAAATCGGAACAATCCAAGTCGACGGCGATGATCTGCCTCGAACGACAAAATTTAAGTATCTTGGCTCTTCGATAACTGTTGAAGGTCGTCTCACCGAGGAGGTCAACATAAGAATTAATGCTGCGTGGATGAAGTGGCGAACAACGACAGGTGTCATGTGCGATCGCCAGATGAAAGACCACCTAAAATCGAAGATTTACCGCACTGTCATTCGTCCCGTAGCGCTTTATAGTACCGAATGTTGGCCGACCACGAAGGAAGCAGAACGTCGGCTAAATGTCATGGAGACCAAGATGCTTAGATGGACAGCCGCATTACTAGGTTGGATCACATCCCCAATCAAAGAATAAGGGAACGATTTGGTATCGCAGCAATCAGTAACAAAATGCGTGAGGGTCGTCTGCGATGGTTTGGGCATGTGCTACGGTCAGGAGCGGACACCATTGCAAAACAGGGCTACACACTGGAGGTCACCGGGAAAAGACCAAAGGGGCGGCCGAGACAACGTTGGCCGATACACTGCACAGGGATTTGAAAGGCGTCAACCTTCATCCGGACATGGCCCATGACCGAGAAAAGTGGAGACAGCGGATTCAAATAGCGGACCCTGCCACGAGGTGGGACAAACGCTAAAGCAAAAGAGGAAGAAGAAGAAAGAATTGTTCAGCAGTAAAAGTTCCACAAAAAAAAAATCTATGGGAGCATATCTCTATCTTCAATACATCGCCCACTAGAGGTATTTTTAATTTCTTCCAACAATCTTCATTCAATTACAGTAGATAGTCATTTATCCGGACGTCAAACAACCGGAACGTCAACTATCCGGACGAGCAAAAGAAAAAAAAAGACGGAGCAGCACGCGCTCACTACAGCAGTGAGTCGGTTCTCGTTTTCAACTGTTGTCTCTGTTGTCTCCTTCCGTTTGTTTACTATATAATGTTTCAATGTGTTACAGTATATGAGTGTGTGTAGGCCTACTGTACTGTGCTGTACAGTACTGTATTAGGTTGTGAAAATGGCTTCTACGAGTGACAAAAGAGAAAAACGAAATCGCAATGTTTTATCCATTGAGAAGAAGATCATTAATAAACTGGAGAAAGGCGAGAGTGTGCAGTTTCTAATGAAAACTTAGTGTTGGAAAATCCACAATTTAAGATAAAAAAAAAGGAAAGGTGAAATTTTGAATTATGTATCGAAGTTAGATAGTGAAGAAGGGTCTTAAAAGGGTAGAACCACGAGATCAGCTACGGATAAAAATTGGAAAAAGCGGTGTACTTATGTTTTATTCATACAAGAAGTTAGGGAGATCCCATTTCTGGGCCTTTGTTATGTGAGAAAGCGTGGCAGCTGACTGAGAAGCTTGGTGGTTATTACCATAATGTACTGTGCATATTTTTTCCTATGAAATAAACGCATGTTTGTTTATCCGGAAAAATCGTTATCCGGAGCACTTTCGGTCCCAATTAGTCCGGATAAACGACGCTCTACTGTACTAGCTTCGAGACAGTTTACGAGCTAGTTGGCTGGCGAGCGAGCTTATCACCCCAGACACTGTTCAATCGTGTCAAGTTAAGACTTCAGAGAAGAGAGGATATGTTTGGAGTTTCCCTGGATGCAACTCAGCTATTCTGTGAAATTTTCGTTCCGCAAAATACACAGTATAAATACAAGTTAAGATTGGACGGAAGGGGGATTTGTGTTTCATGCACCTCGACATTCTTAAATTACGTCTGACAAGAATTCGTTGCACATGCATCTCCATGATAATATAATTAATAGTCCAGTCAGTGATTTTAACCCACCATGCTGGGACGTAAAACGGATATAGGTCGTAGTTCATTGACATCGAAAATAAAAGCGCTTATTACGTAATGCATTCATAACTGTTCCCGGGCGAAGCCAGGGCGGGTTGCTAGAAAATAAATAAAAAGATAATTAATTATACCTTATGAAGCCAGGGTGCGTATGGGTTGAGCTTTTGCCAATACAGCGAGTCATTAAACAGACCCAGTAATAGCTGGTGACAAAGAATGACTGCCTATGAACATGATACAAAAATGACTATCCAGTGTAAACAACAATTACAGGAGAGACAATGAAGTCATCATAATTCCAACGGATTATTACGTTGACTGAACAATGGGGGGATATCATTTGATTCATGAAGCTCATCCAGTTTTCATGCATAATACAGCAGAATAATTAGTATTGAAGAACATGTGAAATAGCATAATGCATCCATCAAATTGCAAATATCAAACGCGTGGGGGTACTGAACTAATGACTGCTATGGCAACTTCACAAAAGGCTTCCTGTATTATCGTGTGAATGTGATTTTAAATTCACTTCACTAGCTCACTGTTACCGGCAGTTTCATTATCGCCATCACTCCTATTGTATCCTTTGTTTGCTAGTATTCTTATTCCTAGAGAGAAAGCTATACTCTATATTTCGAAAGAGGGAATGTGCCAGATACGGCGGGAACATATAGCAGCGTTGCTGAATCAGCTGATTCGAGAAACACACAGGTCTAGACTTCGGACCTTGTACATTCAAATAGACTGCGTAAGTAAAATTATGTTTTCCTCCCGATGGGAAATTAGGAGAAATGAATCGGTCGGAGCTGGAAGCATTCAGCAAACAAATAGTTCCGTGAAGAACTAAACAGCCTATTTTCATATATCCTACTCATGTTGATTGCCTCAATCAACATACAAAATTTCAGTTTAATTGATGTGATAGATTCGTAGATATTGAGAACCGTCTAAATATTTCAGATGGTCGCCAGGTTGGTTTTTAGCCTACTTTCGATTTTTGCAAAAAATGAAAGTAGACTTATGAGATCACTACAGGGCCAAATATTGTGTGTCTGTCTGTGTGTGTGTATGTGTGTGTGTGAGTCTCTCTGTGTGTGTGTGTGTGAGTGTGTGTACTCTGAATGTCTGTCCCCCCCCCCTATCAATTCGAACACGGTGAAACCGAATTGAACGAAATTTGGTACAGAGGTAGAACAAGCAAAGGGCACCTCAGTGTCATGTTTTATATCGCCGCCATCTTTACCAAAACTGAATGGCGGCCACTCAAACGTTCAAAACGTAAAATCAAATAGCGACTAACCAAATTATCCGATCTCTACCAAATTTGGTAATAACATACCTTCATATAGGACGCGTCTTGTGACCAAACTACAAGGTCATCCGCCGTACCATTTCAGGATGGCGGCCGTGCGAATTATGCAAACTTTATAATCCATATCATGGGACCCACCAGTTCCGATTATCGAGCCGAGAATCGATTTAACTGTTCTAAAGGAAGAGGCACGTTCAAAATTAAAAGTTTATTTTGTAATACTATAGTGCAGAAGTGATTTTAAAAAGCTGAGCCGTCTCGGTAAGAAGACAAGATGGCAGCGGATATCTTGTGCCTGACTTATATTTCACTAATTTGAGTATTGCATGCAATATAGCGTACTGATACAAAATAAATAAACTTTGTATGAAATGCTTTATATATAAATAATATACTCCACTGATGAAATCGTTAGGTCTAAATCATTATTTGCTAACAAGTTCTATGTAAGTCATTTTATATAGACCAATGTTTGTTGGCACAAATGGCTCCGTGGTAAAGCGTTGGTCTATCATTCATGTGCCTATGGTTCAAACCCCATCGGAGTTAGGTTTATTGCTTGAAATTTTACATATTTGTTGCTTTGTAATGACTCAGACGTTTTAAAATTAAGCGTTATATTGTGCATATTACGGTGCAAAACATATATTTAATTAAAACATAATTCGCCAGCAGATTTGCTCGAGACATCTAGCAGCCAAAAAGGTAACTGCTCGCCGGCCTACTTATTAACTTCCCGATTTTATTGAAAAGTTTCTTCTTATGGCCGCTAGAATGCACTCGCCCTGTTAGGATTATATATATATATTTTTAGCCTACTTTCGATTTTTGCAAAAAATGAAAGTAGACTTATGAGATCAACACAGGGCGAAAAATTGTGTGTCTGTCTGTGTGTGTATATGTGTGTGTGTGTGTGTGTGTGTGTGTGAGTGTGTGTACTCTGAATGTCTGTCCCCCCCTATCAATTCGTACATGGTGAAACCGAATTGAACGAAATTTGGTACAGAGGTAGCACTAGCAAAGGGCACCTCAGTGTCATATTTTATATCGCCGTCATCTTTACCAAAACTGAATGGCGGCCACTCAAACGTTCAAAACATAAACTCAAATTACGGCTAAACTAATCATCCGATCTCTACCAAATTTGGTGACAACATACCTTTATATTGGACGCGTCTTTCACCGAAACTTCAAGGTCATCGGCCTTGCCATTTCAGGATGGCGGCCGTGTGAATCATGCAACCATTATAAACAATAGCTTAAGACCTACCAATTCCGATTATTGAGCCTAGGGTGGTTTAAGCTATCCTGAAGGTCGTGATCCGTTATTTATTATAATTTAATATTATAATATTATACTGTATGATTGGCTTAAAAGAGCGGAGCCGTCTGTGCCACACGACAAGATGGCATCTGTCCTCATGAGCCTGTCTTATATTACAGTAGTTTTAGTATGTTATATGTGATATACCCTACTGATACAATAATATAAACTTTGTATGAAATGATCTATAATGAAGTTGTACTGCAGTGAAGAAATCGTTTATTTCAAGTCATTATTTGCCAACAGGTTGCATCTAATATATCAGTTAAGAACACCATGACGTTAAGGATATAGTTAGCTCCGGGCTAGCGTGTTAGTCTGTCACGCAGTTGACTGGGGATCGAATACTGCTACAGTTGACCATTTTTTTCTTGAATTCTTTTGCAAATGATGTGCACAAGTTCTTACCACAGATACTGAATAAAATGTCATTTAGCTCAAAGGGGAGGCTAATGTAAACACTCGTTTATTAATAAAATCACAGTCCCAGCATTGCACATAAACAGAAGACATTAGGAAAAGGAGAATAGAAGAACTAGATACACGTTGTCTTCAACTAGAGGCGGTTCTAGCCCTGGGCCGGGGGGGGGGGGGGGGGGGGCGCCCCCCCCCCAGTTTTAGTGAAATAATTATTTTAAAATTCCTTGGTTACTAAATAAATTGATAATTTACAGATATAATTTATCTGATATAAAACAAACTAATGCATTTAATTAAGTTAATTTTTCTTTCAATTTCAAAATTTATTTATTTTATTATATGTTATTTAAACACACAATTGAAATCGTGTATAAATATAATATTTGTAAAATGCGTAGTGCATACACCAAGAGTATTAAACCCTTTTCCCAACTTTATGACATGCAAGTTCAGAAGTTTCCAATTTAGAGAAACCTCCATGCGATACAAGTGCATCGATATCTCCCCAACTCTGTGACAAAAATGTTAGTGCAACTGTTTCTAATATAGACGAACCAGTACCATTTTATATCAGTGCATCGATCTATGATGGTCCATGCCAACCCCGTAAATCAGTTTATAAACAAACGTTACTATACAATAAGAACAGAAGTTTTAACAGTAAATGGTTTGATAGGTATACATTTATTGAATACTCTGAGAACAAAGATGCTGTTTTCTGTGTCGTCATTTCGTTCAATCTGATTCAAGCAATGCTGAACATGTTTTCAGTATAACTGGATTTTGCAATTGGAAAAGAATATGAGAAAAACGTGCAAAGCATGCTGATAGTGAATGTTATAAATCTTCAATAGTAAAGTGAAACGGTTTTCTGGTAAGTGAACATAGAAACACAGTGATTTCGAAGCTAAGCGAGAAACCTCTGGTTATATTGCGTAACCGCTCAGCTGTGGCAACAATGGCCCGAGTCGCATTACTTTGTGCTCGGCAAGACATTGGGCTTAGAGGTCATCGCCAAACAGTTTCGGACGATGACAGTGTTAATAATAAAGGGAATTTTGATGAAATTTTAAATGTAATTAAACTAGAAAGTGAATGCACAAGTAAACAGTCTATCAAAGAATGCAACTTACTCATCTAAAGATTCTCAAAATGAATTTCTTGATATCTCAGCTAATAAAATAGTTGAACATATTGGAGGAGAGACGAAAAAATATAACAATGGTTATGTTTCCTTAATCCTGGATGAAGTTAGAGTTGTTAGTAAAGTGGAACAGATGTCCGTATGTTGCAGATATGTAGGACAAAATTCTATAGAGGAGCGTTTCATTGGTTTTATACATTTGTCTCAACTGAATGCTGAAAGTATAGCTAATTCAGCTTTAGAGTACCTTGTTTCAGTGGATTTCGATCCATGTAAGTGCATTGGACAAGCATATGATGGAGCCACGCTTCTGTCAGGGAAGATAAACGGTGTGCAGCGTTTATTGCGACAGAAGGTCAATAACCCGTGTGTTTACGTGCATTGTTATGCACTTCGCTTAAATTTAGTTTTGGTGGACGTTTCAAAGCCAGTTTGTAGACGTGGTAGGGGACACTTTTGGTTTACTGGAAGCAATTTATGCTTTTCAGTCTGTATCTACTGTAAGACACCAAAAGTTTGTTGAGATACAGAGTGATCTTCATCCAGGAGAACGTGTTTTAGAGATACCTCTTCAAAGTGACACGTTATGGGTATGTAAATATAGAGGAGTAATGTATTTTCAGAAACGTTTTGCTTCAGTTAAAGCAGCTCTGGAGTATTTTTCAAAGTCAGTTAACAAGAAAGAGGCCGCAGAAGCAAAAGGTTTGTTGAAACAGCTTTGTAAAGTGAAGGTGATGTTTGTGTTACAAATCTTTTCTGATATTCTCGAGCTTGCCAATGGAGCCTCTATGTTCTTACAACAAAAACATGTGGACTTCGGAGGGGCACATAGATTGATCTATGGTATTGTAAAATCGTTGAAAAAAACCGAAATGATTATTATTTTAAGGAACTATGGGCGGTTACATGTGACTCTGTCCAGTCGTTAGGCGTGAAAGTTTATAAGCAATCTAGAGTATCAAGTATTCTAAAGAACTATTCAGACTACGTTTTATTAATTCCAGTCCCTGCGGAGAAAGAAGAGGAAAATGTCACATTATCAGAGACATGTAAAATAAATCTTTTTGAAATATTAGACAACATGGTAGAAGAGTTACTGCGTAGATTTACTGAAATTGATTTTGTGTGCAGTGCAATGGATGCCTGTAACCCAAGAAGTGAAAACTTTTTAAATTTTGAATATATATATATTCTCACGTTCTGTGAAAAGTATAATCTAATCTTCACAGACCGTAAGGTGCTACAGACTGAAATCAGTTTAGCTAAGAATGTATTTAGAGGCAAATATCCAAACACTTCCTCATTCTTTTTTTCTGAACTTCTGAAAATGGAAGTTGCTTTTCCATAGCTACTATTATTTTTCAAGTTGATGCTGACTCTTCCTGTGTCATCTGCTTCGGCTGAGCGCAGTTTCTCTGTCGTGAAACGAATAAAATCCTATTTAAGAGCAACAATGGCAACAAAGAGGCTTTCCAATCTCGCAATTCTTTCAATTGAAAGAGAATTAAGTGGAAAATTACTTCACGACCCTTCTGGTATAGTGAACCAGTTTGTCCAGAATAGAAACAGAAGAATAAATTTATGTGACAGTGAAATATGCTATTGTTTACCAATGATAGTTTTTAGCCTACTATTCTCATTTTGCAAAAATGAGGAAAAAGTAGACTAATGAGATCGATCCGAGAAAATGTCTGCCCCCCCCAGATTTAAGCTTCTAGAACCGCCACTGTCTTCAACCACAGCCTTCTTAATGTCTCTGTACGGTGTTGTCCTCTTGTGGGTTATGTGGGTAATATTGTTCCAAACATACGGCTGTGTAAATACCTGGCCTTCTGAAGTATGGCAATTTTGTAATACTGGTAGTTCAAATATTAGCCACGATCGCGCTCCGATTACCTTTAGACACTGCCAGCAGGATCACCTCCCTCCTGGCTACTTTAAACTGCCTGCTCAATGAACACCCAGAGCGTACAAGATTAGTACATTATGCAACGAGCCTATAATGGCCATAATTAAGACACGAGTAGTTTATAAAACGAGCGTATGCGAGTTTTATAATTTCCATTTTTTTTATTTTAGTCGTTAACCCTCCAGGTTGGTGGAACCCACAGACTCAGCGAGGGAACTCACCACTACCGTCTCTACGGGCAGTGTCCTAGAGCTGGGAACATCGAATCGGAAGGGATACAACTGGTGAGGTGGGATCGGCACCTCGCCCAGGCAGCCTCACCTGCAAAGCGAACAGGGGCCTCATGAGGGAAGGTAAGGGATGGTGAGGATGGATAGGCAAGGAAGAGGGAAGGAGGTGGCCGTGGCCTTGAAGAAGGTACCATCCCGGCATTTGCCCGAAGACGAAGTGGGAAACCACGGAAAACCACTTCGAGGATGGCTGAGGGGGAATCGAACCCCCTCTACTCATTTGGGCCACCCGAGGCTGAGTAGACCCCGTTTCAGTCCTCGTACCACTTTTTCAAATTTCGTGACAGAGCCGGGAATCGAACCCAGGACCTCCGGGGCGGCAGCTATAATTTCCATACGAGTGTTTTAATTACCATTATAGGGGAGTTGCATACGACGATAATTATAACTTTATTATATGTTTTAACATAAATATTCATAAATATCAGTTCAGTCACTAGACTGTTGTGATCGGGTGCTGCGGTGGGTAGTATATCTCTGTTTCCTAAGCTCTCTGGACAACCGACGCATGCGCTCTGTGTGCTTCAATGCCATATATTCAGATTGTGCTCCAGTATTCAGTAAAACTGTCACCGAAGTCGTTTCAAAACCACGCGCTGTGTAGAAATTGATTATGGGGATATTAAGGTACAGTGCCATTTCTTGTCTCAGTTTATTTACGGGAACATATGGACGGTGCAATTTCGGTAATTTATATAGACATGTTGGATTTTGAACGCATGCGCGAAGGTATCCTTATCTAATTGGTCACAGAACTGTTTCTTGAGCTCTGATTGGTGGGAGAAACTGTTTCATAATGAAAAATAGTGTTATAATGAGCCTAATTATGATACAGTTTTCTGACACATAATAGTTAGGGTCGAACATAAAAATATTAATTCACTGCTAGGTCGCTGCACCAACCTACTGTGATCGGCGCGGAATTTTAAAGGGGAAAGTACCCAAAACGAAAGATTCTTAAGTTTGCAGGCTGGCTTAATATAGAGATTAACGGACGTGAATGCATTACAATAAGTTAGTAGTTTTGTTATTCAATCATCATAAAGTATATAATATTGATTTTGACACTTACTGGCTAATTATCAATATAAAAGAAAACAAACACTACATGGTGGTAGAGGATTTAGGGATGAGGACAAAGAGTTATAAATATACCCATACATTAAGGAGAAAGTAGGCTATATGTTCTTTGCTGAACATCTTGTTTTTTTATTTAGTCGATTTACCCTCTAGGTTGGTGGTTCCCAGGGACTCAGCGAGGGAACTCACCACTACCGCCACTACGGGCAGTGTCCTGGAGCTTGGAACATCTGGTCGGGGTGGATACAACTGGGGAGGTGTGATCAGCACTTCGCCCAGGCGGTCTCACCTGCAAAGCTAACAGGGGCCTCATTAGGGATGGGAAGAGAAGATTTGGGATGGATAGGCTAGGAAGAGGGGAGGAGGCGGCCGTGGCCTTACAGTAGGTACTGTGCCCGAAATACCTACCCTTTACCTGTTGAAATCCCTCGATGGTAGCTGGATCGTAGGACCTGAAAACCCCCCGGCCTAGAAAAGTCCCCAAATCCTACCAACAGGGAAAAGGAGTAATAGGGTGCAGTAAAACCTAACAGAGGTGGCATTAAGCACAACCAAAGCATAACAGCGAACAGCTCTAAGAACACGAGAATCGTGGGCAAACACCCTCTCAGGTGTGTGGGAAACTCTAGAAATATCTAGTTGTGGCCCCCCTTAATGCGACCTCTTTATACTTCTGTAAATCATCACATCACGCGATTAAAAGAACTGACAAAAAATATTTATTTCAAAAGAAATCTGACAGAAGGTCAGACCAAATTGTCCTTGACTGGACACAAACAAAGAAACTGGGCACTAGAATCATGCCAATAAATGCATTAACAGTCCCCATGGACCAAGAGTGCATTTAACCCTCAATAGAAATTGTTAATCATGTGAACAATAGAAAAAAACCCTAAAAAATTAGACAAATCACCTTAATGGTTCTTCCACCCATTCCAACATTAGAGAACACGTGAATTATTTCAGATATATATATACATATTTACTTCTTTACAGCGAAATCATTATTTATGTTATTACACCCTCAGATGTAAATGCCTTTCCAAACATGTAATTCTGCACTCCTTATCTGCTTTGTCAAAATTGAAATTACACAACTCATATTGCCTTAGCAATGTATTCAAAATGTATTTTTATCAATCAAGCACTCAAGCTAAAAAGACGTGAAATTCGTAATTCAGAATCTCTAAAGATTCAATAATATTTCAGTATGAATGTACTTATTTAAATTCATCCAGGATTTAAAATATAACGATCGTGAATCATATCTAGCATTGCTTAAATCTTATAAACTGAGCACAACCGAAGAATTAATTAAATGGGGATGCCACACAAAAACAAATTCTGAGGCTTGACAAAAGAATTACTGTCATAATAATGGTCACTCATGACCTCGATTTCTGAAAACGATGGGCATTACCACCAACATTACCAAGTTTATATTTTATAATCGCATTACATATGATGCTTTTACTAGCATTTTAATATGAACGTACTTCAACGAGTACCACCGTAAATATATAACACGCCCGATGACGTTTCTTCACACACTATCACCCACATGGTGATTATTTTATTCGATAACTAGTGATCAGACATGATCAGCTGTATTTCTTAATTATTATGATTTCTCAATCCAATGCAACATAAATTTAACATGAGTGGCTACTTAATCAAGTGCCCTGCATCACAAAAAGCTTGCCTTACAGAGTTGTATTCACAGTCACTTAAGAATTCATTTCCCCTTAAAGTTAATCCCTGGGATCTGTCTTGTAAAAGATTCTTGTTCTTCAAATAGTTCTCTAAAGCAATGTTCTAAATAAGAAAAACTCGAAATACTGAATCAAAGTTCAGTTATAGCAATATTAATAAATATAAAAATTAACGAGGTGTATCCAAGTACACGTGACTACAAAATCAAACGTTAACGTTGATCAGACAAAAATAGAAATGTCTTCTCAAGAGAATTCACGAAAATCAAACTGAATCTGCAGCATGTATCCAGATAACGACTCCAGTTAAATTCTGTTGACACATTAGAATTGCAGTATGACCTCGCTTACCCTCAAGAGAAAAGAAAATTCCCATTCTAAAAGAATGATCAAATTCCACATTCTATACTGTAATTTAATAATAATAATACATGAGCGCATAAGAAAATTTCGAAGCTCGCAATTGTCGAACACAAAAATAAGGGAACGATGACCCCTTAAGCCAAAGCTTGATGAAAAAAAAAAAAAGAAAAAAAAAACAGTAACAATTCCCTATGAGAATAACGTAGATTTCTTCCCCTACGAAGATCTGTTCTTCACAATCAAGAAGTTCGGAATAAATTTAATGAATTTAATTTAATAGATTATTAAGCTGAAAAATTAACAATTAATTCAAAATAAAATGTTATGAAATGAGTGCACCTGGTTAATCAGGCCTAAACTCGACTGAAAATGAAGTCACACATGACATGGATTAGCCATGCATAAACTCCACCCCACAATCATACTACTCAAAATAAAGAAAGAAAATAGATGGCAAAGTGTTTAAACTGGACTATCTACCTTGCAACGCTACATGAAAAGTAGATTCTCTACCTGGCTGGAGATTCTCGAAGGCAATATGGAGCGTGAAGATGCCCACCATCTGATTCCACCATGGTGTAGCAGGACTACACGGTTCCATTCCAATTTCCAATGAACGCGCTGGGGATCCCTTACTCCAATGTCCCAAGTCCACTGGTAGTAAACGAACTGCTTCCTCATCTCGGAAATTGTCCTAGCCCGAATTTCGAATAGTTCCAGGCTGGTTCGGAAATACAACACGCGCGCGAATGCAACATTTCGATAAGCAAGTGAACACATGACGGTAGCCTGAGTTATTTTCGGCTGCATGTTACCAAAAGTTCATGTTGCACAAGCCAATAGCCCGCGTCGCGAATATGCTATGATCCACTTCGCAAACGGCATCGTGGTTACTCGTGACGTCCGCTGCATTTGCTTGGAGAGCGATGTCCACACTAAAATGCCTAGCCACTCATGGCTAATATGTTTATATGCATTCTAAATATCTCCCCCAACACCTCGGACTTCCAAGCACTGTACATTGTTAAAAAGCTTCACTCGGAATGTACTTGATATTTAGTTGCAATAGTCTTGGCGTGAGGAAAGATAGCACGCCTTCCCAGTATGCATAGACTTCAGAAACAAGCCTCCTTTATGTATCACTGCATTTCGCTCCGTAACACGTGAAAAGAGTGATTCCACTAACAGAATACTGCCCGCATACAATGCCAGGCGCTCTGACGACTGAAGTTCTCATTCGACACTGAACTTTTATTATAATGACCTTAATCCGTCACCACACGATGTATAAAATTCAACTAGCACCGCCGTGAACTCAAAATAGCTTGACACTTCTTCCAGCCGAAACAACATTGCGATACAAGTTCTGCTTAGGCGTGAATTCGTCTGAGTTGAAACGTGTTCTGTCAGTCGCGCACCTGTGTCGGCCTGCAGGAGGCAACTCGCGCACTGTCTCGACTGCGCAAGACGAGACGATCTCTCTGAGACAGGTCGATATATAAATCTATATTCTTGATGTTACAGATGCCATAATTAAAAAGCACGACTGCATTGTCCCTCTCTGCTGTAAAATCGAACTCCAGTATATACTTGACATCATACCTGTATCTCATTTCCAAATAAAAAATTCAAATGTAAATGTCAATCTCCCACTACTGCCAGCTCAAGGACACCTGCGCATCCTCGCGGCCTACGAGCGAAACACTCTCTTCCGAAGGTTGCTGATGAGACAACAGCTGAGCAAACGATCACATGGCTATGCGCGCTGTCAAAACTAGGTCAAAACCTGCCGTGAGGTTTAGCGGTTCGTATAGGTATATGTACCGTAAATCAGGCCGAATAAAAGAAAACGGTACAGTACCATCCCGGCATTTGCCCGAAGACGAAGTGGGAAACCACGGAAAACCACTTCGAGGATGGCCGAGGTGGGAATCGAACCCCCTCTACTCATTTGGACCACCCGAGGCTGAGTAGACCCCGTTCCAGTCCTCATACCACTTTTCAAATTTCGTGGCAGAGCCGGGAATCGAACCCAGGACCTCCGGGGCGGCAGCTAACCATGCTGACCGCTACGCTACGGAGGCGACATTAGGATTTTATTGTTCGATACTTCTCCACTAGATGTCACGACTGATCTACGTGGGACTCCATTGGTTAGTACCGTATACCATTGGTATTCTATGCGCATCGAACTTGAAGAATGGCAATATGATACTACGATACATTTTTACTTTTTATTTTAAAGGGTTTGTAACAGCCTATTGTGCGTTATTTGAAAATGTTATTTGAAGTACAGAACAAAACGATTTCACATAGTAACTGAATTCTAGCCGTTGGTGCTAGTTCAGGTTATTAATTAATACTTTTATTTCCGGCAAATAGCTATCGAAAATATCCACATAGTTTGTATACACACGTCTCTGTAGGGTCATGGAAAGATTTGTTAATTCAATTAGGGTTGTGAAAGCCATGCACAAACAGACGTGTAGGCCTAAAGACATGCCTCAACTCAAAGTTGGATGTTGCCCACGGCAGGTCGATTATGTAATAATAACAATAATAATAATGTCATTTGTTTTACGACCCTTTTAACTACTGCTGCTTTTAGATACGCCGGGGTGCCGGAATTTTGGCCCGAATGGGATCTTCAACGTGCCAGTAAATCTACTGACACGGCTCCCTCGCATTTGTGCACCCTCAAATGCCAGCTGACTGCGCCAGGATACGAACCTGCAACCTAGGGCCCAGCAAGCGAGAACGTTACCGCTGAGCCACGCAGCCAGTCCGGTCGATTATGTCTCCAGATCCATAACATTCTTGAGATACTTCTTATCTATCTTTCTTCAATGATGGTAGTAGTTTTTTTCTAGGTTGTGTCCTTTGGTAGAGGTAAGTAGTTTCTAAGGTCTTCAACCAAGAAATGATTCTATTATACTCTTTGATAATAACAACGAGTTATAACTATACTCACTCATTTAGGAGAAAGTAGGCTATATGTTCTTTACTGAACATCTTGTTTATTTATGTACTATCACATGAAGATTATTGTGTACCTGTGGAATTCAAACTTCAATCGCATGATTAGGACACTAGAAGTAAAAACAAGATTTTAAAATTTCGCACAGCCGCCATGTTGTGGTTATGAAAACAATTGAAATATATTAGAAGCTAGTGGTTTAACATTTGTATGAGCATTTAACGTGCAAATTTTCACTGCACTCGGATGAATAAATCACGAGAAACGTCCATTAAAATATTTATAATTCGCTTCGCCGCCAAGTTGGATTTGTGCTCACCAGGTTACTGAAAGACTTATAGGTGAACTTATGTTCATAGCCTCTATGAACATTAAAACATTAAGTTTGATTGCTGTAAAAGATTCGTAGATATTGAGAACCGTGAAAATATTTCGGATGCTTGCCATTTTGGATTCTTATACGTAGAGGCCATTGAGTTATGTTCCATTAAAGGATAATTATTGAGTAGCTTCATTATTCAAATTTTCACTTCGATCGCATGATTACGACACACGCAAAAAAACTTAATTTTAAAATTTCGCACAGGCGCCATCTTGAGGTTATTAAACAATTGAACTAAATAAGATGCCATTGCATTACAATATGTATAATCATTTACTGTACCACATTTCACTGCGCTCAGAGAGTTAAATCAACAGAAAAGTCTATTAAAATGTTTCAATTTCACTTGGCAGCCATGTTCGTTTTGTACTTAACATGTTTTTGAAAGTTACATAGATAAACTTGGAGCAGTGCCCTTTATCTCCATTCATAATTTCAGGGCGATATCCGTAATAGTTTCGGAGATATAAAATGCCAGTGAAATATTTCGCACAGCCGCCATTTTGAGGTTATGTAAGCAATTGAACTAAATTAGACGTCAGTGCATTACAATGTGTATATACATTTGCTGTACCAAGTTTCATTACGTTTGGATGGTTGAATCGCGAGAAAAGTCTATTTAAAAGTCTCAATTTCGCTTGGCCACCATGTTGGTTTTGTATTTAACAGGTTTTTGAACGTCTCATAGGTAAACTTCCAGTAGTGCCCTTTATCACCGTACAAAATTTTAGGGTGATATCGGTAATACAGTAGTTTCGAAGATACTGAGTGCTGGTGAAATATTTCGCACGGCCGCCATGTTGGATTGGTGCGACAGAATAAAATTTGGAGGGCACGGACGGGGTCAGCCAGAATGGTACTATGATCTTACCGAGTTTCATTGAAATCGTTCCAGCCCTTTAGATTTTATTAGGGGGGAGAACACACACACGAATCACACACACAGATAGACACACGGACTAAAGGTGATCTCATAAGCCTATTTTTTCATAAAATGAAAAAAGGCTAAAAATGGTCATTTTTTTAAGAATTAGTATTCTGAAGTATTGACCCAAGGGCCTTGGAACGGCATAGGAAATAATTAAGTCAGCCTTCTGTTTAAGCTGTACACAAAACATTTTCATTAGGTGAAAAAGCACGGAAGCTCACTGGCAAGGGAAAATCCATCACAAAGAAATTTGTTTTGTGGGTTGAAGCCAGATGCCACTCAAACTTGCTATGTATTATAACGCATGATATGTTACAAAGCGTGTCGTATTTCTTGTACAAGTGACGATTCACGACTTGTAACAGCGCTATAACGTTTACCAAGTCAACTAAAGCATACGGTTTTATCTATTTAACTTTTGCTTCATCTCGGCTTCTTAGATCGTTTTCTCAATCGCGTCTTTATTCACTTTGATTTGCTTGTTTGTTGTCACAATCTACCAACATGTTATTTTATAGTTTTAAATAAATGATCTGCACATTGTGTTGCCCAATGCACTTATAATATAGCAGAGAGAGCCAACAAATAAGAACCAACTGAGTCATCGAAGTTTAGGAGAAGGTAATACCGTACACTATTACGTTTCTCGTAACAGTATTCCACCTGAAGACGACACTGTGTAATATGCTTGATTGCTGTGTTTGGTAAATAGCCTGCACATTGCGTTACCCATTAAGCAACTAAAACAACAGAGTGGGCCATTAAGTTGGGAATCGACTGAAGTTTTAGGTTGGAGGACTGTATTACAAAATTTTTGTTCCGTTTGAGGCGACAATTTGACCTACATCCTTTGCTCTTCTTCATTCTTCTGACAGCGACATCTTCTGTCACTGCAGTTTACGATCAAAATTATTGGAGCATTGACGTAAGCAGTTTATAAGGTAGATCTCTTATTTTAATAGCATCATTTTACTATCATTTTTAATACATGGCATTTAATTATTTGCAAGCTTTCCATTTTTGATATAATTTTTTTTGTAAGGAAGTCCATTTCTTTTTGGCTTTGTTAACTAGTTTTAAGATTTAATATCAATCACTCTGAGGAAGGTATCAATGAAATACCGAAACATGTACGATTAATAATGTAATTAAACGTTTCTTTAGTGTTTGACTGGGCGGTTTTAATAAGATAATACTATCAGTTAACACGGTTATTAATTATTACCATTGCCATAATGGTCAATGTTTAGGCATTTTATTTCTTGAAAAATTAGAAAACGTGTATTTAAAAAGAGCAACAGGAAGAAGCAATTATGCACCAAAGAGAATGGCATGTAAGTTTGGTTGGCTGGTTGGTTCCTCAGTTTAGGGGCTACGACAACGGGGTCATGTAGCCCCGTGTACTTTGGGTGTGTGTAGAATCTGTCTGATAACACTGTTAATTGTGATGGCTGTATTAGTGTGTGTTATCTGTTTTAGCCTATTTTCACTTATGAAAAAAAATAGGCGTATGAGTTCACCTTTTCTCCGAGTGTCTGTCTGTGTGTGCGTGTGTGTGATGGATTTTTGTGTGTTCCCCCAAATAACTTCTAAACGTCAGGAGCGATTTCAATGAAACTCGGTAAGTTCATAGCAATATTCCGGACGAACCCGACCTTCAAATTTTGTTACGTCTCACCAATCCAACCTGGCGACTGTGCGAAATATTTCACCAGCATTCAGTATCTCCGAAACTATTACCCATATCACCCTTGAATTTTGTATGGTGATAAAGGGAACTACTAGAAGTTTACCTATGTGACTTTTGAATACCCGGTAACTACAAAACCAACATGGCGGTCAAGCGAAGTTGAGACTTTTAAATAGAAGTTTCTCGCGATTTAACCAACCAAATGCAATGAAACTGGGTACAGTATATGCTTATATACATTGTAACACACCCACACTTAACTTCGTTCAATTGTTTACATAACTCAAGATGGCCGCTGTGCGAAATATTTCACCGGCATTCTATATCTCTGAAACTATTACCGGCATCACCATAAAATTTTGTACGGAGATAAAGGGCACTACTGGAAGTTCATACATGAGACTTTCGAAAACCAGTTAACTACAAAACGAGCATGGCGGCCAAGCAAAGTTGAAAGTTTTAAATAGACTTTTCTCGCGATTTAATAATCCAAACTCAATGAAACTTGGTACAGCAAATGTTTATACACATTGTAATGCACTGGTATCTAATTTAGTTCAATTGCTTACATAATCTCAACATGGCTGCTGTGCGAATTTTAAAATAAAGTTTTTATTTCTTGTGTCGTAATCATGCGATCGAAGTCAAAGTTTGAATAATGAACCTACGCAATAATTTTCCTTTAATGGTACATGACTCTATGGCCTATACATATAATAAAATCCTACATGGCGACCATCCGAAATATTTAGACGGTTCTCAATATCTATTAATCTACTACAGCAATCAAACTGAAATTTTTAAGTGTCTAGAGGCTGTAATCATAAGTTCACTTAAGGGACTTTCAATAATCTGGCGAGCACAAATCCAACATGGCGGCGACGCGAAATTTAAATATTCAAATGGACGTTTCTTGCGTTTTAACCATCCGAGCGCAGTGAAACTTGATAAGAGTATACACTTATACAAATTTTAAACGACTGGCATCTAATTCATTTAAATTATTTTCATAACCACAAGATGGCGGCTGAGCGAAATTTTAAAATCCTGCTTTTATTTCTTGAGTCCTAATCATGCGATTGAAGTTTGAATAAAACACCTACACAATAATCTTCATGTACATAAATCTAAGGCCTATAATATAAAAATCCAACATGGTGACCATCCTAAATATTTAGACGGTTCTCAATATCTACGAATCTATTACAGCAATCAAACTGACAATTTGTATGATGATAGAGGCAATTAATATTAGTAGGATATATGAAAATAGGCTATTTAGTTCTTCACGGAACTACTTGTTAATTCAAGTAAGGACTGCAGACATTCGATTTTCAAATAGTTCCAACTTTTGCTACCAAACGCCACTTCAACGACCAACTAGTTCGGAACTTTGTTACTAGATGCCATTCCTGGCAACGAACGTTGGAACCTAAGAGCTTTAGTCAAATATAACCTATAATTTAGCTCCACACAAGTGTAATTAGTGGAAGGTTCTTTATCATGCCTTAAATCTATGACATGTGACCGCCGGCTTTACTTCCCCTCCGAAGGAAGGCATGCTGAGGGATTTTTAACGCTCTTAAAAAATCCGACGACTTCGGTCGGGTTTGAACTCGCGGTCTTGGGCATAGATGCTCAGCATGCTACCGACTACGCCACCAAAGCCGCTTGACAACCAACGTTCTGATGTAGAAAAATCTCTATGTTGAACCACTCGCAAATCACCATATCACGCTAAGCTTTTGTAACAGGAGGAGCTTATGAAGTCAGATTGATCTTTTCAGAATGTATTATTGATGTACCGTATCCAAGGCTACATTTAAACAATAGTATACTAAGAAAGGGAAGATATAAGATTTATTTTAGTTAAGGTAAACCTAAAAGCAATGACACTAGAGTTCAAAGAAGTTAGTTAGTTATTGTTGTTATAAGGGGCGGAACTACGAGTACGGTATGTTTTTTGAATTGATTAAAGGAGCAGAACAGCGTGGTCCTCCGTCTGCTCTTCACCCAAGAAAAAAGATGAAGTTTTAATAATACCGTCGTGTGTTCATGCAAACCATTTCCTGTGTATGCCGAACGGATCCGGACCTTCACAGTCTACCGCAAACCAATCTCCCATCCTATCACCGCCAAGGTCAAAGGATCACAAAATAAGCCAAAAAAATTTTTGGAAGCCTTTATTGGGAGGTGAAAGGCTGCTTGAAATTTTAGCTCTCGAAGTTAAGAGGCGCACGTGCGCTTCATAAGAAGGGAGGTAGGGCACAGATCGCTACTCCTGTGGGGGTCCAGATGCCTGGAGGGAAGATGGGAAACCACAGAAGATCATCTTCAAGGTTGCCGGTGGGGGGATTAGAACCTCCTCGCCTCCCGGATGTGAGCGACTGCCAGCAGTCATGCCGTAACGACCACGGCTAACTCTCCCGGTTTTGCCATTATGAACACGGCCTATGGAATTCAAATGGGATCATTAACATGCCAACATCGTATGACATGCATATTGTGATTTTTGCTGCCTTTCAAAAACCACTAGGGCCTACCACGGCCAGGTGAGAACCTGCAAGCTAGGGGTTAGCAATCCGACACGATAACCACTCACCCACCGTGGCAAGCTAAATTTTAATTAGAAGTGTATAGGCTATGTGTCCTGTGCATTAATCAGTGTGGTACATACAAGCCGGACGTTTGTTTTAGACGATTACCCTTGACCTCGAAGTCTGCGGGTGAGCCTGTACACAGTCACTCTCTCCCCCGATCGCCTCACACTTGTCACCACCGATCTGATGTAATGGAATTCCAGACTTCAGCAGACAGTACAGTCCACGTCGAAGTATTGTGGGAAGACGGGCAGGAATTTGGAGGTTTTGCCGCGAGTGATATAGAGGGCGCGCGGACATAGAGAAAATAGTGGCCATGGACTTGATTGTTGTTGTTCTTTGGAGCTGGGAAGGCATCAACGTATTCTGTACTGATAATGTATCGGTAATCTATTTTATTTGCATTTGTTAAGTAAAATATTCTTTTTCAACAAATCAAACGTGAGTGTTTTTGACACCGGTTCCCACAAATTGAGGGCACGTCCTGGATTGAATCAACGACGCATTTCTGAGGTTATGTTCACTTGCCAATTTTGCTGACGGCGAAACGACGAAAGACCAACTACGAATTCAGCTCGAATTGACGACGGATGTTTGAGACTGAAGGCTTATCTCATCAGTGAAAGGTTTGCAGCTGGACAAAGACGTAAAGAAGTTGAAGACGATTTGAGAAAGACGACAAAAGAGTTTTGGGATCGGTGTTGACGCAGATAAGTAGCCTACCGTAGCTTAATATTTCCAAAATGATGACGTTAGGAGATATTGAACTCATAAACAAAAGCATTTCAACTGTTCCAGTGGCAGCTGTAAAAGCTTTACATAAGATTATATTTGAAGACGCTCCAAATGATCGAAACAATCGAAAGAGGTTGCGAGAATTTTCAGGGTTTACTTTCGAACCTGATTCAGAGGATCATGTGGCCAAGGTCGAGTTTATAACAAAAGAATTGACGGAAGAGGAACTGCAAGCATCTTGCGTGATCCTGCGCTTAGACGAGGGCACCCCGGAGGAAATGGCAATGGCGATTTGTCACCACCTGACGCATTTTTAAGAATACATTGAGATGATTGAGAAATCTTCGGACGACGAGCACGATGACGAACATGTGCAAAAGAAGGCACAAGCTAAAGTTGCAGCGCTCTCCAAAGCGGATCTAGAGGAGACTAAGAGGTTATGTGGCACTATTAAGAGGGAACTGACAGTGGCGAAAAGAAAAAAGAAGCTAAATCGAATGAAACTCGATGACGGTGACGAGAGTGAACCAGGGGACAGCTCAAGTGACGGTAGCGAAGCATCGAGGTATTCCCAGAAGTTTGCTATGACGTTTCGCGACATCGAAGGTTCCGTCAGGTCATTTGATGGTAGCATTGGATATCCAGTCAACCGATTGATCACCGAGATTGAGGAAACAGCTGCGTTGATGGGATGGAACAAACTGCAGAAGTTCATCTTTGCTAAGAAATCTCTAACCGGCTTGGCAAAACTCTTCATCCAGGGTGAGAAGGGAATTACCAGCTGGATGGCGTTGAAGAAATCTCTTCAAGAGGAATTTGACGTGCAGACGAGTACAGCGGAGATCCATTCGACGCTGTTTAGACGAAGGAAAAAAAGGACGCGTCTCTCCAGGAATATTACCTTACAATGAAGGAGATAGCAATTAGAGGAGATATAGACGATGATTCACTAATGCAGTAGGTGATAGACGATATAGAGGATGACTCTGGCACCAAGCTGCTATTGTATGGCGCTCAGTCGCTTAGAGATTTCAAAGAGAAACTACGCCAGTATGAACGTGCCGCGGGAAGGATAACTTCGAAGAGGTCTTCCACGTCGTCGCAGCACAACAAGAAGAAATCCGGTGGAGCAGATTCAAATAAACAGAAGGATGGCGATGCAGGCAAGGATAAGGGCAAGGCGCAGAGGTGTTACAACTGTGGCAAGTCAAGTCACAAATCCAGCGAGTGCAAGTATAAGGACAAGGGACGGAAGTGTTTCCAGTGTAACAAATTCGGACACTTCTCCGCAGATTGTACCAATCCAAAGAAAGACGAAGAATTAAAGAAACAGACGGTGGCCTTGAACACGTCGAAGGAAGTAGTCAGTAATTACAAATACAAGGACGTAAAAATCTACAACCACAATTTATCAGCCTTGGTAGATAGTGCTTGTCATTTCAACTTGTTGAGGCAGGACGCTTACAAGGACATGGAAAACGACACCCCAGAACTGCAACAAAGCAACCGGATCCTGACTGGCTTGGGCGCAAGCAAAGCGTCCGTGCTGGGATGGTTCAACACGACGATCATCGTTGACGACCAGGATTTTTGTGTCGACGTCCACGTTGTTCCCGACGAAGCTATTCCAGTTTCTATGATTATTGGAATCGACTTACAGGATCAGGCTGAGGTGTTGATTTCTAGAGAGGGCGTTCAGTTGAAGAAGAGAGAAGAGACGTTGGTCATGTGCATTGACGCTGGTGAAGACGAGCCGGACATTGAGAAGACTGTATCTGACGAGGCCAAGGCAACAGTCGAGCACATCGTAGCGAGTTACACCCCAATGAAAATCAAATCCACGAATATCCAGATGAAGATAGTTGTGAAGACAGAAGAACCGATATGTAGCAGACCGAGACGATTGGCACCGAGAGAAAAAGAGGTGGTTGAGAAGCAGATTCAGACATGGCTGAAAGATGGAATCGTGCAATCAAGTGCATCCGAGTACGCCAGGCCTGTCGTAGTCGTGAAAAAGAAGGACGGTTCTCAACGTGTCTGCGTGGACTATAGACCTCTAAATAGGATCATCGTCAAGGATCACTACCACCTCCCTCTCATCGAAGACTTGCTTGACAAACTCCAAGATGCTCGTGTATTCTCTACTCTTGACTTGAAGAGTCTTCCATGTAGACGTTGAAGAAGAGAGTAGAAAGTATACATCGTTTGTTACCCACTCAGGCCAGTACGAGTTCAAGAAAGTCCCCTTTGGTCTCACTAACAGCCTGTCTTTCAACGATTTATTAACGCTGTGTTTTGGGAGCTGATAAAGAGAGGACTCATCTTCATCTACATGGACGATTTGATAATTCCGGCAAAAACTGTACTGGAAGATATTCAATTGTTAATTGATGTACTTGACATTGCACGGGACTACGGATTGCTGATAAATTTCAAGAAGTGTCAATTCTTGAAAAGGAAGGTTCATTTTTTGGGCTACCAAATCCAGGATGGAAAGATTCAACCGTCAAATGAGAAGACAGCAGCTGTACAAAACTTCCCGGTGCCGAAGACGATCACAGCTCTTCAAAGCTTCTTGGGTTTGACAGGGTACTTCCGGAAATTTATTCCAGGCTACGCTTCAATCGCCAAACCTTTGAGCGATATGCTCAGAACCGGCCATGACTTCCGGTTTGGAGACAAGGAGAGAGAGGCATTCGAGGAGTTAAGAATCTTGTCATCCAGTCCTGTGTTGATAATCTACAACCCCAGATATGAGACAGAGCTTCATACAGACGCTAGCAAGTTCGGTTATGGCGCCGTGCTCCTGCAGAAGCTACCCGAGGATGGTCTACTTCACCCGGTCTCATACATGAGCAAGAAGACTACGCCGCAAGAAGAAACATATTGCAGTTACGAGCTCGAAGTCCTCGCCGTTGTTCGAGCCTTGAACAAGTTCAGAGTCTACCTTTTGAGAGTGGATTTTAAAATAGTGACAGAATGCTCGGCGTTCCAGAAGACTATGCAAAAGAAAGATCTAACGCCCAGAGTGACTAGATGGGCCCTGTTGTTGGAAGAATTCTCCTACACCATCGAACATCGTTCTGGAACGAAGATGCGACATGCTAATGCCTTGAGTCGGTGTACCGCAGCCCTTTTCGGATTCGCTGATAGTCTGATTGCTAGAATCAAGAGGATTCAAAACAAGGACGAAAGACTACTCGCCATCAAAACTATCCTGAAGGAAGGACCATATGAAGATTACGTGTTGAGAGACCAGATGTTATTCAAGTTTGTAGACGGCCGAGAACTTCTAGTAGTACCAAAGTCGATGCAGCAAGAGATCATCAGATCAATTCATGACAAAGGACACTACACGGTGAAGAGAACAGAGGAGGAGATAAAACAGCAGTACTACGTTCCAGGATTGACAGAGAAGGTGAAGAAAGTGATCGGAAACTGTGTGAAATGCCTGATTGTAAACAGAAAGTCTGGGAACCAGGAAGGATTACTTCACCCGCTGTTCAAGGAAAGTCAGCCTTTACACACCTATCATCTGGATCATGTAGGACCGCTGGAATCAACACATAAAGGCTACAACCACATCCTTGTGGTCGTGGACAGCTTTACCAAGTACACCTGGTTGTATCCTGTCAAGACCACCAAGTCGAGCGAAACCATCAGCAAGCTGGAGCTGCAGAGGATCCTCGTTGGAAACCCTGCTCAGATGATCACGGACCGAGGGCCATCTTTCCCCTCAAAAGAATTTGAAGAGTACTGTGAGGACCAAGGGATCAAGCCCTGCTTGGTGACCACTGGGTTACCCAGAGCCAACGGCCAGGTGGAGCGCATCAACGCGATTGTGACATCCATCATAGCCAAGCTTTCCGCCGAAGATCCAACCAAATGGTACAAAGTCGTCCCGTCGGTTCAACTGGCACTGAACTCGACTTATCAGAGAAGTATAGGTCGAATTCCGTTTGAACTCTTGACCGGGGTTAAGATGCGAAACAAAACAGATCTTCAGATCATGGAGATGTTGGAAGAAGAAGTCATTAATAATTTTGAGGATCAACGCGACCAGATCAGGCAGGAGGCAAAACTGCAGATTCTCAAGACTCAAGAGGAGAACCGCAAGAACTTCAACAAAAAACGCAAAGAAGCCTCGATTTACAACATCGGAGACTTAGTGGCTGTCAAGAGGACTCAATTCGGACCAGGTATGAAATTGAAGGCCAAGTACCTGGGGCCCTATCAAGTCACGAAGGCCAAACACAATGATACGTACGATGTCGAAAGACGAGGAAGCAACGAAGGACCCAAGACCACCACCACCTGTGCGGAATACATGAAGCCCTGGCCTGAGGAAGGCTTATCTTCCGGTTCGGACGATGATGATGAGGACGGCCGAATGTGGGAAGACGGGCAGGAATTTCGAGGTTTTGCCGCGAGTGGTATAGAGGGCGCGCGGACATAGAGAAAATAGAGGCCATGGACTTGATTGTTGTTGTTCTTTGGAGCTGGGAAGGCATCAACGTATTCTGTACTGATAATGTATCGGTAATCTATTTTATTTTCATTTGTTAAGTAAAATAATCTTTTTCAACAAATCAAACGTGAGTGATTTTGACACCGGTTACCACAGTATTGTGTGACGTGGAATTACACGTTACGTAGTTACGAACAGAACGTCATTATATTTGCCAATGACTGTACTTCAGCAGTAGTGTGAAACAGCTTTGTCAATCATCGGACTGCTTGGGGAAGCTGATAACAACACAGGTACTGTAGTAACTCGCCTCCAGGTTTCCATTAAGATTTTTCACTCGTCTAAAACAAACGTCCGGCCTGTACCACGCTATGGAGTGCGAAATGAGACCAGTATCTTTGACTCAATTTTGTATAGATGTGAACTGTATGGATTAGTTATTGAACAAAGTGCAGTGAGTATTAATGCGTAGTGAATAGTGTGGCACTATACTGCCTCAGTCTAGACTGGGAGAACAGATTCTCCGGACTCATCTTCTCAGACTTAACTATTGTGTCTCCTTTATGTGTGTGATTTATTCTATGGCTATTGGCTGCGTTAAATACTTTATTATATTTTCTGTAGAAAAGCTTTTCCTGTCTATGTTAACCTACTTTTATACAGGCGCGGATCTAGAGTTTGGCTTTTGGGGGGGGGGGGGGGTCAGAGAATCGAAATTGTCAAGAAAAATTGTATCACTAATAACGCAATCACAAAATAACAACCAAACGTACAAAACCAGACCAATTTTATTTGCAAGCTACATGGTTAGAAATTTGATGCGTTTAGCGCACCAAATATATTCGTACAAATTGCAACGGCGTGATTTGCGACTTTTACATCGAGCTTCGAGAAAAGTATCAAGGTACGTTACAGTTTCGGCAAGTCGAGTTTGTACCGACAAAGGGAGAAATTCACAGCTTAAATTGCCAACCAAGCTTAGAGTTTGGATGTCGGCAAAATATTTTGGTGCGAAAAAAGCCCCAAATTCCTATCCGTGCATTGCTGCACATTCATCGTGACATCACTATAAACATCGATTCGGTAATCACAAGGTTTGCCAAACATAATAGACGAGTTAATTGTGTAATATAAATAATCGTTTTTATATAACAGGTATGAAGTTGTAAATATGTACAGATGTAACAGAACATAATAATTCCAATAAAGATATTTCAGTATTGAATAAAATAAAAAAAACACCTATTTTTCAGTTAAAATTTGATAAATTTTATTTGATCTCCGTTTGGGGGGGGGGGTCATGACCCCCGGGACTCCCCCCTTGAATCCGTGCCTGCTTTTATATCCTCTTTGGTTAGTTCATAACTGCTTATTTTGCGTGCCAAGTAGCAGAATTTTATCTGGAAATTCAATGTCAATAGGGGTTTCTGATTTCTTCCAGCTGTAATCGGTTAATTTCAGATAGGCTCTCTTATTGTCTGGAACATAAATATTTTCCGCCACTATTTGCAGAATACTGAATACCTAACTGAGAGTTTGGCTGGTTGGTTCCTTAGTTTAGGGGCTGCGACAACGCGGTCATATAGCCCCGTGTACTTTGGGTGTGTGTAGAATCTGTCTGATGACCGGTGATAATTGTGATGGCTGTATTAGTGTGTGTTATCTGTTTTTAATTCAAGTAAGGACTGTAGACGATAATTTCTAGTAGTTCCTACTTTCGCTACAAAATGCTACCATCCACGACACCTAGCTGTGAACTGCTTGCCACGGTGGGTGAGTGGTTAACGTGTCGGTCTACTAAACACAAGCTTGCAGGTTCGCTCCTGGCCATGGTAAGTGTTTTTTTTTGAAAGGCGGCAAAAATTACGATACGCATGTCATACGATGTTGGCATGTCAAAGAACCCATTTGAATTCAGTAGGCCGTGCTCATAATGGCAAAATTAGTCTCGGGAGTTTCCGCCAACGCAAAGTTCCTCATTTCTCTACTAGAAAGCGCTATAGTGTTCAAGCAGCTTAGATATCTAACCTCCAGGAGTTTGATAGTGCTTCAAGGAACAACGAAATTCGACATGCAATCTACCCTCTGGGTGTCAAATAACAAAGCTTGCCCCTCGGCATCCGAGGCCATACGATATTATTATTATTAGCTGTGAACTTGGCTACTACTAAGTGCCATCGCAACCAGCGCCTGGTGACGAACGTTGGAACTTAAGAGCATTAATCAAACCTAACCTACAATTTTTTCTTCACACAAGTTTAGTTAGTGGAAGCTTATTTTACATGCTATAAATCTACTTTCCTTCCGAAGGAAGGCATACTGAGGGATTTTTAACGCTCCTAATAAATTCGACGACTTCGGCCACGTTTGAACCCGCAACCTTGGGCACAGATGCTCAGCAGTTTATTATCGACAGTTCATTATCGAATGGGGGCCGATAACCTCGATGTTAGGCCCCTTAAAACAACAATTATCATCATCATCATCATTATCGAATATTGTTGCTCAAGTAGAACATTGGATACAACGCCTCAGCCGAGAGTTAGTGGTGGCTGTCGACCTATTCCCCGAGGCCATGAGTCTTCCACCCTCCTGCAGATGCCGCGCCGTGATCTGCGCCCGTCATCAGAAGGCGGGGTTGACTCTATGTCGTCACACACACAAAGCTCGGCCGATTGAATTAGGTCCAGATAATGAACACTCCGCGGTATGGCGAGCATTTGTTTATTATTTCTCCATTTTTCTCCACATGCGGCAATTGCTGTTTCAGAGAGTACGACCAGGGGGTTGCAGGGGAAAAACATATAGCTCCTCCTCACTATCTCCATCTCTTTCCCGCACTCCCATTCTCTCTCTCTCCTAACTAGATTGCAATTATGATTGCTTTGCTTATTTTTGTATTCATGTTTAATTAGGTTTTCCACTTATTGTGTGCTTAAACAACAGGGACGCACACAAAGTTACTTTTGATCCAAAATGGGAACCTCGACATAAACTAAACTAAATTGTATGCTATTTTTAAATCAACTCTAAACGTATTTAAAACAAGTGAGCCGTATGCAATAAACAACGCCAACTGTCAAATGAAAAAAAAAATGAAAATAATAATAATAAAGAACTCATCCAAATGGAAAGTGGACAGACGGTTGTGCCCCAACTTTTAAATTAGCTCATGTTTTTCACGGTTATCTTCACAAATGTCAGGACAAAGGAGTCACCATTAAGCCATCGAGGTTTCATTACAGTTCTGCTAGCCCAAGCCCTTTCGCATATGAAAGCTCAGCTCGGATATAAAAATGTTAAATCCACTTTGCCTCTGACAATGTGTACGCACAGAAGTACCTACTCTGTCTGTATTTTTTTATATATAAATATAACTTTGATTTATGTAGCAAATAATATTATCTCTGTCACAATAGGACAATATTTTTTGTTTGTGCTGTTCATTTTTAGTTTTAATACAATATTTTAACTCAATTTGAAAACTCATATTTTCAATACACTGTGATAATAATGCATGCAGTCCGCTATATCAGCTATTACACAGCGGAAATATGCATATTTAATGATACAGACTCATTTTTGGTGAATTCCTCTTGAATTGATGAAAAACAATATTTGAATCCCGATGTTCATAAAGAAGGAAACAATAGCTCTCACGAGGGCTGCAGATATTCACTTCGACTGTTATGACCGAGAAACATCAGAAGTAGGCTGTAAAATATTGTATTGGGCGGATTCGGTGGCGTAGTTGGTAGCATGCTGAGTTTCTATGCCAAAGATCACGGGTTCAACCCCGGCCAAAGTCGTCGGATATTTTAAGAGCGTTAAAAATCCCTAAGTATTCCTTCCTTCGGAGAGGAAGTAAAGCCGGTGAGCCCATGTCATAGATTTTTGGCATGAAAAGGAACCTTCCACTATCTACACTTGTGGAAGCTAAACTGATAACTCTATATTAGTTCCAAGGTTCACCACCAGATGCCGGCTGAGATGGCATCTAGTAGCCAAGTCAGCAGATAGGTGTCGTGGACGGTAGCATTTGGTAGCAAAATTAGGATCTACTTGAAAAATTAATCGTCTGCAGTCCTTCTACCTGAATCAAAGATAATACAAACTAATACAGCCATCACAATTTCTCCGGGTACTCCGGTTTTCCCTGTCAACATTTCATTCCAGCAACACTCTCATCGATCATTCATTTAATCATTGCCCCAGAGGAGTGCATAAGGCCTCGGCAGCCGGCACAGTTCATATCCTCGCCGCTAGATGGGGCCTTCATTCATTCCATTCCTTACCCGGTCGGAGACTGGAAGCAGGCTGTGGATTTTCATTTTTTCATTTTGGTTGGTTGGTTCCTTAGTTTAAGGGCTGCGACAACGCAGTCGTGTAGCCCCGTGTACTTTGGGTGTGTGTAGAATTTGTCTTATAACTGGTATTAATTGAAAGGTGATGGTGCACGACCTGGAGCCTCTTGATAAACTTCGTCTGGTGTGTTCTGAATCTCGCACACGCAAAAAAAGTAAATAAAAAACAGATTTCAGCTTATCACCCGAAGAATGCGGAGTGGGAAGTACAGCAGAGTACATGTAAGCCAAATGAATGTCTGACAAACTGCCATGATTAAATTGCATTTTGATGAGGGAAGTGGTGTATATTCGACTGGCATTCCAAGGTTTCAGTGGAGGATAAGGCTGGATAGTAAAATAGTGGTGGTCTCGAGAGTGTTTGGACAGCAAGCATTTCTGTGTCCAATGCACGCGTAGGCCAAATCTGTCATTAAGTCGTGGGATGAGATCTGAATGGTGAACAGTCATGTTCTAAAGCTGGTTTCTTTGTGCAGCTTGTTCCGCAAGGTGATCGACATATTCGTTGTGTTGGATACCTAGATGAGCGGGATGATCCATTGCGACGTAAATCAGTTGTCCTGAATGAATAAATACTTGAATGTACGAGTGACTGAACTAATAATAATAATATCGTATGGGCTCGGGTGCCGGGTGCAAGCTCTGTTATTTGACACCCAAAGGGTAGCTTGCATGTCGAATTTAGTTGTTCTTTGAAGCACTATGAAAGTCAAGGAGGTTAGATATCTAAGCTCCTTGAACACTATAGTGCTTTCTAGTAGAGAAATGAGGAACTTTGTGTTGGCGGAAACTCCCGAGATTAATTTTGCCATTATGATCACGGCCTACTGAATTCAAATGGGTTCTTTGACATGCCAACATCGTATGACATGGTGTCGTAATTTTAGCCGCCATTCAAAAATCACTTACCACGGCCAGGAGCGAACCTGTAAACTTGGAGTTAGTAGACCGACACGTTGACCATTCACCCACCGTGCCAAGCACTGAAGTAATGTAATCTTATGTTTATAATGTATTTTGAACTATTTCTTCCCCCTTTTTGTAGGCGGCTTCGGTGGCATGCTGAGCTTCTAAGCCCGAAGTCGCGGGTTCAAACCCGGCCGAAGTCGTCAGATTTCTTAAGAGCGTTAAAAATCCCTCATTATGCCTTCTTTCGGAGGGGAAGTAAAGCCGGAGGGCCCACGTCATAGATTTATGGCATGATAAAGAACTTTCCAATAATTACACTTTTGTGAAGCTAAATTATAGGTTAAATTTGACTAACGCTCTTAGTTTCCAACGTTCGTCGCCAGGGGCCGACTGCGGGGGCATCTAGTAACCCAGTTCAGAGATTAACTATGAAATGAAAACACGTTTCATGTAAAAGGTCGAAAACCAAATGATAAATTTAATAAAAGAGCAAACATAAACAAGAATATCAAAACGGGGAATGATAGACGCATGAAATGGAGTATGGGTATGATAACAAGGGGAAGGTACAAAAATACAATATCAAACGAGGTTCAAAAACAGAGTATACACACAAATAAAAATCTAAAAGAAATGAACTAGTAGGAAGAGAAGTGATGCCCTAGAGAGGATAAGTATAGACCGGAGATCGTTCGACGATAAAAAATATAAAAGGGGCAGTTTAAAGAAACAAGAAATTACTAATAACGCGATAGTACGTTCGCCCAAGTAGTAGCTAAAAGGAATACATTATACACCTCTTGAAATCATCTCCCATATTATATAACCCATAAACCACCCTTTAGACAAGATATGTCACCACAAAACAAACATAACCTCGAAGAAAAATCTAACGCAGAACCAATAAAATAATATCAAACATCAACATTTGAAACGTGACATATCGACCCCTTAAAATAGAATCTAGAACAGCTCATCATAACACAATTGCAGGAGGAAAAGATAACGAAAGACTAACCATTATCGATGCAACAAAAAAATAATGTCAAAAATTCATAGAGTAAATCGTCTTTACGGGTGAACGCACGAGGCTCGATCACCTAACAAGGGATTAAATGCGTGTGCAGTCCAGTTTCCGGAATACATGAAATCCACACAACATATCATCCAATGAAAGACTGATCGATACGCCTCATTTAATAACGCAGAGAAGTCACGTATAGTATCTTGCCTGGAAGCGCAAAAACACACACAGGAACAATTACAAGAAACCCAGATTTCCAGTCAATACCCGTTTACCAATAATATCTACCCCCGCAATATTAAGAAAAACAAAAAATAAGGTTATAAGTGAATGGCAAGAAGGATACGCGCTCCTTACAAGTTACCCAAAAAAAAAAACACACAACACAACACTAATCTCAAGAAACAAAACGACTCACGGCAATATCCTCGTGGCCCCGCAATGATAACACCAACAATACATGAAGGTAATCCCCTTAGGAGCACGGATCTTCTCTGATATTCAATTATCAAGATAAGCAATACGTAAACACACACAGAAATAAGTAGTTCCGTGAAGAACTATACAGCATATTTTCATATATCCTACCTATGTTAATTGCCTCTATCTACATACAAAATTTCAATTTGATTGCTGTAATAGATTCGTAGATATTGAGAACCGACTAAATATTTTGGATGGTCACCATATTGGATTTTATATATGTAGGTCCTAGAGTTATGTACTGTTACATGAAGATTATTGTGTACGTGTAGCATTCAAACTCAATCGCATGATTAGGACACAAGAAGAAACAACGAGATTTTAAAATTTCGCACAGCTGCCATCTTGTAGTTATGGAAACAATTGAAATAAATTATATGCCAGTGGATTAACATTCGTATAAGGATTTACTGTACCAAGTTTCACTGCACTCGAATAGTTAATATGCGAGAAACGTACATGTGAATATTTATATTTCGCGTCGCCGCCATGTTGGATTTGTGATCACCATGTTATTTAAAGTCCTATAGATGATCTTAAGTTCATAGCCCCTATGAACATAAAAAGAATCAGTTTGATTGCTATAATAGATTCGTAGATATTCAGAGCCGTCTAAATATTTCGGATGGTCGCCATGTTGGATTGTTAAATGTATAGGCCATAGAGTCATGAACCAGTAACGGAAAATTATTGCGTAGGTTCATTATTAAAACTTTCACTTCGATCGCATGATTACGACACAAGAAATAAATAAATAATTTTAAAATTCGCACAGCCGCCATCTTGAGATTATGTAAACAATTGAACTAAATTAGATACCAGTGCATTACAATGTGTTTAAAAATTTCCAGTACCAGATTTCATTGCGTTTGGAGCATTAAATCGCGAGAAAGGTCTATTTAAAATCTTCAAATTCGCTTGGCCGCCATGTTCGTTTTGTACTTAACCAGTTTTTGAAAGTCTTATAGATGAACTTCCAGTAGTGCCCTTTATTTCCGTACAAAATTTCAGGGTGATACCGCTAATAGTTTCAGAGATATAAAATGCCGGTGAAATATTTCGCACATCCTCCATCTTGTGGTTATGTAAACAATTGAACGAAGTTAGATGTCGGTGCATTACAATGTGTATAAACATTTACTGTACCAAGTTTTATTGCGTTTGGCTGGTTAAATCGCGAGAAACGTCTATTTAAAAGTCGCAAATTCGCTTGGCCGCCCTGTTGGTTTTGTAGTTACCAGTTTTTCATGAGTCACATAGGTGAACTTTTAGTAGTTCCCTTTATCACCGTAAAGAAATCCAGGGTGATATCGGTAATAGTTTCGGAGATATGGGATGCTGGTGAAATATTTCGCACAGCCGCCATGTTTGATTGGTGAGACGTAACAAAATTTGAAGGGCACGGACGGAGTCGTCCGGAATAGTGCTATGAACTCACGGAGTTTCATAGAAATCGCTCTAGCCGTTTAGAAGTTATAGGGGGACACACACCATCACACACGCACACACACACGGACAAAAGGTGATCACATAAGCCTATTTTTTCAAAATTGAAAATAGGCTAAAAATAATTACAATACGATTAAAATTCCCACTAAACAGAAAATTAAACAACAAGGCCCCAGGACACATAATCCCAAAATACAAAACAACACGTTTCTTCTCTACGCGAAAATATCTACAAGGGAGCAACATAACGCAAGTTACTAGTAAAACATACTGTATTTTAAAAGGTATCTCCTGTTTCAACTATAAAGCATGACGACGTGTAGGGAAAGTTAACTCTAAAGTGGGGAGGACATGCTATATAGAATAGTCATCTTCATCACACACGTCAATAAACAGAACTACAACTTCAAAACCAACAAGGAGTACCGTGACGAACTAAAGAGCCACTTTTCTTAAAATTTAAGATGCATGCCAATGATTAATCTATATGGATCTATCTAGAATAAAGACGAAATTAAGTTGGCAATATCGAAATTTCGAATTAGTTCGAAATACTGTATACCTGGAATTTTTTTTAGCGTATGGCTTTTGGTGCCGGGAGTGTCCGAGGACATGTTCGGCTCACCAGTTTGTAGCTGCTTCTAAGCGGAAACCCAATGGGTGAGCTACAAGTACCGTCGCGTGTGGACTGTTGTCTGGGGAGGAAAGTTTGAAGGTAAGGACGAGGAGTTGGAAGGTAGCGGCTGAGGCCTTTAGTTAGGGACCAACCCCGGCATTTGCCTGCAAGGAAGATGGAAAACCACAGAAGACCATCTTCAAGGTTGCCGGCGGGGGGATTCAAACCTCCTCGCCTTCCGGATGTGAGCGACTGCCAGCAGCCATGCCGTAATGACCACTGCTAACTCACCCGGTATACCTGGCATAATGTAGCCAAATAGAACACTACAGTTGGCAGACCTGATGACTGAATATATTCTTAGTTCCATTTCTTAAGGTACAGAATACAAAATTTGGTTGAAGTCCAATGGATAGCATGGGCGTTACGTGCAGTTAAACATTGGGTCTAACAGCACGCGTGAAATCATGTTGGCAACAATGTCATGCATGTATTGGTTAGAACTAATCTGAAATAATATAATCTATTGTTGTGCCAATTTTGAATGAAAGCCATTAGTTAGTATAGAAGTTACATGCATTTTAAAATTGGACCTATCAGCAGGCTTAGAATTATGTTGGCAGCACTGACGTATATTAGTTACTCCAAATTAATCTAGAATACCAGGTACTATACCTGTGCAAAGTTTAGAGGTATTGGTTTGCATACTTTCTAATATATTGATATTAGGGTAATAAAAATAGAGACAGCATTTATTAACAGTTGGCAGCCCTGGTTGCTCTTAAGAATACTCATAGTCATATATGTTATGGTTCACATAGCACATACAAAATTTAGTTGGAATCCAAATGATAGTATAGAAGTTAGAAGTATTTAAATTTGGACCTCTCATGTTGGTATCACTGACAAATATAAATTACTCCAAATTAATATAGAATGTCAGGTACTCTACGTGTGCATAGTTTAGAGCTGTCGGCTTGCATACTTTCTGATATATTTGTATTTGGATAAAATACATTGAGAGCATTTATTAACAGTTGGCAGCCCTGGTGGCTCTTAAGAATACGCTCCGACATATATGTTTATGTACATATAGCACATACGAAATTTGGTTGAATTCCAATTGATAGTGTAGAAGTTATTTGCATTAAAAAAAATGACTTATCAGCAGGCTTATAATCATTTTGGCAACACTGCCATGTATGGCCTCCTGGAAATTAAACTGAAATAGTATTATCTATACGTGTGCCAATTTTGAAATAGCTCCCATTCATACTGTCCAAGATATCCAATATGGAGCTCAAATTTCAATTGCGATTTTTCAGCAGTTGGTAGCACTGACATCATTTTCCAATACGGCATTGAGATATTCAGGTATAGATCTTTACTCGTACCAAATTTTGTTTCGATTGCTGCAGCCGTTTGGGAGTTGATAGGGGGACACACACACACACACACAGCCAGACAGCCAGACAGCCAGACAGAAGGACAGACAGACAGGAGGACAGACCGACAGACAGACAGACACACACACACACACACATTTGCCCGGATCGATCTCATAAGTCTACTTTTTCCTCATTTTTGCAAAATGTGAAAAGTAGGCTAATAAATATAACTTAACTGGCTCCTTGAGATGTTCTCTGAAGGCCTTGGACATCAGAAGGCATACGCACGTAGTTGATTAAATTATTTAACACATCTCAAAAAGCCTCTTGCCAATGCACAAATACGAATGATTATGACGTGACCCACAGTGGGTCGATAAACAGTAATACAATTTGGAAATAATATCAAAACATGTTAGGTTTGTTAGATTTGCATCTTCTCCTTCTGCTCGTCACCTCTTCTCTCTAACGATCCATCCAGCGTTCCTAAATGCTCAAAATCTCTCGGACTACGGAGCGGGGTGCATTTTGTAATCGAAGAGTAAATGTGACGATTAAGACAGGTTCGTAATTTAACCGGTAGATGGCAGTCTTTTTCAATAATTTGATTTACCTCGTACAATCGTAATAGTACATTATGCAACGAGCCTATAATGGCTATAATTAAGACACGAGTATTTTTATAATTTCCATACGAGTGTCTTAATTACCATTATAGGCGAGTTGCATACGACTGTTTATGTTCGACGATAATTATAACTTTATTATATGTTTTAACATAAATATTCATAAATATCTGTTGAGAGTCAGCCACTTGAATTTTGTGATCGGAGAGCGAGCTCTGGGTGTGATATCTCTGTCTTTCAAGATCTCTGAACGACCGACGCATGCGCTCTGTGTGCTTGCAATGCCATATTATGCAGGCCATATGTTTACATCTGCCGTCCCTCAGTAATATTGTCACCGGAGTCGTTTGAAGGCAATTCGTTGTGTAGAAATTAGTGTTGGTGATATTAAGGTACAGTGCTATTTCTTGTCTCATATTCGCCAGTTTATTTACGCGAACATATGGGTAATTTATTATAGTTCGATGTTGTGTTTATGTCCGACATGTTGGATTTTGAGCGCATGCGCGAAGGTATCGTTACCTAATTGGTCAATGAACGAGCTCTGATTGGCTGGAGAAACTGTATCGTAATGAGAAACAGTCTTATAATGACCATCATTATGATACAGTTTTCTGACACATAATAGTGAGGGTCGAACATAAAAATAGTAATGTCTCAATAAACAGATAACACACACTAATACAGCCATCACAATTAACACCGGTTACCAGACAGATTCTACACACACCCCAAGTACACGGGGCTACATGCCGGCGTTGTCGCAGCCCCTGAACTGAGGAACCAACCAACCCCTTTTTGTATGACCTTAGAGTGTCTGTGTTTTCTACATTCTCTGATGTTACTTTTACCTGGTATTTTTGCATCAATTGTAATTTTGCTGCATTTAAATTCACCCACCACATCATCTAACTTCACAGTGGGGTGAAACACTCCTCAAGAAAATAAATGTTGTCAATCCTACTCACGCGTCCTTATAAGGGGCTCCGGAATGCTCAAAATCTTCGGAAGTTTTATATGAGGGACATTCAAATGAAACTCGGCCAGTGCGTCTAACGGTGCACTAGTCGTACGGTGGCAACACGTAACTGCGTGTCTGGTGGCAGAGTGATAGAGTGACTGCAGCATGCGCAACGTTTGACGTTGCACAGCGACAGTGTGTTTCACGCCGAAGAGAAGGTGGTCAAACACTGAACATGAAGGCGAGTAGGCAGGAACAACGAGGAGTGATTCGATTTTTAGTGGAGGAGGGAGTTGGGGGCCGTGAAAAGTATCGACGGATGAAGACGGAGTACAGTCTGTGTCGTTCAAGTGTTGTGGAATGGCGCAAAAGATTCCTTGAGGGGCGCGAGTTACTGGAAGACAATGCTCGTCCAGGACAGGCTCATCGTGTCATCACACCTGAAATGATTTCGGAAGTGAATGCTTTAGTTTTGGATATCCGCAGAATCACCGTGGACGCGATCCATCGGTTACTGGGTATTAGCGTGGGCACCATCACACCATAATGCATCAACACTTGAAATTTCGAAAAGTTTGTGCGCAGTGGGTTCCTCACCAACTGGCCGCTGAACAGCGCAATACTCGAATGGTGCTGTCTTTGAGACATCTGCAACGTTATCATGAGGAGGAATATGGCTTTCTGTCGCATATTGTCACTGGTGACGAAACTTGGTGTCACCATTTTGAACCAGAAAGCAAGCGTCAGAGCAAGCAGTGGAAACATGCGACTTCACCACCTCCAAAGAAAGCAAAGACCGTGCACACCAGTTCTGGTAAGGTCATGATATCCTCCTTTTTTGACCACAACGACCCACTGCTTGTCGAGTTCGTGGAACGGGGAACCACCATCAATGCCCAGCGTTATCAAGCCACTTTTCAGAACCTTAGTCGAGCTATAAAGTCGAAACGCCCAGGCATGTTGTCCAATGGCGTTCTTCTCCTACATGATAATGCCCGAACACACACTGCCAATGCGGTGAAGACGACATTGCAGCAGTTTCGATGGGAAACCGTACTGTCCAGACCTTTCACCGTGTGACTTCCATGTTTATGGACCTCTCAAACAAGCTATTCGCGGACACGTTTTTTTAACGGACCAAACAGATGGAACTCGCAGGGTGACAAGTCTGGGCTGTAGAGCGGATGCTCAAGTTGCTCCCTCTTGAACGTGGAGAATACAACTGGTGTGACGTTAGAGACGTGTGGGCGAGCGTTATCATGGAGCAGAATCACTTCCTTCGAGAGCAGTCAAAGCCGTTTGTTCTTGATGGTCGTGGGTAGGCTACGGAGTGTCGCACAATACACGTCACTGTTAGGCCTAATGGTTAGGGAAAACGTTTCCAATCGGACGACGAACTAAATAACACCGTACAGGACTGGCTCCTATCACAACCACAAGACTTCTGGGAACAGGGAATCCTGCGGCTAGTGAAGCAATGGGACACCTGTGCACAGACCTGTGGTGATAACTTTTGAATAACGAATAAATTGTACCCACAGTATCGTTTCGTATCCCTCATACATTCCTACAATCGTGCGTAATGTTAGTAAACCTACCCAAGTACATTCTTATTTCTATTAGACGATAGATATTGGGTTGGTGCGTAAGTTCGTAGCGTTTTCCAAAATGTTATCCACATGGAGTTTATAAGTTTATTAAACACATCAGATACTTATAAGAGAGAAGTTCATCATCAGTGACATATTCTCCTTCACTATCTACATCAGTCTGTCACCGACAGTAGTGGCTACGCGGGCTAAAGCGCTGCGTTAGGTTCAAGGGGCCAAGCTCTCTGCTGACTCGGTAGACGCGTGGGTACGAGCCCCACCGTCGGCTGTCCTTGAAATGGTTTTCCGTGGTTTCCCATTTTCAACACCAGGCAAATGCTGGGACAGTACCTTCTGACAGGCCACGGCCGCTTCCTTCCACATCCTTGCCCAGTTTCATTCATCTTCATCCATTCCATCTCTCATCCCGACGCGCAGGTCGCCCACGGGCGTCGACTAGAAAGACCTGCACTCGGCCTCTCAGGAGGCTACACGACAAAAAAAAAATCAGTCTGTCAACGCTGTGGTAATTTTCCGATTCCGCGCCTGTAGAAAGCACGTGGTTTTTTGTTGAAGAATTCGTGAAGCCATGTTTGGAGTTCATCTTCATCCGGAAAGGACGTTCCTTGAAGATTGTTCAATAGAGAGCGGAAAAACTGAAAATCCGAGGGCGCAAGTTCGGGCGAATATGGTGCGTGCGGGATGATTTCCCAGCCCAAATCCTGTGTAGTGTAGTTTGTCAGGTTAGCAGAGTGCGGGCGGGCGTTATCATGGAGGAGCATCACTTCACCCAGTCTTGCTGGTTGTATTTCTTTCATTGCATCTGCAAGACGTCTCAGCCGTTGGCGATAAATGTCAGCAGTGATGGTTACACCTCGAGGAAGCAATTCGTAGTACAGCACACCGTCGGTGTTCCACCAGATGTATAACATTATCTTTTGTGGATGCGCGCAGGTCTTTGTACGGGGAGTTACCTGTTAACCATTCCTTTCTTCTCCTTATGTTAGCGTAGAGACACCATTTCTCGCCACCAGCAACGATACAGGATAGGAATGGTCAGTGTTGTTCACGAGCCAATCGATAACGAGCAAGCAGAGATGCACATATGGCCACCAGCTGATTTGTTGATTTTGGCTTAGAGCATGCGGTACCCATATACCGGATTTTTGAACCTTGCCCATTGAATGCTAATGTCACACAATGGTGGAATGATCACAGTTCATCACATTTGCCAGTTATCACGTACACTGGCATGGATCATTGTGAATTAATGCGTTTAAACGATCTTCATCAAATTCCGGCGGCCTTCCTGAACGTGGGGAATCACTAAGGTCAAAACGACCCACCTTAAAACGAGATAAACCCTTTCTTGCCATGCTCTCTCCAATAGCATTTTTCCCATACACGGCGCAAATGTTTCTGGCCTCCACTGATTTCGTCCCTCGATTGAATTCAAAGTGAAGAATATGTTCGAAATGTTCGAATTTCTCCACTTGGCACTCCATTTTCTAGCGTCCACGGCTCCACTCACTATCAGCAATTGTCAAAACTTCAATATGTAAACTGAAGAACAAACATTGAACTACCAAGCAACAATGACAGTCGATAAATAAAACCATAACAACCGGAATACCAACAAGCAAAACAAAAACGCTACGGACTTATCCACCAAGAACTAAATCCGTGAAGAACTAAATAGCCTAATATCATATATCCTATTATTATCAATTGCCTCTGTCAACATACATATTGTCAGTTTGATTGCTGTAATAGATTCGTAGATATTGAGCACCGTCTAAATATTTTGGATGGTCACCATGTTGGATTTTTATATTATAGGTCTTAGATTTATGTATTATTACATGAAGATTATTGTGTAGGTGTTTTATTCAAACTTCAATCGCATGATTTGGACACAAGAAATAAAAGCAGAATTTTAAAATTTCGCTCAGCCGCCACCTTGTGGTTATGAAAATAATTTAAAGGAATTAGATGCCAGTCGATTAAAATTTGTATAAGCATATACCGTATCAAGTTTCACTGCGCTCGGATGGTTAAAACGCAAGAAACGTCAATTTGAATATTTAAATTTCGCGTGGACGCCATGTTGGATTTGTGCTCGCCAGGTTATTGAACGTCCCATACGTGAAGTTATGCTTATAGCCTCTATAGCCTACACTTACAAAATTTCAGTTTGATTGCTGAAGTAGATTAATAGATATTGCGAACCGTCTAAATATTTCGGATGGTCGGCATGCTGGATTTTAATATAGGCTATGTAGGCCATAGAGTTATGTACTATTAGATGATGATTAGTGTGTACGTTAATTACGCAAATGTTGATTTCGATCGCATGTTTAGAGCACAAGAAATAAAAACTTAATTTTCGAAATTCACACAGCCGCCATCTTGAGGTTATGTAAACAATTAAATGAAGTTAGGTGTCGGTGCATTACAATGTGTATAAACATATACTGTACCAAGTTTCATTGCGTTTGGTTGGTTAAATCGCGAGAAACGTCTATTTAAAAGTCGCTACTTTGCTTGACCGCCATGTTGGTTTTGTAGTTACCAGGTTTTCAAAAGTCACAAAGGTAAACTTCTAGTAGTTCCCTTTATCACCGCACAAAATTCCATTGTGATATCTGAAATGGTTTCGGAGATATTGAATGTTGGTGAAATATTTCGCACAGCTGCCATGTTGGATTTGTGAGACGTAACAAAATTTGAAGGGCACGGTCGGGGTAACCCGGAATAGTGCTATGAACTTACCGAGTTTTATTGAAATCGCTCCAGCCGTTTAGAAGTTACTAGGCGGTGGGGGGGGGAGGGACACACCAAAATCCATCACACACACCATCACACACGCACACACAGACAGACACACGGACAAAAGGTGATCTCATAAGCCTACTTTTTCATAAATGAAAATAGGCTAAAAATGAATAAGAAAGAGGCTTTCGTGATTATAGAATGACATAAAAATGACCATGATAGCCCGATACCATATTGACGTGTTAATTATAAACTATTTATTTTCACCTCAAGTCAATATTCATTTCATTGAAACCGTACCGGTTTAGGCCACATTGTGACCTTCTTTAGCTGGTATATGATGAGTAGCGGAGTAGTACCATACCTAAAGTTCACAGAGTAAATTTTCAAACAAAAAAAAAAAAAAAAAAAAAAAATCTGTTCCAATAAATTTTGTAAATTAAGCACAAAAAATTATCTTGAAAAACCGCGTAGAAATATGGAATGTGTATGTGAAAATATGTACTGTTTGTTGACAATTTTTTGATTCAACAAACAGGAAATATTTTCACATACACATTCCTCATTTATACGATATTTTTCAAGACATTTTTTAATGCTTAATTTACAAAAATTATTGGAACAGATCTTTTTTTTTTTTTTGAAAATTTATTATGTGAACTTTAGGTATGGTACTACTCCGCTACTCATCATATACCAGCTAAAGAAGGTCACAATGTGGCCTAAACCGGTACGGTTTCAATGAAATGAATATTGACTTGAGGTGAAAATAAATCTCTACTTTGTATAAAACCAAGTCCCCGATTCTTGGATGTTACGAGTAAACTCGAGAGCCACTGGATGGATTTTGATGCAGTTTTCACCATTCTGTAAAGGATATCGCTAGGATGATTTCTGTAGAAAATAATTTATTTATGATCAAAGGAAGCCGGGCAGTAACGATTTCAGTGGAAAAGTCGAAAAGAAACTTGGCGTCCGAGCGCTTTGTAAGCTTACGCTGGGCAAACCGTTAAAAATATCTATATACTATGAGTGTAAGAATTGTTCAGCATGAAAAGTTCTACAAAATAGTCCGTGAGAGCATATGTCTATCTTCAATACATCGCCCACTATAAGAGATTTTACGTTTAAATTTCTTCTAACCATGTCCATTCAACTACTGAGGCGACAGTTTACGAGCTAGCTACTGCCGAGCCGATCATCCCTGTTACAGCCTAGCTAGCGGGCGAACTTATTGCCCCAGATACAGCCAGCAGCAAACCGTTGAGTGGTGTTGAGTTAAGGCTTCTGAAAAGGGTGGTTGTGTTTGGAGTTTCCCTGGAAGTGCAACTCGGGTTTTCTTCATTTCGCCTGTGAAATACATTCAAGTTAAGATTGGATGGAAGGGGGAATTAAGTTTCATTCACCTCGCCATTCCCTGGAAGTGCAACTCTCATTTCGCCTGTCAACTTTTCGTTCCACAAAATTCACAGTCAATTTAAGATTGGACGGAAGGGGGATTATATGATATTAAATTACACTGATTGGCGTAAGTTATAATCTCTACTTAGTATAAAACCAAGTCCCCGATTCTTGGATATCACGAGTAATCTCGAAAGCCACTGAATGGATTTTGATGCGGTTTTCACCATTCTGTAAAGGATATCGCGAGGAAGGTTTCTGTAGAAAATAATTTATTTATGATCAAAGGAAGTCAAGCACTAACGATTTCAGTGAAAAGGTCGAAACAAAACTGGCGTCCGTGCGCTTTTTAAGCTTACCCTGGGCAAACCGTTAAAAATATCTATATACTATGAGTGTAAGAATTGTTCAGCATGAAAAGTTCTACAAAAAAGCACGGGAGAGCATATCTCTATCTTCAATACATCGCCTTCTATAAGTGTTTTTACGTTTTCATTTCTTCCAACAATCTCCATTCAGTTAATGAGGCGACAATTTACGAGCTAGCTAGGGGCGAGACTATCACCCCAGTTACAGCTTAGCTAGCGGACGAGCTTATTGCCCCAGATACAGCCAGCTGCAAACTGTCGATTCGTGTTGAGTTAAAAACTTGAGAGAAGAGTGCTTGTGTTTGGAGTTTCCCTGGAAGTGCAACTTGGCTTTTCTTCATTTAGCCTGTGAACTTTTTGTTCCACAAAATTCACAGTCAAGTTAAGATTGAACGGAAGGAGGATTTGTGTTTAATGCACTTCGCCATTCTTAAATTACGTCTGACAAGAATTTGTTGCACGTGCATCTCCATGATAATATAATTAATAGTCCAGTCAGTGATTTTAACCCATCATGCCGAGACGTAAAACGGATATTGGTCGTCGTTCATTGACATTGAAAAAAAAAGCGTCTATCACGTAATGCATTCATAACTGTTCCCGGGCGAAGCCAGGTCGGGTTACTAGTAGTTTATAAAGAGGCTTTCCCTTAGAAGCAAAGGCAAAGGGACATGGAGTAACAGCAAAATGGATGCTAGTGCTTGAAATTGAAGAAGAGGAATCCTATGGTAATGGCATGTTCTAAAAACAAGAAAACCCTTTGATTCTAATTTCTCGGTAAATTGTTTTCCTAGATATTAAGTATCTTTTTTTGCGGAACTAGTCAACATACAAAGCTGAAATTCTTAGATGAAATTCCTCCTTACATGTGTTATATTTCAACGAGTCCTTTTTTCAATTTTTTTTTCAGATGAAAAGTGCTACAATTAAAAAAAAAGATTCATGATATTTCAAAAATACATTTCTTTTCAAAAATCCAGTGTCAAAATGAGGAGAGAGGTTAGAAAAACTTCCCTGAAATAGATCGAGTATTTCTTGTTAGTTTCTGAGAAAAAGGCAAATACGAAGTTGGAAATTAGCTTGGGCGAAATCGGTGTCCCATGAGAGTGACCTCCTAAGCGAGACTGTCCGATATCGGAGTCCCATGAGAGTGACTTCCTAAGCGAACTGTCCAAATGAATAAAAGAAAAAAACAGTGGATATACGCACCAATAGTTGCAATTATCCCAGGCAATATTTACTCAAAACCACGTGAGAGAAATACAATTCGTTACCCCTTTTATTAAACGCAGACGTATCTTACCTAAATAAAATGTCGGTTAGTAATGACCTACTTAAAGTATTACCTAGTGTACTTTAATTAAAATAGATAGATTGAATGTATGTATACCCAAATTATGACTTGTAATTCACAAACACCTTAAACACAATCTAGGATTACTCAAAAATAACGTAAAATGAATTAGTAACTAATGATTATTAGAGCAAATCGAACTTGACTACTGCAATATATTTGGATCATTACTAATTTCTTTGACAACTTATTTCCTCCTCTTTTCCGTGCTAAGGAACACAATAAATACATAGACATCCATTTCCAAAAGTGTTTGGCAATTTGATGTTTTGGTAGCTATGGCGTAGTCTGGGCGTCCTTTACTGATTTAAATATGTCGTACAATGCCAAACCACCCCCAAAATCCTTGAAAATTGCATTGGAATATCGAATGCAGTTCCAAAATGCCCTTATCCAATGCCACGGCTCCAATATTGCGAACCTAACAATCTATAGTAAATAACAAACGGTCCCTTGTCCCATTGCGCGGTTAAGCGAGCTACAATACAGCGTTCCAATGTTGCCCTTGTCCGTTGCGGAAGATATCTGTTAGAGTAGTTTATTCACAGGTGAATTCTTTACCCTTTGATTTATGTGAGTGCAATAATGCTTGTTGTCCAGTTGGCAGCAGTGTTTTAAGAAACTAATACAATCAAAACTTTGGAACTCAACGATCAGACAACCTGCAATATTTCTGTCAAATCTCTGTTCGAAGCAGGTTATAAATTTGAATGTTGCTGTGATTATTTTGTGCACTAAAAAGACATCATTGTTTCAAATGTTGACAGAGATAATGCAAATGCAGAATTCGAAGACGAGGGAGGTCCAATGAACAATATTGATGTTACAATTTAGTACTATCGGACATGTTTGTTTTTAAATAACAATATACTCAGTTTTCCAGTTCTATGAATAATTCCTCCCATATAACGCAATAAATATTGGTTTCTAAAGCTGTTACAAACCACGTGTAAACCCTACAGATCCTAAGTCTCCCTTTTCCATTGAATACTGTTCCAAAATGACCCAAGTCCTTAATGCAGTTCCAAACAGCACCTTGTCCAAGTTATAATTTTTATTTTATGAAGATGTCTATAAGGTGTAATTCCACCAATAGGCTTCCCCGATTAATAGTAATAAGTGGACAACATATTATAAGCATACAGTGAACTGTTCGTGTGTACAAAGTATTTTGCGTTTTCCCACAAGTCTCTCTTCTTGGACAAGGAGCCATTTGGAAATGGATGTTTCATTATATTCCCGTTTAAAATACTTTGGAATTCTCTTTACATTCTTCATAATTATTTTCTTACGAAATGTCATACACTATCTTATCGTTGACGGTACTAACCTTATTGTTTGACACCCCAGCTCAAAAGACGATAAGTTTCCAAAGCGATATTAAGATAAACATAAACAAATAATAAGTTCTTACAGTGGGTTATACGAGAGAGAATAGAGGCCCAATTAACTTGTAGTAGGGCAAAACGGTACTCTCTCTAAGTTATATCAAGATATCACCACACTGAAGGAACAATGAAGAGGCTTTTCCAAACAAAATAAGGTAAATGTTCCAAATAAGGCCCACTTAACGTTTAAAGATTTTTTTGTATTTTTACTAGAAGGGGAAATATGTGAACATTGTCCTGGATTTAACTTGAAGGCAAGCAGTAATGAAAACATGGGTTGATAATCAGAATCACTGGAAAATATTTCAGTAACAACACAATATTTAAAATGTGAGTTACGGGCCTTATTAAGAACCCCCGTTCCAAACTAGGCCCACAACTTGTTCGAAATAAGGTCCAAATGTAAAGGAAAAGAGATAAAGAAATGCACATTAAGGGGAAAATATCAATACAGTATATTAATCTTCCAATCACGTTCTTTGAACTTATATGCACCAGCTTTATGAATGTTACATTTCAAAAACCAGAAGAAGGTTTATTAAAATACCTAGAAATAGTAATAAAAAGAGCTTAAGCAAACACCGCTGAATCGTTCGCATCAACAGTTGTAGTTTCACGTCTAGCCTTTAGAGCCTAATATCTATCAGAAGTACTAAGAATCTGGTAGAATTAGAATATTCTGCTAATAAAATCACAGATGGGCCTTATTCGGAACTGGGCCTTATTTGGAATAAGTACCTTATAGGAACTTGAAGAACACCTTAATTTAATCGCATATCAATCTGCATGTCCCCTCTTCTAATTTATTTATTTACTTAGCGTTTGGCTATCATCACATCATGGAAAAATAAACAACTGTAACAAGATAATATCAGATACAAGATTACAATATTTACAATACACCATACAGAAATAGGTCAAAATAAATCTTTCAATGTCCGTAGATAGTCAACAACTCGATCAGTCGCCAACAGGAACTCAGAAGGGTCTCCGGGGAAGTCTGACATTGGACAAGGTTGGATGATATTCCCCTTCTAATAATGTCAAAGGACACTTGAACAACATTCAAGTATTTGGTGCAAACCGCAGTATTATAGGCAATTCTTCGGGAGTGATGAACCAGGATCCTGCACTTATACTTAGCTAATATATGTCATTTCAAGGATTTTCATACCTTATTTGATATTTCGGGAATTATTGCTACTGCACAGGAAATATGTGCTAAATTACGTAAATATGTGACATTAGTCGTTATTAAGTGTGCGTTCAACGACGGCAATTGTCATGGCTTGTATTTGCTCAACTGCTACTGAAAGAGGCGCATTAGGTGTGTTCATCTGTTACCGAGATGTCACTTCACTGTCGCCTCTGTATGGTACACAAAATACACGACACAGATCATGCGTAAAGAGTTCGGCGAGCGAGATACTATTGGCTTCTGTCTGGCCGAAAATTACTGCTTGTACTACAAGTAAGGGGGTCTTGGGCGTCAGCCCCAGGTTAGATTTGTTTTTGTATGTAAAGCCTTTTTAACATAGAAACACTACAAAGCGAATGGAGCGGGCGCAGCATAAAACAAACACCACATGGTATCGTGTGTGTGGGGTCGGCAACATTTTATTTGTCCTATAAATCACGCCCATAATGGCCGACACAACTGAAATTTCACTATACAGAGTGAGGCATTTAAAACTGTTTTCGGAATATTTGGAAAAATACAAATCAGATAAAAAATAAATTGCAATAAAAGGTGTTCACCTTGAAGTTGGGATATCCATTAACACAAAACTTGACCCCCCCCCCCCCCTGCACCACTCCCGGGGGCGGAGGTGACTTTGAAATCTTAAATAGAAACCCCTATTCTTTATTGCAGATTTGGATTCTCCGTGATAAGTTATGTAACTTTTGTACGAAACGTTCTTTTCGTTTCATGATTGATGGCGTCGTAATCGACAATCTCCTTGTAACCAAGCACCCCGAGATAGTGAGAGGCAAGGGGACTCACAGTAACCAAGCACCCCGAGATAGTGAGAGGTAAGGGGACTCACAGTAACCAAGCACCCCGAGATAGTGAGAGGCAAGGGGACTCACAGTAACCAAGCACCCCGAGATAGTGAGAGGTAAGGGGACACACAGTAACCAAGCACCCCGAGATAGTGAGAGGCAAGGTGACTCACAGTAACCAAGCACCCCGAGATAGTGAGAGCAACGATGGCAGTCTTGAAAGACAAGGGGATTCACAGTAATCAAGCACCGCAAGATTGTGAGAGGCAAGGGGACTCACAATAATCAAGCACCCCGAGATAGTAAGAGGCAAGGGGAATCACCAAAATCAAGCACCCTGAAGGGAACAAATTACTACTACGTCCACGTCGTTGTTCCTGGGTAACGCTAAAAGTAGTCTAAGAATGCATTGCGGGAGGGATGACGGTGTCACAGGATAGAATTTTCAAAAATATCAAAAAATTTACTTTGAATTTCCTAATGAGATGCGTAATTCTATGAGATATTGGCATTTTTCAACAATTTTTTAACTCTTTTTCATGATTGCCGATTGCAGCGCCATCTATCATGATACGAAAAAAAGTATCATATACAGTAAAAGCCCCACATTGTTTCATGGAGAATCTAAATCCGCAATAACAAAATAGAGGTTCCTATTAAAGATTTCAAATGTTATTGCAACTTTTTTTTAATCCGATTTGTATTTTTCCAAATATTCCAAAAAACAGTTTTAAATGCCCCACCCTGTATAAGTCGTGTTATAAAAAGGGGAAGGTGGGTGGGTTATAAACAGCGGGGGAGAAAACATATATTGGGACATCGTTTCCACAATTATTATTCATCATTATACAAGGTATTTTGGCTAATTTAAGTAGTTTTGTACTTGATTCATTACTCCTGAAGTGTTAGTGTAGTTTACGCTCTATAACAATGTAAACCTGATAGTACGCTCCACCTTAATACCAGCTGTTGGCTGGAAGGCACTGTACGCACTTTCATTGATGAGCACTGAACATACCAAAGACAACCTAAACACTAAGTTGCTATGTCCCCAATGTAAAGAATACAGCACAACGTACTCATGATAAACAACGAGAAATTATCGACCTCTCCCCTGTATAAGATTGTGCTTTTACCTTAAAGTATTAGAATGGTTTTGGAAATATATATACAGTATAAACAGTGTGGTCCACCCGCCCCTTATTATTTAGTTTTATGAAACCCAACTAACTTCTCAATTCTCCCGATGGTCGATATTGCTCTGCGCTCTGACTGTGTGACAGCAATGTAATTGGGTCATGGGTCTAGCAAAGAAAAAACGACCTTAATCTTTTCCCCGCCAAATATTATGGCCCATTCTACTAACATACGACTTACTGCTCCTTGAAATAACACACATACACGTAATACGATCGAATTAATAGCTTACGCCACGTGATCTGTAATAGTAAAAGGTTAAATCAACACCATAAACCGTGATTGAAGACTCTGACATGGACTTAAACGTTCGAGGTGGGACGGCTGCAGTAACTATAGCACGTTTAGCGTGTGGCATATACTATGTGTTGGTGGCTGAGAGGTTTAAAGGCTGGCCGTACATGGTGGGCGCAATCGGGTACAACGCTGCTTCGATTCCAGTAGTAGGCATAGTTTTTTGAACGAAAACCCACATTCCATTTTAGTCGGGATGTAACTACATTGCCACATTGATTGCCTTACGACTCATTTTTGTGAAGAGTACGTTGAATTTTGATGATTTATAAAGAAAATACGATCGAATTGGTACGATATGCAAAGTGACCTGTAAAGGCAGAAAATTAAAAAACTGGCATGAATACTAACTTAAGATATCGAAGTGTTGCTCCGGAGGTCCGGGTTCGATTCCCAGCTCTGCCAAGAAATGTAATACTTGTCTGAGGGCTGAGATTGAGTACACGTAGCCTCGTGAATCAAATATGAGAAGACGTGGGTTTGATTCCCACCTCAGCCACCCTGGAAATGGTTTTCCGTGGTTTCCCACTTCTATTCCGGCCAAATTCCGGAACGGATTCTATCTTAAAGCCGCGGCCGCCTCCTTCCCAATCCTTAATTGCAAATACACACATCATTACAAGCCCGCAATGACTCAGGTTATCAGACAAATTCTACACACACGCCCAAGTAAACGGGGCTATGTGACCGCGATGTTCTAGCCCCTCAAATGAAACAAAACAACAACATATCGAAGGATATTCTGATCGCCAGTGCTTGCATCGAAGTACACGTATTCCTTAGAAATTCCCATGGTATTATTGGCATACTTTCGATTTTTGCAAAAAATGAAGTAGACTTATGAGATCTACACAGGGCCAAAAATGGTGTGTCTGTCTGTGTGTGACTGTGTCTCTCTGTGTGTGTGGGTGTGTGAACTCTGAATGTCTGCCCCCTGTATCAATTCGAACACGGTGAAACCGAATTGAGCGAAATTTGGTACAGAGGTAGCACTAGCGTAGAACACCTTAGTGACATGTTTTATATCGCCACCATCTTGACGGAAGCGTAATGGTGGCCACCCAAATGTTCAAAGCTTGAATCAAATTACGAGTAACTTAATCATCCGATCTCTACCAAATTTTGCAACAACATATTCTTGTATGGCGAGCGTCGTTTGACTGAACTACAAGGTCATCAGCCCAATATTTTGCAGATGACGGCGATGTATGTGTGAAAATCGATTCCCCCTATCAATTCAAACACAGTGAAACTGAATTGAACGAAATTTGGTACAGAGGTAGCATAAGCAAAGGGCGCTCTAGGGTCATGTTTTATATCGCCGCCATCTTGACGAAAACGTAATGGCGGCCATCCTAATGTTAAAAGCTTGAATCAAATTACGACCAACCTAATTATCTGATCTCTACCAAATTTTGCAGCAACATACCTTTATGTATAGAGAATCTTTTGACCACACGACAAGGTCATCAGGCCAATAATGTGCGGATAGCGGCCATGTATGTGTGCAAATCGATTCCCCCTATCTTTTCAAACACGGTGAAACCGAATGGAACGAAGTTTGATACAGAGGTAGCACTAGCAAAGGCCACCTCAGTGTCATGTTTTATATCGCCACCATCTTGACGGAAACGGAATGGCGGCCACCCAAATGTTAAAAGCTTAAATCAAATTACGACCAACCTAATCATTTGATCTCTACCAAATTTTTCATCAACATACCTTTTTGTGGGAAGCATCTTTTGACTGAACTACAAGGTCATCAGTCCAGTAGTTTGCAGATAGCGGCCATGTATGTGTGCAAATCGATTCCCCACATCAATTCAAACACGGTGAAACCGAATTGAATGAATTTTTTACAGAGGTAGCACTAGCAAAGGGCACATCATATTCATGTATAATAACCGCACAGCACGTTGTATTTCAAGAAGCTACTACAACCAACATTCAGTTATACTCCTTGAAAAGGACAAAGAGTTATAACAATACCCATGCATTTAGGAGAAAGTAGGCAATACGTTCTTTACCGAACATCTTGTTTTGTTATTAAATTTTAACAAAAAAATCATAGCATATCTCTAGGCCCGTATCACACGACACTCGCTGGCAAGGAAGCTGCTGTGATCGCTGGTACAAAATCCTGTATGATTCTGTTCTCTTCGTCAGTACACCTGCTTGTATGACCGAAATGTATCACACGCTAGCATTTTGGACGCTAAGTTGTATGAAATAAAACCGAAGGGCTGTCGTTTGAGGGCATTATTTGCAGTTCTGTCGCCTTATTAACGTAACGCGGTCGCGAAACTTGCTTTAAATAAATTGGAAAACATGCCAGGAACTGAATGAATGCATTCCAATCAATATTTAAGATCTAACTGTAATAATTGATTATTTTACCATACGCGTTAATAAGAAGCGCAATAAAAACCTCCAGAGTGTATTGGAAATGTGTGCAAGTGTTATTGCGTCCGCTCGCTATTTCGAAGATCCCGGGTTCAAGACGCTCCAACGGCAGATTTTTTGATTTCTTTTTTTTACTATTTTATTATACCCTCCATACCTCGTACAGCAAGATTTCAACTTGGTTTTGTTCACATTATCTACGAAGACGATAGGGAAAGTTATTTTCTTGTCTAATTTAAATGGCTATTTTCCCTAAATACTGTTCAAAACAGTCGCCTCCGTAGCGTAGCGGTCAGCATGGTTAGCTGCCGCCCCGGAGGTCCTGGGTTCGATTCCCGGCTCTGCCACGAAATTTGAAAAGTGGTACGAGGACTGGAACGGGGTCAACTCAGCCTCGGGTGGTCCAAATGAGTAGAGGGGGTTCGATTCCCACCTCAGCCATCCTCGAAGTGGTTTTCCGTGATTTCCCACTTCGTCTTCGGGCAAATGCCGGGATGGTACTGCCCCCGTAATTGAATTATATAGAGACCACGGTGGCTATATTGGAAATTTTAATGAAAGTTATGGCTGTCGTAGTTATGACGTGGGTAGTCATGACGTAAGCACGGATGACGCAAACGTTATGCCAGGAGGCTACTTGAGCTGAGATTCTCAGTGACGTCAGCATTTAGTCGAGAATGTTCCAAGATTTACGACGCAGTCGCAGGAAACGAGGAATTCTGCTGAGGAAGAAACTATGCTATTGGAGGGGAGGCTTGAACCAATGAACGATAGTTTCAAGGAAGACGGAGATTGCTGAAACTATGGTATTTTTATTATTTTTGGAATGCAGAATTGTGGAAATCCATTTGCATTAGAGGCATTGATTTGGAATTTTGGTGAAATTTATTTTCAGTTTTTGAATTTTGAAAATCCGTCATGTATTAACGAAGTTGGAACTTTTAGCGATGACGCAGTATCACGCTATGGAAGGGATGGAAACGCCCCTCGTGAAGTTAATAAAAGGGCTTGCGCAGAAGAGAGGAGTCTCATTCTCCGCTCATTCTCCGATCATTCTCAGATCTCATTCTCAGATCATCGAAGTCTAATTGTGAAAGTTCTTTCTTATACAGTCATTTTGGTGAGACGTCGAAGTGAAAAGTAGTGAAAAGAGTCGTCTTTATAACGCGTGGTGAAGCCACTGCATTATACGAGATTCAAGTCAAACTAGGTGAAGTTAAAACGCACCTTCGAATGCATCTACAAGTTTAACTGTGAACAGTTAGCGGTCGCCGATAAGCTAATTCTATTGTGCAGTGCTACATGAAGTAACATAGAAAAGCTGAACAATTTCCAGTAATTAGTTTGAAAGATATTAGCAAGTTTCGACGACTGACAAAAGTGATTATCTCGCCACCTGAGAAGCACTATTGTAACGCCAGAATCTACGCCACGGCTGACGCTGCTAGTGAAATAGGGAGACTTCTGATTGCTTTTGTTACACAACACTACAGTATAATGGAGCAATTTAATAAGGCAGTTTGTTCTTCTATTACTACAACCGAAGAGAAAATGGAAGGCTAAAGGACTTAATGCGATTGGGACATATTTCAACGGAGTAAGATAGCAACATGGAACTTCGCTAATTGCTATTCCACACAAGCGAACATGTGGTGAATACCATCTACACCCATGTTTCGTAATTAAAGGCTGAATACTATCCATCAGCAATGGAATCTATTACATACTCTTTGAATATGAATATTTCTTCGGAAATTTCTACAAAAACTTCATGGCGATTGTCTACTGGAACTTCAGGGATTTTTTCAAGAGAGGTCAGGGTTATACCGACTCACAAAGAAGATTATTGCCGGAAGGATGTCTATTCGTCTTCACGGAGCAGAGCGATTTACGGAGAAGGAAGCAGTTCGATTCTCCGAGGATGCTATTTCCTATTTCGAGGATGGAGCTCAGCTTTAACTTGGTGAAATGGATCCATCAGCAGTCTTCTTTGAGGAATTTTCCTCTGGAACGTCAATCGGCAGATAAGGTAGTCGTGAACGTTTATTGTATTTGAGTTTCTTAATGATATTTGAGCAACCATTTTTCCCATATTTTTGTCCTCATGTATTTTGCCCTATTTTCTTGTTTGAGATTCTTATTCTCAGTACATCTTGTTGAGTTATGCCTTTTTCGACGATTTATTAAGACATTGTTATGTCATGGGCATAGTTAAATGATTTTGGATCAGTTGAGACTGATATTTGGATTTTTCAGTAATTTGATTATTTTTGTAGTCACGATTTGACTGTAAGTTAATGATTTTTAATGGCAGATTTAAATTCAGACAGCGTGTCACTTTATTAAAGTAATTCTACCCCAGTTTAATTACTTTGACCAATTTTCTGTCATCATCAAGAAGGAAGAACATTTAAATGATTTTAGAGCGTTAAAATCTCTTGCGTTGTCGACGATCTTGGAAATACTAGTCGTTATTTGAATTGATTGCAACACAGACATTTATCGTCAGTTATGAACGATCATTGCATCATAGACACTTTTGTGAAAGATGAACTTTAATAATGAATTATTGAATGCATTAAATTCAAGAAATTTTGTTAGGAGTTTTTCTCAATTAGAGATTTATATAACGATGTTTGCATTCCCCAGTCTAATTGGATTCTATTCGACTACTTTGCAGTTAGTCACACCTTTTTGATGATAGTATTTTTATACTTCAATTCTTTTAAGATGTTAATCTTAAATTTTGATAGACCAGACAGGCGTATATAAGCGTATTCACTATTAAATTTGTTTGTGATTGGCAAATTTTGACTTCAGTTCGATTCATGAATGAAATCCACGAAGGTTAAATGAAAACAGTTTTGAAACAATTAATGATTATAAGAATTTTTAAGTGGAACTATGGATGTATAATCGCTAGTGCAGCGCACGTGTTGAAAGTCGCTGATGTATAATGCCCTTGAATATGAAGGAGGTTCCCACAGGAATTAATATTAAAGAATTATTTGTGGAAGTTTTTGTAAGTTCGGTAGAAGTTTTTGATGCCATATATATTAATATATGATGAATTTTGGGCCTAATTTTAATGCAGTTTGTGCATTGTCTGGTTAGCGAAGTATTTTCCGCTGGAGTGAATTGTCATAGTTCGTTGAAAATTAATCAAGTGAATTTACTGTTATAATTAACACGAGTTTTGAAATAATTTGAGATAAGATTTTGAATGAAGATTACCGTCACAAATAATTATTAAAACCTTTATTGAGCCAGATTGTGACATTAAAATGTATAACTAACCTTCATTGGTCGATTATATTAAACACGATTATGAAATTACCAACCGGATGAACCTGTGGTTAATGTATTTCTTAAATTAATAATTTAAATGATTTAAATGTTAGTATTGTAAATAATTGCTGTAAATATTTTTGAAAATAATGTGGAACGAAAGTGATGTTAAAAGCGTGTTTAAATTTTTTTTATTGTCTTTGACAAATATTATAAACAATTTCTAATTGTTATAAATAATTTATATGATTTTGTTATAAACATTTAAGAGCTTATTAAACATTTGGATGAGAACTTAACAAGTTTAAGGATTGTCATAATAATCCAGTAGGATGTGAGTAAAGTATTTGAAAGATTTGCGTATATATATATTTGAGTTGTCTTGCGGACATTTAAAGCTTGAGAGAGAGCTGTATTCTTACGTAACGTAGCATGTGAGAAGGGAGTCCATTTGACAAGTATGCGAAAGGTTGGAGGGTAGCTTGCAGCTGTCCCAACAACTGGTTATCAGCGGGTGAGGTCGTCCACTTTGGCCTTGCGCCTATAAATACAATTGTCATGTTTATTAAAAGGAAACCAAATGCTTTATATATGTCTCGTCCTCACTTCCTTTTCCAATCCAATTGTGTTATGAATATTACGTTATTTGGAGCTCGTGGGAGCTAATATGTTTTATATCATGTTGTATGATAACTTTGCAAGTCCTACAGGAGGACGTAGTCAGATTGACATGGGCTACTGATAGCCACGTTGATTTGTTGTGTTATTAAAATCATACCCTTTATTTGAAATAAAGCTTTTGTACAGTTCAAAGTTCTCGTCTTCGTTCTGGTTCATTTTTAAATGTCATGGTGGAGGTTATTGTGTGAACAGACTTTAGTGATCCTGTTGTCAACTCAATCCCCGAGATAATTTTTAAGAGGTAAGTAACGGTAAGTATGAACCCCCGTCTATTTTGGTGTGTTCCACAATGATTTCCTGTGTACTTCTGTGCTCTTATCTCGATAGTATCTGTCAGTGCCATTTTCATTGATGTAGCTGAGCCGGTGCTATTGATTGTTGGCAATCCGATTGAGGGGGGCGGATATCTGACAGCCTACTATCCGGGTAAATGGGGACAGTACCTACTGGCAGGCCACGGCCTCCTCCTTCCCTCTTCCTCGCCTATCTATCCCAATCTTCCATCCCTTCCCATCCCTCATTGGGCCCCTGTTCGCTTTGCAGGTGGGGCCGCATGGGAGAAGTGCTGATCACACCTCCCCAGTTGTATCCCTCCCGACCAGATGTTCCGGGCTCCAGGACACTGCCCATAGAGGCGGTAGTGGTGAGTTCCCTCGGTGAGTCCGTGGGAACCACCAACCTTGAGGGTAAATTGACTAAATAAATTTTATAAAAACGAAATAAAAAAACTGTTCAAAACCATGGATGGGTACTATTCGTTATAATTATTATTTTTTAGTCGATTTTACCCTCCAGGTTAGTTTTTCCCACGGACTCATCATTACCGCCTCTACGGGCAGTGTCCTGGAGCTTGAAACATCTCGTCTGGGGGATACAACTGGGGAGGTGGGATCAGCGCCTCGCTCAGGCGGCCTGCAAAGCGAACAGGGTCCTCTTGAGTGATGGGAAGGGAGGGGCAGATCGGGAGGGATAGGCAAGGAAGAGGGAAGGAGGTGGCCGTGGCCGTACGGTAGGTAACATCCCGGCATTTTCCCGAAGGCGAAGTGGGAAACTACGGAAAACCACTTTGAGGATGGCTGCGGTTGGAATCGAACCCCCTCTACTCATTTGGACCACCCGAGGCTGAGTAGACCCCGTCCCAGTCCTCATACCACTTTTCAAATTTCGTGGCAGAGCCGGGAATCGAACCCAGGACGTCCGGGTTGGCAGTTAATCACGCTGACCACTACGCAAAAGAGGCGCCTCTATTCGAGACAATTAGAATTTTAACAGTTCAATATTTATAATAATATGACACGTTCTGTAATTACTGCCTTGCTGCGAGGCTCAGCGGTAACGTTCTCGCTTGCTGTGGCCAAGGTTGCAGGTTCGTATCCTGGCGCAGTCAGCTGGCATTTGAGGGTGCGGAAATGCGAGGGAGCCGTGTCAGTAGATTTACTGGCACGTTGAAGATCCCCTTCGGAGCAAAATTCCGGCACCCCGGCGTATCTAAAAGCCAGAGCAGTTAAAAGGGACGTACAACCAATAATGTCATAATTATCTGTATTAACTGCATGTTTTGGGCATATGACCTCATAGTTCCGCCCCTTAAAATCTCACTAACTAACTATTATTGTAAGTGTACAGAAAGCGCTTTTCGCAGAGCCGCCGTTGAAAGAAATTATAGTTTCGGTCTGATGTATTTATTCGTGAGCCTACCCACATAACAAACCTTTTTTTAAGTGGGTCGTCTGAGTGAGTCGGAGTTTTCCTTTAAACAAAGGTGGTCAAAATTTCGAACACTTGCTACGTTGAATATACAGGATACCTTGCTTTCGTTCTACAGATCGTTATGTCGTCGTCCAATCTGGCTGCTTACCATCGGTTAAGTACGGTGCTTTTGAGGACCAAATAAAAAATCACTCGTTGGAACAGATAGATATGCGTCCATAATACATATAAACGACATTAAGCAAAAAGAAAAAAATTACTAGTTCAAGGGTCGAACCTACTACAATGCGACTTCGTTGACGCTACTCTAGCAATTCTTGATTTAGCCACCATAGCTACCGAGAACCATGGCATATTGCCGGCACTTAATGAATCTATTCGTAGACACTTCCTGTCCAAACGTAAGAAGGTGTTATTCGGAGCTCTGATCGTTTCAATCATGCATTATATCAGAGATCATTGAAAGAACACTGCCACTATTGATTTCTACTATATTCGCGAGGATGTACTCAACGGTAAAGTTGTACAATGGACGTAAAGGAGCAGGTACTAATGTTTTTAGAATGACTGTGATATACGCGTTAGTTGGGTTGCCTTCCTCCAAAAAAAATAAGGGGCTGGTGGACCACACTGTATATAATCCAAAATTGACTCATCACCGCAGGGCTCAAACCACTAGACCTAGATAGCTGAAATTATGCATGTTGGTTGATCCGAGTATGTAGAGGCTCACTAAGAAACGGTTTTTGAAAATTCAATTTGTAAGTGACTTTTTTCGACCCTTTGGCATTGACCATCCAAAATTGACTCATCGATGCAGGGCTCAAACCACTAGACCTAGAAAGCCGAAATTTTGCATGTTGGTTGATCCGAGTATGTAGAAGCCCACTGAGAAACGGGTTTAAAAAATTCAATTTGTAAGTGACTTTTTTCGGCCATTTGGCACTGAGGAAGGACAGTCGGAACAAAGGTCGGATTTAGCTCATTTTAAGCCGGCAGATACGAGAAACAATACTCGGAGATCCTGTAGGGACCCCGAAACACACTTTTTAAGTTCCTAAAATGAACGGTTTCGGAGATATTACCAAATAACTGTGTTCCCTCTGAGAAACAGATCAACGTTACTATGGCAACCGCTGAAATTTCCCAGACCGGGGATAGTTTTCTGGCAATATCTCGAAAACCGTTCTTCGGAGTGGAAACCACGAACATTGCTCCTCGCAATGATACGCGCAAGAAGATCTATATTCCATATTTCTACGAGCAAATCGACGTGGAAAGTCTCATCTATCTCTTATATAAAAACAAGTGTCCTGACTGACTGACTGACTGACTGACTGACTGACTGACTGACTGACTTAATGACTCACTGACTCATCATCGCCCAGCCAAAACTATTAAAGTTAGAAACACGAAATTTTGGAGATATGTTCGTTGTAAGTCTAAAACGCCCACTAAGTAAGAATTTTTGGATTTTCAGGTTCTAAAGGGGTGTTAAGGGGGTACACCTGAATTCCATTGAATAACAATATTTCCGGCTTGGTTTCATTGAGTGATGTGATACTCGGCATATAAACGCATCATCAAAAATAAGAAGACACATGTCTGAGGGTTTTTTGATGTGGTGTATTTTATGAGGTGAAAGGGGTGAAAAGTGGCGGTTGAAGGATTCCTAACGGAGCGTGTATCTCTTAAACGCCATAGGCGATGAGTTTGAAACTCAGCGGGAAAAATCAACTTAAAATTAAGTAAATAGGTGTTCAACCTTTAGTTTACATAAATCCAATTTAAGGGGCCCATGGAGAGGGGTGAATTTCTGGGGGGGGGGGAAGGGGAAACAGGAATGAAAGTGTCCTGATTGACTGACTCACTCACTCTTCAAACTCAGGGAGAGAAAACTGCTTAAAAATAAGTAAATAAGTGTTCGACAGTTTTTCTTCATAAATCAAATTTAAGGGATTCATGGGGAGGGGTGAAATTCTGAAAAAAAAAATGAAAGAAAATGTCCTGACGCACTCGCTCACTCACTCACTCATCATCGCCCAGCCAAAATTATTGAAGTTAGGAACATGACATTTTGGGGATATTGTCGTTGTATGTCAAAACCGTACACTAAGGGAGGATTTTCGGATATTCAGGTTCTAAAGGGGTCTTAAGGGGGTTAAAGCTGCATTTCATTGAATAGCAATATTTCACGAGTGGTTTCATTTGTGGATGTGATACTCGGCCTATAAACTAATCATTAAAAATAAGCAGACATGTGTGTAAGGGTTTTTCGATGTGGTGTATATTATAAGGTGAAAGGGGTGAAAAGTGGGGGTTGAAGGATTCCTAACGGAGCATGTATCTCTTAAACGACATAGGCGAGAAGTTTGAAACTCAGTGGAAAGAAATCAGCTTAAAAATAAGTAAATCGGTATTCGACCGTTTTTTCATAAATTTAATTTAAGGGGCCAATGGGGTGGGGTGAAATTCTGGAAAAAAAAGGAGAGAAAGTGTCCTAACTGACTAACTCACTCACTCATCAAACTCAGGGGAAAACGTCAGCTTAAAAGTAAGGTAATAGGTGTTCGAGCGTTTCTTCATAAATCCGATTTAAGGGTCCCATGGGGAGAGGTAAAATTCTGGTAAAAATATTTGAATGAAAATGACCTGAACTGACTGACTCACTCATCATCCCCCCAGCGAAAACTATTGAAGTTGGAAACATTAAATTTTGCTAATATGTTCGCTGAATGTCGAAAATTGGGGGTTGAAGGATTCTTAATGGAGCGTGTATCTCTTTAACGACATTAGCGAGAAGTTTGAAATTCAGCGGAAAAAATTTGCTTAAAAAATAAGTAAATTGGTGTTCGACCGGTTTTCTTTCATAAATCCCATTGAAGGGGTTCATGGGGAGGTGTGAAATTCTCAAAAATAAATGAAAGAAAATGTCCGGACTGTCTCTCTCACTCATCATCGCAACTACATTGCGTACTTCAGCGATGGCACTGGTACTTTCAACAGCTGAGTACTGTTCCTCAGTTTGGGTCAAGAGCTCTCATGTTAAAAAGGAGGATATAGTCCTGAATGAGACAATGCGTATTATTAGTGGCACAATAAAATCTACCCCTCTTTTCTGGTTGCCTGTGCTTAGTCACATAGAACCGCCTAGAATTAGAAGACTGAACAACTTGGTCAGGGAATACAACAAGATATTGGCCAATCCTGAACTCCCCATTCATGAAGATGCTAGCACCAGATATAGCCGTCTCAAGTCAAGATCTCCACCTATTCAAACAGCACAGGAACTGGTTAGGAAGGTTTATGATCCAAAAGCTGATTGGCAAAAAGAGTGGAACAGCATAGCTCCAAAGAAATGACAGGCATTATTCAACATTCAAAATCTGCGAGCTGGATTTGATTTGCCCCGCAAGACATGGGTAACTCTCAATAGAGTCCGCACTAACCACGGGAGATGCGGATCAATGATGTTTAAGTGGGGTATGCGATCTTCCCCAACCTGTGATTGTGGTGCAGTTAGACAGACTATGAACCATATCGTCACTGAGTGTATTAGTAGGGCATTCACTGGATCAACACAGAACTTTGTAATAGCCTCTACGGAAGCCATAAGATGGCTAGGAAATTAAGACATTAATATTTGAACACCCTTTCCCTTGCATGATTGTTACAGTTGTAATGTGTTACCTATTGTATGTATGTGTATTGTTTATGTTGTTTGTTTTGTGTTGTACCATACGCTAATAATAATAATCGCCCAGCCAAAATTATTGAAGTTAGAAACAAGACATTCTGGTGATATGTTCGTTGTATGTCGAAAACGTCCACTAAGGAAAGATTTTCTGGATATTCAGGTTCTAAAGGGGCGTTAAGGCGGTAAACGTGCATTTCATTGAATAACAGTATCTCACGAGTGGTTTCGTTTGGGGATGTGATACTTGGCATATAAACTAATCATTAAAAACAAGTAGTTCCGTAAAGAACTATACAGCCTATTTTCATATATCCTGCTCATGTTAATTTCTTCTAACAACATACAAAATTTCAGTTTAATTGCTGTAACAGATTCGTAGATATTGAGAACCGTCTAAATATTTCAGATTGTCGCCAGGTTGGATTTTTATTTTTGTACTATTACATTAAGATTATTGTGTACGTGTGGTATTCAAACTTCAATCGCATGATTAGAACACAAGAAGTAAAAACGAGATTTTAAAATTACGCACAGCAGCCATCTTGTGATTGTGCAAACAATTGAAATAAATTAGATGCCAGTGGATCAACATTTGTATAAGCATTTAACGTGCAACGTTTCACAGCACTAGGATAGTTAATTCGCGAGAATCGTCCATTTAAATATTTATACTTCGCGTCGCCGCCATGTTGGATTTGTGCTCACCAGGTTAATGAAAGTCCTATAGGTGAACATATGTTCATAGTCTCTATGAACATTAAAAAATTCAGTTTGGTTGCTGTAAAAGATTCATAGATATTGAGAACCGTCTAAATATTTCGGAAGCTCGCCATTTAGGATTGTTATATGTATAGGCCATAGAATTATGTACCATTCAAGTACAATTATTGCCTAGGTTCATTATTCAAACTTTCACTTCGATCGCATGATTACGACACAAGAAATAAAAAACTTAATTTAAAATTTTCGCACAGCCGCCATATTGAGGTTATGTAAACAATTGATTTAAATTAGATGGCAGTGCATTACAATCTGCAAAATCATTTACTGTACCACATTTCACTGCGATCAGAGAGTTAAATCACGAGAAAAGTCTATTAAAATATTTCAAATTCGCTTGGTCGCCATGTTCTTTTTTTACTTTACAAGTTTATGAAGTATACATAGATAAACTTGCACCAGTACCCTTTATCACCGTACAAAATTGCAGGGTAATATCTGTAATAGTTTCGGAGATATAGAATGTCAGTGAAATATTTCGCACAGCCGCCATTTTGAGGTTATGTAAACAATTGAACTAAATTAGACTTCAGTGCATTACTATGTGTATAAGCACTTGCTGTACCTAGTTTCATTACGTTTGGATGGTTAAATCGTGAGAAAAGTCTATTTAAAAGTCTCAACTTCGCTTGGTCGCCATGTTCGTTTTCTACTTTACAAGTTAATGAAATATATATAGGTAAACTTGTATCAGTACCCTTTATCACCGTACTAAATTGCAGGGTGATATCTGTAATAGTTTCGGGGATATAGAATGTCAGTGAAATATTTCGCACAGCCGCCATTTTGAAGTTATGTAAACAATTGAACTAAATTAGACTCCAGTGAATTACAATGTGTATAAACATTTGCTGTACCAAGTTTCATTACGTGTGGATAGTTAAATCGCGAGAAAAGTCTATTTAAAAGTCTCAACTTCGCTTGACCGCCATGTTGGTTTTGTAGTCACCAGGTTTTTGAAAGTCTCATAGGTGAACTTCTAGTAGTACCCTTTATCACCTTACACAATTTCAGGGCGATATCGGTAATAGTTTCGGAGATATTGAATGCTAGTGAAATATTTCGCACAGCCGCCATTTTGCATTGGTGAGACGTAACAAAATTTGAAGGGTACGGTCGAGGTCGCCGGGAATAGTGCTATGAACATACCGAGTTTCATTGAAATCGCTCCAGCCGTTTAGATTTTATTAGGGGGACACACACACACGAATCACACACACACACACACACACACACACACACGCACGCACACACACACGGACAAAAGGTGATCTCATAAGCCTATTTTTTCAAAATTGAAAATAGGCTAATAAGCTGACACATGTGTAATGGTTGTTCGATGTGGTGTATATTATGAGTGAAAGGGGTGAAAATTGGGGGTTGAAGGATTCCTAGCGGAGCGTGCATCTTTTATCGACATAGGCGAGGAGGTTGAAACTCAGAGGAAAACAATCAGCTTAATAATAAAATAATTAAATAAATAGGTGTTCGACCGTTTTTTCATAAATCCAATTTAAGGGGCCCATGGGGAGGGGTGAAATTCTGGAAGAAAAACTTCCACTAAGGAAGGATTTTTGGATATTCACTCTCATCGATCAACCAAACCTATTAAAGTTAGAAGAATGATATTTTGACATGTTTGTTGTGTGTCGAAAACTTCTACCAAGGAGGGATTTTTGGATATTCAGGTTCTAAAGTGGTGTTAACGGGGTTAAACCTGCATTTCATTGAATAACAATATGACACGACTATGACGCGAGCGAAGTTATATATAATCCAATATTGACTCATCAACGCAGGGCTCAAACCACTATACCTAGAAAGCTGAAATTTTGCATGTTGGTTGATCCGAGTATGTAGAGGCTCACTAAGAAACGGTTTTTAGCCTACTTTCGATTTTTGCAAAAAATGAAAGTAGACTTATGAGATCAACACAGGGCGAAAAAAAGTGTGTCTGTCTGTGAGTGTGTATGTGTGTGTGTGTGTGTGAGTCTGTGTGTGTGTGTGTGAGTGTGTGTACTCTGAATATATATATATAGCCTATACACACAGTATCACATAACCAATGGTAGTAAGTTATTCTTGTTTTAAGGGGTGGAAATACAATGTAATCTGGCCCTTCACATATGGTAGGCATGAAAAAAGTTGCATTATTAATTTCAGTGGATTCATGATAAAAGCAAGATCTATATATTTAAAACACTAAGGTGATTTTTGTTACCACGAGATTGAGAAAACGGCTAAAGCGATTGACTTCGTAAAGCATTCTAACGAAAGATCTTGGCATGTAAATTTGCAGAGTGCCTTTAAAAGGAAAATATATGTTAGGGTATATTTTTAAATTATTAAAGAAACATGTAATATTAGTCGCTCCCACGCTTGCACACAATGGCTTTTTTCACGAGAGAAATGGTGGATCCCGTTGCGTCTTACTCAAATCTTTGTTTATGAGAATTAAGAAGGGGGAGATATTGCTTATGATGTTTCCACGATATACTGTGCATTGAAATAGAATTATAATATAAGGGAAGAATTGATGAACTTAAACTGGCAGTGGTACAAGTCTATATGCCTACCAGTCAAGCTGATGATGAAGATGTTGAAAAGGTCTACGAAGAAATAGATAAAATTCTCAGGTATATCAAGGGTGATGAAAATGGGAGAGTGGAATGCTGTGGTAGGAAAAAGATTAGAATGGAAGATATTAAGTGATTTCGGATCAGGTGAAAGGAATGATTGAGGAAGCAGGCTGATGGAATTCTGCACCGAGCATGAGTTATAGCTAACACCTTATTCAATAACCACATTAGAAGAATATACACATGGATGAGACCAGGAGATACAAGGCGTTACTAAATCGACTTCATTATGGTCAAGCAGAGGTTTCAAAACCAGATTTTGGATTGTAAAATATATCCTGGTGCTGACATAAACTCTGACCACAATCTGGTTGTTATGAAATGCAGATTAAAGCTGAAGAAACTGAAGAAAAGTCAAAAGCCAAAAAAGGTGGGCAATAGACAGACTGAAAGTGAAGGATGTAAACGAAAGATTCAAGAAGAGTATAGAGGAAGGACTAATGAAAAACCCAAAACAAACTTCAATTGCAGACGAATGGGCACTTTTGAAGAATGAAATAACAAAATCCGCAGAAGAAAACATTGGTAGGAAAGAAAGAATAGGTAGAAACCAGTGGATCACGCAGAATATACTAGAATTGATGGATGAAAGGCGGAAACACAAGAATGTAAGAGATGAAAAGGGGAAAGCAGAATACAGACGTCTGAGAAATGAGGTTAACAAGAAGTGCAAGGAAGCGAAAGAACAATAATTGAAAGAGAAATGTGCAGGTATAGAAAATTGTCTGAAATTAGGAAAAGTAGACACAGCTTATCGAAGGATTAAGAATACTTTTGGGGAAAAGAAGACTAAGTGCAGTAATATTAAGGACACAAATGGAAAGACTCTAACAGATAGGGAAGAAAAGGTTGAGAGATGGAAAGCTAACATAGAGTGTTTGTATAAGGGAAAGGAGATTGAGAATCATGTAATGGAAAGGGAGAAGGAAATTGATGAGGATTCAAAAGGAGATTTAATATTGAGATCAGAATTTGACAGAGCATTGGAGGACTTAAACAGGAACAAAGCACCAGGCATAGATGATATACCGATTGAGTTGCTACGCTGCATAGGAGATGAAGGTCAGGTCAGGTTATTTCACTTGGTGTGTAGGATTTATGAGACAGGTGAGGTACCCCCTGATTTCAAGAAGAATCTAATTATCCCTATACCAAAGAAAGTGGGAGCTGACAGATGTGAAGATTACCGTACAGTCAGCTTGATTACTCATGCTTCAAAGATCCTGTCTAGAATAATTTACAAGAGGATGGAAAGCCAGATAGAAATAGAGTTGGGTGAAGACCAGTTTGGTTTCAGGAGAAATGTAGGAACAAGGGAAGCTGTACTAAGTCTTAGGCTGATTTTGGAAGGTAGAATAAGGAAAGATCAGAGAACGTTCATGGCATTTGTAGACATAGAAAAGGCTTTTGATAACGTTGATTGGACTAAATTGTTTGACATTTTGAAATCGATTGGAATAAAGTACAGGGATAGAAGGGTGATATACATTCTATACAGAAACCAGACAGCAGTCATTCGAGCTGAAGGACATGAGAGAGAAGCTGGTATTCAGAAAGGTGTAAAGCAAGGCTGCAACGTATCACCAATACTTTTCAATCTTTACATTGAACAAGCAATGAAGGAAATTGGAGAAAAATTTAAAGTGGGAGTGAAGATTCAAGGAGAAATAATTTCAACTCTGAGATTTGCCGATGACATAGTCATCTTGGCCGACACGCCTGAGGATTTGAATGAATTTTTGAATGGTATGGACTCTGTCTTGAGAAAAGTATTCATGATGAAAATGAATTAATGTAAAACAAAAATACTGGAATGCAGCCGAAATAAATCAGAAACCTCTTTGGGCAACAAATTGGCAGGTGAAAAGCTGAAGGAAGTAGGAGACTTCTGTTACTTAGGAAGCAAAATAACCAGTGATGGATGAAGCAAAGAGGATATAAAAAGTAGGTTGGCTCAGGCAAGGAAAGCATTTCTACAGAAAAGGAATCTGTTGACATCGAATATAGATTTAGGTATTAGGAAGTCATTTGTGAAAGCCTTTGTCTGGAGCGTGGCGCTCTATGGAAGTGAAACTTGGACTATTGGTGCAGCAGAAAAGAGGAGAATTGAAGCATTTGAAATGTGGTGCTACAGGAGAATGATGAAGATCAAATGGGTAGATAGGGTTACAAACGAAGAGGTATTAAGACGAGTGGGAGAGGAGAGATGTTTCTGGCGACTGCTAATGAAGAGAAGAGATAGGTTAGTAGGACACATATTAAGACAACCAGGAATGGCATGCTTAGTTATGGAAGGAAGGGTCGAGGACAGGAACTGTAGGGGTAGACCAAGGTTAGAATATGTTGAACAGATTGCCTCGGACGTAGGGTGTGGTAATAATGTATAGATGAAACGATTAGCTCAGGACATGGAGGCATGGAGGCTGCATCAAACCAGTCAAAAGACTGAAGACTCAAACAACAACAAACTGGCAGTTGAGTGTGTATGCTGTTTACGTAACTTAATATTGCATGACCATCCCATTATCTGGGTGGTTCAGGGGCTAGAGTTACAGTCTGCGATTTGCGTTGTGCATCATCGAGAGAATTCGAATCCCACCTCGGATATCTTTCTTTTTATTTCCGTATTCTTCTTTCTGGTATTTGCCTGGAGTCGAGGTGGGAAACTACAAAATACACTTCCAAGATGGTTGAGGTTGGAATCGATCCAAACTCCCCTCAGTTTTACCTCTCGAGGCTGAGTGCGCCTTGTTCCAGCCCTATGGCCAGAATTAATTTTATTGGCGGAGCAGGGAATCGAACCTTGATCTCCGGGGTGATAGCCAAGAATATAGCCTTAAGAGTGGGCTTCCCTGTGTTAATACGATGTTTGCAATGTACGGGATATTGATTTCTAAAACTGCCTCTGTTAAGGTGGTTGGCGAAGTGAGTCTATGCTCATACTAGTAGTTTCCATGCTCCCCTGCATAATTTACCGTCATGGAAACCCAAAGGATTGTACCCATAACAGGTGTTGGAAATTGCTTATTTAGAGCAGTTTCGTACTGTTTATATCAAAATGAAGAACGTCCTCCTGAGCTGCGTTTACAAGCTATTACAAAAAATTACAGTCAGTCTGAAAGACTAGACGTTATATCATTTCAAATGACGCATGCTACAAATGCTACACATGTTAGAAAGGCTCAGGAGGGCTTCGAGCTCCAGAACTCTTTCAACAGACTCCATTACCCATTAACTTAGGCTTCCCGCGCGGGCACTTCTTTAAGGGTCACCCTGTATTTGAGTCTGATATCTTTTACAACCCCTTAATAGTCACCCATTATTTGAATCTGATATCTCGCAAACCTCTTTAAGGGTCACTCTGTATTTGAAATGAATTTAACATACTGTTCAACTCGTTAAGTGTCACCCTGTAATTTGCTCTGTCATCCTGCACACCTCTTTAGGATGCACCCTGTATTCTTGTCTGACATCTTGTGCACCTCATTAGGAGTCACCCTGTATTCTTCTCTGCCATCTTGTACACCTCTTTAAGAGTCACCTTGTATTCTTATCTGGCATCTTGTATATCTCTTTAGGAGTCACCCTGTATTCTTATCTGGCATCTTGTACTGTATTTTGCTCTAACATCCTGCACACCCTGTATTCTTGTGTGACATCTTGTACACCTCTTTAGGAGTCACCCTGTATTCTTATCTGGCATCTTGTACTGTATTTTGCTCTGACATCCTGCACACCTCTTTAGGAGGCACCTGTATTCTTGTCTGACATCTTGTGCACCTCTTTAGGAGTCACCCTGTATTCTTCTCTGCCATTTTGTACACCTCTTTAAGAGTCACCTTGTATTCTTATCTGGCATCTTGTATATCTCTTTGAGTCACTCTGTATTGTTATCCGGCATCTTGTACTGTATTTTGCTCTGACATCCTGCACACCTCTTTAGAAGTCACCCTGTATTCTTGTGTGACATCTTGTACACCTCTTTAGGAGTCACCCAGTAATCTTGTGTTCGCTTCGCTCAAAGCCCCAGGTTGCTCGACGCCCCAGGACTCTTTCAACAGACTCCAATAACCATTAGATTCGGCTTCCCGCGTGGCTGCATGACGTCACGCACTCGCTTCTCGCGCGGCTGCATGACCTAACTTCCCGCGCCGCTGCATGACGTCACTTCCGTCTCCGTCTCCGTCTCCGTAACGCATAACGTTGGACCCAAGCATAACGACGAAGTCGACAAGATAATTTGAAATGATAAAATTGTTGCTGGCAAGAATAATTATAAGGATTTTATTATTGGCGATCAGACTCATCGCAATTTCCTCAGCAACCATTTTGAGTATGAAAATCTCAGGACGGTGAATACACTGCTCATGCTTAACTTCATTGTACAGTATAAGCCAATTGTTTATTGATTATTTGTTTAGAGTACATTCTAACCACGCTGTTGATTTTGGCAATGGAAGCAATATTTGCCATTTAATACTTAGCGGCTCCGTTGATGCAGGACACTATGGTGTTATCGAATACGACGTTAATAAGGCGGGAGATAGTACTATAAAAATCCCGTTCGACGAAAAGGAAACTAGGCCGGTAAACTAGAAATAGACGCAAAGAAGTGAGAAACCGAAGAAACACGAAACTAATTTTACAATCTCTCTCTATATATATACAATGCCAACACTTTCTTTGATTGGCATTGCAACGCATGCCGGGTACAGCTAGTCTATATATATATACCGTATATAAATGAATTGCTGTTCGTTAGTCTCGCTAAAACTCGAGAACGACTGGACCGATTTGGCTAATTTTGGTCTTAAATTATTTGTGGAAGTCCAGAGAAGGTTTAAAAGGCGAATAAATATGAAAGTTGTAGCGCACGAGTAGACTCAACAAATGAGTGACGGCACGCGAACCGCTTAAACAAAGTCCCGTATGCGTTCATATACCATTCATCCGATTGCTATGAAACTTTGGTTGTATTGTTGTGCACACTCCAGGAAAGGTTTCAGACTTAGTAAATCCTTTTTACAATAGGTAGCGCACGAGTAGATCTACAAATGAGAGACGACGGCCGAAGCGTTTCAACAAAGTCCTGTATGCGTTCACATACCATTCGTCCGATAGCGAGGAAACTTGGGTGAGAGGTTGTGTACACTACTGGCAAGGTTTTTGGCTTAAAACATCCATGTTATAATAGGTAGCGCACGAGTAGATTCAACAAATGAGTGACGACGAGCGAAGCGTTTCAACGAAGTCCCGTATGCCTTCATACACTATTCGTCTGATAGTGATGAAACTGGGCTGAGATGTTGTGTACACCTCAAGGAAGGTTTCTGGCTAAGTAAATCCACTTAACAATGGGTAGCGCACGAGTAGATTCAACAAATGTGCGACGAGGGCGACGCGTTTCAACAAAGTCCTGTATGCGTTCACATACCATTCGTCCGAGAGCGATGAAAGTTGGGTGAGAGATTGTGTACACTACAGGCAAGGTGTCTGGCTTAGTAAATCCATGTTATAATAGGTAGCACACGAGTAGATTCAACAAATGAGAGGCGACGAGCGAAGCGTTTCAACGAAGTCCCGTATGCCTTCATATACTATTCGTCTGATAGTGAGGAAACTGGGCTGAGAAGGTTTCTGGTTAGTAAATCGACTTAACAATAGGTAACGCACGATTAGATTCAACAAATCAGCGACGACGGGCGAAGCGTTTCAACAAAGTTCTGTATACGTTCACATACCATTCGTCCGATAGGGATGAAACTTGGGTGAGAGGTTGTGTACACTACGGGCAAGGTTTCTCTCTTAGTAAATCCATAATATAATAGGTGGCGCACGAGTAGATTCAACAAATCAGTGACGACGTGCGAAGCGTTTTAACAAAGTCCCGTATGCGTTCATATACCATTCATGCGATTGCAATGCAATTTGGAGAAATGTTGTTTCCACTCCCGCAAAATTTCTGATTTAGTAAATCCATTTTACAATTGGTAGCCCACGAGTAGATTCAATTAATGAGCGACAGCGCGTGAATCGTTTCAACCAAGTCCCGTATGCGTTCATATAACATTCATCCGATTATCATAAAGCTTTGGGGAGTTGAGCACAGTGCTGCAAAGGTGTATGAATTTGTAAATCCGTTTTTCAATGGGCGGCGCATAAGTAGATTCAACAAATGAGTGTCGTCACGCGGATCGTTTAAGCAAAAACCCGTATGCGTTCATATGCCATTCATCCGATTGTGATGAAACTTTCATGAGTTGTAGTGTACACGCCAAGGAAGGTTTTAACTTAGTAAATACATTTTACAATAGGTAGAGTACGAGTATATTCAACAAATGGGTGACGGCGCTCGAATCGTTTCAACAAAGTTCATATACCATTCATTTCATTGCGATGAAAATTTGGTGAGTTGTTGAGCACACTCCCATGATTTTTAGCCTATTTTCAATTTGGAAAAAATAGGCTTATGAGATCACCTTTTGTCCGTGTGTGTGTGCGTGTGTGTGTGTGTGTGTGTGTGTGTGTGTGTGATTCGTGTGTGTGTCCCCCCCTAATAAAATCGAAACGGCTGGAGCGAATTCAATGAAACTCAGGAAGTTCATAGCACTATTCCCGGCGACCTCGACCGTGCCCTTCAAATTTTCTTACGTCTCTCCAATCCAACATGGCGGCTGTGCGAAATAATTCACTAGCATTCAATATCTCCGAAACTATTACCGATATCGCCCTGAAATTGTGTACGGCGATAAAGGGCACTACTAGAAGTTCACCTATGAGACTTTCAAAAACCTGGTGACTACAAAACCAACATAGCGGCCAAGCGAAGTTGAGACATTTAAATAGACTTTTCTCGCGATTTAACTATCTAAATGTAATGAAACTTGGTACAGGAAATGTTTATACACATTGTAATGCACTGGGGTCTAATTTAGTTCAATTGTTTACATAACCTCAAAATGGCGGCTGTGCGAAATATTTCACTGACATTCTATATCTCCGAAACTATTACAGATATCACCCTGCAATTTTGTACGGTGATAAAGGGTACTGATACAGGTATACCTATGTATATTTCATAAACCTGTAAAGTACGAAACGAACATGGCGACCAAGCGAATTTAAAATATTTTAATAGACTTTTCTCGTGATTTAACTCTCTGAGCGCAGTGAGATGTGGTACAGTAATTGATTTTGCAGATTGTAATGCACTGCCATCTAATTTAATTCAATTGCTTACATAACCTCAAGATGGCGGCTGTGCGAAATTTTAAAATTAAGTTTTAATTTCTTGTGTCGTAATCATGCGATCGAAGTGAAAGTTTGAATAACGAACCTAGGCAATAATTGTCCTTGAATGGTACATAACTCTATGGCCTATACACATAACACTCCTAAATGGTGAGCTCCCGAAATATTTAGACGGTTCTCAATATCTATGAATCTTTTACAGCAACTAATCTGATTTTTTTTATGTTCATAGAGACTATGAACATATGTTCACCTATAGGACTTTCAGGAACCTGGTGAGCACAAATCCAACATGGCGGCGACGCGAAGTATAAATATTTAAATGGACATTTCTCGCGAATTAACTATCCGAGTGCCGTGAAACGTTGCACGTTAAATGCTTATACAAATGTTGATCCACTGGCATCTAATTTATTTCAATGGTTTGCATTATCACAAGATGGCTGCTGTGCGTAATTTTAAAATCTCGTTTTTACTTCTTGTTGTCTAATCATGCGATTGAAGTTTGAATACCACACGTACACAATAATCTTAATGTAATAGTACAAAAATAAAAATCCAACATGGCGACCTTCTGAAATATTTAGACGGTTCTCTATATCTACGAATCTGTTACAGCAATTAAACTGAAATTTTGTATGTTGATAGAGGCAATTAACATGAGCAGGATATATGAAAATAGGCTGTATAATTCTTCACGGAACTACTTGTTTTGAGATAGTAAATCAATTTTACAATAGTTTAGAGGTGGTTAACGGAAAAAGAAAAACAATATTGGGAATCCAAAAAAAACTTCAACACACAAAGTTACAATGCCAACACTTTCTTTGATTGGCATTGCACCGCATGCTGGGTACAGCTAGTCTATATATATACCGTATATATATAAAAGAATTGCTGTTCGTTAGTCTCGCTAAAACTCGAGAACGGCTGAACCGATTTCGCTAATTTTGGTCTTGAATTATTTGTGGAAGTCCAGAGAAGGTTTAAAATGTGAATAAATATGAAAGTTGTAGCGCACGAGTAGATTCAACAAATGAGTGACGGCACGCGAATCGCTTAAGCAAAGTCCCGTATGCGTTCATATACCATTCGTGCGATAGCGATGAAGCTTGGGTGAGAGGTTGTGTACACTACAGGCAAGGTGTCTGGCTTAGTAAATCCATGTTATAATAGGTAGCGCACGAGTAGATTCAACAAATGAGCGACGACGAGCGAAGCGTTTCAACAAAGTCCCGTATGCGTTCATATACTATTCGTCTGATAGTGATGAAACTTATATGAGATGTAGTGTACATCTCAGGAAAGGTTTCTGGTTTAGTAAATCGACTTAACAATAGGTAGCGCACCATTAGATTCAACAACTGAGCGACGACGGCCGAAGCGTTTCAACAAAGTCCTGTATGCGTTCACATACCATTCGTCCGATAGCGATGAAACATGGGTGAGAGGTTGTGTACACTACAGGCAAGGTTTCGGGCTTAGTAAATCCATGCTATAAAAGGTAGCGCACGAGTAGATTCAACAAATGAGCGACGACGAGCGAAGCGTTTCAACTAAGTCCCGTATGCATTCATATACTATTCGTCTGATAGTGATGAAACTTGGGTGAGATGTTGTGTACACTTCATGGAAGGTTTCTGGCTTAGCAAATCCACTTAACAATAGGTGCGCACGAGTTGATTCAACAAATGTGCGACGCCGGGCGAAGCATTTCAACAAAGTCCTGTATGCGTTCACATACCATTCGTCCGATAGCGATGAAACTTGGGTGAGAGGTTGTGAACACTCCAGGCAAGGTTTATGGCCAAGTAAATCCATGTTATAATAGGTAGCGCACGAGTAGATTCAACAAATGAGCGACGACGAGCGAAGCGTTTCAACAAAGTCCCGTATGCCTTCATATACTATTCGTCTGATAGTGATGAAACTGGGCCGAGATGTTGTGTACACCTCAGGGAAGGTTTCTGGTTAGTAAATCGACTTAACAATAGGTAGCCCACGATTAGATTCAACAAATCAGCGACGACGGGTGAAGCGTTTCAACAAAGTCCTATATGTGTTCACATACCATTCGTCCGATAGCGATGAAACTTGGGTGAGAAGTTGTGTACCCTACAGGCAAGGTTTCTGTCTTAGTAAATCCATGTCATGATAGGTAGCGCACGAGTAGGTTTAACAAATGAGCGACGATGCGCGAAGCGTTTCAACAAAGTCCCGTTTGCGTTCATATAGGCCTACTATTCGTCTGATAGCGATGAAACTTGATTGAGATGTTGTGTACACTTCAGGGAAGGTTCCTGGGTTAGTAAATTCACTTTACAATAGGTATCGCACAAGTAGATTAAACAAACGGGCGACGACGCGCGAAGTGTTTCAACATAGTTAGTTATTGTTGTTTTAAGGGGCGGAACAACGAGGCCATCTGGCCCTATGTTTCAACATAGTCCCGTATACGTTCATATATCATTCGTCTGATGGCGACTAAACTTGGGTGAGTTGTTGTGTACACTCCAGGGAAAGTTTCAGGTTTACTTAATACATTTTACAATAGGTAGCGCTCAAGTAGATTCAACATATGAGCGAAGGCGCGCGAAGCGTTTCTACAAAGTCCCGAATGCGTTCATATACCATTTGTCCGAAAGCGATGAAACTTGGGTGAGATGTTGTGAACACATCGGGGAAGGTTTCTGGCTAAGTACATCCACATTACAATATGTATCGCACAAGTAGATTCAAGAAATGAGTAACGGCGTGCGTATCGTATCGTTTAAAAAAAATCGTATGCGTTCATATACCATTCATGCGATTGCTATGAAATTTGGAGAAATGTTGTTTCCACTCCCGCAAAGATTTCTGATTTAGTAAATCCATTTTACAACTGGTAGCGCACGATTGGATTCAATTAATCGGCGACAGCGCGTGAATCGTTTCAACCAAGCCCCGTATGCGTACATATAACATTCATCCGATTATCATAAAACTTTGGGGAGTTGAGCACAGTCCTTCGAAAGTGTATGAATTAGTAAAACCGTTTTTCAATGGGTGGCGCAAAAGTAGATTCAACAAATGAGTGTCGTCGCGCGAATCGTTTAAGCAAAAACCTGTATGCGTTCATATGCCATTCATCCGTTTGCAATGAAACTTTCATGAGTTGTTGTGTACACGCCAGGGAAGGTTTTCACTTAGTAAATCCATTTTACAATAGGTAGCGTACGAGTATATTCAACAAATGGGTGACGGCGCTCGAATCGTTTCAACAAAGCCCCTTATGCGTTCATATACCATTCATTTCATTGCGATGAAAGTTTGGTGAGTTGTTGAGCACGCTCCCATGATTTTTTTGGGATAGTAAATCAATTTAACAATAGTTTAGAGGTGGTTAACGGAAAAAGAAAAACAATATTGGGAATCCAAAAGCACTTCAACATACAAAGTTGCAATGCCAACACTTTCTTTGATTGGCATTGCACCGCATGCCGGGTACAGCTGGTATATATATCTTTATATATATAATTCTTCGACACGTGTGTATGTGACTTAACTCCTCCTATGGACCCATGCAAGCGAAACCGGCGTAGCCGGGTTCGCTGCGTGGTTTGTAGCCTCTCAGCTCCCATTTTGGGGCCTTTAGAGCTATAACAAGGTGAGGACATGATTAGTGTTGACTTAATGGGTTTAATTTGTTGGGTATGGTAGATTTAGTCTTAATTGGTCAGGATATGACCTGAGGGAAGAAGATGGGAAGGAGAAGGATTTAGGGTGCAGCTAGCAATTAATGAATCGAAGTGAGCCTAAGCTCTTGGCATACTTTGAAGTTAACAAATCAAGAAGAAGAAGAGTAAGGAAAGTTGTCTACATGCCAGTGGCATCGTGCAGAGGGCCCGCGGCCCGCTGGGCTCCACCCCGGAAGGGGCCGGCCGTGGCCGTCCCTCCGAGCAGGCGCAAAGCGGAGCAGCGGGGCAAGAGGGGTAATGAATGTGTACCTGGAGGGTGGGGGAGCTAATTAGCAGGTAATTAGCTGCTGTAGGATATGTAAAATACTTGTGAGGGCAGTGTAACTCCTCCTAAACGACTGAAGCGATTTTGATGGAATTTGGTATGTATATTAGGGTGCGTCCATGTATGGTTTAGATTCACAATCTGACCCGGTAGGTGGAATGAACACAATTTTAGAACCACAATTTACACACAATTTTAGAACCACAATATACAGTCAAAAACAGTCGTCATGGAAACCACTAGCCTTGGTCTTCGTGAAAGCTGATGTCTTTGGACGGTTTGTCTCTGCACGTTAGTGCCACCTGGTCGCAACCTGTGCAACTACCGCCATTACAAACACTCCGCCCGTGGCGAAGTATTGTGTTTTATACCAAAGGTGGCAGTGATGTCGAATTCTACTGTTTGTCTGTGCACGTTAGATCGTTTCAAAGTCCCGTATGCGTTCATATACCATTCATCCAATTGCCATGAAACTTGGGTGATTATGTTGAGTGAGCTCCAGGGAAGGTGTTTGGCTTAGTAAATCCATTTTACAATAGATAGCGCACGAATAGATTCAACAAATTAGCGACGACGCGCGAAGCGTTTGAAAAAGGTCCCGTATGCGTTCAAATATCATTCGTCCGATAGCGATGAAACTTCTGTGAGATGTTGTGTACACTCCAGGGAAGGCTTCTGGCTTAGTAAATCAATTTCACATTAGGTAGCGCACGACTAGGTTCAACAAATGAGTGACGACGCGCGAAGCGTTTCAACAAAATCCCGTATAAGTTTATATTCCATTCATAGATTGAGATGAAACTTTGATGAGTTGTTGTGTACACTTAAGTGAAGGCTTCTAACTTAGTAATCCATTTCACAGGAGGTTGCGCACGAGTAGATTCAACAAATGAGCGGCGACGTGCGAAGCGTTTCAGCAATGTTCAAATACCATTCGTCCGATAGCGATGAAACTTGGGTGAGATGTTGTGTACACTTACGTGAGGGTTTCTAACTTAGTAAATCCATTTTACAATAAGTAGCTCACGAGTAGATTCAACAAATGAGCAACGACGCGCGAACTTTTAATCAAAGTCCCGTATGCGTTCATATACTATTCATCCGATTGCAATGAAACATGGGTGAGATGTTGTGTACACTTACGTGAGGGTTTCTAACTTAGTAAATCCATTTCACAGGAGGTTTTGCACGAGGAGATTCAACAAATGAGTGACGACGCACGATGCGTTTCAATAAAGTCCCGTATGCGTTCAAATACCATTCGTCAGATTACGATGAAACTTGGGTGAGATGTTGTGTACACCCTACGGAAGGTTTCTGGCGTAATAAATACATTTTACAATAGGTAGCGCACGAGTAGATTCAACAAATGTGTGACGGCACGCGAATCATTTCAACAAAGTACCGTATGCGTCCATATACCATTTATCCGATTGCGATGAAACTTTGGTGAATTGTTGTGTACACTCCAGGAAATGTTTCTGTCTTAGTAAATCCAGTTTTTAATAAGTAGCGCACGAGTAGATTCAACAAATGGGCGACGGCGCACGAATCGTTTCCACAATGTCCCGTATGCGGTCATATATCATTCATCCGATTGCGATCAAACCTTGGTGAATCATTGAGTACACGCCAGAGAAGGTTTCAGGCTTAGTAAATCTATTCCACAATAGGTAGCGCATGAGTAGATTCAACAAATGTGTGACGACACGCGAATCGTTTAAAGAAAATCACTTAAGCGTTCATATGTCATTCATGCGATTCCGATGAAACTTTGATGAGTTGTTGTGTACACGCCAGGGAAGGTGTTCAACTTGGTAAATCCATTTTACAATATTGGTAGTGCACGAGTAGATGTAACAAATGAGTGACGACGCGCGAAGCGTTCCATCATAATCCTGAATGCGTTCCTATGCTATTCATCGATTGCGATGAAACTTTGATGAGTTGTTGTGTACACTTACGTGAAGCTTTCTAACTTAGTAAATCCATTTCACAGTTGGTAGAGCACGAGTAGATTCTACAAATGAGTGACAGCGCACGAATCATTTAAACCAAATCCCGTATGCGTTAAATGCCATTTATCCGTTTGCGATGAAACTTTGGAGAGTTGTTGTGCACGCTCCAACGAATGTTTCTAAATTACTTAATTCAATTCACGATAGTTTAGAGGCAGTTAACAGAAATTGAAAAAAATATTGGGTATCCTAAAGCACTTCAAGAAAAAAAGTTACAACACTTTCTTTGATTGGCAGGACAACGTCTGCCGGGTCAGCTTGTATATTATATAATTCTTCGACACCTGTGTATGTGCCTGAACTCCTCCTAAACGCCTGGGCCGATTTGGATGAAATATTGTATGATTGTTAGTGTAGGCCCATGTATGGTTTAGATTCACAATTTGACCAGATAGGTGGAATTTTAGAACCACAATTTACACACAAATTTAGAACCACAATATACAGTCATAAACAGTCGTCATGGAAACCGCTAGCCTTAGTGAAAAGTGATCCTTTTGGACTGTGCGTCTCTGCACGTAGAGCCACCTGGCCGCAACCTGTGCAACTAACGCCATAACATACACTCCGCCCATGGCGGAAAGTTGTGTTTTATACCCAAGGTGGCAGGAATGTCGAATTCTGTTTGTCTCTGCGCGTTAGAGCGATTCAAAGTTCCGTATGCGTTCATATACCATTCATCCGATTGCGATGAAACTTGGGTGAGATGTTGAGTGCACTCCAGGGAAGGTGTTTGGCTTAGTAAATCCATTTTACAATAGATAGCGCACGACTAGATTCAACAAATGAGTGACGACGCGCAAAGAGTTTCAAAAAGGTCCCGTATGCATTCAAATCCCATTCGTCCGATAGCGATGAAACTTGGGTGAGATGTTGTGTACACTTACTTGAAGGTTTCTAACTTAGTAAATTCATTTCACAGGAGGTTGCGCACGAGTAGATTCAACAAATGAGCGGCGACGTGCGAAGCGTTTCAACAAAGTCCCGTATGCGTTCAAATATCATTCGTCCGATAGCGATGAAACTTGAGTGATATGTTGTGTGCACTACAGGGAAGGCTTCTGGCTTAGTAAATTAATTTTACAATAGGTAGCGCACGACTAGATTCAACAAATGAGTGACGTCGCGCGAAGCGTTTCAACAAAATCCCGTATAAGTTTATATACCATTCATCGATTGAGATGAAACTTTGATGAGTTGTTGTGTACACTTACGTGAAGGTTTCTAACTTAGTAAATCCATTTCACAGGAGGTTGCGCACGAGTAGATTCCACAAGTGGGCGGCGACGTGCGAAGCGTTTCAACAAAGTCCCATATACGTTCAAATACCATTCGTCCGATTGCGATGAAACTTGGGTGAGATGTTGTGTACCCTCCAGGGGAGGCTTCTGGATTAGCAAATCCATTTTACAATAGGTAGCGCACGAGTAGATTCTACAAATGAGCGACGATGTGCGAACGTTTAAACTAAGTCCCGTATGCGTTCATATACCATTCATCCGATTGCAATGAAACTTGGGTGAGATGTTGTGTACACTAACGTGAGGGTTTCTAACTTAGTAAATCCATTTCTCAGGAGGTTGCGTACGAGTAGATTCAACAAATGGGCGAGGACGCGCGAAGCGTTTCAATAAGGTCCCGTATGCGTTCAAATACCATTCGTCCGATTACGATGAAACTTGGGTGAGATGTTGTGTACACCCTTCGGAAGGTTTCTAGCTTAATACATCCATTTTAAAATTGGTAGCGTACGAGTAGATTCAATAAATGAGTGGCGGCACGCGAATCATTTCAACAAAGTACCATATGCGTCCATATACCATTTATCCGATTGCGATGAAACTTTGGTGAATTGTTGTGTACACTTCAGTAAAGGTTTCTGGCTCAGTAAATTCATTTTACAATAGGTAGCACACGAGTAGATTCAACAAATGTGCGATGGCGCGCGAATCGTTTCAACATAGTCCTGTATGCCTTCATATACCATTTATCCGATTACGATGAAACTTTGTTGAATTGTTGTGTACACTCCAGGAAAGGTTTCTGGATTAGTAAATCCAGTTTTTAATAAGTAGCACACGAGTAGATTCAACAAATGAGCGACGGCGCGTGAATCGTTTCCACAATGTCGCGTATGCGGTCATATATCATTCATCCGATTGCGATGAAACCGTGGTGAATGATTGGGTACACTCCAGGGTAAGTAAATCCATTTTACAATAGGTAGCGCATGAGTTGATTCAACAAATGAGTGACCGCACGCGAAACGTTTAAAAAAAATCCCGTATACGTTTATATGTCATTCGTCCGATTCCGATGAAACTTTGATGAGTTGTTGTGTATACTTACGTGAAACGTTCTAACTTAGTAAATCAATTTCACAGTTGGTAGAGCACGAGTAGATTCAACAAATGAGTGACAGCGCACGAATCATTTAAACAAAATCCGTATGCGTTTTATGCCATTTATCCAATTGCGATGAAACGTTGGAGAGTTGTTGTGCACGCTCCCACGAATGTTTCTAGATTAGTTAATTCATTTCACGATAGTTTAGAGGCAGTTAACAGAAATTGTAAAAAATATTGTGTATCCAAAAGCACTTCAAGAAACAAAGTTACAACACTTTCTTTGATTGGCAGGACAACGTCTGCCAGGTCAGCTAGTCCAATATAAATATGCCATTTCAGAAACAATTCCAGATGTTACGCCGTACAGTGTAGGGTCCTTGATGAACAAATGTAAACATTATTCTGCATTGTATTTCTCTTGCGAGATGCCAACGCTTGGTTACTTTGGCATTTGCTGTTGTATATGGTAAAATTGATCTGCCGGAATATAAAATACTTGGCAGTTTGAAACAATTTTCGACTGGAGGAATTTCAGAAATAATATTCTGCAGTACAACAATGCTATGTCCTTTGTTTCCTTTGGAGCCAATGTTACCGTGCCACATGAATACGGTCCATATTGATTTAAAATATCTGGAATATCACATCATTGCATCTTTCCTTGTATTACTACATGTAGTTCCGTGAAGAACTAAAGCATATTTTCATATATCCTACTTATGTTAATTGCCTCTATCAACATACAACATTTCAGTTTGATTCCTGTAATAGATTCGGAGATATTGAGAACCATCTAAATATTTCGGATTGTCGCCATGTTGGATTTTTATATATGTAGGTATTAGAGTTATATACTATTACATAAAGATTATTGTGTAGTATTCAAACTTCAATCGCATGATTAGGACACAAGAAATTAATATGAGATTTTAAAATTTCGCACAGCTGCCATCTTGTGTTTACGAAAACAATTGAAATAAATTAGATGCCAGTGGATTAAAATTTGTATAAGCATTTGCCGTACCAACTTTCACTGCACTCGGATGGTTAAATCGCGAGAAACGTCTATTTAATTATTTATATTTCGCGTCGCCGCCATGTTGTATTTGTGCTCACCAGATTATTGAAAGTCCCATAGGTAAACTGATGTTTGTAGTTTCTATCAACACACAAAAATTCTGTTTCATTGCTGTAATAGATTCGTAGATATTGAGAACCGTCTAAATATTTCGGATGGTTGCCATGTTGGATTGTTATATGTATAGGCCATAGAGTTATGCACCATTAAATGAAAATTATTGCGTAGGTTGCTTGTTCAAACTTTCACTTAGATCGCAGGATCACGACAAAAGAAATAAAAACGTAATTTTAAAATTTCACACAGCCGCCATATTGAAGTTAAGTAAACAATTGAACTAGATTAGATGCCAGTTCATTACAATGTGTATATACATTTACTTTACCATATTTCACTGCGCTCAGATGGTTAAGTCGCAAGAAAAGTCTATTGAAATGTTTCAATTTCGCTTAGCCGCCATGTTCGTTTTGTCCTTTACAGGTTTTTCAAGGTTACATAGATGATGTTATAGTAGTATCCTTTATCACCGTACAAAATTTCAGGGTAATATCAGTAATCGTTTCGGAGAAATAGAGTGGCGGTGAAATATTTCGCAAAGCCGCCATCTTGAGGTTATGTAACCAATTGAACTAAATTAGATACTATTGCATTACAATGTGTATAAACATTTGCTGTATCAAGTTTCATTGCGTTTGGATGGTTACATCGCGAGAAAAGTATATTTAAAAGTTTCAACTTCACTTGACCGTCATGTTCGGTTTGTAGTTAGGAGGTTTCTGAACGTCTCATAGGCAAACGTCTAGTAGTGCCCTTTATTACCGTACAAAGTTTCAGGGTGATATCGGTAATAGTTTCGGAGATAGAGAATGCCGGTGAAATATTTCGCACATACGCCATGTTGAATTGGAGAGACTTAATAAAATTTGAAGGGCACGGTCGGGGTCGGCCTATATGGTGCTTTGACCTTACCGAGTGTCATTGAAATAGCTCAAGCCGTTTATAAGTTATTAGCGGAACACACTCACATACGCACACACATACACACACATGGACAAAATGTGATCTCATAAGCCTTTTTTTTTTCTTCATAAATGAAAATAGGCTAACAAAATATAAGCGACGGTTCTAATGGCCAGTTGTATATATTAGATTCCTCAGTATCTAATCAAGTCAGATCTGTAAATCAAGTGAATTCTTTCATCAGGAAGGGCACACTTCACAATTTAGACAGTACTTTGCAAGAGCATAACCCTATATTCTTCATTCCAAATACCTCTCAACTTAAATTATTCCTCGAGTGGAGTCATGCAGCTATCTCGGGATTGCCATAAATAAAAGGTTACACTGGGGTGACCACGTTGAGAGCGTTGCTAATAAAGCGCAAAAGTCGTTATACTTCGTTATGAGAAACATGAAGGATAGCAGTATTCAGGCTAAAGAATTGGCTTACAAATGTCATGTGAGACCAATTTTGGAATACGCCACGAGTGTGTGGGAACCCTACCAATCAACTCTAACGAACAAATTGGAGATGGTGCAAAGGAAAGCTGCAAGATTTGTACTTGGCAAATTCTCCCAAACTAACAGTGTCTCTGACAAGTTAAAGTCATTGGGTTGGGAATCCCTACACAGCAGAAGACATAAAAGAAGACTCCAGGAGATGTACAAAGCATACACAGGGGAGCCGGCCTGGAATGAGTTGCGAAACAGAGTGCATGAGCCAGATTAGGCTATATGGGTAGGAGAGATCACGAATACAAAATTAGGCCCATCATTCAAAAAACAAACTTAGCTAAGTATTCTTTTATAAAGAATTCAAACATGGAATGAGTTACCTGAAGAAGTCTTAGAACCTTTTCCTAACAGTTTAAACGTTTTTAAGAAGAAATTAAATGTTGCATTCAGGGAACACATAGACATTATGCAGAGAAATTGAGATATACAGCATGTAAATCTTGTTACCACCAGGTTTTGCCGAACTGTAACAGTACCTATTAATAATTGAGACTTCCGTGTCTATATAAAATTAAATTGCATTCCAGCTAACAATATTCGATTATCATGGCTCATAATATGGGGTGAAGCCACAATGGCAAATATTCATTCAATAATGTGTGTGAATCGACTTCTAAAATCTATTATACGTAACGACATTGTTCTTTTTTGTGAGAAAGTTATTTTTTTTGGAGGAGACATCAGGTAGGTTTTGCCTGTTGTGCCTTCTCGCCAAACAGTTATTCACAATTGTAGTAAATACCCTTCTCCCTGGCCCTTTTCCAAATAAGCCCCTTACATCAAAACACGCGATCGAAACCAGATAAAATGGAATATTCTGATTTTTGGGTACAAGTTAACGATGACTACCCCTCTGTGAATGACGAGGAATCAAATGTTGTTGAATTACCAGCCAGACGTCCAACTCATGATGCTATCGTGACTGAGATTTACGGCGAAACATTCACTTCTGCTAAGATATAATACATTTATCGGAAGTTTGCATTCTTACACCAAAAAATGAACACTGTAATGAAATTAATTTTAAAGTCATTGAACTGATATCCAGTAGATCAAAAATATAAACCAGCGTTAACAGATTAAATACTGAAGATGAAATCAGATATTTCAGTTTCCTACAGAATTCTTGAATTCCTTGGAATTAAGTGATTTGCCTCCACATATACACTGACTCTAAAAGTTTGAGCCATACTGAAGTTATGCTCCTTAGAAATTTGAACGTTTCCCAAGGGCTCCTGAATGGAACCAGATTATTTTAAACAAAAATGTTTAAAAATTGCTTGGATTTGGAAATAATAACTGCATATAATATTGGGCAGAGAGCTATAACCCATCCACTTGATTTAACATCATCTAATAAAAGACTTCCATTTTCCAATTTCCATTTCGCTTGGCGTACTATATCACAATCAATAAAGCTCAACGCTGGCTAAAAGCGCGGCGTTAGGTCATGGGGCCAAGCTCTCTGCTGACTCGGTAGACGCTTGGGTTCGAGCCCCACCGTCGGCTGTCCTTGAAATGGTTTTCCGTGGTTTCTCATTTTCAACACCAGGCAAATGCTGGGACAGTACCTTCTGACAGGCCACGGCCGCTTCCTTCCACATCCTTGCCCACTTTCATCCATTCATCTCATCTCTCATCCCGACGCGCAGGTCGCCCACGGGCGTCAACTAGAAAGACCTGCACTCGGCCTCTCAGGAGGCTACACGAAAAAAAAAAAGCTCAAGGGGAAACTCTGGAACGTCTAGGTCTCTATTTGCCTCATCAAGGTTTCAGTCATGGCCAGGTATTGTATATGTTGGGAAGTCGTTTTTTCGTTGCCCTTAAAGTTGCAACTGTGTCAAAAAGAAATCCTTATGGGACAATCGGCGAGCGCCGGTAGCAAGAATCTGTGACTGAAAATTCCGAGATCGTTTTTTCGAGGCAGCTCGTAACTCCAGTCCTTCGTTCCAGATTCTTTTCAAAACAACAAAGTCAGAATCTAACTATGCATTGTCATACACCCTTAAATTCTCTTTTTTAAGTCATTAAACATGTTATTTTTTCACCACAGCCCCCTCGACTGCGCACGTTAAACTGCCTAACATCTATAAGTTCTGTTTCACACCTTAATATGTGTCTCTTAGAGAGGTCATGTTCCAGACATCAACTACAGCAGTCTCAAACGTTTTATTTGTAACTGGCACAATCTGTTTTTCCTATTTTGTACGTAATATTTTCCCGTATTTCCAGTTTTCCTTTTGGATAATTCATAGTTTCCGTAAATAAAACATTTTAATATTCATATTTAGACAGCTCCTTAACCCGGTCCATGAGTCAATCGTAATTGGCTACATGGATAATTCTTGCCAGGCGCGTCCACGTCGCGGGGGTGGGCAACGGAACTGTAATATACCATGGAACTGCAGTACCGGCTAAGTTGTCGCAGGCCCTAAAGTTAAGAACCAACCAACCAACCTTCACTATACACGGTCTGTAGGCGTTCATGGATGACTGACACACAAGTCCCACGTGCCCATTCATTCCAGATAACAGCACACACTTCCATTGTCGACCACGTTGTCTGTACACGTCTGTCTGCCATCGTGAGTTGTCTCGAATGACATCGGGCACGCTAGTTTGCTGCTCCTCTCTTTTCATCGGCGCTCTGCGCATGCGTCATTCCCTCTCCGCTGACGCTCCTTCCATTGTTGAATCAGTCACGGGTGTGGATTCTTATGGCGACTGTTTGTGTCACCTTGTGTTCCATCTGTTCGGGCAATAAAATGACGAAACTTACTTTCGGAACCTCCCTCGTACAAGTACACACACTAGTACAGTTGGTTGGTTGGTTCCTTATTTTAGGGGCTGCGACAACGCGGCCATGTAGCCCCGTGTACTTTGGGTGTGTGTAGAATCTGTCTGATAACCGGTGTTAATTGTGATGGCTGTATTAGTGTGTGTTATCAGTTTTCAATTCAAGTAAGGACTGCAGTCATTAAATTCTTTTCAAGTATTTCCTACTTTTGCCGCCAAACGCCACTGGCAACGACTACTAGTTCAGAACTAGGTTACCATATGCCACCGCAGTCAGCTCCTGGCGACGAACGTTGGAACCTAAGACGTTAGTCAAATGTTTTACCTATATTTTAGCTTCACACAGATGTAATTAGTGGAAGGTTCTTTAACATGCCATAAATCTATGACATGGGACCGCCGGCTTTACTTCCCCACAGTCATCACAATAACACAGATTGTCACTCAAATTTCACACGCAACCAAAATACCCGGGGCAATATAACCACGATGCCGCAGCCCCTAAAATAAACAACAACGTGCATCAAAGGGTGCATTTCAAGGGATTGGAGAGGGGTGTCGAAATTTAAAGTAGACAATGTTAACTACATCCACTGGGCTGTGGTAACAAATGGCATGCGCTTATAGCAAATTCCCGTGTGGATGTTATCAATCTCAGTATCAAAGCGACGACGACGGATACGAACTTCATTTCCTTGGCAATGAACTGTGGAATTTGTTCACCTCGCTATTCTTTTGAAGTAAGAGCAAATCTCGTGGAGACCTGCCACCTTAAAGGGAATATGAATTCTAAGGTTTCAATCATGAGGCAGCTTTGCAGGATATTTTCGGCACCGCACCTTTCCTTTGAAGAATAGAGAGAAGTTTACCTTATCGAGAGAATATTGACGATATACATTTTCGTTTAGAGAACAAAATAATGGTCATTGAAAAATATGTTGAGTTTTTAATATTAGGTTTTTTGCTCCTATAGGGAAGGGTTTCTTTTAAAATCGTTTATGCCCAGCATTATAATATCTTCATATGATCAGGGTGTTCCTAACCTGTACACGAAAGATGCGTCGGGATGATACGAGAAACTTCAAGATTTTAGAGACTTACAGTACTGTAGGCTATAACATATACAATTGTTGTTGTTGAATCATTTTGGGGTTTTACGACCTCGCCATCATGTAATCCCGTATACTTGGGTGTGTGTGTTTGTGGGGAAGTTGTCCTATAACTTGTGTTATTGTGTTGGCTCTAATGGTGTGTGTATTTGTAACACTGGCGAGTATTGGGAAACCACAACAAATCACTTCCAAGAGGACTAAGATGGAATTCAAACGCACCTACAGTCTATTAAGAGACCAGTGACGTTCCATGAAAAACTGGGCTTTTAGAGGGTTGGTCTCTTAATAGGGGTGGGCATTAAAAATAATTTTATTCTGCATTATTAATAAAGTACAGTTGGAAAACATTCTTGATTACAATTTATCTGCATTGGTTCACATTTGGTACAAATTAATTACAATTAGTTATTTTCTGAACTCTGTCATTTAAAAAAGTCACGAATTGATCTCTGTTTCAGATTAGCACATCTTTTTTTAACAATTTCACTTTCTAGAATATCTCTGAGTAAGTTCGAAAGTCCATTAATTTGTTCTGGGTTCGAACAATCTTCTAGGAGAGCCGTTTTTTGTATTTTTATTCGTTACATAACACTTTTTCTAATGACATTGTATGCTGATGCAGTTCTGTGCCAACAGAACCATTGTTTACATCATCACCCTCATCACCATCTCCAATGGGAAGGCACACGAGAAGTGGTCTTTTGAAAGAGGTCATACTGAGAAAATGCCTGGTCTTTGGTCGGGGAGAGGAGTGGTCCTTAAATAGAGGTAACAAATACATTGATCTTATGAGGTTTTAAATCGGTTCCAAGAAAAATCGGTCTTTCGGAGGGGTGGTCTTTTAATATGGGTGGTCTTTTACAGAGGTTTCACTGTATTTTGTATCTCACGAGTCTGAGTGTACCCTTTTCCAGCCCTCAAACCAGAATTAAATTTCATGCCAAAGCTGAGAATCGAGCCTGAACCTCCAGGGTGACAGTCAAAAATGCTAGCCACTACGCCCGTAGGTGGTCACTTATAATACGAATCTCTACATAGTATAAAACGAAGTCCCCGATTCTTGGATGTAACGGGTAATCTCGAGAACCACTGAATGGATTTTGATGTGGTTCGCCATTCTGTAAAGGATTTCTCGAGGGAGGTTCCTGTAGAAGAAACATTCATTTTATGACCAAAGGAAGCCGAGCAGTAACGATTTCAGTGAATTGAGTTGAAGAAAACCCTTCCGTCCGTGCGCCTTTTAAGCTTACGCTGGGTAAACCGTTAAAAATATCTACTGTATATACTATGAGTGTAAGAATTGAAGGGTCTGCGGGAAGAATTGGTAATGCCACTCAAAATATAATATCAAGATATCAGCGCGAAAAACTAAAGAAAGTAGGAGACGTCTGTTACTTAGGAAGCAAAATAACCAGTGATGGACGAAGCAAAGAGGATAATAAAAAGTAGGTTAGCTCAGGCAATGAAAGCATTTCTACCGAAAATGAATCTGTTGACATCGAATATATATTTATGTATTAGGAAGTCATTTTTGAAAGCGTTTGTCTGGAGCGTGGTGCTCCATGGAAGTGAAACTTGGACTATTGGTGCAGCAAAAAAAGAGGAGAATGTAAGCGTTTGAAATGTGGTGTTACAGGTGAAGGATGAAGATCAGATGGGTAGATACGGTTACAAACGAAGAGGTATTAAGATGAGTGGGAGAGGAGAGATGTTTCTGGTGACTGCTAATGAAGAGAAGAGATAAGTTGGTACACGCCGGACGTTTATTTTAGACGAGTGAAAAATCTTAATGGAAGCCTGGAGGCGAGTTACTGCAGTACCTGTGCTGTTATCAGCTGCCCCAAGCGGTCCGATGATTGACAAAGCTGTCTCACACTCCTACTGAAGTACAGTCATTGGCAAATATAACGACGTTCTGTTCGTAAATACGTAACGTGTACTTTCGCCTCACACAATACTTCGAAGTTGACTGTACTGTCTGCAAATCGGTGTCGCCACGTGCTCAAGTCTGGAATTCCATTCCGCAGATCGGTGGTGACAAATGTGAAGCGATAGGGTGAGAGAGTGACTGTGTACAGGCTCACCCGCAGGCTTCAAGGCCAAGGGCAAACGTCTAAAACAAACGTCCGGCCTATACGACACATACTAAGACACCCAGGAATAGCAAGCTTAGTTATGGAAGGAAGGGTCGAGGACAAGAACTGTAGGGGTAGACCAAGGTTAGAATATGTTAAACAGATTGCCTCGGACGTAGGGAGTGGTAGCAATGTATAGATGAAACGATTAGCTCTGGACAGGGAGGCATGGAGCGCTGCATCAAACCAGACAAAAGCCTGAAGACTCAAATAACAACAACAACAACATCAGCGTGATCTGATAGGCTTCTTTGTGACGTATTGAAGGCACAATTGTGTCTGGCTAAGAACAATGAGGGTCGTGAGAAAATGGTGTTTGAAGTTGATGCATACATATAAGTACATGTTGCGTTCAAAAAGTAACGAGGTCACAGCCCGTCGCTAGAGGGCACGCGTGCACGTCACGTGACGATACAAAGCGAGCAGCAGCATGCATCAATCGTCCAACGCTGCCATTCGCATTGCAAACAGTGACATGGAGGCGTCAACCGAAGAGCAAAGAGGTGTTGTTCGTTTTCTGACAGTGGAAGGAGTAGGGGGAACGGACATTCATCGCCGAATGTCACAAGTGTACGGCGAACACTGCATGTCCCTTGCAAGGGTCGAGACGTGGCACAAGCGCTTCAGGGAAGGACGGGTGTCGTTAGCCGATGATGCCCGATCTGGGGCACCCCCCTGCATTACCGATGACAACGTCCAGTTGGTTGATGCACTCATTACCCAGGACCGCCGAGTGACAGTGAACGCCATAGCCGCCGTGGTCGCTCCACGACAATGCACGACCTCATACGGCCAACACAGTCGTGGCACTCCTGCAGAAATTCAAATGGGGGGTTCTTGGCTACCCTCCATACAGCCCAGACCTCTCTATCGGTGATTACGCCATGTTTGGTCCCCTGAAAAGGGCTCTGCGTGGCCAACGATTCACCTCGGACGCCGACGTCCAGCTGTACGTGCGGAACTGATTCACATCGCAGCCCAGGGAATTTTATGAGACAGCCATTCACCGCCTCGTGTCACAGTGGGACAAGTGCTTCAACAGCCAGGGCCAATACTTCTAACATACAGGTACTGGTTGCTGTAATTATGCCTCCGTCTCGTTACTTTTTGAACGAACCTTATAAGTAATGAAACTTTAAAACTTGTTTCCTGAACATTTTACATTATCTGACATTCCCTCTTCTTCCCTTGGACCCTTCAATTGTTCAACATGAAACGTTGTACAAAAACGTCCGCGACAGCATATCTCTATCTTTAATACATCGCTCACTATAAGTGTTTTTACGTTTTCATTCTTTACAACAATCTCCATTCAGTGAGGCGAGTTTACGAGAAAGCGAGCGAGCCTATCACCCCAGCTTCGGCCAGCATCAAACTGTCGGGACGTGTCGAGTGAAGATTTCAGAGAAGAGTATATGTGTTTGTAGTTTCGCTGTTTACCTCGGGTTTTCTGAATTGCGTCAAGGATCTGCCGTCTGTGCGCCTTTTAAGCTCACGCTGGGTAAACCGTTAAGGATACCGGGCGAAGCCGGGGTGGGTTGCTAGTTGACAAATAAAACATACTTATGATTCTTTACTATGATTCTACTGACAGTAGTGGCTACGCTGGCTAAAGCGCAGCGTTAGGCCACGGGGCCAAGCTCTCTGCTGACTCGGTAGGCGCGTGGGTTCGAGCCCCACCGTCGGCCATTCTTGAAATGGTTTTCCGTGGTTTCCCATTTTCAACACCAGGCAAATGCTGGGACGGTACCTTCTGATAGGCCACGGCCGCTTCCTTCCACATCCTTGCCCAGTTCCATTCATCTTCATCCATTCCATCTCTCATCCCGACGCGCAGGTCGCCCACGGGCGTCGACTAGAAAGACCTGCACTTGGCCTCCCAGGAGGTCACACTACAAAAAAAAATGATTCTGGAACACCATAACTTTTCGTTAGCATAGGGTTACCAGACGGTCACAGTAAAAAATCAGGACATTTGATTAAAAAATCAGGAAATACAGTATAATAAAAAAAAGTTTCCTAACAAGGGGGTTAAATTTTAATATTAAAAAAACAATAACAAGACACACAGAACTGACCAAAGGTTTACGAACTCAAAGGAACACAAAAAAGGCACAATACTGATAAAAATGTTTCACATTGTTCAGGTATTAACAAAGGTTGATTAACAAGTCCAAAAACCACTACATGGTGGAGTGCAAAGCACATTCATTCATTCACTTATGAATGAAAATCCACAGCCTGCTTCCAGTCTCCGACTGGGTCAGGAATGGAATGAATGAAGCCCCCATCTAGCGGCGAGGATATGAACTGTGCCGGCTGCCGAGGCCTGACGCACTCCTCTGGGGCAATGATCAAATGAATGACAGATGAAATGAAATGATAGTGGAGAGTGTTGCTGGAATGAAATTTTGACAGGGAAAACCGGAGTACCCGGAGAAAAACCTGTCTGCCTCCGTTCTGTCCAGCACAGATCTCACATGGAGTGACCGGGATTTGAACCACGGACCCAGCGGTGAGAGGCCAGTCACTTATGAATATTGAGGGTAATTAAACCTTGAAAACTGTTGATATTCGTAGCCGTTGGTCGCGATATAAATGAATATCGACAGTCTGCTTCCAGTCGACTGACCGGGTCAGGGAATGGAATGAATGAAGCCCCCATCTAGCGGCGAGGATATGAACTGTGCCGAAGCCTGTCGCACTCCGCTGGGACAATGATTAAATGAATGACAGATGAAATGAAATGATAGTGGAGAGTGTTGCTGGAATGAAATTGTGACAGGGGAAAACCGGAGTGCCCGGAGAAAAACTTGTCTCCCTCCGCTTTGTCCAGCACAAATCTCACATGGAGTGACCGGGATTTGAACCACGGGCCCAGCGGTGAGAGACCGGCGTGCTGCCGCCTAAGCCACGGAGGCTCCCTGGTCACGATATAAATGAATAAAATCAATGGTCCAAAATAATGGCGTCTTCGGTTTGCTTACATTTTAACGCTTTTAGCGCGCGAATCGAAGAAACCAAAACAGTGCAACCCACGGTTGGAACTAGAAACTCAATTAATTACTGCCAATCCTTTAGGAACACATTCAACTGAGTTCGGTACCTTTTATTTCTTGCTTTGTTTCGCATAAGTCAATCAGTCTTTTTATTACGACAAAATAAAAATAAAAAACTATAATATAAATATCAAATTATTAAAGATCAGGACATTTCCTATAAAATCAAGACAGTCAGGACAGAGGTATGAAATCAGGACGTCTGGTAACCCTACATTAGCATTGCGGCAGATGACCTGGTTGTCAGACTCTTTCAAACAACAATGGTCACCATCACCAGACAGGCTGAAGCTTTGACACAGTGCCTGTGCAACAACAATGGGCCAAGTAATGTTAGGAATGAACTACAACATATATGACTTCCAACATGCGCATTTTGAAGTTTCATTTGTCCTCGAGTCACCCCCCACCACTCTGCCTTCCCCCCTCCCTCCCTCTGGCTGCGAAGGTTAACTTCAGTTTTCAAACAAGTCCACAAACTCAATTTGGCAACGAGGGGTGTGTGAGCGAGCGAGAGAGAGAGAATGAGTGTGTGTGTAAAGGAGGCCCCGTTGGGATGAAAATTGGCGGATGTGTTGGAGAATTGCCGAGTAACGAGATAAAATGGGCACTAACTTCCACGGACGTGCTAATATGAAAAGCTATGAATGACGATCGTCAGTCAATTGGGCGCCATTGCTTTAATTCGACATTTTTTAAAAAACACACAGCAGTACCTTAGGACTACAATTGATAAAAGGAAATCAATTTTAAATGCAAATTTGAAGCTAGTACATGGGAAGCACACTTACCATCTGTCGTAGTAGCCCTTGACGTCATCGTAATGCATCGTTTTTACAAGCAGACAACCAATTTCCCTTCTAGATGATGGGCTTCCTAAAACTCAATTTTGGAACTCATTTGATGGAGATATTGTTTATGTTGATAAACTAATTTCATTTCATAGCTCTAGGGAGAAGGGATTGAGGGGTGAGGAGAACGAGGGGAAGAGGGAAAGCTGTAAAGTAATTGAAACTCAGTGGACGATAACTCAATAACGCACAAAACAGCGAGATGAAATAAAATTTAGACCTATTATTGTCATAGTTGACAACTCCATACTGATGTTAAATTGAGTGGAAAAAAAATCTTCCAATTCATCAACAGATTTCATTTTCTAACGCACTGGATTCTCTGAACGAATCAGGATGTGAAGGCGGGTTTGATGAGGTGTGAGAGAGATAGAGCAACATCACCTCTCCTTCCGATTGTCGTTAAGTTATTTAGGGGCTTGCGACATCGTGGTTATTAAGTCCTGTGTACTCGGGTGTCTAATAACCTGTGTTATTGTCGTGCCAGTTGTAGTGTGTTTGCAATTAAGACTAGGATTTGAAAGGAGGCGATCGTGGCTCTAAGTTAGGAACTATCCCACAATTAGCCTGGAGTATATATGGGAAACCACGGAAAACCACACCTATGACGGGGCAGATGACCTCTTAGTTCCGCCCTTTAAAACAACAATAACTAACTAACCACACCTACGACGGCTGAAGTGGAAATCGAACCCATCTCTCCTCAATGTTTCATTGTTATTGCTTTTCTAGGATTTTGCGACATCGTGGTCATGCAACCCGTGTACTTGGGTGTGTGTGTAATAGTCTGTGTTATTTTGATGGCTGTATTAGTGAGTGTATTTGTAATCCAGTGTAGGATTGGGAAGGATGTGGCCGTGGCCTTAAGTTAGGAACCATCGCAGCACTTGCCTGCAACAGAAATGGGGAAATCAAATAAAATCCCTTCCACAATGTCTGAAGTGAGAATCGAACCCATCTCTTCCTGTTGCTTTATTTCGGGGCCTTGCGAGTTCCTGGTCATGTAACTCATGTACTTGGGTGTGTGTGGAGAGCTGGAACGGGGTTTACTCGGCACGTGAGGCAAAACTCAGAAGATGTGGGTTCGATTCTTACCTCAGCCATCCTGGAAGTGATTTTCCGTGGTTTCCCCACTTCTACTCCAGGCAAATGCCGGGATGTTTCCTGACTTAGGCCACTGCTGTTTCCTTCCCATTACTCGCCTAAATTACAAACACATACTACTAGTCTAATCTACAACTACAACTAGAACAGACACCACAATAACACAGGCTATCAGACAAATTCTACCCGCACCCAATTACACGCGGCCACATGACCAGCGATGCTCAAGCTCCTCAAATGAAACAACAGCAACAACAATACAATAGTGTACTATAAGTATCTCCTTCGACTAATGTACGGCGATACGCACACTTCAACGAGGTTGGTGATTAATTCCACAGTTTAGGGGCTGCGACAACGCAGTCATGTAGCCCCGTGTACTTTGTGTGTATGTAGAATCTGTCTGATAACCGGTGTTAATTGCAATGGCTGAATTAGTGTGTGTGTTATTTGTAATTCAGGTAAGGACTGCAGACGATCAATTTCAAGTAGTTCCTACTTTTGCTACCAAATGCTACCGTCAACGAAACCTAGCTGCAAACTTAGCTACTATATGCCACCGCAACCGGCACCTGGTGGCGAACGTTGGAACGTAATAGAGCGTTAATCAAATCTAACCTACAAATTTAGCTTCACACAATTGTAGTTAGTGGAAGGCTCTTTTACATGACATAAATCTATGTCCGATGACATGGGCCCGCTGGCTTTACTTCCCCCCCCCCCCCGAAGGAAGGCATACTGAGGGTTCTTTAACGCTCTTAGAAAGTCCGACGACTTCGGCTGGGTTTGAACCCGCGACCTTGGGCATTTGCTCAGCATGCCACCAACTACGCCACCGAAGCCGCCCGCTTCAACGAGTGTGAACTAAGTGTGATTCCACTTGTTGCCATGGTAACTACTGTAGCCTAGGTGTCAGAAAACTGTCGACTTAGAACTGTCCACGCTATTTTCAGATAGAACCCCAGCCTCAAAAAAATCAAACGAAAGAAATAAGGGAGTACCCATAACTCAGTGAGCCCTTGAGGGTGTAGAACCTAATATGTTGGAGCTACACACAACCTGCCTCTTTTAGGGTCTTTCACAGAAGGCATGAAAATCAAAGCCATTCTAGGCATTGGATACCCTAATCCCGTCGGGATCGGAAGAGAACAAGAATTGGCCTAGGGAGGTCAACAGGAAAGAGGAAATAATATAGGAGCCTTGCATAAGGGTAAGTGAAAGCGATGTCAGACTCAGCTGGGATCTCGTGGTCGCCAACCCACGTCCCACTGAGGGAAATGCCAGTCTAGCAACAGAAATATTCTCTACTTTGTTTAGTTGTTGTTAATTCATTTTATGGGATTGGGACATCTACGTCATCAGCCCCATGTAGTTGAATTTGTGTTGAACTTATCTGATAGCCTATGGTCTCATTGCGTATTGAAACTCTGGTCCGAAGAGGTCCTGACTTCCGTTCCCGGTTCTGTTAAGAAATGTATATACTGACCCGGGAGCTGGGTACACGTCTCTTCATGAGGGAAACTTGAAAGAAGGTTGGTTCATCCATCCTGCAAGTGGTTACCGTTGTTTCCCAACTTCTACTCCAGGTGATTTCTGGGATGGTACCTAAATAATTATTATGGCCACGAGCAGCTCCTTTTACAAAAACAATGTACTTATCATCACAATGACGCAGGTAATCATACATATTCCACACACACACTCAAGTACACGAGGATACGATGTCACAAATCCCCTATTGTTTGTCTTCAGTCTTTTGACTGGTTTGATACAGCTTCCCAATCCCTCCCTGTCCTGAGCTAATCATTTCATCTCTACATAGCTACCGCACCTTACATCCGAGACAATCTGTAGGGGGGAGGTACACCTTTACAAGTGTAACAAGAAGTTCCGTGACGAACTAAAGAGCCTACTTCTCATGCCAATGATTAATCTACAGTATATGAACATTTCTAGAATAATGACGAAATTAAGTTGGTAATATCGAAATGTCTAATTAGTTCGAAATATTCCTGGTATAATGTAGCCTAATAGAGCACTAGAGTTGGCATCCCTGGTGACTGAATATATTCTTAGTTCCATCTCTTAAGGTACAGAATACAACATTTGGTTGAAGTCCATTGGACGTTACATGCAGTTAGACATTGGACCTATCAGCACGCGTAAAAGCATGTTGGCAACAATGTCATGCGTGTGCTGGTTAGAAATAATCGGAAATATTATGATATCTTGTTGTGCCAATTTTGGACGAAATTCATTTGTTTGTATAGAAGTTACATGTATTTTAAAATTGGACCTATCAGCAAGCATAGCATCATGTTGGCAGCACTGACTTATATTAATTGCTCCAAATAAATCTAGAATGTCAGGTGCTATACGTGTGCAAAGTATAGAGCTGTTGGCTTGCATACTTTCTGATATATTGATATTAGGGTAAAAAAATAGACAGCATTTATTAACAGTTGGCAGCCCTGATTGCTCTTAAGAATACTTATAGACATATCTGTTATGTTACACATAGCACATACGAAATTTGGATGAAATCCAACTGATAGTATAGAAGTAACATGTATTTAAAAATTGGTCCTATCAGCAGGCTTAGAATCATGTTGGTAGAACTGAAATATTTAAGTTACTTCAAATTAATCTAAAATGTCAGGTATTATAAGTGTGCATAGTTTAAAGCTGTCGGCTTGCACACTTTCAGATATATTGCTATTTGGATAAAGAGTAGAGAGAGAGAGCAATTATTAACAGTTGGCAACCCGGGTGGCACTTAAGAATACACTCAGTCATATCTGTTTATGTACACATATTACATACAAAATTTGGTTGAAATCCAATTGATAGTGTAGAAGTTATATGAATTTAAAAATTGGACCTATCAGAAGGCTTAAAATTATTTTGGCAACACTGTTATGTATGGCCTCCTGGAAATTAAACTGAAATAGTATTATTTACATGTGTGCCAATTTTGAAATAGCTCCCATGCATACCTTCCAAGATATCCAACATGGAGCTCAAATTTCTAGGGCGTTTTTTCAGCAGTTCGTAGCACTGACATGATTTTCAAATATGGGCGTGAGATATTCCGGTATTCATCCTTACTCATACTAAATTTGGTTTCGATTGCTGTAGCCGTTTAGGAGTTGATAGGGGGGGGGGACACACACACAGACAGACAGACACACATTTTCCCGCATCGATCTCATAAGTCTACTTTTTCCTCATTTTTGCAAAATGTGAAAAGTAGGCTAAAAACTACAAATATTTAAAATAGTTTTTCTCGGTATCCCTTTGTTCAGTTGATATGAAAATTTGCACAAAAATTGGACTAATTTATGTATTGATCAGGCTTTTCCTTAATATATGCTATAAAACTTCACATTTCTGGAAGATTACTGTTTTATAAAGTTCATAATGCTCGTATTAACAATGTAAACTGTCATATTTTGCCTATCTTTTGAAATTTTCTGCCTTTTTTTATAAAAGTATATTTTTTTTTTACATTTTAGTGAGCTATGTTTACTTAGAACATAGAAGAAAACTATTGTTACAGCAATGGTTCTAGGTCACATTCTTAAGACACAAACGATACATGTGAATTTCATCAAAATATCTCAAAACTTTTCCTCCCATTGGTAAGTTTAATGCTCGTTCCCCAAACTTTAATTTTTTCATTTGTTCCCTTCATAATTCAAACCTTTTTGAGATATTTTGATGAAACTTTGTATTCACATGCATGTGAAATAGAAGCATTGCTGTAACATTTGTTTTTTGTTTTTTTCTGTGGGAACATACAGTACGTCACTAAAATGTAAAAAAAATAAAAAATCTTATAAAAACGGGAGAAACAATATTATTTCCAAAGATGTTAGTTCACATTGTTAACACAAACATTATGAACATTCTAAAATAATAATCTTCCAGAAACGTGAAGTTTTGTAGAAATAATCATGGGAAATCATGATCAATGTATAAATTAGTCCTATTTTAGGTAGATTTCATTAGAAAGCAAACTATTGCAATGGGTACCTTGTTTCGACTTCCGGAAAATTTCGACATATCTTCGCGTTTCACATCCCCCAGACCCCAAAACCACTGTCAGTTCAAAAGTTTATATATAATTTATGTATGTATATATATATATATGTATATATATATGTATATCAGTTTCTTGTGGACACGATAACTGCCGTAATTTTGCACCAATCACGTTGAAATTCTTACCGTATATGTATACCTATAAAATCTCGGTCGAGTTCGTTACTGGGCTAAATCGGTCTAAGGGTGTGAAAATGGGGGTCTTTTTTTCGAAAAAGTGAAATATTGCTATAACTCTCTTAATATGTTCATACTATGTGTCGGATAAAGCCCAAAAATTTATAATTGACCAAAGGGGTGGGAAAAAGTGGGTTTTTCGGGAACATTAATCATATCTCTCTTAATAGGCACAATATCCAAACCGTACTTAATGGGCATTATTCCCCTAATAATTACCTAAAACTTTTGTCTGAAAGAATTTTTGATATGACCCACCATTACGCCAAGGGATGAGAAAAATGATTTCGGAATTATAAGAAAATGCCAAGAGCTATCAGAGGTTGCCATGGCAACACTACTAAATTGATGAGGGATGAGCTATCAGACGTTGCCATGACAACGCAATTCCACGAGATCAGATTAAGATTTCCATCTGGCTAAGTGTGAAGCGGCTTCGGTGACGTAACTGATAGCATGCTGAACTTCTATGCCCAAGGTCGCGGGTTCAAAGTCGGCCGAAGTCATCGGATTTTCTAAGAGCGCTAAAATCCCTCAGTATGCTTTCCTTTGGGGTAGGGGGAAGTTCTAACGTGGTTGCGAGTTGCTGGTTGTGGTGGCATCTAGTAGCCAAGTTCACAGCTAGGTGTCGTTGACGGTAGTATCTGGTAGCAACATTAGGAACTACTGCTTGAAATTGACCGCCTGCAGTCCTTACCTAAATTACAGACTAATACAGCCATCACAATTCACACCGTTTATCAGACAGATTCTACACTCACCCAAAGTACACGGGGTTACATGACCGCGTTGTCGCAACCCCTAAACTGAGGAACCAACCAAAATCTCTGCGGGAGATATAATTTTGCGTGAAGAAGTAACAGACCGTTACATAGTTACACATCAGTGTCGAAACCTTGCATAAGGACAGTGTGACCACATGTATAACAAGTAGTTCCGTGAAGAACTATACAGCCTATTTTCATATATCCTACTTATGTTAACTGCCACTATCTACATACAAAAGTTCAGTTTGATTGCTGTAATAGATTCGTAGATATTGAGAACCGACTAAATATTTCGGATGGTCGCCATGTTGGATTTTATATATGTAGGTCCGATAGTTATGTACTGTTACATGAAGATTATTGTGTACGTGTAGCATTCAAACTTCAATCGCATGATTAGTACACAAGAAGTAACAAGGATATTTTAAAATTTCGCACAGCTGCTATCTTGTGGTTATGAAAAAAAAATTGAAATAAATTAGATGCCAGAGGATTAACATTCGTATAAGGATTTACTGTACTAAGTTTCACTGCACTCGAATGGTTAAATTGCGAGAAACGTCCATGTGAATATTTATATTTCGCGTCGCCGCCATGTTGGATTTGTGATCACCATGTTATTTAAAGTCCTATAGATGATCTTAAGTTCATAGCCCCTATGAACATAAAAAGAATCAGTTTGATTGCTATAATAGATTCGTAGATATTCAGAGCCGTCTAAATATTTCGGATGGTCGTCATGTTGGATTGTTAAATGTATAGGCCATAGAGTCATGAACCATTAAAGGAAAATTATTGCGTAGGTTCATTATTAAAACTTTCACTTCGATCGCATGATTACGACACAAGAAATAAATAATTTTAAAATTCGCACAGCCGCCATCTTGAGATTATGTAAACAATTGAACTAAATTAGATACCAGCGCATTACAATGTGTTTAAAAATTTTCAGTACCAGGTTTCATTGCGTTTGGAGCATTAAATCGCGAGAAAGGTCTATTTAAAATCTTCAAATTCGCTTGGCCGCCATGGTCGTTTTGTACTTAACCAGTTTTTGAAAGTCTTATAGATGAACTTCCAGTAGTGCCCTTTACCTCCGTACAAAATTTCAGGGTGATACCGCTAATAGTTTCAGAGATATAGAATGCCGGTGAAATATTTCGCACATCCTCCATCTTGTGGTTATGTAAACAATTGAACGAAGTTAGATGTCTGTGCATTACAATGTGTATAAACATTTACTGTACCAAGTTTTATTGCGTTTGGTTGGTTAAATCGCGAGAAACGTTTATTTAAAAGTCGCAAATACGCGTGGCCGCCATGTTGGTTTTGTAGTTACCAGTTTTTCAAAAGTAACATAGGTGAACTTCTAGTAGTTCCCTTTATCACCGTAAAAAAATCCAGGGTGATATCTGGAATAGTTTTGGAGATATTGAATGCTGGTGAAATATTTCGCACAGCCGCCATGTTGGATTGGTGAGACGTAACAACATTTGAAGGGCACGGTCGAGGTCGTTCGGAATAGTGCTATGAACTTACCGAGTTTCATTGAAATCGCTCCAGCCGTTAAAAATTTAATTGGGGACACACACACACACCTCACACACACACACACACACACGCACACACACACGGACAAAAGGTGATCTCAAAAGCCTATTTTTTAAAATTGAAAGTAGGCTAAAAATGGACCCCAAATGACAAGAAGGTTACCGTCCCCATAAGACAATAAAATGTTTAAAATATGCATAAAATGACGAAAAACAAAGTTAATTAAGCTCCAATTATAAAATACTTTCATGCAATAAATGAGGTCTGATCCCTCTACGAAAACCTGCATATTCTGCCTATTTTCGCCTATCCCCAAGTTTGTCCGTTGAAATCTACCTCCGCCTTCCGGCGTGCCGAGAAGACTTTTTTTCAAATAACTAGGGAAAGTTAATTGCAAATATTCAAGTTAAAACTAGGAGTGTGCAACATTTCATACCAACTGAACAAAGGGTTATCGAGGAAAACTATTTTAAATATCTGTGGTTTATACACTTGTAAAGGTGTACCTCCCACCTTTTAACATATTCTAACCTTGGTCTACCGCTACAGTTCTTGTCCTCGACACTTCCTCTCATAACTTGGTTTGCTATTCCTGGGTGTCTTAGTATTTCTTAATGTTTAACTGTGCTGGAGGCAGTCATAAAATGTGCACGTGTACTCTACACACTTTTGGTGGCTACGGTGGCGTAGTTGGTAGCATGCTGAGCTTCTATGCCCAAGATCGCGGGTTCAAACCCGGCCGAAGTCAACGGATTTTTTAAGAGCGTTAAAATTCCCTCAGTAACCTATGCTTTCCTTCGGAGGGGAAGTTAAGCCGGCGGTCCCATGTCATAGATTTATGCCATGAAAAAGAACCTTCCACTAACTAAGTTACACTAATGGAAGCTAAAATGTGTAGGTTAGTTTGATAACGCTATATTAGTTCCAACGTTCGTCACCAAGTGCTGATTGTGATGGCATCTAGTAGCCAAGTTCGCAGATAGGTGTCGTGGATGGTAGCATTTGGTAGCAAAAGTAGGAACTACTTAAAAATTGATCGTCCGCAGTCATTACTTGAATCATAGATAACACACACTAATACAGCCATCACAATTAACACCGGTTATCAGATAGATTCTGCACACACCCAATGTATACTGGGCTACATGACCGCGTTGTCGTAGCCCCTAAAGTAAGAAACCAACCAACCAAGTCTACACACGAGGTACAGTAGTTTACATATAACAATCTCATTGGTTTATCTATTTGCTAGAATCGGAGATAAAATGTGTTTAAAATTGTTATTTTTATTTGTAGGTGTTAATGTGTACGACCCCCTTAATTAATTTTGTTCACTTGCTGCAGAGTTCTAAAAGGTAGCGTCCACTCGCGTGTCCACATAGTTTACATTCTTATTTCTCTATTGGCTCATTTTCTAAATGAAACATTGTCCTAACCTCATACACCATATGCTTTGAACTAACTTCTCTTTACCAAGAGATCACTTTCATCACGTCTTGTTACTTGAAGCCGCTTGGATTTGAAAAGGCTTAGAAATGGATCTTTAAGCATACAGGCTCTTCATTAATTATAGACCTACACGGATTGGTAAATAATAATAATAATAATAATATCGCATGGCCTCGGCTGCCGGGTGCAAGCTTTGTTATCTGACACCCAGAGGGTAGCTTGCATGTCGAATTTCGTTGTTCCTTGACTATGAAAGTCAAGGAGGTTACATGTTAGATATCTAAGCTCCTTGAACAATATAGCGCTTTCTAATAGAGAAATGAGGAACTTTGTGTTGGCGGAAACTCCCGAGATTAAAACTCAGCAATTCTTCTAGGTTTGTGCCGTGTCTTGTGTGGGGTTTCGCCTAGGACACCAAGCAGGCTCATCGGCGGGCTCTTGGTGTCCCCGCCCGGACCCCCACAGGAGTATCGAACTGCGCGATACCTCCCTTTATATAGAGTGCAACTGCACTCCTTGACTGCGAGAACCAAAAGCTCAAGCAGCCATAACCTCCCTATGAAGGCTTCCAAAAAGATGGTATATTGGCTTTCACGGCCGGTGAATTAAAACTCAGCAATTCTTCTAGGTTTGTGCCGTGTCTTGTGTGGGGTTTCGCCTAGGACACCAAGCAGGCTCATCGGCGGGCTCTTGGTGTCCCCGCCCGGACCCCCACAGGAGTATCGAACTGCGCGATACCTCCCTTTATATAGAGTGCAACTGCACTTTTGACTGCGAGAACCAAAAGCTCAAGCAGCCATAACCTCCCTATGAAGGCTTCCAAAAAGATGGTATATTGGCTTTCACGGCCGGTGAATTAAAACTCAGCAATTCTTCTAGGTTTGTGCCGTGTCTTGTGTGGGGTTTCGCCTAGGACACCAAGCAGGCTCATCGGCGGGCTCTTGGTGTCCCCGCCCGGACCCCCACAGGAGTATCGAACAGCGCGATACCTCCCTTTATATAGAGTGCAACTGCACTCCTTGACTGCGAGAACCAAAAGCTCAAGCAGCCATAACCTCCCTATGAAGGCTTCCAAAAAGATGGTATATTGGCTTTCACGGCCGGTGAATTAAAACTCAGCAATTCTTCTAGGTTTGTGCCGTGTCTTGTGTGGGGTTTCGCCTAGGACACCAAGCAGGCTCATCGGCGGGCTCTTGGTGTCCCCGCCCGGACCCCCACAGGAGTATCGAACTGCGCGATACCTCCCTTTATATAGAGTGCAACTGCACTCCTTGACTGCGAGAACCAAAAGCTCAAGCAGCCATAACCTCCCTATGAAGGCTTCCAAAAAGATGGTATATTGGCTTTCACGGCCGGTGAATTAAAACTCAGCAATTCTTCTAGGTTTGTGCCGTGTCTTGTGTGGGGTTTCGCCTAGGACACCAAGCAGGCTCATCGGCGGGCTCTTGGTGTCCCCGCCCGGACCCCCACAGGAGTATCGAACTGCGCGATACCTCCCTTTATATAGAGTGCAACTGCACTCCTTGACTGCGAGAACCAAAAGCTCAAGCAGCCATAACCTCCCTATGAAGGCTTCCAAAAAGATGGTATATTGGCTTTCACGGCCGGTGAATTAAAACTCAGCAATTCTTCTAGGTTTGTGCCGTGTCTTGTGTGGGGTTTCGCCTAGGACACCAAGCAGGCTTATCGGCGGGCTCTTGGTGTCCCCGCCCGGACCCCCACAGGAGTATCGAACTGCGCGATACCTCCCTTTATATAGAGTGCAACTGCACTCCTTGACTGCGAGAACCAAAAGCTCAAGCAGCCATAACCTCCCTATGAAGGCTTCCAAAAAGATGGTATATTGGCTTTCACGGCCGGTGAATTAAAACTCAGCAATTCTTCTAGGTTTGTGCCGTGTCTTGTGTGGGGTTTCGCCTAGGACACCAAGCAGGCTCATCGGCGGGCTCTTGGTGTCCCCGCCCGGACCCCCACAGGAGTATCGAACTGCGCGATACCTCCCTTTATATAGAGTGCAACTGCACTCCTTGACTGCGAGAACCAAAAGCTCAAGCAGCCATAACCTCCCTATGAAGGCTTCCAAAAAGATGGTATATTGGCTTTCACGGCCGGTGAATTAAAACTCAGCAATTCTTCTAGGTTTGTGCCGTGTCTTGTGTGGGGTTTCGCCTAGGACACCAAGCAGGCTCATCGGCGGGCTCTTGGTGTCCCCGCCCGGACCCCCACAGGAGTATCGAACTGCGCGATACCTCCCTTTATATAGAGTGCAACTGCACTCCTTGACTGCGAGAACCAAAAGCTCAAGCAGCCATAACCTCCCTATGAAGGCTTCCAAAAAGATGGTATATTGGCTTTCACGGCCGGTGAATTAAAACTCAGCAAGAGCCCGCCGATGAGCCTGCTTGGTGTCCTAGGCGAAACCCCACACAAGACACGGCACAAACCTAGAAGAATTGCTGAGTTTTAATTCACCGGCCGTGAAAGCCAATATACCATCTTTTTGGAAGCCTTCATAGGGAGGTTATGGCTGCTTGAGCTTTTGGTTCTCGCAGTCAAGGAGTGCAGTTGCACTCTATATAAAGGGAGGTATCGCGCAGTTCGATACTCCTGTGGGGGTCCGGGCGGGGACACCAAGAGCCCGCCGATGAGCCTGCTTGGTGTCCTAGGCGAAACCCCACACAAGACACGGCACAAACCTAGAAGAATTGCTGAGTTTTAATTCACCGGCCGTGAAAGCCAATATACCATCTTTTTGGAAGCCTTCATAGGGAGGTTATGGCTGCTTGAGCTTTTGGTTCTCGCAGTCAAGGAGTGCAGTTGCACTCTATATAAAGGGAGGTATCGCGCAGTTCGATACTCCTGTGGGGGTCCGGGCGGGGACACCAAGAGCCCGCCGATGAGCCTGCTTGGTGTCCTAGGCGAAACCCCACACAAGACACGGCACAAACCTAGAAGAATTGCTGAGTTTTAATTCACCGGCCGTGAAAGCCAATATACCATCTTTTTGGAAGCCTTCATAGGGAGGTTATGGCTGCTTGAGCTTTTGGTTCTCGCAGTCAAGGAGTGCAGTTGCACTCTATATAAAGGGAGGTATCGCGCAGTTCGATACTCCTGTGGGGGTCCGGGCGGGGACACCAAGAGCCCGCCGATGAGCCTGCTTGGTGTCCTAGGCGAAACCCCACACAAGACACGGCACAAACCTAGAAGAATTGCTGAGTTTTAATTCACCGGCCGTGAAAGCCAATATACCATCTTTTTGGAAGCCTTCATAGGGAGGTTATGGCTGCTTGAGCTTTTGGTTCTCGCAGTCAAGGAGTGCAGTTGCACTCTATATAAAGGGAGGTATCGCGCAGTTCGATACTCCTGTGGGGGTCCGGGCGGGGACACCAAGAGCCCGCCGATGAGCCTGCTTGGTGTCCTAGGCGAAACCCCACACAAGACACGGCACAAACCTAGAAGAATTGCTGAGTTTTAATTCACCGGCCGTGAAAGCCAATATACCATCTTTTTGGAAGCCTTCATAGGGAGGTTATGGCTGCTTGAGCTTTTGGTTCTCGCAGTCAAGGAGTGCAGTTGCACTCTATATAAAGGGAGGTATCGCGCAGTTCGATACTCCTGTGGGGGTCCGGGCGGGGACACCAAGAGCCCGCCGATGAGCCTGCTTGGTGTCCTAGGCGAAACCCCACACAAGACACGGCACAAACCTAGAAGAATTGCTGAGTTTTAATTCACCGGCCGTGAAAGCCAATATACCATCTTTTTGGAAGCCTTCATAGGGAGGTTATGGCTGCTTGAGCTTTTGGTTCTCGCAGTCAAGGAGTGCAGTTGCACTCTATATAAAGGGAGGTATCGCGCAGTTCGATACTCCTGTGGGGGTCCGGGCGGGGACACCAAGAGCCCGCCGATGAGCCTGCTTGGTGTCCTAGGCGAAACCCCACACAAGACACGGCACAAACCTAGAAGAATTGCTGAGTTTTAATTCACCGGCCGTGAAAGCCAATATACCATCTTTTTGGAAGCCTTCATAGGGAGGTTATGGCTGCTTGAGCTTTTGGTTCTCGCAGTCAAGGAGTGCAGTTGCACTCTATATAAAGGGAGGTATCGCGCAGTTCGATACTCCTGTGGGGGTCCGGGCGGGGACACCAAGAGCCCGCCGATGAGCCTGCTTGGTGTCCTAGGCGAAACCCCACACAAGACACGGCACAAACCTAGAAGAATTGCTGAGTTTTAATTCACCGGCCGTGAAAGCCAATATACCATCTTTTTGGAAGCCTTCATAGGGAGGTTATGGCTGCTTGAGCTTTTGGTTCTCGCAGTCAAGGAGTGCAGTTGCACTCTATATAAAGGGAGGTATCGCGCAGTTCGATACTCCTGTGGGGGTCCGGGCGGGGACACCAAGAGCCCGCCGATGAGCCTGCTTGGTGTCCTAGGCGAAACCCCACACAAGACACGGCACAAACCTAGAAGAATTGCTGAGTTTTAATTCACCGGCCGTGAAAGCCAATATACCATCTTTTTGGAAGCCTTCATAGGGAGGTTATGGCTGCTTGAGCTTTTGGTTCTCGCAGTCAAGGAGTGCAGTTGCACTCTATATAAAGGGAGGTATCGCGCAGTTCGATACTCCTGTGGGGGTCCGGGCGGGGACACCAAGAGCCCGCCGATGAGCCTGCTTGGTGTCCTAGGCGAAACCCCACACAAGACACGGCACAAACCTAGAAGAATTGCTGAGTTTTAATTCACCGGCCGTGAAAGCCAATATACCATCTTTTTGGAAGCCTTCATAGGGAGGTTATGGCTGCTTGAGCTTTTGGTTCTCGCAGTCAAGGAGTGCAGTTGCACTCTATATAAAGGGAGGTATCGCGCAGTTCGATACTCCTGTGGGGGTCCGGGCGGGGACACCAAGAGCCCGCCGATGAGCCTGCTTGGTGTCCTAGGCGAAACCCCACACAAGACACGGCACAAACCTAGAAGAATTGCTGAGTTTTAATTCACCGGCCGTGAAAGCCAATATACCATCTTTTTGGAAGCCTTCATAGGGAGGTTATGGCTGCTTGAGCTTTTGGTTCTCGCAGTCAAGGAGTGCAGTTGCACTCTATATAAAGGGAGGTATCGCGCAGTTCGATACTCCTGTGGGGGTCCGGGCGGGGACACCAAGAGCCCGCCGATGAGCCTGCTTGGTGTCCTAGGCGAAACCCCACACAAGACACGGCACAAACCTAGAAGAATTGCTGAGTTTTAATTCACCGGCCGTGAAAGCCAATATACCATCTTTTTGGAAGCCTTCATAGGGAGGTTATGGCTGCTTGAGCTTTTGGTTCTCGCAGTCAAGGAGTGCAGTTGCACTCTATATAAAGGGAGGTATCGCGCAGTTCGATACTCCTGTGGGGGTCCGGGCGGGGACACCAAGAGCCCGCCGATGAGCCTGCTTGGTGTCCTAGGCGAAACCCCACACAAGACACGGCACAAACCTAGAAGAATTGCTGAGTTTTAATTCACCGGCCGTGAAAGCCAATATACCATCTTTTTGGAAGCCTTCATAGGGAGGTTATGGCTGCTTGAGCTTTTGGTTCTCGCAGTCAAGGAGTGCAGTTGCACTCTATATAAAGGGAGGTATCGCGCAGTTCGATACTCCTGTGGGGGTCCGGGCGGGGACACCAAGAGCCCGCCGATGAGCCTGCTTGGTGTCCTAGGCGAAACCCCACACAAGACACGGCACAAACCTAGAAGAATTGCTGAGTTTTAATTCACCGGCCGTGAAAGCCAATATACCATCTTTTTGGAAGCCTTCATAGGGAGGTTATGGCTGCTTGAGCTTTTGGTTCTCGCAGTCAAGGAGTGCAGTTGCACTCTATATAAAGGGAGGTATCGCGCAGTTCGATACTCCTGTGGGGGTCCGGGCGGGGACACCAAGAGCCCGCCGATGAGCCTGCTTGGTGTCCTAGGCGAAACCCCACACAAGACACGGCACAAACCTAGAAGAATTGCTGAGTTTTAATTCACCGGCCGTGAAAGCCAATATACCATCTTTTTGGAAGCCTTCATAGGGAGGTTATGGCTGCTTGAGCTTTTGGTTCTCGCAGTCAAGGAGTGCAGTTGCACTCTATATAAAGGGAGGTATCGCGCAGTTCGATACTCCTGTGGGGGTCCGGGCGGGGACACCAAGAGCCCGCCGATGAGCCTGCTTGGTGTCCTAGGCGAAACCCCACACAAGACACGGCACAAACCTAGAAGAATTGCTGAGTTTTAATTCACCGGCCGTGAAAGCCAATATACCATCTTTTTGGAAGCCTTCATAGGGAGGTTATGGCTGCTTGAGCTTTTGGTTCTCGCAGTCAAGGAGTGCAGTTGCACTCTATATAAAGGGAGGTATCGCGCAGTTCGATACTCCTGTGGGGGTCCGGGCGGGGACACCAAGAGCCCGCCGATGAGCCTGCTTGGTGTCCTAGGCGAAACCCCACACAAGACACGGCACAAACCTAGAAGAATTGCTGAGTTTTAATTCACCGGCCGTGAAAGCCAATATACCATCTTTTTGGAAGCCTTCATAGGGAGGTTATGGCTGCTTGAGCTTTTGGTTCTCGCAGTCAAGGAGTGCAGTTGCACTCTATATAAAGGGAGGTATCGCGCAGTTCGATACTCCTGTGGGGGTCCGGGCGGGGACACCAAGAGCCCGCCGATGAGCCTGCTTGGTGTCCTAGGCGAAACCCCACACAAGACACGGCACAAACCTAGAAGAATTGCTGAGTTTTAATTCACCGGCCGTGAAAGCCAATATACCATCTTTCCCGAGATTAATTTTGCCATTATGAACTCGGCCTACTGAATTCAAATGGGTTCTTTGACATGCCAACATCGTATAACATGCGTATCGTATATTTGCCCCCACGGCCAGGAGCGAACCTGCAATCTTGGGGTTAGTAGACCAACACGCTATCCACTCACCCACCGTGGCAAGCTACACGGATTGGTGAAGTATTGGTATTCCATATACCATTTCAAACTACAATACGGAACTACTACTTGTCATAAGCACCTACAAGCTGATCACCATCACTATCTATTTCATTTCATTTTATTCAGATCTTATAACCTAAATTATATGGTGCACCATATTAGGTTTAATAACGTATCTTATTACTGTGCTACGTTTTATTTTGTTCTTTCAATATGTTTTTTGGCCGATGAAGGGGATAAAATGTAATTAATCCTCGAAACATGTACTAAAAACAAGCTAAATACTTAATTTTCTTCATAGTATTGATTCAGGCGGGTGTACAATTCTTATTAAGAACTATTACATTGGCTCACAGAAAGCAATAATATTTTTCCATGATAAGAAATGTAAGATATTCTCCGTATTGATAGATCACTCTTAAAAATACTACAATACAATTCCCGTAACATATACCGGTACTCAATTGATGATTCGACCCTTCAATGGAGTCGTCTTCAGCTTGAAATTAATCGATACTAATTTAAACAAGTTGTTCAGTAAAGAACATATAGCCTACTTTCTCCTAAATGCATGTCTTTAGTTATAACTCTTTGTCCTTTTCAAGGAGTATAATTGAATGTTGATTGTAATAGCTTGTTGAAATACAACGTGCTATACGGATACTTACGGGCCTGTTTGCCATCTCTTGATGAATGCAGTATATTTGCATTTGTCTGTTGGCACAGGCTAGAGAATAATGTGGCTTTTCACCGATGTCTCAGTCTCACTCATGGCTGTGAATATATGGAAGCTACTGAGGTATGGGAGGTGCTTAGTAATGACATTCTGGGCACAGTCAGTGCCTGTGGATGCTGTGAAAGGTTCTACTCATAGGATTAGTACTGCTGTACTGACTCAGAGAGGAAACCAATGGCAAAGTACCTCACTCCTCATCTTGCCTAATATACCTCAATATAGCGCTGCCATGGGCTTTTGTGGGTATCTACCCACATAACCTAACGGCTGTACTTTTTGAGGATCCAACCAGCCTTCGGGCTGACTACCTAACAGACATACGGATATTATACGTTGATTGAATCCTCACCTGAATTTTATATACACACACTAATACAGCCATCACAATAACATAGGTTATCAGAAACATCAACAGTCACCCAAGTACACGGGGCTAAATAACCATGATCTCCATGCATCTCAAATGAAACAACAACAACAACAGCAGCTTCTTACCAAATCCTTCCTCATATAAAAGTACACACACTAGTAAGCCTACCGACATCGCAGTGACACAGGTTATCAAACAACTTCTACACACACCCAAGTACACGGGGCTACAAGACCATGATGCCGCAAAATCCCTAAAGATTCAACAACAGAAATAACAACAATAGACTCTACCGCGGATCAAGGACAAAGCATTTTAATCGCTGTATTCGAGGAATATTTTCGATTTCAAATACACACTATATAGCCTACGCTTAACATTATAACGTGTGAGTAGTTATAAATCAATAAATTCAAAAAAAGAAACATGTAAGATTATCTGAACCTGTTTGGATTTGGATCACGAACGTCCAAGTTACGAGTCAGAGACGCTGTCATTACGCTAAACAAGCTCAGTGCTAACTTTGCGTTAATAACAGCATTAGTATATCAGCCTAGAATAGTTTGTCTTGCAATGAACGATTTCATTAGCGTTTTCTGCCGTTTTTATAAATCATTTGATACTAAATATGTTTATTTTGTTCAGTACATTCCTAAAAGGATATACGCTTACGAAGTTACGGAAATATACGGATTTACGAGAAACAAGAAGAAATTTTCCAATTACGCCGGTACAGAGCGCAGCTCGCATCTAGTAGGCCATGGTAGGCATAGTTCAACTAGTTGCTAGTAGATGTCACTCGTGCGTGGAGAATGTTGTTCTAACGAAATATATATTTTCCATTGCAAAATTTGCAATATAACGCTCAATTATACAATGTCTCAGAACTCAAGAAACAAATATAAAATAATTCAAGCAAGAAAATACAACTCTGACAGGTTCTGATCCACGGCCGGCTGGGTGAAGGACCAAAGCTGTAACTACAGAGCCAAACATGTCCACCCAAATAAGACGTTATCAATTCATTTACATACAACGACTTAGTAAATTAGTGAAATATAGCCTAGGTCAGAACGAGAGATCAGCTGCCATCTTGTCTTCAAACCGAGACGACTCAGCTCTTCAAAGTCACTTCTGCACTATATTATTACAATATAGCTAGTAATTTTTTTATTTCGAACAGGCCACGCCCTTTAGAACAGTTTAAACGATTCTCGGTTCGATACTCGGAACTGGTAGATCCCATGTTATGGATTATAAAGTTTGAAAAACTCACACGGCCGCCATCCTGGAATGGTACGGCTGATGACCTTGTAGTTTAAGCACAATATGCGTCCCATATGTTTTTACCAAATTTGGTAAAGATCCGATCCGATGATTAGTTTGGACGTAATTTAATTTTATGTTTTAGCCATTTGAACGGCCGCCATTAAGTTTTGGTAAATATGGCGGCAATATAAAACATGGCACTGAGATGCCCTTTACTAGTGCTACCTCTGTACCAAATTTGGTTCAATTTGGATTCGTCATGTTTGAATTGATAGGGGGCGGGGGAACAGATATGCAGAGTACACACACACATATACACTCACAGACACACAGACAGACAGACAGACAGACAGACAGACAGACACAGCTTTGGTCCTGTTTAGATCTCATAAGTCTACTTTAATTTTTTGCAAAAGCTTGCCACGGTGGGTGAGTGGACAGCGTGTCGGTCTACTAACCCCCAGATTGCAGGTTCGCTCCTGGCCGTGGTAAGTGATTTTCGAAAGGCGGAAAAAACACGACACGCATGTCATACGATGTTGGCATGTCAAAGAACCCATTTGAATCCAGTAGGCGGTGTTCATAATGGCAAAATGAATCTCGGGAGTTTCCGCCAACACAAAGTTCCTCATTTCTCTACTAGAAAGCGCTATAGTGTTCAAAGAGCTTAGATATCTAACCTCCTTGATTTTCATAGTGATTCAAGGAACAACGAAATTCGACATGCAAGCTACCCTCTGTGTGTCAAATTGCAAAGCTTGCACGCGGCACCCGAGGCCATACGATATTATTATTATTATTATTATTTACAAAAATCAAAAATAGGCTAAAAATAAGATGAAAAAAAAACTGTAAACAATTATATAAATAAATGGATATCCCTACACAAAATACATTAAATTTAAAAATGAATAGAAACAATAAAGATTTGAATTGAGTAAAAAAAATTAAAACTGATGAATATTGTCAAAACATTACTCAACCATTTTCAAGATGTCTGAGGTGACAATCGAATCCACCTTTTCTCAGTTTTGCCTCAAAACGCTGAGTGTACCCTGTTCCAGCCTTCAGACCAGAATTAAATTTCTTTGCACAGCCGGGAATTGAACCGGGACCACTGGGGTGACATCAAGGATGCTAAACTCTACTCCACGATCTGGAGTGGTACTGTGCCTTACTTGTGAAACACCAAGTATATCATTTGCCGTCACATCCTGGAGTCGGCTGGAGGTTGTTTTTCCCTATTGAAGTAACTTAAGTCAATTTCGCTCTTGTAGTAATACAGTAATATAAGTCAAAAGAATACTAAAACAAAGGTATGGCAATTTTCAACCAAACAATTTCATAATCTCAGTGTTCTGGCGTAGTTGGTAGCATGCTGAGCCTCTATGCCCAAGGTCGCGAGTTCAAACCCGGCTGAAGTCGTCGGATTCTTTAAGATCGTAAAAAATCCCTCAGTAAAGCCGGCGTCTATGTCATAAATTTATGGCATGAAAAAGAAACTTGCACTAATTACACTTGAGTGAAGATTTATAAGACTTATAAGTTAGATTTGACTAACGCTCTTAGGTTCCAACTTTCGTCACCCGGAGCCAACTGCGGTGGCATCTTGTAACCTAGTTCAGAACTAGTTGTCGTTTGGTAGCAAAAGTAGGAACTACTTGAAATTGAATGTGTGCAGTCCTTACTTGAATTAAAAGCAGATAACACACATTGATGCAGCCATCTCAAATAACACCAGTTATCAGACAGATTCTACACACACCCAAAGTACACGGGGCTACATGACCGCCTTGTCGTAGCCCGTAAACTGAGTAATAAACCAACCAATCTCTGTGTCGGTATTCTTTTGACATATTTCCCTTTTCCTAACAGTCTGAGTATTCAGAATAGACTTCGGGCCGTTTCCACCAACCCTTTACTAACGATTAGTTAGTTAATTCCTAATTAACTTAAATACGAGAGTTAATGCATGGTTATTATCGATGCAATTCACGAGGCCATTCGGGTTCGTAATTACTTAAACACGCTTTACGCTTGAGTAGACTCGGTTTCACCCAGGAGAACCATGGCGAACAGACCATGAACGGTGTAACACTCATCGTTGTTTGTGATGCTTCCTTGAGACTTTCTGGAACATAATTATAAAGGAAGGGAAATACAGAAGACATTATTCATGGCAAATGCTAAAAATGATAAGAACAAAGTATTTAGGAGAACTGGCAGTTGTGTGAATACACTGCTTACTTAGCTTAATAGGAACAGCACTCATTAATAGAGCGTTAAGAATCCCTTCCTCTGATCATGACCGGAAGCAGGAAATTGACATTATATATCAAATAGCTAAACTCAATGGTTACAACCACAATTATATCAGCAGATTAATTTACAAGTTAAAAAACAGACCCTCAACAGAATTAGTTAGAGAGGACACAACAAAGAAAACTTATGCCACCTTCACCTACGTGGATCGAAGCGTATACACAGTAACCAACATCCTAAAGAAACACAAAATGAACATCGCATTTAAAACCAATAATTCAAATTTCAACAAATTTTTCATTTCCAATAAAGTTAACAGTTTTGATAAACATTTAAAATCGGGAGTTTATGAACCCAGATGTAATTTTTGCAAATCAAATTACGCGGGACAGACAGGTAGGAGCATACGTACTCGTTATACTGAGCATGTTTCGGCCATAAAACACAGGAAGTTTTCAGCCATGGCGGTACACATGGAAGAAACGGGACATAAGTTCAATGACATAAATAATGACGCCAAAATTTTGCATTACGCATCGATGGGCAGCTGTATGAATATTTTGGAAAATATTCATATCAATACTTATCAAAGATGAAAGGAATGCAATAATCTAAACGAGATTAATTTTGAAAATAACGAATTATTTGATATATTAGCAGATCATTTAAATAATAAACAAGATGTTCAGTAAAGAACATATAGCCTACTTTCTCCTAAATGCATGGGTATTGTTATAACTCTTTGTCCTTTTCAAGGAGTATAATTGAATGTTGGTTGTAGTAGCTTGTTGAAATACAACGTGCTATAGGGATATTAAACATGAATTTGAGGTGCCCTTTGCTAGTGCTACCTCTGTAAAAAATGTCATTCAATTCGGGTTCACCGTGTTTGAATTAATAGGGGGAATCGATTTGCACACATACTTGGCCACCATCTGCAAACTATTGGGCTGATGATCATGCAGTTTGGTCACAATATGCTTCCCAAATAAACATATGTTGTTGCAAAATTTGGTAGAGACTAGATTATTAGGTTGGTCGTAATTACATTTTAGCTTTTAACATTTGAGTGGCCGCGATTACGATTCCGTCAAGATGGCAGGGATATAAACCATGACACTGAGGTGCCCTTTGCTAGTGCTACCTCTGTACCAAATTTCGTTCCATTCGGTTTCACCGTGTTCGAATTGATAGGGGGAATTGATGTTCACACAAAGATGGCCGCCATCCGCAAAATAATAGGCTAATGACCTATTAGTTTCGTCAAAGGATGCTCCCTGCATAAAGGTATGTTGTTGCAAAATTTGGTAGAGATGGGATGATTAGGCTAATCGTAATTTGATTTAAGCTTTGAACATTTGTGTGGCCGCCATTACGTTTCCGTCAAGATGGCGGCGATATCAAACATGACACTGAGGTGCCCTTTGCTAGTGCTACCTCTGTACCAAATTTCGTTCCATTCGGTTTCACCGTGTTCGAATTATTAGGGGGAATCGATTTTCACACAAAGATGGCCACCACCCTCAAACTATTAGGCTAATGACCTATTACATTGGTCAAAGGATGATCCCTCCATAATGGTATGTTGTTGCAAAATTTGGTAGAGATCGGATGATTATGTTAGTCGTAATTTGATTTAAGCTTTGAACATTTGTGTGGCCGCCATTACGTTTGTGTCAAGAAGGCGGCGATATAAAACATGACACTGAGGTGCCCTTTGCTAGTGCTACCTCTGTACCAAATTTCGTTCCATTCGGTTTCACCGTGTTTGAATTAATAGGGGGAATCGATTTTGACACAAAGATGGCCGCCATCCGCAAACTATTAGGCTAATGATCTATTAGTTAGGTCAAAGGATGCTACCTCCATAAAGGTATGTTGTTGCAAAATTTGGTAGAGATCGGATGATTAGGTTACTCGTAATTTGATTTAACCTTTGAACAATTGTGTGGCCGCCATTACGTTTCCGTCAAGATGGCGGCGATATTTAAACATGACACTGAGGTGCCCTTTGCTAGTGCTACCTTTGTACTGTGCCCGTTTAGACCGGAGTCCGCACGACCACATATGCATTTTACCAATAAACAGTCAGCACGAGAGTAAAAATATCCTGGAGCGCCAGATGGGTTAAAGCTAATCGCAAAAACGACATCAAATGAAAAAAATGCTTTACTGATTTTTGGCTCAATGCAACAATAAGGATAGAAGGAGATTCAACTGGGTATAACACATCACGTAAAATTATCTCATTTTATTTTGAATTTAAAATTGACTGCAAAAATGCTCAAAGCAGCATCATTCACGTGTGGCGACCCACACTCCTATTTACACAATATACAGAAATTTTCCAAACACATTTGACAATTATTCTTTTTTGGAAACACAAGTCTGATTATTAGTCCTGTAGACTGCGTTCCAAAATTATTTATGATTAAATCCAGTTCAAATTTAATTGTCTCTACTGGAAATATCGTAGTTCACTGTTTGAATTTTTACATAATTTTAACACTCGTAGAATAAATGTTCATAGAATTTTTAACTTTCACTTATTTTTCCAGTTTCAAAAATATATCGTCGAAAAATATTATTATTTCTGAATCAACACAAATTATTTACACATATTAATAACATCTGAAAAGTATTTGACCTTGAGCATAGCATCCAAGAACTGTGCGAAGCACAACAAAAATTAATTGTTCTTCTGACATTAAACATTTCGAGAAGTGACTCGATTATGAACTTCAAGTTCCTAACAAAATATATGATTTCTGAATCATCAACTTGATCAATAAATTGTTGAACCATTCAACTATTCAATTTTCCACTTGGAATCATTATTATAAAAAATATTTATATTCATGGCCATTTTAGTAATTTTCACAACTTGCAATTCTTCGACAGAATGCGGAAATAAGAATTGTAGCTTCATAATAAATTCATTTAGTTCATGGCGCTAGGATTGAAAATATCCTTCAAATTATACGTGGTTAAAGAATTATTTTTAATTGGCAGTGGCCCATTCTATTATTTGTGTAAGAACACAATATTCCAACAACAACGGCAAAGGTCTTCCTCTGAAGAAGAATAAACTACTATCATGACAAATCCGGGTTCTAGCAAAATCAAAGTCCTAAATGGAATCCGTAAACAAGGTTGAAATAAGAACTGATAGTTTTAAGAAATAACCTTCGGGTCATTCATACGACGAAATGTGTAGTTCCACTACTCCTTCTATAAACCTGAGCCATCGAACCTGCTATTTGATTGATGCTCGAAAAAACCTCTTCATTCCTGCGACTTAAACATGCGCACCTGGGAATGGCATTTCAACTACTCCACACATATAAATTTTCTTCCCAAAATTTATACAATAAATCAAGCCTCTGCTTGTTATCAACACTGGAAGATTAATAAACTTACAAGTTTATTTTATTTTACCATTCAGTTCAACCCGTGAATTTACCATACTTATGAAAATCTTTATTTCACTTTCGAGTGTATTTACGTCATGATTTTATATAAATACAAAAATATCCTATTTGATACAAATATCATTTGCTTCCCGTTCTCCGTGTTATCTGAAAAATATACTTTGCTCATTGCAAATATTAACTGTTCAACCAGAACTGAAATGTTGGTTGAATGCGGGCTTGCGCTAACCACTCTCCTTCGGAAAATCTCCTGTTCCAGACTAGAAATGATTAAACTACTTCATAGGCTCTCTCTCAATACATATGATTATTATAAAATATAATATCCAAGAATTATTTAGAAAAATTATAAAAATTATTATTATTATTATCAGTGGATTATTATTATTATTATTATTATTATTTGTTATATTATTTTAAATATGTTTAATTATTATCTCATTATGTGAGAATCCACATGTTCGAATCTTCGAATATGGAAAAAATATCCATTCCTCAACAAAAAAAAAAATAACTTTTACAGTTACATCGGCTGATTACCGTGATTATCCAAAAATATGAAAAATTCAAATAAATGCTCGATATGCTCGGTCATCGATCCTAAACTGTTCTGAGTGCTGAAAATACTCAGAATAACTCTAACAAGGCTTGCGTAAATCATTGCAAGATTTAAATACGAAGAAAAATAAATGTGTTGGTCATCTGCAGAAAAATAGTTTGTTCCAATTAGCTAGGCATAATATAATTCAAATGTGGCTTACATTTCTTGATGGTCTTGAAGCGTAGTGAACCTGGTCTGTACCAGATTTATCCATAGACATGCCCTATAGGACAAGCATGTATAATCCTTGTATCGGCCGCCATTATATACCCACAATCCGTCTAACAAGACATAGTGGAAGTACCTTTTGACGTTTGAAGTAACTGTTGATCCTTTTTAATATTGGCTTCTGTTAAAGCCATAACAGTTTGCTTAAATGGGGTCAGATCTAAGTGATCTATTCTTAGATATGTCAGTTGTAACATAACTCACGGTAATCTTTTCAGTACAAGAAAACACTGACAATCTAATCAATCAACGGCTGTTCTGAAGATCGTTCCCTGGGCATGGCTTCACACCATCTACCATGCGCGAAGCAACATGTAGTTTCCCTGCGTAGACTAATGAACAACACCGTGATAGACTGGTCTTCAATGTACTGATAGATCGAAGTGGTTATTAAGTTACAAATATGAAAACTGACTAAAATGGACTTAAATATCCAAGTATTAGGTTATTACTGGACTGTGACAAAGTACTAATTCTAGACAAAGTCTGGCATATGTCCATGTAGAAATAAAAATATTTCACCAGTGTCTGTAGAAAAATATCAATCACCTAGTGATTCTCCTTGCCGGAAACTTACTAAGTTCCACTCGTAGCGCAGCACTTTTGTGACTATCACAACTTTGAAAATAACTTCTGCGTAGATCCGGCAAGCATGTGCCTTGGCTCAGCGTAGCGGCACCTTGCTAGGCAAGTGCTTGTTTCGAAGTGAGCTAATGATGCCTGAGCCAGCCGGCTTTTATTCAAAACTGTCAGGGTCACGCTGCATCAGCTGATATCTGGAAATCCTCATATCTCTGGTATCCCTGGTCCGATTTACTTGATACTAATTGCATTCTCTTTCATTTGGCCGTGCCAGTAATCTGATCCAAGTCTCAAGTCTCTACTCCATGGTTAACTATTTAATCAATAAATAGCCTCGACCTCTGCTATTACTCGCTACGTCACTTGACATGCTCTTAGCGGTATATTCTTTCCAATTCCTTCTCGAAGCAATGTAGCGCGATATTCAAATATCTCAACTTTCAAAAGTGACTGTAGCCTTTCCCTTGATATCTAGGTGTCTGAATCTTGGAATACCCATTCCTAGAGTTGGGCACATCCACCCCACACCTAGCAAAAAATAAAAATTGATTTTTTTTATTTTTCCTATCTACACATTAAATCATCTGGTTCTTGAATAATAAATCTTCAAATTCGATGAATTATAAGTTCCCACGATGTTACCAGTTCGTGTATTAGCGAATTCATAGCTTCCATTGTTGTTTACTTCCACAATGTTCAAAATCTTCAATTTCACCAGGTTTAATATCAAAAATATCGTGATACTCTTCCAAAATTTTCCCTAGCTCTGGGGACTCCTCCTCAGTGTAGACTTCTCTTCCTTCAGCTTCATGAAAAATCAGAGACCATTGAGCATCTCCCTCGATGTCTTCCTCTTCTTTTCCCTCGAAGTTAATCTCTTCGGTATTCTTGAATCTGATCGTCTCTGTTTTCATGTCTACCACTGCTTGATATTTCTGAATGAAATCCGCTCCCAATATCATGTCAAAAGCCATGTCCTTCATTACTACAAATACATGTCGGAAATCATGTCCTCCAATCGTAATACATAAGTATAATTGTGTTTTACACAGAGATATTTTGTTGGGTATTATTCCTTGGATCTTAATTCCTGATACTGGAATCTCCTCTAAATTATCTTTGAGCTTCCACAGAATATAAAGCTTCTCACTCACAAGACAAAGCATAGCCCCAGTATCAATCAAAGTATCGACAGGCATACCGAATACTTCGCATGATATGATTGGCATTCTAATTCTTGTACCCATTTCTTTCCGTTCGTCATTCTGGTGAATTAAGTCATCATCCTCTGCTTGCCATTTAATAATTCTGGAAGTGAAAGTGTTCAAAATTCTATCTTCTACTGTGAATTCGAAGTTTTTTTTTTCGTTTCCATTCCCTCGGGTTTGTTGTGTTCCCGATGGACCTGGTTCATTTGGCCTCTGCTCCAAAAACTGCAAGTTATCTTGGTGTCTCGCTTCCAAGTTCTTCCTCGTCTCCTTGTTGAACTCTTCATTGGAATGACGAGTAGCCACATTCCCTCTGTTATTGTAGTTGTTTCTACCATAGTATCTTCTTTCCTGGTACCTTCCTTGATTATCCCGTGGCCTTCTCCATCGAGTATTATATCGATTACCACCATCCGGTCTCGCATAAGGCTTGTAACTGTATCTGTTACTGTACTGATTCCGTCCTCTTTTATTGGGATCTGCCCTCGGCGTTTTCTCTTCTCGCCCCTCTCGAATCTCTCGAGGTGTTTGAGAATAACTGTCGGCTATAACAGCGTACACAGCGTTGTTATTCTTTCCTCCCTTCTGATGGAAGAATTGAGCGTTCGTATGATCCAGCTTCTGCAATACCTCGTCAAATTGCTCCATATTATAGATGTCAGCAGCGATCAAAGTCCTTTGGACGTCTGCTGGAAACTGACGTATCAATGCAGTAATTAATTCGTTATCTGGCATCGGCGGATCTAAATGTTGCAGTTTAGAAAGCTGTCCAGAAAAGTACGTGGAGTATCGAGTAGGTTGTGACGTCGAGAATCTCTTCGAATATAATTCTGCTCTGACTTAATATTGGGTTTTCGGGGACCAAAACTTTTTCAATAACCCACGAGAAAACTCCTCAAAAGTGGTTAGAGTGGATCTAAAAGCTCTAAACCAAAGAAGTGCAGGACCTTCCAAAAACTTCCCTATCACTCGGATCTGTCTTTCTTTAGGGATCTTGGAATCTTTCAGGTAATCCCCTGCTTCTCTCAAAAATTCCACGGGTGTCACAGAATCTCGCCCTGAAAATTTAGAAGGCTTATCCTCTACATTCTTGAATACAGTTATGGGGTTGGATTGAAATACTTTCCTGACCTCATCCTGTCTTTGACTATCAGTTTCTCTAGCTGCTCCTAGATTTATCTGTATCTGTTCCTTTCCCCTTACACTTGGCATTTTCAACAGATGGTCAGACTGTTTCTCGTCCTTGATTTGGGTTTTCATAGCCTCAAGTTCCTTATGGTTTTCTTCTGCCATTTTCTTAATTGCTTCAGTTTCTTTACAATTCTCCTTGACATCAGTGGATATCTGGTTCATAACAGCCTCGTGACTTTTCAATGACCCTGTCATATCTGATATGTCCTTCTGAGTTGCTTGGATATCTTTGGAAATTACTTGAATATGGGATGACAAAGATTCCCTAATCTCCTTGATTCCCTCTTGATTCTCCAGCTTGAGTGTGTCTTTAATTTCATTGACAACTGTGGTTTTAATTTCAGTTTGCAATTCATTAATCACACCTTCTCTTATTTCTCCATTACAAGTTCTTTGAATTGTTCTGCCAACCGTTGAACAACTAGAATTCCCATCTCATTACTCTCCTTCTTTACTCTGACTTCTAGGTTGATCATGTCTTCACCAACTTTCCTAAGACCATGTTCTATCCTATCAGCTAAGCTTTGAGATCTAAGATCGGCATCGCGAAATTTATCGTCCATTAAACTTGCGTTAGTGGCTAATGAAGTTTCGAGCTCATGTGTTTTGTCGCATAATTTAGACATTTTACTCTCAAGTGACATTTTCAAAATTTCGGAATTCTCTTTAAATTTACTTTCCATAGAATTAAATTTACTATTTAAAATTTCTTTCAAGTTACCTTTTAACCTGCTTTCTAAAGAATCAGAATTTTCTTTAAGTTTATTTTCTAAAGAATCAGAATTTTCTTTAAGTTTATTTTCTAAAGAATCAGAATTTTCCTTAAGTTTTTCATCTAAACTTTCTTTCAAATTATCTTTTAAGCTGCTTTCTAAAGAATCAGAATTTTCTTTAAATTTATTTTCTAAAGAATCAGAATTTTCCTTAAGTTTATCGTTTAAACTTTCTTTAAGTTTATCAGAATTTTCTTTAAGTTTCCTTTCCAAAGCCTCAGTATTTTCTTTCATAATGGCTGCTACACGTGGACCAGCTTCTTTTGAACTCTCCTCCAAACTCCTCATCATCCTCATCATTTCTTCCATAATTTTCAATTATTATTCAAAACTTAGGGGTATACAATATTGGCAAACACAAGCTTATAACTAGAACAAGAAATATGAATAGCTAATTGGAACACTCTAATAAAATGAGATTTGTCCAAATGTCGACGTGATGGAAAAACAAAGTTCTCTACTTTTACGAATTACATTTACCACAATATCACAAGAAAAATATGCAAGTTCTCAAATATCCTCCACCTGGATTCTAATAATGCGTATGTCCATTCATCGAACGTTTACTACTGAATTTACTTGACGCCCTAATGGTTAAGCCATTATCAAAAATAATCAAACCCATTCTAATTATTAACCAAGTTTAATTTTTAATTTTCCCCACTAATTGGGTTTCCTACTAATTTATTCATCCAAACCAGACATCTCTCAACTCCCAAAATATTTCTATAAAAATTATCACAATTTAAATCGGCATGCGATTGACCATGTCTAACTCGAGACCCACGTTCGAAGCCATTTCTCTCTCTATCTTATTTTATGTGCCCGTTTAGACCGGAGTCCGCACGACCACATATGCATTTTACCAATAATCAGTCAGCACGAGAGTCAAAATATCCCGGAGCGCCAGATGGGTTAAAGCTAATCGCAAAAACGACATCAAATGAAAAAAATGCTTTACTGATTTTTGGCTCAATGCAACAATAAGGATAGAAGGAGATTCAACTGGGTATAACACATCACGTAAAATTATCTCATTTTATTTTGAATTTAAAATTGACTGCAAAAATGCTCAAAGCAGCATCATTCACGTGTGGCGACCCACACTCCTATTTACACAATATACAGAAATTTTTCAAACACATTTGACAATTATTCTTTTTTGGAAACACAAGTCTGATTATTAGTCCTGTAGACTGTGTTCCAAAATTATTTATGATTAAATCCAGTTCAAATTTAATTGTCTCTACTGGAAATATCGTAGTTCACTGTTTGAATTTTTACATAATTTTAACACTCGTAGAATAAATGTTCATAGAATTTTTAACTTTCACTTATTTTTTCAGTTTCAAAAATATATCGTCGAAAAATATTATTATTTCTGAATCAACACAAATTATTTACACATATTAATAACATCTGAAAAGTATTTGACCTTGAGCATAGCATCGAAGAACTGTGCGAAGCACAACAAAAATTAATTGTTCTTCTGACATTAAACATTTCGAGAAGTGACTCGATTATGAACTTCAAGTTCCTAACAAAATATATGATTTCTGAATCATCAACTTGATCAATAAATTGTTGAACCATTCAACTATTCAATTTTCCACTTGGAATCATTATTATAAAAAATATTTATATTCATGGCCATTTTAGTAATTTTCACAACTTGCAATTCTTCGACAGAATGCGGAAATAAGAATTGTAGCTTCATAATAAATTCATTTAGTTCATGGCGCTAGGATTGAAAATATCCTTCAAATTATTCGTGGTTAAAGAATTATTTTTAATTGGCAGTGGCCCATTCTATTATTTGTGTAAGAACACAATATTCCAACAACAACGGCAAAGGTCTTCCTCTGAAGAAGAATAAACTACTATCATGACAAATCCGGGTTCTAGCAAAATCAAAGTCCTAAATGGAATCCGTAAACAAGGTTGAAATAAGAACTGATAGTTTTAAGAAATAACCTTCGGGTCATTCATACGACGAAATGTGTAGTTCCACTACTCCTTCTATAAACCTGAGCCATCGAACCTGCTATTTGATTGATGCTCGAAAAAACCTCTTCATTCCTGCGACTTAAACATGCGCACCTGGGAATGGCATTTCAACTACTCCACACATATAAATTTTCTTCCCAAAATTTATACAATAAATCAAGCCTCTGCTTGTTATCAACACTGGAAGATTAATAAACTTACAAGTTTATTTTATTTTACCATTCAGTTCAACCCGTGAATTTACCATACTTATGAAAATCTTTATTTCACTTTCGAGTGTATTTACGTCATGATTTTATATAAATACAAAAATATCCTATTTGATACAAATATCATTTGCTTCCCGTTCTCCGTGTTATCTGAAAAATATACTTTGCTCATTGCAAATATTAACTGTTCAACCAGAACTGAAATGTTGGTTGAATGCGGGCTTGCGCTAACCACTCTCCTTCGGAAAATCTCCTGTTCCAGACTAGAAATGATTAAACTACTTCATAGGCTCTCTCTCAATACATATGATTATTATAAAATATAATATCCAAGAATTATTTAGAAAAATTATAAAAATTATTATTATTATTATCAGTGGATTATTATTATTATTATTATTATTTGTTATATTATTTTAAATATGTTTAATTATTATCTCGTTATGTGAGAATCCACATGTTCGAATCTTCGAATATGGAAAAAATATCCATTCCTCAACAAAAAAAAAATTAACTTTTACAGTTACATCGGCTGATTACCGTGATTATCCAAAAATATGAAAAATTCAAATAAATGCTCGATATGCTCGGTCATCGACCCTAAACTGTTCTGAGTGCTGAAAATACTCAGAATAACTCTAACAAGTCTTGCGTAAATCATTGCAAGATTTAAATACGAAGAAAAATAAATGTGTTGGTCATCTGCAGAAAAATAGTTTGTTCCAATTAGCTAGGCATAATATAATTCAAATGTGGCTTACATTTCTTGATGGTCTTGAAGCGTAGTGAACCTGGTCTGTACCAGATTTATCCATAGACATGCCCTATCGGACAAGCATGTATAATCCTTGTATCGGCCGCCATTATATACCCACAATCCGTCTAACAAGACATAGTGGTAGTACCTTTTGACGTTTGAAGTAACTGTTGATCCATTTTAATATTGGCGTCTGTTAAAGCCATAATAGTTTGCTTAAATGGGGTCAGATCTAAGTGATCTATTCTTAGATATGTCAGTTGTAACATAACTCACGGTAATCTTTTCAGTACAAGAAAACACTGACAATCTAACCAATCAACGGCTGTTCTGAAGATCGTTCCCTGGGAATGGCTTCACACCATCTACCATGCGCGAAGCAACACGTAGTTTCCCTGCGTTGACTAATGAACAACACCGTGATAGACTGGTCTTCAATGTACTGATAGATCGAAGAGGTTATTAAGTTACAAATATGAAAACTGACTAAAATGGACTTAAATATCCAAGTATTAGGTTATTACTGGACTGTGACAAAGTACTAATTCTAGACAAAGTCTAGCATATGTCCATGTAGAAATAAAAATATTTTACCAGTGTCTGTAGAAAAATATCAATCACCTAGTGATTCTCCTTGCCGGAAACTTACTAAGTTCCACTCGTAGCGCAGCACTTTTGTGACTATCACAACTTTGAAAATAACTTCTGCGTAGATCCGGCAACCATGTGCCTTGGCTCAGCGTAGCGGCACCTTGCTAGGCAAGTGCTTGTTTCGAAGTGAGCTAATGATGCCTGAGCCAGCCGGCTTTTATTCAAAACTGTCAGGGTCACGCTGCATCAGCTGATATCTGGAAATCCTCATATCTCTGGTATCCCTGGTCCGATTTACTTGATACTAATTGCATTCTCTTTCATTTGGCCGTGCCAGTAATCTGATCCCAGTCTCAAGTCTCTACTTCATGGTTAACTATTAAATCAATAAATAGCCTCGACCTCTGCTATTACTCGCTACGTCACTTGACATGCTCTTAGCGGTATATTCTTTCCAATTCCTTATCGAAGCAATGTAGCGCGATATTCAAATATCTCAACTTTCAAAAGCGGCTGTAGCCTTTCCCTTGATATCTAGGTGTCTGAATCTTGGAATACCCATTCTTAGAGTTGGGCACAGTACCAAATTTCGTTCCATTCACGTTCACCGTGTTCGAATTGATACGGGGGGGGGGGGACAGACATTCAGAGTACACACACTCACACACACCCAAACTCACAGAAACACATACACACACACACACACACACACAGACAGACACACTTTTTTTCGCCCTGTGTTGATCTCATAAGTCTACTTTCATTTTCTGCAAAAATCGAAAGTAGGCTAAAAACGCAAACTGCCTCCTCAACCCCCGACGCAATAGGTAAATTCCAACATACATCCTGACTCGATCAAATTTCCTGACGCCACACTCAATCACCCTACTGCTAGTTAATGTCTCCGCTTTTGACAAGGTTGTACGATTCCGGCGTTTTCCGTTGTTCTGTTCTTCAGATACTTGTGTGCAATTCAACAACCCACGTTGAAACAAACAAGGAGTAAATATGTCAATGTTCTTCGTACCACATTCAATAGTTCAAATAATAAGTGTTTATTCCGTGAGTGACATTAATGTGTCTTATGACAGAGGCCGACAAAGGAAGAACGAGAGAATAAGTGTGAACTGTGTTTTTTGTTATTTGGTGAGGATTTCGATGTTGTATGATGTTTTACACCAAAAAGTGGGCTGAGGAAGGAAACAGAATAGGTTTCCGAAACATGTACCTGTAGAATTTTTATGTAAGTAAAGTATGATTTGGCGAGAAAATTATGTTATACTTCATGTAGCTTAATAGGATACTAGGATACGCTCTCCCAGTTTTCTTCGTAGCGTATGCGGTTACGTTGTACACTTTGAGTTCAATATGCAGAGCTGGAAGAAATTTGAAACGTACTTCAGATATGCTTTTTTTAAATCCGTATTCATCATTCTTGGTGTTTAAAGTTAGTAACATGTATGATCTTTTATAATTTCATTGCCATAAACATATTTTAAATTCATATGGATGAAGGTTCGAGTGAAACTCAGAAACTAACTGCCATTGCGAAATGCACGAGGTAGAATTCAGCTGTTTCCCTCCACTTTAACGATTATTTACAGAGTTGAGTGGTCAGATTTGGTCATTTAACGTAATTCCTTGTTAGCGGTAAGTTAATGATCGTTTCTGTTTGATGAAATCTTCGTGCTAAGTTAAATAACCTTTAATGATGAATGAAGGGGGAGGTACACCTTTCAGGGTCAAAACATTTTAATTTTTTTAAATAAATTATTTGAATGGCTTTTCTTCTATCTATTTAAGCCTCCGTGGGTTAGGCGGCAGCACGCCAGCCTCTCAGCGCTGGGTCCGTGGTTCAAATCCCGGTCACTCCATGTGAGATCGGTGCTGGACAAAACGGAGGCAGACAGGTTTTTCTCCGGGTACTCCGGTTTTCCCTGTCAAAATTTCATTCCAGAAACACTTTCCACTATCATTTCATTTCATCTGTCATTCATTTAATCATTGCCCCAGAGGAGTGCGTCAGGCCTCGGCAGCCGGCACAGTTCATATCCTCGCCGCTAGATGGGGGCTTCATTCATTCCATTTCTGACCCGGTCGGAGACTGGAATCAGGCTGTGGATTTTCATTGTCATCTTCTATCTTTCATTTGGTGAAAACAAAATGAAAATATTTTCAATACTTCCAGAGATCTGCCCCTAAATGTTAGTTGCTGTCGCTTAAGTTGCCTCTTTAAATTTCAGCCCTTAGGTAAGTTTGCAGCTCGTTTCCCGAAAACTTTATTTTCCCACAGCGTTTACATGATAACTCAAATATTATTAAAGATACTCAATGATTGTGTATTGTACTAATATGAACAACATACACCAAAATAGTTTGTGTATCAAGCATACTTCCCATTTAAGAAAATATTTTTTCCAACAAAAGCAAAAATAAAATATACATTTAGAGTAAGAATATCAAAAACGGATATTTCCTGAATATGTGTATCAATAATTTTGGGGTATGTTGTGGCGTGAATTTTAACAATAGCGCAATAGAACATTCATGCAAATATTTTAAATTGTGGGGTACTTATCATGTAAACGCTGTCCACGTTTACAAAAAACAGCTGAAAGTTTGGTGGTATAATAATGCATGACTGCAAGCATATTATAAAATGTGTTGTGTGCATAATAATAATTGAACTGTGTTAAATAATCCTGCAAGTTTTATTTCTTTCCAACATATAGTTTACGATATATATATACTATGGCAGAGGTTGCACAGAGAGTCAGAAAGATGAAGAACGGGAAGGCCTGATGTCATTCCAGCCGAACTGTGGAAATTACTTGGTCGGCATGGTATTGAACTACTGACATCTCTGTTCATCCAGATTTTGGAAAAAGGTGTAGTGCCTCAAATTAGGACCACGAGTACCACGGTGCCTATTTGGAAAGGCAAGGGCGATGTCAGTGAATGTGGCACCTATAGACCTATTCACCTCCTCTGCCACACGATGAAGATCTTTGAGCGAATCCTTGACAGTCGACTGTGTGACATTGTCCAGATCACTAGCAACCAGTGTGGCTTCGTGAAAGGGTGTGGAACAACGGATGCTATTCACGCAGAACGGCTCCTCATTGAGAGATACCGTGAGAAGAACAGATCTATTCATATCGCCTTTTTAGATCTCGAGAAGGCATTTGATCGGGTTCCACATGAACTGATTTGGCATGCACTCCGTTCACATTGTGTTCCTGAAGAATACGTCCGCTGGACACAACTTCTGTATCGTAAGTGCAGTAGTGTTGTGCGATGTCCCACGGGAATCACATCTCCTTTCCTCATTCAAGTCGGTGTCCATCAAGGATCAGCCCTGTCACCACTTCTGTTTATTCTATGCATGGATACAATAACATCAGATATCCAATCGCAACATCCATGGACGCTTCTGTATGCTGATGATGTCTTATTGGCTGCAGAAGAACGCAACATTTTTGAAGAGAAACTGCAGGAGTGGAATACGAGGCTGGCTGAGAATGGACTGAAGCTGAATGTTCAGAAAACCGTGTATATGGAGTGTGGGTCACTGACGCCTGGCACCATCCTTGTAGGTAGTCAAGATCTCCAAAGAGTCGATCAATTCAGGTATCTTGGCTCCTTGACTCGTTCAGATGGTGACACCCTTCCTGATGACCGAGCTCGTGTGAGTGCCAGTTGGTTCAAATGGAGGGAGGTAACTGGAGTCCTCTTTGACCGCAGGATACCCACCTATCTTAAGGCCAAGATTTACAAGAGCGTCGTGCGCCCAGTCGCCCTCTACGGTTCTGAATGCTGGCCGGCCTCTGTTAAACACGAGCAAGCCCTGCATGTTATGGAGATGCGCATGCTTCGTTCGGTGCTTGGTCTGACGCGACTTGACCATATCAAGAATTGCGATGTCCGAGGGAGGATGGGAGTGGCGCCCATACAGGATAAAATGCGGGAGGCTCGTCTACGCTGGTACGGCCACGTCATACGTAGTCACGAACAATCAGTGGCTAAAACTGCCTTGTGCCTCAACCCTGATGGTAAACGACCTCGTGGGCAACCTAAGAAGAGGTGGCTTGATCGCCTTAGAGAAGACATGCGACAAGTTAATCTGTGTCCGCATGATGCCCTTCACCGACAGAAATGGAGATTGGCATGTAAAGTAGCGGACCCTGCTCCAAAGCGGGACAAACGTTAGGAAGATGATGATATTTTTTTTAACTCAGTAGAAATTGTCATGCGAAAGGTATTCCTTATCACTTAAGAGGTAATTGACGTTGGTGAAAATGGCCCTTGAACCCTTTTGCACCAACAAAGTTATGGCAATTTCTTACCAAAAGAAATTGCATAATCTCAGTTTTGGTATTCTCTCGACTTATGCCCCAACAAGAGCGAATTATGTTCTTATTAGAGCATATGACCACGATGTCACAAAGTCCCTAAATTAATCAACAACAACAGTTTTGCCGAGATTTCTATATAGTTAATGCCACTGTTGTAGCAATATTATTGTGAGTGGAGCGGGTTCCAGTCCATGTGGCTGACGCTGTGATATGATTACCATAACAAGAACCCAGTGAGCCACTCCTCCGGACGACAATTCGATTAGGCATATGCTGAGGGAGATGCTAGAAAGTGACATTTGGCCGAGTTAAACTGTGGCGAGGAAGAACATGGCGCCGATGTTAATAATGGCTCACCCTCTTCATACACAACAGATTACAAACGAGCTCTTGTGTCTGAAACAACAAAATAAAAAATGTTGGGTTGATGATTTAAAAATAATGGTGCCTAATATTGGAATATCCGTCAACACCAATCTGCATCCCATTAGCAAACGGAATCGCGACACGCACGCCGCCTGCCTGGGGCTCTTGTCCCAAACAATGAGCGAGTTTTGTTTTTTTGATCATACAATAGTGTTTATAACGCAGGGGTGTACAGAGTACACGTGCCGCTCCCTCAAGCTCTGGAATGAACACAGATAAGAGATTAAAGTTACACACGTATTTTTAGTTTTCTATGTAATAATTTAATTCGAAATCTGTGCTTATTTTTCACATTAGAAGACCAAATATAGGTTTGGATTTTACATTATATTTATATTATAGTGTTTGGAGCAATTTTCCAGTCTTGCCTTAGTAATCGAAATTTTATGTATCTCAGTCTGTCAACACGATTGTACCCAATTACAATAGGTGGTTCCCTGAAAACTAAACTTTCTTCGGCTTTTCCCAATTAATTATTAGGGTCGCCGGAGCCAACCAGGTTCATTTTGGTTTTGGCCGGTGATTTAAGGCCGGATGCCCTTCCTGACGCCACGTGATTTTTCAGGTGAAAATTCCCCCCGCTGTCATCGGGATTCGAACCCCGGCCGTCCGGGTGAAAGGCGAGAAGCTAAGCCACTGCGCTATCACGCTCAATAGGTGGTAACCTAATTCTGAAAAAAGAAGAAGAATAAATACACTTGGATGGTCAGTTTCGATCATCAAGCGATCATCATCAGTTCCATTACACTATAGGCTATTAAATTTTAAGGTCATCATCACTTTCAGTATCTTAACAAAATATCGCAGTTAACTAACAAATATTGATAAGTTGTGTTAGTTTACCACTGCAACTAAATAAGTGTATATATTGTAAATATTATCATCCATACTTGTAGAATAGATTTAATAGCCACCACGAGGTGGTCGAGCCCAATATAATCGGTTCCCCTACAACACTAGTACAACTATTACACTAACACAGGTTAACATACAACTTCCACACTTACACCCAATACACGAGGTTATGTGACAATAATGTCGCTGTCCCTAAAATAAGCAACAACAACAATTGATTTATTTTTAAAATATATCAATAAATTTAATTTTGTATTCAGGTATATTATCATCATAATATTACAAAACTATATGCACTAAATTTTTGAGAGGATAAAATACAATGAAGTACTTCCGTGAGGAACTAAATAGCCTTTTTTCAGATCCTAATGGACTTTTCCATTAAAAACTCTCCAGCTATTACAAAGATTTTCCATGTGATGTATAATAAATAGCTTTTGGCACACGACCTATGTTTCCACCAATTCATTTTGTTCACTTGCTGCAGAGTTCTAAAAGGTAGCGTTCACTCGCGTTCACTCACATAGTTTACATTCGTATTTCTCTATTGGTTCATAAACAAGTTTTTGGAGTGTTAATAGGCGTAGGAGCGAGGTTATTTAATAGCCCTCTTCAACATTTTCAGTTTGCTTAAATACTTTCGGAGATATTGTGTACCGGTGGACGCTATGTTGGCTTTAGAATTATATGCCAGCAAACGAACATTCTAATGATAGTTCATTATACCATTTAAACATTTTTATTACATGAAAGACTACTTAGCGAATAGTTCAACATACAGTACGGTATTTCAGTGACACTGGAAATGATGAGTTGAATTAAATAATTTTTTTTTATCACAAAGTCGAAACTTGAAATCGTTTTATCTCACTTCGTATGAAGAAATAGAACAGAAAGAGTATCGACAAAACTTTAAAATTATAAATATATCCGTCATTATGCGTCGTATGATTAAATAGTAACTTGAAAGATCAAACACATTGTTGCCTTCAACTTTTATTTGGTTAAATATTATCATATGATGGTACGTTGGCTTTCACGGCCAGTGAATTAAAACTGAGCATTTTTTAGGTGTGTGCTGTGTCTTGTGTGGGGTTTCGCCTACAACACCAAGATGGCTCATCAGCGGGCTCTTGGTGTTCCCGCCAGTACCCCCATAAGACACGGCACAAACCTACGTAGAAAACATCATTGGCCATGACAGCCAATATACCATCTTTTTTGTACGTCTTCATAGGGAGGTTATGGCTGCTAGAGCGTTTAGTTCTCGCAGTAAAGAGACGCAGGTTCGCTTCATAGAAAGGGAGGTAGCACGTAGTTCACTACTCCTGTGGGGCTCCGAGCGGGGACACCAAGAGCCCGCTGATGAGCCAACTTGATGAGCCAACTTGGTGACCTAGGCAAAATCCCACACAAGGCATGGCACAAACCCAGAAAAATTGCTGAATTTTACTATCATATGACTAATATTAACGGAGATATTTAAGGTTTCAGTACCCAAAAGTCCCCCCCCCCCTCTCCATGCGACACTTAAGCTAAATAATTTGCAGCCTAGTTTTATTTCGGGGCAGCGTTCTACTTACACACGAATTTTCATGTGATTTGTTCCAGTAGTTTTCCAGCGAATCCATGACAAGCATACACATTTCAAAATGATGGTATATTTGGTCATTATTCATCTCATGAGGGATAAATATAATGTATCCCGCAACCTTCACAATGCACCTAAAATAAAATAAAACAACGGCAACAAACAAGCCACAGAACCTCTCAATGAAATGGCGCTATTCAAGCTCAAAGTTGCCCCGATAGCTACATACCGGATACAATTAATAGGCTATGGTATAAACTAACTGTTGAAAACATGAAAATAATAGAGAACATAAAGGCCAGGAACTTGGAACGGATCCTACAGATCTCAAAATGTACAGAAAACCAAATGGCTTACATTATGACAAATGAAACATTCTTCCTGGAAGACGCCAAGCAAACCTTTTGACTATCAGACACAGCCGCATCGACCGCCGTTCTTGAAGAAAGGAGACAGAAAGCCCAGCTGATACCTGAATATTTCTACCAAACAGAAGTAATGAGGACCAAGAAATGGAAGAGCCCAACTACAAACTACGTCACGTCTACACACGCTTCGGTGTCCACGGGTTCCATGGGAATATATGCTTAGGCTAACCACCAGATTCCACGCCCCGGACGAAGGATGAACCTGCCTTATGAAATGTACACAGCACATCAGCACACTTGCAGTACTGTACTAAAGACTGGTGATTCAAAGTAACATTAAATAGTTACTAGATCATACCCGTCAAAAAAAGACGGTCATTGGGAAAATATTTACTGAAGGATTCGCTTATACAGTATGCATTTTTTTGAACGATTGGCGCTGTTGCAACTTTAAGGGCGTCGAAATATCGACTTCCCAACATATAACTGGCCATGACTGAAACCTTGATGAGGCAAATAGAGACCTACACGTTCCAGAGTTTCCCCTTGAGCTTTATTGATTGTGATAAAGTACACCAAGTGAATTGGAAATTGGAAAATTGAAGTGTTTTATCGGGAGATGTTAAGTCAAGTCGAAGGATTATAGCTCTCTGCCCATTAAGTGATTTGCCTCCATATGTACTTACCAGTGGCGGCTCGTGAATTTTACCGAGGCGGAGCTCAACAGTTTAAGATGTAAACCGCTTTTTGTGATGCTTTTCCAGTAATTGACAGAGATGATTTCATACATGAATTGTGTTTTTTCTTCTCACATATTTTTGAAACTTGATTTCCTTATTTCGTTTGGACTAGGCACTATTGTTTTTAAAGAAATAACAAAGGTATTAAAAATATTTCCAGCTCAGGAATCGATCAGGGTCGCCAATTCCCAACCTCACTAGCCATGAGCCCTTGAGGGTGTATCCCCACCACAAGGGTTCACAACTAGGCCTAGTGGGACTTGGGTTGGAGACCATTGGACCCCAGCAGAGACGGTTATTATTTCCACTTGTGCTGGGCTCTTCTATGTCATCTACCTGTCGACCTCCATTAGTCGACTCTTTTTCTATTCCAACCCGGATAGCATTAGAGCATCCGAAGTCTAGGGAGTCATTCATTTTCCTGCCGTAACTGACCCTTATATCATCTATCCTGATACCCTCATTCTTCGAGGGGTCAGCCCTTTTCTTTTAGTTTCATAACATCTAATGACTTCAACACAAGGCTTTAAAGGAGGCAGGGTGTGTGAAGCTCTACCACACGTAATGCACCCTAGATAGGGCTACACCTCAAAGAACTCAGCTTTTGAGCTCGGGAGATGGCGACCGTGATGTGCTCCAGAGCGAGATCCATTTTCCCCTTTTTGCATTGACTTTGGGGTGGACCCTCTCCTCTTTCCCGTTTCTACCTGCCTTTAATGGCTCTAGTAGTTTCCAAGTACCTCAATACTCATTCTTCGAAGATTGATTCTTGTTTTAAGGGGATGAACAGCAAGGTGATCTGCCCGTCGAAGATAGACGGCATTTCTTTTCCGTCATTTATTTCCCTTATTCGTTTCTTTCTTTTATTATTGTCGTTTTCTTCTTCTAGTAGCCTACATAAGTTAGTTGTAAGTCAGTAATTAGTTAAGCCTAGCTGTAGATTTCATTTCTTCATAATTTCTCATCATCACCTAAACCACTAAGGGTAGATGACCTAGATATTTCACCCCTTTAAACAACAATTAATTATCTCCATCATTGAGGGTGTATCGATATCTCCAGTGCACTGTGCCTGGTGGGACACCACACACCCTACCACCTTTAGGGCCTCTTAGAGAAGGCAGAAAAAAGGACAAAATGAGGTCTGATCCTACAAAAATTAGGGCATCGGGAAAGAAAAAAAAAACAAGAGCCAATTAAGGCAGGGAAATGAAGGGCATCCCAGGCCTCCGATACCCTAATAACGTTGGGGGTAAGAGTTGACATGAAAGATATAAGAGAGGAGCTCAGCTCTAGGAAACTCAGCTGGGGTCCCATAGTCGCCAACCCACATCCCACTAGTTGTAATCAATTTGATAATGATTTAAGTGATCTGAAGCTCTCAGGAAGAAAATGAAGACTACAAGCAACAGAGCGATCAGAAGGTAACCATTTGCTTCCTCTCTTGTCACCTTCTCTGGAATTCCACGTAACCACTTCTCACGCAATGAATTGTCCGATTGTATCTCATGAAATTCCCCGGTATTCTAACTTGCCCAGTTCTGATTTACAAAAGGGCACGCAGCAGTACAACGTTATAAAATCATTCAGAATACATTCCAACTTCGCCATTAACATAAATACAAAACTTATGTCTGCCACAGTGACTTGGTGCTGCTTCCTAGCGCCTGTATTTGGAAACGAGGTTATACGCATAAACCAATGCCGTAATCTTTTGAATGGGCAGGCAGTGGCTGCATCAGACTCAAGCCTACTGAGTCCACACATTTCGTGACGTAGCACGTGAGAGGATGGAGAGGGGAAAACTGAAAGTATTCGTTGCCATGGCAACGTAAATAACAAAGCGGGCGATTTTTGATGAGTCCTCACGAGCATCCGGTGCGCTCTACCGACAAGGAGAGGAACTACACACATTTTCTCACGATGGCAAAACATTAGTTGCGAGGAGAGAGAACATCATGGCTGATGAGGAGGGAGTAGGGTGGGAGGGCGGCGTCCTTGAGTCCAGTATCACCGGCCGCCTCTGGTACTTACTCTAAAAGTTTGAGCCATAGAGCCACAACAATATTTCCCCCTTTTTAACTGTCATAAACAAAGATCTCAGTAAGACGCAGCGGGATCCGCCATTTCTCACGTGGAATAGAGACATTGTGCGCAAGCGCGGAAGCGACAAATATTAATTTCTTCTTTAAACATTTAAAAATATACCCTAACATATATTTTCCTTTTAAAGACACTCTGCTAATCTATATGCCAAGAGCTCTCGTTAGAATGCATTACGAAGTCAATCTGTTAAGACCTTATCTCAGTCTCGCGGTAACTATACTCTGGGAGCTACCAGAATGGGATTGACAGTTCTCGCCTCGCCATGTGGTCTGGGAACGTGGTTGCCAAACTGCTCGCTCCTACCGCGCGCGCGGGGGCAATTGAGTTACAGTAGTTCATTCAACTCTCTATAATATATTTAATAATTATTTCAGTGATAAGCTACAGAATTATTTAGAATCTAGAATAGTTGCTACAGATGTAGAATATACAATATCTCCTTAATTTTTTTGCGATAATAGTAATGGCTTTAAGAAAACCCTGAGTTCGATAACTGACAATAATATTAGCCTACATTTTTTCTGTGACAATCTACTGCTTCAGGCTTAAAGGAGGATTTTGCTCCTATATTGCGAACGAAATAGTTAGGCCAGGTTTGCACTTAAGCCCGAGAAATATTTATTCACATGCTTTCGACGTGTTTTTTTACAGCTAATTAAGTACGGCACCGTATGTTCGAGTAGAAGGTCTCTGCATTTCATGAGCTCTCACTAGCATATTGGTATACGCACCAGTCATAACGCTGTCAGTAAGCTTGTTAGTTTTTATTGTGGCATCATTAACATGTCTCAAGTCAGCTACTTTGCTTAACGTCTCAAACTATGCCTTAACTTTGGAGAGAACAACTTGTTACAAAAAGCAAAATCATGTTTAAGAAAACATACACACACACAAAAAAAAAAAGAACTGTTCAGCGATTTAAAAAAACGAAACTTACCATTTGAAGGATGGCATCAAGGACTTTCACACTGGTAGCTAGATGACGGGTGACCCACTAAGACTGATATTACTGGAAGTTCTCGTTGCAGGTGTATCCGTAGATTAATTTCCTACTAGTCATTTTAAGCGAAGGTTCAGGTAGGTGATTAAGGTGAGAGAGGTTCCACACCACTGATATCACTGGCAGTGTCAGTGTCACTATCTCCGTCATTGTCACTGTCACTCTCGGAACTATCGCTTGAAGAGCCAACAGATATTACTAAGCTGTCAATTGCTTGTTCTAAAATGCCCTCGTTCTTCCAAGCATCAGCTATTACTTTTCTGGTGTGTTCCACGGTTTTTCTCCAGTCTTCAGCAGTCACCGTACCGAATGCTTCTTTGGTCAGTTTTTCTACTTCAGCCATAGTGAAGGTTCGATTCTCTCTTGCCACATATCCTTTTATTCTTGCCCAGATAAGTTCTATCACGTTAAAATGGCAATGATAAGGGGGTAATCTGAGGACACGATGCCCTTGTTCTTTCGCAATTTCATCAACTACGTATGTTGGAAATCGAGGTTTGTGGATGGAGATGAGTTCTCTTAACTGAGACTTCTTCATGCTCTCATCAGCTGGAACCGCACGGCGTGAAAGCCATTCAATCATGATGTCCTTCCTTGCGGCGTAAGTCGGTGCTTTGTCTAAAATGACAGAATGGTAGGGTGCATTGTCCATAACAATTGTTGTCGGTTTATGCAGATTAGGAAGCAACGATTCCTTAAACCAATCTAAGAATTTCTCGTGGTTCATCTCTTCATGATAATCGCCTGTCTTTTTTGAACGAAAGAGCAGGAGACAGTCTGGAACAAATCCTTGAGAAGTACCCGCATGCAAGATGATGAACCTCCCTCCTTTACCTATAGGTACAGCCATTGTGCCTTGAATTGATTCGTCCGACCAGCCCTTTTTTAAAGTATGTGAAGCATTAACCCATGTCTCATCTAGCCAGACAATATCGTCGAAGTTTTCATGAATAATTTCCTGTAGAAATCGACATCTCCATGCAGCAACATCACTCCTCTCTAGTAAAATTTTACGCCCGGAAAGTTTCTTATGGCGAAATCCAATATTTTTCAACACCTTGCTTACAGACCAAGTGCTGCCTTTAAATAGATCGGCCTGTTGTAAGGAAACTTTTAATTTGCGGAGAGTTGGATGTTCCTTCCTTTTATAGTAAGCATACACATGGCGGCGAATTGCATCTTCCTGAAAAGAGTCCAAGTTCGTCACTCGTTTCTTCACTCGTATCTTCTTCCTAGGAGTGCTGAGTTTGACACATTTATTTTGACTTTCGAGCTGGAATCTCTCCTTGCAGATCTTCACTACTGTATTCTTATTGATTTTTAGGGCATCGGACGTTCTCTCGATAACTTTACTAAAAGGAATTAAAGGACCGCCGTTATCTCTCTCCTTCTCGAAATATTCCCGTAAAGTACATACCAATTCACGGGACTGACCTCGCAGAACGATTCCTCGCCCTGTGGTTTTCAGTTTACCCTTTCCCTTAGTCACAGTACCCGCCTCCGACATAACAAAATATAGTAAGAAAATAGACTGTTAATGTCAATGAAAACTGAATAAAGTCACAAATATAAGTATCTAATTACTTTTAACTTCTGCTGTTCTACTCTAAAGTACTACACAAACAATTATTGAAGCACTATTGCTATCACTAAAGCCCCAGTACATGGTTAGAATAACAAGTGATCACACTGTACAAGTCAGAGGCACTGCTAACCAAGCACTGACACACATGGGCTGTGATATTGCAACGCAGTGAATTATGACATCAACTATGCGATCATGGATTGGTCAAGAGGCAGAGAGGTGATAACTGAAGTGAAACATCCGGCCAAATGTCAATCCTATTCAGGCAGCTCCCAGAGTATAAAATCTGCTTACTGTCGACCAAAATATTATGTGCACTCGAGTTTGCAGGTTGTTTGTGAAGTAACCAATAGACTTACATAAAATTCAATAACATCATCATTTTTGTCGTTCTATTTTACGTTAGTTCATGTAGGTTTGGAATTTTTAATTTATATTTTAATATTTTTATCGCAGTTGGAACACAAAAAGTGCCCGTATTTAAGCGTGTTTCAACCATGCGTCACATTTAAAAATTATCTCAAAGACCCGTCATTAGTTCGAATCCACATTTTAACACAATATACATTGGAATGTTGTAGGCCTATAACTGGTTTATTAATTTCAAAATTTTGTGTGTCCTAGAAACAAAGTTGTTATCATTTTTGTAAGGTAACTATTTCTTGGCTCGGGGGGGGGGGGGGGTTGGAAAATATAGTTCTCGGTCGCGTCGTAATCCATATACATCAAAAGGTTATGATGTATGACTGTGAAATACGTAAATCAATTCACTTATTTTATATCGGTTTGTATTTGTACGGGAAAATAAGACATGGTTCAGCAGCTAGCCGATACGGGGAAAGCTGTACAGCGTTGCAGAGATGGAGTCCATCACTTCCGAGCGAGGCGCACCATACTTCGTAAATGTGACGCATGGTTGAAACACGGGCACTTTTTGTGTTCCATCTGCGACATAAAACAAAACAAAATGAAAATATAAATTTAAAATTCCAACCCTACATGAACTAACGTAAAGTAGAACGAAGATAATGATGATGTTAATGTATTTTATGTAGGTCTATTGGTTACTTCACAAACAACCTTTAAACTCGGGTGCACATAATATTTTGGTCGATAGTAGTGTTTTAAATATATACTGTAGATAAAATTGTAACCCCAACATGTATGTACATATTGTGCTTAATAAAATCATTTAATACAAAGATTTTGCCAAACATTTCAGATGATCAGACAGAAATCCTACTTTATTTATAGAGATAATATAATATGGATGTATAGATTCAAATTCGGCGGGAGATACATCTACACCGAGCATTTTTACTCTGGGTTAATGAATATTGTTTCCTTTTTTGCTATCAATATTTTTCGCGCCCGATATTGGTCACCACTGTTCCAGCACAAAATGATCACTTCATTTGCATGACTGTGGATGGAGCCTCGAGTGCTTGTTTGTTTTAATCGTCCTCACCGGCTCCGGCGCCTGGCCGCGTCGCGTCACCACAAAAGAACCAGCGCGCGCTCTCATCAAACAACGGCCAGATTTGGAAGCTCTCAGGAACAGCACTGCCACCGAACGGCCGCGGGCGAAGCTCTCTTTTAACAAGAGAAGGTGCCAATCGAAGTGCTGTTCTGATTTTAAAAACCACTTCCTGTTTTTCTGTTTGAGAGGAAATGCTTTGTCGCATCCCATATTCACCATATTGGAAACAGGCGCTATTTCATGCAAATAAATACCTTTAGCGGTAATGGAAAGAATTTTAATATCATTCGTGCACGATACATTTTTAAATATTACAAATTTTGATGGTGAGCAGTTCTATCCGCAATGATGGATAATCTTCCCTGGCTTAAACGAGCGATTGTGCACAGTGGATGGAAACGCGAGAAACGCTTGGCGTTGGAGATGCTTGACGTTAAATAAATAATTCTTAACACTTATCAATGCATTTATTAACTTGCTAAAGGTTATATATTGATAAGCGTTGATTGTCATCTTTCAAGAATTATTGTACTTCAATACGAATAATTAGTATATTATTTAACCAATATGGTCATTATAAAATTAGTAATTAAAAAAGCCCGTTACATCCCTTAAGGGCAAGGGCCTCCCAAGTCCTCTACATCCGTGTAGCCTACTGTAGGAGAAGGGCCTCCTACCGTCGAACGGGGAAAAGACGGATGAGCTACAACATTTCTAAGGGATCATTTCCCACTCATCAAGTAGGCTATTTAAATCTTATTGCTGACATAAAAATGTTGGCTAAAACAGTTACCGTTACTTACCCAAAAATAACGAAGTAGCAGTTAAAATAACTGCATTACGGTTACAATGGTCGAGGTAACGCATCAGCGGCGTAACTAGGATTTGCTTCTGGGGGCAGGGATGAGCGGAGTCAAATCTGAACTAATTGCGGTTTTGGTTTTTTGTTTGTTTCATTCAACTTTTTTCTTTTAGCTTTGAGTGTTTTTGGTTGTAGTCTTTAGTTTGTTTTCTGCTTTTGTTTTGTTTTTTGAATTTTGTTTATTGTTTTAGATTTTGTGTTTGTGTTCTGCTTTTACCTTTTTGAATTTTGATTTTTGCTTTGTATTTTCGGTTTTGTGCTTGTTTTCTGTTTTCGCTTTTGTTTTCGAATTTTGCTTTTCTCTTTCTTTTTTGTCGTTTTTGTTTTTGCTTTGTGCGGGGAGCAAAATAAGACAATCAATGAAAGCAAACCTACACGATTTCTTGTTTGATCTCGATGGCATTTGCACCGCTCAATGAGTCTAACACTAATATTTTACACCAGTAAAGATAAATGTTCTAAAATTATAAACGTACATAATCCAATCGTTTGTCAACAATCCGAAAATAGGCTTTTATTTTCAAAATAAAAATGCCATCAAATTATTTTTCTTGTAAATTATTTGGCTCTGGAGAGGGTTGTTTCCCTAGTAAACCCTGGTAGTTACGCTACTGTAAAACAACTGGAGCGTGGCACTCTATGGAAGTGAAACTTGGCTATTGGTGCAGCAGAAAAGAGGAGAATTGAAGCGTTTGTAATGTGGTGTTAGAGGGGAATGATGAAGATCAGATGGGTAGATAGGGTTACAAACGAAGAGGTCCGAAGAGCTATTAAAACGAGTGGGGGAGGAGAGATGTTTCTGGCGGCTGCTAATGAAGAGAAGAGATAGGTTGGTAGGACACATAGACTACTAAGACACCCAGGAATAGCAAGCTTAGTTATGGAAGGAAGGATCGAGGACAGGAACTGTAGGGGTAGACCAAGGTTAGAATATGTTAAACAGTTTGCCTAGGATGTAGGGTGTGGTAGCTATGTAGAGATGAAACGATTATATCAGGACAGGGAGGCATGGAGAGCTGCATCAAACCAGTCAAAAGACTGAAGACCCAAACAACAACAATACATCGTTAATTTTCCCTTACTTTTGTATACAAATATAGTTGATTACTTTTTAATTTTACAATCTGACAACAATAATCGTTTCATTGACTGACAGTAAGATACGAACTGACCACTCTCCACACTTCTCAACTGTCCTGTAGAGGGCGAACAACCTCATATTAAGATTAATATTTATAACTTAGCTGGAAATCGAACCCAGGCCATCTTCGTGTAAATCTGTTAGCCATTGCCAAATAATTCTGTATTTCCATATTAGCCTATTGGATTCCACTATTCCGTACAAATCAAGCAAATATATATACACACACAGTGGCGTAACTATGGAGGAGGAGGGGGGGGGGGCCGTGATTAAGGGGGTCAATCCTCCTCAGAGCCAAATAATTTAAAAAAACGTAATTTGATGAGAATTTTATTTTGAGAGAGCCATTTTTCGGATTGATGGCAAACGACTGGATTATGTACATTAGTGTACTAATTTGAGATAATGTATCTTTACTTGTGTAATGCATTAGTGTTAAGCTTACTAAAACTGTATATTTGCGGGCTTTTGCACATTGAGAGGAGCAAATAAAATGTATCAAGCATGAAAGCGTGTAGGTTTCCTTTCATTGATTGCCGTATTTTGCCCCCTGCACAAAGCAAATACAAACAAACGACCAAAACAGAAAGCAAGAAGCAAAAACAAAAGCAGAAGCAGAAACAAACACAAAACCAAAACCAAAAAACCTCAAATCAAGAAGCAAAATTCAAAAGCAAAAACAGAAAACAAACACAAAACCAAAAAACTCAAAGCTTAAAGCAAAGTTCAAAAACAAAAGCTAAAGAAGAAAACAAAACACAAAACCAAAAAACTCACAGCAAAAAGCAAAATTAAAAACGAAAGCAAAAACATAAAACAAACACCAAACCAAAAACAAAAGCTTCAAATCTAAAAGAAAAATTCAAAAGGGAAAGCAGAAAACAAACACAAAACCAAAAAAATCAAAGCTTAAAGCAAAATTCAAAAACAAAATCAAAAGAAGAAAACAAACACAAAACCAAAACCTCAAATCAAAAATCAAAACCCAAAAACAAACACAAAAACAAAAAACTCAAAGCAAAAAGCAAAATTCAAAAACAAAAACAAAAGAAGAAAATAAACACAAAACCAAAAAACTCACAGCAAAAGCAAAATTGAAAAACGAAAGCAAAAGCAGAAAACAAACATTAAACCAAAATAATACATTATGCAACGAGCCTATAATGGCAATAATTAAGACACGAGTTTCCATACGAGTATCTTATTTACCATTATAGGCGAGTTGCCTACGACTGTTTATGTTCGACGATAATTATAACTTTATTATATGTTTTAACATAAATATTCATAAATATCTGTGGGATTCAGGTAGTGAACATGGCGCGCTGGCTTTGCTGACTTTACAGAGCGCATGCGTGGGCCAAGGCACTCCGAAGTAGAGACCATTCACTTTGCTTTCCAACACAGAACACCTATTGTTTAGAGCGCATGCGCGAGGGTATCCTTAACTAATTGGTCACATAACTGTTTCTTGATCTCTGATTGGTGGTATAAACTGTTTCATAATGAAAAATAGTGATATAATGAGCCTCATTATAGTACAGTTTTCTGACACATAATATTTACATTTCGACATCGTCAACCATAAACGCAATTATTTCAGATTTGACTCCGCTCACCTCCCTCCAGAAGCAGATTCTACAGTCTAGCCGCTGAGTCTCCGGCTCTGACATTTGGCGAAGGTAGGAGAAGAGGGGTAAAGAGAACAATATAAGGCAGTGAGAAGCTGTTATAGTGCGGGACAAACCACTGGAAGCCTGAAGGTCACGCGTAGTCGGTGCGCTGTTGTCCTGTACGTTCTCGTATCCCGCACGCGACTGAAGGCACGATGCAATAGTATGGCAACACAGCCGGGTGCGGGGTGGAAAGCGGAACGGAGAGCCGGTTGACCTTCAGGCTTCCAATGGTTTGTCCCGCACTATAATAGAACCTTGAAACTTGCCACCATTGTAATTCATCTCCAGCGTCTTCGCTATGTAACGTGGAAGTCCCACACCTCACTTGCAATTTTATACATCATTTTGTTATTCAGACGTTTTGCGGTCACAGTGTAATTCTGCCTATGTTGGCGAAGTCGCTTTCTACCATGAAGAATGTTGTCACTGTACCAATCAGCGGTATTTCCGGTAAGCTGATCTTTATAGTTAGCTCGATGTTGCCCAGGATCTCTTCTGTAGTCCAGTTCCTCTGTGTGTTAGTTCAGGTTTGTTGTTTTATTGTCTTGCGTGTGCACAATACCGGTTAACTCTGTGTAAGCATATTACTCAGCATGTGAAATATTTTATGTAGTCAAAGTTATTTTATATTTCGCGGTAAAGAACTGGCAATGTTGTCTCCCTCCCTCATGAGAAATGTCAGAGCCGTACACTCGGCGGCTAGACTGTAGTTACGCACTCACGTTGCTCGGGTCCAAGCTCTGTGAAGTTGCGGGGTGAGGTGACGGGGAGGCAGGGAGAGCTCGCTGTGTACCTGGCATTCCTGTCTATTCCAATACTCCTAACATAGGGCCGTTGCTCAAACCACTGTGGTGTTGCGAATGAGTGAGTGTGTCACCGACCAATGTACAGTAGGCTATTTGGTTGTTACTACGCACGGACCGGGAGCCTAACACGTCGCTCATCATATCCCGTCAACGTCCGCGATCCAGATTCCTCTCAGGTTCATGGAGTTTGGAACCGAGCAGTACACTGTGCTACATGATCACGATGTCGCAATGCCCCTAAGTGAAGCAACAACAACAAACTAATCTCACTGAAACTATGCATAATGTTGGTAAGACTGGAAGGAAATCATCTGTGATAGTTTACCTCCATTTTGAGCATCTCATGGTGTGGTGGCTAACATTCTTGGCTGTCTCCCCTGAGGCCGATCTGAGGGCTGGAACGGGGGTACACACAGCCTCGTAAGGTCGGTTTAATTCCTACGTCAGCCATCTTGGTAGTGGCTTTCCGTGGTTTGTCACTTCTAGTCCAGGAAAATGCCAGCATGGTACCTAACTTAGCCCGTATCACACGGCACTCGCTGGCAAATTAGCTGTTGTGACAGCTGGAACAAAATCCTGTATGATTCTGCTCATCCACGTCAGTACACCTGCTTTTATGACCGAAGTATTATCACACGCTATCATATCGTGCGCCAAGTTGTAAGAAATACTAGGGCTGTTTTTAGCCTACTTTCGATTTTTGCAAAAAATGAAAGTAGACTTATGAGATCAACACAGGGCGAAAAAAAAGTGTGTCTGTCTGTGTGTGTGTGTATGTGTGTGTGAGTCTGTGTGTGTGTATGTGTGTGTGTGAGTCTGTGTGTGTGTGTGTGAGTGTGTGTACTCTGAATGTCTGTCCCCCCCTATCAATTCGAACACGGTGAATGCGAATTGAACGAAATTTGGTACAAAGGTAGCACTAGCAAAGGACACCTCAGTGTCATGTTTTATATCGCCGCCATCTTTACTAAAACTGAATGGCGGCCACTCAAACGTTCAAAACGTAAAATCAAATAACGACTAACCAAATCATCCAATCTCTACCAAATTTGGTAACAACATACCTTCGTATAGGATGCGTCTTGTGACCAAACTACAAGGTCGTCCGCCATACCATTTCAGGATGGCGGCCGTGCGAATTATGCAAACTTTATAATCCATATCATGGGACCCACCAGTTCCGATTATCGAGCCGAGAATCGTTTTAACTGTTCTAAAGGAAGAGGCACGTACGAAATTAAAAGTTTATTTTGAAATACTATAGTGCAGACGTGATTTTAAAAAGCTCAGCTGATTCATTAATAAGACAAGATGGCAGCGGATATCTTGTGCCTGACTTATATTTCACTAATTTGAGTATTGCCTGCAATATAGCGTACTGAAACAAAATAAATAAACTTTGTATGAAATGCTTTATATATAAATAATATACTTCAGTGATGAAATCGTTTAGTATAAATCATTATTTGCTAACAAGTTCTATGTAAGTCATTTTATATAGAACGATATTCGTTGACACAATTAGCTCAGTGGTAAAGCGTTAGTCTGTCATTCATATGCCTATGGTTCAAACCCCATCAGAGTTAGTTTTTTGCTTGACATTTTACATATTTGTTGCTTTGTAATGACTCAGACGTTTTAAAATTAAGCGTTATATTGTGCATATTACGGTGCAAAACATATACTTAATTAAAACATAATTCGCCAGCAGATTTAATCGAGACATCTAGCTGACAAAAAGGTAACAGATTTTATTGAAAAGTTTCTTCTTCTGGCCGCTAGAATGCACTCGCTCTGTTAGGATTATATTGTTCGATAATTCACAACTAGATATCACGACTAGTTTTTATATTTATTGTTTCTTGAGTACTGAGACGTTATAAAATAAAGCTTTATATGGTGCTTTTTGCAATGGAAATTATATATTAAAAAAACGACATTCTCCACTGGAGTGACATCTTCCAGCCTTCAGTTGTACTATGCAGAAACTATAGATTCGAGCAGCGCTCTATACCGGCCAGTTAGTGAACCCAGTCTTAACGACTGCTAGGAGTAATAAGACAGTAACATTCGTTTATTCCTTGTGCACAGAGGCGTTGTTGATAATCTCAAAACTTGCAATATGGATGATTTGGAGATGGATTATTTTGTTATACCGTGTATTTAAGATTAGCCTATAAATTAACGGGTTGCGAAGTTACTTCACTTAGTTCTATATCATTCGTACACGACACAGAACAACAACGTGACGTCAGTTTCTGATCTGCTCTGATTGGCTATTACATTGCTGCAGTCGGGTAGTTGGCAGTCAAGGATAAAATTCTCGACTGCCAACTGCCAGCTACCAACTGCAACTTCATGTTGTGTATGGTGCCTATAGTATACACGGAGTCGATCGCGACTGCCGACCGAGGACTACCAACTACGGACTGCCGACTGCGCATTGTAGATGGGCCTTATTAGAGCAACGAAGTTTCAATTATTGTAAGTAGTCGGTGTTTGGAGTGTTTGCTGATGAAATTGCAAAATGCTGGGGTAAATTATAAACTATGGTTTGAACGCCACTGTTCAAATCCTGTGTGCCAATTTGCACTTCAAATAGGAAGAAATTAGGAGATGATAAGGACAGAGAGTTATAACTATACCCATACATTTCGGAGAAAGTACGCTATATGTTCTTTCCCGAACATCTTGTTTAAGTAATACAAAAGTCAAGTCAACCCCTGGCACTATACAGCCCATGACGGGCTAAGGCCGACCAAGCGACCGCTGCCCAGCCATTCGGCCTGCAGATATTGGGGTGACGCGTGATCAGCGCGTCGGGTCCCCTCGGCCGTTAATCTTGGTTTTCGTGATCGGGGCGCTGTCTCACTGTCAGACAGCTACTCAATTGTCCTCACGAGGCTGAGTGCACCCCGTTCCAACCCTCACGTCAGTTTTAAAATCCCTGACGGAGCCGGGGATCGAACCCGGGGCCTCCGGGTGAGAGGCAGACGCGCTACCCCAACACCACGGGGCCGGCTTTTAAGTAATACCCGTTGTGATATTACGCCGTTACAGCGCTGCGGTCGGCATTCCGTGCAGGTGCGCTGTGTACCTGCATTTATTGGCAAGGCTGAGACGCCATTGCGGCAACAGTCGGCCATGTGTGGGTGTGTTGACAAGCTTTTGAAATGGCATCGCCGATCGCGAGTGCCGCCGACCCGTAAACGAGAGAGAAAACTCCCCTGTAAGATATCCTGCTGTTTGACCACCACTGTCAGGCAAACTGCGTATGTGGTCAGGAGAACTCCTAAACATACACAGTTCTTCTGGTAAGCACGCAATTTGCATGACAGTAGTGGCCAAACGGCAGGATATCTTACAGGGGAGTTTTCTCTCTCGTTTATGGGTCGGCGGCATTCGCGATCGGCGACTCCATTTCAAAAGCTTGTCAACACACCCACACATGGGCGACTGTTGCCGTAATGGCGTCTCAGCCTCGCCAATAAATGCAGGTACATAGCGCACCTGCACGGAGTGCCGACCGCAGCGCTGCAACGGCGTAATATCACAACGGGTATTAGTTAAAAAACAGCCCTCGTAAAACACGATGGTGGGTTGTTGTTTCAGGGTAATATTTGCAGTAGATTCGCATTATTAACACAAAGCGGTCGTGGAACTTGCCGAAAACATGCCAGGCACTGAATAAATGATTTCCAATCATTATTTAAGATCTAGTTGTATTACAGTAATTGGATATTTAATCATACGCGTTAATAAGTTGTGACACAATGAGCTCCGAAGTACGATGGAAAAGTGTGAGTGTTATCGCGCCTGCTCACTAATTTAAAGTTCCCGGGCTCAAGGCTATCCAACATCGGGAAATTTTAATTCTTTTTAATTATTATATTATTATATCTTTACTACTTTGTACAGGAAGTTTTCCACTTAGTTTTATTCGCATGATCTATGAGGACGATTTAAATGATAAACATTGGAGGGGAACATTGTTTTCATATCTCATTTAAATTTGTATTTGCATTTCCAAATCCATCTATTTTTGATAACTATTTTAATAGCTCAGTGAAAATGAAAATCCACAGCCTGCTTCCAGTCTCCGACCGGGTCAGAAATGGAATGAATGAAGCCCCCATCTAGCGGCGAGGATATGGACTGTGCCGGTTGCCGAGGCCTGACGCACTCCTCTGGGGCAATAATTAAATGAATGACAGATGAAATGAAATGATAGTGGAGAGTGTTGCTGGAATGAAATTTCGACAGGGAAAACCGGAGTACCCGGAGAAAAACCTGTCTGCCTCCGTTTTGTCCAGCACAGATCTCACATGGAGTGACCGGGATTTGAACCACTGACCCAGCGGTGAGAGGCCGGCGTGCTGCCGCCTAAGCCACGGAGGCTTCTTATTTTAACAGCTCAGTATTTAACCAAAATAATAATAATAACTATCACTACCAGGACCAAAACGTGAAAGATTTTTAGTGCCCAGATGAAGAGATTTTGGGAGAAGAAAGCAACATCATTAGCAAAATAAGTTCTATCTCGCTCCACAGATGGGCATAAAAATGTAATAATAATAATAATAATAATAATAATAATAATAATAATAATAATAATAATAATAATAATAATTAAATGGCACGTTCTGTATTTACTGTAGGCCTATATAGTGAGGGCTTTTCGCACAGGCGCCGTATAAATAAAATTTAGTTTCGTTCTAATATATTCATTTGTGGCCTGCCCACATAACAAATCTGTTTATGTTGCCGCTAGGATCTCTATTAGAACGTGAAAAGGAAACACCGATTGGCTCTTGCATTCAATCTTCCATGCAAACTGCCAGGACAAATATCACCTGTTAAATTTTGTAAGTTGTATGGAAGCTATTATGTAAGGCAGAACCTTGTACGGAAGGTAAGAATCACATGACAATAGACGCGTCGGTACCAGCTATCATACCAGTACTGGTAGAAGCTTCCATGCCAACGAGTGTCGCACTTTTCGGGCTTTATTAAGGCCACGGCTGCTTTTTACCATATCCTTCCTCAATTACAAATACACACACTAGTACAGACATCTCAGTGCCACAGGTTATGAGACAAATTATACACACACCCATGTACACGGGGCTATATCACCACCATGTCGCAAAGCCCCTAAATAATAAGAAATTCAACAAAAAGCATAAATTAGTGTTCCTCGGTCGGAATAAAACTCGTTATGTTAGAATCATGAGCAGTGGCGTAACTACAAGATTTTTTGTCGTGTGGCCACCTGAGAGGCCGAGTGCAGGTCTTTATAGTCGATGCCCGTGGGCGACCTGAGCGTCGGGATGAGAGATGGAGAGATGGAATGGATGAAGATGAATTAAACTGGGCAACATGGGCACCCGCAGGATATTTTCCAGAAGGGGGCCAAATTATAAGTTTCATTTCATTACCCCCTCACCCCCCCCCCCCAATTTGCTTCATTTCTTACTTGCTTCGTGAAATTCATTACTTGACTGCTCTGAATCCGTTGGCTACTTTATGGCAAGATTGGGAGGAATATTTTGTTTTTAGTTCACAGTTTATGTCCATGAAAGTTCGTGTTTTATGTTTTGTGATTCATTGTCATAATTTTCAGGTCTTGAAAACAGATAAAAATAGTGGTATCACCATGTATCTACAATAATATAAAAAAGCAGTAGGCCTATATTTAAATGATAATGTAAATCCAATTGGCTTATTTTCTAAAAACGGAAACTGGAGGACATATTTCCAGATATTTCCAAATTATTTAATTAAATTAAACTGTGAAAATATCCCTACGTATGAATCTGGCTAATAATTCAAATAGCGCTCTTTCCAAATATCTACTTTGTACTGGCTGCTACGGCGGATCCATCACGTTTTTCCCCTTCTTCACAAGCTATCAGGAATACTTCGCATTGCTCTTCTTAGCTTAATGAATTTTGTGCGAAGTGATACATTCGTATTGTACGTTACTCGTACTTATGACGCCCATGGTTTCAGCAAATTTTCGATTTAGAAAGAAAATATTTCATTTGATTATTGCTGGCCGTAAATTAAAATATAGAAAAGTTACTGAATCATGTACTTCTTACTTAGTCGCTTTGATAAAGACAAACACCGCTTGATCATTTAACTATTATACATTCGTACTTAATGTCGCATACATCTTCCTTGAGTTAAGAGCCTGCCAATGTCTCTTCTGTAATTTTCTTTTTTCAGAAGCACCTCATTATCAAGCCCCCCTTGAACTTTGGCTTTAGCACCTAATTGATCTATATCGATAACCTAGATGTTATGCCCCTTAAAACAACAATTATCATCATCATCATGATCTATATTGAATTGTAACTTTCAATTGGTCAATACGACTATAAGCCCAATTAAACTGGGATTAAATTAGCTTCTCCACTCATATAAGAGGGCTACATGTTGCGCATCGAAAATTACCTTGCAAGAAGATTCAATTGGAATCATTTTTAGCCTACAACATTACGAAGTCTATCAGTATGGAATTCACCAATTGTCTCAACTGATCTACCGTCTACATTCGATTGAGAGTGCGAATCTCAGTCACTTCGATAACGGCACAAATAAAACAACACCGCAGAACTATTTAACTATTAGCCTGTAAATTGCTTCGATCGTAGAAAATTTGACACTACAGGTTAAGAATCTACAACAATGGTAGAGTGCTGTTCATTTGTAGCAATAATTACTCTGTTCTCAAGAAATGGACACAGTACTATGGCACACCTTGAATAAACATATACGGCATTTCGCAGCACGAATCACGATCGCAGTAAGGCAGAACGGTGCAAAACTAGACGAGTGTACAACACAGTCAGGCCCGTATTTAGGGCTCCTGAAGCCCCAGGAGGGGGGGGGGGGGGTTGCTACCCCTGACTTAAAATATGTAGATTAATAAAGTTTCCTTAACATTGGGGTAGCTTGCCACGGTGGGTGAGTGGATAGCGTATCGGTCTACTAACCCCAAGATTGCAGGCTCGCTCCTGGCCGTGGTAAGTGATTTTTGAAAGGCGGCAAAAATACGACACGCATGTCATACGATGTTGGCATGTCAAAGAACCCATTTGAATTCAGTAGGCCGTGTTCATAATGGCAAAATTAATCTCGGGAGTTTCCGCCAACACAAAGTTCCTCATTCCTCTACTAGAAAGCGCTATAGTGTTCAAGGTGCTTAGATACCGTATCTAACCTCCTTGACTTTCATAGTGATTCAAGGAACAACGAAATTCGACATGCAAGCTACCCTCTGGGTGTCAAATTACAAAGCTTGCACCCAGCACCCGAGGCCATACGATATTATTATTAACATTGGGGTCGTAGTTCCGCCCCTTAAAACAACAATAACTAACTACTAACTAACATTGGGGGCTGTTTCTTCACTGAGCGTGTATTTAACTATGAGTAACATACACTATAAATATGTGTTTACTAAAATTACAAATAGGAAATAACGTAATACAAAGAATTTACATTAAAATTTTAAAAGATAGTATACACAACTAATGGCAAAAACACCAATTATTTAAATAACAAGGGGCTTCCTCCTCGCCTTGTCATTTGCAAACGAGATTAGGATTTCATTAGTCCAATGTCACTTTCAAGTCAGATTCAAAAGCAAGAACACCAAGATGAGTGTCCTTAAATAATAATCAACATTGCAAATGTGTGACAATTAATAATTCTCTTGTGTGTGTGGAGTGCGGGGGGTAAACTTTAATATCTTGGAGTTTAATGCCCAAGAGGTTTTGAACAGTATTCCAGATTTTTTTCCGCCCGTAAAACCTGCCACCCTGGGCACCTGCCCTGTTTGTTCCCCCGTAATTACGGGCCTGAATACAATAAATGACTCAAATTGTAAGCACGACCTTAAGCTGTATTTTACTAGTCAGCAAAGGAAACCTCGGTGTAGGGGCTGACATCCGCTATCGGTGTTGCAATGTATAAAAATATCTCCAGAACCTGCTTTCATATCGTCACTGCCAAAGTGAGGTGGGGAAAGTAGTAGCCAGCCTAACCACTTTTGATAGTGTTGGGTAAACATACGGTATTTAACACTAGGCGTAACCATATTGAAAAATGGAGCTATGTTTCCATTGGTGGTCTATTACATTGCATCATTAGAACCACTTTTAGCCTATTTTCAATTTTGAAAAAAAAATAGGCTTATGAGATCACCTTTTGTCCCCTAATAAAATCTAAACGGCTGGAGAGATTTCAATGAAACCCGGTAACTTCATAGCTCTATTCCGGGCAACCCCGACCGTGCCCTTCAAATTTTGTTACGTCTCACCAATCCAACATGGCGGCTGTGCGAAATATTTCACCAGCTTTCAATATCTCCGAAACTATTACCGATGTCACCATGGAATTTTGTATGGTGATAAAGGGAACTACTAGAAATTCACTTACGTGACCTTTGAAAACCTGGTAACTACAAAACCAATATGGCGGCCAAGCGAATTTGCAAATTTTAAATAGACGTTTCTCGCGATTTAACCAACCAAACGCAATGAAACTTGGCACAGTATATGTTTATATACATTGTAGTGCACCGTCATCTAACTTCGTTCAATTGTTTACATAACCTCAAAATGGCGACTGTGCGAAATATTTCACGGGCATTCAATATCTCCGAAACTATTTATGATATCAACCTGAAATTTTGTACGGTGATAAAGAGCACTGCTGCAAGTTTATCTATGTAACTTTCAAAAACCTGTAAACTACGAAACGAACAAGGCGGCCAAGAGAAGTTGACCCATTCTAATACATTTTTCTCGTGATTTAATCATATGAGCGCATTGAAATGTAGTACAGTAAAAGATTATACATATCGTCATTCACTGGCATCTAATTTAGTTCAATTATTTACATAAACTGAAGATGGTGGCTGTGCGAAAATTTAAAATTAAATGTTTATTCTTGTGTCGTAATCATGCGATCGAAGTGAAAGTTTGAATAATGAAGCTACGCAATAATTTTCCTTTAATGGTACATAACTCTATGGCCTATACATATAACAATCCAAAATGGCGATCATCTCAAATATTTTAACGGTTCTCCATATCTAAGAATCTTTTCCAGCAATCAAACTGTTTTTTTTTAATGTTCATAGAGGCTATGAACATAAGTTCACCTATATGACTTTCAGTAACCTGGTGAGCACAAATCCAGCATGGCGGCGACGCAAAATATAAATATTTAAATGGACGTTTCTCGCGATTTAACCATCTGAGTGCAGTGAAACTTTGCACGTTAATGCTTATACAAATGTTAATCCTCTGGTATCCAATTTATTTCAATTGTTTTCATAACCACAAGATGGCAGCTGTGCGAAATTTTAACATCTCGTTTTTACTGCTTGTGTCTTAATCATGCGATTGAAGTCTGAAAACCACACGTACACAATAATCTTCATGTAATAGTACATACATAAAAATCCAACCTGGCTACCAACTGCAATATTTAGTCGGTTCTCAGTATCTACGAATCTAACATAGGAATCAAACTGAAATTTTGTATGTTGATAGAGGCAATTAATATGAGTAGGATATATGAAAATAGGCTGTATAGTTCTTCACAGAACTACTTGTTAAATATAAATACATATTACTGTACGTCAGCAACATTAAAGAAGTTTTCTATTGTAACATTTGTCAGTCGATTATCAGAAACCTCAATTAGCAGACAGCTTGACCCCATGACCTAAGACGAAATTTGATGAAGTTTTTAATTTTTGATAGAACCAATCTTCGGTTTGATGACAAATGATTGGTTTGTGTTGGAAAGCATTTCTTATCACTTGCTTGGTTCGTTGGTTCCTCATTTTAGGGGCTGCGACAACGCGGTCATGTAGCCTCGTGTACTTTGGGTGTGTGTAGAATCTGTCTGATAACCGGTGTTAATTGTGATGGCTGTATTAGTGTGTGTTATCTGTTTTAATTCAAGTAAGGACTGCAGACGATAATTTGAAGTAGGTCCTACTTTTGCTACCAAATACTACCGTCCACGACACCCAGCTTGCGGACTTGGCTACTAGATGCCATCGCTGTCAGTACCTGGCGGAGAACGTTGGAACTAATATAGCGTTATCAATTCTAACCTATGAAGTTTGACTTCACACAAGTGTAGTTAGTGGAAGGTTCTTTTTCAAGCCATAAATCTATGACATGGGACCGCCGGCTTTACTTTTCCTCCGAAGGAAGGCATACTGAGGGATTTTTAACGCTCATAAAAAATCCGACGACTTCGGCCGGGTTTGAACCCGCGATGTTGCGCATTGAAACTCTGCATGCTACCAACTACGCCGCCGAAGCCGCCCTTCTTAACACTAGTGTAACATTTCTAGTGTTACCCTAACTCAGCTCTTCTGAATGAGCAAAGTGATCAGCTGTTGAGTTAGCCAGAAGAGAGAGAGAGAGAGAGAGTGAGATGGATGTGGAAATATCTTTCCTCATCCCTTCGAAAAAAAAAACAATGAAAAAATAATAATAAACAAAAAACAATAATCAAAAACCACAGAACAAAAAACAAAGAACCAAGAACAAAAAACTAAATTCAAAAAACAGACACAAAAATAATGAACAAAAACAAAATCAAGAAAACAAAGAGCAGAGAACAAATAACAGAAAGCAATAAAGAGAAAAATAATTAAAACAAAAAACTAAGAACCAAACATAAATTAATAAAAACAAAGAACAAGAAAGATAACAAAAGGCAAAAAATTAACAAAAACAAAATACCAAGAACCAAAAAACAACAAAGAACAAGAACATAAATCAAAGAACTAAGAAAAAAAATCAAAAACAAAGAACAATGGCAAAGAAATCAAAGAACGAAAATCAATTAACAAAAAGAAAAAAATACAAGAACCAAAGAACAAATTACAAAGAATACAGAACAATAAACAACGAACATAGAACAAAGTACAAGAAACAAAAGGACAAAAAGCAAATAACAAAGTACATAAACAATAGTAACTATAAACAAAAACAAAGTACAAAGAATAATTAACAAAATATAGAAAACATGAAACAAAAAACATAAAAAAAGAACAATTAACAGAAAAAAACAAAGACCAAACAACAGAAAACAAGGAACTAAAATAAACAACAACAATCAAACAACCAAGAACTAAGAACAAAATATAAAAAATACGAGCCTTACAGTAGTCGCATATGATGTGTAACATCTGACATAGAAGAAACCTCAAGTGAAATTGTTGATACACCGGTATTTTATACTATTATTGGCACAAATATTAATCTATTGTAAAAGGGAGTGTTTTACAGATATTGTAGTTTATAATACGGAACTCATTTTATTAGATGATTTGTAGCTTCCACCAGCGCTAGCCTATATAAAGAATTCGATATGGATCAACTAGATTAATAGACGCGACACCGCTCAGAACCTTAAATTCCTTATAAACAGGTCCTCTTCATTCACAGACCAACACGTAATTTCATATGGATTCTGTTGAAATGAGTCATATTGATATGATAAATATCGTTTAAAATGACAATCTGGTAGCAAAAATATTTACACCGTCCGGGATTCGAATACAAGATCTCTAGGTTCACAGTCATAAGCACTAACCCCACGACTATTTCTACTACACAATCTTTGTGCACAAGATGGTGACTTATTTCCACGTTCCAATAATACTGCATTACGGAATTAAGTTTCATTTATACTTTGCTTGTTTCGAATATGTTCCTGAGTGACATTGAGTTTAAAATGCCTTATGCCAATGCAATGCCGACTACTTACAATGTTTGATATTAAGGCATTTTACCATTTAAATACTGATACGAAGACTTCGAACATGTACCATGTCATTTGTTTAAATCACTTGACACCAGAGTTCACATGCGCGTTTTCCGTTCAGTATGTCATATGAGTAGCCCAGATGCAAAGGCCGCTAAGTGCACTTTTTGTCGATTTTGAGTTGAGCATACCGTCACGTTCGTATTTTAACTGGCTACACGATGGAATAAGTTTCACATCCCGCTCAAAACCGTTGAAAATGGCCAACAAAAAACGCATATGTTTGCATAAACCGCTAAATGCATGTTGGCTACGGTTGCAAAGCGATTTTAATGTTCCACGTGTCCAAAGACCGCTAAGTTCCGTATGTATGGCGTCTGCCTTGCAACATTCGGCTGCAAAACCCGCTAACTGGTACAAGAACTGCCAATATTCCTCCCACAGAATTTCTTTACAATAAATAATTATTTATTTCGATCGGGAAGGATAGTTTCGTGTTTCAGAATTGAGTTGGCTGCACTATCGAGGAAGCGTACGCAACAATGACATGCTGCCTTGTCGAAATACACCGTTTAAATGCACATTTGATTGACAGGTTGTTTCTTGGTTGTGGGCACTTCATGCCAGAAAAATGAGTGATCTTGTTGATTTAAGTGAAGCAGTTGTTGCATTTGTGGACTGTAATACTATTGTGGATGTTCCAAATACAGAGGGAAGAACAGAAACGGCATAAGTAGCCTACCAGTAGTGGGAGAAATAGTGTAAGTTGAAGTAGTTTAACCCGTTGATATTGGAGTTGAGAACAACTTCTTACGTCTGGTTAGAACATCAACATACCAAAGGATCAAACCAAAAAGCTTCGACTCTTCTTCACAAACTAGCCAGCATAAATGTTTAAGGTTCAAACTATTTTGGTTATTCTCTGTTGGCTGTGGGGGTCAGAACAAAAACAAGAATATGATCAGCATGCTATCTCTCTGGTTACTACTAGCAGCTCCCGCATGTCTAGAAGAAATACAGCTATGGTTCCCAATTGTGGGCCGCTCATTTATCTCACCTGACAGAGATTTCGGAAATATTGAACGGCAACTTCGCAAAGTGAGTGTCTTTGAAAATCCTTCCGGATACATCAAGCACATTGAGAAATTTGCGACAGTAGTTCGCCTGGAACGAGGTGAATGTCCTGTTAGTGATTAGAAAGCGTATGTGGATTGTAACGTTTCGCTTAGGCTGGGATGACAAGTGAAACGGTATTTACTTTGCTCCACGTTGAGCGTACAAATGTAACGTTAATTAATGCCCCATGTTGGGATGCAATTGTAGCAGTTTAGCTAGCCCTTACGTTGAGCGACAAGTGTAACGGTTTGACTGCCCCTAACTGTCTGGTGATAAATGTAACTGTTTACCTTTGCCTAAGCTATGTTGTTTTAATGGGCGCCAAGACCTCAACGCAATGTTGAAATCTAAATTTGTATTTAACAACGTCTAGCTCTGTCAGAACACCTTCAAGACTCTATTCACTCATATCGTGGTATGATTTGATCATTAACCCAACAAACAATTGTATCAGGAGAAGGAATTGGTCTATATCTAATGCTACCTACTGAAAGCAAAGATTGCATTGTAAAAGAAATAATAAGTATAAAATTTAAGTTGGAGCGTTGTGATTTGAATATTACCGATAGAAAATTACGTGAAAACGGAGTCTGATAAATTATTGATTTTACTCTTATTCCCAAGCTATGAAGTTATTGAAATATGAAATATAAAACAAAGAGAAATGAGAGATTGCGTATTTCTGCGTCATTCGCGATTACCACTGGAAATGGCCGAAGCCTTTCCCTCGTACTGGATGATGCTGTGAGCTTCCCACAGTCTCCTGGACGTCTCCATCTCCGTCGATATTTGATGATATTCTGGTAGATTAGATAATTCTATGGTCCGTACATCGGACCCAAACACTCGTACAACCACACTGGTTAAGTTTTACAAAAGTTAGTCCTCCACTCCACGGGACATCGGAGCGACTCCCGCGTGAACCGTACTCGGCAAGTTCTACACAGATTGTCCTACACTCCACGGAATATCGGAGCGACTCCCGCGTACAACCACACTCGGCAAGAACTACACAGATCGTCCTCGTTCCACGGCGCGTCGAACGATATATCCACACGTCGCATACCCACTCTTCATCCGACTTCTAGCTTGCGTGGTCCTCACTGATTGGCTGAGCACCCCGCTACTTCCCCTCCTCTGGCTCATTACACACGGCGCGCGAGAGGGAGAAGTCGTGTTCCGTTCCATATATCCGCCTTTCCTAGACGCTGCGACCCAGGATTGCGTCATGCTTTCCGACAAGATTAAGCGTGTACTTGAATTCCCAGTGAGTCACGTCTCTCGATATATCCTAACTGACGAAAACTCCGTAAAATTCCGCAATCACATAATTTTCTATGATATTGTCGTTCGTAATAATTTGCTTGATAGCGTTTTCTAAGACATAGAAAACCTATCTGAATGCTAATAATTTTTATAAAATGCTCCGAAAAATACCTTAATAATAATTATAATAAATTAATAATAATAATAAATTAACATGAAAAATTCTCTTGGCTGAACAATTTGCCGCGTAAATAAATATAGAATGGCTTCCTACTGACTTATGCCAGTTGCATAAAAAACCCTCGAAAAACACGTTACATATTCGCCTCGGATCATCGGATGATTTACCGTGACGACGGTCCATTATCCGATTATCCCAGACACGTTAATAAACCCCATCCAAAATACATATTACATAAATGAGATCACCCTAAATTACAGATATATACACTCATAATTTTTCTTCACGCACTTTGCGTCAAAGTTTGTTGTCACTATGGATTGCACTTTGCAACCAGTCCAATGTTTTACATATAGAATAGTTCCACGGATATTTCTGCCTCTCAAATTTCTCTATGTTGGAGAAATAGACATAATTAATGTGTGAGCACTATGTATTTATGATGTCATATCACACGCATTGAAGGTGTTCTGATATATTTATATTTCCATAGAACTTCCTAATTTCACTGAAGGTCCCTTCCTTATGGTGAAATTTAATCTCACTTATCACAGAGCACACGATCACACTATTGTGGCAGCGCCTCGTGACCATAATACTTAATCTCTCTTTAAAGTAGATTAAATTAATATTGACTTCTGAAAAAAAAACAGTAAATGCGCATTACATATAACACCAAATATTTCTGTGCCGTAATCGCCCTGTCTTGTTAAGTTCCCGTAGACCATATTCTACTTATCACTAGTTCTCAACACAGACTCTCCTCACACAAATGAAACCATTGTACAAATTACCTTTAAATTACTCACTTACAAATCTTACATGGCGAGGCCGTAAACAGAAATCACGTGTGCTGATATGTATGAGTTTCATGAAGGACTGTCTCGCATTCTGATGCCTCGTGGACGCCTTAAGCAAAAATACCCTGTTCAAGCGCTCACCCATCTCTAGGAGGCAAATGGGAATTCACCAGCGCTACCAAATTCTGGCCTTGGTGTATCGAGACATTTTAGTGCTCAAGAGCATCCGACAATCCCGTCATATTTCCCTGTACCTTAAAAACTCTCATTTACTTACATACTACCCCCCGGTGTGACTTCTGATACGCCTGCCTGGAAGACCATCTCCTCCCACGCACCAAATACCACACTTACTCATTTGATAGGCTGGCTCGCCAGCTAAACATCCTCACTTTATGACACATACTTTCGGAGACTATGTATATTATACGTCCCGTATAATCTGTTTCCCTCACTATTCTCCAGCACATATGCTGTTTTGCCAATACGTTTGGAAACTATAAATGTTTCTGCGTCACCTGCTTCCAACCTTGCAAGTGGCTCCCTTTAATGAACGTCATCACGTTGCTCTACCTAGCATATTTCTCAGTGTCTGTAACGATGCCCTGTTGCTACTGTCCACATATGCACATATTAAAATACCGTCCTCTGCTTTAACCACAGGATAATCCCTACATAAATTAGTGTCCCTCGATAGCATGTCTGCAAGAATGTTATCTTTACCTTTAATATATTTTACTGTGAATTCGTATTCCTGCAGAGCAAGAATCCACCTACTAACTCTGTTAGAACTGAGTTTACAAGTTCTCATATACAGTAATGCATGGTGATCTGTGTGAATCTCAAATTTCCCCCCTACTAAATACATTCTAAATTTCCCTAAACTGAAAACAATAACTAAAAGCTCTAACTCAGTAATCGTGTATCTTTTCTCTGCTGCTGTCAGTCCTCGCGAGGCTAAAGATACAATGCACAGATTACCCTCATCATCTCTCTGACATAATACTCCAGCAATGCCTATATGTGAAGCATCTGTCATAACCACATATTCCTTATCTTTTAACGGATATTTCAGCACTACAGCTTTCTCAAAACCTTCCTTCAGCGCTCTAAAAGCCTGATCATGCTTGGACTCCCATCTCCACCGAGTCCCACTTTCAAGCAATTCCCTGAATGGTTCTACCAACCCAGAGTATTTAAGAACGAACCTCCTGAAAAAGTTGCAAATTCCCAGGTAAGTTTTTAACTGTTTAACATTCTGTGGCACCTCTGCGTTAAGTATCTTATTAACCCTACTTTCTTCTGGTGTTACACCTCTACTCGACACTCTATGACCTAAAAATGTCACTTCTGACTGACAGAATGACGACTTAGACAGCTTCAAAGTGAACATTGCCTGATCTAACTTCTGAAAAACTATATCTAAATGACGTAGATGCTCCTCAAAACTGCGTGAACTAATTACCATATCATCTATGTAAATGGTTACAAACTCTCCTGTGTCATCCCCTAATGCGATGTTTAAAGCCCTAATTAAAGCTGCTGAACTACTCTTTAACCCATAAGGTGTTCTACAAAATTGATAAAGGTTATATTTATGACTAAAAGCTGTAAATGGTCTATCTTCGTACATAAGTGGCACTTGCCAAAAACTGGAACTCAAATCTACACAAGTGAAATACTTCTTCCCCTCAAATGTTTGCATTAATTCCTCTATTGACATAGATTTCAGCTGATCTGAACTAATTCTACTGTTAACCAAACGAGCGTCTAAACAAATACGAACCGTGCCGTTGGTTTTGGGTACCGTGATCAAAGAATTAACATACGGACTGTTAGAGTGCTCAATAATCCCATCTTCAAGCATCTGGTTAATTTGTGCCTCAACTGCACTCTGATAAGCGAAAGGTACAGGATATCTATGTCCTGTGAATACTGACCTATCAATAACGTTCAATGAATGTGTATAGCAATTGGCCATACCAATGCGATCCTCAAAAACTCTCCTATTACACAATAACACATCATAGAGCCGAACACATTGTTCCACCTCTATATTACCCTGAAATGCAGCATCACGTAACGAGTCCTCTAGACTTCCGTTCGTAATCACACTGCCCACAAAACATGGAGAACCCCGCTCTACGGCTGGCGATATCTCATTTAAAGTACACATCACACCTACAATACTACTCCTCTGAATATGGTCATTGAACGCTACTTCTACTTCAGAATCTCCCCATTTAAATTTCAAACTCCCTACATCATAACATAAGTTGCCAGACACTCTACTTAGCCACTCTGAACCCAAGATAACACTGAATACTAAATTTGGAATTACAAGACAAATCTGCTTCTCTACATGATTATTAATTTTCATGTCTACTAAAACTTGCTTAGAAATTACTTTAGACCTCTTCCCAACAGCTGTGATAACAAAAGTGCTTTTAATTGGCATCTCCTCAAAATTTACTCCAGTTCCTTTCATTTTATCATAAAATGCACTACTTATGCAACTCTTCATACAACCACTATCAATTAAAACATCTGTGTACGCCTCGGACACGTTAAATTTAACTATGGGGCTCTTACTAACCACTTCCTGAATAATACCTTCATCATTTAGTTCATGTAATAATTCATTTCTTACATTTAGGTCATAGGGTTCCTGTATAATTGTATGGACAGGGCATGCTACAGACTGAGATTCTGACCTTACTTCGCAGCCTGGTTCGCGTTTAAAGAACCGCTACAGCTGGCCGTAGTACTACTAACTACTGAACTGGTCTGGTTGTTCTGGGCTGTGTTGTCATTGTTTGGCTGTATATTATTACCACTAGGCTGTCCTCTTCCTTGACCCCTATTCTGGTTGTAATTATTGTTATTATAATTTCTCCCTTGATTTCCCCTGAAATCATTGTTTCTCCCTTGATTTCCCCTGTAATCATTGTTCCTCCCTTGATTTCCCCTGAAATCATTGTTCCTCCCTTGATACTGATTTCCATAGCCATTTCCTCTGTTCTGATTTAGCTGATTATTATTATTTCTATTTTGAGCGTTGGCTCCTTCGCCACCGTTCCCTTGAACTTCCTGATGCCTGGCTTCATTAGGCCTATTATTGTTATTACCCTGGTTCCTATTGAAATTGTCCTCATAACCCCCTCTCCCTAGTGCATCAAATGTGCTTAACAAATTTTCTACTTGTGATATAGTCTTTACATTCTGGATACAAGCAGCCTCCTTGATCCTATAGGGAAAGTGCCTAAGTAGCAACCTCACCACATCACTTTCTTCCTTCAACCCATCCAGATATTTACACACTAATACCTGTCCTAAAAAGTATTCGGTCGTGGTGGAGCTTCCTTTAGGGTTATATTTACCACACACTACTCCCTCACGATGCTGCGACTGAATAACCTCATTCCAGAACTTTTCACAGAATTTCATTTTAAAGTCATTAATATCAGTAAACTTGTCTCTGTAGACAGCAAACCAATTCCTCGTTTCCCCCACAAACACTTGTTCTAAAATTTCAACTACCTGGCACCACTCAATACTACCATTTTCCAACCTCTCCCCGAATTTATTTTCTATAGTGTTCATGAACTCCATTGGGCACCCCTGTCGATTGCTGAACTTACCCAGTTCTACCTCCCTGTGTGTGCTATTCACAAAAACTGGCCTATTCTGACTATTTTCTTGCCTGATCGTAGCTTTTAATTTTAATTCTAATTCTGCGATTTTCTCCTCAGCCTTCCTCTCAATACTGTTTACTGTTAATTTAATGTTTCCTTCTGATTCTTCTACTTTATCATATAGCTTTGCTTGTTTCCCCTCAATCTTGCTAATGCTCTCTCTATTACTCTCTCTTAAATCATTTACTTCTGCAACTATTTGTGAGTGGACTTTCTCAATTCTACCCCCCAGCTGTTCCTTAACCTCTTTAGTTGCTACCTGAATTTTGTCAATTTCTCCCCCCAATTGCTTTTTGACCTGCTGTGTTTCCAGTTGCACTAGTTCTTTTAAATTTTCAGCCTGTGTACTGATTCTAATTTCTAACTCCTCCTGTACTTTTCCTAATTTCTTGTCTACATCTGCAATGATCTCTTTAACCTTCTCTTCCATTACTCCTCTGATTTCTCCTCTAATCTGCTCCATTTTCACACTAATTTTCTTGTTGTTCTTATCTAATTTTGCATTATTCTGTTCTAATTTTTTATTTAAAGCTTCAGTACTTTCTTTATTTTCCCTACTGTTTTGTTCTAATTTTGCATTATTCTGTTCTAATTTTGCATTTAAAGCTTCTGTACTTTCTTTATTTTCCCTACTGTTTTGTTCTAATTTTGCATTATTCTGTTCTAAATTTGCATTATTCTGTTCTAATTTTGCATTTAAGGCATCACTACTAACTTTGTTCTGATACATGAACTCGAGAAGTAAAGTTTTTAATTCTGGTTGGCCGCCTACACTCCCTGTTTCAGTATCGGGATTTACCTCCGCTACCCCGGTACTACCATCACTCGACATACTGCTCGTATCATCACTCTCCAGTTGATGACCACTACGTAACCTCATCTGTCTTTCTTTCTCATCCCCCATAATGATATACACTGATAAAAACAAATAACCCCCAAAATACAGGCACAGAAATATATACCCTTCTCCTTCCACAAATGTTATTAGGTTATCAGCCCCAAGTTGTCGGCGACAATTGTAACGTTTCGCTTAGGCTGGGATGACAAGTGAAACGGTATTTACTTTGCTCCACGTTGAGCGTACAAATGTAACGTTAATTAATTCCCCATGTTGGGATGCAATTGTAGCAGTTTAGCTAGCCCTTACGTTGAGCGACAAGTGTAACGGTTTGACTGCCCCTAACTGTCGGGTGATAAATAAAACTGTTTACCTTTGCCTAAGCTATGTTGTTTTAATGGGCGCCAAGACCTCAACGCAATGTTGAAATCTAAATTTGTATTTAACAACGTCTAGCTCTGGCAGAACACCTTCAAGACTCTATTCACTCAGATCGTGGTATGATTTGATCATTAACCCAACAAACAATTGTATCAGGAGAAGGAATTGTTCTATATCTAATGCTACCTACTGAAAGCAAAGATTGCATTGTAAAAGAAATGAATTTATTATATAAAACAAGTATAGCAAAATTAATAATAATAATAAGTATAAAATTTAAATTGGAGCGTTGTGATTTGAATATTACCGATAGAAAATTACGTGAAAACGGAGTCTGATAAATTATTTATTTTACTCTTATTCCCAAGCTATGAAGTTATTGAAATATCTAATATATAAAAGTGAAAGTCTGTATGTGGGTATGTATGTGGATCTGTTCCGTATACAAATCTACACCGTTCCACCTATCTCAACCAAATTTTGCATACACATAGTTTAGGACCCAGAAGGAACCGCTGGCTACATGAATTTACGATAGTCTTTCTCATTCTTCTGATTTCGACCCTTTTGCACCCCAGCACATGCTAATCAAATCATAAAATATACTCATGAAGGAATGGCAAGGCGGATAGTTTCCATGGCAACATAGCTCAAGTCGAGACACGGCCGACTGGATGCCATTTGCACTCTGCACTACCGGTATAGAAAATGAGGATCTTTACTTGAAATCACGTTAGTTACTCAACTTCTCACACAGCACTGTCAACCGAGTTTAGCATAACAAAGACTTGACACTATCTTCTACTATATATTTGTCAAATACCACTCACTCACTCATTCATTCATCACGAAATCTCAGAAACCATCAAACGGATTGGAATGAAATTTGGTATGCAGCTTCCCCAAGGGCCGCAAATGCCCACTAAGAGAGGATTTTTGGATATTCTGGTTCTAAAGGGGTGTTAAGGGGGTAGACCTGCATTTCATTGAACAGCAATATCTCCCGATTGGTTTCATTGGGGGATGTGATACTCGGCACATAAACTCATCATTAAAAATAAGAAGACACGAGTCGGAGGGTTTTTCGATGTGGTGTATATTATGAGATGAAAGGGGTGAAAAGTGGGGATTGAAAGATTCCTAACGGAGCGTGTATCTCTTAAACGACATAGGCGAGGAGTTTGAAACTCAGCGGGAAAAAATCAGCATAAAAATAAGTAAATATGTGTTTGACCGTTTCATCATAAATCCAATTTAAGGGGCCGATGGGGTGGGGTGAAATTCTGGAGGGGGGGGGGGGGGAGAAACAGGAAAGAAAGTGTCCTAACTGATTGACTGACTCACTCACTCATCAAACTCAGGGGGAAAAACTGCTTTAAAGTAAGTAAATAGCTGTTCGACAGTTTTTTTCATAAATCAAATTTAAGGGGTTCATGGGGAGGGGTGAAATTCTGAAAAAAGAAAATTGAAAGAAAATGTCCTGACTCACTCACTCACTCACTCACTCATCATCGCCCAGCCAAAATGATTGAAGTTAGAAACATGAAAGTTTGGGGATATGTTCATTGTATTTCAAAACAGTCTACTAAGGGAGGATTTTCGGATATTCAGGTTCTAAAGGGGTCTTAATGGGGTTAAACCTGCATTTCATTGAATAACAATATCTCCCGATTGGTTTCATTGGGGGATGTGATACACGGCATATAAACTCATCATTAAAAAGTAAGACACGTGTCTGAGGGTTTTTCGATGTGGAGTATATTATGAGGTGAAAGGGGTGAAAAGTAGGGATTGAAAGATTCCTAACGGAGCGTGTATGTCTTAAACGACATAGGCGAGGAGTTTGAAACTCAGCGGAAAAAAATCAGCATAAAAATAAGTAAATATGTGTTTGACCGTTTTTTTTTTCATAAATCCAATTTAAGAGGCCCATGGGGAGGGGTGAAATTCTGTGGGGGGGGGGGGACAGGAAAGAAAATGTCCTAACTGATTGACTGACTGACTCACTCATCAAACTCAGGGGGGAAAACTGCTTTAAAGTAAGTAAATAGCTGTTCGACAGTTTTTTTAACAATCAAATTGAAGGGGTTCATCGGGAGAAAAAAATGAAAGAAAATGTCCTGACTCATTCACTCACTCATCATCGCCAAGCCAAAAATATTGAAGTTGGAAACATGGCATTTTGGGGATATGTTCGTTGTATGTCAAAACCGTACACTAAGGGAGGATTTTTGGATATTCAGGCTCTAAAGGGGTCTTAAGGTCTTATTCATTGAATAACAATATCTCACGAGTCGTTTCATTTGTGGATGTGATACTCGGCATATAAACTAATCATTAAAAATACGCAGACATGTGTCTAAGGTTTTTTCGATGTGGTGTATTATTATGAGGTGAAAGGGGTGAAAAGTGGGGGTTGAAGGATTCCTAACGGAGCGTGTAGGCCTATCTCTTAAACGACATAGGCGAGAAATTTGAAACGCAGCGAAAAATCATCAGCTAAAAAGATAAGTAAATCGGTGTTCGACCGTTTTTTCATAAATTAATTTAAGGGGCCAATGGAGTGGGGTGAAATTCTGGGGAAAAAAGGAGAGAAAGTGTCCTAACTGACTAACTCACTCACCAAACTCAGGGGAAAAAGACAGCTTTAAAAATAAGTTAATAGGTGTTCAAGCGTTTTTTCATCAATCCAATTTAAGGGGCCCATGGGGGGGGGGGGTGAAATTCTGGTAAAAATAATTGAAAGAAAATGTCCTGTCTGACTCACTCACTCATCACGCCCAGCGAAAACTATTAAAGTTGGAAAAATGTATGTCGAAAACGTCAACTAAGGAATGATTTTTGTTTATTCGGGTTTTAAAGAGATGTTAAGGGGGTAAACGTGCATTTCATTGAATAACGATATATCATGAGTTGTTTCTTAGGGGATGTGATATTCGGTATATAAACTAATCATTAAAAATAATCAGACATATGTCTAAGGGTTTATCGATGTGGTGTATATTATGAGGTGATAGGGGTGAAAATTGGGGGTTGAGGGATTCTTGACGGAGCGTGTATCTCTTAAAAGACATAGGCGAGAAGTTTGAAATTCGGCGGGAAAAGAACAGCTTAAAATACAAGTAAATAGGTGTTCCACTTTTTTTTCATAAATCCAATTTAAGGGGCCCTTGGTGAGAGGTGAAATTCTGGGGGGGAAAAAACAGGAAAGAAAGTGTCCTAAGTGATTGACTCACTTACTCACTCATCAAACTTAGGGGGAAAACAGCTTTAAATAAGTAAATAGTTTTTCGACCGTTTGTTTCATAAATCCAATTTAAGGGGTTCATGGGGAGGGGTGAAATTATCAAAAATAAATGAAAGGAAATGTCCTGACTGACTCACTCACTCATCATAGCCCAGCCAAAATTATTAAAGTTAGAAACATGACATTTTGGGGATATGTTCGTTGTATGTGGAAAACGTCCACTAAGGAAAGAGTTTAGAATATTCCGGTTCTAAATAGGTGTTAAGGGGAGTAAACGTGCATTTCATTGAATAACCATATCTCACGAGTGGTTTCATTTGGGGATGTGATACTTGGCATATATACTAATCATTAAAAATAAGCTGACACATGTCTAATGGTTTTTCGATGTAGTGTATATTCTGAGGTGAAAGGGATGAAAAGTGGGGGTTGAAAGATTCCTAACGGACCGTGTATTTCTTAAACGACATAAGCGAGGAGTTTGAAACTCGGAGGAAATCAATCAGCTTAAAAATAAATAAATAAATAAATAAATAAATAAATGAATAAATAAATAAATAAATAAAATAAATATGTGTTCGACCGTTGTTTCATAAATCCAATTTAAGGGGCCTATGGGGAGGGGTGAAATTCTGGAAGAAAAACGTCCCCTAATGAAGGATTTTTGGATGTTCACTCTCATCGACCAACCCAAACGATTAAAGTTAGAAGAATTATATTTTGGGGATATGTTTGTTGTGTGTCGAAAACGTCTACCAAGGAGGGATTTTTGGATATTCAGGTTCTAAAGGGGTGTTAATGGGGTTAAACCTGCATTTCATTGATTAACAATATGACACGACTATGACGCGAGCGAAGCGAGGCTAAAAATGAGATGATGTGCGTCTATGTATTACTCAATCACGCAAGTACCACTGGTCCGATTTACATGAATTTTACATGGAAGTAGCTGATTTACCTGGTTAACATATAGGTTACTTTTGATTTCAATACTTTGTACTATTTAAAGATGGCGACCATTTTAGTGACTTCACTACACCCTTTGGTTTAAAACTTTCATATTTCCATTTCAAATACAAAGAGAACGCTAAGAAATAGCAAACTTTTGATGGTATATACGAGGTTAAAAATTACATTTTCTATCCGAAAGGTATCTCCAACCGTTAGCGAGTAAAACCTAAATTTGTGCTATAAAACACGGTCAACTCCGAGCGGTGTAGTTGGACAAAATGTTCCATCCTTAATCTCCCTCTGCGCAGCACCTCGCCTATCCCCTGTTTTAACTGTCACCTTCATATTTTAATTTATTTATGACGCGTAGCGAAGCACGGGTACTTCAGCTAGTGAAATATAAAACAAAGAGAAATGAGAGATTGCGTATTTCTGCGTCATTCGCGATTACCACTGGAAATGGCCGAAGCCTTTCCCTCGTACTGGATGATGCTGTGAGCTTCCCACAGTCTCCTGGACGTCTCCATCTCCGTCGATATTTGATGATATTCTGGTAGATTAGATAATTCTATGGTCCGTACATCGGACCCAAACACTCGTACAACCACACTGGTTAAGTTTTAAAAAAGTTAGTCCTCCACTCCACGGAACATCGGAGCGACTCCCGCGTGAACCGTACTCGGCAAGTTCTACACAGATTGTCCTCCACTCCACGGAACATCGGAGTGACTCCCGCGTACAACCACACTCGGCAAGAACTACACAGATCGTCCTCGTTCCACGGCGCGTCGAACGATATATCCACACGTCGCATACCCACTCTTCATCCGACTTCTAGCTTGCGTGGTCCTCACTGATTGGCTGAGCACCCCGCTACTTCCCCTCCTCTGGCTCATTACACACGGCGCGCGAGAGGGAGAAGTCGTGTTCCGTTCCATATATCCGCCTTTCCTAGACGCTGCGACCCAGGATTGCGTCATGCTTTCCGACAAGATTAAGCGTGTACTTGAATTCCCAGTGAGTCACGTCTCTCGATATATCCTAACTGACGAAAACTCCGTAAAATTCCGCAATCACATAATTTTCTATGATATTGTCGTTCGTAATAATTTGCTTGATAGCGTTTTCTAAGACATAGAAAACCTATCTGAATGCTAATAATTTTTATAAAATGCTCCGAAAAATACCTTAATAATAATTATAATAAATTAATAATAATAATAAATTAACATGAAAAATTCTCTTGGCTGAACAATTTGCCGCGTAAATAAATATAGAATGGCTTCCTACTGACTTATGCCAGTTGCATAAAAACCCCTCGAAAAACACGTTACAGGATGGCACGGTAAAAAAATCCGGGTAGTGAACAATTCCAATTAAAAAAAGCGAAGAAAATCGTTTTCAGAATAGGCAAAACAAAAAAATAAAATGTCTGGTCCGAAGGGAGCCGTTGTACAATTTTGAGGTTGGTGAGGGAAAGAGCAGCATGAGCGAAAGAGCAGCATGAAAATTGGAACGAATATTAACAAACATCCGGGTCCCTCACCAATTCAAGTAGGTGTTGCACTCATAAAAACTTAACTACAAGACGTCTGACGGCTTTTAGAGTTGTATTTCGGTGAAAACTGGCCATCGAATGGGAACCTAAAATTCTTCAGTGAGGTCATCCAGGAACAAGAAGCCATTCGCAACAATATCGTCTGACTTCAAGAGGAAGAAGACGAGGAACCAGCAGATTTTGAGCTTATGGACGGTGTCGAGGATGACCTGACCTAACTTAAGTGCCATTTTTAGCCTACTTTCGATTTTTGCAAAAAATGAAAGTAGACTTATGAGATCAACACAGGGCGAAAAAAGTGTGTCTGCCTGTGTGTGTGTATGTGTGTGTGTGAGTCTGTGTGTGTGTGTGTGTGTGTGTGTGAGTGTGTACTCTGAATGTCTGTCCCCCCTATCAATTCGAACACGGTGAATGCGAATTGAACGAAATTTGGTACAAAGGTAGCACTAGCAAAGGACACCTCAGTGTCATGTTTTATATCGCCGCCATCTTGACGGAAACGTAATGGCGGCCACACAAATGTTCAAAGCTTAAATCAATTTACGACTAACCTAATCATCCGATCTCTACCAAATTTTGCAACAACATACTGAACCCTTTACCCTCTGATGGATAAATGATTCGATGTTTTATTTCTTCAATTAATAAATATTTCTACAAGCATCATGAAAATAGCCAGACGGAGATGAGGAAATTTCAAGCATTTGCTGGAGACAGTGAGGAAATACCTGCAGCAGCTTGACAAAAGGCTAAATACTTAGGATTGTGAAAAGAAAGACCTAGCAATGATTCAGAAGGACAGGTGGTGGCCACCTCAAAATAGAAGCGACGCGCAGTGAGACACGCTTCTGGTATGTTCATTGTAATATTCGCGCCTAGAAAGAATATGATGCAGTAACGTGAGTGGCTGATAAAATTCTAGACACTCCTACTAGGCCAAGGTCTGATAAAAACCGCCAAGTTACAGATAATGTCGAACCAATGGGAAAAGAATGCTTACCAGCGCGGCAAGGCTAGCTTGGGTACGCGATGACTAGCATTAACGCGGGAGATCGCCTAGACAATATCTCTACGATCGATTCTAGGATTAATGGGCATATTCTTGACCTGCGCTATTTTTCGAGTTCAGTGATATTTATTTCATTCCTGTACCACTATTATTTTGAGAAATTTTTATATAATTTCCCCCTCTATCAAGACCTAGGGCCGGTTCATTTATAAGTGGCGTGAAGAGCCAAGACAGTGATTATTACTTTGTACGTCTGAGGACGTAGCTATTACTCTTGTACGTCTGAGGACGTAGGGCTTATTATATTTGTGTGTCGAAGACACAAGCACTTATACTTTTGCGTGTCGTGAAGGACACAGAAATTATTAATAAATGTGTTAAATTCAGTGTTAGATAGTCATAGTACTATATTTTGTAGGGGCAGTATCATCGATAATTCGTCAACGAACAGTTCCGGGGAAAGTAGTACCTGAAACGGCGAATTTAGTAGTCAGATATCAAGTGAATAATAATCTAACTTTTTGAATCAGCACGAGAGATGACATCGCTTATCCAGAAGGAAGTCTGGAACAATCAACACTCCGTCCAGATGGCTGAGATGAGCTAAGAAGTATTCAGTTGGGAGATGGCAGCGGATGTCCTTTGACGGGTGACTTGCCGAGGATGAGTACAGAATAATATTATTATTATCTGATAGATTAACTTATGGTATATGGGACATAATTTGTTTTGTAAATAATTTGCTTGTGTGATTAACGTAGTATATTTAGTTTTGGTCTGACACACCTTTTGCATGGAAGCAGCTCGCATATATGTTATTAGTGGAAGGTTCTTGTTTTTGTTTGTTGTTTTAACTAACGTAGCTATGTGGACGACCGTGTTTGCATATGTTACGCAATGCGGTTAAAAAACGTCTCTCGGAGATATGTTGTGTTTCAGAAGTAGGACTGAAGTAATATAATTATACAGTAGATTGGAGGGTAATTAATCCTTTTTAAGGTTTATTATTGATCAGATTCAGTGAAATTATTGCCTTTGGAGCAATGTGATTTGTGACGAAGAACAGTCAGCTATATCGTGGGTTTTAATTTTTTTTTTAAATAGTTTGCAAGCACCTATTCAGCCGATCTGTGTGAAAAAACGTCATGTCATTCCCAGATGTGTGTGTGTGTATTTTTGTGGTTATTACAAGCGGGAATTTCAGCGTAGACTGATTTCTGTCAGCTTGGTGCCAGGTCCATATTGTAACCTTGCGAGGGCAATTGTGGATATTTTGATTAATGTCTGACCATTTGTTGAGGTGGTTGAGATTTGCTGCTGTTGATTCTTTGAGATAACGGCACAGCTGGTCAGTTATTTTTACACACTGGAGTTGGGACTATGACAGGTATTGAGGAAAGGGGGAGATGTTTCACAAGACGGACTGAAGGTTGCTAGCGAGGTCATTAGTGGAGAGCGCTTGTGTGGCTCAGTAATTACTTGAAATACAGAATTACGAACTGATCAATGATAAAAATTGTTTAAATAAATGGGAGTTGCCTACGAATCACGATAATCTCCTAAGCGTTAGCTTAACATGCAGTTTTGTTCATATAAAGTAATATCAGCCAGTCAGGCTTTTGTTGTTGTTGTTGGTTTAGTCCATGTTTATATTCCATTCAGTGACCCGTGAAGTCACGTGCTATGCTGTATTTCCTTGCTTGTGTATTGAGCAATTGGCCGGTGTTGGCAGCTCATTGTCAAGTGCGTCATCGCGCTAAATGAGGGTCTCGAGAGAGATTCCTGTAAATAGTAGATTTTAGTGTGTGTGTCAGCATTACATTTTTAAGGGTTTTTATTAGTGTCATGTTCCATATCCGTAAACGTTGATTTACGAGATGATTGTTCGTAAGCATCGTGGCTGTTAACCCGTTGTAAACGAACAGTCATCCAAAGTACTCATTCCTCGTAGTTGGTCATTACGCGTACATAAAATCCAAATTGCAAGTTAGTGGAACCAGGATCCACAATTTAATAAAGAGGGAGATCCGTCTGACTCCTCAGCATTGATAGATATTCTTGATATGGGAAAAATTCAGGGAGGATTTTATTTTATTATTGTTGTTTATATTATTTTTATGCACTATTAGTCATTAAATCATGTTATTATTTTACATCTTGTCAGCATTCTTTCTTAATTATAATTTTAATCCTATGACCCTTACCTCAGTAGAGCATGTTGTTTGGCGTACGTAAACATCACATAGGAACTGAGCGCGACCCCTTGATTAAGAATTCTTGCTTATAAACACTGCTATTCTGAAGGGTTCAATACCTTTATGGGGGAGCATCCTTTGACCAAACTAATAGGTCATCAGCGTAAAAGTTTGCGGATGGCGGCCATATTTGTGTGAAAATCGATTCCCCCTATTAATTCAAACATGGAGCAACCGAATGGAACGAAATTTGGTACAGAGGTAGTACTAACAAAAGGCACCTCAGTGTCATGTCTTATATCGCCGCCATCTTGACGGAAACGTAATGGCGGCCACACAAATGTTCAAAGCTTAAATCAAATTACGATTAACCTAATCATCCGATCTCTACCAAATTTAGCAACAACATACCTTTATAGAGGAAGCATCCTTTGACCAAATGAATAGGTCATTAACTTAATAGTTTGCGGATGGCGGTCATCTTTGTGTGAAAATCAATTCCCCCTATTAATTCAAACACGGTGATACCGAATGGAACGAAATTTGGTACAGAGGTAGCACTAGCAAAGGGTATCTCAGTGTCATGTTTTATATCGCCGCCATATTGACAGAAACGTAATGGCGGCCACACAAATGTTCAAAGCTTAAGTTAAATTACGACTAACATAACCATCCGATCTCTACCAAACTTTGCAACAACATACCTTTATGAAGGGAGCATCCTTTAACCAATGTAATAGGTTATTAGCCTAATAGTTTGCGGATGGCGGCCATCTTTATGTCAAAATTGATTCCCCCTATTAATTCGAACACGGTGGAACCGAATGGAACGAAATTTGGTACAGATGTACCACTAGCAAAGGGCACCTCTGTGTTATGTTTTATATCGCCGCCATCTTGACTGAAACGTAATGGCGGCCACACGAATGTTCAAAGCTTAAATCAAATTACGATTAACCTAATCATCCGATCTCTACCAAATTTTGCAACTACATACCTTTATGGAGGGAGCATCCTTTGGCAATCTAATAGGTCATTCGCCTAATTGTTTGCGGATGGCGGCCATCTTTGTGTCAAAATCGATTCCCCCTATTAATTCAAACACGGTGGAACCGAATGGAACGAAATTTGATACATAGATAGCACTAGCAAAGGGCATCTCAGTGTCATGATTTATATCGCCGCCATATTGACAGAAACGTAATGGCGGCCACACAAATGTTTAAAGCTTAAATCAAATTACGACTAACATAACCATCCGATCTCTACCAAACTTGCAACAACATACCCTTATGGAGGGAGCATCCTTTGACCAATCTAATAGGTCATTAGCCTAATAGTTTGCGGATGGCGGCCATCTTTATGTCAACATTGATTCCCCCTATTAATTCGAACACGGTGGAACCGAATGAACGAAATTTGGTACAGAAGTAGCACTGGCAAAGGGCACCTCAGTGTCATGTTTTATATCGCCTCCATCTTGACGGAAACGTAATGGCGGCCACACAAATGTTCAAAGCTTAAATCAAATTACGATTAGCCTAATCATCCGATCTCTAGCAAATTTAGCAACAATATACCTTTATGGAGGGAGCATCCTTTGACCAAACTAATAGGTCATTACCCTAATATTTTGCGGATGGCGGCCATCTTTGTGTGAAAATCGATTCCCCTTATCAATTCGAACACGGTGAAACCGAATGATACGAAATTTGGTACAGAGGTAGCACTAGCAAAGGGCACCTCAGTGTCATGTTTTTATCACCGCTATCTTGTCGGGAACGTAATCGCGGCCACCCAAATGTTAAAAGCTAAAATGTAATTACGACCAACCTAATAATCTAGTCTCTACCAAATTTTGCAACACCATATCTTTATGTGGGAAACATATTCTGACCAAACTGCAAGAACATCAGCCCAATAGTTTGCAGATGGTGGCCAAGTATGTGTGCAAATCGATTCCCCCTATCAATTCTAACACGGTGAAACCGAATTGAACGAAATTTGGTACAGAGGTAGCACTAGCAAAGGGCACCTCATATTCATGTTTAATATCCCTATAGCACGTTGTATTTCAACAAGCTACTACAACCAACAGTCAATCATACTCCTTGAAAAGGACAAAGAGTTATAACAATACCCATGCATTTAGGAGAAAGTAGGCTATATGTTCTTTCCTGAACATCTTGTTTCTTGTTATGTGCACTTTCTTAATTCGTAAATTTTATGCTTTATAAATGACGTTACAGGGTGTTTAAGATGTATTTTAAAAAAAATTCCTTTTATCGCACCCGACGTGGTCTATTTTTCATAATATATTTTTCCTAATAAACCAAATTGAAACTAAAATAGTTCTTTATTAAAAATCTCATCCAAATGGCATTCGTAAAAAAATAAAATAGCTGGTTTTGCAACCTAAGTTTCATTAACGACTCTCATTGTCACGGGTGCAAATGTCGTTAACTGCACAATACGTGTGCAAAAACCGGTAAGTCAATATTTTAATTTGTGTTTTAGGACAGAAGATCCAACCGTAGATTTCACAGATTTTAACTGAATAATATACGTTTTTATGTTGATTTTCAGGGGTAAGAAATACGGTATTAACTTAATTAGTTTGGTCGTAGCAGTATTCCGTCATTTCCTCGGTTTCGCGGCCTCGGTTTAGCGGCCTTTGCAAACGGACTACTCATATATATTCCACATGGCCGAGAGTGCGTCATGGTATCAATTTTCGACACCGCGCGCTGATTGTTTCTCTTACCAGTGCTAGCTGGATCGATCGATCGAGTTGGCAGTGCGTCTTAAACTTCCGTTCGATCCACCACTGCCAGCTAGGGCACACTTCCTTTCGATCGATCGAGCGGGCAGTGCATACTTCCGTTGTCCACCACTGCCAGGTAGTACACTTCCGTTTGATCGGTCGAGCGGGCAGTGCATACTTCCGTTGTCCACCACTGCCAGCTAGTACACTTCCGTTTGATTGATCGAGCGGTCAGTGCATACTTCCGTTTGATCCACCACTGCCAGCTCGATCGTTCCGATCCACTTCCGTCCCCAATTTTCAAAGTCACTCTCACATAACTATACAGTAACCGAGCGGAAAGTTGTTACACATCAAAAATAAAAATAATAATAATAAAACAACAAAAATCGAAAAAACAAAGCTTGGTAGTTTTTAGTAACAAGTGTAAGTGCCATTTTGGAAAGTGAATAATAAGGTGCGTTCACTTGTATTGATGTTTTGTGCTAAACTTTAGTTGGTATCTGTAGTTTATTAATATTCATACAATGTCGGAGAATTGAAAGGACCAGATGATTTCGCGAAGAATACTGGACTTTATAGTTTCATATCAACAAAACTGTTAATTTTCGAGCATGTGTAAACACCACGTATCAACACTTACTAGAATCAAACACGAAAAATAGAAAAAATAGGGGTCGTATATTAGCTTTCATTGATTATGTCTCATTATGACCGAGCCTTCAGCCCAGATGTAATTTTGGCTCAGCTCATCCCCCTCCAAAAGCAAATGCTTAGTTACGCCACTGATCATGAGACAGAAACTGATTCAACGAGGAAGCCAGGTGCTATGGACGAAGCATCTCGGAAGATCAAACGTGCATTGGGAGCACGTACCTGGCTAACGGAACAAAGAGGACAGGGATTACCTTCTAAGACGGCGCCTTCTTCAATAAACTGTCAACAAACATTATGTTTGTGAAGCGCCTCTCTTTATGGTTATGAATTCTGTCTGTAGCTGTTCATTTCGTCCTCCTTTCTGGTAATCCTTTAACGTCTTTGTCACCCTATATCATGTTTGAAGAAGAAGAAGGACGACTTAGGCCAAGCATTAGCAGCCTTTCACCCCTTCCCAGAATAAACACGAGATAGCATGGGAAAGTTTCTCCATAGACTGGTCCCAGTATTTCGGAAAGTGTTTCTTTACTAGACTGGCTGCGTGGTGCGCCGGTTATGTTCTCACCTGCTGTGACCAATGTTGCAGGATCAGTTGGCATTTGTAGGTGCGCAAATGCGAGGGAGCAGTGTCAGTAGATTTACTGGCATGTTGAAGATCCCCTTCGGGGCGAAATTCCGCCACCCCGGCGTACAGTACAGTAGTTAATGGTAGCCTAATAATAATAATGCTATTATACGCAATATACTCGGTCCTTAAAAAATTGCAGAATTCTGGAAATTAAGAAATATATCGAAAAATAGAAAACTTATCAGAAACAATACGGAAGAGGAGATCGCTATTTTTGGACATATGTACAGGATGGATGACAGTAGGTTAACCAAGTAGATCGTCACATTCCTGTGGAACAAGAAGTCAACAACAACGTGGTACAAGAAGTCAAAAAGGATTTGGAAAGAAACAATATCAGAGAAGAAGTTACACCACAGAGAGATATTTTTAGGCAAAAAGTGCTAAAAATGGAAGGATTCCAAGGGAGGAAGGGAAAGATAACCGGCTCGAAAAGGTCCGAAGAAAGGAAGAAGAAACATAGTGAGATGATGAGGGAATACTGGAGGAAGAAGAAGAAGAAGAAGAAGGAACAGCAAAGGACAAACCATTGAAATTGGCTCGTGGTCCCTAGACGACCGAAACGTGAATAATAATAATGCTATTGGTTTAACGTCCCTTTTAAATACTGTGGCTTTTAGAGACGCCGAGGTGACGGAATCTTACCCCGTGCCAGAAAATCTGCTGACACGGTTCCTTCACCTTTAAGCACCCGCAAATGCAAACTGACAGCACCTGGATTTTAACTCGCTATCTTGGGCTCAGCAGGTGAGAACGGTACCGCTGTGCCTCGCAGTCAGCCAGTAGTTAAAGGGACGTAAGACCAATAACATCATTATTATTATTTCTTTATTGAACCGGCCACGATAGCCGATAGCGCTACCCCGCTAAACTCGTGAAAACTGGCATCGGGAGATAATGGATTCGAATCCCACCTCAGCCGTCCTGAAAATGGTTTTCATGGTTTCCCATTTTCACCACCAGGCGGTTCCTTTCAACAGGTCACCGACTGACCTCCCTCCAAAATCCTTACCCTGGCTCTTCCATAATTAGTATAGCCTACCCAAGTTAGCGGTCGCCTGTACAATCGGCCTGTCACCAATCCCCAGTTGTATTTGCTAGCAAAGTGTATTCGGCTCCCAGACACTGTCCTGGCGACGGTAGAAGAATGATTCCTCGCACAGCCCGTGGGTGAAGCCGAGCTGGCAGTTGGTTGGTTCTTAAGTTTAGGGGCTGCGACAACGCGGCTATGTAGCCCCGTGTACTTTGGGTGTGTGTAGAATCTGTCTGATAACCGGTGTTAATTGTGATGACTGTATTAGTGTGTGTTATCTGTTTGTTAATTTAAGTACTGCAACTAAGAATTTTTCAAATAGTTCCTACTTTTGCCACCAAGCGCCACCGTCAACGACTACTAGGCCAAGTTCAGAACTGAGCTACTAGACGCCGCCGCAGTCGGCTCTTGGCAATGAACATAGAAACCTAAGAGCGTTGTTTACGTTCTTAACCTATCCAATTTAGCTTCACACAGGTTCAATTAGTGGAAGGATCTTTAACATGCCATACATCTATGACATGGGACCGCCGGCTTTACTTCCCCTCCGAAGGAAGGCATACTGAGGGATTTTTAACGCTCTTAAACAATCCGACGGCTTCGGCCGGGTTTGAACCCGCTATGTTGGGCATAGAAGCTCAGCATGCTACCGACTACGCCACCGAAGCCGCCTCGAGCTGGCAGGATAGGATTTTTTTTTAAACTTTATTGAATTATAATTTATTCAAATTTCTGTGAATCGTAACTTTCAGTCGGTCGACACAAAATATTTTGAATACTGGAATATGCGAAAAATAACCTGAAATAAATTACATGAGATTAAGATACAGTTATTGGTTTTACGTCCCTTTTAACTACTGTGGCTTTTAGAGACGCTGGGGTGCCAGAATTTTGCCCCGAAGGGGATCTTTAACGTGCCAGTAAATCTTCTGACACGGCTCCCTCGCATTTGCGCACCCTCAAATTCCAGCTAACTGCGCCAGGATACGAACCTGCAACCTGGGACCTAAGAGATGGCATGTTTCGCTCGGCGAGAAAGCATCATCAGATCCAAATCTACAAGACAATTAGCTCTACAAAACACTACCAAACTTAGTGACATCTACACCCGTCAGAAAACTTAGAGTGTGTGTTTTGTTTTTGTTTTTGAATGACAGAGGCTTTTGTGGCATTATTAAAACTCAGCAAAACTTCTAGGAAATAGCTGTCTCTTGCACCAAGTCAGGCTCATCAGCGAACTTTTGGTGACCGTGCCTGGATCGCCGCAGGGGTAGTGAACTACGCGCTACGACCCCTTATATGAAGTGCATTTGTAATCCTTTACTGTGAGAGATGAGTGCTCTTGCAGTTTCTCTATTGCCTATCTTAATGGCGTTATTGTTTTAAATATCACTAATAATAATACACGCAAAGAACTACAGGAGATTCATCTTGAAACAGACAGAAGTTGAGAATATTTGTCGTAAATGTGGCAAGCATGGTGAAACCTTGGATCACATTATCGGTGGATGTCCAACTTTGGCAAATATGGACTATACTGAGCGCCACAATAATGTTGCTAAGATCGTTGACATGGAAGTGGCTAAAATTATTGGACTAGATGACTCCTCGCTTCCGTAGGCTATTATAAGTACCAACCTAAAGGTGTTTCGGACAATGGAACCCATATATTATTACTAGCAGGTACCCGCGGCTTCGTCCGCGATCAAGACAATGGGGTCGATGCATTATTGCTGATAAATGGTCTATTCTATTACAGCAATCGCGGCTATAGGTGGATCAATTCTAATTCTGAATATTCTGATAGGCCTACATACAGTATTGTTTGAACATTGTATCTTACTTCAAGTTTAGCAAGCCCTCACCAGATGTCAGAGTAGGACAGTGCTCGTAGCTCCACTGCCCTCGGTGGGGGGCAGCATTCCTGCTAGCTACTTCCCTGGCGGGAAGAGAGTAAGACAGTGAGTCTTTGAGTACGAGCGGTAACGGTCAGTTGCGTGATGTCAGACAATGGCGTAGTCGGTGTAACAAACACCTACATTGTGTTTCTTGTGTGTGTAAATATGTGTAGGGAGTGTTTTCTTATCGTGTATGACGTGTTTATGTAAGTTGTGTAAATATACTGTAGTAATAATTCCACAGAGATCCAGTGATATGAATCAGCTACCTTCCTCGTGTTCTATACATACAGTCCATTTCTATCCTCGTACTATCCTTAGCCAAACCTTGTATATATCTCCTCACCTCAAATCAACTCTTTTCATGGTCCTCGACGGGCCGGATGTCTGTGGAATCTTCGTTAATGTGATATTAGCACGTGTATTTTGGCGGGACTGAAGCATCATAGTAGCCATGTTGGCAAAGAATACTACTGTTTCCGATAGCAGTCATCTTGGCAAGGAATAAACGGCTTCCGATAGCAACCATCTCGGCAAGGAATACTACAGCTTCCGATGGCAGCCATGTTTGCCCCATCCACTTCGTATGTCGTCATCTTGGTTCCAGTCTACAGCAACCAGTAATCTCCTGTCAGCGCCGGAGTTTATACGACAGCCACGCAGACCAACTTCGATATTCTACACCGCAGCTTCAGTAAGTACATGCTCAGTTTCTGATTCCTATTATTTCCCACCATGGATTCCAAAGAAAAACAACTCCTTGTTAAGACTAGAGGCCTAGCGAAAGCCAGCATCACACGCGTGTATAACTTTGTGGTTAACTTCAAATCAGGATCAAGTATAAATGCAATTAAGGCCAGACTAGACGATCTACCCAGAATACGAGAAAAGTATGACAATGCGCAAGACAAGTTAGAACTGGAGGATGAAACTGAGGATCATAGTGAAGATCGTGACAGTTTCGAATTATTGTACTATGACGTAGTAGATAAAATAACAACATTGATAGAAGAGAGTGCAGAATCACGGTTGAGACAAGGCAACCATTCCGGAGGTACTACTCATTCACACTCTGGTCCATTCAAGAGAGAACTCGCACTGCCAACTATTAAATTGCCATCTTTTGGGGGTAACATTACTGATTTTCGACACTTTTCTGATACGTTTACCAGTCTGGTCATAAACAATGACTCACTTGAAGATATCCAAAGGTATCATTATTTGTTATCTTCACTTACAGGGGAAGCTCATGAACAAATTAAGAATCTTCCCATAACAACCACAAATTTCAAGATTGCATGGCAGACAGTCTGTCAAAGGTACAACAACCCTAAGCTCATTGCAACGTCTCACATTAAGAAACTTTTAAACCTTCCGTCTGTAAGCAAAGAGTCATCCACAGATATACGATCACTGTTAAATCAAGTTTCAAGTAATCTGAATGCAATTGAGGCACTTGAACTTGACATTCCTTTACATGAAATGCTCGTATCACAGTTGATTCTTCAACAAGTTGATGAGGTCAGCAGAAAACAATGGGAGCTGACGTCATCAAAATTGAAATTTGCAAGACTAGATGAATTATGTCGATTTTTAGAAGACAGATGCCATGCCCTTGAACTAACCAACTCAAATCAGACCTCCAAACCAGTGGTGTCTTCCCACCCACGACATGTTACTGACATCAAACACACTAAACCAGTAAGACAGGTTTATGTCTCTACTGGCAATAATTGTTTATTTTGTGATGGTGTTCATCCTCTATACAAATGTTTAGGTTTTTCTGGCAGCAGTATCCAACAACGTATGGACTTTGTCAAACAACATAAATTGTGTTCAAATTGTCTTAGGCCTGGACACATTGTTGGCAATTGTTCTTCGGGCTCCTGTTATTCATGCGGCCTGAAACATCACACCCTACTTCATCGACCCAATAAACCTGTCACGCGGAGGCAGCAGGAAGCCACACCTGCAAGACACAGCGGCACTGATGTCAACCAGCAACAATCGGTTTCAGCCACGTATTGTTCGATAAAGGCAAAACCTCAGACCCAGATACTACTCTCCACTGCTCTGGTTAAGGTACGTGATGGCTATGGAAAGCTGCAAACTTGTAGAGCGCTCCTAGACTCATGTAGCCAGGCACACTTCGTCACAAATGCCTGTGCAGAACGGCTCAGCTTACGGAAGGTTCGAAACCGAATACCAATACAAGGTATAAGCAACGCTACTACAGAATCTCGTCACAGTGCTACCGTTAATGTTCACTCCATGCACAGCGAATACCAAGTAGAAATTAACTGTGCTGTGTTGCCAAGAATTTCCGCTGATCTCCCAGGATCGTACATTGATTTCGCTGACTGGGGTATTCCCGAAGGGCTACCTCTAGCCGACTCGACGTTCAACCAACCTGGGCGAATTGACATGCTGATTGGTGCAGAGGTATTCTTTCAGCTTCTTCGACCGGAAAGACAAGTGAGACGAGGTGACTACCCTGTCCTCCAGAACACAGAATTCGGGTGGATTCTCGCAGGGCGTTTTCAGTTAGACAGAACGGCCGAAGCACCTTCGCAGACCGTACAGTCCTTCTTCACCACGAGTGACAATTCCCTTGACCATCTAGTTCAACGCTTCTGGGAATTAGAAGATATCAATCAGCCAATCAGATCAAAGGACGACCTGGAGTGTGAGAAACATTTTACTGCCAACACCAGGAGAGATGCTGACGGAAGATTCACGGTACAGCTTCCACTGCGTGAGGACTCTACAGAGCTTGGTGACTCGCTCCCATTGGCAATGTCGCGGCTTCATCATCTCGAGAGACGATTAAGTAGAAACACCCAACTCAAGAATGACTACGTGAACTTTCTGGAGGAATACGAAGCTCTGGGACACATGGAGGCTATCGACACGTCGCACCCTAATGAGCATAGCTATTACATGCCCCATCACCCAGTTATTAAAGAGGCAAGCTCTACCACGAAGACGAGGGTGGTGTTTGATGCTTCTGCCGCCACTACGAGCGGGAAATCACTCAACAACATACTCCGAATTGGGCCGACCATCCAGCAAGATATCTGGTCGATCATTACAAGATTCCGTACTCACCAAGTGTGCTTCACAGCAGACATTCGCCAGATGTATCGACAAGTAAATGTTGATAGTCGTGACTGCAACCTTCAGAGAATCGTATGGCGCCGATCGCCGGAGGAACACATAAGACACTACCGGCTAAAAACTGTCACGTACGGAACAGCTTCAGCACCCTTCCTCGCTACTAGGTGCCTTCAGCAGCTCGCCATTGAGGAGTCGCGCAACTTACCCAAGGCAGCAGAAGTTCTCCAGAGAGATTTCTATGTGGACGACTGCATGTCTGGGACGGAAACCCTCGAGGAAGCTCTGCGAACTCAAGAACAACTCATCGATCTCCTTCAAAGGGGAGGTTTCCAACTTCGAAAATGGTGCTCCAATCATCCACAACTACTCGAAGCTGTTCCTCCAGAATACAGAGAAGCCCAGCTGCCCCTTCAACTCGATAGCGGAAATAACGTTAAGACGTTAGGACTCTTGTGGCATCCTGCCAACGATCAGCTGCAGATTGTGAATGGTACCGGGATTACTAACTTCAACGGACCGGTTACAAAAAGAAAGGTACTTGCAGTCATAGCATCAATATACGATCCGTTGGGACTGATGGGTCCATTCATCATCTCCTGCAAGTATTTTCTGCAGCAACTCTGGCAACTTCGCTTAGGATGGGATGAGAACCTACCTAAAGAACTGCTTCAGCGCTGGGAACTTCTACACAATCAGCTGCCTCTTGTCAGCCAAATTCGTATCGACAGACTAGTGCTAACGAAGGGCATTGTCACTAACATTCAACTGCACGGTTTTTCAGACGCGTCTGAGAAAGGATACGGATGTTGCATTTACATAAGATCGGAAAACCAACAGGGTGAACGCATCACAAGGCTACTGTGCGCTAAATCAAAGGTCGCCCCACTAAAAAGGGTCTCCATTCCTCGTCTCGAGTTGTGTGGAGCACTGCTGCTAGCTCGTCTTCTCAAGAAGGTAACATCGGTGTTAAATTTGACCATTAGCAGCATCCATTTGTGGACAGATTCGACGATCGTTCTTTCATGGATTGCAGCATCACCCATACGGTGGAAAACGTTTATTGCCAACAGAGTTTCGGAGATTCAGGACAGCACATCGATTGCAGATTGGAAGCACGTCCCTTCAGGAGACAATCCTGTGGACCTGATTTCACGGGGACTCACTCCAGACGCCCTTATTGCTAAGTCACTTTGGTGGAATGGACCACCGTGGCTTGCGGAAAATACTCTATCATGGCCTAACTCAACCCCTTCTGTGGATACCCAGGACATCCCAGAACAGCGGAAAACTGTGTTCAGTCTCGTGGCGCTTCAACCTGAAGATGAGCTCGTGCAGCGATTCTCTAAACTTGCACGTCTGCAGAGAGTGACAGCTTACTGCCTCAGATTTGCAGCTAACGCCAAACTTCGTCATACGGAAAGGAAGACTGGTGAATTAGACCTTCAAGAGTTACGTTCAGGACTATATGCATGTATCAGGAACGTCCAAGCATCAGCATATGGTGCAGAGATTCATGCTATTCGTAGTACAAGGGCAATTAGTAAGAAGAGCAAGCTTATATCCCTTAATCCATTCCTCTGTGATCAAGGACTTCTTCGAGTTGGTGGCAGATTACAACAATCGGAGCTCCCTTTCAACCAACAACATCAAATAATCTTGCCCCCAAGTCACCATCTAACTAAATTGATAATCGAGAACGAACATCGACGAATGTTACATGCTGGGTGCCAACTGCTACTCTCCTCTCTTCGCCAGCAATACTGGATACCAAATGGAAGGAATACCATTCGGAAGATAATACACCATTGTCTCATCTGTCACAAGCTCAAGGCAAAAAATGCCCAGCAACTAATGGGTCAGTTGCCGAACTACAGAGCATCACCTGCCAATCCATTTGTTCACTGTGGGATTGATTACGCTGGCCCACTGTACATAAAATCAGGATCTCGTAAAAACAGCGCAAGAGTTAAATGTTACGTATCAATTTTTGTATGTATGGCTACTAGGGCTATTCACATGGAAATTGTTAGCAGCATGACTACCCAAGCCTTTCTTGCTGCTCTCAAACGCTTTATCTCACGACGAGGAAGACCTGCGCACATATATTCGGACAACGGCAGAAACTTCGTAGGCGCAGACAAGGAACTTCGGGAACTGCAGAGATTGTTCGACGAAGAACATCACCAACGAGAGATCTCAAATTTCGCTAGCACTGAAGGCATTCAGTGGCACTTCATTCCGCCACAGGCTCCACACTTTGGAGGTATTTGGGAGGCTGGCGTCAAGTCATTCAAACATCATCTTCGACGAGTGATGGGCACGGCATACCTTACCTTTGAAGAACTGGCAACACTCACAACACAAATCGAAGCATGTCTAAACTCTAGGCCTCTAGTCCCCCTAGCCGATGATCCCGACGACATAATGGCTATCACCCCAGGTCACTTTCTAATTGGAAGACCTATCACTACCCTTCCCGAACCAGATCTGAGTAATGTACGCCTCAATGTACTCTCTAGATGGCAGCAACTGCAACGGCAGCTCCAAGGATTCTGGAAGGCGTGGTCAGCAGACTACCTCTCCCACCTGCAGCAGAGGAGTAAATGGACATTACCAAGCAATAATGTGCAGCCAGGCACATTAGTGATCGTCAAAGAAGACAACGTCCCCCCACTGTGCTGGAAGCTCGCAGTGATCGATCAGGTCCACCCTGCCGCTGATGGACTTGTACGCGTCGCCACAATCCGTACTTCTACTGGAGTATTCAAAAGGCCAATTACAAAACTTTGTCCTCTTCCCACTTCTGAAGGCGACGATATCTGAACGTAGTGTGTCTTGTTTTGTATTCATCCTCATGTTTGTTTGTTTATTTTACATTGTGTTTGGAAAAAAGTGTTTAACCCTTTTTTGGCGGGCGGCATGTTTGAACATTGTATCTTACTTCAAGTTTAGCAAGCCCTCACCAGATGTCAGAGTAGGACAGTGCTCGTAGCTCCACTGCCCTCGGTGGGGGGCAGCATTCCTGCTAGCTACTTCCCTGGCGGGAAGAGAGTAAGACAGTGAGTCTTTGAGTACGAGCGGTAACGGTCAGTTGCGTGATGTCAGACAATGGCGTAGTCGGTGTAACAAACACCTACATTGTGTTTCTTGTGTGTGTAAATATGTGTAGGGAGTGTTTTCTTATCGTGTATGACGTGTTTATGTAAGTTGTGTAAATATACTGTAGTAATAATTCCACAGAGATCCAGTGATATGAATCAGCTACCTTCCTCGTGTTCTATACATACAGTCCATTTCTATCCTCGTACTATCCTTAGCCAAACCTTGTATATATCTCCTCACCTCAAATCAACTCTTTTCAAGTATGTTGATATGAGCAGCAAAGTGGGAATTTTATAGAGTTGTGAAAGTCTGCAGGGTTCGATGTTACATTATGTTAACACATTTTAAAATTACGTTTTTGGTTTTGCCATCTTCTGTTGAGACATAACGATTTTGTTGTCCGGATGCTCGCGAGCACGCCACATAAAGTTGCCCATGGGAAAAAATGGTTTTGTCTAAATGTACACGTGCTAATGTTAAGTGTGTGTCATTGCGCTTTGTTAAGGAAATTGCGAATATTGTTTGAAGAGGGAACTGCACTCTTGCACACTGGAATGGCGAATCTATCGGAATATGGGGAATTAAAAGTATTCTTACTTAAGCTATTCTGGATGTAATTTGGCCATACTTATTGATGATTTGAACGTCAACACATCGCTGTTAATAGACCTATAGTTAAATATCTCTCACCTTGGCCGCTGATGTACATTATGCAGTCTCTTCCAGTGTTACATCCCAGGGATTGAAATTCTCCAACCACCCTTTTGCCTCACATGCCTCTCTAAGTAATTAAAATTCCTGATTGTTGTTGTTTGAGTCTTCAGTTTTTTAACTGGTTTGATGCAGCACTCCATGTCTCCCTCTCCTGAGCTAATCGTTTCATCTCTACATAGCTACCACACCCTACATCCGAGGCAATCTGTTTAACCCTGGTTTACCCCTACAGTTCTAGTCCGCGACCCTCCCATCCAAAACTAAGCTTGCTATTCCTGGATGTCTTAATATGTATCCTACCCTCCTATCTCTTCTCTTCATTAGCAGTTGCCAGAAACATCTCTCCTCTCACACTCGTCATAATATCTCTTCATTTGTTACCCTATCTACCCATCTGATCATCATTCCCCTGTATCACCACATTTCAAAAGCTTCAATTCTCCTCTTTTCTGTTGCACCATTAGTCCATTAGTCCAACTCAGCAACTTTTCTAGGTTTAAGCAGTGCCTTGTGTGGGGATTCAATGGCCGTGAAAGACAAAATACCAACTTTATTGAAATAATTTTGCCCAATTCCTCAGTAAGAGTAATTAAGAACAAGATGTTCAGTAAAGAACATATAGCCTACTTTCTCCTAAATGCATGGGTATTGTTATAACTCTTTGTCCTTTTCAAGGAGTATAATTGAATGTTGGTTGTAGTAGCTTGTTGAAATACAACGTGCTATAGGGATATTAAACATGAATATGAATTGCCCTTTGCTAGTGCTACCTCTGTAAAAACATCATTCAATTCGGTTTCACCGTGTTTGAATTGATATGGGGAATGGATTTGCACACATACATGGCCACTATTTGCAAATTATTGGGCTGATGACCTTGTAGTTCAGTCATAAGATGGTTTCCACAAAAATGCATGTTGTTGCAAAATCTGGTAGAGATAAAATTATTAGGATGGTCGTAATTTGATTTAAGATTTTAACATTTGGGTGGCCGTCATTCCGTTTCCTTCAAGATGGCGGCGATATAAAACATGACACTGAGGTGCCCCTTGCTAGTGCTACCTCTGTACCAAATTTCGTTCAATTCGGTTTCACCGTGTTTGAATTGATAGGGGGAATCGATTTGCACACATACTGGCCACCCTCTGCAAACTATTGGGTTGATGATCTTGCAGTTTGGTCAGAATATGCTTCCCACATAATGATATGTTGTTACAAAATTTGGTAGAGACGAGATTATTAGGTTGGTCGTAATTACATTTTAGCTTTTAACATTTGGGTGGCTGCGATTACGTTTCCGTCAAGATGGCGGTGATATAAAACATGACACTGAGGTGCCCTTTGCTAGTGCTACCTCTGTACCAAATTTCGTTCCATTCGGTTTCACCGTGTTCGAATTAATGGGGGGAATCGATTTTCACAGAAAGATAGCCGCCATCCGCAAACTATTACGCTAATGACCTATTAATTTGGTCAAGGGATGCTTCCTCCATAAAGGTATGTTGTTGCAAAATTTGGTAGAGATCGGATGATTAGGTTAGGCGTAATTTGATTTAAGCTTTGATCATTTGTGTGGCCGCCCTTACGTTTCTGTCAAGATGGCGGCGATATAAAACATGACACTGTAGGTGTCGTTTGCTAGAGCTACCTTTGTACCAAATTTTGTTCAATTCGCGTTCACCGTGTTTAAATTGATAGGGGGGACAGACATTCAGAGTACACACACACTCACACACACGCACAGACTCACACATACTCATACACACACACAGACAGACACACTTTTTTTCGCCCTGTGTTGATCTCATTAGTCTACTTTCATTTTTTTGCAAAAAATCGAAAGTAGGCTAAAAAATAGTAATTAAAATGACACCCGGTAGAATACGACACATTCGACTGTGAATATGGGTTGCTGATCATGGTAAAAAACGAAAAAGAGCAGATCAAAATTGGCAAACAAAAATATTCAGTTAACAAAAAACAAAAGTATAAAGAAAATGAAAGCATACCGTGCAAAATAGAAAGCATCTTATCACTGTACATTAGAATAAAGATCTGAAAGCTCGCTTAAAATAACCAGCCCAAAGTGTATAAAATTAGACTCTAAATCACGATTGTATCGGACCCCAAAAGCCACCTCTATATATAAAATATATCTCATTATACGCGTATCAATGCGAGGATCAATGTTCGTGGTTAGAAGTGGGAACCTAACCCCGCGTTTTAAGGCCCTAAAACGAACGGTTTTCGATATATTGCCAGACAACTATCCCCGGTCTGCGAAATTTCAGCGGTTGCCATAGTAACGTTGATCTGTTTCTCAGAGGGAAACACAGTTATTTGGAAATATCTCCGAAATCGTTCATTTTAGGAACTTAAAAAGTGTGTTTCGGGGTCCCTACAGGACCTCCGAGTATTGTTTCTCGAATCTGGCGGCTTAAAATGAGCTAAATCCGAACTTTGTACCGACAGTCCTTGCTCAGTGTCAAAGGGCCGAAAAAAGTCACTTACAAATTGAATATTCAAAAACCGTTTCTTAGTGGGCCTCTACATACTCGGATCAACCAACATGCAAAATTTCAGCTTTCTAGGTCTAGTGGTTTGAGCCGTGCGTCGATGAGTCAATTTTGGATGGTCAATGCCAAAGGGCCGAAAAAAGTCACTTACAAATTGAATTTTCAAAAACCGTTTCTTAGTGAGCCTCTACATACTCGGATCAACCAACATGCAAAATTTCAGCTTTCTAGGTCTAGTGGTTTGAACCCTGCGGTGATGAGTCAATTTTGGATTATATATAATTGATGAGACTTTCCAAGTCGTTTTGCTTGTAGAAATATGGAAAATAGCTCTTTTTGCGCGTATCAATGCGAGGAGCAATGTTCGTGGTTTCCACCTCGCGTTTTAAGGCCCTAAAACGGACGGTTTTCGAGATATTGCCAGAAAACTATCCCCGGTGCGCGAAATTTCAGCGGTTGCCATAGTAACGTTGATCTTTTTCTCAGAGGGAAACACAGTTATTTGGGAATATCTCCGAAACCGTTCATTTTAGGAACTTAAAAAGTGTGTTTCGGGGTCCCTACAGGACCTCCGAGTATTGTTTCTCGAATCTGGCGGCTTAAAATGAGCTAAATCCGAACTTTGTACCGACTGTCCTTGCTCAGTGCCAAAGGGCCGAAAAAAGTCACTTACAAATTGAATATTCAAAAACCGTTTCTAGGTGGGCCTCTACATACTCGGATCAACAAACATGCAAAATTTCAGCTTTCTAGGTCTAGTGGTTTGAGCCCTGCGTCGATGAGTCAATTTTGGATGGTCAATGCCAAAGGGCCGAAAAAAGTCACTTACAAATTGAATTTAAAAAACCGTTTCTTAGTGAGCCTCTATATACTCGGATCAACCAACATGCAAAATTTCAGCTTTCTAGGTCTAGTGGTTTGATCCCTGCGGTGATGAGACAATTTTGGATTATATATAACTAGCAGGTACCCGCGGCATCGCTCGCGTCATAGTCGTGTCATATTGTTCTTCAATGAAATGCAGGTTTAACCCCGTTCACACCCCCTTAGAACTTGAATATCCAAAAATCCCTCCTTAGTAGACGTTTTCGACGCACAACAAACATAATCCCAAAATATCATTCTTCTAACTTTAATAGTTTTGGTTGGTCGAGGAGAGTGAATATCCAAAATTCCTTCCTTAGTAGACGTTTTTCTTCCAGAATTTCACCCCTCCCCATGAGCCCCTTAAATTGGATTTATGAAAATACGGTCGAACACCTATTTATTAAATTATTTATTTATGTATTTATTTATTTATTTATTATTATTAAGCTGATTGTTTTCCTCTGAGTTTCAAACTCCTCGCCTATGCCGTTTAGGAGATGCATGCTCCGTTATGAATCCTTCAACCCCCACTTTTCACCCCTTTACTCTTAATATACATTACATCGAAAAATCATGTGTCAGCTTATTTTTAATGATTGGTTTATATGCCAAGTATCACATCCCCAAATGAAACCACTCGTGAGATATTGTTATTCAATTAAATGCAGGTTTACCCCCTTAACACCCATTTAGAAGCTGAATATCCAAAAATCTTTCCTTAGTGGACGTTTTCGGCATACAATGAACATATCCCCAAAATTTCATGTTTCTAACTTCTATAATTTTGGCTGGGCGATGATGAGTGAGTGAGTCAATCAGGTCATTTTCTTTCAATTATTTTTACCAGAATTTTACCCCTCCCCATGGGCCCCTTAAATTGAATTTATGAAGAAACGCTCGAACACCTATTAACTTATTTTTTAAGCTGTCTTTTTCCCCTGAGTTTGATGAGTGAATGAGTTAGTCAGTCAGTTAGGACACTTTCTCTCCTTTTTTCGCAGAATTTCACCCCACACCATCGGCCCCTTAAGTTGAATTTATGAAAAAACGTTCGAACACCGATTTACTTAATTTTTAAGCTGATTTTTTCCGCTGAGTTTCAAACTTCTCACCTATGTCTTTCGAGAGATACACGCTCCGTTAGGAAACCTTCAACCTCCACTTTTCACCCCTTTCACCTTATAATGTACACCACATCGAAAAACCCTTAGACACATGTCTGCTTATTTTTAATGATTAGTTTATGTGCCGAGTATCACATCCACAAATGAAACCACTCGTGATATATTGTTATTCAATAAAATGCAGGTTCATCCCCCTTAAGACCCCTCTAGAACCTGAATATCCGAAAATCCTCCCTTACTGTACGGTTTTGACATACAACGAACATATCCCCAAAATGTCATGTTTCTAACTTCATTAATTTTGGCTGGGCGATGATGAGTGAGTGAGTGAGTGAGTCAGGACATTTTCTTTCATTTCATTTTCTCCAGAATTTCACCCCTCCCCATGAACCCCTTAAATTTGATTTATGAAAAAGAAACTGTCGAACACTTATTTACTTATTTTTAAGCAGCTTTCACTCCCTGAGATTGAAGAGTGAGTGAGTCAGTCAATCAGTTAGGACACTTTCTTTCCTGTCCCCCGCCCCCCCCCCCCCCCGAATTTCACCCCTTCCCATGGGCCCCTTAAATTGGATTTATGAAAAAAATAACGGTCAACACCTATTTACTTATCTTTTAGGCTGATGTTTTTCCGCTGAGTTCAAACTCCTCGCCTATGTCGTTTAGGAGATACACGCTCCGTTAGGAATTCTTCAACCCCCACTTTTCACCCCTTTCACCTCATAATATACACCACATCGAAAAACCCTCAGACACGTGTCTTCTTATTTTTAATGATCAGTTTATATGCCGAGTATCACATCCACAAATGAAACCAATCCGGAGTTATTGTTATTCAATGAAATGCAGGTCTTACCCCCTTAACACCCCTTTAGAACCTGAATATCTGAAAAACCTCCCTTAGTGGACGGTTTGGACATATAATGATCATATCCCCAAAATGTCTTGTTTCTAACTTCAATAATTTAGGCTGGGCGATGATGAGTGTTTCAGGACTTTGTATCTTTCAATTTTCTTTTTTCAGAATTTCACCCCTCCCCATGGGCCCCTTAAATTCGATTTATGAAAAAACGGTCAAACACCTATTTACTTATTTTTTAAGCTGATTTTTTTCCGCTGAGTTTCAAACTCCTCGCCTATGTCGTTTAAGAGATACACGCTCCGTTAGGAACCCTTCAACCCCCACTTTTCACCCCTTTCACCTCATAATATACACCACATCGAAAAACCCTCAGACACGTGTCTTCTTATTTTTAATGATACGTGTATATGCCGAGTATCACGTCCCTCAATGAAACCAAGCCGGAGATATTGCTATTCAATGAAATGCATGTGTACCCCCTTAAGACACCTTTAGAACCTGAATATCCAAAAATCCTTTCTTAGTGCGCATTTTCGACTTACCACGAACATATCCCCAAAATTTCATGTTTCTAACTTTAATAGTTTTGGCTGGGCGATGATGAGTCAGTCAGTCAGTCAGTCAGTCAGTCAGTCAGGACACTTGTTTTATATATAAGAGATAGATGAGACTTTCCAAGTCGATTTGCTTGTAGAAATATGGAAAATAGCTCTTTTTGCGCGCATCAATGCGAGGAGAAATGGTCGTGGTTCCACTTCTACGAAGTGGGAAACGAACCTCGCGTTTTAAGGCCCTAAAACGAACGGTTTTCGGGATATTGCCAGAAAACTATCCCCGGTCAGCGAAATTTCAGCGGTTGCCATAGTAACGTTGATCTGTTTCTCAGAGGGAAACACAGTTATTTTGATATATCTCCGAAACCGTTCATTTTAGGAACTTAAAAAGTGTGTTTCGGGGTCCCTTCAGGACCTTCGAGTATTGTTTCTCGAATCTGGCGGCTTAAAATGAGCTAAATCCGAACTTTGTACCGACTGTCCTTGCTCAGTGTCAAAGGGCCGAAAAAAGTCACTTACAAATTGAATATTCAAAAACCGTTTCTTAGTGGGCCTCTACATACTCGGATCAACCAACCTGCAAAATTTCAGTTTTTTATGTCTAGTGGTTTGAGCCCTGCGTCGATGAGTCAATTTTGGATGGTCAATGCCAAAGGGCCGAAAAAAGTCACTTACAAATTGAATTTTCAAAAACTGTTTCTTAGTGAGCCTCTATATACTCGGATCCACCAACATGCAAAATTTCATCTTTCTAGGTCTAGTAGTTTGATCCCTGCGGTGATGAGTCAATTTTGGATTATATATAATAGATACTAGGACAGAGAAATCCACACTGATAAAACCATCAAAGTCAACCGACCTAATATTTCTTCTCCTTACCCGGCCGAAGCCGTCGGATTTTTTAAGAGCGTTAAAATCCTTCAGTATGCCTCCCTTCGGAGGGGAAGCAAAACCAGCGGTCCCATGTCATAGATTTATGGCATGTTAAAGAACCTTCCACTAATTACACCTGTGTGAAGCTAAATTGTATAGGTTAAGAATGTAAACAACGCTCTTAGGTTCCTACGTTCGTTGCCAAGAGCCGACTGCGGTAGCGTCTAGCTAAGTTCTGAACCAGGCCTAGTGGTTGTTGACGGTGGCGATTGGCGGCAAAAGTAGGAACTATTTGATAAATTCAAAGTTGCAGTCCTTTCTTGAATTAAGGCAAGTAGTTCCGTGAAGAACTATACAGCCTATTTTCATATATCCTGCTCATGTTAATTGTCTCTATCAACATACAAAATTTCAGTTTAATTGCTGTAACAGATTCGTAGATATTGAGAACCGTCTAAATATCTCATATGGTCGCCAGGATGGATTTTTATTTTTGTACTATTACATTAAGATTATTGTGTACGTGTGGTATTCAAACTTCAATCGCATGATTAGAACACAAGAAGTAAAAACGAGATTTTAAAAGTACGCACACCAGCCATCTTGTGATTATGCAAACAATTGAAATAAATTACATGCCAGTATTAACGTGCAAAGTTTCTCGGCACTCGGATAGTTAATTCGCGAGAAACGTCCATTTAAATATTTATACATCGCGTCGCCGCCATGTTGGATTTGTGCTCACCAGGTTACTGAAAGTCCTATAAGTGAACAAAAGTTCATAGTCTCTATGAACATAAACAAATTCAGTTTGGTTGCTGTAAAAGATCCATAGATATTGAGAACCGTCTAAATATTTCGGAAGCTCGCCATTTAGGATTGTTATATGTATAGGCCGTAGAGTTATGTACCATTCAAGGACAAGTATTGCCTAGCTTCATTATTCAAACTTTCACTGCGATCGCATGATTACGACACAAGAATAAAAACTTAATTTTAAAATTTCGCACAGCCGCCATCTTGAGGTTATGTGAACAATTGAATTAAATTAGATTGCAGTGCATTACAATCTGCAGAATCATTTACTGTACCACATTTCACTGCGCTCAGAGAGTTAAATCACGAGAAAAGTCTATTAAAATATTTCAAATTCGCTTGGTCGCCATGTTCGTTTTGTACTTTACAGGTTTATGAAATATACATAGGTAAACTTGTATCAGTACCCTTTATTACCGTACAAAATTGCATGATGATATCTGTAATAGTTTCGGAGATATAGTATGTCAGTGAAATATTTCGCACAGCCGCCATTTTGAGGTTATGTAAACAATTGAACTAAACTAGACTCCAGTGCATTACAATGTGTATAAACATTTATTGTACCAAGTGTCATTACGTTTGAATAGTTAAATCGCGAGAAATGTCTATTTGAAAGTCTCAATTCCGCTTGACCGCCATGTTGGTTTTGTAGTCAGCAGGTTTTTGAAAGTCTCATAGGTGAACTTCTAGTAGTGCCCTTTATCACCGTACACAATTTCAGGGCGATATCGGTAATAGTTTCGGAGATATTGAATGCTAGTGAAATATTTCGCACAGCCGCCATGTTGGATTGGTGAGACGTAACAAAATTTGAAGGGCACGGTCGAGGTCGCCGGGAATAGTGCTATGAACTTACCGAGTTAAATTGAAATCGTTCGAGCCGTTTAGATTTTATTAGGGGGACACACGCACACACCTCACACACACACACACACACACACACACACACACGCACACACACACGGACAAAAGGTGATCTCATAAGCCTATTTTTTCAAAATTGAAAATAGGCTAAAAAACAAACACATACACACACTAATACAGCCATCACATTTAACACTGGTTATCAGACAGATTCTACACACGCCCGAAGTACATGGGGCTACATGACCGCGTTGTCGCAGCCCCTAAACTAAGGAACCAACCAACCAACCATTCTTCTCCTTGATAGGAGGAAGAACGAAGCTGTGATAATCGATATATCCGTACCACTCAGCCACAATCTTCAAACAGCCTATGCCCAAAGGGTTAATAAATATACCGAATTGGCCATTGAGGTAAAACAAAATGTGGAAGCTAAAGCAGGTGTACATCCGACCTGTCATTCTGTTTGCAACTGGAATTGTACAACCCTGATTCAACACGAAAGAGAGACTATTACAGTACTATGAATAGCCATGTTGGTAGTGATGGAGGACAAGGGGAAACTTATCTAAGGTGTCATGGATCCCAAATTCGTGCAAACAACTTTGACAACTGAAGTGTTTTTTCTTGTTGTTTGATAGACACCCGGAAACAGAGGGGAAGTGGAAAGGAATTGTTCATTCTTAAAGGCGTCAACTAGAGCAGAGAATTGATGGGAACTGCGTTCAGCTCATTAGTGATGTCGAGAATCGATCTTCTCAGCAGGTAGGGAGCCCGACAATTGCGAGTATTAGGAGCGTAAACCACAAAAACGGACTTTTGTTGCTGCTGATGACAGCTGCAAGAGAAGCAAGCAGCCCCCTCATAATCCGTGCGCTGTTACCGCCTCTCACTCATTATAATTGCTAATGGCTACAACTAATTACATTCCCCTAAGCTGCTTATCCGGCCCGGCCCGTTCATTCCTTACTTAAACAGTTTGAGAAAAGAAGAAACGGAGCACGTCAATGATGATGCAATCTTTGTCTTCCACAGCTTAAAGCGGCGCTATAAACACGTTTGGATGTCAAACTGTGTTAGGAGAGAACCTACACACAACACTACCACCACGACGGATTTAAGCACATCAGCTGATGGGTGACGTGTAGAGAAATCAGGTAAGCCCCCAGGGTCTCACAAGTAGTTGTTGTTTCAATTGAGGGGCTTGGGCAACGTGGCCATGCAGCCCCGTGTACTTGGGTGTGTATAAACAAACAAACAAACAAACAAACAAACAAACAAACAAACAAACAAACAAATAAATAAATAAATACATAGAATAATTAATTAATTAACAAATGAGTAAAATAAAAATTCTGATAACCTATGTTATTGCGGTTTCTGTAGTAGAGCGAGTGTGTGTTTGTATTTGTAAGTAAGGTGAGAATTGAGAAGAAGGCAGCCGTGGCCTTAAGTTAGAGACCATCCAGGCGTTTGCCTTGAGTAGTTGGTTGGTTGGTTCTTAAGATTAGAGGCTGCGACAACGCGGTCATGTAGCCCCGTGTACTTTGGGTGTGTGTAGAATCTGTCTGATAACCGGTGTTAATTTTGATGACCGCAGCGGCTCTTGGCAACGAACGTAGAAACCTAAGAGCGTTGTTTACATTCTTAACCTATCCAATTTAGTGTGTGTTATCTGTTTTTTTAAATTTAAGTACAGACTGCAACTTAGAATTTTTCAAATAGTTCCTACTTTTGCCGCCAAGCGCCACCGTCAACGGCTACTAGGCCAAGTTCCGAACTTAGCTACTAAACGCCACCGCAGCGGCTCTTTGCAACGAACGTAGAAACCTAAGAGCGTTGTTTACATTCTTAACCTATCCAATTTAGCTTCACACAGGTGTAATTAGTGGAAGGTTCTTTAATATGCCATAAATCTATGACATGGGACCGCCGGCTTTACTTCCCCTCCGAAGGAAGGCATTCTGAGGGATTTTTAACGCTCTTAAAAATCCGACGGCTTCGGCCGAGTTTGAACCCGCTATCTTGGGCATAGAAGCTCAGCTTGCTACCGACTACGCCACCGCAGCCGCTTGCCTTGAGTAGAAGTGGGAAGAAAGTCACGCAAAACCACTTCCAAGATGACTGAGGTAGGAATCGAGCCAGCCTCTTTCAGCTTTGCCTCACGAGGCCGAGTTCCAGCCCTCTGTCTTCGCAGAGCCGGAAATTGAACCTGGGCCTCCATGGTGACAGCCAAGAATGCAAGCCACTACGCAACGAGGTTGACCGTGCAACTAGTGGGACGTGCATTGGTGACTATGGGATCCCAGCATAGTCCGGCATTGCATCCACTTACTTGTGTTGGGCTCCTTTCTGTCTTTTTATGTCGACCTCCCTTGGTCACCTCTTGTTCTCTTCCACCCTGACAGTATTGGGGTATTCGAGGCATAGGGCGTCTTTAATTTTCCTGCCTAAATTGGCATTTGTCCTTTCTTTCCTGATACTCTCTTACTTCTAGGGGTCAGACCTCATCTTGTTTTCTCTTTTCAAGGTCTCCTGCCTCATGTAAATGACCCAAAAAGAGGCACGATGTGCGAAGTTCCATTGGCTGAGACTGAGACATTGGCAAACAAGTCACATTTTGCTCCAGCCTGCGCCAAGAGATAAATGCTGCGTTCATAGAGAGCTGGCAACAGGCTCTGATGTTTATTTTTAACAAATATATACATTAGTCTGAAGCAAAAGCATTAACCATAATGATTAATATGTTTAATCTATATATTGTTACGGCTGGGAGTTTGTTTTGTCGCCTCGCCGCGTTGAGTCACAGCTGCCTCCAGGCTGTGTGTGCTCTGCCTCAGTATATTACGTGCGCGTTACGCAACGGGCTGCGAAGTGAAAGGGACGGTCCAGAAAGTTCGTGACCCAGCCAGTGAAGGAAATCTCTAGAAGCCGTGTGTCCTGGACGATTCTAGAATTCATTGAGTCACCAGCCTGCTATATAAGCGGCCTCAAAGTGAGGGGACTGAGTTTTTCCGTGGGTGTGTGTTTTTGAGCGAGTGCGACAGAAGTGTGGTGACGAAGTGCAGTGCGAGTTACGAAATCCAGTGACATTGTTTCCCCAGCTTGTGGACAGCGAAACAGCGGGTAGCGGATTATCGTAAGTAACTGGAGTTGGTGTACATAAGGGAGAGGAGCCGGTAGTTTCTGTCAAGGGCACCGTACTCATTAAGACGGTTTAACTTCTGTGGTTTGTTGACAAGTGAAAGGGCCAAGAGCGCTCAAGGAAGAGACTTGAGGAAACTGGAGTAAGGTTCCAATTGCTTGTATTTGCTGATGAGTAATGTACCTCTTCCTGCAAGCAATAAAGCTAACTTCTCTTTAAAGCAGTAATTGGTGTTGTGTTTTCTACCCTCCGTAATCCAGTTAACAAAAGTGCCACAAGGGGGTGGCACGTAACAATATTAAAAACACAAAGGTGACTTGTGTTACCACGAGATTGAGAAAACGTCTTAACCGATTGACTTCGTAATGCATTCTAACGAGAGATCTTGGCATGTAGATTTGCGGAGTGTCTTTAAAAGGAAAATATATGTTAGGGTAGGTTTTTAAATTATTAAAGAAAATTATAATATTTACCGCTCCCGCGCATGCGCACAATGGCTCTATTCCACCTGAGAAATGGCGGATCCTGCCGCGTGTTACTGAGATCTTTGTTTATGAGATTCAAAAAGGGGGGAAATATTGTTGTGGCTCTATGGCTCAAACTTTTAGAGTGAGTAGGCTATATGTGGAGGTAAATCACTTAATGGGGAGAGAGCTATAATCCTTCGACTTGATTTATCATCTTTCGATAAAACACCTCAATTTTCCAATTTCCAATTCACTTGGCGTACTTGATCACAATCAATGAAGCTCAAGGGGAAACTCTGGAACGTGTAGATCTCTATTTGCCTCATCAAGGTTTCAGTCATATGTTGCTAAGCCGATCTTTCGACGCCCTTAAAGTTGCAACAGTGTCAAAAAGTAATCGTTCAAAACATGCATACTGTATAAGAGAATCCTTCTGTAAATATATTCGCCATGACCGTCATGTTTTGACGGGTATCAACTAGTATTGTATTAACTTTGTATTAATTAAATTTACTAGGAACACCTGTTAATACTATAATGTTATAACATGTTTTCAACCCTTCAAAGGGGTCTTCGTCAGCTTGGATCACTTTGTTCTAACTTACTGTACACTAAATATGACATTTTTTTAAACCATAAAACATTATATTAAATAAAACTTAACTAAGGATAACAATTTTGAATTAAAAATTCTAATTTAAAAAAGGACGTTCTTATAAAAACAATTTATAAAAGCTGTTATTCATGTATTGAACTCAAAGAAGGTAATTTGTATGAAAACAATATTAGATATACTGCGCTAAAAAATTGATTAATCTTAGAGTTAAGTTTCACTTCCGTAGAGTGCCACACTCCTGACAAAGCTTTAAAAATGACTTCCAAATACCTAATTCTATATTCGATGACAACAGATTGCTTTCCGGTAGAAATGCTTTCCTTGCCTGTGCAAACCTACTTCTTATATCCTCTATGCTTCGTCCTTCATTTGTTATTTTGCTTCCTAACTAACAGAAGTCTTGGTTGGTTGGTTCCTTAATTTAGGGGCTGCAACAACGAGGTCATGTAGCCCGGTGTACTTTGGGTGTGTGTAGAATCTGTCTGATACCCGGTGTTAATTGTGATGGCTGTATTAGTGTGTGTTATCTGTAATTCAGGTGAGGACTGCAGACATTCAATTTTCAAGTAGTTCCTACTTTAGCTACCAAATGCTGCCGTCCACGACACCTAGCTTGCGGACTTGGCTACTAGATTCCATCGCAGTCAGCACCTGGCGGCGATCGTTGCATGTAATATAGCGTTATCAATTCTAACCTACACATTTTGGCTTCACACAAGTGTAGTAAGTGGGAGGTTCTTTTTCATGCCATAAATCTATGATATTGGACCGCCGGCTTTACTTCCCCTCCGAAGGAAGGCATGCTGAGGGATTTTTAACGTTCTTACTTTCGCCGGGTTTTAACAGATGTCCCCTACTTCCATTAGCTTTTCACCTGCCAATTTGACGTCCATAGGAGTTTTTGATTTCTCTTGGCTGCATTCCAATATTTTTTTTTTTCACTTTTATTAATTTTCATCACGAATTCTTTCCTCAAGACAGGGTCTATAGGCCTACCATTTTAAAAACTCATTCAAATCCTCTGGTGTGTCGGCTAAGATTCCATCTGCAAATCTCAATGTTGAAATTAATTCTCCTTGAATCTATACTCCTACTTTGAATTGTTCTCGAATTTGTTTCTTTGCTTGTTCAAGTTAGTTAGTTATTGTTGTTTTAAGGGGGCGGAACTACGAGGTCATCTGCCCCTCTGCTTGTTCAATGTAGGCCTACTCAGTGATATGAACTTATTCATTTTAAAAGTTTCCTTATTGACTTTTAAACTAATAGAAATACCAATGAGTATTTAATAATATTATTACGCCTTTGACAGAAGCCTCCGTGGCTTAGGCGGCACCACGCCGGCCTCTCACCGCTGGGTCCGTGGTTCAAATCCCGGTCACTCCATGTGAGATCTGTGCTGGACAAAACGGAGGCAGACAGGGTTTTCTCCGGGTACTCCGGTTTTCCCTGTCAAAATTTCATTCCAGCAACTCTCTCCACTATCATTTCATTTCATCTGTCATTCATTTAATCATTGCCCTAGAGGAGTGCGACAGGCCTTGGCAGCCGGCACAGTTCATATCCTCGCCGCTAGATGGGGGCTTCATTCATTCCATTCCTGACCCGGTCGGAGACTGGAAGCAGGCTGTGGATTTTCATTTTCATTACGCCTTTGACAATACAATTGAATTAATTGAATATACTAGTTTCGGCCACATTATGGCCAACCTTAGTAATTGTTTTTTTAAGAAGCCATTATAATTGCGAGCAAAGTTGAATATTATACTTGGATTTTTACCTTTGAGGAATTAATTTAAAACAAGTAGTTCCGTGAAGAACTATACAGCCTATTTTCATATATCCTACTTTTGTTAATTGCCTCTATCTACACACAAAATTTCAGTTTGATTGCTGTAATAGATTCGTAGATATTGAGAACCGACTAAATATTTCGGATGGTCGCCATGTTGGATTTAATATATGTAGGGCCTAGAGTTATGTACTGTTACATGAAGATTATTGTGTACGTGTAGCATTCAAACTTCAATCGCATGATTAGGACACAAGAAGTAACAAGGAGATTTTAAAATTTCGCACAGCTGCCATCTTGTGGTTATGGAAACAATTGAAATAAATTAGATGCCAGTGGCTTAACATTCGTATAAGGATTTACTGTACCAAGTTTCACTGCACTCGGATGGTTAAATTGCGAGAAACGTCCATGTGAATATGTATACTTCGCGTCGCCGCTACGTTGGATTTGTGATCACCAGGTTATTTAAAGTCCTATAGGTGAACTTAAGTTCATAGCCCCTACGAACATAAAAAATCAGTTTGATTGCTATAATAGATTCATAGATATTCAGAGCCGTCTAAATATTTCGGATGTTCGCCATGTTGGATTGTTAAATGTATAGGCCATAGAGTCATGTACCATTAAAGGAAAATTATTGCGTAGGTTCATTCATCAAACTTTCACTTCGATGACTACGACATAAGAAATAAAAACTTAATTTTAAAATTCGCAAAGCCGCCATCATGAGGTTATGTAAACAATTGAACTAAATTAGATACCAGTGCATTACAATGTGTATAAACATTTCCTGTACCAGATTTCATTGCGTTTGGAACATTAAATCGCGAGAAAGGTCTATTTAAAATTTTCAAAATATGTATAAACATATACTGTACCAAATTTTATTGCGTTTGGTTGGTTAAATCGCGAGAAATGTCTATTTAAAAGTCGCAAATTCACGTGGCCGCCATGTTGGTTTTGTAGTTACCAGTTTTTCAAAAGTCACATAGGTTAACATCTAGTAGTTCCCTTTATCACCGTACAAAATTCCAGGGTGATATTGGGAATAGTTTCGGAGATATTGAATGCTGGTGAAATATTTCGCACAGCCGCCATGTTGGATTGGTGAGACGTAACAAAATTAGAAGGGCACTGTCGGGGTCGTCCGGAATAGTGCTATGAACTTACCGAGTTTCATTGTAATCGCTCAGGCCGTTTAGAAGTTATTAGGGACACACACACACACCCACACCTCACACACACCCACACACACACGCACACACACACACGCACACACACACGGACAAAAGGTGATCTCATCAGCCTATTTTTTTTTAATTGAAAATAGGCTGAAAATATAGCAAAATAGCCTAGTTAAAAGTCGCCTCCGTGGTAGAGTGGTCAGCATGATTAGCTGCCATCCCGGAGGTCCGAGTTTCGATTCCCGTCTCTGCCATGAAATTTGAAGAAAGGTATGAGGACTGAAACTGGGTCTACTCAGCCTCGGGTAGTCCAAATGAGTAGAGGGGGTTCGATTCCCTCCTAGGAAAGTGGTTTTCCGTGGTTTCCCCAGTTGGTCTTCGGGTAAATGCAGGGATGGTACTTACCGTAAGGCCACGGCCGCCTTCTTCCCTCTTCCTTGCCTATCCCTTCCACTATTCTCATCCCTTCATAAGGCCCAGTTTGCTTTGCAGTGAGGCCGCCTGGGCGATGTGGTAGTCACCCCTCCCAAGCTCCAGGACACTGCCCTCAGTGGCGGTAGAGGTGGGATCCCTCGCTTAGTCCGTGGGCAAATACAAACCTGGAGGGTAAAACGATAACGGAAAATGTAAATAGTTAAAGAATCAGATCTGTAACAATTATGGGCCTTAAATTGATAACATAAAATGATTTAGTGAAAATGACATCTAAACAGTTGGTTATTGTAAATTAAGCTAAAAATCTAAGAGCAGTATAATAATCAACTACTGCGCTACTGAGTTTTAATTCTCTGACCGTAAAACCCAATATACCATCTTTTAGGAAGCCTTCATAGGGAGGTTATGACTGCTTGAGCCTTTAGTTCTCGCAGTAAAGAGACGCAGGTACGCTTATTAAAAAGGGAGGTAGCGCGCCGTTCGCTACTTCTGTGGGGGTTCGGGCGTGGACACCAAGAGCGCGCTGATGAGCCAGCTTGGTGTCCTAGGCGAAACCCCACATAAGACACGGCACAAACCTAGAAAAAATGCTGAGTTATAATTATTTGGCCGTGAAAGCCGATATACAATCAACTACGGTACTAGAATTAATTGAAAATGAAAATCCACAGCCTGCTTCCAGTCTCCGACCGGGTCAGGAATGGAATGAATGAAGCCCCCAACTAGCGGCGAGGATATGAACTGTGCCGGCTGCCGAGGCCTGACGCACTCCTCTGGGGCAATGATTAAATGAATGACAGATGAAATGAAATGATAGTGGAGAGTGTTGCTGGAATGACATTTTGACAGGGAAAACCGGAGTACCCGGAGAAAAACCTGTCTGCCTCCGTTTTGTCCAGCACAGATCTCACATGGAGTGCCCGGGATTTGAACCACGGACCCAGTGGTGAGAGGCCGGCGTGCTGCCGCCTAAGCCACGGAGGCCTACTACTAGAATTAATTAAGGTTATTAATTCAATTTTATTGACATAAGGAGTAATTAAATGATTAAATACGGTACTCTTTGGGATTTCTGTTTTTTAAATGTAGATTAATTGCTTGTTTAATAAATATTAATAAACTACAGTTTCAAACTAAAGCTTAACTTAAAACAGTAATACAAGTAAACACACAATATTATTCACTTTGCACAATGACACTTACACTCGGATACTTACAGAATGGCAACTAACATCATCCCTCCCTATATTATTCTGCTAAAGTCCCATTCCAGTTTTGTACCGAAAATCAGGTCCCATTAACAACAACCTACACATATGTGGTACCTACAGGTTCAGCATAACCCAATGCGTAAGCGAAACGCACTTACTCTTTAAATGCCTGACAATTAAATAAATACCTTAAAACATGTATATTTACAATGAAATAATGAAAGAATGCAACACGGTAACCATGGTAACAGAATCTCACAGGTCCATCTATTTCTGCCAAACGCAACGCAATTCCAATTATTTATTACATTACTGTGAAAGATTTCAGACGGTTATAAGGTTATCACTGAACCAAATTGAGATGTAAAATTCATCAATACATACAGTATAATGCGCTTAAGGGGGTCAAGGGGCACTCTAGATTTTTTCACGCAATTTTCACGTATGAGTGTGGTACGAAAGGTCTTTTTAACCCGACTATAAAGGGTCTCCGAAAACCACATTTAAAGGCCCTTAAATTAACAGTGTCTGTGATATTCCCAGAAAACTAACTTCGCTCTGATATACCTATGAAGGAATGACAAACCCCTAACCACTGCACCAGTAACTGAATTGATAAAGTCTGATTATCCACTCCAAGGATAAATCAGTCATAGCAATGATGATTGAGATTTTGCTAAGTGTACTCTTTACAACTAGAATATTTGCGGGCGAAGCCTCGACGGATAATGCTAGTATATATTATTTCAGTAGTATAGATCCCTCCTGCGGCGCTCACAAGCGACCGATCGTGACAAATGAGCATTCAAATGAAGTAAAATACACATTAGCAGTGATTTTTTGTTGTCGTGTGACCTCCTGAGAGGCCGAGTGCAGGTCTTTCTATTCGACGCCCGTGGGCGACCTGCGCGTCGGGATGAGAGATGGAATGGATGAAGATGAATGAAACTGGGCAAGGATGTGGAAGGAATCGGCCGTGGCCTGTCGGAAGGTACTGTCCCAGCATTTGCCTGGTGTTGAAAATGGGAAACCACGGAAAACCATTTCAAGGACAGCCGACGGTGGGGCTCGAACCCACGCGTCCACCGAGTCAGCAGAGAGTTTGGCCCCATGGTCTAACGCAGCGCTTTAGCCAGCGTAGCCACTGCTGTCGGTATTAGCAGTGATGAATTGCACTCTAATTTCATAAATTTCTGTAATTTCTTTAAAAAATGACTTTCAAAGAAACGCACGAAGTATGCGATTTGCAGATACTGTTGCTGTAGGAAAATGCGCTCCCTAATTGCTGTCCACTTCAGATTTTGGCCGCTGTGACGCCTGTTTCATGTCATTTTAACAATCTGAGGTATTTCCTTTGCATGGATTTCAGAAACAGTAAATCAAAGGAATGAGTAGAACTCAAATTGTATAATTTCATAAATATCGAATAACCGGTAATTGTTATGATGATCCAATTATCAGTGATTGCCTTCTTAAGTTAGGGAACGTAGAACTTGAAGTTCTAACTGAAATGTAAATAGTGTTCTATAATAATTTGGTTGAAATAAAAACGTAACAACCTTTCTCCTTAGGTCTCTCATTATAAATCTATTGGGGAAAGTGTGGTTTATGAACATGAGAGATTTCTCGCACGGGTCTCCTAGCGTTTTGTATTTTTGGAAAGGAATGATGAACGATACATCTCACTTCCACCCCTCTGGGTAACAGAGCAGCTGACCATTTTGCTCTTTCAGGAAGTGTTAAGTTAGGGTAACACTATAAATGTTACACGAGTGAAAAGAAATTCTTTCAAACATAATCAAATCATTCGTCATCAATCCGAAAATAGGTTTTATTTAAAATTGAAAACTTAGTCCAATTTCATATTTTTATTATTGGGCGCTAAGGTGGAGGGGTTGATACTCCTGCCCCCTCCCCCCAAACACCCCCTAGCCCACAACCCCACCCCCGTAGTTACGTCACTGCACTAGACAAACACACACTGACCCCCGATCTGACAGTAGACTAAAAACCGGATACTAAGTACATAAACGATCAGGAAAGGAATGAATTGGCGAGCTACATAATAATGGAGTAAGATCGGTGGATTCATTCAAAGTTCCATAAAAGTTGTGGAACTGAAGGAAACGTTACCTCAATCACAGTAGCTAAAAGGGTGTGAGCATAAAAAGACGATTGTATTTCTAAGCCCACTTAAACCGCAGAGTTTGTCAGTGTAACAACCAAGGGCCGGAAGTTTCAAAGAGCCTCTGTGTGTGTGTCACTCGATATGAGGGTCTGAGCATCCCCGCGGAGTCAAGATTGTGTCGGCGAATGGAGACTGTATTCCCATGTCGCTCTGTTTGACCAAGAAACTGGATACCAATAGGCCTACATCTGTGGTACTGGCAACTCGAGCTATCTGATGTGCCATCTAGCGGTGAAAATAAGAATCTTACTTAGTAGGATAAATTTACCACGTGGTAACAGTTTGTATTGTTTCTTGTATGGGTGAACAGAGCGTATTAATTTGTTAGTGTATTTATACACAATTAATAATAATAATAATAATAATAATAATAATAATAATAATATCGTATGGCCTCATGTGCAGGGTGCAAGCTTTGTTATTTGACACCCAGAGGGCAGCTTGCATGTGGAATTTTGTTGTTCCTTGAAGCACTGTGAAAGTCAAGGAGGTTAGATATCTAAGCTCCTTGACACTATAGCGCTTTCTAGTAGAGAGATGGGGAACTTTGTGTTGGCGGGAAATCCCGAGATTAATTTTGCCATTATGAACACGGCCTACTGAATTCAAATGGGTTATTTGACATGCCAACATCGTATGACATGCGTGTCGTAATTTTTGCCGCCTTTCAAAAATCACTTGCCACGGCCAGGAGCGAACTTTGGGGTTAGTAGTCTGACACGATAACCACTCACCCACCGTGGCAAGCTTACTCAATAAATGAAATGATAATAATTATAATGTTATTGGTTTACGTCCCTATTAACTACCGTGGCTTTTAGAGGTGCCGGAGTGTCAGAATTTAGCCCCGAAGTGGATTTTTAACATGCCAGTAAATTTACTGATATAGCTCCCTTGCATTTGCGTACCCTCAAATGCCATCTGACTGCGCCAGGATACGAACCTGCAACCTTGGGCCCATCAAGCGAGAACGTTACCACTCAGCCACGCAGCCAGTCACAATTAACGAGTTTTACTCATTCTTAGAATACAAACTTAGTAAAAACAGAGAATATTGCTCAGTTTACAGATATAAGTTTTCATTATATTCCAAAAGGTGCACATAGCAATGGCCGAAAGGTGACGATAACGAATAAATACGGAGAGCAGAAATGAGTAGAATACAGTTTGTGTGGACGATGGGGAAGAGTCTAGACACTTAAAGTACCCTAATAATAGTCTAATAATAATTGCAGGCAATAACCGCAAGAACCGGACTCCAATATCATTTGAAAAGACGCAGTTTATGGAAGGCACTAAATCAAGATTTGACAATCGTCCACTAATCACCAAATACGGAGTATTTTTCCAAGTAGACAAATTTAAGTATCTAGGCGAAATTATTCAGCCAACAGGGTTAAATCAGGAAGCTAACAAAGAAAAACTGCTAAATTACAAAGGGCTTACAAAATCTCATGGAACAGATACAACAAAAGATGTATCTCAAAGAATGCAACATTACGACACTACAACACACTCATCAAACCATAGGCACTGTATGCATCCGATACACAGACAATTGGGGGCAGGTCACAAATGAAAAGCATCGAGAAACAAGAGAGGAAAATTCTCAGAAAAATCCTAGGACCAAAGTTCGAAAATGGAATTTGGATGAAAAAGAAACCACATTAATTTTATCAATCCGCAGAAAAAATCGCAGATACTATCAGAAAACGACGATTAAAATTCTACGGACCCCTTCACAGAATGGATAATGACAGGCTGACAAATAGAATTATAAATCTAACGCTAATCCTGAAAATCCGCAACAATGGTTAACAGAAATACATGAAGATCTACAAGAAATGGGTATTGCTGAGAAAACTATTTCAGATAGAGTAAAATTTAGAAGCCTAGTAAACAAACATAAATTTGCAGAGAAACCTAAAAGGAAAAAAATGACGAGCCTTACAGTAGTCGCATATGATGTGTAACATCTGACATAGAAGAAACCTCACGTGAAATTTTTTATACACCGGTATTTTATACTATTATTGGCACAAATATTAATCTATTGTAAAAGGGAGTGTTTTACAGATATTGTAGTTTATAATACGGAACTCATTTTATTAGATGATTTGTAGCTTCCACCAGCACTAGCCTAAATAAAGAATACGATATGGATCAACTAGATGAATAGACGCGACACCGCTCATAACCTTAAATTCTTCATAAACAGGTCCTCTTCATTCACAGACCAACACGTAATTTCATATGGATTCTGTTAAAATGAGTCATATTGATATGATAAATATCGTTTAAAATGATAATCTGGTCGCAAAAATGTTGTGCACAAGATGGTGACTTATTTCCACGTTCCAATAATACAGAATTACGGAATTAAGTTTCATTTATATTTTGTTTGTTTCGATAATGCTCCTGCGTGAAATTGAGTTTAAAATGCCTTATGAATAGGCCCTGTTGTGAGTAAAGGGAATGTATTCAGTAATAGTTCATGAAGGCTTGATCAATTCTCGTTTAACCACAACGATTATATTATATTGATGACTGCATTACCGTTATGTGGGTTAATATTTGAATAGCCATTGTGCAGAAACATAATTCCGGCAATGCCGACTACTTACAATGTTTAATATTAAGGCATTTTACCATTTAAATACTGATACGAAGACTTCGAACATGTACCATGCCATTTGTTTCAATCACTTGACACCAGAGTTCGCATGAGCGTTTTCCGTTCAGTATGTCATATACATTCCACATGGCCGAGAGTACGTCATGGTATCAATTTCGGACACCGCGCGCTCATTGTTTCTCGTACCACTGCCAGCTGGGTCTTACCACTGCCCGCTGGATCGATCGATCGAGCGGGCAGTGCATACTTCCGTTTTCCACCACTGCCAGCTAGTATATTTCCGTTCGATCGATCGAGTGGGCAGTGCATACTTCCGTTTTCCACCACTGCCAGCTAGTACACTTCCGTTCGATTGATCAAGCGGGCAGTGCATACTTCCGTTTTCCACCACTGCCAGCTAGTATATTTCCGTTCTATCGATCGAGTGGGCAGTGCATATTTCCGTTTGATCCACCACTGCCAGCTTGATCGTTCCAATCCACTTCCATCCCCAATTTTCAAAATCACTCCCACAAAACTATCCAGCAACCGAGCGGAATGATGTTACACATCAAAAATATAGGCTGGACAGAAGCACGCAGAAAGGAACACAGTGAACGAATGAAGAGATATTGGGAAGAAAAGTAGAAGGAACATGGCAGAATAAGTTCAAGCGCGCTCCGTAGTTCGGCATAACAATTTAATATAATAATAATAATAACATTAATGGATAATAGGCCCTAATTACCTGCGACAGTAATGAAGCACTGCGAAAACATGTTTGCAACATTCTGATGCGCCTGCCTTACATGAACATTGAAACTGCTCCTTTCAATCTCTCCTGTAACCATGTGAGGCGGAGCAGCGACTTCTGGAACACAAGAGCGTAAATTGACCAAACATTTTCATTATGGTGTAATCTTCAACATAACTTTCTTGACAAATAACAATTCTACCCCTTCTGTAACATTTCTTGAGTCTATGATGCAGTTAGCAAACTAAAATATAGCTTCTACACGTAACAGCGTCATGATTCGAAACGCACAAAAATAAATCCAAGCAGACAAGCAATGCTTGATAATTCACGATTCACACATAAAATCCAGTGGAACACACAAATTAGATCGCGTGTATCACACAGTTATACATAAAATAACACTGTCAGTATTTTAGGGATCACATTGACTGATTGTAACAGGATAATACAAAAGTATTCCTTAGCAACCATGTGTTATTGTTCCTCCTTATCCCGATCATGTTGGACTGACCGCAGCGCATCAAGTGATAGTTTGAGTTGACAATTCACCAGTCAAACGTTCTTCAGACTAAGAAAGTGGTCTTAACTTTGCGTTCCTGAATATTGTTTTATGTTTTGATTTTCCAGGTGGTAAATTTTGTGTAATTTTCAAATTCTCTCCTTGTTTGCTTTATGTTTCAAGCCTAATTACTGAATTACTTCTCGTAAGCACCTATTCACTTGATGAATTTTGCCGAATTATGTCCTTAGTTGTTTCTCATATGGATAACGAACGAATCCTTTCATGTATTAAAGGATTTTCATATGTTTTTGAAGCTTGGTCATAGCTGGAATTTTGAGAAGTTTTTCAAGGGCCCTAACTGCTTCTGGTCTATTGTTATGAAGAATAGCTAGATCATCTGCGAAGGACGAACACTGCAAATTAATTTTGTTTTTGAGTAGTCGACCAATAGTAATTCCTTTTGTGTCATTTTCTCATCTCCTGATAACTTTTTCAAGCACAAGATTGAACAATTCGTTATGCCCATTCATAGAGCGCGTTGGGCCTTGTTAGTTGGCTTGATGACTTTTGCCTTCCTCTTCTTCCAAAATCTCTTCATGAACTCACTGTGTTGCTGTTGTGTTCCCCCGTCCATCTTGTACCAGTCCTGCTGTGAGATTTCACCCTATGTACGGTACTTATTTACAGAAGTTCTGAAGATTTCTCGTATTTTCATCATGTTCTCTCCGATGCTCATCTCATTCAGGTCCCCCCTTGTCCCCTCAAGCCAATATACCCTAGAATATTGTGTAGACTATTAATTATATCGAATAATCTTTTCATTAGTCTCTCGTTGTCCATGCTAAATACTGTATGTGCCCAAAAAAATTCAAACGTGTCCTGCGTACAGTGCTTGTGAAGCTATTATTATTATTATTATCGTGTCGGTCGTCTAGGGACCAAGAGCAAATTTCAATGCTTCGTCCTTTGCTGTTCCTTCTTCTTCCTCCAGTATTCCTTCATCATCTCACTATGTTTCCTCTTCTTTTCCTCGGACCATTTCGAGCCGGTTTTCTTTCCCTTCCTCTCTAGGAATCTTTCCATTTTTAGCACTTTTTGCCTAAAATATCTCTCTGTGGTGTATCTTCTTCTCTAATATTGTATCTTTCCAAATCATTTCTGACTTCTCGTACCCAGGTTGTTGTTGACTTCTTGTTCCACTGGAATGTGAAGATCTGCTTGGTAAACCTACTGTCATCCATCCTATACAAATGTCCAAAGAAAGGCAATCTCCTTTTTCGTATTGTTTCTGTTATGTTTTCTATTTTTCGATGTATTTCATCATTACTTCTTAATTTCCAAAATTCTGCAGTTTTTAAAGGACCGAGTATTTTACGTATAATTTTTCTTTCTAATACTTCTAATTTATCCAATTTGCAATCCAGTACGAGTCATTCACTCGCATACAGGCATTCCGGTTAGACTACAGTGTTGTAGTGCTGTATTTTAAGATCTGTAGACAAACACTTTTTGTTGTAGGTATTCCTTGTTATGCCTTACGTTCTTTCCATCTTTCGTATTCTTTCTTTCTTTCTTTCTTTCTTTCTTTCTTTCTTTCTTTCTTTCTTCTACAGCAGATTTTTCCAAACCATTTTATTGAATAATTTCTCCCAAATATTTGAACTTCCTCGCCCTCTTTATTTGACCAATTTCTGTTACTAGAATTTCTAGAGCATTTTTTATTATATTTGTCATACATTTGTTTTTTTCTACGGAAATATTTAAACCTGCTTTGCTGGCTATGTCTTCTAAGAGATTGACCTGTTTTGCTGCGTTTACAAGATTTATTATTATTATTATTATTATTATTATTATTATTATTATTATTATTATTATTATTATGGCTATTGATTCCGTAATTTGAAAAGTTCGGACACTCCATTAAATAAACACTAGTCCAATTAGTTTATGCTTTACGAAACGAAGGGAATGCTTTATTACAAAAACAGTGACACAATATCGCATAGAATTAGACTGAATGAGATCAGTTACCATACATAGCCTTGGCGTGAGAACCAGTAGGTGTTGGCTGTCAAGATTAGGAAAACTTACGCTATTCAGGAGAAGAACTCAATTGAAATTTACCCTGAGGAAATAAACTGCTTAGCCTGTCTTATTTTATTATTCAAATGCAAACCTAATGCTGTGAGACCATGCTTATTAGGCCAGGGATTTGTACAGCAGTACGTGGTAACGAGAGCTGGCAGGGGGACGAGTTCTGAAGACCTGTCAGTCGCCAGCCAAGTCGTAACGACTAAATCACCCTGTAACGAGCAATTCAAATCTGCATCATTTGAAAAGCAATCTGAATCGTTTCTCCAAATGGGGGTAAGGCGAGGAGGCTCTTCACACGTCAACACATAATTTAGCTTAATCCAGGGACGGTCCCTCTCATAACACGAGCCGGCAATAGAATCGATATTTCTAACAGTCGATGTGACGCTAATGGAGCAATCAGTCTATCTGAATGGTCCACTCAATTACTGGCTCGCGTGTGTGGATCCTTGAATCAAAAAACTTCTCGCTCTTCGACTAATTACCTGCGAACGCGGAAGACCTGAAAATTCAATTTCTTTTCCTATTTTCGAATTTTAAGTTTTTTTTATGTGCTAAAATGAGCAGAGTGACCACCACAGCAAAACTCGTTATCCAGCTGTGACAGGACACAGAGTTGAGCAAGTATACAAGTAGTTAGTTAGTTAGTTATTGTTGTTTTAAAGGGCGGAACAGTGAGATCACTGTAACTCTTCAAAGGTACACTGGTCTACAAAAAAAAATCTTCAGTTACAAAAACAGAACAAGCTGTTTCTGGAGGAAATTTGTCCCTGATTCCAGATCTAAACTCAGAATTCATGTATCGGTCTCAGTTTCAATACTATAATGGATTTTGTAAATGCTTGCGTCGGCCTTTATATTACATATATCTGGCAATAGGAGAACAAAAAATAATGAAAGAAATGAGCTTCTTCTTCTTCTGCTTCTTCTTTCGAATTTGGCCAATTATGGACCGCACAGAACTTAAGACTTCTTGGCCTTCCTTCTCTTTTCTTCCCAGAACCTCTTCATTCTTTAGCTCCTTATCTTTCTCTCCTAAATCCCGGTCACTCCATGTGAGATTTGTGCTGGACAAAGCGGAGGCAGACAGGTTTTTCTCCGGGTACTCCGGTTTTCTCTGTCAACATTTCATTCCAGCAATACTCTTCCCTATCATTTCATTTCATTTGTCATTCATTTAATCATTGCCCCAGAGGAGTGCGACAGGCTTCGGCAGCCGGCACAGTTCATATCCTCGCCGCTAGAATGGGGACTTCATTCATTCCATTCCCTGACCCGGTCAGTCGACTGGAAGCAGCCTGTGGATTTTCATCTTTCTCTCCTCCTCGGAAATGATCTTCATTAGAGTACAAAAGAAAAGTCATTAAACAATGCAACAATCACCAACGTGCTGCAATGTGTTGGAGCATGACTCATCCGCCTCATTCGTACCCTTGCGGTGGATTTCGGAACTAAGGATAATGAATGAACGTCCTTGTATATAAATATTTCAATTGTTTTCCGACAATTACATCCGCAAAAGAAAACTGAAAGCAAAGAAATTAAGCAATACCAATGTAACCAAAATTGCAGCATTTTCAAGATATAAAAAGATAGAGGGTACCATATTAAGAAAACTGAGCCCGATAGACGAAAACGGATTTCATTTTCGAACTTACTGTTGGCTAAGAACACCATTCACCTTCTTTGTAACAAAAATGCTGTTAATTAAAATGCTCCGCCAATCAATATAAATTATATTCAAATTAGTACATGTTTCGGTCCAATAATGAGACGTTTTTCAGCAACATTAGAATCAAACCTCAAGAAACTAATTTAATAAAACTGTTGAGAAATGAAATTAACTAAAATATATACAGGCAGAAATGAAGAAACTGAAAAGACAATGAATAGGAACGATGAAAATATAAACTAAAATATTTACAACAATAAATTTACTTGGCATTTAGCGGCTTCGGTGGCGTAGTGGCGTAGTTGGTAGGGTGCTGAGCTTCTATGCCCAAGATAGCGGGTTCAAACCCAGCCGAAGCCGTCGGATTTTAAGAGCGTTAAAAATCCCTCAGTATGCCTTCCTTCGGAGGGGAAGTAAAGCCGGCGGTCCCATGTCATAGATTTATGGCATGTTAAAGAAACTTCCACTAATTACACCTGTGTGAAGCTAAATTGTATAGGTTAAGAATGTAAACAACGCTCTTAAGTTCCTACGTTCGTTGCCAAGAGCCGACTGCGGTGGCTTCTAGTAGCTAAGTTCTGAACTAGGCCTAGTAGTCGTTGACGGTGCCGATTGGCGGCAAAAATAGGAACTATTTGATAAATTCAAAGTTGCAGTTCTTACTTGAATTACAAAACAGATATACACACTAATACAGTCATCACAATTAACACCGGTTATCAGACAGATTCTACACACACCCAAAGTACACGGGGCTACATGACCGCGTTGTCGCAGCCCCTAAACTGAGGAACCAACCAACCAACAATTACTTGGTATTGGGTTAGCCAGCCACTGACTCTCCCAGAAAGCCAGGATGTGTCGGCGTAACTGAATGCGGGTACCTCCATTGGCCGAGTGATACCACCTCTTTTGCAGCTTGATCCCCTAACTCATTTCCCGCAATTCCCATCCAACTAACCAACCAACCAACCAAAGTAAAGTTCATCCAGGGATTTATTTAACAATTGGATTGGAGAATTACTTACTTACTTACTTAATTCCTGCCGCTCCTTCCGGAGCATAGGGCCTTGGCGAAATTTCTCCACGCAGTACGGTTCCTGGCCATTCTCTTCACTTGACTCCAGTTCTTGTCCACCTCTGCAATTTCATTTTCGATCGTCCTCTTCCAGGTCTTCTTAGGTCGACCTCGCTTCCTGGCGCCTTGAGGATTCCAGTCTAGTGCCGCCCTCTCAATAGCTCCGTCCGGCTTCCTTAGTGTGTGACCAATCCAGCGCCATTTCCTCTCCTTGATCTGGATGCTAATCGGTTGTTGATTGCTGATGGTCCAAAGATCTTCATTGGAGAATTATTAGTCTATTATTGTTATAGCTTGTTCAAACATGAGCTCCTTCCTGACTACCTAGTGGTAGAGTGGCTGCCATTCCTGGTCGTTACCCCTGTTATTGTTAGTTCTAGGAGAGAGGACATCTTGGTCATCCGACATGTGTACTTGGGTGAGTTTTTGAACGTGACTGTTTAACACTTGTAGTTATCGGGCTAGTGGAATGGGATTAGTGTCCCGTGACTAGAAATAGAGTATCCTTCCAGCATTTATCTGAAAGTAGTGTGTAAAATCACACTCAAGATAGCCATTGTGAGCACTGGGATTTGAACCACTGACCTCAGGACTTGCCCCTGATGTCCACGTAGTCCACGATTCCCGACTCTGCCAATAAATTTCAGACAGGTATGAAAGTTACAATGGGGAACACTCAGTGAGTTTTGTCAGGCAAAAATGTAAAGGAGTGTGGGTTCTTCAGTTTAGGGGCTGCGACAACGCGATCATGTAGCCCTGTGTACTTTGGGTGTGTGTAGAATCTGCCTGATAACCGGTGTTAATTGTGATAGCTGTATTAGTGTGTGTTATCTCCTGTAATTCAGGTAGGACCTAAGGTCTGCAGACGATCACTTTCAAGTAATTCCTACGATTGCTATCAAATGCTACCGTCAATGACGCCTAGATGTGAACTTGGCTTCTAGATACCACCGCAACCGGCACCTGGCGAAGAACGTTGGAATTAATAGAGCGTTAATCAAATATAACCTACAAATTTAGCTTCACACAATTGTAGTTAGTGGAAGGTTCTTTTATATGACATACAGTCCTACCAAAAGTTTACGGACAACCGCAAATTACATGATCATTATTCCTGTCCCTATACTCAGGCATACGAATGTTTACAGGGACCTAGAACATATTCCGAGGAACATTTTATGAATTTATTATGAAATCCTCACTGTTAGTTTTGAAGTTACAATTTTGTTTGTGTAAAAAAAAAATGTGTATTTTTAGCCTACTTTTCACATTTTGCAAAAATGAGGAAAAAGTAGACTTATGAGATCGGGCAAATGTGTGTCTGTCTGTCCGTCTGTCTGTCTGTCTGTCTGTCTGTGTGTGTCCCCCCCCCCCCCCCCTATCAACTCCTAAACGGCTGCAGCAATCGAAACAAAATTTGGTAGGAGTAAAGATCTCTACCTGAATATCTCACGGCCATATTTGAAAATGATGTCAGTGCTACCAACTGCTGAAAAATCGCAATTGAAATTTGAGCTCCATGTTGGATATCATGGAAAGTATGAATGGGAGCTATTTCAAAATTGGCACACGTATAGATAATAATATTGTAGTATAATTTACAGGAGGCCATACATGACAGTGTTGCCAAAATGATTATAAGCCTGATGATAAGTCCAAATTTTAAATGCATATAACTTCTACACTATCAATTGGATTTCAACCATATTTCGTGTATGCTATGTGTACCATAACAGATATGTCTATGCGGATTCTTAAGAGTAACCAGGGCTGTCAACTGTTAATAATTACTGTCTCCATTTTTATTACCCTAATTTCAACATATCAGAAAGTATGCAAGCCAATACGCCAGTGCTGCCAACATGAGTCTAAGCCTGTTGATAGGTCCAATTTTAAAATTCATGTAACTTCTATACTAACTGATGGATTTCATTCAAAATTGACACAACAATCGATCATATTATTGCAGATTATTTCTGATCAATACTTGTATGTCATTGTTGCCAACATGATTTTACGCGCGCTGTTAGTTCCAATGTTTAACTGCATGCAAAGTCCATGCTATCCATTGGACTTCAGCCAAATTTTGTATTCTGTACGTTAAGGGGTGGAACTAAGAATATATTCAGTGAACAGGGCGGCCAACTGTAGTTCTCTATTAGGCTACATTATGCCAGGTATACAGTATTTCGAACTAATTAGAAATTTCGATATTACCAACTTAATTTCGTCATTATTCTAGATAGATCCATATAGATTAATAATTAGCATGAATCTTAAATTTTAAGAAAAGTAGGCTCTTTAGTTCGTCACAGAACTTCTTATTTCATATTTGAGCGATCAGGACACAACACTGTGAGGATTACATCCACAACATTGTTTATGAAGAAACACAGATACCTGTAGAATATTTATAATTGCAATAGAACACAAGAATGTGTTTCCATTAAGAAACATCACCAGTTTTATAGCCCGAAAAAGAACCAAATTTTGTTTCGAAACACATTATTGTGTCCTATTGCAATTAGAAATATTCTAAAGGTATCTGTGCTTCTTCATAACCAATGTTGTGGATGTAATCCTCATAGTGTTCTGTCCATATCGCTTCAAATATGAAAAAATACACATTTTTTCACAGTTATATTAAACAAAAAACTAAAGTTTGGTGCTTTTCAGTCGGTCAACACGAATGTACCCAAATGAGTTGGGTTATGCCAAAATCAATGTTTGAAAATACGGGTGAAAATATTTACAATATGTACACTTATTTAGTTGCAGTATTAGTAATGCAACTTGTCGGAATGTTAGTTGTAATCTAACTTATATGACGTTTGGTGAAATGCTAAAATGGTGATAGAACTCCGGAAATTTGTCTATTTGGAGTGTTTATATGGTTGTAAATGGTCAATTTTGATAGTAGATTGAAGAGGGATGAGCTCTCCATGAAAGTGTGTTCATTAAGATTGTTGGGGTTGTTTCTTTTGGCTAGGTGTATCTCGACTGCTTCCTTTATGTACCGCTTGTGTTATTCGTTGTGAATGCTATTTTTATGCCTTGCTTTTTGAACAGATTAATGTTTAAAAAAAATCGTAACTTCAAAACTAGCTGTGATGTTTTCATAGTAAATTCACAAAATGTTCCTCATAACACGTTCTAGGCCCCTATAAAAATTGTATGCCTTACACTAAAAGTATAGGGGCAGGAATAATGATCATGAAATTTGCGGGTGTCCGTAAACTTTTGTTATGACCTGTAAATCTATGACATGGGCCCTCCCATTTGCTTCCCCTCCAAGGGATTTTTAACGCTCTTAAAAATCTGACGACTTCGGACGGGATTGCCCCCGCGTTCTTGGGCATAGAAGCTCAGCATGCTACATACTACGCCACCGAAGCCGGTGAATTTCAATTTCGGGCACGATAACTGCAAGCTACAAATCTGGGGTGACCATTTCCTCGCCTCCAACCCTTTGTGCGGGGTCGAATACGTGTTCACTCACCAAAACCTGCCAGCCATCGAGTAGTTATTATAGCAATATGTTTACATCGATTCAGGGTTTTATCTCCTGCATGCGACCTCACGCGTGTTTGGCGAGCCCTGCCTATCGACTCCCCCCTCCCCACCTTCATGCACGCTGTCTGTGGGTTTTTCACGCATATTAAAAGTAAATTCAATTTAGAGTCTGTCCGGCACGAGCTGTCACCTGCCACCTATCGTGAAAGACAGGCAGATACTAACATGCTCTTTCACGTTGTTTGATAAAAGTAAATTGCGAACAGACAACATTTAAAATGGGCATATCCCCAGTTAACTTTCTTTCACGCAAGTACAACCCACACGGTTATCAGAAGACAGTGAGATGTTCTCTAGTCATAGCGTGATTATAATGGCTTCATTTAATAAGCATCGAGATGGTTTATTTATTTATCTATTATTATTATTATTATTATTCGATTCGGCAAATTATAGACCACGTCACTTCAACCGCTTCCGTCCCTGAGCTTTCGTTCTATCCCGCATGCATTTTCTGTGAGCATCCTTACTTTGATCAGTCCACTTTTTACATGTTTTCAGCTTTGGCTCTTCCGAGAATCGCTGGTGTGTTCCAAGTTTTCTCTAAAGAGGAGCACGTTCCCGAATGTCTTCAAACGTATATCAATCAATCTCGATGAACCAAGGTCCTTTCGTTTTCTTGTTTATGAAGTAGGAAAAGAAGCGGTTGGTCAATCTCTGGGAGTTCTTGCGTGTTATGTGGCCATAGAAACTAATCCTCCTTTTCCTTATGATGTCTGTTATCCTTTCCACACAGGTAGAGTTCGTTGTTGTGCCGCCTCCTGAACTCTCCATTTTCCCCGATTGGTCCCAGAATCTTTCTTAGGATATTTCTTTCTTTAGCCTCTACCTTTTCAATCAAACCTTTCCTGTTCAATGCAAGGCATTCTGCTGCGTACAGGACTTCTGGACGAATAACTCAGCAGTAATGTCTATGTTTGGCATTGAGGGACACTTTCTATTTATCTATTTATTTATCTAATTATTTATCTATCTATCTATTTATCAATTTATTTATCTGTTTATCCATGTATTTATCTATTTATTTACTTATCTATTTATTTATCTACTTACTAGCTGTACCCAGCATGCGTTGCAATGCCAATCAAAGAAAGTGTTGGGGTTTTGACTTTGTTAGTTGCAGTGCTTTTGGATTCCCAATATTTTCTTATTTTTCCGTTAACCACCTCTAAACTAATATAAAAAAATAATTTACTATCTCAGAAACATTCACGGGAGCGTGATCAGCAACTCACGAAAGTTACATCGCAATGAAATGAATGGTATATGAACGCATACGGGACTGCTGAAACGATTAGAGCGCCGTCACCCATTTGTAGAATATACTCGTACGCTACCAATTGTAAAATGGATTTACTAACTCGAAAACATTCCCTGGCGTGTACACAACAACTCATCAAAATTTCATCGCAATCGGAAGAATGGCATATGAACGCATACGGGAATTTGTTTAAACGATTAGCGCCGTCACCCATTTGTTGAATCTTCTTGTGCGCCACCCATTGAAAAACGGACTTACTAATTCATAAACCATCGCAGGACTGTACTCAGCTCTCCAAAGTTTTATCACACTCGGATGAATGGTATACGATCGCATACGGGACTTTATTGAAATGAATCACGCGCTGTCGCTTATTAGTTAAATCTACCCGTTTGCTACCAATTGTAAAATGGATTTACTAAATCAGAAACCTTCGCGGGAGTGAAAACAACATTTCACCAAATTTCATTGCAATCGCATGAATGGTATATGAACGCCTACGGAATATCGTTTAAACGATACGCATGCCGTTACCCATTTGTTGAATCTACTCGTGCGCTACCTATTGTAAAATGGATGTACTAAGTCAGAAACCTTTCCTCGGGTGTACACAACAATTCACTAAAGTTTCATCGCAATCGGATGAATGGCATATGACCGCATACGGGACTTTGATAAAACGATTCACGTGCCGTCGCTCATTTGTTGATTCTACTCATGCGCTACCTATTGTAAAGTGGATTTACTAAGCCAGAAACCTTCCCGGAAGTGTACACAACATCACACCCAAGTTTCATCGCTATCGGACAAATGGTAGGCTAAATGAACGCATACGGGACTTTGTTGAACGTTTCGCGCATCTTCGCTCATTGGTGAATCTACTCGTGTGCTGCCTAATGTAAAATGGATTTACTAAGCCTGAAACCGTCCCTGGAGTGTACACAACAACTCACCAAAGTTTCATCTCTATCGGACGACTGTATATGAACGCATACGGGTCTTTGTCGAAACACTTCGCGCGTCGTCGCTCATTTGTTGAAACCAATCGTGCGCTACCTATTGTAACATGGATTTACTAAGCTTGTAACGTTTCGCGGCTAGTGCACAGCTTGGCCCATGCTTGGGTGACATGTTGTAACGTTTCATAGCTCGTGATATAAAATGAGTGCAGTAAATAGCTCGGTTAATAGGGCGCCAATCTCCAACAGACGGTTGTGAGATAAATTTATACTTATTAAATTGAGATTCTTTACTTTCGGGGGAGGGGCAACAAAGGCTAGCTGTAAAACACCTTATTCTATTTATTTTGACCTCTGGGAAGTCTAGCATCGGGGTAAATATTGACTGAAAGTCATAGAAGTTAAAAATAATTTATTAACAAACAGGATGAGATGAATGACGTCTTGCGACCTTACAAACAGATAAAATAAAAAGGGGAAGTTATTTCTTTAAATTATTGAAGTTAATAGTATTTACGTCCGACTTGCAATTGACAAATATGCATGAGCTCACCGGGTTGTAGATCTTCCTGGGTGATGTTGGCGGAGGTATCTCGTTCCTGAAGTAGACATCTCGCGTGGTCTTCCATGGTCCCAAGTACCAATCCTACCTGATCAAGCTATCTGCCCACTAATTGCACAGATACTGTTGCCTAGCTGAGTGAATGGAATGGTTTCACTCGTCTTCGATATTCAGCGCAATGCTGGAAATATCCTAGCTAGATCTCCACTGAGTTTGCTAGTTGAACTTTATGAACTTTGGTAGTTGAATCTCAACAAGTGAGGTCCAAGTTTAGAATTTGGAGTGCTTTCAAGTGAAAACATAATAATATTCTTCCTCTCCATACAGCTCTGTCCCGGCTTATATATGGCAATTATATCTCCCACCAGCAGTATGGGATCTGCCAATTGTAATATCAAAGTATTGTCTACAGAAAGTGACGCTCCTTCCTTATTGGCCGAAGTAAGTCCTTTATCATGCACCAAGTGGCTATATTGGGGTGAAGGTCTCTCCCCCAATGACACACTTCCATATTGGTGTCATGTAGCGGTATCTTCCTTAAAAATCACAAGGTTGCAGTTTTCTCGTCGTAAAACAATTTATTTTAAAAAGCTGTAGGGTCCATTGTTCTGACATCTTTTAGAATTAGCTTGCTGGCTACCGAGGGTCTTGGTTGGGGCTCCCTTTCCACTCTTCCGGCCTCTTCATAAGCGGTTTTATGACGGTTCAAGCGGTATCTATTGTCAGTTGTTAGTTCCACAAGTGAGCTCAAGAAATATATTTATTGGGGGAGGGGTTGTAAATTTACGGTTTGAAATCTCGGGTCGACGTCTAATTACAAGAATGGATGAAAATGAACATATGATTTTATACTACCCTTAAACACAATAAATATATACATGCACTATCGTCGCAATTGCACATCAATATAGTACTGTCAGTTCAATTGTTTTGGGTGTGGTGTACAAACACCACAATCGCCCCCATGAGTCGACGAATAAATTCCCAATTTTGAGAATGACTCATCCCCTGAAAACAATTACACAACACTTAAAAACATATACACAATACACTCAAATCTTCAGATCAACAATACATTTAAAATGTCATTTCTTTCAATGTTTCTTGTTAACCAGTTTGTCTGAACTTATTTCACTTGAAGGGCGTTCTTTATGGCATACAGCATTTCAACTGTAGAAGAAAGAATTTTACACGGATAATTGCACACGCATACACACGCCAAGTGTTTGCTCTTACAAAATGCAATTACAAGTCGGAGGATAAGATATGTCTTCTGCCTTGTGTAACACCATCTTTCAACAAAACATTACTCTTCCCAGTAGTCACTACTTACAGAAAATTTATTCTTAACAAAACTTCATGGTATCAAAATTAGACAACTTAGCGACATAGTGGTACACCCTATCTAACCAACTACCTGCGCTCCTACCACCCTATATCTCCTTATATTATTTCAATGCGTTACCATTACTGTTATTCTAACACTATTATTATAACCATCCTACACAATCTTACTCACAAATCTAAATCATATTCACACCCTGTATCTTAATCATTATTATATGAAAAACACCCTCAATTCTTCTCCGCCTCATCTAATTACTGTCATCGCTTCTGACATAACTTCAGAGTTCAGTAGCTCTCAAAGCTTTCTCTCTCAAACTACTGGTAAACCGCTACTCAATTTAAATTTCTCACGAATTAGTCGTATTTTACTTACCTCTTTCTCTTCTTCAATCCTACTTCATTTAACTCAATTAACTTCGAATTTTAACAAATTCCTTTCAATAATTTCTAAATATTTTGCCAACCATGTATTATTATTATTATTATTTTTACTTTCATGTGTGCCGGACAACAACACAACACACCATCAACTCGCTATCGCTCATCATCAGTAACCTTTACAAGTGGTTTGACTAGGTATTTGGCCTTGCAATATATTTGGCTAAGTTCCAAAACTTGCGTATTAAGATCTTGAAACTATAACTTGGATCATCTCTTGGGTGTACTCCCTCATTACTCTGTTTCCTTGTGTGCATACATTCGCTATTTTTATACTTCAAAACTCCCAACATCTACGAGTACTTCACGTATTCACGTAGACATCACAAAAACCTCCTCAAAACTCCCAACATCTACCGAGTACTTCACGTATTCACGTAGACACCACAAAAACCTCCTCAAAACTCCCAACATCTACGAGTACTTCACGTATTTACGTAGACACCACAAAAACCTCCTGCTCAGAGTTATTAATCTCCTCTGGCATACTTACTTCCCCAAAATCTTCCTCCACCATAACTTCATTTGGCCACTTACCAACCTGAAACCTCATTGCTCAACGGCATTAAAACTCGCTGGCATCCTTACTTACTACCTCAGTCACGTCATTTACGTGTAATTTATACACACACATACATACTTACACACACATCCATCTCCAAGTACCAGATGTCCTATAGTCTAATACTTCCTTATTTCCATCAGATGTTGGTTATTTCAGACCAAGCCTTACCATCCATCACTTCTAAACCACTTCTAAATTTCTCCAACTGTAGTCACTGATGACTTCGCTGTTCTCAAATGAAATTTCTTTTCTGCATATCAATACTTACTTCTTCAACTCGTTAATTTTATTCTCATTGTATCACATCATCTTATACCAGTCACGAATCTCTACATTATTATTATTATTATTATCATCATTGCTATTATTATTATTATTATTATTATTATTATTATTATTATTATTATTATTATTATGCTGTAATTACGATTATCATACAAACTTATTTTACTACGTTCCTAGGATATAAATTTCTTCAGACTGTGTACATTGTATGTGCCGTTAAGTGGTTGACCATCCTTACTCAGTTTATATGCACAGGGTCCAATTCTCTGTTGAATTGTATAGGGGCCTTTATACAAAATAAAGAATTTATTTATCACTTTCTCAGTCGCACAAGACTGTCCTGGTACCCGTAAAAGCACTAGGTCATTTACCTCAAACTCATCCACCACCTTGCATTTTTGCTGTCTCTTTCGCATTTCTCCTGACTTAATCAAATTCTTTCTTGCCAGTTGGACACATACATCTAGTCCTCGATCGTTTCCCAAATCTATTCCTAACACCCTTGTTAACTCATTTTGCGGTCCATGTCCAAAATGTACCTCAGTTGGCGTAAGTTTGGTGCTTTCATGCTGTACTGCATTCATCCACTTCTCAATTGTCTCCAAATAACCTACCCAAGCTGAATGCTTATCTGATACTAGCGATCTAAATAATCAACTCAGTTCCCGCATCGATCTTTCAACCATGTTGGCTTGTGGGTACCTCACTGATGAGTGAATGTGTTTAACTCCTAATTCGTTCATCCTTTCTTTCCACATATCTGATTCTATATTTATGTTTTTGCCCTTTTCTAGGTCTTCCGCGCCCCCCATCGTACTATTCTGTGATTCAACCGACTTGTCTACCTCGCCGCAACTCTGAACATTGTTACTCCCGCTAGCTAAGTCTTTCTCCACTACCTCTGCCTCGGTACCCTTAACTGTGTTACCACTACGTAACGTCATCATCTCGTTCTCATCTCCCGTGATTCACTTTACATATACTTTATTATTATGAAAAACAATTAATTTTATTTCCAAATGCAATTTACTAATTTTATTTATTTCATTAAGGTGTTTTATAGCTTTCGAGCTCCACGTTGAAGTGCCATGTTGTAACGTTTCGCGGCTAGTGCACAGCTTGGCCCATGCTTGGGTGACATGTTGTAACGTTTCATAGCTCGTGATATAAAATGAGTGCAGTAAATAGCTCGGTTAATAGGGCGCCAATCTCCAACAGACGGTTGTGAGATAAATTTATACTTATTAAATTGAGATTCTTTACTTTCGGGGGAGGGGCAACAAAGGCTAGCTGTAAAACACCTTATTCTATTTATTTTGACCTCTGGGAAGTCTAGCATCGGGGTAAATATTGACTGAAAGTCATAGAAGTAAAAAATAATTTATTAACAAACAGGATGAGATGAATGACGTCTTGCGACCTTACAAACAGATAAAATAAAAAGGGGAAGTTATTTCTTTAAATTATTGAAGTTAATAGTATTTACGTCCGACTTGCAATTGACAAATATGCATGAGCTCACCGGGTTGTAGATCTTCCTGGGCGATGTTGGCGGAGGTATCTCGTTCCTGAAGTAGACATCTCGCGTGGTCTTCCATGGTCCCAAGTACCAATCCTACCTGATCAAGCTATCTGCCCACTAATTGCACAGATACTGTTGCCTAGCTGAGTGAATGGAATGGTTTCACTCGTCTTCGATATTCAGCGCAATGCTGGAAATATCCTAGCTAGATCTCCACTGAGTTTGCTAGTTGAACTTTATGAACTTTGGTAGTTGAATCTCAACAAGTGAGGTCCAAGTTTAGAATTTGGAGTGCTTTCAAGTGAAAACATAATAATATTCTTCCTCTCCATACAGCTCTGTCCCGGCTTATATATGGCAATTATATCTCCCACCAGCAGTATGGGATCTGCCAATTGTAATATCAAAGTATTGTCTACAGAAAGTGACGCTCCTTCCTTATTGGCCGAAGTAAGTCCTTTATCATGCACCAAGTGGCTATATTGGGGTGAAGGTCTCTCCCCCAATGACACACTTCCATATTGGTGTCATGTAGCGGTATCTTCCTTAAAAATCACAAGGTTGCAGTTTTCTCGTCGTAAAACAATTTATTTTAAAAAGCTGTAGGGTCCATTGTTCTGACATCTTTTAGAATTAGCTTGCTGGCTACCGAGGGTCTTGGTTGGGGCTCCCTTTCCACTCTTCCGGCCTCTTCATAAGCGGTTTTATGACGGTTCAAGCGGTATCTATTGCCAGTTGTTAGTTCCACAAGTGAGCTCAAGAAATATATTTATTGGGGGAGGGGTTGTAAATTTACGGTTTGAAATCTCGGGTCGACGCCTAATTACAAGAATGGATGAAAATGAACATATGATTTTATACTACCCTTAAATACAATAAATATATACATGCACTATCGTCGCAATTGCACATCAATATAGTACTGTCAGTTCAATTGTTTTGGGTGTGGTGTACAAACACCACAAGCTAGAAATCTTCCCTGAAGTGTACACAACATCTCACCCTCGTTTCATCGCTATCGGACAAATGGTATATGAACGCATACGGGACCTTGTTGAAACACTTCGCGCGTCGTCGCTCATTTATTTAATCTACTTGTGCGCTACCTATTTAACATGGATTTACTAAGCCAGAAATCTTCCCTGGAGTGTACACAACATCTCATCCAAGTTTCAAAGCTATCGGACGAATAGTATACGAACGCATACGAGACATTGTTGAAACGCTTTACGTGTCGTCGCTAGTAGTGGAGTAGTGACAGTTCCAACTCACTTCAGAACATACAAGCCGTTCCTACTAAGCCACAGCCATGTTAAATATCTCTCGAACGCATGGTCCGATTTTAACAAATGAGGTGTCGTTGGACTCGAGCTGACGTACTCTTTCCCATGGACGACTCGTTATATTTTTGAATTTTTTTTGAAAATTTTTGTTTTAGAAAGTTGGTGATAGTTTGAAAACCAAACATGGTAGAACGTTGTCCCATGGCTTAACCGAATGGTCTTCATGACCTTTATTTTTTGTAATAACACTTTTTGTTTTTTATGTTTTTTTTGAAAACACTCGAATTTTGAAAATTCCATATTTTGGAAACTATGAAGTTTACAAAACAGTTTGTTTGACATAAATGAAATGACCCTATGCCCTCTACACCCAAAATAAATTTCAAGTCTCTAGAGAAAAAAATTGTGTTTTGTAAGTAGTGGGATGACACGGGTTCTGCTTAAAAAAGCAAGTTGTGAGCCCCTGCGACCTTGGAATGGAAGGAGTCATGCTAGGAAGGCGTGCTTGGATTCGGTTTTTTTCGTCTCGTTGCGCTCTTTACGGAAATGTAGGTGTCGAAAAGGTGAAAATCTGGAAACACGGTTTTTTATGGGGGGAAAACGTGATTTTAAACTTTTTACTATATCTCTCGAACCAATAACGCTAGAGGCGTGTACGACAGGTCCAAGGACTCGGGGTGACATCCTCTTTGCTATGAACCACTCGTTATATTAAAAAAATTGGAAACTCGATTTTGGGGTAAACACGTGTTTTTTTATTTTTGCCGATTTCTCACGGACCAATAACGCTAGAGACGTGTACGTGGTGTCCTAGGACTTGGGCTAACGCCCCCTTTCAAATGTGGTAGATATTTTTTCAAAAAAAATTCACAAAGAGCCTAACGCCATACATGTTGAAAAAAATTATTTACCGATACCTGTTTATAATGTTCATGAAGCGTGGTGGTTGAGAGAGACGATACTGCTGGGTGTGTGTGTGTGTTTCAACGAACCTGTCGCTAACCACAAGGACCATGCTTAATAGAACAATCGCTATTTCGGCGGGTCGGTGTGAGCGAGGGTTCGTTTTCTGATATTTTACCTTTAACGTGTAAACGGTGATGAGAACTTGGTTCTATGTTGATCGAAGCGAGTACAGAAAACAAACTTGCAGACGAGCAGGAGGTGAATGTCATTTGAGCTTATTGGAAGGCGCTGATCTGACTTGACAACAAGTGAAATGGAAAAAATGACAATGACGCTTAAAGGTGAAATAATCTGACCATCGTGGTGGCAGGGAAGTGCGAAATGCATGCACATACGTGTGAAACCACATGCACGCTAAACAAGTTACTTCCTGTCTTGCTTCATACGTGACAAAATGAAAGTTCATGTGAAATATGATCTGCCACAGGTGTTCCCCTTGGGCTTTGGCTGTCCACGTGTTTGATAACAGAATGTTCAAAGCGTGGGATAAAATGATTATACATGCAACGTAACATATATAAATACATGTCGTTATCATTTCCTCTCTCACTTAGGTGACTACCTTTGAACACACTGCGTTGCGTGAAACACTTGGTCTTGTTTAACAGTTTTGGTGTTGGTGGAAAAAATTATCCTTGTTGTGAGGTAGGTATATATTTATTCATTTATACATTTATAGATTTATATATATTTACAAGCAATTATTTATTGATTAGGTAATTATTGATGATTAATTTATTTGTTTGCAGATAACTGGTATACTTTACATGTCTGAGAGAGAAGAAACCATTGCACTTTTGAGCCCACTAAAAGGAAACAGCAATAAGCCACTGCAAGTGAAGGTGGGACTATTTCTTTAAACTAACTTGTTTCATTTTTTGTTTGTTTTATATTTTATTTTATGAAATGCATGTATTAACCTGAATTTAGGTATTTATAGCGGTTTATTTTATTTATTTTTAGAAACTTGGAAAGAAAAGTCTTACCGCCGTAGCAGTTGCTGAAAAAAACCCGAAACGCACTAAAGCGAAACCATTGTTTCCAGGCAGTGAACTATTGAAAACTCAGGTAAGCCTAACATAAAATGCGATTCTATTTTACCACTACTGAAAACTGGTAGACAAAAAAATTAATTACCTGTATATGACTAGGACGATGATTGCTTTGTTGATTAATGGCTATGTTGTTGTTGATTGGGAAAAGTACAAGGCCATGTTGGATTTTCTAAAAACAAAAATTTAAATTTAACTGACATGTCTTTCCCTATAATAATAATAATAATAATAATAATAATAATAATAATAATAATAATAATAATATATTAATAATAATATTAATATTGTATGGCCTCGGATGCTGGGTGCAAGCTTTGTTATTTGACACACAGAGGGTAGCTTGCATGTCGAATTTAGTTGTTCCTTGACTATGAAAGTCAAGGAGGTTAGATGTTAGATATCTAATCTCTTTAAACTCTATAGCGCTTTCTAGTAGAAAAATGAGGAACGTTGTACCCTATGAACTCAACGAATATCCACAGGTTTGAACATGATAATGTGAACAAACTGACATGCCATTCATTTTTGTTTATATATAGGTTAAAGGGGGGTGTAAATGACTAAAGCTTTATAAAAAGAAAATAAGTGCATGGGTTACTGTTAGTGCCAACATACAGTTTATTTTAATGGTGTTTTGATATATTAATGCCAATTAACGTTAAAGTTTTATTTACAAGTATTGATTGATTGAGTGATTGGTTATTTTGTTTGCTTTTAGGTGTCGTCATGCGCCATTAACGTAATGAACAGACAGTGAACAAGCAAACATTGTGCTTTAAAGTAGTCTGTGCAACGTTAATAACTTACAATAAGAAAAAGTATTATTATAACACATGGCGTTAGTACCAAATACAACAAGTGAGCAAGTTGGTTTACCACGTGGATTAAATTTAAAATCAGAACATGACCGTTGTTTAACATTTGAATCCTGGCCTGTAGGCTTTTTGTCGTCACATGAACTTGCAAAAGCCGTTTTTTTTACTTGAACCGAGAAGATGTGGTGCGCTGTGTGTTTTGTCGTATTGAACTTTCACACTGGGAAGAAGGGGATGATCCCTTTAGAGACCATTTGCGATGGTCTCCTTGTTGTCCTTACATGCTTGGAAAACAAGTGGATAACCTACCTGTGTATTCATTTTACCGAACCACAAGACCATTGGCCGCTACTTACGTTGATGAATCACAAATAAATAATAATAATGTATTGCCAGCCAACAACGGTAGTGTCGATATATGTGGTCCATATGCCATACATAGACAGTGTTGAATTGGCATGTGCTTTTGAAAAATTGGGAGTTTGCAAGACTAAAGCACTAGCACACCCAGAGTACAGCTCTGTTGAAAAACGTTTAGAATCTTATAAAAATGTTTGGCCATTAATATTAAAACACTTTACCAAACAGCTAAGTGAAGCTGGATTTTTTTATACTGGTAAAGGGGATAAAACAATATGTTTTTATTGTGGATTTGCTTTAAAGAATTGGCAGATGACTGATGACCCTTTTGTGCAACACGCTCGTTGGTTACCTAACTGCAAATACATGGTGTTGATTAAAGGTCAGGAATTTGTGAACACTATTCGTAAAGAAAACATGATTACATCACAAGACTTAAAAGTGCCTTACGAGTTAGAACATGCAGAGCAAATACACGAGGCTGAAAGAAAAGACTTGTCTCACGAACAGATACAAAAGTGTGACCAACAATTATGTAAAATTTGTTATCAAGATGAACTAGGTGTTGTATTTTTGGCTTGTGGACACATGATAGCCTGTGTCAAGTGTGCATTAGAACTCAACACTTGTGCTATATGCCGAAATGCAGTATCTGCTACAGTTAGGGCATTTCTGGCATAAATAGTAAAATTTATTAGCCATGCATAGTGCAAAATCCCAAATTGCACAATATTATTAAAGCTGTTTTAGAGTGTAATAGATATGCTTTTCTTTTTTTTATAGACTACTACAATGAATGTTTTGAATGCTGTGGGTCAAGCTTGTGGCTTAGAGACAAAGAAGCTCAGCGAATTGCCAACGCATATTCCATTCCGCATTATCAAGATTCGGAAATTGAAAACAGCATATGGTGATCGTGTACTTTGTGTATGTGAAAACTTTGAGACATTTCTACCTATACGGTTTAATGATATGTCGGAGAGTGTTTTTGATGAAGTCAATAATGCTGTGCAACCTGTACATTTAATTTATGAAGGTTTTAAAAACAATAGGTGCTTGGTTCGTTTTAATTAAATAAAAAAACAAATGTCAAATAATAATAATGGAAGATATAAGTGATGACAATGGACTGAAAGAAAAATATGTGTCTAGAATAATAATGCTTTAGTTTTTAGTATTGTCTTAAAACATATTATCATGAAACCAAAAACATGTATATAAAGTTTGTAAATAAATGCAAAATGGTGTTACAATGCTGTTTTATTTTATACAAAGTTAGTATATTTAACATTGCAGAGTATACATGATTATGACAATAGATGCACACCGAATACAAGCCTTTCTCTCTTTACAATAGTCTGTTATAGTTTTTAACACAAGGCTTTTTGTAGATCATTTTATAGCAATGTCCATTCACTGTTGTTTTCGAAAACTGGGGAAGCCGCAATGGTTTTATAGGCATAAAAACCTTATTGTTATTACTATTTAGTCATTTTTATCCTCTTGCATATCAAGAGCAGATGACCTAGTTGTTCCACTCTTTAAAACGACAACAACAACACTACCTCTTGCACAGCTTGTGATGTTGATGGCTCTGGCGACGTGGTAGATGGAGAAAAATAACTTTTAGAACAGGGGTTAAACGTTGCTCATTAAACAATGCACTATTTTGAGTAGCAATATGGTTTTCTTGATTTTTTGTCGACGGCAACTGTGTTTCATGCAGTACACTACATTGATGATCACTGACACTTAAAACCTCACTATTTTTACTTTTTAGGTCACCACGACAATGTTTGGAACGTTGCTTTGAACAACGCCAAATAACAGTTCCATTTTTATTGGTCCGTTTCACAATATATGAATATCCTTTATAGTATGCGTAAGGCTTACCATACCTAGTCACTGATACTTCCATGTCAACTGTCAAGCATAGACTAAGCTCTAGTAAAGTCAACTTGGTAATAAGAATACTAGTTTAATGTAAGAGCAAATATGGATCCAAAGAGTTCAGGTAAAAGTGGAAGCAAATAAGCAAATATAAGAACCAAGAGTGGGGTTAAAACTGGTCGCAAAGTGGTAGACCCATTACGCAATAATTTCAGCACGACGAAGCTCTTGTTCAATTTCTTTGATTTCCCAATCGTGACCGGTATGCCCAGCTTGTTGTAAAGAATGCAATTGTCGAAGCCGTTGAATTAGCTTACTGGGTTTGTTCCAGTATACAAATTTAACAAATGGATTTTTAGGTGTAAACAAAGCATTACCATTATCATCATCATCATCATCATCATTATCATGATTATCATGACCATCATCACTATTACTATATAGTCCTTTTTGATCCTCTTGCAATACCACTTTATTTATAGTCTGAGTTGATTTTGATAGTGTTGAAGGTTTCTTGGACGTTGACAACTGTCTTAACATGACTTTTGGAGGACATGATAAGAAAAGAAATGATAGTGCAGGGTTTGTTCAAAAGGACTTATCATGTCCTCAAAAAGTCATGTTAAGACAGTTGTCAACGTCCAAGAAACCTTCAACACTATCAAAATCAACTCAGACTATAAATAAAGTGGTATTGCAAGAGGATCAAAAAGGACTATATAGTAATAGTGATGATGGTCATGATAATCATGATAATGATGATGATGATGATGATGATGATGATGATGATAATGGTAATGCTTTGTTTACACCTAAAAATCCATTTGTTAAATTTGTATACTGGAACAAACCCAGTAAGCTAATTCAACGGCTTCGACAATTGCATTCTTTACAACAAGCTGGGCATACCGGTCACGATTGGGAAATCAAAGAAATTGTACAAGAGCTTCGTCGTGCTGAAATTATTGCGTAATGGGTCTACCACTTTGCGACCAGTTTTAACCCCACTCTTGGTTCTTATATTTGCTTATTTGCTTCCACTTTTACCTGAACTCTTTGGATCCATATTTGCTTCCACATTAAACTAGTATTCTTATTACCAAGTTGACTTTACTAGAGCTTAGTCTATGCTTGACAGTTGACATGGAAGTATCAGTGACTAGGTATGGTAAGCCTTATGCATACTATAAAGGATATTCATATATTGTGAAATGGACCAATAAAAATGGAACTGTTATTTGGCGTTGTTCAAAGCAACGTTCCAAACATTGTCGTGGTGACCTAAAAAGTAAAAATAGTGAGGTTTTAATTGTCAGTGAACATCAATGTAGTGTACTGCATGAAACACAGTTGCCGTCGACAAAAAATCAAGAAAACCATATTGCTACTCAAAATAGTGCATTGTTTAATGAGCAACGTTTAACCCCTGTTCTAAAAGTTATTTTTAATCCATCTACCACGTTGCCAGAGCCATCAACATCACAAGCTGTGCAAGAGGTAGTGTTGTTGTCGTCGTTTTAAAGAGTGGAACAACTAGGTCATCTGCTCTTGATATGGAAGAGGATGAAAATGACTAAATAGTAATAACAATAAGGTTTTTTATGCCTATAAAACCATTGCGGCTTCCCCAGTTTTCGAAAACAACAGTGAATGGACATTGCTATAAAATGATCTACAAAAAGCCTTGTGTTAAAAACTATAACAGACTATTGTAAAGAGAGAAAGGCTTGTATTCGGTGTGCATCTATTGTCATAATCATGTATACTCTGCAATGTTAAATATACTAACTTTGTATAAAATAAAACAGCATTGTAACATCATTTTGCATTTATTTGCAAACTTTATATACATGTTTTTGGTGTCATGATAATATGTTTTAAGACAATACTAAAAACTAAAACATTATTATTCTATACACATATTTTTCTTTCAGTCCATTGTCATCACTTATATCTTCCATTATTATTATTTGACATTTGTTTTTTTTAATTAATTAAAACGAACCATGCACCTATTGTTTTTAAAACCTTCATAAATTAAATGTACAGGTTGCACAGCATTATTGACTTCATCAAAAACACTCTCCGACATATCATTAAACCGTATAGGTAGAAATGTCTCAAAGTTTTCACATACACAAAGTACACGATCACCATATGCTGTTTTCAATTTCCGAATCTTGATAATGCGGAAGGGAATATGCATTGGCAATTCGCTGAGCTTCTTTGTCTCTAAGCCACATGTTTGACCCACAGCATTCACAACATTCATTGTAGTAGTCTATAAACAAAAGAAAAGCATATCTATTACACTCTAAAACAGCTTTAATAATATTGTGCAATTTGGGATTTTGCACTATGCATGGCTGATAAATTTTACTATTTATGCAAGAAATGCCCTAACTGTAGCAGATACTGCTTTTCTGCATATAGCACAAGTGTTGAGTTCTAATGCACACTTGACACAGGCTATCATGTGTCCACAAGCCAAAAATACAACACCTAGTTCATCTTGATAACAAATTTTACATAATTGTTGGTCACACTTTTGTATCTGTTCGTGAGACAAGTCTTTTCTTTCAGCCTCGTGTATTTGCTCTGCATGTTCTAACTCTTAAGGCACTTTTAAGTCTTGTGCTGCAATCATGTTTTCTTTACGAATAGTGTTCACAATTTCCTGACCTTTAATCAACACCATGTATTTACAGTTAGGTAACTAACGAGTGTGTTGCACAAAAGGGTCATCAGTCATTTGCCAATCCTTTAAAGGAAATCCACAATAAAAACATATTGTTTTATCCCCTTTACCAGTATAAAAAAATCCAGCTTCACTTAGCTGTTTGGTAAAGTGTTTTAATATTAATGGCCAAACATTTTTATAAGATTCTAAACGTTTTTCAACAGAGCTGTACTCTGGGTGTGCTAGTGCTTTAGTCTTGCAAACTCACAATTTTTCAAAAGCACATGGCAATTCAACACTGTCTATGGCATATGGACCACATATATCGACACTACCGTTGTTGGCTGGCAATACATTATTATTATTTGTGATTCAGCAACGTAAGTAGCGGCCAATGGTCTTGTGGTTCGGTAAAATGAATACACAGGTAGGTTACCCACTTGTTTTCCAAGCATGTAAGGACAACAAGGAGACCATCGCAAATGGTCTCTAAAGGGATCATCCCCTTCTTCCCAGTGTGAAAGTTCAATACGACAAAACACACAGCGCACCACATCTTCTCGGTTCAAGTAAAAAAAAAAGGCTTTTGCAAGTTCATGTGACGACAAAAAGCCTACAGGCCAGGATTCAAATGTTAAACAACGGTCATGTTCTGATTTTAAATTTAATCCACGTGGTAAACCAACTTGCTCACTTGTTGTATTTGGTACTAACGCCATGTGTTATAATAAAACTTTTTCTTATTGTAAGTTATTAACGTTGCACAGAGTACTTTAAAGCACAATGTATGCTTGTTCACTGTCTGTTCATTACGTTAATGGCGCATGACGACACTTAAAAGCAAACAAAATAACCAATCACTCAATCAATCAATACTTGTAAATAAAACTTTAACGTTAATTGGCATTAATATATCAAAACACCATTAAAATAAACTGTATGTTGGCACTAACAGTAACCCATGCACTTATTTTCTTTTTATAAAGCTTTAGTCATTTACACCCCCCTTTAACCAATATATTGTTACGGCTGTGAGTTTGTGTCATCACTCGCCGCATGAGTCACAACTGCCCCAGGGCTGGGCTGGGCTGTGGCCGCCTCCCGTATTGCGCGCGCCTTATGCAACAGGGCTACTACAGACAAAGGGATAGTCTGGAACATTCGAGACTGGACCAGCGCTGGAAACCTCGAGAAGCCGTGGACTCTGGATGGATCTAGAACCATTTATTGAGTCACCGGCCTGCTATATAAGAGTGACCCGTGAAGCAGTTGTTGTTGTGTTTTACGAGCTAGTGCGAGCGATTATCTTGTGCGACAGAAGTGTGGTGACGAAGTGCTGTGCGAGTTACGAAATCCTGTGACATTGTTTCTCCCAGCTTGTGAACAGCGTACATCAAGTGCTCGTAAGTAACTGTATTTTTTTGTACCTGGAAGAGGGGCAGGTAGCTTCTGCCAAGGCCACCGGACTCATTAGGACGGATTAACTTCTGTGGTCTGTTGCAAGTGAAAGGGGCCAAGAGCGCATAAGGAAGAGATTTGAGGAAACTGGAGAAGGCTCCTAATTGCTTGTGTTTGCTGATTAGTGTAATTTTCTGGCCACAATAAAGTTAATTATTTCTTTAAGCAGTAAATGGTGTTGTGCTTCCTTCCTACCGTAATCCAGTTAACAAAAGTGCCACTAGGGGGTGGCACGTAACAATATAAACAAAAATGAATGGCATGTCAGTTTGTTCACATTATCATGGTCAAACCTGTGGATATTCGTTGAGTTCATAGGGTACAAAGTTCCTCATTTTTCTACTAGAAAGCGCTATAGAGTTTAAGAGATTAGATATCTAACATCTAACCTCCTTGACTTCCATAGTCAAGGAACAACTAAATTCCACATGCAAGCTACCCTCTGTGTGTCAAATAACAAAGCTTGCACCCAGTCAGTTAAATTTAAATTTTTGTTTTTAGAAAATCCAACATGGCCTTGCACTTTTCCCAGTCAACAACAACATAGCCATTAATCAAGAAAGCAATCATCGTCCTAGTCATGTACAGGTAATTAATTTTTTTGTCTACCAGTTTTCAGTAGTGGTAAAATGGAATCGCATTTTATGTTAGGCTTACCTGAGTTTTGAATAGTTCACTGCCTGGAAACAATGGTTTCGCTTTAGTGCGTTTCGTTTTTTTTTTCAGCAACTGCTACGGCGGTAAGACTTTTCTTTCCAAGTTTCTAAAAATAAATAAAATAAACCGCTATAAATACCTAAATTCAGGTTAATACATGCATTTCATAAAATAAAATATAAAAAAACAAAAAAAAAACAAGTTAGTTTAAAGAAATAATCCCACCTTCACTTGCAGTGGCTTATTGCTGTTTCCTTTTTGTGGGCTCAAAAGTGCAATGGTTTCTTCTCTCTCAGACATGTAAGGTATACCAGTTATCTGCAAACAAATAAATTAAAAATCAATAATTACATAATCAATAAATAATTGCTTGTAAATATACAGGGTGTCCGCAGCAAGCCCTATTTTGTGCTGTAACTCGTTTGTTTTTCAAGATATTTTAATTTTGACACTTGCTTTAGAAAGTACTTGTCACGCTCTAAAACTTTCGTTTAGTTGGTTTTTGTGTGAAGTTTGCGCCTAACGCGCAAATCAATCTTTTGTGGCACGGTTTTGGCACTTTTTTGCTCAAATCTGTTTTTTTACATCATCCATCGAAAGAGCGACATCGAATTAGTAGAATAAGCCACCAAAATATCAGTTTTGGCCCAAAACAAACTCGCAAAATGCGAGTTTGTGTTTAGATTTTCGTCCGCTTATAGCATGCGACCTGCTTCTGCCCGACCCAAGCCGATCAACTCCAACGGGCAGCGGCAACGCTGGGGAAAGAGGGAGGGTATTGGGCGGCACAACTTCTGCCGCCGTGAACCTATCCGGGCGGGCACAAGGAGGCTGAATTTGCTACGCTGTGCGGCATTGCTTGGTGCGGTTTGCTGAGCGCGCAATGCCGCTCGGCGTATTTATTTTACTTTTGATTGTTCGGAAATCTAAATTAAAAGTTACCTTGTGACTACTGTTTCAAAGCAGACGTTTGGATGTTCCTACAACATTACGGGTATTGGTTTTGTTTCGTTTAAATTACAAAACAACTTACTAATGAAGATGAACTTAAATACACTTACTCTGTAATCAGCCGTAAAAACGCCCAAAACAAATTAAGTTCTAATGTGTATTCATTTAATACCGGTAAAAATGATATTTTTTTACTCTAAGATCTTCTGCTCAAGTAAACTTGGTTATGGCGTTGGTAAAGAAAACAAGGCATTGTAATTACGCCAAAAAGTTTTGATTTTTATTCTTGAAATTCGTTATTGGCGCTTCTTTTAAAGGAAATTAGTGGTCTGAACAATAAAGCAATGAGCCGTGTGAACACTCGGAAATCAATTTAGATCTAAATTTTGGCAACGGCTGAATTGTAGTTGCATGTAGTCACGGTGAAAATGAAAATCCACAGCCTGCTTCCAGTCTCCGACCGGGTCAGGAATGGAATGAATGAAGCCCTCGTCTAGCGGCGAGGATATGGACTGTGCCGTCTGCCGAGGCCTGACGCACTCCTCTGGGGCAATGATTAAATGAATGACAGATGAAAAGAAATGATAGTGGAGAGTGTTGCTGGAATGAAATTTTGACAGGGAAAACCGGAGTACTCGGAGAAAAACCTGTCTTCCTCCATTTTGTCCAGCATAGATCTCACATGGAGTGACCGGAATTTGAACCACGGACCCAGCGGTGAGAGGCCGGCGTGCTGCCGCCTAAGCCACGGAGGCTTTCAGGTAAAAATGTTTTTTTTCTTTCTTGATCTCCAGTATCTTTGAATTATATTTTTAAAAGCAAACTTGATTCGGGCGTGGGCAAAGAAAAAAATAAATTCTAACACACCAAAAAAAGATTTTTATTCTTCTAATCGTTTTTTGACACTTGTTTTTAATATAAAAAAATAAAAAAACATCGAATGAACTAAAACGATAACAAACACATTTGCGCCAATAAGAAGGCTTAGGAATACGCGGAGTTAAGTTCTTATTAAAAGTCAGAAGAGGTAGGTGAAGAAATAAAAATGGCACTGAACACACACACCAAAAAAAGTGTGAATCTTATCCGCTTTATCGTCTATTTGTCACGTATTTAAAAGATAGTAACAATAAACAACGAATAAACTAAATCAATAACTAAAAATCACTTATTTATCGAGCAGGTGCTCGAAGATACCACCTCCTTGCTGGTGGCAAAACTCTAGCCGCCGGTACACTCCCGCCGAAGAATTTCGTAATTCTTGACATCTGTCTAGTCTCCTAAACGCACCAACGATCCTGTCGCACATTTCGTCGCGATCGTCGTAGAAGGTTTCATACACTAGATCTTTCACTCTTCCCCACAAAAAAAAAAAAAAAAATCCATAATGTTAATGTCCATGCTTCGTGCTGGCCATGGTCTGGCCATTAGTCTGCCTCGTCCAATCGTTTTGCCGTCGAATAGGACGTTTGCTGCATTTTGGGCAGCAAATGTTGAGTGGGGAGGTGCGTCGTCGTGCATAAACCACAGGTTTTGCAGAATTTCTTCACCCAGGTCCGCTGTTGCAATTAGAACAGGGAGGTCATTTTCTAGGAATTGAGTGTAACCTTGACCGTTTAAAGTCCCTTGAAAAAAGTGTGGGCCAATAATACGGTCATCTACCACCCCACCCCAACAATTGATGGACCATCGGTGTTGGTGGTCTACCTCCCTCAACCAATGGGGGTTTTCTGCCGACCAAAAATGAGTTGTGGTGTGGTTCGGTGCCCCTACGTTTCTGAAAATCGATTCGTCAGTCTGGAGTACGCTGAATGGTCTAGCCTGTTCGAGCATCCATTCACAACGTTCGATGCGCGCTAGATAGTCATCTTCCATCAGCAGCTGATGTTTGTGTAGGCGGTACGGCTGCAGATTTTCGTTTTTCCATATCTTGTGGACCACACTCTTGGAAACGTTGTACAACCTGGCAATGGTCCTCGTTAATGGTTCGCGGATTACGACGAACTTCTTCCTCTGTAAGGCACGTACACTGGTCGATCATAAAAAAGCTGTGGTGGTCGTAAGTTTCCCGTGGGACGCGCCCTCGTCTCGAAATCCCGAATCGTTTGTGGCACAGGGTGTCTGCCTTGCCGGTCGGGAAACCGGAGAGAATTCTCCCGCGAAGCTTCAGCAGCATTTCCATGACATTGTCCTAGAAAAGAACCGAAATAATTTAATAATAGAAACACAGGTAAACTTAGCAGATCTAAAGCACAGTCACGACATAAATCAAAGACAAACTACAGGCGAACAGATTGCGTGTCGGATTTTATTTCGTAAGGGGGTTCAATGACGATTACGATTAGAATAATTAGCCGTATCGAGTTTTAAGAACTACGGTATTTATACGTCTAAATCGACTTAAAAATACCGGAATGACAGCCACTATTTGTTTCGCGATGGGGGAAAAATGTAAACACCTGTACTGACGACTGACGCACGTTGTAATGTAGCCTAAACAACAACAATAGCCACGCAGTTGCAAGAGAATATTTTCATTTAACTCTTACACCAGTGTTTAACAACAAAGTAGTGAGATAGAAGTAAATCTTACCATGATAAATTTAAAGCTAGTCGAGCCGTTTGGCCTACGCAAAGTTGGCCGATACCGGAGTTCATCGCATAACAGTCAAAAGGGCCAACGAAAACGAAGCAGTCGATCAGATACATTGACAAAAAAAAAACCAACGCACCAAACAAAGCAATTGACAAGCAAAATTAAAGAACTGAATGACAGGCCCACGACTCGCTAACTTAAAAAAAAGGAAACAGTAAAATTAGATTATGTTTCCTTCCGTATACCGGTATTATGAGATGCAGGGAAAATTGCATTATTCGATCCGAGGGTACAAACAAATAAACAGCCAGAGATAATTACTTACCTAGGTGGGTGAGTGGTTAGCGTGTCAGTCTACTAACCCCAAGTTCCGCCCCTTAAAACACCAATAACTAACTAACTAACTAACGAACTAACCCAAGCTTGCAGGTTCACTCTTGGTCGTGGTAAGTTGAAAGGCGGCAAAAATACGACATGCATGTCATACGATGTTGGCATGTCAAAGAACCCATTTGAATTCAGTAGGCCACGTTCATAATGGCAAAATTAATATCGGGAGTTTCCGCCAACACAAAGTTCCTCGTTTCTCTACTAGAAAGCGATATTGTGTTCAAGGAGCTTAGATATCTAACCTCATTGACTTTCATAGTGCTTCAAGAAACAACGAAATTCGGCATGCAAGCTACCCTCTGGGTGTCAATTACAAAGCTTGCACCCGGCACTTGAGGCCATACGATATTATTATTATTTTTACCTACAATTAAAATGGCATCGAGCACCTCGTCCGGCGTGTATCGCTGCATGTTTGCACTGCTTAGAGGAGAACACTTCAAAATGACAACAAAAGTGTGACCGACTCTGCGGTGGTGCCGCCCGCACCGGTGCAGCCGGCCGGCAGGATCGCTGCGAGCCTGCTTCAACCGAGCCGTGGGCCTGTGTCGCGCAGGTGCCCGGACAGGGCGCGAAGGCCCGCTTGGTGTTCTCACGGCTCATTGCTTTGTTGTTCAGACCACTAATTTCTTTTAAAAGAAGCGCCAAAAAGAATTTCAAGAATAAAAATCAAAACTTTTTGGCGTAATTACAATGCCTTATTTTCTTTACCAACGCCATAACCAAGTTTACTTGAGCAGAAGATCTTAGAGTAAAAAATATCATTTTTACCGGTATTAAATGATTAAACATTAGAACTTAATTTGTTTTGGGCGTTTTGACGGCTGATTACAGAGTAAGTGTATTTAAGTTCATCTTCATTAGTAAGATGTTTTGTAATTTAAACGAGACAAAACCAGTACCGGTAATGTTGTAGGAACATCCAAACGTCTGCTTTGAAACAGTAGTCACAAGGTAACTTTTAATTTAGATTTCCGAACAATCAAAAGTAAAATAAATACGCCGAGCGGCATTGCGCGCTCAGCAAACCGCACCAAGTAATGCCGCACAGCGTAGCAAATTCAGCCTTCTTGTGCCCGCCCGGATAGGTTCACAGCGGCAGACGTTGTGCCGCCCTTTACCCTCCCTCTTTCCCCAGCGTTGCCGCTGCCCGTTGGAGTTGATCGGCTCGGGCCAGGCAGAGGCAGGTCGCATGCTATAAGCGGACGAAAATCTAAACACAAACTCGCATTTTGCGAGTTTGATTTGGGCAAAAACTGATATTTTGGTGGCTTATTCAACTAGTTCGATGTCGCTCTTTCGATAGGTCAGTCAAAAAACCGATTTGAGCAAAAAAGTGACCAAACCGTGCCACAAAAGATTGATTTGCGCGTTAGGCGCAAACTTCACACAAAAACCAACTAAACGAAAGTTTTAGAGCGTGACAAGTACTTTCTAAAGCAAGTGTCAAAATTAAAATATCTTGAAAAACAAACGAGTTACAGCACAAAGTAGGGCTTGCTGCGGACATCCTGTATATAAATCAATAAATGTATAAATGAATAAATATATACCTACCTCACAACAAGGATAAGTATTTTCCACCAACACCAAAACTGTTAAACAAGACCAAGTGTTTCACGCAACGCAGTGTGTTCAAAGGTAGTCACCTAAGTGAGAGAGGAAATGATAACGACATGTATTTATATATGTTACGTTGCATGTATAATCATTTTTTCCCACGCTTTGAACATTCTGTTATCAAACACGTGGACAGCCAAAGCCCAAGGAGAACACCTGTGGCAGATCAAATTTCACATGAACTTGCATTTTGTCACGTACGAAGCAAGACAGGATGTAACTTGTTTAGCGTGCATATGGTTTCACACGTATGTGCATGCAATTCGCACTTCCCTGCCACCACGATGGTCAGATTATTTAACCTTCAAACGTCATTGTCATTTCTTCCATTTCACTTGTTGTCAAGTCAGATCAGCGCCTTCCAATAAGCTCAAATGACTTTCACCTCCTGCTCGTCCGCAAGTTTGTTTTCTGTACTCGCTTCGATCAACATAGAACCAAGTTCTCATCACCGTTTACACGTTAAAGGTAAAATATCAGAAAACGAACCCTCGCTCACACCGACCCGCCGAAATAGCGATTGTTCTATTAAGCATGGTCCTTGTGGTTAGCGACAGGTTCGTTGAAACACACACACACACCCAGCAGTATCGTCTCTCTCAACCACCACGCTTCATGAACATTATAAACAGGTATCGGTAAAGAATTCTTTTTCAACATGTATGGCGTTAGGCTCTTTGTAAAATTTTTTTGGAGAAAATATCTACCACATTTGAAAGGGGGCGTTAGCCCAAGTCCTAGGACACCACGTACACGTCTCTAGCGTTATTGGTCCGTGAGATATCGGCAAAAATAAAAAAACACGTGTTTACCCCAAAATCGAGTTTCCATTTTTTTTAATATAACGAGTGGTCCATAGCAAAGAGGATGTCACCCCGAGTCCTTGGACCTGTCGTACACGCCTCTAGCGTTATTGGTTCGAGAGATATAGTAAAAAGTTTAAAATCACGTTTTCCCCCCATAAAAAACCGTGTTTCCAGATTTTCACCTTTTCGACACCTACATTTCCGTAAAGAGCGAACGAGACGAAAAAAAACCGAATCCAAGCACGCCTTCCTAGCATGACTCCTTCCATTCCAAGGTCGCAGGGGCTCACAACTTGCTTTTTTAAGCAGAACCCGTGTCATCCCACTACTTACAAAACACAAATTTTTGTTTTAGAGACTTGAAATTTATTTTGGAGGTAGAGGGCAAAGAGACATTTCATTTATGTCATACAAACTGTTTCGTGAACTTTCTAGTTTCCAAAATATAGAATTTTCAAAATTCGAGTGTTTTCAAAAAACATAAAAAATAAAAAAGTTTTATTACAAAACATAAAGGTCATAAAGACCATTCGTTTAAGCCATAGCACAACGTTCTACCATGTTTGGTTTTCAAACTATCACCAACTTTTGAAAACAAAAATTTTCAAAAAATATTTCAAAAATATAACAAGTGGTCCATAGGAAAGAGAACGTCCGCTCGAGTCCAACGACACCTCATTTGTCAAAATCGGACCATGCGTTCGAGAGATATTTAACATGGCTGAGGCTTAGTAGTAACGGCTTGTATGTTCTGAAGTGAGTTGGAACTGTCACTACTCCACTACTGTCGCTCATTTGTTGAATCTACTCGTGCGCTACCTATTGTTAAGTGGATTTACTAAGCCAGAAACCTTCCCTGAGTGTATACAACATCCCACCCAAGTTTCATGGCATTGGGGTGAATGGTATATGAACGCTTGTGGGACTTTGTTGAAACAAATGCACGCCATTTTGTTGAAGTTACTCGCGCGCCATCTATTGTTAATTGGGTCTACTATGCCTATAACTTTTCCTGGCGTATGCACAACAACTCACCAAAATTTGATTGCAATCGGATGAATTGTATATGAACGCATCACCAACACCCATTTGTTTAAACTACTGGTGCGCTATCTATTGATAATTGGATTAACTATGCCTATAACAATCCCGGAAGTGTGCCAAACAACCCACCAAATTTTGGTCGCAATCGGATGAATTGTAGGCTATATGAACACATCGCCATCACTAATTTGTTTAAAATACTCACGCGCTGTCCATTGTAAATTGGATTGACTATGCCTATAATGATTTCGGAAGTGTTCACAACAACTCACCAAAGTTTCATAGCAATCGGTTGAATGGTATATGAACGCATACGGGACTTGGTTGAAACGATTCGCGTGCCGTCGCTCATTTGTTGGATCTACTTGTGCGATACCTATTGTAAAGTGGATGTACTAAGCCAGAAACCTTCCCTGATGAGTACACAACATCTTACCTAAGTTTCATCGCTATCGGACGAATTATATATGAACGAATACGGGACTTTCTTGAAACGCTTCGCGCGACTTACCTCATTTGTTGAATCTACTTGTGCGCTACCTATTGAAAAATGTATTTACTAATCCTAAAACTTTCCCTGGAGAGTACACAACAACTCACCCAAGCTTAATCGCTATCGGACGAACGGCATATGGACGCATACGGGACTTGGTTGAAACGCTTCGCGCGTCGTCGCTCATTTGTTGAATCTACTCGTGCGCTACCTATTATAACATGGATTTACTAAATCAGAAACCTTGCCTGTAGTGTACTCAACCTCTCACCCAAGTTTCATCGCTATCGGACAAATGGTATGTGAACGCATACTGGTCTTTGTTGAAACGCTTCGCCCGTCGTCACTCATTTGTTGAATCTACTTCTCCGATACCTATTGTTAAGTGGATTTACTAAGCCAGAAACCTTCCCTGTAGTGTACACAACATCTCACCCAAGTTTCAACGATATCAGACGAATGGTATATTAACCTATACGGGACTTTGTTTAAACGCTTCGCGCGTCGTCGCTCATTTGTTGAATCTACCCGTGCGCTACCTATTATAACATGGATTTACTAAACCAGAAGCCTTGCCTGTAGTGTACGCAACCTCTCATCCTAGTTTCATCGCTATCGGACGAATGGTATGTGAACGCCCAGAGGACTTTGTTGAATCGCTTCCGCCGTCGTGGCTCATTTGTTGATCTCCTCGTGCGCTACCTATTGTTAAGTGGTTTCACTAAGCCATAAACCTTACCTGAAGTGTTCAGAACTTCTCACCCAAGTTTCAACGCAATGGGATGAATGGTATATGAACGCATGTGGGACTTTCTTAAAAGAAACGCACGCCATTTTGTTGAAGCTACTCGCGCGCCATCTATTGTAAATTGGATTTACTACGCCTATTACTTTTCCGGGACTGTGCACAACAACTCACCAAAATTTGATCGCAATCGGACGAATTGTATATGAACGCATCGCCATCACGCATTTGTTTAATTTACTCGCGCGCTATCTATGGTGAAAAGGGTTAACTATGCCTATGATCATCCCGGAAGTGTATACAACAACTCACCAAAATTTGATCGCAATCGGATGAATGGTTTATGAACGCATAAAAGACGAACACACAGACATTCTTTTATATATATATATATATATATATATAAGATTTATCTATCTATTTATTTCTTTATCTATTTACGTATTTATGTATTTATCTATTAATTTATCTATTTTTTATTTATTTATTCATCTATTGATCTATTTATTTATCTATCTATTTATTATCTATTTATTTATCTATTTACGTATTTATGTATTTATCTATTTATTTACTTATCCATTTATTTATCTATTTATTTATCTATCTATTTATTTATTTATCTATTTACGTATTTATGTATTTATCTATTTATTTATCTATTTACCTATTTATGAATTTATCTATCTATTTATTTATCTATTTATTTATCTATCTATTTATCTATTTACTTATCAATTTATTTATCTATTTATTATCGATCTATTTATTTATTTATTATCTATTTATTTATTTATTTATCTATTATTTGTTTGTCTATTTCTTCATTTATTTATTTATTTAATTATCTATTTATCTATTTATTTTTCTTGTTATTATTTCGACCATCTATGGACCACGTTAATCCAACTGATTACTTCCTTGAGCTTTAACATTTGCCGAGTAACGTCTCATTTGTTCTTGATAGTGTCGCTTCCTGCATTCGGTACTTATCTTGCCTGTTGTAAGATAAGGCTTTTTCTGGAAACTCCGGAGCTCTATGAGTTTTATCTTAAGGAGTATTCGCTTCTGAATATCGTTACGTGTAATTCCCACTTCTTTTAATTCCCTTTCTATACCCGTAAACCAGGCTCATTAGGTTGTCTTTCTTTCCTTCTTTCTTTGATTCTTCCTTTCTTATTTATTTATTTATTTGCTTATTAATTAATTAATTAATGTATTTATTTATTTATTTATTTATTTATTTATTTAATAGCAAAGGGCTGGGCCCATACAGTTTTTAGGACTTGCAAATCAACCCCAGTCCTTGTGTTAGCAAGAACGTCACGAGCACAGTGTGTCGTAGCTCTCCACACAACCTGGGTGACCCATTATGCCCACTTCGATTGCCACCAGCTGACGGTTCAGTTGCCATTATAAAGCAATCAATGTCCCCTTACTGGTTGTTACAAATTGAGACATCAGTCTGATAGCATCTTGTATGTGTAATGTACTCAGTCTCTTAACGAGCCTCGACAAGGGTCAGTGAGGGTTGAGCCTCGAGTCCACTAGACGTAGCTGGCCATCAACCACAAAGGTTCAGCCTACTAATGGAACTAGAAGACAGCTGTAGTGTCCCAGTGCTTTGGTGCGTCGTGAATTTGCTCATTGTCGATGTTTAGGGACCTTTGAAACCATTTTATTTATTTATTTATTTATTTGTTGATGGTTCACAACAGGGCTCAGTGTGCGCCCCAATAATAGTGCACCTACACAGTAAGATACGTTTCCTGATATGTCTGCATAAAGTATTAATATCTTAATGTAATTCTTAAAACTAAGAAGTTCACACAGATCAAAATGCATAGTAGTAAAAAGATAATATAAAAACTAAATCTAAATATGATCTAATGCCAAATATAAAAACAGGTTTTGAAATTATTACATAATAAACTAAAAGGTAACATCAATAACTAGGGAACAGGCCTATCCACATATATACATTGTTGATTCTGTTATATGTGATAATTTTATTTCAAGTATGAATTAGAGTGACTGGGTTATAATTTCCAAGAACGGTCTGATTGAGAGACAGAAATCTAGTTTCCAGTTTACACGAACCGCATCGTTGTAAATACTGCAGAGCCTCCATACAGGTGAATTGTTATGTGAAGTGGTATTGGTTATATCAGTTTTGAATGTTATAGTTGATCTTGTAGTTAAGCGAGGGATGTTGAAATTTAGGAGCGATAGGAAAAATGAGTTATCAATTTGACCGTTAATGACTTTATAAAGGAATTTCATATCATTCACTTGCCTTCGAGACTCCAAACTAGTCATGCCGAAATTCAACAAAAGTTCACCGTAGGGTACCATGTGCGGGTAATTGCCCGTTATTTTGAGGTGTAAATATCTGAGGAATTTCTTTTGAACTTGCTCAATGAACTTAATGCATGTTTTCTGCCAGGGACTCCATACTTGGCTGGCGTACTCGAGCTTGGATCTCACCATGGCAGTATAAAGTTTTATGCAGGTACTGGTCCTAATGAATGGCTTAGTGTTTCTTATTATAAACCCTAACACGCGGTAAGCATCCCCGACCGTCTTTTGCACATGATAAGTGAAAGCAAGCTCTCGGTCAAACAGAATCCCTAGATCTTTCTTCTCGCTTACTGTTTTCAATGACTTAGGTCCAATTCCATAAACAAATGTGATTGGGTTCTTCTTACGTGTAAAGGTCATAACAACACACTTCGGTACGTTTAAGTATAATTTGTTTTCTATACTCCATTTGTGTATATTATTTAGGTCATTTTGTAGTAGAGTGCAGTCATTAGCGGAAGAAATTGATTTAAAAATTTTGAAGTCATATGCATATAAAAGACTATTTGAGTGCAGTATACATCGTGGCAAATCATTTATCATTGCTAGAAAAATCAAAGGTCCAAGGTTCGAACCTTGGGGTATTCCGGAATGAACTATGTATTCCTTTGAGACAATTTTCTGGAACAAAACAAATTGTTTCCTGTCTCTGAGATAGGAGATGAATAATTTTAGTAATTTTACAGTGTTGTCTTAAAATATAAACAGGATGAAATAAAGAAGAATTATACTTATCCGTTAGATTTTATATATTCATAGTTCTAATACATTTTTCTTCCAGTTTCTTCATTTCACCATGTATATACTGTACAATATACAGGATGAAATGAAGTATGGAAGGCCTGGAGTAAAGCATATATATTTTATGCTTCACTGGCAAACCTCGCATAGCCTATATATTTCGTATTTACAATGAAAATGAAAATCCACAGCCTGCTTCCAGTCTCCGACCGGGTCAGGAATGGAATGAATGAAGCCCCCATCTAGCGGCGAGGATATGGACTGTGCCGGCTGCCGAGGCCTGACGCACTCCTCTGGGGAAATGATTAAATGAATGACAGATGAAATGAAGTGATAGTGGAGAGTGTTGCTGGAATGAAATTTTGACAGGGAAAACCGGAGTACCCGGAGAAAAACCTGTCTGCCTCCGTTCGAGGAATGCTGGGAAGACTTCCTTGTGAACAATGAACTTAAAATATCATGCCATGTGCTTAGCTTGAATGGAACACAGTACCTGGCGTTGAAGCAACCAAGTGGTTGTCAAAGGTCCACGAATTTGAAAATGTCCGGCAATGTGATAGCCATGCTCCTATTGGCACTGTCAGGCGATGTGCAATTGAACCCGGGACCTGGTCAGTGTAATGATATGACTTTCTTCTATCAAAATGTAGCGAGTATGTGTACTTCATTATCGGAATTCAACCTAGCTTTTAGTGATGCTGAAATTGATTGTATTTGTATCGTAGAATCATGGTTGAATGATGCAGTGGACGAGAACGAGATACTCTCCAGTGATTACAGTATATTTCGACAAGACAGACAACTCGTTCATGACACCAAAACTAAGGGTGGAGGCGTACTTGTGGCCGTGAAAAATATCCTGAATCCGGTATCAAGGCCGGAGTTGGCAGGGTGTTGGGAGTGCCTTGTGGTCAAGGTCAGGCCTAAACCTAGACGGGCGGTATTCATCGTGTGCTGCTACCTACCACCGGACGAGGTGAAGGTTAGGCTGAGTGATTTGCGTCAGACGCTGGGCAATGTCACAGCTGTTTTAAACCCCCAAGACATAGTCGTAGTGTGTGGGGACTTTAACATCAGTGAATTAGCCTGGACCCCTGAACCTTTTATAAAGCAAAGATGTGAGGAAGTCCTATCGTTTCTAGAGATTATCAGTGAGTTTAATCTACAGCAAATGTGTCATTTCCCTACACGCAATAACAATTTCCTGGATTTGGTGCTAGTCTCTGAACAACTCTCCGCACATACGCAATGTATTCAGGCTGAGAAGGTAGTTAAGTCAGACCACGATGCTGTGGAATTCTCACTATCCTTGCCGCGAATTATCCGTCCACAATCACTAAGAAGGGTAATATATACTTGGACTAAAGCTGATTTTCCCCTCATGAGAGACCTTCTATCGATGTGTCCATGGTATTTGATGGATAATTCTCCCTCTGTTGATGAGGCTTTAAGTCTGTTTTACGACCTCCTCAAAGCAGTAATCAAGGATTCAGTGCCCACTCGCACAATCAATACTCGGAAGTATCCAGTTTGGTACGATACAGAGGTAATCAACAAGTTGAAAGAAAAAGAGAGAGTCAGAAAAAGGTTCAAGAAATCGGGCTTTTGGTGTGACTATGTTCAATTTTCGGTGATACGGGGGGAATATAAGAGACTCCAGAACAGAAAATACAAAGACTATGTGATCTCAGTTGAATCAAAATTAACCACCAATCCAAAGCATTTTTGGAATTTTGTAAACAATAAAAGAACATCTTCACGTTTACCGTCCACTATGTGTCAGAATGGAATCGAAATCCAGGACAAGAAAACTATTCTTAATAAATTTGCAGAGGGCTTCAAGAAGTATCACTCTCCTGCGAGGCCGTGTCACTCGTCTGTCCCAATCGTGTGTAATCAGGGATTGATGTCGATCCGGACTACGCCCTTTGAAGTGTGTGAGATTCTGTCATCATTGGATACTGCAAAATCGTTTGGGGCTGATGAGATACCAGGTCTTGTACTTAGAGAATGTGCTTCTCAGTTGGCGATACCTCTCAGTGCAATTTTAAATATATCTTTTAAATCTGGATGCTTTCCGTGTGAGTGGAAGAAGGGATACGTAATTCCAGTATTCAAAAAGGGTGACAAAAGGGTATTTGACAACTATAGGCCAGTCGTCTTGCTATCCCTCCTATCAAAGGTGGCGGAGAAGATTGTGTACAATAGGATATACAGGTCAGTTGGCCAGTACATTAATGTTGCTCAGCATGGATTCGTGCAGAAGCGCTCGACTGTTTCGAACCTGGCAGTGTACGTTAACTTCATATCAAATGCCTTGGACAGGAGTCAACAAGTAGATGCCATATACACAGATTTTTCCAAAGCCTTTGATTCCGTACAACATGAGGCATTATTAATCAAATTGTCGGCGTATGGAATAGGCGGCAGCGTTTTGGAGTGGATTAGAAGCTATCTCACAGAAAGAATTTGCTTTGTTAAATCCGATGGTCAAACTTCAAATCCATACTTTCCAACTTCTGGTGTTCCTCAGGGTTCCATCTTGGGGCCACTTTTATTTGTAATCTTTATTAATGATTTAACTGGGGTCTTCAAGAATAGTAACTGCCTTCTATACGCTGATGATTTGAAACTGTTTCGAGTAATAGACCACGAGTCAGACTGTGACTTGCTTCAATTAGACCTACATCTACTAACAGATTGGTGTACTAAGTGGTTACTTGACCTTAATATATCAAAATGCAATGTGATAACATTTTCTAGGAAGTTGGCACCTGTCATGAGGAATTATAGTATAAGTAACTCTGTATTAGTGCGTGTGAATGAAGTAAACGACCTAGGTATAACAATTACCAACGATGACGGGTTGTCATTTCTAAAACATGTAGATAAGGTGACGAGTAAGGGGTTCAGATTACTAGGTTTTCTGAAGAGAAACTGTAGTGAATTCGCCAATATAGGTTCTCTCAAAATTTTATTTTTAGCATATGTAAGGTCGACTGTTGAATACTGTTGTGAGGTATGGCTGCCTTCTCAGCAATATGCTATTCAGCGGTTAGAGAGAGTGCAGGTGAGATTCATGAAGTGGATCAGCTGTAGGTATATGGGCATTCGACTCTCTACATTGGACTATGAGACCTTCTGTGGAACCATGGGTATGCGGTCTTTGAGGTCTCGCCGCATGTGTGCCAACGCCATGTTTCTATATAAGTGTCTGACCAATAGAATCGACTGTGCGCCCCTTTTGTGTTTGATTCCGCTTCATGTTCCAGGCCGCAATACAAGGCAAAGACTCACTTTCCGGATCCAGAAGTGTAGAACTGTAGCCCATGCCAATTCCTGGTTATTGATGGCGTTGCGCTCTCTAAACAATCTTGATAGCGCTATAGATATATTTTACTCGAAGCCTACTGAAATTCGTAGAACATTGTTGAACTCAAGATCGTAGGTGTTTGTTGTATATATTGTGTGTAATAATTGTTATTTTAATTTAAGTGTAACTTAGTTTATAAGCTTGAATCAATGTTTGTTTCTAGGTTAGTTAAATAGTTGCTTTTATGTAAATTTAATGTTTATTATGTTTTATTATATCATCTGTAATTGGGTGCCTATCCTGTTGATGGTAAATAAATCTATCTATCTATCTATCTGTCCAGCACAGATCTCACATGTAGTGACCGGGATTTGAACCACGGACTCAGCGGTGAGAGGCCGGCGTGCTGCCGCCTAAGCCACGGAGGCTCCACATATTTCGTATTTACAATACTAATAATAATACAAATAATAATAATATCGTAATTTTCAACATCGTATGACATGCGTATCGTGATTTTTGTCGCCTTTCTAAGATATCTTACTACGGCCAGGAGCGAATCTGCCAGCTTGGGGTTAGTAGACCGACACCTTGACCACTCACCCACCGTGGCAAGCTTCGTATTTACAATACGGTATTTACATGTTTTACAAATTATGTGTACAGAATTTAGATATTTATAATATTAATAATAAGATATTTAAGTAATTGATTTCCTGCTCACTCAATCTCTCACGTAAGCCTACGCAATTTCATCAATTGACTCCATCACTCCATTCATTCATTACTTTTGGATACTCATTCATTTTGCGAGAAAATCAATCAATCAATCAATCAATCAATCATACAGTTGTTTATTCACACAATGTGATTCTTTATGAATCATTTGAAATTCCAAAAAAGTTCATTTTCAGAAAAGGTATTGTAACTCTTGGGACATACAGAGAAGAGAAGCGAACAACATGTATGAAATGATTGGATGAACTCCGATTTCGACTCAGCGACCTTATGAAAACCGTCTGGACCAAGCAAAGAATGAACAAACTGCAGAAAGTATCATGAAACGCATTGTGGCCTCTAGTTAGTGGATGAGTGAATGATAAATAAATAAATATCTCGTGGAATTTACCTTAAAATTTCAATATACCTAAGCCAACCCTAAACTCCCTTTCTCAACTCGACCTAAGTTTATTACATTTTACTGCCCCAAACAGCACAAACATTCCCCGATTACAAGTGTAATTCAAATATTCAATCAAAATTGAACAGGAAGCAACCTCGATTTGTTCAATAAGTTAGTTATTGTTGTTTTAAGGAACAGCGAGATCATCTGCCCCACGTGTTCAGTAATACGTATAGTTTATTATTTTATACACGCCTATCAGATCACCTGAACTCTTGCACTGTAACTACCCAATTTTCTACACAGAATTATTTAAGTAGTAGTATTTTGTTATTAGAATTAATTTGGCGGCTTCGGTGGCGTAGTTGGTAGCATGCTGAGCCCAAGATCGCGGGTTCAAAACCGGCCGAAGTCATCGAATATTTTAAGAGCGTTAAAAGTCCCTCAGTATGCCTTCCTTGGGAGGGGCCGGGAGGCCCATGTCATAGATTTATGTCATGTAAAGGAATCTCCCTCTAACGACAATTGTGTGAAGCTAAATTTGTAGGTTAGATTTGATTAACGCTCTTTCAGTTCCAACGATCGTCGACAGGTGCCGGTTGCGGTGGCATCTAGGAGTCAAGTTCGCGACTAGGTGTCGTGGATGGTAGCATTTGGTAGCGAATGTAGGAACTACCTGAAATTCATCGTCTACAATCCTTACCTGAATCACAGATAACACACACCAATACAGCCATCACAATTAATACCGGTTATCAGTCAGATTCTACACATACAGAAAGTACACGGGGCTACATGACCGCGTTGTCGCAGCCCCTAAACTGAGGAACCAACCAACCAATCTACCAAGCGTCCAGAATTAATTTGGAACAGAAGCAAAGACCTATGATTATTCTATAATTTTATAGAATTATGTGCAATTAAATACAGGCTACATGTGTTTCTTATTATTAGGGAGATGCTGTCAGAATTGTAAAAAAGAAACAAATAAAGAATCCTATAGTTCGCCACTGACGGGACTAATGGCTACGATGTATGTACTAAGTTATCAAATGAAGCAACGATTTTCAGTAATTCATGGCGTCTATAAATGGACATTTCATTGTACTAAATGGGCCAATATTGAGGAATATTAAAGCGGTTTGCTCGAGATGAAAGGCTATTACTGTCGTGCGTGACTGGCTATTAGTTTATCTTGAGCCCCCAGCGAGATGCTGCCCTCTGATAGGCCTGGCACGCGGACAATGATAGATTTGTTCACATTCGTTAAGGGCTTGACGCAGAAAATCGAACTTACCTTCAGCTATTGTGGCCACGTGCTTCACAATATTGTCCAGTGTGCTATCTTGGGTGCCATCTCTTGCTTTGTACATCTGTGCGGCTGATCTCAGATAGTAAACCAATTTGATGGCCTCTTTGTAATCCATTCGTTTTCTGTATTCGTCTTCCCCCAGCACCTGCAAGCCTACGCGGGGTCCACTGGACAGTTATCCCAAGCTAGAAATTTGATGATGTTCTCTGATCCAAAGATCCACCAATGTAGCCAAGGATTCCATAGCACAGTGGGTCAAAATCGAAATCTAGGACGACAAAATTATTTATTTTCATAATTAAAAAATCAAAATTTATTACTTCTACCGCATTCTCATACAATTGCCGCTCATTATTCTGGGATATAAACGCATCTTAGTGTGAATCTGTCACCACTGTTCGAGCAGTCTGATTTGTAGGGTGAATGTAAGTGGCTGTGGATTGGTTGTCTTTGTGGTTAGTGTGATGCTTTAAGATGGAACATGCAGCTGAAGGTATGATCTTTGTAACGTGTTTCAGTTATTAATGGGCGTAATTGTTACGTAAATGTTAGCTATATTTGCATTATATAATATTTAAGTATTATTTTCAAAATTATTTTTTCACTTAGATTTTTAGTATGCCGCGTCACTCTGCGTCACTTTCTACTTAATGTTAAAATGTAGATAAAGTCTTGTAGTTTACGCCTATTATAAGATTTTTTGCATCTTTTTGCAACTTACTTACTTATTTCACGTTTTAGAAGATGCCGCGCAACCAGTTCTCACAGGTTTACAACTGTTTGAAGCACTGGGTTCGACGATTATGTCAAAAGTGGAAATTTGTGACTTTCTTAAAAGTAAATTAGGGGTAGAAAATTGTTCTGAAGAGATAACTGAATGCTCTATCCAACTTCTAGTCATAGACAATTTCTTGCATGCATAGACATAGCTTAAAAAGGTCTTAACTTATGTTTATTATGAAGTAAACAAATTATATACGTTGCTTTCACTCTAAATTCATGATTAAAACGTAAAAATAATTTTTTCCCCCTAGATTTCGATTTTGACCCACAGTGCATAGGCACGCTCCACGGATTGATTGGATTACTGCGTGTTCGAAGATCAGAACTCCAGTGTAGAGCTGGTAATACGCTAAGCGAAGTTTGGGTAGGTTAATTAAAAACGATTAATATATTGTAATAAACTATCTATTACCTAAAGTCAATATTTAGTAGGCCTACATTGAAACAGTACCGGTTTTGGTCACATTGTGATCCTCTTCAGCGTGGTATAGGATAAGTAACTGTGTAGTACCATACAACTTTTTTTTTGTCATAATAGAGGATACTATCAATATTTTTGTAACAAAAGTTCACAGTGTAAAATTTCAAAAAGAAAAAACAGATCTGTTATAATAATTTTGTTAATAAAGCATTAAAAATGTCTTGAAAAAATAGCGTAGAATTGAAGAGATGTATATGTGAAAATATGTATGTTGAATCTAATATATAAAAGTGAAAGTCTGTATGTGGGTATGTGGGTATGTGGGTATGTGGGTATGTGGGTCTGTTCCGTATACAAATCCACACCGTTCCACCAATCTCAACCAAATTTTGCATATACATAGTTTAGGACCCGGAAGGAACCGCTGGCTACATGAATTTTCGATAGTCTTTCTCATTCTTTTGATTTAGGCCCTTTTGGACTCAAGCACAGGCTAATCAAATCATAACATATACTCATGAAGGAATGGCAAGGCAGATAGTTTCCATGGCAACATAGCTCAAGTCGAGACACGGCCGTCTGGATGCAAGTTGCGCTCTGCACTACTGGTATAGAAAATGAGCATCTTTACTTGAAATCCCGTTAGTTACTCACCTACTCACACAGCACTGTCAACCGAGTTTAGCATAACAAAGACTTGACACTATCTTCTACTATATATTTGTCAAATACCACTCACTCACTCATTCATTCATCACGAAATCTCAGAAACCACCGAACGGATTGGAATGAAATTTGGTATGCAGCTTCCCCAAGGACCGCAAATGCCCACTAAGAAAGGATTTTTGTATATTCAGGTTCTAAAGGGGTGTTAAGGGGGTAGACCTGCATTTCATTGACTAGCAATATCTCCCGATTGGTTTCATTGGGGGATGTGATACTCGGCACATAAACTCATCATTAAAAATAAGAAGACACGAGTCTCAGGGTTTTTCGATGTGGTGTATATTATGAGGTGAAAGGGGTGAAAAGTGGGGATTGAAATATTCCTAAATGAGCGTGTATCTCTTAAACGACAAAGGCGAGGAGTTTGAAACTCAGCGAAAAAAAATCAGCATAAAAAATAAGTAAATATGTGTTTGACCGTTTTTTATAAATCCAATTTAAGGGGCCCATGGGGAAGGGTGAAATTCTGGTGGGGGGGACAGGAAAGAAAGTGTCCTAACTGATTGACTGACTGACTCACTCATCAAACTCAGGGGGAAAAACTGCTTTAAAGTAAGTAAGTAAATAGCTGTTCGACAGGTTTTTTCATAAATCAAATTTAAGGGGTTCATGGGGAGGGGTGAAATTCTGAAAAAAGAAAATTCAAAGAAAATGTCCTGACTCACTCACTCACTCACTCACTCATCATCATCGCCCTGCCAAAATTATTGAAGTTAGAAACATGATCGTTTTGGGATATGTTCATTGTATGTCAAAACAGTCTACTAAGGGAGGATTTTCGGATATTCAGGTTCTAAAGGGGTCTTAAGGGGGTTAAACCTGCATTTCATTGAATAACAATATCTCTCGAATGGTTTCATTGGGGGATGTGATTCACGGCATATAAACTCATCATTAAAAAGTAAGAAGACACGTGTCTGATGGTTTTTCGATGTGGTGTATATTATGAGGTGAAAGGGGTGAAAAGTAGGGATTGAAAGATTCCTAACGGAGCGTGTATCTCTTAAACGACATAGGCGAGGAGTTTGAAACTCAGCGGAAAGAAATCAGCATACAAAATAAGTAAATATTTGTTTGACCGTTTTTTCATAAATCCAATTTAAGGAGCCCATGGGGAGGGGTGAAATTCAGGGGGAAAAAACTGGAAAGAAAGTGTCCTAACCGATTGACTGACTGACTCACTCATCAAACTCAGGGGGAAAAACTGCTTTAAAGTAAGTAAATAGCTGTTCGACAGTTTTTTTTGGATAAATCAAATTGAAGGGGTTCATCGGGAGGGGTGAAATTCTGAAGAAAAACAAATGAAAGAAAATGTCCTGACTCATTCACTCACTCATCATCGCCCAGCCAAAAATTTTGAAGTTGGAAACATGGCATTTTGGAGATATGTTCGTTGTATGTCAAAACCGTACACTAAGGGAGGATTTTTTGATATTCAGGCTCTAAAGGGGTCTTAAGGGGGTTAAACCTGCATTTCATTGAATAACAATATCTCAAGAGTGGTTTCATTTGTGGATGTGATACTCGGCATATAAACTAATCATTAACAAGTAGTTCCGTGAAGAACTATACAGCCTAATTTCATATATCCTACTTATGTTAACTGCCTCTATCAACATACACAATTTCAGTTTGATTGCTGTAATAGATTCGTAGATATTGAGAAGCGACTAAATATTTTGGATGGTCGCCATGTTGGATTTTATATATGTAGGTCCTAGAGTTACGTACTGGTACATGCAGATTATTGTGAACGAGTAGTATTCAAACTTCAATCGCATAATTAGGACACAAGAAGTAACAAGGAGATTTTATAATTTTTCACAACTGCCATCTTGAGGTTATGGAAACAATTGAAATAAATTAGATGCCAGTGGATTAACATTCGTATAAGGATTTACAGTACCAAGTTTCACTGCGCGCGGATGGTTAAATTACGAGAAACGTCCATGTGAATATTTATAATTCGCGTCGCCGCCATGTTGGATTTGCGATCACCAGGTTATTTAAACTCCTATAGGTGAACTTAAGTTCATAGCCCCTATGAACATTAAAAAATGCAGTTTGATTGCTAAAATAGATTCGTAGATATTCAGTATCGTCTAAGTATTTCGGATGGTCGCCATGTTGGATTGTTAAATGTATAGGCCATAGAGTCATGTACTATTAAAGGAAAATTATTGCGTAGGTTCATTATTCAAACTTTCACTTCGATCGCATGACTACATTACAAGAAATAAAAACTTAATTTTAAAATTCGCACTGCCGCCATCTTGAGCTTATGTAAGCAATTGAACTAAATTAGATACCAGTGGATTACAATGTGTATAAATATTTCCTGTACCAGGTTTCAGTGCGCTTGGAACATTAAATCGCGAGAAAGGTCTATTTAAAATTTTCAAATTCGCTTGGCCGCCATGTTCGTTTTGTAGCTAACCGGTTTTTGAAAGTCTTATAGATGGACTTCCAGTAGTGACCTTTATCTCCGTACAAAATTTCAGGGAGATACCGCTAATAGTTTCAGAGATATAGAATGCCTGTGAAATATTTCGCACATCCGCCATCTTGTGATTATGTAAACAATTGAACGAAGTTAGATGTCGGTGCATTACAATGTATATAAACATATACTGTACCAAGTTTCATTGCGTTTGGTTGGTCAAATCACGAGAAACGTCCATTTAAAAGTCGCAAATTCGCTTGGCCGCCATGTTGGTTTTGTAGTTACCAGGTTTTCAAAAGTCACATAAGTGAACTTATAGTAGTTCCCTCTATCACCATAGAAAATATCAGGGTAATATCGGTAATAGTTTTGGAGATATTGAATGCTGGTGAAATATTTCGCACAGCCGCCATGTTGGATTGGTGAGTCGTAACAAAATTTGAAGGGCACGGTCGAGGTCGCCCGGAATAGTGCTATGAACTTTCCGAGTTTCATTGAAATCGCTCCTGCCGTTTAGATTTTATTAGGGGGGGGACACACACACGAATCACACACACACACACACACACACGCGCACACACACACGGACAAAAGGTGATCTCATAAGCCTATTTTTTCAAAATTGAAAATAGGCAAAAAAATAAGCAGACAGGTGTCTAAGGGTTTTTCGATATGGTGTATTATTATGAGGTGCAAGGGGTGAAAAGTGGGGGTTGAAGGATTCCTAATGGAGCGTGAAGGCCTATCTCTTAAACGACATAGGTGAGAAATTTGAAACTCAGAGAAAGAAAATCAGCTAAATAAATAAGTAAATCGGTGTTCGACCGGTTTTTTTTTCATAAATTAATTTAAGGGGCCAATGGGGTGGGGTGAAATTCTGGGGGGAAAAAGAAGAGAAATTGTCCTAACTGACTGACTGACTCACTCACTCATCATACTCAGGGGAAAAAGACAGCTTAAAAAATAAGTTAATAGGTGTTCAAGAGTTTTTTTCATCAATCCAATTTAAGGGGCCCATGGGGAAGGGTGAAATTCTGGTAAAAATAATTGAAAGAAAATGTCCTGTCTGACTCACTCACTCATCACGCCCAGCGAAAACTATTAATGTTGGAAACATGAAATTTTGGGAATATGTTCGTTGTATGTCGAAAACGTCAACTAAGGAATGATTTTTGTTTATTCGGGATTTAAAGAGGTGTTAAGGGGGTAAAGGTGCATTTCATTGAATAACGATATCACATGATTTGTTTCTTTGGGGATGTGATATTCGGTATAGAAACTAATCATTAAAAATAATCAGACATATGTCTAAGGGTTTGTCGATGTGATGTATATTATGAGGTGAAAGGGGTGAAAATTGGGGGTTGAGGGATTCTTAACGGAGCGTGTATCTCTGAAACGACATAGGCGAAAAAAATTAAATTCGGCGGTAAAAACAGCTTAAAATACAAGTAAATAGGTGTTCGACCGTTTTTTTCATAAATCCAATTTCAGGAGCCCTTGGAGAGGGGAGAAATTCTGGGGGGGAAAACAGGAAAGAAAGTGTCCTAAATGATTGACTCACTTAGTCACTCATCAAACTCAGGGGGAAAACAGCTTTAAATAAGTAAATAGGCGTTCGACCGTTTGTTTCATAAATCCAATTTAAGGGGTTCATGGGGAGGGGTGAAATTATCAAAAATAAATGAAAAAATGTCCTGACTGACTCACTCACTCATCATCGCCCTGCCAAAATTATTAAAATTAGAAACATGAAATGTTGGGGATATGTTCATTGTATGTCGAAAACGTCCACTAAGGAAAGAGTTTTGGATATTCAGGTTCTAAAGAGGAGTTAAGGGGGTAAACGTGCATTTCATTGAATAACAATATCTGACGAGTGGTTTCATTTGGGGATGTGATACTTGGCATATATACTAATCATTAAAAATAAGCTGACACCTGTCTAATGGTTTTTCCATGTAGTGTATGTTATGAGGTTAAAGGAATGAAAAGTGGGGGTTGAAAGATTCCTACCGGAGCGTGTATCTCTTAAAAGACATAGGCGAAGAGTTTGAAACTCGGAGGAAATCAATCAGCTTAAAAATAAATAAATAAATAAATAAATAAATAAATAAAATAAAATAAATAGGTGTTCGACCGTTTTCTCATAAATACAATTTAAGGGGCCTATGGGGAGGGGTGAAATTTTGGAAGAATAACGTCCACTAAGGAATGATTTTTGGATGTTCACTCTCATCGACCAACCAAAACTATTAAAGTTAGAAGAATTACATTTTGGGGATATGTTCGTTGTGTGTCGAAAACGTCTACTAAGGAGGGATTTTTGGATATTCAGGTTCTAAAGGGGTGTTAACGGGGTTAAAACTGCATTTCATTATATAACAATATGTCACTCATTCGTTCATTCATTCATTTATTTGCAATGGAGGGTATGGCCCCCGGAGGCAAATTGGATATACATAACAAATAATTAATTACACATAACAATTCAATAACAATTATACAACAATTAAACTGGAGTATTTACACAAATAGTCAGTCTTTTCTTAAACACACCTACAGTATATGTTTGGGAAAAGGCTCTAACACTGCGGCAGGTAGAGAGTTCCAGTTATCAATGGCACGGTTTACAAAAGAATATTTACCATAATTTGTTCGCTGTGGTCGGCCCTTAACTTTGAAAGGATGATCGCTCCCACCCATGTAAATAATGTAAGTAATGACGCGAGCGAAGCAAGGCTAAAAATGAGATGGTGTGTGTCTGTGTATTACTCAATCACGCAAGTACCACTGGTCCGATATACGTGAATTTTACATGGAAGTAGCTGATTTACCTGGTTAACATATAGGTTACTTTTGATTACAATACTTTGCACTATTTAAAGATGGCGACCATTTTAGTGACGTCACTACACCCTTTGGTTTCAAACTCATATTTCCATTTGAAATAAAAAGAGAACGCTAAGAAATAGCAAACTTTTGATGGCATATACGAGGTTTAAAATTACATTTTCTATCCGAAAGGTATCTCCAACGGTTAGCGAGTAAAATCTAAATTTGTGCTATAAAACACGGTCAACGCCGAGCGTTGTAGTTGGACAAAATGTTTCATCCTTAATCTCCCTCTGCGCAGCACCTCGCCTATCCCCTATTTTAACTATCACCTTCACATTTTAATTTATTTATGACGCGTAGCGAAGCACGGGTACTTCAGCTAGTAATCTATATATATACAAATCAATGTAACGTGATAGTTTGTCTGTGCGTATGTCTGTATGTCTCCTATGCGTTCATATACCATTTGTCCGATTGCGATGAAACTTGGGTGAGATGTTGAGTACACTCCAAGGAATGTTTCTGACTTAGTAAATCCATTTTCCAATAGGTAGCGCACGCGTAGATTCAACAAATGAGCGACGATGCGCGAAGCATTTCAACAAAGTCCCGTATGTGTTCATATACCATTCGTCCGATAGCGATGAAACTTGGGTGAGATGTTGTGTACACTTACTTGAAGGTTTCAAAATTAGTGAATACATTTCACAGTAGATAGCGCACGAGTAGATTCAACAAATGAGCGACGACACGCAAAGCGTTTCAACAAAGTCCCGTATGCATTCATATACCATTCGTCCGATAGCTATGAAACTTGCGTAAAATGTTGTGTACACTGCAGGGAAATTTTCTGGCTTAGTACATCCACTTTACAATAGGCAGCGCACGAGTAGATTCAACAAATGAGCTACGACGCGCGAAGCATTTCAACAAAGTCACGTTTGCGTTCATATACCATTCGTCCGATAGTGATGAAACTAGGCTGAGATTTTGTGTGCACTCCGGGGAAGGTTTCTAGCTTAGTAAATCCCTTTAAAAATAGGTAGAGCACGAGTAGAATCAACAAATGAGCGACGACGCGCGAAGCGTTTCAACAAAGTCCCATATAATTTCATATACCATTCATCCGATAGCGATGAAACTTGGGTGAGATGTTGTGTACACTCCAGGGAAGGTTTCTGGCTTAGTACATACATTTTACAATAGGTAGCGTACCAGTAGATTCAACAAATGAGCGATGACACGCGAAGCGTTTCAACAAAGTCCCGTATAAAGTCATATACCATTCGTGTGATAGTGATAAATGTTTGGTGAATTGTTGTGTACACTCCAGGAGAGGTTTCTGGCTAAGTAAATCCATTTTACAATACGATGTGCACGTTTATGTTCAACAAATGAGTGACTACGCGCGAAGCGTTTCGACAACGTCCCGTATACGTTCACATACCATTCATCCGATTGCGATGATTGGTTGAGATGTTGTGTACACTCCAGAGAAGGTTTCTGGCTGAGTACATCCATATTACAATATGTAGCGCAAGAGTAGAATCAACAAATGAGCGACGACACGCGAAGCGTTTCAACCAAGTCCCGTATGCATACATGTACCATTCGTCCGTAGCTATGAAACTTGGGTGAGATGTTGTGTACACGTCATGGAAAATTTCTGGCTTAGTAAATCCCCTATACAATATGCAGCGCACAAGTTGATTCAACAAATGAGGGACGACGCGCGAAGCGTTTCAACAAAGTCCCGTATAAGGTCATATACCATTCTGCCGTTAGCGGTGAAACTTGGGTGAAATATGGTGGACACTCCAAGGAAGGTTTCTGGCTTAGAAAATACATTTCACAGTAGGGAGCACACGAGTAGATTCGACAAATGAACGACGACACGCGGAGCGTTTCAATACAGTCCCCTATGTCTTCATATCCCATTAGTCCGATAGCGATGAAACTTGGGTGAGATGTTGTGGACACTTACGTGACGGTTTCTAACTTAGTAAATACATTTTACAGTAGGTAGCGCACGAGTAGATTCAACAAATGAGCGACGGAGCGCGAATCGTTTAAACAAAATCAGGTATGCGTTCATATACTATTCATCCGATTGCGATGAAACATTGATCAGTTATTGTGTACCCGCCAGGGAAGGGGACTTAGTAAATCCATTTCACAATAAGTAGCGCAAGAGTAGATGCAACAAATGGGTGACGACGCGCGAAGCGTTTCAACAAAATCCCCTATTGCGTTCATATAACATTCTTCGATTGCGATGAAACCTTGATGAGTTATTGTGTACACGCCAGGGAAGGGCTTCGACTTAGTAATACATTTCTCAATAGGTAGCGCACGAGTAGATTCAACAAATGAGTGACAGCGCACGAATCGTTTAAACAAAAACCCCTATACGTGCATATACCATTCATCCGATTGCGATGAATCATTGATGAGTTATTGTGTACACGCCAGGGAAGGGTTTCGACTTAGTAAATCCATTTCACAATAGGTAGCGTACGAGTAGATTCAACAAATGAGTGACAGCGATGAAACTTTTGAAAGTTGTTGTGCACGCTCCCACGAATGGTTCTAAATTAGAAAATCCATTTTATGATAGCTTAGAGGCGGTTAACATGTTGTGTATCCAAAAGCACTTCAAGAAACTGCATTTCAACGCCAACACTTTCTTTGATTGACATTGCAACGCATGCCGGGTACAGCTTGTCTATATATATAAAAATCAATGTTACTTGATAGTTTGTCTGTCTGTGGGTGTGTATGTCTCCTATGCGTTCATATACCATTCATCCGAATACGATAAAACTTGGGTGAGATGTTGGGTACACTCCAAGGAAGGTTTCTGGCTTATAAAATCCATTTTACAATATGTAGCGCACGAGCAGATTCAACAAATGAGCGACGACGCGCGAAGCGTTTCAACAAAGTCCCGTATGCGTTCATACACCATTCATCCGATTGCGATGAAACCTGGGTGAGATGTTGACTACACTCCAGGGAGGGTTTCTGGTTTAGTAAATCCATTTTATGATAGGTAGCGCACGAGTAGATTCTACAACTGAGCGACGACGCGCGAAGCGTTTCAACAAAGTCCAGTATGCATTCATATACCGTACGTCCGATAGCGATGAATCTTGGGTGAGATATTGTGTATGCTCCAAGAAAGGTTTCGGAAGTGGTAAATACATTTTTCAATAGGTAGCGCACGAGTAGATTCAACAAATGAGCGACGACGAGGGAAGCGTTTCAACAAAATCCCTTATGCTTTCATATACGATTCGTCGATTGAGATGAAACTTTGATGAGTTGTTGTGTACACTTACGTGAAGGTTTCTAACTTAGTGAATCCATTTCACAATAGGTAGCGCACGTGTAGATTAAACAAATGAGTGACATCGCACGAATCGTTAAAACAAAATCCCGTATGCGTTCATATGCCATTCATCCGATTGCGATGAAACTTCTGTGAGTTGTTGTGCACGCTCTCACGAATGTTTCTAAATTAGTAAATCCATTTTACGATAGTTTAGAAGCAGTTAACGGAAATTGAAAAAATATTGTGTAGCCAAAAGCACTTCAAGAACAAAATTATAACGCCTACACTTTCTTTGATTGGCATTGCAACGCATACCAGGTACAGCTTGTTTAGGTTATAAAAATGATGCTCGATGTGTATTTGCCAGGTAGAGAGAAACTTTGGAAATATGTGTGACGAAGTTATTATGAAATGTTGAGAAATGTATCGGTTGTGTAGTTGTGTATTTCCAACTTTCTTGGCAACTACACAACCGATACATTTCTCAACTTTTCATAATAACTTTGGAAATAGTATTTAGGTATTGTTGTTTTAAGAGGCAGAACTACAAGGTCATCTGTCGCAAATATTGACTTTAGGTAATAAATAGTTTATTATAATTAATATGTCAATAAGGAATCGGGCTATCATGGTCATTTTTATGTCATTTTATATTAACGATTATTGATTACCCGAATGACCATTCTATCGACTAATCGACTAACCGAATAATGCATAAATTGGCTAACCGAAGAATCTATTAATTGGTTAGTAGACACGAGATAAGAAATGAGAGGTCATCGCTTAAGTTGAGTTAAGCTTATTTTCGGAATGATGTATATAAATCTATAAAAGTCATTTCTGTCTAAACATCGGCTACAAAGTGTCCTTCCTTGTTTATGTTATCAATAACCAAATAATAATAATAATATCGTATGGCCTCGGATGCCGGATGCAAGCTTTGTTATTTGACACCCAGAGGGTAGCTTGCATGTCGAATTTCGTTGTTCCTTGACTATGAAAGTCAAGGAGGTTAGATGTTAGATATCTAACCTCCTTGAACACTATAGCGCTTTCTAGTAGAGAAATAAGGAACGTTGTGTTGGCGGAAACTCCCGAGATTAATTTTTCCATTATGAACACGGCCTACTGAATTCAAATGGGTTCTTTGACATGCCAACATCGTATGACATGCGTATCGTATTTTTGCCGCCTTTCAAAAAAATCACTTACCACGGCCAGGAGCGAACCTGCAATCTTGGGGTTAGTAGACCGACACGATATCCACTCTCCCACCTTGGCAAGCTGAACCAAATAAGAGTTAGTGACAGTGGAAGGACAAATATCAATCAAATTGGCAAAAGGAAAACGAAGAGCATTTAGCAAAGAATTTTAATTTATGTTCAATGTTTACAATTTAAAACAGGAACATTTTTGTTTTAGTTTGTTTTAGCCTAGTTTTCACAGAAAAGATACATTATTCAAAATGATTCTATATATTATATTTTAGTTAAATAAATGCCTGTTTTGCTTCTGTGAGAGCGTAGTGAAAAGAGCGAAGTACTCATACATCGATCAATCGACAGAACAATTATTCGATATACCGATTAATCGGTTAAACACGCAATCGATTGATCGTTATTTCAAGCAATTAATCGATGTTTCTGTTTCGATTAATCGATTATTCGATAAGTGAAATTAATATGTTAAAAGTACCAGCCCTACACCAGAGCGGCTTCGGTGGCATATTTGGTAGCATGCTGAACTGATGTTCCCAAGATCGCGGGTTCAAACCCGGACGAAGTCGTCGCATTTTTTAAAAGCGTTAAGATCCTTCAATATGCCTTCCTTCGGAGGGGAAGTAAAGCCGTCGGCCCCATATCATAGATTTATGGCATGTAAAAGATCCTTCCACTAACTAAACTTGTGTGAAGCTAAATTTCTAGGTTATATTTCGTTGAAATGCTCTATCAAAGTTCCAACGTTCACCACTAGTAGTCAGTGGTATCTGGTAGCGAAAGTTGGAACTACTTGAAATTGAACGGAACTAGTAGCCAACCCCATGGGTGTCCTTTTGAAGCAGCTAGAGCCTCTGGCGAACCAATTATGTCCTCGGACACTCCCGGCACTAAATTCCATACGCTAAATAAATGAATAAATACCAGAGTCCCGACAGTGACATCGTCCATCTTGAATGTATCTGAGCCCGTAATTAAGGGGTTAGCATCCTAGGCTTTTGTCAAAGGAACTCGGAGTCTATTCGCGGCCGAGCCGTAAGAATTTTAATCTCCAATAGTGTTGTTCCCAGGCTCGGGGTGTGGCGTCATTACATATCCCAGCTAGACTTCACCCATGGACTCTGGGAGGGATCATTCTTCTACCGTCGCAAATACGTTGTCTGGGAGCTGAACACACTTTGCCAGCAGATACAACTGGGGATGGTGACAGGCTGATCGCTCTACTGACCGCTAACTTGGGTCTAATTAACAAAAGGTCAGAGAAGGGATTTCTTAAGGAAGTTGGCCGGGGACCTGTTGAAAGGAACCATCCTGGCATTTGCCTGGTGGTGAAAATGAGGAACCATGAAAATCATTTCAGGGTCGCCGAGATGGAATTCGAACCCATGCTCTTCCGATGCCAGGAAGTCACGAGTTAGCGCGTTATCGCTCTCGGCCACCATGATCTGTCATAGAAGATATACTGAAAATAAAAATAAAAGAAACACCGAAAAATAACAGTAAAAATAGAAAGTCAAAAATACTTTTTAAATAAAGCAAAAAGAAAACAAAAAAACAAAAAACAAATATTAAGGAAATACGCTTGTGGCTTTACGTGACCGTTAATCTTACGATTGGCCGATAACCTCGATGTTAGGCCCCTTAAAACAACAATTATTATTATTATTATTATTATATAATCTTACGATCGTGAGCCAAGAAACCTCAAGTTTTACGTGGAGTCCGAAACACAGGACTTGATATTTCACTTGGAAAATCGCACATGTAAGCTTATTGACCGGGAATAAAACTCAGTCCACCTTGGTGAGAGGCAATTTGTTTGACCACTGTGCTATCACACCTTCCATTAGGATTCAGATAGGCGACCTGGAAATTCATATAAAGTACCAACCCAGTACTTACTGGATGAGAATGTGCGGGAATAATCTAGAGGAAACAATTTCGCGGCTATTATCACTGAATTTAATGACTTTGAGGATGTTATGACTAATCATGTTTATTAACTTTTCGCACTACTGTAATAGCTTTATCAAGGCTAAAGAATCAGCTAATGGTGAGTCAAACGCTCAACTCAAGTACCATGAGTAGAGTTTGTGGTTCTTAGCAGTTGCGATAAATGCGATTTTTTTTGAAAATCCTAAGTGTTAGTTCGTTAACAAATTATAGTTGTTTTAAGGGGCAGAACAGCGAGGTAATCTGACCCTCTTAACACGGAGTAAATGATACGAATTTGGAATACTATTTAGAGGTGGGCGCCTAAATAGAGAAAAGCCTAAAAATAATAATAATAAAATTTATAAAACTAATAATCATAACAATAAATAAAAATATACGGAAGAGTAAAAAAATTCTAAATTTCGAAAAAGAACAAGTTCTATGAGTCAATGCATACTTCTAAATTTACTTAGTTGGCCCTTCGTAGGTGTGTGTGCCTCATGTTTTATGACTTGAAAAAGTGATTTTTAACGATTTAGCAATACAGTGCAATATTGGTTCGAAATGCAAAATTATACAATAAACGTTAACTTATACGATAACGCGAAATTATATGATAAACGCAAAGTTATGCGATAAACGTGAATTTATGCGATAAACGCGAAACTATACGGCAAACGCGAAATTATATGATAAACGCGAAATTATACGACAAATGCGAACTTATACAATAAATGCGTAATTATATGATAAATGCGAAATTATACGATAAACATGAAATTATGTGAAAAACGTAAACGATAACGCGATATTATACGATAAGCGTAAACTTATACGTTGAACGTGAAGTTATACGATAAACGTAAACTTATACGATAACGTGATATCATAGACTATGTCAAACGCGAACTTACAGTATACGATTAACGCAAAATCATATGGTAATCGCGAAATTATAATTATGATAAACGCGATCTAAATGCGATTTTCTTGGATTCAGGCTAAATACATTTCTAACAAGTAGTTCCGTGAAGAACTATACAGCCAATTTTCATATAACCTAATTATGTTAATTGCCTCTATCTATATACAACATTTCAGTTTGATTGCTGTAATAGATTCGTAGATATTGAGAACCGACTAAATATTTCGGATGGTCGCCATGTTGGATTTTATATATGTAGGTCCTAGAGTTATGTATTGTTGCATGAAGATTATTGTGTACGTGTAGCATTCAAACTTCAATCGCATGATTAGGACACAAGAAGTAACAAGGAGATTTTAAAAATTTCGCACAGCTGCCATCATGTGGTTATGGAAACAATTGAAACAAATTAGATGCCAGTGGATTATAATTCGTATAAGGATTTACTGTACAAAATTTCACTGCACTCGAATGGTTAAATTGCGAGGAACGTCCATGTGAATATTTATACTTCGCGTCGGCGCCATGTTGGATTTGTGATCACCAGGTTATTTAAAGTCCTATAGTTGATCTTAAGTTCATAGCACCTATGAATATAAAAAACTCAGTTTGATTGAACCAAGTTAGATGTTGGTGCATTACAATATATATGAACATATACTGTAGCAAGTTTTATTGCGTTTGGTTGGTTAAATCGTGAGAAACGTCTATTTAAAAGTGGCGAATTCGCGTGGCCGCCATGTTGGTTTTGTAGTTATCAGTTTTTCAAAAGTCACATAGGTGAACTTCTAGTAGTTCCCTTTATCACCGTAAAAAATTCCAGGGTGATATCGCGAATAGTTTCGGAGATATTGAATGCTGGTGAAATATTTCGCACAGCCGCCATGTTGGATTGGTGAGACGTAACAAAATTTGAAGGGCACGGTCGGAGTCGTCCGGAATAGTGCTATGAACTTACCGAGTTTCATTGAAATCGCTCCAGCCGTTTAGATTTTATTAGGTGGGGACACACACACACACTCCTCACACACACACACACGCGCATACACACGGACAAAAGGTGAATTCATAAGCCTATTTTTTCAAAATTGAAAATAGGCTAAAAACCACGCCTATTTTCATTCGTAAGAAAAATACAATCATGTTTTTTATTTCAGGGGAAATAATTACTGCACGTGAAAACGAAGACGAGTGTTGGGAACAGCCAATCAATACTCATACTACGAGGCACGTCCAGAAAGTAAGTTCCGTTTGGTAATAAAGTTAAATTTTGTACAGATACAGAAAAAATATTTATTGCACAACATTCTACACCTTTTCAACTACTTTTCCACATAACTGCCGAACTTTTGCAGGCATTTGTCATAGCGTGGCACAAGTTTTTGGATACCTTCTTCATAGAAGTTTGCCGCCTGTGTCTTCAACCAGCTGGAAACATTTTCTTTCAGCTCGTCGTCATTGTTGAAATATTGACCGCCAAGGAATGACTTGAGATGTGTGAACAGATGAAAGTCGCTAGAAGAGAGGTCAGGGCTGTACGGAGGGTGGTCAAACACGTCCCAGCCTAATCCCTGTAGGAGGTTTTTCGTCACATTTGCAGTGTGTGGTCGTGCGTTGTCGTGAAGAAAAACAACACCTTTTGACAGCAACCCTCGGCGCTTATTCTGTATTGCGCGGCGCAATTTCCTAAGTGTCTCGCAGTAAGCAAATGCGTTGGTTGTTTGACCACGCGGTAAGAAATCAATGAGTAAGATGCCTTTCCAGTCCCAGAACACTGTGCACATCATTTTCCGAGGTGTCAAGATTTGTTTCGGCTTAACCTTTGCTGGGGATGAAGTGTGCCTCCATTCCATTGATTGCTGCTTACTTTCAGGGGTGTCGTAAGAAACCCAAGTTTCATCTCCTGTGACTATCTGTGTCAGAAATTATTCGCCGCCTTCATTGTAACGGGTCAAAAACTGAAGTGCACTACCCATCCGTTTTGTTTTGTGTTGCTCCGTAAGAATCTTAGGTACCCAACGTCGGCAAAGTTTACGAAAGTTCAGTTTTTCGGTAACAATTTCATGAATGAGTGATCGCGAGATTTGGGGAAATTCCATAGCGAGAGCACTAATTGTAAACCTGCAATTTTCCCGGATCTTGTCATCAATCGCGTGACCCAGTTCTTCTGTAACCAAAGATGGACGCCCACTTCGTTCTTCATCGTGCACTTCACTACGTCCTTCATTGAACTGTCGGACCCATCTTCTCACCATTGAAACACTCATCGCATTTTGTCCATACACTTCGCAAATTTGCCGATAAATTTCAATTGGTTTCACTTTCCTAGCATTCAGAAAACGAATCACAGATCTGATTTCACAAGCGGCGGGATTTTCAATCAACACCGACATTGTACGAGTAAACATGCACAACAACGCGTACGTGGCTGACAGCGCTCTCCAAATGGCGCACGTTTCTTCTCCTTGATACAGAGCGTCTATCGCACATATGCGGAATTGCACTGCAGAGGAACGTACAACTAGTTGAAGACACAGGGTGCACACGTCTTTGAAGAAGGTATACAAAAACTCGTGCCACGCTACGACAAATGCCTGCAACATTTCGGCAGTTATGTGGAAAAGTAGTTTAAGGGTTGTAGAATTTTGTGCAATATATAATTTTTCTGTATCTGTACACAATTTAATGTTATTACCAAACGGAACTTACTTTCTGGACGTACTTCGTATTACTGAGCTATCACGCACTCTTCCTGGCGATGGTATATCTGCTACAGTAATGACTATCGTCACCTCAACAGCTCTTATACTTTATGTACACAACACGATCAAGCAGCTAAAAATTGGCATTTCGTATTTAAACGGTCTTGAAAAATACAAATTTTGAAAGTTAGCTTTCTTATTTTTTTATCAAATGACTACTAAGTACTAAATTTGGAAACTACATTTAAACGGACTTGATAAATACAAATTTCAAAAATTAGTTTCCGTTTGGGTGAAATTTGTTTGGTTATTTTTAACGCAACGAATTTTCACGGTCAACTACCAAAATATCATATTTTACTGAACTGGTTGTTTGTAAGTGCAATTAAGGTGTACATTTTCATAATTTTGATATGTTTATTTGTATGTTAGCTTCTTCTAACTTAGCTTTCCATAGTATATCGTTAATAATATGACGAGCAATATTGTATCATTGCACAATATTATTTTAGTCCTAATTGCTACACTATAATATTAACCAAAATCCTTATGTTTAACCAAATTACTACTAAATCTGGGTATAACATAGGCCTCCGATGAAAACTATACAAGGGAAGTGATATCTGAACTTTATGTATTTGTCGGTGCTGATTTCGAAAAAAGTAATTTGAAAAGTTCTACCACGTCATGTTGTCTTGAAAAATTCAATTGTACTTGGATTTTTATGAGCATTTACCTGAGATTGAACATAATAGAAGAACGTCAAGGAGAAGTTTCAAAGGAAAAAGCCTGCGTACTCAAATCGATACTTCGTTTGTTTTGTTTTTCGCTTAGTTTAAAATTTGTATTGAACGTTCATCTGTTACTCTTGGTAAATCGTCTATATTATGTTAGTTTCTTCTAGAAACTGCACCATAACTTGATGTAAAAAGTTTAAACTCAAGTAATTTCTTTCTCTAGATTTTGGCAAAAATATCGGTATCGATTTCACAAAAGAAACTGACGAGATGGATAAATAGAGGTCATTTTCGAAATAAGCACACCAAATAACACACAAATTAGCGAAAACTTCTCTTGTATTTTTCGAAAACTTAAATTTCTCAGGCCTGTGAAATAGATACCACAAAATGATAAATTCTGAATTCAAAATACCGTACCATTTTTAGCCTACTTTTCACATTTTGCAAAAATGAGGAAAAAGTAGACTTATGAGATCGATCCGGGAAAATGTGTGTCTGTCTGTCTGTCTGTCCTTCTGTCTGTCTGTCTGTCCTTCTGTCTGTCTGGCTGTGTGTGGGTGTCCCCCCATCAACTCCTAAACGGCTGCAACAATCAAAACCAAATTTAGTATGAGTAAAGATGTGCAGCGGAATAGCTCACGTCCATATTTCAAAATGATGTCAGTGCTACCAACTGCTGAAAAAACGCACTAGAAATTTGAGCTCCATGTTGGATATCTTGCAAGGTATGCATGGGAGCTATTCCAAAATTGACACACATGTAGATAATACTATTTCAGTTTAATTTCCAGGAGGCCAACCATGACAGTGTTGCCAAAATAATTTTATGCCTTCTGATAGGTCCAATGTTTAAATGCATATAACTTCTACACTATCAATTGGATTTCAACCAAATTTTGTATGTAATATATGTACATAAACAGATATGACTGAGCGTATTCTGAAGAGCCACCAGAGCTGCCAACTGTTAATAATTGCTCTCTCTATTTTTTTAAATCCAAATACCAATATATCAGAAAGTATGCAAGCCAACAGCTTTAAACTATGCACACGTATATTCTGACATTTTAGATTAATTTGGAGTAACTTATATACGTCAGTTCTACCAACATGATTATAAGCCTGCAGATAGTACCAATTTTTAAATGCATGTAACTTCTATACTATCAGTTGGATTTCAACCAAATTCCGTATGTGATATGTGTACCATAACAGATATGACTATAAGTATTGTTAAGAGCAATCAGGGCTGCCAACTGTTAATAAATGCTGTCTATATTCTTTTTACCCTAATATCAAGATATCAGAAAGTATGCAAGCCAACAGCTCTATACTTTGCACACGTATAGCACCTGACATTCTAGATTAATTTGGAGTAATTAATACAAGGCAGTGCTGCCAACATGATTCTATGCCTACTGATATGTCCAATTTTAAAATACATGTAATTTCTATATTAACAAATGGATTTCATCCAAAATTGGCACAACAAGATATCATAATAATTCAGATTATTTCTGACCAGCACACGCATGGTATTGTTGGCAACATGCTTTTACGCGTGCTGATAGATCCAGTGTCTAACTGCATGTAACGTCCATTGGACTTCAACCAAATTTTGTATTCTGTTCCTTAAGAGGTGGAACTAAGAATATATTCAGTCACCAGGGCTGCCAACTGTAGTGCTCTATTAGGCTACATTATACCAGGTATATTTTGAACTAATTAGATATTTCGATATTACCAACTTAATTTCGTCATTATTCTAGATAGGTTCATATACTGTAGAATAATCATTGGCATGAAAAGTAGGCTGTATAGTTCTTCACGGAACTTCTTGTTTTTAATGCTGAACACCACAAATCTAACCATGATATGTACTGGATCGAGGCTCGGTGTCTCAACAATGGACCAACAGGCATACAATATTAAAAGAAGAGGCACAAATGAAGTGAGTCAAAGATGTTGGTAGCTGTTTGAAGAAGCTGTGTACATGCTACAGAAATTTGTGAAGGGGAAATACATTAACCAGAAGATAGTCAGACCCATGCACACAATATATGAATTCAAGTTCAAAAAGTGGTTGTTATTAATTCATTTTAGGGGCCTGGGACATCTGGTTATCAGCCCCGAGTATTTGGTTGTGTGTTGAAACCTATATTTATGCAATAACTGTAGTAGTGTGTATTAAGGAAAGGGTTGAGATAGGTGTCCCGGAACTTGAAGTAAGACACCATCCCGGCATTTGCCTTCAGGAAGAGGGGAAACCCGGGGAAAGGTCTCGCTCAGGACAGCCCCTGCCAACACCGGGATTTGAACCTACGTTCTCCGGACTTTATGCAGCTGCCCGCACGGCCGTGGTGTACGATTTAACGAGCACGACTACGCCGTGGGGTAAGAAGGATTAACAATCTATTAGCATACCTGAATTGTATCCACGAGTAATTTAGTCTGACGTTAACTAAAGAGGGCTAGTCTACAAATTATGACTCTCATGTGCATGTCCTGGGATATTATCCCTGAGTACATAATGAAGTGGATGTAGCTACAGAGAGTCCCCCTCAGAAGCACGGACAATGGCTCAAGACGACGTGAATGGCCTCAAAGAAACAGGATATTTCTTTCTTTCTCTTCTGTCACCTCAGTTCTATATTCTTGAAGAGGTATTATACGCATGCTTGAGCCGACTAAAGCTCTCAAACAACAAACAAGGTGTTGGGTTCCCTTGGCCGTATCACTGCAGTGTCGCCAACATAATATAGCCGTAGCGGTCTCGTCTGTCAAAGGAAGCAAGGGCGTGCAAACAAACCCATAGCATGATAGTATCGCCCCGTGCTCGCAATGCCCTGCCCCTTGTGGGTAGGCCGTCATTCGCATACAACGAGGTACAGACGTGATTTAGTTCGGATTAGCGATAAACAGGGACACGAAGGTAATTATAGCAACATACTACAGTATATCTTAATCAATCACATTATTGAGATACATTACCCGTTAAATACTAGATGTTCCGCAAAGAATGCATAGTCTATATGATTTGTATCTCCTGTTCTTCTTGTGCATCTCCCAGGGGCTCACAACTTGTAGGTCCCCCAGGGGCTCACATCTTGTGGGACGTGGGTTGGCGACCACGGGACCCCAGCTGAGTCCGGTATTGCTTCCACTTACTTGTGCCGGGCTCCTCTCTGTCTTCTTTCCTGTCGACCTCCCTTGGTCAACTCTTGTTCTTTTCCGACCCCGACGGTATTAGGGTATCCGAGGCCTAGGGAGTCTTTCACTTTCCCGCCTTAATTGGCCCTTGTCTCATCTTTTCTGATTCCCTCCTTCTGCGAGGGGTCAGCCTTCTTTTTCTTTTCATGTTATCTCCTGCCTTCTGCTCAAGGCCCTCAAGGAGGCCGGGTGTATGTAGCCCCACCACTTTTGGTGCACCTTAGATAATGCTACACCCTCAGGGGCCCACGGCTGGTGAGTTCGGGAGTTGGCGACCCCGAGGGATTCCTGAGTTGGGTCCGCTTTCCCCTTTTGTCCCTTACCTTTGGGGCGGACCCTCTCCTCTTTCACTTTCCTATCTGCCTTTCAAGGCTCTCCTTCCTTTCAAGTCCCTCAATTCGCATTCTTCGAGGGTTGAGGGCATTTCTTTTCCTCCTGTCCTTTATTTGCCCTATTCTCCTTTAGTTTTCCAATTCTTCTTTTAGTTTGTAGGTTCGTAGTTAGTTTTAGTTTTAAGTTTGCATTTCATTTTCATCTTCACGATCACCCAAACCATCAGGGGCCGATAACCTAGATGTTAGGTCCCTTAAAACAACAATTATCATCATCATCATCATCATCATCATCACAACTTTTAGGACGTGGATTGGCGACCACGGATCCCCAGCTCAGTTCAGCATTGCTTTCACTTACTTGTGCCAGACTCCACTTTGTCATGACATCCCTTATTCAAATATTCAAAATTATACGCCAAATCAATACTCAATTTATATATCTCTATATATATAAAAATGAAAGTTTGCCTGTTTTTTTTCTGAATTTTCACGGAAATTTGCGTTATTTGCGCGTTTCAGAGTTTTATGACGGATGCGCGCAAAAATAATTTTTTGTCGGTCTGTCTGTCTGTCTGTTTGTCTGTGTGTCTGTGGACAACTTTGAGTCCTTATAACTTGAGAACGGCTGGGTGGATCAACGCAAAATTTGATACAGATATCCATCAGAGGCACCACACTAATCATTGATGCTCTTCTCCGTACCTCTCATAAAAGGGGACCTACCCCCTTAAAATACATGCTGAAATAGGCGTAGAAGGACGAGACAAAACCTATTTTCAACCCCTTAATGTGAGACACAAAACTCGGGGGTCCCCGAAAACCACATTTTAAGGCCCTAAAACCAACAGTTTTTGAGATATTCCCAGAAAACTAATTTCATTTAATAATCTATGAAAGAATTCAAGCCGGTTACCATGGCAACGGAATCTCATAGGACCATCTATTTCTGTAAGACGCAATGCAATTCCATTTATTACATTTCTGTGAATTTTGCAAACGGCTATAAGGTTATCACGGAACCAAGCTAAGCTGTAAAATTCATCAATGCGTATAATGCGCTTAAGGGGGTCAAGGGGTACACTAGAATTTATTCACGCGACTTTCACGTGGGCATGTGGTACGGAAGGACTTTTATATCGCTATCCCTTTATTATATTTATTATATTATTATCATTATTAATATTATCATTATATTATGGCAAACAACGACCAGACAAAGCTCATTTTTAGCCCCTCGGTGGTAGAAACAAAACTCGAGGGTTCCCGAAAACTATATTTTAAGGCTCTGAAACCAACAGATTCTGAGATATTCCCAGAAAACTAATTGAATTTAATAAACTAATGAAGGAATGCAAGCCGGCAACAATGACAACAGGTTCTCAAGAGAAGGCATTCAACTTTCCATCTATTTCTGTAAAAAGCAATGCCACTCCACTTATCACATGTCTGTGAAAGTTTTCAAATGGCTATAAGGTTATCACGGAACCAACTTAGACTGTAAAATTCATCAATGCACATAAGGGGGTCAAGGGGTACCCTAGAATTTTTATACGTGATTTACACGTGTGATATGTCGTACAGAATTATATCTCCAATCAGCAAAATTATTTTTACAAATTCCTGAATTGAAATAGTATTTTTGCGGCTATTTGGAATTAGGGCCATTGGAGGCTAAAAAACCTGAATATTCATGACCCACAAGCCTTTATAATTTGTTAAAGGTGTCTTCCTGTGGATGGGGACTTTACCCAACGGTGAGGGTCAGTCTTTATGTGAGGTGTATTGCGTTTCGTTTACGAGGTTTTTAATTTTCTTTTCACGTCGGGAAGTACACGTTAAGTGAATTTAGATTGAGCACATTCCTTTTTTTTTTTTTTTTTTCGACAAACGGGTTCATCGTAAGGATGATTTTGTTTGATACTGTGTGGTTGATATATCCATATTCGGACATCTGGGTAATATGTTGTAGGTTGGTTGGTTCCTCAGTTTAGAAGCTGCGACAACGCGTTCACGTAGCCTCGTGTATTTTGAGTGTGTGTAGAATCTGTCTGATAAGCGGTGTTAATTGTGATGGCTGTATTAGTGTGTGTTGTCTGTATTTCAGGTAAAGATTGCAGACGATCAATTTCCAGTAGTTCCTACTTTTGCTACCAAATGCTACCGTCAACGACACCTAGCAGTGACTTGGCTACTAGATGCCACCTCAACCGGCACCTGGTGGCAAACTTTGGAACTAATGGAGCGTTAATCAAATCTAACCAACAAATTTAGCTTCACACAATTGTAGTTAGTGGAAGGTTCTTTAACATGACATAAAACTATGACATGGGACCGCCGGCTTTACTTCCCCTCCGAAGTAAGGCATACTTTCTGTGTATCTTTATGTACGCTTATAACTCGTGTTCGATTGTTTGAAGCATCGCAAAATTAGGTATCCATGAGAGTCAATACACCAATCATTTATAAAACTCTTCACCGTACTTCTCATAGAAGGGTTGGTATAGGAAAAAACTTTCAAAATAAATGCTAAAATAGGCGAAATATAAAAATTATCCTAGAAGGACGACCAAAGCATATGTTGCGCTTCTCAATGTGAGACACAAAATTCGGGAGTCTAAAAAGAGTCTCCGAAAACAACATTTTAAGGCCCTTAAATTGACAGTGTCTGTGATATTCCCAGAGAAATAACTTCGCTCTGGCAAGCCCCTAACCATTGCAACAGTAGCTCAATATTGATAACGTCTGGTTATTAATACCGAAGACCGTTCGAAGAGCGGGTACTTCTGCTAGTATCTATATATATAAAGCACAAAGTTTGTCTGTCTGTTTGTCTGTTTGTCTGTTATGTATACAAATCTACACCGTTTCACCGATCTGAACCAAAATTAGTATACTTACCCTTTGGAACCCTGCGGGTAACCCTGTCAACTTTAAAGTTCGGACAGACCACCCCATTCCCTGCATTTAGGCCCTTTTGCACAATTCTACACCGTTTCACCGATCTGAACCAAAATTTGTATACCTACCCTTCGGAACCCTGCGAGTAACACTGTCCACTTAAAATTTCGGACAAACCACCCCATTCCCTGCATTTAAGCCCTTTGGTACAAATCTACACCGTTTCACCGATCTGAACCAAAATTCGTATTCTTACCCTTTGGCACGCTGCGAGTAACACTATCTACTTGAAATTGCGGACAGACCACTCCATTCCCTGCATTTAGGCCCTTTGTCCCAAATGTACACCGTTTCACCGATCTGAAACAAAATTTGTATACTTACCCTTCGGAACCCTGCGAGTAACACTGTGCACTTAAAATTTCGGACAGACCACCCCATTCCCTGCATTTAGGCCCTTTGGAACAAATCTACACCGTTTCACCGATCAGAACCAAAATTTGCATACTTACCCGTTGGAACCCTGCAGGTTACCCTGACCACTTGAATTTCTGACAGACCACTTCATGCCCTGCATTTAGGCCCTTTTGCACAAATCTACACCGTTTCACCGATCCGAACCTAAATTTGTATACCTACACTTTGGAACCCTGCGAGTAACACTGTCCACTTAAAATTTCGGACAGACCACCTTATTCCCTGCATTTAGGTCCTTTGGTACAAATCTACACCGTTTCACCGATCAGAACCAATATTCGGATACTTACCCTTTGGTACCCTGCGAGTAATACTGTCTGCATGAATGCGGACAGACCACTCCATTCCCTGCATTTAGGCCCTTTGGCCCAAATCTACACCGTTTCACCGATCTCAACCAAAATTAGTATATTTACCCTTTGGAATACTGCGACTAACTCTGTCTGCTTGAAATTGCGGAGAGGCCACTCCAATCACTGCATTTAGGCCGTTTGGCAAAAATCTACACCGTTTCACCGATCTGACCCAAATTTTACATAGGCCTACATACCCTTTGGAACCCGACAAGTAAGACTGTTCACTTTAAATTTTGGACAGACCACACTGTTCCCTGCTTTTTGGCCCTTTGGCACAAAATTACACCGTCTCACCGATCTCAAATAATTACCCTTTCGAACTCGACGAGCAACACTGTCCACTCGAAATTTCGGACAGATCACTCCTTTCCCCGCATTTAGGCCCTTTGGCACAAATCTACATCGTTCTCCGATCGAAAACAAAACGTGTATACTTACCCTCTGGAACCCAATGAGTAACACTGTCCACTTGAAATTTCGGACAGACCACTCCATTCCCTGCATTTAGGCCCTTTTGCACATATCTACATCGTTTCACCGATCTGAACCTAAATGTGTATACTTACCCTTTGGAACCCGACGAGTAACACTGTCCACTTAAAACTTTGGACAGACCACTCCATTCCCTGCATTTAGTCCCTTTGGCAAAAATCTACCCTGTTTACATACTCACCCTCTGGAACCCGACGTGTAACGCTGTCTCAATGGAATTTCGGATAGACCATTCCATTTACTGCATTTAGGCTCTTTGGCAAAAATCTACATAGTTTCACCCATCTCAACCAATCTTTATGTAAGTTACTTACCCTTTGGAACCCGACGAGTAACACTGTCTGCTTGAACTTTCGGACTGAGTACTCCATTCCCTGTATATAGACCCTTTGGTACAAATCTACATCGTTTCACCAATCTGGATCGAAATGTGTATACTTACTCTTTGGAACCCAACGAGTATCACTGTCCACTTTAAATTTTGGACAGATCACCCCTTTCCCTACCTTTAGGCCCTTTGGAACAAATCTACACCGTTTCACTGATTTGAACGAAATTGTTTATAATTACCCTTTGGAACCCGATGAGTAGCACTGTCGACATGACATTTCGGACAAACCAATCTATTCCCTGCATTTAGGCCCTTTGGCACAAATCTACACGGTTTCACCGATCTGAACCAAATTTTACATACTTACCCTTTGGAATTCGAAATAAACACTCCAGTTAATCTTTACCCCTTGGAACCCGATGAGTAACACTGTCCATTTGAAATTTCTGATATACCACTCCCTTCCCTGTATTTAGCTCAGGAATCCCTCGGGGTTGCCAGCTTCCTAACTCACCCACCATGAGCCCTTGAGGGTGTACCAGAAGTGGTGGGGATACACACACCCTGCCTCTTTGAGGGCCATGAGCAGATGACAGGAGATATTATGAAACGGAAATGAAGGCAGACCCCTCGAAGAATGAGGGCATCAGGAAAGATGAGACAACGGCCAATTAAGGCGGGAAATTGAAAGACTCCCTAGCCCTCGGATACCCTAATACAGTCAGGGTCGGAAGAGAACAAGAGTTGACCAAGGGGGGCCGACAGGAAGGAGAACTGATAGGAGCCCGACACCAGGAAGTAGAAGTGATGCCAGACTCAGCTGGGGTCCCGTGGTCGCCACCGCACGTCCAACAAGTTGTGAGACCCTGGGGGGGGGGGGGCAGTTGTGAGAATAGCTTGCTGATATGAGCGGACTTTCCAGAGCTGTCTATGCTGATGCCAGCACAGGGCCGTTGCTCAAGCCCCTGTGGTGTTGTGAAAGAGTGAGTGATTCTCCGGCCAATCTATATACGACGGGGAACCCTGAACGTGTGTCATCATATTTCGTCATCATCTGCGATCATCTCAGGTTCGTGCAGCTTGGACCTATATTCTTTGCCGAGCAGTACGCCATAAGCTCTTTCACTAGACGCATCGAGTACAGGCCTAAGCCAGAAAATAAGGTTGAGACTTTGGAAGACATCGAAGCTAGACATCTGAATTACCTATATCAGTTTTAAAATTACACCATGTTCGTTTAGTAGTCATTTTTTCATTACCTTATCATTATCATCATAAGTGCAAATTACCTAGATATTACGAGCATCATACCACTAATCACCGCCGCATAAAGTCTTTCTCGACTGTGATTTTTACAATATTTATTTTTATTACAGTACATTGTGTACAATATAAGTTGAAGTATCAATTCTATACAGGTAGTAGTTTCCCTTATCATTCTCATCATAAGGGCAAATGACCTAGATGTTACGCCCATTACACAATTAATCACCTCACACAATAATTCTTCCTCGCCTGTGAATTTTGAAATATGTATTTCTATTACGGTGCCGGTAGTTTGACGTGTCAATTCAACAGTAGTTTTCATTATTATCCTTATCAAAAGGGCAAATGAACTAGATATTATGCCCTCATTGTCTTTGGGGGGCAAATGACCTAGATTTTAAGTCCATTATATTTCTAAGGAGACTTTGATACATTATCATCATTCCACCGGGCGAAGCCGGGTACTACTGCTAGTTATATATAAATAGGGGATGTTTCGGCCTTCAATGAGGTCATCTTCAGTTAAATAATGAGAATCAATTAAGAATTAAGCTAAACTATTAAAAATGTACTTAAATCTAATAAGAAAAGAAATGTTAATGCTAAATTTGAATGAAATGAATCACTTTTAAAATGGATATCCTTACAAATCAAATAAAATGTAAATAAAATACTTGTAATTTTTCTTTTCTTTTGAAAATTCAGATAAAACGAGAAAATATTATTGGCGAATGTAAACAAATATTAAACTATATAATAATTCTTATCAAAATAATGCACTTAAAATAAATTAAAAATAAAGTTCTGTAACCAATAATTAATATAGATCAGTGATCAATGAATAAGCAAATAGTTAAATGCTTAAATGACTAAGGAAATCTTCTTATCTTCAACACGAAGTTAAAAATTCTGACAAGGTGCCAATCATTGAATATGCCGACATGAATGTAGTTTAGTTCTTGAATTAGTATGTAAATAGATCAGTGCTTGAAATGAACAATCGATTTTAATATTTATTCATTTTATTCAATTTTAACATTAATATTTCTTTTCTTATTAGATTTAAGTACATTTATAATAGTTTAGCTTAATTCTTAATAGAATATCATTATTTAGCTGAAGATGGCCTCATTGAAGGCCGAATCATGTCCTATTTATATAGAATATATATAAATTGAGAATTGATTTGGCGTATAATTTTGAATATTTGATTAACTTCTATTCAATACGGATTTTAAAACATTTGTTTTAATGGCAAATGTATTCGTATTTTATGACATCCTTGGTCAACTCTCGTTCTCTTCCGATAGCGTTGATATCACGGTATCCTAGGACTTAGCTCTAATTAGCCCTTTTCTCATCTTTCCTGATACCCTCATTCTTCAGCCTCTTTATGTGTTTATGTGTACCTCTGTATCATTTCATTCTGTTAAAGCATTTAAGAATTGGCAGACGAAAACATTTGGTGTAAAAACTCAAGAATCGCATAGCATTGAGTTATAGAACCCAAATTGCAATCCTCATTTATGTTTATTTAACTGTTGGTTTGGTTCCTTAGTTTAGGGGCTGCGACAACGCGGTCATGTAGCCCCGTGCACTTTGTGTGTGTGTAGAATCTGTCTGATAACCAGTGTTAATTGTGATGACTAGACTAGTGTGTGTTATCTGTTTTTAATTCAAGTAAGGACTGAAGACGATAATTTCAAGTAGTTCCTACTTTCGCTACCACGACACCTAGCTGTGAATATGGCTACGACTAGATGCCATCGCAACCAGCGTCCGGTGACGAAAGTTGAAATTTAAGAGCATTAATCAAACCTAGCCTACAAATTTTGCTTCACACAAGTTTAATTAGTGGAAGGTTATTTTACATGCCATAAATATAAGACAAGGGACCGCCGGCTTTGCTTCCCCTCCGAAGGAAGGCATACTGAGGGATTTTAACGCTCTTAAAAATCCGACAACTTCGGCAGGGGTTTGACCCGCTCAGCATGCTACCCACTACGCCTCCTAAGCCGCCTTTATTTAACTGTAATTATATGAAATTAATAATATTTAGAAAGTTAACTTATTGAAACTATCCTTTAGAAGTTTTTAATCTATTTATAAAATTATTTTTTACAATCACCAGATATTTTAAATATACGTATTTTACAGGAAATTATTTTATAGTATCATCAATTTAAAGCACACATTGTTACAGATCCATTTTTGAATACTTTTTAGGAAAAGTTGTTATCAAGGAAAACGAAAACCCAAGGTAAATATTGATTAAGTTTGCTCGTAATTAGTTTTGACTTATTTTAGAAGGCACTTACTGAAGAGGGCCACAATTGGACAGAAACTGGTATAATATATTCTATTTTCATTATTTATTGACTAAGATGCATTTAATTTAATAAATACTCATGGTATTTTACTTGTGATATTTATCTGTAGTAAAACCACCACACACATGAATTACTAAAACGTAAGTAGCTCAGTGGTGTAGGTAGGGATTGCATCTGGAGGGAGATGAGCTGAGTGAAAATTGCATAATGAGACACAATCCAAGCAATTATACGATCCCGAAGTTTCAAAGCCTCCTATCTAGGTTTCGTGTTTGATTTTATTAAAGCTGGCTGCGTGGCTCAGCGGTAAGGTTCTTGCTTGCTATTCCCAAGGTAGCAGGATCGAATCCTGGCGCAGTCAGCTGGCATTTGAGGGTGCACAAATGCGAGGGAGCAGTGTCAGTAGTTTTACTGGCACGTTAAAGATCCCCTTCGGTGCAATATTCCGGCACCCCGGCGTCTCTAAAAGCCGCAGTATTTAAAAGGGGCATTAAACAAATAACATTAATATCATTTATTTAATCGATTGTTCCCCTTTAGGAGAGTGATTGAACTTGAATACATGATTAATTCATCTTCTGGCGTTTTCGCGCTTCTCTTCCCAAAATCTCTTCATCCTCTGAGAAAGCTCCTTCTTCCGCTCTGCTGTCCATTTTCTTCCAGGCTGTCGTGATGGTCTATGCTCAAACTTAACATTTTTGATTTTATTCCGGCACTCAGTGCGGTCCTCGAGATTTTGAATGTTGACATGTTGTATGTCCCTCTGAACCTCTCTCAGCCACTGCGCGCCACATTTACTCTGTGTTATATCGTTAAGCAATTTCTTCGCCGTTCTGAAGTTTTCTATCCAGTAAATGTGTGTATAAAAAAAATGAGCTAGGCGTTTTCTGATTACGTCCGTTATCGTGTGGATCTTTTGGTAGAGTTCGTTTGGTGGTCTCTTCATCCAAATACCGTCATTATTAACTGCCCCGTAAATCTTTCTAAGAATTTTTCATTCCTGTTTTTCTATATCATTATTATTATTATTATTATTATTATTATTATTATTTTACTAACAATAAAATCATTAAAAAGTGCAAATGCTCGAAAATTAACAATTTTGTTGATACTAAATTATAAAGCCCAGTTTTCTTGGCGAAATCATGTGGCCCTTTCTATTCCCCGACATCGTATAATTATCAATGAACTATAGTTTCTAACTAAAGTTAAACTTAAAACAGCAGTAAAACTTAACAATATTATTTATTCACTTTTGACAATGGCACCTGCACTCGGATACAACAAAATGGAAGTTAAGGAAAGAAAAATCATTAGGAAAATTCTTGGTCCCAAGTTCAAAGATGGAGGTTACAAGCTCTGGAGTAATTCAGAACTCAAAAGATCTCACGTGTAATCCGGATACCTCTTCAGAATGCCAGTCAGTAGATTCTCTAACCGTCTATAATCATACGTCCTAGGTTTAAAGGTGATGCCTCTTTAGTTGGTGGGAGAGGATAAGGACTTGTTAAAGTTTGTAATATCCGAATCAGACATCTTGCTGAGAACCCCTCTGAAACAAAAACTCCGTCAGGTTTATCAAGAGGAAGTAAAACCCAGCAAGAGATATGTTCACTCGGATGAATTGAAGAAATCCCATTCCGAAAGGATGAAGGCGTGGTGAGCTAACAAGAAGAAAAACCTTTGAGATCTCGCGGTCCCTAGTGGCCACAACGGTAAAAGTAAGTAAAATTGCAACTGACAAGTGGTGTATTTTTGCAAATGGATGAGGAAAGATAGCGCCACATCCATATCGCTGCTACCCCTCAGGCTAACAGAACTGCTGATCATTTTGCTCATGCAATAAACCGTAGGTTAGGGTAACGCTAAAAATTTTGCACGAGTGAAAATAAATGCTTTTAAATTAGTAAGTAGGCCTATAAACTTACCCAATCCAATCATTCGTGATCAGTCCGAGGATTTGTTTTACTCAAAATTAAAAACTTTAACAATTTCCTGGGGGGAGGAGTATTGATCACCGTGATCACACCCCGTAGTTACATCACTGGTCCCGTGGGTCATGATTGCGAGATTAACGGTCACTAGCTTCCGTCCTTTTTTTTTAAATAAAAGTTACAATTCTAGATATTTAAGACGTTGGCTGGTGTTATTGGACAGTATAGTAACTGGATTTTCTGGTGTCCATATGAAGTATGAAATATCAATTTTTATTGTAACCGTAACAAAAATGTGTCCCCGTAAAGAACTAGTAAATCTCTTAAGGTGCGGTTTCCTCCAGTAGTGGTACCGCTTTCTAGCGGCCGTAATGTGACGGTGAATGACGTCCCAAAAACGTTCCGCATAGAAACGAAGGCGAGTGGTTTTCTAGGAAGTGTTGACTACCACCGTCACATAAAATGCGGTGGCGTCATTCACATGACGGTGGCGAGCGCGGTAGCAAACAGTTCGACAACGCAACGTGCTGAAAGTAGTTAGTGAATTATATACAATGACTGACAAGATGATATATTGGAGTATGGAAGGAGAGGAAACATTAATAGATGCCGTAATGAATCATGAGGCGTTGTATAATGTGAAGAGTAACCTTAGATTTCCTGTTGTACGACTCGGAAGTTATGACATCCTCTATGTAATTCAGAACATAAATAACACTGGTGTCATCAGAAAATATTATTATTTATCTTCATTGCAATGCAAATAACGACGCACTAAAATTGCATATGTACCTTCTGTAGGACGCCTTTTTAAAGTTTCACTTCCCCCCGAACGTTCCCTACCGTCTATGGATGACTCATCTTCCAAAAAATATTACTAGCGCCTTGTCAAGATCGTCAATTTCTTATTTAACTTTATGACAACATGCCGTCACGACACACACTGATAATTAGCTCTAACTTTACACAATTGTTCACCGTCAAGACGGTTACCAGTGTTTCTTTACGTCATTCGCCGTCATATTCCGGCCGCTAGATAGCGGTACCGCAACTGTAGGAAACCGTAGCTTTCATGGCTCAGCACTAGCAGACACCGTCACGTAAATAAATAAATAAATAAATAAATATCTGTAAAAGCATTTTCAAGCTGAATAAAGTTTGAGTGGTTTATTATTTCATTAGTCTTTTTGTGAGGGGGAATTCAGGAGCTCAGTGTTCTAGAGCTTTGCTACCTACATGTAGGCTATATTTGAACGAATGGAAGCATTTCTATGACATCGACAGACAGTGGATGGATCGTGGGTAACATAATCAAATAACTTAGTTCTGAAGACAGCAAGGAAATTTCTACTGTAATGAATGAAAATCCACAGCCTGCTTCCAGTCTCCGACCGGGTCAGGAATGGAATGAATGAAGCCCCCATCTAGCGGCGAGGATATGAACTGTGCCGGCTGCCGAGGCCTGACGCACTCCTCTGGGGCAATGATTAAATGAAATGATAGTGGAGAGTGTTGCTGGAATGAAATTTTGACAGGGAAAACCGGAGTACCCGGAGAAAAACCTGTCTGCCTCCGTTTTGTCCAGCACAGATCTCACATGGAGTGACCGGGATTTGAATCACGGACCCAGCGGTGAGAGGCGTGCTGCCGCCTAAGCCACGGAGGCTTCTATTTCTACTGTAATAAATATTTTTTAATTGAACAGATTAACTTCGTGAGAGAAGACATATAATTCTTTAAATTTGAGACATAATTTGTTTAACAAAATGGCCAAAATGTGAATTGTTATCTCCAGAACTGCCCTTTAGAGACTAGAGAAAAATTACACTCACCAAATCTGCTTAAACGACCTTCACGAATATGATTTTATTTTAAATGTGCAACGTTGTACCTTTTACATTTTAGAGTGTTCTTGTTGTTGTTGCTTCATTTGAGGGGTTGGTCATCATGGTTATCGTGATTTATTTACTTATTTATTTATGTATTTATTTATTTATTTAGTTAGTTAGTCTGGTAAGCTGTGTTATTGTGTTGGCTGGATTCGTGTGTGTATTTCTAATCCAAATGAGGAGTGGAAGGAAACGGCCATGGCCTGTAGTTAGGAACAATACCAGAATTTGCTTGGCGTAGATGTGTGGAAAACCATAGAATACCACTTCCAGGATGACTGAGAGGGGAATCAAACCCAGTTTTGTCTCACGAGTCCGAGTGTAGCTCAGACTAGAATTATGTTTCTTGGCTGAGCCGGGAATCGAACCCGGTCCTCCAGGGCGACAACCAAGAATGCTGTGCCACAAGGTGATCATCGATTGTTCTTTCAAATGGCGGAATATCGATGTCATCTGCGCATTGAATATTACTTACATAAAATCATCAATATGTTTAAATAATAGACTAATATAATGGGAATGTATACACACTTTTGAAAAGCACGGGAGCAATCGTTTTAAGTCACTTCCTTTAATAAAAAGAACACACTTCATAACAAATATCTCTGGAATGAAAACCAGTTTTGTCAAGTATTATATCTTTTCAGAGGAGATACAGTATAGTGTGACATTGTGAAGTGGATACAAAAGGAGTGATATGAAGTGTGGACAACAAGTGCGATCGACTGAAAACGGAGCTGGAATTGGTGTTTCCAAACACTCCCACCTCTTTCACAACAATCATTGATTCTTTCTGCTTCGGTTCATTTTAAATAGGAGCAATCGTTTACAGTCACTTCCTTGAACACAAATAGGCTACACCGCTACATCACTCCCCTACCAGTAACTCGATTTACCGACTCTATGACTATCTGCTGATCAGATCTTAGATAAATCAAATTCAGTAAAAAGTATTACACTTAATGTTTTTTCTAAACAAATGCTGTTATCAAAGATAGGCCTATATCTAAAAATACTAGTAGTCTAAATGCAAAAAATGCATTAAAATTCTAAAAAATCAGATCTGTATACATTAAAGGTGAAAAACAAAACACTTGAAAAGCTTGAAGTTGAAAATGTGGATATTATAATAGTACATTATGCAACGAGCCTATAATGGTAATACACGAGTATGTTTATAAAACGAGCGTACGCGAGTTTTATAATTTCCATACGAGTGTCTTAATTACCATTATACTGTAGGCGAGTTGTATACGACTGTTTATGTTCGACGATAATTATTATAACTATTTTATGTTAGAACATAAATATTCATAAATATCTGTCGAGACTTCGCAAGTTTTATCTACTGAACAGAGTGCATGGGACGCAGAGAATGCCTTGTATTTGACCATGGCCTCCTTGATTACCCCACTATGACACTAGGCAACGCAGTGAAATTTAAATTGGATGGCCTTGGAACTCAGCGCTGGTGCGATGTTATCCTTATCTAATTGGTTAAACAACTGTCTCTTCATAATGAAAAATAGTGTTATAATGACCGTCATTATGATACAGTTTTCTGACATATAATAGTCAGGGTCGAACATAAAATCATGTATGGAAATTTTGAGATTAATATGATCGTCTGCTTATGTGAGAGTAAATGTTGCAATAAAAATGTAATCCAGGAAAATACGAGTATTTAAATTGTACTGTAATATTTGGGCAAGCTATAAGTTGTGTAGTGTTTGTTTTAATACACCTTTAAAAGCGGGTGTGGTAAACTACAATTCATAAGAAGACGATTTTCATCTTGAGGTTATGTAAACAATTGAACGAAGTTAGATGCCTGTGCATTACAATGTGTATAAACGTATACTGTACCAAGTTGTATTGCGTTTGGTTGGTTATATCGCGGGAAACGTCTATTTAAAAGTCGCAACTTCGCTTGGCCGCCATGTTGGTTTTGTAGTTACCAGGTTTTCAAAGGTAACATAGGTGAACTTTTAATAGTTCCCTTTATCACCGTACAAAATTCCAGGGTGATATCGGTAATAGTTTCGGAGATATTGAATGCTGGTGAAATATTTCGCACAGCCACCATGTTGGATTGGCGAGACGAAACAAAATTTGAAGGGCACGGTCGGGCTCGTCCGGAATAGTGCTTTTAACTTACCGAGTTTCATTGAAATCGCTCCAGCCGTTTAGATGTTATTATGGGGGGACACACACCATCACACACGGACAAAAGGTGATCTGATAAGCCTATTTTTTTTTCATAAATGAAAATAGGCTAACAAATACCGTTTTTATAGCTTTAATACTTAAAATTAGAGAAATTAGAGGCTCATTTAAAGTAGGAGTAAAAATTCAATGAGAAATAATTTCAACTCTGAGACTTCCTTACGCCATTGTCATCTTACCCGATTCACGAGATCTCGTACTTCCACCCCTTAACACCTCAATAACTAACTAACTAACGATTCACCAGAGGATTTGAATGAGTTTTTAAATGATACGGACTCCGTCTTGGGGAAATAATTCTTGATGAATAGTCTATCAATCATTGTAAAACAAAAATAAGGGAATGCAACCGAAAGAAATCAGAAACCCCTATGGACGTCGATTTGGCACGTGAAATGCTAAGGGAAGTAGGAGACCTCTGCTACTTAGGAAGCAAAATAACCAGTGATGGACGAAGCAAAGAGGATGTAAAAAGTAGGTTGGCTTAGGCAAGGAAAGCATCTCTATTGAAGAGGAATCTGTTGACATAAACTATATTTTTACTAATTGTACCCTTGCACAAGGCCTTCAGAACAGGACTCTGTCGTCGGGGCATGAACGGTACACTAGCTTGAATATGAAACTGTTCTGGATATTATAGGAAGATCACTAGGGCTGAATAAAATTCATCACACACAGATTCTGAATGAGAATAAACAAATTTAATGCACCAACACCAGTACAGCAAAAACAAATAAATGAAATAAAACCAAAATAGTAGAAATGAAATTTAAAATAATAATAATAATAATAACTCAAAGGTAAAATAAATCAAATACGGAATCAATAAAATTAAGTCGAAATCAAAAATATAAACAATGGACTAATTAATGTCCAAAAACCACCAATTAAATGCTAATCAGCATCAATTAATACTTATCATAGTAGTTATGATGTATGATTACAATCAAATTTATTGACAAATAAAAACCAATCATATGGCAAAAAAAAAGAAAATGAATCAAAAATGAAATCTGGTTAACACCAATTAGCATTAATTGCCATAATCAAATTTATTAATTACGATGATAAGATATCATCAGAAAGTTAAGTTATTAAGAGATGATGGATCAAGAGGGTCCGGTCAACTGTAACAACAGTATGGATTAAGAAAAAGAAATCCATTTATACGAAATTAATCAATCATTAATCTGAGTAAACATAATAATCATTGAGTCTAATATCATCCAATTACATTTCAGATACATGGTATGTTCAAATATCAGAGACATCCATGGCCATTCCGAAGTATACATTATAGCCTAGCCATTGGCTTATTTAATTATTAATGGCGTTTAATTAACATTTACTAGAATCCCTCCGTTAAATAAAAGTTTACCCTCATATCAAATCTTAACCTTCATGGCATTAATTATGTATTTCTATCTGCGAACATGAATATGATTTATGCATCTTATTTACATACTCTTGTAAATTAATTATGGAAGCCTTTCCGTACGGAATCTTAATGTTCAATCCCGACGTTACTTTGGACGTCTTAGCTTTAAAACAAATTAGCTGAATCAATGAAGCCATTGAATTTACTTAGCCTTGAAACACACTTACAAATTGTCACATATTACATTAACATATTAGCGATATGATAAGCCTGGCTTCGGCCCTTGCGTTCGACGTGATACATTCTCGAACCAAGCACTCGATGCCTTGTCAAATAATTCATGGATATATAATAAACAAACTAAGAAAAATGCCTTAAAAACAGACAAAAATAGCATCATAAAAAAATGATGACTAATCATTTGCCTTTCAAACTTGGGTTGGATAAACATGAAAAACAATTAATAATTCCAACCAAACATTATTAAAGTAATCGTATCGTGTCAGAGTCACGTTAGGCAACGGTGAATGTATTTGAAGCCGCGACCCCTGAAAAAGATAGACATGGCACAGAAGAAATACCTTGTATCAGTGTTATGTTAAGCAACGGTGAATGTATTTGAAGCCGCGACCCCTGAAAAAGATAGACATGGCACAAACATGTTCTTAGCGGATTATTCAATAGGGTCAATATGTATTTAGGGGTATTCGCTACCTACACATTTCTTACCTTGAATGCCTTATCTCGCAGAACGAGGTTACAATAGAACAAAGCATGGTCCGTTCAACAATTATCGAGAAAAAGAAATCTCAAGATAATTTTGAACCAATATTAACTATAAAAAAAAACTAATAATAATTATTTTCCAGGACCGAAAATAATTATTCATGAACACAGGACTCTAAGGTCACTGTCTAGCTAGTACCCATTTAAAAAGACTGATCGACCAGGTATGAATAAAAGGATTTCGAACACGGGACCGCAAGGTTATTGCCTATCTAGTACCCGTTTAAAAATAGCGTCTGGACCAGGCACAACAAAAGGATATCGAACCCGGGACTGTATGGTCAACAGACAAAACCGTCCCTTATATCAAAATGACCAGTAAAAGAAACGCTATCGATTGGAGGCATCAGGGTAGTGACCTAACATACCCTTACGTGAATATTAAACTTGGGACCAAACATAAGAAAAATTTAAATGAATCGCTGCGGCAAACACCCGAGTCCAGAGTGGACCCCTCCTTCTCTTTGTGGCAAGTGACTATGGACTGGCCTCGCCTGCTGGCTGACCTTGACCGTGAAAGGTAGAAATGCAAGTCTTCACCCCTTCCCCCGGGCTAATATTTGACTGTATTCTCACCAGCTGATCGGGCTGGATCTTAGTATTCTAAAAGTGGAGCGGGACGCTCTCATTTGGATATAGATTAATTATAGCATTATTTTATCTGCGCTTGATGGCCACTACCTTACACATACAACTTATCATACTTTCATCCGACATCTTCCCTCAGGTCTTATTACCTGGCATCATTATCTATTTTATCTTATTTCATCGTAGATTCCTCCTTACAACATCTTACCTGTATGGCCTTAAATATCACACGCGTTCAATAAAAACTAATATAACAATTAATGAGGCTGGGTCAGCCGTCACTTATATCATTGTAAACTTATCATACTAACTCTCATCTGTCATCTTCCCTCAGGTCTTATTACCTGGCATCATTATCTATTTTATCTTATTTCATCGTAGATTCCTCCTTACAACATCTTACCTGTATGGCCTTAAATATCACACGCGTTCAATAAAAACTAATATAACAATTAGTGAGGCTGGGTCAGCCGTCACTTATATCATTGTAAACTTATCATACTAACTCTCATCTGACATAATTCACGCCTTTGTAAACTGTCCTATAAACTTTACTCATTGCTACACCATAATACTGCATATCATCCATCACAATACACCATGGTCCTTTAAATATCGTCCCAAAAAAAAATCATCGGCTATTAATTCATCCGGTATGTAAATACATAAATTACTATCTCTGGTCAATTACACGAAATAATGAGATTTTGCCTGGAAAGGACATCTATCGAAATACCATGCTTCGTTCGTCCTATTCGGGGGAAAAACACAGGGGATATTTCTAACACACATTTATAAATAAAATAGGGAGTTCTACCATGTGTTTTATGTACGGATACGATTACCTAGCAACATCCATACGTTAAGTTAGGCACTTTTAATTCATTAAAATAATTATTCTGATCATTAATCCTTATGAGCGTACCCAGCTCCGTCAGATGCACAACTATGGTCGCCATTGACACAGTCATTGTACACACAAGATAAAACAAATCAAAAGAAAACAAATAACATGCTAACATTATGGCGATGAAATCCATGAATTATTTGACACTTTAAAATATAATCAAAAGGTACTTATCATATTGAAGACTTCCTTCATCATTTGCAAGAGTTGGACCAGAGGCCCGCAACAGTATAACTTAACACATGACCTCCATGGCCGGTTCGAATCCCATCACGATGATGTAGAACCACTCGATAATATCACTGCAACCCTCCATTATCACTAGGTCGCTATAAGCCAGCACCCTTTTAAAATGCACACACATATTTGATTAAATTTATGCACCACAAAAAAAAAAAGATTACACATTAGTGGGCTACACACTCATGGCGGACATACTTTTCTGTTATACATTTTCACTCGAATTATATATGATTTCACATCTTTCCTTTCTGTTATACACATTCACAACTTAGTATTCATTTTTAATATTATTTCGCATCAGCCGAACAATGGACTATGCGTCTCGTACATTAATGCCTGGCGTGGTGCTACATATGGCCCGCATCCACTAACGTTGGCTGAAAGATGAACAATGTTCCTGTCACAGACTTTACCCACATATATGACAAAATGGTTGCCAATTCACAGTTTTGCACATACGACACCAAATGCTCCCTTCACAATCATAGGCTACAGTAATCAGGTACCTTAATTTATACACAAAAATATGGCCTTGCTAATCATATGATTCACGACGGAACTCGATCATAGGCTAAGTTTATATCATCAGCGCTTGGGTAGAACTAATTTCTTGTTGAAGGACGCTATGTTCTCTCTCTCACACACTCGACGTTGTCAGATTTCCTTGCGCAGGGACTACTTTCATTCGATGAACACAGAGATATTTAATCCGTTACCGCATTCCCAAAATTCTTGATAATAATTAGATTCATCATGGGCGTTTCAGATCATTCCTGTAATGCCTTGATCTCTTGTAACTAACTGAAGCGTACTCTTTAAGGGCGGAGTCAGGCATCTACTGCGTGCTAACTTGAGATAGTTACTGCGTTTTGGCAAGATTCTCAGAATTCGCTGGGGTGCTCCTGCTCTGAAACTTGCAGGCAAGCGACTTGGAATGCACCTGCTCTGTCCATTGTGTGAAAACCATAAATTTCTCCCTGTCAGAACTGCCAAGCCATATACAGTATATGTGGTCTCACTACGGCAGAAAGATCCTAGTTATTTCTTATGATCATTACATAATGATGATTTCATTCTCATTAACATCATGACATTGCCCCATATAAGTACTCCAGTGACATAATGTGTCCATGGCCTAAGACATAGGCCAAGGGCACATCTCCCTCCTTCTTAGTTTGGAAAAACTGCTGAGGTTACGAAGAGTTTTTACAATTCAACAATACTCGGCAACATAATCCATTTTAACAATGTCATGTCTTCCTCATCGACCTTCTTTCGAAGTTGGCTTTCTGATGGACTCTAAATTAATTCGGATCGTGAAATTCTTCAAGCAGCCTCTTATTCTCAGCTTTAAATTCTGCATTTATCCTTAGTTCACTCTCCCTTAGCATTATCAAATTCTTCACGCAGCGTTATCCATTGACAGTCGTGATTATTTGTTCGCTGGATCTCTTCTTCTCCTTCCGATGGTTCTTCTACTTGGACCGGATCATCCCCTTCTTCTTTCTTCTCCACTACGTTGACTCGATGTTGGACCTCATCTTCTTCGGCGGGGTAGTATAGTTTTAGATTCTGTGCGTTATAGACAGACTCGACTCCAGTGCGTAGGTGTTTTACTTTATAGGCATTATTTCCAATCACCTTTATGACTCGGTACGGTCCATAGAATATCTCGCAAAATTTTGAGTATATTCGCTTCGCTGGATCGGACACTGCTGGTCGTTTCACCAAGACCAATTCTTCCAATTCCAAAGGACGGTGAAATCTTTTATTACGCACTCTACGTAATCGACGATCAGCTTGTTTCTTCAAATAAGTTGCCGTGGCCTGTATGGTTAATTCATGGCTTGGTCGAGCGTCCAACGGACAAGGCAAGATGTTCTTCCACGGTCGATCCGGACATCGATTTAAGTGAAGGACCGTGGGGATCTGTCCTGTGCTCTCATGGATCGTATTGTTTATACAGAATTCCATTATGTGTAATACGTCGACCCACTTCCAATGCTGATCAGAACAGTAAATTCGGCAATATTTTGCGATCTCCCGCATTATTCTTTCTGATGGATTTCCCTCAGGATGGCGCACTGAACTCAACACGTGCCGGACATCTAACCTCACCATCTCACTCCTAAACTCGGCACTAGTGAAATAACTGCCGTGGTCCGTAAGACAGAATTCCATCTTCCCTAACGTTGGAATTACCCTTGCCTTAATTCTGTTCAGTACCTGTTTAGTGTTTAACTTCTGAACTGGACATAACACCACGTATTTTGTAAATACATCGATGCTGACGAGAATGTATTTGCATCCTCTTCTGCCTTTCGGTAATGGACCATAACCGTCCATGGCGACCAGTTCGCACGGCTTCTGTGGCAGTAGAGGTTTGGGATATTGCTTCATGAGGAATGAGTTTGGCTTAACCCTTTGACATTTGTCACAGGTCTTCAAAACACTGCGAATGGTTTCCCTTAATTTGGGCCATACAAATGCTTCTTGAATAAGAGCACTTGTCTTATCGATTCCTCCATGTCCAGATATGCTATGTGCGTGCCAGACTAGACCTCTCTGTAAAGAAGGTGGCACCACAATCCTTGATTTCACGCGATCGGGATCCACGTACTTGTGCAGCAGGTTATTATACCAAATATAGCTCGTCGAAATTTTCTCCGCTTCCAAATACGCGGGCGTTCCTCGTTGCAATCTTCCTCTTAAATAATCGATGATCATATTCATCCACGGATCCTTAACTTGTTCAGCCTGAATTTCTCCCAGTTTAACCAAAAATTCCTGATCTGCCTGAGTGAGCTCGACTTGATGTACAGATACTACTCCTTCTCCTCGTTCTGGGTTTCGACTTAATGCGTCGGGTATCACATTGAATCTTCCTGGGCAGTGTTCAATGTCAATATTGAACTGTTGAACATACAACGACCATCTGTTCACTCGCTCGCTAGCCATGGGAGTTTTCAATAGGAAGATAAGGCTCTTGTGGTCGGTTCTTATCAAAATCTCGAAACCATAGACAGTCTTCCTCCATTGTTGTAAAGCAAAAATGATGGATAGAAGTTCCAATTCCGTTACTGTGTAATTCCGCTCGTGTGTCTTTAGCTTACGGCTAGAAAATGCCAAGTAAGATCGTTCTCGAGGGTTGTTTGGATCCTCTTGGTACAGCATGCATCCAATTCCAATCCGTGAGGCGTCGGTTTGAATTATAAATTTTCTTGAGAAATCCGGGTAACCCAATTTAATGCTATTGATTAGTAATTCCTTCGTTTTCCGAAAAGCCGCGTCGCATTCTTCCTTCCATGCCCATTTGCTGTTCTTACGAAGCATATCCTGTAGTGGCGCCACAGCCTCAGTATACCCGGGACAATGATTTGCAAAGAAATTGCAAATGCCCAGAAATTGGCGGACGTGTTTTACCCTGTTTGGTTTAGGAAAGTTCCGAATAGCCTCTAGTTTCGCAGGATTTGGGCGTACTCCTTCACCATCGATGATGTGGCCTAAATAGAGTACCTCCTTCTGGCAAAAATGAGATTTTTGGATGTTAATTTTGAAATTGGCTTTCTCCAAATTGTCTAGTAATTTCTCTAAATTCGTGAGGTGATCATCCAAATTATCAGACGCCAAGAGTATGTCATCGACATATCTTACAGTGGCATCCTTGACTTCCGACGTCAGGTTCCGGTCTAACGCTCGTATGAGTGCCGAACCTGCTGTTTTGATACCGAATGGTAATCTTTGAAATGCATAAGTTTGCTGATTAAATAGGAATCCAGTCAATAACCTTGACTTGTCATCCAGTTCCAAATGGTGATAGCTACTAGTCAAGTCTATTGATGAAAAATATATCTTGTTCTGGAATTTGTTTATGACCTCTTTGATCGCTGGAGCTTGGTCATATTCAGGAATCAATCGTTCATTAATTGTCCTGGCGTCCAGACATATTCGAACAGAGCCATTGGGTTTCTTGACTACAACCAACGGACTCACGAATGGGGTAGCCATCTTAACTATGACTCCAGCATCCTCCATTTGCTTGATGGTTTCTTTCACCTCATTCATATGTTTTTCGGCTATCGGATAAGGCTTTTTCCTAAACGGTGACCAATCGTTGACCTGCATTTGGTACTTGAAATGTTCTATCTTACCGGGTTTAGAATTAAAAACCGGTTCGTGTCGCTTTAACATGTCCATCAATTTGATCCTGTTCTCCTCATTTATCTTTGCTCCACGAGCCTTCTCCTCAAAAGCGTCAGTAACTCTGTCTTCCAATTCTTCTAGCGCCATGACCCAGGATTCAGGTTCCATTAAATCATCCTCAATATCCCTTAACCTTTCGTCGATTTTCTCATATGCTTCCATCTCTTCAGTGGTGCACAATGTCCATATCTCTTCGCCATCTCTTGGAATATCCGTATTTAATTGCATGTCCAAATGATTTTCCTCTCCAATATCTTTAAAACAAATGGTGTTTTCATATAGGTTGATGACTGCTTTATATTCTCGAATGAAGTCCGCTCCCAAGATAATGTTATAATTTATCTTGTTCATTATGATGAACGAATGCGGCATATTATGTCCTTGCAGTGTAATGTCCAACAATGCTTGGAACTTACAGACTGCGGACTTGTCTGGGATAATGCCCTTGACTGTGATGTTAGAAATTGGCATCACGGGAACCTTCCCCAATCTCTCCAACTCTTTAACTAATGCCTGGGAAGCTATACTGATGCTGGCACCCGTATCTACCATACATCGTACCGTTAGACCTCCCACTCGGGCGTAAATTATGGGTAATTCTCTAATTGTATTAATCTTTGGCCCTCTTGTGTCCTCCGTCAAGTCCTCTTCTTTGATGACCCAGTCACTGATCTGCGCTACTACCATATACTTTGCATTGTGACTGTTCTGTGCACTAGCGACGTTCCCATCTTCTAAAATTGGCGTTTTTTTTTCTCGTTGTTGCCATTCCTATCTGGTGTACCTCCGGATGATTGATTGCTGTTCCTCCGGGCATTCTGGAGTTCCAGGCTCTCAGCTCCCTGTTCGATGACATCTGGATCCCTTCGATCATTCATTCCCCTGTTCCATCTGTCTTTCTTACTTTGTTCGGCCGATTCTTTGGCACGTAATTCTGCCAAATACCGCTCCGAATCGCTGTGCCACCTTTCCATTTCCTCTCTGTGGTCATCTGGCAAGTCCCATTTCACTTCTGGCTCTCTGTTTTGGTCCCACGGTGGCCTTCCGCGTTGAAAACGCCCACCTCTCTTGTTATACGGCCTGTATGATCCACGATGTCCTCTCCGTGGTTCATTTTGTCTTTGGGACGACCTCCAGTTATTATTTCCTCGGTTACCATACCACGGGGGCCTCAGTTCTTGATCTTGGTATTCCCGACGTTCCCAGTTCTGCCTCATGTCCATGGCGTCTGTACTTTGGTCTTTCATGCGTCGTCTAGGTGCTTCTTCTAGGCCGACCACGTTTACATTTTCAGTCATTCGACCTGATCTTTGTGGACTGTGGATCGTCGTCTCATCGAGGTTTCTTAATATCTCCTCGGCATGTACCGCTGTCCGTACGTTCGCTGCCGCCATGATCTGTTGAACCCCGACTGGCAGTTGCTTCTCAATGGCGGTGATCATCTCTTCTTCTGATGGAGGCATATCCAACTCTTTCATCCGGTGTAGCTGTGTGATGAAATATTCTGAATATTTTGTGGGTGATGTGGTACTATAGCGGCGCGCGTATAGTTCCATCCTCAGGTTCTGTTGCGAGGCAAGGCTCCAATACTTCTTCAGAAATGCTTCACGGAATTCTCCCATAGTGTCAAAGGTATACCTGAAGCTACGGAACCATTGTAACGCGTGTCCAGTCAGCAGTTTCTCTACTGTCCTTAACTGTCGGTCTTCTGAGATCTTGCTTTCCTTGATGTATTCCATCAATTCTCTGAGGAAACTCTTAGGAGTAAAGTTATTGTTCCCTGAAAATTTGTTCGGCCGGTCATCACTCATTTTTATAACGTGAATGACCTGAGCAGCTGCGTTAGACTCGACGGGTGTCGAAGTACGACCCCTGAATTCCTGACTGTGAGGTTCCATCCCCTCATCTATGGTCGTATGCTCCTGAAATCCTACTTTCCCTTCCATACGGGTTTCTGTAATGGACTTGGCCAATCCTTTTTGTAAGTCGGCGATGACCTCTTCTTGGATCAGCATCTTGAGGTCGCTTTTGACTTGTTTATTTTCTTGTCGTTCCATCCTTGCCAACAGCTCCATCTCGACCTTATTCATCTTTAATTTGCTCTCTTCTAATTTACGGAGTACAGCTATCCTTTCTTCCTTAGCCTCCTGGCTCATGTCATCGTATGCTAATTCGACATCTCTCTTCAATCCTTCCTTATCCTTTTCCCATGATTTCTTACATTCGTCATGTTGGCCATCCATATCATCTCGTATGAGCTGCAATGAATCCTTAATCTCGTCCTTAAATGTAGAGATGTCGGTCTCGATCACTCCTATCTTAGCTTGCGTTGACTTATTCTCATCTCTCAGCTTGTCGACATCTGCCTGAGTTGCTGCGATTCCCACTTCACATTTCGCTACCTGCGCTTGGACTCGAATTTCCATACTAGCCATTCTCTGAGACACGTTCCTGATCTCGTTCTCGATCGTGACCATATGAATTTCTATTTTCTCAGTACTCTGATTGCAAATGCGGCCTACATGTTCTATATTTCTCTGCATCTGTGACAATTGCTGTTCAGTACTAACTCTAAGTTCCTGATTACTGTCTTTTATTTCCTGCATCTGTGACAATTGCTGTTCAGTACTAACTCTAAGTTCCTGATTACTGTCTTTTATTTCCTGCATCTGTGACAATTGCTGTTCAGTACTAACTCTAAGTTCCTGATTACTGTCTTTTATTTCCTGCATCTGCTTATAACTACTGTCCTTAAATTCTTGCAATACGACCATCAGGTCCTCTGTCGATGACATAATTATCAATAGGAGAATATGCGGGCTTGTCCCAACTCATGCAAATATACACATCAACACACCATGCAATGTAAGTGTATTTCAAAGCTTTCAAGGCTTCCTTCCCCTATCCTTCGAATTTGCAATCACCTACAGTGATATTGCAACAGTAAAACGATTCAAAATTTGATTGTAATCCATTGGTGTCATTAAATATTTGACTTATCACTCAAAGAAAAATTAATTAATTAATTTAATTTAATCAAACATTAATTAAAGTGATTAATGTTTCTCATCAGGCCACTAATGAGCCTTAATTAACTATCTGATGGATGCTCAATGCTATAAAAATTTCAAGGGACTCCTTGAGATTACTGTATGATACTATAAAAATTTATATAAATGAAAATTTAATTGCAGTAACTCTCGATCAATTAGTTGAGCTCCATTTCGACCTTATGTTGGGCTGCTATTGTCTCAAGCTTACGTCACACCGTTGGGCGCCATTTTGCACTTTACACTGGTGGTGGGGAGAACAGGGTTTGGTATTAACTGAATGTGGCAAGCGGAAAAAGGGCAAGGCTGATCCTCACGAAAAAATAACGGGTATGAAATGAATGGAATACGGTTTGGATTCGGGTTTGAATTGATAAGTGACTTATGGGTATCTTCCAGCGTTTACCCGCTCAGCATAAAGTCAAAAAAATAATTAACATGCCAAACGAGTAGGCAAGCCAAACTTAATCAAACAAGCACAAAACCCGGGTGCATCTGTGTATGTTAACCACTAGGATCTTCCAGAATAGAAAAATCGAAGAAGAATAGAGAATAATCTATCCTTTGCCATGTACCCTTGCACAAGGCCTTCAGAACAGGACTCTGTCGTCGGGGCATGAACGGTACACTAGCTTGAATATGAAACTGTTCTGGATATTATAGGAAGATCACTAGGGCTGAATAAAATTCATCACACACAGATTCTGAATGAGAATAAACAAATTTAATGCACCAACACCAGTACAGCAAAAACAAATAAATGAAATAAAACCAAAATAGTAGAAATGAAATTTAAAATAATAATAATAATAATAACTCAAAGGTAAAATAAATCAAATACGGAATCAATAAAATTAAGTCGAAATCAAAAATATAAACAATGGACTAATTAATGTCCAAAAACCACCAATTAAATGCTAATCAGCATCAATTAATACTTATCATAGTAGTTATGATGTATGATTACAATCAAATTTATTGACAAATAAAAACCAATCATATGGCAAAAAAAAAGAAAATGAATCAAAAATGAAATCTGGTTAACACCAATTAGCATTAATTGCCATAATCAAATTTATTAATTACGATGATAAGATATCATCAGAAAGTTAAGTTATTAAGAGATGATGGATCAAGAGGGTCCGGTCAACTGTAACAACAGTATGGATTAAGAAAAAGAAATCCATTTATACGAAATTAATCAATCATTAATCTGAGTAAACATAATAATCATTGAGTCTAATATCATCCAATTACATTTCAGATACATGGTATGTTCAAATATCAGAGACATCCATGGCCATTCCGAAGTATACATTATAGCCTAGCCATTGGCTTATTTAATTATTAATGGCGTTTAATTAACATTTACTAGAATCCCTCCGTTAAATAAAAGTTTACCCTCATATCAAATCTTAACCTTCATGGCATTAATTATGTATTTCTATCTGCGAACATGAATATGATTTATGCATCTTATTTACATACTCTTGTAAATTAATTATGGAAGCCTTTCCGTACGGAATCTTAATGTTCAATCCCGACGTTACTTTGGACGTCTTAGCTTTAAAACAAATTAGCTGAATCAATGAAGCCATTGAATTTACTTAGCCTTGAAACACACTTACAAATTGTCACATATTACATTAACATATTAGCGATATGATAAGCCTGGCTTCGGCCCTTGCGTTCGACGTGATACATTCTCGAACCAAGCACTCGATGCCTTGTCAAATAATTCATGGATATATAATAAACAAACTAAGAAAAATGCCTTAAAAACAGACAAAAATAGCATCATAAAAAAATGATGACTAATCATTTGCCTTTCAAACTTGGGTTGGATAAACATGAAAAACAATTAATAATTCCAACCAAACATTATTAAAGTAATCGTATCGTGTCAGAGTCACGTTAGGCAACGGTGAATGTATTTGAAGCCGCGACCCCTGAAAAAGATAGACATGGCACAGAAGAAATACCTTGTATCAGTGTTATGTTAAGCAACGGTGAATGTATTTGAAGCCGCGACCCCTGAAAAAGATAGACATGGCACAAACATGTTCTTAGCGGATTATTCAATAGGGTCAATATGTATTTAGGGGTATTCGCTACCTACACATTTCTTACCTTGAATGCCTTATCTCGCAGAACGAGGTTACAATAGAACAAAGCATGGTCCGTTCAACAATTATCGAGAAAAAGAAATCTCAAGATAATTTTGAACCAATATTAACTATAAAAAAAACTAATAATAATTATTTTCCAGGACCGAAAATAATTATTCATGAACACAGGACTCTAAGGTCACTGTCTAGCTAGTACCCATTTAAAAAGACTGATCGACCAGGTATGAATAAAAGGATTTCGAACACGGGACCGCAAGGTTATTGCCTATCTAGTACCCGTTTAAAAATAGCGTCTGGACCAGGCACAACAAAAGGATATCGAACCCGGGACTGTATGGTCAACAGACAAAACCGTCCCTTATATCAAAATGACCAGTAAAAGAAACGCTATCGATTGGAGGCATCAGGGTAGTGACCTAACATACCCTTACGTGAATATTAAACTTGGGACCAAACATAAGAAAAATTTAAATGAATCGCTGCGGCAAACACCCGAGTCCAGAGTGGACCCCTCCTTCTCTTTGTGGCAAGTGACTATGGACTGGCCTCGCCTGCTGGCTGACCTTGACCGTGAAAGGTAGAAATGCAAGTCTTCACCCCTTCCCCCGGGCTAATATTTGACTGTATTCTCACCAGCTGATCGGGCTGGATCTTAGTATTCTAAAAGTGGAGCGGGACGCTCTCATTTGGATATAGATTAATTATAGCATTATTTTATCTGCGCTTGATGGCCACTACCTTACACATACAACTTATCATACTTTCATCCGACATCTTCCCTCAGGTCTTATTACCTGGCATCATTATCTATTTTATCTTATTTCATCGTAGATTCCTCCTTACAACATCTTACCTGTATGGCCTTAAATATCACACGCGTTCAATAAAAACTAATATAACAATTAATGAGGCTGGGTCAGCCGTCACTTATATCATTGTAAACTTATCATACTAACTCTCATCTGTCATCTTCCCTCAGGTCTTATTACCTGGCATCATTATCTATTTTATCTTATTTCATCGTAGATTCCTCCTTACAACATCTTACCTGTATGGCCTTAAATATCACACGCGTTCAATAAAAACTAATATAACAATTAGTGAGGCTGGGTCAGCCGTCACTTATATCATTGTAAACTTATCATACTAACTCTCATCTGACATAATTCACGCCTTTGTAAACTGTCCTATAAACTTTACTCATTGCTACACCATAATACTGCATATCATCCATCACAATACACCATGGTCCTTTAAATATCGTCCCAAAAAAAAATCATCGGCTATTAATTCATCCGGTATGTAAATACATAAATTACTATCTCTGGTCAATTACACGAAATAATGAGATTTTGCCTGGAAAGGACATCTATCGAAATACCATGCTTCGTTCGTCCTATTCGGGGGAAAAACACAGGGGATATTTCTAACACACATTTATAAATAAAATAGGGAGTTCTACCATGTGTTTTATGTACGGATACGATTACCTAGCAACATCCATACGTTAAGTTAGGCACTTTTAATTCATTAAAATAATTATTCTGATCATTAATCCTTATGAGCGTACCCAGCTCCGTCAGATGCACAACTATGGTCGCCATTGACACAGTCATTGTACACACAAGATAAAACAAATCAAAAGAAAACAAATAACATGCTAACATTATGGCGATGAAATCCATGAATTATTTGACACTTTAAAATATAATCAAAAGGTACTTATCATATTGAAGACTTCCTTCATCATTTGCAAGAGTTGGACCAGAGGCCCGCAACAGTATAACTTAACACATGACCTCCATGGCCGGTTCGAATCCCATCACGATGATGTAGAACCACTCGATAATATCACTGCAACCCTCCATTATCACTAGGTCGCTATAAGCCAGCACCCTTTTAAAATGCACACACATATTTGATTAAATTTATGCACCACAAAAAAAAAAAAGATTACACATTAGTGGGCTACACACTCATGGCGGACATACTTTTCTGTTATACATTTTCACTCGAATTATATATGATTTCACATCTTTCCTTTCTGTTATACACATTCACAACTTAGTATTCATTTTTAATATTATTTCGCATCAGCCGAACAATGGACTATGCGTCTCGTACATTAATGCCTGGCGTGGTGCTACATATGGCCCGCATCCACTAACGTTGGCTGAAAGATGAACAATGTTCCTGTCACAGACTTTACCCACATATATGACAAAATGGTTGCCAATTCACAGTTTTGCACATACGACACCAAATGCTCCCTTCACAATCATAGGCTACAGTAATCAGGTACCTTAATTTATACACAAAAATATGGCCTTGCTAATCATATGATTCACGACGGAACTCGATCATAGGCTAAGTTTATATCATCAGCGCTTGGGTAGAACTAATTTCTTGTTGAAGGACGCTATGTTCTCTCTCTCACACACTCGACGTTGTCAGATTTCCTTGCGCAGGGACTACTTTCATTCGATGAACACAGAGATATTTAATCCGTTACCGCATTCCCAAAATTCTTGATAATAATTAGATTCATCATGGGCGTTTCAGATCATTCCTGTAATGCCTTGATCTCTTGTAACTAACTGAAGCGTACTCTTTAAGGGCGGAGTCAGGCATCTACTGCGTGCTAACTTGAGATAGTTACTGCGTTTTGGCAAGATTCTCAGAATTCGCTGGGGTGCTCCTGCTCTGAAACTTGCAGGCAAGCGACTTGGAATGCACCTGCTCTGTCCATTGTGTGAAAACCATAAATTTCTCCCTGTCAGAACTGCCAAGCCATATACAGTATATGTGGTCTCACTACGGCAGAAAGATCCTAGTTATTTCTTATGATCATTACATAATGATGATTTCATTCTCATTAACATCATGACATTGCCCCATATAAGTACTCCAGTGACATAATGTGTCCATGGCCTAAGACATAGGCCAAGGGCACATAATTAAATACAAGTTTTTCGGGCTTGTAGGACCACGGCCTACAAGCCCGAAAAACTTGTATTTAATTATGAACGCCGGCCGTGAAAGCCTAAGCTGTTATATATTTTTACTGTATGTGTTAGAAAGTTATTTTTGAAAGCCTTTGTCTGGAGTGTGGCGCTCTATGGAAGTGAACTTGGACTGTTGACGGAGCAGAATAGAGGAGAATTGAAGCGTCTGAAATGTGGTGTTACAGGAGTATGATGAAGATCAGATGGGTAGATAGAGTAACAAATTAAGACGTATTATGATGAGTGGGCGGGGAGAGACGTTTCTGTCGACTGTTTATAAAGAGAAGAGGTAGGTTGGTAGGACACGTACTAAGACACCCAGGAAAAGCAAAGTTAGTTATGGAAGGAGGGGTCGAGGACAAGAACTGTAGGGGTAGACCAAGGTTAGAATATGTTAAACAGATTGCCTTTGTTGTAAGGTGTGCCACGGTGGGTGAGTGGTTAACGTGTCGAATTACTAACCCCAAGCTTGCAAGCTCGGTCCTGGCCGTGGTAAATGATTTTTGAAAGGCGACAAAAATGGCGACACGCATATCATACGATGTTGGCATGTTAAAGAACCCATTTGAATTCAGTAGGCCGTGTTAATAATGGCAAAATTAATCTCGGAATTTTCCGCCAACACAAATTTCCTCATTTCTCTACAAGAAAGCGCTATAAGCTTAGATATCTAACCTCCTTGACTTTCATAGTGCTTCAAGGAACAACGTAAATCAACATGCAAGCTACCCTCTGGGTGTCAAATAACAAAGCTTGCACCTGGCACCCGAGGCCATACAATATTTATATTTATTTATTTATTTATGAAGAGATGAAACGATTAGCTTATGACAGGGAGACATGGAAATCTGCATCAAACCAGTTAAAAGGCTGAAGTTCGAACGCATGAACTATAATGCTTAATATCTTTGAATTAAATGTGTTTACTAAAGCCCGCGCTAGGTTGTGATCTAAGAGGAAGGACGCGATAGCGAACACATGTCAAGTGACGGCTCCCTTCTCCCCTTGCCACAAAGGTGTTGGTAATGTTTTTGTAGTGGCGGCCGTGTTATTGTAAGCCATTGTATCGCCTTGAATGCAGTGCGGCTCAACACCTCGCTCAGCCCCAATAAAGTAATCCTCCGCTAATGACTGAGAGCTCTTTCTCATGGAAATGGCAACAACTGCGCTGCTGAGAGCAGCTTAATGTAGCATAGCGGCTTTTCACAGGAAAGTGCAATTTGGCAGGAATGCCAAGAAACAGAACAAAATGTTACACAATTCTAGCATAATGCTCTGCTTTAATAGACAGTATTGGAATTACATATTTTAGTATTAGGGCCATCTTCACCAACTCTTTACTAACGATTAGTTAGTTAATTCCTATTTAACTGAAATACGAGAGTTAATGGGTGATTATCGTTGATACATTTCACAGGTCCATTCGAGTTCCTAATTACTTAATAGTACATTATGCAACGAGTCTATAATGGCAATCATTAAGACACGAGTATAGCGAGTTTTATATTTTCCATACGAGTGTCTTAATTACCATTATAGGCGAGTTGCATACGACTGTTTATGTTGGACAATAATTATAACTTTATTATATGTTTTAACATAAATATTCTTAAATATCTGTGGGATTTAGTTACTTCAGTTAGTGAACATGGCGCGCTGGCTTTGCTGACTGAACAGAGTGCATGCGTGGGTCAAAGCACTTCGAAAGCAGAGACCATTTACTTTGCTTGGCAATGCTATTGTTTACAGCCTGCATGATGACTAGTGCCGTCCAGCTCTAACATTCACTAATATTGTCACCGAAGTCGTTTGAAACAATGCGCTGTGTAGTAATTGGAGTTGGGGATATTAAGGTACAGTGCTATTTCTTGTCTCATATTCGCCAGTTTATTTACGCGAACATATGGACGGTGCACTTTCCGTGTCGGTAATTTATATAGAAGGGTGCTGTGTTGCTAACTTCTGGACCTAGATTCATAAATTTCTCGCATATGTCATATTATTTTCTATTTACCGTAAAGGTTCGTGCTGATTTTGTCTTTGTGTTTGGGATTGTAACTACAATGGTTGATCCGATATCCAATTTTAACTTTCAAATCATGTAATTCATGTCAGACATGTTGGATTTTGAGCGCATGCGCGAAGCTATCCTTACCTAATTGGTCAATGAATGAGCCCTGATTGGCTGGAGAAACTGTTTCATAACGAAAAACAGTACTATAATGACCATCATTATGTTACAGTTTTCTGACGTATAAGTTAATATTTACATTTCGACATCGTCGAACATAAATGTGCTTTACGGCCCTCGCACGTGGGTAAACTTGGTTCCATCCTGGAGAAAGATGGCGGACAGATCAAGAAGCGTGTAGGACTCATCGTTGTTTGCGATGCTTCATTAAGATTTTCTGGGACATAATTTTAAAGAAAGGGAAATACAGAAGATCTTATTCGCGGCAAAAACTTAGAATGATATGAACAAAGTATTTAGGAGAACTGACAGTTGTGTTTAATTAACTAAATAGGACACGCTTTCACTGTGGTCTTCGAAGCGTAAGCGGTTGCGTTGTGTATCTGAAGTTTATTATGCAGAAATGGAAGGGGTTCGAATCCCACTTCGGATATGCTTCTTTTCATTTCCGTATTCTTCCGGCCTTTCGCACCGCAACGCTGTCCATTACGCCAGCGCCACATGGTGAAATGAATCCTCCCAAGAGTTAAAGGATTGAGAAAGGTAATAGAGGCTTGGGGGGAGGACCTGAATCAACCCTTATTTTATGGGTTTAGGAGGCCGCTCCGACCCCAAGTTCCCTATCTCAAATTACTTCTATACCCGTCGCCTACATAACCTATCATTCTCCAAAGGTACATAAAAGACACCCTGTATAACTCATATTAGAAGTATCAGAAAGAAAAATTATACCCAAAATTCTCAGTTCATTAAGAACTACAGAGGTTTGGAAATTATGAAGTAACGAAGAAATATATAGGAACATTGAAAACATAACGGAGATGTTAAAGAAGAGGCGATTGTTATTTTTCGCATTTATATAGAATGAATGATAGCAGGTTAAAACAAACATTTTTTTAAATATCTTTGGAAAAAGAAATTGACAACAGTCTGGTTTCAAGAAGTAAAGAAAGATTTAGAAAGAAACAATGTAAGAGAAGAAGATGCACTAGAGAGAGAAATTTTCAACAACAAAAAAATAAAGGTAGGCTACCGTATTGGAAATGAAAGGACTCCAAGGAAGGCAATTAAGAAAACAGGCACTAAATGGTCGGAAGAGATAAAGAAGACACACAGCGAAAAGATGAAGGAGCACTGGAGGAAGAAGAGAGAACAACAAAGGACTAAACATTGAAATTGGTTCTCAGAAGACCCTAACGGAGAAAGAAGAAAGAAGAATAAATATGTATATTGGCGTTCAATTGCGAGCCAGTATGAATTAGTCTTCCTACTGATGTTTCCTCAGATGGCTGATCAGTCCAATCCGTGAGCTACACACACTACTGCAGTGATGACACACACATTATATTGAGCAGCCAGCTGGCATATGACCATTTCGCCTAAATATCTCACGCTGTTTTCTCCTCGTGCGCAGTTCTGCTGCAGTGCTAAGGCTACGTCTCTGCTCTTCCAAAACAGCAATCCCTCCATGAATGGTGCTTCTCCATGTTGAGAATAATAATATCGTATGGCTTCGGGTGCCGGGTGCAAGCTTTGTTATTTGAGGCCCAGAGGGCAGCTTGCATGTCGAATTTTGTCATTCCTTGGAACGCTATGAAAGTCAAGGAGCTTAGATATCTAAGCTCCTAGACACTATGGCGCTTTCTAGTAGAGAAAGAAGGAACTTTGTGTTCGCGGTAAATCCCGATATAAATTTTGCCATTATGAACATGGCCTTCTGAATTCAAATGGGTTCTTCAACATGGCAACAACGTACGACATGCGTGCCATGATATATGTCGCCTTTCAAAAATCACTTACCACGTCCAGGAGCGAACCTTCAAGCTCGGGGTTGGTAGTCCGACACGATAACCACTCATCCACCGTGGCAAGCTGCCTTATTGTTAATGTATTTTAAGAATGTAAACCTGTGACCTATTGACTTAATATTGTGAGTAACTTCAGTAGTGATGCTGTCTACACTATTTTGTTATTTATGTTCTAAATCAACCGTTCCTATTTAAGCTGGTGGTCTATCTTAGAGGGTTATGATGTCAATGTGGCGAATACACTAAGATACACAGTGCTAGGATGGAATAAGGTTATTTAAACTTATCTGTTATTTGAAACCTGAATCATATATGGCGTCAGCTCTAGTTCACTGTTCACCTCGGACTAAATACCTGTAAGCTAACACTATAAATCTGTGTCTCTGCTTAGTATAAAACAAAGTCCCCGATTCTTGGATGTCACAGGTAATCTCAAGAACCTATGGAGAGATTTTGATGCGGTTTTCACCATTCTGTAAAGGATGTCTCGAGGATGATTTCTGTAGAAAATAATTTATTTATGATGAAAGAAAGCCGAGCAGTAACGATTTCAGTAAAAAAGTCGGAAAAAAAACCTGGCGTCCGACCGCTTTGTAAGCTTACGCTGGGCAAATCGTTAAACATTTCTAAATACTATGAGTGTAAGAATTGTTCAGCATGAAAAGTTCTACATAAACGTCCGCGAGAGCATATTATCTCTATCTTCAATACATCGCCCACTGTAAGTGTTTTTACGTTTTTCATTTCTTCCAACCATGTCTATTCAAATACGGAGGCGACAGTTTACGAGCTAGCTAAGGGCGAGTCTATCACCCCTGTTACAGCCTAACTAGCGGACGAACCTATTACCCCAGATACAGCCAGCAGCTACTGTCGAATCGTGTTGAGTTAAGACTTCAGAGAAGGGTGTTGTGTTTGGAGTTTTCCTGGAAGTGCACCTCGGCTTTTCTTCATTTCGCCTATGAACTTTCCGTTCCGCAAAATATACAGTCAAGTTAAGATTGGACGGAAGGGATATTTGTGTTTCATGCACCTCGCCATTCGCTGGAAGTGCAACTCAGCTTTTCTTCATTTCACCTGTAAACTTTTCGTTCCGTGAAATACACAGTCAAGTTAAGATTGGACTGAAGGGAGATTTGTGTTTCATGCACCTCACCATTCCCTGGAAGTGCAACTCTTCATTTCGCCTGTGAAATTTCCGTTCCGCAAAATACACAGTCAAGTTAAGATTGGACGGAAGGGGGATTTGTGTGTCATGCACTTCGCCACTCCCTGGAAGTGCAACTCGGCTTTTCTTCATTTCGTCTGTGAACTTTTCGTTCCGCGAAATACACAGTCAAGTTAATATTGGACTGAAGGGAGATTTGTGTTTCATGCACCTCGCCAATCCCTGGAAGTGCAACTGTTCATTTCGCCTGCGAACTTTCCGTTCCGCAAAATACACAGTTAAGTTAAGATTGGTCGGAAGGGGAATTTGTGTTCCATGCATCTCGCCATTCCCCTGGAAGTGCAACTCGGCTGTTCTTCATTTCGCCTGCGAACTTTTCGTTCCGCAAAATACACAGTCAATTTAAGATTGGACGGAAGGGGGAGTAGTGTTTCATGCACCACGCCATTATTAAATTACGTCTGACAAGATTTCGTTATAATTGATAGTCCAGTCAGTGATTATGCCGAGATGTAAAACGGATATAGGTCAGAGTTCATTGACATCGAAAAAAAATAGCGCTTATCACGTAACAATGAAACAGAGCAACAAATAATTTATCGATTGTCACAAGTGAAAGAAAGACTTCGTCCTCAGTTCTTTCAAACCGTTGATCAAGAAGAACACCGTCTGAACCACGATCAGAAACAAGTTTATGACACTATCATATCTAGCATCACTAAGAAGGAATGTAAGATATTTTTTCTCGATGCCACTGGAGGCACAGGCAAAACGTTCTTGACTAATTTGTTGCTCGCCAAAGTGAGGCCTGGTGGTAATATTGCTCTTGCCGTCGCATCATCTGGAATTGCAGCCACTCTTTTGGACGGGGGAAGAACAGCACATGAAACATTTAAACTTCCTTTGAAAGTCAGCAGTAATGATGGAAGCGTATGTAATATTTCAAAAGAAAGTAACACTGCCAGTTTAATCCAAAATTGTTTTTTAGTTGCATGGGATGAGGCTACAATGTCGCACAAAACTACCGTTGAAGCTATAGACAGGACTTAGCGTGATCTAAGGAATCGGAACACACCTATGGGTGGCTGCACATTTTTGTTCACCGGAGATTTTCGTCAAATCTTACCAGTTGTTACCACAGGAACGACAGCCGACGAAGTGAGCACTTCATTAAAAAGATCTTACATCTGGCCGGATATAACAAAATTGGCACTCAAAACTAACATGAGAGTACTCGTATCTTCAGAAGACAATGTAGTAGTCTGTTTGTTAATTTGTTACTTAGAGTCGGAAATGGATTTACCGGTCATTGACGGGAAAATTACCCTCAGCTATGATTTCTGTGTTTTAGTAAGCAGCATTCAAGAATTGATTGATAGCGTTTATCCTCAAATCCATGACCTATCTAACAAGTCTCTTTCATGGTTTAAAGAAAGAGCAATATTATCGTCGACAAACGAACAAGTTGTGAAAATTCATGGCTTGGTGTTCCCCAAATTCACTGCCCAGGCTCAAGTATATTACTCAGTAGACGCAGTAGTCGATAGTGAAGAAGCTGTTTATTACCCTACAGAATTCCTAAATTCTTTACTTCCTTCTGGCTTATTTTAAAAGTGGGAGTGCCTATTATATTGCTACGTAATTTACACCCACCAAAGTTATGCAATGGGACGCGATTGGTAGTGGAAACTTTGAAAAACTGTTTCATTGAAGCAACTAACTTAACCAGCTGTGGTACAGGAGAAACGGTCTTAGTACCCAGAACCCCTATGATTCCTTCAGATTTGCCTGATCATTTCAAACGAGTACAATTCCCAGTAAGAGTCTGCTTTGGCATGACTATAAACAAAGCACAGGGTCAGACACTTAGCGTGACTGGAGTTGATCTCAGTGGAGAATGTTTTTCTCACGGACAGCTTTACGTGGCTCTATCGCATGTTACATCAAAACGAAATCTTTACGTGTTCACTGCTGGAGGGAAAACGACTAATGTCGTATACAGGGAAATCTTATAAGACCTCGGTTAAAAGTAGCCTATCACCTTGCATTCATAACTGTTCCCGGGTGAAGCAGGGGCGGGTGGCTAGTTAATTAATAATTTTAAGTACACCCTGTAACCATCTACAGTAAAACTTGCTGAAAGGGGAACGACTATAAAGTGGAAAATTTTCCAATGTGAAGAATGTTATGGTCCCAGCACAATTGGTATGGCTTTGCATGTTATTATGTTGTTTAAAGCGGAATTTTTTCAATGCTTAAACGGATAGAAATTATGAATATAATTGTTCAAACGTTACAGTATGATGCGGTACTTATGCTTTAGTTGTGTAATTTATTTAGGCAATATCCGGTACTGCAGTAAAATTGTTACATAAATATTTCGCCAGGGGGAGAACCAGGTGATTACGTATCGTATCACGCTGCTCTAATGAGGTCCAGGTTTACCAAATTCCTGGAAGAATGGGATTTAAATCTCCACTAATTTCCTGACTCTTGCCATTGTTCTAAGAGATCCTTATCTCGATGTACAACTTGAACCCAATTCTAATGTAAGCGGTTTTGTAACTTTGTGTCCAGTCAGTAAATTCGTGTCAGTTGAGTAGACAGCATGATGGCTAAGAAATAGAGGTTACGTCATTGGCACTGAACGAGAAGGTGGAGGTTTTTGGATCGAGTGAGAAGGAAAATGTGTTGTGCGTGAAATTGTCCGGTTTTCAGTGTTTAAACTCATAAAGTACATACAGTACATAGTATGTAGGGCAGGCTTATGCGTGAGTAATAAAAAATACATCAATAGAAAGTGATATGGTATCACCACAACTAGACTAATGGTTCGGGGATAAGTAATTTGTGTATCTTTCTGCATAATTTTGTTCATCCGGAAATTTGTCTAATTCGGAAAAAAAGGACATCGGAACTTTGCTATTCTGTTTTGAGCAAGTTTATGGCCACTTGGCTGCAATAAATCGTTATTTATTCTTAGAGTTTTGATTTATTTACTGATTTTTCTAAAATAGCTTCATATATGATATATGAATCGCTGCCAATGGCCATAAGCTGGGCATTTTTCATTGAACGCCCGAGGGCTCCAAACAAATTCAATTTCAAGTAGTTGCAACTACTGTCACTAACACTAGCGGCAAATGTTGGAACTTGATAAAGCGTTGTGTACTACCCAAATATAACCTACAAATGTTGCTACACAATTACAGTGTTAGGTTCTTTAACATACCATAAAGGCCAAAGGACGTCACATGTCGTCCCTTTCGTGATCCCTGGAGGTGCAGGGAAAGATCATAAGATGGAGCCATATCTAGTGGCGGAAGAGATGACTAGCTCAAACACAGAAACTGCTGTAGAACATAGAAGGTATGCGAAATGTTATGAGAGTGGTTCCAGATAATGCATTACCGGAGGATATAATCGGGATGCCTTCCTTGGGAGGGGAAGTAAAGCCGGCGGTCCCATGTCATAGATGTATGGCATGTTAAAGATCCTTCCACTAATTACACCTGTGTGAAGCTAAATTGTATAGGTTAAGAATGTAAACAACGCTCTTAGGTTCCTACGTTCGTTGCCAAGAGCCGACTGCGGTGGCGTCTGGTAGCTAAGTTTTGAACTAGTAGTCGTTGACGGTGGCGTTTGGCGGCAAAAGTAGGAACTATTTGAAATATTCGAAAAGTCTGCAGTCCTTACTTGAATTAAAAAAACAGATAACACACACTAATACAGTCATCACAATTAACACCGGTTATCAGACAGATTCTACACACACCCAAAGTACACGGGGCTACATGACCGCGTTGTCGCAGCCCCTAAACTGAGGAACCAACCAACCAATATAATATACTACGCAACCGAAGCAGCTTAAAATATATCTTCATATACGACTATGTTCCTAAATCTAGAGATTACGTACTATTGAAGCCTGCCAAACATAGTTTCACCATGCCAAGATGAGAGCCATGTTGAGTATGCGCTAATGACGCTCGTATAACAGTGATTTGTTTAGTCAGTCGGAATATATGAACAGCATCAAGCGGAGTTACCAAGATTCTATTATCTCTCTCTTTCTCTGTCAACCGGGACCATTTGGCGTTGTTAAAAGGCTTTATCTCTACCGCCCGTCAGGGGGCGATTATAAACTCGCCGGGGGATGGAACTTCGGAAAAATGTCAGGAAAAAAAAGAGGGAGAGCTGACGTTTACTGTTAAGCTTCAGTTATGATGATGTTACTGAAAATAGAATAATAATTCGATTCCAAAAAATCATTATTGGAGTATGGCGCTGCAGTGACTTCACTTAATTCAATCTGCTTTTTCATTTACTCGTCAATGTGTGGGGTCAGGCGCGCGTTGGCTGCGGGGATGAGGGTGGAGCAAACCCTCCTGGGCACTTGAACGTATGTCGTCCTTGACAGTAAGTCGCTGCAAGCCCCTCTGACCACCCAAATCAAATAATTACAACTCCTCATTCCAACACCTGTTAGTGAGGAATAATATAATATAATATAATATAATATAATATAATATAATATAATATAATATAATATAATATAAGTTGACTGATACCGTGCGTAAGAGACGATTGAAATTTTATGTTCGACTATTATATGTCAGTAAACTGTACTGTAATGAGGCTCATTATAACACTATTTTTTTCATTATGAAACAGTTTCTCCCACCAATCAGAGCTCAAGAAACAGTTGTTTGACCAATTAGATAATTAGATGCACTGAGTTCCACGGCCTTCTAATTTAAATTTCACTGCTTGGCCTAGTGCCATAGTAGGGTAATCGATTAGGCCATGGTGAAATACAAGGCATTCTCTGCGTCTCATGCGCTCTGTTCAGTACATAATGTACCCATGTGATGAATTTCCATGGAAAATATGCTCCAGCCTCCAGCTAGCGGCAGTCCTCGGGCGTGTACCATTCAACCCACTGAGCAGTTGCATATTTTGGACTTGAGACTAGAAGGTATCAACTCTACAATAACAACACACAACTCTACTCTAAAAGATTTAATTGGAGTCTAAATCATGGCTTCACACACATCAAAACAGCAACACAATTATATTACACACAAAATATGCAAAACATACTGTTACCCTCACTTATTATTCGCACTTTATCCTCACACAAATCCAAATAATTGTTGATTTTACTTTACCTTGAAATTACCATAAAAATCATTTCCATGTGCGCTAATGCACTGGTAAACTTTACACAAACAATGCCAATCTTACAATCTTTCGTTAATCATAGTGAACACTTTCAACTATACAATGTGCCTAAGATCATCCCTTGTCCTTTTCTTCCCGCTAAAATACTCGAACCTACCATGCATTAACCAATCTATTAATTGTAACTCCACTGTATGCCGTAATTAGTTTTCTTCCATATACAGAATTTACTCTGCTACCGCTGTGTCAAGTGGAACTTTATGCTACCCGTCAAGTGGGCGTAGCGTAGTTGATATAGCATCCATTCTCGGAATTACGTGTCGTTGTCAGTATAAAAATGTAACTTTTACCATCTTATAACTTGGCCAAATAATAAGATATCAGAACGATTCTTAATTAGCAGTGTGTCTTATTGCACACATATTATATATTCATTACTACAATCAACATTTTCTAACAATCAGGGTTTCATAGACATCCTACTCCAAGAATACAAGGGTGAGTTCGCTCCTGTCCCTTCACTTAGTACAATGGACCCTCGCCGCGGGCGGTCAACCAACATGGTCGCTGCCCCTTGCTCCGCTCCAAGCAATTGTCTGCTGCTCCCAGACCTACACAATGTGGCGTCATAACGACCCACCAAATATAACTGACCTAATTCTTACTGAATGCAATACGGAATATGGAATTGTTTAAACATGTACTCCTATCATTTAGGATTTAAAGGCTGGCCGCAACAGGCACAATTAATTCAGGCCAAGGAAACGAGATTCACTATGTACAAAGTCGGTTTTTGGAACAGTCGGCGCTTTTGTTAAAGACCACGGTCAGGGCACAACTTCCTGCCGTCAAATTCACTCCCAAAGAGATAAATTAATTCACAAAATTAGCTAGTTCACGGTCGCTATCCTGCGTCTTGGCGAGGTGTCCTCGTTTTCCTACAATACGCACCTGGATTCGAATCCGGAACGCTTTTTTAGCAATAATCAGAGCTAGGGATCCCACTATTTACGCTCGATTGCAGTTTATATCTCCGTATGCCCCTTGGCTATACGAGATTCCATACGTCGATTAAGCTACCTGACTTCCCTGACTCTTGTGAAGCTGATCCCGTCCTTAATTAATAAGATAATCTCTACCAATTAATCTTATAAGCTTATTTATCAAGCTGCAATTCAATTATCTTTCAAACATTTCCATTTCCGATCTCCTTTGCATGATTCTGTCCATTATCATATGATTCTCTGATATTAATTTTCTCTGAGCGATCCATTTACTTTCAATAATACTGCTTAGATATACAGTTATTCTAATTAACATATATTTGTTTACAATTTCCCTGATGTTTATTTATTATTATTATTATTACTGACATGTCTTCCCTTATCTCGACACAACGTAGCCATAGTTATATCATTAATAACTGAACATCCGTGTTCATTACATTTATAAAGCGTATTAACTTAAATGCCATTTCTACGTTACTTGTAACGGATTTACACATAACTCGATGTAAAACGAACATCTTAACTTGGCAAAAATCAACACAAAATTAATGTATGAAGGTTCTACCTTCCAAATTCAATTTTCATTGGCATATTTTATAACTTTTGATATTACCGACATACAGTGGGCTACATGTTTACAATAAAATCATGATTTTTCTTGTACTTACGTATTATCCTGGCGTCACCGCCCAAACACATACTCCATTGATGCCTGCCATAGTTGCATTTTATCAAGGCATCCTTACACTTTTTACACACACTTTATATAATTTTTCCATTGAGAAATACACTGCACTTTGCTTTTCCATGCTGAAGCTATCGCTTCCTTTTTACATAAAACACATTATATTGATCACTACACTTGTAGAATACACATATTTAAATAACAAATCACTTAAAAACACACGATAACTATATACATTTTCTCACTGGTTGACACTTCTTGCAGAATCTCAGAAACACAGGTTTTGTAGATCTTTCCTCCACGAATAACCCTGCATCCCGTTTGAGAGTCTCGTGACACTGCTTGAAGTTCCCTAGTGGATTCCTGTTCTTTGAAAATCCCTCGTGATTCCCAATGATCGTCAACTCCTATCCAGTGGTATGTTCTCTATACTAGCATAGATATGCTTCCATATCGTACAGAACGTTAATCAAAGTGGTACTTATGTGAAAATACTTTACCCGTGTTAACAAAATGTTTTTACCTGCGCAATTCTAAATACTGTATCCATGTCTAACAGATATATTCTATACTGCACTTGTCCATCGTACGTTGTACTTGTACAATTACCACTCTCATTGTCCTCGGACTGCACTTACAGTCTTCCTGAACGGTACGCTTTTAACAAAGTCTTGTACAGTCCCACGTACATTTATATAACAATGCATTATCTCTTCGTTATGATGTTCGATTGACCTATTATGATGCTTTTCTAACTCGTACATACTTATACTGCACGGCTAATGCACTTAATAATTAACACTAAAATGTTAAAGTCTTTTGTTCGCGCGTCCCTTTTCCTGGACCAGACCAGCGTGGTCTCTGCCCAGCGACTTGTTACAACTGTCCTCGACTGCCTGCTCCAGTGACCTTATATCTGTTTTCACCAGAAAAGTAGGTCCGTAAATTCCTTGGAGCTTCATCTCTTCTTTACATGCGTTTCCTCCCTTGAAATGATGTTTTTCAGATGCGTCCTGCATCACTGTTTCCATATCTGCCCGCGTGCATGAGAATCGATTGGTCAATTAATTATAATTAATTGCCTCCCCCAGTGCGTACCGACGTGGCGTGGGTGGTGATTCCCCTATGACCTGGTAGTATTTCTGCGCTGGTCTTATTTCTGCGGTGTCCCTCCGCAACACCTTAAATCTGCCTCAATTTCGATGTCTGATGGCTTGATAATTAGCCTCCTTGCAATTCATTTACGCAGGTGCAATCCTTATGTCTCTGGCATACTCCAATCGCGAGTAATCATTAAATTATCCTTGCAGTTCGCCACTCCACTTGTCTCCTCTATTGTGCTAAGGGGGTTTACTGGAACACATCTGCGGCTCTCACCCTCTTCTAGACGGTGTAAATAGATCCGAGTGACTGACGTGGTGCCTTGAAAACACGCCCAGTTTCTAAACTCATTTGTAACATGTCAAGAGCTCCAAATCTTAGTGCTAACTTCAGAACTGTATGCATTTTACAGCCAAATATTGCCGTATTCTTTCCATCTTTTCTGCATTACATTAACAAATAATGCCAGAATTCATTTAAATCACATTAGTGGTTTAATACCGGGTGAGTTAGCCGTGGTGGTTACGGCATGACTGATGGCAGTCGCTCACATCCGGGAGGCGAGGAGGTTCGAATCCCCCCCGCCGGCAACCTTGAAGATGGTCTTCTGTGGTTTCCCATCTTCCTTCCAGGCAAATGCCGGGGTTGGTCCCTAACTATAGGCCACAGCCGCTACCTTCCAACTCCTCGTCCTTACATTCCAACATCCCTCCTTCCCTCCCCAACGGTACTTGTAGCTCACGCATTGGGTGTCCGTCTCGAAGCAGCTACAAAACTGGCGAGCCGAACATGTCCTCGGACACTCCCGGCATTAAAAGCCATACGCTAAAAAAAGTGGTTTAAAGTGTCCTGTCTCTAGGGGTTTCTCTTGAATAAACTCCCTCAGAGACCCTGGGTTCATTCCTCGCTGGCATCTCTATTCCGTTCTCACTTTCCCAGTGTCCCAGGTTCAACACCAGTCAGCCTAATGCCCTAGGGTACTATAAAACTGGCGAAATCTCGACAGATAGTCATGAATATTTATGTTCGAACATAAAATAGTTATAATAATTCTCGTCGAACATAAACAGTCGTATGCAACTCGCCTATAATGGTAATTAACACACTCGTATGGAAATTATAAAGCTCGCATACGCTCGTTTTATTAACATACTCGTGTCTTAATTATTGCCATTATACGCTCGTTGCATATTGTACTATTATGGTCACATTTGCAGATTGGACAACACTAGATATGCAAAAGAACTGCTTGATATAATTAATTCAAAGAAGGTCAAAATCAGTTTATTAGAATAAATCAAACAGGACTTAAAAGAAATAAACATTACAGAAGATAGACTATCATCATTAATCGTAAGACTTTTGGAACTCTAGTTACAACTCACTCTTTCACTGAGAAAGCTATAAAGACCACTGGAAAAAATGGACGGTGGAACGTAAGTAGGGGCATAGTGAGTTCATGAGGAGATTTTTGGAGGAGTAGAAGAGAAAAACACCATCAACCCGAGTCAACAAGTTCAAACGCGCTCCCTAAGTGGGCAAAATGAAGAAAGAAAGAAAGAAAGAAAGAAAGAAAGAAAGAAATAAATAAATAAAGAATTAATTCAGCCATACGGATTGAACCGTGAACCAAATAAAGAGAAAATTTCAAAATTACAGAAGGCCTATAGAATTACTTGGAACAGTTACAACAAAAAATCAATATCCCGGAATGCTAAATTACGACATTATAAGACAGTCATCAAACCTGAAGTATTATACGTATCAGAAACTTTGCTCGTTGGAGGCAGATCTCTTATTAAAGACATAGAGAAGCAAGAGAGGAAAATATTGAGGAAAATCTTTTGTCCTGTCTGCGTAGAGGGAATTTGGACGAAACGGAAGTCTCAGGAGTTATATCATTACTCTGAAAAGATCACTGACACATTCAGGAAAAGGCGATTGAAGTTCTATGGCCACATTCTTCGCATGATCGATGCCAGACTGACGAAGGGGATTCTCAGCCTTGCTCTCTCAATGAAAGTCAAGACCAACTGGCTTAAATAAATAGACAGATCCAAATTCAGAACAGTTGTCAACAATTATCATTTTGTGGAGAAAATCAGTACCAGGAAACCATGGACAGAAGAACGGAAGAAACTGGTCAGTGCTCAGATGAAGAGATTTTAGGAGAAGTAAAGATAAACATCATTGCTAAATGAGTTCTCTCGCGCTCCTTAGATGGGCATAACGATGTGAAAAAAAAATATAATATAATATAATATAATATAATATAATATAATATAATATAATATAATATAATATAATATAATATAATATAATACAATATTGTGCCCGTTTAGACCGGAGTCCGCACGACCACATATGCATTTTACCAATAATCAGTCAGCACGAGAGTCAAAATATCCCGGAGCGCCAGTTGGGTTAAAGCAAACCGCAAAAACGACATCAAATGAAAAAAATGCTTTACTGATTTTTGGCTCAATGCAACAATAAGGATAGAAGGAGATTCAACTGGGCATAACACATCATGTAAAATTATCTCATTTTATTTTGAATTTAAAATTGACTGCAAAAATGCTCAAAGTAGCATCACTCACGTGTGGCGACCCACACTCCTATTTACACAATGTACAGAATTTTTCCAAACACATTTGACAATTAGCTTTGGAAACACAAGTCTGATTATTAGTCCTGTAGACTGTGTTCCAAAATTATATTCATTTATTTGTGATTAAATCCAGTTCAAATTTAATTGTCTTTACTGGAAATATCGTAGTTCACTGTTTGAATTTTTACATAAATATTAACACTCGTAGAATAAATGTTCATAGAATTTTTAACTTTCACTTCTTTTTCCAGTTTCAAAAATAGATTGTCAAAAAATATTATTTCTCAATCAACACAAATTATTTACACATATTAATAACATCTGAAAAGTATTTGACCTTGAGCATACCATTGAAGAACTGTGCGAAGCACAACAAAAATTAATTGTTCTTCTGACATTAAACATTTCGAGAAGTGACTCGATTATGAACTTCAAGTTTCTAACAAAATATATGATTTCTGAATCATCAACTTGATCAATAAATTGTTGAACCATTCAACTATTAGATTTTCCACTTGGAATCATTATTATAAAAAATATTTATATTTGTGGCCCTTTTAGTAACTTTCACAACTTGCAATTCTTCGACAGAATGCGGAAATAAGAATTATAGCTTCATAATAAATTCATTTAGTTCATGGCACTAGAATTGAAAACATCCTTCAAATTATTCGTGGTTATAGAATTATTTTTAATTGGCAGTGGCCCATTCTATTATTTGTGTAAGAACACAATATTACAACAACAACGGCAAAGGTCTTCCTCTGAAGAAGAATAAACTACTATCATGACAAATCCGGGTTCTAGCAAAATCAAAGTCTAAATGGAATCCGTAAATAAGGTTGAAATAAGAACTGATGGTTTCTAAGAAATAACCTTCGGGTCATTCATACGACGAAATGTGTAGTTCCAATACTCCTACTATAAACCTGAGCCATCGAACCTGCTATTTGATTGATGCTCGAAAAAATCTCCTCATTCCTGCGACTTAAACATGCGCACCTGGGAATGGCATTTCAACTACTCCACACACATAAATTTTCTTCCCAAAATTTATACAATAAATCAAGCCTCTGCTTGTTATCAACACTGGAAGATTAATAAACTTACAAGTTTATTTTATTTTACCATTCAGTTCAACCCGTGAATTTACCATACTTATGAAAATCTTTATTTCACTTTCGAGTGTATTTACGTCATGATTTTATATAAATACAAAAATATCCTATTTGATACAAATATCAATTGCTTCCCGTTTCATGCCTCTCCGTGTTATCTGAAAAATATACTTTTGCTCATGGCAAATATCAACTGTTCAACCAGAACTGAAATGTTGGTTGAATGCGGGCTTGCGCTAACCACTCACCTTCGGAAAATCTCCTGTTCCAAACTAGAAATGATTAAACTACTTCATAGGCTCTCTCTCAATAAATGTGATTATTAGAAAATATAATATCCAAGAATTATTTAGATAAATTATAAAAATTATAATTATTATTATCAGTGGATTATTATTATTATTATTATTAATTATATTATTTTAAATATGTTTAATCATCATCTCATTATGTGAGAATCCACATGTTCGAATCTTCGAATATGGAAAAAATATCCATTCCTCAACAAAAATAATTTAACTCAACCTTTACATCGACGGTTTTCCGTGATATCCCTAAAATATGAAATATTCAAATAAATGCTCGAAATGCTCGGTCATCGATCCTAAACTGTTCTGAGTGCTGAAATTACTCAGAATAACTCTAATAAGTCTTGCGTAAATCATTGCAAGATTTAAATACGAAGTAAAATAAATGTGTTGGTCATCTGCAGAAAAAATAGTTTGTTCCAATTAGCTAGGCATAATATAAAGTCAAAATGTGGGTTACATTTCTTGATGGTCTTGAAGCGTAGCGAACCTGGTCTGTACCAGATTTATCCGTAGACATGCCCTATCGGACAAGCATGTATAATCCTTGTATCGGCCGCCATTATATACCCACAATCCGTCTAGCACGACATAGTGGTAGTATCTATTGACGTTTGAAGTAACTGTTGATCCATTTTAATATTGGCTCCTATTAACTCCATAACAGTTTGCTTAAATGGGGTCAGATCTAAGTGATCTATTCTTAGATATGTCAGTTGTAACATAACTCACGGTAATCTTTTCAGTACAAGAAAACACTGACAGTCTAACCAATCAACGGCTGTTCTGAAGATCGTTCCCTGGGCATGGCTTCACACCATCTACCATGCGCGAAGCAACATGTAGTTTCCCTGAGTAGACTAATTAACACCACCGTGATAGTCTGGTCTTCAATGTACTGATAGATCGAAGTGGTTATTAAGTTACAAATATGAAACTGACTGAATTGGACTTAAAATATCCAAGTATTAGGTTATTACTGGACTGTGACATAGTACTATTTCTAGACAAAGTCTAGCATATGTCCATGTGAAAATAAAAATATTTCACCAGTGTCTGTAGAAAATATCAATCACCTTAGTGATTCTCCCTGCCGGAAACTTACTAAGTTCCACTCGCAGCGCAGCACTTTTGTGACTATCACAACTTTGAAAATAACTTCTGCGTAGATCCGGCAACCATGTGCCTTGGCTCAGCGTAGTAGCACCTTGCTAGGCAAGTGCTTGTGTCGAAGTGAGCTATTGATGCCTCGGCCGGCCGGCTTTTATTCAAAACTGTCAGGGTCACGCGTCATCACGCTGAAATCTAGAAATCCTCATATCTCTGGTATCCCTGGTCCGATTTACTTGATACTAAGTGCATTCTCTTTCATTTGGCCGTGCCAGTAATCTGATCCAAGTCTCAAGTCTCTACTCCATGGCTAACTATTTAATCAATAAATAGCCTCGACCTCTGCTATTACTCGCTACGTCACTTGACATGCTGTTAGCGGTATATTCTTTCCAATTGCTTCGAGAAGCAATGGAGCGCGATATTCAAATATCTCAACTTTCAGAAGCGGCTGTAGCCTTTCCCTTGATATCTAGGTGTCTGAATCTTGGAATACCCATTCCTAGAGTTGGGCACATCCACCCCACACCTAGCAAAAAATAAAAATTGAAAATTTTTATTTTTCCTATCTACACATTAAATCATCTGGTTCTTGAATAATAAATCTTCAAATTCGATGCATTATAAGTTCCCACGATGTTACCAGTTCGTGTATTCGCGACTTCATAGCTTCCATTGTTGTTTACTTCCACAATACGATAGGGTCCAGCGTAGAGGCTTGCAAACTTCGAGTACACTCGATTTTGCACGTCAGATGGTGTAGGTCTTTTCACTAAAACAAGAGTTCCTACGCGCAAGGGTCTGCGAAAACGCTTTCCTCTCACTCTGCGCTCTCTTTTCTCAGCTTGGCTCCTCAACTTGTCTAAAGCTAGGGTTTCCCTCATCTGACGACTTGGTTCAATCTCAGGTGGAATAGAGATGATTCGATCCCATAATCTTGTTGGTTTAATTCCATGATGAAGCAACATGGGAATCTGTCCAGTACTCTCATGAATTGTAGAGTTGATGGATTCGGATGCTAAAGAGAGAACATCCATCCATTTCCAATGCTCATTTGGACAATAGAGGCGGCAAAATTTAGCTATTTCAGCCAACACGCGTTCTGCTGGATTGCTCTCAGGATGTCTGATAGAACAAAACAATTGTCTAATCCCAAGATTATTCATGACGGTTCGAAATTCTAAAGATGTAAATTGATTTCCACGATCTGATAAAAGGAATTCCGGTTTGCCTGCTTCCGGAATCACGTTGTCTCTAATTCTTTTCGCACAATATTTTGCGTTTGCCTTCTGAATTGGATGTAACATAGTGTATTTGCTGAATACATCCATGGTCACCAGAATATATCGGTTACCTCTTTTAGACTTTGGGAGAGGACCATATAAATCAGTCGCGAAGATTTCACAAGTCTTAGAAGGAATAATAGGCCTTGGTAATTCTCTCAGTAATCTAGAATTATGTTTACTCCTTTGGCATAAGTCGCATTCTCGAATAGTGTTTCTGACAGTTTGTCGCATTCGCTCCCACGAAAATTTCTCTTGAATCATGTTGACCGTCTTATCTACTCCAGCATGACCTGCGATTCGATGTGCCATCCAGATAATGGGTTTTTACATTCGTGGAGGTATCACTACTCTCAGTTTCGTATGGTCGGGATCTGCAAACTTGTAGATTAAACCATCTAACATCATAAAATCTCTTGAAATTCTTTCAGTTTCCACAAAATCATCATCATTTGTATCCATGTCTCCCTGTAGAAAACGAAAAATGTTTCTAAAACGTCGGTCTCTCCTCTGGGATAAATGCAACAATCTTAACCTTCTCAAGGTATCTTCATCCTCCTGCGTCAGGTTAACTTGAAAAACCTTAGATGTAGACTCCACTGCTCTACTCAATAAATCAGCTCCAACGTTCAACTTTCCAGGAGTGTGTTCAATAACTAGGTTGAATTGTTGAATAAAAAGTGACCATCTAGTTATCCTATCACTGGCAAAGTTTGTTCTCAAGATAAACTCCAATGCGTGGTGATCAGTCCTCACAATTACTGAATGTCCAATCAACATTTTCTTCCACGACTCCAACGCGAAGATTACAGCAAGTGCTTCTAACTCTGTGGTGTAATAATTCCTTTCTGATGGACGAAGTTTCCTGCTAATGAACGCCAGGTAACGTCTCTTGTGGTCGTCATCTTCTTGAAGAAGAATAGCTCCAATCCCTACGGTGGATGCATCAGATTCTATGATGAAATTCTTGGTAAAGTCAGGATACTCCAATTTCACGCTGTTTACCAATAACCTCTTGGCATCTTGAAATGATTGTTCACAATCTTCATCCCATTTCCATTTGTTTCCTTTCTTTAATAATTCCTGCAATGGCGCTACCGTCTTGGTGAAGTTTGGACAATGCCCTGCATAGAATTGGCATGTTCCGAGAAAACTGCGGACATTCTTCACTCTAGTAGGTCTAGGAAAATTTGCAATTGCCTGTATCTTCGTCTCTTTGGGACGGTATCCTTCTCCATCCAAAATGTGACCCAAAAAATTTATTTCCTTTCGAAAGAACTGACATTTTCGAAGGTTTACTTTAAAGTTCGCTTTTCTCAAATCTGCGAATAACATCTGAAGATGTAACAAATGTTCCTCCTTAGTCTCGGATGCAATTAGGATATCATCTATGTAACGAATTGCTATCTCTTTTACTTCAGGACTCAAGTTTTGTTCCAGTGCTCTGATCAAAACAGATCCAGATGTTTTGACTCCAAATGGTAGACGGCGGAATACATATGTCTGCTGGTCAAACATAACTCCTGTAAACTTCTTGGAATCTTCACTAAGCCTAATATGATGGTAGGACGAAGTGAGATCACTATTAGAGAACCAGACCTTGCCTTGGAATTTCCTTAACAGTACCCTAATGATAGGTGGTCTGTCATACTCTGGCAGTAATCTTGATCTCAAATTTCGCGCGTCTAAACGTAGTCTCAGACTTCCATCTTGCTTAGACACTACTGCTAATGGATTGACATAAGATGTAGTGTACTTTTCAATCACATTGTTGCTTTCCATCTCCTTGATAAGCACTTTTACCCTTTCTCGATGCTTTTCCGCTACCGGATACAATTTAGCATGAAAAGGTGCATCATCATTTACACGAATGCGATATTTAAAATCTTTAATTTCACCAGGTTTAATATCAAAAATATCGTGATACTCTTCCAAAATTTTTCCTAGCTCTGGGGACTCCTTCTCAGTGTAGACTTCTCTTCCTTCAGCTTCATGAAAAATCAGAGACCATTGAGCATCTCCCTCGATGTCTTCCTCTTCTTTTCCCTCGAAGTTAATCTCTTCGGTATTCTTGAATCTGATCGTCTCTGTCTTCATGTCTATCACTGCTTGATATTTCTGAATGAAATCCGCTCCCAATATCATGCCAAAAGCCATGTCCTTCATTACTACAAACACATGTCGGAAATCATGTCCTCCAATCGTAATACATAAGTATAATTGTGTTTTACACAGAGATATTTTGTTGGGTATTATTCCTTGGATCTTAATTCCTGATACTGGAATCTCCTCTAAATTCTCTTTGAGCTTCCACAGAATATAAAGCTTCTCACTCACAAGACAAAGCATAGCCCCAGTATCAATCAAAGTATCGACAGGCATACCGAATACTTCGCATGATATGATTGGCATTCTAATTCTTGTACCCATTTCTTTCCGTTCGTCATTCTGTTGAATTAAGTCATCATCCTCTGCTTGCCATTTAATAATTCTGGAAGTGAAAGTGTTTAAAATTCTATCTTCTACTGTGAATTCGAAGTTTTTTTTTCGTTTCCATTCCCCCGGGATTGTTGTGTTCCCGATGGACCTGGTTCATTGGGCCTCTGCTCCAAAAACTGCAAGTTATCTTGGTGTCTTGCTTCCAAGTTCTTCCTCGTCTCCTTATTGAACTCTTCATTGGACTGACGAGTATCCACATTCCCTCAGTTATTGTAGTTGTTTCTACCATAGTACCTTCTTTCCTGGTACCTTACTTGATTATCCCTGGGCCTTCTCCATCGAGTATTATATCGATTTCCACCATCCGGTCTTGCATAAGGCTTGTAACTGTATCTGTTACTGTACTGATTCCATCCTCTTTTATCGGGCTCTTCCCTCGGCGTTTTCTCTTCTCGCCCCTCTCAAATCTCTCGAGGTGTTTGGGAATAACTGTCGGCCATAACAGCATACACAGCGTTGTTATTCTTTCCTCCCTTCTGATGGAAGAATTGAGCGTTCGTATGATCCAGCTTCTGTAATACCTCGTCAAATTGCTCCATATTATAGATGTCAGCAGCGATCAAAGTTCTTTGGACGTCTGCTGGAAACTGACGTATCAATGCAGTAATTAATTCGTTATCTGGCATCGGCGGATCTAAATGTTGCAGTTTAGAAAGCTGTCCAGAAAAGTACGTAGAGTATCGAGTAGGTTGTGACGTCGAGAATCTCTTCAAATATAATTCAGCTCTGACTTGCTGTTGGGTTTCCGGGGACCAAAACTTTTTTAATAACCCACGAGAAAACTCCTCAAAATTGGTGAGAGTGGACCTAAATGCTCTGAACCAAAGTAGTGCAGGACCTTCCAAAAACTTCCCTATCACTCGGATCTGTCTTTCCTTAGGGATCTTGGAATCTTTTAGGTAATCCCCTGCTTCTCTCAAAAATTCCACGGGTGTCACAGAATCTCGCCCTGAAAATTTAGAAGGCTTATCCTCTACATTCTTAAATACAGTTATGGGGTTGGATTGAAATACTGTCCTGACATCATCCTGTCTTTGACTGTCAGTTTCTCTAGCTGCTCCTAGATTTATCTGTATCTGTTCCTTTCCCCTTACACTTGGCATTTTCAACAGATGGTCAGACTGTTTCTCGTCCTTGATTTGGGTTTTCATAGCCTCAAGTTCCTTATGGTTTTCTTCTGCCATTTTCTTAATTGCTTCAGTTTCTTTACAATTCTCCTTGACATCAGTGGATATCTGGTTCATAACAGCCTCGTGACTTTTCAATGACCCTGTCTTATCTGATATGTCCTTCTGAGTTGCTTGGATATCTTTGGAAATTACTTGGATATGGGATGACAAAGATTCCCTAATCTCCTTGATTCCTTCTTGGTTCTCCAGCTTGAGTGTGTCTTTAATTTCATTGACAACTGTGGTTTTAATTTCAGTTTGTAACTCATTAATCACACCTTCTCTTATTTCTCCCATTACAAGTTCCTTGAATTGTTCTGTCAACCGTTGAACAACTAGAATTCCCATCTCATTACTCTCTTTCTTCACTCTGACTTCTAGGTTGATCATGTCTTCACCAACTTTCCTAAGACCATGTTCTATCCTATCAGCTAAGCTTTGGGATCTAAGATCGGCATCGCGAAATTTATCGTCCATTAAACTTGCGTTAGTAGCTAATGAAGTTTCGAGCTCATGTGTTTTTTCGCATAATTTAGACATTTTACTCTCAAGTGACATTTTCAAAATTTCAGAATTCTCTTTAAATTTATTCTCCATAGAATTAAATTTACTATTTAAATATTCTTTCAAGTTGTCTTTTAACCTGCTCTCTAACAAATCAGAATTTTCCTTGAGTTTATCCTCTAAACTTTCTTTCAAGTTACCTTTTAACCTGCTTTCTAAAGAATCAGAATTTTCTTTAAGTTTATTTTCTAAAGACTCAGAATTTTCTTTAAGTTTATCATTTAAACTTATTTTAAGTTTATTTTCTAAAGAATCAGAATTTTCTTTAAGTTTATTTTCTAAAGAATCAGAATTTTCTTTAAGTTTATTTTCTAAAGAATCAGAATTTTCTTTAAGTTTATCATTCAAATTTTCTTTAAGTTTATTTTCTAAAGAATCAGAATTTTCTTTAAGTTTATCGTTTAAACTTTCTTTAAGTTTATCAGAATTTTCTTTAAGTTTCCTTTCCAAAGCCTCAATATTTTCTTTCTTAATGGCTGCTACACGCAGTCCAGCTTCTTTGGAACTCTCTTCCAAACTCCTCATCATCCTCATCATTTCTTCCATAATTTTCAATTATTATTCAAAACTTAGGGGTATACAATATTGGCAAACACAAGCTTATAACTAGAACAAGAAATATGAATAGCTAATTGGAACACTCTAATAAAATGAGATTTGTCCTAATGTCGACGTGATGGAAAAACAAAATTCTCTACTTTTACGAATTACATTTACCACAATATCACAAGAAAAATATGCAAGTTCTCAAATATCCTCCACCTGGATTCTAATAATGCGTATGTCCAGTCATCGAACGTTTACTACTGAATTTACTTGACGCCCTAATGGTTAAGCCATTATCAAAAATAATCAAACCCATTCTAATTATTAATCAAGTTAAATTTTTAATTTTCCCCACTAATTGGGTTTCCTACTAATTTATTCATCCAAACCAGACATCTCTCAACTCCCAAAATATTTCTATAAAAATTATCACAATTTTAATCGGCATGCGATTGACCATGTCTAACTCGATACCCACGTTCGAAGCCATTTCTCTCTGTATCTTATTTTATGTGCCCGTTTAGACCGGAGTCCGCACGACCACATATGCATTTTACCAATAATCAGTCAGCACGAGAGTCAAAATATCCCGGAGCGCCAGATGGGTTAAAGCAAACCGCAAAAACGACATCAAATGAAAAAAATGCTTTACTGATTTTTGGCTCAATGCAACAATAAGGATAGAAGGAGATTCAACTGGGCATAACACATCATGTAAAATTATCTCATTTTATTTTGAATTTAAAATTGACTGCAAAAATGCTCAAAGTAGCATCACTCACGTGTGGCGACCCACACTCCTATTTACACAATGTACAGAATTTTTCCAAACACACTTGACAATTAGCTTTGGAAACACAAGTCTGATTATTAGTCCTGTAGACTGTGTTCCAAAATTATATTCATTTATTTGTGATTAAATCCAGTTCAAATTTAATTGTCTTTACTGGAAATATCGTAGTTCACTGTTTGAATTTTTACATAAATATTAACATTCGTAGAATAAATGTTCATAGAATTTTTAACTTTCACTTCTTTTTCCAGTTTCAAAAATAGATTGTCAAAAAATATTATTTCTCAATCAACACAAATTATTTACACATATTAATAACATCTGAAAAGTATTTGACCTTGAGCATAGCATTGAAGAACAGTGCGAAGCACAACAAAAATTAATTGTTCTTCTGACATTAAACATTTCGAGAAGTGACTCGATTATGAACTTCAAGTTTCTAACAAAATATATGATTTCTGAATCATCAACTTGATCAATAAATTGTTGAACCATTCAACTATTAGATTTTCCACTTGGAATCATTATTATAAAAAATATTTATATTTGTGGCCCTTTTAGTAACTTTCACAACTTGCAATTCTTCGACAGAATGCGGAAATAAGAATTATAGCTTCATAATAAATTCATTTTGTTCATGGCTCTAGGATTGAAAACATCCTTCAAATTATTCGTGGTTATAGAATTATTTTTAATTGGCAGTGGCCCATTCTATTATTTGTGTAAGAACACAATATTACAACAACAACGGCAAAGGTCTTCCTCTGAAGAAGAATAAACTACTATCATGACAAATCCGGGTTCTAGCAAAATCAAAGTCTAAATGGAATCCGTAAATAAGGTTGAAATAAGAACTGATGGTTTCTAAGAAATAACCTTCGGGTCATTCATACGACGAAATGTGTAGTTCCAATACTCCTACTATAAACCTGAGCCATCGAACCTGCTATTTGATTGATGCTCGAAAAAATCTCCTCATTCCTGCGACTTAAACATGCGCACCTGGGAATGGCATTTCAACTACTCCACACACATAAATTTTCTTCCCAAAATTTATACAATAAATCAAGCCTCTGCTTGTTATCAACACTGGAAGATTAATAAACTTACAAGTTTATTTTATTTTACCATTCAGTTCAACCCGTGAATTTACCATACTTATGAAAATCTTTATTTCACTTTCGAGTGTATTTACGTCATGATTTTATATAAATACAAAAATATCCTATTTGATACAAATATCAATTGCTTCCCGTTTCATGCCTCTCCGTGTTATCTGAAAAATATACTTTTGCTCATGGCAAATATCAACTGTTCAACCAGAACTGAAATGTTGGTTGAATGCGGGCTTGCGCTAACCACTCTCCTTCGGAAAATCTCCTGTTCCAAACTAGAAATGATTAAACTACTTCATAGGCTCTCTATCAATAAATGTGATTATTAGAAAATATAATATCCAAGAATTATTTAGAAAAATTATAAAAATTATAATTATTATTATCAGTGGATTATTATTATTATTATTAATTATATTATTTTAAATATGTCTAATCATCATCTCATTATGTGAGAATCCACATGTTCGAATCTTCGAATATGGAAAAAATATCCATTCCTCAACAAAAATAATTTAACTCAACCTTTACATCGACGGTTTTCCGTGATATCCCTAAAATATGAAATATTCAAATAAATGCTCGAAATGCTCGGTCATCGATCCTAAACTGTTCTGAGTGCTGAAAATACTCAGAATAACTCTAATAAGTCTTGCGTAAATCATTGCAAGATTTAAATACGAAGTAAAATAAATGTGTTGGTCATCTGCAGAAAAAATAGTTTGTTCCAATTAGCTAGGCATAATATAAAGTCAAAATGTGGGTTACATTTCTTGATGGTCTTGAAGCGTAGCGAACCTGGTCTGTACCAGATATTTCCGTAGACATGCCCTATCGGACAAGCATGTATAATCCTTGTATCGGCCGCCATTATATACCCACAATCCGTCTAGCACGACATAGTGGTAGTATCTATTGACGTTTGAAGTAACTGTTGATCCATTTTAATATTGGCTCCTATTAACTCCATAACAGTTTGCTTAAATGGGGTCAGATCTAAGTGATCTATTCTTAGATATGTCAGTTGTAACATAACTCACGGTAATCTTTTCAGTACAAGAAAACACTGACAGTTTAACCAATCAACGGCTGTTTTGAAGATCGTTCCCTGGGCATGGCTTCACACCATCTACCATGCGCGAAGCAACATGTAGTTTCCCTGCGTAGACTAATGAACACCACCGTGATAGACTGGTCTTCAATGTACTGATAGATCGAAGTGGTTATTAAGTTACAAATATGAAACTGACTGAATCGGACTTAAAATATCCAAGTATTAGGTTATTACTGGACTGTGACAAAGTACTATTTCTAGACAAAGTCTAGCATATGTCCATGTGAAAATAAAAATATTTCACCAGTGTCTGTAGAAAATATCAATCACCTTAGTGATTCTCCCTGCCGGAAACTTACTAAGTTCCACTCGTAGCGCAGCACTTTTGTGACTATCACAACTTTGAAAATAACTTCTGCGTAGATCCGGCAACCATGTGCCTTGGCTCAGCGTAGTAGCACCTTGCTAGGCAAGTGCTTGTGTCGAAGTGAGCTATTGATGCCTCGGCCGGCCGGCTTTTATTCAAAACTGTCAGGGTCACGCGTCATCACGCTGAAATCTAGAAATCCTCATATCTCTGGTATCCCTGGTCCGATTTACTTGATACTAAGTGCATTCTCTTTCATTTGGCCGTGCCAGTAATCTGATCCAAGTCTCAAGTCTCTACTCCATGGCTAACTATTTAATCAATAAATAGCCTCGACCTCTGCTATTACTCGCTACGTCACTTGACATGCTGTTAGCGGTATATTCTTTCCAATTGCTTCGAGAAGCAATGGAGCGCGATATTCAAATATCTCAACTTTCAAAAGCGGCTGTAGCCTTTCCCTTGATATCTAGGTGTCTGAATCTTGGAATACCCATTCCTAGAGTTGGGCACAATATAATACAATATAATATAATATAATATGTTCGACCATGGTGAAATGTATATATTATATGGGAAGCCTCCATTTCTTAGGCGGAGGCACGCCGGCCTCTCACCGCTGGGTCCGTGGTTCATATCCCGGTCACTCCATGTGAGATCTGTGCTGGACAAAACGGAGGCAGACAGGTTTTTCTCCGGGTACTCCGGTTTTCCCTGTCAACATTTCATTCCAGCAACACTCTCCACTATCATTTCATTACATCTGTCATTCATTTAATCATTGCCCCAGAGGAGTGCTTCAGGCCTCGGCAGCCGGCACAGTTCATATCCTCGCCGCTAGATGGGGGCTTCATTCATTCCATTCCTGACCCGGTCGGAGACTGGAAGCAGGCTGTGGATTTTCATTTTTTTCATATATTATATGTCAGAGAACTACATTTTATTGAGGCTCAATTTAGGCCTAGTTCAAGTTTTCATTATGATACAGGTTCTCCACCAATCAGAGCTGAAGATTTTCATTACGATACAGCTGTTTGACCAATTAAAAAGGATAGCTTCGCACCTGCGGTCAACGCACTTGTTTACAACATCAAACATATCGGACACAAGTGACATGAATTACATGTTTTGAAAGTTGACAGTATAAAGGATAAGGGATTAATCATTGTAGTTACAATCCCAAACACAAAGACATAATCAGCACAAATCTTTACGGTAACAGAAAAATACTATGAAATAGCCTATGCAAGAAATTTATGATTCTACGTCCAGAAGTTTGCAACATACCACCCTTCTGAATAAATTACCGACATGGGAAGTGCACCGTCCCATATGTTCGCATAAATAAACTGGGGAAAATGGGAAAAGAAATAGCACTGTAACTTAATATCCTCAACTCCAATTTGTACACAGGGCATTGCTTTCGTAGGAGTTCGGCGACAACTTAAGTGAATGCTAGTGCTGATAGTGACAATAGAACGTTATGGTGGCTGGAAACATATGAAATTGCCAAGGTCTTTGATCCACGCACGCGCTCTGTTCAGTAAATAACAGGAAACCCACCGCATGCGCTCTGTTCTGTAAATGCAACTGGCGGAATCTCGACAGATATTTATGCATATTTATGTTCGAGTATAAAATCAAGTTATAATTATCGTCGAACACAAACAGTCGTATACAACTCGCCTACAATGGTAATAAAGACACTCGCATGGAGTGTCTTAATTATTGACATTATAGGCTTCTTGGTTAATGCACTATTACTATAGGCCTATACGGTAATATACCATGTAACTACATTTGTGGAAAATAAAAAGATAATAATAGTTGGTTCAAAAAATTTCAAAATGATTTAGATGAGTTGAATATTACAATACAAGATTTAATGAACACAACGTGTACATATGAAGAATACAATCGTATGGTCAACTTCAAATTTGATCGTCTTTTCTAAAGGCTGCCAAAGATTTAGTCCTTGATTTACATGTAATTATATGATTTGCCCACAAATCTGTCCACAAAGATTGCAAGTACACAAGTCCGACGCCAAGTGATATCCTCGTAGTCCACAGATTTTATAATGGAACCCATGAGCTGCTGTTCATGTGAATACAACTTAACTCGAAGTTAGACTTCTTCCATTCTTCAGTATTCATGGCTGGGGTTAGATAGACGCTCGGGTCTATGCTTGTAGCTTTATCTTCTCTGTTCTTGATGTGGTTTTCATAAGCCAATGTAACAGAAGATCGTATCACTGTTTTATGTCCTTCAAAAAATAATCTGTATCCGCTAGGAAATAAATTATCCTCGATCTAGTTGATTTAGATACTTGGAGAGCTCTCTTGATGAAGGATGCTTTCACTGCCTCAAGTCTCCTCAGATTCGAAGTAGTTAATAAGTGAACCCATATTGTGCTGATCGCGTAACACACAATTGGGGCAACTTTGATATTGAAAAGTTATAATGCAGTGCACATAGAGAATTTCTGGAGCATCTTATTATCGAACGAGGCCTTTATCGCTGCAGAACATACATGTTATATATATGCTTAGTGAAGGTTTTACCTGTCCCAAGTAAGTATAGGAGTTAACAATATCCAGCTTGGCATTGCCACAGAAGAAGCTATCTGATTTTGAGATATTTCCACCTCTTCTAAATTTCATGGCCTTAGTTTTACTTGTATTTATGACCAAGCCACGTCTATGAGACCATCTACATAACCTGTCCATCTCTAGTTGTAAGGACAATTTCAAACTAGAGAAGAAAAAGGATTCTGAAGAACAACCATATAAGGTTAACACTAAAAATTAATCAACGAAAACAATATGTCATATCTGATGTGGAAAGGGCAATCAGGTCAGCTAGAATGGAGAGGGTTTGGTAGAGGAGGAAGATGACAGATGAATTCCCTGTCAATCCGTATTGTATTTGGATTGTTTTAAGTGCTCCAATGTGGGCGTTAAAAAGGTAAATAAAATAAATAATAATATAGTTGAAATACGATCCTTAGAGTTCTATTTCATCATTTTAAATGATCTTGTCGACTTCGTCGTTACGCTGGGGTCTGGCGTTACGTTACGGTGACGGGACGAAATGTACCCAGATGCACTGAGGTGTGTGACGTCATAGTACTGCTTGGTGCATGTGTTCCCCGACAATCTCTACTTCGTTAGTATAAGCCAAAAAGAAACGATTCTTGGATGTCACGGGTTATCTCGAGAACCACTGAATGGATTTTGATGCGGTTTTCACCATTCTGTAAAGGATATCTCGAGGAAAGATTCTGTAGAAAATAATTTAAGTGTGATCAATGAAAGCCAAGCTGTAACTATTTCAGTGAAAATGTCGAAAACAAACTTGGCGTCCGTGCGCTTCTTAAGCTTACGCTGGGCAAACCGTTAAAAATATCAATAAACTATGAGCGTAAGAATTGGTCAGCATGAAAATTTCTACAAAAAAGTCCGCGAGAGCATATCTCTATCTTCAATACATCGCCCACTATAAGTGTTTTTAGACTGGATGGAAGGGGCAAGTCCCCGCGCGCTCTGGTGAGTGTGACGGCATCCCGCGCGCTTGACCTTGCTTTGCCCTTGGTTTGCACTTGCCATTCGCAAGTAATTTGAAACAAGATAAGCAAGATTAGTATTTTGCAGATAATTTTCTAATATGTCAAGAGTGTTTGGTTTCGAGCGAAGCGAGAAGCCTCCAGCCTTTCTAGCATTTTTCAGCATTTGTAGCAATTAAAATGATACAAAGTCTAATCTTTCAGACTGACTGTCACTTTTTTATCCACTTCGGGATCCACTGCACGCCAGCCATGGAATGTCTGGCTATCTTCTTTTTTTAATTTACATCGAACTACTCATAAATAAACACAAGGACGCATTATCATGAAAGCAGCACATGTATTATACACACATTTCTTACGAAATGATCGTTTATACATTTTCAGTTCAGCATTTTCTAGCAATTTGGAGAAACATATACATATTGAACCCTTATTGATTTGCCGATCAATAAGTCTTCATGATTTTTATTATTATTATTACTGATGCCCAGGCAGAACATGTTGGAAATTGACAAAGGGGAGACAGGTAGTGTGTCGCAACGATTACAACAGAAGTAGCGTGGTAGTCATTCCTGACGACGACCGGTTAAGCTGAGTTCAAGGACAAATTCAGTACGAAGGCGCACCCGAGTCGGCGTCATTATGGGCGTACCAGAAGAGAAGTTCCAACCGATACACGATTGAATCAGCAAATCAGGAGAGAGGACGCCTAAACCACGCGATGAGTCGCGTACCTTAAAAAAGGGCGCTAAAACATGTGTATGAAGAACCGCCGATGCGATATAATTACGCATAAGTTCGTTGAGACGTTTGGATGAAAAGAAGAAGATTGATACTAGTCCCAAGTCTGTGAGGTAAAAACGACAGATTATTTTCACAGATTGCCCCCACTCCACCCCGTTCTGTCAGTTTCTAATAAATTGATCGGTGATGAGCAGTTGGAGACACAAATTTATCGAGCTCTGGTGAGCATCGTTCACGCCAGTTTGAGTAACGATTTTATCAAGCTCTTGTGAGCATACTTCACGTCTGTTTGGACAAACATTTTTTTTTTGTGCTCTAGGGAGCAGAGTTCGCGCTTAGCGGAGGGAGATTTCTAGTCGAGATAAGCGCTACGCGGTACACATCATTTGAGAGACTCGTTAAAAGCCAGTTGCGTGGTGAACGAAGAGTGTAATTTTCTGTAAAATGTTGTGTTATATTTTGTGTGACAGATATGTGCGTGTGATATAAGCAAATGCTGAGATAGGGCCAGTTCAACGTTGAGTAATCGCCAAGGACATTATTGTTGAGTGAAAGTCAGTAGCTCATAGTGTATCTAGCTAGTCAAACGAATAACTTTGAACATTTCTTTCCAAGAAGCAAACCCAAGATGTCTCCTGGAAGGTCGATTGGTGGAATGAAGTGCTACGCCTCTACCAATACGTCGACGATGGACGAGAAGATTTCCCGAAGGGAAATGCCTTGGGATGGAGGTTGAGTTCTACAAGCGGTACGTTGATGTACAAACCATTGCTTTAATCAATATGTAGCGAGATTAGACGCGGGAACGTTTTAAATATTTTATTCATTGTTTTTAGCCTACTTTTCACATGTTGCAAAAATGAGGAAAAAATAGTCTTATGAGATCGATCCGGGAAAATGTGTGTCTGTCTGTCTGTCCTTCTGTCTGTCTGTCTGGCTGTGTGTGTCCCCCCCCCTATCAACTCCTAAACGGCTGCAGCAATCAAAACCAAATTTAGTATGAGTAAAGATGTGCACCGGAATAGCTCACATCCATATTGGAAGATGATGTCAGTGCTACCAACTGCTGAAATAACGCGCTAGAAATTTGAGCTCCATGTTGGATATCTTGCAAGGTATGCATGGGAGGTATTCCAAAATTGGCACACATGTAGATAATACTATTTCAGTTTAATTTCCAGGAGGCCAACCATGACAGTGTTGCCAAAATAATGTTAAGCCTTCTGATAGGTCCAATGTTTAAATGCATATAACTTCTACACTATCAACTGGATTTCAACTAAATTTTGTATGTAATATCTGTACATAAACAGATATGACTGAGCGTATTCTTAAGAGCCACCAGGGCTGCCAACTGTTAATAATTGCTCTCTCTATTTTTTAAAATCCAAATACCAATATATCAGAAAGTATGCAAGCCAACAGCCTTAAACTATGCACACGTATATTCTGACATTTTAGATTAATTTGGAGTAACTTATATACGTCAGTTCTACCAACATTATTATAAGCCTGCTGATAGTACCAATTTTTAAATACATGTAACTTCTATACTATCAGTTGGATTTCAACCAAATTTCGTTTGTGCAATGTGTACCATAACAGATATGACTATGTATGTATGTCTACCCCTTATTATTCCCGATTTCCAACGGGGTCGGGGATGAGATGAGATGTAAGTCTTTGTGGCGATGTTTTTTTCGGCCAGATGCCCTTCCTGACGCCAACCTCATGAGAGGAGTTAATGAGAGATGAAATGAATGATGGTGAATGAAACTGGGCAAGGATGTGGAAGGAAGTGGCCGTGGCCTGTCAGAAGGTACCGTCCCAGCATTTGCCTGGTGTTGAAAATGGGGAAACCACGGACAACCATTTCAAGGACAGCCGACGGTGGGGCTCGAACCCACGCGTCTACCGAGTCAGCAGAGAGCTTGGCCCCATGACCTAATGCTGGGCTATAGCCAGCGTAGCCACTACTGTCGGTATAACAGATATGACTATAAGTATTGTTAAGAGCAATCAGGGCTGCCAACTGTTAATAAATGCTGTATATATTCTTTTTACCCTAATATCAATATATCAGAAAGTATGCAAGCCAACAGCTCTATACTTTGCACACGTATAGCACCTGACATTCTAGATTAATTTGGAGTAATTAATACAAGGCGGTGCTGCCAACATGATTCTATGCCTGATGGTATGTCCAATTTTAAAATATATGTAACTTCTATACTAACAAATGGATTTCATCCAAAATTGGCACAACAAGATATCATAACAATTCAGATTATTTCTGACCAGTTCACGCATGGTATTGTTGGCAACATGCTTTTACGCGTGCTGATAGATCCAGTGTCTAACTGCATGTAACGTCCATTGGACTTCAACCAAATTTTGTATTCTGTACCTTAAGAGGTGGAACTAAGAATATATTCAGTCACCAGGGCTGCCAACTGTAGTGCTCTATTAGGCTACATTATACCAGGTATATTTTGAACTAATTAGATATTTCGATATTACCAAATTAACTTCGTCATTATTCTAGATAGGTTCATATACTGTAGAATAATCATTGGCATGAAAAGTAGGCTGTATAGTTCTTCACGGAACTTCTTGTTTTTCTTGTATTTAGATTTTTGTGCGCCGACACTGTTATATTTAAATGTACGTTGGCACGTGGCCAAAGTGTTTGTTTGATTGTATATTTTTCTTGAGTCATTATTAGTATGCACGGCGTGTGTAATTGATTTTATTCATGCGAATGTGAAACTCGTCATGGTCGAAAAATGGTGCCTTATTCAAATTCATTTTTAGTAGGAGAAAGGGGGGGGGGGTAAGAGTTGTTAGATGTTGTGCGAACAGGTTTTTATTCATACTATGGTTGACGAGCGCAACAAATTAAGATGTCACTGTAAAACACCTTAGTTCTATATTTTTGAGTTTTTTTAGTCCTTTTTCAGGTTCTTTAGTCGCGGACTAGATTGGGAGTGCAAGTCGGTGGAATATATTTTTGTCTTTTATTTCAGGTTTCTGTCAAACCCATACGTGTGATTCTGGTGTGTGTATTGTGTCAAGGTGTGTGTATTGATTCTTCGTGATGAGGGATAGAATGTGTCAACCACCCTCAAATATTGTGGTTATATTTTATTGGAAAGGCAGAGCGCTCTCAGAGGCTACTGTACCTTGTCCAGTGTTGATTCTTGGATTTCAGTGGGAAATGCTGAGATATTTTATTTTGACACACACACGTATATTATGTGCTTTTGGGAGCACACTTCTTCGAGACTCGAGCCAGTGCCACGGCAGGTCGAGGTTATTGACACGTGGGTTGGCAGATGTGTAGATTCCACTTAGCGCCCGTCTATGTCTGGTGATTCATCATTTAGGCAGTCCAGTTGACCGACTGACCCCTGTAAGCTATCTGTAGCAAACCTGTTCTTTTAATGGTCATTGGATCATAATTTTAATTGGGAGTTCGCCATGTCCGTTACGAATTACCGCATATCGTATGAAATGAAATTTTGTTTTATGAGGTAAATGTTGGCTGTGAGCCTAGTGATTTTATGACTCATTTCATTGTTAGTTTTGTCTGTAGTGACACCGTTGGGTGTATTTTGCATTTTCTTGTAAAAATGGCAAGCGGCCATATGTGTATTTTTTTCTTGATTGGTCACGTGTTAATTTACTTGTGTTGATTTGAAAAGTCCTAGTTTTAGGCGTTAATGTTGTTTGCAACGGCAGTTCTTTGATTCCAATTTCATGCGGAAATTATTTTGTTTTATTTAGTGTAGGAAGTGTCGGATTAGTTTAATTAGTGTTTAGTTGGTTCCCCGTGTCTGTCTAGCTCTAAGACAATGCAGATTCGTCCCCTGAAGGTTTACTGGATGGTAACGAATCTCGCATCAATTTGTACACATCGTAACGCATGTAGAAAAAGCCGCACACGCACATGTCATTGTAGTAATTTGAGACATTTGGTCCAGATATTTACGATCTCTCCTGAGATCAGGCCTAGTTTGGCAATTTTTATTAATTCAAGTGGGAGTCATTTGGGAGACCTTGTTTGTTTTGTTATTGTAAATAGTGTAAATTTGTTGATCTGTTATTAAATTCATATGTTTTAATCCCGGTATTCACTTTTTCCTGCATGTTATTTTGTTATATGTTACCCTGCATGTTATAAGAAGCGCTTAACAACAACTTTACGAAATGGACTGTTACACCCCCCGAAACTGAGTCTCATATGCTTCTTTGCAAGGGTTCATATATCAAAAATGGCTGCCCAAGTGGGGATTGTTGTTGTTGTTGCTTTGTTGACCTCATACTTATTTCGCTGAGAAATGATGCCAGCTCAGCAGGACAAGAGTAAATTCAGTAAATGGAGGCGAAGTTGTACCGCCATGTGTATCAGTAAAATCACTGAGTTCTTAAAGTTAGAAATGTTGAAAAAGGTTAGAAGTTGATATTGTATTTGTTGTGAACTTGTTCTGGCGACCGGCTTAAAATTAGAAAATTTGCATATTTAGTGAACACAGTCAAAAGCGGGAAGGTGTTGCCTTACTTTACATTTAATTAACTTCGGTTAATTAAAGTGTCTTTCGTAAATTCTGTTAGTTAGGAATTTAAAAGCAGATCACAAGGGAGTTATTTTGTTGTTTGAAGATAAGAGTCATTATTCAGTAAGATTTTGATTACTGAAAATTTATTTAAATTAGAATCAATGTAATATTTAATTATCAAGACATGTGTGTGTGTGTACGACTGAAATCCCATTGCATGACCCTATTTTTCTCAGAATATATTTGTGTGTTTTGCGATGGCTAGCATCGAGGATATTAAAGCGTTGATGGAGCAGATGTCTGTGCAAATGTCTGCAAAGACGGAGGAACAGTTGAAAAGCATGAAGTAGGAGATGAGTGAACATAGTGATAAACAATTACACGAGATGCGTGAACAGAGTGATAAACAATTAAATAACATAACTACTCAATTACGTGAACAGAGTGAACAGAGCGATAAACAATTACAGGACGTGAACAGTAACATTACGGTGCAATTGCAGATCCAGAAATTGGATAGCGATAAACAATTACACGAATTGCGTGAACATAACGATAAACAATTACACGAGTTGCGTGAACAGAGTGGTAATAATAATAAAGAGTTAGTTGAACTAAACCACAAGTTATCGGAGCAGGCAACCTTACAAACAGTTCAGTTAGAGAGGCTAACACTTGAAATAAATCAGAGTACTAAAGTAGAACTAGAGAAACTGGCAGGAGAGGTGGCAGAGATTAATTCAAGACAGTTAGGAGAAATTAAGAAGCTAGAATCCAAATTTGACGACAAACTAGTACAGTTAGATGGAATGGTAGCCGCCAAACTGAAGCAAATCGAGACAGCATGCGTGAACAACACGGCAGGGATCAAAAGCACGCAGGATGAATTACAGGGGCAATTCAACAGAATAGAGGCGAAGAATGTAAACATACAGGAGCAGATTAATTCAGTCGACAACAATGTGTTAGGATTGATAAAAGAACTTGACAAACTGGAGATAAAAACGGAGAAAGAACGGATGCACTTGCGCGAAAACCTGGAAGACCAGTTAACTAAAAATCAAAAGAAATTACGAGAAGAGGTAGGAGAACAATTAATTAAAACTCAGCAGCTGATACAAGAGCAAATAGGGGAACAGCTTGAGAAGAATCAGGAAAGCAACGAAGAAAAAATTAACAATTTGAAGAGTAGGATCCGGAAAGATTGGGAACAGCAGGTGAATGAGACTAAAGGAGATAGGCTGACGATATTAAAAAGGCTAGGCGAGAATAACTCTAGAATGCAGGCTCTGGAGGAAAGCATCAAGTCCAAGTTCCAAGAACATGCAGACCTCATAGTTAAGAATGAGATAAGATCTTTAGAGAATACCACTTTATTCTCTTCGGAAAATTCAGTAGGGAAACATGGAAGTATTGGAAGTCCGGAGGGGATGAAGCTAGCTGAGGATACGAGCCGAGGTCAGAGTACAAAGATAACTTGCGACACATTCCAAAATTACAGAGGGGAGACTTCAACTCCACAACCTTGTCTGGCACCTGCCCAAGTCATACAAGTAATTAGTGGAAACGATTTTAAACCCGACAAATTCAGGGAAAATTCTGGATCTACTCCAAAAGCATTTTTGCGCCAGCTGGATGATTTGTTTAATGACCAACACGTCAGTCCCGCAAAACAGCTTCGTCTGGTGGAGAAATTTTTAGAGGGCCCAAGTTTAATCTGGTTTCAAAGCTTCAAGTATACGTTTAATGACATGGCCCAGTTTAAAGAGGCATTTTTGAGGAAGTTCTGGAGTCCTTCACTGCAGCAGGGGTTGAGGATGGACTTATATACCAGAAAATACCATAGCACACACCCGACAAGGTTTTCTGAGTTCTTTAGTCAACAGCTAGTAAAATTCCGCGATTTTGACGAGCCGCTTTCTGAAGAAAACATGGTTTTAACTATCGGCAAGCAGCTTCCGATGAACATACAGCAATTTTTAGTGGCAGGAAATATCAAAACCGCAGTTCAGACCGAGGAGATACTCCGCCACTTGGACGAAACGAGTATGGTTAGTCCACAGACCGGGAGACGGAATATGGAGTGCGTGAACACTGCAGAAGTAGTTCAAGGGCATCAAAACGGTCAAAGTCAGAACAATCAGACGAAGACACAATCCACCAGCACACAATTTACGCCCAGACGACAGGAGTTCGACGGTCGAAACAAATATAATAATAATAACAATAGGAACTTCCAAAATCGCCGTGATAATTATAACAATAATCAGAACAAGAATCACAATCAGAGGACGTACCAGCGAGAATATACTAACTGAAGGGGAAACCAAAGGCAGGGTAGACCATACCAAAGGAACGGGGACGACAGATGGAATAATCAGAGGAATTATTGGCAAGATAACCAGGGAGATTATCGAAATGACTGGAACGAGCGTTACGCTGAGTCACAAAAATATCTGGATGAATTAAATGCAGAATAAGAAACAGAGAAAGAGAAGTGGGGGCGTGCGATGGCAAATAGAAAAAGTCCAGATAATCACAAGGATGCGGGGGCGGAAAGTTTATTACGTCAGCAGGAGAGACACGATGACAACCGGCGAAACTCAACGAATGGGTCGCAGGATAAAAAAAACACGATTACATCAGAACCAGATAGCCTGAGAACGGAGGAAACCAGGGAACGGGAGGAGTTGATTGTTGCGAACATTGAAGAGTGGGTAGCATTCCCGGACGAATGCCTGGAGGAAGTGGTGATGGACCGAGAGAATGTAATCAGACAATTACCAATTATTTAAGCTCATATTGGAGGTCTTAGAGTGAGGTGCCTGATCGTCACGTGTAGCCAGGTGAGTTTAGTCAAGGAAGCATTGTTGAAAGAAATTGGGAATAAACAAACCATTCCAATTATGCCTGTACCATTAATGAAAGTCCGAGGGGTCATTCCTGACAAGACCATAGTTTGCAAGCACCAAGCATATTTAGATTTGGAGATATTAAATCATACATTTTCACAAACTTTCATCGTGATACCAAAGAAGGATTATAATGTTATTCTGGGAGCCAACTTCATTTGTGATTTCCACGCTATTATTGACCTACTTAATAATACGGTGAGTTTTAAACAAGTTGAGGGGTTGAGTCACGTTGGTCTGAACACGGAAGAGAGTCCACTAGAGAGAGAGGCGAATACTTGGGTCATTGAAGAATGCACTAATGAGGCGATTGAAGATAAGAACTCGACGGAGGGACGAGTAAGCCAGACAGCTGTTATTGAAATTGACGGTCAAGATATTTCGCAGGAACTTTGGATACATTTGGCGGAGGAAGAAATTAGCGGGTCCAAATTTGAAATTTTACTTCAGGAGCGAATTAAGGAGGCAATAGTAGGGGAACCTGACAGAAGCAAATTAGAAGAGATTTTGAGACATCATAAGGGAGTTTTCGACACGATCTCTGGAAAAGTATTAAATTTTCAGTATGCCATGCAAATTACCGATTGGACCCCATTTAAGAGTAAATTGTACCCGTTCCCAGAGAAACATTTTGCTCAGGTCAAGGACATTATTACTAACCTATTAGATTCTGGCATGATTAGAAAAGCAGCAACCCCATATTTAAATGCAATATTGGCTGTGGCCAAGCCCAATGGATCAATCAGATTATGCCTAGACGCACGGGTTTTAAATAGCAAACTGTTAGCCGAGCACGACCAAGCGCTAAGGATCAAGGATGCATTGAAGAGCTTCCGTGGAAAGAAGATATATTCTAGCGTCGATTTAACGAATAGTTTCCACCACCTGGAACTTGAGGAAAAATCCCAGTTATTGACGGGGTTTTTATTTGATAACCAAAGCTACATCTGGTCTCGCATGCCCTTTGGTGTAAAAACAGCAGGATGTGCATTGATAAGAGCACTAGACAGGAATCTAACTGAAGAGGTCAAGAGCTTCACTACAAGATATGTTGATGACATACTCATAGCATCGGAAACAATGGAGGAACATTTGGAAAACCTAAACAAACTTTTGGATAATTTGAGAACCATGAATTTCAAAGTTAATTTGAAGAAATCGCACTTTTGCCAGAGCGAGATTCTGTATTTGGGTCACATAATTGATGTTGAAGGCGTGAGACCAAATCCAGCGAAAATTGACGCAATTAAGAAATTCCCTACACCAACTAAAGTGAAATATGTTAGAGCATTTTTGGGAGTGACAGGTTTCTTTAAGGAGAATTGTCCTGGGTACACGGAAACAGTAGCACCGATGCAAGAGATGCTGCAGAAATCTAATCGATGGTCATGGAATGAGGAGTGCGACAGGTCCTTTAGAGCCACGAAAGACCTACTGGAGAATTGTGTGAAGTTAGGATACCCAGACTTCGCGAAGAAATTTGTGATCCAGGCAGACGCATCGTTGATTGGGATCAGCGCCATGCTTTACCAAGAGGACGCTGATGAACCCAAGAATCGATCATATTTGGCAATTACTAGTCGTAAACTTAGGAAGCACGAGAGAAACTACACTGTTACAGAACTTGAGTTGTTAGCGATTTTGTACTCGTTACAACAATGGCGCAAGATGGTCTTCGGGTACTCCATTGTTGTCAAAACTGACCACCATGCACTAACCTTCTTATTCAAAACAACGATGGCAAGCGAAAGAGTTACGCGTTGGTCCATTTATATACAGCAGTTCGATATTACCATAGAACACTGTCCTGGAAGGATGAACATCATACCAGATGCTTTAAGCAGGAACCCTGAAGATGAGAACGAGACATCAGTAGATGTACAACACATAGCATTAACACCTAAGGCTCGCGAATTTTTGGATAAGTTGAAAGAAATTCAGAAGGAACAAGAAAGGGACCCGTGGATGATGATGATGATCTAGTTTTACAAGAAGGAACTACAGCCAGATTCACCTGAATATCGAGAAGCCCGTGCAAAGGAAGCAAAATTCCATTACCTCAATAATCTTCTTCACAAGTTCGTGGATGATGATCACACCAAACTTCGAATTCTAGTTCCGGCATCGTTACAGAGAGGATTGACGTGGCATGTCCATGAAAGCTAAGCACATATCGGCACTGACAAAACTGAAGCAACAATAGGAGAAACTTTTACATGGCCAAAGATGCGATATACCATTGTTGAAGTAATTAGGACTTGTGACGCGTGTCAGCGTACTAAGCCCAATAATTTCATACTGAAACAGCTTCCAAAACCTTTATTACCACAGAAACCGTGCGAACTGGTCGCTATTGACTGTTTTGGTCCTCTAGTTAAGGGAAAACGAGGATGCCGACACCTTCTTGTATGTGTCGATGTATTTTCCGAGATGGTGGTATTATGTCCAATCCAGAAGACGACATCAAAGCAAGTCCTCAGTAGAATTCAGAACAAAGTCATTCCGACGCTTGGGAAGCCGGAATTCATCTTATCGGACCATGGGACATATTTTACAAGCAATGTTTTTAGACAAGGTCTAGAGAACTTAGGAATAAAGCATGTTCTATCTAGCATTCGCCACCCTTGTGGAAATCCGAGCGAAAGAACGATTCGATGTGTTGCAAAATATTACCGCGTCATGATTCCAAATGATCATAATAAGTGGGTCGACAGAGTAGGAGATATTGAGATGTACATGAATACTACGAAGCTTGCCACGGTGGATGAGTGGATAGCGTGTCGGTCTACTAACCCCAAGATTGTAGGTTCGCCCCTGACCGTGGTAAGTGATTTTTGAAAGGCAGCAAAAATACGATACGCATGTCATACGATGTTGGCATGTCAAAGAACCCATTTGAATTCAGTAGGCCGAGTTCATAATGGCAAAATTAATCTCGGGAGTTTCCGCCAGCACAAAGTTCCTCATTTCTCTACTAGAAAGCGCTATTGTGTTCAAGGAGATTAGATATCTAACATCTAACCCCCTTGACTTTCATAGTCAAGGAACTACGAAATTCGACATGCAAGCTACCCTCTGGGTGTCAAATAGCAAAGCTTGCACCAGGCACCCGAGGCCATACGATATTATTATTATTACTACGAAGCACGAGTCGACAGGTCAAGTCCCACTAGTTGTACACCACAACAAGATGCCTGAAAGATCTTGGGATAAGATTATTCCATGCCCAAGGGACCCGTTATTAACACATGAGTTGCGAATTCAGAGAACCAGAGAACACATGAGGAGCCAAGCGGACCGAAGACTGAGGAGATACAGAGGGAAGAAATTTCATCGTGAACTTCAGGAACAGGAACTAGTGCTTGTTCGGAGACCACCGATATCAGATCCTAAGAACAAAGTATTTGCCAAATTCTGTCCAAAATTTATCGGCCCGTTCCGTATTATCAAAAATTTGGGTAATAATGCTTATAGACTTGAAGAATTGAGCACTGGCGCTAAATCTGTTTTCACTAGTGCTAATCTCAAGCCGTATTACAGAAGGGAAACATTTGATGAATAATCAGGACAAGGAATGCAGAATCCAATTGCAAAAAATTGATTTGGGAACCCACACTCAAATGTACGTGGCTACGTGGTACCTGGGAGGACCGAGCTCTTGTTTGTAAACAAGACGGCCGGTCTGGCAGAAGTTGTAATAGTGTGAGTGAGAGAGGGAAGGTCTAGCGAGACGTGGGAATGACATTGCAGCGAGAAGCGCGCACACTAATTGGGACTGTGGAATGCACACTCAGGCAGTCGAGTGAGGTACTTAAGTGATGTTGTCTATAGTACTGTGGATATTGTTTTTAAAATCCAAATCAATCACTTGCTTCGAATTTCAAAACCTTGCTGAGGTTAAATGAACCCTTATTGATTTACCGATCAATAAGTCTTCATGATTTTTATTATTATTATTACTGATGCCCAGGCAGAACATGTTGGAAATTGACAAAGGGGAGACAGGTAGTGTGTCGCAACGATTACAACAGAAGTAGCGTGGTAGTTATTCCTGACGATGACCGGTTAAGCCGAGTTCAAGGACAAATTCAGTACGAACGCGCACCCGAGTCGGCGTAATTATGGGCGTACCAGAAGAGAAGTTCCAACCGATACACGATTGAATCAGCAAATCAGGAGAGAGGACGCCTAAACCACGCGATGAGTCGCGTACCTTAAAAAAGGGCGCTAAAACATGTGTATGAAGAACCGCCGATGCGATATAATTCCGCATAAGTCCGTTGAGACTTTTGGATGAATAGAAGAAGATTGATACTAGTCCCAAGTCTGTGAGGTAAAAACTACAGATTATTTTCACAGATTGCCCCCACTCCACCCCGTTCTGTCAGTTTCTAATAAATTGATCGGTGATGAGCAGTTGGAGACACAACTTTATCGAGCTCTGGTGAGCATCGTTCACGCCAGTTTGAGTAACGATTTTATCAAGCTCTTGTGAGCATACTTCACGTCTGTTTGGACAAACATTTTTTTTTGTGCTCTAGGGAGCAGAGTTCGCGCTTAGCGGAGGGAGATCTCTAGTCGAGATAAGCGCTACGCGGTAGACATCATTTGAAAGACTCGTTAAAAGCCAGTTGCGTGGTGAACGAAGAGTGTAATTTTCTGTAAAATGTTGTGTTATATTTTGTGTGACAGATATGTGGGTGTAATATAAGCAAATGCTGAGATAGGGCCAGTTCAACGTTGAGTAATCGCCCTGGACATTATTGTAGAGTGAAAGTCAGTAGCTCGTAGCGATTCTAGCTAGGCAAACGAATAACTTTGAACATTTCTTTCCAAGTAGCAACGCCAAGATGTCTCCTGGAAGGTCGATTGGTGGAATGAAGTGCTACGTCTCTACCAATACGTCGACGATGGACGAGTAGATTTCCCGTAGGGAAATGCCTTGGGGTGGAGGTTGAGTTCTACAAGCTGCACGGTGATGTACAAACCATTGATTTATTCAATATGTAGCTAGATTAGACGCGGGAACGCTGTAAATATTTTATTCATTGTTTTTTTTCTTGTATTTAGATTTTTGTGCGCCAACACTGTTATATTTAAATGTACGTTGGCACGTGGCCATAGTGTTTGTTTGATTGTATATTTTTCCTGAGTCATTAGTATGCACGGCGTGTGTATTTGATTTTATTCATGCGAATGCGAAACTCGTCATGGTCGATAAATGGTGCCTTATTCAAATTCATTTTTAGTAGGAGAAGGGGGGGGGGTAAGTGTTGTTAGATGTTGTGCGAACAGGTTTTTATTCATACTAGGGTTGCCGAGCGCAACAAATTAAGATGTCACTGTAGAACACCTTAGTTCTATATTTTTGAGTTTTTTTGAGTCCTTTTTCAGGTTCTTTAGTCATGGACTATATTGGGAGTGCAAGTCGGTGGAAAATATTTTTGTCCTTTATTTCAGGTTTCTGTCAAACCCATACGTGTGATTCTGGTGTGCGTATTGTGTCAAGGTGTGTGTATTGAATCTTCGTGATGAGGGGTAGAATGTGCCTACCGCCCTCAAATATTGTCGTTGTATTTTATTTGTCAGAGACGGCTGACAAACTTCTGGCTAGCTTGGATGACTGCCGAAGACAAAGGTGGGTTGAAACAGTCGAAAGCTTAGATTTCACTCATTCTAGCAGAAAAGCCTGGGGTCTTCTTAGAAGGCTAGGAGGAGGTACACCAGTAGTAAAGAGTCAACCTCAGGTGACACCAGACCAAATAGCTTCCCATATTGTAACAACCTCCCGAGCTCCATCTGACAAGAAGTATACCAAGTATGTTAGATACCAGCTTCGTGCGGTGAAATCATCAACAACCTCGCATGTCTAGCTATTCACGTCCCTTTTCAGCCTTTGATGTTCAAGAGGCCCTCAAAGAACTAAAACCTGGCAAGGCCCCTGGTTTCGATGGAATTCATCCAGAATTCCTCATACATATGGGGAACAATGCAAAGAGATGGATGGCACAGTTCTTCACAGATATTCTCCAGACTGGACAAATCCCACCCGACTTCAAGAAAGCTAAAATCATTTCCATATTGAAGCCTGGAAAACCTGCAAATATACCTGAAAGTTACAGACCCATAGCCCTCCTTAGCTGTTGCTACAAACTCTTTGAAAGGCTTATCTACAACAGAATTGGGTCAACCATTTTACAACTCATTCCTGTGGATCAGGCAGGCTTCAGACTTAACCGAAACTGCTGTGATCAAGTACTTCCATTAACATCTTACATTGATACCGGATTCCAGCAAAAGCTTAAAACATCTGCTGTCTTTGTGGATCTCACTGCTGCCTTTGATACCGTATGGAAGGAAGGATTGATTTATAAATTACTCAGAGCTATACCCAGCAGAACAATTGCACAGCTTATCAACAACATGCTCAGTGACAGAAAATTTCAGGTCTGATTAGGTGAAAAGAAAAGCTCAGTAAGAAAACTGCATAATGGTTTGCCCCAGGGATCAGTTTTGTTGCCACTACTGTTTAATCTATACATCTCTGATCTTCCAGAAACAATATCCAGAAAGTTCTGCTATGCTGATGACTTGACCCTGGCCACACAACACAAGATCATTGAGAAAACTGAAGACATTTTGATTAAGGACTTATCCACCCTGACAGAATATTTCAGGAACTGGAGACTCAGACCCAGTGCAGCCAAGACGGAGGTCTCTTGCTTCCATTTGAGTAACCGGCTTGCTAACTTCAAACTAAATATTACCTTTTCCAATAGAGTACTTAATCACAATAGGTTTCCGAAATATCTTGGTGTTACCTTGGATCGGACTTTATCCTTCAAGCAACATCTTTTGAACTTGTCGAAGAAACTGAAAACCCGAAACAATATTATTCAGAAGCTAACTGGTACTAACTGGGGATCTGCTGCGAACATCCTGCGCTCTTCAGCCTTAGCACTGGTTTTCTCTACTGCCGACTATTGTGCTCCAGTGTGGCTTAATAGCCCGTATAAGAAGTATATTGACCAACAATTGAATACCAGCATGCGTCATATATCTGGCACCATCAGACCAACTCCAGTCCACTGGCTCCCACTATTGTCTGGTATAATGCCACCTGACTTAAGAAGATCCAGTGCACTTGTTCGAGAGTACAAAAAGATCTGCAAGAATCCTCTGCTACCTGCTCTAGGCTTCATACCAGCTCTTAGTCTCCAAAGATTGAAATCAGGACATCCACCTCTTTGTGATGCAGCTCTGAAGATATCCACCAACTTCGATGCTTTGGAGGAATGGAAAGGCCGCTGGAATAACTCCACTGACTTGCCCCTACATAACATCTTCAGAGGTGAAAAAATTGCTAACGGATTCCAACTACCACGTGCAACTTGGTCCAGACAGAACAGGATCAGGACAGGTCATGGAAGGTGCAGGGATTCCCTCTATAAGTGGAACTTTGTACCTTCTCCAGAATGTGATTGTGGAGCCCCTCGCCAGACCATTCCCCACATTTTAAGCGAGTGTCAACTACGGGCTTATCCAGGTAGATTGGAAGACTTTGTATCACCAACAGCGGAGGCACTACAGTGGGTTCAAAAGTTGGACATTCAGCTTTAATGGATAACTCTAATGCCTGATGTGAATCATTTTTTTTGTTATTGTGTATATATTGTATATATTATGTATACAATTTCCTTGCCATACGCTAATAATAATAATTGGAAAGGCAGAGCGCTCTCAGAGGCTACTGTACCTTGTCCAGTGCTGATTCTTGGATTTCCGTGGGAAATGCTGAGATATTTTATTTTGACACACACACGTAGCCTATATTATGTGCTTTTGGGAGCACACTTCTTCGAGACTCGAGCCAGTGCCACGGCAGGTCGAGGTTATTGACACGTGGGTTGACAGATGTGCAGATTCCACTTAGCGCCCGTCTATGTCTGGTGATTCATCATTTAGGCAGTCCAGCTGACCGACTGACCCCTGTAAGCTATCTGTAGCAAACCTGTTCTTTTAATGGTCATTGGATCATAATTTTAATTGGGAGTTCGCCATGTCCGTTACGAATTACCGCATATCGTATGAAATGAAATTTTGTTTTATGAGGTAAATGTTGGCTGTGAGCCCAGTGATTTTATGACTCATTTCATTGTTAGTTATGTCTGTTGTGACACCGTTGGGTGTATTTTGCATTTTCTTGTAAAAATGGCAAGCGGCCATATGTGTATTTTTTTCTTGATTGGTCACGTGTTAATTTACTTGTGTTGATTTGAAAAGTCCTAGTTTTAGGCGTTAATGTTGTTTGCTACGGCAGTTCTTTGATTCCAATTTCATGCGGAAATTATTTTGTTTTTAGTGTAGGAAGTGTCGGATTAGTTTAATTAGTGTTTAGTTGGTTCCCCGTGTCTGTCTAGCTCTAAGACAAAGCAGATTCGTCCCCTGAAGGTTTACTGGATGGTAACGAATCTCGCATTAATTTGTACACATAGTAACGCATGTAGAAAAGCCGCACACGCACATGTCATTGTAGTAATTTGGGACATTTGGTCCAGATGTTTACGATCTCTCCTGAGATCAGGCCTAGTTTGGCAATTTTTATTAATTCAAATGGGAGTCATTTGGGAGACCTTGTTTGTTTTGTTATTGTAAATAGTGTAAATTTGTTGATCTGTTATTAAATTCATATTGTTTTAATCCTGGCATTCACTTTTTCCTGCATGTTATTTTGTTATATGTTACCCTGCATGTTATAAGAAGCGCTTAACAACAACTTTACGAAATGGACTGTTACACCCCCCGAAACTGAGTCTCATATGCTTCTTTGCAAGGGTTCAATATACAATAATTTTAGTGAAATCTGACTATCGAATAATGTCTCTTGAAATGAAATGAAAATTACATTTGTTTAGTGAGATAAAAATGCATCAAGTGCATTGTGCATTTATTTTAAAATGATCAGACTAAAGTAACACCAAGGAAAATTTAACAATTGATGCAGGATAAGGCACATCACATTAAAAAACAAGAAGTTCCGTGACGAACTAAAGAGCCTACTTTTCATGCCAATGATTATTCTACAGTATATGAACGTATCTAGAATAATGACGAAATTAAGTTGGTAATATCGAAATGTCCAATCAGTTCGAAATATTCCTAGTATAACGTAACCTCATATAGCACTACAACTGGCAACCCTGGTGACTGAATATATTCTTAGTTCCATCTCTTAAGGTACAGAATACAAAATTTGCTTGAAGTCCAATGGACGTTACATTCAGTTAGACATTGGATCTATCAGCACGCGTAAAAGCATGTTGGCAACAATGTCATGCGTGTGCTGGTCAGGAATAGCCTAATCTGAAATATTATATCTTGTTGTGCCAATTTTGGACGAAATCCATTTGTTAGTATAGTAGTTACATGTATTTTAAAATTGGACCTATCATCAGGCATAGAATCATGTTGGCAACACTCACTTATATTAATTATTCCAAATTAATCTAGAATGTCAGGTGATATACGTGTGCAAAGTATAGGGCTGTTGGCTTGCATACTTCCTGATATATTGATATTAGGTTGAAAAAATATATAGACAGCATTTATTAACAGTTGGCAGCGCTGATTGCTCTTAAGCATACTTATAGTCAAATCTGTTATGTTACACATAGCACATACGAAATTTGGTCGAAATCCAACTGATAGTATAGAAGTTACATGTATTTAAAAATTGGCCCTATCAGCAGGCTTAGAATCATGTCGGTGGAACTGAACTATATTAGTTACTCCAAAATTAATCTAAAATGTCAGGTACTATACGTGTACATAGTTTAAAGCTGTCGGCTTTCATGCTTTCCGATGTATTGGTATTATGATAAAAGAATAGAGAGAGCAATTATAAACAGTTGGCAGACCTGGTGGATCTTAAGAATACGCTCAGTCATATCTGGTTATGTACACATATTACATACAAAATTTGGTTGAAATCCAATCGTTAGTGTAGAAGTTATAGGCATTTAAAAATTGGACCTATCAGAAGGCTTAAAATTATTTTGGCAACACTGTCATGTATGGCCTCCTGGAAATTAAACTGAAATAGTGTTATCTACATGTGTGCCAATGTTTGAATAGCTCCCGTGCATACCTTCCTGGATATCCAACATGGAGCACAAATTTCTAGTGCGTTTTTTCAGCAGTTGGTAGCACTAACATAATTTTCAAATATGGACGTGAGATATTCCGGTATACATCTTTACTCATACTAAATTTGGTTTCGATTTCTGCAGCCGTTTAGGAGTTGATAGCGGGGGGGGGGCACACACACACAGCCAGACAGACAGAAGGACAGACAGACAGACAGACACACATTTTCCCGGATCGATCTCATAAGTCTACTTTTTCCTCATTTTTGCAAAATGTGAATAGTAGGCTAATATATATACTGATGAGTGATAAACGATCAGAATAATAAAGAGTAAATACACAAAATTAACTTTAATTAATTCACAGTATGTTCAGGCAAGTTCAAGAATCAGTATCACTGTTTATTGAAATTATAGAGCGGTTTTATATACGCAGATATTTTTCTTCTCAGCATCTTAGCAATTGTTGACTTGACCTTCGCAGAGGGAATGAAAGTCAAGCCGTCATAGACACTCCAAATGTGTACAAACTCTTCACTTAAAGTTCCTGCAAGAATAGAAAGACTGAAAATAATTTTGTTTGAAAATAGATCGTGGATTTCGCATTTGTATAGCATTTTAGTATAATTTTCTGAATTTGACTCAATTTTGTCTTCTGTCGCGATTCAAAACCCATTAAAAATTTGTTTACAGTTCGTGGAAATAATAATACAGGAGCACACGCCTTAAAGGAACTTCGGAATGTGCTATACTGTATTGTCCAGGCTAATTTACAACTATTTATTTGCATTTTTATCAGAAACTATGAACAGGAACTGATCGATATTTTTCAAGGATGTTCTTCAAGACTCACCCCTTACTTTGAAGCTATCCTTTTGAAAATAAGTTATTTTGGAATTTTCATGAATCTTTTTAACGTTCCATAATTTTAACAGCATTTTCATGAAAATTTTCCATCTGGCAAAATTAAACTAAAATAAATTTTGAAAAATGTATGTGTTCAAACTTAACACGAGTAAGGAGGAATTACATCTAAAAGTGTCTGCTTTGTAAGTTGTTAAGTTCCGGACAAAGAAAGCTTGTGTACCTGGAAAAGCATTTTCGTGAAAATTGAGTATTTTCTGTTCTAGTTTTTGGAACATGCCATTACCATAGGATTCTTCTTCTTCTATTTGAAGCTCTAGCATCCGTTTTTCTGTTGGGCCATGTCCCTTTGCTCTTGCTTCTACCACAGCCTCTTTCTTCAAAGTTTTTTTTGTATCTATCATCTCATAGGTATAAAAATAAAAATGTACTTAAGTAGGTTTGTTAATGGGACGCATGGTTTTGGGAAAATATAAGGAATGCGATATGAAAAAAATGAACTGCTAGAAAGTTGAAAGTCCCTAGCTTAATTTGGCACGAAAACAAATTCAAATTGTTGAAGATTTTGGGCATTCCGTGCTTTATCGCAAAGGCCAAAAAATCACCACCCGTATCTGCAGCATATTGATGCTAATAAGTTGTAGCCTACCTAAGAGATTGTCTGCTAAGAGAATACCGTCTCAAGACGGGCGCTCCAAGTCTCAATTCGCTTGTAATCCTTTCCTATAACCGACAGCGGGAAATAGATTTTTTATCTAATTAATGTTCAAAGGATACAGAAGTGAGCTGTTTTTAAAAAAACACCTTCAACTTGTCATTACCGTTTGTTAATTACGTTTCAGTCTCTTAACGGCGCGGAGCACTAATTGACTTTTACAGGGAAATGAACGACTAAATAATTCGTACTGCAGTTCCTCATCAACGAGCGCGAGAACATTTTTTAAACAAGAGTAACTAACATTTCGGAAGTGAAGAGGAAACGTGGCGCATCCTGCCACGTCTCTGTGGGCGTATTGTTCTTGCTTGCTATTCCCCCAGCGCCTCGACAACAGAGCGAGCGAACAAACTGCGGAGAAACATCAAGGTCATCTGCCTCTATTGGTAGGAAAAAAATGAAAATAGAAAATTAAATTAACAACAATTATTATAGAGAGCTCAAGCCATAATCGAGTAGGTCAATTTGGTGAATGATCGCGTGTTTAAATATCTATTTTGTCGAAATGTAATGTTTTTCAGTCGGTCAACACGATTGTACCCAATTGTAATGGTTGATTCCCTAATCCTTAAAAAAATGTACATGAAATGTATTAATTTAATAATTGAATGAATGGTAGATGACTTCGCTGTTCTACTCCTTAAATGAATTCAAAATTCCAATACAAATTCTTTCTTTGAACTCTAGTGTCTATGTTTTTATTCTCCTTAACTATTATTAGCCTATTTTCATTTTATGATGAAAAAATAGGCTTATGAGATCAACATTTGTCCGTGTGTCTGTGTGTGCGTGTGTGTCCCCCTAATAACTTTTAAACGGCTGGAGCGATTTCAATGAAACTCGGTAACATCATAGCACCAGTCTGGCCGAACCCTTCAAATTTTATTGTGTCGCACCAATCCAACATGGCGACAGTGCGAAATATTTCACCAGCATTCAGTATCTCCGAAACTATTACCGATATCACCCTGAAATTGTGTACGGTGAAAAAGGGCACTACTAGGAGTGTACTTATGAGACGTTTAAAACTACAAACTACAAACTACAAAACCAACATGGCGGCCAAGCGAAGTTGAGACTTTTAATAGACTTTTCTCGCGATTTAACCATCCGACCGTAATGAAACTTGGTACAGCAAGTGTTTATATACATTGTAATGAAATGACGTCTAACTCAGTTCAATTGTTTACATCACCTCAAAATGGCGGCTGTGTGAAATATTTCACTGGCATTCTATATCTCCGAAACTATTACAGATACCACCCTGGAATTTTGTACGGTGATAAAGGGCATTGCTGCAAGTTTACCTATGTAATATTCAAAAATCTGTAATGTACAAAACGAACATGGCGGCCAAGCGAATTTGAAATATTTAAATAGACTTTTCTCGTGATTTAACCAACTGAGCGCAGTGAAATGTGGTACAGTAAATGATTATATATATTGTAATGCACTGGCATCTAATTTAGTTCAATTGTTTACATAACCTCAAGATGGCGGCCGTGCAAAATTTAAAATTAAGCTTTTATTTCTTGTGCGGTAATCATGCGATTGAAGTGAAACTTTGAATAATGAAGCTATGCAATAATGTTCTTTTAATTGTACATAACTCTATACATATAACATATAACAATCCAAAACGGCGAGCATCCGAAATATATTGACGGTTCTCAATATCTACGAATCTTTTACAGCAATCAAACTGATTTTTTTAATGTTCATAGAGGCTACGGACATAAGTTCACCTGTAGTACTTTCAATAATCTGGTGAACACAAATCCAACATGGCGGGGACGCGAAGTATAAATATTTAAATGGACGTTTCTCGCGATTTAACCATCCGAGTGCAGTTAAACTTTGCACGTTAAATGCATATACAAATGTTAATCCACTGCCATCTAATTTATTTCAATTGTTTTCATAACCACAAGATGGTAGCTGTGCGAAATTTTGAATTCTCGCGTCCTAATCATGCGATTGATGTTTGAATACCAAACGTACACAATAATCTTCATGTAATAGTACGTAAATAAAAATCCAACCTGGCGACCATCTGAAATATTTATACGGTTCTCTCAATATCTACGAGTCTATCACAACAATAAAATTGAATTTTTGTCTGTTGATAGAGGCAATTAACATGAGTAGGATATATGAAAATAGGCTGTATAGTTCTTCACGGAACTACTTGTTTAACTGTAACCTTGGCTACGGTACATCATTATTACACAATAAAGATCTCGGGGTGTTGCTAGACAGAGAACTAACGTTCACCCCCCCCCCCCCCTATTTACTGGAAATGATAGCTGACTCAAACAAGACATTGGGATTTGTTATCAGGAATGCAAACCCATTCAAAAACATAATCACGTGTATCCACCTGTACAACACACTAGTCAGACCGAAACTAGAATATGCTAGCATTATATGGAGTCCTAGATGCAAAACATCAATGATTGAAAACACACAAAATAAATTCCTTTAATATCTACATTTGAAAAGGACAGGCAACTATCCTCACTTGATACCATACCAGGAACTGATAATAAATTTTGATGTAGACAGTTTAGAAATACGAAGAAAAATAGATGCTATGATTTTTTTCTTCAACATTATAAACAATTTGTATCCTTTCTATTACCATATTGTGCCCGTTAGAGGTGGTGATCTGGTCCACTACCGATCGTGTGTAGCTTTCCAAATAACCACATCCTTGAACACATGTGGCCTAAGAGTATTGGAGTACACTCCTTGAGGGCTATTCCGGCACAAGACTCCTCGTAATCATAGGGATCAGGTTCCCATCATAGCATAGTCATAGACCCCGCAAGGAAATGCACCCCCTTAAAAACTATTAAATTAAAATCCAGGCTTAAGTAAATTTCACAAAATGATTTATTGAAATCATAAGCCCCTATCCTACAATCGGGGGTACCAGTCGGCTAATCCGTTAACTAAACACAGGTAAAGAAATAAAAATAAACTATTACTTTCTATGTAAAAATCACCCCTCGATTGGTCCTAAATACAATCAGAAAAAATAGCAAAGCTAGGGAAATGGTTCAAAAGATTTTGGATTGTAATTATAATTAACAAGACGTGACGTTTCCCAACGAAACGACATGATGGCAAAATGTCAAACATGACAGGAAAAACAACAAAGTAAGCTGTGACCATCCCGTATTTACATTTAATTTTTAATTAATCTAAACTCATCCTAAGTTAAACTAATCTACGGTGAGAAGCATCCGTAGTAAAAACAACTAAACTAAAAATCTAAAATGATTTACAGTCAACCGTTACAACACAAATCAAGTTTACAATCAACTGTACAACAAAATATCTACAAGTAGCAGAAGAAAGATGGGAATATGGGTTTACACAAACAATTAATAAATAAGTATCACACACAAGATTATTCTTATTAATCCTTCCTGCCACATGATGGTTACTGTTTGTTTCCATCGGTCATCTATCATGTGTAAGCTAGGAAATCGTAGTACTGTTCGTTAACAGTAGAACAATAAGTTACATGGTTCACGACCCACGAGTTGAAAACTCTGGGGTAGACCAAATCCCTGTCAGTCGCATGTGTCAGCTGTCTAAATCTTAAGCTAACGAAGAAATAAAACGACAGCTCAGTGCAATGGTCAGCGAGTTATAAACCATGATCAAAGTTAAACAGGCGTTTAGTGATTAACGATAATTATTGCTTTCGTTTAAATTCATTACTCAATTTTATTTAATGAGTGATTATGAGTTGTCTTTGTTTTAATATTTGTTAATTATACGGATTGACCATCTGCACGGCTTCCTAACTGGTGGATAAAACCACTGGTGTACACCCAAGTACACGCGAACAAGCATACTCCGAGCTATCAAAAAGCTCAAAAAAACATCCTAAAGTAACAGAGTGTCCCGCCGGATCACTTCTTCAACCTCGGTCTGTCAAGCGCATGAGCTTTGAAACAAGGCCGGCAACCTCAAAAACTATGGGAAACCACCCCTTCATCGTGCATAAACACACGGCATAAACCTTCACAACATGTGAGAAAAATAACATAGCCTCAAATAAGTCAATCAGTTTCACAAGACAATTCTAAAATCTTAAACAATAATGGTTGTTCAAATGGGCTTCGCTCACAACAGATGCGAAGATCGTAAACATTATAGGTGCATTATCATTGCATTCTTAATAACGCTGTTAACTTGACCTAGTTTTAAAAAGCTTAATAAACACTGGCTGCTGTAGATCACATCATTTAGAAAAGCATTAGCATTAAATCTGTCAGAAGTCTAGTCTCACCTGGGATAATGGGTTGGCACTACTGCGCGTAACCTTGGAAACACTTGTCTCCCAAAGTGACTTATATTTTGTTCATTCCCAAACTGTTACGAGTTGCATGGGCTAACGGTAAAGTTTCAAATGTTCGTTTCTTTAGTATATTGGATCCATAAAACTGTTCAGATTGTGATCCTACACTTGCAGTTCATAAGATAATATTCGTTGTAGTGTTCGTGATACATTTATAATAGACAAAAAATGATTAACAATGATGTGTCTGCATGGGCAAAGCAAAACATACAAAACGCGAGATATTCCACTCGCACTAACGTGTTTGGAAGATATAACGCTCCCAGCAATTTTGTTACAAATCAAACATGTGCACTCATAGGCACTTCCAATGCATGAAATAAACATTCACCATATAAAACAGTGGCGTTAATTTTAAATGATACGTTACTAGTGTGAACAAGACTTGGACTACAAACAGAAAGATATAACACTCCTTCACACTGTTAATCGATTCCTCTCGAATCTAGTGGTAGACTTTCCACTCAAATAAAAATGTATACCCAAAAATAGGTAATAAAATAACCTCTCCCATTGGAGGATACGCCTGCTCAGTGGCGTGCTTTACATATCACAACATGGGGGTTCAAAATACTGACTTCAGTAACAGCTGATTTAAATTACTTAATTACAGCCCCGTTTGAATTACACATACCATTGGTTCGTTCAAAGTGAAAATAAAAATGACAATAATTGCACCGTGTGATAAAAACACACACACATTTTAAACCAGGTGACTAACTCACGATTAGGAAATGCATTGGAGACGTACGCTGCGATGTGCATTGAAACATGAAAGATTACCATAGTCGGTAAGCTAAAAGAAAAACCTACTAAAACAAAACCTAACTAGATGACTGTGAATCGAAGTACGATCGTTAAAACTACTCCACCAAAGACCATCACCTTACAAAAGACATTAGTTAGACTTACGAAGGACATTGTAGCTCACCTCATTCCTACAGGAATAATAGAGGGGTATTTCCTTCCATTTCGAGCGTGGGCCATACTTCCAACGCTCGGATAGGCACATTGTAATCCGTTCTTCAGCCTCCATTTGATTATGCTGTTGTGGTGCTGGGTATCTCTCTCATAAGGTGTCTACGTCATGATCACCCACATGGCGAACGGTGGTAAAGCTCTTCTTTTCTGGTGGATCTCGTACATCGTGGTAACGTTGATAAGTTACACAAAAAATTCACTGCTTCTAGTGTGATTCGCTAACTAACACAGCATCTACACTTGGTAATTTTGCAGACTCTATTCAACAAATGGCCATGTCTGCTCCACAGATTCTACTCAACAAAATCACGTGTTGGCTCACTTTTTCCACTATCACACATGGTGAAAAATTTTATCTGATGAAATCTGCGACATCGGTCGTTCAAGAAAATTACGGTTTCACACAACGTGGATTATTTTATGCAATTCTCACTGGTGTGACATATGACACTGGCACTTTCGACATCACAGTTACTCACACTTCTAAATGGCACACACATCGGCCATGCTTTCGGTTAAATCGCCGTAATATTTCACTGATTTCGAATGATTACAAAGCAACACTTTCACAGAGTTTTCCTCTGCACACATCTCGTGCGTTATCATATAAACTGGCTTACGTTTCCAACGGATTTATTCCTTCACTTACTGACGTCTCATCGGCCACTTTACCGGACTATTATAACTGCGTGTCGCACACATGCGGTGCTGAACTGAGACAATCAACGAGTGCTTTCCTCCCGGAAGCGGGTTGTACTGGCTTTGAGACTAGTCGAGTCGTTGAACGTCTCTCGACATTATTCCTGCATTTCCGCAGTGTCATTCCTTAGTCTCAAGTACTAAATAGATAATGTTAGGCCACTTCTCCTTGGCAAATTATACAGAAATACTTGATGTGGTACATTCAAAGGTGCACATTAAAGAATACCTTCTCTAATCATGGTAAAATAAATATTGACAGTCTTCCAACGAAGTCAAAAGTACAACTGCATCTCTCTGGATGCATTCAGAGATTCTTTCTCTCGTGTTACCAACTTTGGCATATAAAAATACTCACCAGCCTGAGCAGATACGGGCTCAATATATTGCCTTATCAATCAAGTACCTCGTAGATCAACCGACTTTTCGTTGGGGTAATAGGGGCCGTGCGTGTTAGCACTCATAGGAAGAGTAATTTAAATAATCATATTCATATTTACTCACAATAAAGCTTAATATTCCATACATCATGTTCTCTCCCATTAATTCAATCTTTCACATTAGTATCATTATCACTAATTTTTACCAGGACTATTCTCTCTCATATTCTTTTTCCAACCTCCATGAAAACCAATAATCAGACCTAACACATAATACAAAGTCATAGGATAATAACAAAAACAATACACCATCGTAAATAGAAAATATACACAGATAAGAACTCACTAAAACATGGCCCCCTCCTACCTTATTTCATAGAGATCTATAATTACAATGTACTGCACTCCAAGCATGCGCCATTTTCCTAACCTATAACCTCTGTAACCACATGGAGTTATAATTCGCCCCCCGTGTGATTCTCACGTGAAAAGCACGTGAGGATCACATCCATAAAAACAAGATGTTCAGTAAAGAACATATAGCCTACTTTCTCCTAAAAGCATGGGTATTGTTATAACCCTTTGTCCTTTTCAAGGAGTATAATAGAATGTTGGTTGTAGTAGCATGTTGAAATACTACGTGCTATACGGATATTAAACATGAATATGAGGTGCCCTTTGCTAGTGCTACCTCTGTAAAAAAATTCATTCAATTCGGTTTCACCGTGTTTGAATTGATATGGGGAATCGATTTGCACACATACATGGCCGCTATCTGCAAACTATTGGGCTGAAGACCTTGTAGTTCAGTCAAAAGATGCTTCCCACAAAAAGGAATGTTGTTGCAAAATTTAGTAGAGATCAAATGATTAGGTTGGTCGTAATTTAATTTAAGCTTTTAATATTTGGGTGGCCACCATTACATTTCCGTCAAAATGGCGGCGATATTAAACATGACACTGAGGTGCCCTTGGCTAGTGCTACCTCTGTACCAAAATTCGTTCAATTCGGTTTTACCGTGTTTGAATTGACAGGGGGAATCGATTTGTACACATACATGGCCGCCATATGCAAACTATTGGACTGATGACCTTAAAGCTTGGTCAAAGCACGCTTCTCACTTAAAGGTATGATGTTGCAAAATGTGGTAGAGATCAGATGATTAGGTTGGTCGTAATTGGAGTTTAGCTTTTTACATTTGGGTGGCCACCATTACGTTTCCGTCAAAATGGCGGCGATATAAAATATGACACTGAGGTGCCCTTTACAAGTGCTACCTATGAACCAAATTTCGTTCAATTCGGTTTCACCGTGTTTGAAAAGATAGGGTAAATCGATTTGCACACATACATGGCCGCCATCCGCACATGATTGAGCTGATGACCTTGTAGTTTGGTCAAAACATTTTTTTTATACATAAAGGTATAATGTTGCAAAATTTGGTAGAGGTCAAATGATTAGATTTGTCGTAATTTGATTCCCGACTTTAACATTTGGGTTGCTGCCATTGCGTTTTTGTCAAGATGGCGGCGATATAATACATGGCACTGGAGTGCCCATTGCAAGTGCTACCTCTGTACCAAATTTCGTTGAATTCGGTTTCACCGTGTTTAAATTGATAAGGGTAATCGATTTGCACACATACATGGCCGCCAACTGAAAACTATTGGGCTGATGACCTTGTAGTTTGGTCAAGAGACGCCCGCCATATGACAATACGTAGTTGCAAAATTTGGTAGATATCGGACGATTAGGTTCGTCGTAATTTGATTTAAGCTTTGAACATTTGGGTGGCCGTCATTACGTTTCCGTCAAGATGGTGGCAATATAAAACAAGACACTGAGGTGCCCTTTGCTCGTGCTACCTCTGTGCCAAAGTTTGTTCAATTCGGTTTCACCTTGTTTGAATAGCTAGGGGGAATCGATTTGCACATATACATGGCCGCCATCCGCAATATATAGGGCTGATGACCTTGCAGTTTAGTCAAAAGATATTTGATACTAAAGGTATAATGTTGCAATATTTGGTAGAGATCAGATGATGAGGTTGGTCGTAATTTGATTTAAGCTTTTAACATTCGGGTGGCCGCATTACGTTTTCGTCAAGATTGCGGCGATATAAAATATGTCCCTGAGGTGCCCTTTGCTAGTGCTACCTCTGAACCAAGGTTCGTTCAATTAGGTTTCACCGTGTATGAATTGATAAGGGTAATCGATATGAACACATACATGGCCGCCATCTGAAAACTATTGGACTGATGACCTTTTAGTTTGGTCAAAAGACGCTTGCCATACGACTATATGTAGTTGCAAAATTTGGTATATATCGGATGATTAGGTTAGTCGTAATTTGATTTAAGCTTTGAACATTTGGGTGGCCGCCATTACGTTTCCGTCAAGATGGCGGCGATATAAAATATGATACTGAGGTTCCCTTTTATTTCTAACTCTATAACAAATTCCGTTCAATTCGGTTTCACCGTGTTCGAATTGATAGGGGAGGACAGACATTCAGAGTACACACACTCACACACAGACTCACACACACACTGACTCACACACATACAGACAGACACACATTTTTTTGGCCCTGTAGTGATCTCATAACTGCTTTCATTTTTTGCAAAAATCGAAAGTAGGCTAATAAGCATAAACGGAAAATAAAACATATCAAACATACACTAAAAATATCACACACACAGTAAAACAACTTATCAATTATCATTTTCATACGGGCCATTGGCACTATCATCGCCAGAGACAATTGTTCTAAGTTCACCAGAATCATCAACATAAATATTTTCTTCAAATGGAATAGCCAAAACTATCTCATCGAGTCTATCAGACACTCCTCTTCCATCATTAGATCCAACAACAATATCATAATCAGAAGGAACGGCAGAATCGTCATCAAACCCGCCCACGCCGTTATCACGATCATCCTCGTCCTCTCGTCCATCGTCGTCCGAAGAATCATCATCATCAACAGCATCCTAAATCATGAGGCTATCCAGATTGAGAACCCCATCTTCATTCTCATCCGCACCATCCTCCTCCTCATTCTTCAATCGTTCTACACGGCGTTTCTGTCTTTTAATCTTGGCATCGTTACACTTAATATAAACCAAAGAACAAATGTCGTTTTCATACTGCATATAAGATTTAAATTCACGTCCACACACGTAACAAATAAGCATCAATAATGTCATCAACTTCCGGTTATATTCCAAAACCATATGTCCTAACTTCATTTGCCCAACTTTAAGCTGGCAGATATAACAAAACTTTGTTCTTGCTGAGAGAAAACCTTGAGCTTCCTCCGTTTCACTATCTCCCTCCTTTCCTCCTCCTTTCTCATCTACCTTTTCCTTTCCTTCCTCTCCTTCTTCAGTTTCTTCCATAACCTGACATCTCGTTCTCTTCCTACTCCTTCTCCTTGCTTTTCATTCCTGCTTCTCTTTTCTTCCCTTCCTCATTTTTCTACTCTTCTTCATCTGTCTTATCTTGCTAAACAGTTCCGTTCTTCTTGTATTTTCTTTCCGCTTTCTCTTTGTCCCTTTTATCATTTCCTTCTGCTTCTTCTTCCTCTTCTGATCCTTCACTCTCCTATCTCGATCTGCTTGTCATCTTATATTCTTCCTATTCCTTCTCTTTACCTACCATCTAGTCCTCCACCTCGTCCTCCTATCTATCCTTCTCATCCTTCTCCTCCAACGCTTCTTCACGTTATCTACTTCTTGTATGTTGTCTTCCTCCTGTTTTATCTTATCCTCCACCCTTTTCTTCGCCTTGTCTTCTATCTCATTCCCTTCCTTATCTTCAGTTTTATTCTCCTCCTCCAATTGACGTCCTCCTTCACCTTGTTCTCTCTCTTGTCCATTTTCTTCCTTATGTCTCCTAGCGTCACGTACTTCACACATCTCCTTCTCTTCTTCCTCCTCCTTTACAGCCACACTCTACGATTCTACCGTCTCAACTTTCTCTTCTATGATGCATATGATCTAGATCCTTTGCTCTTCCAACTTCCCTTTCTCCTCCTCCTGCTCCTTCTTCTCTTTCTCCTTCTGTTTCATTTCTTCTTCATTGCCTTTCTCTCCGTTACCATCTTCTACACGCCCCTCACCTCCCTGATAATTTTCCTGCTTTCCTGTAAGTATTTCACTGATTAAGTCAAACTTCTCTCTATATGTATTTTCATAGATTCAGCCTTCTCACTCATGGATTCCACCTTCTCATTCATGGATTCCACAGCCACCTCTACTGAACTAACCCACTCCTCAAATTCACTAGTCAATCCCTTCAGCTCTGTAATTTCGCTCATAAGCATTTCGATCAAACTAGACTCCATATTCTCCATTTCCTTGTTCACGCGCCATATAGTAACTTTACTACTACCTTGATCGTGCCCCGCGTTGAGGTTGGTGTATTCTTTGGAATACACGGTTAGTTAGAGTTAGCAATTGCTGCTCTTTACTTTCTTTATTTCATTGATTCTTTCTTTCTCTTCTCGCAGACACCAACAGTGATCCCTTTGTATTTCCTTTTTCCTTCGATCAGGCATTTATTGTGTTCTTGAGTTTGTTTCAGTTGTTTATTCTGTGAAAACTTCACTTGCTCTACACGCGGCAACCTACCGAAGTTCTTAGGATTCACCGAGGTCAAGAGATTTACACACCATCCCAGCAGGCGTCGTCTTCATCGTCAGCTATCATCACCTTGAAGACCCTACTCCATGAAGAAAATTATTCTGTAAAGGGTTTATATTGTTCTTATGTTTCCTACCTTGCACAATCTTCTTTTGTTTTCCCCCTCCACTCCCCTGTTCGGTTATGCTCTCCGGTGCTCATTTCGTTGCTCATTCTCGTCTCGTCGCCCTAGTGATAAGTTTATTCTCTGCAGGAGGCAATTTCCTTTACTCATGAGGTAATTCTAAATCGTCACCATGTTCTAAAATCTGTGCAACGGCTGCAAGGAGTCGTCAACCTTCATCTGCTATGGAAAAGTTAAGTACAAATCTTCAATGATTTAAACCACATTTTAACGGTTTTAATCTGATCTGAACGCTTTTAATGGGAATGTATATACAGTGTGGGGAATTTCGCAATATTGCGTAATAACGGTCTTCGTGGGATTTTCCCTGCCATGCTCTAGCTAAATAAGCTTGCTCCTAAACATGAATTTTAATACTTCTTGTATGTAGTAAAGGGGACACTCTCCCTGCCACGTGGGATTTTGCTAAAACTCATAGCTGTCTATAAACTTAACTTTTTCCACTGTGGGATTCCTACCGCCCCCATTCAACCACCATTAGATATCTGGAAGTTTCTACGCTCATAAATTCTAACTTGTGAAACTGTACTCAACTACGTCTAATTATTGTTAAACTCCAATTTGCAAAGTGAACTGAATCAACCGCTACATGAACACTCTATAACGCCTACACTCTGTCAAAGCTCCTCTCTGAGCTTCTCCATAATCTGCAATAAACATTTTTTCTACAAACTGGTCAGTGCTTCAAAAGTGTGTGTGCGAACTTCAACTTCGTCGCGTTCGTTAGAGCAATAAAATTGGCCAGAACTATAAATCCCTATTTCCTTTTCCCCAAATACCGTTTACTAACAAATTTAGGTTAATTTGACTATCTGGTTCTATTTCTATGTGGCTTCTTCTATAAATAGGCGCCCTCCCAAACTTGCTCCATTTACCATTTATTCACTCTGTTTAAATAACCGGGGTTATAATCCACCTTTTAATATTATTTCTTCCTGCTTCGTCTAAGAAGTAAGCGTTTTCTAATTGATTGTCTAATTGTGCAATCCAGGCTTCACTAAGGGTGACCTGCTCCATTAGAATTTGTAATCTCTTAAATTCTGCGTAAATAGCAGTGGTTATAGAAACCACTTATTAATCTTGTTTTTTTCTTATCCTGCTGAGCCCAGGATTGCATGATTTATTCCTCACTACTAAGGTATTTTAAAGCCTTAATTTTGAAAAATTAATATACCACCTAATTAATTTAGCGAAATATTAAACAATTTTGTAATTCCTTTACTATTATCATTATAGGCTTTAAGCTTTACAATAGTAAGCACATTTCAAAACCCATGTAGGGTTTTAGTGCTTGTAACAGGTTTGAAACCTTGAACTGATTTAACATTGTTTATTGTAAATTTCCTCTTATTATACAGTAGGTCTGAGACCTTTAATGTTTATAAAACTAAACAAAAGAGTTGTTCTTACGCTCTAAATAAGATCCAAGATATAAAATAATGTTAATTGTTCTAAATTCTATTAATTGTTAAATAAATTCTTTGTTATTGGTTTCTTACTTATATTGCTAGAAAAACCGTTAGGCAGGACCTTCTCTTCCCTAATCTTTCTCCTGAAACTATTCTATGTTCAAGAAAAAAGGCCAATTTCTGAAAGAAAATTTTTAAAAACTCCATCACTTGTTGCGTTTAAAACAAAACTTCCAATAACAACATTTGCAAAGTTTCTCTTAGCTGTCACATATAATTCTAGTAAATTATTAAGGCAAGTACAGCTCGCTCCGCCAGCTTCCTACTTATAGAGATTTTCACTCTGACTTATGATTCACTATTCAAAATTTTGGTTTTGTTCAAGTAAGGTTTAAGGTTTTCCTCCGTTCTAAACTCTTAGACGGCACCGTGCTGGGTAAAGGTTTAGCCTGCTTTAATTGCAACAATTGGTATTTTTTAAAGGTTCTCAATAATAACATTAAAAATATTGCAAAAAAAAACACTATCGTTGCTTCATCCCTGCCCACCCTGGAGGCATTCTGCCGTTCTGTCGGGAATCCAACAGTGTCTAGTAATACAAATATTACGGCTAATTCAAATCCTTCTAGCATTTCAAAATGCTATAGAAAATATCACCCTTTTGAAGGGAAAATACACAAATACTTACCATTTGTCATACATTGCCTTGTCAGAGCACTACCTACTCCCATAGTACCAAAATACCGGCTCGGGAGGGAAGGAGCACTTAGCGATAGCTTGCAGGTGACCTCAGCTCACGCTGCACTCTCCGATAGCCTACGCAAGTCCCCGCACATTTTAGTTACTTCACGGGCTTTGCGCAGTCAGATTAGGCTTTGTAACTTGTTTTTCATCATTTAATTGGATTCTCTTCCTCTCTGCCAAAAATCTTTTCCATTCCTAAACCTTTCACCTTTGTTTCAATCGTATTCCCTCAGGTAGTGTTAAAACTCTGTAATAACCTACCAGAGGTGCAATATTGTAACTGTAAAAGAGAGTTTCGTTGGGGATATAGGGGCCGTGCGTGTTTGCACACTTACGAAGAGTAATTTAAATAATCATATTCATATTTACTCACTATAAAGCTTAATATTCCATACATCATGTTCTCTCCCATTAATTCAATCTTTCACAATAGTATCATTATCATTCATTTTTACCAGGACTATCCTCTCTCATTATCTTTTTCCAACCTCCATGAAAACCCATAATCAGACCTAACACATAATACAATGTCATAGAATAGTAACAAAAACAATACACCATCGTAAAAAGAAAATATACACAGATAAGAACACACTTAAACATGGCCCCCTCCTACCTTATTTCATAGAGATATATTATGACAATGCACTGCACTCCCAGCAAGCGCCATTTTCTTAACCTTTAAACTCTGTAACCACATGGGGTTACAAATTCAATTGATGATTCCGAATTCCTTTCTCTCTTAAATTTTCATGTACCACATATCAATTCAAGGAACAATATCACATTTGAAATATAAAGAACCATGACATCTGCCCACAAAAATTCACCGCTGAACAGACTATGTATTTTTTTCAACAATGTTGCTCAAAGAAATAATGCCATAGATTTTAGTACTTCCTTGACAGCATTTTTCATGGAATTTCTAACTACTCTCCAGAAATAATGTCTCAAACCTTGCAAATTGTAAATCATTAATGCTTACCACTGTGTCATTCTACGTAGCCAACCTTGTATTACACATGTATTATTTGTAGGCCTACTATATTGTTTTAATTTTTACACCTAGTTATTTTAATTAGTTTTATTTAGTTACTGTTTAGTTTAAGTTTGTATAAGTTTTAAGATAACATACTGTGTAATCTTAATGCCATTGTAATTGGGATGAAAATCCTGTTGTGCGCAAATAAATAAATAAATAAATAAATAAATAAATCTGTTTTTGTAAAAGCACAAACGTTTATCTTGATATTGGTGATTTGTGAGTGGTTCCTCATACAGACTGGTGGTTGTCAGACCAGTTTGTAGACACTCCACAATTCAGATAATTCTCTATACCAGATATTTGAACATATTAATAGTAGAAAAACACTGGTATTGTATGTTGTAGCCTAGTTCTAGCTGTTTTATCATCATCACAGCAAAGTACTGTATTCGTAGGTCATTTCTGCATATAAGTTAACAATTCTAGTTAGTTTATTTATTAAGTGCGTCACAGGAATATTCGCTAGACGTTCATAGATTAGTTTGTTAATGGGATCGCCCCCATTCCCAGCCTTGCAACATTGTAGTTATTATAATAAATAGTTATTTTGCCGATGCTTAATATTTTAGTCTTTATAAGTAACAATTATTGAAGTGATAGAAGCCATAAATTCAGTGTTGCCTAGTTTTATTAAAGAAAGCTTTCCAGTCGGGCAACACAACTACATTTGGCGGGAAAACAAGTATTTACATACCCTAACCAATTTTATACATAAAAGTGTGTTATTTTGTAATAATATCTTGTTTCTTTCATGCCAGGGCACGCAAATACAAGATTTCCCGCCAAATGTAATTGGGCACAATTTGTGTTGACCGACTGGACAGCTTCTTTAATAAAATAACATTAATAAGTAATAGTTGCCACACTTCTTTATGTCGTGCATTTTGATTTTGGAGGGCAGCGATCGTTTGTTGGTACATAATAATAATATCGTATGGCCTCGGGTGCCTGGTGCAAGCTTTGTTAATTGACACCCAGAGGGTAGCTTGCATGTCGAATTTCGTCGTTCCCTTGAACGCTATGAAAGTCAAGGAGGTTAGATATCTAAACTTCTTGACATTACAGCGCTTTCAAGTAGAGAATGGAGGAACTTTGTGTTGGCGGAAAATCCCGAGATTAATTTTGCCATTGAACACGGCCTACTGAATTCAAATGGGTTCTTTAACATGCCAACATCGTATGACATGAGTGTCGTGATTTTTGTCGCCTTTCAAAAATCACTTACCATGGTCAGGAGCGAACCTGCAATCTTGGGGTTGGTAGTCCGACACTATAACCACTCTCCCATCGTGGCAAGCATCGATTGTTGGTGGCATTGTGGGTTTGCTTGTGTTTTATAGAGCTTGCATATTTGTATCTAATGATGCTCGCTTGGCGAGCGAAACATGTCATCCTATAGTGTTCTCCCTCTTCTGTAGTCCATAACAAAATACCGGTACACACACACATATATATATATATATATATAAATTACATATTATTATTATTATTATTATTATTATTATTATTATTATTATTATTATTATTATATCATTTTTACCCTTATGGATAGTGTTTGAACTTAAATATCTCATGATGACACAATTTTCACTTCTCTCCCTTCTTCCTCTTCTCTTCCCAAAATCTCTTCATCCTTTGACTGTGCTCCTGTTTACGTTGTTCTGTCCACAACATCCCCGTCTTCTTCTTTTTATTTACTTTAAATTTCGTATTCTTAATTTTGTTTCTGAATTCTCCTCTGTCTCCAATCATTTGCCTGTCGATCCCCACCTGCCTTAAGTCTTCCTCTATTTCATGATGCCAATTAGGTTTCCTGTTTGAGCTGTTTACTACATTCTTTTTAATTACATATAATTTTTTCAGGTTTATTTATCGCATATCTCAGTAATTGGGAGTATATAGTGTTGACCGACTGAATAGTAGCAATATCAATTGATACGTGTTCTCCTCAATGCACAAGTTTCTCCAGCATCACACATGTAACACGGCGTGTGTGTGAGCAATACAAAATGGATACAGTTACATTGGATGTCATCATCATCATCATCTTCATTTCCCCTTTTCCAGCTGACACTGGGTGGGGGCAAATATGGTTCCTCTCCACTTTGTCCTGTCGTTCCACCATTCCTCTTCCGACACGGTGTTCCAATCCAGGTTCCGTTTTCTAATGCTATACTTCACCGAATCCATCCAACGCATTCTTGGTCTTCTTTGTCCTCTCTTCCCTGTCATCCGTCGTTCCAGTGCTCGTCTTGGTAGCCTTAGCCTACTTCATTCATCCGTTTGACATGCCAATCTGTTTTGCTCCAGTTGGTCATTTAGTTTCTGTACTCCCAGTTCTTTCCGTATATCTTCATTTCTCACTCTGTCTCTCCTCGTTTTCTGGACGATACTTCTCAGGAATCTCATTTCAGCTGCCTGTACTATGCTCTCATCCCTCTTAGCCATTGTCCAATTTTTCCGCTGCATATGTCATTATATAAACATAATATGCTTTGTACATAACTTATTTTGCCTTAATTGGTATATCCTTGTTCCATACTAGTCCCCGTACCTGTCGATAGAAAGCACATTGGATGTAATTGAGCTATTTTGCACCGACATGATGGCAATGAATTCGAATGACGACCTGTTAAAGGTTCTTATTAGTTTTCAATATGAGTTGAATTATTTGAAATGGCTCCGGAACTGGAGAGATGTGAGTATATCGTTGTAATTACATTATAGAATTCACTTTGTAATTATAAAGTTTGATCCGAGGGAACACTTATTAATTTATTTATATAATGTTAAACATGTCATGCAGAACAAAGTTTGATGAGAAAAATTAATCCAATCCCCAGAAATTAATTATTTTCGCGTGTTTTAATTAGCACGGTCAAGTTAACTTCTTGTTTTCACATTAGCCTCATTCTGTATTCGATAATATCATTAAGCTGCAGTCATTTAACATGCAGCGGTAAAGGTCTAAAGCGAACATGCTGTTTTCATGTTAAAACTATCATTATAATAGACTGCAATGATAGCCATCCAGTGATTCCTTGAATTGGAGGAAACGGATTCTGAAATTAAAAAAGAAAACATTTATATTCGATTCATATCAAAACAATGCAGATAGTACCCTTTGATTTATGTGTGTCTGTACATATCTGCATTATTAGCCTACCTCCTAATTGAAAGTGACTACTAGACCAGTGAAACTAGACCAAGAAAGTTGAGTTTGATGCATTAACTCATGTGGTTTCAAAAAATTCAGGAATGTGTAGGGGGAGGTCTCCTGAACAACGCCTAATAGAGTCCCATCGTTTTTTTGGGGGGGAGGGCACATAACTTTGAAACAGTTCGTCGCACAGAATATGTTATACTCTCTAAAAGCGACGCTTATTAAATTACCTACAAAATGGTGTATTCATATTTATGTCTATGTCTTACCGTCTCAGAGATACTGTATGTGCTGGCAAAAATGAAAAATATGCATAAAGAGAAAATCGTGGCGAAGGAAGTTGTAGAGTATCAGAGAATCTATATATATAAAGCTCAATGTTTGTCTGTCTGTCTGTCTGTCTGTCTGTCTGTCTGTCTGTCTGTTATGTATACAAATCCACACCGTTTCACCGATCTGAACCAAAATTTGTATACTTATCCTTCGGAACCCTGCGGGTAACCCTGTCCACTTGAAATTTCCGACAGACCACCCTATTCCCTGCATTTAGGCCCTTTGGCCCAAATCTACTCCGTTTCACCGATCTCAACCAAAATTTGTATACTTACCCTATGTAACCCTGTGAATAACACTGTCCACTTAAAATTTCGGACAGACCACCCCATTTCCTGCATTTAGGCCCTTTGGCAAACATCTACACCGTTTGACCGATCCGAACCAAAATTTGTATACTTACCCTTTGCAACCCTGCGGGTAATCCTGTCCACTTGAAATTTCGGACAGACCACCCCATTCTCTGCATTTAGGCCCTTTGACCCAAATCCACACCGTTTCACCGATCCGAACCAAAATTTGTATACTTACCCTTTGGTACCCTGCGAGTAACACTGTTTGCTTGAAACTGCGGACAGACCACTCCATTCCCTGCATTTAGGCCCCTTGGCTCAAATCTACACCGTTTCACCGATCTGAACCAAAATGTGTATACTTACCCTTTGTAACTCTGTGAATATCACTGTCCACCTAAAATTTCGGACAGACCACCCCATTTGCTGCATTTAGGTCCTTTGGCAAAAATCTATATCGTTTCACCAATCCGGACCAAAATTTGTATACTTACCCTTTCGAACCCTGCGGGTAACCCTGTCCACTTGAAATTGCGGACAGATCACTCCCATTCCCTGCATTTAGGCCCTTTGGCACAAATCTACACCGTTTCACCGTTCAGAACCAAAATTTGTATACTTACCCTTTGGTACCCTGCGAGTAACATTGTCTGCTTGAAATTGCGGACAGACCACTCCATTCCCGGAAAGAGGACAGGGTCCGTCCCAAAGGCAATGGAAAAAAGGGGTAAAACCGGACCCGCTCAGGAAACCCTCAGGGTTGCCAGCTCCCGAACTCACCAGCCATGAGCCCTTGAGGATGTAGCACTATCCAGGGTGCACCAGAAGTGAAGGGGCTACACACACCCTGCCTCCTTGAGGGTCTTGAGCAGAAGACATGAGATATTAAGAAAAGAAAAAGAAGGCTGACACCTCGAAGAATGAGGCTATCAGGAATGATTAGACAAGGGCCAATTAAGGCGGGATAGTGAAAGAGTCGCTAGGCCTCGGATACCCTGATACCATCGGGGTCGGAAGAGAACAAGAGTTTGACCAAGGGAGGCTGACAGGAAAGAGAACTGAAAGGAGCCCGGCACCAGTAAGTAGAAGCAATGCCGGACTCAGCTGGGGTCCCGTGGTCGCAAACCCACGTTCCACAAGTTGAGAGACCCTGGTGGGTGGAGGGGGGAGGAGGGGGCCAGGTGTGAGAATAGCTTGCTGATTCATCGCGAGTTGACATGAGAGGAATGTCCAAATCCCGCCGTGTTACCTGGTATTGCTGACTATGCTGATGTTCATACAGGGTCTTTGCTCAAACCACTGTAGTGTAATGAAAGAATGAGTGATTCACCGGTCAATGTGAACAGGACCGGGAACCCCCCCGAACGTCTGTCATCATATATCGTCATCATCTGCGATTCGAGCAGCTTGGACCCGAGCAGTACTCGATAAGCTCTTTCACTACACGCATCGAGTATAGGCCTAAGCCAGAAAATAACGTTCAGACTTTGGAAGACATCGAAGGTAGAAATCTGAATTGCCTATATCAGATTTAAAATTACACCATGTTCGTTTAGTAGTCATTTTTCATTACCTTATTATTATCATCATAAGGGCAAATGACCTAGATGTTACGCCCATTATACCACTAATCACCACACACAATAAGTCTTCATCGCCTGTGAATTTTGAAATATTTCTATCACGGTAGTTTGTAAGTTTGTCGTGTCAATTCAACAGTAGTTTTCATTATCATCCTCATCAAAAGGGCAAATGGCCTAAATGTTACGTCCATTATACTACTAAGTAACACCACAGTCTTCATCGCCTGTGATTTTAAAATGTGTATTTCCATTAGTTTGTAAGTTTGATATACCCCTTCAGTAGTAGTCGTCTTCATTATCATCCTCATCAAAAGGGCAAATGATCTAGATGTTACGTCCATTATACTACTAAGCAACACCAGAGTCTACCTAGCCTGTGATTTTAAAAATATGTATTTGCATTAGTTTGTAAGGTTGATATACCCGTTCAGTAGTAGTCGTCTTCATTATCACCCTCATCAAAAGGGCAAATTACCTAGATGTTACGTCCATTATACAGTACTACTAAGCAACACCACAGTCTTCATCACCTGTGATTTATAAAATGTGTATTTCCATTAGTTTGTAAGTTTAATATACCCGTTCAGTAGTAGTAGTCTTCATTGTCATCCTCATCAAAAGGGAAAATGACCTAGATGTTACGCCCATTATACTACTAGGCAACACCACAGTCTTCCTCGCCGGTAATTTAAAAATATGTATTTCTATTAGAGTGTAAGTTTATTATACCCGTTCAATAGCAGTCGTCGTCAGTATCATCTTCATCAATGACGTTGAGCGTTAAGGAGACTGAAATATTATCATCATTCCACCGGGCGAAGCCGGGTACTACTGCTAGTTATCTATAAAAGACTGTATGTTATTTTACGAACACCATTCCGTAAAATAGCTCACAGCTTAATTGAAAATCATGTCTTGATCATTTGGGAGTAACTATACATTTAAGGGGCAGATGACCTGACTCTTCTGCTGTTAAAACATCTAAAACTAACAAATAACGATGCATTTGCTATACAATGATCACACCTTAATTACATGATCTTCATCCCCATTTGAAAGTATTCGAGACAGTCTCTTTCTAAATGTTCGCCGAGTCGAGATAGTGCGTGTAAATACTTGCACGTGGTCACTTGACTACCCGGACAGGGAAACACGCCCAGTTCACGTCATCGGCTCTGCCGGACAGGGGTAGCCAAGAAGCTACGAGATCATTAGTCATGCCGTAGCGCTAGAAAAGACAAAACTTGCTGCACTGTATACTGTTGCCTGTCATAAGCAGTTAAAAACTAATTAATGAATTATAAATACATAAACGAACAATAAATAAACCGCGCTGTAGCATGTAACCGATAAGTCAGCCCGCTTCACATGTAGGCTATACACAGCACTGAAGTTGGTGTACGTTCAACAGGCACAGCTCTATGCACTCCTTGCAGGCAGGCCTGCAATCTCTGTGTTTATTTCCACTATCTCGACTCGGCGAACATGCTTTGGTTCAGCACTGAGTCACGGCGATAAAATGCCACATTAGAATTTGAAAAGAGATTTGAATCAAAAGATATATCAATATAATTTATTGAAATGACACATAATACATTTCTTAGATACCTGGGGTAGTCAGAACAGTAATGTATGGTTGGAAGGAGAAAGATTGGCTCAAGTAAATCTTTTCAGGTACTTGGGAAGCATTATTACTTCTGATGGGAGATGTGAAAAGGATATTCGCTCTCGAATAGCCCAGGCTAAATAAGCTTTCAACAAGAAGAGAAGTCTCCTGACATCCAAAGCCATATCCCTACAAGTCAGAAAGCACTTCATTAAAAGCTACATTTGGAGCATTGCGACCTATGGCTGCGAAACCTGGACACTGTTGAAGGCCGACAAGAAACGATTACGTGCATTTGAAATGTGGTGCTGGCGACGAATGCTACGGATACCTTGGACCCTAAGGCTGACTAATGAAGAGGTTCTAAGAAGAACAGAAGAAACCATCAATCTGACAGAAACAATCAAAAAAAGAAGAAATAATTGGATAGGCCACCTACTCCGGCATTCACCATGGTGCATCACACTGTTTGAAGGGAAAATGGAAGGCAAGGCAGGAAGAGGACGACCAAGAGCAGAGTTCTTTGATGACATCGGAGAAAGATGTCCGTACCACCTGATCAAACAGTGGGCTCAGGATAGAAGATCTTTGGACGATGACATTCATGCTACCCACCAACCGGCAGGTTGAGGAGAGAAAGAAGAAGAAGATACCTGGATTCAAGTGGACAAATGTAGGCTATATCATAAATATGCCAGGTATATCTTGTTCCTGACACAATACTTTTATGAGACATTAGCGACAAGAAGGCAGTAGTCTGTTCTTCACATTACAAATCATAATAATGTATAACAAGATGTTCAGTAAAGAACATACAGCCTACTTTCTCTTAATGCATGGGTATTGTTATAACTCTTTGTCCTTTTCAAGGAGTATGATTGAATGTTGGTTGTAGTAGCTTGTTGAAATACAACGTGCTATAGGGATATTAAACATGAATATGAGGTGCCCTTTGCTAGTGCTACCTCTGTACCAAAATTTCGTTCAATTCGGTTTCACCGTGTTTTGAATTGATAGGGGGAATCGATTTGCACACATACTTGGCCACCATCTGCAAACTATAGGGCTGATGTTCTTGCAGTTTGGTCAGAATATGTTTCCCACATAAAGATATGGTGTTGCAAAATTTGGTAGAGACTAGATAATTACGTTGGTCGTAATTACATTTTAGCTTTTAACATTTGGGTGGCCGATTACGTTTCCGTCAAGATAGCGGTGATATAAAACATGACACTGAGGTGCTCTTTGCTAGTGCTACCTCTGTACCAAATTTCGTTCATTCGGTTCCACCGTATTCGAATTAATAGGGGGAATCAATTTTGACATAAAGATGGCCGCCATCCGCAAACTATTAGGCTAATGACCTATTAGATTGGTCAAAGGATGCTCCCTCCATAAAGGTATGTTGTTGCAAAGTTTGGTAGAGATCGGATGGTTATGTTAGTCGTAATTTGATTTAAGCTTTAAACATTTGTGTGGCCGCCATTACGTTTCTGTCAATATGGTGGCGATATTAATCATGACACTGAGATGCCCTTTGCTAGTGCTATCTCAGTACCAAATTTCGTTCCACTCGGTTTCACCGTGTTTGAATTAATAGGGGGAATCGATTCTGACACAAAGATGGCCGCCATCCGCAAACTATCAGGCGAATGACCTATTAGATTGGTCAAAGGATGCTCCCTCCATAAAGGTATGTAGTTGCAAAATTTGGTAGAGATCGGATGATTAGGTTAATAGTAATTTGATTTAAGCTTTGAATATTTGTGTGGCCGCCATTACGTTTCCGTCAAGATGGCGGCGATATAAAACATGACACTGAGATGCCTTTTGTTAGTACTACCTCTGTACCAAATTTTGTTCCATTCGGTTGCACCGTGCTCGAATTAATAGGGGGAATCGATTTTCACACAAAGATGGCCGCCATCCGTAAACTATTACGCTGATGACCTATTAGATTAGTCAAAGGATGCTCCCTCTATAAAGGTATGTAGTTGCAAAATTTGGTAGAGATCGGATGATTAGGTTAATCGTAATTTGCTTTAAGCTTTGAACATTCGTGTGGCCGCCATTACGTTTCAGTCAAGATGGCGGCGATATAAAACATGACACTGAGGTGCCCTTTGCTAGTGCTACTTCTGTACAAAATTTTGTTCCATTCGGTTCCACCGTGCTCGAATTAATAGGGGGAATCGATTTTCACACAAAGATGGCCGCCATCCGTAAACTATTACGCTGATGACCTATTAGATTAGTCAAAGGATGCTCCCTCTATAAAGGTATGTAGTTGCAAAATTTGGTAGAGATCGGATGATTAGGTTAATCGTAATTTGATTTAAGCTTTGAACATTCGTGTGGCCGCCATTACGTTTCAGTCAAAATGGCGGCAATATAAAACATGACACTGAGATGCCCTTTGCTAGTGCTACCTCTGTACCAAATTTCGTTCCATTCGGTTTCATCGTGTTTGAATTAATAGGGGGAATTGATTTTCACACAAAGATGGCCGCCATCCGCAAACTATTAGGCTAATGACCTATTCATTTCGTCAGAGGATGCTTCCTCTATAAGGGTATGTTGTTGAAAAATTTGGTAGAGATCGGATGATTAGGTTAATCGTAATTTGATTTTAGCTTTGAACATTTGTGTGGCCGCCATTACGTTTCCATCAAGATGGCGGCGATATAAAACATGACACTGAGGTGCCTATTGTTAGTACTACCTCTGTACCAAATTTCGTTCCATTCGGTTGCACCGTGTTCGAATTAATAGGGGGAATCGATTTTCACACGAAGATGGCCGCCATCCGCAAACTATTACGCTGATGACCTATTAGTATGGTGAAAGGATGCTCCCCCCCTAATGGTATGTTGTTGCAAAATTTGGTAGAGATCGGATGATTAGGTTAGTCGTAATTTGATTTAAGCTTTGAACATTTGTGTGGCCCCCATTACGTTTCCGTCAAGATGGCGGCGATATAAATCATGACACTGAGGTGCCTTTTGTTAGTACTACCTCTGTACCAAATTTCGTTCCATTCGGTTGCACCGTGTTCGAATTAATAGGGGGAATCGATTTTCACACAAAGATGGCCGCCATCCGCAAACTATTACGCTGATGACCTATTAGTTTGGTCAAAGGATGCTCCCCCCATAAAGGTATGTTGTTGCAAAATTTAGTAGAGATCGGATGATTAGGTTAGTCGTAATTTGATTTAAGCTTTGAACATTTGTGTGGCCGCCATTACGTTTCCGTCAAGATGGCGGCGATATAAAACATGACACTGAGGTGTCCTTTGCTAGTGCTACCTTTGTACCAAATTTTGTTCAATTCGCATTCACCGTGTTCGAATTGATAGGGGGGGGGGACAGACATTCAGAGTACACACACTCTCACAGAGACTCACACACACACATACACACACACACACACACACACACAGACTCACACACACACATACACACACACACAGACAGACACACTTTTTTCGCCCTGTGTTGATCTCATAAGTCTACTTTCATTTTTTGCAAAAATCGAAAGTAGGCTAAAAATGAGATGGTGTCTGTCTGTCTGTCTGTGTGTTACTCAATAACGCAAGAACCACTGGTCCGATTTAAATGAAATTTTGCATGGATGTAGCTGATTTACCAGATTTACATATAGGATACTTTTGATTTCGATATTTTGCAGTATCAAAAAAAGGCGACCATTTTAGTGACGTCACTACACCCTTTGATTTCAACATTTTATATTTCCATATCAAATAAAAAGGGAACGCTAAGAAAAAGCAATATTTTGATGGCATACACGAGCTTTAGCATTTAATTTCCTATCCGAAGGCTCCTTATCACTTTTCGTGTATCTCCAACGGTTAGCGAGTAAAACCCACATTTGTGACGTCATTACACCCTTTGGTTTCAAAATTTCATATTTCCATTTCAAATAAAAAAGAACGCTAAGAAATAGCAAACCTTTGATGGCATACATGAGCTTTAACATTTAATTCTCTATCCGAAAGGTTCTTATCACTTTTCGTGTATATCCAACGGTTAGCGAGTGAAACCTAAATTTGTGCAATAAAACACGGTCAACACCGAGCGGTGCGGTACCGTATATCTCTCTCTATATAAAAATGATATTTTTTTTTCTGAATTTCTACGGAGTTATTTATGCGTTTCAGACTGTTTTATGATGGATGCGCTCGAAAATCTTTTTTTTTTTTTTGTCTGTTTGTTTGTTTGTCTGTGGACAAAGTTGTTCCCTTATAACTCAAGAACGGCTGGGTGTATCAACGTAAAATTTGGTACAGATATCCATCAGAGGCACGAGACCAATCATTGATGTAACTCTTCTCCGTACCTCTCATAAAATGGGGCCTACCCCTTAAAATACATGCTGAAATAGGCGTAGAAGGACGAGACAAAGATCATTTTCAGCCCCTCAATGTGAGAGACAAAACTTGGGGAACCACATTTTAAGGCCATAAAACCAACCGTTTTTGAGATATTCCCAGAAAACTAATTTCATTTAATAAACTAATGAATGAATGCAAGCCGGTAACCATGGCAACAGATTCTCAGAGGTCCATCTATTGCTGTAAGACGCAATGCAATTCCATTAATTACACTAGTGTGGACGTTTGCAAACGGCTAGAAGGTTATCACGGAACCAAATTAAGCTGTAAAATTCATCAATACGTATAATGCGCTTAAGGGGGTCAAGGGGTACTATAGATTTTTCACGCGATTTACACCTGCGGGTGTGATACGGCAGGTATATTATATTATTATTAGTAGTGTTATATTATGGCGTACAACGACGACACAAAGCCCCTCGGTGCCAGAAACAAAACTCGGGGGCCCAAAAGGGTCCTCGAAAACCACATTATAAGGCTCTAAATCCAACAGTTTCTGAAATATTCCCAGAAAATTAATTTAATTTAATTTAACAAACTAATGAAGGAATGCAAATCGGTAACCATGACAACATTATCTCAAGGGGTGGCATCCAACTTTCGATCTATTTCTGTAAGAAGAAATGTCACTCCATTTATTACATTTCTGCGAAAGTTTGCAAATGGCTCTAAGGTTATCACGGAAACAACGTAGACTGAATAATTCATCAATGCAATTAAGGGGGTCGAGGGGTAACCTAGAATTTTTCATGCAATTTTCACGTGTGACATATAGTACAGAAGGTCTATTTTATCTCCAAACAGCAACATTATTTTCAAAAATTCCTGAATTGAATCAGGATTTTTTGCGGCTTTTAGGAATTTGGGCCATTTGAGGCTAAAGAACCTGAATTTTCATGCACTACAAGCCTTTATAATTTATGAAAGGGGTCTCCCTTTGTTTGGGGACCTAACACAGCGTAGAGGGTCAGTTTTTATGTGGCGTGTAATGCGTTTCATCTACAAGGCTTTCAATTCTATTCCACGTCAAGAAGTACACGTTAGGTGAATTTAGTTTGAGAGCACATTTTATCTATTTTTTTTTGTCGACATACGAGTTCATCGTAAGGATGATTTTGTTTGATACTGTATGGTAGATATACCCATATTTGGATATCTGGGTGATATGTTGTAGACAATAAAATTGTCTGTCTGTCTTTCTGTGTATCTTTATGTACGCCTATAACTCGTGTTCGGATGCTTGGTGCATGTTAAAATTGGGTATGGTAAAAATGAGTCAATACACCATTCATTTATAAAACTCTTCACCGTACTTTTCATACAGTAGAAGGGTGGATATAGGGAAATACTTCTCAAAATTCATGCTAAAATAGGCTTAATATAAAAATTATCCTAGAAGGACGACCAAAGCATATGTTGCGCTTCTCAATGTGAGACACAAAATTCGCGAGTCTATAAAGGGTCTACGAAAACCACATTTTAAGGCCCTTAAATTGACAGTGTGTGTGATATTCCCAGAAAACTAACTTCGTTCTGATAAACTTATGAAGGAATGACAAACCGCTAACCATTGCAACGGTAGCTCAATTGATAATGTCTGGTGTTAACACCGAACACCGTTCGAAGAACGGGTACTTCTGCTAGTATTTAATAACATCATTGATAGTTTTCATTTGTAATATAAATTTAAACTACTAGGAGACCCGTGGGAGAAGTCTCGCATTTCAACATCACTGTCGGTGTGAATTAGCCACGAGGTGACACAGTTCTGGCAGGGCCTACATTTTTTGTTTATTTGATTAAACATTTGTTTAAAAACAAAGTGTCGATATTTTTGAAATCAGTGTGCAATTTGCCAATGCTCTTTCTCTTGAATGTTCATTTCTTACGAACAGATACATGTTAGCGCCCCAAATGGGATCTACAACATTGAAATTATGATGGTATGATGATGTGATTTCAATGAGACCAAAACGTATCATATTCTACTGTCCAAGAACCAGGACAGAGCAACATAAACATTTGCCTCTGTTGAAGACACATTTCAACTTGAACATAATTGACAGCAACATTCGTTCTTATGATACAGAAATCAACTATATACTCTCATTAGCAGTGATTTTGTAATATAATTTTAAATACCGTACTAACATTTGTACTCCTAGACTACTATTTAGTTTAAGTGTTGTTAAAATTATTCTATTATTGTTATTCTCTAATAATTATTATCATAATTATTTTAGAATAGACCGAAGGAAATTATTTTGATACGTGTAAGTCATACTATCTTGTAACATGTTAGAAGCACATTAAATAAATAAATAAATAAATAAATAAATAAATAAATAAATAAATAAATAAATAAATAAATAAATAAATAAGTTAAATAAATAAAAAATAAAAATAAATAAATATAAATAAATAAATTAATTAATTAATAAACAAGTTATCTAAATAATTAAATAAGTAAGATGACACCATCTGTAATGGACTTCCGTACTGTTGTGTATTGAAAGAAAATATATATGTTCGCAGTTTCCTGTCTCGGGAAAAAAATCTTCATACAATTAGGTTAATCCTCTGCGGATTACGTCGATCACCGAAGGATTGGGGTCTAGTCGGGCCCCTGGTTGGTCTGTTCTAGTTGAGTCTCTGGTTGGTCGGGTCTAGTAGTGTCCCTGGTTGCTCTGGTCTAATTCGGCCGGGGTTGGTGTGGTCTAGTTCAGCCCCCGGTTTGTCTGGTGTAATTGGGCCCTTGGTTGGTCTGGTCTAGGTGAGACCCTGGTTGGTCTAGTCTAGTTGACCTCCTAGTTGGTCTAGTCTAGTTGGGCTCTTAGTTGGTCTGGTATAGTTGAGTCCCGGGTTGGTCTGGTCTAGTTGGGCCCTTTGTTGGTCCGGTCTAGTTGAGCCCCTGGTTCGTCTGGTCTAGTTGGGCTCCTGGTTGGTCTAGTCTAGTTGAGTCCCTGGTTGGTCTGGTCTAGTTGGGCCCTTGGTTGGTCTGGTCTAGTTGGGCCTTTGGTTGGTCTGGCCTAGTTGGGCTCCTGGTTGGTCAGGTCTAGTAGAGTCCCTGGTTGGTCTAGGCTAGTTGGGCCCTAGGTTGGTCTGGTCTATTTGGGCCCTTGGTTGGTCTGGTCTAGTTGAGCCCCTGGTTGGTCTGGTCTAGTTGGGCTCCTGGTTAGTCTGGTCTAGTTGGGCTCCTGGTTGGTCTGGTGTAGTTGGGCTCCTGGTTGGTCTGGTGTAGTTGAGCCCCTGGTTGGTCGGGTCTAGTTGGGCTCCTGGTTGGTCTGGTCTAGTTGAGCCCCTGGTTGGTCTGGTCTAGTTGAGCCCCTGGTTGGTCCGGTGTAGTTGGGCTCCTGGTTGGTCTGGTGTAGTTGAGCCCCTGGTTGGTCTGGTCTAGTTGGGCTCCTGGTTGGTCTAGTCTAGTTGGGCTCCTGGTTGGTCTGGTGTAGTTGAGCCCCTGGTTGGTCTAGTCTAGTTGGGTTCCTTGTTGGTCTGGTCTAGTTGGGCTCCTGGTTGGTCTGATCTAGTTGAGCCCCTGGTTGGTCTGGTCTAGTTGGGCTCCTGGTTGGTCGGGTCTAGTTGAGCTCCTGGTTGGTCTGGTGTAGTTGGGCTCCTGATTGGTCTGGTCTAGTTGGGCTCCTGGTTGGTCTGGTCTAGTTGAGCCCCTGGTTGGTCTGGTCTCATTGAGCCCCTGGTTGGTCTGGTCTAATTGGGCTCCTGGTTGGTCTGGTCTAGTTGGGCTCCTGGTTGGTCTGGTGTAGTTGAGCCCCTGGTTGGTCTGATCTAGTTGGGCTCCTGGTTGGTCTGGTGTAGTTGAGCCCCTGGTAGGTCTGGTCTAGTTGAGCCCTTGGTTGGTCTGGTCTAGTTGGGCTCCTGGTTGGTCTGGTGAAGTTGAGCTCCTGGTTGGTCTGGTCTAGTTGGGCTCCTGGTTGGTCTAGTCTAGTTGGGATCCTAGTTGGTCTGGTTTAGTTGAGCCCCTGGTTGGTCTGGTCTAGTTGGGATCCTGGTTGGTCTGGTGTAGTTGAGCCCCTGGTTGGTCTGGTCTAGTTGGGCTCCTGGTTGGTCTGGTGTAGTTGAGCCCCTGGTTGGTCTGGTCTAGTTGGGCTCCTGGTTGGTTTGGTGTAGTTGAGCCCCTGGTTGGTCTGGTCTAGTTGAGCCCCTGGTTGGTATGGTCTAGTTGGGATCCTGGTTGGTCTGGTGTAGTTGAGCCCCTGGTTGGTCAGGTCTAGTTGAGCCCCTTGTTGGTCTGGTCTAGTTGAGCCCCTGGTTGGTCTGGTCTAGTTGGGCTCCTGGTTGGTCTGGTGTAGTTGAGCCCCTGGTTGGTCTGGTCTAGTTGGGTTCCTGGTTGGTTTGGTGTAGTTGAGCCCCTGGTTGGTCTGGTCTAGTTGAGCCCCTGGTTGGTCTGGTCTAGTTGGGCTCCTGGTTGGTCTGGTGTAGTTGAGCCCCTGGTTGGTCTGGTCTAGTTGAGCCCCTGGTTGGTCGGGTCTAGTTGAGCCCCTGGTTGGTCTGGTCTAGTTGAGCCCCTGGTTGGACTGGTGTAGTTGAGCCCCTGGTTTGTCTGGTCTAGTTGAACCCTGGTTGGTCTGGTCTAGTTGAGCCAATGGTTTGTCTGGTCCAGTTGAGCTCCTGGTTGGTCTGGTCTAGTTGAGCCCCTGGTTGGTCTGGTCTAGTTGGGCTCCTGGTTGGTCTGGTGTAGTTGAGCCCCTGGTTTGTCTGGTCTAGTTGAGACCCTGGTTGGTCTGGTGTAGTTGAGCCCCTGGTTGTTCTGGTCTAGTTGAGCCCCTGGTTGGTCTGGTCTAGTTGGGCTCCTGGTTGGTCTGGTCTAGTTGGGCTCCTGGTCGGTCTGGTCTAGTTGGGCCCTTGGTTAGTCTGGTCTAGTTGAGCCCCTGGTTGGTCTGGTCTAGTTGAGCCTTTTGTTGGTCTGGTCTAGTTGGGCTCCTGGTGGGTCTGGTGTAGTTGGGCTCCTGGTTGGTCTGGTCTAGTTGAGCTCCTGGTTGGTCTGGTGTAGGTGAGCCCCTGGTTAGTCTGGTCTAGTTGGGCTCCTGGTTGGTTTGGTGTAGTTGATCCCCTGGTTGGTCTGGTCTAGTTGAGCCCCTGGTTGGTCTGGTCTAGTTGGGCTCCTGGTTGGTTTGGTGTAGTTGAGCCCCTGGTTGGTCTGGTCTAGTTGAGCCCCTGGTTGGTCTGGTCTAGTTGGGCTCCTGGTTGGTCTGGTGTAGTTGAGCCCCTGGTTGGTCTGGTCTAGTTGAGCCCCTGGTTGGTCTGGTCTAGTTGAGCCCCTGGTTGGTCTGGTATAGTTGAGCCCCTGGTTGGTCTGGTGTAGTTGATTCCCAGGTTGGTCTGGTCTAGTTGAGCCCCTGGTTGGTCTGGTCTAGTTGAGCCCCTGGTAGGTCTGGTCCAGTTGAGCTCCTGGTTGGTCTGGTCTAGTTGAGCCCCTGGTTGGTCTGGTCTAGTTGGGCTCCTGGTTGGTCTGGTGTAGTTGAGCCCCTGGTTGGTCTGGTCTAGTTGAGACCCTGGTTGGTCTGGTGTAGTTGAGCCCCTGGTTGTTCTGGTCTAGTTGAGCCCCTGGTTGGTCTGGTCTATTGGGCTCCTGGTTGGTCTGGTCTAGTTGGGCTCCTGGTTGGTCTGGTCTAGTTGGGCCCTTGGTTAGTCTGGTCTAGTTGAGCCCCTGGTTGGTCTGGTCTAGTTGAGCCTTTTGTTGGTCTGGTCTTGTTGGGCTCCTGGTGGGTCTGGTCTAGTTGGGCTCCTGGTTGGTCTGGTCTAGTTGAGCTCCTGGTTGGTCTGGTGTAGGTGAGCCCCTGGTTAGTCTGGTCTAGTTGGGCTCCTGGTTGGTTTGGTGTAGTTGAGCCCCTGGTTGGTCTGGTCTAGTTGAGCCCCTGGTTGGTATGGTCTAGTTGGGATCCTGGTTGGTCTGGTGTAGTTGAGCCCCTGGTTGGTCTGGTCAAGTTGAGCCCCTGGTTGGTCTGGTCTAGTTGGGCTCCTGGTTGGTCTGGTGTAGTTGAGCCCCTGGTTGGTCTGGTCTAGTGGAGCCCCTGGTTGGTCTGGTCTAGTTGAGCCCTTGGTTGGTCTGGTCTAGTTGGGCTCCTGGTTGGTCTGGTGAAGTTGAGCTCCCGGTTGGTCTGGTCTAGTTGGGCTCCTGGTTGGTCTAGTCTAGTTGGGATCCTAGTTGGTCTGGTCTAGTTGAGCCCCTGGTTGGTCTGGTCTAGTTGGGATCCTGGTTGGTCTGGTGAAGTTGAGCCCCTGGTTGGTCGGGTCTAGTTGGGCTCCTGGTTGGTCTGGTGTAGTTGAGCCCCTGGTTGGTCTGGTCTAGTTGGGCTCCTGGTTGGTTTGGTGTAGTTGAGCCCCTGGTTGGTCTGGTCTAGTTGAGCCCCTGGTTGGTATGGTCTAGTTGGGATCCTGGTTGGTCTGGTGTAGTTGAGCCCCTGGTTGGTCTGGTCTAGTTGAGCCCCTGGTTGGTCTGGTCTAGTTGGGCTCCTGGTTGGTCTGGTGTAGTTGAGCCCCTGGTTGGTCTGGTCTAGTTGAGCCCCTGGTTGGTCTGGTCTAGTTGAGCCCCTGGTTGGTCTGGTGTAGTTGAGCCCCTGGTTGGTCTGGTCTAGTTGAGCCCCTGGTTGGTCTGGTCTAGTTGAGCCCCTGGTTGGTCTGGTCTAGTTGAGCCCCTGGTTGGTCTGGTCCAGTTGAGCTCCTGGTTGGTCTGGTCTAGTTGAGCCCCTGGTTGGTCTGGTCTAGTTGGGCTCCTGGTTGGTCTGGTGTAGTTGAGCCCCTGGTTGGTCTGGTCTAGATGAGACCCTGGTTGGTCTGGTGTAGTTGAGCCCCTGGTTGGTCTGGTCTAGTTGAGCCCCTGGTTGGTCTGGTCTAGTTGGGCTCCTGGTTGGTCTGGTCTAGTTGGGCTCCTGGTTGGTCTGGTCTAGTTGGGCCCTTGGTTAGTCTGGTCTAGTTGAGCCCCTGGTTGGTCTGGTATAGTTGAGCCTTTTCTTGGTCTGGTCTAGTTGGGCTCCTGGTTGGTCTGGTCTAGTTGGGCTCCTGGTTGGTCTGGTCTAGTTGAGCTCCTGGTTGGTCTGGTGTAGGTGAGCCCCTGGTTCGTCTGGTCTAGTTGGGCTCCTGGCTGGTCTGGTCTAGTTGGGCCCCTGGTTGGTCTGCTTTAGTTGAACCCCTGGTCAGTGGGGTATGCTTCTTCATTTAGTAATATTCGGCCACTCGTTTTTATGTGAATACGGTACCCTTCTTGATATTAAGTATCAAAATTGCATTTCAATATGCAATAATTTTTTGAAATTATATCCCCATTTGTTTATTGTTATAATAACGTCTAATTAGGTATTTATAATAAAATATTAAATAAGGTTGAATATTCTAACCTCACCATACCTAACCTAATTCACCTAATCTAACTTAACCCAACCTTACTTGTTCTGAGCTAACCTAACCTAACTTCACCTTACCTAACCTAAACTTATCTCACCTAATCTAAGCTAATGTAACCTAACCTCACCTAAACAAACCTAACCTCACCTAATCTCATCTAGCCTAAACTAGGATAGACGGTAATCCGTAAAGTAATGTTTTGACCGTTAGCCCAACCCAAATGTGTCCGTGACTTGGCTACTTGGGACAGTTCCATGAGACCAACACAACCGTCGTTTTTATGGAGATCACTGGCCGTGAGCACAACTTAACTTCACCCTCGATTCTCGTCCAATCTCACCAGATCACCAGAGAATTTTAATCGTCGTTTCCGAATTGTGACAATGATATTTTCGGGGAATTTATAAAGGTGAACATTTGGCAGATGACCTCGCTGTTTCGCCCCTTAAAACTACAATAACTAACTTAAGTCTTAGGCCCAGTTGTACGAACTCGGGTTATCCATCGGAATAGCTATTGACGTCAGAAAAGTTGGATGGCGCAGCCACGCGGCAGAATGTTGAAGCTGTAACATTGTGACTGGTGAGATTTATTTCGATGGTGAAGCATTGACGTCGTGATGGAAACAGAAAGAAATTTGTCACATTCGAGGAGATACTGCTCTGTATACAGTTGCAAATAGTATAAAACGGCTACGAAATATCTTCACTACTTTCCTGTACAAAAAGTTCAGAGAGAAAGATTGGCTTCGGCGCTGTCAATTGGAAAACGTGTTACATGTTACATGACAGTGTGCAGTCTGCATTTATGTGAAGACGACTTCTTTCCACCGGTACTGTTGATTATTGATAGTTATTGTCTCTAATTTGTATTCACATGGATTTAGCTACATCAAAAATACTGATAAACTTATAGCCTATTACTTCTGTGCCGTACAAAGAATGTAATCCGCTCTTCGTAAACTTATTTTAGGGGTTCTTCCGATTGACAATAGCCGAATGGTTAGAAAACTTAAGAAAAGTGCTGTTCCTAGCCTTAATTCGCCAGAGAATTTATATTCTTGCCTTTGAACAGCAAGTATGTAGGTCATTGCAGTATGATTTGGCTTAAATTGTGTTTTTGGCTATGATCTCCCTACTGTTGAATTTAGTTAATTAAAATGTAAAATCTTAGTTTTAAGTACCGGTTTGGTGACCCATCATCCCAGGCAGGCCGGCAACACCAATACTACTCAGGCAGATAGGTCACTTAGTCGTAATTTTGAAGTTATAGTGATGTTAAGTATACATATGCGGTAATGTAGCAGGAGACCGGATCGGCCTAGGCTATTCTAACTTTAATTAGTTCCCATTTCAGGGTTTTACAGTTTTGAGTGCGAATAGTTGGTTTGAAAGTTGTACAACAGTAAGGAGAGTTTGTTTTGTATAGGTTTTAATTGGTATTATGGTTTATGTCGAGCTTAGGAATTAATTTGGTTTGGCTTAAAGTGTAGTTTTTGATCTGTTCCGTTTGCTTATGACAAGTTCAAATGGAGACTCCAGCTCTGTTAAATATCTGTATTTTAAATATTTAAGTTAATTAAATATATTGATAAAGAGGATGTCTCCATTTTAACTTGCCTGTGGCAAGAGATTAATAAATTAACATTCTTGCCATTGAACAGTAAGTATGTAGGTCAATATTTGCAACATTGAAGAATGATTTGAGCATCCCAAGTAACGCTTCTTTGAACCCAAAACATTCATGCAAATTCAGGGTTGCTTGATTCGATTTATTATCAGGGAGTCGTCCTTTGTGTTATGTGAGATATATATATTGTGAAATTAATAAAAACATCGATACCGCTAGGCTGCCAAGTACAGGCTTCATATATGTAACAGCAGACAGTAAATTAACTATCTACATGTGGGTAATATTTTTAACTGGTAGTAATTAGGCACTGCATTTATATTGATTATAAAAATATTTCTATCAATGAAAGGAAATATGAAGTATTTTGCCATCATAAATTAGAAGCCATAACAAACGCACACCCAATTACTTCACGTCACTATATCGCCGCCATATTGCAAACAGCTGACCGTAAGCTCCTCCCCCGTTTCGGACGTCAATACCTGGGCTAACGTCTTGTCGTACGACAAGATTTTATTCCGGGGCTCGCTATTCCATGTTTGTCTGGGAGACTAGCTAAGTTGGTAACAAACGGAGCTAACTTTGTGGACATATTGACACGAAATTTGGACTTCTTTGGAAACAGATGAATATCGAATTGACCACTGATATACTCCATGAGAGGCCGTGAGAATAACAAACTACGGCCGTGAACAAACATAATAAATACATGCATTGGTTACAAGTCAGTAAATAATAGTAATCAGATATATAGGCCTGCATATAATGCAAACTAATATCGCATATCCAAGAATTAAGTACCTGTCAGTCGTATGTTCCAGTCCATCGATAATTTGATCTATTAACCTCAAAACTGTGTATTTTTTCAGTCTGAAACCGTATAAAAAAATTCATTTTCATCACAGTTCAGAAAATGATCCGGCCTCTGTCTGATGTTCTTTGCTTTTCTCCTTTGCAGAAATATTCTTGCTATAAAGGTGGGGCCGATAACCTAGATGTTAGGCCCCTTAAAACAACAATTATCATCATCATCATCTATAAAGGGATCCTCTGCATCAGCATGAATGCTCTCTCGAATAATTATGAGTAGTCTACGCTCTTGACTGACGCAAAGTTATTATGAATACCCTGTTGAACCACGGATCACCCCAAATGATTACCGGTACATATAAAAGATAATACAGAAACACCAAGCATAACTTAAAAACAAAAAATAATAAGCAAAAAGAGTTGAAACTGGTGAGATTCGATCCGCAAAAATTGTAACTTCATACTCGCGAGAATAGCACGCTAGCGACTGGACCACCGCTACCAAGAGTAATTTTCTGAGGACTGCGCATATCATGCTTAGGTACGTAATGTCAGTGACCTGCTTTCGTTACATTCTGTAAAAATATGCATTTAATTACTGTGCTGCTACTAAGATTATACATTTTCATGTAGGCCTACATTTATGAATAGTTCACTCGAATTAAGAGTTTGCGATGATTTAACTTCGGTTGTTTTCTAATAAGTGAGCCTCTGCATCACTTTCTACATTAATTCCTGGCATCTACAGCATGATTGTTCTCTTAAATATGAGTAGCCTATGCTCTCGACTGACGCGGAGTTATATTAATTACCCTGTTGAACCTAGGATCACCCCAAGTGATTACTGATAGGCTACATATAAAAGATAATGCATAAACACCAAGCATAACATAGAAACCAAAACGAAAAGCAAAAAGTGTAGGAACTGGTGGGGTTCGATCCACAAACTTTACGATGTACCGTCCTGAGTCCGGCTCGCTAACCATCGGACCACTGCGCCATGGCGTTCGGTGCTGAAGACAATGCATATACTACTTATATTTGTAACGTCGCTGGCTTGCTTTGGTATTTTTTCTGTAAAAATGTGTATGTAATTATTGTGCTGCTATTAAAATTATACTTTCTCATGTACATTTATGAATAGTTCACTAGAATTAAGAGTTTGCGATGATTTAACTTCGGTTGTTATAGCGGTCTCTCCCGTCCGCCATATATATATACTCGGTATAAGCTGATAGCCCTCCATTCCACGCCCGGTTAGCTATGCCGTCGTTTATACCCCGATTATCTTCTATACCAATGTCGTACAATTCAATTCTGCGCTAACTATGGAGATAACTTTAGCCGAGGTATAACCCGAGTTCGTACAACTGGCTCTTAGTGGTCTAAGAATTTTCTTCAAGATTTTCCTTTCTATTTTTCGAGTTCCTGCAGCTCCCCTTTCCTATTCAGTGTCAAACACTCGACCCTCAGTGTGCTGTAGTGTTGGTCTTGTTGAATATTGCTCGTTTGTTGAATCTGTTATGGGTTACTCTGTACGCTAGATCTAATCATCCAAGTCTTGCTTTATTTGTGTCTCTATCCAGGATGTTCAGTTGATTCCATCCTCCCAGGTATTTAAATCTCTCAGTTCTTTTTATGGTTCCATGTGCCACTTTCAATCGTCTCTCTCCTTAAAGTGGATTACGAGATCGTAGCAAGTAGCCTACATCTTGGCCTTACATAGATAATGTTAGTGTACTTTTAATGTAAATTATAGTTTGTTAAATTTAACGATTGTTGTTATATTGGCTTTCATGGACTGTGTATTAAAACTTAGCACTTTTTCTAGGTTAATGTCGGGAGGTTAAGACTATTTGAGCTTTTAGCTCTCGCAGTAAACAGGCGCATGAGCGCTTCATAAAAAGGGAGGAAGTGCGCAGTTCGCAACTCCTGTGGGGGTCCGGGCACGGACACCAAGAGCCCGCTGATGAGCCAGCTTGGTGTTCCTAGGTGAAACCCCACACAAGATCACGGCATAAACCTAGAAAATTGCTGAGTTTTAAAGATTGTTGATCATGTTGTATTTTTATGCATGAGAGCGGATTATATGCATCCAATGGGACTTGACAGTCCTATGTATGTAATCATTATCTAAACAATCAATCAATCTTCTTTGTATCTATATTTCATGTAGGTCTTCTCTGTTTTCTTATTGGACAATTCAAAGCCCGTTTTCTCAGCAATTCCATGAAGACTATTTTGCAATTTTTGAGCATCTTCTTTATTATGAGCTAAGATGGCAAAATCCTCCGCAAATGCTACTGTAAACATTTAAATTGAAGGTTCTGTCGTTCTCTCCCGAGGTGCATTCTCTTTATTCCTCCCACCTCCAAACCTTTCTGGCATGTCACTAATTCAAGTGAGTTTCAAATGACTTTTGAAGAAGGCACAAAATATTCTATTGTATGAGGTTTCAGTTACCGCATCACTGTGTTAAAATTACCATAATATCAGTGCTGTTATTGTTGATGATTCAACATCATGGTCCTGTATCCCTGTGTACTTGGGTGTGTGTGATTCTGTATGTTAACTTGTGCCATTCTGAAGGTTGTACTTGTGTGTGAGTTTGTATCTGGACTTAGAATTCGGGTTTGAGGCGACCAGAATCTTAGTTTAGTTAGTTAGTAATCGGAGTTTTAAGTGGTGGAACAGCTAGGTCATCTAACCCTCTTAGCATGGATTACATTATTCAAATTTAGAATAAATTAAAATTTAGAGATGGAAACCAAAATATTAAATGGTCTAAAAATAATAAAACAGAAAATAAAATAAAACTAATTATTATAATAAACTACAAAACTGTAACTTTTCCCAAAGCCACTTATGCTTGCGAAACCTTGTTCCAAATTAAAAATGAAAGAAGAACTGATCAGCTCCTTAAAACTGAAAGAAGAATGATCAGAACCTGCATAAATAAAAAAGTACCAGGTTGAAGAAGTCTGGAGAATCCTCTCCAATGAAACAGTCTATCGAGAGATTGACCCAGTTACCAGCACGATGAAGAAGAAAAGAATCTCTTATTTCCTTCGCAGATGCAGAGAACAACAATAAAATTACCACTCTTCTTAAGAATCACAAATTTTCAGCAGAAATGATGCACCGATGGCCTGTTGAGATTTCAGTCGAATTAAGAACACTGCGATCAGAACGAATGAAGAAGTACTGGGCAGATAAGAATCAAATAATACAACCTTATAAGAAAAAGTGTACATGGAAGACTCAAGTGGTCCAATGAGGCCAGAAAGTTAATAATAACGTTAATAATAATAATAATAATAATAATAATAATAATAATAATAATAATAATAATAATAAACAAAAATTACGGAAAAACAGAAATTTAGAATTAAAAAGAGAACATGTGTTTGAGTAAACGTACACATTAGATTGTTGGCCCTAACCCACTCTCACTTATAAAGCAGATGACGACAGCTACTACGCCATCACCCAATATACGTTCGAGTGCCATCTGCAAACCAAGGTTTCTTCGTAAGTCAGCAAGATCCACACACTCGGTTAAAATTTGGGCCACGGTGAATACGGCTTCACAGGCACAAAGTGAGGGTTTTTCCCGTATCATTAGATACGAGTGGGTGGACCTTGCATGACCTACTGTACCCTTAGCCTACACAAAATTACAGACTTCCTCCGCGACCGGAAAGAGCTTCGCCACACGCGAGTAGTTCACTCTGACTTTATTGGGCACAGACTCTCCCAAAATGCCAGTACTCGTCGGCGTAACTGAGAGCGAAGTTAGTTATTGTTGTTTTTAGGGCTGGAACTACGAGGTCATCTGGCTCTAACTGAGAGCAAATATCTCTAGCTGGTACCTCCATTGGTCGAGGTGGTTGTGATACCGCCTCTTTTGAAGCTTGATCCGCTATCTCATTTCCCGTAATTCCCATGTGGCTTGGAAGCCACAGAACACCTTAGTTTAGTTACCATCCCAGGCCGCGCTGGCTGAGAGCGCTAACGCGCAACCTCGTGCCTCGCTGGCAACGGGAGAGCGTGGGCTCAAACCCCACCTCGGCCGTCCCGAAAATGGCATTCCTGGTTTCCCATTTTCACCACCAGGCAAATGCCTTCCTAAATTCCTTCCTTGACCCGTCCTGAAAAGAAAATACATTACCATTGGATTCATTAATAGAATTATTAGTTACTATCCCTGCATTTGTCTGGAATAATCGAGGGATGCCACGGTACCACTTCTAAGTAGGCTGAGCTGGGAATCGAACCCAACTCTTCTCAGTTCTGTCTCGTGAAGCTCAGCGTCCTCCGTCCGAGCCCTCACACCCCTAGGCATAGCCGCACATCGATCCCAGACCTCCATAGTGACAGTCAAGAATGCTAGTCACTACGACTCGATGTGAACAATATGAGTGCAAGCAGTAAGGTAAAAAGGTATGTGGTTAAATAATAACGTAGGTGTCCCAGTTCTTCGTTTGGGAAATTTGGTCACCCTAATATTATTAGATTACGTTCATACCTAATCGAGATAAAGCAGGCCTACAGTTACTCTATTATTATTATTATTATTATTATTATTATTATTATTATTATTACTATTATTATTATTATTATTATTATTATTATTATTATTAATCATATGGCATTTACACATCACTTTGGAACACAAAGAATAATATATACAAGATTTACAAATTTACAGATAAAGTATTTACATAGTCCATCGCATTTGCTGTAGCATGCAACAAGTCCAATCGGTTACCACAAAACATGTTCTGAGGGCACTCTTCGACTACAATATGTCTGATTGTCTGACGCGGGTATCCAAAGGTGCACTCAGGAGAGGCGATCTTTCCCCATTTGTGAAAAAGATCACCACATCTCCTATGGTTGGTACGTATCCTATTCAGAGTACACCATGTCCTACGGGGCAAATCAAGTTCCCATGATTTGTTGATGCTTTGGAGAAAACTATGTAGCTCTGGTGGAGTGTTATTATACAATTCTTGTGTCCAGGCTTCGAGAAGATTGAAGTTATGGTTTGCCAGGTTGATTGCTGTTCTGATTGCAGGATGTCTGGAACGGAGTCCGTTGATTTGGATGGCAGGTGTGCCCTCATGGATTTTAATACTCAGCAATTTTTCTAGGTTTGTGCTGTGTCTTGTGTGGGATTTCACCTAGGACACCAAGCTGGCTCATCATTGGGCACTTTGTGTCCATGCCCGGACCCCCACAGGCACAAACCTAGAATAATTGCTGAGTTTTAATTCACTGTCCTTGAAAGTCAATATACCATCTTTTTAAAATTTTAATGTTTAAATTTTTGTTCGTTTACCATTGTCTGAAAGGGAATTCCATTAGTCTGTGATTTTTTGAAATATCTTGGAGAGTGGTTCAATGAGCTCCAGAAGCCCCAGTTCTATAAGACGTCTAAATTGAGAAATGAAGCCCTGATGCATTGCTTAATTCTGATTTGGATTACTCCACGGGAAGGGATCTTTTAATCATTGTGACATTAATGCTACCTGCAGGCCATATTGTTAACTATACGGGAACGTAGTTCTCATTTAAACCGCGAGGTAGCAGGATGATGCACTAAAAGCGGGGTGGTTCGTTCATTGATCTTTTAGTTCCGTTACTTGTCGATAGATGTCTTCTGATCTACTTGAAGCGCTCCAATTCAAACTTCGCCCTGTTTATTTCAGGTGGGAAATAATAAGTTGTTAGTACCATCAGGCCCTGAAAGATCTTTGGGATAAAGGTACTAAATAGATCCTTATGATATTTTTAAAATACGAGTAAAATATAAGACTAACAAACCTCGTAGTTCCGCCCCTTAAAACAACAACAAAACCTGTAATTAGAACACCCCACAGCGCAGTCGTGCGCGTTAAATTGCTCACCACTACTGCAAAACGTTAGTAAGTCCTAGGTCATCTATCCCATTCCTGACCCTAACAATTACGAGGCGCATTTAGAAAGTAAGTTTCACTATATTTTAAGAGAACATAGTTATATGCACAACTTTTTGGCACCAGGTACAGCAACGTGTCAGCTATGTTTCGACATAGACACCAAACGAATTGAGACACTTGTCATAGCGTGGCATCAACGTTTGTAGTCCTGTGTCATAGAAGTCTGCACCCACGAATGCAACCAGCGTGTGGCATTTGTCTTCAGCTCTTCGTCACTGTGGATATGCTGGCCGGAGAACATAAATGTGTTGAGGTGCAAGGAAAGGTGGAAATCGTTGGGAGCAAGATTAGGGCAGTAACTGTTCTGCAGAAGTTTGGCTGGGAACTGTTTGATCATCCACCGTACAGTCCTCATCAGGTCAGAGAAAAAGTACATTAATAATAATAATAATAATAATAATATTAATAATAATAAAAAAATAATAATAATAAAATTCGTAATGATGACTATTTCAGCGTAATAATCAATCATATATAGAGAGAAATATGCTACACTAGGTAGTGTAACATTTTTAAAAGTCCTTAACTGTGGTGATGACTATTGTAAAGGTTCTATTTAAACATGATAAGAATAAATAATATACACTGTGGTATGACCTTACCTGTGATAGTGTAATATAATAAGTTGTTGAGCGCCAGATCCCTATTTAAGACAGTGAATCGAAATTTATTGATTTAACCTCGGCTATCAGCAGTAGAGTCGAAACCACTTACCCGGGCCGTAGTGAGACTCTAACCAATCCAGTATTTAATCAAGGAATATGATTGCCTTAAAGTACTAACTACAATGAAAGAAATAGGCATTACGTTGAAGAGAATGAATTTATTGACTCAAAAAAAAATATTAATAAAACAGAATAGTGATAGTCACACAATTGAATTTAAAATTACTCAATGCGGCAATTAATTTAAAAGGAACTGAACATTTAAAATGAATTGAAAGTTAATTGAAGTTAAATTATAATAGAGACGATAGTTTTATTTAATTGTTTGCTCACCCATTCGAAGATTCGTCATATTTAAGAAATGATCGATGATCTCGATGTTACGTCGCTTATGTTTAAAAAAATGATGTGATATCTCAATTACTATGAAATATCCTCATTAAATACGTTGCCATCTGTAGAAAGACTCTTGATCAGGGATATAACCCATTATGTATTGATATAGATTTCGGCAGGACATCGTACTGTGCCAACTCTGTTTGCTCAGTTCATTAAGACCCCTAGAGCAAGGTTACCACTTCCTCCCTTCATTGATAGCTATTGATGAATGCCACTCTTGTCCGATGTCGCAGGTACAAATACTTCCTTGTCACGTGGTGTCACAGCCCCCACTCTAGAAGCAAGCTACCCTCTCTTCTGTGTTCATTCCTCCACGAGGGCTAGTTGCAGCTTTGACGCGTATATGGGCTACAGTAGTGACGTATTGGTTACACCATAGTTGAAATATAATGTTCCATTCCTTCTCGAAGGAACTATATGGTGCGCACGTGATGGTTACTCATATTGGGTTTCTTTGCATCCCAGGAAAATGACGCAGTTTGCCGTGGTGAAATTATTACTACGTCGTTCAGTTTGTGACGCATTGGGTTGATCCTTATTGGCAATCTTGTTGCAATATATATATTACTTCGTCTCTTTACAAATAATTGTTAATAAAAATATTTCTGACTATAATAATAAAAACCGCTTACAATTATCTGATATAGAAATCATCTCATGGATGTACTAATTAATAATAACAATAACATGATAAATGAATAACCCTTTAAATATAATAGGTATGGGATCGAATCGTTACAATCGCCCCTAAGATAAATAATTTAAATGACATTTCACATTATTTCTCTTACCCCATCCAACATTAAAAAAAAACTATAAATTTAAATATTATAACCCCCAAAAAGACAACATACAATATACTCTTCATCAATACATAAAAATATACAAGAAAGATATTCTTCACAAAAATTCACATTTTAACTTTCATTTATCTCATTCTTCCAAATGTTCATAATGTTCATTCTTCTTTATATTTATGCTGTAAAGAAATATACATAAATGTATTCTTCACAAAAAATTCATATTTTAACTTTCATTCATCTTATTCTTCCAAATGTTCATAATGTTTATTCTTCTTTATATATATATACTGTAAAAAAATATACATATAATGCCCTTCACTTTACATTCTTCGAAGTAATTACTTCGTTGCACACGCATATCACTGCACGCGATGTGGTGATACAATCAACATAATATCCCTTTCGTCTCTATAAAGGGATTACTCAAATGCAGTAAAATTTCAATAATTGAAGAAAAAAAAATAACTTAGCAAGATACCTAAGGCAATTCCAATTTCAGTGCATATGTCATATATGAAAATATTTCCCCAAATACATAATGACATCGAAATACCTTAAAGCAGTTATTAAACAGTTCACATAAATATCCAAGTTACTACTCACCTGCCTTCGTGGCTTAATTCTTTCTTAGGCCACGGCCTCCTCCTTTCAAATTAATACTTCCTAAGTCTCCACGACTTCTTAACTTTTCATAAAACCATAATTCCTCTTCACTACTTCTCGAAAACAATAACTTGAATTTTCAAAATCACAAATGAACTTATAATCTGACTTCTTGTTCACATTATTAAATTTAACTTAGCGTCGAGATATAACTTGACTGTATTGTCATTCTTACCTACCATAACAAAATGATTAAGACTTAGACAAAATACTACTCAATAAACCTGAATTACGTATATCACTAAACTATTTCACAAAAACACATGACAAACTCCTCGGAATAAATATTTCGTTCCACAAAATATTAATGCTCTTATACTTTGAATTTAGTCTATTCATGATTTGACTTCATGCTGAATACCTAAAAACCCCCCTTACTTTTCTCTCAACACTCTTAATTAAGTACCGTGTTCTCCAAACACCACTTCCTACTTGTTCTGACCGCCTGGAGTATAGCTTATTCCTACTACACCAGAATCTCTCAGAACTCTCAACAATTCATCGTGACATCACACGTCACATACAAAAAACCTCCCCTATTCGTGGTATAATCCCACATCTTCGTATTGTTACAGGTCACCTCTTACTGACCAATAACATCCTAAATTTCAGCTAAAAAAATCTTACATGCTTCGACTAATTCCTTGGAATAATAACATCACACTTAGCTTTCCTAATTATTGTCTTCCTAAAATAATGACAGTGTTCCTGTTGATAGTCAATAACACCGACACTCTTAATTAGCAAATATTCTCCCATAATCACTTCATAAAGCAAGTCCTGAGTTATAACACAGTTCAGACACTCTCTGCTCTACCAAATTAACTGCGTAAATTACACCTGCCTTTAATTGAAACTTCATTATTACCCCTTAGGTATACTTACCTTACAAACTTACTCTTGTCTTCAAAATATTAAACTTATCTTTACTAACTCCGTATGACATAAATAAAACTTTAATTTCTCGTCTACTAAAAAAATGATTTACTTTTAAAATCCTCAAACGTCGAATTATAACAAATTCCTTTCAATATTAGTAAATATTATGTCAACCTTTTAATTATTATTATCATCTTTACTTTTACCTGTGTGTAGGACAACAATCTACCACATAATTAATTCGTTAGTATTCATCAGTAACTTTTTTACTAAAAGTGGTTTAGCTCGATAACAAGCCTTGTAATATCTTTAAAACGTGCGTAACCGTAACTAAAACTTGGACCATATTACCTTTGTAATCTCTTATTACCTTGTGTGCATACAACTATATATACTTTAAAAAAACTCCCAACATTAACTTCACGTAGTCCCGTAGATACCATTAAAAAAATAATTATTGCTCAACGGAATATACCTCGCTGACCTACTTCATCCTCCAAAAACTTCTTAAAACTTCATTTGGCATCTTACCAAAAACTTCCTCAAAAAACAACTTCATTTGGCATCTTACCAAAAACTTCCTCAAAAAACAACTTCATTTGGCATCTTACCAAAACTTTAAAACCACATTGCTCAACGGCATTACCTTCGTTGGCCTTCTACTTCAAACTCACGTCCATTTACGTGAAAATACACACATACACACACACATATCTGTCAACAAGTATCAGATGTCCTAATTAGTTACTACTTCCTCATTTCAACCCGATGTTGGTTAATTCATACAACGCATTACCATTAACAATTCTAAACCACTTATAAATTTCTCAAAATATATCCACTGATGACCTCGCTGTCCTCAAAATGAAACTTCTTTATTAAATCAATACCTAATTCTTCAACTCATTCGTTTTATTACCACTGTATCATCTTATCTTCACTCACTTTTGAATTAAATCTTCATTACCATTATATTCATAATTATGGTTGCCATAATAATTATTACTACTTTCTTTCGATTACTTACCTATATAATAACCTTCCTACTTTTTTTTTTTTTTTTAAATTTAATCTTCACTTCTTCCAACTTACCTGCGGCTTAAGGACCCACATTCAACTTACCTGAATTGCTCAATAGCACGACAACCTCTGTCTTCCAAATTAAATGATTTTAGTCAATCTAAATCAATAAGCGTAGGCACTACGCGCCCCTAACCATCCTAACTTCACGACTGAATTAAAATTACACACAGCAGGTTTCTTATCTACCTCTGTAAAATCATATAAAACTTCATTACTTAATATTTAAGTCATACGGAACAGTAACTATCGTTAATATAAATTTACATCACTACGTTCTCTGGCATTTCACAGTTCTTACCGCATTCATCTTCAATTCTATCTTTAACAGGAATTCCACATGATTCCTTCCGTGTTACATTAGTTTCTACTTCCTCTGTACTACATTCATCCATAGTAACACAGTACTTCGGCTTTCTCCCTCTCACTTCCCCAAGTCTGGCTAATTCAGTACGACACTGCACGTCATATGCTTTCTTTCTCTCTCCCATCCTGATTTCTTTCTCCTCTAGCAACTTAAGTCTCTTTTCTTTCATTTTACTTCTAAAATATCTACCTTTAGGTTTCATTTTCATTTCTCCGTTACTATCACTTAATGCTCTCTTTAGCCGTGGACTACTGCTTCTGCTCTTATCTATCTCTCTCCTCCTCTTAACCTGTTTACTAATTATGTTCTTCTGACTATGACTTAACGCACGCTTCTCTGCCACTAATAATTTCATATTAATTTCCGCTACACCATCATTAAATTCTTCCCTAGTCAACATATCCTCTTCACCTAAGATTTTCTGCATCTTAATCTCTTGAGTGCTTAGTACTTTCTTTATCTTACCTGCTTCTATTCCTATCTTTTCTCTCATCTTCTCCACTTCTTCACTACGTTCTATAGTCTCTTCTATAGCTGTCCTGCTTTCATCCATCATCTCCGCTGATTGCTGTTCCTTAACTAAGCTACTTTCATCTATGTCTAGCATCTCTACCAACTCTACTATGTTTTCTTCTACTATATCCGCTAACTGCTGTTCATCACCCATAATTTCATTTACAGCTATCCTGCTTTCATCTAAAATCTCCTCTACCTCCAATCTGCTTTCACCTAACATTCCCCCTGAATCCAATCTGCTTTCAATTACAGTCTCCTTACAGGCTGTCTTCACTGATTCTACTGCAGTATCCCCTAAAGTCTCTACCACCTGCCTAGATTCCACTTCTACCAATTTGCTAAAACTTTCACCTTGAGTTGCTATTTTATCTTCAATCACAGTTACTATTCTTTCCTGAATCCTACTTTCTACTGCTTCTAATTTCTTATCTACTGTCTTAATAATATCTTTAGCTTTCATTTCTACCTCCTCCTTAATTTCACCTTTGATTTCTTGTTTCACCCCCTGAATACTCTCCTGCAGCATATCATACTTCATACTCAACCCTTCATTTACTTTAATCACACTGTCTAGTTTTACATTATTCTCTTCCAGCTTCTGATTTATTTTACTCATATCCTCTCTCATCTCTTGATTACTCTTATCTAATTTCTCACCTAAATCTCTACTCAATTCCTTCCTACTTTCCAAATTATCTTTCTTACTCTCTTCCATATTTTTATTCATATCTTTATCTAATTTCTCAAATTTATCATTGAATTCCTTCCTACTTTCTAAATTATCTTTCTTATTCTCTTCCATATTTTGATTTAACCTACCCATATCTTCTTTCATCTCCCTACTATTTTTATTCATCTCCTGACTATTAATTCTCATCTCCCTCATAAACACAGTTAATGGATCTTCAGGAATCTCTATAGACTTTTCTTTCTCTAGACTACCACTAGTCTCAGGATGTACCTCTGTATTCTTGTCAGGGTTAACCTCAGGATTCTTTTCAGGATTACTCTCAGGATTATTCTCAAGATTTACCTCCGACATCTTGGTATTATTCTCTACGCTCTCAACATCGCTACCGCTATCAACCTCCTTATAATTAACTTTCTTGACTGCATCCCTACTTCTCAACTGCCTCTGTTCCTCCTCCGACATCTCGAAGTACACCGTATAACAATTGCCCTTCCAAAATTTCACTTCACTTCACTGTCCCCCAAAAGCACTGACAATTTGCACTGAAATTATACACTCCTCTCCTAAATACCGAATGGTTTTCGTGTCCTACTTTGTGGCGCCAAATGTAACATTTTTAAAAATCCTTAACTGTGGTGATGACTATTGTAAAGGTTCTATTTAAACATGATAAGAATAAATAATATACACTGTGGTATGACCTTACCTGTGATAGTGTAATATAATAAGTTGTTGAGCGCCAGATCCCTATTTAAGACAGTGAATCGAAATTTATTGATTTAACCTCGGCTATCAGCAGTAGAGTCGAAACCACTTACCCGGGCCGTAGTGAGACAAAGTCATCTAACCAATCCAGTATTTAATCAAGGAATATGATTGCCTTAAAGTACTAACTACAATGAAAGAAATAGGCATTACGTTGAAGAGAATGAATTTATTGACTCAAAAAAAAATATTAATAAAACAGAATAGTGATAGTCACACAATTGAATTTAAAATTACTCAATGCGGCAATTAATTTAAAAGGAACTGAACATTTAAAATGAATTGAAAGTTAATTGAAGTTAAATTATAATAGAGACGATAGTTTTATTTAATTGTTTGCTCACCCATTCGAAGATTCGTCATATTTAAGAAATGATCGATGATCTCGATGTTACGTCGCTTATGTTTAAAAAAATGATGTGATATCTCAATTACTATGAAATATCCTCATTAAATACGTTGCCATCTGTAGAAAGACTCTTGATCAGGGATATAACCCATTATGTATTGATATAGATTTCGGCAGGACATCGTACTGTGCCAACTCTGTTTGCTCAGTTCATTAAGACCCCTAGAGCAAGGTTACCACTTCCTCCCTTCATTGATAGCTATTGATGAATGCCACTCTTGTCCGATGTCGCAGGTACAAATACTTCCTTGTCACGTGGTGTCACAGCCCCCACTCTAGAAGCAAGCTACCCTCTCTTCTGTGTTCATTCCTCCACGAGGGCTAGTTGCAGCTTTGACGCGTATATGGGCTACAGTAGTGACGTATTGGTTACACCATAGTTGAAATATAATGTTCCATTCCTTCTCGAAGGAACTATATGGTGCGCACGTGATGGTTACTCATATTGGGTTTCTTTGCATCCCAGGAAAATGACGCAGTTTGCCGTGGTGAAATTATTACTACGTCGTTCAGTTTGTGACGCATTGGGTTGATCCTTATTGGCAATCTTGTTGCAATATATATATTACTTCGTCTCTTTACAAATAATTGTTAATAAAAATATTTCTGACTATAATAATAAAAACCGCTTACAATTATCTGATATAGAAATCATCTCATGGATGTACTAATTAATAATAACAATAACATGATAAATGAATAACCCTTTAAATATAATAGGTATGGGATCGAATCGTTACAGTAGCGAGAGTCTGGAGACAAAACAAAATGTGACGATCCTTCCCTTCCCCTTTTCGGCCACTGGCCTGACACCTAAGTCCTTTTGAGGAAATCTTGTCTTCTTTTAAGGGGCCTAATATCTAGGTTATTGGCCTTTTCAGGAAATCGAGCCATAATAAATCTTCCCATATACGCCCGCACTATTACACAAAAGGCTGAAATTCTGAAGACATGCAGCATCGTTAGACGAGTTTTGAATACACCAACATTTCCTTGGACACCCTTGTGAAAAGGGTAAGATAGCATTCATGAAAAAATTATTGTCAAATTTTCATTGTATATAATTTGAAAATGTATGTCATAGGTTATTCAAAGTGTGACTTTACTCAGTTTCTTGTACTTAATACACCGATATGAGTCAGGTTAACAACTGTAGGTTGAGGAAATAAGGTAATAATAATAATAACAGGATTGGTCAAGAAGTTGGAACTGATGGAAAGAAACATTCTGAGGAAGATGTGTTGACCCCAAAGAACAGAGGGTGGTTCATAAAAAAAAATTAAAAAGAAGAACTGTCCGTGTAGACGAAAAAAGTCTCAGTCACCATCGAGAAGAGGAGAGTGATGATCTTCGGACACATCTACAGAATGGATCCAAGAAGACCGTCCAATCAGGTGGCAACGTTTTTTTAGTACAGAAAAACTACAGTGCACTAGCATCAGGAAGTGAAGTAAGACCTGGAAAAATGGGAATACTGTACATAGAATGAAAGTCAGCAACTGGGAAGAATTCAAATTAAGCATCAAGACCACCAAGAGTTTCCAAAAAGAAGTACACTCCCAGATCCAAGCACAATGGACGGAAGAGAGAAAGATTTTGCTAAGTAAAAGAATGAAGCATGAATTCCCGTGAGGAAACTAAGTTGAATTAACGTTGTCCATAGTCGGCCAACATGAAATAATAATAATAATAATAATAATAAATGCGCTGCAACCTATTGTTATGTTGAGGTTTAGTCTAATTTTCTCCCTCATGCAGAGAGTAATACAGAACCCAGGACAAAAACACACCAGCCGCCACTGATAAGGGGCGTGGTGGAGCAGTGGTCAAGCTGCTTACCTCTCACCAAGGCGGACCAGGTTCAATTCCCGGTCAATGCATGCTAGATTTTTGAAGTGAAATATCCTGTGGTTCAGATTCCACGTAGAATGTGTTTAAAGAGTAATATTTCCTCTAAGTTATTTGTGGTAAAACAAATAAATGAACAGGCACAGATCTTTGCTAACGTCCTTTTTGGCTCTACGATACCAACTACACTGTATCGATTTTCTTTTATTACGTCTGCATTGTCTTTGGTACATAGTTGCCAACATATGAATGATCTTATAAATGAAATAAGTAAATAAGATTTAAATTGTCTTTCTTAACACTTTCCCTCAATTTAACATAGATAGTAATCTATTAAATGAGTTTAACAAACTAATGATCACAATACAAAAATAATCTTTCACAGCTTTAACAGCTTACAAGTTGATTACATACTAACAATGCCCAAGCCAGCTCGAAGAGTCTGGAAATGGTTACCAGTCAGTGGTTTGGTGAGAATATCTGCTTTCTGCTCACCTGAAGGAATATGAAGAACTTTGATTACATTCTTCCGATTATATCTTTCACAATATTATACTTAACATCAACGTGTTTTAGCCTTTTCTCTTCCCAATTATCTTGACAGAAAATAGTTGACTGATTGTCTTCAAAGATGACAACTGGTCCACATAGTTCAACACCTATGTCCAAAACAAGATTTCTCAACCAAATGAGTTCCATTACAGCACATCCGAGAGAAACGTACTCGGCTTCAGTTGATGACTGGGCAACGGCAGTTTGTTTCCTAGTCACCCAAAGTACATTAGCACCATAGACTTCGAACATGAAACCAGAAGTTGATTTCCTATTCTTGGTATTACCCCCCCCCCCCAGTCTGCATCAGCATAGCCAACTAGGTTAGCACTAGTTCCTGATTGCCTTTGAAATAAGAGTCCCATCTCGCTTGTTCCCTTCAGATAACGTAAGACACGTTTAAGTCCAACCCATTGCGCATCAGTAGCATTACTTTGAAACCTACTATAGAAATTCACTGCCATGCTTATATCAGGACGTGTTGTCAACATGAGATACATTAAACATCCAACTAGTTCTTTGTAAGGTCTGACAGAAAGGATACATTCACCAACAGGCTCCTTTGCTGGATCTACTTCCATGGGAGTTTTAGCTGGATTGCAGTCTTCCATTCAAAAACGTTTCAGAAGGTTTTAGATGTATTGGGGCTGGCTTAAGAACATTCTTCTCTCTGAGCGATCAATTTTGATTCCCAGAAATTCCCTGAGATCTCCAAGATCAGTCATCTTGAATTCTGCCATGAGAGCCTTCTTACATTCCTGCAGAGCTGCAGCTGAACTACCTGCTACAATAATATCATCAACATAAAGAAGTAGGGTAATAGCAAGTGTGTAATGAAAATAAAGACATTTATCATATTCTGATTGCCTGAAACCATGCTTCTGAATGAAATCATTGAATCTAGAGTTCCACTCCTTTGGGGCCTGCTTCAATCCGTAGAGTGTTTTGTTCAGCTTGCAAACCAGAGGTGGAGTTGACTCTTGCTCAAATCCCTCTGGTTGAGTCATGAAGATTTCTTCCTTGATACTGCCATGAAGGAAAGAGTTCTTCACATAAAGTTGTTGAGTAAGCAATCTATGATGATTAATTACTGACAACAATACTCTCACAGTCACCAGGCGGGCCACTAGTGCATACGTCTCAAAATAGTCTAAGCCCCGTTTTTGCGAACAGCCTTTAATGACAAGGCGGGCTTTATACTTCTCAACATTTCCGGATGCATCATGTTTGTTTCGAAACACCCACCTGTTGTTGATTGCCTTGTTACCAGGTGGCAGGTTTTATTTTTCTGCAGTGCATTCATCTCTTCCTGAACTGCTTTCCGCCATTCTGTAGCGTCAGGTCTACCTTCAATGTCCATGACAGATTCAGGAATATCATCTACTACTTCACCCATAGCTAGTTCACATAGGGTAACCTCATAATCATCCAGATACCGCGGTCTCTTCCTCACACGAGTTCCACGCCTCCGTCCTTCTGTCGTTGTGTCATTGGCTTCCAGATCTTCCCCTGCATTTTTGCAATCTTTAGGAATTGGATCTTCCACGGTACCTTCTTCCTTTGAAATAGGCTTCTTATTAGTTTCATAGTGTGATGGATCAATATCTATAAACCTTTCACCTGGAGAACTCTCATAAAAAATGGCATATTTCCCTTCAATAATTTCTTGGGTGTCAGGACACCACAATCTATAACCATTATGACAGTACCCAACCAAGTAAAGTTTCCTCGATCGACTGTCAAATTTTCCTCCACTCAGTTGTTTGGTAGTATGAAGGTAAGCTGGTGAACCAAATACCCTGATCTTGCTGACATCAGGTTTATGCCCATACCAGAGAGTTGCTGGAATACAGTCTGATAAGGCATTTGTAGTGCTCCTGTTGATAAGGTACACTACTGCGCTTACTGCTTCAGTCCAAAGATTCTTCTGCAGTCCTGAGCTCAACAACAGACATCTTGCTTTGTCCAGGATAGTTCTGTTGAACCTTTCAGCTACTCCGTTTTGCTCAGGTGTGTAGCTCATGGTATATTCCAACTGTATTCCTTTCTCTTGAAAGTAAGTCTTCAGCTCGTTTGAAGTGTACTCCCCACCTCGATCACACCTGGAGCGACTTATTTTGCTCTTGAAATGAGCGGTTGCCATCGCTTCATAGATTTTGATGTAGTCTAATGTTTCACTCTTTTTTTCTAGAGGATATACAGCTGAAAAATGTGTGAAGTCATCTATTAGAGTTATAATGTACCTTTTTCCATTATAAGACTCCGGTGTAATTGGGCCAGACAGGTCACTGTGGATTAGTTCCAGTGGCCTCTGTGCTCTTCTTCTTGTTTGGTTGTGTGGCAGCTTAGACATTTTTCCTTGACAGCATATTTCACACACTTCCTTCACCTTAGTTTCTTTCATACCATCCACCAGGGTTTGCAGTTTCTGAAGCCCTGCCTTACTTGTGTGACCAAGTCTTCTATGCCACAAGTCCTCGCTTCCGAGTGTTAGGCATGCAATTTCCTTCCTGGTATGGAGTGTTTGTTTGCCTGTACAACTTGTTGATCCGATGTGCAACTGCAATCACATAATTTCCTTTCATGATTAGTGCCTTACCATCTTCAAAAATGATTGTGCATCCACTCATTTCCAGTCTTCTCACAGACAGTAAATTTATTTCCAAATCTGGTATGTACAACACGTCTGGAATGGTCACAGTATTCCATGTTCCGTCCACCAATGCAAAAAGTTTCATGTTTCCCTTTTGTGTTGATGTGACTGAGTGCCCTGCTTTTGCTACTTTAATCTTCATAGGATTAATCTTTACACTTGTCTGAAAGAAATCAGATTGATTAATCATGTGCTCTGAAGCTCCAGAATCAAGCCACCATATCACTTCATCACTTCCAGCCTTATTCATTCTTGAGTCTATTACATCAGATAAAGCTGAGAAACAGAATTCCTTTTCCTCCTCTTGAGTGACATTGGCAGCACCAGTTTGCATCCCTGAAAACTTTGTAGGCTGCCAAGGAGTGTTACGTGGGCTGGGACAGTCTCTCCGTAAATGACCACTGCCCCCACAGTTGTGGCACTTGTAAGAATGTGAAGCAGGCTTAGTATTACTGTTAGCTCCAGAAAATACCTTGGACTGGTGCTGAGTGTGTTGCAGTAGTCTTCGACTGCTGGTACTGATGTTTCTGTTTTCCTCCATTCTTTACTTGTCCTGGTCGAGTAAAGAAAGCAGTTGTTGACTCACTTCTCTGTGGTTTCTGTTTTACTTGGAGATTCCTTTTAGATTCCTCATCCAAAAGTCTATTTTTGACAAAAGAAAGGGTTAAGTTCTCACCGATTGCTGACATGGTTTCAATAGAGGTTACAGTCATACTATAGTCAGTTGGCATGGTCAATAACAAATGACAAATCACATCTATCTCATCAGTATTTGCTCCAGCAGATTTAGGTTCTCGAATTTGTCTGTCAAACTTCAGAAAGTGATTTTACAAAGTTTCATTAGTAGGGTTATGTCGCATTGCAAGCAATGCTTTCCTTGCCTGAAGTTGACTGGCAATTCCTTTCCTTTGAAAAGTGTCTGCTAAAGTTTGCCAGACCTTGAAGGCTGTATCAAGTCCTCGGCAATATTCCAAATGACTATCAGCTATATAGCACTCACAATAAGTCTAATGCAAAACTTATCTTTCTGCCGGAGTTTCTCATTAGCTGCTTCCCTGGCCGTTCGAGCTGCCATTGTCTCGCCCGCCGGTGCTTCAGTATACTGAACTTCTTCTGTGATGTGGGCCATCAGTTCCTTTTCGTCCAGTAGAACTTCAAGTCTGAATTTCCAATTTTGTCGTAGTTCTTACCGTCGAAAAGTGGAATGTGGTATCTTTCATCATTGACTCTTTGTCTCTCCTCGTCGTTCATTTTTCCTTTTGCACCAAAGTAGGCCTACGCTAATGGAGTTGCAGGTGCAGGAGACGTGATATAGGTAGCTGTGGACATGATATAGGTAGCTAGAGAGTCACTATATTCCTCCGATAATCCGTTAACCTCACAGTATTGATTCCTGGTTCACTCACAAAAACTGTCCGTACGTTCTGGGCACCATAACCTGTTTAAAGAGTAATATTATTTTCCTCTAGGTTATTTGTGGTAAAACAAATAAATGAACAGGCACAGATCTTTGCTAACGTCCTTTTTGGCTCTACGATACCAACTAGTAGTTGGCAACTACACTGTATCGATTTTCTTTTATTACGTCTGCATTGTCTTTGGTACATAGTTGCCAACATATGAATGATCTTATAAATGAAATAAGTAAATAAGAGTTAAATTGTCTTTCTTAACAGAATGGAGGTTCCGTGGCTCATGATTGCGAGATTAACGGCCACGTAAAACTTCCTTCCTCCCTTTGCCACTGATATGAAGACCATTGTACACTGCTTCTCGCACATGCGCACGAAGTTCAGCAGAATCATCAGATTTGTTTGACATTAAAGATGGCACACACCTGGGATCGGCATTAAGCCTCTTCCTATTCAGCATAGTCATGAACCATCTGACGGTGCATATTTAAAAGCTTGGAATATCCTTCATGAAGTTGGCATTGTGATGTTGGCATGAACCTTGCCAGAGATTGAGGAAAAGGTGAGAATGCATTTGAGCTGAAATATTTTTGCATAAACAGAACGAATGCAGAATTTATTTAATGCATTTTCAGTACCTCACCATATCAACAAATTACAACTGGTGTTACAACTGTTTTGTAACAGGATATGAAACATAGATGTATCATGCCGGAAACAAAGTATAGTACCGGTAGTCAAAACATTACTCTGCGGATTACCGTCGACCCTAGCTTAGGTGAGTTTAAGATAATTGAGGTAAGCTTAGGTAAGGTGGTTTAGGTTAGGTTACGTGAGGTTAGGTTTGGTTAGGTGAAGTTAGGTAAGGTAAGGTGAGTTAGGTTATGTTCGGTTAGACTAGGTTACGTTAGGTTAGATTAGATTATGTTAGGCGAGATGAGTTTAGGTTAGGTTACGTGATGTTAGGTTAGGTTAGTTGAGGTTAGGTTAAGTTAGTTTAGGTTAGGTTACGTGAGATTATGTTTGGGTAGATAAGGTTAGGTTAGGTGAATTAAGGTTAGGTTAGGTGAGATTTGAGGTTAGGTTAGGTTAGGATCAGTGATGTTATGTTAGGTGAGTTTAGGTTAAGTTATTTATTAATTAAGGCTTTATTATAAATAACAAACTAAGACGTTATTATAGTAATCATTAAATGGAGATGTAAGAATTTCTATAATTATCTTTGACACTAAAATGAAATTTTGATAATTGTTAATATCAAGAAATACATTCAAATAAGAACGAGCAGCTGATAATTAACAACTGAAGAAACCCACCCTATTGACCAAGGTTACAACTAAACCCCTTCAGGGATCGATGGCATTCCACAAAGAAATGTTTTAACCGCTGGCACTACTCGAACATATCCGATTATCTCACCAGGGGAGCGGCAGTGAATTACTACGACCAGGGGCGTATATAAGGGTGGGGGTGGTGGTGGTGGGGGGGGGGGGCGCCTCCCCCCCACCCCCGAAATTTTTGTCACATATATTATTTGTTTATGAATTAAAACATTAAAATCCAATATAATAATGTACTATTGTTACTAAGCGACGTATGGCAACGTTGCAAAGCGAGGCGAAGGTAGAGCGATGTAAACAGTGTGACAATCAGTTTGCTCTGATCTTATGTGTAACAACATAACCTCGTATTACTCTCCAGTGCCTTCGCTCTTATGAACGAACCAGGAACAGCAACAAGGGCCCTTGAAGCGTGTGACAAAAGTTCTTTCCCTAATTTTTATATCCTTATCAAACTTTTGGCAAATTTGCCTCTTTCTGTAGCTACCGGTACTGCCGAACGGAGTTTGAGTTGGTTGAAAACATACTTAAGAAATTCTACTTCTGAAAACAGACTCAACGGTCTAGTATTGTCATCTATTCACTGAGACATACATCTCACAGACGATGAAGTTATGAACCGATTTGGCGATGCTTCAAGAAACCTTGACTTTATATTATAGTGTGAGTTGTAATTGAAAACAGTAACATTAATTATTTCCAGGTAAATACTAACAAGAGAGCAAGATGATTGTATTAATAAAAAGTAACATAAAATGGTCTTAGTTGTGTTTGACATTAACCAATCATAAAACATCACAACAAATTCGTTGAAAAAGTGATGCCAGATAGCCTTAAAACTCATCATTCTGCACCAAATTATACAAAAGTTTCCCGGGGAGAACCCCGGCCTATACCATGCCCCCTAACCCCCGGTTGGGCACCCGCCGAAATAAAACTCTATATACGCCCCTGACTACGACACACCACCCAGGTACTTCTTAAACGAGGCTTCAGCGATTGGACACAGGTTTATTCCATGCTGGCATTGATGCCTTGTGTATCTTTGGAACATGCACTTTGACAAGAAAGGTGACATATTGAATATTAATGCGTATCGGTACCCTGCTACTGTGTATCTTTGAAGCTTGTAATCCTGCTGGATCTCGCAAATCTGAATCAATGATATTTCGAAACAGAAATTACTTAAGGGTCCCTGAACGCAGGATTGGATGTGAGTATCCCCTTAGCCCTGGCCTTACTTGCTGTGGGATATTATCAATATGAAGGTTGTCAAATGTCGCTCATTTCTCCTAAGTAACATTTGAAAATGTGACCACAATTGGTGTTCGAACCTGAATCTCTTGCAGTCCGGAGCCACCTACATCTATGAGGGCCACGGTCCAAATATCAAATATAGGCGGAAGTGAGACAGTCTGAGACGCTAATTAATTCTAGTGCAGCAAGGTTTCAAAAGATGGTGACATTCACTGAGTTACTGCACGGTCTTCCCACGTACCCTCCAAATATACTCATGACATCCCTTGAGCAGAATGTCTGTTCCTAATAGTATTTATCCGCACATCATTTCGATTCACTCAACAGTTACTTACAGCTTACAAGTCGACTTTTGTTGTAGTCATGAGTGTAGAAGACAATGGCTAGACTCGATTTATAACGATTTTAAGGTTACAAGTGTAGAAGCAGATAACTAGAAATAGGGAATTGATATAGATATTCGTTCACAAATGCTTCCAGACTGAACGGTGAAAGGCATAACGATGTTATAATAAAATGAATGAATGGATCGGATTAATTTTGATGCCAATAAATCATTAAACGGCAGGGTAGGCCTACATGGAATTTAAAAAATGGTTGAACATTCATGAGCATTGCAAACGTGGCTGACTATTCAGCCAGATGGTAAGCTCAAAGTGCATCCAAAACCAGAACAACATCATTCTGTCATCGAACGGTGCTACTTAACTTCCCGCGGTCATCGTCGGCTTGGAAGTCGACTGCATTGTCGACACTAGCTGGGGAACTGTAGCGGCCAGCGAGGGAACTACAATCAATAGCACCCCAACAACCTCTGCCATCTGTAGCAGACTATGCAAACCGTCAGCACGTTCAACTCCCCTACAGTTTAGATTACATTATGAAGATGGCAGCAGGTAGCAGTAAGTTTGTTTACAAGTAGACTAATTTAATAATAATAATAATAATAATAATAATAATAATAATAATAATAATAATAATAATAATAATAATAGGCCATGGCTTATCGAAGCCAGGAAGATTTGAATGCTCCTATTGTGATACCTTTTTGAAGTTATTTCGCCATTAGGCTAGTTGGTTATTTTATAGTTCAGACTTTAGATGATGACTTTGGGTTTCTTTATAAGGCCTGTAGGCTACGTTCATTTATGGTTCTTGTGAGAACTTACGTTACATAATTTGGTACTTAATTGTTGTTTTCGTACATAACTTGTCATTCATTACTAGGTTATGATGTACGCATACATACCTTTTCAATTGAACAGTGAACTGTACTTCGTTGTGGTCACTAGAACTATAACTCAGCGAAGCCAAACTACAATATCGTATGTGTTTACATCAAATACATAGTCTACAGTGTTGCCATATATACGTTTTCACGAACAACCTTCCATTCCAACCGGACTATTTAATCACAATCACAGATATGTTTGCCAGATTTCAAGAATGGAAAAACGGAACACACGTCACAAAACATTGTTTTTTATAATTTCAAATGATCTGTCGACTTCGTCGTTATGCTTTGGGTCTAACGTTATGCGGGACGGAGCCGGTTGCGTTACGGAGACGGAGACTGTGACGTCATGCAGCCGCGCGGGAAGCGAGTGCGTGACGTCATGCAGCCACGCGGGAAGCCTAAGTTAATGGTTAATGGAGTCTGTTGAAAGAGTCCTGGGGTGTCGAGCGACCTGGGGCTTCGAGCGAAGTGAATAGAATACAGGGTGACTCCTAAAGAGGTGTACAAGATGCCAGATAAGAATACAGGGTGACTCCTAAAGTGATACACAAGACGCCAGATAAGAATACAAGGTGACTCTTAAAGAGGTGTACAAGATGTCACACAAGAATACAGGGTGACTTGTAAAGTGATATACAAGATGCCATATAAGAATACAGGGTGCCTCCTTAAGAGGTGTGCAGGATGTCAGAGCAAAATACAGTACAAGATGCCAGATAAGAATACAGGGTGACTCCTAAAGCGATATACAAGATGCCAGATAAGAATACAAGGTGACTCTTAAAGAGGTGTACAAGATGGCAGAGAAGAATACAGGGTGACTCCTAAAGAGGTGCACAAGGTGTCAGACAAGAATACAGGGTGACTCCTAAAGAGCTGTACAAGATGTCACACAAGAATACAGGGTGACTTCTAAAGAGATATACAAGATGCAAGATAAGAATACAGGGTGCCTCCTAAAGAGGTGCGCAGGATGTCAGAGCAAAATACAGGGCGACACTTAACGAGGTGTTCAGTATGTTAGATTCAATTCAAATACAGGGTGACCCTTAAAGAGGTTTGCAAGATATCAGATTCAAATAATGGGTGACCCTTAAAGAGTTGTAAAAGATGTCAGACTCAAATACAGGGTGACCCTTAAAGAGGTGGGCAAGATGTCAGATTGAAACCGTTAACCCCTTATTGGATGGAATTCAGGGGCGGTTCGAGTGGGGGGGGGGGGGGGGGGGGGGGTGTCTCACCCCCCTCAGGTATTTTCTCAGTCGGCAAATACGACATCAGTCGGCAGTCGGCAAATCCTGAAGAATCCGTAACATTTCCCAAAACAGCATTTAAAAAGCAAAACGGGGCATGGCCATATACGATTTGGTCCGATTTAAAAATAAATAAAAAATATTATACTGACAGTCGGCATTTTACCGACAGTCGGCACAAACGGACACTGCAATAATTCTATGCAGCCAGGCAATAGCCCAGTGCGGCAAGGGAAAGAGTCGGCAAAATAACCATTTTAAAAGTTTCACTTCCAGTCCTCGGTGCACCGGCTGCCACTTGCCATTTCGTTTCTTTGTATGGAAACTGAAGAAAGAATGACAGATGAGCAATATGGGACCAAAGACAAGGGATGAACTCATCGGCACGTTCCTGGGTGGGTGTAACGTCCCGCGTTCATTATGCAGAACGACTCAGCTACACAGCGAAGCGAGCCCAGCACCTGTGCCATGTGGCTAGACAAAAGGTGTTGGTGCGCGCATTGATAACTTCAGGTCAAGCCAACTCATTAAGATGTTGTCGGAGGAATGTTATGACCTGCTACCGCTTGTCTCGGCGCGTCCTCAGATATCCGCACTATTGTGACAAAATTGACAGATTTATGGTTCCAAGGTTCCTCAAGGGGTGGGGTGCTCACTATGGTCAGTGCAGTGGTCACCGAGAATGAGCGAAAGCAGTCGTTCCTGAACCAGCAACTTTTACGGTGATAACTAGGTGCAAATACAGTGGCAGTGGGACGTGAGTTTTCGCCATGTAACATTTTCACGGAGCACCGCGTACCCATCAAACGTAAGTAATAATAATACAATAGATACATGCGTATTTTCAGCCATGTTTATGTTTAATGGTGTTAACGAGAAGAAAAGTGAAGAATGATCGCACGCTGGAGTACGTCAGTGGCACAAACTGAAAAGTGGCGGAAAGAAGAAAAAGGGCAAATTACAAGAACACTTCACTTTAGAAGCTCATAAAGCAGCGATGGCAGAATTGTGCCACTTTGTTAATGGAAAAGGCCACGAAGACGTCCGTTCTCCTTGATAAACTTTTACGGACGATCAGAATTGAGGAAGAACAAGAAAAGGAGCTCCACAAAAAAGTTATCCATATACTTATTAACACAGCAAGAACCCTTTGTCGGCAAGGTTTGACTTTCCGAGGTCACGAGGATGGAATCACTCAAGATAATGGAAACTTCACGCAAATTGTGAAGTTACTCTCTCGGCATAGTCCGGTCATGAATAGGTGGTTGGAAGAAGTGAATACGCGGAAACATAATGTTACGTATATGAGCAAGGACTCTCAAAATGAATTCATCCATTGACTTGGAGAGAACTCGTGAAATAATTGCAGAAGAGATCAAGAACGCTGGTATGTTCTCCGTTATAGCAGATACTACTCCCGATATGTCACATAAAGACCGCCTCTCGTTGAATATCCGATACGTCGTCGAAAAAGATGAAGAGCTCGTTCCTGTGGAGTGTCTTTTAAAAATAGACACTGTTTTAACAAACAAACAAAAAAGACTGAAAAGGAGTTGGCTGAAAATATATTTTTAATTCAGAAGAACTTACTTCCACTCGATAAACTAGCGTTTCAATCGTACGACTTTGCTAGTAACATATCTGGCATATACAACGGCACTCACAAAAGCTATCAGAGAAGTGCAAAATAGATATTCCGTACGTTCCATGCCAAGTTCACAGGTTAAACATTTTCGTAGAGACAGCTTGTAATGCTAGCGCGCTTATCCCAGAGTTTTTTGACACTCTTGAAGCATTGTACTTTTTTTCCGGTAGCACGAAACGACATTTAAGCTTGCAGAAAGAGCTGGATAAATTTGAAAATTCACTTCAACTTAAGAATTTATCAAAAACGAGGTGTACTGCACGCGCCGAATCGGTGAGAGCTGTTTCTTCGTCTTATGAAGAGATTGTCACATCATTGGAAACAATGAAAACCTAATTCGATTCTGAATTTGACAGTAAAACCCGAACTTTTGCGTCAGGCTTGCACAAAAAGCTTCTAGACTTTGATTTTATCTGCGGCATATACTTTACCAAAAACATCATGTTTAAAGTTAAGTGCGTAACCGAGCTTTTAGAAGCGGCGGAGCTGAATGTTGTAGACGCGATGCAGCTGATTCAGAGCACTTTGAAGTCTTTTGAAGATATCAACGACGATGGCAAGATGAACGCTTTGATAATGAGTGCATCGTCATTTGCGAAAAGTATGCAAGTGAATGCGGAGGAAGACTTCTTTAAGCACCGCAGGACCCGGCGACTTGCAAAGAAGTATGACGTGCACGCTGAAACGACAGCAGAAATTTCTTTCCGTACATTCTACAGAAATGAGTTCCGAATACTTGTGAATGTATTTGCTACAAGCGTGCAAAACTAATTTCTTTGCTAGAGCCATTCAACATAATTTTCAAGATACCCGCTGACAGTAAGAGCTGCACCATCGAGCGCGTCCGATCTATAAAGCAATCACACCCGAAAATCACCCTTCAAGATGAAGAACTTGTGCTGGCTGAGCTTGAAATCCTGCTTGAAGCCAGTAAACAGTGCTCGTCTCCTAAATAGATCGCAAAAGTTGCTGTTAAATTAAAGAGGATTATTCCGTGTGGTTATCAAGTAGTTCGACTGATTTTAACATCCCCAGTGTCTTCTGCTTCTTCCGAACGGTCCTTCAGCAAGTTGAAGCTCATTTTCAATCATTTGCGGACATCGATGGGTGACGACCGCTTAGACTCCCTCATGATGTTGTTTTCAACGAAAGACAAGGTCGACGACATTGAAATTACGGAGATAGTGGAGAAGTGGCCCTTGTTAAAACATCGTAGAGTAGGGATTTAGAAGGAATAACTAGTTTTTTTTATTCTTGTAATATTTGAACACTTATTTTGTTCATTTATCAAATTATCCTGCGATTCAAAATTCTGGAACTAATAAAATACATTTTAAATGAAAGCCGTTAATTAAGTATATTTGCCTTGTGTATTGTTTGCCGCCACTGCCGCCCCCCCCCCCCCCCCAGCGTTAGGTCATGGGGCCAAGCTCTCTGCTGACTTGGTAGACGCGTGGGTTCGAGCCCCACCGTCGGCCGTCCTTGAAATGGTTTTCCGTGGTTTTCCCCATTTTCAACACCAGGCAAATGCTGGGACGGTACCTTCTGATAGGCCACGGCCGCTTCCTTCCACATCCTTGCCAGTTGTATTCATCCCGACGCGCAAGTCGCCCACCGGCGTCGAATAGAAAGACCAGCACTCGGCCTCCGAGGAGGCCACACACGACAAAAAAAATACTGCCCCACCTCTCCCTCCCGTTGCTCAGTTATCAAGCGAATGGTCGGCAATCTTAAACAGCCAGTCGGCATTTTTTAAATGCTCACCCCCCCCCCCCTATATGTACAAGGTCGAACCGCCCCTGATGGAATTAATTGTTGTTGAAATACTTTGTTCTAAGTTCGTAATGGAGTCTGTTGAATGAGTCCTGGGGCTTCGAGCGAAGCGAGAATCCCTGCTGCCTTTCTAGCATGTGTAGAATTTGTAGCATGCGTCATTTGAAATGATATAACGTCTAGTCTTTCAGACTGACTGTAATTTTTTTAATCAAGGTTGTTAAATGTTGTAATAAATAATGCACATATGTATTAAATAAGCATCACATAATCAAATAACTTACACAAAATTAAAACAAGATATTGCTGACATACCATATAGGCCTATGACTCCAACAACTTATAAACGCTTTTCATTTGAACAACCCTTTGCAAGGATTTTTATTCGTAGCCTAAGTACCTTCTGATAAAATTCACTACAAATTTCGTCATAATTGTAATGTGTGAACAATTCTTGTTTTATCAAACTAATGGAGCTTCTGTTTCTATCAGCTCTCCATTTGATATTCATGACAGAAAAAACTCTCTCCGTAAAAGCATTGGGGGGGGAATGCTGAGTATTAACTTCACAAGGACTAAGATATCCATTAATTTTGTTTCCACTAATAAATCTATAACATGTAGCCATCTATCTGACACAGATATAGAAATCATTTTCTCTTTCAAACTTGCACCTGTATCACCAGAAAACAAGCAAGATATTACAATCAATTCAGAAGCGGGACATTTGAAAATTGGTACGAAATTGAATATATTATCAAATTAACCAAAAATGCGGAATACTTGGCGTTCCATTAAAGATTGAGACGGAACGCGGAACAAAACAAGAAAAAAACGGAATTGTCCAGGGTAATACGGAACGTCTAATCACAGATACCACACTAAGCAAGCAAACTTGAGGGTCAATCCCCACTAATAATATCTTTACAAAAAAAAGTCTAAAAGACTAGACTTTGTATCATTTTAAATACTACAAATGCTGAAAAATGCTATAAAGGCTGGAGGCTTCTCGCTTCGCTCGAAGCCAAAGACTCTTGACATGTTAGATAATTTTCTGCATAATACTTATCTTGCTTATCTTGTTTCAAATTACTCGCGAACAGTAAGTGCAAACCAAGGGCAAAGCAAGGTCAAGCGCACGGGATGTCGCACGCTCACCAGAGCGCGCGGGTACGTTCCCCTTCCATCCAGTCTAAAAACACTCAACATATCGCAGAACATCAAAGTCTCTTCCAGAACAGCCAGGGGCCCATTCCATACCAGGAACATACACCCCAGACCACAACAGAGACACCACTTCCCTGGACCACACTTTCAAGGCAGGCGGGATCCATCGATTCATGTGGTCTGCGCCACACACGGTGCCTCCCATCGGCATGGTACAATTGAAATCATGATCCGTCCGACCATATCACGTTGTAACGATTCGATCCCATACCTGTTAGATATAAAGGGTTATTCATTCATTTATTATCATATTTATTATTCTTATTAATTAGTACATCGATGAGATGATTTTTATATCAGATACTTGTAAGCGGTTTTTATTATTATAGTCAGACAGATTTTTATTAACATTTATTTGTAAAGAGACGAAGTATTGTATATTGCAACAAGATTGCCAATAAGGACCAACCCTATGTGTCACAAACAGAACGACATAGTAGTTATTTCACCACGGTAAACAGAGTCACTGTCATGGGATGCTAAGAAACCCACAATGACTAAGAATCACGTGCGGACCATCTAGTTCCTTCTGGAAGGAATAGAAGCTTGATATTTCACCTTATTGGGAAAGAATCACGCCATTTCTACTGTAGGTACGCTGCTAAATATTGCAAGTAGTGATGCAATTAGCCCTCGTGAGAGAATGAACACTGAAGAGAGGGAAGCTTACTAGGGTGGGAGACAGTCGAAGACCACGTGATCAGGAAGCTATTAGTACCTGCGCCCTCGACAAGACATTCATTCATCAACAGCTCTCAATGAAGGGAGGATGTAATAACCTGGCTTCCTGGTATAGCATCGAACTGAGTATACAGATTCGACACTGAACGATGTCTTGCCAATATCCATATCAGCCGATAGTGGATTATATCCCTACTCAACGGTCTTAATACAGATGGCAACGTAATTGATTATGGTATACCATATCTACTGAGATATCACAACATTTTCAACATGAAACGGAACATCGAGATCATCTTGCACACTTTTTTTATGATGATACTTCAAATGGGTGAGCAAACAATTAAATATCCGACGTCTCTGTAATATGTAACTTCAAGATAGATTCAATTCATTAATGTTAATTTTCTTTTAAATTAATTGCCGCATTGAGTAATTTTAAATTCAATTGTGTGACTATCACTATTCTGTTTTATTAATATTTTGTTTTTGCATTTAATAAATTCATTTTCTTTAACGTAATGCCTATTTCTTTCATAGTGGTTAGTAAATACTATAGGCAAATTCAACTACTCCTTATAAATAAATACTGAATGGTTAGTCAACTAAGTTACACTACGGCCCGAGTAAGTGGTCTCGAACTCTACTGCTAACTGCCGAGGATATATTTTATAAATTTCGATTCTCTGTCTTAAATAGGAATCTGGCGCTCAACAACTTATTATATCCTATTACACTATCACAGGTAAGGTCACACCACAGTGTATATTTATTATTATCATGTTTGTTTAAATTGAACCATTACATTTGTCACCATAGTTAAAGGACAATTTTATAAATGTTACAACGTTACGCCATTGTTCCAGTGCCCATCCCTGGTGATTGGCGACAAATGTGCGTCGTCGTGTTGATGACATTGGGTTAGGCTAACAGTGGCACCCGTGTGTGGCGCTGGCTCCCATACCCCATGGAACCCATGTTCCTACGGATAGTCCACTGAGAGATGCGTCTAGCACGGCCTGTGTTGAATTGAGCCGTGATTTGTTGCACTGTTGCCCTTCTGTCACTATTGACAATGCGTCTTAGATGTCGCCAGTCACTGTCATCGAGGGTAGCTGGACGGCCAGTGACACCTACATTCAACCAATCACCATTCACCCTGGACATGGTTGACTGTGTGAAGCCAAATTCCCGCACCACTGCTGAAATCGCACTTCACATCCGTCGGGCACCGACCACTATACCTCGTTCGAACAGTGTTAGCTCAATATAATCTCAGGCAGTGAACAAAAATCCAACCTTTTGGTCGGGTGTTTGAGGGGAAGAGTCAGGTTTGACAAATACTTCTCCACAAAAGGCATTTTTATCACTAAAAGTTGATGTTCCTACGCTTCTCACCACACGTATTTACTCCGGCTTTTACAACATGTCAGACGCTTTGTTTCTCGGGAGAGGCAATAGATGGCACCTGCATCAGCCCGCTCTACCCTACTCGTGCAATCCACTTTATAGGTGATGAGAGAATTGCGCTTTATAAGTGAGTTTTATTAATCACTAAGCCAGAATGGTGTATTGCTGTGTCGCGTATGGATGTAAGGAGACGTTTAAAAAAGGATCGGGCATTTCTTTCCATCACTCAAAATTAACAAGGTTGTCAAAAATGTAATGTTGTCGTATTTGCTTAGAAAGGAGCTCAAAATTTTTGTAATATCCTTCTGCACATCAAGACGTTGATGTTCAGACAGGAAAATAAATTTTGATTACTCTAATGCAGTAAAATGTAATAAAACTCATGAGTGACACAATAGTAATTATTTTTATTTTTCCTCAGTTTAAAGCAATTTTTTCACTCATTCTTGTTAATTATGAACTACTGCAACATTAAACTTGAGTTTTCATGCTGTGCCACCAAAATATTTCATCCTACCATATATTGTTTCTCATGAGTGACATAGAATCAAATGTCAACGTCTTGTCTTTATTTTGGTAACTTAAGTTATTTATAATGTAGGATGTTGCTCATGCTCCACCATTTCCAAATATACCACAGGGTGTTAGTTTTGAGATTAGAGTTGTATAAAAAAATGATTTTATAACAGTGTCTCTCATGAGGTTGTAGGTGGGGAGGCAAAAATTGTATTTTTTCAAAACAAGTTTTTATTATCTTTTCATAGAATGTTATATAAGTTAACATGCTTCATTTCATTATTGCAGTCTGAACAAACAACAAATTATTATTCTTAACTTAGGTTGCACAATGCACAGTCTTTAAATATTTAAACTTAAGTTTTACTTTTACTTTAGGAGGTAATTTGACCTTACATGTCGATTCCACTTTTGCGTTACAAGTTGAGCAACTTTCCTACTGGGAGCCAGAAGCTCGTTTTGATTGGTAGTTCTAGATAATTCACGTGCCATTGCTAGATTTAAGTTTCCTCGTTTTTTAAAATTTCCAACATTGTCGTCTTATAGCTTGGTTTTCATGCTCAAGTACCTGTATCTTTATTTCGAGTGCACCAATTTCCAACTCGGTTCTCTTTCTGCTCCGACGTACTGCCCCCGTAAAATGAATTATTAGGGATGAAAATGGGAATAATACATTTTTTTCGAAGCCCATGATAAAATTTAACCAAGGAATATGATGGCTGGAACTTGGCAGAAACCAGTCGTGAGGCGATGTCGAGCTAGGAGGGAAATTCCGTCACATGATAGTATTGCGCAATGGAAGTTTCGAGAAGCTTGGAATCGACCTAGCAACAGTGAATATTCCCAGGATTTGTTTAGATATTGTTATACATTATCCCATTGGATATGAGCTTACAGCCAATAGGAAGAAGTTTTAGAGAAGACGGGAGTTCCAGCAACGAAATTTTTATGGATATTTAATTCATTTAAGACCCTTAAAGAATGAATTTTCATATTGGAAAAGAGAAGAATATGATAATAGCAGGTCGCTATTGGAAGAAATAAGCGATTTGCTAGAGCCGCGCGAATTCGAGAGGGAACTCGAAAAGGCGGCTAAAATCGGTAGACTTGGAGGGGAGACGCCAAGCACCGAGGCTCTTGTGTATCTGAACGTCAAAGAGGTCATACGTGTGAAATTGGAGGAAAAAGGAGTTCCGAGTGTTTCACCGGTCTAGTAGAAGATGACTCGTGGAGACAAGGCTTGAGCGAGAGAGGAATCAGGAGACGACCGCGACTTGAATATAGGTGAAGTTGCGAGGTTTACATTTACCGCATTAACTTCGGTCTGATCGACTTCAGAGAATTCATTTCAACTACGTATTGTAGCTGACTAGCAGATACTGTATATTGCAAACTTACAGAAGTTTGGAAGAATTATTTCAGCAAATATAAGCAGTTTTATGAAGCGCGAGAAAAGTGTTTTTCTCCAGCGTGATACGACACTTTGTCCGAGCGTCTGCAGCTCAGGCAACAGCCACCCGTGAGTACGAGTGTGCATTACTATTGCTTGTGTGGAACTGTATTACAACACTTAGGATGGAGATGTATTCCATAGTGAAGAACAATATTCAGTCTAGCATTATGAAGATTATTATGGACTAGATTATTATGTGCACCAGGAGTATAGGCAGATGGAAGCAATATAGGCAGCGATGGAGCTTCGTTAGAGGAGACTGTTCGTGAATGTCTACTTTGTGAGCAATCATGAGACTCGATGCACTACTCCATTCTAGTGCATTCTGGTCAAACGTGAGCTCGACATTAACATCAGAGACTACAGAACGATGTTCAGATTCCATCTACATGAATGTTCGTTATACGAGTGAGGTCCAAGACTTTCTCTCCAAATGCATTTTGAAGTGGAAAGCAGAACTTTCGACGCTACTCACTGTTATAATGAGACTGTGCTGTGACGGAGATAGAAGAAGCATCAAGATTTTCAAGAGGTCCAGGGTTATCCCGGTCAAAGTGAAGATGATGATTGGAGGCCCGCAGTTCGAAGAAACGTCAAGAAAGAAGATCTTGGTAGTGATATATTGTGAAATATCATGTCACATTGTGGAAAAGAAACATTTAACGTGGACACGATTATTATCGTCAGAACTCATAGACATTTGTTCTGAATGAAGAGGATACGAATATGACTAACTGTATGTTTTTATTGAAGAAAGCTTTGAACTTTCAGTCGTTTAATTTATTTGAAGCTAGAATCTTCTTGGAAGATTATTTATCATCCGACGTTAGGGTAGTTATCGTTTGATATCCTCGTCGTGATAGATTCGTGTTGGACACAAACACATATATATGATGTTGTGATTAATTACTTACGAGGAGTAATATCATGTCACGTTGTAGACATAATATTCCTCCTTCGATTAAAGTCGAACCCAGATGTGTGAAGATGAGAAGTAGTATTTTTTATTAAATGTATGCACGAGAGTTTATACTTATCAGAGTATCGTTTCAAGAGTATTAAGTGAGGAGGTTCAGTATCGTGAATTCCAGAGGTCGTTATGATGTATAAATTATTAATTTAACAATTTTTGTTATTGTTCATCTGGCCAGCGATTGTGGTGACAACGCTGTGAAATTATGCCCTTTTGAAGGAATGCCAGGTTGATAGAAGTGGAGTTGATAAACCTTTGATAGTGTTTTTTGGTGTATTTCCGTATGTAGTTGGCATACGAGGTTATTGCGAAGGTGTGTTCCGCACTTTATAGTACAGTCATTGCGTGGGCATGACTAGTGTTGGCAAAGGCATTTAGACTCTGAGTAGAGAGTACTCCTTATTTTGTTATACACGACATGGAATTTAGATAGGACAGGTAGGTTCTCGGTTGAAATTGGAACAGGGAATTGATGATGACAGCTGTTATGCTATACTTTTATCGAGATTATTAAACCAGACTTGTAACAGCATATGTTTCACCTTCAGTGGTCAAATGTATTAAACTTATTTTGACACCAGATCAGATAGGAGAGACTAGTGGTGGTTATTTCTGGTGATGTAGACGATATTAAAGATCACAGTTCACTGTATTTGACATAACTGCTAGATCAGAGCGCAGGCTCTACTGTATTTCGACGCTATTACTTTGGAAGGACTATAGCTGGTGCTATAAGCGTCATTATTAATTCTTTTCGTGTTAATCTTTATTATTTATCAATCGAGTGTATAACGTGTTAAGAATAGGAAGTATTCGTTTGTTTAACGTAAAGATTAGAGTGTGAATGAGTATGTGATTGCATGTGGTTTGTTTCTTGTTCATTGCGAATGAAATGAACTCCATTGGGACGTCGCAATGCGAGAGTGTGAATGTTAGTGTGTATAGAAGTTTTATGCCAGTAGCATGTAGGATTTGAGTGCAGTTCACGTATTTGTCTGACGTGAATCTGCCTTCATTTAACACAGTTTTCATTGTTATGAAGAGCTCGTTTGTGGACCAGGCTGGAATAGCGGGGAGTTCTTTAAAACTCGTTTCCAACCAAGGCCATAGCACGGCCAGGCCAAGCAAATGGAGGGAGATGTGGCGAACCACCCGTTTCGCTCTTTTTTTTAACCAGTCAGAGTGGGAATGTAGCGGTGAATGTTATGTCATCGGACACGTGGCAATGATCGCGTGCGCCGAGCACCCATATGTGCTTGGGAACGTGCCAGAAGAATGTTAATACACCGAGGTGTGTAATTGATGTACTGCTTGTTGTATGGACCCAAGCTACACCAAATTTTGTCATTATGTTGATAGAACGCTGCTCTGTCAATGGCGTGAGAGTGGAGATGAACGAATGGGAGTGTGCATTTTATTTTGTAGTGTGAATGTTTAGCTTTAGTTTACATTTGTTATTAAATTGTTTAGTTTTATTAGAGGCCGTGTTGTCGTGAATTATTTTAGATATAAGGAGATGCAACTGTGAAACCCATTTTAGGTCCAGAGAAGCTGACCACGAGATTCCAGAGATTAAGGTAGGTGTTTTACCGCGAGCTAAGTGTATTTTTCATGTAATTCACAGTTGTATTGTAATTTCCGCCACGTATATTCGCGAGGGTCTAGTTGGAGGTAGATCCTTGACTTGTATTTTGCGCCGGATCAGTCAGGGTCTACGAATCCAGCCGTTGCTTCGGATATCCAACAGACCGCCTCTAGAATATACGGGGACAGTACTTGCTTCAGTATGCTCCTTTTTTGATGGTGTAAAGAAGTTGACAGCGTTGTTGTTGCCTACAATTTCAGTCTAATCAACCAAAACTGGAATATTGTACTGCTGGTGCTGACTGAAGATCCACTATTGGTCATCTCCGATAGGCCTGATCGTTGCAAAGCCTGATAAATTATGGGATTGTTGGTCAACATTGTGTCTGATCAGCGTCGCTGGAATCTCAGTGCAGGGCAGTCTCAAATGCTGAGAAGTCGATGGACTAGGGATTGTACTGGGCAGTGTATTTTTCCTCCTATTGTTATCCCACACCCTTGAATTTCTCCGCACTTTTCTTTGTTTCGTTGTACTCATGTCAGATTTTTTCGTCGTTGAGAATTCATAAATATCGAAGAAAATACAAAATAAATAAAATAAAACAGAAAATGAATGTGTATTGTACGTAGGTTTATGAAACTATAAAATAGGTGTTTTGGTAGATGTACCTACCTCGGAAAATGAATTTGTTTGTATTCCCTTTCCCATTGTAAGTCTTACTTTCTCTTCTTCCCGTACCTTTCACATCTCTCTTCATTGGATAAGGCATGAAAAAAATGTTATGAGTAGACATATTATTAACTTAAAAAGGAAAATATACTCCTGAGTAACACAGTAGCACATGAGCGATATGTCCGGAATTTTACTCGAAAGTGTTACTCATGAGCCACACTCATGAGTTACTAAAAGTAAGCCTTCATTAGGCCTACTGAATAATATTTTATGCAAATGAGAAGTAGGTTATATAAAGATCCATAGCAAGGCTACAAAACGTGGTATTTAAGAATTTTAGAAGTAAATTGATATGTGAACCTTAGAAAACCGTTACCAAGTTTTGAAGAGCGAGGCCCACACAGCACATGTCCTTCCACGAAGTCGAAATTGAAAACACTGAAGAGCAAGCTCCCCCTTCAATGACTCAAAATCTTGAACTCCCATAAACTAATGACAGCAGTGCTGCTACTCAAACACAATGTCACTCCTGAGGATGTTTTTGTGAAAACTGGGGGACAAATTCATTTTGAGCAGAAACCTTTTAGTAAATATGTTTAAAAATCTAGCAAAGGCACAGCATAATCTAAATATTGTGCTGAAAGAAAGGATCGTTATAGATTTCTATTTTCTTAACCTTGGTAATAAATATTGGTGTTCAAATGTTCGATATATGGGTGGGGACTGTGTCACTCATGAGGTTCTGCCAATTTTGAAAAATCGTAAAAAATTAAGTTTTTGGCCAAAATAAGCTCTGAAGTGCGTAAAATGCTCTTCAGTAACCTGACTTTGCCAAGAAAAATTGATACACAAGTAAATGCGTTTCTTCTGGGTGAAATATAGTTTAGAAACTGAGGACATGAAATGGGACAAAAATATTAAAATGGACCAACTACTTGCATTTCTTTACGTTTCCTCTTAACTCCGAAACATGAAAGGAAAATAATTAATTATGTAAATGCTGGTATTTATTATTATAAATTATTACAATTTACCCTATCCCTTACTCCACTGAACAGGCCTGTATTTATGATCGAAGGTATCAAGTATTTAAATGTCCATAGACCTTTTTCTTGGTGTTTTGTTGAGACTGCTACTAAATGCATATCTGAACATAAAGATGCTTTATGTACCTATGCTGGATTAAGTGTAGTGTGGACTACGCAGTCATCAATTTTGTTCAGTGTTCAGGTTATGCTACAGATGTGACGGTGTAGTCTTCGATAATAAATACTCTGAGGTAATAAATACTTGTCATCTTATTAAACGTATGGACAATGTGTTTGGTTGGAGAAATTTTGAGATTCTTCTAGGATACATTGCATACCTAAATTAGTCTACCGGTATTTAATTCTTCGAATTTTAAGGTTCTGGGTTATTTTTGCGAGGGTTTTTATGATTCATGGAAAATGGAATTTAAAAGAAAACAGTTCATTGTTTATAATGTTTCTCGTTGTAGCAAATGTAATGCATAGTTGTTAAAAAGCAACGCTTACTAAATCAGTAGATTTCCTTATTTCCATTTGCCCATGTTGTGTTGTTCACTTTCATAAAATACTAAAGTGGAAAGGAACGCTGAATGAGAGCTCATCGTACGATAACATTTCCTAAAGTACTGAAATTAGCCAAAATCCATTTTCTAATGATGAAAAATAAATTAGGAAATGATGTGGTAATAGATTGAACTTGTTAGGAGCCCTCAGGAACACCATAGTGTGAGGGAACGAAGCTTCTACACAAGAACAATTCTGTTCAAAAATCAGCAGGCCTAATTTAGAGTTGGATTTGTTATTAATTATTTACAAGAGGGGCTCCTGGATGTATGCGTATTACGGAACACGACAGCCACTTTTAACACCAAATATGTTACATCCTTACCTTTGCCACCTTCCGGTACGTAAAGAAACATGCGATGCTTTTCCCAATGTCGTATAAATTACGAAAATGAGCGTTTTGTATTCATAAGCCTGCTCTACGCTCAACGATGACAGCCATGTTTGAATACGTAATACGGTACCGTAGAGGGGGATCGTCGTATACGCATATCTTTCATTAGTATTTTGAACTTATTTCTGTAAATAAAACCCTCATTAAAAAGCATTTCCCCACCTATTCCTTTCGTTACGAGTTCCTCAGTTTTCACCACAATCAGCTGATCGAGATCTTGTTCTCACGTCACAGCTATAGGTGCAGTGTGGCAATGCGTACTCCATTGTATTTATGTTCGAAGCCGAATACGCATCCTGAGCGAGCATACGCTTGCTAAATTTGATAGTTCAAGTACTATTGCGCATTGTTACGACCGTGACACTTGACGACATCTGATTGTCAAAAGCGGAAATAGGCAGTAGTAGAACCCTCTATCGCTAACAGATGGCGCTAGTAGATCTTTCAAAAGCGCAGTAACAAGTAATCATTCGTAAATAACCTCGTTGGTTCGAGCTAAGGTTCGAGAAAGTTCTGGTGTATTCCACACACTTCGAGATGGCAGTAATTGGAGTATAAAGAGGCTAGCGGCGCGACCGCGAAGGAAGCGAAACTGTCTGTTGTGAAATTAAGTAGTGCGTAACCCCGATTAAAATACATCTTCGAACTGACCAACGCCCATACGTAACAGTAACAGTGATTTGACTTTTTGTTCTTGTGTGTGATTTTCTAGTAGCCTACCTGGTGAAGATGTGAACAATAGACAGTGAATGCAGAACATTCAAAGATCAATGGAAGAATCATGCTTCGTGATTGAGTCCAGTAATAAGGCGTTATGTTTGATTTGCAATGAAACTACAGCCGTTCTCAAAGAATATAACATCATTATGAAAAGAAACATTTTCAAAATTACTCAAAATATAACGGAAGTTTGCGGACAGAAAAATTTGAAGCTTTGAAGCACGGATTAAATTCGCAGCAATTTTTGTTAACAAAAGTCAACATTGAACAAGAGGTTGCATACTTGCCAACCTTCGTGTGGCTCTTGAAATCGCAAAACGTGAAAAACCATTCAACGATAGAGAAATGTTCAAAGAATGCGTAATTGCAGTAGCCGAAGAAATGTGCCCTGAAGAGGTAAATTTATTTTAAACTCTCAGTTCGTCAGCAAACACCGTGGCTCGGAGGGTAGAAAACATCGCAGAAAATAAATCATCTCAACTGTCTGAGAAAAATGGACTTCTTGAGTGGTTTTCTCTGGCCTTGTATGAGTCAACGGATGTGTCAGATACTGCTCAGGTGTTGATTTTTATTCAAGGAGTTGATAAAAGCTCTCAAGTGTATGAATAACTTCTTGATATTGATAATATTCACGGTTCGACTGCTGGGGAAGATACATTTAAGAGAGTTGAAAATACCATTAATAAAAAGAACCATCGATGGAAAAACTTGAAATCTATTACAACTAATGGAGGCAAAAATATGTGTGGTAAATATAAAGGAATGGTTGCACTTGTGTCAAAGACTGTAGAAAATGATGGTGGTTCAAAACTATATCTTATATTGTATCATTCATTAACAGTCCTTGTGTGAAAAATGTATGGATATGTCTGAAGTTGTCAATCCAGTCATATCAGTTGTTAATTTCATCAGATCTACTGAATCACCGGCAATTCTGCGAGTTTATTGTAGACATTGGAGAAATGACTTATCATATCACACTGCCGTACGCTGGCTTAGTTGCGGAAAAGTCCTTCAGCGCTTTTTTCAACTTCGAGCAGAGATCGACATTTTCTTGAATCACAATTACATAGGCTGGCTATGGAAGTTAGCATTCTGTATCGATTTGACAAAACATATGAATGAACTGAATTTTAGATTGCAAAGGAAACAAGAAGTTCCGTGAAGAACTATACAGCCTACTTTTCATGCCAATGATTATTCTACAGAATATGAACCTATCTAGAATAATGACGAAATTAAGTTGCTAATATCGAAATTTCCAATTAGTTTGAAATACTGTATACCTGGCATAATGTATCCTAATAGAGCACTACAGTTGGCAGCCCTGATGACTGAATATATTCTTAGTTCCATCTCTTAAGGTACAAAATACAAAATTTGGTTGAAGTCCACTGGATAGCATGGACGTTACATGCAGTTAAACATTGGATCTAACAGCGCGCGTAAAATCATGTTGGCAACAATGTCATGCATGTATTGGTCAGAAATAATCTGAAATAATATGATCTATTGTTGTGCCAATTTTGAATAAAATCCATTAGTTAGTATAGAAGTTACATGCATTTTAAAATTGGACCTATCAGCAGGCTTAGAATCATGTTGGCAGCACTGACGTATATTAGTTACTCCAAATTCGTCTAGAATGCCAGGTACTATACGTGTGCAAAGTTTAGAGCTATTGGCTTGCATACTTTCTGATATATTGATATTAGGGTAACAAAAATAGGGACAGCACATATTAACAGTTGGCAGCCCTGGTTGCTCCTTAGAATACGCATAGTCATATCTGTTATGGTACACATAGCACATACGAAATTTGGTTGAAATCCAAATGATAGTATGGATGTTACATGTATATAAAGTTGGACCTGTCAGCAGGCTTAGAATCATGTTGGTAGCACTGACGTATATAAGTTACTCCAAATTAATATAGAATGTCAGGTACTATACGTGTGCATAGTTTAAAGCTGTCGGCTTGCATACTTTCTGATATATTGGTATTTGGATAAAATAAATTAGGAGCATTTATTAACAGTTGGCAGCCCTGGTAGGTCTTAAGAATACGCTCAATCATATCTGGTTATGTATACATACAACATACGAAATTTGGTTGAATTCCAATTGATAGTGTAGAAGTTATATGCATTTAAAAATTGGACCTATCAGGAGGCTTATAATCATTTTGTCAACACTGCCATGATTGGCCTCCTGGAAATTAAACTGAAATATTATGATCTGTACGTGTGCCAATTTTGAAATAGCTCCCATTCATACTTTCCAAGATATCCAACATGGAGCTCAAAATTCAATTGCGATTTTTTAGCAGTTGGTAGCACTGACATCATTTTCAACTATAGCCGTGAGATATTCAGGTATATATCTTTACTCCTACCAAATTTTGTTTCGATTGCTGCAGCCGTTTAGGAGTTGATAGGGGGGGGGGACACACACACAGCCAGACAGACAGATAGAAGGACAGACAGACAGACACACATTTGCCCAATCTCATAAGTCTACTTTTTCCTCATTTTTGCAAAATGTGAAAAGTAGGCTAAAAAATAGCTTCTCCCTGATTTATACACTGTTATCAAATCGTTTCGGCAGAAAATAATACTGTTTCAATCATAATTACCGTACGTAAAAAATGTTTCGCACATTGTAAAATATGTGTAATATTCAGACACACAATTGAGACTGCGTTTACCGTCAATTTTGGAATCGAATCTTTGAGTGTTTTGAAGATGCATTTTGATATTCGTTTCTCAGACGTTGATGTCATTGCAAATGAAATTAAGATTTTTCAAAATCCTTTTGATACTGACATTGAAACCTTAGCCCCCGGAACTTCAAACGGAAATTATTGATTTGCAGTGCAGTGATATAATTAAGAACAAATATCAAAACTCATCTTTGTTGGAATTTTATAAGAGTCTTACACTGGCACAATTTGATAATTTGAATACATTTGTTCGTGGGCTGTTTTATGCTTTTGGTACTGTACTACTATTACTTGTGTGAGAAAACATTCTCCAAAACTGGGGCAGATGACCTCGCAGTTCCGCCCCTTAAAACAACAATAACTAACTAACTATTCTCCAAAACGAAGTACACAAAGAATGTTTACAGATCTAATTTAACCGATGAGCATCTTAAATCTCTTTTAATAATTGGTACAAGTAAAATTGGTCCACAACTACAATTATTGTAAGTGGAAAATCACAATTATATAAATTACAATCTTTTACAAGTGGACACCTGCTTGTTTACAATTTATTGATGAATGCAGTACATTTGCGTTTGTCTGTTGGCACAGGGTAGAGTAAAATGTGGCTTTTCACCGATGTCTCAGTTTCATTCATGGCTATGATTATAATCATGGAAGCTACGGAGGTATGAGCGGTGCTGAATAATGACTTCAGAGCACAGTCAGTGCCTGTGGATGTTGTGAAAGGTTCTGCTCATAGGGTTAGTACAGCTGTACTGACTCAGTGGGGAAAGTAGTGGCAAACTACCTCATTCCTCACCTTGCTTAGTATGCCTCATTATAGTGCTGCCTCGGTTTTGTGGGTTTCTACCACATAACCTATGGTGGTGCTTTTTGAGGATCCAACCAACCTCCAGGCTGACTTCCTAACACACACAGACAAGTGGACATTATAAATTGTTAGTGGGATTAATTTAAATTATTAGTTAGTTATTATGCTTAATTTAACTGTCTGCGTAATCTGCTGTAGTTTGGAGACCACTGATCTACGTCATTATGTGTGCCAGTCGTGGCTCGTGGTGTTGGAGATGGGAGAGGCTGCAAGGAAGGTAGTTTGAGGCTTCGGGGTGGTATAATTTGAACTGTCCAGCTTAGCTCAGCGTGTACTGCAAATATTGGTATAATGCATTTCTTATAACTTACGATACGCGTACGCGTTTGCAGGATTTTTCATGGGGAAAATATTTCAAGGGGAGGGGGAATCTGGAGTCCGGAGTCTGAAATATACTTCTTGTTTGTAGATTGGTCCTATTAAGTTATTTTATGAACCGATTCTTGTTAAACCTACTCCCCATTCTAATGAGATCCGTTCAGACCTGATTTGAGTGGCAATTTACCCCCCCCCCCCCTCGCCCCCCCCCCAAACTAGAGCTGTAAGAGACTTGATCTGCAACATAATCCGAGAGTGAAGCTGAACTAGAGCGATTTGATATAATTATAATAATTTTATTAATGCAGCCAATGGCCATGTATTTTTCTTTTCAGGACGGGTCAGGGAAGGAATTATGAAAGGAACCGTCCTGGCATTTGCCTGGTATTGAAAATGGGAAACTACGAGAACCAATTTCAAGACGGCCGAGGTGGGATTCGAACCCACGCTCCCCTGATGCCAGCGAGACACGAGGTAACGCGTTAGCGCTCTCGGCCTCTGCGGCCAGTCGGATACAAGTAAACAACCACACAAAGCATGGTCAGATTTCAAATTGAATACCTTAAGTCTCGTAGATGGTACTGCTACCCATGCAACATCATGGTGCTCTCTGGCGGAATTACACCATTTGAGTTACCAATAATGAATATCACTTATGTCTTCTTTCTAAGTGTGTTTCTGATAACTTGTAAATTAATGGTCCATTGGAGAGTGCAAGGGGGCAAGTGGATGGCTTCAAGACGGTAGGCTAAGTCTTCTTGAACAACTTTGAATGTATTCTATTCTGTTAGTATTGTTATGCCTGGCTTAGGCTCTGGTCGCCTGAGCCTCGACAGTTACAATGGAGATGAATGGAGATTTCTTAACCACGCCTCCCAATCCTGTTACATAGGAAGTAATGAGAAATTTAAGGTTCAGCCTAACAGAGCTACTACCCATCTGAAGAACATATTTTATCAACAATTCCAGACATATTGACTGTTGTGGCTGAGTAAAATTTACAAAATAATGCTTGTGATTAATTTAAATTATAAATTCCTTTATTAATGAGATATAGTTAGAATCTTTTAAGACAGGTTTCGCCTGAGAGCTTTTAATCACCAACCACAACTGTGTGTAACTTTCAGCCAAATTTCAAGTTTTCGAGTTTCTTTCTAATTACCTCATCCGTTATGTGGGCAGGCCCGACGAGAGGGGGGGGGGGGAGGGGGGGTCAGGCAGGGCTGGTGCCCCGGGGCCCGACCCTCCCAGGGGGACCCGGCGTCCTAGGAAGATGGGCTGGATCGGACATTGATTTGTTATTGCCTTTATGTGACTTGAATTTGCAACTGGCAGTCATTTAGTGAATGCAATGAACTGTCTGTGAACAAAGTTACAAGGATTGAGAAACTTATTCTGTCAAGAGGGCAATATTTTCCTTTACAAAGCGCTTGTGGGAAGAACAACTGTCTCAAAGTGGTCAACTTAGGCGATGGGGCTTCGCTATGTTTTGTTCTCAGAATATACCTGAAGACAGAGAGAGCATTCCATTAGTCTAAATTTAGCTTATTCGGCTTAAGCACCAATACTTTAAATTACTTTCTCATCCCTTCACTTATTTCGCCAAGGCCACGAGAGCCTGGGCTGCCCTGGTGTGTTTGGTCAGCTAGCTCAAGGGTTTCAAGTTTGGTGCGTCACATCGAGTTTAGATATTTAGAGGTGTTAGTGTCTGAAATAAATATATTGTCTAGCTAGACGTCTCGTATGCTGTGCAGACAGGTTGGTAAAATAAATTTTAAAGTAGCGTCCACATAGTAATTCACTTTATAGTTATTGTTGATTTAAGGGGCGAAACAGTGAGGTCATTGCCCCTTAGTAATTCACTTTCGATCTATGTGAAAAATTATCATTGCTGGCTAAATATCTTTCGAAAGGGTGGGATGATTCTGATGTCAAACGTAGATAGAAGAAATGCATGCGAAATTGATCATCTTCTCGTATACTGAATTGAGAAAACAATGCTAACATTTGAATAATCTGTATGTACCCTGTATAACTGGGTCAACAAACCCAGGTATTTGTGTTCGTGCGCAAATCATTTACAGTATGATTAATAGATGTATTGAAAACCTATATTACTATTGGTACTAGAGTTGGGAAATGTATCCAAAGACTGAAACTAAGGTAACATTCCAGTATTTTTCTGGACTGAGTGTTAACCAGGAGAAAAATGACAATAAGCTAGGGCACTGAACCACTCAAGTTAGTTTTCCAATTCGTCTAATGGAACGTCAGTGGTAAGGATAGATGACCTACCGTAGCTGTTACGCCCCTTAAAACAACAATAAGTTACGAAAAGCAGGGTATACACTGTGCTGTGCTATTGCCTCTGTGACATGATCAATCGCATGCCGTTGCCGACCGGGAAAAGTGGGAATGCGATGCCCGTCGCGACTATTACTGTAATTATTAGGGTTAAGAGTAGGGTAGGTGTCCCTGGACTTGAAATAAGGTACTATACCGGCATTGTCTGGAGGGAGTGTGAAAAACAATACTCAGGATAGCCGCTGTCAGCACCGGGATTCGAACCTATGATCTGCGGACTTGCTGTAGAACCCCATAACGGTCAGTGGTAAGCTACACCGCGGGGTCTTACTTGAAGGTGCGAAAGATTCTACTTCAATATCGAAGAGTCTTTTCTATAGCCACTAATGTCAATAGTCACCAAATTTTTACTCCAAAATATCACAACAATAAGCACCCAAATGGCCTATAACTCAATAATTTGGGCCTAATTTTTGCAAAATTTTCCTGAGGAGGATCCCCGGACCCCACTCTGAGCTTGGTGATATTCCATACCCCCAGATCCCCGGTGTGTCCACTCTCCCATAATCTTGGCTTAAATCTGCCCCCGATGGTCACCAGTCATAGATAGGGTTGGGGATTTTTAGGAGAACCTGGCTTTAGGTTTGCTTACTGCAAAGCAACATTAAATCATGACGAATGAAAGGGAAAGTGAGCAGACTCATCAAGTTCAAGCGCGCCCCGCCAGGCAGCGTTGGAGGGGGCTAGTTCCACGCTGCCGGTGTTAGCTCAGCTGGTCTTAGGGATGCTGCCAAGGGAAACGAATGACTTTGTAACTAATACTCTTTTAAAAAGTAATTAGCGATTACAATTAAAATAGCACGGCAAGGCACAATGGAAAATATAATTCACGGAAATAAGAACTACGGTATTCATTACATGTTACGATAAGCACAGATTCCTGGAGTATACAGACACAGATTAAAAAAAAAACATAATCCCCAGCATATTAAAACAAGCACTCATAAACTATTTAAAGTAACACCCTACTTACCAATTCATTTTGTCGGCTACTGGACTTTCGAAAGCTTGCGTGAAGACTTGGCGGATGTTCGACATTGCAAATCTCGGCGGATTTCCTTCGTTCTGAAGAAAAATCGGCACTTTATATAATGATAAACAAGTCTGGGGATAACATTCATGACATGCTGAAGACAACAGCCAGCTCCTGAAGGATCAACTGAAATTGTTTCTATGGAATCGATGCAATCAAAAAATATTTCGCTCCACATCGATTTTGAGTTTAATTTTCCGGTAATTACTTTCTCGGCCTGGAAAAGGATGTCACATACACTTCTCGAAGGACGTGTTAGAAACACTTCATTGTTCATTGAGCCGTAGTCCTTTATTTCGGTAAGAACTGAAAATTTATTTAGATTATTGTCACGTAGAGAATGAGCACAAGGCGAACACTTAATAAATTTAGAAGAGTGCTTAACAACATAGCCAGCCAAATGGTACACTAAACACTTATCAATCGAAGAGTTTCGAACTGCGCTGTCAAATTCAGGTACAGAGCTTTCCCAGTCTTCGATATTTACTGCATCTCGAACCACAATTTTTTCCTTAAAGGAAGTTTCCACTGATTCCTTCACTGTCTTGTTATGCACTTCCGCATTCCGGGCTAATATACGCATCTGATTAACATACGAGGTCAAGATCTGCTCCCGTTTAGGTTCACAATTTCCACCAACATTTAAAGCCTGTTTTATAGGGACGTATATACATTGAAGTAGATGCAAATGAAGGAAATCTATTGTCGATGGATGATCATCTGAACTGAAAGACCGCATAATTCCGAAGTGCCGTTCCAAGGGATCTTGGGTGAGCTTTCCTGTCAACACATACTTATAACCTTTCTCCCAAAGCCATTCACACATCTCCAAAGTACTCTGTAGGGTTACTACTAGTGATTCCAAGGTTCTATTGGAGGCAAAGGTATTATTGGTAGATCTCACGGTCTGAAGAAAATTAACAATAGCTGTATGAGAAGGTGAACCTTTACGAAGAGCCTGAGACGGAATGAATGCATTGAGTGCATCAGCAACAACATTTATATCACTGGTAAATGTCTCAGTGTCCTCACTACCTTGTAATCCTGCCAGTCCCATTTCTCGATAAAATTTAATACCTTTGGCAACACTGTCACTGAAAAGTTGGAATGCAAGCCTAGCGTTCATTCTCTGGAAAGATGATGGGTCTAAATGAGCAACTGTCAGCTTGGGGCATGCTCTAAGCCCAGCATACCCTGAGAGATCTTCTTTGAACAGTTCCCTATAAAAATTGAAATTAATAATTTTGTCATTATAGAGAAGTTCTACTTTATCATGAAAGTGGTTTCTTATGCATTTCAATACATGAACGAAGTCTGAGAAAGCCCAGATCTTTCTCGTAACATCTGCAGGATTAAGGATGTGAGGTTGTAGAGAGCTTGTCTTGCCACTAACTCCTAACGATCTCCAGGCCTTTTTATTTGTCTGACTACCATCACAAGTAAAGCCAACCACCCTCGCCCCAGCCTCTTCTAACTGCAAAATCACCAGTATTAAAATTTTTGCGAGAATGTCCCTTGGAGTAGCATTTCTGCTTGCATAAACAGCAACTGGCTGCACCCAATTATGCATGAATGGTACGAACATAAACACTAGAGCGTGATTTGCAAGTACGTTCTTCTGGAGGTCAGGTGTGTGTTCACCTAAATCAACTAATCCATCTACTTTATGAGAAAAACTATTAAACTGGATTTCTTCTCTTAGCTTCACTTCATCGAAAATTACAACACCGTAACGTGAATTATCATTCTTTTCTTCCTTAAAATAGTCTGAAATAGCATTTATACTATGCGTATTAACTCCATAAGGGCACTTAAGTCCTTTACAAAGTTTTCTCAAGTGACTTTCTGAGGGCAGAGGCAAGAGATTATGTCGCCGACAATGACGAAATCCTTTCGGTGATTTTATTCTCAACAATAAACTCTCTAAAATGAATTCATTGCTGTACCTCATACCATTGGGAGATTTTACCTGGCATTTCTTGAGCATAGTGTCTATTATCATCTTTTCCTTCTTGCTAAGGTGTTTGTTATCTTTGTAATTAAATGCCTGTGAATGTCGAACCTGCTTCTCCAGCAAATTAATTCTCGATTTTGCTGAGTTGAGGCAGGATCTAACGCGAATTAAATTACGGTTAGCATTCTTTAGGCGCCTTTTGAGCAATATTATAGTCTTTTCAGCATCGGTAAGTACACTAGAATGACCCAAATTCTTATCAACATTAGACTGACCTTTTAATGCCTCATTCGTTGCTTCACTCCCATCTTCAATCTTCTTTCTTCTCTTCCTGGTGGTATCGAGATTCTTTTTCCTGTTAGGAGCTTTACGGGACTTATTCTCACTTGACAGGTACTTCGGTAAATTAGGGAAAATATGAGGCACTGCTCCAGGACGTAACTTCCACCTCATACGAGAGATTTTCACTTCTTCACCATTCACTATAAAATTATCTGATTTTACTATCAAATCACCAGAGAAATGAATTTGACAAATTCTACTACTACGCGTTAACTTCGTATCCTTTCGTGGAATAGCTCTGGCCCATTTTTCAAATTGATTTGTATCCTTCGGTGGTGAAAAAAATCGTATATCGTCAACTACTCGACCATACCCTGACTTACAGCCAGGTACAAAACAATAAGGCATGTTGAACTATTAAATGAACCAAGCCACATAAGAAATATGTTTGAAGTACACAAAACACAAAACGCTGATGTACACAAGACACAATGAACTGAATTTAAGAACTGAAAGCAAAGAAAATTCAATTTAATTCACACAAATATCTCACACAGTAACTTCTCGCGCACTTTCTATGAACCGGCTCGACGGAAACACAGCACGTGTTGGACATACTCGCTTGCAGTGCTTGTAGCGGCGGGACCAGAAACTACCGTGCTAAAATGACGGAGTCCTCACACTAGGTCCTTCTATTCGTCATGATTAAATTATAAGAAGTCCACAGACTGCAAATTACAAAATATAGTTCAAATTAACATTTTCTGCTTTTGTGAAAACAATCACTGATCAGCTGCAATCTATTGATAGCACATAATAAATAACTTGACTTACGTATGAGTATACCTGTGGTTGATTATGAAAATGTATTTTGCTTTGTTTAATGTACAAAACAAAACAGTGTTTAGGCTTAGACCCAAGGGCGTGACTCTTGAAGGGCAGCAAGTTTTGAGAATTTCAACATAAAAACCCTATATGTAAAACGTATTTTAAATTACGGCTTGACTTAGAGTAAAAATCATGTTTTCATTATGAAAAGAGAATACGTCATATGTCACAGAGGCCGTAGTACTGCACTGTGTACAGTATACCCTTTCCACCTGTTTTAACATTCAGTTCAGTTAACTGTACCTGTTGGGTCTTAGGACGTCGTGGTCATCAGTCTTTTCTACTTACTGTGCGTGTAGATCTCTGTCCGACAATCTATATCTGATGTTAATCATATATTTTTAATTAATTTGGGATATAATTGAGGAGGAAATGAGCGTACGATGGTGCAACTACAGCCTAAGGCAATCGTCTAGGGTTAAAACAATGAATCATGGAAAATAAGCTTAGAATCACCGACGGTGGAATTCGAACCCACCTGTTTACGAATTCATGGACAACAGATTTTTTCATTGTAAATTTTCTCCCCAAGTTAAATACGATACGGTACTGTAAAAGCGATGAAATTACGATCCGATAAATGCATTATTTTTCAAATTTTTGTATGACTAACGAGCATATTGCTTTTACGAGTATCACTGAAGTTCTATTTTTGATATCAAAGAGGATCTGCATAACTTTAAATCTGAACACTGCGCATGCTTACAGTGTTACCTCATCGGGACAAATTTAGATCTGTCAAACTCCAAAACTAAACAGTATAGTGAATTTAATGAAAATTATTACCTACTGTCGACCAAAGTATTATGTGCACTCGAGTTTGAAGGTTGTTTGTGAAGTAACCAATAGACCTACATAAGATCCAATAACATCATCATTTTCATCGTTCTATTTTGCGTTAGTTCATGCAGGTTTGGATTTTTTAATTTATATGTTAATATTTTTTATCGCAGTTGGAACACAAAAAGTGCACGTTTTTAAGCGTGTTTCAACCATGCGTCATATTTAAGAATTATTATCTCAATAACCCGTCATCAGATCGAATCCAAATTTTAACACGATATACATTGGAATGTTGTATAACTGGTTTATTAATTTCAAAATTGTGTGTGTCCAAGAAACAAAGTTGTTATCATTTTTGTAAGGTGACTTTTTCTCGGCTCGGGTTGGTTGGAAAATGTAGTTCTTGGTTGCATTGTAATCGTTATACATCATAAAGTTATGCTGTATGACTGTGAAATACGTAAATTAATTCACTTATTTTATATCGGTTTGTAATTGTACGAGGAAATAACACATGGTTCACCAGCTAGCCGCGCCGGGAACAGCTGTACAGCGTTGCCGAAAAGGTGCCCACACGCACCATGGCGCGTCTCGCTCGGCGGTGATGGTCTCCATCTCAGCAACGCTGTACAGCTTTTGCTGGAGCAGCTAGCTGTTGAACCATGTGTTATTTCCTCGTACAAATACAAACCGATATAAAATAAGTGAATTAATTTACGTATTTCACAGTCATACAGCATAACTTTTTGATGTATAACGATTACAACGCAACCAAGAACTACATTTTCTAACCACCCCGAGCCGAGAAAAAGTTACCTTACAACAATGATAACAACTTTGTTTCTTGGACACACAAAATTGTGAAATTAATAAACCAGTTATACAACATTCCAATGTATATTGTGTTAAAATTTGGATTCGATCTGATGACGGGCTTTTTAGATAATAATTCTTAAATGTGACGCATGGTTGAAACACGCTTAAAAACGTGCACTTTTTGTGTTCCAACTGCGATAAAAATATTAAAATATAAATTAAAAAATCCAAACCTACATGAACTAACGTAAAATAGAACGAGGAAAATGTTGATGGTATTGGATTTTATGTAGGTCTATTGGTTACTTAACAAACAACCTTCAAACTCGAGTAGGCTACACATAACACTTTGGTCGACAGTAGTTTTCTATGGCTTTACTCGTGATATTTATTTTTGTCAATTGAAAATAATTCATTGGTACGCACTTGTCAGGTATAAACATTGAATTTGCAAATAATTCTGCATGCATTCCTCCAGTTTCACTGTTGTAAATTTTACATACCAGCAATAATTTATTTATATTGTTATTAATTCACGCTCTGCTTAAGATAATAAATATAGCCTGGATTTACTGGAATATATAATTGAAATATTATTAATACAGTAGGCCTATATTATACAGTATTTATTGCATCCAATGGTCATATCAGGACATATCAATTGAACGCCCGTAGGCTCCACAACAAGTTCAAATTCAAGTAGTTTCAACCTTGGCTACCAGACGCCACAGACAATGACACCCAGTGGCGAATGTTGGAACTTGATAGAGTGTTTCTAACGAAATAACCTACAAATTTTGGCTACACACTACCAATTGTAGTGAAAATGAATGTACGATGGTGCAATTACAGCTTTGGTATGAGACAAAAATGTGTCCGGACTGTCGCAACAGCTGGCGTGATTTTTGTCGCGGGACTGTCGGTCTCCTGTGTTATTGCATTCAAGTGCGCACATTGAGGACAAAAGTGTCACTCACCACTCATATCCACGGCCTTCTAAACCACAGGCCCGCCAGCTTTACTTCCCCTCCGAATAAAGGCATACTGAAGGATTTTAACGCTCTTAACAATCCGACGATTTCGGCTGGACTTAAACCCGCGAACTTGGGCATAGCAGCTCAGCATGCTACAGTTATTATTATTATATTTGCAGTTTTTTTTATGTTCTTGTAATTTATTTCGTGATGAACATTTTGTGCAAAAAGAAATTGCGCAAAATCAGTTTGTGCAAATTTACGAGGATTATAAATTAATTCTTCATAGTTTGGTTATAGAGGGGGGCCCGGGAGATTCCAGCCCCAGGGCCCGTCGCCGCTCTCCACGGCCCTGTATGTAAGGATATTTTAATAAAGACTATAATCGTGACATTTGGCACGCGCATAGTTTACAAATCATAGATTACCACAAATATCCAGAACTACCAAAATCGCTCTTCTTAATTCCAGTTATGGGAGTTATGTCTTGGTTTCTGGCATTCCAAATGAAAACAATTACAACCATTGAACATTTTCCTTCATCTATGTAGTAATATCAAACTAAAAGTCGAATTTTAAGTTTTTGGGTTTATTGTCATCTTCAAAATTAGCTTTCATGTTTCAGGTACTTTAGAACTAGCCGACAGAGTGACGAAGTGATGAAGTGCGAGCAAGGATTATGCAACCTAGATGGAGGGAGGTCACTAGAGTGCTTTGTGATAAAACAATTCCAGCTCGATTATTTCAAGGTTGCGGTATATGGCCAGTTTCGTTGTACGTTCAGTTGATAAAATCATTGAGATGCACAGTCTTAGCCAAATGGTGCGCAAGAGCATGAAAAATAGCGTCCAAGTGAGAGACCCTCAAGGAGGAAGGGTGTGTGTAGCCCAGATAGTGCTACACCCTCAAGGGTTCACGGCTGGTGAGTTCGGGAATTGCGACCCCGAGGGATTCCTTGGTCCAGTTTTTCCAGTGCTTGCGGGGCGGACCCCCTCTTCTTTCTTCCAAGTTCTTCAATCTTCATTCTTCGAGGATTGAGGGCATTTATTTTCCCTGTCTTCTATTTTCCTTATTCCTTCCTTTTTGTCCGTTTTTCTTCTTCTAGCCCGTAAGTTAGTTGTAGTTCTACTGTTGAGCAGCATGTTTTATTTTCACCCAAACCATTAGGAGCTGATAACCTCAGTGATAGTCCAATTTAAGCAACAATTAAGTTAAGAAAATGTACTCTGTGCACCAGTGAGAATTGTTGTACCTAATCGGTGCTACCCATAGAATATGATTAAGGAAGTAATAATAATAAATACAGCCCTTTAATCCCCTAAGGGCAATGGCCTCCTGTCTAGGCAGGGATTTTGCTCCATTACACTCATTAGGTGAGCAGTAGTAAAGAGTAGAATAAGGAAGTAGTATACTGTAATTCCGGATTAATTAAAAAGTGATATTTAAATGGCAAGATGGCTTTATGTAGCACATAACAATAATAATAATAATAATAATAAATACAGCCCTTTAATCCCCTAAGGGCAATGGCCTCCTGCCTAGACAAGGATTTTGCATCATTACACTCATTAGGTGAGCAGTACTAAAGAGGCGAAATAAGAAACGGTATACTGTAATTCCGGATTAATTGAAAAATGTGATATTTAAATTGCAAAATGGCTTTAAGTACCACGCGAGATCTGTAAAGAATGTAGTGACAGCACAAGCATTGACACTAAACCGTATAGTGTAGAACCACTATACATCTATAAGTTTTTAATGTGATCTTCCGTAACATGTCGCACCTGTGACCAGAAGTGCGTAAGGCTCACGAGACTAATAAGAGTACCACATTTGTTAAAGTGCATGATGCTGCGCTCTGTCGCTTCAAGTATGGCGTTTCTTGTGGTTCCTTTAGATTGAAGAAAAGATCGCAATCACAGGATTCCATGCCGGTGAATAGATTGAATCGTCTCCTCGTGCTGACATCCCACTTAGAGCGGTAGTATAAAGCCGTTTCTTATGCAATCTATCTATATATATAAAAATCAATGTTACGTGATAGTTTGTCTGTATGTCTGTGGGTAGCCTATGTCTCCTATGCGTTCATATACCATTCGTCCGATTGCGATAAAACTTGGGTGAGATGTTGAGTACACTCCAAGGAAGGTTTCTGACTTAGTAAATCCATTTTACAAAAGGTAGCGCACGCGTAGATTCAACAAATGAGCGACGATGCGCGAAGCATTTCAACAAAGTCCCGTATGTGCTCATGTACCATTCGTCCGATAGCGATGAAACTTGGGTGAGATGTTGTGTACACTTACGTGAAGGTTTCAAAATTAATGATTACATTTCACAGTAGATAGCGCACGAGTAGATTCAACAAATGAGCGACGACACGCAATGCGTTTGAACAAAGTCCCGTATGCATTCATATACCATTCGTCCGATAGCTATGAAACTTGCGTAAAATGTTGTGTACACTGCAGGGAAATTTTCTGGCTTAGTACATCCACTTTACAATAGACAGCGCACGAGTAGATTCAACAAATGAGCTACGACGCGCGAAGCATTTCAACAAAGTCACGTTTGCGTTCATATACCATTCGTCCGATAGCGATGAAACTAGGCTGAGATTTTGTGTGCACTCCAGGGAAGGTTTCTAGCTTAGTAAATCCCTTTTAAAATAGGTAGAGCACGAGTAGAATCAACAAATGAGCGACGACGCGCGAAGCGTTTCAACAAAGTCCCATATAATTTCATATACCATTCATCCGATAGCGATGAAACTTGGGTGAGATGTTGTGTACACTCCAGGGAAGGTTTCTGGCTTAGTACATACATTTTACAATAGGTATCGCACCAGTAGATTCAACAAATGAGCGATGACACGCGAACCGTTTCAACAAAGTCCCGTATAAAGTCATATACCAGTCGTCTGATAGTGATAAATGTTTGGTGAATTGTTGTGTACACTCCGGGAAAGGTTTCTGGCTAAGTAAATCCATTTTACAATGCGAAGCGCATATTTATATTCAACAAATGAGTGACTACGCGCGAAGCGTTTCGACAACGTCCCGTATACGTTCACATACCATTCATCCGATTGCGATGAAACTTGGGTGAGATGTTGTGTACACTTCAGGGAAGGCTTCTGGCTGAGTACATCCATATTACAATATGTAGCGCAAGAGTAGAATCAACAAATGAGCGACGACACGCGAAGCGTTTCAACCAAGTCCCGTATGCATTCATGTACCCTTCGTCCGTAGCTATGAAACTTGGGTGAGATGTTGTGCACACGTCATGGAAAATTTCTGGCTTAGTAAATCCACTATACAATATGCAGCGCACAAGTTGATACAACAAATGAGGGACGACGCGCGAAGCGTTTCAACAACGTCCCGTGTAAGGTCATATACCATTCTGCCGTTAGCGGTGAAACTTGGGTGAAATATGGTGGACACTCCAAGGAAGGTTTCTGGCTTAGTAAATACATTTCACAGTAGGTAGCACACGAGTAGATTCGACAAATGAACGACGACATGCGGAGCGTTTCAATACAGTCCCCTATGTCTTCATATCCCATTAGTCCGATAGCGATGAAACTTGGGTGAGATGTTGTGGACACTTACGTGACGGTTTCTAACTTAGTAAATACATTTTACAGTAGGTAGCGCACGAGTAGATTCAACAAATGAGTGACGGAGCGCGAATCGTTTAAACAAAATCAGGTATGCGTTCATATACTATTCATCCGATTGCGATGAAACATTGATCAGTTATTGTGTAACCGCCAGGGAAGGGGACTTAGTAAATCCATTTCTCAATAAGTAGCGCAAGAGTAGATGCAACAAATGGGTGACGACGCGCGAAGCGTTTCAACAAAATCCTCTATTGCGTTCATATAACATTCTTTGATTGCGATGAAACCTTGATGAGTTATTGTGTACACGCCAGGGAAGGGCTTCGACTTAGTAATACATTTCCCAATAGATAGCGCACGGGTAGATTCAACAAATGAGTGACAGCGCACGAATCGTTTAAACAAAACCCCGTATACGTGCATATACAATTCATCCGATTGCGATGAATCATTGATGAGTTATTGTATACACGCCAGGGAAGGGTTTCGACTTAGTAAATCCATTTCACAACAGGTAGCGTACGAGTAGATTCAACAAATGAGTGACAGCGATGAAACTTTTGAAAGTTGTTGTGCACGCTTCCACGAATGGTTGTAAATTAGAAAATCCATTTTACGATAGCTTAGAGGCAGTTAACATGTTGTGTATCCAAAAGCACTTCAAGAAACAGAATTTCAACGCCAACACTTTCTTTGTTTGGCATTGCAACGCATGCCGGGTACAGCTTGTCTATATATATAAAAATCAATGTAACGTGATAGTTTGTCTGTGGGTATGTCTGTGGGTATGTCTCCTATGCGTTCATATACCATTCATCCGATTGCGATGAAACTTGGGTGAGATGTTGAGTACCCTCCAAGGAAGGTTTCTGACTTAGTAAATCCATTTTACAATTGGTAGCGCACGCGTTGATTCAACAAATGTGTGACGATGCGCGAAGCGTTTCAAACAAGTCCCGTATGTGTTCATATACCATTCGTCCGATAGCGATGAAACTTGGGTGAGATGTTGTATACACTTAGGTGAAGGTTTCAAAATTAGTGAATACATTTCACAGTAGATAGCGCACGAGTAGATTCAACAAATGAGCGACGACACGCAAAGTGTTTCAAAAAAGTCCCGTATGCATTCATATACCATTCGTCCGATAGCTATAAAACTTGCGTAAAATGTTGTGTACACTTCAGGGAATTTTTCTGGCTTAGTAAATCCACTTTACAATAGGCAGCGCACGAGTAGATTCAACAAATGAGCTACGACGCGCGAAGCATTTCAACAAAGTCACGTATGCGTTCATATACCATTCGTCCGATAGCGATGAATCTAGGCTGAGATGTGTGGACTCCAGGGAAGGTTTCTGGCTTAGTAAATCCCTTTAAAAATAGGAAGAGCAGGAGCAGAATCAACAAATGAGCGACGACGCGCGAAGTTCTTCAACAAAGTCCCATATAAGGTCATATACCATTCATCCGATAGTGATGAAACTTGGCTAAGATGTGTGCACTCCAGGGAAGGTTTCTGGCTTAGCAAATCCCTTTAAAAATAGGTAGAGCACGAGTAGAATCAACAAATGAGCGACGACGCGCGAAGCTTTTCAATAAAGTCCCATATAATTTCATATACCATTCATCCGATAGTGATGACACTTGGGTGAGCTGTTGTGTACACTCCAGGGAAGGTTTCTGGCTTAGTACATCTATTTTACAATAGGTAGCGCAGCAGTAGATTCAACAAATGAGCGATGACACGCGCAGCGTTTCAAAACAGTCCCGTATAAGGTCATATACTATTCGTCTGACAGTGATAAATGTTTGGTGAATTGTTGTGTACACTCCAGGAAAGGTTTCTGGCTTAGTTAATCCATTTTACAATACGAAGCGCACGTTTAGATTCAACAAATGAGTGACTACGCGCGAAGCGTTTCGACAACGTCCCGTATACGTTCACATACCATTCATCCGATTGCGATGAAACTTGAGTGAGATGTTGTGTACACTCCAGGGAAGGTTTCTGGCTGAGTACATCCATATTACAATAAGTAACTCAAGAGTAGAATCAACAAATGAGCGACGACACGCGAAGCGATTCAAGCAAGTCCCGTATGCATTCATATACCATTTGTCCGATAGCTATGAAACTTGGGTGAGATGTTGTGTACACTTCATGGAAGGTTTCTGGCTTAGTAAATCCACTATACAACAGGCAGCGCATAAGTAGATTCAACAAATGAGGGACGACGCGCGAAGCGTTTCAACAAAGTCCCGTATAAGGTAATATACCATTCTGCCGTTAGCGGTGAAACTTGGGTGAAATATGGTGGACACTCCAAGGAAGGTTTCTGGCTTAGTAAATACATTTCACAGTAGGTAGAACACGAGTAGATTCGACAAATGAACGACGACACGCGGAGCGTTTCAATACACTCCCCTATGTCTTCATATCCCATTAGTCCGATAACGATGAAACTTGGGTGAGATGTTGTGGACACTTACGTGACGGTTTCTAACTTAGTAAATACATTTTACAGTAGGTATCGCACGAGTAGATTCAACAAATGAGTAACGGGGCACGAATCGTTTAAACAAAATCCGGTATGCGTTCATATACTATTCATCTGATTGCGATGATCCATTGATCAGTTATTGTGTACACGCCAGGGAAGGGTTTCGACTTAGTAAATCCATTTCACAATAAGTAGCGCAAGAGTTGATGCAACAAATGGGTGCCGACGCGCGAAGTGTTTCAACAAAATCCCCTATTGGGTTCATATAACCTCCTTCGATTGCGATGAAACCTTGATGAGTTATTGTGTACACGTCAGGGAAGGGCTTCGACTTAGTAATACATTTCTCAATAGGTAGCGCACGAGTAGATTCAACAAATGACTGACAGCGCACGAATCGTTTAAACAAAACCCCGTATACGTGCATATGCCATTCATCCGATTGCAATGAATCATTGATGAGTGATTGTGTACACGCCAGGGAAGGGTTTCGACTTAGTAAATCCATTTAACAATAGGTAGCGCACGAGTAAATGCAACAAATGGGTGACGACGCGCGAAGCGTTTTAACAAAATCCCCTATGCGTTCAAATAACCTTCTTCGATTGTGATGAAACCTTGATGAGTTATTGTGTACACGCAAGGGTAGGGTTTCGACTTAGTAAATCCATTTCTCAATAGGTAGCGTACGAGTAGATTCAACAAATGAGTGACAGCGCACGAATCGTTCAAACAAAATCCCGTATACGTTCATATGCCATTCATCCGATTGCGATGAAACTTTTGAAAGTTGTTGTGCACGCTCCCACGAATGGTTCTAAATTAGAAAATCCATTTTACGATAGCTTAGAGACAGTTAACGGAAATTGAAAAACATGTTGTGTATCCAAAAGCACTTCAAGAAACAGAATTTCAACGCCAACAATTTCTTTGATTGGCATTGCAAAGCATGCCGGGTACAGCTTGTCTATATATATAAAAATCAATGTTACGTGATAGTTTGTCTGTGGGTATGTATGCCTCCTATGCGTTCATATACCATTCATCCGATAGTGATGAAACTTGGCTGAGATGTGTGCACTCCAGGGAAGGTTTCGGGCTTAGTAAATCCCTTTAAAAATAGGTAGAGCACGAGTAGAATCAACAAATGAGCGACGACGCGCGAAGCTTTTCAATAAAGTCCCATATAATTTCATATACCATTCATCCGATAGTGATGACACTAGGGTGAGCTGTTGTGTACACTCCAGGGAAGGTTTCTGGCTTAGTACATCCATTTTACAATAGGTAGCGCAGCAGTAGATTCAACAAATGAGCGATGACACGCGCAGCGTTTCAAAACAGTCCCGTATAAGGTCATATACTATTCGTCTGACAGTGATAAATGTTTGGTGAATTGTTGTGTACACTCCAGGAAAGGTTTCTGGCTTAGTTAATCCATTTTACAATACGAAGCGCACGTTTAGATTCAACAAATGAGTGACTACGCGCGAAGCGTTTCGACTACGTCCCGTATACGTTCACATACCATTCTTCCGATTGCGATGAAACTTGGGTGAGATGTTGTGTACACTCCAGGGAAGGTTTCTGTCTGAGTACATCCATATTAAAATAAGTAGCTCAAGAGTAAAATCAACAAATGAGCAACGACACGCGAAGCGATTCAAGCAAGTCCCGTATGCATTCATATACCATTTGTCCGATAGCTATGAAACTTGGGTGAGATGTTGTGTACACTTCATGGAAGGTTTCTGGCTTAGTAAATCCACTATACAACAGGCAGCGCATAAGTAGATTCAACAAATGAGGGACGACGCGCGAAGCGTTTCAACAAAGTCCCGTATAAGGTAATATACCATTCTGCCGTTAGCGGTGAAACTTGGGTGAAATATGGTGGACACTCCAAGGAAGGTTTCTGGCTTAGTAAATACATTTCACAGTAGGTAGAACACGAGTAGATTCGACAAATGAACGACGACACGCGGAGCGTTTCAATACACTCCCCTATGTCTTCATATCCCATTAGTCCGATAACGATGAAACTTGGGTGAGATGTTGTGGACACTTACGTGACGGTTTCTAACTTAGTAAAACATTTTACAGTAGGTATCGCACGAGTAGATTCAACAAATGAGTGACGGGGCACGAATCGATTAAACAAAATCCGGTATGCGTTCATATACCATTCATCCGATAGCGAGGAAACTAGGCTGAGATTTTGTGTGCACTCCAGGGAAGGTTTCTAGCTTAGTAAATCCCTTTAAAAATAGGTAGAGCATGAGTAGAATCAACAAATGAGCGACGACGCGTGAAGCGTTTCAATCAAGTCCCATATAATGTCATATACCATTCATCCGATAGCGATGAAACTTGGGTGAGATGTTGTGTACACTCCAGGGAAGGTTTCTGGCTTAGTACATACATTTTACAATAGGAAGCGCACCAGTAGATTCAACAAATGAGCGATGACACGCGAAGCGTTTCAACAAAGTCCCGTATAAAGTCATATACCATTCGTCTGATAGTGATAAATGTTTGGTGAATTGTTGTGTACACTCCAGGAAAGGTTTCTGGCTAAGTAAATCCATTTTACAATACGAAGCGCACGTTTATCTTCAACAAATGAGTGACTACGCGCGAAGCGTTTCGACAACGTCCCGTATACGTTCACATACCATTCATCCGATTGCGATGAAACTTGGGTGAGATGTTGTGTACACTCCAAGGAAGGTTTCTGGCTGAGTACATCCATATTACAATATGTAGCGCAAGAGTAGAATCAACAAATGAGCGACGACACGCGAAGTGATTCAACCAAGTCCCGTATGCATTCATGTACCATTCGTCCATAGCTATGAAACTTGGGTGAGATGATGTGTACACGTCATGGAAAATTTCTGGCATAGTAAATCCACTATACAATATGCAGCGCACAAGTTGATTCAACAAATGAGGGACGACGCGCGAAGCGTTTCAACAAAGTCCCGTATAAGGTCATATACCATTCTGCCGTTAGCGGTGAAACTTGGGTGAAATATGGTGGACACTCCAAGGTAGGTTTCTGGCTTAGTAAATACATTTCACATTAGGTAGCACACGAGTAGATTCGACAAATGAACGACGACACGCGGAGCGTTTTAATTCAGTCCCCTATGTCTTCATATCCCATTAGTCCGATAGCGATGAAACTTGGGTGAGATGTTGTGGACACTTACGTGACGGTTTCTAACTTAGTAAATACATTTTACAGTAGGTAGCGCACGAGTAGATTCAACAAATGAGTGACGGAGCACGAATCGTTTAAACAAAATCAGGTATGCGTTCATATACTATTCATCCGATTGCGATGAAACATTGATCAGTTATTGTGTACCCACCAGGGAAGGGGACTTAGTAAATCCATTTCACAATAAGTAGCGCAAGAGTAGATGCAACAATTGGGTGACGACACGCGAAGCGTTTCAACAAAATCCCCTATGCGTTCAAATAACCTTCTTCGATTGTGATGAAACCCTGATGAGTTATTGTGTACACGCCAGGGTAGGGTTTCGACTTAGAAAATCCATTTCTCAATTGGTAGCGTATGAGTAGATTCAACAATTGAGTGACAGCGCACGAATCGTTCAAACAAAATCCCGTATACGTTCATATGCCATTCATCCGATTGCGATGAATCATTGATGAGTTATTGTGTACACGCCAGGGAAGGGTTTCGACTTAGTAAATCCATTTCACAATAGGTAGCGCACGAGTATATGCAACAAATTGGTGACGACGCACGAAGCGTTTTAACAAAATCCCCTATGCGTTCAAATAACCTTCTTCGATTGTGATGAAACCCTGATGAGTTATTTTGTACACGCCAGGGTAGGGTTTCGACTTAGAAAATCCATTTCTCAATTGGTAGCGTATGAGTAGATTCAACAATTGAGTGACAGCACACGAATCGTTCAAACAAAATCCCGTATACGTTCATATGCCATTCATCCGATTGCGATGAAACTTTTGAAAGTTGTTGTTCACGCTCCCACGTATGGTTCTAAATTAGAAAATGCATTTTACGATAGCTTAGAGGCAGTTAACGGAAATTGAAAAACATGTTGCGTATCCAAAAGCACTTCAAGAAACAGAATTTCAACGCCAACAATTTCTTTGATTGGCATTGAAACGCATGCCGGGTACAGCTTGTCTATATATATAAATATCAATGTTACGTGATAGTTTGTCTGTCTGTGGGTCTGTGTGTATGTCTCCTATGCGTTCATATACCATTCGTCCGATTGCGATGAAACTTGGGTGAGATGTTGAGTACACTTCAAGGAAGGTTTCAGACTTAGTAAAGCCATTTTACAATAGGTAGCGCACGCGTAGATTCAATAAATGAGCGACGATGCACGAAGCTTTTCAACAAAGTCCCGTATGTGTTCATATACCATTCGTCCGATAGCGATGAAACTCGGGTGAGATGTTGTGTTCAATTACGTGAAGGTTTCAATATTAGTGAATACATTTCAGAGTAGATAGCGCACGAGTAGTTTCAACAAATGAGCGACGACACGCAAAGCGTTTCAACAAAGTCCCGTATGCATTCATATACCATTCGTCCGATAGCTATGAAACTTGCGTAAAATGTTGTGTACACTGCAGGGAAATTTTCTGGCTTAGTACATCCACTTTACAATAGGCAGCGCACGATTAGATTCAACAAATGAGCTACGACGCGCGAAGCATTTCAACAAAGTCACGTTTGCGTTCATATACCATTCGTCCGATAGCGATGAAACTAGGCTGAGATTTTGTGTGCACTCCAGGGAAGGTTTCTAGCTTAGTAAATCCCTTTAAAAATAGGTAGAGCACGAGTAGAATCAACAAATGAGCAACGGCGCGCGAAGCGTTTCAACAAAGTCCCATTTAATTTCTTATACCATTCATCCGATAGCGATGAAACTTGGGTGAGATGCTGTGTACACTCCAGGGAAGGTTTCTGGCTTAGTACATACATTTTACAATAGGTAGCGCACCAGTAGATTCAACAAATGAGCGATGACACGCGAAGCGTTTCAACAAAGTCCCGTATAAAGTCATATACCATTCGTCTGATAGTGATAAATGTTTGGTGAATTGTTGTGTACACTCCAGGAAAGGTTTCTGGCTAAGTAAATCCATTTTACAATACGAAGCGCACGTTTATGTTCAACAAATGAGTGACTACGCGCGAAGCGTTTCGACAACGTCCCGTATACGTTCACATACCATTCATCCGATTGCGATGAAACTTGGGTGAGATGTTGTGTACACTCCAGGGAAGGTTTCTGGCTGAGTACATCCATATTACAATATGTAGCGCAAGAGTAGAATCAACAAATGAGCGACGACACGCGAAGCGTTTCAACCAAGTCCCGTATGCATACATGTACCATTCGTCCGTACCTATGAAACTTGGGTGAGATGTTGTGTACACGTCATGGAAAATTTCTGGCTTAGTAAATCCCCTATACAATATGCAGCGCACAATTTGATTCAACAAATGAGGGACGACGCGCGAAGCGTTTCAACAAAGTCCCGTATAAGGTCATATACCATTCTGCCGTTAGCGGTGAAACTTGGGTGAAATATGGTTGACACTCCAAGGAAGGATTCTGGGTTAGTAAATACATTTCACAGTAGGTAGCACACGAGTAGATTCGACAAATGAACGACGATAGCGATGAAACTTGGGTGAGATGTTGTGGACACTTACGTGACGGTTTCTAACTTAGTAAATACATTTTACAGTAGGTAGCACACGAGTAGATTCAACAATGAGTGACAGAGTGCGAATCGTTTAAACAAAATCAGGTATGCGTTCATATACTATTCATCCGATTGCGATGAAACATTGATCAGTTATTTTGTACCCGCCAGGGAAGGGGACTTAGTAAATCCATTTCACAATAAGTAGCGCAAGAGTAGATGCAACAAATAGGTGACGACGCGCGAAGCGTTTCAACAAAATTCCCTATTGCGTTCATATAACATTCTTCGATTGCGATGAAACCTTGATGAGTTATTGTGTACACGCCAGGGAAGGGCTTCGACTTAGTAATACATTCCTCAATAGGTAGCGCACGAGTAGATTCAACAAATGAGTGACAGCGCACGAATCGTTTAAACAAAAACCCCTATACGTGCATATACCATTCATCCGATTGCGATGAATCATTGATGAGTCATTGTGTACACGCCAGGGAAGGGTTTCGACTTAGTAAATCCATTTCACAATAGGTAGCGTACGATTAGATTCAACAAATGAGTGACAGCGACGAAACTTTTTGAAAGTTGTTGTGCACGCTCCCTCGAATGGTTCTAAATTAGAAAATCCATTTTATGATAGCTTAGAGGCAGTTAACATGTTGTGTATCCAAAATCACTTCAAGAAACTGAATTTCAACGCCAACACTTTCTTTGATTGGCATTGCAACGCATGCCGGGTACAGCTTGTATATATATAAAAATCAATATTACGTGATAGTTTGTCTGTGGGTATGTCTCCTATGCGCTCATATACCATTCATCCGATTGCGATGAAACTTGGATGAGATGTTGAGTACACTCCAAGGAAGGTTTCTGGCTGAGAAAAGCCATTTTACAATTGGTAGCGCATGAGTAGATTCAACAAATGAGCGACGACGCGCGAAGCATTTGGACCACGTCCCGTATTCTTTCGTACACCATTCATCCGATTGCGATGAAACTTATGTGAGATATTGTGTACACTCCAGGGAAGGTTTCTGACTTAGTAAATCCATATTACAATAGGTAGCGCACGAGTAGATTAAACAAATGAGCGACGAAACGCGAAGTGTTTCAACAAAGTCCCGTATGCATTCATATACCATTCGTCCGATAGCTCTGAAACATGGGCGAGATGTTGTGTACACTTCAGAGTAGTTTTTTGGCTTAGTAAATCAACTTTACAATAGACAGCGCAAGGTAAATTCAACAAATGAGCATCGACGCGCGAAGCGTTTCAACAAAGTCCCGTATGCATACATATACCATTCATCCGATAGCAATGAAACTTGGGTGAGATGTTCTGGACACTAACGTGAAGGTTTCTAACTTAGTGAATACATTTCACCGTAGGTAGCGCACGAGTAGGTTCAACAAATGAGTAATGACACGCGTAGCGTTTCAAAATAGTCCCGTATGCATTCATATACCATTCATCCAATAGCAATGAAACTTGGGTGAGATGTTATGTACACTTCAGGGAAGGTTTCTTTCTTAGTAAATCTACTTTACAATAAGCAGCTCACGAGTAGATGCAACAAATGAGGGACGACGCGCGAAGTGTGTCAACAAACTCCCATATGTGTTCATATACCATTGGTCCGATAGCGATGAAATTTGGGTGAGATGTTGTGTGCACTTCAGGGAATATTTCTGGCTTAGTAAATCCATTATACAATAGGTAGCGCACGAGGAGATATAACAAATGAACGACGATGCGCGAAGCGTTTCAATAAAATCCCGTATGCTTTAAGATACCATTAGTCTAATAGCGATGGAACTTGGGTGAGATGTTGTGTTCACTCCAATGAAGATTTCAAGCTTAGTAAATCCATTATACAATAGGTAGCACACGAGAAGATTCAACAAATGGGTGACGACGCTCGAAGCATTTCAACAAAGACCCGTATGCGTTCATATACCATTCGTCCGATAGTGATGTAACTTTTGTGAATTGTTGTGTACCCTCCAGGAAATCTTTCCGGCTTAGTGAATCCATTTTACAATAGGGAGCGCACAAGTAGATTTAACAAATGAGGGATGGCACGTGAATTGTTTTAACCAAGTCCCGTAAGTTATGCCTTAATATACCATTCATCCGATTGCGATGAAAATTTGGTGAATCGTTGAGTACACTCCATGGAAGGTTTCAGGCTTAGTAAATCCATTTTACAATAGGTAGCGCACGTGTAGATTCAACAAATGAGTGACGGCGAGCGAATCGTTTAAACAAAATCTCGAATGCGTTCATATGCCGTTAATCTGATTGCGATGAAACTTTGACGAGATATTGTGTACACGCTAGGGTACATTTTTGACTTAGTAAATCCATTTCACAATAGGTAGCGCACGAGTGGATACAACAAATGAGTGACGACGCGCGAAACGTTTCAACAAAATCCCGTACGCGTTCATAAAACATTCAGCAATTGCGATGAGACTGATGAGTTGTTGTGTATAGTTAGTAAATCCATTTCACAGTACTGTAGGTAGCACACGAGTAGATTTAACAAATGAGTAACAGCGCACGTATCGTTTAATCAAAATCCCGCATGCGATCATGTGCCATTCATCAGATTGCGATGAAACTTTGGTGAGTTGTTGTGCAAGCTCCCACGAATGTTTCTAAATTAGTAAATCCATTTTATGATAGCTTAGAGGTAGTTTACGGAAATTGAAAAAATGTGTGTATCGGAAAGCACTTCAAGCGGAAAAATTGCAAGGCCAACACTTTCTTTGATTGGCATTGCAACGCATGCCGGGTACAGCTTGTGCAACATAAATATGATGCTCCAAACGCAATTGCGTCCTGAGTTATTGATTTTGAAGTTTTAATAGTATGCTCAGCCACCATCTTGAATATGGTCAAGCTGTTGGCCTCTCACCGTGGTCGACCGGGTTTGACTCCCGGTCAATGCATGTGAGATTTTCAAAGTGAAATGCCATGTCCTGTGGTTCAGATTCCACGTAAAAAGGAGGTCCCTTGGTTCATGATTGCATGATTAACGGTCACATAAAACTAAAAGATTCCTTCCTTTTAACATATAGCGGGGGTGTTCTTTTGCCTTTGGCATACAAAAGCCATACGGTTCTACATTAATGCTAATCTGAATACTGTATTTATAAAAACATACACTTATTTCGTTGTATATTTTATAATTACAAGATGGCCGCTGCGCGCTAAATTCAGAGCCATAATGAATATTGGTAGCGAGGTACTCCTATATCACCAAATTTCGCGTTAATTGAGCTATTATATTGTGAGTTAATAGTCTTCGAGTTTTAAGAATGCACCCAACCACCACCATGAAAGTGTAGAGCCGCTTTCTTTTGACTTGGTCATAGGAATGCACTTAAGGTTCTACATTACTGCATAGTTTCATTGTTGTATCTTAAAAATACTTTGATTTATTCTTTAACATATTCTATGTTTTCAACATGGCCGCCTCACGTGGTATTCAGTGTGTTATTCCTATGGATTATTTCAGCAAGGTCTCCTATATGGTACTTCTTTCTTACTAAATTTCGCTTCAATTGCGCATTTACATTCTGAATGATTCACTATTACGTATTAATATTAGACCTACGCACGGCCACCATCTTGACAATTTAAAGTCACTGTTATTCTCCTTAGAACATATGATACTCCATAATGGGTTCTACCAAACCACTAATTTTCGTAATTGTAGTTCTAAAACATAGAAAGTAATTTATTTTTAAATTTGAAACTCCAGGATGGCCACTGCGCCCCTATATTCAGCGTAATAAATTTATCACTAACTCTACTGATGCCTAATATACAATAATCATTTTCTATGAAGTTTCGCTTGAATTGTGCAATAATGTCCCGAGTTAATAATCCGTATACCTTAATAGTGCGCCTAGGCGCCATCTTGAATCTATGGAGTCACTGATAATTTGCTTTGAGCATACGAAGTGAATTATTAGCCATGTTGTTTTGGTTAAGATGGCGGTGATATAAAACATGACACTGAGGTGTCCTCTGCTAGTGCTACCTCTGTATCTGATTTGGTTCAATTTGGTTTCGTGATGTTTGAATTGATAGGGGGTGGGGGCAGACATACACACCCACTCTCACACATACAGACACACACACTTTTGCCCGTGTAGGTCTCATAAGTCTACTTTCATCTTTTGGAAAAATCGAAAGTAGGCTAAACATGATATTGGTATTCTCATTTTCTTACATTCATCCATCATCTTCCATAAGTTAATGTGATATTATTATATTGTATTGAACCCTTCAGAATAGCAGTGTTTTATGCAAGAATCTTGATCAAGGGGTCGCGCTCAGTTCATAGTGTGATGTTTACGTCCGCCAAACAACATGCTCTACTGAGGCAAGGGTCATAGGATTAAAACTGTAATTAAGAAAGTAAGGAGACAAGACATAAGATAATAACATGATTTAATAACTAATTGTGCATAAAAGAAAATAAACAAACAATAATAAAAATATATCCTCCCTGAATTTTTCCCTGACAGGAATATCTAACACTTTGAGGAGTCAGACGGATCTCCCCCTTTATAATAAAATGTGGATCCTAGTTCCACTACCTTGCATTTGGATTTATGTACGCGTGATGACTAACTACGAGAAATGAGTACTTGGATGTCCGTTCGTTTACAACGGGTTAACAGCCACGGTGCTCAGGAACAATCATCGCGTAAATCAACGTTTATGGATATGGGCATGACACTAATAAAAACCCTTAAAAATCTAATGCTGACACACACACCACAAATCTACTATTTACAGGAATCTCTCTGAAACCCTCATTAGCGCGATGACGCACTTAACAACGTGAGCTGCCACCCTGGCCAATTGCTCAATACACACAAGAAAAGACAGCCTTGCACGTGACTCACGGGTCACAGAAATGGAATGTAAACATGGAATAAAACTAACAACAACAAAAGCCTGACCGGCTAAGATTACTTTATATGAACAAAACTGCATGTTAAGGAAACGCTTCGGAGATTATCGTGATTCGTAGGCAACTCCCATTTATTTAAACAATTTTTACCATTGATCAGTTCTTAATTTATTTTCAAGTAATTAGGGAGCCAAACGAGCATTCCTCACTAATGACCTTGCTTGCAACGTTCAGTCAGCCTTGTGAAACATCTCCCCCTTTCCTCAATACGTGTCATGGCCCACTCCAGTGTATATAAATAACTGACCAGCTGTGCCTTTATCTCAAGGAATCAACAGTAACAAAAATCTCAACCATCTCAACATATGGTCAGACAATAATCACATATCCACAATTGCCCTCGCAAGGATACAATATGGACCTGGTACCAAGCTGACAGAAATCAGTCTAAGCTGAAATTCCCGCTTGTAATACCACAAAAATGCACACATACACACATCTGGGACTGACATGACGCCTTTCACACAGGTCTGCTGAATAGGTGCTCGCAAACATTTAAGACAATATTTAAAACCTACGATAGAGCTGATTACTCTTCGTCACAAATTACATTGCTCCAACGGCAATAATCACACTGAATCTGATCAATAATAAATCTTAAACAATTTTAATTACCCTCCAATCTACTGTATAATTTTATTAATTCAGTCCTACTTCTGAAACACAACATATCTCCGAGAGACGCTTTTAACCGCATTGCGTAACATATGCAAACACGGCCGTTCACATAGCTACGTTAGTTAACACAACACAAAAACAAGAACCTTCCACTAACAACATTCGTGCGAGCTGCTTCCATACAAAGGTGTGTCAGACCAAAACTAAATATACTACGTTAATCACACAAGCAAAGTATTTACAAAAATATGTCCCATAAACCATAAGTTAATTTATCAATAATAAAGAATATTATTTTGTACTCATCTCTCTTGCAGTCACCCGTCAAAGAACATCAGCTGCCATCTCCCAACTGAATGGTTCTTATCTCATCTCAGCCATCTGGACGGAGTGTTGTGAATTCCAAACTTCTTCTGTAGTAGTCGATGTCATCTCTGGCGCTGATTCAAAAATTAGATTATTATACACTTGATATCTGACTACTAAATTCGCCGTTCAGGTACTACTTTCCCTGTAACAGTTTGTTGGCGAATTATCGACGATACTGCCCCTACAAATATAGTACTGTGACTATCTATCACTGAATTTAACACTTTACAATAATTTCTGTGTCCTCATGACACGCAAAAATATAACAGTCTACGTCCTTAGACGCGCATAATAATAGTCAAACGTTCCGTCCTCAGACGAACAGAGTAAAAGTCTTATGTCTTCGACACACAAAATAAAAGTCAATGTTTTGGCTCTTCACGCCACTTATAAATGAACTGGCCCTAGGTCTTGATGGGGGGGGGGGGAATTTATGTAAAAATTTCTCGAAATAATTGTGGTACAGGAATGAAATAAATATCACTGAACTCGTAACATTGCACAGGTCAAGAATATGCCCATTAATCCTAGAATCGATCGTAGAGATTTTGTCTAGGCGATTTCCCGCGTGAATGCTAGCCATCGTGTACCCAAGCCATACTTGCCGCGCTTGTAGGCATTCTTTTCTCATTGGTTCCACATTTTCTGTAACTTGGCGGTTTTTAGCAGATCATGGCGTCGTAGGAGTGTCTATTTTCTTCATCAGCCATTCACGTTACTGCATCATGTTTCTTCTAGGCGCGAATATCACAATGAACATACCAGAACCATGTCTCACTGCGCGTCGCTTCTATTTTGAGGTAGCCAACACCTGTCCTTCTGATACATAGCTATGCTATTTCTTTTCACAGCTAAAGTATTTAGCCTTTTGTTAAACTGCAGCAGGTATGTCCCTACTGTCTCCAACAAATGCTTGAAATTTCCTCATCACTGTCTGGCTACTTTCATGACGCTGGTGGAAATATTTATTAATTGAAGAAATAAAACGTAGAATCATTTATCCAACAGAGGATAAAGGGTTCAGTATGTAAATGTCCAAGTAAAAGCGTAATATGCTAGGCATAATCGGGTTTCTTCTATGTATTGGAAACTTAATAGAGTGGGGGTCCAGGCGAGGACACCAAGAGCCCGCTGATGAGCCAGCTTGGTGTCGTAGGAGAAACCTCACACATGACATGGTACAAACATTGGAAATAATTGCTGAGTTTTAATTCACTGGCCGTAAAAGCCAATGTGCCATCTTTTTCAATAGAGTTCGTTGACTGTAACTTAGCACGTTTTTGACAGCTAAAGTTGCCTACGTTTATAAGGAAAGACTCAACTTATAACCTGTAGTCCATAACAAATATATACATGCTTTAATCACATGCAAGTTTCTTCAAGTTATATTTTCGCTTGTCCCAGTAATTGGGAATGTATTGGGAACATATTCTGTCGGCCAGACTGAAGAACCATGTGCTCGTGGCATGGGTGTGCGGATGGTAATGGACGCTTTACCGTTTTCATCCGTCTGTGCAAATAATGTGATGATTATCTTAAATTACAATAATTATAATTGAGAATATTGCGCAGAGTCATCTGAAAGTATTATTTTAATTTGAACGCGTGTTCACTTTTCGAATAAATATGTAGTGGTTATCTTAAATGTTGAGTAAATATAGGCCTATAGCCTGAGCAGGCAGCGGAAATTTTTGTTTTGACTACCAAGTCGGAAGCAGATACGGAATTTCTCGTTCAAGATATTCATTTTATTTCTCTCTTTGAAGGTAAATGTGTTGTTCGTTCTTCCTGTTTTGCTTTATAGGTCATTATAATTATAATTATTATTATTATTATTATTATTATTATTATTATTATTATTATTATTATTATTATTATTATGTTTTGGTCATCTAAGGGCCACGAGGCTCGCTTTATCTCTTTACATGGGTCTTCTGTTTCTTCTTAGCCCAGAAGGCTTTCATTTTCTGACTATGAGCAGACTTCCTCTCCTCTGTCTACTGTGGTCTTCCTGCTGGTAACGGATACTGTGAATACCCCTTGAAGAATGAGCTGACAGAATTTAGTCCGATCATGTGTGGTGTCGGGAGAAATTTGAAGCTGCTCCAGGTCTGATTTCACTGTGGTGATCCATTTGTTCTTGGGGGCTTTGACTCTACCTGACGTGGTGAAGATCCTGTTCGTGAGTCTGCAGGGGTTCATGTGGGTTAGATGACCATAAAATGTTAGTCGCCTTCTCCTCATCGATCTGATTATGTCCTCTTGGAGATGGTAGAGCTCACTGTTGTGTCTGATCCTACAGGTACCATCCATGTCTCGTATTGGCCCTAGTATTCTCTTTAGGATTTTTCGTTCCTTGAGCTCACGCCTTCCTGTCCAGCAAGAGGAATTCAGTGGCATAGAGTGCGGAGGGCCTTACTACTGAGTTATGTTTGAGCTTAAGATTCTTGGAATGGTACTTGGAGATGTAAATGCTCTTGCATGAGTGATATACCCTCTTCAACTTGCCACACCTGATATCTATAGCCAAGTTCTCGCTTTCGTTTGTTGAAATCTACGCTCCTAAATACTTTACTGCGGGTATCTTACGAATGGTTGTGCCGTCTAGTGGAATTATGCATGGGGCTTCCGTAATATGAGTCATAAACTCTGTTTTTTTGTATGCTGACCCTTAAAATTACCTTGGCTGCTATGTTGGACAGACTCTGTAGTTGATAAGTAGCTTCCTCTATATTGTTAGATGAGAAGACAAGGTCATCTGCAAAAGCTAAACAGGATACATTGAGGTTATCTTTCTTATAGCCAATCTGTATTCCAGTTCCCGATGTTAGTGTGCGAGACCATTCCCTGATAATCTTCTCCGGTACGCAGTTGAATCTTTACTTAGTATAAAACGAAGTCCCCGATTCTTGGATGTCACGGGTAATCTCGAGAACCACTGGATGGATTTTGATGCGGTTTTCACCATTCTATAAAGGATATCTCGAGGAAGGTTTCTGTACAAAATAATTAATTAATTTATGATCAAAGGAAGCCAAGCAGTACCGATTTCAGTGAAAAAGTCGAAAAAACCTGGCGTCCGTGCGCATTTAAGCTTACACTGGGTAAACCGTTAAAAATATCTGTACTATGAGCGTAAGAATAGTTCAGCATAAAAATTCTACAAAAAAGTCTGCGAGAGCATATTTCTAACTTCAATACATCGCCCACTATAAGTGTTTTTACGTTTTCATTTCTGCCAACAATCTCCATTCAATTACTGAGGCGACAGTTTACGAGCTAGCTAGGGGCGAGCCTATCACCCCAGTTACAGCCTAACTAGCGGGCGAGACTATTACCCCAGATACAGCCAGCAGCAAACTGTTGAGTCGTGTTGAGTTAAGACTTCAGAGAAGAGTGGTTGTGTTTGGAGATTCTCTGGAAGTGCAACTCGGGTTTTCTTCATTTCGCCTGTGAACTTTTCGTTCCGCAAAATACAGCCAAGTTAAGATTGGACGGAAGGGGGATTTGTGTTTCATGCACCTAGCCATTCTTAAATTACGTCTGACACGAATTCGTTGCACATGAATCTCCATGATAATATAATTAATAGTCCAGTCTGTGATTCTAACCCATCATGCCGTGACGTAAAACGGATAGGCGGGAAGGAGTCTGAATTTGTGGAAGGGGGCTCATGGGGGCTCTTAGGTGGTAGTTCATTGACATCGAATAAAAAGCGCTTATCATAAATGTTCCCGGGCGAAGCCGGGACGAGTTGCTAGTAGTAGCCTATATAAGAGAGGTCATCACCTTGTCGAACTCCGGTTTGAATGGCAAAGCTCTCAGAGAGCTTACCTCGAAACATGACTCTGGAAGTCGTGTTACTCTAAGTGGCCTGAACTAGTCTTTTCATCTAAGCCCAATTCTCTTAGGTTTAAGATCTGCGTTTGCCGGTCAACCGAATCATAAGCCTTTTGAAAGTCCAGGAAGATGACTACCCAGTGATGTCCGCCGCGACTCCTGTATGAAAGGATGTCCTTGAGATTTTGTATTTGCTCCGTGCATGATCTACTAGCTCGAAAGTTAGCCTGACATTCACCTAGTTGGGAGTCAAGTTGGGTGGTAACTAGTTAACAGAGCTCTAGAGAAAATCTTATAGGTGACAGATAATAGAGATATGCCTCTGTAGGTGTCGAGGTCGGTCTTATTAACTTATCCTTTCTGTGAAGAGAATGGATCACAGCTGAGGTCCATTCATCCTTCTGGTAAATTTGCAGTGGCCCATACGTCTTGTATAATCTGATGGATACTCAGTACAGACTGTTCATCCGAATGTTTCCACATCTCCGCTACTATGCCATCTTCACCTGAGGCCTTGTTGTTCCTAAGGTTCCTGTAATTCTTCCTAAGTTGGCGGGAAGGAGTCTGAATTTGTGGAAGGGGGCTCATGGAAAGTTATTTAGGTTCTTTAACATCGAGGAGCATTTGGAAGTACTCTGCGAGGGTACAAATACAGTCTCCGGTATTTAACTGAAGCTTCCCAACAGGTCCACGAAGATGAAGAGTAGGGGCTGTATATGGCGTAATCTGCTTCTTGAGTCCGATATAGTGGTCTCTCGATTTGTTCTTCTGGAAGTCCTCCTCTACCGGCTTTATTAGGGAACTGGTGTACGTTCTCTTGGTATTGCGGATAATGTTCGCAGTTATTCTCCTTTGAGTAAAAAGTAGCCTGGTAGTTAGGTTCATCTTTACGCTGATTCCACTTCACCCGGGCGTTGCGTCTTTCGTCAATAGTCTGATCACATTCTATGGCCCACCAGGGATGCTTACCTTTGTTGGGTGAGTCAGGAATGGTTTCTTCCGCAGCATCCAGCAGAGCTCTTTGTAGGTTGGGTTATCCTTGTTTTTTGTGTTTTTCCTTAGGGTAGTCTGGAAAGTGCAGTCCTCATCATTCAGTCATAAAATGTTAAAATTTGGAATCTTAGATATTTTTTGTGTGTTAGATTATCTCCTGAATGGTTGCAGATTGGTCTTTACTAGTGAGAGATAATGGTCAGAGTCTAGGTTAGCTCCTCTCAGGACCTGTACATTTTGTATCTCTCTGTGGTACCTCTTGTCTAGAGCCACATAGTCTATCTACAATTCACGCAGCATGGGATTTGGAACCCTCCAAGTCTTGGACTACCTAGGTAGATGTGTGAATTCTGTTTTTAAGAACCATGTGATATCTCTCACAAAGGTCAATAAGACGCTCTCCATTCCTGCCGGTCCTCTTATGGGCTTGATAGTAGCCAACTATTCGGTGATATTTCCGCTCTTTGCCAACTTGTGCATTGAAATCACCCACGAGCATAATAGTGTGGTGTTGTATTTTGTCAAGGGTTTCTTCGAGAATGCTCCAGTCGTGTTCAACCAAATCTACGTTTATCCTGTCAGTGTCATTTGTAGGTGCATAAAATTGCACTATAGTATACGCTTTGTTGCGAAACCGTAAGGAAAACGAGGAGTTCTTACCATTAGGTGAAGTGAAACCTATCATGTGATCGACCATCCTTTTATGTACAGCAAAATCAGTGCCAAGGTGTGAAACTGTCTTCACCAATCTGATGCCTGGTTTGTCTGTATAGATCCTGTATCCGGTGGATTCTGTCGTATCTTCGTCCGTGAATCGAGTCACTTGTAATGCCGCTATCTGCATATTATTATACTTGTCTAGCACATTCAGATATGCTTAAGATAGCCTACTTTTAGCAAGGAGTTGATATTGATTGTAGCTAGGTAGGTAATATTCTTTGGTTCAACCGTTGTTGTGTAAATGGTGGAACACATGTAAGTTTAGGCTCCCCAGATTCCAAATGCCTATTTGCCCCATCATACGTGGGGGTGGATTGGGTACCACTTGAAGTAATCACTCTATTATTAGAGCCCTTCATGCTGAGTCCTACGAGTCACCTTAATAGGTGAAGGATCATTCACTGTCAAGGTTGTTAATCCTGAAGTTTACAATACCAGCCACTCCTAACATGGAGAACAGACACTGCTGAAAATAGTTCTTCCACCTGATGCCTGGTTTGTCTTCATAGATCCTGTATCCGGTGGATTCTACCGTATCTTCGTCCGTTAACCAAGTCTCTTGCAATGCCGCTTCCACACTCTCAGTTTTCATTCGCCATTGACCGCTCTTCCCCTCCTCCTTTGTCAACCGGGCTTGGGACCGGCTATGGCGGAGTTATTATTATTATTATTATTATTATTATTATTATTATTATTATTATTATTAAACTAGATTAATGTATATACGAGGGCTGTTTTTAATGTAAGGGCCCGATAAGAACAGAAAGTAAGAAAGCTAATTGCCCCGATAGGCGGGATTTCAAATTATAGGGGGCTAGACTATTTGAAAAAAAGTCCTCTAGGCACGCCGGAAGGCGGAGGTAGATTTCACCGGACAAACTTGGGGATAGGCGAAAATAGGCAGAATATGCAGGTTTTCGTAGAAGGATCAGACCTCATTTATTGCGAGAAAGTATTTTATAATTGGAGATTAATTAACTTTGTTTTTCGTCATTTTATGCATATTTTAAACATTTTATTGTCTTATGATGACGGTAACCTTCTTGTCATTTGGAGTCCATTTTTAGCCTACTTTCGATTTTTGCAAAAAATGAAAGTAGACTTATGAGATCAACACAGGGCGAAAAAAAGTGTGTCTGTCTGTGTGTGTGTATGTGTGTGGTCTCTGTGTGTGTGTGTGAGTGTGTGTACTCTGAATGTCTGTCCCCCCCTATCAATTCGAACACGGTGAACGCGAATTGAACGAAATTTGGTACAAAGGTAGCAATAGCAAAGGACACCTCAGTGTCATGTTTTATATCGCCACCATCTTGACGGAAACGTAATGGCGGCCACACAAATGTTCAAAGCTTGAATCAAATTACGACTAATTTAATCATCCGATCTCTACCAAATTTTTCAACAACATACCTTTATGGGGGGAGCATCCTTTGACCAAACTAATAGGTCATCAGCCTAACAGTTTGCGGATGGCGGCCATCTTCGTGTGTAAATCGATTCCCCCTATTAATTCGAATACGGTGAAACCGAATGGAACGAAATTTGGTACAGACGTAGTAATAGCAGAGGGCACCTCAGTGTCATGTTTTATATCGCCGCCATCTTGACGGAAACGTAATGGCGGCCACACAAATGTTCAAAGCTTAAATCAAATTACGACTAACCTAATCATCCGATCTCTACCAAATTTTGCAAAAACATACCTTTATGGAGGAAGCATTCTCTGACCAAATTAATAGGTCATTAGCCTAATACTTTGCGGATGGCGGCCATCTTTGTGTCAAAATCGATTCCCCATATCAATTCAAACACGGTGACACCGAATTGAATGACATTTTTTACAGAGGTAGCACTAGCAAAGGGCACCTCATATTCATGTTGAATATCCCTAGAGCATGTTGTATTTCAAAAAGCCACTACAACCAACTTTCAATTATACTCCTTGAAAAGGACAAAGAGTTATAACAATACCCATGCATTTAGGAGAAAGTAGGCTATATGTTCTTTACTGAACATCTTGTTATACTTGTGGTCACACTGTCCTTATGCAAGGTTTCGACACTGATGTGTAACTATGTAACGGTCTGTTACTTCTTCACGCAAAATTATATCTCCCGCAGAGATTTTGGTTGGTTCCTCAGTTTAGGGGTTGCGACAACGCGGTCATGTTACCCCGCGTACTTTGGGTGAGTTTAGAATCTGTCTGATAAACGGTGTGAATTGTGATGGCTGTATTAGTCTGTAATTCAGGTAAGGACTGCAGACGGTCAATTTCAAGCAGTAGTTCCTAATGTTGCTACCAGATACTACCGTCATCGATACCTAGCTGTGAACTTGGCTACTAGATGCCACCGCAACCAGCAACTCGCAACGAACGTTGGAACTTCCCCTCCAAAGGAAAGCATAGTGAGGGATTTTTAGCGCTCTTAGAAAATCCGACGACTTTGGCCGGCTTTGAACCTGCGACCTTGGGCGTAGAAGTTCAGCATGCTACCAGTTACGTCACCGAAGCCGCTTCACACTTAGTCAGATGGAAATTTGAATTGATCTCGTGCAAGTGCGTTGTCATGGCAACGTCTGATGACTCATCCCTCATTAATTTAGTAATGTTGCCATGGCAACCACTGATAGCTCTTGGCATTTTCTTATAATTCCGAAATCATTTTTCTCATCCCTTGGCGTAATGGTGGGTCATATCAAAAATTATTTCAGACAAAAGTTTTAGATAATTATTAGGGGAATATTGTCTATTTTGTACGGTTTTGATATTGTGCCTATTAAGAGAGATATGATTAATGTTTCCCGAAAAACCCACTTTTTCCCACCCCTTTGGTCAGTGGTTGGTGCTATAAAAACTCTTCAAACATAAATTTTTGGGCTTTATCCGACACATAGTATGAACTTGGAACGGATTCGATATTTCACATATTAAGAGAGTTATAGCAATTTTTCACTTTTTCAAAAAAAAAAAAAAAAAAAAAAAAAAAAAAGACCCCCATTTTCACCCCGTTCGACCGATTTAGCCCAGTAACGCACTCAACCAAGACATTATAGGTATACATATTCGGTAAAAAATTCAAAGAGATTGGTGCAAAATTACGGCAGTTATCGTGTCCACAAGAAACTGATGTATATATATATATATATATATATATATATATATATATAGGGGAGAGTCGGTCAAAACAGGGTACTTAATAAACAAAGTGGCATTTCTTATGAACTTGTTGTACTAATGTGTTAAATTTTTAAGGACTAGTTGTTTAATATATCTACTTGCAAATGGCAATGAAGAAAATAATTTAAAAGAAAAGCCTAACCGTAAATTGTTTATTTATATAAATGTTTGTCCAGTACCCCGTTTTATCAAACGAGTTGGATAAAACAGGGTACTGGATTTAAAGCGAACATTACAAAATAGAAATACATTTTACAAACATTGAAATTCACTTCATGTACAAAAATCGCATTTATACGGCTCGTCATCTTCATCATCAATGCCGGGACAATGTTCATGAGCCCATTCACCACACTTATAACACTTGACCCAGCCCTCTTCAGACTTCGAAGTAGTGAATAGTTCATAACAAAAGCGGCTTCGGTGGCGTATTTGGTAGCATGCTGAACTGCTGTGCCCAAGATAGCGGATTCAAACCCGGCCGAAGTTGTCAGACTTTTAAGAGTGTTAAAAATCTTTCAGTATGCCTTTCTTCATAGAGGAAGTAAAGCCGGCGGTCCCATGTCATAGATTTACGGCATGTAAAAGATCCTTCCGCAGACTAAACTTATGTGAATCTAAATTGTTCGGTTAGATTTCGTCGGAACGCTCTATCAAAGTCCCAACGTTCACCACTAGGTATCAATGACATCTGGTAGCAAAATTAGAACTACTTAAAACTGAATGGAATTTGTAGCTAACCCTAATGGTGTCCGCTGGAAGCAGCTACAGACTCAGGCGAGACGAATATGTCTCCGGTCCCTCCCGGCACTAAAAGCCATAACTTACGATAAATAAATAAGTTCATTACAATAAATGCAAGCTGCATTATTATTTTCTTAGTCCTCCTCTCATGACGTGTTTCACTCCTGCACTTTTCTAACTTTCTTCGATTTCTGCTTTACGACATTTGTAACGTCAAAAGGGGAGATGTGACTCCATTTGAAGTTTCCTTTTGGGAGTCTTCTCCGTTTTCATAGATGAAGTTAATTCTTCCATGTATGGGGAACTTGTCAGAATAGCTGTCTTTTCTCTTCGCCTATCGGTTATTCTTTCCTTTCATTCAGCTCTCGGCACTGCCTTTATGTCTTTCGGAGAGATTTGGAAAGCTGAAGTCCAAGGCTTAGGCCTAACTGACTGAGAAGACCCTGATGTGGATGGAACAGATGATTTTCCGTATGATGGCTCAGATAGAGATCCCGAAGACCTTTCTCCAATGGTTGGTCTGATAAAACGGGGTACTACCCTGTTCTATCCAACTTAGTGGTACCCTGTTTTATCCAACAACACCATGTTAGGAGCAAGTGGAATTCTACAGCACTTAAACCGGTCATTCGTTTTGAAACACATACAATTATGTACTGCAAACAATGTTTAATTTATATCATCCTTACCTTACAGTGTTCAGAATTGGGTCTTGGATATATAAGCACACAATTTACAAGCGGATATTATAACACAACACTGTAAAAATAGATTTTACCCCTGTGAGAACGCATGTTTGCACCTTAATGATTGCAACTGCTCTAAGAATGAAGGTCATCAAGTGAGAAAGAGGTTAGTATGTTCACCGAAAGATGTCACCACATACCAGACGAGAAAACTATGGTACCCCGTTTCATCAGACTACCCTGTTTTATCAGACTCTCCCTTAAATGAGAGTTTGTCTGTTTTTTCTGAATTTCCACGGAAATTTGCGATATTTGCGCGTTTCAGACTGCTTTATGATGGTTGCGCGCAAAAATAAAATTTTTGTCTGTCTGTCTGTCTGTCTGTTTGTTTGTTTGTTTGTTTGTTTGTTTGTTTGACTGTGGACAATTTTTGTGTCCTTATAACTCGAGAACGGCTGAGTGGATCAACGTAAAATTTGATACAGATATCCTTCAGAGGCACGACACCAATCATTGATGTAACTCTTCTCCATACCTCTCATAAAAGGGGCCCTACCCCCTTAAAATACATGCTGAAATAGGCGTAGAAGGGTGAAACAAAGCTCCTTTTCAGCCCCTCAATGTGAGAAACGAGACTCGGGGGCCCTTAAAACCACATTTTAAGGCCCTAAAACCAACAGTTTTTGAGATATTCCCAAAAAACTAAATTCACTTAAAAATTAAAGAAGGAATGCTTGCCGGTAACAATCAATGGCAACAGAATCTCAGAGGTCCATCTATTTCTGTTAGACGCAATGCAATTCCATTTATTATTATACTGTGAAGGTTTTCAAACGACAATAAGGTTATAACGGATCCAAATTAAGCTGAAATATTCATCAATACATGTAATGCGCTTAAGGGGTCAAGGGGTACTCTAGAATTTTTTTACGCGATTTACACGCGCGGGTATCGTACGGAAGGTCTATTATATCCCTATCCCTATATTGTTATATTATTATTATTACTATTATTTTAATTATCATTATTATGGCGTACAACGACGAGACAAACTCATTTTCAAACCCTTGGTGTCAGAAACAAAACTCGAGGCCCCTCAAGAGCCGTAAAGGGTCCCCGAAAATTATATTTTAAGACTCTAAACCCTACAGTTTCTTAGATATTCCCAGAAAACTAATTCCATTTAATAAACTAAAGAAGGAATGCAAGCCACTAACCATGACAAAAGTATCTCAAGAGGTGGCATCCAACTTTCCATCTATTTCTGGAATAAGTAATGCCACTCCATTTATTACATTTCTGTGAAAGGTTGCAAATGGCTATAAGGTTATCACGGAACCAACTAAAACTGTAAAATTCATCAATGCGCTTAAGGGGTTCAAGGAGTACCCTAGATTTTTTTCACACGACTTACACGTGCGATATGTCCTACAGAAGGTCTATTATATCTCCAAACAGCAACATTATTTTCAAAAATTCCTGATTTGAAATAGTAGACAGTTTTTTGCTAATTTTAGGAATTTGGGCCATTGGAGGCTAATGAAAACTCATGCACCACAAGCCTTTATAATTTATAAAAGTTGGGCACTTGACACAACGGTTAGGGTCAGTTCGTATGTGACGTGTATTGCGATTCGTCTACGAGGTTTTCAATTTTATTTTCACGCCAGGAAGAACACGTTAGGTAAATTTAGTTTGAGAGCACATTTTAGCCAACAAACAGGTTCCAAGCCCCTAAACATTGCAACAGTAGATCAATTGGTAACATCTGGTTATTAATACCGAAGACCGTTCGAAGAATGGGTACTTCAGCTAGTATACATATATATATATATATACATACATAAATTATATATAAACTTTTGAACTGACGGTGGTTTTGGGGTCTGGGGGATGTGAAACGCGAAAATATGTCGAAATTTTCCGGAAGTCGAAACATGGTACCCATTGCAATAGTTAGCTTTCTAATGAAATCTACCTAAAAGCTATATTTAGCGGAGGAAAATCTAGATTGGCAAGCCCGGGAGCACGGAGCTATACGTTGTTACGAAGACATGTGTAGCCGGGCCGAAAGACGACAACATTACTTCACCAAGCAAACACACATCAAAACCATAACGATTTCCCACAAAGCATGATTTATAGAATCATCTGCAAGTATCATTAATTTACAGTATTAAGACATGTTTATTTAAATTATGAATTAGCCTATTGTCAGTTCCTGTTTTATTCGCTATTTTTTTAAGTGGGGGTGGGGGGAGGGTGTTTTAATCCCCAGTAACACCCCCCTTTGCTACTCCACTGATTGTAGACTATGACAGCTGAACCATAACCATCTATCTAGGCTACAATAATAATAATAATAATAGTAATACCTGGTGGGCCCGCAAGAAAACAAACAGGATCTTGCTGTCCTCAGAAACCCTAAGGACAAAATATACTTACAACAAGAAATGCCTTCATGGGGGTCCAAATTAAACATTATAAGACAGTGATCAAACCAGAAGCACTGTACGTAGCAGAAACTGTAAACATGAATTTCAAAGGCCAGATGAAGAAACTCGAATTAAACGAAAGGAAAATTTTAAGAAAAATCATAGGACCAGAATTTTAGGATAATAAGATAATATACATCAAGAATGAGACTCTCTACAAGAAAATTGAAAAACTCTCAGATACTATGCGAAAAAGGAGGATAAATATTTACGGTCATCTTCTCACAATGAACTCTAATAGATTACCCAAACAAACCTTTGATTTCTTCCGTAACCGGAAAACAGAACCCACATTGTTTAAAGAAACTAAAATAGACCTAGTAGAATCAAAAAGCTAACATAATCACTCAAGACAAAAATATAAGGGTCCGAGACAAATCTTCACTAAAATCCAAACCCATCATCTCGGAAGAAGGGAGGAATAGAAGATCAGAGAGAATGAAGAGATACTGTACACAAAGGAAATAACAACACACAGAGAAATGTATGATTCAACGTACCTCTAAGAGGGTGGAACGAAAGAAGAACAGGTAATAATAATAATAATAATAATAATAATAATGCCGCTGTGATTAAACGGGAAGCTCTTTATAGTTCTGAATGCCTTATTTTAAACCAAAAAGGAAAATCAAAGGAGTTAGAAAAGAAAGAACGAAGAATCTAAGGAAAATATTGGGGCCAGTACAGAGAGCAGATGGCTTATGGATGAGACGGAGGAACAGTGACTTGTACAACCAGGCAGAAAAACTTACGGACACGACGCGTAAGAGAAGGATTACATTTTATAGCTACCTCACACGAATGAGCAACAATAGGTTAACCAAAAGGATAGTCACTTACATTAGCAAATTAAATTCCACCACAAAATGGATTGAGGAAACACGAGCAGATCTCAAAGAAGTTGGCATTTAAATGTTCACACAATGTATTCATTGCAAGAATCACTGACAGAGCCCCAACTCCCACAAGTGAGCGCAGCAACACGCAGAACACGCTGTTAATCTTCACCTGACAAGTGTCTCCTTGCCGGAATGCAGATTGTGCTAGCTCTTCTTTTGACAGAGATTTACACTTGAACCCCAAATTTGTATTTTATGGTCTCGGATTTTGTGCTCGGGGCGCTTACCCGGGATAAGCGCGACGTGAAATGAACTGGTGAGACGTGAGCGCTACCACAGTGCGTTCAGTAAGTCTTGTCGTCCCTTCCCATTCCTGGAGAGGGTTCATACCCCTTATGTACACAATATGGACTTCCAGGTGCAGGTGTGATACACACGGCCCAGACAGTAACAAAATGCACCTCCCTAAAGTTTTAGGTTAAGTGTATGGTGTAAATTGTCAGACTATGTTACGGAAATTCTGTGCGCTTAACCCTTATAGTCCCAGGGGGCGATATATCGGCCCCATTTTTATAAACGTTTTTTGATGTGTAACATCTTTCCACTCGGTTGCTGGATATTTTTGTGGGAGTGATTTTGAAAAAAAAATGGGACGGAAGTGGATCGGACGGAAGTGTGTAAGACGCACTGCCAGCTGGATAGCATCCCACCTGGCTGCTAAAACAGCCAGGAGGGATGCGATCTGATCCAGCTGGCAGTGGTACCATGTGGAATGTATATAACATACGGATTACTTCAAGGTTTGGAGGCGCCATTACAGATATTTCTACGAAGAATCATCATCAAGTTGTCGTTCTTTGGTGTTAAAATATTCATTATATCATATTTGCTGAAAAAAATTATGATGTATTGAACCCTTCAGAATAGTAGTGTTTATATGCAAGAATCTTGATCAAGGGGTCGCGCTCAGTTCCTAGTGTGATATTTACGTTCGCCAAACAACATGCTCTACTGAGGTAAGGGTCATAGGATTAAAACTATAATTAAGAAAGAAAGGTGACAAGATGTAAAATAATAACATGATTTAATGACTAATAGTGCATAAAAATAATATAAACAACAATAATAAAAAATCCTCCCTGAATTTTCCCATGACAGGAATATCAATCAATGCTGAGGAGTCAGACGGATCTTCCCCTTTATTAAAATGTGGATCCTAGTTCCACTAACTTGCATTTGGATTTTATGTACGCGTAATGACTAACTACGAGGAATGAGTACTTTGGATGACTGTTCGTTTACAGCGGGTTAACAGCCACGATGCTTACGAACAATCATCTCGTAAATCAACGTTTACGGATATGGAACATGACACTAACAAAAACCCTTAAAAATTTAATGCTGACACACACACTAAAAATCTACTATTTACAGAAATCTCCCTCGAGACCCTCCATTAGCGCGATGACACACTTGACAAATGAGCTGCCAACTCCGGCCAATTGCTCAATAAACAAACAAGGAAAAGACAGCATCGCACGTGACTTCACGGGTCACTGATATGGAATATAGACATGGACTAAACCAACAACAACAAAAGCCTGACCGGCTGAGATTACTTTATATGAACAAAACTGCATGTTAAGCTAACGCTTCGGAGATTATCGTGATTCGTAGGCAACTCCCATTTATTTAAACAATTTTTACCATTGATTAGTTCTTAATTTTGTATTTCAAGTAATTACGGAGTCAACAAGCACTCCCCACTAATGACCTCGCTTGCAACCTTCAGTCCGTCTTGTGAAACAGCTCCCCCTTCCTCAATACTTGTCATTGTCCCAACTCTAGTGTGTAAAAATAACTGACCAGCTGTGCCGTTATCTCAAAGAATCAACAGCAACAAATCTCAACCACCTCAACATATGGTCAGACATTAATCAAAATAGCCACAATTGCCCTCGCAAGGTAACAATATGGACATGGCACCAAGCTGACAGAAATCAGTCTACGCTGAAATTCCCGCTTGTAATGACCACAAAATACACACACTCACACATCTAGGAATGACATGACGTTTTTTACACAGGTCGGTTGAATAGATGCTCACAAACTATTTAAAAAAATAATTAAAACCTACGATAGAGCTGACTGCTCTTCGTCACAAATCACATTGCTCCAAAGGCAATAATCTCACAGAATCTGATCAATAATAAACCTTAAAAAAGATTAATTACCCTCCAATCTACTGTATAATTATATTAATTCAGTCCTACTTCTGAAACACAACATATCTCCGAGAGACGTTTTTAACCGCATTGCGTAACATATGCAAACACGGTCGTCCACATAGCTACGTTAGTTAAAACGACAAACAAACAAGAACCTTCTACTAATAACATTTATGCGAGCTGTTTCCATGCAAAAATGTGTCAGACCAAAACTAAATATACTACGTTAATCACACAAGCAAAATATTTACAAAAATATGTCCCATATACCATAAGTTAATTTATCAGATAATAAGAATATTATTTTGTACTCATCCTCGGCCAGTCACCCGTCAAAGGACGTCAGCTGCCATCTCCCAACTGAATGCTTCTTAGCTCATCTCAGCCATCTGGACGGAGTGTTGATAGTTCCAAACTTCTTCCAGGATAAGCGATGTCATCTCTCGTGCTGATTCAAAAAGTTAGATTATTATACACTCGATATCTGACTACTAAATTCACCGTTTCAGGTACTACTTTCCCCGGAACAGTCTGTTGGCGAATTGTCGATGATACTGCCCCTACAAAATATAGTACTGTGACTATCTATCACTGAATTTAACACATTTATTAATAATTTCTGTGTCCACATGACACGCAAAAGTATAAGTGCCTACGTCCTTAGACGCGCAAAATGTAAAGTAACCTGTGTCCTCGACACACAAAATGTAATAAGCTGTGTCCTCGACACACCAAAGAATAATAAGCAATGTCTTGGCTCTTCATGCCACTTATAAATGAACCGGCCCTAGGTATAGATAGAGGGGGAAATTATATAAAAAATTCTCAAAATAATAGTGGTACAGGAATGAAATAAATATCACTGAACTCGTAAAATTGCGCAGGTCAAGAATATGCCCATTAATCCTAGAATCGATCGTAGAGATGTTGTCCAGCCGATCTCCCGCGTTAATGCTAGCCATCGCGTGCCCAAGCTAGACTTGCCGCGCTGGTAAGCATTCATCTCCCATTGGTTCCACATTTTCAATAACTTGGCGGTTTTTATCAGACCTTGGCCTCGTAGGAGTGTTTAGTAGTTTCATCAGCCACTCACGTTACTGCATCATATTTTTTCTAGGCGCGAATATTACAATGAACATACCATCAGCGTATCTCACTGCGCGTCGCTTCTATTTTGAGGTAGCCACCACCTGTCCTTCTGAAACATTGCTAGGGTCTATCTTTTCACAATCCTAAGTATTTAGCCTTTCGTCAAACTGCTGCAGGTATGTCCCCATTGTCTCCAACCAATGCTTGAAATTTCCTCATCTCCGTCTGGCTATTTTCATGATGCTGGTGGAAATATTTATTAATTGAAGAAATAAAACATCGAAACATTTATCCATCAGAGGGTAAAGGGTTCAGTATTAAGAGTCTGTTTTTCAATCTCTGGATAAAAGTGATGGGCATCGATTCGCCGAGTAACTTTCCTCTAAACTTTCATACTGAACGGTAAACGCTCATGCGAACTCTGGTGTCAACTCATTGAAACACAAACCACATGTCTTCGTATCTGTATTTAAATGATGAAACGCTTTTATATGAGACATTGTAATTAGCCGGCAAAGCCGGTATTATGTTTCTGCACAATGGCTATTCAGATATTAACCCACATTGCGGTAATGCAGTGATCAATGTAATATATGTCGATGATTTTATACGATAACTAGGCTAGCCTTTCATAGACCTCTATAGGAATTCCCTTTACTGTCAAGTAGGCGTATTCATAACTAATTTAAAACTCAATTCCACGCAGGAACATTATCGAAAAAAAGCAAAATATTAATGGAACATTAAAAAAAATATACTTCCATATTTTTACCGGCACGTGAAAATGAGTACCTGTCTTGGACTCCAAAATTTATGTTGTTGTAATGGCTGCGCGGATAACATCTTGGTCTGCGAATCGTGAGGTCTCAGCTTCGAACCCCAGTCCCCGCAATTATTTTTGCTACCGGATTATCGATTTAAACGATATAGGCTATATCAAGACATTATGCGTCATTTTAACAGAATCTACTAGAAATTACGATTTATCTAATTTTAATTACAATAGTTTGCACCAAGCAGGAGTTGGGAAATTTGATTGTATTGAACATTATTTCTAGTAGTCTATAGATAGGCTAGATAGAGACTATGGTTTCATTCCTCCTCTTAATTTACAATATAATATGTGATGTTTGTTCAAACAAGTGTGACAGTAGCATATCTCCAATTCATTCTATACATTCATCATTTTACCAGTATGAAAACGGAGTGTAAATTAACATTTTAAGAATGTCCAAGGTGTGTAGTAGGGCCTATACGAGTAGAATAACATGTCAGATGTTACACATCTTATGCAACTACTGTAAGGCTCGTATCTTTTTTATTTATATTATTTCCTGCCAAGCACTGCTACCATTGCTGTAACCTAGACAACGCGGGAATGGAATCATTCTCTCTCTGGAAATATCGATGTGTTTTAAGTCCCGTGAATAACTGGATTAGTAATAAGTATTCTCGCGCGTGCGATCTTTTGAAGATGTGTTTCCTTATTACGGTCTTTGTCGGAGCTAATTTAGATACTTGGTGATAAATATGGTTAGCTCTTTGAAAGAAGACGAAATGAGTATGGTTTTAACGATGAGTGAAGTGTATGAGAGTGCATTTTCGACTGATGACACTGACTTTGAAAAATTTCCAATACAAATTATACAAAAATTATTACTTTTAATGAAACAAATGAAACTTAGTTTTAGTTATTTAGGATTTAATACGTTTAAAATATATTTATCTACTACGGAAAAATATCAACATTATAAAAATGCAGTATAGCTAGGATTTATTTTTAAAAATCAAATACTTGTAATTTCACGAAACTTGGCTTGGCATTTTTAACATTACCATTCATAATAGCTTGGCATCTAAAGGGTTAATATTCCTAACAATGTAAGAGGGAATCCGTCGTCATTTTTTTCTTAGCCGTTTGGTTAATCGTTAATGGCAACCGGGTCTCTTATGTACTGTGACGTAGTTTGCTGAATTGGTCCAACTACGTTAGGGGCGAAGAGTGTTAATATTTGGCTATCATTCAAACTTCCCCAGGAAAATGCATGGGATGTAGCCTACAGAAAAGATCACAACCTTTTCTACTGAACGAAGTGCAGACATGAGCACGTGAATTACGACCACACTGTATCAGCTGTTTGCATAGCGTGACTCAACACATGGACATCGGGAGGAGCAATTCAAGGCAGTATATCCTCCTCCAATTTCTGCCACGGGAAACGTATTTTCTAGGGTGATGGTGCAGCAGTCAAGCTGCTTGCCTCCCACCAAGTTGGAACGGGTCCAATTCCCAATTATTGCATGTGGGATTTTTGAGGTGAAATTTTACTTCCGGTGGTTCGAAATCCACGTAAAAATGTGGTCCCAAAATTTGTGATTGCAAAATTAACGGTCACGTAAAACAACAATCTTTCTTTATTCTTACTAATCCAGAAGGGAAATCTCTTAAGAGACTTGGATTTTTATTCACACAACAGTATTTAGCAAATTGTACTTAGTATTTGTGGCTTATAGGTTTGCTGAGTTCGTCAAGAGTTAAAAGTTAAGGTACTGAAATAATAATGTGGAATATTATCCGAACTCCTTTCGTAATTATTTTTACGTTCGACGATGTTGAAATGTAAACATTATGTGTCAGAAAACTGTATCACAATGAGGCTCATTATAACACTATTTTTCATTATGAAACAGTTCCTCCCACCAATCAGACCTCAAGAAACAGTTGTGTGACCAATTATGTAGGTAAGGATGCCTTCGCGCATGCGCTCAAAATCCATTGTCAAGCACACAGAGCGCATGCGTCGGTCGGTCAGAGGGCTTGGAAAACAGAGATATCCTACCCAGCGCTGCACTCCGATCACAAAATTCTAGTGACTGAGTCTCAACAGATATTTATGAACATTTATGTTAAAACATACAATAAAGTTATAATTATCGTCGAACATAAACAATCGTATGCAACCCACCTATAATGCTAATTAAGACACTCGTATGGAAATAATAAAACGAGCGTCTTAATTATTGCCATTATAGGCTCGTTGCATAATGTACTTGTATTGCATTTCGAATATATTTTGTTTATTATGTACTAAGATGGCGGATCACCTGAGGTGAATAACATCAAGTATTTCATATTGCATATTGATTTTCCTTGGAATGTAATTTCTTGGTGAGTTCATTGAAATGAAACCTGCAGATGTGAGTTAATCATACCATTATATGAGCATATTGGCGAACATTGACAAGGAGCTCATTTGGCACGTAAAAGTAACATCAAATTTGGAATCAACATAGACCGATTAGTGCGTCAGAGAAGAGCTACTCAAGCGGCGTTTATTAGGGCTTCAAATAAGCTGAATGATATAATGGAAAAATTGCAGATGGATAAGATTGCTATGCAAGTCTCTTTTATTGTGTTTGAAGAAAGAGCCTTTAGTATCATAGCCTGTTTCGTATAGTGAATATCGTAGTAGATGTACAGCTAAACAAAACTATGCGAGTTATTACTGTTACAATCAGGTCCACACCTGTTTTCTGGTTACCTGACCAAAGCCCTATACCACCTCCTACGCTGAGAAGAAATACAAGTTCGCGTCAGACAATCAGGCATAGGCCTTTAGTCGAAGAGTGCCCTCAGAACTTGTTTTCTGGTAACCAATTGGACATTTTGCATGCTACAGCAAATACGATTACTATGTAAATGATGTACCGGTATCTGTAAATTTGTAAATCTTGTAGTCTATATGTTTTTCTATGTGTTCCAAAACTGATGTGTAAATGGCATACGATTAATAATAATACGGTAGGCCTACGCTTTTATGTAAAACAATGGAGGAGGGGGAACTATTTACATTAAAAAGTATTAATGATGTGTAACATCTTTCCACTTGGTTGCTGGATATTTTTGTGGGAGTGATTTTGAAAAATGGGACGGAAGTGGATCGGACGGAAGTGTGTATGACGCACTGCCAGCTGGATCGTATCCCTCCCGGACATTCATCAACACACAAAAATGTTTTTTATTTACACACTAATAATACATAACAATTCCAAGACTCTCTTTTTTTCTTCACTGCGTACTTGATATTTCTACTCTCGCACTGCCTTCTTGATTTTTCTCGCACTGCCTTCTTGATACTCTGCTGCTAATCATATCAATATGACTCATTTTAACAGAATCCATATGAAATTACGTGTTGGTCTGTGAATCAAGAGGTCCGGGAACTGGGCAAGCCTTTCATGATCTACTGCTGGGCACATTGCATTTACTCGCAAGTTGACTGGTGGAAGCTATAAATCATCTAATAAAATGAGTTCTGTATTAAAATATCTGTAAAACACTCCCTTTTACAATAGATTAATATGTGTGCCAATAATATTATAAAATACCGGTGTATCAACAATTTCATGTGAGGTTTATTCTATGTCAGACGTTACACATCATATGCGACTACTGTGAGGCTCGTAAAGTGTTTTTTATTTTGTGATAAATATCTCATGTAATATTCTTTCAGGTTATGGTGTTTGAATACTTGTTTCCTTCCTAATATAATTTTGCACAATTAGTGTTGACCGACTGAAAAGATATTTTTACCTCTCAATATGTCTTTCCTCTACCTTCTCGATGAACCAAGTGTCAATGAACCAATACCTTTCCTTGTCAGAATGTTGTATTTTAACACTAAATAAGCACAATACGGTACTTTGTTATTTGCTTCTTAATTTTCTGTTGTCATTAATGTTTAAATTTACTCATCTGAATGCTATGGCAGTTTTATAATACAGTCGAACCTCCCTTCTGCGGACACCGTCGGTTCCGAGGGAAGATGTCCGTTATGAGAGGTGTCCGCTGAAACAAGTTTGTAAAAATAATCGAACATTTTAACGGCAAAGTACATCCACCGTAAACATGATGATGATAATTGTTGTTTTAAGGGGCCTAACATCTAGGTTATCGGCCCCACCGTAAACATAAACATCTTTATTTTGATTATTTGTTTATTTGAGTTTTCCCGCATTTGAATTTTTCGGCAAGCTTTCTCACTGAAAGTCCCTTGTCACTTTCTACTATCGGGGCGTGGTGGCTCAGCGGTCTAGCTGAATGCTTCTCACCAAGGCGGTCCGGGTTCGATTCCCGGTCAATGCATGTGAGATTTTCGAAGTGAAATGCCATGTCCTGTGGTTCGGATTCCACGTTAAAAGGAGGTCCCGTGGCTCATAATCACTAGATTCACGGTCACGTAAAACTACAGTCTTCCTTCCTTCCTTACTTACTTACTTACTTTCTACTATCACATTTCTTCTAGTTTCGAGGTCTCAACACGTTCGTCCCTTGTTACTCATGTTTACTCGACGACTGAAATGCTACGGTACTTCTGTCTCACTAATTAGCGCATTTACTGCAAGTCTTTTCCTTCTCAAGTTGACTACCTGAGCTCGACCTTATCGGTGCAATCTGAGTTATGAATAGAATGATGCAAGCAGGGAAAAAATCCCCAGGTAACTCGTGAGTAAACAGTTACTGGCAGCAATCCTGGACAATTAGAATTCTCGGAATGTACACCACTATAGAGCATCCAGCGTTTAGAAAGGACTGAGGAGCCTTATGGCGCCAGTGTTGCTAGCTCTAGGCAGAGGTAGCGCTGACGTCATACGTTATGTTCACCCGCTTCGAGTACTGTGCTTTCATAAGTTAGCGAGACAGCACAACCCCAGCAGCTACCTGAAGTAGAACACACATAGGAAGGAGCAGTTTTGCTGGTGTTAACGGATTGGACCAGTATTAAGGGTATCGTACGCGAAGAGAACCAATAACGACATTCATTTCGTTGTGATATGACGCATTACTGATTGACAGATGTCGAGAGCACAACCCTTCCTTCCTTCTCGGATGTATGCTGACGATGTTAACAATTTTTACGTCAGAAATACTGTTGATCATCACATTTTTGTTATTAGTTAGGCTATAATTTAGTTTCTTTCAATTCTATTCTTGTTGTTTTGTTTAGATTAATATTTGTAATATTGTAGTGAGTTAGCCATGCGGTCAGGGGCGCGCAGCTGTGAGCTTGCATTCGGGAGATAGTGGGTTCGAACCCAACTGTCGGCAGCCCTGATTCGATCGAACAGAAAATAAAACAGACACACAACAATAAACCAATGCCGGATAGTGCTTCAGAACTTATGTTGCCGGCGGAACTGAGCTCGTGCTCCACTCCGGGCGAGCATGCAGCACTGGACGAGGCTCTTCTTTCCAGCGTGCTAACCTTGAAAATGTTTAAATTACTAAGACGTAATATGAACGATACATGTATGCAATATCAAAGGTAATCAATTGGCAGATAATTGTAGGAAGATATTATGACGAAAAATATATATGTTCAGAGTTCCTTCATGATAAAAGGTGAGGTAACAAAACCAGTGTAGGGGGGTTTCCGTTAAAAGTAAAAGCCAATAAGACCCACAGTATTTTCTAAATGCTGGATGCTCTATAGGTAGAACATCATAACAAAATGTTTGGAAAGAGGAATGTATAGAAGAATTAACTGTACGGCTACTACAGCGTTGCCACGTAGCCTGCATTTCACTTTCTCTCTCCCTTGACTCGAAATAGGTGTAGTACAGACATTCAAGAGGGATTTCCGTGTGTCTGCAGAATGGTTTTAAAACAAAGGATGACATGGTCCGGTGTAAAAAATGTCCTGCAGCGTGTGAAGTGTCCGCTTAAGTCAGGTGGACGGGACAGCTGGCGATGTCCGCTGTCCGGACTTTAAGGTGTCCGCTGAAATGAGGCTAATTTAACACTTGTCTTATGTAAAATAAAATCGGTTCCAAGGAAAAATGTCCATATGGGCAGGTGTCAGCTGAATAAGGGTGTCCGTTAAGGCAGGTTCGACTGTATATGTTAATACATTCCCCATCAATGAGGAGTTATGTTGGCTGCCATGATCCCAGAGTAATATCTAGTAAATGCAGCCACCAACTATTTATTTCTGCCTCACCTGAGATGGGTTACCACAGCATTGGAATACTGATTTTAAAAGTCTTTCGAAGTTCTGTCAAATATATCGATAGATGGCCTTCGGATGTATATTAAAATTAGTAATTACGACTTCTCTATCTCATTCTAAATATAATCTATGACTGTGGAGCCATGCATGCGTTAATGAGCGCAACACTAAGAAGACCTTTATTGAACTGTTTATGACTCTGCAAAAACCCACCTGCATAATCATTACCAAGCTCAGTCGTGAAAAAAAAAAAATCCTCCCCTTTTTGTGTCGAAAAAAGTTTTCTCGTGCGGTGTATTGTAATGTTATCAATAGGCCCGTCAATATGGCAGGGCGCACAGCACATTAGCTGTGATATCAAGTTATTAGCAGATAGGGAGTATAACGGCAGCTCAGGATATGTGGAAGGGGTGTGGGGAGCCAGAAAGCTTTTCCTCGTTTTTTGGTTCCCCATTAGCAAGCCGCAGGACGCATTAAGAGAACTGTCTCTATGCTAATGTCCTGTGGTGCCATCTGTCACAGGCTGCGAGCTCAGTTCCCCTGGCGGCGATCTCTGGCAACACATCCATCAAGAACATCTCTGTATTTCACTCGGGTTCATCTGGATTTGGATTTCTCCGTGATTTATTCCGCTTCCGACCACTAGAGCCATCTTTCACTCTTACGAGAACTAATGCCCTTTCCAGCTTTATCGATTTAAAAGACGACTTGTTTTTTTTTAATCCAGTACCGTGCGACTAGCGAGTCTAAGTGCCATCTTTAGTGATGGAACGCTAAATCAATATAACCGGCTGTCACTGTCTTCAATTGAATAAAACATGTAAAATAATAACCTCGGTGGGTGAAATTGCCACAAAATTCACTATACGAAACAAGCTATGATACTGAAGACATTTTGGATTATTAATATTTTAACTTTCAGTCGGTCAACAAATAATTACAAATAATATAATTACAAATACCGAAAACCGGGGTTACTTTACACCTTAGTTGTAACTTTGCACCATCTTTGAAAACCTTTTGGTGGCGCTCCAGTGGCGTTTGAGAGAATCGAAAAGGTTCGTTTTTCCCTTACGCCGATATATGGCATACGTATTTTGGAATATGTGAAAGAATAACTTGAAAATAATAATGTTATATGTTTCTTCGAATTACAAGGCTGCTAATATACAAAGCTTAACAAATATCATATTTCTATTTATTTATTTATTTATTTATTTATTTATTTATTTCTTCGTCTATGTTCGATTTTGGCCTACTTTGGACCACGGGAAACAATTGACTTGCTGATTAGTCCTTTTTTCTGCTCCGAGAAACTCTTCATCCTTTTACTGTGGATTCTCTTCCTTTCTTCCGACCAGATGTTCTTGGCTCTACTCCTTTGCTTTTCCTGGAACCCCTTGAATGCATCAATCCTACCTCGAAACACCTCTCTATTCCAGATCTCATTTGGACTGACCCCAACTTCCTCCATATCCTTTCTTATTTCATCTACCCATTTTGTAGTCGCTTTTATCTTGGTGATGTAATTAAAGATCTTCGTTAGTCGACTATCGCTCATTCTCGTAAGGTGTCCATAGAACTTCAATCTTCTCTTCCGTATGGTATCTGTGATTTTTTCTGCTTGTCCGTAAAGATCTTTGTTTCGCCTCTTCCGCCATGTACCATCATTTCTATTTTCGGGTCCTAAGATCTTCCTCAAGATTTTTCTTTCTTTCTTCTCCAGTTCCTCTAATTCGCCTTTCTTGTTCAGTATAAAACATTCTGAACTATACAATGCCTCAGGCTTGACAACCGTGGTATGGTGTCTTATCTTCGCTCCGTAAGATATTGTTCTTTTGTTGTACCTATTCTGTACTAATTTAAAAGCTAATTTATTTATTTATTTATTTATTTATTTATTTAATTATTTATTTATTAAAGTGTAACATCTTTCCACTCGGTTGCTGGATATTTTTGTGGGAGTGATTTTGAAAAATGGTACAGAAGTGGATCGGAACGATCGAGGTGGCACCAGCTGGCACACTTCCGTTCGATCGAACGGAAGTGTAAGACGCACTGCCAACTCGATCGATCGATCCAGCTGGCAGTGGTAAGAGAAACAATGAGCGCGAGGTGTCGGAAATTGATACTATGACGTACTCTCGGCCATGTGGAATGTATAAGACATACTGAACGGTAATCGCTCATGCAAACCCTGGTGTCAAGTGATAGAAACAAAGTACATGGTACATGTTCGAAATCTTCGTATCAGTATTTAATGGTAAAATGCCTTATTATCAAACATTGTAAGTAGTCGGCATTGCCGGTATTATGTTTCTGCACAATGGCTATTCAAATATTAACCCACATAACGGTAATGCAGTCATCAATATAATATAATTGTTGTGGTTATACGAGAATTGAGCAAGCCTTCATGAACTATCGCTGAATACATCCTCTTTACTCACAAGAGGGCCTATTCATAAGGCATTTTAAACTCTATTTTACGCAGAAACGTAATCGAAACAAGTGAAATATAAATGAAACTTAATTCTGTAATGCAATATTATTGGAACGTGGGAATAAGTCACCATCTTGTCCACAATATTTGCGTAGTCAAAATAGCCGTGGGGTTAGCGCCTTTGACTTTGAATCTAGAGATCTCGGGTTCGAATCCCGGGCGTGGTAGATATTTTTGCTAACATATTATCATTTTAAACGATATTTATCATATCAATATGACTCATTTTAACAGAATCCATATGAAATTACCTGTTGGTCTGTGAATCAAGAGGACCTGTTTATAATTAATTATAATTAACCTATAATTAATCTAGTTGATCCATATCGTATTCTTTATTTAGGCTAGTGCTGGTGGAAGCTACAAATCATCTAATAAAATGAGTTCCGTATTATAAACTACAATATCTGTAAAACACTCCCTTTTACAACAGATTAATATTTGTGCCAATAATAGTATAAAATACCGGTGTATCAACAATTTCACGTGAGGTTTCTTCTATGTCAGATGTTACACATCATATGCGACTACTGTGAGGCTCGTATTTTTTAACTTTTATTGATTGAGTTTCCAAAACATAGATGGAACCCATTTTGCCTAGCATATTGAAGTTATAGTTCGACAATTACAAAATATTTCCTACACTACTTGTATTACATTATAACAACTTATGGAAGATGTCATGGATAAATTAAGGAAATGAGTATAACATGATTTTTAGCCTAATTTCAATTTTGAAAAAAAAAAAAATAGGCTTATGAGATCACCTTTTGTCCGCGTGTGTGTGAGGAGTGTGTGTGTGCCCCCTAATAACTTCTAAACGGCTGGAGCGATTACAATGAAACTCGGTAAGTTCATAGCACTATTCGGGACGACCCCGACCGTGCTCTTCAAATTTTGTTACGTCTCACCAATTCAACATGGCGGCTGTGCGAAATATTTCACCAGCATTCAATATCTCCGAAACTATTACCCATATCACCCTGGAATTTTTTACGGTGATAAAGGGAACTACTAGAAGTTCACCTATGTGACTTTTGAAAAACTGGTAACTACAAATCCAACATGGCGGCCACGCGAATTTGCGACTTATAAATAGACGTTTCTCGCGATTTAACCAACCACACGCAATAAAACTTGGTACAGTATATGTTTATACACATTGCCATGCACCGACTTCTTTCAGTTGTTTACATAACCACAAGATGGCGGATGTGCGAAATATTTCACTGGCATAATATATCTCTGAAACTATTAGCGGTATCACCCTGAAATTTTGTACGGAGATAAACGGCACTACTGGAAGTTCATTTATAAGACAAAAAAAAACGGTTAACAACAAAACGAACATGGCGGCCAAGCGAATTTGAAAACTTTATATAGACCTTTCTCGCGATTTAATGTTCCAACCGCAATGAAATCTGGTACAGGAAATTTTTATACACATTGTAATACACTGGTATCTAATTTAGTTCAATTTACATAATCTCACGATGGCGGCTTTGCGAATTTTAAAATTAAGTTTATATTTCTTGTGTATTAATCATGCGATCGATGAGAAAGTTTGAATAATGAACCTACGCAATATTTTCCTTTAATGGTAACATGTCTCTATGGCCAAACATTTAACAATCGAACATGGCGACCATCCGAAATATTTAGACGGCTCTGAATATCTACGAATCTATTATAGCAATCAAACTGAATTTTTTAAGTTCATAGGGGCTATGAACTTAAGTTGACGTATAGGACTTTAAATAACCTAGTGATCACAAATCCAACATGGCGGCGACGCGAATTATAAATATTCTCATGGTCGTTCTTCGCAATTTAACCATCCGAATGCAGGAAACTTGGTACAGTAAATCCTTATACGAATGTTAATCCACTGGCATATAATTTAATTCAATTGTTTCCATAACCACAAAATGGCAGCTGTGCGAAATATTAAATCGCGTTGTTACTTCTTGTGTCCTAATCATGCGATTGAAGTTTGAATACTACACGTACACAATAATCTTCATGTAACAGTATGTAAATCTAGTTCCTACGTATATAAAATCCAACATGGCGACCATCCGAAATATTTAGTCGGTTCTCAATATCTACGAATCTAGTACAGCAATCAAACTGAAAATTTGTATGTAGATAGAGGCAATTAACATAAGTAGGATATATGAAAATAGGCTGTATAGTTCTTCACGGAACTACTTGTTTAAGTATAGAATACAGAGGTATTGTCAGGTCATTATTCCAGTAACTCAGGTGACATTTTATAATAAGTATTTCTGTTTCAAAAGCAGGTTATGTGCAGTTTGAGAGGATCCTCAAAAGCATGTACAGTATAGTCATTTAGAATAGTAAGCTTGCCACGGTGGTAAGTGGTTATCGTGTCGAGCTACCAACCCCTAGCTTGCAGGCTCTCTCCTGGCTGTGGTAAGTGATTTTTGAAAGGCGGCAAAAATAACGACACGCATGTCATACGATGTTGGCATGTTAAAGAATCCATTTAAATTCAGTAGGCCGTGTTCATAATGGCAAAATTAATCTCGGGATTTTCCGCCAACACAAAGTTCCTCATTTCTCTACTAGAAAGCACTGTAGTTTCAAGGAGCTTAGATATCTAATCTGCTTGACTTTCACAGTGCTCTAAGGAACATCAAAATTCGACATGCAAGCTGCCCTCTGGGTGTCAAATAACAAAGCTTGCACCCGGCACCCGAGGCCATACGATATTATTATATTTAGAATAGTGATGTGAAATCGCTCAAAGTATGACGTGAATTCCCTATGTCCAGATAAAAATTGAGTAAGCACAAAGTTCGGAATAACTTCATCCAAAATCTTTGCAGCACTAGTTGGGGAGCATCAGCAGATACGCTTCGAAGTTCTGTGCTTAGTTTAATATATTCTACGGCGGAATATTGTGCGCCGGTATGGATAAACAGCCCCCACGTAAAGAAGGTAGACACTCAGCTCAACATAGCCATGAGACCCATCTCCGGTTGTATAAGAACTACTCCACTCTACTGGCTCCCAACACTCAGCCACATAGCCCCTCCAGTGTTAAGAAGACAGGATACACTGAGGAAGGAATATTCTAAAAAAATGGACAACCCTGCACTTCCAATCCATGACGACATTCCCACTCTGGCAATAAACCGCCTCCGGTCCAGGAATCCACTCCTGCGACTGGCTCAACAGCTTGCTGATAGTAATTTCAATATTGCAGCTAAATGGCGTGAAAGATGGACTAGAAATGCTCCACCCTTAGTTCGTGACCTCATTGATCCTATAAAGAAAATCAAGGGCTTTGAACAACCACGGCATATATGGAAGACCATTAACCGTATCCGTACAAGACATGGAGTTTGTGCGTACAACCTGCACAAATGAGGGAAGCGTCCAGACCCCTGCTGTGATTGTGGTTCATCGAATCAGACCATCAGGCACATTGTTGAAGATTGCAAAATAAGAGCATACCTACAGTAGATGACCCTATCGACTTTTTCAGTGCTACACCATCGAGCCTGGAATGGATTAACAGACTGGACATAAGGTTATAGGTCGATATCTGTGCTTGTATGTACTTCTTATTATTATTATTATTTCTACATTCATTTCACCTCATAAGTGGGACATATCAACATATCGTCGGCTTGTTTGCAAGACGGTATGGCTAATTCTCTTAAGGTGGCACATTGAGAAACGAGCGAACAATGGAACAGGTCTCCAAGATGACGGCCTTCTGCATGGTGATATGAAGACCAGGATGTATTCCCAATATTGGTAGATTACGAGCCAATAATTTGGGGATGATGCCGGTAGAAGAAATTACTATGGGCAGAACCACTACACTTTCCTGTCTCCACATTTGCCGTATTTCCTCAGCCAAAGGCAGATATTTGGTGATCTTATCACAGCAGGTTTGTTGCAGATTATGGGAATTGGGCACTGCAATATCAATTAGGAAGGTCCTCTTCTGCACCTTGTCCACAAGAACGATATCTGGTCGGTTTGCTGGTATGGTTTTATCAGTAATAACAGATCGGTCCCATAACAACTTGTGACTGGGATTTTCCAAAACGGCGTCAGGAACATACTGATAGTAAGGCAAAATATTATCAGATAATAAATGCTTTTGAGCAAGGTGTTGGTGCATTATTTTGGCCACTTGGTTGTGCCTCTTCATGTAATCAGTACAGGAGATTGCTTGGCAGCCTCCTGTGATATGTTGAATTGTGTCCGGTTCTAGTTGGCATCTTCTGCATTTATCATCCTGAATATTTGCCTTAACTATATATTTCAGGTAGTTTTTGGTAGCCACAACTTGATCCTGGATTGCAACCATGAATCCTTCAGTCTCAGTGAATAGGTCAGCATGAGTCAACCAGCTGTTCGACTCATTAATGTCGACATGTTTCTGGTTGAGATCATAGGGATGACGACCATGCAGAGCTTTCTGCGTCCACTGCTGAAGCTTGATGGCTGAACATTCCTCATCAGTGGCTAACTGTATATTCCTTACGTGAAGAAGATCCAGCGGTGTGCACTTGTCATCTGCCTTCACAGCGGCTTGATGTATGGGAGAGTCATGTCTTCCCAGAAAATATCTCTGAAGGTTCCTCACTTGCCTTGCATGCAATTGGATAATGTCCGTGAGCCCTCGTCCACCTCTTTGACGCGGGATTGTCAATCGCTCAACAGCTGACTTAGAGTGGAGACATCTGTGTTTTGTTAAGATGGTACGTGTCCTAATTAGGATGTTCTCCAAGTCAGTCTGCGTCCATTTGATAATACCGAAAGTATATGTCAGAGCAGGAATAGCATAGGTATTAATAGCCTTAAAGGTGTTCTTTTCATTCAACTTTGATTTTAAAATCTTGTTAAGGCGTTGATTGTAGATAGCTACGGTTCTATCTTTAATACCTTTATGATCAATTCGATTAGATTGCAGAAGACCAAGATATTTGTAGGTCTCATTACGTTCCATAGGCTTTATGAAACAACCGTCATCAAGTTGAAATGATCGGGCCTCTAATTTTCCACGCCGAATGGTGAGGGTGCGACACTTATCTAATCCGAAGGACATTCCAATATCAGAAGAAAATGAAGCAGTAATTGCAATTAGATTGTCGATGTGTTTCTCAGAGGATGCATATAGTTTAATGTCATCCATATACATCAAATGAGAAATTTTGTATTTGACTATACCATGGTGCTTAGTTGGAAAACCACACTTTGCATTGTTCAGCAATGATGATAGTGGATTGAGCGCCAAACAGAACCATAGAGGGCTCAAGCTGTCACCCTGAAAGATACCTCTTTTGATTTGAATAAATCCCGATTCCATACATGTGTCTCCATTAGACATTAATAAATTGGTCCCCCAATGGGACATCATATGTTGCAGACTTCTAATAATGACAGGATCAACTTTATATATCTTCACGATTTCGATTAACCAGGAATGTGGCATTGAATCAAAAGCTTTCTTGTAATCAATAAAGGTCATGTAGAGGTTACGCATCATCTATCCTGCTTGTTCCATAGTAACTGCATCGATTACAAGTTGCTCTTTGCAACCTTGAGACTTCTTCATGAACCCCTTCTGCTCTTCAGCCAGGATGTTATTAAGATTTATGTGTTCACAAATCTTACGTGCAATGCAAGATGTAAATATCTTATACAGGGTGCACAGACAGGTGATAGGTCGATATTTGGATGGATCATTGGTTCTATCACCTTTTGGCAGAAGGTATGTTTTACCTCGCATCAAGTAAGAGGGGATAAGCTGTGGATTTTGGATGAAATCTGTGTAGCAGCGGGCAAGATGCTCATGAGTACAAGTGAAACGTTTGATCCAAAAGTTGTGGAGGTTGTCTGGTCCTACCGCTTTCCAATTTTGGGTCTCCTTAACCACACGGGTCACATCTTCAGTTGATACCGAAGAGTCACTCATCGTGTCAATTTCTGACATTCTCTCCTCCTCCTCCGTAATCCATTTAGCGCTGCTGTTATAATCTCCAGCATTCGACCATAGGGATGGCCAGAAATTCTCTACCTCTTCTTTTTGCGGTGAACTGCCCATTTGAGTTCCAGGATCGTCAAGATTCCTATAGAACCCTTTCTCAATGGTAACAAATAGCTTGTTCTGTTGCTTTCGTTCGTTCGATTCTTTATATCGACGTAATCTCTGTACCTTTGCCTCAAGTTGTTGCTTTAATGTGTCTAGGATCTCAAGGGGGCTACAGTTCGGAGGATTATACTTTGCATGTTTACTCTTCGTATGGCTCAACATTTTAACACATTGAACAACCTTCTTACTTCTATTGCCTGCAACATACTGATGCATTCTTCCGATATTTACTCTCAGTTCATCAACAGACTTTCGTAAACGTATCTCCCAAGCTGGCATCTTCTTCTGTCTACCTGACGTATATTTAGGTCGCCATAATCTACCTCCTGTCACTCGTATCACAGCTATCGCTCCAGCGTAAATTGCAGTCTGAACATGGTTGAAACAATATGATTTCTGGGACAGATGCTGAGAGAGAATGTCGTTCATTGTTACAACAGCGGTAGCAAGTTTCTTAGAGCAATGTTGGTTCGTGATCATGGGCCGCTCTATTGGATCAGTCCCTTCAAATTCTATCAGAGCCTTCCCAAATTCATCTTCGAGTTGTTTCCGCACTGGATCTCCGAGTGCTTCCGGCGATATTCTTACATCTTTGTCATCTGAACGATGATCGGTGCCTTTGTTCATTGACCAAACGTGTACTCTCCTGATCTATGGATTCGTCTACAGAGGTATGAGTATTGTCGGCAGCTACGTCAACCATTAGCAGCTTGAGGTGATGTTCTGGGATAAGTTTCTTCAAAACTATAGCACGGCGCTGATCTGCTATTCTCTGTTCCGTAACATTAATATCAGGGAATTTCTGGCAGAATGCAGCGTGCAACTTCTGTCTATATGCAGTAGTGTCAGTTTCCATATTCGTTATCTGATAATATGAACGCATGATGTACATATTCATTTCTTTTGTCCATTTCATGCGCTTTCTCGGTATGCCTGCTCTTGTGGTCTCCTGAGTATCAGAAGAAACACTAGGAGCAGGTGTAGCGTTGAATGCTGTTAGGATGCTACTATCAACATCGGCTGTAACATGTTCGGGGTGTTCCACGATCAGGGCCCGCCTTTTCAGCTCCTGATCACCACCGGCTTGTATGCTGTCACCCCCAGCGATGGCTCCAAGGGTGCCCCGACGCTCCTCGGGTAGCGGCCTTTTATTTCCACTTTTCTTATTTGATCTCATCATGATGATGGTGTGCCTTTTATACCTACGGCCAGGATATGATTTCGACCGCCCCTAACATGGGGAACAGACGTCGTTAGCAGCCGCCCGCTGCGGGACAGACGCTGCTGCAATGAGTTTGATTTCGGGGTTTTCATCCCCTAGGCAGGTTGCCTTCACTACGGCTGAAGAGTCCTACCAACCCTAAATGATTAATAGTCTAGTAATCGTTTCTTGTAAATTTTGCCGACGCTTTTGAAGCTGATATCGAAAGAGTATAAGACGAGTTATCCTTAACCTGCATTGGAACTGTCAGATCTTAATCGACCTCTTCGTGTTAAATATTTACGCAATTCACCAAAGTTGAGCACATGCAAGCAGTATAGAAATGCATAAATACTCACTGTGACAGGAGGGGCGAAAGCAACTAGCTGTGCTAGTAAACTAAGGTTACAATTTATACTCGTAGATCCTGGGTTTCATTGATGTCACACCAGCCGACACTTAATTTGCACAACTTGCGGTATGTAGCATAACTCCATTCAACAATTTATTTTGCAGCAATATATGTGCCAAATTCAGTTAGAGACTGGATGAAAGAAGTTATAAACACGCAACATATGGTTCAAATCTAACCTGGCTGTAGACCTTCTTATTTCTAAGCAACCAGGTAAAAAAAATGTCATGCTGTTCAAATAATGTCAAATATGATCATAAAAACACTCTCAAACACTCCGAAGTCATGTATACCGGTAGTAAATCATCCAAAATTAACATCTAAACTGTAAAATAACCTTAGTAGAGCAAAATAACCATATAAAATGAAAAAATTCGGGAGCATCGTTGCGAGCTGACCTACCGAGTCACTGCCTCCTCCTCCTCCTTATTATTATTATTATTATTATTATTATTATTATTTTGTTATTATTATTATTGTGTTTTTTTGTGTTTCATGTGTAATGCCATACGATAAATAAATCAGAATTAGTATTTTACTTTGAAGTCGATGATGAATCTCAGGAAAAAGTATTTCTCTCGTAACAGATCCTTTCAAAGCTGAGGTCCAAATGTTATTCCACTGGTGAGTCATGTAGTCTTTTATCTTTCTTTTCATGTGACATATTGGAGTTATGTCATATGAAACTTCCATTGTTGCTTGTTCAGCCTCTTTAGCTAGATCATCTGCTCGTTCATTCCCAATAATAAGATGAAAGAAGAACAATTAGAAGGTCAACATGATACTAACAAGGGAAGTGTCAGGTAAGACAGGTCGAAACCTATCTTGAAACTTTGTGCATGCAATCGTTGTGCTATAAGAGGACAATGTGCGGAAAATCAGCCACCAGATTGAATTGCAAGGTTCCGAAATTATGTGGCGAATCACTCATATAAATCAATGGGAGGTAGCGAGTACCGTACGGTACATGTTGGAATGGACAGCCCTGACCGCCGAAGTACTCAAGGCCGGAGGGGAGGAGCCTCACGCTCCAGTCAGCATATACGCCCAGCCTCGCTACTACTCCGGCTTCGGTGGCGTTGTTGGCAGCATGCTGAGCCCAAGATCTTAGATTCAAACCCGGCCGAAGTCGTCGGATTTTTAAGAGCGTTAAAAATCCCTCAGTATGCCTTCCTTCGGAGGGGAAGTAAAGCCAGCGGTCCCATGTCATAGATTTATGGCATGAAAAAAAACCTTCTATTAACTACACTTGTGGAAGCTAAAATTTGTAGGTTAGTTCGATAACGGTATATTAGTTCCAACATTCGCCGCCAAGTACTGACTACGATGGCATTTAGTAGTCACGTCCGCAGCTAGGTGTCGTGGATGGTAGATAAAGAAGGAACTACTTGAAAAAATGAATAGTCTGCAGTCCTTCTACCTCAATCACAGATAACACACACTAACACAGCCATCACAACTAGCACTGTTTATCAGACAAATTCTACACACACCCAAAAGTACACGGGCTACATGATCGCGTTGTCACAGCCCCTAAACTAAGGAACCAACCAACAATAATTTAAACTTGAAAGGCAGGAGAAGTAATATAAACTTAACAAATTATTCTATTTATTTAGGGTGAAAAAAAAGTAGTCATATCACTTGAGTCGCTATCATTTCACAACCAGCAACAACAACGCCTTTCTATCTAATACTTCAAAATTTGCCACTGTCAGAGTGTGGTCTCGTTGGTGTAGGTGGCTATACACAGCGCCCGGAGAGCAGGAATACTGACGGTGTTCACATTATTCAAGACTTACTCAACAGATTTGTCCTTAATACTATGTCTATGTTACGTTTAAATTATTATACTTAGACAAGCTGTACCCGGCATGCGTTGCAATGCCAACCAAAGAAAGTGTTGGCGTTGAAATTCTGTTTCTTGAAGTGCTTTTGGATACACAACATGTTAACTGCCTCTAAGCTATCGTAAAATGGATTTTCTAATTTAGAACCATTCGTGGAAGCGTGCACAACAACTTTCAAAAGTTTCATCGCTGTCACTCATTTGTTGAATCTATTCGTACGCTACCTGTTGTGAAATGGATTTACTAAGTCGAAACCCTTCCCTGGCGTGTACACAATAACTCATCAATGATTCATCGCAATCGGATGAATTGTATATGCACGTATACGGTGTTTTGTTTATACGATTCGTGCGCTGTCACTCATTTGTTGAATCTACTCGTGCGCTACCTATTGAGAAATGTATTACTAAGTCGAAGCCCTTCCCTGGCGTGTACACAATAACTCATCAAGGTTTCATCGCAATCGAAGAATGTTATATGAACGCAATAGGGGATTTTGTTGAAACGCTTCGCGCGTCGTCACCCATTTGTTGCATCTACTCTTGCGCTACTTATTGTGAAATGGATCTACTAAGTCCCCTTCCCTGGCGGGTACACAATAACTGATCAATGTTTCATCGCAATCGGATGAATAGTATATGAACGCATACCTGATTTTGTTTAAACGATTCGCGCTCCGTCACTCATTTGTTGAATCTACTCGTGCGCTACCTACTGTAAAATGTATTTACTAAGTTAGAAACCGTCACGTAAGTGTCCACAACATCTCACCCAAGTTTCATCGCTATCGGACTAATGGGATATGAAGACATAGGGGACTGTATTGAAACGCTCCGCATGTCGTCGTTCATTTGTCGAATCTACTCGTGTGCTACCTACTGTGAAATGTATTTACTAAGCCAGAAACCTTCCTTGGAGTGTCCACCATATTTCACCCAAGTTTCACCGCTAACGGCAGAATGGTATATGACCTTATACGGGACGTTGTTGAAACGCTTCGCGCGTCGTCCCTCATTTGTAGAATCAACTTGTGCGCTGCGTATTGTATAGTGGATTTACTAAGCCAGAAATTTTCCATGACGTGTACAGAACATCTCACCCAAGGTTCATAGCTACGGACGAATGGTACATGAATGCATACGGGACTCGGTTGAAACGCTTCGCGTGTCGACGCTCATTTGTTGATTCTACTCTTGCGCTACATATTGTAATATGGATGTACTCAGCCAGAAACCTTCCCTGGAGTGTACACAACATCTCACCCAAGTTTCATCGCAATCGGATGAATGGTATGTGAACGTATACGGGACGTTGTCGAAACGCTTCGCGCGTAGTCACTCATTTGTTGAATATAAACGTGCGCTTCGTATTGTAAAATGGATTTACTTAGCCAGAAACCTTTCCTGGAGTGTACACAACAATTCACCAAACATTTATCACTATCAGACGACTGGTATATGACTTTATACGGGACTTTGTTGAAACGCTTCGCGCGCCGTTGCTCATTTGTTGATTCGACTCGTGCTCTACCTATTTTTAAAGGGAGTTACTAAGCTAGAAACCTTCCCTAGAGTGCACACAAAATCTCAGCCTAGTTTCATCGCTATCGGACGAATGGTATATGAACGCAAACGTGACTTTGTTGAAATGCTTCGCGCGTCGTAGCTCATTTGTTGAATCTACTCGTGCGCTGCCTATTGTAAAGTGGATGTACTCAGCCAGAAAATTTCCCTGCAGTGTACTCAACATTTTACGCAAGTTTCATAGCTATCGGACGAATGGTATATGAATGCATACGGGACTTTGATGAAACGCATTGCGTGTCGTCGCTCATTTGTTGAATCTACTTGTGCGCCATCTACTGTGAAATGTATTCACTAATTTTGAAACCATCACGTAAGTGTACACAACATCTCACCCAAGTTTCATCGCTATCGGACGAATGGTATATGAACACATACGGGACTTTGTTGAAATGCTTCGCGCATCGTCGCTCATTTGTTGAATCTACGCGTGCGCTACCTATTGTAAAATGGATTTACTAAGTCAGAAACCTTCCTTGGAGTGTACTCAACATCTCACCCAAGTTTCATCGCAATCGGACGAATGGTATATGAACGCATGGAAGACATACATACCCACCCACAGACAAACTATCACGTTACATTGATTTTTATATATATATATATCATTGTTATTTATTTTTACAACGAGAATATTATTATTCTAATATTGAATTTATTTGTATTTATATTTCCAAAAGAGGGCTAATACAAGAAATATCGCTACCTTTGCATTTGTCTGTTGGCACAGGCTAGAGTAAAATGTGGCTTTGCACCGAGGTCTCAGTCTCACTCATGGCTGTGATTACATGGAAGCTACTGAGGTATGGGTGGTGCTTAGTAATGATATCCAGGGCACAGTCAGTGCCTGTGGGTGCTGTGAAAGGTTCTACTCATAAGGTTAGTACTGCTGTTCTGACTCAGTGAGAAAAGCAATGGCAAACTACCTCACTCCTCATCTTGCCTAGTACGCCTCCATATAGCGCTGCCTTGGGTTTTTGTGGGTATATACCCACATAACCTAACGGCGGTGCTTTTTGAGGATCCAACCAGCCTTCGGGCTGACTGCCTAACAGACAGACAGTTAAACCACATCGTTATGCGGGCTTGACGCAACACAGCTCTGACAGGGGCTATCGTCTTGTTTATTTCTGCAAACGTACTTTATAAACAAATAAATATATTTACGCTGACTCATCAAGAAATGCAACATCTTTCCTGTACTATTCAGGCGATTTGAAAGATTTTGGCACAAATCATACCTTCTAACTCCCTCTGGGTTAAGAGCTTGAGTTTTGAGCGTTTTATATGATGATTAGTACAGCAGCAGAAGATTGCACAATCTCCTAACATCTATAACACTGGCAGCGGTGTGTGACAGGAGGTCAAGAACAGCTAGATCAAACCAGTTTAAGAACTGAAGAATCATACACATAAATGACGTCTATGTTTCCAAGATATTTTTATCGTCAGTGAATAAGCTAAGCCGAGCGGAGCACCTCTGACTGGTAAATACGTGCACTACCCCTGCTGTAATTAGCCAAGACCGTGACTTGCAGGCTGCACGCGACTGTCTCTCAATTGTTCCTGCAAACAGCAAGTGAAAGCGTGTGTCTGCACAACAATGGTGTAGCCTACTGCTCGCCACACCCTTCCGAGTGAACGCCCAGTCACAGTCCAAATGTACTCTTCACCTGCCCCCCAACATGTCCTCTGGCAGTGCCAACTAATCGGCTTTATATTTTACTTTGTCAACGGAGGAAGGGAGCATTTCGGGTTCAGCGGCTTAGAATGGTTTTAGACTACTCCATGTTTTCCACAACACAATCTCCTGTTAACCTATTTAATTTCTTTACTTATTTCAAAAATAATATAGTGGTTGGTGTTGTTGTTGTGGATGATGATCATGATGATGTAAATTTTGTTCTAACGAGGCCTAACATCGTGGTCAAATTGGAAGGTGAAAAGCTAAAGAAAGTAGGAGACTTCTGTTAATTAGGAAGCAAAATAACGAGTGATGGACGAAGCAAAGAGGATATAAGAAGTAGGTTAGCTCAGGGAAGGAAAGCATTTCTACAGTAAAGGAAAATGTTGACATCGAATATAGGTTTAGGTATTAGGACGTCACTTTTGAAAGCCTTTGTCCGGAGCGTGACACTATAGTCTATGGAAGTGAAACTTCGCTATTGGTGAAGCAGAAAAGAGGAGAATTGAAGCATTTGAAATGTTCTGTTACAGGAGAGTGATGAAGATCAGAAGGGTAGATAGGGTAACTAATGAAGAGGTTTTTAAGACAAGTGGGAGTGGAGAGTTGTTTCTGGCGACTGCTAATGAAGAGAAGAGATAGGTAGGTAGGACACATACTAAGATACCTAGGAATAGCAAGTTTAATTATGGAAGGAAGGGTCGAGGACAAGACCAAGGTTAGAATATGTTAAACAGATTGCCTCGGATGCAGGATGTAGTAGCTATGTAGAGATGAAACGATTAGCTCAGGACAGGGAGGCATGGAGGGCTGCATCAAACCAGTCAAAAGACTGAAGACTGAAATAACGAACAACATCGTGGTTATCAGCCTCTACAGGATAATTAATCTCCATATATAAAATCCAAACTTCTATACGAGAGACAGGAGAATATTGGGCTAAATGGCCACAATGTTTAATCCCCTCAAATGAAACAACAACATCAACAATAACAACATAATCCTCGATGTAAACACAACAGCTCCTGTCAGGAACCTTTTTAGTGATGAGAAATCTTGGAAGCGCCTCCCTATTCGCCTGATCTCAGTCCATGCGACTTCGATCTCACTCTACAAAAGAAGAAGCCGCTGGGTAGGAAGCGGTGTACAAACATGGAGTAGGCTACATCGTAACAACGTTTCGGTGAGAGGTGGTGCATATCGACGAATCACACACAGCTATTGGTATTCAACGCCTTCTTCATCGATGGCAAAGATGTGTGGAAGCCTTGTAGGGTTATTTTGAAAGGGCGGCTTCGGTGGCGTAGTCGGTAGCATGTTGAGCTTCTATGCCCAAGATCGCGAGTTCAAATCTGGCCAAAGTCACCGGATTATTTAAGAGTGTTAAAATCCCTCAATATGCCTTCCTTCGGAGGGGAAGTAAAGCCGGCGGTCCCATGTCATAGATTTATGGCATGTTAAAGAACCTTCCACTAATTACACCTGTGTGAAGCTAAATGGTATAGGTTAAGAATGTAAACAACGCTCTTAGGTTCCTACGTTCGTTGCCAAGAGCCGACTGCGGTGACGTCTGGTAGCTAAGTTCTGAACTAGTAGTCGTTGACGGTGGCGTTTGGTGGCAAAAGTAGGAACTACTTGAAAATTGATCGTCTGCAGTCCTTACTTGAATTAAAACAGATACACACACTAATATAGTCATCACAAATAACACCGGTTATCAGACAGATTCTACACACACCCAAAGTACACGGGGCTACATGACCGCGTTGTCGCAGCCCCTAAACTTAAGAACCAACCGACCAACCATTTTGAAAGGAGTTAGAGGTGAGTGTGCATAATAGAATAATGATTTTTTTTTTGGTCGTGTAGCCTCCTGAGAGGCCGAGTGCAGGTCTTTCTAGTCGACGCCCGTGGGCGACCTGCGCGTCGGGATGAGAGATGGAATGGATGAAGATGAATGAAACTGGGCAAGGATGGGGAAGGAAGCGGCCGTGGCCTGTCACAAGGTACTGTCCCAGCATTTTCCTGGTGTTGAAAATGGGAAACCACGGAAAACCATTTCAAGGACAGCCGACGGTGGGGCTCGAACCCACGCGTCTACCGAGTCAGCAGAGAGCTTGCCCCCTTGACCTAACGCAGCGCTTTAGCGCCCGTAGCCACTACAGTCGGTAGAATAATGATTGCTATCTACGCAATTTACAGTTTCCCTTTCCCGTTGGCTTCTGTGCTTAGGCCCAAAGTAGTACTGCCATTGTAAAGTACATTCCAGTGACATTCAGTCACATGCAGTGAATTCCTACTGTTTTATTGGCTCATTTCATGTAGTTGTCATGACTTATGAAATGCCCCTAGTATTAAGATTTTGTTCTAAGTAGAGAGTTTTGACATTACGAACTTCATTTATAGGCCCCTGCCATGTCAACAATACGTTGCCAAATCCTTGGAAGACGATGCACTCCATCTGCAGCACCATTTCTGGATTTCTCTCTCACTGATCCTTCAAGAGATCCCTGAATATCAACTCTTGATTGCAGTGGAACGCCTTGTGAATGTTCTTTGATCTTTTAGAATAAGTCGTAATCACAAGGATTCAAGGCAGAAGACTTTGCTTTTCCGCCGCTTAAAACAATAATAATACCAATACCATACTCTCACGGTGGGTGAGGCAGGAGTTGTCGACCCCAAAGAATTCTTGAGCAGGTTTATTTCCCTTTTAACATGGATATGCTTTTGGGCTCAGGGTCATCAATTTCCTGACATCATGGTAACCATAGCAACCAGTGTTCGTCATCTATAGGTTTGTTCCAACACGAAGTTCTGAACGCATTCTGAACTGATACCATCTTTGTTTAATGCGCAGGCGCCAATTGAGAACGAGTACGGAACTAGTTCGGGATTTTGTTTGTTGGAACACTTTGGAAGTGTTTTTTTTTCCTGCGTAAACAACGCCATCTAGGAATAAAGAGACGAAATATTCTGAAATGGACGAACTGGGCGGTGATAATAAAATGATATAATTATCAATCTCCTACTTTCAATGTACGGTATTTTATAATTAGTTCAGGCAGATTTACAAGTTTACAGTATATTAATATCCCAAGTACATAAATTAGTTTTAATTGACACAGATAAGCGAATAACCTATGGATTCTTTATTTTGATATACAGTAGGTTGTCAGTTGTAAAGGCAAGTTGCTGACGCGTAAAAAATCGAATAAAATTCATTTTCTTCCTAACAGGATTAACAGAATTTTTAGTAATTCCTAGTACTAGTACTATTACATCTGCTGAAGTTGAAAATCACGATTTTAAATGGACAGTGTTCTATTACATAACGGTTCTTCGCCAGTTTTACGTTATAATTTAATTATATTCTTGTTAGGTGTCCTCTGTCTTTGAATGGAGTCATCAAATTCTTTCTCAACGGGTATGCACTATCCCCAAGTAGGAAATAGTGACCGCACTTAGCTTCCAGGTTATTTGCAAGGGGACTATTTCCGAACGCTCTGTTATCGTGTACTGATCCTGGATAACCCACAAATATGTCCACTTTTTTTCTCAAATGATCACAGACAGCTTGCATCTGAAAATAATGATTTTTGGGTCAGTTTATTTTTATGTGCTTTTGAAAGAAATGTACTTCGAAAGATATATGGGCCCGTCTATAATAACATGGAAGGTAAATGGGAGAGAAGAAAGAAAGAAGACCTGTACCAGAGGTTTGGAAAGCCACATATTGTGTAACATTTTTAAATTTATCCCTTACGTTGTGGTGTGACAACTGTAACATTTTTAAAAAGTCCTTATGGTGACAATTGTAATGGTTCAATTAAACAAACATGATAATAAGAATAAACAAACACTGTGGTGTGCACTTACCTTTGATAGTGTAATAGGATATAATAAGTTGTTGAGCGCCAGATTCCTATTTAAGACAGTGAATCGAAATTTATTAATTAATCCTCGGCAGTCAGCAGTAGAGTTCGAGACCACTTACCCGGGCCGTATGTAACTTAGTTGACTAACCATTCAGTATTTATTTAAGGAGTATGATTGATTTGCCTATAGTATTTACTAACCACTATGAAAGAAATAGGCATTACGTTAAAGAAAATTAATTTATTAAATGCAAAAACAAAATATTAATAAAACAGAATAGTGATAGTCACACAATTGAATTTAAAATTACTCAATGCGGCAATTAATTTAAAAGAAAATAAACATTTGAATTGAATATTAATCTAGAAGTTACATATTACAGAGACGTCGGATATTAATTGTTTGCTCACCCATTTGAAGTATCATCATAAAAAGTGTGCAAGATGATCTCGATGTTCCGTTTCATGTTGAAAATGTTGTGATATCTCAGTAGATATGGTATAACATAATCAATTACGTTGCCATCTGTGTTAAGACCGTTGAGTAGGGATATAATCCACTATCGGCTGATATGGATATTGGCAAGACATCGTTCAGTGTCGAATCTGTATACTCAGTTCGATGCTATACCAGGAAGCCAGGTTATTACTTCCTCCCTTCATTGAGAGCTGTTGATGAATGAATGTCTTGTCGAGGGCGCAGGTACTAATAGCTTCCTGATCACGTGGTCTTCGACTGTCTCCCACCCTAGTAAGCTTCCCTCTCTTCAGTGTTCATTCACTCACGAGGGCTAATTGCATCACAACTTGCAATATTTAGCAGCGTACCTACAGTAGAAATGGCGTGATTCTTTCACAATAAGGTGAAATATCAAGCTTCTATTCCTTCCAGAAGGAACTAGATGGTCCGCACGTGATTCTTAGTCATTGTGGGTTTCTTAGCATCCCATGACAGTGACTCTGTTTGCCGTCGTGAAATAACTACTACGTCGTTCTGGGGTTTTTAAGAACCCGGGACAATGGCTACCTGCCGTGGTGAAACGATACTGCGTCATTAGTATGTGACACATAGGGTTGGTCCTTATTGCCAATCTTGTTGCAATATACAATACTTCGTCTCTTTACAAATAAATGTTAATAAAAATCTGTCTGACTATAATAATAAAAACCGCTTACAAGTATCTGATATAAAAATCATCTCATCGATGTACTAATTAATAAGAATAATAAATATGATAATAAATGAATGAATAACCCTTTATATCTAACAGGTATGGGAACGAATCGTTACAATCGCCCCTAAGATAAATAATTTAAATGACGTTTAACATTATTTCTCTTACCACATCCAACTAAAAAAAACTATAAATATAAATATTATAACCCCCAAAAAGACAACATACAATATACTCTTCATCAATACACAAAAATATACAAGAAATATACTCTTTTCACTTTACATATTTGTACTATCATTTCTTAAAATGTTCATGGTAATTTCCGTTTGAATACATACATTCTTCTTTATGTTCAAAATGTTCCATATTTTCTTCTTTATATAATGTACTAGCAGGTACCCGCGGCTTCGCTCGCGTCATAGTCGTGTCATATTGTTCTTCAATGAAATGCAGGTTTAACCCCGTTCACACCCCTTTAGAACTTGAATATCCAAAAATCCCTCCTTAGTAGACGTTTTCGACGCACAAAAAACATAATCCCAAAATATCATTCTTCTAACTTTAATAGTTTTGGTTGGTCGATGAGAGTGAATATCCAAAATTCCTTCCTTAGTGGACGTTTTTCTTCCAGAATTTCACCCCTCCCCATGAGCCCCTTAAATTGGATTTATGAAAATACGGTCGAACACCTATTTATTAAATTATTTATTTATGTATTTATTTATTTATTTATTTATTTATTTATTATTATTAAGCTGATTGTTTTCCTCTGAGTTTCAAACTCCTCGCCTATGTCGTTTAGGAGATGCATGCTCCGTTAGGAATCCTTCAACTCCCACTTTTCACCCCTTTACTCTTAATATACATTAGGCCCTACATCGAAAAATCATTAGACATGTGTCAGCTTATTTTTAATGATTGGTTTATATGCCAAGTATCACATCCCCAAATGAAACCACTCGTGAGATATTGTTATTCAATTAAATGCAGGTTTACCCCCTTAACACCCATTTAGAAGCTGAATATCCAAAAATCTTTCCTTAGTGGACGTTTTCGACATACAATGAACATATCCCCAAAATTTTATGTTTCTAACTTCTATAATTTTGGCTGGGCGATGATGAGTGAGTGCGTCAATCAGGTCATTTTCTTTCAATTATTTTTACCAGAATTTTACCCCTCCCCATGGGCCCCTTAATTTGAATTTATGAAGAAACGCTCGAACACCTATTAACTTATTTTTTTAGCTGTCTTTTTCCCCTGAGTTTGATGAGTGAGTGAGTTAGTCAGTCAGTTAGGACACTTTCTCTCCTTTTTTCGCATAATTTCACCCCACACCATCGGCCCCTTAAGTTGAATTTATGAAAAGCGTTCGAACACCGATTTACTTAATTTTTAAGCTGATTTTTTCCGCTGAGTTTCAAACTTCTCACCTATGTCTTTTAAGAGATACACGCTCCGTTAGGAAACCTTCAACCCCCACTTTTCACCCCTTTCACCTTATAATATACACCACATCGAAAAACCCTTAGACACATGTCTGCTTATTTTTAATGATTAGTTTATGTGCCGAGTATCACATCCACAAATGAAACCACTCGTGATATATTGTTATTCAATAAAATGCAGGTTCAACCCCCTTAAGACCCCTCTAGAACCTGAATATCCGAAAATCCTCCCTTAGTGTACGGTTTTGACATACAACGAACATATCCCCAAAATGTCATGTTTCTAACTTCATTAATTTTGGCTGGGCGATGATGAGTGAGTGAGTGAGTCAGGACATTTTCTTTCATTTCATTTTCTCCAGAATTTCACCCCTCCCCATGAACCCCTTAAATTTGATTTATGAAAAAGAAACTGTCGAACACTTATTTACTTATTTTTAAGCAGCTTTCACTCCCTGAGATTGAAGAGTGAGTGAGTCAGTCAATCAGTTAGGACACTTTCTTTCCTGTCCCCCCCCCCCAGAATTTCACCCCTTCCCATGCAGGTTCAACCCCCTTAAGACGCCTCTAGAACCTGAATATCCGAAAATCCTCCCTTAGTGTACGGTTTTGACATACAACGAACATATCCCCAAAATGTCATGTTTCTAACTTCATTAATTTTGGCTGGGCGATGATGAGTGAGTGAGTGAGTGAGTGAGTCAGGACATTTTCTTTCATTTTTTTCTCCAGAATTTCACCCCTCCCCATGAACCCCTTAAATTTGATTTATGAAAAAGAAACTGTCGAACACTTATTTACTTATTTTTAAGCAGTTTTCACTTCCTGAGATTGAAGAGTGAGTGAGTCAGTCAATCAGTTAGGACACTTTCTTTCCTGTCCCCCCCCCCCCCGAATTTCACCCCTTCCCATGGGCCCCTTAAATTGGATTTATGAAAAAAATAACGGTCAACACCTATTTACTTATCTTTTAGGCTGATGTTTTTCCGCTGAGTTCAAACTCCTCGCCTATGTCGTTTAGGAGATACACGCTCCGTTAGGAATTCTTCAACCCCCACTTTTCACCCCTTTCACCTCATAATATACACCACATCGAAAAACCCTCAGACACGTGTCTTCTTATTTTTAATGATCAGTTTATATGCCGAGTATCACATCCACAAATGAAACCAATCCGGAGTTATTGTTATTCAATGAAATGCAGGTCTTACCCCCTTAACACCCCTTTAGAACCTGAATATCCGAAAAACCTCCCTTAGTGGACGGTTTGGACATATAATGATCATATCCCCAAAATGTCTTGTTTCTAACTTCAATAATTTAGGCTGGGCGATGATGAGTGTGTCAGGACTTTGTATCTTTCAATTTTCTTTTTTCAGAATTTCACCCCTCCCCATGGGCCCCTTAAATTCGATTTATGAAAAAACAATCAAACACCTATTTACTTATTTTTTAAGCTGATTTTTAGCCTACTTTCGTTTTTTGCAAAAAATGAAAGTAGACTTATGAGATCAACACAGGGCGAAAAAAGTGTGTCTGTGTGTGTGTGTGTATGTGTGTGTGTGAGTCTGTGTGTGTGTGAGTCTGTGTGTGTGTGTGTGTGTGTCTGTGTGTGTGTGAGTGTGTGTACTCTGAATGTCTGTCCCCCCCTATCAATTCGAACACGGTGAATGCAAATTGAACGAAATTTGGTACAAAGGTTGCACTAGCAAAGGACACCTCAGTGTCATGTTTTATATCGCCGCCATCTTTACTAAAACTGAATGGCGGCCACTCAAACGTTCAAAACGTAAAATCAAATAACGACTAACCAAATCATCCAATCTCTACCAAATTTGGTAACAACATACCTTCGTATAGGATGCGTCTTGTGACCAAACTACAAGGTCGTCCGCCATACCATTTCAGGATGGCGACCGTGCGAATTATGCAAACTTTATAATCCATATCATGGGTCCCACTAGTTCCGATTATCGAGCCGAGAATCGTTTTAACTGTTCTAAAGGAAGAGGCACGTTCGAAATTAAAAGTTTATTTTGTAATACTATAGTGCAGACGTGATTTTAAAAAGCTGAACTGATTCAGTAATAAGACAAGATGGCAGCGGATATCTTGTGCCGGACTTAAATTTCACTAATTTGAGTATTGCATGCAATATAGCGTACTGATAAAAAATAAATAAACTTTGTATGAAATGCTTTATATATAAATAATATACTCCAGTGATGAAATCGTTTAGTATAAATCATTATTTGCTAACAAGTTCTATGTAAGTCATTTTAAATAGAACGATATTCGTTGACACAATTAGCTCAGTGGTAGAGCGTTAGACTATTGCTCAAATGCCTATGGTTCAAACCCGATCAGAGCTAAGTTTTTTGCTTGAAATGTTATATGTTTATTGTTTTGTAATGACTCAGATGTTTTAAAATTAAGCGTTATATTGTGCACATTATGGTGTAAAATATATATTTAATTAAAACATAATTCGCCAGCAGATTTACTCGGGACATCTAGCTGCCAAAAAGGTAACTTCCAGATTTTATTGAAAAGTTTCTTCTTCTGGCCGCTAGAATGCACTCGCTCTGTTAGGATTATATTGTTCGATATTTCACCAATAGATGTCACGACTAGTCTACGTGGGGATCCATTGATTACTATACCATTATCATTCTATGCGCATCGAATTTGAAGAATGACAAGATGATACTACGATACATTTTAACTTTTTATTTTAAAGGGTTTGTAACAGCCTATTTTGCGTTACTTGAAAATGTTATTAAGCGTTATATTGTGCACATTATGGTGTAAAATATATATTTAATTAAAATATAATTCGCCAGCAGATTTACTCGAGACATCTAGCTGCCAAAAAGGTAACTTCCAGATTTTAAGTTTCTTCTTCTGGCCGCTAGAATGCACTCGCTCTGTTAGGATTATATTATCGAAAATATCCACATAGTTTGTATACACACGTCTCTGTAGGGTCATGGAAAGATTTGTTAATTCAATTAGGGTTGTGAAAGCCATGCACAACCAGACGTGTAAAGACATGCCTCAACTCAAAGTTGGATGTTGCCCACGGCAGGTCGTAATAATAATAATAATGTTATTGGTTTTACATCCCTTTTAACTACTGCTGATTTTAGAGACACCGGGGTGCCGGAATTTTGGCCCGAAGGGGATCTTTAACGTGCCAGTAAATGTACTGACACGGCTCCCTCGCATTTGTGCACCCTCAAATGCCAGCTGACTGCGCCAGGATATGAACCTGCAACCTAGGGCCCAGCAAGCGAGAACGTTACCGCTGAGCCACGCCGCCAGTCCGGTCGATTATGTCTCCAGATCCATAACATTCTTGATATACTTCTTATCTTTCTTTCTTCAATGAAGGTAGCAGTTTTTATCTAGGTTGTGGCGTTTGGTAGAGGTAAATCGTTTCTAAGGTCTTCAACAAAGAATAGTTCTATTATACTCTTTGATAATAACAACGAGTTATAACTATACTCATACATTTAGGAGAAAGTAGGCTATATGTTCTTTACTGAACATCTTGTTTTCCGCTGAGTTTCAAACTCCTCGCCTATGTCGTTTAAGAGATACACGCTCCGTTAGGAACCCTTCAACCCCCACTTTTCACCCCTTTCACCTCATAATATACACCACATCGAAAAACCCTCAGACACGTGTCTTCTTATTTTTAATGATACGTTTATATGCCGAGTATCACGTCCCTCAATGAAACCAAGCCGGAGATATTGCTATTCAATGAAATGCATGTGTACCCCCTTAAGACACCTTTAGAACCTGAATATCCAAAAATCCTTTCTTAGTGCGCATTTCCGACTTACCACGAACATATCCCCAAAATTTCATGTTTCTAACTTTAATAGTTTTGGCTGGGCGATGATGAGTCAGTCAGTCAGTCAGTCAGGACACTTGTTTTTATATAAGAGATTAGCGAGCTGTAAAAAATATACATAAATGCCCTTCACTTCTAATTTTGACATATATGTCTGCGCTGCACTCGTTTATAATTGTGTTGATTGTATGCTTGACATACAATTTTGGTTTCTTATTTAGAGAACGTAGTGTTCGTAAGTCAGTCTGGCGTAGAATAACATTGTTGAGTACCAGCTGATTAACACATTATAATTATCACAGCACATGATATGCAAACAACACAATATTCCTTTCGTCTCTATAAAGGGATTACTCAAATGCAGTAAAATTTCAATAATTGAAGAAAGAAAATAACTTACCAAGATACCTAAGGCAATTCAAATTTCAGTGCTTATGTCATACATGTAAATATTTCCCCAAATACATAATGACATCGAAATACCTTAAAGCAGTTATTAAACAGTTCACTTAAATACCCAAGTTACTACTCACCTGCCTTCGTGGCTTAATTCTTTCTTAGGCCACGGCCGCCTCCTTTCAAATTAATACTTCCTAAGTCTCCACGACTTCTTAACCTCTCATAAAACCATAATTCCTCTTCACTACTTCTTGAAAACAATAACTTGAATTTTCAAAATCACAAATAAACATAAAATCTGACTTCTCGTTCATCTTATAAAATTTAACTTAGCCTCAAGATATAACTTTACTGTATCGTCATTCCTTACTTACCATAACAAAATGATTAAGACGAGGACAAAATACTACTCAATACCTGAATTACGTATATCACTAAACTATTTCACAAATACACATGACAAACTCGTCGGAATAAATATTTCGTTCCACAAAATATTAATGCTCTTATACTTTAAATTTAGTCTATTCATGATTTGACTTCTTGCTGAATCCCTAAAAAACCCCTTTAGTTTTCTCTTAAAACTAATTGTGACATTTCTCGTCAACACTTCCTTACTTGCTTCGATCGCCTGGACTATAGCTCATTTTTGCTATACCAGAATCTCTCAAAACTCATCGTGACATCACACGTCACACACAAAAACCTCCCCTATTCGTGGTATAATCCCACATCTTCGTACTGTTACAGGTCACCTCTTACTGACCAATAACATCCTAAATTTCAGCTAAAAAAATCTTACATGCTTCGACTAATTCCTTGGAATAATAACATCACACTTTGTTTTCCTAACTACTATCTTCGTAAAATAATGACAGTGTTCCAGTTGATAATCAATCACACCGACACTCATAATTGGCAAATATTCTCCCAAAATCACTTCATAAAGCAAGTCCTGAGTTATAACACAGTTCAGATACTCTCTGCTCTACCAAATTAAATGCGTAAATTACACCTGCCTTTAATTGAAACTTCATTTTTACCCTTAGGTTTACTTACCTTACTAACCTTCTCTTGTCTTCAAAAATATAATTACACACTTCTCCTTACTAACTCCGTATGACATAAATAAAACTTAATTTCTCGTCTACTAACAAAATGATTGATCTTTAAAAAATTCTCAAACTTCGAATTATAACAAATTCCTTTCAATACTAGTACATATTATGCCAACCATCTAATTATTATTATTACCTTTACTTTTACCTGTGTGTAGGACAACAATCTACCTCATCATTAAGTCGTTATTATTCATCAGCAACTTTTTTACTAAAAGTGATTTAGCTCGATAACAAGCCTTTGTAATATCTTTAAAACGTGCGTAACTGTAACTAAAACTTGGACCATCTTACCTTTGAAATCCCTTTGTACCTTTGTATGCGTATAACCATATATACTTAAAAAAAAACTCCCAACATTAACTTCACGTAGTCCCGTAGATACCATAAAAAAACTCATTGCTCAACGGAATATACCTCATTGGCATACTTCAACCTCCAAAAACTTCTTAAAACTTCATTTGGCATCTTACCAAAAACTTCCTCCAAAAAAACAACTTCATTTGGCACCTTACCAAAAACTTAAAATCACATTGCTCAACGGCATTATATCTTCGTTGCCTTACTTCTTCAAACTCACGTCCATTTACGTGAAAATACACACATACACACACACATATCTGTCACCAAGTAAGTTACCAGATGTCCTAATTAGTTACTACTTCCTCATTTCAACCCGATGTTGGTTAATTTATACAACGCATTACCATCAACTATTCTAAACCACTTCTAGATTTCTCAAAATATATCCACTGATAACCTCGCTGTCCTCAAAATGAAACTTCTTTATTAAATCAGTACTTCTTCAACTAATTAATTTTATTACCACTGAATCATCTTATCTTCTCTCATTTTAGAATTAAATCTTCATTACCATTATATTCATAATTATGGTTGCCATAATAATTATTACTTTCTTTAGATTACTTACCTTTGTAATAATCTTCCTAATTTTTTAAAATTTAATCCTCCCTTCCTCCAACTTACCTGCAGTTTAAGGACCCACATCAACTTACCTGAATCGCTAAATAGCATCACAACCTCTATCTTCCAAATTAAACGACTTTAGACAAACTAAATCAATAAGCGTAGGCACTACGCGCCCCTTACCATCCTAACTTCACGACTGAATTAAAATTACTCCCAGCAGGTTTCTTATCTACCTCTGTTAAATCATATAAAACTTTATTACTTAATATTTAAGTCATACGGAAGAGTAACTATCGTTAATATGAATTTACCTAACTACTTTCTCTGGCATTTCATTCTTACCACATTCATCTTCAATTCTATCTTTCTCTATGATTCCACTTTCCTCCTTCCTTATAACATTAATTTCTACCTCTTTCAGACTACACTCATCAATAGTAACATTATACTTCGGCTTTCCCCCTCTCACTTCTCCAAGTCTAGCTAATTCAGTACGACACTGCACGTCATATGCTTTCTTTCTCTCTCTCATCCTGATTTCTTTCTCCTCTAGCAACTTAATTCTCTTCTCTTTCATTTTACTTCCAAAATATCTACCTACATGTTTTCTCTTCACTTCGCTACTACTATTACTTAATGCTCTCTTTAGCCGTGGACTATTGCTTCTGCTCTTATCTATCTCTCTCCTCCTCTTAACCTGTTTACTAATTATGTTCTTCTGACTATGACTTAACGCACGCTTCTCTGCCACTAATAATTTCACATTAATTTCCGCTACACCATCATTAAATTCTTCCCTAGTCGACATATCCTCTTCACCTAAGATTTTCTGCATCTTTATCTCTTGAGTGCTTAATACTTTCTTTATCTTACCGTCTTCTATCCCTATCTTTTCTTTCATCTTCTCTTCTTTTTCACTACGTTCTATAGTCTCTCCTACAGCTACTTTCATCTATCATCTCCGCTGATTGCTGTTCCTTACCTAAGCTACTTTCATCTAAAATCTCCTCTACCTCCAATCTGCTTTCACCTAACATTTCCCTTGACTCCAATCTACTTTCAATTACAGTCTCCTTACAGGATGTCTTCACTGATTCTACTGCAGTATCCCCTAAAGTCTCTACCACCTGCCTAGTTTCCACTTCCACCAATTTGCTAAAACTTTCACCTTGAGTTGCTATATTATCTTCAATCACAGTTACTATTCTTTCCTGAATCCTACTTTCTACTGCTTCTAATTTCTTATCTACTGTCTTAATAATATATTTAGCCTTCATTTCTACCTCCTCCTTAATTTCACCTCTGATTTCCTGTTTCACCCCCTGAATACTCTCCTGCAGCATATCATACTTCATACTCAACCCTTCATTTACTTTAATCACACTGTCTAGTTTTACATTATTCTCTTCCAGCTTCTGATTTATTTTACTCATATCCTCTCTCATCTCTTGATTACTCTTATCTAATTTCTCACCTAAATCTCTACTCAATTCCTGATTATCTTTCTTACTCTCCTGATTTCGCCCATCCATATTCTGCAACATCCTCATGAGTAAATTGAATTTATCGTCAGGAATATCTATAGACTTTTCTTTTTCCTTATTCCCACTAGTCTCAGGATGTACCTCTGTATTCGTCTCGAGATTTTCCTCTGAATTCGTGTCAGGGTTAACCTCAGGATTATTTTCAGGATTACTCTCAAGATTTACCTCCGACATCTTGGTATTATTCTCTACGCTTTCAACATCGCTAACGCTATCAACCTCCTTATAATTAACTTTCTCGACTTTATTCTTACTTCTCAACTGCCTCTGTTCCTCTTCCGACATCTCGAAGTACACCGTATAACAATTGCCCTTCCGAAATTTCACTTCACTTCACTGTCCCCCAAAAGCACTGACAATTTGCACTGAAATCATACACTCCTCTCCTAAATACCGAATGGTTTTCGTGTCCGACGTTGTAGCGCCAAATGTAACATTTTTAAATTTATCCCTTACGTTGTGGTGTGACAACTGTAACATTTTTAAAAAGTCCTTAACTATGGTGACAATTGTAATGGTTCAATTAAACAAACATGATAATAAGAATAAATAAACACTGTGGTGTGCACTTACCTTTGATAGTGTAATAGGATATAATAAGTTGTTGAGCGCCAGATTCCTATTTAAGACAGTGAATCGAAATTTATTAATTAATCCTCGGCAGTCAGCAGTAGAGTTCGAGACCACTTACCCGGGCCGTAGTGTTACTTAGTTGACTAACCATTCAGTACTTATTTAAGGAGTATGATTGATTTGCCTATAGTATTTACTAACCACTATGAAAGAAATAGGCATTACGTTAAAGAAAATTAATTTATTAAATGCAAAAACAAAATATTAATAAAACAGAATAGTGATAGTCACACAATTGAATTTAAAATTACTCAATGCGGCAATTAATTTAAAAGAAAATAAACATTTGAATTGAATATTAATCTAGAAGTTACATATTACAGAGACGTCGGATATTTAATTGTTTGCTCACCCATTTGAAGTATCATCATAAAAAAAAGTGTGCAAGATGATCTCGATGTTCCGTTTCATGTTGAAAATGTTGTGATATCTCAGTAGATATGGTATAACATAATCAATTACGTTGCCATCTGTGTTAAGACCGTTGAGTAGGGCTATAATCCACTATCGGCTGATATGGATATTGGCAAGACATCGTTCAGTGTCGAATCTGTATACTCAGTTCGATGCTATACCAGGAAGCCAGGTTTTTACTTCCTCCCTTCATTGAGAGCTGTTGATGAATGAATGTCTTGTCGAGGGCGCAGGTACTAATAGCTTCCTGATCACGTGGTCTTCGACTGTCTCCCACCCTAGTAAGCTTCCCTCTCTTCAGTGTTCATTCACTCACGAGGGCTAATTGCATCACAACTTGCAATATTTAGCAGCGTACCTACAGTAGAAATGGCGTGATTCTTTCACAATAAGGTGAAATATCAAGCTTCTATTCCTTCCAGAAGGAACTAGATGGTCCGCACGTGATTCTTAGTCATTGTGGGTTTCTTAGCATCCCATGACAGTGACTCTGTTTGCCGTCGTGAAATAACTACTACGTCGTTCTGGGGTTTTTAAGAACCCGGGACAATGGCTACCTGCCGTGGTGAAACGATACTGCGTCATTAGTATGTGACACATAGGGTTGGTCCTTATTGCCAATCTTGTTGCAATATACAATACTTCGTCTCTTTACAAATACATGTTAATAAAAATCTGTCTGGCTATAATAATAAAAACCGCTTACAAGTATCTGATATAAAAATCATCTCATCGATGTACTAATTAATAAGAATAATAAATATGATAATAAATGAATGAATAACCCTTTATATCTAACAGGTATGGGAACGAATCGTTACAATTGGACGGATAATGGGACAGAGGCGACTACAATGGTTTGGACACATCTTACGAGCGGACGGATCCCTTCCTAGGAGAGTCCTCCAATCTCAACCCACGGGAAAACGCCCGAGAGGGCGCCCATGAACACGATGGAAGGATCGAGTGCCGACGATCCTTCAAGAAGTGGAACCAACAGCTGTGGAGGATGATGCGAGAGACCGGAAAAGATGGAGTGCCATCTGCAGCAAATGCCTCCTCTCATAATTTACTGACTTTCCTTTTATTGGATCCTTTTTGTGTTTTGTAATAATTTTCCCTTTGTAATAATTTTTTTGTTTTTTGTAATATTTGTAATATTTATCTTTTCCTTTTGTTATTCTGCTGTAGGCTCAATGACCTGTTTAATGCAATAAATGATGATGATGATGATGATGATGATGATGAAGTAATTTTTACTAATTTCATTATTCAGAACTACAAATTTAAAACAATACCTGTATGGAATAAAATCCTTTCCTATTTATGTAGGAATCAGGATCGTTTGATGGTTTGTCAACTCTGACGTGACTGCCATCAATAACTCCGATTACACCGGGAAATCCATTTTCCCGAAAGTGCTTCTCTGTATTCCTTTTTTCATTCTCTGTAGGCCTAGTTATTATCTGGGACGATAAGTTACTCAGAAAAACTACAACTCGTGCAATTATACTGGGTAAAGAATTGATAGTTATGTTAAACCTATCTGCAACATGCCTAAAACTTGCTGTTTGATGGCCGATGAACCACAAAAAGATCAGTACCTGTAAGTTATACAAAAATTATAACGTGACGAATGTAAGTTATATTTCAAATGAAATTGAGTGAAGCCAAGCGCCGAGTTATAAATGGGCGTAACCTGGTGTAACGTGTATGCGGCAGAGCCGTTTTCGTCATCCCTTATAAACTATCAGGCTGACCACCTTGTTGTGTAGCGACTTGCGCTCTTGACAGCGCCCCGTACCTCCAGATTCGATTCACGGCTCTGCCAAGAAATTTTAACTCTGGTGTGAGGGCTGGAACGAGCTACACTCAGTCTCGTGAGGCAAAACTAAGAAAAGGAAGGTTTGATTCCCACCCCAGCCATCCTGGAAGTGGTTTCGCACTTCTACTCCAAGCAAATGCTGGGATAGTTCCTAACTTACGGCCTCGGCCACCTCCTTCCCAATCCCATCCCCAATTTACAAATACACACACTAATACAACCATCACAATAACACAAGTTATCACACACACCAAATACACGGGGCTATATGACCACACGATGTTGCAGCCCCTAATATAAGCAACAACAACGACAACAAACTATCAGGCTGAGAAAAATTAGTGTACTGGTGGGCATCTACAAAGTGAGGGGGAACTTCAGGATTTGAATATACTTGTTAGTTTTTTTAAATAATATTTACTAGGCATTCTGATATTCGTCAAAAATATCAGTTCAGATCCCAATAAAATACTCTAAGGATTGCATCTCTCTGCACTTAAGGCTAACATAATTTTTTCTTCCCGCTTATCATCTCGAATATTTTAATCATTCTAAAAGTACTCTTCCTGGCGCCCACGATGAGGTCTACAGTACAACCTTGACAGTAAAGCTACGGATGTTGCGGAGGTCTCAGGTTCAAATAGCACTGATTGTGGTTGTCCTCGAAGGATGTCTTGCGGGTATTTTCTCATCTTAACTCTTTCTGGTGTAGTATTATAATTAATAAAAGAAACTCTTCTGTTATAATCTCTGCATGATTACCGTACATACAACATAAATGAGTGGAATCGCAAAATTTGCAGGGAGACCTGTAGATGCATGGGGCACTGACCGCGAGATTTCTTGCCTAAATAATTAAAGAAAGATAACAAGAAAAGATCTCTACAAATCCAGCATCATGAAACACCAATCGGTCAATAATAATTATGGTACCGGCACAGTACGTAATTAAGCAGTGCACCTCCAATCACCAAGTTCTAGCCCACAAACAAAATATCATACGGTAACGTAATGTGTAGGCAATACCGTATTTTTGTGCATACATGCACGCTTTTTAGTGTTCTTATTATTAGTTATAAGGTACCGTATTCTTGAATGTTAAAATGTGTACGAACGATGAGTGAAAATCAATTATGAAGTCGGTTATGCTCAGAATTAGGTCTAAGACCTGAAGAATGCCTGAACATCAATAATAACTTGAAAATCGCAATTTAATGTAATCATAAATCAGTTCTGAAGATGCTCCTCCTTTGATGAAACTCGCGTAATTCGACATCAGTATTCAATTTTATGGCGTATTATCACGTCTTTCTTACGAAACTAGACTTGGATAGGTGCTCTTATATTTATATTTAAATTTGCCTTTAATTTGTAACACAGCTTTTTGAGCCAATGAATGGGTTGCTCGGAGTGTATTCTGCCATTCCAAGAAAAACATCTTGATTTGTCATTGCTGTTTTACGCCAATAAAATCCAAGATTACGATACTTGGAGAGGTTTACGGCTTTAAGGAGAAAGGTACATCTTTCGCATGACAATTTCTACCGAGTTAATTAAATTTATGTCTCATAAATTATATGTTGGAAAGAAATAAAACTATTCCGGATTATTAAACATAGTTCACTCATTATTATGCACAAACCACATTATTAGCCTATTTTCAATTTTGAAAAAATAGGCTTATGAGATCACCTTTTGTCCGTGTGTGTGTGCGTGTGTGTGTGTGTGTGTGTGTGTGAGGTGTATGTGTGTCCCCCCCTAATAAAATCTAAACGGCTAGAGCGAATCAATGAAACTCGGTAAGTTCAGAGCACTATTCCCGGCGACCTCGACCGTGCCCTTCTAATTTTGTTACGTCTCACCAATCCAACATGGCGGCTGTGCGAAATATTTCACTAGCATTCAATCTCTCCGAAACTATTACCGATATCGCCCTGAAATTGTGTACGGTGATAAAGGGCACTACTAGAAGTTCACCTATGAGACTTTCAAAAACCTGGTGACTACAAAACCAACATGGCGGTCAAGCGAAATTGTGACTTTAAATAGACATTTCTCGCGATATAACTATCAAAACGTAATGAAACTTGGTACAGCAAATGTTTATACACATTGTAATGCACTGGAGTCTAATTTAGTTCAATTGTTTACATAACCTCAAAATGGCGGCTGTGCGAAATATTTCACTGACATTCTATATCTCCGAAACTATTACAGATATCATCATGCAATTTTGTACGGTGATAAAGGGTACTGATACAAGTTTACCTATGTATATTTCATAAACCTGTAAAGTACAAAACGAACATGGCGACCAAGCGAATTTGAAATATTTTAATAGACTTTTCTCGTGATTAAACTCTCTGAGCGCAGTGAAATGTGGTACTGTAAATGATTTTGCAGATTGTAATGCACTGCCATCTAATTTAATTCAATTGTTTACATAACCTCAAGATGGCGGCTGTGCGAAATTTTAAATTTAAGTTTTTAGTCTTGTGTCGTAATCATGCGATCGAAGTGAAAGTTTGAATAATGAAGCTAGGCAATAATTGTCCTTGAATGGTACATAACTCTATGGCCTATACATATAACAATCCTAAATGGCGAGCTTCCGAAATATTTAGACAGTTCTCAATATCTATGAATCTTTTACAGCAACCAAACTGATTTTTTTTATGTTCATAGAGACTATGAACATATGTTCACCTATAGGACTTTCAGTAACCTGGTGAGCACAAATCCAACATGGCGGCGACGCGAAGTATAAATATTTAAATGGACGTTTCTCGCGAATTAACTATCCGAGTGCCGTGAAACGTTGCACGTTAAATGCTTATACAAATGTTGATCCACTGGCATGTAATTTATTTCAATTGTTTGCATAATCACAAGATGGCTGGTGTGCGTACTTTTAAAATCACGTTTTTACTTCTTGTGTTCTAATCATGCGATTGAAGTTTGAATACCACACGTACACAATAATCTTAATGTAATAGTACAAAAATAAAAATCCATCCTGGCGACCATATGAAATATTTAGACGGTTCTCAATATCTACGAATGTGTTACAGCAATTAAACTGAAATTTTGTATGTTGATAGAGACAATTAACATGAGAAGGATATATGAAAATAGGCTGTATAGTTCTTCACGGAACTACTTGTTTTTTATAATATGGTTGCAGACGTGCATTATGATCCACCAAACTTTCAGCTGTATTTTGTACAGTAGGACAACGTTTACATGATAAGTACCCCATAATAAAAAAATTATGACATGAATGTTCTTTTGAGCTGTTGGTAATATTCACTGCTACAAGATACATCAACATAATTGATACACATATTCAGGAAATATTTCCTTTCTCATATTATTATTCTAAATGTATATATATATTTTTTTACTTCTATTGGGTAAGAAATATTCTCTTAAATGGGAAGTAGGCTTGATACACAAACTATTTTGTTATATGTTGATCATATTAGTACAATACACAATCATGAAAAATTTCATTGATATATCTTGAATAGTATTTGAGTTTTCATGTAAACGCTGTGTGAAAATAAAGGTTTCGGGAAACAGGCTTCAAACTTACCTAAGGGTAGAATTTAAAGAAACAACTTACGCGACAGCAACTAACATTTCGGGACATATCTTTGGAAGCACCGGTATTGAAGATATTTTAATTTTGTTTTCACCAAATGGAAGATATAATATTAGTCATTCAAATAATGTATTAATTTATTTGATCCCATTAACATAGGAACAAACCATTTGTTTGCAGCTCAAAGGGGGTTTACTGTTTGGCTTCAACAGCTTGCAGCAGCTAGCGCAGCAAAGGCAACTCCCTCCGATTCTTTTCTCCAAGTGTAGCCTATTATAGAGTATTGCCAACCTGATTAAGAGCTGAGATTTTTCCGTATTGCCCGGAGTGCCTCTTATACTGCTGAGCAATATTATGAACAGTTCCTCGTGAAATCCGAAAGTGTTGCAGGAACGAATCATCTTCATACTGAGGAACTGTTAGTTCTAAAATAAAGTTGTATATTGATAATAATATATACTTTTTACATCTTTAGTAAAAACAAACGGGATAATAATAATATAGAAGGATAATTGAACGGCTATAATGATATTATTATCAAAATACATTGCTCATCAACTAAATCATTTTCTTTCTTCCTTCTTAACACATTCCATTCTACTTTATTATCGTCTTCATCAGCGCTTAAATCATAATAGAGGACGCTGTCACATTCTAAATTACTCATTTTAATAACACAAAAGGAACTACCTAATAAGTGTATTTTGAAAAGAGCGCGCTAGGGTTTTGTATTTCCTTTAGCATTCAACAACGGAAGCAGCTGTGAAAAAGGCTTGTGCGCATGATCAGAACTCCCAGTTCTTGCTCTTGACTGAGAACTGATTTCACTCGTTGCGAACTAGTTCCAGATCATGTTGGAACAGAGCAAATAGAGAACTAGCAGTTCAGAACTCGTTCGTAAAGTTTGTTGGAACGGTTCCTGCGCTACTGCGCACGCGTCGACAGTTCTCGAACGATTCTTCGCTGTGTTGGAACAAACCTTTACTGGGTCAGTAGCGTCACCTGTACGTTGCTTTAAGAACACACGCTCTTAGTTCATCATCATCACTGGCACGACAGCCCTCTGTGGGCCTTGGCCTTCTGAAGAAGTTTCCCCGATTCTTTTCTGTTAAGTGCTGAGCTCCTCCAATTCTTGATTCCAATTGTCTTTACATCCTCTCTCACTCCATCTTCCCACCTTACCTTTGGTTTTCCGACTTTCCTGGTTCCTTCTGGCATTGCATTTAATATCCTCTTTAACATGCTGTCATTATCTCGCATCACAAGTCCTGCACACTCCAACCTTCTGATCTTTATACATTTTACAAGATCTGGTTCATTATATAAATCATAGAGTTCATGGTTATATCTTCTTCTCCATTCACCGTTTTCCACCACTGGCCAAAAGTATGCCTCAAAATCTTTCTTTCAAATATGCCAAGTTGTCTTTCATCAAGCTCTTAGTTACGTGTCTTAAATGCGTGTTGTTTGTTTCTTTACGAATTTATTTGTTGGTTGGTTCCTCAGTTTAGGGGCTGCGACAATGCGGTCATGTTGCCCCGTGTACTTTGGGTGTGTGTAGAATCTGTCTGATAACCGATGTTAATTGTTATGGCTGTATTAGTGTGTATCTGTTTTCAATTCAAGTAAGGACTGCAGACATTGAATATTTTTTCAAGTTCCTACTTTTGCCGCCAAACGCCACCGTCAACGACTACTAGTTCAGAACTTGGTTACCAGATGCCACAGCAGTCGTCTCCTGGCGACGAACGTTGGAACCTAAGTGTGTGTTTGAGTCTTCAGTCTTTTGACTGGTTTGATGCAGCACTCCATGCCTTCCTGTCCTGAGCTAATCGTTTCATCTCTACATAGCTACCAAACCCTACATCCGAGGCAATCTGTTTAACATATTCTAACTTTGGTCTACCCCTACAGCTCTTGTCCTCAACCCTTCCTTCCATAACTAAGCTTGCTAGACCTGGGTGTCTTAGTATGTGTCCGACCAATCTATCTCTTCTCTTCATTAGCAGTCGCCAGAAACATCTCTCCTCTCCCACTCGTCTTAATACATCTTCGTTTGTAACCTATCTACCCATCTGATCTTCATCATTCTCCTGTAACACCAAATTTCAAACGCTTCAATTCTCCTCTTTTCTGCTGCACCAATAGTCTAAGTTTCACTTCCATAGTAAGTTGACGTTTATGTTTTATTAATCATAATGTCTTTATGCTGCATTATTTTTATCCTTGACAGTGTTTACCTCTACAAGCTGTCTTTTGTAATACAAATCAGAAATACAGTAACTTTTGCGTGATATTGCAGATTGTTCTATAAATAGTATTTGCCTTTCTTATTAAATTATTAATTTAGTTGATAACATGTTAATAACATAATTAAACTACTAAAAATTCACAATGTTTTTCCTATGTTAATGTATTTATATTAGCCATTGTAGTGTTTACCGACAAAAGGTATTGAATAGCCTAATGTTATAATTGACATGAGTTCTAATCACTGTAGCATTTTAGAGATTATTAAGGATTGAGTTTAGAGAAGGTATTTCTTATCTTACGAAATATTTTAGAGGCTAAGGAAGTCCAATGTGTGCAGAATCCAAGCATCATATTTGACAATATACGGGGATTACACTTTGCTTAATTTACTTTAACTTGATGTGGATGAGATCATATGCATATAAATTATTCTTACAGCAATAATGTTCCTTAATAAGCTGTTACGAGTATAGAACACACTGACCTACGGACAGGAATAAGTCATTTGTCATTATTCACGTATTTAGTGCGGGGTTAAAAATCATAAGTATATTTGACTCCACAATGATGACTTAAACTTCCAATCATTGAATTTAAATCTTATTTCCTAACAAGAAGGTAGTTGCTACATTTGAAAGATAATAGAGATAACTATGTGAACACTGCTATTAGACGTCTTACTTTCCCCATTAAATAAAACATAAACGCTATCACGAAAGTAATTGTGAGACTTAGTTCTCGAGGAATTGTGTATATACATCCCGTTTTACTATTGTTGCATGCTCTGCTACGTTATTGTATTCCACTGTACTTTTCGACAAGGTTTACAGTGAGTTAATATTGCACTTGAGTAACATGAGAGTCGAGGAGCACTATGCTCTAAACTCATTTAGGGTCAGAATGAATATACTCTGCGAAATATATTGCCATGTATCTTTCTACAGCATATAAAGACACCTCCCGGGCAACGCCGGGCAAAATAGCTAGTTATAGAGATTTTTAATCACACATTTTAATTTTTCATGTTGTGTTTTCGCATATCCAAGTAAATGGTATCATATCGTGACTACCGACTGAAAAGTGTCTTCAAAGATGTCTATAAATAACATAAATAGCCTAAAGCATTTTCCCTCCTAAACCACGCACTAAAGATTTTTCATGGTTTTCGTAACTTCCTCATCAGGGGAATCGTACGTTTCCAGCTGTCTAGTCGCACCGCATCAGCCCTGTATTGTTAGTTTCCATACAACACTCCCAGCTGCCAAAAGCAGACTAACTTATATCTCAAACAATGCTTTCAATAATTGGAACTTAAACCGCGGAAATCATGATTCTTAGGACTAATACTAGATTTTACTAAATGTTTGACCATTCTTAAGGACTGCAAACGAAGACCTCGCTGGTCGTGCTTTGAGAAACGCTCCTGTACAGATTGCGCCACTCAACCGAAAACAAAGGCTGTTGTACCGAGTCTGGGAAACTATCAACCTCCCTGATATCTATGAAAGGTAGATCTCACATAACATAAAACAATAAAATTAAATGAAGATCGATGACGGCAACTGTCTGAGGAAATCTATAAAACTCTAAGCTTTTATGTTTGGTCGTTACCTGTTGTACGCACTGCCGCTGCCTGAGGATCCACTTTAATGGCTTTATCAAATAAAGACCCACGGAAACAGCAGTTATTACATTGATTAAGTCAGCCAACACAGCATCATGCACATTTCTGTGGTGGTAACAATATTATATTAAATATTTCCTCAATTCTGTAATTAAATCAAATGTGTTTATAACTTAAAACTTAAGATTTCTGAATTCCTTAAACCATGCGACGTGAACAGTATTCATCCGCGCATTCCATCAATTATTGTTCACGTAATAATTGTGGAATTGTCATCATGCCGCGTGTTTTTTAAAATTGAATATTGTATCATCCAATTTTTGTTTGCACACGATACTTTTACTGACAACTGACCACAAATCTTTTACCATAGGATTAATATCTTGACGGGCATGAAAATGCAGGCCATTTGCTTGATGCTTCGTGAAATTAGATGCGAGGGATTCATGAGGTGTATTTTGGCAGCAAATGTTTAGAAAACGGAACTATTACTGTATTTTAGAGATTCTTACATGACTATCAGAGTTCTAATCATAAGTTCCAAATAGGTCTAACTTTACCTGAGCAGTTGAGAAAACGCTCGAATTCCTCAAGTTACATTTAAGATTCATTTCACTTACTTCTAAAATAATAATTAAATCTAATAATATGGTGAATTCTGCAATTTACGCTTTTCGTATTTGGCTCCTAGAATGCAGTCTCAAGACTTGAAGAGTTGTATGATTAGGCTGCAAGTTACAAAACTCAACTTACATATAAAAGTGTATTTTTGATTACAACAACTCTTTTTCGCATGCAAGTCATATTTTACTTCTTCGGTGTTGTTCTTCACCAACGCATCGTCACATCCTGTTCTAAAGTCATAGTTTATTACCATGATAACAATAATCTAATAATTATAATTTATGCGTAACAGCCGACTATGGACCACGTTTGATAGTTTTTACATTATTTTTTGTCTTCACTCTCTGCCAATATCTCTTCATCCTCTCTCCCACTTCATTCTTTTGCTCCTCCGTGTAAGATCTTCCTTTCCTCACTGACAACACCCCTGCCTCCTGGAAACCTGAAAACTCCTTAACTAGTCTTCTAAATCGCTCTCTGTCGATTATGTCTTCCTCTTTCACCCCTATCCGATCCAAGTCCAATCTCTCTTCCCGAAACCATTTCGGCTTCGTCTTCCTCTACCTGAAGAATTCAAAAATCCTCTTCGTCAATCTGGCACTGTTCATCCTCACCAAGTATCCATAAAACTGTATTCTCCTTATTCTCATAAGGTCTACGACTCCTTCTGTCTTCAGGTATAGTTCTTTGTTAGGTCTGAGTCTCCTCTCTCCATCCTTGGAATTTGGGCCTAGTATTTTTCGGAGCATTTTCCGTTCTCTCTTCCAGATGACTTCGAGGCTACTCTTCCCAATCATATGTGATAATAATAATAATAATAATAATAATAATAATAATAAATAAAATAAATGAGGATGTAGGGTGATCCTAAGTGGCCAATCTGCTTGTAAAAATAATAACAATAATAATAATATATTATTTTCACGAGGGACTGAGGAAAATCTTCAAAAGACACTTGTGAAGGGTCCGCACTCCACAGTAGTGTGGGATTCTTACCCACTAAAACCTACATCCCTTTTCCCACGATGCGTTCATCACCGCGGAACTGCTCTCGCAATACTTCAGGGTGATGGCGTGCTTACTTAGCCTTTCAGACTTCTTCTTTCTTCATTTCTTCTTAAGGGTGTTCGTACGCTTACAGATCCCGCTTTATCTGGCGAAGGACATCCTCCACATACACTGCTACCTGATCCCATGATTGCTGGTTCCGTAACATCACAGAAATTATATTATCTGGTGTCAGTTCTCCCAATTCAGTTTCCACATATTCTCTCTTTTTTCATCCAATGGCCGCACACGAAGAAGGTATGAAGTACATCATCGATGTCGTCACAATATATGCATGTTGCACCACTCGCTCCGCCTACTCTATGCAGGAATTTACGGAAGTATCCGTGTCCTGTTAGAAGTTGTGTGAGGTAATAATTGACTTCACCATGGACTCTTTGGACCCAGGTATCCAGGCGTGGTATCAGTCGCTTGGTCCATTTACCACGAGGGTCAACTTCCCATCTGAGTTCCCATCACCTCATACGTTGTTTAAAGGTAATAATAATAATAATAATAATAATAATAATAATAATAATAATAATAATAATACAATAGGTTAGACTACTTCTACCCCTTTTATTACACCGATTTACGGGGTCAGTGATGAGATGCGATGATTTCTACATGTCGGGTGGTTTTATAGTCGGATGTCATTCCTAGCACCCACCCCATGAGAGGATTTAATGAGAGTCGAAAGGAGTTGGAAGGAAGCGGCCGTGGCCTATTAAAAGGTACTGTCCCAGCATTTGCCTGTTCGTCCACGTCAACATCTTTAGGATCATATGATGTTATGCAACAATAGTTCCTAGTGATAAATCATAGGGATCGCATCACACATAAGACTCTCGTAAAATGTTGTTCATTCAATTAGGGGCCTTGTGACATCGTGGTCATGTAGCCCCGTGTACTTGGGTGTGTGTGGAATTTGTCTAAAAATTTGTGTTATTGTGATGGGTGTATTGGAGTGTGTATTTGTAATTCAGGTGAAGAATGGGAAGGAGGCGGCGTGGCCTGACCTTAAGTTAGGAGCCATCTAGGCATTCGCCTGGAGTAGAAGTGGGGAAACCACGAAAAACCACCTCTAAGGTGGCTGAGATGGTAATCAAACCCGCCTCTTCTTACTTTAGCCTCACAAGGCTGAGTATAAGTTACCCCGTTCCAGTCCTCAGACCAGAATTACATTTCTTGGCCGAGATGCTGGCTTTTTGACCTGGAGGGTGATCATATTTTCCGATCATCCAAACTACAGGGTGTTCGTAAAGTCACCGGACTCTAACTTTGAAAAAAAGATACAGTCAGTCTGAGAGACTAGACTTTATATCATTTCAAATGACGCATGCTACAAATGCTACAAATGCTACACATGTTTAGAAAGGCTCAGGAGGGCTTCACGCTTCGCTCGAAGCCACAGGACTCTTTCAACAGACTCCATCACCCATTAACTTAGGCTTACCGCGCGGGGAACGGAGAGTGGGAGGTGCACTCTGCTGCATGACGTCACGCACTCGCCGTCTCCGTATCGCATAACGCAAGATTCCAGGAGTAAACTCAGACTCAACAGACTCCATTACACTTTAACTTAGGCTTCTCGCGCGGGGAGCGGAGAGTGGGAGGTGCACTTTGCTGCATGACATCACGCACTCACCGTCTCCGTATTGAGCCCGATAGAGGAGGTGATCCGGGTACCATCCGCCGAAAGAAATGGTACTTCGAAAGACCCCGTCCTTCGAACCCAAAACCTCAGAGATTCGGGTGCATTTCTTTGTAAGCTTGCTCAGCACGATGGGCTTGATCCAGGGGTCATTTAGCACGGAAACATTCATAGACGCCCAAAGAAATACATCCGAAAAAATACCAACGCTAGAAATAAAAAGAGATCCAGTCTTAAGTTAGATTCGTGCGTGATTTATTCAAGTAAGACCCCTAATCTATTTCCAAGGGTCGAAATCGGCTAATCCGTTAATCTAATTACAATAATGAGTCGTCCCTAGTTTGATGTTAAGGACCCTCGCGAAATCCTAGTTACATGAAACAATAGCAAAGCTAACTAGGCGCGTGGTACAAGAATAATTATCGCGTAGCAAATTTGCAAATAAATAACTCGGTATAATTTACATTTAACAGCTAGCAAACCAATCCCTAGGTTAGGATGGTACCACGCCCACATTTAATATTACATTTAAATTCTGTCTAATGCCTATGTGAACGAAGGTATTACGACGAGATGCGTCGTAAACGAATGCTTATTACCAAATCTAATGATAGTTTGACTACTGACTATCAAAAAGAAACAATCACATAACACTCTTATGTCTAATAGGAACAATGGGATAATACACTCGGGAATAAAGAAGTAAACACTCTTATACCAGCCTGCCTTCGCGAACTGACGTACTGTTCGTACTCAGTCGTCATCTCAAGCATGTGAGTTATATTGGCAAAGCGCAATAATAATTTCGTCTTATAAGCTTTAGATCACGCGGGCCACAAGTTACTGATTATCGGTCCCGTAGATCCAATGTCGTCGATACAAGTAGTGTCAGCTCATTTAAGGTCATCTTCCACATGGAAATGGATTAAAATCACGGTGTCGATTAACCAACAAGCAAATGGTTGCAAAGTTATGGCTGTAATTATTTATAACAATTAATTAATCCGTTGGTTTAGGATAATTATGCTCTTGATTTATCAGGTTTAAATGTTATTTAGTTAGCTCTATTAATGACACCAGTCGTAGGCTGCAACATGTGATCTCGCTTGAGATTCACTCAAATAACATGACTTCAACAAGTCAACAATAACACAGGTTGGCGCGTCTTACACCAATTGCGCGCGGTGCATCGGTCGTCTTAGCCGCAGCTCAAAGAACGCCGGAATAAACCAACAATAAGGCGGACATTCATCCGTCCTGCCAAATAACAAATAATGTGTTCACGAACACAATAATTACAATGGCTAGCCTAATTTATACAGAAGCTGGGTCAATTAACATTATTGTTTAAACCTTTCTATAACACGCCAGATGAATCAAAGTCATCGGCTCAAAATATTAAAGGAATTCGCCAGAGCGAGCATCCCCTCACTCATAAAAAGTGGTAATAGTAATAACAGATGTTGACAGCTTACATAGCTATTCTCCAAAGCAAGGTTATATTAATACCAGTGACCTTCAAATTCCTAGGACTTGTGACGTAAGTTAGCACACAAAGAAGTCAATCAAGTCGTCTCTCTGTTGCATCTCGGGTAAACCGGTTGTCAGCTAGCGCGCTCAAGCAACTCTCACAGCTTCGCGTGCATCTTAGCATAGCAAAGATTGTGCTTTCAAAATGATCATTCTAATCTTGTAGTAGCACGAATTAAAGTCCTGAAGTGCTCTACAGATTATATACAAATGTCTCATCACTTCCCTAACAGTGTTCCTCGGGATATTATACCGTTCAAAAAGATATAATGCAGTATTAAATTCAAATAATACAAATAGAAAGATATCATACTCTTGCATCTAACTGCACTGACTTTCGAAGATATGTCACTCGTTCATTATAAACATGGGCTTTGACATGTGTGGTTTGGCACTCTCCACTACAAAAATAAAACATCTAACCTCTGTTGCGATGTTTGAAATGATACGAAGAAAGTTAGCCCATCAGTCTAACTGTGCATGGGTTCGTTCCTCTGGAACTTTCATGTAGTAAAATAGTACTCACGAAAAATGCCAAATAAAGAGTACAAAACGTTTCAGCAACGGTCGGCTGAGAAATGATACGTAAATAAGCTCTTCCAACTTGAATAAGGGACCTGACTTTAGGTTGTCCCCTAACACTTTCAGATGTAGTTAAGATGTCGTTTACATGACATAAAATTGCAGCTCCTTGCTGACTTACAAATACACTGAAAATACATGTGAATTTGCACCTGCCGTGTAGTACATGGACGGTGGTGTCTAACTAAAAGATTTCCCAGTGCCAAAGAAAGAAAAATATATACATGTCCTACCTAAGTGGTCAAATATCGTTGCGTTTCGGCTCAAAATATACATTCAACTACTACCTCAACCTGGACAAACCTCGTACAAGACTCACGGTTACTTCACAAAGTAGGTCACCTTCCAGAACTCCCATTGGAAGGGGTGGTATACTTCCAGGGTACCAAGCACACTCCTTGGTAAGGCTATAGGTTTAAGCCTGTCCTCGTGGTCCTCTGTTTGCGTCTTGTACATGGTTTGTAACTGGTGGTGTCGATTGGACAATTCCATGGTTGTGTCGATTGGACAATTCCATGGTGGTGGTTTATTCCATCGGTGTCTCCCCTCACATGATGAGTTACACCTTCACGATGCTCTCACAATAAAGTTGAAGAATTACTAACACGTGGTGCGTTATCGTATGCATCGTAGTTATCAAAATACACTGATTCTATTGAAAATATGATTGTAAATGCACAATGGCTTTAATGATTGCAGGTGATCAAAATGCTCTGCTTTGACTGCCACAGATTCTAATAAAACCAACACGTGGTATTCGTTCACAGATTTTATGCTAAGTAAAATCACTGAAAATCTGAACAATCACTGTCGCATGCGTGCGATACGTAGCTTTATCATGGTTGATTTTTATAGTAGCACACACTGGGCTGTAAGACGTAGTCGTAGATTTAATACTTCACGTCTGCCTTCAGATGGTCCTCGTGGTTAGTGAAAAAATATGTTGAATTATCACAATTAAATTCCAACTTTCACAATCACGTTGCACTGGCCTAACTGGGCCGCCAATAATACTTTTCGTAGACTTAATCGTAGTAAGCAACTCGATGGCTGTAGATTACAGTCCTCCCAATTACGGTGTATACACTTGCCTACAATGGCCTTCGTCTTAGACGGACAATTGACACGATGCGTCCTGCCACAGCAGACTATCTAAACGGTGTGTTCGTGCATAGCACGGCTTCCTGATCGGAAGGAAGTAGTCAAGTCAATTAGCTGCTACTTTCATAATCCTCCGCGTGTCTGCGGTGAAAAATACCTTTACCTTAAATTGATTTACCATTTCCAAAAGGCATAGAAGATGGTAAATTAAGCAGAATTAATTATAGTATGCTCCTGTGATATGTGGCATTAAAATAGTAAGTAATATATCTCTAGGAGGGAAATAAGCTGTCCTCTCCGAAGTCAAAATAGCGGATTGTTCATGAGGAAGCTTTAGGGTGTGTTCTGTAGAACTGAGCATGTGAAGTAAATATGCTCTCAATGAAATATTTGATACATGAGCCTAGACGGGCTCAGTATTGCATAACGCCAGACCCCAGGAGTAAACTCAGACTCGGTGCATTTGCACTGAACAACATGTTGACATCATACACGCCGTAACCGTAACGCATAACGGTAGACCAAAGCATAACGATGAAGTCTACAAGATCATTTGAAATGATAAAATCGTAGCTCACGTATCTGACGGAATAAGTTGGCGAGCTTGGCTATGAGATGTTACCAAACATGGTAGAATCAGTTGTAACGTCAGAACAGTGCGGCTGTTGCATTGTGCAGAGTGAGTTTTACATGGTCAAGCGGGCGACAATGGAGTTCAAGTGCGCACAGCGGGTCGCTTAATTGGAGGCTTATTTTGAGTGCAAGGATTATGAGAGATGTGTTAAGAAATGGAGACGTCGATTTCCTGATGAACCCCCACCAGGTAAATCTTCTTTGAATGATCTTGTACGAAGGTTTCATGACACAGACTTCGAGGGTCATTGAGATTAATGTGGGAGACCTGAATTAATAACTGACACTTCCCATCGCGATGTTCGGCAGCGCATTGAGAGATCTCCGCGGAAATCTGTAAGACGTTTGTCACAATATCTTGAAGCATCAGTTGGGTCTACACATAAAGCACTGAAAATGAAACATTGTGCAACAATTCGTAACTTTATTGGATGAGGATGAACGCTATTGCTGCTTCCAGCAAGAAGGCGCCACTTGTCATACTGATAACCCGACCATGGCTATTAATAAATCAAAGCAGAGTTTCAAATTTCCATGGGCGTCACGGAAAATGATCATTTCCAAAAAGTAGCCACTAAGAAACGAGGTGGACCTTGTAAATTAAGACGCAGCTGTGAGAGCACTTTACAGTACGCTATTTACATAATATTTAGACGTTTCTCTTTCATTCCTTATCTTTCTCTTTCTCTTTTTCTATTGGTCCAAAAAGGAATGGCAACACTGATTCAGTTGTGTATTTGCTTCAGAGTGATAGGACACCTCACAGAGAAGGTAGTTCATTGCGCAGTGTTCGTAGGTAGGCTGATAAATGATGGGTTGTGGCCGATTCAAAGTTCCGATATTACAGTAGGCCGTGTTATTTTCACTTGCGTAGAAACACATAATGATATGCACTTAATCATATTTTTAGCCTATTTTCAATTTTGAAAAAAAAAAAAAAAAAGGCTTATGAGATTACCTTTTGTCCGTGTGTGTGTGCGCGTGTGTGACGGTGTGTGTGTCCCCCTAATAACTTCTAAACGGCTGGAGCGATTTCAATGAAACTCGGTGAGTTCATAGCACTATTCGGGACGACCCCGACCGTGCTTCTCAAATTTTGTTACGTCTCACCAATCCAACATGGAGGCTGTGCGAAATATTTCACCAGCATTCAATATCTCCGAAACTATTACCGATATCACCCTGGATTTTTTACGGTGATAAAGGGAACTACGAGAAATTCACCTATGTGACTTTTGAAAAACTGGTAACTTCCAAACCAACATGGCGGCCAAGCGAAGTTGCGACATTTAAATAGACGTTTCTCGCGATTTAACCAACCAAACGCAATAAAACTTGGTATAGTATATGTATATACACATTGTAATGCACCGACATCAACATTCGTTCAATTGTTTACATAACCACAAGATGGCGGCTGTGCGAAATATTTCACCGGCATTCTATATCTCTGAAACTATTAACGGTATCACCCTGAAATTTTGTACGGAGATAAAGAGCACTACTGGAAGTTCATCTATAAGACTTTCAGAGACCGCTTAACTACAAAACGAGCATGGCAGCCAAGCAAATTTGAAAATTTTAAATAGACCTTTCTCGCGATTTAATGTTCAAAACCCAATGAAACTTGGCACAGGAAATGTTAATACACATTGTAATGCAATGGTATCTAATTTAGTTCAATTGTTTACATAACCTCAAGATGGCGGCTGTGCGAATTTTAAAATTAAGTTTTTATTTCTTGTGTCGTAATCATGCGGTCGAAGTGAAAGTTTTAATAATGAACCTACGCAAGAATTTTTCCTATAATGGTACATGACTCTATGGCCTATACATTTAACAATCCAACATGGCGACCATCCGAACTATTTAGACGGCTCTGAATATCTACGAATCTATTATAGCAATCAAACTGAATTTTTTTAATGTTCATGGGGGCTATGAACATAAGTTCACCTATAGGACTTTCAATAACCTGGTGATCACAAATCCAACATGGCGGCGACGCGAAGAATAAATTATCACATGGACGTTTCTCGCAATTTAACCATCCGAGTGCAGTGAAACTTGGTACAGTAAATCCTTGTACGAATGTTAATCCACTGGCATCTAATTTATTTCAATTGTTTCCATAACCACAAGATGGCAGCTGTGCGAAATTTTAAATCGCGTTGTTACTTCTTGTGTCCTAATCATGCGATTGAAGTTTGAATGCTACACGTACACAATAATCTTCATGTAACAATACTATCGCGTGCATAAATAACGGGCCGCATTGCCGAGCGGGAGTTGAGTTTTTGAGGCGTTAAATTGCCATCACTTGGTGTGCTCTCGGGAGGAGAATGCTGAGAGCCGTGATTGGGCACCTGTCCTTGTAGGCACGGTGGGAGAGGAGGTGGGAGTTTGGTATCACCTGTTAATCACAAGAGACTGACAGTTTTGGTTGGAATAATTGACTCACTTGTCAGTGGAAAAAAGCTTTAAGCTTAAATGTAACTGGCATTTTCGGTTGAAATAATTTACGGTAGGCTACTCATTGAAAAAACGCTTTAAGTTTAAATTTGACTGACATTTTTGGTTGAAATAATTTACTCATTGAAAAAAAAGCTTGAAGTTTAAATTTGACTGACATTTTTGGTTGAAGTAATTTACTCAGTAAAAAAGAAATTGTTTAAATTTTTGTTGACTGACATAAGTGTAATCTGTGATTGCCTGCGATGAACAGTGTTAAGTTTTGTTACTAAATTTCCTAAGAAAATAAATGTCTAATAGACGGCAAAATTTTACGTTTCTAGCAAAAATGTTCAAAATTTTTCAAATTTGCAGAAAATAACTTAACTTAGCCTCGGTCATGTGACAACCTGACGTAAACTTTTAGCGTATTCAAAAGTCTTCACCTCGCTTCATAAGCCTAATCCAATGCCATTTTGCCGGGTAGAGTTATCTGAAGCTTAGTCTAGTTGTTTCGAAAGTTAAAATAATCTAGGTTGCCTTATAACCTAGGCTATTAAATATTTTTTTTCAAACATGGTTACAATTTTTAATTTTTGCTGAAAATGGAAATTTTGACGTCTATAAGATGAATAGACGTCTATTTTCTACAAAGCACTCTCATTTCTTGGTGGCTAAGTTAAGACACTTGGTGGCTAAATTAAAACACTTTCTTTGTCGCTTCGCACAAGATGCTTTTTAGTGTCTTGATAAAAATGATTTCAGACACATATTGGAATTCTGTCTGACTTTTAAGATATTTAATTTAAGATTTAAAATTTTGAGACACTAAAAAGCATCTTATGAAGCGACAATGAAAGTGTCTTAGTTTTAGACACCAAGAAATGAGAGTGAGGCTGTGGTTTCGGTTGATTTAGGTTGGGATTTGTTATTATTAATTATAAAAACTGATGTGGGAATAAATTAATGAGCTGTTTTTTCTGTTGATTAATATGTTATTGATGTTGAATAATAAAAAAAAATTGCTGCTAACAATCGCCTCCTCTGATTTTATCAACGATAAACGAATCATTTTTAAAAATTCTCTGCTACACAAGCATCGCTTCAAGTTCTGTTCTTTGATCTAACAAAACTCGTGTTAACGTGAGTGCTTTTAAAATTACTAAGGTTTTTTTTGCTCTTTAGTTTGTCTTTTTCTTATCAAAAATTAACTTATTTTATATCAAGAAAATTGCTTAAAAATATAAACTAATTAGTTTAGGACGTTTGCTATTTCCTTCTGACAACTGAGTCAATTATTCCAACCAAAACTGTCAGTCTCTTGTGATTAACAGGTGATACCACACTCCCACCTCCTCTCCCCCGTGCCTACAAGGACAGGTGCCCAATCACGGCTCTCAGCATTCTCCTCCCGAGAGCACACCAAGTGATGGCAACTTGACGCCTCGAAAACTCAACTCGCGCTCGGCAATGAGGCCCGTTATTTATGCATGCGATAGTACATAACTCTAGGACCTACATATATAAAATCCAACATGGCGACCATCCGAAATATTTAGTCGGTTCTCAATATCTACGAATCTATTGCAGCAATCAAACTGAAAGTTTGTATATTGATAGTGGCAATTAACATAAGTAGGATATATGAAAATAGGCTGTATAGATCTTCACGGAACTACTTGTTTTATTTCCTTATTGACATTCAATCTTAAAATAAACACCCACAGCTATTTAGTGTGGCTTTTCACCGATGTCTCAGAGTCACTCGTGCCTGTGGTTATATGGAAGCTACTGACGTATGGGTGGTGCTTATTAATGACATACAGGCCACAGTCAGTGCCTGTGGATGCTGTGAAAGGTTCTACTCATGGGGTTAGTACTGCTGTACTGAATCAGTGAGGAAAGTAATGGCAAACTACGTCACTCCTCTTCTTGCCTAGTACGCCTTAATATAGCAATGCCTCGGGATTTTTTAAGTATCTACCCACATAACCTAACGGCAGTGCTTTTTGGGGATCCAACCAGCCTTCGGGCTGACTACCTAACAGACAGACATTTAATAAATCTAACACACCTTATTCAATAAAAGTTTTAAATTAATATTTATTAATTAAATAGGCCTATAAGTTTCGGCTGAATTATGGCCTTCTTCAGTTTTTCAAAGAAGAAAACAAAAAACAAAAAGCTAATGGAAAACTACGAGCAAAGCTTTTGAAACAACATTTAAACTTGGTCTCCCATATTAATGTTTTTATAAAAAGTATATATTAAAACAGATCTGTCACAAATGTGGGCTTTAATTTGATAAAACAAAATACTTTTGTGAAAAATAACATAAATACAAAAAATATATATACAGGGTGTCATTTATGTACTTGAGTACCCTTAAGGGGCGTGTAGGGGATGGGTATGGGATCAATTTGAGATAGGGAACCTAGTGTCGTAACGGCCTCCTAACCCCAGAAAACAGGTTTGACTTTTAGCCATGTTTTCGTTTTTGATGGCCAATAAAGACGTTAATTTTATTTTTGACTAATTATTATGTTTGTTGTTAAGATTTAATTTCCTGTTTTCAAATTTGCTGAATTACATTTTTGGACAGAGTACGTTTGGTTGTTGAGCTTTAATTTGTTTTTCGTTACATTTTGATGACAAATGAAGAACATTTCTTGACTGAATTATACTGGTTTCAAGAGTTTTAGGTAAGATTACGAAGTTTGTACTAAATAAAGCTGCATTCTTCTTGCCAATCGATAGTTCCGTCGTTTGTAACTACAACAGAAACACACGTAACTTATTGATACTAATAAACAAAAGGCAATTAATTTACAGAATCAACGATAGTTTTAAAAAATCAACACAGAATAAACACGCATTGTGACTACGCCACCTCCTTCCCTTCTAAAAAATAAAGAAAGAGAAAAAGAAAAATATTAAGGCATGGCACCCCAGGAGAAACGAACCCAGGACCACGCAGCGTTGAGCTGTGGTCGCGCCAAGACCGTGGGCAGCGAAAGAGTACCTGGCCTCAGAATAGGGTATTAGGAGGCCGTTACGACCCCAGGTTCCCTATCTCAAATTGATCCTACATCCATCCCCAACACGCCCCTTAAGGGTACTCAAGTACATAAATGACACCCTGTATTTAGCCTACTTTTCACATTTTACAAAAATGAGGAAAAAGTAGACTTATGAGATCGGGCAAATGTGTGTCTGTCTGTCCTTCTGTCTGTCTGTCTGTCTGTCTGACTGGCTGTGTGAGTGTCCCCCCCCTATCAACTCCTAAACGGGTGGAGCAATCGAGACAAAATTTGGTAGGAGTAAAGATCTATACCTGAATATCTCAAGGCCATATTTGAAAATTAGGTCAGTGCTACCAACTGCTGAAAAATCGCAACTAAAATTTGAGCTCCACGTTGGATATCTTGTAAGGTATGAATGGGAGCTATTTCAAAATTGACACACGTATAGATAATAATATTGCAGATTAATTTCCAGGAGGCCGTACATGGCAGTGTTGCCAAAATGATTAAAAGCCTGCTGATAGGTCCAATTTTTAAATGCATATAACTTCTACGCTATCAATTGGAATTCAACCAAATTTCGTATGTTGTATGCGTACATAACCAGATATGACTGATCGTATTCTTAAGAACCACCAGGGCTGCCAACTGTTAAAAATGCTCTTCATTTCTTTTATCCAAATACCAATATATCAGAAAGTATGTAAGCCAACAGCTTTAAATGCACACGTATAGCCTAGTACCTGACATTCTATATTAATTTGGAGTAACTTATCTACGTCAGTGCTACCAACATGATTCTAAACCTGCTGAGAGGTCCAAATTTAAATACATGTAACTTCCATACTATCATTTGGATTTCAACCAAATTTCGTATGTGCTATGTGTACCATAACATATATGACTATGCGTATTCTTAAGAGCAACCAGGGCTGCCAACTGTTAATATGTGCTGTCTCTATTTTTGTTACCCTAATATCAATATATCAGAAAGTATGCAAGCCAATAGCTCTAAACATTGCACACCTAAACATTGCACACCTACAGTATAGTACCTGGCATTCTAGATGAATTTGGTGTAACTCATAAAGGTCAGTGCTGCCAACATGATTCTAAGCCTGCTGATAGGTCCAATTTTAAAATGTATGTAACATCTATACTAACCAATGGATTTCATTCAAAATTCGCACAACAATAGATCATATTATTTCAGATTATTTCTGACCAATACATGCATGACATTGTTGCCAACATGATTTTTCGCGCGCTGTTAGATACAATGTTTAACTGCATGTAACGTCCATGCTATTCATTGGACTCCAACCAAATTTTGTATTCTGTACCTTAAGAGATGGAACTAAGAATATATTCAGTCAACAGGGCTGCCAACTGTAGTGTTCTATTTGGCTACATTATGCCAGGTATACAGTATTTCGAACTAATTATAAATTTCGATATTACCAACTAAATTTCGTCATTATTCTTGATAGATCCATATAGATTAATCATTGGCATGAATTTTAAATTTTAAGAAAAGTAGGCTCTTGAGTTCGTCACGGAACTTCTTGTTTGTGTTTGTATTCACATAAATTGACTAAAAATTGTTGTTTAAAAATATTGATATGGTTTATGTATGAGATGAAAAGACTCTTTGCTGAGTGAAGCATTGTTTATTATAATTATCCTATGCTCCAATGAAAATTTTTGATGCGATATGGGAAAATGTTGATGGTTCTTGACTAATAACCGTTGTGTTGTAATCTATGGTTGATTTTGACATAAATGTTATTGTATGCGTTGGTTTTCATTAGCACCTTCTGTGAAGGAAGCACTGTAGTCTGTGTGTACTGCAGGCACGTCTCCACCGACCTGGACATTTAGAGAAACGAAATGTCCTTCATACTTATATTAAATCTGTTTCTTTATATCTGTCTATTATTTGTGAATCATAATTTATTATTTATGTTCGACGATGTCGAAATGTAAACATTATGGGTCAGAAAACTGTATCATAATGAGGCTCATTATAACACTATTTTTCATTATGAAACAGTTTCTCCCACCAATCAGAGCTCAAGAAACAGTTGTGTGACCAATTAGGTAAGGATACCTTCACGCATGCGCTCAAAATCCAACATATTTCTGTGTCGGCAAGCAAAGTGAATGATCTCTGTTCCCGGAGTGCCTTGACCCACGCATGCGCTCTGCTCAGTCAGCAAAGCCGCGTGCCTTGTTCACTAACTGAATTAACTGATTCCCACAGATATTTATGAATATTTATGTTAAAACATTTAATAAAGTAATAGTCTAATTATCGTCGAACATAAACAGTCGTATGCAATTCGCCTATAATGGTAATTAAGACACTCGTATGGAAATTATAAAACTCACTTACGCTCGTTTTATTAACATACTCGTGTCATAATTATTGCCATTATAGGCTCGTTGCATGATGTACTATTATGTTCGATCCTGACTATTATATGTCAGAAAACTGTATCATAATGATGGTCATTATAACACTATTTTTGATTATGAAACAGTTTCTCCTGTACCGATTTTGCAAATCAGTACATGTTCATCTTATCTTCGAGACGCAGTAAGAGCTCCAGGTCTGACCGGATTATCATAGAGCATACACCAGGCCTCTTCTGAGAATTCCTTTCGCCAAACTGGCGCCTGACTGTTAGTGAAATGGTTCGCCAAGCCCATTCTGCCAGGATTTGACCCCTTTGTGCGAACTGTCACTTAAAGTATTATCCCTGATAGACACTTGTAGAGGGAGATAAGTCAAGCTTTGATCCGTGAACTTTTGAAAGGCGAACATTTCTTGTCAGCTACATTCGCCAAGCCTTGTTCTAAGAACACCCTTGCAAGAACATTGTGTGACGCCCCAACTCCTAGAAGGTTTCTACGCAGTAACCTGAGTAGGGTGGTGGGGGTACGCTGGAATACAAGGGTGCGATCTGTGACTGCAGAGACAGTGTGAGGAGAAGTTTGCTGACGGAAGGACTCCTAAGCGATCGCCTCCGGGGAACTGAGTGCAGTTCTCCGGAGGGCTGAAATACACCAGGTGGTATGAACTCAATTTGTTAGAAGGGGCAACCGTTCGATGGAACATTAAACTGTGTCATTTGCTATGTCGTTAAGGCCATGTGTCGGTGGACCATATTTTGAGCGGACTGACATTTTTATTTTAGTATATTAGTATGTAATATTTTGGAAGGGTTTGTATAATTTGGTTGTACCTTTATATGTAATTACTGCAGGGTGGGTTATTATTGCCCTATTTCCCGTTAGCTGGATGGGAACCTCGTGGATTTAACTTTGGTCAGATAGGCTTCAGAAGACAGTCAGTGCTGGAGTCTGAAGCTTCTCAGACGCTTTCGTTCACTAAGGAACGCGTAAGTTGCTTATGTAACATTTTTTTAGAAGTGGCACAGAGTCTAACTTCATGTTGTTATTCCTTTAGTTTTGTCGTCAGGGGAATCTTTCTAATCAAATTCATTTCTATCACAAATGTAGATGTGTGTAATCTTGCCAAGCGGGCAAGTGTCTGGTTTGTTTAGGTTAAGTCATTCATTGGTGTTTAATTAGATCATATTTGTCAGATGGTTAATTTTAGTGGTGGAAGCTTTATCTTGTAATTTGTTTGATCTTAATGTTCAATACATGTTAGCTTATTTTGATTTGTCATGTTATTTATTGCATGAAGTCACTAGGAAGATTATTCCCCTTTTCCTTCTTCATCTTTGGCAGGGTCATTTTAATACGGGCTGCTGAGGTACGCATCCAGCCTTCCACTCAACAAGCTGGTCTTGACATTAGCTTCGTCCCGCCTGATCTCTTTTCCTAAATCAAATCAGGGTGTTCTTGAATACCACGAAAATTTGGAACATTCACTCCTAGGTTTTTTTTTGCTGTGAACTCAGCTGACCTAGCGAGGAATTAAATTAGGCCTTTTCTGTATGTTAATTAATTATTTTGATACGCTGATATTATTATTATTATCACATCTTGGGTTATCAAAAGGGAAGGGGGGGATGAGAGCCACTGTTACAGTGGTAGCAGAGCGTGGTTTTGTTCTGTGATCTTGCCATTAGCAAATAATCTTTCCTGCTGACTGATTGCAGTAATTCATTAAAATTAATTTCAGTAACTTAATTAATGTAGATTGGGTCCTCCTTACTAATGTTTCTTCTTTCCAATAGGTAGGCTAGTTATTAGAGCAGAACCTAATACATGTTGTGATTTGATTTCATGTAAAATAACTTGCTGTGTACACCGTGGATCAAATGAACAATTCTGTCGTCAGCTGTTAGACGAGCAGATAGCCGAGAGTGGCAATCACGTGCGCTGGACGGAAGTCAGGACTGACGGGACAGTAATGGCGGAGCTGCTTTGCCAGTTTGACGGATTGCCGGCTGAAAGAATTTCGCACGTGGTGAGTTTTGATATGCTGTTTGTATGTTTTGGAGTGGTTGTAAATTCATTCTGTTTCTTGTAAGTAATAGTCCAGCTCAACTTTACTGCGCCTGTGCTAAAAGTACACCTCGGGAAGTGTTGTTTTGACAAATTGTGTCACGTGTTTGAAAAGAATAAAATGTTTGTCTGATTGGAAGTAGTCTTGGTAAGGTTTAAATTAGTGACGTTTTAAATTCTCTTGAAAATAGGTTGAAATTGATAAACTTGTATTTCCAGTAAGGATAACTTAGTGTCTGTTTTGATGTGCGTTTAGTACACGCCTGTTGAATCACGTAGTGATCTTGAACTATCATGGCCGACGACTGTGACAAGTTATTATTTTATACAACTGATGTCAGTGAAAATGTGAATTGCGTGTGTGGATTTATCATCAGCAGGTTCCTTGGGGGTAAATCTGTAATTATTCTTAATAATTGTTAGTGATGTAAGGCTGAAATTCTGCAATTCGCTGTGCATAATACGTGTAAGCTATAATTGGTAGTTGTCAGCTGTTCGTTAGGCCAAACATTTCAAGTTTTGTTGTCATTTCTTTAGCTGGGGGTTAATTATTTCGCTGTTGGTAGTTCTGTCAAATTAAATTGGACCGTGAGAGTATTAAAATTTGGTGTCGTCAACTTATTCGGCGTTAAATTAATTCTGGAAAATCGTCGCATTGCTGTCTATATGTGCGTTCGGTAATTGTGTTTTGAATGATGTTAAATGTCGAATTGCGTGTGTGCTAATTAAGTATAAATGAATCAGGTGAGTGTTTATGTATGTTTGATTTATGTTTAAGTTTGCTTAGTAATTGGGGGGGGGGGAGTAAATTGTCTTGTTGTGACATGGATTTTAAGGTTACGTTGTCATCTAAATTGGTCAAGTATTAAATGGCTTTAATATTCAGTATCTTAGTGTGTGTTCGTTGAGTGACTTACTAAGTGGGATGTTTCTGGGAGGCATTCACCTTCATGGTCGCATCTCATTTAGGGTGTAAATAAATATTTTCCCCCGATTCGTGTCTTTCGTTTTAGGACGTATTTTTACGATGTAAGGAGAACTGCGATTTCAGGGCTACAACTTTGGGTTGTTTTATCAGGTCCTCACGTGAGTTGATACTCCGTTGACGTTATAGTGTCTTGACGATCCGAATACTAACATACTGGTGTAAATGGGGAATTTAGAATTGGTCAGGGAAGGGAGCACCTATGTCTGGTGGAGGTATGAATGTATTTCTGTGGTTGATTGTGTTCAGGATGAAAGAGTGTGTGTGATGCGATTTTTATTGCTGTCCTGACTAGGGATCGAACTGGTTTTCCTTTGATGTCAAATTTATTTTCTTCTGTAGTCCTTCTAGTTTTTGATCCTGTTGATTGAATGAATTAGTCATGTGTAAATGAATTGATGTAAGTTTGCAATTTGAGTTAGGGTGGGAGTAATTGAGGGCTAATTGCCATTAACGTAAGGTGGATTGTTATTTATATTAGTTGTATTAGTTGCATTTTGAACTGAACCTATTATGCAGATGTGCTTCGTTCGGGGATCTACTGTCAGGAGTCCATTTAATTTGGGGTGTGAGTACCATCTTGATTGGGCCCGGGCAGGGTGTATATAGTATTTGCCCGAGTCGAGTGACTGGAGGTATGGGACTTCGTTATCTCGGTGACAGGCAAATTCTTTTTTTGGGTATTTAGAAGCCACTCGTCCAGTTAGTATGGAGAGTCGGGCCACAATTGCTGAGCTGTCGGTAAGTGTTTCTATACCATAGGGTATTTTGTGTTCATGATATTTGTACGATTGCTAATTTGCATAATTGAAAGTAACGGGTTATTGTCATGGGTGGTAAAATCTTATAATGAGATGTTTGAGAAGGATGTGTGATGGATGATGGATGAATGTTAGGAACTGGAGTCCTGTGTTCGAGTTCCAGTGATGAAGTTGCTAGCTCTGGGAATACTTGTTGATTTTTGGTATATATAAAAAAAAATTATTTGGTAGTTCGGTTGGTGAAAGTTTTCCTTTAGGGAGATATCCTGCGGTGGCATGCTGAGCTGTCGTTGTATGTCAGCTGCTGTGTTCGCTAGTCTGATTTTGAGAATTTTTGAGGTTGCAGTGCTTCGTTTGGGATGGCATTGAAATGGGCTGGTTCGTTAGTTATTCATAACTTGCAGTTCTTGCTGTTAGGCGGCTAGGTTATTCTATTGTGGTCACATTCTGAAGGGTTGTAGGTTCGTGAGATTTCATGTAGACTCCCGTTAGCTTGGGTGTGTTCACTTCACAATCAACTGTTGTAGGCGTTCATGCATATTTTGATACTTTGATTCTGGAGTTTTCACTAGAGGGTGCTTCAGTGCATTAGTTGGTTAGTTATTTATAACTTGCAGCCTTGATTTGTTAGACCGCTAGCGTTTCTGTTGTAGTCTCAACTCTGAAAAGTTCTGGGTTCGTTAAAATTTTGTGTAGTCGCGTGCACTTGGGTGTGTGAGTTAGGCTGTTGCCACCGGATGTTCTGATCGTTTGTGAGCCTTAAGTGACAGTCAGTGTCCTGGGTAGTTACTGGAGTAATCATCTTTGGTGGTAAATAAATTTAAATTCTCTGAGTAATAGAGTGTTGATAGCTTGGCAGTTTTTTTTAGTGCGAGGTTCCAATGTGGTTAGGTGCGAGCTGGATTTATGGATTTATTTTGAAGATTTTAATTGCTTCGTGACTTTTGAGATGTAACATCTGTCACTTCTGTGACTTATAATTCTGAATAAATTAGTTTTGATATTCTGGGAGGAATTTTATTGGCGTTAGAATTTGGGGAGATACAGACACGTGTTGTTAGTCAAGGAGGTTGTGAATTTTGAGATTTTAAGTAGCTTCGTGAAGTTAATGTTTTGGGAACGTATGATGACAGTGGTGCGTTGAAGCATCATGGGTTCGATTTGAGTGTGGTCATAAAGTGTCACCCGGTATTTGAATGGTGAACATTAATGGATGGTGACACACGTTGTTAGCTAGAGACGTCTGTAGTCTGTGGTAACGCCAGTTAGAGAAATTTTCGGGATTGTGTTTGTCTGTGTTGTGTGATTGGAAGGTGAGCCACGTGCACTAGGGCGTGTGTGACGCTTGGTGGGTGCCCTACCTTGTGTCGAATGTGTATTTATGTTTTGGTAATGTGTTGTACTGTCATCTTCTGAGGCGGCCGTGCCTTTGTGGGGAAGATGTTAATTACCCTCTGTGGGGTCGTGTGTTGATCCGGAGGGGGAGCTCAGGTACCGAGCTGATTTATGTTTGGTGGCGCAAGAGTAAATGTTTCTCCCGGTGTCATAAGGGAGGGGACCTGTCGTGTGAAGGACAGGGCGATATTTATTTGTGTAGTGTGTGAATGACGGTGCATACTGTTTTAATAATTTACGTCAGGTTGTGAACTGCAGTCCTCGTGCTGTTTTTCCTGGTTCGCAAGTTGTCCTATGGAATTTAGGGTTATTTATGTTTTGTGTTGTCACCGGGAACAGTGCCCGTAGGCAGTTATGGAGTGGGAGACGTTGTGTTGTCGCCGGGAACAGTGCCCGTAGGCAGTTATGGAGTGGGAGACGTTGTGTTGTCGCCGGGAACAGTGCCCGTAGGCAGTTATGGAGTGGGAGAAATATCGGGGTGATAGCCCGATGGATCTGAGGATCTTATATTTTTGTGTGAATCGTTGTGCGGAGCCAGTCCTCCACCTTGCACGAGTCCTTGGCCTTGGGTTCAGTTCTCAACCCAGGTCCTGGGAGTATGAATGTGTGTGAATTATGTGGGTGACGTGGATTTTTCCTTATTTTGTTTGTCTTGCTGCTAGTGTGCTTGCGTGATAGGATGTTGTGGTCTCTGTTCCTCCTGTCCTTGGAGGCCACTGAGGGCAGTGTGGGTCAGGAACATGTGAAATTGAGCAAGACATGTAAATTGTGTTTGTGTGCATATCAAAACGAGCTCTGTGTGAAGCTTTCGTGCGGTAGGTGATTTGTAATGTATTTAAATTGAGCAATACACGTGCGGTATAGTAAATGTAGTTCTGATGGAATGCCCCGTGCGGCATGTTCAAGTAATTGTTATTGTGAATTTTGGGAATAGTTACGTGCAGTTCTGATTTCGTGAAGTCGCAGAAAAATGGTCCTTCGGTTTTGTTAAAGTAAATTCATTTTGAATTTTTTTTTTAAATTTTTGGTGGGCAAGTTTGTAGGTGCCTTTGATTTGCGTATTCTAAAGAAAAATTCTGGGTTCTGTACACCTTAGTCAAATTTTGGTTATTCTTGCTAAGTATTGTAGTGAACCTTTAATTAAGCTTGTTAACGTCAGTCATATCGTATAGTTGGTTGCCCCTTTCGTGTGTTTTTCATACTTCAGTGGACCTTTAATTATGCCCTGAACACTATCTCTTTGCGTAGAACCTTGTTTGAAGCCTCAAGTATCCCTTGTGACATGAAAGACTCTTAAGTGAATTTCGATGGCACTCTAATGCTTCGTGTGATATGTTTTTTTTTATCCTTCCTGGGATAACTTCAGCTGTTATGGCTGGTTGACTGGCTTGGAACGCTCGTTCCCTCTAAGGGAACTGTATTTGGACCATACGCTGCTGTTCTGATGTGTGTTTCAGTGGTCACTATGTGGGACGTGTACTACCAATCTGGGGCCCAGTTTGGAGGTACCATCTAGGTCCCATGGCATCATTCTACCCGAGGAGATCTACTTCAAGGTCTGCTGGCGGAGATTGGAGTAGCCTCTTCAGCTGCCAAGAGACCAGCTGGACACCATCACCCTGTTTGTCATCTCCCCGTGGTCTTCCTTGGGAGGAGGAGGATGTACCGATTTTGCAAATCAGTACATGTTCATCTTATCTTCGAGACGCAGTAAGAGCTCCAGGTCTGACCGGATTATCATAGAGCATACACCAGGCCTCTTCTGAGAATTCCTTTCGCCAAACTGGCGCCTGACTGTTAGTGAAATGGTTCGCCAAGCCCATTCTGCCAGGATTTGACCCCTTTGTGCGAACTGTCACTTAAAGTATTATCCCTGATAGACACTTGTAGAGGGAGATAAGTCAAGCTTTGATCCGTGAACTTTTGAAAGGCGAACATTTCTTGTCAGCTACATTCACCAAGCCTTGTTCTAAGAACACCCTTGCAAGAACATTGTGTGACGCCCCAACTCCTAGAAGGTTTCTACGCAGTAACCTGAGTAGGGTGGTGGGGGTACGCTGGAATACAAGGGTGCGATCTGTGACTGCAGAGACAGTGTGAGGAGAAGTTTGCTGACGGAAGGACTCCTAAGCGATCGCCTCCGGGGAACTGAGTGCAGTTCTCCGGAGGGCTGAAATACACCAGGTGGTATGAACTCAATTTGTTAGAAGGGGCAACCGTTCGATGGAACATTAAACTGTGTCATTTGCTATGTCGTTAAGGCCATGTGTCGGTGGACCATATTTTGAGCGGACTGATATTTTTATTTTAGTATATTAGTATGTAATATTTTGGAAGGGTTTGTATAATTTGGTTGTACCTTTATATGTAATTACTGCAGGGTGGGTTATTATTGCCCTATTTCCCGTTAGCTGGATGGGAACCTCGTGGATTTAACTTTGGTCAGATAGGCTTCAGAAGACAGTCAGTGCTGGACTCTGAAGCTTCTCAGACGCTTTCGTTCACTAAGGAACGCGTAAGTTGCTTATGTAACATTGTTTTAGAAGTGGCACAGAGTCTAACTTCATGTTGTTATTCCTTTAGTTTTGTCGTCAGGGGAATCTTTCTAATCAAATTCATTTCTATCACAAATGTAGATGTGTGTAATCTTGCCAAGCGGGCAAGTGTCTGGTTTGTTTAGGTTAAGTCATTCATTGGTGTTTAATTAGATCATATTTGTCAGATGGTTAATTTTAGTGGTGGAAGCTTTATCTTGTAATTTGTTTGATCTTAATGTTCAATACATGTTAGCTTATTTTGATTTGTCATGTTATTTATTGCATGAAGTCACTAGGAAGATTATTCCCCTTTTCCTTCTTCATCTTTGGCAGGGTCATTTTAATACGGGCTGCTGAGGTACGCATCCAGCCTTCCACTCAACAAGCTGGTCTTGACATTAGCTTCGTCCCGCCTGATCTCTTTTCCTAAATCAAATCAGGGTGTTCTTGAATACCACGAAAATTTGGAACATTCGCTCCTAGGTTTTTTTTTTTTGCTGTGAACTCAGCTGACCTAGCGAGGAATTAAATTAGGCCTTTTCTGTATGTTAATTAATTATTTTGATACGCTGATATTATTATTATTATCACATCTTGGGTTATCAAAAGGGAAGGGGGGGATGAGAGCCACTGTTACATCTCCCACCAATCAGAGCTCAAGAAACAGTTGTTTGACCAATCAGGTGAGGATAGCAACGCATCTGCGCTGTGTTCCAAGGCCTTCTAATTTAAATATCACTGCCTGGACTAGTGTCATAGTGGGGCAATCGAGGAGGCCTTGGTCAAATACAAGGTATTCTGTGCGTCCCATGCGCTCTGTTCAGTACATAAAACTGGCGAAATCTCGACAGATATTTATGAATATTTATGTTCGAACATGAAATAGTTATAATAATAATATCGTCGACCATAAACAGCCGTATGCAACTCACCTATAATGGTAATTAAGACACTCGTATGGAAATTATAACATACTCGTGTCTTAATTATTGCCATTATAGGCTCGTTGCATAATGTACTATTACAGAATTTTAAAAGGTATTTTCTGTTCAGAATGTTTAATACCGTCCGCTGTCAAGAAGGCCAGGTAGTGTATTTACAATAATTATTGGTTAAACCTCTTTAGTGCTGAAGAAGAGCTGTAGAAAAGGTCCGAAATATGCACACTAAATAGGTATAGCCCTTTATAGGGCAGAATATTATTAAATATATATTTTTTGTATTTATTTAAATTAAATTTTAATTTTAGCATTATTTTAATTATTATTAAATTTAGTTTTTCTTTGTAATTTTAATGTTCATATTTATTTGAATAATCTTAAAATTAATATTGTAAAATTATTATAATTTTAATTTTATTCTTCCTCTTCTATCGAAGATTGGCGGTCATCATGGATCTTCTAGTTTTGTAGTCTGCCACTCGGAAAAGGGTAGTTGTATTCATCTCAAACCAGTCTCTGAGGTTCTTCAGCCATGAGATCTCCTTCGACCGGGTCTCCGCTGTCCTGATATCTTCCCCTGAAGAGGCGAATTTCTTTATTTAATCTATATTTTTACAATTAATTTAGAATAATTTTTAATTGTTTAAAATAATGTGTAAGTCAATACGGAAACAAATTAATGTTGGAAAAACATGTAATAGTTTATTTTAAGGCAATTATTTATTTATTGATCGTATGGCTTTTAGTGCCGGGAGTGTCCGAGGACATGTTCGGCTTGCCTGAGTCTGTAGCTGCTTCCAGCGGACACCCTTAAGGTGAGCTACAAGTTCCGTTCAATTTCAAGTAGTTCCAACTTTCGCTACCAGATATCAATGATACCTAGTGGTGAACGTTGAAACTTTGATAGAGCGTTCCGACGAAATCTAACCTAACAATTTAGCTTTACACAAGTTTAATCTGTGGAAGGATCTTTTTCATGCCATAAATCTATGACATGGGACCGCCGGCTTTACTTCCCCTCCGAAGGAAAGCATACTGAAGGTTTTTAACGCTCTTAAAAATCCGACGACTTCGGCGGAGTTTGAACCCGCGATCTTGGGCACAGAAGTTCAGCATGCTACCAACTACGCCACCGAAGCTCTAAGGCAATGCCAGGCAGCTACAATACATAGTCAGAAAACAAATCGCCGTGGCAAAGGAACATTCTTTCCTGAATTTTCGACGGGTATATAGAATAGGAGCCCTGGCGCATGCGCTGAGTGTCAAAGTAGGGAGAGAGAAGCATCAGATCGACGTGCACAAGTTCGTTGAAGTGCAAACCAGCATGGTAGAAAGACGTATGCTCAAAACATGAACAAGAATGGAAGTGCGTGTTGTCCTGCGCTATGATTGGGCGCGTTTATGGAGACTTCATGTCCCGTCATATGGTTGGGTGCTTGTGTTTAATGTACAGTGAAGGAAGGCAGAGTGTGGAAGATGAAGCTGATCCGGGTGCCGCTATGTGTCCACGACTGTAACAAACGTCGACAGAGTATAGTTAACGTGCAGCTCGCCTTGAAATATAGCTGGGCGGATATGTTAACATTCCATGGCTGCCTGGAGCCAAGGCTTTCCCAGCTCAAGGCACAGCGTTGTCAACTCTCCACCGTAGCCACTGAGAGCAAGCAACGACACTGGAAAGAACTACGTGCAGATGTGCAACACTGGACACCTGATACCTGCGTGCCACGCGAGCTAGCCACCAGGGCGGGACTTAAGAGTCCACGTGGAGTGATAGAGGAAGCATTCTATTGATCAACAACCGTCAACTATTGGTCAGTAGCGAACAATGGTTATTGTCGGCGCGTGCTACTGCCTTACGTTTGAGTCGCCGCTCGTTAACCAGAAAAGTGAGGGAACTGTACAGGAAGTGGTGTAAGTGTGTCTGATGTCGCATCCACGTTGGATTTTAGACGTGCTCAAGCCCACTACAAGATTCACGAGGTGTTGGAGCTGAACACATTTCAACATGAGATACAACTGGGGATGTGGAAGGCAACCGCTAACTTGTCTAATTAAGGAAGGGCCAGCGTAGGGATTTTGGAAAGAGAGTAGTCCGTGGACCTGTTGAATGAACCGTCCCGGCATTTGCCTGTCGGTGAAAATGGGGAACCACGAAATCCATTTTAAGGACGGTCGAGGTGAGATTCGAACCCACGCTCTCCCGATGCCCAGCAAGGCACGAACGAGTGCGCTAAAGCTCTCGGCCACCTTGGCCGGTTTAATCACTCCCTATATTATTCTGCTAAGGTCGTATTCCAGTTTTGTACCGAAAATAAGGTTCCATTAACACCAACCTACACATATGGGGTACTTACAGGTTCAGCATAACCCAATGCGTAAGCGAAACGCACTCACTTACTCTTTAAATGCCTCACAATTAATACATACCTTAAAGCATGTATATTTACAATGAAACAATGAAAGAATGCAACACGGTAACCATGGTAACAGAATCTCACAGGTCCATCTATTTCTGTAAGACGCAATGCAATTCCAATTATTACATTACTGTGAAAGTTTCCAGACAGTTATACGGTTATCACTGAACCAAATTAAGCTGTAAAATTCATCAATACATACAGTACAATGCGCTTAAGGGGATCAAGGGCCACTCTAGAATTTATTCACGCAATTTTCACGTATGAGTGTGGTACAAAATGTATTTTTCACCCGACTATAAAGGATCCCCGAAAACCACATTTAAAGGCCCTTACATTAACAGTGTCTGAGATATTCCCAGAAAACTAACTTCGCTCTGATATATCTATGAAGGAATGACAAACCCCTAACCACTGCACCAGTAGCTGAATTGATAAAGTCGGATTATTCATACCAAGGATAAATCAGTCATATCATTCATGATTGAGATTTTTCTAGGTGTACTCTTTACAACTAGAATATTCGCGGGCGAAGCCGCAACGAGTAATGCTAGTAAATAAATAATAAATAAATATATAAAAAACTACTGTCATCCATTCTTTAGAAATGCCACAAAATATCAATCACCTCTCCTGTATTGTGCCCGTTATATTATGTATATTGCTTTCCACGGTGGGTGAGTGGTTATCGTGTCGGATTACCAACCCCAAACTCGCAGGTTCGCCCGTGGCCGTGGTAAGTGATTTTTGAAAGGCGACAAAAATCACGACATTGATGTCATACGTTGTTGGCATGTTAAAGAACCCATTTGAATTCAGTAGGCCGTGTTCAATGGCAATATTAATCTCGGGATTTTCCGCCAACAAAAAGTTCCTCCATTCTCTACTAGAAAGCGCTGTAATGTCAAGGAGCTTAGTGTCAAGGAGCTAACCTCCTTGACTTTCATAGCGTTCAAAGGAACGACGAAATTCGACATGCAAGCTGCCCTCTGGGTGTCAATTAACAAAGCTAGCACCCGGCATCCGAGGCCATACGATATTACTATTATTATTTATTTTGCGCATGCGCTTACACATTCTCAGCATTTGCTGGAAAGAAAACATTTACAATCCCAGATACCGTACATATCACAAGGAGCAAATTCTTGGTGACTGCATTGAGTAGTAGCTTCATATTCCCCTCATTGCTTCAGGCCTGATTGCCCAAGAACAGCCTTACTACGCGACACGTAGAAAGTATGACTGTTTTCTGCATCAGTTTGAAAAGGCCTGGGTCTAATTTCAACGCCGTGAGCGATTCCTTTAAGTTGTTGGGAATCACGCCAGTGCTGGAGATAATAATAGGAACTGTCCTGACTTGTGCCATGTGCCATTGCTTCCTTATCAGTTCTGAAAGCTCTGTGTATTTTGACAGCTTTTCAACATGCTTTGTTAGTATGTTGCCACTGTTTGGGATCGCCACATCTATGAAGGTGGTGTGCTTCATGCATTTGTCAACAAGAACTAAATCAGGTCTGTTGTGCACAGCTGATTGGTCTGTCAATACAGTACGATCCCAGTACAACGTAAAGCTGTCATTTTCCAGTACACTTTCAGGAGCATATTTGTAGTACGGCACTTTCTCTTGGCTCAGCAGTTGAAGTTGTATAGCCAATTCTTGATGGACTATCTTGGCAACAAAATCATGTCTCTTCCTATATTCTGTCCCTGCAAAATGGCGACAACCCGATATAATATGCTGAACAGTCTCAGATGTTGGGCAACCGTATCTGCAATGGTCATCTTGCACAGATGCATCCTTGGTTATGAACTTTAGGTAGTTCCTCGTGGGGACAACCTGGTCCTGAATAGCCATCATAAAGCCTTCTGTTTCAGGAAACATCTGCCCAGAAATCAACCAAAAGTTCGACGCTAGCTTGTCGACGTGAGTTTGGATGACTTCATTGGGATGTCTTCCGTGTAGTGGCTTGGACAACCAGGCACTGAATCTATCCAAATCACTGCGCACCTGAATTTGAGTCTCTTGCTGACTTAAGAGTAGTGGAGTTGAATCATCTGCTTCTGTGACAGCCCTGTGCAGCATCGAATGGTTCGATACAGAACAGAAGTATTTTCTTAGCTCATAGATCTGTCGAGCTACTTGGTTGTTTATATCAACAATTCCTCTCCCACCCATATGTCTCGGTAACATGACTCGTTCCACATATGCCCTGGGATGGTGTTTTCGTGACTTGGTCAGTGATGTTCTAATTATTATTATTATTATTATTATTATTATTATTATTATTATTATTATTATTATTATTATTATGTATATTTCATCATTTCTTATTATGCATTTGTGGTAATGCAAGGAAGCTACAATATAAATGTTGGTTGGTTGGTTGGTTAGTTAGTTATTGTTGTTTTAAGGGGAGGAAATTCGAGGTCATCTGCCCCTTAATGCCAGAAACTCATTGCCATGATAAAGGACAGTCGTTCCTGAATTCTGCGTACCAGTACTTGAGGATTGTAATTTGTTGTCTGTTTAAGTGTAAGAGAAAGATGCAGGCCTTTATTATTGCCAAATTAAGTAAAATATTCAATCAATCAATCAATCAATTAAATAATCAATAATCGATCAATTTTGGATAGTTCTTAATTCTTCTGCAGTCTCCTTCCAATTTTCTTTTTAAAGTCCATTGCCAAGCATCTCTGTTTATTCCCTTCTGTTCCCCTCCCATCCTCCCCTATTTCCTTGCACCATCCCCCATTTTTCTCTTTCTTATCCCTCCTCCCTTGTTTATCTTGTTGACAGCCTGTGGAGAGTGACTTTCTAACTCCGGGAGTTTTACATTGTGCGAGTCACAGTGCGAAGCCATTAGGGTGGAGAAGAGGAAGAGGCTTTATTCTACCTGTCTTCTATTTTAATTATGTGCCTTTTGTGCAGACAGGGTGAGCACGTCACTGACTCGTCTGTGGGCCTTGTTGATAGATGGCAGGCTCATAATAGTTCCGGTCACTTGCCTGCAGATGGCTCTGACGTCGAGAATGTGCCCACCCTTCGCTTGGACACGTGACTCAAATTACACTTGCAACCTCACCCCCACCCCCACCCCCACCCCCACACCCACACCCACACCTAACCCCTCTCCCCTTCAATTTAAATCGTTAACACCAAACTCGATACAATGACGCAGAAAACAAATACATGTGTCTGGCGGACCGTGAAGCGAACATGCGGCATTCCCTTGTTTGATATGGTCGCAGTAGATAATTGAACAAAGCGTTCCTAAATGATAGAAAAATGCCCAATGAACTGCTATCAGTTGCTGGTATTCAATATATGCAACTTAATTTACGCGTGGAAAACTCGGCGCTGCCCCTGGTGAGAGTTCTCTCGACTCAATATTCCGCTCTGTATTAACTTTAGTGAGTTAGGATGTTTCTACTGAGCAGAGCTACGACATTTTCCTCTTCAACGTTACGTAATTTAATATGAGTGGTGCAATTGAATAAGTTGGTCCTTTATAAAGATAATAGCAACCCGACCCGGCTTCGCCCGGTATCTTTAACGGCTTTCTCAGCTTAAGCTTAGAAGGCTTTTTTTTTTCGATTTCAATGAACTACGACCTATATCTGTTTTCCGTCTCGGAATGATGGGTTAAAATCACTGACCGGGCTATTATCATGGAGATAGCATTCTTGTCAGACGTAATTTACGAATGGCGAGGTGCATGAAACACAAATCCCCCTTCCGTCCAATCTAAACTTGACTGTGTATTCTGCGGAACGAAGGCTGTAACTGGGGTGATAGGCTCGCTCACTAGCTAGCTCGTAAACTGTCTCCGAAGCTAGTAATTGAATAGAGATTGTTGGAAGAAATGAAAACGTAAAACACTTACAGTGGGCGATGCATTAAAGATAGATATATGGTGTCGTGAACTTTCTTTGTAGATCTTTTCATGCCGAACAATTCTTACACTCATAGTATATACAGTGTCCGGCTGCATAACTTCCTTCTTTTTATACGAAATAAAACCCATTGTATGAATCAGAAAACTTTTATTTCTTTTTTATAATGTAGGCGCTTACATAAAGTTTTGTTTTACTTAGTTTTGAAGATCAAATCAGGTAGGTGACGTCCCCCATTCTCCATACACTGAGTAAACTGATTTCTGGCGTTTGTCATGACTCTTGCCAGCATATCAGGCGTTATGTTGGCAATTTCTTCCTGGATGTTAGTCTTCAAATCTTGTAGCGTCTTTAGACAGTTCACATAAACACGGGATTTAAAAAAAAAACATAGAAAAAGGGGGACAAATTAGGAGAGTGGGTCGGCCACTCCAAATCACCCCTAAGTGAGACGAGGCCGAGAGACTCCAGTTCTTCGTCCTGTCACACTTCCAGTTCGTCTGAATGTAGTGAATCACGTAACAATTGATTTCCGGTCCACAACAGGGGCCAACGGGGCTAAATTTAAGTGCCTCTGAAAGGCGCGCTCGGTTGCGATCACAGTACATATGCTTGAAAAGTAGGCCTCCTCCCTATCACAACGCATGATGGCGACTGAACAGTGTCGGGACAAAACTTTATAGTACCACCTCACGAACGAGGCCACTAGCGCTCCGCTACGACGTCAACCGATTGAATGGCGCACATTTTAAAAAAGGAAGTTATGCTGCCGGACCCTGTATATATTTTTAACGGTTTACCCGGCTTAAGCTTAAAAGGCGCACGGTCCATTGTTACAAAGGCTATTTTCTGTTCTTCTATATGGTTGCGAATGCTGGACCATGGATCCTTCTATCGAAAAACGAATCGATTCCTTTGAAATGTACATCTATATCGTCGTCTCCTGCGCATACCTTGGATATTGAGAATTTCAAATGTCAAGGTCCTACATCGGATGTAAAAGCAAAAAGAACTGCTACATGTTATAAAGCAAAGAAAGGCACAATACCTAGGTCACATCATGCAAAACGAGAGGTACCAATAACAGCTAATTATTGAAGGAAAGATACAAGAAAAAAGATCCGTTGGGAGACGCAGAAATTCATGGTTGAAGGACATTAGAAGGTGGCACCGGTATACATCGGAGGAAGCATTTCATACTGCAATGTCAAGGTCAGAGCTGGCTACGTTGATCGCCAACCTTCGTTTGGAGACGACGTCTTACGAAGAAGCAAATTGTCAAATACTTTTATATTACTCCTGCACTCAGACTCATGGGTGCGTCCAGAGTTGTACGTCATAACCCTACATTTCTCAAATGTGGTTCGAGTGGCGTTTTTAATATGCAAGAGAAATAAATATATGCTGGAGTTAGAAGCCATTTCTTAGTATTGCCTAGTTCTATTAGCCTAAAGAAAGCTTTTCAGTCGGTCAACACTAATTGTGACCAATTACATTAGGTAGGAAATCAAGTAATCTATTGATACCCCCTAAAATATTCTTCTTTGGATATGGTCCAGCTCCTGGTGTAGTGGCTAGCGTTCTTGGCCGTCCCCTCGAAGGTCCGGGGTACACTCAGCCTCGTGAGGCAAAACTGAGAAGAAGAGGGTTCAATTCCAATCTCAGCCATCCTGGAAGTTTTCCGGCCGATTCCTACCAAAATCCTACCTCAATTACTAATACACATATCAATAGGTTACGGACATCACAATAACACAGGTTATCAGACAAGTCACACACACACACACACAAGTACACGGGGCTACATGAAGTCGCAATTCTCCTAAAGTTTGTAGTTGATTCTCTTAATTTGTCTGGTAACCTGCGTTATTGTGAAAGCTGTATTTGTGTGTGTGTTTTTTTATTCAGATGAGGATTGGCAAGGAGGCGGCCTTGGCCTTACTTTAGGTACCATCCCGGCATTCACCTGGAGTAGAAATGGGAAACCACGTAAAAACACTTCCAGAATGGCTTGAGTGGAGCGAACCCGCCTCTTCTCAGTTTTCCCTCACGAGACTGAGTGTAGGCTACGCTATCAGACCAGAATTAAATTTCTTAGCAGAGCCGGGAATCGAACCCAGGCCTCCGCCATGACAGCCACTACGCAACGAGACGGACATAGCTAGGCTTGCCATACGTCCCGGTTTGACAGAGACAGTCCCGGTATTTTGCTCTTGTCCCGGTGACCCGCCCGCTTTTATCAATGTCCCGAAAAACGGTTGTAATATGTAAAAAGTAATGAATGTATGTGTTTAAGAATCTTTTATCAAGTTGTAGTTTTTCCAAAAATAATAAGACTTAGTAATTGTTCAATTAAGCAATTTTATGTAGTGGGAATCGAACCCCCTCTACTCATTTTGGCCACCCGAGGCTGAGTAGACCACGTTCCAGTCCTCATACCACTTTTTCAAATTTCCTAGCAGAGCCGGGAATCGAACCCAGGACCTCCGGGGCGGCAGCTAACCATGCTGACCGCTACGCTACGGAGGCGACTATATATTTTTATGTAGCTAAAATTCCTTTTTTATTTTTAAAAGGTGTGTAAAACTAACAATATTTAGGCTGCCAGATTCTCCCCTCCTGTCACTTGCGAGCTTAAAAAAAGGCTTAAAACTCACCATTTTGCTTCTAATTTTTAAAACATTTCCCGGACCCCCCGCTCTACTGAGGTGTATTCCATACCTCCCAGACCCCCCGGTAAGGCCATACCATATTAATGTGTCCCGGTTTCACTCACCAAAAATATGGCAAGCCTTGACATCGTCCCTGAAGAATCAACATCAACGACAGTATTCATTTCCTTTTAAATCATTTTGCATTATCATCCTTATCATTAAGAGCTGATGTCCTCGATGTTTTGCCACTTAGCGCTACAATCAACATCACCATGAGAGATCCGGCCGAAGTCATCGGATTTTTTAAAAGCATTAAAAATCCCTCAGTATGCCTTCCATCGGAGGGGAAGTAAAGCTAGCGGTCCCTGTCATAGATTTATGGCATGTTAAAGAACCTTCCACTAATTACACATGTGTGAAGCTAAATTTGGTTAGGTTAAACATTTGACATACGCTCTTTGGTTCCGACGTTCGTCACCGAGAGCTGACTGCAGTGGCGTCTGGTGACCAGGTTCAGATCTAGTAGTCGCTGACGGTGGCGTTTGGCGGCAAAAGTAGGACCTACTTGAAAAATGTAATGTCTGCAGTCCTTTCTTCAATTGAAAACAGATACACACGCTAAAACAGTCATCACAATTAACACCGGTTAACAGACAGATTTTATACACACCCAAAGTACACGGGGCTACATGACCGCGTTGTCGCAGGCCCTAAACTGAGGAACCAACCAACCAACCAACCATCACTATGAGACACATACAGTAGGACGGTGTTTCACAGCATTCTCGATCCTTGCAATTGGTAGGAAACATTTTAGTAGACTATTATACCTGTTAGAGCGCTATCGATTGCAGCAGCACCGTCAGCCATAAGGCCTCCGGCAGCACCATTTTATTGGGCCGTTTCTCCCGAGACTTTGGAGCGACTATCGCCCCCCCCCCCCCCCACCTCTTCCCTATTATTGCGCAATGAATCTTCTTAACTAAACTCCGGAGCATCCGAATAATGGTTATTGCATCCCTTTATGAAGCCGTGCGATACACTGTCCGCTAAAGCAGGATTTATGCCACCCCGGCCAAGACTTCGCCGCTTGCACTTAGAACCCATAATGTGCTCTCTTTACGGGAAAATAAACCTCACATTCAATTTACTATTGCTGCAAACATCACATGCATTTTACAGGCTCCTTAAACGGACGTGATGTGCCAACGATGTTTGGCGTGATTTCGCACTGGTCTTATGGGGGACATTAGAGATGCTTCCTTTATTTGATGTCTTGCTTAGTTATTTGATTCTCCAAAATATTAAGGGAGAGAGTTAGTGGGCGTGGTCAAAAAACACATTTATTTATTTATCGTATGGCTTTTAGTGGCCGGCCCCGTGGTGTTGGGGTAGCGCGCCTGCCTCTCACTCGGAGGCCCCGGGTTCGATCCCCGGCTCTGTCAGGGATTTTAAAACTGACGTGAGGGTTGCAACGGGGTGCACTCCACCTCGTGAGGACAATTGAGTAGCTGTCTGACAGTGAGACAGCGCCCCGATCACGAATACCAAGATTCACGGCCGAGGGGACCCGACGCGCTGATCACGCGTCACCCCAATATCTGCAGGCCAAATGGCTGGGCAGCGGTCGCTTGGTCGGCCTTAGCCCGTCATGGGCTGTATAGTGCCAGGGGTTGACTGTTTGACTTGATGGCTTTTAGTTGCCGGGAGTGTCCGAGGAAATCTTCGTCTCGCTAGAGGCTTTAGCTGCTTTAAGCGGACACACCTAGGGTGAGCATCAAGTTCCATTCAATTTCAAGTAGTTCAAACTTTCGCTACCAGACGTCACTGATACCTAGTGGTGAACGTTGGAACTTTGATAGAGCGTTCCAACGAGATCTAACCTACAATTTAGCTTCACACAACTTTAGTCTGTGGAAGGATGTTTTACATGCCATAAATCTATGACATGGGACCGCCGGCTTTACTTCCCCTCCGAAGGAAGGTATACTGATGGATTTTAACGCTCTTAAAATATCCGACGACTTCAGCCGGGTTTGAACCCGCCATCTTGTGCACAGCAGTTCAGCATGCTACCAACTACGACACCGAAGCCGCTAAAAAAAATAAAAAATAATAATATTAATAATAACTGTTCTAGGCTTTCAGGCAAGCAACTCAATGTCGTAAACAGGGCTGGCATGCGAAATTAAATGCATGGCTCTAGGGGCGAAAATAATTTAATTTTGCCGTGAGCGCGATATTCGGGAGCGAAATTTTAATGATTGTCGGCGCGTAATTAAATCGAAGCGATACTTAATTCTCCTACACTGACCATTCAATGACTCCCGTTGCTGTTGCAGCCCAGCATATTGTGCAAGTGGTCTACGCTAATAGGCTACTGTTGCCAACGTCAGGACTTTGAACATCGTACCGAACATAATTTAACTCGCGAAACGAATATATTTTAATTTCAACAATGAAGTGAAATGTTTCATGCATTTTAAATTCACGTTGGGTGGTGAAACTAACTACCATTTGGGAGTTTTATGTCGTCTCGGCAGCGAAGTTAAAAGTTTTAAACGAATTTTATTTTACACCGGGAGCGAAATTAAAAGTCTGTAACGAAATTAATTTCGCGCCGGGAGTAAAATTAAAAGTCTGTAACGAAATTAATTTGGCGCCGGGAGCGAAATTGAATGTCTGTAACGAAATTAATTTCGCGCCGGAAGCGAAATTAAAAGTCTGTTATGAATTTTATATCGCACTGGGAGCAAAATTAAAAGTCAAACGAATATTATTTCACGCCGGGGGCGAAATTAAAATTATGTAAAGAATTTTATTTCACGCCGGGAGCTAAATGAAAAGTCTGTAATGAATGTTATTTCACGCCGGGAGCGAAATTAAAAGTCTGTAACGAATATCGTTTCGCGCCGGGAGCGAAATTAAAAGTCTGTAACGAATTTTATTTCGCGCCAGGAGCAAAATTAAAAGTCTGTAACGTATTTTATTTCTCGCCAGTAGTGACATTTTATTCCATTGAACAATTTAATTTCGCGACGCAAGATTAAATTCATAATATATTTCATTTCGCATTTCCCTGGTTGAAATCTTGAAAACATCCTTTAATGTCATAGACTCATACAGAGTTCATCATTGACTCTTGTTGTTGGTGCATTTGTAATTAATTTTCGTTGTTTTCTCCACTTTTCCAAACGTAAAGATCACACTAAACGTTTCTTACGAGGTTCCGGCATAGTGACACGCGGTAGACTGATGATTGTTCACCAGAACTCAACCATATCCGGTCGATTAGATTAGCAGTTTGCCTTTTCTACCACTATGAGTACTAGTTCACAAGAGTTTAGTGCTTTTCAGTCGGTCAACACGAATGTACCCAAAAGAGATGGGTTATGCCCTAATCCTGAAATAAATTACATGAGATTAATAAAACACTAGGATGACCAGTTTCGATCGTCAAGCGATCATCATCAGATCCAATACACTTAGGCTATAAAATCTATGTTTGAAATACAGGTGAAAATATTTACAATATGTACAATTATTTAGTTGCAGTATTGGTACTGCAACTGTCAGTGTATGCTAAATGCAGTATATATGTTAGGTGAAATGCTAAATGGTGATGGCTATCCGGAGATTGTACTTTAGAGAGATTATATGGTTGTAAACTATGGTTAAACTATAAAAATTTTAGGCTAACTACTTATCTGATTGTCTTCCGTACTACAGCTATTCGCAGTTTCCGTGCTCACTTGAACTCGCTGTGCGGACGACTGCGGTGGTTATCTTAACGACTGGTTTTTCCCTGCCTTCCCCCCCTGTCCCTACGTGCTGTGGAGAGTGATCGCGATGTGTTTATGTGAGGTGTTGCCAACCTAGATAAGATGTATGTTATTGAATGAGGTGGATCTACAACTATTAAAGACCGTGGCAGTATTAAAGGTGCCGGGACGTCCTCATAAGACCGTCAACGCTTAGTTCGAATGGGTTATGCTCCACGCGTGGCGAGGACTAATCCACGGTCTTTAATAGTTGTAGATCCAACTCATTCAATAACATACATCTTATCTAGGTTGGCAACACCTCACATAAACACATCGCGATCACTCTCCACAGCACGTAGGGACAGGGGGGGAAGGCAGGGAAAAACCAGTCGTTAAGATAACCACCGCAGTCGTCCGCACAGCGAGTTCAAGTGAGCACGGAAACTGCGAATAGCTGTAGTACGGAAGACAATCAGATAAGTAGTTAGCCTAAAATTTTTATAGTTTAACCATAGTTTACAACCATATAATCTCTCTAAAGTACAATCTCCGGATAGCCATCACCATTTAGCATTTCACCTAACATATATACTGCATTTAGCATACACTGACAGTTGCAGTACCAATACTGCAACTAAATAATTGTACATATTGTAAATATTTTCACCTGTATTTCAAACATAGATTTTATAGCCTAAGTGTATTGGATCTGATGATGATCGCTTGACGATCGAAACTGGTCATCCTAGTGTTTTATTAATCTCATGTAATTTATTTCAGGATTAGGGCATAACCCATCTCTTTTGGGTACATTCGTGTTGACCGACTGAAAAGCACTAAACTCTTGTTTACTAAGGCAACACTGAAAATATGGCTTCAAACACCACAATGAGTACTAGTTCAGTCAATGAAACTCAACCATATCCGGTTGAATATATTAGCAGTTGGCCTCTCCTACCCTTACTAGCGCTAGTGTGAGTCAATGCGGAATATCACTTAGGCCCTTATAACTACTGTACTTCCGGTGTCAATATTTTTCAAAAACTAATGAAAGCGCATGAGGGTAGTGAACCAAGGAACACATTAAAGGAAGGGCGGCTTCGGTGGCGTAGTTGGTGCTTCTATGCTGAGCTTCTAGGCCCAGGATCGCGGGTTCAGACCCGGCCGAAGTCGTCAGATTTTTTTAAGGGCGTTAATAATCCCTCAGTATGCCTTCCTTCGGAGGGGAAATAAAGCCGGCGGTCCAATTTAATAGATTTATGGCATGCTAAAGGACCTTCGACTAATTACATCTGTGTGAAGCTAAATTATAGGTTAAACATTTGACAAACGCTCTTGGGTTCCGACGTTCGTCGCCGACTACGATGACATCTGGTAACCAAGTTCTGAACTATTAGTCGTTGACGGTGGCGTTTGGCGGCAAATGTAGGAACTACTTAAAAAAATTCAATGTCTGCAGTCCTCACTTGAATTGAAAACAGATAACACTCACTAATACAGTCATCACAATTAACACCGGTTATCAGACAGATTCTACACACACCCAAAGTACACGGGCTACATGACCGCGTAGTCGAAGCCCCTACACTGACGAACCAACCAACCTTTAAAGGAAGGATTATGTAAATAAGTTAATTTGGCTAGGATTTGATTCAGAAAGCAATTTTAGCCTGTTTTTTCGGAACTGCATTTAGGCAGGACGTGATTTTTGAAATTTGATTTTTAGTTTTCATAGAGTTCTCCAAGACTCACAATTTGAAACCTCTCCGGGCTCTTTAGCCCTTGGACGTTTGGCACAATTAAGGAAATGCTTAATATTATGTATTTGCTAGGATGGGGACCCTACTTTGTCTACTATGAATGTATTCAACATTAAAAACATAGATTTCTTGCCATGAAACGTCCTTCATTTAGGTCAGTATGGAGTAACTTGTTAAAACCGAATGGGACATTTAAGATGGCCCAGCAAAAGTTGGAGTATGACGTCATTAAATCAAAACCTAAATTAATGTCACACACTGCAGTTACCGCAATAACTTTCCCTACTAGTTGAACCGAGGGACAACGAATTAGGATTTTACAGATAATCCTGTATTTTATAGTTTTATTTGAGTTTATAATTATAATTTTACAATGTATTAACCTGATTTAGAGTGTTAACATCCAATGAACTCCCGAGATAATACTTCCTTTCAAACAAATTTTACCTAAATAGTAGTTATCCTGAGATGCTTTCAAAATTTTATCAAGTTAACCTATCTGCTGTACCGTACAGTACATGCCCTTTTAATTGACTAAGACTACTGTCATAGGTTTAACTACCGCTATATTGCTTGGCCTCCAAGGTTATCTGACAGGGCATTTGTGGAACTGAATGGATAGGCTTATCAGACGATTTTGGAATACGCTCCTAGTCAATGGATACATCAAAGGACATACGAAAGGTAGAACAAAGCCGAAGAACTGCTGAAAAGAACGAAAATAGGCCCCACTTTTATGGTGAAGAATTTTCAACTTATTTTCATATTTGCCTATTATAGCGCCAACTATCATGAAACAAAAAAAAGTTTCATACACAAGTTACATATGTTTTCACGGAGAATACAAATCTGCAATAAAAATAGGGGTTCCTATTTAAGATTTCAAAGTCACCCCCACTCCCGCCCTCCTGCCACCAGGGGTGGTGCACGGGAGTCGAACTTTATGTTAATGGATGCCCCCTTCGAGGTGAAAAACTTTTATAGCAACTGTTTTTTAATCCGATTTATATTTTTCCAAATATTCCGATAAACAGTTTTCAGTGCCACATCCTGTATATAACACATTTAAAAATACTAGGTTTTATAAATAAATAAATAAATAAATAAATAAATAAATAAATAAATAAATAAATAAATAAATACATTCATATATTTAAATCCACACACACACCCGATTTGGCTGATTGATTCAGTCTAGCCCAAACATTACTACAAAAAGCATATACGAAGGGTGTTCAGAGACTAAGGTTACAAGGCCGATATTGCCGGTGTTTCGTCTGTTATAGAGAAATAAGTAGTGTGGGGTAATTTGGATACATGTAGTTGGTAACTGTGCAAAATTTCATCCCTCAACTACCTACAGCGCTAATTGTAGGTAAGCAATTAATGGTGACTCGTTTGGGAAGCTGGTCTCACAAAGAGATCCGCTGAGTTATGCGACTTCTGTGGGAGAATCATGTAACCATGGCCAGGACTTCTCACCGAGGGCGACAACGCGCGACCTCATACAGCCCAGAAGTCCCTACGCTGTTGAAGCGGTTTCGCTGGGACATCATTCACCTTTCTCCCTACAACCCGGACCTTGCTATAAGCGACTTTTACCTTTTTCCTCACTTGAAGGAGCATCTTGAAGGTCGACGATTCGCTTCAGACGAGAATGCGGATGATGGTGATAATTGTTGTTTTAAGGGGCCTAACATCTAGGTTATCGGTCCCTAATGGTTTGGGTGATGGTGAAAGATGAGATGAGAATGAAAAACTATAGTTAATATTGACTACAAACTTACTTACAAGAAGAAGAAGAAAGGGTGTAGCACTACCCAGGACGCACCAGAAGTGGTGGGGTTACATACACCCTGCCTCCTTGAGGGCCTCGTGCAGAAGGCAGGAGATAACATGAAAAGAAAGAGAAGGCTGATCCCTCGAAGAATGAGGGTATCAGGAAAGATGAGACAAGGGCCAATTAAGGAGGGAAAGTGAAAAACTCCCTAGGCCTCGGATACCCTAATACCATCGGGGTCGGGAAAGAAAAAGAGTTGACCAAGGGAGGTCGACAGGAAAGAAGACGGAGAGGAGCCCGGCACAAGCAAGTGGAAGCAATGCCGGACACAGCTGGGGTCCCGTGGTCGCCAACCTTCGTCCCACTAGATGTAAGCCCCTGGGGGAAAAGACGAGGAGGTGAAACACTTCGTGACAACGAGGCTGAACACGCTAGGACAGGATTTTTAGCATGAGGGAATATTCAAACTCACCCCACGAAGCGACAAGTGACTAAACCGATATTTAGACTAACTTATGTCCAACAATAGGGTAATGTATGTACTACCAGTTGGTTGTATTGGTTGCATGAAATAAAATGTGCACGTTTCACTGCAGGCTGTGTAACCTTAAGGCTCGGTCACACAGAAAGAGGTCTGTCGCGGCGGGAAGCGATATCTGACCGAGGCGGTCAGGCGGTCCAGTTGTATTACCCAAAGTTGCATCAACCCTGGCACACAGAACGCGGCCTACCGTCACCCGCTGGTCTTTATCGCGACGACGAACCAACCGGTTGTACAAATTTACAGATTGCCCGCCAGCCCGCCGTGCCACCCTGGATTGTGATGAGTGACCAAATTGAAGTATTTATTAAAACTGTGCGTAAATACACATATTTGTTCGACAGTTCACACGAACATTATAAAAATGTTTTAAAGAAGGCTGAAACATTCTCGCGACATAAAAAAAAAAAATCTTGAAAAACCTATCTTCATGTGACTCCAGATCGATACATAAGCGGTGGTATTCTCCTAATTGCTCTCTCTCTCTCTCTCTTCTTATTGATGTCATGCACTCAACATTATCTTTTCTTTGTGTTTTGCAAAGCAAATAGGAGAAGGTGTTGTTCTTCGTCCGAGCTCATACTCAATAATAATGAAAACACAGCCTCCGGGGCTTAGGCGGCAGCACGCCAGCCTCTCACCGCTGGGTCCATGGTTCAAATCCCGGTCACTCTATGTGAGATCTGTGCTGGACAAAACGGAGGCAGACAGGTTTTCCTCCGGGTACTCCGGTTTTCCCTGTCAAAATTTCATTCCAGCAGCACTCTCCACTATCATTTCATTTCATCTGTCATTCATTTAATCATTGCCCCAGAGGAGTGCGTCAGGCCTCTGCAGCCGACACAGTTCATATCCTCGCCGCTAGATGGGGGCTTCATTCATTCCATCCCTGACCCGGTCGGAGACTGGAAGCAGGCTGTGGAATTTCACTTAATATGAAAACACACTAGGCCTACATATTCTCTAGAAGGAAGTGGCCAGACTGGACCGATCACACAAAGGTATCGCGTCCTATTTGACATCCCCAAATCGCAAACCGCCGCCACGACCACTGGATCGCTTCCCGCCGCGACAGACCGCTTTCCGTGTGGCCGAGCCTTTAGTTTCTTATCACCCCGCGTATGTGTGGCACTTTCAAAAGCAAAGCCAAAGTACAGAACACGAGGGCTTTAGTAGCGTTGGTAATCTAGCCCCTGTTACCATAGCAACAGTGCAATCTCGAATGAAGGACTGTTTAGCGACACTAGCTCTTTCAGATCCCTTCTTTTATTGGGAACTAGCAACCCGCCCCAGCTTCGCTCGGGAACAGTTATGAATGCATTACGTGATAAGCCCATTTCTTTCGATGTCAATGAACTACGACCTATATCCGTTTTACGTCTCGTCATCATGGGTTGAAATCACTGACTGGACTATTAATTATATTATCATAGAGATGCATGTGCAACGAATTCTTGTCAGATGAAATTTAAGAATGGCGACGTGCATGAAACCCGTGCAATCTTAACTCGACTGTGTATTTTGCTGAACGAAAACTACACAGGCGAAATGAAGAAAAGCCGAGTTGCGCTTCCAGGAAAAGTCCAAACACAACCACTCTTCTCTGAAGTCTTAATTCATCACGACTCGACAGTTTTCTGCTGGATGTATCTGGGGTAATAGGCTCGCCCGCTAGCTAGGCTGTAACTGGGGTGATAGGCTCGCCCCTAGCTAGCTCGGAAACTGTCGCCTCAGTAATAAATTGAATGGAGATTCTTGGAAGAGATGAAAACGTAAACACACCTATAGGGAGCGATGTATTTAAGATAGAGATATGCTCTCTGGGACTTTTTTGTAGAACTTTTCATGCTAGACAATTCTTACACTCATAGTAAATTAATATTTTTAACGGTTTGCCCAGCGTAAGTTTAAAAAGCGCACGGACGCCAGGTTTCCTTTTCGACGTTTTGACTGAAAACGTTACTGCTTGGCTTCCTTTGATCATAAATACATTATTTTCTACATAAACCTTCCTCGAGATATCCTTTACAGAATGGTGAAAACCGCATCTAATTCCATCCAGTGGTTCTCGAGATTACATGTGATATCAAAGAATCGAGGACTTTATTTTATACTGTGCCCGTTTAGACCGGAGTCCGCACGACCACATATGCATTTTACCAATAATCAGTCAGCACGAGAGTCAAAATATCCCGGAGCGCCAGATGGGTTAAAGCAAATCGCAAAAACGACATCAAATTAAGAAAATGCTTTACTGATTTTTGGCTCAATGCAACAATAAGGATAGAAGGAGATTTAATTGGGTATAACACATCTGGTAAAATTATCTCAGTTTATTTTGAAGTTAAAATTGACTGCAAAGATGCTCAAAGCAGCATCATCCACGTGTGGCGATCCACACTCTTATTTACACACAATATACAGAAATTTTCCAAACACATTTGACAATCTTTTTGAAAACACAAGTCCGATTAATAGTCCTGTGGACTGTGTTCCAAAATTATTAATATTTAATTCCAGTTCAAAGTTAATTGTCTATACTGGAAATATCGTAGATCACTGTTTGAATATTTACATGATATTAACACTCGTAGAATAAATGTTCATAGAATTTTAAACTTTCACTTAGTTTTCCAGTTTCAAAAATATATCGTCGAAAAATATTATCATCATTGAAGCAACACAAATTATTAACATATATTAATAACATCTGAAAAGTATTTGACCTTGAGCATAGCATCGAAGAACTGTGCGAAGCACAACAACAATTAATTGTTCTTCTAACATTAAACATTCGAGAAGTGACTCGATTATGAACTTCAAGTTCCTAACAAAATACATGATTTCTGAATCATTAACTTGATCACTAAATGGTTGAACCATTCAATTATTCAATTTTCCACTTGGAATCATTATTATAAAAAAAAATTATATTCATGGCCATTTTTAACAACTTTCACAACTTGCAATTCTTCGACAGAATGCGGAAATTAGAATTGTAGTTTCATAATGAATTCATTTAGTTCATGGCACTAGGATTGAAAATATCCTTCAAATTATTCGTGGTTAAAGAATTATTTTTAATTGGCAGTGGCCCATTCTATTATTTGTGTAAGAACACAATATTACAACAACAACGGCAAAGGTCTTCCTCTGAAGAAGAATAAACTACTATCATGACAAATCCGGGTTCTAGCAAAATCAAAGTCTCAATGGAATTCGTAAACAAGGTTGAAATAAGAACTGATGGTTTTAAAGAAATAACCTTCGGGTCATTCATACGACGAAATGTGTAGTTCCAATACTCCTACTATAAACCTGAGCCATCGAACCTGCTATTTGATTGATGCTCGAAAAAACCTCTTCATTCCTGCGACTTAAACATGCGCACCTGGGAATGGCATTTCAACTACTCCACACACATAAATTTTCTTCCCAAAATTTATACAATAAATCAAGCCTCTGCTTGTTATCAACACTGGAAGATTTATAAACTTACAAGTTTATTTTATTTTACCATTCAGTTCAACCCGTGAATTTACCATACTTATGAAAATCTTTATTTCACTTTCGAGTGTATTTACGTCATGATTTTATATAAATACAAAAATATCCTATTTGATACAAATATCAATTGCTTCCCGTTTCATGCCTCTCCGTGTTATCTGAAAAATATACTTTGCTCAATGAAAATATCAACTGTTCAACCAGAACTGAAATGTTGGTTGAATGCGGGCTTGCGCTAACCACTTTCCTTCGGAAAATCTCCTGTTCCAAACTAGAAATGATTAAACTACTTCATAGGCTCTCTCTCAATACATATGATTATTAGAAAATATAATATCCAAGAATTATTTAGAAAAATTATAAAAATTATTATTATTATTATTAGTGGATTATTATTATTATTATTATTATTATTATTTATATCATTTTAAATATGTTTAATTATCATCTCATTATGTGAGAATCCACATGTTCGAACCTTCGAATATGGAAAAAATATCCATTCCTTAACAAAAATAAATTTAACTTTACAGTTACATCGGCTGATTACCGTGATTTCCCAAAAATATGAAATATTCAAATAAATGCTCGAAATGCTCGGTCATCGATCCTAAACTGTTCTGAGTGCTGAAAATACTCAGAATAACTCTAACAAGTCTTGCGTAAATCATTGCAAGCTTTAAATACGACGAAAAATAAAATGTGTTGGTCATCTGCAGAAAAATAGTTTGTTCCAATTAGCTAGGCATAATATAATTCAAATGTGGCTTACATTTCTTGATGGTCTTGAAGTGTAGTAAACCTGGTCTGTACCAGATTTATCCATAGACATGCCCTATCAGACAAGCACGTATAATCCTTGTATCCGCCGCCATTGTAGACCCACAATTCGTCTAGTCAGACATAGTGGTAGTATCTTTCGACGTTTGAATAAACTGTGGTTCCATTTTAATATGGGCTTCTATCAAAGCCATAACAGTTTGTTTAAATAGGGTCAGATCTAAGTGATCTATTCTTAGATATGTCAGTTGTAACATAACTCACTGTAATCTTATCAGTACAAGAAAAACACTGACAGTCTAAGCAATTAACGGCTGTTCTGAAGATCGTTCCCTGGGCATGGTTTATTAATATCACCATCTACCATGCGCTAGGCAACTTGTAGTTTCCCTTGCGTAGACTAATGAACGCCACCGTTATAGACTAGTCTTCAGTGTACTGACAGATCGAAGTGGTTAACTAGTTACAAATATGAAAAACTGACTGAATGGATTTAAACATCCAAGTATTAAGTTATTACTGGACTGTGACAAAGTACTAAATTCTAGACAAAGTCTAGCATATGTCCTTGTAGAAATATAAATATTTCCACCAATGTCTGTAGAAAAATCAATCACCTCAGTGATTCTCCTCACCAGAAACTTACTAAGTTCCAACTCGTAGCGCAGCACTTTTCGTGACTATCACGACTTTGAAAAGAACTTCTGCGTAGATCCGGCAACCATGTGCCTTGGCTCAGCGTAGATGCAACTTGCTCGCCAAGTGCTTGTGTTAGAATGAGCTGAAGTTGCTTCGGCCAGCTGGCTTTTATTCAAAACTGTCAGGGTCACGCGTCATCACCTGATATCCGGAAATCCTCATATCTCTTGAGTCCCTGGTCCGATTTACTTGATACTAATTGCATTCTATTTCATTTGGCCGTGCCAGTAATCTGATCCCAGTCTCAAGTCTCTACTCCATAGTTAACTATTTAATCAATAAATAGCCTCTACCTCTGCTATTACTCGCTACGTCACTTGACATCCAACTATCGGTAAATTCCTTCCAAATGCTTCGAGAAGCAATGTAGCGCGATATTCAAATATCTGAACTTTCAAAAGCGGCTACAGCCTTTCCCTTGATATCTAGGTGTCTGAAACTTGGAATACCCATTCCTAGAGTTGGGCACATCCACCCCACACCTAGCAAAAAATAAAAATTGAAAATTTTTTATTTTTCCTATCTACACATTATATTATCTGGTTCTTGAATAATATATCTTCAAATTCGACGCATTATAAGTTCCCACGATGTTACCAGTTCGTGTATGGGCGACTTCATAGCTTCCATTATTGTTTACTTCCACAATACGATAGGGTCCAGCGTAAAGGCTTGCAAATTTCGAGTACACTCGATTTTGCACGTCAGAGGGTGTAGGTCTTTTCACTAAAACAAGAGTTCCTACGCGCAAGGGTCTGCGAAAACGCTTTCCTCTCACTCTGCGCTCTCTCTTCTCAGCTTGGCTCCTTAACTTGTCTAAAGCTAGAGTTTCCCTCATCTGACGACTTGGTTCAATCTCAGGTGGAATAGAGATGATTCGATCCCATAATCGTGTTGGTTTAATTCCATGATGAAGCAACATAGGAATCTGTCCAGTACTCTCATGAATCGTAGAGTTGATGGATTCGGATGCTAAAGAGAGAACATCCATCCATTTCCAATGCTCATTTGGACAATAGAGGCGGCAAAATTTTGCTATCTCAGCCATCACGCGTTCCGCTGGATTGCTCTCTGGATGTCTAATAGAACAAAACAATTGTCTAATCCCAAGATTATTCATGATGGTTCGAAATTCCAAAGATGTAAATTGAGGTCCACGATCTGATAAAAGGAATTCCGGTTTGCCTGCTTCCGGAATTACGCTATCTCTAATTCTCTTCGCACAATACTTTGCGTTTGCCTTCTGAATTGGATGTAACATGGTGTATTTGCTGAAAACATCCATAGTCACCAAAATATTTCGGTTACCTCTTTTAGATTTTGGGAGAGGACCATATAAATCAGTCGCGAAGATTTCGCAAGGCTTAGAAGGAATAATAGGCCTTGATAATTCTCTCAATAATCTAGAATTATGTTTACTCCTTTGGCATAAGTCGCATTCTCGAATAGTGTTTCTGACAGTTTGTCGCATTCGCTCCCACGAAAATTACTCTTGAATCATATTGACTGTCTTATCTACTCCAGCATGACCTGCGATTCGATGTGCCATCCAAATAATGGGTTTTTGCAGTCTTGGAGGTATCACTACTCTCAGCTTCGTATGGTCGGGATCTGCAAACTTGTAGATTAAACCATCTAACATCATAAAATCTCTTGAAATTCTTTCAGTTTCCACAAAATCATCATCATTTGGATCCATGTTTCCCTGTAGAAAACGAAAAATGTTCCTAAGACGTCGGTCTCTCCTCTGGGATAAATGCAATAACCTTAAACTTCTCAAGGTATCTTCATCCTCCTGCGTCAGGTTAACTTGAAAAACCTTAGATGTAGACTCCACTGCTCTACTCAATAAATCAGCTCCCACGTTCAACTTTCCAGGAGTGTGTTCAATAACTAGGTTGAATTGTTGAATAAAAAGTGACCATCTAGTTATTCTATCGCTGGCAAAGTTTGTTCTCAAAATGAAATCCAATGCGTGGTGATCAGTCCTCACAATGACTGAATGTCCAATTAACATTTTCTTCCATGACTCCAACGCGAATATTACAGCAAGTGCTTCTAACTCTGTGGTGTAATAATTTCTCTCTGATGGACGAAGTTTCCTGCTAATGAACGCCAGGTAATGTCTCTTGTGGTCTTCATCTTCTTGAAGTAGAATAGCTCCAATCCCTACGGTGGATGCATCAGATTCTATGATGAAATTCTTGGTAAAGTCAGGATACTCCAATTTCACACTGTTTACCAATAACCTCTTGGCATCTCGAAATGACTGTTCACAATCTTCATCCCATTTCCATTTATTTCCTTTCTTTAACAATTCCTGCAATGGCGCAACTGTCTTGGTGAAGTTTGGACAATGCCCTGCAAAGAATTGGCATGTCCCGAGAAAACTGCGGACATTCTTCACTCTAGTAGGTCTAGGGAAATTTGCAATTGCCTGTATCTTCGTCTCATTGGGACGGTATCCTTCTCCATCCAAAATGTGACCCAAAAATTTTATTTCCTTTCGAAAGAACTGACATTTTCGAAGGTTTACCTTGAAGTTCGCTTTTCTCAAATCTGCGAATAACATCTGAAGATGTAACAAATGTTCCTCCTTAGTCTCGGATGCAATTAAGATATCATCAATATAACGAATTGCTATCTCTTTTACTTCAGGACTCAAATTTTGTTCCAGTGCTCTGATCAAAACTGATCCAGATGTTTTGACTCCAAATGGTAGACGGCGGAATACTTATGTCTGCTGGTCAAACATAAATCCTGTAAACTTCTTAGAATCTTCACTAAGCCTAATATGATGGTAGGACGAAGTGAGATCAATATTAGAGAACCAGACCTTGCCTTGGAATTTCCTTAACAGTTCCCTAATGATTGGTGGTCTGTCATACTCTGGCAGTAATCTTGAATTCAAATTTCGGCCGTCTAAACATAGTCTCAGACTTCCATCTTGCTTAGACACTACTGCTAATGGATTGACATAAGATGTAGTGTACTTTTCAATCACATTGTTGCTTTCCATTTCCTTGATAAGCACTTTTACCCTTTCTCGGTGCTTTTCTGCTACTGGATACAATTTAGCATGAAAAGGTGCATCATCATTTACACGAATACGATATTCAAAATCTTTAATTTCACCAGGTTTAATATCAAAAATATCGTGATACTCCTCCAAAATCTTCCCTAGCTCTGGGGACTCCTTCTCAGTGTAGACTTCTCTTCCTTCAGCTTCATGAAAAATCAGAGACCATTGAGCATCTCCCTCGATGTCTTCCTCTTCTTTTCCCTCGAAGTTAATCTCTTCGGTATTCTTGAATCTAATCGTCTCTGTCTTCATATCTATCACTGCTTGATATTTCTGAATGAAATCTGCTCCCAATATCATGTCAAAAGCCATGTCCTTCATTACAACAAACACATGTCGAAAATCATGTCCTCCAATCGTAATACATAAGTATAATTGTGTTTTACACAGAGATATTTTATTGGGTATTATTCCTTGGATCTTAATTCCTGATACTGGAATCTCCTCTAAATTCTCTTTGAGCTTCCACAGAATATAAAGCTTCTCACTCACCAGACAAAGCATAGCCCCAGTATCGATCAAAGTATCGACAGGCTTACCGAATACTTCGCATGATATGATCGGCATTCTAATTCTGGTACCCATTTCTTTTCGTTCGTCATTCTGTTGAATTAAATCATCATCCTCTGCTTGCCCTTTAATAATTCTGGAAGTGAAAGTATTCAAAATTCTATCTTCTACTGTGAATTCGAAGTTTTTTTTTTCGTTACCATTCCCCCGGGATTGTTGTGTTCCCGATGGACCTGGTTCATTGGGCCTCTGCTCCAAAAATTGCAAGTTATCTTGGTGTCTTGCTTCCAAATTTTTCCTCGTCTCCTTGTTGAACTCTTCATTGGACTGACGAGTATCTACATTCCCTCTGTTATTGTAGTTGTTTCTACCATAATATCTTCTTTCCTGGTACCTTCCTTGACTATCTCGTGGTCTTCTCCATCGAGTATTGTATCGATTACCACCATCCGGTCTCGCATATGGCTTGTAACTGTATCTGTTACTATACTGGTTCCATCCTCCTTTATTTGGATCTTCCCTCGGCGTTTTCTCTTCTCGCCCTTCTCGAATCTCTCGAGGTGTCTGAGAATAACTATCAGCCATAACAGCATACACAGCGTTGTTATTCTTTACTCCCTTCTGATGGAAGAATTGAGCGTTTGTATGATCCAGCTTCTGTAATACTTCATCAAATTGTTCCATATTATAGATATCAGCAGCGATCAAAGTCCTCTGGACGTCTGCTGGAAATTGACGTATCAATGCAGTAATCAATTCGTTATCTGGCATCGGCGGATCTAAATGTTGAAGTTTAGACAGCTGTCCAGAAAAGTACGTAGAGTATCGAGTAGGTTGTGACGTCGAGAATCTCTTCGAATATAACTCTGCTCTGACTTGCTGTTGGGTTTCCGGGGACCAAAACTTGTTCAATAACCCACGAGAAAACTCCTCAAAAGTGGTTAGAGTGGATCTAAATGCTCTAAACCAAAGAAGTGCAGGACCTTCCAAAAACTTCCCTATCACTCGGATCTGTCTTTCTTTAGGGATCTTGGAATCTTTCAGGTAATCCCCTGCTTCTCTCAAAAATTCCACGGGTGTCACAGAATCTCGCCCTGAAAATTTAGAAGGCTTATCCTCTATATTCTTAAATACAGTTATGGGGTTGGATTGAAATACTGTCCTGACCTCATCCTGTCTTTGACTATCCGCTTCTCTAGCTGCTCCTAGATTTATCTGTATCTGTTCCTTTCCCCTTACATTTGGCATTTTCAACAGATGATCAGATTGTTTCTCATCCTTGATTTGAGTTTTCATAGCCTCAAGTTCCTTCTGGTTTTCTTCTGCCATTTTCTTAATTGCTTCAGTTTCTTTACAATTGTCCTTAACATCAGTGGATATCTGGTTCATAACAGCCTCATGACTTTTCAATGACCCTGTCATATCTGATATGTCCTTCTGAGTTGCTTGGATATCTTTGGCAATTACTTCAATATGGGATGACAAAGATTCCCTAATCTCCTTGATTCCCTGTTGATTCTCCAGCTTGAGTGTGTCTTTAATTTCATTGACAACTGTGGTTTTAATTTCAGTTTGCAACTCATTAATCACACCTTCTCTTATTTCTCCCATGACAAGTTCTTTGAATTGTTCTGTCAACCGTTGAACAACTAGAATTCCCATCTCGTTACTCTCCTTCTTCACTCTGACTTCCAGGTTGACCATGTCTTCACCAACTTTCCTAAGACCATGTTCTATCCTATCAGCTAAGCTTTGGGATCGAAGATCGGCATCGCATCGTCCATTAAACTTGCGTTAGTAGCTAATGAAGTTTCGAGCTCATGTGTTTTTTCGCATAATTTATTCATTTTACTCTCAAGTGTCATTTTCAAAATTTCAGAATTCTCTTTAAATTTACTTTCCATTGAATTAAATTTACTATTTAAATTTTCTTTCAAATTACCCTTTAAAGAATCAGAACTTTCTTTAAGTTTTTCATCTAAACTTTCCTTTAAGTTATCTTTTAACCTGCTTTCTAAAGAATCAGAATTTTCTTTAAGTTTATTTTCTAAAGAATCAGAATTTTCTTTAAGTTTATTTTCTAAAGAATCAGAATTTTCTTTAAGTTTATCATTTAAACTTTCTTTAAGTTTATTTTCTAAAGAATCAGAATTTTCCTTAAGTTTCTTTTCCAAAGCCTCAGTATTTTCTTTCATAATGGCTGCTACACGCAGTCCAGCCTCTTTTGAACTCTCCTCCAAACTTCTCATCATCCTCATCATTTCTTCCATAATTTTCAATTATTATTCAAAACTTAGGGGTATACAACAGTGGCAAACACAAGCTTATAACTAGAACAAGAAATAAGAATAGCTAATTGGAACACTCTAATAAAATGAGATTTGTCCTAATGTCGACGTGATGGAAAAACAAAAGTCTCTACTTTTACGAATTACATTTACCACAATATCACAAGAAAAATATGCAAGTTCTCAAATATCCTCCACCTGGATTCTAATAATGTGTATGTCCAGTCATCGAACGTTTACTACTGAATTTACTTGACGCCCTAATGGTTAAGCCATTATCAAAATTATCAAACCCATTCTAATTATTAATCCAGTTAAATTTTTAATTTTCCCCACGAATTGGGTTTCCTACTAATTTATTCATCCAAACCAGACATCTCTCAACTCCCAAAATATTTCTATAAAAATTATCACAATTTAAATCGGCATGCGATTGACCATGTCTAAATCGGGACCCACGTTCGAAGCCATTTCTCTCTCTATCTTATTTTATGTGCCCGTTTAGACCGGAGTCCGCTCGACCACATATGCATTTTACCAATAATCAGTCAGCACGAGAGTCAAAATATCCCGGAGCGCCAGATGGGTTAAAGCAAATCGCAAAAACGACATCAAATTAAGAAAATGCTTTACTGATTTTTGGCTCAATGCAACAATAAGGATAGAAGGAGATTTAATTGGGTATAACACTGTAACATTTTTAAATATTGTTGTTAAACGTGGTGTTAACTATTGTATTTCAATAATAACAAACATAATAAGAATAAATAATATACACTGTGGTGTGACCTTACCTGCGATAGTATAATATAATAAGTTGTTGTTGAGCGCCAGATCCCTATTTAAGACAGTGAATCGAAATTTATTGATTTAACCTCGGCTATCAGCAGTAGAGTCGAGACCACTTACCCGGGCCGTAGTGAGACAAAGTCATCTAACCAATCCAGTATTTAATCAAGGAGCATGATTGATTTTGCCTATAGTATGTGCTAACTACAAGAAAAGTTACAGTCATGAAGTTAAAGAAAATGAATTTATTGACTCAAGAACAAAATATTAATAAAACAGAATAGTGATAGTCACACAATTGAATTTAAAATTACTCAATGCGGCAATTAATTTAAAAGGAAATAAACATTAATGAATTGAATCTATTTTGAAGTTACATATTACAGAGACGTCGGATATTTAATTGCTTGCTCACCCTTTTGAAGTATCATCATAAAAAAGTGTGGAAGATGATCTCGATGTTGCGTTTCATATTTCTAAAAAAATGTTGTAGTATGTCATAAGATACAGCATACTACGTTCCATTGTGTTGCCATCTCTAGATTAATTGTAGTATTCAACTATAAGCCATGGTCAGCTTATATATATATTGTCAACATTGTGGTTATTATGTCGAGACATGATGTATGCAAAATCTATGAATGATATTTCACAGAGCAGTCAGTGGACCTCTGTCGCTGCTCTGCCACTAATGAGTGGTCGTTCACTAATGACTCTGTAGATGCGAGTGTGCGGTTATATCTTCCTTGTCACGTGGTAGTAAGCAGCCCCCACTTCATAGTCAAGTCACCCCTTCTACCTGGGGCTTGTCCATTCATTGACGCGTACCTTGGCTCCAGTAGTGACGTATTGATTGCACCATACGTGAAATATAATGTTCCATTGCTTCTCGAAGGAACTAGATTGTGCGCACGTGATGGTTACTCATATTGGGTTTCTTTGTATCTCGAAAATGACGCAGTTTGCTGTGGTGAAATTATTACTACGTCGTTCAGTTTGTGACGCATTGGGTTGATCCGTATCGGCAATCTTGTTGCAATATATATATTACTTCGTCTCTTTACAAATAATTGTTAATAAAAATATTTCTGACTGTAATAATAAAAACCGCTTACAATTATCTGATATAAAAATCATCTCATGGATGTACTAATTAATAATAATAATAACATGATAAATGAATAACCCTTTAAATATAATAGGTATGGGATCGAATCCTTACAATCCCCCCTAAGATAAATAATTTAAATGACATTTCACATTAATTTTCTTACCACATCCAACATTAAAAAAAACTATAAATTTAAATATTATAACCCCCAAAAAGACAACATACAATATACTCTTCATCAATACATAAAAATATACAAGAAAGATATTCTTCACAAAAATTCACATTTTAACTTTCATTCATCTCATTCTTCCAAATGTTCATAATGTTCATTCTTCTTTATATTTATGCTGTAAAGAAATATACATAAATGCCCTTCACTTTTAATTTTGACATATATGTCAACGCTGCACTTGTCTTGGTGATCGTATGCTTGACATACAATTTTGTCTTCATATCTAGTGAACGTAGTTTTCATCAGTCTGGTGTAGAATTACCTTGTTGTATTTCCAGCTGATTAACACATTAAAACTATCACAGCACACGATATGCAAACAACACAATATTCCTTTCGTCTCTATAAAGGTATTACTCAAATGCAGTAAAATTTCAATAATTGAAGAAAAAAAATAACTTAGCAAGATACCTAAGGCAATTCCAATTTCAGTGCATATGTCATACATGTAAATATTTCCCCAAATACATAATGACATCGAAATACCTTAAAGCAGTTATTAAACAGTTCACATAAATATCCAAGTTACTACTCACCTGCCTTCGTGGCTTAATTCTTACTTAGGCCACGGCCGGCTCCTTTCAAATTAATACTTCCTAAGTCTCCACGACTTCTTAACTTTTCATAAAACCATAATTCCTCTTTACTACTTCTCGAAAACAATAACTTGAATTTTCAAAATCACAAATGAACATATAATCTGACTTCTTGTTCACATTATTAAATTTAACTTAGCGTCGAGATATCTTTACTGTATCGTCATTCCTTACTTACCATAACAAAATGATTAAGACTTGGACAAAATACTACTCAATACCTGAATTACGTATATCACTAAACTATTTCACAAAAACTCATGACAAACTCCTCGGAATAAATATTTCGTTCCACAAAATATTAATGCTCTTATACTTTGAATTTAGTCTATTCATGATTTGACTTCTTGCTGAATGCCTAAAAACCCCCTTTAGTTTTCTCTCAAAACTCTTAATTAAGTCCTACAGACATCACTTCCTACTTGTTCTGACCGCCTGGAGTATAGCTTATTCCTACTACACCAGAATCTCTCAGAACTCTCAACAATTCATAGTGACATCACACGTCACATACAAAAAACCTCCCCTATTCGTGGTATAATCCCACATCTTCTTACTGTTACAGGTCACCTCTTACTGACCAATAACACACTAAATTTCAGCTAAAAAAATCTTACATGCTTCGACTAATTCCTTGGAATAATAACATCACACTTTGTTTTCCTAACTATTACTACTCACCTGCCTTCGTGGCTTAATTCTTACTTAGGCCACGGCCGGCTCCTTTCAAATTAATACTTCCTAAGTCTCCACGACTTCTTACCAAAAACTTCCTCAAAAAACAACTTCATTTGGCATCTTACCAAAAACTTATTGATAGTCAATAACACCGACACTCCTAATTGGCAAATATTCTCCCAAAATCACTTCATAAAGCAAGTCCTGAGTTATAACACAGTTCAGACACTCTCTGCTCTACCAAATTAAATGCGTAAATTACACCTGCCTTTAATTGAAACTTCGTTATTACCCCTTAGGTATACTCACCTTACATTACTACCTTATTCTTGTCTTCAAAAATATAAACTTCTCTTTACTAACTCCGTATGACATAAATAAAACTTTAATTTCTCGTCTACTAAAAAAATGATTTATCTTCAAATCCTAAAACGTCGAATTATAACAAATTCCTTTCAATTCTAGAAAATATTATGCCAACCATCTAATTATTATTATCATTTTTACTTCTACCTGTGTGTAGGACAACAATCTACCACATAATTAATTCGTTATTAATCATCAGTAACTTTTTACTACAAAGTGGTTTAGCTCGATAACAAGCCTCGTAATATCTTTAAAACCTGCGTAACTGTAACTCAAACTTGGACCATATTACCTTTGTAATCTCTTATTACCTTGTGTGCATACATCCATATATACTTAAAAAAAACTCCCAACATTAACTTCACGTAGTCCCGTAGACACCATAAAAAACTCATTGCTCAACGGAATATACCTCGCTGACCTACTTCATCCTCCAAAAACTTCTTAAAACTCCATTTGGCATCTTACCAAAAACTTCCTCAAAAAACAACTTCATTTGGCATCTTACCAAAAACTTCCTCAAAAAACCACATTGCTCAACGGCATTATACCTTCGTTGGCCTACTACTTCAAACTCACGTCCATTTACGTGAAAATACACACATACACACACACATATCTGTCACCAAGTACCAGATGCCCTAATCATGTTACTACTTCCTCATTTCAACCCGATGTTGGTTAATTCATACAACGCATTACCATTATATTCTAAACCACTTCTAAATTTCTCAAATATATCCACTGATAACCTCGCTGTCCTCAAAATCAAACTTCTTTATTAAATCAATACTTAATTCTTCAACTCGCTAGTTTTATTACCACAGTATCATCTTATCTTCACTCACTTTTGAATTAAATCTTTATTACCATTATATTCATAATTATGGTTGCCATAATAATTATTACTACTTTCTTTCGATTACTTACCTATGTAATAACCTTCCTACTTTTTTTTTTTTTTTAATTTAATCCTCACTTCCTCCAACTTACCTGCAGCTAAAGGACCCACATTCAACTTACCTTAATTGCTCAATAGCACGACAACCTCTGTCTTCCAAATTAAATGATTTTAGTCAATCTAAATCAATAAGCGTAGGCACTACGCGCCCCTTACCATCCTAACTTCACGACTGAATTAAAATTACACACAGCAGGTTTCTTATCTACCTCTGTTAAATCATACTAAACTTCTCTATTTAATATTTAAGTCATACGGAACAGTAACTATCGGTAATATAAATTTACAACACTACGTTCTCTGGCATTTCACAGTTCTTACCACATTCATCTTCAATTCTATCTCTTTCTAGGATTCCACTTTCCTCTTTTCTTATAACATTAATTTCTACCTCTTTCGGACTACACTCATCAATAGTAACATTATACTTCGGCTTTCCCCTTCTCTCTTCCCCAAGTCTGGCTAATTCAGTACGCCACTGCACATCATATGCTTTCTTTCTCTCTTTCATTCTGATTTCTTTTTCCTCTAACAACTTAATTCTCTTCTCTTTCATTTTACTTCCTACATATCTACCTACATGTCTTCCCTTCACTTCTCCATTACTATCACTTAATGCTCTCTTTAGCCGTGGACTACTGCTTCTGCTCTTATCTATCTCTCTCCTCCTCTTAACCTGTTTACTAATTATGTTCTTCTGACTATTACTTGACGCGCGCTTCTCTGCCTCTAATAATTTCATATTAACTTCCTCTATCTCAGGACTAAATTCTTCCCTAGTTTGCCTATCTAATTTATCTATGATTGTCTGCATCTTAATCTCTTGGGTGCTTAGTACTTTCTTTATCTTACCTACTTCTATCCCTATCTTTTCTCTCATCTTCTCCACTTCTTTTTCACTACATTCTATAGCTGTCCTGCTTTCATCTATCATCTCCGCTGATTGCTGTTCCTTACCTAAGCTACTTTCATCTATGTCTAGCATCTCTACCAACTATACTATGTTTTCTCCTATTATATCCGCTATCTGCTGTTCATCACCTATAATTTCTTCTACAGCTATCCTGCTTTCATCTAAAATCTCCTCTGACTCTAATCTGCTTTCACATACAATCTCCTCGAACTCTACTATGCTTTCTTCTACTATCTCCTTTGACTCTACCCTACTTTCACCTACAATCTCCTCCAACTCCACTATGTTTTCTCCTACTATCTCCTCTGACTCTAATCTACTTTCAATTACAGTCTCCTTACAGGCTGTCTTGACTGATTCTACTTCAGTATCCCCTAAAGTCTCTACCACCTGCCTAGTTTCCGCTTCTACCAATTTTCTAAAACTTTCACCTTGAATTGCTATTTTATCTTCAATCACAGTTACTATTCTTTCCTGAATCCTACTTTCTGCTGCTTCTAATTTCTTATCTACTGTCTTAATAATATCTTTAGCCTTCATCTCTACCTCCTCCTTAATTTCACCTCTGATTTCCTGTTTCACCCCCTGAATACTCTCCTGTAGCATATCATACTTCATACTTAATTCTCTATTCATCGTTTCCACAATATCTAGTTTTACATTATTCTCTTCCAATTTCTGATTTATTTTACTCATATCCTCTCTTATCTCTTGATTACTCTTATCTAATTTCTCACCTAAATCTCTACTCAATTCCTTCCTACTTTCCAAATTATCTTTCTTACTCTCTTCCATATTTTTATTCATATCTTTATCTAATTTCTCAAATTTATCATTGAATTCCTTCCTACTTTCTAAATTATCTTTCTTATTCTCTTCCATATTTTGATTTAGCCTACCAATATCTTCTTTCATCTCCCTACTATTTTTATTCATACTCTCATCAAATTTCGCACTTAAATCTCTACTCAATTCCTTCCTACTTTCCAAATTATCTTTCTTATTCTCTTCCATATTTTGATTTAACCTACCCATATCTTCTTTCATCTCCCTACTATTTTTATTCATCTCCTGACTATTAATTCTCATCTCCCTCATAAACACAGTTAATGGATCTTCAGGAATCTCTATAGACTTTTCTTTCTCTAGACTACCACTAGTCTCAGGATGTACCTCTGTATTCGTCTCGAAATTTTCCTCTGAATTCGTGTCAGGGTTAACCTCAGGATTATTTTCAGGATTACTCTCAAGATTTACCTCCGACATCTTGGTATTATTCTCTACGCTTTCAACATCGCTACTGCTATCAAGCTCCTTATAATTAACTTTCTCGACTTTATTCCTACTTCTCAACTGCCTCTGTTCCTCTTCCGACATCTCGAAGTACACCCTATAACAATTGCCCTTCCAAAATTTCACTTCACTTCACTGTCCCCCAAAAGCACTGACAATTTGCACTGAAATTATACACTCCTCTCCTAAATACCGAATGGTTTTCGTGCCCTACTTTGTGGCGCCAAATGTAACATTTTTAATGAGTCGTTAAACGTGGTGTTAACTATTGTGGTTCAATAAAAACAAACATAATAATAATAAATAATATACACTGTGGTGAGACCTTACCTGCGATAGTATAATATAATAAGTTGTTGTTGAGCGCCAGATCCCTATTTAAGACAGTGAATCGAAATTTATTGATTTAACCTCGGCTATCAGCAGTAGAGTCGAGACCACTTACCCGGGCCGTAGTGAGACAAAGTCATCTAACCAATCCAGTATTTAATCAAGGAGCATGATTGATTTTGCCTATAGTATGTGCTAACTACAAGAAAAGTTACAGTCATGAAGTTAAAGAAAATGAATTTATTGACTCAAGAACAAAATATTAATAAAACAGAATAGTGATAGTCACACAATTGAATTTAAAATTACTCAATGCGGCAATTAATTTAAAAGGAAATAAACATTAATGAATTGAATCTATTTTGAAGTTACATATTACAGAGACGTCGGATATTTAATTGTTTGCTCACCCTTTTGAAGTATCATCATAAAAAAGTGTGGAAGATGATCTCGATGTTGCGTTTCATATTTCTAAAAAAATGTTGTAGTATGTCATAAGATACAGCATACTACGTTCCATTGTGTTGCCATCTCTAGATTAATTGTAGTATTCAACTATAAGCCATGGTCAGCTTATATATATATTGTCAACATTGTGGTTATTATGTCGAGACATGATGTATGCAAAATCTATGAATGATATTTCACAGAGCAGTCAGTGGACCTCTGTCGCTGCTCTGCCACTAATGAGTGGTCGTTCACTAATGACTCTGTAGATGCGAGTGTGCGGTTATATCTTCCTTGTCACGTGGTAGTAAGCAGCCCCCACTTCATAGTCAAGTCACCCCTTCTACCTGGGGCTTGTCCGTTCATTGACGCGTACCTTGGCTCCAGTAGTGACGTATTGATTGCACCATACGTGAAATATAATGTTCCATTGCTTCTCGAAGGAACTAGATTGTGCGCACGTGATGGTTACTCATATTGGGTTTCTTTGTATCTCGAAAATGACGCAGTTTGCTGTGGTGAAATTATTACTACGTCGTTCAGTTTGTGACGCATTGGGTTGATCCGTATTGGCAATCTTGTTGCAATATATATATTACTTCGTCTCTTTACAAATAATTGTTAATAAAAATATTTCTGACTATAATAATAAAAACCGCTTACAATTATCTGATATAAAAATCATCTCATGGATGTACTAATTAATAATAATAATAACATGATAAATGAATAACCCTTTAAATATAATAGGTATGGGATCGAATCGTTACAACACATCTGGTAAAATTATCTCAGTTTATTTTGAAGTTAAAATTGACTGCAAAGATGCTCAAAGCAGCATCATCCACGTGTGGCGATCCACACTCTTATTTACACACAATATACAGAAATTTTCCAAACACATTTGACAATCTTTTTGAAAACACAAGTCCGATTAATAGTCCTGTGGACTGTGTTCCAAAATTATTAATATTTAATTCCAGTTCAAAGTTAATTGTCTATACTGGAAATATCGTAGATCACTGTTTGAATATTTACATGATATTAACACTCGTAGAATAAATGTTCATAGAATTTTAAACTTTCACTTAGTTTTCCAGTTTCAAAAATATATCGTCGAAAAATATTATCATCATTGAAGCAACACAAATTATTAACATATATTAATAACATCTGAAAAGTATTTGACCTTGAGCATAGCATCGAAGAACTGTGCGAAGCACAACCACAATTAATTGTTCTTCTAACATTAAACATTCGAGAAGTGACTCGATTATGAACTTCAAGTTCCTAACAAAATACATGATTTCTGAATCATTAACTTGATCACTAAATGGTTGAAACATTCAATTATTCAATTTTCCACTTGGAATCATTATTATAAAGAAAAAAATATTTATATTCATGGCCATTTTTAGCAACTTTCACAACTTGCAATTCTTCGACAGAATGCGGAAATTAGAATTGTAGTTTCATAATGAATTCATTTAGTTCATGGCACTAGGATTGAAAATATCCTTCAAATTATTCGTGGTTAAAGAATTATTTTTAATTGGCAGTGGCCCATTCTATTATTTGTGTAAGAACACAATATTACAACAACAACGGCAAAGGTCTTCCTCTGAAGAAGAATAAACTACTATCATGACAAATCCGGGTTCTAGCAAAATCAAAGTCTAAATGGAATTCGTAAACAAGGTTGAAATAAGAACTGATGGTTTTAAAGAAATAACCTTCGGGTCATTCATACGACGAAATGTGTATTTCCAATACTCCTACTATAAACCTGAGCCATCGAACCTGCTATTTGATTGATGCTCGAAAAAACCTCTTCATTCCTGCGACTTAAACATGCGCACCTGGGAATGGCATTTCAACTACTCCACACACATAAATTTTCTTCCCAAAATTTATACAATAAATCAAGCCTCTGCTTGTTATCAACACTGGAAGATTTATAAACTTACAAGTTTATTTTATTTTACCATTCAGTTCAACCCGTGAATTTACCATACTTATGAAAATCTTTATTTCACTTTCGAGTGTATTTACGTCATGATTTTATATAAATACAAAAATATCCTATTTGATACAAATATCAATTGCTTCCCGTTTCATGCCTCTCCGTGTTATCTGAAAAATATACTTTGCTCAATGAAAATATCAACTGTTCAACCAGAACTGAAATGTTGGTTGAATGCGGGCTTGCGCTAACCACTTTCCTTCGGAAAATCTCCTGTTCCAAACTAGAAATGATTAAACTACTTCATAGGCTCTCTCTCAATACATATGATTATTAGAAAATATAATATCCAAGAATTATTTAGAAAAATTATAAAAATTATTATTATTATTATTAGTGGATTATTATTATTATTATTATTATTATTATTATTATTTATATCATTTTAAATATGTTTAATTATCATCTCATTATGTGAGAATCCACATGTTCGAACCTTCGAATATGGAAAAAATATCCATTCCTTAACAAAAATAAATTTAACTTTACAGTTACATCGGCTGATTACCGTGATTTCCCAAAAATATGAAATATTCAAATAAATGCTTGAAATGCTCGGTCATCGATCCTAAACTGTTCTGAGTGCTGAAAATACTCAGAATAACTCTAACAAGTCTTGCGTAAATCATTGCAAGCTTTAAATACGACGAAAAATAAAATGTGTTGGTCATCTGCAGAAAAATAGTTTGTTCCAATTAGCTAGGCATAATATAATTCAAATGTGGCTTTCATTTCTTGATGGTCTTGAAGTGTAGTAAACCTGGTCTGTACCAGATTTATCCATAGACATGCCCTATCGGACAAGCACGTATAATCCTTGTATCCGCCGCCATTGTAGACCCACAATTCGTCTAGTCAGACATAGTGGTAGTATCTTTCGACGTTTGAATAAACTGTGGTTCCATTTTAATATGGGCTTCTATCAAAGCCATAACAGTTTGTTTAAATAGGGTCAGATCTAAGTGATCTATTCTTAGATATGTCAGTTGTAACATAACTCACTGTAATCTTATCAGTACAAGAAAAACACTGACAGTCTAAGCAATTAACGGCTGTTCTGAAGATCGTTCCCTGGGCATGGTTTATTAATATCACCATCTACCATGCGCTAGGCAACTTGTAGTTTCCCTTGCGTAGACTAATGAACGCCACCGTTATAGACTAGTCTTCAGTGTACTGACAGATCGAAGTGGTTAACTAGTTACAAATATGAAAAACTGACTGAATGGATTTAAACATCCAAGTATTAAGTTATTACTGGACTGTGACAAAGTACTAAATTCTAGACAAAGTCTAGCATATGTCCTTGTAGAAATATAAATATTTCCACCAATGTCTGTAGAAAAATCAATCACCTCAGTGATTCTCCTCACCAGAAACTTACTAAGTTCCAACTCGTAGCGCAGCACTTTTCGTGACTATCACGACTTTGAAAAGAACTTCTGCGTAGATCCGGCAACCATGTGCCTTGGCTCAGCGTAGATGCAACTTGCTCGCCAAGTGCTTGTGTTAGAATGAGCTGAAGTTGCTTCGGCCAGCTGGCTTTTATTCAAAACTGTCAGGGTCACGCGTCATCACCTGATATCTGGAAATCCTCATATCTCTTGAGTCCCTGGTCCGATTTACTTGATACTAATTGCATTCTCTTTCATTTGGCCGTGCCAGTAATCTGATCCCAGTCTCAAGTCTCTACTCCATAGTTAACTATTTAATCAATAAATAGCCTCCACCTCTGCTATTACTCGCTACGTCACTTGACATCCAACTATCGGTAAATTCCTTCCAAATGCTTCGAGAAGCAATGTAGCGCGATATTCAATTATCTGAACTTTCAAAAGCGGCTACAGCCTTTCCCTTGATATCTAGGTGTCTGAAACTTGGAATACCCATTCCTAGAGTTGGGCACAATACTAAGTAGAGATATATAATATCGCTTAGTTCTTTGCATCCGTGCTGCTTTATCTTGGTATCGTTATGTAGAGGAAACAAGTCATTTACTCGATCACGAATGTGCGACCTGCGCAGATGACGTCATTTTCGCATTACGTAAGAGGCAATCGGAGTTAAATTAAGGCTCGTGCCCTGCCTTCATTGAGGGGCAGTTCGGCAGTACGTCTGCACGTTTGGGGTGGCAACGTTTGAGAGAGATCACTCGGCCATAGTAGCTTTGTTATAATCCAACAGACACAGAAGTTACAACTATGCAATATGTTGCAGTTCTAGTGAATGACTTTCGTGAAGTGGAAAACAAATTGCAACATTTCTCTTGTTTTCAGTGTGTGTCCTATTTTAATTTGTAGTTGGTTGAATGGTTCAAGAGGACAAAGCTAATTGGTCAATAAAAAAACATATATGAGACCAAAGTAACTGGTGAGAAGAGCGGCATTTCGCAATCATCCTCTATCTCTTATTAAAACAAGGTTATGAAGGTAGGGTCTGCTTCTAGTGGGGGAGGAGCTGAGTCAAAATTACATTGAGGGGGCTGGGACATAATGCGACACAATCAATGAAAGCTAATATACGGTCCCAAAGTTCCAAAACCTCCTGTGTATTCTGTATTCTTTGCGGCTTCGGAGGCGTAGTTGGCGGCATTGTGAACTTCTATGCCCAAGGTCACGGGTTTAAACTCGGCCGAAGTCGTCGTCGGATTTTTAAGAGCATTAAAAATCCCTCAGTATGCCTTCCTTCGGAGGGGAAGTAAAGCCGGCGGGCACAAGTCATAGATTTATGGCTTGTAAAAGAACCTTCCACTGACTTCAATTGTGTGAAGCAAAATTTGTAGGTTTGATTTGATTAATGCTCTAACGTTCGTGTCGTGTACGTTAGCATTTGGTAGCAAAAGTAGGAACTACTTGAAATTATTGTCTGCAGTCCTTACTTGAATTAAAAACAGATAACACACACTAATACAGCCATCACAATTAATACCGGTTATCAGACAGATTCTACACATACACAAAGTACACGGGGCTACATGACCGCGTTGTCGCAGCTCCTAAACTAAGGAACCAATCAACGATTTCAGTGGGAAGAAATCTCATACGTGTTATCCCAGGAGGTTTCGTGACGATTGTCGTCAGGAGATGCGATGGATCGCTTGCGTTGCAGGGATACTAAAATAAATAAGGGATTAATTTACAGCTAATTTCTCACAGATATACATAAAAGTAGCAGCAACAAACTGTGAATCAATAAGACGTAGCTCACATCAACAGGGAACGGGGAGCTCCACCCACAGATGGGGAGGGATGTTACCATCTCATTAATCACTGTCACCTCCATAATCCCGCCAGAGGCACTCGCCGGGTGTCTTGCTCTACCGGAGGCTGCACAGCTGTAAATGCTCTGTCCAAATTGCAATCAAAAACAGAATTTATTATTAAATTACAGCAAATATTCTAGATTTTTGTTTGGTGATTTTATTGCTGGGTTTCACACCGGTGTACCAATTTGACCACGTCAGCGAATACTAGTTATATTACACCCCGTCTGGAGCCCACTTGGTATAGCCTATGTGGGGAGTCTTTAATTTGCTTTTCATGTAGGCCTAATTAAATAATATATGTAAGTGCCTCGTCCACCTCTCGGATAGGGTAATGATTTTCACTGCATCGCAGCAACGACATTTGAGAGGAGGCAAGGGAGGCCTGGGCTACTTCATTTTCCTGTATACATTTATTATTATTATTGTCAATAATACGAAAGTGGTCCCGGGATGGGTTTTGTCAAGAGGATAGGGTGTGTTTTTTTTAGAGGGTAAGAATCCCACACACTTGAGAGTGCGGACCTTCTTCAAGCGTCTTGATAGAAGATTTTCCCACTCCCCTCGTAAAAAATATATATATATATATATATATATAATAAAATTGGCAATGCTCCTGCTACTTTTTCAAGTACTTTAGTAGAAATACTTAATTATTCTCTGGCGTCGCAACAAACGCTGGTGCGATCATTATACGTATTCTGGGACCCGCGATTTGTTGGTATCGTTCTTCTTTCCGGCGCAGTCAGTTGATATTTGAGGGTGCTTAAATGTCATGGAGCCGTGTTACTGGCACGTTAAAGATCCCCTTTGGGGCAAAATTCCGGCACCCCGGCCTCTCTAAAAGGTGCAGTAGGTAAAAGGGACGTAAAATCAATAACATAATTATTGTTCTTCTTCTCTTCGCAGCTCGGAAAATTCTACAAATAAGCCAGGTTGATACAGGGCCTCCCAGGCGTCTGTTGTCAGGGTAACCGCGATATCAGCCCAGTATGCACTGTGTGGCAATGGAGAGGGGTGAATGTTGAAGGCACTAAAAGGAGGTTGGTTGGTTGGTTGGTTGGTTCCTAAGTTTAGGGGCTGCGACAACGCAGTCATGTAGCCCCGCGTACTTTGGGTGTTTGTAGAATCTCTCTGTTAATCGGTGTTAATTGTGTTTGCTGTATTAATGTGTGTTATCTGTTTTTTTTTATTCAAGTAAGGACTGCGGACAATAATTTCAAGTAGTTCCTACTTTTGCTACCAAATGTTACCGTCCACGACACCTAGCATGACTTGGCTACTAGATGGCATCGCAGTCAGCACCTAGTGGCGAACGTTGGAACTAATAGAGCGTTATCAATTCTAACCTAAAATTTTTGGCTTCACACAAGTGTAGTTAGTGGAAGGTTCTTTTTCATGCCATAAATCTATGACTTGGGACCTCTGGCTTTACTTCCCCTCCGAAGGAAGGCATTACTGAGGGATATTTAATGCTCTTAAAAATCCGGCAACTTCGGCGGGGTTGAATCCGCGACTCGGGGCATAGAAGCTCAGCATGCTACCAACTACGCCTCCGAAGCCGCCCACTAGAAGGAGACCAGAAGGTTTCTGTGACGTTCACGCCCATGTTGATGATGGCCTCGTGCCAGGCGTCTGTTGTGATGGTAACAGTGATGTCAGCCCAGTATGCAGTGTGTGTAGACGAAGAGGGTTGAATGTTAAAGGCACAGGAAGGAGGCCAGAAGATTTCAGTGCCACTTGCGTCCATGATGATGCAATGCTTTCAGTCAGGTGTCTGTTGTCATGGTAACCACCATGTCAGCCCAGTATGCAGTGTGTGATGACGAAGAGGGGTGAATATTGAAGGCTGTACTAGTGTGTGTAATTGTAAATTGGGGATATTATTGGGAAAGAGGCGGCCGTGGCCTTAAGTTAGGACCCCTACCAGCATTTACCTGGACTAAATGAGTGGTAACCCCTTCCAGGATGGCTGAGGTGGGAATCGAAACCTCCTCTTCTCTGATTTGCCACACAAGGCTGAGTGTACCCCGTTCGAGCCCTCACACCTGAATCAATATTCCCTTGTGGAGCCGTGAATCGAAACCGACCCTCCAGGGTGACAGCCAAGAACTTTAGCCGCTACAACAGAAAGTGGACGCCAGAATGTTTCAGTGCTGCTAGCGCTCACGTTGATGCATGGTCGCCTGCCAGACGTCTGTTGTCACGGTAACCGTGACGTCAACCTAGTATTCAGTGTGTGTTGAAGAGAGATGAATGCTGAAGACACTAGCAGGAGGCCAGAAGGTTCCTGTGCAACTCGCGGCCAAAGCCGTTCAGTTGGATAGTTCGTTCCTTAGTTTAGGGGCTGCGACTACGCGGTCATGTAGTACACCCCTTGTACTTTGGGTGTGTGTAGAATTTGTCTGATAACCAGTGTTAATTGTGATGGCTGCATTAGTGTGTGTTATCTGTGATTCTTGTAGAAGGACTGCAGACGATTAATTTTGTCAAGTAGTTCATACATTTGCTGCCAAATGCTACCATCCATGACACCTAGCTGCGGACGTGGCTACTGAATGTCATCGCAGTCAGCATCTGTTGGCGATCGTTATAACTAATAAAGCGTTATCAAACTAACCTACAAATTTTAGCTTCCACAAGTGTAGTTAGTGGAAGGTTCTTTTTCATGCCATAAATCTATGACATGGGACCGCCGGCTTTACTTCCCCTCTGAAGGAAGGCATACTGAGGGATTTTTAACGCTCTTAAAAAATCCGACGAATTCGGCCAATGCCGTTCAGTGCCGTAGCAGTAATCTTGCCCAAAGCGGAAGCCTTACCCATGAATAGTACTGATTTATCGTGTAGTAATGGGGATGTAATTATTTCCTTGAAATTTGTTTCTTCAAGGAGGAGTGTGTTGATATTGTTATTTTAGCTATCTGGGTGACGCAGTGGTCAAGTTCTCGCATTCTGTGCTCAAGATTGCTGGATTAAATAAATTACCACTAAGTCAGTTGGGGTTTGAGGATGATTAAATGCGAGTGAGCCGTATCAGTAGATTTATGAGCACGTTGTGCGGCTTCGGTGGCGTAGTCGGTAGCATGCTGAGCTTCTATGCCCAAGATTGCGGGTTCAAACCCTGCCGAAGTCGTCGGATTTTTAGGAGCGTTAAAATCCTTCAGTATGCCTTCCTTCGGAGGGGAAGCGAAGCCGGCAGTCCCATGTAATAGATTTATGGCATGTAAAAGAACCTTCCACTCATTAAACTTGTGTGAAGCTCAATTTTACGTTAGATTTTGTTGAAACGCTTCATCATAGTTCCAACGTTCACCACTAGGTATCAGTGACATCTGGTAGTGAAAGTTGGAACTACTTGAAATTGAACGGAACTTGTAGCTCACCCCATGGGCTTCCGCATTGAAGTACCTACAGCCTCTGGCGATCCGAACATGCCCTCGGACACTTCCGGCACTAAAAACCATATGATAAATAAATAAATAAATATAGGCACGTTAATGGTCCCTTCGAGGGCTAAATCCCAGGCAGAACATGGCAGGGCCAAGGAAAGTCGATAGGAAATGTGAAAGAGATGAGCCCAGCAATAAGGAAAGGATGCTATTAGTTTTACGTGACCGTTAATCAAGCGATCATGAGCCACGGGATCTCCTTTTTACGTGGAATCCGAACCACAGGACATGGCATTTCACTTCGAAATCTCACAGGCATTGATCGGAAATCAAACCCGGTCAACCTTGGTGAAAGGCCACAGCTTGACCACTGTGCCACCACGCACCTCAGCAATAAGGAAAGAATGATGTGCTGAGCTGGTGTCCCGCGGACACCAATCTCATTCCCAACTCATGGCCCAGTGGCTTAGGTCCTGGTTTGACTTTCGCCTCTGAAAATAAATTTAATTCTGGTCTGAGGACTGCAACGGGGTACTCTCAACTTCGTTAGGCATAAATGAGAAGCGATGAGTTCGATTCCCATCTCAATCATCCTAGAAGTGATTTTTCGTGGTTTCCCACTTCTACTCCAGGCAAATGCCGGGATGGATCCTCATTTTAAGTCAGAGCAGTCCCCATCCCCAATCCCAGGCCCAAGTACAAGAACACACACATTTACATCCATCACAATAACACAGGTTATCAGAAAAATTCCAAACAGACACACAAGTAGCCTTACACGAGGCTACAACATGACCACGATGTCACAAAGCTCCCAATTTAATCAACAACAACAACAACAACAGCTAGTTGTTAACAGAATGAGATGTTCTTATGTATTTATCTATTTATTTATTTATTCATTCACATATTTATTTATTTATTTATTTGTCCGCTACGTGGCGCAGTGGATAGCATTCTTGGCTATCACCGCGAAGGCCCGGGTTCGATTCCCGCCTCTGCCATGAAATGCAATTCTGGTCTGAGGACTGAACGGTGTACATTCAACTTTGTGAGACAAAACTGAGGATAGGCGATTTCGATTCCTATCTCAGCCATCCTTGAAGTGGTTGTCCGTGGTTTTCCACTTCTACTCCAGGCACATTCCGGGATGGTATGTAACTTAAGGCCGCGGCCTCTTCCTATCAAAATTCTACCTCAATTATAAATACACACACTAGTACAGACATCGCATTGGTTATCGGAAAAATTCTACACACACCCAAGTACACGGGGCTACATGACCACTATGTCTCAAATACCCTAAAATAATCAACAACAGGATTATTTATTCATTTATATACTTACTAGCGGACCCGTGCAAGAAATCTCGCATGTTCATAAACCACACTTTCCCCAATAGGTTTATAATGAGAGACTTAAGGAGAAAGATTGTTATGTTTTAATTTCAACCAAATGATTATAGAACACTATTTATATTTCAATTGGAATTCCGAGTTCTACATAAATACGTCTGAAAATTGGATCATCATAACACTCACCGGTTATTCGATATGTATGAAATTATACGATTAGAGTACCCATTCCTTTGATTTACTGTTTCTGAAATCCATGCAAAATGATAAAGGAAATACCTCAGAATGTTAAAATGACATGAAACAGGCGTCACAGCGGCCAAAATGTGAGGTGGACAGTAATTATGGAGCGTTTTTTCCAACAGCAACAGGATCTGCAAATCGCACACTTCGTACATTTCTTAAGTCATTTTTAAAGAAATTATAGATATTTATGAAATTAGAGTGCAATTCGTCACTGCTAATGTCTATTCTCTTTCATTTGAATGCTCATTTGTCACGATTGGTCGCTTTTGAGCGCCGCTGGAGGGATCTATACTACTGAAATAATATATAATTATAATGTATGTATTTATTTATATGCTTATTATATTTTTTTAACTGCCCTCCTTTGGATGTTTCAATAACATCATGGTCGGCTCGCACTATAACGTGCTGCTGGTTGAAATGGTATGTTCATTTGCTGGCTGAATTAATTTCGTACCAAACAGTAAATTAACTACATACCCCAGTCTCCCCGCTCGCACATTCCTGCGGTTTGGACGCCTATTGATCCCACTGTTCCTTGAGGATTGGTCATTATCTCTGACTCTCATATAACTCCATTTTACGTTCAGATTGGACGGCTAAAGTTCGACCACAGTATGCCATGGCTCTGACTGCGATAAAAAAAAACATTCAAAATGCCGTCTTATATTTACAGTACACTAACCCCCATGCCATCAGTACATAACCGTGCGAATAGACACCTGTATAAGGAACCCCGTCAGAAAACTTAGTAAGTGTGGTAATTATTATTGATATTACTGATAAATAGAGCCTCCGTGGCTTAGGCGGCAGCACGCCGGCCTCTCACCGCTGGGTCCGTGGTTCAAATCCCTGTCCCTCCATGTGAGATATGTGCTGGACAAAACGGAGGCAGACAGGTTTTTCTCCGGGCACTCCGGTTTTCCCTGTCAAAATTTCATTCCAGCAACACTCTCCACTATAATTTTATTTCATCTGTCATTCATTTAATCATTGCCCCAGAGGAGTGCGTCAGGCCTCGGCAGCCGGCACAGTTCATATCCTCGCCGCTAGATGGGGGCTTCATTCATTCCATTCCTGACCCGGTCGGAGACTGGAAGCAGGCTGTGGATTTTCATTTCATTACTGATAAATATTAAGGCATTAAACAAAAGATACAGTCAGTCTGAGAGACTAGACTTTATATCATTTTAAATGACGCATGCTACAAATGCTACAAATGCTACACATGTTGGAAAGGCTCGCTTCGCTCGAAGCCCCAGGACTCTCTGCACTCTGATGCATGACGTCACGCACTCGCCGTCTCCGTATCCCTTAACGCCAGACCCCAGGAGTAAACTCAGACTCAACTGACTCCATTACCCTTCAATTTAGGCTTCCCGCGTGGGGGCTGCATGACGTCACGCACTCGCTGTCTCCGTATCGCATAACGCCAGACCCCAGGAGTAAACTCAGACTCAACAGACTCCATTAACCTTTAACTTAGGCTTCCCGCGGGGGGGCTGCGTGACGTCACGCACTCGCCGTCTCCGTTCGCATAACGCTAGACCCCAGGAGTAAACTCAGACTAGGTGCATACGCACTAAACAACATGATGACGTCATACACGCCGTAACCATGACGCATAACGGTTGACCTAAGCATAACGATGAAGTTGACAAGATCATTTGAAATGATAAAAACAAAACAAAAAGAAACAAAAATAACGAAAAAAAAAGAACTATTAATTTTAATGTTGCCAAACTTAAAAACGATCCCATCAACAAACCAGTCTTCCTCCCCCAAACTAATCTATGAAGGCGTAGCTCCTATTGCTGTGATACACTTATTAAAGAGTAGAAACTACAGTAGAATTGTAAACTAATATGTGGAAATGAACTACAAATATTTTTGTTGTGATGATTAAAAGCTTTATCTACAACATAAAATATTGTTTGTTTACTGCTAATGAGTTGATACTTACCTGAAGTTGTGGTGGTATGTCTACAGGCTGCTCAGATGACCAGTTTTGGTGATAAAATAGTACTTTTATGTATTCAAGAGTTCTTGACTGGTCGCTCGCAAAAGGTTAAAATGGGTAATGCAACTTAGACCTCCTTATATAAATTACTAGCAGCAGTGCCCGGTTTCACCCGGTGGATTTATTAGTTTTATGGATGACTAGCTGAAGTACCCGTGCTTCGCTACGCGTCATAAATCAATTAAAATGTGAAGGTGACAGTTAAAACAGGGGATAGGCGAGGTGCTGCGCAGAGGGAGATTAAGGATGGAACATTTTGTCCAACTACACCGCTTGGCGTTGACCGTGGTTTATAGCACAAATTTAGGTTTTACTCGCTAACGCTTGGAGATACCTTTCGGATAGAAAATGTAATTTTTAACCTCGTAAATGCCATCAAAAGTTTGCCATTTCTTAGCGTTCTCTTTTTATTTGAAATGGAAATATGAAAGTTTTAAACCAAAGGGTGTAGTGAAGTCACTAAAATGGTCGCCATCTTTAAATAGTGCAAAGTATTGAAATCAAAAGTAACCTATATGTTAACCAGGTAAATCAGCTACTTCCATGTAAAATTCATGTAAATCGGACCAGTGGTACTTGCGTGATTGAGTAATACACAGACACACACCATCTCATTTTTAGCCTCGCTTCGCTCGCGTCAGAGTCGTGTCATTTTGTTATTCAATGAAATGCAGGTTTAACCCCGTTAACACCCCTTTGGAACCTGCATATCCAAAAATCCCTCTTTAGTAGACGTTTTCGACACACAACAAACATATCCCCAAAATATCATTCTTCTAACTTTAATAGTTTGGGTTGGTCGATGAGAGTGAACATCCAAAAATCCTTCCTTAGTGGACGTTTTTCTTACAGAATTTCACCCCTCCCCATAGGCCCCTTAAATTGGATTTATGAAAAAACGGTCGAACACCTATTTATTTTATTTATTTATTTATTTATTTATTTTTAAGCTGATTGATTTCCTCCGAGTTTCAAACTCCTCGCCTATGTCGTTTAAGAGATACACGCTCCGTTAAGAATCTTTCAACCCCCACTTTTCATCCCTTTCACCTCATAATATACACTACATCGAAAAACCATAGACATGAGTCAGCTTATTTTTTATGATTAGATATATGCCAAGTATCATATCCCCAAATGAAACCACTCGTGAGATATTGTTATTCAATGAAATGCACGTTTACCCCCTTAACACTTATTTAGAGCCTGAATATTCAAAACTCTCTCCTTAGTGGACGTTTTCGACATAAAAACGAACCTATCCCCAAAATTTCATGCTTCTAACTTCAATAATTTTGGTTGGGCGATGATGAGTGAGTGAGTGAGTCAGTCAGGACATTTTCTTTCATTTATTTTTGATAATTTCACCCCTCCCCATGAACCCCTTAAATTGGATTTATGAAACAAACGGTCGAACACCAATTTACTTATTTAAAAGCTGTTCTCCCCCTGAGTTTGATGAGTGAGTAAGTGAGTCAATCAGTTAGGTCACTTTCTTTCCTGTTTTTTCCCCCCCCCAGAATATCACCCCTCTCCAAGGGCCCTTTAAATTGGATTTATGAAAAAAACGGTCGAACACCTATTTACTTGTATTTTATGCTATTTTTTCCGCCGAATTTCAAACTTCTCGCCTATGTCCTTTAAGAGATACACGCTCCGTTAAGAATCCCTCAACCCCCAATTTTCACCACTTTCACCTCATAATATACACCACATCGATAAACCTTTAGACATATGTCTGATTACTTTTAATGATTATTTTATATAACGAATATCACATCCCCAAAGAAACAACTCATGAGATATCGTTATTCAATGAAATGCACGTTTACTCCCTTAACATCTCTTTAAAACCCGAATAAACAAAAATCATTCCTTAGTTGACATTTTCGACATACAGCGAACATATTCCCAAAATTTCATTTTTCCCACTTTAATCGTTTTCGCTGGGCGTGATGAGTGAGTGAGTCAGACAGGACATTTTATTTCAATTATTTTTGCCAGAATTTCACCCCTCCCCATGGACCCCTTAAATTGGATTGATGAAAAAACGCTTGAACACCTATTAAATTATTTTTAAGCTGACTTTTTCCCCTGAGTTTGATGAGTGAGTGAGTTAGTCAGTCAGTTAGGACACTTTCTCTCCTTTTTTCCCCCCAGAATTTCACCCCACCCCATTGGCCCCTTTGATTAATTTATGAAAAAACGGTCGAACACCGATTTACTTACTTTTTAAGCTGATTTTTTTTCGCTGAGTTTCAAATATCTCGCCTACCGGTATATCGTTTAAGAGAGAGGCCTACACGCTCCGTTAGGAATTCTTCAACCCCCACTTTTCATCCCTTTCACCTCATAATAATACACCACATCGAAAAACCCTTAGACACATGTCTGCTTATTTTTAATGATTAGTTTATATGCCGAGTATCACATCCACAGATGAAACCACTCGTGAGATATTGTTATTCAATGAAATGCAGGTTTAACCCCTTTAAGACCCCTTTAGAGCCTGAATATCCAAAAATCCTCCCTTAGTGTACGGTTTTGGCATACAACGAACATATCCCCAAAATGCCATGTCTCCAACTTCAATATTTTTGGCTGGGTGATGATGAGTGAGTGAATGAGTCAGGCCATTTTCTTTCATTTTTTTCTTCAGAATTTCACCCCTCCCGATGAACCCCTTCAATTTGATTGATAAAAAAAACTGTCGAACAGCTATTTACTTACTTTAAAACAGTTTTTCCCCCTGAGTTTGATGAGTGAGTGAGTCAGTCAATCAGTTAGGACACTTTCTTTCCTGTTCCCCCCCCCCCGAATTTCACCCCTCTCCATGGGCCCCTTAAATTGGATTTATGAAAAAACGGTCAAACACAACATATGTACTTATTTTGTATGCTGATTTTTTTCCGCTGAGTTTCAAACTCCTCGCCTATGTCGTTTAAGAGATACACGATCCGTTAGGAATCTTTCAATCCCTACTTTTCAGCCCTTTCACCTCATAATATACACCACATCGAAAAACCCCCAGACGCGTGTCTTCTTACTTTTTAATGATGAGTTTATATGCCGTGTATCGCATTCCCCAATGAAACCAATCGGGAGATATTGTTATTCAATGAAATGCAGGTTTAACCCCCTTAAGACCCCTTCAGAACCTGAATATCCGAAAATCCTCCCTTAGTAGACGGTTTTGACATACAATGAACATATCCCCAAACTGTCATGTTCTAACTTCAATAATTTTGGCTGGGCGATGATGAGTAAGTGAGTCAGGACATTTTCTTTCAATTTTCTTTTTTCAGAATTTCACCCCTCCACTTGAACCCCTTAAATTTGATTTATGAAAAAAAAACGGTCAAACACATATTTCCTTTTTTTTTTTTCTGATTTTTTTCCGCTGATTTTCAAACTCCTCGCCTATGTCGTTTAAGAGATACACGCTCCGTTAGGAATCTTTCAATCCCCACTTTTCACCCCTTTCACCTCATAATATACACCACATCGAAAAACCCTCAGACTCGTGTCTTCTTATTTTTAATGATGAGTTTATGTATCGAGTATCACATCCCCCAATGAAACCAATCGGGAGATATTGCTATTCAATGAAATGCAGGTCTACCCCCTTAGCACCCCTTTAGAACCAGAATATCCAAAAAATCCTCTCTTAGTGGGCATTTGCGGCCCTTGCGGAAGCTGCATACCAAATTTCATTCCAATCCGTTCGGTGGTTTCCGAGATTTCGTGATGAATGAATGAGTGAGTGGTATTTGACAAATATATAGTAGAAGATAGTGTCAAGTCTTTGTTATGCTAAACTCGGTTGACTGTGCTGTGTGAGTAGTTGAGTAACTAACGGGATTTCAAGTAAAGATCCTCATTTTCTATACCGGTAGTGCAGAGCGCAAATGGCATCCAGTCGGCCGTGTCTCGACTTGAGCTATGTTGCCATGGAAACTATCTGCCTTGCCATTCCTTCATGAGTATTTTAGCCTACTTTCGATTTTTGCAAAAAATGAAAGTAGACTTATGAGATCAACACAGGGCGAAAAAAGTGTGTCTGTCTGTGTGTGTGTATGTGTGTGTGTGAGTCTGTGTGTGTGTGTGTGTATGTGTGTGTGAGTCTGTGTGTGTGTGTGTGTGTGTGTGTGTGTGTCTGTGTGTGTGTGAGTGTGTGTACTCCGAATGTCTGTCCCCCCCTATCAATTCGAACACGGTGAATGCGAATTGAACGAAATTTGATACAAAGGTAGCACTAGCAAAGGACACCTCAGTGTCATGTTTTATATCGCCGCCATCTTGACGGAAACGTAATGGCGGCCACACAAATGTTCAAAGCTTAAATCAAATTACGACTAACCTAATCATCCGATCTCTACCAAATTTTGCAACAACATACCTTTATGGGGGGAGCATCCTCTGACCAAACCAATAGGTCATCAGCGTAATAGTTTGCGGACGGCGGCCATCTTTGTGTGAAAATCGATTCCCCCTATTAATTCGAACACGGTGCAACCGAATGGAACAAAATTTGGTACAGAGGTAGTACTAACAAAAGGCACCTCAGTGTCATGTTTTATATCGCCGCCATCTTGACGGAAACGTAATGGCGGCCACACAAATGTTCAAAGCTTAAATTAAATTACGACTAACCTAATCATCCGATCTCTACCAAATTTTGCAACAACATACCATTATGGGGGAAGCATCATTTGACCAAACTAATAGGTCATCAGCGTGATAGTTTGCGGATGGCGGCCATCTTTGTGTGAAAATCGATTCCCCCTATTAATTCGAACACGGTGCAACCGAATGAAACGAAATTTGGTACAGAGGTAGTACTAACAAAAGGCACCTCAGAGTCATGTTTTATATCGCCGCCATCTTGACGAAAACGTAATGGCGGCCACACAAATGTTCAAAGCTTAAATCAAATTACGGTTAACCTAATCATCCGATCTCTACCAAATTTTGCAACAACATACCCTTATTGAGGAAACATCCTTTGACCAAATGAATAGGTTATTAGCCTAATAGTTTGCGGATGGCGGCCATCTCTGTGTGAAAATAAATTCCCCCTATTAATTCAAACACGGTGAAACCGAATGAAACGAAATTTGGTACAGACGCAGCACTAGCAAAGGGCATCTCAGTGTCATGTTTTATATCGCCGCCATATTGACAGAAACGTAATGGCGGCCACACAAATGTTCAAAGCATAAGTTAAATTACGACTAACATAACCATCCGATCTCTACCAAACTTTGCAACAACATACCTTTATGGAGGGAGCATCCTTTGACCAATCTAATAGGTTATTAGCCTAGTAGTTTGCGGATGGCGGCCATCTTTATGTCAAAATTGATTCCCCCTATTAATTCGAACACGGTGGAACCGAATGGAACGAAATTTGGTACAGAGGTAGCACTAGCAAAGGGCACCTCAGTGTCATGTTTTATATCGCCGCCATCTTGACTGAAACGTAATGGCGGCCACACGAATGTTCAAAGCTTAAATCAAATTACGATTAACCTAATCATCCGATCTCTACCAAATTTTGCAACTACATACCTTTATGGAGGGAGCATCCTTTGACCAATCTAATCGGTCCTTCGCCTAATAGTTTGCGGATGGCGGCCATCTTTATGTCAAAATTGATTCCCCCTATTAATTAGAACACGCTGGAACCGAATGAACGAAATTTGGTACAGAGGTAGCACTAGCAAAGGGCACCTCAGTGTCATGTTTTAAATCACCGCTATCTTGACGGAAACGTAATCGCGGCCACCCAAATGTTAAAAGCTAAAATGTAATTACGACCAACCTAATAATCTAGTCTCTACCAAATTTTGCAACACCATATCTTTATGTGGGAAACATATTCTGACCAAACTGCAAGAACATCAGCCCAATAGTTTGCAGATGGTGGCCAAGTATGTGTGCAAATCGATTCCCCCTATCAATTCAAACACGGTGAAACCGAATTGAACGAAATTTGGTACAGAGGTAGCACTAGCAAAGGGCACCTCATATTCATGTTTAATATCCCTATAGCACGTTGTATTTCAACAAGCTACTACAACCAACATTCAATCATACTCCTTGAAAAGGACAAAGAGTTATAACAATACCCATGCATTTAGGAGAAAGTAGGCTATATGTTCTTTACTGAACATCTTGTTTTATGATTTGATTAGCCTGTGCTTGAGTGCAAAAGGGCCGAAATCAGAAGAATGAGAAAGACTATCGAAAATTAATGTAGCCACCGGTTCCTTCTGGGTCCTAAACTATGTGTATGCAAAATTTGGTTGAGATTGGTGGAACGGTGTAGATTTGTATACGGAACAGACCCACCCACATACATACATACAGACTTTCACTTTTATATATAAGACTAGCTGAAGTACCCGTGCTTCGCTACGCGTCATAAATAAATTAAAATATGAAGGTGACAGTTAAAACAGGGGATAGGCGAGGTGCTGCGCAGAGGGAGATTAAGGATGGAAATTTTGTCCAACTACACTGCTCGGCGTTGACCGTGTTTTATAGCACAAATTTAGGTTTTACTCGCTAACGGTTGGAGATACCTTTCGGATAGAAAATGTAATTTTTAACCTCGTATATACCATCAAAAGTTTGCTATTTCTTAGCGTTCTCTTTGTATTTGAAATGGAAATATGAATGTTTTAAACCAAAGGGTGTAGTGAAGTCACTAAAATGGTCGCCATCTTTAAATAGTACAAAGTATTGAAATCAAAAGTAACCTATATGTTAACCAGGTAAATCAGCTACTTCCATGTAAAATTCATGTAAATCGGACCAGTGGTACTTGCGTGATTGAGTAATACATAGACGCACATCATCTCATTTTTAGCCTCGCTTCGCTCGCGTCATAGTCGTGTCATATTGTTATTCAATGAAATGCAGGTTTAACCCCTTTAACACCCCTTTAGAACCTTAATATCCAAAAATCCCTCCTTGGTAGACGTTTTCGACACACAACAAACATATCCCCAAAATATCATTCTTCTAACTTTAATCGTTTGGGTTGGTCGATGAGAGTGAACATCCAAAAATCCTTCATTAGGGGACGTTTTTCTTCCAGAATTTCACCCCTACCGATAGGCCCCTTAAATTGGATTTATGAAAAAACGGTCGAACACATATTTATTTTATTTATTTATTTATTCATTTATTTATTTATTTATTTATTTATTTATTTATTTATTTATTTATTTATTTATTTATTTTTAAGCTGATTGATTTCCTCCGAGTTTCAAACTCCTCGCTTATGTCGTTTAAGAGATACACGGTCCGTTAGGAATCTTTCAACCCCCACTTTTCATCCCTTTCACCTCATAATATACACTACATCGAAAAACCATTAGACATGTGCCAGCTTATTTTTAATGATTAGTATATATGCCAAGTATCACATCCCCAAATGAAACCACTCGTGAGATATGGTTATTCAATGAAATGCACGTTTACCCCCCTTAACACCTATTTAGAACCTGAATATTCTAAACTCTTTCCTTAGTGGACGTTTTCGACATACAACGAACATATCCCCAAAATGTCATGTTTCTAACTTTAATAATTTTGGCTGGGCTATGATGAGTGAGTGAGTCAGTCAGGACATTTCCTTTCATTTATTTTTGATAATTTCACCCCTCCCCATGAACCCCTTAAATTGGATTTATGAAGCAAACGGTCGAACACCTATTTACTAATTTAAAGCTGTATTCCCCCTGAGTTTGATGAGTGAGTAAGTGAGTCAATCAGTTAGGACACTTTCTTTCCTGTATATTCCCCCCCAGAATTTCACCTCTCACCAAGGGCCCCTTAAATTGGATTTATGAAAAAAACAGTCGAACACCTATTTACTTGTATTTTAAGCTGTGCTTTTCCCGCCGAATTTCAAATTTCTCGCCTATGTCCTTTAAGAGATACACGCTCCGTCAAGAATCCCTCAACCCCCAATTTTCACCCCTATCACCTCATAATATACACCACATCGATAAACCCTTAGACATATGTCTGATTATTTTTAATGATTAGTTTATATATCGAATATCACATCCCCTAAGAAACAACTCATGATATATCGTTATTCAATGAAATGCACGTTTACCCCTTTAACATTGTACCCGTTACCTAGTTGAGGCTATCGGCTACGCCAGCAGACATTAAGCCGTAGTTGAGATTTTGGGAAGAGTTAAGAAAAGATAGCGCTCAGATCGAGTCAAGAGGAATGTCAGGATGACGTAGAAGGTCTAGGATCAAGAAGGCACTGACGGCAGTCGAACAGATGGAATTATGGATGGAAATATGAAGCTTTATTAAGATCTATATGGAACATGGTATTTAAACATCTGAGAAGAGGAGATATAACATGCATTATATGTGGTAATAATTTTAAAGAAGTCAGATAACCCTTAAGTTATTTTATAACTTAATAGCCGAGATGATCGGGGTTCGAGATTATATTTGTGACGCAAGAGCACAGAGGTGGGGAGAACGTCACGTGACTGTGCCAGGGAGGTACAGGTCATTGCAGTCCAGAGACAGTCAGTCGAGCTCAGTGAGCCAAGCAGTTGAGCTCTCTAAGCAGAGGAGTCCAGTACAGCGAGCAACGCAGTCGAATTCAGGGAGCGAGTAGGACATATGCCGAGCGCATGGTAAAGGTCGCGCAGCGAACAGCTTTTGTCACGGAAAGTGATAGCGACAGTTTAACTTCACCAAGCAGCGAACGAAAAGTAGGTCATTGAGCCGGGCGGACATCCGCAGTAGGTAGCGTGGAGACCGGTTATAGAACCAGCTGTGCGGCCGAGCAAGCATAGAAGGCCGGTGTTTTAGAACAGTACGGTAAAACGGGTTGGAGAACTTATTCCAAGCTGCATTTTAACGCAAAACAGCATAGTAGAGCGACATGGCGAGGCCAGCTTTATGTGGAGATTGTTCTAGAGCATAGCAGTAGGGGCGAGCGGGTTATTACCAATCTTATACGCAAGCATTATGACAGAAGCTGAACTTCATTATAACATCGAAATGGAACATTTATTCTGTAACCAAATTGTACAAGCAAATAGTTACGAGATACTGCAACTGTGAACTTCGAATGAACATAGTTTTTCAATGACATTACGACTATGCATTTCATAACGCATTCCAAGTAACATTAACGAGTTTAAGCAAATAAAATGTTTCAGGCATATGCACTTATGAACATTAGCTCGTGCATTAATGCAATTCTTTCTTATGAAGTGTTATGAATTACCGAGTATGAACACAGCTACAGGGTGTTTCATAAACTTAGACACTCTCATATAAAATTTTATTTTATGAAGGTGAGACTTAGCAGTTATTGGAGATTGAACTTTCAACACTCAAACCGAACATTGTATGGAACAGTGGCGTAACGTAGAAGAGGAATAGGGGGTCCGCTGTTTCTATGAACTTTTTCGAGAGGATTTGGACAGTATCCGCTATGGATAAGCAGACGTTCATCATGTCGGAGTAAACGCAGACAGAGACGCGATGGCACCACAGAGCGATGGATTCGATTCCTGACGAGAAGGAGGTCCACCAGCTGATTCACTTGGGATTTGAAGGCAATCGTCATTGCGTGGGTGGAATGATATTCACGCCGATCTTTCGAGAAATTCACAACATAAGGAAAATCGACGATCTTTGAAATTTAATAACAGCTGATTATAAGAAGGTACTGTAAGAGTTATAACTTCCTGATATGATTATTTCATGAATACTGGGCACACATGTATATTTTTCTAATAGGAGTGATACGATTATTTAGACATGGCTTTGACTTTATATGCTTCGATTTTGCTAGAATATGGCGTGACCATATGATATGGCAGGCATCATTATACGAAATTCTCACCATTGGTTGGCTTTGTTAAGCAGATGTTTGGTCTTTTAGACATTTTTCCAGCAAGGATAGTTTTCATGAATAGTTTTTTTTGTGTAATCTGCAATTGATTATCTAAATTTACTTCGTCAGTTCATTGCATACTAGCGAGTGTGTATTATTCATCAGTAGGGATTTTTTCCATTGGATTGTTTGGAGATATTAAGATGTTATTCACTTTAGTGAATGAATATCGCTTTTATATGACAACTAGACACTTGTTGATTCCTATCTGGTACATTCACTCATTTAGTCTACGAGATGGGGTCTTTCGTATTTATACGATTGTATGGTGGTTACTCATCTTACCCATCGCTCAGGGCATTATCATGTTAGTCGACGGGGCGAGGTCTTTCGTATTTATACGATTGAACGGTGGTTACTCATCTTACTTGCCATTGAGGGACTCATTTTTATCATCCGAGTGTACATGAGATTGTAAGTGAATCAAACAAGGAACTACTAGTCACATATCAGTCGAATTTTTGTTAAATAAAGTACAGATAAATGTCAGCAGGGTTACATTTGTAATTCTTGTTTGCCAATCCAATATTTTGTTGCTATACTCTTTTGAGAGTACTTTCAGTTTAACAGCTGGTACAGCTGATGCTTTTGATGATTTTTATAATTGTGTTTGATACCTTTGAGAAGGATTTAAAGTAATTGAATCTTGTAAGATAAATCATTAATGGTCAGATATATTTTAAGGCAGATCAGTATTGCAGATTTTGATATGAGAGATTATAGCACATTGGTGTTTTTCTGTGATGTGAATTATGAGAATTTGAAGAGAATTTATGCTATTTGAAAGCAGATCTTGAATTACTATGGTAATATTTCTTTTCAATTGTTTAAGAAGTTGTCTAGATGTGATCAGATTAATTACAGTTATTGGAGATTGTGTGCGTTGATAATTTGAAGCCAGTTATATATTTTTTGTAGATCATGCAACATGGTTAAGTGAAGTTTGTGATAGGCATTTTGTGGAAGTTGCCAAGTGATAGTTGCAATATTGCTAATGTATTTTGAGGCAGACATGAGGTTGTCGAACCCAGTCTAGCGTAATTGTTGAGATTCATGCTGTATGTGCTGAATATTTATGGAGTTTTGTGGAATAATTGTGGTATTCAAATGTGATATTTGAAGAATTGAGGATATATAATGTAGTTGTGGATAGTCAGATCCAACGTGATGACGTGAAGGCAATAATATTTTTGGCAAGAAAATTAAATACGAAATATAACTTGGAAGTGATAAAACTGTAAGACAACGTTCTATAACCCATATTAAACATTTTGTTAGGAAATTAAACAAATAAATAAAATTGATAATACAAGATTTTCTGATAATAATAATTAATGAAATAATAATCTGAAAATTAGGCATATTAATGATCTGACCTAATGAAATAAAAATCAGAATGACTAGATGAAATAGTAAAAATCTAAATAACCAGAAGAATAAAATTTAAATAAATTAATAAATTAAATTTTGGGATAAATCAATGAATTAAATAAATGGATGAATTAAAGATTGGACAAGTAAACTGATTTAAATAAATTAATAGATGATTAGATAGATTATGAATAACTGAATTAGAAGGTGATAATTAATTAAAGAAGCTGATGATTAATGAATTTATATGGATTTAAATAAATTTAATTGAGAGATGAATTAAAGAAATTGCAACTTGAGTTGAGGAATTAAACGATTTATATTGATGAGTTAAGATGATTTAATCTGAAGTAGATGATAAAATAAGATTGTGTGAATAATTAGAAAGTATAATGAAGTAATGATAATAATTTTCATTTAAATGAATTAATGGTGATGAGTTAATGATTCTGACAGGAATATGTAGAATTTTGAGATGAGAATTAATATGAGAAATATTTAACTTTGATGATGATGATCATGATGACCAATGAGCATTGGATTTTCTGTAATTCACAAACAAGTAATTATCAATGATAATGTAAATAGTGTAAATTAATTATTCGATGTTTAGGAGCATTTTACTAACGTATTTAACATTTGAATTATGCCATGCAAGCCATAAATTGCGTGATATTTAAAATATGTGATTATAATATGTGTATGTTTAGACAGATTAATATTTTTTCCAAATCCACATTCATGATGTTAAATTAAAGAGAAATTAGGTCTCAGGTATCACAAATGTCAGTGACGAAAGACATAGTGCTACAGTGATCCTGAGAACCCAAGAGAACTTTAGAGATTTTTCTTGTTCTATGTGGATGAAATATTTTTGATTAGAAAAGAGATGGTTCGATTTTTGGACAATGACAATTTAACGTTGGCATTCGACCATACTCTCAGGGAGGATGAATATTTAAAATGTCTGTCTGACTATCAAAGTGAAATAAATTTGTTTTTATCTTAGTTGTGATCTGATGATGGTGTGATTTTCCTTTTTCTTTCATTGTCTTGATTAAGGCTTAACCGGAAGGGAGGTGGTTTGCTAGGAATTCAATTGATGGCGCCCATTTATATTTGCATTATTTTTATTAAACTTAAGCCCGTAACGACCCTAGAGATACTTTGTCTCGTGTTACCCACTGCTTTTTCGATAACTCAGCTGAATTTCCGACACATTCCTTATTTGACTAGAGGTTCATTTAACTCCGCTCTGTCCTGGAACTCCAGGAATGCGATGTAATAGCAGATGGGTCATCGCATCCCCAGGACGAACGGGCACAGAGAGAGAGGGAGAATTGGCTTTACCCACCTGTGGGGCTTCGATTTTGTTTATTCTATGGAATCACATCAGATTTAGATTACTGAGAGATTGATCTCAAGTTCATTTAATTGTGTTACAAAATTTATTAAACTTAGTCAGACAATATACTTGTGTGCCCATTCCAGTGTTCATGTTAATCGTATTAGTATTATATCATGTTAGTTATAAGTCATTTTTCCTATACCCAAGTGAATGCAGGAATTGAGACATTGTGATGTGTTGTTGTCTAACGTCTCTGAATAAAACGTATATTGAAAATATAATTATGTTGCCGGAAGATTTAGCTAAGGAGAGTTACAGAGTGGTATGTCTGGTATTGCAGAAACTATTTCTAAAATGGAAACGGAAGTTAAAGAACAGATACACAGTTCAGAAGCTAGGTTAGAAGCTAGATGTAAAGAAAATGTGCAAGCATTACAGACTAGTAATGAATATAATTTAAAGTCATTAGAGCCTAGGCTACAGTCAAATAGCAAAGATGAGTTGATGTCATTAGAGACTAGGCTACAGTCAAATAGCAAAGATGAGTTGATGTCATTAGAGACTAGGTTACAGTCAAATAGTGAAGACAGTTTTAAATCATTAGAAGAAAGATTACAGTCAAATAGTGAAGCTAACTTGAAGGATAATTTTAAATCATTGGAAGAGAAATTACAAGCTCGTAGTGAAGAAACTAACACAGAGTTGGAAAACAAGTTAACTAGGTTAGAGAATAGATTAACTTTAAAGAATAATGAAATGCTTAAGACTTTACAATTAGATATAATTGCAGTAAATATGAAAGGAGAGGAAAATGTTCAAATATTAAGAAAGAATATTATTGAATTAGAAAGTAGAGGAGAAGAAAACATTCTTACTTTAAGAACAGACGTTATGTCTATACAGAAAGACATTAAATCGGATGTATCGAAGTTGAGATTCGACATCGATGGTTTAGTGGCAGATGTAGGCAAAATTCAAGAGTGGTCTACCGAAGTATCTTTCGAAACTAAAATCAAAGGTCTAGAGATGAATCTAGGTAATGAGATTAAAGATTTAACGTCAGTAATTGGGACCATTAAAGAGGAAGTCTTAGGAGAGGTTGATTCTAATTTAAAATCATTAGAGAATCAATTGCAGAAAGATATTAGGAAAATGGATGATGATATAGAGCAAAAGGTTAATGAAAACTTAGCTTTATTCAAAAATAGAGTCGGTGCAATCGTGGAAGAACGGTATAGTGAGGTCGATGCCGAAGCAAAAGAAAAACGTGCAGGATTAGATGAGAAATTAATCGCAGGTATGGCGAACTTAGAAGCGAGATTTACGGAGAACAAGGAAGCGATGAAGATAGATTCAACTTAAAGGAACAAGTCGCGTCAGTAAAGAATACATGCGAAGACAAGATAGACAAGTTGAAAAACGATTTAGAAGAGTGTAACAAAACGCAGAATGTTACGTCGTTGGATGAGTTGAAGACTCAGGTCAAGACCGTAGAGAAATTGGCAGAAGATAGGATGACTAAACTAGAATCTATGATTAATAGTTTCACAAGTCAGAATATTACATCAGGGGAAATATCGATAAATCAGACACCGATAGACCGCAGTATGGTTAATCAAGAAGTTAGCATGGGAGAAGACCGTCAAACGCAACAGAATGTGACATTCGAAAGGGCAAGTTCAACCCCTCAGGATAATCCGAATTCGAATAGGAGTATGTTGGGTACAAGTGAACGATACTCAGGTCCAGTTACCATTATCAGAAATCTGGATGACAAGCCGAGGAAGTTTTCTGGAAATACAGGAGTCACACCAGTCGAATTTCTGCGAGATATTCGAGACTACATGGCGGAACATAGAGTAGCCAAGGAAAGAGAACTAAGGATAGTCGAACGCGCCTTAGACGGGTCTGCGTTAACTTGGTTTAGAGCATTCAGAAGCAATTTTGCGAATATGGAGCAATTTGCAATCGCATTCTTGAGGAGATTTTGGAGTGCAGAGGATCAGCTGAACGTAAGAGCAGAAATGTACTCGAAGCGTTATTCTACGTCACATCCGACGCATTATGCCAATTATTTTACGTCACAGTTGGCTAAATTACAGTTTCTGATTCCTCCATTGCCAGAAGAAGAGCTTTTGCAAGCTATAGCGAGACAGTTACCGATTGAGGTACAGCGGTCACTCATAGCGTCGGGAGCAAACACACTTGAGCACTATGACGACATTTTACGGCGATTAGACTATACAAGCGCTCAAGTTACGCCTAGAAATGCAAGAAACGACAATCGAAACACGCAAGAGGTGAATGCGGTAGTCGTTGATAACACAGCTCAGACGGACAGAAGAGATTCCTGGGAAAACAGAAGGAACGAAGGAAATCGAGGAAACATCCGTAACGTTCGTGGAAATGATCGATATAGAGGACCATATGAGAGGCCATACGATCAGGAAGCAAGAGACAGCCGATACAGGAATTATAATCAGAATTCCAGATATCAAGATAGGAATCGATACAACAACAGATATCGTGGTAGAAATAACTGGAGCCAAGGTCAACAGTATAATCGGAACGACAGGCAGGATGGCCGAAGAAATGAGCCAAATGAAATACGAGATAATCGTGAATATGAGAGATCGAGGCAAGAATGTAGACAGCCTAGTGCACCACCCGAGGAGACAGTCAGAGATGTCAATCGAGCAAGCACGAGTAGTGAAGGAAGAAACAGACGTCAAAGTAATACAGAATCAAGATGCTAATCATTGGAAGTCAATCATCATTGTTGAGAGTCAGAAAGTACCATCATGCTGATTAAGAGGATTGTAGAGCTATCGTGTACATGTGTTATGTATAGAATGCCTGAGAGTGTATTTTTCTTTCTCAATCCTGATAAAAAGGAGATGTACGGGAGAGATGTACCCGATACCTAGTTGAGGCTATCGGCTACGCCAGCAGACATTGAGCCGTAGTTGAGATTTTGGGAAGAGTGAAGAAAAGATAGCGCTCAGATCGAGTCAAGAGGAATGTCAGGATGACGTAGAAGGTCTAGGAACAAGAAGGCACTGACGGCAGTCGAACAGATGGAATTATGGATGGAAATATGAAGCTTTATTAAGAACTATATGGAACATGGTATTTAAACATCTCAGAAGAGGAGATATAACATGCATTATATGTGGTAATAATTTTAAAGAAGTCAGATAACCCTTAAGTTATTTTATAACTTAATAGCCGAGATGATTGGGGTTCGAGATTATATTTGTGACGCAAGAGCACAGAGGTGGGGAGAACGTCACGTGACTGTGCCAGGGAGGTACAGGTCATTGCAGTCCAGAGACAGTCAGTCGAGCTCAGTGAGCCAAGCAGTTGAGCTCTCTAAGCAGAGGAGTCCAGTACAGCGAGCGACGCAGTCGAATTCAGGGAGCGAGTAGGACATATGCCGAGCGCATGGTAAAGGTCGCGCAGCGAACAGCTTTTGTCACCGAAAGTGAAAGCGACAGTTTAACTTCACCAAGCAGCGAACGAAAAGTAGGTCATTGAGCCGGGCGGACATCCGCAGTAGGTAGCGTGGAGACCGGTTATAGAACCAGCTGTGCGGCCGAGCAAGCATAGAAGGCCGGTGTTTTAGAACAGTACGGTAAAACGGGTTGGAGAACTTATTCCAAGCTGCATTGTAACGCAAAACAGCATAGTAGAGCGACATGGCGAGGCCAGCTTTATGTGGAGATTGTTCTAGAGCATAGCAGTAGGGGCGAGCGGGTTATTACCAATCTTATACGCAAGCATTATGACAGAAGCTGAACTTCATTATAACATAGAATTGAAACATTTATTCTGTAACCAAATTGTACGAGCAAATAGTTACGAGATACTGCAACTGTGAACTTCGAATGAACATAGTTTTTCAATGACATTACGACTATGCATTTCATAACGCATTCCAAGTAACATTAACGAGTTTAAGCAAATAAAATGTTTCAGGCATATGCACTTATGAACATTAGCTCGTGCATTAATGCAATTCTTTCTTATGAAGTGTTATGAATTACCGAGTATGAACACAGCTACAGGGTGTTTCATAAACTTAGACACTCTCATATAAAATTTTATTTTATGAAGGTGAGACTTAGCAGTTATTGGAGATTGAACTTTCCACACTCAAACCGAACATTGTATGGAACAGTGGCGTAACGTAGAAGAGGAATAGGGGGTCCGCTGTTTCTATGAACTTTTTCGAGAGGATTTGGACAGTATCCGCTATGGATAAGCAGAAGTTCATCATGTCGGAGTAAACGCAGACAGAGACGCGATGGCACAACAGAGCGATGGATTCGATTCCTGACGAGAAGGAGGTCCACCAGCTGATTCACTTGGGATTTGAAGGCAATCGTCATTGCGTGGGTGGAATGATATTCACGCCGATCTTTCGAGAAATTCATTACATAAGGAAAATCGACGATCTTTGAAATTTAATAACAGCTGATTATGAGAAGGTACTGTAAGATTTATAACTTCCTGATATGATTATTTCATGAATACTGGGCACACATGTATATTTTTCTAATAGGAGTGATACGATTATTTAGACATGGCTTTGACTTTATATGCTTCGATTTTGCTAGAATATGGCGTGACCATATGATATGGCAGGCATCATTATACGAAATTCTTACCATTGGTTGGCTTTATTAAGCAGATATTTGGTCTTTTAGACATTTTTCCAGCAAGGATAGTTTTCATGAATAGTTTTTTTTTTGTGTAATCTGCAATTGATTATCTAAATTTACTTCGTCAGTTCATTGCATACTAGCGAGTGTGTATTATTCATCAGTAGGGATTTTTCCATTGGATTGTTTGGAGATATTAAGATGTTATTCACTTTAGTGAATGAATATCGCTTTTATATGACAACTAGAGACTTGTTGATTCCTATCTGGTACATTCACTCATTTAGTCTACGAGATGGGGTCTTTCGTATTTATACGATTGTATGGTGGTTACTCATCTTACCCATCGCTCAGGGCATTATCATGTTAGTCGACGGGGCGAGGTCTTTCGTATTTATACGATTGTACGGTGGTTACTCATCTTACTTGCCATTGAGGGACTCATTTTTATCATCCGAGTGTACATGAGATTGTAAGTGAATCAAACAAGGAACTACTAGTCACATATCAGTCGAATTTTTGTTAAATAACGTACAGATAAATGTCAGCAGGGTTACATTTGTAATTCTTGTTTGCCAATCCAATATTTTGTTGCTATACTCTTTTGAGAGTACTTTCAGTTTAACAGCTGGTACAGCTGATGCTTTTGATGATTTTTATAATTGTCTTTGATACCTTTGAGAAGGATTTAAAGTAATTGAATCTTGTAAGATGAATCATTAATGGTCAGATTTATTTTAAGGCAGATCAGTATTGCTAATTTAGATATGAGAGATTATAGCACATTGGTGTTTTTCTGTGATGTGAATTATGAGAATTTGAAGAGAATTTATGCTATTTGAAAGCAGATCTTGAATTACTATGGTAATATTTTTTTCAATTGTTTAAGAAGTTGTCTAGATGTGATCAGATTAATTACAGTTATTGGAGATTGTGTGCGTTGATAATTTGAAGCCAGTTATATATTTTTTGTAGATCATGCAACATGGTTAAGTGAAGTTTGTGATAGGCATTTTGTGGAAGTTGCCAAGTGATAGTTGCAATATTGCTAATGTATTTTGAGGCAGACATGAGGTTGTCGAACCCAGTCTAGCGTAATTGTTGAGATTCATGCTGTATGTGCTGAATATTTATGGAGTTTTGTGGAATAATTGTGGTATTCAAATGTGATATTTGAAGAATTGAGGATATATAATGTAGTTGTGGATAGTCAGATCCAACGTGATGTCGTGAAGGCAATAATATTTTTGGCATGAAAATTAAATACGAAATATAACTTGGAAGTGATAAAACTGTAAGACAACGTTCTATAACCCATATTAAACAATTTGTTAGGAAATTAAACAAATAAATAAAATTGATAATACAAGATTTTCTGATAATAATAATTAATGAAATAATAATCTGAAAATTAAGCATATTAATGATCTGACCTAATGAAATAAAAATCAGAATGACTAGATGAAATAGTAAAAATCTAAATAACCAGAAGAATAAAATTTAAATAAATTAATAAATTAAATTTTGGGATAAATCAATGAATTAAATAAATGGATGAATTAAAGATTGGACAAGTAAACTGATTTAAATAAATTAATAGATGATTAGATAGATTATGAATAACTGAATTAGAAGGTGATAATTAATTAAAGAAGCTGATGATTAATGAATTTATATGGATTTAAATAAATTTAATTGAGAGATGAATTAAAGAAATTGCAACTTGAGTTGAGGAATTAAACGATTTATATTGATGAGTTAAGATGATTTAATCTGAAGTAGATGATAAAATAAGATTGTGTGAATAATTAGAAAGTATAATGAAGTAATGATAATAATTTTCATTTAAATGAATTAATGGTGATGAGTTAATGATTCTGACAGGAATATGTAGAATTTTGAGTTGAGAATTAATGTGAGAAATATTTAACTTTGATGATGATGATCATGATGACCAATGAGCATTGGATTTTCTGTAATTCACAAACAAGTAATTATCAATGATAATATAAATAGTGTAAATTAATTATTCGATGTTAAGAGCATTTTACTAACGTATTTAACATTTGAATTACGCCATGCAATCCATAAATTGCGTGATATTTAAAATATGTGATTATAATATGTGTATGTTTAGACAGATTAATAATTTTTTCCAAATCCACATTCATGATGTTAAATTAAAGAGAAATTAGGTCTCAGGTATCACAAATGTCAGTGACGAAAGACATAGTGCTACAGTGATCCTGAGAACCCAAGAGAACTTTAGAGATTTTTCTTGTTCTATGTGGATGAAATATTTTTGATTAGAAAAGAGATGGTTCGATTTTTGGACAATGACAATTTAACGTTGGCATTCGACCATACTCTCAGGTAGGATGAATATTTAAAATGTCTGTCTGACTATCAAAGTGAAATAAATTTGTTTTTATCTTAGTTGTGATCTGATGATGGTGTGATTTTCCTTTTTCTTTCCTTGTCTTGATTAAGGCTTAACCGGAAAGGAGGTGGTTTGCTAGGAATTCAGTTGATGGCGCCCATTTATATTTGCATTATTTTTATTAAACTTAAGCCCGTAACGACCCTAGAGATACTTTGTCTCGTAATACCCACTGCTTTTTCGATAACTCAGCTGAATTTTCGACACATTCCTTATTTGACTAGAGGTTCATTTAACTCCGCTCTGTCCTGAAACTCCAGGAATGCGATGTAATAGCAGATGGATCATCGCATCCCCAGGACGAACGGGCACAACATCTCTTTAAAACCCGAATAAACAAAAATCATTCCTTAGTTGACGTTTTCGACATACAGTGAACATATTCCCAAAATTTCATGTTTCCAACTTTAATAGTTTTCGCTGGGCGTGATGAGTGAGTGAGTCAGACAGGACATTTTCTTTCAATTATCTTTACCAGAATTTCACCCCTCCCCATGGGCCCCTTAAATTGGATTGATGAAAAAACGCTTGAACACCTATTAACTTATTTTTAAAGCTGTCTTTTTCCCCTGAGTTTGGTGAGTGATTTAGTCAGTTAGGACACTTTCTCTCCTTTTTCCCCAGAATTTCACCCCACTCCATTGGCCACTTAAATTAATTTATGAAAAAACGGTCGAACACCGATTTACTTATCTTTTTAGCTGATGATTTTTCGCAGCGTTTCAAATTTCTCGCCTATGTCGTTTAAGAGATAGGCCTACACGCTCCGTTAGGAATCCTTCAACCCCCACTTTTCACCCCTTTCACCTCATAATAGTACACCACATCGAAAAAACCTTAGACATATGTCTGCGAATTTTTAATGATTAGTTTATATGCCGAGTATCACATCCACAAATGAAACGACTCGTGAGATATTGTTATTCAATGAAATTCAGGTTTAACCCCCTTAAGACCCCTTTAGAGCCTGAATATCCAAAAATCCTCCCTTAGTGTACGGTTTTGACATACAACGAACATATCCCCAAAATGCCATGTTTCCAACTTCAATATTTTTGGCTGGGCGATGATGAGTGAGTGAATGAGTCAGGACATTTTCTTTCATTTTTTTCCCTTCAGAATTTCACCCCTCCCGATGAACCCCTTCAATTTGATTGATAAAAAAAACTGTCGAACAGCTATTTACTTACTTTAAAGCAGTTTTCCCCCTGAGTTTGATGAGTCAGTCAGTCAGTGAATCAGTTAGGACAATTTATTTCCTGCCCCCCCCCCCCCCACACACAGAATTTCACCCCTCCCCATGGGCCTCTTAAATTGGATTTATGAAAAAAAAAAGGGTCAAACACATATTTACTAATTTTTATGCTGATTTTTTTCCGCTGATTTTCAAACTCCTCGCCTATGTCGTTTAAGACATACACGCTCCGTTAGGAATCTTTCAATCCCTACTTTTCACCCCTTTCACCTCATAATATACTCCACATCGAAAAACCCTCAGACACGTGTCTTACTTTTTAATGATGAGTTTATATGCCGTGTATCACATCCCCCAATGAAACCAATCGGGAGATATTGTTATTCAACGAAATGCAGGTTTAACCCCATTAAGACCCCTTTAGAACCTGAATATCCGAAAATCCTCCCTTAGTAGACTGTTTTGAAATACAATGAACATATCCCCAAACTGTCATGTTTCTAACTTCAATCATTTTGGCTGGGCGATGATGAGTGAGTGAGTGAGTGAGTGAGTGAGTGAGTCAGGACATTATCTTTCAATTTTCTTTTTTCAGAATTTCACCCCTCCCCATGAACCCCTTAAATTTGATTTATGAAAAAAAAACTGTCGAACAGCTATTTACTTACTTTAAAGCAGTTTTTTCCCCTGAGTTTGATGAGGGAGTGAGTCAGTCAATCAGTTAGGACACTTTCTTTCCTGTTTCTCCCCCCCCCCCTCCAGAATTTCACCCCACCCCATGGGCCCCTTAAATTGGATTTATGATGAAACGGTCAAACACATATTTACTTATTTTTATGCTGATTTTTTCCCGCTGAGGTTCAAACTCCTCGCCTATGTCGTTTAAGAGATACATGCTCCGTTAGGAATCTTTCAATCCCCACTTTTCACCCCTTTCATCTCATAATATACACCACATTGAAAAACCCTCCGACTCGTGTCTTCTTATTTTTAATGATGAGTTTATGTGCCGAGTATCACATCCCCCAATGAAACCAATCGGGAGATATTGCTGTTCAATGAAATGCAGGTCTACCCCCTTAACACCCCTTTAGAACCAGAATATCCAAAAATCCTCTCTTAGTGGGCATTTGCGGCCCTTGGGGAAGCTGCATACCAAATTTCATTCCAATCCGTACGGTGGTTTCTGAGATTTCGTGATGAATAAATGAATGAGTGAGTGAGTGGTGTTTGACAAATATATAGTAGAAAGAAGATAGTGTCAAGTCTTTGTTATGCTAAACTCGGTTGACTGTGCTGTGTGAGAAGTTGAGTAACTAACGTGATTTCAAGTAAAGATCCTCATTTTCTATACCGGTAGTGCAGAGCGCAAATGGCATCCAGTCGGCCGTGTCTCGACTTGAGCTATGTTGCCATGGAAACTATCCGCCTTGCCATTCCTTCATGAGTATATTTTATGATTTGATTAGCATGTGCTGCAGTGTAAAAGGGTCGAATTCAGAAGAATGAGAAAGACTATCGTAAATTCATGTAGCCAGCGGTTCCTTCTGGGTCCTAAACTATGTGTATGCAAAATTTGGTTGAGATTGGTGGAACGGTGTAGATTTGTATACGGAACAGATCCACATACATACCCACATACATACAGACTTTCACTTTTATATATTAGATAATGAATAGCCTACTACTACAGAACTGGCACATGATACTTAAACTAACAGAAATAGATATTTTAAAAATATAACTTTTTGTGGTGGTCATGGTTGTAGTGGGGGTGATAAGTAGTACAGTATAATGGACGTAACAATCAGGCCATTTTCCCGTAATGATAATAATGATAATTATGAATAGGGAAACAGCTACAGTATTTACTAACTACAGCACTGACACATGTAATTTACAAACACATTAAGAAAATGATTAGAAAGAGGGTAAGCCTCCGTGGCTTAGGTGGCAGCACGCTGGCCTCTCACCACTGGGATCGTGGTTCAAATCCCGTTCACACCATGTGAGTTTTGTGCTGGACAAAGCGGAGGCAGACAGGTTTTTCTCCAGGTACTCCGGTTTTCCCTGTCACAATTTCATTCCAGCAGCGCTCTCCGCTATCATTTCATTTCGTATGTCATTCATTTCATCAGTGCCCCAGGGGAGTGCGACAGGCTTCGGCAGCCAGCACAGTTCATATCCTCGCCGCTAGATAGGGGCTTCATTCATTCCATTTCCTGACCCGGTCGATCGACTGGAAGCAGGCTGTGGATTTTCATCTCATTAGAAAGAGGAGTAAGTGAAATAAAAGACACTGCCTAGGGCCAATATCTCATTGGCTGTTAGAAATGTAGAGACCATGTCGTCTTTTGTCGCATAGCGTCGTAGGAAAATAATCAGAACACTTTGGAAAACTTCGGCTGTCTCGAGCAACTGAGGTAGCAATAGTATAATTTATCGCCACATAGCGCTCAACGATAAGTTTCGGAATAAATGAGGGTAAATTTGAAAGCACCAACGCTTATTGCAAGCTGATAACCTCAATGTTCTGCACCAATACCATTGCACTTATACAGAGGCATACTATTTTCCTGATGATAACTGTTTTAAGGGGCCTAAGAAATCTTTTTGCACTAATTACTCCCCGTGACTGCAATTAATAAACAGCGCAAAATGCAACTATTTTCGCAATTCTGCACCAGAACACAGGTAGGGGCGACGTGATGCAGCCCGAACTGACCGTCAACCATAGACTTATTAAAATACTCGCACAGTTACACTACTTCGGACATGAATGGTTCAAAGGGCTTAATACGTGGGTTTCAAGTTATTTTTGTCTGTTATTCTAAATGTAGTGAATGGAGAGCGTTGTCCAAAGTATCAAGTGGACAGTATTACCAGCAGGGTTTCAAAGTGTACGTAAAATTTGGTGCAATGAGGAGAAACGGTGTAGATTTGTTATAAAGTACCTAAATGCAGGGAATGGAGTGGTCTGTCCAAAATTTAAGGCAGGATGGAAGCTTGTAGTTAAACGTGACCGTTAATCTTGAGATCATGAGCCACGGGACCTCCATTTTACGTGGAATCCGAACCACAGGACATGGCATTTCCCTTCGAAAATCTCACATGCATTGACCGGGAAAGGACCTAAATGCAGGGAATGGAGTGGTCGGTCCGCAATTTCAAGCAGACAGTGTTACTTGTCGGGTTCCAAAGGGTCAGTATTTAAAATTTGGTTCAGATCGGTGAAACGGTGTATATTTGTGCCAAAGTGTCTATATACAGGGAATAGAGTGGTCTGTCCGAAATTTCATGTAAACAGTGTTACTCGCAGGGTTCCAAAGGGTAAGTATACAAATTTTGGTTCAGATCGGTGAAAATGTGTAGATTTGTGCCAAAGGGCCTAAATGCAGGGAATGGACTGGTCTGTCATAAATTTCATGTAGACAGAGTTACTCGCAGGGTTCCAAAGGGTAAGTATACAAATTTTGGTTCAGATCGGTGAAACGGTGTACGTATCACTTACCATAACGCCAGCGCACGTGGATGGAGCTGTTTGGGAGCGCTTGTTCTACCGACTTACTGAACAAAAATCAATTTTTAAGGTTACCTTAGAGGTGTAGCCTAATGCTACATACCCTAAACTATACTTCTTGAATCTGGCTATCATATTAAAAAAGAATTTTTCTAATCGGACTGGTAGTTCCAGAGATTAGCGCGTTTAAACACACAAACACACAAACTCTTCAGCTTTATTATATTAGTATAGATGTAGAGAAAAATTGATCCGCAGTGCTTTTTAAAGAAACTATTCTCGGAGGACATTTTGATAACGTCAGGTGTCCCTCAGGGTAGTGTGATTGGGTCCCTGTTATTTCTGGCACTTATTAACGACCTACCAAGTGGGATTCGAAGTGAATGCCGATTGTTTGCGGATGATTGTGTAATATACCGAAAAATTTAAACATCACAATACAATTTTCAGTTGCAAACTGACCTCAACCTGGTTCATAAATGGGCGCTTGACAACAAAATGAAGATAAATATGAGTAAATGTAGTCTCATGAGGGCGAAGGCATGATTTTTAATATACTATCGGCTCGGAAATACTTGTAGAAGAAGACTCGTGCAAGTAATTGGCCATTCATGTAAGGAATGATGTGAAATAAAGTACCCCTGTAGGTTGTGTCGTCTCCTAAGCGTACAAATCACTTCATTTTGTGATGAGGGTATTAAAAGGCAGTAGCTCTATCGCAATAAAATTAGGATATTTAACCCTGGTGAGGCCAATATTGGAATACGGCTCAGCGGTTTGGGACCCATATCCAGTAGGGCTGATCAAAGAGCTGGAGATGGTACAAAGGAAGGCTGCTGGGTTTGTGCTCAACGATTTTAATCCTAGAAGTAGTGTAAATCGAATGATAGAAAAACTAGGGTGGGAATCTCTGGAAGATAGAAGGACGAAATCCAGACTATACGCTATGGTTAACACTAATCGGCCAGCATGGGAAGAACTAAGCAAACGTCTGGGAAATCCCACCTACCTGAGCAGAACTGATCATCCACATAAAGTCAAGGTCCGACCACAGCGTACAAATTATGAAAAATATTCTTTCATTAACCGTGGTATTGATAATTGGAACTCATCACCTGCCTCAGTCTTAGAGCTTTTCCCCAAATATATTGATGTGTATACGAGAAGATTGAAATTTGTGTAAATACTACGATGTAACTACTCTGTCTGTTAGGTAGTCAGCCCGAAGGCTGGTTGGATCCTCAAAAGCACCGCCGTTAGGTTATGTGAGTAGATACCCACAAAAACTCAAGGCAGCGCTATATTGAGGCGTACTAGGCAAGATGAGGAGTGAGGTAGTTTGCCATTGCTTACCTCACTGAGTCAGAACAGCAGTACTAACCCTATGAGTAGAACCTTTCACAGCATCCACAGGCACTGACTGTGCCCAGAATGTCATTACTAAGCACCACCCATACCTCAGTAGCTTCCATATAATCATAGCCATGAGTGAGACTGAGACATCGGTGAAAAGCCACCTTTTACTCTAGCCTGTGCCAACAGACAAATGCAAATGTACTGCATTCATCAAGAGATGGCAAACAGGCAAATGTAATTACTATAGTTCCTAAATTACGAATTCTGTATATTGTGTTTGATATTACTGTTGGTAATTTTCTGTATTTGAACAATTTGCCACCGGGAAATTTCCCCCATTTGCTAATATTATATAATAACTAGCTGTACCCGGCTTGCGTTGCAATGCCAATCTAAGAAAGTGTTGGCATTGTAACTTTGTATGTTGAAGTGCTTTTGGATTCCCAATATTGTTTTTCTTTTTCCGTTAACCACCTCTAAACTATTGTAAAATTGATTTACTATCTCAAAAAAATCATTGGAGCGTGCTCAACAACTCACCAAATTTTCATCGCAATGAAATGAATGGTATATGAACGCATACGGGACTTTGTTGAAACGATTCGAGCGCCGTCACCCATTTGTTGAATATACTCGTACGCTACCTATTGTAAAATGGATTTACTAAGTGAAAATCTTCCCTGGCGTGTACACAACAACTCATGAAAGTTTCATCGCAAACGGATGAATGGCATATGAACGCATACGGGTTTTTGCTTAAACGATTCGCGCGACGACACTCATTTGTTGAATCTACTTGTGCGCCATCCATTAAAAACGGATTTACTAATTCATACACCTTCGCAGGACTGTGCTCAGCTCCCCAAAGTTTTATGATAATCGGATGAATGTTATATGAACGCATACGGGACTTGGTTGAAACGATTCACGCGCTGTCGCCCATTAATTGAATCTAATCGTGCGCTACCAATTGTAAAATGGATTTACTAAATCAGAAATCTTTGCGGGAGTGGAAACAACATTTCTCCAAATTTCATTGCAATCGCATGAATGGTATACGAACGCATACGGAATTTATTTTAAACGATACGCACGCCGTTACACATTTGTTGAATTTACTTGTGCGATACCTATTGTAAAGTGGATATACTAAGCCAGAAACCTTCCCTGAAGTGTACACAACATCTCACCCAAGTTTCATCGCTTTCGGACAAATGGTATATGAACGCATACGGGACTTTGTTGAAACGCTTAGCGCGCCTGCGCTCATATGTTGAATCTACTTGAGCGCTACCTATTGCAAAATGGATTAACTAAGCCTGAAACTTTCCCTGGAGTGTACACAACAACTCACCCAAGTTTAGTCGCTATCAGACGAATGGTATATGAACGTATACGGGACTATGTTGAAACACTTCACGCGTCGTCGCTCGTTTGTTTAATCTACTTGTGCGATACCTATTGTAAAGTGAATTTACTAACCCAGAAACCTTCCCTTAAGCGTACACAACATCTCACCCAAGTTTCATCGCTATCAGACGAATAGTATATGAACGCAAACGGGACTTTGTTGAAACGTTTCGTGCGTCGTCGCTCATTTGTATTTATACTCGTGCGTTACCTATCATGATATGGATTTACTAAGACACAAACCTTGCCTGTTGTGTACACAACCTCTCACCCAAGTTTCATCACTATCAGACGAATCGTATATGAAGGCATACGGGACTTTGTTGAAACGCTTCCCTCGTCGTTGCTCATTTGTTGAATCTACTCGTGCGCTACCTATTATAACATTGATTTACTAAGCCAGACACCTTGCCTGTAGTGTACACAACCTCTCACCCATGTTTCATCGCTATCGGACGAATGGTATGTGAACGCATACAGGACTTTGTTGAAACGCTTCGCCCATCGTCGCACATTTTTTGAATCTACTCGTGTGCTACCTATTGTTAAGTGGATTTACTAAGCCAAAAACCTTCCATGAAGTGCACACTACATCTCACCCAAGTTTCATCACTATCAGACGAATAGTACATATATATGAACGCATACGGGACTTATTCGAAACGCTTCGCTCGTCGTCGCTCATTTGTTGAATTTACTCGTTCGCTACCTAGTATAACATGGATTTACTAAGCCAGAAACCTTGCCTGTAGTATACACAACCTCTCACCCAAGTTTCATAGCTATCGGACGAATGGTATGTGAACGCTTACAGGACTTCGTTGAAACGCTTCGGCCGTCATCGCTCATTTGTTGAATCTACTCGTGCGCTACCTATTGTAAAAAGGATTTACTAAGTCAGAAACCTTTCCTGGAGTGTGCACAACAATACAACCAAAGTTTCATAGCAATCGGATGAATGGTATATGAACGCATACGGGACTTTGTTTATGCGATTCGCGTGCCGTCACTCATTTGTTGAATCTACTCGTGCGCTACAACTTTCATATTTATTCACCTTTTCAACCTTCTCTGGACTTCCACAAATAATTCAAGAACAAAATTAGCCAAATCGGTCCAGCCGTTCTCGAGTTTTAGAGAGACTAACGAACAGCAATTCATTTTTATATATATAGATAATAATAATAGTAATATAATAATAATAATAATAATAATAATAATAATAATAATAATAATAATAATAATAATAATACAGTATGTTTCGTAAATTATTTCAATTTGAGTTCTTTGAATTTTAGTAACTTTCATAAAAGTGTGTATCTCATAAAAAGTCTTCAGATTATGACTTCAAAAGCTTGCCACGGACGGTGAGTGGTTATCGTGTCGGTCTACCAACCCCAAGCTTGCAGGTTCGCTCCTGGCCATGGTAGGTGATTTTTGAAAGGCGACAAAAAGAACGGCACGCGCGTCATATGTTGTTCGCTTGTTAATGAACCCATTTGAATTCAGTAGGCCGTGTTCATAACGGCAAAATTAATCTCAGAATTTTCCGCCAACACAAAAGTTAACGGTACTCCTTTCTCTGCTAGAAAGCGCTATAGTGTCAAGGAGCTTAGATATCTAACCTCCTTGACTGTCATTGCACTCCAAGGAACAACAAAATTCGACATGAAAGCTGCCCTCTGGCGTTAATAACAAAGCTTACACCCGGCACCCGAGGCCATACGATATTATTATTATTATTATTATTATTATTATTAATATTATTATTATATAACTTAAAAGCTATCTTTAGCCAGCCCCTTGGTGTTGGGGTAGCGCGCCTCCCTCTCACCCAGAGGCCCCGGGTTCGATTCCCGGCTCCGTCAGTGATTTTTGAAACTGATGTAAGGGCTGGAACGGTGTGCACTCAGCCTCGTGAGGACAATTGAGAGCTGTCTGACAGTGAGGCAGCGGCCCGGTAACGAAACCAAGATAAACGACCGAGGAGACCCGATGCGCTGAACACGTGTCACCCCAATATCTGCAGGCCAAATGGCTGGGCAGCGGTCGCTTGGTAGGCCTAGGCACTTCATGGGCTTTAGTGCAAGGGGATATAGCCCAGGCATTATATGCAAAAAACACGGCCAACCTCAAAAAAAATAATGTAAAGCTGAAATTTGGCATAGATGTTCCCTAGTACCCTAGAAACAAATCCTGAAAAGTCCCCATCTCTGCGGTGTCCGCATCATAGTTTTTGGAGGGTTCAAAAGGGCTTAAATGGGGCCTAAGTGCCAAGAAAAAGCACTTTTGCTTCCTGCGTTCAAAATATTGATCCAAATTTAGTTCTTGCGAGCTTCAGCAATTAATAAAAATGAACCAGTAGGATAACGGACTTAACAGGCCTAATTATTGCTATTGACGAAAGAAAAAAACCGACTAATTTAACATTTTTAGCACTATTTTTACACGAAAATTTGGTTAATTTTTCATTAGCAGGTCATTATTTTTTAAACAACTGCTGATATTGACTAAAGACTCAGAATAAAAGTTATAAAACATACGTTTAGCTTTACATTGGTATATTACCCATGTCTTTGCGAGAAACGGTTACCGAGTTACGGTCCCAAAGCATAACCGCTGTTGAAAAGGCACCCGATCGCGTTTCTAGGTGACAGCGCTCGGCCTGTCGGAGCAGGCCAACAATACTCGAAACAATAAATTCAGCTTCTAACAGTCTTGGATTTTCAGTAAATGTGGCGGAAGTCCACAGGTACGAAGTTTCAGCGCTTCGTGAAGAACGTCCAATCCTGAATGCTGTAGCGTTCACGCAGTTTTGCTTTGACAACGCTGACTATAACATAAGGACATTGGACGGGCGAAACACATTTCACTGCATGGGAGGCATCAAGTGCACAGGTCCAACGCCTGACAGTGAAATATCTCCACTCCCACGTACACGAGAAGTTCCTAATGCTGGTGTGATTGCGGCGATGGGAATGTTCAACATTTCGTGGTATCGGAATCCCTCTTCTCCTGGTTCAAAGGAAGTCAAGATTAAGGAGTTAACTGTGGAAGCCCCAAACTCTGTGGCTATTGCGTCGATGATGGACTCCTTGTGGTTATCTGGACGGTGGTCAGGTATTAATTTACCCGCTTCGTGGAACGGCTTCTTTGAAGACGTCACTGTCTGCTCATGCCCAACCAGCTTCCCAGACAACGTCAGTTCATGCCCTGCCGTTCATTAACTTGGAACCGAGCTATCCATCAACTATATATTCCGCATTGAAGTTTGCCGCAAGAGAGTGCGCGGAACTGAAAGAAAGCACTTGTATCGTAAATTTTGACCAGGTTCTATACGCGAATTTTTTTTAGAGATAGTCGCATCGGACACTTCAGAGGAACTCAAAAACGTGGTTGTTCGTCTAGGCGGATTTCACCTTCTGATGTTGTTTCTTGGGGCAATCGGCTACGTGATGAATGGAAGCGGTTTGGAGGAGCTCTGGGCGGAAATATAAACTAAATCGTCAGTGACTCACATGATGTCTGGACACGCATATTCTAGGTAGGCTTGCAATTAGCTCGCTGTTAATGATTACGTTATACCTTCAATTTCAAATGTATCAATAACACGAAACTGTGCATGTTCTAGGGCCCACAGAGCGCATTTTCTGACGAAACAGGCTGTCGGGACAATGTTACTCAACATGAACGACGGGATGAAGGATGATAAGGACGAAATACAGGTTCTTTTTACCGCATTCCAAGAAGGCACCGCCAACGTCTTGCTATCATATCCTTGCCTTCAACGTCTCAAAGAGTCGCTTCATGACACATTTTCTTCAATGCGCCAGAAACCTCGCACAGGAAAGCTGTGGGTAGAGTACACCTAACACCAAGCCTAGAAAATATTGAAGGATTCCGCATCTTTACGCGAGGAAATGAAGGTATTCGTCTCTACGGCTCCAGATATAAAGGCCATAATATCTGCTGGAGAGAAGTTCGCCATTTGTCTCTACGATAGTGCCAAATCGGAGTGCAAAAGCATCGACGAACTTCAGGTAGTGAAATACAGCCAAAAAAATGGCCAAACAACCGGTCACAGCATCATTTCAGCTTGGCTTCACTTCCGCCGACTTCGGCGGCAAGCAAACGATATTCACTGCGGGTATATTTGCAAGTTCAGGAATGGTTTGGATTTTCTTTGGACCCGACCCAATGGGGATGGAAAATCCAGCACTCAGCTTTAGTACCAGTGACAACTCATCTTCCAGCTGCTCCAGATCATCTCCTCAATTTGGTGTCCTGCAACTGCAAGATCTCTTGTGGCAGTCGGTGTGAGTGTGTACGTTCCGGTTTAGAATGCTCCTTAATGTGTGGACACTGCAGTGGAAAAGCATGTGGCAACGTCACATCTGATGGCTCAGACAATGAGTAGGACGATTGAATCCGATGTAAGTTTTGTTTTGCAAGTGATCTTTGTCTAAAGAAAGCTTTTTAAGCTTTGTTTTGTTATTATTTGCATTATGCATATTATGAATGTACGTTTAACTGCTAACTGCATTAAACTAGTTTTGTTCTATGCAAACTGTTTCTGCTAGTTTACCTGGATTCAAAGGAATACCATCATAAAAGCTCTTGATCAAGGATACACAATGGTGTCAGCAAAGGTGAATATATGGAGCCTACCAGCGTAAATGGGCGTTCGTTCGGAAAGCGACTGCCACACTTGCTTTTTACGTAGATTTCATTAGAAAGCTAACTGTTGCAATGGGTAACATGTTTCGACTTCCGGAAAATTTCGACATATCTTCGCGTTTCACATCCCCCAGACTCCTAAACCACCGTCAGTTCAAAAGTGTATATATAATTTATGTATATATGTATCTATATATATATATATATATATATATATATATATATATATATATATCAGTTTCTTGTGGACACGATAACTGCCGTAATTTGGCACCAATCACTTTGAATTTTTTACATAATATGTATCCCTATAAAATCTCAGTCGAGTTCGTTAATGGGCAAAATCGGTCGAAGGGGGTGAAAATGGGGGGCTTTTTTCGAAAAAGTGAAATTTCGCTATAACTCTCTTAATACGTGAAATATCGAATCCATTCAAAGTTCATAATATGTGTCGGATAAGTGCCAAAAATGTATGTCAAATAAGTTTTTTGATAGCACCAACCATTGACCAAAGGGGTGGAAAAAAGTGGGTTTTTCGGGAAACATTAATCATATCTCTCTTAATAGGCACAATATCAAAACCGCACAAAATGGAAAATATTCTCCTAATAATTACCTAAAACTTTTGTCTGAAAGAATTTTTGATATGACCCACCTTTACGCCAAGGGATGAGAAAAATGATTTCGGAATTTTAAAAAATGCCAAGTGCCATCAGAGGTTACCATAACAACGCTTTTAAATTGATAAGGGATGATCTATCAGAGGTTGCCAAGACAACGCCATTGACGAGATCACATTCATTTTTAGCCTACTTTTCACACTTTTCAAAAATGAGGAAAAAGTAGACTTATAAGATATATTCGGGAAAAAGTGTCTGTCCTTCTGTCTATCTGTCTGTCCTTCTGTCTGTCTGGCTGTGTGTGTGTGTCCCCCCCCCTATCAACTCCTAAACGGCTGCAGCAATCGAAACCAAATTTAGTATGAGTAAAGATGTATACCGGAATATCTCAGGCCCATATTTGAAAAAGATGCCAGTGCTACCAACTGTTAAAAAAACGCACTAGAAATTTGAGCTCCATGTTGGATATCTTGGAAGGTATACATGGGAGCTATTCTAAAATTGGCACACATGTAGATAATACTATTTCAGTTTAATTTCCAGGTGGCCATACATGACAGCGTTGCCAAAATAATTTTAAGCCTTCTGATAAGTCCAATTTTTAAATGCATATAACTTCTACACTATCAATTGGATTTCAACCAAATTTTGTATGTAATATGTGTACATAAAGATATATGACTGAGTGTATTCTTAAGAGCCACCAGGTCTGCCAACTGTTAATAATTGCTCCCTATTTTGTATCCAAATATATCAGAAAGTATGCAAGCTGACAGCTTTAAACTATGCACACGTAAATTACCCGACATTTTACATTAATTTGGAGTAACTTATATACGTCAGTTCTACCAACATGATTCTAAGCCTGCTGATAGGACCAATTTTTAAATACATGTAACTTCTATACCAACAAATGGATTTCATCCAAAAATGGCACAAAAATATATAATATTTCAGATTATTTCTGACCAGCACTAGCATGACATTGTTGCCAACATGCTTTTACGTGTACTAATAGATCCAATGTCTAAATCCATGTAACGTCCTTTGAACTTCAACCACATTTTGTATTCTGTACCTCAGGAGATAGAAGTAAGAATATATTCAGTCACCAGAGCTGCCAACTGTATTGCTCTATTAGGCTACATTATGCCTAGTATACCTTATTTCGAACTAATTAAGACATTTCGATATTACCGACTTAATTTCGTCATTATTCTAGATAGGTTCATATACTGTAGATTAATCTATGGCATGAATCTTAATTTTAAGAAAAGTAGGCTCTTTAGTTCGTCACGGAACTTCTTGTTCCATCTGCCTATGAGGGAAGCGGCTAACTGGTAGCATGCTGAACTTCTATGCCCAAGGTGCTGGTTCAAAGCCGGACAAAGTCGCCGGATTTTCTAAGAGCGCTAAAAATCCGTCAGCATGCTTTCCTTCTGAGGGGAAGTTACAACGTTCGTTGCAAGTTGCTGGTTGCGGTGGCATCTAGCAGCCAAGTTCACAGCTAGGTGTCGTTGACGTTAGTATTTGGTACAAAATTAGGTACTACTACTTAAAATTGACCGTCTGCAGACCTTACCTGAATTACAGACTAATACAGTCATCACAAATAACACCGTTTATCAGACAGATTCTACACACACCCAATGTACACGGGGTTACCTTGTCGCAGCCCCTAAACTGAGGAACCAACCAACATCTCTGCGGGAGATAAAATTTTGCGTGAAGAAGTAACAGACTGTTAGATAGTTACACATTAGTTCCAAACCTTGCATAAGGACAGTGTGATCACAAGTATAAAAATTAACCCCAAATGACAAGAAGGTTACCATCCCCATAAGACAGTAAAATGTTAAAAGTATGCATAGAAAGACGAAAAAATGTTAACTAACCTCCAATTGTAAAATACTTTCTCGCAATAAATGAGGTCTGATCCTCCTACGAAAACCTGCATATTTTGCCTATTATAGCCTATCCCCTAGTTTGCCCGGTGAAATCTACCTCCACCTTCCGGCGTGCCGAGAGGAATTTTTATATTTGTAACTGTATCTCTGCTGCTGTTTTTCGGATGAACATGGGCAATGTATTGTTTTAAAGCTACAAGTGTGCTTTACAACTTTTACTTCGGGTCTTTCGTCGCTATCAGCAGCTGTTTACACGATAAGTCCCAGCTAATGACTAATTAGCTAAATTTTCGTGAGAAAAGTTGAGCCAAAAATGTTTGATTACTCATCTGTTTAAATGTATGGCAATAATTATGACCAATAAAGCGTTATATTTAACGCAGTCCTTCTCTTATTACTATCAAAGCTCATTAGAACTGATTTTGGATCAATATTTTGAACGCAGGACGCCGGCCTCTCACCGCTGGGTCCGTGGTTCAAATCCCGGTCACTCCATGTGAGATCTGTGCTGGACAGAACGGAGGCAGACAGGTTTTTCTCCGGGTACTCCAGTTTTCCCTGTCAAAATTTCATTCCAGCAACACTCTCCACTATCATTTCATTTCATCTGTCATTCATTTAATCATTGCCCAAGAGGAGTGCGTCAGGCCTCGGCAGCCGGCACAGTTCATATCCTCGCCGCTAGATGGGGGCTTCATTCATTCCATTCCTGACCCGGTCGGAGACTGGAAGCAGGCTGTGGATTTTTTTTATTTTATTTTGAACGCAGGAAGCAAAAATGCCTTTTTTGTCACTTAAGCCACATTTAAGCCCATTTGAACTCTCCGAAAATTATGACGTGGACAACGCAGTGATGGGGACTTTTCAGGATTTGTCAATAGGGTATTAGGGAACATCTATGCCAATTTCAGCTTTACATTATTTTTTTTAGGTTAAAACTTAATATGCCTGGGCTAATATTATTGTTGATGAAAATCCACAGCCTGTTCCAGTCGACCAACCGGGTGTGGGATGGAATGAATTAAGCCCCCCATCTAGTGGCGAGAATATGAACTGTGCCGGCTGCCGAAGCCTGTCGCACTACTCGGGGGCAATGATTAAATGAATGACAGATGAAATGAAATGAGTGGAGAGTGTTGCTGGAATGAAATTTTTGACAGGGAAAACCGGAGTACCGGAGAAAAACCTGTCTGCTTCTGCTTTGTCCAGCACAAATCTCACTTGGAGTGACCGGGATTTGAACCACGGACCCAGAGGAGCTGCCGTCTAAGCCACGGAGGCAGGGGGTTATTATTGTTATTGTTATTAAAGCTAGAGCCTCCGTGGCTTAGGCGGCAGCACGCCGGCCTCTCACCTCTGAGTCCGTGGTTCAAATCCCGGTCACTCCATGTGAGATCTGTGCTGGACAAAACGGAGGCGGACAGGTTTTTCTCCGGGTACTCCGGTTTTCCCTGTCACAATTTCATTCCAGCAACACTCTCCACTATCATTTCATTTCATCTGTCATTCATTTAATCATTGCCCCTGAGGAGTGCGACAGGCTTCGACAGCCGGAACACTTCGTATCCTCGCCGCTAGATGGGGGCTTCATTCATTCCATTCCTGACCCGGTCGGAGACTGGAAGCAGGCAGTGGATTTTCATTTTTATTAAACCTATCTTTAGAAAGAAAGATAGAAAGAATGAGAGATGAATTCATCAGCACGCGCAACAGATGCCTCTTAACGATGGTTACGAGTAGCTAATTAAAACTTAACGCCATCGAGAATGAAACCTGTAATGTCCTCTGAAGACGAATGGAGTGGACATTCAGCGTTGTGTTTGTGTGTGCTCTCATATTTATTACCCTTTTCTTCACATTGTGGAGCTTCCACAGGAAATGTAATTAGGACCTAGCACTGCGGTATGTACGGCTGTCGGCTACTTTCAGAACAACACCTCTGAGGTAATGAAATGATTCAAACCGCGTTTGGTTGCGGACTACATTAAACTCCATGTGGGATGAAGCGTCATTACAAGGGACCAAGAAATGTGGTTCATCACGCATAATGCTCTCTCTCCGCTAACAAATAGCTTTGGTTCAGTTACATTATAATTGCGGTGATATTATGTGTGATTGCATTTCTAATTCTGATTTATACCAACCATAATTAACAGCTAAAGTTGGATGTCAATGTTTCTCTCTTGTGTAATACATTAGTCACGCCATCTGTTCTCATATTCCTTGGGCTAACGACATGATGTGCAATGATCGTCATTAGTGAAGCAGTATATCTCTCGTGAACACTGCACTGGATTCAGTCTCCAATTGTGACCAACTGAATCAAATATCTCATTGACGAAATCTCTGTGTTCATTCATTCATTCATTCATTCATTCGTTTATTTGCAATTGGGGTTGTATCCCCCGGTGGCAAATTAGATATACATAACAAATAAATAACTGTACACAACAATTCACTAACAATTAAACTGGAGTATTTACACAAATAGTCAGTCTTTTCTTAAACACACCTATATGTTTGGCAAAAGGCTCGAAGACTGCGGCAGGTAGAGAGTTCCAATTATCAATGGCACGGTTTACGAAAGAATATTTACCATAATTTGTTCGCTGTGGTCGGCCCTTAACTTTGAAAGGATGATCGCTCCTACCCATGTAAGTAGGCTTTTCCATACGTTTGCTAAGCTCACCCCATGCTGGTTGATTTGTATACGTGTTGTACATAGCGCAGAGAGATTTTTCATTTACGGGACTCTGGAATGATGAAAATCTTCCAAATTGTCGAAATATTATTTGCGCCGTATTCATCTACGGTCCCCAGACTCTTTAATGGTATGTTTATTTTCTTTATTCTTCATCCCTAAGGCTATCTTCTTTCTATTTTCCAACAGCTGTATGTCCAATTAGACCAATAATCCAGTTTCAGTATCTTTAATGTCGAGAACATCACTTAGCAGACAAAGTAGGAGTCCCTATCTTAGCAGACAAAGTAGGGGTCCCCATCTTATCAAACAAAGTAGGAGTCCCCATCGTAGCAGACAAAGTAGGGGTCCCCATCTTGTCAAACAAAGTAGGAGTCCCTATCGTAGCAGACAAAGTAGGGGTTTAGCAGAAAAAAGTGGGGGTCCTCATATTAGCAGACAAAGTAAGGGTCCCCATCTTAGCAGACAAAGTAGGGGTCCCCATCTTAGCAGACAAAGTAGGGGTCCCCATCTTAGCAGACAAGGTAGGGGTCCCCAACTTAGCAGACAAAGTAGGGGTCCCCAGTTTAGCAGACAAAGTAGGGGTCCCCATATTAGCAGACAAAGTATGGGTCCCATCTTAGCAGACAAAGTAGGGGTCCCCATCTTAACAGACAAAGTGGGGGTCCCTATCTTAGCAAACTAAGTAGGGGTCCCCATCTTAGTAGACAAAGTAGGGGTCCCCATCTTAGCAGACAAAGAAGGAGTTCCCATCTTAGCAGACAAAGTAGGGGTCCCCATCTTAGCAGACAAAGTAGGGATCCCCATTTTAGCAAAGTAGGAGTCCCCATATTTGCAGACAAAGTAGGAGTCCTCATCTTAGCAGACAAATTTGAGGTCCCCATATTAGCAGACAAAGTTGAGGTCCCCAACTTAGCAGACAAAGTAGGAGTCCCCATCCTAGCGGACAAATAGGAGTCCCCAGCTTAGCAGACAAAAAAGGAGTCCCCATCGTAACAGACAAAGTAGGGGTCCCCAATTGAAACGTTTATCACGGAAAGGGTGAAGTGACAAAATATAATGAAATGAGTTATTTGTAGGAAAATGGTCTGTAGTGGTAGACGCAAATCTTGGTGCAGAAAGGAGTCAAGTTCCGGCCTGTTATCATAGTAAGGCAATATGTTAAATATTGCGTTTAGTGCAGAAAGAGGTCAAGGGACACTGCTATACTCGTCTCTGTTCTAATATTTCAACCCGTTCGTCTTGTACCCTATGTCAAGTTTTGGCCTAGGACCTACAAACAGCTTTTTTTCAGGTTCCCATCAATATGAAGAAGATAAAAGACCTCATTAACCTCCAACCTTACCATGTTGGGTACGATGAGTTCTAGAACGATATATTGCAATGGCCTACTAAGGATGCAGAATGTGCTGTGGAGTTAGAAGACGAAGAAATACTTGTCTTGAAATTTTAACTATTTTTTTTTCTCAATTTAACCCCCCCCCCCCAGTTGTTCCTTTTTCTCAGTAACTGCACACAATAGAAGTACACTATTTACACACATTATTCAATAAAATGTACTACCGACAGTCGTGGCTACGCTGGCTAAAGCTCAGCATTAGGTCGTGGGGTCAAGCTTTCTGCTGACTCGGTAGACGCGTGGGTTCGAGCCCCACCGTCGGCCGTCCTTGAAATAGTTTTCCGTGGTTTCCCCCATTTTGAACACCAGGCAAATGCTGGGACGGTACCTTCTGACAGGCCACGGCCGCTTCCTACCACATCCTTGCCCAGTTTCATTCACCATCATTCATTTCATCTCTCAATAACTCCTCACATGAGGTTGGCGTCAGGAAGGGCATCCGGCCGTAAAAACATCGCCACAAAGATTTCCATCGCATCTCATCCTCGACCCCGTTGGAAAACGGGAATAATAAGGGGTAGACATACATTCAATAAAATGTACTGATTATGTGGGTCTACAATGAGCTTTATATCACTGGTAGAATTCATTTTATGACAAGAAATGTGTATAACTTTTATTAAAAAACAAGCTATTTTTTTTACAAAAATTACAGTTCTTTTCCTAATCAGCTGATCAGTCTGAAACTAGATCAGTGTACTGCCCAAGTTCCTATTTACAATTGATAAAAACTACAGCTTTCTATCTTGATAAGTTTCTCAGATAACGGGTAAAAAATACACAATACTTAACATTGTTAAATAGTTGCGCCACTGCTTAAAACAGCCATTATCATCATCATCATTAGATATTAAGGGGGAACATACAGCTTAAGGAGCCAAAACAATAACTACTTTAATTATTATTATTATTATTATTATTATTATTATTATTATTATTATTATAAATCTTTTACAACAATTATATACATTTCCGAGGAAACACAGTTTTAAATTTTCAAAATTCAAATCGAACTCTTTTTATCCATTTTACAAAATGTTTGCCTTGTTTTGTGCTGATCTTCATCGTCTGCCACATATCTCCCAAGCTTTTTGGAATTTTGACTTTACTTTTCTTAAAGTGGGTGTTAAACCTTCAACTCCAAAATGAATCTCCCTCATTTCCGTATTATTAATTGATTATGCGTTCATTCCTATTTTGAGCAAACTCAAAAATAGTTTTAACGTTTTATAGATGACTAATTAAATCCGCTGATATTTTAGTGAGATTCATTTTGTAGTTGAAGGTTTAACATTCACATTAAAAAAGAAAAATCCCAAAAATCGTGTAAATATGGGAAATATCAGGGAAACGGTTAAGATCAGCACAAAGCCACACCCAAATTTTGAAAATTGAATAAAAATAGTTACGATTTGAATTTGTAAAATGTTGAACGTTACTTCTAATAGGAAGATGTGTGTGTTTCTTTGTAAATTAATATAATTGGTGTGCAAGATTTATGGCAAACAAAGTTACCACATTGGAAAAATTAATTTTCAATATCTTGGTCAAGTCAGCAGTAATAATTTTCATTATCATCCTTATCAGTAGGGGCAGATAACCTCGATATTCCACTCCTTACAACAACAATCACCTTCAGAACCAAACGGGTGATCAATAATCTCCGCTGTCAATTTTTGTTAAGTTGTGTAAAAACCAACAGCTATATTTTAAGTTCCATTAATAATAACGTGCTAACTAACAGAATTCATTTTCAACACGAGCTAGAATATGTTACAAATAATGTTTCATCGGCGTACACACCATGTCATTATAGGCAGAGAGAGAAGGGCAAATTATTTTTTATTGAAACAGAGTTGGCAAGCCTGGCGGGGCAGCCCCGGGGAAGCGGGCCGTCACACGGAAATCAAGACTAATGCGGACACGAGTCTGCACTCGTGGCGCTCTCATGGGAACAGCCCGTGAGCGTGACGTCACAGGGTGACCACAAGTTCCAGCCACCTTGCACTTAGTGTCTACTAAAATAAAATGAGACGACTTCATTACGCCTTAAATGGAACTTAAACGACAGGAAGGGTGGTTCTGCTATGATCATCTGGAAACTTAAACACATAAAATTAATAATAATAATAATAATAATAATCTTTCCAGAAACTGAAGGTTTTATGTTTGCAATTCAAGACGAAGTTATCCCTCCAAGAAACTACCTCAAGTTCACTGTAAAGTATCCCGCTGTACAAGGTGATAAGTGCCGCTATTGTTGTCAAGAGTCAGAAACCAGCATATTACTCCTGCATGTAGCCTAGCTAATTCCTCCCAGTGGTTCTCGAGATTATCCGTTACATCCAAGAATTGGGGACTTCGATTTGTACTATGTAGCGATTTATTTATTTATTTATTTATTTATTTATTTATTGGCGTTGTTATGGCAACATGGCCAGTATGCAGGTTATCATACTGAATTCAGAACAACTATTAGGCAACCAAAAACTAAGTGTTAATGTTTGTGTACGTTTCTGTTCTCACAGAATTAGGTGAATTTGATCATTGTTTGAAGGGGCAGAACAGTAAGGTTATCTGCCCCTGCACAGAATTAATTTTATCTGATAATTATGTAGGCGGCCGTTATTCGTGGTCAGGACTGTGTAAATCTAATTCATTATTGTCACATTCCCACATGCATTGGGAAGATAAATTTATATATGTACCTAGTAATATATTATCCAGTTAACAGCTCCGTGTTTATGTTGCGTACATTATACAATGAATAGCATAATTATGTCATTTCATTTTCGAAGCGGTCATATCGAGTCGGTTGTTATAAACTGTTTAGTCTACAATCTCCGCGCGCATATAACCTACATATCCATCCGGTCCCCCTCTAGAACTCCTTCTTGAGGTTACGGATGGAGTTTTTAAAGTGCTTGTTGTTAAATCTTACTTTATAGTATATTAATTCGTAATCTATAATTATTTATTAGAAAGTCATTTTTGAAAGCCTTTGTCTGGAGCGTGGCGCTCTATGGAAGTGAAACTTGGACAGTAGATAATAGGATAATACTGTAGAATGATTTGAAATGTGGTGTTACAGGAGAATTATGAAGATCAGAAGGGTAGATAGAGTAACAAATGAAGAGGTATTAAGACAAGTGAGAGAGGAGAAATGTTTCTGACGACTACTCATGAAGAGAAGAGATAATAATAATAATAATAATAATAATAATAATAATAATATATTATGGCCTCGGGTGCCGGGTGCAAGCTTTTTTATTTGACACCCAAAGGGTTGCTTGCACGTCAAATTTCGTTGTTCCTTGAAGCACTATGAAAGTCAAGGAGGTTAGATATCTAAGCTCCTTGAACTTTATAGCGCTTTCTAGTAGAGATATGTGGAACTTTGTGTTGGAGGAAACTCCCGAGATTAATTTTGCCATTATGAACACGGCCTACTGAATTCAAATGGGTTCTTTGACATACCAACATCGTATGACATGGCGTCGTAATTTTTGCTGCCTTTCAAAAAAAAATCACTTACCACGGCCAGGAGCGAACCTGAAAGCTTCGGGTTAGTAGACCGACACGTTGACCACTCACCCACCGTGGCAAGCAGAGAAGAGATTGGTTGATAGGACACATACTAAGACACCCAGGAATAGCAAACTTAGTATTGGTATTTTGGGAGAGTCAGTGGCTGGCTGGCCCAATGCCCAATAAGCTGAGAGCGATCAAGTTAACTACTAGCGTGTGGCGGAGCTCTTTCCGGTCACGGAGGGAGTCCATCATTTTATGTAGGCTAAGGATAGGTCATGCAAGAATCACCCACTCGTACCTGATGAGAAGGGAAGACCCCCCACTTTGTGCCTGTAATGCCGTTTTCTCCATGGCCCACATTTTAACCGAGTATGTGGATCTTGCTGATCTACGAAGAAACCTTGGTTTGCAGATGACACTCAAAATTATATTAGCCGATGATGCGGTGGCTGCTGATCTCGTCATCCGCTTTATGAGTGAGAATGGGTTAGGACCAGCAATCTAAATTTTCCAGTGTATATTGACTCAAAGACTTGTTCTCTTTTGAATTCTGAATTTGTGTTTTCCCGTTTTTGTTTATTAACTTATTATAATTATTAGATTTTTTATTTATTAATTTTCTATCTTTTCATATTTAAGTGTCCACCTCTAAATTCTTAATTTTATTCTATATGTGTACTGCAGCACCTCAGCATATAAGGTGCGACCATTTCTGCTCTCGGCCACCGTGACGGTCCTCTATTTTTTAAAAACCATTTTTCTAGGAATTTAGGGAAAGTTTTGGAGGACGCAGCAACCTCTACTATGGATACGCCCCTGTAGCTGTTGTTACTAAGGTAAATCCGGTACAGACGCCGCATACACTGTAGCCATAGGTTCCCATTGTTGCAGTTAGATGGCAGTGTGTAAGGTATTTCGGTATCTAAGCAATAGGCACTGTCTGCTGATATGATAGGTTTACGAGTTGCTCGCATATTACGCAAATTATAGTCGATAACGTGAGGCGAGTGCATGTTTCCTCCTGAAAAAGTTTCTCCTTTTGTTCCTTCATTGTATTGCCTATTAAGTTGGTGTCAAAGGCTTAAATCAGCCGTTTTTGTACATAAGTCTAAACGGTTACTGTAGTAGATGGTTGCGGCTTCGGTGGCGTAGTTGGTAGCATGCTGAGCTTCTATGCCCAAGATAGCGGGTTCAAACCCGGCCGAAGCCGTCGGATTTTTTAAGAGCGTTAAAAATCCCTCAGTATGCCTTCCTTCGGAGGGGAAGTAAAGCCGGCGGTCCCATGTCATAGATTTATGGCATGTTAAAGATCTTTCCACTAATTACACCTGTGTGAAACTAAATTGGATAGGTTAAGAATGTAAACAACGCTCTTAGGTTGCTACGTTCGTTGCCAAGAGCCGACTGCGGTGGCGTCTAGTAGCTAAGTTCTGAACTAGGCCTAGTAGTCGTTGACGGTGGCGTTTGGCGGCAAAAGTAGGAACTATTTGAAAATTCAAAGTTGCAGTCTCTACTTGAATTAAAAAAAAACAGATACACACACTAATACAGTCATCACAATTAACACCGGTTATCAGACAGATTCTACACACACCCAAAGTACACGGGGCTACATGACCGCGTTGTCGCAGCCCCTAAACTAAGGAACCAACCAACCAACCGTAGTAGATGGTTAGCTCATTTTCGGCCATGTTAGCCTTGAAGTACGACAACAGGAAGGTGCAGCTAGAGATTGATATCACATTTTATGAGTGATCTGGAAATATTTAAACTATTCAGAACATTCTATTCGAGTATTTTATTATCTCATAATTTATTTCATTGTTAACATACAATTATATTATTTTTAAAAATAAAAATTTATGGCATGCCTGTTGTTTGTTTGAGTCTTCAGTATTTTGAATGGTTTGATGCAGCTTTCCATGCCTCCCTGTCCTGAGCTAATCGTTTCACATCTACATAGCTACCACACCCTACGTCCGAGGCAATCTGTTTAACATATTATAACCTTGGTCTACCCCTACATTTCTTGTCCTCGACCATTCCTTCCATAACTAAGCTTGCTATTCCTGGGTGTCTTAGTGTGTGTCCTACCAACCTATCTCTTCTCTTCATTAGCAGTCACCAGAAACATCTCTCCTCTCCCACTAGTCTTAATACCTCTTCGTTTGTAACCCTATCTACCCATCTGATCACCATTCTCCTGTAACACCACATTTCAAACGCTTCAATTCTCCTCTTTTCTGCTGCACCAATAGTCCAAGTTTCACTTCCATAGAGCGCCACGCTCCAGACAAAGGCCTTCAAAAATGATTTACTAACACCTAAATCTATATTCGATGTCAACAGATTCCTTTTCTGTAGAAATTCTTTCCTTGCCTGAGCTAACCTACTTTTATATCCTCTTTGCTTCGTCCATCACTGGTTATTTTGCTTCCTAAGTAACAGAAGTCTCCTACTTTCTTTAGTTTTTTACCCGCCAATTTGATGTCCATAGAGGATTCTGATTTATTTCGGCTGCATTCCAATATTTTTGTTCTACGTTTAGCCTATTCATTTTCATCATGAATTCTTTCCACAAGACGCAGTCCATACCATTCAAAAACTCATTCTAATCCTCAGGCATGTCGGCCGAGATGACTATGTCATCGGCAAATCTCAGAGTTGAAATTATTTCTCCTTGAATCTTCACTCCCACTTTAAATTTTTCTACAATTTCCTTCATTGCTTGGTAAATGTAAAGATTGAAAAGTATGGGTGATAAGTTGCAGCCTCTCCTTACACCTTTCGGAATACCTGCTTCTCTTGCCGACTCAGTACAAAAGTAAGGGCACAGTCAAAGGAGCTCAGTGGGCAGAAGAAAATTTAAGAGAACTTGTACAAAGGCTGAAAACAAAGGAAATACTATTCAGGAAGGCAATGGAAATCAGACACGAACATCGAAGAATGGATTCCGGAAATCTGGAATAAGGCATAATCGATCCATATGTGTTTGTTAAATGACGCCTGTATAAACACATAGCCTATAACACATGAGAGCTGTCTTGTCAAAAACTCAAAACATTTAATCTTTAACAAGGGTATCACAACAACCAAAACCTCGTCATGACATAGTTAATGTGCTCAACTTCTAAAGTTAACTAAACATACACTGTCAGAACAAAGGTTCACACATTAACTTTTAAACGAAACAAAATTCCTACAACAATGGAAGATATTTCTTGATGAAATACGTTTATACTGTGATATTAGAACACTAAAAGGAAATTCTTATGCCAACAGGCATAAATGATCTTGAAGCAATGCTAAAGCAGGCTAAAACTGGTACATTTATAGAGTGAATTAAAATAAAAATTAATTTGCATTGACGAGGTGGAGTATTTTCAAGAGATAAATTCTATTTTTCAAAATATAATTGTCTTGTAGTATATTCTAATACTCAATTGTTGTAGAGTTGAAGAAATTAGCATAACTTTGATTTTGTTATTAAATATTTTACTTGCGGCATCTCTCCCGAGCTATACCGGGTTCCAGGAAGAGACGCTTCTGATGCAACAATGTCCTTGTTCCTTTATTTTCAATTACTAATGCTTTACTCATCTGTGATCTATTGCTAACATTTTCAAATTATGCTCTATTACTTTGCAACAATTATTGTCCACCCTTTAAAGGACAGTGGTCTATATACAGTATTAACCACCTGCTATAAAAAAGAGTTTGTAGGCTTTTATCAAAGGTGCTAATAGTTGAATCTTTCAGCCTAATTACAACAGAATTTCTTGTAGATGTAATATTACTCATAAGCAAATATTATATCTGTCTAGTTTTATGGTGTTGGATAAAATTTCAACTAGTAAATATAATCAAACATATTAAAATTAAACAATAAAATAAAACATAAATACACAAATTAAATAAAACACACTACCAATTAAAATAAAATTAAGATTATAAAATTAAAAAGTAAAAATCATAAAATAAAAACTAATAAATACATAGATAATTTTTAAATTTATTTAAAAAATAATTTTGAATATTAAAAATAAAAATAAAGAAAGTCCTCTCGGCACGCCGGAAGGCGGAGGTATATTTCATCGGACAAACTTGGGGATAGGCGAAAATAGGCAGAATATGAAGGTTTTCGTAGAAGGATCAGACCTCTTTTGTTGTGAGAAAGTATTTTATAATTGGAGCTTAATTCACTTTTTTTTCGTCATTTTATGCTTATTTTAAACATTTTACTGTCTTATGCGGACGGTAAACTTCTTGTCATTTGGGATCCATTTTTGTACTTGTGGTCACACTGTCCTTAGGCCTATGCAAGGTTTCGACACTGATGTGTAACTATGTAACGGTCTGTTACTTCTTCACGCAAAATTTTATCTCCCGCAGAGATTTTGGTTGGTTCCTCAGTTTCGGGGCTGCGCTGCGACAACGTGGTCATGTAACCCCGTGTACTTTGGGTGAATGTTGAATCTGTCTGACAAACGGTGTGAACTGTGGTGGCTGTATTAGTCTGTAATTCAGGTAAGGACTGCAGACGGTCAATTTCAAGCAGTAGTTCCTAATGTTGCTACCAAATATACCGTCAACGACACCTAGATGTGAACTTGGTTACTAGATGCCACCGCAACCAGGAACTCGCAACGAACGTTGGAACTTCCCCTCCAAAGGAAAGCATACAGTGGGATTTTTAGCGCTCTTTGGAAATTCTACGACTTCGGCCGACTTTGAACCCGCGACCTTGGGCATAGAAGTTCAGCATGCTACCATTACGTCACCGAAGCCGCTTCAGACTTAGTCAGGTAGAAAACTGAATGTGATCTCGTGCAAGTGCGTTGTCATGGCAACGTCTGATGGCTCATCCCTCATTAATTTAGTAGCGTTGTCATGGCAACCTCTGATAGCTCTTGGCATTTTCTTATAATTCCGAAATCATTTTTCTCATCCCTTGGCGTAATCAAAAATCATATCAAAAATTCTTTCAGACAAAAGTTTTAGGTAATTATTAGGGGAATATTGTCCATTTTGTAGGATTTTGATATTGTGCCTCTTAAGAGAGATATGATTAATGTCTCCCGAAAAACCCACTTTTTCCCACCCCCTTGGTCAATGGTTGGTGCTATCAAAAACCTTTTGAAACATAAATTTTTGGTCCTTATCCGACACATAGTATGAACTTTTAATGGATTCGATATTTCAAATATTAAGAGAGTTATAGCGGCATTTCATTTTTTGGAAAAAATCCCCCCACCTTAACCCCCGTCGACCGATTGTGCCCTTTAACTAACTCGACCGAGATTTTATAGGGATACATATTATGTAAAAATTTCAAAGTGATTGGTACAAAAATGCGGTAGTTATCGTGTCCACAAGAAAGTGATATATATATAGATACATATATACATAAATTATATATAAACTTTTGAACTGACGGTGGTTTTGGGGTGTAGGGGATGTGAAACGCGAAGATATGTCGAAATTTTCCGGAAGTCGAAACATGGTACCCATTGCAATAGTTAGCTTTCTAATGAAATCTACCTAAAAATGAAAATTTAAAAAAGTAAAAATTAGAAAAACAAGAAGTTCCGTGACGAACTAAAGAGCCTACTTTTCTTAAAATTTAAGATTCATGCCAATGATTAATCTATATGGATCTATCTAGAATAACGACGAAATTAAGTTGGTAATATCGAAATTTCTAATTAGTTCAAAATACTGTATACCTGGCATAATGTAGCCTAATAGAGAACTACAGTTGGCAGCCCTGGTGACTGAATATATTCTTAGTTCTATCTCTTAAGGTACAGAATACAAAATTTAGTTAAGTCCAATGGATAGCATAGACGTTACATGCAGTTAAACATTGGGTCTAACAGCACGCGTAAAATCATGTTGGCAACAATGACATACATTTATTGGTCAGAAATAATCTGAAATAATATGATCTATTGTTGTGTCAATTTTGAAAGAAATCCGTTAGTTAGTATAGAAGTTACATGCATTTTAAAATTGAACCTATCAGCAGGCTTCGAATCATGTTGGCAGCACTGGCGTAGGCCTATATTAGTTACTCCAAATTAACCTACAATGCCAGGTACTATACGTGTGCATAGTTTAAAGCTGTCGGCTTGCCTACTTTCTGATATATGGGTATTTGGATAAAAAACATTGAGAGCATTTATTATCAGTTGGCAACCCTGGTGGCTCTTAAGAATACGCTCAGTCATATCTGTTTATGTACACATAGTACATACGAAATTTGGTTGAAATCCAAATGATAGTGTAGAAGTTATATGCATTTAAAATTTGGATCTATCAGCAGGCTTATAATCATTTTTGGCAACACTGCCATATATGGGCTCCTGGAAATTAAACTGCAATATTACTATCTATACGTGTTCCAAATTTGAAATAGCTCCCATTCATACCTTCCAAGATATCCATCATGGAGCTCAAATTTCAATTGCTATTTTTCAGCAGTTGGTAGCGCTGACATCATTTTCAAATATGGCCGTGATATATTCAGACATAGATCTTTACTCCTACCAAATTTTGTTCCGATTGCTGCAGCCATTTAGGAGTTGATAGGGGGGGGGGGGACACACACAGCCAGCCAGACAGACAGACAGAGAGACAGAAGGACCGACAGACAGACAGGCAGAAGGACAGACAGACACACATTTGCCCGATCTCATAAGTCTACTTTTTCCTCATTTTTGCAAAATGTGAAAAGTAGGCTAAAAATAATCTGCCCTATAAAGGGTTAAAGGAATTCTACTGAGATATAACAAAAGTTATAAAAAGCGCGGCAACACTACCGGATTTACCTTATTATTCAAATTAAAATTACATTTACTTAGAGGACGTTGTTGGAACTGGAGTAAGATCGAGTTTTGACGGATATGGACTGTGACAGCAGGGCTGCCCGTGCTGTCCAACTGACAGTCCATTACGCTGTTGATCGATTGTTGCTAATAACTTGCAGCATCATGATGAACCGTAGCGTTGTAACAACATCACGTGGAACACAGAGTGGAGTATATATGTCTTCCCCGTATTATCCCTGTATCTGAGGGGTGAGCGTGAGTTATTTTCACCAGCTATATGGCCTCTTGATAACATTATGTTAAATTCGAACTTCGATATCTCAAATCATTAGGGGATGTCAAAAAATATTCGACTTATCTTAAATTTGAGTTATGGATATTCGTATGAGAAATGAGAACATTAACAACAAAGATTCGTATAGTACGGGCTATGGTTTTTCCAGTTGTGATGTACGGATGTGAGACCTGGACCATAAGAAAAACTAAACGCCGTAGAATAGATTCCTTCGAATTATGGTGTTGGAGAAAAGTTCTTCGAGTTCCATGGACTGTGAAGAGAACAAATAAGTCAGTTTACAGCAAATTAAACCAGAGTGTTCCTTGGAGGGCTTAATCATGAAACAAAAACTGAGCTACTTTGGACACATCATGAGAAGGCATAATTCATTAGAGAAGACCTTAATGCTGGAAAAGATAGAAGGCACAAGGAGAGGATGGAGACAAAGAATGAGATGGATGGATGGCATTACAGAAGTACTAAATTCTAGCTTCGAAAATCTTCGAGAGGCAGTGCAGGACAGAAGAAATCGGCGTAGTTTAGTATTACCCTTTCACGAATTGATTGCCGGCGGTCGAGATAGGAACTATTCTCTGCTTACTTGTGTCACACGTAACTCTGCTTCGTTGACAAGTACAGTTGCGCGAGTAGGATATGACTCAGCTACAGTAGCTGTCCGTGGTGACAAGACGCTTATCTGCGCCTCTAAGACAGGTAGCGCACGCAATGCTGCTTGACTTATGTGCGACTTGCACTGTGTCATCATTGTGTCCTCCTCTTTACCCCGTGGGGCTCCTGCTGCATTAATCAACAAACGGTGGCGCAGCCAGGCTCAGCGGCAATCAAATGTTAAACGGGTAATACATGGAGTCACGGAGAGTTGGAATCGACTAAACGAATAAAGAGAGAGAAGAGAGAATGAGAAATGATAAACATTTGTGATATACTGGTCACAAAATATGCAGGCTTACAACATAGTTGTTTATATTTATGTAATAACAAGTAGTTCTGTGAAGACCTAAATAGCCTATTTTCATATATCCTACTGGTCTTTTCCATTAAAACTCTCCCGCCTATTGAAAATTATTTTCCATGTGATATACTAAATAGCTTTTGGTACACGACCTGTGTCTTCACCAACACCTTTACAATGAGAAGTTATGAGCTAGAATATAAAGCTTACAATATCGGTGATTAAGACTCCTCCCAAGAGATGGCATCTTTCTGTAACCGTGAATTAATTTTTAGAAATGTTAAATGCAAAGCTTCTATGATTTACGAAAAGTAAGCTACAGAATCGAGTGCATTCGATAAGGATAGATATCAATGCCCAGTAAGCGAATCATCTTTACAATCGCCTGAATAAGATACGAGAATTTAAAAAAATGAGATTTTAAAATTTCGAGCTGATGCATCTTGAATTTTTGTTAAAGCTTAAGTCTTTAAGAAAATGTATGTTTTTTCATGTTTCATGCATAAATATGCTCAGAAAATGGACCAGGGCGTACGTGACTAATCACAATGCAAAACTTTAAACTTAATGTACGGTACTCAAGAACTAAGAATTGTGTTTTCAAACATCAATAAGTGAAGTTCTAATTCACCTCAACAAGGTCTCAAATTATAGATCATTAAATTAAGAATGTTCTGTAGCCTACTAAAGCTTAGAAAAATATATCCTCATTCAAAAACTAAATTATGAACAAAGGCAAAAAATATGTTGAAATACTGCATTTTTGAAATAATATGTGTTATTTCTTGGTATAATAGTGATAAACTAATACATTTAGCAGGGGACATCACAAATACTAATGTTAATAGTTACTGGTATGTGAAAAAACAATTGAAATACATTCATTGTGGTAGTTGCTTGGTAATCTCAAAAAATGCAATTTTTTAACAAATAAATATTTTTGGACTCTCCTTCAATTGTAAATTGACCATTCGAATGAAAAACTGCATTTATTTACATTCTAGTTAACCACTAAAAAACTCAAAAAGTTTAATAATAATAATATTATAGAAATATTCTTAAAACGTATTTGAATACCTTAATATTACTTCTCTAGTAACAGTTTCCAACGACTTTAAACATAACCTCTACACGATCCAATTCGTTAGAGAGTTCATGGAAATCAAGATACTACATTTATATATTGCATAACACCTTTATACCTTTCTCTGGATTGAATACCAAAATATATTTCCTAATTTTAAAATTGTAAGGACGTCTTCAAAGTAATGTCAAGTTATATCGTTATTCTTGTCATCAAATACCATATGCAGTGTTAAGATAAGTAACCAAGCTGACGAAGGCCCCACTGAAGGGCCAAATACCGTACATGTCTCATCAATAAAGAAGATAACATTTTTCCTATTAACAGATGACAAAGCAATATTTATTTAGTACTTATATTACAGTATTTACCACACCTGTAGTTCTTGACCTCAATCCTTCCTACCTTCTCTTGGGTGCCTAAGTATGTGTTCTACCAATCTATCTCTTCTCTTCATTAGCACTCGCCAGAAAAAATCTCCTCTCCAACTTGTCTTAATACATCATCATTTGTTACTCTTATTTACCTATCTAATCTTCATCAATCTGCTGTAACACCACATCTCATTTTTACTGATGCACCAAGCTACTGGGAGAGCTTTACTTCCATACAGTGCCAAGTCCCAGACAAAGAACATTTTCTTTCTTGTAGACAATATTTCCTTGCCTGTGAGCACCTACCTTTTGTATAATTTCTCTGACTTTCCTCGTTAACGAGCGGCGACTCAATAGCACGCACCGGCAATAACCATTGTTCACTGTTGACCAATAGCATGCTTCGTCTAACTCTCCACGTGGACTACAGAGCCTGATCCTGACGGCCTGCTCGCGTGTCAGGTTTTCAGTGTTGCACAGCTGCACGTAGTTCTGTCCTGTCTCACTGCTTGCTCTCCGTGTATACGGTGGATTTATTTAGCGTATGGCACATTAAAACATTAAATTATCACATACATGAAATTTGACACAAATTCCAGCTATTAAAGACAACTATCTACATAAATCTGTATACAAATATTCGATTTCATATTTAATAGGAATTTTTGTAGAACTTGACATTTCGATCTACTTATGCCTTCTATGGTTCTTAGCTGGAAAATACTGAGAAGGGCTATTTGTATTCACGTTTTGTGACATCAAGCAATAATTTAAGCCAGGAAATCACTGGGATTATCGGGCTGCCTAAACTCCTTGGTGTAGATGTTTCCCACGGAGTGACCGTTCATGAGCACCACCCAGGGGACACGTGTAGCTTAAGGAATGCTACGGACGCGAACGGTGGAGAGTTGACAACACTGTGCTTCGAGCTGGGAAAGCCTTGATTCCCAGAAGACATGGAACGTAGTCTAAGCAAATCCACTCAGCTAAGTTTCAATGGCAGGCCGCTCATTAACGCGGGAAAGTGAGAGAACTATATCTTGTTTGCATCGTCCATCACTGCATAATCAAAGCTGGTGTTGTTAAAACGTTACCCTACTCATTCTGTATGGTTTTGGTTCTTGGTTCGAGTACTACACAAGAAAGAAAGAAAGAAAGAAAGAAAGAAAGAAAGAAAGAAAGAATGTAAAACTCAGCAATTTTTCTAGGTTTGTGTCTTGTCTGGTGTGGGGTTTCACCTAGGACACCAAGCTGGCTCATCAGCGGGCTCTTGGTGTCCCCGCCCGGACCCTCACAGGAGTAGCGAACTGCACGCTACCTCCCTTTTTATGAAGCACACCTGCTCCTCTTCACTGCGTGAACTAAAAGTTCAAGCAGTCATAACCTCCCTATGAAGGCTTCTAAACAGATGGTATATTGGCTTTCGTGGCCAGTGAATTAAAACTCAGCAATTTTTCTAAGTTTGTACCGTGCGAGTGGGGACACCGAGAGCCCGCTGATGAGCCAGCTTGGTGTCCTATGTGAAACCCCACACCAGACACGGCACAAACCTAGAACAAATGCTGAGTTTTAATTCACTGGCCGTGAAAGCCAATACACCATCTTTTTGGAAGCTTCATAGGTAGGTTATGGCTGCTTGAGCTTTTAGTCCTCGCAGTAAAGAGGCGCAGGTGCGTTTCATAAAAAGGGAGGTAGCGCACTACTATAGTTCACTACTCCTGTAGGGGTCCGGGCGGGGACACCAAGAGCCCCCACACAAGACACAGCACAAACCTAGAAAAATGCTGATTGTTTTAATTCACTGGCCGTGAAAGCCAATATAACATCTTTTTAAAGAATGTAAAGCTGTGAACTTATAAAGAGCGCTCTCATTCTTTGTCTGTACGGCCGTATTCTCTCTACGGATATGAGTGGGCGGGAGGGTTTGCTGATTTTAATGTTGGATAGTGACAGAAAGATGTTTAAATCCCATTGACATGTTAAACGAACCAGTGTCCTACACACTCATGGAGGTGTATAAAGTTCACAGCGGGGAGCGTTCTGCTCCAAGCAATCACCTCGTGTCCCCCGCACAGTGTCTGCTCTTCACAGCCGTCTGTCTCGTAACACACTTTACTGCATGCTTTTATTTCTTTACGAGGTCTTGTTATACAGACCAGTATAGCTCAGCATGGTAACGCGCTAGGCCATGGGGCCACGCTATCCTATCCGGATCCAAGAGATATGAGATTTCCTCGACTCGGAAGTCCCTTAGAATGTACACCAATTCGAAATTCGAATAAATAATTCGAAGCTTTTAGCTCTCACAGCAAAGAAGCGCAGGTGCGCTCCATAAAAAGGGAGGTAGCGCGCAGTTCGCTACTCCTGTGGGGTCTGGGCACGGACATCAAGAGCCCACCGATGAGCCAGCTTGCTGTTCCTAGGTGAAACCCCACACAAGATACGGCACAAACTTTGAAAAATTGCTGAGTTTGAATTTGAAGAATTGTTCGAAGTAGCCTATTCGAATATTCAAAAGTTCGAACAATGCGGGTATCCGAATATTTCGTTTCTTCGGAGTAATCGATTATTTGGAATAGTCGATTGTCAAAAGAAATTGAACAGTTAAAATATACACTTAAAAAAATTCCATCGAGCGGCGGTGGTACAAAACTTCCTCCAGGAGTCCGCCATTACACGAATGGAATGGCCTGCGTTACCGCCGGACATGAACTCGATCGAACATGTCTGGGATATGCTGAAACGTGCTATTGCTCAGCCTCTACGACCTCCCATAACCCACCAAGAGATCATTGAGGCCGCCGTCAAAGAGTGGGATCGCCTGCCTCAAGAGGACCTGAACACCTTGGTCTGTGGTATGACACGGTGTGTTAAAACCCTGCTAGATGCCTGTGGTGGCCATGTTCCTTAATGAAACGTCACAGGATGGCAAGATTACAATACATATCAATCCCTGTTTTACAGGGACTGTAATTTCGAATTTCTTTTTCAAATTGTAATTTTTCTTTTCACACATGAATAAAGTCTGCTTGTTATTTTGTAATAACCTCACCCACAATCCCACATACGCTCTGCATGATGGCAAACAAGTGTTGTGCAAAACATTTTTGATGTGTATAGTTGAATTAGTTTTAAAAAAATGGAGCAATTTGTGTAAAGAAATACGTTCATTGGACGAGGGTTGGCTTCAATGATGCTGTTATCACCTTTAAGGACGGAAATGCTGAGAGAATAAAGCTTCTGAAGCATTTGTGTTGACCGACTGGAAAGCGTTCTTTAATAGAACTAGGCAACACTAAAAATGGCTTCCATCACTTCAAATTTCTAAATCTTTCAATCGGATATTTATTTAGCCTCTATTTATTTATTTATTTATTTATATGCTCGTATATATAATTCGTTGGGGCCATCTAAGACCACGTTAAGTCTTGCTACACTTGGCAATTTGCTTCGGTTTCCTCTGAGCCCAGAATTCTCTCATTCTCTGTGAGTGGGCCATCTTACGCTCCGCTGTCCAGGTGGTACCTTGTCTTCCTTTCGAATTCGGTGTCTGATCTCGGGTTAGCCCATTAGTCAGTATATGTTTGTGGAAGAGATCTCCATTGGAGACGTCGTCAGGTTTTAGATGCAGCATTTTGAGATCGTCTCTGGTATTCATAAACCAGGGCATTGTAATTTTGGGGTTGGAGTAAAATAAAATGAAAAATCTGTTCAGTCAGCCTGTTTCCGTCCATTCGTTTGAGAAGACCGTAATACCGTGCCCGCCTTTTACGGATCGTTTCTGTAATTTTCTCTATTTCACTGTAGACTTATTTGCTGGATTTTTTATAATGGATATCATTCTTGTAATTTGATCCCATTATACTTCTGACGACTTTGTGCTCTTTTTACTCCAATTCTTCGAGGAGTCCGTTATTTGCACTTAGGGAGTGGGTTTCGGCTGCATACATAAATACTGGCTTCAGAACAGTTTCATAATGACGTACTTTAGTATTTTTGGGCGGTCATTTTTTGTTGTAGATTGAGCGCGGCGTTTGATAGGCTATTTCGAGTTTGCGTACTCGTTCCTTGAGTGCATCTTATTTATTTATTATTTATTTATTTATCATGCGGGGGAAAATTGACATACTTTCGACGAAATTGTGCGCTTAATAGTCTATATTTTATATCTAGACAGCACACCATATCTTTCAAGTGACCCGACTTCTGTTTAGGTTAAGGTGGTAACCTTATCCAAGCCCCTCAGCTGAACAACAAATTCTTCTTGCTATCCCCACTTGCAGGCTATTCGTTTCTACCCTGTCCAGCATTGATCGAGTGGCACACTGCGATCATACCACTATTCGCACTTAGCCTTGTTGTATATGGGCATCCTCAATCTCTCGACAGATGGCAGTGGGGATGAAGAACCTGTCACACAATTCTATTGGGAATTAACCCCCAATCTCACCCCTTGTGACATTCTTCCCTCCTTACATACTCTCGCTGTCAAGTCAAGAGAATAGAATTTAATGTTCAGTAATGTGTAAAATGGAAATGATAAACGGCACAAGAAGAGTATGTTTACAGAATAATAATGGAATATATACCTTAATAATCACATAGTAGACTGCCCACAGCGGAACGTGGGGTAGTGATCACAGATTCACAACTGACAAGGGAATATCGCCAGGTAGAAAGATATTGTAGAGAGACATTTGGAAATAGGTGTGACGAAGTTATTATTTCATATTTTCCAAAGTTCTCTCTACAATATCTCTCTACATCAACTATCATTTATAACCTAACTTATTCAGCATATATTTTTTAACATACACATCTCTTCAGTTCAACGCTGTTTTATCAAGACTTTTTATGCTTTATTAACAAGTTTTCTTTGTAATAGATCTGGTTTTTGAAATTTTACTCTGTGAGCTTTTGGAACAAGAATATTTATAGTATCCTCTATTATGACAAAAATTTCATTAAGTTGTATGTTACTGCACAGTTACTTATCCTATACCACGCTGAAGAAGGTCACAATATGACCAAAACCTGTACGGTTTATATATGTATGTAAGTTACTAAATATTGACTTTAGGTAATAAATAGTTAATTAAAATTAATACGTCAATAAAGAATTGGGATATCATGGTCATTTTATGTCATTTTATAAACAAAGTTACTTAAACGGACTAGAGTTTGAAAATCACCTCTGACATCCTTGGTTTTATTTGATTTGAATAATTAGCATATTTAAGGACAGCAAATATTGCCAAAAAATGTGATCACAGTTCTAGGTGATCATTTGATGACGTATCATTATGTAAAATATTTACAATTTTGTTGCAATCAGATTTACTAACGATTAGGCATTAACTTTAAGCTTTGCGCAGTCAACCTTTACCACATTTTATACATAAAAAACTTTACGAGCCTCACAGTAGTCGCATATAATGTGTAACATCTGACATAGAAGAAACCTCACTTGAAATTGTTGATACACCGGTATTTTATAATATTATTGGCACAAATATTAATCTATTGTAAAAAGAGTGTTTTACAGATATTGCAGTTTATAATACGGAACTCATTTTATTAGATGATTTGTAGCTTCCACCAGCACTATCTTAAATAAAGAATACGATATGGATCAACTAGATTAATAGGCGCGACACCCCTCGTAGCCTTAAAATCCTTATAAATAGGCCAATTTGCGAGTAAATGCAATGTGCCCAGCAGTAGATCATGAAAGGCTTGCCCAGTTCCCGGACCTCTTGATTCACTGACCAACACGTAATTTCAAATGGATTTTGTTAAAATGAGTCATATTGATATGATTAGCAGCAGAGTATCAAGAAGGCAGTGCGAGAGTAGAAATATCAAGTAGGCAGTGAAGAAAAAAAAGACAGTCTTGGAATTATTACGGTATGTATTATTAATGTGTAAATAAAAAAGATTGTTGTGTGTTGATGAATGTCCAGGAGGGATACGATCCAGCTGGCAGTGCGTCTTACACACTTCCGTCCGATCCACTTCCGTCCCATTTTTCAAAATCACTCCCACAAAAATATCCAGCAACCGAGTGGAAAGATGTTACACATCAAACACCTATTTGAAAACCTATTCTAACTATTAAATACCTAAAAAAGAGCTATTTTATTTGCACTTGCACCAGGAGCACACATCACATAGGAATACGGGGAGGGAGAACAGCCCAGCGAGATAACAGACCCTCACACACAGGAACCTCCAATCAGTCGAGTGCAGTAAGTGTCCAAGTGAACTGCTCAACAGGACCGCGCATGACCTTAACCAGATAAGTAGCCTGTACGATACGGTACAATCTGAATTGACCATTTACAACAACCACATATTCACTCCTAACAGGCAAATTCCGGAGGTCATTCACCACTTCCAGTATCTCAACAAAGTAACAAATACTGACGAATTGCATTACCAATACTGCAACTAAATAAGTGTATATATTGTAAATATTTTCACCGATATTTTCAGACATAGATAGTGTAATGGATCTGACGATCGCTTGACGATCGAAACTGGTCATCCAAGTGTATTTATTAATCTCATGTAATTTTTTTCAGTATTAAGGCCCGAGATTACTCCCAGATGGAACCTACCGTTTGAAATCTAATTCTGACCTGTATCGACAGTTAGAATCAGCCAATACCAGTATGCGACGTAGGAGGCTAAAGTTCTACGGGCACCTACAACGAATGAACAGCAACAGGCTTACCAAGAAGATCTTCTCCTTGGTTAAAAGCTACAAGACAGGAATCCTGTGGCTTAATGAAGTACTAAAGGACTTGGATTCGGCTGGAATTTCTGACCTTGATGTAGAAGATCGTTCTAAATTTTGTGCTATGGTAGAAACTTGGACCCCACCACCTAGAGTGTCTAAATGTCGGAAGCCCCTTTCGCAGGAGAGAAAGGAGAAATTATCAGCAGGGCTCAAGAGATATTGAGAACGGAAAAGATCATCGAAGAACTAGTCATAAGCGCTCCGAAGTGGGCTTAAATCTATAATAATAATGACCCATCTCAATTGGGTACAATCATGTTGACCAACTGAAAATCACCATCTCTTGTTTACTAAGGCAACACTGAAAAATGGCTTCAAACACCATAGCTATTTTATTTTATGACAATTTTAAAAACCTAAAAACCCGGTCCCTGTTAATCACATGTTTCAGATTTTTTTTGTCACATATTCCAGTAATTGGTATTATTTTGTGTCGACCGACTGAAAGCTATAATATCAATCGTTAATAAGACAACACTGAAGAATGGCTTCGAAGCTCCCTTTACTTAAGTTAGGAATCTTCCCCCCATTAGCTTGGAGTTAATTGGGAAAATAAGGGAGACCATTTCTAGGATGGTTGAGATGGGAATCAAATCTACCTCTTCACAGTTTTGCCTCACGAGGATGTGTTCCACCCCTAAGGCCAGATTTAATTTTCTTGTCATATATGGGAATTCAACTCGGACTTCCGGAACGACAGCCAATAATGCTAGCCACTACACCACGAGATAGACGCGGGGATTATAAGACTCGAACCGTAAAATTAACATCTGATTGAATACACTGGTCTACAAAAAACAAAACGTTTTTCAGTTACAAAAACCAAACAAGGTGTTTCTGTAAGATAATTTGTCCCTGAATCCAGATCTAATCTCAGAGTTTATGTATAGGCCTCAGTTTCCTTGTTATAATGGATTTCATGAATGCTTGCGTCAGCCTTTGAGTTATATGTATCTGGCAAAATGAGAACAAGAAAATCAGTGTTAGTACACATATTAAATGAGCTACATTAGAGTAAAGAAAAGTGAATTAACATACCTAAACTAGTTTTTTCCTGATTTCCGACGATACTCATCCGCCTCATGACTCATCTGCCTCATTCGTACCCTGGCGATAGATTTTGGAGTTGGGGATAAAGAATGGACGTCCTTGTAAATAAATTTCGATTGTTTTCCAACAATTAGATCCGCATAGGAAATCCGAAAGCAGATTGATTAAGCAATGTCAACGTAACCAACAATGCAGCATCTTCAAGGTGTTTAAAGATAGAGGGTATGATATTACAAAACGTGACAGTCAGTCTGAAAGACTAGACTTTGAATCATTTTAAATGCTACAAATGCTGAAAAATGCTAGAAAGCCTGGAGGCTTCTCACTTCGCTCGAAGCCAAAGACTCTTGACATGTTAGAAAATTATCTGCATAATACGTATCTTGCATATATTGTTTCAAATTACTCGCCTACGGCAAGTGCAAACCAAGGGCAAAGCAAGGTCAAGCGCATGGGATGCCGCACGCTCTCCAGAGAGCGCGGAGACGTCCCCCTTCCATCCAATCTAAAAAGACTTACAGTATAGTGGGCGATGTATTGACGATAGAGATATACTTTCGCTGAATTTTTGGAGAACTTTTCATGCTGACCAATTCTTACGCTCATAGTATATTGATATTTTTAACAGTTTGCCCAGCGTAAGCTTACGAGGCGCACGCACGCCAAGTTTGTTTTCGAATTTTTCACTGAAATCGTTACTGCTTGGCTTCCTTTTATTATACATGAATTATTTTCTACAGAAACCATCCTCGAGATATCCTTTACAGAAAGGCGAAAACCGCAACAAAATCTATCCAGTGGTCCTCGAGATTACCCGTGAAATCCAAGAATCGGTGATTTTTGTTTTATACTAACGAAGTAGAGATTGTCGGGGAACACATGCACCAAGCGGTACTATGACGTCACTCACCTCAGAGCATCTGGGTACATTTCGTCCTGTCACCGTAACGTAACGCCAGACCCCAGCGTAACGACGAAGTCGACAAGATCATTTAAAATGATAAAAAATCCTCTCGGCACGCCGGAAGGCGGAGGTAGATTTCACCGGGCAAACTACGGAATAGGCTATATTAGGCAAAATATGCAGGTTTTCGTAGGAGGATCAGACCTCATTTATTGCAAGAAAGTATTTTACAATTGGAGGTTAATTAATTTTTTTTTCGTTTTTGTATGCATATTTTTATCACTTTATTGTCTTACGGGGATGTTAACCTTCTTGTCATTTGGGGTTCATTTTTAGCCTATTTTCAATTTTGAAAAAATAGGCTTATGAGATCACCTTTTGTCCGTGTGTCTGTGTGTGCGTGTGTGAGGTGTATGTGTGTGTCCCCCTAATAACTTCTATACTGCTGGAGGGATTTCAATGAAACTCCGTAAGTTCATAGCACTACTTCGGGCGACCCCGACTGTGCCCTTCAAATTTTGTTACGTCTTACCAATCCAACATGGTGGCTGTGCGAAGTATTTCACCAGCATTCAATATCTCCGAAACTATTACCGATATCACCCTGGAGTTTTTACGGTGATAAAGGGAACTACTAGAAGTTCACCTATGTGACTATTGAAAAACTGGTAACTACAAAACCAGCATGGCGGTCACGCGAATTTGCGACTTTTAAATAGACGTTTCTCGCGATTGAACCAACCAAACGCAATAAAACTTGGTACAGTATATGTTTATACACATTGTAATGCACCGACATCAAACTTCGTTCAATTGTTTACATAACCACAAGATGGCGGATGTGCGAAATATTTCACCGGCATTCTATATCTCTGAAACTATTGGCGGTATCACCCTAAAATTTTGTACGGAGATAAAGGGCACTTCTGGAAGTTCATCTATAAGACTTTAAAAAACCGCTAATAGTTTCAGAGATATAGAATGCCGGTGAAATATTTCGCACATACGCCATCTTGTGGTTATGCAAACAATTGAACGAAGTTAGATGTCGCTGCATTACAATGTGTATAAAAATATACTGTACCAAGTTTTATTGCGTTTGGTTGGTTAAATCGCGAGAAACGTCTATTTAAAAGTCGCAAATTCGCGTGGCCGCCATGTTGGTTTTGTAGTTCCCAGTTTTTCAAAAGTCACATAGGTGAACTTCTAGTAGTTCCCTTTATCACCGTAAAGAAATCCAGGCTGATATCGGGAATAGTTTCGGAGATATTGAATGCTGGTAAAATATTTCGCACAGCCGCCATGTTGGATTGGTGAGACGTAACAAAATTTCAAGGGCACGGTCGGGGTCGTTCGGAATAGTGCTATGAACTTACCGAGTTTCATTGAAATCGCTCTAGCGGTTTAGAATTTATTAGGTGGGGGGGGGGACACACACACACACACACACACACGCACACACACACGGACAAAAGGTGATCTCATAAGGCTATTTTTTTTTTCAAAATTGAAAATAGGCTAAAAATGAGGAAAAAGTAGACTTATGAGATCGGGCAAATGTGAGTCTGTCTGTCCTTCTGTCTGTCTGTCTGGCTGTGTGTGTCCCCCCCCCCCCTCCCCCCCTATCAACTCATAAACGGCTACAGCAATAGAAAAAAAAATTGGTAGGAGTAAAGATGTATACCTGAATATCTCACGGCCATATTTGAAAATTAGGTCAGTGCTACCAACTGCTGAAAAATCGCCTTTGAAATTTGAGCTCCATGTTGGATATCCTGGAAGGTATGAATGGGAGCTATTTCAAAATTGGCACACGTATAGATAATAATATTTCAGTTTAATTTCCAGGAGGCCATACATGGCAGTGTTGCCAAAATGATCATAAGCCTGCTGATAGGTCCAAATTTTAAATGCGTATAATTTCTAAACTATCAATTGGAATTCAGCCGAATTTCGTATGTGCTATGTGTACATAAACAGATATGTCTGAGCGTATTATTAAGACCTAGCAGGGCTGCCAACTGTTAATAAATGCTCTCATTTTTTTAAATCCAAATACCCATATATCAGAAAGTATGCAAGCCGACAGCTTTAAACTATGCACACGTATAGTACCTGACATTCTAGATTAATTTGGAGTAACTTACATACTTTAGTGCTACCAACATGATTTTAAGCCTGCTGAGAGGTCTAACTTTAAATGCATGTAACTTCTATACTATCGTTTGGATTTCAACCAAATTTCGTGTGTGCTATGTGTACCATAACAGATATGACTATGCCGATACTTAAGAGTAACCAGGGCTGCCAACTGTTAATATATACTGTCCCTATTTTTGTTACCCTAATATAAATATATCAGAAAGTATGCAAGCCAATAGCTCTAAACTTTGCACACGTATAGTACCTGGCATTCTAGATTAATTTGGAGTAACTAATATACGTCAGTGCTGCCAACATGATTCTAAGCCTGCTGATAGATCCTATTTTAATGTACATGTAACTTCTATACTAACTAATGGATTTCATTCAAAATTGACACAACAATAGATCATAGTATTTCAGATTATATCTGACCTATACATGTATGTCATTGTTGCCAACATGATTTTACGAGCGCTGTTAGATGCTATGTTTAACTGCATGTAACGTCCATGCTATCCATTGGACTTCAACCCAATTTTGTATTCTGTATCTTAAGAGATGGAACTACAGTAAGAATATATTCAGTCACCAGGGCTGCCAACTGTAGTTCTCTATTATGCTACATTATGCCAGGTATACAGTATTTCAAATCAATTAGAAATTTAGATATTACCTACTTAATTTCGTAATTATTCTAGATAGATCCATATAGATTAATCATTGGCATGAATCTTAAATTTTAAGAAAAGTAGGCTCTTTAGTTCGTCACGGAACTTCTTGTTTATAATTGCAGCTTAGTTAACTTTGTTTTTCGTCATTTATGCATATTTTAAACATTTTATTGCCTTATGGGGACGGTAACCTTTTCGTCATTTGGGGTCCATTTTTAGCCTACTTTTCACATTTCGCAAAAATGAGGAAAAAGTAGACTTATGAGATCGGGCAAATGTATGTCTGTCTGTCTGTCTGTATGTCTGTCTGTCTGTCCTTCTGTCTGTCTGTCTGTCTGTCCTTCTGTCTGTCTGTCTGACTGGCAGTGTGTGTGTCCACCCCCCCCCTATCAACTCCTAAACGGCTGGAGCAATCGAAACAAAATTTGGTAGGAGTAAAGATCTATACCTGAATATCACACGGCCATATTTGATAATGATGTCAGTGCTACCAACTGCTGAATAATCGCAATTGAAATTTGAGCTCCATGTTGGATATCTTGGAAGGTATGAATGGGAGCTATTTCAAAATTGGCAAACCTATAGATAATAATATTGCAGTTTAATTTCTAGGAGGCCATACATGGCAGTGTTGCCAAAATGATTATAAGCCTGCTGATGAGTCCAATTTTTAAATGCATATAACATCTACACTATCAATTGGTATTCAACCAAATTTTATATGTGCTATGTGTACATAAACTGATATGACTGAGCGTATTCTTAAGAGCCTCCAGGGCTGCCAACTGTTAATAAATGCTCTCATTTTTTTATCCAAATACCCATATATCAGAAAGTATGCAAGCCGACAGCTTTAAACTGTGCACACGTATAGTACCTGACATTCTATATTAATTTGGAGTAAATTATATACTCCAGTGCTGCCAACATGATTCTAAGCCTGCTGATAGGTCCTATTTTTAAAATGCAAGTAACTTCTAGACTAACTAATGGATTTCATTCAAAATTGACACAACAATAGATCATATTATTTCAGATTATTTCTGACCAATACATGTATGTCATTGTTACCAACATGATTTTACGCGCGCTGTTAAATCCAATGTCTAACAGCATGTACCGTCCATGCTATCCATTGGACTTCAACCAAATTTTGTATTCTGTACCTTAAGAGATGGAACTAAGAATATATTCAGTCACCAGGGCTGCCAACTGTAGTTCTCTATTAGGCTACGTTATGCCAGGTATACAGTATTTCGAACTAATTAGAAATTTCGATATTACCAACTTAATTTCGTCATTATTCTAGATAAATCCATATAAATTCATCATTGGCATGAATCTTAAATTTTAAGAAAAGTAGGCTCTTTAGCTCGTCACGGAACTCTTGTTATACTTGTGGTCACACTGTCCTTATGCAAGGTTTCAACACTGATGTGTAAATATCTAACGGTCTGTTACGTCTTCACGCAAAATTTTATCTCCCGCAGAGATTTGGTTGGTTCCTCAGTTTAGGGGCTGCGACAACTCGGTCATGTAACCCCGTGTTTTTGGTGAGTGTAGAATCTGTCTGATAAACGGTGTGAATTGTGATGGCTGTATTTCAGGTAAGGACTGCAGACGGTCAATTTCAAGCAGTAGTTCCCAATGTTGCTACCAGATACTACCGTCAACGACACCTAGCTGTGAGCTTGGCTACTAGATGCCACCGCAACCAGCAACTCTCAACGAACGTTGGAACTTCCCCTACAAAGGAAAGCATACTGAGGGATTTTTAGCGCTCTTAGAAAATCCGACGACTTTGGCCTGCTTCGAACCCGCGACCTTGGGCATAGAAGTTCAGCATGCTACCAGTTACGTCATCGAAGCCGCTTTACACTTAGATGGAAATCCGAATCTGATCTCGTGCAAGTGCGTTGTCATGGCAACGTCTGATGGCTCATCCCTCATCAATTTAGTAGTGTTGCCATGGCAACCTCCGATAGCTCTTGGCATTTTCTTATAATTCCGAAATCATTTTTCTCATCCCTTGGCGTAATGGTGGGTCATATCAAAAATTATTTCAGACAAACGTTTTAGGTAATTATTTGGGGAATTTTGTCCATTTTGTACGGTTTTGATATTGTGCCTATTAAGAGAGATATGATTAATGTTTCCCGAAAAACCCACTTTTTCCCCACCCCTTTGGTCAATGGTTGGTGCTATAAAAACTCTTCAAACATAAATTTTTGGGCTTTATCCGACACATAGTGTGAACTTTGAACGGATTCGATATTTTACATATTAAGAGAGTTATAGCAATATTTCACTTTTTCGAAAAAAGCCCCCCATTTTCACCCCCTTCGACCGATTTATCCAAGTAACGAACTCGACCGAGATTTTATAGATATACATGTTCCGTAAAAAAATTAAAGTGATTGATGCAAAATTACGGCAGTTATCGTGTCCACAAGAAACTGATATACATACATAAATTATATATAAACTTTTGAACTGACGGTGGTTTTGGGGTCTGGGGGATGTGAAACGCGAAGATATGTCGAAATTTTCCGGAAGTCGAAACATGGTACCCATTGCAATAGTTAGCTTTCTAATGAAATCTACCTAAAACTGGGCCCGATAGACGAAAACGGTTTTCATTTTCGAATTCAGAAACCATGAATTTGCTAAGAACACCGTTCACCTTCTTTGTAACAAAAACGCGGTGGGACAGTGTTATTGTTTGCACAGCTTACGAATACTACAAGGGGGTAGATAGTTGTAATCTGTTCATACAGTAGTTCAACAAATATACGAGTTTACCGACTCAAGCTATCAATTAATTTTAAGTTGGCAACACTGAGAAATGGCTTTCTGTTATGTTTTTGCCGTGTCTGTGGCAAAGTTTCATAAAGGGCCGTTTTCACCAACTCGTTAGGCCTAGTAACGATTAGTTAGTTAAGTCCAATTCAACTTAAATCCGAGAGTTAATGAATGATTATCCTCGATGAATTTCACAAGGCCATTCGCGTACGCAATTTGGCTACTTAAATAATTAATTGAATAATTTGAAATTAATCTATTAAAACGACTAATCGACCGTTCTTCGAACAATCGACTCACCGAGTAATAGATTAGTCTCATTAGCTAAATGAAGAATCAATTACGGCAATAGATTAGTTATAATAATAATATCGTATGGCCTCGGATGCCGGGTGCAAGCTTTGTTATTTGACACCCAAAGGGTAGCTTGCATGTCAAATTTCCTGTTCCTTCAAGCACTATGAAAGTCAAGGAGGTTAGATATCTAAGCTCCTTGAACACTATAGCGCTTTCTAGTAGAGAAATGAGGAACTTTGGGTTGGCGGAAACTCCCGAGATTAATTTTGCCATTATGAACACGACCTACTGAATTCAAATGGGTTCTTTGATATGCCAACATCGTATGACATGGTATCGTAAATTTTTGCTGCCTTTAAAAAAAAACCAACACTTACCACGGCCAGGAGCGAACCTGCAAGCTTGGGGTTAGTAGACCGACACGTTGACCACTCACTCGCCGTGACAAGCAGAGCGTAGTGAAAGGAGCGAATTACATCGATTAATCGACAGAACAATTAATCAATTATTCGACCAACCGATTAATCGATTTAACACACAATAGATTAATCGATTATTTGATAACTGAATATTAATCTATTAAACGTACCAGCCCTACTTTCTAAGTTGGTGGCTCGCTCTGTAGGATATGTGGCTACTTTTTCAGGTTGGTTAGTAGCGCGTTTCTTGTGCACAAACAACGAACTCCAATAAGCATCATGGTTATGTCCGGTCATCAGCCAAAGAGTCTGGAGTTGATCCTGTTAGTGTTAAGTGCGGGGAATTAGAATATCGTGTGATTCCCTTTTATTGGCTGACCAAGTTAATCTCTCAGCTCCAATGTCCGAGCTGAAATCCTCATCAACGTCCCCACGCTTACATGCTGCAGCGATAAGGTCAGTTCAGGAACACACCTACCAACCAAGCTAAGGTGCAAAGCCATGAGGCCAGGCTATCACCGGACTCCACCGTCAGCCGTCCTTGAAATGATTTTTTCCGTGGTTTCCCAGCTGCAGTAATAAATAGTTTCAAATGAAATAGAATGATTGAATGAATTATTGATGTGCTGTATATTTTTTGTGGGGGTGATTTTGAGGAAATGAAACGGAAATGGGACGGAAATGAAACTGAAACAATGAGCGCGTGCGGTGGCGGAGATTGGTACTGTTGTGTATTTTTGTGGGGGTGATTTTGAAGAAATGAAACGGAAATGGGACGGAAATGGAACGAAAACAATGAGCGCGCGCTGTGGCGGAGATTGGTACCACGACGTACTGTCGGCCATGTGGCTATGTGGAATGTATATCGCATACGGATTAGTTCAAAGTTTGGAGACCCCATTAAAGATATTCCTAAAATAAATCATCTACAAATGGTCGTTCTTTAGTGTGAAAATATTCATTATACCATATTTGATGAGAATGATTTATTAAGTCTTCGTACTTTTGCTGTATTCTTATTTAATGTAAGCACTCGAGGTACTGTCGGCCATGTGGCTATATGGAATGTATATCGCATACAAAATTACTTCAAGGTTTGGAGGCCCCAGTAAAGATATTCTTCCTACAATAAATCATCTTCAAGTTGTCGTTGTTTGGTGTGAAGATATACATTATATCATATTTGCTGAAAACCGGTCAGGATTTGGCACTGCAGTTTTACAAGTAGTTATTTCAATGACCAACAGAGTTCACTGTTAACAAGGGATAACATGTCACATGTTACACATCATAATTATGCGACTACTGTAAGGCTCGTTTTTTTTAGCCTACTTTCGATTTTTGCAAAAAATGAAAGTAGACTTATGAGATCAACACAGGGCGAAAAAAGTGTGTCTGTCTGTGTGTGTGTATGTGTGTGTGTGAGTCTGTGTGTGTGTGTATGTATGTGTGTGTGTCTGTGTGTGAGAGAGTGTGTGTACTCTGAATGTCTGTCCCCCCCCCCCCTATCAATTCGAACACGGTGAATGCGAATTGAACGAAATTTGGTACAAAGGTAGCACTAGCAAAGGACACCTCAGTGTCATGTTTTATATCGCCGCCATCTTGACGGAAACGTAATGGTGGCCACACAAATGTTCAAAGCTTAAATCAAATTACGACTAACCTAATCATCCGATCTCTACCAAATTTTGCAACAACATACCTTTATGGGGGGAGCATCCTTTGACCAAACTAATAGGTCATCAGCGTAATAGTTTGCGCATGGCGGCCATCTTTGTGTGAAAACCGATTCCCCCTATTAATTCGAACACGGTGCAACCGAATGGAACGAAATTTGGTACAGAGGTACCACTGGCAAAGGGCACCTCAGTGTCATGTTTTATATCGCCGCCATCTTGACTGAAACGTAATGGCGGCCACACGAATGTTCAAAGCTTAAATCAAATTACGACTAACCTAATCATCCGATCTCTACCAAATTTTGCAACAACATACCGTTATGGGGGGAGCATCCTTTGACCAAACTAATAGGTCATCAGCGTATTAGTTTGCGGATGGCGGCCATCTTTGTGTGAAATTGGATTCCCCCTATTAATTCGAACACGGTGCAACCGAATGGAACGATATTTGGTACAGAGGTAGCACTAGCAAAGGGCATCTCAGTGTCATGTCTTATATCGCCGCCATATTGACAGAAACGTAATGGCGGCCACACAAATGTTCAAAGCTTAAGTTATACGACTAACATAACCATCCGATCTCTACCAAACTTTGCAACAACATTCCTTTATGGAGGGAGCATCTTTTGACCAATCTAATAGGTTATTAGCCTAATAGTTTGCGGGTGGCGGCCATCTTTATGTCAAAATTGATTCCCCCTATTAATTTGAACACGGTGGACCCGAATGGAACGAAATTTGGTACAGAGGTAGCACTAGCAAAGGGCCCCTCAGTGTCATGTTTTATATCGCCGCCATCTTGACTGAAACGTAATGGCGGCCACACGAATGTTCAAAGCTTATATCAAATTACGATTAACCTAATCATCCGATCTATACCAAATTTTGCAACTACATACCTTTATGGAGGGAGCATCCCTTGACCAATCCAATAGGTCATTCGCCTAATAGTTTGCGGATGGCGGCTATCTTTGTGTCAAAATCGATTCCCCCTATTAATTCGAACACGGTGGAACCGAATGGAACGAAATTTGGTACAGTGGTAGCACTAGCAAAGTGCACCTCAGTGTCATGTTTTATATCGCCGCCATCTTGACTGAAACGTAATGGCGGCCACACGAATGTTCAAAGCTTAAATCAAATTACGACTAACATAATCATCCGATCTCTAGCAAATTTAGCAACAACATACCTTTATGGAGGGAGCATCCTTTGACCAAACTAATAGGTCATCAGCCTAATATTTTGCGGATGGCGGCCATCTTTGTGTGAAAATCGATTCCCCTTATCAATTCGAACACGGTGAAACCGAATGGAACGAAATTTGGTACAGAGGTAGCACTAGCAAACGGCACCTCAGTGTCATGTTTTATATCACCGCTATCTTGACGGAAAAGTAATCGCGGCCCCCCAAATGTTAAAAGCTAAAATGTAATTACGACCATCCTAATAATCTAGTCTCTACCAAATTTTGCAACACCATATCTTTATGTGGGAAACATATTCACACCAAATTGCAAGAACATCAGCCCAATAGTTTGCAGATGGTGGCCAAGTATGTGTGCAAATCGATTCCCCCTATCAATTCAAACACGGTGAAACCGAATTGAACGAAATTTTCTACAGAGGTAGCACTAGCAAAGGGCACCTCATATTCATGTTTAATATCGCTATAGCACGTTGTATTTCAACAAGCTACTACAACCAACATTCAATCATACTCCTTGAAAAGGACAAAGAGTTATAACAATACCCATGCATTTAGGAGAAAGTAGGCTATATGTTCTTTACTGAACATCTTGTTTTAATTTTATTTTTATTCTCGTGTCGGAAACATGCAAATGTACAGTTGCTATAACTTGTCTATTTATATAGCAAGTGCTCAATACTGAGCAACATCCAAGGCGCTCGGAGTGGCTAGCAGGAGATCTTCCTCTGCACAAGATGAAGGGCACAGATGGCAATGAATCAAGTGTTAGGTTGTTTGTTCTTGTCCACGTTCGCAAGACGTGTCACCTGTACTGAGGCCCCATCTCCTCAGATTGTCTCGGGATCTTCCAACTCCTGATCGTAACCTGTTCATGGACTTCCACACCAACCACCATTCGTTGTGTCCGGGTGGTAGTTCTTCAGCTTCTGGCAGGGGTGAGGGGTCGTCTTCTTCCATATATCCAGCCTTGCCTTCTCCGGTGAGACGGTAAGCATCTCAGATGTCCTCAGGAAGCTCTTTCGGGCCCTCAGCCGTTGTTGAGGAGGATTATATCCATGCAGTGGGTGGGCGCTGTTCTGTTCCACTCTCAGCCTCTCCCTGTTGGCAGCCACCTCTCTGCGTACAAATGGTGGTGCTATTCCAGCCAGATATTAAGTCCTAGAGCTTATCTGTTGGGATAGGGTTTAAGCAACCTGTTATCAACCTGCAGTTTTCATTCAGAGCTGTATCTACTCGTACATGTCTGACATGAGATGACCTGTACCAGACTGGGGAAACAAATTCAGCAGTAGAAAAGCACAATGCCAATACAGAAGTACGAATAATCTGTGGATGTGAGCCCCATTGTGTCTATACTAGTTTGCAAATCAGGTTTTCATTTTGTCCTAATCATGCGATTGATGTTTGAATACTACACCTACACAATAATCTTCATGTAATAATACAGAAATCTAAGACCAACATATATAAAATCCAACATGGCGACCATCCTAAATATTTACAAGTTCTCAATATCTACGAATGTATTACAGCAATCAAACTGAAATTTTGTATGTTGGTAGAGGCAATTAACATAAGTGGGTTATATGAAAATAGGCTGTATAGTTCTTCACGGAACTACTTGTTTCATAAATGAAAATAGGCAAAAAATACATTAAATTAAAAATCTGAGGTTCAATCACATATGAGAGGCATGTTTCTGGTCACAATTTCAAATATTTATAGCAGACTAGCAGAAGTACCCGTTCTTCGGTATTAATAACCAGACGTTATCAATTGAGATACTGTTCCAATGGTTAGGGGCTTGTCATTCCTTCATAAGTTTATCAGAACGAAGTTAGTTTTCTGGGTATATCACAGACACTGTTAATTTAAGGGCCGTAAAATGTGGTTTTCGGAGACCCTTTATAGACTCCCTAGTTTTGTGCCACACATTGAGAAGCGCAACGTATGCTTTGGTCGTCCTTCTATGATAATTTTTATTTTTCGCCTATTTCAGCATGTATTTTGAAAAGTTGTTCCTTATACCCACCCTTCTATGAGAAGTACGTTGAAGCATTTTCTAAAAGATTGGTGTATTGACTCATGGTTACAATACCTAATTTACCATGCTCCAAGCACCTGAACATGAATTATAGGCATACATAAACATAAAGATATATCAACTACACAGTATCAAACAAAATCATCTTTACGATGAACGCGTTTGTCGACAAAAATATGATTAGTTAAAATGTGCTCTCAAACTAAATTCACCTAACGTGTACTTCCTGACGTGAAAATAATATTGAAAACCTCGTAGACGAAACGCATTATATTCATATTCATATTCATTCATTTATTTGCAATGGGGGGTGTGTCCCCCGGTGGCGAATTGTATATACATAACAAATAAATAATTATACATAACAATTCAATAACAATTATACAACAATTAAACTGGAGTATTTACACAAATAGTCAGTCTTTTCTTAAACACACCTATATGTTTGGAAAAAGGCTCTAAGACTGCGGCAGGTAGAGAGTTCCAGTTATCAATGGCACGGTTTACAAAAGAATATTTACCATAATTTGTTCGCTGTGGTCGGCCCTTAACTTTGAAAGGATGATCGCTCCTACCCATGTAAGTGGGCTTTCCCAATCGTTTGCCAAGCTCACCCCATGCTGGTTGATTTGTATACGTGTTGTACATAGCGCAGAGTCTAGATTTCATCCTCCTAGCCTCCAGTGATTCCCACCCAAGTTTCTTTAACATACGGCTCACACTGCTCCTGGGATTAAAGTCACTGAGCACAAATCTAGCGGCCTTTCTTTGTACCATTTCCAACTCATTGATGAGCCCTACTTGATATGGATCCCAAACCGCCGAGGCATATTCCAGAATAGGTCTTACAAGTGACAAATAGCCTAATTCTTTAGCAGAGGTACTACTTCCTTTTAATACCCTCATTACAAAGTGCAGGGATTTGTAAGCTTTTGAAACTACACATCCTACATGACTACTCCATTTCATATCATTTCTTACGTGAACGCCCAAATATTTGCAAGAATCTTCTTCTACAAGTATTTCCGAGCCAATGTTATATTGAAAATTCTGCCTTCGCACTTTCCCTATTTTTAAGAGACTACATTTTCTTGTGTTTATTTTCATTTTATTTACAATCGCCCACTTATAGACCAGGTTCAGGTCCTCTTGAAGCACTGCATTGTCTTGTGAGTCATGTATCTTTCGATATATTACACAATTATATGTCAAATTAAAACCAACCCTCACTGTTGTGTAAAGTCCTCATCCCCAAGAAGACCCCTTTATTAATTTATTAAGGCTTGTGGTGCATTGTCGTGACTGTGAGCCTCCATGGTTCAGAACCCAGGACTGCGATTCGGAGAAACATATATAAGGGCAATAGAGTTATTATTATTATTACTAAGTTGGATGTGAGCTTTTGTAAGCCAGAATGTATTTCTCAAGGAAATAAGACTGTTGGAGCCAGGATGTGTACAGAGGTCTGTAAATATTGGTTGGTGCAACGAGCACTTTGTATTGTTGAAGAAGTGATTCATGGTCACAAGCTAGTCCAGAAATTGAACCCTGGAAGTCACGTAGACGCTAGTATGGGAAGTCGCCGCTAGTTTAGGGAGCAGCACTTGCTGGGTGCTGAAGGTGGAATGGACCACAGGCCTCAGTGGAGGGAGAGATGGACTCTGGTCATCTCTAGTTGGATATAATGGTATCCAAAATGGCGAGCAGGGTTCTCACGCCTCAGTTCTTGCCAGAGTAACGTCGTAACGCACGCGAGCAGAATTAAGCCTCGCGAGGATATGCTAGATGTCAAGTAACAGTAAAGACTTAGTAGTGCCAATTCAGACCTGCGTGCACTTCCAACAGTAACTTCATATAATTTGTATATAGTGTATATACTTCGACTGCCAAGGCATAATAAATCGGCAGTAGTTCAAGTTCCTCTTTTATTTCGGAAGTTCGGGACTAACCTACAAAACCCAAGTTCCCTTATCTAGTGAACCGCTCGGCTAGGAGGGAAAATCGTCGGAGGACCTGTCAACCTGCCAGAACGTCTCACAGGCCAGGTAGGTCACGACAGGCCTACTTTTTGGTGTCAGAAGTGTAGGATCCCGAGTTCTACACACTGAACAGAGCAACTTCGGAATAGAGAGAGAGATCGCGACATCGCAGAAGATTGTCCGATAAAGACCGCGACAACGCAGAAGAATGTCCGTCCGTGCATCCGCGTAAGCCGTACCGAGTGCCGCGCAACGCAGAAGAGAGAAGAAGAAGCCTACTAAGCAGAAGGAGCCATGCAGTAGCGAGCCGTGCCACCAGCAGAGGGGAGAACCGATAAGCAGCAGTATCCAGTTAGCAGAGAGACAACAAAGAAGAAGAAGCCGCCAGGTAAGCTGAACTTATTACAATGGCAAGACAGACAAGTGCAGCTACCGGTGCCCAGGTAGAGGAGAGGTTAGCAGACGCAGACACAGTAAGTACAAGTGGGCCTTTTGTATCAGTAACCGAAGGACATCGCCTGATAGGTCGGGAGTTCGATGGAACCCAGCCCGACAGATTACGTGAGTTTGTGGCTAATGTAGACGCTGCTGTTCGTATGGTAAAGGACGATGATCAAGTTATTTTTTAAGTATATTCTGACCAAAATTACGGGCAATGTCCGAGATAAGTTGTTGGTCAGACGAGACATAAATCATTGGGAGGCTGCCAAGCAGGCATTAGGAGAGTACTACGGATTTCAGGGCACATTAGACTTATATATTTGCCAGATGTTTCAAACAGCGCAGGATCCGAGGGAAACAGTGGCGACATGGGCGCATAAAGTAGAGACTCTGTCATCTGCGTTCAGGGAAGCAGTCCTCGACGGAGAGAGCTGGGAGGATAGGGAAGCTCAGTTAAGGATCACAAGGAAAATATGCGTAGCTAGCTTCATACAGGGGTTAAGTAACCCGCGAATCCAAGCTAGGGTCCAGGGCCACGGGGCCATTACTTTTGAGAAAGCGGTAGCCACCGCAAGACAAGAAGAGGCGGTAATACTCTCAAAGAAGGCACGAGAAGGGTTGCACACGAAACATAGCTCAGGGGTAAGAGCAGGTAAACCCGATCAGGAAAGGAAGGCACCACTAAGGTGGTATGCTAAGCCAGCACAAGCAAATGTTAGGTTGGTCTGTTACAATTGTAACAGGGAAGGCCACATCGTACGGGAGTGCAAGGAGGCACGAACCCGAGGTGCACCACCGCGTTAGGTAGTACACCCAAGGTACAGACAGGGAGTGCCCCAAGTAAGATCATATGTAGATATTGTAAAAAAAACGGGACACATAGAGCGCGATTGCCGAAAGAAGCAGAGAGATAAGGAAGCTGTGGCACCAGGAGTAGAACCTGATACCGTTGTGGGAAGAAAGGACACATACAGAAAAATTGCCGACAGACAGCCCGGGTACCACAAGCAGAAGTGGACCGGCGGAAGTGCTATAGTTGTGGCCGGCAGGGTCACATAAAACGAAATTGTCAGGAGGCCAAGAAAGGCCAGGGCCAGGGCCAGAGTAGGCGCACGGGAGGCAAGGCCATGAAAGGCCGACGCCAGTGCGATGTTTGTGACCGGTGATCACATGGAACCAAGTACTGTTGGTTCAAGAGTGGGAAGGGTAATAAGAAAAGCACGAAGACAGGGGCGACAAACTGGAACGGGTCCATAACACAGGGACAGCTATGGAATCCCGTAATTTAAAGAGTCCCAAGGCACGTGACACGGAGGGCACCGTATTAATGCATTGCGGGGGGCCTCTGAGGTTCCTAATTGATACTGGCTCCGATGTCAGCCTAGTGAAGAGGCAATCAGTGCCTAAAGGAGTTGCAATTAGTAGAGGCACCACGATCGAATTAACAGGTGTAAGCGAGGGAACGACTTACACCCAAGGGACCGTTCAGTTTGTTATTGGAAGTACTAAACACACAGTTCATGTGGTGGGCAGTGATTTCCAACTAAGCAAGGATGGTATAATAGGGAGAGACATCCTAGCAGACAGCGTGATGGACTACCGGGAGGGTCATGTTACGATCTACGGTAAAAAAAATACCCGCTGGGAGCGAGGGAGGCGAAGATAATCAGTCTCGAGCCTCGAACCCTGAAGGTGGTAGTTATTGAAGTCGATAGGAATCTACCAGTGGGAATTATTGAGAGGGCCGAGGTGGCACCAGGGGTTTGCCTCGCGGAGTGTCTAACTAGTTCAGAGCACAACGAGGCAGTAGTCAGCATGATGAATACTACTGAGGAAGAACTGACTCTGTACAGCCCTCGAGTGCGAATGCAGGAGATGGATAACACCTGCCTGGCAGAAGTACACAAGGTACAGCAAGGCAGTAGGGCGGTAACCGGAGAACCGGCTACTCAGAAGCCCAGATCACGCCGAGTGATAGACTGCTTGCGAGTAGACCATCTCACGCAGGTAGATAAGGAGGGTATATACGCCATCTGTGCGGAATACTATGACATCTTACACCTTGAGGGAGATAAGCTCACGTACACGGACGTTATACTTCACGAGATCCCAACGCCCCGGGATCAACCCCCGATTAACGTGCGGTCGTATAGACTACCTGAGGCGCAAAAGGGGGAAATACAAGCGCAGATAGATAAGATGCTAGGTGATGAAATTATTGTACCTAGTACATCCCCTTGGAACGCACCATTATTGTTAGTACCGAAGAAAATGGATGCGTCAGGTAAACAAAAGTGGAGAGTTGTGATTGACTTCCGAAAATTGAACGAAGTAACGATAGGGGTTAGTTATCCCCTCCCACTCATCTCAGAGCTATTAGATGCTCTAGGAAAAGCCAGGTATTTCAGTACACTTGACCTTTGCAGCGATTATTACCAGGTGTTATTAAAACATGAAGATAGGCCCAAGGCAGCTTTTTCAGCATTAGGGCGCAAGTATGAATACGCAAAGATGCCCATGGAGTTGAAAGATGCACCAGCCACATTCACAAGGCTGATGAACACAGTGCTTACCGGATTGACAGGTATTCAGTGCCTGTGCTATCAAGATGATATAATAGTGTATGGTAGCTCAATAGAGGAGCACAATGCTAAGTTGAGAGATGTTTTTCAAAGGCTGAGAGAAAACACGTCGAAGCTCCAGCCAGATAAGTGTGAGTTCCTGAGGACCGAAGTAACATTCTTAGGTCATGTAATTACTGAGGAGGGAGTCTTACCAGACTCACGAAAGGTGCAGGCCGAGAAGAATTTTCCGAGGCCTACCACGAGCCGCCAGATTAAACAATTCTGCGGGCTCAGTGGGTATTATAGGAGGTTTATACCCAATTATAATAAGATCGCGAAGCCACTATATGAATTAGTGAAGAAGGACGTTCCCTTCGTGTGGGGGGATGCACAGGAACAAGCGTTCGAAACGCTAAAGCAAACACTCATTGAAGAGCCTATTTTGCAGTACCCAGACTTTGTAAAGCCATTCGTTCTTACCACAGATGCTAGCAACGAAGCAGTGGGGGCCGTGTTGTCACAAGGGCCCGTGGGCAAGGATCTTCCCGTAGCCTATGCAAGCAGGACGCTTAATAAAGCAGAAAGAAATTATAACGTCACAGAAAAGGAATTATTAGGCATTGTTTGGAGTGTAAAGTACTTTAGGCCGTATTTGTTCGGACGGCATTTCACGGTGGTGACTGATCACAAGCCGCTGAAGTGGGTGTTCAATGTCCAAGACCCATCGTCACGCCTGCTAAAGTTCCGATTGAAATTGGCTGAGTATGATTTTGAAATCATTTATAAGCAGGGCAAGCAGAACTGCAATGCTGATGCTCTCAGCAGGAATCCCACTGACACACAGTGTCAAGCGCGAGTGATTAACTCGGCTGGGCACGAGTTACGGCAGGAGGCGGCCGTGGCCACTCATATGGAAACTCGTAGGAGGGTAGCAACGACTTCAAAACCCGAGGACGCTACGGTAGAGGGAATTGAAGCAGAAGGTAGTGAGGTCTCCGAGGACGCTAACGCAGAGGAGTCCTCGCCCGAAGACAGCTTACCCGAGGCAACCGAGTTGCAGGTGGCTGAGAAATTGGCCATCCTGAAGGAGTGTCATGATTCCTTGGTTGGAGGACACCAGGGAATAGCCCGCACGTACGCCAGGGTACGCGAACGATTACAGTGGAAGGGGATGAAGGGTGACATTGAGCGTTATATACGCTCGTGTCCTTCATGACAAAAGAATAAGGGGACTAGACCAGACGTCAGAGCGCCGATGGTAATTACGGACACCCCTAGCACGGTCTTTGAGAAGGTATCTCTGGACGTGGTGGGTTCACTTCCGGTGACAGAGCTTGGCAATAAGTATATTTTGACATGCCAGGACCAACTGTCAACGTACTTGGTAGCTAGTGCCTTGCCGAATCAGGAGGCCAAAACAGTGGCACGGACGCTAATTAATAATGTAATAAGTATTTATGGGATACCGGGACAGATTCTCACTGACCAGGGTAGTAACTTCATGAGCGAAGTGTTCAAGGCACTTTGCAAGAAACTGCGAATTAGGAAAACAAACACAGACTACAATCCAACGGTAGCGTAGAAAGATCCCACAAGGTACTAGCAGAGTACCTGAGGCATTATGTCTGCTCAGGTGAGCAAAATGATTGGGATAAGTATCTGCCCACAGCGAGCTTCGTGTATAATACTACCAAGAGTACTAGAGCTCAGCAACTTGAAGTGAAACCCTGGTGACAGCGCTAGCTCTGTCAGCCAGTGTGACAGAGAGGAGGGCGAGCTTGAGCGAGAGAGTGGACTGTGAACGCTTGTCAACACATCTATTGGCTCCCGGCCAGCGATAGACTACACCCCTCTGCACAGATATTAGTCTTGCTTGAGTTGGTCAGAGCGGGCAGGGGGGAAGTACTTTTAGTTCGCATTTTTTCCGGGGTTTCAGTTAGAGTTGCTGAGCTCTAGTACAGGGTTCACACCCTATGAGCTTATTTTTGGAAAGAAGGCGAATATACCAGGTATATTTCAAAAGCCACCTGAGGTGGATTATAATGAACATCAGAATGTGGAAGAGGAGCTGACGTCACAGCTCAGGAGAAATCATGAAGCCGCTAGGAGGACCCTAATTGAGCGTAAAGAGTTGGAAAAAGCTAAGTACGATAAAAACCAGAACGAAGTCACCTTTCGAATTGGTGACAAGGTACTCTTGCGTAATGATGCATTGCGAAAAAGGCGATCCAAAAAGCTGAGTCCACCATTTGTAGGGCCTTATGAGGTCGTGGACGTTTCAGGGGTAAATTGTACCCTATTGCTTAGAAAGAAAGGCAGAAGAGTCAAGGTGCATAAGAATCGTTTGAAAATGTATTTGTAAAAGGACTCCAACGGGTTTAGAACCCGGAAGGGTGCAGAAGCAAAACGGATCAAGGATTAAGCCGTACGTACACGGTTAGTAGATACAGCGACAGCTAAGGGTAACACAGCTGTCAGCGATTGTGTGCGTAGGGAGTCGATATAGTTTATCAGTAGGCACACAATAATATTTGAACAGCGGACAAAAGAGGCGATCAGCCTAGATAATGCTCCGGGTGACATGAGTTATGTAAGGCGAAATACAGGGATGTTCATAGTGGCCCCAGAGCGGCCATCCTGAGGAAGCCCCCCGTGTGGTGGGCGGGATCATTGGAACGTTTAGACACGTGACCATTTGTGTTAGAATACCCCCAACAGTGAGCCTGCTGTGTCGTAAGAGGCGACAGAAAAGAGGCGTAGCCTGATGACCACGATGACCTACTGGTCAGGCAGGTGCGAATCCCGGTGAGTAGCTCTATGTAGCAGAGCCATGTGTTGTGAGCGGCAACCCAAGAAACGGGGAGGCTTGTCGATCATAATAGATGGATGCCAAGCAATGGCATAAGGGTGAATCAGAGACTCCTGTGTTATAGGTACAAATTATTAAGGGACACATACGTGTGTATAGCAAGTAGAGAAGGAGTGCTCTAAGAAACACATTTTAAGAAAGCAAAAAGTCAGAACCTCAAATATCGGCCACGATGAAGTTACACACCCCTTCGTCTCAATGGCAGCTAGGAGATGGCGACAGCTGCTGGTAGGGTTCTTTAATACCCCACCAAGCTACGGAAAACAAAATCGGGTTGTATTAGAAATTTTAACAGTGAAACGAACAGAGGTTCGACGGGTGGCACCGATGTGCTTGTAAGTAAAGGGTTGCACGATGGCGAGCGTGTAGCCTATATGTGACTCGTCACCCCTAGGGTAGTCGCGGATACGCACCCGTTAGGACAGGGGTAGGGAAAACCGAAAATTAGCTTAGATGAAATGAAACAGAAACCGAGCCATGAATGGCACATTTGATAGCATTCAGTAAAATGCAAACGGCAATAGTATAGCCACATTCCCGAAGCGGTCTGTGAAGCCGAGTTTCTGAGCAGCAGAACTCGAGGTTAGTAGAAAGTGAATGTCAGTTTGTGACAGCTGATATGGTAGAGCCACATCCCCGAGGCGGGTTGTGAAGCCGAGTCTCTATGTAACAGAACTCGAAGTTAAGCGAGCAAGTTTTTGAACTTAGTATATTGACACTGCTGATAGTTTTGTAGCCACATGCCTAAGCCAGGATGGGAAGCAAAGTCTTTTGAGACTGTAGATTTTGAAGTAGATAAAAATTTTGACGACATGTCAGTAAGATAGGTAACGAATAACCTGCCTTTACCTTGCAGGTAAGACAGAAGGCAATGGCACGAATGCTAGGATGGTTCTACACCATGGTGGCGGTGGTAACAGTGACGTCATCACCCCACGGCATAACCGGAGAAGTACTAGACGTACAAGTGACACCATACGAGAATACACCTGGAGTATACTTCGACAACAAGGGTGAGATACAGTTGTATAACATGGAATGGACATTAGATACCTATGTAAATTTGAATCAGCTAAGTAATGTATTTTCAAATATCAAGGAGCATATACACTGGACACAATTGGCGTGTATATTGTTAGAGCAGAAAACGAATTTGACATGTCAGCATGACGTTAAGATGTTGAGTAATCATTTGCACCGAATTAAGGAATCCAAAGAAACGATAGCCAAAATCACCAGACCAAATGGGGAGACAGATAATACCAGACCAAGAAGGGGACTGATAAATGCTGTAGGTTCAATAGCCAAAGCGTTATTTGGAACATTAAGTCAGGATTATGCGGATAAATATGAGTCACAAATAAGTGAGTTAGAAAGAGAGCAACTCTCGATGATTAAGGTCACGAAAGAGCAGATGTTAGCGGTTAAGTCCACGTTACAAACAATGAACAGCACCATCTATGATGTAACTGCAAACGAGCAAAGGTTGACTCAGGGTTTAAATGAAATCAGGACATATTTGTCCAATAGTACGCTTCGGATTACACAAGCATTTGAGCAAGCAGAGTTAGAAATCTCATTAAACAGGCCTCTAATTGAGATAGAAGGCTTACTTGTACAGCTGTACGGGCAGTTCAGTGTGTTGTTGTCAGGCATTATGAATGCACAGGTAGGAGTCATCCAGGTACAGATAATATCACCGGATGACATCATACAAAGTTATAAGAAAGCCCAGGAGGATTTTTCAAAAGGGTTATCCTTGCCATTTGAATTAAGGTCAGCTTACGGTTATCTGGTCTACAAGGTGGCTACAGTGGAAATGTTTACAAGTGAAAATTATCTTGTGTATATTATAAGGACACCCCTTACAGACAGAGTGATTTATAGTGTGTATCATATGATCCCATTCCCCACCTATATGAAGAGTAACCCCCACCATTTAGTGTACATACAAGAGGCCAAGGACTATATATTGATGGACAAGGAAAAACAGACGTTTGCACTGTTGGATAGAGAACAGGTGCAACAGTGTAAAGTAGTGACTCCCACGTGGAGGTTGTGTCATGCTCAGTTCCCTGTTAATAGGGTTCACTCGCAAGACAGTTGCGCAGTGAAGATACTCAGTGGAGTTAGCCAGGTACCTGAGAATTGCGATAAGAGAGTGCAGCGATTGTTGTGGATACCTATAAGGGAAAACAGGTATATATATGTGTCTCCAGATGAAACAAAGGTCACCTGCATGTGTAAGGACACTACAAGTGATATTGGGTTAACTGGCACAGGTATTGTTGTGTTAAGTCCAGGGTGTACGTAGTACAGCCCACATAGTAAGGTACAAGGGGTGGGTAAAATAAACACTACTCGAAGTAAGGACTTAGTGCCAGATTTGATACTTAATTATGACTGCTGCGAGCAGATTGGTAGTGGGATTAAGTTAGAGCAGGTACCGGAGGTTAATAAACTGCCACTGAATAATTTGTTAAATCATGTGAATGATTTAAAGTGGGCCACGCACAAAACAGAAGAGGTGGAGGACTTGATAAGAAAACAAGAAGAAGAAATGCAAAGTCAGATGATGTATAAGCATTTCAATGTATATAAGTATATTGTACTTACTATAGCAAGTAGAATTGGGATAATTTTATGGTGCTATTGTTGCAATTGTTATTGTGTTTGTCCTAAATTAGGGTTTCCAGCCAAAAAATGGTTTGATGATGCAAGGTCGCATTGCCCAAATATTTGCATAAGGCAAACGGTAATTACGAGGGAAGGTAAGGCTAGGACTTCAGACGAAGATATTACGATATTCCAACGTCCCAGGCAACTTCGGGGACGCCCGGAGATGTCTGAGGAAATCCTGGAATTACACTCTAGGCCTACTGAAGGACGCACCAGTACGCCTATGAGGGCTATTGTAGATTCAGATATGAGTGCGAGTCAGGTCGCATTACAGCCTTCACCCTCAACGCAAAGTCGCAGATCATTACGACTCGACAGTAACAGAGTGTAATATTGGGACAGAAATGAATGCAAGGAGGATTGCACCCATTTCTTCCCTGGGGAGGGAGGTGTCGTGACTGTGAACCTCTATGGTTCAGAACCCAGGACTGCGGTTCGGAGGAACATATATAAGGGCAATAGAGTTATTATTATTATTACTAAGTTGGATGTGAGCTTTTGTAAGCCAGAATGAATTTCTCAAGGAAATAAGACTGTTGGAGCCAGGATGTGTACAGAGGTCTGTAAATATTGGTTGGTGCAACGAGCACTTTGTATTGTTGAATAAGTGATTCATGGTCACAAGCTAGTCCAGAAATTGAACCCTGGAAGTCACGTAGACGCTAGTATGGGACGTCGCCGCTAGTTTAGGGAGCAGCACTTGCTGGGTGCTGAAGATGGAATGGACCACAGGCCTCAGTGGAGGGAGAGATGGACTCTGGTCATCTCTAGTTGGATATAATGGTATCCAAAATGGCGAGCAGGGTTCTCACGCCTCAGTTCTTGCCAGAGTAACGTCGTAACGCACGCGAGCAGAATTCAGCCTCGCGAGGACATGCTAGATGTCAAGTAACAGTAAAGACTTAGTAGCGCCAATTCAGACCTGCGTGTACTTCCAACAGTAACTTCATATAATTTGTATATAGTGTATATACTTCGACTGCCAAGGCATAATAAATCGGCAGTAGTTCAAGGGAAGTTCTTCTTTTATTCCGGAAGTTCCGGGACTAACCTACAAAACTCAAGTTCCCTTATCTAGTGAACCGCTCGGCGAGGAGAGAAAAACGTCGGAGGACCTGTCATCCTGCCAGAACGTCTCACAAGCCAGGTAGGTCACGACAGCATGAAAATTCGGGATTTTTAGCCTCCAATGGCCCAAATTCCCAAAAACTGCAAAAAACACTATTCCAAATCAGGATTTTTTTGAAAATAATGTTGCTGTTGGGAGATATAATAGACCTTCTGTACAACATATCGCATATCGCACGTAAGTCACGTGTAAAAATTCGAGGGTACCCCTTGACCCCCTTAATCGCATTGTTGAATTGTACAGTCTATGTTTGATTCCACGATAACCTTATAGCCATTTGCAAACTAACAAATAAATTGAGTGGCATTGCTTCTTACAGAAATAGATGGAAAGTTGGATGTCACCTCTTGATATGCTGTTGTCATGATTCCCAGCTTGCATTACTTCATTAGTTTCTACTTGTTCTTCGTCTTTCAGATGGTCCAGCTAAGGACCACGACGTTGAACTTTTCAACTTGGCTAAGGACTTTATGTTTGCCCAATATTCTCTGGCTATGTTTCTATTTTCTCTCTTTTGTCCAGATGATGCCGGTTTTCTTACAGGGTGGTCTGTCCTGAAAACTCTTCTGTTTAAGTATCTTTCTGAGATGCGATCGGCTTCAAATATCACTTTTCATTATCTTCAGTTCTTGGATATCCTTGGTAACTACGGTTAGCGACGGTGTCACGCTCTTTCTCTTCCCCCAGTAGTTGAGAAGCCGGTTGGTTAGTCTTGTTGGGTTCATCCATAAGACATGTCCGTAGGAAGTCAGACGTCTCTTCCTGGCCACATCTGTGATTTTCGCAGTATATCTACATAGCTCCTGATTTGGTCTTCTTCTGAACTCGTCATCCATTTATTAGTTTACAAAATAAGACAGTGCCATATCCCCTCCAGGGACGTAGGCGACCTGAATAAGAGCCCTTGACTAAGTCAAGGGATCACGAACCAGGCATCCCAAGCCGGAGTTAGCGTGTGGTAGGGTGACCAGTTCCTTTCCACTCCTCCTCCTACCATAGCATCCGGCAGGTTCCTATTTTGCATCACGAGGCTGGGAGACCCCGTACCAGACCATACCAAGACTTTTAAATTCTTGGCAGAGCCGGGGATCGAACCCGGTACCTCGGGGGTGACAGCCAACAATGCTAGCCACTGGGAATATCTCAGAAACGTGGTTTTAGAGCCTTAAAACGTAGTAGCCTCCGAGCCACTGAGGGACTGTAAATGAGTTTTTCTTGTCCTTGTACGCCATAATAATGATAATCATAATAATAATTTAGTAATATAGGGATAGGGGTATAATAGACCTTTAGTACCACATCCGTCCGTGTAAATCACGTGAAAAATTTCAAGAGTACCCCTTGACCCCCTTAAGCGCATTATATACGTATTGATGAATTTTACAGCTTAAGTTGGTTCCGTGATAACCTTAAAGCGGTTTGCGAACGTTCACAGTAATGCCATAAATGGAATGGCATTGCGTCTTACAGAAATAGATGGACTTCTGAGATTGTATTGCCATGGTAACCGGCTTGCATTCCTTCAATAGCTTAATAAATGAAATTCGTTTTTTGTGTATATCTCAAAAACTGTTGGTTTAGGACCTTAAAATGTGGTTATCGGGGCCCGTAGGGCTCCCGAGTTTTGTTTCTCACATTGAGACGCTGAAAATGAGCTTTGTCCCGTTTTTCTACGCCCATTTCATCATGCATTTTAAGGGGGTAGGCTCTCTTTTATGAGAGGTACGGAGAAGAGTTACATCAATGATTACTTTCGTGCCTCTGATGGACTTCTGTACCAAATTTTACGTTGATCCACTCAGCCGTTCTCAAGTGATGCGCGTGCAAAGTTGTACACAGACAGACAGACAGACAGACAGAGGCAAATTTTGTTTTTGCGCGCAACCGTCATAAACCAGTCTGAAACGCGTTAATAACTCGAACTTCCGTGGAAATTCAGAAAAAACAGACAAACTTTCATTTTTATATATATAGAGATGCTGCTCCACCTCCTTATATCTGCAGCATCACCAAGAGAAGCTGTAGGTTTTATTTCTTCCAATATCACCGTCACTCTATCTCTCCACTTAGTCCTTGGACGGCTTATTGGGCGTTTGCCAATCAGCCGGAATTTAAAACTCTGTTTGGAATAGATGTTTCTGCTCTAACAACATGCTCTAGCCACTGAAGTCATCGTCCTTTGATGGTTCTACCAATATTAGCTTTTTAAATACCTGGGTAGTTGGTAGAGGTCTTCCTTCTGCCTCCTTTCCCATCTTCCTTCATCCCTATTGAATACTGTCCCGTATATCTTCCTCAACACTTTCCTTTCAAAGGCACAAATGCGTTCTTCAAGAGTCTGTGGTGTCGCCCATGTCTCGCACCCATACAATAGTACCGGTGTTACTAGAACCATATAAAGGTCGATTTTGCTATTTTGTGAAATCAGCTGTGACTTAAATAGATTGTTAGGACTATAAAATTAGAATTTTTATTCCTTTCGACTCTTCAAGCAGTATGTCGCCCCTTAATAATTAATAAATAAATAAAAATATTAAATACACCTAGCGGTGATCGTTGGAACTTTGATAGTGCGTTCCAACGAAATCTAACCTAGAAATGTATCTTCACACACGTTTAGTCTGTGGAAGGATCTTTTACATGCCATAAATCTATGACATGGGACCGCCTGCTTTACTTCCCCTCCGAAGGAAGGCACACTGAAGGATTTAAACGCTCTTAAAATATCCGACGACTTCGGCCGGGTTTGAACCCGCTATCTTGAGCACAGCAGTTCAGCATGCTACCAACTACGTCACCGAAGCCGCTATAAGTTTAGTATTGTTATTCCTTTCGCCTCTCCAAGCTGTATGTCGCCTCTTTAAACAATGACATCGTCTGAGCTGGGATTGAACCACCAATATTGCCTCTCAGCAAGGGTCCATCAGTCCAGTCGCATCATTAGAACCCAGGACGAACGACAATCCAAGACTCCTGACAATGTAATTCCTTGCCACGCTCTAATTATTTTCCGATGTCAGTGGATTAGCGCCGCTAACGCTCTCCTCGGCGTGGAGCGTTATCCGCGAGGTTTTGTCAATATTAAAAGTCGGACTGAAAACCAATATTTTCCGTTCTCTTTTATCCGGCTAAGGCTCTTGATTTCCTGAATGGCCCTTGAATTCGAATGTGGAGCTCGTTTTTGTCTGTATTGTGCGCGACGGGAGGGGAGGGCTCGTAGACGATGGGGGTGACCCAACCCTCGCTCTACTACAGCAAGTAGTTACTGTGTCCAAGATCACCTCCCAATGCATACAGGGTGAGTGGAGTGTTACTACCCTGTCATGCTGGGAACATTCCATTCCCCACGTCAGGAAGGGCCAAACGACGTGTAAAGCGTATAATAAAAGATGTGTGGTTTTGGAGAAAATACAAGAAAAACTACGTTACATTTGGCTACGTCGCTTTCACGTCTTTTACTATACTGTGCGTAAAATAGGGAACCAGGAAATACCTGATGATATGTTTTGGTTATCGCAAGAATGCGAAACGTGACAAACTGATTTTGCATTTAATTATTTTTATTTATTTATTAATTATTGTTTTAAGGGGCGAAAGGAATAACAATAGTCTACTAATTTTATAGTCTTAACAATCTATTTAAGTTGGCGAAAGTTGGAACTACGTACTTGAAATTGAACGGAACTTGTATCTCACCCTATGGGTGTCCGCTTGAAGCAGCTACAGCCTCTGGCAAGCCGAACATGTCCTCGGACACTCCCGGCACTAAAAGCCATACGATAAATAAAAATAAATACTAATTTTATGACTACGGCTGTCGTAAATCTTGACCAATAATTATCCAAACACCAAGGAGAAAGACACATAGGCCTAAAGGTAAAACATGGGACTGTCAAAAGGATTGAAAAGTTCAAATAGCTTATTTGGATGATTGGATGCAACCCATTGGACAGCATAAAGAGGCCCACAAAGCAAGGGCTAGTAAATTGTAATTGGCCTACAGGTTAACACAGAACAGATTCAATAAACGTGGAGTATCCTACAACGCGAAATTCAGACATTACACCACGGTAGTGAAGCCCGAGGGTCTATATCCTTCGGAGTGTCTGACTATGAATTTAAAAAAAAGGGCAGATGAAGGAACTTGAACTCGAGGAAATGAAAATGTAAAGAAACATTCTAGGACCACGTAAAAGTGCTGACGTGACATGGAAGGAAATGAAGGGCGAGGACCATTACTGGTACACTGAAAGTATCGCTGTCTCAATACGCAAACGACGACTAAAGTTCTATGGATATCTGATGAGAATAGACGGGAACTGTTCGACAAAGAAGGTCTTCGAGTACATTGCAAGACTGATGGCTACAACGAAATGGGTAGAAGAAGTCAGGAAATACGCGTTTGAAATTGGAATTACTGCCGCCGTGATCCACAATAGGAAGATGTTTCGAAGTCGAAATTGACAGCCTTAAGACATTTAAGGAGAATCCAATGCCAGATACAATCCCAACCACCTAATCTCCACATTGGGTGATTACCAAGCTACCGGAGCCCGCCACAAATAGCCCCGAATTCTAAACAGTATGTTTTCCCTTTCCCTATAAACCAAGCCACCTGGCTCTATTTCTTTTCCTTCCATCTAAAGTAGTTATTAATAAGAAATGTACATCCGCCTGAATCAATACTATAAAGAAGAAAAAAATATTTAACTTGTCTTCAGTACATGTTTCGAGGATTAATTACATTTTATCCCCTTCATCAGCTATTAAAAAAAAGCGTAGCACAGTAATAAGATACGTATTTAAACCTAATATGGTGCACCATAAAATTTAGGTTATAAGAACAGAATAAAATGAAATGAAATAGATGGTGACGGTGATCAGCTGCTCATGACAAATAGTAGTTCCGTATTGAAGCTTGAAATAGTGGATGTGTAACACCAATACTTCACCAATCCATGTAGGTCTATAATTAATGAAGAGCCTGTATGCTTAAAGATCCAAATTTAGCCTTTTCAAAACAAAGCGGCTTTAAGGTCTTTGAGGTCAGGTCACTAAAATGTAGGCCTAAATTTCTGCGGAGCAGCGGTGGATTCGAAGTGAAAGAATGAAGAAGTTCTGGGAGGAAAAGAAGAGATTGACCAGAAAGCCTTAGGTTCTACTGCTCGGGTCCAAGCTCTGTGAACTTGCGGGGTGAGAAGGGTCTTTCAACAGCCCACCGTGATATTTGGTATTCCTTTATATTCCAATACTGCTGACATAGGATCGTTGCTCAAACCACTGTGGTGTTGCGAATGAGTGAGTGAGTGAGTCACCGACCAATATATTTGGTTCTGTACTATGCGCGGACCAAGAAACCTCATCACTCGTCAACACCACTTCTCATAGTCCGCGATGCACATTCCTCTCAGGTTCACGCAGCGTATACCCGAGCAGTATGCCGTCCATAGTTGGCCAAATTCAGAAACAAACAAAAAATATTAACCACATTTCCAAGAAAACACAGATACCTCTGTTGTTAATTGATTCATTTGTGGAGTTTTGTAGTATCGTAGTCATGTAGGCCCCGTGCACGTAGGCGTGTGCACTAGTCTTTGATAACCTGTGTTATATTGATGGCTGTATTAGTGTGTGTATTTAGAATTCACGAGATGTTGGGAAGGGGGCAGCCGTGACCTGAAGTTAGGAACCATCCCGGAATTTGCTGGAGTATAAGTGGGAAACCAGGGAAAACCACTTCCAAGATAGCTGAAATGGTAAACCCACCCCTTCTAAGGCTGCGTTGACCCCGTTCCAGCTCTCAAACCAGATAATTAAATCTCTTGGCAGAGCCGGGAATCGAACCTGGACCTCCGGGTCTACAGTTAAGAATGCTAGACCCTACAACACGAGGTGGTCTCTTCTAATTCCAACTACTTTTATCCAATAGTTCCCCTTGGCTACAGCTGTCCTTCACCGTTTCCTGTATATCTCTCTGGCCACGACCTCCTCCTGCCTGTACACCTCGTTGCATAGTGTCTAGCATTCTTGGTAGTCACCACGGAGGCCCAAGTTCGATTCCCAGCTCCGCCAAGAAATTTAATTCTGGTCTGAGGGCTGGGTACACTCAGCCTCGTGAGGAAAACTGAGAAGACCTAGGGTGGAAATCAAACTCTCCTCTTTTCAGTTTCTCCTCACGAGGCTGAGTGTACCCCGTTTCAGGCCTCACACCAGAACGAACATTTATTTCCAGAGCCGGGAATCGAACCCGGATCTCCGGGGCGACATCCAAGAACGCTAAGCGCTACACCACGAGTTGCTCGATAGAGATGTAGTCCGAATATTAGCCTACCTTTCCTAGGGGCATGCTGGGCTTCTATGGCCATCGCGGGTTCAAACCCGGCTGAAGTCGTAGGATTTTTTACTGCGTTAAAAATCCCTCAGTATGCCTTCCTTCGGAGGGGAAGTAAAGCAGGCGGTCCCATGTATGGCATGTTAAAGAACCTTCCACTAATTACACTTGTGTGAAGCTAAATTATAGGTTAAATTTGACCAACGTTCTTAGGTTCCAAATCACGTCGCCAGGAACCGACGACAGTGGCATCTAGTAACCAAGTTCTGAACTATTAGTCATCGATGGAGGCGTTTGGCGGCAAAAGTAGGAACTACTTGAAACGTCAATGTCTACAGTCCTTACTTGAACTTAAAACAGATAACACACACTCATACAGCCACTACAATTAACACTGGTTATCAGACAGATTCTACACACACCCAAAGTACACGGGGCTACATGACTACGTTGTCGCAGCCCCTAAACTGAGGAACCAACCAATCTTTCCCTAATCATGTTTATTTGTACTACATATTATACTTAGACAGTTTTCGAAAACAGTAATACTTGGCTCTCTCCTACTACAACACTATAATCTTATCGGTTTTACTGCGCTATTGTGCTAGAATATCCGGATAATACCATCCCCTAACTCGTACCGTTACTCCTAATTGCAACTCTCGCTTCTTCTGATACGGTGTGCTTCAGTTTTCCACAAATCTGGGTAATAGGACAACTTCTAGGCGATCAAGGGAGACCTAATGTTACGATATGAATATTGCTGCCCATAAAGTGTCCATAGTATTTTTTCCGAAATCTAAAATTGGCCGCAGTAGCCCGAGGTACGTAACAGCGCCATAACAATGAAGCTGATTGCTCGCCGATATTGGGTCTAAACGGTGCAAGGAACGCCGCCATCTTCCTACTAGCTGAGTGGAAACAGTTGACTGCAGGCAACACAAGGCGCTGTCTAAGGGCTGCACAACTCTTCACCACACAATGGAAGGGTATACTTCCGATGTATTTATTTATAGTATGGCTTTTAGTGCCGGGAGTGTCCGAGGACATGTTTGGCTCACCTGAGTCTGTGGCTGCTTCCAGCGGACACCCTTAGGGTAAGCTACAAGTTTCGTTCAATTTCAACTAGTTCAAACTTTCGCTACCAGATATCAATGATACCTAGTGGTGAATGTTGGAACGTTGATAGAGCTTTCCGACGAAATCTAACCTGACATTTTAGCTTCACACAAGTTTAGTCTGTGGAAGGATCTTTTACATGCCATAAATCTATGACATGGGACCTCCATCTTTACTTCCCCTCCGAAGGATGGCATACTGAAGGATTTTTAGCTCTCTTAAAAATCCGACGACTTCAGCAAGGTTTGAACCCGCTATCTTGGGCACAGCAGTTCAGCATGCTACCAACTACTCCACCGAAGCCGATTATACTTTCTATGTTCTGTGCAAAGAGAAGCGCTAGGCCAAGACTGCCCAACCTACGGCCCGCGAGACTATTTTCTTCGGCCCGCCGCTCCGCGCCCGCGCTGTGTCGCCAAAACTTTGAAACAACTAAAGTCAAATGGACAAAGAAGTGCACGCGCACCTCTACCCAAAACAGTTCCAGTCGTCGCACTAAACTAAATTATCATGAACTTTATATCATAATTTGATTAATAATTGTGTCAAATGAACAAAAATACTCACTCTTTGTCATTCATGCTGTATGAGTGTATTGAATATCATCGTACTTCTATTGTAAAGGGATTTAATAAAAATATTTTTTTAATCGATTTTGCCCTCCAGGTTGGTGGAACCCACGGACTCAGCGAGGGAACTCACCACTACCCCCTTTCCAGGCAGTGTCCTAGAGCTGGGAACACTTGGTCGGTTTTGATACAACTGGGGAGATGTGATCAGCACTTCGCCCAGGCGGCCTCACCTGCAAAGAGAACAGGGGCCTTCTGAGGGATGGGAAGGGAGGGGAAGATTGGGATGGATAGGCAAGGAAGCGTGAAGGAGGCGGCCGTGGCCTTACAGTAGATACCATCCCAGCATTTGCCCGAAGACCAAGTGGGAAACCACGGAAAACCACTTCAAGGAAAGCTGAGGTGGAAATCGAACCCCGTCTACTCATTTGGGCCACCCGAGGTTGAGTAGACTCCGTACCCATCCTCGTACCACTTTTCAAATTTCGTGGCAGAGTCGGGATTGAACCTAGGACCTCCGGGGGCGGCAGCTAATCATGCTGACCGCTACGATACGGAGGCGACTCCAGTCGTCGCACTAAACTAAATTTTCATGAACTTTATTTCATAATTTGATTATTATTCTGACAGAATATTAATCAAATTATGAAATAAACATAAATACTCACTCTTTGTCATTCATGCTGTATGTGTATTGAAAATCATCGTGCTTCTATTTTAAAGGGATTTCTTAAAAATATGTGAATTTATCCTGTGTTTTATTTTTTATAAATAAAACTCAAACAATACTAAGAAAACTAAGGTCAGACAGCCACAAATCTCACCATATTGCACCTATATTTAAAAAAAAAGTCCATAACCCCCAAACTCCCCGGAGTGTTATTGGCCCGCAAGGTCCCCCAACTATTTACAATGTGGCCCTTTGTTAAAAAGGTTGGGCACCCCTGCGGCTAGGCTATGGGGTCAAGCTATCTACGTACTCGAACCCCACTGTCGGCCATCCTAGAAATGGTTTTCCGAGGTTTACCCCATTTTCAAATTAAGGCAAATGCTGCGACGGTACCTTCTGACAGGCCACGGCTGCTTCCCCCCACAATCTTGCTTAGTTTCATTCATCTTCAATCATTTAATTTCTCATTTACTCCTCTCATTAGGTTGGCGTCAGAAAGGGAATCCGGCTATAAAAACACCCGCCATAAAGACTTTCATACCCGATCCCAATCGCGTTGAAAACTTGAATAATAAGGGTTAGACATACATTGAACGTAGGGGTAGACCAAGGTTAGAATATGTTAAACATTTTGCCTCCGATGTAAGATGTGTTAGCTATGAAGATATGATACGATTAGCTTAGGACAGGGAGACATAGAAAGCTGCATCAAACCAGTTAATAGGCTGAAGTTCAAACACACCCTAAAAGTGATATATAATGCTTAGGCCTACTATCGCTGAATTAAATGTGTTTACTAAAGCCTGCCCTAGGTTAATTTTTCTATGTGATCTGTGATCTCCGGTTATTATTTGTAAAGAGCCTGCCTCATAATTCCACTATAATCGGTTCAATCCCTGGCTGAGGAAGTCTGATTTTTGAAGAGCGGTGGCTGTCGTAAATGACCTCTAGTATTACGTTTGTTGATTATTTAATTAAATTTAATTGGTATTCTGCCCGAAGGCAGGTCCGAGCCTCCGAAGAGGCTACCCCCAGCCGGAGTTTACTTGCGGTAGGGTGGCCAGGGCCTTTCCGCTCCTCCTTATGTTGGCCAACAGCGCGCAGTGCCTAGAACCGGCATACCATCCAAGTTCCGACTGCGCCCAATGTTGCTTAACTGCGGAGTTCTCGTGGGATCCGGTGTTTCAACACGGCTAGGCCGTTGGCTTGTTGATTATAATAATAATAATGTAATAACCCCTGGTGCTACAGCCCATGAAGGGCCTAGGCCAAACAAGCGACCGCTGCCCAGCCGTTTAGCCTGCAGATCTTGGTGTGACGGGTTGTCAGCGCATCGGGTCCCCTCGGCCGTTAATCGTTTTCGTGACCCTGGGGAGCTGCCTCACTGTCAGACAGTTACTCAATTGTCCTCACGAGGCTGAGTGCACCCCATTCCAGCCCTCACGTCAGATTCTAAAATCCCTGACGGAGCCGGGAATTGAACCCGGGGCCTCCGGGTGAGAGGTAGGCGTGCTACCCCAACACCACGGGGCCGGCATATTTGTTGATTAAAATACATATTTAATTCAGTAGAGTTATGAATTTTACTGCCAGACAGGCGCCCCATGACTTGAAGTGAGGTACTATCCCAGCATTTGCCTGGAGGTAGTGTGGAAAAATCCGGGGGAAAACCACACTCAGGATAGCCGCAGTCAGCGCCATGATTCGAACCTATGATCTCCGAACTTGCTTCAGCTGCCCTCGCGGGATCCCTTAATACAGTATGTCAATTAGATTCCACACACACAAACATGTAGACGGGGCTGAAATGATGACGAAGTTCAAGCCCCTAACTGAAACAATTAGCCTACAACAAGTTATCAGCGGTGGGTATCGAACACTGGTCCCATCCAATACGAGAGCTTGATGATTGTTGATTTATATTAGGGGTTTAGCGATGTCATGGTCAAGTAGCCCCGTGTACTTGGGTGTGTGTAGAATTTGTGTGATAACCTGTGTCACTGTGATGTCTGTACTAGTGTGTGTATTTGTAATGGAGGTTGGATTTGGGCAGGAAGCGGCTGTGGCCTTAACTACGAGTAAGATAGAAGGCTAGAATTAATAAATAAGAAGATTGTTGTTTTACGTGACCGTTAATTGCGAGATCTTAAGCCACGGGACATCCTTTTTACGTGGAATCCGAACCACAAAACATGGCATTTCAATTTGAAAATCTCACAAGCATTGACCGGGAATCGAACCCGGTCTGCCGTGTTGAGAGGCCAACAGCTTGCCCGTTGCGCCACCACGCCCCCTAGAATTAAAAAAATGGCAATAGATATTATAAGAGCAATTACTCCTCCTCAAAGCCACAAATTCTAGTCTTAGCAATGTAGCCAATAAATATTAGAGCAAAATACTCATACACCTCTTATAAATAACAAATTAATCCTATATAAATTCCCGGTATTTACCTGGAGTAGAAGTGGGAAACCACGGAAAATCACTTCCAGATGACTGAGGTAAGAGTTGAACCCACCTCTTCTCAGTTTTGCCTCACGAGGCTGAGTGTACCCAGTTCTAGCCCTCAGACCAGAATTTATCTTGGCAGAGTCGGAAATCGAACCCGGGCCTCGCGGTGACAGCCAACAATGCTAGCCACTACTCAGCGAGGGCACGTAAGTGGCAAGTGCCGGTACGAATCAACGTTACCAACATTTAATATTAAACTAGCAGTATTTAATCCGCTCACCCCGTGTATGCAAACATCTTGTGGTTGGGTGACTGATCACCAGGGGAGGGGACAATAGACTGTTGATACGTGATTCATCGTGCAGGTAGGGCGTCCTTCATCAAGTCATCATAGCCGGGCTAGGGTGAGACTGCATATTAGTTGTTAAACTGATCCCACTAAGCTCTGTCTGAACAGGGGAGCAAACTGCAACAGAATACGGTATATTACACTGCTTTATGTTCGACGATATCAAAATATAAATATTATACGTCAGAAAACTGTATCATAATGATGGTCATTATAGTACTGTTTTTCATTATGAGACAGTTTCTCCAGCCAATCAGAGCTCATTCATTGACCAATTAGGTAAGGATACCTTCGCGCATGTGCTCAAAATCCAACATATCGGACATGAATTACATGATTTGAAAGTTCAAATTGGATATCGGATCAACCATTGAAAGCCTCCGTGGCTTAGGAGGCAGCACGCCGGCCTCTCACCGCTGGGTCCGTGGTTCAAATCCCGATCACTCCATGTGAGATCTGTGCTGGACAAAACGGAGGCAGACGGGTTTTTCTCCGGGTACTCCGGTTTTCCCTGTCAAAATTTCATTCCAGCAACACTCTCCACTATCATTTCATTTCATCTGTCATTCATTTAATCATTGCCCCAGAGGAGTGCGTCAGGCCTCGGCAGCCGGCACAGTTCATATCCTCGCCGCTAGATAAGGGTTTCATTCATTCCATTCCTGACCCGGTCGAAAACTGGAAGCAGGCTGTGGATTTTCATTTCATCAACCATTGAAGTTACAATCCCAAACACAAAGACAAAACCAGCACGAACATTTACGGTAACAAGAAAATACTATGACATATGTAAGAAATTTGTGAATCTACGTCCAGAAGTTTGCAACACAGCATTCTTCTATATAAATTACCGACATGGAAAGTGCACCAACCCATATGTTCGCGTAAATAAACTGGCGAATATGTGACAAGAAATAGCACTGTGCCTTAATATCCCCAACTCCAATTTCTACACAGCGCATTGCTTTCAAACGACTTCGGTGACAATATTAGTGAATGTTAGAGCTGGACGGCACTAGTCATCATGCAGGCTGTAAACAATAGCATTGCCAAGCAAAGTAAATGGTCTCTGCTTTCGAAGTGCTTTGATCCACGCATGCACTCTGTTCAGTCAGCAAAGCCAGCGCGCCCTGTTCACTAACTGAAGTAACTGAATCCCACAGATATTTATGAATATTTATGTTAAAACATATAATAAAGTTATAATTATCGTCGAACATAAACAGTCGTATGCAACTCGCTTATAATGATAATTAAGACACTAGTATGGAAATTATAAAACTCGCTACACTCGTTTTATAAACATACTCGTGTCTTAATTATTGCCATTATAGGCTCGTTGCATAATGTACTATTATCGGGCATGGTGAGTTCAATCCCATCTCAGTCTGATTGCAATAAGGTATTTAACTTGCTACAGAACTGAACTTCTAGGCAACGGCTTCGGTGGCGTAGTTGGTAGCATGCTAAGCTTGTATGCCCAAGGTCGCGGGTTCAAACCCGGCCGTAGTCGTTGGATTTTTAAGAGCGTTAAAAATCCCTCAGTATGCCTTTCTTCAGAGGGGAAGTAAAGCCGGCGCACCGGTGCCATGTTATAGATTTATGGCATAATAATAATACAAATATCGTATGGCATAGGGTGCCACGTGCAAGCTTTGTTATTTGACACCCAGAGGGTAGCTTGCACGTCGAATTTCGTTGTTCCTTGAAGCACTATGAAAGTCAAGGAGGTTAGATATCTAAGCTCCATGAACACTATAGCGCTTTCTAGTAGAGAAATGAGGAACTTTGTGTTGGCGGAAACTCCAGAGAGTAATTTTGCCATTATGAACACGGCCTACTGAATTCAAATGGGTTCTTTGACATGCCAACATCGTATGACATGCGTGTCGTAATTTTTGCCGCCTTTCAAAAAATCATTTACCATGGCCAGGAGCGAACCTGCAAGCTTGGGGTTAGTAGACCGACACGTTAACAACTCACCCACCGTGGCAAGCTGATGTATGGCATGACAAAGAACCATCCACTAATTACACTTATGTGAAGCTAAATAATAGGTTAAATTTGACTAACGCTCTTAGATTCCAACGTTCGTCGCCAGGAGCTGACTGTGCAGGCATCTAGTATCCAAGTTCAGATCTAGTTGGTCGTTGACGGTGGCGTTAGGTAGCAAAAGTAGGGACTACTTGAACATTCAATGACTGCAGTCCTTACTTGAATTAAAAACAGATAACACACACTAATACAGCCATCACAATTAACCCCGATTATCCGACTGATACTACATACACCCAAAGTACACCCTCTGTCTGGAAAGTTCGGTGAATGGGTCTATATTACGAATGGTTTGTTGGCTTACGTGAAACAGCCGTTACTATCCTTCAAAGTAATCCCCGTGGATGGTTATGCACTTCTTAGAGCGGGTGTACAAGTCCTGGCATAGTCTTCCTGAGGGATAGCCTTCAGTTGGGTCGTCACATTACGTTGGATGTCCGAAATGTCCGAAAACCTCTGGCCTTTCAGGGCTTTTCGGCGACCCTGGACCCCGATACTCTATACATTGACACTTGCCTTCGAGGTCGTACCTCAGGCACCAGGTCTCGTCACCCGTGACGATGGTTTTCAGGACCATCCCATTCCACGGAACATTCACCATTCTCACTGCTACCCGTCGAACAGGTGTGCACGTTAGGTTACATAAATTCACCCTTCTCGCTGCAGCCCGCCTATCAGGTCTGCCAGGCAGGTTGCATGAATTCTCGCATCTCTCTTGCTTTCAATTTAGAGATTTGACGACCCAAACTGAAGGCTATTCCTAAAGAAGACTATGCCAGGAGTTTCCAGGACTTGTTCAGTCGTTCTCAGAAGTGCATAGCCATCCACGGGAATTACTTCAAAGGACAGTAACGGCTGTTTCAGGTAAGCCAACAATCCGTTCGTAATGTAGACCCATTCATCGAACTTTTCAGACCGAGGGTGTGCATGGGGCTACATGACCGCGTTGTCGCAGCCCCTTAACTGAGGAACCAAACAACCACACTTCTTGGCGGGTCAGTCAAGAATTCTAGCCACTACACCACGAGCTGATCTAGTTGAAAATCGTTATAATTGAGCTTGTAGTTTTACATGACCGTTAATCTGGCAATCATAAGCCACGGGACCTCCTTTATACATGGAATCCGAGCCACAGGACATGGCATTTCACTTCGGATATCACTCATGCATTGACCGGTAATCGAACCCGTTCCACCTTGGAAATAGGCAAACAGCTTGATCGCTGCGCCACCACAGTCATAAAAACAGGTGTAGAAATATCGAAAATAGATGTTTTTCAGTCGGTCAACACGATTGTACCCAATTATGATGGGTTATTCCTAATTAATAAATAGGCCTACACTTGGATGACCAGTTTCGATCCTCAAGCGATCATCATCAGATCCATTACACTTAGGCTATAAAATCTATGTCTAAGAGTATGGGTGATAGTATTTGCAATATGCAGGCTTAGTACCGGTAGCTACAGAGAGAGGCGAAATTGCCAAAATTTCATAAGGGTATAAAAGTTTGGAAAAAAAACTTGTCTCACACGCTTTAAGGGATGTTCTTGGTACGTTAATAAGAGCGAAGACACTGTGAGTAATAAGAGGTAATGCTATTACACATAATATCAGATCAAACTGATTGTGTTGGGCCGATAACCTAGATGTTAGGCCCCTTAAAACAACAATTATCATCATCATCATCAAACTGATTGTCACACTGTTTACATCGCTCTACTATCGCCTATCTTTGCAACGTAACCATACGTCGCTTAGTAACAATAGTACATGATAAGTATATTAGTTTCTAATGTCATAAACAAATATTATACGTGACAAAAATTTCGAGGAGGGGGGGGGGGGGAGGGAGGTCGAGCCCCCGTGACACCCCCACTTATATACGCGTCTGGTATATAAATTTGTGTCTACATTAAGTTCCTTCAACCCAAGCAGTTAACTCCTTGGTACACCAACGTGTGAAGTCAAGGAAACCACAGCAGTTAGTCTTGAGGGATTGTCCTTTAATGTGAATGACTCATGGAAGGTCCATTGGGGGTATTCTTCAGTAACCAACAATCATCTAGTTGGTAACCCTTTTGCACGGTTACATGGATTTGATCTTCCCAGACGCCAATGGAGGATCATAAATCGGATACGCACAGGAAAAGGCAGATGTGCGTGTTCACTGCATAAATGGGGCAGGTCCTAGCTCTGCAGTTTATGACTGTGGTGCCTCCTTACAGTCAATCCATCACATTGTCGCTGACTGCACTCTCCGAGCTTTCCATGGAACGTTGACGGATGTCCATCAAGCATCAGCTGAGGCCGTTGAATGGGCCGGGATCTTGACCTTGAACTGTGATATTGTATGAACTTGTGTGAGCACGTTTTCTTTGTATATATTGTAAATACATGGGTTGGTTTTTAAATTTTGGAACCTTAGTTATAACTGGATTAATATCTCACTTAGATGGTTCCAAGTTTCACAGACCCTCGATGTAGTCCCCACCGTTTGCGTACAACGTGTTCCCAGCGATGCGGAAGTCATTGGATCCCGTTGGCACTGCCCAATCTATTGATGGTACGAAGAGAGCGCTCGGCAGCCTGATTCTCGGTAGCTGTGGTGGCTAAATCAAGAATTGCTAGAGTAGCATCAACTAAGTCGCATTGTAGTAGGTTCGAATCTTAAACTGGTATTTTTTTTTTTTTGCTTAGTGTCGTTTATTGTGGATGTATTATGGACGCATATCTATCTGTTCCAACGAGTGATTTTTTATTTGGTCCTCAAAAGGACCGTACTTATCCGATGGTACGCTGCCAGATTGGACGACGACATAATAATTTGTAGAACGAAAGCAAGGTATCCTGTATATTCAAGGTGGCATGTGTTCGAAATTTTGACCACCTTTGTTTAAAGGAAAACTCGACTCACTCAGACAACCCACGTAACAAATAGATTTATTATGTGGGTAGGCTCACGAATAAATACATCAGACCGAAACTATAATTTCTTTCAACGGCGTCTGTGCGAAAAGTGCTTGCTATACACTTACAGTAATAGTCAGTTAGTGAGGTTTTAAGGGGCGGAACTACGAAGTCATCTGCCCCAAACATTCAGTAAAAACAGATAATTATAACATTATTGGTTTTACGTCCCTTTTAAGTGCTCTGGCTTTTAGATAAGCCGGGGTGCCGGAATTTTGCTCCGAAGGGGATCTTCAACGTGCCAGTAAATCTATTGACACGCTCCCTCGCAATTGCGCACCCTCAAATGCCAGCTGACTGCGCCAGGGTACGAACCTGCAACCTTGGGCACAGCAAGCGATAACGTTACCGCTGAGCCTCGCAGCAAGGCAGTAATTACAGAACGTGTCATATTATTATAAATATTGAACTATTAAAATTCTAATTATCACGAATAGAGTCACCTCCGTTGCGTAGTAGTCAGCGTGATTAGCTGCCACTCCGGACGTCCTGGGTTCGATTCCCAGCTCTGCCACGAAATTTGAAAAGTGGTATGAGGACAGGGACGGGGTCTACTCAGCCTCGGGTGGTCCAAATGAGTAGAGGGGGTTCGATTCCCACCTCAACCATCCTCAAAGTGGTTTTCCGTGGTTTCCCACTTCGCCTTCGGGCAAATGCCGGGATGTTACCTACCGTACGGCCACGGCCGCCTCCTTCCCTCTTCTTTGTTATCCCTCCCGAACTTCCCCTTCCTCCCCATCCCCTGTTCGCTTTGCAGGTGAGGCCGCCCGGGCGAGGTGCTGATCCCACCTCCCCAGTTGTATCCCCCAGACGAGATGTTTCAAGCTCCAGGACACTGCCCGTAGAGGCGGTAATGATGGGATCCCTCGCTGAGTCCATGGGAAAAACTAACCTGGAGGGTAAAATCGACGAAAAAATAATATTTATAACGAATAGTATCCATCCATGGTTTTGAACAGTAATTAGGGAAAATAACCATTAAAATGAGACAAGAAAATAACTTTCCCTATCGTCTTCATAGATAATGTGAACAAAACCAAGTTGAAATCTTGCTGTACGAGGTAGGGAGGGTATAATAAAATAGTTAAAAAGAATTTAAAAATCTGCTTTCAATAGTCTTGAACCCGGGATCTTCGAAAGAGCGAGCGGGCGCAATGACACTTGCACACATTTCAAACACACTCTGGAGGGTTTTGTTGCACTTCTTATTAACGCGTATGGTAAAATATTCAATTATTACAGTTTGATCTTAAATATTGATTGAAATGCATTCCTTCAGTACCTGGCTTGTTTCCTGATTTACTTAAAGCAAGTTTCGCGACCGCTTTGCGTTAATAAGGCGAGAGAACTGCAAATAATGCCCTCAGACGACAGCCCTTCGGTGTTATTTCATACAACATAGCATACAAAATGCTGGCGTGTGATACACTTAGGTCATAAAAGCAGGTGTACTGACGAAGAGAACAGAAACATACAGGATTTTGTTCCAGCGATCACAGCAGCTTCCTTGCCAGCGAGTGTCGTGTGATACTGGCCTAAAGATATGTTAAGACTTTTTGTTAAAATTTAATAACAAAACAAGATGTTCGGTAAAGAACGTACATCCTACTTTCACCTAAATGCATGCGTATTGTTATAACTCTTTGTCCTTTTCAAGGAGAATAATTGAATGTTGGTTGTAGTAGCTTCTTGAAATACAACGTGCTATACGGATATTATACATGAATATGGTGTGTCCTTTGCTAGTGCTACCTCTGTAAAAAAAAATTCATTCAATTCGGTTTCACCGTATTTGAATTTATATGGGGAATCAATTTGCACACATACATGGCCGCCATATTCAAACTGTTGGGCTGATGATCTTGTAGCTTGGTCAAAATATGCTTCCCACATATACTGTAGGTATGCTGTTGCAAAATTTGGTAGAGATCAGATTATTAGGTTGGTCGTAATTTATTTAAGCTTTTAACATTTGGGAGGCCACCATTACGTTTTCGTCAAGATGGCGGCGACATAAAACATGACACTGAGGTTTCCTTTGCTTGTGCTACCTCTGTACCAAATATCGTTCAATTCGGTTACTCCGTGTTTGAATTGATAGGGGGAATCGATTTGCACACATACATGGCCGCCATCTGCAAACTATTAGGCTGATTACCTTGTAATTTAGTCAAAGGTCGCTCACCGTACAAATATATGTTGTTGCAAAATTTGGTAGAGATCGGATGATTAGGTTATTCGTAATTTGATTTAAGCTTTGAACATTTGGGTGGCCTTCATTACGTTTCCGTCAAGATGGCGGCGATATAAAACATGACACTGAGGTTTCCTTTGCTAGTGCTACCCCTGTACCAAATATCGTTCAATTTGGTTACACCGTGTTTGAATTGATAGGGAGAATCGATTTGCACACATACATGGCCGCCATCTGCAAACTATTAGGCTGACTACCTTGTAATTTAGTCAAAAGTCGCTCGCCATACAAATATATGTTGTTGCAAAATTTGGTAGAGATCGGATGATAAGGTTATTCGTAATTTGATTTAAGCTTTGAACATTTGGGTGGCCGCCATTACGTTTCCGTCAAGATGGCGGCGATATAAAACATGACACCGAGGTGCCGTTTGCTAGTTCTACCTCAGTACCAAATTTCATTCAATTCGGCTTCACCGTGTTCGAATTGATAGGGGGGGGGGGGCAGACATTCAGAGTACACACACTCACACACACATACACACACACACACACACACACACACAGACACACAGTCTCTCTCACACACACAGACACACAATTTTTGGCCCTGTGTAGATCTCATAAGTCTACTTTCAGTTTTTGCAAAAATCGAAATTATGCTAGTAATACCATGGGAATTTCTAAGGAATACGTATATTTCGATGCAAGCACTGGCGATCAGAATATCCTACGATATGTTGTTGTTTTGTTTCATTTGAGGGGCTAGAACATCGCGGTCATTTAGCCCCGTTTACTTGTGTGTGTAGACTTTGTCTGATAACCTGAGTTATTGCGGGCTTGTAATGATGTGTGTATTTGCAATTAAGCTTTGGGAAAGAGGCGGCCATGGCCTTAAGATAGAATCCGTCGCGTAATTCGGCCGGAGTAGAAGTGGGAAACCACGGAAAACCATTTCCAGGGTGGCTGAGGTGGGTATCAAACCCACTTCTTCTCATATTTGCTTCACGAGACTACGTGTACCCAATTTCAGCCCTCAGACAAGTAATACATTTCTTGGCAGAGCTGGGAATCGATCCCGGACCTCCGGAGCAACACTTCGATATGTTATGTTAATATTCATGCCAGTTTTTATATTTTCTGCCATTACAGGTCACGTGGTATAACGTAACAAATCGATCGTATTCTCTTTATAAATCATCAAAATTCAACGTACTCTTCACAAAAATAAGTCGTAAGGCAATAAATGTGGCAATGTAGTTACATCCCGACTAAAGTGGAGCGTGGGCTTCCGTTCAAAAAGTATGCCTTCTTCTGGATTCGAAGCAGCATTCTATCCGCTCGCACCCAGCACGTACGGTAAGGCTTTAACACTCTCAGCCACCAACAGATGGTAGATTGCGCACGCTAAACATGCTGTAGTTACTGTAGCCGTCCCACCTCAAACGTGTAAGTCCATGTCAAAGTATTCAATCACGGTTTATGGTGTTGATTTAACTTTCTACTATTACAGATCACGTGGCGTAAGCTATTAAATTCGATCGTATTACGTGTATGTGTGTTATTTCAAGGAGCGGTAAGTCATATGTTAGTAGAATGGGCCCTAGTATTTGGCGAGGAAAAGTTTGAAGTCAGTTTTTCTTTACTGGACCCATGACCCAATTACATTGCTGTCACACAGTCAGAGCGCAGAGCAATATCGACCATCGGGAGAAATGCGATGTTAGTTGGGTTTCATAAAACTAAATAATAAGGGGCGGGTGGACCACACTGTATATAAAAATGAATTGCTGTTCGTTAGTCTCGCTAAAACTCGAGAACGGCTGGACCGATTTGGCTAATTTTGGTCTTAAATTATGTGTGGAAGTCCAGACAAGGTTTAAAAGGCGAATAAATATGAAAGTTGTAGCGCACGAGTAGATTCAACAAATGAGTGACGGCACGCGAATCGCTTAAACAAAGTCCCGTATGCGTTCATATACCATTCATTCGATTGCTATGAAACTTTGGTCGTATTGATGTGCACACTCCAGGAAAGGTTTCTGACTTAGTAAATCCTTTTTATAATAGGTAGCGCACGAGTAGATTCAACAAATGAGCGACGACGGCCGAAGGGTTTCAACAACGTCCTGTATGCGTTCACATACCATTCGTCCGATAGCGATGAAACTTGGATGAGAGGTTGTGTACACTACAGGCAAGGTGTCTTGCTTAGTAAATCCATGTTATAATAGGTAGCGCTCGAGTAATTCAACAAATGAGCGACGACGAGCGAAGCGTTTCAACAAAGTCCCGTATGCCTTCATATACTATTCGTCTGATAGTGATGAAACTTGGGTGAGATGTTGTGTACACCTCAGAGAAGGTTTCTGGTTTAGTAAATCGACTTAACAATAGGTAGCGCACGATTAGATTCAACAAATGAGCGAAGACGGCCGAAGCGTTTCAAAAAAGTCGTGTATGCGTTCCTATACCATTCGTCCGATAGCGATGAAACTTGGGTGAGAGGTTGTGTACACTACAGGCAAGGTTTCTGGCTTAGTAAATCCATGTTATAATAGGTAGCGCACGAGTATATTCAACAAATGAGCGACGACGAGCGAAGCGTCTTAACAAAGTCCCGTAGCCTACTATTCGTCTGATAGTGATGAATTTGGGTGAGATGTTGTGTACATTTCATGGAAGGTTTCTCGCTTAGTATATCCACTTAACAATAGGTAGCGCACGAGTAGATTCAAGAAATGAGCGACGACGGGTGAAGCGTTTGAACAAAGTCCAGTATGCGTTCACATACCATTCGTCCGATAGCGAAGAAACTTGGGTGAGAGGTTGTGTACACTACAGGCAAGGTGTCTGGCTTAGTAAATCCATGTTATACCCTAATAGGTAGCGCACGAGTAGATTCAACAAATGAGTGACGACGGGCGAAGCGTTTCAACAAAGTCCTGTATGCGTTCACATACCATTCGTCCGATAGCGATGAAACTTGGGTGATAGGTTGTATACGCTACGGGCAAGGTTTCTCTCTTAGTACATCCATATTATAATTGGTAGCGCACGAGTAGATTCAACAAATGAGCGACGACGAGCGAAGCGTTTTAACAAAGTCCCGTACTATTCGTCTGATAGTGATGAAACTTGGGTGAGATGTTGTGTACACTTCATGGAAGGTTTCTCGCTTAGTAAATCCACTTAACAATAGGTAGCGCACGAGTAGATTCAAGAAATGAGCGACGACGGGCGAAGCGTTTAAAAAAGTCATGAATGCGTTCACATACCATTCGTCCGTTAGCGAAGAAACTTGGGTGAGAGGTTGTGTACACTACAGGCAAGGTGTCTTGCTTAGTAAATCCACGTTATAATAGGTAGCGCTCGAGTAATTCAACAAATGAGCGACGACGAGCGAAGCATTTCAACAAAGTCCCGTATGCCTTCATATACTATTCGTCTGATAGTGATGAAACTTGGGTGAAATGTTGTGTACACCTCAGAGAATGTTTCTGGTTTAGTAAATCGACTTAACAATAGGTAGCGCACGATTAGATTCAACAAATGAGCGAAGACGGCCGAAGCGTTTCAACAAAGTCGTGTATGCGTTCCCATACCATTCGTCCGATAGCGATGAAACTTGGGTGAGAGGTTGTGTACAATACAGGCAAGGTTTCTGGCTTAGTAAATCCATGTTATAATAGGTAGCGCACGAGTATATTCAACAAATGAGTGACGACGAGCGAAGAGTCTTAACAAAGTCCCGTACTATTCGTCTGATAGTGATGAATTTGGGTGAGATGTTGTGTACACTTCATGGAAGGTTTCTCGCTTAGTATATCCACTTAACAATAGGTAGCGCACGAGTAGATTCAAGAAATGAGCGACGACGGGCGAAGCGTTTGAACAAAGTCCTGTATGCGTTCACATACCATTCGTCCGATAGCGAAGAAACTTGGGTGAGAGGTTGTGTACACTACAGGCAAGGTGTCTGGCTTAGTAAATCCATGTTATACCCTAATAGGTAGCGCACGAGTAGATTCAACAAATGAGTGACGACGGGCGAAGCGTTTCAACAAAGTCCTGTATGCGTTCACATACCATTCGTCCGATAGCGATGAAACTTGGGTGATAGGTTGTATACGCCACGGGCAAGGTTTCTCTCTTAGTACATCCATATTATAATTGGTAGCGCACGAGTAGATTCAACAAATGAGCGACGACGAGCGAAGCGTTTTAACAAAGTCCCGTACTATTCGTCTGATAGTGATGAAACTTGGGTGAGATGTTGTGTACACTTCATGGAAGGTTTCTCGCTTAGTAAATCCACTTAACAATAGGTAGCGCACGAGTAGATTCAAGAAATGAGCGACGACGAGCGAAGTGTTTAAAAAAGTCATGTATGCGTTCATATACCATTCGTCCGTTAGCGAAGAAACTTGGGTGAGAGGTTGTGTACACTACAGGCAAGGTGTCTAGCTTAGTAAATCCATGTTATAATATGTAGCGCACGAGTAGATTCAACAAATGAGCGACGACGAGCAAAGCGTTTCAACAAAGTCCCGTATGCCTTCATATACTATTCATTTCATTGCGATGAAAATTTGGTGAGTTGTTGAGCACGCTCCCATGTTTTTTTTTTGAGATAGTAAATCAATTTTTCAATAGTTTAGAGGTGGTTAACGGAAAAAGAAAAACAATATTGGGAAACCAAAAGCACTTCAACATACAAAGTTACAATGCCAACACGTTCTTTGATTGGCATTGCAACGCATGCTGGGTACAGCTAGTTTTATTTATTTATCGTATGGCTTTTAGTGCCGGGAGTGTCCGAGGACATGTTCGGCTCGCCTGAGTCTGTAGCTGCTTCCAGCGGACACCCTAAAGGGTGAGCTACAAGTTCCGTTCAATTTCAAGTAGTTCCAACTTTCGCCACCAGATATCAATGATACCTAGTGGTGAACGTTGGGACTTTGATAGAGCGTTCTGACGAAATCTAACCTAACAAATTTTGCTTTACACATGTTTAGTCTGTGAAAGGATCTTTTACATGCCATAAATCTATGACATGGGACCGCCGGCTTTACTTCCCCTCCGAAGGAAGGCATGCTGAAGGATTTTTAACGCTCTTAAAAAATCCGACGACTTCGGCTGATTGCACGGCTGATTGGGTTTTGACAAGTCAACCGTGTTACGAAGAAATGTTCATAATAGACGTATTATTTAATGTTCACCTTTCTCGAATTAATTATCGTTGCTAATTGCCATCCCCCCTATTACCCCAATTAGGACGCTGCTCTGCAGTTTGAAGGGTCGAGAGCAGAGCACACGGCTAGTAGATCCTCCACGCACGCTCACAATCGTATATAAATTGTAATGTTGGTTGTTGTAACTCGTCGGAAACGAATAAGGTCTGTAACAGGCGTAAAAGGGGCCATTTGTATGATCCCGTGGGCTCGCCCAATCCCCACTGGTTGATGTATAGCGCTGGGGATAAGCGGGGAGGGATGGCGACCCCACAGTACGGGGGCTTCTTCTCACGACAGTGTGGACACACGCGCCAGCACAACATTAAAATAATAAGCACCCCGCGATGTAGACTTGCTGGTTACAGCATCGCAGCTTCGATATCGATATTTCCCTCCAGTGGCTTCGGTGGCGTAGTTGGTAGCATGCTGAACTGCTGTGCCTAAGATAGCGGGTTCAAACCTAGCCGAAGTCATCGGATTTTTTAATGTTAAAATCCTTCAGTATGCCTTCCTTCGGAGGGGAAGTAAAGCAGGTGGTCCCATGTCATAGATTTATGGCATGTAATAGATCCTTCCACAGATTAAACTTGTGTGAAGCTAAATTTCTAGGTTAGATTTCATTGGAACGCTCTGTCAAAGTTCCAACGTTCACCACTAGGTATCAGTTACATTTGGTACTACTTGAAATTCAACGGAACTTCTAGCTCACCCTATGGGTGTCCGCTAGAAGCAGCTACAAACTCTGGCGAGCCGAACATGTCCTCGGACACTCCCGGCACTAAAAGCCATACGATAAATAAATAAATCCAGGAAAATGCTGAGATAGTACCTATCTCAAGTCAAGGGGCGCCTAGCCCATCCCTGTCCCCAGCGGCGTAACTACGGTTTGCCTCTGGAGGGGGAATGAGCTGAGTCAAAATTACATTGGGGGTGAAGTCTCGGTCATAATGAGACATAATCAACGAAAGCTAATATACGATCCCGAAGTTTCTAAACCTCCTATCTACATTTGATTTTCTATTTGATTTCATTAGCATTTAATGCGTAGTAGGCTATTTGCACTTATCAATGCACGAAAACCGGTTGAGTTAGCCGTGGTTGTTACGGCGTGGTTGCACGCAGTCGCTCACATCCGGGAAGCGAGAAGGTCGAATCCCCCCGCCAGCAACCTTGAACATGGTCTTCTGTGTTTTCCTTCCAGGCAAATGCCGGAGATGGTCCCTAAGTATAGGCTACAGCCTCTACCTTCCAATTCCTCGTCCTTACATTCTCACTTTCCTCCCCAGACAACACGCCACACGCGACGGTACTTGTACCTCACCCAATGGGTGTCAGCATAAAAGCAGCTACAAACTATGACGAGCCGAACACCGTAGTTTCTGGCTGGTCTCTGGAGACGAACAGAGGAATTTCCCTAGTGTTTGTAAGTTCATTGATATACCTTCTTCGGAAACATTGTTTTAATTCTATTGAAAAAGGAGGCAAGGTTCCTCTGGAAACTTATATAGAGTTTTAAATTAGCGGTTTCGGTGCATAGTTGGTAGCATGCTGAGCTTCTATGCCCAAGATCGCGGGTTCAAACCCGGCCGAAGCCGTCGGATTTTTTAAGAGCGTTAAAATCCCTCAGTATTCCTTCCTTCGGAGGGGAAGTAAATCGGGCGGTCCCATGCCATACATTTATGACATGTTAAAGAAACTTCCACTAATAACACCTGCGTGAAGCTAAATTATGGGTTAAATTTGAGCAAGCTTGTAGTTTAACGTGACCGTTAATCGCGAGATCATGAGCCACGGGACCTCCTTTTTTACGTGGAATCCGAACCACAGGACATGGCATTTCACTTCGAAAGTATCACATGTATTGACCGGGAATCGAACCCGGTCCACCTTGGTGAGAGGCATACAGCTTAACCGCTGCGCCACCACGCCCCCGTTAAATTTGAGTAACGCACTTAGGTTCAAACGTTCGTCGCCAGAGGCCGACTGCCGTGGTATCTAGTAACCAAGTTCTGGACTAGTAGTCGTTGACGGTGGAGGTTGTCGGCAAAAGTAGGAACTACTTGAAAATTCAATGTCTGGAGTCCTTAGTTGAATTAAATGCAAATAACACACACTAATACAGCCATCACAATCAGCATCGGTTGTCAGACAGATTCTACACACACCCAAAGTACACGGGGCTAAATGACTGCGTTGTTGCTGCCCCTACATTGAGGAACCAACCAACCAGAGTTTCTTTTTCACACGGCAATATCCCAAAAGCATGAATAATTTGAATAGTATTCCGGGCTGTGAAAGCCCTAATCTACACATTATAATTATAATTAACTAGCTGAAGTACCCGTGCTTCGCTACGCGTCATAAATAAAATAAAATGTGAAGGTGACAGTTAAAACAAGGGATAGGCGAGGTGCTGCGCAGAGGGAGATTAAGGATGGAACATTTTGTCCAACTACACCGCTCGGCGTTGACCGTGTTCTATAGCACAAATTTAGGTTTTACTCGCTAACGGTTGGAGATACCTTTCGGTTAGGAAATGTAATTTTAAACCTCGTATATGCCATCAAAAGTTTGCTATTTCTTAGCGTTCTCTTTTTATTTGAAATGGAAATATGAAAGTTTGAAACCAAAGGGTGTAGTGACGTCACTAAAATGGTCGCCATCTTTAAATAGTGCAAATAGTGCAAATTGAAATCAAAAGTAACCTGTATGTTAACCAGGTAAATCAGCTACTTCCATGTAAAATTCATGTAAATCGGACCAGTGGTACTTGCGTGATTGAGTAATACACAGACACACACCATCACATTTTTAGCCTCGCTTCGCTCGCGTCAGAGTCGTGTCATATTGTTATTCAATGAAATGCAGGTTTAACCCCGTTAACACCCCATTAGAACCTGAATATCCAAAAATCCCTCCTTAGTAGACGTTTTCGACACACAACAAACATATCCCCAAAATATCATTCTTCTAACATTAATAGTTTGGGTTGGTCGATGAGAGTGAACATACAAAAATCCTTCCTTAGTGGACGTTTTTCTTCCAGAATTTCACCCCTCCCCATAGGCCCCTTAAATTGGATTTATGAAAAAACGGTCGAACACCTATTTATTTCATTTACTTATTTATTTTTAAGCTGATTGATTTCCTCCGAGTTTCAAACTCCTCGCCTATGTCGTTTAAGAGATACACGCTCCGTTAAGAATCTTTCAACCCCACCTTTCATCCCTTTCACCTCATAATATACACTACATCGAAAAACCATTAGACATGTGTCAGTTTATTTTTAATGATTAGTATATATTGAGACCGTTTAGTTGATGTCAACAACCACGATGACTCAACTAACGACACATAAATCGAATAAAAAGAAAAGTACCGTGAGGATCAGGTGACCTTCCATAAAGGCTAAAGCGGCACGAGAGTCCGTAGTCCACAGGGATCGTGGTACATGGTGACGATGGTCATAGACCGCCTAAGGAAAGGTTCACCTTAAAACTAGACTGAGAAAACAAACATCCAGACTCATGTAAAACACCGTGAAAATTTATTAAAATTCACAAGCCCCTAGCCTATTTCGGAGGGTTATAATCGGCTAGTCCGCAAATTAATAAATAAACAAAGATAAAGAACAGGTCCCCTACCTGAGAAGTTACTGAAAACCCTCGCGAAAGATCTAACTCACAATGATAAAGCAACAACAGCAACGCTAGGAATATGGCACGAGGCAAGTCCCTAGTTCAAGTTACAAGATCAAGCTAATATCTGAATTTACATTTAACAGGGTAGCAAAACAAATCTAGGTTAGGATGGTACCATTTCGACATTTAAATTTAACATTAATTTAACTAGCTAAGTCCTATCAATTAACAAAATTTACGGCGATGACGTCCGTAAAGGAAAACAATTACATCCAAAAGCTAAGTGTACAGCCATGAAAAACAAACAATTTAATTATGCTTAATAACTATGTGCTAACAGCACACAATAAAGTAACATGTAGGGTTTAATACACTTGACATCATAAATTAATAACGAAATAGACACAGTAGTTTTATTAAAAATTCCTGCCTACACCTTGGTTTACTCTTTGTAAACCATAGTCATCTAATGTGTATAGTTACGGTGACGAATGCGCAGTTGAGACCACGTCTGACATCGCATGGCCTGAGCTCCACAAGTTACGAACTCTAGGTTCGCACATGCTTCAGGTCGCTACAAAAATGTCAACTGTCCTAGTCATTTCCTCACAAGGAAATTATCTTCAACTGCACGGCTATGTCAACAGTTCCAGAATGCAAAGAACAAAGTTAGATAGAAAGAATCGTTAGTTAGGCTTGTTTTATAACAATTATGCATTTTATTATTAGAATGTCGGTTTATAGGTTTATCGTAGGTTTATGGCGAATAACATTGACAATAGCCTGGGCACGGAGTGTCTCCAACTGAGATCATTCTCCACCAAAAAGCCTCGACTCAACAGTCGGAATATAATCAACGAGTATAACAACTCGGACACACAATAACACGGGTTACCAGCGGCGCTAAGCTCGCGTTCAATAACTCTGGGATAGGCCTGTACAACAGTCACCTTCCAGTAACATCTGGTCAACGGGATCATCCCCGGACAAAGCATACAATAACATCCTGCTATAACAGGGGAGACTTCACCATCCTATAGAAAACCTTACATAACTGTACCTGTCATACGACAATACACGCAACAGAGCGCTAAACTAACAAAAACCGATCCATAAAACAAGTGATCAAATACAAGAGTGGAAACTGGTTTCCATAAGCAAAATAGCAATGAAAGGAAAAAGCGAATACAAATCGTACTCTGTCCTCGTCTATAGTAGTTTTGTCTCACAAAGAAGCAGGCGTGCTCTAGGTCACTGGGTTACATAACCAGTTTATTCAAGGCCGGCGTTTTAATCAATACAAAACCTGCACTTGGCCGGTTCATAAAAAACTTACCATATGTTACGGATCTCTACAGAGTCCGTGTATCCAATGCACGCTATAAATCTGAGTATAGTAATACACTTCCGTCTTTCTACCAAAGACGTCTAAATGAAAGTAAACTTACAATAACTGAAGCTCTTTGCTTTAAAAAAATGCAACTCAGTAGTTGCTAGAACATCAAATACAAACGTGTCTCACACGACACAAGGAAAATATGATAAATGTGGCACAGATTCACACACTAGATCTGCTTAATGATACGTTGGGAACCGCGTTCGATGCTAGGCAACGAAACATTCCTTCTAGTTGTTAGGTTCAAACATGACCAAGAATTGCTTCTGAGCTTATTCAAAATGAAATATAATGCATTTACAAACTGGTAGTTACTGACGACTACCTAAATGATACGACCGTTCTAACGACAGTCAGGGGTGTAACAAAGGATGGCTGCGAAGAATGCAGTCAATTAATAACCAAGGCATCTGATTGCCATAACTACAGTCAGCAAAGACTTGAAAATTACCCCAAGTAGGGTTGAACAAAATAGCCTCAAAATGACTACGATCAGGTTCAGCAAAAAGGTAGGCATTGACGTTCCACGACGTTCACCAAGCTGCACCAGGGCTGACCAAAATGTCTGACCCCAAAGGTGTCTCACTCTAAACTGAAATAAATGACATCTAACTAATCTAGTTACATCCCTACCTAGAAAAATGGCTGACACTGAGTGTGGTTGATTCACAAACTACATTATAACTACTATACCACCAGAAACTAGAACAAAGAAGGGGTGTGACAAAAACTCACGAAATGGAGGAGCTCTCACTCAGCTCTCTATTCCACAACAAGGGTTGTACATAAACCTCTCTGGCTCTCTGGATCGGTATCCTCCTCATCAGGATTCCCATCTGGACTCCCCCAAAGACCAGGGTTCGATTTGTCCCTGTCGACATCTTCGTGGATACGCCTGGAAATGGCATTTTGGCTCCTTCCCTCTCGTTCATCGTTCTGGAAGTTCCACCATCATGCTGGTTCCTGTAGAAACGTCACCCCCCCATACTGGGATGGTATTAGCCCATGGTGACTGCTTCAACCATGGTGAATAAAAGTCCAATCACGTGGGTAGCGAAATAAGTTGCGTGATTATTCATCCTCTCACTTCAAAATTATAATGTCCGTCGTGACTATTATAGGCTTCAATTATAAGATACGACACAGCCTTAATCTTGCAGATGTGGATTAGCATGTGAGCTAATACTATTTTATAATGCTGCACGTGCTAGTGACGCTACTTTTGTATCACGCAGCATCCGTGAATTTTACGACGTTTCAAAGATGAAATTTCCACTTTGGCAATTTAAATATCTCACACTATTATAATCACACTAATTCAGGATAATTGTAACACTATTACCTGTATATTTCCACTAGGCATCTGCCCTCCACATACGCGTGGGTAATATGTGATGTCACAGCAATGTTGTGCAATACACTATACTTGCCAATAATTATTTCCCAAGCTTCTTATTTAATTCACTGGACTTCATCGACAGTGAATATTAGTATTTGCTTGCTCGATGGCACCTTATAATCACTTTTAACGCTAAACAGCGGATATTCTTCTACGTTTCGTAGGACAAATGTAATTCCACGCCTACACAAGGCGGATTCTCAAGACGCAGTGCTCCGGTACTGGGTGTCTCTAGAAAGTAGGTCGTCAAAACGAAAACGTTGAGCGACTACTTACGTTCCTTTTTGCGTATCTGCAAGGGTATTACCTTACCTAAAGTAAAAATAAACATTCTCCAAAATGTTTTAATAATGCAGCATGACGAAATGGAATATTCTGAGTCTCGTAGGAAAGATAAAAATAATTAATAAGACCTCAGATAATAATTAGCAGTTTACACCAAAGTCAAAAGTGCGATTCACCGCTACTTCAAAGTATCGCGTGATCTCTCAGCTTCACGTGGCTTCCTGGGTGTGTTCAAAAGTACAACATCCCATCATAAATGCTCTGTCATAAAAAAATATCACATGAACCATTGCTCAGCGGGTTCATCTGCCTCTCTGTCGTTTCAAATAAAATGTTGGGATAACATTTTTATTTGCTTTGAAATTCATTCAAGAGTGATATTTTTTTAGATTGGCTGCATTAAAGGTTCCAATGCGTTCTCCTGTCCTAATGTCTTCTATCACATAACTTCCATTGTTTAAAGGCTGTCGGATACGACTAGGGCCATAATACCAGGATAGAAATTTCCCATATATGCGGTCTATAGGACTAGAAATTCCGGGTCTCCTTATAAGGATAAGGTCTCCTTCTACTAGTGGTTCTCTAAACCTCTGGCGCCTAGTTCTTCTCAAGCGCTTGGCAGCTTGTCTGTCCATAGTCTCTCTTGCAGCTAAAAGTCTGCTGGCATGTGATGGTTGTAAACAAGGTGGATTTACAATCACACGATCCCATATTCTCAGCGGCATCTGGTTCAAATGCAAGACCATAGGTATTTGACCAGTGCTTTCATGTACTGTTGAATTAATACATTTTGCCATAATAACAAGGACTTCAGTCCATCGCCAGTGTTCTTCTTGACAATATAATCGACAGAATTTTGCGATAATAGACATCACGCATTCTGCTGGGTTGCTCTCTGGATGTCGAATAGATGATAAAATATGACCTAATTCAAGCTCATTCATGGCATTGGCAAATTCTGCTGAGGTGTACTGTGATCCGTGATCAGTCAACAAGAATTGTGGCTTTCCTGCCTCCGGTATCACTTGACGTCTAATCCTCTGAATAATCTGATGTGCAGTAGCTTTTTGAATTGGATGAAGCATCGTATATTTCGTGAATACATCCACCGTTACAACGATGTATCGATTCCCACGACGAGCCTTAGGTATTGGGCCATACAGGTCCTGTGCATACAACTCTCTAGGTTGAGTTGGTAGTATTGGTCTAGGTTGTTCCTTCAGCAAGTGTGACGTGTATTTGTTCCGCTGGCATGCGTCGCAAGCACGTAAACACTGTCTAACGGTGGCTCCTAACCCTTTCCATGTGAAAGACTCCTTGATAGTTGCAATGGTTTTGTCTGTTCCACCATGTCCAATGGATAAATGTACCATAAGAATAACAGATTCTTGGTATCTCCTAGGAATAACTGCACGCAGTTGAGTGTGGTCCTCGTCTACAAACTTGTATAAGACACGATGATAAATCAAATAATCATCTGCAACAGCAGCAATCCTTGCATAATGATCATCCTGTGGATCCATTCTTCGTTCTAGGAAACGGATAATATGTCTGAGTTCCTCCTCACGTCGCTGTCCTTCAGGTAAATGACGAAATCGGCGAAGGTGTTCCTCGCATTCTCCCTCGATGTCTATGGCATTAACAGTAGCTTCAGGATTCCGGCTGAGGATGTCGGCCAACACATTCTCTCTGCCTGGTCGATAAACTATTTCCAAATCGAACTGTTGGAGAAACAGCGTCCAACGTGTGATCCTGTCGCTTGCCAGTCTTGTTCTCAAGATGAAGGTCAACGCATGATGATCGGTTCTCACAATAATCCTGTGACCTAACAGAAGTTTCTGCCAGTATTCAAGTGCGTAAACAATTGCAAGTGCTTCTATCTCGGTCGTGAAGTAGTGAGATTCATGTGCTCTTAAACGTCGGCTTAAGAAAGCGATGTAATGACGTTTCTTCTCATCATCTTCTTGCAGTAAAATGGCTCCTATACCAATGGCAGATGCATCAGTTTCTAGAATAAAGTTCCGAGAGTAATCTGGATATTCTAACTGAATTGAGTCCACAAGCATCTGTTTAGCTCTCCTGAAAGCTATCTCGCATTCATCATTCCAGTTCCACCTGCAGTTCTTTTTCAATAATCCTTGCAGTGGTGCAACAGTTTCGGAATACTTCTCACAATGAGCAGCAAAGAATTGGAGAATTCCTAAGAATTGTCTCACGTGTTTCACACGGGTTGGTGTTGGAAATGCAGCAACAGTTCTAATCTTTGCTGGATTCGGTCTATATCCTTCTCCATTGATTATGTGTCCTACGAATTTCACTTCTTCCTGAAAAAATCGACACTTGTCAAACTTGACCTTAAAATTTGCCTGTCGGAGATTCTCAAAAACAAGGCGCAATGTCTTTAAATGCTCTTCTTCTGTTCCCGAAGCTATGATTATGTCATCCACATAACATATTACTTTCTGCTTCACTTCATGAGTCAGCTTGGCATCAAGTGCTCTGATTAATGCGGCTCCGGCATTTTTCAATCCAAATGGTAGTTTTTGGAATACATAAGTAGTCTGATCAAACAAGAATCCAGTATATTTCTGAGTATGCTCAGATAATCTGATATGGTAATAAGACTGAACCAAGTCTAATGATGAAAATATCCTTTTTCCTTTGAACTTCCTGAGAATGTCCCTAATCTTGGGCGGTCTGTCGTGCTCAGGAGCTAGGCGTTCATTCAAGGCTCTGGCATCAAGACAAAGTCTCAAGCTTCCATCTACCTTAACCACAGGTATTATGGGATTCACGAAAGGAGTCGGTGATTTCTTGATTGTACCTGCTGCTTCCATCTCATGGATCTTCTTAGCAGCTTCTTCGAGATGTTTCTCGGCAATCGGATAGATCCTTTTCTGGAATGGGGAATCGTCCAGTAATACAAGATCATACTCGTAGTCTAATATCTCACCAGGTGTGGTGTCGAATATATCTCTGTATTCGTTCAGTATTGCGTCAAGATCCTCATGTGTGGGTGCTGATAACGATTCTGCCTCTTCGTCGGCATCTAGTGTCGCCTCAATTTCCTTGCCCTTTAATGCTTCGACTACGTCTACTTCGGATAGGAATTCCGGTTCTTCTTCAATTAGGCTCATCTGAATGGGTTCGTTCGGCTTGAACTCTACCGTATTCCGTCCCATGTCAATGATTCCATCATATTTTCTAATGAAGTCTGCGCCTAAAATGGCATCATGATGCAGGCCCTTCATTACGAGAAATTCGTGCAAGTACACGTGGCTCGAAATCTTCACAGTACACAAAATCTGGATTTTGCACGTTACAACGCGGTCAGGTATGACACCTCTGACTCTTATAGCTGAAATGGGCAACTCCGTCACCTCAGAGTTTGCTCTAAGTCTGGCATGGCAATCGGCGGAAATTACACTAATCATCGCCCCAGTATCGATGAGTATGACTACACTGACTTCATTCAAGGTGGCTACAATCTTGGCTAGACGTGTTAATTCATAATTGTGGTTCGTCGTTCGTCGTTCGTCCAACAAGTCTTCTTGGATTGGCTCCCAGAGTAATATAGAGGCAGTTACTCGGTGCTCAACCAAACAAGAATCTATTGATTTTTCGGAGTTTTTTTTTCTGTCATGGCGAGAAGTACTGGGCTGGTTCTGCTCCGTTTCCTGCGCCGAATGTCTATTTTCCCTCGAAGTAGGGTTCCGTTCTCCCTCTTCTTGGATCTGCAATTCTCTCAATTGTTCGAGGTACTCACGGCTCTCCCGCGCTCTTCCTTTCCAATCCCTGTCTGGCTGGTATCTAGGGTCTCGATTTCTGTCGTAACCCCCACTATATCGATAGTCTCTACGGATACGTCCGTGTTGCTGATTTCTTCCTTCATTCCCTCGGCGGTTGTTTTCATGACGTCGGTTGTCGTCCGTCCTTCGGTCGAATCGCCGGTCCCAATGACTTCGCCGGTCATCATGTTGATTTCGAGTATACGGAGTGTTGTTCCATTCTCTCCTGTTATAACTGTAATTGTTATCACATCGCCCAGAATCCTCTGTGGTTTGTGTTTGTTGTGGCGTCTGGCTCACTTTATCAACAGTCGTCAGATTCATATGTCTATCCTCGCGCCTATCAGCCTTCTGCTGACGGTGTGTAGGAAACTGTTCTGTGTTAGCGTCCAACCTTCGCAGTATCTGGTCACACTGCTGGAAAGTGGATGCCCCTGCAGCGATTAACACACGTTGTACATCCGCAGGGTACTGCCAAACAATTGTGTTCACCAAATCTTGTTCGGACAATGGAGGCTGAAGACAACGGAGCTTCGCGAGCTGTATTGCGAAGTAATTCGCATAACGAGTAGGTGTATTGGAACTGTACCTTCGAGTGTACATCTCAGCTCGGATACTCTGCTGGATGTCGCTCGACCAATATGTTCTTAATAACGCTTCCTTAAAGTCTTGGTAGCCTGTGAATGAGTATCGGAATGCTCTGAACCAGGTACCGGCTTGTCCCTCAAGCAGTCGCTCTATAACTCTTAGTTCCCTCTCTGGAGTTACCATAGTATCACGTAAGTAGCTTTCGACATTTGCTAGGAATTCCACGGGAGTAACACCGCTCCCAGTTCCCGAGAAGCGAGCTGGTTGCTCCTCTCTTGAACGAATTATGGTGACATTTCCCTGCGTATTCGCGGGTCTGAAAGTATTTTGCATGTAACTCTGCGTAGGAGTGTTAGTCTCATGACTAATTCGATTAGATGCTGGTTGAAACGGGTGAGCGTTAAAGTTCAAGGTCTGACCTTGCGCCATATTAGTGAATTGTGACGGTTGCGGTTCCATAGGCGCGCTGGGTTGGAAATGGGTAGGCATCATTCCTCCTGATTGAGATATAGGCGTTTCCTGAGATTCTCCCATCTGTGGGTGTACGTGTCTCTCTCTTGGAGTCGTCTCGAGTCTGTCCAGGCGTCTTTCTATTACTTCAAGACCTGGGATGGTTCTGGCTGCGACTTTGTTGCCTAAGTCGTTCAATTGCAGCTCGATCCTGTCAACCTTTCCCTTGAGGTTTGTGTCTACCTCGCTTATGGCCGTCCTAAGGTTATAACTGAGGTCTAACCTCTCGGTCACCGCGACTTCCTCAAATCTCTTTTGTAAGGAATCGATATCTCCTTCAACTCTGGACATATTTTCTTGGATTTTACCCACATCGTCTCTAACCTCGGCTACCTTAGCCTTGACGGTAGCTTCGTGTTCGTTGAGGTCACCTCTCAATAACATGAGGTCAATTTCGTGTTCCTCATGATGAACATCAACTGTCTCACGTAGACTGGCTACGGTTTCCGTCAATTCAGAAATGTTTCTCCTGTTGGTGTTAAGTTCCTCTTTAATCTCCATCATGCCATCAACGATAGTCTTCACGTTGTTATTAACGGCATTGGCAGCTCCTCTCATCAAGATTAAACCAACGGTCATGGTTGCCATGTCCTTCTTCACATTTCCGATAAATCCCTCGACGTGATCTAGTCGAGTCCCGAATTCTTCCCTGGTATGTTCCAGATCTGCTCTCATGTCTATCTGGACTTTATTCAAGGTTGCCTGAATTTGAGCTGTGTGCTCCTCCAATCGGTTTTGCACCTCCTCCCTAGCTCTATTCATCTGGTCGGTTAAGCAATCTACGCGCTGGTTAGCCTCCTGATGGTGTCGTATGACATCAACCCTAACAGCTGCTAAACCTGTCGTCAGATCATTTCTCGCTTCGATCCTATATGTGTCCATGTCTGCCCTGACTTGAGTTAAATCAGCCCTAACATTATTTACAGAGTGAGTGTTAATCTCTAAGTCCTGTCTTACATTGTTTATAGACCGAGTGTTAATCTCTAAGTCCTGTCTTACATTGTTTATAGACTGAGTGTTAATCTCTAAGTCCTGTCTTACATTGTTCATAGACTGAGTGTTAATCTCTAAGTCCTGTCTTACATTGTTGACTTCCTGTCTAACCTGGTCCACATGACCACTTACAGTATTTACAGCCTGAGTATTCTGTTGAAGATTGTCATTCACACCTGCCATCATCTCTCCAAACACACGACGAATAGTTTCCTCATCCATAGATAAGAAATATATGAGAAAGTGAGGGATCAATTTCTACTGGAACTTACAGCTATGATTAGTTACTTGGTGGTATAAAGCTTGCTTCATTTATATAAATATCACGAGTACAGCTGGAGTATGCAAACTAAGTGCTTCTACATTTACAAAGACAACGGTGAGCAAAGCAAAGTATTACATTTACTTAGGATGAGGCATCATCAAAGAAAATCCTATCCTTCATTTATTCAACACTAAAGCCTCACCCCATGGACTTCTATCAAACATGAATGCCATGCGGTCAATTGATCTGCAGTACGACTTTCTAAGTTCGTCCCAGTCCTGTCAATTTACCATTAATCAACATTAGGATCCTCAAAAAAAATAACATGGTACTGAGGGTCACCACGTTAACGTCGGCACATGAGTTGGGCGCCATTTTATGAGGCCCAAGTCCGCCCACAACGTTGTGCGCCATTTTATGACGTCCGTTTAGTTGATGTCAACAACCACGATGACTCAACTAACGACACATAAATCGAATAAAAAGAAAAGTACCGTGAGGATCAGGTGACCTTCCATAAAGGCTAAAGCGGCACGAGAGTCCGTAGTCCACAGGGATCGTGGTACATGGTGACGATGGTCATAGACCGCCTAAGGAAAGGTTCACCTTAAAACTAGACTGAGAAAACAAACATCCAGACTCATGTAAAACACCGTGAAAATTTATTAAAATTCACAAGCCCCTAGCCTAGTTCGGAGGGTTATAATCGGCTAGTCCGCAAATTAATAAATAAACAAAGATAAAGAACAGGTCCCCTACCTGAGAAGTTACTGAAAACCCTCGCGAAAGATCTAACTCACAATGATAAAGCAACAACAGCAACGCTAGGAATATGGCACGAGGCAAGTCCCTAGTTCAAGTTACAAGATCAAGCTAATATCTGAATTTACATTTAACAGGGTAGCAAAACAAATCTAGGTTAGGATGGTACCATTTCGACATTTAAATTTAACATTAATTTAACTAGCTAAGTCCTATCAATTAACAAAATTTACGGCGATGACGTCCGTAAAGGAAAACAATTACATCCAAAAGCTAAGTGTACAGCCATGAAAAACAAACAATTTAATTATGCTTAATAACTATGTGCTAACAGCACACAATAAAGTAACATGTAGGGTTTAATACACTTGACATCATAAATTAATAACGAAATAGACACAGTAGTTTTATTAAAAATTCCTGCCTACACCTTGGTTTACTCTTTGTAAACCATAGTCATCTAATGTGTATAGTTACGGTGACGAATGCGCAGTTGAGACCACGTCTGACATCGCATGGCCTGAGCTCCACAAGTTACGAACTCTAGGTTCGCACATGCTTCAGGTCGCTACAAAAATGTCAACTGTCCTAGTCATTTCCTCACAAGGAAATTATCTTCAACTGCACGGCTATGTCAACAGTTCCAGAATGCAAAGAACAAAGTTAGATAGAAAGAATCGTTAGTTAGGCTTGTTTTATAACAATTATGCATTTTATTATTAGAATGTCGGTTTATAGGTTTATCGTAGGTTTATGGCGAATAACATTGACAATAGCCTGGGCACGGAGTGTCTCCAACTGAGATCATTCTCCACCAAAAAGCCTCGACTCAACAGTCGGAATATAATCAACGAGTATAACAACTCGGACACACAATAACACGGGTTACCAGCGGCGCTAAGCTCGCGTTCAATAACTCTGGGATAGGCCTGTACAACAGTCACCTTCCAGTAACATCTGGTCAACGGGATCATCCCCGGACAAAGCATACAATAACATCCTGCTATAACAGGGGAGACTTCACCATCCTATAGAAAACCTTACATAACTGTACCTGTCATACGACAATACACGCAACAGAGCGCTAAACTAACAAAAACCGATCCATAAAACAAGTGATCAAATACAAGAGTGGAAACTGGTTTCCATAAGCAAAATAGCAATGAAAGGAAAAAGCGAATACAAATCGTACTCTGTCCTCGTCTATAGTAGTTTTGTCTCACAAAGAAGCAGGCGTGCTCTAGGTCACTGGGTTACATAACCAGTTTATTCAAGGCCGGCGTTTTAATCAATACAAAACCTGCACTTGGCCGGTTCATAAAAAACTTACCATATGTTACGGATCTCTACAGAGTCCGTGTATCCAATGCACGCTATAAATCTGAGTATAGTAATACACTTCCGTCTTTCTACCAAAGACGTCTAAATGAAAGTAAACTTACAATAACTGAAGCTCTTTGCTTTAAAAAAATGCAACTCAGTAGTTGCTAGAACATCAAATACAAACGTGTCTCACACGACACAAGGAAAATATGATAAATGTGGCACAGATTCACACACTAGATCTGCTTAATGATACGTTGGGAACCGCGTTCGATGCTAGGCAACGAAACATTCCTTCTAGTTGTTAGGTTCAAACATGACCAAGAATTGCTTCTGAGCTTATTCAAAATGAAATATAATGCATTTACAAACTGGTAGTTACTGACGACTACCTAAATGATACGACCGTTCTAACGACAGTCAGGGGTGTAACAAAGGATGGCTGCGAAGAATGCAGTCAATTAATAACCAAGGCATCTGATTGCCATAACTACAGTCAGCAAAGACTTGAAAATTACCCCAAGTAGGGTTGAACAAAATAGCCTCAAAATGACTACGATCAGGTTCAGCAAAAAGGTAGGCATTGACGTTCCACGACGTTCACCAAGCTGCACCAGGGCTGACCAAAATGTCTGACCCCAAAGGTGTCTCACTCTAAACTGAAATAAATGACATCTAACTAATCTAGTTACATCCCTACCTAGAAAAATGGCTGACACTGAGTGTGGTTGATTCACAAACTACATTATAACTACTATACCACCAGAAACTAGAACAAAGAAGGGGTGTGACAAAAACTCACGAAATGGAGGAGCTCTCACTCAGCTCTCTATTCCACAACAAGGGTTGTACATAAACCTCTCTGGCTCTCTGGATCGGTATCCTCCTCATCAGGATTCCCATCTGGACTCCCCCAAAGACCAGGGTTCGATTTGTCCCTGTCGACATCTTCGTGGATATGCCTGGAAATGGCATTTTGGCTCCTTCCCTCTCGTTCATCGTTCTGGAAGTTCCACCATCATGCTGGTTCCTGTAGAAACGTCACCCCCCCATACTGGGATGGTATTAGCCCATGGTGACTGCTTCAACCATGGTGAATAAAAGTCCAATCACGTGGGTAGCGAAATAAGTTGCGTGATTATTCATCCTCTCACTTCAAAATTATAATGTCCGTCGTGACTATTATAGGCTTCAATTATAAGATACGACACAGCCTTAATCTTGCAGATGTGGATTAGCATGTGAGCTAATACTATTTTATAATGCTGCACGTGCTAGTGACGCTACTTTTGTATCACGCAGCATCCGTGAATTTTACGACGTTTCAAAGATGAAATTTCCACTTTGGCAATTTAAATATCTCACACTATTATAATCACACTTATTCAGGATAATTGTAACACTATTACCTGTATATTTCCACTAGGCATCTTCCCTCCACATACGCGTGGGTAATATGTGATGTCACAGCAATGTTGTGCAATACACTATACTTGCCAATAATTATTTCCCAAGCTTCTTATTTAATTCACTGGACTTCATCGACAGTGAATATTAGTATTTGCTTGCTCGATGGCACCTTATAATCACTTTTAACGCTAAACAGCGGATATTCTTCTACGTTTCGTAGGACAAATGTAATTCCACGCCTACACAAGGCGGATTCTCAAGACGCAGTGCTCCGGTACTGGGTGTCTCTAGAAAGTAGGTCGTCAAAACGAAAACGTTGAGCGACTACTTACGTTCCTTTTTGCGTATCTGCAAGGGTATTACCTTACCTAAAGTAAAAATAAACATTCTCCAAAATGTTTTAATAATGCAGCATGACGAAATGGAATATTCTGAGTCTCGTAGGAAAGATAAAAATAATTAATAAGACCTCAGATAATAATTAGCAGTTTACACCAAAGTCAAAAGTGCGATTCACCGCTACTTCAAAGTATCGCGTGATCTCTCAGCTTCACGTGGCTTCCTGGGTGTGTTCAAAAGTACAACATCCCATCATAAATGCTCTGTCATAAAAAAATATCACATGAACCATAGCTCAGCGGGTTCATCATGCCAAGTATCACATCCCCAAATGAAACCACTCGTGAGATATTGTTATTCAATGAAATGTACGTTTACCCCCTTAACACCTATTTAGAACCTGAATATTCAAAACTCTTTCCTTAGTGGACGTTTTCGACATACAACGAACATATCCCCAAAATTTCATGTTTCTAACTTCAATAATTTTGGCTTGGCGATGATGAGTGAGTGAGTGAGTCAGGACATTTTCTTTAATTTATTTTTGATAATTTCACCCCTCCCCATGAACCCCTTAAATTGGATTTATGAAGCAAACGGTCGAACACCTATTTACTTATTTAAAGCTGTTTTCGCCCTGAGTTTGATGAGTGAGTAAGTGAGTCAATCAGTTAGGACACTTTCTTTCCTGTTTTTTTTTTTTTTTTCAGAATTTCACCCCTCTCCAAGGGCCCCTTAAATTGGATTTATGAAAAAAACGGTCGAACACCTATTTACTTGTATTTTAAGCTGTTTTTCCCGACGAATTTTAAACTTCTCGCCTATTTCGTTTAAGAGATACACGCTCCGTTAAGAATCCCTCAACCCCCAATTTTCACCCCTTTCACCTCATAATATTCTCCACATCGATAATCCCTTAGATATATGTCTGATTATTTTTAATGATTAGTTTATATACCGAATATCACATCCCCAAAGTAACAACTCATGAAATATCGTTATTCAATGAAATGCACGTTTACCCGCTTAACATCTCTTTAAAACCCGAATAAACAAAAATCATTCCTTAGTTGACGTTTTCGACATACAGCGAACATATTCCCAAAATTTCATTTTTCAACTTCAATAGTTTTCGCTGGGCGTGATGAGTGAGTGAGTAAGACAGGACATTTTCTTTCAATTTTCTTTTTTCAGAATTTCACCCCTCCCCATGAACCCCTTAAATTTGATTTATGAAAAATCTGTCGAACAGCTGTTTACTTACTTTAAAGCAGTTTTTCCCCTGAGTTTGATGAGTGAGTCAGTCAGATAATCAGTTAGGATACTTTTTTTTCCTGTTTCCACCCCCCCCCCCAGAATGTGACCCCTCCCCATGGGCCCCTTAAATTGGATTTATGAATAAATGGTCAAACACATATTTACTTATTTTTATGCTGATTTTTTTCCCGCTGAGTTTCAAACTCCTCGCCAATGTCGTTTAAGAGATACACGCTCCGTTAGGAATCTTTCAATCCCCACTTTTCACCCCCTTTCATCTCATAATATACGCCACATCGAAGAACCCTCAGACTCATGTCTTCTTATTTTTAATGATGAGTTTATGTGCCAAGTATCACATCCCCCAATGAAACCAATCGGGAGATATTGCTATTCAATGAAATGCAGGTCTACCCCCTTAACACCCCTTTAGAACCTGAATATACAAAAATCCTCTCTTAGTGGGCATTTGCGGCCCTTGGGGAAGCAGCATACCAAATTTTATTCCAATCCGTTCGGTGGTTTCTGAGATTTCGTGATGAAAGAATGAATGAGTGAGTGAGTGAGTGGTACATCGCACGGATTTTTCCTGATGATATCACCGCCTTATTCCGCCACTGCCTCACCACTAGCTATTTCCTGTGGAAGGGTGATTTCTATGAACAAATTGATGGGGTCGCCATGGGCAGTCCCCTTAGTCCGGTGATCGCGAATTTCTTCATGGAACAATTTGAACAAATAGCACTAGAGACCGCACCTTTGAAACCTAAAGTGTGGCTACGATACGTGGACGATACCTTTGTAATATGGGGCCATGGTAAAGATCAATTAAATCTGTTTTTACAACATCTTAACAGCCAGAACTCGAACATTCAGTTTACCATGGAGTTAGAAAATGAACTGAAAATCGCGTTTCTCGACGTTATGGTAACGAAGACCGCAGATCTAACTTTGGGACATACAGTTTACCGTAAGCCGACCCATACTGACCGATATCTACATAAGACGTCCAACCACCACCCACGACAGAAATACGGAGTTATAAAAACACTGGCTGACCGCGCTAAAAGAATTTGTGACAAGTCGTGCCTAAAACAAGAATTTGAACACCTCAACGAGGCCTTACGCGCGAATGGGTACAGCCAGAAAGATATCCAGCGAGCACTCCATCCGAGACGTCCAACTACAAGGGTAATTGGAGACAAGCAGCCCCTGGCTAGAGCTTTTCTTCCATATATAAAAAAGGTCACGGACAGAATAGGGAGGCTACTCGAGTCCCATGATATAAAGACCATATACAGGCCTACACGAAAAATTAAGGACATGTTTAGGTCCGCTAAAGATAAGCGACATCCTCATACCGCGGCAGGGGTTTATAAAATCCCGTGTGATTGTGGCCAAGTATATATTGGAACAACGAAAAGAAGTATTGCCACTCGCCTCAAGGAGCACGAACGACACAGCCGGCTGGGACAAACAGATAAATCCACTGTAGCAGCACACTCGCTACTTGCAGGTCACGATATAAGATATGGAGACACCGAAGTTCTGTCCACCACGGTGTCTTATCATGCCAGGCTACAAAGGGAGGCCATTGAAATCCTGAAGCATACTAACAGCTTCAATCTTAAGGAGGAAGCAGAACGTGTGAACAGAGCTTGGCTTCCAGTCCTTAATCCCCTCAAGCCTGCCCTTATTGACCGTCGTAGACGAGAAGATGCAACAGACGAGCAGCCCTGTCCTTGATGCATTACTTTTATGTGGTAAGCCGTTGCTATGGTAGCCTCTATGTGTGGGTTGTTGACTATTTATATAACTTCTGTTTACTTGTTTTACCTCGCTTTATGTAACCTGTGAACATGCTGAACGCAGTATTCAGCGAAACGTCAGGACGACAAAATGTCCTTGGAACACGACCTATAAGCCCGCGAAACAGAGATTCCTATTTTATGAGTGAGTGGTATTTGACAAATATATAGTAGAAGATAGTGTCAAGTCTTTGTTATGCTAAACTCGGTTGACAGTGCTGTGTGAGTAGGTGAGTAACTAACGGGATTTCAAGTAAAGATGCTCATTTTCTATACCGGTAGTGCAGAGCGCAACTGGCATCCAGATGGCCGTGTCTCGACTTGAGCTATGTTGCCATGGAAACTATCTGCCTTGCCATTCCTTCATGAATATATTTTATGATTTTATTAGCCTGTGCTTGAGTGCAAAAGGGCCGAAATCAGAAGAATGAGAAAGACTATCGAAAATTCATGTAGCCAGCGGTTCCTTCTGGGTCCTAAACTATGTGTATGCAAAATTTGGTTGAGATTGGTGGATCGGTGTAGATTTGTATACGGAACCAACCCACCCACCCACATACATACATACAGACTTTCACTTTTATATATAAGACTAGCTGAAGTACCCGTGCTTCGCTACGCGTCATAAATAAATTAAAATGTGAAGGTGACAGTTAAAACAGGGGATAGGCGAGGTGCTGCGCAGAGGGAGATTAAGGATGGAACATTTTGTCCAACTACACCGTTCGGCGCTGACCGTGTTCTTAAGCACAAATTTAGGTTTTACTCGCTGTCCGTTGGAGATACCTTTCGGATAGAAAATGTAAATTCAAACCTCGTTTATGCCATCAAAAGTTTGCTATTTCTTAGCGTTCACTTTTTATTTGAAATGGAAATATGAAAGTTTGAAACCGAAGGGTGTAGTGACGTCACTAAAATGGTCGCCATCTTTAAATAGTGCAAAGTATTGAAATCAAGAGTAGCCTATATGTTAACCAGGTAAATCAGCTACTTCCATGTAAAATTCATGTAAATCGGACCAGTGGTTCTTGCGTGATTGGGCAATACACAGACACACACCATCACATTTTTAGCCTCGCTTCACTCGCGTCATAGTCGTGTCATATTGTTATTCAATGAAATGCAGGATTAATCCCGTTAACAGCCCTTTAGAACCTGAATATCCAAAAATCCCTCCTTAGTAGACTTTTTCGACACACAACAAACACATCCCCTTCTTCTAACATTAATAGTTTTGGTTGGTCGATGAGACTGAACATCAAAAAATCTTTCCTCAGTGGACGTTTTTCTTCCAGAATTTCACCCCTCCCTTGAGGCCCCTTAAATTGGATTTTATGAATAAAAGGTCAAACACCTACTTATTGTAATTATTTATTCATTTAATTATTTTTAAGCTGATTGAAACTCGGAGAAAATCAAACTCCTCGCCTATGTCGTTTAAGAGATACACGCTCCGTTAGGAATCTTTCAACCCCCACTTTTCATCCCTTTCACTTCATAATATACACCACATCAAAAAACCATTAGACATGTGTCAGCTTATTTTTAATGATCAATATATATGCCAGGTATCACGTCCCCAAATGAAACCACTCGTGAGATATTGTTATTCGATGAAATGAACGTTTACCCCCATAACACCTCTTTAGAACCTGAATATCCAAAACTCTTTTCTTAGTGGACGTTTTCGACATACAACGAACATATCCCCAAAATTTCATGTTACTAACTTCAATAATTTTGGCTGGGCGATGATGAGTGAGTCAGTCAGTCAGGACATTTTCTTTCATTTATTTTTGAGAATTTCACCCATCCCCATGAACCCCTTAAATTGGATTTATGAAAAATCGGTCGAACACCTATTTACTTATATAAAGCTGTTTTTCCCCTGAGTTTGATGAGTGAGTAAGTGAGTCAATCACTTAGGTCACTTTCTTTCCTGTCCCCCCCCCCCACCGAATTTCACCCCTCCCCATGGGCCCCTTTAATTGGATTTATGAAGAAATGGTCGAACACCTATTTACTTATTTTTAAGCTGCTTTTCCCGCTGAATTTCAAACTTATCGCCTATGTTGAATAAGAGATACAGTACATGCTCCGTTAAGAATCCTTCAACCACCAATTTCCTCCCCTTTCCTCTCATAATATACACCATATCGATAAACCCTTTGACATATGTCTGCTTAATTTGAATGATTAGTTTATATGCCGAATATCACATCCCCAAATGAAACAACTCGTGAGATATTGTTATTCAATTAAATGCAAGTTTAACCCCTTAACACCCCTTCTGAACATGAATATCCAAAAATCCATCCTTAGTGGACTTTTTCGACATACAACGAACATATCCCCAAAATTTCATGTTTCTAACTGCAAGAGGTTTGCTGGGGGATGATGAGTGAATATCCAAAAATCCTTCCTTAGTGGACTTCTTTCCCCAGAGTTTCACCCCTCCCCATGAGCCCCTTAAATTGGATTTATGAAAAAACGATCGAACACCTATTTACTACTTTTTCAAGCTGATTTTTCTCCTTGAGATTCATACTTTTTGCCTCTGTCTTTTAAGAGATACTTGCTCCGTTAAGAATCCTTCATCACTCACTTTTCACACATCATCATCATCATCTTGAGCAGTTTCCAACAGCTGGTCGGGTCTGCTTGGAACATAAGCCTCTCCATCGTTTCCTGTCCATCCACCATCTCTCGTCATTTACTGTGTCCCAGCACACTCCTCTTCCTCCACACTCTTCTTAACTCCTTTTGTCCATCTGTCCCTTGGTCTTCCCCTTGGCCTCCTTCCCGTCATTTCCATTCCAAACATCTTCTTCGGTATCCTCTCCTCTTCCATCCTCCTCACATGTCCATACCATTGTAGCCTAGATCGCTCTATTCTATTTTGCAATGGTTCCTCTCTTACCATCTCCCTGACTCTCTCATTCCTTACTCTGTCCATTCTTGTCACTCCTACCCTACTCCTCTGGAACTTCACCTCCACTGCTCGTATTTTATTTTTGTCCCTTTCCTTCATCACCCATGTTTCTGAACCATATGTCAAAATTGGCACAAAGTAGGTCTTGTAGATGATTCCTTTACATTTTTGTGGTACATCTTTATTCCATATCATCCCCCTAACACTCTTGAAAAATCCATCTGCGCACCTTCCCCTCTCATTTATTTCCATCCTATTGCCTCCCTTTTCTTCAATTATGCTTCCCAAGTACTTGAAGCATTCTACTTTCTGCAACTGCTGTCCTCCAAGTGTTATGCCCATATCCAGTCTGTTCTTCTTCCTCGTTGTGATGACCACTTCACTCTTTTGTGCTGAGAACTTCATCCCATATGATAACACTACCTTCTCCCACTCATCTAATTGCTCTTGTACTTCTTCCTCATCCTCTCCCCATACCAGAAGGTCATCAGCAAACAACATTGCCTTCATTTTCCTTTCCCCAATGCTATTTACCACTTTTCGTATGATTTCATCCATCACCACTATAAATAACAGCGGTGAGAGGGCACTTCCCTGTTTCAGACCACTCTCCAGTTGAAACCATTCCGTTCTCTCTCTTCCAACCTTTACACAGCTTTTGCTTCCCTCGTACATTGCTTTCACTCTTGCCACTGTCTCCTTGTTCACTGCTTTTGCTCTCATTGCTTCCCATACCTTGTTTCTATTAATACTATCATATGCTTTCTCAATATCCAAGAAGGTCATCACCAGATCTTTCCCATATTCATAATGGTGTTCTTGTAGCTGCCTTACTGCAAAGATGAGGTCAACTGTTGACCTTCCTGGCCTGAATCCATACTGTTCTTCCCTCACTTTTCACACATACACCTCATAATATACACCACATCGAAAAACCCTCAGACATGTCTTCTTATACTTAATGAGTTTATATGCCGAGTATCCCATCCCAAAGGAAATCAATCGGGAGGTATTGTTATTCAATTAAATGCAAGTCTACCCCCTTAACACCTCTTTAGAACCTGAATATCCAAAAATCCTTCCTTAGTGGACGTTTTCGACATACAACGAACATAGCCCCTTAATGTCATATTTCTAACTTCAATAATTTTAGCTTGGCGATTATGAGTGAATGAGTAAGTCAGGACATTTTCTTTCAATTATTTTTCAGAATTTCACCCCTCTCATGAACCCATTAAATTCGATTTATGAAAAAAAAGGTCGAACACCTATTTACTTATTTTTGAGCTGTTCTTCCCCCCTGAGTTTGATGAGTGAGTGAGTTAGGACACTTTCTTTCCTGTTTTTCCCCCCAGAATTACACCCCTCTCCAAGGGCCCCTTAAATTGGATTTATGAAAAAAAAAACGGTCGAACACCTATTTACTTATATTTTAAGCTGTTTTTTCCAGCCGAATTTCAAACTTCTCGCCTATGTCGTTTAAGAGATACGCGCTCCGTTAAGAATCCCTCAACCCCCTTTTTCACCTCATAATATACACCACATCGATAAACCCTTAGACATATTCTTGATTATTTTATTGATTAGTTTATATACCGAATATCACATCCCCAAAGAAGCAACTCATGAGATATCGTTATTCAATGAAATGCACGTTTACCCCCTTAACACCCCTTTAAAACCCGAAGAAACAAAAATCATTCCTTAGTTGACGTTTTCGACATACAGCGAACATATTCCCAAAATTTCATGTTTCCAACTTTAATAGTTTTCGCTGGGCGTGATAAGTGAGTGAGTCAGACAGGACATTTTCTTTCAATATGTTTTTACCAGAATTTCACCCCTCCCCATGGGCCCCTTAAATTGGATTGATGAAAAAACGCTTGAACACCTATTAACTTATTTTTTAAGCTTTCTTTTTTCCCTGAGTTTGATGAGTAAGTTAGTCAGTCAGTTAGGACACTTTCACTCCGTTTTCCCCCCAGAATTTCACCCCGCGCCATTGGCCCCTTAAATTAATTTATGAAAAAACGGTGGAATACCGACTGATTTTTTTTTCGTTGAGTTTCAAATTTCTCGCCTATGTCGTTTAAGAGATAGGCCTACACGCTTCATTAGGAATCCTTCAACCCCCACTTTTCACCCCTTTCACCTCATAATAATACACCACATCGAAAAACCCTTAGACACATGTCTGATTAATTTTAATGATTAGTTTATATGCGAATATCACATCCACAAATGAAACCACTCGTGAGATATTGTTATTCAATGAAATGCAGGTTTAACCTCTTTAAGACCCCTTTAGAACCTGAATATTCAAAAATCCTCCCTAAGTGTATGGTTTTGACATACAACGAACATACCCCGAAAATGCCATGTTTCCAAATTCAATATTTTTCACTGGGCGATGATGAGTGAGTGAGTGAGTCAGGACATTTTCCTTCAATTTTTTTTCTTCAGAATTTCACTCCTCCCGATGAACCCCTTAAATTTGATTTATAAAAAAAACTGTCGTACATATATTTACTTATTTTTATGCAGTTTTTCCCCTGAGTTTGAAGAGAGAGTAAGTCAATCGGTTAGGACACTTTCTTTCCTGTTTTTTCCCCCAGAATTTCACACATCCCCATGGGCCCCTTAAATTGGATTCATTAAAAAACGGTCAAACACCTATTTACGTATTTTCTATGCAGATTTTTTTCCGCTGAGATTGAAACTCCTCGCCTATGTCGTTTAAGAGATACAGGCTCCGTTAGGAATCTTTCAACCCCCACTTTTCACCCCTTTCACCTCATAATATACACCACATCGAAAAACCCATCAGACACGGCTCCTCCTCTTTTTAATGGTGAGTATATATGCCGAGTTTCACATCCCCCAATGAAACCAATCGGGAAATATTGCTATTCAATGAAATGCAGGTCTACCGCCTTAACACCCCTTTAGAACCTGAATATCCAAAAAGCCTTTCTTAGTGGGCGTTTGCGGCCCTTGAGGAAGCTGCATACCAAATTTCGTTCCAATCCGTTGGGTGGTTTCTGAGATTTCGTGATGAGTGTGTGAGTGAGTGAGTGGTATTTGACAAATATCTAGTAGAGAGTGTCAAGTCTTTGTTATGCTATACTCGGTTGACAGTGCTGTGTGAGCAGTTGAGTAACTAACGGGATTTCAAGTAAAGATCCTCATTTTCTATACCGGTAGTGCAGGGCGCAACTGGCATCCAGACGGCCGTGTCTCGACTTGAGTTATGTTGCCATGGAAACTATCTGCCTTGCCATTCCTTCATGAGTATTATTTACGAATTTATTAGCCTTTGCTCGAGTGCAAAAGGGCCGAAATCAGAAGAATGAGAAAGACTATCGAAAATTCATGTAGGCAGCGGTTCCTTCTGGGTCCTAAACTATGTGTATGCAAAATTTGGTTGAGATTGGTGGAACGGTGTAGATTTGTATACGGAACCAACCCACCCACCCACATACATACATACATACATACATACAGACTTTCACTTTTATATATAAGATGAGATTTATATAGCTGTAACCTTCCACTGATTGTTTGCAAATTATCAGCAGCGACATTAAATGCTCACCAGCCAATTTGAATCTATAAATATTTTTGGTATATTCCATGCTTCTCACACAGAAGTATAGTAGTGCCGAAAGCGGAAGATGATAATTGTTGTTTAAAGGGCCCAAGATCTAGGTTATCGCCCCCTAATGGTTTTGGTGATAGCGAAAGATGAGATGAGAATGAAAACTATAACTAATACTAACTACAGACTTACATACTAGAAGAAGAAATGGTAAACAAATAAAGGATAAGGCAAATAAAGGACAGGAAGAAAAGAAATGCCCTCAACCCTCGAAGAATGCGGATTGAGGGACTTGGAAGGAAGGAGAGACATGAACGGGGCAGATAGGAAAGGGAAAGAGGAGAGGTCTCGCCCCAAAGTCAGTTGAAAAAGGGTAAAAAACGGACCCAGCTCAGGAATCCCTTGGGGTCGCTAACTCCAGAACTCACCAGCCGTGGGCCCTTGAGGGAGTAGCAATATCCAGGGTGCACCAGAAGTGGTGGGGCTACATACGCCCTACCTCCTTGAGGGCCTTGTGCAGAAGGCAGGAGATATCATGAAAAGAAAAAGAAGGCTGACCCCTCGAAGAATTAGGGTATCAGGAAAGATGAGACAAGGCCCAATTAAGACGGGAAAGGAAGGGACTCCCTGGGACGCGGATACCCAAACACCGTCAGGGTCGGAAGAGAACAAGAGTTGACCAAGAGTGATCGACAGGAAAGAAGACGGAGAGGAGCCCGGCAAAAGTAAGTGGAAGCAATGCCGGACTCAGCTGGAATCCCGTGGTTGCCAACCACGTCCCACTAGATGTGAGCCCCTGGGGTGGAAAGCGGAAGAAAAGCCACGAGCAATATGAGTGGAGCCCACGCCATGCGCCATAGATATCTCACTCAGTCCCGAAACGAAATTTTGCACATAATTCAAAACTACAGTTGTTGGTTTTGCATTTATACTTTTCACGGCTTAATGCTCTAAAATAATTTTGCAAGGCGGTCAAATTACTTCAAATAAACCAAGAGTCTTAATTATATTTTCTTTTGGAAAATTAAATTAAAATGATTTTTTAGAATTTCCACTAACAGGTCAGCTTTTTTAATGCCAAATGCCACACGATTTTGTTTGGATTACTTCGCTCTACTTTTCCTGTTAATTTAGAGCAAGTTGATTTTGAGTCATTTTTACTGATGATCCGCTCTTGAACTATTCAAAGATTCATGAACCATGGATTGAAATCACCTGACTCGGGTACATTTCAACGTCAATGAAAAAAGAAAAAAAAAAAGCAGACCCAGCTCAGGTGTCCCTCAGAATCCCCAATTCTGAAAGTTTCCAGTCGCAATTCCTTATGGGAAGAGGTGTAAATCCTCGGGGGGGGGGGGGGACAATACTAAGTAGGGTAACAAGAGATGCCAGCTGTTGTTCAATAAAATGATTTTGAATAAAAAACTGTGACCGATTAAAATTCTTTATTTAATTGTAATAATTTACACACCCCTGTATGTCTTGGGACTTAGTGGTGAAGTCAGTGTTGCCCTTAGTCCAAAAGGTTTGGAGCCCCCGCAATAAGGGGTTGGAGGATACCACTTGGTATAGTATAGGCCCTAAAATAACGGATTATGATTGGTGGAAGAATGAGCAACATCTGATTTGGACTCTCGTCTACAGATAGCGCGCCACTCGCATTTACAGAGATCGAGAGGGAGCAGCTGATGTACTGTTCTTGATTTCAGGTTATGTTAGTTCATTGAAGTAAAGAGTCACGTCCAGAGGTTCGGAATCCACGTAGAAATGAGGTCTTGTTCCTTATAATCGTTAGGTTTATGAGCCAAGTAAGATTACCAGCCATTTTTTGTTGTTTATATATAAGTCAATACAGTACATCGGTACACACATGCACACTGTCATAGAACAGGGGCGGATACAAAGTGCATATAAAAGGCAAATGTTACGAACTCGTCACCATACCTCGGGAACAATGGACGTAGCATTATTTGTTTCTACGGGGTTTGCTTTAAGTTTATAGGCAAGCGATAAAACAGTTTCGAACACAAACGTGAAACATGAAATGTACGCTCTGTGATAAATTCAAAGGTATATGTGTTTGAGAAATTTTCGGTTTGTTGTAGGTCTATTTTTAGCTTTGAAAATAGGGTTGAATATTTCCTTAAATATGCGTATGTCTCTGCAACTGCTTAAGCGATAAATGCTCTTCCGACATTCTGCAGCTACCTCTAATTCTCTGTAGATGCGAGTGGTGCGCTATCTGTAGACGAGAGTGCGAGTCAGATGTAGGCCAAGCATTCACCAATCATAACCCGTTATTTTAGGGCCTATGCTATATGAAGTGGGATCGGCGACCATGCCGCCAGCACCGACACAGAGATCTACTCAAATCAAGAGCGCCACACGTTGTAAAGGCTTGCTTTTCCTGCTTCCCATCAGGTTAGCCAATGAAATTGCTCCATTCTTTAGAATCGTCTAGAATATGACAGAAGGTCTTAAATGCATGAGTAATTATATGAAAACTGTGAATGGTTGTACGGTAGGAAATTCACAGATAATTTAGGTATCCTTTTAATTTAATAAATATTCAGTCGGCCTATTGTCATGCAGGTCCACTGCTCTCTCGATCCTATATATCTTTCGTGATGATTTTTCTTCGGCGTTGCAACTTCATAAAAGCTTCAAACTACAATCTCCAAGTATCAATGCAGAAGTCATTTGTCGCCAAGCTGAATAAATGCGATCCTTGAACGGGGAAGATATCCCTATATCATTGACTTGAAGAAATCGGTTCGATGATGTTCGCCTGTACCCGTCCTTTTCGAGAATTGCATAAGAAGTTTATAATTAACCCGCGAGGACTGGCGCATTGTGAATTTTTTACCCGAGGCTTAAATAATGCTCTACATTTATATTTTGGTCAGCCCTTATTTCCTGTCACTTACAGTACCTTCCTTCCTAGCCTTGAACTTCACACTGCAAAAGAAACATGTCCATAGCTTTTTGAACACTCATGTTATTTCTATATTATTTACAGTCGGGTCAGATTTACCCATGGCGCCAGTCCTCACGTGACAATTTTCGGCGTATGCTAGTCGGGACAATCTGTACGAAATAAGGGGGAAAACACCTATTTTGGTGCAGCACAATCAGATAGGTCATGTTCTTGTTGATCCGTGTTTAGGGTCTAGGGACACCTTGGTCATCAGCTCCTTTGTTCAAAAACATTAAGATGACTGCTTTGCCGCCTCTATCAAGGACAATTATACTGTTACGAAAATTATTGTTATTATTCTGCATGTTAGATTTGAAAAATATAAATAAACCTTATTTTATATTGGGAATAGTTCATAGGAAGACTCCAGGAGTAAAATTACTTCATTAAAATTCGAACGACTGCGACAAAAAGGGAGTGACACACTATGGGTCAAAATGACTCGGCACCAGTCGTCGTCGTGTTATATTTTTAGCCTACTTTTCACATTTTGCAAAAATGAGGAAAAAGTAGACTTATGAGATCGGGCAAATGTGTGTCTGTCTGTCTGTCTGTCCTTCTGTCTGTCTATCTGTCTGTCTGTCTGGCTGTGTGTGTGTCCCCCCCCCCTATCAACTCCTAAACGGCTGCAGCAATCGAAACAAAATTTGGTAGGAATAAAGATGATGTCAGTGCTACCAATTGCTGAAAAATCGCAATTGAAATTTGAGCTCCATGTTGGATATCTTGGAATGTATTGTTACGGCTGTGAGTTTGTGTCATCGCTCGCAGCATGAGTCACAACTGCCCCAGGGCTGGGCTGTGCCCTGCCTCCTGTATTGCGTGCGCCTTATGCAACAGGGCTACTAGGACAAAGGGATAGTCCAGAATATTCGTGACTGGACCAGCGATGGAAACCTCGAGAAGCCGTGAACCCTGGATGGATCTAGAAGCATTTATTGAGTCCCCGGACTGCTATATAAGCGGCTTCAACAGTGAGGGGACCGAGTTTTCTGTGGGTGTGTGTTTTTGAGCGAGTGCGACAGAAGTGTGGTGACGAAGTGCTGTGCGAGTTACGAAATACAGTGACATTGTTTCTCCAGCTTGTGGACAGCGAAATAGCCTGCAGCAAGGGATCGTAAGTAATTGTGGTCGGTGAACATAAGGGAGAGGAGCAGATAGTTTCTGTCAAGGCCACCGTACTCATTAGGACGGATTAACTTCTGTGGTCTGTTGACAAGTGGAAGGGCCAAGAGCGCTCAAGGAAGAGACTTGAGGAAACTGGAGTAAGGCTCCTAATTGCTTGTATTTGCTGATTAGTGTAATTTTCTGGCCACAATAAAGTTAATTATTTCTTTAAGCAGTAATTGGTGTTGTGCTTTGTACCCCACCGTAATCCAGTTAACAAAAGTGCCACTAGAGGGGTGGCACGTAACAGTATGAATGGGGGCTATTTCAAAATTGGCACACGTATAGATAATAATATTGCAGTTTAATTTCCAGGAGGCCACACATGTCAGTGTTGCCAAAATGATTATAATCCTGCTGATAGGTCCAATTTTTAAATGCATATAACTTCTACACTATCAGTTGCAATTCAACCAAATTTCGTATGTGCTATGGGTACATAAACAGATATGACCGAGCGTATTCTTAAGAGCCACCAGGGCTGCCAACTGTTAATAAATGCTCTCATTTTTTAAAATCCAAATACCCATATATCAGAAAGTATGCAAGCCGACAGCTTTAAACTATGCACACGTATAGTACCTGACATTCTATATTGATTTGGAGTAACTTATATATGTCAGTGCTACCAACATGATTCTAAGCCTGCTGAGAGGTCCAAATTTAAATACATGTAACTTCTATACTATCATTTGGATTTCATCCAAATTTCGTGTGTGCTATGTGTACCATAACAGATATGACTATGCCGATTCTTAATAGTAACCAGGGCTGCCAACTGTTAATAAATACTGTCTCTATTTTTGTTACCCTAATATCAATAAATCAGAAAGTATGCAAGCCAATAGCTCTAAACTTTGCACGCGTATAGTACCTGGCATTCTAGATTAATTTGGAGTAACTAATATAGGACTACGCCAGTGCTGCCAACATGATTCTAAGCCTGCTGATAGGTCCAATTTTTAAATGCATGTAACTTCTATACGAACTAATGGATTTCATTCAAAATTGACACAACAATAGATCATATTATTTCAGATTATTTCTGACCAATACATGTATGCCATTGTTGCCAACATGATTTTACGCGCGCTGTTAGATACAATGTTTAACTGCATGTAACGTCCATGCTATCCATTGGACTTCAACCAAATTTTGTATTCTGTACCTTAAGGGATGGAACTAAGAATATATTCAGTCACCAGGGCTGCCAACTGTAGTTCTCTATTAGGCTACATTATGCCACGTATACAGTATTTCGAACTAATTAGAAATTTCGATATTACCAACTTAATTTCGTCATTATTCTAAATAGATCCATATAGATTAATTATTGGCATGAATCTTAATTTTTAAGAAAAGTAGGCTCTTTAGTTCGTCACGGAACTTCTTGTTTCACGTCAGTTCTCAAGGGTTAATTTGTGTATATTTTCCAAGTTAGAATGTGTGAGTCTCTGTCGATGAATGAGCCTAATTTACATCAACTGTCAATTTAAACTTGTTCCAGGCTTTTTCTGAACGTTACGGACAGAAACATATAGCCTGGTATTAGGGTATATCAGCGAAATAGTGTACAATACGAAGATCTCATTGTCACACAGCTTTAGTTGCCCTCTCTGATGCTCCGTAGTTTGCAATACAGGATGCACGGTTGGTGTGCGTCGACGCGACGCTTTCAGTTTGTTGCTGTCAAGGGAACCGGGAAGTGTTCCAGGCTGAGAATTGCTCATCTTGGTACTATCGTTATTATTTACAAAATGTTTTCAATGGACATTATACAATTTCTTTTATATATTTTATCAATTGTGTCAATTCGTGTCTCCACAGCTTCCTTGTTATCGAATTTGAGCTACAACTCGGAAAAAGGTTTTCAAAATATGGACTTGTGAATTTTACATACTTTTCTACCATTGTTAGGCTACTTGTCCTCGGCAGGTAAGGTTGGCTGGTTGGTTGGTTCCTTAGTTTAGGGGCTGCGACAACGTGGCCATTTATCCCCGTGTACTTTGGGTGTGTGTAGAATCTGTCTGATAACCGGTGTTAATTGTGATGACTGTATTAGTGTGTGTTATCTGTTTTAATTTTAGTAAGGACTGTAGACAATAATTTCAAGCAGTTCCTACTTCTGTTACTAAATGCTATCGTCCACAACACCTAGCTTGCGGACTTGGCTACTAGATGGCATCGCAGTCAGCACCTGGCGGTGAACGTTGGAACTAATAGAGTGTTATCAATTCTAACATAAAACGTTTGGCTTCACACAAGTGTAGTTAGTAGAAGGCTCTTTTCCATGCCATAAATCTATGACATGGGACCGCCGGGTTTACGTCCCCTCCGAAGGAAGGCATACTGAGGGATTTTTAACGGTCTTAGAAAATCCGACGACTTCGGCCGGGTTAAGACCCGCGACCTTGGGCATAGAATCTCAGCATGCTACCAACTACGCCACCGAAGCCACCTTGGTAAGTACTGTAAATTAACTTCTTAACTGAAATATATTTAAGAAAACTAAATAATTTTGCACGAATATCTACCGAATATTTCAAAATAAAAATCAAAACTTCAGAACCTATTGGACCTAACTGCATAACTTTACTTATCAGCACTCATTGTTACATATAAAATATTGGGTTCAATTCCAGGTTTCTGTGTCTAACAGTTGCGGAAACATTTACAAAAATGTAGTATCGAGGAAAGGTGATTTATAGATAGCTAGCTGAGAAACGGTGACAGATTTGCTTTGAGGAGCGGGGCTAAAAGACCACGATGTCCAAGCCCATCAAATGAATTACAACAATAGCAACCACACAACAACATGTTTTAAGACGAGGCACGTTCCGTTTTGCTTTCTTACAGAATAGGCTGCTTCTTAATCTATTGTCTAATAGAACATTAAATAAGTAAAATATAAGAAGATACAGTGCTGATACGTAAGTTACTATATTCAGATGACTCATGGTGATTCCGTATTGAACCCGCTGAGCTAAGGTTCATGTGATATTTTTCACGGCAACACATTTATGATGGGATGTAGTACCTTTGAACACACCCAGAAAGCTACGAGAAGCTGAGAGCTTATACAATTCTCTTTGAAGTTGCGGAGAATCGCACTTTTGACTTTGGTGAAGTCTACTAATTATTTATCTGAGGTCTTATTAATCAATTTTATCTTTCTACGAGACTCAGAATATTCCATTTTGTCATTCAGTATTATTGAAACATTTTGGAGAATGTTTTTTCACTTTAAGGTAAGGTAATAACATTGCAGATACGCAAATAGGAATGTAAGTAGTCGCTCAACGACTTAGTTTGACGACTTGCTTCCACGATGAACGCCGTTCCTTGCACTACGTCTGGAGAATCCGCCCTGTGTAGGCGTGTAATTATATCCGTCGTGTTAGACGTGGCAAATATCCGCTGTTTATCGTGGAAATCATTATCGAGTGCCATCGAGCCCAAATTATACTACGAACCACTGTTGTTGATGTGCAGTGATCAACACGTACAGTGAAGTGGATTATTTGGCAAGTATTGTGAAATTTACGACATTTCTGTAGCACCACATTTTTACACCCACGTGTTTGTGGAGGGCCGAGAGCCTGGTGCGAAAATATACAGGTAAATGTGAAATTATTACTGTGTTACCAGTTATATTTAAAGCCTGTGATATCTACGACGAATACTGTAATTTTCAAGTGAAAATAATGAACTACTACAAGTCTTATTCTACCGCCCACGTGGTCAACTTTTTCAATACCATGTTCGAGGCCGAGACCATGGGCTAATACCATTATGGTATGAGGGAGATGTCTCGGATGGGACCAGCATGATTATGGAACTTCTACAACATCGAACGAGAAGGAAGGAACCGAGGATGCCTTTCCTAGGCATGTCCAGTCCATTCACGAGGTCAACTACAGGGACAGACCGAACCCTGGTCTTTGGGAGAGCCCAGATGGAAGTTCTGATGAGGACGATGCCAATCATGAAAGCCAGAGGTGCTTTTGTTCAACCCTTGTTGTTGGACAGAGAGCTAAGTGTGGGCTCCTTCATATCGTGAGTTTTGTACACCCTTCCTTGTTCTAGTTTCTGGTGGTATAGTTAGATTAGTGTAGTTTGTGAACCAACCGAACTTAGTGACAGCCATTTCATAGGTAGGGAATGTAATTAGTCTAATTAGATGTCATTTATTTGCAGTGATTGTGAGTCACCCTTGGGTCTGATATTTTGGTCAACACTGGCGCAGCTTGATGGACGTCGTGGGACGCCAATTTCTATCCATTGCTAAATGTGACTGTAGTCATTTTGAGGCTACTTTGTTTAACCCTATCTGGGGTGGTTTTTTCAAGTCTTTGCAGACTCTAGTTATGGCAATCTGATGCCATAGTTATATTTCTTTAACTGCACTTTTTGCAACCAGTCTATGTTTTACCCCTGACTTCGTTAGAGTAGTCGTATCATTTGGGTAATCGACTGTAATTACCAGTTTTGTAACTGCATTATATTTCATTTGAGATGAGCTCAGAAGCCATCCAGGTCAAGTGTGGACCTTATAAGTAATAGGGATGTTTCGTTGTCTAGCATCGAACTCAGTTCCCAACGTATCATTAAGCAGATCCAGCAGAGTGGTATTTGCGCCACAATTATTATTTTGTTTGTGTCATGTGTAATGACACGTGTTTGTTTGATGTTTGATATCAGTCAGAAATAGTGTATTTTATCTTCGAGAGCAGAGAGCTCCAGCAATTATTGACATTGCTACCTTTTAAATGTCTTTGTTGTGAAAGACAGAGTTACATGATTGTATTCAGATTTATAGCGTGCTTTTTATGCACATATTCTTCGAGGTTTATAACCTATGGTAAAGGTATTTTTATGAGGCCAGTTTTACAGTTATTATCTTGCTTAAATTGCCGGCCTAGTTAGTTTGTTGTGTCATACAGCGCAGGAATCTTGTAGCCTGCGGCGACACGAGCAGGTTTGTGACCCAGCGCTCGTGTGAAAGCGCATGCTTCTAAGTGAGACGGACTGATATTAACATAGGACAGAATGCTTTTAGCATTCACTTGCCCTTTCATTGCAGTTATAGCTCATGGAACCCAGTGTCCATTCTTGTATCTGATCATATGTTCTGTAGATTGTCATTTGTTAGTTAAACGCTGTTGCGTGTACCGTTGTTTTGATGAGTATAGTTATGTCAGGTTTCTATAGTACGTTGTAGGCTAGCCCCGCTAGGGAGGTTTTTCATGTATGAAGGTATTTTTGTGTACCATGTCCGGGATTGTTCCCGTGGACCAGATATTTAGGGAGGGTAACTGATTGTGTCTAGGCCCGTCCCAGAGTTATTGAACGCGAGCTGCGCGCCGCTGGTAACTTGTGTTATTGTGTGTCCGAGTTGTTATTGCTCGTTGATTGTATTCCGACTTTTGAGTCGAGGCTTTTTGGCAGAGATGATCTCAGGGGAGACGCTCCGTGCCCAGGCTTGTCAGTATTATTCGCCATAAACCAACGATAACCTAAACCGACATCTTAATAATAAAACGCATAATTTTGATAAACAAAAACTAACTAACGAATCCTTTCTGCTTAACCTTGTTCATTTGCATTTGGAACCTGCTGACATAGCCGTGCTAATGAAGGTATTTCCTGGAGGAAATGACTTTAGACCAGCTGACACTTTTTGTTGCGACTGAAGCTTGCTCGAACCCTGAGTTCGTAGCCGGTGGAGCGCAGGCCATACGTTGTTTGACGTAGTCTTCACTACGCAGTCGTCACCGTAATTACACACATTAGATGACTATGGCTTACAAAGAGTAAACCAAGGTGTAGGCAGGCATTTGAATAAAACTGTGGTCTCTTATTTATTTATTTAATGATGTAAAAGTGTATGAATCCTCTATGTTACCCTTTTGTGTGCTGATTAGCACTTGGTTCCTAAGAATGACTGAGATTTTTTTTTTATGGCTGATCACTTAGCTTTGAATGTAATTGTTTGATATTACGGACGTCACCGCCGTAAATTTTGCTATTAATTAATAGGACTTAGCTAGATGAATTAACGTTAAATGTAAATGTGGAGATGGTATCATCCTAACTTAGATTTGTTTTGCTACCCTGTTAAATGTAAATTCCGATATTAGCTTGATCTTGTAACCTGACCTAGGGCTTTGCGTCGTACCATTTTCCTAGTGTTGCTGTTGTTGCTTTATTATTGTGAGACAGATCTTTCGCGAGGGTTTACTGTAACTTCTCAGGTAGGGACCTGCTCTTTATTTTTAGCCTATTTTCAATTTTGAAAAAAATAGGCTTATGAGACCACCTTTTGTCCGTGTGTGTGTGCGTGTGTGTGTGTGTGATTCGTGTGTGTCCCCCGTAATAAAATCTAAATTGTTGGAGAGATTTCAATGAAACTCGGTAAGTTCATAGCTCTATTCTGGGCGACCCCGACCGTGCCCTTCAAATTTTGTTACGTCTCAGCAATCCAACATGGCAGCTGTGCGAATTATTTCACCAGCATTCAATATCTCCGAAACTATTACCGATATCACCCTGGAATTGTGTATGGTGATAAAGGGAACTACTAAAAATTCACTTATGTGACCTTTGAAAACCTGGTAACTACAAATCCAACATGGCGGCCAAGCGAATTTGCGACATTTAATTGGACGTTTCTCGCGATTTAACCAACCAAACGCAATGAAACGTGGCACAGTATATGTTTATATACATTGTAATGCGCCGACATCTAACTTCGTTCAATTGTTTACATAACCTCAAAATGGCGGCTGTACGAAATATTTCACTGGCATTCAATATCTCCGAAACTATTTATGATATCAACCTGAAATTTTGTACGGTGATAAAAAGCACTACTACAAGTATATCCATGCAACTTTCAAAAACCTGTTAACTACGAAACGAACATGGCGCCCTAGCGAATTTGAAACATTCTAATACATTTTTCTCGTGATTTAATCATATGAGCGCATTGAAATGTGGTACAGTAAATGATTATACATATTGTCATTCACTGCCATCTAATTTAGTTCAATTGTTTACATTAACTGAAGATGGCGGCTGTGCGAAATTTTAAAATTAAGTTTTTATTCTTGTGTCGCAATCATGCGATCGAAGTGAAAGTTTGAATAATGAAGCTACGCAATAATTTTCCTTTAATGGTACATAACTCTATGGCCTATACATATAACAATGCAAAATGGCGAGCATCCGAAATATTTTGACGGTTCTCAATATCTAAGAATCTTTTCCAGCAATCAAACTGATTTTTTTATGTTCATAGAGGCCATGAACATAAGTTCACCTATATGACTTTCAGTAACCTGGTGAGCACAAATCCAACATGGCGGCGACGCGAAGTATAAATATTTAAATGGACGTTTCTCGCGATGTAACCATCTGAGTGCAGTTATACTTCGCACGTTAATGGTTATAGAAATGCTAATCCACTGGTATCTAATTTATTTCAATTGTTTTCATAACCACAAGATGGCAGCTGTGCGAAGTTTTAAAATCTCGTTTTTACTCTTGTGTCCTAATCATGCGATTGAAGTCTGAAAACCACACGTACACAATAATCTTCATGTAATAGTACATAAATAAAAATCCAACCTGGCTACCATCTACAATATTTCGACGGTTCTCAGTATATACGAATCTAACATAGCAATCAAACTGAAATTTTGTATGTTGTTAGAGGCAATTAATATGAGTAGGATATATGAAAATAGGCTGTATAGTTCTTCACGGAACTACTTGTTGATTATTTATTAGCTTGCGGATTAGCCGATAGATACCCTCCGAACTAGGCTAGGGGTTTGTAAAGTTTATAATAATTTTTCACGGTGTTTTACATAAGTCTGGATGTTTCATTTCTCAGTCTAGTTTTTAAGGTGAACCTTTCCTTAGGCAGTCTATGACCTTCGTCACCATGTACCACGATCCCCGTGGACTACAGTTTCTCGTGCCGCTTGGCCTATTAGGAAGTTCACCTGATCCTCCCGGCAGTTAGGTCCGACGGATGAGATGTTAGGGAAGTCATTGCGGTTGTTGGCTATCCCGGCAGCTCCTCTGACGGGCTCAGTATTGATATGTTAGAATAGTTATTAACAAGAAATGAACATCTGCCTGAATCAACATCAGGCAGATGTTCATTTCTTGTTAATAACTAGTAGTATAATTCGCTAGACTTTGAATATTGCATCATCATGACCAGAAATTGCGTAATCCTGATGACGTCATGGGATGACGTCATGGGTCCTTAGAGCGAGCACGTGGTCCAGGAGCGAGCATGTGCAGTGCACGTGTTAGCGTGGGAAGAGGTTGACCCTTTGGCTTGTTTGTGCGATGGTGATAAAAAGTTAATGGGTGTTGACGTCATGGAGGATGTTTATTAGGAATGCTAACTGTCATCTGACACCCATGCGAGTGTGAGCACCAAAACAAAAGGTTATTCGCGGGTAGTGGGGTAGTGTATGTTCTCTTGCAAGTCGCGTGTGTGCTTGAATACGTATGGCTATGTTGGGAAATGTTTGGTGGCGGGCGAGGACTAGGGTTGAGTGAGGGTTCGTTTAAATGCTATTTTTCCCGCTCTATTTGATGGTGAGGTAATTTTTTAAAATGGGTGGAATTTGGAAACGCAATTTGAGGTAAACGTGCTTTTTTGACATTTTGGCGAATTTAATGAGCTTGTAAGGCTAGAACGATGCATATAGGGTGTCGTAGGACTTGTGGTGAACCACCCCTTGCTATGGACGGGAGTATATCCACCCCAAAATAAATCTACCCTTACCCGGAGGTTAAGTAGTGGTTATTTTTGTATGCATGCGCACTTGAGGGCTTTTGTAAGAGAGCGGAATTTTTAAAAGATTCTTTATAGATGAGGCTTTTTAAAAAATTTATTAAAAAAACAAAAAACTAATAGGTCATTCGATTTTTAGTATCTCGCTAACCAATAATGCGATGTAAACATATGGGGTGTCATAGGACTCGTAGTGAATTCTCCTTTTGTATGAATGAGGTATGTCACCCCCCAAAATAAAAACTACCCTTACCTGGGGTGAAAGAGCAATTTTTGTATGTATGCACACCGGTGGCTTTTGTCAAAAGGGTCTAACTACACATTTGTTAATATTTTCTGAACCCAGGATGGGATTTTCCCATAGGCAGTATCCTAGCACTTGGGGTGACACCTCGTTTTTGAAAGTATCATTCATTTATTTTCTTGTCAAAAGGGCCTAACTACACTTTTGTTAATATCTCGTGAACCAATCATGCTGGGGACTTGTATGAGGGGTCCTAGCACTTGGGGCGACGTCCCCCTTTATGGGGTGAAACTACCCCCCCAAAATTGAAAACTCAATATCTTGGAAACTATGAACCCTAAAATTAGGCGTTATAGCTTTAAAAATAGGTGATGACATAGGCTTTTACCTGGATTGGTCATTTCACCCCTAAAACAGTAAATAGTCATGTTATGGGAAAAAAACGTGTTAAACACCTAAAAATGATAAATGAAACTAAGATCTTTTGTTTTTGATGAAAAATAGCAGGGGGGTGAAAACTACCCCCAAATTGAAAAATCGATACCTTGGAAACTAAGAACCGTAAAATTATGTGTAATAGCTTAAAAAATTCGTTGTGACATAGGCTTTTACCCGGATAGATGATGTCACCCCTAAAACAGTAAATAGTGATTTTACAGTGGGGAAAAAGGTTTTAAACGGGTAAAAATGATAATTGAACCTAAGATCTTTTGTTTTTGATGAAAAATAGCAGGGGGGTGAAAACTACCCCGAAATTGAAAAATCGATACCTTGGAAACTAAGAACCGTAAAATTATGTGTAATAGCTTAAAAAATTCGTTGTGACATAGGCTTTTACCCGGATAGATGATGTCACCCCTAAAACAGTAAATAGTGATTTTACAGTGGGGAAAAAGGTTTTAAACGGGTAAAAATGATAATTGAACCTAAGATCTTTTGTTTTTGATGAAAAATAGCAGGGGGGTGAAAACTACCCCAAAATTGAAAAATCGATACCTTGGAAACTAAGAACCGTAAAATTATGTGTAATAGCTTAAAAAATTCGTTGTGACATAGGCTTTTACCCGGATAGATGATGTCACCCCTAAAACAGTAAATAGTGATTTTACAGTGGGGAAAAAGGTTTTAAACGGGTAAAAATGATAATTGAACCTAAGATCTTTTGTTTTTGATGAAAAATAGCAGGGGGGTGAAAACTACCCCAAAATTGAAAAATCGATACCTTGGAAACTAAGAACCGTAAAATTATGTGTAATAGCTTAAAAAATTCGTTGTGACATAGGCTTTTACCCGGATAGATGATGTCACCCCTAAAACAGTAAATAGTGATTTTACAGTGAGGAAAAAGGTCTTAAACGGGTAAAAATGATAATTGAACCTAAGATCTTTTGTTTTTGATGAAAAATAGCAGGGGGGTGAAAACTACCCCGTATATGAAAGGAGTGTAGACTTATTGATGTTGCAGATTGGAAACAGTGAAAGTTATCACTTTCGTTTAATTAGAAATCTTGCTCGCCTTGTGCGTTCAAGCATCACTAGCACTCAGAGAAGGATTTATATATGTAGACGTTGTTTGTCATATTATCTTCTTGAGGATGAGTTAAATGTTCACTTTGCAGACTGTAAACAGTTTCCTGTTGCAAAAAGCATAATGCCGACTGATGAACAAAGATTTGTTAATTTTACAGAATTCCGAGTTAAAGATACAGTTCCATTTATAATATATGCAGACACTGAATGCGTTTTGTCTCCAATTTCCTCCTGTTTTCCAAATAGTGACATTCATAACTCTACTTTAACACATAAACATATTCCTTACAGCATTTCTTTATACCTTCATTGTAATTTCGATAGTGAATTGTGCAGTTTCAAGCTCTTTAGGGGAAATAATTGCATTGAATTGTTTGTAAAGGAACTTTATAGTATTGTGGATAAACTTCAAACATATTACTTATCGGTTAAGCCAATGTTAAAGATGACCGAAAATGAAGAAAGATTATTTTTGTCAAGTAAAATGTGTCACATTTGCGAGAAACCGATTGCAGTTAATGAACTCAAAGTACGCGATCATTGTCACTTAACTGGAAAATATAGAGGAAGCGCACACAATAGTTGTAATTTAAATTACAAAGTAACAAAGGTTTTGCCTATAGCATTTCATAATCTAACCGCCTATGATGGACATTTTATAATTAAAGAAATTTATGTAACATGATTCCACTAACTTGCTATGTATTTTCTGGCTTGGGGGTGATTTTCAAGAAATGCAAATGGAAGTGCATCAATAATTTTAGAAGAGCTCTCAGGTATTGTATGATGATTTTTTTTTAGAAGTGTATAACTGTTGACTAGCATTTACTGTTACACAACATTATTTTTGGTAAACTCTACATAAGTATTCTAATTGTCTCTGGTATAATGTCTTGTTTAACAAACATGGTCACACGGTTTATCTATACGTTTAACCCTCTGTTGTTTATGATTTAAAAAAATGATAAACAGCTAAACTCACTGGTCAATAGCCAACATAGTGGCCAAAATGTTTCCCTGATAGGTAACTCATGTTTGGTTAGTCAATTCTTAATGCAAAGCCAGTCAAAACCTAAAAATACTATTAACACCATATCATTAAACAAATCAAACCATCTTAAGGTATTTATTAAATTTAATTGCATTTTAGGAACCTTGCAAGCATCTTGCAACCTTCAAGAGGAATGTATAGACAGGAATTGTGAAAAGGAAACCGATAAATCAATCAACGTAGTGTTATGAACCTCAACGTAAGAAGTTATGAAAGTCTATGTGAGGGTGTGGTTTTTACAGCTGGATGCCTTTTCTGGCACCCACCTCAGAGACGAGTTTATGGGAGATGAAACTCCGCTATCATGTCGAATGTGGAACTCCTAGTCTAGGATTTCATAAGCAAAGGAACACACAAAAATTAGTATTATTACCAGCATAAAAGTGTGTGTGTGTGAAAGAAATAAAGTAAGTGAGATGAACTGCTTTAATCTCAATTTGTTTCTAATCATTTTTCAGAGAAAAATGACCAAACGGTAAAGTATCAATTCCGTTTTCAGTTATGTGTCTTTTATCTTCGTTTGATGAAATTGCCAACTTATTTTGCCGAACAGTAAATACAGAATGAGATTTTGAAATTATACAAACTTGAACTTTGTTGACTTTTTCTCTGTTATAAAGACACTTTCGATACTCATCAATATTCATACTTTTACTCACACTCTTCTTAATGCCTTTAGCCTTACACAAGCTATTCATTTCATCACACAATTTTATTGCATACATTTTGGGTCGTAACCCCACAAATTCTTCAACAATCCTTCCAGCATTTTCATCTTTCATTAAACCAATTTCACCTTTATTTTGTCTCACAATGCCAAAAGGATTGTTTGTTTCATAGTTTCCAGTATCAAACAAATTTGAATGTTGTTTCATGAACTCATAAATATCATAATAGAATATATACATAAAACTATCGGTGTCTGTGTATAACAACCTCACATTTGATTCAGGATTTGCTAAAATAACATTGTAATGAAAGTCATTCATTTTACATTTAGACAAATCTAATATAGATGCACCAACATATACTGGTTGATTGTGAAAAATCTTTAGTCTACTCATCTCGATGACCATACATTGTTCATCGAATATAATTCTATGTTTAAAATTAGCCTTAGCTATTAAAGACCTACCACCACGAGCTCCATGCCATTTGGTGACCCATTTGATGTCCCTTAACTTCCTCACATTCATCAGTGAACGACCAAAAATTGCATTATTCATCAATTTATAAAAATTCTTTTCAAAATCATTTTTGGCTTGTTTTCGTTTCTCTGTGTTCACATCAATATATGGTTTTAGCCATTGGCTCTGATTGAATTCAATTATTCTGTGAATACGATCTAATTTCATTCCTAGTTGAATACATTGCTTTAACAATCTATAATGCAAAACATAACGTTCTTTATTATCTAGGGTAGCCATTAGCTTTGTCAACTTTTCTGGACATAGAGGGTAATCTGAATGTTTGTCATGTAACTCTTGAGGATAAGTCAAATCTACTTCCAAAATATATCCAATTTCTGAAGTATCATCAATAGTTAAAACATCAAAGCCTTCAACATTTGCAATCCATTTAAAGCCACCCGTTGGAAGATATTCCATCATCGCATATCCATACAAATTATTAACGTCAAAGTACATTATGTAGGACTCTTGCTTTTTCTCATCATAAGTTTTCATATACTTATTATTAGCAATCGCATGTCGTGTTATACACTGAACATTTCCTCCTCGAATAGATCGTTCAAAAAAGTGTAACATATCAATATCTTGAAGCAATTCAAGTTGAACGTTGGTTATCTTTTTCATAGCACACCAAGACATAGATGGAGCAGTGTAAAAAATGAGCTGCATCAATGCCATAAGTTTCCATGCCATTCGATCTAAAATTTTCAAAGACATCCGCCAAAAGAAGTGTGTCAACTTTTAAATACAAATCTGCGTATTCTCCTAATGTTTGACAGGAAAACGTTTCCCACACCGATTGAGCAAACTCATACTCTTCATTCGATATTGTTTGATCATTAAGGCTGCTATAAAACTTGGATATTTCAGGTAATTTAGTTTCGTTAAGAACATCCATACTCGTGACGTATTCATAGGGAAACACACCTTTTCTCGCAGTAAGTCGAAACTGTGCATCATCATTAAAATAACGTCGTGTTATTTGCTTTGAATCTTCGCTTAACGAAGATGAACATTGATCTAGTGAACAGGACAAGAAATTATATGTATCGAAAAATCTTAACTGAATGAATCCATTCTTAGCCCGTACATACTTTGTAAACCCTTTGTAACGTTCCATATTCATCGCTAACAATTTTATATGACCAGGATTATGTAACACCTCTCCATCACGTTTCTCGCAAATTTCTTTAATTATAAAATGTCCATCATAGGCGGTTAGATTATGAAATGCTATAGGCAAAACCTTTGTTACTTTGTAATTTAAATTACAACTATTGTGTGCGCTTCCTCTATATTTTCCAGTTAAGTGACAATGATCGCGTACTTTGAGTTCATTAACTGCAATCGGTTTCTCGCAAATGTGACACATTTTACTTGACAAAAATAATCTTTCTTCATTTTCGGTCATCTTTAACATTGGCTTAACCGATAAGTAATATGTTTGAAGTTTATCCACAATACTATAAAGTTCCTTTACAAACAATTCAATGCAATTATTTCCCCTAAAGAGCTTGAAACTGCACAATTCACTATCGAAATTACAATGAAGGTATAAAGAAATGCTGTAAGGAATATGTTTATGTGTTAAAGTAGAGTTATGAATGTCACTATTTGGAAAACAGGAGGAAATTGGAGACAAAACGCATTCAGTGTCTGCATATATTATAAATGGAACTGTATCTTTAACTCGGAATTCTGTAAAATTAACAAATCTTTGTTCATCAGTCGGCATTATGCTTTTTGCAACAGGAAACTGTTTACAGTCTGCAAAGTGAACATTTAACTCATCCTCAAGAAGATAATATGACAAACAACGTCTACATATATAAATCCTTCTCTGAGTGCTAGTGATGCTTGAACGCACAAGGCGAGCAAGATTTCTAATTAAACGAAAGTGATAACTTTCACTGTTTCCAATCTGCAACATCAATAAGTCTACACTCCTTTCATATACGGGGTAGTTTTCACCCCCCTGCTATTTTTCATCAAAAACAAAAGATCTTAGGTTCAATTATCATTTTTACCCGTTTAAGACCTTTTTCCCCACTGTAAAATCACTATTTACTGTTTTAGGGGTGACATCATCTATCCGGGTAAAAGCCTATGTCACAACGAATTTTTTAAGCTATTACACATAATTTTACGGTTCTTAGTTTCCAAGGTATCGATTTTTCAATTTTGGGGTGGTTTTCACCCCCCTGCTATTTTTCATCAAAAACAAAAGATCTTAGGTTCAATTATCATTTTTACCCGTTTAAAACCTTTTTCCCCACTGTAAAATCACTATTTACTGTTTTAGGGGTGACATCATCTATCCGGGTAAAAGCCTATGTCACAACGAATTTTTTAAGCTATTACACATAATTTTACGGTTCTTAGTTTCCAAGGTATCGATTTTTCAATTTGGGGGTAGTTTTCACCCCCCTGCTATTTTTCATCAAAAACAAAAGATCTTAGGTTCAATTATCATTTTTACCCGTTTAAGACCTTTTTCCTCACTGTAAAATCACTATTTACTGTTTTAGGGGTGACATCATCTATCCGGGTAAAAGCCTATGTCACAACGAATTTTTTAAGCTATTACACATAATTTTACGGTTCTTAGTTTCCAAGGTATCGATTTTTCAATTTTGGGGTAGTTTTCACCCCCCTGCTATTTTTCATCAAAAACAAAAGATCTTAGGTTCAATTATCATTTTTACCCGTTTAAAACCTTTTTCCCCACTGTAAAATCACTATTTACTGTTTTAGGGGTGACATCATCTATCCGGGTAAAAGCCTATGTCACAACGAATTTTTTAAGCTATTACACATAATTTTACGGTTCTTAGTTTCCAAGGTATCGATTTTTCAATTTTGGGGTAGTTTTCACCCCCCTGCTATTTTTCATCAAAAACAAAAGATCTTAGGTTCAATTATCATTTTTACCCGTTTAAAACCTTTTTCCCCACTGTAAAATCACTATTTACTGTTTTAGGGGTGACATCATCTATCCGGGTAAAAGCCTATGTCACAACGAATTTTTTAAGCTATTACACATAATTTTACGGTTCTTAGTTTCCAAGGTATCGATTTTTCAATTTGGGGGTAGTTTTCACCCCCCTGCTATTTTTCATCAAAAACAAAAGATCTTAGGTTCAATTATCATTTTTACCCGTTTAAAACCTTTTTCCCCACTGTAAAATCACTATTTACTGTTTTAGGGGTGACATCATCTATCCGGGTAAAAGCCTATGTCACAACGAATTTTTTAAGCTATTACACATAATTTTACGGTTCTTAGTTTCCAAGGTATCGATTTTTCAATTTGGGGGTAGTTTTCACCCCCCTGCTATTTTTCATCAAAAACAAAAGATCTTAGTTTCATTTATCATTTTTAGGTGTTTAACACGTTTTTTCCCCATAACATGACTATTTACTGTTTTAGGGGTGAAATGACCAATCCAGGTAAAAGCCTATGTCATCACCTATTTTTAAAGCTATAACGCCTAATTTTAGGGTTCATAGTTTCCAAGATATTGAGTTTTCAATTTTGGGGGGGTAGTTTCACCCCATAAAGGGGGACGTCGCCCCAAGTGCTAGGACCCCTCATACAAGTCCCTAGCATGATTGGTTCACGAGATATTAACAAAAGTGTAGTTAGGCCCTTTTGACAAGAAAATAAATGAATGATACTTTCAAAAACGAGGTGTCACCCCAAGTGCTAGGATACTGCCTATGGGAAAATCCCATCCTGGGTTCAGAAAATATTAACAAATGTGTAGTTAGACCCTTTTGACAAAAGCCACCGGTGTGCATACATACAAAAATTGCTCTTTCACCCCAGGTAAGGGTAGTTTTTATTTTGGGGGGTGACATACCTCATTCATACAAAAGGAGAATTCACTACGAGTCCTATGACACCCCATATGTTTACATCGCATTATTGGTTAGCGAGATACTAAAAATCGAATGACCTATTAGTTTTTTGTTTTTTTAATAAATTTTTTAAAAAGCCTCATCTATAAAGAATCTTTTAAAAATTCCGCTCTCTTACAAAAGCCCTCAAGTGCGCATGCATACAAAAATAACCACTACTTAACCTCCGGGTAAGGGTAGATTTATTTTGGGGTGGATATACTCCCGTCCATAGCAAGGGGTGGTTCACCACAAGTCCTACGACACCCTATATGCATCGTTCTAGCCTTACAAGCTCATTAAATTCGCCAAAATGTCAAAAAAGCACGTTTACCTCAAATTGCGTTTCCAAATTCCACCCATTTTAAAAAATTACCTCACCATCAAATAGAGCGGGAAAAATAGCATTTAAACGAACCCTCACTCAACCCTAGTCCTCGCCCGCCACCAAACATTTCCCAACATAGCCATACGTATTCAAGCACACACGCGACTTGCAAGAGAACATACACTACCCCACTACCCGCGAATAACCTTTTGTTTTGGTGCTCACACTCGCATGGGTGTCAGATGACAGTTAGCATTCCTAATAAACATCCTCCATGACGTCAACACCCATTAACTTTTTATCACCATCGCACAAACAAGCCAAAGGGTCAACCTCTTCCCACGCTAACACGTGCACTGCACATGCTCGCTCCTGGACCACGTGCTCGCTCTAAGGACCCATGACGTCATCCCATGACGTCATCAGGATTACGCAATTTCTGGTCATGATGATGCAATATTCAAAGTCTAGCGAATTATACTACTATAACTATTACTATATTCAGGCAAAGAAAACTATTATACACCCCCGCCCCCTTAAATATGACCAATGACCTCATAAATTCTCCAATGTTAAAAAGTTTTATATTATTCATAATGTTGAATTTTGGGCTTACGCCGTGTTTTATTATATTAAATTCGACGCGTTTCGAAAGAAACCATGTCCTTCTTCGTCAAGAATAATCTGAAATACGGCAAATGATTGCTAAGAGAATGCAACAAAGAACCTATAAATGGCGCCCAATGATGGACGCCATTATAGCCCCATTTTAGGGACAACGAAAAGCAGCAGTGTATTACTTTCTCAGGGTTCTGATAATAGGTAACCAGGATTCTCAGAGATTGTAGCCGGTGTCGCGGTTGAAATTATCTGGGCGTTTACCTATTTCAACCGCCTCCCTGATGATTCTGGGACGATATTGCTTTATACGGGCAAGAACATCCACTCCTTGGAACATGACATCATGGCCAGATGTTAAAGCATGATCAGCAACAGCTGATTTATCAGGCTGAATGAGCCTGATACATCTATTAGGCTATGTTCCTTAATGCGAGTGCATATTTTTCTAGAATTCTGCCCGATGTAAATCTTGCTACAAGTACAGGGAACTCTGTAGATGGCCGGTTGTTGCAATTTAGGCAAACTATCCTTAGTTGGTCGCAGGTGTTGCCTAATCTTAACAGAAGTTCCAAATACAGTCCGTATGTTGCTTTCTCTTAGCAATCATTGGACGTAGGCCTATTTCAGATTAGCCTATTCCTGACGAAGAAAGACATGGTTTCTTTCGAAACGCGTCGAATTTGATATAATAAAACACGGCATAAGCCCAAAGTTCAACATTATGAATAGTATCTCGGGCTGTGAAAGTCTAAATGATAAGTTATATATTGCTGTAATCGGGAAAGAGAGGGCAATGGTTTAAACTTTGAACATAAAAGTAAATATTGCTATTATTTGTCTTTCAACACTTCCCAACCCCCTCAATTGCATAATGTTTCCCGCAAAACCTTTTCGCAATAACACGTAAGCAAGAGGTCGCGTTCTTATAGCTAGAGCCCTGCGCGGATAAACAAAACATTATCCGCATCCTCCCCGCATCCGCACAACTCTTATCCGCATCCGTCCCTCATCCGCACATCTCTTATCCGCATCCGTCCCTCATCCGCACGACTCTTATCCGCATCCGTCCCTCATCCGCACGACTCATCCGCATCCGTCCCTCATCCGCACGACTCTTATCCGCATCCGTCCCTCATCCGCACGACTCTTATCCGCATCCGTCCCTCATCCGCACGACTCTTATCCGCATCCGTCCCTCATCCGCACAACTCTTATCCGCATCCGTCCCTCATCCGCACAACTCTTATCCGCATCCGTCCCTCATCCGCACAACTCTTATCCGCATCCGTCCCTCATCCGCACGACTCTTATCCGCATCCGTCCCTCATCCGCACAACTCTTATCCGCATCCGTCCCTCATTCGCACGACTCTTATCCGCATCCGTCCCTCATCCGCACAACTCTTATCCGCATCCGTCCCTCAGCCGCACAACTCTTATCCGCATCCGTCCCTCATCCGCACAACTCTTATCCGCATCCGTCCCTCATCCGCACAACTCTTATCCGCATCCGTCCCTCATCCGCACGACTCTTATCCGCATCCGTCCCTCATCCGCACAACTCTTATCCGCATCCGTCCCTCATCCGCACAACTCTTATCCGCATCCGTCCCTCATCCGCACAACTCTTATCCGCATCCGTCCCTCATCCGCACAACTCTTATCCGCATCCGTCCCTCATCCGCACAACTCTTATCCGCATCCGTCCCTCATCCGCACAACTCTTATCCGCATCCGTCCCTCATCTGCACGAGTTTTATCCGCATTCGCAAGTTTGTTATCCGAATCTACTGACATTACAAAAGTTTTTTTAAGTAGATAACGCATAATTTACTAAAGCAACATACTTAAACATTTGAGGAAAAAGTCATTCGCTTAGGCTTTGTATGCCATGTAGGCATACTATGATTTAAATGAATGTCATACAGCCAGAATTGCAACCCTTTTGTGTTCGGAGTTATAATTATGCTTAATGACATAATTTGAATGAGATTAGATTAAATCCTCAACTTACATTTGTAATGAAAAAACATAATGGTAAAATATGATATGTCATAAACATCCGGGTCTCAATAATGATATTAAACAAGTTCGGGTTGTATTTTAAAAACAGTCGGCAAATTTTCTCCAAACATTATCCGCAGCTTATCCGCACAGCCATGAAAACTATATCCGCGTGACGAAAATATTTGCAGATATCCGCATCCGCGCTGGGCTTTACTTGTAGCGACGTATAGATGACTCATAGATGAACAAACAACACTTAACTAAGAGCTTGCGTTCTTATAGCAACGTATAGATGACGCATAGATGAACAAACGACACTTAACTAGGAGCTTGCGTTCTTGTAGCAACATATAGATGACGCATAGATGAACAAACAACACTTAACTACCTTGCGTTCTTATAGCAACGTATAGATGACGCATAGATGAACAAGCAACACATAACTAAGAGCTTGCGTTCTTATAGCAACATATAGATGACGCATAGATGAACAAACGACACTTAACTAGGAGCTTGCGTTCTTATAGTGACGTATAGATGACGCATATATGAACAAACGACACTTAACTAGGAGCTTGCGTTCTTTTTGCGACGTATAGATGACGCTACTGACATAGTATTCATACATGAACAAACAACACTTAACTAAGAGCTTGCGTTCTTATAGCAACGTATAGATGACGCTACTGACATTGTGTGCATAGATAACAAATAATATGTAATTAAGAGCTTGTGTTATTATCAACGTATAGATGACTCTACTGACCTAGTATGCGTAGATAACGAACAATATGTAACTAAGAGCTTGTGTTCTTATATCAACGTATAGATGACGCTACTGACCTAGTAACTTATGCATAGATGAACAAACAACACGTAACTAAGGACTTGCGTTCGTATAGCAACGTATAGATGACACAACTGACCTAGTAACTTATGCATAGATGAACAAATAACGCGCAACTAAGAGCTTGCGTTCTTATAGCAACGTAAAGGTGACGCTACTGACATAGTATGCATAGATGAACAAACAACACGTAACTTGCGTTCTTATAGCGACGTATAGATGACGCTACTGGCATAGTATGTGTAGATGTACAAGCAACACGTAACCAATAGCTTGCGTTCGTATAGCAACGTATAGGTGACACAACTGACCTAGTAACTTATGCATAGATGAACAAATAACGCGCAACTAAGAGCTTGCGTTCTTATAGCAACGTAAAGGTGACGCTACTGACATAGTATGCATAGATGAACAAACAACACGTAACTAATAGCTTGCGTTCTTATAGCGACGTATAGATGACGCTACTGGCATAGTATGTGTAGATGTACAAGCAACACGTAACCAATAGCTTGCGTTTGTATAGCAACGTATAGGTGACGCTACTGACATAGATGAACAAACACTGGTTACTGCCTTGGTTACTAGAGTCTCGGGAAATTGATAACGCTAAATCCAAAAAAACATATGCTATCCAATATTACACGTCTGCGATGTTGACGCATTGTATATTCTCGGGTGGACCACCTGACATCAGGGGTGTCCAGACATATAGTGTTTCCTTGGAATCCACACTGAGATACCGCTGTCAGTGTCCGAATGTGAACTCACAACCCTGCCCCATTTCTTGTAACATTATTCAGTCCGGCGGGGCGCTGCGGCGAGGCCTGTACTTGTTGTCATTCTACACAAGTTCTTATTAAGTTGGCTGCGACGCGCCACCTTGTTGGGCGGGCGCTCAACACATGATTTAGATATCACTAAGGCTATCCATTCCCATTAGCTCTAAGCCGGCTTCACGTAATGAAGTGGGGAATACGTAGCGTACAACAGACCCCGCGCTCCTCCCCGGCTTTAGCCGAGAATTGACCGCCAGCTGGACTTCGCCTCCACATTACACACGAAAGTTTTTCCATTTTGTGGGCTTTGCCGAGTAATTTTTTTTCTTTCCTTTTCAAAGCAGCACGCTCGCTTACGAAGTGGAGGCAGTCTCTCTCTTTACATAGATGTGACAGGTCTTTCAATATGGCGGCAATAAATCATCTCTTCATATGAGTGAAAATTTGAAATTATGATGTGTTGCCATCACAAAGTATCGATACTCGAGGTTTATCTGGAGAACGGAGGCAATAATAATATTGTAAACAAATAATGTCACATCCGTGGTGTAGTGGTCAGCGTGCTTAGCTGCCACCCCAGATGTCCAAGGTTCGATTCCCGGCTCTGCCACGAAATTTGAAAAGTGGTATGAGGCCTGGAACGGGGTCTACTCGGCCTTGGGTGGTCCAAATGAGTAGAGGGGGTTCAATTTCCACCTCAGCCATCCTCGAAGTGGCTTTCCGTGGTTTCCCACTTCGTCTCCAGGCAAATGCCGGGATCATACCTAACGTACACGGCTGCCTCCTTCCCTTTATCCCTCCCAATCTTCCCTTCCCATCCATCATAAGGCCCCTGTTCGCTTTGCAGGCGAGGCCGCCTGGGCGAGGTGCTCCTCCCAACTCCCCAGTTGTATCCCACGAGTCAAAGTTTCAAGCTCCAGGACACTGCCCTGAAGGCGATAAAGGTAGGATCCCTGGCTGAGTCCGAGGGAAAAGCCCTGGAGGGTAAAATGACTATGAAAGAAAGAAATATAATAGGCCTAATATATATTTTTATGTTCGACGATGTCGAAATGTAAATATTGTTACGTGCCACCCCACTAGTGGCACTTTTGTTAACTAGATTACGGTGGGTTGAAGCACAACACAGATTGTTTCTTTAAAGAAATAATTAACTTTATTGCGGCCAGAAAATTACACTACTCATCAGCAAATACAAGCAATTGGAACCTTACTCCAGTTTCCTCAAGTCTCTTCCTTGAGCGCTCTTGGCCCTTTCACTTGTCAACAGACCACAGAAGTTAAACCGTCTTAATGAGTACGGTGGCCTTGACAGAAACTACCGGCTCCTGTCCCTTATGTACCCCAAATCCAGTTACTTACGATAATCCGCTCCCCGCTGTTTCGCTGTCCTCAAGCTGGGGAAACAATGTCACTGGGTTTCGTAACTAGCACGGCACTTCGTCACCACACTTCTGTCGCACTCGCTCAAAAACACACACCCACAGAAAACTCAGTCCCCTCACTTTGAGGCCGCTTATATAGCAGGCTGGTGACTCAATGAATTCTAGAATTGTCCAGGACACACGGTTTCTAGAGATTTCCTTCACTGGCTGGGTCACGAATATTCTGGACCGTCCCTTTCACTTCGCAGCCCGTTGCGTAACGCGCACGTAATATACTGAGGCAGAGCACACACAGCCTGGAGGCAGCTGTGACTCAACGTGGCGAGGCGACAAAACAAACTCACAGCCGTAACACCACCCCCTTCCTAAAAGGCTGATCGTCCCGATCAATCATTGTTTCGTCTGAGTCCCTCCGTAGGCTGCCAGGCGATCTCGATGCACGATCTTCATCTTCGCCCTCGGGCTCCGCTGGATCCTGTAGACGACATCGTTGATCCGTTTCACGACTCGGTACGGGCCCTCCCAGGACTTCTGCAGTTTGGGTGACAGGCCTTTCCTCCGTAATGGGTTGAAGAGCCAGACCAGGTCGTCCTCGTGGAATCCGCCGGCATCCGTCTGTTGGTCGTATCTGGTCTTCATTCGGTCGGTCTCGATCCGCAGTTTCCTCCTCGCGAAAGCGTGCACGTCCTCCAGTTGGTCGACCAGTTCTTGACAAAACTGGCATACCGGGACCGGATCATTCCCAGGTCGGCCGAAGGCAAGATCGACAGGTAGACGGAGCTCCCTCCCAAACATGACCCGGGCTGGTGTGCACCCGGTGGCTTCATGCACGACGGCGCGGTAGGCCAGGAGAAATAGTGGAAGATGTTTGTCCCAATCTCTCTGGTGCTAGCTGACGACTATTCGGAGATGGTTCTCGATGGTGCGATTGAATCGCTCTACCATCCCGTCGGACTGAGGGTGTATCGGCGTTGTCCTCGTCTTCCGGATTCCCAGCAGCTGGCATAGGTTCTGGAACACCTGCGACTCGAAGTTCCTCCCTTGGTCGGAGTGCAGCTCCAGGGGTACTCCGTACCGGCTGACGAATTCCTTCACCAGGGTCTCTGCAATCGTCGCGGCTTCTTGGTTAGGGAGCGCATACGCCTCCGGCCATTTGGTAAAGTAGTCGCTGACGACCAATATGTAGTGGTTCCCTGCCTCGCTTAACGGGAATGGCCCAGCAACATCGATGGCCACTCTCTCCATGGGGCCGCCCACGTTGTAGGTCTTCAGTGGACCCCGTCGTCTTCGTCCTGGGCCCTTGCTGGCTGCGCAATCGTGGCACCTCACGCAGTGGTTCTCTACGTCAGTTCGGCATCCGATCCAGTAGAACCGCTCTCTCAGCTTATCCAGGGTCTTCTTTATGCCTAGGTGTCCTCCAGATGATCCTCCATGGACTTCCTTCAGGACTTCCTCCGTCATAGCCTTTGGAACGATGACTTGTTCCCGAGATGTCTTCCCGTCGGTGCTCTCCCAGGTACGGCATATGAGGCCATCCCTCACAACCAGCGAGTCCCACTGCGCCCAGTACGACTTAAACTTTGGGTTGCAGTCACTCTCAATGTTCCACCTGGGTCTGGGGACACAGGCCCCCTTCCATTCGGCTATCAGTCCCAGGTCATCATCTTCTGCTTGTGCCCGCATGAAAGATTCGCGGCTCCAGCTCCCTTGAAGTTCCACGGTAGTCCTTCGGCACTGTATCCCGGTGTTCTCCTCCCTTCGGGCACAGAAGGTGCAGTCTTCGGGGCACGGTCTTCGTGACAGGGCGTCGGCGTTAGAATGCAGTTGGCCTTTCCTGTGCTGAATCTAAAAGTTGTACTGTTGAAGCCTCTCTAACCACCGCGCGAGTTGACCCTCGGGCTGCTTGAAGTTCAGGAGCCACCGCAGGGATGCATGGTCGGTCCTGATGAGAAATTCATGCCCGTACAGGTACTTGTGGAAGAGTTCAATGGTCTTCACGATGGCGAGCAGCTCCTTCCTGGTGACACAGTAGTTCCTTTCTGGCTTTGACAAGGCCTTGCTGAAGTAGGCCACTACTCTCTCCTCGCCGTCCACTACTTGCGACAGGATTCCCCCTATGCCAAAGTCACTGGCATCGGTATCGACGATGAACCTTGTTCCAGGTCTGGGGTAGGAGGCGCGGTGCACAGAGCCTGCTTGAGTTGTTCGAAGGCACTGTGGCATTCTGCTGTCCACGTGAAGAGTTGGTCCTTCTCAGTCAGTCGATGTAAAGGTTTGGCGATGTCGGCGAATCCTTTCACGAAGCGACGGTAATAAGTGCAGAGTCCCAGGAAGCTTCGTAGTTGGGACTTGTCCTTCGGAACTGGCCACTCCCTCACAGCTGCGGTCTTCTCTGGGCCGGTGCGCACCCCCTCCTCGGAGACGATATGCCCAAGGTACTGGACCTGCTTCTGGAAGAGCTGACACTTCTTGGGGCTCAACTTCAGCTGGGCAGCCCGTAGCTTCATCAAGATCTCCTTCAGGTTGCTGTAGTGCTCCTCTAAGCTTCTCCCCAGAACAATGACGTCGTCTAGGTAGACCAGGCAGGTCTTCCAGTGTAGTCCCCTCAGAATGGACTCCATTAGCCTTTCGAAGGTCGCAGGGGCGTTGCACAGACCGAATGGCATGACGGTGAACTGCCAGAGCCCGCTGCCCACAGAGAACGCCGTTTTCTCGCGGTCCTTAGGGTGGACCTCCACCTGCCAGTAGCCACTCTTCAAATCCAGGGTGGAGAACCATCTTGATCCTGATATGGTGTCCAGCGTGTCGTCGATCCAGGGTAGAGGGTAGCTGTCCTTCTTCGTGACGTCGTTCACCCGCCTGTAGTCCATGCAGAACCTGGTGGAACCGTCCTTCTTCTTCACTAGCACGACCGGAGAACTCCAAGGACTATGTGATGGCTCGATCATCCCTTGCTCTTTCATCTCTTCTACCATCCGGCCGACTTTTGCTTGCTTGGCGAGCGGGACACGTTGGAATGGGGCCCTAATCGGTGCACTGTCCCCAACGTCGATTCTGTGCTGGACCAAGCTTGTCCTACCGAAGTCTTTGATCCCCATGGAGAAGACATCCTGGAATTCACGTAGCAGGTCCTGATGTTGGCGTGATTGCTCCTCGTCTGAATGGTCCTGGGATCCTTGGTACAGCTTCTGTAGTTCTTCTGGCAGGGCGCGTCTTCTTCGGTTGTCCGTCTGCAGGTGTCCGACCGTCGTGTCTGTGATGCGGGCAATCCAGGTAACGGGCTCACAGACTCCTAGGTTGGTGTCCCGGTGAACCGTAATATCGTAGTCGTTCAGGTTGGACAGGCGGACGTACGGCCGAGGCGTCGTGTTGATGAGGGTCTTGGCAACTAGCAATCCTTTTGTCTGGATGTCCTTATATTTTGGTTCGATGACAGCCGCCACTCCCTCAGCAGTTCCGTCGACGATTACGGCAGCGCTGACCTCTGTCCTGGCGGGAACGATGACGTCTTCTCTCAGCCTTACCCGTCGTGCGGTGATGGACTCGTGCGCAGGTTGCAAAGCAAGTTCCTCACCTCCGAAGTGCAGAGTGTTGGTACTCAGATCCAAGATGATGTTGTTCTGGTCCAGGAAGTCCAGTCCGATGATCACTTCATTTGATACGTCAGCCACAAGCACTGGATGCTTTATCGCCCGTCGACCAATGATGAACTCCAGTGATGCTTCGCCATGTACCGGTGCGGTCTCTCCGGTCGCGGTTATTAGCTGGAGGTTCCTTTGTGTGTGTCGCGCTCTCCACTTCGGGATCACGGTGGGACTGACGATGGTCCTCGATGCTTCCGTGTCGATTATCATGGGCCAGCTCTCTCCGTTGACGACTCCGTCGACCATCAGGCTGCTATTGTCCCTCCGTAACTTCGTCACACGAACTTGGACTGCCGGGGCTTGACGACTGTCACAAGCCAACCTTTGTCCCCCAAGGCTGACTGATACTTGCTTTCCTGGGCCTCGCGGTTTCCCTACGACTGACTGTCCCGACGGAAACCCTTGGCGGCGGCGATCACCGCAGTCCTTGCTCAGGTGGCCTCTCTTACGGCAGGTCCAGCAGGTCGGTAGTCCTCTTCCGGGCCGCCTCTCTGGAAGTCCTTCGGCTACGTTTTTGTTGGTGGTACTGCGACTCTTGAAGAACCGGCTTAGCGCCTCCATCTTCTTCTGGCCGTCTTCTAATTTGGCAGTTAGGTCCTTGGTTAAATTGTTCTGGCCGTCCTCCATCTTGGTTTCCATGCCATTTAACTTTTCTAGCAATGCTGCCAATTGCGCCTCCATTTTAGTTGTTAGTCTTGTAAAGGGCATGCACTCACAGGAAAATTAGAGAAAATGACCTGCTCGGGTTTTGAAACCAGGACCGTCAGGTGTTGTGCTTGAGTTCGTAATCCGGCTTCTGACACCAGTTGTTACGTGCCACCTCCCTAGTGGCACTTTTGTTAACTGGATTACGGTGGGTTGAAGCACAACACAGATTGTTTCTTTAAAGAAATAATTAACTTTATTGCGGCCAGAAAATTACACTACTCATCAGCAAATACAAGCAATTGGAACCTTACTCCAGTTTCCTCAAGTCTCTTCCTTGAGCGCTCTTGGCCCTTTCACTTGTCAACAGACCACAGAAGTTAAACCGTCTTAATGAGTACGGTGGCCTTGACAGAAACTACCGGCTCCTCTCCCTTATGTACCCCAACTCCAGTTACTTACGATAATCCGCTACCCGCTGTTTCGCTGTCCACAAGCTGGGGAAACAATGTCACTGGGTTTCGTAACTCGCACGGCACTTCGTCACCACACTTCTGTCGCACTCGCTCAAAAACACACACCCACAGAAAACTCAGTCCCCTCACTTTGAGGCCGCTTATATAGCAGGCTGGTGACTCAATGAATTCTAGAATCGTCCAGGACACACGGCTTCTAGAGATTTCCTTCACTGGCTGGGTCACGAATATTCTGGACCGTCCCTTTCACTTCGCAGCCCGTTGCGTAACGCGCACGTAATGTACTGAGGCAGAGCACACACAGCCTGGAGGCAGCTGTGGATCAACGCGGCGAGGCGACAAAACAAACTCACAGCCGTAACAATATTATATGTCAGAAAATGTATCATAATGAGGGTCTTTATAGTACTATTCTTCATTATGAAACAGTTTCTCCAGCCATTCAGAACTCATTCATAGACCAATTAGGTAAGGATAGCTTCGCGCATGCGCTCAAAATCCAACATGTTGGACATGAATTACATGATTTGAAAGTTCAAATTGGATATCGATTCAACCATTGTAGTTACAATCCCAAACACAAAGACTTAATCAACACGAATCTTTACGGTAACAAGAAAATACTATGACATATGCAAGAAATTTATGAATCTACGTCCAGAAGTTAGCAACACAGCATCCTTGTACATAAATTACCGACATGGAAAGTGCACCGTCCCATATGATCGCGATGATAAACTGGCGAATGTGAGACAAGAAATAGCACTGTAGCCTATCTTAATATCCCCAACACCAATTTCTACACAGCGCATTGGTTTCAAACGACTTCGGTGACAATAATAGTGAATGTTAGTTCTGACCGGCACTAGACATCATGCAGGCTGTAAACAATAGCATTGCCAAGCAAAGTAAATGGTCTCTGCTTTAGAAATTCTTTGACCCACGCATGCGCTTTGTTCAGTCAGCAAATCACCCAGCGCGCTCTGTTCACTAACTGAAGTTACTGAATCCCACATATATTTATGAATATTTATGTTAAAACATAGGCCTATAGCCTAATAAAGTTATAATTATCGTCGAACATAAACAGTCGTAATGAACTCGCCTATAATGGTAAGACACTCGCTACGCTCGTTTTATAAACATACTCGTATCTTAATTATTCCCATTATATGCTCGTAACATAATGTAGCCTACTATTACGAGGGAATTGGAAAATCTTGCATAAGACACTTGAGAAGGGTCCGCACTCCTCAAACGTGTGGGATTCTTACGCTATAAAAACTACACCCAATCCTCCTGACAAAATCCATCCCGGGACCACTTACGTATTACTTCACGATGGTATCGTTTTCTATTCTTCTCGGCACCTTCATACTTAGTATTAATACGAGGCACGTCCAGAAAGTAAGTTCCGTTTGGTAATAAAATTAAATTGTGTACAGATACAGAAAAAATATTTATTGCACAACATTCTACACCTCTTAAACTACTTTTCCACATAACTGCCGAACTTTTGCAGGCATTTGTCATAGCGTGGCACAAGTTTTTGGATACCTTCTTCATAGAAGTTTGCCGCCGACCCGTAAACGAGAGTGAAGACTCCCCTGTAAGATATCCTACCGTTTGGCCACTACTGTTAGGCAAATTGCGTATGTGGTCAGGAGAACTCCTAAACATACGCAGTTCTCCTGGTAAGCACCTTCATTTGGAGGTTGAGGCTGCTTGAGCTTTCGGTTCTCACAGTCAAGTAGTGCAGTTGCACTCTATATAAAGGGAGGTAGCGCGCAGTTCGTTACTCCTGTGGGCGTCCGCGCGGGGACACCAAGAGCCCGCCGTTGAGCCAGCTTGCTGTCCTAGCCGAAACCCCACACAAGATTCGGCAAAAACCTAGAAGAATTGCTGAGTTAAAATTCACCAGCCGTGAAAGCTAATATAACAACTTTATATATGTTTTAAAAATTACACATAGGCTAATAGGAGTGAATATACGATTTCTGAGCCTTGACAGTCCTCTGCCGTACTTCGCCCATTCTTAAATTGTTGTACATTTTCGAAGCATTTAGCACAAATGATTTATTACATTTCATTGTACGATGCTGATAGATCTGCAAGTTGTGAATCTATTGTTCCGATCATGTACTTGACTCACTTGAAGAAAGGATTTAGCCATGTAAGGGGGTGTACAAGATTTTAAAATTCTGAATGGTAAGCAAGAAGTCGAGTACGACCGTCTTTCCCAAAGTTTCGGCCCACCAATGGTTTTATAAAATGGTGTAACATGGCATTGTTTACGAGTGTTGAAGACAAAAATAGAGGGGAAGATATAAAGAATCTACCTGAGTGGAACTCAGCAATTCTTCTAGGTTTGTGCCGTGTCTTGTGTGGGGTGCGCTTCATAAAAAGGGAGGTAGTGTGCAGTTCGCTACTCCTATGGGGGTCCGGGCGGGGACACCAAGAGCCCGCTAATGAGCTAGCTTAGTGTCCTAGGCGAAACCCCACACAAGACACGGCACAAAGCTAGAAGAATTGCTGAGTTTTAATTCACTGGCCGTGAAAGCCAATATAGGCCTACCATCTTTTTGGAAGCCTTCATAGGGAGGTTATGGCTGCTTGAGCTTTCAGTTCTCGCAGTAAAGAGGCTAAGGTGCGCTTCATAAAAAGGGATATAGCGCGCAGTTCGCTACTCCTATGGGGGTCCGGGCGGGGACACCTTGAGCCCGCTGATGAGCCACCTTGGTGTCCTAGGTGAAACCCCACACAAGACACGGCACAGACCTAGAAGAATTGCTGAGTTTCAATTCACTGGCCATGAAAGCCAATGGGTTATATCATCTTTTTGGAAGCCTTCATAGGGAGGTTATGGCTGCTTGAGCTTTTAGTTCTCGCAGTAAAGAGGCGCAGGTGCGCTTCATAAAAAGGGAGGTAGCGCGCAGTTCGCTACTCCTGTGGGGTTCCGGGTGGGGACATCAAGAGCTCGCTGGTGAGCCAGCTTGCTGTCCTGGGCGAAACCCCACACCAGACAACGGCACAAACATAGAAGAATTGCTGAGTTTTAATTCACTGGCCGTGACAGCCAATTTACCATCTGGCCTACTACCTGAGTGGGTTTATTAATCGGATGAACGGGTGTGGGAAATAATACGCAAACTAGCCTTAAGAATGTGCTACGAAGACAATAAATAAGCCGTTACAAAGCGAATGGTTCTCAGCTTCATGACGGATAAAATGAAATATCAAAAGTTTTGAAGGTTTTTGACTCTCCGGAGCCCCTTACATCAAATTCCTAACACAGGTAACGCCGGGTAGAAATGCTAGTATAAAATATTGCAATTTACTCCTCAAAGAGGCTGCCCAATACCGCCAACTGATAGTAGAGCCTACATACTTTAGGTTAATTTTCGACACAGTCTCCATATCGGTTTAGTCACTTGTCACTTCATTGGCATGTTAAAGAACCCATTTGAATTCAGTAGGCCGTGTTCATAATGGCCAAATTAATCTCTGGATTTTCCGCCAACACAAGAAGTTCCTCCTTTTTCTACTAGAAAGCGCTATAGTGTCAAGGTGCTTAGATATCTAACCTCCTTGACTTTCATAGCGTTCCCATGAAAAACAAAATTCGACATGCAAGCTCCCCTTTGGGCGTCAAATAACAACGCTTGCTGCTGGCACCCGAGGCCATACGATATTATTATTATTACTTCGTGGGATGCGTTTGAATATTTCCTCATGTCCTAGCGTGTGTGTAGGGAGGATGCTCAATGATGGCAATGTGAAACCGCGTCTTCTGGGCTGTATGCAGAACCTCTACCACCTGCTGGTGAATTTCAGCCGCGGTTACATATTTTATCCACAGAAATCGAACAATTGAGGGGATCTCTTCGCAAGACCAGTTTTCCAAACCAGTCGCCATTAGTTGTTTACCTACAACTAGCGCTGTGGGTGGCAGGTGGCTGAAACTCTGTATGTTACACCACATGAAGCCCTGCGCGGATGCAGTAATCCGCGGAAAAACCCGTGGATATCCGCAAAATTTTTCGCCATGCGGATATAGTTTGCATTGCTGTGCGGATAGTGGTTAAGCTGCGGATAATGTTCGGAGTAAATTTGTGGATAGTTTTTACATTACAATCCGAAATCGTTGAATATCATTACTAAGGCCCGGATGTATATGACATATCATATTTTTCAGTTATGTTTTCTTCTTTCATGAGAAATATAAGATGATGATTTAAGCTAATCTCATTCTAATTATGTCATTAAGCATAATTACCACTCCGAACAGAAAAGGGTTGCAATCGTGGCTGTATAACATTCATTTTAAACATTGCACATGGCATACATAGCCTCAGGTTGGTTGGTTGGTTGGTTGGTTGGTTGGTTGGTTCCTCAGTTTTAGGGGCTGCGACAACGCGGTCATGTAGCCCCGTGTACTTTGGGTGTGTGTAGAATCGGTCTGATAACCGGTGTTAATAGTGATGACTGTATTAGTGTGTGTATCTGTTTTCAATTCAAGTAGGGACTGCAGACATTGAATTTCAAGTAGTTCCTACTTTTGCCGCCAAACACCACCGTCAGCGACTACTAGTTCAGAACCTGATTACCAGACGCCACTTCTCCCGGCGACGATCGTCCGAACTTAAGAGCGTTTGCCAAATGTTTAACCTAGCCTAATATAGCTTCACACAAGTGTAGTTTGTGGAAGGTTCTTTAACATGCCAGAAATCTATGACATTGGACCGCCGGCTTTACTTCCCTTCCAAAGGAAGGCATACTGAGGGATTTTTTTGACATAGAAGCCGCCTACATGGCCTAAGGGAACTATTTTTTTCCTCAAATGTCTAAATATGTTGATTTAGTAATTTATTTTATTATTGATTTAAGCCCACTACAGAGCGCTTATGACTACAGTAGTTCATCGATGCTCTTTTCCGTTCCCAATATCTCTTGAGCCCTGCTGATAATTTCTCCTTTCTCTCCTGCGAAAGGAGTTTCCGACATTTAGGGACTCTAGGTGGTGGGGTCCAAGATTCTTCCATAGCACAAAATTTAGAACGATCCTCTACATCAAGGTCAGCAATTCCAGCCGAATCCAAGTCCTTTAGTACTTCATTAAGCCACAGGCTTCCAGTCTTGTAGCTTTTAACCAGGGAGAAGGAGATCTTCTTGGTAAGCCTGTTGCTGTTCATTTGTTGTAGGTGCCCATAGAACTTTAGCCTCCGACGTCGCATACTGGTATTGGCTGATTCTAACTGTCGATACAGGTCAGAATTAGATTTCAAACGGTAGGTTCCATCTGGGAGCAATCTCGGGCCATGGATTTTCCTGAGGATACGTCTTTCGGCTTTCTCCAGGTCATCCGTGGTGCCTTTTCTGTTCATCAAGAGGGTCTCTGCGGCATACAGAAACTGTTTAGTAATTTATGCTTTATCTAATTAAAAATATTGTTGTAATGCCAGTAGAATCGGATAACAGCTTGCGAATGCGGGAAAGAGTCGTGCGGATGCGGGGTGGTTGCGGGGCGGAAGCGAATAATGTTTTGTTTATCCACGCCGGGCTCTAACCCCACAATACTAATTTCTCTATGACAGACGAAACTCGATGAATATCGGCCTTGGAACCTTAGTTTCAGATCACTCTTCGTATTTGGACATAGCCTACAGTACACCTTCCCACAGGACGCACCTTGTAAATTTGGTAGCACATTTTTGATTCATCCTGTAGGCAATATAACAACCTGTATAGTTCTAAATTACTACTGAATGTAATAACACAATGAATAAAAGAGTCTGGTGATACAGATGTATCACGCACGCACCGCCAAACCGGCAGCGCGTAATGGCACATATTGCAATGATATCGAATTCTTGTATGCATGAAGTGGGATGAGGTTTCAATTTGAAACCTATTCTGGATTCCCTTTGTCCATCGCTTGCGCCATACACGCGCTGTGTCACGTGAAGGAGGAGAGCGATATTACAGTTATAATTACAAAACAACTGGTCCGCATGCTCCTTTTGTTTTAGCTAAATGTAACTCTTCTCCCATGGAAACAGTAGAAAGTTTCAAACTATACAACTTATGACACTGTGTAATCGAGTTGTGATGTCTTTCAGTCGGTTAACACAATTGTCTCCATTTTATTTATGGGTGTTTCCCTATTCCTGACAACAAAACACATCAGATTAATAAATTAAATGGAAAATCAGTTTCGATCGTCAAGCGATCATCATCAGGCCCTTTACATTTACAGTAGGGTCGTTTTTAACAGCCCCAATTGTCTCTTAATTCTTCATTAGAGGTTATTTAACTTTGCTCAAGAATTTCATCAAACAGAAACGATCGTTAACTTACCACTAACAAGCAATTACGTTAAATGATCAAATCTGGCCACTTAACTCTCTGAACCATCGTTAAAGTGGAGGAAAACGGCTGAACACTACCTCGCGCATCTTTTAATGTCTGAAGAATTGGTTTGTTTCCGAGTTTCACACGTAGCATACTTTCATCCATATGAATATAACATTTGTTTATGGCAATTAAATATTAAAAGATGATAGACCACAAGTTACTTAATACAAAATAGGAAGAATACGGAAATTTAAAAAAAAAAGGATTGAGATTCAAACTCCCAGCTCTGCATAACGAACTTTGTGTCTTTAACGCAACCAATTCCCACGCTACGAAGACAACAGTGGAAGTGCGTCCTATTTACTTAAGTAAACAATGTATTCACACAACTGCCAGTTATCTTAAATTCATTGTTGACATCATTTTTGCTTTTGCCACGAATACGGTCTTCTGTATTTGCCTTCCTTTATAATTATGTTCCAGAAAATCTCAAGGAAGCATATCAAACAACGATGAGTGCTACACGCTTCTTGATCTGTCCGCCATGTTTCTCTAGGATGAAACCGAGTCTACGCATTCGCGAGAGCCGTAAAGCATATTTAAGTAATTACGAATCCGAATGGCCTCGTGAACTGCATCGAAGATAATCATGCATTAACTCTCGTATTTAAGTTAAATAGGAATTAACTAACCAATCGTTAGCAATAAGTTGGTGGACGCGGCCCTTAATGTTATGCTCTCTTGTGTCCAGCAGGTTATAGGCTACCTACATCGGAGTTGAAATGAATAACATTGTTCAAACGTCAGACTTACGGTATCATGGGGTTAGACTGACGTAACTACACAAATGCATGTTTTGAGATATTTTAATTTCAAACTTTATTGTGATGTTATTTGTACATTAGACAATAAAAGCACATTTAAACAAGTAGTTCCGTGAAGAACTATACAGCCTATTTTCATATATCCTACTCATGTTAATAGCCTCTATCTACATACAAAATTTCAGTTTGATTGCTGTAATAGATTCGTAGATATTGAGAACCGGATGGTTGTCATGTTGGATTTGATATATGTAGGTCCTAGAGTTATGTACTGTTACATGAAGATTATTGTGTACGTGTAGCATTCAAACTTCAATCGCATGATTAGGACACAAGAAGTAACAAGGAGATTTTAAAATTTCGCACTGCTGCCATTTTGCAGTTATGGAAAATATTGAAATAAATTACATGCCAGTGGATTAACATTCGTATAAGGATTTACTGTACCAAGTTTCACTGCACTCGGATGGTTAAATTGCGAGAAACGTCCATGTGAATATTTATACTTCGCGTCGCCGCCATGTTGGATTTGTGATCACCAGGTTATTTAAAGTCCTATAGGTGAACTTAAGTTCATAGCCCCTATGAACATAAAAAAATCAGTTTGATTGCTATAATAGATTCGTAGACATTCAGAGCCGTCTAAATATTTCGGATGGTCGCCATGTTGGATTGTTAAATGTATAGGCCAATGAGTCATGTACCATTAAAAGAAAATTATTGCGTAGGTTCAATATTCATACTTTCACATCGATCGCATGATTACGACACAAGAAATAAAAACTTAATTTTAAAATTCGCACAGCCGCTATCTTGAGGTTATGTAAACAATTGAACTAAATTAGATACCAGTGTATTACAATGTGTATAAACATTTCCTGTACCAGATTTCATTGCGGTTGGAACATTAAATCGCGAGAAAGGTCTAATTAAAATTTTCAAATTCGCTTGGCCGCCATGTTCGTTTTGTAGTTAACCGGTTTTTGAAAGTCATATAGATGAACTTCCAGTAGTGTCCTTTATCTCCGTACAAAATATCAGGGTGATACCGCTAATAGTTTCAGAGATATAGAATGCGGGTGTAATATTTCGCACATCCGCCATCTTGTGGTTATGTAAACAATTGTACCAAGTTAGATGTCGGTGCATTACAATGTGTATAAAAATATACTGTACCAAGTTTTATTGCGTTTGGTTGGTTAAATCACGAGAAACGTCTATTTAAAAGTTGCAAATTCGCGTGGCCGCCATGTTGGTTTTGTAGTTATCAGTTTTTCAAAAGTCACATAGGTGAACTTCTAGTAAAAAAATCCAGGGTGATATCGGGAATAGTTTCGGAGATATTGACTGCTGGTGAAATATTTCGCACAACCGCCATGTTGGATTGGTGAAACGTAACAACATTTGAAGGGCACGGTCGGGGTCGCCCGGAATAGTGCTATGAACTTACCGAGTTTCATTGAAATCACTCCAGCCGTTTAGAAGTTATTAAGGGGACACACACACACACACACACACACTCCTCACACACACACACACACGGACAAAAGGTGATCTCATAAGCCTACTTTTTCAAAATTGATAATAGGCTAAAAATAATAACACCATATACGGTATTTGCCTAATGATTGGCACCCTCCTTGAACTTGCGCCATCAGTTGTTAATTAGAAATGGCATTGTTGTAAGAAAATTACACTGAAGTTACGTCTGTCTGTCTCTAACAATTAATGATTTTCAACTGTTACTTCTTGGTATTATTGCCTCAACTGTAATGCAACTACACATTTATCTCCTTTGTTACAGCACTTCACTAATAGAACATGACCGCTTCAAATAATTGCAAAAATGTTCACTGTCTGAATCAACGAGGTGATGAATAAAAAAGTCCTCTCGGCACGCCGGAAGGCGGAGGTAGATTTCACCGGACAAACTTGGAGATAGGCGAAAATAGGCAGAATATGCAGGTTTTCGTAGAAGGATCAGACCTCATTTATCGCGTGAAAGTATTTTATAATTGGAGATTAATTAACTTTGTCTTCATTTTAAACATATTTTAAACATTTTATTGTCTTACGGGGACGGTAACCTTCTTGTCATTTGGAGTCCATTTTTAGCCTATTTTCAATTTTGAAAAAATAGGCTTATGAGATCACCTTTTGTCCGTGTGTGTGTGCGTGTGTGTGTGTGAGGTGTGGGTGTGTGTCCCCCCCTAATAAAATCTAAACGGCTGGAGCGATTTCAGTGAAACTCGGTAAGTTCATAGCACTATTCCCGGCGACGTCGACCGTGCCCATCGAATTTTGTTACGTCTCACCAATCCAACATGGCGGCTGTGCGAAATATTTCACTAGCATTCAGTATCTCCGAAACTATAACGGATATCGCCCTGAAATTGTGTACGGTGATAAAGGGTAATACTAGAAGTTCACCTATGAAACTTTCAAAAACCTGGTTACTACATAACCAACATGGCGGCCAAGCGAAGTGAAGACTTTTAAATAGACTTTTCTCGCGATTTAACTATCCAAACGTAATGAAACTTGGTACAGCAAATATTTATACACATTGCAATGCACTGGAATCTAATTTAGTTCAATTGTTTACATAACCTCAAAATGGCGCATGTGCGAAATATTTCACTGACATTCTATATCCCCGAAACTATTACAGATATCACCCTGCAATTTTGTACGGTGATAAAGGGTACTGATACAAGTTTACCTATGTATAATTCATAAACCAGTAAAGTACAAAACGAACATGGCGACCAAGCGAATTTGAAATATTTTAATAGACTTTTCTCGTGAGTTAACTCTCTGAGCGCAGTGAAATGTGGTACAGTAAATGATTTTGCAGATTGTAATGTACTGCCATCTAATTTAATTCAATTGTTTACATAACCTCAAGATGGCGGCTGTGCGAAATTTTAAAATTAAGTTTTTATTTCTTGTGTCGTAATCATGCGATCGAAGTGAAAGTTTGAATAATGAACCTAGGCAATAAGTGACCTTGAATGGTACATAACTCTATGGCCTATACATATAACAATCCTAAATGGCAAGCTTCCGTAATATTTAGACGGTTCTGAATATATATGAATCTTTTACAGCAACCAAACTGAAATTTTTATGTTCATAGAGACTATGAACATATGTTCACCTATAGGACTTTCAGTAACCTCGTGAGCACGAATCCAACATGGCGGCGACGCGAAGTATAAATATTTAAATGGACGTTTCTCGCGAATTAACTATCCGAGTGCCGTGAAACGTTGCACGTTTTAAATGCTTACACAAATGTTGATCCACTGGCATCTAATTTATTTCAATTGTTTGCATAATCACAAGATGGCTGCTGTGCGTAATTTTAAAATCTCGTTTTTACTTCTTGTGTTCTTATCATGCGATTGAAGTTTGAATACCACACTTACACAATAATCTTAATATAATAGTACAAAAAAAAAATCCAACCTGGCGACCGTCTGAAATATTTAGACGGTTCTCAATATCTACGAATCTGTTACAGCAATTAAACTGAAATTTTGTATGTTGATAGAGGCAATTAACATGAGCAGGATATATGAAAATAGGCTGTACAGTTCTTCACGGAACTACTTGTTATACTTGTGGTCACACTGTCCTTATGCAAGGTTTCGACACTGATGTGTAACTATGTAACGGTCTGTTACTTCTTCACTCAAAATTATATCTCCCGCAGAGATGTTGGTTGGTTCCTCAGTTTAGGGGCTGCGACAACGCGGTCATATAACCCCGTGTACTTTGGGTGAGTGTAGAATCTGTCTGATAAACGGTGTGAATTGTGATGGCTGTATTAGTCTGTAATTCAGGTAAGGAATGCAGACGCTAAATTTCAAGCAGTAGTTCCTAATGTTGCTACCAGATACTAACGTCAACGCCACCCAGCTGTGAACTTGGCTACTGGATGCCACCTCAATCAGCAACTCGCAACGAACGTTGGAACTTCCCCTCCAAAGGAAAGCTTACTGAGGGATTTTTAGCGCTCTTAGAAAATCTGACGACTTTGGCCGGCTTTGAACCCGCGACCTTGGGCATAGAAGTTCAGCATGCTACCAGTTACGTCACCGAAGCCGCTTCACACTTAGTCAGATGGAAATCTGAATCTGATCTCGCACAAGTGTGTTGTCATGGCAACGTCTGATGGCTCATCCCTCATCAATTTAGTAGTGTTACCATGTCAACCACTGATAGCTCTTGGCATTTTCTTATAATTCCGAAATCATTTTTCTCATCCCTTGGCGCAATGGTGGCTCATATCAAAAATTCTTTCAGACAAACGTTTTAGGTAATTATTAGGGGAATATTGTCCATTTTGTACGGTTTTGATATTGTGTCTATTAACAGAGATATGATTAATGTTTCCCGAAAAAAGCACTTTTTCCCACCCCTTTGGTCAATGGTTGGTGCTATCAAAAAACGTTTCAAACATAAATTTCTGAGCTTTATCCGACACATAGTATGAACTTTGAACGGATTCGATATTTCACATATTAAGAGAGTTATAGCAATATTTCATTTTTTTGAAAAAAAAAAGTCCCCCATTTTCATCCCCTTCGACCGATTTAGCCCAGTAACGAACTCGTCCGAGATTTTATGGGTATACATATTCGGTAAAAAATTCAAAGTGATTGGTGCAAAATTACGGCAGTTATCGTGTCCACAAGAAACTGATATACATATATACATATATTACATAAATTATATATAAACTTTTGAACTGACGGTGGTTTTGGGGTCTGGGGGATGTGAAACGCGAAGATATGTCGAAATTTTCCGGAAATCGAAACATGGTACCCATTGCAATAGTTAGCTTTCTAATGAAATCTACCTAAAATACTGCCGTCAACGACGCCTAGCTGTGAACTTGGCTACTAGATGCCACCTCAATCAGCAACTCGCAACGAACGTTGGAACTTCCCCTCCGAAGGAAAGCAAACTCAGGTTTTTTAGCGCTCTTAGTAAATCCGACGACTTCAGCCGGGTTTGAACCCGCGACCTTGGGCATAGAAGTTCAGCATGCTACCAGTTCCGTTACCGAAGTCGCTTCCCACTGACATATGAAAAAGTCCTCTCGGCACGCCGGAAGGCGGAGGTAGATTTCACCGGACAAACTTGGGGATAGGCGAAAATAGGCAGAATATGCAGGTTTTCGTAGAAGGATCAGACCTCATTTATTGCGAGAAGGTATTTTATAATTGGAGCTTAATTAACTTTGTTTTTCGTCATTTTATGCTTATTTTAAACATTTTATTGTCTTATGGGAACGGTAACCTTCTTGTCATTTGTGGTCCATTTTCATACTTGTGGTCACACTGTCCTTATGCAAGGTTTCGACACTGATGTGTAACTATGTAACGGTCTGTTACTTCTTCACGAAAAATTATATCTCCCGCAGAGATTTTGGTTGGTTCCTCAGTTTAGGGGCTGCGACAACGTGGTCATGTAACCCCGTGTACTTAGGGATGGCTGTATTAGTCTGTAATTCAGGTAAGGACTGCAGACGGTCAATTTCAAGCAGTAGTTCCTAATGTTGCTACCAGGTACTACCGTCAACGACACCTACCTGTGAACTTGGCTACTAGATGCCACCGCAGCCAGCAACTCGCAACGAACGTTGGTACTTCCCCTCCAAAGGAAAGCATACTGAGGGATTTTTAGCGCTCTTAGAAAATCCGACGACTTCGGCCGGCTTTGAACTCGCGACCTTGGGCATAGACATTCAGCATGCTTGCTACCAGTTACGTCACCGAAGCCGCTTCACACTTAGTCAGATGGAATTCTGAATATGATCTCGTGCAAGTGCGTTATCTTGGCAACGTCTGATGGCTCATCCCTCATCAATTTAGTAGTATTGCCATGGCAACCACTGATAGCTCTTGGCATTTTCTTATAATTCCGAAATCATTTTTCTCATCCCTTGGCATAATGGTGGGTCATATCAAAAATTCTTTCAGACAAAATTTTAGGTAATTATTAGGGGAATATTATCCATTTTGTACGGTTTTGATATAGTGCCTATTAAGAGAGATATGATTAATGTTTCCCGAAAAACCAATTTTTTCCCGCCCCTTTGGTCAATGGTTGGTGCTATAAAAAGAACTCTTCTAACATAAATGTTTGGGCTTTATCCGACACATAGTATGAACGTTGAACGGATTCGATATTTCACATATTAAGAGAGTTATAGCAATATTTCACTTTGTCGAAAAAATGCCCCCCATTTTCTCCCCCTTCGACCGATTTAGCCCAGTAACGAACTCGACCGAGATTTTATAGGTATACATATTCGGTAAAATATTCAAAGTGATTGGTGCAAAATTACGGCAGTTATCGTGTCCACAAGAAACTGATATGCATATATATATACACATATACATACATAAATTATATATAAACTTTTGAACTGACGGTGGTTTTGGGGTCTGGGGGATGTGAAACGCGAAGATATGTCGAAATTTTCCGGAAGTCGAAACATGGTACCCATTGCAATAGTTAGCTTTCTAATGAAATCTACCTCTGGTTGGTTCCTCAGTTTAGGGGCTGCGACAACGCGGTCATCTAACCCCGTGTACTTTGGGTGATTGTAGAATCTGTCTGATAAACTGTGTGAATTGTAATGGCTGTAGTAGTCTTTATTCAGGTAAGGACTGCAGACGGTCAATTTCAAGCAGTAGTTCCTAATGTTGCTACCAGGTACTACCGTCAACGACACCTAGCTGTGAACTTGGCTACTAGATGCCACCCCAACCAGCAACTCGCAACGAACGTTGGAACTTCCCCTCCAAAGAAAAGCATACTGAGGGATTTTAGCTCTCTTAGAAAATCCGACGACTTCGGCCGGCTTTGAAACCGCGACCTTGGGCATAGACATTCTGCATGTTACCAGTTACGTCACCGAAGCCGCTTCCCACTTAGTCAGATGTCAAAGTCAACCCCTGGCACCATCCAGCCCATGACGGGCTAAGGCCGACCAAGCGACCGCTGCCCAGCCATTTGGCCTGCAGATATTGGGGTGACGCGTGATCAGCGCGTCGGGTCCCCTCGGCCGTTAATATTGGTATTCGTGATCGGGGTGCTGTCTCACTGTCAGACAGCTACTCAATTGTCCTCACGAGGCTGAGTGCACTCCGTTCCAACCCTCACGTCAGTTTTAAAATCCCTGACGGAGCCGGGGATCGAACCCGGGGCCTCCGGGTGAGAGGCAGGCGCGCTACCCCAACACCACGGGGCCGGCTTAGTCAGATGGAAATACTGAATCTGATCTCGTGCAAGTGCGTTGTCATGGCAACGGCTCATCCCTCATCAATTTAGTAGTGTTGCCATGGCAACCTCTGATAGCTCTTGGCATTTTCTTATAATTCCGAAATCATTTTTCGCATCCCTTGGCGTAATGGTGGGTCATATCAAAAATTCTTTCAGACAAAAGTTTTAGGTAATTATTAGGGGAATATTGTCCATTTTGTACGGTTTAGATATTGTGCCTATTAAGAGAGATATGATTAATGTTTCCCGAAAAACCCACTTTTTTCCACCCCTTTGGTCAATGGTTGGTGCTATCAAAAAACTTATTGGACATAAATTGTTGGCACTTATCCGACACATATTATGAACTTTGAATGGATTTGATATTTCACGTATTAAGAGAGTTATAGCGAAATTTCAATTTTTCGAAAAAAGCCCCCCATTTTCACCCCCTTCGACCGATTTTGCCCATTAACGAACTCGACCGAGATTTTATAGGGGTACATATTATGTAAAAAAATCAAAGTGATTGGTGCAAAATTACGGCAGTTATCGTGTCCACAAGAAACTGATATACATATATATATATATACATATATATATATATATACATAAATTATATATAAACTTTTGAACTGACGGTGGTTTTGGGGTGTAGGGGATGTGAAACGCGAAGATATGTCGACATTTTCCGGAAGTCGAAACATGGGACCCATTGCAATAGTTAGCTTTCTAATGAAATCTACCTAAAACTGAATGTGATCTCGTGCAGTGGCGTTGTCATAGCAACTGCTGATGGTCATCCCTTATCAATTAAAAGTAAAGTTGTCATGGCAACCTCTCTTGGCACTTGGCATTTTCTTATAATTTAAATCATTTTGTTCACCCCGTGGCGTAATGGTGGGTCATATCAAAAATTCTTTCAGACAAAAGTTTTAGGTAATTATTGGAGGAATATTGTCCATTTTGTGCGGTTTTGATATTGTGCCTATTAACAGAGATATGATTAATGTTTCCCGAAAAACCCACTTTTTCCCACCCCTTTGGTCAATGGTTGGTGCTATCAAAAAACTTATTTGACATAAATTTTTGGCACTTATCCGACACATATTATGAACTTTGAAGGGATTCGATATTTCATGTATTAAGAGAGTTATAGCGATATTTCACTTTTTCGAAAAAAGCCCCCCATTTTTACTCCCTTTGACCGATTTTGCCCATTAACGAACTCGACCGAGATTTTATAGGGATACATATTATGTAAAAAATTCAAAGTGATTGGTGCAAAATTACGGCAGTTATCGTGTCCACAAGAAACTGATATATATATATATATATATATATATATATATATATATATATATATATAGATAGATAGATAGATAGATAGATACATATATACATAAATTATATATAAACTTTTGAACTGACGGTGGTTTTGGGGTCTGGGGGATGTGAAACGCGAAGATATGTCGAAATTTTCCGGAAGTCGAAACATGGGACCCATTGCAATAGTTAGCTTTCTAAAGAAATCTACCTAAAACGGGTGGTACTTCTTTGGGATTATTCCCTTCTTGCACAATTCCTTCAGATCAGACAACTTCTACTGGCTGATAAGTAGAGGACAATCATATGACGACTTTAGTGTTGTAGTTGCAGCTTCATACCTTGTTCTGTGCCCACTCCTTAGAGTATTTAGTGAAACTCTACCTCATCATAAGAATACTTAAAATACAGTATATTTTGTGTGGTTCAGCCTTGCGATATTGCATCCATAGAATATTTAGAAAGTTCACTGTAAATCCATTGTCATAAATTTTCCTGTTCTTGATAGTTTCCTTCTGAACTTCAGTAAAGTTAAGGAACTTGGTGCAGTCCATCTGTATGTCATGGTGTCTCTGCGATGCCATGCGTACTACAGTTAACCATCCTACTGGGTCAAAAACATCTATATGCTTTCCTTTCTTTTCCATGCAAGCATGTTCAGAGTTCACTTCCATTATTTTGATACTGACTTGGTTCGAAAAAACACTGATTGATTACGGGAATATCCAGAATCTGGACTGTATGCAGGAACATTGCACACATGTCGACATTTTGTCCATCACATGTGTCTGAAAACAACGTTAATTCCTTTCCTTTTGCCACACTTTTCAGGAAGTTAAAAACACACGATGCCACCTCCGTTGAGCCTCTTTTTGCTGTTGCTTCATCCCACATATAACATTCTGCCTTGTTTTCTGATACAGTCAAAACTGTTAAGTTGTATACAGAAAGTAGTTTTTATAAAGCAATGATTTGGATTGGTTTTGGGGCAGTACAGTACTGCTTCCAAGTCATATTCAGCTTCATCTCTTTTCTTGTTTTTCATTTCTCGAGCTAGTTATTTCTCCTTGGTGTGATCATCGTGTTCTTTCTTGGTATGTTCATCTCTTTCCTCCTGCGTAAGATTGGAGTATCTGAAGTATTGTCGCACATATGCTTCCTAGGCATGTCGAAAGATAAATTAAAGTCTGTATTAAATATTTGACGGTACAACCACAACTTCTTAGGCATGCGTCCTTGTTCAAGTCATTCTTCCTCGTACATTTTGAACACAATTTGAACATTTAAATCATCAGGTATGTGTTCCTCATTGGATTTTTTTTCTGCAATAATGTGAAGGGAGAGTTGGGAATTTCCTAATATGGTTTCTTATGTGTTCCTTCTCGTCTTTTGGGCGTTTGAGACCAGGTTAATGGCGACCCCTTTTCTCCTTTTCTATTATGTTGTGATTCCCTCTTCGTTTGGTCATTGTCCGGATAAAGGTTTCAGATATGTCAAACGAAGTGAGAAAAAAACACTTTGCAAACTTGAATTCTTTTAGATCCTCTGATTAGGAAAAACAGCTTACAATTCTTTCTTGAATTTTATGACTGTGTTCGGACACTGTCTTATATTCATCGACCAGTGAAATCAAGTACTGTCTCTGCATTTCCGTAGAGCGCAGGTTTCAGAAAGCTTGGTGGATGTTTGTTGATCATCAGTACTAAAATTATCATTGCATTTTTGAGCACTTTGAACAATCTTTTTCTTTGACTTTTCGGGCTGGAACTTCTTTATTCATAGTTGAAGTGTATGGTTTTCCTGAATGCCTATTAATTCTCCTTTTATTTCTTTTCCATTCTTCAAGAATTGCATTCCTTCTTCCTTTTCTCTTGGGTTGACCTTCGATAATTCCAAAGTCTGTTTCTATAGCTTCTGTAGCTTCTGCTACTTTGCCTGGTATATGTGTATTTTCATCAATACCTCCCCTTTCTGTTTGATCTTCGTCACTAGAATCTGTAGTGAATGAAGAATATAATAATTAAATCCTTATAACAGGCTTATTCCAGAACAGCCCCCAGGGGCTCACATCTAGTGGGACGTGGGTTGGCGACCACGGGACCCCAGCTGAGTCCGGCATTGCTTCCACTTACTTGTGCCGGGCTCCTCTCTGTCTTCTTTCCTGTCGACCTCCCTTGATCAACTCTTGTTCTTTTCCGACCCCGACGGTATTAGGGTATCCGAAGCCTAGGGTGTCTCTTCCTTTCCCGCCTTAATTGGCCCTTGTCTCATCTTTCCTGATCCCTTCCTTCTGGGAGGGGTCAGCCTTCTTTTTCTTTTCCTGTTAGATAGATAGATAGATAGATAGATAATGCCTTTATTGGTGGCGAAGTTAGGGCTCAAGGCCCTCTCTTACACTTAACCACTAGATGAGTATACATCTACATGACTTATAATTACAAATACCAATAGCACAAATAATATTAATAGCAATAAGAATAGTGATAATATGAATAATAGTAGAATCATTAATTTCAAAAATACACAAAGTAAAGTACCCTTAAATGACGTAACTACAGTAATCCGATCATTCATCTTATTCATCCATTCGTTCATTCAACATTTATTCCGGAAGTCAGCGGGATCCACCCAGCAAATACTCGCAGCAAGCCACTTTAAATTTGCGATGAGAGGGATTGTCTCTAATGTTCATAGGTAGCAAATTCCATGACCTGGACGCAGAGATTATGAACGAGCGGTTGTAAACAGCAGTACGGTTTATAGGTATGGCAAGAGAGGAGCCAGATCTCGTATTGTGGTCATGATAGGACGAGAGGTAAGAAAACGGTGAAACAAGATAGTTAGGGGTATTAGTGGAAAGTATTTTGTGCAGTAGTGATAATATGTGGAGTTCACGACGCTGGTGCACTCGAAGCCACGACAGCTCCTTATAATAGGGTGATACATGATCATCATATCGCAGGCCAAAGATATATCTTACACAGTTGTTGAGGCACCGGTCCAGTTTCTTGTTACTGTCGCAGGTTATTTCAGTCAACACAGTGTCACAGTAGTCAAATATAGGTAGTATCAGAGAGCGAATTAGTTGTTCTTTAAGCCGAACAGAGAATACATTACCGAACCGTTTCAGAGGATATAAGCATTTGTGTACTTTATTACATGTGCTTATCACCTGTTTAGTCCAATTTAAGGTCTCAGTCATAATAATTCCTAAGTTTGTCACTGAAGTAGAGTAGGGTATGATTTTATTGTTTAAAATTATTGGAGAGATGTCACGTTGCTTGAGGGAATATAAGTTTTTACTGGTACCGATAATAATCACTTGAGTTTTATTTGGGTTTATTAATAAACTGTTTTTATAAGCATAGTCACTAAGCTGTTGTAGGTTAGAATTTATTTTAATGATTGCATTATTGATATCACTCGGTTTTGAATGATAGTAGATCTGTACATCATCTGCATACACTTGCAATTTGCAGAAATTAAGGGCTTTTGATATGTCATTTATTTGGATGATAAATAACAGTGGCCCAAGAACCGAACCCTGAGGGACACCGAGGGTCTTACTTTGCCATCCCGAACTCACATTTCCCACTATCACACGTTGCCGGCGATTTTCAAGGTAAGAGGAAAAGAACCGGGGTGACACACTATTAAAATTTAGTTCTCGAAGTTTCTGCAGTAGTAACTGAGGGTTGACGGTGTCAAAGGCACTGCTGAGATCTAATAATGTCAGTACAGTCACGTCCCGTTGGTCCATTGCACATCTGATATCATCTGTCACTCGTAGTAAAGCTGTCGCAGTGCTATGCCCCTTTCTGAAGCCTGATTGGAAGGGATTGAGTAGGGAATGCTTTGTAAGGTATTCAGTAACTTGTGTATGAACTAGACGTTCAAGTACCTTGGATAATGGTGGTAGGATGGATACTGGACGATAATCTGAAGGAGAATCAAACTTGGAGCTCTTCGGGATAGGTCTAATTAGTGCATCTTTCCAAACATCTGGGAACACTCCGTTTGTCAGGCAGTAGTTAAATATATGAGTTAGTATTGGCAGAACAGCTCCCAAGACATGCTTAATCAGTGATATAGGAATGTCATCGTTACCTGTGGCATTGGATGAAATAGAGTATATCACACCTTTAACTTCATTCGAGCTGATATTTCTAAAAGAGAATTGGTCAAAAACAGACTGCTGTTGTAACAAGGGTACCGGTAGTGAACTATTAGGGAAGGAGGTAGAGGCTACTTTTGGCCGTGCGAAGTGATCATTTAGAGCCTCTAGCGATATGCTTGGCACATGTTGTTCAACTGTCTTACCTATCCCTAACGCACATAATTTACTCCATTTTTGTCTAGGGCTGTTGGTTTTCATCAGTTCATGAAAGTATTTATATTTAGAATTTCTAATTAGCTGCTTGGTTCTGTTTCTTAGAATTCTATATCTCTCAAAATCAACTGCATCATGTGTCTGTCTGTATAGTCTGTATAGTTGTCACGGCTGGCCATAGCAGATCTTACCTCAGCCGTTAGCCACGCAGATGAAGAGCGGGTAATTCTTACCCGTTTCTTTGGTGCATGTTTGTCAAATATTTCTAGTACCATTAAATTGAATGTATTTACTTTAGAATTTATGTTCTGAGAATTACGTATATTATCCCAAGGCAAGTTATATGCATCATAGCGTAGTTTATTCTGGTCAATATGTCGTAAGTCTCGTATTGTAATGTAGCGTGGTTTATACTTAGGTATTCGTATAGAATAACATACGTACAATAGATCATGTGAAGAGATGCCAGGAGCAGGGATCTGTCCGTGTTTAATTACTTTCTGAGGTTGATTTGTCACAAGAAGATCAATTAAGGTATGGCTCGTATGGTCAGAGTAATGAACATGATTAGTAGCGTTCAGGGGTAAAACCGTCATGTTTGTGGCGAGAAATAAATTCAGTAGGCTGTTAGCTTCACCAGTCTGCTTTAAGAGGTCAGTGTTAAAATCACCCATGATTATAATGTCGTCGTATGCCGAGGCAAGACCTGCTAATGTATCTTCAAAATCAGCAGTCTGTCTTATTTTAGGTGGCTTGTATACAATCCCTATTAATATCTTTTTATGGCAGTCTAATTCTACAAACATAAATTCTGGTCGCAGTATAAGTGTTGGGTCGGAAGTGGAAATTATCTTACATTTTAGGTCGTTTCTGTAATAAAGTAGAAGCCCACCACCTATTTTGCCAATACGGTCATGGCGTAATATAGAGTATCCATCAAGGTTAGCTGCCGATGACGGCAGGTCTTTACGCATCCAACTTTCACTGATTCCAATAATATGTACATTGTTTACTTCAAAAATAGCCTGTATCTCCTCCAGATGAGCTAATAATGACTGTCCATTTAGGTGGCAACATTGTAAAGACCGCGGGTGGTTACTAAGCTGCTCTTGCAACACAAGTCCCGTTGAAGCTGGTAGCGACGGGCGAGAAGGGGTGGGCGAGGTGAGTGGAGAGGAATGCAGGTCAATGGTATTGCCGTTGTCCTGGTCAACAAACATATGAAAGTATGCAGTGGGAAATAAAATTAAGTAAGAAGTAAAATGAGCTTACCTGAGCAACCTGGTGAGCAGATCCACTGACTTTCACAAGCACACACATACACACACACAAATATAAGCTAATTACTATACACATAATAGGGTGTATGTAGGCCCTCCACTTCTGGTGCACCCTAGAAAGTGCTACACCCTCAGGGGCTCACGGCTGGTGAGTTCGGGAGTTGGCGACCCCGAGGGATTCCTGAGCTGGGTCCGGTTTCCCCCTTTTGTCCCTTACCTGTGGGACGGACCCTCTCCTCTTTCACTTTCCTGTTGTTTTTCTTTTCATTATATTTCCTTTACCCTTTAAGATTCCCGCACTGTTATTTTTGCATCTCCACTCCATTTTGTGGGTGTTTTCAATCTCCGTTCCATTTTGTAAGTCTTTTCGATCTACGTTGCATTTTGTGAGTGTTTTTCAACCTCGATTGCATTTTGTAAGGATTGGCAATCTAAATTGCTTTTTAGTAAGTCTTTCAATATCGGGAGGGGGGTGGGGGGGGGGGGTCCGTTTGTGAGTATTTTGAATTTCAATTGCATTTTGTATTTTCAACCTACACCGCTTTTTTGCAAGTAGTTAAGTCTCAATTGCATTTTTGTGGGTATTTTGAATCTAAATTACATTTTGTAAGTATTTTCAATCTGTAAGTATTGTCCATCCAAATGAGAAGTTTGAATCTACCATACATTTTGTAAGCAATTTCAATTGCATTTTGTATTTTCAACCTACCCCGCCTTGTTCAAGTAGTTAATTCTCAATTGCATTTTTTGGGGTATTTTGAATCTAAATTACATTTTGTGCGTATTTTCAATCTCATTTGCAAACGGGATCATTGTCTGACTCAGCACCTGCCATAAATTCTCTGAACAATTCCTCTCCTTCCTCATCTTCTGAAGAAGCACTGTGATGCGCTGTAAAATAATAATATTTCCTATGGTTACATTGTGACCAATAATACAACCAGTTGTGGAATAACTATATACCGGTAATTATTGTTTCAGTGTCGCATACACATGTCCATTAATGGACATGAACACCACCGTCATTTGTAATTTATTGCAGTGCATTTATATTTACATTGCTTCTTACAAATTTCATTCTTCTGCTGTTCAATTATCAAACGAATCATTTTTCCTCCTCTGGGCTCCATAGTTATCTCATCTCCAGTTCAATAGTAGAAATTACTATGCTTGTAAGGTACAACCAGGCTGCTAGACAATTCCTCAAATATGTGACTGTTGAAATGGAAGTAATGTGACAGCATCATTGAGCGTATCACGAAAAGGGATTGTGAAGTAGTGAGAGTCAGACAGACAAAAGCTCTTAGGTGGCAACAATCATATGGAATGTTTGCGTCAGAGAAACTTACCAGCTTTTACGCTTGTGTGACTCTTACAAAATATATTATTTTGTAGATAGGCAACTTATCACCCATACTTTTCAATCTTTACATTGAACAAGCAATGAATGAAATTGGAGAAAAATTTAAAGTGGGAGTGAAGATTCAAGGAGAAATAATTTCAACTCTCAGATTTGCTGATGACATCGTCATCTTGGCCGACAAGCCTGAGGATTTGAATGAGTTAGGTAGATTTCATTAGAAAGCTAACTATTGCAATGGGTACCATGTTTCGACTTCCTGAAAATTTCGACATATCTTCGCGTTTCACATCCCCCAGAACCCAAAACCACCGTCAGTTCAAAAGTTTATATATAATTTATGTATATATCTATCTATCTATCTATCTATCTATATATATATATATATATATCAGTTTCTTGTGGACACGATAACTGCCGTAATTTTGCACCAATCACTTTGAATGTTTTACATAATAAGTATCCCATTAAATTCTCGGTCGAGTTCGTTAATGGGCAAAATCGGTCAAAGGGGGTGAAAATGGGGGGCTTTTTTCGAAAAAGTGAAATATCACTATAACTCTCTTAATACATGAAATATCGAATCCATTCAAAGTTCATAATATGTGTCGGATAAGTGCCAAAAATTTATGTCAAATAAGTTTTTTGATAGCACCAACCATTGACCAAAGTGGTGGGAAAAAGTGGGTTTTTCGGGAAACATTAATCATATCTCTCTTAATAGGCACAATATCAAAACCGTACAAAATGGAAAATATTCCCCTAATAATTACCTAAAACTTTTGTCTGAAAGAAATTTTGATATGACCCACCATTACGCCAAGGGATGAGAAAAACGATTTCGGAATTAAAGAAAATGCCAAGTGCCATCAGAGGTTACCATGACAACGCTTCTAAATTGATCAGGGATGAGCTATCAGAGGTTGCCAAGACAACGCCATTGACGAGATCACATTCATTTTTAGCCTACTTTTCACACTTTGCAAAAATGAGGAAAAAGTAGACTTATGAGATCGATCCGGGAAAATGTGTCTGTCTGTCTGTCTGTCCTCCTGTCTGGCTGGCTGTGTGTGTGTGTGTGTGTCCCCCCCCCCTTATCAACTCCTAAACGGCTGCAGCAATCGAAACCAAATTTAGTATGAGTAAAGATGAATACCGGAATATCTCAAGCCCATATTTGAAAAAGATGTCAGTGCTACCAACTGCTAAAAAAAACGCATTAGAAATTTGAGCTCCATGTTGGATATCATGGAAGGCATACATGGGAGCAATTCAAAAATTGGCACACATGTAGATAATACTATTTCAGTTTAATTTCCAGGAGGCCATACATGACAGTGTTGCCAAAATAATTTTAAGCCTTCTGATAAGTCCAATTTTTAAATGCACATAACTTCTACACTATCAATTGGATTTCAACCAAATTATTTATGTAATATAAGCACATAAGCAGGTATGACTGAGCGTATTATTAAGAGCCACGCTGCCAACTGTTAATAATTGTTCTCTCTACTCTTTATCCAAATACCAATATATCAGAAAGTATGCAAGCCGACAGCTTTAAACTATGCACGCGTATAGTACCTGACATTTTACATTAATTCGGAGTATCTTATATACGTCAGTTCTACCAACATGATTCTAAGCCTGCTGATAGGACCAATTTTTAAATACATGTAACTTCTATACTGTCAGTTGGATTTCAACCAAATTTCATATGTGCTATGTGTAATATAACAGATATGACTATAAGTATTCTTATGAGCAATTAGGGCTGCCAACTGTTAATAAATGGTGTCTATATGTTTTACCCTAATATCAATATATAAGAAAGTATGCAAGCCAACAGGTCTATACTTTGCATACGTATAGCACCTGTCATTCTAGATTAATTTGGAGTAATTAATATAAGTCAGTGATGCCAACATGATTCTATGCCTGATGATAGCTCCAATTTTAAAATACATATAACTTCTATACTAAAAAGTGGATTTCATCCAAAATTGGCACAAAAATATATCATAATATTTCCGATTATTTCTGACCAGCATACGCATGACATTGTTGCCAACGTGCTTTTACGTGTGCTGATAGATCCAATGTATAACTCCATGTAATATCCTTTGGACTTCAACCACATTTTGTATTCTGTACCTTAAGAGATGGAATTAAGAATATATTCAGTCACCATGGCTGCCAACTGTATTGCTGTATTAGGCTACATTATGCATAGTATACAGTATTTCGAACTAATTAAGACATTCCGATATTACCAACTTAATTTCGTCATTATTCTAGATAGGTTCATATACTGTAGATTAATCATTGGCATGAATCTTAATTTTAAGAAAAGTAGGCTCTTTAGTTCCGCACGGAACTTCTTGTTCCATCTGACTATGTGGGAAGCGGCTAACTGGTAGCATGCTGAACTTCTATGCCCAAGGTCGCTGGTTCAAAACCGGCCAAAGTCGTCGGATTTTCTAAGAGCGCTAAAAATCCCTGAGCATGCTTTCCTTCGGAGGGGAAGTTCCAACGTACATTGCAAGTTGCTGGTTGCGGTGGAATCTAGCAGCCAAGTTCACAGTAGGTGTCGTTGACGGTAGTATTTGGTACAAAATTAGGTACTACTACTTAAAATTGACCTTCTGCAGACCTTAACTGAATTAGAGACTAATACAGTTATCACAATTAACACCGTTTATCAGACAGACTATACACACACCCAATGTACACGGGGTTACATGACCACGTTGTCGCAGCCCCTAAACTGAGGAACCAACCAACATCTCTGCGGGAGATAAAATTTTGCGCGAAGAAGTAACAGACTGTTAGATAGTTACACATCAGTTCCAAACCTTGCATAAGGACATTGTGATCAAAAGTATTAAAATGAACCCCAAATATGACAAGAAAGTTACCATCCCCATAAGATAATAAAATGTTAAAAATATGCATAGAAAGACGAAAAAAAAGGTTAATTAACCTCCAATTGTAAAATACATTCTCGCAATAAATGAGGTCTGATCCACCTACGAAAACCTGCATATTTCGCCTATTTTAGCCTATCCTCTAGTCTGCCCGGTGAAATCTACCTCCGCCTTCCGGCGTGCCGAGAGGACTTTGTTTTTGAATGGTATAGACTCCGTCTTACGGAAAGAATTCATGATGAAAATTAATAAATGTAAAACAAAATTACTGGAATGCAGCCGAAATAAATCAGAAACCTCTATGAAGATCAAATTGGCAGGTGAAAAGCTGAAGGAAGTAGGAGACTTCTTTTACTTTAGGAAGCAGAATAACCAGTGATGGACGAAGCAAAGAGGATATAAAAAGTAGTTGGCTCAGGCAAGGAAAGCATTTCTACAAAAAAGGAATCTGTTGACATCGAATATAGATTTAGGTATTAGGAAGTCATTTTTGAAAGCCTTTGTCTGGAGCGTGGCGGTCTATGGACTATTGGTGCAGCAGAAAAGAGGAGAATTGAAGCATTTGAAATGTGGTGTTACAGGAGAATGATGAAGATCAGATGGGTAGATAGGGTTACAAACGAAGAGGTATTAAGACGAGTGGGAGAGGAGAGATGTTTCTGGCGACTGCTAATGAAGAGAAGAGATAGGTTAGTAGGACATATACTAAGACACCCAGGAATAGCAAGCTTAGTTATGGAAGGAAAGATCGAGGACAAGAACAGTAGGGGTTGACCAAGGTTAGAATATGTTAAACAGATTGCCTCGGATGTAGGGTGTGGTAGCTATGTAGAGATGAAACGATTAGCTCAGGGGCGGGAGGCATGGAGAGCTGCATCAAACCAGTCAAAAGACTGAAGACTCAAGCAACAACAGATAGGTCGACGCCTAACATCTAAACCATTACAGCTAGAGATACGTGGCCATAAGTCAAAAATGGCAAAAATTGTAGTTACGTCAGTCTGACCCTAAGGTACAACTGTTGTATCTTGAGAATCACCTGTTATTGGAGGTGTTACAATGGCTGTGAGACTAATAGACTACCTACAGTATGGACTTATCATGTTATGGGTACATACAAATGCCCATGTTGGTTGTATCATTAAGATGTAACTGGTAAACATTTGAGTGCTTTATTTTTGAGGTACTCTTAATTAGGGCGGATTCGGTGGCGTAGTTGGTAGCATGATGAGCTTCTTTGCCCAAGATCACGGGTTCATACTCGGCCGTAGCCAAGTTCACAACTATGTGTCGTTGACGGTAGCGTTAGGTAGCAAAAGTAAGAACTACTTGAAATTGATCGTCTGAAGTCCTTACCTGAATTACAGATAACACACACTAATACAGCCATCACAATTAACACCGGTTATCAGACAGATTCTACACACGCCCAAAGTACACGGGGCTACATTACTGCGTTGTCACAGCCCCTAAACTGAGGAACCAACCAACCAACTCTAAATTCAATACCAATGCTCTGATTGAGGTATAGGATCCAGCTCCATTACGCTACTGAATACATGACATGAATTCAATAAGTAACACTTATGATTCTGAATGTGAAATGTAAGAATATATCTTGTGACGGTGTTTGAGGATGACGGTTAAGTTCCCGGCCAACTCCGCGTGAAGCAGTGAGATGGTGCCACTTCTTCCCGCCCCCAAGAAGTCCTCAGGGACTCTGTGTTACCTCAGGGAGCACAGGCGTGCCAAGCAGTCCCCACCGCATTACCTCGCCCTCCCCAACCCCTCAGGGACGAGCCACAAGCCTATGTTCACCTAACCTCACTTTACACTCAATAAACTCCAGTTTCACAAACCGAACAGATAATACAGAATGATGCAGAAATCTCTTGTTGTTGTAGTTGTTTGAGTCTTCAGTCTTTTGACTGGTTTGATACAGCTCTCTATGCCTGCCTGTCCTGAGCTAATCGTTTCATCTCTATAAAGCTAGCACAACTTATATCTGGGGCAATCTGTATAGCATATTCTTAACTTGGTCTACCCCTACAGTTCTTGTCCTCAACCCTTCCTTCCATAACTAAATGGAAATACCCACAGATATTTAATAAATCCAATACACATTAGTCAATTAATTACAATAAATATAAAATAACCACGATATCCCGATTCCTTAATGACGTATTAATTAAAACCAACTATTTATTACCTTAAATGAATATATTGTACGCTCACATTGTGACCTTCCTCAGCGTAGTATGGGATAAGTAACCGTGCAATAACGCACACTTATTAATATTTTGCCATAACAGAATATAGTTATTAACAATAAAAGTACATCCGCCTGAATCAATACTATAAAGAAAAAAATAATTCATTATTAAACTTGTTTTCAGTACATGTTTCTAGGATTAATTACATTTTATGCCCTTCATCAGCTATTGAAAAGAACAAAACAAAGCGTAGCACAGTAATCATACTAATATATAACAAGTAGTTCCGTGAAGAACTATACAGCCTATTTTCATATATGCTACTTATATTAACTACCACTATCAACATTCAACATTTCAGTTTGATTGCTGTAATAGATTCGTAGATATTGAGTACCGTCGAAATATTTCGGATGGTCGCCATGTTGGATTTTATAAATGTAGGTACTTGAGTTATGTACTGTTACATGAAGATAATTGTGTACGTGTAGCATTCAAAGTTCAATCGCATAATTAGGACACAAGAAGTAATAAGGAGATTTTAAAATTTAGCACAGCTGCCATCTTGTGGTTATGGAAACAATTGAAATAAATTAGATGCCAGTGGATTAACATTCGTAAAAGGATTTACTGTACCAAGTTTCACTGCACTCGGATGGTTAAATTGCGAGAAACGTCCATGTGAATATTTATACTTCGCGTCGCCGCCATGATGGATTTGTGATCACCAGGTTATTTAAAGTCCTATAGGTGAACTTAAGTTCATAGCCCCTATGAACATAAAAAAAAACAGTTTGATTGCTATAATAAATTCGTAGATATTCAGAGACGTCTGAATATTTTGGATGGTCACCATGTTGGATCGTTAAATATAAAGGCCATAGAGTCATGTACCATTAAAGGAAAAAGATTGCGTAGGTTCATTATTCAAACTTTCACTTCGATCGCTTGATTACGACACAAGAAATTAAAACTTAATTTTAAAATTCGCACAGCTGCCATTTTGAGGTTATGTAAACAATTGAACTAAATTAGATACCAGTGCATTGCAATGTGTATAAACATTTCCTGTACCAGATTTCATTGCGTTTGGAACATTAAATCGCGAGAAAGGCCTATTTAAAATTTGCAAATTCGCTTGGCCGCCATGTTCGTTTTGTAGTTAACCGCTTTTTGAAAGTCTTATAGGTGAGCGTCCAGTAGTGCCTTTTATCTCCGTATAAAATTTCAGGGTGATACAGCTAATAGTTTCAGAGATATAGAATGCCGGTGAAATATTTCGCTCATCCGCCATCTTGTGGCTATATAAACAATTGAACCAAGTTAGATGTCGGTGCATTACAATGTGTATAAACATATACTGTACCAAGTTTTATTACGTTTGGTTGGTTAAATCGCGAGAAACGTCTATTTAAAAGACGCAAATTCGCGTAGCCGCCATGTTGGTTTTGTAGTGACCAGTTTTTCAAAAGTCACATAGGTGAACCTCTAGTAGTTCCCTTTATCACCGTACTAAATTCCAGGGTGATATCGGTAATAGTTTCGGAGATATTGAATGCTGGTGAAATATTTCGCACAGCCGCCATGTTGGATTGGTGAGACGTAACAAAATTTGAAGGACACGGTCGAGGTCCCCCGGAATAGTACTATGTACTTACCGAGTTTCATAGAAATCTCTCCAGCCGTTCAAAAGTTATTAGGACACACACACACACACACACACACACCACACACACACGCGCGCACACACACACACGGAAAAAAGGTGATCTCATAAGCCTATTTTTTCAAAATTGAAAATAGGCTAAAAATGAGATGGTGTGTGCCTGTCTTTCTGTCTGTCTGTCTGTCTGTCTGTCTGTCTGTGTGTTACTCAATAACCCAAGAACCACTGGTCCGATTTAAATTAAATTTTGCATGGATGTAGCTGATTTACCATGTTTACATATAGGATACTTTTAATTTCGATATTTTGCATTATTAGAAATGGGGACCATTTTAGTGACGTCACTACACCCTTTGATTTCAAAATTTCATATTTCCATGTCAAATAAAAAAAACTCTAAGAAATAGCAAACTTTTGATGGCACATAGGAGCTTTAAAATTTAATTTTCTATCCAAATGGTCCTGATCACTTTTCGTGTATCTCCAACGGTTAGCTAGTGACGTCACTATACCCTTTGGTACCGACAGTAGTGGCTACGCGGGCTAAAGCAATGCGTTAGGTCAAGGGGCCAAGCTCTCTGCTGACTCGGTAGACGCGTGGGTTCGAGCCCCACCGTCGGCTGTCCTTGAAATGGTTTTCCATGGTTTCCCATTTTCAACACCAGGCAAATGCTGGGACAGTACCTTCTGACAGGCCACGGCCGCTTCCTTCCACATCCTTGCCCAGTTTCATTCATCTTCATCCATTCCATCTCTCATCCCGACGCGCAGGTCGCCCACGGGCGTCGACTAGAAAGACCTGCACTCGGCCTCTCAGGAGGCTACACGACAAAAAAAAAAACCTTTGGTTTCAACATTTCATAATTCCATTTCAAATAAAAAGAGAACGCTAAGACATATCAAACTTTTGATGCATACACAAGATTTAAAATTTAATTTTCTATCCAAAAGGTCCTTATCACTTTTCGTGTATCTCCAACGGTTAGCGAGTAAAACCTAAATTTGTGCAATAAAACACGGTCTACACCGAGCGGTGCAGTATATCTCTACATCCATAAAAATTAAAGTTTGTATGTTTATTTCGCAATTTATACGGAAATTTGAGTTATTTACGCGTTTCAGACTGTTTTATTATGGATGCGTGCGAAAATAATTTTTGGTCTGTCTGTCTGTCTGTTTGTTTGTTTGTCTGTGGACAACTTTGTTCCCTTACAGTATAACTCGAGAACGGCTGGGTGTATCAACGTCAAATTTGGTACAGATATCCATCAGAGGCACGACACTAATCATTGATGTAACCCTTCTCCGTACATCTCATAAAAGAGGGCCTATCCCCTTAAAATACATGCTGAAATAGGAGTAGAAGGACGAGACAAAGATCATTTTCAGCCCCTCAATGTGAGAGACAAAACTCGGGGGCCCTACAGGATCCCCGAAATCCACAATTTAAGGTCCTAAAACCAACCGTTTTTTAGATATTCCCAGAAAACTAATTTCATGTAACGAACTAATGAACGAATACAAGCCGGTAACCATGGCAGCAGATTCTCAGAGGTCCATCTATTGCTGTAAGACGCAATACAATTCCATTAATTACATTGGTGTGAAAGTTTGCAAACCGCTAGAAGGTTATCACGGAACCAAATTAAGCTGTAAAATTCATCAATACGTATAATGCGCTTAAGGGGGTCAAGGGGTACACTAGAATTTTTTCACGCGATTTACACCTGCGGGTGTGGTACGGCAGGTCTATTATATTCCTATCCCTATATTATATTATTATTAGTAGTATTATATTATGGCGAACAACGAGGAGACAAAGCCCCTCGGTGCCAGAAACAAAACTTGGGGGCCTCGAAAACTACATTATAAGGCTCTAAAACCAACAGTATCTGAAATATTCCCAGAAAACTAATTTAATTTAATTTAATTTAACAAACTAATGAAGGAATGGAAATCGGTAACCATGACAACATTATCTCAAGGGGTGGCATCCAACTTTCCATTTATTTCTGTAAGAAGCAATGTCACTCCATTTATGCCTTGCCACGGTAGGTGAGTGTATAGAGTGTCGGTCTACTAACCCCAAAATTGCAGGTTCACTCCTGGCCGTGGTAAGTGATTTTTGAAAGGCTGCAAAAATACGACTCGCATATCATACGATGTTGGCATGTCAAAGAACCCATTTGAATTCAGTAGGCCGTGTTCATAATGGCAAAATTAATCTCAGGAGTTTCCGCCAACACAAAGTTCCTCATTTCTCTACTAGAAAGCGCTATAGAGTTCAAGGAGCTTAGATATCTGCCCTCCTTGACTTTCATAGTGATTCAAGGAACAACGAAATTTCGACATGCAAGCTACCCTCTGGGTGTCAAATTACGAAGCTTGCACCCGGCATCCGAGGCCATACGATATTATTATTAGGCTGCTCCATTTATTACATTTCTGTGAAAGTTTGCAAATGGCTATAAGGTTATCACGGAACCAACGTAGACTGTATGATTCGTCAATGCAATTAAGGGGGTCAAGGGGTAACCTAGAATTTTTTCATGCAATTTCACGTGTGATATATAGTACAGAAAGTCTATTATATCTCCAAACAGCAACATTATTTTCAAAAATTCCTGAATTGAATCAGCATTTTTTCCGGCTTTTAGGAATTTGGGCCATTTGAGGCTAAAGAACCTGAATTTTCATGCACCACAAGCCTTTATAATTTATGAAAGAAGTCTTCCTGTGTATGGGGACCTAACACAACGTAGAGGGTCATTTTTTATGTGAGGTGTATTGCGTTTCGTCTACGAAGCTTTCAAATCTATTTCACGTCAGGAAGTACACGTTAGGTGAATTTAGTTTGAGAGCACATTTTAACTAATCTTTTTTTATTTTATTTTGTCGACATACGAGTTCATAGTAAGGATGATTTTGTTTGATACTGTATGGTAGATATGCCCATATTTGGATATCTGGGTGATATGTTGTAGACAATAGAATTGTCTGTCTGTCGTTCTGTGTATCTTTATGTACGCCTATAAATCGTGTTCGGAAACTTAGTGCATCGTAAAATTAGGTATGGTAAACATGAGTCAATATACCAATCATTTATAAAACTCCTCACCGTACTTTTCATACAGTGGAAGGGTGGATATAGGGAAAAACTTCTCAAAATACATGCTAAAATAGGCGAAATATAAAAATTATCCTAGAAGGACGAACAAAGCATATGTTGCGCTTCTCATTGTGAGACACAAAATTCGCGAGTCTATAAGGGGTCTCCGAAAACCACATTTTAAGGCCCTTTAATTAACAGTGTGTGTGATATTCCCAGAAAACTAACTTCGTTCTGATAAACTTATGAAGGAATGACAAACCGCTAACCATTGCAACAGTAGCTCAATTGATAATGTCTGGTGTTAATATATAACACCGTTCGAAGAACGGGTACTTCTGCTAGTAAGTAATAAGATAACATAAGATACGTATTTAAATCTAATATGGTGCACCATAAAATTTAGGTTATAAGAACAGAATAAAATGAAATTGTTTGGTGCACCATATTAGATTTAAATACGTATCTTATTACTGTGCTACACTTTTTTATCAATAGCTGATGAAGGGGATAAAATGTAATTAATCCTCGAAACATGTACTGAAAACAAGTTTAATAATTACATTTCTCTTTTTTCTTTATAGTATTGATTCAGGCGGATGTACTTTTCTTGTTAATAATTATTCTAGCATATCAATACGGAACCACCATGAGTCATTTAAATAATGTAATAACAGAGGATACTAAAAATATTTTCTTCTTCAAAGTCACAAAGTAAAATTTCCAAAACCAAATCTGTTAAAAATTGTTTTAAGATAAAACAATATAACCAATACAATTCTCACCATTTCACAACATGTTTGTCACACTTATTTCCAACATTCTGTCTACAATATTTCTCTACCTGACAAACACATTTCTACCGTCATTTATAACCTAACTTATTCAGCACATCTATTTTCACATCCACATCCCTTCAATTGAACGCTGTTTTATCAAGACTTTTTCATGTTTTTGCAGCTTACAGAGAGATGGCAAGTGAAAAGTAATACCTCGTGTGTGTAGTCATGCAGACGGACGTAAGTTCGTCTTTCTCAGGGCGAAGTTTTATTTATTTATCGTATGGCTTTTAGTGCAGGGAGTTTCCGAGGACATGTTTGGCTTGTCAGAGGCTGTAGCTGCTTCAAGCGGACACTCATAGGGTGAGCTACAAGTTCCGTTCAATTTCAAGTAGTTTCAACTTGTGCCACCACATGCCACTGATACCTAGTGGTGAACGTTGGAACTTTTATAGAGCGTTCCAACGAAATCTAACCTAGAAATTTAGCTCCAACAAGTTTACTGTGGATGAATCTTTTACATGCCATAAATCTATGACATGGGACCGCCGGCTTTACTTCCCCTCCGAAGGAAGGCATACTGAAGGATTTTAACCCTCTTAAAAATCCGACGACTTCGGCCGTGTTTGAACCCGCTATCCTGGGCACTGTAGTTCAGCATGCTACCAACTACGCCACCGAAGCCGCTACTATTATTATTAATCCTCATTGATGCTAAATGCGATGATCAGCCGCTAGGTAAGAGCAACGACATAATGGTAACTTCCCGCCCAATTTGGGTGCACTTGTGTTGAACGACTGAAGAGCTTCCTATAATAGATCACTTAAGGTCGTTTTAACCAACGCCAATAATTATCTCTTAATTCATCATTAAAGGTTATTTAACTTTGCACGAGCATTTCACAAATCAGAAACATTCATTAAGCTGCTTCGGTGGCGTAGTCGGTAGCATGCCGAGCTTCTATGCCCAAGATAGCGGGTTCAAACCCGGTCGAAGTCATCGGATTTTTAAGAGCGTTAAAATCCCTCAGTAGTCCTTCCATCGGAGGGGAAGTAAAGCCGGCAGTCCCATGTCATAGATTTATGGCATGTTAAAGAACCTTCCACTAATTAGGCCTACACCTGTGTGAAGCTAAATTGGATAGGTTAAGAATTTAAAACAACGCTCTTAGGTTTCTACGTTCGTTGCCAAGAGCCGAATGCGGTGGCGTCTAGTAGCTAAGTTCTGAACTTGGCCTAGTAGTCGTTGACGGTGGCACTTGGCGGCAAAAGTAGGAACTATTTGAAAAATTCTAAGTTGCAGTCTGTACTTAAATTAGAAAACATATAACACACACTAATACAGTCATCACAATCAACACCGGTTATTAGACAGTATCTACACACACCCAAAGTACACGGGGCTACATGACCGCTTTGTCGCAGCCCCTAAACTTAAGAACCAACCAAACTAACATTCATTAATTTACCACTAACAAGCAATTATTACGTTAAATGGCCAAATGTGACCCCCCAACTCCCTAAAGCACCGTTAAAGTGGAGATAAACTGCTAAATTCTACCTCCCGCATCTTGCAAGGCCGGAAGAATTTGTTTGTATTCGACTTTCACACGAACTTTCATCTATAGAAATATAAAATATGTTTATGACAATGAAATTATAAAAGATCATCCATGTTAGTCTACTAACACCAAGAAAGAAGAATACTGAAATGAAAGGAAACATCTCCGAAGTGGGGTTCGAGCTCCATCCAGCTCTACATAACGAACTCCAAGTTTTCAACGCAACCACTTAGGCTACGAACAAAATGGGGAGCGTGTGTCCTATTTAGCTATGGAAACAATGTATACACATATCTGCCAGTTCTCCTAAATACTTGGTTCGTATAATTTTAAGCGTTTAACCTCAATTTATAAAAGCCATCTTGTCAAACACTATAAATCAGTTTAATCATTAAAATAACACGTTTCGTTATATCAATGGTAACTTCGTCAGCGTGAACAAATCTTAGAAATTATCTTCACAAAAAAACAAAAAGAAATTGGATATCCTAACAAAAAGTAATTAATTTAAATAAATGAAATGTCAGATTTGATGCAGAGTTTCATGATGTTACTTAATTTAATTGCTCAACTTATTTCATTACGGTTGGAATATCAATGTCCAAATATTTTACACATCCTATAATTATATAGGCTAACTACCTAGCAAATATACATTTACCATTTTGAACAGCGGACGGAGGTAACCAACAAACAGATTCAAGCAGCTCTATGTCCTGAATCAAACTTTCCCATGGGCAAAATGTATTGAAGTGACTGGTATGCAGTGGCGGATCCAGACGTTCACCTCGGAGGGGGTACTCTAGGATTTCAGAGTAGCAACAGAAAATATGTAATAAAATTACTAAATTTTTATTTAATCTACACATACTACGCATAACATCCAACCACCAGATTTTATAATTCTACAAGAAATTCATTATATTAAAATGGTTTATTGGTTTCAGTTTCAAGTCATTGTCATTATGTATTTTTTTTAATTCTACAGAATATGTACATTTTCACATTTTAATGCACATTACACAGTCTAATATGTATTTTAAAAAATTGCAATCATAGTGACTATCTGAAGACAATATACAAGTCTACTACACAAATGTTACAAGATATGTACTGTATATAGTACCAACATTGTCAGTCACTGAGTCACTACTAGTCACATAAATATAAATACAAAAAACAATTGTATTGAATACTGATTGGGATTCTATTTGGTGACTATCTTAGGCAAAATACATGCCTATTACAAAATAAAATCCAGGCGATCATTCGTTTACCCCCTTTAGAGAAACGTTCTACAATTTTTTCAACGTCATCATTTATATCACGGTGAACAAATAACAGACACAAGCCATTCAACCTTTCCTCTGTCATTCGCGTTCGTAGCCATGATTTAACAAGTTGCAGGCTGCTAAAAGATCTCTCTGCACTTGCACCACTGTCGATGTAGCGATTATATTAACAGTTTTGCCATTACATACTATATGATAACAAACACTGACCACATTCATGAATGCAGGCAATAGAGCAAAGATTTTACTTGCAGTGCAGTTTGGAGAAACAATCATTTTTATCGGCAATATCAATGTAGCAGACAACTGGTTTTTCGGAGGGGGCACTTGCCCCTGGTGCCCCCCTCTGGATCCGCCACTGCATGTCAGGTGGATGTGGTGCAATGTTATCGTTTCATTTACGGTTGGAATATCAATGTCCAAGTATTTCACACATCCTACAATTATTTATGTTCGACCCTGACTATAATATGTCAGAAAACTATACTACAATGAGGCTCATTATAACACTATTTTTCATTATGAAACAGTTTCTCCCACCAATCAGAGCTCAAGAAACAGTTGTTTGACCAATTAGATAAGGATATCACCTGCACTGAGTTCCACGGCCTTCTAATTTAAATTTCACTGCGTGTCTTAGTGTCATAGTAGGGTAATCGAGGAGGCCATGGTCAAATACAAGGCATTCTCTGCGTCTCATGCGCTCTGTTCAGTACATAAAACTGGCGAAATCTCGACAGATATTTATAAATATTTATGTTCGAACATAAAATAGTTACAATAATTATCGTCGAACATAAACAGTCCTATGCAACTCGCCTATAATGGTAATTAAGAAACTCGTATGGAAATTATAAAACTCGCATAAGCTCGTTTTATAAACATACTCGTGTCTTAATTATTGCCATTATTCTATAGGTTCGTTGCATAATTTACTATTCTCAACTTAACATTTCATTTACGGTTGGAATATCAATGTCCAAGTATTTCACACATCCTATAATATTTATTAATTCTTTTTTTGTGACTTTTCATTTATTTAAATTAATGACTTTTTGTGAGGATATCCATTTGCTTTTTGGTTTTTGTTGAAATAGTTTCTAAGAGTTTTTCACCCTGATGAAGTTATCATTGATATAACGAAACATGTACGTGTTAATTTAATTATCAAACTACTTTCCAATGTTAAGACAAGGTGGCTTTCATAATTTGAGATTAATATCCGTCAACACGGTCAATACCATCTTCATTGCGGTTAATGTCTATGCATTTTTAAGCTTTTGCCATGAATAAGGTCTTCTGTATTTCCATTCGCTTATAATATTATGTTCCAGAAAATCTCAAGGATGCATCGCATACAACGATAAGTGCTACACTCTTCTTGATCTGTCTGCCGTGTTTCTCCAGGGTGAACCCGAGTCTACGCATGCGCGAGAGCCATGAAAATCCACAGCCTGCTTCCAGTCTCCGACCGGGTCAGGAATGGAATGAATCAAGGCCCCATCTAGCGGCGAGGATATGAACTGTGCCGGCTGCCGAAGCCTGACACACTCCTCTGGGTCAATGATTAAATGAATGACACATGAAATGAAATGATAGTGGAGAGTGTTGCTGGAATGAAATTGTGACAGGGAAAACCGGCGTACCCGGTGAAAAACATGTCTGCCTCCGTTTTGTCCAGCACAGATCTCACATGGAGTGACCGGGATTTGAACCACGGACCCAGCGGTGAGAGGCCGGCGTGCTGCCGCCTAAGCCACGGAGGCTTCATACGCGAGAACCATAAAGCGTAATAACTATAACGAACCCGAGTGTCCTCGTGAAATCCATCGAGGGTAACCATGCATTAACTCTCGCATAATGGTTAAATAGGAATTTACTAACTAAACGTCAATAAAGAGTTGGTGGGAAAGTCCTTAGACAACAGCGAATGTTGGCTTCTAATATTTCTAGGTAACAACTGGAGTGACTGCGAACATGTTGATTCACAAACGGAGCTCAGAATTACGACTATCAACATAACTTTATTCATGATGCCTCGGATGGATTGATTCATGTACACTCATTGACGAGATAATATTTTTGTTGTTATACTGTTGGTACTTCTCTCAGGGGCTCGGTGACATCGTCGTCATGTAGCCCCGTGTAGTGTGGTGTGCGTAGAATTTGTCTGATAACCTGTGCCATTGTCATGGATGTAGCAGTGTAAGTAGTGTACCCGATTCACCACATGGGAACAGTAGCCTATTTGATATTAAGGCTAGGATTTGGAAGGACGCCGCCTTAGCCTTGCATTTGTAAAAGCCCATCTCGTTGCGTAGTGGCTAGCATTCTTGGCTGTCACCATAGTGGCTCGAGTTCGAATCCGGCTCTGCCAAGAAATTTAATTCCGGTCTGAGTGCTGGAAGGGGTACACTCAACCTCGTGAGGCACAACTAGGAGGAGGTGCGTTCTCTTCACATCTCAGCCATCCTAGAAGTGGTTTTCCGTGATTTCCCCTACTCCTACTCCAAGCGAATGCCAGGATAGTACCAGAGTTAACGCCACTTCTCACACGGGTTGAGTCATTCCAGCAAGTTTGCAGGATTCTTCTTTCCATCAAGGGCTGACAGCTATTGGGATATGGAACAGCGACCACGGGATCCGAGCTGAATTCAACGTTCGCTATGTTGATTTCAGATCGGCAGAAAATTCAATTTAAACATTATTAAAAATCGCGTGGCCGCCATCTTGTTTTAGTGTATTCAGGGTCTTGAAGGTCACGTACACTCATCTATCACCACGCAAAATTCAGTTCGATTGCTTCAATAGTTCCTGAGTGTACTAGTGAAATAGGCTGGCTGCTTGGCTCAGCAGTAACGTTCAGGATGACATCCTTAGTGGCCTAAATCTATCACTACGAGCGCTAGTAACGGCTGCAGGATCGAATCCTCGCACAGCCAGTTGGTGTTTGAGGGTGCGCAAATGCGAGGGAGCCGTTTCAGTAGATTTACCTTTCGGGGCAAAATTCCGGCACCCCGGCGTCTCTAAAAGCCGTGGTAGTCAAAAGGGACGTAAAACCAATAACCTTAATTATTACTAGTGAAATAATTCGCGTGGCCGGCGTGGTGAATTTGTGAAGGTAGTGACAATTTTGAAAGGCGTGCTTCAGGTGTCCGTAGACGTAGATAACTTACCACCAAGTTCAATTAACGTGGATTCTGTCAATTAATAATTATTTGTGGGAGACGACACAGACGGACAAAACTCGACGACATAAGCCGATATTTCAAATTATGAAAATAGGCGAAAATTGCCACTATGATCTAGACTTTGCGTGAAACAGATAAATATTGCAAAATAATTCACAGCTCTAACCCATCAAGCTAGAAAAACATGACTTGGGAATTAAGACTTTAGGATAACCTCCTTTGTGGCCTAAATCTATTCATTCATTCATTCATTCATTTATTTGCAATGGGGGGGGGGGGTCCCCCGGTGGCAAATTGGATATACATAACAAATAAATAATTATACATAACAATTCAATAACAACTATACAACAATTTAACTGGAGTATTTACACAAATAGTCAGTCTTTTCTTAAACACACCTATATGTTTGGGAAAAGGCTCTAAGACTGCGGCAGGTAGAGAGTTCCAGTTATCAATGGCACGGTTTGCAAAAGAATATTTACCATAATTTGTTCGCTGTGGTCGGCCCTTAACTTTGAAAGGATGATCGCTCCTACCCATGTAAGTGGGCTTTCCCAATGGTTTGCTAAGCTCACCCCATGCTGGTTGATTTGTATACGTATTGTACATAGCGCAGAGTCTAGATTTCATCCTCCTAGCCTCCAGTGATTCCCACCCAAGTTTCTTTAACATACGGCTCACACTGCTCCTGGGATTAAAGTCACTGAGCACAAATCTAGCGGCCTTTCTTTGTACCATTTCCAACTCATTGATGAGCCCTACTTGATATGGATCCCAAACCGCCGAGGCATATTCCAGAATAGGTCTTACAAGTGACAAATAGCCTAATTCTTTAGCAGAGGTACTACTTCCTTTTAATACCCTCATTACAAAGTGCAGGGATTTGTAAGCTTTTGAAACTATACATCCTACATGATTACTCCATTTCATATCATTCCTTACGTGAACGCCCAAATATTTGCAAGAATCTTCTTCCACGAGTATTTCCGAGCCAATGTTATACTGAAAATCCTGCCTTCGCACTTTCCCTATTTTTAAGAGACTACATTTTCTTGTGTTTATTTTCATTTTATTTTCAATCGCCCACTTATAGACCAGGTTCAGGTCCTCTTGAAGCACTGCATTGTCTTGTGAGTCATGTATCTTTCGATATATTACACAATCATCCGCAAACAATCGACAGTCCCTGCGAATCCCATTTGGTAAGTCATTAATAAACGCCAAAAATAACAAAGTTCCGATTACGCTGCCCTGAGGGATACCCGACGTTACGGTAATTTCATCCGAGAATATGCCTTCGACTTTCACTTTCTGTGAACGACCCGTCAAAAATTCTTGCATCCATAAAATTACTCTTCTATCAATCTTCGTCGAAGCTAATTTATGGAGTATCATGTCATGCGGCACGACATCAAATGCCTTCGCAAAATCTATAACCACGGCGTCGACTAAAACTCCATGGTCTAACGATTCGCTAATGTCTTGAAAAAGTGATAGCATCTGACTCTCGCATGAGTAACCTTTCCGAAATCCATGTTGCCTATCATTAAACCATGATAATGTTTCCCACTGTTCCCTCAAGTAGTCACAAATGAGATGCGCCATCTGTTTACAAACGATGGACGTAAGGCTAACCGGCCTGTAGTTTCCCAATTCAAGTCTGCTCCCTCCCTTAAATATTGGGACTACCGTAGCTCTTTTCCAGTCATCTGGGATTTGCGCATTGTTTATGGACACATTAAACATCACCTCCAAGTATCGTGCCACGGCCCTACCTCCTAGTTTAAGTACTTCACTAACAATATTATCAGGGCCCTTTGATACATTGAAACGTAGTTTTTGTATTAGCTTTACAATTGCTGACTGGTTTATTTGGAACAGGGGAGCCCCTGATTCGTCGTTAAGGTCCAACACACAGCTATTGGATTTATTGAACACACTACCGTAAAAGACATTTAATTACTACGAGCGCTAGTGTCGAACATACATGGTCAAATCGAAATAAAAATATACACTTCCATTTTGTGAAATTCAAAAATATGCTTCCCACAAATTGAAGATACGCATTCAGAGAATAGATTAAAACAATCAAACTTTGATTTCATTTAAATCTGTAGAACAAATTCCATTTTAATAACAAGCGTTTATTAGCGTGTTTTTTCCTTCAAAATAATATTTAAGCGGGAGGTAATTTTCAAAATTTTATTTTCAAATATGATAGAACATTTCAAAGCACGTATTTGGACATTTTTCCATGTCCTCTAACTTTTCAGCGTTTGGTACAATTGTCAAAATAGCTTAACTTAACGTGTTTTTTTTCCTTTTTTTCTTCTTTCTTAACTGGACCCCTTTTATGTGAGTCCTCTTGGTGTCATTCTATGGAACTGGAGCCATGATAGTCAGGACGTGGAGATGAGGCACGCGCTTTCAAGAATTGCAGTACGTGGTTTTCACCATATGATTTGTACCAATATATCTTACCATGAACCAACAGAGGCGTGTGAATGCCAGCTATGTGGACATACATGTGAACGCTTCCATTTAGAATTTTGCAGCTAAAGAACAAAGTCAATTAAACATCATGCAAACCAAGGCGTAAGGGCGCAATTTTAGTGTATTTCTCATATCTTTATATGGCTATTTGGCTGCAATAAAAGCATTATTATTTAGCATTCTGCAACAAGCCTATAATGACAATAATTAAGACACGAGTATGTTTATAAAAGCGGCTTCGGTGGCGTAGTTGGTAGCATGCTGAGCTTCTATGCCCAAGATCGCGGGTTCAAACCCGGCCAAAGTCATCGGATTTTTAAGAGCGTTAAAATCCATCAGTATGCCTTCCTTCGGAGGGGAAGTAATGCCGGCGGTACCATGTCATAGATTTATCGCATGTTAAAGAACCTTCCACTAATTATACCTGTGTGAAGCTAAATTGTATAGGTTAAGAATGTACAACGCTCTTAGGATCCTACGTTCGTTGCCAAGAGCCGTCTAGTAGCTAAGTTCTCAACTAGGCCTAGTAGTCGTTTGGCGGCAAAAGTAGGAACTATTTGAAAAAATCAAAAGTTGCAGTCCTTACTTGAATTAAAAAACAGATACACACACTAATACAGACATCATAATTAACACCGGTTATCAGACACATTCTACACACTCCCAAAGTACACGGGGCTACATAACCGCGTTGTCGCAGCCCCTAATCTGAGGAACCAACCAACTATGTTTATAAAACGATCGAAGTGAGTTTTATAATTTCCATACGAGTGTATTAATTACATTTATAGGCGAGTTGCATACGACTGTTTATGTTCGACGATAATTATAACCTTATTTTATGTTCAAACATAAATAGCCTATTCATAAATATCTGTCGAGAATACGCCAGTTTCATTTACTGAACAGAGCACATGGGACGCAGAGAATATCTTGTATTCGACCATGGCCTCCTCGAATTCCCTACTATGACATTAGCCACGTGGTGAAATTTAAAACAGCAGGCCGTGGAAGTCAGCGCAGGTGCGATGCTATCCTTACCTGATTGGTCAAACAGCTGTACCGGTATCGTAATGAAAATCTTGAGCTCTGATTGGTGGAGAGCCTAACTTATATTATAATGAAACTTGAACTATAATTAACCTCTTTCAGATGCAGTTCTCTGGCATATAATATTTACTGTATATTTCGGCATGGTCGAACATAAAAATGTTTACAAGATTAACATGTAGTTCCATGAAGAACTAAAGCCTATTTTCATATATCTTACTTATTTTAATTGCCTGTATAAATTTCAGTTTGATTGCTGTAATAGATTCGTAGTTATTGAGAACTGTCTAAATATCTCGTATGGTCGCCATGTTGGTTTTTTATATATGTAGGTCTTAGAGGTATGCACTATTACATGAATATTATTGTGTACGTCTATTATTCAAACTTCAATCGCGTGATTAGGACACAAGAAATATAAAAAAATATTGTTACGGCTGTGAGTTTGTTTTGTCGCCTCGTCGCGTTAAGTCACAGCTGCCCCGGGCTGTGTGTGCTCTGCCTCAGTGTATTACGTGCGCGTTACGCAACGGGCTGCGAAGTGAAAGGGATGGTCCAGAATATTCGTGACCCAGCCAGTGAAGGAAATCTCGAGAAGCCGTGTGTCCTGGACGGTTCTAGAATTCATTGAGTCACCAGCCTGCTATATAAGCGGCCTCAACAGTGAGGGGACCGAGTTTTGAGGACAGTGTTTTTGAGCGAGTGTGATTTCACTGAGCGACAGAAGTGTGGTGACGAAGTGCCGTGCGAGTTACGAAATCCAGTGACATTGTTTCCCCAGCTTGTGGACAGCGAAACAGCGTGTAGCAGGTTATCATAAGTAACTGTAGTTTGTGTACATCAGGAAGAGGTGCAGGTAGCTTCTGTCAAGGCCGCCGGACTCATTAAGACGTTTTAACTTCTGTGGTTTGTTGACAAGTGAAAGGGGCAAGAGCGCTCAAGGAAGAGACTTGAGGAAACTGGAGTAAGGTTCTAATTGCTTGTGTTTGCTGTTGAGTGGTGTATCTTTCTGGCCGCAATAAAGTTAATTATTTCTTTAAAGGAACAATCTGTGTTGTGCTTCAACCCACCGTAATCCAGTTAACAAAAGTGCCACTAGGGGGGTGGCAGGTAACAACTGGTGTCAGAAGCCGGATTACGAACTCAAACACAAGCACAACACCTGACGGTCCTGGTTTCAAAACCCGAGCAGGTCATTTTTTTAAAATTTTCCTGTGAGTGCATGCCCATCACAAGACAAGCATCTAAAATGGAAGCGCAATTGGCAGCATTGCTAGAAAAGTTAAGCGGCATGGAAACCAAGATGGAAGACGGCCAGAAGAAGATGGAGGACGGCCAGAAGACGTTAGCAGAGGACCTGATGGACGGCCAGAATAAGTTAGCAGAGGATCTGAAGGACGGCCAGAATAAGTTAGCAGAGGATCTAACCGCCAAATTTCTGGATGGCCAGAAAAATCTGGAAGAGGGTCTGCTGACGAAACTAGAGGAGAGCCAAAGGAAATTAGAACAGGGCCTACCTGAGGAAGTCGCAGCAGTGGAAAAGAAGTTCGACGCCATACAAGAGGAAGTTGCCGAACTGCGCCAACGCCCACTAACGGGGATAGAAGAGAAATTCAACGCTTTAAAAAGGAAATTGCTGAGCTGAGACAACACCCGCCGACGGGGATGGAAGCGAGATTCAACGCTCTACAAGAGGAAGTTGCCGAACTGCGCCAACGCCCACTGACGGGGGTGGAAGAGAAATTCAACGCTTTACAAAAGGAAATTGCTGAGCTGAACCAACGCCCGCCGACGGGGATGGAAGCGAGATTTAACGCTCTTCAAGAGGAAGTTGCCGAGCTGAGCCGACGCCCGCCCACAGGTACACCGGGAATATCAGGAACGGGACAGAGCAGAGTGACGCCCCCAACCTTCGACGGAAAGGTCCCGTGGAGCACCTATTTACGTCAGTTCGAGGCAGCCTGTTCCATAAACAACTGGAACAACACGGAAAAGGCAACAGCTCTCATTATAGCGCTGAAGAGGGACGCTCTTAACGTCCTTCAGGCCATCCCGACTGGATCCCAGGACTACGCTTCACTAATCGCCCATATGGAGTCCCGGTATGGAGATAGCCATCTTCAGCAGGCCTATCAGATGCAGCTCCGGACCCGGGTACAAAAGAACGCGGAAACCCTGCAGGAGTTCGAGATGGACATCGCACGCCTCGTAAGGCTCGCCTACCCAACAGCGCCGGCCGACTTTCTGGAACAGATAGCGACGCAGACCTTCACCGACGGGCTACGGGTCTCGGACACTCAACAGGCGCTGCGACTCGCGCGCAATAAAACCCTGGCAGATGCGCTGAGCCACGCATTTGAGTTCGAGACGGCAAAACAGGCATCTAGAATGCACGCGCGGGTGCGTCAAGTCATCGCCGTCTGCTATGCTCTAACGCCTCCCCACTTCACTCCAAACAGCGAACATGCAGGAGTACTAAAATGCTCCACCACTTACCTCGCAGCGCTAGCAAGCTGATACTCCAGTCGCTCGTATCTGTTGTTGTCATCTAAACTCGATGAATCTTCCGACTTGTTGGCTTTGTGTTCAGATATTTAACATGTTCAAATCGCTCTGTCATTTCACACGCGATCTTATCAATAAATGCTGGTATTGCAATTTTGCAAATCAACTTACTTAGCTCTTCCTTGTGGCCGCTGTCAGTCGAAGATTCGCACATCATCAAGGGGGACTTACTCAAAGCAGGCAGAACAATTGCAGTCACGTGTTCACATATTCGGGTGGACATAAACTTTGCAACAGCACACACGAACTGAAAAATTGTCATAATCCACACTACTTGTTCACTCGGATAATGCAGCTTATCAGAAGTGTCCCTCTTGTAAATTAAATCCGTCAGTGGGGAGCTAAATTTCCTTCTTCCAACCAGCTGATAACATAGTTCACCCTGAATTTCCTTTTGGACTTGTTGCACTATAAATCCTCCGATGTACGTTATCGATGCTTGTTCCATTGTGACAAATCCAAGACCTGGAAGTTTATGTAGTCTGCTCTATCTATGGTCTCTGCAGGTCCTTACTCGATATAACCATGTTCGCTAGGCCTTCTTTGTTTTCTCATGTATGGGATGAGAGGGAATAAAAGCCGGTTTTCAATATTCGGTTCAAGCTGAATATTACAGCCCTACAATCTAGCATGTCATTGCTTCCCGAGATATGTCTCAATTTGCTAAAGAAGTTCTCTAAGGATTCACTGTTGAATGCCCTTGTCAGTACGAAATGAAATCCAGAAGACAGAAGATAACGTACACACAGAACGGTCGAAGAAGTAGTCAGTAGAATAGCTTCATAAGTTTCTTTACTCAAAAATCCCATGGCCTTTTCATGACTCGATTCCTTGATCTTAGCTAGATACGACGGAAATTCCTCTTCTAACCATAAAAGTCTCTCGTCGCTCATGTCGAAAGAATGCATTTTATCTAGATGTTGACTAAGGTTTGTACTACTTACAGCGTGAATTCCAAACTATTTCTTAATTACTTTAAAAAAAGTAATAGTTGCACTGCAGTTCTGAAAGGCTTGTGCTTTAAAATGAGAAGAATTGCCCTTCAGGCATTCCAAAGCAGTTATGACTTCCGTAGAAAATATTTCTTTTGCCCTTTTTACGTTCATTTTCTCAAAGTTGGTCGGTGCAACATGCTTTCTTGTAAGGAAGGGGACGGGTTTGATTATTTCCTTGGACTGCAGTTTATATAAATTTTCTACATACTCTCCAGTTATTTCTTCATGTCCATCTGTCATGGTCTTTTCTAGGAGACTGTTTCTTACATTCTTTAAAATGTGACACTGATCAAAAGCCAGAAATAAAGGCCTGTTTTGATTTTCAGGATGGAATATCTGTGGCTTTATTTCTTTTCCACTCGACAGTCTTCTCATCATATTTACATTAGTTTTATGATTGTCAGTAACTAATCTTAAAATCACAGAGCCACAAGTTTCCACCTCTTTCATTACTGACAGGGTTAGAGTGTAAAGTTCCAATCCCGAGAGTCTTTTAGAGAAGAAATATGCCGCAGGAATTCTGTAAGTGGTAGATAAGCCACATATCAGGAAGCACAGTAGGTTGTTTGCAAGAACCGTCTGATTTTCATTTGCAACTGACGGGTTGAAACTGTTTTCACACCTGAGAGCGTCGGCATGAGTAGAGGTGTCCTGTCGACCGATGAGTGTGTCGAGTGTCTTGTCGTACTGCAATTGCTGCTTGATTGACATCTCATCAATAATTAGAGACCACATTTTTTCGACTTCGTTCAACCTTTCAGACTCTAGCAGAAGCCTGTTTTTCACTAAGTCTGTTACACATGAAGTGTCCCCTATGTAACGGCTAAGTGTGCTCTTCGATGGTAATTTAAATAAATTAATTCTGGCAAAATTGTAACCCTTAGGTGAAATGAATTCCCATATTACACATTGCTTTACTGAATCTTCTGTCCATCTGGGTGATTTCTAGTTATAGTTTACAATTTGCTCTAAAATGAATGAACATTTGGAATTGGAAGGGTCACGCTCGTTAATATTTAATATAGATTGTAAAGATGCATGGTATTGAATATCATACTGGTGTACTTGTCTCTTTTGGGATTCTAGTTCCATTTCCATTTTTAGCCTATTTTCAATTTTGTAAAAAAAAAATAGGCTTATGAGATCACCTTTTGTCCGTGTGTGTGTGCGTGTGTGTGTGTGTGTGTGTGTGTGTGTGAGGTGTGTGTGTGTTCCCCCCTAATAAATTCTAAACAGCTGGAGCGATTTCAATGAAACTCGGTAAGTTCATAGCACTATTCCGGGCGACCCTGACCGTGCCCTTCAAATTTTGTTACGTCTCACCAATCCAACATGGCGGCTATGCGAAATATTTCACCAGCATTCAATATCTCCGAAACTATTCGCGATACCACCCTGGAATTTTTTTCGGTGATAAAGGGAACTACTAGTCACCTATGTGACTTTTATAAAACTGGCAACTACAAAACCAACATGGCGGCCACGCTAATGTGGGACTTTTAAATAGACGTTTCTCGCGATTTAACTAACCAAACGCAACAAAACGTGGTACAGTATATGTTTATACACATTGTAATGCACCGACATCTAACTTCGTTCAATTGTTTAAATAACCACAAGATGGCGGATGTGCGAAATATTTCACCGGCATTCTATATCTCTGAAACTATTAGCGTTAACACCCTGAAATTTTGTACGGAGATAAAGGCCACTTCTGGAAGTTCATCTATAAGACTTTCAAAAACCGGTTAACTACAAAACGAACATGGCGGCCAAGCGAATTTGAAAATTTTAAATAGACCTTTCTCGCGATTTAATGTTCCAAACGCAATTAAATCTGGTACAGGAAATGTTTATAAACATTGTAATGCACTGGTATCTAATTTAGTTCAATTGTTTACATAACCTCAAGATGGCGGCTGTGCGAATTTTAAAATTGAGTTTTTATTTCTTGTGTCGTAATCATGCGATCGAAGTGAAAGTTTAAAAAATGAACCCACGCAATAATTTTCCTTTAATGGTACATGACTCTATGGCCTATACATTTAACAATTCAACATGGCGACCATCCGAAATATTAAGACGGCTCTGAATATCCACGAATCTATTATAGCAATCAAACTGTTTTTTTATATTCATAGGGGCTATGAACGAATGTTAAGCCACTGGCATCTAATTTATTTCAATTGTTTCCATAACCACAAGATGGCAGCTGTGCGAAATTTTAAAATCTCGTTTTTACTTCTTGTGTCCTAATCGTGCGATTGAAGTTTGAATGCTATACGTACACAATAATCTTCATGTAACAGTTCATAACTCTAGGATATACATACATACAATCCAACATGGCGACCATCCGAAATATTTAGTCGGTTCTCATTATCTACGAATCTATTACAGCAATCAAACTGAAATTTTGTATGTTGATAGTGGCAATTAACATAAGTAGGATATATGAAAATAGGCTGTATAGTTCTTCACGGAACTACTTGTTTAAATTTTATTTTATTATTGGCAAGCCAAAGTTTTGCTCTATGTGAAGAAATGTTTTCCAGCGTCAGAGAATTTATTACGTGCGTGACTATCTGTCTGAACTTCAACAGACTTGTTACCATGACCTCGCAATCCAGAAACTTGGCCATCGTAAGGGATATCAACTGATTCAACTCCCTTAGTTAAATAGGTCACAGTTTTATACCTATTGTCTTAGAAAGAGTTAACACTAAAACATTTATCAACTGAATTGTCAATAACAATTCATCAAATGACTGAAAGTAAGTAATGGTCTCTTAAACCATTTTATAGTAATTAACGTTTACTTTTGATGAAGAAATTAGTTTTAAAAAATAACATTAGTATGTCATACTAAAATCATTAATAGATTTAATATTTCTTTATTCCTCAAATAGCCCCTATAAGATGATTATTTTTATTTTCAATATTTTCTTTAGCTTGAATCATTTTTACCATTATTAATTACTATCGTCATTACTATCGTGAAAATTTCCCACGGTATCGTTATCTCGCTTTCTTTTTTGCCATGGTTTCCGTCATATTTCATAAGTTTTCTTCTCTCTAATGTTGGTTTCGGTACTTTATGTGCAGGATAATCTTCGAATACCGTGGGGAAGACACTGTCCTTCAATTTCTTTATTTTCAGCCATGGGCGATAATCAGACTCAAGAAAATGCCGCCCACATACTTGAGAAGTTTTTGACTCAAAATTTGGTAAAAAATTGTGTCGAGAAATATTGTTAAGCCATTTCTGTCTTAATTCTGCATCACACGGGAATTCATGAAACGAAATGCCTTTTACTTTCCCGCTCTTACTCTTGCAGTATGGAACACAGCAGTATACCATCGTGGCTAACAATCACCTTCGACAATTAAAAGTATTACTTCTCTTCGACATGATTATCAGCTATCACAATACAGAATACTGATGCATGTTCTTGAGACTATACATACAGGCCGGACGTTTGTTTTAGACGAGTGAAAAATCTTAATGGAAGCCTGGAGGCGAGTTACTACAGTACCTGTGTTGATGTTATCAGCTGCCCCATGATGTCACGCTGCTACTGAAGTACAGTCACTGGCAAATATAATGGCGTTCAGTTCGTATTTAACATTTCACACAAAGCACAATCAATATACAAAGTAGTTTATAACTTTCTTCCAGATTGTTACTTAGAACACAATCACACACTAACGTCTATGGAATGGACAATCAATCATCCCCTATTTCTTCTACACCGGACATGCCTTCGTCTTCAGCGTCTTCTTTTGCCATGGGATCGTCCTCATTTTCGGTCTCGTCGTCACTACTTTCCAGTCCGTTATCTTGAATTATAATTCTCTCTATTCGATCTTCCACAATCACATCGTTTGCAAAATATTCCCGTTCAATATCTTCCACTTTAAGACATACCTTTTCCCATTCTGTTTGACCGATTTCTTCAAACCTCTGCCGGCACAACATTTCGACATCTTTTATTTTGAATGTCACATTTCTACTAGCAACCCATTGTTTGACGTCTGCCCAAATGAGCTCAATGGGATTTAGATCTGGGTGGTACGGTGGAAGTCTCAAGGCCTTGTGATTATTTTCAGCTAAAATTTGGTCAATTAAGTATGTTTTCTGTGCAGGCTTGTGAGCTAATATTAAATCATATAATTTAGTTTTAGTACAGTTTTCAGGAAATGGAATGGTGTATTTCGTTAACCAGGACTGCATATCTGTTTTCAAGGAATTGGAAGTTGGAGGTTTATCTAGTTGTGTATTGTGATAGGACGCATTGTCGACAATGAGGACAGAGTTAGGGGGTAAATTAGGAATTAACTTTGTTCGGAGCCACTTAACATAATTATCAATGTTCATTTCTTTATGAAAATCTCTAGTTTTCAAATGTGATCTGTAAATAAGAAGTGCATTAGGTACAAATCCAAACCTTCCGCCAGCATGGACAATAACAAGACGCTCACCTTTTGACACCGGAGCCATCAAACCTGAGCTACTGTCATCGGACCAACTTTTCAGGATGGTGTGGCTACTATGAATATATGTCTCATCCTCATAAACAATGGGTCGTTCTTCAGATCGGTATTGACGAAGACAAGTCAGGTATGTTTCACGAAGAGAACGAATGTTGTGTCTTTCAATAAGCACACGTCTGTTAGATCTTGTTTTCCTCCACCGGAAACCTAATTTTTTTATTATTGTCTTAAGACTAGTGGTTTTACCTTCGAAATTAATAGAATCTCTTAATTTCTGCAGCAGTCTTCTTATTGTTGGTGCAGCCTTTTCTTCCATGTAATAATTGTAAATAGTACGGCGAATGACACACTTGTCGAAATCATCGATATCTGTTATTCTTTTTGGGACATTATGTTCTTTTCCAGGGGTGCCGAAAGACGTTCCTTCATCTTCACGGACTTTCTTTTCCCGTAATACTCTGAAAACAGAAGTTTGCGATACGCCAGTAGCAGCAACTCTTTCTTGCACTTTTTTAACCTCTTTGTAGTACTGTGGTGAAAATCGGTCCTTTACGTTTGCTTCCTCCTTCATATAATCATGAACATTTGCGATGATCTCCCGACTTTGACTGTGAAGAGTCTTTCCTTTCAATTTTGAAATTATAGGCGGCATGTCAATAAGACTTATTACCGCATCACAATCGGTACCGTACCTGACATGTGCACTTCTCCGTCACACCACAATTATAATTACCGTAGAATAATAATAATAATAATAATAATAATAATAATAATAATAATAATAATCGTACCACAATCTGTAACTAAGTTATATCACGTTCACTTCCGCACCATACAATACTTCGATATTGACTGGACTGTACTCTGGTATCGTCATCTGCTCAAGTCTGGAATTCTATTACGTCAGACGGTGCGGTGGTGACAGTCGTGAAGTGAGAGGGTGACAGATTGACAGTGTGCAGGCTCACCGGCTGGATTCAAGGTCAAGGGCAATCGTCTAAAACAAACGTCCGGCCTATAACAAGATAATACGTCGGCACAACATAAGATAGGTATTTAAATTAAATAAACATACCTGTCTGTATATTCCATAGGCATGACAAAATTATGGAGTCGTAGTGAAAATGCTGTACCTACTGTAAGTAACACAAAATATCAACACTTAATGAACACCACTGCACTTCTCACATTACACAACTCAAGTGACAAATAACAAATGTGTTAGATATTAAAATTAGAGACGTAAGCGGAATATTGCGCGCTTGGATAAGCTCACAATCGGTTCAGCTTAGCAGCGCTCCTGTCGGCAAGATCGTCAAGCAGGCAATGTTCGCTGCTTAGCACACAACTCGCGCTGAATGGGAAGGCGTTAGAGCATAGCAGACGGCGATGGTCAAGTGGACGTCGACGAACCAGTAAAAACCAACGAGACCAAGCCCCTGTCCGACGAATAGATGGAGGCGATAAGCCGTTTCTTCGATAGTAGCGGCGCCACCAGCAACGACACCGCTGGAAGACAACCGGATAGGTGGCCCGGAAGAGGATTGCCGACCTGCTGGACCTGCTGTAAGAAAGGCCACCTGAGCAAGGACTGCGGTGATCGCCGCCGCCGAGGGTAACCGATGGGAAATCAGTCGTCTGAAAACCGCGCGGCCCAGGGAAACGAGTATTAGCCAGCCTTGGGGGGCAAAGGTTGGCTTGTGACAGTCGTCAAGCCCCGGCAGTCCATGTTCGTGTGACGAAGTTACGGAGGGACAATAGCAGCCTGATGGTCGACGGAGTCATCAACGGAGTGAGGTGGCCCATGCTAATCGACACGGGAGCGTCGAGGACCATCGTTAATCCCACCATGATCCCGAGGTGGAGAGTGCAACCCACACAAAGGAACCTCGACTAATAACCGCGACTGGAGAGACTGCACCGGTACATGGCGAAGCATCACTGGAGTTCGTCATTGGTCGACGGGCGGTAAAGCATCCAGTGCTTGTGGCTGACGTATCAAACGAAGTGATCATCGGACTGGACTTTCTGGACCAGAACGACATCATCTTGGACCTGAGTACCAACACTCTGCACTTCGGAGGTGAGGAACTTGCTTTGCAACCAGCACACGAGGACATCACCGTACGACGAGTAAGGCTGAGAGAGGACGTCATCCTTCCCGCCAGGACGGAGGTCTGCGCTGCCGTAATTGTCGACGGAACTGCTGAGGGAGTGGCGGCTGTCATCGAGCGAAAATATGAGGACATCCAGACAAAAGGATTGCTAATTGCCAAGACCCACATCAACATGACGTCTCGGCCGTACGTCCGCCTGTCCAACCTGAACGACTACGACATTACGGTTCACTGGGACACCAACCTAGGAGTCTGCGAGCCCGTTACCTGGATTGCCCGCATCACAGACACGACGGACGGACACCTGCAGGCGGACAACGGAAGAAGACGCGCCCTGCCAGAAGAACTACAGAAGCTGTACCAAGGATCCCAGGACAATTTAGACGAGGAGCAATCACGCCAACTTCAGGACCTGCTACGCGAATTCCAGGATGTCTTCTCCGTGGGGAGCAGACTTCGGTAGGACAAGCTTGGTCCAGCACAGAATCGACGTTGGGGGCAGCGCACCGATTAGGGCCCCATTCCGACGTGTCCCGCTCGCCAAGCAAGCTGAAGTCGACCGGATGGTAGAAGAGATGAAGGAGCAAGAAGTGATCGAGCCATCACAAAGTCCTTGGAGTTCTCCGGTCGTGCTAGTGAAGAAGAAGGACGGTTCCACCAGGTTCTGCATGGATTACAGGCGGGAGAACGACGTCACGAAGAAGGACAGCTACCCTCTACCCCGGAACGACGACACCCTGGGCACCATACCAGGGTCAAGATGGTTCTCCACCTTGGATTTGAAGAGTGGCTACTGGCAGGTGGAGGTCCACCCTAAGGACCGCGAGAAAACTGCGTTCTCTGTGGGCAGCGGGCTCTGGCAGTTCACCGTCATGCCATTCGGTCCGTGCAACGCCCCTGCGTCCTTCGAAAAGGCTAATGGAGTCCATTCTGAGGGGACTACACTGGAAGACCTGTCTGGTCTACCTAGATGACGTCATCGTTCTGGGGAGAAGCTTCGAGGAGCACTACAGCAACCTGAAGGAGATCTTGATGAAGCTACGGGCTGCCCAGCTGAAGTTGAGCCCCAAGAAGTGTCAGCTCTTCCAGAAGCAGGTACAGTACCTTGGGCATATCGTCTCCGAAGAGGGGGTGCGCACCGACCCAGAGAAGACCGCAGCTATGAGGGAGTGGCCAGTTCCTAAGGACAAGTCCCAACTACGAAGCTTCCTGGGACTCTGCACTTATTACCGTCGCTTCGTGAAAGGATTCGCCGACATCGCCAAACCTTTACATCGACTGACTGAGAAGGACCAACTCTTCACGTGGACAGCAGAATGCCACAGTGCCTTCGAACAACTCAAGCGGGCTCTGTGCACCGCGCCTATTCTGGCCTACCCCAGACCTGGAACAAGGTTCATCGTCGATACCGATGCCAGCGACTTTGGCATAGGGGGAATCCTGTCGCAAGTAGTGGACGGCGATGAGAGAGTAGTGGCCTACTTCAGCAAGGCCTTGTCAAAGCCAGAAAGGAACCACTGCGTCACCAGGAAGGAGCTGCTCGCCATCGTGAAGACCATTGAACACTTCCACAAGTACCTGTACGGGCAAGAATTTGTCATCAGGACCGGCCACGAATCCCTGCGGTGGCTCCTGAACTTCCAGCAGCCCGAGGGTCAACTCGCACGGTGGTTAGAGAGGCGTCAACAGTACAACTTCGAGATTCAGCACAGGAAAGGCCAACTGCATTCTAACGCCGACGCCCTGTCACGAAGACCGTGCCCCGAAGACTGCACCTTCTGTGCCCGAAGGGAGGAGAACACCGGGATACAGTGCCGAAGGACTACCGTGGAACTTCAAGGGAGCTGGAGCCGCGAATCTTTCTCGCGGGCCCAAGCAGAAGATGATGACCTGGGACTGATAGCCGAATGGAAGAGGGCCTGTGTCCCCAGACCCGGGTGGAACATTGTGAGTGACTGCAGGCCAAACTTTAAGTCCTACTGGGTGCAGTGGGACTCGCTGGTTGTGAGGGATGGCCTCATATGCCGTACCTGGGAGAGCACCGACGGGAAGACATCTCGGGAACAAGTCGTCGTTCCAAAGGCTATGACGGAGGAAGTCCTGAAGGAAGTCCATGGAGGATCATCTGGTGGACACCTAGGGATAAAGAAGACCCTGGAGAAGCTGAGAGAGCGGTTCTACTGGATCAGATGCCAAACTGACGTGGAGAACCACTGCGCGAGGTGCCACGATTGCGCAGCCAGCAAGGGCCCAGGACGAAGACGACGGGGTCCACTGAAGACCTACAACGTGGGCGGCAAAATGGAGAGAGTGGCCATCGATGTTGCAGGGCCATTCCCGTTAAGCGAGGCAGGGAACCGCTACATATTGGTCGTCAGCGACTACTTCACCAAATGGCCGGAGGCGTATGCGCTCCCTAACCAAGAGGCCGCGACGATCGCAGAGACCCTGGTGAAGGAATTCGTCAGCCGGTACGGAGTACCCCTGGAGCTGCACTCCGACCAAGGGAGGAACTTCGAGTCGCAGGTGTTCCAGAACCTATGCCAGCTGCTGGGAATCCGGAAGACAAGGACAACGCCCCTACACCCTCAGTCCGACGGGATGGTAGAGCGATTCAATCGCACCATCGAGAACCATCTCCGAGTAGTCGCCAGCGAGTACCAGAGGGATTCGGACAAACATGTTCCACTATTTCTCCTGGCCAACCCCGCCACCGTGCATGAAGCCACCGGGTGCACACCAGCCCGGGCCATGTTTGGGAGGGAGCTCCGTCTACCTGACGATCTTGCCTTCGGCCGACCTGGAAATGATCTGGTTCCGGTAAGCCAGTATTGTCAAGAACTGGTCGACCAACTGGAGGACGTGCACACGTTCGCGAGGAGGAAGCTGCGGATCGAGACCGACCGAATGAAGACCCGATACGACCAACAGACGGATGCTGGTCTGGCTCTTCAACCCATTACGGAAGAAAGGTCTGTCACCCAAACTACAGAAGTCCTGGGAGGGCCCGTACCGAGTCGTGACGGATCAACGATGTCGTCTACAGGATCCAGCGGAGCCCGAGGGCGAAGATGAAGATCGTACATCGAGATCGCCTGGCAGCCTACGGAGGGACACAGACGAACCAATGATTGATCGGGACGATCAGCCTTTTAGGAAGGGGGTGGTGTTACGGCTGTGAGTTTGTTTTGTCGCCTCGCCGCGTTGAGTCACGGCTGCCCCGGGCTGTGTGTGCTCTGCCTCAGTGTATTAGTGAAAGGGATGGTCCAGAATATTCGTGACCCAGCCAGTGAAGGAAATCTCGAGAAGCCGTGTGTCCTGGACGGTTCTAGAATTCATTGAGTCACCAGCCTGCTATATAAGCGGCCTCAAAAATGAGGGGACCGAGTTTTGAGGACAGTGTTTTTGAGCGAGTGTGATTTCACTGAGCGACAGAAGTGTGGTGACGAAATGCCGTGCGAGTTATGAAATCCAGTGACATTGTTTCCCCAGCTTGTGGACAGCGAAACAGCGTGTAGCAGGTTATCGTAAGTAACTGTAGTTTGTGTACATGAGGAAGAGGTGCAGGTAGCTTCTGTCAAGGTCACCGGACTCTTTAAGACGGTTTATCTTCTGTGGTTTGTTGACAAATGAAAGGGGCAAGAGCGCTCAAGGAAGAGACTTGAGGAAACTGGAGTAAGGTTCTAATTGCTTGTGTTTGCTGTTGAGTTGTGTATCTTTCTGGCCGCAATAAAGTTAATTATTTCTTTAAAGGAACAATCTGTGTTGTGCTTCAACCCACCGTAATCCAGTTAACAAAAGTGCCACTAGGGGGGGGGGGGCGGGGGGTGGCACGAACAATATATTGAAATTTCACGCAACCACCATCTTGTGGTAATGAAAATAATTGAATTAAATTAGATGCCAGTGGATTAAAATTTGCATATGCATTTACCGTACCAAGTTTCACTGGGTTCGGATGTTTAAATCGCGAGAAGCGTCCATTTAAATATTTACATTTCGCGATGCCGCCATGTTGGATTGTGCTCACCAGGTTATTGAAAGTCCCATAGGTGAACTTATTTTCATAGCCTCGATCAACCTTCAAAATTTCAGTCTGATTGCTGTCATAGAATAATAGATAGGCCCTATTTAGATCCGTCCAAATAATTCGGATTGATAGCCATGTTGGATTATTAGCTATAGTTACACTGATGAAAATGGAAATTGCAACACCATGAAGGCATTGGTCGTTTGTGTTGATTTTGAAGATATGGAACGATGCCATGTAGGTATGTAAACGATCAAAGTTTCTGATCCATTGGATTGTTGCTACAGGTCTCCCCACGTGATTGCTCGCGGAGGAATCAACTCCAGTATACGGACTCTGGTGTAGCGTAGTTGACCTGCAGTCTGTGCAGTGATGTGTTCCCCGTCAAACATGCCTCGACGACAGAGAACAGCACGCTATCAACAACTGTCTCCGTTTGAGAGGGCTCGGATAATTGGGCTGTGTGAGGCTGGATTATCGCTAAGGACTGTCGCTGCACGTGTTGGCCGACAGGCATCTACGGTACAACGTGTATGGCAGCAGTGGCCAAATGAAGCTACCCACACTCGTAGACCTGGCACAGGCCCAGCGCGACAGACAACTGTGAGAGAGGATCGCTGCACCATTTGGATGGCCCGGATGGAACTCCATGCAACAACAGTGCAAATTCGAGCAGCTGTACCATCCCACGTTACACAACAAACAGTTGGTAATCGCCTGCGTGCAGCTGGCTTACGATCCCGTGTCCCTGCAGAAGATGTTCCATTGACCCCACAACAGCGACGTGTAAGGCTGGCCTGGTGTCAAGAACGATCGACGTGGGTCGACGAATGGCATAGGGTCGTCTCTAGTGATGAATCGCGCTTCTGTCTTGCCCGCAGTGATCGCCGGAATCGTGTGCGCCGACGTACCGGGGAGAGGGGCCCCAGACCTTATTGTCGAGAGGCACACAGGGCCAACAACAAGCATTATGGTCTAGGGAGCTCTTGGCTTTAATGTGAAATCACAATTAGTGCTTGTTGAGGCCACTATGACTGCTCGACAGTACGTTGATAGAGTACTCAATCCAGTGGTTGTCCCTATGATGGCGAAAATTGCTAATAGTATGTTTCAGCAGGACAATGCCCGGGTTCACACTGCACGCATCTCCAGAGAAGCTCTCCACGACATCAAAACCTTAGAATGGCCAGCCAGATCCCCGGACCTCAGTCCTATTGAGCATGTGTGGGACATGATGGTTCGACAACTGGCCAACCGTCCTCAACCACCCACAACTCTGGAACAACTGACCTATGCAGTGCAGTAAGCATGGGCCACAATTCCTCAGGAAGCGTGCCAGGGCCTTGTTGATTTCATGTCTCACCGAATTCATCAATGTATTGCAGCTCGTGGTGGGTATATCCTGTATTGATTGTTGTCCAAACTTACGGTCAGAGGGACCTGAAAGTGTAATCATCGAATCACAACCGAACACCCGTCCTGCATGTTCAATTGCAGTAATGTAGCACCACTCCTTCTGGGTGTTGCAATTTCCATTTTCTTCGGTGTATGTACTACTAGCATTACCCGTCGCGGCTTCGCCCGCGAATATTCTAGTTGTAAAGTGTACACTCAGCAAAATCTCAATCATAAATGCTATGACTGATTTATCCTTGGTATGAATAATCAGACTTTATCAATTCAGCCACTGGTGCAGTGGTTAGGGGTTTGTAATTCCTTTATAGGTGTATCAGAGCGAAGTTAGTTTTCTGGGAATAACACAGACACTGTTAATTTAAGGGCCTTTAAATGTGGTTTTCGGAGACCATTTATAGTCGTGTAAAAAAGACCTTTCGTACCACACTCACACGTGAAAATTGCGTGAAAAAATTCTAGAGTGCCCCTTGACCCCCTTAAGCGCATTATATTGTTTGTATTGATGAATTTTAAAGCTTAATTTGGTTCAGTGATAACCTTATAACCATCGGGAAACTTTCACAGTAATGTAATAATTGGAATTGCATTGCGTCATGCCTCGCCGAATTCATCAATGTATTGCAGCTCGTGGTGGGTACATCACAGACACTGTTAATTTAAGGGCCTTTAAATGTGGTTTTCGGAGACCATTTATAGTCGGGTGAAAAAGACCTTTCGTACCACACTCACACGTGAAAATTGCGTGAAAAAATTCTAGAGTGCCCCTTGACCCCTTTAAGCGCATTTTATTGTATGTATTGAACCCTTTATCCACAGGCTGTATAAAGGATTCTAATAAATTATTCATCATCATATGATACATTTCTACAGACAGCAGATATGAGAGCCAGACGGAGTTGGGAAATGTTGAGAAATCAGTGGCAGAGAGAACACAATGGTTTAAGCTCCTGTGGTATTTTAGAAAGTAGCATAAAATTCATGACACATAGGACAGGTGCAACTTTTAGCGCGAAGATGGCTTGGGTACGCACAATATGGCTTGTTACTATGAGAGTTGGCGCCAAGAAGAAGATTGAATGCTACGATTTAATTGGCCAATTTTCATATTAACCACTCCCTGTGGCAGAAATACAAGTAAGAGCGCGCGAAGATCTACAAGAGTCTGAACCAATAATATCAAGACGCCCTGTTTAAGCGGCAACTCGGCGTTGTAACGCACCCTGGTGAATTAACGCGGGAGTTATCTACGGATTAATTCCACGATCGATTCGAGCTAGCTACAGCATAATCGTAACCTCCACATTGCTACGAACTCTATGATACCGATCGCATGCTAGTCTGAAAATTATTATGGAATATTTTTCCATAAATCCCCTTCCATGCCTACTCTAGCCAGTTTCATTTATAAATGGTCCAGGAAGCTTCGAGAGATGACTTTTATTTGATCATTTGAGGACGTAAGTCCTTTATTCAGGTGTCTGAGGACACGAGGCATACTCTGCATAATTTTTCATGTTTGTGAATATGGAACATTTTCGTCAAGTTATAAGTGTAACTTCAGTGATTTATTTGTAGTCCCAGTACTACCAGATAGGGGAGTTCATCGAAATAATTCACCAATAGACGGTCAAGGAATTTAGTAGTTGGTCGGTGAATTTAATAGGAAATATATCGTGTGTGTATCTGACAAGCTTTATTTTAATTCAGCACGAGATGACGTCTAGGAACGAGGGCGGATCTTGGAATCAGCAGGACATTTGCCAGAAGATGTCGATGGCGAGCTAAGCATTTTAAAGGAGTGATGGCTGCGGATGTTTTCCTGACGCTGTTCTATAGGAATGAGTACAAATGAATTTATTTATTTATTAAATCAGATATGGTTTTATGGGACGTATTTTTGTAGATATTTGTTTGCTTGTTTGGTAATGTGGATTCATAGTTCTTGTTTACTGACACATTAAGTATGGGACAAGCTGAGCGCTTCGTATTTTGTAAATATTGTGATTTTGTTTGGTTCACTATACGGGGCGATGCGCAGCTCGTGCTCGCATTCGCTTGCGTAAATCGCGGTCAAGCATTATAAATTCGGAAGTATGCCTTATAACAAAAATGGAACTGAATTAATGTTGAGATTGAAAAATAGAATTTGGAGGGTAAAGATTATTTGTGAGCAGAATTTATGACGGATCAGGATTATTTTGATAGTTGCTTTTCTAGCAGGTCTGTACGGGATGGCACTTTGCACCCGAGTTTTTGTTGTTTAATTGTTTAATGTGTCTATGGACGCAATGTAGGTTTATCTGTTTTGAGCCGACCCAGATGATATGTTTATGAGTGAGTCAGTCCAAGCTTTATGGTGTATAGTGTGATTTTATGATGTGTTAGCGGGAATATATCATTGAGATTATTCTGACTTGCTGCATATCAGCCCAGTTCATAACCTCGCGAGGCTGAGCTTGTGGTATATATTTGTGTTCTTGCCATCCAAGGGGATGAGTGAGATATGTCGTTTCGCGTTTCCAGATGGATAACGGGATCAGTATAATTAGCACCAAGCTTGAAGTACTGAGAGAGAGTCGAGGCAGCGATGACTCATACAAGGAGGGGAGCGCTCAAATCAGATAACAACTGTGGTCATTAGTAGAAGGCCAGGTTCCTGTATTTCAATATAAGATGTTATTTAAATTCTCAAAACCCTGATCGGTTATAAAGAGATTTGATTGATTAAATGGGTGCAGTCCATGTTTTAAGGTATATTCCGAAACATCTGTTTGTCTGGCGTTTTATAAAATGTTAATATAGTTTCCAGCCATTAGGCTTGTATTTTGTTGTTGTTGCTTGAATTCCTGTGTGTTTATTTTACGCGTTCAATGACCCCGTGTGGCATTAGGATGTGCGAGGCTGTGTTCCCAAATTTGTGATGCGAGCTTTTTGGCCTATTTTCGGCATGCTCTTTTTATTTTGTGTGCTCTGGCACCGGCTAGAATCTCAGGGAGGTTCTTCATGTCTTTGTATTATTAGATCTTGCATGTGTCAGTAGTAATTATAGTGTGTTAATTAAGGGTGGGTCCCATAGCCGTAGTGTGATTTAACAGATGCGACTCCGTGAGCAACATGACTGTTTCAGTTGTAAACGGACTCGCATCAGTACTCATTTTCTTATTAAAAAGCAGTACACCACGCATTATATAACTTCTTGACCAGGAAAAATGGACTTGCATCCATATGTTGTGACGAGCGAGTTCTTACCGCTCAATTTTACGTTATGATTAATCATTTTGAGTGAAGCTGTATTCACATTGTTTTGTTGTGTGGAGCGAGCCTTACCGCTCAGTAATATATTTATTTCTTATGGGAGTGAAAGTCGGGGAGGACTTCCTTTTATTATTATTATTATTATTATGCACATAATTTTCAGTCATTAAATACTTTTTATTCTACTTGTTATTCATTTTATTTCTAGTATAGCCTCTGTTATGGACCTTTTTATTCATTAGAGCATATTGTTTTTGCGAACTTTGCTTTGAAAAACATCCAGAACTGAGCACGACCCCGTATAAAGACTCTTTCCCGACAAAGCCATAATGCAAGAAGGATACGAAACATATAATCTTGATAAAACAATGCTTTATTGAAGGGTGCAGTATTGATTAATTTTACAGCTTAATTTTGTTCAGTGATAACCTTATAACCATATGAGAGATTCTGTTACCATGGTTACCGTGTTGCAGTCTTTTATTTTGTTCATCTATATAAAATAAAGTCATGTTAGTTACACTATTTATAAATTTCATACTTCCATTTCAAATAAAAAGAGAACGCTAAGAAATAGCAAACGTTTGATGCATACACGAGATTTAACATTTAATTTTCTATCCAGAAGGTCCCTATCACTTTTCGTAACGGTTAGCGAGTAAAACCTCAATTTGTGCAATAAAACACGGTCTACACCGAGCGGTGCAGTATATCTCTACGTACATAAAAATTAAAGTTTGTATGTTTTTTTCGCAATTTCTACGGAAATTTCAGTTATTTACGCGTTTCAGACTGTTTTATTATGGATGCGCGCGAAAATAATTTTTGGTCTGTCTGTCTGTTTGTTTTTCTGTGGACAACTTTGTTCCCTTATAACTCGAGAACGGCTGGGTGTATCAACGTAAAATTTGGTACAGATATCCATCAGAGGCACGACACTAATCATTGATGGAACCCTTCTCCGTACCTCTCATAAAAGAGGGCCTACCCCCTTAAAATACATGCTGAAATAGGAGTAGAAGGACGAGACAAAGATCATTTTCATCCCCTCAATGTGAGAGACAAAACTCGGGGGCCCTAAAGGGTCCCCGAAATCCACATTTTAAGGCCCTAAAACCAACCATTTTTGAGATATTCCCAGAAAACTAATTTCATTTAATAAACTAATGAACGAATACAAGCCGGTAACCATGGCAACAGATTCTCAGAGGTCCATCTATTGCTGTAAGACGCAATGCAATTCCATTAATTACATTGGTGTGAAAGTTTGCAAACGGCTAGAAGGTTATCACGGAACCAAATTAAGCTGTAAAATTCATCAATACGTATAATGCGCTTAAGGGGGTCAAGGGGTACAATAGAATTTTTTCACGCAATTTACACCTGCGGGTGTGGTACGGCAGGTCTATTATATTCCTATCCCTATGTTATATTATTATTATTAGTATTATATTATGGCGTACAACGAGGAGACAAAGCCCCTCGGTGCCAGAAACAAAACTTGGGGGCCTCGAAAACTACATTATAAGGCTCTAAAACCAACAGTATCTGAAATATTCCCAGAAAACTAATTTAATTTAATTTAATTTAACAAACTAAAGAAGGAATGGAAATCGGTAACCATGACAACATTATCTCAAGGGGTGGCATCCAACTTTCCATCTATTTCTGTAAGAAGCAATATCACTCCCTTTATACCTTGCCACGGTGGGTGAGTGGATAGCGTGTCGTTCTACTAACCCCAAGATTGCAGGTTCACTCCTGGCCGTGGTACAGGCCGGACGTTTGTTTTAGAAGAGTGAAAAATCTTAATGGAAGCCTGGAGGCGAGTTACTACAGTACCTGTGTTGTTATCAGCTGCTCCAAGCGCTCCGATGATTGATAAAGCTGTTTCACACTATTGCTGAAGTATAGTCACTGGCAAATATAATGACGTTCTGTTCGTAACTACGTAACGTGTACTTCCGTGCCACACAATATTTCGACGTGGACTGTACTGTCTGCTCAAGTCTGGAATTCCATTACATCAGATCGGTGGTGACAAATGTGAAGTGATAGGCTGAGAGAGTGACTGTGTACAGGCTCACCCGCAGGCTTGAAGGTCAAGGGCAATCGTCTAAAACAAACGTCCGGCCTGTACGTGATTTTTGAAAGGCGGCAAAATTACGACCCGCATGTCATACGATGTTGGCATGTCAAAGAACCCATTTGAATTCAGTAGGCCGTGTTCATAATGGCAAAATTAACCTCAGGAGTTTCCACCAACACAAAGTTCCTCATTTCTCTACTAGAAAGCGCTATAGTGTTCAAGGAGCTTAGATATCTACCCTCCTTGACTTTCATAGTGATTCAAGGAACAACGAAATTTCGACATGCAAGCTACCCTTTGGGTGTCAAATTACGAAGCTTGCACCCGGCATCCGAGGCCATACGATATTATTACTAGGCTACTCCATTTATTACATTTCTGTGAAAGTTTGCAAATGGCTTTAAGGTTATCACGGAACCAATGTAGACTGTATAATTCGTCAATGCAATTAAGGGGGTCAAGGGGTAACCTAGAATTTTTTCATGCAATTTCACGTGCGACATATAGTACAGAAAGTCTATTATATCTACAAACAGAAACATTATTTTCAAAAATTCCTGAATTGAATCAGCATTTTTTGCGGCTTTTAGGAATTTGGGCCATTTGAGGCTAAAGAATCTGAATTTTCATGCACCACAAGCCTTTATAATTTATGAAAGAGGGACATTTTTTATGTGAAGTTTATTGCGTTTCGTCTACAAGGCTTTCAATTCTATTTCACGTCAGGAAGTACACGTTGGGTGAATTTAGTTTGAGAGCATATTTTAACTATTATTTTTTTTGTCGACATACGGGTTCATCGTAAGGATGATTTTGTTTGATAAGTATGGTAGATATACGCATATACGGATATCTGGGTGATATGTTGTAGACAATACAATTGTCTGTCTGTCTCTCTTTCTGAGTATATTTATGCACGCCTATAAATCGTCTTCTGATGCTTGGTGCATCGTAAAATTAGGTATGGTAAACATGAGTCAATACACCAATCATTTATAAAACTCCTCACCGTACTTTTCATACAGTAGAAGGGTGGATATAGGGAAAAACTTCTCAAAATACATGCTAAAATAGGCGAAATATAAAAATTATCCTAGAAGGACGATCAAGGCATATAGCCTATTGCGCTTCTCATTGTGAGACACAAAATTCGCGAGTCTATAAGGGGTCTCCGAAAACCACATTTTAAGGCCCTTAAATTAACAGTGTGTGTGATATTCCCAGAAAACTAACTTCGTTCTGATAAACTTATGAAGGAATGACATGCCGCTAACCATTGCAACAGTAGCTCAATTGATAATGTCTGGTGTTAATATATAACACCCTTCGAAGAACGGGTACTTCTGCTAGTATATATATAAAAGGATGTTCGTCTGTTCGTCTTTTATGCGTTCATTAACCATTCATCCGTTTGCGATTAAATTTTGTTGAGTTGTTGTGAACACTTCCGGGATGGTTATAGGTGGGCTTGCCATACGTCCCGGTTTGACCGGGACAGTCCCGGTATTTTGTTCTTGTCCCGGTGTCCCGCGCGGTTTTATCAATGTCCCGGAAAACTGCTGTAAGATGTATAAATTAATGAATTTATGTGTTTAAGAATCTTTTATGAATCGGTTACTCTGAATTAATGAGCGAGTCCACTGCAAGAGCATTGATTGTATGTAAAATCAACTTTGGCCTTTCTTGCTATGATTTTTATGAAAAGTTCAACCTTAAGAAAGACATTTTGAAAATGTACATTCAAGTCAAAAATATGAGTGGTTTGAAAGCAAAGATTAACATTGTTAACTCATTAATGAATTTTTTTTTTTTAGTTTGACAAAGAAAGTTTTTTGTTTTGTTTTTGTAGTTAGACGAAAAGTTGTAGTTTTTCAAAAAATAAGAAGACTTAGTAAATTGTAAGTATTTTAAATTGTATTTTATTAACACTTCTTTCTAGATGGTAGACCAGAAAGAAATTATCATTAAAAACGAAAAATTATATATTTTTATGTAGCAAAAATTCCTTTTTATTTTTAAAAGATGTGTAGAACTAACGATTTAGGATGCCAGATTCCCCCCTCCCGTCACTTGCGGGGCTTAAAAAAAGGATTAAACCGCCCGGTAAGGCCATCCCATATTAATGTGTCCCGGTTTCACTCACCAAAAATATGGCAAGTCTAGTTATAGGTATAGTTAATCCAATTTTCAATAGAGAGCGTGCGAGTAGATTAAACAAATGAGTGTTGGCGATGCGTTCATATAGCTTACAATTCATCCGATTGCGACCAAATTTTGGTGGGTTGTTTAGCACACTTCCGGGATGGTTACAAGCATTATTAATCCAATTTACAATAGATAGCGCGCCAGTTGTTTAAACAAATGTGTGTTGGCGATGCGTTCATATACAATTCATCCGATTGCGACCAAATTTTGGTGGGTTGTTGTGCACACTCCCGGGAAAGTTATAGGCATAATAAATCCAATTTACAGTGGATAGCGCGCGAGTAGATTCGATAAAATGGCGGGCGATTCTTTTCAACAAAGACCCACATGCGTTCATAAACCAGTCATCCCATTGCGATGAAACCTGGGTGAGATGTTGTGTACACTTCAAGGAAAGTTTTTGGCGTAGTAAATTCACTTAAAATAGGTAGCGCACGAGTAGATTCAACAAATGAGAGACGACGCACGAAGCGTTTCAACAAAGTCCCGTATGCGTTCATATACCATTCGTCCGATAGCGATGAAACTTGGGTGAGAGGTTGTGTACACACCAGGCAAGGATTCTGGTTTAGTAAATCCATGTTACAATAGGTAGCGCACGAGCAGATTCAACAAATGAGCGACCACGCACGAAGCGTTTCAATCAAGTCCCGTATGCGTTCATATACTATTCGTCCGATAGCGATGAAACTTGGGTGAGATGTTGTGTACACTTCAGGGAAGGTTTCTGGCGTAGTAAATCCACTTTTCAATATGTATCGCACAAGTACAGTAGATTAAACAAATGAGCGACGACGCGCGAAGTGTTTCAACAAAGTCCCATATGCGTTCATATACCAATCGTCCGATAGCGATGAAACTTGGGTGAGTTATTGTGTACACTCCAGGGAAGGTTTCAGGCTTAGTAAATCCATTTTACAATAGGTGGCGTACGAGTATATTCAACAAATGGATGACGGTGCTCGAATCGTTTCAACAAAGACCCGTATGGGTTCATATACCATTCATTTCATTGCGATAAAACTTTGGTGAGTTGTTGAGCACGCTCCCATGAATGTTTCTGAGATAGTAAATCAATTTTATAATAGTTTAGAGGTGGTTAAAGTAAGAAGAAAAAAATATTGGGAATCCAAAATCAGTTCAACAAACGAAGTCACATCGCCAAGACTTTCTTTGATTGGCGTTACAACGCATGCCGGGTACTGCTAGTTGTAAATATACATGTTTTAAGGTATTTATTTAATTGTGAGGCATTTAAAGAGTAAGTGATTGCGTTTCGGTTACGCATTGGGCTATGCTGAACCTATAGGTACCCCATATGTGTAGGTTGGTGTTAATGGGACCTTATTTTCGGTACAAAACTGGAATGGGACCTTAGCAGAATAATATTGGGAGGGATTACAGTAGATGTATATTATTGCGGAGGTTCATTATTCAAACTTTGACTTCGATCGCATGATTAAGACACAAGAAATAGAAACTTAATTTTAAAATTTCGCACAGCCGCCATCTTGAGGTAATGTAGCCTACACAACTGAACTAAATTAGATGTCAGTGCATACAATGTGTATAAACATTCTCTGTACCAAGTTTCACTGCGCTCTGATGATTAAATCACGAGAGGAGTCTATTTAAATGATTCAACTTCGCTTGGCTGTCATGTTTGTTTTGTAGTTAACAGGTTTTATAATGTCTCATGTGGACATGGATGTGATGAACAGGTTTTAGCACTAGTTACCCATATTGAAAATGGCTCTGAGAACAAAATGGTAAGCACGGGTGTCTTCTTAGATCTGACAGCTGCATATGACACCGTGTGGCAAGATAAGCCCCTTCTTAAATTTATCAGTATCATCCCTTGCCTGAAACTCACCACATTACTCAGTAACATGCTGAGTATTAGGTACTTTCAGATATTTTCAGAAGACTCCAGGAGTAAAGTACATAGGATAAATGGTGGACTCCCTCAGGGCTCTGTATTGGCCCCTCTACTATTCAACCTGTACTCATATGATCTCCCAGCAACGAAATCAAAAAAAAATTATCTATGCAGATGACATTGCATTGGTCGCCCAACACCAATGCTTCGATGAGCCTGAGTCGATGCTTACATCAGACTTAAAGACCATAGACAGCTACTTTCGTCAGAACAACCTTAGACCAAATCCTCAGAAAACTGTTGTGTCTACCTTCCACTTGCGGAATAGAAGTTCTGGGTACAAACCAACCATACCATTCAGAGGAGAGAATCTACAATACTGTAGTAACCCAAAATACATGGGAGTCACCCTGGGCAGGTCGTTGACTTACAAGAATCACCTCTGCAATGTGTCAGCCAAGATCAAGACCAGGAATAACATCCTTCAAAAGCTGGCGGGTACATCCTGGGGTGCTAATGCTCAAGTCCTGAGATCCACTGCTCTTGCACTTTCTTATTCCGTCGCTGAATATTGCTGCTCAACTTGGCTTAACAGTGCTCACATTGGACTAGTAGACACCCAGCTGGACCAGGCAATGCGTAACATTACAGGATGCATCCGACCTACTAATACACACTGGCTTCCCACCCTAAGCCACATACCACCTCCATCCCTAAGACGATCACAGTCACTGCTTAACTTATGGAAGAAAATAGAAAACAATCCTCACCTCCCTATTCATTCTGATATAGCAGCTTCTCCAACCAAACGACTGAAATCCAGACACCCTTCTTGGCGTACTGCAATGAATCTACAGGACACCTCCTTTAATATATCGGACGCATGGAAAGAGCAATGGCATCTGCAATCCTCGTTACCAAATCATCACATCATCAAGAACCCCTGTAAGTGCCCTGATGGATTTTCCCTTCCCAGACGACAGTGGAGGACGCTAAACCGTATTAGGACCGGCCAAGGTAGATGTGGAGCCACTCTCTTCAAATGGGGATGGAAGGCATCACCTCAATGTAACTGCGGAGAAGAGGAACAGACAGTGGACCACATTACATTCGAGTGTCCTTTACGTGCATACAGAGGCTCTATAGAAGACTTACATTGTGTCTCAAGTGAAGCACTTCTCAGGCTCTCAACTTTAAACATGGAACTTTAGTTATGAACTTGAGATGGCAGTTGTACTGTATATAGTGTACATAATATTGTATATAATATTGTATTCATCATACGCTAAATAAATAAATAAATGTCTCAGAGGTGTACTTATAGTAGTGTCCTTAATCACCGTACAAGATTTCAGTAAAAGTTTTAGAGATATAGAATGCCGGAGAAATATTTCGCACTGCTGCCATGTTGGATTGGTAAGACGTAATAAAATTTGAAGCTTACGGTCGGGGTCGGCCAAAACAGTACTATGACCTTACTGAGTTTCATTGAAATCGCTCTAGAGGTTTAGATTTTATTAGGGAACACACACACACACACACAAAAGGTGATATCATAAGCCTATATTTTTAGCCTATTTTCATTTTATGAAAAAATAGGCTTATGAGATCACCTTTTGTCCGTGTGTGTATGTGTGTGTGATGGTGTGTGTGCGTGTGTGTGCCCCCCTAATAACTTCTAAATGGCTGCAGCGATTTCAATGAAACTCGGTAAGATCATAGCACCATTCTGGCCGACCCCGACTGTGCCCTTCAAATTTTATTGTCTCTCACCAATCCAACATGGCAGCTGTGCAAATTATTTCACCAGCATTCAGTATCTCCGAAACTATTACCGATATCACCCTGGAATTGTGTACGGTGATAAAGGGCACTACTAGAAGTTCACCTATGAGACTTTCAAAAACCTGGTAACTACAAAACCAACTTGGCGGTCAAGCGAATTTGAGACATTTATGTAGACTTTTCTCGCGATTTAACCATCCAAACGTAATGAAAGTTGGTACAGCAAATGTTTATACACATTTTAATGCACTGGCGCTAAATTAGTTCAATTGTATACATAACCTCAAAATGGCGGCTGTGCGAAATATTTCACTGGCATTCTATATCTCCGAAACTTTTACAGATATCACCCTGAAACTTTGTACGGTGATGAAGGGCACTGGTACAAGTTAATCTATGTAACTTTCATAGATCTGTAAAGGACAAAACAAACATGGCGGCCAAGCGAATTTCTAACATTTTAATAGATTTTTCTCGAGATTTAACTCTCTGAGCGCAGTGAAATGTGGTACAGTTAATGATTATACATATTGTAATACACTGGCATCTAATTTAGTTCAATTGTTTACATAACCTCAAGATGGCGGCAGTGCGAAATTTTAAATTTAAGTTTTTATTTCTTGTGTCGTATTCATGCGATCATAGTGAAAGTTTGAATAATGAAGCTACGCAATAATTGTCATTTAATGATACATAACTCCATGACATATACATACATCAATCCAAAATGGCGAGCATCCGAAATTTTTAGTCAGTTCTCAATATCTACGAATCTTTTACAGCAATCAAACTGATTTATTTTATCTTCATAGAAGCTATGAACATAAGTTCACCTATAGGACTTCCAGTAACCTGGTGATCACAAATCCAACATGGCGGTGACGCGAATTATAAATATTTAAATGGACGTTTCTTGCGATTTAACAATCCGAATGCAGTGAAACTTTGCACGTTAAATGCTTATACAAATGTTAATCCACTGGCATTTAATTTATTTCAATTGTTTACATAACCACAAGATGGCAGCTGTGCGAAATTTTAAAATCTCGTTTTTACTTCTTGTGTTCTAATCATGCGATTGAAGTTTGAATACCACACGTACATATTAATCTTCATGTAATAGTACATAAATCAAAATCGAACCTGGCGACCATCTGAAATATTTAGACGGTTCTCAATATCTACGAATCTATCACAACCTTCAAACTGAAATTTTGTATGTAGATAGAGGCAATTAACATGAGTAGGATATATGAAAATAGGCTGTATAGTTATTCACGGAACTACTTGTTCATAAATGAAAATAGGCTCAGCGATATCCGCTTTATAAATGAGAGTGGGTTAGGGCCAGTAATCTAAATTTTCCAGTATAAATCGACGTAACGACTTGTTCGTTTTTGAATGATAATTTTTCCCCGTAATTTTTGTTTATTTTTATAATTTTTATTTTTATTAATTTTTTTGTTAATGTTTTATTAATTTTTGGTCATTTTAAATTTAGGTGTCCACGTCAAAATTTTAAATTCAATTCCTAATTTGTATTCTTTAATCTGTGTTAAGAGGGGCAGATGACCTCGTAGTTCCGTCCCTTAAAACAACAATAACTAACTAACTAACTAATGAGTATAATATACTCGTAAATTGGAGTTACACTGGAGATTAATCAAGATGGAGGTTTTGATTATTCCAATTCAGTGGTACATTTTTTCACACACAGGATCGGTCATCGTAGCAAGTTTGCGGCATTCCTTGTGGGCGAGATTGAGTCAAGCTGGTTGAGCCGTCTTTAATCAGGTCCAAATCAGGGACAAGACACTTTCATCACAGGGAGCTCACCCCTCCGATCAAGTAAATTAAGTAGAATATCGCTTGGGGTTGAAGTGACGTGCGCAGTCAGGAAGGGCGGGGTTGGACGGCGGGTGGTCGCTGCGCGGCGATTTCATTACACACAAGAAGTGTAGGGGAGGAAACAGCAATTACATGGCCAGGCATTTCCGTATCCGGGCCGCCGTGAATCATACCTGTACCAATAATGAAATATTGTATCACTAGTGACGCGGAAAATACTCAAACGTACTGTATGCGTTCATTTAAACGTCTATATGGCCAAACATACGATAATTCTAAACAGTTGCCAATAAATATGCAATAAAATCCCAACATACGCTACATTTAAATATGACAAAATATCCAACATATGCAATTAAATATGCAATGAAATTCCGAAAATATTCAATTAAATATACAATTAAATTCCCAACATATGCGTTTGAATATGCAATAAAATTCCCAACCAACATATGCATTTAAATATGCAATAAAACTCCCAACATACGGTATGCAATTAAATATGCAATAAAATTCCCAACATATGCAATCAGATATGGAATTAAAATGTCAACATATGCAATTCAATATGCAATAAAATTCTCAACATATGCATTTACATAAAATTAACTACAGATACATTAGAATAAATATGAATAAAATTCCCAACATTTGCATTTAAATATGCAAAAATATGGGTGGGAAGCAGGGGCAGCTCCTGACTGAAGTTTTAGGGTGGGCTAGATGAATATTGTTGTTTCATGTATTGTTTTATGTTAGTCATTTATTGTTGCCAATATTGTCATTATAATCATACCACACAACACAACATTTGAAACATGTTTTAATAAAATAATTGTTTATGCACTAAAAACTGTACTCACATAGCTCCTCTCCTGTGGTTGGATGAAACAAAAGTATTCATCAGCTTGGTTGATGAGGTCCTAATGTTATAATTTCTAACTTTGTGTTCAGAGAAGAAAACGGATTTGTTGATAAACATTCCACATCATTCATTTTCCTATGTCCCACACAATCAGCATATTAAATAACTACGTACCGTACCACAAAAGTTAAAAGCACATTAATTTATAGACATTAACTTCTTTCACAAACTTACTAACACAGTTGTACTGTACTTGGAACACCAGACAACTGGAAATGTATAAATATATTTTTGTGAGAAATCGCCAAGTTCTGAACAATGGCTTATGGTGTTTGAAGCCATTTTTCAGTGTTGTCATAGTAAAAAAGTTTGATGCTTTGCAGTCGGTCAACACGTTGTACCCAAATGAGATGGGTTATTCCCTAATACTGAAAGAAAAATTTCATGAGACCAGTTTCGATCGTCAAGTGATCATCTTCAGATCCATTACACTAAGGCTATAAAATCTATGTCTGAAATTATGGGTGAAAATATTTACAATATATACACTTATTTAGTTGAAGTAGTGCCTGTTTAAGGGCGCTGGGTGAACCCATCTCTGGTAATCTGATTTGACTTTCAAACAGAGGCAAAAGCAGGAAGTAAATTGGAGAGATCTTCTATTTCGCTCTAACACAGCGTTAAGGGCCAATTATCCAGGAAAGGAACATCCTTTCATAGCACAGAAAAATTCGCTTGCAAGACAGTCCTATGTGCACTGATTTCTCACCCAGACCTTCACCAAATATACAGTACATGGAAGGTTCTATAAAGCGGCCCTCATTATTACAATACAGTAAGCTTACACCATACTAGACAGTCAGGAACTTAAGCTAGGGATGAGTTATGCATACTGAATTCTTTTAGAGATTCCCGAAAGGAAAAACACTTATTTTAAGTACAATATTTGCAGTTTAATGTAATTTTTAAAGACATTAATTAAACAAATTTTCAGGTGGACGGGATTCGATTCCCGTTCAATGCATGTGAGATTTTCGAAGTGAAATGCCATGTCCTGTGGTTCGGATTTCACGTAAAAAGGAGGTCCCGTGACTCATAATCACAAGATTCACGGTCACGCAACACTACAATCTACCTACCTACCTACCTTCCCAACGGCCCTTAATGACGTACTGCCCTTGGCGGGAAGTAACATTATTTTACTACTAGGAAGAAATAGTACGTCAATTACAGGAGGTGTCTCATAAGTAATGTGGTTTTTACAGAGAAATTTATTTGGAAAGATTTCTGACATTAAATTTAACTATTCTTCAAAGTGGAGACCATCATATTCTATGGTCTTGAGCCATCTCTCAGCGAGGTTTCTTATCCCACGACGGTACCAGTCTCGTGGTTTTGATGAGAAGAATTCAGTGAGACTCACTTCAACAGCTTCAATATACTCAAGTTTCTTTCATGCCGTGTCCGGAATATAATTTGATGGGTGGGGGTGTAGCGGATTTCCTTATAGGAATAGACTACCGTATGTGGTGAGTAGTTCTAGGACCTCGCACTCGAGGGGTAAAAAATCAGACTATTTGGGATATATGTATCCCGTGTGTCCTCTCCTGGTTACTATAGACGTTTATTAGTACCACTACTCGAACAACTAGGCTACAATACTTGATCTGTTGTCAGCCATTGCAGCCATTAATATTGCACTCTCTTTGAACAAACGAATAGCGTGATTCGCATCGCCATACTGTAGAGATTAAAACCGTAAGGTAAATGCTTCTATGGACTATCACAATTGAGTACATAAGTCTACATTCAATTTTGTATTTTATCATTTTGAATATTTTTATTTTTTTATTGTTATAATTAATTATTTTTTTAATTCTTATTTGCTCTTCTTGGTTCGTTGGACCACGTGGTTCCTTACTCTGGCGAACTTTCTTCTTAGCCCAGTAATCCGTATGTTTAGCCTACTTTTCACATTTTGCAACAAGTAGTTCCGTGAAGAACTATACAGCCTATTTTCATATATCCTGCTCATGTTAATTGTCTCTATCATCATACAAAATTTCAGTTTAATTGCTGTAACAGATTCGTAGATATTGAGAACCGTCTAAATATTTCATATGGTCGACAGGATGGATTTTTATTTTTGTACTATTACATTAAGATTATTGTGTACGTGTGGTATTCAAACTTCAATCGCATGATTAGAACACAAGAAGTAAAAACGAGATTTTAAAAGTTCGCACACCAGCCATCTTGTGATTATGCAAACAATTGAAATAAATTAGATGCCGGTGGATCAACATTTGTATAAGCATTTAACGTGCAACGTTTCACGGCACTCGGATAGTTAATTCGCGAGAAACGTCCATTTAAATATTTATACTTCGCGTCGCCGCCATGCTGGATTTGTGCTCACCAGGTTACTGAAAGTCCTATAGGTGAACATATGTTCATAGTCTCTATGAACATTAAAAAAAATCAGTTCGGTTGTTGTTAAAGATTCATAGATATTGAGAACCGTCTAAATATTTCGGAAGCTCGCCATTAAGGATTCTTATAGGTATAGGCCATAGAGTTATGTACCATTCAAGGACAATTATTGCCTAGCTTCATTATTCAAACTTTCACTTCGATCGCATGATTACGACACAAGAATAAAAACTTAATTTTAAAATTTCGCACAGCCGCCATCTTGAGGTTATGTAAACAATTGAATTAAATTAGATGGCAGTGCAATACAATCTGCAAAATCATTTACTGTACCACATTTCACTGCGCTCAGAGAGTTAAATCACGAGAAAAGTCTATTAAAATATTTCAAATTCGCTTGGTCGCCATGTTCGTTTTGTACTTTACAGGTTTATGAAACATACATAGGTAAACTTGTATCAGTACCCCTTATCACCGTACAAAATTGCATGATGATATCTGTAATAGTTTCGTAGATATAGAATGTCAGTGAAATACTTCGCACAGCCGCCATATTGAGGTTATGTAAACAATTGAACTAAATTAGACTCCAGTGCATTACAATGTGTATAAACATTTACTGTACCAAGTTTTATTACGTTTGGATAGTCAAATCGTGAGAAATGTCCATTTAAAAGTCTCAATTTCGCTTGACCGACATGTTGGTTTTATAGTCACCAGGTATTTGAAAGTCTCATAGGTGAACTTCTAGGAGTGCCCTTTATCACCGTACACAATTTCAGGGCGATATCGGTAATAGTTTCGGAGATATTGAATGCTAGTGAAATATTTCGCACATCCGCCATGTTGGATTGGTGAGACGTAACAAAATTTGAAGAGCACGGTCGAGGTCGCCGGGAATAGTGCTATGAACTTACCGAGTTTCATTGAAATCGCTCCAGCCGTTTAGATTTTATTAGGGGGGGACACACACACACACACCTCACACACACACACACGCACGCACACACACACGGACAAAAGGTGATCTCATAAGCCTATTTTTTCAAAATTGAAAATATGCTAAAAATGAAAAAAAGTAGACTTATGAGATCGATCCGGGCAAAGTGTGTCTGTCTGGCTGTGTGTGTGTGTGTGTCCCTATCAACTCCTAAACGGCTGCAGCAATCGAAACAAAATTTGGTGGGAATATCTCAATGCCGCATTTGAAAATGAAGTCAGTGCTACCAACTGCTGAAAAATCGCAATTGAAATTTGAGCTCCATGTTCGCTATCTTGGAAGGTATGAATGGGAGCTATTTCAAACTTGGCACACGTATAGAAAATTATATTTCAGTTTAATTTCTAGGAGGCCATACATGGCAATGTTGCCAAAATGATTATAAGCCTGTTGGTAAGTCCAATTTTTAAATGCATATAACTTCTACACTATCAATTGGAATTCAACCAAATTTCGTATGTGTTATGTGTGCATAAACTTATATGACTGAGCGTAATCTTAGGAGCCACTAGGGCTGCCAACTGTTAATAAATGTTCTCAATTTCTTTTATTCAAATATCAATATATCAGAAAGTATGCAAGCCGACAGTTTTAAACTATACACACGTATAATACCTGACATTCTATAGCCTATTAATTTGGAGTAACTTATATACTGTTAGGGGTTGGGGTTTATTTGGTGCCCTAACTGTGAGTGTTAATAATGGGGTAAGTGTTGAAATTAAACTAACGGCTTAATCAATTATTGGGGGGGGGGGGGGGGGACTGAGCTCTCTGGTTGTTAATTGTTAATGAATCCGGTTTTCTAAATAAATGTAGTAGCTAGTGAAGAGCAGCAGTGCAGGCTGGATAGAGAAATGCTGACCAGCCGACCTTGTCAGTGTACGTGAGGAGAACCTTGCTTGCGATGTTATGGCGGCAAGCAGCTTGTCAATAAACTTGACTTAGCAGAATCGGAAGGTTGATTAATAAGCGGTAAATTGTGATAGGCGTTTAATAAAGTAGACAGAAAGCAATTGCAATAAAATGTGGAAGGTTTAATTATGTGACTGTAAAGAGGTGAGCAAGCTTCACTAATTATGTTTGGTGAAGTGCAGCGTACAATAAATGGTGAAGATGATTACAAAGTTCTGAAGGTGTGGTCTATGGAAAGAAAATAGTTACGGGATTACCCTTGCACACACTAACCTGGATCAGTTGGTCGACGCCTGGAGCCTCTGGCTGGCACGTGGGCTAGTAGTTCTGTTGACAGACCCCCGTCTTTTGGGGTAAATGACTATTGATACAAAATGCTCTTGCTGAGTAAGAGCGTTGACAAATAGTTGCTCTACTTAGCATTTGCTGCTTGTGTTTTGGTAGTGTGGCAATGATGTAGCAAGGCTTGCTACTGCTCGAGTCTAAGCTGCGTGAACCTGAGAGGAATGTGCATCGCGGACTATGAGTAATGGTGTTGACGAGTGATGAGGTTTCTCGGTCCGTGCATAGTACAGAACCAAATACATTGGTTGGTGACTCACTCAGTCATTCCTAACACCACAGTGGTTTGAGCATCGGCCCAATATAAGCAGTATTGGAATAGAAAGGAATACCATATATCACGGTGGGCTGTTGACAGATCCTTCTCTTCACGCCCGACCCTTCCCTGCTCCTTCTCCTCATCCCGCAAGTTCATAGAGCTTGGACTCGAGCAGTACATGGTTGTAGCTAACTTATTAGGTCTGCTATGGAAATGTTGAAAATTGATGTTTGTAGCTGTTGCTTTCTTTGTGGTTCTATGTGTGAGATTGGGGTGAGGTCTTTTGAGTAGGGGGTCGATAGGGGGTAGTCGTAGTCGTATTTGTATTCGTACCCTGTGGGAACCTCGGGGAATAACAATACGTCAGTGCTACCAACATGATTCTAAGCCTGCTGATAGGTCCAACTTTAAATGCATGTAACTTCTATACTATCATTTGGATTTCAAAAAAATGTCGTATGTGCTATGTGCACCATAACAGATATAACTATGCGTATTCTTAAGAGCAACCAGGGCTGCCAACTGACAAGGTCGGCTGGTCAGCATTTCTCTATCCAGCCTGCACTGCTGCTCTTCACTAGCTACTACATTTATTTAGAAAACCAGATTCATTAACAATTAACACCCAGAGAGCTCAGTCCCCCCCCAATAATTGATTAAGCCGTTAGTTTAATTTCAACACTTACCCCATTATTAACACTCACAGTTAGGGCACCAAATAAACCCCAACCCCTAACAGTATATAAGTTACTCCAAATTAATAGGCTATAGAATGTCAGGTATTATACGTGTGTATAGTTTAAAACTGTCGGCTTGCATACTTTCTGATATATTGATATTTGAATAAAAGAAATTGAGAACATTTATTAACAGTTGGCAGCCCTAGTGGCTCCTAAGATTACGCTATTCTTTACCGTAATATTAATATATCAGAAAGTATGTAAGCCAACAGCTTTAAAATACGCACACGTTACATTCAAGATTAATTTGGAGCAACTAATATACGTCAGTGCTGCCAACATGATTCTAAGCCTGCTGATAGGTCCAATTTTAAAATGGATGTAACTTCTATACTAACTAATGGATTTCATTCAAAATTGGCACCACAATAGATCATATTATTTCAGATTATTTCTGACCAATACGTGCATGACATTGTTACCAACATGATTTTACGCGCGCTGTTGGATCCAATGTTTAACTGCGTGTAACGTCCATGCTATCCATTGGATTTCAACCAAATTTTGTATTCTGAACCTTAAGAGATGGAACTAAGAATATATTCAGTCACCAGGGCTGCCAACTGTAGTGCTCTATTAGGCTACATTATGCCAGGTATACAATATTTCGAACTAATTCGAAATTCGATATTACCAACTTAATTTCGTCATTATTGTAGATAGATCCATATAGATTAATCTTTGGCATGAACCTTAAATTTTAAGAAAAGTAGGCTTTTTCGTTAGTCAAAGAACTTCTTGTTTTAATTATATTTTCTATTTTAAATTTGTATATGTATTTATTTTTATTTTATATTTTTGTCAAAGGGCTAACATGTTTTCATTTAATATTGTATTTTTATTTACGTTTTCAATTTATTTCCTTTTTAGCCTATTTTCAATTTTGAAAAAAAAATAGACTTATGAGATCACCTTTCGTCCGTGTGAGTGTGTGCGTGTGTGTGTGTGTGTGTGTGTGTGTGTGTGTGTGTGAGAGGTGTGTGTGTGCCACCCCCCACCCCCAATAATAAATTTTAAACGGCTGGAGCGATTTCAATGAAACTCGGAAAGTTCATAGCACTATTCTGGACGACCCCGACCGTGTCCTTCAAATTTTGTTACGTTTGACCGATCCAACATGGCGGCTGTGCGAAATATTTCACCAGCATTCAATATCTCCGAAACTATTCCCGATATCACCCTGGAATGTTTTACGGTGATAAAGGGAACTACTAGAAGTTCACCTATGTGACTTTTGAAAAACTGGTAACTACAAAACCAACATGGCGGCCACGCGAATTTGCGACATTTAAATAGACGTTTTTCGCGATTTAACCAACCAAACACAATAAAACTTTGTACAGTATATGCTTATACACATTGTAATGCACATACATCTATCTTCGTTCAATTGTTTACATAACCACAAGATGGCGGATGTGCGAAATATTTCACCGGCATTCTATATCACTGAAACTATTAGCGGTATCACCCTGAAATTTTGCACGGAGATAAAGGACATTACTGGAAGTTCATCTATAAGACTTTCAAAAACCGGTTAACTACAAAACGAATATGGCGGCCAAGCGAATTTGAAAATTTTAAATAGACCTTTCTCTCGATTTAATGTTCCAAACGCAATGAAATCTGGTACAGGAAATGTTTATACACATTGTAATGCACTGGTATCTAATTTAGTTCAATGGTTTACATAACCTCAAGATGGCGGCTGTCCGAATTTTAAAATTAAGTTTTATTTCTTGTGACGTAATCATGCGATCGAAGTGAAAGTTTGAATAATGAACCTACGCAATAATTTTCCTTTAATGGTACATGAGGTGTATTCTTTGGAATACACGGTAAGATAGAGTAAGCTTTTGCTTCTCTTTGCTTTAGTTCATCCCTTACTTTTTTCTCAAGCACCAACAGTGATCTCCTGATTTCTCTTTGTTGGTATATGTCTCTCATACTACCTGTAAGTCTGTTCTAGATATATATCTTCCATGACCCACCTAACGTCATCTAGCAGCGAATCTCTGAAATTCCTCAATTCTTCCCTGTACAAGAGGACTTCCTTATCAATCTAGCCACCAGATCTCGTCGCCATCGCCAGCTATCATCTCCGTGATCAAGAGAACTTCTGTCTACATTTTCACCCTCCAGGTTGCGCTAGTGACTCCTACTATCAACTCTTTGAAGACCATTTCATCAAGAAGATTTTTATAACTGTAAAGTTGGCTATTCTTATATGTATTCCTTTTGTCTCCTACCCCCACTCTTTTTCCCTTCCCTGGTCCCTCCGCCCTCCGTTGAGCGTGTCTCACTTGTATGTCGGAAGTCAAACCAGTAGGTTAGAGCTTAACTAAAGCTCGCCTCCTTCACTCAAGAGGCAAACTTTTAAATTCGACGCCATGTTCGAATTTTAGAACCAACCATCAACAGCAACATCGCCTTCTTCATGAAGCAAAGATAAGTACCGACTTCATGTTTAACCTCCTTCTCATCGCTTTTAAAAGGCTCAATGCTTTTATTTGGGTTTTATAGACAGTGAAAGTTGCTATGTGATAATAACTGCTTTCAAGAGATCTTCTTGATCAAACTCAAACTATCAAGTCGAACTTTCAAAATGAAAGATTTACTGAGATGCTATCTCACATCGAGGGATATTTCCAAAATACCCACTGTCTATATAATCTAGTTTTCCGCCGAGGGATTCTCTACCCAATTTAAACAACTCATCATTGCTCTGGAACCTTCCAGAACCTACACTCTATCGACCAGTTATACTGTCATGTACTTTCCACTCACATAGGGGAATACCTTTTCAAACTAAGGAATCTTCCTTATGAACTGCTAATCAATATCTAATTTTTCTTCCACCGTTGGGATTTTTCTGGTGCATTCATCTATAACCTACAAGTTTCTCAAGCAATAGACTCTCGCAAATCTAGTGTAACTAGTTATTTTCCTCCATTGCAATAATTTTCTTTGCCATCAACATTTTGTGCTACTACAGTGAACTTTTCAACTATATCAACAGACTATAGTGAAAACAGTGCCTGTTCAACTTTTCATCCGCGTCGCGCTCGTCCTAGTACAATAAATACGGCCATGAACACTTTTCCACAATCCCATTTGATCTTTCCCAAACCCTTTACTAACAAACCATTACTTTAGGTCTTTTTTCAATGAGGTGTCACTCTACTTAAGTGCCCTCCCTTATTTGCTCCATGTATAACGAATTAATGTCTGTAAAACTTCGTGTCTAGTACACGCCTCAAATTATATTGTTTCTCCCTTTTAATGAGGGAATCCAATTCTTTCAACTCATAAGTAAGTTATCTCTAGGTTTCACGAAAGGGAAATTTGCCACATTTTTCTCGTGATCCCTACTTAAACATAGGAGATCTAGAAACTTCCTTTCAATTGTTCTCTTCAGGTTTCACAATAAGTGACCTGCCCTATTTGTATAATCTCCTGTGTATAATCTACCCACGTAGTTCAGTATTAATACAAGAAGTTATAGAATCTTCTATTTCATTTCTTCCTGTTTTTTGTTGTTACTTTCGAAGTTGTTCATATTTCTCAGATACTTATCTAGAAATCCTTAAAGTACACACCTTGTACTTGATTTATTGTTTAACTTTAATTACGTCAGTTATCTTTAAATTTTTCATTTATTCATCTTAGCAATTTCAAAATCTTACGAAGATTTTAAAGCATATAAAAGGTTTAAAACCAAAAGAATTATCAATTGCCTGGCGCAAGCTTTAGATGTTTTCGGAGGTCTGCGACCCCAATTGTTTATAAAAATCAAAATTATATATTTGTTACAAAAACTTCTTCCTTTTACATTGTTAAATAAATTAAAGATTTGTTCTTTGCTTTATAATTTCTCTAACATAACGGTTAGGCAAGATCCTGTCTTCCTTGACTCTTCCTATTTAAGAAAATAAATCTATTGATTGGGTTTTCACCACTTGTTGCATTTGAGCAAGAACTCTTAGTTATTAACTTAGTAAAGTCTCTCTTAGCTTTAATAGCTAATTCTAGCTGGCCAGAAAGGCAAGCATAGCTCGCTACGCCAGCTTCCTGCTTGTGGAGATTCTCTCAAACACTTATGGTTGGTTTTTCAAAATATAAGTGTTTCTCATTGTCTAAACTTTTAGTCGGCGCCTCGCTGGGTAAAAGCTTCGTCATTTCTAAATGCAACTATTGGTACAATTATTAAAATTATTCCCAATGGTACAATTGCTTTATCCCTATCCTTCTTGGAAGCATTCGGTCGCTCTTTAGAAATTCTACAATTTCAAAAACTAAAATATCAAAGCTGATTCAAATTATTTGCACTCTTCAAATTACTTGTTTAGAAACAAACTCCTTTGAACAGATACACAATAAATCCGTTATTCTTTGTCTTGCCAGACCACCACCCTTCCCCATAGTAGGTATATGCGTGCTTGAGAGGGAATACACAACAGCAGCTTTCTTGCGAACAGCCCAAGTTCCCGCTGCGTTTCCCGTTAGCTTCGCCCAGGTCCCTACCCACTTTAGGTATCGGAGAGCGGATTTGCAGTGGCAGCTGCCTTTGAGTATACTTAAAGTTAAAATTATAACTTCTGTTGGACTCTCGTCCTATTTCTCCATCCTTTTTCTCCAGTCCGAAACCCACTTCTTTTTCTTCATCATCTTCCCTTGGGGGTTAGGTTATTCCCAAGCTAATAATCTACCCAAATTTGGTGCCGAAACCCGGGAGAGTCCATTTATGACATTTTTTATTTCGTCAAGGGTTATTTGACAATATTTTGCAAATCATTAATATCTTCTTTGAATCTTTCAGCTATAGCTTCACCGTGCAAAGCCTGTGAAGAAGAAAGAGGCCGCTCCTGTCTCCTTTGGTGTGTCCCTTTCTTTCAACTTATTTGCCACTGCCAGCCTGACAGCATTTCCAAGGTTCCACAGTTTCGTAAGTTATACTTTAATCTACCTATTTTGTCATGGCTCCTACAGAAAAGGATAAAGATGAAAAACTTACTTCTAAACGAGCATCCTATAAAGGACAAATTACCCGATTTAGAAAATACATCAAAGAGCTAGATCCCTCAGAAGCTCAATTATATTTGTTAAAACATCGTGTAAAGAATTTTGAACGTTCATATGAAAATTATTGTAACATCCAAACTGAAATCGAATCTTGTATGCTCAATCAAACTGAAGATCGAGTCGAAGTAGAAAACCAATATTACGAAGGTATAGGTTCTGCTTTTAAAATAATACCCCAACTCGAAGAAGAACAGAAAAAAGACGGTTCTGTTCTTGATACCCTTCACGAACAACAAACCTCTTCTCGCGATGGCACTCACAAGCCCAAACCAATCCTACCTAAGATTGATTTATCCCACTTCTCTGGAGACGAATCTACTTGGGATTCTTTTTATGAACTATTTTGTTCTCTTGTTCATGACAATGAAGACATTCAAGTCATCTACAAGTCTCATTATTTGAGATCTATCCTCCGAGGCCAAGCTCTGCAGTTAGTTGAAGCACTCCCATTAAGCGCCGAAAACTACCCCATTGCCTTTAACTTGTAGAAAGAAAGATACGGTAATTCACGGATTTGTATTCAACGCCATATGAAGGCTCTATTTAACTTACCTGCGTCACAGCACAATGACGTCACTAGTTTGCGTACTCTCATTGATACAACACAACTTCACGTTAAAGCTCTATCCCAATTAGATCAACCCACTGATCACTGGGACACTTTCCTATTACACTTAGTGGTTTCTAAAGTCGATGTTGCTACCCTCAAAGCTTGGGAGATTGAACTTTCCAGAGAAGACGATTATTCTTACGAGAATTTTGTCACTTTCATAAATGCTAGATGCCAACTCTTAACTGCTTTAGCCAATCAATGTGAACCCTCATCCCCTAGTTCTAAATTTGAATCAATGTATCTTAAACTTAAAAGCGAACGCTTAGCGTCTAGTACCCAAAAACCTGGGTCCAGCTCATTTAAACTCAAGTCAAACGCCACTGGTTACCCAACTATGACTAGTGAACGCCGTATTGCTAGTTCTCTCGTTTTAAACACTCAAAGCGAACCCCGTAAGAGTTTAAAAGAACCATTAAAGTGCATACTTTGTAAAGATTCCCACGCCTTATATCTACGTAAATCTTTTAATGAACTGTCAGTCGACGACAGAAGAAAATTAGTTTCCCAGAATAAACATTGCTTCAACTGCCTAGCACCCACGCAGTCTGCTTTAAATTGCAAGTCCACCAGACTTTGCTTCCATTGTGAAAAAGCTCATCACACTTTACTACATCGTCATGATCAAGCAAGGTCATCGACCGCATCTACTTCTCAGAAAAGTGACAGTGCTAACAGTTCCAATGCTTCATCTTACATTCAAAATGCCAAGTCCATACGTAGTGCCCAAGTACTATTGTCCACTGTCCAAATCGAAGTTCAGGATAACTTTGGCAACTGGGTCCGTGCACGCGGACTTCTTGATTCAGCGGCAACTCATGATTTTGTGTCTAATTCTTTGATTAGAAAACTAGGCCTACCTGTAAACCCCATTTCTATTAACGTATCGGGCATTAACAGATCAAAATCGCAAGCTTTACAGTTTTCAAAGCTAACCATACGAGACATTCGTCACAGAAACAACTTTCTCAAACTGAATTGTCTCATTCTCAATAGCATAGGAGAAGATACTCCAAGTCACTCTGTGGATATTTCAGGTTTAAACATTCCCTTGCATTTAAGGCTAGCCGATCCTCTGTTCAATGTACAAAACCTCATTGACATACTCTTTAGTGCCAATGTTTTCTGGAATTGCCTTCGTAAACAGGTTCGCAAGTTATCCTCAAACGTGGTTGCCAGAGATACTAATTTCGGATGGATCGTCACCGGTCAACTTCCTCATTATTCTCCCCAACCCGCATCGCAATGTTATTTCGCTAATACTGATTCTCCTAACGTGACCTCTTCAGAAAACGAATTCTGTGAGCAACTTTTTCTGAACACCACCACTCGTTCTTCTGATGGCCGGTTCATTGTTCAGATGCCAAGATTACATAATCCCCCTAAACTTATTAACTCTCAACCCAAAGCTCGAAGAGCTCTTTTTGCTATCGAGAGCAAATTCAATAAAGAACCTCTCGTTAAACAGCAGTATACTGATTTCATGGTTGAGTATGAAAGCTTAGATCATATGGAAGTTGTTAGCAAATCTGATGACGAATTACACCCCCCAATTGAAACGGTTTTCTTAAATCATCATCCCGTGTGGAAAAACCCTCTTTTAAAGGATAAAATCCGAGTCGTTTTCAATGGTTCATTACCTGACGTTAATGGCAACAGTCTTAACGATACTCTTTACTCTGGTCCTGCCATTCAGTCAGATTTATCTGCTATACTCTTAAACTTTCGATTATTTCCCATAGCTGTTATAGCGGATATAAAACAGATGTACCGTCAGGTTTTAATTCAGCCTGAACAACGAGATCTCCAAAGAATCTTGTGGCGCGACGAAATCAGCATGCCCATTAGGGTATTTCGCTTAAAGACGGTTACTTATGGCTTAAAACCTTCCGCTTTCCTTGCTATCCGATCCCTTCATTTGTTAGCCTCTCAAGATGGTCATTTATTTGATTCTAAAGCTTCCGAAGCACTAACTACATCATTCTATGTTGACGATTACTTGCAGTCCTTCCCCACTCTGGAGGAAGCTTCTTTCGTGTCACTAGAACTTCAGGCATCATTTCGTCAAAGCACTCTAAAGGTTAAACAAATGACAGTTGTCGGAGCCGCTTGAAGTCGGAACACAATTCCGATAAGTTACTACATTGCATCATTCAACAATATTAGTAGACGTTGTTGTTGACTCTGTAGGAGCTTTGTGACATCGTGGTCATGTATCCCCGTGTATTTTGGTGAGTGTAGAATTTGTCTGATAACCTGTGTTTTTGTGACGTCTGTACTAGAGTACGTATTTGTAATGGAGGTAACATTTGGGTAAGAAGCGGCCGTGGCCTTACGTTCGGTACCATCACGGCATTTGCCTGGAGTAGAAGTGTTAAACCACGGGAAACGATGGCTGAGGTAGGAATCGAACCCACCTGTTCTGAGTTTTGCATCATGAGTGTACCCATCTACAGTCCTCAGACCAGACAGAGCCTGGAATCAAACAGAGACCTCAGGGGTGACAGCTAAGAATGCTAACCACTACACCACGAGGTGGTCGATTTCTCTTTTCTAAGAGTTTACATTTCAGTCACGGTCATTTGGATTCAAACCCCCAAAGTTGTATTGTTGTTGATCCAATTGAGGCGCTTGGACATCGTGGTCATTTATCCCCGTGTACTTGAGTGTGTGAAGAATTTGTCTTATAACATGTCTCACTGTGACGTCTGCACTAGTGTGTGTATTTGTCGTTGAGGTAGGATTTGCAAGGAAGTGATCTGGAGTAGAAGTGGGAAACCACGGAAAAAAACTTCCAGTATGGCTGAGGTGGGAATCGAACCCACTTCATCTCAGTTTTGTTTATTTCATGACTTTAGTACTGGTGAAATTAGAGCTCATGGCCTTCTCTTACACTTAACCTCACGAGGTCGAGTTGTTGTTGTTGCTTTTGTCGTTGATGCGACATCGTGGCCGTGTAGCCCCGTGTACTTAGGTGTGTGGAATTTGTCTGTTAACCTGTGTTATTGGGATGACTGTATTAGTGTGTTTAGTAGTAATTCAGATGTGGATTGGGAAGGGGCGGCCGTGGCTAGCCACTGTGCTACAAGGCCGATTTGAGGTTAAGTGTACCCCACTCAAAGTAGTAATAATCCTTTCCATCAAAAATACAGATAACTTCCACCACTCACTATTTAAAACAGCAATCACTCACTAGCACTGATGACCATGATACCCCAAGCAGAGATTGTATTGCTGTAATGCTCTAGTTATGTGATCATTATTGCTCGGATGTTTAAGACCTAAAAATAGTCCGAATATGGAAGCAAATATGACCTTTAAATTGACGTAATATGACTCAAAAATGACATAATATGACCTGATAAATGCTGATTTAAATACGGCCGTTTTTAGCCTACTTTTCACATTTTGCAAAAATGAGGAAAAAGTAGACTTATGAGATCGATCCGGGAAAATGTGTGTGTGTCTATCTGTCTGTCTGGCTGGCTGTGTGTGTGTCCCCCCCTATCAACTCCTAAACGGCTGCAGCAATCAAAACCAAATTTAGTATGAGTAAAGATGTGCACCGGAATATCTCACGTCCATATTTGAAAATGATGTCAGTGCTACCAACTGCTGAAAAAAATACTAGAAATTTGAGCTCCATGTTGGATATCAAGCAAGGTATGCATGGGAGCTATTCTAAAATTGGCACACATGTAGATAATACTATTTCAGTTTAATTTCCAGGAGGCCAACCATGACAGTGTTGCCAAAATAATTTTAAACCTTCTGATAGGTCCAATGTTTAAATATAACTTCTACACTATCAATTGGATTTCAACCAAATTTTGTATGTAATATCTGTACATAAACAGATATGACTGAGCGTATTCTTAAGAGCCACCAGGGCTGCCAACTGTTAATAATTGCTCTCTCTCTATTTTTTTAAAATCAAAATACCAATATATCAGAAAGTATGCAAGCCGGCAGATTTAAACTATGCACACGTATATTCTGACATTTTAGATTAATTTGTAGTAACTTATATACGTCAGTTCTACCAACATGATTATAAGCGTGCTGATAGTACCAATTTTAAATACATGTAACTTCTATACTATCAGTTGGATTTCAACAAAATTTCGTATGTGCTATGCGTACCATAACAGATATGACTATAAGTATTGTTAAGAGCAGTCAGGGCTGCCAACTGTTAATAAATGCTGTCTATATGTTTTTACCCTAATATCGATATATCAGAAAGTATGCAAGCCAACAGCTCTATACTTTGCACACGTATAGCACCTGACATTCTAGATTAATTTGGAGTAATTAATACAAGGTAGTGCTGCCAACATGATTCTATGCCTGCTGATATGTCCAATTTAAAATACATGTAACTTCTATACTAACAAATGGATTTCATCCAAAATTGGCACAACAAGATATCATAATATTTCAGATTATTTATGGCCAGCACACGCATGGTATTGTTGGCAACATGCTTTTACGCGTGCTGATAGATCCAATGTCTAACTGCATGTAACGTCCATTGGACTTCAACCTAATTTTGTATTCTGTACCTTAAGAGATGGAACTAAGACTATATTCAGTCACCAGGGCTGCCAACTGTAATGCTCTATTAGGCTACATTATACCAGGTATATATTGAACTAATTAGATATTTCGATATTACCAACTTAATTTCGTAATTATTCTAGATAGACTCATATACTGTAGAATAATCATTGGCATGAAAAGTAGGCTGTATAGTTCTTCACGGAACTTCTTGTTTTATTATAAATCCAAGCGCCATTACCTTCCAGATTAAATACCGGTAGTTAACTAAATTCTTCATTCCTATTTTCATAGTAATTTTCTGAATATACGTGTTTAAGTGGTTATTCACAGTCTGTTTCTATAAACACTAGTTCCCGTTCGGTAAGTTGAGGATGATTGCACACCTACAGCTGCCGTCAAACTACCGAAATATGACAATGCTCAAAATATGACCTAATGGTAAGAAATGTTCGAAATATGCATTTATATGATAAATAAAAACCACTGTATTGTGACGATAATCACTTGATTTGCATCAGAAACCAATCGGACATGAAAGTAGAGGCAAAGATGATGATGATGATAATTGTTGTTTTAAGGGGCCTAACATCTAGGTTATCGGCCCCTAATGGTTGGGTGTTAGTGAAAGATGAGATGAGAATGAAAACTGTAACTATTACGAACTACAAACTTACATACTACAAGAATAAATGGGAAACAAATAAAGGATAAGGCAAATAAAGTACAGGAAGAAAAGAAATGCCCTCAACCATCGAAGAATGTGGATTGAGGGACTTTGAAGGAAGGAGAGCCATGAAAGGCTGATAGAAAAGAGGCGTGGGCCCGCCCCAAAGTCAATGGAAAAAGACGAAAAACGGACCCAGCGCAGGAATCCATCGGGATCGCCAACTCTCGAACACACCAGCCCTGAGCCCCTGAGGGTGGAGCAATATCCAGGGTGCACCAGAAGTGGTGGGGCTACACACACCCTGCCTCCTTGAGGGCCTTGAGCAGAAGGCAGGAGATAACATGAAAAGAAAAAGAAAGCTGACCCCCTCGCAGAAGGAAGGTATCAGGAAAGATGAGATAAGGGCCAATTAAGGCAGGAAAGGAAGAGACTCCCTAGGCCTCGGATACCTTAATACCGTCCGGGTCAGAAAAGAACAATAGTTGACCAAGGGAGGTCGACAGGAAAGAAGACAGAGAAGAGCCCAGCACAAGTAAGTGGAAGCAAAGCCTGACTCAGCTGGGGTCCCATGGTCGCCAACCCACGTCCCACAAGTTTTGAGCCCCTGGGGGTAGAAACAAAGAAAAACGTATGATTTTTCCTAAACATCCGAGCCATAGTGATCACAAGAAAGGAAGATCCTGTAGCTGAATCAATTTTGAAAGACTGGATACATGTTAATATTTACTTGTTGTTGCAGGCAATTTATGTACCTTCCCCCGAGCTCTCTCCAATTCCTTGCCGTGTTCCGGGCCACTGATTACGAGTCGGGAGCTTGGAATGTAATAACACAGCGCCGTGTTGTTATATGTAGCGTGCAGAGCGCGGCGCTTCACATGAAAAATGGGGCACCGCTTCTGGAGTCGTGTGTCGTACCTGGTGCGCGACATAGCACAGTAGATAACTGGCTGTTGTTAATTCATATTAGGGACTTCAGACATCTCCAGCTTCGTGTGCTTGGATGAGTGTTCATTTTGTCTGATAACCTGTGTTTTTATGGGAACTGTAGTAGTACAGTAACTGCGCTAGGCACAATGGCTTAGATATTCGCCCCATGAGGAGCCGAGCCGTAGTGATACGGGTTTAGTGACAGGCATGGGGTTTCCGTTAAGGTAGCAAGAGATTCTCGGTCACGAGGTCCTGTGTTAGGCAAATGGCTTCGAAATTTGCCCGTGAGGGGCAGTTGACTGCTATGGGTTTAGTAGAGACAGACATGGGATGTCCGATGAAGTGACAAGGGATTCTAAGTCAAGTGGTCCTGTGTTAGGAAAATGGCTTAGAAATTCGTCCGGTGAGGGGCAGTTGACTGCTATGGGCGTTGAGGCAAATTGCTTAGAAATTCGTCCCTGGACGGGCACTTGCCTGCTATGGGATTAGAGACAGGCATCGAGTCTCCGATGAGGTGCAAGGGATTCTCAGCCTGTGCTAGGCAAATTACTTAGAAATTCGCCCGGTGAGGGGAGTTGGTTGCTATGTGTTTAGAGGCAAGTGTTATAAAATTCGCCCAGTGAGGGGCAGTTGGCTGCTATGGGTTTAGAGGCAAATAGCTTAGAAATTCGGCCCTTGACGGGCACTTGCCTGTTATTGATTTAGAGACAGGCATCCAGTCTCCGATGAGGTGCAAGGGATTCTCAGCCTGTGCTAGGCAATTACTCAGAAATTCGCCCGGTGAGGGGAGTTGGTTGCTATGTGTTTAGAGGCAAGTGTTATAAAATTCGCCCAGTGAGGGGCAGTTGACTGCTATGGGTTTAGAGGCAAATAGCTTAGAAATTAGTCCCTTGACGGGCTCTTGCCTGATTAGTTTAGAGACAGGCATCCTGTCTCCGATGAGATGCAAAGGATTCTCAGCCTGTGCTAGGCAAACTACTTAGAAATTCGCCCTGTGAGGGGAGTTGGCTGCTATGTGTTTAGAGGCAAGTGTTAGAAAATTCTCCCAGTGAGGGGCAGTTGGCTGCTATGGGTTTAGAGGCAAATAGCATAGAAATTTGTCCCTTTACGGGCACTTGTCAGCTATGGGTTTAGAGACAGATATGGGGTTTCCGATGAAGTGGCAAGGTATTCTGTCAGGAGGTCCTGTGCTAGGCAAATGGATTAGAATTTCACCCGGTGAGGGGCAGTTGGCTGCTATGGGTTTTGAGGCAAAATAGCTAAGAAATTCGCACGATGAACTGCAGTTGGTTGCTATGGGTTAAGAGGCAAATAGCTTATAAATTGGCCCGGTGAGGGGAGTTGGCTACTGTGGGTTTAGAGGCAAATGGCTTAGAAATTCGCCCGGTGAGGGGCAGTTGGCTGCTATGGGTTTAGAGGTAAATAGCTTAGAAATTCGTCCCTTGACGGGCTCTTGCCTGTTATTGGTTTAGAGACAGGCATCCTGTCTCCGATGAGATGCAAAGGATTCTCAGCCTGTGCTAGGCAAATTACTTAGAAATTCACCCGGTGAGGGGAGTTGGCTTCTATGTGTTTAGAGGCAAGTATTAGAAAATTCTCCCAGTGAGGGGCAGTTGGCTGCTATGGGTTTAGAGGCAAATAGCTTAGAAATTCGTCCCTTTACGGGCACTTTTCTGCTATGGGTTTAGAGACACATATGGGGTTTCCGATGAAGTGGCGAGGGATTTTGTCAGGAGGCCCTGTGCTAGGCAAATGGCTTAGAATTTCACCCGGTGAGGGGCAGTTGGCTGCTATGGCTTTAGAGGCAAAATAGCTAAGAAATTCGCACGGTGAACGGCAGTTGGTTGCGATGGGTTAAGAGGCAAATGGCTTATAAATTGGCCCGGTGATGGGCAGTTGGCTACTGTGGGTTTAGAGGCAAATGGCTTAGAAATTCGCCCAGTGAGGGGTAGTTGGCTGCTATGGGTTTAGAGGCAAATAGCTTAGAAATTCGTCCCTTGACGGGCTCTTGCCTGTTATTGGTTTAGAGACAGGCATCCTGTCTCCGATGAGATGCAAAGGATTCTCAGCCTGTGCTAGGCAAATTACTTAGAAATTCGCCCGGTGAGGGGAGTTGGCTGCTATGTGTTTAGAGGCAAGTATTAGAAAATTCTCCCAGTGAGGGGCAGTTGGCTGCTATGGGTTTAGAGGCAAATAGCTTAGAAATTCGTCCCTTTATGGGCACTTTTCTGCTATGGGTTTAGAGACACATATGGGGTTTCCGATGAAGTGGCGAGGGATTCTGTCAGGAGGTCCTGTGCTAGGCAAATGGCTTAGAATTTCACTCGGTGAGGGGCAGTTGGCTGCTATGGGTTTAGAGGCAAAATAGCTAAGAAATTCGCACGGTGAACGGCAGTTGGTTGCGATGGGTTAAGAGGCAAATGGCTTATAAATTGGCCCGGTGATGGGCAGTTGGCTACTGTGGGTTTAGAGGCAAATGGCTTAGAAATTCGCCCAGTGAGGGGTAGTTGGCTGCTATAGGTTTAGAGGCAAATCGCTTAGAAATTCGTCCCTTGACGGGCTCTTGCCTGTTATTGGTTTAGAGACAAGCATCCTGTCTCCGATGAGATGCAAAGAATTCTCAGCCTGTGCTAGGCAATTACTCAGAAATTCGCCCGGTGAGGGGAGTTGGCTGCTATGTGTTTAGAGGCAAGTGTTAGAAAATTCGGCCAGTGAAGGCAGTTGGCTGCTATGGGTTTAGAGGCAAATAGCTTAGAAATTCGTCCCTTTAAGGGCACTTGTCAGCTATGGGTTTAGAGACAGATATGGGGTTTCCGATGAAGTGGCAAGGGATTCTGTCAGGAGGTCCTGTGCTAGGCAAATGGCTTAGAATTTCACCCGGTGAGGGGCAGTTGGCTGCTATGGGTTTAGAGGCAAAATAACTAAGAAATTCGCACGGTGAACGTCAATTGGTTGCTATGGGTTAAGAGACAAATGGCTTATAAATTGGCCTGGTGAGGGGCAGTTGGCTACTGTGGGTTTAGAGGCAAAAGGCTTAGAAATTCGCCTGGTGAGAGGCAGGTAGCTGCTATGGGTTTAGAGAGTTTTAGAAGAAAATCCTAAAAGAAGTACTCGTAAGCTGTCAGAAGAACTTGGTGCTTCAAAAGGTACCATAAATCGCCATATTAAGAAACTTGGGATATCAAACAGAAACTGTATATCTGTACCTCATGAATTGATCCCCGAACAGGCTCAAGGTAGAGTGGATATCTGTCGTCTGCTTATCGGTAACCCCATGGATGATAGATTTATCAGAAGAATTGTCACGTGTGATGAAAAATGTGTCTATTACCGCAACGCTGACGCCTCGAAACAGTGGCTCAATCCCTGTCAACCAGCCAAAGTCATCGTTGAAAAGGATCAGTTCGTCCCCAAAGTGATGATTCGTGTCTGGTTGAAGTTTGAAGGATTAATTCACTGGGAGTTTGTTCCAAATGGGCGTGCAGTCAATGCGGATCTTTATTCTCAACTGGAACGAGTTCATAAAATTTGGAGACGGAGATAGCCAGCATTAGTTAACCGAAAGAGAGTTCTCTTGCAGCAGGACAATGGCAGACCTCATACTGCACCAACAAGCATGGCCAAAATCAGCAATTAGTAGGAGTCGAACTGCTACCACATCCAGTATATAGCACTGATCGTGCTCCTTCAGATTACCTTCTTTTTCGATCCATGACCCATTTCGTGCTTGGAAGAAATCTCGAAAACATTGAAGCTGTGCTGATAAACTCTTGCTCCTCTGTGATTTCAATGCCAGAGTTGGGAAAGATCACAGCTATGGAATCATGTGGTGGGCAAACAGGGACTTGGAAAATGTAATCCCAATGGACTATTGCATCTTGGTCTTTGTGCAGAACACGAACTTTTCATTACCAACACGCAGTTCCGGCTACCTAACCGCTTCAAAACCTCGTGGATGCATCCTCGTTCCAAACATTGGCACATTCTTGACTATGTCATTACCCGGCAATGTGATAAGAAGGACATTCTTATTACCAGAACAGCAAGGAATATAGACGATTGTTGGACAGATCATAAACTTTTTATATGTAAGCTCAGGATAGCCATCAGACCTAAACCTCCTAGGAACATCAAAAGTTTGCCAAGAAGGAAGTTTAATACATCCAAACTTCATGATGAATCCATCTATGAACATTTTGGAAACAGGATCGTCACCCAGTTATCAGACAACCCAGTAACGATTGACATTCAGCAAGAACGGGCCACACTACAGAAGATTATCACACAGTCAGCTGAGGAAACCATTGGTTTTATAGTGCGGAAAAGACAAGACTGGTTTGATGACAACAATGAAGAAATTCTGTCTCTCATCAATGCCAAAAGGAATGCCTATCTTGCCCATCTTCAAGACCCAACTTCAAACACAAAGAGAGACAAACTACTGGAACTCAATGGTAAATGTCAGACGCAGATAAGGCAGATTAAAAATACTTGGTGGCAACAGAAGACTCAGGAACTGCAGAGACTATCGGATGCTCGAGACTTGAGGAACTTCTATGCAGTACTCAAGGAAATATATGGACCATCTCGCTCATCATCAGGTACACTGAAAAGCGCTGATAATTCTATTACCTTTACTAATAGTCAAGAACTCTTTGAACGCTGGAAGGAGCACTTCTCCAATCTCCTAAATCGTCCTTCAGCACCTGCTGAAGACTTCCTTTGTGATGTGCCGCAACAACCTGAACAACTGTGGTTGGCAGTACCTCCTACTTATCATGAATTCAGTGCAGCACTCACCCAATTGAAACCCAGAAAGGCACCTGGCCCAGATAACATCCCTCTGGAACTAATTCAAGCCGGAGATCATTCCCTCAAAACAAGGATTTTCACCCTTATCCTCAGAATATGGGAATCAAGAAAGGTACCTGGAGACCTAAAGAATGCCACTATCATTACTATCTTTAAAAAGGGTGATCGCAGTGTTTGTGGCAACTACCGTGGTATATCACTGCTATCAACTGTGGGTAGGATTCTTGCAAGAATTCTACTTAACCGCTCAAGGTTATCTCTGAGAAGATCCTCCCAGTCACAATTCGGATTTAGAGCTTCCAGAAGCACAATTGACTTGGTCTTCTGTGTGAGACAGCCACAAGAAAAATGTAGAGAACAACAGAATCCACTCTTCATAGTCTTTTATGACTTGGAAATGGCATATGATTATGTTCCAAGACCAGCCATGTGGGCGGTGCTGAAGCGGTTTGGTTGCCCTCAGCGTTTTGTAGATCTTATCAAGGCTCTCCATGACGGCATGACAGGTCAGGTGTGCCATCAGAATATGATGTCCGATGAATTTCCTATTACCCATGGACTAAAACAAGGATGTGTACTGGCTCCAACGCTTTTTGAGCTGTACTTGGCTGCAATGCTTTATGATTCACCCATAAACATCCCAGGTGTGGAGGCCAAGTATCGTTTTTATGGAGGGCTATTCAACCTAACTCCTCTCCGCTCCTTGAGGAAAACTCACTTTACTAATGTTACTAATATGCTGTATGCAGATGATGCTGCGTCGCCAACTCTCACACCAGAGGAGCTGCAAGAGTCAGTTAATTGTTACAAAAGTGCATGTAATCGCTTTGGTCTTACCATAAATGTCAATAAGACTAAAGTCTTGGCACAACCTTCACCAGGCACACCTCTTCCTCAGTTCAATATCTCCATCTCAAATTTGCCATTAGAACAGGTAGACCACTTCTCGTACCTGGGCAGTACCATTTCTGTGAGCTGTACCTGTGAGCAGGATGTGGATAAGAGAATTGGTGCAGCCCATGCAGCATATGGACGATTAGCGCACCGAGTCTTCATGAATAAAGATCTGTCCATGAGTATAAAGCTTATGGTGTACAAAGCAGTAGTCATTTCTACATTGTTGTACGGCTGTGAAACGTGGACCCTTCACCGACGTGATCTTGAGAAGCTTGAGCGCTTCCACCTACAAAAACTTCGATCAATCCCGAGGATTAAATGGGAAGACCGCATTACCAATATTGCTGTTCTTGAAAAGGCTCAAATCAACACCATAGAATCATCCATAATAGGTCACCAATTTAGATGGATTGGTCATGTCCATCGGATGGATGATGTCAGATTACCTCGTCAAATCCTATAGGGTGAGCTATGCTATGGCACTAGACCTCATGGTGGTCCTAAGAGGCACTACAAGGATCAATTTAAGCAGACCCTGTTATTGACAGGTCATGATTCACAAACCTGGGACACTTTGGCTGAAGACCGCTCAACTTGGCGCCGTATCATCTCGGATACTGAAAAAACGTTTGAAAGGGATCAAAGCACACATGAAGAGGCCAAGCGTCAGGCTGGGAAACTTCGAGCAGCCCAACCACGTCCTCCTCCAGCAATACTATGTGACTTGTGTGGACGCTTGTTCCATGCCAGGATTGGACTATTTAGTCACCGTAAACACATCCACAAACTGGACTGAGGGAAGAAGATTTATATTCGTATTCGAGTTAAAGCCGATGATGATGATGACAGCCCTGATCTTGCGCCTTCAGATTACCACCTTTTTTGATCCATGACCCATTTCGTGCGTGTAAGAAATTTCGAAAACATTGAAGCTGTGGAAGTGGATCACGCCGAATTCTTCGCATCAAAACCCAGAGACTGGTACCGTCGCGGGATAAGAAATCTCGCTGAGAGATGGCTCAAGACCAGAGAATCTGATGGTCTCTATTTTTAAGAACCTTCTTCTTCTTCATCTTATCCCACTTCAAGTGGGGTCGATGTTCCTGGCAAGTCTTTTCCATTTTATTCTGTCCCACACATCGCCGTCCCCTAACTGCTTCTCCTTTAGGTCTTCATGGATATTGTCAGTCCATCTTCTTCGAGGTCTGCCTCTATTCCTCGTGCCATCCACAACCAGAGACATCGCTCTCCTACCTACATAGTTGTTGTTTCGACGCATAACATGCCCATAGCACAGCAGTCTTCTCTCCTGGATTTTTTTGGAGACTTCTGTTACTTTAACTGTGCCCCTGGATTCCGCCAGTCAGTTCAAGCTATCGTTTCGTAGGAGCTGTGATTAGCACAGCTCAAAAATGTATCCCTCGAGGCTACCGTAAGGAAAGTGGCTTCGGTGGCGTAGTTGGTAGCATGCTGAACTGCTGTGCCCAAGATAGCGGGTTCAAACCCGGCCGAAGTCGTCAGATTTTTTAAAAGAGTTAAAATCCTTCAGTATGCCTTCCTTCAGAGGGGAAGTAAAGCCGGCGGTCCCATGTCACAGATTTATGGCATGTAAAAGATCCTTCCACAGACTAAACTTGTGGGAAGATACATTTCTAGGTTAAATTTCGTTGGAACACTCTATCAAAGTTCCAACGTTCACCACCAGGTATCAGTGACATCTGGTAGTGAAAGTTGGAACTACTTGAAATTTAACGGAATTTGTAGCTCACCCTATGGGTGTCCGCTTGAAGCAGCTACAGCCTCTGGCGAGCCGAACATGTCCTTGGACACTTCCTGCACTAAAGCCATACGATCAATAAATAAATAAACCGTAAGGAATATATTCCTGGGTGGACTGAAGAAAGTAAGAAATTATATGAAGAATTCTGTAAAAGTAACGATCATGAAATAGCTGAATTGCTTCACTGCCTCGATGCTGCTCGACGTGTAAAGTGGTCGGAAAACGTTGAATCCCTGGGCCTCCGGAATTTATGTAGAAAAACCTGATCTCTGCTAAGGAAACTTGGTGGTGGTTACCCACCACACCGTATAAATGTAGCTGTTGCTCCCGATCAAGTTGCAAAAAATATAATCTTTACTTCCATAGCTCCCCAAATACGGCCCCACACAATCTTGGTCAAAGAGGAACTGAGTGCAACATCTATGACAGAATCTGAATATTCCCCGCCATTTTATAGTGAGGAGTTAGTAATAGCACTCTAAGGTATGAAAGTTGGCTAATCTCCTGGTCTTGATGGTATCCATGCAGAATTCGTCTTGAACTGTGGAAAGTTTGTAACTGTTGAATATATCTATTTCAACTTCTACTCAATTCTTTATTCCTTCATAGGACCATCATAAAACAAAGTGCAATCGCTAATTGATCGTTGAGAAGCACATCATGCCAAAGACCATCTACATCGAAGATGTTGCATTAATTCTCTACATTTCCCCCTCATTTGAAAGTTCTACAAAGTTACAAACTCGCTCTGTCTTGAACGAAGTTATTTTTGTAGTCTTCTAATGTCAATTTTACCAATCCTCGTCATCTTCACAGTTGGTCTTTCCTGTTCTTCTCTAACCGGCACTCGAGGATCTTCTGATGCTGTCATCTCTAGTGGGTATAACCGCTGGAATTGTCGTGTGATTTTCTTTTAGCAGTTCGTAAGCGAACAACTCGGGTTATTCCATCAGGACCAGGGATTTTGGACAACACTCGTCCTAAGGGCCAACAGATCCTCATCGTATTGTCATTGTCAATAAGCACAATGTCTCCAGGCTGAATCTGCAAGGTCTTCGGTTTCTTTCCATTGTGAACTAACATAGCTAAGTATTCCTCACGGAAACGAGTTCTTAGTCCTTCCCTGAGTTTCTGTAAATATGCAGCTCTATCTCTTAAGATTTTAGCATCCAGTTGATCCAGATCAGGTAATTCTGCTGGATGTAAAGGTTGCAAGAACTTTCCAGGTGTCAGTGGCTTAAAGTCACTCTCGCTTGTCAGATGTGTCAATGGCCTTGTATTGATCGCTTACTCACAATCACACAAGACGGTGTGTAGCTCTTCGTAATTCAAGCACGCACACCTCTGGTTTCTCCTTAGTAGTTCATTCAGTGTCCTCACGATCCGCTCCCACCACCCACCCCACGAAGGTGCAGACAAAGGGTTAAATCTCCATTAAATCCTGTGAAGCGACGTGTTGTCCTGAATTCTCTGCCAATCGACTTTCCGCAGGGCGCTGGCCGTGCCTACGATATTAGTGCCATTATCAGAAAAAATGATCTGAGGTCGTCCTCTCCTGGCAAAGCACCTCCTCAGGGCCGATATTAAAAGTTTCCATAGAGAGTGATTCCACCAGCTCAAAATGTACGGCTCGATATAGAGCGCAAGTGAATATGCTCGCCCTTGCTTTCCCACCATGTTTGAGGAACAAAGGGCCTGCGAAGTCTAATCCCATAGTGCTGATCGGTCCTCCTAGGATCACTCTCTCCCTTGGTAAGGGATTCAGTGGTGGGGTAAAGGATTTAGCATTGGATGGCCGACATTTTCTGCATTCTGAGACAATCATTTTAGCTGTACACCTTCCCCCAAGTGTCCAAAAGTCTTCCCTTAATATTACTAAGACGGTATGGACCTCCACATGCCCCACGTGCGTTCCTTCTATTATTCTCTTCACCAACTGATGTCTTCCTGGAAGATTAATGGGATTCTTGAAAGTGAATGTCTCTTCTCCACAAACAATTTTTGTTTCTACGCGAAGGACTCCTACTGCATGTCTTGCTATTTTAAAACACTTTAGTTGTTCTTCATCTAGTCCTTCTTGCCTTTATTATTCCAAGCAACTTATATTCCGCTGCTTTAATTTCATCACTATCCAGGGGGTTAACATCACAGAAGTGACAAAGAGGAAATCTGACATTCTACGGATCGGAGCGTGGAATCTTAGAAGTCTGCTAGGAAGTGGAAGGTTAGAAAACTTAGAAAGGGAAATGGATAGGTTGAGGTTGGATTTGGTTGGTATTAGTGACATGCGCTGCCAGGAAGAACAGGACTTTTGGTCAGGAGACTATAGGGTCATTAGCACTAAATCAAACAATGGCCAAGCAGGGGTTGGCCTCATATTGAGTAGGAAACTTGGACAGCGGGTGGAATATTATGAGCAATATAGTGAACGGATTATTGTTGCAAAAATAAATACTAAACCTACGTGCACCACAGTGGTACAAGTCTATATGCCTACCAGTCAAGCTGATGAAGAGGATGTTGAAAAGGTCTACGAAGAAATAGACGAAATTCTGAGGTATATCAAGGGTGATGAAAATGTTATAGTAATGGGAGATTGGAATGCTGTGGTAGGAAAAGGGAGAGAAGGGAAGACAGTAGGAGATTTCGGATTAGGTGAAAGGAATGATCGAGGAAGCAGGCTGGTAGAATTCTGCACTGAGCATGAGTTGGTCATAGCTAACACCTTATTCAATAACCACAATAGAAGAATATACACATGGATGAGACCAGGAGATACAGGGCGTTACCAAATCGACTTCATTATGGTCAAGCAGAGGTTTCGAAACCAGATTTTGGATTGTAAAACATATCCTGGTGCTGACATAAACTCTGACCACAATCTGGTTGCAATGAAATGCAGATTAAAGTTGAAGAAACTGAAGAAAAGTCAAAAGCCAAAAAGGTGGGCAATAGACAGACTGAAAGAGAAGGATGTAAACGAAAGATTCAAGAAGAGTATAAAGGAAGGACTAATGAAAAACCCTAAACAAACTTCAATTGCAGACGAATGGGCACTTTTGAAGAATGAAATAACAAAATCTGCAGAAGAAAACATAGGTAGGAAAGAGAGAATAGGTAGAAAACCGTGGATCACTCAGGATATACTAGAATTGATGGATGAAAGGTGGAAGTCGAAGAATGTTCTCGAATGAGAAACTGTTGTTATGGTCCTTTGAGCTCCATTAATTCAACAAAATTATGTTAAATGGTCCGGCTAAGCGTCTTGGTGAGGTGTACTGTACCAACTGACGAGCCCAATAGTACACCGGGGCGAAACGCTGATAATTTGAGCTCAGCCGGACCATTTAACATAATTTTGTTGAAAGGTGGAAGCACAAGAATGTAAGAGATGAAAAGGGGAAAGCAGAATACAGACGTCTGAGAAATGAGGTTATCAAGAAGTGCAAGGAAGCGAAAGAAGAATGGTTGAAAGAGAAATGTGCAGGTATAGAAAATTGTCTGAAATTAGGAAAAGTAGACACAGCTTATCGAAGGATTAAGAATACTTTTGGGGAAAAGAAGACTAAGTGCTGTAATATTAAGGACACAAATGGAAAGCCTCTAACAGATAGGGAAGAAAAGGTTGAGAGATGGAAAGCTTACATAGAGAGTTTGTATAAGGGAAAGGAGATTGAGAATCATGTAATGGAAAGGGAGGAGGAAATTGATGAGGATGCGAAAGGAGATTTAATATTGAGATCAGAATTTGATAGAGCTTTGGAAGACTTAAGCAGGAACAAAGCACCAGGCATAGATGATATACCGATTGAGTTGCTACGCTGCATAGGAGATGAAGGTCTGATCAGGTTATTTCACTTGGTGTGTAGGATTTATGAGACAGGTGAGGTACCCCCTGATTTCAAGAAGAATGTAATCATCCCTATACCAAAGAAAGTGGGAGCTGACAGATGTGAAGATTACCGTACAATCAGCTTGATTACTCATGGTTCAAAGATCCTGTCTAGAATAATTTACAAGAGGATTGAGAGCCAGATAGAAACGGAGTTGGGTGAAGACCAGTTTGGTTTCAGGAGAAATGTAGGAACAAGGGAAGCTGTAGTAAGTCTTAGGTTGATTTTGGAAGGTAGAATAAGGAAAGATAAGAGAACGTTCATGGCTTTTGTAGACTTAGAAAAGGCTTTTGATAACGTTGATTGGACTAAATTGTTTGACATTTTGAAATCGATTGGAATAAAGTACAGGGATAGGAGGGTGATATACAATCTATACAGAAACCAGACAGCAGTCATTCGAGTTGAAGGACATGAGAGAGAAGCTGGTATTCAGAAAGGTGTAAGGCAAGGCTGCAACTTATCACCCATATTTTTCAATCTTTACATTGAACAAGCAATGAAGGAAATTAGAGAAAAATTTAAAGTGGGAGTGAAGATTCAAGGAGAAATAATTTCAACTCTGAGATTTGCTGATGACATCGTCATCTTGGCCGACAAGCCTGAGGATTTGAATGAGTTTTTGAATGGTATGGACTCCGTCTTACGGAAAGAATTCATGATGAAAATTAATAAATGTAAAACAAAAATACTGGAATGCAGCCGAAATAAATCAGAAACCTCTATGGAGATCAAATTGGCAGGTGAAAAGCTGAAGGAAGTAGGAGACTTCTGTTACTTAGGAAGCAGAATAACCAGTGATGGACGAAGCAAAGAGGATATAAAAAGTAGGTTGGCTCAGGCAAGAAAAGCATTTCTACAAAAAAGGAATCTGCTGACATCGAATATAGATTTAGGTATTAGGAAGTCATTTTTGAAAGCCTTTGTCTGGAGCGTGGCGCTCTATGGAAGTGAAACTTGGACTATTGGTGCAGCAGAAAAGAGGAGAATTGAAGCATTTGAAATGTGGTGTTACAGGAGAATGATGAAGATCAGATGGGTAGATAGGGTTACAAACAAAGAGGTATTAAGACGAGTGGGAGAGGAGAGATGTTTCTGGCGACTGCTAATGAAGAGAAGAGATAGGTTGGCAGGACACATACTAAGACACCCAGGAATAGCAAGCTTAGTTATGGAAGGAAGGGTCGAGGACAAGAACTGTAGGGGTAGACCAAGGTTAGAATATGTTAAACAGATTGCCTCGGATGTAGGGTGTGGTAGCTATGTAGAGATGAAACGATTAGCTGAGGACAGGGAGGCATGGAGAGCTGCATCAAACCAGTCAAAAGACTGAAGACTCAAACAACAACGAGTCCTTGGCGAATTCTTTCAGAGACAGGTTGCTTCCAATTTCTTATGAATCGCTGCATCCACGCAACCATTCTCACTATCATAGTGTACTTATTGAAATATATAAGTCTTTCTGTTAAATGCTCTCCTTCTGACAAGCACATTGTTTCGAGACAGATTTTTTTGATTTCTCTCTCTGCCTCTTCGTCAGGACATTCTGTTCTTGTCTGTGGCCATTCGACGTCCTTTCTCAGAAGCCAGCTGGACCCTCCCACCATCGACTCTTGACAATTTGCTGTGGGTTACGGTCTCCAGAGAGGAGATCTGCCGGATTAAGCTTCCCTGGTATATGCCACCAGCTGTTTGGATCAGATACTTGGCATAGGCTAGGCTATTCCCTTTTTTCTATTTTCAACAAATACTCCCCAGTTATTGCTCTTCTGAAGCCATGCTAGTACTACCATTGAATCAGTCCAGAAGTATCCCTCATCATATCACTTCCTTCCACCTCTTGTCGATAAAGTCTAGTAGAGATCATTGCCGCCAACAGTTCGGTTGGTTGGTTGGTTCTTAAGTTTAGGGTCTGCGACAACGCGGTCATGTAGCCCCGTGTACTTTGGGTGTGTGTAGAATCTGTCTGATAACCGGTGTTAATTGTGATGACTGTATTAGTGTGTGTTATCTGTTTTTTAATTTAAGTACTGCAACTTAGAATTTTTCAAATAGTTCCTACTTTTGCCACCAAGCGCCACCGTCAACGACTACTAGGCCAAGTTCAGAACTTAGCTACTAGACGCCGCAGCAGTCGGCTCTTGGCAACGAACGTAGAAACCTAAGAGCGTTGTTTACATTCTTAACCTATCCAATTTAGCTTCACACAGGTGCAATTAGTGGAAGGTTCTTTATCATGCCATAAATCTATGACATTGGACCGCCGGCTTTACTTCCCCTCCGAAGGAAGGCATGCTGATGGATTTTAACGCTCTTAAAGAATCCGCCGGCTTGGGCCGGGTTTGAACTCGCTATCTTGGGCATAGAAGCTCAGCATGCTACCGACTACGCCACCGCCAACAATTCCAGCCTAGGTATACTAGCAGCTGACTTTGGAGCCACCCTTGATTTGGCAATGACCAGACGTAACATCACTTTCTCGTCATTTTCAACCCTCAAGAATATGCATCCTGCATAAACATCCTTATTCGCATCTGCTAACACATGCATTGGCATGTTGATGGGCGATTTGAGCCGGTGGTGCTTACGATCAATGCGGCAATCACTCACTCATTCCACTTCACTGACCCATTTGCTGAAGGATTTCTTCAGATTTCCGGCAACTCTTCATCCCACCCCCTTCCCATCAGCCATGCTTCTTGTATCATTAACCTGGGTGCGAGGAGTGCGGGGCCCAGGATTCCTATATGGTCGAAAATCTTATGCGCCATTACAAGCAGTCCTCGTTTCGTCAACGGCATCACGTTCAGTCGCTCTAGTTCTATATCACACCCATACTAGTCCAAGCACCGTTGTTTCTGCTTTGTCATGGAGACCGTCTACCCATCCTCTTAAATCGAACCTCCCACTCTTCATTATACCCGTCGACAGTTCTATGAATCCCTTTACCTCTTCCTCATCATGGACACTCGAGATGCAATTTTCCACGTGAAAGGAATTAGTTAACCTCTCCGCAAACACTTTGATCAACGTCTCATGTTCTCCTATGAGCTTCTTCAGCGTTACGCCGAGAAGAAACGAGCTACATTTCATACCAAATACAACTCTACAATGTTGGAAAGTGAGTAATTTACGGTTAGTTTTATCCCACCAGAGAAACTTCGAGCTATGACGGTCCGCCGGATTAATGCCAATCTGAAGGAAAGCCTTAGCAATGTGTGCCAATACTCCGATCTCATTCCACCTGAAAGCTATAATCAAGGAAAATAAGTCATCGATCATGTTTGGTCTCATTTCCACACAGTCATTGAGTGAGACACCATATGATCCCACTGCAGAGGCATCGAATACTGGTCTCACTTTGGTTGTCGTACTCTTCCCCTTAATGACTGCGCCATGAGGCAAATTGTAAACTTCCCCTGGCCTGTCTTCCACCGAGACAATCTCTATTGTGCTTTGATCTAGCCACACTTGAAGTTCATTGTTACAGTATACTCATCGTATTTCCCGATTCTTTCCAGATGGCGAAAGAGTCCTTGAAGACGTCGTTTGCACACTGCAAGTTGTTGCCTAGTTCTTTTGCGTCTTCCCTCCATGGGATCCTGTATTCAAATCTTCCATCTGCCCAACTTCGTGTCATTTTGTTAAACTGATTAATCACATCTTGTTCCTGTTCTCTCTTGCTCTTCACCTGGGCGGGATCCATAATGCCTCAAGTCTCAATTTTCCATAAATCACTTATGTCTTCCTCCAGCCCCATGAACAGAGATATCGCAGAAGTTACTCTTCCCATTCTAGAATTCACCCTGTGCTCCATGAGCGTCCTTCCGAGCTTAGTATGTACTGCAAGCATGTTAGGTTTTACTGGCCTAGTGATTCCTGTAGCAATGGCAACACATCTGCGCCGAATAATACGTCAATCTCTCTGTCACCATGTTCTACGTCAGTTAATTCTATTCCGCTTGCTATTAGCTCTGGTGGAAGTCTGTCTAAACGTGACACCTTCCCACAAATGGTAGGTTGGTCCAGCAACTCTAAGACAACCTTGAAAATGCCACTAATTGATTCTATTTCCACCACATGATTCTTGTGCACAGTACCTTTACTCTCCTTTCCATCAAACAGCATGTGGATAAGGGCTTCCTCACCACTCGAGTCTAGCCCAAGCTTACTGACTAAACCTTGTCACAGATATTATAGTTGGGATCCACTATCTAATAATGCCCTCGCTGTGACGAACGCCTTACCTTTTACAAGTTTAATAATCAATGTCTACTGCAAAACCTGCCCTCCTACAGTTTCGCCATTAATGGTTTCTCTCTGAGCATCCACATTCTGGATAGATTGCTTGTTTAACGCCGGACACATAACAGTAAAATGTTCTGATGCACAGCATGGGCAACGCGCCTTCACTCGACATATTTTTGCTATATGGTCAGCTCGAGCTCGCAGGCAGCGGAAACAGGCACCACACTCCCTGAACTTTTTCCTTCTTTCTCCCAGCGTCAATTCCCTGGCTAAACAACAGTCGTGCGGAAGATGTTCCTCATAACAGCCTATGAGATAAGGCCTGCTGCCGTATATTGATGATTGGGAACTTTGCTGCCTCTACTAGCATCTTCACATGTTTGCTTGGATACCCCTACCGAGCACCGGTGCATCAGAGAAACTTCTGGCAACGTTGACGGAGAAGAGAGAAGAAGTACAACCAGACTTCTATGGCACAGGGGCCATGATAGACCGCTCGTGGACAAAAGCTAATTTCGAACTAAGACATGTCATTACGAGGTTGGCAGTTCATGGTTGTCACCACCTACTCTACCGACAGTAGTGGCTACGCTGGCTAAAACGCAGTGTTAGGTCATGGGGCCAAGCTCTCTTCTGACTCGGTAGACGCGTGGGTTCGAGCCCCACCGTCGGCCGTCCTTGAAATGGTTTTCCGTGGTTTCCCATTTTCAACACCAGGCAAATGCTGGGACGGTACCTTCTGACAGGCCACGGCCGCTTCCTTCCACATCTTTCTCCAATTTCATTCACATTAATCAATTCCATCTCTCATCCCGACGCGCAGGTCGCCCACGGGCGTCGAATAGAAAGACCTGCATTCGGTCTCTGAGGAGACCACATGATCAAAAAAAAAAACACCTACTCTGCAAATCAAAACACTTCCATGCCACAAGTATAGAGTGTGAGTTCACATTATGTGGAAAAATGTGTGAACGGTACCACATAGAATTCTGTACAAGAAGAACAATGTCTATAAGTGATTATGCAAATATGTAACCCATAAAAGTAACCTATATTTTAAGTTATGGCTATTTGGCTGCATTAAATATATTATTATATGTTTGCTTGGGCTCTTGGAAAGTGGTGCGTGCTAATATCATGCGCTCCTGACTTTCTAATTCAGTCCGCAGAAAGGCTAACAACTTGCTTAGATCCAGAGTGTGTCTGCTAGTTACTGATGCTCCTCCTATAGCTGATGTTGCCTGGTCTGCCATTTTAGTTGCGGTTCTATGCCTTTCCCATGCTATGAGAGTTTCTTCTGGTATCGCAGATTCCACTAATGGAAATAGCATCGAAGCATATTTGTTGGAAGTGACTCCTAGGATCCCAAGTGCCCTTAATTGGGTCTCCAAACGGTCGTATAATGTGCGCAGACATCTCTTGGCACTCCTTGTGGAAGTTATTTGCAGTACCAAGCCGAGTAGCTCCCTAACGTAAACTTATATTAGAAGATCGTCTCTTCCAAATCTTGATTTATGCTGCTGTAGTGCACTAGAATAGTTACTTCCCATTGGTGGATAACTCTTTATGAGTTCATGAGCAGCTGATTCCGGTACCATTGACTGCGCCAAATAATAGAACTTCTCATCATTGCCAAGATTTGGGTCCTGGTCAATATTCTGAAATCTGCCCCAAAAGTTCACCCATTCCTTGACACTGACATTAAATTTAGAGAGTTCTATCTTAGGAAGTCTAACACGATGCTTTCCTAGTACATTTTATACCCTTTCTATGGACGTCGTATCAACAACCTCTTCTTGTTTTATACTCAAGAGCTTTGTTCTCATTATTATCCACCGTTCGCGATATTTTTCAGACTCTTCGAAGTCTTTGACATTTTCATCAGCAGTTGACTCGTTAAAAACCATTCATTCACTGACCTGATGTTCTGCACCTTGAAGTCTAGTAGCTTTATCTTCCACGATCTTTAGCAAACCAACCTTATCATCGCGGGAAGCACCTTTTCCTACAGCCGCGTCGTAGTTACCGCATGCTTTCGTGAAAGCCTTACGTAATTGCGTTCTTTGAAACTTAATATGGTCCATCCTGTTACCGGTCGCCAGATGTTGAATATAATTATCTATTCCAACTCTAATCAATTCTTTATTCCTTCGTAGGACCATTAAAAAACAATGTGCAATCGCCAATTGATCGCTGAGAAGCACATCATGCCAAAGACCATCTACATCAAAGATGTTGCATAAATTCTCTACAGTAACCAAATGGTTGGCTGAATTCTTTACTGATATCCATCTTACGGGTAAAATCCCGAAAGAACTAAAGAGAGTGAAAATCATTGCCGTGCTAAAACCAGGTAAACCTTGCGACCAACCTCAAAACTACCGCCCCATTGCTCTCCTTAGCATGATCTAAAAACTTCCTGAAAGGTTGATCTACAATAGAATCAGTACTAAGATCTTCGAAAAGGCGAGATTTCGCCCCCATCGCAGCTGTTCATATCAAGTCCTCTCCTTGACGACCTTCATAGAAGCTGGTTTTCAGAATCATCAGAAGACGTCAGTTACATTTATTGACCTAACGGCGGCGTATGATACTGTGTGGAGACAAGGCTTGATCTACAAACTTCTACGTATCATTCCATGTTTCGAAAGTAGCAACCTCATCAATGCCATGCTCAGTAATATAAACTTCCAGGTGTTATTGGATAATAATATGAGTTCACAGATGAAGCTAAACAATGGCCTGCCGCAGGGTTCTGTATTGGCTCTCCTTCTTTTTAGCCTTTACATGGCAGATATGCCTGAAACATCATCCATGAAGTTCGGTTATGCCGATGACTGGGCTCTTGCAACGAGTCACAGAAATATTGAAATTACAGATAACATGTTAACTATGGACCTATTAATTGTTGGTAACTACTTTCGAAAATGGAGGCTTCAGCGAAGCGCAGCCAAAGGGGAAGTGTCCTCATTCCACCTTAATAAGAGATTAGCCAATAAAAGACTGTGCATCTTCTTTGTAAACAGGCCACTTTCTGATTATAGCCACCCAAAATATCTAGGAATTTCTCTAGATAGGACCCTTAGTTTTAAAGGACACCTTTCAAGAACGGCTGCTAAAATTAGAACAAGAAACTACATCTTGCAAAAGCTGTGTGGTACTACATGGGGGTCATCAGCTTCAACACTTAGAACTTCAGCTCTTGGACTAGTTTATCCTGTGGCAGAGTACTTTGCCTCAGTTTAGCTGAACAGTGCTCATCTCAGACTCGTTGATGCTCAACTAAATCACACCATGCAAACAGTCACGGCAACGATCATAAGTACCTCAACTTTTGGCTGCCTGTACTTTGTCATATTGCACCTACAACCTTGAGGCGTGAGAAATGTCTCCTCAGGGAATATAAAAATATATGTAACAACCCTCATCTTCCTGTGCATGCTGACTTTCCTGCCATCCACAGAAACAGACTTCGCTCTCGTCATCCACCGTTGAAGACTGCCCGAACACTCGATGAGAGCAACTTTAATTTGCTTGTTCGTTGGAATTCAATGTGGAATTCATCTGCTCCCTCAGAGCATACCGTGTATTACGACCAAATCACCAGGATTGGAGCTGAATCGGAAAATTTGGTCTTCCTTAAACAGAGTAAGGACTAACTGTGGCAGATGTGCAGCTTTGATGCATAAATGGGACAAAGTTCAATCTCCAAATTGTGATTGCGATGCAGAAAGGTAAACAGTTCAACATACTGTATCATTCAATCTTGTCCAATGTCAGCCTTCCCCGGAGTTCTAAGTGCCTGTTGGCGACTGATCGAGTTGTTGACTATCTGCGGACATTGGAAGTTTCATTATGACCTATTTCTGTATAGTGTATTGTAAATATTGTAATCTTGTATCTGATATTATCTTCTTATACTTGTTCATTGTTCCATGATGTGATGATAGTCAAACGCTAAATGAATAAATTATTATTATTATTATTATCATCAACAGTATCAAGATTATTATTCCCCTTGGGACTCACAACCAGTAGCACATAGGTTGATGACCACGTGATCCCATCTGAGCACGACATTGATTCCTCTTAGACTACTTGTGCCCGGCTCCTTCTTTTCATCTTTCCTGCAGTCCTCCCTTGGTCAAATGTCCACCTCGTGGCGTAGTGACTAGCATTCTTAGCTGTACCAGGAAGATACTGATTTTGCTTCCCGACCTTGCCGAGAAACCTATTTTGGTCTGAGGGCTGGAACGGAGTAAACTCAGCCTCGTGAAGGAGAACTGAGACGATCTAGGTTCAATTTCTACCTCAGCCAACCTTGAAGTGGTTTACTGTGCTTTCTTACTTCTACTCCAGGCAAATGCTGAGATGGTACTGTACCCGTAAAAATCAAGGAGGTGCTCGCTGAGCATCCGAAGCATAGCTGGATTATTGAAAAGTGAACATCCCGGCTAAAGATTGAAACACATTCCGGCCAGCAAGTTCTCCAAGATTATACACAGTAATTCTACGACATGTAATGGATAAAACAAATTAGCTTCTATGCGCAAGTGTACAAACATACCTGCTTCTCGGGGCTTTGTTTGGATAAAAAGACATCCTATCTATTTTTAGGCTGGTCCATAATGTATCTCTACTTATAGATTAAATAAAGGAACGCCGAACAAAAAGTTAGAAAAATATAAATTTATTAATATAATTAGTTAATAAACACAAATCTACATAACACCCTAAAACTAATATTCATTTACGCCACTGTCATAAAAATAAATTCCCTACATCTATACAGGCGTAAACTATTAAAAATTTACGGACGCTTCTGCCGTCTACAAGTGTTAAAATTAAATACCAATCATTTTAAACTGCTGCTCCTTGCAGCGAACATTCCTAATAAATTGCTGGCATATTTTAGACGCGTGTCTGCGAGCAACTGGACTCGTTATGTCATCGCCTTCTATGTATTCTCCACACAGTTGCGAGAATCATTCATCGAGCACGCGCGGCCTTGGCAGAAACGGGAATCTCGTTTCTTCAGCTGTTAAGCCTGTCACTGGCCACACAATGCTACCTAAGAACAAGCTAAACTGCTGCACTCATATTTTAAATAAACCTCATTTACAAAAAGTGCTGTATCTTAGCCAAATCCGCTCTAATCTCATTCATACTTGAAACAAACATTTTTACAATCCACATCCGCTGTTCTAGACAAACGTCATTAACATACACGCCTTAATTACAGTACAAATCAAACATTCAATCCAAGAACATTAGTTCGCACTAACTATAGCCTAAGCTAAACACATTTAAAAATAATTATTATTATTAACAATGCAATAACCTCAATATTAATAAACGAAAATATTTACAGGCTATATACAAGTGTCTTATTGCTCCTATGACATATTCTTGAGCGATACGACCGCGTTAGTTAAATTAACAACGCTCCTTCCTCATAGTATAATTTACTATGGTTCATATTTACACAATGCTAAAACCATCTTTGTCAACTCCAGTAAATAGACATTATTGGTTTACCAATGACCGATCATTCAAGATGAGTTCATGGCGGTTACAATTTCGGTTTAATATGGTTAATAATAATTCAGATAACAGTGACAATATATCCTTTCCTAATGATTTTCCGACAATAAACGACATTCATGCCGTAGATCTAAATACATGGGAAGTCTTCACTGACTCTCCTCAAAATACAACAATGCAACTACGTTTATAAATTTCCTCAGTACTTCCTGACAATAATACGGTAATCTCCTTCGTATTACAACAATTAATTTATGGCAAAAACCTCCATATAACTCCAGTATAAAAATGTCATTAACACTCTTGTTTTCAACAATGATTCTACTGTACTGGTATAGCTTTCTTCTAGCTCAGATCTTATTATTCTTGCAACTCCACAACTTATCAATGTACAGCGATGTCTGTCCCACAATTACATTGGTCGTTCTTAAACGATGTTATTAATAGATCTGTCCTGGTTTACTAATCAAGATTACTTAGACATACAACACCATGTCTCCAAATATTTAATTGAAATATACATGTTTCTTCTTACTGGTTTTTACTAAAAATGCACGGTTGCAAAACTACGTTAACACACAACATAGTGTTACAGTTTGTGCTTTGATAACACTTCATGTTATCTTATCGCTCAATAAGGATCAATCACAACCAGAAAAGGTTTTAACTAAACTCTCCTATGGTTGGATGAATTATCTTTAATAGATATGTCTCAAACAAGTTATATTTAATGCAGATCAAAGACTTCCTTCAATGCAATATTAGTAAGTCATTCGCTGAATGTATCAGCATTCTACACAAAGAATGTTCATAACTATTCACTTACACGTTTTAATCATAACGAATGTAGCTTCTTAAATGGTCGAAATGTTTATAATAATAGTGATATTACACATGTATCACTCGTAGATTTCTACTCGTAATGCTAAATTCTTCTTACAAAAAGAACACCCAAGTTCATTCTAAATAAAATGAAATTTAATGGATGTCTCAGACTAAAAGTCTGAAGTCTTGAATAAAAATCGAAATCGTAGAATAATGACTTCCTTATACATTTTCCATACGGAAAATAAATATTACAAGCAGATGACTTCAGGTCAGAAACTGAATCAAAAATGTTTTTGACAAGTATAGATGATAAACTGACTTTCAGCTCATACAGACTTGAAGAATAACATATACTTAACATCGAGGTGAAAATACATCAAACAAATATGGAGAATTGTTGGTTCCAAATGCCGTCAAACACACTCAAACAAGAATAATAATAGAAAACGTCTACCTGGATCTCGTAGAAAATTGAAGTTCATTGTCGGGTATCAGAAAATACCCGGTTGGATATTTATGCAGGTGTGATTTAGTGAAATCAAACCCGGTCCCCTCCATTGGATATGAACTGCTTCCTCGAGAACGGAAAGGATTCCTTCTCGGCATATCCATCTCCTCCTGGTATCGAACATCGTTCTTCGGACTCGAATTCCATCTCGAACAATCATCGTGCTGATATCTTCTGTCTTCCGTTGATGCTTCTTCCATCGCCAACATCTCTGGAAGTTCTTCCATCATCATTGAGCAATATATTCTGGACAGCATCGTCTTTACAAAATAATATCCTAAGTCGAATGTCGATTCACTATCGTAGATGTTAAAGTTCATTTGGTTGGTCAACGAAAGATTATATCTGCTCATAGTCGAGAATGAATGTACATGACAATGCATTAAATGTACTGGATGAAGGTATACTTAATGCGTCATGTTGTGTTGGCATTCTATCTATCTAGATGTCATAGATATTCTCATTGTTTCTAATGTTGTTCCATCGCTGCTATCACAACTATGCTTTGATATATCCCATACGCGTTGTAGTTTAATACGACATCTCACACATATTTATAAAGTCATAAACTAATTCCTCTTCATAATTGTCTGTAGCCATCATATTGTTTATGCAAAATAAAGTTACAATGTTTATACAAGATCACAGTTCTTACTACGTGCTGGAAAGTAGATTTGCCTGTGTTAAAATCTCAAAATGATAATCTCCCTTCGGAGTTGTGTAACTTTGCTCGAACACACAAAGTGTCTATTATCTCGTAAAATATTCAACGGATTTTACGAAATTCTCTTATGGTTAAGCCTTATCACTGGATAAGTACAACTATTGCTTTATATCACCGACAAAGTAAAACACTTGTCTACTATTCATTTAAATGTCCACCGCTCAACTTCGCCTAGATTTGAGACGGGGCTCTCATATGTTCGGCCGGTAACCCCGCCGTCTATAGTGACTTGTAGGACCTCGCACTGTATCACGTCTACGGGAATGAACAACCTCCGGACGATACGTCTTACCGCTATGAAGTTAGTCGAGTTAAGAACGCTCTAGGCTGTCGAATCTCCTTCAACTCGTCTGAATTACGCGCCATTGTTAGTGCCGCGCAGATACTGGCGCGCACTTTTCATAATCCTTATTACCGTGAAAATCTTCCGATTAACGTCATTCAAAGTAGTAGTAATATCTTCTTTTAATTATCTTAATATTTTCAATGGAGTAAAATTGTTTCATAGGGATTAAATGGCATAGTTAATCACATTAACTAGGTAAAAAATCCATGTCTGCTCCATAAACCCTCCTCTTATTGGCTGTCAGCATAAGTCCAATGATATATTTTAAAACAATTAACTAGTAATATTTCGCGCAATTTCCTTTTTGCTATGCACTTTCCAATGATCGAGAATATTCTTGGCGTCTCTGATCACGTGATGGGTTTCTCCCATTGCTTGCGTTCGCTAATAAAACTCGCCTTGAACCAACTTCCCAGATTCATATTCTAATGTTAAATTTTATCATGGGCTCGGATAATAACATCATTTTCATCATAAATCATCCAAATTTCGGGCGCATTCCCTCTTAGCTAAGGTTAAAACAGTTACTAAATTGTTTTAATCACCTTATTTCATGACCTTAGATATGTCACTGAGCTGAAATTTTGGGTGTTTATTTATCCTACTTTCTTAAGATCTTTCTTCAAATTTTTCTCGTTGTACTTTCGAAGTATAACATTGTTTTCTTCGTCAAAAGTTCATGACAAATGTTACCAAAGCCATTATCTATGCGATAGGGGCTGAAAAATACTGGGCGAAATTTTGGGTATATCTTCCTAGCAACATCAGCTTTGATAGCTCTCCGTAATAAAACTAAATCTCCAATTTCCTGTGGCGTGCTGAATCGTTTTCCTTCGACTCGTTTCCATCGCATTTCTGCTGCCTTCTGAAGTTTCTCTTTAGCTCTATCTATCCTAGCTTTTCTTCCAACATCAGGGTCTCAAGGAAGGAAGTTGAACACATTATCCCATGGTCTTTCTGGATTCTGATTCAAGTGTAGCACCAGCGGTACCTCTGCTGTGCTCTTTTGCACTGTTGAGTTTAAGCAGTCCTCTATCAAAGGCCAACTAGGATGATCGTCTGGGCAGTAAATCCTGTAGAATTTTCTAAATTCTGTAGAATTTTGTAAATTCTGCCATATATCTTTCACTTGATTTGGACTCTGGATATCTCACACTTGAGAATAGGTGTTGAATACCCAGCCTTTCCATGTCTTCTTCGAATTCAGCTAAGGTAAACTGAGTACCGTGATCTGACAATAGATACTCTGGTTTCCCCGCTTTAGGAATCACAGCATTCTCTAACTTGCTGACAACGTTCCTTGTGTTCGCTTTCTGCATGGAGTTCAAAGTTACAAATTTAGTGAACACATCCACTGTCACTACCAAGAACTGATTACCCTGATATCCCTTTGGACAAGGGCCAAAGATGTCCACAACCATCAGCTCCCTTGGTTTAGACGGTATAATAACTCTGGGTCTTCCCTTCAATAATTCGGATGCGAATTTCCCTCGCTGGCATCGATCACAAGTTCTTATTACAGTCGCTATAGATGATCTCATGTTAGTCCAGACAAACCTCTCTTTGAAAACATTGAGAGTCTTGTCTAAACCTCCATGTCCAATTGAATGATGTGCTAACCATATTAATTTTGATACAAAACTAGGGGGCACCACGATGCGAATTTTCGTGTGCTCGGAGTCTGCGTATTTGCATACCAGATCTCCGCTAAGCAAATAGTGATGCGAGCGTCTCTGCGTACTTGCATAATCCTCATCTGCAACATCCATATTTCCCTTCAAGAATCTATACATCTTTCTTAAGGGTGCATGTCTCTTCTGTGAAGCTTCATTTCGCTCCTATCTCCTTACGGTGTCAAGATTTTCTTGTTCAAGCTGTACATGATTAATCTGAACATTTCTGACGGGGTTTCTAGATAATGCATCCGCCAACACATTATCATTACCTGGTTGGCGGACTATGATCGCATTGAATTGCTGCGTGAATAGGGCCCATCTCAACCTATCACTAGACAAATCTGTCTGTAGCATAAATTGCAATGCTTTGTGATCTGTGACTATTATTACCTTGTGACCAATTAGAATTTTTTTCCATGCTTGTAAGGCCGTTACAAAAGCTAATGCCTCTAATTCGGTTGTGAAGTAATTTTCTTCATGCCTTTTCAATTTCCTTCCTGTGAATGCAATATAGTGCTTATTTCCCTCTTCGTCTTTCTGGTACAAGACGGCACTTATGCCTACATGTGAAGCATCAGACTCAATGAAAAATGTGCGGTCGAAATCGGGATATTCTAATTTTACGTTGTTCTTCAGCATCTCTTTTGCCTTCTCGAATGCGGCTTCGGTTACGACTGTCCATTTCCAACGATTGTTCTTCTTCAGCAAATCGTAGAAAGGTGCCATAATTTCTGAGTATTTAGGGCAGTGACTACTTATGAATTGGCACGCACCCACGAACTCACGAACTTGTAGGACCTTAGTAGGCTTTGGATATCTCATAATTCCCTCCACTTTTTCTAAGTTCGGGTGGTAACCATGTTGGTATATAGTATGTCCTAAGAAATGAATTTTCTCCTGTAAGAAGTGGCATTTGTCAAAATTTATCTTAATATTTGCCTCCCTTAAGTTCACAAACAACTTGCGAAAGTGTATTAGATGTTCTTGCACATTCTTTGAAGAGATAATAAAATCATCAATGTAACAGAGCACGTTCTCTTTAACCTCCTCTGTAAGCTTACTATCGAGTGCTCGTATTAGGGCTGGTCCACTATTTATGAGATCGAATGGGACCCTCTCAAATACCCAGCTTGACTGGTCAAATAAGTACCCTGTATACTGCTTACTTTCCTCCTCAAGCTCAATTAGATAGAACGACGCGGATAGTTCAAGGACAGAGAAGCAAGCCTTTCCCTTGAACTTTATAAGTAAGTCAGGTATCTTCGGTGGTCGGTCTGTTTCCGGTAAAATTAATAAGTTAATTTTCCGTGCATCTAAACATAGACGTAGCTGACCATTACTCTTTTTCACCACCGTGATCGAGTTGAGGTAAGATGACGCCTGTTTCCTAATAATACCATCGGATTCCATCTTCTTGATTATCCCTCGTACTTCCTCATAGTACTTCTCTGGAATGGGATAAATCCTCTTCTGATATGGGGTATCATCGGTTAATCGGATCTTGTACTTAAAATCCTTAATTAACCCTGGCTTATCGTCGAAAATATCTTGAAATTCCATTATTAACCCTTCAAATTCATCTCTAATTTCTTCAAACCCTTCTGCTTTGCAAATCCATGATCCCCTATTACTCTCAGCTTCTTCTATGATATTATGGATGATGTCTTCCCTAAGATTCTTATCTGGATTGCTATCAAAATCCTTGTATTCTAACTCTTTTGTGTTAGTAGAGCCCTCGCTAAATTTAATGATGCGGTTTTTCATGCCTATGACCGGAGCACGACGTTAAAATTTATATTGCTTACTACAATGAAGATGTGTTTATAAGTGCGACCATTTATCTCGAAATTCAACAGCACCTGAACTTTACATTTTACTGACTTGCCTTGGAATATACCACGCACTTTGACTGATGATGCGGGTAAGACAATCATCTTGTCACCTTTTAACAGTCTCTGGTAACTTTCTTCAGACAGTATAGATATAACTGCACCAGTATCCATAAGAGACATATACATTTGTCCATCGACACTTATACTTACAATAGGCAGTTCACATCAGTGGCGTGTGGTGGAATTTTACTTAGGGTAGGCAATGGTTTTCTTCGCAAAATCATTGAAGACCCAGTTGTAGAAGTTTGGGATGTTTTGAACTTAGAAATTAAATCTATCTCAATTGAAATCAATGATAAATGTTATACGTTTAGTTAAAATACCGAATACAAGCTTTCACTTTCGTTTTAATAGGCCTACTCAATTGAGGAGTTGGACAACTTCCTAATAAAATTAATATTTTGTTCTGAAATTTACCGCTATCACACGCTGTCATCTCAAGACCCAAGTCCCGGTGGCATATTTTTCACGCCTACTAGTGTAAACAAAAACGTCTACTGCATACCCTACTCCCTTATATTGCATTAGACAACATTATATCGCTGAACTATAAACATGACGGCCTACCGCTGTAAAGCAATCACAAGTTTTAACACAGCATATAAAAAGCTGTTTTGCACAAACACTGACACGCTTTTTCAAACTATAATGAGCGAGTAATCACACTACCTTTGAAAACTGACCGCTCCTAGTTTTCGGCCTAAGGTATGTAACTTACGGAATTGCTTCCTACCCTTCGCTTTCACTCACCCTGCAGTACCAAGAAATACCAAAAGAGGGCATGTCACGCTATTGTGCTGCTGCCTGCGACTTCGCAAGGAACTCGCAGTAGGCATCACAGAACAACGAAGTATGAATGGGTTCATTAAAACAATAAAGGACACAGAGACTGGAATATCACTATAACCAAAGTAAATAATTCTTGTACCAGTCATTATTTTACTTAGGTAAGCAATGCTTACCTTACATCCATGGAATACACGCGCCTGGTTCACATGGTCTCTCCTCTTTAATTACTTCCTTTTCAAACAGTAGGTCTTCATCTCTTACTTCATACACCTCGTTAATGGTAATCTGGTTTAGTGGTTTAGCATTCTTAAAAACTCCTACTTCTGTTTCAAAATTGGAGTTTTTTTGTTGCCCCTGAATGTTATATCCCTGCTGGCTTGTTCCTGGCTGGGGTTCGACACTGGGGGTTTTCTCCCTTCATTTACTGTACTGTTCATCCTGCCTTAAATTCCTTAAGTATTCTTTCCCTTCACTGTGCCTTTCGTCATATTGTTCCTTTGTGAACGAATTCTCTCTATAGTTTCTATTTCTGTTATAACCCTGGTTATACCTATTATTGCGATTACAACTGTTGTTGTTGTTGTTGTTGTTATTATTGTTATAACGGTAGTTATAATTATTGTGGTAATAACCATTTCTCCGCGTTAAATCATTGTTTCTTCCCTGTTGCTGTTGATAGGGTCTTCCTCCTCGGAATCTCCGGTATCTCGGTTCGGGTCTTCTGTCTCGGAAGTAATTGTTCCTTTCCGGACCTATACTGGTTTTATCTCTTTCCTTTGGACTCTCAGACTGCTGTGTCTGGTCGATATAGATGGTGTTAATGTCCCGTTGGTCCTGTCTGCTGTTCCTGGACATTACAGTGGGCATCGGACTTGTATAGTCTAGCTTGCGCAGAAGTTCGTCCAAGCTAGCCAAATCTTTTATCTGAGACGAGATAATCAGTCTCCTGACCTCAACTGTAAGCTGTCTAGAAATCGCTTCTATTAGTTCTCCCGTTGATAATGGGGGCTGAAGGAACCTAAGTTGGGCTAATTGCCTCGTAAAGAAATCTGCGTAGCGCATAGGCAAAGTACTCGAGTACTTCCTCGAGTAGACTTCGGCCCTTAAACTATTTTGTTCCTCAATGCTCCAAAATCTCTTAATTAAGGGCTCTGCAAATTCCTCGAAATCTACAAACGTGTATCGGAACGCGCGGAACCACTCCAAAGGTGCTAGAGCTAGATAGCGTTCCACTATTTTCATCTCCCTATCCCTCGGAACCTGAGCTTCGACAAAGTAATCCCTCAGATTTCGGATAAACTCAATAGGTGTGAATCCATCTTGGTTATTAAACTGACGAGGTTTATCTTCAACGTTACGTATAACTGTGATGTTCCTAGGCTGAGTAGTTTGATTGTTAATTCTGGAAACCCTCGTATCTCTGTCAGAGTCTAGAATCCTGAATTCAGGCCTTTCTGAAGATCGTAGTACTCTAGCTACTGATCTGACGTCTCTCTCTTCGTGTTCAACACTATCTCTTCTACTAGGGCTTTCCAATTCACCTATGTATTTTTTCTCTTTCTCTTCTATGTCGTTCATGATATCCTTCAACTGCGTTCCTACTTCTTTCTTGAGATCTTCTTTGTAAGTCTCTAAGACAGTTGCATCTCCTATGGTTAAGCTTTGGAATTTCCTCCTAATATATTCTTCCAATTCGGTGGACTTTCCCTCCTGAATTTGATTGATATTACTAACATCGGTGACTACCTTACTGAACTTATCTTTTAAAGCCTTACTCTCCTGCGATAATTGATCCTTATTGTCGAACTGAGTTTGCTGGAGCTAATCTAAACGTTTGTTTAAGTCAGTCCGCACGCTTGTTACCTCTTTGCTTAATTCTATCTGAGTACTAGCAAACTTATTTTCGATATTGTCTTGTATTTCTTTAATGAGCTCCTTACTGGATTTATTCCACTCTTCCTTCCACACTACGACATGAGCTTTTAACATCTCACTAATATCGAGTTCTATGTCATCTTTAAGTATTTTATTATGGCCAATTACCTGGGACCGCAATGAATCTACATTTACCTTCAGATCACCCAACTGTGACTGAACTGCATTAATGTTTTCCTTACACTGCTCTTTAGAAACCTCTAATTCCTTTCTAATGTCATTCTGGAATGTTATGTTACTGAACCCAATATGGTTAAGCTTAGTTTGTATACCATTTACATTAGTATTAACCTTGCCTATGTCAATGAACACATTATTCACCTCGGTCTGTATTCTATTGACATCCATTTGTACCACACTTACATCAGTTTGAACATTATTTACATCTGTTTGGACATTGTCAACTCTATCCTGCTCAGTATCTATCTTCGTTTGGACAGAATCTACTTTCGTTTGTACATTTTTAACATCACCCTGAACAGCACTCACATTACTTTGTACAGCAATTACATCACTCTGTACAGAGTCTACTTTTGTTTTGACCTCACTTACTTCTGTCTGGATATCCTTGGAACTATCCTGCAAACGCGACATGTTATCCTTATTTTCAGTGGCACTGGTCTGCAAACCTCCCAGGGATGATTGCACACCCGTATTTCCACTTTGACACTTTCCTTTACATTCTCAGCTATTCGACCTGTTATGTTTTCAACAATATGTCTACAACTTGTACAACAACCCTATCAATGTCCTCCTTCCTATCCTTCATAACCTGTTCCAGGTCCTGCCTTGTTTCCTTAAATTTGTGATTTAAGGACTGAAAATTCACCTCTAAATTTTCAGTGACCTCCTTTTTCAAGTTATCCTGCAGATTACCTTGTACAGTTTCAAGTGGCTCAGTTAGAGTACACTGCAAATTCCCCTGCAAATTACCTTGTACAGTTTTAAGTTGCTACGCCAGAGTAGATTGCAAGTTTTCCTGCAAATTCTTTTGCGAGCTCTGCTGCATCTCATTCAGCATCTGCTGCACTTCTTCCTTACCCATCGTTGCCATCGCAAAGATTACAATAATAGATCGCTACTGGGATACATCAAAACAAAGCGCGACAACAGCATTTGGAACAACAATTTCTGCCATGTAATTGGGTGTTCTTAATGTCTATCTAAGTCTTAAAATTAACATATTAAATACCCCCTTCTAATAACAAACTTATCGTTTCGTTTCGCTTGATCTTGTCCTAAATTATCTATACTACAATACTAACACATAAATTTACCAACATTAAAAAGTTAACTTTACACTGAACATGGCTATCAAAGTACATGAGTCGTTCTGAAATGAAATTTGCCACATAATAAGGCCGTCAATTCTTGCCTAAGAAAGGTTCATCGAATGCTCTTCAACAAGCATTTCGACGCCTAGACGTTGGGCTGCCAATTTAATGTACCCGTAAAAATCAAGGAGGTGCTCGCTGAGCATCCGAAGCATAGCTGGATTTTTGAAAAGTGAACATCCCGGCTAACGATCGAATCACATTCCCGCCAGCGAGTTCTCCAAGATTATACACAGTAATTCTACGACATGTAATGGATAACACAAATTAGCTTTTATGCGCAAGTGTACAAACATACCTGCTTCTCGGGTCTTTGTTTGGATAAAAAAACATCCTATCAATTTTTAGGCTGGTCCATAATATATATCCACATATAGATTAAATAAAGGAACGCCGAACCAAACGTTAGAAAAATATTAATTTATTAATATAATTAGTTAACAACAGAAATCTACATTACACCCTAAAACTAATATTCATTTACGCCACTGTCATAAAAATAAATTCCCTACATCTATACAGGCGTAAACTGTTAAAACTTTAAAGACGCTTCTGCCGTCTACAAGTGTTAAAATTAAATATCAAACATTTTAAACTGCTGCTCCTTGCAGCGAACATTCAAAATAAATTGCTGGCATATTTTCGACGCGTGTCTGCGAGCAACTGGACTCGTTATGTCATCGCCTTCTATGTATTCTGCACACAGTTGCGAGAATCATTCATCGAGCACGCGCGGCCTTGGCAGAAACGGGAATCTCATTTCTTCAGCTGTTAAGCCTGTCACTGGCCACACAATGCTAACTAAGAACAGGCTAAACTGCTGCACTCATATTTTAAACAAAACTCATTCACATAAACCGCTGTATCTTAGCCAAATCTGCTCTAATCTCATTCATACTTGAAACACACATTTTTACAATCAGCATCCGCTGTTCTAGACCAACGTCACTAATATACACGTTTTATTTACAGTACAAATCAAACATTCAATCCAAAATCTTTTGTTCGCTCTAACTATAGCCTAAGCTAAAAACATTTAAAAAGTATTATTATTAAAAATGCAATACCCTCAATATTAATAAACGAAAATATTTACAGGCTATATACAAGTGTCTTATCACTCCTATGGCATATTCATGACCGATAAGACCTCGTTAGTTAAATTAACAACGCTCCTTCCTCATAGTATCATTTACTATGCCTCTTATTTACACAATGCTAAAACCATCTTTGTCAACTCCAGTAAATAGACATTATCGGTTTACCAATGACCGATCATTCAAGATGAGTTCATGGCGGTTACAATTTCGGTTTAATATGGTTAATAATAATTCAGATAACAGTGACAATATATAATTTCCTAATGCCTTTCCGCCAATAAACGACATTCATGCCATAGATCTAAATACATGGGAAGTCTTCACTGACTCTCCACAAAATACAACAATGTAACTACGTTTATAAATTTCCTCAGTACTTCCTGACAATAATACGGTAATCTCCTTTGTATTACAACAATTAATTTATGGCAAAAACCTCCATATAACTCCAGTATAAAAATTTCATTAACACTCTTGTTTTCAACAATGATTCTACTGTACTGGTATAACTTTCTTCTAGCACAGATCTTATTATTGTTGCAACTCCGCAACTTATCAATGAACAGCGATGTCTGTTCTACAATTCCATTGGTCGTTCTTAAACGATGCTATTAATATATCTGTCGTTGTTTACTTATAAAGATTACTTAGACATACAACACCATGTCTCCAAATATTTAATAGTAATATACATGTTTCTTCTTATTGGTCAATACTAAAATGCACGGTTGCAAAACTACGTTAACACACAACGTAGTGTTACAGTTTGTGCTTTGATAACACTTCATGTTATCTTATCGCTCAATAAGGATCAATCACAACCAGAAAAGGTTTTAACTAAACTTTCCTATGGTTGGATGGCTTATCTTTCAATAGATATATCTCAAACAAGTTATATTTAATGAAGATCAAAGTCTTCCTTCAATGCAATATTAGTATGTCATTCGCTGAATGTATCAGCATTCTACACAAAGAATGTTCATAACTATCCACTTTCACGTTGTAATCATAACGAATGTAGCTTCTTAGATGGTCGAAATGTTTATAATAATAGTGATATTACTCATGTATCACTCGCAGATTTCTTCTCGTAATGCTAAATTCTTCTTACAAAAAGAACACCCAAGTTCATTCTAAATAAAATGAAATTTAATGGATGTATCAGACTAAAAGTCTGAAGTCTTGAATAAAAATAAAAATCGTAGAATAATGACTTCCTTAAACATTTTCCAAATGGAAAATAAATATTTCAAGCAGATGACTTCAGTTCAAAAAGTGAATCAAAAATGTTTTTAACAAGTATAGAAGTAGTGGAGATGTGACAGTTCTTCCCCCCCCCCCCCCCACTACTCCCAATGCGAGACGATAACTCCCGAACCCGTGGTCGGAGATTCACGAATGAGGTGTCGTTGGACTCGGGATGACGGGGGCTTTGCTATGGACCACTCGTTATATTTTTCAAAAAAGGTTTGAAAAATTTTGTTTTTGAAAGTAGGTGATAGTTTGAAAACCAAACATGAGAGAATGTTGTGCCATGGCTCAAACAAACGGTCTCTATGTCCTTTATTTTAAGCCTACTTTCGATTTTTGCAAAAAATGAAAGTAGACTTATGAGATCAACACAGGGCGAAAAAAGTGTGTCTGTGTGTGTGTGTGTATGTGTGTGTGTGAGTCTGTGTGTGTGTGTGTATGTGTGTGTGTGAGTCTGTGTGTGTGTGTGTGTGTGTGTGTGTGTGAGTGTGTGTACTCTGAATGTCTGTCCCCCCCTATCAATTCGAACACGGTGAATGCAAATTGAACGAAATTTGGTACAAAGGTAGCACTAGCAAAGGACACCTCAGTGTCATGTTTTATATCGCCGCCATCTTTACTAAAACTGAATGGCGGCCACTCAAACGTTCAAAACGTAAAATCAAATAACGACTAACCAAATCATCCGATCTCCACCAAATTTGGTAACAACATACCTTCGTATAGGATGCGTCTTGTGACCAAACTACAAGGTCGTCCGCCATACCATTTCAGGATGGCGGCCGTGCGAATTATGCAAACTTTATAATCCATATCATGGGACCCACCAGTTCCGATTATCGAGCCGAGAATCGTTTTAACTGTTCTAAAGGAAGAGGCACGTTCGAAATTAAAAGTTTATTTTGTAATACTATAGTGCAGACGTGATTTTAAAAAGCTGAACTGATTCAGTAATAAGACAAGATGGCAGCGGATATCTTGTGCCGGACTTATATTTCACTAATTTGAGTATTGCATGCAATATAGCTTACTGATAAAAAATAAATAAACTTTGTATGAAATGCTTTATATATAAATAATATACTCCAGTGATGAAATCGTTTAGTATAAATCATTATTTGCTAACAAGTTCTATGTAAGTCATTTTAAATAGAACGATATTCGTTGACACAATTAGCTCAGTGGTAGAGCGTTAGCCTATTGCTCAAATGCCTAGGCTATGGTTCAAACCCGATCAGAGCTAGGTTTTTTGCTTGAAATGTTATATGTTTATTGTTTTGTAATGACTCAGATGTTTTAAAATTAAGCGTTATATTGTGCAAATTATGGTGTAAAATATATATTTAATTAAAACATAATTCGCCAGCAGGTTTCCTCGGGACATCTAGCTGCCAAAAAGGTAACTTCCAGATTTTATTGAAAAGTTTCTTCTTCTGGCCGCTAGAATGCACTCGCTCTGTTAGAATTATATTGTTCGATATTTCACCAATAGATGTCACGACTAGTCTACGTGGGGATCCATTGATTACTATACCATTATCATTCTATGCGCATCGAATTTGAAGAATAACAAGATGATACTACGATACATTTTAACTTTTTATTTTAAAGGGTTTGTAACAGCCTATTTTGCGTTACTTGAAAATGTTATTAAGCGTTATATTGTGCACATTATGGTGTAAAATATATATTTAATTAAAACATAATTCGCCAGCAGATTTACTCGAGACATCTAGCTGCCAAAAAGGTAACTTCCAGATTTTATTGAAAAGTTTCTTCTTCTGGCAGCTAGAATGCACTCGCTCTGTTAGGATTATATTATCGAAAATATCCACATAGTTTGTATACACACGTCTCTGTAGGGTCATGGAAAGATTTGTTAATTCAATTAGGGTTGTGAAAGCCATGCACAACCAGACGTGTAAAGACATGCCTCAACTCAAAGTTGGATGTTGCCCACGGCAGGTCGTAATAATAATAATAATAATAATGTTATTGGTTTTACATCCCTTTTAACTACTGCTGATTTTAGAGACACCGGGGTGCCGGAATTTTGGCCCGAAGGGGATCTTTAACGTGCCAGTAAATGTACTGACACGGCTCCCTCGCATTTGTGCACCCTCAAATGCCAGCTGACTGCGCCAGGATACGAACCTGCAACCTAGGGCCCAGCAAGCGAGAACCTTACCGCTGAGCCACGCCGCCAGTCCGGTCGATTATGTCTCCAGATCCATAACATTCTTGATATACTTCTTATCTTTCTTTCTTTCTTTCTTCAATGATGGTAGCAGTTTTTATCTAGGTTGTGGCGTTTGGTAGAGGTAAATCGTTTCTAAGGTCTTCAACAAAGAATAGTTCTATTATACTCTTTGATAATAACAACGAGTTATAACTATACTCATACATTTAGGAGAAAGTAGGCTATATGTTCTTTACTGAACATCTTGTTTATAATAAAACTCTTTTATTTTTTGTTTTTTTGAAAACACTCGAATTTTGAAATTCCTATATTTTGGAAACTAGGAAGTTTACAAAAATGTTTGTTTGACATAAATGAAAGGCCCCGCCCCCTCTACCCCCAAAATACATTTCAAGTTCTCTAAGATAAAAATCTGACAGTAGTGGGATGAGGGGAAAGCTGTCTACTAACTTATTGAACCCTCCTCGTATTTGCCCCGAACCTGGTATCTTGCTAACCAATCATGGGATTTGAACATACAGGGTGTCCTAGCACTCGTAGTGATGCCCCCTACTTTCCTATAGGCTCGTTATTTAATTTAAAGACCAAAACTAATAGGTCATCTGCTTTTAATATTTCCTAAACCCATGGTTGGATTTGAGCATATGGGGTGTCCTAGGAATCGTGGTGAACCCCCCTTTCGTATGGACGTTTTATTTCCACTCTAAAATAGTGCTAGGTTGTAGGTTCTGCTCTACTTAGGAAGTTGTGAGCCCCTGCGACCTTGGAATGGAAGGAGTGATGCTAGGAGGGCGTGCTTGGATTCGTTTTTTTTTTCGTCTCGTCGTGCTCTTTACGGGAATGTAGGAGTTGATAAGGTGAAAATCTGGAAACATGGTTTTTTTTGGGGTAAAACCGTGATTTTAGACTTTTTGCTCTATCTCGCGAACCAATCATGCTAGAGGCGTGTACGACGTGTCCAAGGACTCGGGGTGATGTCCTCTTTGCTATGGACCACTCGTTATATATTTTTAAATTGGTAACTCGATTTTGGGGTAAACACGTGTTTTTTTGTGATTTTTGCCGATATCTCACGAACCAATAACGCTATAGACGTGTACGAGGTGTCCTAGGACTCGGGCTCACGCCCCCGTTTAGAAAATATGTTTGACATTTTGACAAAGGGCCTAACGCCATACATGTTGAAAAAAAATTCATTACCTGTTTATAATGTTCATGAAGCGTGGTGGTTGAGAGAGACGATACTGCTGGGTGTGTGTGTTTCAACGAACCTGTCGCTAACCACAAGGACCATGCTTAATAGAACAATCGCTATTTCGGCGGGTCGGTTTATGACAGAGCGAGGGTTCGTTTTTCTGATATTTTACCTTTAACGTGTAAACGGTGATGAGAACTTGGTTCTATGTTGGTCGAAGCGAGTAGAGAAAACAAACTTGCCGAGGAGCAGACGAGCAGGAGGTGAATGTCATTTGAGCTTATTGGAATGCGCTGATCTGACTTGACAACAGGTGCAATGGAAAATGACAGAGACACAGAGGACCCTTGAAGGTGAAATAATCTGACAACCGTGGTGGCAGGGGAGTGCAAAATGCATGCAAATACGTGTGAAACCACATGTACGCTAAACAAGTTACATCCTGTTTGCTTCGTACGTGACATAATGCAAGTTCAGGTGAAATTTGATCCGGCACAGGTTAGCTGTCCACGTGCACGATAAGAGAATGTTCAAAGCGTGGGAAAAAATTATTATACATGCAACGTAACATATATAAAGGCATGTCGTTATCATTTCCACTCTCACTTAGGTAACTACCTTTGAACACACTGCATTGCGTGAAACACTTGGTCTTGTTTAACAGTTTTGGTGTTGGTGGAAAATACTTAACCATGTTGTGGGGTAGGTATTTATTTATTCATTTATATATTTATTGATTTATATATATATATATTTACATGCAATTATTTATTGATTGTTAAAGTTATAATTAAATGTTTATTTATTTGTTTGCAGATAACGTGTATAGCCTACCTGTTGTGTGTCTGTGGGAAAGAGATTGAAAAAGAGAGAAAGACAGACAGCTAGAAAAGGGAACCATTTCCACACTAGCCCACGAGATGGGAATAAAGCAAAGCATTACACGTCAAGGTGAGATTTGTTTTTATATATATATATCCTGTTCGATTTTGTTTTGTTTATGAAATGCATAAACTGTATGGAATTGATATACTTATGGTGGTTTATTTTATTTCTTTTAGATATTTGGAGAATAAAACTCTACTGCTTTAGCTGAAAACCAAGTGTCTTTAGAGTGGAACCATTGTCAAGCAGTCTACAGCTGAAAACTCAGGTGAGAGTGTTCTTTCAAAATAATGTCTTTTACTGCTGCGGATACGTTAACTTGGGAACCACTAAACAGTTGTTTCAAATCGCGTGTGTGCTCTGGTCGTGTGGTCAATGTTAGAAAAAGTTTGATTCCCAAAGAATTTTTAGAATCTTGTTTTGACATTTTTAAAAATGAAATTTGTACAGTGCAAAGGTTGCATACGGCTTTAAAGGTGAATACAGAACTTGTGTGCGATTTCATATATAAAAAGAAGGACGTAGAGCATAAAGAGACATTTTATATTTGCAGTAAAATGCAAGAGCTTTTGATAGCCGATAATCTGAACGAGTGGTATCAAAGCCATGTGGTGAATGCCTTGCTATCAAAATTTGATAAACTGCAACAAGGACCCAGTGGCCTCGCCTTAGACAAAATTCACCATATACAAATAAACATTTGTCATTTCAACCCGTTAAATGCTGGGTCTAGCTATATTAAAACACCGCCAGTAATAGCTTCGAAAAAGGCTGTGGTGAATATTGAAAATTTTGATGATGAATGTTTTCTGTGGGCTGTGGCTGCGTATTTGCAGCCAGCTCAAGATCGCCATGTTAACAGACCAGCAAAGTACAAGGCCAAGTTTGAAGAATTAAAACAAACTTTAAATTTAACTCGAGTATCGTTCCCTGTGGACTTAACCGAGATCAATAGGTTTGAACAAGATAACCAGGCCTTTTCGTTCATGGTGTATGGCCTTGATGGTGATGAGATTGTGGGTCCTCTTTATGCTACAAAAGAACCGAAACGACACCACATTCATCTTTTATATCTGTCTTACGGAGAAGTGAATCACTATTGTCTGATTAAAAGCTTAAGTAGATTGCTAAGCAGTCAAATGTCCAAACATGATGGTAAGAAGCACATTTGTGATCGATGCTTGCAATATTAGGCTATACCACTCTTACGCTTTTGGAACATCATAGGGTAGATTGTGTTACTCAGGAAGCGGTGAGATTGATATTGCCACAAGGGGAGAAGGCTGTGTTAAAGTTTATGGACATTCACAAGCGTGACACTGTTCCCTATGTGGTATATGCAGATTTCGAAGCACTCACCACACCCATGGCGGGATGTGAACCAGATCCCACCATCAGCTCAACCACACCATTCAAAAACATGAACCTTTTGCCATAGGATTTAATGTGGTGTGTGCCTATGACCCCACGCAATCCGTTTACAAATACCGTGAGGGACCAGATTGTACCAAATGGTTCTTGGATGAACTTGTCAAGTTGGCCGACCATGTACAGGAATTACTGGACCACCCAGTACCCATGAGCCTATCTCCAGAACAGCAGTAGCGGTATGAGCATGCCACGACATGCCATATTTGAGAAAAGCCACTGATCAGTGCTGAAGACACCGTTCGTGATCACTCGCACTTTACGGGGGAGTTTCGTGGAGCTGCGCACAGCAAATGCAATTTAAACTTTCCAGCTCCTCGTCTCATTAGTGTCTTTTTCCACAATCTGGCGAATTATGACATTCAGTTTTTGATTCGTGAATTGGGTCATGTCAACAAGGGCTCGTTTACCATTATTCCCCAAAACCATGAGCGTTTTACAGCCCTGACATGGTGGTTGGGCGACTTTAGCATTCGATTTTTGGATTCCTTTAAGTTTATGTCATTCTCGCTAGACAGCCTTGTGAATGGCTTGAATGAGGAGGAACTAAAAAATACTAGAATGCATTTTAATGATCCTGAGCAATTTCATTTATGCATTCGAAAAGGTATATTCCTGTATGATTTCTGCAACAGCTGGGACGTGTTAAAGCAAAGAAAACTCCCACCACAAGAGAATTTTTACTAGAAACTAACACGCAGTACCGTTTCCGATGAAGACTATGCACATGCATGTCAAGTTTGGCTAGTGTTTGGCATGAAGACGCTAAGTGAATATGTTTTGCATTACCTAAAACTGGATGTATTGCTGCTCACCGATGTGTTTCAAAAATTCCGTGAGTTGTGTCAACACATTAACGGTCTTGACCCGACTCACTATTATACGAGTCCTGGGCTCTCGTTTGATGCCGCTTTGAAATACACTCAAGTGGAATTGGATGTACTCACTGACCTAGACATGGTTCTATTTTTTGAAAAGGGCATTCGTGGTGGCTTTGTGTCACTTAACCAACGCCATGCCGAAGTGAACAATGTCTACATGCCTGATTATTCACCAGATAAACCAGAATCGTACTTAATGTACTATGACGTGAATAATTTGTATGGTTACGCCATGAGTCAGCCTTTGCCCTATGGGAAGTTTGCTTGGCTGACAGACAAACAAGTGTCAGAATTTGATGTGAACATGGCTAGCCAAGAAACAGGCCGTGGATATGTGCTAGAAGTGGATATTGAATATCCCTCATCCTTGTATGATGAACATGCCGATTTCCCATTCTGCCTTGAGCAAATGGTTCCCCCTGACAGTAAAGTGAAAATTGAAAAATTCATGGGCACACTTTACAACAAAAATCGATATGTGCTACATATCCAAATGTTGGTGCAATGCCTCGCCCAAGGCTTGGTGTTGAAGAAAATCCACAGGGGTATTTCTTTTGCTCAAAAAGCATGGCTTGAGCCATACATGCAACTCAACACAGAGCACCGACAAATGGCAACACAGCAGTTTGAAACTATTTGTTTAAAATTAATGAACAACTGCATTTATGGCAAGTCCATGGAGAATGTCCGCAAATACCGTGACATTAAATTGGTCAATGTCTGGGAGGGGCGTTGGGGTCCCTAGCGGTACATTGCGAAGCCAAATTTTAAAATCGATCAACATTATCGATGAGGATTTGGCTACTATTGAATTGAGTAAGACCAGCGTGACCCATTTACTTGGGCCAAGTCATTTTAGACTTTTCCAAATCGGTCATGTATCGATTCCACTATGAGTTTGCCAAACGCCATTTTGAGGACGTCTCTCTTTTGTATATGGATAGGACTCATTCATATACCACTTTCGCCACTGCAACCCCTATGACGACATGAGGTAGCATAGTGACTGGCTTGACACCTCCTCCTATAGCGCTGACAACATGATTCAGCTACCCATAAAAACAAGAAGGTAATGGGCGTTTTAAAAGATGAATGCGGCGATTCCATTATGACGGAATTCGTAGGTTTGGCCTCAAAAATGTATGCTTATCGCACATAAGACTGTAAGGAAGCCAAAAGAGCAAAAGGTGTAGGTAGGTCAGTGGTAAAATCGCTACGTGTTGACGATTACTTAGCGGTTTTACACACTGGCAAAGCTATGTCTCATACACAGTGCAGGATACAATCCAGCAACCATCATTTGTATCTTGTGGAACAGAGAAAACGCACCCTCGCCTCCATGGATAACAAACGTGTGTGGGCTGATGACCTGCTCACCAGCCGCCCTGGGGTTATGATCGCAAGGAGGAGGTGTGATTTTTCTGTTTGTTCGTTTAGGGACATGGCTTTTTTGTAACTTGTAGATTTATTATTTTGTAAATATTGGTTTTTGTCGTTGTAAATAGTAGATTTTGTATAATAGTGGCAACCCACTTGGACCTTTTGCTCCTTAAAAAGTTCTATGCAACCTTATTTAAAAAAAATTGACTGGTAAATAGTTTGCTTCTTTTAAAGCTGTACAAAGTTGTAGTTTTTTGTAGATATTTAATGAGTAATAGTATTTTTAGTAACTTTAATGACTAGTATTTAATTATTTTTTGTAATATAAATTATAAATTGTAAACTAAAAAGTTCTTTTGGGATGAGTGTGCATGTCGAGAATGTGCTTTTGGGAATAAATAAAGTGGTTGTTTGTTCCCAAAGACAGGTGTGAATGTATGAGTAGAGTAAAAGCTGGTGTGTATGTATGACCAGAGCAAACACGGTGAGGTAGGGTGGGTGGGGAGGGGGGAAATTTTAACTTATATACTCATTTTGTTTTCAATAGTTTTGTTTTCTTTGAAAAGTGGCAGACAATAGACATTATTTTTGTAATATCAGTCTTACCTGCAGTAGTCGTAGACCTCGACGTTTCCACAGTCCCATAAACTCACTGCAGCATTGCCATGGTCAAGCACTTGCATCAACATCATTGTCAAATCTCAACTTTTGACATACACCAAATGGAAAAATGTGAAAACAGCAAAATGGAAAATCCATGTTTCCATATCACCAAAAACGCAAAACTTAAAACGGACATTTTTAAAAACTGGAAATGGCCATATGTGAAATTTGAAAATTCAAAAAACTTCAAACGGACATTGTTTAATAAGTGTCATCAACAAAATGGAAAATCCATATCATCAAAAACGTAAAACTTGAAACTATTCCTGGGTGTCTTAGTATGTGTCCTACCAACCTATCTCTTCTCTTCATTAGCAGTCGCCAGAAACATCTCTCCTCTCCCACTCGCCTTAATACCACTTCGTTTGTAACCCTATCTACCCATCTGATCTTCATCATTCTCCTGTAACACCACATTTCAAATGCTTCAATTCTCCTCTTTTCTGCTGCACCAATAGTCCAAGTTTCACTTCCATAGAGCGCCACGCTCCAGACAAAGGCTTTCAAAAATGACTTCCTAATACCTAAATCTATATTCGATGTCAACAGATTCCTTTTTTGTAGAAAGGCTTTCCTTGCCTGAGCCAACCTACTTTTTATATCCTCTTTGCTTCGTCCATCACTGGTTATTCTGCTTCCTAAGTAACAGAAGTCTCCTACTTCCTTCAGCTTTTCACCTGCCAATTTGATCTCCATAGAGGTTTCTGATTTATTTCGGCTGCATTCCAGTATTTTTGTTTTACATTTATTAATTTTCATCATGAATTCCTTCCGTAAGACGGAATCCATACCATTCAAAAACTCATTCAAATCCTCAGGCTAGTCGGCCAAGATGACGATGTCATCAGCAAATCTCAGAGTAGAAATTATTTCTCCTTGAATCTTCACTCCCACTTTAAATTTTTCTCCAATTTCCTTCATTGCTTGTTCAATGTAAAGATTGAAAAGAATGGGTGATAAGTTGCAGCCTTGCCTTACACCTTTCTGAATACCAGCTTCTCTCTCATATCCTTCAGCTCGAATGACTGCTGTCTGGTTTCTGTATAGATTGTATATCACCCTCCTATCCCTGTACTTTATTCCAATAGATTTCAAAATGTCAAACAATTTAGTCCAATCAACGTTATCAAAAGCCTTTTCTAAGTCTACAAATGCCATGAACGTTCTCTTATCTTTCCTTATTCTACCTACCAAAATCAGCCTAAGACTTAGTACAGCTTCCCTTGTTCCTACATTTCTCCTGAAACCAAACTGGTCTTCACCCAACTCCGTTTCTATCTGGCTTTCAATCCTCTTGTAAATTATTCTAGACAGGATCTTTGAAGCATGAGTAATCAAGCTGATTGTACGGTAATCTTCACATCTGTCAGCTCCCACTTTCTTTGGTATAGGGATGATAACATTCTTCTTGAAATCAGGGGGTACCTCACCTGTCTCATAAATCCTACACACCAAGTGAAATAACCAGATCAGACCTTCATCTCCTATGCAGCGTAGCAACTCAATCGGTATATCATCTATGCCTGGTGCTTTGTTCCTGCCTAAGTCCTCTAATGCTCTGTCAAATTCTGATCTCAATATTGAATCTCCTTTTGCATCCTCATCAATTTCCACCTCCCTTTCCATTACATGATTCTCGATCTCCTTTCCCTTATACAAGCACTCTATGTAAGCTTTCCATCTCTCAACCTTTTCTTCCCTATCTGTTAGAGGCTTTCCATTTGTGACCCTAATATTACAGCACTTAGTCTTCTTTTCCCCAAAAGTATTCTTAATCCTTCGATAAGCTGTGTCTACTCTTCCTAATTTCAGACAATTTTCTATACTTGCACATTTCTCTTTCAACCATTCTTCTTTCGCTTCCTTGCACTTCTTGTTAACCTCATTTCTCAGACGTCTGTATTCTGCTTTCCCCTTTTCATCTCTTAGATTCTTGTGTTTCCGCCTTTCATCCATCAATTCTAGTATATCCTGAGTGATCCACGGTTTTCTACCTATTCTTTCTTTCCTACCAATGTTTTCTTCTGCGGATTTTGTTATTTCATTCTTCAAAAATGCCCATTCGTCTGCAATTGAAGTTTGTTTAGGGGTTTTGATTAGTCCTTCCTTTATACTCTTCTTGAATCTTTCGTTTACATCCTTTACTTTCAGTCTGTCTATTGCCCACCTTTTTGGCTTTTGACTTTTCTTCATTTTCTTCAACTTTAATCTGCATTTTATTACAACCAGATTGTGGTCAGAGTTTATGTCAGCACCTGGATATGTTTTACAATCCAAAATCTGGTTTCGAAACCTCTGCTTGACCATAATGAAGTCGATTTGGTAACGCCCTGTATCTCCTGGTCTCATCCATGTGTATATTCTTCTATTTTGGTTATTGAATAAGGTGTTAGCTATGACCAGCTCATGTTCGGTGCAGAATTCCATCAGCCTGCTTCCTCGATCATTCCTTTCACCTAATCCGAAATCTCCTACTATCTTCCCTTCTCTCCCTTTTCCTACCACAGCATTCCAATCTCCCATTACTATAACATTTTCATCACCTTTGATATACCTCAGAATGTCATCTATTTCTTCGTAGACCTTTTCAACATCCTCCTCATCAGCTTGACTGGTAGGCATATAGACTTGTACCACTGTGGTACACGTAGGTTTAGTATTGATTTTTGCTACAATAATCCGTTCACTGTATTGCTCATAATATTCCACCCGCTGTCCAAGTTTCCTACTCAATACGAGACCAACCCCTGCTTGGCCATTGTTTGATTTGGTGCTAAGGACCCTATAGTCTCCTGACCAAAAGTCCTGCTCTTCCTGCCAGCGCATTTCACTAATCCCAACCAAATCCAACCTCAACCTATCCATTTCCCTTTCTAAGTTTTCTAACTTTCCACTTCCTAGCAGACTTCTAACATTCCACGCTCCGATCCGTAGAATGTCAGATTTCCTCTTTGTCACTTCTGTGATGTTAACCCCCTCTCGAGTAGTCCCCACCCGGAGATCCGAACGGGGGACTAGTTTACATCCGGATTGAAATTTTACAAGGGAGGAGGCCATCATCACATGTAATTATGCATAGAGAGGTGCATATCCTCGGGAATAGCATTACGGCTGTAGTTTCCCGTTGCTTTCAGCCGTGCAGCAGAACGCAGTGTAGCCATTAGTTGGCTTATATTATCAATATCCTAACCGTCAATTAGACTAGTAAAGAATTGATTTATTCTGGAAGGCTGCTACTCCCTTTCAGAATAAGTAAAGAGCAATTCTACTACAAAATACTAACCTTCTACTAACAATTAAATACCAAAATTCTACTAAGGAAAAAAATACTAAAGTTTCACCAACAAACAAATACTACCACTAAACCAGTCTGTCACCAGGCCCACTCACATGCACCCTCACCAGACACACTCACACACCACAGTCTAATAGAACAATGACATATAGCTAATAAACAAATTAACTTCATACTTACAACTAAAACTAACTCTTTACCAGCTTGAAATCACCCCCATCTGTTCTGGTAGCTACCAGAAACTTGGGGGTGTTAGCACCCAGATTTTCACGCACAGATTGTTCCCAGGGGGTTGATCCCCGTAGGGAATCAAATGTTAAAGACTTGGGTGTAGGACCACCCGGGTTGGGGATTTTTCTTTTGGAACCCATGGCCAGGTCCTAGAGTTATGTACTGTTACATGCAGATTATTGTGAACGTGTAGTATTCAAACTTCAATCGCATAACTAGGACACAAGAAGTAACAAGGATATTTTAAAAATTTTCACAGCTGCCATCTTGAGGTTATGGGAACAATTGAAATAAATTAGATGCCAGTGGATTAACACTCGTATAATGATTTACTGTACCAAGTTTCACTGCACGGGGATGGTTAAATTGCGAGAAACGTCCATGTGAATATTTATAATTCGCATCGCCGCCATGTTGGATTTGTGATCACCAGGTTATTTAAGGTCCTATAGGTGAACTTAAGTTCATAGCCCCTATGAACATTAAAAAATGCAGTTTGATTGCTAAAATAGATTCGTAGATATTCAGTATCGTCTAAATATTTCGGATGGTCGCCATGTTGGATTGTTAACTGTATAGGCCATAGAGTCATGTACCATTAAAGGAAAATTATTGCGTAGGTTCATTATTCAAACTTTCACTTCGATCGCATGACTACATCACAAGAAATAAAAACTTAATTTTAAAATTTGCACTGCCGCCATCTTGAGGTTATGTAAAAAATTGAACTAAATCAGATACCATTGGATTACAATGTGTATAAATATTTCCTGTACCAGGTTTCATTGCGCTTGGAACATTAAATCGCGAGAAAGGTCTATTTAAAATTTTCAAATTCGCTTGGCCGCCATGTTCGTTTTGTAGTTAACCGGTTTATGAAGGTCTTATAGATTGATTTCCAGTAGTGCTCTTTATCTCCGTACAAAATTTTAGGGAGATACCGCTAATAGTTTCAGAGATATAGAATGCCGGTGAAATATTTCGCACATCCGCCATCTTGTGATTATGTAAACAATTGAACGAAGTTAGATGTCGGTGCATTACAATGTATATAAACATATACTGTACCAAGTTTCATTGCGTTTGGTTGGTCAAATCGCGAGAAACGTCTATTTAAAAGTCGCAAATTCGCTTGGCCGCCATGTTGGTTTTGTAGTAACCAGGTTTTCAAAAGTCACATATGTGAACATATAGTAGTTCCCTCTATCACCATAGAAAATGTCAGGGTAATATCGGTAATAGTTTCGGAGATATTGAATGCTGGTGAAATATTTCGCACAGCCGCCATGTTGGATTGGTGAGTCGTAAAAAAATTTGAAGGGCACGGTCGAGGTCGCCCGGAATAGTGCTATGAACTTTCCGAGTTTCATTGAAATCGCTCCTGCCGTTTAGAATTTATTAGGGGGGGGGGGACACACACACGAATCACACACACACACGCACACACACACGGACAAAAGGTGATCTCATAAGCCTATTTTTTCAAAATTGAAAATAGGCTAAAAATAAAAACATTGTGCTCTGGTAAACCTTTGTTTTTATTTCATAGTCATAGTGAATTGACAAAAGAAATATAGAATACAAACACATCCCAATTCCTCACTCCTCAATTCCTCAATGTTTATGTCCATGTATCATCAACTTTCCTTTCATAGCACTCATGACAATCAGGGCTGCCATCCTTTCACCCACTGAGGCATCACTGGATGTGAAACGTTGTTTAGCTTTCTTCAATAACAATTTATCTGCCACATATCTTAAACCAGGATGACTATGGCGATAAGAAAGGTCATGTTCCTTGCATGCTTGATCCAAAAGATTAATGGGTACATCACCACGTTGTAAACGTTTTTCGAGACGAGTTCCAGGGCCACAAAAACGATAACCTGGAAAATGGATTTCGAAAGGTAGGTATTGAATCACTTTGTCAATGACGACATTGCCAGTACAGGTCTGGCATATCCTTTTCCATCGACGGTATAAAGGTTTGGTCATCCTCCTCTTCTGTGGACGATGTTTGTGTTTGTTGTTGTTGTTGCTTTTTCTCGCCATGACACCCGTGGAACGATTCAACAAAGTCTTTACACCGACTTTTATGACCGTGATACAGTTTCACTAGCTGGCATGTCGCACACTGACGCATAGACGGTATTTTTGCCATGGCCGCTTGCTTATGGTGATCGTAATCCGTACAGGGTTGCAATTCACTCAACACAGGGTCTTGAGTCCATGATGTTTGTACATGTTGCTAGATTTCTTTGACCGCGTTGGTGGCCACATAATAAATGAACGACTTGGGGAGCGCCAAGAGTTCCTCTTTGGTAAAACTGTCTAGTTTCTTTTTGCACACAAAGAACTTGCCGATGGCTTGTCCGTAGCATTGCCTTTCTCCATGGTATCACGTGCTGTAGATGTTTACACGTCGCTTGTAGAAATCTCACTGGCGTCATTCACAGGTAAATCTTGAGTTATAATTTTGTTCAACAACTCCCAGCAAGCATGGGTGGTTAACCAATGAAAGAGATGCCACGCATGCGATAGGGCTGTATGGGTAATGTTGCCACAGGAACAAGTATCCATGAGTGTTTGCAGGGAGGGGCAGCCCAACTCCATGAGGTCGATTCATTGGCAGTAAGACGTCAAAAATGGTTGCAACCATTGACGTTTTTCATTACCTTTCACAAATACCACATTGGCCGAGGACAAGTGTGCTTTCATGACCACGTCCAAATATTTATAGGAAACGGTTCCCTGATTCCAGTCTAGTTGCCTATGATTTTCAATCCACTGGGTTTGTTTACGGTCTTTTTCACACAACAAATCGAAAGCATGGGGTGGTTTAAATAGCAAATGCGTAGCTTGCGATATCCAAAACGTGGTACAATCGATAATGGCCACTTGTTTAAATATAAATTTGTTGTCACCAATTTTAAACCCTTGGCAATCCACAATGAATGTGCGCAACATGTTGACGCTTGCCTGGACCGAGTTCAACTGACGACTGACTGACGATCGACCACTAAAGTGTGATCATGACATGGACTTGCCTGCCATGCTAGTTTGAAAAAAAAATGAGGTTAGGGTAGGACATTAGGACATGAAAAAATAAGAATTTAAGAATTACATCATTTTATTATCATAACACGTCTTACAGGCTTTTGTCATTTTGGGATAAGGACGATACCAACTGATACAACAATATAGTCTCTTGTGTTTGTAACGTCCATAACACCGATGATGTCCCAATGTCTCTAAACTAGGTGAGCTGCTCATCGAAGCACCATGGACGCCATACGGTCCACACGTATCGCAACTTGTTTTTTCATCACTCAGAGACACAATTGAGGGATAGCTTGAATGACAGGGTATATTTCCCACTTCCATTCTACACAAGTAGGGGCAGGTGGGTGACCAGCGCTGATGTTCCTGCATGGGTTCATCGCCCTCCTGCCATTGGTCTATGATGATGGGACAAAAGGCACATTTCACTTCATCTCTTGTTTTTAAATAGTAGAACCCAGTGGCCGCCAAGGCTTGAGGGTTTATGAAAGGCACCAGCCACGTGGCAAAAGTCTTGAAACGTTGTTCCTCAGAGTTTAAATTCATGGATGTAACGTCTCTTGAGGCTTTAAAGCAAGGCATGACTGAGCGGCTTGACATGGGTTGACCTGTTATTTATACACTCGTCACTTGGTTGGACAGTGGAAAATAGTTGACTTGTTTGTGATGAATAATCAAACAGTAGGCCGTCGTATTGGCTGGTACATTGTCATGCGTTTCAAAATCTAGTCGAATGTCAATATTGAATGGCTTGACAGACTCTTCCAGGTAAGAACAGTCAAAGACAATCAGTGGTGCTCTTGTCTTAAACGCATGGGGTAGCAGCATGGGGCCGTTCTCTTTTTGATAATACGACCATCGAAATTTAGAAAACAAGTCGTGCAGGGGGCCAAACATATGTTTTGAAAAATCCAAATCCAGTCCTTCATAGGGAAACACAGCTCCGTTAAGGAAAATACGTGCATTTCTCAATAGCAGGTGATCAAATTGCGTGGCATCTTTGGTTTGTCGATACTTGCGATTCGTTTGAAAACCCACGATCAGGTAGAGAGGTCTCTCTGTATAGCGAGCGGTTTTTACAGACCAACTGTGTGTGTTGGTGGTGGGCAATAGCAGATACTCATGGAGTGCCCAGCTTCTAAATTCCATGGGTAGAGGCATATCTCTCTTTACCATTTTGAGTATGTCCAGTTTTTTGCTATCGTCAAGGGTCACATGAGGCACTTTCCATAGCAAGCGTTGTAGTTGAATTTTTGAATCTATGGGGGCATTGTCGGCTCCCTTGAGTGCATTATTATCACTCCTGTCTCTCATTAGATAAAGCACTTGCCTTGCGTTGACCACAATGCATTGGTGATCTTCGGCAAAGCCTAAAATCAGTTTAAGAGGTAAATATCCAGTACAGGTGCCATCGGTGTGTACCATCCAGTCATTGGTCGAGTCAGGGCACCAACCTGCCATGCAAAGTGTTTTACCTTCTTCCTCACTATAAGAGGGGTATAGTTTCATGACACTGGAAATGCCCACATTTTGAGTGCTATCCACTACGATATCGTTAATGACATACCGCACCTCAGAAAAGAGAAAGGCCAAACCATGGTTGGCCAACTTGGATGTGGTGGGTGTAGAGCCATCGGCTTTGGTGAGTCGACCTTCAATCTGAATGACACTGTCATGCGGTAGGGTGTAAATATCTTGGTTGTTGATAACAAATTGAATTTCATCATTGTTATTGAGTCCAGGTGTTTGAGCTTGATAGGAATGGAGATCAATTCTTACCACTCCTGGTTGCTCCTCGATGCAGTTCGCTATCTCTAGGATAGAATTCATCATGAGGGTTGACGTGGTAACCCAAATGCTGTAAAATCTGCTTGTCTTGAGATGTTAACGTGTATTCACGTGGCAAACAACTAACACCATTCCTAGACGGTGTTGTTGCTTTATACACAAACTTCATAGAGGCTTTAGCACCAACTTGTAAGTCACTGGTGTGGTAGAATCTAGATCAATGAGTTAGTGATCTCTATTGATCAGTCTTAATCTTATATTACTAATACTATCGACAGCCACAGAATGAAAAAGCACCACTGGAGGGTTTTCACGAATAATATACCCATTGGGCGATGTCACAATAAAGTCATAAAGCGAATGCTATGGTTCCTGATTTGTGTACACTTGGCTAATAATATTACACGTCACTGACACATGATGGTCCTCAATGAATTTCACTTCATGGTCTGATTCATGTTTTTTGTTGGGCTCCAACACGCGTGGTTTAAATCCTAGTAATGGGCCAATGGAATCGGGGTGTGTTTTAAAGTCAATGTTGAAGGTATAATAAATACTGCAGCGATGAGTGTTGGTATTTCCTACAAGTTCAAACTTGTGCGTTCCGTCGAGAAATGACTTTAAAGCATACTCATTGATCAACACCACATAAATGTGTTCATAAATGTCATCGAACGTGTATCCGCCAGAGTTCAGGGTGAGCACAGAATCATCATAGTAAAACTTGTTGTTCACATTTTCACGTATGTTGTATATTCGATTGTACGTTTCAAGAGAAACAAGTCCTAAACCATAGGGTTTTTCACTCAATTCGATAGGCAGGTAAAAGTCTAGGCTGACTTCGGGTCCACGTCCATGCAGTGTAAACGTTTTACTTTCTGCCGACATACTGGTGGCGCTTTTGCTTATGCAGCGTCTTATATAAAAAAAATTAAACACAAACGTCCACACTGTTGGCTGTTAAACGTTTGCTCACGTTTCACATTATAATATATCATGACCCTGTTTCCAAAATAGGTCGCTAGTTCCATGGGCGGGGGCAAATTCCCAAAACTGTCAAAGTACCATACGGTGGATCCCTCTTTGACATAAGCTACATAATGCGTTCCTGGTCTTCGGTGATCATCCAAATTGACAACAGCGCATTCCTGTTTCCAGGCTCGTAGAGTTAATTGGTTTCGCATAAACACTCCTCGAAAATGAGAAAGCTTTAGTTGTTTAGCATAGCTTTCCACTTGTTGATGCGTCAGGGCATGTCTCGCTATGGCTGAGGTTATTAGCCTACTTTCGATTTTTGCAAAAAATGAAAGTAGACTTATGAGATCAACACAGGGCGAAAAAAGTGTGTCTGTCTGTGTGTGTGTATGTGTGTGTGTGAGTCTGTGTGTGTATGTGTGTGTGTGTGTACTCTGAATGTCTGTCCCCCCCTATCAATTCGAACACGGTGAATGCGAATTGAACGAAATTTGGTACAAAGGTAGCACTAGCAAAGGACACCTCAGTGTCATGTTTTATATCGCCGCCATCTTTACTAAAACTGAATGGCGGCCACTCAAACGTTCAAAACGTAAAATCAAATAACGACTAACCAAATCATCCAATCTCTACCAAATTTGGTAACAACATACCTTCGTATAGGATGCGTCTTGTGACCAAACTACAAGGTCGTCCGCCATACCATTTCAGGATGGCGGCCGTGAGAATTATGCAAACTTTATAATCCATATCATGGGACCCACCAGTTCCGATTATCGAGCCGAGAATCGTTTTAACTGTTCTAAAGGAAGAGGCACGTACGAAATTAAAAGTTTATTTTGTAATACTATAGTGCAGACGTGATTTTAAAAAGCTCAGCTGATTCATTAATAAGACAAGATGGCAGCGGATATCTTGTGCCTGACTTATATTTCACTAATTTGAGTATTGAATGCAATATAGCGTACTGATAAAAAATAAATAAACTTTGTATGAAATGCTTTATATATAAATAATATACTCCAGTGATGAAATCGTTTAGTATAAATCATTATTTGCTAACAAGTTCTATGTAAGTCATTTTAAATAGAACGCTATTCGTTGACACAATTAGCTCAGTGGTAGAGCGATAGCCTGTCGCTCAGATTCCTATGGTTCAAACCCGATCAGACATAGTTTTTTTGCTTGAAATGTTATATGTTTATTGTTTTGTAATGACTCAGATGTTTTAAAATTAAGCGTTATATTGTGCAAATTATGGTGTAAAATATATATTTAATTAAAACATAATTCGCCAGCAGATTTACTCGAGACATCTAGCTGCCAAAAAGGTAACTTCCAGATTTTATTGAAAAGTTTCTTCTTCTGGCCGCTAGAATGCACTCGCTCTGTTAGGATTATATTGTTCGATATTTCACCACTAGATGTCCCGACTAGTCTACGTGGGGATCCATTGATTACTATACCATTATCATTCTATGCGCATCGAATTTGAAGAATGACAAGTTGATACTACGATACATTTTAACTTTTTATTTTAAAGGGTTTGTAACAGCCTATTTTGCATTACTTGAAAATGTAATTAAGCGTTATATTGTCCACATTATGGTGTAAAATATATATTTAATTAAAACATAATTCGCCAGCAGATTTACTCGAGACATCTAGCTGCCAAAAAGGTAACTTCCAGATTTTATTGAAAAGTTTCTTATTCTGGCCGCTAGAATGCACTCGCTCTGTTAGGATTATATTATCGAAAATATCCACATAGTTTGTATACACACGTCTCTGTAGGGTCATGGAAAGATTTGTTAATTCAATTAGGGTTGTGAAAGCCATGCACAACCAGACGTGTAAAGACATGCCTCAACTCAAAGTTGGATGTTGCCCACGGCAGGTCGTAATAATAATAATAATAATAATGTTATTGGTTTTACATCCCTTTTAACTACTGCTGCTTTTAGAGACACCGGGGTGCCGGAATTTTGGCCCGAAGGGGATCTTTAACGTGCCAGTAAATGTACTGACACGGCTCCCTCGCATTTGTGCACCCTCAAATGCCAGCTGACTGCGCCAGGATACGAACCTGCAACCTAGGGCCCAGCAAGCGAGAACGTTACCGCCGAGCCACGCCGCCAGTCCGGTCGATTATGTCTCCAGATCCATAACATTCTTGATATACTTCTTATCTTTCTTTCTTTCTTTCTTTCTTCAATGATGGTAGCAGTTTTTATCTAGGTCGTGGCGTTTGGTAGAGGTAAATCGTTTCTAAGGTCTTCAACAAAGAATAGTTCTATTATACTCTTTGATAATAACAACGAGTTATAACTATACTCATACATTTAGGAGAAAGTAGGCTATATGTTCTTTACTGAACATCTTGTTTTTTTTAATATTTGTGAAATCCCAAATCCTTGTTGATAAAAGGCTGGCTTTAAATTGGCATTTCTAGCCCCCATAGCAATCGCTTCCATCGTTTCATTGTTCGCTGACTTTCTTTGAGTTGTTGCTTGCCCTGCTGTGCGGCTTTAATGGTTTTCGCGACTGCACTGGCACCGCCCAAAAGTGAACCCAGAGCAGCCAAACCGGCAAATAATGCAGGTAAAAATCCCGCTCGTTTGGGGACGGGAATCACTCGCCCTTGTTTTGAACCCTGTCGCCGACGATTTGGAATAACATGTCTCTGTGCTGCTCGAAGGGCTTTCCTTATGGTCAATACATTATTTTTAGCCTACTTTCAATTTTGAAAAAAATAGGCTTGTGAGATCACCTTTTGTCCGTGTGTGTGTGCGTGTGTATGTGTGTGTGTATGTGTGAGGTGTGTGTGTGTGTGTGTGTGTCCCTAATAAAATCTAAACGGCTGGAGCGATTTCAATGAAACTCGATAAGTTCATAGCACTATTCCCCGCGACCTCGATCGTGCCCTTCAAATTTTGTTACGTATCACCAATCCAACATGGCGGCTGTGCGAAATATTTCACTAGCATTCAATATCTCCGAAACTATTACCGATATCGCCCTGAAATTGTGTACGGTGATAAAGGGCACTACTAGAAGTTCACCTATGAGACTTTCAAAAACCTGGTGACTACAAAACCAACATGGCGGTCAAGCAAACTTGAGAATTTTAAATGGACTTTTCTCGCGATTTAAATATCCAAACGTAATGAAACTTGGTACAGCAAATGTTTATACACATTGTAATGCACTGGAGTCTAATTTAGTTCAATTGTTTACATAACCTCAAAATGGCGGCTGTGCGAAATATTTCACTGACATTCTATATCTCCGAAACTATGACAGATATCATCATGCAATTTTGTACGGTGATAAAGGGTACTGATACAAGTTTACCTATGTATATTTCATAAACCTGTAAAGTACAAAAGGAACATGGCGACCAAGCGAATTTGAAATATTTTAATAGACTTTTCTTGTGATTTAACTCTCTGAGCGCAGTGAAATGTGGTACAGTAAATGATTTTGCACATTGTAATGCACTGCCATCTAATTTAATTCAATTGTTTACATAACCTCAAGATGGCGGCTGTGCGAAATTTTAAAATTAAGTTTTTATTTCTTGTGTCGTAATCATGCGATCAAAGTGAAAGTTTGAATAATGAACCTAGGCAATAATTGTCCTTGAATGGTACATAACTCTATAGCCTATACATATAACAATCCTAAATGGCGAGCTTCCGAAATATTTAAACGGTTCTCATTATCTATGAATCTTTTACAGCAACCAAACTGTTTTTTTTAATGTTCATAGAGACTATGAACATATGTTCACCTATAGGACTTTCAGTAACCTGGTGAGCACAAACCCAACATGGCGGCGACGCGAAATATAAATATTTAAATGGACGTATCTCGCGAATTAACTATCCGAGTGCCGTGAAACGTTGCACGTTAAATGCTTATACAAATGTTGAACCACTGGCATCTAATTTATTTCAATTGTTTGCATAATCACAAGATGGCTGCTGTGCGTAATTTTAAAATCTCGTTTTTACTTCTTGTGTTCTAATCATGCGATTGAAGTTTGAATACCACACGTACACAATAATATTAATGTAATAGTACAAAAATAAAAATCCAACCTGGCGACAATCTGAAATATTTAGACGGTTCTCAATATCTACGAATCTGTTACAGCAATTAAACAGAAATTTTGTATGTTGATAGAGGCAATTAACATGAGCAGGATATATGAAAATAGGCTTTATAGTTCTTCACGGAACTACTTGTTTCTTTTTTTCTTTCGCAAGGGCTTGTCCACGAATGTCTTAAGCCCAGGCTTTGCCAAGGACAAAGTCCATTTTTTTGTCTTTCTCACCACATACCTTTCTTTCACCATAATGATAATGACCAACAACCTTTCACAAGAAAGTTTAAATCACAACTAACGTCAGATGGTTATTTCATGGCTGTATATTCCAATTCCACATAAAGTGGGAAATCGTTTATGGTTTTTCCCGCTTGCTTTTCATCCCATGTCAACATGAGATGAAAGGATAATTCGTCACCTGCATTGACCATTTCATGGTTATGGACCAACATCCTATGACCATTTATCTTCATTTGTAAATGGTTCTCATCAGGTATGGCATATTTGATGTGAATGGTTCCATCATAGTGTAATCGATAGTGGCTTAGTCCTGAAGCAAGCACATAGGTCAAGTGCTGGTCGAGGACTAGTGGTATATGGTTTCTCTCATTCACAGGTTTTTCATTTGTCAGATACACTAAAAATACAGATGGGATAAATTTATAAAGCCTTTTCATTTCATAGGTCACCTAACGCTTGGTACAGACATCGTCTTCGTCATGTGGGTCTTCCCATGTGAATAATCCGATGGTGATTAGCACTATAGCCATTCACCGTAAGTTGGGGCACTTGGTCATAAAACTCATACACTTTGTTATCCACATACTTTTTCGTAGTAACGTCTGTAGACACTTGAGGATGTTTTACATGGGTTAACCGCTTTCCCTTAAAGTCATAATCTCCCTGTTTTGTGCGTGGCACTACTGACCTATCCACATAGTGTTTATTAGCAGGATCTGTTTCTTGTTTAGGATCATGTATGGGGACAGACCTAGCTTTGGCCATCAACGCACGTCCAAAGACATCCATCGTCAACCTGTAGTGCCAGTCTACTGTTTCTATGACAAGGCTCGGTGCGATGTATATAGACAGCCTGCTAGCCTCTCTAAGCCTTAGTTGAAATGAAGATTATTAAAAAGCAAGAGTCATTCCCCGTGGGGGACATGGTTTCCCATCTCTGTCGCACATCACGTGAACAACGCCATGGTTCACTGTTTCCATCTTCCATTCGCTGCATCATTGTGGGGCCTTCCGGCTATGGAAAGACTAATCTTTTGCTAACGCTCATCACAGCGCCCACAGGTCTGCGTTTTCAAAATATTTATATTTTTGCAAAATCTCTCTACCAACCCCTCTACGTGTTTCTGGATTAAGCAATGTCTGGATTACAAAAAGAGAATATGGGTTATTTCACTTTTTCCATGCAAGAAAATGTGATTTCACCGGATGAGGTAAAGCCTGATTCACTCATGATTTTCGATGATGTATCCACTGAACGTCAAGGCATCATTCAAAGCTATTTCAGCATGGGTCGACACAAACATATCGATTGCTTCTATCTTGGACAAACGTATTCAAAAATGTCCAAACAGTTGATTCGTGACAAGGCCAATGTCATTGTTTTATTTCACCAGGACGAGAGGAACAGTCGTCACATTTATAATGAACATGTGAATCCGGATATGACCTTTCAAATGTTTACAGAATTGTGTGCCAAGTGCTGGAACACTCAAAGTCATGTCTGTTTAGTGATTGACAAACAAAGTGAACTCAACCAAGGACGGTATCGCTTATGGTTTGATCAGTTTATTGCTATTTAAGGCCCTGTCTCATTCCCCGTCAAGTCATTTGTCAAGACACCATGGCGTTAGCAGAGAGTCAATTGAAAAAGCATATTATTAGAGCAAAAAATACTATTCGCCAAAAGTTTCGTCAATTGAAACAATCACGTGCAAATCATGCTTTGTTTATACAACAACATTTAGCACCTCCACTAAAAGCCATGTTGAAACCCTCTGTCAAGCCATCTGAAACGCTACCCACCGTTTCACAAGCCACTCAGACGCTGCACGAGGACCCTGAGGAAGAGGAAGAGGAACAGGAACAGGAAGATTTGTCTAGTGTTAGCGAAGTTGAGGATGAGGAGGAACAAGTGTTTACGCCTCAAAAAAAGGCCGCACCCCTTGCAGAGTTTTTGAGAAAAAAGAAATCCTTGGCCATGGTCAAAACACCTTGCCCTTCCAGAGCGTCTCCATTTTCACAACTCTTGGCCACCCCTCAACATAAAGCTCAACTGAAAGCCATTTAATAAAATATTATGGATCAACATTGGAACCCAATTTCACCTATCTATTTATTGGAAACACTGATACCACGTATGGTGTTCGCTATGAGGATGATAGTTTTAAAATTGGCGATTCATCCATTAAATTTGCTCGTACTAAAGCTGTCATTAAAAACATTAACTATAAATTAACGCCAGGACTGTTAAAGCTGCTCTTTTCTCGGAACCCCTCTTCCCATGATTATACGTCAGAGGACCTTGACAAATATAAATCCATTTTATTGGATACCCATGCTCACAAAAGACAGTATGATCCCACTCAACAAGTAAATGCAAATATATCTCAAAAATATAAAACCATCATTGCAAAAATGTTTCCCACTAGTCAAAGTACTCGTCGTAAAGCATCCGCTTCGGGAGTGACATTTAGACCATTAAAACCCCTTGTGGTTGTTACCTACTGGCACAATCCCAATAAGCTCGTTCAGCGGCTACAGTTGTTGCATGCCTCACGTCAAGCTGGCCATACCGGTCACGATTGGGAAATTCAAGAAATTGAACAAGAACTTCGAAATGCCAAAATTATTGTTTAAGCCCTCACCCATTAAAATGGGTATTGCTCACGAGTTGCATCGCCCAACTAGGCGTCACTATCCGCGACTCAAGGTGATTTCACGAGGTGTGGATGAACTTTGGTAGGCTGACTTGGTTGAAATGATACCCTATGCTAGCGTTAACGACGGTGTACGCTATATGTTGACCGTCATTGATGTCAATTGCAAAATGGCCTTTGTTGAACCTGTGCGTCGCAAGTCTGGTCCACTAGTTACCAAGGCCTTTCAACATAATATTCAACACTCCAAACGTCAACCTCAGCTGCTACAAACCGACCAGGGGAAAGAATTTTTCAACAAGGATTTCTTCAGTTTTCTCAAATCTATGGATATTCACCATTACACCACGTACAGCAATCTCAATGCCAGTGTGGTCGAGCGGTTTAACCGAACATTGAAAACCCATATGTGGAAAGCGTTTATCACTCAGGGCACGTATCGCTGGTTGGACATGTTACCAGAGCTAGTATCACGTTACAATGACACCAAACATAGAACGATTGGGACCAAGCCCCGCCTCGTGACCAAAAATATTCAGCGATTGGATAAACTGTTTAACCCCATAAAAACAGCCGATCCTAAACGTCACCGACTGAAAATTGGGGATTTTGTTCGTGTAAGCAAATTTGAGTCTGCCTTCAATAAGGGCTACACGCCTCAGTGGGGGACTGAACTATTTCGAATTCGTCAAGTCAACTTGGACACTCCAGTCACCTATTTACTCGAGGACCTCAACCATCAACCCATAAAAGGTAGATTTTATCTCCATGAACTTCAGAAAACAGCATTTCCTAAGCATTATCTTGTGGAAAAAGTGTTGAAACAAAAAGGAAATAAACTATATGTCAAATGGTTGGGATTTAACTCTACGTTTAATTCTTGGATCAATAAATTACATGTTGTATGAACCTGTGTACTTTTTATTTATTCACACATGTTGTACACTACCTATTGCTCTGTGTGTACAGTCCTCAGCTCCACATATTTCTTTCTTTTTCCACCTGTGTTCTCTCATACATTACCCCTCCCCCATCTCCCCCCTTCACTTCCCACCACTGCTGTTCGCAGCTCTTGCCTATCTATTAGTTGTGACATCATTCCCACAAGTTGCATGATACTTTTTACTGATTCAGCGATTCCCACGCTTTGAACATTGTGTTATCGGACACGTGGACAGATAACGTCCAAGGTGAACAAGTGTGTTGGATCATGTTACACGTCAACTTACATTTTGTCACGTACGAAGCAAACAGGATGTGACTTGTTAACAGTTATCGTGCACGTGGACAGCTAACTTCCAAGGTGAACACCTGTGGCAGATCAAATTTCACGTCAAATTGCATTTTGTCACGTACGAAGCAAACAGGATGTAACTTGTTTAGCGTACATGTGGTTTCACACGTATGTGCATGCATTTCGCACTCCCCTGCCACCACGGTTGTCAGATTATTTCACCTTCAAGGGTCCTCTGCGTCTCTGTCATTTTCCATTGCTCCTGTTGTCAAGTCAGATCAGCGCATTCCAATAAGCTCAAATTGCATTCACCTCCTGCTCGTCTGCTCCTCGGCAAGTTTTTTTTCTCTACTCGCTTCGACCAACATACAACCAAGTTCTCATCACCGTTTACACGTTAAAGGTAAAATATCAGAAAAACGAACCCTCGCTCTGTCATAAACCGACCCGCCGAAATAGCGATTGTTCTATTAAGCATGGTCCTTGTGGTTAGCGACAGGTTCGTTGAAACACACACACCCAGCAGTATCGTCTCTCTCAACCACCACGCTTCATGAACATTATAAACAGGTAATGAATTTTTTTTCAACATGTATGGCGTTAGGCCCTTTGTCAAAATGTCAAACATATTTTCTAAAAGGGGGCGTGAGCCCGAGTCCTAGGACACCTCGTACACGTCTATAGCGTTATTGGTTCGTGAGATATCGGCAAAAATCACAAAAAAACGTTATTCCATCGCTGCTATCACAGCTATGCTTGGATATATCCCATACGCGTTGTAGTTTAATACGACATCTCACACATATTTATAAAGTCATAAACAAATTCCTCTTCATAATTGTCTGTAGCCATCATAATGTTTATACACAATAAAGTGTAGATTTGCCTGTGTTAAAATCTCTCTGCACAAAAATGATAATCTCCCTTCGGAGTTGAGTAACTTTGCTCGAACACACAAAGTGTCTATTATCTCGTAAAATATTCAACGAATTTTACGAAATTCTCTTATGGTTAAGCCTTATCACTTGATAAGTACAACTATTGCTTTACATCACCGACAAAGTAAAGCACTTGTCTACTATGCACTTAAATGTCCACCGCTCAACTTCGCCTAGATTTGAGACGGGGCTCTCGTATGTTCGGCCGGTAACCCCGCTGTCTATAGTGACTTGTAGGACCTCGCACTGTATCACGTCTACGGGAATGAACAACCTCCGGACAATACGTCTTGTCGCTATGAAGTCAGTCGAGATAAGAACGCTCCTGGATGTCGTCTCTCCTTCAACTCGTCTGAATTACGCGCCATTGTTAGTGCCACGCAGATACTGGCGCGCACTTGTCATAATCCTTATTACCGTGAAAATCTTCCGATAAACGTCATTCAAAGTAGTAGTAATATCTTCTTTTAATTATCTTAATGTTTTCAATGGAGTAAAATTGTTACATAGGGCTTAAGTGGCATAGTTAATCAGATTAACTAGGTAAAAAATCCATGTCTGCTCCATAAACCCTCCTTACATTGGCTGTCAGCATATATCCTATTATATATTTTATAACAATTAACTGGTAATATTTCGCGCAATTTCTTTGTTGCTATGCACATTCCAATGATCGAGAGTATTCTGGGGATCTCTGATCACGTGATTGGTTTCTCCCATTGCTTGCGTTCGCTAACAAACCTCGCCTTGAGCCAACTTCCATGATTTATATTCTAATGTAAAATTTTATCATGGGCTCGGATAATAAAATCATTTTCATCATAAATCATCCAAATTTCGTGCGCAGTACCTAACTCTAGGCCATGGCTGTCTCTTAACCAATTCCTCTAATCAATATGGTTCTACATTTTGAGATATTTCATCTCTAAACTATATAGAGGGCGTGTTGGCGCAATGGTCAATGCATGTGAGATTTTCGAAGTGAAATGCCATGTCCTCTGGTTCGGATTCCACGTAAAAAGGAGGTCCTGTGTCACGTGATCGCATGATTAACGGTCACGTAAAAAAATAAAACCTTCTAAAATAAATATAATTGCTTGTATATTTTATAAATTCAACATGGCCTCTGAGCGCTATATTCAACTATTTATGAATAATGGTAGCGAGGTCTCTTGTACGGTAGGTTACTTCTCTCTCAATAAATTTGGCGTTAATTGTGCTATTCTGCCGCGAGTTAAATATTTTCAAGTTTTTACGCCCAACCACCATCATTCTTAGCCTAATTTCGATTTTTGCAAAAAAATGAAAATAGACTTATGAGATCAACACAGGGCCAAAAAGTGTGTGACTGTCTGTGTGTCTGTGAGTGTGTGTATTCTGCATGTACGCCCCCCCCCCCTATCAATTCAAACACAGTGAACCAGAATTGAACGAAATTTGGTACAGAGGTAGCACTGACAAAGGGCACCTCCACTCAAACGTTCAAAACGTGAAATCATATAACGACTAAACTAATCATCCGATCTCTACCAATTTTGGTAACAATAGCCTATACTTTCATATGGGACGCGTCTACAAAGTCATCGGCCGTACCATTTCAGGATGGCGGCCATTTTAATTATGCAAACTTTATAATACATAACATGGGACCCACCAGTTCCGATTATCGAACCAAGAATCGTTTAAACTGTTCCAAAGGACGTGTCCCGTTCGAAATTAAAGACGTGTGATTTAAAAAGCTGAGTCGTCTCGGTTACTAGACAACATGGCAGCTGATATCTCATTCTGACCTATATTTCACTAATTTAAGTATGTTGCATGCAATATAACCTACTGATAGAAATAATATGAACTTTATATGAAATGAACTCGGTTTGAAGTATACTCCAGTGAAGAAATCGTTTAGTCCAAGTCATTATTTGCTAAAACGTTGTATCTAAACCGATTGATAACTTTTGACTTGTGTGTGCACGATTTGCTGTGTGGTTAGGGCTTTGGTCTTTCACGCGGCTGCCCGGAGTTCAAATTCTATCAGAGTTGTATTTTTTTTTGCTTGACTTTTTTAAATTTGCATTGTTTCTTGTATACAGAGACGTTATAAAATAAAGTTTTATATGGTGCATTTTGTAATGGAAAATATATATTTAATTAAAACTACATTCTCCACCGGAGAGACATCTAATAGCAACCAGTTGAACTACTGTATGAAGGAGCTAACCACGGCCTTCTAGATGTGAGCTGCGCTCTATACAGGCCACTTAGTGAACCCATGCCAACGGTATAGATACAAAGTTTCTCATTGTTGCCGATAGAGCTCACACATGCCCAAGAATAGGCGCGATTTCAAATTAGCAGTGTAGTAGGTATATTAAATGTGTTTCTCCCAGTGATACGTTTAGAGAAACGAAGTTTCAATTATAGTAAGTAGTCGGTGTTAATATACTGAATACTACGTTGTTTGGAGTGTTTGCTGATGAAATTGCAAAATGCTGGGGTAAATTATAAACTATGGTTTGAACGCCACTGCTCAAATCCAGTGTGCCAATTTGCACTTTGAATGGGAAGAAATTAGGAGGTGATAAGGAGAAAGTAGGCTATATGTTATTTCCTGAACATCTTATTTTATTTATTTTATTTGTTGATGGTACACAACAGGGCTCAGTGTGCGCCCCAATAACAGTGCACCTACACCGTAAAATTCAGTTCCAGGTATTTCTACATTATTGAGTATTAATATCTAAATGCAATTCATGACGCTAAGAAGTTCACACAGATGTCTAGAGGCATAGTAGCAAAAAGCTTAATTTAAATATACACTGACGAAAATGGAAATTGCAACACCCAGAAGGAGTGGTGCTACATTGCTGCAATTGAACATGCAGGACGAGTGTTCGGTTGTGATACGATGATTACACTTTCAGGTCCCTCTGACCGCAAGTTTGGACAACAATCAATACAGGATGTGCCCACCACGAGCTGCAATACATTGATGAATTCGGCGAGGCATGGAGTCATTAAGGCCCTGGATCGCTTCCTGAGGAATTGTGGCCCATGCTTGCTGCACTGCACGGGTCAGTTGTTCCAGAGTTGAGGGTGGCTGAGGACGGTTGGCCAGTTGTCGACCCATCACATCCCACACATGCTCAATAGGACTGAGGTCCGGGGATCTGGCGGGCCATTCTAAGGTTGTGATGTCGTGGAGAGCTTCTCTGGAGATGCGTGCAGTGTGAACCCGGGCATTGTCCTGCTGAAACATCCCATTAGCAATGTTCGCCATCATAGGGACAACCACTGGATTGAGTACCCTATCTACGTACTGTCGAGCAGACATAGTGCCCTCAACAAGCACAAATTGTGATTTCACATTAAAGCCAATAGCTCCCCAGACCATAATGCTTGGTGTTGGCCCTGTGTGCCTCTCGACAATAAAGTCTGGGCGGCCCCTCTCCCCGGCACGTCGGCGCACACGATTCCGGCGATCACTGCGGGCAAGACAGAAGTGCGATTCATCACTAAAGACGACCCTATGCCATTCGTTGACCCACGTCGATCGTTCTCGACACCAGGCCAGCCTTACACGTCGATGTTGGGGGGTAAATAGAACACCTTCTGCAGGAACACGGGATCACAGCTGCACGCAGGCGATTACCAACTGTTTGTTGTGTAACGTGGGGTGGCACAGGTGCTCGAATTTGCGCTGCTGTTGCTTGGGGTTCCATCCGGGCCATCCGAATGATGCGGCGATCCTCTCTCACAGTTGTCTGTCGCGCTGGGCCTGTGCCAGGTCTATGAGTGTGGGTACCTTCATTTGACCACTGCTGCCATACACGTTGTACCGTAGATGCCTGTCGGCCAACACGTGCAGCGACAGTCCTTAGCGATAATCCAGCCTCACACAGCCCAATTATCCGAGCCCTCGCAAACGGCGACAGTTGTTGATAGCGTGCTCTTCTCTGTCGTCGAGGCATGTTTGACGGGGAACACTTCACTGCACAGACTGCAAGTCAACTACGCAACACCAGAGTCCGTATACTGGAGTTGATTCCTCCGCGACCAATCACGTGGGGAGACCTGTAGCAACAATCCAATGGGTCTGAAACTTTGATCGTTTACATACATACATACATGGCATCGTTCCATATCTTGAAAATCAACACATACGACCAATGCCTTCATGGTGTTGCAATTTCCATTTTCTTCAGTGTAATATAAATCTAAATCTAAATTTGATCTAATGACAAATATAAACACAGGTTTAGAAGTTAATTAATACATAGAAAACTGACCTTTAATAACTAGAGAACATTTCATTGTTGGTTCTGTTTTGTGTGAAAATTTCATTTCAATTATTAATCCAGTGACTGGAATATGATTTCCAAAAATGTTCTAATTGAGAGACAGATATCTAATTCCCTGTTTACATGAACTGCATTGTTGTGAATATTACAAAGGCTCCATACAGGTGAATTATTATGTGATGTAGTTTTTGTTAAATCATTTTTGAATGGTATGGTTGTCCTTGTAGTTAAGCGAGGAATATTGAAATTTACGAGCGATAGGAAGAATGAGTTACCAATTTGACCCTTAATAACTTTATAAAGGAATTACATATAATTTCTTACTTGCCTTCGAGACTTCAAACTATGAACCTATGGAGCCGCTGGTTTTTTTTTACTTGGCCGTAGGAAGACATTTACAAGGTTCGACATTACTGCAAATTTTCATTGTATTTTAAAAATACTACGATTTAGTCATTATCCTATTCTATATTTTCAAGGTGGCTGCCAGGCGTTACATTTTGTGTGTTATTCTTATGTCTTATTTCATCAAGGTCTCTTATAGCCTAAGGTACTTCCTTCTTGCTAAGTTTCGTCTACAATTCGCAATTACATTCTGAATGAGTCACCATCTTAAAGATTTTAAGTCACTGCTATTTTCCTTTGGGCATACGATACTCCATGTAGATTTCTAATCTATCACTGTGTTTCGTTATTGTTGCTCTAAAATATAGAAAATTGTTTATTTTTAAATGGAATGAATTTTTAGGATGGCCGCTGCACTCTATATTCAGATTGATAAATTTATCACTAACGCTACTGACGTCTCTTATATAATATTCCTCTTCTACCAAGTTTCGGCTTAATTGTGCAATAACAACCTGAGTTACTAATTTGTGTACTCAAATAGTACGCTTAGCCACCACCTTGAATATATTGAGTCACTGGTCTTTTGCCTTGAGCATAGGAATCGACTTATGAGGTTCTATTTTAGTACTAAATTTCGTTATTATAGCTCTAGCATACCAAAAGTTATTAATATACTTTGATTTTCAAGAAGGCCACTCTTCGCTATATTCAGTGTGATGATCTTCTGACCAACGCCAGTGAGAGCTCTAGTATGATGCTCACTAAGTGGCATGATTCTTAGTTAAGAGAATTTTGAAAATCAATTGTTGCAAAAAGTTTTAAAAAAGAACAGATAAAAAGTAAAAAGATTAAAAAGTAAAAAAGACAAAAGCAAAAAAATCAGAAAACAAAAGACAAAGACAGAAAAAAGAAGAGTAAAAAACAAGATGTTCTGTAGAGAACATATAGCCTACTTTCTCCTAATTGCATGGGTATTGTTTTAACTCATTGTCCTTTCCAAGGAGTATAATTGAATGTTGGTTGTAGTAGCTTGTTGAAATACAACGTGCTATAGGGATATTAAACATGAATATGAGGTGCCCTTTGCTAGTGCTACCTCTGTAAAAAAATTCATTCAATTCGGTTTCACCGTGTTTGAATTGATCCGGGGAATGGATTTGCACACATACATGGCCGCTATTTGCAAACTATTGGGCTGATGACCTTCTAGTCAGTCATAAGATGCTTTCCACAAAAAGGCATGTTGTTGCAAAATCCGGTAGAGATCAAATTATTAGGATGGTCTAAATTTGATTTAAGCTTTTAACATTTGGGTGGCCGTCATTCCGTTTCCATCAAGATGGCGGCGATATAAAACATGACACTGAGGCGCCTTTTGCTAGTGCTACCTCTGTACCAAATTTCGTTCAATTCGGTTTCACCGTGTTTGAATTGATAGGGGGAATCGATTTGCACACATACTTGGCCACCATCTGCAAACTATTGGGCTGATGATCTAGCAGTTTGGTCAGAATATGCTTCCCACATAAAGATTTGTTGTTGCAAAATTTGGTAGAGACTAGATTATTAGGTTGGTCGTAATTACATTTTAGCCTTTAACATTTGGGTGGCCGCGATTACGTGTCCGTGAAGATGGCGGTGATATAGAACATGACACTGAGGTGCCCTTTGCTAGTGCTACCTCTGTACCAAATTTCATTCCATTCGGTTTCACCGTGTTCGAATTAATAGGGGTAATCGATTTTGACACAAAGATGGCCGCCATCCGCAAACTATTAGGCTAATGACCTATTAGATTTGTCAAAGGATGCTCCCTCCATAAAGGTATGTTGTTGCAAAATTTGGTAGAGATCGGATGATTAGGTTAGTCGTAATTTGATTTAAGCTTTGAACATTTGTGTGGCCGCCATTACGTTTCCGTCAAGATGGCGGCGATATAAAACATGACACTGGGGTGCCCTTTGCTAGTACTACCTCTGTACCAAATTTCGTTCCATTCGGTTTCACCGTGTTCGAATTAATAGGGGCAATCCATTTTCACACAAAGATGGCCGCCATCCGCAAACTATTAGGCTGATGACCTATTAGTTTGGTCAAAGGATGCTGCCCCCATAATGGTATGTTGTTGCAAAATTTGGTAGAGATCGGATGATTAGATTAGTCGTAATCTGATTTAAGCTTTGAACATTTGTGTGGCCGCACAGGTGACGTTTCCGTCAAGATGGCGGCGATATAAAACATGACACTGAGGTGTCCTTTGCTAGTGCTATCTTTGTACCAAATTTCGTTCAATTTGCGCTCACCGTGTTCGAATTGATAGAGGGGGACAGACATTCAGAGTACACACACTCACACACACACACACACACACACACACACACACATACTCACACACACATACACACACACAGACAGACACACTTTTTTCGCCCTGTAGTGATCTCATAAGTCTACTTTCATTTTTTGCAAAAATCGAAAGTAGGCTAACAAGACGCATCTTAGTTAGTTGTGTTTTCTTAAGGATGAAACTGTGAGATATGCCCTGGCCTGCACCTTCATAGGCTTACAACTACTGTGTTCGGGAAAGTCCCATAAATTCTTGAAGTTGCTCCGTTTTTGTTTTGTTTTCTTTTTTCGTTGATTTTGGGACAAACCATGTACTCTATTTGTTTCTCTCCTGACAACCTCCTATACCTTGATTGTTTTGGAGTCCTGACATCTTGGTTCGTCGATAGTTGGGGGCATGTATCATTTCTTATTGCATCATCAGGGTCCGATTAACACGAAGTTAGGTCCATAAAATATCAAATATGTTCAGGTGACGAGTGTGTAGGCTGAGAGGTCGTACTCGAATATTACAGTTTCATTTTCTTTCGACAATGACATGCTGACGGCAAAGGTAGATAGAGAATATTCATTTAGGCCTAATGCTCTCCAATAGTATCTTAGCAGTCCATATTCACCAAAGATTCAGTGGAGATGATGCTGTAAAGCCATTAGAGCGACATATGTATCAGTTACTTGAAAATGTTGATATGTGTCCACAATAGTTGTTTCTTTGAAAATCTTCTTAGCCGCCTATATGACTGCTGGCCACTGCTGAAGTTGGTTCTGAAATGTTACGGTGGAGGAAATACCACGGCCTGCTTAGATGTGGAGAAAAGAGCTGTAAAGAAATCCCATTTTTTATTCGTATTTTAGGTAGATTTCATTAGAAAGCTAACTATTGCAATGGGTCCCATGTTTCGACTTCCGAAAAATTTCGACATATCTTCGCGTTTCACATCCCCCAGACCCCAAAACCACCGTCAGTTCAAAAGTTTATATATAATTTATGTATATATATATATATATATATATATATATGTATATCAGTTTCTTGTGGACACGATAACTGCCGTAATTTAGCACCAATCACTTTGAATTTTTTACCGAATATGTATACCTATAAAATCTCGGTCGAGTTCGTTACTGGGCTAAATCGGTCGAAGGGGGTGAAAATGGGGGGCTTTTTTTCGAAAAAGTGAAATATTGCTATAACTCTCTTAATATGTGAAATATCGAATCCGTTCAACGTTCATACTATGTGTCGAATAAAGCCCAAAAATGTATGTTTGAAGAGTTTTTTTATACCACCAACCATTGACCAAAGGGGTGGGAAAAAGTGGGTTTTTCAGGAAACATTAATCATATCTCTCTTAACAGGCACAATATCAAAACCGTACAAAATGGACAATATTCCCCTAATAATTACCTAAAACTTTTGTCTGAAAGAATTTTTGATATGACCCACCATTACGCCAAGGGATGAGAAAAATGATTTCGGAATTATAAGAAAATGCCAAGAGCTATCAGTGGTTGCCATGGCAACACTACTAAATTGATGAGGGATGAGCCATCAGACGTTGCCATGACAACGCACTTGCACGAGATCAGATTCAGTATTTCCATCTGACTAAGTGGGAAGCGGCTTCGGTGACGTAACTGGTAGCATGCTGAATGTATATGCCCAAGGTCGCGGTTTCAAAGCCGGCCGAAGTCGTCGGATTTTCTAAGAGCGCTAAAATCCCTCAGTATGCTTTCCTTTGGAGGGGAAGTTCCAACGTTCGTTGCGAGTTGCTGGTTGCGGTGGCATCTAGTAGCCAAGTTCAGAGCTAGGTGTCGTTGACGGTAGTATACCTCTGCAGTCCTTACCTGAATTACAGACTAATACAGCCATCCCTAAGTACACGGGGTTAGATGACCGCGTTGTCGCAGCCCCTAAACTGAGGAACCAACCAAAATCTCTGCGGGAGATATAATTTTGCGTGAAGAAGTAACATACCGTTACATAGTTACACATCAGTGTCGAAACCTTGCATAAGGACAGTGTGACAACAAGTATAACAAGTAGTTCCGTGAAGAACTATACAGCCTATTTTCATATATCCTGCTCATGTTAATTGCCTCTATCAACATGCAAAATTACAGTTTAATTGCTGTACCAGATTCGTAGATATTGAGGACCGTCTAAATATTTCAGATGGTCGCCAGGTTGGAATTTTATTTTTGTACTATTACATTAAGATTATTGTGTACGTGTGGTATTCATACTTCAATCGCATGATTAGAACACAAGAAGTAAGAACGAGATTTTAAAATTACGCACAGCAGCCATCTTGTGATTATGCAAACAATTGAAATAAATTACATGCCAGTGGATCAACATTTGTATAAGCATTTAACGTGCAACGTTTCACGGCACTCGGATAGTTAATTCGCGAGATACGTCCATTTAAATATTTATATTTCGCGTCGCCGCCATGTTGGATTTGTGCTCACCAGGTTACTGAAAGTCCTATAGGTGAACATATGTTCATAGTCTCTATGAACATTAAAAAAAACAGTTTGGTTGCTGTAAAAGATTCATAGATAATGAGAACCGTTTAAATATTTCGGAAGCTCGCCATTTAGGATTGTTATATGTATAGGCTATAGAGTTATGTACCATTCAAGGACAATTATTGCCTAGGTTCATTATTCAAACTTTCACTTTGATCGCATGATTACGACACAAGAAATAAAAACTTAATTTTAAAATTTCGCACAGCCGCCATCTTGAGGTTATGTAAACAATTGAATTAAATTAGATGGCAGTGCATTACAATGTGCAAAATCATTTACTGTACCACATTTCACTGCGCTCAGAGAGTTAAATCACGAGAAACGTCTATTAAAATATTTCAAATTCGCTTGGTCGCCATGTTAGTTTTGTACTTTACAGGTTTATGAAATATACAGAGGTAAACTTGTATCAGCACCCTTTATCACCGTACAAAATTGCAGGGTGATATCTGTAATAGTTTCGGAGATATAGAATGTCAGTTTAAATAATTCGCACAGCCGCCATTTTGAGGTTATGTAAACAATTGAACTAAATTAGACTCCAGTGCATTACAATGTGTATAAACATTTGCTGTACCAAGTTTCATTACGTTTGGATAGTTAAATCGCGAGAAAAGTCTATTTAAAAGTCTCAACTTCGCTTGGCCGCCATGTTGGTTTTGTAGTCACCAGGTTTTAGAAAGTCTCATAGGTGAACTTCTAGTAGTGACCTTTATCACCGTACACAATTTCAGGGCGATATCGGTAATAGTTTCGGAGATATTGAATGCTAGTGAAATATTTCGCACAGCCGCCATGTTGGATTGGTGAGACGTAACAAAATTTGAAGGGCACGGTCGAGGTCGACGGGAATAGTGCTATAAACTTACCGAGTTTCATTGAAATCGCTCCAGCCGTTTAGATTTTATTAGGGGACACACACACACACCTCTCACACACACACACACGGACAAAAGGTGATCTCATAAGCCTATTTTTTCAAAATTGAAAATAGGCTAAAAATGGACCCCAAATGACAAGAAGGTTACCGTTCCCATAAGACAATAAAATGTTTAAAATAAGCATAAAATGACGAAAAACAAAGTTAATTATGCTCCAATTATAAAATACCTTCTCTCAATAAATGAGGTCTGATCCTTCTACGAAACCTGCATATTCTGCCTATTTTCGCCTATCCCCAAGTTTGTCCGGTGAAATCTACCTCCGCCTTCCGGCGTGCAGAGAGGACTTTTTTTGAAAAGTCAACGGAAATCGAAAGGACCAAATATTTTAAATAATTTTGCATAATATGATTATTATTAGTCTAAGTATTTTGGCAAGAAAGAGTGCCTTGAATTTAGAATTCAAATTCGTAAATAATTACAAATTGATAAAGGAAATAATAATTATTGGTTTATTGGTACAGCAGAAAAAAGAGAATTGAAGCGATTGAAATGTGATGTTACAGGAGAATGATGAAGATTAGATGGGCAGATAGGATTGAAAATGAAGAGGTGTTAAGTGGAGTGAAAGAGGAGAGATGTTTGTGGCGACTGCTATTTAAGAAAAGAGATAGGTTGGTAGGCTACTAAGACACCCAGGAATAGCTAACTAAGGTATGGAAGGAAGGGTCGAGGACAAGCACCGTAGGAGTAAACGAAGGTTAGAATATGTTATACAGATTGCCTCGGATGTAAGGTGTGCTAGCTATGTAGAGATTAAACGATTAGTTTAGGAAGGGGAGGTATGTAGGGCTGCGTCAAACCAAACACAGTTGCTCATAAAGTGCTTTTAAACAAAGAAAGGATAGCCCCTGCCAGAACTGTGTTGCGTCGAGTCCGCATAACAGTATAGCCAAGTGGGTGATATACACACATGGGGCCCTACAAGTAACCGATCGTAACAAATGAGCATTAACAAGTAGGCTATTAAAAAAATACCTGCATCAGTGACGAATTGTAAGTTATATGATTTCATAAATATCGACAATTGGCTTAATAATATAAGTGTGTATCTCTACTTAGAATAAAACAAAATCCCCGATTCTTGGATGTTACGGGTAAACTCGAGAACCACTGGATGGATTTTGATGCTTTTTTTCACCATTCTGTAAGGATATTTCCAGGATGATTTCTGTGGAAAATCATTTATTTTTGATCAAATGAAGCCAAGCAGTAACGATTTCAGTGGGAAAGTCGAAAAAAAAAACCTGGCGTCCGAGCGCTTTGTAAGCGCTGGGCAAACCGTTAAAAATATCTAAATACTGCGAGTGTAAGAATTGTTCAGCATTTATTTATTTTTATTTATTTATTTAACAATTATTAGATACAACCATGAAAAGGTCATTTTACACTAAGTTCTACAAAAAAAAAGTCCGCGAGAGCATATGTCTATCTTCAATACATCGCCCACTATAAGTGTTTTTACGTTTTAATTTCTTCCAACCATGTCCATTCAACTACTGAGGCGACAGTTTACGAGCTAGCTAGGGGCGAGTCTATCACCTCAGTTACAGCTTAGCTAGCGGACGAGCTTATTGCCACAGATACAGCCAGCAGCAAACGGTCGAGTCGTGTTGAGTTAAAAACTTTAGAGAAGAGAGGTTGTGTTTGGAGTTTCCCCCTAAGTGCAACTCGGCTTTTCTTAATTTCGCCTGTGAACTTTTCGTTCCGCAAAATTCACAGTCAAGTTAAGATGGGGGGAAGGGGGATTTTTATTCCATGCTCCTCGTCATTCTTAAATTACGCCTGACAAGATTTTGTTGCACATGCATTTCCATGATAATATAATTAATAGTCCAGTCAGTGATTTTAACCCATGATGCCGAGACATAAAACGGATATTGGTCGTTGTTCATTGATATTGGAAAAGAAACAGCGCTTATCACGTAATGCATTCATAACTGTTCTCGGGCTAAGCCGGGTCGGGTTGGTAAAGCCGAGATGGTGTACTGAATGAAACAGCAGGCAAGGAGTTCTTCGAGTTCAGAAAAGAGTCAGAAAACTAGTCCTTGTTTATTGGAACTTAGCATACTTGTAAGCCTAACAATTTTTATTATCATCAATACCTCTCAAATAAATTTCATATTGCTCCCGGGAGGGGAGCGTTGCCAGGTAACGCCGCATTCCGAGCGAGCGAGCAAGCGGGCGGAGAACCGCGCAGGTGAACGGTATTGTTACCACAGTAGCAAGTTATTGCGTTCAGCCGGGACAGGGGTTGGGGAGAGCCATGTAATCAAACCTGGTCTTTATTGTTACACTCATTGGTTCGCTATTTCAGCAATCATCAAGATACAATCTGAGCCGTCCAAGATGGGCGTGTACTAACTCTACCGAGTACAGAATTAATTAACAATTGGCTATGAGTCGGTGGATCAGCGATCGTGGGTTCGATTCCTGGCCATAGGAGACGGAAAATCTGTGGCACTCCGAACAGTACGATGTCGGTTAGTTGAAAATCTCTCATATCACCTTTCGTGCATACTAGAATTAATTTAATTCAATCTCTGCCACAGTTTGCCCAAAATAGTTTCCGGTTGATCAAAATGAAACATCAAAATTGAAGGGTAGATAACCAAAATACAGTAGGACAAAAAAAACATGACATGGTAGCCGAGACTATGTAATTATTACGCCTATTAATACTATTATTAGTTTATTCTTAGTCTACACTATTATTGTCATTATTATTAAAATTAGTATATTATTATTATTGGTCTATTATTATTAAGCAGACCCTGCGCCAACGTCGAAAATACTGTAGGAAAGAAGAAGTCTAGCTGTTATAAGGCTATTATTATTAGTATTAGGCTATTAGACCCTATTACTATTGCCATTATTAGGCCTATTAGTCTATTATTTATTATTAATATTACTGCTACAAGCGGCTTCGGTGGCGTAGTCGGTAGCATGCTGAACTGCTATGCCCAAGATCACGGGTTCAAACCCGGCCGAAGTCGTCGGAGTTTTAAGAGCGTTAAAATCCATCAGTATACCTTCTTTTGGAGGTGATGTAAAGCCAGCGGCCCCATGTTATAGATTTATGGCAAAAATTGTGGTTTATATTTCGTTAGAAACGCTCTATGAAGTTCCAACGTTCGACGCTAGGTGTCAGTGCCATCTGGTAGCCAAAGCTGGAACTACTTGAAATTGAACTTGTTCATTCATATTCTTTCATTTCATCTCATCCATACGCGACAGTACTTGTAGCTCACCGCATAGGTGTCCCCATAGAAGCAGCTACAAACTCTGGCGAGCCGAACATATCCTCGGACACTCTCGGCACTGAAAACCACACGCTAAATAAAATATTTATGTTCGACGATGTCGAAATGTAAATATTATATATCAGAAAACACTATCATAATCATGGTCATTAAAGTACTAGTTTTCATTAGGCCTATGATACAGTTTCTCCAACCAATCAGAGCTCAAGATGTATGATGTGTGACCAATTAGATACTTGATAGCTTCGCACTTGAACGCAGAATCCAACATGTCGAACATGAATTACATGATTTGAAAGTTCACCGTGTAAATATATCCGATAAAGCATTTTAATTTTAATGACAAACGCAAAGACAAAATCAGCTCGAACCTTTAAGGTAATAAGAAAATACTATGACTTATGCAAGAAATTTATGAATCTACGTCCAGAAGATTGCAACACAGCATCCTTCTATATAAATTACCGACATGGAAAGTGCACCATACCATATGTTCGCGTAAATAAACTGGTGAATGTGAGACAAGAAATAGCACTGTACCTTAATATCCCCAACTTCAATTTATACACAGTGCATTGCTTTCAAACGACTTCGGTGACAATATTAGTGAATGCTAGTCTTGATCGGCACTAGACATCATACAGGCTGTAAACAATAGCATTGCCAAGCAAAGTAAATGGTCTCTGTTTCCAAAGGTCTTTGACCCACGCATGCGCTCTGTTCAGTAAGCAAAACCAGCGCGCTCTGTTCACTAACGGAAGTAATGAATCCCACAGATATTAGCCTACTTTACTTATGAGATCACTACAGGGTCAAAAAAGGTGTGTCTGTGTGTGTGTGTGAGTGTGTGTGTGTGTGAGTGTGTGTGTGAGTGTGTGTACTCTGAATGTCTGCTCCCCCCCCCCTCCCTATCAATTCGAACACGGTGAAACCGAATTGAACGAAATTTGGTACAGAGGTAGAACAAGCACAGGGCACCTCAGTGTCATGTTTTATATCGCCGCTGTCTTGACGAAAACGTAATGGTGGCCACCCAAATGTAAAAAGCTTAAATCAAATTACGACCAATCTAATCATCTGATCTCTACCAAATTTTGCAACAACATACCTCTATGTGAGAAGCGTTCTTTGACCAATCTACAACGTCATCAGTCCAATAGTTTGCAGATGGCGGCCATTTATGTGTGCAAGATTTTGCTAAGTGTAGACTACTCTTTGCAACTAGAATATTCGCGGGCGAAGCCGCGACGGGAAATGCTAATTTTAATTTATTCTTTTAATTATGGCCTAATTTATCATATAATTTTTCATATCAAACATTCATCGTTAGACTTAAGTACATCATTAGTATTTTCATTCTTAATTGGGCTGAAGAAAACCTCAATGTCAGGTAATATATGAAATGAAATCCACAGCCTGCTTCCAGTCTCCGACCGGGTCAGGAATGGAATGAATGGAGCCCCCATCTAGCGGCGAGGATATGAACTGTGCCGGCTGCCGAGGCCTGACGCACTCCTCTGGGGCAATGATTAAATGAATGAGAGATGAACTGAAATGATAGTGGAGAGTGTTGCTGGAATGAAATTTTGACAGGGAAAACCGGAGTACCCGGAGAAAAACCTGTCTGCCTCCGTTTTGTCCAGCACAGATCTCACATGGAGTGACCGGGATTTGAACCACGGACCCAGCGGTGAGAGGACGGCGTGCTGCCGCCTAAGCCACGGAGGCTACTGTAATATATAATAGATATATTTTAATTCAAGTAGGCTATTTATTGGCGTATATTTTAAACTTTGAATGAATTCTTCCCACCTCAGACCCTAAAATTCCTGGACTATAAGTAATCACCTTGGATAGGAGAACGATGACTGTGGCTACTGGAGCTGGGTCATATCCCACAGTATCTGTCAACAGTACAAGCTGACAAGTAAACAAATAATAATTTCCAGCTTGACCGCCGGCATTCGTATCTGAAACCATCCCAGATGTTTCACATCTGACCTGGACGACATGTAGGTCTAGGCCATGTGAAGTTTCACTTGGATAAGGAGACTGACGTTCGTGGTTTTTCGGGAAACACTAATCATATCTCTCTTAATAGGCACAATATCAAAACCGTACAAAATGGACAATATTCCCCAATAATTACCTAAAACGTTTGTCTGAAAGAATTTTTGATATAGTCAACCATATAGGCCTACCATACCATATACCATAAACCATAGACGACCTTCTGGAAGATTGGAAAATTTATTTGGGGATGAAATACCATCCCAGATGTTTTACATCTGACCTGGACGACATGTAGGCCTAGGCCATGTTAAGTTTCACTTGGATAAGGAGACTGACGTTTGCGGTTTTTCGGGAAACATTAATCATATCTCTCTTAATAGGCACAATATCAAAACCGTACGAAATGGGCAATATTCCCCTAATAATTACCTAAAACTTTTGTCTGAAATAATTTTGATATAGGCTACCATATACCATATTCTACCATATACCATATACCATAGACGGCCTTCTGGAAGATTGGCTAAGTGGTACGATTGGTCAGTGAGGATATGAGAACTCAGCGTGCTCAACCAAATGGCCATTACAATTCTCGCGTTAGTTTTCAGACACGCACAATGTCACCCTCTCAAGGGATGGCAAATATTTAGCCTACTTTTCACATTTTGCAAAAATGAGGAAAAAGTAAACTATGAGATCGATCCGGGCAAATGTGTGTCGCCTGTCTGTCCTTCTGTCTGTCTGTCTGTCATTCTGTCTGTGTGTGTGTGCGTGTGTGTGTCCCTATCAACTCCTAAACGGCTGCAGCAATCGGAACAAAATTTGGTAGGAGTAATGATCTATACCTGAATAACTCAATGCCGTATTTGAAAATGATGTCAGTGCTACCAACTGCTGAAAAATCACAATTGAAATTTGAGTTCCATGTTGGATATCTTGGAAGGTACGAATGGGAGCTATTTAAAAATTGGCATACGTATATATAATAATATTTTAGTTTGATTTCCAGGAGGACATACATGGCAGTGTTGCCAAAACGATTATAACCCTTCTGATAGGTCCACTTTTTAAATGCATATAACTTCTACACTATCAATTGGATTTCAACCAAATTTCCTATGTGCTATGTGTACCACAACAAATATGACTATGTGTATTTTTAAGAGCAACCAGGGCTGCCAACCGTTAATAAATGCTGTTTCTATTTTTGTTACCCTAATATCAATATATCAGAAAGTATGCAAGCCAATAGCTCTAAACTTTGCACACGTATATTACCTGGCATTCTAGAGTAATTTGGAGTAACTAATATACGTCAGTGCTGCCAACATGATTCTAAGACTGCTGATAGGTCCAATTTTAAAATGCATGTAACTTCTATACTAACTAATGGATTTTATTCAAAATTGGCACAACAATAGATCGTATTATTTCAGATATTTCTGACCAATACATGAATGACATTGTTGCCAACATGATTTTACGCGTGCTGTTAGATCCAATGTTTAACTGCATGTAACGTCCATGCTATCCATTGGACTTCAACCAAATTTTGTATTCTGTACCTTAAGAGATGGAACTAAAAATATATTCCGCCACCAGGGCTGCCAACTGTAGTGCTCTATTAGGCTACATTAGGCTACATTATGCCAGATATACACTATTTCGAACTAATTTGAAATTTCTATAGCCTATTAGCCTACCAACTAAATTCGCCATTATTCTAGAAAGGTCCATATAGATTAATCATTGGCATGAATCTTAAATTTTAAGAAAAGTAGGCTCTTTAGTTCGTCACGGAACTTCTTGTTTGGGGATGATATACCATCCCAGATGTTTTACATCTGACCTGGACGACATGTAGGCTGTGTGAAGTTTCACTTGGATAAGGAGACAGACGTTCCCGATGCTCCCTTGTCAGTAAAGTGCAATTCTGGAAGCAATGTGGGCTGGCATGGAAGTACAAGAATACGTTACACCCTACCAATATCCGCCCAGAATTAAGAGTGGACTACAGCTCAAGTGTTGCGGTACATGAAGCTGTTCGTATCAGCTGACTCAGATGGTGGGGTCATGTGTTGAGAATGGGTGGAAGGGAAGAGAGCTTAATGAATTTGGCAGAGGCAGACCTCGGAGGCAATGGTTAGATACAAGGTGTTACTATTCAAGGTGAGAGGTGCAGTAGCCTTCTAGAGGATGCCTCAGTACTAGCCTTACTGCTATAATAGGGGATCATGGAGACGACTCGGTAGCAAACAAAGGCTTGCAGACAACCCTGGACGCTGAAAGTTAAAGCAGTCTCAAATCAAAATGAATGAATAATTTTCCTTATGTTCGACGATGTCGAAATGTAAATAATATATGTAGGCCTACTGTATATAGACTATCATAATGAGAGTCACTATAACACTATTTTTAGCTTTTTTTCATTTATGAAAAAATAGGCTTGTGAGATCACCTTTTGTCCGAGCGTCTATCTGTGTGTGCGTGTGTGCGACGGTGTGTGTGTGTGTGATGGATTTTTGTGTGACCCCCCCCCCGTAATTACTTCTAATCGGCTGGAGCGATTTCAATGAAACTTGGTGAGTTCAGAGCACTATTCCGAGCGACCCCGACTGTGCCCTTCAAATTTTGTTACGTCTCACCAATCCAACATGGTGGCTGTGCGAAATATTTCACCAGCATTCAATAACTCCGAAACTATTACCAATATCACCCTGGAATTTTGTACGGTGATAAAGGGAACTACTAGAAATTCACCTATGTTACCTTTGAAAACCTGCTAACTACAAAACCAACATGGCGGCCAAGCGATGTTGCGACTTTTAAATTGACGTTTCTCGCGATATAACCAATCAAACGCAATGAAACTTGGTACAGTATAAGTTATATTTATACACATTGTAATGCACCGACATCTAACTTCGTTCAATTAGACTATTTACATAACCTCAAGATGGCGGCTGTGCGAAATATTTCACCGGCATTCTATATCTCTGAAACTATTACCGGTATCACCATGAAATTTTGTACGGAGATAAAGGGCACTACTGGAAGTTCATCTATGAGACATTAAAAAACCGGTTAACTACAAAACGAACATGGCGGCCAAGCGAAGTTGAAAATTAAATAGACTTTTCTCGCGATTTAATGATCCAAACGCAATGAAACTTGGTACAGCAAATGTTTATACACATTGTAATGCACTGGTATCTAATTTAGTTCAATTGTTTATATAACCTCAAGATGGCGACTGTGCGAATTTCGAAAATTAAGTTTTTATTTCTTGTGTTCTTACTATGCGATCGAAATCAACATTTGCATAATGAACGTACACAATAATCATCATCTAGGCCTAATAGTAGAGTACATAACTCTATGCCCTACATATATTAAAATCCAACATGGTGACAATCCAAAATATTTAGACGGTTCTCAATATCTACGAAACCAACCAGCGGGAAATCCCCACCGTAGCATCCCACGCGCTGAACTAAGGCAATTAATTGTAATTAATTGGCCGAAGCGATCGCCGGCACGCGAATGTTTTTAAAACCTCCACGCCTAGATAAACAAGATGCAGTTGTTATTTCGGCTGAAGACGGAGTATTTCAAGAAGGGAGTCGCTCTCACGTGTCCCGTGAACTATTTTGTGCAAGAAACCAATATAAGGGAAGAGCACCCTACGCTAAGGGTCAGTTATACGTCAGTTGTTGGTTCAGTGGAAAGCAGTTGAAGATGTCAGATGGTCGCTCGAGTTGGAAGTTAGTCCTTTGTCTACAAGCGCTCTGCAGTAAGCACGCCAATTATTAACATATCAGCGTACCGCCGTTGAAGACAATGGAGGCAAATTGTAAGCTTCATCAGTAATAATGAAGTGCATAAAAGGTAACAAAGTGCAGATATTGCTTTATTATCTGACACAGATATAAATTCGCTACAGCGAATAGGAACTGATAATGTTTGGAACAGTTCGTATACCGGAAGGTATTGTCAATTATATGACATCAGCATTCGGAGCACTCCAGTGATGGGAGAGTGGAAGTTATTGCCACCTATCCAGGACAGTGAGGTGAACGGGAGTGCAGGGAACTAGGATCGAACATCTATAAAAACGCTACTAGATTTCACGGAGACCAGCGGTTATCATAAGTCATCGCATCTCTGAGGTCAAGCGTAGGTGAAATCCAGATTAAGGATCAACATGTGAAATGATAGATGAAGTGTATAAATTGTGAAATAATAATTTAAAGTGTTAATGTGTTTAATGTTTAATATTCAGTGTTTATCAGTGGTAAAGGCCACTTGTGGTAATATGTGTATCATGTGTAAAGAGTGTGAATCTCAGTGTTGTGTATTGGATATCATGATGGATTAAGTCAAATCGTCATGGTAGAGCTCAGGCGGAGATACTGGTACTTTCCAGCCAGAAGGAAACGTGAGTAAACATGCAAATAATAACATTATAATGGCATAGTTCACCATGTAACGATTAATCACTTTGAAATTAAAGAAGTAGTAGTCACTTACTGAACGAGTTTTCACCACTCGTCTTGAATAAAGTATGACTTGGAAGGTGATTTGCTTAGGACCATGTAGGTCAAAAATAGTGATGGATCTAAACGTTAAAATAATAATAATAATAATAACTGGGGTCGGCAACCATAAAGTAAGGGCAAAATTGGCCTAAGTAATGTTCAAATAGTGTCATGTCTAATTTAAGATACTGTCATTTGGTAAACAGTAAAGAATGTAGTGTGGAATATCGTGAATACGAGAGCTTTTCTCAGTGTCAGTGAAAATTTGAATGAATATGTGAAATTAAAGTAAGCCAGTATATTTATACATTTGTGTTAGGAGCTATGTAAAGCTTTGGCTTAAATAATATAACAGGAAGAACGCAGGTACCTTGATAATGGAGTCATATATGTGAAATATTGTTTAGCCGCATATAGCGTGCAGATTAACGTAGAATCCAGTGATTTACGTAAGATAAGCACGGGAAAGACTAGTATAGCTTGCGCGTGAGGTGAAAATTGGCTTAATCTTCGAGAAGTATCGCCTTTGTGCATACTGTATGTGTTACGCAGCGATTTGGATAGATTCTGTCTATTGCCAACGCTTGCATTGAATTATAGCCACTATGGACGCCCAGCGAGGCGCGGTGAGCATTTTTACTTATGGTCTGCCCGAGAGGTAGAATCATATTCGTCGACGAGGAACGTGGTTCCCAAATATATGTAAATGACAGCTGCTGATGATAACCATGGGGTTTCATTATGATGCGCGTCTTTAAAGCCACACAGTAATCACCTTAGAACGGCAATGCTATCATTAGAATTCCACCCCTGCCATGAATGTTTAATAGGAGCCATTTGAGCCCAAATACACTGTAAAGTTAGGTGGTAATTAATTAAATGACTCAATTACTTAGGACCATGCCTAGCGGATCTTTATTGTTATATAATTGTAAACAAGGGTGGCCTTGACGGTAGAGAGAGACAGGAAATGTAGACCATTTCCGTGGCAGCCATCTTGGAGAGCTGTCTGGAACTAATTTTATGACCTGCTGAGGGGAGGGAGGTCGCTCGACCGATCCCTTGTCAATTACAGTCACAATAGGACACTGAGAGGTCTCGGTATTCAATAATGCAATTAAAAAATGAGTATTTTAGTGATGCAAATGGAATTAAATGGTGTATGGCAACTCACATATGTGGTTGAACCATAGAAATCAGATGATATTTGGCGAAGTTATCCTCTGAGGGGGAAAGCTGAGCCAAAATAATGTAGGCATCTTCTTTAAAGTGCATTTTGCCAGTTTATGCTAATTTAGGAAAAACGGGTATGTGTTTTTCCCAGAACATGACACAGTTGTATCTATAATAAGTCCGACAAGACCCAGATAATCGTTATATGGTGAAACTATAAATATTCTATCCATGTTTATGTTTATTTTATGATTAAGAAGCATGACTCATTTTCCTAGAGCGTTCATAGGGATGGAAAGAAGGAAGATGATTCGCACGACACAACAAAATATTTGCTAATAAATGTAGGAAACATTGAAGTAATGATAATTAAATTAAATGCTGTAGGAGACGGAATAATGTCTTAGAAATTCATGTTTATGTGACATGTGGTTTTTGTGTTAAGATACTTCCATTAAATAAAATTGTGTCACATGACGAACACTATGAAAACCTTGTAATCTGAACTATTATTGACAGGATATTAGAAGTAGGTTTGAGTGCATTGTAGCGCTATTTTTAAGGAGAAAGCTCACAGAATAACCCTATTTAGTTGTGGGAATTAATTGTAATTTGTCCTTTGTTTTGTATTTGTTGTACAGCCATGATTTTAGACCAGTAAATATTTTATTCATAGGAATGTTGTGTATTTCCTGTAGAGTAGTTACCTGGTAGACTCAAATCCTGAACATGTGGTCGTATTGTGGGCAGGAACGTCCCATACCTCGAAAGACCGTGAGCTAGTTGGGATACGAACACATGGTCCACATGGTGACAATCGGGTACATGGGGGAGTTGTCTCTGTACTTGGATTGAGTCACAGGTAATCACTTAAGTCGGTCAAGGTATTAATGGTAGAAGCAAATATAGCATAGAAATTAGGACAGAATAGGAAGGCCGCATCCCATTTGTTAATAAGCCACCACATTAAAAATAATTGTTAATCCTCCATAAGACATGCTTATATAATTGTAACTTTCATAAACCATAGCCATAGATAACACATATAAAATAACATGACGCTGATATGTGGGGCCAGTTCAAAATACAGGTAATCTCCACTTAAGCATCATGAGCATGGCATAAAATAAGCATGTTGACTACCCTAATTTAACATGTCACCCACCTGTGGGCCATGACACATTAAGATTAACATGGCATGGCCCAATGTGGGGCATTCGGCAGTATAAAAAAACCACTCCTTGGACAGTTTTAATAATAAATTAGAATATGGCCGATGTCGTACAATACCCACCCTGTGAGTGTGACCCCTTTAGATTAACATGGCGCCCGTACGTGGTTGGCTTATGGGATTCAGAAAAACCCCATAATAATAGCATGGTTTTCATGGGGAAAACCATAGAAATATTTTTTTTTTCCTCAAACTTGGTTTGAGCGATTGTGAGTCTTTCTAGATGATGTTCAGACGTCAGACAAATGTTGTCAGACGGGTACGAGGGTCTATACCCATTCCATAGTTAGTTTTGACATTTTATAATATGTTGTTGTTGTTGTCGCGGGATCGGAATCCTTTCTTTCCAATAGAACGCGCCAGTGTCTTCAGCTAGGGCCTACCTGAATCTCAAATTAAGTAGTACAGGATGGCCGGAACGGAAGAAGTACTCAGGTGTATCGCCGAGTTAAGGGAACATTTCGATGTTACTAATGATAAAAGTAAGGAAGAATCCAAAGCATTTAAAGATGAGGTAAGCCAGATGTTGGCTACAGTCAATACTAGACTAGAGGCTAATCAAGCCGAAATAAATACTAGACTAGAGGCTAATCAAGCCGAAGTAAATACTAGACTAGAGGCTAATCAAGCCGAAATAAATACTAGACTAGAGGCTAGTCAAACTAATGTAAACACGCAGTTAGAATTAAACCTAGGAGAGGTTAATAAGAAAATGGACGACGTTAAAGAGTCTGTCCAGAGACAGGTAACTAAGAATATTGTTAGCGTGATCTCAGAAATGCAAAATGATAACGAAAAACGCTTTGAGTCTATTGAATTAAAATTAGAAAGCAATTTGCAAATGTGCAGATAGTCACAGCGTGAAATTAACGATAATTTAAACAGTATGTCCCGGGAGCTTAAAGACATTCAAAGTCAGAATGAAGCTAACACGAAACGTCAGTTAGAACAATTTAACACGTTTACTCAGACCGTGGATCATAGGTTCGAGGATAATGAACTAAAATGGAATACGCGAATGGCAGGTTATGCCAAGGCTGTGGACGAAGCTTTAAGAAAGCAGGACCAGAATATCCTTGACCAATGCAAGGAAATGCAGGAAATAAAGACGTCTGATCGAGATAATAAGGAAATAATGTCTAATATGAAGATACAAGTTGGAAAAGTGCAGAAAGAGTTGGAAAACACTCAGAATGACTTAGCAGTTCTCCATAAAAGACAGGACGAAGACCAAGGAGAAATCACAAAAATAAGGACTGAAATATCTCATATACAAGGTCACATTCAACGGGAAGTTACAGGCTTACGCGAAGAGTTAGAGCTTCGAGAAGGCTTAAAGACTGAAGCCAGTGATAAGACTCTTGCCGAAGTAAGAGAAAGTCTAGCAGGGGAAATTATCCACCTGAAGGAAAACCTTAAGGATAATAAAGAAAAGGTATTTTCTATGGCAGAAAGAAACCGAGATCGCCTAGAGAAAATAGAACGAGAGGTATTTGCTCGTTTGGAAAGGACTGAAAACAGGCACAGCCAGTTAGAAACGAGAATGATAGCGCAGGAAGAATCCATGTTGCGGAATCCTAGGTCTAGCGAAGCAAGTATAGACGAGAATAGGAGGAATAAATGGGCAGAGATAGAAATACAGCCCACTCCAAAGAATGCAGCAATGCCAAGTGACAGCCCGTATGCCACACCTGGTATGCCAATGGCTATGTCAACACCGCAGGAAAATGCTGTACAGAACCAAATAGTCACAGTTATAAGGGCTAGTGATGAAAAACCAAAGAAATACTCTGGGAGTAATTCTAATATGACGCCCAAGTACTGGCTTAAAGAAGTTTCCGAGTACTTGAATGATGCGAAAGTACCGCCAGAGCGCAGGTTGAGAGCGATTGAAAAACTCACCGAAGGAGAGTGTGCTCTATGGTTTAGAAGTTTTAGGTACACGTTCGACACCGTTGAGGAATTTCGCCAAGCATTTTTAAGCAGGTATTGGAACGCGAGCGTACAACAAAACCTCAGACTGGACTTGTATTCCAGGCGTTACAGTACTAGTAACCCGACCAAGTACGGAGAGTTTTTTGTGAACCAATTATGCCGTTTTCGCGAGCTCGACGAAGGACTCAGAGAGTCAGACTTATGCATAGCAATAGCTAAGCAGCTGCCGTATGAAGTGCAGCGCCTGCTAATCTCAGCAAACGCCAAAACTGCAATCGATATGGAGGAGGTGCTGAGAGAACTTGATTTAACCACAGTGCAGCACGCAAGACAAAGCCGACATGTGGAACAAGTTAATATGACGAATACGCCGATCGAGCCAACGAAGGTGCAGACGAAATGCAAGTCTACAAGCACCGAAACAGAAAAATCCGACTGGCAGCGCGAAGGACGCGAAAACCAAAATTGGAGGCCAGCGTATCGAGGAGGTTCGAACCGTGGTAACCGAGGAAGGAAAAACTGGAATCAGCGTGGTACCAGAGACCAGCAGCTGGATAACAGAAGAAATTACGGCCGAAATGGGAATAACCAAGGATGGAGATCCCAAGAGCAGAGTCGTGGGTTCGATGAAGAGGCGGAAGAACGCTATCATGCATCTTTAAGATACATGGAAGAGCGCGGAGATGATCCAAGACAGTCGCGAGTTCACTGGGATGAAGCGATTCGAAATAGAAGGTCACCCGACATATATCAAAATGATGATGGTGCCAAAAGTCTGGAACTTCAACAGCATGAAGACAGGCAGAAGAACTCCACAAAGAATGGAGCAATTGAAAAAAAAAACACCAATTTTAAATGACCAGAGAGAGATAGGTTCAGGATGGAATACAGTAAATGTTATTAACTGGATTGCCAAACCTGAGGAGCTTATCGAAGACCTCGATGAAAGAACGGTCAATGTAAGAAGGGAACTACCTATTATTGTTGTAAACATTGCGGGAACGAAAGTGAGAAGTCTCATCGATACAGGATCAACAGTGAGTTTGATAACCCAGGCATTATACAATGAAATCCAGAATAAAATCCACGTATTGAAAATACCCATTTCAAGCGTGAAGATAAAAGGTGTCATACCAGACAAAGTTATGATATGCAGATACCAAGTATTTTTAGATCTGCAGATAGGGAACTCTGCATTCTCACAGAGCTTCCTACTTGTAAATAAGCTGCCATATAACCTTATTGTTGGGATGGATTTCATAAGAGAGTATAAAGTTATTATAGATCTCTCGCAAGACATTGTAATGTTTCGCGCAAGTGAGGGAAAGGAAGACTTAGAACTCTCATTAAGGCATAATGAAGCGAGACAAGAAGAATACGTATGGCATACATACGGAGATATGACTGGGGAGGCAGTGTCGACAATAGAAGATATTGAGGAAGAGTTGGCAACACTGGCCGCAGACATTGAAAAAGATCTCGAACCAAAATTTGAAGAATGCCTGGAAGAGAAGATTGAGGAAGCTAAATTTGGTCCAGAATATAAGAAAATGCTAAGGGAACTGCTATTCGAGTATAAAGGAGTCTTCGATTCGAGACCTGGCCGGATCAAGAATTTCCAGTATGCATTTCAAGTCAGCGATTGGACGCCATTCAAACAGAAGCCGTATCCTGTAGCTGAGAAACATTATATAAAGGTCAAAGAAGCGATACAGGAAATGCTAGAAGCAGGCGTCATTGTAAAGACAGCCACACCTTATGTCAGCCCATTGGTAGTTGTACCGAAACAGGATGGAAGTGTGAGGATATGCCTGGACCTACGAAATTTGAATTCCAAGGTTATACCGGAATTTGATACAGTTCCACCCATTAAGGAGGTACTCAGAAGGTTCAAAGGAAAGACTGTATTCTCAAATCTTGATCTCACGGCAAGTTTTCACCATCTTGCTCTGGAAGAGAAAACAAGTCTGTTAACCGGATTTTTATTTGACCAGCACACGTACTCCTACGTCCGTCTTCCATTTGGATTAAAAACAGCAAGTTCAGCGTTGATACGAGCGCTAGATAGGAACCTATCCGAAGAAGTAAAAGCTACAACCATATGCTACGTAGATGATATACTACTGACCTCTGAAACAGTTGAAGAACATGTCAGAGATCTACGCAAGTTGTTATATGACCTAAGTCAGGCTAACTTCAAGGTCAATATAAAGAAGTCTAACTTTGCTCAGAGAGAAGTTAAATTTCTAGGTCATGTAATCGATGCACAAGGAGTTAGGCCTAATCCGGGAAAACTGGAAGTCATAAAACGTTTCCCGAGACCAACGAAGGTGAAGAACGTCAGGCAATATCTGGGCGTTATTGGATTCTTTTCGAACCATTGTCCGAAGTACACCGAGACTGTAGCACCACTCCAAGACTTACTTAAAAAGGGAGGAAGATGGCGATGGACGGAGCAATGCGAGGAAGCCTTCGTGAAATCTAAACAGATGCTGTTAGATTATGTGAAATTGGGATATCCTGACTACACTCAGAAATTTATCATCCAGACTGACGCATCCTTCGTAGGCATTGGAGCTATGTTGTATCAGGAAAATAAGGACAGGCCAGAGGAGAGAACTTATATTGCATTCATCAGTAGAAGGTTGAGGCCTAATGAAAAGAATTATACGGTCACGGAGATCGAATTACTTGCGATACTGTATGCATTACAGTATTGGCACAAGCTGATTTATGGTTTTAGAATTATTTTGAGAACAGACCATAAAGCCCTAACGTTCCTGTTGAAAACTGACTTGTCGAGTCAAAGACTGACAAGGTGGTCCCTATACATACAACAATTTCAAGTGGAAATAGAATATTGCCCGGGGAAGGACAATATCATACCTGATTTGCTAAGCAGATACCCTACAGCAGAGGAAGAAGAAACTCTAGCTATTGAAATAGAAGATAGAGATCAGAAGACCTTAGATGATCTAAGGAACATCACCGTTTTTCAACGTGAAGATCCCTGGATACGGTTGATGATAAATTACTTCGAGGGAAAGCTGAATAGAGGAACCCCGATGTATATGGAAGCTGAAGCACTTTCAACGGAATATCTATGGTTTAACCAGATGCTACATAAATGGAGCGACTCTGACCACACAAAACCTAGGATTGTTGTACCACCAGCATTGCAGAGAAGGCTAGTTTGGCTAGCACACCGAGCTTTTGGACATTCAGGTGTAGATAAGACTGTTGCCCTGCTTAAAGAGGCGTTTATTTGGCCTAAACTTAGAGAAACAGTCAGAAATACTATCAGGACGTGTGATATGTGCCAACGAGTAAAGCCTAACTCGTACTTAATGAGGCAGAAACCTATACCACTCTTACCAGAGAAGCCATGTCAGCTCCTGGCGCTGGACAACTTTGGGCCCCTGCCTAGAGCTAGAAGAGGAAATAAACACATCCTAGTTGCACTAGACGTGTTTTCCAAAATGGTAGTCCTGTGTCCAATTCAGAAAACCAGTACAAAACAAGTACTTAAGAGGCTGAAGGAAAGAATCATTCCTATATTAGGACAGCCAGAAAACATCTTATCGGATCACGGAAGCTGTTTTACCAGCGTAGAATTTCGCAGGGAGTTGGAAAATCTGGGCATAAGACAGATTTTGTCCACGGTTAGGCACCCGGAGTCGAACTCAGCTGAGAGAGTTATGAGGGAGGTGCAAAAATACATGAAGATATACTGCTCTACTGAGAATTGGAAATGGATTGACGTGCTTGAGATTATTGAATATTGTATCAACAATACTGTGCACGAAGCTACAGGAGAGGTGCCAGTGAGCCTACATCTCGACAGAAGACCCGAGAGGCCATGGAATAATGTCATCCAGACACCCGTCGATGCACAACTTGGACGTGAATTGAGAATCCAGAGGACGTTCGAGTATCTCAAGAAACAAGCAGATAAACGACAGCGGAGAAACAGGAGGAAACGCTATCATAGACCGCTACTCGTGGGAGAATACGTCTTATTGAAAAAACCCGCCAGTTCAGATCCAGAGAGCAGGAAATATAAAAAATTCCAGCACGCTTATCTCGGACCCTACCTGATTATAAGGGATCTGCAGAATAACGCATATCGGATTAAAGATGAGGCAACAGGTAGAGAAGTTGTGGTAAATGCAGCTAATCTGAAGTTATATAGTCCACCAGAAGACTATGAAGCGAGAGAAGAGCAAGCTACACACATCCAAGTGAACGAGGAATCATTACGTATGCACGGAAAGGTTCTGGAGAAAAGCTTGCAGGCTCGAGAAGGGTCGAAGAAAAGGAAACAGCTCGCCAGCCCAGCGGACACGAGGGGAGAGTGCAGCTGTCGACTGCAGGAGTTTTACGACCAGTTGAAGGGAGCCGCTGTGGAGTTAGAGGAGATGAATGAACAATTGAGACAGGAAAACGAAAGTCTACGAGACAGCAGACAAGAGTGGAGTGGGAAAACGTGAAAGCCCATTGCCAAGAGCAATGACCGCTTAAAGTAAATACTGCAGGGAGTTGATACCAGCTGATAGGCCCGAAAAATTCACTTATGAAATGAATTTTTCGAACTTAGCAGGAGAAAGATGTGCCCAACTGGTCACGGCAGTCTGGTATCGAACTCAGGGCCTTATCAGAAAAGACCAGGCAAATGGTTATGCCTAAGGTCGGACCAGTGGTCTCGAAGGGGGAACCATTATATGGAACCCACAGAGCAATGAGAGGTCTACTGACACATAATAGTCTAGCGTGATTTCACGATTATTTAGGTGCAAATCATAGCAATTGAAAGGAGAAATTGTAAGCAAAATGCAAGGGAATGTACGTTTTCAGTGCATACGAAGTCGAAAGAGGCTAGTATTGAAGTCTGACAAATGACTTTAACAAGTAGGCGGAGTAGCCCTGGCGCCTACGGAACTATTTCCGTCTAGGGCGGTCAGACAGCTCAAAATTAATGACCCGGGAATCCACCGGTCGACAACGAGCAAAGCTTTGGCGGGACCAAGTCCACAAGAAATTAATTAATTACAGATAAATGGAGCATTGTAATGCAATGAAACATACACACAGATGAATGTATTCACGGAGGAGTAATTTAGGAGTGGCTTTTCACCTAAAATTACGCCTATTTCTCAAAATGACCGCATTACAACCTAACTCACGCTCGAGAACATGAATACTTTAACCAACCAGCGGGAAATCCCCACCGTAGCATCCCACGCGCTGAACTAAGGCAATTAATTGTAATTAATTGGCCGAAGCGATCGCCGGCACGCGAATGTTTTTAAAACCTCCACGCCTAGATAAACAAGATGCAGTTGTTATTTCGGCTGAAGACGGAGTATTTCAAGAAGGGAGTCGCTCTCACGTGTCCCGTGAACTATTTTGTGCAAGAAACCAATATAAGGGAAGAGCACCCTACGCTAAGGGTCAGTTATACGTCAGTTGTTGGTTCAGTGGAAAGCAGTTGAAGACGTCAGATGGTCGCTCGAGTTGGAAGTTAGTCCTTTGTCTACAAGCGCTCTGCAGTAAGCACGCCAATTATTAAAATATCAGCGTACCGCCGTTGAAGACAATGGAGGCAAATTGTAAGCTTCATCAGTAATAATGAAGTGCATAAAAGGTAACAAAGTGCAGATATTGCTTTATTATCTGACACAGATATAAATTCGCTACAGCGAATAGGAACTGATAATGTTTGGAACAGTTCGTATACCGGAAGGTATTGTCAATTATATGACATCAGCATTCGGAGCACTCCAGTGATGGGAGAGTGGAAGTTATTGCCACCTATCCAGGACAGTGAGGTGAACGGGAGTGCAGGGAACTAGGATCGAACATCTATAAAAACGCTACTAGATTTCACGGAGACCAGCGGTTATCATAAGTCATCGCATCTCTGAGGTCAAGCGTAGGTGAAATCCAGATTAAGGATCAACATGTGAAATGATAGATGAAGTGTATAAATTGTGAAATAATAATTTAAAGTGTTAATGTGTTTAATGTTTAATATTCAGTGTTTATCAGTGGTAAAGGCCACTTGTGGTAATATGTGTATCATGTGTAAAAAGTGTGAATCTCAGTGTTGTGTATTGGATATCATGATGGATTAAGTCAAATCGTCATGGTAGAGCTCAGGCGGAGATACTGGTACTTTCCAGCCAGAAGGAAACGTGAGTAAACATGCAAATAATAACATTATAATGGCATAGTTCACCATGTAACGATTAATCACTTTGAAATTAAAGAAGTAGTAGTCACTTACTGAACGAGTTTTCACCACTCGTCTTGAATAAAGTATGACTTGGAAGGTGATTTGCTTAGGACCATGTAGGTCAAAAATAGTGATGGATCTAAACGTTAAAATAATAATAATAATAATAACTGGGGTCGGCAACCATAAAGTAAGGGCAAAATTGGCCTAAGTAATGTTCAAATAGTGTCATGTCTAATTTAAGATACTGTCATTTGGTAAACAGTAAAGAATGTAGTGTGGAATATCGCGAATACGAGAGCTTTTCTCAGTGTCAGTGAAAATTTGAATGAATATGTGAAATTAAAGTAAGCCAGTATATTTATACATTTGTGTTAGGAGCTATGTAAAGCTTTGGCTTAAATAATATAACAGGAAGAACGCAGGTACCTTGATAATGGAGTCATATATGTGAAATATTGTTTAGCCGCATATAGCGTGCAGATTAACGTAGAATCCAGTGATTTACGTAAGATAAGCACGGGAAAGACTAGTATAGCTTGCGCGTGAGGTGAAAATTGGCTTAATCTTCGAGAAGTATCGCCTTTGTGCATACTGTATGTGTTACGCAGCGATTTGGATAGATTCTGTCTATTGCCAACGCTTGCATTGAATTATAGCCACTATGGACGCCCAGCGAGGCGCGGTGAGCATTTTTACTTATGGTCTGCCCGAGAGGTAGAATCATATTCGTCGACGAGGAACGTGGTTCCCAAATATATGTAAATGACAGCTGCTGATGATAACCATGGGGTTTCATTATGATGCGCGTCTTTAAAGCCACACAGTAATCACCTTAGAACGGCAATGCTATCATTAGAATTCCACCCCTGTCATGAATGTTTAATAGGAGCCATTTGAGCCCAAATACACTGTAAAGTTAGGTGGTAATTAATTAAATGACTCAATTACTTAGGACCATGCCTAGCGGATCTTTATTGTTATATAATTGTAAACAAGGGTGGCCTTGACGGTAGAGAGAGACAGGAAATGTAGACCATTTCCGTGGCAGCCATCTTGGAGAGCTGTCTGGAACTAATTTTATGACCTGCTGAGGGGAGGGAGGTCGCTCGACCGATCCCTTGTCAATTACAGTCACAATAGGACACTGAGAGGTCTCGGTATTCAATAATGCAATTAAAAAATGAGTATTTTAGTGATGCAAATGGAATTAAATGGTGTATGGCAACTCACATATGTGGTTGAACCATAGAAATCAGATGATATTTGGCGAAGTTATCCTCTGAGGGGGAAAGCTGAGCCAAAATAATGTAGGCATCTTCTTTAAAGTGCATTTTGCCAGTTTATGCTAATTTAGGAAAAACGGGTATGTGTTTTTCCCAGAACATGACACAGTTGTATCTATAATAAGTCCGACAAGACCCAGATAATCGTTATATGGTGAAACTATAAATATTCTATCCATGTTTATGTTTATTTTATGATTAAGAAGCATGACTCATTTTCCTAGAGCGTTCATAGGGATGGAAAGAAGGAAGATGATTCGCACGACACAACAAAATATTTGCTAATAAATGTAGGAAACATTGAAGTAATGATAATTAAAGTAAATGCTGTAGGAGACGGAATAATGTCTTAGAAATTCATGTTTATGTGACATGTGGTTTTTGTGTTAAGATACTTCCATTAAATAAAATTGTGTCACATGACGAACACTATGAAAACCTTGTAATCTGAACTATTATTGACAGGATATTAGAAGTAGGTTTGAGTGCATTGTAGCGCTATTTTTAAGGAGAAAGCTCACAGAATAACCCTATTTAGTTGTGGGAATTAATTGTAATTTGTCCTTTGTTTTGTATTTGTTGTACAGCCATGATTTTAGACCAGTAAATATTTTATTCATAGGAATGTTGTGTATTTCCTGTAGAGTAGTTACCTGGTAGACTCAAATCCTGAACATGTGGTCGTATTGTGGGCAGGAACGTCCCATACCTCGAAAGACCGTGAGCTAGTTGGGATACGAACACATGGTCCACATGGTGACAATCGGGTACAGTATCACCATGAAATTTTGTACGGAGATAAAGGGCACTACTGGAAGTTCATCTATGAGACATTCAAAAACCGGTTAACTACAAAACGAACATGGCGGCCAAGCGAAGTTGAAAATTAAATAGACTTTTCTCGCGATTTAATGATCCAAACGCAATGTAACTTGGTACAGCAAATGTTTATACACATTGTAATGCACTGGTATCTAATTTAGTTCAATTGTTTATATAACCTCAAGATGGCGACTGTGCGAATTTCGAAAATTAAGTTTTTATTTCTTGTGTTCTTACTATGCGATCGAAATCAACATTTGCATAATGAACGTACACAATAATCATCATCTAGGCCTAATAGTAGAGTACATAACTCTATGCCCTACATATATTAAAATCCAACATGGTGACAATCCAAAATATTTAGACGGTTCTCAATATCTACGAATCTATTACAGTAATCAAACTGACAATTTGTGTGTAGATGGAGGCAATTGATATTACTAGGATATATGAAAATAGGCTATTTAATTCTTCACGGAACTACTTATTCATTATGAAACAGTTTCTCCCACCAATCAGAGCTCAAGAAACAGTTGTGTGACCAATTAGGTAAGGATAGTATCGCACCTGCGATGACTTCCACGGCCTTCTATTTTAAATTCCATTGCGTGGCTTCTAGAGTCATAGCGGGGTAATCCAGGAGGCCATAGTATTCTTTGCATCCCATGCGCTCTGTTCAGTACATAAAACTGGCGTAATCTCGACAGATATTTATGAATATTTATGTTCGAACATAAAATGGACCTAGTTTTATCGTCGAACATAAACAGTCGTATGCAACGCGCCTATAATGGCAATAATTAAGACACGAGTGTCTTCATTACCATTATAGGCGCGTTGCATAATGTACTATTTTTATTTATTTAGTTTCAGTGAACTTAAGCCTGCTGCTCCGATACTTAAATTACACATAGACCCTAATCACTCTTCTCGTTAACGACGGCGACAAATAGGCTACCACGCACCGACAATAGCCTAATCATTGTTCGCTGTTGACCAATAGCATGCTTGCTCTGTGACTCCACGTGGAGTCCAAAGCCGATCCCTGGTTGCTCGCTTGTCAGGCCTCCAGTGTTGCACAGTTGCACACGCAGTTCTGTCCAGTCTCACTGCTTATTCTCAGTGGCTACGGTGGAGAGTTGGCAACACTGTGCCTCGAGTTGGGAAAGCTCTGGCTCCACTCAGACATGGAATGTAAACATGCCCGTCAGCTCACCGGTCGTTAATAAGAAAAGTGATAGAACTACAGTGAGAGCCTTCCTTATAGAACGGAACCTCGCTGGTGCCGTGTGACCGGTCTGACGCGCTTTGAGTCAGCGTCAGATTACTAGCATTTGCCTATTAGGCTACACAAGAGCTGGTGGGGAAGCCGCAAATGTTGTCATGCCATGTATTACAATACGGAGCTGGCAAGACACCTTAGTTGAGAAAATTAAGACTTGTGGTGAAGCAGGCGTACTGTAGGCCATCTCGTATTCCGTGAATATGGTTAGGTATAGGCTAGAACAAAACATCGAATATTTTTAGTGGATACTTATCTTCTTAAGAAGAAGTTTTCCAGTTTGACTTTTAGACTACTTGTTTGGGAACCTCAAACAAAAGGTAGGCTATACAGAAACAATCTGCGTACCCTGGAGGCTCTCTAGAATGAAATAACTGCGCTGATACGAAATATTAGTCAGGATGAATTAGCCTACAGCCAGTGTACCAAAACTTCCTACGTTGGTGCAAGGTGTATTTAGAAAATTAAGGACAGCATTTCCAGCAGGGGGGTATATAATGGGGGTGCTGAGGGGGCTGCAGTCCCCCCCCCCCTCCCCGAAAAAAAGCCAATAAAAATTAAGAAAGTGTTGCTTTGGTAAGAGCATAACATAGGCTAATGTAAATTTGGCTGTTCCCTAATCTTAACTGAGCCTCCGTGGCTTAGGCGGCAGCACGCCGGCCTCTCACCGCTGGATCCGTGGTTCAAATCCCGGTCACTCCATGTGAGATCTGTGCTGGACAAAACGGAGGCAGACAGGTTTTTCTCCGGGTACTCCGGTTTTCCCTGTCAACATTTCATTCCAACAACACTCTCCACTATCATTTCATTTCATCTGTCATTCATTTAATCATTGCCCCAGAGGAGTGCGTCAGGCCTCGGCAGCCGGCACAGTTCATATCCTCGCCGCTAGATGGGGGCTTTATTCATTCCATTCCTGACCCGGTCGGAGACTGGAAGCAGGCTGTGGATTTTCATTTTTCCTAATCTTAACTTAAAGTACTGGCTAAGTTATAACAATATTAAGAATGAAAATAGACTAATTTGTGGTGTAGTGGCTAGCATTCTTGGCTGCCACCCCGGAGGTCCGAATTAGATTCACGGCTCTGCCAAGAAATTTTAATTCTAGTCTCAGTGTCGGAACGGGGTACACTCAGCCTAACTGTGAGTTCCACAGTATAGTACTTTTGAGAAATTATCAAAACTGTTTAGTCTACCTTTCTGCTTAGTAAATTGACAAATATTTAGATATTTCCCATTCATACTCCATAGATCATAATAGAAAATTCATTAGGCCTATGTATAAAATTTTATTTGTGTGTTGTGTTGTATTTTACAACTTTTTGTATTGCCGATAATTTGTCGGCTATATAAACTTTGAAACTTATCTAAAATAATTACACGAAGTTATATGCTCTAAGATATTGGTTGATAGCCTATTTCTGGGTAATGTGCGGTGACAATCCTCTGAGAATACTCGCAATTTTCCAGGATACACAGCACACTCCCCAAAAAATTGTATATACGCCCCTGATTTCCAGGAACTAGGCCTACTCTAAAATGCATGTAGGATTGTAGGAAGTAACTTAATGATGGTTATTAAAATAGGCCTACGTTAAAAAGTGTAAATGTGCCGTAGTTGGGGGCTACGCTGCTGCTAGCGCCAGTGCCTTGCTCGACAGGTGGCAAGCCACAGTGCGCCGGCCGTCACACGGCGCCTGGGAGGTTCCGTTCTGTATATCCGCCTACTCTTAAAAGACCTGTCTCTGAAATTAACGATTTCGATAGGCTCGACGGATATTTAATTTGATAATACAGTATTTTTGTGTAAGTTAATTGGAAATTGTTAAAGGCTACAGTTTCAATAAATAAAATAAATAAGTAAATATATACGGTAAATAAAAAATAAAATTAAAGTAGGAGGGTGGAAGTCAGGGAGACGAGACAGTGAAGCGAGGCGATGGGATGCTCGGAATATGTACGGAGGATGGGAGATGTGGGGCGTATATCTTAATTGGCTATGTCAGCTAAAGTGCAGCTAGGGTTGTATGGTGCGCGTCTTAGTCCCCTCTCCCCCACGGTGCGGGGGCGGGTTGAAGGCGGAGCTTAACGCTGATTGGTGCTTACCGTTCGCCACTCCCACCCACACCAGGCGGGCGATGACAAAAGTTGTTGTTCCACCATGATTCTCCGGTCGTATTAAAATCCTTGAGGCCGGGTTTGCAATTGCCAAGCGATCAGTTGGAGTTTGAGGCCGTTTTCAGGTGTGGAGAGCAAGTCTAGTCTGTCGGTGTTTGTTGTTTGAGTGTCGGTAAAGCCAACAAGATTCTGTCCTCACTCGCGTTGCGGCCTGGGCCGGGGGCCATGCTGAACAACCTCTCCGTGACCGCGGCTGGCATCACTCTGGGAGGTAAGTCAGATTCCCTCTAATTGTTTGGCTTTGCTCGCCGTCTCTCTCGCGCTCATTAGGAAGTTCCCTTTTGATAGGTGAACTAAGGGTTTAAATTGAGTTAGGGATGCCGCGCCGCCCAAATTAAGCCTAATTCTGAAGGTAGCCTATTCCAGCTCTGCCTGCTAAATGCAATCAATTTGTCGAGGAGGTGAGAGGTGGTAGTGAAGATGTTAGCATCTCGCCAGTGAGACCTCAAGCTGTCTTCCGCGCGCGACAATGGCTCGTGTTCGCGACAGTAACAATTCCTCTCTTGGCTCAACATGGTTTCTTTTCAAATTAGTGCTCCTTATGGCGTTTGGTGACGTTATAAGATATCCACTTCTGATATGGGTAAGAGAAAACATTTCCGGTTATTCAACTTGTCCTAAGGACTTTTAGACTAGCCTACTTAATGTGTTGATTACAATTTTCAGTATTTCCTAATAAAGAAGTTTTTCGTCTATTAACAACTTTTCCTTTTTACTCCCACTTCTCTGTACAGAGGCTAACTGGAAAATTTAGTAAGGAAGTTTGTAGTTTAACGTGACCGTCAATCTCTAGATCATGAGCCACGGGACCTCCTTTTTACGTGGAATCCGAACCACAGGACATGGCATTTCACTTCGAAAATCTCACATGCATTGACTGGTAGGGGGAAATTTAGTTAAGTTATTCCTTAAAATAGTATTGGGAAAATTTAGTGAACTCAATATTATTTTAAGGAATAACTTACGCTATCGTAATATTAATAATAAATTTTATTTCAGCCAATGGCCATAATAACAGGAATATCATACAAGCTCATTCGGTACAAAATTTTGTAAGAGACATCTGACGTTCGCTTGCAGTAGACTACATGATATCTCTCACATTTCTTACATAATATACACACGCAGTTTAAGTCTGGCTCGTGATACTTCTTTTCTGTGCAAACTTTATAGTGAGAGCGGTGCACTGCCATTCATGTGATTATATGACGGAGTTCATAATTTGAATTCATCCACTCGCAAGTCGTCATGGCATCTGTACAGTAGAAGTCACTCCAAATATATTTCCTCTTGTCACGAAGTTCACTCAGTAATGCATCATATTATGCTCCAGTGGCGGGCAGCATCCATTGATTTCTTAAATCTTCGATATAAAATTCCTCTTTGGCCAATACATAGCCTATACAAGGCGAGAAAATGTGTAGGTATCGAAAGATTGAGTTACTTTTTCAAGTAGGTTATACTGCCTTCACTCTTTCAATTTTCATCAGGTCATTCTTTGCCAGGTGTTCCCATATATTTTCCAATGCATATGCAACTATGGGAGTAATTTTGATCTTGAATAACGCCTTGCCTGTATCAAGGGACAATTTTCCAAATTTTCTTATGTCATTCATTGCTACCATTGCTGTGTCGACTTGGTCTTGTAGCCTATGTGCTTCGTAAATACAACTACCTGTGTTTGGAATATTACTCCTAAGTACTTAAAATTATTCACTGATTGTAATATGTTGCCTTTATATTCCATATGATGATTAACTGACAGTCTAGCTCCTTTTCTAATGGTCATGAACATTGTCTTCTTTTCGTTGAGTTTAAATTCAAGTTCGTCCGCCCAACTTACTAGTCTGTTGAAAGTCTCCTGTAACCTTTCAAGTGATGTGGATGTTTGCAACATGTCATCCGCATACATGCAGATGGAGACATCTTGTTCCTCTATAATCTGGGTCACATCAATGGTTGCGATATTGATTCCATTCTGTTGTCATCAATTCGTACTTTGTTATTCATTAAGATATTTCTTATCAGTCTCGTTATATAGTGCTGTTGTCCTATTAGTGAATCTAGCTTCTCCAGCATCTTTTTCCTGTTCACTGAATCAAACGCTTTCGAATAGTCGATAAATACTACATTCAACTTGCCTCTTCCGTGTCGTAAGGCTTCCTCTGTCATCTTGAAAACATTTAATTGCATGTACGGTTGACCTGCCTCTCCTAAATCCGAATTGCTCTTCTGGTATTTGGTGCTCCGTTAGATTTGTCAGTCGGAATGTTAGTAGTTTCGTCAACAATTTAAATCCTGAGCATTCCAGAGCTATGCCCCTGTAAGCATCTGGACTACCTGCATCTCCCATTCCCTTAGCCTATACAAAACTTTAATTGTGGAGTGCCTCCATTTGTCCGGTATATTTGCTTGTATTAAGCACTGATTGAGAAGGGCCAACCAGTCTTCTTTCAGTTCTTCAAAACTATATTTGATGTGTTCATTAAATATCCTATCAGGACCACATGCTTTTTGGTTCTTCAGCTGCTGCACAGCTAATTCAACCTCACCATTTGTAAAGGGGACAAACGGTCAAACATTTCAAACCTCCTCGGGTGGTCTCCCCCGGAAATATAACGCCAGTAGGCACGTGGGTTAGAATCGTAGGCCAATTTTAATGGGTATTTCATTAGATATTTTTTGTTCAAAAATTTTGATTTTCGGTTTTATAAAAAGGATGGAGTGTGATAAAATATACTAAACATAAACAAACACATGAAATACCAAATATTTTGCAACAGGATGTAAAACTTAAGGCGAATTTGAACTTCTGAAGAAAGAAAAAGAGTATTTTTCTACAATTCTACGTGTTCATAATAATATATTCAGTTTCCCAATTCTATAGAATGTTATAGCCTACCTATACAAGCAAATCAACGCGTAGTTTCGTAAATAATCGCGTGGAGTAGACTAGGTTAGGCCTATAGTTGTAATCCAAATTAACTCTTTGGTACGCCACTGCCATGCTAGTGGTCATTGTTGTAATATTTCACGTTGGTTGTATGGGGAGACCTTACTGAACAGTAGGGCCTACGTATCAAAATCTAGTGCATTACGGATATAAAACAAATACACCTGGATTGTAATGGTAATCCACGCGACCAACAACCCCTAGAACCTCATTCGTAGGTTCAACTATGATTCTTTTTTTCTTCTTATTGTTAGTTGCCAAACAAAACAAAAGTTGACCACTTTGCGGTGTATTCCAATTCGTTGCGAGTATTAGCCCACCACCATGATTATTTAGTAAGCTAGATGTAGAATTACACGAGTCTTCTTCTGGTACAAAGTAAGGAAACAAAACGCTGTAACATAAGCCCTATTCACATTCTTAGCATATAATTTTTAAATCCATGCTAAGGATGGGCTTGTTTTCTAATATTAGCCAAGAGAGTAGCCTACGGAGCGAGCCCACGACACCTGTTTTGTTCCTACACATAGAATACACTGATTGTCTACAACAACAGTCATTCGAGCGAGGTTCAACTTTGAACATTAATCTGTTACTAGCGGATCCGTGCGAGAACTCTCGCATAAAGGGTTGTGTGCGCCCCATAAAAGCACTTTATATACAAATAAATATATTTCCATTGACTTTTCAAGAAATGCAAGATTTTTCCTGTAATACTGAGACGATTTGGAAGATTTTGGTACAAACCACACCTTCTAACTCCCTCTGGTTTAGGAGCTTGAGTTTTGTGAAACATACACCTTACGTATTATAAGATATTCAGAGCACGGCAACAATGAGTTGTTGCGAGCACAGTGACGTTAAAACATGTGTGAATATTTTGTCGGTCTTTTTATTTGTACCAGAAGGAAAGTCATCTATTACTTGGGCCTAGGCCTACGTCTAATATCGCCTGCTGTTTCCAAGATAGCAGGATTGCATCCTGGCGCAGTTAGTTGGCATTAGAGGGCTCGCAAATGTGAGGGAGTCGTGTCAAGAGATTTACTGTCACGTTAAAGATCCCCTTCAGCGTACAATCCGGCACCGCGGCGTCTCCTATGCCACAGTAGTTAAAAAGGGACGTAAAACCATTATTATTATTATTATTATTATTATTATTATTAAAGCTATCAACACATCATGGTGGTAATAGGCCTACTTGTCATGAATTGGAACTCACAGTGGTGAACTTTTGTTGTATTTACCAACAAAAGAAACCATAACTGAAGAAGTGAAGGCCCAAACCCTATGAAATTTCACGAACAATATATTTAGGATATGGAAATGCTTCATCACTCAACTTTTGCGGCTCTAGGTTCTAGGTGATGGTTTATTTTAGACTAGTCCTGCAGTTATCTAGCTTGCAAATTATCTTCCAAAATATTCCCATAATGGCGTTTGGTTACCTTAGATTCGATTTGTTATTGCGGGTACGACCGAACCACGTACTATTTTCGAACACTCGTCTACCCTAGGAGCATGGTAGGTATTGCCTTGAAACCTAAGCCTATTCTAGCTCTGCCGTCTGAATGTAATCAATTTGTCGATGTGGTTCAGAAGATGTGAGGATCTCGCCAGTGAGACCATGTGTAGCCTATTGCTCGCGACTTTTCTTCACTGTGCAACAACATTTCCTTCTTACTTAGCAAAGCATGTCTTATTTACCGGGTGCTTTGTATGGTGTTAGGTGACCTCTGTTGTCGATAAGATAGAAAGATCTATCATTTCCGAACACCACCTACCCAAAAGAACTTAACGTAGGGGAATATCGGGCAGTATTGGCGTCTGTCGTAGTAGAAGGTTGTATGAACTTAAATTAAAAGACAAGAATTGAAAATCTTAGTTATATTATTATGATGGTAGTAAAACCGTCAAACACAATAATCACTAAAAGGTGGGCCTACGTTTTGAACGAATTTAAAGACATCACAATTTTCGATATTTGAAAGGTTGGCGGATAGTCTTAGAATTGTATTGTGTATGTCCTTACAAAGGCACGAGATTTCAATGTCAGTTGCAATGGGTTCTACAGCAGGAAAAACTGAACTGTAACCTATCCAGTTTTCACTGAAGTTGTTATCCCAACATATCAACGAAACGTCCCTTTTACTCTTCTATATGTTCTCCTTGTAATTGGTTATTTTGTAGCCTTTCTATCACCAGTTTCTTCTTTTGTTATTTTTACGAACCCGTGTCGAAGTTTTGATTCCACTCTAGTTTCAATGTCTTTTCTCCGGATTAAAAATTCTGTCTCATGCTCAGGTATGAACCAAGTCAAACTGACCTCGGGACATACAGCAGGTTACACCAAAGCTCTAAACGATTATTCGGATGTGTAATCTCCGAAATCAGTGCCGATTTTGTGGTCGTCGGTTTAATTTCAGGTGGCGTCTGTGTCGGGGAAAATTAAGCTGGAGAGTGATGTTTGAAACGCTTCAGTTGAGAATCCGTCTATACACAAGTCGGCTACAATATATCACGTGTACTGGCATCACTGTCCATTATCACCCGCCACTAGCATGTTCGAAACCGTCCGCCTGATAGGCTACGCAAAACAAAAAAATGAATCACTACACAAAACATATTAAAACTAAAGCAACGTTATTATTGCTCATTAGTCATTTACCAACCTTAAAATTACATTTTGCCGGCCCCGTGGTGTTGGGGTAGCGCACCTGCCTCTCTCTCGGAGGCCCCGGGTTCGATCCCCGGCTCCGTCAGGGATTTTAAAACTGACGTGAGGGTTGGAACGGGATGCACTCAGCCTCGTGAGGACAATTGAGTAGCTGTCTGACAGTGAGACAGCGCCCCGATCACGAATACCAAGATTAACGGCCGAGGGGACCCGACGCGCTGATCACGCGGCACCCCAATATCTGCAGGCCAAATGGCTGGGCAGCGGTCGCTTGGTCGGCCTTAGCCCGTCATGGGCTGTATAGTGCCAGGGGTTGAGGGGGAGGGGGTTGAAAATTACATTTTACTAACTGGAAGGTTTTTTCAAAATTACAATAACACATTGAAGAACTTTTTTACAGAAGCAGATATTATTTCATTTGCTTTAAACTTCAAATTTTTAATTATCAATACTTAACTTACAGGCTATGTCTTTTTATTTTCAAGTAACAATGTAACAAATTCGATTCTGAAAAGACATTTACAATATTTTCACCATGATAATAATTATAATAATAATAATAATAATATCGTATGGGCTCGGTGCCGGGTTCAAGCTTTGTTATTTGACACCCAAAGGGTAGCTTGCATGTCAAATTTCGTTGTTCCTTGAAGCACTACGAAAGTCAAGGAAGTTAGATATCTAAGCTTCTTGAACACTATAGCGCTTTCTAGTAGAGAAATAAGGACATTTGTGTTGGCGGAAACTACCGAGATTAATATTGCCATTATGAACACGGCCTTCTGAATTCAAATGGGTTCTTTAACATGCCAACATCGTATGACATGGTGTCGTAATTTTTGCCACCTTTCAAAAATCACTCACCACGGCCAGGAGCGAACCTGAAAGCTTAGGATTAGTAGACCGACACGTTGACCACTCACCCACCATGGCAAGTTTACCAGGATTATAGCATAACCATTCTTCAAATAATATCAAGATGGACGGTTTTTAGTTTTTATTTTAACTGTTTAACATTATAAAAATGTATATTTGGAAGGATATTCAAAGAATAACTTACAGAAAATTGTATAGTGAATATTTTTGAGCGCTTTATTTCCATTTATACATTGTTAATGTTTTAGATTAGTTCAATGGTACGGTATTACAATTAAATTGATTCTGTCTAAAGATGGTTACAAGTTATCCGAAACTAGTACTATACTGTATATGCTATTCAGTTTCAATATACAGTAGTATTGACTTACAGTTGGTGGATTAAAACTATTTTGTTAAATAAATGTTGCCAGCCGATCAACGCAAATTGTGACCAATCACATCAGGCGGGAAAACAAGTAATTACATGCCCATTTTTTTGTTCATAAAAGCGTGTTGTTTTGTAATAATATCTTATTTCTTTCAGGTTAAGACATGTAAATACTTGTTTTCCCGCCTAATGTAGTTGTGTTGACCGACTGGAAAGCGTTCTTTAATAGAACTAGGGAACACTGAAAAATGGCTTCTATTACTTCAATTTTTAAAACTATTCGACCTATTCATAGGTTATATGTCACTCAATACGGATAACTTCTATGAGGTATTATGTGGCCTACTTGATATCAATGCGTACGAATGTATTTAGGGTACTTAACCCGCGAGGACAGACGCATGGGTCTTTTAGACACGAGGCTTTAATAAAGATCTATATTTTCGTTTTGGTCAGCCCTTATTTCCTGTCGCTTACTGTACCTTCCTTCCTAGCCTTGAACTTCACCCTGCAAAAGAAATATGTCCATAGCTTTTGGAACAATCAAGTTATTTCTATATTATTTACGGTCGGGTCAGATTTACCCATGGCGCCAGTCCTCACGTGACAAATTTCGGCCTACGTTAGTCGGGACAATCTGTAAAAAATAAGGGGGAAAATACAACTAATTTGGTGCAGCGCAATAACACAGCTCACGTTCTTTTTGATCCATGTTTAAGGTATAGGGACACCTTGGTCATCAGCTCCTTTGTTCAAAATAATTGAGATGACTACTTTGCCGCCACTATCAAGGACAATTATACTGTAACGAAAATTATTGCATTTTTTTTCTGTGTGTTAAATTTTGAAAAATAAAATAAACTTCAATTTATATTGGGAATAGTTCATAAGAAGACACCAGGTGTAAAATTACTTCATTATAATACGTACGATTACGACAAAAAGGGAGTGACACACTATGGTTAAAAATGACCCTGCGCCAGTCTTTATGTTATATTTTTTCACGCCAGTTCTCAAGGGTTAACTCACTCACAAGTCTAAGGAAGGAAGCTTCTAGTTTTACGTGACCGTTAATCTCGCTATCATTGGTCACGGGAACTCCATTTTTATATGGAATCCGAAATATCGGACGTGGAATTTCACTTCAAAAATCCCACATGCATTAATCAGGAATCGAACCTGATCCGCCGTGGTAACTTGAACGCTGCACCATCAGGCCCCAAACAAATGTCACTTCATGGAATGAGCCTGGACATAAAACGACATAACTTACCTCAACGTGTTCATTTCTTGGATCATTGACTCTGAAAGTCGTACGATGAGTTGGTAATAGTTGATAAAATACAACAATCAGTCAGGTCCACTGACGAGGCTAGTGCAATTTTAGAGTAAATTTAACTGAAGAAACTTACAAAAGGGAGCTCAATTAAAATAATTTTACGTCACTTTTTGCAACGCCTACTAAATTTTGTTGTAAAAATGTAGTAAAACTGATTGAAAATGTGTTCCGAAGTGTCAAACGTTTTGTGTAACTTGCACAATGTTTTTAAAAATATAGGCTAATCACATTTTATACAACGTTCCTTTATATGCTATTATGAGTGAGATAGAATAGATCCTAACGTAATATTACTGACCAAAGCTCGTTGTAAAAAAAAAATTAACACTGTTGTCTTGAATGAAGCTTTAAACTTAAATATTTCAAACATAGAGGTTGTATCTTCAATGACTATCTGCTGTCTGCCGAATGCAATCCAACCCGCTCCCTGTGCGCGACACCTACAGTTAATAACATTCACTTCTGAGTAGGAGTAACATGACTTTTATTTTCTTCAGTGCTCTGTATAATGTTTGACGACCTTATTCGATCTTTTGGCTCTACTTCTATTCTGCGTAAGAAGAAATAATCTACCGTTTAAAGAACATTCAGCCTTTCCAAAGAAGACTTACAGTACTTAGTAGCATCATACTCACTTCATTTTAAAATATTTCCATCTTAAAACGTTTATTAACTGTTTATCTATGATGAGCTACTTCCCTTAAATCTTGGTTCAGCGCTTAGTTCAGAAATCCACTGAAAATCAAGACGCCACCAAAGAGAGGCTTCTTAAAACGTTTTCCGAAAGCAGTTCGTAATTTCTCATAACATGGACTAACCTACTCATGTTATCCTTTTTGGAGGGGCGTGGTGGCTCAGCGGTCAAGCTGTATGCCTCTCACCAAGGCGGACTGGGTTCGATTCCCGGTCAATGCATGTGAGATTTCCGAAGTGAAATGCCATGTCCTGTGGTTCGGATTCCACGTAAAAGGAGGTCCCGTGGCTCATGATCGCGAGATTAACGGTCACGTTAAACTACAAGCTTTCTTTTGCTTTATCCTTTTTGGAGTTTTGCCGTATGAAAAGTATTAAAGCAATGAAATAACCTACGTTTCATGAGGAACCTTGCCTCCGTTATCAATAGAACAAAACAATGTGGGCAAAAAATGTGAGTCAATGAACTTACATCTCATAAAATATAAGAAAAGAAAGAGAAGCTCATCAGACGAACAGAGGAACTTTTCTGATTTTTTGTAAACACGTTGACACACATTTTTGCCACTTTGTTTTGTTCTATTGAAAACGGAGGCAAGGTTCGTCACGAAACGTAGGGAAGACTTGCCTAATCCGTATAAATTACTGCAGATTTATGACATAAATTCAGTTCTTAAAAATTCATGCGACATGGGTTGTCTAAATCCTGTAATACAAAACGTGGTACTTGGGCTAATTCCGGGAAACGTTGTCTAAATCCGCAAAAATTATAAGTCTAATAATATGCTTCTTTACTATCATTTCTGCATAAATGCCTCACCGAAGTTTATGAAGAATTATTTAGCCTATACATACCTAACAAGCAAAATTCAACACAGGTTTTCACAATTTCACCACCAGGTGGTAGCATTTGTCGTTTCGTAATTCATAGCCAAGGGAAATTAAATAGTTGTCTCCACACACCTGAGGAGACGAACTCGTGTCTTGCAGTTAGGTATACTGATGAAAAGGTAGGCTATATTTCAGATACTGCTGGGTTAGCAAAGTCTACCCTATAGGTTATTTCACTACTTTAATACGTTTCTCACGGCATAACCCTGAGAGAGATAACATGAATAGTACTTCACTCCGTGTAAGCGTTAATATATGGGTTAAACTTACACATTGAACGATTGGTAAACTAAGATCTGGGCAACACAGGACAACGTACCATTCTCAACAAACGCTTGTCTTAGGAGGAAGAGGAAGAAGAAGAATATTTTTCTACTTTTTAGCCTATTTTCATTTATGAAAAAATAGGCTTATGAGATCACATCTTGTCCGTGTCGTTGGTTGGTTCCTCAGTTTAGGGGCTGTGACAACGCGGTCATGAAGCCCCGTGTACTTTGGGTGTGTGTAGAATCTGTCTGATAACCGGTGTTAATTGTAATGGCTGTATTAGTGTGTGTATCTGTTTTTTAATTCAAGTAAGGACTGCAACTTTGAATTTTTCAAATAGTTCATACTTTTGCCGCCACCGTCAACGACTAGGCCTAGTTCAGAACTTAGCTACTAGACGCCACCGCAGTCGGCTCTTGGCAACGAATGTAGAAATCTAAGAGCGTTGTTTACATTCCTAACCTATACAATTTAGCTTCACACAGGTGTAATTAGTCGAAGGTTCTTTAACATGCCATAAATCTATGACATGGGACCGCCGGCTTTACTTCCCCTCCGAAGGAAGGCATACTGAGGGATTTTTAACGCTCTTAAAAAATCGACGGCTTCGGCCGGGTTTGAACCCGCTATCTTGGACATTTGTCCGTGTGTCTCCCCCTAATAAAATCTAAACGGCTGGAGCGATATCAATGAAACTCGGTAAGCTCATAGCACTATTCCGGACGACCCCGACCGTGTCCTTCATTTTTGTTACGACTTACCAATCCAACATGGCGGATGTGCGAAATATGTCACCAGCATTCAATATCTCCGAAACTATTACGGATATCACCCTGGAATTTCATACGGTGATAAAGGGAACTACTAGAAGTTCACCTATGTGACTTTTGAAAACCTACAAAACTAACATGGTGGCCAAGCGAAGTTGCGACTTTTAAATAGCCGGTTTTCGCGATTTAACCAACCAAGCGCAATGAAACTTGGTACAGTATATGTTTATACACATTGTAATGCACCGACATCTAGGCCTAACTACGTTCAATTGTTTACATAACCTCAAGATGGCGGCTGTGCAAAATATTTTACCGGCATTACTATAACCGGTATCACCTTGAAATTGTGTATGGTGATAAACGGAGCTACTGGAAGTTCATTTATGAGACTTTCAAAAACCGGTTAACTATAAGACGAACATGGCGGCCAAACGAATTTGAAAGTTTTAAATAAACTTTTCTCGCGATTTAATAATCCAAACGCAATGAAACTTGGTACAGAAAATGTTTATACACGCTGTAAAACATTGGTATCTAATTTAGTTCAATTGTTTACATAGTCTAACCTCAAGATGGCAGCTGAGCGAATTTTAAAATTATTTATTTATTTCTTGTGTCGCAGTCATGTGATCGTAGTGAAAGTTTGAATAATGAACGTACTCAATAATTTTCCTTTAATGGCACATGCCTCTATGGCCTATACATATAGGCTAACAATCCTACATGGCGACCATCCGAAATATTTAGACGGTTCTCAATATCTACGAATCTATTACAGCAATCAAACTGAATTGTTTAATGTTCATAGGGGCTCTCAATTTAACCATCTGAGTGCAGTGAAACTTGGTACAATAAATCCGTATACAAATGTTAATCCACTGGCATCTAATTTATTTCAATTGCTTCCATAACCACAAGATGGCAGCTGTGCGAAATTTTAAAATATCGTTTTTTACTTCTTTTGTCCTAATCATGCGATTGAAGTTTGAATACTACACGTACACAATAATCTTCATGTAACAGTACATAACTCTAAGACCTACAAATATAGAAATCCATCATGGCGACCATCCGAAATATTTAGTCGGTTCTCAATATCTACGAATCTATTACAGCAATCAAACTGAAATTTTGTATGTTAATAGTGGCAATTAACATAAGTAGGGTATATGAAAATAGGCTTTAGTTCTTCACGGAAATACTTTCTTTTCCTGCATAAGTTAAGTAACGTAAGTTCGTAGTGTTGACTCAAGCAAAAATGAACGTTTCTGATTACTTTTAGACGTAGACCTAAGCTTATTTTACATGTCATAGTGTTGCTATTTATATACTTTTCACAAATTGGTCCAGAAGTTATTTTGCTATTCAAGATCATGATTGAGTAGTGGCATAACAAAACCAGCCAACACCATCATAAATAAAATGGCGAATTGTGGCAAAAACCTGTATTTATTTTTTGTGATGTCCTTGCACCGCCAATGTGCAATGCAACAATGAATATTCCCTTGAGTGGGGGAGACATTAATTTTAGAAACTAGACTTTTAATGCCCATGCGGTATTTTAGTCTACAGTTTTCCAGATATTTTGCCCACCCCCCCTCCCACTAAACCCTGCCTCCCTGGGCATTTGCCCTATTTCTCTCCATAAATACGGGCCTCGTTAGCCCCCATTGACGAATATTTGAATGACTGTAGGAGCAACTTACTTCGATAATTCCCAACAGAAGAAATTCTTAAAATTTGCCCATTTAGTGCTCCTCCCTTTATACCTCCTGCGAAATCTGCAGGACCTAATTCGAGACATGACGTAAAGGTAGGTGTTCTTAGAAATTAATTTCGGTACGAGCGTCTTTAATATCGCAGCTTAAATTCTACCCAACGTCGTGGTTTTGTAAGGATAGCCTTGATGACACGCGCGAGACAGAGCAACAAATATTTTCTTAGTCTAATTATTTTCAGTCAAAATTAAGAAAATTAACTTAATACCATAGGCAATAAACTGATAACTTTTCAGTACGTGAACATGTAGGAAGGGCTATTACTGCACAGTTATAGCCTATTAGATGGGAAAGATTAGATTCTCTGAATACATTTACACTATGTTTGAATATTTATTATGCATAGACTATACGATTATAACTCATCACATTCATTCTAGGTATATTATTTTGTTTCCCGCCCAATCTAATTGTGCATAAATACATGTCGAATTGTCAATTGATTGCTAATAAATTTGGAAACACTAACTTGACTTCTAAACTTTCTGTTTTAGCCTAATGCCATTGTCTTGCCAACTAAAATAGTTTTTAAAACGGTTGCCTCATCAAACCAGCTTTGCGTAGGCTACACCTTAATTTAGCGTTTGACAAAAAGCATCTTATGAAACTTGTTGAAGAAATCTACCTAAGGAGTAACGCAACTTTGCAGCAAGAGGCAGAATGACGAGGTTAGCATGTGGCATTAGCCTATGTCAGAACTGGATTTCTCTACAGACATCTGCGTAATGTCGTCGCCCATGATTTACACCCCTTTCTAACTCATGGACTCATAAAGTTAGAATTTTATAAAATGTACAGTAGTTATTCTGAGCGCCGGTCCCGTGGTGTTGGGGTAGCGCGCCTGCCTCTCACCCGGAGGCCCTAGGTTCGATTTCCCGGCTCCGTCAGGGATTTTAGAAACTGACGTGAGGGCTGGAACGGGGTGCACTCAGCCTCGTGAGGACAATTGAGTAGCTGTCTAACAGTGAGGCAGTGCCCCGATCACGAAAACCAAGATTAACGGCCGAGGGGACCCGATCCGCTGATCACTTATCTGCAAGCCAATTGGCTGGACAGCTGTCGCTTGGTAGGCCTAGGCCCTTAATGGGCTGTAGTGCGAAGGGTTTTAGTTATTCTGAGCCCTTTTGGTCAGTTGTACGCGCAGTTGGACGAATAGGCCTAACTTATTTGTATTTTTATCTCAAGCCCAGTTTCTATAGGCATACAGCTCCGTGACTTTCTAAAGTCGGTCTTGCCGATGGAGGTAAGATAGACTAATAAATAAAAAATAAATAAATAAATAAATTCAAGATGGCCTATCTTTGCAATTTAACGCGCTTTGCTGTGTTGACCACAACTTACAGCAGTATCATCGAAAAACATTAGGCAAGAGTTGGTCGTAGGCGCTGGACTCGGCTTCTCCTATTGCAGCAACATTTCCTTCTTACTTGCCGAAGCATGGTTTCTTATACCTTCGGCGTGTTGTTGTTTTCCATGGAGCATAGATATCGTGGTCATTTCAGCCCCGTGTACTAGGGTGTGTGTAGAAACACTCTGGCATTTATTTGGAGCCGACAGCATTGGCTACGCTGGCTAAAGCGCAGCGTTAGGTCATGGGACCAAGCTCTCTGCTGACTCGGTAGACGCGTGGGTTGGAGCCCCACCGTTGGCCGTTCTTGAAATGTTTTTCCGTGGTTTCCCCATTTTCAACACCAGGCAAATGCTGGGTTGGTACCTTCTGACAGGTCACGGCCACTTCCTTCCACATCCTTGCCCAGTTTCATTCATCTTCATCCATTCCGTCTCTCATCCCGACGCGCAGGTCGCTCACGGGCGTCGAATATAAAGACCTGCACTCGGCCTCTGAGGAGGCCACACGACAAAAAAAAATCTGGAGCAGAATCGGAAAACCTCTTCTATGATGGCTGAGGAGGCAACTGAGCTCATCTCTCCTCAGTTATGGCTGAGTAAACCCCGTTCCAACCCTCAGATAGGCAGCAAATGTCTTGGTGGAACCAGAAGTAGAACCTTCAACTCAGGGGTAACTCTGTAACCTTAATCGATATGTACAGTAGCCTACGTGTGCTATTAGAGAGACGAATTTTTTTAAATAATACTATAGCCTACATCATTTCCGGACATTCGGCTTTCCCTAAGGAATTTGATTTGTTTTCTACTAATTGTCTTTTCGATTTGCTTTACACACACATTTATCCAAAAGAGATGTGGTGGCGTAGCGGTCAAGCTGCTTGCCTCTCACTGGTACATCGGGTTAGATTCCTACTTAATGCGAGAAGTCGCGTCTAGCGGTTCGGTTTCCGTAGCTAATGATCGCAAGGTTAAAAGTTACGTAAATTACAAATTAATCTTAACTCAACTCAACTCAAATCTTAACTTAACTTGCATTAGCTTAACTTAACTTACATCATGTGCATATTAAAGTGAACAAGCAGGCAAATTTAGTGTTTTTAGTAATAAAGAGGTACCAACTGCTTCCCGCCAATGCATAACAACAGTAAGCATAGGCCTACTCTGGTTGATCTAGGTAATTGTAGTGAATACTCTTATTGCTTGGGTTTGAACGTTGGCATGTGTCTGTAGCTTTTTGAAACTGCATTCAGTGAGTATATTTAATACGTCATAATGGATATCACACCAAAGAAGAGAAGAGAATTTAGTGGTATGACTCAGAGACAAATATCAGCTGAATGTAATGTTCTGTAAGTTTGGGTGCTTTTTGTAATATAATTAGGGGGGAAATGAGAAAGTCTTGCGTAAACACATCAGACATAAAGCTTCCACAAAACAAGCTGCTTTGAGACTGTTTTACATTCATGGGCCCTATATATTTAGTTCCTGTTGATGGAATGATGAACAGCGACAAGTAGGCTACATCCCAATTTTGGAGAGAAAAGCTGCCCCAGAACTGATGGGATTGGATGAAGAACTGAGCGTCGAAAAAGTGATTTTCCATCTCTGCTCACATTAAGGAACCAGGTAGTGTTGAATGACAGAAAACACCATTCTTTGTTTTTAGTTTCAAATATTTCTCCATACATTCCCGATTACACCAGTATTATAACACATAGGTACAGAAACCATATTTGAGATCATTATTGATATTTTAATGTAGCCATGAATATGTCAATGACATGAAGCGACTAAATCTTTAACCTTAATTTTCTCAAGATTTAAAATTTTCGATATTTTGGACCTTTTTCTCAGGAACCACATGCCTGATCAAGTTGAAATGTTCTGAAGTTATAGATGCTTACAAACCAAACGCTGCAAAGCAAAATGGAAGTAATCAAAAAAGTTACAAAAATAAAAAATAAAAATGAAGTCAAATAAAGGCTAAAAGATATTGACGAAATCAAAAATTCATAAAATAGAAACCAAACGCCTGACAACGATAACTTTGCTTCACAAGCTGTACCAGTAACATTAGATTAAGAACATAGATTTCGCCCAATTATTTATTTTTACACCAGAGAAAAAGGTACCAAAAATACAAGTAGGCTACTCTTCTAAAATTTTCTGAATTTTCAAATGTTCATTAATTTTTAAATATGTTTTCAATTTCTATAATTCACTATCAAAACACTGGGCTCTCGTGTAGTATCCGTTGCCCGTTTCGAAAGTGCGTTATTTTACTTAGTAGCGCTCTGAAAATGGTTCGTAATTACTCTGCCACGTTATTAAAGCCATTTGCCATTAACAAACACCGCGTAAACACTTCCAAAATAAGGAAATTGTAAACATTAACTTTCAAGTAATAAACTTATCAATAAGCACGACGCCATGCTTGCTGCCAACTTACTGATTGTACTACTAGGCAAAACCATTAGCCTGGATAAAGATTATTGATGCGAGAGTACCCCAACTGTGCGTGACAGAAACCCGGGGTGTTTATATTAGCTTAACGCGGCCCGCAGGGTCGCGCTACCTAACCTTTATTGGCCTAGGTGTAAACCATTGGTCTGGATAAAAACATTGGTCTGGAAACAATAATGTTGGCACTCTGATTTTTTTTTTTTTTTTTCAGATTTTAATGCCGCCGGGCAACGTATACTACACGAGTTCCAGCTTTTATTAAACAATTGCATCGTTGGCTCACTACGGTACCCGGTTCCCTTAATATACACAATACTGTAACTTAGTTTAAATTACATTTAGTTAACTTAACATAAATTAAAATAAATACGGTGAGTAAATAAAATAATAAGCAAATAAATTAACTATTAGGCCTAATTAACAGCCTCTTAAATAAATAAATAAATAACAATGAATTCGATATATTTTAACCCACTTTAAGAGACAAATTGTTCTAGGGTAGCCTATTACAAAGAACAGCGCGTAGTAAGGAAAATGGTTTATGTTTATCGATCGCAGCAGCTCAATTAGACAGAGCATAGGATGAGAAACCTTGATGACGCAGGTTTGATACCTGGCCATGCCAGACATTTAAACTCACTGGTTAACATATTGATGACTTGTATTTCATGACGCAATAGCTGTAAAACCTCATTTGGTATATTAACAAGCACTTCTCATTTTAGCGTCACGACGCTGAGTGTACTCTGTTCCCGCCCTCAGACGAGAATTAAATTTATTTTCAAGGTTGAAAGTTTATAAGCAGCAATACTAAAGGTCAATGATATAGCCTATTGATTTTGAAAGGTTGTGTGTGGGCTATCTTATTTTTCACCCGTGATATAATTCTACATCTTTGTGCTGATTAAGAACTTTATGTTCGACCCTGACAATTATATGTCAGAACAAGAAGTTCCGTGACGAACTAAAGAGCCTACTTTTCTTAAAATTAAGTTTCATGCCAATGATTAATCTACAGTATATGAACCTATCTAGAATAATGACGAAATTAAGTTGGGAATATCGAAATGTCTAATTAGTTCGAAATATACCTGGTATAATGCAGCCTAATAGAGTATTACAGTTGGCAGCCCTGGTGACTGAATATATTCTTAGTTCCATCTCTTAAGGTACAGAATAAAAAATTGGTTGAAGTCCAATGGACGTTACAGGCAGTTAGATATTGGATCTATCACCACGCGTAAAAGCTGTTGGCAACAATGCCATGCGTGTGCTGGTCAGAAATAGCCTAATCTGAAATATTATGATATCTTGTTGTGCCAATTTTGGACGAAATCCATTTGTTAGTATAGAAGTTACATGTATTTTAAAATTGGACCTATCAGCAGGCATAGAATCATGTTGGCAGCACTGACTTATTATTAGTTATTCCAAATTAATCTAGAATGTGTGCAACGTAGGCCTATAGGGCTGTTGGCTTGCATACTTCCTGATATATTGATATTAGGTTAAAAAAAATATAGACAACATTTATTAACAGTTGGCAGCCCTGATTGCTATTAAGAATACTTATAGTCATATCTGTTATTTTACACATAGCACATACGATATTTGGTTGAAATCCAACTGATAGTATAGAAGTTACATGTATTTAAAAATTGGCCCTATCAGCAGGCTTAGAATCTTGTTGGTAGATCTGAAGTATATACGTTACTCCAAAATTAATCTAAAATATCAGGTACTATACGTGTGCATAGTTTAAAGCTGTCGGCTTGCATACTTTCTGGTATATTGGTATTTGGATAAAAGAATAGAGAGAGCAATTATTGACAGTTGGCAGCCCTGGTGGCTCTTAATAATACGCTCAGTCATATCTGTTTATGTACACATATTACATACAAAATTTGGTGGAAATCCAGTTGAGAGTGTACAAGTTATAGGCATTTAAAAATATGACCTATCAGAAGGCTTAAAATTATTTTGGTAACACTGTCATGTATGGCCTCCTGGAAACTAAACTGCAATAGTGTTATCTACATGTGTGCCAATTTTGGAATAGCTACCATGCATACCTTCCAAGATATCCAACATGGAGCTCAAATTTCTAGTGCATTTTTTCAGCAGTTGGTAGCACTTACATCATTTTCAAATATGGACGTGAGATATTCCGGTATACATCTTTACTCATACTAAATTTGGTTTTGATTTCTGCAGCCGTTTAGGAGTTGATAGACAGACAGACACACATTTTCCCGGATCGATCTCATAAGTCTACTTTTTCCTAATTTTTGCAAAATGTGAAAAGTAGGCTAAAAATGTACTATAATGAGGCTCATTATAACACTATTTTTCATTATGAAACAGTTTCTTCCACCAATCAGAGCTCAAGAAACAGTTGTTTGACCAATTAGATAAGGATATCATCGCACCTGCACTGAGTTCCACGGCCTTCTAATTTAAATTTCACTGTGTTGACTAGTATCATAGTAGGGTAATCGAGGAAGCTCTGATCAGTACATAAAACTGGCGAAATCTCGACAGATATTTATGAATATTTATGTTCGAACATAAAATAGTTATAATAACTATCGTCGAATATTAACAGTCGTATGCAACTCGCCTATAATGGTAATTAAGACACTCGTATGGAAATTATAAATCTCGCATACGCTCGTTTTATAAACACACTCGTGTCTTAATTATTGCCATTATAGGCTCGTTGCATAATGTACTATTATAATAGGCTATGTGTTCGAGTTTTGCCGATCTTTCATTTTAATTTTGTAAAAATTATTTAGGACCTATATCGTCTCAGATATGACTGAATGGTGTGGTTCACAAAATTCCTATTGACCACTTCGTGGTGCATGGCTGTCGTCCTGGAGGCCCGGGTTCGGTTCCCGGCTCTGCCAAGAAATTTAATTCTGGTATGAGGGCACGAACGGGATACACTCAGGTAAGGCAAAACTGCGGAGAACAGGGTTCGATTCCCACCCCAGCCATCCTGGAAGTGGTTTTCCGTGGTTTTCTCCCACTTCTACTCCAGGCTAATGCTGGGATGGTTCCTAACTTAAGGCCTCGGCCACTTCTTTGCTTATCTTATCCCCAAATACACACAATAGCACAGCCATCACAATAACACAGGTTATCACACAAATTCCACACAAACCCAAATACACGGGACTATATGACCACGAAGTTGCAGACCTTAAAATAAGAAACAACAACTATATTCTTGTCATATTTTGCGTAAATAGTGGAATTCAACTGCCTTTTTTTTTATTTCTTTCCAGTTTATTGGTTTCTTTGTACATGAAGACGACACTAACTCCCAGTACCAGAGCCATAGTAATTAACCGCAGTAGATTAAATTAACCATGGGCTAACCGGGAATCCAACCCGGGACCCTACGGGTCAATGACTAGCACGCAAACCAAATAGCCACGGAGCCGGACACATCATACAGATACAGATGAAAAGTTGAATGAGATCAATTTCAACTACCGTTGTCATGGTTACAGTTGGCCATTCTTAGATCAATTTACCAGAGTCAGGATAGTTTTCTTGATGGTGTCGGAAGCTGTTGGTTTTAGGGCCTTTAAATATGGTATTGATTCTCGCATCGAGGGATATAACATGAGCTTCGTCCCGTTCTTCTACAACTTCAATAGCGTGTTAATAGCCCAGTCAAATTAGGATTTTTGCTGCATTAAGTCATGCATAGTTCCAAAAGCTTCAGGAATGTGTAGGGGGAGGTCATCTGAGCAATGCCTAATAAATTCCTGTCGATTTTTTGGTGCCACGAGGGGTCAGGGGGATGAAAGGTCCCTTTATTTTAGTTTTTGGCACATAACTTTAAAACTGTGCGTCGCACAGAAACTTTCATACTTTTCCAACTTAAAGTAAATTAAATGATCTACGAAATAGTACGTATATTCAGATTTATCTCTGTGTGAAACCGTCTCTGAGATATGAGCCGGAGAACAGAAAATTTGCGAAATAATTTATAGCGTCTCACGTTTCTCGTCAAACTTGCCCGTCCAACCCTTTTGCCTTCCATTTTACCGGACCCTTGTGGGAAAGGAAGTTGTAGAAGATTAAATTTCCTTCAAGAATGTATACTTTTTCTAATTTATCTTCAAGCAGTCAGACGTTGAAGGGTTTTGACGTATCGGGGTCATTTCGAGATTTCGCTAGTAAACTGCTCATTATTTAACTTCCTTTTTCAGCGGCTTTAACTCTCTGTATCACGTTATTATTATTGATTATGTAAACATATATGAAAGTTTCTGTGCGACGCACCGTTTTAATTTATGCGCCAAATAGGCCTAACTACAGGCGTATATTAGACTCTGTCCGAGGGTCAAAATGCGGATTCACTCCCTTAATCACAAAACATTGGAATGCAATATCTTTACATTTTCCCATTAGCTTAGCCTATAAGGATCACCTGCGCTAAAGGTCAGCCTCTTAGCTTCGTGGGAAGTGCGAAAATTAGTGTTGTTAATTCATTTTAGGTGCTTTGGACACCTTGGCCATCAGCCTCGTGTAGTTGGCCTGTGTTGAATTAGTCTGTTAACCTGTATTAGTGTGATTAAGTTATGTGTGTAATTGTATTAGGGACAGGAATGAGGTAGGCGCCCCGGGACTTGAAGGAAGGTACTATCCCGGCATTTGCCTGGAGAGAGTGTGGAAAAGCCCGGGAGAAAACCACTATCAGCGCCGGGATTTGAACCTACGATCTCCTGACTTGATGCAGCTGCCCGCGCGGTCGTAGTACACGAGCATGAAAATTAGTGGTGTAACTGATATTCATACTGTACATGAATTCCCTGAACCTGGTGATAGAACTGGACAAAATATGCCCATAATATTTTGAAATATCGTTCAATTGAAAATTTATTTCTAAAATTCAATGTCTTTAGGTTATTGATACGTCTTGTGTAGCTGTGTCTGGCCTCTGTTTCCTCGAGCGTACGGACGTAAACGACAAACATACAGCAGAGAGGTTCGAGTCTCAGACTCAGAACATAAACAACTGCTGTAAAGGGTTTAAGCACTTGTACTTGTCTACGGCAAATCGTTGTTGTGATACGTTTTGTTCAGGAGACTTTGTGCCTTGCTTGCTACAGACCTTCCGAAAGCATCGAGCGGTAGTTGGAGGTTCACTGTCTTCTTTTCTTCTACACTTTTAAAGATTCTTGTAAAATATGTTTTAGAATGGTCTAATCTATCAACAAATCAACGAACTAAGGATATCGATATGGTAGTCATTCATTCGGAGTCAAATGACAGGAGCCATAATTGATACTACTGTTAGAATGGAATCATATGTTGAGCAGCCTTCCGATGTCCACATTGAGAAATGTTCCATGTATGAACCAACAAGTCACAAATACAACATGGACAGCTTCAAGGTTATTGGTTTAATGGCCGGTGCAAGGGGCACATTCCCAAACTTGTTCACCAAGTCTGCACAGATCTTTTTCAATAATAGCTTCAAGGTTATTGGTTTAATGGTCGGTGCAAGGGATACATCACAAACTTGTTCGCATAGTTCTACAAAGATCTTCATTTCGATATTAGCTTCAAGGTTATTGGTTTAATGGTTGGGTGCAAGAGACATAATTCCGAACTTGTTCGCCAAGTTCTGCAACGATTTCGATAATAGCTTTATTCAAGGCATCACTGTTACAGCGTTACAAGGTTCAATTTTGATCCTCAAGAACCATCCTTAAGGACAACGAATATATTTCGACACAATTCATTTCTACGCTTCACTACCTCTAGGACATAACACATAAGTCAAATAAAACTTTCTTTTTTTTAATACGCTTTGTCTCACGGCAATCTACAGATAAAATGGGGAAATATTGTTCTTTCTTAGTCGTTTTACACTCTAGGGTTGCCTTTTCCCTCGGACTCAGCGAGAGTCCCACTTTTAACCGCCACCAGGCGATCTCACCTGAAAAGCGATCAGGGGCCTTATGAGGGATGGAAAGGGAAGATTGGGACGGATAGGCAAGGAGGAGGGAAGGAGGCGTCCGTGGCCTTACGTGACCTTACGTGCCATCCCGGCACTTGCCTGGAGACGAAGTGGGAAACCACGGAAAACCACTTTGAGGATGGCTGATGTGGGATCGAACCCCCTCTACTCATTTGGACCACCCGAGGCTGAGGAGACCCCGTTCCAGTTCTCATACCACTTTTCAAATTTCGTGGCAAAGCCGGGAATCGAACCTCGGACCTCCGGGTTGGCAGCTAAGCACGCTGACCACTGCACGACGGAGGTGAAGCTGGGGAAATCTAATTGTTTGTATTTGAAAACATACAATCATAAAGTTTTTAATTGGACACAGGTTTTCCAAATCACGAACCGTGTCGATATGGAATCTATAGGCGAGTTCTTCCCATTCTTGATGTAATTTGTTCCTCTGAATATGTTGACGTGAGCTCGCAGTTCTGTTAGGCTATGTGTGCTAGTGAAGGAGGCACAAACACTGAATCTTTCACATAGCCTAACCCCACAGCGAATACATAGCATATCGAGAATCGTTTAAGTTGGTTTGTTTACATTAATTGTTTTCCTTTTATAACAAAATACCATTGAAATGAGTGTATCCTTCTTGATATTCTCTTCAGACCCTAGACACAATTTGTATCTTTTTCTGGTTCTGTCTTTCTTATTAAAAAACGGTACATAGGCCTATAACATGTTTTAAGACTAATTGCACGTACTCGCACTATAATAAAATATAACAGGTAGTTCCGTGAAGAACTATAGTCTACAGTCTATTTTCATATATCCTACTCAAGTCAATTGCCTCTATCAACATACAAAATTTCAGTTTGATTGTTGTTATAGATTCGTAGATATTTCAGATGGTCGCCATGTTGGATTTTTATTTATGTAGGCTACTATTACATGAAGTTTATTGTGTCCGTGTGGTATTCAAACGTCAATCGCATGATTAGGACAGATGAAGTAAAAACGAGATTTTAAAATTTCGCACAGCTGCCATCTTGTGGTTATGAAAACAATTGAAATAAATTAAATGTCAGTGGATTAACATTTGTATAAGCATTTAATGCACAAATTTCCACTGCACTCGGAAGGTTAAATCGCGAGAAACGTCCACTTAAATATTCATAATTCGCTTCGCCACCATGTTGGATTTGTGCTCACTAGGTTATTGAATGTCCTATACATGAACTTATGTTCATAGCCTCTATGAACATAAAAAATCAGTTTGATTGCTGTAAATGATTCGTAGATACTGAGAACCGTCTAAATATTTCGGATGTCGCCATTTTGTATTGTTGTATGTATAGGCCATACCTATAGTTATGTAGCCTACCATAACGAAAAATTATTGCGTAGATTCATTATTCAAACTTTCACTTCGATCTTATGATTACGACACAAGAAACAAAAACTTGAGGTTATGTAAACAATTGAACTTAAATAGATGCCATTGCATTACAATGTGTATAAGCATTTGCTGTTCCAAGTTACATTGCGTTTGATTGAATACATCGCGAGAAAAGTCTATTTAAAACTTTCAACTTTGCTTGGCCACCGTGTTGGTTTTATAGTTAACAGGTTTTTGAAAGTCTCACAGATGAACTTCTAGTAGAGCCCTTTATCTCCGTACAAAACTTCAGGGTGATATCAGTAATAGTTTCGGAGATATAGAATTCCGGTGAAATATTTCGCACAGCCGCCATATTGAGGTTATGTAAACAATTGAACAAAATTAGATGTCGGTGCATTACAATATGTATACACATATACTGTACAAAGTTTCATTGCGTTTGGTTGGTTAAATGGCGAGAAACGTCTATTTTAAAGTCGCAACTTCGCTTGGCCACCATGTTGGTTTTGTAGTTACCAGATTTTTGAACGTCTCATATGTGAACTTCTAATAGTTCCCTTGATCACCGTACAAATTTTCACGGTGATATCGGTAATAGTTTCGGAGATATTGAATGCTGGTGAAATATTTCGCACGGCCGCCATGTTGGATTTGTGAGAAGTAATGCAATTTGAAGGGCACCGTCGGGGTCGGCTAAAATGGTGCTATGACCTTACCGGGTTTCATTGAAATCGCTCCAGCCGTTTAGAAGTTATTAGGGACACACAAACACGAATCACACTCGCACACACAGACAAACACACGGACAAAAGGTGATCTCATAAGCCTATTTTTTTCGTAAAATTAAAATAGGCTAAATATGCTAGAGCTGTTGATCGATTACAAATTTTGTACGGTTAACCGAATGCCTTTAATCGGTTAATCGGTCGATTAATCAAATTTTAGTCGATTTCACCCAGTATCAGTTCTAGAAAAAGAAACCTTTGAATAATATATTTTAAAATGTTTACAATTATTCCATTTGCTATGAGGAGGATAATAATTTTAAATTTTAATTGTATTGTTGGCGTGCAAGTAACAAATAAAATCAAAAGCATTATTAGAAAAAAGGGAGATATCACTTTTATCTTCCTCAAGCAAAGGCATGTGCATCAGCTAACTTAAATGACCAGACAATCTTACAATAGTTGATCCTAGCACGCCAAATAATAGTAATAATAATAATAATAATAATAATAATAATAATAATAATAATAATAACAATAATATATGAAGATCTACAATAAATGGGTATTGCTGAGGACACCATTCCAGATAGAGTAAAATTTAGAAGCCTAGTAAACAAACATACATTTGCAGAAAACCCTCAAAGGAAAAATACAGGCTGGACAGAAGCACGCTGAAAAAAACAGAGTGAACGAACGAAGAGATATTGGGAAGAAAATAAGAAGGAACATTGTGCAAAATAAGTTCAAGCGCGTTCCGTCGTTGGGCATAAAGTTAAAAAAAAATACACTACACAGGTTTTGTGCTACGCAAAACAATTACTTTTCCTACACCACACTACTATTTTAATCGGTTCGATTAATCGACTAAAGCAGATTGAATGGTTAATCGTATTTTTAGATTAATTGCCGACCGGCGTAGTTACGACCGCCAAATCGTGGCAATAGGGACAGACTAACTCCGAACTAGAAAAACAAATGTGTTCGAATCCCTCGCCCGGACATTCTTGAAATGGTTTTCCATGTTTCTAGTTTTCAAATCCAGATGAAACTTGGACGATACCTTCTAGCAAGCCACGACCGCTTCCTTCCAACTTCTTGCCAAGTTTAATTCATCTCCACGCATTTTTATCTCTCTCAGTAACACCCCTGATGAGCTAGGTGTCGGGAAGGAAATATGGCCGTAAAAACCATCCACCATCTCTTTTGACCCACCAACCCCATAGAAATGCGAATATTAACGGGTAGAATTACCTCAGAATTCACATAATACCAATTGTTGCTAAGAACAAATTTTAAAAAGTGAACGTGCACATATGTGTATCCTCGGTCTACCGACTACAGCAAGCAAATTGGTGAAGCGAATCCTCAAGTCGCTCGCTAGAAGAACAAGAAGAGAAAGCCGCAGTTGTAGTCCCACAGGCAACTCTATGTTGAAATTATCCTTTAATATCATAGACTAGACCTTCCACGAACACTATTCCTATTTTGATGCATTTGTAATTAATTTCCGTTATTTTCTCCACTTTTCCAAACGTAAAGGACACACTAAACGTTTCTTATGAGATGCCGGCATGATGACACGTGGTAGCCTGATGATTGTTCACCGGAACTCAACCATATCCGGTCGATTAGATTAATAGTTTGGCTTTTCAACGAATAGGAGCGCTAGTGTGAGTCAATGAAACTCAACCATATCCGCTCGATTAGATTAACAGTTTGGCTTTTCAACGAATAGGAGCGCTAGTGTGAGTCAATGAAACTCAACCATATCCGGCCGATTAGATTAACAGTTTGGCTTTTCAACGAATAGGAGCGCTAGTGTGAGTCAATGAAACTCAACCATATCCGGCCGATTAGATTAACTGTTTGGCTTTTCAACGAATAGGAGCGCCAGTGAGTCAATGAAACTCAACCATATCCGGTCGATTAGATTAACAGTTTGGCTTTTCAACGAATAGGAGCGCCAGTGTCAGTCAATGAAACTCAACCATATCCGGTCGATTAGATTAACAGTTTGGCTTTTCAACGAATAGGAGCGCTAGTGTGAGTCAATGAAACTCAACCATATCCGGTCGATTAGATTAACAGTTTGGCTTTTCAACAAATAGGAGCGCTAGTGTGAGTCAATGAAACTCAACCATATCCGGTCGATTAGATTAACAGTTTGGCTTTTCAACGAATAGGAGCGCTAGTGTGAGTCAATGAAACTCAACCATATCCGGTCGATTAGATTAACAGTTTGGCTTTTTAACGAATAGGAGCGCTAGTGTGAGACAATGAAACTCAACCATATCCGGTCGATTAGATTAACAGTTTGGCTTTTCAACGAATAGGAGCGCTAGTGTGAGTCAATGAAACTCAACCACATCCGGTCGATTAGATTAACTGTTTGGCTTTTCAACGAATAGGAGCGCTAGTGTGAGTCAATGTAACTCAACCATATCCGGTCGATTAGATTAACTGTTTGGCTTTTCAACGAATAGGAGCGCCAGTGAGAGTCAATGAAACTCAACCATATCCGGTCGATTAGATTAACAGTTTAGCTTTTCAACGAATAGGAGCACCAGTGAGAGACAATGAAACTCAACCATATCCGGTCGATTAGATTAACAGTTTGGCTTTTCAACGAATAGGAGCGCTAGTGTGAGTCAATGAAACTCAACCATATCCGGTCGATTAGATTAACAGTTTGGCTTTTCAACGAATAGGAGCGCTAGTGTGAGTCAATGAAACTCAACCATATCCGGTCGATTAGATTAACAGTTTGGCTTTTCAACGAATAGGAGCGCTAGTGTGAGTCAATGAAACTCAACCATATCCGGTCGATTAGATTAACAGTTTAGCTTTTCAACGAATAGGAGCGCCAGTGAGAGTCAATGAAACTCAACCATATCCGGTCGATTAGATTAACAGTTTGGCTTTTCAACGAATAGGAGCGCTAGTGTGAGTCAATGAAACTCAACCATATCCGGTCGATTAGATTAACAGTTTAGCTTTTCAACGAATAGGAGCGACAGTGTGAGTCAATGAAACTCATCCATATCCGGTCGATTAGATTAACAGTTTGGCTTTTCAACGAATAGGAGCGACAGTGTGAGTCAATGAAACTCAACCATATCCGGTCGATTAGATTAACAGTTTAGCTTTTCAACGAATAGGAGCGCCAGTGAGAGTCAATGAAACTCATCCATATCCGGTCGATTAGATTAACAGTTTGGCTTTTCAACGAATAGGAGCGCTAGTGTGAGTCAATGAAACTCAACCATATTCGGTCGATTAGATTAACAGTTTGGCTTTTCAACGAATAGGAGCGACAGTGTGAGTCAATGAAACTCAACCATATCCGGTCGATTAGATTAACAGTTTAGCTTTTCAACGAATAGGAGCGCCAGTGAGAGTCAATGAAACTCATCCATATCCGGTCGATTAGATTAACAGTTTGGCTTTTCAACGAATAGCAGCGCCAGTGAGAGTCAATGAAACTCAACCATATCCGGTCGATTAGATTAACAGTTTAGCTTTTCAACGAATAGGAGCGCCAGTGAGAGTCAATGAAACTCAACCATATCCGGTCGATTAGATTAACAGTTTGGCTTTTCAACGAATAGGAGCGCCAGTGAGAGTCAATGAAACTCAACCATATCCGGTCGATTAGATTAACAGTTTAGCTTTTCAACGAATAGGAGCACCAGTGAGAGTCAATGAAACTCAACCACATCCGGTCGATTAGATTAACAGTTTGGCTTTTCAACGAATAGGAGCGCAAGTGAGAGTCATTGAAACTCAACCATATCCGGTCGATTAGATTAACAGTTTAGCTTTTCAACGAATAGGAGCACCAGTGTGAGTCAATGAAACTCAACCATATCCGGTCGATTAGATTAACAGTTTGGCTTTTCAACGAATAGGAGCGCCAATGTGAGTCAATGAAACTCAACCATATCCGGTCGATTAGATTAACAGTTTGGCTTTTCAACGAATAGGAGCGCCAGTGAGAGTCAATGAAACTCAACCATATCCGGTCGATTAGATGAACAGTTTAGCTTTTCAACGAATAGGAGCGCCAGTGAGAGTCAATGAAACTCAACCATATCCGGTCGATTAGATTAACAGTTTGGCTTTTCAACGAATAGGAGCGCAAGTGACAGTCAATGAAACTCAACCATATCCGGTCGATTAGATTAACAGTTTAGCTTTTCAACGAATAGGAGCACCAGTGAGAGTCAATGAAACTCAACCATATCCGGTCGATTAGATTAACAGTTTGGCTTTTCAACGAATAGGAGCGCAAGTGAGAGTCAATGAAACTCAACCATATCCGGTCGATTACATTAACAGTTTAGCTTTTCAACGAATAGGAGCACCAGTGAGAGTCAATGAAACTCAACCATATCCGGTCGATTAGATTAACAGATTGGCTTTTCAACGAATAGGAGCGCTAGTGTGAGTCAATGAAACTCAACCATATCCGGTCGATTAGATTAATAGTTTAGCTTTTCAACAAATAGGAGCGACAGTGTGAGTCAATGAAACTCAACCATATCCGGTCGATTAGATTAACAGTTTGGCTTTTCAACGAATAGGAGCGCTAGTGTGAGTCAATGAAACTCAACCATATCCGGTCGATTAGATTAACAGTTTAGCTTTTCAGCGAATAGGAGCACCAGTGCGAGTCAATGAAACTCAACCATATCCGGTCGATTAGATTAGCAGTTTAGCTTTTCAACAAATAGGAGCGACAGTGTGAGTCAATGAAACTCAACCATATCCGGTTGATTAGATTAACAGTTTGGCTTTTCAGCGAATAGGAGCGCCAATGCGAGTCAATGAAACCCAACCATATCCGGTCCATTAGATTAACAGTTTGGCTTTTCAACGAATAGGAGCGCAAGTGAGAGTCAATGAAACTCAACCATATCCGGTCGATTAGATTAACAGTTTGGGTTTTCAACGAATAGGAGCGCAAGTGAGAGTCAATGAAACTCAACCATATCCGGTCGATTAGATTAACAGTTTAGCTTTTCAACGAATAGGAGCGCAAGTGAGAGTCAATGAAACTCAACCATATCCGGTCGATTAGATTAACAGTTTGGCTTTTCAACAAATAGGAGCGACAGTGTGAGTCAATGAAACTCAACCATATCCGGTCGATTAGATTAACAGTTTAGCTTTTCAACGAATAGGAGCGCCAGTGAGAGTCAATGAAACTCAACCATTTCCGGTCGATTAGATTAACAGTTTAGCTTTTCAACGAATAGGAGCGCTAGTGTGAGTCAATGAAACTCAACCATATCCGGTCGATTAGATTAACAGTTTGGCTTTTCAACGAATTTGGAGCGCTAGTGTGAGTCAATGAAACTCAACCATATCCGGTCGATTAGATTAACAGCTTGGGTTTTCAACGAATAGGAGCGCCAATGTGAGTCAATGAAACTCAACCATACCCGGTCGATTAGATTAACTGTTTGGCTTTTCAACGAATAGGAGCGCTAGTGTGAGTCAATGAAACTCAACCATATCCGGTCGATTAGATTAACAGTTTGGCTTTTCAACGAATAGGAGCGCCAGTGTCAGTCAATGAAACTCAACCATATCCGGTCGATTAGATTAACAGTTTGGCTTTTCAACAAATAGGAGCGACAGTGTGAGTCAATGAAACTCAACCATATCCGGTCGATTAGATTAACAGTTTGGCTTTTCAACAAATAGGAGCGACAGTGTGAGTCAATGAAACTCAACCATATCCGGTCGATTAGATTAACAGTTTGGGTTTTCAACGAATGGGAGCGCTAGTGTCAGTCAATGAAACTCAACCATATCCGGTCGATTAGATTAACAGTTTGGGTTTTCAACGAATAGGAGCGCTAGTGTGAGTCAATGAAACTCAACCATATCCGGTCGATTAGATTAACAGTTTGGCTTTTCAACGAATAGGAGCGCCAGTGAGAGTCAATGAAACTCAACCATATCCGGTCGATTAGATTAACAGTTTGGCTTTTCAACGAATAGGAGCGCTAGTGTGAGTCAATGAAACTCAACCATATCCGGTCGATTAGATTAACAGTTTGGCTTTTCAACGAATAGGAGCGCTAGTGTGAGTCAATGAAACTCAACCATATCCGGTTGATTAGATTAACAGTTTGGGTTTTCAACGAATAGGAGCGCTAGTGTGAGTCAGTGAAACTCAACCATATCCGGTCGATTATATTAACAGTTTGGCTTTTCAATGAATAGGAGCGCTAGTGTCAGTCAATGAAACTCAACCATATCCGGTCGATTAGATTAACAGTTTGGGTTTTCAACGATTAGGAGCGGTAGTGTGAGTCAATGAAACTCAACCATATCCGGTCGATTAGATTAACAGTTTGGCTTTTCAACGAATAGGAGCGCTAGTGTGAGTCAATGAAACTCAACCATATCCGGTCGATTAGATTAACAGTTTAGCTTTTCAACGAATAGGAGCACCAGTGAGAGTCAATGAAACTCAACCATATCCGGTCGATTAGATTAACAGTTTAGCTTTTCAACGAATAGGAGCGCCAGTGAGAGTCAATGAAACTCAACCATATCCGGTCGATTAGATTAACAGTTTAGCTTTTCAACGAATAGGAGCGCCTGTGTGAGTCAGTGAAACTCAACCATATCCGGTCGATTAGATTAACAGTTTAGCTTTTCAACGAATAGGAGCGCCAGTGAGAGTCAATGAAACTCAACCATATCCGGTCGATTAGATTAACAGTTTGGCTTTTCAACGAATAGGAGCGCCAGTGAGAGTCAATGAAACTCAACCATATCCGGTCGATTAGATTAACAGTTTGGCTTTTCAACGAATAGGAGCGCCAGTGTCAGTCAATGAAACTCAACCATATCCGGTCGATTAGATTAACAGTTTAGCTTTTCAACGAATAGGAGCACCAGTGAGAGTCAATGAAACTCAACCATATCCGGTCGATTAGATTAACAGTTTAGCTTTTCAACGAATAGGAGCGCTAGTGTGAGTCAATGAAACTCAACCACATCCGGTCGATTAGATTAACAGTTTGGCTTTTCAACGAATAGGAACGCTAGTGTGAGTCAATGAAACTCAACCACATCCGGTCGATTAGATTAACAGTTTGGCTTTTCAACAAATAGGAGCGCTAGTGTGAGTCAATGAAACTCAACCATATCCGGTCGATTAGAATAACAGTTTGGCTTTTCAACGAATAGGAGCGCCAGTGTCAGTCAATGAAACTCAACCATATCCGGTCGATTAGATTAACAGTTTGGCTTTTCAACGAATAGGAGCGCTAGTGTGAGTCAATGGAACTCAACCATATCCGGTCGATTAGATTAACAGTTTGGCTTTTCAACGAATATGAGCGCCAATGTGAGTCAATGAAACTCAACCATATCCGGTCGATTAGATTAATAGTTTGGCTTTTCAACGAATAGGAGCACCAGAGTGAGCCAATGAAACTCAACCATATCCGGTCGATTAGATTAACAGTTTGGCTTTTCTACCACTACAAGCGCTAGTGTGAGTCAATGCAGAGTTTCACTTAAGCCCTTTTAACTACCTACTTCCGGTGTGAAGATTTTTCAAAAAAATCAAAAAATGATTGAGGGTATTGAACCAAGGAACACATTCAAGAATGAATTATGTAAATAAGTTTATGTTTGACCATGGCGAAATATAAATATTACTACCGGAACCATGCGAGAACGCTCGCATGTGTATAAACTACCCTCCTGGCTTTATTGTTATGCGGGGTTCTATAATAGTACATCATGCAACGAGCCTATAATGGCAATAATTAAGACACGAGTATGATTATAAAACGTGCGTTAGCGAGTTGTATAATTTCCATACGAGTGTCTTAATTACCATTATAGGCGAGTTGCATACGACTGGTTATATTCGACGATAATTATAACATTATTATATGTTTTAACATAAATATCTGTTGAGATACGGCCACTCGAATTTTGTGATCGGAGTACAGCGCTGGGTAGGATATCTCTGTTTTCCAAGCTCTCTGACCGACCGACGCATGCGCTCTGTGTGCTTCAATGCCATATGTGCAGATTGTGCACCAGTATTCAGTAAAACTGTCACCGAAGTCGTTTGAAAGCAATGTGCTGTGTAGAAATTGGATTTTTGATATTAAGGTACAGTGCTATTTTTTTTCTCATGTTTGCCAGTTGATTTACGCGAACATAAGGACGGTGCACTTTCGGTAATTTATATAGACATGTTGGAGTTTGAGCGCATGCGCGAAGGTATCCTTACCTAATTGGTCACACAACTGTTTCTTGAGCTCTGATTGGTGGGAGAAACTGTTTCATAAAGAAAAATAGTGTTATAATGAGCCTCATTATGATACAGTTTTCTGATACATAATGTTTACATTTCGACATCGTCGAACATAAATATGTTTATTTGTTTATACGCACTTTTTGAATCAAAAAGAAGACGAGCAAAGAAACGAGCGATTTTAGGCTTATTTTTTTCCGGATCTGCATTCAGGCCGGAAGTGATTTTCGAAATTTGGTTTTTTAGTTTAATAAAACTCTCCAAGACTCACAATTTGAAACCCTTCCGTGCCCTTCAACTTTTGGCACAACTGTGGAAATTACCTAAATTTACGTTTTTGCTGAGAAATGTTTGCACCGTTTAAACTCTCATTTCAGAGGTATTTTCTTCTAAGAGCAAAAGGAGTGGAATGTAGAAAAATTTGAATCACCTTACAGTTCTTACAGTCCATCATGTACAGGGTCTTTCATATAAAGTAAGAACGGTGAGCGGCAGCTTTGTTATCCGCTTGGCCGAGCTTGTGGCGTGCCACGCCCCCCCCTGAGCGCGCGCATAGTATATACTGTACTTGACCTTGCAGTAAGTGTGCAGGTGTTCAGTCGTCATTCGGAACCTCAGATGCTAACATGAGACAGTTACCATTGCAACATCGTATTTTTGTATGTAAAACTTATTTTAAGTACGAGTCGGCTCGGCGGGCACGTGATGCATTTGTTCAGCAATTTCCTGATGAAGTGCCACCTTCACTAGCACAGATTCACGTAATTGTAAATAAGTTTGACTGAGTGCTCAATAAAAAGCATAAAATTAAAAATCACAAACATTACAGTGGCAGAACTTACTCGCGTCAGCCAGAATGTGGTTACCTGATACTATGTCTTTATAACCCAGCAAGGACGACACTTCCAGCATCTTTTATAAGGTAATATTTCATACAGGATTGTACACACGCTTAAAGCAGGGGGCCACGGCGCGCCACAAGCTCGGCCAAGGCCACCACAGCAGCGAATAACAAAACTGCCGCTTGCCGTTCTTACTTTATATGAAAGACCCTGTAGGCTACAGTTAGTAATATTAATTGTAGAACCCTTTTTTATATGAAAAATTGTTATTTTTTTCTGTTGCCAGTTTTAACATTTTAAAATCATCAATTGGCAATTAATGTTTTTATGGCCAAATGTTCACGTGTTTATGTACTTTTTTTTAGGAACATAGCTCTTATTGTCTCAAAAGTTAGAAGACCACAGATTCATTGTGTGAAAAAGCAGGGAGTCTTAAACTTAAAGCTTCTCACCGTGTTGTGTAGAGATGTCTCCACCTTAAATACCCTGGTAAGAAGGTGCCAAAATTTTCAAGTATCTTATGTATAGAGACCATTAGAATTAATCAGCGTCTATGTCGACATTTAATCTATTTGTTTTTGTCGCCCATGGTGAAGTATAACCTTTCTCCTGACAAATATTAGAAAATAAAGTTCATTAACTCATTTGCCGGCAATTAAGCCGAATGTTGGTGGTGTTTGTTATTGTTCGTAATGCGCTATTCTTTTACAGACAGGAGAAAGGCGCATTATGTATGACGCTGACCGTGTTATGGATGACTGCAGTTATTCTAGTTACAAATATTCGCCGGCTGATATAGGTAAATCACATACTTCCTACTACCAGCTTCGTACTAACACACCTGAGCATGTCTGCGCTGCTTTCCTCTTAACATATTCTCTCGGTCCTGCTTTGTGCTTGTCCATAGCAATTACTCTAGTTCAATTAGAGTAAACTCCTTTGAGCGCAGTAATTACATTTGGAGCTCTTGTTATATGAAGGAATGTTGTAATCATAGTGAAAAGTAGACCAATGGATATCACGAGACACACCACTGCAATTGCGAGCGTCAGTCTCACTAAATCGTTGGTACTTGGTGAAGGTGGACAGAATACAAGGAAAACATCTCTGATGCTATTTCAACCCTTAATTCGTCTGGAACACCATAGATTAGGGGGAAAATATTGATATGGGTGGTTGGCATGCCTCACCCTCTAATTCGTTAACAGTGGAGTAAATGTTCCGTGAAGAACACATTACTTATCAAAATGATAATGATAATTACTAATTACAGCTAGGGATAGGAGGGTGATCTACAATCTACACAGAAACCAGACAGCAGTTATTCGAGCCAAAGGACATGAGAAAGAAGCTGGTATTCAGAAAGGTGTAAGGCAAGGCTGTAACTTATCATCCATACTTTTCAATCTAAACATAGAAGAACCAATGAAGGCAATTAGAGCAAAATGTAATGTAGGAGTAAAGATTCAAGGGTTCTTGTTAGTCTTGAACAACGTTATGGAGAAAGTGACTGCTAGGAGAAAAGGAGGCATTTAGTGGGGTATAGAATCTCGGCTAGAAGACCTGGACTTTGCGGACGATATTTGTCTATTATCACAGTGATTCAGGGATATGAAGGAAAATTAACGGAGATTGGAAAAAAATGCAGAATCTGCAGGACTAAATATTAATGCTAGAAAGATCAAAGAAATGAGAGTAAATGCAAGCATAGAAAATCGGTCCTAAGTTATGTAGAGTGAAGCGAAGTAGAGATGGTAGAAGCAAAGACTGATGGAGCAGAAGAAGATGTAATAGCACATTTGTTCAGCTGTACCCAGTATGGAAAAACAAGAACATTTCAAAGAAGACAAAAATCAGAATTTTTAACTCCAACGTAAAATCAATCCTCTTCTACGGGTGGAATCATGGAAAGTCATCAAATACGTCACCCAGGAACTTCATAAATCGATGTTTGCCTAGAATTACGTATTAATGCAAGATGATCTAAAGTAATAACAAACATCTCTGGGAAAGAACCAACCTACAATCCGTAGAAGCCCAGATAAAGAAGAGGAATTGAGGAGGAATGGACACACTTTACGAAAACAAGAAGGAGCTGTGAAAAACGAAGCCCTCGATTAGAAACCGCAAGGCACGAGGAAAAGAGGTCGCCCAAAGAAAACTTGGAGACGTACAGTTAAAGATGAGGCCATGGAAATTGGAAAGAAGTGGAGATAAGTCAAGAAATTGGCAGCACACAGAAATAGATGGAGATCTTTCTATCCCCCTGTAGGAGGTATACGAATTAAGTCAAGTAACTCAGTCAAAGATTCAAGGAGAAATAATCTCTACTCTGAGATTTGCTGATGATATTGTCATATTAGCCAGTTCATCAGCTTCGGTGGTGTAGTTGGTAGCATGCTGAACTGCTGTGTCCAAGATAGCGAGTTCAAACCTGGCTGAAGTCGTCGGATTTTTAAGAGCGTTAAAATCTTACAGTATGCCTTCCTTTGGAGGGGAAGTAAAGCCAGCGGACCCATGTCATAGATTTATGGCATGCAAAAGATCCGTTCACAGACTAAACTTGTGTGAAGCTAAATTTCTAGATTAGATTTCGTCGGAACGCTCTATCAAAGTTCCAACGTTCACCACTAGGTATCAGTGACATCTGGTATTGAAAGTTGGAACTACTTGTAATTGAACGGAACTTGTAGCTCACCCCATGGGTGTCCGCTAGAAGCAGCTACAGCCTCTGGCGAGCATGTCGTCGGACACTCCCGGCACTAAAAACCATACGATAGATAGATAGATCAGAGGATTCGTATGATTCTTTAAATGGCATGGACTCCGTATTGAGGGAATAATTCATGATGAAAATCATTGAAGTGGTAGAAGCCATTTTTCATTGTTGCCTAGTTCTATTACAGGAAGCTTTTCAGTCGGTCAACACAAATTGTGTCCACTTACATTAGGCGGGAAAACAAGTATTTATATGCCCTTACATGAGAAATATGACATCAGATATTTATAAAACAAACACCCGTAAATGTGCAGAATTACTTAGGCTTAGATAATGTACGATGTTTATGTATTACGCGTATGTACAAATACAGGGTGAACAAAAAATGCCGCACTTGGAGGTCGGCATGCGATTCCTCATCCAATTGCAACACAATAGTTCCAATAGCAAAATCGGATCGGGTGCTGTTTGAAAACACAAGTATGAAAACGAGAAGCTGGCAACACTGTCACATCCTGCAGTGCATCGGAATGTACAGAGAAAGCTCCCGCAGAGCGCCGAGTTCCCGTGACCTGCTTTTGGCCACGCTGCATGCAGTTACAGCGCTGCCAGAGCCTCGTTTCTTAACACGCATTTCTGTTAAACCTATTGACGGGACTAGGTTTTGCAACATAAACTTTTGTTGTGAATTTCGACGAGGAACCGCATGCCGACCCCCAAGTGCGGCATTTTTTGTTCACCCTGTATAGTATATAGGCCTATACAGTCGCTGCGGGTGGAGGACCAGTCCTACAAGAGGGTCCATGAATTTAAATACCGCTTTTCATGGAGAACTCATCCTGTGAGGCCACAACGCCAGGGTCCAAGCAGGAAACCCAACTCTCTACAGCCTAACACAGTTTCTTCGGTCCAGATGTATCTCCAAACAGTTCAAAATTCATCTGTATAAAACTCTGATCCAACCCATTGTACTATAATAAAAATAATATCGTATGGCCTCGGTGCCGGGTGTAAGCTTTGTTATTTGCACCCAGAGGGCAGCTTGCATGTCGAATGTCCCCGTTCCTTGGAACGCTATGAAAGTCAAGGAGGTTAGATATATAAGCTCCTTGACACTACAGCGCTTTCTAGTAGAGAATGGAGGAACTTGGTGTTGGCAAAAAAATCCCGAGATTAATTTTGCCATTATGAACACGGCCTACTGAATTCAAATGGGTTCTTTAACATGCCAACAACGTATGACATCCATGTCGTGACTTTTGTTGCCTTTCAAAAAAATCCCTTACCACAGCCAGGAGCGAACCTGCAAGCTTGGGGTTGGTAGTCCGACACCTTAACACTCACCCACCGTGGCAAGCATCCGTTGTACTATATGACTGTGAGACATGGGGTATCCGAAAACAGGACTTTCATAAACTACTCGTATTTGAGAGAAACATTCTTCGGAAGATCTTCGCACCGGTGAGGGATGTAGACACGGGTGGATGGAGGATTATACACAATCATGAAGTAGAAGACTTGTACCAGGATGCCAACATAGCTGGAACCATCAAAACCAGAAGACTGGAGTGGGGTGGTCATACAGCCCGGATGGAGGACCACAGATGGCCACGGAAGGTACTGGATTTCATCCCCACATGAAGGAGACCTCCAGGCAGACCAAGGAAGCGGTGGAGTGATGGACACCATGAAGATCTGCAACAGGCAGCGATACGTGTGGGCAGTTGGCGGATTGCAACTATGGAGAGGAGACGATCGTGAATGAAACTTGTAGAAGCGCGCGGTCCGCTGGGCCTGATTGCGTAGAAGAATAAGAATAAGAAGTTGCAATATTTATATTGCTAAAGTATATAACAACTTGTGCAACGTGTCAATGTTATCATACTAATATATAAAAATGAGATGGTGTGTTTCTGTCTGTCTGTCTGTCTGTCTGTCTGTTACCTAATAACGCAAGAACCACTGGTCCGATTTAAATGAAATTTTGCATGGATGTAGCTGAAATACCAGGTTTACATATAGGATACTTTTAATTTCGATATTTTGCACTATTAAGAAATGGCGACCATTTTAGTGACGTCACTACACCCTTTGGTTTCAAAATTTCATATTTCCATATCAAATAAAAAGAGAACGGTAGGAAATAGCAAACTTTTGATGGCACATACGAGCTTTGAAATTTAATTTCCTATCCGAAAGGTCCTTATCACTTTTCGTGTATCTCCAACGGTTAGCGAGTAAAACCTACTTTTGTGACGTCACTACACCCTTTGGTTTCAAAATTTCATATTTCCATTTCAAATAAAAAGAGAACGCTAAGAAATAGCAAACTTTTGATGATATACACGAGCTTTAGCATTTAATTTTCTATCCAAAAGGTTCTTATCACTTTTCGTGTATCTCCGACGGTTAGCGAGTATAACCTAAATTTGTGCAATAAAACACGGTCAACACCGAGCGGTGCAGAATATCTCTCTCTATATAAATAGAAAATTTGTCTGTTTTCTTTTCTGAATTTCTACGGAAATTTGAGTTATTTACACGTTTCAGACTGTTTTATGATAGATGCGCGCGAAAATAATGTTTTGGCCTGTCTGTTTGTTTGATTGTCTGTGGACAAATTTGTTCACTTATAACTCGAGAACGGCTGGGTGTATCAACGTAAAATTTGGTACAGATATCCATCAGAGGCACGACACTAATCATTGATGTAACACTTCTCCGTACCTCTCATAAAAGGGGGCCTACCCCCTTAAAATGCATGCTGAAATAGGAGTAGAAGGACGAGACAAAAATCATTTTCAGCCCCTCGATGTGAGAGACAAAACCCGGGGGCCCTGAAGGGTCCCCGAAATCCACATTTTAAGGCCCTAAAACCAACCGTTTTTGAGATATTCCCAGAAAACTAATTTCATTTAATAAACTAATGAACGAATACAAGCCGGTAACCATGGCAACAGATTCTCAGAGGTCCATCTATTGCTGTAAGACGCAATGCAATTCCATTAATTACATTGGTGTGAAAGTTTGCAAACGGCTAGAAGGTTATCACGGAACCAAATTAAGCTGTAGAATTCATCAATACGTATAATGCGCTTAAGGGGGTCAAGGGGTACAGTAGAATTTTTTCACGCGATTTACACCTCCGGGTGTGGTACGGCAGGTCTATTATATTCCTATCCTTATATTATATTATTATTATTATTATATTATGGCGTACAACGAGGAGACAAACCCCCTCGGTGCCAGAAACAAAACTTGGGGGCCCTAAAGGGTCCTCGAAAACTACATTATAAGGCCCTAAAACCAAAAGTATCTGAAATATTCCCAGAAAACTAATTTAATTTAACAAACTAATGAAGGAATGGAAATCGCTAACCATGACAATATTATCTCAAAGGGTGGCATCCAACTTTCCATCTATTTCTGTAAGAAGTAATGTCACTCTATTTATTACATTTCTGTGAAAGTTTGCAAATGGCTATACGGTTATCACGGAACCAACGTAGACTGTATAATTCATCAATGCAATTAAGGGGGTCAAGGGGTAACCTAGATTTTTTTCATGCAATTTTCACGTGCGACATATAGTACAGAAGGACTATTATATCTCCAAACATTTGCAAAGTGAAATGCCATGCCCTGTGGTTCAGATTCCACGTAAAATGGAGGTCCCGTGGCTTATGATCTCGCGATATATGGTCACGTAAAATACAATCATCCTTTATATCTCCAAACAGCAACATTATTTTCAAAAATTCCTGAATTGTATCAGCATTTTTTGCGGCTTTTAGGAATTTGGGCCATTTGAGACTAAAGAACCTGAATTTTCATGCAGCACAAGCCTTTATAATTTATGAAAGAGGTCTTCCTGTGTATGTGGACCTAACACAACGTAGAGGGTCATTTTTTATGTGAGGTGTATTGCGTTTCGTCTACAACATCTTTCAATTCTATTTCACGTCAAGAAGTACAAGTTAGGTGAATTTAGTTTGAGAGCAAATTTTAACTAATCTTTCTTTTGTCGACATACGGGTTCATCGTAAGGATGATTTTCTTTGATACTGTATGGCAGATATACCCATATTTGGATTTCTGGGTGATATGTTGTAGACAATAGAATTGTCTGTCTGTCTTTCTGTGTATCTTTATGTACGCCTATAAATCGTGTTCGTAGGCGTGGTGCATCGTAAAATTAGGATGGTAAACATGAGTCAATACACCAATCATTTATAAAACTCCTCACCGTACTTTTCAAACAGTAGAAGGGTGGATATAGGGAAAAACTTCTCAAAATACATGCTAAAATAGGCGAAATATAAAAAATTATCCTAGAAGGACGATCAAAGCATATGTTGCGCTTCTCAATGTGAGACACAAAATTCGCGAGTCTATAAGGGGTCTCCGAAAACCACATTTTAAGGCCCTTAAATTAACAGTGTGTGTGGTATTACCTGAAAACTAACTTCGTTCTGATAAACTTATGAAGGAATGAAAAACCGCTAACCATTGCAACAGTAGCTTAATTGATAATGTCTGGTGTTAATATATAACACCGTTCGAAGGACGGGTACTTCGGCTATACTAATATATAACAAGATGTTCAGTAAAGAACATATAGCCTACTTTCTCCTAAATGCATGGGTATTGTTATAACACTTTGTCCTTTTAAAGGAGTATGATTGAATGTTGGTTGTAGTAGCTTGTTGAAATACAACGTGCTATAGGGATATTAAACATGAATATGAGGTGCCCTTTGCTAGTGCTACCTCTGTACCAAATTTCGTTCAATTCGGTTTCACCGTGTTTGAATTGATAGGGGGAATCAATTTGCACACATACCTGGCCACCATCTGCAAACTATTGGGCTGATGTTCTGCAGTTTGGTCAGAATATGTTTCCCACATAAAGATATGGTGTTGCAAAATTTGGTAGACTAGATTATTAGGTTGGTCGTAATTACATTTTAGCTTTTAACATTTGGGTGGCCGCGATTACGTTTCCGTCAAGATAGCGGTGATATAAAACATGACACTGAGGTGCCCTTTGCTAGTGCTACCTCTGTACCAAATTTCGTTCATTCGGTTGCACCGTGTTCGAATTAATAGGGGGAATCAATGTTGACATAAATATGTCCGCCATCTGCACACTATTAGGCTAATGACCTATTAGATTGGTCAAAGGATGCTCCCTCCATAAAGGTATGTTGTTGCAAAGTTTGGTAGAGATCGGATGGTTATGTTAGTCGTAATTTGATTTAAGCTTTGAACATTTGTGTGGCCGCCATTACGTTTCTGTCAAGATGGCGGCGATATTAATCATGACACTGAGATGCCCTTTGCTAGTGCTATCTCTGTACCAAATTTCGTTCCATTCGGTTTCACCGTGTTTGAATTAATAGGGGGAATCGATTCTGACACAAAGATGGCCGCCATCCGCAAACTATAAGCGAATGACCTATTAGATTGGTCAAAGGATGCTCCCTCCATAAAGGTATGTAGTTGCAAAATTTGGTAGAGATCGGATGATTAGGTTAGTCGTAATTTGATTTAAGCTTTGAACATTCGTGTGACCGCCATTACGTTTCAGTCAAGATGGCGGCAAAATAAAACATGACACTGAGGTGCCCTTTGCTAGTGCTACCTCTGTACCAAATTTCGTTCCATTCGGTTCCATCGTGTTCGAATTAATAGGGGGAATCAATTTTGACATAAAGATGGCCGCCATCCGCAAACTATTAGGCTAATAAACTATTAGATTGGTCAAAGGATGCTCCCTCTATAAAGGTATGTTGTTGCAAAGTTTGGTAGAGATCGGATGGTTATGTTAGTCGTAATTTAACTTAAGCTTTGAACATTTGTGTGACCGCCATTACGTTTCTGTCAATATGGCGGCGATATAAAACATGACACTGAGATGCCCTTTGCTAGTGCTACCTCTGTACTAAATTTCGTTCCATTCGGTTTCACCGTGTTTGAATTAATAGGGGGAATTGATTTTCCCACAAAGATGGCCGCCATCCGCAAACTATTAGGCTAATGACCTATTCATTTGGTCAAAGGATGCTTCCTCTATAAGGGTATAGTGTTGCAAAATGTGGTAGAGATGGGATGATTAGGTTAATCGTAATTTGATTTAAACTTTGAACATTTGTGTGGCCGCCATTACGTTTCCGTCAAGATGGCGGCGATATAAAACATGCCACTGAGGTGCCTTATATTAGTACTACCTCTGTACCAAGTTTCGTTCCATTCGGTTGCACCGTGTTCGAATTAATAGGGGGAATCGATTTTCACACAAAGATGGCCGCCATCCGCAAACTATTACGCTGATGACCTATTAGTTTGGTCAAAGAATGCTCGCCCCATAAAGGTATGTCGTTGCAAAATTTGGTAGAGGTCGGATGATTAGGTTAGTCGTAATTTGATTTAAGCTTTGAACATTTGTGTGGCCGCCATTACGTTTCCGTCAAGATGGCGGCGATATAAAACATGAAACTGAGGTGCCTTTTGTTAGTACTACCTATGTACCAAATTCCGTTCCATTCGGTTGCACCGTGTTCGAATTAATAGGGGGAATCGATTTTCACACAAAGATGGCCGCCATCCGCAAACTATTACGCTGATGACCTATTGGTTTGGTCACAGGATGCTCCCCCTATAATGGTATGTTGTTGCAAAATTTGGTAGAGATCGGATGATTAGGTTAGTCGTAATTTGATTTAAGCTTTGAACATTTGTTTGGCCGCCATTACGTTTCCGTCAAGATGGCGGCGATATAAAACACGACACTGAGGTGTCCTTTGCTAGTGCTACCTTTGTACCAAATTTCGTTCAATTCGCATTCACCGTGTTCGAATTGATAGGGGGGGACAGACATTCAGAGTACACACACTCACACACACACACACACTCACACACAGACTCACACACACACATACACACACACACACAGACTCACACACACACATACACACACACAGACAGACACACTTTTTTCGCCCTGTGTTGATCTCATAAGTCTACTTTCATTTTTTGCAAAAATCGAAAGTAGGCTAAAAATGAGATGGTGTGTGTCTGTCTTTCTGTCTGTCTGTGTGCTACTCAATAACGCAAGAACCACTGGTCCGATTTAAATGAAATTTTGCATGGATGTAGCTGATTTACGAGGTTTACATATAGGATACATTTTATTTCGATAATTTGCACTATTAAAAATGGCGACCATTTTAGTGACGTCACTACACACTTTAATCAAAACTTCATATTTCCTTATCAAATAAAAAGAGAACGCTAAGAAATAGCAAACTTCTGACGGTACATACGAGCTTCACTTTTCGTTTATCTCCAATGGTTAGCGAGTAAAACCCTCATTTATGACGTCACGACACCCTTTGGTTTCAAAATTTGATATTTCCATTTCAAATAAAAAGAGAACGCTAAGAAATAGCAACCTTTTGATGGCATGCATGAGCTTTAACATTCAATTTTCTATCCAAAAGGTCCTTAACACTTTTCGTGTATCTCCAACGGTTAGCGAGTAAATCCTAAATTTGTGCAATAAAACACGGTCAACATCGAGCCGTGCAGTATATCTCTACATATATAAATAGAAAATTTGTCTGTTTTTTTCTGAATTTCTACGGAAATTTGAGTTATTTACACGTTTTAGACTGTTTTATGATAGATGCGCGCGAAAATAATGTTTTGGTCTGTCTGTCTGTTTGTTTGATTATGGACAACTTTGTTCCCTTATAAATCGAGAACGGCTGGGTGTATCAACGCAAAATTTGGTACAGATATCCATCAGAGGCACCACACTAATCATTAATGTATCTCTTCTCTGTACCTATCATAAAAGGGGGCATACCCCCTTAAAATACATGCTGAAATAGGAGTAGAAGGACGAGACAAAGCCCATTTTCAGCCCCTCAATGTGAGAGATAACATTCGGGGGCCCTAAAAACACATTTTAAGGTCCTACGTCCAACCGTTTTTGAGATATTCCCAGAAAACTAATTTAATTTAATAAACTACTGAACGAATGCAAGCCGATAACCATGGCAACAGATTCTCAGAGGTCCATCTATTGCTGTAAGACGCAATGCAATTCCATTAATTACATTAGTGTGAAAGTTTGCAAACGGCTAGATGGTTATTATGGAACCAAATTAAGCTGTAAATTTCATCAATATGTAAAATGCGCTTAAGGGGGTCAAGGGGTAGTCTAGAATTTTTTTCACGCGATTTACGCCTGCGGGTGTTGTATGGCAGGTCTATTATATTCCTATCCCTATGTTATATTATTATTATTAGTAGTATTATATTATGGCATACAACGACGATACAAAGCCGCTCGGTGCCAGAAATAAAACTCTAGGGTCCTCGAAAACTACATTATAAGGCTCTTAAACCAACAGTTTCTGAAACATTCCCAGAAAACTAATTAAATTTAATTTAACAAACTAATGAAGGAATGCAAATCCGTAACCATGACAACATTATCTCAAGGGGTGGCATCCAACTTTCCATCTATTTCAGTAAGAAGCAATTAATTACATTTATTACATTTCTGTGAAAGTTTGCAAATATAAGGTTATCACGGAACCAACGTAGACTGTATAATTCACTAATGCAATTAAGGGGGTCAAGGGGTAATCTAGGATTTTTCATGCAATTTTTACGTGCGACATATAGTACAGAAGGTCTATTATATCTCCAAACAACAACATTATTTTCAAAAATTCCTGAATTGAATCAGCATTTTTTGCGGCTTTTAGGAATTTGGGCCATTTGAGACTAAAGAACCTGAATTTTCATGCACCACAAGCTTTTATAATTTATGATAGAGGTCTTCCTGTGTATGGGGACCCAACACAACGTAGAGGGTCAGTTTTTATGTGACGTGTATTGCGTTTCATCTACAAGACTTTCAATTCTATTTCATGTCAGGAAGTACACGTTAGGTGAATTTAGTTTGAGAGCACATTTCAACTAATCTTTTTTCTTTTCTTTTTTTTGGTCGACATACGGGTTCATCGTAAGGATGATTTTCTTTGAAACTGTGTGGTATATATACCCATATTTGGATTTCTGGGTGATATGTTGTAGACAATAGAATTGTCTGTCTGTCTTTCTGTGTATCCTTATGTACGCCTATAACTAGGCTTGCCATACGTCCCGGTTTGACCGGGACAGTCCCGGTATTTTGCTCTTGTCCCGGTGTCCCGCCCGGTTTTATCAATGTCCCGGAAAACGGCTGTAAGATGAAAAAAGTACATTCAAGTCAAAAATAATGGGTTTGAAAACAAAGATTATTGTTAACTCATTAATTAATTGTTTTCTTTTAGTTTGACAAAACAAGTTTTTTAAAATGGTTTTTGTAGTTGGACAAAAAGTTGTAGTTTTTCAAAAAAATAAGATTTAGTAAGTTAATTGTTCAATTAAACTTTTTTATGAAGTTTTTTAAATTGTATTTTATTAACACTTCTTTCTAGGTGGTAGACAAGAAAGAATTATCATTAAAAAGGAAAAATTGTATACTTTTATGTAGCAAAAATTCCTTTTTTTTAATTTTTAAAGGTGTATGGAACTAACAATTTAGGATGCCAGATTCCCCACTCCCGTCACTTGTGAGGCTTACTGTAAAAAAAGGCTTAAAACTCACCATTTTGCTTCTAATTTTTTAAAAATTCCATACCCCCAGACCTCCCGGTAAGGCCATCCCATATTAATGTGTCCCGGTTTCACTCACCAAAAATATGGCAAGCCTACCTATAACTCATGTTCGGATGCTTGGTGCATCGTAAAATTAGGTATGGTAAACATGAGTCAATACACCAATCATTTATAAAACTCTTCACCGTACTTTTCATACAGTAGAAGGGTGGATATAGGGAAAAACTTCTCAAAATACATGCTAAAATAGGCGAAATATAAAAATTATCCTAGAAGGACGACCAAAGCATATGTTGCACTTCTCAATGTGAGACAAAAAAAATCGCGAGTCCATAAAGGATCTCCGAAAACCACATTATAAGGCCCTTAAATTAACAGTGTGTGTGATATTCCCAGAAAATTAACTTCGTTCTGATAAACTTATGAAGGAATTACAAGCCGCTAACCATTGCAACAGTAGCTCAATTGATAATGTCTGGTGCGTCTCTAAAAGCAACAGTACTTAAAAGGGATGTAACACCAATAACATTGTTATTATAATTATTATTATAATGTCTGGTGTTAACACCGAACACCGTTCGAAGAACGGGTACTTCTGCTAGTTTACAGATATTACTGCCCATTCGGTTTGAAGCACTTCTACGGTTGTTGCGCTATGATTAATGTAGTTACGTATGTTAACCTGTGATCTGCTGAATTGTTATTGTAACGAACTTAAGGAATTATGTTCCTATTAAAACTGGAACGGTTGAATAAAAATTATAAATAACATAATAGTGTGGACAACATTCATATCTGGCCAAGGTGGCCGAGCAACATAACTTATAGCTAAGTGAAAAAATGCGATATAATAATAATATCGTACAAGATATAAATATGTAAACACACTCCTGGAAATAATTACATGTATTAGTTAATTATAAAAATTAAATATTCAAACCTTCTAAATCATTTTGAACTTCTTTGAACCTATTTTTTGTTTGGTTTGCTTTTCCAATAGTTGTTTTAAAAGTCTATTCTCATGTAATCTCGATAAATGACAGAAAAAATACAATTGTCTTTTTGATGTGTAACATCTTTCCGCTCGGTTGCTGGATATCTTTAATGTGTAACATGATTCCACTCGGTTCCTGTTTATTTTTGTGTGGGGGTGATTTTGTAAAAAGGGACGGAAGTAGGACGGAAATGCAACGGAAACAATGAGCGCGCGCGGTGGCGGAGATTGGTACAACGACATACTCTCGGCCATGTGGCTATGTGGAATGTATATCGCATACGATTTACTTCAAGGTTTGCAGGCTCCATTACAGATATCGCTACAGTAAATCATCTTCAAACTGTCGTTCTATGGTGTGAAAATTTTTATTAAATCATATTTGCTGAAAACAATTATGATTTATTAAATCTTACTACTTTTGGTGTGTTCTTATTTAATGTAAGCACTCGAGGTACTGTCGGCCAAAATACAGCACTATGTGTAATGTGCATAGCATGCGGTTTAATACAAGGTTTGGAGGGCCCATTAAAGAAATTCCTACAACTAGCATTACCCGTCACGGTTTCGCCTGCGAATATTCTAGTTGTAAAGAGTACACTTAGCAAAATCTCAATAATGAATGCTATGACTGATTTATCTTTGGTATGAATAATCGGACTTTATCAATTCAGCTACTAGTGCAGTGGTTAGGGGTTTGTCATTCCTTCATAGGTATATCAGAGCGAAGTTAGTTTTCTGGGAATATCACAGACACTGTTAATTTAAGGGGCTTTAAATGTGGTTTTCGGAGACCCTATATAGTCGGGTGAAAAAGACCTTTCGTACCACACTCACACGTGAAAATTGAGTGAAAAATTCTAGAGTGCCCCTTGACCCCCTTAAGCGCATTATAGGCCCTACTGTATGTATTGATGAATTTTACAGCTTAATTTGGTTCAGTGATAACCTTATAACCGTCTGGAAACTTTCACAGTAATGTAATAATTGGAATCGCATTGCGTCTTACAGAAATAGATGGACCTGTGAGATTCTGTTACCATGGTTACCGATTTGCATTCCTTCATTTTTAGCCTATTTTCAATTTTGAAAAAATAGGCTTATGAGATCACCTTTTGTCCGTGTGTGTGCGCGCGTGTGTGTGTGTGTGTGTGTGTGAGGTGTATGTGTGTCCCCCCCTAATAAAATCTAAACGGCTAGAGCGAATCAATGAAACTCGGTAAGTTCAGAGCACTATTCCCGGCGACCTCGACCGTGCCCTTCTAATTTTGTTACGTCTCTCCAATCCAACATGGCGGCTGTGCGAAATATTTCACTAGCATTCAATATCTCCGAAACTATTACCGATATCGCTCTGAAATTGTATACGGTGATAAAGTGCACTACTAGAAGTTCACGCATGAGACTTTCAAAAATCTGGTGACTGCAAAACTAACATGGCGGCCAAGCGAAGTTCAGACTTTAAATAGACTTTTCTCGCGATTTTACTATCCAAACGTAATGAAACTTGGTACAGCAAATGTTTATACACATTGCAATGCACTGGAGTCTAATTTAGTTCAATTGTTTACATAACCGCAAAATGGCGGCTGTGCGAAATATTTCACTGACATTCTATATCTCCGAAACTATTACAGATATCACCCTGCAATTTTGTACGGTGATAAAGGGTACTGATACAAGTTTTCCCATGTATAATTCATAAACCTGTAAAGTACAAAACGAACATGGCGACCAAGCGAATTTGAAATATTTTAATAGACTTTTCTCGTGAGTTAACTCTTTGAGCGCAGTGAAATGTGGTACAGTAAATTATTTTGCAGATTGTAATGTAATGACATCTAATTTAATTCAATTGTTTACATAACCTCAAGATGGCGGCTGTGCGAAATTTTAAAATTAAGTTTTTATTTCTTGTGTCGTAATCATGCGATCGAAGTGAAAGTTTGAATAATGAACCTAGGCAATAAGTGTCCTTGAATGGAACATAACTCTATGGCCTATACGTATAACAATCCTAAATGGCGAGCTTCCGAAATATTTAGACGGTTCTCAATATCTATGAATCTTTTACAGCAACCAAACTGAATTTTTTATGTTCATAGAGACTATGGACATATGTTCACCTATAGGACTTTCAGTAACCTGGTGAGCACGAATCCAACATGGCGCCGACGCGAAGTATAAATATTTAAATGGACGTTTCTCGCGAATTAACTATCCGAGTGCCGTGAAACGTTGCACGTTAAATGCTTACACAAATGTTGATCCACTGGCATCTAATTTATTTCAATTTTTTGCATAATCACAAGATGGCTGCTGTGCGTAATTTTAAAGTCTCGTTTGTACTTCTTGTGTTCTAATCATGCGATTGAAGTTTGAATACCACACGTACACAATAATAGTACAAAAGTAAAAAATCCAACCTGGCGACCATCTGAAATATTTAGACGGTTCTCAATATCTACGAATCTGTTACAGCAATTAAACTGAAATTTTGTATGTTGATAGAGGCAATTAACATGAGCAGGATATATGAAAATAGGCTGTATAGTTCTTCACGGAACTACTTGTTCATTATAAATATACATGTTTTAAGGTATTTATTTAATTGTGAGGTATTCAAAGAGTAAGTGAGTGCGTTTCGCTTACGCATTGGGTTAAGCTGAACCTGTAGGTACCCCATATGTGTAGGTTGGTGTTAATGGGACCTTATTTTCGGTACAAAACTGGAATGGGACCTTAGCAGAAAAATATAGGGAGGGATGTCCTCGAGTAACGGGTGCAAGCTTTGTTATTTGACACCCAGAGGGCAGATTGCATGTCGAATGACTTTGTTCCTTGGAGCGCTATGAAAGTCAAGGAGGTTAGATATCTAACCTTACCGAGTTTCATTGAAATAGTTCCTGCCGTTTAGAAGTTATTAGAGGGGGACACACACACAAACACACACACATACGCCCACACATATACACACACGGACAAAAGGTGATCTCATAAGCCTATTTTTTCAAGAATTTTCTGAATTTGACCATCTATGGACGGCATAGAACCTAAGGCTCCCTGGTCAATCTCATCTTTTCTTCCCTGAACTTCTTCATTCCTTCTCTTCGAATACACCGCTGTTCCTCAGAAATTACTAATTTAGACCTACATTTTGGTGGATTATCCTTAAATGTCTTGACGCTGTCGATGCAACTTCGAAATATCTTCCTGTTGTGGATTACGGTGGCAGTAATTTCAATTTCAACCGCGTCTTTCTTGACTTTTTCTACACATTACGTTTATTATAATAGTTTTCTTTTAAGCCTCGGGGCAAATGATCATGTTTTGTGCATTTGGGAACAAGAATATGAACATGTACTGTATATAAAGGGATTCTCTAGCCTAGGGTTGGATTTGGAATTTTATGGCGGTATCTGCTTTAACTTTACAGGTTCGCGCTTTCGTTATTATTGGGACGTGCAAATGGTAGTTTGTTTGGCATTGTTGGGCTCTCATCTAATGACTTGTTATTCAGTACTTCCTAGAGCATCAAGAAGTTTGGTTGCAGTAAAAATGAGTGATGACTGAATGTGCAAGGATTGTGATTTTCGTTTAAGCACAAAATATTGAAAATAAAGTAGCGACGTCTGTTCATGAAAATTTGCCGAAAAATCAAAGAATTTAATTTATACTCATCTGAAAGTAAACTTTGAAGTGAAAAATGATCTTTCCATTAAAATGAAGAAGCTGTTTATCCTCCTTATATTTAAGTTTCAAAATAATCCAAGTGTAAATAATTGTGTGTTCTTTTTTTTTTTTGAAAATATCAAAGTATTATGCTTTTTTATGCTCGGCAGTGTAGTAATAATGTTATTATTTATATGTCAAAATATTCATTCATTCATTCATTCATTCATTCATTCATTCATTCATTCATTCATTCATTCATTCATTCATTCGTTTATTTGCAATTGGGGGTGTGTCCCCCGGTGGCAAATTAGATATACATAACAAATAAATAATTGTACATAACAATTCACTTACAATTAAACTGGAGTACTTATACAAATAGTCAGTCTTTTCTTAAACACACCTCTATGTTTGAGAAAAGGCTCTAAGACTGCGGCAGGTAGAGAGTTCCAATTATCAATGGCACGGTTTACGAAAGAATATTTACCATAATTTGTTCGCTGTGGTCGGCCCTTAACTTTGAAAGGATGATGGTTCCTACCCATGTAAGTAGGCTTTTCCATGCGTTTGCTAAGCTCACCCCATGCTGGTTGATATGTATACGTGTTGTAAATAGCGCAGAGTCGAGATTTCATCCTCCTAGCCTCAAGTGATTCCCACCCAAGTTTCTTAAACATACGGCTGACACAGAGCACAAATCTAGCGGCCTTTCTTTGTACCATTTCCAACTCATTTATGAGCCCTACTTGATATGGATCAAAAACCGCCGAGGCGTATTCCAGAATATGTCTTACAAGTGACAAATATCCTAATTCTTTTGCAGAGGTACTACTTCCTTTTAATACCCTCATTAAAAAGTGCAAGGATTTGTAAGCTTTAGAAACTACACATCCTACATGACTACTCCATTTCATATCATTCCTTACGTGAACGCCCAAATATTTGCAAGAATCTTCTTCTACAAGTATTTCCGAGCCAATGTTATATTGAAAATCTTGCCATCGCACTTTCCCTATTTTTATGAGACTTCATTTTCTTGTGTTTATTTTCATTTTATTTTCAATCGTCCACTTATAGACCAGGTTAAGGTCATCTTGAAGTTCTGCATTGTCTTGTGAGTCATGTATCTTTCGATATATTACACAATCATCCACAAACAATCGACAGTCTCTGCGAATCCCATTTGGTAAGTCATTTATAAACGCCAAAAATAACAAAGTTCCGATTACGCTGATACCCGACGTTACGGTAATTTCATCCAAGAATCGGCCTTCAACTTTCACTTTCTGGGAACGACCTGTCAAAAATTCTTGGATCCATAAAATTACTCTTCTATCAATCTTCGTCGAAGCTAATTTATGGAGTAGCTTGTCATGCGGCACGACATCAAATGCCTTCGCAAAATCTATAACTACGGCGTCGACTGAAACTCCATCGTCTAACGATTCGCTAATATCTTGAAAAAGTGATAGCATCTGACTTTCGCATGAGTAACCTTTCCGAAATCCATGTTGCCTATCATTAAACCATGATAATGTTTCCCACTGTTCCCTCAAGTAGTCGCAAATGAGATGCTCCATCTGTTTACAAACGATGGACGTAAGACTAACCGGCCTGTAGTTGCCCAATTCAAGTCTGCTCCCTCGCTTAAATATTGGGACTACCGTAGCTCGTTTCCAGTCATCTGGGATTTGCGCATTGTTTATGGACACATTAAACATCACCTCCAAGTATCGTGCCACGGCCCTTCCTCCTAGTTTGGGTACTTCACTAACAATATTATCAGGACCCTTCGATATATTGTAAAGTAATTTTTGTATTAGCTTTACAATTGCCGACTGATTTATTTGGAAAAGGGGAGCCCCTGATTCACCATTAAGGTCCAACACACAGCTATTGGATTTATTGAACACACTACCGTAAAAGACATTTAATTCATTAGCAATGGCCTAATTCTCAGTAATTAATTTACCGTCACAGGACATTATCATCGACAAATTATTTGAATTTCCCTTTCTTCTCCTAACATAACTGTATTTTTTTTCCCATCCATCGCCTCCCGAACCAAGTAAACCTTGCATACAATTGTCATGAGCAGCCCTCTTTTTTAAGACGAGCTCTCTTGATAAGGACTTAAATTTCAACATATACTTGTCACTATCATTTCTTTTATTGTATAATTTCCTAATTTTCCGTTTTAGACTCCTGATTTCTCATGCGTAACACTGAGGATCTTGGTTTTGTTTCAGTAATTTAAATGGGACATATTTATCAATAGCGCTATTTAAAATTTTCAAAAAGTTAATCTACAGGATATTAATGTGATTTCCTTCCGATGCCCATCCTACAATAGCTCATTTAAATACCCCTGACATTTGCCATATTCCACCCTGCGATACTGGAATATAATCTTCTTTGCTACATCAGAGTCTAATTTTGTAATGTCACCGTATCTAATATTTAATTCAACCCCAGAATGGTCACTAATTCCTGGTACTTTCAGACAGTTAATAAACAGATCTACAGGCCTTACGAGATAAGGTATTATTGCCTCTAGTAGGGAAGTGAACTATGTAAATAAGCGGCTTCGGTGGCGTAGGCGGTAGAATGCTGAGCTTCTATGCATAAGATCGCGGGTTCAAACCCGGCCGAAGTCGTCGGATTTTTAAGAGCGTTAGAAACCCTCAGTGTGCCTTCTTTCGGAGGGAAGTAAAGCCGGCTGGCCCATGTCACTGATTTATGGCATGTAAAAGAACATTTCACTAACTACAATTGTGTGAAGGTAAATTTTTTTTTTTTAGGTTAGATTTGATTAACGCTCTATTAGTTCCAACGTTCACCGCCATATGCTGGTTGTGGTGACATATCGTAGCCAAGTTCGTGACTAGGTGTCATTGACAGTAGCATTTGGTAGCAAAAGTAGGAAGTACTTGAAATTGATCGTCTGCAGTCCTTACCTGAATTACTGATAGCACACACTAATACAGCCATCACAATTGACACTGGTTATTTGACAGATTCTACAGACACCCAAAGTAGGCTACACGGGGCTAAATGACCGCGTTGTCGCAGAACCTAAACTGGGGAACCAACCTACTATGTAAATATATTTTGAAAAATATGGACAATAAATTTAATTTAATATCTAAACACTATAATCTGTTACTTTTAGAGCCTACAAAATGACATTTAAAAAAATTCATAAATTAAATTATTCATTTTTTTCTTCAGTTTACTTGTTTTTAATTCATGGATTATTTCTGCTACCATTACAGTTTGCCACTAAAATTTTCAAACTTGAAGCCCCTCCCGCTGTCTTGCAAAAGTGATTTGTATTGGCTGAAGCTTCGCTCTACCGCACACGAGGTGATTGGCGCATATTTATAATAATAATGTTATTGGTTTTACGTCCCTTTTAACTACTCTGGCTTTTAGAGACGCCGGGGTGCCGGAATTTTGCCCCGAAGGGGATCTTTAACGTGCCAGTAAATCTATTGACACGGCTCCCTCGCATTTGCGCACCCTCAAATGCCACCTGACTGCGCCAGGATACGAACCTGCAACCTTGGGCCCAGCAAGCGAGAACGTTATCCCTGAGCCACGCAGCCAGGCGGCGCATATTTATAATTCACTGTTTCAGCAGGTGGTAGGCCTATATCTGATTCCAGCTTTACATCAGACATTTCCTCAAAATGAAGATGTCTTGAAATCTTGCGTATCGTAAGGTCCAGGTCTATTTTTATAATAACTGTTACCTGACTCAAAGGGATGCTTGCTATTGTTACAGCCACAAAAAGTTAATTTGTGCTCAAAAACAATTTATAAACATAACTGTAAACTTATCCTGTGTTACCATATTTTCTGTCACCCCTAAGAATAACATACTGTACAATTACCAGCAGTGTCGCCTCCGTAGCGTAGGGGTCAGCATGGTTAGCTGCCGCCCCGGAGGTTCTGGGTTCGATTCCCGGCTCTGCCACGACATTTGAAAAGTGGTATGAGGACTGGAACGGGGTCTACTCAGCCTCGGGTGTTCCAAATGTGTAGAGGGGGTTCGATTCCCACCTCAGCCATCCTCGAAGTGGTTTTCCGTGGTTTCCCACTTCGTCTTCGGGCAAATGCCGGGATGCTACCTTCTTCAAGGCCACGGCCGCCTCCTTCCCTCTTCCTTGCCTATCCATCCTGACCATCCATTACCTTCCCTCATGAGGCCCCTGTTCGCTTTGCAAGTGAGGCCGCCTGGGCGAGTGCCAATCACACCTCACCAGTTGTATCCACTCCGATTAGATGTTCCCCGCTCTAGGACACTGCCCGTAGAGGCGGTAGTGGTGAGTTCCCTCGCTGAGTCCGTGGGTTCCACCAACCTGGAGGATAAACGAAAACGACTAAGAAAAAACAATTACTAGCAACCCGACCCGGCTTCGCCCGGGAACAGTTATGAATGCATTACGTGATAAGCGCTTTGTTTTTCGATGACAATGAACTAGGCCTATATCCGTTTTACGTCTCGGCATGATGGGTTAGAATCACTGACTGGCAGATGACCTCGTAGTTCCGCTCCTTAAAACAACAATAACTAACTAACTCACTGACTGGACTATTAATTATATTATCATGGAGATGCATGTGCAACGAATTCTTGTCAGACGCAATTTAAGAATGGCGAGGTGCATGAAACACACATCCCCCTTCCGTCCAATCTTAACTTGACTGTGTATTTTGCGGAACGAAAAGTTCACAGGCGAAATGAAGAAAAGCTGAGTTGCACTCCAGTGAAACTCCAAACACAACCACTCTTCTCTGAAGTCTTAATTCAACATGACTCGACAGTTTGTTGCTGGCTGTAACTGGGGTGATAGGCTCGCCCCTAGCTAGCTCGTAAACTGTCGCCTCAGTAAATGAATGTAGATTGTTGGAAGAAATGAAGACGTAAAAACACTCATAGTGGGCGATGTATTGAAGGTAAAGATATGCTCTCGTGGTCTTTTTTGTAGAACGTTTCATGCTGAACAATTCTTACACTCATTGTATATTGCTATTTTTTAACGGACGCCAGGTTTTCTTTTCGACTTTTTCACTGAAATTGTTACTGCCACGGAAACCTACCTCGAGATATCCTTTACAGAATGGTGAAAACCGCATCAAAATCCACCCAGTCGTTCTCCAGATTACCCGTGACATCCAAGAATCGGGGACTTTGTTTTATACTAAGTAGAGATTGCATTAAAATCACTAGATATGGAAAAAATATTTATTTTACGTATAAATAATTATGTACCAATGTCAGAAATATGTAAATAAGCTATATAATATATTGTATTATAATCGCTGGCGTGGTTATTAGACTACTAAACGTCAGCTGTCTGTGTCGCTATGAGTAAGGAAGGAGCTCGCTCACTGCACCCGAGGCTGCAGTGTAGAGCAGTGTAGCCTAATAGGATAAACGCTCAGCATGAGGTACTTAATTAATTCTGAAACATCACAGCCATTTACCGCGCACTATTGGTAGTTTATGTTTTGTAGTTATGTGGATACGGCTACATGCAATTACAAGACACTTGCCACTTTTATCATTAGCTCATTTAATGTAATACACCCTTCTGCGACGGCAGACATCGAACGGTAATGCTTCAGTTATCACCGAACAGTACAAGGTGATTCCAAAATCAACTAGCAACATTTGATGTTGTTTCTATCAGTAGCTTGGACAACGGGGCTATCAGTCCCATATTGCGGATGTAGCTTATCTCTGTTTAATCTGTAGTGTCTGTACAATCACATGTGTCTGTAGGAGGTGATGGTGATGATAATTGTTGTTTTAAGGGGCCTAACATCTAGGTTATCGGCCCCTAATGGTTTGGGTGATAGTGAAAGATGAGATGAGAAGGAAAACTATACCTAATACTAACTACAAACTTACATACTAGAAGAAGAAATGTTAGACAAAGGATAAGGCAAATAAAGGTCAGGAAGAAAAGAAATGCCCTCAACCCTCGAAGAATGAGGATTGAGGGACTTGGAAGGAAGCAGAGCCATTAAAGGCAGATAGGAAAGGGAAAGAGGAGAAGGTCTGCCCCAAAATCAGAGGAAAAAGGGAACAAAACGGACCCAGCTCAGGTATACCTTGGGGTTGCCAACTCCCAAACGCACCAGCCATGAGCCCTTGAGGGTGTAGCACTATCCAGGGCGCACCAGAAGTGGTGGAGCTACATACACCCAGCCTACTTGAGGGCCTTGTGCAGAAGGCAGGAGATATCTAGGAAAGAAAAAGAAGGCTGACCCCTCGAAGAATGAGGGTATCAGGAAAGATGAGACAAGGGACCATTAAGGTGGGAAAGTGAAAGACTCCCTAGGCCTCGGAGACCCAAATACCGTTGGGGTCCGAAGAGAACAAGAGTTGACCAAGAGAGGTCGACAGGATTGTCGACGGAGAAGAGCCCGGCACAAGTAAGTGTAAGCCATGCGGTACTCAGCTGGGGTCCCGTGGCCGCCAACCCACGTCCCACTAGATGTGAGCCCCTGGGGGAAGTCTGTAGGAGGCGGCCGAGGCATTGAGTTAGATACCATTCCGGAATTTTCCTGGAACAATGTTTTCGAAATTCCACATTCAACAGGCAAGAGCTGCATTCAAGAAAATGAATAAACTAATGCGCAATAAAGACGTTAATATTACTCTTCGTCTCTGTTTACTGTGGCGTTTAATTTTCTCTATACTGATGTATGGTGCTGAATCTTGGACCCCTACAGAGAAAAACCAGGAGACAACTTCAGGCCTTTGAGATGTTGTGGTACAACAATACTAGAGTAGAGAGCACATAACCAGCCGGTGAGAAAAACTTTCTGCGCACAGTGAGACAGACCCATTCACTGCGACTATCTCTCTCTTTGCCTTCGCTCGTCACTAACTCAGCTGTTCTCTCCTGACATTTGGTAAAGCGTCAGAAAAATTGCAATCATGTAAAGGAAACGACTGGTGATTAAATCATACTTCTGCTTGTCCCAAGCGCATGAAGTGCGCGTATTGTCTGGTGACTACGTCATACTTCTGCTTGCCCCAAGCGCATGAAGTGCGCGTATTGTCTGGTGACTACGTCAAACTCCTGCTTGTCCCAAGCGCATGAAGTGCGCGTATTGTCTGGTGACTACGTCATACTTCTGCTTGCCCCAAGCGCATGAAGTGCGCGTATTGTCTGGTGACTACGTCATACTTCTGCTTGTCCCAAGCGCATGAAGTGCGCGTATTGTCTGGTGACTACGTCATACTTCTGCTTGTCCCAAGCGCATGAAGTGCGCGTATTGTCTGGTGACTACGTCATAATTCTGCTTGTCCCAAGCGCATGAAGTGCGCGTATTGTCTGGTGACTACGCCATGCTTCTGCATGCCCCAAGCGCATGAAGTGCGCGTATTGTCTGGTGACTACGTCATACTTCTGCTTGCCCCAAGCGCATGAAGTGCGCGTATTGTCTGGTGACTACGTCTAACTTCTGCTTGTCCCAAGCGCATGAAGTGCGCGTATTGTCTGGTGACTACGTCATACTTCTGCTTGCCCCAAACGCATGAAGTGCGCGTATTGTCTGGTGACTACGTCATACTTCTGCTTGCCCCAAGCGCATGAAGTGCGCGTATTGTCTGGTGACTACGTCATACTTCTGCTTACCCCAAGCGCATGAAGTGCGCGTATTGTCTGGTGACTACGTCTAACTTCTGCTTGTCCCAAGCGCATGAAGTGCGCGTATTGTCTGGTGACTACGTCATACTTCTGCTTGCCCCAAGCGCATGAAGTGCGCGTATTGTCTGGTGACTACGTCATACTTCTGCTTGCCCCAAGCGCAGCAAGTGCGCGTATTGTCTGGTGACTACGTCATACTTCTGCTTGCCCCAAGCGCATGAAGTGCGCGTATTGTCTGGTGACTACGTCTAACTTCTGCTTGTCCCAAGCGCATGAAGTGCGCGTATTGTCTGGTGACTACGTCATACTTCTGCTTGCCCCAAGCGCATGAGGTGCGCGTATTGACTGGTGACTACGTCAAACTTCTGCATGCCCCAAGCGCATGAAGTGCGCGTATTGTCTGGTGACTACGTCATACTTCTGCATGCCCCAAGCGCATGAAGTGCGCGTATTGTCTGGTGACTACGTCATACTTCTGCTTGCCCCAAGCGCATGAAGTGCGCGTATTGTCTGGTGACTACGTCATACTTCTGCATGCCCCAAGCGCATGAAGTGCGCGAATTGTCTGGTGACTACGTCATACTTCTGCATGCCCCAAGCGCAGCAAGTGCGCGTATAGTCTGGTAACTACGTCATACTTCTGCATGCCCCAAGCGCAGCAAGTGCGCGTATTGTCTGGTAATTACGTCATACTTCTGCTTGCCCCAAGCGCAGCAAGTGGGCGTATTGTCTGGTGACTACGTCATACTCCTGCATGCCCCAAGCGCAGCAAGTGCGCGTATAGTCTGGTAACTACGTCATACTTCTGCTTGCCCCAAGCGCAGCAAGTGCGCGTATTGTCTGGTAAGTACGTCATACTTCTGCTTGCCCCAAGCGCAGCAAGTGCGCGTATTGTCTGGTAACTACGTCATACTCCTGCATGCCCCAAGCGCAGCAAGTGCGCGTATAGTCTGGTAACTACGTCATACTTCTGCATACCCCAAGCGCAGCAAGTGCGCGTATAGTCTGGTGACTACGTCATACTTCTGTGTGTCCCAAGTGCAGCAAGTGCGCGTATTGTCTGGTGACTACTTCATACTTCTGCATGCCCCAAGCGCAGCAAGTGCGCGTATTGTCTGGTGACTACGTCATACTTCTGCATGCCCCAAGCGCATGAAGTGCGCGTATTGTCTGGTGACTACGTCTAACTTCTGCTTGTCCCAAGCGCATGAAGTGCGCGTATTGTCTGGTGACTACGTCATACTTCTGCTTGCCCCAAACGCAGAAAGTGCGCGTATAGTCTGGTGACTACGTCATACTTCTGTTTGCCCCAAGCGCAGCAAGTGCGCGTATAGTCTGGTGACTACGTCATACTTCTGTTTGTCCCAAGCGCAGAAAGTGCGCGTATAGTCTGGTAACTACGTCATACTTCTGTTGGTCCCAAGCGCAGCAAGTGCGCGTATAGTCTGGTGACTACGTCATACTTCTGTTTGTCCCAAGCGCAGCAAGTGCGCGTATAGTCTGGTAACTACGTCATACTTCTGTTTGTCCCAAGCGCAGCAAGTGCGCGTATAGTCTGGTGACTACGTCATACTTCTGCTTGTCCTAAGCGCAGCAAGTGCGCGTATAGTCTGGTGACTACGTCATACTCCTGTTTGTCCCAAGCGCAGCTTGTGTGCGTATTGTCTGGTGACTACGTCATACTTCTGCTTGCCCCAAACGCAGAAAGTGCGCGTATAGTCTGGTAACTACGTCATACTTCTGTTTGTCCCAAGCGCAGCAAGTGCGCGTATAGTCTGGTGACTACGTCATACTTCTGTTTGTCCCAAGCGCAGCAAGTGCGCGTATAGTCTGGTGACTACGTCATACTTCTGTTTGTCCCAAGCGCATCAAGTGCGCGTATTGTCTGGTGACTACGTCATAGTTCTGTTTGTCACAAGCGCAGCAAGTGCGCGTATAGTCTTTTGACTACGTCATAGTTCTGTTTGTCACAAGCGCAGCAAGTGCGCGTATTGTCTGGTGACTACGTCATACTTCTGCTTGTCCTAAGCGCAGCAAGTGCGCGTATAGTCTGGTGACTACGTCATACTCCTGTTTGTCCCAAGCGCAGCTTGTGTGCGTATTGTCTGGTGACTACGTCATACTTCTGCTTGTCCCAAGCGCAGAAAGTGCGCGTATTGTCTGGTGCCTACGTTATACTTCTGCTTGTCCCAAGCGCAGCAAGTGTGCGTATTATCTGGTGACTACGTCATACTTCTGCTTGTCCCAAGCGCATCAAGTGCGCGTATTGTCTGCTGACTACGTCATACTTCTGTTTGTCCCAAGTGCAGCAAGTGCGCATATTGTCTGGTAACTACGTCATACTTCTGTTTGTCCCAAGCGCAGCAAGTGCGCGTATAGTCTGGTGACTACGTCATACTTCTGCTTGTCCCAAGTGCAGCAAGTGCGCGTATTGTCTGATGACTACGTCATACTTCTGCTTGTTCCAAGCGCATGAAGTGCGGGTATAGTCTTTTGACTACGTCATACTTCTGCTTGTCCCAAGTGCAGCAAGTGCGCGTATAGTCTGGTGACTACGTCATACTTCTGCTTGTTCCAAGCGCATGAAGTGCGGGTATTGTCTGGTAACTACGTCATACTTCTGCTTGTTCCAAGCGCAGCAAGTGCGCGTATAGTCTGATGACTACGTCATACTTCTGCATGCCCCAAGCGCAGCAAGTGCGCGTATAGTCTGGTGACTACGTCATACTTCTGCTTGTTCCAAGCGCATGAAGTGCGGGTATAGTCTTTTGACTACGTCATACTTCTGCTTGTCCCAAGTGCAGCAAGTGCGCGTATAGTCTGGTGACTACGTCATACTTCTGTTTGTCCCAAGTGCAGCAAGTGTGCGTATTATCTGGTCACTACGTCATACTTCTGTTTGTCCCAAGTGCAGCAAGTGCGCATATTGTCTGGTAACTACGTCATACTTCTGTTTGTCCCAAGCGCAGCAAGTGCTCGTATTGTCTGGTGACTACGTCATTCTTCTGTTTGTCCCAAGCGCAGCAAGTGCGCGTATAGTCTTTTGACTACGTCATACTTCTGTTTGTCCCAAGCGCAGCAAGTGCGCGTATTGTCTGGTGACTACGTCATACTTCTGCTTGTACCAAGCGCAGCAAGTGCGCATATAGTCTGGTGACTACGTCATACTTCTGTTTGTCCCAAGCGCAGCAAGTGTGCGTATTGTCTGGTGACTACGTCATTCTTCTGTTTGTCCCAAGCGCAGCAAGTGTGCGTATTGTCTGGTGACTACGTCATACTTCTGCTTGTCCCAAGCGCAGAAAGTGCGCGTATTTTCTGGTGCCTACGTTATACTTCTGCTTGTACCAAGCGCAGAAAGTGCGCATATTGTCTGGTAACTACGTCATACTTCTGTTTGTCCCAAGCGCAGCAAGTGCTCGTATTGTCTGGTGACTACGTCATTCTTCTGTTTGTCCCAAGCGCATCAAGTGTGCGTATTGTCTGGTGACTACGTCATACTTCTGCTTGTACCAAGCGCAGCAAGTGCGCATATAGTCTGGTGACTACGTCATACTTCTGCTTTCCCCAAGCGCAGCAAGTGTGCGTATTACCTGGGTGTACGTCACACTTCTGCTTGCCCGAAGTGCAGCAAGTGCGCGTATTGTCTGGTGACTACGTCATTCTTCTGTTTGTCCCAAGCGCAGCAAGTGCGCGTATTGTCTGGTAACTACGTCATACTTCTGCTTGTCGCCAAGCGCAGCAATTGCGCGTATTGTCTGGTAATTACGTCATACTTCTGCTTATCCCAAGCGCACTATGTGCGCGTATAATCTGGTGACTACGCCATACTTCTGCTTGTCCCAAGCGCAGCAAGTGCGCGTATTGTCTGGTGACTACGTCATACTTCTGTTTGTCCCAAGCGCATCAAGTGTGCGTATTGTCTGGTGACTACGTCATACTTCTGCTTATCCCAAGCGCACTAAGTGCGCGTATAATCTGGTGACTACCCCATACTTCTGCTTGTCGCCAAGCGCAGCAAGTGCGCGTATTGTCTGGTAATTACGTCATACTTCTGCTTATCCCAAGCGCACTAAGTGCGCGTATAATCTGGTGACTACGCCATACTTCTGCTTATCCCAAGCGCAGCAAGTGCGCGTATTGTCTGGTAACTACGTCATACTTCTGCTTGTCGTCAAGCGCAGCAAGTGCGCGTATTGTCTGGTAATTACGTCATACTTCTGCTTATCCCAAGCGCACTAAGTGCGCGTATAATCTGGTGACTACGCCATACTTCTGCTTGTCCCAAGCGCAGCAAGTGCGCGTATTGTCTGGTGACTACGTCATACTTCTGTTTGTCCCAAGCGCATCAAGTGTGCGTATTGTCTGGTAATTACGTCATACTTCTGCTTATCCCAAGCGCACTAAGTGCGCGTATAATCTGGTGACTACGCCATACTTCTGCTTGTCCCAAGCGCAGCAAGTGCGCGTATTGTCTGGTGACTACGTCATACTTCTGTTTGTCCCAAGCGCATCAAGTGTGCGTATTGTCTGGTGACTACGTCATACTTCTGCTTATCCCAAGCGCACTAAGTGCGCGTATAATCTGGTGACCACCCCATACTTCTGCTTGTCGCCAAGCGCAGCAAGTGCGCGTATTGTCTGGTAATTACGTCATACTTCTGCTTATCCCAAGCGCACTAAGTGCGCGTATAATCTGGTGACTACGCCATACTTCTGCTTGTCCCAAGCGCAGCAAGTGCGCGTATTGTCTGGTAACTACGTCATACTTCTGCTTGTCGTCAAGCGCAGCAAGTGCGCGTATTGTCTGGTAATTACGTCATACTTCTGCTTATCCCAAGCGCACTAAGTGCGCGTATAATCTGGTGACTACGCCATACTTCTGCTTGTCCCAAGCGCAGCAAGTGCGCGTATTGTCTGGTGACTACGTCATACTTCTGTTTGTCCCAAGCGCATCAAGTGTGCGTATTGTCTGGTAATTACGTCATACTTCTGCTTATCCCAAGCGCACTAAGTGCGCGTATAGTCTGGTGACTACGCCATACTTCTGCTTGTCCCAAGTGCAGCAAGTGCGCGTATTGTCTGGTAATTACGTCATACTTCTGCTTATCCCAAGCGCAGCAAGTGCGCGTATAATCTGGTGACTACGTCATACTTCTGCTTGCCCCAAGCGCATGAAGTGCGCGTATTGTCTGGTGACTACGTCATACTTCTGCTTGCCCCAAGCGCATGAAGTGCGCGTATTGTCTGGTGACTACGTCATACTTCTGCTTGCCCGAAGTGCAGCAAGTGCGCGTATTGTCTGGTGACTACGTCATACTTCTGCTTGTCCCAAGCGCATGAAGTGCGCGTATTGTCTGGTGACTACGTCATACTTCTGCTTGCCCCAAGCGCATGAAGTGCGCGTATTGTCTGGTGACTACGTCATACTTCTGCTTGCCCCAAGCGCATGAAGTGCGCGAATTGTCTGGTGACTACGTCATACTTCTGCTTGCCCCAAGCGCATGAAGTGCGCGTATTGTCTGGTGACTACGTCCAACTTCTGCTTGTCCCAAGCGCATGAAGTGCGCGTATTGTCTGGTGACTACGTCAAACTTCTGCTTGTCCCAAGCGCATGAAGTGCGCGTATTGTCTGGTGACTACGTCATACTTCTGCTTGCCCCAAGCGCATGAAGTGCCCGTATTGTCTGGTGACTACGTCATACTTCTGCATGCCCCAAGCGCAGCAAGTGCGCGTATAGTCTGGTAACTACGTCATACTTCTGCATGCCCCAAGCGCAGCAAGTGCGCGTATTGTCTGGTGACTACGTCAAACTTCTGCATGCCCCAAGCGCATGAAGTGCCCGTATTTTCTGGTGACTACGTCAAACTTCTGCTTGTCCCAAGCGCATGAAGTGCGCGTATTGTCTGGTGACTACGTCATACTTCTGCTTGTCCCAAGCGCATGAAGTGCGGGTATTGTCTGGTGACTACGTCATACTTCTGCATGCCCCAAGCGCAGCAAGTGCCCGTATTGTCTGGTGACTACGCCATACCTCTGCATGCCCCAAGCGCAGCAAGTGCGCGTATAGTCTGGTGACTACGTCATACTTCTGCTTGTCCCAAGCGCATGAAGTGCGCGTATGGTCTGGTGACTACGTCATACTTCTGCTTGTCCCAAGCGCATGAAGTGCTGGTATTGTCTGGTAACTACGTCATACTTCTGCATGCCCCAAGCGCAGCTAGTGCGCGTATTGTCTGGTGACTACGTCATACTTCTGCATGCCCCAAGCGCAGCAAGTGCGCGTATTGTCTGGTGACTACGTCATACTTCTGCTTGCCCCAAGCGCATGAAGTACCCGTATTGTCTGGTAACTACGTCATACTTCTGCTTGCCCCAAGCGCATGAAGTGCGCGTATTATCTGGTGACTACGTCATACTTCTGCTTGTTCCAAGCGCATGAAGTGCGGGTATAGTCTGGTGACTACGTCTACTTCTGCATGCCCCAAGCGCAGCAAGTGCGCGTATTTTCTGGTGACTACGTCATACTTCTGTTTGTCCCAAGTGCAGCAAGTGCGCGTATAGTCTGGTAACTACGTCATACTTCTGCATGCCCCAAGCGCAGCAAGTGCGCGTATTGTCTGGTAACTTCGTCATACTTCTGCATGCCCCAAGCGCAGCAAGTGTGCGTATAGTCTGGTGACTACGTCATACTTCTGCATGCCCCAAGCGCAGCAAGTGCGCGTAATATCGGGTGACTACGTCATACTTCTGTTTGTCCCAAGCGCAGCAAGTGCGCGTAATATCGGGTGACTACGTCATACGTCTGCATGCCCCAAGCGCAGCAAGTGCGCGTAATATCGGGTGACTACGTCATACTTCTGTTTGTCCCAAGCGCAGCAAGTGTGCGTATTATCTGGGGCGTTCGTCATACTTCTGCTTGCCCGAAGTGCAGCAAGTGCGCGTATTGTCTGGTAACTACGTCATACTTCTGCTTGTCCCAAGCGCAGAAAGTGCGCGTATTGTCTGGTGCCTACGTTATACTTCTGCTTGTCCCAAGCGCAGCTAGTGTGCGTATTATCTGGTGACTACGTCATACTTCTGCTTGCCCGAAGTGCAGCAAGTGCGCGTATTGTCTGGTAACTACGTCATACTTCTGCTTGCCCGAAGTGCAGCAAGTGCGCGTATTGTCTGGTGACTACGTCATACTTCTGCTTGCCCGAAGTGCAGCAAGTGCGCGTATTATCTGGTAACTACGTCATACTTCTGCTTGCCCGAAGTGCAGCAAGTGCGCGTATTGTCTGGTGACTACGTCATACTTCTGCTTGCCCGAAGTGCAGCAAGTGTGCGTATTGTCTGGTAACTACGTCATACTTCTGCTTGCCCGAAGTGCAGCAAGTGTGCGTATTGTCTGGTAACTACGTCATGCTTCTGCTTGCCCGAAGTGCAGCAAGTGTGCGTATTGTCTGGTAACTACGTCATACTTCTGCTTGCCCGAAGTGCAGCAAGTGTGCGTATTGTCTGGTAACTACGTCATACTTCTGCTTGCCCGAAGTGCAGCAAGTGCGCGTATTGTCTGGTAACTACGTCATGCTTCTGCTTGCCCGAAGTGCAGCAAGTGCGCGTATTGTCTGGTGACTACGTCATACTTCTGCTTGTCCCAAGCGCAGCAAGTGCGCGTATTGTCTGGTAACTACGTCATACTTCAGCTTGCCCCAAGCGCATGAAGTGCGCGTATTATCTGGTGACTACGTCATACTTCTGTTTGTCCCAAGCGCAGCAAGTGCGCGTATAGTCTGGTGACTACGTCATACTTCTGCTTGTCCCAAGTGCAGCAAGTGCGCGTATAGTCTGGTGACTACGTCATACTTCTGTTTGTTCCAAGCGCATGAAGTGCGGGTATTGTCTGGTAACTACGTCATACTTCTGCTTGTTCCAAGCGCAGCAAGTGCGCGTATAGTCTGATGACTACGTCATACTTCTGCATGCCCCAAGCGCAGCAAGTGCGCGTATAGTCTGGTGACTACGTCATACTTCTGTTTGTCCCAAGCGCAGCAAGTGCGCGTATAGTCTGGTAACTACGTCATACTTCTGTTTGTCCCAAGCGCAGCAAGTGCGCGTATAGTCTGGTGACTACGTCATACTTCTGTTTGTCCCAAGCGCAGCAAGTGCGCGTATAGTCTGGTGACTACGTCATACTTCTGTTTGTCCCAAGCGCATCAAGTGCGCGTATTGTCTGGTGACTACGTCATAGTTCTGTTTGTCACAAGCGCAGCAAGTGCGCGTATAGTCTTTTGACTACGTCATAGTTCTGTTTGTCACAAGCGCAGCAAGTGCGCGTATTGTCTGGTGACTACGTCATACTTCTGCTTGTCCTAAGCGCAGCAAGTGCGCGTATAGTCTGGTGACTACGTCATACTCCTGTTTGTCCCAAGCGCAGCTTGTGTGCGTATTGTCTGGTGACTACGTCATACTTCTGCTTGTCCCAAGCGCAGAAAGTGCGCGTATTGTCTGGTGCCTACGTTATACTTCTGCTTGTCCCAAGCGCAGCAAGTGTGCGTATTATCTGGTGACTACGTCATACTTCTGCTTGTCCCAAGCGCATCAAGTGCGCGTATTGTCTGCTGACTACGTCATACTTCTGTTTGTCCCAAGTGCAGCAAGTGCGCATATTGTCTGGTAACTACGTCATACTTCTGTTTGTCCCAAGCGCAGCAAGTGCGCGTATAGTCTGGTAACTACGTCATACTTCTGTTTGTCCCAAGCGCAGCAAGTGCGCGTATAGTCTGGTGACTACGTCATACTTCTGCTTGTCCCAAGTGCAGCAAGTGCGCGTATTGTCTGATGACTACGTCATACTTCTGCTTGTTCCAAGCGCATGAAGTGCGGGTATAGTCTTTTGACTACGTCATACTTCTGCTTGTCCCAAGTGCAGCAAGTGCGCGTATAGTCTGGTGACTACGTCATACTTCTGCTTGTTCCAAGCGCATGAAGTGCGGGTATTGTCTGGTAACTACGTCATACTTCTGCTTGTTCCAAGCGCAGCAAGTGCGCGTATAGTCTGATGACTACGTCATACTTCTGCATGCCCCAAGCGCAGCAAGTGCGCGTATAGTCTGGTGACTACGTCATACTTCTGCTTGTTCCAAGCGCATGAAGTGCGGGTATAGTCTTTTGACTACGTCATACTTCTGCTTGTCCCAAGTGCAGCAAGTGCGCGTATAGTCTGGTGACTACGTCATACTTCTGTTTGTCCCAAGTGCAGCAAGTGTGCGTATTATCTGGTCACTACGTCATACTTCTGTTTGTCCCAAGTGCAGCAAGTGCGCATATTGTCTGGTAACTACGTCATACTTCTGTTTGTCCCAAGCGCAGCAAGTGCTCGTATTGTCTGGTGACTACGTCATTCTTCTGTTTGTCCCAAGCGCAGCAAGTGCGCGTATAGTCTTTTGACTACGTCATACTTCTGTTTGTCCCAAGCGCAGCAAGTGCGCGTATTGTCTGGTGACTACGTCATACTTCTGCTTGTACCAAGCGCAGCAAGTGCGCATATAGTCTGGTGACTACGTCATACTTCTGTTTGTCCCAAGCGCAGCAAGTGTGCGTATTGTCTGGTGACTACGTCATTCTTCTGTTTGTCCCAAGCGCAGCAAGTGTGCGTATTGTCTGGTGACTACGTCATACTTCTGCTTGTCCCAAGCGCAGAAAGTGCGCGTATTTTCTGGTGCCTACGTTATACTTCTGCTTGTACCAAGCGCAGAAAGTGCGCATATTGTCTGGTAACTACGTCATACTTCTGTTTGTCCCAAGCGCAGCAAGTGCTCGTATTGTCTGGTGACTACGTCATTCTTCTGTTTGTCCCAAGCGCATCAAGTGTGCGTATTGTCTGGTGACTACGTCATACTTCTGCTTGTACCAAGCGCAGCAAGTGCGCATATAGTCTGGTGACTACGTCATACTTCTGCTTTCCCCAAGCGCAGCAAGTGTGCGTATTACCTGGGTGTACGTCACACTTCTGCTTGCCCGAAGTGCAGCAAGTGCGCGTATTGTCTGGTGACTACGTCATTCTTCTGTTTGTCCCAAGCGCAGCAAGTGCGCGTATTGTCTGGTAACTACGTCATACTTCTGCTTGTCGCCAAGCGCAGCAATTGCGCGTATTGTCTGGTAATTACGTCATACTTCTGCTTATCCCAAGCGCACTATGTGCGCGTATAATCTGGTGACTACGCCATACTTCTGCTTGTCCCAAGCGCAGCAAGTGCGCGTATTGTCTGGTGACTACGTCATACTTCTGTTTGTCCCAAGCGCATCAAGTGTGCGTATTGTCTGGTGACTACGTCATACTTCTGCTTATCCCAAGCGCAGTAAGTGCGCGTATAATCTGGTGACTACCCCATACTTCTGATTGTCGCCAAGCGCAGCAAGTGCGCGTATTGTCTGGTAATTACGTCATACTTCTGCTTATCCCAAGCGCACTAAGTGCGCGTATAATCTGGTGACTACGCCATACTTCTGCTTATCCCAAGCGCAGCAAGTGCGCGTATTGTCTGGTAACTACGTCATACTTCTGCTTGTCGTCAAGCGCAGCAAGTGCGCGTATTGTCTGGTAATTACGTCATACTTCTGCTTATCCCAAGCGCACTAAGTGCGCGTATAATCTGGTGACTACGCCATACTTCTGCTTGTCCCAAGCGCAGCAAGTGCGCGTATTGTCTGGTGACTACGTCATACTTCTGTTTGTCCCAAGCGCATCAAGTGTGCGTATTGTCTGGTAATTACGTCATACTTCTGCTTATCCCAAGCGCACTAAGTGCGCGTATAATCTGGTGACTACGCCATACTTCTGCTTGTCCCAAGCGCAGCAAGTGCGCGTATTGTCTGGTGACTACGTCATACTTCTGTTTGTCCCAAGCGCATCAAGTGTGCGTATTGTCTGGTGACTACGTCATACTTCTGCTTATCCCAAGCGCACTAAGTGCGCGTATAATCTGGTGACTACCCCATACTTCTGCTTGTCGCCAAGCGCAGCAAGTGCGCGTATTGTCTGGTAATTACGTCATACTTCTGCTTATCCCAAGCGCACTAAGTGCGCGTATAATCTGGTGACTACGCCATACTTCTGCTTGTCCCAAGCGCAGCAAGTGCGCGTATTGTCTGGTAACTACGTCATACTTCTGCTTGTCGTCAAGCGCAGCAAGTGCGCGTATTGTCTGGTAATTACGTCATACTTCTGCTTATCCCAAGCGCACTAAGTGCGCGTATAATCTGGTGACTACGCCATACTTCTGCTTGTCCCAAGCGCAGCAAGTGCGCGTATTGTCTGGTGACTACGTCATACTTCTGTTTGTCCCAAGCGCATCAAGTGTGCGTATTGTCTGGTAATTACGTCATACTTCTGCTTATCCCAAGCGCACTAAGTGCGCGTATAGTCTGGTGACTACGCCATACTTCTGCTTGTCCCAAGTGCAGCAAGTGCGCGTATTGTCTGGTAATTACGTCATACTTCTGCTTATCCCAAGCGCAGCAAGTGCGCGTATAATCTGGTGACTACGTCATACTTCTGCTTGCCCCAAGCGCATGAAGTGCGCGTATTGTCTGGTGACTACGTCATACTTCTGCTTGCCCCAAGCGCATGAAGTGCGCGTATTGTCTGGTGACTACGTCATACTTCTGCTTGCCCGAAGTGCAGCAAGTGCGCGTATTGTCTGGTGACTACGTCATACTTCTGCTTGTCCCAAGCGCATGAAGTGCGCGTATTGTCTGGTGACTACGTCATACTTCTGCTTGCCCCAAGCGCATGAAGTGCGCGTATTGTCTGGTGACTACGTCATACTTCTGCTTGCCCCAAGCGCATGAAGTGCGCGAATTGTCTGGTGACTACGTCATACTTCTGCTTGCCCCAAGCGCATGAAGTGCGCGTATTGTCTGGTGACTACGTCCAACTTCTGCTTGTCCCAAGCGCATGAAGTGCGCGTATTGTCTGGTGACTACGTCAAACTTCTGCTTGTCCCAAGCGCATGAAGTGCGCGTATTGTCTGGTGACTACGTCATACTTCTGCTTGCCCCAAGCGCATGAAGTGCCCGTATTGTCTGGTGACTACGTCATACTTCTGCATGCCCCAAGCGCAGCAAGTGCGCGTATAGTCTGGTAACTACGTCATACTTCTGCATGCCCCAAGCGCAGCAAGTGCGCGTATTGTCTGGTGACTACGTCAAACTTCTGCATGCCCCAAGCGCATGAAGTGCCCGTATTTTCTGGTGACTACGTCAAACTTCTGCTTGTCCCAAGCGCATGAAGTGCGCGTATTGTCTGGTGACTACGTCATACTTCTGCTTGTCCCAAGCGCATGAAGTGCGGGTATTGTCTGGTGACTACGTCATACTTCTGCATGCCCCAAGCGCAGCAAGTGCCCGTATTGTCTGGTGACTACGCCATACCTCTGCATGCCCCAAGCGCAGCAAGTGCGCGTATAGTCTGGTGACTACGTCATACTTCTGCTTGTCCCAAGCGCATGAAGTGCGCGTATGGTCTGGTGACTACGTCATACTTCTGCTTGTCCCAAGCGCATGAAGTGCTGGTATTGTCTGGTAACTACGTCATACTTCTGCATGCCCCAAGCGCAGCTAGTGCGCGTATTGTCTGGTGACTACGTCATACTTCTGCATGCCCCAAGCGCAGCAAGTGCGCGTATTGTCTGGTGACTACGTCATACTTCTGCTTGCCCCAAGCGCATGAAGTACCCGTATTGTCTGGTAACTACGTCATACTTCTGCTTGCCCCAAGCGCATGAAGGGCGCGTATTATCTGGTGACTACGTCATACTTCTGCTTGTTCCAAGCGCATGAAGTGCGGGTATAGTCTGGTGACTACGTCTACTTCTGCATGCCCCAAGCGCAGCAAGTGCGCGTATTTTCTGGTGACTACGTCATACTTCTGTTTGTCCCAAGTGCAGCAAGTGCGCGTATAGTCTGGTAACTACGTCATACTTCTGCATGCCCCAAGCGCAGCAAGTGCGCGTATTGTCTGGTAACTTCGTCATACTTCTGCATGCCCCAAGCGCAGCAAGTGTGCGTATAGTCTGGTGACTACGTCATACTTCTGCATGCCCCAAGCGCAGCAAGTGCGCGTAATATCGGGTGACTACGTCATACTTCTGTTTGTCCCAAGCGCAGCAAGTGTGCGTATTATCTGGGGCGTTCGTCATACTTCTGCTTGCCCGAAGTGCAGCAAGTGCGCGTATTGTCTGGTAACTACGTCATACTTCTGCTTGTCCCAAGCGCAGAAAGTGCGCGTATTGTCTGGTGCCTACGTTATACTTCTGCTTGTCCCAAGCGCAGCTAGTGTGCGTATTATCTGGTGACTACGTCATACTTCTGCTCGCCCGAAGTGCAGCAAGTGCGCGTATTGTCTGGTAACTACGTCATACTTCTGCTTGCCCGAAGTGCAGCAAGTGCGCGTATTGTCTGGTGACTACGTCATACTTCTGCTTGCCCGAAGTGCAGCAAGTGCGCGTATTATCTGGTAACTACGTCATACTTCTGCTTGCCCGAAGTGCAGCAAGTGCGCGTATTGTCTGGTGACTACGTCATACTTCTGCTTGCCCGAAGTGCAGCAAGTGTGCGTATTGTCTGGTAACTACGTCATACTTCTGCTTGCCCGAAGTGCAGCAAGTGTGCGTATTGTCTGGTAACTACGTCATGCTTCTGCTTGCCCGAAGTGCAGCAAGTGTGCGTATTGTCTGGTAACTACGTCATACTTCTGCTTGCCCGAAGTGCAGCAAGTGTGCGTATTGTCTGGTAACTACGTCATACTTCTGCTTGCCCGAAGTGCAGCAAGTGCGCGTATTGTCTGGTAACTACGTCATGCTTCTGCTTGCCCGAAGTGCAGCAAGTGCGCGTATTGTCTGGTGACTACGTCATACTTCTGCTTGTCCCAAGCGCAGCAAGTGCGCGTATTGTCTGGTAACTACGTCATACTTCAGCTTGCCCCAAGCGCATGAAGTGCGCGTATTATCTGGTGACTACGTCATACTTCTGTTTGTCCCAAGCGCAGCAAGTGCGCGTATAGTCTGGTGACTACGTCATACTTCTGCTTGTCCCAAGTGCAGCAAGTGCGCGTATTGTCTGATGACTACGTCATACTTCTGCTTGTTCCAAGCGCATGAAGTGCGGGTATAGTCTTTTGACTACGTCATACTTCTGCTTGTCCCTAGTGCAGCAAGTGCGCGTATAGTCTGGTGACTACGTCATACTTCTGCTTGTTCCAAGCGCATGAAGTGCGGGTATTGTCTGGTAACTACGTCATACTTCTGCTTGTTCCAAGCGCAGCAAGTGCGCGTATAGTCTGATGACTACGTCATACTTCTGCATGCCCCAAGCGCAGCAAGTGCGCGTATAGTCTGGTGACTACGTCATACTTCTGTTTGTCCCAAGCGCAGCAAGTGCGCGTATAGTCTGGTAACTACGTCATACTTCTGTTTGTCCCAAGCGCAGCAAGTGCGCGTATAGTCTGGTGACTACGTCATACTTCTGTTTGTCCCAAGCGCAGCAAGTGCGCGTATAGTCTGGTGACTACGTCATACTTCTGTTTGTCCCAAGCGCATCAAGTGCGCGTATTGTCTGGTGACTACGTCATAGTTCTGTTTGTCACAAGAGCAGCAAGTGCGCGTATAGTCTTTTGACTACGTCATAGTTCTGTTTGTCACAAGCGCAGCAAGTGCGCGTATTGTCTGGTGACTACGTCATACTTCTGCTTGTCCTAAGCGCAGCAAGTGCGCGTATAGTCTGGTGACTACGTCATACTCCTGTTTGTCCCAAGCGCAGCTTGTGTGCGTATTGTCTGGTGACTACGTCATACTTCTGCTTGTCCCAAGCGCAGAAAGTGCGCGTATTGTCTGGTGCCTACGTTATACTTCTGCTTGTCCCAAGCGCAGCAAGTGTGCGTATTATCTGGTGACTACGTCATACTTCTGCTTGTCCCAAGCGCATCAAGTGCGCGTATTGTCTGCTGACTACGTCATACTTCTGTTTGTCCCAAGTGCAGCAAGTGCGCATATTGTCTGGTAACTACGTCATACTTCTGTTTGTCCCAAGCGCAGCAAGTGCGCGTATAGTCTGGTAACTACGTCATACTTCTGTTTGTCCCAAGCGCAGCAAGTGCGCGTATAGTCTGGTGACTACGTCATACTTCTGCTTGTCCCAAGTGCAGCAAGTGCGCGTATTGTCTGATGACTACGTCATACTTCTGCTTGTTCCAAGCGCATGAAGTGCGGGTATAGTCTTTTGACTACGTCATACTTCTGCTTGTCCAAAGTGCAGCAAGTGCGCGTATAGTCTGGTGACTACGTCATACTTCTGCTTGTTCCAAGCGCATGAAGTGCGGGTATTGTCTGGTAACTACGTCATACTTCTGCTTGTTCCAAGCGCAGCAAGTGCGCGTATAGTCTGATGACTACGTCATACTTCTGCATGCCCCAAGCGCAGCAAGTGCGCGTATAGTCTGGTGACTACGTCATACTTCTGCTTGTTCCAAGCGCATGAAGTGCGGGTATAGTCTTTTGACTACGTCATACTTCTGCTTGTCCCAAGTGCAGCAAGTGCGCGTATAGTCTGGTGACTACGTCATACTTCTGTTTGTCCCAAGTGCAGCAAGTGTGCGTATTATCTGGTCACTACGTCATACTTCTGTTTGTCCCAAGTGCAGCAAGTGCGCATATTGTCTGGTAACTACGTCATACTTCTGTTTGTCCCAAGCGCAGCAAGTGCTCGTATTGTCTGGTGACTACGTCATTCTTCTGTTTGTCCCAAGCGCAGCAAGTGCGCGTATAGTCTTTTGACTACGTCATACTTCTGTTTGTCCCAAGCGCAGCAAGTGCGCGTATTGTCTGGTGACTACGTCATACTTCTGCTTGTACCAAGCGCAGCAAGTGCGCATATAGTCTGGTGACTACGTCATACTTCTGTTTGTCCCAAGCGCAGCAAGTGTGCGTATTGTCTGGTGACTACGTCATTCTTCTGTTTGTCCCAAGCGCAGCAAGTGTGCGTATTGTCTGGTGACTACGTCATACTTCTGCTTGTCCCAAGCGCAGAAAGTGCGCGTATTTTCTGGTGCCTACGTTATACTTCTGCTTGTACCAAGCGCAGAAAGTGCGCATATTGTCTGGTAACTACGTCATACTTCTGTTTGTCCCAAGCGCAGCAAGTGCTCGTATTGTCTGGTGACTACGTCATTCTTCTGTTTGTCCCAAGCGCATCAAGTGTGCGTATTGTCTGGTGACTACGTCATACTTCTGCTTGTACCAAGCGCAGCAAGTGCGCATATAGTCTGGTGACTACGTCATACTTCTGCTTTCCCCAAGCGCAGCAAGTGTGCGTATTACCTGGGTGTACGTCACACTTCTGCTTGCCCGAAGTGCAGCAAGTGCGCGTATTGTCTGGTGACTACGTCATTCTTCTGTTTGTCCCAAGCGCAGCAAGTGCGCGTATTGTCTGGTAACTACGTCATACTTCTGCTTGTCGCCAAGCGCAGCAAGTGCGCGTATTGTCTGGTAATTACGTCATACTTCTGCTTATCCCAAGCGCACTATGTGCGCGTATAATCTGGTGACTACGCCATACTTCTGCTTGTCCCAAGCGCAGCAAGTGCGCGTATTGTCTGGTGACTACGTCATACTTCTGTTTGTCCCAAGCGCATCAAGTGTGCGTATTGTCTGGTGACTACGTCATACTTCTGCTTATCCCAAGCGCACTAAGTGCGCGTATAATCTGGTGACTACCCCATACTTCTGCTTGTCGCCAAGCGCAGCAAGTGCGCGTATTGTCTGGTAATTACGTCATACTTCTGCTTATCCCAAGCGCACTAAGTGCGCGTATAATCTGGTGACTACGCCATACTTCTGCTTGTCCCAAGCGCAGCAAGTGCGCGTATTGTCTGGTAACTACGTCATACTTCTGCATGTCGTCAAGCGCAGCAAGTGCGCGTATTGTCTGGTAATTACGTCATACTTCTGCTTATCCCAAGCGCACTAAGTGCGCGTATAATCTGGTGACTACGCCATACTTCTGCTTGTCCCAAGCGCAGCAAGTGCGCGTATTGTCTGGTGACTACGTCATACTTCTGTTTGTCCCAAGCGCATCAAGTGTGCGTATTGTCTGGTAATTACGTCATACTTCTGCTTATCCCAAGCGCACTAAGTGCGCGTATAATCTGGTGACTACGCCATACTTCTGCTTGTCCCAAGCGCAGCAAGTGCGCGTATTGTCTGGTGACTACGTCATACTTCTGTTTGTCCCAAGCGCATCAAGTGTGCGTATTGTCTGGTGACTACGTCATACTTCTGCTTATCCCAAGCGCACTAAGTGCGCGTATAATCTGGTGACTACCCCATACTTCTGCTTGTCGCCAAGCGCAGCAAGTGCGCGTATTGTCTGGTAATTACGTCATACTTCTGCTTATCCCAAGCGCACTAAGTGCGCGTATAATCTGGTGACTACGCCATACTTCTGCTTGTCCCAAGCGCAGCAAGTGCGCGTATTGTCTGGTAACTACGTCATACTTCTGCTTGTCGTCAAGCGCAGCAAGTGCGCGTATTGTCTGGTAATTACGTCATACTTCTGCTTATCCCAAGCGCACTAAGTGCGCGTATAATCTGGTGACTACGCCATACTTCTGCTTGTCCCAAGCGCAGCAAGTGCGCGTATTTTCTGGTGACTACGTCATACTTCTGTTTGTCCCAAGCGCATCAAGTGTGCGTATTGTCTGGTAATTACGTCATACTTCTGCTTATCCCAAGCGCACTAAGTGCGCGTATAGTCTGGTGACTACGCCATACTTCTGCTTGTCCCAAGTGCAGCAAGTGCGCGTATTGTCTGGTAATTACGTCATACTTCTGCTTATCCCAAGCGCAGCAAGTGCGCGTATAATCTGGTGACTACGTCATACTTCTGCTTGCCCCAAGCGCATGAAGTGCGCGTATTGTCTGGTGACTACGTCATACTTCTGCTTGCCCCAAGCGCATGAAGTGCGCGTATTGTCTGGTGACTACGTCATACTTCTGCTTGCCCGAAGTGCAGCAAGTGCGCGTATTGTCTGGTGACTACGTCATACTTCTGCTTGTCCCAAGCGCATGAAGTGCGCGTATTGTCTGGTGACTACGTCATACTTCTGCTTGCCCCAAGCGCATGAAGTGCGCGTATTGTCTGGTGACTACGTCATACTTCTGCTTGCCCCAAGCGCATGAAGTGCGCGAATTGTCTGGTGACTACGTCATACTTCTGCTTGCCCCAAGCGCATGAAGTGCGCGTATTGTCTGGTGACTACGTCCAACTTCTGCTTGTCCCAAGCGCATGAAGTGCGCGTATTGTCTGGTGACTACGTCAAACTTCTGCTTGTCCCAAGCGCATGAAGTGCGCGTATTGTCTGGTGACTACGTCATACTTCTGCTTGCCCCAAGCGCATGAAGTGCCCGTATTGTCTGGTGACTACGTCATACTTCTGCATGCCCCAAGCGCAGCAAGTGCGCGTATAGTCTGGTAACTACGTCATACTTCTGCATGCCCCAAGCGCAGCAAGTGCGCGTATTGTCTGGTGACTACGTCAAACTTCTGCATGCCCCAAGCGCATGAAGTGCCCGTATTTTCTGGTGACTACGTCAAACTTCTGCTTGTCCCAAGCGCATGAAGTGCGCGTATTGTCTGGTGACTACGTCATACTTCTGCTTGTCCCAAGCGCATGAAGTGCGGGTATTGTCTGGTGACTACGTCATACTTCTGCATGCCCCAAGCGCAGCAAGTGCCCGTATTGTCTGGTGACTACGCCATACCTCTGCATGCCCCAAGCGCAGCAAGTGCGCGTATAGTCTGGTGACTACGTCATACTTCTGCTTGTCCCAAGCGCATGAAGTGCGCGTATGGTCTGGTGACTACGTCATACTTCTGCTTGTCCCAAGCGCATGAAGTGCTGGTATTGTCTGGTAACTACGTCATACTTCTGCATGCCCCAAGCGCAGCTAGTGCGCGTATTGTCTGGTGACTACGTCATACTTCTGCATGCCCCAAGCGCAGCAAGTGCGCGTATTGTCTGGTGACTACGTCATACTTCTGCTTGCCCCAAGCGCATGAAGTACCCGTATTGTCTGGTAACTACGTCATACTTCTGCTTGCCCCAAGCGCATGAAGTGCGCGTATTATCTGGTGACTACGTCATACTTCTGCTTGTTCCAAGCGCATGAAGTGCGGGTATAGTCTGGTGACTACGTCTACTTCTGCATGCCCCAAGCGCAGCAAGTGCGCGTATTTTCTGGTGACTACGTCATACTTCTGTTTGTCCCAAGTGCAGCAAGTGCGCGTATAGTCTGGTAACTACGTCATACTTCTGCATGCCCCAAGCGCAGCAAGTGCGCGTATTGTCTGGTAACTTCGTCATACTTCTGCATGCCCCAAGCGCAGCAAGTGTGCGTATAGTCTGGTGACTACGTCATACTTCTGCATGCCCCAAGCGCAGCAAGTGCGCGTAATATCGGGTGACTACGTCATACTTCTGTTTGTCCCAAGCGCAGCAAGTGCGCGTAATATCGGGTGACTACGTCATACGTCTTTATGCCCCAAGCGCAGCAAGTGCGCGTAATATCGGGTGACTACGTCATACTTCTGTTTGTCCCAAGCGCAGCAAGTGTGCGTATTATCTGGGGCGTTCGTCATACTTCTGCTTGCCCGAAGTGCAGCAAGTGCGCGTATTGTCTGGTAACTACGTCATACTTCTGCTTGTCCCAAGCGCAGAAAGTGCGCGTATTGTCTGGTGCCTACGTTATACTTCTGCTTGTCCCAAGCGCAGCTAGTGTGCGTATTATCTGGTGACTACGTCATACTTCTGCTTGCCCGAAGTGCAGCAAGTGCGCGTATTGTCTGGTAACTACGTCATACTTCTGCTTGCCCGAAGTGCAGCAAGTGCGCGTATTGTCTGGTGACTACGTCATACTTCTGCTTGCCCGAAGTGCAGCAAGTGCGCGTATTATCTGGTAACTACGTCATACTTCTGCTTGCCCGAAGTGCAGCAAGTGCGCGTATTGTCTGGTGACTACGTCATACTTCTGCTTGCCCGAAGTGCAGCAAGTGTGCGTATTGTCTGGTAACTACGTCATACTTCTGCTTGCCCGAAGTGCAGCAAGTGTGCGTATTGTCTGGTAACTACGTCATGCTTCTGCTTGCCCGAAGTGCAGCAAGTGTGCGTATTGTCTGGTAACTACGTCATACTTCTGCTTGCCCGAAGTGCAGCAAGTGTGCGTATTGTCTGGTAACTACGTCATACTTCTGCTTGCCCGAAGTGCAGCAAGTGCGCGTATTGTCTGGTAACTACGTCATGCTTCTGCTTGCCCGAGGTGCAGCAAGTGCGCGTATTGTCTGGTGACTACGTCATACTTCTGCTTGTCCCAAGCGCAGCAAGTGCGCGTATTGTCTGGTAACTACGTCATACTTCAGCTTGCCCCAAGCGCATGAAGTGCGCGTATTATCTGGTGACTACGTCATACTTCTGCTTTTCCCAAGCGCAGCAAGTGCGCGTATTATCTGGTGACTACGTCGTACTTCTGCTTGTCCCAAGCGCAGCAAGTGCGCGTATTGTCTGGTGACTACGTCATACTTCTGCTTGTCCCAAGCGCAGCAAGTGCGCGTATTGTCTGGTAACTACGTCATACTTCAGCTTGCCCCAAGCGCATGAAGTGCGCGTATTATCTGGTGACTACGTCATACTTCTGCTTGTCCCAAGCGCAGCAAGTGCGCGTATTATCTGGTGACTACGTCGTACTTCTGCTTGCCCGAAGTGCAGCAAGTGCGCGTATTGTCTGGTGACTACGTCATACTTCTGCTTGTCCCAAGCGCAGGAAGTGCGCGTATTGTCTGGTAACTACGTCATACTTCAGCTTGCCCCAAGCGCATGAAGTGCGCGTATTATCTGGTGACTACGTCATACTTCTGCTTGTCCCAAGCGCAGAAAGTGCGCGTATTGTCTGGTGCCTACGTTATACTTCTGCTTGTCCCAAGCGCAGCTAGTGTGCGTATTATCTGGTGACTACGTCATACTTCTGCTTGCCCGAAGTGCAGCAAGTGCGCGTATTGTCTGGTAACTACGTCATATTTCTGCTTGCCCGAAGTGCAGCAAGTGCGCGTATTGTCTGGTGACTACGTCATACTTCTGCTTGCCCGAAGTGCAGCAAGTGCGCGTATAATCTGGTAACTACGTCATACTTCTGCTTGCCCGAAGTGCAGCAAGAGCGCGTATTGTCTGGTGACTACCTCATACTTCTGCTTGCCCGAAGTGCAGCAAGTGTGCGTATTGTCTGGTAACTACGTCATACTTCTGCTTGCCCGAAGTGCAGCAAGTGTGCGTATTGTCTGGTAACTACGTCATGCTTCTGCTTGCCCGAAGTGCAGCAAGTGTGCGTATTGTCTGGTAACTACGTCATACTTCTGCTTGCCCGAAGTGCAGCAAGTGTGCGTATTGTCTGGTAACTACGTCATACTTCTGCTTGCCCGAAGTGCAGCAAGTGCGCGTATTGTCTGGTAACTACGTCATGCTTCTGCTTGCCCGAAGTGCAGCAAGTGCGCGTATTGTCTGGTGACTACGTCATACTTCTGCTTGTCCCAAGCGCAGCAAGTGCGCGTATTGTCTGGTAACTACGTCATACTTCAGCTTGCCCCAAGCGCATGAAGTGCGCGTATTATCTGGTGACTACGTCATACTTCTGCTTGTCCCAAGCGCAGCAAGTGCGCGTATTATCTGGTGACTACGTCGTACTTCTGCTTGTCCCAAGCGCAGCAAGTGCGCGTATTGTCTGGTGACTACGTCATACTTCTGCTTGTCCCAAGCGCAGCAAGTGCGCGTATTGTCTGGTAACTACGTCATACTTCAGCTTGCCCCAAGCGCATGAAGTGCGCGTATTATCTGGTGACTACGTCATACTTCTGCTTGTCCCAAGCGCAGCAAGTGCGCGTATTGTCTGGTGACTACGTCATACTTCTGCTTGTCCCAAGCGCAGCAAGTGCGCGTATTGTCTGGTGACTACGTCATACTTCAGCTTGCCCCAAGCGCATGAAGTGCGCGTATTATCTGGTGACTACGTCATACTTCTGCTTGTCCCAAGCGCATGAAGTGCGCGTATTGTCTGGTGACTACGTCATACTTCTGCTTGCCCCAAGCGCATGAAGTGCGCGTATTGTCTGGTGACTACGTCAAACTCCTGCTTGTCCCAAGCGCATGAAGTGCGCGTATTGTCTGGTGACTACGTCATACTTCTGCTTGCCCCAAGCGCATGAAGTGCGCGTATTGTCTGGTGACTACGTCATACTTCTGCTTGTCCCAAGCGCATGAAGTGCGCGTATTGTCTGGTGACTACGTCATACTTCTGCTTGTCCCAAGCGCATGAAGTGCGCGTATTGTCTGGTGACTACGTCATAATTCTGCTTGTCCCAAGCGCATGAAGTGCGCGTATTGTCTGGTGACTACGCCATGCTTCTGCATGCCCCAAGCGCATGAAGTGCGCGTATTGTCTGGTGACTACGTCATACTTCTGCTTGCCCCAAGCGCATGAAGTGCGCGTATTGTCTGGTGACTACGTCTAACTTCTGCTTGTCCCAAGCGCATGAAGTGCGCGTATTGTCTGGTGACTACGTCATACTTCTGCTTGCCCCAAACGCATGAAGTGCGCGTATTGTCTGGTGACTACGTCATACTTCTGCTTGCCCCAAGCGCATGAAGTGCGCGTATTGTCTGGTGACTACGTCATACTTCTGCTTGTCCCAAGCGCATGAAGTGCGCGTATTGTCTGGTGACTACGTCATAATTCTGCTTGTCCCAAGCGCATGAAGTGCGCGTATTGTCTGGTGACTACGCCATGCTTCTGCATGCCCCAAGCGCATGAAGTGCGCGTATTGTCTGGTGACTACGTCATACTTCTGCTTGCCCCAAGCGCATGAAGTGCGCGTATTGTCTGGTGACTACGTCTAACTTCTGCTTGTCCCAAGCGCATGAAGTGCGCGTATTGTCTGGTGACTACGTCATACTTCTGCTTGCCCCAAACGCATGAAGTGCGCGTATTGTCTGGTGACTACGTCATACTTCTGCTTGCCCCAAGCGCATGAAGTGCGCGTATTGTCTGGTGACTACGTCATACTTCTGCTTACCCCAAGCGCATGAAGTGCGCGTATTGTCTGGTGACTACGTCTAACTTCTGCTTGTCCCAAGCGCATGAAGTGCGCGTATTGTCTGGTGACTACGTCATACTTCTGCTTGCCCCAAGCGCATGAAGTGCGCGTATTGTCTGGTGACTACGTCATACTTCTGCTTGCCCCAAGCGCAGCAAGTGCGCGTATTGTCTGGTGACTACGTCATACTTCTGCTTGCCCCAAGCGCATGAAGTGCGCGTATTGTCTGGTGACTACGTCTAACTTCTGCTTGTCCCAAGCGCATGAAGTGCGCGTATTGTCTGGTGACTACGTCATACTTCTGCTTGCCCCAAGCGCATGAGGTGCGCGTATTGACTGGTGACTACGTCAAACTTCTGCATGCCCCAAGCGCATGAAGTGCGCGTATTGTCTGGTGACTACGTCATACTTCTGCATGCCCCAAGCGCATGAAGTGCGCGTATTGTCTGGTGACTACGTCATACTTCTGCTTGCCCCAAGCGCATGAAGTGCGCGTATTGTCTGGTGACTACGTCATACTTCTGCATGCCCCAAGCGCATGAAGTGCGCGAATTGTCTGGTGACTACGTCATACTTCTGCATGCCCCAAGCGCAGCAAGTGCGCGTATAGTCTGGTAACTACGTCATACTTCTGCATGCCCCAAGCGCAGCAAGTGCGCGTATTGTCTGGTAATTACGTCATACTTCTGCTTGCCCCAAGCGCAGCAAGTGGGCGTATTGTCTGGTGACTACGTCATACTCCTGCATGCCCCAAGCGCAGCAAGTGCGCGTATAGTCTGGTAACTACGTCATACTTCTGCTTGCCCCAAGCGCAGCAAGTGCGCTTATTGTCTGGTAAGTACGTCATACTTCTGCTTGCCCCAAGCGCAGCAAGTGCGCGTATTGTCTGGTAACTACGTCATACTCCTGCATGCCCCAAGCGCAGCAAGTGCGCGTATAGTCTGGTAACTACGTCATACTTCTGCATACCCCAAGCGCAGCAATTGCGCGTATTATCTGGTGACTACGTCATACTTCTGCTTGTCCCAAGCGCAGAAAGTGCGCGTATTGTCTGGTGCCTACGTTATACTTCTGCTTGTCCCAAGCGCAGCTAGTGTGCGTATTATCTGGTGACTACGTCATACTTCTGCTTGCCCGAAGTGCAGCAAGTGCGCGTATTGTCTGGTAACTACGTCATATTTCTGCTTGCCCGAAGTGCAGCAAGTGCGCGTATTGTCTGGTGACTACGTCATACTTCTGCTTGCCCGAAGTGCAGCAAGTGCGCGTATAATCTGGTAACTACGTCATACTTCTGCTTGCCCGAAGTGCAGCAAGAGCGCGTATTGTCTGGTGACTACCTCATACTTCTGCTTGCCCGAAGTGCAGCAAGTGTGCGTATTGTCTGGTAACTACGTCATACTTCTGCTTGCCCGAAGTGCAGCAAGTGTGCGTATTGTCTGGTAACTACGTTATGCTTCTGCTTGCCCGAAGTGCAGCAAGTGTGCGTATTGTCTGGTAACTACGTCATACTTCTGCTTGCCCGAAGTGCAGCAAGTGTGCGTATTGTCTGGTAACTACGTCATACTTCTGCTTGCCCGAAGTGCAGCAAGTGCGCGTATTGTCTGGTAACTACGTCATGCTTCTGCTTGCCCGAAGTGCAGCAAGTGCGCGTATTGTCTGGTGACTACGTCATACTTCTGCTTGTCCCAAGCGCAGCAAGTGCGCGTATTGTCTGGTAACTACGTCATACTTCAGCTTGCCCCAAGCGCATGAAGTGCGCGTATTATCTGGTGACTACGTCATACTTCTGCTTGTCCCAAGCGCAGCAAGTGCGCGTATTATCTGGTGACTACGTCGTACTTCTGCTTGTCCCAAGCGCAGCAAGTGCGCGTATTGTCTGGTGACTACGTCATACTTCTGCTTGTCCCAAGCGCAGCAAGTGCGCGTATTGTCTGGTAACTACGTCATACTTCAGCTTGCCCCAAGCGCATGAAGTGCGCGTATTATCTGGTGACTACGTCATACTTCTGCTTGTCCCAAGCGCAGCAAGTGCGCGTATTGTCTGGTGACTACGTCATACTTCTGCTTGTCCCAAGCGCAGCAAGTGCGCGTATTGTCTGGTGACTACGTCATACTTCAGCTTGCCCCAAGCGCATGAAGTGCGCGTATTATCTGGTGACTACGTCATACTTCTGCTTGTCCCAAGCGCATGAAGTGCGCGTATTGTCTGGTGACTACGTCATACTTCTGCTTGCCCCAAGCGCATGAAGTGCGCGTATTGTCTGGTGACTACGTCAAACTCCTGCTTGTCCCAAGCGCATGAAGTGCGCGTATTGTCTGGTGACTACGTCATACTTCTGCTTGCCCCAAGCGCATGAAGTGCGCGTATTGTCTGGTGACTACGTCATACTTCTGCTTGTCCCAAGCGCATGAAGTGCGCGTATTGTCTGGTGACTACGTCATACTTCTGCTTGTCCCAAGCGCATGAAGTGCGCGTATTGTCTGGTGACTACGTCATAATTCTGCTTGTCCCAAGCGCATGAAGTGCGCGTATTGTCTGGTGACTACGCCATGCTTCTGCATGCCCCAAGCGCATGAAGTGCGCGTATTGTCTGGTGACTACGTCTAACTTCTGCTTGTCCCAAGCGCATGAAGTGCGCGTATTGTCTGGTGACTACGTCATACTTCTGCTTGCCCCAAGCGCATGAAGTGCGCGTATTGTCTGGTGACTACGTCATACTTCTGCTTGCCCCAAGCGCAGCAAGTGCGCGTATTGTCTGGTGACTACGTCATACTTCTGCTTGCCCCAAGCGCATGAAGTGCGCGTATTGTCTGGTGACTACGTCTAACTTCTGCTTGTCCCAAGCGCATGAAGTGCGCGTATTGTCTGGTGACTACGTCATACTTCTGCTTGCCCCAAGCGCATGAGGTGCGCGTATTGACTGGTGACTACGTCAAACTTCTGCATGCCCCAAGCGCATGAAGTGCGCGTATTGTCTGGTGACTACGTCATACTTCTGCATGCCCCAAGCGCATGAAGTGCGCGTATTGTCTGGTGACTACGTCATACTTCTGCTTGCCCCAAGCGCATGAAGTGCGCGTATTGTCTGGTGACTACGTCATACTTCTGCATGCCCCAAGCGCATGAAGTGCGCGAATTGTCTGGTGACTACGTCATACTTCTGCATGCCCCAAGCGCAGCAAGTGCGCGTATAGTCTGGTAACTACGTCATACTTCTGCATGCCCCAAGCGCAGCAAGTGCGCGTATTGTCTGGTAATTACGTCATACTTCTGCTTGCCCCAAGCGCAGCAAGTGGGCGTATTGTCTGGTGACTACGTCATACTCCTGCATGCCCCAAGCGCAGCAAGTGCGCGTATAGTCTGGTAACTACGTCATACTTCTGCTTGCCCCAAGCGCAGCAAGTGCGCTTATTGTCTGGTAAGTACGTCATACTTCTGCTTGCCCCAAGCGCAGCAAGTGCGCGTATTGTCTGGTAACTACGTCATACTCCTGCATGCCCCAAGCGCAGCAAGTGCGCGTATAGTCTGGTAACTACGTCATACTTCTGCATACCCCAAGCGCAGCAAGTGCGCGTATAGTCTGGTGACTACGTCATACTTCTGTGTGTCCCAAGTGCAGCAAGTGCGCGTATTGTCTGGTGACTACTTCATACTTCTGCATGCCCCAAGCGCAGCAAGTGCGCGTATTGTCTGGTGACTACGTCATACTTCTGCATGCCCCAAGCGCATGAAGTGCGCGTATTGTCTGGTGACTACGTCTAACTTCTGCTTGTCCCAAGCGCATGAAGTGCGCGTATTGTCTGGTGACTACGTCATACTTCTGCTTGCCCCAAACGCAGAAAGTGCGCGTATAGTCTGGTGACTACGTCATACTTCTGTTTGCCCCAAGCGCAGCAAGTGCGCGTATAGTCTGGTGACTACGTCATACTTCTGTTTGTCCCAAGCGCAGAAAGTGCGCGTATAGTCTGGTAACTACGTCATACTTCTGTTTGTCCCAAGCGCAGCAAGTGCGCGTATAGTCTGGTGACTACGTCATACTTCTGTTTGTCCCAAGCGCAGCAAGTGCGCGTATAGTCTGGTAACTACGTCATACTTCTGTTTGTCCCAAGCGCAGCAAGTGCGCGTATAGTCTGGTGACTACGTCATACTTCTGTTTGTCCCAAGCGCAGCAAGTGCGCGTATAGTCTGGTGACTACGTCATACTTCTGTTTGTCCCAAGCGCATCAAGTGCGCGTATTGTCTGGTGACTACGTCATAGTTCTGTTTGTCACAAGCGCAGCAAGTGCGCGTATAGTCTTTTGACTACGTCATAGTTCTGTTTGTCACAAGCGCAGCAAGTGCGCGTATTGTCTGGTGACTACGTCATACTTCTGCTTGTCCTAAGCGCAGCAAGTGCGCGTATAGTCTGGTGACTACGTCATACTCCTGTTTGTCCCAAGCGCAGCTTGTGTGCGTATTGTCTGGTGACTACGTCATACTTCTGCTTGTCCCAAGCGCAGAAAGTGCGCGTATTGTCTGGTGCCTACGTTATACTTCTGCTTGTCCCAAGCGCAGCAAGTGTGCGTATTATCTGGTGACTACGTCATACTTCTGCTTGTCCCAAGCGCATCAAGTGCGCGTATTGTCTGCTGACTACGTCATACTTCTGTTTGTCCCAAGTGCAGCAAGTGCGCATATTGTCTGGTAACTACGTCATACTTCTGTTTGTCCCAAGCGCAGCAAGTGCGCGTATAGTCTGGTAACTACGTCATACTTCTGTTTGTCCCAAGCGCAGCAAGTGCTCGTATAGTCTGGTGACTACGTCATACTTCTGCTTGTCCCAAGTGCAGCAAGTGCGCGTATTGTCTGATGACTACGTCATACTTCTGCTTGTTCCAAGCGCATGAAGTGCGGGTATAGTCTTTTGACTACGTCATACTTCTGCTTGTCCCAAGTGCAGCAAGTGCGCGTATAGTCTGGTGACTACGTCATACTTCTGCTTGTTCCAAGCGCATGAAGTGCGGGTATTGTCTGGTAACTACGTCATACTTCTGCTTGTTCCAAGCGCAGCAAGTGCGCGTATAGTCTGATGACTACGTCATACTTCTGCATGCCCCAAGCGCAGCAAGTGCGCGTATAGTCTGGTGACTACGTCATACTTCTGCTTGTTCCAAGCGCATGAAGTGCGGGTATAGTCTTTTGACTACGTCATACTTCTGCTTGTCCCAAGTGCAGCAAGTGCGCGTATAGTCTGGTGACTACGTCATACTTCTGTTTGTCCCAAGTGCAGCAAGTGTGCGTATTATCTGGTCACTACGTCATACTTCTGTTTGTCCCAAGTGCAGCAAGTGCGCATATTGTCTGGTAACTACGTCATACTTCTGTTTGTCCCAAGCGCAGCAAGTGCTCGTATTGTCTGGTGACTACGTCATTCTTCTGTTTGTCCCAAGCGCAGCAAGTGCGCGTATAGTCTTTTGACTACGTCATACTTCTGTTTGTCCCAAGCGCAGCAAGTGCGCGTATTGTCTGGTGACTACGTCATACTTCTGCTTGTACCAAGCGCAGCAAGTGCGCATATAGTCTGGTGACTACGTCATACTTCTGTTTGTCCCAAGCGCAGCAAGTGTGCGTATTGTCTGGTGACTACGTCATTCTTCTGTTTGTCCCAAGCGCAGCAAGTGTGCGTATTGTCTGGTGACTACGTCATACTTCTGCTTGTCCCAAGCGCAGAAAGTGCGCGTATTTTCTGGTGCCTACGTTATACTTCTGCTTGTACCAAGCGCAGAAAGTGCGCATATTGTCTGGTAACTACGTCATACTTCTGTTTGTCCCAAGCGCAGCAAGTGCTCGTATTGTCTGGTGACTACGTCATTCTTCTGTTTGTCCCAAGCGCATCAAGTGTGCGTATTGTCTGGTGACTACGTCATACTTCTGCTTGTACCAAGCGCAGCAAGTGCGCATATAGTCTGGTGACTACGTCATACTTCTGCTTTCCCCAAGCGCAGCAAGTGTGCGTATTACCTGGGTGTACGTCACACTTCTGCTTGCCCGAAGTGCAGCAAGTGCGCGTATTGTCTGGTGACTACGTCATTCTTCTGTTTGTCCCAAGCGCAGCAAGTGCGCGTATTGTCTGGTAACTACGTCATACTTCTGCTTGTCGCCAAGCGCAGCAAGTGCGCGTATTGTCTGGTAATTACGTCATACTTCTGCTTATCCCAAGCGCACTATGTGCGCGTATAATCTGGTGACTGCGCCATACTTCTGCTTGTCCCAAGCGCAGCAAGTGCGCGTATTGTCTGGTGACTACGTCATACTTCTGTTTGTCCCAAGCGCATCAAGTGTGCGTATTGTCTGGTGACTACGTCATACTTCTGCTTATCCCAAGCGCACTAAGTGCGCGTATAATCTGGTGACTACCCCATACTTCTGCTTGTCGCCAAGCGCAGCAAGTGCGCGTATTGTCTGGTAATTACGTCATACTTCTGCTTATCCCAAGCGCACTAAGTGCGCGTATAATCTGGTGACTACGCCATACTTCTGCTTATCCCAAGCGCAGCAAGTGCGCGTATTGTCTGGTAACTACGTCATACTTCTGCTTGTCGTCAAGCGCAGCAAGTGCGCGTATTGTCTGGTAATTACGTCATACTTCTGCTTATCCCAAGCGCACTAAGTGCGCGTATAATCTGGTGACTACGCCATACTTCTGCTTGTCCCCAGCGCAGCAAGTGCGCGTATTGTCTGGTGACTACGTCATACTTCTGTTTGTCCCAAGCGCATCAAGTGTGCGTATTGTCTGGTAATTACGTCATACTTCTGCTTATCCCAAGCGCACTAAGTGCGCGTATAATCTGGTGACTACGCCATACTTCTGCTTGTCCCAAGCGCAGCAAGTGCGCGTATTGTCTGGTGACTACGTCATACTTCTGTTTGTCCCAAGCGCATCAAGTGTGCGTATTGTCTGGTGACTACGTCATACTTCTGCTTATCCCAAGCGCACTAAGTGCGCGTATAATCTGGTGACTACCCCATACTTCTGCTTGTCGCCAAGCGCAGCAAGTGCGCGTATTGTCTGGTAATTACGTCATACTTCTGCTTATCCCAAGCGCACTAAGTGCGCGTATAATCTGGTGACTACGCCATACTTCTGCTTGTCCCAAGCGCAGCAAGTGCGCGTATTGTCTGGTAACTACGTCATACTTCTGCTTGTCGTCAAGCGCAGCAAGTGCGCGTATTGTCTGGTAATTACGTCATACTTCTGCTTATCCCAAGCGCACTAAGTGCGCGTATAATCTGGTGACTACGCCATACTTCTGCTTGTCCCAAGCGCAGCAAGTGCGCGTATTGTCTGGTGACTACGTCATACTTCTGTTTGTCCCAAGCGCATCAAGTGTGCGTATTGTCTGGTAATTACGTCATACTTCTGCTTATCCCAAGCGCACTAAGTGCGCGTATAGTCTGGTGACTACGCCATACTTCTGCTTGTCCCAAGTGCAGCAAGTGCGCGTATTGTCTGGTAATTACGTCATACTTCTGCTTATCCCAAGCGCAGCAAGTGCGCGTATAATCTGGTGACTACGTCATACTTCTGCTTGCCCCAAGCGCATGAAGTGCGCGTATTGTCTGGTGACTACGTCATACTTCTGCTTGCCCCAAGCGCATGAAGTGCGCGTATTGTCTGGTGACTACGTCATACTTCTGCTTGCCCGAAGTGCAGCAAGTGCGCGTATTGTCTGGTGACTACGTCATACTTCTGCTTGTCCCAAGCGCATGAAGTGCGCGTATTGTCTGGTGACTACGTCATACTTCTGCTTGCCCCAAGCGCATGAAGTGCGCGTATTGTCTGGTGACTACGTCATACTTCTGCTTGCCCCAAGCGCATGAAGTGCGCGAATTGTCTGGTGACTACGTCATACTTCTGCTTGCCCCAAGCGCATGAAGTGCGCGTATTGTCTGGTGACTACGTCCAACTTCTGCTTGTCCCAAGCGCATGAAGTGCGCGTATTGTCTGGTGACTACGTCAAACTTCTGCTTGTCCCAAGCGCATGAAGTGCGCGTATTGTCTGGTGACTACGTCATACTTCTGCTTGCCCCAAGCGCATGAAGTGCCCGTATTGTCTGGTGACTACGTCATACTTCTGCATGCCCCAAGCGCAGCAAGTGCGCGTATAGTCTGGTAACTACGTCATAATTCTGCATGCCCCAAGCGCAGCAAGTGCGCGTATTGTCTGGTGACTACGTCAAACTTCTGCATGCCCCAAGCGCATGAAGTGCCCGTATTTTCTGGTGACTACGTCAAACTTCTGCTTGTCCCAAGCGCATGAAGTGCGCGTATTGTCTGGTGACTACGTCATACTTCTGCTTGTCCCAAGCGCATGAAGTGCGGGTATTGTCTGGTGACTACGTCATACTTCTGCATGCCCCAAGCGCAGCAAGTGCCCGTATTGTCTGGTGACTACGCCATACCTCTGCATGCCCCAAGCGCAGCAAGTGCGCGTATAGTCTGGTGACTACGTCATACTTCTGCTTGTCCCAAGCGCATGAAGTGCGCGTATGGTCTGGTGACTACGTCATACTTCTGCTTGTCCCAAGCGCATGAAGTGCTGGTATTGTCTGGTAACTACGTCATACTTCTGCATGCCCCAAGCGCAGCTAGTGCGCGTATTGTCTGGTGACTACGTCATACTTCTGCATGCCCCAAGCGCAGCAAGTGCGCGTATTGTCTGGTGACTACGTCATACTTCTGCTTGCCCCAAGCGCATGAAGTACCCGTATTGTCTGGTAACTACGTCATACTTCTGCTTGCCCCAAGCGCATGAAGTGCGCGTATTATCTGGTGACTACGTCATACTTCTGCTTGTTCCAAGCGCATGAAGTGCGGGTATAGTCTGGTGACTACGTCTACTTCTGCATGCCCCAAGCGCAGCAAGTGCGCGTATTTTCTGGTGACTACGTCATACTTCTGTTTGTCCCAAGTGCAGCAAGTGCGCGTATAGTCTGGTAACTACGTCATACTTCTGCATGCCCCAAGCGCAGCAAGTGCGCGTATTGTCTGGTAACTTCGTCATACTTCTGCATGCCCCAAGCGCAGCAAGTGTGCGTATAGTCTGGTGATACGTCATACTTCTGCATGCCCCAAGCGCAGCAAGTGCGCGTAATATCGGGTGACTACGTCATACTTCTGTTTGTCCCAAGCGCAGCAAGTGCGCGTAATATCGGGTGACTACGTCATACGTCTGCATGCCCCAAGCGCAGCAAGTGCGCGTAATATCGGGTGACTACGTCATACTTCTGTTTGTCCCAAGCGCAGCAAGTGTGCGTATTATCTGGGGCGTTCGTCATACTTCTGCTTGCCCGAAGTGCAGCAAGTGCGCGTATTGTCTGGTAACTACGTCATACTTCTGCTTGTCCCAAGCGCAGAAAGTGCGCGTATTGTCTGGTGCCTACGTTATACTTCTGCTTGTCCCAAGCGCAGCTAGTGTGCGTATTATCTGGTGACTACGTCATACTTCTGCTTGCCCGAAGTGCAGCAAGTGCGCGTATTGTCTGGTAACTACGTCATACTTCTGCTTGTCGCCAAGCGCAGCAAGTGCGCGTATTGTCTGGTAATTACGTCATACTTCTGCTTATCCCAAGCGCACTATGTGCGCGTATAATCTGGTGACTGCGCCATACTTCTGCTTGTCCCAAGCGCAGCAAGTGCGCGTATTGTCTGGTGACTACGTCATACTTCTGTTTGTCCCAAGCGCATCAAGTGTGCGTATTGTCTGGTGACTACGTCATACTTCTGCTTATCCCAAGCGCACTAAGTGCGCGTATAATCTGGTGACTACCCCATACTTCTGCTTGTCGCCAAGCGCAGCAAGTGCGCGTATTGTCTGGTAATTACGTCATACTTCTGCTTATCCCAAGCGCACTAAGTGCGCGTATAATCTGGTGACTACGCCATACTTCTGCTTATCCCAAGCGCAGCAAGTGCGCGTATTGTCTGGTAACTACGTCATACTTCTGCTTGTCGTCAAGCGCAGCAAGTGCGCGTATTGTCTGGTAATTACGTCATACTTCTGCTTATCCCAAGCGCACTAAGTGCGCGTATAATCTGGTGACTACGCCATACTTCTGCTTGTCCCCAGCGCAGCAAGTGCGCGTATTGTCTGGTGACTACGTCATACTTCTGTTTGTCCCAAGCGCATCAAGTGTGCGTATTGTCTGGTAATTACGTCATACTTCTGCTTATCCCAAGCGCACTAAGTGCGCGTATAATCTGGTGACTACGCCATACTTCTGCTTGTCCCAAGCGCAGCAAGTGCGCGTATTGTCTGGTGACTACGTCATACTTCTGTTTGTCCCAAGCGCATCAAGTGTGCGTATTGTCTGGTGACTACGTCATACTTCTGCTTATCCCAAGCGCACTAAGTGCGCGTATAATCTGGTGACTACCCCATACTTCTGCTTGTCGCCAAGCGCAGCAAGTGCGCGTATTGTCTGGTAATTACGTCATACTTCTGCTTATCCCAAGCGCACTAAGTGCGCGTATAATCTGGTGACTACGCCATACTTCTGCTTGTCCCAAGCGCAGCAAGTGCGCGTATTGTCTGGTAACTACGTCATACTTCTGCTTGTCGTCAAGCGCAGCAAGTGCGCGTATTGTCTGGTAATTACGTCATACTTCTGCTTATCCCAAGCGCACTAAGTGCGCGTATAATCTGGTGACTACGCCATACTTCTGCTTGTCCCAAGCGCAGCAAGTGCGCGTATTGTCTGGTGACTACGTCATACTTCTGTTTGTCCCAAGCGCATCAAGTGTGCGTATTGTCTGGTAATTACGTCATACTTCTGCTTATCCCAAGCGCACTAAGTGCGCGTATAGTCTGGTGACTACGCCATACTTCTGCTTGTCCCAAGTGCAGCAAGTGCGCGTATTGTCTGGTAATTACGTCATACTTCTGCTTATCCCAAGCGCAGCAAGTGCGCGTATAATCTGGTGACTACGTCATACTTCTGCTTGCCCCAAGCGCATGAAGTGCGCGTATTGTCTGGTGACTACGTCATACTTCTGCTTGCCCCAAGCGCATGAAGTGCGCGTATTGTCTGGTGACTACGTCATACTTCTGCTTGCCCGAAGTGCAGCAAGTGCGCGTATTGTCTGGTGACTACGTCATACTTCTGCTTGTCCCAAGCGCATGAAGTGCGCGTATTGTCTGGTGACTACGTCATACTTCTGCTTGCCCCAAGCGCATGAAGTGCGCGTATTGTCTGGTGACTACGTCATACTTCTGCTTGCCCCAAGCGCATGAAGTGCGCGAATTGTCTGGTGACTACGTCATACTTCTGCTTGCCCCAAGCGCATGAAGTGCGCGTATTGTCTGGTGACTACGTCCAACTTCTGCTTGTCCCAAGCGCATGAAGTGCGCGTATTGTCTGGTGACTACGTCAAACTTCTGCTTGTCCCAAGCGCATGAAGTGCGCGTATTGTCTGGTGACTACGTCATACTTCTGCTTGCCCCAAGCGCATGAAGTGCCCGTATTGTCTGGTGACTACGTCATACTTCTGCATGCCCCAAGCGCAGCAAGTGCGCGTATAGTCTGGTAACTACGTCATAATTCTGCATGCCCCAAGCGCAGCAAGTGCGCGTATTGTCTGGTGACTACGTCAAACTTCTGCATGCCCCAAGCGCATGAAGTGCCCGTATTTTCTGGTGACTACGTCAAACTTCTGCTTGTCCCAAGCGCATGAAGTGCGCGTATTGTCTGGTGACTACGTCATACTTCTGCTTGTCCCAAGCGCATGAAGTGCGGGTATTGTCTGGTGACTACGTCATACTTCTGCATGCCCCAAGCGCAGCAAGTGCCCGTATTGTCTGGTGACTACGCCATACCTCTGCATGCCCCAAGCGCAGCAAGTGCGCGTATAGTCTGGTGACTACGTCATACTTCTGCTTGTCCCAAGCGCATGAAGTGCGCGTATGGTCTGGTGACTACGTCATACTTCTGCTTGTCCCAAGCGCATGAAGTGCTGGTATTGTCTGGTAACTACGTCATACTTCTGCATGCCCCAAGCGCAGCTAGTGCGCGTATTGTCTGGTGACTACGTCATACTTCTGCATGCCCCAAGCGCAGCAAGTGCGCGTATTGTCTGGTGACTACGTCATACTTCTGCTTGCCCCAAGCGCATGAAGTACCCGTATTGTCTGGTAACTACGTCATACTTCTGCTTGCCCCAAGCGCATGAAGTGCGCGTATTATCTGGTGACTACGTCATACTTCTGCTTGTTCCAAGCGCATGAAGTGCGGGTATAGTCTGGTGACTACGTCTACTTCTGCATGCCCCAAGCGCAGCAAGTGCGCGTATTTTCTGGTGACTACGTCATACTTCTGTTTGTCCCAAGTGCAGCAAGTGCGCGTATAGTCTGGTAACTACGTCATACTTCTGCATGCCCCAAGCGCAGCAAGTGCGCGTATTGTCTGGTAACTTCGTCATACTTCTGCATGCCCCAAGCGCAGCAAGTGTGCGTATAGTCTGGTGATACGTCATACTTCTGCATGCCCCAAGCGCAGCAAGTGCGCGTAATATCGGGTGACTACGTCATACTTCTGTTTGTCCCAAGCGCAGCAAGTGCGCGTAATATCGGGTGACTACGTCATACGTCTGCATGCCCCAAGCGCAGCAAGTGCGCGTAATATCGGGTGACTACGTCATACTTCTGTTTGTCCCAAGCGCAGCAAGTGTGCGTATTATCTGGGGCGTTCGTCATACTTCTGCTTGCCCGAAGTGCAGCAAGTGCGCGTATTGTCTGGTAACTACGTCATACTTCTGCTTGTCCCAAGCGCAGAAAGTGCGCGTATTGTCTGGTGCCTACGTTATACTTCTGCTTGTCCCAAGCGCAGCTAGTGTGCGTATTATCTGGTGACTACGTCATACTTCTGCTTGCCCGAAGTGCAGCAAGTGCGCGTATTGTCTGGTAACTACGTCATACTTCTGCTTGCCTGAAGTGCAGCAAGTGCGCGTATTGTCTGGTGACTACGTCATACTTCTGCTTGCCCGAAGTGCAGCAAGTGCGCGTATTATCTGGTAACTACGTCATACTTCTGCTTGCCCGAAGTGCAGCAAGTGCGCGTATTGTCTGGTGACTACGTCATACTTCTGCTTGCCCGAAGTGCAGCAAGTGTGCGTATTGTCTGGTAACTACGTCATACTTCTGCTTGCCCGAAGTGCAGCAAGTGTGCGTATTGTCTGGTAACTACGTCATGCTTCTGCTTGCCCGAAGTGCAGCAAGTGTGCGTATTGTCTGGTAACTACGTCATACTTCTGCTTGCCCGAAGTGCAGCAAGTGTGCGTATTGTCTGGTAACTACGTCATACTTCTGCTTGCCCGAAGTGCAGCAAGTGCGCGTATTGTCTGGTAACTACGTCATGCTTCTGCTTGCCCGAAGTGCAGCAAGTGCGCGTATTGTCTGGTGACTACGTCATACTTCTGCTTGTCCCAAGCGCAGCAAGTGCGCGTATTGTCTGGTAACTACGTCATACTTCAGCTTGCCCCAAGCGCATGAAGTGCGCGTATTATCTGGTGACTACGTCATACTTCTGTTTGTCCCAAGCGCAGCAAGTGCGCGTATAGTCTGGTGACTACGTCATACTTCTGCTTGTCCCAAGTGCAGCAAGTGCGCGTATTGTCTGATGACTACGTCATACTTCTGCTTGTTCCAAGCGCATGAAGTGCGGGTATAGTCTTTTGACTACGTCATACTTCTGCTTGTCCCAAGTGCAGCAAGTGCGCGTATAGTCTGGTGACTACGTCATACTTCTGCTTGTTCCAAGCGCATGAAGTGCGGGTATTGTCTGGTAACTACGTCATACTTCTGCTTGTTCCAAGCGCAGCAAGTGCGCGTATAGTCTGATGACTACGTCATACTTCTGCATGCCCCAAGCGCAGCAAGTGTGCGTATAGTCTGGTGACTACGTCATACTTCTGTTTGTCCCAAGCGCAGCAAGTGCGCGTATAGTCTGGTAACTACGTCATACTTCTGTTTGTCCCAAGCGCAGCAAGTGCGCGTATAGTCTGGTGACTACGTCATACTTCTGTTTGTCCCAAGCGCAGCAAGTGCGCGTATAGTCTGGTGACTACGTCATACTTCTGTTTGTCCCAAGCGCATCAAGTGCGCGTATTGTCTGGTGACTACGTCATAGTTCTGTTTGTCACAAGCGCAGCAAGTGCGCGTATAGTCTTTTGACTACGTCATAGTTCTGTTTGTCACAAGCGCAGCAAGTGCGCGTATTGTCTGGTGACTACGTCATACTTCTGCTTGTCCTAAGCGCAGCAAGTGCGCGTATAGTCTGGTGACTACGTCATACTCCTGTTTGTCCCAAGCGCAGCTTGTGTGCGTATTGTCTGGTGACTACGTCATACTTCTGCTTGTCCCAAGCGCAGAAAGTGCGCGTATTGTCTGGTGCCTACGTTATACTTCTGCTTGTCCCAAGCGCAGCAAGTGTGCGTATTATCTGGTGACTACGTCATACTTCTGCTTGTCCCAAGCGCATCAAGTGCGCGTATTGTCTGCTGACTACGTCATACTTCTGTTTGTCCCAAGTGCAGCAAGTGCGCATATTGTCTGGTAACTACGTCATACTTCTGTTTGTCCCAAGCGCAGCAAGTGCGCGTATAGTCTGGTAACTACGTCATACTTCTGTTTGTCCCAAGCGCAGCAAGTGCGCGTATAGTCTGGTGACTACGTCATACTTCTGCTTGTCCCAAGTGCAGCAAGTGCGCGTATTGTCTGATGACTACGTCATACTTCTGCTTGTTCCAAGCGCATGAAGTGCGGGTATAGTCTTTTGACTACGTCATACTTCTGCTTGTCCAAAGTGCAGCAAGTGCGCGTATAGTCTGGTGACTACGTCATACTTCTGCTTGTTCCAAGCGCATGAAGTGCGGGTATTGTCTGGTAACTACGTCATACTTCTGCTTGTTCCAAGCGCAGCAAGTGCGCGTATAGTCTGATGACTACGTCATACTTCTGCATGCCCCAAGCGCAGCAAGTGCGCGTATAGTCTGGTGACTACGTCATACTTCTGCTTGTTCCAAGCGCATGAAGTGCGGGTATAGTCTTTTGACTACGTCATACTTCTGCTTGTCCCAAGTGCAGCAAGTGCGCGTATAGTCTGGTGACTACGTCATACTTCTGTTTGTCCCAAGTGCAGCAAGTGTGCGTATTATCTGGTCACTACGTCATACTTCTGTTTGTCCCAAGTGCAGCAAGTGCGCATATTGTCTGGTAACTACGTCATACTTCTGTTTGTCCCAAGCGCAGCAAGTGCTCGTATTGTCTGGTGACTACGTCATTCTTCTGTTTGTCCCAAGCGCAGCAAGTGCGCGTATAGTCTTTTGACTACGTCATACTTCTGTTTGTCCCAAGCGCAGCAAGTGCGCGTATTGTCTGGTGACTACGTCATACTTCTGCTTGTACCAAGCGCAGCAAGTGCGCATATAGTCTGGTGACTACGTCATACTTCTGTTTGTCCCAAGCGCAGCAAGTGTGCGTATTGTCTGGTGACTACGTCATTCTTCTGTTTGTCCCAAGCGCAGCAAGTGTGCGTATTGTCTGGTGACTACGTCATACTTCTGCTTGTCCCAAGCGCAGAAAGTGCGCGTATTTTCTGGTGCCTACGTTATACTTCTGCTTGTACCAAGCGCAGAAAGTGCGCATATTGTCTGGTAACTACGTCATACTTCTGTTTGTCCCAAGCGCAGCAAGTGCTCGTATTGTCTGGTGACTACGTCATTCTTCTGTTTGTCCCAAGCGCATCAAGTGTGCGTATTGTCTGGTGACTACGTCATACTTCTGCTTGTACCAAGCGCAGCAAGTGCGCATATAGTCTGGTGACTACGTCATACTTCTGCTTTCCCCAAGCGCAGCAAGTGTGCGTATTACCTGGGTGTACGTCACACTTCTGCTTGCCCGAAGTGCAGCAAGTGCGCGTATTGTCTGGTGACTACGTCATTCTTCTGTTTGTCCCAAGCGCAGCAAGTGCGCGTATTGTCTGGTAACTACGTCATACTTCTGCTTGTCGCCAAGCGCAGCAAGTGCGCGTATTGTCTGGTAATTACGTCATACTTCTGCTTATCCCAAGCGCACTATGTGCGCGTATAATCTGGTGACTACGCCATACTTCTGCTTGTCCCAAGCGCAGCAAGTGCGCGTATTGTCTGGTGACTACGTCATACTTCTGTTTGTCCCAAGCGCATCAAGTGTGCGTATTGTCTGGTGACTACGTCATACTTCTGCTTATCCCAAGCGCACTAAGTGCGCGTATAATCTGGTGACTACCCCATACTTCTGCTTGTCGCCAAGCGCAGCAAGTGCGCGTGTTGTCTGGTAATTACGTCATACTTCTGCTTATCCCAAGCGCACTAAGTGCGCGTATAATCTGGTGACTACGCCATACTTCTGCTTGTCCCAAGCGCAGCAAGTGCGCGTATTGTCTGGTAACTACGTCATACTTCTGCTTGTCGTCAAGCGCAGCAAGTGCGCGTATTGTCTGGTAATTACGTCATACTTCTGCTTATCCCAAGCGCACTAAGTGCGCGTATAATCTGGTGACTACGCCATACTTCTGCTTGTCCCAAGCGCAGCAAGTGCGCGTATTGTCTGGTGACTACGTCATACTTCTGTTTGTCCCAAGCGCATCAAGTGTGCGTATTGTCTGGTAATTACGTCATACTTCTGCTTATCCCAAGCGCACTAAGTGCGCGTATAATCTGGTGACTACGCCATACTTCTGCTTGTCCCAAGCGCAGCAAGTGCGCGTATTGTCTGGTGACTACGTCATACTTCTGTTTGTCCCAAGCGCATCAAGTGTGCGTATTGTCTGGTGACTACGTCATACTTCTGCTTATCCCAAGCGCACTAAGTGCGCGTATAATCTGGTGACTACCCCATACTTCTGCTTGTCGCCAAGCGCAGCAAGTGCGCGTATTGTCTGGTAATTACGTCATACTTCTGCTTATCCCAAGCGCACTAAGTGCGCGTATAATCTGGTGACTACGCCATACTTCTGCTTGTCCCAAGCGCAGCAAGTGCGCGTATTGTCTGGTAACTACGTCATACTTCTGCTTGTCGTCAAGCGCAGCAAGTGCGCGTATTGTCTGGTAATTACGTCATACTTCTGCTTATCCCAAGCGCACTAAGTGCGCGTATAATCTGGTGACTACGCCATACTTCTGCTTGTCCCAAGCGCAGCAAGTGCGCGTATTGTCTGGTGACTACGTCATACTTCTGTTTGTCCCAAGCGCATCAAGTGTGCGTATTGTCTGGTAATTACGTCATACTTCTGCTTATCCCAAGCGCACTAAGTGCGCGTATAGTCTGGTGACTACGCCATACTTCTGCTTGTCCCAAGTGCAGCAAGTGCGCGTATTGTCTGGTAATTACGTCATACTTCTGCTTATCCCAAGCGCAGCAAGTGCGCGTATAATCTGGTGACTACGTCATACTTCTGCTTGCCCCAAGCGCATGAAGTGCGCGTATTGTCTGGTGACTACGTCATACTTCTGCTTGCCCCAAGCGCATGAAGTGCGCGTATTGTCTGGTGACTACGTCATACTTCTGCTTGCCCGAAGTGCAGCAAGTGCGCGTATTGTCTGGTGACTACGTCATACTTCTGCTTGTCCCAAGCGCATGAAGTGCGCGTATTGTCTGGTGACTACGTCATACTTCTGCTTGCCCCAAGCGCATGAAGTGCGCGTATTGTCTGGTGACTACGTCATACTTCTGCTTGCCCCAAGCGCATGAAGTGCGCGAATTGTCTGGTGACTACGTCATACTTCTGCTTGCCCCAAGCGCATGAAGTGCGCGTATTGTCTGGTGACTACGTCCAACTTCTGCTTGTCCCAAGCGCATGAAGTGCGCGTATTGTCTGGTGACTACGTCAAACTTCTGCTTGTCCCAAGCGCATGAAGTGCGCGTATTGTCTGGTGACTACGTCATACTTCTGCTTGCCCCAAGCGCATGAAGTGCCCGTATTGTCTGGTGACTACGTCATACTTCTGCATGCCCCAAGCGCAGCAAGTGCGCGTATAGTCTGGTAACTACGTCATACTTCTGCATGCCCCAAGCGCAGCAAGTGCGCGTATTGTCTGGTGACTACGTCAAACTTCTGCATGCCCCAAGCGCATGAAGTGCCCGTATTTTCTGGTGACTACGTCAAACTTCTGCTTGTCCCAAGCGCATGAAGTGCGCGTATTGTCTGGTGACTACGTCATACTTCTGCTTGTCCCAAGCGCATGAAGTGCGGGTATTGTCTGGTGACTACGTCATACTTCTGCATGCCCCAAGCGCAGCAAGTGCCCGTATTGTCTGGTGACTACGCCATACCTCTGCATGCCCCAAGCGCAGCAAGTGCGCGTATAGTCTGGTGACTACGTCATACTTCTGCTTGTCCCAAGCGCATGAAGTGCGCGTATGGTCTGGTGACTACGTCATACTTCTGCTTGTCCCAAGCGCATGAAGTGCTGGTATTGTCTGGTAACTACGTCATACTTCTGCATGCCCCAAGCGCAGCTAGTGCGCGTATTGTCTGGTGACTACGTCATACTTCTGCATGCCCCAAGCGCAGCAAGTGCGCGTATTGTCTGGTGACTACGTCATACTTCTGCTTGCCCCAAGCGTATGAAGTACCCGTATTGTCTGGTAACTACGTCATACTTCTGCTTGCCCCAAGCGCATGAAGTGCGCGTATTATCTGGTGACTACGTCATACTTCTGCTTGTTCCAAGCGCATGAAGTGCGGGTATAGTCTGGTGACTACGTCTACTTCTGCATGCCCCAAGCGCAGCAAGTGCGCGTATTTTCTGGTGACTACGTCATACTTCTGTTTGTCCCAAGTGCAGCAAGTGCGCGTATAGTCTGGTAACTACGTCATACTTCTGCATGCCCCAAGCGCAGCAAGTGCGCGTATTGTCTGGTAACTTCGTCATACTTCTGCATGCCCCAAGCGCAGCAAGTGTGCGTATAGTCTGGTGACTACGTCATACTTCTGCATGCCCCAAGCGCAGCAAGTGCGCGTAATATCGGGTGACTACGTCATACTTCTGTTTGTCCCAAGCGCAGCAAGTGCGCGTAATATCGGGTGACTACGTCATACGTCTGCATGCCCCAAGCGCAGCAAGTGCGCGTAATATCGGGTGACTACGTCATACTTCTGTTTGTCCCAAGCGCAGCAAGTGTGCGTATTATCTGGGGCGTTCGTCATACTTCTGCTTGCCCGAAGTGCAGCAAGTGCGCGTATTGTCTGGTAACTACGTCATACTTCTGCTTGTCCCAAGCGCAGAAAGTGCGCGTATTGTCTGGTGCCTACGTTATACTTCTGCTTGTCCCAAGCGCAGCTAGTGTGCGTATTATCTGGTGACTACGTCATACTTCTGCTTGCCCGAAGTGCAGCAAGTGCGCGTATTGTCTGGTAACTACGTCATACTTCTGCTTGCCCGAAGTGCAGCAAGTGCGCGTATTGTCTGGTGACTACGTCATACTTCTGCTTGCCCGAAGTGCAGCAAGTGCGCGTATTATCTGGTAACTACGTCATACTTCTGCTTGCCCGAAGTGCAGCAAGTGCGCGTATTGTCTGGTGACTACGTCATACTTCTGCTTGCCCGAAGTGCAGCAAGTGTGCGTATTGTCTGGTAACTACGTCATACTTCTGCTTGCCCGAAGTGCAGCAAGTGTGCGTATTGTCTGGTAACTACGTCATGCTTCTGCTTGCCCGAAGTGCAGCAAGTGTGCGTATTGTCTGGTAACTACGTCATACTTCTGCTTGCCCGAAGTGCAGCAAGTGTGCGTATTGTCTGGTAACTACGTCATACTTCTGCTTGCCCGAAGTGCAGCAAGTGCGCGTATTGTCTGGTAACTACGTCATGCTTCTGCTTGCCCGAAGTGCAGCAAGTGCGCGTATTGTCTGGTGACTACGTCATACTTCTGCTTGTCCCAAGCGCAGCAAGTGCGCGTATTGTCTGGTAACTACGTCATACTTCAGCTTGCCCCAAGCGCATGAAGTGCGCGTATTATCTGGTGACTACGTCATACTTCTGCTTGTCCCAAGCGCAGCAAGTGCGCGTATTATCTGGTGACTACGTCGTACTTCTGCTTGTCCCAAGCGCAGCAAGTGCGCGTATTGTCTGGTGACTACGTCATACTTCTGCTTGTCCCAAGCGCAGCAAGTGCGCGTATTGTCTGGTAACTACGTCATACTTCAGCTTGCCCCAAGCGCATGAAGTGCGCGTATTATCTGGTGACTACGTCATACTTCTGCTTGTCCCAAGCGCAGCAAGTGCGCGTATTATCTGGTGACTACGTCGTACTTCTGCTTGCCCGAAGTGCAGCAAGTGCGCGTATTGTCTGGTGACTACGTCATACTTCTGCTTGTCCCAAGCGCAGGAAGTGCGCGTATTGTCTGGTAACTACGTCATACTTCAGCTTGCCCCAAGCGCATGAAGTGCGCGTATTATCTGGTGACTACGTCATACTTCTGCTTGTCCCAAGCGCAGAAAGTGCGCGTATTGTCTGGTGCCTACGTTATACTTCTGCTTGTCCCAAGCGCAGCTAGTGTGCGTATTATCTGGTGACTACGTCATACTTCTGCTTGCCCGAAGTGCAGCAAGTGCGCGTATTGTCTGGTAACTACGTCATATTTCTGCTTGCCCGAAGTGCAGCAAGTGCGCGTATTGTCTGGTGACTACGTCATACTTCTGCTTGCCCGAAGTGCAGCAAGTGCGCGTATAATCTGGTAACTACGTCATACTTCTGCTTGCCCGAAGTGCAGCAAGAGCGCGTATTGTCTGGTGACTACCTCATACTTCTGCTTGCCCGAAGTGCAGCAAGTGTGCGTATTGTCTGGTAACTACGTCATACTTCTGCTTGCCCGAAGTGCAGCAAGTGTGCGTATTGTCTGGTAACTACGTCATGCTTCTGCTTGCCCGAAGTGCAGCAAGTGTGCGTATTGTCTGGTAACTACGTCATACTTCTGCTTGCCCGAAGTGCAGCAAGTGTGCGTATTGTCTGGTAACTACGTCATACTTCTGCTTGCCCGAAGTGCAGCAAGTGCGCGTATTGTCTGGTAACTACGTCATGCTTCTGCTTGCCCGAAGTGCAGCAAGTGCGCGTATTGTCTGGTGACTACGTCATACTTCTGCTTGTCCCAAGCGCAGCAAGTGCGCGTATTGTCTGGTAACTACGTCATACTTCAGCTTGCCCCAAGCGCATGAAGTGCGCGTATTATCTGGTGACTACGTCATACTTCTGCTTGTCCCAAGCGCAGCAAGTGCGCGTATTATCTGGTGACTACGTCGTACTTCTGCTTGTCCCAAGCGCAGCAAGTGCGCGTATTGTCTGGTGACTACGTCATACTTCTGCTTGTCCCAAGCGCAGCAAGTGCGCGTATTGTCTGGTAACTACGTCATACTTCAGCTTGCCCCAAGCGCATGAAGTGCGCGTATTATCTGGTGACTACGTCATACTTCTGCTTGTCCCAAGCGCAGCAAGTGCGCGTATTGTCTGGTGACTACGTCATACTTCTGCTTGTCCCAAGCGCAGCAAGTGCGCGTATTGTCTGGTGACTACGTCATACTTCAGCTTGCCCCAAGCGCATGAAGTGCGCGTATTATCTGGTGACTACGTCATACTTCTGCTTGTCCCAAGCGCAGCAAGTGCGCGTATTATCTGGTGACTACGTCGTACTTCTGCTTGTCCCAAGCGCAGCAAGTGCGCGTATTGTCTGGTGACTACGTCATACTTCTGCTTGTCCCAAGCGCAGCAAGTGCGCGTATTATCTGGTGACTACGTCATACTTCTGCTTATCCCAAGCGCAGCAAGTGCGCGTATTGTACACCTGAAAAAATCATAGGTCTATTGCCGTTTCGAATTATGTACATTCCTCTGGTTTTAGCCTCTTGGCATTCGGCATAGGCTAAAGTAAGCTAAATATCGAAATTGTCGTAGAAGGACGAGACGGAGCTCATTTAACGCTCTTCGTTGTGGGAAACGATACTGTATTAATAGAACAGGGATCTCGAAAACTACATTTTAAGGCCATAAATGCAGCCGTTTCCGAGATATATCCCTAACTTATAGGCCTACGTGCTATAAAGAATGATTAGTTGTAACTATGATAACGCCAGCTACAGATGCCCCTTTACATACATAGCCTACCTACTTACACACATTTTCATTTAAGACTGTTTTGCCTTTCAGCGTCCAGTCTTGTCTGCAAGCCTCTGTTTGGGAACAAGCCGCCCCCATGATCCCCTATTAGCAGTTAACATTGCGACCACCTCCGCTTCTACACCTCTCACTTTCAAATCGTTAAACACTGAGTCGAACCATCGCTCCTAGGTCTACCTCTTCTTCTTTTTCCCTCTACAGCCGAACTCATTAACCTCTAAGGTAAACTAGGGTAAAATCATTTTTAAAATATCTTGAGATGGTTTCTCAAAACATGAAATAACACTCTTTGTTGAGGGAAGCATGGTTTGGAAATTCTTTGAATTTATTCTTTGCTTCAATGAAAATTTTATGTGTGGTAAGGATGGGTTGGTTGGTTGGTTCTTAAGTTTAGGGGCTGCGACAACGCGGTCATGTAGCCCCGTGTACTTTGGGTGTGTGTAGAATCTGTCTGATAACCGGTGCTAATTGTGATGACTGTAATAGTGTGTGTTATATGTTTTTTAATTTAAGTACTGCAACTTAGAAGTTTTCAAATAGTTCCTACTTTTGCCGCCAAGCGCCACCGTCAACGACTACTAGGCCAAGTTCAGAACTTAGCTTCTAGACGCCACCGCAGTCGGCTCTTGGCAACGAACGTAGAAACCTAAGAGCGTTGTTTACATTCTTAACCTATCCAATTTAGCTTCACACAGGTGCAATTAGTGTAAGGGTCTTTAACATGCCATAAATCTATGACATGGAACCGCCGGCTGTACTTCCCCTCCGAAGAAAAGCATACTGAGGGTTTTTTAACGCTCTTAAATAAATCCGACGGCTTCGGCCGGGTTTGGATGGTCTTTGACTGAGAAAATCTCGCGTTGATATCTATGTCGAAATTGGATTACAATAGGTGTTAATGTATGCGTTCGAAATTGTGTTAATCTATTTATAAGAAAAAAAATACATTATCACCATGTATTTTAGATGTAATCTACGTATTTTTCAGAAGAAATATTTTAGTGTATCATCAATTTAAAGCCCACATTGTTGCAGATGTGTTTTTGAATACTTTGTATGAAAAAAAATATCAAAGGAAAGGAAACCCCAAGTTTAATATTGATTCACTAACTTTGCTCGCAATTCAAATAGTTTTGATTTATTTTTGAAAACAATTAATTACTGAAAATGGCCATAATGTGGGCGACACTGGTGCAATGTATTCTATTTTCAATATTTATTGACTAAGGTGTATTTCATTTAATAAACAGGCCCTACTTACGTAATTTTATTTCCGATTAAAACGACAATAAGGAAACTTTCTAAACATGATTAATATGAATATGTCCATAAAACTTTAATCGTCTTTTTCTAAACTTTCTCGAAATATTTGTAGGCCTATAACTCGTGAGACCACTATTACATTCATACTCCCTCTATGCGCACTGGGCCAAAGATTTTCCTGTCTTCTTTTTCTAAATGTTTAGTTAGTGATCTGCCTCCAATGATTAGGGTTTCTGTTGCACATAATGCTTCAGGTTGAATTACCATGATATCTATATATTTAAAACAGTAAGGTGATTTTTGTTACCACGAGATTGAGAGAACGACAGAACCGATTTACTTCGTAGAGCACTCTAACGAAAGCTCTTGGCCTCTAGATTTGCAGAGTGTCTATAAAATAAACAAATATATTACGGTATATTTTTGAATTAATATAGAAAATAGCAGAATTCTTTTCCCTCACGCATGCGCACAATCAGCCTGGGGTCATGACAAAATGGCGGTGAGAAGTCCATTAAAATGTAAGTTATTTAATAAGCTTGCATGTAATTGAAAACATACATTAACCAAGTTCTGACAATAAAATATAATAACAGTATGAACGTATACGAATGTGCAACATTGATTTATTTGGATAATGAAATGGATTAGTTCCTTCAGACAGCGGCTTTTAATGATAAAGAACGGCTGCGTCTGCTGCTGACTAAGAGTGCGCGAGTGGCTATGTGGTTAAGGCGACAGACTGTGGTTCCAAGGTTCACCGGTTCGTTCCCAGCCCTCGCTGTAATTTTTTTTTTTTTTTACCACTGAAATATTGTTTAATCAAGGAGTATTAGTAAGGTTTTATGTCTGTTAAAGATACATATTTCTACATTCCCTCTCGGTATATTTTTGAATTAATATAGAAAATAGCAGAATTCTCTCCCCTCACGCATGCGCACAATCCGCCTGAGGTCATGACAAAATGGCGGTGAGAATTCCATTAAAATGTAAGTTATTTAATAAGCTTGCATGTAATTGAAAACATACATTAACCAAGTTCTGACAATAAAATATAATAACAGTATGAACGTATACGAATGTGCAACATTGATTTATTTGGATAATGAAATGGATTAGTTCCTTCAGACAGCGGCTTTTAATGATAAAGAACGGCTGCGTCTGCTGCTAACTAAGAGTGCGCGAGTGGCTATGTGGTTAAGGCGACAGACTGTGGTTCCAAGGTTCACCGGTTCGATCCCAGCCCTCGCCGTATTTTTTTTTTTTTTTTTACCATTGAAATATTGTTTAATCAAGGAGTATTAGTAAGGTTTTATGTCTGTAAAAGATACATATTTCTACATTCCCTCTCAATACGTTTTATTTCCGTTTTACCATTGCATTACAGCATATGATCAAAAGAGCAAACTTTTGTCCTCAGTACGCCGTTTAAATATCTGCAATCAGTTCCTATAACTGACAACAGATGGCAGTACATCGCCCATATAGTTCCAGTAACTGACAGCAGATGGCAGCACCATTCCATCGATATATTTAAAACACAAGACATGGCACGTTTTCACGTGATGGAGAATTATAAAGGAGGGGAATATTTAAGAAGGGAAATTTTGAGGAACATTAACCGACAGTTGAATGTGTAGGCTATGTTGTTTATGTACCTTAATATTGCAATTTCTTCCCAATGCTTCGGTGGTCAAGTTATTAGCGTCCTAGACTAAAAGTTATAATTATGCATCGTCAATATACTCTTAAATTATTAAAGAAAAAAGTAGTTTTCCAGGCACTCGCGCGTGTCCACAATTGCTTTCGCCATAAGAGACACTTGGCAAACATAATTCGTTTGAAGGGCTCCGACATTGTGGTCACTCAGCCCCGTGTACTTGGGTGTGTATGTGTGAAATTTTCTATCATAACCTGTGTTATTGTGATGGCTGCATTACTGTGTGTATTTGTAATTAAGGTGGTAAATGGCAAGGAGACGGCCAAGGCCTTAAGTTAGGAACCATCCGGTATTTGCCTTAAGTGGAAGTGGGGAACCACGGAAAACCACATCCAAGATTGTCGAGGTGGGAATTAAACCTTCCTCTTCTTAGTTATACCTCAAGAGACTGAATGTGCCCCATTTTTGCCCTCAGACCAGAATTCAATTTCTTGGCAGAGCAGGAAATTTAACCCGGGTCTCCGGGGCGATAGACAAGAATAGGTGGGCCTCCATGTGTTAATACGATTTTTGACTTGCACGGGACATATAATTCAAAAACAGCCTCCATTAGGGTGACTGCCGAAGTGAGTATTGAGTATAGGCCTATGGTCGTTCCAGTAGTTGGCGAAGTGATTCTATGTTCCCCTGCAAAATGTACTGTCATAACCTATAACAGGTGATGGAAATTGCTTATTTAGAGCAGTTTCGTACTGTTTATGACAAAATGAAGAACGTCATTCTGAGCTGCGTTTTCAAGCTATCGCAAAAAATTTCGCTGGCAGGAACAATTATAAGGAATTTATTTTAAGCGATCAGTCTCATCGCATTCTCCTCACCAACCAACTTGAGTATGAAAGTCTCTGGACGGTCATGTTGAACTTCATTGTATAAGACAATTGTTTAATGATTATTTGTTTAGAGTACTGAGTCTAACTACGCAGTTGATTTCGGCAATGGAAGTATTATTTGCCATGTAATATTTAGCGGCTCCGTTATTGCAGGACACTATAGTGTTATCGAATAATACGAAGCCACATTTAAAATCCAATATAAATAGGCCATTTCAGAAACAATTCCAGATATTATGCAGTACAGTGTACTGTAAGGTCTTTGACGATCAAATGTAAACATTGTTCTACATTGTACTTCTCTTGCGTAAAATCTATGCGTGGTTACTTTGGTCTTTACTGTTGTGAGGGTAAAATTGATCTGCTGGAATATAAAATATTTGCCAAGCTGCAACAATGTAATGATATTAATTTAAAAGTCATTGAACTTATATCCAGTAGTTCAAACACATACATCAGCGTTAACAGATTGGATACTGAAGATGAAAGCCAGCTACTTCATTTCCCTATTATTGAATTTTTCAATTCCTTGGAATTAAGTGATTCGCCTCCACATACTCCGAACGTTTGAGCCATAGTTATGCTCCTTAGAAATCTGAACGTTTCCCAAGGACTCATATATGGTAATATATTAATTGTAAGAAATATGTAAGAAATTGCTTGGATTCGGATATAATAGGTGCAGTAATATTAGGCAGAGAGCTCAAATCCTACGACTTGATTTAACACCTTCCGATAAAACACTTGCAGGTACAGTACATTTTCTTTTAATAGGCAACAATGTCCTATTCGCTCGGCCTACTTTATCACAATCAATCAAGCTCAAGGAGAAACTCTTGAACGTATTGGGCTATTTACCTCATCACGTTTAAAGTCATGACCAGCAGGATAGTGAAGGTACAAAAAGGTCCTGTATGGGATGGTAAAGAATAAGAGGCGGAAGGATCCTACGGATTATGTCAGAATGGTGAACAAAAGGGGACAAGGGATAGAAAATAGGGAAGAACTGAAGAAAATGTGGAAAGAATATTTTGAAGAACTCCTGAACCCAAATGGTAACCACGGCGAGGAAGAAGAAATCGGGGAAGAGGTACAGTAGATGAACTGCAAACAGAAAAGGACTTAACATGGAAAGAAGTGGAAGATGCAGTGAGGAAGATGTAAGGAGGGAAGGCACCGGGTGTGGATGAGTTGAGTGTGGAGATGGTGAGAGCAGCAGGAGAGGTGGGGATACAATGGTTGTACCGAGTGATGAAGGCAGCATGGAAGGAAATGAAGACCCTAGAGGACTGGAAAAGGGGAATAATTGTCCCGATCTTCTAGAAAGGTAGTAGAACAGAATGCAGAAACTATCGGGGAATAACACTGATGAGTCATTGCGCAAAGATGTTTGAGAAAGTTTTAGAAAGGAGAATTTGGACAAGGATAGAAGGAGGGATGAGGGAAGAACAACATGGCTTCAGAGCAGGAAGGTCCACAGTGGATTTGATTTTTGCTGTAAGTCAGTTACAAGAACAGCACTATGAGTATGGAACAGATCTACTGATGGCCTTCCTGGACATTGAGAAAGCATATGACAGTGTATGCAGAAACAAGTATGGAAGTCCCTGGAGGATAGAGGAGTAGAAAAATGGACTATAAGGAGGATAAAAGAGATGTACAAGGGAAGCGTGAGCTGTGTGAAAGTGGAAGGAGAGAGATCGGACTGGGTGGAACAGAGAAACGGCCTGAAACAAAGAAGTGCACTGTCACCGTTACTTTTCATTGTGGTGATGGATGACATAATGACCCGAGTGGCACAAGTAATTGGGGAAGGAAAGTTGAAAGCAATGGTGTTAGCAGATGATTTGATGATTTGGGGAAACAAGGAGGAGGAGGTACAGGAACAGTTGGACGTGTGGGAAGGAATAATACACAAGGATATGGGATAAAATTTAGCATAAATAAGAGTGAGATGGTGATCACAACAAGGAAGAAGGAAAGGACCACAACGGGAATAACAATTGGTGGGGAACAGCTGAAGAAAGTGGAGAGTTTCAAGTATCTGGGAAGCCTGATACAAGAGAATGGAAGAAACGGTAGAGAAATAAATGAGCGGGGGAGACAGGCAGAAGCATTCCGGAGGAGTGTGAGAAGCATGTTATGGAGCAGGGATGTCCCTCAGAACAGCAAGTAGATCATATATCGTACTATGTCCCTATCCTGACGTATGCCTCGGAGACCTGGGTTATGAAAGGAAGGGAGAATAGCAAAATACAGGCCAGTGAGATGAGGTTCTTGAGAAGCAGTATTGGAGCTACAAAGAGGGACAGAATAAGAAATGAGAGGACCAGAGAATTAATGAAGGAGCAACCATTACAGGATGGTATAGAGAAATCTAGACTTAGATGGTATGGACATGTAAAACGAATGGAGGAGAAGAGGATACCCAGGAGGATACACGAGACGAAGTGGGAAGGAAAGAGACCAAGAGGGAGACCGAGAGACAGGTGGCTGAAGGGGATGGAAGAAAGCGTGAAGAAGAGAGGAGAAGACTGGACAAGGGTGGAGGCTGAGAGATGGTGGGAAGACAGAAGACGTTGGAAAGGCTTGTGTTCCAAACAGACCCGGCCAGTGGCTGGAAACTGTGCAAGATGATGATGACCTCATCACGTTTTCAGTCATGACCAGCAATATGTTGCAATGCTGAGAGTGCTATCTTTTGACGCCCTTAAAGTTGCAATAGTGCTAAAAAGTAATCGTACAAAGAATGTAACTTATATAAGAAGCTTCTTCAGTAAATTTGTTTTCCATTGTCCGTCATGTTTTGACGGGTTTCATCTAGTAGTGTTTTAATTTCGCAATTCCGAGATAATGATTTTCTGTTGTATTAGTTCTAGGTGATTCGATAGGCTTTTTGTAATTTAGAGGTTCTCTCTTTTTTATTTTATTTTTCATTTTATTAATGCAGCCAATGGCCATTTATTTTATTTTCAGGATGGCCGAGGTGGGAATTGAACCCACGCTCTCAAGAAACCAGCGAGGCTGGAGGTAGTGCGTTTGTTTGCTTCACAATTTACTGTAATTCAGATAATTGTATGATTTACCCTAAGTATTTGAAACTATTAACTTACCTTAGGGATTTTTCCAAATTAAGTAATTAGAGGTTGTTTGTCTAATTATTATTATTATTTTTAATAATATTTATTTATTTATCGTATGGCTTTTAGTACCGGGAGTGTCCGAGGACATGTTTGGCTCGCCAGAGGCTGTAACTGCTTCTAGCGGACACCCATAGGGTGAACTACAAGTTCCAACTTTCCCTATCAGATGTCAATGATACCAAGTGGTGAACGTTTGAATTTTGAAAGAGCGTTCCAACGAAATCTAACCTAAAAATTTAGCTTCACACAAGTTAGTCTGTAGAAGGATCTTTTACATGCCATAAATCTACTGTATGACATGGGACCGCTGGCTTTACTTTCCCTCCGAAGGAAGGCATAATGAAGCGATTTTAACGCTCTTAAAAATCCGACGACTTCGGCCGGGTTTGAGCCCGCTATCTTGGGCACAGCAGTTCAGCATGCTACCAACTACAGTACGCTACCGAAGCTGCTACTATTATTCTTATCTAACATTTAGCAGAAACGTGCACGAAAATATTGCTCATACGTACCGGTATGTTATCATATTTTTCAGTTTTTTTGTTTTCTCGGGGCACAAAGCACTTCCAATATTAAGGGATTGTAATGAAGATTCTTCCAGACCGTGACGGATCACATTAATACTGTGAATGGCTGCGGAAGCTAGGTTAAGTAGTTGAAAGTTAATAGCACCTGTGCTAATTGGCGATAAAAGGTTTACACGAGCAGTTGATTAGTGCCGCCCACACAGAGTGCGGGTGGATGTTGCTGTCACTGACAAGGAAACACACACACAACGCCGCGAGTCCGGCGCGGAACAGCGTCCAGTCGATACAGCGATGGTTGGGTTCATTCTCATGTAGTTGGGGCCATTTTGGCTGTGTATTTTCACACTTCTGCAGTAAAAATTGCAGGAAGGCATTCTTTTTGAAGAACATCTATCCAGGCTTAAATAATGCGGGTTCGCTCCTGGCCGTGCTAGGTGATTTTTTTTAAGGTGGCAAAAATTACGACATGCATGTCATACGATGTTGGCATGTAAAAGAACCCATTTGAATTCAGTAGGCCGTGTTCATAATGGCAAAATTAATCTCGGGATTTTCCGCCAACACAAAGTTCCTCATTTCTCTACTGGAAAGCGCTAGACTATAGTGTCAAAGAGCTTAGATATCTAACCTTGACTTTCATAGTGCTTCAAGGAACAGCAACAACAAAATTGGACCCTCTGGGTGTCAAATAACAAAGCATGCACCTGGCACCCGAGGCCATACGATATTATTATTATTATTATTATTATTATTATTATTATTATTATTATTACACACACAATTATGGTTATCACAGAAGTACAGGTTATCAGACAAATTAATTTCACACCCATGCACATGGGGATGAAGATTATATTATCCCAACTCCGTTTATGGGGCTCCGGAATGCCCAAAATATTCTACATTTTCAAAATTTTGTTTTCGCGCCATGTTAATCTACGGACTGGATATCTCATTCCTGTGAGCTGACTGCGTGGCCCAGCGGTAACGTTCTTGCTTGCTGAGTCAAGGTTGCAGGTTCGTATCTTAGCGCAGTCAACTAGCATTTGAGGGTGCGCAAATGCGAGGGAACCGTGTCAGTAGATTTACTGGCACGTTAAAGATCACCTTCGTGTCAAAATTCTGGCTCCCCGGCGTCTCTAAAAGCCAGAGTAGTTAAAAGGGACGTAAAACCAATAACATTATTATTATTATTATTATATATTTAATGTGGCTACTTTCCTTGTACTTACCCACAATCGTGCGTCCTGTGAATAAATCCATCAGTTAGTTAGTTATTGTTGTTGAAAGGGGTGGAACTACGACGTCATCTGACCCTCTTAATACAGATTAAAGTATGCAAATTTGGAATGGGATTTAAAATTTAGAGGTGGACACCTAATTTTAAAAAGACCGAAAATTAATAAAACAAATACAAACAAAACACAAATTATAATAAAAACAAAAATTCAGCTTTCAAAGAAGAACAAGTCTTTGAATCAATGTACACTGGAAAATTTAGATTGCTGGTCCTAACCCACTCTCACTTATGAAGCGGATAACGCGATCAGCAGCCATCTCGTCATCGGCTAAAGCAAGTTTGAGTGTCATCTGCAAACCAAGGGTTCTTCGTAAGTCAGCAAGATCCACACACTCGGTTAAAATGTGGGCGACAGTTAATACGCTTCCAAAGGTACAAAGTGGGGAGTCTTCCCTTCTCATTTGGTACGAGTACATTTTTATTTTTATTTCCATTGGACACAAACAAAAACCTTGTAAGAAAGAGGCTGCGTTAGAAGCCAGGGCAAACGTACATGGAACAACAACAAACTGGTTGTTAGTGCTTCAAAATTGAAGGAGAGCAATCCTATGATAATGGCATGTTCCAAAAACCAAAAAAATCTTTGATTCCAATTTCTCGCCAAAATGTTTTTCTAAAATAAATTTCCTTTTTTTTTTTTTTGGAACTTTTGAACATACAGAGCTGAACGTTTTAGATGTGTTACATTTTTGAACAACCGTTCTTCAAAATGTATTTTAGTTGGAAATCTTCATGAAAATGCTGATTCGGTTCAGTGACAGGACGAACCGTCGAGGGGCGATGGTCGTGCTGCTGCCCAGAAGCCACTGATCATAAGAACCAGGACTGGTACTTTTAATAGATTAATTAGAGTTATCGAATAATTGATTAATAGAAACATCAAATTGTAACGAGAGGAAATCAATTGAATCGAGGCTTCAGAAAATGGAAACTTCTTTTCAATCAACAAAAAATATTTATAACAAAAAGAATCTCTCCTGGAACTGCAAAATTCGCCACTATACAACTGTAATCAAATTTGAAGCTCTCTATGCTTCAGAGACACTCAATCTCCATCACAAAACACTAAATCACCAAATAGAAGTGAAAGAACTTAAAATAATGTGAAAAATCCTTGGACCAAGAACAAAAGATGGTGTACATTATCCAAAGCCTAATACAGAAATATATATATAATACAAACACAATGCGAATGCGAAGAATTCAATTTATGGGACACATAGAAAGAATGGACCTGAACAGACTGACACACAAAATACATACTTTCTTAAAGAACAAGGCTACTAGACCGAATTTGTATAAATTTACAGAAAAAGACTTAAAGGAATTAGGAAGATCACCAAACTTACATGACCGGAAGGAAATCAGGAAAATCACTCAGACGCGGGGTTTCGAGGAAGAAGAGAAGAAGACTACACAACATCAATGGCCAGAGCAACGGAAACAGACCCACTCGTTGCGAATGAAAGAATACTGGGCCAACAGAAAGGCTAGAAAGTGTTGATTTCGCGTGGTCCTAAGCGACCCATTCGCGAAGAAGAGAAGAAGAAGAAGAAAAAGAAGAAGATTAAGAAGATACAGAAATATCGATTAATTTCTACAAAAAGAATACTCGATTGTGCGTATTAACGATTAATCTATTGGTCGTTAATCGATTAATCGGTTGGTCGAATAATAGATTAAATGTTTTATCGATTAATTTGATGTACGGTACTTCACTCATTTCACTCACAGAAGCTCAACAGAACTTTAATTAATTTAAGTATTGTTTTGTATCATAGGCTATTTTAAATAATGTGCCCTCTTTGTGAAAATTAGGCTAAATCAAAGTAAAACAAAAAACAAAAAAAGAATTCAAAATCTTTGCAGAAAACTCTCCGTTTTCTCTTTTCGAAACCCTTCCTCAATTTGATTGATGTTTGTCCTTCCAACGTTACTGATTCTTATTTGTTTACATAAAAAAGGAAGGACACTGTGTATATTTTGGTAAAGAGCAACTTTTCTAGATTTCTATAGCTTACATCATTCCGAAAACAAGCGTAGCCTAATTTAACTTAAGCGATGATCTCTCATTTAAACTTCTTTTCTTATCACGTGTCTAGCCTACTAATAAATTAATTGATTCTTCGGTTGTTGTTGATTGAGTCTTCAGTCTTACGACTGGTTTGATGCAGCACTCCATGCTCCCCTGTCCTGAGCTAATCGTTTCATCTCTACATAGCTACCACACCCTACATCCGAGGCAATCTGTTTAACATATTCTAACCTTGGTCTATCCCTACTGTTCTCTTCCTCGACCCTTCTATAACTAAGTTCGCTATTCCTGTGTGTCTTAGTATGTGTCCTACAAACCTACCTCTTCTCTTCATTAGCAGTCGCCAGAAACATCTCTCCTCTCCCACTCGTCTTAATACCTCTTCATTCGTATCTTCTTTTCTGCTGCACCAATAGTCCAAGTTTCACTTCCATAGAGCGCCACGCTCCAGACAAAGGCTTTCAAATTGACTTCCTAATACCTAAATCTATATTCGATGTTAACAGATTCTTCGGATAGCTGATTAAATTATTAATCGACTGAACGATCAGTCGACTAATTGATTAGGTTTAATCATTTTCCATTAATTTCGAATTATTTGATTAATCGATTTATAATGGAACATCGCTTATCACCAGCTCCAATAAGAACGAATGCGAGACGATGCTTAGAGTGGTGCCAACAAAAAAAAACGCCGTCACTGGTCAATCATCTTTCTCCTGTCGCTGTTCCCATTTTGTTTTGGGGTCTGCCACTCTGCACCTTGCCCTCCATTTATTGAGATCTGCTGCGTCTATCAGGAAAAGAGCTACGATGCACGGAGGTTATCCATCCATCTCGATTTTGGTCGTCCTTGAGGTTATTGACCAACTAGCCTGATAGTAATGCCTAATTACAGTAACTACCCTGCATCTGTCCGGGTCACATGCCCGTACAAACATAACCTCGTCTCCCTCATTTTGGCTGGCATAGGGATATGTATTTCTAAAGGTGTCTTCGTTTCTAATATTATCCAGCCGTGCATTACCCAAGTACCATCTTAGCTTCCGCATCTCCATTGAGTGCAAGACCAGTTCGTGTTCTTTTCATTAGACCAGCATTAGGCTCCATACAAAGCTATGGGATGGATGATTGTCACTAGTGAAGTGGCAAGTTATGGAAGGATATCTGACACTCAAAAGGGAATGCCAAAGGAATGGTATTCACGCGGATATGTTGTGCTGACTGAGTAATTTGGAAGAGGTGGTGTGCTGGTCGTAGATCGTTTTTCTTCCTGTGGGTTTTGGTCGGTGGAAAATGAACGCAGGTGGTTATGAAAACTTTTTAAACAATAGCATGCTTCTCAAAATGTAGCAATATTTTGCAATCGAACCTCTTCTGTATCAGCATGATAATGCTCCTGTCCACAAAGCACGGACTGGCCGCTCTAACCTCTGACCTGAACCTTAACAAACATCTTTGGGATGAACTTGAGCGTCGGTTGAGTGTCAGATCGATTAGGTTATTAACCTCGCAAGAACTATTCACCAAGCTTCAGGAAGAATGGAAAGAAATTCCACTTTCAGTGTATCAGAACTTGTAGAAAGCCTTCCTCTAGGATTGCACGCTGTAATAGTAGCTGTTGTTGTTTTATTTAACGGACTTCGGCATCGTGGCTATTTAGTCCCATGTACTTGTGTGTGTGTGCAATTTGTCTGATAATCTGTGTTATTGTTTATAGCAGTTTGTGTGTGTTTGTAATTAATGCTAGGACTGGGAAGTAGGCGGCCATGGACTTAGGTTAGGAACTATCCTAATATTGTCCAGGAGTAGATGTGGGGGAGAAAGGAAAAACACTTCCAGGACGGTCGAGGTAGGAATCGAATCCGCTTCTTCTCAGATTTTCTTCACGAGGATGTGTGTACCGCTTTCCAACCCTCAGACTAGAATGAAATGTCTTGTCAGAGTCGTGAATCGAACCCGACCTCGGGGTCTATATTACTTTTGAGACATACCTGCCATCAAAACATAGAGACTCCGTTCCCGTCATCCTCCATTACAAACTTGCCAAGTCAATAACAATAATATAAGTGATCGATGTACTAAATTAAGGCAAACCAGTGCTACAAAAGGACAACTGAAGATGCCCTGTATCAAAACCAGGCCACCAGGATTTGATCAACACGGGAAGATTTGGACCACTCTGAATAGAAAACGATCTAATTGTGGTAGATGCGCCGATTCCCTACATAAATGTGGGATGACATCCTCCTCGCTCTGTGATTGTGGTGTTGAACGTCAAACGGTTCAGCACATTGTTTAAGCTCGCCCCTTACGAGCATTCCATGGTGACCCACAAGAGTTCCTCTTCACAAACAAATAAGGCTATTGAATAAATCACAAATCTGGATATCTGTTTGTGACTCAGTGTATAGATTATTATGTAAATATGTATATCTTTATATATATAATTCTTCGACACGTGTGTATGTGACTCAACTCCTCCTAAACGACTGGACCGATTTTGATGAAATTTGGTATGTATATTAGGGTGGGTCCCTGTATGGTTTAGATTCACAATCTGACCCCGTAAGTGGAATGAACACAATTACAGAACCACAACTTACACACAATTTTAGAAACACAATATACAGTCAAAAACAGTCGTCATGGAAACCACTAGCCTTGGCCTTGGTGAAAGCTGATGTCTTAGGACGGTTTGTCTCTGCACGTTAGAGCCACCTGGTCGCAACCTGTGCAACTACCGCAAAAACATACACTCTGAAAGTTGGAAAGGCGGAAAGTTGTGTTTTATACCAATGGTGGCAGTGATGTCGAATTCTGCTGTTTGTCTCAGCACGTTAGAGCGTTTCAAAGTCCCGTATGCGTTCATATACCATTCATCCCATTGCGATGAAACTTGGGTGATATGTTGAGTGTACTCCAGGGAAGGTGTTTGGCTTAGTAAATCCATTTTATAATAGATATCGCACGACTAGATTCAACAAATGAGCGACGACGCGCGAAGCGTTTCAAGAAGGTCCTGTATGCGTTCAAATACCATCGTCCGATCGCGATGAAACTTGGGTGAGATGTTGTGTACACTCCAGGGGGAGGCTTCTGGATAAGTAAATCCATTTTACAATAGATAGCGCACGAGTAGATTCAACAAATGAGCGACGACGCGCGAACGTTTAAACAAAGTCCCGTATGCGTTCATATAGCATTCATCCGATTGCAATGAAACTTGGGTGAGATATTGTGTACACTTACGTGAGGGTTTCTAATTTAGTAAATGCATTTCACAGGAGGTTGCGCACGAGTACATTCAACAAATGAGCGACGACGCGCGAAGCGTTTCAATAAGGTCCCGTATGCGTTCAAATATCATTCGTCTGATTACGATGAAACTTGGGTGAGATGTTGTGTACACCCTACGGAAGGTTTCTGGCTTAATAAATCTATTTTACAATAGGTAGCGCACGAGTAGATTCAACAAATGAGTGACGGCACGCGAATCATTTCAACAAAGTACCGTATGCGTCCATATACCATTTATCCGATTGCGATGAAACTTTGGTGAATTGTTGTGTACATTTCAGTAAAGGTTTCTGGCTCAGTAAATTCATTTTACAATAGGTAGCGCACGAGTAGATTCAACAAATGTGCGATGGTGCGAGAATCGTTTCAACAAAGTCCTGTATGTGTTCATGTACCATTTATCCGATTGCGATAAAACTTTGGTGAATTGTTTTGTACACTCCAGGAAAGGTTTCTGGCTTAGTAAATCCAGTTTTTAATAAGTAGCGCACGAGTAGATTCAACAAATGAGCGATGGCTTGCGAATCGTTTCTACAATGTCCCGTATGCGGTCATATATCATTCATCCGATTGCGATGAAATCTTGGTGAATGATTGAGTACACTCCAGAGAAGGGTTCAGGCTTAGCAAATCTATTTTACAATAGGTAGCGCATGAGTAGATTCAACAAATGAGTGACGGCATGCGAATCGTTTAAAGAAAATCCCGTATGCGTTCATATGTCATTCATCCGATTCCGATGAAACATTGATGAGTTGTGTACACGCCAGGGAAGGTGTTCAACTTGTTGAATCCATTTTACATTATTGGTAGCGCACGAGTAGATCTAACAAATGAGTGACGACGCGCGAAGCGTTCTAACAAAATCCCGTATGCGTTCATATACTATTCATCGATTGCGATGAAACTTTGATGAGTTGTTGTGTAGCTTTCTAACTTAGTAAATACTTTTCACGGTTGGTAGAGCACGAGTAGATTCAACAAATGAGTGACAGCGCACGAATCATTTAAACAAAATCCCGTATGCGTTATATGCCATTTATCCGATTGCGATGAAACTTTGGAGAGTTGTTGTGCACGCTCCCACGAATGTTTCTAGATTAGTTAATTCATTTCACGATAGTTTAGAGGCAGTTAATAGAAATTGAAAAAATATTGTGTATCCAAATGCACTTCAAGAAACAAAGTTACAACACTTTCTTTGATTGGCAGGACAACGTCTGCTGGGTCAGCTAGTAGACTATAATTATCTTTGTGCAATGTGTTTCCAAAAGCTAAATAATAAATAGTGGGTAGTGGTGATCATTTTCTTTATGATCCTTAACAAAAGGGGCAGATAAACTCGATATTTACCCCTTAAAACACCCAGTGGCACTACAGGCCATGAAGGACCTAGGCTTACCAAGCGATCGCTGCCCAGCCATTAGGCCTGCAGATTGTGGGGGGACACGTGGTCAGCGCGTCGGGTTTTCGTGGCCGGCGCACTGTCTCACTGTCAGACAGCTACTCAATTGTCCTCACGAGGCTGAGTGCACCCCAGTCCAGCCCTCACGTCAGTTTCTAAAATCCTTGACAAAGCCGGGAATCGAAACCGGGGCTACCGCAACACCACGGGGCCGGCTTAAAACAACAATTACCACCAACAAATTGGTGAAGTCATCTCAGAAGAGAAAGATTGTCAGAATGTCAGTGAATATCACTGTGATATTTTTGATGTAGGCTAACCCAGGTGGCTCTAAGCAATATTTTAAAAATATAAATTTCCCAGAGGTGCTTGTCCAACCCACTGATCTGTAACACAACAAACATGAAACAGGGCGCGATGGGGATGACATGTCACGTGTTTCAACTCTAATTAAATAAAAGCTTTGACGTATTTCACTATATTTTAATTTAGATACAATGCCCATACCCCACCCCCATTGCACATGAAATATCAGCGTTGATCAAAATGTTGACTAACTATTCCCATTGTACAGTTCTGAGACTAATGTCTTCTTAGATAAGGCAAGAAATTCTGGTGACCTCGGAAACAGACAATAATCTTAGGTATTTAATATCTCTATATAGGCCTAGCCTATAACAAGTAGTTCCGTGAACAACTAAATAGCCTATTTTTTACAAATCCTACTAGTATTAATTGCCTCTATCATCATATAAATTTTCAGTTTGATTGCTGTAATAGATTCGTAGGTATTGAGAACCGTCTAAATATGTCGGATGGTCACCATGTTTGATTTTTATGTATAGGCCTAGGCCTTAGAGTTATGTACTATTACATGAAGATTATTGTGTAGGTGTGTTATTCAAACTTCAATCGCATGATTAGGACATACGACATTAAAACGAGATCTTAAAATTTCGCTCAGCCGCCATCTTGTGGTTATGAAAATAATTTAAATTAATTAGGTGCCAGTGGATTAAAATTTATACAAGCATATACCGTACCAATTTCCACTGCTCTAGGATGGTACAATCGCGAGAAACGTTCATTTGAATATTTAAATTTGGCGTCACCGCCATGTTGGATTTGTGCTCACCAGGTTATTGAAATTCCCATAGCTGAACTTATATTTATAGTCTCTATACACATAAAAAAAACTCACTTTGATTGCTGTCATAGATTAATAGATATCGAGAGCCGTCTAAATATTTGGGATGGTCGTCATGTTGGATTCTAATATATGTAGGCCATAGAGTTATGTACTGTTAGATAAGGATCAATGTGTACGTTCATTATTCAAACGTTGATTTCGATCGCATGATTGGAACACAGAAATGAAAATTAATTTTAAAATTTCGCACAGTCGCTATCTTTAGCTTTTGTTAACAATTGATCTAAATTAGGTACCAGTGCGTTGCAATTTGTATAGTCATTTGCTGTACCAAGTTTCTCAGCGTTCGGATGGTTAAATCGCGAGAAAAGTCTATTTAAATGTTTCAACTTCGCTTGGCCGCCATGTTCGTTTTGTACTTAACTGGTTTTTGAAAGTCTCGTGAATGCACGTATAGTAGTGCCCTTTATCACCGTACAAAATTTCAGGGTGATATAAGTAATAATTTCGAAGATATAGAATGACGGTGAAATATTTCGCACAGCCGCCTTGTTGGATTGGTGAGCCGTAATAAAATTCGAAGGGCACGATCGGGTTAGGCCAAAATAGTACTATGACCTTAGCAAGTTTCATTGATGTAGCTCAAGCCGTTTGGAAGTTATTAGAGGGAACACACACACGGACGCACACACATTCACACACACGGACAAAAGGTGATCTCATAAACCTATTTTTTTTTCATAAATGAAAATAGGCAAAAAATGAAATTTACGTGTTAATTTGTTTGTTTGTTCCGCTTGCGTTTACATACCGTTCATCCGATTACGATGAAAGTTGCATGAGGTGTTGTGTACACTCACCACCATTTTACAATAGGTAGGGCACGAGTAGTTTCAATAAATGAGTATTGGCGTGCGAATGTTTTCAACAAAGTACCTTTTGTGTTCATATGTCATTCATCCGATTACAATGAAAGTTGGGTGAATTGTTGTGTACACTCCTGCAAATGTTTCTGAAACAGTAAATCCATTTTACAATTGGTAGCGCACGGGTAGTTTCAATAAATGAGTATTGGCACGCGAATGTTTTCAACAAAGTACCATTTGTGTTCATATGCCATTCATCCGATTGCGATGAAAGTTGGGTGAGTTGTGTTGTGCACTCCCGCAAATGTTTTTGAATTAGGAAATCCATTTTACAATAGGTGACACACAAGTGGTTTCAACAAATGAGTGTTGGCGTGCGAATCGTTTCAACAAAGTACCTTTTGTGTTCATTTACCATTCATCCGATTGCGATGAAAGTTGGGTGAGTTGTGTGCACTCCCACAAATGTTTCTGAATTAATAAATCAATTTTACAATTAGTGACGCAAGTCGTTTTAACAAATTACTGTTGGCGTGCGAATCGTTTCAACAAAGTAACTTTTGTGTTGATTTACCATTCATCCGATTGCGATGATAGTTGGGTGAGTTGTTGTGTGCACTCCTGCAAATGTTTCAGAATTAGTAAATCCATTTTATAACAAGTGGCGCACGAATCCTTTCAACAAATCCGTGGTGACGTTCAACAGATGAACTTCGATATTTGTCAGGTCCACACCTGCAAAAGTTTCTTAATAAGTAACCTAAATCAATTTCACAATAGGTGGCGCGTGTGTCGTATCAACAAATTAGTTTTGGCACGTTATTCGTTATGAGTACGCCCGGCATGTTGTCTGAATTAGAATATCCATTTTACAACATGTGGCGCGCGAGTCATTTCAACAAATGCACTTTTTGTGAGCTGTAGTGGAAGCTCGCGAAGGTTTTTGAATTAATAAATCCATTTTAAGATAGGTGGCTCATAAGACGTTACAAAAATGAGTGAATATCGTACAGTTCAGCGGCAGTTTATGTGTTTCCAAACGTCTGCAGTGTCCGGTGCGACTTGCATTTGCGATGGCCATCAACAAAGCACAGGGACAATCCCTACATGTGTGTGGACTAAATTTGGAAAATCCATGCTTCTCACTTGGACAGCTGTTTGTGGCCTGCTCACGGGTCGAAAAACAAGCGGAAAAACAAAAAAAATATTGTGTATCCAAAAACATTTCAATAAACAAAATTAGAGAACAAACCCTTTTTTTCTTTGAATGGCATTGCTACACGGGTACAGCTAGTTGCATATAAAATAGGAAATAATCATACCCTACCGGTATAGATTTGTGATTTATTTATTTATTTATTTATTTATTTACCGGCCACGGTGGTCGACAGCGCTAACGTGTTAGCTCGTATCTCGGTGGCATCGGGATAGCGTCCTTTTGTATCCCCCACGGCCGTCCTGAAAATGCTATTTGTGGTTTCCCATTTTCACCTTCAACTTCCTACCTAAAGCCCTCCCTGACACTTGTGTAATAAAATGAATGTTCGTAATAATTTATTTATTTGTTGATGGTACACAACAGGGCTCAGTGTGCGCCCCAATAAATGTGTACCTACACAGTAAAACACATTCCCAGGTACCGTATTTCTACAGTAAGTATTGAACCCTTCTCGGTTCATAGAAGGGTACAGTATTAATATCTAAATGTAATTCTTAAAACTAGGAAGATCACACAGATGGTAAATCCATGGTAGTAAAGAGCTTAATCTAAATATAATATATAAACTATATCTAAATGTTATCTAATGCCAAATATAAACACACGTTTGGAAATTGTTACATAGAAAACTAAAAGGTAACTTTAATATCTACTGTCGACCAAAGTATTATGTGCACTCGAGTTTGAAGGTTGTTTGTTAAGTAACCAATAAACTTACATGAAATCCAATAACACCATCATTTTCGTCGTTCTATTTTACGTTAGTTCATGTAGGTTTGGAATTTTTAATTTATATTTTAATATATATTTTTTATCGCAGTTGGAACACAAAAAGTGCCCGCTTTAAGCGTGTTTCAACCATGCGTCACATTTAAGAATTATTATCTCAAAAGTCCGTCATCAGATCGAATCCAAATTTTAACACAATGTACATTGGAATGTTGGTTTATTAATTTCAAAATTTTGTGTGTCCAAGATTAATAATGTTATTGGTTTTACGTCCCTTTTAACTGCACTGGCTTTTAGAGACGCCGGGGTGCCGGAATTTTGCCCCGAAGGGGATCTTTAACGTGCCAGTAAATGTACTGACACGGCTCCCTCGCATTTGCGCAACCTCAAATGCCAGCTGACTGCGCCACGTTTCGAACCTGCAACCTTGGGCTCAGCAAGCGAGAACGTTACCCCTGAGCCACGCAGCCAGGCACTGTGTGTCCAAGAAACAGAGTTGTTATCATGTTTGTAAGGTAACTTTTTCTCGGATCAGGGTGGTTGGAAAATGTAGTTCTTGGTCGCGTTGTAATCCTTATACATCAAAACGTTATGTTGTATGACTGTGAAATACGTAAATTAATTCACTTATTTTATGTTGGTTAGTATTTGTTCGGGGAAATAAGGCATGGTTCACCAGCTAGCCGCCGAGAAAAGCTGTACAGTGTTGCCGAGATGGAGCCCATATTGCGCCATGGCGCGGCTCGCTCGGAAGTGATCTCAGCAACGCTGTACAGATTTCCGCGGAGCGGCTAGCAGGTGAACCATGGCTTATTTCCCCGAACAAATACAAACCGATATAAAATAAGTGGATTAATTTACGTATTTCACAGTCATACAGCGTAACTTTTTGATGTATCGGGATTACAACGCGACCAAGAACTACATTTTCCAATCACCCCGAGCCGAGAAAAAGTTACCTTACAAAAATGATAACAACTCTGTTTCTTGTACACACAAAATTTTGAAATTAATAAACCAGTTATACAACATTCCGATATTTATTGTGTTAAAATCTGGATTCGATCTGATGAGGGGTTTTTGAGATAATAATTCTTAAATGTGACGCATGGTTGAAACACGCTTAAAAACGGGCACTTTTTGTGTTCCATCTGCGATTAAAAATATTAAAATATAAATTAAAAATTCCAAACCTACATAACTAACGTAAAATAGAACAATGAAAATGATGATGTTATTGGATTTTATAAGTCTATTGGTTACTTATCAAACAACCTTCAAACTCGAGTGCACATAATACTTTGGTCGACAGTAGGGAACAAGCCTGTCCACATATATACATTGTTAGTTCTATTTTGTGTGATAGATAATTTTACTTCATATATGAATTCAGTGACTGGATTATAATGAGAGCTCTATCACATTATCTAAGTATACAAGTTGCACAACAAAATACGTAAATGTTCTAGATGAACAAGTTTAAATGCCAGGGATATGATTTAATCTTTGAGTTATCGAAAATTTCAAGTTACAAACATTTGACTTAACACTTCCAGAGCGGATCATATGCTGGGCTCGTGACGCTAGTATCCAGGCAGGTGCGGAGAACGGGAATAGCGCGCCATGGGAAGAGTGTTAGAAAACGAGAATCACTGTTTTCTCCTCGTGAAACCGCACATCGTGTAAGTCCAAACGTCCAAACTACAAGCAGGTTGATCCGTAGCCCGATTTGCGCATGCATATTCAGTTTCCCGCGTATTTCCTTACCACGGTATTCGTTATTCATTTTTTGAGATCTCTGAGCAGCTAGACAACTTCCATGTGAGGTAAGCTTTCTATTTATTATTATTTCAAGAGAATTACGAGTGATTATGCTTTTGTAATAAATACATCCCATTACTGCAATAATTTCATAAAACTACTAAACTTGCAATTGACTTTTATTCCTGCATCATATTCACGAGCAACATAAAATGACTTGTATCAATTATTTTTGGTTTCGTCATGGCGCTTAGGTTACCATTATATTTATATATTTTGTTCAGATGGCCGACAATGCAGTTCCGTCAACATCACGAGGCCCACCCAACAAAAGGCATGCTTCAACGATTTCAACCACCGTGTGGGTCACACGCTAAGTGCGTGACTAGGATAAGTCCACGAGCTTGGTAGAGCTCGTCTTACCGACGGAAAAAATTCAAATTATTACGAGTTCACGCAGATTTCTTGATCAGTTTGGTAGATATGTCTTGCTTTACTGATAGGCTACGCAATGAACGTGTTAAGAAAAAAAAACCACACACTTCTAGAGCTTCAGACTATGAACTAAATGTTGAAAACATGACTTGGGAATTAACATTTTAGGGTAACAAAAAAGGAAAGAAATAATAAACTTAAGATGAATTATATTTCTCCTAGAAAATTACAAAACTATCAATCAAATGTATTTAGGTAATTTAACCTCTGCTTCTACAAAATCTCTACCACCATCGGGCTGATCTTTCTCCAAGGTTCGGTTGCTGATGTGAAGGAACGTTCTCGAGACAGACATTGGAGATCATTGATAATTTGGAATTATTTATTTATTTATTTATTATTTATTTATCGTATGGCTTTTAGTGCCGGGAGTGTCCGAGGATATGTTCGGCTCGCCTGAGTCTGTACCTACTTCCAGCGGACACCCTTAGGGTGAGCTACAAGTAGTTCCAACTTTCGCTACCAGATATCAATGATACCTAGTGGTGAACGTTGGAACTTTGATAGAGCGTTCCGACGAAATCTAACCTAATAATTTAGCTTCACACAAGTTTAGTCTGTGGAAGGATCTTTTACATGCCATAAATCTATGACATGGGACCGCCGGTTTTACTTCCCCTCCGAAGGAAGGCATACTGAAGGATTTTTAACGTTCTTAAAAAATCCGACGACTTCGGCCGGGTTTGAACCCGCTATCTTGAGCACAGCAGTTCAGCATGCTACCAACTACGCCACCGAAGCCGCATTTTAGGATAACAATAAAGGAAAGAAATAATAAGCCGACCATCAATTTTATTTCTCCTAGAAAATTACAAAACCATCAATCAAATGTATATTTAGGTAATTTAGTCTCTGGTTCAACAGAATCTCTACCACCATCAGACTGAAATGTCTCCAAGGTTGAGTTGCTGATGTGAATGAACGTCTTCGAGACAAACGTTAGAGATCTTTGATACATTTGGAATAATGAACGTGGCCATCACATCTTCACTCTCTTCATCCCACCACGAATCGACGGTTAGACCCAACATCGAGACACCATGTTTACCCTCAAAGTCTTTCAAATCGTAAATAAGTTACGTTCACGTTGATTGTAAGATTCGGGTCTTATACGTAAACTGTGCAAAATAGGCTTTAGCAGGAGCCACCATGCTAATCTCGATCCTCGATTCGATAACGTCACTGGCAGAAGACACGATTGGAGACCGATTTGGACAGGTCTCACGGCTCCATCGATGAAACACACTAAACTGACAAGTCATGGACACCAAGGGTTAGACCACGTCTTTTGTTGTATGTAGTTCACTATATATATTACTACGAGCGCTAGTGTTGACCCATGCTTGGTCAAATCAAAATCGAAATATCTACTTCCGTTTTGACTGACAAGTTATGCACACTACGAGTAACAGTTAGACCACATCCTTTGTGGCCTAAATCTATCACTGCGAGCGATAGTTTCAATTGACATCTATTATTTATATGGTCAAATCAAAATTGAAATAGGCTATCTACTTCCGTTTTGAGAAATTAAAAAATCTGCTTCCCTCAAATTGAAGATAAAGAATCAAAGAATAGATTAAAACAATCAAACTTTAATTGTATTTAAATCTGTAGAAATAGAAAGCATCTTTTAGCATGTTTTATCAAAACATCATTTAGGCTGGAAGAAATTTTCATTTTGACACTTTTCCGGGTCATCTAACTTTTTAAATAGCGGCTTCGGTGGTGTAGTCGGTAGCATGCTGAGCTTCTATGCCCAAGATAGCGGGTTCAAACCCGGCCGAAGCCGTCGGATTTTTTAAGAGCGTTAAAAATCACTCAGTATGCCTTCCTTCGGAGGAGAAGTAAAGCCGGCGGTCCCATGTCATAGATTTATGGCATGTTAAAGAACCTTCCACTAATTACACCTGTGTGAAGCTAAATTGGATAGGTTAAGAATGTAAACAACGCTCTTAGGTTTCTACGTTCGTTGCCAAAAGCCGACTGCGGTGGCGTCTAGTAGCTAAGTTCTGAACTTGGCCTAGTAGTCGTTGACGGTGGCGCTTGGTGGCAAAAGTAGGAACTATTTGAAAAATTCTAAGTTGCAGTCTGTACTTAAATTAAAAAACAGATAACACACACCAATACAGTCATCACAATTAACACCGTTATCAGACAGATTCTACACGCACCCAAAGTACACGGGGCTACATGACCGCGTTGTCGCAGCCCCTAAACTTAAGAACCAACCAACCTAACTTTTCAATGTTTGTTACAATTTTCAAAATAGCCTAACTTTGCGTTTTTGCTCAGCTGGATCCCTATAGTCTGAGTGCCCTTTCAGTAGTGTCATTTAATAGTACATTATGCAACGAGCCTATAACGGCAATAATTAAGACACAGGTATGTTTATAAAACTGGCTTCGCTCGTTTTATAACTTCCATACGAGTGTCTTAATTACCATTACTGTATAGGCGAGTTGCATACGACTGTTTATGGTCGACGATAATTATAATTATTTTATGTTCGAATATAAATATTCATAAATATCTGTCGAGATTTCGCCAGTTTTATGTACTGAACAGAGCGCATGGGACGCATAGAATACCTTGTATTTGAACATTGCCTCCTTAAATACCCCACTCTGACACTAGCCACGTAGTGAAATTTAAATTAGGAGGCCGTGGAACTGAGCGCAGGTGCGATGCTATCCTCACCTACTTAGTCACACAACTGTTTCCTGAGCGTTGATTGGTGGGAGAAACTGTTTCATAATGAACAAGTAGTTCCGTGAAGAACTATACAGCCTATTTTCATATATCCTACTTATGTTAATTGCCACTATCAACATACACAATTTCTGTTTGATTGCTGTAATAGATTCGTAGATATTAAGAACCGACTAAATATTTCGGATGGTCGCCATGTTGGATTTTATATACGTAGGTCCTAGAGTTATGTACTGTTACATGCAGATTATTGTGAACGTGTAGTATTCAAACTTCAATCGCATAATTAGGACACAAGAAAAAACAAGGAGATTTTAAAATTTTTCACAGCTGCCATCTTGAGGTTATGGAAACAATTGAAATAAATTAGATGCCAGTGGATTAACATTCGTATAAGGATTTACTGTACCAAGTTTCACTGCACTCGGATGGTTAAATTGCGAGAAACGTCCATGTGAATATTTATAATTCGCGTCACCGCCATGTTGGATTTGTGATCACCAGGTTATTTAAAGTCCTATAGGTGAACTTAAGTTCATAGCCCCTATGAACATTAAAAAATGCAGTTTGATTGCTAAAATAGATTCGTAGATTAGACGATTTAGTATCGTCTAAATATTTCGGATGGTCGCCATGTTGGATTGTTAAATGTATAGGCCATAGAGTCATGTACCATTGAAGGAAAATTATTGCATAGGTTCATTATTCAAACTTTCACTTCGATCGCATGACTACATCACAAGAAATAAAAAAAAGACTTAATTTTAAAATTCGCACTGCCGCCATCTTGAGGTTATGTAAACAATTGAACTAAATTAAATACCAGTGGATTACAATGTGTATAAATATTTCCTGTACCAGGTTTCAGTGCGCTTGGAACATTAAATCGCGAGAAAGGTCTATTTAAAATTTTTAAATTCGCTTGGCCGCCATGTTCGTTTTGTAGTTAATCGGTTTTTGAAAGTCTTATAGATGGACTTCCAGTAGTGCCCTTTATCTCCGTACAAAATTTTAGGGAGATACCGCTAATAGTTTCAGAGATATAGAATGCCGGTGAAATATTTCGCACTTCCGCCATCTTGTGATTATGTAAACAATTGAACGAAGTTAGATGTTGGTGCATTACAATGTATAGAAACATATACTGTACCAAGTTTCATTGCGTTTGGTTGGTCAAATCACGAGAAACGTCTATTTGAAAGTCGCAAATTCGCTTGGCCTCCATGTTGGTTTTGTAGTTACCAGGTTTTCAAAAGTCACATAAGTGAACTTATAGTAGTTCTCTCTATCACCATAGAAAATGTCAGGGTAATATCGGTAAGAGTTTCGGAGATATTGAATGCTGGTGAAATATTTCGCACAGCCGCCATGTTGGATTGGTGAGTCGTAACAAAATTTGAAGGGCACGGTCGAGGTCGCCGGGAATAGTGCTATGAACTTTCCGAGTTTCATTGAAATCGCTCCTGCCGTTTAGATTTTATTAGGGGGGGACACACACACGAATCACACACACACACACACACACACGCACACACACACGGACAAAAGGTGATCTCATAAGCCTATTTTTTCAAAATTGAAAATAGGCTAAAAATAGTGTTATAATGACCCTCATTATGATACAGTTTTCTGACATATAATATTTACATTTCGACTTCGTCGAACATAAAAATTATTTTAACAATAAAATACATGTAAATTATAGAAAGTTTGTTCGGGAAATAATTAATGCGAGTTATCGAAAATTCGATATATCGTTGTTTGTCTGTACAAGGCACAGGCTCGCGAACCAGCAATGGAATGCGCATCATAGTTCGAGGAACCCTGATAAAGAGGGATTTGCAGACACAGTGTCGAAATCTCATTTGAATTATATCCTGGGGGGAGAACAGTCGTCCTAATTAATAAATATACATTAGAAGGGCATTAGTGAGGAGTAAGACCAGATTACGCGCGCCAGCAAGGACTTAGCATGCACACACTTCATGGCTATAAATCAATAGGGCGGCAGAAATAATTCACGGGCATGCCACCAGAAGGAGCTCATAATGCAGGGGTTCGGTCGATAGAGATATGTTAACAGTCTGCTAACTGCGAGGCGCAAGGAAATCGGAAATTATTGGTGGTCAATCGATCTTCTACCTGGTTATTGGTGTTATTTATGGATATAGGACAAATTCAACTTACTGTAGTCTACTTCCTACAGACAACCCTCTTTCGCTTTATGTGCATCAATTTCGGAGACTTGTTGTTTCCTTCTTTAAAGTTTAGGATGGCGGCTTCGGTGGCGTAGTTGGTAGCATGCTGAGCTTATATGCCCAAGATTGCGGGTTCAAACCCGGACGAAGCCGTCGGAATTTTTAAGAGCGTTAAAAATCCCTCAGTATGCCTTCCTTCGGAGGGGAAGTAAAGCCGGTGGTCCCATGTCATAGATTTATGGCATGTTAAAGAACTTTCCACTAATTACACCTGTGTGAAACAAAATTGTATATGTTAAGAATGTAAACAACGCTCTTAGGTTGCTACGTTCGTTGCCAAGAGCCGACTGTGGTGGCGTCTAGTAGCTAAGTTCTCAACTAGGCCTAGTAGTGGTAGACGGTAGCGTTTGGCGGCCAAAGTAGGAACTATTTGAAAAATTCAAAGTTGCAGTCCTTACTTGAATTGAAAAAAAAAACGCTAATACAGTCATCACAATTAACACCGGTTTTCAGACACATTCTACACACACGCAAAGTACACGGGGCTAAATGACCGCGTTGTCGCAGCCCCTAAACTAAGAAACCAACCAACCAAAGTCTAGGATAGCCTCTGTTAATTATATTAAACTAGCAACCCACCCCGGCTTCGCCCGGTATCTTTAACGATTTACCCAGCATAAGCTTAAAGGGCGCATGGATGGCAGGACCCAGACGTAATTCAGAAAAGCCGAGGTGAACAGCGAAACTCCAAACACATATACTCTTCTCTGAAGTCTTAACTCAACATGACTCGACAGTTTTATGCAAGCCAAAGCTGGGGTGATAGCCTCGCTCGCTAGCTCATGAACTCGCTCCGTTAGAAGAAATGAATTCATAATTAATACACTTAGTGTATAATGTGTGATTTATTAATGATAGAGATATGCTGTCGCGGAATTTTTTGTAGAACTTTACATGCTGAACAATTCTTACACTGGTATATTGGCTTTCACGGCCAAGGAATTAAAACAAGACACAGCATAAACCTAGAAAAATTGCTGAGTTTTAATTCTTAAATTCATAGTAAGTTATATAAACATTTTGACAGTTTCCCCAGCGGAGTCGTAGAAGGTGCACAGTCTTCTGGTTCTTTTTTCGACTCGATTCACTGAAATCGTTACTGCTCGGCTTCCTTTGGTCATAAATGAATATATTTCTACAGAATCTTTCCTCGAGAAATCCTTTATAGAATGATGAAAACCGCATCAAAATCCATCCAGTGGTTCTCGAGATTACCCGTTACATCCAAGAATCGGAGACTTTGCTTTATACTGTGTAGAGATGGTTAATGATTGTGCCTCATAGCCTCTCTGTATCATTTAGAATAAGGTTAAGGTAGTACATAAATAACAGCTATTATTTGTGTTTACGATAATTGTTTATAATATTTAAGACCATTTAAATTATTCGTAGGTTCTGTGACATCGTTTTTAAAATTCATGTTCTGATTTATTAATCTTACTGAGCAGGATTTTAGTATTAGGCTGTCAGGGAATCACTGTATAGTACATTATGCAACGAGCCTATAATGGCTATAATTAAGACACGAGTATGTTTATAAAACGAGCGTAAGCGAGTTTTATAATTTCCATACGAGTTTCTTATTTACCATTATAGGCGAGTTACATACGACTGTTTATGTTCGACGATAATTATAACTTTATTATATGTTTTAACATAAATATTCATAAATATCTGTGGGATTCAGTTAATTCAGTTAGTGAACAGGGCGCGCTGGCTTTGCTGACTGAACAGAGCGCGGGTCAAGGCACTCCGAAAGCAGAGACCATTCACTTTGCTTGCCAACACAGAAATTTGTTGGATTTTGAGCGCATGCGCGAAGATACCCTTACCTAATTGGTCACACAACTGTTTCTTGAGCTCTGATTGGTGGGAGAAACTGTTTCATAATGAAAAATAGTGTTATAATGAGCCTCATTATGATACAGTTTTCCGACACATGATGTTTACATTTCGACATCGTCGAACATAAAGTAATAATCACTTCCGTGATGTAGCGGCTAGCGTTATTGGCTGTCACCCCAGAATACTGGGTCGATTCCCGGCTCTGCCAAGAAATTTTAATTCTGGTGTGAGGGCCGGAACGAGGTACACTCAGTCTCGTCAGGAAAAATAATTGAGAAGAGGCGGGTTCGATTCCTACCTCAGCCATCCTGGAAGTGGTTTTCCGTGGTTTCCCACTTCTACTCCAGGCAAATTCCGAGATGATAGGCCTACCTAACTTATGGTAACGGCCGCTTCCTACCCAAAACCTACCTCAAACACAAATATACACACAAGTACAGCTATTACAGTATCTCAGCTTATCTGACAAATTCTATTCACACCAAAGTATACGGGGCTATATGACCATGATGTCACGAAGCCCCTAAAGGATCTGTCTGTTAGGTAGTCAGTACCACCATTGGTCAGGTCGGCATATACCCACAGAACCTCGAAGCAGTGCTATAATGAGGCGTACTAAGTAAGCTGAGGAGCGAGATAGCTCACTAAGTCAGAACAATAGCACTGACCCTATGTAAAGCCCTGCGCGAATAAACCCGCGAATATCCGCAAAATGGCTATGCGGATAGCAGATAGGTTGCGGACTTAAGGGCCTTATTGTTTGGTGAAATAAAACTGTTGATTTCGGTGTTAATACTGACACTATTTCGGTGGGTATTCCGTGAAATAAATTCTCATAGTGATAGATGTTTCTTTTGAAATATTCCTTAGCCTATAGTATGGGGTATATCTAACAAATTATGTGATAAGGGGTTTAAAAGAGCACTCTTATAATGTATCCTTGTTATTAAATCTTAGAACAACCAAATATCACCGATTGTTATTTACCGCTAAGAATTATGTTCATTTGCTTCTTTCTTCTGTTTATGCGTTCTGAATCCCTGCAGTGTTTATCGCACGTGTCTTTTATTTCCCATTGAATACGAACATTGCAGTATTTACACATTAGAATATTTCTTGCGGCGTCAAATACGTAGAACCCCTCACTGTTGTATTCCTCGACCCTCGAAAAAACTGTTGTGACTTCAGTTTTTGGCATTTTTATACTTAAATGCTGGATGTTTGCCGATAAAATTTCATCAGTCGCGAACTCGCACTGCTCTATCTACGACCACAACGCCATTTGATGTACTCGATAGCAGATATCGACTTTCATCGAGAGCCTAAGAGATCGTTGAACTTAGTACACATACTTCCGGCGTTGTGGGCTTTTGTGTAGAGAATATGCAGCACTATCAATCTAATGAGAAGGAAACCATGACGGTCAATTCCCCAGAAGCATTTAAACTTTTAATGGAGAGCTTTTTCGATAACAGTTAGCATTTTCGTTCCAAGTGGAGTATATTTCGTGATAATTTGCGCCATTCGCGCAATAAATCATATTTCGTGATATTTCGCAAGTTCAGCTTGCTAAAATGCGGTATTTGAAATACCTAGAAGGTATAGGCAAGAACATATGAAAAAGTTCGCGCGTATACGCCCCTACGGATAATGTTTGGAGTAAATTTGCGGATAGTTTTTAGAATACAATCCAAACTTGTTGAATATCATTAAGTTACTATGACCAGGATGATTATGACTTCATATTTTTCCGTTTTGTTCTTTTCATGACAAATGTAAGATGATGATTTACGCTAATCACTTTCAAATTATGTCATTAAGCATTTTTAACACTCCAAACTGACAAGGGTTGCAATTCTGGCTGTATAACATTCATTTTTAACATAGCACATAACATACAGGTTGGTTGGTTCCTCAGTTTAGGGGCTGCGACAACGCGGTCATGTAGCCCCATGTAGCCTACTTTGGGTGTGTGTAGAATCTGTCTGATAACCGGTGATAATTGTGATGGCTGTATTGGTGTGTGTTATCTGTAATTTAGGTAAGGACTGCAGACGATCAATTTCAAGTACTTCCTACTTTTGCTATCAAATGCTACCGTCAACGACACCTAGCTGCAAACTTGGTTACTAGATGCCACCGAACCAGCACCTGGCGATGAACGTTGGAAATTTAATAGAGCGTTAAGCAAATCTAACCTACAAATTTAGCTTCACACAATTGTAGTTAGTGGAAGGTTAATTTACATGCCATAAATCTATGACAATGGCCTGACATTGATTTGATTTCATTAGCATTTCAGACGTTGTATATGCTTACAATGTGCAAATGCTCGAAAAAAAAATATAGGTCCAGTTCTCTTCGCGAAGGGTCAGATGACCTCACAGTTTCGCCCAGTAAAACCTCAATAACTAACTTCTTTGCGAAATCATCTGACCCTTTCGATTCCCCGACATTTTATTAATATTAATAAACTACTGTTAATTTGGACTCAAAACTGCAATAAAACAAAATATTATTAACTTTCCAAAAATACACTATTAGGCCTACTTGGATTCTAAAACTGCAACTGACAAGTGGTATATTTTTTGGAAACTTATAAGGAAAGTTAGTGCCACATCCATCTCTCTGGGTAATTGAACAGCTCACCAATTTGCTCATTCAGTAAATGTTAAGTTAGGGTAACGCTAAAACAATTCACACGGAGAAAATAAGTGGTTTCAAAGTAGTAAGTACAAACTTTCATAATCCAATCATTTGTCAAAAATCCGAAGATTGGTTTTACTTGAAATTAAAAACTACAACAAATTTCATATAGTTATTATTTGGCTCCGGGGGGGATTACGCCACTGGGTATCGGTTCCGTCTATGCTTAACGTTTTTTAAGAGTATCTTTGAGGATACTTTCGTCTGCCAGACAAACATTCGCCTGTCTGTGAATGTTTTCAGAGTATCATTGCATTGCGAGTGTAGGTTTAGTATTGTGTGAAGTGAAGTCAAACAGTGTCAGCAAACATGAGCTTATGTGCCAATCCTGCGGGCTAAAATTCAATATTGAGTTGTGATTCTGTGTGTAACGATCGCATGCGGTACTGGAAATGGAAATGAGTTACTCTGCTGGAAGATAATGCCTCTTTTAATTTCTCGAGTTATTGAATTGGAATCATTGCATTATGCTCGCCAGGTTGTAAATGGCGTAAGAGCCACTACATGTAAACAAGCGACACTCGGCAATGGCGGCCATGAATAAATGATGAGTCCGATGACCGCGCGCTCCAGCGTTGTCACCCGCAATTACAGTCCTGGCTGCTCGACGCGACGCGGCGGCGTCTGGTGTGAGGTTTGTAGGAGCCTACTAACCTAGTCCCTATGGAATGCTGGTAATTGGGCTTCTCTTGATCATAATACAATCAAAGCACGAGGTGTAGCACTGCGTCACCTTCGGAGCCTGTCTTATATAGGAGGAGGGGTTTCCTCTTAACACCGTGGCACGATGACGAATAATCAAGTGCTCAATATTTTCACCATCAGCAAAATTGATGAGTAATACTAATACAGAAACTCGATAAAGTATTCGGCCATATTATTTTACATTCATTTGAAGGATTCGAATAGCAGGGATCATAATATTTTTTATGTTCGACCCTAACTATTATGTGTCAGAAAACTGTATCATAATGAGGCTCATTATAACACTATTTTTCATTATGAAACAGTTTCTCCCACCAATCAGAGCTCAAGAAACAGTTGTGTGACCAATTAGATAAGGATACCTTCGCGCATGCGCTCAAAATCCAACATGTCTATATAAATTACCGAAAATGCACCGTCCATATGTTCGCGTAAATGAAAATGAAAAATCCACAGCCTGCTTCCAGTCTCCGACCGGGTCAGGAATGGAATGAATGAAGCCCTCATCTAGCGGCGAGGATATGAACTGTGCCGGCTGCCGAGGCCTGACGCACTCCTCTAGGGCAATGATTAAATGAATGACAGATGAAAGGAAATGATAGTGGAGAGTGTTGCTGGAATGAAATTATGACAGGGAAAACCGGAGTACCCGGAGAAAAACCTGTCTGCCTCGGTTTTGTCCAGCACAGATCTCACATGGAGTGACCGGGATTTGAACCACGGTCCCAGCGGTGAGAGGCCGGCGTGCTGCCGCCTAAGCCACGGAGGCTCGTTCGCGTAAATAAACTGGTGAATATGAGACAAGAAATAGCACTGTACCTTAATATCCCCAAAACCAATTTCTACACAGCGCGTGGTTTTGAAACGACTTCGGTGACAGTTTTACTGAATACTGGTGCAAAATCTGCACATATGGCATTGAAGCACACAGAGCGCATGCGTCGGTTGTCCAGAGAGCGTGGAAAACAGAGATATACTACCCACCGCAGCACCCGATCACAACATTATAGTGACTGAACAGATATTTATGAATATTTATGTTAAAACATATATTAAAGTTATAATTATCGTCGAACATAAACAGTCGTATGCAACTCGCCTATAATGGTAATTAAGACACTCGTATGGAAATTATAAAACTCGCATACGCTCGTTTTATAAAAAATACTCGTGTCTTAATTATAGCCATTATAGGCTCGTTGCATAATGTACTATTTTTTCATACGATCGTAGATATTTAGGCTATGCGTAGTACACACCATAACATTTTGCACGAGAATAATTCAAGTAGTATTATTATCATCGTATCGGAAATACCATTTACTCAGTTCAATTATGCATAGTAAACAACATAACATAAAAGAAATAAACTGGAAAGCACTTCACACCAATCTCGACCAGAACCTAGCAACATCAAGTGCATTTTGTGTTGCATAAAAAAGATCATCTTCGGTTACAAGGTAGAGTAGCCTAATTCCTGCAAGACAGTAGAATTTGATTCAACAATTAATAACAGAAGCCTCCGCGGCTTAGGCGGCTGCACGCCAGCCTCTCACCGCTGGGTCTGTGGTTCAAATTCCGGTCACTCCATGTGAGATCTGTGCTGGACAAAACGGAGGCAGACAGGTGTTTCTCCGGGTACTCCGGTTTTCCCTGTCAAAACTTTCATTCCAGCATCACTCTCCACTATCATTTCATTTCATCTGTCATTCATTTAATCATTGCCCCAGGGGAGTGCGACAGGCTTCGGCAGCCGGCACAGTTCATATCCTCGCCGCTAGATTGGGGCTTCATTCATTCCATTCCTGATCCGGTTGGTCGACTGGAAGCAGGCCTTGGTTTTTTTTAGCCTATTTTCAATTTTGAAAAAATAGGCTTATGAGATCACCTTTTGTCCGTGTGTGTGTGCGTGTGTGTGTGTGTGTGTGTGTGTGATTCGTGTGTGTGTCCCCCCTAATAAAATCTAAACGGCTGGAGCGATTTCAATGAAACTCAGTAAGTTCATAGCACTATTCCGGGCGACCTCGACCGTGCCCTTCAAATTTTGTTACGACTCACCAATCCAACATGGCGGCTGTGCGAAATATTTCACCAGCATTCAATATCTCCGAAACGATTACCGATATTACCCTGACAGCATGTATGGTGATAAAGGGAACTACTATAAGTTCACTTATGTGATCTTTGAAAACCTGGTAACTACAAAACCAACATGGCGGCCAAGCGAAGTTGCGACTTTTAAATAGACGTTTCTCGCGATTTATCCAACCAAACGCAATGAAACTTGGTACAGTATATGTTTATCTACATTGTAATACACCGACAACTAACTTCGTTCATTTGTTTACATAACCACAAGATGGCGGATGTGCGAAATATTTCACCGGCATTCTGTATCTCTGAAACTATTAGCGGTATCTCCCTGAAGTTTTGTACGGAGATAAAGGGCACTACTGGAAGTCCATTTATACGACTTAAAAAAAAACGGTTATATACAAAACAAACATGGCGGCCAAGCGAATTAGAAAATTTGAAATAAACCTTTCTCGCGATGTAATGCTCCAAACGCACTGAAATCTGGTACAGAAAATATTTATACACATTGTAATGCACTGGTATCTAATTTAGTTCAATTGTTTACATAACCTCAAGATGGCGGCTGTGCGAATTTTAAAATTAAGTTTTTATTTCTTGTGATGTAGTCATGCGATCGAAGTGAAAGTTTGAATAATGAACCTACCCAATAATTATCCTATAATGGTACATGACTCTATGGCCTATACATTTAACAATCCAACATGGCGACCATCCGAAATATTTAGACGGCTCTCAATATCTACGAATCTATTGTAGCAATCAAACTGAATTTTTTTATTGTTCATAGGGGCTATAACTCAAGTTCACTTATAGGACTTTAAATAACCTGGTGATCACAAATCCAACATGGCGGTGACGCGAAGTATAAATAATCACATGGACGTTTATCGCAATTTAACCATCCGAGAGCAGTGAAACTTGGTACAGTAAATCCTTATACGAATGGTAATCCACTAGCATCTAATTTATTTCAATTGTTTCCATAACCTAAAGATGGCAGCTGTGCGAAATTTTAAAATTTCCTTGTAACTTCTAGTGTCCTAATTATGCGATTGAGGGGGCGTGGTGGCTCAGCGGTCTAGCTGTATGCCTCTCACCAAGGTGGTCCTGGTTCGATTCCCGGTCAATGCATGTGAGATTTTCGAAGTGAAATGCCATGTCCTGTGGTTCGGATTCCACGTAAAAAGGAGGTCCCGTGGCTCATGATCTCAAGATTAACGGTCACGTTAAACTACATGCTTTTTTAATTATGCGATTGAAGTTTGAATACTACACGTACACAATAATCAGCATGTAACAGTACATAACACTAGGACCTACATATATAAAATCCAACATGGCGACCATCCGAATTATTTAGTCGGTTCTCAATATCTACGAATCTATTACAGCAATCAAACTGAAATTGTGTATGTTGATAGTTGCAATAAGTGGACTATATGAAAATAGGCTGTATAGTTCTTCACGGAACTACTTGTTTCATTTTCAATTAATAACAGTTAATAACTCCTTAATATTTCGAAGGATGTCAATTTTTTGTGATCGAGATGTAAGAGCCATCAGATACGACCATACTGATGTTATATGCAAGATGAAAGCTTCCATATATTATTATTATTATTATTATTATTATTATTATTTATTCAATTCACCACTACAAATATGGGTTACTCTAAAACACTGTTTTTACAACAATACATACAAACTATATTACAAACTATAATACATACATATCATGTAGGCTATATACAAAATATAGAGTTCATTATCACTCATTCAATAGCCAGGAAGGATCGCACAATATTGCATGTGGACAAGAGGATAGAATGCTGCATACTCCTGTAGATGGTCGGCGGGAGATCCAATTCCTTCATTCTCTTGGGGCGTGTGTGAGGTATGAGGCCGTTGACTGACAAGATTACAGGCACTATCCGGACGTAGTTCATCTTCCATATCCTCTTGATTTCCTCTGCAAGCTGTGTATATTTGGTAATTTTTTCATTGTGTTTCCGTTCGATATTGGTGTCGTTAGGGACAGCTATGTCTATTATAAATGTAGTGCCATCAACCGTATTTACTACTGTGATGTCTGGTCGATTGTGATCCATTGTTTTGTCTGTCACAATACCAGTGTCCCAATATATTTTACAAAATTCATTTTCGAGGCCCCCCATGGGCTCACATCTAGTGGGACATGGGTTGGCGACCACGGGACCCCAGCTGAGTCCGGCATTGCTTCCACTTTCTTGTGCCGGGCTCCACTCTGTCTTCTTTCCTGTCGACCTCCCTTGATCACCTCTTGTTCTTTTCCGACCCCGACGGTATTAGGGTATCCGAGGCCCAGGGAGTCATTCACTTTCCCGCCTTAATTGACCCTTTTCTCATCTTTCCTGATACCCTCATTCTTCAAGGGGTCAGCCTTCTCTTTCTTTTCATGTTATCTCCTGCTTCGGCACGAGGCCCTCGAGGAGGCAGGGTGTATGTAGCCCCACCCCTTCTGGTGCACCCTGGATAGTGCTACACCCTCAAGGGCTCACGGCTGGTGAGTTTGGGAGTTGGTGACCCCGAGGGATACCTGAGCTGGGTCCTTTTTGTGCCCTATTTCCTCTGTCCTTTGGGCGTGCCCTCTCCTTTTTCCTATCTGCCTTTCATGGCTCTCCTTCCTTCCAAGTCCCCCAATCATCTTTCTTCGAGGGTTGAGGGCATTTCTTTTCATCCTGTCCTTTATTTGCCTTATCCTTTATTTGTTTACCCTCTCTTCTTCTAGTAAGTAATTTTGTAGTTTTTTTTTTTTTGTCGTGTAGCCTCCTGAGAGGCCGAGTGCAGGTCTTTCTAGTCGACGCCCGTGGGCGACCTGCGCGTCGGCATGAGAGATGGAATGGATGAAGATGAATGAAACTGGGCAAGGATGTTGAAGGAAGCAGCCGTGGCCTGTCGGAAGGTACTGTCCCAGCATTTGCCTGGTGTTGAAAATGGGAAACCACGGAAAACCATTTCTAGGACAGCCGACGGTGGGGCTCGAACCCACGCATCTACCGAGTCAGCAGAGAGCTTGGCCCCTTGACCTAACGCAGCGCTTTAGCCCGTGTAGCCACTACTGTCGGTTTGTAGTTAGTATTAGTTATAGTTTTCATTCTCATCTTCACGATCACCCAAACCATTAGGGGCCGATAACCTAGATGTTAGGCTCCTTAAAACAACAATTATCATCATCATTTTCGAGGAGGGATGGTGGAAGATACTTGTAGTAAGGGATATACTCCTCAGTTAGTTTATATTATTATTATTATTATTATTATTATTATTATTATTATTATTATTACATTACATTCTAGCAATGTGTAAAGACTTTCAGTCAGGAAAATGAACTAGACACCTCATGCAGACGGAATAAGGCTAAAGTGTTACAGTTGCGCAAAAACATTTAAATTATTATTATTGTATTGTGAAGTGACTTACCAAAGCGAAGCGCTTGGAGAGAGTTTCTGTTATTGAGGACCAGTCAAAACAAGAGAGCATTGGGAATCTTCGACCGAGTATGGAGGATCTTTTGCAACGGTGTCGAAACATTCTCAATAAGATGAAGCTTGCAACTGACAGGCAGCGTAATATATCCAACGATGTGAAGAATGGCATAGTGGAACTAGAAGAGGCCATTGATTCTATAGCCTATTGTGATCGTACTTCACATGCGGCACAAGACGAAGCTCACAAGGTTGTATTGAATGACCTACCGAAGGACATGACCCCCAATTCTAGCAGCAGGAACGAAGTTACTTCGGGAACTATAGCTGCTCAGGAGGGGGATAAGAAGAATGAGACAGAGTCGTCAGAAATATGGACTCCTGTTACATCGAGGAGAGACAGAAGATTGGTAAAGGTTAGAGAAAATGCTGAGAATATGCAGGAGGATTTTGCTGATAATGTTGACATATCTACCCACCAAGCAACCCCAAACAGACAGAAGAGACCTAGTAGGCCAAGGCGAGCAGCCTTACTGATCAGACCATATGCCGATATTCTGAAGGAGATTCGCCAAAAAGCAAACCCTAATGTACAGGAACTGAAGTCCGGTCCATTCGACAAACTAAAGCGGGAGACGTCCTTGTGGAGTTGGGAGCGAGTTCCAGGGATAAAGCAGCTCTTGGTAATTCTCTGCGAAATGTTCTGGGGTCCAATGCTACAGTTCGTAGGCTTGAAGCGAAGGCAACTGTTGAAATCAGAGACCTTGATGCTCTAACTACTTCCGAAGAGGTCATGGAAGCTATCCAGAGAACTATCCCAGAACTCTCTCCAGATACCAAGGTGCTGCTGACGAGGACGAATACGAGGGAAGTGAAGATGGCTGTTGTCACATTAACAACTAGTGATGCAGATGTGCTCTTGAGGCAAGATCATATCACCATAGGATGGGTCAATTGCAGGATTCGACGGAGGATCATGGTATCTCGTTGTTATAGATGTCTGGACTATGGACATGTTGCTAGCAACTGCAAAGGCACAGATAGAAGTAAACTTCGCTACAATTGCGGCGGGGCAGGTCACAAAGCTAGAGGATGTACGGCCTCAAAGAAATGTGTTCTTTGTGAAGAACGAGATTTTATCAAAGATTTAGCACATGCTATGGGATCTGGCCAGTGTAAGGTCTTCAGAGAAGCTTTGGACAAAGAAAAGGCACTGAGGTTCAAATGATTCGTATACTTCAAGCCAATCTACATAGAAGTAAGACAGCCAATGATCTGCTATATCAGCTAGTCACAGAGAAGCAAAGCGATCTCTTGCTAATCAGCGAACAGTATAAAGATAAAGAGTCATCTCTTTGGTTCAGTGACACACTTGGCACTTCTGCAATCTGGGTGTTGGATTCTAGAAAAGTTATTATAAAGGATCATGGAAGTTCTGATGGTTATGTTTGGGTGAAGACCAGAAGGGTCACCTATTTTAGTGTTTACCTAACTCCTAATGAGGCAATTGAGCACTTCCGCCGCAAAGTAAATTCTTTGGAAGATGCAATTCTAAACGCCACAGATAGTGTCATAGTGGCTGGAGACTTTAACGCCAAAGCAGTGGAATGGGGTATGCCAAGTACAGATTCCCGGGGTAAGTACATTCTAGAGATGGCATCCAGGATAGGCCTTCTAATATTAAATATTGGTACAGTTCCAACTTTCCGACGTCCAGGATGTGAAGGAACAATTCCGGATGTCTCCTTGGCATCAGAAGTAATTGTGCCATTCATTAAGAGATGGAAAGTGTTGGAAGATTATTGTGCTAGCGATCATCAATTCATCGCCTTTGACTTTGAATCAAATGTTCAGGGACGGGAAGTACCTCACCAGAAATGTCAACGGTGGAATGTAAATAGGATTAGCATGGACAAGTTCAAAGATATCATTGGGAAGGGTGCAGAACAGATTCGAAGTGCTGAAGCACGGAGAGAGTTTGAGGTTGAGGATCTGGTTTCTGCAACCATGAAAATTATTACGTCAGCTTGTGATGTTTCGATGCCCTCCTCAGTACCACGTCACCGAAAGAGCCCTGTATACTGGTGGACCAGAGAGATAGCAGAATTAAGGAAGAACTGCCTCAGGCTTCGCCGTCTTGCCCAGAGAGCAAGAAATCGGGAAGAAGCTAATGAAAAATCAGCGGAGCATAAAGCAGCAAAGAAGCTACTTCGGAAAGCCATAACTACGAGCAAGGTTCAGAGTTGGAGAAAGCTTCAGGAAGATATTGACACTGATCCATGGGGTTTGGGTTACAAAATTGTAACACAGAAACTTGGAAGTCACAGGACATCGTGCATCATGGAGGATGATATTATGAACACCATTGTTCAAACCCTTTTTCCAACTCATCCCACAAGACCTGAGAGGAATTTTGAAAGTGATCTAGATGTCCCACTGTTTACTGAAGATCGGGTTGCAACGCATTCTTTACGGAACAACAAGGCTCCGGGGCCGGATGGGATTCCTAATGAGGTTCTGAAAATAATAGTTGATCAAGATATGTTGTTGTTATTGTTGAGAATGTTGAATGTGTGCATGAAAGCAGGAATCTTTAGCTTTCGCTGGAAGATCTGTCGCTTAGTGCTCATTAGTAAGGGCATGGGTGACCCTGAGTTACCATCATCGTACCGCCCACTTTGTATGCTTGACACAACAGGCAAACTATTTGAGAAACTCATAAGACGGAGATTGCTTGAAGCAATAATCGCAGCCGGCGATTTATCACCAAGACAATTTGGATTCAGGGTAGGCCGGTCGACACTGGATGCAGTGCAAGAAGTCGCCGATAAAGTACGAAGAGCGGAGAGTTATAATCATTACTCTCGCCGGGTGATTCTTTTTGTTACACTGGATGTTAAAAACGCTTTCAACTCTGTCAAATGGACTGATATCATGGATGCTCTAGAATTATCATTCCATGTTCCAAGGTATCTCCTTCGGATCTTAGACACTTACTTGAAGGATCGTGCTCTGCTCTACGATACTACAGAAGGGATCCGTAGAGTACAAGTCACGGCTGGGGCTGCCCAGGGTTCGATTCTAGGACCTGATCTCTGGAATGTTACATACGACAGCTTGTTGAGGCTTGAAATGCCTGAAGAAACTATTCTAGTAGGATATGCAGATGATGTTGCTGCTCTTGTAGCAGGAAGAAGTGTCGAGCAGGCACAGTTGCGACTCAATATGGTAATGCGCAAAATCAATAGATGGATGGAGGAACATGGTCTGTCTCTAGCACTTAGTAAGACGGAAATTGTCATCCTAACAAAGAAGAGAATTCAGACAATACTTCCAATACAGGTAGGACAAATTCAAGTAGAGACGCAGCCAGCAGCAAAATACCTGGGCATCATGATCGACAGTAAAATGAATTTTGGAGAACAGATTAGACGGACTGCAGATAAGGCAGCCAGAGGAGTAACGTCCCTCAGTCGGCTCATGGCCAATGTTGGTGGGCCAAAATCTAGTAAGAGAAGACTATTGATGACAGCCATCCATTCAGTTCTGCTGTATGGAGCGGAAATATGGGCGGATGCCCTGGATAAGGAAATTTATAGGAAGCCACTAGCGCAAGTGCAGAGGCGGGGTGCTTTGCAAGTGGCATCTGCATATCGCACGGTCTCTGAGGAAGCAGTTCTCGTTATTGCCGGGATTATTCCGATTTTTTTTTCTTGCGAAAGAACGCAAGAACATTTACTTGAGGAAATATGATATGGGTTTACAAAATGCAAGACGATCGGCAAGAGTACAAACCTTTCAAAATTGGCAGATCAAATGGGAGCAAGGAGATCAAAGCCAATGGACTAAGAGAATGATCCCTCAGGTGCAGGTTTGGACAGAGAGAAAACATGGTGAGGTTGGTTACTATCTCACTCAGTTCTTGACTGGCCATGGGTACTTCTGTTCCTATCTTAAGAAGATGGGGAAGGTGGATTCATCAGATTGCATCTACTGTATCTACGAATTAGATAATGCTAATCACACCTTCTTCTCTTGTGGACGGTGGGTCCAAAATAGGCAGTCTCTTCAAGATCACATTGATGTAGAGATATCCCCGGACAATATTGTTGCAGTGATGCTACAAAATGAGGAAAACTGGAAACTGGTAGCAAGCTTTGTTGAAGATATCCTCCGAACAAAGAAGACGGATCTGGATCGCCACTGAAGATGATTCATTACGGAAGAGTGCCCTACAGGCAAATATAAAATGACTCTAGCCTGAAGTAATGTGCTAAACGGTTCCAGGCTAGTGTTCAGAAGTAACGGGGGAGTTTTAGTCGGTAGTCTGCTACTCAGGAGCAGGAGCCCGACACTCTGTGCGTAAATGCATTTCTTCCCCTAAAAATCTAATATATAAAAGTGAAAGTCTGTATGTATGTATGTATGTATGTTGGTTCCGTATACAAATCTACACCGTTCCACCATTCTCAACCATATTTTGCATACACATAGTTTAGGACCCAGAAGGAACCGCTGGCTACATGAATTTTCGATAGTCTTTCTCATTCTTCTGATTTCGGCCCTTTATCACTCAAAAACAGGCTAATCAAATCATAAAATATACTCATGAAGGAATGGCAAGGCAGATAGTTTCCATGGCAACATAGCTCAAGTCGAGACACGGCCGACTTGATGCCAATTGCGCTCAGCACTACCGGTATAGAAAATGAGGATCTTTACTTGAAATCCCGTTAGTTACTCAATTGCTCACACAGCACTGTCAACCGAGTTTAGCATAACAAAGTCTTGACGCTATCTTCTTTCTACTATATATTTGTCAAATACCACTCACTCACTCACTCACTCATTCATTTATTCATCACGAAATCTCAGAAACCACCGACCGGATTGGAATGAAATCTGTATGCAGCTTCCTCAAGGGCCGCAAATGCCCCCTAAGAGAGAAATTTTGGCTATTCAGGTTCCAAAGGGGTGTTAAGGGGGTAGAAATGCATTTAATTGAATAGCAATATCTCCCGATTGGTTTCATGGGGGGATGTGATACTCGGCATATAAACTCATCATTAAAAATAAGAAGACATGTGTCTGAGGGTTTTTCGATGTGGTGTATATTATGAGGTGAAAGGGGTGAAAAGTGGGGATTAAAAGATTCTTAACGGAGCGTGTGTCTCTTAAACGACATAGGCGAGGAATTTGAAACACAGCGAAAAAAAATCAACATAAAAAAGAAGTAAATATGTGTTTGACAGTTTTTTCATCAATCCAATTTAAGGGGCCCATGGGGAGAGATGAAATTCTGGGGGGGGGGGGGGTGGAACAGGAAAGAAAGTGTCCTAACTGATTGACTGACTGGCTCACTCATCAAACTCAGGGGGAAAAACTGCTTTAAATTAAGTAAATAGCTGTTCGACAGTTTTTTTTTTCATAAATCAAATTTAAGGAGTTCATGGGGAGGGGGGAAATTCTGAAAAAAGAAAATTGAAAGAAAATGTCCAGACTCACTCACTTACTCACTCACTCATCATCGCCTAGCCAACATTATTGAAGTTAGAAACATGACAGTTTGGGGATATGTTCATTGTATGTCAAAACCGTCTACTGAGGGAGGATTTTCGGATATTCAGGTTCTAAAGGGTTCTTAAGGGGGTTAAACCTGCATTTCATTGAATAACAATATCTCCCGATTGATTTCATTGGGGGATGTGATACACGGCATATAAACTTATCATTAAAAAGTAAGGAGACACGTGTCTGAGGGTTTTTCGATGTGTTTATGAGGTTAAAGGGGTGAAAAGTGGGGATTGAAAGATTCCTAACGGAGCGTGTATCTCTTAAACGACATAGGCGAGGAGTTTGAAACTCAGCGGAAAAAATCAGCATAAAAATAAGTAAATATGTGTTTGACCGCTTTTCCATAAATCCAATTTAAGGGGCCCATGGGGAGGGGTGAAATTCGGGTGGGGGGGACAGGAAAGAAAGTGTCCTAACTGATTGACTGACTGACTCACTCATCAAACTCAGGGGGAAAAACTGCTTTAAAGTAAGTAAATAGCTTTTCGACAGTTTGTTTTTCAATCAAATTGAAGGGGTTCATCGGGAGGGGTGAAATTATGAAGAAAAAAAATTGAAAGGAAATGTCCTGACTCATTCATTCACTCATCATCGCCCAGCCGAAAATATTAAAGTTGGAAACTTGACATTTCGGGGATATGTTCGTTGTATGTCAAAACCGTACACTAAGGGAGCTTTTTGGATATTCGGGTTCTAAAGGGGTCTTAAGGGGGTTAAACCTGCATTTCATTGAATATCAATATCTCACGAGTGGTTTCATTTGTGGATGTGATACTCGGCATATAAACTAATCATTAAAAATACGCAGACATGTGTCTAAGCGTTTTTCGATGTGGTGTATTATTATGAGGTGAAAGGGCTGAAAAGTGATGGTTGAAGGAGTCCTAAAGGAGCGTGTAGGCCTATCTCTTAAACGACATAGGCGAGAAATTTGAAACTCAGCGAAAAAAATCAGCTTAAAAAGTAAGTAAATCGGTTTTCGACTGTTTTTTCATAAATTAATTTAAGGGGCCAATGGGGTGGGGTGAAATTCTGGGGATAAAAAGAAGAGAAAGTGTCCTAACCGACTGACTCAGGGGAAAAAGACAGCTTAAGAAATAAGTTAATAGGTGTTCAAGCGATTTTTAATCAATCCAATTTAAGGGGCCCATGGGGAGGGGTGAAATTCTGGTAAAATAAATGAAAGAAAATGTCCTGTCTGACTCACTCACTCATCACGCCCAGCGAAAACTATTAAAGTTGGAAACATGAAATTTTGGGAATATGTTCGCTGTATGTCGAAAACGTCAACTAAGGAATGATTTTTGTTTATTCGGGTTTTAGAGACGTGTCAAGGGGGTAAACGTGCATTTCATTGAACAACGATATCTCATGAGTTGTTTGTTTGGGGATGTGATATTCGGTATATAAACTAATCATTAAAAATAATCAGACATATGTCTAAGGGTTTATCGATGTGGTGTATATTATGAGGTGTAAGGGGTGAAAATTGGGGGTTGAGGGATTCTTGACGGAGCGTGTATCTCTGAAACGACATAGGCGTGAAGTTTGAAATTCGGTGGGAAAAAACAGCTTAAAATACAAGTAAATAGGTGTCCGAACGTTTTTTCATAAATCCAATTTAAGGGGCCCTTGGAGAGGGGTGAAATTATGGGAAAAAAACAGGAAAGAAAGTGTCCTAACTGATTGACTCACTTACTCACTCATCAAACTCAGGGGGAAAACAGCTTTAAATAAGTAAATAGGTGTTTGACCGTTTGTTTCATAAATCCAATTTAAGGGGTTCATGGGGACGGGTGAAATTATCAAAAATAAATGAAAGAAAATGTCCTGACTGACTCACTCACTCATCATCGCCCAGCCAAAATTATTGAAGTTAGAAACATGAAATTTTTGGGATATGTTTTTTGTATGTCGAAAACGTCCACTAAGGAAAGAGTTTTGGATATTCAGGTTCTAAAGAGGTGTTAAGGGGGTAAACGTGCTTTCCATTGAATAACAATATCTCACGAGTGGTTTCATTTGGGGATGTGATACTTGGCACATATACTAATCATTAAAAATAAGCTGACACATGTCTAATGGTTTTTCGATGTAGTGTATATTATGAGGTGAAAGGGATGAAAAGTGGGGGTTGAAAGATTCCTAACTGAGCGTGTATCTCTTAAACGACATAGGGAGGAGTCTGAAACTCGGAGGAAATCTATCAGCTTAAAAATAAATAAATAAATAAATGAATAATTAATAAAATACATAGGTGTTCGGCCGTGTTTTCATAAATGCAATTTAAGGGGCATATGGGGAGGGGTGAACTTCTGGAAGACAAACGTCCACTAAGGAAGGATTTTTGGATGTTTGCTCTCATCGACCAACCAAAACTATTAAAGTTAGAAGAATGATATTTTGGGGATATGTTTGTCGTGTGTCGAAAACGTCTACTAAGGAGGGATTTTTGGGTATTCAGGTTCTAAAGGGTTGTTAACGGGGTTAAACCTGCATTTCATTGAAAAACAATATGATACGACTATGACGTGAGCGAAGCGAGGCTAAAATTGAGATGGTGTGTGTCTGTGTATTACTCAATCTCGCAAGTACCACTGGTCCGATTTACGTGAATTTTACATGGAAGTAGCTGATTTTCCTGGTTAACATATAGGTTACTTTTGATTTCAATACTTTGCACTATTTAAAATGGCGACCATTTTAGTGACGTCACTACACCCTTTGGTTTCAAACTTTCATATTTCCATTTCTAATAAAAAGAGAACGCTAAGAAATAGCAAACTTTTGATGGCATATGCGAGGTTTAAAACTACATTTCCTATCCGAAAGGTATCTGCAACTGTTAGCGAGTAAACCTAAATTTGTGCTATAAAACACGGTCAACGCCGAGCGTTGTAGTAGGACAAAATGTTCCATCCTTAATCTCCCTCTGCGCAGCACCTCGCCTATCCCCTGTTTTAACTGTCACCTTCACATTTTAATTTATTTATGACGCGTAGCGAAACACGGGTACTTCAGCTAGTAAAAAATAAAATAAAATACATTACATTACTTTATGCGAGCCGGCCAAAACTAAGGACCACGCAAATATCATCTCATTTCCTTCTCATAGTTCTTTCTACCTTTCTCTTCCTCCACACTTCCTTCATTCTTTCAGAGTGTTGCACCTTTCTCTCTGCTGTCCATCTTCCTCCCCTGCGTACCTACTTTTCACCCACAAGAACCTTTATGTTGGAAAGAATTTCTCTAAACTGTGTTCTGCCTCGACAGTCGTCATCTGTAATTCGTAGCCTCCGGAGTTCTTCCTTCATCTGCTTGGTGTAACCCCCTTGGCTCTTCAGATTATATATTTTATCAAAAATTTGTTTATTTATTCTCGTTGGATCCATTCTAACCATATGTCCATAGAAACGTAAACGTCTTTTCCTAATTGTTGTTTCCAGGTCTTCCACCCTTTCATATATCTCCTTGTTTGATCGTAGTCTGTAGGTTCCCTGTACCATTTTTGGGCCGTAAATCCTCCGCAATGTCCTCCTTTCAATCTTCAGAAGCTTTTCCAGGTTCACCAAATTTGTCGTCTCCACACCATATAAGATCACCGGTTTTGCCACAGCATTGTAGTGTTGTAGTTTGGCATTAAGGGAGAGGTTCCATTATTATTATTATTATTATTATTTTTATTATTTGCGAATTGACCACTTCGGATCACGCTAAAATTTCATTTTTTCTTTGCCTGAAGTTTCCTCTTCCTCCAGTACTCCTTCATATGGGCGCTATGCTGTTTCTTCTGCTCATCCGTCCAGGCTCTTCCCTTCTTTGTGGTTCTTGTGACGTGAAACCCTTCCAAATTTTGAATTATGTACCGAAATTTTTCCCTGTTTGACATCTGAAATTCCTGGATGTTGGAATTTTCGAGATCTTTTCGAACTTCCTTAATCCATGTCGTTGTTGTCTTCTTGTTCCACAGGTAGTCGAATAACTGTTTGGTTAGTCTAGTTTTGTCCATTCTGTACAAGTGTCCGAGAAACGATAACCTCCTCTTCTTCATGGTCTCTGAGATTCTCTCCACATTTTTATAGTCTTCATTGTTGCTCCGAAGTTTCCAGCCGGTTTCAGTCTGGACTGGGCCCATGATTTTCCGTAGTATTCTTCTTTCTAGGATCTCTAGTTTCTCCAACTTGTAATTCATCGAGAGGCATTCGCTGGCATACAGGCATTCTGTTTTTACTACCGTGTTGTAATGTTTTAGTTTGGCATTCCATGAGATGCATTTCTTGTGTAGATGTTTTTAGTTAGCCCATAAGCTCTTTCCATTTTGAGATACGATCTTCTACAGCAGCTTTCTCTAGGCCGTTCTCTTGTATGGTTTCACCGAGGTATTTGAACTTTTTCACCCTCTGAATCCGTCCAATCTCTGTTTCAAGGAATTGTGGTCGATGTTTGTCATTCATCAAGAACTTGGTCTTCTGTTTCGAGATCCTAAGTCCTGTCTTGCTAGCGATCTTTTCTTAGAGGTTGATCTGTATGGATCATATGTGGTCATCTAGGAATCTGCCCGTCTAAGGAGCGATGATCTTGCTTTCTTGCCTTCCCAAAATATATTTACCTTCTCGCAATGGCTCTTTCTGCGCTCCTCCGTCCAGGGTCTGTTGGATGCAATGTTTGGGTGGTCTAAAAATTGATGATGATTTGTCCAGTACCGTATCACTTGAAATGACTATTTCCTGAAGGGCTTTCTCAACGGAACAGTGAGGTCATCTGCCGCAGTGTTAGGCCTGTAAGTTATTATGGTGTCTGAAGCCATTTTAGAGAGTTGCCTTAGTAATCAATACTTGATGTTCTCAGTCGGTCAACACGATTGTACCTAATTGTGATGGGTTGTTCCCTAACCATAAAAAAAATACATGAGATTAATAAATACACTTACATGACTAGCTTCGTCCGACTCCGTGGCTAAATGGTTAGCGCGCTAGGCTTTGGCCCGAAGTGCCCCGGTTTGATTCTCGGCCGAGTCATCAGGGATTTTAATCTCCTGGGGTTAATTCCCGTGGCTCGGGGACTGGGTGTATGTGACGTCTACATCATCACTTCATCCTCATTACGACGCCAAGGTCGCCCACGGGTGTCAACTATAAAGACCTGCACTCGGCCTCTCCGGAAGCCACACGATTATTACATTGCATTACCAGCTTCGATCGTCACTTAGGCTATTAAATCTATGTCTACGAGAATGGGGGATATTATTTACAATAAGTACACTTATTTAGTTTAGCTGCATCACTTTGAGACAGCTACTCAATTCTCCTCACGAGGTTGACTGCAGCCCGTTAGAAAGTCATCTACCATTAATACTATCCTCCTGGAATTATCAATGGTTCCACTCATGCCACGTGGCATATCATTTCGTGGGAGAAAATTTACGCACTGATACGCGAAAAACTTTCACATTGAAGTCCCATTGGGATGTCTATACATTAAGGTGCGCACAGACTTGCGAGCTGTTTGTGGAAACATCAAAATATGACCCAACGTCTCTTGGGCACTGCTTGACCCATTGATCACGACTAGGATCAGTTTGTGTCTCGTTTCCCGGGAGGCATTTTTTGAACAGAAAACTCTGCTTGAAGTGTTGGTAACACTTTGCTCGTTAAATCGTGCACCACGACCGCGAGGGTAGCTGTAGCTAGCCCGGGGATCAGAAATTCGAATCCTGGCACTGACATCGGCTATTGTGAGTGTTTTCCTAGGGTTTTCCCACACTCCCTCCAGTAAAATGGCGGGTTAGTTCCCGAGACATCTACGTCATCCCTGTCCCTAACATACAGGGTGTTTATAAATTCCCATTGCAGACTTTGAGGGCTTGTAGTGGGGACCAGGATGGTTAAGTTTAGCATAGGAACTTGTGTCCGGAAACGTACCATCGTCCTGCTACCAACAGAAACCACCACAGCACAGGCTCAAATCTCTCGCATTTTTGCCGCAACTGACTAGATTAAGTACGTCCCCAACATGATTTACGAGACCACTGTAGAATCCGAGGAAGATCTACTGGCGCGGGTTATGGCTGCGGCGCATGTTGGAGGACCAGGGGTTGGTGATCGTGTGTACCAGAACATGGTATTAAGGTATCATGTCTGTGTTGACGTCGGTGGTTGTCACATTGTGCCCCACCTGTAATTGGACCTAGACGACAAGCGGGAGGAGTCGGACAGAAAGCCGAAAATGCAGGAGCTGTGAATGTGTGCTGTTTTGATTTTTAGCAACAAACAGGGAGATGGTACGTTTCCGGATGCAAGTTCCTATGCTAAATTTAACTTTCTTGGTCCTCACGACAAGCCCTCGAAATCTAAAATGCGAATTTAGAAACGTCCTTTATATTAGGCCTAACGAATTTTCCTTTGGAAGTATTAATAGTTCTTAAAACCAAACATTATTTCTTTTTTTCCTTGGCCTATGGTGATTGATGAAATTTATTTTAATAAAAGCAATTAAAATTAAAAACGTAAAAATTAAAATATGATAGTAAGAATTAAAATTTAAAATGTAACTTATAAGCTTATAAAAATACATTTATCAAAAAGATATGATCATTAACATGTTTAAGAAAACAAGCATTAAAATTGATAATAATTTATATTAGACCAAAAAAATTTAAATGAAATTTAAATAAATATCAATAAAATATCTTTAATAATACTCTGTCATATAAAGGGTTAAGGGACTCAGGAATGCTAAAAATTTTCAAAATTTTCAAAATTTCGTTTTGTTTCGTCGTACCGGTATTTAACTTTCTATATTTACATTAAATGTTCTTCATACCTCATTCCTAAGACTACTTACCCCATACATTTCCTATTAGTAAACACAGTATTTAGATTTTCCATTTTCTCTATATTTCTCCATATTTCTTTCCATTAAACGATGTGTTCTTTAAAATCGTTTTCGAAAGCATAAAGGGCAAAAGGGGGCACGGAAGAACCCCAAATGGATGCAATTGCTTCAAATAGAACAAGAGGAATTCTATAGTGATAAAAACAATGAAACAATTATTTCCAGTTTCTCGGTTTATTTACATGTAGCTTATAAGAATTATCTTTAGTTCTGGAACTTTTCCGCATACAAATCTGAAATATTCAGACACAAGTCCTCTTTATGCGTGTTAGATTTTAATACTGCCAGTTTTTCTAAATTTACTTAAATAGAAATTTTCCAAATGGAAATGTTCGTAAATATGCTGAAATGTTTTTTAAAAAATCATGAAAAATAGCCTACATTTATTCTAATATAGCCTGTTTTCAAGTGAAGACAGAATCTTAAAGAACATACCAAAAAAATATCGATTAGTTCCTGTTAATAGTTTCAGAGAGAAGGGTTAAAGGGAATTTGATAATTAGCTCGGGCAACCTGGGACATTCTGGAGTTGGTTTGTTGGTTCCTCAGTTTAGGGGCTGCGACGACTTAATTGCCTAATTACAAGACTCACAAATTAAAGCTGCTAATTGGACAATGAATCAGGCAATATACACAACCATCATATCGCTAATCAACAGATTAAATCGTTGTTTAGCTATCAATTCTATTATTCTACTCTTATTTTAAAGGGGCTCGTCCCCTTGAATCTGTCATTTAGGATAACGAGTGCCAAACTAGAGAAAAGGGTTATACACAAAAAAGGACACAGAGCGTTAGATGCAACATTTATTAACCTATTTTTGCTCTGTTTGTTGGAGGTTGCTTTGTAAGGTAACAGCTACAATACTGATCTCTTTCAGAACTCTGTTATTAAATATAGTGTTTTTAATCATGTGATAAATTAACTTAACATAAATTTGCTTTTTCAGAGGAAGTTTTCTATTAAAATCAACCATCCAACCAAGGATCACGATTTTGGTCAGTTTTGTAGACCCTATCACTAAGAGAGAAAAATACATTGTTATACACCTTATACTTTCTGAGTTAAACGGGAAACGAATTTGAAAAATACAGTTTTGAAAAAAAAAACGAAGGACGAAGTTATGTGATTCCTTCAACAGCCTGTGCAATGCCCAGCTTCTTAAAACCATAATTCCTAATCCAATGCAGATATTCATGAAATTATTTCTCCAAAATGAATTAGAAGAGTAGTGTTATATTATGTAAAAACATTATTTGAACAGCGGGAGAGCCTCCGTGGCTTAGGCGGCAGCACGCCGGCCTCTCACCGCTGGGTCCGTGGTTCAAATCCCGGTCACTCCATGTGAGATTTGTGCTGGACAAAACGGAGGCAGACCGGTTTTTCTCCGGGTACTCCGGTTTTCCCTGTCACAAACTTTCATTCCAGCAACACTCTCCACTCTCTCTCATTTCATTTCATCTGGCTTAGCTTGCCACGGTGGGTGAATGGTCAACGTGTCTCTCTACTAACTCCAAGCTTGCTGGTTCGCTCCTGGTCGTGATAAGTGATTTTTGAAAGGCGGCAAAAATTACGACACCATGTCATACGATGTTGGTATGTCAAAGAACCCATTTGAATTCAGTAGGCCGTGTTCATAATGGCAAAATTAATCTCGGGAGTTTCCGCCAACACAATGTTCCTCATTTCTCTACTAGAAAGCGCTATAGTGTTCAAGGAGCTTAGATATCTAACCTCCTTGACTTTCATAGTGCTTCAAGGAACAACGAAATTCGACATGCAAGCTACCCTCTGGGTGTCAAATAACAAAGCTTGCACCCGGCACCAGAGACCAAACTATATTATTATTATTATTATCTGTCATTCATTTAATCATTGCCCCAGGGGAGTGCGACAGGCTTCGGCAGCCGGCACAGTTCATATCCTCGGCGCTAGATGGGGACTTCATTCCATTCCCTGATCCGGTCGGTCGACTGGAAGCAGGCTGTGGATTTTCATTTAAATTTGAACACCGGAATCTTTCAAGGTGTTAAGCTATAGACCACCCTCCCCCTTAAATTATTTATCAACAACAAAGTTAGAAAGAAGAAGAAAATCCACAGCCTGCTTCCAGTCTCCGACCGGGTCAGGAATGGAATGAATGAAGCCCCCATCTAGCGACGAGGATATGAACTGTGCCGGCTGCCGAGGCCTGACGCACTCCTCTGGGGCAATGATTAAATGAATGACAGATGAAATGAAATGATAGTGGAGAGTGTTGCTGGAATGAAATTTTGACAGGGAAAACCGGAGTACCCGGAGAAAAACCTGTCTGCCTCCATTTTGTCCGGCACAGATCTCACATGGAGTGACCGGGATTTGAACCACGGATCCAGCGGTGAGAGACCGGCGTGCTGCCGCCTAAGCCACGGAGGCTTTATCAACAACAAAGTAATGGGCACTATTGTAAACTTGACTCGGGGCCCGGTCTGTTCAGAACAGGATCATCCCGTTGTCCACGTGATCCAAACGTATTGATCTGGCTTATGAGTGATTGGCTGTCAACTGGCGGTCCATACGCTAAAATATTCACCCCACTGGCTGACTGGTTGACACATGTACCGTACAGCACTCGCCTTCTTTCATAGCACAGGTCCACACTCCCGTCTGAGTGACGGGAACAAGCTGCGATATTCTCCGTCTCTGCTTCACGTTCCATTACACTGGCTCCAGTACTTCAACCATAACACGTGAGACGCTTCTCTTCCTAGCACAGTGGCATAACTATGGGGGTGAACAGGGGGATCAATCTCCACCGCATGACCAAATAATAAATACTAGCGGACCCGTGCAAAAAATATCGCTTGTTCATAAACCACACTTATAATGAGAGACCTTATGTTTTATTTCAACCAAATGATTATAAAACACTATTTACATTTCAGTTAGAATTCCAAATTCTACGTTCCCTAACTTAAGAAAGCAATCACTGAAAATTGGATCATCATAACACTCACCGGTTATTCGAGATTTATGAAATTACACGATTTGAGTACTCAAACCTTTGATTTACTGTTTCTGAAATCCATGCAAAATGATAAATATAGACTTCAGAATGTTAAAATGACATGAAACAAGCGTCACAGCGGCAAAAATGTGAAGTGGACGGCAATTATGGAGCGTATTTTCCTGCAGCAACAGTATCTGCAAATCGCACACTTCATACATTTATTTAAAAGTTATTTTTAAAAGAAATTATAGATATTTATGAAATTAGAGTGCATTTCTATTATCTTTCATTGTGAGCGCCGCAGGAGGGATCTATACTACTGAAATAATAATGATATGAAATATGTTGAAAGTTTTAACAAAAATAATCATGGGATTGATGACTAAATTTTGTAAGTTTATACTTCCTAATTTGAAAAGCATTTATTTTTCACTAGTTTAGAATTTTTAGCGTTACCCAAACTTAACATTTATTGAATGAGCACCAAGGTCAAGATGTTCAGTAGTTTACTATTGAAGTGTGGTTGGTTGGTTCCTTAGTTTAGGGACTGCGACAACGTGGTCATATAGCCCAGTGTACTTTGGGTGTGTGTAGAATTTGTCTGATAACCAGTGTTAATTGTGATGACTGTATTAGTGTGTGTTATCTTTGATTCAGGTAGAAGGACTGCAGACCATTAATTTGTTTAAGTAGTTCCTACTTTTGCTACCAATTGCTACCGTCCACGACACCTAGCTGCAGACGTGGCTATCAAATGCCATCGCAGTCAGCACCTGGAGGCGAACGTTGGATCTAATAGAGTGTTATCAATTCTAACCTAAAATTTTGGCTTCCACAAGTGTAGTTAGTGGAAGGTTCTTTTTCATGCCGTAACTCTCTGACATGGGACCACCGGCTTTACTTCCCCTCCAAAGGAAGGCATACTGAGGGGAAAGGGTTGGCAGTGAGGTGTGTGTGGCACTATCTTTCCTCATTCCTTTCTAAAAATACACAACTTGTCAGTTGCCATTCTGTTAGTGTCCAAATGTGAGTGTCATAGTATTAAACTCTATTGCTGCTTTAAGTTATACTTAAGTTGGAAATTATAGTTTGTTAATATTTATACAATGTTGGGGAATATAAGGGGCCAAATGATTTCACGAAAAGCAATGGACGTTTGTGTTTTATATCAACAAAGGGTCAAATAATTGTCAAGCGTTTACACACTGATATGTGCATATACAACGGATCAATTGCAAATGGAATCTAACACAAATAGGAGGTTTTGAAACATCGGGATCGTATATTTGCTTTGATTATGTTTCATTATGCCTGAGCCCCCATCCCCCTGCAGAAGAAAACGCTAGTTGTTTAAATAGATCAAAACGATGACGACAATATTAATACGCTGATTAGGTTTCCCTATACTTTCCGCGAAGAACGACGCTGGTTGCTTGCGAACCCAATCTTCAAGGTCAGTGATCGCACGCCCACGTACTCTTCGGACGCAACACAGGACGAACTAGATCCATTTTTGCTGGAATCAATTGGATGATCCGCCTTATAGTCCAGATCTCTCTCCTTACGGCTATCACGTGTTTGTTCCATTGAGGAAGTTCCTGAAGAGTGAGCGTTTCATCCTGATCAAGTGATGTCTGACGCTTCGGTTTTAAAGTGCGGAGGGTGTACGTCGGGCCAGAAGTACTGTAGTTCTGTGATGCTTCGGAGTTCGTTTTCGTATCATGACTTGGGACCACTCATTCAGGTCACTGTGAACATGAACCTGAGAGATTTCATGTCTTCCGGTGACCATGTGTTGCTCTTTCTTTAATATTTTTATTATGAGTGGACACTCCCATATATTTAATGACAACAGCGTTCACAGGTCTGCATGCATACGACTGGTGTGAGGAGGAAACATAACCTGTCGCACCTCAACTGGGCCACTAAATCAACCGATCTTAATCTCGTAGAAAATGAGTGGGACTATTTGGAGTAGCGGATGAAATGTAGAAATCAGCATCCCTGCAATGTAATGGCTCTACGAGATCTAATTGCAGTAGGCCTATATACGTGAGTTGATTGAACTAGATATGGCATACCTGAAGAAATTTGTGGAGCTCCTTCCTCACTAAATGAAGGCAAGATGCGGTGTTGCACGGTATTTGTTCGCTGTATACAGGCTGAGGCACTAAAAACTGTTCTTCGGAATATTTAGAAAAATACAAATTAGATTTTAAAATTTTTCAATAAAAGTTGTTCACTTCCAATAACATAAATCTCCACCCGCCTGCACCACCCCCGGTGGCGGGAGACTTTGAAATCTTAAATAGAAACCCCTATTTTCTTATTGCAGATTTGGATTCTCCGTAAAAATGTAACTTTTGTATGAATTTTTTTTGGTATCATGATAGATGGCGCTGTAATCGGCAAAAATGAAGATGAGTTGAAAATCGTTGAAAAATGGTAATATCTAAAAAAATGCACATCAAATTAGGAAAATCAAAGTTTTTTTTAAATATATAATTTTGAAAATGCTATCATGTGATACCGTCAACCCTCCCGCAATGCACTCTTAGACTAATTTTAGCGTTACCCAGGACCAATGACGTGGACGTAATAGTAATTTGTTCCCTTCGGGGTGCTTGATTTTGGTGATTCCCCTTGCCTCTCACTATCTTCGGGTGCTCGATTACTGTGAGTCCCCTTGCCTCTCACTATCTGGGGGTGCTTGATTACTGTGAGTCCCCTTGCCTCTGAATACTTCGGGGTGCTTGGTTACAAGGAGATTGTCGATTACAGCGCCATCTATCATGAAACGAAAAAAAAAATGTTTCATACAAACATATTTTTTCACGGAGAATCCAAATCTGGAATAAAAAGAGGGGTTCCTATTTAAGATTTCAAAGTCACCCCCCTCCCCCTCCCGCCCCCAGAGGTGGTGTAGGGGATCGAGCCTTATGTTAATGGATATCCCTCATCGAGGTAAACAACTATTATTACAACTTAATTTTAATCCGATTTGTATTGTTCCAAATATTTCGAAAAACAGTTTTAAGCGCCTCACCCTGTATAAGGGGTGATTACTTTTTGACCGTTGAGATTATTACGACGAGGTTACTCCACTCATTCCTTTGAGTTTTGTCTCTTGGCTCGAGAACTAAAGAAGAAAGAAAGAAAGAAAGAAAGAAAGAAAGAAAGAAAGAAAGAAAGAAAGCTCTGGAGTTTGTTAGTATGACGATGATGAACATTGTCGTTTTATTAGGCCTAACATCTAGCTTATCGGCCTCTAATGGTTTGAATGAAAGTGAAGAAAATGACAAAAGGAGGAATAACGGAAATAAAACAAACAGGGAAAGGAAATGCCCTCAACCCAAGAAGAATGAGGACTCAGGTACTTGGAAGGATGTAGAGCCGTGTAAAGTAGTTAGAAAAGGGAAAGTGCCCATCCCAAAGTCAATGGAATAAAGAAAATACAGACCCAGCTCAGGATTCCCGAGCTCACCAGCCATTAGCCATTAAGGGTGTAGCCCTATCCAGGGTGCGCCATGAGTGGTGGGGCTACAAACACCCTGCCTACTTAAGGGCCTTGTGTACAAGGCAGGAGATAAGGGGAAGAGAAAAGAAGGGGTATGCCTCCTTGAAGAATGAGGGATCGGGAAATTAAGGCGGGAAATTGAAAAATCCATAGGCCTTCGATGCCCTAATAGCGTCGAGGTCGGAAGAGAACTGTTGATCAAGGAAGGTCGACAGGAAAGATGAGAGAGAGGAGCAATGCTGGACCCAGCTGAGGTCCCATGGTCGCCAACCCTTGTCCCACAAGTTGTGAGGCCCTGAGGGCAGTTAGCAAGTCTGTGTGAGTGTCTGTATATCGAAATGACATGTGACGTGAGCGCTGTCTTGCGTCGTGGCAAGTTTCACGCATCACTTAACTGACGTCAGCTCACGAGTCTCCGTGTAAATGACAAATATATTACATGTTAGTGCGAGATTTCACAGTGTATCACGGAATGAGAAGGAGTTCTTGTAACAGCAGACTCTGTCTCGACAAGTGACGAGTGGAAATATGAAACTTGCAGGAGGAATATCATTAGTTAAAACACATGCAACCAACCATTCATTCAGTTTAACAATTTAACAAGGGTATGTTATTGGTCTGGGGTTATATCCGGACTAGCAGTAGTGCCCGGCTTCGCCCGGTGGATTTATTTGTTTTATGGATGATAACGAATACTACAACAGAAGTGGAGCGCTCAAGGATAAGGATCGGAAAGCACCAACGCTTATTGCAGCTGATAACCTCAGTAAACTGCACCAACACCATCGCCCTTATACAGAGGCATACTATTGTCATGATGATAACTGTTTTAAGGGGCCTAAGAAATCTTTTTGTACTAATTACTCCCCGTGACTGCAATTTATAAGCAACTCGAAATTCTGCACCAGAACACTGGTAAGGGCGACGTGATGCAGCCCGCATTGCCAGGCAACAATAGACTTAGGTATTATTGAAGCTGTTCGGGAGCGCTTGTTCTTCCGATTTACTGAACAAAACCCAATCTTTAAGGTTACCTGAGAGGTCTGGCCTAATGCTACATAGCCTAAACTATTCCTCTTGAATCTGGCTATCATATACAAAAAGAATTTTTCGAATCCGACCGGTAGTTACAGAGATTAGCGCGTTTAAACACACAAACAAACAAACTCTTCAGCTTTATTATATTCGTATAGAAGTATAGATTAGCGTGAACAGTTTTATCACGGGTATGTTATTGGATTGGGGTTATATCCGGGATTAGCGTGAACAGGTTTGGGTTGAGGCATTTCCGACGCCTAGGCCTAGACACCATGGCGACAGATACAATATTGTCTTACTCGAACACAGTGGCGTAGCCAGGGGGTGTTACTGGGGGTTAGAACCCCCTCCCTTTGGAAATTTTACAACAACAAAAAAAGGAAGTGATAATAATTAATAAGCTAAATAAACATTTCTTAAGTTAAATAATGACGCATGCTGATCATTCTATAGCTCATGCTTTGTGGGAAATCGGTCTGGTTGTGATTTGTGTCTGCATCACCACTGCTTGGTGATATTATGTTGACACCTATCGGTCCGGCAACACACGTCTTCTTGACAATGCATAACTCCGTCCTCCCAGGTTTGCCAATCTAACCTTTCCCCCGCTAAATATAGCTTTTTTCAAACTAAGCCTAGCCATAGATAATTATAAATCCCGCCTAGTGGGGCAATTAGCTTTCTTTCTTTCTTTCTTTCTTAGCGGGAGGGAAATTGTGTTTAAAATAATAATAATAATAATAATAATAATAATAATAATAATAATAATAAGGGCCTAGAATATTCTATGGGTACATTAACACTAATTTGGAGATAGTTGTTAACTTCTTGAGTGTGAGACAGCCGGTTTCTGTAATATCCCGAATTACGGTTATCGCCCCCTGTTAATATAACCCCTCCCATTGGTCGATCTTGGCTACGCTACTGCTCGAACACCATACACAATTTGAAAGCGGTTCTTATAAAAATACAAAGCGTCAAAGGGATCACAGAAGCTGGGAAGTCAAAATGTTGAAAATAATTATTTGCACGCAAAAATGATTTGCACGCAAAAATGTAAAATAAAGCAATTTCCTTAATTGTGCGAAACGTTGAAGGGCCCAAAAAGTTTTCTAATTGTGAGTCTTGGAGAACTCCATCAAACTTTATTTATTTATTTATTTATTTATTTATTTATTTATTTATTTATTTATTTATTTATTTATCGTAAGGCTTTTAGTGCCGGGCTGTCCGAGGACAAGTTCGGCTCGCCAAAGGCGTCAATTTCAAGAAGTTCCAACTTTCGTCACCAGATGTCATTGATACCTAGTGCTGAACGTTGGAACTTTGATAGAGCGTTCCAATAAAATCTAACATAGAAATTTTTCTTCACACAAGTTTAGTCTGTGGAAGGATCTTTTAAATGCCATAAATCTATGACATGGGACCTCCGGCTTTACTTCCCCTCCGAAGGAAGGCATACTGAAGGATTTTAACGCTCTTAAAAAACGACTATTTCGGCCGGTTTTGAACCAGCTATCTTGGGCACAGCAGTTCAGCATGCTACCAACCACGCCACCGAAGCCGCTTTCTATCAATCTAAAAAAAAAAAATATATATATACTTCCGGCTTAAATGCAGATCCGGAAAAACATGCTAAATTGTTTGCTTCTTTGCTTAGTTTCTTTTTGATTCAAATCCGAGCCAAATTAACTTATTTAGGCTAGATATTTTTTCTTTAATGTGTTCCTTGATTCAATACCCTCAGGAGCTTTATTTTTTATTTTTTGAAAAATCTTCACACCGGAAGTAGTTATAAGGGCTTAAATAAAACTCTGCATTGACTCACTAGCGATCATACTGATAGAAAAGGCAAACTGCTAATCTAATCGACTGGATATGGTTGAGTTTCCGTTGAACAATCATCGTCTACCACGTGTCATCATGTTGCCACCTCGTAAGAAATTTTTAGTGTGTCCTTTACATTTGGAAAAGTTGAGAAAACAACAACAAAAATTAATTACAAACGCACTAAAAAGGAATAGTATTCACGGAAGGTCTAGTCTATGGCTTTAAAGGATCTTTTCAAAATTGCCGGATTTTAGATTGCGGATTTTCAGATACATTTTCATAGACGCTAACTCTACTGAACTTAGATGATAGATGAGAACGGATTTTGATAAGTTTCTTCTCTTTTGCAACAAGCAACGTTAATTGAGATTGTAAAACAAATGATTCCGAATAGAATAGTTTTTATAAGGCTACTTCAGTCATCTAGCTTCGACTGTTGTGTCTGTGTGTAGCTAATCGTATGTCCGTGTGCACCTCTGTTTGAAATTTTTATTGGATCTGGTGATGGTTACAAAGTTTGGTCTGCAACCGCCTTGTGTGATCTTGGGACATCTACTGATTCTTCGGTCCCGGGTTCGATTCCCGTCTCCCCCAAGACATTTAACATTCTTGCGAGATGATGTAACGCGGTAAATTCAGCCTCATGAGGCAAAGCCGAGAAGAGTTGGATTCGATTCCCACCTCAGTCATCCTGGAAGTAGTTTTCCATGGCTTCCCACTGTGGCAAATGGCTACGGCCCCTAAAAGAAACAGGAAGGATGGAATCTTGTAGTCTTACGTGACCGTTTATCTCGCGATCATAAGTCACGGGACTTCCATTGTTAAGTGGAATCCGTACCACTTCGAAAATGTCACATGCAGTGACCGAGATTGGAACCCGGTCCGCCTTGGTAAGAGCTAAGCAGCTTGACCTCTGCACCATTAAATGAAACAATAATAACAATAATAATAATAATAATAATTAGTTCGGTGAAGAATTAAATAGGTTATTTTCATATATCCTACTGGTCATACTTAGGACACGAGAAATGGAAACGAAATTCCATTAAATTACACGTCAGTAGGCCTATATTACGGCTTGTATGAAGTTATACCGTGCCAAGTTTCACAGAGCTCGGTTGAAAAATTCATTTGAATATTTAAATTTCGCATTGTCGCCATGTTGGTTTTGTGCTCACCAGGTTGTTGAATGATCCAGAGGTGAACTTATGTTAATGGCCTCTATCAACATACAAAATTTCCGTTTGATTGCTGTCTAAATATTTCGAATGGTCGCCATGTTGGATTGTTATATATGAAAATTTATTGCAGCCAAATATCCATTGTTACATTTCTAAAGACACATTACGTTCATAATTATGCACGCATACCAAAATAATTTTATTGTCAGGATATTGTCAATAGGTATTCAGTCACTGTTTTAGTTGTCTTCTCGCACTTCTGTATGTGATAACGCTAGAGTTATGTACGCACACCCGGCCGAAGTCGTCGATTTTTAAGTGCTTTAAAAATCGCTCAGAATGCCTTCGTTAGCAGGGGAATTAAAGCCGACGAGCCCATGACATAGACGTATGCCATGTAAAAGAACTTTCCAATAACTACAATTGTATGAAGCAAAATTTGTAGGTTAGATTTGATTAACGCCCGATTAGTTCCTACGTCCGTCCCCAGGTGCCGGTTGCGCTGGGAAATAGTAGCCAAGTTCACAGCTAGGTGCCATTGACGGTAGCATTTGGTAGCAAAAGTAGGAACTAATTGAAATTGATCGTCTGCAGTCATTACCTGAATTACAGATAACACACACTAATACAGCCATCACAATTTACACCGGTTATCAGACAGATTCTACACACACGCAAAGTACACGGGGCTACATTATGACGTTGTCGCAGCCCCTAAACTAAGGAACTAGTTACTAACTACATTTGTGTGAAGCTACATTTGTAGGTTAGATTTGATTAACGCTCTATTAGTTCCAACGTTCGTCGTCAGGTGCTAGTTGCGGTGGCATATAGTAGCCAAGTTCACAGCTAGGTGCCATTGACGGTAGTATTTGGTAGCAAAAGTAGGAACTACTTGAAATTGATTGTCTGCAGTCCTTACCTGAATTACAGATAACACACACTAATACAGCCATCACAATATACACCGGTTATCAGACAGATTCTACTCCCTCCCAAAGTATTCGAGGCTTCATGACTGCGTTGTCACAGCCCCTTTACTGAGGAACCAACCAACCCGAGTTATGTACCATTAGATGAAGATTATTGCGTAGGTTCATTATTCAAACTTACGCTTCGAACGCATGATTAGAACACAAGAAACAAAAACTTAATTTTAATATTTCGCACAGCTACCATCTTGAATTTATGTAAACAATTGAACTAAATTACATTTCAGTGCATTACAATGTATATAACTTAAACATTAGCTGTACCAAGTTTCATTGCGCTCGGATGGTTTAATCGCGAGAAAAGTCTATTTAAATGTTTCAACTTTGCTTGGCCGTCATGTTCGTTTTGTGCTTAACAGGTTTATGAGAGTCACGTGGATAATCTTCTCGTAGTGCCCTTTATCACCATAAAAAATATTCAGGGTGATATATGTTACTCTTGCGGAGATATAGAATGCAAGTTAAACATTTCGTGTGGCCGCCATGTTGGATTGGTTAAACGTATTAAGATTTGATAGGCACCGTCGAGGTCGTACAAGCCAGTAGTATGTACACCGAGTTACATTGAAATCGTTTCGGCTGCTTAGATGTTATTAGAGAGGAATTCATACACACACACAATAGGTTATGCTATAAGCCTATTTTTTCATAAATGAAAATAGGCTAACAACAAAAATGCTGGGATGGTACCTTACTTACGGCCACGGCCGCCTCTTTCACATTCCTAGCCACAATAATAGTTATTGTAGTTCTTTGATTTAGGGGCTTAGACATCGTGGTCATTTAGCCACTGGTATTTGTGTGTGTGTTAAGATTAGTGTCCACAATTAATCTGTGGTTAGAAATGGCGTAGATTAAGGGGGTAAATACAGCTTGAGGAGGCAAAGCAAAACTATTTTAATATTATATCCCTGCCTGTCATAAATCTTGTAAAACAATTATATACATTTCCAAAGAAACACTCATATCTTGCTATTAAAAGCAACGTTTTAAATTTTCAAAATTCAATTTGCAACTATTTATTTAATTTTCGATTTTTTTCTTGCTTTTTTGCTAATCTTCACCTTTTCCCTGGTCTATGTTTATACGAAAATTTGCGGTTTTCGGTTTTTAAATTAATTAGTGTGAAAATATTTGGGCGGCCATGCTATATAGGAACCGACAGAAGGGACGCAAAGCATTGTGTACTACCCCAGTGTTGCTCCGGGCAGTCACTAAGAGCTTGCTGAGGATCCTAAAGTGAAGATGATTCCCGCACAAGTAGGCTAGATGGAAACAATGTAGTTCTCAGCTGGCGTGCTGTGATCGCTAACCCATGTCCCACTGGGATGGGAGGTTAAAGTAAGTCTATTTACGGGGGAAGCTCCGAAAATAAGTTTCGTTATCCTTTTCCCATGGACTCTTTATCGGCAAACTGACATACACCATGGCATCATGAATTGAAGAATACAGGGAAAGAAAGATCTAAGTCCAGTTTTGAAAATTTGTATATTTTAATGTATATGAGAGGTTCCTTCCAGATCCTAAAAATACCTAAGGTGGTTTGGGAAACAATGAGTTAGATCCAGGTATGCTGGGAAAACAAGAAACAGTGCATTGGAAAAGAAGGGGTCATACGTTTATCATCTTAACCATATAATCTTCTTTTCACTCCAGATGCAAGTTCAACCGGTTTTAAAATTACTAGAAGACCCGTGCGAGAAACCTCGCATTTTCATAAACCACACTTTCCCCAATAGGTTTATAATGAGAGCCTTAAGGAGAAAGGTGATGTTTTTATTTCAACCAAATGATTATAGAACACTATTTACATTTCAGTTAGAATTCCAAGTTCTACATACCCTAACTTAAGAAGGCAATCACTGAAAATTGGATCATAACACTCACCGGTTATTCGATATTTATGAAATTATACAATTTGAGTTCCGGTATTCATTCCTTTGATTTACTGTTGCTGAAATCCACGCAAAATGATAAAGGAAAGGCCTCAGAATGTTTAAATGACATGAAACAGGCGTCACAGTGGCCAAAAAGTGAAGTGGACAGCAATTATGGAGCGTATTTTTCTACAGCAACAGTATCTGCAAATCGCACACTTCGTACATTGTTTTAAACGTCATTATTGAAAGAAATTATAGATATTTACGAAATTAGAGTGCAATTTGTCACTGCTAATGTATATTCTCTTTCATTTGAATGGTCATTAGTCACGATCGGTCGCTTTTGAGCACCACAGGAGGGATCTATACTACTGAAATAAAACATATGATGATGTTGCTAGTGAGAAAGAAAACAAATATGTTTTATATGTTTAAAAATTAATTTGGTAAACAGAGTTAAACTCTTTAGAAGCTATTTACTGAACATTATAAAATTGTGACTTAGCCCCTTCTTTCCCTGTGCCCTTCAACTATGAACCTTGCACTATTTTTCGACATAGTCGCCACCGACATTAAGACACCTGTCGTAGCGTGCATTCAGTTTGAAGAAACTACTCTGGTAAAATGAGGTGCCCTCCGATGCATTCAATGATTTTTTCATTCGTGGATTTGGAGGGACGCCCACTTCGATCTTCATCCTCCTCACTCTGCTGTCCTTCACTGAACATGCAACACCTCCGACCGACCATACACGGTCTGTAGGTTTTCATGGATGACTGACACACTAGTCCCACGTGCCCACTCATACCGGATAACAACACGCGCTTCCATTGGTGACCACGTTGTCAGTAAACGTCTGTCTGCCATCGTGAATTGTACTCGAATGATATCGGGCACACCAGTCTGCTGCTCCTCTCTCTTCGTCGGCGCTCTGCACATGCGTCAATCCCTCTCCGCTGACGCTCCTTCCATTGTTGAATGAGACACGGGTGTGGACTCTTATGGCGATTGTGTCACCTGGTGTGCCATTTGCTCGTACAATAAAATGACGAAACCTACTTTCGTAAGACTGGCTGCGTGGCTCAGCGGTAACGTTCTCGCCTGCTGAGTCCAAGATAGTGGGATGAATTCCAGCGCAGTAAGTGGTCAGGGTACACAAATGTGAGGGAGCCGTGTCAGTAGATTTACTGTCACGTTAAAACATCCCCTTCGTGGCAAAATCCGGCACCCCGGCGTCTCTAAAAGCCTCAGATGTTAACAGGGACGTAAAACCAATAACATTATTATTACTTTCTTAACTTCCCTCGTACTTTTAGAACGTAATTCGTGAGTTGTACCCAGTGTATGGCTACAGATACAGGAGCGGTGTTTGTGGAGATTTCGCATCCAGCTGCTGTGTGGGCAACGTGGGGAGCCACTTAGCGGCCGACTGTTCCGCTAATGGGAGAGTAACGTGTCCAGAGCCGCTAATTTAGCGTGCACGTTCACAGTGGCCAACTAGACAGCTCTTCCCCCAGGAGCTCACATCTAGGGACATAACATCTGGGTAAATAAGAGCAGTTTTTCATATACCTCTCCTATGAGGGTGGATCGAAAAAACTTTGCCCCTATTATTTCTTTAGCCATAACAAAACTAAATACATGCAGGTAATTATAAATAGGCCTAAACGTACTGTTCTGCGTACCTGTGGTAGAATTCAGCCGGCTGACTGTGGAACCATCGTCAGACTGCTGTCTTGACGTCATCGTAACACGTGAATCGGTGTCCTGCCGGGAACTTCTTCGACCGACTAAAAAATGTGCACTAGGGGTGAGGTCGGGACTGTATGGTGGGTTATCCAGACTCTCCCAGTGAAATGACTGGAGCTGGTTGGTGCCAGGGCTCTTCATGGGCTGTGGTGAGACGTTGGTTGGTTGGTTCCTTAGTTTAGGGGTTGCGACAACGCGATTATGTAGCCCCGTGTACTTTGGGTGTGCGTAGAATTTGTCTGATAACCGGTGTTAATAGTGATGACTGTATTAGCGTGTGTTATCTGTGATTCAGGTAGAATGACTGCAGACGATTAATTTTTTCAAGTAGTTCCTACTTTTGCTACCAAATGCTACCGTCCACGACACCTAGCTGCGGACGTGACTACTAAATGTCATCGCAGTCAGCATCTGGCGGCTAAAGTTGGAACTAATATAGCGTTATAAAACTAACCTACAAATTTTAGCATGGAAGGTTCTTTTTCATGCCATAAATCTATGACATGGGACCACTGGCTTTACTTCCCCTCCGAAGGAAGGCATACTGAGGAATTTTTAACGCTCTTAAAAATCCGACGACATCGGCCGGGTTTGAACCCGTGATCATGGGCATAGAAGCTCAGCATGCTACCAACTACGCCAGCAAAGCCACTTGAGGTGAAACGTTTTCTTCTTCTTTTATGATATGGAAATGTGTTTGTTCACTTTGGAATAGGTTACAGATTCCCTCTGACTTAGGATGACGTTCGGAATACCGCACGTTATTCTTCATTGATCAGTCTAAACTACTGATCCACGATGATCTTGTGCCTGTTGTTGAATATAAGATGAGCTGACCAAGTTGTTTTTTATGTGTCACAGGTCCGAAAGACGTGTGCGATGAGCTCAAGAGGCACCACGCGGACCTGAAGGCAGCCTCCCTCGACCATGGGGGCAGCAATGATCACCACCCGGGGGCAGGACGCCTGGGTGTAGGGGGGCACTGCGAGCAGCCCCCAAACCTCCAGTCTCAGCCACCACAGGGGCACGGGGGAGGACTGGGGTCTTCAGGCCCCGGCGGCTCGGACAACGACAAGCCCGCCAAGCAGAAGAGACACCGAACACGCTTCACTCCGGCACAGCTGAACGAGCTAGAACGCTGCTTCTCCAAGACCCACTACCCTGACATCTTCATGCGGGAGGAGATCGCCATGCGCATCGGGCTCACCGAGTCGCGGGTCCAGGTACTGTACTCTAGGCATGTTAGGAGTCATGTTAATGTGTCAGTGGATTAATTAATAGGCTATTATTAGGCCTATTTAGCGTATGTCTTTACAGATACAATATGTAATTTTCCACAGAATAAATAGTATACGGTGGTCGCCTCCGTAGCGTAGCGGTCAGCATGGTTAGCTGCCGCCCTGGAGGTCCTGGGTTTGATTCCCGGCTCTGACACGCTGTCAAGTCTGCATGGCAACCTTGATGCTGTGCGTAAACTCCGGCAGTCTTTCCCGCACTCCATCTTTTGTTGCAGTTTTCTGCTGTTGCCATTGTAGTGGGCTTATTTTGACTTATAATGGATGTAAATAACATCCGTTGGTATCAGTTTGAGCCAGAACGAATGACTTTTGCTGATGTCCAGATAGCGATCATGACATGGATATGGTAAATACTACAGGCCGAGCTGGCACGCGAAATTGGTGTAAGTGTAATGAGTGTATCATCATGCATACAAATGGAGAAGGTGTATGCTGTTGTGAATTGGACAATGTAAAGGGAGTGAAATTGGAGAAATTTATGTGTATAACAAGAAATCCCTCGTTTACAAGGCTTACTTTTGACCGTGAAGTGCAAATCCATCAAATAGAACTTGGCGTTTTATTTGTTACAGACAGTTCACTTCCTGGGTAAATTCATGGACTGCGATTGGTAAAAATAACAGAATATTGTCGTACCATCATGTGTTGTCATCATCACAAGGAACTCATTTCCAGAACCCCGTAGCACCTATGTGGCCTTCAAGCAGTAAATTAAAACAGTAGTATTATGTAAGAATTTCCTAAGATTATTTAATGTACGATAGTTATAGACAATATATTATTTTGATATGCAGTACGGTACATCATGTATTGTTGCATGTGAAATCGTGAGAAGTACTTTTTATCAGGTCGTCCTTCGAAGGTCGAGGTATTGGAGTGATGTTCTTAGGCATAAACACATTGCTTCAGCTTCAGGTGAAGCTCTACTATAGTCAGTTTAAAAGAGGTTTATAATGTCCATTATTGCCTTCCTTCAATTATCGGTTGACGCTTCATATTTCTGTTTTATCACTCAGGCTCCTGTTGACATTGAGTACTGAGTTTTCATACCGACTTTCAATGTATTGATGTTCCAATTATAGTCCAGTGCAGCAATCATTGTCCTGAGCTTTAAGCGACTGTACGAGAAGAAAAAAACACTATTAGGAGCGTATTTCAAAAGAAGATTGTGATAACTTTCGAGGCTTCCGGTGTGAATGTAGTGTTTTGTATGTTCCACATCTTTTAAGAAAGATTTATCTGAAATTATTTTCTTCGAGGCTTCATATGCACTAGAAGTTCCTTTAATCCACATTTTATCTCTCTCTTCTTCGTCTGTTAATGTATCGTGCTCATAGGATATCCATTCACCATTTTCTAACCACGGCTGCCTCCTTTCTAATCCTATCCTAAATGTATAAATATACACAATAGTACAGTCATCACGATAGCACAGGTTATCAAACAAATTTCACACACATTCATTTACACAGGGCTATATGAACACGATGTCACGGCCCCTAAAATAAGCAACAACAACACCTCGCAGTGGACGGAAATTTATCATTTAAAACATGGTATAAATACTGTAAAATAAATTGAATATATTAGATTTGTCCTTGAAAATAATCTGATTTGCATATTGTCCAACACTCGGCCATCTCCCGAGTGAATACCTGCGATAAAACGTGACGTGGTTGGTATTGGCATGTGACCGTGTACTACCTCCACATCCCAGTGCTAAATTCATTAGTATTCATTATGGATATCCATCAACGTTCCCCTGTATCTTTTTTACAGGGATTTATAGCCGAGTACAAATCATACCTTTGCTTTCGGTGACACAAACTGCAACAAACTTCAATTCGCTGTGAGCGGCGTTATTGTAGCTGTTCTTATAGCACATCAAATATATGTTGTTGCTGACACTGTTACTTCAGTAAGGCGCTATGTGCACTTGCTATGAATGAATGCTGTGGATATAGAAATATACATCACCAAAGTTACAATAAAAATAGAATTATTAATTATAAAATCTAAAAATAGTATTAGTATATAAAATTACAATTATTATATTAGTTACAATAAAAATTAAATTATAATTTTAAAATAAGGGTTCAAAAAATTGAAAGCAAAAAAAGATAGAAATAACATGATAAAGCTACAATAAAAATTATCAAATTATATAATACTTATTTAAAATAAGAAATTTTAAACATTAAATTGAAAACAGAAGATATTAATATAAACGTAACATTATAAAGGTTACAATAAAACTTTTAATAAAATTATGAAATAAATATTATAAAAGGGACAATATAAATAAAAATAAAAAATTTAAGTTAATAATTCTAAAAATAAAAATAATATTTAAAATTAACATAATTAAAGAAAACTCAAATTGATACAACCGCCGATTAATACTTAGTTTATTGCAACATAATCTAGTTAGAGAATGCACATAATGCAATTTTCAATGAAGTCTTCACCAGAATAATATAGCCTATAGGCTTGTACTATGTATATATACCGTACTGAAGTAATTATAAGTAAAATCCAAATTAACATAACATTGCTCTAATGTACTGTATATTACGTCTATTTTACAAACTGAATACCCTATAGAAAGATGCGAGGATATCCTTACAAAATCAGAAAAAAGATGACTGGAAAATTGAATACAATTCGGGGCAGATGACCTCGTAGTTCCGCCCCTTGAAACAACAATAATTAACTAATAACTAACTTAAATACAACGGACGGTGTTTCACATTCAAATAAATTTCAAAATGCTAGAAAAACCTTTATACAAAGTGAATAAGTTATGCTATATCAAGAAATTACCTTGAATACTGTTAATTTGACGGTTGAGGATATGTCAATACGGAAAATACTTACGTCTGGAAATGGACCTTGATTTCTTGCTAACATGACAGTTTTTGATAAGTAAATAATCTTTGAATTCTTTCTAACTTGGCAGTTTTGGTTCAGTAAATAATCTTTGAAGTCTTGCTAACATGTCAGTTTTTGATCGGTAAATAATCTTTGAATTCTTGCTAACATGACAGTTTTAGATTAGTAAATAATCTTTGAATTCTTGCTAATATGACAGTTTTTGATGAGTTAATAATCTCTGAATTCTTGCTAGCATGACAGCTTAGGATACTACAAGACGGATAAATATATATTTCTCAAAGTGGGGTGCCTACCTTGGCACAGAAGGTAATCAGAATCAGCAGGCATATATGCGGAATGGATATATCATCCCAAATTGATGGTTAAGATTTCGCAACTATGAAGTTAATAGGAATAAATATTATTTCATAATGTATTCATCTTATTTTATAAAAGATTTCTTGCGTTTTGAAATGTATTTGGATGTGAAACGCCATCCTATATATTTAATTTTGCTGTCATAACTTTTCTGATTTTGCAAGGATAACCTCTTATATCTTTCTATAGGTTATTTAAGTTCTAAAATAAGTGCATTATGGATGAGAGCAATGTTATGTGAATTTGGATTTTTTCAGATAATTATCTCAGTTAATATACTGTATTTTACGCTGATGAAGACTCTATCGAGAGTTGAAATATGTACATTCTCTAACTAGATAATGATACAATAATCTAAGTTTTGATCGGCGGTGTCTCAATTAAAACATTTATTGTTAGTCGATTCTGAAAAAGTTCCTTTAACCATTATGGTTAATGCTTTCACATTTTATAATTGTTATAGAGAAGAAATTTCTCGAGAATGTATTTTTAGCCTATTTTCAATTTTGAAAAAATAGGCTTATGAGATCACCTTTTGTCCGTGTGTGTGTGCGTGTGTGTGTGTGTGTGTGTGTGTGTGTGTGTGTGGTTCGTGTGTGTGTCCCCCCCTAATAAAATCTAAACGGCAGGAGCGATTTCAATGATACTCGGAAAGTTCATAGCACTATTCCCGGCGACCTCGACCGTGCCCTTCAAATTTTGTTAAGACTCACCAATCCAACATGGCGGATGTGCGAAATATTTCACCAGCATTCAATATCTCCGAAACTATTACCGATATTACCATGACATTTTCTATGGTGATAGAGGGAACTACTATAAGTTCACTTATGTGACTTTTGAAAACATGGTAACTACAAAACCAACATGGCGGCCAAGCGAATTTGCGACTTTTAAATAGACGTTTCTCGCGATTTGACCAACCAAACGCAATGAAACTTGGTACAGTATATGTTTATATACATTGTAATGCACCGACATCTAACTTCGTTCAATTGTTTACATAATCACAAGATGGCGGATGTGCGAAATATTTCACCGGCATTCTATATCTCTGAAACTATTAGCGGTATCTCCCTAAAATTTTGTACGGAGATAAAGGGCACTACTGGAAGTCCATCTATAAGATTTTCACAAACCGGTTAACTACAAACGAACATGGCGGCCAAGCGAATTTGAACATTTTAAATAGACATTTCTCGCGATTTAATGTTCCAAGCGCACTGAAACCTGGTACAGGAAATATTTATACACATTGTAATCTACTGGTATCTAATTTAGTTCAATTGTTTTCATAACCTCAAGATGGCGGCAGTGCGAATTTTAAATTTAAGTTTTTATTTCTTGTGATGTAGTCATGCGATCGAAGTGAAAGTTTGAACAAGTGTTTAGTGCTTTTCAGTCGGTCAACATGAATGTACCCAAAAGAGATGGGTTATGCCCTAATCCTGAAATAAATTACATGAGATTAATAAAACACTAGGATGACCAGTTTCGATCGTCAAGCGATCATCATCAGATCCATTACACTTAGGCAGAGTGGAAGGCGAGTAGACACACGTTATAATGAACATAGGAATGCGATAAGATACGGAACACATTCAGCCGTGTGCGAACATATGTGTGACGCAGGGCACAGCTTTACCAACATTGAGTCGGACCTTAAAATAATCCATCACTGCTGAAAAAACGCACTAGAAATTTGAGCTCCATGTTGGATATCTTGCAAGGTATACATGGGAGCTATTCCAAAATTGGCACACATGTAGATAATACTATTTCAGTTTAATTTCCAGGAGGCCAACCATGACAGTGTTACCAAAATAATTTTAAGCCTCCTGATAGGTCCAATGTTTAAATGCATATAACTTCTACACTATCAATTGGATTTCAACCAAATTTTGTATGTAATATCTGTACATAAACGGATATGATTAGGCGTATTCTTACGAGCCACCAGGGCTGCCAACTGTTAATAATTGCTCTCTCTATTTCTTTTATCCAAATACCAATATATCAGAAAGTATGCAAGCCAACAGCTTTAAACTATGCACACGTATATTCTGACATTTTAGATTAATTTGGAGTAACTTATATACGTCAGTCCTACCAACATGATTATAAGCCTGCTGATAGTACCAATTTTTAAATACATGTAACTTCTGTACTATCAGTTGGATTTCAACCAAATTTCGTATGTGCTATGTGTACAATAACAGATAAGACTATAAGTATTGTTTAGAGCAATCAGGGCTGCCAACTGTTAATAAATGCTGTCTATATTTTTTTTTACCCTAATATCAATATATCAGAAAGTATGCAAGCCAACAGCTCTATACTTTGCACACGTATAGCACCTGACATTCTAGATTAATTTGGAGTAATTAATACAAAGCAGTGCTGCCAACATGATTCTATGCCTGCTGATATATCCAATTTTAAAATACATGTAACTTCTATACTAACAAATGGATTTCATCCAAAATTGGCACAACAAGATATCATAATATTTCAGATTATTTCTGACCAGCACACGTATGGTATTGTTGGCAACATGCTTTTACGCGTGCTGATAGATCCAGTGTCTAACTGCATGTAACGTCCATTGGACTTCAACCAAATTTTGTATTCTGTACCTAAAGAGATGGAACAAAGAATATATTCAGTCACCAGGGCTGCCAACTGTAGTGCTCTATTAGGCTACATCATACCAGGTATATTTTGAACTAATTAGATATTTCGATATTACCAACTTAATTTCGTCATTATTCTAGATAGGTTCATATACTGTAGAATAATCATTGGCATGAAAAGTAGGCTGTATAGTTCTTCACGGAACTTCTTGTTATTTTTCCTCGCCTAATGTGCATAAGAATAAGCTTTGTCCTTTAATAACTCAATAAATCCATTTCTACTGTGTACTGCCCTGAAAAATCCAAGCGCACCATCTAGTCGTTACTCTGACCCGATTTCTACAGTGACTGGTATGGTACAGTAACCCCCATCCCAGCATTTGACTTTGCCGGTCGTTGCATATCGGATGCAACAAGACTCGAAGTGGTGTGAGAGCGAGAATATCCGAACCAGTCTTCCACTACCGCGAAATGTAAACAGATTGTTCCTGTTCTCCCTCACGATACGTTTAACACACGTTGTTTCGTTTGGGTGACATTTAGATTTATGTATTTTATAATTTATTTATTTATTTATTTATTTATTTATTTATTTATTTATTTATTTATTTATTTATTTATTTATTTATTTATTTATTTATTTATTTATTTATAGATATGAATATAAACCATTGCGATATTTTTTTACAAAACCACTGCTCAATTTAGAATGAACGCTCCCGATAATATACAATAGCCTATATAGGCCCACAGTAGTTCTTCATTTTAGGGAAACATATATTTTAGTACTAAACAATAATGATAATAGTAATAATGAAATTTAAATGCTTTTCTGTCGGTCAACATGATTGCACCCAAATTGCAAAGTGCTCTACATCTGAAAAGAATGTACATGAGATTAATTAATGCACTTAGATGACTAGATCGTCAAGCCACACTGTAAAATTGCTTCCAACACGATAGAAGTAATAATAATAACAATGATAATAATAATAATACCACGATAAAAATAAATATCTTGCAATCCATTGTGGTGTTCACGAATAATTCAATTACACCCCGCCCCTCCTCTCTCGAAGGTAGCGCTGCACCCAGCCCCCAGTCGCCACTGCTGACCACCAAAAGAAATGAAGGTTGTGACACAATAGTCCACGGCATCCAACCAAATATTTTACCTCAAAACAGAAGAAAAATAAACACCGGTTTCGCATAAAGTTAAAATTGCACAAGAGCTTGTCAACGAGAAATTTCTCGTAAATCCATGACGTCCACTGACAGTCATACCTTCGTAATATTGGCACCCTTCATGTGAAGTCCGGGACCGTGATTTCACCTTCACACACTTCAGGAAATAAACTCTCCATCTCACCCCACTCCTTTTTTATATATTTAGCCTACTTTCGATTTTTGCAAAAAGTGAAAGTAGACTTATGAGATATACACAGGACCAAAAATTGTGTGTCTGTCTGTGTGTGTGTGTGTGTGTGTGTGTGTGTGAGTGTGTGTACTCTGAATGTCTGTCCTCCCCCCTATCAATTCGAACACGGTGAAACCGAATAGAACGAAATTTGGTACAGAGGTAGAACTAGCAAAGGGCACCTCAGTGTCATGTTTTATATCGCCGCCATCTTGACGGAAACGTAATGGCGGTCACCCAACTGTTCAAAGGTTAAATCAAATTACGACTAACCTAATCATCCGATCTCTAACAAATTTTGCAACATATACTTAGCTGGCAAGCGTCTTTTGACTAAACTACAAGGTCATCAGCCCAATAGTTTGCAGATGGCGGCCATGTATGTGTGCAAATCGATTCCCCCTATCAATTCAAATACGGTGAAACCGAATTGAACGAAATTTGGTACAGAGGTAGCACTAGCAAAGGGCAAGTCAGAGTCATGTTTTATATCGCCATCATCTTGACGAAAACGTTATGGTGGCCACCCAAATGTTAAAAGCGTAAATAAAATTACGACCAACCTAATCATCTGATCTCGACCAAATTTTGCAGCATTATACCTTTATATATGATTTTATTAAACACAATGTGTACAATCACGTTTTCACCACTCTGACATTTCTGCGATTAGAGATTGAGACCTGTTTTCACATTCCACTAAGTGGTATTTGGGGCATGGATTATTGCAATTCTTGCAGACGCAGTCCTCCTTGGGCTCATGAAATGTCTCATTCTGACAGATCCTTCCATGGAACCCATGGACAGCGAATCGCGTATACAGATGTCGAAGTTTGAAATTTGGCCCCTTCCAGATATCTGTCTTCATTGCTTCAGTCTCCATTATTTCTTGTGGTATTTCGTCGGCTTTTTTTCGTCTCTCCTCGATGATGGTTTTATACGTTTGAGTTTCCGGTAGATCGAAAGAGTGCTTTACGTCTTCTACAAAGAAGGATTCCTGTGCTACTTTTTAGGCGTAGCTGTTCCTTGAGAATTTTGATATAGATAGAGCTCTCTTAATAAATCTCGCTTTGACGCTCTCTAGCTTCTTGAGGTTATTCACCGACAAGTAGGGCCAAATTAATTGTATGCCATATGTGGCGGTCGGCATAACTTTAATTTTGAATAGCTTTATCGCTGTTGACAGGGATAGGCTTTGGAGTTTGGGAATGTCGTATGAGGCTTTCGTTGCTGCCGTAGCTCGCTCCTGTACATGCAGGGAGAAAGCAGTTCCAGTAGTTTGTAGCACGACACCCAGGTATTTGAAGTTGGGTACGAATTCTAAAGGTTCTTCTCCACACTTGAGTTGGTCCATTTTAGCTATCCTTCCTCCCCTTCTAAATTTCATAACCTTTGTTTTGGAGCTGTTAATTTCCATAGAGTTTTCTTCCGCCCATACCCTAATGTTCTCTAAAGTAATACCTTTATGTAAACTATAAAGAATCGTTTGACCAACCTCAGTGTCATATTTTATATCGCCGCCATCTTGACGAAAACGTAATGGTGGCCACCCAAAAGTTAAAAGCTTAAATCAAATTCGACCAACTTAATCATTTGATCTCTACCAAATTTTGCAACAACATACCTTTTTGTGGAAAGCATCTTTTTTGACTGAACTACAAGGTCATCAGTCCAATAGTTTGCAGATAGCGGCCATGTATGTGTGCAAATGGATTCCCCATATCAATTCAAACACGGAGAAATCGAATTGAATGACATTTTTTTACAGAGGTAGCACTAGCAAAGGGCACCTCATATTCATGTTTAATATACTTATAGCACGTTGTATTTCAACGTGCTACTACAACAACATTCAATTATACTCCTTGAAAAGGACAAAGGGTTATAACAATACCCATGCATTTAGGAGAAAGTAGGCTATATGTTCTTTACTGAACATCTTGTTTTATATTTTTGTGCTGAAAAGATTTTATTTTTAGTTACATTCTAAACGAAAATGGACTTAATGGGCGAGTGCAGTCTCTTTATCATCGGAGGTAACTTAATATTTGTAGCCACATAAACACAGAACTGTTGATACACCGAACAGGAGAGAAGTAATACCCAAATGTAGCATAATTCTTGTTGCATTGCGTATTACATAGACCAGAAATGTGGCCCATAAAATGTAACTACAGCGTCCTGTATTCCCTGTGCAGACCAGCGCGGGCACACGGCAGCAACAAGTTCGTTGCTATGCGGAATGTGTGACGCTATGCATATTCCATGTCACAAGCGTGGGCTAACCTACCACGTCTCTATTTACTTTACTTAGCTCCTATACTACCAGCTGTTCGCTGTTATCATACTGTTATGTTTACAATGTACCGGACAGCTGATTTCATCACTGTACATTTCGAAATGTTTGATTTTGCTTTCGTTGCAAAAGTAAAAAATCAACAACTAAGTCAATCAATTTTGTAAATAATCATTTCCAAAACATTCTAAACCCATTAGCTGTATGGCTTTTGTCTAACAAAATGTCATAATCTACGTGATTTATATAGTTGTAGTTATGTACTCAACTAGTTTGTTGAATTTAGACCATCTGCACGATAGTAAACATCGTGTGAAATCTCCTTATGTTCATGAATTTAATTTTCTTTTAAACTTGAGTTTAGTTTAACTTAATGTACTTCTTAGTTTGGTTACACACCAAACATTTGTGAGTAAATTGTTGTTTCTATTTTATATTACGTTTAACTTAATTTTAACTAGGTATTCGTTTCATCACTCACCAAACATTTGCGTATAATATTGTTGATTTTAATTTATCTTACGTTTATTTTAACTTTAACTGGGAGGAAATATAAGATGGGTAGTGGGATTATTGACAGGACACTGCCATAGAATTGGAGTAATAAGAGACAATATATGTAGGAAATGCAATGAAGCAGAAGAATCAGCTGAACACATACTTTTTGAATGTGAGGCGCTGGGAAGAACTAGAATATCCACACTGGGGCTGCCGGGTGAAGAAAGAGAGAAAATCCTAGAGGACCCAATAAGATTGATCTGCAGCTTTGTGAAGGGAGCAGAGATATCCAGGTGGGAATGAAGGAAACACATGATAGCAAAAGATCTTGGAGGTCGACGCTAAACAGGAACTTGGAAACGAGAGGCCCCATGAATAAAAGAAAAAGAATAAGAAGAACTTTAACTGGGGTTTAGTTCGATTAATGGTCAAAAATTTATGAATATATTGCTCTTTTCAATTTATCTTACGTTTAGATGAACTTAACCTAGATTTTAATTTTATTACTCACCAAACATCTGCGTATATATTATACTTATTACCTTACGTTTTATTTAACTTTAACTAGGTTTTAGTTTGATTAATGACCAAACATTTATGAATATATTTTTGTTTTCAATTTATCTTACGTCTAGTTTACGTTTAACTAGGTTTTAGTTCGATTAATCTCCAAACATTTATGAATATAATGTTGTTTTTAATTTAACTTACGTTTAGTTTAACTTTATCTAGTTTTCAGTTCCATTACTCATTAAGCATTTGTGAATACATTGTTAATTTAACTTACGTTTAGTTTAGCTTTATCTACTTTGTAGTTCCTTTATTCACCAAACATTTGTGAATATAATGTTGTTCTTAACTTGTATTTCGTTTAGTTTAACTTTAACTAGGTTTTAGTTTCATTGCTCACCAAACATTTGTGAATATAATGTTGTTTTTAATTTAACTTACGTTTAAGTTAACTTTCTCTGTTAGGTAGTCAGCCTAGAGGCAGGTTGGCTCAAATGTACCGCCATAGGTTAGGTCGGTACATACACACGAAAGCCAAAGGCAACACTATAATGAGGCGTACTAAGCAAGGTGAGGAGTGAGGTAGTTTGCGATTGCTTTCCTCTCCGAATCAGAACAATAGCAGTGACCCTATGTGTAGAACCTTTCACAGTACACACAGATACTAGCTGTGCCCTGAAGGCAGTGGCGTAACTACGGGAGGTGATTAGCAGGATCATCCCCCCCCCCAATGCAAAAATTAAAAAAACGTAATTTGATGAAATCTTTATTTTATAAAAATACAAAAAAGAGCCTATTTTCGGATTGTTGACAAACGACTGGATTATGTACGTTTTTACTTAATAATGCGTGCCACGGTGGGTTAGTGGTTATCGTGTCGAACTACCAACCCCATGCTTGCAGGTTCGCTCCTGGCCGTGGTAAGTGATTTTTGAAAGGCGAAAAAATCACGACATGCATGTCATACGTTGTTGACATGTTAAAGAACTCATTTTAATTCAGTTGGCCGTGTTCATAATGGCAAACTTAATCTCGGGACTTTCCGCCAACACAAAGTTCTTCCATTCTCTACTAGAGAGCGCTATAGTGTTAATGAGCTTTGATATCTAACCTCCTTGACTTTAATAGCGTTCCAAGGAATTACAAAATTCGACATGCAAGCTGTCCTCTGTGCGTCAAATAACAAAGCTTGCACCAGGCACCCGAGGCCATACGATAGTACTATATAGACTTAATAAGTTGAGAACATTTATCTTTACTTGTGTAAAATACTCAGTGTTAGTCCAACCAAAACTATTCATTTCCGAGCTTTTGAGAGGTGCAAATAAAACATATCAAATGCTATCGAGATCAAACATGAAAACGTGAAGGTTTGCTTTCATTGACTGTCGTATTTTGCTCCCCACAAAAAGTAAAAACATTCACATGACCAAAACAGCAAAACAACAAAACCAAAAGCAAGAGCTGAAAGCAAGCACTAAATCAAAATCGCAATTAGTTCAGATTTGACTCCGCTCATCCCCCTCCAGAAGCATATCTTAATTACGTCACTGTCTGAAGGCCATTACTCAGCACCACCCATACCTCAGGGTGAGTTAGCCGTGGTCGTTACGGCATGACTGCTGGCAGTCGCTCACATCCGGGAGGCGAGGAGGTTCGAATCCCACCGCCGGCAACCTTGAAGATGGTCTTCTGTGGTTTCCGATCTTCCTTCCAGGCAAATGCCGGGGTTGGTACCTAACTATAGGCCACAGCCGCTACCTTCCAACTCCTCGTCCTTACATTCCAACTTCCCTCCCCAACGGTACTTGTAGCTCACCCATTGGGTGTCTGTCTCGAAGCAGCAACACAATTGGCGAGCCGAACATGTCCTCGGACACTCCCGGTCTAAAAGCCATACGCTAAAAAAAAACATACCTCAAAGCTTCGATGTAATCACAGCCATGAGTGGGACTGAGACATCGGTGGAAAGCCACATTTTACTCTAGCCTGTGCCAATACACAAATGATAATGTACTGCATTCATAGGAGATGGTAAACAGGCAACACTGTTTAACTTTAATTGGGATTTAGTTCCATTAATCCCCAAATATATTGTTGTTTTTAATTTAACTTAGGCCTACGTTTAATTTAAATCCAACTAGTTTTCAAGTTGAGTAATTAAATTTTGTTCTGTTGGAGGCAAGAAATTAAATTAAATATATTTGAGGTAGAAAAGCCTCCGTGGCTTAGGCGGCAGCACACCGGTCTCTCACCGCTGGGTCCGTGGTTTAAATCCCGGTCACTCCATGTGAGATCTGTGCTGGACAAAACGGAGGCAGACATGTTTTTCCCTGTCAACAATTTAATACCAGAAACACTCTCCACTATCATTTCATTTCATCTGTCATTCAATCATTGTCTCAGGGGAGTACGACAGGCTTCGGCAGCCGGCACAGTTCATAATACTCGCCGCTAGATGGGGACTTCTTTCATTCCATCCCTGACCCGGTCGGTCGACTGTAAGCAGGCTGTGGGTTTTCATTTTCATATACGAGGTAGGGAGTCTTTGTGTCACTTATTATTCCCTCATCTCTGGAATTTGTGATTATATGAGTGGCAAAAGTGTTTTACGGCCGGATGACCTTTAGGATGCCTACTTGTTGTTTCATGTAGGAACTTGCGGCATCGTGGTAATGAAGCCCGGTATTCTTCCATGTTCTGATAACCTGTGTCATTGGAAATTTGTGTATCTGTAATTGGAATAAGGATTTCGGAAGGAGACGACTGTGGTCTAAATTACCGGTATTCACCCGGAGTAGGAGTGGGAAAACATGGAACACTACTTCCAAGATGTCTAAGGTGGGAATCAAACCCACCTTTTCTCAGGTTTGCATCACGAGGCTAAGTGCACCCCGTACCTAATTTCAGATCCCGAGACTTCAAATGAGGTACTTTCCCAACATTTGCCTCGAGGGAGTGTGGAAAAGCCACACTTGGGAGCCGCTATCAGCGCCAGGGTTCGAGCCTCTGATCTTGCAAAGCTGCCCACCGCAGTGGTGGATGACCACGCAGTGTGGTCATAATAAAAGAGAGCTAGATTTTGTATTCAATTCGTGGTTTGTCGAAGCTAAACACTGGGTTCCCACGTGAGCCGAGCCACATACCTGAGACAAAGCAGTGAGGGTTGTAAAAGTGTGGGTGGGCCTGTTGCCCTTTTCAATTAGAGCCCAGTAAGTGCTTCCTGTGTTGGACACAAGGAGTCGTAAAAGTAATCCTTGATCGCCTTCATCCCTTTTCTCTAAGAATGTTCGCGATAAATGTGGCAAGCTACCCTTGGAACGTGTTCTTAACATTTTGATCTCAATTGTGCTCACATATACATTTAATGTCAGTATTCACTAAAGCTCTACACATTCGAACATCGAATTATTTGAATATTTCGCATACGAATATTTGATTCGAATATTAAAGTTCTAACCTATTTGAATATCGAAATGTTAGCATTAGTGCAATAATTAGACTGTTCAGTCAATAATCGAATGATTCAACGAACAAGTCGAGTAACAATAATAATAATTAGATTTTTTTAAATATTCGAAATGTTCGATTTATATTAATAATCAACTATCGATATACTCGAAACTTCGAATGATTCGAGCAATCGAAGTATTCGGAAATCCACAGTGTTCGAACATTCGAAAATTCGAATACCAATTACAAGTTTTTGGAAACAAATTTTACGACCTATTCTTCCTCTTCTTCTTCTTCTTCTTCTTATTATTATTAATGAAAACCCTAATGATACGGGAACCGAAGTGCGGTTCATTCGACAAACTAAAGCGGGAGACTTCCTTGTCGAGATGGGAGCAAATACCAGGGACAAAGCAGCTTTTAGTAATTCTCTACGAAATGTTTTGGGGTCTAATGCTACAGTCCGTAGGCTAGAAGCGAAGGCAACTGTTGAACTCAGTGACCTTGATGCTCTAACTACTTCCGAAGAGGTCATGAAAGCTATCCAGAGAACTATTCCGGAGCTCTCTTCAGATACCAAGGTGCTGGTGACGAGGACGAATACGAGGGAAGTGAAGATGGCTGTTGTCACATCAACAACTAGTGATGCAGTTGTACTCTTGAAGCAATATCATATTCATATAGGATGGGTCAATTGCAGGATTAGACGGAGGATCAAGTTATCTCGCTTTTACAGATGTCTGGAGTATGGACATGTCGCTAGCAAGTGCAAAGGCACTGATCGAAGTAAACTTTGCTACAATTGTGGAGGGACTGATCACAGAGCTTGAGGATGTACGGCCTCAAAGAAATGTGTTCTTTGTGAAGAACGAGATTTTATCAAATAAAAAAGTGAAATATTGCTATAACTCTCTTAATATGTGAAATATCGAATCCATTCAACGTTCATACTATGTGTCGGAAAATGCCCAAAAATTTATGTTTGAAGAGTTTTTTTATAGCACCAACCATTGACCAAAGGGGTGGGAAAAGTGGGTTTTTCGGGAAACATTAATCATATCTCTCTTAATAGGCACAATATCTAAACCGTACAAAATGGACAATATTCCCCTAATAATTACCTAAAACTTTTGTCTGAAAGAATTTTTGATATGACCCACCATTACGCCAAGGGATGAGAAAAATTATTTCGGAATTATAAGAAAACTAGCAGAAGTACCCATTCTTCGAACGGTCGTCGGTATTAATAACCAGACGTAATCAATTGAGCTACTGTTGCGATGGTTAGGGGCTTGGAACCTGTTTGTCGACAAAGATAAATGATTAGTTGAAATATGCTCTGAAACTAATTTACCTAACGTATACTTCCTGACGTGAAAATAAAAGTGAAAACCTCGTAGTAGCATCATTATCATCCTCTTGCACAGTTTCCAGCCGTTGGCCGGGTCTGTTTGGAACACAGGCCACTCCAACGTCTTCTGTCTTCCCACCATCTCTTAGCTTCCACCCCTGTCCAGTCTTCTCCTCTCTTCTTCACACTTTCTCCCATCCCTTTCAGCCACCTGTCTCTCGGTCTTCCTCTCGGTCTCTTTCCTTCCCACTTCGTCTCGTGTATCCTCCTGGGTATCCCCTTATCCTCCATTCGTTTTACATGTCCAAGCCATCTAAGTCTAGATTTCTCAATACCATCCCGTAATGGTTCTTCCTTTATTCATTCTCTGGTCCTCTCATTTCTTATTCTGTCCATCTTTGTAGCTCCAATACTGCTTCTCAAGAACCTCATCTCGCTGGCCTGTATTTTGCTCTTCTCCCTTCCTTTCATAGCCCAGGTCTCCGAGGCATACGTCAGGATAGGGGCATAGTACGTCCGATATATGATCTTTTTTCTGTTCTGAGGGACATCCTTGCTCCATAACATGCTTCTCACACTCCTCCGGAATGCTTCTGCCTGTCTCCCCCGCTCATTTTTTCTCTATAGTTTCTTCCATTATCTTGTTGATGATGATAATTGTTGTTTTAAGGGGCCTAACATCTAGGTTATCGGCCCCTGATGGTTTGGGTGATCGTGAAGATGAAAATGAAAAGCGAACTTAAAACTAAAACTAACTAATAACCTACATACTAGAAGAAGAAATGAAAAACTAAAGGAGAATAAGGCAAATAAAAGGGCAGAAGGAAAAGAAATGCCCTCAACCCTCGGAGAAGGCGGATTGAGGGACTAGGAAGGAAGGAGAGCCATGAAAGACATATAGGAAAGTGAAAGAGGAGAGGGTCCGCCCCAATGGCAAGGGACAAAAAGGGGAAAACGGACCCAGCTCAGGAATCCCTCGGGGTCGCCAACTCCCGAACTCACCAGCCGTGAGCCCCTGAGGGTGTAGCATTATCTAGGGTGCACCAGAAGTGGTGGGGCTACATACACCCTCCTTAAGGGCCTAGAGCACAAGTCAGGAGGTAAAAGGAAGAGAAAAAGAAGGCTGACCCCTCGCAGAAGGAGGGTATCAGAAAAGATGAGACAAGGGCCAATTAAGGCGGGAAAGGAAGAGACTCCCTAGGCCTCGGATACCCTAATACCGTCGGGGTCGGAAGAGAACAAGAGTTGACCAAGTGAGGTCGACAGGAAAGAAGAAAGAGAGGAGCACGGCACACGTAAGTGGAAGCAATGCCGGACTCAGCTGGGGCCCCGTGGTCGCCAACCCACGCCCACAAGATGTGAGCCCCTGGGGGATCCATTATCTTGTATCAGGCTTCCCAGATACTTGAAACTCTCCACCTTCTTCAGCTGTTCCCCACCAATTGTTATTCCCGTTGTGGTTCTTTCCTTCTTCCTTCTTGTGATCACCATCTCACTCTTATTTATGCTAAATTTCATCCCATATCCTTGTATTATTCCTTCCCACACGTCCAACTGTTCCTGTACCTCCTCCTTCTTGTTTCCCCAAATCATCAAATCATCCGCTAACACCATTGCTTTCAGCTTTCCTTTCCCAATTACTCGTGCCACTCGGGTCATTATGTCATCCATCACCACAATGAAAAGTAACGGTGCCAGTGCACTTCCTTGTTTCAGGCCGTTTCTCTGTTCCACCCAGTCCGATCTCTCTTTTCCCACTTTCACACAGCTCACGCTTCCCTTGTACATCTCCTTTATCCTCCTTATAGTCCATTTTTCTACTCCTCTATCCTCCAGGGACTTCCATCTTTGTTTCTGCATACACTGTCATATGCTTTCTCAATGTCCAGGAAGGCCATCAGTAGATCTGTTCCATACTCACAGTGCTGTTCTTGTAACTGCCTTACAGCAAAACTCTAATCCACTGTGGACCTTCCTGCTCTGAAGCCATGTTGTTCCTCCCTCATCCCTCCTTCTACCCTTGTCCTAATTCTCCTTTCCAAAACTTTCTCAAACATCTTTGCACAATGACTCATCAGTTTCATTCCCCGATAGTTTCTGCATTCTGTTCTACTACCTTTCTTGAAGATCTCGACAATTATTCCCTTTTTCCAGTCCTCTGGGGTCTTCCTTTCCGTAGTGTAATAATAATAATAATTATAATAATAATATAACAATATAGGGATAGGGATATAATAGACCTTCCGTAGCACACCAGCACGTGTAAATCGCGTGAAAAAATTCTAGAGTACCCCTTGACCCCCTTAAGCGCATTATATGTATTGATGAATTTTACAGCTTAGTTTGGTTCCGTTATGACCTTCTAGCCGTTTGCAAACTATCTCAGTAATGTAATAAATGGAATTGTATTGCGTCTTATATTACAGCAATAGATGGACCTGTGAATTTCTGTTGCCATGGTTACCGGCTAGCTTCCTTTCATTATTGTATTAAATGAAATTAATTTTCTGGGAATATCTCAAAAACTGTTGGTTTTAGGGCCTTAAAATGTGGTTTTCTTTCGTTTCTCATATTGAGGGGCTGAAAATGAGCTTTGTCTCGCCATTCTACGCCTATTTCAGCACGTATTTTAAGGCGGTAGGCCCCCTTTTATGAGAGGTACAGAGAAGAGTTACATCAATGATTGGTGTGGTGCCTCTGAAGGATATCTGTACCAAATTTTACGTTGATCCACTCAGCCGTTCTTGAGTTATAAGGACACAAAAAATTGTCCACAGACAGACAAACAGACAGACAGACAGACAGACAAAAATTTTATTTTCGCGCGCATCCGTCATAAAACAGTCTAAAACGCGTAAATAACGCAAATTTCCGTAGAAATTCAGAAAAAACAGACAAACTTTCATTCTTATATATATAGAGAGATGCCAAGAGCTATCAGAGGTTGTCATGGCAACACCACTATATTGATGAGGGATGAGCCATCAGACGTTGCCATGACAACGCACTTGCACGAGATCAGATTCAGATTTCCATGTAAGTGTGAAGCGGCTTCGGTGACGTAACTGGTAGCATGCTGAATTTCTATGCCAAAGGTAGCGAGTTCAAAGCCGGCCGAAGTCGTCGGATTTTCTAAGAACGCTAAAAATCCCTCAGTATGCTTTCCTTTGGAGGGGAAGTTCCAACGTTCGTTGCGAGTTGCTGGTTGGGGTGGCATCCAGTAGGCAAGTTCACAACTAGGTGTCGTTGATGGTAGTACCTGGTAGCAACATTTGGAACTACTGCTTGAAATTGACCGTCTGCAGTCCTTACCTGAATTACAGACTAATATAGCCATCCCAAAGTACACGGGGTTACATGACCGCGTTGTCGCAGCCCCTAAACTGAGGAACCTACCAAAATCTCTGCGGGAGATATAATTGTGCGTGAAGAAGTAACAGACCGTTACATAGTTACACATCAGTGTCGAAACCTTGCATAAAGACAGTGTGACCACAAGTATAAAAATGGACCCCAAATTACAAGAAGGTTACCTTTCCCAAAAGACAATAAAATGTTTAAAATAAGCATAAAATGACGAAAAACAAAGTTACTGTAATTAAGCTCCAATTATAAAATACCTTCCCGCAATAAATGAGGTCTGAACCTTCTACGAAAACCTGCATATTCTGCCTATTTTCGCCTATCCCCAAGTTTGTCCGGTGAAATCTACCTCCGCCTACCGGCGTGCCGAGAGGACTTTTTTTTGTTTTTAATGATATCTCTACTTAGTAAAAAACTAAGTCCCAGATTCTTGGATGTTACGGGTAAACTCGAGAACCACTGGATGGATTTTGATGCGGTTTTCACCATTCTGTAAACGATATCTCAAGGATGATTTGTGTAGAAAATAATTTATTTATGATCAAAGGAAGCCGAGCAGTAACGATTTCAGTGGAAAAGTCGAAAATAAACCTGGCGTCCGAGCGCTTTGTAAGCTTACGCTGGGCAAACCGTTAAAAATATCTAACTACTATGATTGTAAGAATTGTTCAGCATGAAAAGTTCTACAAGAAAGTCCGCGAGAGCATATGTCTATCTTCAATACATCGCGCACTATATGTGTTTTTACGTTTTAATTTCATCCAACCATGCCTATTCAACTACTGAGGCGACAGTTAACGAGGTAGCTAAGGGCGAGTCTATAATCGCTGTTAAAACCTAGCTAGCGGGCGAACCTATTGCCCCAGATACAGCCAGCAGCAAACCGTCGAGTCGTGTTGAGTTAAGTCTTCTGAGAAGGGTGGTAGTGTTTGGAGTTTCCCTGGAAGTGCAACTCGGGTTTTCTTAATTTTGCCTGTGAAACACAGTCAAGTTAACATTGGACGGAAGGGGGGTTTGAGTTTCAGTCACCTCGCCATTCCCTGGAAGAGCAACTCTCATTTCGCCTCTGAACTTTTCGTTCCGAAAAATTCCCAGTCAATTTAAGATTGGACGGAAGGGGGATTATATTATATTAAATTATACTGATTGGCGTATAACCTCTACTTAGTATAAAGCAAAGTCCCCGATTCTTGGATGTTACGGGTAATCTCGAGAACCACTGAATGGATTTTGATACGGTTTTCACCATTCTGTAAAGGATATCTCGAGGAAGGTTTCTGTAGAAAATAATATATTTTTGACCAAAGTAAGTCAAGAACTAACGATTTCAGTGAAAAGGTCGAAAAGGAAACTGGCGTCCTTGCCCTTTTTAAGCTCACGCTGGGCAAACCGTTAAATATATCTATATACTATGAGTGTAAGAATTGTTCAGCATGAAAAGTTCTACAAGAAAGCCCGGGAGAGCATATCTCTATCTTCAATACATTGCCTACTATAAGTGTTTTTACGTTTTCATTTCGTCCAACAATCTCCATTCAGTTACTGAGGCGACAGTTTACGAGCTAGCTAGGGGCAAGTCTATCACCCCAGTTACAGCTTAGCTAGCGGACGAGCTTATTGCCCCAGATACAGCCAGCAGAAAACTGTCGAGTCGTGTTGAGTTATACACTTTAGAGAAGAGTGGTTGTGTTTGGAGTTTCCCGGGAAGTGCAACTCGGCTTTTCTTCATTTCGCCTGTGAACTTTTTGTTCCGCAAAATTCACAGTCAAGTTAAGATTCATGCAGCTCACCATTCTTAAATTACGTCTGACAAGAATTTATTGCACATGCATCTCCATGATAATATAATTAATAGTCCAGTCAGTGATTTTAACCCATCATGCTGAGACGTAAAACGGATATTGGTCGTTATTCATTGAATTAAAAAACAAGATGTTCAGTAAAGAACATATAGCCTACTTTCTCCTAAATGTATGAGTATAGTTATAACTCGTTGTTATTATCAAAGAGTATAATAGAACTATTCTTTGTTGAAGACCTTAGAAACGATTTACCTCTACCAAACGCCACAACCTAGATAAAAACTGCTACCATCATTGAAGAAAGAAAGAAAGAAAGAAAGAAAGAAAGAAAGAAAGATAAGAAGTATATCAAGAATGTTATGGATCTGGAGACATAATCGACCGGACTGGCTGCGGGGCTCAGCGGTAACGTTCTCGCTTGCTGGGCCCTAGGTTGCTGGTTCGTATCCTGGCGCAGTCAGCTGTGCATTTGAGGGTGCACAAATGCGAGGGAGCCGTGTCAGTACATTTACTGGCACGTTAAAGATCCCCTTCGGGCCAAAATTCCGGCACCCCGGTGTCTCTAAAAGCAGCAGTAGTTAAAAGGGAAGTAAAACCAATAACATTATTATTATTATTATTATTATTATTATTATAATTATTATTATTATTATTATTATTACATATACGACCTGCCGTGGGCAACATCCAACTTTGAGTTGAGGCATGTCTTTACACGTCTGGTTGTGCATGGCTTTCACAACCCTAATTGAATTCAAATAACATTTTCAAGTAACGCAAAATAGGCTGTTACAAACCCTTTAAAATAAAAAGTAAAAATGTATCGTAGTATCATCTTGTCATTCTTTAAATTCGATGCGCATAGAATGCCAATGGTGTAGTAATCAATGGAGCCCCACGTAGACTAGTCGTGACATCTAGTGGTGAAATATCGAACAATATAATCCTAACAGAGCGAGTGCATTCTAGCGGCCAGAAGAAGAAACTTTTCAATAAAATCTGGAAGTTAATCTAGTTACCTTTTTGGCAGCTAGAAGTCTCGAGTAAATGTGCTGGCGAATTATGTTTTAATTAAATATATATTTTACACCATAATATGCACAATATAACGCTTAATTTTAAAACATCTGAGTCATTACAAAACAATAAACATATAACATTTCAAGCAAAAAAACTAGCTCTGATCGGGTTTGAACCATAGGCATTTGAGCGATAGGCTAACGCTCTACCACTGAGCTAATTGTGTCAACGAATATCGTTCTATATAAAATGACTTACATAGAACTTGTTAGCAAATAATGATTTATACTAAACGATTTCATCACTGGAGTATATTATTTATATATAAAGCATTTCATACAAAGTTTATTTATTTTGTATCAGTACGCTATATTGCATGCAATACTCAAATTAGTGAAATATAAGTCAGGCACAAGATATCCGCTGCCATCTTGTCTTATTACTGAATCAGCTCAGCTTTTTAAAATCACGTCTGCACTATAGTATTACGAAATAAACTTTTAAATTCGGACGTGCCTCTTCCTTTAGAACAGTTAAAACGATTCTCGGCTCGATAATCGGAACTGGTGGGTCCCATGATATGGATTATAAAGTTTGCATAATTCGCACGGCCGCCATCCTGAAATGGTATGGCGGACGACCTTGTAGTTTGGTCACAAGACGCATCCTATACGAAGGTATGTTGTTACCAAATTTGGTAGAGATCGGATGATTTGGTTAGTCGTTATTTGATTTTATGTTTTGAACGTTTGAGTGGCCGCCATTCAGTTTTAGTAAAGATGGCGGCGATATAAAACATGACACTGAGGTGTCCTTTGCTAGTGCTACCTTTGTACCAAATTTCGTTCAATTCGCATTCACCGTGTTCGAATTGATAGGGGGGGACAGACATTCAGAGTACACACACTTACACATACACAGACACACACACACACAGACTCACACACACACATACACACACACACAGACTCACACACACACACACAGAGAGACACACACACACAGAGAGACACACTTTTTTCGCCCTGTGTTGATCTCATAAGTCTACTTTCATTTTTTGCAAAAATCGAAAGTAGGCTAAAAAACGCTTATCACCTAATGCATTCATAACTGTTCCCGGGCGAAGCCGGGTCGGGTTGCTAGTTTATTTATAAGGATCCATTCGCCCCTGCTTTGAACAACTCGTCCACTGGTCATATATCTCTATACAAATTGCTGTAATTGTCTGATACTTGTTATCTTCGAATAGCCTAATAAAAATATTTGAAATGTTCGATTTATTTTATTAATGGACTATTCGAACGATTCGTGCAACCGAAGTATTTGAACATCCGCAATCTTCAAACATTGGAATAATTTCTTCGAATTTCAAATTGGCGAAACGAGGAACACAAAACTACGGACATATGACACAATTATTCGGCCTATTTTAATTTTATTTAAGAATGAAGAACATCAATTACAGGTTTTCAAATACAAAGTTTACAGAAAAATAAAAATAAACAAATAAATTAATAAATAAATAAGGAAGCTAAAGGAGGACACTATCTATTAAAGCCGTGGAAAAGATCGATTCCTTCGAAAGGAAAACCCTGAGGAGAATTTATGGATCTACGTATACAAAGAGAATCGATAATGAATTATATTCTATGAAGATGTGCCTCTGTCACACGTCATTTGTGTTAACAGACTTAAATGGGCAGGTCATTAAATTAGGATTAAAAAACATCGAGTCCCATAGAACAATTTTATAAGAGACGTTTGAGGAGGAAATCATGTAATAGATGGGAGGATGGAGTACAGTAGAATGCAGCACATATCCTAAAGATCCAAAACTAGAGAGTTGCAGCACAATATCGACCACGTTAAAGGATAGGAACTGGGAGGCCTGACCTGAACATGATCCGGAGCATCATAGGTGAAGATAAAAGATAAAAACAAAACAAAAAAATAGTTTTATTATCATATTTTTCAAAAATTAAGTCATATGTAACCTTAACGGGAAATTTCTGTGATATAATGTACCAGAATAAAATATGAAAATAGGTGGATTAATCTTAGCGTGTTATTTGTAACTCTTCAGTCGGTGAACACGAATTTGTCCAATGATTGGACGGCTACAATGTACATAAGAACATTCCTGGAAAATATTACATGATTAGTGTATGATCACGGTTATGAAATGCAAATGAAATTCAACAGCCGGCTTCCAGTCGTCCGACCGGGTCAGGGATGAAATGAATGAAGCCCCCCCATCTAGCGGCGAGGATATGAACTGTGTCGGCTGCCAAAGCCTGTCGCTCTCCTCAGGGGCAATGATTAAAGGAATGACAGATGAAACGATATGATAGTGGAGAATGTTGCTGGAATGAAAGATTTGGCAGGGAAAACCGAAGCACCCGTAGAAAAACCTGTCTGCCCGCAATTTGTCCAGCACAAATCTCACATGGAGTGACCGGAATTTGAATCACTGACCCAGCGGTGGATCACTGTTATAGTGGGACAAATTTTAGAATTACACGTTTCGACCTTCAAGAGGTCATCATCAGACCTTGATCACGTTGTTGATGTTGGTTAGTTTTGTTTTAAGGGTTTTTGTAATGGTATTATGTAGGTGTATACAATTTAGAGAACGTACTTCACAAACACTTGGAACAAAACTAACGAGATTAAAATTGCGAATCGTATTATAAACACCAAAACGCACTACAAATTGTTTTTAGCCTACTTTTCACATTTTGCAAAAATGAGGAAAAAGTAGACTTATGAGATCGGGCAAATGTGTGTCTGTCTGTCCTTCTGTCTGTCTGTCTGTGTGTCTGTCTGGCTGTGTGTTTGTCCACCCACCCCCCTATCAACTCCTAAACGGCTGCAGCAATCGAAACAAAATTTGTTAGGAGTAAAGATCTATACCTGAATATCTCACGGCCATATTTGAAAACGATGTCAGTGCTACCAACTGCTGAAAAATCGCTATTGAAATTTGAGCTCCATGTTGGATATCTTGGAAGGTATGAATGGAGGTAATTCATAATTGGCACACGTATGGATAATAATATTGCAGTTTAATTTCCAGGAGGCCATACATGGCAGTGTTGCCAAAATGATTATAAGCCTGCTGATAGGTCCAAATTTTAAATGCATATAACTACAACACTATCAATTGGATTTCAACCTAATTTCGTATGTGCTATGTGTACATAAACAGATATTACTGAGCGTATTCTTTAGAGCCACCAGGGCTGCCAACTGTTAATAAATGCTCTCAATTTATCTTATCCAAATACCCATATATCAGAAAGTAAGCAAGCCGAGAGCGTTAAACTATGCACGCCTATAATGCCCGACATTCTACATTAATTTGGAGTAACTAATGGACCTCAGTACTACCAACATGATTCTAAGCCTGCTGATAGGACCAATTGTAAATACATATAACTTCTATACTATCAATTGGATTTCAAACAAATTTCGTATGTGGTATGTGTACTATAACAGATATGACTATGCGTATTCTTAAGAACAACCAGGGCTGCCAACTGTTAATAAATGCAGTCTCTATTTTTTACCCTAATATCAGTATATCAGAAAGTATTCAAGCCAACAGCACTAAACTTTGCACACGTATAATATCTTACATTCTAGATTAATTTGGAGTAATTAATATACGTCAGTGCTTCCAACATGATTCTAAGCCTGCTGATTGGTCCAATTTTAAAATATATGTAACTTCTATACAAATAAATGGATTTCATCCAAAATTGGCACACCAATAGATCATAATAGTTCAGATTATTTCTGACCAATACATGCATGACATTGTTGCCAACATGATTTTACGCGCGCAGTTAGATCCAATGTTTAACTGCATGTAACGTCCATGCTAGCCATTGGACTTCAGCCAAATTTTGTATTATGTACCTTAAGAGATGGAACAAAGAATATATTCAGTCACCAGGGCTGCCAACTGTAGTGCTCTATTAGGCTACATTATGCCAGTTATATTTCGAACTAATAAGAAATTTCGTTATTACCAACGCAATTTCGTCATTATTCTAATTAGGTCCATATAGATTAATCATTGGAATGAATCTTACATTTCGAGAAGAGTAGGCTCTTTAGTTCGTCACGGAACTTCTTGTTTTGTAGTTAGATAACATATTAGTGTATAATCGACTTAAGGCAAACACCGAACTATACCGTCAGTTGGAGCCAGCCACCACTATCATGCGATTGAGACGACTGAAATTCTACGGGCACCTCTTCCAGATGGGGAACGATAGAATCACCAAGAAGATCTTCAACTTGATTAATGGCTACAAGACTGGCAGCTTGTGGCTTAATGAAGTGAAACAACGCTGGCATTTTAGACTGTGATATTCTTGATCATTCCACATTTTGTGACCGTGTTAACTCTTGGTCCCCACCACCCAAAGTGATTAAGACAAGTTATTGGCTGGACTGATGAGATATTGGGAAACAAAGAAAGCATCGCAGAAGAACTAGTCATAAGCGCTCCTTAGTGGGATTAAATCACTAGTCTAATAATAATACATACACTATTAGTGTATAAATGTGAACATCATGCTATGCTATTGGTTTTGCGGCTTTTAGAAACGCCGGGGTGCCGGAATTTCGCCCAGAAGGGGATCCTCAACGTGCCAGTAAATCTACTGACACGACTTCCTCGCATTGGCGCACCTTTGCAACCTTGGGAACAGCAAGCGTGAACGTTACCGCTGAGCCACGCAGTGAACAGGATCTGATGATGGATGACCTCTCGAAGGTCAAAACGCATAATCCTAAAAATTGCCCCATATCAATGATCATAAACTAATCAAGTATTTTTTTCCATGAGTGTTCTTTACATGATATATACTTTGTACCGCGCCCAATCATTGTGCAAATTCGTGTTGACCGACTGAAAAGTAACCAATGACCAGTGAAATAAAACTCATCAATTTTTCTAGGTTTGTGCCGTGTCTTGTGTGGGGTTTCGCCTAGGACACCAAGCTGGCTCATCAGCGGGCCCCTGGGGTCCCCGCCCAGACCCCCACAGGAGTAGTGAACTGCGCGCTACCTCTCTTTTTATGAAGCGCTACTGCGCCTCTTTACTGCGAGAACTGAAAGCTCAAGCGGCCATAACCTCCCTATGAAGGCTTCCAAGAAGATGATATATTGGCTTTCACGGCCGGTGAATTAAAACTCAGCATTTCTTCTACGTTTGTGCCGTGTCTTGTGTGGGGTTTCGCCTAGGACACCAAGCTAGCTCTTCAGCGGGCTCCTGGGGTCCCCACCCAGACCCCCACAGGAGTAGCGAACAGCGCGCTACCTCCCTTTTTATGAAGCGCTACTGCGCCTCTTTACTGCGAGAACTGAAAGCTCAAGCGGCCATAACCTCCCTATGAAGGCTTCCAAGAAGATGATATATTGGCTTTCACGGCCGGTGAATTAAAACTCAGCATTTCTTCTACGTTTGTGCCGTGTCTTGTGTGGGGTTTCGCCTAGGACACCAAGCTGGCTCTTCAGCGGGCTCTTGGTGTCCCCACCTGGACCACCACAGGAGTAGCGAACTGCGCGCTACCTCGCTTTTTATGAAGCGCTCCTGCGCCTCTTACTGCGAGAACTGAAAGCTCCCTATGAAGGCTTCCAAAAAGATGGTATATTGGCTTTCTCGTATAGTGAATTAAATCTCAAGCAATTTTTCTAGGTTTTTGCCGTGGCTTGAGTGGGGTTTCGCCTAGCACACCAAGCTGGCTCATCGGCGGGCTCTTGGTGTCCTCGCCCGGACCCCTACAGAAGTAACGAACTGTGCGCTACCTCCCTTTATATAGAGTGCAACGGCACCACTTGACTGCGAGAACTAAAAGCTCAAGCAGCCTTAACCTCCCTATGAAGGCTTCCAAGAAGATGGTATATTGGCTTTCTCGGGCAGTGAATTAAATCTCAAGCAATTTTTCTAGGTTTTTGCCGTGGCTTGTGTGGGGTTTCGCCTAGCACACCAAGCTGGCTCATCAAACAGTTCGCTATTCCAGCTTGGTGTCCTAGGCGAAACCCCACACAAGCCACGGCACAAACCTAGAAGAATTGCTGAGTTTTAAATAACAGTATGTATAGGCAACACTGAAGGAATGGCTACAAACCATTATATTGTTTTTCGCGGGACAGCTTGGTACCTATCAATTTGCTTGAACGACCAAACATTCTGTGTGGACCAGGATGAATGAAGGAAAGTACTGAACATCGTATTCCTGTGAGTATGGAGGGCTGCTAACAGGTAGTGCAGTAATGAGACTCAGCAGATCAATACCTGTGGAGGAGAGGCTTGCCTGTGGCTTGGCGAGCAGCCAGCCTCCAAAAGTCATATCGTTCTAATGAACGTTCAACATCTTGGAGCGTAAAACACTTTAGCACTTGATCGGACGGGGTCGATTCATCCAAGTCACCAGGGAACGGTAACCATTCTCAAGTTAACCTACACGATACTACATATTAGCACAATAGTCCTGAATTGTGCCCCACCGCACTGGTTATGTGCCTGCATGCAAAGGTTTTGAATGATGATGATGATTATTGTTGTTTTAAGGGGCCTAACATCTAGGTCATCGGGCCCTAATGGTTTGGGTGATCGTGAAGAAGAAAATGAAATTTACACTGTAACTAAAACTAACTTATATACTAAAAGAAGATAGGGAAAACAAAAGGAGAATAAGGCAAAACAAAAGGGGAAGGAGGAAAAGAAATGCCCTCAACCCTCGAAGAATGCGGATTTAGGGACTTGGAAGGAAGGAGAGCCATGAAAGGCAGATAGGAAAATGAAAGAGGACATGGTCCGCCCCAGAGGCAATGGATAAAAGGGGGAAAACCGGACCCAGCTCAGCAATCCCTCAGGTTCGCCAACTCCCAAACTCACCAGCCGTAAGCCCCTGGGGGTATAGCAATATCCAGGGTGTACCAGAAGTGTTGGGGCTACATACAACCTGTCTCCTTGAGGGCCTTGAGCAGAAGGCAGGAGATAAGTTGAAAAGAAAAAGAAGGCTGACCCCTCGCAGATGGAGGGTATCAGAAAAGATGAGACAAGGGCCAATTAAGGCGGGAAAGGAAGAGACTCCCTTGGCCTCGGATACCCTAATACCGTCGGGGTCGGAAGAGAACAAGAGTTGACAAAGTGAGGTCGACAGGAAAGAAGACGGAGAGGAGCCCGGCACAAGTAAGTGGAAGCAATGCCGGACCCAGCTGGGGCCCCGTGGTCGCCTAGCCGTGTCCCACTAGATGTGAGCCCCCGAGGGGAGGAGGGGTTGAATTATCCATACAGTCTGCATACCACAACCTCGTCTCTTTGAAGACCATGATTCCATATCCCGCTGAGCCCATATTTGCGTTTGTTCTACTAACATAAGTAGTTGGTTGGGTGGTTCCTTAGTTTAGGGGCTGCGACAACGCGGACATGCAACCCCGTGTATTTGGGTGTGTGTAGAATCTGTCTGATAACCGGTGTTAATTGTGATGACTGTATTAGTGTGTGTTATCTGCTTTAATTCAAGTAAGGACTGCAGACAATAATTTCAAGTAGTTCCTACTTTTGCTACCAAATGCTACCGTCCACGACACCTAGCTTGCAGACTTGGCTACTAGATGGCATCGCTGTTAGCACCTGGCGGTGAACGTTGGAACGAATAGAGCGTTATCAATTCTAACCTACAAATTTTGGGTTCACACAAGTGTAGTTAGTGGAAGGTTTTTTTCATGCCATAAATCTATGGCATGGAACCGCCGGCTTTACTTCCCCTCCAAAGGAAAGAATACTGAGGGATTTTTAACGCTTTAAAGAATCCAACGATTTTGGCTGGGTTTGAACCCGTGGCTTTGGGCATAGAAACTCAGCATGCTACCAACTACGCCTTCCATAAGTATGGGAATACACACTAGAGTTGGTACTTTCAATCGATTAATTTCAATGATCAATTAATCGAAACAGAAAAAGTAGGCCTACTGTAGTTTAGTGAAGAACTAAATAGCCTATTTTCATATATCCTACTTTTGTTAATTGTCTCTATCAACATACAAATTTTCAGTTGATTGCTGTAATAGATTCGTAGATATTGAGAACCATCTAAATTTTTCGGATGGGCGCGATCTTGGATTTTTATTTATGTAGGCCATAGAGTTATGTACTATTGGATGAAGATAATTGCGCAGGTTTATTCAATCGCATGATTAGAACACACGATATGACAAGTAGTTCCGGGACGAACTAAAGAGCCTACTTTTCTTAAAATTTAAGATTCATGCCAATCTATATAGACCTATCTAGAATAATGACTAAATCAAGTACTTCAATTTAAATTACACCTGAAATAGTGTAGTCTAATAGAGTAACTTACTACAGTTTGCAGCTCTGGTGAATCTGAATATATTCTTAGTTCCATCTCTTAAGGTATAGAATGCACATGCAAAATTTGGTTGAAGTCTAATGGATAGTATGGACGTTACATGCTGTTTGATATTGGATTTATCAGTGCACGTAAAATCATGTTGGGAACAATGTCATGTATGTGATGCTCAGAATTAATCTGAAATATTACCATCTATAAGTGTGCCAATTTTGGAATAGTTCGCATGCTTAACTTCTGAGATATCCAACATAGAGCTCAAATTTCAATTGCGATTTTTCAGCAGTTGTTAGCAGAAACGTCAATTTTAAATATGTCCGTGAGATATTCAGGTATAAGTCTTTACTCTTACCAAATTTTGTTTCGCTAGCTGCAGTCGTTTAGGAGTTGATAGTGTGGGGAGGATACACACAGACAGACACACACTTTCCCGGATCGATGTTATAAGTCTAATTTTTCCTCATTTTTGCCAAATGAGATAAGTAGGCTAAAAACGATATTTTATTTTTTCACACAGCCGCCATCTTGAGGTTATGAAAACAATTGAAATACATTAGATGTCAGTGGATTAAAATTTGTATAAGCATTTACCGTGCTGCGCTCGGATGGTTAAATAGCGAGAAGTTTATTTAAATGTTTCAACTTCGCTTTACCGCCATGTTCGTTTTGTATTTAACAGGTTTATGAACGTCACATAAATGAACTCCTAGTAGTAGCCTACCCTTTATCACCGTACAAAATTTCTGGGTGCTATCTGTTACTGTTGTGGAGATATAGAATGCCCGTGAAATATTTGGCTTTGAAAAGTATTAAAATTTGAAAGGCACTGACGAGGTTGGACGAGGTAATAGATATTGAGAACCTAGTTCCGGTTTCATTGAAATCGCTTTGGCCGTTTAGATTTTGTTAGCACACACACACACACACACTTTCACGCATAAACACACGGACAAAAGGTGATTTCATAAGCCAATTTGTTTCACAAATGAAGATATGCTAAATAATAATCGTAACTCAGGAATTCCTGGAGGACGCCAACTCTCCAGCTCTCTAGCCCTTCAGAGTGTAGAGGTGTAGACCGAATAGTGTTCCCCTGGGGAATAGGCTACTCACACACCCTGCAATTTTTATTGACGCTTTACCAAGAAAGAATGGAGCGGTTTGATCCCTCAAAAAATGAGTGTATTAGGAAAGACATGACATTAAGATAGAAAAAAGAAAAATACCCTAGTCCTCAGATAATCTAATAGCGGCGTCAGGGTTGAAAGAGAACAGGATTTGACCAAGCGAGGTTGACAGGAAAATTAAAGACAGGATACAGGCACGAGTAAATGAAACCAATGTTGGATACAGCTGGAGTTCCGTGGTCGTCAATCCCTTGCCCCACTATTTGTGAGCCCCTGTGGTGCCTAAACTAATGAGAGTGTTTGTAGTCAGGTGCTGGGATTTGATGATGATGATGATGATAATTGTTGTTTTAAGGGACCTAACATCTAGGTTATTGACCCCTAATGGTGTGGGTGATCATGAAGATGATAATGAAATGTAAACTATAATTAAAACTAACTAGTAACTTATATAGACTACCAGAAAAAGAAATGGAAAACAAAAGAAGAATAAGGCAAATAAAGTACAGGATGAAAAGAAATGCCCTCAACCCTTGAAGAATGCGAATTGAGGGACTTGGAAGGAAGGAGGGCCATGAAAGACAGACAGGAAAGCGATAGAGGAGAGGGTCCGCCCCAGAGGGAAGGGATAAAAGGGGGAAAACAGCTCAGGAATCCCTCGGGATCGCCAACTCCCGAACTCACCAGCCGAGAGCCCCAGAGGATGTAGCAATATCCAGGGTGCACCAGAAGTAGTGGGGCTACATACACCCTTCCTCCTTGAGGGCCTTGAGCAGGAGGCAGGAGATAACATGAAAAGAAAAAGAAGGCTGACCCGTCGCAGAAAAGATGAGACAAGGGCCAATTAAGGCGGGAAAGGAAGAGACTCCCTTGGCCTCGGATACCCTAATACTGCCGGGGTCGGTAGAGAATAAGTGTTGACCAAGTGAGGTCGACAGGAAAGAAGACGGAGAGGTGCCCGGCACAAGTAAGTGGAAGCAATGTTGGACTCAGCTGGGGCCCCGTCATCGCCAACCCACGTCCCACTAGATGTGAGCCCCTGGGGGGGGGGGGGGCTGCTGGGATCTGAAAGAATCCTTATAAGAGACAACACACTCTCAAAATTAATATTTTCCTAGGTTGAACGTGAAAGACATTCCTTGGCAATTGCCTGAGTACATTCTATTTAGAGCAGGTGACTTGGAGGGAGTCGATGAAACACCAAGCGCTTTCTTGAGCTCGACACAGCGAGCTTCTGCTTGTGTCGTTTTTCCCACAGTGACGTTTCGACTTAAGTTTACTGTTGGCAAAAGTGTTACGTGGCTGTTGTATGTTGAAGGTGGAGGAGGGAGAGCTTAGAGCGCACACAAAGAATTTCTTAAGGTAGTGTGGTATTCGGTCGTCAAACAAAATCCAGGCCTTAACTTTATGCTTGCTCCCGGTACAGCTGTCGGCCCGTGAAATGCACGTTTTAACGATGCGGCAGTTGGCGGCTTGGAGCTCTCAACACCTTTCATTGTCAGAGAGACTAAACGCCTTGTCGATACTAAGTTTTATCTGGCTAGTTGTCTGGCAACTACTCCCCATAGTATGAAATATACATGAAGTTAAACAAAAGAGTATCCAATATTTTAAGAGATGATTGTACAGTCCCTGGTCAATGTAATATGACCAGCTAAAGAAACTACTGTAGGTTGGTTGGTTCCTCAGTTTAGGGGCTGTGACAACGCTGTCATGTAGCCCCGTGTACTTTGTGTGTGTGTAAAATCTGTCTGATAACCGGTGTTAATTGTGATGACTGTATTAGTGTGCGTTATCTGTTTTCAATTCAAGTAAGGACTGCAGACCACAGATTACCTACTATTACAGATAGCCGACAGCCATGCTAATTCTTGGCACCTAAGACTTCAGCGCTGACCGGTGTTTGACCGCGGTACTAGTTGACGTGTAGCACGGCCGTGCGGGTAGCCTACCCCACCCCTTCCCCTCGTTCCGCTAAATATTCTCGTCCTAAATTCTCGGCCCACTTCAATGTTCCGAAAATCACAATCTTCCCAATACTTATAGCACGTTTTTAAGTGTGGAGATAATCATATGATCAACAAGAAATAAATCACAATCAAAATACCAATATATATTTTTTTAAAATAATACCTAAGTGGGAAATTGTGAATTCCTGAACTCTGAAATGAACCACAGCATTTAGGACATGTTAGTTATTGTTGTTTTAAGGGGCGGAACTACGACGTCATCTTCCCCTATTTTAGGACATGACCTCATCAATAATTTACATGTTTACATTTCTTTCAGTTGCAATTGGAGCATATTGCATTGGTGACAAGAATTAGGCTACTAAAAGGCCTGCAGCATATTACTACTCACCTTAAAAATATGGTCCCTTCCAATTAACCACAGTAGGCCTAATTAGGCCTATAACCAATCAGTTATTAGAATAAACTGCAAAGGAAAAGTACTGGGAAGGGAGAATATTCATATCTTAAAATGCTTGATGCTGTTAACAATAACAGTAAAATTTTAAGAGAGAATGCTAAGTAAACAGGTGGTGTAACCAGATCACACTAAAATTGTTAGTGTACTTAGTGCCAAATTCATTGGGAGACTGAAATTTCAGAAAAATAATTGGATATTACAAAATGTCTATACAGTAGTTCATTTCATATTCCCTTTTAAAATATATCCAGTTCACCAATTTTTACAGGGTGAAATACAGTAAGTACTAGGCCTTCCATACTTCGTGTACGATTTATGGTAAATAAATAATAATAATAATAATAATAAAATCATCGCACACTAATACAGTAAATTCTATGACATCCTGTGAAGGGGAAAGGAGAAAAAGTACTTTCAACAAAAAACAAGAAAAACACTCAATACTGCTAGAAATCATCATGTTTTATTTAAAAAGTTGTCAACGAAGAAAAATACCAGCGAGAGCCAAGATCACACTTAGCAAAAATACAGAAATTAAATCTGGTCCTCCTAAAAGTACGTGTTGAGGCATGTTCCTTTCTTCTTTCTTGCCAAGGCATAACAGTAGGCTATAGCACAGGATAATGAACCTCTTCCCTCCTTTATGCCATGGTTAACACTGATGAACAGCAAATTCTTACAACACATGCAAGTTTGTATGTTGAAGCAGTAAACTTAATAAAATATGTAATGCTTCAAATGGAGAACTTGAATTTGCTGATATGTGTATGGTTGCACCTACTATAACTACATGTTAAAAGAATCTCTTATTGTAGAATCATTGTGTTGTTGATATTAATTCATTTAGCCCCATGTATTTGGAAGTATGTAGGATTTGTATGATAATCTGTGTTATTGTAGTATCTGTAGTAGTGTGTACTGCTCGGGTCTAAGCTGCGTGAATCTGAGAGAAATGTGCATCGCAGAAGTGTTGACGAGTGATGAGGTTCCTTGGTCCGTGCATAGTACAGAACCAAATACATTGGTCGGTGACTCACTCACTCATTCGTAACACCACAGTGGTTTGAGCAACAGCCCTAAGTTAGCATTATTGGAATAGAAGGGAATACCAGATATCACGGCGGGCAGTTGACAGGCCCTTCTCTTCTCGCCTGACCCTCCCCTGCTCTTTCTCCTCACCCCGCAAGTTCATAGAACATGGAAAATGGACCCGAGCAGTATAGCCTACTTTTTGTAATTCAGGTGACGAGTGGAAAGGAGGCAGCCATTGCCTTAAGTTAGGATCAATCCCAGCGTTAGCCTGGAGTGGAAGTGGGGAAACCACGGAAAACCACTTCTTGGATGGCCGAGGTGAGAATCGAACCTACCTCTTCTCAGTTCTGGCTCACGAAGCTGATTGTGAGTCGTTCCAACCCTCAGACCAGAATTAAATTACTTGGAAACTAGCCCAGGACCTTAGGAGTGGCACCTACCACACCACAATGTGGTATTATGGTAGCACTGAATGAAAGTAGAACGAGTGATAACATTCTCCATAAGGGGCAGATGGCCACGTAGTTCTGCCCCTTGAAAGAACAATAACTCACTACCTATAGGTATATTTTCCAGACTTGGAAACTGACAATTCAGCACCACTGGGCAAAAACAGCTGACGACTAGATCGCTCGCATGACTTGTTGCCATGGAAACTATACAGCGCTGCCAATTTGAATGAGGCTATTTCACCACATGCTTGTCGCCGATCAGTCGCTTGTTTGGTTGCCTCCAGTGCACACTCACCTTGCTGCGTTTCATAATCTGTTGTTTTAATGAGTTATAATTGTTTGATTTAATTCGTTAATTACTTTTTCATGTAGGATTTATACTTATTTATACTTTATACTTATAATTCATTAGAGACCGTTATTTATGTATGTAGCAGTGTTAGTGTCAATTCTGAGCATCAGGCGAAACATTAATTCCATTCAGTCGCACGCAGGAGCGTAGGCTACCGCCTCTGCTCTTGTAATTAGTGAGACTACTGTGATTAGCTTCTGTCTTCTAAAGGGTGACTTAATAGTCTACACAATGAGCCTATATTTTGTAATACAATTGTGTGTTACCTGTGACTTGAAACTTATTCTAGCCTACAGGAAATATAAATAACTAAAAATCACGGAAACAATCACGTGTTGTCGTTTCGCTTTGATCATTTTTGCTTTATGATAGTATTCGTAATATTGTTATTGCTATTTAGTACAATAATTTAGGCCTCTCCTCAATTTGACGGGCTAATATTTTGTTTTACAGTTTGCACCGAACAGATTTAAGCATTGGTTTGTTTAAGATTTTTGAAAACCATCTGAATAAAAATGTAATAAATGTAATAACGGTGCTAATGATATTATGAGCATGAGGAAAAGAGCGGGAGGATGGAAGTATGCGCGTGGTGGCCAGCAGCATTCGTGGCACCGCTGCCTTTAATTCAACAGTTCTCTGCCGAACTGTCAGATCCCTACTCTGGATAATACACCTATAACATTCTCTATAGTACATAAATTAGCCAAAATACCTTATGAAACGACGAGAAATAAATCAGGGAATGAAGTTTAAATAGATGTTTCCTCTTCCGCTCTCTGTGACCCACCCAACCATCCCAAAAAGAATCACGACTTATATAGGAAAAATTACAGCTGTGGCTGCCATTGTTCACATCAACTATCATCAAAACAGTACTACCAACCTCGCCAACACCTGACCATTCTAACCTTCGTTTTGTCCATTCCAATGGTTTTTGACAATGGTTACAGCCTAACGCGTCCAGATCAATGATTATTTTATCAACAGTGATTTTGTATGCCACTTTTTTTATCAACAGTGATTTTGTATCCCACATGTTGGCAACAATTTGTGCGCCTCATTGTGTGCCGCTAGAGTGGACCTTGTTGACAGTTGAATGAGATGCAAGCGCTGTCGGAACATGGCAGCCGTTTTTAAAAGAAGCAAAATATAGAAACACATATTTACCTACTGGGCGCCAGGGTATGTTGTCCGCAGTGCCTACAAGCTGCTGCGAGAGATTAATTCACCAGTTACGTTGGCAGCACGGCTGTCGCTTGTATCATAACAAACAGTAAACTTTATACTCACCCAGCCATTCATAACATACTGTTGCACTCTTCCAATAATCTAACTATACGTACTGACGATTTCGACAGCTCACAGCCCACACATGTGGCCTTCGCCCTATCAGGGACACCGTGCTGCGAACTAAACTGATGACGCAACCTCTCGCATATGCAGAGAACATTTCCTGGCACCCTGCACTTTAGCATATATATATATGATGTGCAGTAGTGACCAGGGTTCCTAATTTCAATAGGCCTACGTAATATCGCCCAGAAGATGAAACAAGGAGACAAGGTATGTAAAAGTCACATTCATGTCTGATGCAAGTGTATAAGCTGCGTTCTACTTTCATTCAGAATTAATACCTAGGTAAAGTATCATGTGGGAATAAATATACTAGCTAGCCTATATCAACCATTACTTTGGCATACAATAAACCAATTATATTTGTCTTGTATCCATCTCGCTGTTACAGAAAATCATTGACAATAATTACCAAGAATATAATCGGCCCCTTATAGAGAATGTTATCGCTCGTTCTACTTTCATTCAGTGCTACCTTAATTCTGAATGTAAGTGGAACGTGGAACTTGCAGCAGACATGAATATAACTTTTACATACCTTGTGTCCTTGTTTCATCTTCTGGGCGATATTACATATTGAAATTAGGAACCCTGGTCACTACCGAACCTCATGATGTGCTTAAGTACGTAAATATGTTTTTCTATTTATTGATATTTTAAAAACGGCTGCCATGTTTCGACAGCGCTTGCATCTCGTTCAACTGTCATCATCGCTCACTCTAGCGGCACGCACCAAGGCGCACACATTGCTGCCAACATGCGAGATACAAAATCACTGTTGATAAAAAGAACTGGGATACAAAATCACTGTTGATCAAAAAAAGTAGTTCATCGGGATGCGTTAGGCTGTAACCATTATCAAAACCAATGTTGTACCAAAAAATTATACATATTTATTACAGCGGAGCGATATACTGCATAATAATTACAGAGCATATAATAAAAATAACTCATTTCAGCCGTGGGAAAAATATCATTACAGAGAAGTGAAAATATTGCACACACTAGCCTAATTAAGAGCAGTGAACCGAGAGCTGCACACTAGAGACTAAACTGGGCACTTCTTTGTTTGGCAGTACTGTTATGGTACTATTTTGAAGATGATTGACTTGAACAATGGCACCCACAGCTGTAATTTTCGCTAACCTATAGCCTATATGCTGTGATCCTATTTGGGATGGCTGGGTGGGTCACAGACGGCAGAGGAGGAAACTTCCATTAAAACATCGCTCCCTGATTTATTTCTCATCGTTTCATAAGGTATTTTGGCTAATTCATCTATTATAGAGAATGTTATCGCTCGTTCTATGTTCATTTAGCGCTACCTTTATTTTAGTAAAACACAGAAGCTATTTATTAATGTAATGGACATCTATGATTGATCCAACCCATAGGACTGCCTCCCTCATCTTTCAATAAATAACTAAAATTTTAAGCCTGTGATTAATGTAACTAATCCACATGTGAGTCCACATGGGTCACTAATACCCAAAATTCCTCCAGCTTGATATTTGGGGAGTGGGTATAGGTGGGAGGTATACCTCACCCCACACAAAAAACAAAATTGAACCACATGTTAGGCCTACACACATCATCCAATAAAAATAACTAGCTTCATTAAGTCAAGGTTTTGGATCAAGATATCTTACTAAAAAAAAAAAAAAAAAAAAAAAACATGGCAGTTGTCAGATTGGCCGAGTGAGTAGACCTAATTAGACAGTAATTACAAGTTTCGAACACTTCAAGTCGCTTACAAATTGATTAGGTTATGTTAGTCGCATCGTAGTCATTGTAGGCCTACATGTTACAGCCCACATGCTGTACGATTAATTCAAGTGTACAAAATTAATGAATGAATTAATAAAACAGTGCATTCTACTCCGGGCGGTGAAGGTCACACTTCACCCATCTAGGTCTGAGATGTAGAACTACAGTAGTTACAAGTACTGCCAGTGACAGCAAGACAGAGGTTATCGAGAGGGTGCGCAAGGTAGTCCCCAAGTCTATTTTACAAAACAATTAATTTTCTTTTAAAACAGTTACAGATGAGAGCTGACTGTAGGATGATCACAGCATTGCTGACTGTTTCTGAACACGCAATAGCGGTATAGTGCTCAGAGCGAGGGGCAGAACAAGATGCGTCACATTTTCAAGCTTTAGCACGCTTCCTTTTCAAGATCGAATTGTTTGTGGAGTTTTCATGTGGACACTGCCGTGAGTATAGAAATGTGGGAACTCTAAACCAAGATATAAACTGGGAGCATAGCGCCCCCAATGGGGGGCTGCAGCAACTCTGGAGGTTGGAGATTTGATTCCCCGCACTGACAGAAGCTGTCCTGCCGTTGTTTTTCCATACTCCCTCCCAGTGGCGATTACTCCACGTAGGACGTGAGGATCAACACTTTAAATTTAATTTAAAAAGTGCCATCAAAGGAATCTGACTAAATAATTACAGAATAGCCTAATTATTGATACATACCTTGAGTCATCAAGTGAGAAGCGATGAAAGGAGCGTATCTCCAACCTCTACTTTTACAGCCAAGAACACAAGATTCTGAGTGATGTTTTCCCATAACCTACATACAAAATATACAGAATGAGGCACAGAAACCATGAAATACAAAATCTAACAAAAAAATAATTAAATTAAAGTCATTAAATCTAGCTTTCTACGACTACGGAAGTCCACAAATAATAATGCATGGCTCTCATAAGAATCCTATCGATAATATGAGCACTCTCTTAAGAAATCAATTGAATAATACATAATGCATTATCGGTACTTACAACAGAAATAATACCGGTACTGGTTTACAGGTTACATCCAATTGAAAACGCCAAGATTACGGCACTTCTTTTTCACAGAACATCAAGAAACACATGTATTTAAGGCGATTGATATTGATAAATGTTGCTTTAAGGGGCCTAACATCTAGGTTATCGGCCCCTATTTAAGGCGAAATCAATCGAAAACTCTGGGGAAGAAATATTGCTGTAATGTACAGAAAATGTAAATACACCGCCATGTTTGAACAGAACAGAAGTAGTGTGCTGGAAGGCAATGCCGCCAACCGACAAACATAATGTTTATTTAATGTTAAGTGCCGTAATTATCGTCTGTGAGCAAGATAATTGCAAGGAAATGTCAATTAGGAATTATGTGTATATTTATTGACTAAATATAGGGATATATTTGCAATTTAATTACAACGTGTATCATGCATATGTTGGCAAGACGATATACAGCGCTTAATCCGCTCCTTACGTCTGGCCGCGCTACTACACCGATGGTGCCAAATAATCCCTATCTGGTTGACACCCCCTGCTGCAGACATTGATTTTTTTCAAGTAGTTCCTACTTTTGCCGCGAAACGCCACCATCAACGATTACTAGTTCTGAACTGGTTACCAGATGCCATCGCAATCGGCTCCTGGCGATGAACGTCGGAACCTAAGAGCGTGTTGGCATATGTTTAACCTAACTTATAATTTAGCTTCGCACAGGTGTAATTAGTGGAAGGTTCTTTAACATGCCATAAATCTATGACATGGGACCGCCGGCTTTACTTCTCCTCCGAAGGAAGGTATACTGAGGGATTTTTAACGCTGTTAAAAAACCGACGACTTCGGCATAGAAGCTCAAAGAAGTTAGTTAGTTATTGTTGTTTTAAGGAGGGGGGGGGGACTACGAGGTCATCTGCCCTTCTTAACCTGGATTAAAGAATACAAATTTGGAATGGAATTTAAAATTTAGAGGTGGACACCTAAATTTAAAAAGACCTAAAATTAACAAAACAAAACAAAAAAATAAATAAAAATAATAATTATAAAAATAAACAAAAATTACGAAATAACAAAAAATTATCATTCAAAAACAAGTCGTTGAGTCAACGTTCACTGGAAAATTTAGATTGCTGGCCCTGACCCACTCTCACTTATAAAGCGGATAACGCGATCAGCAGCCACCGCGTCATCGGCTCAAAGAAACTAGAGCTGGTAAAAAGTGATATTCGATTTATTTAATTTAATTTAATCCAATAATTTGAAATTAATTGAAAACGATTAATCGATTAATCGACTAAGTTAATGATTGATTAGTTGATACGAGATAAGAAAACAAGTTTAAATGCGAGGTCATCGCTTAAGTTGAGTTACGCTTATTTTCAGAATGAGATTTATGAAAGTTACGTTTTGCCTAAATGTGACCTTCCTTGTTTATGTTTACAATAACCCGGCCGAAGTCGTCGGATTTTTTAAGAGCGTTAAAATCCCTCAGTATGCCTTCCTTCGGAGGGGAAGTAAAGCCGGTGGTCCCATGTCATAGATTTATGGCATGTCAAAGAACCTTCCACTAATTACACATGTGTGAAGCTAAATTACATATAGGTTAAACATTTGACTAACGTTCTTAGGTTCCTACGTTCGTCGTCAAGAGCCGACTGCGGTGGCATCTGGTAACTAATTTCTGAACTAGTTGGTCGTTGACGGTGGCGTTTGGCGGCAAAAGTAGGAACTACTAGGAAAAATTGAATGTCTGCAGTCCTTACATAAATTAAAACAGATACACACACTAATACAGCCATCACAGTTAACACCGGTTATCAGAAAGATCCTACACACACCCAACGTACACGGGGCTACATGACCGCATTGTCGCAGCCCCTAAACTGAGGAACCAACCAACCTTCGTTAACAATAACCAAATAAGAGTCAGTGACAGTGGAAGGACGAACATCAATTACATTGGGAAGGGTTTCGAAAAAAGAAAAGGAAGAGTTTTCAGCAAATATTATTTACTAGCGGACCCGTGCGAGAAACCACACTTTCCCCAATAGGTTTATAATGAGACACTTAAGGAGAAAGGTTATGTTTTTATTTCAACCAAATGATTATAGAACACTATTTACATTTCAGGATAAAGGAAAGACCTCAGAATGTTGATATGACATGAAACAGGCGTCACAGCGGCCCGTGGACAGCAATTATAGAGCGTATTTTCCTACATCAACGGTGTTTTCAAATCGCACACTTCGTACAATTTTTTTAAAGTCATTTTTTAAAGAAATTATAGATATTTATGAAATTATAGTGCAATAAGTCACTGCTAATGTCTATTCTCTTTCATTTGAATGCTCATTTGTCACGATTGGTCGCTTGTGAGTGCCTCAGGAGGGACGCATACTACTGAAATAATATATATGATGATTCTTGGTTAATGTTTACAATTTAGGACAGGAACATTTTTGTTTTACTTCATAAGAAGGGAGGTAATGCGCATTTTGCTACTCCTGTGGTGGTCCCGGCGCAGAACACCAAGAGCCCGCTGATGAGCCAGCTTGGTGTTCCTGGGTGAAACCCCACTCAAGACACGGCATAAACCTAGAAAAATCGCTGAGTTTTAATTCACTGGCCGTGAACGCCAATATACCATCAGATTTATTCTTGTTTTGATTCACACTAGCATCTCAATTGCTAACTTAAGGCCATGGCCGACTCCTTCGCAACCCTCACTTGAATCACAAGTAGGCCTACACACTGATCCACCCATCACAATAACACAGGTTATCACACAAATACCACATACACACACACACAAATACACTAAAGATATATGATCGCGATGCCGCAGCCCCTAAAATAAGTGTGTGTATTTGTACATTCGGGATAGGATTGGGAAGGAGGTGGCTGTGGCTTTGAGTTAGGAACCATCCCTACAATACGTGAGCATGTGTTCTAACAGTGAACACTGATAGATTGATACGTCTCACAAACTATGCACGGATTAATTATGCAGTTGAAACAGCTACAGTTGTAAGGAGAGTGCGAATTTTGGATTTTGTTTTGTTTTTCATTCCGTTGTTTATTCACGATCATTATTTTATGCACACTATGTGTGGGTGATTCACGTGAGTCTTATTTTTTGAGACGTTTCGGCCATCAATGGACCACGATGTGCTTCACTCATATGATCACTGTAATGCTTGTTTTCTTGTCTGCCAGTAGATCTTCATTCTTGACGAATGTTCTGCTCTCCTTTCTTCCGTCCACTTGCAGTGAGGGCGAGGCATCACAGATGATAAAGGGTGTAGATTACTGGTTGATGTAACCGCTTTTCTGAACAGGTTCCTAACCCAAACCAGAGCTTGATTGATTCGAGCTTCTGTTAGGTCCTTTTTAACTTGCATCGACCATTTACAATAGGAATTTTTTAAAGATATTGATGAGTGGATTCGATATGAAAGTCGATGATGCTCCATCCGCTCCAAATGTCCAAATAAAGTCATTCTCCTTTTTCTCATCACACTCACCAAATCTTCTATATGTTCAAATAATTCATTGTTATGTCTTCTTCTGTAAGTACCATTCACGTGAGTCTACTAAAGGAATCTTACATTTGCATTTAATAAAAGTATTGAACAGAATGAAAATAAGTGCGTACTTAACCCTTGAGAACTGGCATGAAAAAATATAACACGAGGGCTGGCGTCGGGTCATTTGGACCCATAGTGTGTCACTCCTTTTTTGTCATAGCCGTATGGATTTTAATGAAGTAATCCCTCCCTATATTATTCTGCTAAGATCCCATTCCAGTTTTGTACCGAAAATAAGGTCCATTAACACCAACCTACACATATGGGGTACCTACAGGTTCAGCATAACCCAATACGTAAGCGAAACGCACTCACTTACTCTTTAAATGCCTCACAATTAAATAAATACCTTAAAACATGTATATTTACAATGAAATAATTAATGAATGTAACACGGTAACCATGGTAACAGAATCTCACAGGTCCATCTATTTCTGTAAGACGCAATGCAATTCCAATTATTACATTACTGTGAAAGTTTCCAGACGGTTATAAGGTTATCACTGAACCAAATTAAGCTGTAAAATTCATCAATACATACAGTATACACGTAATGCGCTTAAGGGGGTCAAAGGGCACTCTAGAATTTTTCACGCAATTTTCACGTGTGAGTGTGATACGAAAGGTCTTTTTCACCCGACTATAAAGGGTCTCCGAAAACCACATTTAACGGTCCTTAAATTAACAGTGTCTGTGATATTCCCAGAAAACTAACTTCGCTCTGATATACCTATGAAGGAATGACAAACCCCTAACCACTGCACCAGTAGCTGAATTGATAAAGTCTGATTATTCTTACCAAGGATAAATCAGTCATAGCATTCATGATTGAGATTTTGCTGAGTGTACTCTTTACAAATAGAATATTCGCGGGCGAAGCCGCAATGGGTTACGCTAGTGACAATAATTTTCGTAAGAGCATCATTGGGGGGAAAAGCAGTAACTCAATCTAAATTATTTTGAACAAACGAGCTGATGACCAAGGTGTCCCTAAACCCTAAACATAGATCAACAAGAACGTGACCTATCTGATAGTGCTGCACCAAAACGGGTGGATTTCCCCCTTATTTCTTACAGATTGTCCCGACTAACGTGAGCCGAAAATTGTCACGCGAGGACTGGCGCCATGGGTAAATCTGACCCGACCGTAAATAATATAGAAATAACTTGAGTATTCAAAAAGCTATGGACATGTTTCTTTTGCAGGGTGAAGTTCAAGGCTAGGAAGGAAGGTACAGTAAGCGACAGGTAATAAAGGATGACCAAAACGAAAATTTAGGGCAATATTTAAGGCTCGGGTCAATAATATCCATGTGCCAATCCTTCCTGGTTAAATACATATTTACTGCAGCATAGATGCTCGCTTGTATCAGTGACTTATACAGCTTATAACTCTGATGTCTACTTATGAGCAAGGCTCTTGCTTGGAAATGAAGCGATTCCTCATTTGAACTCCAATCGAATGCTGGAATTGATTCCTTACCTTGGCCAGTCTAATCCATCCCACACATTAAGATAACAAGTTAGCTGTAAGGATGTGGGGCACCACGCTGGTATAAAGACGAGGAGGAGGTGTGATGATCGCATATTCATCTGGCCCTAGAGAGCAAGTTATCCCCGTCATTCGCCCGCAGAGGACAGTGATGGTAACTTTACGATGATCTTCATTGGTTAACAGCTGGCCCCTCATTAAACTAGAACACCTCACGCTAATTGGTTATCACCAGCTCCTTAGCGCGCCTCAACAAGGTCCTTTATTACCTGCCAGAGTAGATCAGTGTGCTGACCACACCGCTTACAAATCTCGCCATCTCAGGCCCTGGGCATCTTCTTTTCCTCTTGAATATCAAGCAAATGCTAAGATACTAACTTTTCTCATAAGCACACTCTATAATTTCCCAAGAAAACGCTAGGAGAATAACTTATTCATAGGTCATAGTCACCTCCCTCCCAAGCAAATGCAAGTATGCTAGCTTTCTCATAGACCACACCCCCGTCTCTCCCACGCAAATGCTAGGACACGAACTTTCTCTTAGACCACACTCACTTCCATGATCTAAATTTACTAAACCTAGTTACCAACCATGCCAACAAATGCAAACGTACTTAGTTCCATCTAGTTGAAGCGTGCACTAGAATACGACTAGACAAATGAAAACAAAGGCGTATTATTGTTATAATAATAATACTAGAAGACCCGTGCTGCTCCGCAGCATTCACTTCAACAATCCTACAGCACTTCTGTCCATATGACATTTGCATGTCTTCATGCTAGTGACCTGAACAGACATTTACGGTACCGTCGCTTTTGGGTAAATGATGAAGTAGACTTATGAGATCAAATGTGTGGGTGTCTGCCTGTCCTCCGTGTGTGTGTCCCACTATTTACCCTGCGCACGGACGTCAGGTTCCAGACGCAATTCTGAAAAGCCGAGGTGAACAGCTAACTCCAAACACATAAGCTATATTCTTCTCTGAAGAATTAACTCGACACGACTCGGCAGTAAGATGCTGGCTGAAGCTAAGGTTATAGGTCGCTCGCAAGCTCGTAAACTCACTCTGAAGCTAGTAATTTAAATTTCCACTGAATTGAGATTGCTAGAAGAAATGAAAACGTAAAAACACTTACAGTGGTCGATGTGGGAGCTGTCGCGGACTTTCTTGCAAAACTTTTCATGCTGAACAATTCTCAGAGAATATCGATATTTTTAACGGTTTACCCAGTGTAAGCTTAAAAAACACATGGACGTTAGGTTTTTCTTCAACTCAATTCACTGAAATCGTAAATGCTCGGCTTCTTATGGTCATAAATAAACGTTCTTCTACCTAATCCTTCATCGCGAAATCCTTTACAGAATGGTGAAAACCGCATCAAAATCCATCAAGTTGCTCTCGAAATTACCCGTTACATCCAAGAATTGGGAACTTTGTTTTATACTAAGTAGATAGAGATATCCACACAATTTAAGGCTACAGCGGTACAATTTGGTGTTTTGTCTACTTATGAACAATGGTATAAATTTAAAATAAAAGATGGGTCTCTTATATTTGAATTTAGAGATGTAACTCTTTGTTAACATATAGAGATGTGCAAATTAATAGAATTAAATACATAATTTTAATTAGTCATAATTACTTTTATTCAAATTCATTTTATTGACCAACTTCTTTCGTTGTCCTACTTAGTAGTGTTTCCTCTCCCGTGGAATTACACCTTGTCCCATAAGGAATTGCGTCTGGAAACTTTCAGATTATTGGATTCCGAGGGGTATCTGAGCTGGGTCCATTTTCAATTTGTCCATTGACTTAAGAATTCAAGTCAGGTGATTTCAATGCATAGTTCAAGAATCTTTGAATAGTTCAATAGCGTTCATCAGTTAAAAGACCCCAAATCCCTCCGCTCTAAATTAACACGTAAAGTAGAGTGAAGTAATAAAAACGAAACGTGTGGCATTTTGCATTTGCAAGGCTCCTCTGTTAGTAGAAATTCTAAAACATCATTTTAATTTGAGTTTCATAAATGAAAATATAATTAAGAGTCTTGGTTAAACATTTGAAGTAATTTCATCGCCTTGTAAACATACTTAGTGCATTAAACCGAGAAAAGTAAAAATGTAATTTTGGAAAACTGACATCGAATCTAATAATTTGCACATCTCTGTAAAGACAGCTATCGCCTCCACCCCTACAGATAGAATAGTAAGTAAAGGCGATTGATGAGAAATGAAAAGATAATTCTCACAGAAGGAATTAATATTTATTAAGATGTAAATTTGATTCAGTATATCTTTGTTATAGAACTGAGGGAATGAAATAACAGGATGTAGGATAGTAATCACCGATGTAGGACAATAGTAATTGGGTGAAATTTTTTGAAAACTATTTTAATGTATAAGATTATTTTGTATTTATTTTCATATGCGCCTTATCCTACAGGCTTTATAAGGCGCACTGTTCCAAAATCCGCCTTATCCAGTATTTAGGAAAATTGAGTTTTTTGCTATCTCCATATCTCATATGATTTAGCATCTCTATCTAAAGGAAAATAGATCCTAAACCCGCCTCATCCCATGTAAAAGTAACATGAATTCAAGTGTCGTTTTCAAAACCCGTTTTATCCTAAGACGATGTTTCCAAAATACACCTTATCCATATATGTGACTCCGAAGTGGAACGTATCTCAAGGAATACTCTATGGAGAAGGCGTCAGCACGATATTTATGAAGTTCTATGTTCACTGCGTAAGTGTGTATTCTTTGAAACTGGTGGCAATGCTGTTCCCAATTATTTCGCGCCAGTTGTTTACACGTACATTACTTATTTTCTGACCGGGTGAGTTAGCCGTGGTGGTTGCGGCATGACTGATGGCAGTCGCTCACATCCGGGAGGCGAGGAGGTTTGAATCCACCCGCCGGCAACCTTGAAGATGGTCTTCTGTGGTTTCCCATCTTCCTTCCAGGCAAATGCCGGGGTTGGTCCCAAACTATAGGCCACAGCCGCTACCTTCCAACTCCTCGTCCTTACATTCCAACTTCCCTCCTTCCCTCCCCAACGGTACTTGTAGCTCACCCATTGGGTGTCCGTCTCGAAGCAGCTACAAAACTGGCGAGCCGAACATGTCCTCGGACACTCCCGGCATAAAAGCCATACGCTAAAAAAAACTTATTTTCTTAATTTTCTTATTTCTTAATTTTTAACATATTTTATGACTTTAAGGAACATAAACAATAAAACAAGTTTGATTATAATATTACTTTATGACGAAAGTTATAATTGTAAAGATTTAGTTACGTTTCGAAAATCCGCCCTTATCCACCATGACAGTTCCAGAACTCTCCTTATACAATCTTAATTTGTTAATATCTTCCTTGTACAGTATATCACGAGTTGTAAGCAGATCGCAGGTACCCGGTGGATCAAAAAGTTAGTTGCACTAACGCGCTGCAGCAGCACTCCAAATATGAGGTGCGTGCGACAATCCGATTCCTATAGGTCAAAAGGAAGAATTGCACGGACATTCATCGAGAAATTAGTGCTGTGTATGGGGAGCGGGTCATTTCCCGGCAAGGGATCGTAAACTGCTGCAGCGTTTCAAGTGGGAGGCCTGGCAACATCCACCCTACAGTCCCGACCTAGCGCCATGTGACTTTCATCTGTTCGGTAAGCTCAAAACGGAGCTCGGTGGTCGACGTTTCCAGACCGATGAGGAGGTGAAGGCCACTGTCACCGTGTGGTTGCAGAACGTTGGAGGAACTTCCTATGCATCCGGCATCGACAAGTTGGTTGGGCGTTCGCAGAAATGTTTGGAGTCTCTTGGAAACTATGTAGAAAAGTGACGTTACATTGTATGTCGTTATAGGCGTGTTGCTGTTGTATAGGTGGTGTAATAAATGGTCACAACTGGGAAGTGCAACTTATTTTTTGATCTGCCCTCGTATACGAATAAACATGAATAAATACATTAATTTTACTGACGTTAAACAAGAAACGGCTCTTTTCGTCTCCTAAAAAAATTGCCAAAATGGATAAGGTGGATTGAATACCCGCGGGCTGTTGAAAACCACATGCTACGTCCCCCTCCCGATGGATTTCAGCAACGATAGGCCGTACGGTGTGAACATTTCGGCAGGGTTCCTGAATGGATATGTGATTGGGCCTGACTTCCTTCCACGATATCTCACGGGTGCCGCGTGCTTGGTTTTCCTAGAAGACGTAGGCCCTACTGCATGAGTTCTTAGACGATGTGCCACTGCATGTGCGTCAAAACATTTGGTTTTAACACTATGGCATCCATTCCTTGGCTAAACGGTTAGCACGCTAGCCCTTGGCCCTAAGTGCCCTGGGATCGATTCCCGGCCGAGCCATCAGGGACTTTAATCTCTTGGGGTTAATTCGCATGGCTCGCGGACTGGGTGCACGTGACGTTTTCATTCATCCTCATTACGACGCGCAAGTCGCCCACGGGCGTCAACTCGAAAGACCTGCACTCGGCCTCTGCGGAAGCCACATGATCATTATTATTAACAATGGCGCACCATCTCATTTTTCACTTGCGGTCCGAGGTTATCTGTACCACCGATTTGGGCAATAGTGGATAGGTCGTGGCGGCCCGATTGCTTGGCCAGCACGTTCACCCGACTTGACACCGCTAGAGTTACTACCTGTGGGGTCACATGAAAACCTTCATTTACGAGACCCCTGTGGAATCCGAGGAAGACCTACCGGCACGGGTTATGGCTGCGGCGCATGTTGGAGGACCAGGGATTGGTGATCTGTGTACCTGAACATGGTACGGAGGTACCGTGTCTGTGTTGACGTCGGTGGTTGTCACATTGAGCCCCACCTGTAATTGGACCCAGACGACAAGCAGCAGGAGTCGGACAGAGTGGGAGCTGTGAACGTGTGTTGTGGTGCCTTTTTGCGGGTAGTGGGAAGACGGTACGTTTCCGGACACAAGTTCCTATGCTAAACATAACCTTCTTGTTCCCCACCACAAGCCCTCAAAGTCTGAAATGGAAATTTAGAAACATCCTGTATATCAGCTGAGGAAGAGTTCACGTCATCCAGATTTACAATGAAAAAACTTACGTGACAAGTCTGTATTATTACAGCCCACTGCAATATTGAAAAATCCACAGCCTGCTTCCAGTCGACTGACCGGGTCAGGGAATGGAATGAATGAAGCCCCCATCTAGCGTCGAGGATATGAATTGTGCCGGCTGCCGAAGCCTGTCGCACTCCCCTGGGACAATGATTAAATGAATGGCAGATGAAATGAAGTGATAGTGGAGAGTGTTGCGGGAATGAAATTTGTGACAGGGGAAAACCGGAGTACCCGGAGAAAAATCTGTCTGCCTCCGCTTTGTCCAGCACAAATCTCACATGGAGTGAACGGGATTTGAACCATGGACCCAGCGGTAAGAGTCCGGCGTGCTGCCGCCTAAGCCACGGAGGCTCTCCCACTTCAATATTACGAAGTTCAATAGAATTTACGTAATCTTCAACTTCTTCGTATCCATCATTCTTGACTGTCACTGGTGGGTTTCGTGTTTGAATCTCGTGTCTGCCATGAAACTCCCGAGGGCTGGAATACTCAGCCTCGTGAGACAAAACTGTGAAGAGGTGGGTTCGATATCCACCTTAGTCATCCTGGAGGTGGTTTTCTATTGTTTCCCAACTTGGGGCCACGGCTGCCTCCTTCCCAATCCTCGCCTAAATTATAAATACCCATACTACTATAGACACCACAATAACACTAGATATCAGGCAAATTCTACACACACCCAAGTACACGGGACTAAATGACCATGATGGCCAAGCCCCTCAATAGAAACGACAACAAGATACTTCTACCATTTAAATTAATGCAGTCAACGTAATTTTAGTTAGTTGCTGCTATAGTTGTTGTGCAAGGCGTCTTTGGTCATCAGCCCCAATCACATTTAAGAAAACAATCATCAGTCAGTCAGGTTAGCCCATACAATATGTCACCGTCCACAGAGATGTTACGTAGGACGATGTTCACTTCATTCAGTTTTCATAGAGGTTTGATCTCCATTACTAGGTTCTTATATTTTGAGCGCTTTTCTTGCTCTCAAGTCAATTATTTCCAAGATGTGAGTGGGATCCCAGGCTTTATTATTGTCTTTCTTAACAAGTAATGCATCGGGGCGATTCAAGTCTACGGATTTGTCAATGGCGATTGATCTATATCATTTTTATTATTATTATTTGATAAAGCCACCTATGGACTATAAATACACAACAACCGTTCAGGTTTTCTTCTATAAGGTGTTTCTTCCTTGTCGTTTAGCTTCCTGCTTGGAAGTGGTTTTCTATTGTTTACCAACTTAAGGCCACGGCCGCCTCCTTCCCAATCCTCACCTAAATTCAGCCTCTGGCTCCTTCTCAATCGTTCTTTTGGGAGATCCTTCACACCTGCAATTTTGTTTCTGAATCGTGTCCTGTCCCACACTTCGGCTGGTCCAAAGTTTGCCCTTTTTAAGTACTGATGTACTTCCTACAGCCATGGAGGTTGCACCTACCATTTCTACTGAAGGTTGAGATTTTTTTTAGCTAATCTCTCGGTCCTCAATCGTTTAATTTGTCCATAGAACATCAACCTCCTCTTTCTCCAGCTTACAGAAATCCCTTCAAACTTGTCATAGAGTTCTTGGTTTGACCTCAGTTGAAATTTGTATCCATATCCAGGTAGTTTCTTGGGAAGATCTTCCTTTCCTATTTCTCAATTTCAACCGTTTTCATGCTTGATAAGGTTTCTGCCAGATAGAGCACTCTGGCTTCACTACTGTGCAATAATGCCTGTACTTGGCACGATTTGAGAATTTTCATTATTATTATACACGCATTGGTCAATCAATTTAGCCCATAAAACGTCGTACTTCAAACAACACAATGTTAAATGTCGAATTAGGACACTACAGTACAATAGCACTTTGTTTGGTTGGTGGTTGGTTGGTTGGTTGATTCCATAGTTTAGGGGCTGCGACAACGCGAAATGCTTGTAGGCTGTAGACATAGAAAGAAAGCAGAGGCCAAGAGAGATGGATACAGCCCTGCAGTCAAGAGTGGTTGGCACCCCTAATGGAGATAATAATACATAATGTATTTTTTAAAATTAAACACCCTACATGTCAATAGACGAAGATGCATCCCTGCAGACATGAGCGGTTGGCACCCCTGATAGAGATAATCTTATTATACACAAGCTGTACCCGGCATGCGTTGCAATGCCAATCAAAGAAAGTGTTGGCGTTGAAATTCTGTTTCTTGAAGTGCTTTTGGATACACAACATGTTAACTGCCTCTAAGCTATCATAAAATGGATTTTCTAATTTAGAACCATTCGAGGGAGCGTGCACAACAACTTTCAAAAAGTTTCATCGCTGTCACTCATTTGTTGAATCTAATCGTACGCTACCTATTGTGAAATGGATTTACTAAGTCGAAACCCTTCCCTGGCGTGTACACAATGACTCATCAATGATTCATCGCAATCGGATGAATGGTATATGCACGTATAGGGGTTTTTGTTTAAACGATTCGTGCGCTGTCACTCATTTGTTGAATCTACTCGTGCGCTACCTATTGAGAAATGTATTACTAAGTCGAAGCCCTTCCCTGGCGTGTGCACAATAACTCATCAAAGTTTCATCGCAATCGAAGAATGTTATATGAACGCAATAGGGAATTTTGTTGAAACGCTTCGCGCGTCGTCACCCATTTGTTGCATCTACTCTTGCGCTACTTATTGTGAAATGGATTTAATAAGTCCCCTTCCCTGGCGGGTACAAAATAACTGATCAATGTTTCATCGCAATCGGATGAATAGTATATGAACGCATACCTGATTTTGTTTAAACGATTCGCACTCCGTCACTCATTTGTTGAATCTACTCGTGCGCTACCTAATGTAAAATGTATTTACTAAGTTAGAAACCGTCACGTAAGTGTCCACAACATCTCAGCCAAGTTTCATCGCTATCGTCGTTCATTTGTCGAATCTACTCGTGTGCTACCTACTGTGAAATGTATTTACTAAGCCAGAAACCTTCCTTGGAGTGTCAACCATATTTCACCCAAGTTTCACCGCTAACGGCAGAATGGTATATGACCTTATACGGGACTTTGTTGAAACGCTTCGCGCGTCGTCCCTCATTTGTTGAATCAACTTGTGCGCTGCATATTGTATAGGGGATTTACTAAGCCAGAAATTTTCCATGACGTGTACACAACATCTCACCCAAGTTTCATAGGTACGGACGAATGGTACATGTATGCATACGGGACTTGGTTGAAACGCTTCGCGTGTCGTCGCTCATTTGTTGATTCTACTCTTGCGCTACATATTGTAATATGGATGTACTCAGCCAGAAACCTTCCCTGGAGTGTACACAACATCTCACCCAAGTTTCATCGCAATCGGATGAATGGTATGTGAACGTATACGGGACGTTGTCGAAACGCTTCGCGCGTAGTCACTCATTTGTTGAACATAAACGTGCGCTTCGTATTGTAAAATGGATTTACTTAGCCAGAAACCTTTCCTGGAGTGTACACAACAATTCACCAAACATTTATCACTATCAGACGAATGGTATATGACTTTATACGGGACTTTGTTGAAACGCTTCGCGTGTCATCGCTCATTTGTTGAATCTACTGGTGCGCTACCTATTGTAAAATGTATGTACTAAGCCAGAAACCTTCCCTGGAGTGTACACAAAATCTCAGCCTAGTTTCATCGCTATCGGACGAATGGTATATGAACGCAAACGTGACTTTGTTGAAATGCTTCGCGCGTCGTAGCTCATTTGTTGAATCTAATCGTGCGCTGCCTAAAGTGGATGTACTAAGCCAGAAAATTTCCCTGCAGTGTACACAACATTTTACGCAAGTTTCATAGCTATCGGACGAATGGTATATGAATGCATTCGGGACTTTGTTGAAATGCTTCGCGCATCGTCGCTCATTTGTTGAATCTACGCGTGCGCTACCTATTGTAAAATGGATTTACTAAGTCAGAAACCTTCCTTGGAGTGTACTCAACATCTCACCCAAGTTTCATCGCTATCGGACGAATGGTATATGAACACATACGGGACTTTGTTGAAATGCTTCGCGCATCGTCGCTCATTTGTTGAATCTACGCGTGCGCTACCTATTGTAAAATGGATTTACTAAGTCAGAAACCATCCTTGGAGTGTACTCAACATCTCACCCAAGTTTCATCGCAATCGGACGAATGGTATATGAACACATACGGGACTTTTTTGAAATGCTTCGCGCATCGTCGCTCATTTGTTGAATCTACGCGTGCGCTACCTATTGTAAAATGGATTTACTAAGTCAGAAACCTTCCTTGGAGTGTACTCAACATCTCACCCAAGTTTCATCGCTATCGGACGAATGGTATATGAACACATACGGGACTTTGTTGAAATGCTTCGCGCATCGTCGCTCATTTGTTGAATCTACGCGTGCGCTACCTATTGTAAAATGGATTTACTAAGTCAGAAACCATCCTTGGAGTGTACTCAACATCTCACCCAAGTTTCATCGCAATCGGACGAATGGTATATGAACACATACGGGACTTTGTTGAAATGCTTCGCGCATCGTCGCTCATTTGCTGAATCTACGCGTGCGCTACCTACTGTAAAATGGATTTACTAAGTCAGAAACCTTCCTTGGAGTGTACTCAACATCTCATCCAAGTTACATCGCAATCGGACGAATGGTATATGAACGCATAGGAGACATACACACACACCCACAGACAAACTATCACGTTATTAGCCTACTTTCGATTTTTGCAAAAAATGAAAGTAGACTTATGAGATCAACACAGGGCGAAAAAAGTGTGTCTGTCTGTGTGTGTGTATGTGTGTGTGTGAGTCTGTGTGTGTGTATGTGTGTGTGTGAGTCTGTGTGTGTGTGTGTGAGTGTGTGTACTCTGAATGTCTGTCCCCCCCTATCAATTCGAACACGGTGAATGCGAATTGAACGAAATTTGGTACAAAGGTAGCACTAGCAAAGGACACCTCAGTGTCATGTTTTATATCGCCGCCATCTTTACTAAAACTGAATGGCGGCCACTCAAACGTTCAAAACGTAAAATCAAATAACGACTAACCAAATCATCCAATCTCTACCAAATTTGGTAACAACATACCTTCGTATAGGATGCGTCTTGTGACCAAACTACAAGGTCGTCCGCCATACCATTTCAGGATGGCGGCCGTGCGAATTATGCAAACTTTATAATCCATATCATGGGACCCACCAGTTCCGATTATCGAGCCGAGAATCGTTTTAACTGTTCTAAAGGAAGAGGCACGTACGAAATTAAAAGTTTATTTTGTAATACTATAGTGCAGACGTGATTTTAAAAAGCTCAGCTGATTCATTAATAAGACAAGATGGCAGCGGATATCTTGTGCCTGACTTATATTTCACTAATTTGAGTATTGCATGCAATATAGCGTACTGAAACAAAATAAATAAACTTTGTATGAAATGCTTTATATATAAATAATATACTTCAGTGATGAAATCGTTTAGTATAAATCATTATTTGCTAACAAGTTCTATGTAAGTCATTTTATATAGAACGATATTCGTTGACACAATTAGCTCAGTGGTAGAGCGTTAGTCTGTCATTCATATGCCTATGGTTCAAACCCCATCAGAGATACGTTTTTTGCTTGACATTTTACATATTTGTTGCTTTGTAATGACTCAGACGTTTTAAAATTAAGCGTTATATTGTGCATATTACGGTGCAAAACATATACTTAATTAAAACATAATTCGCCAGCAGATTTAATCGAGACATCTAGCTGACAAAAAGGTAACAGATTTTATTGAAAAGTTTCTTCTTCTGGCCGCTAGAATGCACTCGCTCTGTTAGGATTATATTGTTCGATATTTCACAACTAGATATCACGACTAGTTTTTATATTTATTGTTTCTTGAGTACTGAGACGTTATAAAATAAAGCTTTATATGGTGCTTTTTGCAATGGAAATTATATATTAAAAAAAACGACATTCTCCACTGGAGTGACATCTTCCAGCCTTCAGTTGTACTATGCAGAAACTATAGATTCGAGCAGCGCTCTATACCGGCCAGTTAGTGAACCCAGTCTTAACGACTGCTAGGAGTAATAATACAGTAACATTCGTTTATTCCTTGTGCACAGAGGCGTTGTTGATAATCTCAAAACTTGCAATATGGATGATTTGGAGATGGATTATTTTGTTATACCGTGTATTTAAGATTAGCCTATAAATTAACGGGTTGCGAAGTTACTTCACTTAGTTCTATATCATTCGTACACGACACAGAACAACAACGTGACGTCAGTTTCTGATCTGCTCTGATTGGCTATTACATTGCTGCAGTCGGGTAGTTGGCAGTCAAGGATAAAATTCTCGACTGCCAACTGCCAGCTACCAACTGCAACTTCATGTTGTGTATGGTGCCTATAGTATACACGGAGTCGATCGCGACTGCCGACCGAGGACTACCAACTACGGACTGCCGACTGCGCATTGTAGATGGGCCTTATTAGAGCAACGAAGTTTCAATTATTGTAAGTAGTCGGTGTTTGGAGTGTTTGCTGATGAAATTGCAAAATGCTGGGGTAAATTATAAACTATGGTTTGAACGCCACTGTTCAAATCCTGTGTGCCAATTTGCACTTCAAATAGGAAGAAATTAGGAGATGATAAGGACAGAGAGTTATAACTATACCCATACATTTCGGAGAAAGTAGGCTGTATGTTCTTTCCCGAACATCTTGTTATATATATAGAAGATAGACGATTATAATACGCTAAGGTGTATGTTTCACAAAACTCGAGCTCCTAAACCAGAGGGAGTTAGAAGGTGTTGGTTTTTACCAAAATCTTCCAAATCCTCTCAATAGTACAGGAAAAATCTTGCATTTCTTGAAAGTCAACGGAAATAGGTGTATTTGTTTATAAAGTGCTTGTACAAATACATAAATAAAACGATGGCCCCTGGCATCGCGTACAAACCACATAGCATCAGTGACGGGTGGATAGTCTGTACACATATATTTAAAACACTAAGCTGTTTTTTGTACACACGAGATTGTGAAAACGACTTAACCGATTGGCTTCGTAAGACATTCTAACGAAAGCTCTTGGCATGCAGATTTGCAGAGTTTCTTTAAAAGGAAAATATATGTTACGGTATATTTTTAAATGATTAAAGAAATATGTAATATTTGACACTCCCGCGCATGCGCACAATGGCCTTTCTCAACAAGGAAAATGGCGATTCCGGTCGCGTCTAACTGAGATCTTTGTTTATGAGAATTAAAAAAGGGTCTCCAATAATGTTAATTATGTTTTTACAATATGCATTGAATTAGAATTATATTAAATAAACCACGAATTGAAGTACTTAAACTGCAGGTTGAGCGTGTATACTGGTTAGATAGCTTAATATTGAAGCGGCCCATAGTTGTCTGGATGGTCAAGGGGATAAGGTTACTGCCTAGAAATATGTATTATGCATGATCGAGAGGGTTCGATTCCCACCTCGGATATGTTTTTTTATTTTCGTTTTCTGCCTTCCTACGATTGGTATTACATTTTAAAAACATATTTCACTCTTATCATTCCCGTCAAGTAACGAATTCATTGTTGCCATCCTTTGCATGGTCGAGAGGGTTCGATTCCCACCTCGGATACGTTCTTTTATTTTCATTTTCTTCCTACCTACGGTTGGTATTACATTGTAGAGACATATTTCACTTTTTTCATTCCCGTAAACTAACGAATTCTCTGTTGCCATCCTTTGCATGGTCGAGAGGGTTCGATTCCCACCTCGGATACGTTCTTTTATTTTCATTTTCTTCCTTCCTACGATTGGTATTATATTGTAGAGACATATTACACTTTTTTCATTCCCGTAAAGTAACGAATTCTCTGTTGCCATCCTTTGCATGGTCGAGAAGGTTCGATTCCCATCTCGGATATGTTTTTTTTTTGTTTTCTTCCTTCCTACGATTGGTATTACATTGTAGAAATGTATTTCACTTTTATCATTCCCGTAAAGTAACGAATTCTCTGTTGCCATCTATATATTTAAAACACTAGGCTGTTTTTTGTACACACGAGATTGTGAAAACGACTTAACCGATTGGCTTCGTAAGACATTCTAACGAAAGCTCTTGGCATGCAGATTTTCAGAGTTTCTTTAAAAGGAAAATATATGTTACGGTATATTTTTAAATGATTAAAGAAATATGTAATATTTGACACTCCCGCGCATGCGCACAATGGCCTTTCTCAACAAGGAAAATGGCGATTCCGGTCGCGTCTAACTGAGATCTTTGTTTATGAGAATTAAAAAAGGGTCTCCAATAATGTTAATTATGTTTTTACAATATGCATTGAATTAGAATTATATTAAATAAACCACGAATTGAAGTACTTAAACTGCAGGTTGAGCGTGTATACTGGTTAGATAGCTTAATATTGAAGCGGCCCATAGTTGTCTGGATGGTCAAGGGGATAAGGTTACTGCCTAGAAATATGTATTATGCATGATCGAGAGGGTTCGATTCCCACCTCGGATATGTTTTTTTATTTTCGTTTTCTGCCTTCCTACGATTGGTATTACATTTTAAAAACATATTTCACTTTTATCATTCCCGTCAAGTAACGAATTCATTGTTGCCATCCTTTGCATGGTCGAGAGGGTTCGATTTCCACCTCGGATACGTTCTTTTATTTTCATTTTCTTCCTACCTACGGTTGGTATTACATTGTAGAGACATATTTCACTTTTTTCATTCCCGTAAACTAACGAATTCTCTGTTGCCATCCTTTGCATGGTCGAGAGGGTTCGATTCCCACCTCGGATACGTTCTTTTATTTTCATTTTCTTCCTTCCTACGATTGGTATTATATTGTAGAGACATATTACACTTTTTTCATTCCCGTAAAGTAACGAATTCTCTGTTGCCATCCTTTGCATGGTCGAGAAGGTTCGATTCCCATCTCGGATATGTTTTTTTTTTGTTTTCTTCCTTCCTACGATTGGTATTACATTGTAGAAATGTATTTCACTTTTATCATTCCCGTAAAGTAACGAATTCTCTGTTGCCATCTATATATTTAAAACACTAAGCTGTTTTTTGTACACACGAGATTGTGAAAACGACTTAACCGATTGGCTTCGTAAGACATTCTAACGAAAGCTCTTGGCATGCAGATTTGCAGAGTTTCTTTAAAAGGAAAATATATGTTACGGTATATTTTTAAATGATTAAAGAAATATGTAATATTTGACACTCCCGCGCATGCGCACAATGGCCTTTCTCAACAAGGAAAATGGCGATTCCGGTCGCGTCTAACTGAGATCTTTGTTTATGAGAATTAAAAAAGGGTCTCCAATAATGTTAATTATGTTTTTACAATATGCATTGAATTAGAATTATATTAAATAAACCACGAATTGAAGTACTTAAACTGCAGGTTGAGCGTGTATACTGGTTAGATAGCTTAATATTGAAGCGGCCCATAGTTGTCTGGATGGTCAAGGGGATAAGGTTACTGCCTAGAAATATGTATTATGCATGATCGAGAGGGTTCGATTCCCACCTCGGATATGTTTTTATATTTTCGTTTTCTGCCTTCCTACGATTGGTATTACATTTTAAAAACATATTTCACTTTTATCATTCCCGTCAAGTAACGAATTCATTGTTGCCATCCTTTGCATGGTCGAGAGGGTTCGATTCCCACGAATGGTATATGAACACATACGGGACTTTGTTGAAATGCTTCGCGCATCGTCGCTCATTTGTTGAATCTACGCGTGCGCTACCTATTGTAAAATGGATTTACTAAGTCAGAAACCATCCTTGGAGTGTACTCAACATCTCACCCAAGTTTCATCGCAATCGGACGAATGGTATATGAACACATACGGGACTTTGTTGAAATGCTTCGCGCATCGTCGCTCATTTGCTGAATCTACGCGTGCGCTACCTACTGTAAAATGGATTTACTAAGTCAGAAACCTTCCTTGGAGTGTACTCAACATCTCATCCAAGTTACATCGCAATCGGACGAATGGTATATGAACGCATAGGAGACATACACACACACCCACAGACAAACTATCACGTTATTAGCCTACTTTCGATTTTTGCAAAAAATGAAAGTAGACTTATGAGATCAACACAGGGCGAAAAAAGTGTGTCTGTCTGTGTGTGTGTATGTGTGTGTGTGAGTCTGTGTGTGTGTATGTGTGTGTGTGAGTCTGTGTGTGTGTGTGTGAGTGTGTGTACTCTGAATGTCTGTCCCCCCCTATCAATTCGAACACGGTGAATGCGAATTGAACGAAATTTGGTACAAAGGTAGCACTAGCAAAGGACACCTCAGTGTCATGTTTTATATCGCCGCCATCTTTACTAAAACTGAATGGCGGCCACTCAAACGTTCAAAACGTAAAATCAAATAACGACTAACCAAATCATCCAATCTCTACCAAATTTGGTAACAACATACCTTCGTATAGGATGCGTCTTGTGACCAAACTACAAGGTCGTCCGCCATACCATTTCAGGATGGCGGCCGTGCGAATTATGCAAACTTTATAATCCATATCATGGGACCCACCAGTTCCGATTATCGAGCCGAGAATCGTTTTAACTGTTCTAAAGGAAGAGGCACGTACGAAATTAAAAGTTTATTTTGTAATACTATAGTGCAGACGTGATTTTAAAAAGCTCAGCTGATTCATTAATAAGACAAGATGGCAGCGGATATCTTGTGCCTGACTTATATTTCACTAATTTGAGTATTGCATGCAATATAGCGTACTGAAACAAAATAAATAAACTTTGTATGAAATGCTTTATATATAAATAATATACTTCAGTGATGAAATCGTTTAGTATAAATCATTATTTGCTAACAAGTTCTATGTAAGTCATTTTATATAGAACGATATTCGTTGACACAATTAGCTCAGTGGTAGAGCGTTAGTCTGTCATTCATATGCCTATGGTTCAAACCCCATCAGAGATACGTTTTTTGCTTGACATTTTACATATTTGTTGCTTTGTAATGACTCAGACGTTTTAAAATTAAGCGTTATATTGTGCATATTACGGTGCAAAACATATACTTAATTAAAACATAATTCGCCAGCAGATTTAATCGAGACATCTAGCTGACAAAAAGGTAACAGATTTTATTGAAAAGTTTCTTCTTCTGGCCGCTAGAATGCACTCGCTCTGTTAGGATTATATTGTTCGATATTTCACAACTAGATATCACGACTAGTTTTTATATTTATTGTTTCTTGAGTACTGAGACGTTATAAAATAAAGCTTTATATGGTGCTTTTTGCAATGGAAATTATATATTAAAAAAAACGACATTCTCCACTGGAGTGACATCTTCCAGCCTTCAGTTGTACTATGCAGAAACTATAGATTCGAGCAGCGCTCTATACCGGCCAGTTAGTGAACCCAGTCTTAACGACTGCTAGGAGTAATAATACAGTAACATTCGTTTATTCCTTGTGCACAGAGGCGTTGTTGATAATCTCAAAACTTGCAATATGGATGATTTGGAGATGGATTATTTTGTTATACCGTGTATTTAAGATTAGCCTATAAATTAACGGGTTGCGAAGTTACTTCACTTAGTTCTATATCATTCGTACACGACACAGAACAACAACGTGACGTCAGTTTCTGATCTGCTCTGATTGGCTATTACATTGCTGCAGTCGGGTAGTTGGCAGTCAAGGATAAAATTCTCGACTGCCAACTGCCAGCTACCAACTGCAACTTCATGTTGTGTATGGTGCCTATAGTATACACGGAGTCGATCGCGACTGCCGACCGAGGACTACCAACTACGGACTGCCGACTGCGCATTGTAGATGGGCCTTATTAGAGCAACGAAGTTTCAATTATTGTAAGTAGTCGGTGTTTGGAGTGTTTGCTGATGAAATTGCAAAATGCTGGGGTAAATTATAAACTATGGTTTGAACGCCACTGTTCAAATCCTGTGTGCCAATTTGCACTTCAAATAGGAAGAAATTAGGAGATGATAAGGACAGAGAGTTATAACTATACCCATACATTTCGGAGAAAGTAGGCTGTATGTTCTTTCCCGAACATCTTGTTATATATATAGAAGATAGACGATTATAATACGCTAAGGTGTATGTTTCACAAAACTCGAGCTCCTAAACCAGAGGGAGTTAGAAGGTGTTGGTTTTTACCAAAATCTTCCAAATCCTCTCAATAGTACAGGAAAAATCTTGCATTTCTTGAAAGTCAACGGAAATAGGTGTATTTGTTTATAAAGTGCTTGTACAAATACATAAATAAAACGATGGCCCCTGGCATCGCGTACAAACCACATAGCATCAGTGACGGGTGGATAGTCTGTACACATGGGGCGCACACAACCCATTAAGCCAGAGTTCTCGCCCTGGTCCGCTGGTAGTATATAATATGATGTATATTTTAAAATGAAATACAGGCCAATAGAAGAGGATTCACCCCTGCAGACAGGAGCGGTTGGCACCCCTGCCCGAGCTGATGGCTGTTTGAGCCGGAGAGCGAGGGAAGCTTTTATCGATGCCTCGCGAAGAGCAATAAAGCGCTGTAAGCCTGCAGACTCGCTGTCCCGCTCGGCTACCGTCCGCTCCAACTAATGAACCCCTAGCTAGCGTCCACAAAAAGAAGAACGAAATCCTCTTGTCTTAATTTTCTGAACCCAGATTCTATATTTAGTAGGGAATTCAAATATTACATCGTTTCTTCTGCGCTGCGACCACCAGAGAACAAATCATATGATATATAAAGAAGCAGCTATGTTTCCTCGCCAAACAAATCATGGCAGAGGACTTCCGAACACACATGGGCGAAAGCGTTTCCCAAATCATTTTCAAGAGGGAATCAATTTGTTATTACCTTAATCTTGGTCAGTTCGAAGGCACTGTTCAGCATATTGTATGCATAGCGTATCCATACGCCAACAATAACTATAATGTACACAATTAAAAATGCAATCGATACAATTCTATTCATTTTACAATATATTAGGCCCAAAAGTTGGTTGGTTGGTTCCTTAGTTTAGGGGCTGCAACAACGCTGGCATGTAACCCCGTGTACTTTGAGTGTGTGTAGAATTTTTCTGATAACTGGTGTTAATTGTGATGACTGTATTAGTGTGTGTTACCTGTGATTCAAATAGAAGGACTGCAGACGATTAATTTTTTCAAGTAGTTCTTACTTTTGCCACCAAATGCAACCATCTATGACACCTAGCTGTGGACGTGGCTACTAAATGACATCGCAGTCAGCACCTGGTTGCGAACGTTGGAACTAATATAGCGTTATCAAAATAACCTACAAATTTTAGCTTCCACAAGTGTAGTTAGTGGAAGGTTCTTTTTCATGGCATATATCTATGACATGGGACCGCTGGCCTTACTTCCCCTTCGAAGGAAGGCATAATGAGGGATTTTCAACGCTCTTAAAAAATCCGACGACTTCGGCCGCGTTTGGACCCGCGATCTTAGGCATAGAATCTTACCATGCTACCAACTACGCCACCGAAGCCGCTCACAAAAGTTTAAGGTTTCTTTCCATATATTAGGCTACTTTTCACTTTTTCCCCGACACGATGGTAACCATGGCAGCCAGTGTTCGTTATCTGTGCATACTAGGCACCGTCTCGATCCTCTTATACTGTCTGATCTATGCAAAGCTTTTCGCGAATAGGCTAAGTCAAATATTCTCCGTTTGATGGCAGAAATAGATGCACAATGTTTTCAATGCATTATTAATGGCAACTTCTTCTTCTTCTTTTGCTTTAGCGTTTGTCCCACCTCGTGGCAGGGTCCGCTATTTGAATCCGCTGTCTCCACTTTACTCGGCCATGGGCCATGTCCGGATGTAGGTTGACGCTCTTCAGATCCCTGTGCACTGTGTCGGCCCAACGTTGTCTCGGTCGTCCCTTTGGTCTTTCCCCGGCGACCTCTAGTGTGTAGCCCTGTTTTGCAATGGTGTCCGCTCCTGACTGTAGCACATGCCCAAACCATCGCAGACGACCCTCACGCATTTTGTTGTTGATTGCCGCAACACCAAATCGTTCCCTTATTCTTTCATTGGGGATGTGATCCAACCTAGTAATGCCAGCTGTCCACCTAAGCATCTTGGTCTCCATGACACTTAGCTTCCTTGGTGATCGGCCAACATTCAGTACCATAAAGCGCCACGGGACGAATGACAGTGTGGTAAATCTTCGATTTTAGGTGGTCTTTCATCTGGCGATCGCACATGACACCTGTCGTTCGCCACTTCATCCACGCAGCATTAATTCTTACGTTGACCTCCTCAGTGAGACGACCTTCAGCAGTTATCGTAGAGCCAAGATACTTAAATGTTGTCATTCGAGGCAGGTCATCGCCGTCGACTTGGATTGTTCCGATTTCTCCTGCTTCCGATGTCATATACAGGTATTCTGTTTTAGCTTTGTTAAGCTTGTTTTGAGCAGCCAACATAGCTTCATCAGCGTAAAGAATGGTCCAAGGTAACGGTTGTTGTAAATCTGCAGTAACCGTATCCATGACCATAATAAACATGGCCGAACCTTGTTGAACACCAAGTGTTACATGGAAGTTTTTCGACGCTCCTGCTGCGGCTTGGACGTAACTTCTTGGCTTTGCGTGGAGCAACTGTACCCAGTTGACAAGGTACTCTGGGATGCCATGTTGTCGGAGAGTCAACCAGATCAAGTCATGCGGCACACGGTCAAAAGCCTTTTTGAGATCTAAGAAAGCAAGGTGCAACGGCTTATTCTTTTCACGATGCTTTTCAATTAAAAGCTGTGTGGCGTGGATTGCATCTGCTGTGCTGCAATTTTTCACAAATCCAGCTTGGTTTTTTGGTCAGCTGAGTGATCGCTCGTATCCTCTTATCGAGAATGCGCTCGAAGACCTTCATGGTGTGACAGAGGAGTCGAATTGGTCTGTGGTCAGCACACTCGGCTGGGCAACTTAGGCTATAAAACAACACACAATGAAGTCATATATTCACTGGTTTAGATTCAAATGAAGCTCGTGATTGACATCAGTAGTATTAAATATCGATACCTGTGAGAAGTGGTAGTCAGCCACTTCATCTCACAATTTAAAAATTTCCTGGACGAAGGCTTGGAGTAGCAGACTACACCGGGCGACTGACTCTGGGTTCTTGCTAAACCAATATCAGTTGATAGAGATCTTACGAACTTCGTATAATTTCACTAACAGTAGACCTATGGGGAAGTTCTTTGCCTTCACATTGTAGTAAAAACATTCTGAACGGGAAGAAATAACAAGACGCCGTATTACACTCGTAAGTTCCACACATTACGGTAGAGCAGCTTCAACAAATGCTTAATTGATGTAACAAAACTAGGTTTTGGATATTGAAACTCCCCCTCTCTGCCCTGATGCATAATTAGTTGCAATAGTGTTGTCGAACCTATAGGGAGCAAGATGTTGCTAACGCAAATGACACACTCCATCCGTTCTTCAATACGAACCAAGTAACCGCGAATTAGGACTTAAGTGACATTTCTCAAAAAGGATGAAAAAAGTAATCTCATGAGATCACCCGAGCAGATGTGTTTGAGTTTGTCTGTCCTGTGTGTGTGTTCCCCCCTATGAACTCCTAAAAATCTGCAGCGAGCTGGACGTTTGTTTGAATGAATGAATGAAGAACTCCTATGCAAATGTTAATAACTGAGAGAGAGATAAACAAAGATTTTTTTCCGTTATCATTTTATCCTCCAGGGTTGACTTTTCCCACGGACTAAGCGAGGGATCCCACCTCTACCGCCACTGAGGGCAGTGTCCTGGAGCTTGAGACTCTGAGTCAGGGATACAACTGGGGTGTGAGACCAGCAATACGCCCAGGCGGGCTCACCTGCAAAGCGAACAGGGGTCTGATGAAGGGATGTGAAGAGTGGGAGGGTTAGACAAGGAAGTGGGAAGGAGGTGGCTGTGGCCTTACGGTAGGTACCATCCCGGCATTTGCCCTAAGACGATTTTTTTTTTCGTGTGACCTCCTGAGAGTCCGAGTGCAGGTCTTTCTAGGCGACGCCCGTGGGCGACCTGCGCGTCGGGATGAGAGATGGAATGGATGAAGGTGAATGAAACTGGTCAAGGATGTGGAAGGAAGCGGCCTTGGCCTATCAGAAGGTATCGTCCCGGCATTTGCCTGGTGTTGAAAATGAGAAACCACGGAAAACCATTTCGAGGATGGCCGACCGTGGGGTTCGAACCCACGCGTCTACCAAAGTCAGCAGAGAGCTTGGCCCCATGGCCTATCGCTGCGCTTTAGCGAGCGTAGCCACCACTGTCGGTTAAGACGAAGTGGGAAACCAGGATGGCTGAGGAGGGAATCGAACCCCTCTACTCATTTGAACCACCTGAGGCTTAGTAGACCCCGTTCCAATCCTCATTACCACTTTTCAAAATTTCGTGGCAGACCTGGAAATCGAACCGTGGACCTCCGGGGTGGCAGCTAATCACGCTGACCACAACGCATCGGAGGCGACAACAAAGATTTGATAGAAAATATAAAACTTTGTAGCGGTAATTAGGACTGAAGTGTGAAGTTACGGTTAAAAGGTTCTGGTCCACTCGCGTGTCACTAGTGCAGTATGTAGCAGCAAGCCACGAGCGTTCGGTGTAACTACCCTCCCAAGGTGTAAAATAATCACCAGCTGTTGATGGTGAGGTTCGAACCCGGCGCTTTGAGTAATGCATGGCCCACTAGTGTAGCTGCTTGTTGTCAGCCGCAGAGCCATTAGCTCGACACTTGCCACGAGCCACTGGGGCTTGTCTAGCGGGCTCGTGTGACTGGCAAACCCCACGTGCTGCCACATTCTTTATACGTACCTTAAACCTCTGTCTCTACATACAGTATGTTTAACAATCTCCACGATGCTCCTGCTCTAGGACTCTCATGGGCGGCACATATATGCCATAATAAAACAATAATTCACAAATATAATGCTCGTCCGATCTAATTACTAATATTTACCTGAAGGTCGTTGGTTGCTGGCAGCCATGTTGTCCATAGATGAAAAGTAAACAGATCTCACAACTTCATGGAATACAAAAGGATCTTCATATTGGAGTTCCATGTACCCAGTAGCCCTAAATCACACAATCGATGCAGGACGGTCTGGGGCCCCAATCTCAACTAAGAAAAATAAAATTGAAATGCTTTCTTACACAATTGCGTGGCCAGAGATTAAAAGAACTATTTAGTTTAAAAAAAATTCTTCTCTCAGCAATAACTGATGCATAAATATTTTCTTACGTTTCTAGGATTCAAATGAGTTCTGAAGTTAGAAAGTCGTAAACATATCCATGATTCTCCGTGTAACGGAGAAAACATACGTTTTTCTTCAATTGAAACATAATAATTTTGAAGAAATGTAATGTTTTTCAGCCGGTGGTAGATTTATATTAATTTTTAATCTTGTTATTTTATGTATTTTCTATTTTTTTTGTGAACTTTGATTTATTTTAATTCTAATGCTTTTGTAAGGATATCCATTTTTTCTTTGTATTTGTTAACATAGTTTTTAAGATGCTTCTTATTTCATCTACGCTGATGAAGGTAGCATTGTTCTACCGAAACATGTACGTTTTAATTTAATTATTAAACTTCTTAGTGTTTGACAAGGCGGATTTTATAATTGAAGATTCTTTAACACAATGAAATGAGCAAATTTTAAAAACAAATTTATGTTATTTCCGTTTGGTCAATGATTGTTAGTTTTTACACTGAAAAAGATCTAACCTTTCTAAGCCACCTGCTAAACATAAATATGAAATATTATTGTCTGAGTTTGTACAGGGTGTACAAAAACGAGGTCACAGAAATAAATAAGAAATAAGGGTATTTCACTCAAAGTGCGGCCGGCCCAGCGCTCCAGGTAGAACGTGCAGCTATAAAGGTCAGACGAGCATATCGCAGCGCGCTGTTATCACAGCATATGTCATAATTAAGATAAGGGAGGAAGTGCTGTTGGATTGATGCTTCGGACTCTCGACTCTAAGCTCAACGAGCTGCCTCTACGCGCCGCGCTGCCGGCCGCACTTTGAGTGAAAAACCCTGTAGTATAATACATTTCTCAAGTTTGGTACACTTTTCTTGAAACTTTCTTGTCAAGGATACTTATTTTTTTCCTGGAATGTAAAGAACATGCGGCTTGTCGAAATGAATGGAGTGGTTTTCCTAGAATAATTATTTTGTGCTGTTTAAAAATGTTTGCCTCATAAAATATATGATTTTTAGCCTACTTTCGATTTTTGCAAAAAATGAAAGTAGACTTATGAGATCAACACAGGGCGAAAAAAGTGTGTCTGTCTGTGTGTGTGTGTATGTGTGTGTGTGAGTCTGTGTGTGTGTGTATGTGTGTGTGTGTGAGTCTGTGTGTGTGTGTGTGCCTGTGTGTTTGTGAGTGTGTGTACTCTGAATGTCTGTCCCCCCCTATCAATTCGAACACGGTGATTGCGAATTGAACGAAATTTGGTACAAAGGTAGCACTAGCAAAGAACACCTCAGTGTCATGTTTTATATCGCCGCCATCTTGACGGAAACGTAATGGCGGCCACACAAATGTTCAAAGCTTAAATCAAATTACGACTAACCTAATCATCCGATCTCTACCAAATTTTGCAACAGCATACCTTTATGGGGGGAGCATCCTTTGACCAAACCAATAGGTCATCAGCGTAATAGTTTGCGGATGGCGGCCATCTTTGTGTGAAAATCGATTCCCCCTATTAATTCGAACACGGTGCAACCGAATGGGACGGAATTTGGTACAGAGGTAGTACTAACAAAACGCACCTCAGTGTCATGTTTTATATCGCCGCCATCTTGACGGAAACGTAATGGCGGCCACACAAATGTTCAAAGCTTAAATCTAATTACGATTAACCTAATCATCCGATCTCTACCAAATTTTGCAACAACATACCCTTATGGGGGGAGCATCCTTTGACAAAACCAATAGGTCATCAGCGTAATAGTTTGCGGATGGCGGCCATCTTTGTGTGAAAATCGATTCCCCCTATTAATTCGAACACGGTGCAACCGAATGGAACGAAATTTGGTACAGAGGTAGCACTAGCAAAGGGCACCTCAGGGCCATGTTTTATATCGCCGCCATCTTGACTGAAACGTAATGGCGGCCACACAAATGTTCAAAGCTTAAATCAAATTACGATTAACCTAATCATCCGATCTCTACCAAATTTTGCAACCACATACCTTTATGTAGGTAGCATCCTTTGACCAATCTAATAGGCCATTCGCCTAATAGTTTGCGGATGGTGGCCATCTTTATGTCAAAATTGATTCCTCCTATTAATTCGAACACGGTGGAACCGAATGGAACGAAATTTGGTACAGAGGTAGTACTAACAAAAGGCACCTCGGTGTCATGTTTTATATCGCCGCCATATTGACAGAAACGTAATGGCGGCCACACAAATGTTCAAAGCTTACGTTAAATTACGACTAACATAACCATCCGATCTCTATCAAACTTTGCAACAACATACCTTTATGGAGGGAGCATCCTTTGACCAATCTAATGGGTTATTAGCCTAATAGTTTGCGGATGGCGGCCATCTTTATGACAAAATTGATTCCCCCTATTAATTCGAACACGGTGGAACCGAATGGAACGAAATTTGGTACAGAGGTAGCACTGGCAAAGGGCACCTCAGTGTCATGTTTTATATCGCCGCCATCTTGACTGAAACGTAATGGCGGCCACACGAATGTTCAAAGCTTAAATCAAATTACGATTAACCTAATCATCCGATCTCTACCAAATTTTGCAACTACATACCTTTATGGAGGGAGCATCCTTTGACCAATCTAATAGGTCATTCGCCTAATAGTTTGCGTATGGTGGCCATCTTTGTGTCAGAATCGATTCCCCCTATTAATTCAAACACGGTGAAACCGAATGGAACGAAATTTTGTACAGAGATAGCACTAGCAAAGGGCATCTCAGTGTCATGATTAATATCGCCGCCATATTGAAAGAAACGTAATGGCGGCCAAACAAATGTTTAAAGCTTAAATCAAATTACGACTAACATAACCATCCGATCTCTATCAAACTTTGCAACAACATACCTTTATGGAGGGAGCATCCTTTGACCAATCTAATAGGTCATTAGCCTGATAGTATGCGGATGGCGGCCATCTTTATGTCAAAATTGATTCCCCCTATTAATTCGAACACGGTGGAACCGAATGAACGAAATTTGGTACAGAGGTAGCACTAGCAAAGGGCACCTCAGTGTCATGTTTTATATCACCTCTATCTTGACGGAAACGTAATCGCGGCCACCCAAATGTTAAAAGCTAAAATGTAATTACGAGCAACCTAATAATCTAGTCTCCACCAAATTTTGCAACACCATATCTTTATGTGGGAAACATATTCTGACCAAACTGCAAGAACATCAGCCCAATAGTTTGCAGATGGTGGCCAAGTATGTGTGCAAATGGATTCCTCCTATCAATTCAAACACGGTGAAACCGAATTGAACAAAATTTGGTACAGAGGTAGCACTAGCAAAGGGCACCTCATATTCATGTTTAATATCCCTATAGCACGTTGTATTTCAACAAGCTACTACAACCAACATTCAATCATACTCCTTGAAAAGGACAAAGAGTTATAACAATACCCATGCATTTCGGAGAAAGTAGGCTATATGTTCTTTACTGAACATCTTGTTTAATTTTTAAATTGAAGATATAAAGATTATTTTAAATAACCTTCGGTTTATTCTATAAAACTACATGAATACCAACACATTAGCCTAAAAATATCAGGCCTGTAACTTAATTAGTTCCTAATAAAAGTGTACCAAACTTGAGAAATGTCTGTAGACTGCTAGAATTGTTTTCTGAGACTTTGTTTTTGAACACCCTGGGCAAATTCGGACAATAATATTTCATATTTATTGTTAGCAGGTACTTCTTCTTAAGTATTCAATCCATCTATTGGACTGTGGCACTTCTCCAGTCGGCTCTATTTATAGCTTTCCTCTTCATCTCTTCATAGTTTCTGCATCCTACATCAGACATGATTTGCTGTACATATCGTAGGCGTGGTCTTCCTCGACATCTTTTGCCTACAACCATTCCCTCCAGTACCGTTTTCAGCAGGTTGTCGTGTCTCAAAATATGTCCTATCTGTCTAATCCTCCACCTCTTTATGCTTTTCCATCAGGTATAATTATCCTCCACCTTTTTAAATACTTCAGCATTCGTTATTTTTTCTGTCCAGGTAATTTTTAGCATTCTTCTATAACACCATTGTTCAAAATAATTTAGCCTCCTTTTTTCTTCTGTTCCAATTGTCCACGTCTCGCAACCATAAAGGGCAATACTCAAAACATACGCTTTTAATAATCTTTTTCTGGGTTTAAGATGAATGGAATTTGTACTGAATGAACGTTTCTTTTCGTAAAATGCTAATTTGGCTTGTAAAATTCTACATTTGATTTCTATCTTGCTTCTTCCATCTTTGGTAATTTTTTCCCCAGATATTTAAATTCTTGAACATTTTGTCGTGTTTTGTTGCCCAACAGTACAATGACTGAAAATACGGACTATTTCAGAGTTTACCCTTCATTTAAGAATCGTCACACTGTATGGCAAGTGTCCAAGATCACCGACTTTTGGATCTATCCCAGCTTGTGAGTCATTCCGAGAGCCTGTAGTTGGTCCTCCAGTCTTCAAGGTACTATTCCAGTTGCAGACAGAATGAGAGGCTTTAGCTTCCACATTTGGTTTACTTCAGTGGCCAGTTCGGTGTATTTATTGAACTTTTGGGTACAGGCTGTTTGAATGTGGTGGTTCAGTGGTACGGATATATCGATTATCACAGCATCTTTCTTCCTCCTATCAAGGAGGAGAATATCAGGTCGGTTAACTTCGATGGTATTATCAGTGCGGATTTGCCTGTTCTTGTTGTTGTGTCTTCATTCTTTTGACTGGTGTGATGCAGATCTCCATGCCTCCCTGTCCTGAGCTAATCGTTTCATCTCCACATAGCTACCACACCCTACATCCGAAGCAATCTGATTTACATATTCTAACCTTGGTCTACCCCTACAATTCTTATCCCCGACCCTTCCTTCTATAACTAAGTTTCTATTCCTGGGTGTCTTAGTATGCATATGTGTCCAACCAACCTATCTCTTGTCTTCATTAGCAGTCGCCAGAAACATCTCTCCTCTCCCTATGGCTTCGGTGGTGTGGTTGGTAGCATGCTGAACTGCTCAGCACATGACCGCGGGTTCTGACCCGGCCGAACTCGTCGGATTATTTAAGAGCGTTAACATCCTTAAGTATGCCTTCCTTCGGAGGGGAAGTAGCCTAAAGCCGGCGGTTCCCTGTCATAGATTTATGGCATGTAAAATATCCTACCACTAATTAAACTTTTTTGAAGCTAAATTTCTAGGTTAGATTTCATTGAAACACTCTATAAAAGTTCCAACGTTCACCACTAGGTGTCAGTGACATCTGGTAGCGAAAATTGGTACTACTTGAAATTGAACGGAACTTGTAGCTCACCCCATGGGTGTCCGCTTGAAGCAGCTACAGCCTCTGGAGAGCCGAACATGTCCTCGGACACTCCCGGCACTGAAAGCCATACGCTAAATAAATAAATAATTTCTTCTCCCACTCGTCTTAATACCTCTTCATTTGTAACCCTATCCATCTGATCTTCATCATTCTCCTGTAACACCCACATTTCAAACGCTTCAATACTATTTTCTGCTGCGCCTATAGTCCAAGTTTCACTTCCATAGAGTGCCACGCTCCAGACAAAGGCCATAAAAATGACTCCCTAAATTCGATGTCAATTGATTCCTTTTCTGTGGAAATGGTTTCCTTGCCTGTGCTAACCTACTTTCTATACCAACTTTACTACGTCCATCACTGGTTATTTTGCTTCCTAAGTACCATAAGTCCCTAATTCCTTTAGCTTTTCACCTGCCAATTCGACTTCCATAGAGGTTTCTGTATTCTTCCGACTGCATTCCAATATTTCTGTCCCAAAAAATGAAAGTAGACTTCTGAGATCAACACAGGGCCAAAAAATGTATGTATATCTGTGTGTCTGTGAGTGTGTGTATGTGTGTGTGTACTATGCATGTCTGTCCCCTCCCCCGTATCAATTAAAACACGGTGAAACCAAATTGAACGAAATTTGGTAGAGAAGTAGCACTAGCAAAGGGCACCTCAGTGTCATGTTTCATATCGACGCCATCATGACGGAAACGTATTGGTGGCCACCCAAATGTTCAAAGCTTAAATCAAATTACGACTAAACTAATCATCTAATCTCTATCAAATAATTCAACAACATACGTTTATGGGGGAAGCGTCTTTTTACCAAACTACAAGGTCATCAGACCAATAGTTTGCAGATGGTGGCCATGTATGTGTGCAAATCGATTCCCCCTATCACTTCAAACACGGTGAAACCGAATGGAACGAAATATGGTACAAAGATAGTACTAGTAAAGGGCACCTCAGCGAAATGTTTTATATGGCCGCCATCTTGACGGAAACGTAATGGCGGCTACCCAAATATTCAAAGCTTAAATCAAATTGCGAGTAACCTAATCATCTGATCTCTACCACATTTCACAACAACATACCTTTATCTGGGAAGCGCCTTTTGACCAAACTACAAGGTCATCAGCCCAATAGTTTGCAGATGGTGGCCATGTATGTGTACAAATCCAATCTCCCTATCCATTCAAACACGGTGAAACCGAATTGAACAAAATTTGGTACAGAGGTAGCACGAGCAAAGGGCACCTCAGTGTCATGTTTTATATCGCTGCCATCTTGACGGAAAGGTAATGGCGGCAACCCAAATGTTCAAAGCTTAATACAAATTACGACTAATATAATCATCTGATCTCTACCAAATTTTGCATCAACATACATTTATGTGGGAAGCGTCTTTTGACCAAACTACAAGGTTATCAGCACGATAGTTTGCAGATGGTGGCCATTTATGTGTGCAAATAGATTCCCCATATCAATTCAAACACGGTGAAACCGAATCTAACGAAATTTGGTACAGAGGTAGCACGAACAAAGGGCACCTCAGTGTCATGGTTTTTTTTTCGTCATCTTGACGGAAACGTAATGGCGGCCGCCCAAATGTTCAAGGCTTCAATCAAATTACGACTAACCCAATCATCTGATCTCTACTAAATTTTGCAACAACATACATTTTTGCGGGAAGCGTCTTTTGACCAGATTACAAGGTCATCAGCCCAATAGTTTGCAGATGGTGGCCATATATGTGTGCAAATCGATTCCCCCAATCAATTCAAACACGGTGAAACCGAATTGAACGAAATTTGGTTCAGAGGTAGCACTAGCAAAGGGCACTCAATATTCATGTTTTATATCGCCGCCATCTTGACGGAAACGTAATGGTGGCCATCCAAATGTTCAAAGCTTAAATCAAATTACGACTAACCTAATCATCTGATCTCTATAAAATTTTGCAACAATATACCTTAAGAGGGAAAGCGCCTTTAAACCAAAGTACAAGGTTATCAGCCATATAGTTTCAAGCGGCCTCAACAAATCAGCTTATCGTACATAGCGAGGTTAGATCTATCCTCAAAGAGGTGACCGGTAGGATATTAGCATATTATAATAGAATATGTAACCGTAGAAGTGACTGACAGGTCAGGTTTACCGTGCCATATCGTTGTGGGCCCGTGTCGTCCCGTTGTCAAAATGGCCGCTGTTTTTGCTCGTAAATACATATATTTCCGTAACTTCCTAAATGTATAGCCTTTTGGGAATGTACTGAACAAAATAATCGTTGATTTCAACACTAAATATGATACAGTTATACTAAACCATTTGTTTATCAAGAATTATTGAAGCGCATCCGTGGCCTAATGGTAGCGACTTGGACTCATACAGTAGTCTGGGGGGTCGTGGATCAAATCCCAGCAGGTTCAAATTTTTTACTTCGTTTTTTTGGTAGTTTTTAATTTTTAACTACTCGCACGTTATAATGTTAAGCATATATAGTGTGTATTTGCAATCAAAAATATTATATATATTCCTATAACACCACATATTTCAAAACTCGGATACAGCGATTAATATTCATTGACCTTGATCCGCGGCAGAGACTATTGTTGTTGTTGCTTTTGTTGTTGATTCATTAGGGGTTTTGCGGCAACATGGTCTTATATTCCCGTTTACTTGGGTGTGTGCAGAAGTTGTCTATAACCTATCTCACTGTGATGTCTGTAGGCTTACTAGTGTGTGTACTTTTATACGAGGAAGGATTTGGGTAGGAAGCAGTTGTTGTTGATGTTGTTTCATTCGAGATGCATGGACATTATGGTCATTTAGCCCCGTGTACTTGGGCGAGTGTTGAATTTTGTCTGAAAACCTGTGTTATTGTGATGGCTGTATTAGTGTGTGTACATATAATTCACGTTGTATTTCAACGAGCTACTATAACCAACATTCAATTATACTCCTTGAAAAGGACAAAGAGTTATAACTATACCCATGCATTTAGGAGAAAGTAGGCTATATGTTCTTTACTGAACATATTTTTTATTATTATTATCATCACTCAATTCGCAGCTCAATAAGATGGTAATATTAATAGGTTGATATATTATTGATATATTATTAGATATTAGTGTTTTTCTGCTTGCTACAAGACTGGTTGTGTATTTCATTGCTCGTGCTGTACGCTGATTTAATTAAGCACAGCTGATAAGTCTAACTTTGAGCTGTGAAGACAAAGGCAAGAAGCCGAGTGAATCTTGATCCCCGCCCTGCCTCGCTCTGCTCTGCACTGTTCTGCTATGTTCTAATCCGCGTTAAGCCAGGCTTTACTCAGCTTCTCGCGGGCTTGCGTTCAATTGTTTATTTGCTCGAATAATCTCGCTAGCATGTCTACATCGAGGAAGATCGTCGATACATCTCTATCTAGGGCACGGGAACTTAGTTATGAGATATCTCTTCATTTCCCAATGAGACAAACTTTATTTCCTCGTCTATATCATACGTGATAATAAGCTAATAGTAATAACAATAATAATAATAATATAAATAATAGTAATAATAATAATAATAATAATAATGTCGTGTGGCCTACTGGGAAGCCAAGCGCAGTTCTTTCGACTTGACCTACGCGTCCTAATGAGGTTGATGTGATTAAAACATCATATACCCCAGGCTAGGGGAATTTACCTCCAGGAGAGTAAAATCCCGCATTGCCTGACTGGGAATCGAACCTGGGACCCTTCTGGCCAAAGCCTAGCGCGCTAACCATGGGTACGGGCATATGTGATGCTTAATAATGGCATTCGGAACACAAGCTCAGTATGTGGATGCTGTGAAAGGTTCTACCCATTTTTTAAAACACTTTTTATGTCGGTAAAGTCAGTACTGTTAATTTATGTAATTAACTTTTAATCCAATAGACTTATATAATTTTTAACAAAGACTGTTGTTGTTCTTGCCAGAGTGAAACGTTGTCCTTGCTCTTGTTAGTGCGTAACAGTAGACTAAGGTCCTCTGCTAGATTAACTTTGTGGTTCTTGCAATTCATATGAGGATTTGGTAGGAGGCAGCCGTTGCCTTGAGTTAGGAATCATCCCGGCATTTGCCTGGAGTGAAAGTGGGGAAACTACGGAAAACCATTTCCAGGAAAACTAAGGTACAAATTGAATTGCTTCCTGATGCTGAGCGTAGTTCCTGTCCTCAGACCAGAATTACATTTCTCGGTTACAGCCAAGAATGCTAGCCACTACACAATGAGACGGTTGGGGCTAAATGACCACGATGTCCAGGCCCCTAAAATAAAACAACGTCAACAGAGTTCAGGGAAGATCGTCTTGCATGTCTCCCTATCTCATGTTCCCTTTATAAACCTGCTTATAATTAAAGTCCTGTGCGGATAAACCCGCGGATATCCGCAAAATTTCTCGCCTTGCGGATATAGTTTGCATGGCAGTGCGTAAAGCGGATAATTTATCATCTAGGCTAGTGACTTCGGTGGCTTAGTTGGTAGCATGCTGAACTGCTGTGCCCCAGATAGCGGGTTCAAATCCTGCAGAAGTCGTCGGATTTTTTAGGAGCGTTAAAATTCTTCAGTATGCCTTCCTTCGGAGGGGAAGTAAAGCCGGCGGGCCCATGTCATAGATTAATGGTGTGTAAAAGATCCATCTACAGACAAAACTTGTGTGAAGCTAAATCTCTAGCTTAGATTTCGTTGGAACGCTCTATTAAAGTTTCAACGTTCACCACTAGGTATCATTGATATCTGGTAGCGAAAGTTGGAACTACTTGAAATTCAACGGAACTTGTAGCTCACCCTATGGGTGTCCGCTAGGAGCAGCTACAGCCTCTGGCGAGCCGAACATGTCCTCGGGCACTCCCAGCACTAAAAGCCATACGCTAAATAAATAAATAAATAAATAAATAAATAAATAATCATCTAGGCTTACAGGATGGAGTCGCTTCATGTAATGTTTAGAATACATTCGCGGATAGTTGTTAGAATACAATGTTGAACTGGATTTTTTTAAAGAATTTTAGTTTTTGTTAAGATCTGCGTATTTCATGTTTATTGTTATTTCCCTATTTGCCTTCACTTCGATTGTATGTGAATAATAGAGAAGTGACAGAAGCCTACCATGGAAATACCCTCAACTAGTGTTGACTTATGACAACAACAACAAAAAACGTCTTTTATACCTGTGATTGCCTGTGTTGGTAAATCCAACGACTAAGTAAGTGCTTTAATTAGCTACCCGCTGTTACAATTGCCGTTACTCAGAGGGACAACACTCAGTCAACATTGTCTTGCGACTCACACGTAGCCTGGGGGAACGAATTTCTCCTCACATGCCTAAATGTGTTGCTTTAAGACTTTATCTAATAAATTAACAAGTAGTTCCGTGAAGAACTAAAGAGCCTACCTCTCTTCAAATTGTAGAGACCATATATCGACAGTTGGCAGCCCTGTTGACACTAAAATTAAATGCATATTCATATCTGCTCCAGTGTGCAAATCACACACCAAATTTGGTTGAAATCCAATGGATAGTATGGAAGTTACATGCATTTAAACATTGGACTTATCATCTGGCATAGAATCATGTTGGCAACACTCTCATGTATGGGCTCCTGTAAATTAGTCTGATGTAATATTATCCATATGTGTGTTAATTTTGGAACAATCCCCATGCATATCTTCCGAGATATCCATCATAGACATAAATTTTCAATTGTGATTTTTCAGCAGTTGGTAGCACTGATGTCATTTTCAAATATGGCCTTGCGATATTCAGGCATAGCTATTTACTCTTACTAAATTTGGTTCCGATAGCTGCAGACGTTTATGAGTTGTTAGTTAGTTGGTTATTTATGTTTTTAAGGGGTGGAAACGAGGTCATCTGCTCCTCGTTTAGGAGTTGATAGGGAGGACAGAAGGACAGACGGACAGACAGACACACATTTTCCCGGATCGACCTCATAAGTCTACTTTTTCCTCATTTTTTCAAAATGTGAAAAGTAGGTTAAACATATCTAATGTCAGCGGATTCGGATAACAGTCGTGCGTATACTGATCAAAGTCATGCGGATGCAGATAATGTTTTGTTTATCCGCGCTGGGCTCTACTTATACAGTAATCCCTGACGCCGTTGTAAAGCTTCTGGTGTAAACTCAGCGTTAGGGACTCGTGGTCGCTAACCCATTAGTTGTGAGTTCCTGGAGTAATGATACCCCATGGAAGATACAAGTTTGATGCATTGATTGTATAGAATCACATCTGAATTTGACACGCAACAGGGGTAACTACTATACTGATCCTGGACGCTAATCTAACAGCGGATTTCCGAGATGAAGACAGCAGGAGTTAGGGTATGAGTAATACGGTTGACTGCAGCTGTTTTCCCTGCGTGATTAACGACGCCCCGTGGTCGGAGCTTGTAATTGATGAAGCGGATCAGCTGCTCGCGCTTCTTACTCGGACAGCGTGCTGAGCAATATCAAGGAACTTTAAACAGGGCCCTGACCATCGCTTCGCCCTCATATGATGTCAACTTTCCCATGGAGGAGTGTAATCCTAATATTCATTTTCATTCATTCATTTACATTATTTGCAAATGGAGTAATTCCCCGGTGGTAAATTGTACAGTTAGAGAAAATTACCAACAATAATATCAAATACACTTAAATGTACACAAGTTGCGATTTAGAAACTAAGTTATATTAATTAGACCTACATCTATATACTGTATATAAAATTGAATGTTGTTCGTTAGTCTCGCTAAAACTCGAGAACGGCTGGACCGATTTGACTAATTTTGGTCTTGAATTATTTGTGGAAGTCCAGAGAAGGTTTAAAAGGTGAATAAATATGAAAGTTGTAGCGCACGAGTAGATTCAACAAATGAGTGACGGCACGCGAATCGCATAAACAAAGTCCCGTATGCGTTCATATACTATTCATCCGATTGCTATGAAACATTGGCTGTATTGTTGTGCACACTCCAGGAAAGGTTTCTGACTTAGTAAATCCTTTTTACAATAGGTAGCGCACGAGTAGATTCAACAAATGAGCGATGACGGTCGAAGCGTTTCAACAAAGTCCTGTATGCATTCACATACCATTCGTCCGATAGCGATGAAACTTGGGTGAGAGGTTGTGTACACTACAGGTAAGGTTTCTGGCTTAGTACATCCATGTTATAATAGGTAGCGCACGAGTAGATCCAACAAATGAGCCACGACGCGCGAAGCGTTTCAACAAAGTCCCGTATGCCTTCATATACTTTTCGTCTGATAGTGATGAAACTTGGGTGATATATAGTGTACACCTAAGGGAAGGTTTCTGGTTTAGTAAATCGACTTAACAATAGGTAGCGCACGATTAGATTCAACAAATGAGCGACGATGGCCGAAGCGTTTCAACAAAGTCCTGTATGCGTTCACATACCATTCGTCCGATAGCGATGAAACTAGGGTGAGAGGTTGTGTACACTACAGGCAAGGTTTCTGGCTTAGTAAATCCATGTTATAATGGGTAGCGCAAGAGTAGATTCAACAAATGAGCGACGACGAGCGAAGCGTTTCAACTAAGTCCCGTATGCGTTCATATACTATTCGTCTGATAGTGATGAAACTTGGGTGAGGTGTTGTGTACACTTCATGGAAAGTTTCTGGCTTAGTAAATCCACTTAATAATAGGTAGCGCACGAGTAGATTCAACAAATGTGGCACGACGGGCGAAGCGTTTCAACAGAGTCCTGTAAGCGTTCACATACCATTCGTCCGATCACGATGAAACTTGGGTGAGAGGTTGTGTACACTACAGGCAAGGTGTCTGTCTTAGTAAATCCATGTTATAATAGGTAGCGCACGAGTAGATTCAACAAATGAGCGACGACGAGCGAAGCGTTTCAAAAAAGTCCCGTATGCCTTCATATACTATTCGCCTGATAGTGATGAAACTGGGCTGAGATGTTGTGTGCACCTCAGGGAAGGTTTCTGGTTAGTAAATCGACTTCACAATAGGCAGCGCTCGATTAGATTCAACAAATCAGCGACGACGGGCGAAGCGTTTCAACAAAGTCCTGTATGCGTTCACATACCATTCGTCCGATAGCGATGAAACTAGGGTGAGAGGTTGTGTACACTACAGGCAAGGTTTCTGGCTTAGTAAATCCATGTTATAATGGGTAGCGCAAGAGTAGATTCAACAAATGAGCGACGACGAGCGAAGCGTTTCAACTAAGTCCCGTATGCGTTCATATACTATTCGTCTGATAGTGATGAAACTTGGGTGAGGTGTTGTGTACACTTCATGGAAAGTTTCTGGCTTAGTAAATCCACTTAATAATAGGTAGCGCACGAGTAGATTCAACAAATGTGGTACGACGGGCGAAGCGTTTCAACAAAGTCCTGTAAGCGTTCACATACCATTCGTCCGATCACGATGAAACTTGGGTGAGAGGTTGTGTACACTACAGGCAAGGTGTCTGTCTTAGTAAATCCATGTTATAATAGGTAGCGCACGAGTAGATTCAACAAATGAGCGACGACAAGCGAAGCGTTTCAAAAAAGTCCCGTATGCCTTCATATACTATTCGCCTGATAGTGATGAAACTGGGCTGAGATGTTGTGTGCACCTCAGGGAAGGTTTCTGGTTAGTAAATCGACTTCACAATAGGCAGCGCTCGATTAGATTCAACAAATCAGCGACGACGGGCGAAGCGTTTCAACAAAGTCCTGTATGCGTTCACATACCATTCGTCCGATAGCGATGAAACTTGGGTGAGAGGTTGTGTACACTACAGGCAAGGTTTCTGTCTGAGTAAATACATGTCATGATAGGTAGCGCAAGAGTAGATTCAACAAATGAGCGACGACGCGCGAAGTGTTTCAACATAGTCCCGTATACGTTCATATATCATTCGTCTGATAGCGACAAAACTTGGGTGAGTTGTTGTGTAAACTCCAAGGAGAGTTTCAGGCTTAATTAATCCACTTTACAATAGGTAGCGCTCAAGTAGATTCAACATATGAGCAAAGGCGCGCGAAGCGTTTCAACAAAGTCCCGTATGCGTTCATATACCATTTGTCCGAAAGCGATGAAACTTGGGTGAGATGTTGTGTACACTTCAGGGAAGGTTTTTCTGGCTTAGTACATCCACTTTACAATAGGTATCGCACAAGTAGATTCAACAAATGAGCGACGGCACGTGAATTGTTAAAACAATGTTCCGTATGCGTTCATATACCATTCATCCGATTGCAATAAAATTTGGTGAAATGTTGTTTCCACTCCCGAAAAGATTTCTGATTTAGTAAATACAATTTACAATTGGTAGCGCACGATTAGATTCAATTAATGGGCGAATCGTTTCAACCAAGTCCCGTATGCGTTCATATAACATTCATCCGATTATCATAAAACTTTGGGGAGTTGAGCACAGTCCTGCGAAGGTGTATGAATTAGTAAATCCATTTTTCAATGTGTGGCACACAAGTAGATTAAACAAATGAGTGTCGTCGCGCGAATCGTTTAAGCAAAAACCCGTATGCGTTCATATGCCATTCATTCGATTGCGATGAAACTTTCATGAGTTGTTGTGTACACGCCAGGGAAGGTTTTCACTTAGTAAATCCATTTTACAGTAGGTAGCGTACGAGTATATTCAACAAATGGGTGACGGCGCTCGAATCGTTTCAACAAAGTCCGGTGTGCGTTCATATACCATTCATTTCATTGCGATGAAAATTCGGTGGGTTGTTGAGCAGGCTCCCATGATTTTTTTGAGATAGTAAATCATATTTACAATAGTTTAGAGGTGGTTACCGGAAAAAGAAAAACAAAATTGGGAATCCAAAAGCACTTCAACATACAAAGTTACAATGCCAACACTTTCTTTGATTGGCATTGCACCGCATGCCGGGTACAGCTAGTATGGTAATATAATAATATTGTATGGCCTCGGGTGCTGGGTGCAAGCTTTGCTATTTAACACCCAGAGGGTAGCTTGCATGTCGAATTTCGTTGTTCCTTGAAGCACTATGAAAGTCAAGGAGATTATACTTCTAAGCTCCTTGAACATTATAGCGCTTTCTAGTAGAGAAATGAGGAACTTGGTGTTGGCAGAAACTCCCGAGATTAATTTTGCCATTATTAACACGGCCTACTGAATTCAAAGGGGTTCTTTGACATGCCAACATCGTATGACATGCGTGTAGTATATTTTTGCCGCCTTTCAAAAAAATCACTTACCACGGCCAGGAGCGAACCTGCAAGCTTGGGGGTTAGTAGACCGACACGTTAACCATCACCCACCGTGGCAATCCCTACATATGGTAATATGGGGCAATAAAGAGGAAGATGTACAGTTACAACTCGAAGCATGGAAGGAAGTTATGGAAAGGTATGGATTTTTTTTTAATTTCTTATGATTCCTCGACTTTCAAGGCTGCTAATATAAAAAGCTTAACAGTCATAATGAGGTGAAGGAAGAGAAATTAGAAGGTTAACAAAATACGACTAATGAACTATGAAATGTATGACACCCATATAAATTAGAATAAAAGACCTGAAGAGTGGGCAAACCGCAACTAAAAATAAATAATTAAAATAGCTATTCAGCCTTAAAATACACATAATTTACGAATATAGGGGATTCCTCAAAATACTAATAGATCCTTTAAGGGCTGTTACTGCTATGGTATTAATGGTGGCATTTGAGATACGACATTTTCTACACGTTGCAGCAGAAAGAGAAGGTATTGTTTCCCGGGCCCCCACTAATAACCCAATAAATTATATTTCTTGAAGGTGGTATTTTTCCTTGTAGAAAGGGACTGTAGGCTAGTAAATATCCTTCTTTTCATTGTTCACTTCATCTGGCTGCTCGGCATGGGTTTCAAAACGCACGGTTGGATCCAATATATAACCCTCCTTTTTATGTTCCTTGTAGGCTATGATGTCAATAAGATAAGAGTGAAGTTATGATATTCGGAAGAAATAGAAAAATAAATGGGAATATTGAGTCGGATGGTGAACCCCTCAGATTGGTAGACAGTTTCACTTATTTAGGTACCGGTAGTGAAATATCTAGTGATGGTAGGATTACAGATGAGATTACCAAGAGGCTGCAAAAAGGAGGAAATTTGTATCAAACAATAAAATATTTGGTTTGGATAAAATAAATTTCAGAAAAAGCAAAACTCCTCATGTATAAGTAGGACTTATTACTCACCCATTGTCACGTATGGAGCAGAAACATGGACAATGGTGGAAAGGGACTGGAGCAGACTGCAAGCAGGTGAAATGAGGTTTCTCAGAGCAGTTAAAGGGGAAACAACATTGGACAGATTAAGGATAAGAATTGTAGAAAAAAACTAAATCAGGAAAGTATGACGGGGTAGAGGGAGGTAGAGAAAAGAAGACTACGCTGGTATGGAAATGGTAACAAGATGAGCGGAAAAAGTTTACCAAAAAATAATGGAAGAACTTAGGATCGATGGAAGAAGACCTCGAGGGCGTCCAGGAATGCGCTGAAGTACAGGAGTGAGAGTCTGTATAGAGAGAAGAGGAGTTGACTGGCGTCAAGTGGAGGAAGGAAAGTGGTGGGAAGATAGATTAAGATGGAGAGCCCTCGTTAACACCCAGACCCGACAATAGCTGGAACGGGATTTGGATATGTATGTACTGTATTACATCGTAGTATTTTCACAAAATCCCAGTAGATTTACGTTGGTAGATGTCGAGAGTGGAAGTCTTTATCAAAGGCAAAACAACAAGATGGACACATTTGTGGTATATCTTTCAAAGTTGTGAGGTGACAATTCATGGTCTCCAAACTGCGGTTGTTGAAAACAATTTGCAAAATCATTAAATAAACAACTTCCCTTTACCTGTTGCTAGATGGACTACTGATCCTTATTAAATACGCTTGTACAATGGGGTCCCCTGTTTGAAAATTGATCAACGACCATGGGCCCACGATTCGAATTTTTGTACATAGTTAAATTCTTTAAGCATATCCTTACAAATAATTTGGTTAAATAAAGGTTATAAATATTTGGATATAATTCATTTGTTTTAATCATCATGACGATGTAAAAATTTTAAAAATTTTTTATTGAGAGACCAAACATTAGACTGTTTTAGGAGAATTTTTAGTGTATTTGACTGAAGAAGGCTCACAGAGACGAAACATGTCTCAAAGTGTATATTGACGTCGAGTGATCTAAAAAAAATGTATTGTAAAGTGGGTATTTGAGTAACATATAATCAATACGGGAAAACTTGGAATAATGACTAAAGGAAGGAAGGAAGATTGTAGTTTTACGTGACCGTGAATCTTGTGATTATGAGCCACGGGACGGAATAATGACTAAAGGCATAGATATCCATCTGTCTGTTTCAACTTTACAACCATCCATCAACGGCTCCAATGACCAGTTTGAAAATGCATCTTCAGAGTGTTTTGAAAATTATATCCAAATATTTATAACCTTTATTTAACCAAATTATTTGTAAGGATATCCATTTTATTTTATTTCAAATTGATTCTATGATTTTACATTTTACTCAAATATTTATCCATTAGATTTTAAATATTCATTGATCTAATTTTTTAAGTTAATATTTCCATCGTTCTCATCCATTGTTTTTCAGTTTCTAAATTTCATCGTGTGTATATTTTAGTTAATTTTATTTCTCAACAGTTTTATTAAATTAGTTTCTGAAGGTTTGATTCTAATTTGCTGAAGAAGGTCCCATTGTTGGACCGATACATGTACTAATTTGAATATTGGCGAAGCATTTTAAATTAAGTTAAAGAACCCCTTCAGGGCAAAATACCAGCACCACGGCGTCTCTAAAAGTTTCAGTTGCTAAAAGGGACGTGTAAAACCAATAACACTATTAGTATATCATTAAAATTATGTTTTTCTGCTCGGTAGCAGTGCAAACAATCTCCATAAATTGGAATACATGCAATACTTAGGATTGCAATAGCAAAAGAATCCTTCAGAAAGAAAAGAAAATGACTTTGTGGAGCAATGAAAGTAGGCCTAAGGAAGAGATTAGTGAAATGTTTTGTAAGGAGTGTAGCTACAGTATGTATGAAGCGGAAACTTGGACGCTTAGGAAAGAAGACGAGAGAAGAATAGAGGCTTTCGGACTGTGGCTATGGAGAAGAATGGAGAGAATAAGTTGGAAGGACAAAGTGAAAAATGAGAAAGTATTAAAGAAAGTAGGCGAAGAAAGAATCATGCTAAAGAAGATAAGGAAACGAAAAATGAATTAGAGTGGACACTGCCTAAGAGGAGATGGTTTGGTGAGAAGTGCATTAGAAAGGACAGTCCAAGGGACAATCCGAAGAGGAAGAAGAAGGTTTCAGATGCTGTATTCCGTCAAGATTGATAAATCTTATGAGCTGATGAGACGTCTGCTGAAAACCGGATAAGGTGGAGAGACTGACCATGAGGAAACCTGCCATCAGGCAGATAAACTGATGTTGATGCGCCTTATTAAACTTTTAAGAGCTGAGTTTCTTCATTCGCATTTAAAAACAAGATGTTCAGTAAAGACCATATAGCCTAATTTCTCCTAAATGCATGGGTATTGTTATAACTCTTTGTTCTTTTCAAGGAGTATAATAGAATGTTGGTTATAGTAGCTTGTTGAAATACAACGTGCTATACGGATATTAAACATGAATATGAGGTGCCCTTTGCTAGTGCTACCTCTGTAAAAATTTTGTTCAATTCGGTTTCACCATGTTTGAATAGATACGGGGAATCTATTTTCACACATACATGGACGCCATGTAGTGGGCTGATGACCTTGTAGTTTGGTCAAAAGCTTCTTCATACATAAAGGTATAATGTTGCAAAATTGGTAGAGATCAGATGATATGGTTTGTCGTATTTTGATTTAAGCTTTTAACATTTGGGTGGCCGCCATTACGTTTTCGTCAAGATGACGGCGATATAAAACATGACACTGAGATGTCCTTTGCTAGTGCTACCTCTGTACCAAATTTCTTTCAATTCGGTTTCACCGTGTTCGAATTGATAGAGGGCGGGGGCAGACATTCAGAGTCCACACACACACTCACACTCACACAGACAGACAGACAGACACACAATTTTTGGCCCTGTGTAGATCTCATAAGTCTACTTTCATTTGTTTGAAAAATTCGAAACTAGGCTTAAATGTAGAACTCATAAGAATTAACTTATCATAATTAACGTTTGTCTACAGGTTTTAGGTCTGAATTAATCAAACTGTAAATTCAAAATCCTACGTTTACATAATTTTTCAATTTGAGTTTAATCAAAATTACATTTTTTGTGTGTGCATCATCTCCAAACAAGGTAATGGGTTCAAAATAAAATCATTACCTAAAATCAGTAGGCAAGTAATACTTGTTGCTTCTTACTGGTACATACATTGATATTCAATGATCCGAAATCCCAACGCGGCGTGAAGAATTTGGTTAATATTCCGCCATGATTGTTTACATCTCAGATGAACCTCGGCTATAGACGACTATAGACGACATACAAAATGGTCTGTTAGTTACTTCCGGAACAAAATTCCAAAATTAAGTATTATTACTTAATGCCTACCAGATGGCAGAACATACTAGGGATTGACTTGACACTAGAAATCGAATGGGGAATAAAACAAAATAAGATCTTGAGGAACGTTTATAGACGGGCGAAGCACTCAACGGGTTAAACCTCAAAGGAGCGAAGAATATGAAGCTCAGATTTTAATAGCTCATAGTTTCCCTCCAGGGCAAAAGTAAGTTCTTTACTATTAAATATTGTATTCGCTATTATAAATACGCGAGAATGGGAGATAATTCAAAACTATAAACCGTCCACTTCTCATAAATGAATGCAATTTTTGCACAATTCCATCTCCATATTCCACAAATTCATTTCAATTCAGATACTGTAATCATTTTATTTTTAAACTATGCGTATGATAATATATTAGAATTAGCATTAATTTACCGGAATAAATAAATTCACTGAATTTTTCCACGCGCTCGGATTGCAATGAATGAGCCTATTTCAGTGCTGTGTGTCGCTTTGATGATATCATTAACAAAGTAATTGTATCGCGGTTATTTATTCAAGGTAATTCCCTACTGCCTTTTCTAACTGTTATTGCGTTCCATATCTCTCTCGTGTGATATACAACGCATAGCAAATATAAGACTTGCGCAAATGCAACAATCGGTCACTACTGTCGGCGCAGAAATTATGTGCACCCGAGTTTGGAGATAAATAGCAAAATAGCCGAAAGGCCTAAAGGAAAACAAGAAGCAATACCAGTTTCCTTGTTTATTTGTGCGTTGATTGATAATAAAGGTAACTTTTAGAAGTGTATTTTAATATCCTTTATGGCAGAAATTTCTGCGCCGACAGGAGCTGTTGGCTTGGCATTTCAGCTCCATAGCTTCGTTCTGGACGCAGCATTTTGTATCTGGTTATTGATACATTTGGGGGCTGTTAATGATGAACACATTATAAATGACACTAAAGGGTCCAGTTTAGCAAAAAAAAAAAAAAAAAGTTAAGCTATTTTGAGAATTGTGGCAAACGTTAAAAAGCTAGAAGACCCGGAAAAGTGTCAAAATGCGTGTTTTGGTAAGCTATATCATACAGTATTTGAAAATAACGTTTTAAAATTTACTTCCGGCTTACGTATTATTTTCAAAGAAGAAACATGCTAAACAACGCTTAATTTTTAAATGGAACTTGTTCTACAGATTTAAAATGAAATTAAAGTTTGATTGTTTTAATCTATCCTTTGATTCTAAATAATTATATGTAATTCCCTGCTGCCTTTTCTAACTGTTGTTGCATTCCATATCTTTCACGTGTGATGTACTGACTTGCGCAGATATAGCCTAGTGCTCAGTAACATTCGGTTAGTATTGTTTGCGACACCGTGGTCATGTAGCCCCGTGTACTTGGGTGCATGTTAGGGTTAAAATAATAATGATAATAATAATAATAATAATAATAATAATAATAATATCGTATGGTTTCAGGTGCCGGGTGCAAATGTTGTTATTTGACACCCAGAGGGTAGCTTGCATGTCGAATTTTGTTGTTCCTTGAAGCACTATGAAAGTCAAGGGGGTTAGATATCATAGCTCCTTGACACTAAAGCGCATTCTAGTGGATAAATGAGGAACTTTGTGTTGGCGGAAAATCCCGTATGACTTGCGTATCGTGATTTTTTGCTGCCTTTCATAAATCACCTACCACGGCCAGGAGCGAACCAGTAAGCTTGGGGTTAGTAATCCGACACGATAACCACTCACCCACCGTGGCAAACATTTTAGGGTTACCAGATGCCTTTGGTGGAATGTATGACATAATTTCTAAAATGTACTGTAGGACATCACAAAATCTAACAATCTAAAATGAGTTATTAAAAGGCAGCCCACCAGGCTAGAATAACGAAAACAAAAGAATCCAATATTTTTATGCTTAAAAAGTTCATGAAACTTCTTAACTTTATGAGCTACTAGCTGAAGTACCCGTGCTTCGCTACGCGTCATAAATAAATTAAAATGTGAAGGTGACAGTTAAAACAGTGGATAGGCGAGGTGCTGCGCAGAGGAAGATTAAGTATGGAACATTTTGTCCAACTACACCGCTCGTCGTTGACCGTGATTTATAGCACAAATTTAGGTTTTACTCGCTAACCGTTGGAGATACCTTTCGGATAGAAAATGTAATTTTAAACCTCGTATATGCCATCAAAAGTTTGCTATTTCTTAGCGTTCTCTTTTTATTTGAAATGGAAATATGAAAGTTTGAAACCAAAGGGTGTAGTGACGTCACTAAAATGGTCGCCATCTTTAAATAGTGCAAAGTATTGAAATGAAAAGTAACCTACATGTTAACCAGGTAAATCAGCTACTTCCATGTAAAATTCATGTAAATCGGACCAGTGATACTTGCGTGATTGAGTAATACACAGACACACACCATCTCATTTTTAGCCTCGCTTCGCTCGCGTCATAGTCGAGTCATATTGTTATTCAATGAAATGCATGTTTAACCCCGTTAACACCCCTTTAGAACCTGAATACCCAAAAATCCCTCCTTAGTAGACGTTTTCGACACACAACAAACATATCCCCAAAATGTCATTCTTCTAACTTAAATAGTTTTGGTTGGTCGATGAGAGTGAACATCCAAAAATCTTTCCTTAGTGGACGTTTTTCTTCCAGAATTTCACCCCTCCCCATAGGCCCCTTAAATTGCATTTATGAAAAAACGGTCGAACACCTATTTATTTTATTTATTTATTTATTTTTAAGCTGATTGATTTCCTCCGAGTTTCAAACTCCTCGCCTATGTCGTTTAAGAGATACACGCTCCGTTTGGAATCTTTCAACCCCCACTTTTCATCCCTTTCACCTCATAATGTTGTACCCGTTCGTCCTGGGGATGCGATGACCCATCTGCTATAACATCGCATTCCTGGAGTTCCGGGTTAGAGCGGAGTTAAATGAACCTCTAGTCAAATAAGGAATGTGTCGGAAATTCAGCTGAGTTCTCGAAAAAGCAGTGGGTATCACGAGACAAAGTATCTCTAGGGTCGTTACGGGCTTAAGTTTAATAAAAATAATGCAAATATAAATGGGCGCCATCAACTGAATTCCTAGCAAACCACTTCCTTTCCGGATAAGCCTTACTCAAGACAAGGAAAGAAAAAGGAACATCACACCATCATCAGATCACAACTAAGATAAAACAAATTTATTTTACTTTGATAGTCAGACAGACATTTTAAATATAATTCCTACCTAAGAGTATGGTCGAATGCCAAAGTTAAATTGTCATTGTCCAAAAATCGAACCATCTCTTTTCTAATCCAAAATTAATTTTTATCCACATAACAAGAAAAATTTATAAAGTTCTCTTGGGTTCTCAGGATCACTGTAGCACTATGTCTTTCGTCACTGACATTTGTGAAACCTGAGACCTAATTTCTCTTTAATTTAACATCAATGTGGATTTAATAAAGTTATTAATCTGTCTAAACATACACATATAATAATCACACATATTAAATATCACGTAATTTATGGTTTGCATGGCATAATTTGAATGTTGAACATGTTAATTAAATGCTCCTAAACATCGAATAATTAATTTACACTATTTACATCGTCATTAACCTCTTATCTGTGAATTACAGAAAATTCAAATTCTCATTGGTCATCATTATCGTCATCATCAAAATTAAATATTTCTCACATTAATTCTCACTTCAAAATTCTACATATCCCTGTCAGAATCCTTAATTCATCACCATTACATCATTTAAATTCTCAACTCAAGTTGCAATTCCTCCAAATTATCTCTCAATTAAATTTATTTAATTCCATATAAATTCATTAATCATCAGCTTCTTTAATTAATTATCACCTTCTAATTCAGTTATTCATCATCATTACAATCGTCTATTAATTTATTTCAATCAGTTTATTTATCCAATCTTTAATTCATCCATTTATTTAATTCATCGATTTATTCCAAAATTTAATTTATCAAATTCTTTAAATTTCAATCATCTGGTTATTTAGATTTTATTATTTCATCTAGTCATTCTGATTTTTATTTCATTAGGTCAGATCGTTAATATGCTTAATTCTCAGATTATTATTTCGTTAATTATTATTTTCAGAAAATCTTGTATTATTAACTTCATTTATTTGTTTAATTTCCTAAAAAATTGTTTAATAAGGTTTATAGAACGTTGTCTTACAGTTTTATTACTTCCAAGTTATATCTCGTATTTAATTTATCATGCCAAAAAGTATTATTGCCTCCACGACATCACGTTGGATCAAACTATCCACAACGACATTACATTTCTTCACTACTTCAAATATCACATTTGAATACAACAATTACTCCACAAAACTCCATAAATATTCAGCACATACAGCATGAATCTCAACAATTGCGCTAGACTGGGTACGACGACCTCATGTCTGCTTCAAAATACATTATCAACGTTGCAACTATCGCATGGCAAATTCCACAAAATGCCTATCACAAACTTCACTTAACCATGTTGCATGATATACAAAAAATATATAACTGGCTTCAAATTATCAACGCACACAATCTCCAATAACTGTAATTACTCTGATCACATCTAGACAACTTCTTAAACAATTGGAAAAAATATTACCTCAGTAATTCAAGATCTGCTTTCAAATAGCATAAATTCTCTTACAATTCTCATAACTCACATCGCAGAAAAACACTAATGTGCTATAATCTCTTATATCAAAATCTGCAATACTGATCTGCCTTAAAATAAATCTTGACCATTAATGATTAATCTTACAAGATTCAATTACTTTAAATCCTTCTCAAAGGTATCAAACACAATTATAAAAATCATCAAAAGCATCAGCTGTAACAGCTGTTAAACTGAAATTACTCTCAAAAGAGTATAGCAACAAAATATTGGATTGGCAAACAAGAATTACTAAATGCAATCCTGTTGACATTTATCGTTACTTTATTTAACAAAATTTCGACTGATATGTGACTAGTAGTTCCTTGTTTGATTCACTTACATCTCGTGTACACTCGGATGATAAAAATGAGTCCCTCAATGGCGAGTAAGTTGTGTAACCACCGTACAGTCGTATAAATACGAAAGACCTCGCCCCGTCGACTTGGATGATAGTTCCCTGAACGATGGGTAAGATGAGTAGCCACCATACAATCGTATAAATACGAAAGACCCCATCTCGTCGTCTATATGAGTGAATGTACCAGATAGGAATCAACAAGTTTCTAGTTGTCATATAAAAGCGATGTTCATTCACTAAAGTGAATAACTTCTTAATATCTCCAAACAATCCAATGGAAAAAATCCCTACTGATGAATAATACACACTCGCTAGTATGCAATGAACTGACGAAGTAATTTCTGATAATCAATTGCAGATCACGAGTTCGAAATACTCGTTACCCCAAAAAAAACTATTCATGAAAAATATCCTAGCTGGAAAAATGTCTAAAAGACCAAACATCTGCTTAATAAAGCCAATCAATGGTGAGAATTTCGTATAATGATGCCTGCCATATCATATGGTCACTCCATATTCTAGCAAATTCGAAGTATATAAATTCAAACCATGTCTTAATAATCGTATCACTCCTATTAGAAAAATATACATGTGTGCCCAGTATTCATGAAAATAATCGCATTAAGTAGTTATGACTCTTACAGTACCTTTCATAATCAGCTGTAATTAAATTTCCAAGATCGTCGATTTTCCCTACATAAAGAATTTCTCGAAAGATCGGCGTGAATATCATTCCATCCATGAAATGACGATTGCCTTCGAAATCCCAAGTGAATCAGCTGGTGGACTCCTCTCGTCAGGAATCGAATTCATCGCTCTGCGGTGCCATCTTGTCTCTATTTGCGTCTACTCGGACATGTTGAACTTCGGATTACCCATAGCGGATATTGTCCAACTCCTTCTCGAAAAAGTTCATGGAAACAGCGGACCCCCTACTCCTCTTCTAAGTTACGCCACTGTTCCGTTAAATGTTCAGTTTGAGTATTGCAAGTTCAATCTCAAATGACTACTATGTCTCACTTTCGTAAAATGAAATTTTACTTGAGAGTGTTCAAGTTTACGAAACACCCTGTAGTTGTCTGTATTAGGTAATTCATGAAACTGCATAAGAAATAAATCTTATTAATGCACGATCTAATGTTCATCAGTGCCTATGCTAGCAACATTTCGTTTACTTGAAATAGTTAAAGTAGCTTCGAATGCGTTATAGAAAAGCATAGTCATGAAGTTATTCATAAAAGCTATGTTCAAACTGCGTTGAAATGAAGCTTGTAATAAAGTCTCCAACTACTTGCAGTGCGGTTCTGACATATCCCGGCCGTCTGCGATTGCTTCCTCGGCCAGCCCGCCTGGATCAATGACCCGCCTGGCCTTCGCTGCTCGGCGATGCAGGAACTGTCACTTACACTTTGCCGTGACAGTTTCTGTATGTTACGTGACCTTCACTGTGCGTCTCGCTTGCGCTATAGAGCTGCTCCTACCTGCTCGTCTGACTGAGTTCAACTGAATCTGCTGACACTGTCTTCATTCTTATGTGCTTGGCGCAGGCACGTGGTGTAGTCCCCCACCACAGTGCTCTTGCGTCACGATCATAGTCTCGAACCCAGATCATCTCGGCTATTCCGTTATAAAATAACTTAAGGGTTATCTGTCTTCTATAAAATTATTTCGACATACAATGCATGTTATATATCCTCTTCTAAGATGTTTAATTGCTATAATTCCATATATATCTCAATAAAGCTTCACATCTCTATCCATAATTCTATCTTCTTACAGACGTCAATGCCTCCTTGATTCTAGACCTCCTAAGTCATCTGGACATTCTTCTTGACGCGATCGATGCGCTATCTTTTCCTAATTCTTTCCAAAACCTCAACTACAGCTTAATGTCTGCTTGCGTAGCCGATAGCCTAAACTAGGTATCGGGTTCATCTCTCCCGTACATCTCCTTTTTTTAAAATCAGGATTGAGAAAAAAAATTACACTCTCAGGCATTCTATATATTTTACATGTACACGATAGCTCTACAAATTCCTTTACTCAGCATGATGGTATTTCCTGATGCTAGCTGCATTAAAAGTTCCTACAACTTCATCAGTATCCATTCTGACAATCTTGTAGCTATTATTCTGGTATGTTTGTTCAATACGGAACGGTCCAGCGTACAATGGAGCAAATTTATGGTAGATCTTTAGCTGAAGGTTCGAAGTGACTGGCTTCCTAATCAGCACCTCATCATTTTCTTGAAATGGCTCGTGGAACCTCCTTCCTGCCTGTCTCCTGGCTCTCTTCTCCGCCTGTCTTCTGAGCCTCTCTCCTGCCATCTCGACTCTTCTTTCTTGTGTGGGTTGAGGATCTACTGGTGCCCTCACGACTCGGTCCCATGGTCTATCCGGTTTCAATCCATGATGCAGCATGGACGGAATCTGTCCTGTGCTTTCATGTACTGTGGAATTCAAGCATTGGCTAATGATGGGTATCACTTCCATCCATCTATGGTGTTGCCTTGACACATATAAGCGACACAGCTTACTTATCTCCGGCATAATTCTTTCGGCGGGATTTCCCTCTGGATACCGTACAGAATTAAACACATGCCTTATTCCTAAACGTTCCATAGCAGTAGAAAATTCCATACTAGTAAATTGCGATCCATGGTCACTTAACAAAACTTCAGGTTTCCCCATGCTCGGAATAACTGTTTTCTCAATTCTGTTTATCACGTACTTGGATGTAGCTTTCTGTATAGGGCATAGAGATACGTATTTCGAAAATACGTCAACTGTTACCAAAACGAACTGATTGCCTTTCGTCGAACGAGGAATCGGACCGAAAATGTCCGTCGCGAAAAGTTTTCTTGGCTTGCTGGGTAATATTGATCTAGGAACTTCTTTCATTAACTTAGATGAGTATTTACTTCGCTGACAACTGTCACAGGTCTTTATGACGTCGCGAATCGTTTGTCCCATTTGTCTCCAAACGAAAGTTTCTTGAGCGAGAGCCAAAGTCTTGTCTACACCTACATGAGCTGCAGTTCGGTGTATCATCCAAATAACTGGTTTGACAAGCTTGGGTGGGATCACTACTCTAAGTTTAGTATGATCCTGGTCGATATATTGGCATATAACACCTCCCATAATATGATATTTTCTAGCCTCTATCTCAGTTCTTTGAAAATCCGGATCAGCGTTATCCATTCTGCGTGTCAAAAAACGGTAAATTCTTCGCAAAGGTGCATATCTCTTCTGAGTTTGCGCTAACAACTTCAACTTTTCTAGAGTACCATTATCCTCTTGAATAAAATTTATATGGTTGACAAATACTTCCTCACAAGGGTTTCTGCTCAACACATCTGCTAACAGATTTAACTTCCCAGGTCTATGTACAACAGTTGGGTTAAATTGCTGTAAGAACAGAGCCCATCTGGTGATGCGGTCACTCGCTAAGTCTGTCTTCATAATAAACTGGAGGGCTTTATGATCTGTGATCACTGTTATGTCATGTCCAAACAACACCTTCTTCCATGTTTTAAGAGCATGAACCACTGCTAATGCCTCTAACTCAGTTGCATAGTAATTCTTCTCACAATTCCTAAGCTTGCGACTGGTGAAAGCTAAATACCTATGTTTCTTGTCATCATCCAACTGATATAGGATTCCACTAATACCTATTTTGGATGCGTCTGTCTCTACAAAAAATCTTCTTGTAAAATCAGGATACTCAAGCTTGATATTCTGGATCAGCATTTTCTTGGCCGCTAAAAACGCTTGATTGCATCTATCGTCCCATTTCCATCGATTTCCCTTCCTTAATAAATCCTGCAGAGGTGCCATCGTCTCAGTATATTCAGGACAATGTGTTGAAAAGAACTGACACATGCCTAAAAACTGCCGTACCTCTTTAATCTTTCGTGGTGTTGGAGACTCTGAAATTGCCATGATCTTCTTTGGATTGGGCCTATAACCATCTCCATCGATTCTATGTCGAAGAAATTCAATTTCTTCATGAAAGAACTGACATTTATTGAAATTCACCTTGAAGTTCGTTCTCCTAAGATCTTCAAAAAGCATTTGAAGGTGCCTGATATGTTCTTCCGCTGTCTCAGACGCTATAATCAGGTCATCAATATAGCTTACCACATGCTCCTTAACTGCATCTGACAAATTTTCATCTAGTGCTCGGATCATCACCGGACCACTGTTTTTCACTCCAAAAGGTAACCTATTGAATACATATGTTTTATGGTCAAACAAGAACCCTGTGTATTGTTTGCAGTCTTCTGCTAGCTCAACATGATAATAAGAACTAGTCAGATCGATTGTCGAGAAGAAACTCTTTCCTCTGAATCTGCGTAACAATTCACGAATAACAGGTGGTCTGTCATGTTCAGGAAGAACTCTTTCATTAAGGGCTCTAGCATCTAGACATATCCTCAGCTTACCATTAGGTTTCTTGACAACAGCTAAAGGATTCAAATAAGCAGTTGGCATTTTCTTAATTATTCCATCTTTCTCCATGTCGCTTATCATTATGCTAACTTCCTCCTTCCATTTATCCGGAATGGGATATAAATTTTTATGGTATGGTTTGTCATCCATCAACTTGATGCTATAAGTAAAATTTTCTATGAGACCTGGTTTGTCATTGAATATGTCCTCATATTCTGAAATTACTTGATCAAACTGCCCCTTAATTTCTGGATTAATTTTACTTGTCATGCCAATTTTATCTTCTATAGACCTTTCAACGCTGCATACAATCTCATCCAATATATCCTCTCTAAAGAATGTCATCTCCGATTCCTGATTTTCCATGACCCCTTCTTGAAAGTACATGCGCCTACTCTGCATATCTATGATCAGGCCACTCTCACTTAAGAAATCCACTCCTAGGATCATGTCAAAATGTAGTTGACCCACTACTAGGAACATCTGTTCAAAACTTCTGGTTCCAATCCCAACATCTAAAAGTACCTGACTTTTACATTTCATACTCCTGTCTGGGATCACCCCTTGAATTTTGCTAACAACAGTTGGTAACATTGTAATTCCTCCTAATAATTTCAATTCATCCAGGCAACCTATGGATATCAAGCTCACCATAGCCCCTGTGTCTACAAGTGTCTTTATTTCTTTTCCCATGACTTCCACACTAATAACTGGCAATTCATGTCTATTTTCCCGGTGTACGATGTCTTCCTCCTCGATTTAATCCTCGTCCTTGACCTGATACGTTTCCACGATGACGATCGATTCCCAATGATTTGCCTTTTTCTCTAGAGTTAATTTGACGTTTTTTTTTCCTTCGCCACTCGTGCTCGCTCGATTGACATCTCTCACTGTCTCCTCGAGTGGTGCACTAGGCTGCCTATCTTCTTGCCTCGACCTCTCATGTCCACGATTATCCCGTCTGTCGTTAGGATCGTTTCTTCGGCCATCCTGCCTGTCGTTCCCATTATACTGTTGACCTTGGCTCCAGTTATTTCTGCCCCGATATCTATTGTTATATCGATTCCTGTCTTGATATCTGGAATTCTGGTTATAATTCCTATATCGGCTATCTCTCGCTTCTTGATCGTATGGCCTCTCATATGGTCCTCTATATCGATCATTTCCTCGAGCGTTACGGATGTTTCCTCGATTCCCTTCGTTCCGTCGGTTTTCCCAGGAATCCCTTCTGTCCGTTTGAGCTGCATTGTCTACGACTACCGCATTCACTTCTTGCGTGTTTCTGTTGTCGTTTCTGTTACTTCTAGGCGTAACCTGTGCGCTTGTATAGTCCAATCGCCGTAAAATGTCGTCATAGTGCTCCAGTGTATTGGCTCCCGACGCTATTAGTGATCGCTGTACCTCAATCGGTAACTGTCTCGCTATAGCTTGCAAAAGCTCTTCTTCTGGCAATGGAGGAATAAGGAACTGTAATTTAGCCAGCTGTGACGTGAAATAGTTGGCATAATGCGTCGGATGTGACGTAGAATAGCGCTTTGAGTACATCTCCGCTCTTACGTTAAGTTGATCCTCGGCACTCCAAAATCTCCTCAAGAAAGCCATGGCAAATTGCTCCATGTTCGCAAAATTGCTTCTGAACGCTCTAAACCAGGTAAGCGCAGATCCATCTAAGGCGCGTTCGACTATCCTTAGCTCTCTTTCTTTGGCTACCCTATGTTCCGCCATGTAGTCTCGAATATCTCGCAGAAATTCGACTGGTGTGACTCCTGTATTTCCCGAAAACTTTCTCGGCTTGTCATCCAGGTTCCTAATAATGGTGACTGGACCTGAGTATCGTTCGCTTGGACCCAACGTACTCCTATTCGAACTTGGATTATCCTGAGGGGTTGAACTAGCCCTTTCGAATGTCACATTCGGTTGCATTTGACGGTCTTCTCCCATGCTCGCTTCTTGATTAGTCATACTGCGGTCTATCGCTATTTGATTTATCAATGTTTCCCCTGATGTTACATTATGACTGGTGAAACTGTTAAACATGGATTCCAGTTTAGTTATCCTGTCTTCTGCTAATTTCTTGACCTGCGTCTTCAATTCATCTAACGATGTAACATCCTGCGTTTTGTTACACTCGTCTAAGTCGTTTCTTAACTTGTCAATTTCTCCTTCGCACGTGTTCTTTACTGACGCGACTTGTTCTTTTAACAGATCAACATCTGTTCTAAATAGAGTTGAATCTATCTTCATCGCTTCCTTGTTTTCCGTAAACCTCGCTTCTAAGTTTGCCATACCTGCGATTAATTTTTCATCTAACCCTTCACGTTTCTCTTTTGCTTCGGCATCGACCTCACTATACCGTTCTTCCACGATTGCACCGACTCTATTTTTGAATAAAGCTAAGTTTTCATTAACCTTTTGCTCTATATCGTCGTCTATCTTCCTAATATCTTTCTGCAATTGATTTTCTAATGATTTTAAATTAGAATTGACCTCTCCTAAGACTTCCTCTTTAATAGTCCCAATTACTGTCTTTAAATCTTTAATCTCGTTACCTAGATTCGTTTCTAGACCTTTAATCTTAGTCTCGAAAGATACTTCGGTAGACCAATCTTGAATTTTGCCTACATCTGCCACTAAACCATCGATGTCGAATCTCAACTTCGATACATCTGATTTAATGTCTTTCTGTATGGACATAACGTCAGTTCTTAAAGTAAAAATATTTTCTTCTCTACTTTCTAATTCAATAATATTTTTTCTTAATATTTGAACATTTTCCTCTCCTTTCATGTTTACTGCAATTATGTCTAATTGTAAAGTCTTCAGCATCTCATTATTCTTTAAAGTTAAACTATTCTCTAATCTAGTTAACTTATTTTCTAATTCAGTGTTAGTTTCTTCACTACGAGACTGTAATTTCTCTTCCAATGATTTAAAGTTATCTTTCAAGTTAGCTTCACTAGCTTTTAAATGACTTTCAGTATTTGACTGTAACCTAGTCTCTAATGATTTTAAATTATCTTCATTGGTTGACTGCAATAATTTTACATTAGCTTCGTTACTAATCTGTAATGATTTTAAATTTTCTTCAGTACTAGTCTGCAATAATTTTAAATTTTCTTCAGTACTAGTCTGTAGCCTAGTCTCTAATGACTTTAAACTGTCGTTCAGATTGCCTTCGTTACTAGCCTGTAATGACTTTACATTCTCTTTACATTTAGCTTCTAATCTAGCTTCTGAATTATTAATTTGTTCTTTAACTTCCGTTTCCATCTTAGAAATAGTTTCTGCAATACCAGACATACCCGTCTGTAACTCTCCTAACACCTTCGCTAAATCTTCCGGCAACATAATTATATTTTCAATATAGGTTTTATATAGAGACGTTAGACAACAACACATCACAATGTCTCAATTCCTGCATTCACTTGGGTATAGGAAAAAATGTCTTATAACTAACATGATATTACTAATACGATTAACATGAACACTGGATTGGGCACACAAGTACATTGTCTGACTAAGTTTAATAAATTTTGTAACACACTTAAATGAACTTGAGATCAATCTCTCAGTAATCTAAATCTGATGTGATTCCATAGAATAAACAAAATCGAAAAGCCCCACTAGTTGGATAAAGCCAATTCTCCCTCTCTCTCTGTACCCGTTCGTCCTGGGAATGCGATGACCCATCTGCTATAACATCGCATTCCTGGAGTTCCGGGACAGAGCGGAGTTAAATGAACCTCTAGTCAAATAAGGAATGTGTCGGAAATTCAGCTGAGTTCTCGAAAAAGCAGTGGGTATCACGAGACAAAGTATCTCTAGGGTCGTTACGGGCTTAAGTTTAATAAAAATAATGCAAATATAAATGGGCGCCATCAACTGAATTCCTAGCAAACCACTTCCTTTCCGGATAAGCCTTACTCAAGACAAGGAAAGAAAAAGGAACATCACACCATCATCAGATCACAACTAAGATAAAACAAATTTATTTTACTTTGATAGTCAGACAGACATTTTAAATATAATTCCTACCTAAGAGTATGGTCGAATGCAAAAGTTAAATTGTCATTGTCCAAAAATCGAACCATCCCTTTTCTAATCCAAAATTAATTTTTATCCACATAACAAGAAAAATTTATAAAGTTCTCTTGGGTTCTCAGGATCACTGTAGCACTATGTCTTTCGTCACTGACATTTGTGAAACCTGAGACCTAATTTCTCTTTAATTTAACATCAATGTGGATTTAATAAAGTTATTAATCTGTCTAAACATACACATATAATAATCACACATATTAAATATCACGTAATTTATGGTTTGCATGGCATAATTTGAATGTTGAACATGTTAATTAAATGCTCCTAAACATAGAATAATTAATTTACACTATTTACATCGTCATTAACCTCTTATCTGTGAATTACAGAAAATTCAAATTCTCATTGGTCATCATTATCGTCATCATCAAAATTAAATATTTCTCACATTAATTCTCACTTCAAAATTCTACATATCCCTGTCAGAATCCTTAATTCATCACCATTACATCATTTAAATTCTCAACTCAAGTTGCAATTCCTCCAAATTATCTCTCAATTAAATTTATTTAATTCCATATAAATTCATTAATCATCAGCTTCTTTAATTAATTATCACCTTCTAATTCAGTTATTCATCATCATTACAATCGTCTATTAATTTATTTCAATCAGTTTATTTATCCAATCTTTAATTCATCCATTTATTTAATTCATCGATTTATTCCAAAATTTAATTTATCAAATTCTTTAAATTTCAATCATCTGGTTATTTAGATTTTATTATTTCATCTAGTCATTCTGATTTTTATTTCATTAGGTCAGATCGTTAATATGCTTAATTCTCAGATTATTATTTCGTTAATTATTATTTTCAGAAAATCTTGTATTATTAACTTCATTTATTTGTTTAATTTCCTAACAAATTGTTTAATAAGGTTTATAGAACGTTGTCTTACAGTTTTATTACTTCCAAGTTATATCTCGTATTTAATTTATCATGCCAAAAAGTATTATTGCCTCCACGACATCACGTTGGATCAAACTATCCACAACGACATTACATTTCTTCACTACTTCAAATATCACATTTGAATACAACAATTACTCCACAAAACTCCATAAATATTCAGCACATACAGCATGAATCTCAACAATTGCGCTAGACTGGGTACGACGACCTCATGTCTGCTTCAAAATACATTATCAACGTTGCAACTATCGCATGGCAAATTCCACAAAATGCCTATCACAAACTTCACTTAACCATGTTGCATGATATACAAAAAATATATAACTGGCTTCAAATTATCAACGCACACAATCTCCAATAACTGTAATTACTCTGATCACATCTAGACAACTTCTTAAACAATTGGAAAAAATATTACCTCAGTAATTCAAGATCTGCTTTCAAATAGCATAAATTCTCTTACAATTCTCATAACTCACATCGCAGAAAAACACTAATGTGCTATAATCTCTTATATCAAAATCTGCAATACTGATCTGCCTTAAAATAAATCTTGACCAATAATGATTAATCTTACAAGATTCAATTACTTTAAATCCTTCTCAAAGGTATCAAACACAATTATAAAAATCATCAAAAGCATCAGCTGTAACAGCTGTTAAACTGAAATTACTCTCAAAAGAGTATAGCAACAAAATATTGGATTGGCAAACAAGAATTACTAAATGCAATCCTGTTGACATTTATCGTTACTTTATTTAACAAAATTTCGACTGATATGTGACTAGTAGTTCCTTGTTTGATTCACTTACATCTCGTGTACACTCGGATGATAAAAATGAGTCCCTCAATGGCGAGTAAGATGTGTAACCACCGTACAGTCGTATAAATACGAAAGACCTCGCCCCGTCGACTTGGATGATAGTTCCCTGAACGATGGGTAAGATGAGTAGCCACCATACAATCGTATAAATACGAAAGACCCCATCTCGTCGTCTATATGAGTGAATGTACCAGATAGGAATCAACAAGTTTCTAGTTGTCATATAAAAACGATGTTCATTCACTAAAGTGAATAACTTCTTAATATCTCCAAACAATCCAATGGAAAAAATCCCTACTGATGAATAATACACACTCGCTAGTATGCAATGAACTGACGAAGTAATTTCTGATAATCAATTGCAGATCACGAGTTCGAAATACTCGTTACCCAAAAAAAAAACTATTCATGAAAAATATCCTAGCTGGAAAAATGTCTAAAAGACCAAACATCTGCTTAATAAAGCCAATCAATGGTGAGAATTTCGTATAATGATGCCTGCCATATCATATGGTCACTCCATATTCTAGCAAATTCGAAGTATATAAATTCAAACCATGTCTTAATAATCGTATCACTCCTATTAGAAAAATATGCATGTGTGCCCAGTATTCATGAAAATAATCGCATTAGGTTGTTATGACTATTACAGTACCTTTCATAATCAGCTGTAATTAAATTTCCAAGATCGTCGATTTTCCCTACATAAAGAATTTCTCGAAAGATCGGCGTGAATATCATTCCATCCATGAAATGACGATTGCCTTCGAAATCCCAAGTGAATCAGCTGGTGGACTCCTCTCGTCAGGAATCGAATCCATCGCTCTGCGGTGCCATCTTGTCTCTATTTGCGTCTACTCGGACATGTTGAACTTCGGATGACCCATAGCGGATATTGTCCAACTCCTTCTCGAAAAAGTTCATGGAAACAGCGGACCCCCTACTCCTCTTCTAAGTTACGCCACTGTTCCGTTAAATGTTCAGTTTGAGTATTGCAAGTTCAATCTCAAATGACTACTATGTCTCACTTTCGTAAAATGAAATTTTACTTGAGAGTGTTCAAGTTTACGAAACACCCTGTAGTTGTCTGTATTAGGTAATTCATGAAACTGCATAAGAAATAAATCTTATTAATGCACGATCTAATGTTCATCAGTGCCTATGCTAGCAACATTTCGTTTACTTGAAATAGTTAAAGTAGCTTCGAATGCGTTATAGAAAAGCATAGTCATGAAGTTATTCATAAAAGCTATGTTCAAACTGCGTTGAAATGAAGCTTGTAATAAAGTCTCCAACTACTTGCAGTGCGGTTCTGACATATCCCGGCCGTCTGCGATTGCTTCCTCGGCCAGCCCGCCTGGATCAATGACCCGCCTGGCCTTCGCTGCTCGGCGATGCAGGAACTGTCGCTTACACTTTGCCGTGACAGTTTCTGTATGTTACGTGACCTTCACTGTGCGTCTCGCTTGCGCTATAGAGCTGCTCCTACCTGCTCGTCTGACTGAGCTCAACTGAATCTGCTGACACTGTCTTCATTCTTATGTGCTTGGCGCAGGCACGTGGTGTAGTCCCCCACCACAGTGCTCTTGCGTCACGAATCTAGTCTCGAACCCAGATCATCTCGGCTATTCCGTTATAAAATACCTTAAGGGTTATCTGTCTTCTATAAAATTATTTCCACATACAATGCATGTTATATATCCTCTTCTAAGATGTTTAATTGCTATAATTCCATATATATCTCAATAAAGCTTCACATCTCTATCCATAATTCTATCTTCTTACAGGCGTCAATGCCTCCTTGATTCTAGACCTCCTACGTCATCTGGACATTCTTCTTGACGCGATCGGTGCGCTATCTTTTCCTAATTCTTTCCAAAACCTCAACTACAGCTTAATGTCTGCTTGCGTAGCCGATAGCCTAAACTAGGTATCGGGTACAATATACACTACATCGAAAAACCATTAGACATGTGTCAGCTTATTTTTAATGATTAGTATATGTGCCAAGTATCACTTCCCCAAAGAAACAACTCATGAGCTATCGTTATTCAATGAAATGCACGTTTACCCCCTTAACACCTCTTTTAAACCATAATAAACAAAAATCATTCCTTAGTTGACGTTTTCGACATACAGCGAACATATTCCCAAAATTTCATGTTTCCAACTTTAATAGTTTTCGCTGGGCGTGATGAGTGAGTGAGTCAGACAGGACATTTTCTTTCAATTATTTTTACCAGAATTTCACCCCTCCCCATGGGCCCCTTAAATTGGATTGATGAAAGAACGCTTAAACACCTATTAACTTATTTTTAAGCTGTCTTTTTCCCCTGAGTTTGATGAGTGAGTGAGTTAGTCAGTCAGTTAGGACACTTTCTCTCCTTTTTTTCCCCAGAATTTCACCCCACCCCATTGGCCCCTTAAATTAATTTATGAAAAAACAGTCGAATACCGATTTACTTACTTTTTAAATTGATTTTTTTTTCGCTGAGTTTCAAATTTCTCGCCTTTGTCGTTTAAGAGGTAGGCCTACACGCTCCGTTAGGAATCCTTCAACCCCCACCCCCACTTTTCACCCCTTTCACCTCATAATAATACACCACATCGAAAAACCCTTAGACACATGTCTGCTTATTAGCCTATTTTCAATTTTGAAAAAAATAGGCTTATGAGATCACCTTTTGTCCGTGTGTGTGTGCGTGTGTGTGTGTGTGTGTGTGTGTGTGTGTGTGTGATTCGTGTGTGTGTCCCCCCCTAATAAAATCGAAACGGCTGGAGCGATTTCAATGAAACTCGGGAAGTTCATAGCACTATTCCCGGCGACCTCGACCGTGCCCTTCAAATTTTGTTACGTCTCTCCAATCCAACATGGCGGCTGTGCGAAATATTTCACTAGCATTCAATATCTCCGAAACTATTACCGATATCGCCCTGAAATTATGTACAGTGATAAAGGGCACTACTAGAAGTTCACCTATGAGACCTTCAAAAACCTGGTGACTACAAAACCAACATGGCGGCCAAGCGAAGTTGAGATATTTAAATAGACTTTTCTCGCGATTTAACTATCTAAATGTAATGAAACTTGGTACAGCAAATGTTTATACACATTGTAATGCACTGGAGTCTAATTTACTTCAATTGTTTACATAACGTAAAAATGGCGGCTGTGCGAAATATTTCACTGACATTCTATATCTCCGAAACTATTACAGATATCACCCTGCAATTTTGTACGGTGATAAAGGGTACTGATACAGGTATGCATATGTATATTTCATAAACCTGTAAAGTACGAAACGAACATGGCGACCAAGCGAATTTAAAATATTTTAATAGACTTTTCTCGTGATTTAACTCTCTGAGCGCAGTGAAATGTGGTACAGTAATTGATTTTGCAGATTGTAATGCACTGCCATCTAGTTTAATTCAATTGCTTACATAACCTCAAGATGGCGGCTGTGCGAAATTTTAAAATTAAGTTTTAATTTCTTGTGTCGTAATCATGCGATCGAAGTGAAAGTTTGAATAATGAACCTAGGCAATAATTGTCCTTGAATGGTACATAACTCTATGGCCTATACACATAACACTCCTAAATGGTGAGCTCCCGAAATATTTAGACGGTTCTCAATATCTATGAATCTTTTACAGCAACCAAACTGAATTTTTTAATGTTCATAGAGACTATGAACATATGTTCACCTATAGGACTTTCAGGAACCTGGTGAGCACAAATCCAACATGGCGGCGACGCGAAGTATACATATTTAAATGGACGTTTCTCGCGAATTATCTATCCGAGTGCCGTGAAACGTTGCACGTTAAATGCTTATACAAATGTTGATCCACTGGCATCTAATTTATTTCAATGGTTTGCATTATCACAAGATGGCTGCTGTGCGTAATTTCAAAATCTCGTTTTTACTTCTTGTTGTCTAATTATGCAATTGAAGTTTGAATACAACACGTACACAATAATCTTAATGTAATAGTACAAAAATAAAAATCCAACCTGGCGACCATCTGAAATATTTTGACGGTTCTCAATATCTACGAATCTGTTACAGCATTTAAACTGAAATTTTGTATGTTGATTGTGGCAGTTAACATAAGTAGGATATATGAAAATAGGCTGTATAGTTCTTCACGGAACTACTTGTTTTTAATGATTAGTTTATATGCCGAGTATCACATCCACAAATGAAACCACTTGTGAGATATTGTTATTCAATGAAATGCAGGTTTAACCCCCTTAAGACCCCTTTAGAACCTGAATATCCAAAAAATATTCCTTAGTGTACGGTTTTGACATACAACGAACATATCCCCGAAATGTCATGTTTCCAACTTCAATATTTTTGGCTGGGCGATGATGAGTGAATGAGTCAGGACATTTTCTTTCAATTTTTTTTCTTCAGAATTTCACCCCTCCCGATGAACACCTTCAATTTGATTGAAAAAAAAACTGTCGAAAAGCTATTTACTTACTTTAAAGCAGTTTTTCCCCCTGAGTTTGATGAGTGAGTCAGTCAGTTAGGACACTTTCTTTCCTGTTCCCCCCCCCCCAGAATTTCACCCCTCCCCATGGGCCCCATAAATTGGATTTATGAAAAAACGGTCAAACATATATTTACTTATTTATTATGCTGATTTTTTTCCCGCTGAGTTTCAAACTCCTTGCCTATGTCGTTTAAGAGATACACGCTCCGTTAGGAATCTTACAATCCCCACTTTTCACCCCTTTCACATCATATACACATCGAAAGACCCTCAGACACGTGTCTTGTTACTTTTTAATGATGAGTTTATATGCCGTGTATCACATCCCCCAATGAAACCATTCGGGAGATATTGTTATTCAATGAAATGCAGGTTTAACCCCCTTAAGACCCCTTTAGAACCTGAATATCCAATAATCCTCCCTTAGTAGACGGTTTTGACATACAATGAACATATCCCCAAACTGTCATGTTTCTAACTTCAATAATTTTGGCTGGGCGATGATTAGTGAATGAGTCAGGACATTTTCTTTCAATTTTCTTTTTTCAGAATTTCACCCCTCCCCATAAACCCCTTAAATTTGATTTATGAAAAAAAACCTGTCGAACAGCTATTTACTTACTTTAAAGCAGTTTTCCCCCTGAGTTTGATGAGTGAGTGAGTCAGTCAGTCAATCAGTTAGAACACTTTCTTTCCTGTCCCCCCCCCCCCCCGAATTTCATTTCTCCCCATGGGCCCCTTAAATTGGATTTATGAAAAAAAAAACGGTCAACACATATTTCTTTCTTTTTTATGTTATTTTTTTTTTCGCTGAGTTTCAAACTCCTCGCCTATGTCGTTTAAGAGATACACGCTCTGTTAGGAATCTTTCAATCCCCACTTTTCACCCCTTTCACCTCATAATATACACACATCGAAAAACCCTCCGACACGTGTCTTCTTATTTTTAATGATGAGTTTATATGCCGAGTATCACATCCCCCAATGAAACCAATCGGGAGATATTGCTATTCAATGAAATGCAGGTCTACCCCCTTAACACCCCTTTAGAAGCTGAATATCCAAAAATCCTCTCTTAGTGGGCATTTGCGGCCCTTTAGGAAGCTGCATACCAGATTTCATTCCAATCCGTTCGGTGGTTTCTGAGATTTCGTGATGAATAAATGAGTGAGTGAGTGAGTGAGTGAGTGGTATTTGACAAATATATAGTAGAAAGAAGATAGTGTCAAGTCTTTGTTATGCTAAACTCGGTTGACAGTGCTGTGTGAGTAGTTGAGTAACTAACGGGATTTCAAGTAAAGATGCTCATTTTCTATACCGGTAGTGCAGAGCACAATTGACATTTAGTCGGCCGTGTCTCGACTTGAGCTATGTTGCCATGGAAACTCTCTGCCTTGCCATTCCTTCATGAGTATATTTTATGATTTGATTAGCCTGTGCTTGGGTGCAAAAGGGCCGAAATCAGAAGAATGAGAAAGACTATCGAAAATTCATGTAGCCAGTGGTTCCTTCTGGGTCCTAAACTATGTGTATGCAAAATATGGTTGAGATTGGTGGAACGGTGTAGATTTGTATACGGAACCAACCCACATACATACATACATACATACAGACTTTCACTTTTATATATTAGATAGAAGCGTAGCCTATGTTCTCGCAGGACAAATTAGTTAGTTTCTTCCCACTTTCATCAACTTACAAAGGTCTGCGCAACCATTGTTTCCTTGATGTTTTATATGATTTTGATTCAATGTTTAGGTACATATTGCAACAATTATAAGGTTATCGTTGCTGCATTTATAAAATCTAACGTTTTTTGTTAAGTTATAATTATCAGTGTTTGAGGTGAAAGTTTCATGATTGATTTCCGTATTTCATGAATGGTTTTTAGTCATAATTGCAATCTTTTCTTATTTAATTTTTCCTGTTCCAATAGGGGAGACGCTGCTTATTCGGCAGTACTTGAAATATATTTTTTCTATATTAGGCTATGAGAATATTCACTTTACAATAGAAATTTTATCATACGATGGCCTTATGAACTATGATAGGCCTACATGTTTCGGCTCATTTTGAGCCTTTTTCAGTCAATAGCACAAATGACGTTCTCACAAATCAGTCTAGGGTTGATCAGTGTGACCTCTCAATAAAATGTGTTAATAAAATTCATATAAGATTTTTACATCGTCATTGCAATTAAAACATTGGAAATAAAATGCTTAAAAAATTAAAAACTGTATAAAATTCAAGTCGTGAACTCATCGTCGTTGAAATCATCAGTTCCATATAAATAATAATAGTTTTAATGCAGCCAATGGCCATTGAAAAAGTAAAAAATACAATGCAGGTACTGTCAGTCGCTACAAAATTGCGTCAGGGAAGTTAATCTTCTTTTACAATATGCCGCATGATATCGGTCACAGGGCTCGCTACACAATTCGCATATGCATGTAGCTGCATTTGGAGTGTGAAAGTCTTTTCTTCCGCAACACCTGAAATTAAATCCATGGACTGCGAAACGCGTCACAGTGTGTCGTAAATCGTAGTCTGCTCTCTTCCAATCAGACGATAACATCGCTTCTGTCCCACAGAGGTCCAACCATATTTCTTTCTTTTTTGATTGAAATTCCGCAAGAAGTTCCTGATAGGCAGCGCTAGATGGAAGCTGCATTTGTAGTGTGATTTGCTCAATACAGAATGGCTCTGCAGACAGCTCATACATTAGCCGGGACGGAGTAAATTTCGATACACACAATGCTTTCTTTAGGAAGATAGACTTTACTTGCTCTATTTCCTTTAAGTTGGTTTTGGTCAGATGAGGCCAGATCAGTTCCAGACCGTAGGTTAAAATAGGCGTCAGTGTGGAAACAAAGAGCTTCATAGCAGTAACTAAAGATAGTTTACGCAAATGCTGTATGTTGTTCATAGCTATTAGTGCAGCAGTCGCTCTGTTTCTCACATGCATTGTGAAAGAAGTTCCTGTCGTCTGGAAAATTAACCCTAAATAGTTAAAATTCTTGACGGTTGTTATCGGTAAATCTCCAGGTCTGTAATAAATCTTATCTCTATTCGAAATCATTCCTCCCTTACGGAAGACCATGTGGGCTGTTTTATTCTCGTTGATCTGTAATTTGTTCCTCTCGGCCCAGAGAAGCAGACGATCCATACATTCCTGCAGAACTTCCAAACTCTTTGCTCCAATTTCTACATCATCTGCGTATATATAAAGAGATATCTTCTCTTCCAAAGACTCGAGGATACCCGTGATGTCAGCAGTTGAGAGAATGAACAGCAGTGGACTGATTGGGTCACCCTGTAGGACACCATTTATCTGTTCAATAGGCTTTGAGAACTGAAGGCCTTCGGAGATAAACACGGTATTGTGATGTAGAATGTTGGTTATTATCAGTGTCAGATAATCAGATTCACCGAGCATAGTCTGAAGTTTCTCAACTATGACCTGTCGACTTAACAGTTCCATATAAGGGACCCCATTGAACAGACGTCTTGTGTAAAAATTGCGTGTTTGTTATCCTGGTAGAGATGAAAGTACGGATAAAGTGGATATTCTTATAATATATCATAATCAATCCGGGACAATTTAGAATTACGACTTAAGTCATAGATATTCATATATTTTTTCTGCAGAGATACGAGACGAGGGAGAAACGAGTTCATCTCTCAAGTTGTGTTGAGTCAACTACAGTAGTACATTAATTTTTCTTGGCTATACATTTCGAAACGACAAGTGGTAAAATCGTGAAAACCTGTGTTGTAATTTGTTTGGAACATATTTATAAAATGTGGTGTATTTCGGTGATAGTGTAGTATTTAGCCCTATAAAGAAAACTATAAATATACTAAATTCAACCCACGCAAGATGAAATGTTAAGAACTGTAATTATGTCACAAATATGTAGTGTATGGTATTTTTGGAAACCCTTTCCGTCAACAGGCTATGTCATATTAATGATCAATCTATTACCTTATTTTCAAAATTCTCAAGTTATAGTTTAATATTTTAGTTATATAATTAATTTTTTAGTTATTATAAATTGTTTAATATCCAATTTGCTGAAGAAGGTCTCAAAGAAGACCGAAACATGTACGAATTTTGAATCCAGTACATATTGACTAAGGAGTTATTTATGATGATGATGATGATGATGAAATTGTTGTTTTAAGGGGCCTAACTTCTAGGTTATCAGCCCCTAATGGTTTGGGTGATCATGAAAAATGAAAATGTGCATATAATTAAATCTAACTACAAACTTACAACAAAAAATAACTACAGCTTACACACTAGAAGAAGAAAATGAAAATAAGAGAAGAGTAAGGGGAAATAAATGCCCTCAACCCTCGGAGAACGAGGATTGAGGGACTTAGCAAGGAGATCCATGAATGGCAGATAGGAAAGGGAAGGAGGTGAGGGCCCGTCCCAAGGGGAAAAACCTGACTCAGCTCAGGAACCCCTCGGGGTCGGCAACTCCCAAGCTCACCAGCTGTGAGCCGTTGAGGGTGTAGCACTATCCAGGGAGCACCAGAAGTGATGGGGCTACACACACCATGCCTCCTTGAGGGCTTTGAGCAGAAGGTAGGAGATACCTGAAAGAAAAACAAGATTTCTGACCCCTCGAAGAATGAGGGATCAGGAAAGACGTGAGAAGGGCCAATTACGGTGGGAAAGGAAGAGACAAGAGACTCCCTAGGCCTTTGTTACCCTAATACCGTCGGGATCGGAAGAGAACAAGAGTTTACCAAGAGAGGTCGACAGGAAAGACGCCAGAGAGGAGCCCGGCACAAGTAAGTGGAAGCAATTCCAGACTCAGCTGGGGTCCCGTGGTCGCCAACTCACGTCCAACTTGATGTGGGCCCCTGGGCGGAAGGATTTATTTAATTCAATTTATTATTTGTGCATAGGTTATGTTAAGTGGATGGCATTATTCGTCGAAAGTCTCCATGTTCTCCCTTCGTCTCAGTTGTGCAGTTGTTATGACGTGAAGCAAGGTAAAACACGTGCTCAGCTGCTTTAAAGTAATTTATGACCACACCCTTGAATAGAAGACGGCAGCTGAATTAACTCCCATCGATCTGATTGGAGCCAGCTGGTTGAACAACATTCAGCTGCCCAGCCTCGCCATCCATAATGCACGGCCGTGTTATAATTTAAAGTATTCAAATAGTTACCTTTTAAAACAACAGCGGCCGCGAGAAGTGTCAACCTCTGTTTTTACAAGTCAGTGGGGGAAACTCAATGTGAGAGCATCAATTAAAACTTCCAGTGGAGGTAGAACAGCGTCAGAGTGAACGGAAGTTGATAATTTATTGAAAAGTTCCTCGTTCGATATTTTTGATTCGCTGTTCAGTTCTAGAACAGGGACTCGAGCACGCTTGCCTACATGTGCCCTGATCATTTATTTTGGAGGAGCAAATGAAAACACCCAAGTGCTTCAAGTGAGAGAGAGGTTATTTTTGTTCCTCCCAATTAGAGGTACTAAAACAAACACAGCATAAAAATACATTTTACAGGTTCTAAATCGCTCAAATATGCACTACAGCAAAGAAATAACATTCCAATTGTACAATGGCTTTTCATTCGGTCAACGCGGGTGTGTTACAATTAATTTCGCAGTGCCTGAAATAAATATGTACATAATTGGATGAGTAGTTCCGTTCGTCAGAGAACATCCTGGTCACTTTAGGCTTAATTTAGCTTCGGTGGATACGAACCTACAGTATACGAAGGTGGATCAAAAGGTTAGTTGCACTAACGCGCTACAGCAGCGCGCTGTGTGTCACAAACGTGGGCACAGCGGAGAAAGGGACAGACACTGCCCACAAGTTTGTTAGGCAGGTCGCTATGGTGTCTCGTCTTGTATGGTGTGAATAGCGGCCCAATGCAATGGCGCGTCGACTGGACGTTCACTCCAAATATGAGGTGCGTGTGACAATCCGATTCCTATGGGCCAAAAGGAAGAATTACACGGGCATTCATCGTGAAATTAGTGCTGTGTGTGGGGAGCGGGCCATTTCCCGACAAGGGATCGTACAGTGGTGTCATCAATTCGAAGCCGGACGCACGGATATCACGGACGAATATCGCGAGGGCAGGGCCGCAACGTCCAGGACCAGTGCAAATGTCAACAGTGTGAATGTGATTATTAGACAAAACCGGCGCATTCAACTGAGAGAAATCGCGACGCGGCTGAACACGTCGTAATGCAGTGTGTTCTCCATTGTTCACGAGGACCTTGGATATCGTAAGCTGTGTCAAAGATGGGTCCCACGTCTTCTCACTGATGATCATGAGGGACAACGTTTCCAATTCTCCCTGGCATTTTTGCAACGCTATGCCGCAGATGGCAACTGGTTTCTGCGGCGAATCGTCACAGGTGATGGAACGTGGGTCCACCGCTTCACCTCCGAAACGAAGAGAACATCAATGGAATGGGTGCACCCCTCATCACCACAACGAAAGGAGGCCAAGGTTCAACCTTCAGCCGGTAGAGTTATAGCAAGAGTGTTCTTTGACATGGAGGGTTTGCTGCACGTGGAATTCATGTCGAAAGGAACGACGATCAACGCGGCGTCGTATTGTCAAACGTTGGACCGGTTGCGTAAAGCGATTAAAGAGAAGCGCCGGCGTATCAATCTCCCCTCCAGGGCCAAATAATGAAAATTTGGAATTTGGTGAGGTTTTTAATTTAGTCCCATGTACATTGGGGGTGTCTGATTATAACCGGTGTTAATTGTGATGACTGTATTAGTGTGTGTTATCTGTTTTTAATTCAAGTAAGGAATGCAGACATTCGATTTTCAAGTACTATAGTTGCAACTTTTGCTACCAACCGACACCGTCAACAACCAACTAGTTCTGAACTTGGTTACTAGGTGCCACCTCAGTCGGCTCCTGGTGACGAACGTTGGAACCTAAGAGCGTTATTCAAATCTAACCTATAATTTAGCTTCATACAAGTGTAATTAGTGGAAGGTTCTTTACCATGCCATACATCTATGACATGGGACCACCGACTTTACTTCCCCTCCGAAGCGAAGCATACTGAGGGATTTTAACGCTCTTAAAAATCCGATGACATTGGCCGGGTTTGAACCCTCGACCTTGGACATAGAAGCTCAGCATGCTACCAACTACGCCACCAAAGCCACCTTGGATAATATAGTGTTGAGGTTTATTGTTGTTCTAAGTTAAACTTACTGTAAGTTGGAAACTGCAGTTTATAGACATGTATACAAAGTTGGAGAATAGAAAGGGTCAGATGATTTTTGAAGAAAACGGGACATCATAAAAAAATATAATTTTCGAACATGCAATACAACCTAATGCTAATGATTAAGTAAACTGGAAACAGATCCTTAAGACCATGAAGGTAGGACTGGACTGGAGGGACGACTTATTTTTCTCTTGTACAAAAATCAAAGCACAGTGATAGAACTGAATGGATAAGTAAATACAGCATCTATTAGAAGAGGAGCATGTTCATTGAGGAGCCCGTATTAAAAGTTAAACAAAACACTACAGGAATTAAAATTAATAGACAAGGAATCCATTGTATAAGATTTGCTGATGACATTGCATTAATATTGCAGATTCAGAGAGGGAACTACGTAAAATGCTACGTGTTTTGACATCAACCCTACAGGAATCAAAGTTACAACTGAACAGTTACAAACCAAAATTATTATCTGCCAGGAAATCAAAGGAAGAAATACCAACAAACATCAAGATAAATGATGACATCACAATTCTGTTACTTGGGTAGCATTATCACACACAACAATAAATGCGCCACAAAAATCAGGAGGAGGATTGCTCTGTCAAAACATACTTTCAGTAACAAGAAACATATTCTGACATACAAAAACATAAACACTGATTAGGAAAGATGTTGTCAAAATGTCTGTGTGGAGTGTGGCTGTGAAACATAGGTCTTAGTAAAACAAGATATAAAACGCCACGATGCAATGGAAATGTGGGTATGCAGGAGGATGCTGAACATAAGCTGGATAGAGAAAAAGTCAAACCCAAAAGTTCCTTGAGGAAGGAGATGAAACAAGAGAGTTGATCAGCATTTCTAGAAATTAGGAAATCAAAATTATTTGGCCTAACGATCGTGTTGGAAGGAAAAGTTTCGGAAAAAAGGGAAGAGGAAGACCAAGGAAGAATGATCTGGATTCTATGGTGTACTGACTACATTTCCAGGAATATGCTGATTGGAAACGTTCAGCAGAGGAGAGACAAATATGGTTGCAGTGACAAGGCCTTGTTTTCAGGATATAATGAATGATAATGAAATCAAACACGAAAAAGAATATGAATTTTTTTGAAATATTTTTTATCATATATCAATTAACAACAAGTAGTTCCGTGACGAACTAAAGAGCCTACTTCTCTTAAAATTTAAGATTCATACCAATTTATATAATGAATAATGACGAAATCAAGTTGGTAATACTAACATTTCTAAGTACTGAAGTTTGAAATACAACTGAAATAGTGTAGCCTATTAGAGTAATTTACTACAGTTGGCAGCCCTGGTAACTCTGAATATATTCTTAGTTCCATTCCTTAAGGTATAGATTGCACATTTAAACAAGTAGTTCCGTGAAGAACTATACAGCCTATTTTCATATATCCTACTTATGTTAACTGCCACAATCAACATACAAAATTTCAGTTTAATTGCTGTAACAGATTCGTAGATATTGAGAACCGTCTAATTATTTCAGATGGTCGCCACGTTGGATTTTTATTTTTGTACTATTACATTTAGATTATTGTGTACGTGTGGTATTCAAACTTCAATCGCATGATTAGACAACAAGAAGTAAAAACGAGATTTTAAAATTACGCACAGCAGCCATCTTGTGATAATGCAAACCATTGAAATAAATTAGATGCCAGTGGATCAACATTTGTATAAGCATTTAACGTGCAACGTTTCACGGCACTCGGATAGTTAATTCGCGAGAAACATCCATTTAAATATTTATACTTCGCGTCGCCGCCATGTTGGATTTGTGCTTACCAGGTTCCTGAAAGTCCTATAGGTGAACATATGTTCATAGTCTCTATGAACATAAAAAAATTCAGTTTGGTTGCTGTAAAAGATTCATAGATATTGAGAACCGTCTAAATATTTCGGGAGCTCACCATTTAGGAGTGTTATGTGTATAGGCCATAGAGTTATGTACCATTCAAGGACAATTATTGCCTAGGTTCATTATTCAAACTTTCACATCGATCGCATGATTACGACACAAGAAATTAAAACTTAATTTTAAAATTTCGCACAGCCGCCATCTTGAGGTTATGTAAGCAATTGAATTAAATTAGATGGCAGTGCATTACAATCTGCAAAATCAATTACTGTACCACATTTCACTGCGCTCAGAGAGTTAAATGACGAGAAAAGTCTATTAAAATATTTTAAATTCGCTTGGTCGCCATGTTCGTTTCGTACTTTACAGGTTTATGAAATATACATAGGTATACCTGTATCAGTACCCTTTATCACCGTACAAAATTGCAGGGTGATATCTGTAATAGTTTCGGAGATATAGAATGTCAGTGAAATATTTCGCACAGCCGCCATTTTTACGTTATGTAAACAATTGAACTAAATTAAACTCCAGTGCATTACAATGTGTATAAACATTTGCTGTACCAAGTTTCATTACATTTAGATAGTTAAATCGCGAGAAAAGTCTATTTAAATATCTCAACTTCGCTTGGTCGCCATGTTGGTTTTGTAGTCACCAGGTTTTTGAAAGTCTCATAGGTGAACTTCTAGTAGTGCCCTTTATCACCGTACACTATTTCAGGGCGATATCGGTAATAGTTTCGGAGATATTGAATGCTTGTGAAATATTTCGCACAGCCGCCATGTTGGATTGGAGAGACGTAACAAAATTTGAAGGGCACGGTCGAGGTCGCCGGGAATAGTGCTATGAACTTCCCGAGTTTCATTGAAATCGCTCCAGCCGTTTCGATTTTATTAGGGGGGGACACACACACGAATCACACACACACGCACACACACACACACACACACACACACACACGCACACACACACGGACAAAAGGTGATCTCATAAGCCTATTTTTTCAAAATTGAAAATAGGCTAAAAAATGGTTGAAGTCGAATGGATACTATGAACGTTACATGATGTTTGATATTGGATTTATCAGTGCATGTTGGGAACAATGCCATGTGGGTAATGATCAGAATTAATCTAAAATATTACGATCTATTATAGTGCCAATTTTGGATATAATCCATTTGTTAGTATAGAAGTTACATGTAATTAAAAAATGAAATTATCAGAAAGCTTAGAATTATGTTGGCAGCACTGAGGTATATTAGTTACTCCAAATTAATCTAGAATGTCGGGTACTATACGTGTGCCACGTTTAGAGCAGATGGCTTGCATACTTTCTGATGTATTGATATTAGGATTAAACAAATAGAAAGAGCATTTATTAACAGTTGACAGCCCTGCTGGTTTTTACGAATACGTATAGTCATAACTGTTATGTTATATGCATTTAAAAACTGGACCTATCAGCAGGCTTAGAATTGTGTTGACAGCACTGATGTATTACAAGTTACGTCAAACTAAGGTAGAATGTCGGGTACTATACGTGTGCAAAGTTTAGAGCTGTTGGCTGAAATACTTTCTGATATATTGATATTATGGTGAAAACATATAGAGAGAGCATTTATTAACAGTTGGCTCTTTAGAATATACACAGTCATATCTGTTGTAGTACACATAGTACATACGAAATTTGGTTGAAATCCAATAGATAGTATAGAAGTTACATGCATTTAGAAATCGGACTTATCGGCAGGCTTAGAATCATGTTGGCAACACTGGCATGTATGGACTCCTGAAAATAAATCTGGAGTGTTATTGTGTAAATGTGTGCCAAATTTGGAATAGTTCGCATGCATAACGTCTGAGATATCCAACATAGAGCTTAAATTTCAATTGCGATTTTTCATCAGTTGGTAGCACTGACGTCAATTTCAAATATGTCCGTGAAATATTCAGGTATAGATGATCATTACTCTTGCCAAATTTGGTTTCGATGGCTGCAGCCGTTTAGGAGTTGATAGGAGGGCGAGGGGGGGGGGGGGGGGAGACACTCACAGACAGAAGGACAGACATTTTCCCGGATCAATCTCATAAGTCCACTTTTTCCTCATTTTTGCAAAATGTAAAAGTAGGCTAATAAACGTACTGCTAGTGGTAGTTGGAAATAATAACTTCCAAAATTATGAATATAGAAACAAGCCGGGAAACTGGCTACGCGGAAAGAACTTCTATAACTGAGTTGGGAATCGAACCCACCCCACCTGGATCCTTGCAGGTGCAATTAGTGCGAGGACTGCTTCAAATACCTGTGGAATAGGAGACGTTCGCTCGTCAAATTCAATAATGGCGGTGGATGTGCCGCGTGACACGAGTTGGCCTTGCTCATGTATAATGCATGCCTCAGTGGTTCGCCGAGCCGACACCGAGTGCGCCTCCATTATACAGGCGAACAGAGCTCCGGCGAGAACCACTTAAGTCCACCACCAACCAATAGCATTCCTAATGTTTCTGTCATAACTTCACGTTTGTCGATTAGGCAGTAAGTTGATCCTGCTTTATCTTCCAGACACCAGGCATTGACTTTTACAGTATGACTACGGTTTATAAAAATAATTTTATTGGAGCCAAATGGCCATACAATACAAATTATTCAAGTAATTTCAAGTTCGCGTTCTGGTGCCTTGGTTTGCATATTCTGTAATTGATTGCGTCTTTTTTTTTTTTGCACAATTCTATATGGTAGCGTTCACATATTTGCCCGCATAAGTTGCACTCGCACGTCTCAGTTGGCTCATGATATGATCACACAGATGAGATTATGGAATCCGTGTACCGCCATTCTGGTAAACACGTGCCTCATCTCAAGGCTTGATGTGGTCCATGTCCGATCTACCATGGCTCTCATTCCATAAAACTCTGGGGGTATTTCTTCTCTTTTTGCTTTTAATGCTGATAAAAGATTTTCCGGGGCTCGAGTGCTGGGAAGAGTCAAAAGTGTCCTTAGGTCCTCGATAAGGAATGTTTCTCTTGCGAGAAGGGAGACGAGTCTGGAACGTGTAGTCTTTGACACTCCTAGTGCTCTTTTGATGTATAATGCTTTTACCCGTTCTAATACGGATAGGTTATTTTCGGTAAGATGCGACCATAGCCTATGACTTCTACCCCATTATTTTACTGTTTCTAAGTTGAGGAATTTTATGTAGCCGATCTCATGCATCACCCTTGCTGCTTGCATCGCTTCAGTTTATTATCTACCGGATTCCATGGGATCACTAGGCTACATTTTTCAGCATGAATGCGAAACGGAAAGGAAACATTAAAAAAGATCTAAATCTATGCAATGTACGAACTACAATGTCTACAATGCGTTGCAATACATCCTATTAACGCCAAAACATCCGAACTCAAGTCATTATCTACAAGTACAGTAGGCCTATATACAGTGCTCAAAAACGTTTTGCATATTGTGATTTGGTGACTTGTTTATTTTATGGAGCAGAAACTTGGACTTTAAACAGACAGCAAGCAAACATAAGAGATGGATTATTGGAGGAGGGCGGCAAGAAAATCATGATTGGATGAAATTAGAAATACGAGAATCAGAGAAATTATGCAATTATGGTAAAAGAAAATGTAGGCCCTACTAGAAGTGGTTGAAGATTACAATGGTTTGGGTATGTGAAAAGGATGCAGAATAGTAGAATTCCAAATTAAATGTTACATTGGAAAGCTGAAGGCAAACGGAAACGGGGTAAACCAAGAGAACAATGGATGGATGGATGGTGTAAAGAGAAGCATGGCTACCAGAGGCTTAACCGGGGAAGATGCTGAAGATCGAAATTTGTGGAGGAGTAGAGTTTTTTTGCATTGATGGAAAACTATTGTATTGTAGAATATACCTAATAAAGAAAGAAATATGTAATCACATGTAATTACACAATATAGGGCACATACAAAGAAAAACAACACACAATCTGTCTGCAAAAGAGACAGAAACACACAGAGAATAACCAAAGTGATAATGTGGGATTGAGCACACAAACGTCCTTTTCATGTTGGGGCATATCAATACCGTGTATGGCCACCACGCATTTTAAGGCATGCTTGCAGCCGACGAGGCATACTGAGCTCCAACGAATCCAACGTGGCTTGGGGCAGCTTGGACAGCAACTTCAATCAGTTGCTGAATGTTTGTTGGAAGATTGGGACGGTGCAAAATTGCCCTCTTGAGCTCTTTCCATGCATGTTCAATATAGTTCATGTCCGGAGAATAGGCAGGCCGCTCCATTCTCTGTATGTCATGCATCTGAAGGAACTGATTGACCACCCTAGCTCGACGGTCACGAGCATTGTCGTCCACTACAGTCCAGCCGCTGACTGTCTGGCTCTGACGTTTGGTGATGGTGGGGGAAGAGGGGGTAATGAGAATAACTTACTGCAGTGAGAAGCTGTTAATAGAACCTTGAAACATGCCATCATTGTAATTCTTCTCTAGTGTCTTTACGATGTAACGTGGAAGTCCCACATCCCATTTGCAATTTTATACATCATTTTGTAATTCCGACAGTTTGCGGTTACAAAACTTAAATTCTTCGATCACAGTGGAATTCCGCCTATGTTGGCGAAGTCGCTAACTTCTATGAAGAATGTTGTCACCTCTACCAATCAGCGGTATTTCCGGTAGCGGGTCTTTATATTTAGCTCGATGTTGCCCAGGCACTCTTCTGTAGTCCAGCTGCTCTGGGCATTAGTGCAGATTTGTTCTTTATGTTTTGTGCGTGCACACTTACCGGTTAACTGTGTGTAAGCATATTACTTTGGTAATATGGTCAGTGATTCGTCAGAATTCATTAAAAAACATGTGAAATATTTTATGTAGTCCACGTTGTTTTATATTTCGCGGTACAGAACCGGCAACGCTCTCTCCCTGCCTCATGAGGAATATCAGAACCGGACACTCGACGGCTGAACTGTAGTGTAAAGCCCTCACCCATTGTGGCAGCGAATTCTGTAACGACAGGTTCAAGGATGTTGTCCCTGTACACCAGACCAGTCATGTTACCGTGGATAGGCGAATTTCGACCAAATATGATTCCACCCCAGAACATGACTGAACCTCCTTGCTGTTGGTGGTGTTCCTGGATGAGGTCTCCACTGGTTTACATCCATACAGTAGGAGTGAGGCGACGAGTGGGTGAGAGATTTCCCCGCCCTTCATCCAGGAACGCCACCAACAGTAAGGGGGTTCAGTCATGTTCTGGGGTGGAATTTAAAGTAGAAAGTAGGAGTAAAAATTCAAGGAGAAATAATTTCAACGCTGATAATTACTGATGGCATTGTTATCTTAGCCGATTCACCGGGGCATTTGAATGAATTATTAACTGGTATGGATTCCGTCTTGAGGGAAGAATTCATGATGAAAATCAACAAATGAATGGTTACCCCGAATAAAGATCTAACCCACAAAAAATCGAAAGTTGAGTTTTCAGTAGAATTATGATCAGTGTGTAATATTTCCCTTAAAGTGTGACCCATGTTTGTATTATATATGCATAGAAGATTGAAAACGAATTATTTACTTATTATAAATGAAAATCCACAGCCTGCTTCCATTCTCCGACTGGGTCAGGAATGGAATGAATGAAGCCCCCATCTAGCGGCGAGGCCCGACGCACTCCTCTGGGGCAATGATTAAATGAATGACAGATGAAATGAAATGATAGTGGAGAGTGTTGCTGGAATGAAATTTTGACAGGGAAAACCGGAGTATCCGGAGAAAAACCTGTCTGCCTCCGTATTGTCCAGCACAGATCTCACATGGAGTGACCGGGATTTGAACAACGGACCCAGTGGTGAGAGGCCGGCGGGCTGCTGCCTAAGCCACGGAGGCTAATTATTTACTTATTATAATTAATTTAATTAATGCAGCCAATGGCTATCTAGTTTTTCTTTCCCAGGACGGGTCAGGGATGGGATATTGAAAGGAACCGCCCTGACATTTGCCTGGTGGCGGAAATTTAAAACCACGAAAACCGTAGTGAGGTAGTGCGTCAGCGCTCTCGGCCACCGCGGCTGGTAATGATTCAAATGTTAAAAAATCAATGTTTTTCCCTTTGCCAATAATTTTGTATTTGTGGCTTGGATCTTTATCCGTGGTAGGCTAATACAGTAATTCAAATGTAAAACACAAATAATGGAACGCATCCGAAAGAAATCAGAAACCCCCATATAGTTTAGGCTACGTCAAATTCACAGGTGATATGCTATAGGAAGTAGGTGACTTCTGTCACTTAGGAAGCAAAATAACCAGTGATGGACGAAGCAAAGAGGATATAAAAAGTGACAGTCAGTCTGAAAGACTAGACTTTGTATCATTTTAAATGCCACAAATGCTGAAAAATGCTAGAAAGGCTGGAGGCTGCTCGCTTCGCTCGAAGCGAAAATTATCTGCATAATACTTATCTTGCTTTATAATACTTTACCTTGTTTCAAATTACTCGCAAACGGCAAGTGCAAACCAAGGGCAAAGCAAGGTCAAGCGCGCGGGATGCCATCACACTCACCAGAGCGCGGGGACGTGGCCCTTCCATCCAGTCTAAAAACACATATAGGCTAGTGGGTGATGTATTGAAGATAGAGATATGCTCTTGCGGACTTTTTAATGTGTAACATATTTGCGCTCGGTTGCTGGATATTTTTGTGTGAGTGATTTTGAAAATAGGGAACGGAAGTGGATCGGAACGATCGAGCTGGCAGCGGTGGATCGAACGGAAGTATGCACTGCCCGCTCGATCGATCGAACGGAAGTGCCCTAGCTGGCAGTGGTGGATCGAACGGAAGTATAAGACGCACTGCCAACTCGATCGATCCAGCTGGCACTGGTAAGAGAAACAATCAGCGCGCGGTGTCGGAAATTGATACCATGACGCACTCTCGGCCATGTGGAATGTATTATGACATACTGAACGGAAACGATCATGCAAACTCTGGTGTTAAATGATTGAAACAAGTGACATGGTACATGTTCGAAGTCTTCGTATCAGTATTTAAATGGTAAAATGCCTTAATATCAAACATTGTAAGTAGTCGGCATTGCCGGTATTATGTTTCTGCACAATGGCTATTCAAATATTAACCCACATAAGGTAATGCAGTCATCAATATAATATAATCGTTGTGGTTATACGAGAATTGAGCAAGCCTTCATGAACTATTACTGAATACATTCTCTTAACTCACCAGAGGGCCTATTCATAAGGCATTTTAAACTCAATTTCATGCAGGACCATTATCGAAACAAGCAAAATATAAATGAAACTTAATTCGGTAATGCAGCATTATTGGAACGTGGAAATAAGTCACCATCTTGTGCACAATACTTGCGTAGTCGAAATAGCCGTGGGGTTAGTGCGTATGACTGTGAATCTATAGATATTGGGTTCGAATCCCGGACGGGATAGGTATTTTTGCTACCAGATTATCATTTTAAACGATATTTATTATATCAATATGACTCATTTTAACAGAATCCATATGAAATTACGTGTTGGTCTGTGAATGAAGAGGACCTGTTTATAAGGAATTTAAGGTTATGAGCGTTGTCGCGTCTATTAATCTAGTTGATCCATATCGTATTCTTTATTTAGGCTAGTGCTGATAGAAGCTACAAATCATCTAATGAAATTAGTTCCGTATTATAAACTGCAATATCTGTAAAACACTCCCTTTTACAATAGATTAATATTTGTGCCAATAATAGTATAAAATACCGGTGTATCAACAATTTCACGTGAGGTTTCTTCTATGTCAGATGTTACACATCATATGCGACTACTGTAAGGCTCGTAATTTTTGTTTTGTAGAACTTTTCATGCTGACCAATTCTTACGCTCATAGAATACTGATATGTTTAACGGTTTGCCCCGCGTAAGCTTAAGAAGCGCACGGACGCCAAGTTTGTTTTCGACTTTTTCACTGAAATCGATACTGTTTGGCTTCCTTTTATCATACATAAATTATTTTGTACAAAATCTTTCCTCGAGATATCCTTTACAGAATGGTGAAAACCGCATCAAAATCCATCCAGTGGTTCTCGAGATTACCCGTGACATCCAAGAATCGGGGATTTTTGTCTTATACTAGAGAAGAAGAGATTGTCGGGGAACACATGCACCAAGCGGTACACCTCAGTGCATCAGGGTACATTTCGTCCCGTCACCGTAACGTAACGCCAGACCCCAGCGTAACGACGAAGTCGACAAGATCATTTAAAATGATAAAAAGTAGGTTGACTCAGCCAAGGAAAGCATTTCTACAGAAAAGGAATCTGTTGACATCGAATATAGATTTAAGTTAGGTATTAGGAAGTCATTTTTGAAAGCCTTTGTCTGGAGCGTGGCGCTCTATGGAAGTGAAACTTGGACTATTGGCGCAGCAGGAAAGAGGAGAATAGAAGCGTTTGGTGTTACAGGAGAATGGTGAAGAACATATGGGTAGATAGAGTAACAAATGAAGTGGTATTAAGACGAGTAGGTGAGGAGAGATGTTTCTGGTGACTGCTAATGAAGAGAAGAGGTAGGTTGGTAGGACACATACTAAGACATCCAGAAATAGCAAACTTAGTTATAGAAGAAGTGGTCGAGGACAAAAATTGATGAAGATGATGATGATGATTATTGTTGTTTTAAGGGGCCTAACATCTAGGTTATCGGCCCCTGATGTTTGGTTGATCGTGAAGATGAAAAGGAAATCATGGTGTCCACAGGCAGGAAAAGTCAGGAATAGTCAGGAATTTTGTTTTTGGTCAGGAAAAATTCAGGAAAAAGTGTGAAGAAATGGCGTGAGTCAGGAAAAAATGGCGAAAAGTATTAGAAAGTCGGGAAATTTTATATTAACCATACAGTATTTTGTGTTTTACAGGCATATTTTGATGTTACTAGTTCAACTAATCTCTGAAGATAATAAGCAATAGTCTAACTCACTGGACATGATGGTAATTTTCCATTTTTACAGTATCATAGTAAAAACCTCTTTAACCTTTTTTTTGTACGGTTTTTGGCGTTGGCAATAGGGATGTGGCAACCCCATCACTATATCTTAGGTTATTAAGTACTTTGATTTACGTATTATTGCATTATAATTTACTTTATTTTGTACTTTAAATGAATAAAGAGGCGATCGTTGGGCAGCTATGGGGATGGTGGAGGCTGCAAATAAGAGAGATAATTAGATATACTGTAACTTATATTTGCTAATAAACCATTTTTCCGATGTTACGATGACTTCGCGAGTCAGGAATTTTGTTGAAAAATGGTCAGTAAAAGTCAGGAAAAGTCAGGAAAATTGACATTGAAAATTCTGTGGACTCCATGGAAATGCAAACTTAAAACTAAAACTAACTACTAACCTACATAAACTTACTAGAAGAATAAATGGAAAACAAAAGGAGAATAAGGCAAATAAGGGACAGGAGGTAAAGAAATGCCTGCAACCCTCGAAAAATGCGGATTGAGAGACTTGGAAGGAAGGAGAGCCATGAAAGGCAGATAGGAAAGTGAAAGAGGAGAGGGTCCGCCCCAAAGGTAAGGGAAAAAAATGGCAAAATGGACCCAGCTCAGGAATCCCTCGCGGTCGCCAACACCCGAACTCACCAGCCGTGAGCCCCTGAGGGTGTAGCATTATCTATTGTGCACCAAAAGTGGTGGGGCTACATACACCCGGCCTCCTTGAGCGCCTTAAGCAGAAGGCAGGAGAAAACATGAAAAGAAAAAGAAGGCTGACCACTCGCAGAAGGAGGGAACCAGAAAAGATGAGACAAGGGCCAATTAAGGCGGGAAATGAAGAGACTCCCTAGGCCTCGGATACCCTAATACCGTCAGGGTCGGAAGAGAACAAGAGTTGACCAAGTGAGGTCGAAAGGAAAGAAGACAGAGAGGAGGCCGGCACAAGTAAGTGGAAGTAATGCCGGACTCAGCTGGGGCCCCGTAGTCGCCAACCCACGTCCCACTAGATGTGAGCCCCTGGGGGAGGACAAGAATTGAAGTGGTAGACCAAGGTTAGAATATGTAAAACAGATTGTGTCTGATGTAAGGTTTGGTAGCTATGTAGAGATGAAACGATTAGCTCAGGTCAGGAAGTCTTCATCAAACCAGTCGAAAGACTGAAGACAATCGTTTTGACCGACAGAAAAACATTAAATATTTCGGTAGACTATTTCAGTATAATTTCATCACATTCCATATACCTGTGTTAGCATATTCGTTAGTAAAAAGGTGCCCGTGTACAGTGATAGTTGGAATTAAATATAAGTGTATTTGTGAGTACATTGGGTCTGTTTTTGCGAGCCGAGTGAACTATTACCGCAATGACGGGCTCGTTAAAAACATGCCGGTGACATGTCCGGTGATCGATAATGTCGTCAATGACGGAACAACTGCGATGGCATGCGGATATTTTAACTGTGTGTGTTTTGTTTGGAATGTTTGCTTAATACCAAGATTAAAAGGATGACAGGTTGAGGTCCAGTGAGCTGTGATGAGCAGCACATACAAGCTGAATGTCCAAACAGTCTGGGGACAACATAAAACGGTTCGAATCACTTTCAAGTCGACCAGCTAGCATACTATGCCTGAAATTGCGTAATACAACCCAGGCATTGTCAATTGCCCTTTAATTGTGTTTTACGGTCAATGAACTGTGTCAGGCACGTTAAGGAACCCCTCCAGGGTAATCACTTTGTTACCTTGATATATCTCAAAGCATAGTATTCAAAATACAATTAGGCTATATCTATTTGTTGCTTTTTATTTAATAAAAATATTATTTGTTTTACGTCCCTTTTAACTACTGCAGGTTCCTTTGAAACTGATGATACTGTATCTCATGATATACAAGTAAATGCAGACTACTACTTGCGTTACTTGGAACATAATTTGTGCCCAGTAGGCTATGGGGTCGTAAACGACCTCAGCCCATTGGGAATCCTATTGTGTTACATGACAATTCTCGTTGCCATGTAGCCGCAACAGTGAGGAATTTGTTTACAAGGTGAAACTGAGAAGTACTCGAACATCCCCGAAATTCACCTGACATGAGCCCTTGTGATTACAACTTTTTCTCAAAGATCAAAGAACCTCTACGAGGCGTTCGATTTCAATCGAGAGTTGACATTCAGAGAGCTCTAGATCTATCAGTGAGAGACATATCCAGAAATGGAGGTGCAAATGGAGTGCGTCGTCTTTCAAGGATTTGGCAACGTATTGTTGACATGGCAGGAGACTATAAATGAAGTTCGTAATGGCAAAATTAACCAAATAATATTTTTTGTGATATATATATACACCGCGGACAGGCCAACAAGGACCACGCAAATATCACTTCTTTATAGGTCTAGTTTCCTTCTTTCTCTTCCAGAAGTCTTTCATCCTGGTCGACTGTGCAGCTCTTCTTTCAGCAGTCCATTCTCCTCTGTTGAGATTTTTCTTCTCCCCGACAAGAATTTTCAGACCAAAAATTTTTTTTCTGTACTCTATTCGATTTAGACAATCTTCTTCAGTAATTTTGAATTTTTGAAGTTCTTCTTTCATTTGTTTTACATAGCCTCCTTGTCCTTTATAGTTCCAGATTTAATCAAAAATTTGTTTGTTTAACCTTGAGCAATCCATGCGGACCATATGTCCGTAGAACTGAAGTCGCCGTTTTCTGATCATCACTTCAAGGTTGTCGATTTTACTATAAATTTCTGCATTCGATCTCAGTCTATAACCTTTCTGTGTTTTCCTAGGACCATAAATCCTTCTTAAAATTCTTCTTTCTATCTTGAGCAAATTCTCCATTCCGGTTATATTTGTAGTTTCCATGCCGTACAAGATGACTGGTCTAACAACAGTATTTTTTGTGATATTATAGCAGTGTTGCCAATACTTATCGAATGCCCTAGAACAGCGGTTCCCAACCTGGGGTACGCGTACCCCTTTGTGGTACGCAACGAACCGGTTAGGGGTACGCCAAAAATAAACGGTAATGGCGGGAGCCATGTTCCCATCACACGTGTCAGTCGTAATGTACCGGCGCGCAGTACCGTCTTATTCACGCAAGTCAACGTCAATGCAACCACCCTATCCCAACCCAGTCACTTTCACCGCTGCACTGCCATTGTCTTGATTTGTCTATTTTTGCCATACAAATTGCTAGAATTAATTGGTTTTCAATAAAATCTAAATTAAAAAAGCTTATGCAATGTAATTGTCTATTATCCCCAACTAAATGTTTATACATCTTCATTAATTGTACAAGTTGGATAAATAATGGTAAAATTGAAAATTATATTTAGCATTTTATTGAAATGAAATACATACTAACGGCAAAAAAATAATAAATTCAAAATATTAGTTAGGCTATTGTATTAAAAATAAGTTATAAATAGTTGTAAGTTATTTTTTTTTATGTTTTTATTAAGTTATGTAGGCTACATACAGTATTGCCCGTAAACTATTAAACCTTTTAAAAGTTTACTTTTTAGGGGGTACTATTTTAGATAATTATGTATAAAGGGGTACGGGAGGAAAAAAAGGTTGGGAACCACTGCCCTAGTATAAAGGCATTATCATCACCATACCGGGTGAGTTAGCCGAGGTCGTTGCGGCATGACTGTTGGCAGTCGCTCACATCCGGGAGGCGAGGAGGTTCGAATCCCCCCGCCGGCAACCTTGAAGATGGTCTTCTGTGGTTTCCCATCTTCCTTCCAGGCAAATGCCGGGGTTGGTCCTTAACTATAGGCCACAGCCGCTACCTTCCAACTCCTCGACCCTCCCTTCCAACTTTCCTCCCCAACGGCACTTGTAGCTCACCCATTGGGTGTCCGTCTCGAAGCAGCTACAAAACTGGCGAGCCGAACATGTCCTCGGACACTCCCGGCACTAAAAGCCATAACTTACGCTAAAAAAAAAAAAAAACATCACCATGAACATCATGAGGAGCATAAACATTCCCTCATGTTATCTCAGGTTCTTATAGAGTTTGGTTGGTTGGTCCCTTAGTTTAAGGCAGGGGTTCCCAACCTGGGAGGCGTGGGGCTTTATCAAGGGGGGCGTGAAGTGATTTCAGAATTAAGTTTTTTAAACTCGAATAAGCTTATTACAATTTTGTAAAATAAACATTTTTCGAATCTCTCCAGGTGATTGTCGCACCAAGTCAATCGTTCAAAAGCACTGGTAATTGCCAACTGTCGTCACAAACCTCTGTGGAGCCGCGAGGTTGGAGGTGAAATAAGGAATTTGCTGTGTTGTAAGGAGCAAAATTATGCCAATTTTATCGTCTCGTTGGCATATCTTTGTGATTTCTTTGAAGCTTTGAACAGTTTTAACTTACTCAAAGACATATTTATGCGAGTTAGGATTTTCAACGCTGAGTGTCATAGAAACAAAGCAGCGCTGTGGGCTTGATGTTGCAAGTGATCTCCGCTGTGCTCTGTCAAATATCAAACCAAACACACCGAATCTTACCAAGAAAAAACAGTGTCAACCCTCTCACTGACATTTGTTGACTAATTTAAGGATTTGTTGTAAAAGTGTGTTCTTTGTATTGTGCTAAAATGAAGTTAGTATGTAATAGATAGGCCTATTCCATTATGTAGTATTATTAGGTTAGGTCTATATCCTCCGCGTCAATCGAAGAGGTTATAGAAGCATTGATTAGGGGAGGTGGAGGGGGGGGGGGGGCGATGAACTCCCGTATCTGAAAAGGGGGGCGTCAGCTGACAAAGGTTGGGAACCACTGGTTTAGGGGCTGCAACAACGCGGTTATGTAGCACCGTGTACTTTGGGTGTGAGTAGAATTTATCTGATAACCGGTGTTACTTGTGAAGACTGTATTAGTGTGTGTTATCTGTTTTAATTCCAGTAAGGACTGCAGACAATAAATTCAAGTAGTTCCTACTTTCGCTTCCAAATGTTACCGTCCACGACACCTAGCTTGTGGACTTGGCAACTGGATGGCATCGCTGTCAGCACATGGCGGTGAACGTTGGGACAAATAGAGCGTTATCAATTCTAACCTACTAATTTTGGCTTCACACAAGTGTAGTTAGTGGAAGGTTCTTTTTCATTCCATAAATCTGTGGCATGGGACCGCCGTATTTACTTACCCTCCGAAGGAAGACATATTGAGGGATTTTTAACACTCTTAAGAAATTCGACGGCTTCGGCCGGGTTTGAACCCGCGACCTTGGGCATAGAAGCTCAGCATGCTACCAACTACGCCACCGAAGCCGCCTTCGTATAGTGTTTGAAGCCTCATTTTAGTGTTGGCTTGTTGTCCAAATCAAACATTGTAGTATCAAGTTACTAAATCTGATATCATCCAGACTTTACCTGACATTTGAATGAAACTCCCAACGAGAGTTATTGAGATAGCATGCTGAGCTTCTATGCGCAAGAGTAGTGTGGTAAGGACAGAGCTGCACCACTTCTTATTGAGCCACCCTCGTATTTGCCCCGAACTTGATATCTCGCTAACCAAACATGGGATTAGAACATACAGGGTGTCCTAGCACTGCTAGTAATGCCCCCTACTTTCCTATAGGCTCTTTATTTGATTAAAAGACCAAAACTAAAAGGTCATTCGCGAGTAGTGGGGTAGTGTTGGTTTCCTGAAGTCGCGCTTGTGCTTGAATATGTATGCCTATGTTGGGAAAGGGTTAGGTGGTGGGGGAGGAGTAGGGTCGAGTGAGGGGTCGTTTAGATGGTATTTTTTCCGCTCTAGGTGATGGTGAGGTTATTTTTTTAAATGGATGGAATTTGGAAAGGCCATTTGGGGTAAACTTGTGTTTTTTGACATTTTGGCGATGAATGTTTTTTTATACGCATGCGCACTTGAGGAGTTTTGTAAGAGGGCGGGCTTTTTTAAATGATGATTTATCAATGAGTGTTTTTTTAATATGTATTGAAATAAACCATAAAAACTAATAGGTCATCGGCTTTTGACTATCTCGCTAACCAATAATCGGATTTAAACCTATGAGGTGTCGTAGGACTCGTGGTGAACTCTCATTTTCCATGGACGGGGTATATCCACACTAAAATAAAAACGTGGTAAGGGGGGTTTGGGGCGCTGCACTACTTAGGAAGTTGTGAGCCCCCGCGACCTTGGAATGGAAGATTCATGCTAGGAGGGCGTGCTTGGATTCGTTTATTTCGTCTCGTTGTGCTCTTTACGGGAATGTAGGTGTCGAAAAGGTGAACTTAGGGTTTTGGGTCAAAACATGCGTTTTTCACATTTTTGCCGATTTTTGGAAAACGGGTCATGCTAGGAGGGCGTGCTTGGATTCGTTTATTTCGTCTCGTTGTGCTCTTTACGGGAATGTAGGTGTCGAAAAGGTGAAGTTAGGGTTTTGGGTCAAAACATGCGTTTTTCACATTTTTGCCGATTTTTGGAAAACGGGTTATGCTAGGAGGGCGTGCTTGGATTCGTTTTTTTCGTCTCGTTGTGCTCTTTACGGGAATGTAGGTGTCGGAAAGGTGAAGTTAGGGTTTTGAGTCAAAACATGCGTTTTTCACATTTTTGTCGATTTTTGGAAAACCGAAAACGTGAGAATGACGCGTGTGATAGTATTTATTTCGTCTCTTTATTCTCTTTACGTGGATATAGACATGAAAAAGGTAAAAAGCTGGAAACATGGTTTTCTTATGGAAAAGGTGTTTTTTTTGTTCATTTTCGCGTTATTTGGAAAACGAATGAGGCGATTTTTATGATGGGCATGTCGATGTATTTGTGTCGTTGTTCAGTTTACGGGAATGTAGGTATGGAAAACCTGAAATCATGGTTTCCGTCATTTTTTTTTTCGAGATCGTTGAGGAAAACGGGGAAAAAGTAAGAAACCAGATTTGAAGTCACGTTAGGTTATGCGCTTTGATATTAATAAAACACTTATGCATTATTATTATTATTATTTGTCTTGACTGGTCAGGGCTCACACGCAGAGAGAGAACTTGCTTAATGCAATGAGAATTGAAAGCATTGAGACTGACCCGCGGCGATCCAGACAGACACAGGTCTTATCATCGTACGTGCCTCGCAGCAGAGAGAGATAAGAGGCTGGTGTCATTATACAGTGTGCGGATTTATAATGTGTATGTCATAGCCTAGGTTCATTATGGACTCATCATGCAACGCAAAGTTTGAAACAATGAGTGAGTGTATAACATCATGATAACAGATTGGCATGGGCTCGAACAAAGCGGTTATTGGACATGTAATAAACAAAAGGGTGGGAATAATGAAAGGTCATATGATACATTTTTTTTATTTTTTTTTTCAAAATAATTAAATAGGGTTTTATTACAAAAAATTATGTTTATTGACCCATGAATTATACGTGGAAGGAAAACCTAACCACTTTACAAAATATTTTGCACCTTTGACTTTAATTACTCGTTCAATGAGATAATCGTTGGGATATAATGTTTTTTGCACTTCTTCATAATAGAATCGTCCCTGAATGGGTTGACCGCTCTGATCTTCTAAGAGATACGTCACTGGTTGACCTAGCTTGACTTGGCGAATTTTAAAAATTTCTGTCGACCATTGTGGAGTATACGATTTTGAAAACACACTTCTATGTTTACTAATGCGAACAAAATCTCCAATTTTAAGGCGATGTCGCCTTGGATCTACCCTTTTTATAGGGTTAAACAGTCTATTGAGTCTGGGTAGGTTCTTGGTGACGAGGCGAGGTTTCATGCCGATGGTGGAATGAATGGTGTTGTTGTAGCGAGACACAAGTTGAGGTAACCAGTCTATCCATCGATAGGAACCATGTATTGTAAACTCTTTCCACATATAACTTTTTAATGTTCGATTGAACCGCTCGACCACACTGGCTTTGAGATTGCTATAGGTGGCATAATGGTGAATATCCTTAGATTTGAGAAAACTGGAGAAATCCTTGTTGAAAAATTCTTTCCCCTGGTCGGTTTGTAACAAGTGAGGTTGACGTTTTGATTGTTCAATAATATGTTGAAAGGCCTTTGTGACTAAGATACCAGTTTTATTTTTTACTGGTTGAACAAAAGCCATTTTGGAATAGACATCAATGACAGTCAACATATAGCGTACACCGTCGTTAACGTTAGAATAAGGTATCATTTCAACCAGGTCTGCCTGCCAAAGGTCATCGATTCCTTTGGAAATGACACGACGACGTTCATAAATGCGTCGGGCTGGTTTATGCAATTCATGAGCAATGCCCACTTTGATGGGGGATGGCTTATAAGATAATTTTAGCATTTCGGAGTTGTTGTTCAACGTCGGCGATTTCCGCCTCATGTCCAGTGTGACCAGCTTGTTTTGATGCATGAAGCAAGTATAAGCGCTCTACTAACTGATTGGGATTATTCCAAAAGGTTATATCTAGGTAGGGTTTTAATTTCTTAAACCTTACACCAGAGGCAGAGTGATGTTTTTGCTTACCAAAGATGTTTGCAATGATGGTTTTATATTTTTGGGATATATTGGCATTGACCTGCTGAGAGGATTTATAGTTTCTTTTGTGAGCGTTGGTGTCTAATAAAATGGATTTATATTTAGCAAGGTCCTCGGACGTAAAATCTTGTGTCGAGGGGGTGCGAGAAAATAGCAGCTTTAACAGACCTGGTGTTAATTTATAGTTGATATTTTTAATGACAGCTTTCGTACGAGCAAATTTAATGGATGAATCCCCAATTTTAAAACTATCATTCTCATAGCGAACACCATACGTGGTATCTGTCTTTCCAATAAATAGAAGGGTCAAATACGGTTCCAGGGTTGCCCCATAATGTTTGATTAAAATGTTTTTGAGTTGAGCTTTATTTTGAGGGGTTGCCAAGACTTGTGAAAACGGAGACGATGTGGAGGAAGACGGTGTTGCCGCTATGACGGAAGATTTTTGTTTTGTTTTTAGAAACTGTTGAAGGGGTGACGATTTCTTTTTTCTTTCAGGACTAAATACGCTTTCGCTGTCACTTTCACTTTGTTCATGCTCTTCTTCTTCTTCTTTCTTTTCATGTTCTTGATGTTCTTGTTCACTAACATTAGAGGAGGAGGAAGAGGAGGATTTTACCTGTCGTGTGGATTCTGTTTGAGTAAATTTTGAACTTGTTATGGGTTTGGTTTGAGAGGTAGCAGCAGCAGCAGTAGCAGCAGAAGCATTAGGTTTAAATCTCATGGGATCAACCGATGATGGAGCATGTTTTATCATGGGTAAAGGATTGACGTTTTTTAAACGTTGCAATTCACGAAATTTATGTCGAATCGTATTTCGTGCCTCAATAATACGCTGCATGATTTGAACATGTTTCTTGTACCCTATGGCGTTCGCCATGGTAAAGGTAAAGACACACTAACAGGAAATGTCCAACCCTAGGTCTTTTTAAACAGAAATAAAATGATCAAAACCCAAGCGATAACGTCCCTCACATCGTTCACTCTGTTTATTTATGACCAAACAGGCATGGGGATGATGGTTCCAACACGAAGCACACAATTGCGTGAAAGCTGTAAAGGACATATCTGGATTCACATGATCTTGAAAAATATGATAGAGATTTCTAGAGTCTTGGCGGAAGAGAACGATGAGATTGGCATTGTCACGAATCAACTGTTTGGGGATTTTGGAATAGGTCTGAGCTAGATAAAAACAATCCACTTGTTTATGGCGTCCCATACTAAAATACTCTTGAATAATGGCCTGTCGTTGAGTGGCAATATCATCAAAAATTATAATGGAATCTGGTTGAATGCGGTCTGGTTGAATGACATCTTGAGGTGAGGTGAATGTAAAATAGCCCATGGCTTCTTTATTTAACGAAGACATAATTTGTTCCAGATACACGTACAGAGGCTGGTACAAGGATTTGGCAAAAATATAAATATTTTGAAATCGTAGGCCATGAGGTGCGGTAATAATGTTCAGCAAAACATTGGTCTTTCCACAACCCGAAGGCCCTACCATAATACATCGAACGGTAGATGGGAATAGGGTGCCATGACGTTTAGGTTCGCACACGGACAGTGATAGCTCTGAAACCAAATCAGAGACGGGCAAAGCATGGGGTTGTTTCATTAATTCCATTGTGTCGATGACTGAGTTTTTTTCATGTGTGTATAAGGTTTATATATATAGGCAAACGGTGAGTAAGATAGGTTAGTTAACGTCTATCACCATGGACGTGTTTGGGAGAGCTCGTGTAACCATGGCCACGGCCGCCTCTTTGTCAAAACAGTCACGAGAGGTGGCAACAAAAAGCTATGTCGATCGCAAAGTGCAAAGTGTCTATCACATGGCCCCGAGACTAACCGCTGAGGGCTATTCAGCCAATCATCATCGTATTATTGATGTGCAAGAGCCTCGAGACGAAAATGATGTCTGCACGAAACGTTATGTGACCTATCAAATGAAAAGGCTTTATAAATTTGTCCCATCTGTATTTTTAGTGTACCTGTCAAATCAAAAACTGGACAATGACGAAAACCATTCCCCACCACCACTACCACTGGTGAATGATGATCTTACCTATATGCTTGCTTCCGGTTTAAGTCGTTATCGACTGCATTATGATGGTGTCATTCATATTAAATATGCCATGCCTGATGAGAAACATTTAAAAATACAACTAAACGGTGATAGAGTGTTGGCCCACAACCATCAAAGAGTAAATGTGGGAGATGAATTATCCTTTCATCTTATGCTTACGTTTGAGGAAAAGGAAGCTGGGAAAACGGTGAATGATTTCCCGCTTTATATAGAATTGGAATATAGTGCTATGAAATAAGGTTCTCTACGTTAGTTGTTATCGAATGTTTGCTGTGAAAGGTTCACCAAGTAGCAGCATGGTGAAAAAAAGATATGCTATGAACATGAAAAAATCAAATCTCAAAAAGAGAAAAAAGCCAGGTCGGGAACCAAGTCGATCTGCCTCACACCCAGTGTTAAAACGTAAAAAAACTAAAAAAAATCTAAAAAGAGTGGCTATCGAAAAAGCTTTACAAGCGGTGCGATTGTCTACAGCTCCGAAATCGCAGCATTATGTATCGATAAAAAGAAAAGAAAGAAAGCAAAAACGTGGGCGAGTCATTCCTGTTGCTAAGCGTGGGGGTTTTTTGCCGGCTTTATTTGCAGGGTTGGCAGCTTTGGGGTCCCTTTTGGGTGGTGCCAGCGCTGTAGCGAAAACCATAAAAGCCGTCGAGCAAGGCAAGCAACAACTCAAAGAAAGCGAGCGACACAATAAAACGTTAGAAGCCATTGCGATGGGAGCTAGAAATGGCAACCCTTTAAAGCCAGTCTTTTATCCACAAGGTAATGGCCTACCGTCTAAGGGAAAAAAAAAATGTCCATCTTCATCGATAAGCGCTTAAGCCAACTGCCTCGTCATGCCATGACCCATGAAGAAGTGGAAAGCTATGCCAAACAACTAAAGATTTCTCATTTTCGAGGTGTATTTATGCGAAATGAATTACCTAAAGCACCGTGGAAAGAAGAACGAGCCATGATGAATTTAGATGATGATGCAGGCCCAGGAACCCATTTTGTAGCCTATGTGAAACAAGGTTCCACAGTATGGTACTTTGACAGTTATGGAAATTTACCACCCCCGATCGAGTTGATACGTTATTTGGGAAACCGGGTAAAGATATTCTATAATGTGAATCGTCAACAAACCTTTGACAGTCAAGAGTGTGGCCGTTTGAGTTTACATTTTTTATATAAGAGGTCGCGTTAAGCCATCAGTTTCATCATTATGAATGTCAACGCCAAGACCTTTACCGTGCACAGTCGCGGGCCTGAAGTGTCCCTGGATTTTTTCCCTCCCATTGAATTGCATCCCGAACAATCCTATGTGCTAGGATTAATTTCTTTGGAAAGTTACAACAGAATTTACAATATTCAAGTGGATATTAATGACAAATTTTATTATGATGATTATATGTTGACACTACCCCCTGGAGGTTATACTATAGACGATGTGCATGAGGCCATTAGCGTGTCGATGATAAAACAATTTGGTGTCAAACCATTTGCGGATGGGACACACAAATTTGAACTTACAGCCAATACAATAACTCATCGCTGTCGTATTTTCTCTACGTTTAACATTGACTTTGAAACACGAGTTCATTCTATTGGTCCTTTATTAGGATTTAAACCAAGAGTGTTGGCAGCTCAGCAACCCCATGAATCAGATTATCCAGTGAAATTCATCGAGGACCATCACATTTCTGTAACTTGCAATATTATTAGAGACGTATTTACGAATCAAGAACAAAGCCATTCCCTGTATGATTTTATTGTCACCTCTCCTTGCGGCTATATTATTCGTGAAAACCCTTCAGTGGTTCTCTATCATCCTGTGTGTGTCAGTGATATTAGTAATATTACCTTACGCTTAGTGAATAGAAACCAACAACTGATTGCTTTGGACGCCAACACCCCTGTGACCTACAAGTTGGTTTTAAAGACGCTATGAAATTTATCTATAAAGCAACAACAACGTCTACGAGCTCGGTTAGTTGCCCGCCGTGTATGAAACGGTTGACACGGGTAAACCGACAACGCTTACAACGCCTTGGTTATACGCTACACCCCAATCATGAACAAAGAGCTGTTGCAAGTGTTAAATCCCATACAAGTGGAAGATGGCGTCGTGCGCATTGATATGCATTCCTATCAACCTCAAGCAACAGGTCTGAATAACAATGACGAGATTCAATTCATAATTAACAATCAAGATATTTTTACTCTACCTCATGAAAGTGTCCTTCAAATTGAGGGTAAATTAATGAAAGCAGATGGCAGTACGCCCACAACGTCTGCGTTGGCGAATCATGGTTTGGCTTTTCTGTTTTCTGAAGTACGTTATGTGATAAATGATATTGTCATAGATATGACTCGAAATGTGGGCATGACTAGTCTTATGAAATTATATCCATCCTATAGCGAGGAGGAAAGTAAAACGCTTTCTATGGCAGGATGGTGTCCCAACAGTAGCAATAACTGGCTAGTTCATACCGATGGCACTTTTACAGGCTTCCTACCCTTAAAATTACTCCTTGGCTTTGCCGAAGATCACAAGCGTATTATTTTAAACGCAAGACAAAGTTTGTATCTGGTGAGAGACCGCAGTGATTATAATGCACTGAAAGGAGCCTCTGACCAAGTGATAGACTCAAAAATTCAACTGCTTCGATTACTATGGAAAGTGCCCCATGTGACGCTATCGGATCGTAAAAAGCTAAGCATGTTAAATTTGGTGCAAAAAGATAAAGCCTTGCCTATCGCCTTTCGAAGTTGGTGTCTGCATGAATACCCCTTGCTACCTACCACTGACACTCATAGTTGGAGTGTCAAATCGGCTCGCTCTACCGAGAGACCCCTCTATGTTATTATTGGTTTTCAAACCAATAGAAAATACCAACAAAGCAAAGATGTCACCTTGTTTGATCACATTCACTTGAGAAATATACGACTATTTTTAAATAATGTTTGCTTTCCCTATGAGGGGTTGGAACTCAATTTTTCAAAAAATAAGTTTGGTCCCCTTTATGACATGTTCGCTAAATTTCAATCGTCTTATTATGAAAAACAGGATTGTCCTATGTTGTCGCCACAAGGGTTTAAAGCAAAAGCACCACTGATTGTTTTCGACTGTTCGTATCTAGAAGAATCTATGAAAATCACCACCATTGATTTAAGGGTAGATTTTGAAACACAAGAAAATGTCCCAGACCATACCAGTGCCTACTGTTTGATTATTCATGCTAGACAAGTGAAATATCATCCTTTGTCCAATTATGTCACCAGCATGTAAGCCATCTGTGGTCGAATGAAAACAAAAAAAGATCATCATTCATAGGATTGATGATAAGCGTCTGCATGCACAGTATCTGTTGCGCTCTGGCACTGTGCGCACATACGACAACAACAAACATCATGTGTCCCTCAATAAGCAACAGCAACAACAACAACAACAACAACGTGACAGACAAACCATGGAATTTAAAATGTGAATTTAATCGTTTGAAAACTTTTGAAGCATGGACAGTTCCCTTTATGGATTGTGGAGAATTGGCTGCGAGCGGATTTTATTACTTAAAACGTGGGGATGTGGTCAAGTGTATTTTTTGCAACATTGAAATTGGAAACTGGGAAATAGGGGATCGAGCCTTTAGCGATCATCAGCGATGGAGTCCATCCTGCCCTTACCTCAATCGCTATGATGTGGGCAATATTCCATGGAGTTTGAATTATCCGGTTATTGTACCAGACCCTACAAAACTAGGAGATACCTGTGGACCGTATGTGCAAACTATTCATTTGAATGCTGTTCCAAATTAAGCCAACACACTTGTTTGTAATAAAAGTGTAAGTTTTTTTTTGTTATGAATAAAACCTCAACAAATATTTCGCTGTTGTTCAATTCATTTTTTTCCTTTTTTTCCCCTAAAGTCCTTTGATTTTGCCATGTTAAACCATGGCATGGGTTAGTTGTTGATTAGACGTCAATGAGGTAACAAGTAAAAATAAAAAAGCATGATGCGTACACTCATCGTGGATTGTCAGGGGTTTAAAATTGCAGACAACAAATTTATATTTAAGGAAGTTGCTTTTATCGATTGTAGTACGTTTTGGGTGTCTAACCCTATTCATTTGGTGTTTAAACCTCCCTATGCTTTCGAGTTGCTTAGTGAAAAAGATAAAAAACAGAGCCAATGGATTGAAAATCATTTGCAGTTAGCATGGAACAAGGGTGATATTTCTTACAAGTATCTTGACATTGTCATGAAAGCCCATTTGTCCTCGGCCAATGTCTTATTTGTTAAAGGGAGTGAAAAACGCCAGTGGCTTCAACCATTTCTACCCTCTCACTGTCAATGTATTGACCTTTTAGATCTGGGTTGTCCATCCCTGCAAACGCTCATGGACACTTGTCCTTGCGACAATATTCAGAATAAAGCCTTAGCGCATGCATGGCAATTGTTTCATTGGCTCACCACGAGTGCATGTTGGGAGTTGTTCAATAAAATGAAAACTGAAAGTGTATCGTCCAATGATAGCAGTGAGACGTGTACACGTGAGGTGATAACATCAACGTTATAGACATGGACGCCACTACAATCGACAAGGCTATTGGAAAGTTCTTTGTGTGCAAGAAAAAACTGATTAGCTTTACACAACATGAATTATTAGCACTACCTAAATCATTTCTTTTTTATGTTGCTGCCAACGCTGTCAAAGAAATTTGGGAAAAGGCGCCTGCCGAGTGGACTAACGACTCTGTATTGAGTGAACTACAACCATGCAGTCATTTTTCCCATCACAAGCAATTAACCATGGCAAAAATACCTTCCATTCGACAGTGTGCCACATGCCAATTAATGAAATTATATCATGGTCATAAAACTCAGTGTAAAGACATTGTTTCATCATTCCATGGCTGTCATGCGGAAAACAACCACCACCTACCATGCTCGTCAGGAGCTGCCGACAAACAACAACAGCAAGAACAAGAACAAGAACAAGAAGAAGAAGAACAACAAAAAAAGTGTTTTTCACCGATTGAAACCTCTATGTCCCAGGTGTACTGGCCGTGGAATTATTGATAACATTATTAAAAACTTACCATTCGAAGCTCACTTACCTGCTTACAGCTTTTGCGGCCCTGGTACTCGTCTTCAAGATCGTTTGAGGAGAGGGAATATGGGAATCAATGCTTTGGATCATGCATGCCTTAATCACGATAAAGCCTATGAAAACAGTGATCCCACACTAAGACGCATTGCCGACAAAGTCTTGTTAAGCATTGCCAAGCAACGATTAACAGCTTCAGATGCCAGTCTAGCAGAACGAATGGCAGCATTTATAGTGATTGGTGCTATGAAGAGCAAATTACTTTTATCTAGATATGGACTTTAACGTAATGAATTTATTTAAAAAAATGTATAGTATCACTGTTATCATGACAAAAAAATAAATAAAAAGACAAGAGTCCATGTTGTGTTTTTTTCCATTATTATTATTCACTCATAGTTTCATTATTATAATTATAAATGACAAACAATAAAAAAGGGACAGCAGTGCATCGTTAAAAATTATTACTAATTGTAGTAAATCTATTTTTTCAATCACAAACAATAAAAAAGGACAAAAGTCCATTATTTTAACTAATAGTTTCATTATTATTATTATAAAAAATTATATATACATGGTACTTGTACTAAACCTATTTTTTAAATCACAAACAATCAAAAGAAAGGACAAAAGTCCATCATTATTCATCAGCTTCAAATAGCAGTCTAGCAGAACGAATGTCAGCATGAAATCTTTATCTACTCTAGAACCAGTTTTTTTTGTTAAACGCTTATTATTGAATAAAATAACATGTTACTAGAATTTGATCATTATAAATTATAATAAAAATTGCATAAAAATTGCTATAAATGCTATTTTAAATCACAAACAATAAAAAAGGACAAAAGTCCATTATTTTAACTAATAGTTTCATCATTATTATTATAAAAAATTATATATACATGGTAATTGTACTAAACCTATAAACAAACAAAAAAATCTACCATTAAGCATAAGTTTTGAAAATTTATTTTTATTATTATTTATCATGGTAAACGTTGAGCAACAATTAATAAACGTCAAACTGTTGAACCCAAAAAATAATTTTATTTTATTATAGTCATTAAAGAGTAGGGCATGAATAAACAAAAAAGTTACGGCTAGCGTACAATGATTATTCGTTTTCAATTTTTACAAAACGAACCATGCATCGATTATTTTTTTCACCCTCATAAATTAAATAGACAGGGTGAATACTGGAATTGACATCTTCCATAACATTATCAGGTAGGTTATTAAATCGTGTGGGAAGAAATGTTTCAAAGTCTTGACAAATGCAAAGAGCTCGTTCACCAAATTTGGTTTTCAGTTTTTGAATTTTATGTATGCGAAAGGGTGTTTGCGTAGGCAATTCACTCATTTTCTTGCGTGCAAAGCCACAATCTTGACCAATGGCGTTCAAGGCGTCCATGGTTGTCTATAACCAAAGAAAAGAGTGTTACTTTCTAACACTCTTGTTCTTATATTACAATAGCAATAACTTTGTACATTAAAGTATATTGTTTTTTTTTTTTTAAATCCTGAGTGTTTATGACCTGAAGTTGTAGATAGATAGTATTGGATAAAAATATAATAATAATGTTTGTATCATTTTTTCAGTCAAAACATACATTTGGAAATTATTTAATAGGAAATGTTTTATCAAAATTAAGTGTGAATCTCTCTTGGAGGTAAATGCATGTCTCTGTTGTGAATGGGAATTAGCCTATCATTCCCTAGTCGAATGACTTGTATTCGTTTGCTCTGTTGTTGTGCAAATTCACACAACATTCTGTTAAATAAATAGTATCAACAAATACTAAGAGCAAACATGGAATGCTTTTGGTAACCTATAAAAAGGCAAAGTTAACACGCTATGCATTTAATAACCATGTCTACATCCAACAAAACAAAATTCAAAACTACAAATTTAAACCAGTGTGTATGTGTTTATCAACGTGAATACACGATAAACTAAAACAAACAAACAAAATAGCCAAATGTATTCTAAACGTCAAGTATGCACCTGAAAGCCGAATGTAAACAAAAAAAAGCGATAATCATGACATCATGTGGTTAGTTTCTAACAAATCTCATTCTATGAGGCGAATATTGATTGATAGGTAAGCCAAGACAAAGTTGGCGAAATGCTTGTTGTCGATACGAAGTGATTGATTCCTCAGCAGGAAATTTATAAAAATGAAAACAAAACATTTGAAAAGTTATTGGAAAATAAACATTAAACAGGGGTTTTGTACATATTGTACACCAGAAATCTGGAAAATGATCCTCGTCAGCTAATTTAACAATCACTTGATTCATGGTTAAACCGTACCATGCTTTATGAATCACTTGCGTGGATACATTATTTTCAAAGTCAAAATTTAGCATACAGGATTTACAAAAGTGATGCCCTGGATCATAAACTATGTCATCATCCATAATGATGTCATAAAACATGGTATCAATGCGTACTTTCGTGTTTCTATATTCTGAAGGATAGGCCACACGTTGAGGATTATGAGACATCATCGTGGCATATTCATTGAACGTGGTGTGTTTTGTGACGATAAAACGATCTTCATCATGGCTCATGATTGAATCTGAAAAGTAGTCGTTGCCGTTTACTAAGTGAATAAATAAAAATATTATGTACTATATACACTGTCTGTCCCCTAAGTCAATGGCAAAAATAAAATAAAAAATAAGCAAAACACAAATAAATAACCATCTGTCTGTTGACTTCTTTAGGTTAGGTTAGGAAAAAAACATGTAACAGGTTAAAGAAACAATTTCTGTTCAGATATTTCAAATATATCACCACTCATAACTCTAGCCATAAAGTGAGAGTTTTGTCCTCCGTAAAAGCAGCAGATTATTATTCTTTTGTTCTTGCATGAGACCTACTAAGCCACACCCTAGTGTGGCCTATTAAGCCGCATGCCTACTGAGGGTGAATGGTCACCTTGCCGAAACATGAGGCCTACTAAGCGACAACAATAGTGAGGGTGGCTACTTGTTTGTTTTTTTCCTAACCTAACCTAAAGAAGTCAACATGTTTTTAATCTAGCCTGTGCACAGTGAACCATGGAAACGTTGATGCATGGCTCTCTTTATGCGTTGACAGGCAAATAGCACAAGACATACAGTTTATGTACAACTATTTACAGGCATTCACACATCCATGCATACACCCATGCACGCAGGTTAAAAAACAAAAATTATATGATACACTACAATTTTTTATTTTTATTCCGAGGCTCAAGATGGCATCTCGCATTTGATAGCAACCAAACCAAACACTTGCCGTGTTGTACAACAACAATAGCTACAACCACTACTGGTTGTAACCAAATGGGACGCTTGTCATCATATCCTGACACCACTGTCTCTTGTCGTCCAACAAAGCGAGTGTTTGTTTTCGCTGCTTCATTAAAAATAAATCATGATTTTTTGAGAGAATCCTAAACTGACTATGTGCCATGGCTGTGTGGGTCTTAAGGACATGTAAATAATCATCCACACAGAGTCGTTTAACCACATGCTGGCTAATCCCTTTGGCTCGCATAGATTCGCATCGATCCACCTGTCGAAAACTATACATTTTCGGAGCGAGACCTACAAACTCAGTCATCATGGTGTCTGAACACTCATCTTTCATTAAACCAATTTCTTTTTTGTTCAGACGGGGGATATCGAACACGTTCTTCTCACTAAACGAGAACGTGTCAAACCATTTTGGGTTTTGTTTCATAACGACATACGGATCACAGTCACGGATATGGTAAATAAAACTATCCGTGTCTGTATATAACAAGGAAATGGTACCAAATCGCTGTATTGCAAAACCATAATGGAATTTATACATGTGCAATTTTGAAAAATCTAATATGACTTGGCCTAAATAGATAGGCTTATTCATGACCACTTTAGTTTTGGCAAGTTCAATAGTCAGTAGATCATGATCAATAATGTTTAAAGATTTGAAATTTGGTTTTGCAATATATTTTTGAGCCCCCCATCTGCCATGCCATGTATTGACCAACTTAATGTCCCTATACTGCCGTACATTTTCCAAACTCTTGCCATAGATACAATTATTCATCAGCTTAAAAAAATTGATTTGAAATGGCTGAGTGGCACTTTGTCTGTGACTGGTATTTAAATCCATGTATGGTTTCAACCACGGTTTCTGACAAAAAGAAATACCTCTATGGATTTTTTTTCAGGGTTAAGCCCTGAGCTAAACATTCTACCAGCATGTCAATATGCAACACATAGTGATTTTTATCATACAAGGTACCCATCAATTTCTTATGATTGCCCTTACTCTCGGGCGGCACCATTTTCTCTATGCAAAAGGGGAAATCACCATGACGCTGTCTGAGATGGGGGGGATAAGCTAAGTCGACATCAAGAACATACCCTACGTCCTGTTGCTTGCTAGCGCTATGCACATTAAAATCTTTAATTTCATCCTCAGACAGCCAGACAAAGTTTCTGTACGGCAGTGGTCGACTCATAGCGTGACCGTATAAATTGTTTACGTCGAAATACATTAGATAGGATTCTGGTTCTTCGGGACAATAATCAGGCATGTAATGATTATTTGCCTTGGCATGTCGCTGATTGAGCGATACGAATCCCCCACGAATCCCTTTTTCCATCATGAGTACCATATCGGGATCCGTCAGTAAATCAAGCTCAATGTGGGTAAATTTGAGGGCGGCGTCCCAACTTAACCCTGGACTGGTATAGTAGTGAGCGGGGTCAAGGCCATAAATCCTGTGACATAGCTGACGAAACGTTTCAAAAACGTCGGTCAACAACAACACGTCTAATTTTAAGTAGTGCATAGCATACTGGCCCATGGTTTCTATGCCAAACACTCGCCAAACATGCTGTGCATGGGCATAGTCTTCTTCACTGATGGTGCTTTGAGTCAATTGAGAAAAGAATTTTTCTCTTGGCGGCAAAGTCGTTTCTTCAAGCACCTCGTAACTTTCCACATAATCGTATGGAAAATGGCCTTTACGAACACACAATTTAAATTGATTTGTATCCGTAAAGTGGGAATGGGTATGTTTCAACTCATCTTGGCTTAAGCCTTTCACAAGACTATCCAGCGAACTAGACATAAACTTGAATGAGTCGAGAAAGCGAATGCTCATGCTTCCTTTTCTCCATGAAAGTGAGGTAAAGCTCTCATGGTTCTTAGCCAAAATGCTGAATTTGCTCTTATCTACATGAGCAAATTGTTTTACAATGAAGTGAAGGTCATACCGGGAGAAATTGTGTAAGAAGACAGGGAGGAAGCGAGGTGTAGAGTACTTCAAATTGCATTCGTTATGGGCAGCACCTCTAAAATGCCCTGTCCTGTGGCAGTGGTCTCTTACTTTTTTTTCTCCGCCTAAGATTGGCTTTTCACATATGTGGCAGGTGGTGGCTTGATCATATTCTCTTTGCTGTACGTCATTCATCTGAATTGGTACAGGGTTGTTCAAAATAGTTTCTACTTTGCCTGCTAAAGCCGCCATTTGATCAACAAACCACCGCGCACAATCCTGACCTTTATGACTTACATACTCACATTGTGAATTATCATAGTGACAGACAACATAATAGGCTACAGCAAAAGGCTCATGTTTCTGCACTGGATAGGTTGAGCTTGTATGGGGGCTTGGTTCACATCCCTGAATGGGAACAGTAAGGGCCTCAAAATCAGCGTAAACAGTAAATGGTACCATCTCTTGTTTATTAGTGGCCTTAAATTTTAAGACTGCGTCATTCCCTTCGGGCAAGACTAGCTTTACTGCCGTCTGCCCTTCACAGTCTTCCGTATGTCGTTTCAAAAGTTCATTAGTTTGAAAATACTGAAGGCAGCGCTCACAAATATGTTTCTTACCATCATGATTAGACACTTGGCTGCTCACCAATTTACTTAAATTCTTTATCCAACAGTAATGGCTTTTATCCCCATCAGACAGGAAAAGCAGGTGAATGTGATGTTGCTTTACCTGTTTGGTGGCATACAAGGGGCCCACAATATTGGATCCTTCGATGCCATACACCATGAAAGAGAAATTTGGATTATCTTTCTCAAATAAATGAATTTTATCTAGAGGCATGGGAAATGAAACACGCTCGAGATTGAGAGTTTGTTTCATGCGGTTAAACACATCTTTGTACTGCCCTGGTCTATCAACATGACTGTCTTCACAGGGTTGCAGACAGCTCACTATACTCCACAAAAAGCAGTAATCGTCTTTGTTGCGTATGTTGATCACTGCCTTTCTGGAAGCGATAAAGCTCGGTGTGGCAATATAGCTACTTCCTGCATTCAATGGATTGTATTTACAAATATTGATTTGCAAATAGGCAATGCTATTGAGGGCCAAGCCACTGGGACCCTCTTGCAACTTATCAAATTTAGTGATAAGCGCTTGAATAGCTTTCTCCTGATACCACGTTTCCAAATTATCGGCTATCAGTACTTTCTCCATTTTTGTACAAAGGTTGAAGGTGTGTTTCTCTTCAACATTATTTTTTATCAATGTAAATTCACATAGTAGTTCGAAGTTTATTTTTAAAGCCTGATGCAATCTTAAGCCTTGTTCACATTCACTCAAAAAAATGGGAAAACATAATTCCACAAAATCTTTAGGCGACAGACAGTGATTCGCATTGTAAATTCGGCCTGAGCATACTCGCGTTTTGAAACATTTGGCCAAAGGCTGCCACACTAACACTTCACTCTCTGATATAGACATGATTATAAAATGGACTAATAAACGTGCAACCCTTACCTTAAAATAGGTTAATCCAAAATCTCCAATTCCAAACGACCACACTTATCGATTTTTACTGACTGGCACACACAATCTCGTTCACAGGTAGACAATGGTTGTAGTAATTTGGGCCCCCAGCAGGAAATGATCACCAACAAAGTTGTTATAGTTTTAATATCAACGACAAGGTTTATCTTGTTTTTTTTGTTTCCAATGATTTATCTGAAAAACAAACCAATACAATCCGTTATTAGTCATGGTTATATACATTAAACATGTGCATTCATTCATTCATTCATTCATTCATTCATAAGACTTGCTAAAAACAAAAGGTTTCAAGTGTGCACACATAAATAAGACACTCACTCGAAAATAACAAAGTCATTTACAAAGACTCACCTCTTTTTTTTAATATCGAAAGCGTCAAGGTAGTTAAAACCTATTCACTCCATATATATCTTCATTCTAAAACAATAATAAATACACGCCATAAGTATATAAATTTCCGTGAAATAAATGACATGCATTTAACAACAACAACAACAATAAAAGTAATGGAACAACATGTACTCACCATATAATGAATTATAATACTTTCAGCAAATGTGCTCTTTGCCGCCACTGTCACTGTCACTGTCACTGTCTCTCTCTCTGTCTGCTTTCCCAGACTTAATGATGTTGTTTTTAAAAATCTGCAACAAACGAAATCCCCCAAAAATACCATCAGTCACTAACTTACTTTTCATGCATACACAAAATAACAATAAAACCAATCATGCCATAATTAACAATAATGAACCTACCTTAGTACAAGTATGGCCGCGGTTCACGTAATATTTTACAAAGAGCATAAGGCACTTGCATCCGTCACCTTCAAAGATGAACACGAGAATGATGAGTCTCTCTTACCCTCAGAACATATATGTCTCCTCAACAAGATGCAAAGTTAACACTTTACCTTTTTTTTTTGTTCCTATGAGTAGGATGTCATGGAGCGCACAAGTCAGACCGATTCTCACAAGCTTTTGCAATCTCTGCATGAGTATGCGTGAGAATGCAATGATCAGCTTTTCGACAGAGCTGTTTGTCCTTCATCGAGATATCGGGTAACACGTCTGGGTCAGATAACAGCCACCTGCATGTGAACAACAGGCTGTTATCTCTCTCTGCTGCGAGGCACGTACGATGATAAGACCTGTGTCTGTCTGGATCGCCGTGGGTCAGTCTCAATGCTTTCAATTCTCATTGCATTAAGCAAGTTCTCTCTCTGCGTGTGAGCCCTGACCAGTCAAGACAAATAATAATAATAATAATGCATAAGTGTTTTATTAATATCAAAGCGCATAACCTAACGTGACTTCAAATCTGGTTTCTTACTTTTTCCCCGTTTTCCTCAGCGATCTCGAAAAAAAAAAATGACGGAAACCATGATTTCAGGTTTTCCATACCTACATTCCCGTAAACTGAACAACGACACAAATACATCGACATGCCCATCATAAAAATCGCCTCATTCGTTTTCCAAATAACGCGAAAATGAACAAAAAAAACACCTTTTCCATAAGAAAACCATGTTTCCAGCTTTTTACCTTTTTCATGTCTATATCCACGTAAAGAGAATAAAGAGACGAAATAAATACTATCACACGCGTCATTCTCACGTTTTCGGTTTTCCAAAAATCGACAAAAATGTGAAAAACGCATGTTTTGACTCAAAACCCTAACTTCACCTTTCCGACACCTACATTCCCGTAAAGAGCACAACGAGACGAAAAAAACGAATCCAAGCACGCCCTCCTAGCATAACCCGTTTTCCAAAAATCGGCAAAAATGTGAAAAACGCATGTTTTGACCCAAAACCCTAACTTCACCTTTTCGACACCTACATTCCCGTAAAGAGCACAACGAGACGAAATAAACGAATCCAAGCACGCCCTCCTAGCATGACCCGTTTTCCAAAAATCGGCAAAAATGTGAAAAACGCATGTTTTGACCCAAAACCCTAAGTTCACCTTTTCGACACCTACATTCCCGTAAAGAGCACAACGAGACGAAAAAAAAACGAATCCAAGCACGCCCTCCTAGCATGAATCTTCCATTCCAAGGTCGCGGGGGCTCACAACTTCCTAAGTAGTGCAGCGCCCCAAACCCCCCTTACCACGTTTTTATTTTAGTGTGGATATACCCCGTCCATGGAAAATGAGAGTTCACCACGAGTCCTACGACACCTCATAGGTTTAAATCCGATTATTGGTTAGCGAGATAGTCAAAAGCCGATGACCTATTAGTTTTTATGGTTTATTTCAATACATATTAAAAAAAACACTCATTGATAAATCATCATTTAAAAAAGCCCGCCCTCTTACAAAACTCCTCAAGTGCGCATGCGTATAAAAAAACATTCATCGCCAAAATGTCAAAAAACACAAGTTTACCCCAAATGGCCTTTCCAAATTCCATCCATTTAAAAAAATAACCTCACCATCACCTAGAGCGGAAAAAATACCATCTAAACGACCCCTCACTCGACCCTACTCCTCCCCCACCACCTAACCCTTTCCCAACATAGGCATACATATTCAAGCACAAGCGCGACTTCAGGAAACCAACACTACCCCACTACTCGCGAATGACCTTTTAGTTTTGGTCTTTTAATCAAATAAAGAGCCTATAGGAAAGTAGGGGGCATTACTAGCAGTGCTAGGACACCCTGTATGTTCTAATCCCATGTTTGGTTAGCGAGATATCAAGTTCGGGGCAAATACGAGGGTGGCTCAATAAGAAGTGGTGCAGCTCTGTCCTTACCACACTACTCGCAAGATAGAGGGTTCAAACCCGCCCGAAGCCGTCGAATTTTTAAGATCGTTAAAAATTCCTCAGTATGCCTTCCTTCGGAGAGGAAGTAAAGCCAGTGGTCCCATGTCATAGATTTATGGCATGTTAAAGAACCTTCCACTAATTACACCTGTGTGAAGCTAAATTGGATTGGTTAATAATGTAAACAACGCTCTTAGGTTTCTACCTTCGTTGCCACGAGCCGACTGCGGTGGCGTCTAGTAGCTAAGTTCTGAACTAGGCCTAGTAGTCGTTGACGGTGGCGTTTGGCGGCAAAAGTAGGAACTATTTGAAATATTCTAAGTTGCAGTCTGTACTCAAATTAAAAAACAGATACACACACTAATACAGCCATCACAATTAACACCGGTTATCAGACAGATTCTACACCCACCCAAAGTACACGGGGCTACATGACCGCGTTGTCGCAGCCCCTAAACTGAGGAACCAACCAACCAGAGTTATTGAGATCACGTCATTCAGATGAATGGACCTTATAAGACGTATGCTTCTGCAATAAGGAAACAGGAATCTTTTCCACCGTAGACAAGGTTACCGAACTTACAATATCGTTTTTTGCTATAGGCTAGACTGCAGCCCGCGCCGCGACCCTCCAACCTCGCCGTTTAAATATTCACCCTCAAATTCTAACTTAATATCCCGAGATTGCGTCGAGGGCAATCCATAGCGGCGTGTCAAACCACCTCAGGAATGAAGCTGAGTGCAAGTGGTCACAGTGTCCTCGATATGCTCTATAGCTAATAACAGAACACAAAAACCATAATAGCTGGATGCTTCAGCACCGAATTCTCTGAAACTAGGGTTGAAGCAAAACCCACTTGAAATAGGCCTATCCGTCGAAAGTTAACCACTGCCCAGGGTACATGTTGACGCTGATTATAATAATGATAATAGACTATATATATATATTTTTTACGAGGGAAGTGGAAAAATCTTTCATAAGACCATAAGAAGGATCCGCACTCCTCAAGAGTGTGGGATTCTTACCCACTAAAAACCCACACCCAGTCCTCTTCACAAAACCCATTCCGGGACCACTTTCGTATTACTTCAGGATGGAGCCATTTTCTTTGCTTCACAAGCACCATCTTACTTCTCAATTCATAGTCCGCGGATCACAGACTTAAACAACTATATCCGACTTCTTCTGACGAAGGACCACCTCAACGAAGAAAGCGACCGATTCCCAGCTGAGCTCTCCTCAGCATAATTCCAACTACTGTATATTGTCCGGCGTTATTGGACCAACCTCTGCTTCAAGTCGTTGTTTTTCCGCTGCTCAACGAGCGCAGACGAAGAACGTGTGATATAAGTCATATCGTTCGTTCTCGCAGTAAATAGCCTACATACTGAACTCGTTACTTTGGCCACGCGATGAAGGTAACACCGAAAGTAGCCATGACCTGTCAATGTCTGACTCAGAAAGTAATTAGTTTCTCCATGTTTTCTACTTGTCCACTCGACAATAATAATAATGCTGTTGTTCTTTGAGTCTTAAGTCTTTTGTCTGGTTTGATGCAGCTTCCATGGCTCCCTGTCCTGAGCTAATCGTTTCATCTGTACATTGCTAGGACACCTTATATCCGAGACAATCTGTTTAACATATCCTAACCTTAGTCTACCCCTACAGTTCTTATCCTCGACTCTTCCTTTAACTAACTTTGCTATTCCTGGGTGTCTTATTATTTGTCCTACCTCTTCTCATAATTTGCTGTCGCCAGAAACATCTCTCCTCTCCGACTCGTCTTAATACCTCTTCATTCGTTGCTATATCTACCCATCTGATCTTCTTCATTCCCCTGTAACACCACATTTCAAATGCTTCTATTTCCCTCTTTTCTGCTCGCACCGACAGTCAAAGTTTTACTTCCATAGAGCGCCACACTCCAAACAAAGGCTTTCAAAAATGACTTTCCAATACCTAAATCCATATTTCATATCAACAGATTCCTTATCTGTAGAAATGCTTTCCTTCTCAGAGCTAACCTACATTTATATTCTCTTTGCTTCGTCCAGCACTTGTCATTTTGCTTCCTAAGTAGCAGAATACTTCCTTAAGCTTTTCGCTTACCAATTTGACGTCCACAGTAGTTTCTGATTTCTTCCTGCTCCATCAGAATAATATTATCCATTTCAGGTCCGTATTGAATATGTTTACTAATAAAACTATCAATATTCTCCGTCTTTTCAATACAATATTAATAGTCTATTTATACAATTGGGTACATGTTTCGCACAAATGTTAGTGCTTCCTCAGTCTGAATATACATTAAGACACAAACAAATATTACGCACTTATCAAATACATACAATGAAAATATTCCATAGATAAAACAGTTTTTCATTGTTTGTATTTGATAAGTGCGTAATATTTGTTTATGTCTTAATGTATATTTGGTCTGAGGAAGCACTAACGTTTATGCGAAACATGTACCCAATTGCATAAATAGACTATTAGTATTGTATTGCAAAGACGGAGAATATTGATAGTTTTATTAGTTCCAGCTCCATTCCAATAAGTTTGTTTCACAAAACACTAGAAAAAGGAATTTGGACCAATAGACGAACAGGAGATCTCGATAGTCTCACAGACAGTTTCACAAACATTGTACGCAGGAGCCTTTTGAAATCTTTTGGGCACATATTTACTGTAGGATGCACAACAATAAACAAAAGGATTATTCAATATAATTAATTCACTAGGATAAATATCAAAGTTCCAACGTTCACCACCAGGTATCAGTGACATCTGGTAGCAAAAGTTGGAACTGCAGTACTTGAAAGTGAACGGAACTTGTACCTCACCCTATGGGTGTCCGCTTGAAGCAACTACAGTCTCTGGCGAGCCGAACATGTCCTCGGACACTCCCGGCACCGAAAGCCATACCATACATAAATAAAATAAACTATGATAAATAGCTTGCCACGGTGGGTGAGTGGTTATCGTGTCGGTCTACCAACCCCCAGCTTACAGGTTCACTCCTGGCCATGGTAAGTGTTTATTGAAATGCGACAAAAATCACGATACGCATGTCATAGGTTGTTGGCATGTTAAAGAACCCATCTGAATTCAGTAGGCCGTGTTCATAATGGCAAAATTAATCTCGGGATTTTTCGCCAACACGAAAGTTCCTCGTTTCTCTACTAGAAAGCGCTATATTGTCAAGGACCTTAGATATCTAACCACCTTGACTTTCATAGCGCTCCAAGGAACAACACAATTTGACATGTAAGCTTCCTTCTGGGCGTCGAATAACAAAGCTTGCACCTGGCACCCGAGGCCATATGATATTATTATTATATTACTAGGATAAATTGGCTGGAGGAAACAAGGAGGAATGAAGTGACGTGATGAAAAACGGAAAAATCTTCAGAGCCTCTGTACTGTAAATAAGCTCATATTTATGGTGAAATCTAGCAGCAGGAATCGCTCAAGATAAATATACAAAATATGAATTAGCATGAACTTCCTGGCCTTAATTTTTACTACCGTAGTCTATTATTATTATTATTATTATTATTATTATTATTATTATTATTATTATTATTATTATTATTATTCTCGCGGATGGGACACTTAGGACCACGCGGAATCAACGTATGTTGAGCCTTCCTCCTTGCCCAATAGCTCTTCATATGCATGGATTGTTGTAGTTTCTGTTCCTCCGACCATGCACGTCGTGTAGATTTCTTCTGATCCTCCTCAAATCCCCTTGTGTGAACAATATTCCTGATTACATTTCTATTAATCAGATCTGTCGATCCCATCTCCACTAGGTCCCTCTCCACCTGTTTGTACCACTTTGGTCTTGTACGTTTGTTCAGCAGAAATTTGTGGATTCGGTAAGTAAGTCTCTTATGATTCATTCTTTCCAAATGGCCCAAAAATTGAATTCGTCTCATTCTCATGGTATCGGTAAGTTTAGAAATCTTCCTATATATTTCAGAGTTGGGTTTGGGATAGTGTATGCCATTTTTAATTCTGGGCCCTTTCGCATAATTTTCCTTTACTTAATCTCGAATTGTTCCTTTAATGTTTTATGTTGTAAATTGAGCGTTTCTGAAACATAAAGAGCTTCCGGTTTAATCAGTGTTAAGTAATGGTGAATTTTACTATTCCGTGACAAGCATTGCTTATTATAATAGTACATTATGCAACGACCCTATAATGGCAATAATTAAGACACGAGTATGTTTATAAAACGAGCGTATGCGAGTTTTATAATTTCCATACGAGTGTCTTAATTACCATTAAAGGCGAGTTGCATACGACTGTTTATGTTCAACGATAATAATTATATCTATTTTATGTTCTAACTTAAATATTCATAAATATCTATCGAGATTTCGCCAGTTTTATGTACTCAACATAGCCCATGAGACGCAGAGAATGCCTTCTATTTGACCATGGCCTCCTCGATTACCCTACTATGACACTAGGCCAGGCAATCAAATTTAAATTCGAAGGCCGTGGAACTCAGCGCATCTAATTATCTAATTGGTCAAACAACTGTTTCTTGAGCTCTGATTGGTGGGATAAACTGTTTCATAATGAAAGATAGTGTTATAATGAGCCTCACTATAGTAGAGGTTTCTGACATATAATAGTCAGGGTCGAACATAATAGTACATTATGCAACGAGCCTAGAATGGCAATAATTAAGGCACGAGTATGTTTATAAAATGAGCGTATGCGAATTTTATAATTTCCATACGAGTGTCTTAATTACCATTATAGGCGAGTTGCATACGACTGTTTACGTTCGACGATAATTATTACAACTATTTTATGTTCGAACATAAATATTCATAAATATCTGTCGAGGTTTCGCCAGTTTTATGTACTGAACAGAGCGCATGGGACGCAGAGAATGCCTTGTGTTTGACCATGGCCTCCTCGATTACCCCACTATGACACTAGGCAACGCAGTTAAATTTAAATTAGAAGGCCTTGGAACTCAGCGCAGGTGCGATTCTATCCTTATCTAATTGGTCAAAGAACTGTTTCTTGAGCTGTGATTGGTGGGAGAAACTGTTTCATAATGAAAAGTAGTGTTATAGCCTAATGACCACCATTATGATACAGATTTCTGACATATAATAATCAGGGTCGATCATAAACATTTTTTGTGTATTGAAAAGCAGCCTCTATTTTCTGGATTGTTGATGTTACAGATTTATTTTCATTGCCATATTCTGTAACCCATTCGCCTAAGTAAACCTATTTAAATTCCCTTTACTCTTGCAATTTTGTTAACGTTAATATCAATTCCATGTGGAGCATTTTTTATGTTAGTCATAAATTTCGTTTTTTCATAAGAGATAATATGAAGCCCTATTTTATTGATAACTTTAAAACTGGGCTAGTATCTTAATGTCAAAATCACTGAAATGTCAAAGGATTTGATATTTCAGCGCTATAGCCTATACGATGCATTAAGTCCACCAGGCTCTTGAGAATTGAGTGAGACAAGTTCCAGATTAAAGCGAGAAACTGCCAGTCGATCTTATTATTCTCGAGCCTCGAGTTGCTGCTGAATCAGGTGCTCCAATTTCCAGCGAGGAAGGGAGCTTCATACAGGAATAAAACAAAATATCTTGAAGAGTTTCTTTTTCTTACTGAATTGCATCCTGGCCATTGATGTCTTCATGCCAAGGGAGAAGTGGGAGGGCTCGGAAGAGGAGGGGGGGGGGGGGGGTTGATTACACATTAATCAGTACAACACAAACACATTTATAGCGAAATGGGTATTTCATGTTCATTTGCTGGTTCTTCTGGTGAGTCGCTCACCCCACCATTACTGGCGCCCTCAAAGCCTAGCACGGCGCTCAATACGCCCGACGTCAGCTCACTGCGCATGCGCGGAGTGTCCTGGAGCATTGCTCCGTGATTGGCAATCATGCGCCCCGCCCTCATCTCGGCTAAACACCAGGCGGGTGGTGGGTATTTCTGAAATCGCCCCGTTTACCTTCACGAGCGCTTGATCGATCTTAACAGCCATATTTGTGAAGTTCCCTCTCCCTGCAAGGAAGTCAAGCTTGCGAGGCGTAGCGGAGAGACTTGGACGATCAGCTTTGACCCAGCTTCACAAGTGTAATTACATTTTAACGCACTGGTCTGTGCTGTCCTCCTCACTGAACGAGCATCGTAGTCAAGTATAAAGGTGCTACCGGTGATTCTGAGATATCTACCCCTAATGAAATGAATTATCATGGAGATGATATGAAAATTATTTTATTTTATATGCTTCCTCGACTTGCAAGGCTGTTAATATACAAAGCTTACCAAACGTCACAATAAGGTGATAGAAGAACAATTAGGTGAACAGGATATTAAGCTATGGAATGTATCTGATAAATAAACTGAAGAGTGGGCAAACCGCAACTATAAATACATAATTAAGACTAGCGGACCCGAGCGAGAACTCTCGCATAATGGGTTGTGTGTGCCCCTTGTGTACAGACTACTCGCCCGGCTCTAGTGCTATGCGGGCTGGATGCGATACTATTCAGGCAGGGGCTATCGTCTTGTTTATTTGTTTTAAAGCACTTTTTAAACAAATAAATATATTTCCATTTACTTGTCAAGAAATGCAAGATTTTTCCTGTAGACTACTATTGACCCATTAGGCCTAGTAACCCAAAAGAATCTATATCTTGAAGGTGGTAATTTTCTTTGTAGAAATGGACTTTAGGCTCGTAAATTTCCTTCTTTTCATTATTGACTTCATCTGAATGCACGCAATTTGTTTCAAAACGCACGGTTGGATCCAATATCCCTTCTGATAATCTTCCTTGTAGCCTTGCGTGGCTAGCCCTGAAATTTCTTCATGCACCACGAAGCCGACATCCCTCAGACTCTTCGCAAGGATGGATATCACTGAGTGTTATTTTGTGTCACGTAGAGCCTTGCCATTAGTGCAAAACCCAAGGACATGAGGGTGAGATTCAATCTCGTTGCCACAGCGGCGACAACGGTTGTCGTCCCGGCTTCTGCTTGCTACAGCTCTAACTGTGGCTACATTAGATACGAACTTCAGTCCAACCTTCCAGTCAGAGCTGGAAATACCCTACTTGCTACTGATACTTGTAACTCTTCAGTTGGTCAATACGAATTTGCCCAATAAATGGCCGCCGGTAGCCTACTAACTTATGTACAGTATATAATGTAACTTAATACGGTAAGAAAATAAACACTCGTGAAAAAGATTACATGTAGCCTATTAGGGGTAATTTAGGATTACGCGTTTCGACCGTCAAGCGGTCATCATCACATCCTGAACACTGGGATTGAGGTTTGCATTATTTACAAATACAGTGGAACTTGGATAATTCGAACTTCTATAATTCGAAATCGTCTTTAATTCGAATATCTTGCTTTGCCCTAGAATTTTGTATGTAAACAATGTTAAAAGATCGTGGATAATTCGAATATTTTTGATGTGTATCATCTTTCCGCTCGGTTGCTGGATAGTTTTGTGGGAGTGATTTTGAAAATTGGGGACGGAAGTGGTTCGGAACGATCGAGCTGGCAGTGGTGGATCGAACGGAAGTATGCACTTCCCGCTCGATCGATCGATCCAGCGAGCAGTGTTAAGACCCAACTGGCAGTGGTACGAGAAACAATGAGCGCGCGGTGTCTGAAATTGATACAATGACGTACTCTCGGCCATGTGGAATGTATATGACATACTGAACGGAAAACGCTCATGCGAACTCTGGTGTCAAGTGATTGAAACAAATGACATGGTACATGTTCGAAGTCTTCGTAACAGTATTTAAATGGTAAAATGCCTTAATATCAAACATTGTAAGTACTCGGCATTGCCGGTATTATGTTTCTGCACAATGGCTATTCAAATATTAACCCACATAACGGTAATGCAGTCATCAATATAATATAATCGTTGTGGTTATACGAGAATTGAGCAAGCCTTCATGAACTATTGCTGAATACATTCTCTTTACTCTCAAGAGGGCCTATTCATAAGGCATTTTAAACTCAATTTCACGCAGGAACATTATCGAAACAAGCAAAATATAAATGAAACTTAATTCCGTAATGCAGTAGCCTATTATTGGAACATGGAAATAAGTCACCATCTTGTGCACAAAATTTGTGTAGTCGAAATAGCCGTGGGGTTAGTGCTTATGACTGTGAATCTAGAGATCTTGGGTTCGAATCCCGGACGGGGTACATATTTTTGCTAGCAGTTTATCATTTTAAACGATATTTATCATATCAATATGACTCATTTTAACAGAATCCATATGAAATTACGTGTTGGTCTGTGAATGAAGAGGACCTGTTTATAAGGAATTTAAGGTTATGAGCGGTGTCGCGTCTATTAATCTAGTTGATCTATATCGTATTCTTTATTTAGGCTAGTGCTGGTGGAAGCTACAAATCATCTAATAAAATGAGTTCCGTATTATAAACTACAATATCTGTAAAACACTCCCTTTTACAATAGATTAATATTTGTGCCAATAATGCTATAAAATACCGGTGTATCAACAATTTCACGTGAGGTTTCTTCTATGTCAGATGTTACACATCATATGCGACTACTGTAAGGCTCGTAATTTTGTTTGGTTAATTCGAACTCTTTACGTCGACGGTAGAGCGCAGTATTATATTTCATAGCTCGTATATTTTCTAACAATATTGTCGAGGCAGTGTTGGAATGCGGCCAACTTACCAATTGATGGTTGGGAGGAAATAGTGACTGTTCCTATCTCATATGAAGAATTTGTTAATGTTGGTGAGATGTTGCAGTTTGTAACAAGCTTAGGGACGGACATAATCACCGAGGTAAACAGTAACGCCAACCAAGCTACAGGTGACGCATCTGAAGATGAGGACGGTCATTCTTTGGAGGATCAGGAACGACAGATTCCAGTGCGGCAGAAACATCCAATCACCTCCAACAATATAGAATATTTTTTGAAAATACACACAACGTATGTGATTCTATTTTTCTGTCATTAGATGACGTAGATTCATGTATTACTCGTGAGAAAATTAAATCAAGAAAGTAATCTACTATCTCGGACTTTTTTGACAATCAGTAAATGTTATTTACTGTGTCCAGTACTGTTGTATATACTAATATTATCTAAAAATAGAGTTTTTTGTTAAATCTTAAAGTTTGAGTAACATTAGAAACATTTTGTTTCATTCAAATTATTGTTTATTTCGATTTATTAATTGTCCCTTGAAGTTCGAATTATCCAAGTTTCACTGTATTAGGTTTTTGGCCTTATTATAATGAGTATAATGTGGCAAATTGATGATTATATTACGATTTGCAGTTTGAATCTCGTTATAAAAGTTTATAAAACTAAGAAATAGGATTGAAGGAAATCAAATGCCCTGCCCCCTCCAAGAATAAGGATTGATGGTCTTGGAAGGAAGAAGAGAAAGGGGTTGAGGAGAGAGTCTGCCCTAATCTTCGGGCAAAATGGGGGAAGTTGACCCAGCTCAGTAATCCCTCGGGGTTGCAAAATCACGAACTCAACAGTCGTGAACCCTTGAAGGTGTAGCATTATCCAGGGTGCATCATGCATTCTAGGGCTCTATACACACTCTACCTGTCTTAGGACCTCGTACAGAAAGCAAGGGATACCCTTAAAAGTAATAAAAGGCCTGGCCCCTCAGAAATGAGGGTAACAGCAAAGAAAAGACGAAGGTCAGTTATGCCAGGAAAATTAAAATCACCCCAGACCTCGGATATCCTAGTAAGTTACCGCCATAAACCATGTACGACAATTACATACATTCCCATTGCATAGCAACGTTCTAAATTTTCAAAATTCAAATCGTAACTATTTTTAACCATTTTTAGCCTATTTTCAATTTTGAAAAAATTGGCTGATGAGATCACCTTTTGTCCGTGTGTGTGTGCGTGTGTGTGTGTGTGTGTGTGAGTGAGGTGTGTGTGTGTGTCCCCCTAATAAAATCTAAACGGCTGGAGCGATTTCAATGAAATTCGGTAAGTTCACAGCACTATTCCCGGCGACCTCGAACGTGCCCTTCAAATTTTGTTACGTATCACCAATCCAACATGGCGGCTGTGCGAAATATTTCACTAGCATTCAATATCTCCGAAGCTAAAACCGATATCGTCCTGAAATTGTGTACGGTGATAAAGGGCACTACTAGAAGTTCACCTATGAGACTTTCAAAAACCTGGTGACTACAAAACCAACATGGCGGTCAAGCGAAGATGAGACTTTTAAATAGACTTTTCTCGCGATTTAACTATCCAAACGTAATGAAACTTGGTACAGCAAATGTTTATACACATTGTAATGCACTGGAGTCTAATTTAGTTCAATTGTTTACATAACCTCAAAATGGCGGCTGTGCGAAATATTTCACTGACATTCTATATCTCCGAAACTATTACAGATATCACCCTGCAATTTTGTACGGTGATAAGGGTACTGATACAAGTTTACCTATGTATATTTCATAAACCTGTAAAGTACAAAACGTACATGGCGACCAAGCGAATTTGAAATGTTTTAATAGACTTTTCTCGTGATTTAACTCTCTGAGCGCAGTGAAATGAGGTAACTTACAGTAAATGATTTTGCAGATTGTAATGCACTGCCATGTAATTTAATTCAATTGTTTACATAACCTCAAGATGGCGACTGTGCGAAATTTTAAAATTAAGTTTTTATTTCTTGTGTCGTAATCATGCGATCGAGTTGAAAGTTTGAATAATGAACCTAGGCAATAATTGTCCTTGAATGGTACATAACTCTATGGCCTATACATATAACAATCCTAAAGGGCGAGCTTCCGAAATATTTAGACAGTTCTCAATATCTATGAATCTTTTACAGCAACCAAACTGAATTTTTTTTATGCTCATAGAGACTATGAACATATGTTCACCTAAAGGACTTTCAGTAACCTGGAGAGCACAAATCCAACATGGTGGCGACGCGAAGTATAAATATTTAAATGGACGTTTCTCGCGAATTAACTATCCGAATGCCGTGAAACGTTGCACGTTAAATGCTTATACAAATGTTGATCCACTGGCATCTAATTTATTTCAATTGATTGCATAATCACAAGATGGCTGCTGTGCGTAATTTTAAAATCTCGTTTTTACTTCTTGTGTTCTAATCATGCGATTGAAGTTTGAATACCACACGTACACAATAATCTTAATGTAATAGTACAAAAATAAAAATCCAACCTGGCGACCATCTGAAATATTTAGACGGTTCTCAATATCTAGGAATCTGTTACAGCAATTAAACTGACATTTTGTATGTTGATAGAGGCGATTAACATGAGCAGGATATATGGAAATAGGCTGTATAGTTCTTCACGGAACTACTTGTTAAAAATGTGTTCTTTCTTTGTGCTGACCTTCACCGTTTCCCTCATCTTTCCGAAGTTTATGGGAATGTTTTGACTTTATTTTTTTAAGTGGGTAATAATAGGCCTAATAATATCGTATGGCCTCGGGTGCAGGGTGCGAGCTTTGTTAATTGACGCCCAGAGGGCATGTCGAATTTATCGCTCCTTGAAGCTCTATGAAAATCAAGGATGTTAGATATCTAAGCTGTAGCGCTTTCTAATAGAGAAATGAGGAACTTTGTGTCGGTGGAAAATCCCGAGATTAATTTTACCATTATGAACACGCCCTACTGAATTCAAATGGGATCTTTAACATGCCAACATCCTATGACATGCGTATCGGGATTTTTGTCGCCTTAAAAAAAAACACTTACCACGGCCAGGAGCGAACCTGCAAGCTTGCGGTTGGCAATACGACATGATAACCACTCACCCACCGTGGCAACCTTTAAAATGGGTGTTAAACCTTGAGCTATAAAATGAACTTACTCAAACCTTTGTGTTTTTAATTAGTCTTTATATGTCTGTCTGGTAGTCAGCCCGAAGGCAGGTTGGATCCTAAAAAAACGTTAAAAATTGTATTTTGAGTTTGCTCAGTATACACATTCTAATATTGTTTCTTAATTAGTTAATAATGTGAAAATGTGTTAGATTCAATTTGTGACTGAAGGTTTAACACCATTAAAAAAAAGTCCAAACATCCCGATAAACTTGGGAGCTATGAGGGAAACTAAAGATCAGCGCAAAGCAAGAACAACATTTTTAAAAATGGATAAAAATAGTTACGATTTGAATTTTGAACATTTGGAACGTTGCTTCTAATAGCAAGATGTGTGAGTTACCTTGGAAATGTATATAATTTTTGCACAATATCCATGACAGGCACGGTTATAATATTAACGGTATATACTGTATATTTGGCTTCTTAAACTGTATGTTCCCCCTAACGTGCCAGTAAATCTACTGACACGGCTCCTTCGCATTTGAACACCCTTGATTGCCAACTGACTGCGCCAGGAATCAATTCTACAATATTGGACCCAACGAGAGTGAGAACTAAGTACGATTCCACTTGCTGCCTTGGTAACTAGGAGTTGGAAAAATGTTAACGCTAATAGCAGATAGAACGCCAGTCCAAAAACATATTCATGCCAAAGTGGACATTTGGAAACCGATATTTTAAACGGCAACATTCAACAGCTCTGTTGTTGTTGCTGTTGTATGTGGATCAATAGGGCGCTCGTTGTTCCCCGTGCAGCTGTAGGTAGCGGCTGTAAGATGTTCATTACTCGCTTGTTAGTTCTAATAGCCGCTGATTGAGGGCGTTGGGAGGGGACGCGCCAAATGAAACAGCTGACTTGGTGAGGTCAGTTCAACACACAATGGTACACATTTAACCACAACTGGTCAGGGATACGAACTCTATTTTAAATACTGCTGTATAGGTGTGGCTTTCCCTGTCTCCATCTGCCGTTCATAAATTGTAGATACAATTTTTGGGAAATACGTAAATAAATTAAAAAAGATACGATCCTTACAGTAGTCGCATATGATGTGTAACACCTGACATGTTATCCTACTCGTACACTACACAGCTTGGACATTCATAAAATGTTAATTTACACTCCATTTTCATACTGGTACTATGATGAATGTATAGATTGAATTGGAGATATGCTACTGTCACATTTGTGGCGCAGCGGTCAAGCTGTTAGTCTCTCACCAAGGTAGACCGGGTTTGATTCCCGGTCAATACATGTGAGATTTTCGAATTGAAATGTCATGTCCTGTGGTTCGCATTCCACGTGAAAGGGAGGTACCGTGAATCATGACCGTGAGATTAACGGACACGCAAAACTACAAGCTTCCATCCTTCCTTTTACATTAATAGTTCATAATAACAAAGTGACACACAACGTCGACAGTACTCTCAAATACTGTGAGCACATTCCTCAGTAACTATAACTTTCATTATTCTCAAGGCTCTCATACAGTTCGTCGTAAACAATCAAAACATGGCTTCCTACAATCATGAAATGACCTAGTCTCACATATGATGAAAATACAGCTTTTATTCCACTCATATAACAACATTCTGTTATGCATTTAATATTTGACTACTCACCCACAGCTTGACAATAATGCCGCTTACTTAAATGTCATTTGTCGTCTTTGTCCTACCCCATGTGATATTCAACCTTGAACGTGAAGCTTCATAAACTGCTCAATGACAAATGAAAGTCGGTGAAACATTTGCCACTGTGCTCGTCAAACCAGTGCCTGCTAAATGCACTGCCTACTGTATTGCCATAACATTCTCGCGCTACAGAGCACACACTGCCTTGTTTCCAATACACACATTTTCATTTGTACATCCAGCTGTCAGTGCGTCTTCACTTCCGTCCGATCCACTTCCGTTCGATCCACTTCCGCCCGATTCACTTCCGTCCCATTTTTCTGGCAGTGCGTCTTCACTTCCGTCCGATCCACTTCCGTTCGATCCACTTCCGCCCGATTCACTTCCGTCCCCAATTTTCAAAATCACTCCCAAAAACTATCCAGCAACCGAGTGGAAAGATGTTACACATCAATAAACCTTGATCATTGGGGGCAGATATCTTATTCAAGACGTAGAAAACAAGAAAGGAACATCCTTGGTCCAGGCTGCTCAGAAGGCATCTGGATGAAACGGAAGTCTCAGGAGCTGTATTAGTAGAGCGTGTGCACAAAAGTTTGGTGCTTTTCAGTCGGTCAACACGAATGTACCCAAAAAGGAGCTGGGTTATGCCCTAATCATGAAATAAATTACATGAGATTAATAAATACACTAGGATGACAAGTTTCCATCGTCAAGCGATCATCATCAGATCCATTACACTTAGGCTATAACACCGACAGTATGTTTGAGAATACAGGTGGAAAATATTTGCAATATGTACAATTATTTAGTTGCAGTATTGGTAATACAACTGTCGGTGTATGCTAAATGTAGTATATCTAACGTTAGGTGAAATGCTAAAATGGTGATTGAAATCCAGAGTTTGTCTGTTTGGGGTGATTATATGGTTGTAAGCAAGTAGTTCCGTGAAGAAGTATACAGCCTATTTTCATATATCCTGCTCATGGTAACTGCCACTATCAACATACAAAATTTCAGTTTGATTGCTGTAATCTAGATTCCTAGATATTGAGAACCGACTAAATATTTCGGATGGTCGCCGTGTTGGATTTTATATATGTAGGTCCTAGAGTTATGTACTGTTACATGAAGATTATCGTGTACGTGTAGCATTCAAACTTCAATGGCATGATTAGGACACAAGAAGTAACAAGGAGATTTTAAAATTTCGCATAGCTGCCATCTTGTGGTTATGGAAACAATTGAAATAAATTAGATGCCAGTGGATTAACATTCGTATAAGGATTTACTGTACCAAGTTTCACTGCACTCAGATGGTTAAATTGCGAGAAACGTCCGTGTGAATATTTATACTTCGCGTTGCCGCCATGTCGGATTTGTGATCACCAGGTCATTTAAATCCCTATAGGTGAACTTATGTTCATAGCCCCTATAAACATAAAAAAAATCAGTTTGATTGCTATAATACAGCCGTCTAAATATTTCGGATGGTCGCCATGTTGGATTGTTAAATGTATAGGCCATAGAGTCATGTACCATTAAAGGAAAATTATTGCGTAGGTTCATTATTCAAACTTTCACATCGATCGCATGATTACGACACAAGAAATAAAAACTTAATTTTAAAATTCGCAAAGCCGCCATCTTGAGGTTATGTAAACAATTGAACTAAATTAGATACCAGTGTATTACAATGTTTATAAACATTTCCTGTGCCAGATTTCATTGCGGTTGGAACATTAAATCGCGAGAAAGGTCTATTTGAAATTTTCAAATTCGCTTGGCCGCTATATTCGTTTTGTAGTTAACCGGTTTTTGAAAGTCTTATAGATGAACTTTCTGTAGTTCCCTTTATCTCCGTACAAAATTTCAGGGGATACCGCTAATTGTTTCAGAGATATAGAATGCCGGTGAAATATTTTGCACAGCCGCCATCTTGAGGTTATGTAAACAATTGAACGAAGTTATAGGTCGGTGCATTACAATGTGTATAAACATACACTGTACCAAGCTTTATTGCGTTGGTGGGTAAAATCGCGAGAAACGTCTATTTAAAAGTCGCAAATTCGCGTGGCCGCCATGTTGGTTTTGTAGTTACCAGTTTGTCAAAAGTCACATAGGTGAATTTCTAGTAGTTCCCTTTATCACCGTAAAAAAATTCCAGGCTGATATCGGAAATAGTTTCGGAGATATTGAATGTTGGTGAAATATTTCGCACAGTCGCCATGTTGGAGTGGTGGGACGTAACAAAATTTGAAGGGCACGGTCGGGGTCGTCCGGAATAGGGCTATGAACTCACCGAGTTTCATTGAAATCGCTCCAGCCGTTTATAAATTATTAGGGGGGGGACCCACACACACACACTCCTCACACACACACACACACACACACACACACACACAGACAAAAGGTGATCTCATAAGCCTATTTTTTCAAAATTGAAAATAGGCTAAAAATCAACTATGGTTATATTGTAATATTACAGGCTGATACTAATCCGTTGTCTTCCTGGCTGGAACTTCGAGCAGTTTAGTGTTCACTCTAGCACCAGGTACTGGACCCAATAAGAGTGAGAACTAAGTACGATTGCACTTGTTGCCATGGTAACTAGGAGTTTGGAAAATTGTTGACGCAATTAGCAGGTAGAACGCCAGTCCAAAAACATATTCATGCTAAAGTGGACATTTGGAAACCGATATTTTAAACGGCAACATTCAACAGCTCTGTTGTTGTTGTTGTTGTTGTATGTGGATCAATAGGGCGCTCGTCGTCCCCCGTGCAGCTGTAGGTAGCGGATGTAAGATGTTCATTACTGATGATGATCGCTTGACGATCGAAACTGGTCATCCTAGTGTATTTAATAATCTCATGTAATTTAGCCTATTTCAGGATTGGGGCATAACCGAGCTCTTTTTGGGTACATTCGTGTTGACCGACTGAAAAGCACCAAACTTTTGTTTACTTAGGCAACACTGAAAAATGGCTTCACACCCCACAAAGAGCGTGTAAATATATGATATTTCATATTCTGAACTATAAAGGATACTTAAGTTTCAATCAGATATATTTACGTTTTATGCAGTCGGGAATAAAAATATACCACTAAAAATTTCATATTTCATAATATCTTGATAACAACTTCATATTTTTCGAAAATTTTCATATTTATTCATATTCTGGCATTTATGTGATTCTGTATAATTATACATTAAGTAGTTATTCAAATAAATTAGAAACAGAAAAGGCGTGTCTTTTCATTTGTGTTTTATATGCAATACATAAAGAAATAGTAAAAAATAAATAAATTACAAAACTAAGTTCATTTGTATAAATTTAGTATTAAATCCAGTGACATTAATTATTTACGAAATGAATACTTAGGTCTATTATATCAGTTAACACGGATAACATAATTTCGTACATAACTTATGTCAATAAAACTTTATATGCCATGTCATATTAAAAATTATGTCACAATTATATATTCATGTTAACTATTTTGAATACAGTTTCGCGTATACAATTATTGTACTACGTAATATGCTTAAAAATAGTGTACCCTGTTTCAATACAGATCCCAGCAGCTGGAAGGGTATTAAAGCAAATTGACAATGTAATACGCTTTAATCCCGTTTCTTTAAATAAACATATTAAAATTTATTTAATGTCAAACAGTGTTTTCCTTGATTTCGTATTAAATTGTAAATACTGGAACATGATTTCGTGTTCAAGTAAAAGCAGCTTTATGTGCTATGTCGTATTGAAAGGCTTCATAAAAACTGAAGTATCTATACATTGTTTTGAATACAGATGCACGTATAAAATTGGATGGTATAATATACGTATTGAAGCAAATTACAATGTTGCTACTTATATATGAAAATTAAAAGAAACGTGATTCATTGTGGTACACACATGAGCTTTAATATGCTTCCGGCTAATGGGTTGATAACAGTGTGAGCCACGCGTGCATCCATTGTTGGCTCCTGGCTTACAGTTCTCAAAGGGAGAATTGTGTCAGAGAATTTTGAATCTGTGCTGGATAAAAAAGAAGTCTTACCAGGTACTGAATGAAATAAGTCAAGTTATTGAAGTTATGACAAAAAATCATTCCAGAAAACATAGCAGTAAATGATGTAGCCTGCTACAAATATGCTCCCATTACATCATGTGATGTAACGAAGCTTCTCATCATACAAAAAATAATTATATTGACAGATACACGTTACAATTTGCTGCAGGGCGCGTGGTGGCTCAGCGGTCAAGCTGTTGGCCTCTCACCAAGGTGGACCAGGTTCGATTCCCGGGCAATACGTGTGAGAATTTCGAAGTGAAATGCCATGTTCAGTGGTTCGGATTCCACGTTAAAATGAGGTCCCGTGGCTCATGATCGCATGATTAACGGTCACGTAAAACTACAAGCTTCCTTCTTTCGTCACTGGAGGAGTTTCCATGTGTTTACTCACCGAGGCCTGTATGACGTTTGGGTACCTTTAGCTTTTGTTTCCTTATATCCCTAGCCTTCCTTCCCTCCCCTTTCGCCTTATTTGGACATCCTCAGTCTTTGAGGAGTATCAATTTTCCTCGCGCCCCCTATCCCTTCTTCTTCCTTACTACACTTGCCGCCGTTCTACTTTATACGCGCGTTTTTCTACAAGGTCCATACAGTAGCTTCTGGCTGATATCTGGTGACGAACAGAGGAATTTCTCTAGTTCTTTTTGTAAGCTCATTGACACATATTCTTTGGCCACATTGTTTTAATTCTGTTGAAAAAGGAGGCAAGGTAACTCTCGAAACGTCTAGGAATTTTTATTTTTTTCATGTTCACACGGCAATATCCCAAAAAACGAATAATTTTAAGTGTATATATTAAGTGTATTTATCAATCTTTTGTACAATGAGTCCGGGAATGTTCTCCGCAGCGCCTACATGCGTCTGCGAGAGCTATCTACAGCAGTTACATTGGTAGCACGGCTGCCGCTTGCATCATAACAAATGAACAGTAAACGTTGTACTCATCACAGCCATTCATAACAGATGCTGGAACCATTCAAAGTACATCACTTTTTTCCGTAATCAGTCTGTTTTAATTCATGAACCACGGTAACTTTATAAGGGAACAAAAGACTGAAGCTTGTCTCTTACAGCTTTATGTGCTGTCGACTTAGAGATTGCTGTTGGTTGAGCTAATTTTCGTGATGATTTATTTGGACTACGCAGCATTATATCGGAGATTTTATCAAGTTTTTCGTCTGTTTAAAGCGTAGGCCTGCCTGTTCCCGGTACATCGTGAACTGAGCCAGTCACATGAAATTTACTTATCAAATCCCGAACGGTATCACGGTTTGGACACTTTGAATCAGGAAACCGCGCATGAAATCTTAATTTTACATTTTCTGTAAACCGATCGCCTTCGTGAATAATGTATTCTACCAAAAACACTCTCTCTTCAGTAGTAAACATTACAGCCTGTATACTGTTGCACTCTTCCAATAATAAATCTATCTGGACGCTCGCTTATCGCAATACACACTGAAGACATACACGCTCGCTCGCTCGTTTATCGCAGTACACACTGACGATTCGACAGTCTACAGGCCACACGCGGGACTCCCCTTTTCAAGGACACAGGGCCGCCAACTAAACCCATGACGCAAACGCCCGCAGCTGTACGTAGCTACTGCGGAGAACATTCTCAGGTGGCCTGTATTTATTTTTCTGCATTAGGGAAACACCCATTACAATTGGGTACAAATGTGTTGACAAAATTAAATACATTAAATTTTAATTATTTAAATAATCCACAGTTTGGTAAATGTCTTTAAATATTTAAATGCATATTTTGAGTTATATCACTGTTCCAGCAAATAAGTGATAGAATATGTTAGCCTACTGTATTGGTTTTATGTCCTTCTTAGCCTACTTTTCACATTTTGCAAAAATGGGGAAAAAGTAGACTTATGAGATCGGGCAAATGTGTGTCTGTCTGTCCTTATGTCTGTCTGTCTGGCTGGCTGGCTGGCTGTGTGTGTGTGTCCCCCTATCAACTCCTAAATGGCTCCAGCAATCGAAACAAAATTTGGTAGGAGTAAAGATCTATACCTGAATATATCACGGCCATATTTGAAAATTATGTCAGTGCTACCAACTGCTGAAAAATCGCAATTGAAATTTTAGCTCCATGTTGGATATCTTGGAAGGTATGAATGGGAGCTACTGTATTTCAAAATTGGCACAGGTATAGATAATAATATAGCAGTTTAATTTCCAGGAGGCCATACATGGCAGTGTTGCCAAAATGATTAAAAGCCTGATTATAGGTCCAAATTTTAAATGAATATAACTTCTACACTATCAATTGGATTTCAACCAAATTTTGTATGTGTTATGTGTACATAAACAGATATGACTGAGCGTATTCTTAAGAGCCACCAGGGCTGCCAACTGTTAATAAATGCTCTCAATTTTTTAAAATCCAAATACCCATATATCAGAAAGTATGCAAGCCGACATCTTTAAATTATGCACACGTATAGTACCTGACATTCTATATTAATTTGGGGTAACTTATATACGTCAGTGCTACCAACATGATTCTAAGCCTGCTGAGAAGTCCAACTTTAAATACATGTAACTTCTATACTATCATTTGGATTTCAACAAAATTTCGTGTGTGCTATGTGTACCATAACAGATATGACTATGCCGATTCTTAAGAGTAACCAGGGCTGCCAACTGTTAATAAACACTGTCTCTATTTTTGTTTCCCTAATATCTATATATCAGAAAGTATGCAAGCCAATAGCTCTAAACATTGCTCACGTATAGTAACTGGCATTCTAGATTAATTTGGAGTAACTAATATAGGCCTACGCCAATGCTGCCAACATGATTCTAAGCCTGCTGATAGGTCCAATTTTAAAATGCATGTAACTTCTATACTAACTAATGGATTTCATTGAAAATTGACACCACAATATATCATATTATGTCAGATTATTTCTGATCAATACATGTATGTCATTGTTGCCAACATGATTTTACGAGCGCCGTTAGATCCAATGTTTAACTGCATATAATGTCCATGCTATCCATTGGACTTAACCAAGTTTTGTACTCTGTACCTTAAGAGATGGAACTAAGGATATATTCAGTCACCAGGGCTACCAACTGTAGGCCTACTTCTCTATTAGGCTACATTATGCCAGGTATACAGTATTTCGAACTAATTAGAAATTTCGATATTACCAACTTAATTTCGTCATTATTCTAGATAGATCCATATAGATTAATCATTGGCATGAATCTTAAATTTTAAGAAAAGTGGGCTCTTTAGTTCGTCACGGAACTTCTTGTTAACTACTGTGGCTTTCTTGTGTAGACGCCGGGATGCTTGAATTTTTCCTCAAAGGGGATCTTTAACGTGCCACTAATTGACACGGCTCCCTTGCATATAACCACCCTCAAATACGAACTGACTGCGCCAGGAATCATTCCTGTAACCGTGGGAACATAATGCGAAAACATTACATCTGCGCCAAGTATAAATAAGCCCACCGGGCAAAGCATTATTAACATCCAGGGTACAACATTCCAATACCGTGTAACACTGCCTTGAGTGATACGTAGAGGATGCTGCATTCTGCGTTTCACCAGTTGTTTCCAATAGTCCCACGTATATTTTATGGGATTAAGATCAGGTGATTTAGCGGGCCAGTCGAAGTGCGACAGGGTGCTTGCATGTCCGTCAAATAAGTCACGTAACCGTGCAGCTCTGAGAGCATGGCTGTTGTTATCTTGGAAAAAATGGCAGTGTCCACAGCATACTCATTACGAATAAGTCCATTTGTTGTTGTTGATTGATTTTAGGGGATTTGTATCATTGTGGTCGAGGGGCAGATGACCTCGTAGTTCCTCCCCTTTTTACAACAATAACTAACTAACATCGTGGTCATGTAGCCTCGAGTACTTGGGTGATAATATACTGCAATCTGTGTTATTGTGTTTCGTGTATTGGTCTGCGTATTTGTCATGAGACGAGGATTATCTTACTTAGGGAACCATCCCGGAATTTGGCCGGAATGAGAGTGGGAAAGTCACGGAAAACCCCTTCCAGGATGGCTGAGGAGGGAAGCGAATCCACCTCAGTTTTACTTCACGAGGCTGAGTGTACCCCGTTCCTTCCTTCAGAGCAGAATTAAATTAGAACCTCAGGAGTGACAGCCAAGAATGCTAGCCACTACGCCATGAGGTGGTCGCTACTCAAAATTATGGTGTCTCCTTTTCAAATCTCACCAAGCAAGAGAGTTGTTGTGTCATATAAGGGGCTTGGACATCATGGTCGTTAAGTCCCGTGTTTTTGGGAGTGTGTAATTTTGTCTGATAATGTGTATTGTTGTGATGGCTGAGTTTGTGTGTTTTTTAAATTAACATGAGAATTGGGAAGGAGGCGGCCGTGGTCTCAAGTGAGGAATCGTCCCGTCATTTACCTGCAGTACAAGTGGGGAACCCACGGAAAACGAACTCTGGGAACGGTGAGTTGGTAATCGAATCCGCCTCTTGTTAGTTTTGACTCACGACACTGAGAGTTCTCCGTTCCATTCGTCAGACCAGAAATTAATTTATTGACAGAACCGGGAATTGAACCCGGACCTCCGGGGCGATAACCAAGCAAGAGAGGTCAAACCCTAAATCTGGTATTTTTGTCCGCATATAACACTAAACTTGTGGCCTCCAATTTAGTTCGCTTTCGTTTACCATCTCTTGATGATTGCAGTACATTTGCATTTGTCTGTTGGCACAGGCTAGAGTAAAATGTGGATTTCCACTGATGTCTCAATCCCACTCATGACTGTGATTCTATGGAAGCTATTGGGGTGTCAGTGGTGCTGAGTAATGGCCTTCGGGCCAAACCTGTGCTTGTGTACTGTGAATGGTTCAACTTACAGTGTAACCGAATTTATTTGGTTACGGAGCTCACCTTTGGGTTTCTGTAAGTATGTATTAGCGCCATGGTACAGTGAAACGTGGCTAATTCGAACTTCTATAATTCGAAATCTTCTTTAATTCGATTTTTTCTCTTGGTCCCTTGCATTTTATATACAATCAATGCTAAAAAAAATCGTGGTTAATTCGAATTATATTTTGGATAATTCGAAGTTTTAGTGTAAAAGCCGATTGGAAACCAAGCAGTTGGGTCAGGAATTCCCGAAAAACAACAAACCACATCACAGAATTTAGGCGTTTTTTTTAGTAGAAATGACGTAAGTGATTCTGTTTTCCGTTCCTTACATCTTTTGTGATGACTGAGAGACTTTGTAGGAAACAGGTAAAAATCTCAAACTTTTTTGAAAAACTGTAGATTTCTCTAAGACTTAACTAGATTGCTGGATTACCACTGTCGTTAAATAGGTGAATAGTACATTTTGGTTTTATTTTATCATTTGATACATTTGAGGTTAATCACGATACGGTCATTATACTGTACCGTTGTCTGTAAATCTGCTCTGTTGAACGTAAATCATTATGTAAACGTAATACAATATATTTTTTCTACCCTTTTCAAAGAACTTTCTTAATTCGTATTTTTGGATAATTCGAATTTTTTTACTGGTCCCTTGAGGTTCGAATTATCCAAGTTCCACTGTATTATATTTAGTTTTGAGGTTAGGAAAATGGCTACCTCTTGTTGGGACACTGCAGGGAGTTTAGTGCCTTTGTGCCAACTAGATACTCTGTGGTCCATCAGTGAGGTAGCATAGGGCCTATCCCAATGAAGTTTCATTTCTCTATATGCTCTTTTTATGATTGTGTGTTGTTTTTTTTCTTATTATTCCGTTACTATGTGGTGAGTGTAAGGTCTTATTCAGTGATACTATGGAGGGTTAGTCTGCTTGTTGAGTTGAAGAAAGATGGAATGGCTTGTTTTAGTGGGAGTGGGTATATTATTATGGAAAAAGAACAATGGAGAGGTTATCCTGTGGTTGGTAAAGAAAAATAGAGTGTCTGCTTGTGGAGAATGGGAATATGAAATGTCGAGATGCGGAGAATCATTATTTTGTTATGGTCTGAGGTATGGCAATGTTATGTTTTGGATTAATAGATGTTATGTCGTGGTGAATGCTGATGTAGAAAAAGATGTTTTAAGAAAATGCAAGAAGATAAGAATGGAGCAGATGAATACTAAGATTTGTGAGGGGTATTTACCACATGAAGGTAGTTGTGGATACTGTGTGAGAGATGCAGGTAATGGAAGCTTGCTTACATGTAGACAAACAAGTAATAAAAGTATTGTATTTCTTATTTCCTTGCGTGTTTAACGCTATATAGGCCCCGAAGATTATATTATTAGAAGGAAGAGATTAGTTACATTGATAAACCAATGGTGGGGCATGTTGTTGTTGGTTGACACCGACCTACAGTATATATATATAAATTTATTACATTGACGCACCAACGTGTGGCTGGACATAGGAAACACCAATAACGATCCCGACATTAAATACCAACATATGAATAGATTAGTTTCATTGGCGCCCAACTGTGGAGTGAATATTGTATTGTATCTGTTATGTTAAGGGTGTTGTTGGTTTGAATAACCCGCGCCTCCCACCATTTGTATTGTATCTGAGAGGGATGCCAATACAAATACTAAATCTAGGGGATGAAATTAATCTAAATTGGGGTTGTAGCTTGGCGAATTTGTAAGGGGTTGGGATTGTTTTAGGAAGAGCTGCGGACACGTTTAGAGAGCAATTTACATACAGGGGAATTGGCGGGAGGAATGAATACTCACCTAGCTCACCTCTAGGCCGCACGCTGGCGGTGCAGTGCCTCCAGCATGTCAGCGTTCAATGTAGATCTTAAAACTAGGTACTAATCTAAAGGGAAGGGCTTCTTAACCTAAACGAAATAAAAAGGTAGTCAATAGACTGTTCAGAAAGGGGGTTTATTAAGAAATAGTGGCAATTGCAATAGGGGAGGATGGAAATAATAATCTAGGGGGAAAAAGGAATTAAGCAGGCACGATGTCACTCACCCCACCGTTAATACCGGTCTTCCATGATGATGGTGGCGTTGGGACTCGATATGGGGCCATCCCCCATATCGGTCCGACGTAGCACAACTCCTATAGAGTGTAGGACTGTCACTGCAGGTTCAGAAGAGTCCACGTTCCTAAGAGACCGCGGCGCGTGTTCGTACCTCTATTTATAAGTAAAAGGTGCGATGTCAGTCGAGTCAGCGGTATGTTGGGAGTGTAATGTCCTCTGTGTCCTGTCCAAGTGCTTGCTATTGGAGCTAGGTCTATGACCTACGGTCTACTCCGTAGTCGCGTTGCCATGTCGTCTTTTACGTAGTTATCTCTTATTATATTTTATGTATTTATAGGCACAGTCCTTTCCTAAAGGGCTGGGGCCAGGACAAGTCTTCTTCCTGTTTTAATAATCGTCCTCGATTATTGGACTAGACGTGGGGGCGGAAACTTTTATTTTCTTCTTCTTCTTCTTCTCCTTCTTCTTCTTTTCTTCTTCTTCTTTTTTTCTTTCTTTCGTCGATGTGAATTTGTTTTCGATTCGTCGTATCGTCCTTCGTCGCTTCTGGTCTTCTTCGTGGGTGGGGGGATGAGCGAAATTGTACCGTGCCAAGGGTTGGAAGGCGTGGCAAGAGTGTTGGGGTGGTTTGTTTTACAGTCATTTCATAGCAGATAGTTCTCTGTATCTGTCTATATCCCATATTGTATGTTTTACATGGTCTGTATTGCCAATTTGGCAGAGTTGAAATTTTCATAAAAGTGTTGACATTGTTTTGTTAAAATTGAAGAAAACTAATAAATGGAATTTCAGCGGAAATATAAATTGAAATAAATGAAACTGAAAGATGTATCTTTAATGAAATCGCATAGGAAATTTACATTATTAGCACCGTACTCGGACTAGTGCGTGACTTGCGTACGATGCCGTCAAGTCGAGCCCTGCCTCGAGGATGCATACATAACTGTAATTTTCCTACGATGGGAAATGATGCTGTAAGGAGCTTAAATAATGGCGATCCCTTATGAACTAGCACGCGCCCTTTGTAGCGTGTATAAAAAAGGGAAAGAAAAAATGTAGTGTATTGTACTCTAGGCCAAGTGTAGCTATGAGGGTGCGCTACTATGAATAACCTCCTTACAACGTGGGGGATGATGAAATAAAATTGTAAAAATATCCTAGAAAACGTGAAATTCCGTCAAAGTTACTTGATGAAGTGCGTAAAAAAACATGTAGTTAAGTTATTAAGAGAAAAAATTAGCATTGAAGTATTGTTAATAAATAGCTGAAGGCTCCTGCCTAAATCGGCTGACATTCTAGTATGGTTTGTAGGTTTTGACTGCTGTTTGCTGCCATGCGTGTTGTAACTTTGGTCTTGCGTCACGTTCATCCGGGGGGCATCCTGCATGAATGTCCTACTGGGGGATTACAGGATTGTACACCGTATAATTAGTCTGAAATCAGAAATCTCTCTTAACGTTTTGTACAGAGGGATTGGTTTACCCTGGTACCGTTATTTGTTTTCACTGAAGTTCGTTACGTCGTACGCGGTAATTTCGTTACTTAATGTCTGCATTATGACATATATACTAATATCCTTATAAACTAACGTGCAATATGTATCCATTGACATATTGGTTATTGTGGTCATACACTATACCCCGTCTTATAAGCGTCGTTGTAAAACTGCAACATGCTTCCTTGAGCATTTAGCTGCGTATATCCTCTTATATTTCGTAGAACTTGAATCCTTTATATTTGTAAAAAACTTTCTTATATATCGACGTATATCTTTGCTATAGCTGAGAATTAATCCTTAAGTTTTACATTTACACTTTCTCAGCGTGAATTAAGCGACGTATTCGCTTCTTAATCTATAGATATGCAGACATTATGTAAGGATACTCGCACTACGTGTACACTCGATCGTTAAGTTTAAATAGAGTATTGTTAAAATGGCGACTGTTTCGTCGGGAAGTTATTGAAATTAGAAATTATTTGTTGCCTCTCCGGGCTAACTTGGAAATTCTGTGCACTGTATAGAACTTCAGGAAATATAAATTAACAAGATAATAACTATCTGAAAAAATATTATCTGAAAAAAATGACATTTATTATTGACATGTGATAATTGCCTGTAAAAAATAACACTGTTAACGACATGGTATGTAAGACCCTTTTGTAAAACTTGCCACGTTATATAGGGGGGGGGGGGGTGATTTACTATCTAACTTAATTCTTAATGCTAAACCTAATAATACTATCTTTTCTTAGCTAACTATGCTATATACATGGGGTAAAGTGGAATAACGTGCCTGGACAGGGGTGAAAAAATCTCTTGAAGGGGGGGGGGGGGGCGATATATATTAAAGGTATTTCTTAAATATTTAAGCTCTCTCTATATTGTATCCGCAGCCATGAAAATTTTCTAAAGTGTGCCTTCAATGAGGTGGCTACCTTGCTCCTTAATAAAATAATAGGGCTGTGTCTTCACTGAAATGCATATCTTTGCTCCGTAAGAAAAATAATGGGGCTGTAACTTCACTGAAATAGCTACTTTTGCTCTTTAATAAAGTTAATGGGGGCTGTATCTTCAATTAAATGCCTATCTTTGCTCCGTAAGAAAAATAATGGGGTTGTAACTTCACTGAAATAGTTACTTTTGCTCTTTAATAAAATTAATGGGGGTTGTATCTTCAATTAAATGCCTACCTTTGCTCCGTAAGAATATAATGCGGTTGCTCTATATGGAATGACTAATATTATGCCTGAGTTGCACAGTTTTATTTCTTTTACATATCCTGTTGCCTTTTTTTTGTTGCTCCGTAATCTTAATATATTGAAAGATTATGAATTTATCACAAATAATCATAGTGCATTGAGAAAAAAATTATTAATTCAATTTTATTTATTAATTTCAGCGTATGTGTAGTCTCCTTTTCAATATTGGTTACTCTTTATATAGAAAATCAGCAGATGTGTCCAGCGGTGTAGGTTTCAGTACCTACTATGCTACAATATCATAAAACGTGTCACTATATTCTCATGTTAAACATAATACCAAAGAGATATCGTCTGTTGGTAGACTGTCCGTACTTCGATACAGGACGCATTCCATCGGACGTTAAATCCATGCTGTATTGGGTTTATTTTAATATAAATATCTCCTAACATCTTATCAGAATACTATAAAGTTATCGGCTGTTGGCAGGCTGTCCGTACTTCGATACAGAACGCATCCCAGTGGCCGTTAAGTTCATTATGTATTAAGTTCATTTTAATATAAATATCTCCTAATATTTTATCAGAATACTATAAAGATATCGGCTGTTGGCAGGCTGTCCGTACTTCGATACAGAACGCGTCCCAGCGGCCGTTAAATTTATTATGTATTAAGTTTGAATTGACCGCCACAAGATGTATAACGTGGAGGGTTTAATTCCCTGAAAGTATTAAAACGAACGTCATCTAGGCGAAAGGGTTGGCTATGTCCTTTCAAAGTTCAGTAGCGTTCTAATATCTGGACTACTTCTTACGTGTTCAGCGGGTTGGCTAGGTCCCTGAATCTGAAATGATAGTCCTCGGTCGCCGGTTGTCATTATTATATTGACCAATATACCTGTAGCTAATTAATTCCCTCTGGGTGTGACGTTTCGACTTTTAAGCATTTGGCTTGCGTAAATTGTGGACTTTGGGGCCACGGTGTGGACACTAATCTTATTTATTAATGGCATTTGTTATCAACGTAGGTGTGTTAATATCTCCTTAATCTCCTCCATACTACCCTTATCTCAAAGCGATGTCCTCCCTGGGACCTGCTGCATGATATCAATAACGTCGTGTTCTTGAGGCTGTGCGAACTATTGTGCCAGCTCAAGATATCTATAATATATTTCTTCAACTTCACTTAATACTTCCCTTATCTCAAAGCGAGGTGCACCCATGGACCTGCTGCAAGATATCAATAACGTCGTGTTCTTGAGGCTGTGCTAACTATTGTGCCAGCTCAAGATATCTATAATATATTTCTTCAACTTCACTTAATACTTCCCTTATCTCAAAGCGAGGTGCACCCATGGACCTGCTGCAAGATATCAATAACGTCGTGTTCTTGAGGCTGTGCTAACCATTGTGCCAGCTCAAGATATCTATCAACTTCACTTAATATTTCCCTTATCTCAAAGCAAGGCTCACCTTTGGACCTGCTGCAAGATATCAATATTCCTTCAACTTCACTTAAATTACTTAATACTTATTACTAATATACTAACGATGATACTCTTGATAACAATTGTCGTACGTTGCGATGTTGCCCTGCTGTGCCCAAGTCCGTGCTTACGCATTTATGTTATACTGATATCGCCGTGCCTTTGTCGGCGTTTTTCATAAATTCCTACTGGATTGCTTTCTCACCTATGTTACTTCGTGAGGGAACGGTGTTTTCTTTGCTAACTGAATGTTCTGTTTGAAATGTACTGCTGGAAAAAGAATTCTACCTTAAGAGTGTACTTTACGCTTACATCTTTAAAATCATTAGTGCGTTTTTTCTACTATCGCACGCTTCGCATTGAAAACAAAAATAATACAGGCAAACTTATGCAAGGTCATCTGGCGTGTGAGTGAATAGTGCCAGGAATTGAACTCAAGGTGTCTGGCTTCCGCTCGAGTGCGTCTGCACGCTGAGCTAGCGAGATAGTGTCAGGTTTAATGTCCTTGCGGGCGGACGGTGTGCTGAGCACGTGTCAGTCATATGGCATATTGGATTGTGTTACAATGGACAAATAAGCATTTCCTCTGTGGTCGGCTTTCATAACAAAAGAGAAACTGTAGTACTTCTTGACTGAATGCGTGTACAAACTAATTAATGCGGCACCTTGCAGAAATGTGATTGCAAGGTCTCCTAACTCTATGTAAGCATCTAGCCAATACTACCTTCCGCTAAGTTATACTAAAATGGATTCAGAAGAAAATATTTTAGCCTACAATCATATACAATGTATAGTTGCACTGCTGTAAAAAATACAAAGTTATTTACTTATTCCATTTATCCTATGGGATATCACAATCTTATTCCTAATAGAGCTTCATTGTGGGGGGTTTAATCTGAAATAAGGAGCAATTTTCTCTGAATATAGTAGGGTAGTTATCAATACGTCTTCCTACTAGGCTTCCATTAATATTCCTAGTGACTTATTAGATAGGGGTTGTTAATATTCAAATCGCTTGGCGTAAGAGGTGTTTATCGCGAAATCTTAAAAGGGTGGGGGTGGGGGGATTATAATTATTGTGTACTAAAAATATTCTCTAACTTAATCTACTAAAAAAAATCTGTTCGGGGGGGGGGGGGATTTAAATTGTCTCACTCGCTTGGCTAATGTAATGAGTATAGGGGGCGTTTACATATGTATTAGTTACTGGGGCGGGTGTGGGTGGGTACCAAAAATAATATTTGACCCGTACTTCAAAAAATTTTCCTTAATTTTGGGTAAATTTTGCTTGGCTGCATAAGAGGGTTTTTAGGGACCTGTATCGTAGAAATTCGTTGTCTGAACTCCTGTAGGCGTTGTCTGACGACAACGTCACGATACCCCGGGCCTCCTCCATTTGTATTGTATCTGTTATGTTAAGAGTGTTGTTGGTTTGACTAACCCGCGCCTCCCACCATTTGTATTGTATCTGAGAGGGATGCCAATACAAATACTAAATCTAGGGGATGAAATTAATCTAAATTGGGGTTGTAGCTTGGCGAATTTGTAAGGGGTTGGGATTGTTTTAGGAAGAGCTGCGGACACGTTTAGAGAGCAATTTACATACAGGGGAATTGGCGGGAGGAATGAATACTCACCTAGCTCACCTCTAGGCCGCACGCTGGCGGTGCAGTGCCTCCAGCATGTCAGCGTTCAATGTAGATCCTAAAACTAGGTACTAATCTAAAGGGAAGGGCTTCTTAACCTAAACGAAATAAAAAGGTAGTCAATAGACTGTTCAGAAAGGGGGTTTATTAAGAAATAGTGGCAATTGCAATAGGGGAGGATGGAAATAATAATCTAGGGGGAAAAAGGAATTAAGCAGGCACGATGTCACTCACCCCACCGTTAATACCGGTCTTCCATGATGATGGTGGCGTTGGGACTCGATATGGGGCCATCCCCCATATCGGTCCGACGTAGCACAACTCCTATAGAGTGTAGGACTGTCACTGCAGGTTCAGAAGAGTCCACGTTCCTAAGAGACCGCGGCGCGTGTTCGTACCTCTATTTATAAGTAAAAGGTGCGATGTCAGTCGAGTCAGCGGTATGTTGGGAGTGTAATGTCCTCTGTGTCCTGTCCAAGTGCTTGCTATTGGAGCTAGGTCTATGACCTACGGTCTACTCCGTAGTCGCGTTGCCATGTCGTCTTTTACGTAGTTATCTCTTATTATATTTTATGTATTTATAGGCACAGTCCTTTCCTAAAGGGCTGGGGCCAGGACAATATTATTATAGGCAAGAAGATAAGTTTACCATTTTTAATGAATTTCTAGTATTTAAATTAGTTTGAATAGGGTCATTGCTATTTTTCTGAATCAGTGAGGAAAGCAATGGCAAACTACCTCACTCCTCACCTTGCCTAGTACGCCTCATTATAGTGCTGCCTTAGGTTTTGGTAGGTATCTGCCGACCTAACCTGTGGCAGTACATTTTGAGGATCCAACCAGTCTCAGAGCTGACAACCTAACAAACAGATTGATATCAATGAAAGTGCATCACCAGAAATTAGGTGGATTGTGACATTATGTCGCGAGGAAGAAGGGCCTACAGTAGGCCTACGTGTGTGATGGACGTCACACCTGATTTGTGGCAGTGTTAGCGCGCGCTACCAACAAGCCGTAAAGTGTAATGGATGGTGCATTTCTCTGATTATTGAATGTACTTTTATATCCGTGTTTACTGTCGTGTTCATTCATGACAGTGACCACGTGTGCTCCCCATTCATTGTTCTCAGACCGAGATTCTTCACGGACTTAAGTTGGAGACCGTGGAATCCGAGCTGAACACGGATTCCTAGTATGGAGATCTTCTCTTGCATCTCTGCTGATGACCTCCTTTGATCAACTCTTGCTCTCTTCCTAGTCCGTTAGGCTACTCTTCTACAATATCTCCTGGCAGTTCCTATGAAAGACAGGTCACAAATATGCAAACATTACCTACGAATTCAGTTACCGGCAGTTAGCTCTGCACCTCCCCATCCCACTCCCCTGTATACTACTGTACTGCAGCGTAAGACATTTGCCACACTGAGCATCTCTGTGTCTCATTGTGAGAACCTATTGTCACACGCGCCAATGTTCTCAAATAAGGGAGTATTCGGCCCGCTCCCCGCACCGCTCTACACCCCTCTCCTACTGCTGAGCTCTCAAGGTCAAGTGCATAGCTGAACGCCGGTATTTGTAATCTGTTCAGATTACAATTCAAGTTTCGGTGAAGTGCATCACATCAATAGATTAGAGGGTTGAGGGAGACAGTTTGTGAACAGGATCGTGATTTCAAAGTCTTGAAACCTTCTTCTTCATCTTCTTCGTCGTCGTCGTTTAGGTGTACTCAGGACCACGGGGCTCGTATCTCCTCGTCGCTTTGTCTTTTCTCTTCTTCCAGTACTTTTTCATCATCTGACTATGAGCCAGCTTTCTAGCCTCCGTCCATGGAGGTCTGCTGACCCTGGTGTTCTTCCTAGCTATCAGTGACAGAGGAAAAACTCCCCGTCGGATGGCTTGCCGGAATTGTTGGTGGTCCTGTATGGACATAAGTGGGATCCCTAGGTGGTCTAAATCCGTATTGACCGTAGATATCCGCTTGGTCCTAGAGCCCTTCACTCTTCCTGCCACTGTGAAGATCCCACTGGTGAGCCGGCATGGGATCATGCGAGTCAAGTGTCCATAGAAGGCCAGGCGCCTTTTTCTTATACAAGTCACAATGTCTTCTTGATGGCTGTAAAGCTCATCATTGTGCCGAATTCTGTAGGTGCCTCCCTCTTTTCGTATGGGTCGTAGTATCCTCCGCAGGATCTTCCTCTCCTTGAGTTCAAGTTTCCTAAGTGGGCCTTTCCTGGCCATAACGAGGCACTCAGAGGCGTAGAGAACATATGGTTTTACTAGTGAATTGTAGTGTCTGAGTTTGAGGGACTTTGATGCTTAGCTGCTGCGGCAGGAGTGGTAGGCCGGCTCGAACTTGGTGCAACTGGTGTCTATGGCCAGATTCTCACTCTTGCAACCTTGTAAATAGTAAAATAAATAGTTATTTTTTGGGTGATTTAGTATATATCAGTAGGCTAATAGTGGCCTTTTATTAAAGTTACTGCCGTTTTAAGGTTCAAATCACTTCCTACCGGACGAATTAGGAGTCCCCATCTTAACAAATACGTAACATTAAGCAATTTCCTTAATTGTGGCAACGCTTGAAGGGCTAAAGGGCCCGGAAAGGTTTCAAATTGTGAGTCTTGGAGAGCTCCATCAAACTAAAAAAAAACAATTTCGAAAATTACTTCTGGCATAAATGCAGTTCCGGAAAATCAGCATTAAATAGCTTTTCTTTTTGATTCAAATCTTAGCCAAGTAACTTATTTACATAATTCTTTCTTTAATATGTTCCTTGGTTCAATACCCTCAGGCGTTTTGTTTTTTTGATAAATATCCAAAGAGGATGAGCTTGATGACATTGGCGAGAATCTTGAACGGTCTCCGAATAAATCACTCACAAAATTAGCACAAGTAGGGGTTTCGGTTTCATCAAGCAGCGGTTAACAAAGCCGCCGCTTGGCGCTCTTAATTTATATGAAAGACCCTGTATACCGCATCTTTTGTCAAATGCTTATGTATTTCCTCTTCGTTCAAGAGCTAACAATATTTACGTATCATAATTAGCTCTAATTAAGAACTTAAACTAACACAACTTAAAACAAGTAGTTCCGTGAAGAACTATACAGCCTATTTTCATATATCCTACTTATGTTAATTGCTACTATCAACATGCAAAATTTCAGTTTGATTGCTGTAATAGATTCGTAGATATTGAGAACCGACGAAATATTTCGGATGGTCACCATGTTGGACTTTATTTATGTAGGTCCTAGGTTTATGTACTGTTACATGAAGATTATTGTGTACGTGTAGCATTCAAACTTCAATCGCATGATTAGGACACAAGAAGAAAAAACTAGATTTTAAAATTTCGCACAGCTGTCATCTTGTGGTTATGGAAACAATTGAAATAAATTAGATGCCAGTGGATTAACATTCATATAAGGATTTACTGTACCAAGTTTCACTGCACTCGGATGGTTAAATTACGAGAAACGTCCATGTGAATATTTATACTTCGCGTCGCCGCCATGTTGGATTTGTGATCACCAGGTTATGGAAAGTCCTATAGATAAACTTATGTTCATAGCCCCTATGAACATAAAAATATTCAGTTTTATTGCTTTAATAGATTCGTTGATATTCATAGCCGTCTAAATATTTCGGATGGTCACCATGTTGGATTGTTAAATGTATAGGCCATACAGTAATGTACCATTAAAGGAAAATTATTGCGTAAGTTCATTGTTCAAACTTCCACTTAATTACGACACAAGAAATAAAAACTTAATTTTAAAATTCGCACAGCCGCCATCTTGAGGTTATGTGAACAATTAGAATAAATTAGATACCAGTGCATTACAATGTGTATAAACATTTACTGTACCAAGTTTCAATGCGTTCGGAACATTGACTCGCGAGAAAGATCTATTTAAACTTTCAAATTCGCTTGGCCGCCATGTTCGTTTTGTAGTTAACCGGTTTTTGAAAATCTTATAGCTGAACTTCCAGCAGTGCCCTTTATCTCCGTACAAAATTTCAGGGCGATACCGCTAATAGTGTCAGAGATATAGAATGCCGGTGAAATATTTCGCACAGCCGCCATCTTGTGGTTATGTAAACAATTGAACGAAGTTAGATGTCAGTGAATTACAAAGTGTATAAACATATACTGTGCCAAATTTTATTGAGTTTGGTTGGTTACATCGCGAGAAACGTCTATTTAAAAGTCGCAATTTCGCTTGACCGCCATGTTGGTTTTATAGTTACCAGTTTTTCAAGAGTCACATAGGCGAACTTCTAGTAGTTCCCTTTATCATCGTAAAAGATTCCAGGGCGATATCGGTAATAGTTTCGGAGATATTGAATGCTGGTGAATTATTTCGCACAGCCGCCATGTTGGATTGGTGAGACGTAACAAAATTTGAGGGGCACGGTTGGGGTCGCCGGGAATAGTGCTATGAACTTACTGAGTTTCATTAAAATCGCTCCAGCAGTTTAGAATTTATTAGGGGGGGACACACACACACCTCACACACACACACACACACACGCACACACACACGGACAAAAGGTGATCTCATAAGCCTATTTTTTCAAAATTGAAAATAGGCTAAAAATAACACACGTGCTTAAGTCAGCTGGCGCATGATCAAAGAATACTTATTATGAATCCAGTTATTCATTAAACACATCGATATATCCAGGGAGAGAATGATTCCCGCGTTGTCTTAGTTACAACGGTGGTAGCAGAGCGTGTCTGGGAATAATAATAAAACGTTCCTAAAGCAACAACGAAGCTCACGAGATTGTAGAAAAGATCTCTGAGACCATAAGGAAACTGAGGCTAATGTTTCTTGGATACCTGTACAGAATGGACAAATCCAAATTAACCAAACAGTTATTTGACTGCTTCTGGAACAAGAAGACCACTACATCACGGATTAAAGAAACTCGGTAAGACCTTGAAAGACCTGACATCCCGGAGGCTCAAATGATAGAAAGGGATACGTTTCGAAACAATATACACATGATCTGGAAGGGTTTCAAGACGAGATAAGTGCTACAAAGACCGGATGAGTTTGGAGGGAAAACCAACGGCAGCAGCACAGCGAACGTATGAAGGAATACTGGAGGCAGCGAAAATTACTGGCAAAGCAGAAATAGTGAAATTGTAGCGTGATCCTAAGTAGTCAATTCGCAAATAAAGAAATAAAAAAAACTTTTCTAAACACGAAACCGATAGATTGGCCCGTAGCACTATATGGGTTAAGGCATATTATAGTAGGCAGGCAATACTATTAAGAAACAAGGGGTATATCTCCCCTATTTAAAATACAAGGAGCAATTAAGGCGAGAAATGAAAGACACCCTAGGCTTCAGGGTCGGAAAAGTACAAGAGTTCACCATGGGAGGTTGACAGGAGAGATGAAATCAAATGACAAGCAAATGACAACAATGCCAGACTCAGCTGGGATCCCGTGGTCGCCAGACCATGTTTAACTAATTGTTACCACATGAGAGCTTCATGTTTTACGTCTGACTTCTATCCAATCCTACTGCTTTTCATTTGATCCTTACAATGCTGTCCAAGTTTCGAAGGAGGTTGTCAGGTCAAAGAAGTTTTTCACTTGTTGTCAACACTTGCTCGCCATCTCATCACAAATTAAAAGCGCACCCGCCAAGGCCCCCTGTGCTAATGCTGCTGGATAATTTAGTAGCAGCGCCGCGAGCGGAAAATGGATAACCGGTGTTGAGGGACTCCCCCGGGACGCCATAACTCAGCGGGGGACAACAGACCGGCGCGCGGGGTGATGGATGGCAGCCCCAGTGCTACCAACACAAGTAGATCCTAGGCCACAGTCTCTCACTACATTCTATTTGATTCTTATGGGCCAAATACACATGATCATCCACAAATAGCCATGACAAGCAGTGCTACCAACACTAGTAGATCGTATCATAGTCGTATCATAGTCTGCCACCACATTCTATTTAACTCTCTCTCTATATATAAATGAAAGTTTGTCAGTTTTTTCTGAATTTCCACGGAAATTTGAGTTATTAACGCGTTTCAGACTGGTTTATGACGGTTGCCCGCAAAAACAAAATTTTTGTCTTTCTGTCTGCTTGTCTGTGAACAACTTTGCACGCGTCCTCAAGAACGGCTGAGTGGATCAACGTAAAATTTGGTACAGATGTCCATCAGAGGCACGAAAGTAATCATTGATGTAACGCTTCTTCGTATCTCTCATAAAAGAGGGCTTACCCCCTTAAAATGCATGGTGAAATGGGCGTAGAAAGACGAGACAAAGCTCATTTTCAGCGTCTCAATGTGTGAAACAAAACTCGGAGGTCCCACGGGCCCAAAAATCACATTTTAAGGCCCTAAAACCAACAATTTTTGAGTTATTCCCAGAAAACTAATTTCATCTAATATATAAAAGTGAAAGTCTGTATGTATGTATGTGGGTTGGTTCCGTATACAAATCTACACCGTTATACCAATCTCAACCATATTATGCACACACATAGTTTAGGATCCAGAAGAAACCGCTGGCTACATGAATTTTTGATAGTCTTTCTCATTCTTCTGATTTCGGTCCTTTTGTACTCGAGCAAAGGCTAATATGAAGTCATAAAATATACTCATGAAGGAATGGCAAGGCAGATCATTTCCATGGCAACATAGCTCAAGTCGAGACACGGCCGACTGGATACGAGTTGCGCTCTGCACTACCGGTATAGAAAATGAGGATCTTTACTTGAAATCCCGTCAGTTACTCAACTGCTAACACAGCACTGTCAACCGAGTTTAGCATAACAAAGACTTGACACTATCTACTATATATTTGTCAAATACCACTCACTCACTCGCTCACTCATTCATTCATCACGAAATCTCAGAAACCACCGAATGGATTAGAATGAAATTTGGTATGCAGCTTCCACAAGGGCCGCAAAGGCCCACTAAGAAACGATTTTTGGATATGCAGGTTCTAAAGGGGTGTTAAGGGGGTAGACCTGCATTACATTGAATAGCAATATCTCCCGATTGGTTTCATTGGGGATGTGATATTCGGCATATAAACTCATCATTAAAAATAAGAAGACACGTGTCTGAGGGTTTTTCGATGTTGTGTATATTATGAGGTGAAAGGGATGAAAAGTGCGGGATGAAAGATTCCTAACGGAGCGTGTATCTCTTAAACGACATAGGCGAGGACTTTGAAACTCAGCGGAAAAAACAGCTTACAAAATAAGTAAATAGGTGTTTCACCGTTTTTTCATAAATCCAATTTAAGGAGCCCATGGGGAGGGGTGAAATTCTGGGGGGGGGGGGGGAAACAGGAAAGAAAGTGTCCTAACTGATTGACTGACTGACTCACTCATCAAACTCAGGGGGAAAAACTGCTTTAAAGTAAGTAAATAGCTGTTCGACAGTTTTTTTTCATAAATCAAATTTAAGGGGTTCATGGGGAGGGGTGAAATTATGAAAAAAGAAAATTGAAAGAAAATGTCTTGACTCACTCACTCACTCATCATCGCCCAGCCAAAATTATTGAAAATAGAAACATGACAGTTTGGGGAAATGTTCATTGTATGTCCAAACCGTCTACTAAGGGAGGATTTTCGGATATTCTGGTTCTAAAGGGGTCTTAAGGGGGTTAAACCTGCATTTCACTGAATAACTATATCTCCCGATTGGTTTCATTGGGGGATTTGATACACGGCATATAAACTCATCATTAAACAAGACGTTCCGTGAAGAACTATACAGCCTACTTTTCATGCCAATGGTTATTCTACAGTATATGAACCTTTCTAGAATAATGACGAAATTAAGTTGGTAATATCGAAATATCTAATTAGTTCAAAATATACCTGGTATAATGTAGCCTAATAGAGCACTACAGTTGGCAGCCCTGGCGAATGAATATATTCTTAGTTCAATCTCTTAAGGTACAGAATACAAAATTAGGTTGAAGTCCAATGGACGTTACATGCAGTTAGACACTGGATCTATCAGCACGCGTAAAAGCATGTTGCCAACAATACCATGCGTGTGCTGGTCAGAAATAATCTGAAATATTATGATATCTTGTTGTGCCAATTTTGGATGAAATCCATTTGTTAGTATAGAAGTTACATGTATTTTAAAATTGGACATATCAGCAGGCATAGAATCATGTTGGCAGCACTGCCTTGTATTAATTACTCCAAATTAATCTAGAATGTCAGGTGCTATACGTGTGCAATGTATTGAGCTGTTGGCTTGCATACTTTCTGATATATTGATATTAGGGTAAAAAGAATATAGACAGCATTTATTAACAGTTGGCAGCCCTGATTGCTCTTAACAATACTTATAGTCATATCTGTTATGGTACACATAGCACATACGAAATTTGGTTGAAATCCAACTGATAGTATAGAAGTTACATGTATTTAAAAATTGGTACTATCAGCAGGCTTATAATCATGTTGGTAGAACTGTCGTATATATGTTACTCCAAATTAATCTAAAATGTCAGAATATACGTGTGCATAGTTTAAAGCTGTTGGCTTGCATACTTTCTGATATATTGATATTTGGATTTAAAAAAAATAGAGAGAGCAATTATTAACAGTTGGCAGCCCTGGTGGCTCTTAAGAATACGCTCAGTCATATCTGCTTATGTACAGATATTACATACAAAATTTGGTTGAAATCCAATTGATAGTGTAGAAGTTATATGCATTTAAACATTGGAACTATCAGAAGGCTTAACATTATTTTGGCAACACTGTCATGGTTGGCCTCCTGGAAATTAAACTGAAATAGTATTATCTAAATGTGTGCCAATTTTGGAATAGCTCCCATGCATACCTTGCAAGATATCCAACATGGAGCTCAAAATTCTAGTGCGTTTTTTCAGCAGTTGGTAGCACTGACATCATTTTCAAATATGGACGTGAGATATTCCGGTATACATCTTTACTCATACTAAATTTGGTTTCGATTGCTGCAGCCGTTTAGGAGTTGATAGGGGGGGGGACACACACAGCCAGCCAGACAGACAGACAGACAGACAGACAGACACACATTTTCCCGGATCGATCTCATAAGTCTACTTTTTCCTCATTTTTGCAAAATGTGAAAAGTAGGCTAAAAATAAGAATACACGTGTCTGAGGGTTTTTCGATGTGGTGTATATTATGAGGTGAAAGGGGTGAAAGCTGGTGGTTTAAGGATTCCTAACGGAGCGTGTATCTCTTTAACGACATAGGCGAGGAGTTTGAAACTCAGCGGAAAAAATCAGCTTAAAAATAAGTAAATAGGTGTTCGACCGCTTTTTTTTTTCATAAATCCAATTTAAGGGGCCCATGTGGAGGGGTGAAATTCTGGGGGGGAAAAAACAGGAAAGAAAGTGTCCTAACCGATTGAGTCACTCACTCTTCAAACTCAGGCGGAAAAACTGCTTAAAAATAAGTAAATATGTGTTCGACAGTTTAAGGGGTTCATCGGGAGGGGTGAAAACCTGAAGAAAGAAAATGAAAGAATATGTCCTGACTCACTCCCTCACTCATCATCGCCCAGCCAAAAATATTGAAGTTGGAAACATGGCATTTTGGGTATATGTTCGTTGTATGTCAAAACCGTACACTAATGGAAGATTTTTGGATATTCAGGTTCTAAGGGGGTTGAACCTGCATTTCATTGAATAACAATATCTCACGAGTGGTTTCATTTGTGGATGTGATACTCGGCATATAAACTAAACATTAGACATAGCAGACATGTGTCTAAGGGTTTTTCGATGTGGTGTATTATTGTGAGGTGAAAGGGGTGAAAAGTGGGGGGTTGAAGGATTCCAAACGGAGCGTGTAGGCCTATCTCTTAAACGACATAGGAGAGAAATTTGAAACTCAGCGAAAAAAATCAGCTTAAAAACAAGATGTTCGGGAAAGAACATATAGCCTACTTTCTCCTAAATGTATGGGTATAGTTATAACTCTCTGTCCTTATCATCTCCTAATTTCTTCCTATTTGAAGTGCAAATTGGCACACGGGATTTGAACAGTGGCGTTCAAACCATAGTTTATAATTTACCCCAGCATTTTGTAATTTCATCAGCAAACACTCCAAACACCGACTACTTACAATAATTGAAACTTCGTTGCTCTAATAAGGCCCACCTACAATGCGCAGTCGGCAGTCCGTAGTTGGTAGTCCTCGGTCGGCAGTCGCGATCGACTCCGTGTATACTATAGGCACCATACACAACATGAAGTTGCAGTTGGTAGCTGGCAGTTGGCAGTCGCGAATTTTATCCTTGACTGCCAACTACCCGACTGCAGCAATGTAATAGCCAATCAGAGCAGATCAGAAACTGACGTCACGTTGTTGTTCTGTGTCGTATACGAATGATATAGGACTAAGTGAAGTAACTTCGCATCCCGTTAATTTATAGGCTAATCTTAAATACACGGTATAACAAAATAATCCATCTCCAAATCATCCATATTGCAAGTTTGAGGTTATCAACAACGCCTCTGTGCACAAGGAATAAACGAATGTTACTGTATTATTACTCCTAGCAGTCGTTAAGACTGGGTTCACTAACTGGCCGGTATAGAGCGCTGCTCGAATCTATAGTTTCTGCATAGTACAACTGAAGGCTGGTAGATGTCACTCCGGTGGAGAATGTCGTTTTCTTTAATATATAATTTCCATTGCAAAAAGCACCATATAACGCTTTATTTTATAACGTCTCAGTACTCAAGAAACAATGAATATAAAAAAATCAAGCAAAAAAGTTCTACTCTGATAGGATTTGAACCCCGGCCAGCCATATGAGAGACGGGAGCTCTAACCACACAGCCAATCGTACACTCGTAACTCACGCGTTATCGATCAAATACATATAACGTACTGTATTAGCAAATAATCACTTGGACTGAAGATTTCTTCACTGGAGTGTATTTCAAACCGAGTTCATTTCATATTAAGTTCATATAATTTTTATCAGTAGGTTATATTGCAACATACTGAAATTAGTAAAATGTAGGTCAGAACGAGAGATCAGCTGCCATCTTGTCAAATAGCCGAGGCGATTCAGATTTTTAAAGTCACTTCTAGATTATAATATTACAATATAAACTTTTAATTTCGAACGAACCACGTCGCTTAGAACAGATTAAACGATTCTTGGTTCGATGTGCACAAGGAATAAACGAATGTTACTGTATTATTACTCCTAGCAGTCGTTAAGACTGGGTTCACTAACTGGCCGGTATAGAGCGCTGCTCGAATCTATAGTTTCTGCATAGTACAACTGAAGGATGGTAGATGTCACTCCGGTGGAGAATGTCGTATTTTTTAAATATATAATTTCCATTGCAAAACGCACCATATAACGCTTTATTTTATAACGTCTCAGTACTCAAGAAACAATAAATATAAAAAAAAATCAAGCAAAAAAGTTCTACTCTGATAGGATTTGAACCCCGGCCAGCCACATGAGAGACGGGAGCTCTAACCACACAGCCAATCGTACACTCAAAACTCACGCGTTATCGATTAAATACATATAACGTACTGTATTAGCAAATAATCACTTGGACTGAAGATTTCTTCACTGGAGTGTATTTCAAACCGAGTTCATTTCATATTAAGTTCATATAATTTTTATCAGTAGGTTATATAGCATGCAACATACTGAAATTAGTAAAATGTAGGTCAGAACGAGAGATCAGCTGCCATCTTGTCAATTAGCCGAGACGATTCAGAATTTTAAAGTCACTTCTAGATTATAATATTACAATATAAACTTTTAATTTCGAACGAACCACGTCGCTTAGAACAGATTAAACGATTCTTGGTTGGATGTGCACAAGGAATAAACGAATGTTACTGTATTATTACTCCTAGCAGTCGTTAAGACTGGGTTCACTAACTGGCCGGTATAGAGCGCTGCTCGAATCTATAGTTTCTGCATAGTACAACTGAAGGATGGTAGATGTCACTCCGGTGGAGAATGTATTTTTTTAATATATAATTTCCATTGCAAAACGCACCATATAACGCTTTATTTTATAACGTCTCAGTACTCAAGAAACAATAAATATAAAAAAATCAAGCAAAAAAGTTCTACTCTGATAGGATTTGAACCCCGGCCAGCCACATGAGAGACGGGAGCTCTAACCACACAGCCAATCGTACACTCATAACTCATGCGTTATCGATTAAATACATATAACGTACTGTATTAGCAAATAATCACTTGGACTGAAGATTTCTTCACTGGAGTATATTTCAAACCGAGTTCATTTCATATTAAGTTCATATAATTTTTATCAGTAGGTTATATTGCATGCAACATACTGAAATTAGTAAAATATAGGTCAGAACGAGAGATCAGCTGCCATCTTGTCAAATAGCCGAGACGATTCAGATTTTTAAAGTCACTTCTAGATTATAATATTACAATATAAACTTTTAATTTCGAACGAACCACGTCGCTTAGAACAGATTAAACGATTCTTGGTTCGATAATCGGAACTGGTGGGTCCCATGTTATGGATTATAAATTTTGCATAATTCACACGGCCGCCATCCTGAAATGGTACATTTGATGACCTTGTAGTTTGGGCACAAGACGCGTCCCATACGAAGGTAGGTTGTTACCAAATTTGGTAAAGATCCGATGATTAGTTTGGTCGTAATGCATTATTAAGTTTTGACCATTCGATTGGCCGCCATTACCTTTTGGTAAAGATGGCGGCAATATAAAACATGACACTGAGGTGCCCTTTGCCAGTGCTACCTCTGTACCAAATTTCGTTCAATTCGGTTTAACCGTGTTCGAATTGATACGGGGGGACAGACATTCAGAGTACACACACTCTCTCTCACACACACACACACACAGACTCACACACATACACACACACACACACACACACACACAGACAGACACACTTTTTTTCGCCCTGTAGTGATCTCATAAGTCTACTTTCATTTTTTGCAAAAATCAAAAGTAGGCTAATAAGTAAATCGGTGTTAAACCGTTTTTTCATATATTAATTTAAGGGGCCAATGGGGTGGGGTGAAATTCTGGAGGAAAGAAGGAGAGAAAGTGTCCTAACTGACTGACTAACTCACTCACTCATCAAACTGAGGGGAAAAAGGCAGCTAAAAAATAAGTTAATTGGTGTTCAAGCGTTTTTTCATCAATCCAATTTAAGGGGCCCATGGGGTGGGGTGATATTCTGTTAAAAATAATTGAAAGAAAATGTCCTGTCTGACTCACTCACTCATCACGCCCAGCGAAAACTATTAAAGTTGGAAACATGAAATTTTGGGAATATGTTCGCTGTATGTCGAAAACGTCAACTAAGGAATGATTTTTGTTGATTCGGTTTTTAAAGAGGTGTTAAGGGGGTAAACGTGCATTTCATTGAATAACGATATCTCATGAGTTGTTTCTTTGGGGATGTGATTTTCGGTATATAAACTAATCATTAAAAATAATCAGACATGTCTAATGGTTTATCGATGTGGTGTATATTATGAGGTGAAAGGGGTGAAAATTGGGGGTTGAGGGATCCTTAACGGAGCGTGCATCTCTTAAACGACATAGGCGAGAAGTTTGTAATTCGGCGGGGAAAAACAGCTTAAAATATAAGTAAATAGGTGTCCGACCGTTTTTTCATAAATCCAATTTAAGGGGCCCTTGGAGAGGGGTGAAATTCTGGGGGGAAAACAGGAAAGAAAGTGTCCTAACTCACTCACTCATCAAACTCAGGGGGGATGAACAGCTCAAAAATAAGTAAATAGGTGTTCGACGTTTTCTTTTTCATAAATCCAATTTAAGGGGTTCATGAGAGGGGTGAAATTCTGAAAAATAAATGAAAGAAAATGTCCTGACTTACTCACTCATCATCGCCCAGCCAAAATTATTGAAGTTAGAAACATGACATTTTGGGGGTATGTTCGTTGTATGTCAAAAACGCCAACTAAGGAAGGATTTTGGGATATTAAGATTCTAAAGGGGGTATTAAGGAGTTAGACTTGCATTTAATTGAATAACAATATCTCCCGATTGGTTTCCTTGGGGATGGGATACTCGGCATATAAACTCATCATTAAGAATAAGCAGACGTATGTCTAAGGGTTTATCGATATGGTGTATATTATGAGGTGAAAGGGGTGAAAAGTGGAGGTTGAAAGACTCCTAACGGAGCGTGCATCTCTTAAACGACATAGGCGAGGAGTTTAAACTCGGAGGAAATCAATCAGCTTAAAAATAAATAAATAAATAAATAAATAATTAAAATAAATGAGTGTTCGATCGTTTTTTTTTTCATAAATCCAATTTAAGGGACCAATGGGGAGGGGTGAAATTCTGGAAGAAAAACGTCCACTAAGGAAGGATTTTTGGATGTTCACTCTCATCGACCAACCAAAACTATTAAAGTTAGAAGAATGATATTTTGGGGATATGTTTGTTGTAGGCCTATGTCGAAAACATCTACTAAGGAGGGATTTTTGATATTCAGGTTGTAAAGGGGTGTTAACGGGGTTAAACCTGCATTTCATTGAATAAAAATATGACACGACTATGACGCGAGCGAAGCGAGACTAAAAATGAGATTGTGTGTGTCTGTTTATTACTCAATCAAGCACTGGTCAGATTTACATGAATTTTACATGGAAGTAGCTGATTTACCTGGTTAACATATAGGCTACGTTTGATTTCAATACTTTGCACTATTTAAAGATGGCGACCATTTTAGTGACGTCACTACACCCTTTGGTTTAAAACTTTCATATTTCCATTTCAAATAAAAAGAGAACGCTAAGAAATAGCAAACTTTTGATGGCATATACGAGGTTTAAAATTACATTTTCTATCCGAAAGGTATCTCCAACGGTTAGCGAGTAAAACCTAAATTTGTGCTATAAATCACGGTCAATGCCGAGCGGTGTAGTTGGACAAAATGTTCCATCCTTAATCTCCCTCTGCGCAGCACCTCTCCTATCCCCTGTTTTAACTGTCACCTTCACATTTTAATTTATTTATGACGCGTAGCGAAGCACGGGTACTTCAGCTAGTTTAATATACTAATGGAAGAATGCAAGCCGGTAACCATGGCAACACAATCTCATAAGTGCATCTATTTCTGTAAAACGCAATGCCATTCCATTTATTGCATTACTGTGAACGTTCGCAGACGGCTATAAGGTTATCATGGAACCAACTTAAGCTGTAATATTCATCAATAAGTATATAATGCGCTTAAGGGGGTCAAGGGGTACTCTAGAATTTTTTTCACGCGATTTACACGTGCGGGTGTGGTACTGAAGGTCTATTGTATCCCTATCCCTATATTATTAAATTATTATTATGATAATTATTAGGCTAAATTATGGCGTACAAGGACTAGACAACGCTCATTTTCAGCCCCTCGGTGGCTCGAAGGGTACTACGTCTTCAGGCGCAAAAACCACGTTTCTGATATATTCTCAGAAAACTAATTTCATTTAATAAACTAATAAATAGATGACGAGTACAGAAGAAGACCAAATCAGGAGCTATATAGATATACGTTATGAGAAAATCACAGATGTGGCCAGGAAGAGACGTCTGGCTTTCTACGGACATGTCTCATGGATGATCCCAACAAGACTAACCAACCGGCTTCTCAACTACTGGGGGAATAGAAAGAGCGTGACACCGGCGCTAACAGTAGTTAACGAGTATATCCAAGAACTGAAGATAATGAAAAGTGATATTAGAAGCCGATCACTTCTCAGAAAGATACTTAAACTGAAGTGTTTTCAGGACGGACCACCCTGTAAAAAAACCGGCATCATCTGGACAAAAGAGGGAAAGGAGAAACGTAGCCAGAGAATGCGCGAATATTGGACAAACATCAAGTCCCTCGCCAAGCTGAAAAGTTGAACGTCGTGGTCCTTAGCTGGCCCATCCGAAAGAAGAACAGGAAGAAACTAATGAAGTAATGCAAGCCGGTAACCATGACAACAGTATCACAAGAGGTGACATCCAACTTTCCATCTATTTCTGTAGGAAGCAATGCCACTCAATATATTAAGTTTCTGTGAAAGTTTGCAAATGGCTATAAGGTTATCGTGCAATCAAACATAAGACTGTAAAATTCAGCAATGCGATTAACGGGGTCAAAGGGTACCCTAGAATTTTTACACTTGACTTACACGTGCTATATGCGATATGTTGTACAGAAGGTCTATTATATCTCCAAAGAGCAACATTATTTTCAAAAATTCCTGGATTGGAATAGTTTTCTTGCAGCTTTTGGGAAGTAAGGCCATTGGAGGCTAAAAATCCCGAATTTTCATGCACCACGAGCCTTTTAAATTTATTAAAGGGGCCTTCTTGGGGACGGAGACTTTCCACAACAGTGAGGGTTGGTTTTAATTTGACATATATTGCGTTCCGTCTATGAGGTTTTCAATATTATTTTCACGTCAGGAAGTACACGTTAGGTGAATTTAGTTTGAGAGCACATTTTTACTAATCATATTTTTGTCGACAAACGGGTTCATCGTAAAGATGATTTTATTTTATACTGTGTGGTTGATATATCTTTATGTTTATGTACGCCTATAATTCATGTTCGGGTGCTTGGAGCATCGTAAAATTAGGTATTTTAACCATGAGTCAATACACCAATCATTTATAAAACTCTTCACCGTACTTCTCATGGAAGAGTGGGTATAAGGAACAACTTTTTAAAATACATGTTAAAATAGGCGAAAAATAAAAATTATCCCAGAAGGACAACCAAAGCATAATTATGTTCCGTTTCTCAATGTGTGACACAAAACTAGGGAGTCTATAAAGGGTCTCCGAAAACCACATTTTATGGCCCTTAAATTAACAGTGTTTGCGATATACCCAGAAAACTAACTTCGTTCTGATAAACTTATGATGGAATGACAAGCCCCTAACCATTGCAACAGTAGCTCAATTAATAACGTATGGTTATAAATACCGAAGACCGTTCGAAGAGCGGGTACTTATGCTAGTTTTTATGTATAGAGAGATGAAGCTTCATCAATCTAATGCTTGCATAACAACATGACAACTTCCGTAAATTTCGAAACTATTATTGTTTGAAGTGTGATCGGCTTCACCCCACCTGGTGGGTTTATTTCAACCTAGAAACGATGTAAAATCAATCATTTTAGTCTTTAAAATATTTTAATCATGATTTAACATATAGAAATGACAAAATTATTACATTTTACTCATATTTGACGCTAGCGGGCTTACTCTCTAAAGCATACAATGTAATTCGTAAAACAAAGATTCGCTATCACTTAATCTCGATTAATGTTATGTTCATTTCTGAGATAGTTTATGGAAGAGGCAGCGTACTCTTTTTAAACTCTTTGAGAGCAATTTTTTTTGCAAAAACGAATTAAATTCAGAGACAAATCGCTTGACAAATTGCCTCCAATAATAGCCTTCTTTCCCTCTACATTTCGTACATCAGTACGTTTCAGAGGAAACCCCCACTCTGAACACTTACCTAAACCTTCCATCAAACAATTTTCATCAGTGGTATTCAATGTAGGTTGTCCTCCAAACGTTCAGTGTGTTTACCGTTGACCCAATCGTTTATGGTAGTATTGAATTTACATTTGACCCAATCATTTAGGATAGTATATCATTCAGAGACTTTTCTGAAGCTTATTTTCCTCCCTTTTTACTCTTTGCACAGCATTGTTCAAATACTGAACATTATAATATCGTTTCCCAGCAGAGTCTGGCTTCTTCTGATAGGTAATGGAGGGTAACTGTACGCACTTAATGTTCGATGCCTTTTAATATTGTGTTCCATAACTATTTTTGTAACGTCGATAGATATTTTGATAGAACGGAACATGGGAAATATTTATACAGGGTGTATCTTAATTATACCGAAAAAAAATCAGGGACGCTCTGCGTGTTATGTAAAAGACGATGCCGCAATCGGATTGGCGGAGAAAATTTCTCCCTCCGTGAAAATGAGGTTACTTTGTTACTTCCGGGCGCGCGATTCAAATATACGAACTCGCCGTATTTGCTGAGCCAGGCAGCAAGCCGCTGGCCACTGCTGTGCTTCAGGCAAGGGAAGGGAGTGTGATAAAAGGAGACAGAGATATGCTGGCGGGCATGCGCAAGTTTCCTCGATCGCCTCGGCTTGCAGCAATTGGACAGCATATAGATTTACGGAGTATAAATGCACAACACAAAGTCTCAATTTTACAATTCAAAGAAATATTACCATATATAGCAAGATGTTCAGTAAAGAACATATAGCGTACTTTCTCCTAAATGCATGGGTATTGTTATAACTCTTTGTCCTTTTCAAGGAGTATAATTGAATGTTGGTTGTAGTAGCTTATTGAAATACAACGTGCTATACGGACATTAAACATGAATATGAGGTGCCCTTTGCTAGTGCTACCTCTGTAAAGAAAATTGATTCAATTCAGTTTCACCGTGTATGAACTGATAATGGGGAATCGATTTGCACACCTATATGGCCGCTATCTACAAACTATTGGGCTGATGACCTTCTAGTTCAGTCAAAAGATGTTTCCCACAAAAATGTATGTTGTTGCAAAATTTGGTAGAGATCAAATGATAAGGTTGGTCGTAAATTAATTTAAGCTTTTAACATTAGGGTCGCGGTATAAAACATGACACTGAGGTGCCATGTGCTAGTGCTACCTCTGTACCAAATTTCGTTCAATTCGGTTCCACCGTGTTTGAATTGATAGGGGGAATCGATTTTCACACATATATGGCCGTTATCTGCAACCTATTGGGATGATGATCTTGTAGTTTTGTCAAAATATGCTTCCCAAATAAAAGTGTGTTGTTGCAAAATTTGGTAGAGATCCGATTATTAGGTTGGTCGTAATTTGATTTAAGCTTTTATCATTTGTGTGGCCGACATTGCGTTTTCGTCGAAATGGCGGCAATATAAAACATGACACTGAGGTGCCCTTTGCTAGTGTTACCTTTGTACCAAATTTTGTTCACCGTGTTTGAATAGATAGGGGGAATAGATTTGCACACAAACATGGCCGCTATCCGCAAAGTATTGGGTTGATGACCTTGTAGTTTAGTCAAAAGATTCTTCATACATAAAGGTATAATGTTGCAAAATTTGGTAGAGATCGGATGATTATGTTAGTCGTAATTTCATTTAAGCTTTGGACATTTGGGTGGCCGCCATTACGTTTCCGTCAAGATGGCGGCGATATAAAACATGGAACTGAGGTGCCCTTTGCTAGTTCTACCTCTGTACCAAATTTCATTCAATTATGTTTCACCGTGTTCGAATTGATAGGGGGGTGGGGGGGACAGACAGACATTCAGAGTACACACACTCACACACACACACAGACTCACACACAGACATACACACAATTTTTGCCCCTGTGTAGATCACATAAGTCTACTTTAATTTTTTGCAAAAATCGAAAGTAGGCAAAAAATGCGTAGCCTAACCTGGTTCAAGCAACAGAGTCAACAAAGATCACGAGTAACAAATGTATCAAATATCGCTATAAAAGCTTTCACATCTCCATAAAACACTAAATACCAACAGTATATCACCCAAAAGCAACGTATAAATCATAAAACAACCAATTAAACATGGTGGAACTAAATAAACTATACTAATATCAGGAGCCTCAATTCGACTAGACTAGCCATCCACCACGGTAGGTATTATTATTATTATTATTATTATGCGCTTACACATTCCCAGCGTATTTGCTGGAAAGAAAACATTTACAATCCCAGATATACATCAACAACAAGTCAACCCCTGGCACTATACAGCCCATGAAGGGCCTAGGCCGACCAAGCGACCGCTGCCCAGCCATTTGGCCTGCAGACATTGTTGTGACGCGTGATCAGCTCATCGGGTCCCCTCGGCCGTTAATCTTGGTTTTCGTGATCGGGGCGCTGCCTCACTGTCAGTCAGCTACTCAATTTTCCTCACGAGGCTGAGTGCACCCCGTTCCAAACCTCACGTCATTTTTTTAAATCCCTGACGGAGCCGGGAATCGAACCCGGGGCCTCCGGGTGAGAGGCAGGCGCGCTACCCCCAACACCATGGGGCTGGCCAGATATACATCATTAGGAGCAAATTCTCAGTGACTGCATTCCATAGTAGATTTACACTTTTCCCTCACTCCTTTAGGCATGATTAGCCAAGAACAGCCTTTCTATGTGACACGTCGAAACTATGACTGTCTTCTGCATAATATTAAAAAGGCTCCGTCAGATTTCAACTCTGAGAGAGATTGATTTAAGTTGTGCGGAATCACGCCAGTGCTGGAAATGATTAAGGAACTGTCCTGACTTGTGCCATGTGCCATTGCTTCCTTATCATTTCTGAAAGCTCTTTATACTTTGACAGCTTTTCGACATGTTTTATTAGCATGTTGCCACTGTTTGGGATCGCCACATCTATGAAGGTGGTGTTCTTCATGCATTTGTCAACAATAACCAGATCAGTTATTATTATTATTATTATTATTATTATTTTATACAGAAATGCTTGGGTCCAAGCTCTGTGAATTTGCGGGGTGAGGGGAAGGGGCAGGGAAGGGGCAGGCGAGAAGAGAAGGGTCTGTCAACAGCCCGCCGTGATATATGGTATTCCTGTCTATTCCAATACTGATAACATAGGGCCGTTGCTCTAACCACTGTGATGTGAATGAGTGAGTGAGTCACCGACCAATTTATTTGGTTCTGTTACTACGCAGGTACCGGGAAACCTCACCACTCGCCACCATCACTTCTCATAGTCCGTGATCCACATTCCTCTCAGGTTCATGCAGCTTGGACCCGAGCAGTACATATAACACATTGCTGGTACATCACAACATAACTTTACGGGCTTCAGGAAACCAAAGTGTAGTTACTAAAACTGCCACTTCTAAGCTGGAAAGTCGCTACCCATGAACTTCCGGACGATTCGGGTTGTTGAGAGAATTACTGCCTTCTGCATTAGTTTGTACAGTTGAGTATCCAGATCCAGTTCTTTAAGGCCTTGGAGCAAGGTACTTAGGATCACGCCCGTACTTGAGACAATGATAGGTAAGGTCTTTTTTACCCGTTCTACATGCCATTGTCTTTTGATAAGGCCAACCAACTCGCTATTGGCCTATTAGCTGACCTTGTCTATGTATTTTGACTGGTGATTTTTGATGTTGGGAATCGCAACATCATTCAAGGTAGTTTGCATGATTTTCTTGTTAACAACCACCAGATCCGGCCTATTGTGTGATACCGATTGATCAGTCAGAATAGTTCGGTCCCAATACAACGTGTATTCATTGTATTATTATTAAGATTATTATTATTGTTATTATAACAGCCTCCGTGGCTTAGGCGGCAGCACGCCGGCCTCTCACCGCTGGGTCCGTGGTTCAAATCCCGGTCACTCCATGTGAGATCTGTGCTGGACAAAACGGAGGCAGACAGGTTTTTCTCCGGGTACTCCGGTTTTCCCTGTCAACATTTCATTCCAGCAATTTCATTTCATCCGTCATTCATTTAATCATTGCCCCAGAGGAGTGCGTCAGGCCTCGGCAGCCGGCACAGTTCATATTTTCGCCGCTTGATAGGGGCTTCATTCATTCCATTCCTGACCCGGTCGGAGACTGGAAGCAGGCAGTGGATTTTCATTTTTCATTATTATTGTTATTATTGGCTTGCCACGGTGGGTGAGTGGTTATCGTGTCGGACTACCAACCCCAAACTTGCAGGTTCACTCCTGGCCGTGGTAAGTGATTTTTGAAAAATCACAATACGCATGCCATACGTTGTTGGCATGTTAACGAACCCATTTGAATTCAGTAGGCCGTGTTCATAGTGGCAAAATTAATCACGGGAATTTCCGCCAACACAAAGTTCTTCCTTTCTCTAGTAGAATGCGCTAAAGTGTCGAGGAGCTTAGATACCTAACGTCCTTGACTTTCAAAGCGTTCCTAGGAACAACAAAATTCGACAAGCAAGCTGCCTTCTGAACGTCAAATAACAAAGCTTGGACCCGGCACCCGGACCCATACGATATTATTATTTATTATGATTATTATTACTATTATATCAAGACTAGACCAACCCCAGCGCTGATATTCGTCAATTAGATGCAGCAAACTTCTGAGAGCACAATTCGTTGCACTAAATCGGTGAAGGCATATTACTACTGTCATGTAGATGGTGTAGTGTTTGAATACACGCACACATACAGATGTTTATGCGTGAGACTCATAAATCTGTACTCACAGGTGCAGTATTAACGAGAAATAACGGCAGTTTGAAACGCGGTAATAAATCGTGCGCGAATAAATGAATACTTCTCTTACAGAGGCATCAAGAAAAATTAGTGTGAAGTGGCATGACATCATTTTATTTTCTGCTTTTACTTTTGTTTTCGAATTTTGCTTCATTGTTTTTAAATTTGTGATTTTTCTGCGTTTTCTTTTGTTTTTGAATTTTGCTTTGCTGTTTTGGTTTTATGTTTGTTTTCAGCTTTTTCTCTTTTTTGAATTTTGCTTTTAGCTTTGTGTTTTCGATTTTGTGTTTTTTTCTGCTTTTGTCTTTTAAATTATGCTTTTTGCTTTCTGTTTTTGTCAAGGGTTTGTTTTTTGCTTTTTGCTTTGTGCAGGAGGCAAAATTAGACATAATGAAAGCATACCTACTCGTCTTCATGTTTGATCTCGATTTGCACCGCTCAATGTGCCTAGTAGTAAATATTTTTCACAAGTAGAGATAAATGATCTAAAATTATAAACGTACATTTTTTCTTTCAAAATAAAAATTTCTTCAATCTACGTTTTTTCAAAATTCATTTGGCTCTGGGGGGGATCCCCCTAATCACTCCCTGTAATTACGATACTGGGTCGACGTGTATAAAAGCCAATACAGTGAGTTCTCATTTCCGTAGGGGCCGATAACCTAGATGTTAGGCCTTTTAACGCAAGAATTATCATCATTATCATCATCTCAGTTGTGATCTACAGTATACATCAAGAAAAAAGTTAGTGTAGCGACGAAACTCACCCTGCATCGCTCAGTATTTACACCGACCTTGGTGTATGGAAAGATTCATGATTAGAGCAATATTCTCCATTTTAGGTCCGTATTGATTATAATCACTAATAAAACTATTAATAATCTCCGTATTTTCAATACAATGTTGTTGATAGTCTATTTATACAATTGGGTACATGTTTCGTACAGTCGTCTGTACTTACTCAGCCCAAATATACATTAAGATATAAACAAGTATGATGCACACTATCATTCACATACAATGAAAATATTCCATAGATAAAACAGTACGATAGTTGGCGACATCCAAAGAAGAAATAAAATTATGTTGTAAAATTACACCAAAGCCCATTAGAGTGTAAAAAGTGCCTGTAGTGAAAATGTTGTGTGTTATCTCCTAATATAATGTTAACCCAATTGAACAATGAGCTAATCTGAGAAAATCTGAGAAACTACATAGAGATTTGAAGTGACTGTCCTAAATGTGTAAGTGAAAAACATAAAAATGCTGTAAGCTGCTACCTCACACTCACCTCCTGACGCGACGCATGCGAGGTCGTAGCTGCATGTGAACTGGCGCTACCTCGTGCTAGAACGACAGCATGAAAATACGTAGCGGACTCGGAAATAAGTTATAACTATTGTTACTAGCTACTGTTAAACTCAAACATATATAATTATGAGACTCTGGATAGATGCTCAGGCGATTTGGCTTAATTTCTTTTGGTTGTAATAGTCTCAATCAAAGTGTCGTACAAGTCCTTTGCTTCGAAATTAATCTCATTTAAATTATGGGACGAATCGACTCTTTGAGCCGTGTTTATCTCAATTTGTTGCAGGATGTTCACGACGAATCCTTTATACTCGTAGTGCAAAATTTCCAGATCTTTTTCAATGTTAGTGAATTTATGGCCAGTCTCTAACATATGTGCTCCCATTGCTGAAAACTTCCTATGCTTAATCGCGTTTAAATGCTCAGCATAACGAATGCTAAAATTACGTCCTGTTTGACCTATATAGTCCACTTGGCAATTATCACAATGTAATCTGTATATACCTGATCTACTGTGTACGTTAAAACTCTTGACCTGTTTTGAATTGAAAAACTTATTATGATTATTATTATCGGTTTTAAATGCGATCTTTACGTTGTATTTCTTTAAAGAGCTGGTTATGTTGTGCGTTAACCTGTTGGTGTAGGTGAAAACAGCATATATTTCCTCCTTCTCGTACTCCCTTGTTAACTTGGATTTAGGCTTGTTGTTGATTTTGTTGATAACATTCTTTACAAAAGATCTGTAATATCCATTTGCTTCTGATATTTGATGTATTATAGCTATTTATTGCTTATAAGCCTCTTCTGGTAAAGGTAGGTTCATTGCCCTATTCACGAATCTGATGAAAGCTGCCCTTTTATGGCCCTCCGGATGATTTGAGTGTCAGTTTGCGTTGACTTTCTGTATATTTCATAGTTTAATCTATTGTTGTTTTTCCTTATAGTTAGATCTAAATAGTTTATGGAATTGTTAATTTCCGATTCTGCCGTGAATTTTGTGTTGCTGTCTATATCATTCAATTTCTCCATTAATGTGGTTTCATCTTTGTCTAATATAACAAAAACGTCATCTACATATCGTACCCAGAATTGGATGCCTTGAATTTTGTCTATTATTTTGCTGTGATCTAAATGGTCTAAGTATATGTTCGCTAGAATGACTGAGGCTGGTGACCCCATTGCCAAACCTTCTTTTTGTTTGTACATTTTATTGTTGAAAGAAAAATAATTGTTGTCCAGCGTGAAACTTAAAAATTTAATGAACTTCTCAATTTCCACCTTTGATAGATTGCTATTGTTTAGTAGGTTGTCTCTGATTATCTCTATTGTTTTATTTACTGGAATATTGGTGAACTTGTCCATGATATCTATTGTTGACATGCTCTGTGTATTGTCTATGTTTAAATTTTTAGTACGTTCAGAGAAGTGTTACGTATTTATGATTGAACAGTTGGCCTTGAAACTGTAATGTGCGTTTAAAAAACGTTGAACGAATTGTGCTAGTTTATAGACTGGGTTGTTCCTGAAGTTGAATAATGGTCTAATTGGCAACTCCAGCTATCTGATATGACATCTAGCGGTAAAAATGAGAAACTTACAAAGTAGGGTACATTTTTCACGTGGTGACTGTTTGTATATGGTTTCTTGTATTGGTAAGCAGATCGTGGTAAATTCTTCGTGTCTTTATTCATAAGTTATAAGTTTTACTCGTCGATAGAGTGCAAAATGAGTAAATGCAAAGTATATTGCTCAGTTTACGGCTGTAAGTCGATGTATAAGAGGGCTGCGGATATAAGTTTTCATCACCTTCCAAAAGATGCAAATAGCGAGTTGGACCATTCACCACTACACACACTGACGACAGGACGGTTTGTTCACTGTTAGGCCGAGCCAAGCGGCACCTAGACAGCCAAGCACAGTTTCGCCGAGCCAAGCCGTACCAAGACAGCCAAGCCTACACCAGCCTAGGACTGCCAAGCTTCATCAGTCAGGTATCCTTCTCCGCTCCCTAGTTCATTTCTAATAACCCTACCAACCACCATCACCTCGCTCTGCGATATCCGAGCCATTCCACTACGAGTCATATAGGCCTAATTTGACTTCGCAGGGTAAATATCTACTCTGCAAGAACCTGCTACCAGTCCGATATTCAACACCAAACCTACCTGCTAACCATCCAACAAAGCAAGCAATTCCTGTCTCCCCCGAGACATGTTAAACTCATCCCTTCGCCCTACCAAGCAGCAAATAATTTCTAGAGTCTATGGTACAGTGAGCAGCGCCATGACTCGAACTGCTCAAAAACAAATACCAGCAGACAACCGATGCTTGATAATATGCAATTTACACATAAGTTCCAAAAAACCATAGACAATTTATCCAAAGTCAGTTTCAACCAAACGGAAACGCACATACTTGGAAAAGGGATTAAAATTTAATTGGAATACAAATTATGATAAACAGAATCGGGTCAAACTTATAGCAGAAACAGAGGCGGCTATTAAAAAGCTTCCAATCGACGAACAATATGAAGCCAGATATGAAGTTAACAAGAAAATTAGGAAAATATTCAAACACGAAAATCCCAAACCATGCAACAACATCAGCAACCAAACATTAAAAGATCTCAAAAAGAAAATAACAACGAACAATCTAATCGTTACGAAGTCTGACAAGGGTAACACAACGGTGATTATGCAAAAAGATGAATACATCAAGGAAACAGAAGACTTCTTTGAAAACCCTAATTTTACCATCCTCAACAAAGATCCAACGACAGCTTCGCAATGGAAACTCAAACAACTACTTAAAAACACTTTGTTCATAATAGATGAGAAACAATCCAATTGGTTGACAAACATGAATCCCAGCATGCCCACTCTCAGAGCACTACACAAAATTCACAAGAACGGAACACCTATTAGACCAATAGTCAACTTCAGGAACAGCCCAGTCTATAAACTAGCATAAATCGTTCAACGTTTTTTAAACGCACATTACAGTTTCAAGGCCAACTGTTCAATCATAAATACGCAACACTTCTCTGAACGTACTAAAAATCTAAACATAGACAATAAACACAGCATGTCAACAATAGATATCATGGACAAGTTCACCAATATTCCAGTAAACAAAACAATAGAGATAATCAGAGACAACCTACTAAACAATAGCAATCTATCAAAGGTGGAAATTGAGAAGTTCATTAAATTTTTAAGTTTCACGCTGGACAACAATTATTTTACTTTCAACAATAAAATGTACAAACAAAAAGAAGGTTTGGCAATGGGGTCACCAGCCTCAGTCATTCTAGCGAACATATACTTAGACCATTTAGATCACAGCAAAATAATAGACAAAATTCAAGGCATCCAATTCTGGGTACGATATGTAGATGACGTTTTTGTTATATTAGACAAAGATGAAACCACATTAATGGAGAAATTGAATGATATAGACAGCAACACAAAATTCACGGCAGAATCGGAAATTAACAATTCCATAAACTATTTAGATCTAACTATAAGGAAAAACAACAATAGATTAAACTATGAAATATACAGAAAGCTAACGCAAACTGACACAGTCATTAAAAAGGACTCAAATCATCCGAAGGGCCATTAAAGAGCAGCTTTCATCAGCTTCGTGAATAGGGCAATCAACCTACCTTTAACAGGAGAGGCTTATAAGCAAGAAATAGCTATAATACATCAAATATCAGAAGCAAATGGATATGACAGATCTTTTGTAAAGAATATTGTCAACAAAATCAACAACAAGCCTAAATCCAAGTTAACAAGGGAGTACAAGAAGGAAATATATGCTGTTTTCACCTACACCAACAGGTTAACGCACAACATAACCAGCTCTTTAAAGAAATACAACGTAAAGATCGCATTTAAAACCGATAATAATAATCATAATAAGTTTTTCAATTCAAAACAGGTCAAGAGTTCTAACAAACACAGTAGATCAAGTATATACAGATTATATTGTGATAATTGCCAAGTGGACTATATAGGTCAAACAGGACGTAATTTTAGCATTCGTTATGCTGAGCATTTAAACGCGATTAAGCATAGGGAGTTTTCAGCAATGGGAGCACATATGTTAGAGACTGGCCATAAATTCATTAACATTGAAAAAGATCTGGATATTTTGCACTACGAGTATAAAGGATGCGTCATGAACATTCATGAACAAATTGAGATAAACACGGCTCAAAGAGCCGATCCGTCCCATATTTTAAACGAGATTAATTTCGAAGCAAACGACTTGTACGACACTTTGATTGAGACTATTACAAACAAAAGAAATTAAGCCAAATCGGCTGAGCATCTATCCAGAGACTCATAATTATATATGTTTGAGTTTAACAGTAGCTATTAACAATAGTTATAACTTATTTTCGACTCCGCTACGTACCTTCATGCAGTCGTTCTAGCACGAGGTAGCGCCAGTTCACATGCAGCTACGACCTCGCATGACTCGCGTCAGGAGGTGAGTGTGAGGTAGCAGCTTACAACATTTTCATGTTTTTCACTTACACATTTAGGAATGTCACTTCAAATTTCAATGTAGTTTCTCAGATTTTCTCAGATTAGCTCGTTGTTCAATTGGGTTAACATTATATTAGGAGATAACACACAACATTTTCACTACAGGCACTTTTTACACTCTAATGGGCTTTGGTGTAATTTTACAACATAATTTTATTTCTTCTTTGGATGTCGCCAACTATCGTACTGTTTTATCTATGGAATATTTTCATTGTATGTGAATGATAGTGTGCATCATACTTGATTATATCTTAATGTATATTTGGGCTAAGGAAGTACAGACGACTGTACGAAACATGTACCCAGTTGTATAAATAGACTATCAACAACATTGTATTGAAAAGACGGAGATTATTAATAGTTTTATTAGTAAGATTCATGATGTCTAATACATAAGCTAAAGTTAACTGATATGATGGTAGCACGACAAATAGATGGAAGCAATGACAGGAAGGTACTCGTAATGAAGAGATGAAGGCTAAGTTAGAAATGAACACGCTAGATGAAGGTGTTCATATGAGCCGACTCAGATGGTGGGGCCATGTGATGAGAATGTGGGAGGAGAGATTATCTGAGACGTTAATGACACTGCTAAGGAGGGTAAGAAGAACAGAGGTATAACTATGAGGTAATAATAATAGTCTGATAATAATATCGTATGGCCTCGGATGCTGGGTGCAAGCTTTGTTATTTGACACACAGAGGGTAGCTTCCATGTCGAATTTCATTGTTCCTTGAAGCACATTGAAAGTCAAGGAGGTTAGATATCTAAGCTCCTTGAACACTATAGCGCTTTCTAGTAGAGAAATGGGGAACATTGTGTTGGTAGAAACTCCCGAGATTATTTTTCCCATTATGAACACGGCCTACTGAATTCAAATGGGTTCTTTGACATGACAACATCGTATGACATGGTGTCGTAATTTTTGCCGCCTTTCAAAAGAAAAAAAAATCATTTACCACGGCCAGGAGCGAACCTGCAAGCCGGGGTTAGTAGGCCGACACGTTAACCACTTATCCACCGTGCCTATAAAAACGTGCTATAAAGAGTTCAGATAGTGCAGAAACTCATACTGCCTATAATGTTGAAGAAATATAGATCATATCTGACTATGAGACTGTGTGCCGAGGCAAGGGTCTTCAACATTGAATAATTGCATGATTTTGAATTGTATAAATACATTAATTTTAATGATAGAATTCACGGGTTTGAAACCAGAATGTATTACAGCGAATCAACCTAAGTTTAAAAAACGTAACTTTCTGTATTTCTCACCAAAATTATATAATGTTACGGCTGTGAGTTTGTGTCATCGCTCGCCGCATGAGTCACAAATGCCCCAGGGCTGGGCTGTGCCTTGCCACGTGTATTGCGTGCGCCTTATGCAACAGGGCTACTAGGACAAAGGGATGGTCCAGAATATTCGTGACTGAGCCAGCGATGGAAACCTCGAGAAGCCGTGAACCCTGGATGGATCTAGAAGCATTTATTGAGTCACCGGCCTGCTATATAAGTGCGACCTGTCAAGCAGTGGTTGTGTGTTTTACGAGCGAGTGCGAGTGCTTATCCTGAGCGACAGAAGTGTGGAGACTTGCGAAACCCCTAGTGAAGCCGATTCTCTTGACAGCGAAGGGAGTGAGGAGCTTACAGGGGACTGCCTGTGTTTTGAGCGAGGGTGCTTACTCAGTACGAGAGAGGTCATTGTGGCGAGTTGCAAAACAGTGAGTGACAGACCTAGTGCAGCTATTTTCAGCCAGCGTACGGGACCGGTCTCATTAGCGAGAGGATTAACTGTGGTCTGTTGACAAGTGAAAGGGGAAGTATTCTCGACGTGAGGAAATTGGAGTAAGGTAATAATTGCTTGTATTTGCTGTTGAGTAGTGTATCTTTCTGGCCACAATAAAGTTAATTATTTCTTTAAGCAGTGATTGGTGTTGTGCTTTCTACCCACCGTAATCCAGTTAACAAAAGTGCCACTAGGGGGGTGGCACGTAACAACTGGTGTCAGAAGCCGGATTACGAACTCAAGCACAAGCACAACACCTGGCAGTCCTGGTTTCAAAACCCTAGCTGGTCATTTTCTGTAATTTTCCTGTGAGTGCATGCCCTTTACAAGACAAACAACTAAAATGGAGGCGCAATTGGCAGCATTGCTAGAAAAGTTAAATGGCATGGAAACCAAAATGGAGGACGGCCAGAAGAATTTAACCAAGGACCTAACTGCCAAATTAGAAGACGGCCAGAAGAAGCTAGAAGACGGCCAGAGGAAGATGGAAGACGATCAAAATAAGTTAGCGGAGGAACTGAAGAAGATGGAAGACAGCCAGAAAAGTTTAGCCGAGGACCTAACTTCCAAATTAGAAGACGATCAGAATAAGCTAGCAGAGGACCTGAAGGACGGCCAGAATAAGTTAGCAGAGGACCTAACCGCCAAATTTCTGGATGGCCAGAAAAATCTGGAAGAGTGTCTGCTGACGAAATTAGAGGAGAGCCAAAGGAAATTAGAACAGGGCCTACGTGAGGAAGTCGCAGCAGAGGAAAAGAAGTTCGACGCCTTACAAGTGGAAGTTGCCGATCTGCGCCAACACCCGCTGATGGGGGTGGAGGAGAAATTCAACGCCTTGCAAGTGGAAGTTGCCGAGCTGTGCCTACGACCGCTGATGGGGGTGGAGGAGAAATTCAACGCCTTACAAGTGGAAGTTGCCGATCTGTGCGAACGCCCGCTGATGGGGGTGGAGGAGAAATTCAACGCCTTACAAAAGGAAGTTGCCGAGCTGCGGCAACGCCCACTGACGGGGGTGGAAGAGAAATTCAACGCTCTACGAGAGGAAGTTGCCGAGCTGCGCCAACGCCCGCCCACCGTTACACCGGGAATATCAGGAACGGGACATAGCAGAGTGACGCCCCCAACCTTCGACGGAAAGGTCCCGTGGAGCACCTACTTACGTTCGAGGCGGCCTGTTCCTTAAATAACTGGAACAACACAGAAAAGGCTACAGCTCTCATTGTAGCGCTGAGAGGTGACGCCCTTAACGTCCTTCAGGCCATCCCGACTGGATCCCAGGACTACGCTTCACTGATCGCCCATATGGAGACCCGATAAGGAGATAGCCATCTTCAGCAGGCCTACCAGATGCAGCTCCGGACCCGGGTACAGAAGAACGCGGAAACCCTGCAGGAGTTCGAGATGGACATCGCACGCCTCGTAAGGCTCGCCTATCCAACAGCGCCCGCCGACTTTCTGGAACAGATTGCGACGCAGACTTTCACCGACGGGCTACGGGACTCGAACACTCAACAGGCGCTGCGACTCGCGCGCAATAAGACCCTGGCAGATGCGCTGAGCCACGCACTTGAGTTCGAGACGGCAAAACAGGCATCCAGAATGCACGCGCGGGTGCGTCAAGGGGACATCGACGAGCCAGTATAAACCAACGAGACCAAGCCCCTGGCCGACGAATTAATGGAGGCGCTAAGCCGTTTCTTCGATAGTCGCGGCACCACCAGTAACGACACAGCCGGAAGGCAACCAGAGAGGCGGCCCGGAAGAGGACAACTGACCTGCTGGACCTGCGGTAAGAAAGGCCACCTGAGCAAGGACTGCGGTGATCGCCGCCGCCGAGGGTATCCGACGGGAAATCAGTCGTCTGAAAACCGCGAGACCCAGGGAAACGAGTATTAGCCTGCCTTGGGGGGCAAAGGTTGGCTTGTGACAGTCGTCAAGCCCCGGCAGTCCAGGTTCGTGTGACGAAGTTACGGAGGGACAATAGCAGCATGATGGTCGACGGAGTCGTCAACGGCGAGAGCTGGCCCATGCTAATCGACACGGGAGCATCGAGGACCATCGTCAGTCCCACCGTGATCCCGAAGTGGAGAGTGCAACCCACACAAAGGAACCTCCAGCTAATAACCGCGACCGGAGAGACCGCACCGGTACATGGCGAAGCATCACTGGAGTTCGTCATTGGTCGACGGGCGATGAAGCATCCAGTGCTTTTGGCTGACGTATCAAATGAAGTGATCATCGGACTGGACTTCCTGGACCAGAACAACATCATCTTGGATCTGAGTACCAACACTCTGCACTTCGGAGGTGAGGAACTTGCTTTGCAACCTGCGCACGAGTCCATCACCGCACGACGAGTAAGGCTGAGAGAAAACGTCATCGTGCCCGTCAGGACGGAGGTCAGCGTTGCCGTAATTGTCGACGGAACTGCTGAGGGAGTGGTGGCTGTCGTCGATCCAAAATATGAGGACATCCAGACAAAAGGATTGCTAGTTGCCAAGACTCTCATCAACACGACGTCTCGGCCGTACGTCCGCCTGTCCAACCTGAACGACTACGATATTACGGTTCACCGGGTCACCAACCTAGGAGTCTGCGAGTCCGTTACCTTGATTGCCCGCATCACAGACACGACGGACGGACACCTGCAGACGGACAAACGAAGAAGACGTGCCCTGCCAGAAGAACTACAGAAGCTGTACCAAGGATCCCAGGACCTTTTAAACGAGGAACAATCACGCTAACTTCAGGACCTGCTACGCGAATTCCAGGACGTCTTCTCCGTGGGGAGCAAAGACTTCGGCAGGACAAGCTTGGTCCAGCACAGAATCGACGTTGGGGACAGCGCACCGATTAGGGCCCCATTCCGACGTGTCCCGCTCGCCAAGCAAGCCGAAGTCGATCGGATGGTAGAAGAGATGAAGGAGCAAGGGGTGATCGAGCCATCACATAGTCCTTGGAGTACTCCGGTCGTGCTAGTGAAGAAGAAGGACGGTTCCACCAGGTTCTGCGTGGATTACAGGCGGGTGAACGACGTCACGAAGAAGGACAGCTAGCCTCTACCCCGGATCGACGACACGCTGGACACCATATCAGGATCAAGATGGTTCTCCACCTTGGATTTGAAGAGTGGCTACTGGCAAGTGGAGGTCCACCCTAAGGACCGCGAGGAAACGGCGTTCCTTGTGGGCAGTGGGCTCTGGCAGTTCACCGTCATGCCATTCGGTCTGTGCAACGCCCCTGCGACCTTCGAAAGGCTAATGGAGTCCATTCTGAGGGGACTACACTGAAAGACCTGCCTGGTCTACCTAGACGACGTCATCGTTCTGGGGAGAAGCTTCGAGGAGCACTACAGCAACCTGAAAGAGATCTTGATGAAGCTACGGGCTGCCCAGCTGAAGTTGAGCCCCAAGAAGTATCAGCTCTTCCAGAAGCAGGTCCAGTACCTTGGGCATATTGTCTCCGAGGAAGGGGTGCGCACCGACCCAGAAAAGACCGCAGCTGTGAGGGAGTGGCCAGTTCCGAAAAACAAGTCCCAACTACGAAGCTTCCTTGGACTCTGCACTTATTACCGTCGCTTCGTGAGAGGATTCGCCGACATCGCCAAACCTTTACATCGACTGACTGAGAAGGACCAACTCTTCACGTGGACAGCAGAATGCCATAGTGCCTTCGAACAACTCAAGCAGGCTCTGTGCACCGCGCCTATTCTGGCCTACCCCAGACCTGGAACTAGGTTCATCGTCGATACCGATGCCAGCGACTTTGGCATATGGGGGATCCTGACGCAAGTAGTGGACGGCGAGGAGAGAGTAGTGGCCTACTTCAGCAAGGCCTTGTCAAAGCCAGAAAGGAACTACTGCGTCACCAGGAAGGAGCTGCTCGCCATCGTGAAGACCATTGAACACTTCCACAAGTACCTGTACGGGCAAGAATTTCTCATCAGGACCGAACATGCATCCCTGCGGTGGCTCCTGAACTTCAAGCAGCCCGAGGGTCAACTCGCGCGGTGGTTAGAGAGGCTTCAACAGTACAACTTTGAGATTCAGCACAGGAAAGGCCAACTGCATTCTAATGCCGACGCCCTGTCACGAAGACCGTGCCCCGAAGACTGCACCTTCTGTACAAGGAGGGAGGACACCGGGATACAGTGCCGACGGACTACTGTGGAACTTCAAGGGAACTGGAGCCGCGAATCTTTCACGCGGGCACAAGCAGAAGATGATGACTTGGGACTAATAGCCGAATGGAAGAGGGCCTGTGTCCCCAGACCCGGGTGGAACATTGTGAGTGACTGCAGCCCAAAGTTTAAGTCCTACTGGGTGCAGTGGGACTCGCTGGTTGTGAGGGATGGCTTCATATGCCGTACCTGGGAGAGCACCGACGGGAAGACATCTCGGGAACAAGTCGTCGTTCCAAAGGCTATGACGGAGGAAGTCCTGAAGGAAGTTCATGGAGGATCATCTGGTGGACACCTAGGGATAAAGAAGACCCTGGAGAAGCTGAGAGAGCGGTTCTACTGGATCGGATGCCGAACAGACGTGGAGAACCACTGCGCGAGGTGCCACGATTGCGCAGCCAGCAAGGGCCCAGGACGAAGACGACGGGGTCCACTGAAGACCTACAACGTGGGCGGCCCCATGGAGAGAGTGGCCATCGATGTTGCTGGGCCATTCCCGTTAAGCGAGGCAGGGAACCGCTACATATTAGTCGTCAGCGACTACTTTACCAAATGGCCGGAGGCGTATGCGCTCCCTAACCAAGAAGCCACGACGATTGCAGAGACCCTGGTGAAGGAATTCGTCAGCCGGTACGGAGTACCCCTGGAGCTGCACTCCGACCAAGGGAGGAACTTCGAGTCGCAGGTGTTCCAGAACCTATGCCAGCTGCTGGGAATCCGGAAGACAAGGACAACGCCGCTACACCCTCAGTCCGACGGGATGGTAGAGCGATTCAATCGCACCATCGAGAACCATCTCCGAATAGTCGTCAGCGAGCACCAGAGGGATTGGGACAAACATCTTCCACTGTTTCTCCTGGCCTACCGCGCCGCCGTGCATGAAGCCACCGGGTGCACACCAGCCCGGGCCATGTTTGGGAGGGAGCTCCGTCTACCTGTCGATCTTGCCTTCGGCCGACCTGGGAATGATCCGATCCCGGTAAGCCAGTATTGTCAAGAACTGGTCGACCAACTGGAGGACGTGCACGCGTTCGCGAGGAGGAAACTGCGGATCGAGACCGACCGAATGAAGACCCGCTACGACCAGCAGACGGATGCCGGCGGATTCCACGAGGACAACCTGGTCTGGCTCTTCAACCCATTACGGAAGAAAGGCCTGTCACCCAAACTGCAGAATTCCTGGGAGGGCCCGTACCGAGTCGTGAAACGGATCAACGATGTCGTCTACAGGATCCAGCGGAGCCCGAGGGCGAAGATGAAGATCGTGCATCGAGATCGCCTGGCAGCCTACGGAGGGACACAGACGGACCAATGATTGATCGGGACGGTCAGCCTTTTAGGAAGAGGGTGGTGTTACGTCTGTGAGTTTGTGTCATCGCTCGCCGCATGAGTCACAACTGCCCCAGGGCTGGGCTGTGCCTTGCCTCGTGTATTGCGTGCGCTTTATGCAACAGGGCTACTAGGACAAAGGGATGATCCAGAATATGTGTGACTGAGCCAGCGATGGAAACCTCGAGAAGCCGTGAACCCTGGATGGATCTAGAAGCATTTATTGAGTCACCGGCCTGCTATATAAGTGCGACCTGTCAAGCAGTGGTTGTGTGTTTTACGAGCGAGTGCGAGCGCTTATCCTGAGCGACAGAAGTGTGGAGACTTGCGAAACCCCTAGTGAAGCCGATTCTCTTGACAGCGAAGGGAGTGAGGAGCTTACAGGGGACTGCCTGTGTTTTGAGCGAGTGTGCTTACTCAGTACGAGAGAGGTCATTGTGGCGAGTTGCAAAACAGTGAGTGACAGACCTAGTGCAGCTATTTTCAGCCAGCGTACGGGACCGGACTCATTAGCGAGAGGATTAACTGTGGTCTGTTGACAAGTGAAAGGGGAAGTATTCTCGACGTGAGGAAACTGGAGTAAGGTAATAATTACTTGTATTTGCTGTTGAGTAGTGTATCATTATGGCCACAATAAAGTTAATTATTTCTTTAAGCAGTAATTGGTGTTGTGCTTTCTACCCACTGTAATCCAGTTAACAAAAGTGCCACTAGGGGGGTGGCACGTAACAATAACATTCTCCCAATTAAATTAAAAGATTTTAAAGGAAATCAAGCAACCCTGAAGATGCATTTTGAACATTTTCTCAGGCAAAATCAAATGAAAATTGAAAATAATTATAATTAGTTGAATCTACAAAAAGAAATCCAAGGAAGCTTGGTTCAATGAGGGGGACAAAGATTTACAAGAAGTGGGAATTACAGGCAACGATATTTGGGAACGTGCCACACTTAAACAAAAACTAACAGCACACCGATGTTTTCAGGAAAAGCCAAAGCTTCCAACTGGCAAGAAGTGGGCTGCAGAAAGGAAACAACAGCATCGAGAACTAATGCGAAAGTACTGGGAGGATGTTTTAAGCTCGATGCAGCAAGAAGCAGTTGAAATGACGTGGTCCTTAGATGGCCGAATCGAAGAAGAAGAAGAAGAAGAAGAAGAAGAAGAAGAAGAAGAAGAAGAAGAAGTTGAATCTACAAGTTTATACACACGAAAATTCAATTTTTTTCTTTATTCCTTTAGTGGCTTCGGTGGCGTAGTTGGTAGCGTTCTGAGCTTCTATGCCCAAGATCGCAGGTTCAAACCCGGCCGAAGTCAACGGATTTTTAAGAGCGTTAAAAATCCCTCAGTATGCCTTCCTTCGGAGGGGAAGTAAAGCTATTTTATAGATTTATGGCATGAAAAAGAACCTTCCAGTAACTACACTTGTGTGAAGCCAAAATTTGTAGGTTAGAATTGATAACGCTATATTAGTTCCAACGTTCGTCGCCAGGAGCTGACTGCGATGGCATCTAGTAGCCAAGTTCGCAAGCTATGTGTCGAGGACGGTAGCAATTGGTAGCAAAAGTAGCAACTACTTGAAATTATCGTCTGCAGTCCTTACTTAAATTAAAAACAGATAACACACACTAATACGGTCATCACAATTAACACCGGTTACCAGAGAGATTCTACACACACCCAAAATACACGGCGCCACATGACAGCGTTGTCGCAGCCCCTAAGCTAAGAGACCAACCAACCACTTTCTTATTCATTATTTTAATTTAATTTTTTCTTTAAATATATCTTGAGATGCTCAACAGGGTGTGAAATGTGCTTTCTATTTGATGAATGAAGGCTCTTTGGAGCATAGGTTGGAATATGTATGTATTTATTTATTTAGCGTATGGCAACTGAAGAGCAACTAATATACATAGCTTACAAATAATTGTATAAAATTAGGGATGCTAAATCTACTACTGTAGTTAATAACGAATTTTTTAATCCATTGAAGTGCTGCAGTCGTCACTTCAAAGAAATGTTCTGGACTTCCTGAATAAGCTCGTGTGTGGCATCATGTTATAATGTGTTTGATGGTCTGATGTTCACTGCCACTGTCACATTGCGAAGATGCCACCAATCCCCATCGGTGGAGGTTCTCTGCACAAATGCCATGGCCTGTATGGAGCCTGTTAAGTCTCTTCCAAACACGTCGGGGTAGTTCCATGCCAACTGGCTGTGTACCTGGTATAACGAGAGCCTGGTAGTCCACATGTGCATCACTAGTCCACATTCCTGACCATTTCCTGTTCGTTTTGAAATTCATTGCTTGCAACGATTCTGCCAGTATGATGGGTTTCAATCGGCTTTTTATAAGTACAGGTACATCCGAGTGGATTTGATGCTGAGGATTGATAATAAATTTTTTATATTCATTTGGAAAGGCGTTCTCTCTCCGCAGATTTGGTGGCGCTATGTGACTTAGAGGCGGTAGCCAGTGAAGAGGAGTAGACTTTATGCACCCCGCTATTGTTCTCATTGACACATTTAGCTGGACATCGATTTTAGCCACATGTGGGCTGTTTAGCCATACTGGAGCCCAGTATTCAGCAGCAGAGTAGACGAGTCCTAAGGAAGAACATCGTAGTGTTGTAGCTGTTGCACTCCATGAGGTTCCGCTCAACTTCTGGATGAACTTATTTCGCGATCTTATTTGCTGCGGTGTTTTCTATACGTCTTCTGTATGTATTTATGTTCTTGCTCCAGTGGAAATTTTGCAGTGATACGAAATGTTAAGGGGGAGAACATTAACCAATTAACGATTTTAATGTGATAACTGTGTCTGTCATAAATCTTGTGCAACAATTACATACATTTTCAAGGAATAACAAACATCTTGCTATTAAAATCTACGTTTTACATTTTCAAAATTCAAATCGTAACTATTTTTATCCCTTTTTCAAAATTTGGTTATTCCTTTTTGCAAACCTTCACCGTTTCCCTTATACAGTATCTCCCGCGTTTATAGGAAATTTTGGTCGTTTATAGTTTAAAAGTGGGTGGTAAAACCTATATTACAAAATGAGACTCGTTTAAATCTTTATGGCTTTAATTATTCTTTCAATGAAACGTTAAAAATATTTTTTGAGTTTTCTCAGAATAAAAATGAAACAATAACGCTTAATTAACTCATATTGTGAAAATGAGTGAAATTCATTTTGTATCTGAAGGTTTAACACCCGCTTTAAAAAAATAAACTCCAAAAATTCCTATAAACGCGGGAGTTATGACGGAAAGCACGAAGATGAGTACAGAGCAAGAACGGTATTTTTAAAAATAAATAAAAATAATTAAGATTTCAATTTTGAAAATTTTAAACTTTGCTTCTAACAGCAAGATGTGTGTTTCCTTGAAAATGTATATAATTGTTGCACAAGATTTATGACAGGCTGTTGTGATATTAAATTAGTTAATTGTAAGGTCCCTTAAAACAACAATTATCATCATCAAATTAGTTATTGTTTTGGCTCCTTAAGCTGTATGTTCCCCCTTAAATATCATTGACAAAAAAAAATGTTGTGCCTTTATTTATCACACACACATAAAGCACAATGTTGACCATCTCAAGATATGTTTAAAGAAAAATATTTAGGCTGATTTCTTGGAATATACATATACCAACCATTTAGATACAGTAATTTTCGCAAAATTATTTTTATTAGCATCAAATTAAAGCCCACGTTTGTTAAAGATCTGTTTTTGTAACAATTTTTGTAAAACTTTTCATAGAAAACCCAACAAAATATTAATAACACAGCTTTGTTCCTAATTAAATTAGTCTCTTTTCTTTTTAAAAGCATCGCTGAAAAAGGCCAGAATATGGCCGAAACGTGTACATTTCATTAATTAATGTTGTATTATTATATTATTATTGACTAAGGTGTAATGCATTTATTAAATACCAACTGGTATTCATTTAGATTAAATGTCTATAAGAAAGTTCATATCACTGTGTAGTATTGTGTTGTTATATTGGTGATTTAATTTACTTCAGTTGGGAACTGTAATTTATTAATATTTATACACAATGACAGTGAATAAAAAGGTTCAGATGATTTCGAGAAGAAAACTGGGCTTAATATTTTAATATCAACAAAATTGTTAATTTTGTAGTATTTGCGATCCAGCACGAAAAAAAAAGAAAGAACGTAAATTTCTGAGGAAAATTCTGGGACACAAGATAGCAAGAACAAATGAGGTTTACCTTCCGTTTGAGATCAAATCAAGAGCTATATAAAAATGCAACATCTATGAGGAAAAGACGACTGACTTTCTATGGACACTTGAGAATAATGGGACCGGAACGCCTAGTAAATAAAATCCTCATCTTTCCTGAAAGGAGACTCAAGTACCATGATTGAAAGAAGTTTATCAGGATCTTTAAAAATCTGGCAAGGAGGAGGGACATATTGCAAACAGAAAAGTGTTCACAAGGAAAATTGCGTAGGTGACAGATCTGTCCGTAGAGAAACCCATGAGAACTCGATGGGTGTTCTCGGACGAGGAACGAGCAAGAGTGAGCCAACGAATGAAAGAGTATTGGCGTAACAGGAAAGAACATCAACAGTCAAGGAAGTTGTGTAATCGTAACCCATAGGAGGTTTAAACGATCCTAAATAGGCCTAATAATAAAATTAAAATAAAGAAAGGTGGTTTTGAAATTTCGGGACGGTAGGTCTGTACAGTATTCGCTTTCACTGATTACGTTTCATTATGTCTGAACTATCACCTCCTCAGCACATCCCTCTCCAGAAGCAAACCCTAGTTATGTCAGTGGCGCAAAAGTAACAGCGTTACCCCGTTACTCCCTAACCCTACTTTTAACAGCGACCAGAGTAAGACATGTTCTCTTTGGGGCAGCGGGAGCAAGTGTCATCTAAGATAAACCCGCCAATACAATGTGCTGAGCCCCCTGGCTATGTATTAGCTGCTCGGAGGTTAATTCTGGTGTGGGCTCCCAGATCATTAATCCCGTAATGCTGGAATGATACCCCATTTACCAAATCCCATCCCCCACACCAAAGGTTCGGGGTGAGAAGTCCCTAGACCCCAGAACCGTTAACACCCTCCCACCCCAACGTGACAAATCACTGCCATACTCTTTTCTAAGCATGGGTGAGGGTGGCTTGTATGTTTATACTGCTAATATCCAGGGATATATACACTGGAGTCATGAATATTGTGGACCGTCCGGGTTCATTTTAGTGCGATGACGTAGTGGTCCCCCCACCCTCCTCCCCTTGCCAGCAATAGATCCCCAATCTAATTACACCCGCCTCCCACCCCCTGCCTCCCTCGGCAGCGCAATATCACGGCTTGCAATAAATAATAACCATCGCAGTGAGCGCTCTGCTCGGATATTGCGGCCAGGCCCATGGGATTCCCCTCACTGCACGCTGTTCCCGAGAGGAAAGCCATTGTCGAGCGAAGGTCCGGACCGCGTGCTCGCAAGCTTTTAATATTGGATCAACCGCACCGCATGGCCACGAGAAAAAAAAAGCATCAATTAACATATGTTTGTATGGCGATAACATCACATATTATACTCTACCTTCCGAGCGACATAACAATTACACAGACTGGCAAACATTCATTATTATAGTTCTATAATTTATGTGTGTGTGGTGGTCGAAATAATTTGGAGGTACACCACACCACATGCAATGCCCCACTTCCGTGAGAACTCGGTTTTCTAAATGAAATCAAAGAGCCCCCCCACCACACACATAGGCTACCCTACAGTATATAGTTCACAGTGCCAGGGAGACTTAAGTTAATGATTCAATCCAGAGCCGATTTGACTTTCACTCCACAGCCTCCTCAACCATGTCGTCTCAAAACTAACGAGTCTTAAAACTCATGAGTCTCAAAATTCAAGAATTTCAAGGTGAGGGTTAGTAAAAGTGAGTTCTATCCGGTTTCTGTACCTGGGTCAGTCTCAAAACTCACGAGTCAAGCCAGTTCTTCTTTGAATGGGAAAATGTCCATTGTTAGCGCCAGCCGGAACTGTGGCCACATTCCGGCACCCCGGCGTCTCTAAAAGCCTCAGTAGTTCAAAGGGACATAACATTATTATTATTATTATTATTATTATTATTATTATTATTATTATTATTTTCCTCAAATAAGCCCTTAGTCACTTGTTTCTGTACAGGACCAACACAATAGACACCTAAGTCACTTGATAGTGTTGGCAGATATGAGCATTCCACCTGCTTACTAGGCGCCTTTCAATTGTTTTGCTAATGACCATTGGCTGTCGCTTTATCGTACCAGCAAGTCTACTGACACGGCTCCCTCGCATTTGCGCACCCTCAAATGCCAGCTGACTGCATCAGGATTCGATCCTGCAACCTCGGGAACAGCAAGCGAGCCTCACAGCCAGCCTGTTATGGACTATTGAAAAAGGACAAAACTAAGGGATGACACTTCAAGTTAGCATCATCAGATCCAAATTTACAATACAAATGGCTCTATAAAACACTAACAAATCTACAGTGACACCCACAGATAGACTCGGTCCTCCAAAAACAAAAATTAAAATAATAAAACCTGTCTGAAACTTAGTAGCCTAAGTGTGGTAATTATTAGACTACTAATTTAAGAAGGTATAGCTAGTATTACTGCAATAAGTCCTGAAGATTAAGAACCATAAGTCAATATTAATTTGTACTTTTTATTGTACCGGTTTCGGCCACATTGTGTCCATCCTCAGTGCGAATAATAATATAAATAACAAGAAGTTCCGTGAAGAACTATACAGCCTACTTTTCATGCCAATGATTATTCTACAGTATATGAACCTATTTAGAATAATGACGAAATTAAGTTGCTAATATCTAAATATCTAATTAGTTCAAAATATACCTGGTATAATGTAGCCAAATAGAGCACTACAGTTGGCAGCCCTGGTGACTGAATATATTCTTAGTTCCATCTCTTAAGGTACAGAATACAAAATTTGGTTGAAGTCCAATGGACGTTACATGCAGTTAGACACTGGATCTATCAGCAAGCGTAAAAGCATGTTGCCAACAATACCTCGCGTGTGCTGGTCAGAAATAATCCGAAATATTATGATATCTTGGTGTGCTAATTTTGGATGAAATCCATTTGTTAGTATAGAAGTTACATGCATTTTAAAATTGGTCATATCAGCAGGCATAGAATCATGTTGGCAGCACTGCCTTGTGTTAATTACTCCACATTAATCTAGAATGTCAGGTGCTATACGTGTGCAAAGTATAGAGCTGTTGGCTTGCATACTTTCTGATATATTGATATTAGGGTAAAAAATTATATAGACAGCATTTATTAACAGTTGGCAGCCCTGATTGCTCTTAACAATACTTATAGTCATATTTGCTATGGTACACAAAGCACATACGAAATTTGGTCGAAATCCAACTGATAGTATAGAAGTTACATGTATTTAAAAATTGGTACTGTCAGCAGGCTTATAATCATGTTGGTAGAACTGACGTATATAAGTTACTCCAAATTAATCTAAAATGTCAGAATATACGTGTGCATAGTTAAAGCTGTTGGCTTGCATACTTTCTGATATATTGGTATTTGGATAAAAAAAATAGAGAGAGCAATTATTAACAGTTGGCAGCCCTGGTGGCTCTTAAGAATACGCTCAGTCATATCTGTTTATGCACAGATATTACATACAAAATTTGGTTGAAATCCAATTGATAGTGTAGAAGTTATATGCATTTAAACATTGGACTTATCAGAAGGCTTAAAATTATTTTGGCAACACTGTCATGGTTGGCCTCCTGGAAATTAAACTGAAATAGTATTATCTACATGTGTGCCAATTTTGGAATAGCTCCCATGCGTACCTTGCAAGATATCCAACATGGAGCTCAAATTTCTAGTGCGTTTTTTCAGCAGTTGGTAGCACTGACTTCATTTTCAAATATGGCCGTGAGATATTCAGGTATAGATCTTTACTCCTACCAAATTTTGTTTCGATTGCTCCAACCGTTAACCGTTTAGGAGCCAGACAGACAAACAGACAGACAGACACACATTTTCCCGGATCGATCTCATAAGTCTACTTATTCCTCATTTTTGCAAAATGTGAAAAGTAGGCTAAAAATGCAAGACTTACAGTACATGAAAAAAATTACCATAAAAGAAATTTATTCTCAAAAAAAATTCTAAAAAATTAATTGTCTAACAGCTAAAAAATCTAAAATAAACAAATGTGTTAAAAAATAATATTAAATGCGAAAGAAATAATTCTTGATATAAAACAATCTTGAAGAAGGAACAGTGATGTGCATGTTATGTAGACTAACATTTTAGGTTAAGAAGAAGCTGTGGAATGATAGCTTATCGTTGAGATAAATATTCCAATCTGTAGATAGGGCAATATAGAGTAGGCTTTGTGGGGAGACCAAGATTCAAAGAAAATGAGAATTGAGGGCAAATAACCTCGTAGTTCCGCCTCTTAAAACAACAATAACTAACTAAAATGAGGCTTGTAGTAAACTAATGTAGAATTGTAAACTAATATGCGGAAATACCTACAAGTTCCCTGCTATGATGATATTTATTTAGCGTATGGCCTTTATGCCGGGAGTGTTCGAGGACATGTTCGGCTCGCCAGTTTTTAGCTGTTTCTATGCGGACACCCATGGAGTGATCTACAAGTACCTTCGTGTGTGGATTAGGTGAATTGGATGAAGATGGTTGGTTGGTTCCTCAGTTTAGGGGCTACGACAACGCGGTCATGTAGCCCCGTGTACTTTGGGTGTGTGTAGAATTTGTCTGGTAACCGGTGTTAATTGTGATGACTGTATTAGTGTGTGTTATCTGTACAATTCAGGTAAGGATTGCAGACGATCAATTTCAAGTAGTTCCTAATTATGCTACCAAATGCTACCGTCAACGACACCTAGCTGTGAATTTAGTTTCTGGATACCACTGCAACCAGCACCTGGTGACGATCGTTGGAACTATTAGAGCGTTTATCAAAAGTAACCTACAAATTTAGCTTCACACAATTGTAGTTAGTGGAAGGTTATTTTACATGCCATCGATCTATTTTATGGGCTCACCGGCTTTCTTCCTTCCTTACTCCCTTCCTTCCTTCTTCCCTTTCTTCCACCCTTCTTTCCTCCCTTACTTCCTTCCTTCCTTCCTGCCTTCCTTTCTTCCTCCCTCCCTTCCTCACTTTCTTTCTTCCATCCTTCATTTCTTCCTTCCTCTATTTCTTCCTTCCTTACTCCCTTCCTTCTTCCCTTTATTCCTTTCTTTATCCCTTGTTTCCTCCCTTCCTTCCTTCCTTCCTTCCTTCCTTCCTGCCTTCCTTTCTTCCTCCCTCCCTTCCTCACTTTCTTTCTTCCATCCTTCATTTCTTCCTTCCTTCCTCCATTTCTTCCTTCCTTACTCCCTTCATTCTTCCTTTTATTCCTTTCTTTATCCCTTCTTTCCTCCCTTACTTCCTTCCTTCCTGCCTTCCTTTCATCCTCCCTTCCTTACTTTCCTTCTTCCATCCTTCATTTCTTCCTTCCTCCATTTCTTCCTTCCTTACTCCCTCCTTCTTCCCTTTATTCCTTTCTTTATACCTTCTTTCCTTCCTTACTTCCTTCCTTCCTTCCTGCCTTCCTTTCTTCGTCCCTCCCTTCCTCACTTTCTTTCTTCCATCCTTCATTTCTTCCTTCCTTCCTTCGACCCTTCCTTCCTCACCCCCTTCCTTTCTTTTTCCTTCCTTCCTTCCTTCCTTCCTACCTTCCTTTCTTAATTTCTTCCTTTCTTCCTTTCTTCCTTCATTCTGGAGAGACATGGCGGACGGATCATGAAGCGTGTAGCACTAATTGTGGTTTGCGATGCTTCCTTGAGATTTCCTGGATCATAATTATAAAGGAAGGGAAATACAGAAGACCTCATTCGTGGCAAAAGCTTATAATGATATAGAGAAAGTATTTAGGAGAACTGGCAGTTGTGCTTAATCAGCTAAATAGATTGTAGTGATGGAAGCCATTTTTTAGTGTTGCCTAATGCTGACCGACTGAAAAACTTTCTTTCTTAGCTAAATAGGACACGATCTCCCTGTTGTCGTCGCAGCGTAAGCGGTCGCGCCGGACAGATTATGCCATTTAATGTAAGTTAGGCCTAATTCCTTGTTAGTAGAAAGTTAACCCTTTATAGGGCAAAATTGTTTTTTATTTGTATGTGTTTTTTCGTTTAAATTTATTTTAATTATTATAATTATTAATATTGTTATTTTTGCTTCTCTAATTTTAATGTTTAGGCCTATATATTTATTTTTATTTTTCAATTTATGTTCTTATAGATTTAATTTTGATATTTTTCCATTGAATTGGTTGGTTGGTTGTTTCTTAAGTTTAGGGGCTGCGACAACGCGGTTATGTAGCCCCGTGTAATTTGCGTGTGTGTAGAATCTGTCTGATAACCGGTGTTAATTGTGATGACTGTATTAGTGTGTGTTATCTGTTTTTTTTTAATTTAAGTACTGCAACTTAGAATTTTTCAAATAGTTCCTACTTTTGCCGCCAAGCGCCACCGTCAACGACTACTAGGCCAAGTTCAGAACATAGCTACCAGACGCCACCGCAGTCGGCTCTTGGCAACGAACGTAGAAACCTAAGAGCGTTGTTTACATTCTTAACCTATCCAATTTAGCTTCACACAGGTGCAATTAGTGGAAGGTTCTTTAACATGCCATAAATCTATGACAATTGACCGCCGGCTTTACTTCCCCTCCTAAGGAAGGCGTACGGAGGGATTTTTAATGCTCTTAAAAATCCGACGGCTTCGGCCGAGTTTGAACCCGCTATCTTGGGCATAGAAGCTGAGCATGCTACCGACTACGCCACCGAAGCCGCAATCCATTGAATTAATTAATTAACCATTATTCCAATTGATTTTACAATTATTTTCATATTTTTGTATAGCGAAGTTTATTATTTTAATTTTTATATTTCTTTTATTATTGCAATTTTATTATTATTATTATTATTGTTATATTATTATTATTATTTCTATATTTATATTTTATTTTTACACTTAAATTATTAATGTTTTAGTTTTTTTAATGTTATCCAACATATTACGTCAAGTGGATACGTATATAACATTTGATTGTCAGTAATACTAGCACTTCGACATGAAAATTCTCCGAAATTTGGCTGAAAGATTCAACTATCAGTATCTTTGAAAGCATAAACTGCCCTTGAGACTGGTGGTTAATATAGAGACCACTATCCCATAAAGGGTTGACGAGCGTTTCTGTTTGATTAAATGCTCGTGCAACGTTAAATAAACTTTAATGATGAATTAAGAGATAATTGACGTTGGTGAAGACCTAAGTGTTGGGAATTTTCCCAGGCTAAACTGTCACCGTTGTTTCCATATGGAGCCCAGCCCAAAACATACCCATATTAAAAGAAAGAGAGAAAGAACGATAGAAAGAAAATAATAAAATGTATTGTTAAAAGTACGGTACTTAGGCTACTCAATACTGAATATGTTGGAAGTGCTGTCCCTTGGGATGAAGCTGCCATTCTCTCGTTGCAGTTCGTTTAGAGAACGTGCTGGCTACACGTCATTCCTAACCAACCAGTCTTCGAAAACTTCAAATAAAACTGCTTCAGATTTGCATAACGAGTGCGACGATTTGAACAGACTGGTGTTGATTGATTTAGGATATAACCTGTCTCTTGTAGACAAACGCGGGGAATTCACACTCAGGACTGACATTCCGTTTTCAATAGGTGGCGCATGGGTAGTTTCAACAAATGGATGTCGGAGTGCGAATCGTTTTAAGAAAGTCCCGTATGCGTTCATATACCATTCATCCGATTACGATAAAAGTTTGGTGAGCTGTTATGCCCAATCCCGTGAATGTTTCTGAGTTACTAAATCCATTTTACAATAGGTGGTGCAGTAGTCATTGCAACAAATGAAAGATGGTGCTCGAAGTCGTTTCAACAAATGAGTGTTGGAGCGCTAATTGTTTCAAAAATGAATTTTAGCGAGTTCTTTTTCACACACCCGCGAAGGTTTCTGGATTATTAAATCCATTTTACAATACGTGGCTCATGAGTCGTTTCAACAATTGAGTGTATTTCATACAGTTTACCGGCAGTTTACGTGTTTCCAAACGTTTGCAGTTTCCAGTGAGACTCGCATTTGCGGTGACCATCAACAAATAGTTCCATGAAGAACTATACACCCAATTTTCATATAATCTACTTCTGTTAATTACCTCTATCAACATACTAAATTTCACTTTGATTGCTGTAATATATTCGTATATATTGAGAACCGTCTAAATATCTCGGATAGTCACCATGTTGGATTTTTATACATGTACTGTAGGTCTTAGAGTTATGCAGTCTTCTATTATATGAAGATTATTGTGTAGGCGTAGTATTCAAACTTCAATCGCATGGTTAGGACACAAGAAACAAAAGCGAGATTTTAAAATTTCGCACAGCTGCCATCTTGAGGTTATGTAAACAATTGAACTAAATTAGATACCAGTGCATTACAATGTGCATTTACAGTACCACATTGCACTGCGCTCACATGTTTAAATCGCGAGAGAAGTCTCTTAAAATGTTTCAAATTCGCTTGGCTGCCATGTTCGTGTTGTGCTTTACAGGGTTTTGAAAGTTAAATAGATGAACTTGCAGTTGTGCCCTTTATCACCGTACACAATTTCAGGGTGTTATCGGTAATAGTTTTGGAGATATAGAATGTCGGTGAAATATTTCGCACAGCCGCCATTTTGGATTGGTGAGACGAAATAAAATTTTAAGGGCACGGCCAGGGTCAACCGAAATGGTGCTATGACCTTACCAAGTTTTATCGAAATCGCTCCATCCGTTTAGAAGTTATTAGGGACACACATACATACGCACGCACACACGGAAAAAATGTGATCTCATAAGCCTTTTTTTTTTTTTTTTTTGCGTGAATGAAAATAGGCTAACAAAATACAGGACAATCCCTACAAGTGTGTGGACTAAATTTGGAAAATCCATGCTTCTCGAATGGACAGCTGTTTGTGACCTGCTCACGCGTTGGAAAGTCTTTAGATTTGTTCATGTATGCACCAGATGGAAAAACGATATTGTGTATCCAAAAGCGATTCAATAAGCCAAATTATAACACTAACACTTTCTTTCTTTCTTTCTTTCTTTCTTTCTCTTTCTTTCTTTCTTTCTTTCTTGGCATTGCAAGGCATGCCGGGTACAGCTAGTTACAGTACAAAGACCAATGCCTCAGTTGTGTACCGCCAGTGGTCCAGAGAAGCACGTAAGTTATTTGTCTCTTGTTTGCATGTTTATGTCTGAAGAACTCAGTAAATTACTCTTCCTTGAAGCGGGACGACGCTTTTATGAATGTGTTGCAAGTAAATCCCTTCTGCGCCTACACTCTAGCAGTGACGCGCTCTGCAGTCATTTGTCTGTCTGCCTGCCTGCGTCTTGCGGGGATGGTCGATAGAACGCCCCATCGCCGTCATTTGTTAGAAGTCACGCTGTGGCATCTCAGAGTAACATGAGGCAAGACGATTCCTGGGGATTCAAAGTAATTGCCAACGGTTAATAGAGCAACCGTCAGTCCTATGTGTGTGAATGTTCTGCCGCATCCCGTCGCTTTATGTCGCAGACAGATATTGGAATTCGTAAATTAGGGATGGGTTGGTTCTTAAGTTTAGGGGCTGCGATAACGCGGTCATGCAGCCCCGTGTGCTTTGGGTGTGTGTAGAATCTGTCTGATAACCGGTGTTAATTGTGATTACTGTATTAGTGTGTGTTATCTGTTTTTTTTTATTTAAGTACAGACTGAAACTTAGAATTTTTCAAATAGTTCCTACTTTTGCCGCCAAGCGCCACCGTCAACGACTACTAGGCCAAGTTCAGAACTTAGCTACCAGCCGCCACCGCAGTCGGCTCTTGGCAACGAACGTAGAAACCTAAGAGCGTTGTTTACATTCTTAACCTATCCAATTTAGCTTCACTCAGGTGTAATTAGTGCAAGGTTCTTTAACATGCCATAAATCTATGACATGGGACCGTCGGCTTTACTTCCCTCCGAAGGAAGGCATAATGAGGGATTATTAACGCTCTTAAAAAATCCGACGGCTTCGGCCGGGTTTGAACCCACTATCTTGGGCATAGAAGCTCAGCATGCTATAGTCTACGCCACCGAAGCCGCACAAATTAGGGATTATGACGTAGGGGACCGTCTGATAAAATGGGGTAGTCTGACATAACGGGGTACCACCAAGTTTCTGGCCGTAGGCATCTGCCATCTAGCGGAAAACTTTACTACTACTTGCACATATTGCTTGTAGCGCTACTCACGGAGTTTGAGCTCTGGCAGGTGTACGTTAGTCTTTTGTCAGCAGTTGTTTGTAACGGGTCTCGTTTAAGGTTAGCTAACAAGGATTTCCTCATAGATTTCTCAGTGTTGTGTGTCCTCTTCTGTTCTAAACAGATTAATAGTAAGTACGTACATAGATTCTATAACTTACCTATTTAGCAATAATTTCATATATCATTGTTATTGATAACTTTACTAGTTTATGAATATCGTCTGAAATTCAAAACAATGGCGTGTTTGGATAAAACAGGGCAGTGAAATGTTCTACAAAATGGAGTACCCCATTTTGTCCAACTGTGACATTTATCAACTTCTATTTCTGAAATATTTCTTTGGATTGGGAAGGTTGTTAATTAGTTGTTAGTTTTAATAATTAATTTATTACTCTTAGGTATTTTTGATCCACCAAACAAAATGTCATGCTCCAAGTATACTAGAAAAACAAACCGACAGTCATGGGATCAAGATGCAATGCAGACTGCTGTGGGGGAAGTAATTGCAGGCGCACTGGGATATTATAAGGCTGCTAAGCTATACAATGTCCCACAAACTACATTGGAAAATCGAGTGAAGAAAGTAAAGGAAGGAAGGTCAATTCTAGAGGCCACTCAAAAAGGTTGGTGTTCGTTCACTTTTAATATAGGCTATTTAATTTTTATAATTTACAATTATTTATTTTATATATTTCATATATTAATTTGCATGTAGGTTATGAAAGAAAATAGATTGAATTATTTATTTTTATTTTATTTTTTGCTTTTTATAGGTCTTGGAAGATATAAACCAGTCTTCACTCAAGAACAAGAATCTGAACTAGTAGACCATATCCTTGAAATGGAAAGAAGATTTTTTGGATTCACAATCAATGACCTCCGTTCACTTGCATTTGAATTGGCAGAGAGAAATGATTTGAGCCACGCATTCAACAAGGAGAAGAGAAAAGCGGGAAAGTGTTGGTACTATTCATTCCTAAAACGAAATCAACAGCTGTCTTTAAGAACTCCTGAGGCCACTTCATTAGCAAGAGCTATGGGATTCAACAGAATATCAGTTGGAGCCTTCTTCAAATTGCTACTAGGAGAGTACGAAAAACACAACTTTACAGCAGATCGCATTTGGAACGTCGACGAAACTGGTGTTTCTACTGTGCCAAAGAAGAAATCAAGAGTGATAGCTTTGAAGGGAAAAAGGCAGGTAGGAAAGATATCATCAGCAGAAAGGGGAACTCTAACTACAGCCACTATTTGTATGAGTGCTTCAGGTAACTTCATGCCCTTGATGTTCATTTTCCCAAAGAAACGTACCAACATGGAGCTTCTTGACCATACGCCCCCAGGAAGCTTTGCTGAGTTCCATGAAAGTGGTTGGATGCAGAAGGAATTATTTGTTAGGTGGTTCCGGAAATTCGTGGAATTTACTAATCCTTCCCCCTAGAAGCCAGTGTTGCTTCTCCTGGATGGCCACTCAACGCATACGAAGAGCTTGGATTTAGTTCTTCTAGCACGTGAGAGTAATGTTGTTCTAATATGTTTCCCTCCCCACTGCACCCACAGAATGCAGCCACTTGATGTGGGACTTATGGCACCTATTAGCACATTCTATGCCCAACAAGTGGATAAATGGCTGTTACACCACCCAGGTCGTTGTGTTACTGAGAGACAAGTAGGAGAACTCTACGGTAAGGCATTCCTAGAAGCTGCTACTATGAAGACAGCTGTTAATGCATTTAAAACCACGGGAGTGTTTCCTTTGGACCCCAATGCATTCCCAGATCATTATTTTGCACCATCTCAAACCACGGAGAGAGCAGCCTCAGAGCAGCACCCACATCATGAAAATAACTTGGAAATTCACACACCTGAGAGACGAAACTCGAGTTTCAATGAAATCTCTCCAGCAGACATAATAAAGTTACCTATAGCTGAGAGAAAGGAATCAAACAACCGCAGAAGAGGACGAACAGCAGTCCTTACTTCATCTCCCTACAAGGAAGAACTGGTTGCTGCTGCCAAGCAAACAAAACAAAAAACACAGAAGAGTGCCAAGCCAAATGACTCGAAGGATGGTTCTGCATCACGTAAACTGTTTGCGACCATTTCCAGAGGAAAGAGGAAGTTGGATATTGAAAATGATTCTTCATCGGAAGAAGAACTGGATGATACATCCTGTCTGTATTGCGATGAACTATATTCAAACTCTGCTCGCAATGAAGGTTGGATTCGATGTAACAAATGCAAGAACTGGGCACATGAGTTATGCAGTGGAGCCGACGAGGAGGATGACGCTTTCACTTGTGATTTTTGTCAATAATGGTTTTCAGTTGCTTTTTCCTTCCATAATTGTGCCACAAGTAAGCTATGTTTCTGTTGTTCAACTTAGAACTGTTGGAAATCGTTTTCCATTTGAGAGAGACAAGATTTCAGTGTGTATGTGATATTTACAATCAATAATATAAATAAGAAAATGACCACCCCGTTTTATAAAACCGGTTTGACAAAATGGGGAAAAATACATTTTTGCCTATTAAACATTTTTGTGTGCAAATGTAATGCAAGAGTGAATATTTAGTTATGGTACATTGTAAACAATGCATAAGAGATAATTTTAGAAAATAAAGGAGTGTTCTATTGCATTTTGTTTTCTCGAAAATAGCAAAGAAATTTCAACCACCCCGTTTTGGCCAACTCTCCCCTACATTTTCCGCCTCTTAAAACAATAAACATCATCAATTTCCCAATTTAATTAAAATCTTAAACTACTAATAAATACGTGGAACATGTGTACTCTTAATCGACTACTTTCACACATCCATACGCACTAACAGACCATTTTAACACATATACATAAACTGAGTGAAAAATGAAAATCCACAGCCTTGTAACATTTTGCTTTACTTTGCGCCCAGAATTACCTGATCCTTTAGGAATGAGTGTGTTTCCATTCCTCTGTCCAAGGGGCACCATTTCTTCTTTTTGGAGGCAACACTCGTTTGAGCCCTTTCGTCACTATCTTCTAGCGGAAGAGATACATGTCGGGATTGATTTGAATCATTTGGAGATCTTTTTGGTGTTTCTGAACCAGGGAATCGTGGTTTTGTGGCTGGAATCAAAAATGTGAAAGATATTCTTTGTCAACCTGTTGCCGCCAATTCGTCTATGGTAGCCATAAAATCGTGCCCGTCTCTTACGGAATGTGTCTGTAAACTTCTCTATTTTACTATAGACTTGCTTGTTGAATCTGTTTTGGTAGTTGTCATTCTTGTGATTGGACCCCATGATTCCTCTAATGATTCTGCGCTCTTTTTCCTCCAGTTCTTCGAGCAGCTCTTTATCAGCATTTAGGGAAAGGGTTTCGGCTGCATACATAACTACTGCCTTCAGAACCATTTCATTGTGACGTATCTTAGTGTTTTGGGAAAGACACTATCTGTTATAAATCGTGCGTGATGTTTGGTATGCTATTGCAAGTTTGCGTATTTGTTCCCGAAGAGCTCCCTTATTATTATTATTCTTAATATTATTATTACTATTATTATCAGCTTGCCAAGATCCTCCGTGGCTTAGGCGGCAGCACGCCAGCCTCTCAACGCTGGGTCCGTGTTCAAATCCCGGTCACTCCATGTGAGATCTGTGCTGGACAAAACCGGGAACTCCGGTTTTCCCTGTCAAAAATTTCATTCCAGCAACACTCTCCACTATCATTTCATTTCATCTGTCATTCATTTAATCATTGCCTTACAGGAGTGCGACAGGCTTCGGCAGCCGGCACAGTTCATATCCTCGCCGCTAGATGGGGCTTTATTCATTCCATCCCTGACCCGGTCTGTCGACTGGAAGCAGGCTGTGGATTTTCATCAGCGTGCCACGGTGGGTGAGTGGTCAACGTGTCGGCCTACTAACCCCCAAGCATGCAGGTTCGCTCCTGGCCGTGATAAATGATTTTTGAAAGGCGGCAAAAATTACGACATGCATGCCATGCGATGTTGGCATGTCAAAGAACCCATTTGAATTCAGTAGGCCGTGCTCATATTGGCAACATTAATCTCGGGATTTTCCGCCAACACAAAGTTCCTATTTCTCTACTAGAAAGCGCTATAGTGTTCAAGGAGCTTAGATATCTAATCTCCTTGACTTTCATAGTGCTTCAAGAAACAACGAAAATCGTCATGCAAGCTACCCTCTGGGTGTCAAATAACAAAGCTTGCACCCGGCACCTGAGGCCATACGATATTATTATTATTATTATTATTATTATTATTATTATTATTATTATACTATTATTATCCCTTTTAAGAGAGCCAGTAAATTTGAACTATTTTCATGACAACCCAGTATTGCGGTGACTTTCTTCCCAAATTGTATTCATTCGTGCACTATGTTCATTCTTCCGTTCGTCCGTCCACTCTTTTCGTGCCTTCTTTGGTAGCAGTTCTTTATTAAATTTATACCGAGTGAGTTAGCCATGGTCGTTACGGCATGGCTGCAGGCAGTCGCTCACATCCGGGAGGAGAGGAAGTTCGAATCCTCCCGCCGGCAACCTTGAAGATGGTCTTCTGTAGTTTCCCATCTTTCTACCAGGCAAATGCGGTGGTTGGTCCCGAACTATAGGCCACAGCCGCTACCTTCCAATTCCTCGTCCTTACATTCACACTTTCCTCCCCAGACAACAGTCCACACGCGACGGCACTTATAGCTTACCCCATGGGTGTCCGCATAGAAGCATCTACATACTCTGGCGAGCCAAACATGTCCATGGATACTCACGGCACTAAAAGCCATACGAAAAAAAAAGAAAAAAACCTTATGTTTCATTAATTCTTATTATTATCATTATAAAATTTCTCTAGTTTCTTAAAAAAACTGTTGCTACACCAACAGATTTCCCCTACCTCTAGACTAGTGGCGATTGGAAATTCTATAACCGGCCAGGAGAGCAGCTCAAGAGACCAGCGGAACATGTAAGTTCAAGTTTACTGGGCACACTTTCGGTACTGACTGTTCGAGGACTCTCAGCCATTCTATTATGACCAGGGTGCGGGGTCTTAGTACGTAAACAGTGCTATCGGATTAGTATTGCACGGAGTTGAAATGACGCGCGACCTATGAAGTGCCAGCCCGTCCACAACAGACGACGAACCATGCGATCAGTCCATTTATCCGCTGTACGTCACATGTGTCCATTGGTACAGCCGAAGGTCACAGAAGAAGCTTTCACGTGCCCTATAGTATGGTGCGTTCTAACTTCATTGCACTCGTACTGCTCGGGTCCAAGCTCTATGAACTTGCGGGGTGAGGGGAAGGGGCAGGTAAGGGTCAGGCAAGAAGAGAAGAGCCTGCCAACAACCCGCCGTGATATGTGGTATTCCTTTCTATTCCAATACTGCTAACATAGGGCCGTTGCTCAAACCACAGTAGTGTTACGAATGAGTGAGTGAGTCACCGACCAATGTATTTGGTTCTGTACTATGCACGGACAGAGAAACCTCATCACTCGTCAACACTACTTCTCATAGTCCGCGATGCACATTCCTCTCTGGTTCACGCAGCTTAGACCCGATCAAGACCCCGCGCACCCTGACCATGGCGAAGCGGCAAAACAAACCGAGACACCACAGTTAACAGCATTAGCTTCGGCCGCAAAAGTTTACGAAACAATATCAGAAGCCTTTGCTACAGTTATCTACGAATTTCCTTGACATTTTAAATAGTAAACACGGATACTTTCAATATTTTTCCACCACGACAGAAGTCCGCAGGGTGTGTCTTAAAACGTGGACGTTTTTGTAGGTATTGACCACAGTCTTCACCCTCGCTCTAGGCACCTCGTCTTGGCGACTCTCCAGTCTCCCGCGTTCATCTTAATTTCTAAGTTAATTTCATCCGATCGTATTCTGACATGACCTAATTTGATAAAACGCCTTCCATATAAATTCGTTTCATTATTGAATTCTATTCTCGAACATCAAATAAAGTGTCTCTTCTGATTCTAAAACATGAGTGTCAAAGGCGGCAGACCTTAGGTTTAATCCTGAGGATTATTGTTGTTATAATTTAATGGTTTGAAATATTGTGGTCATCAGGCCCGTACACATGGTGCTTGCATGAAACCTCTGGTAGATTGTGAACCCGCCAACAGCCTCTAATCCTACCACTGACTCTAACTGGGTACAAGAAGAAGCTAACATCGCTAGATAATTTAATCAGGCAAAGTTTGATCCAGCAACAGTCGATTAAATTGCTTCCATAATAAGAGAACTTCAATATTGGAGAGCACACGGTGTAGATCAGATTCAGAATTACTGATGTATGTAAGACGTACTGGCACATGTATGGCAAACTGTCTGCAATGGTGAGTGACGTTATTGCTATTCCAGAAAAGATGCCCACATTATTATTAATCGTATGGCATTTAAACATCACTTTTGGAACACAAAGAAAAATACTATATACAAGATTTACAATTTACAGATACATTATTTACATAGTCAATCGCATTTGCTGTAGCATGCAAAAATTCCAATCGGTTACCACAAAACAGATTTGGGGGCACTCTTCGACTATATGTCTGATTGTCTGACGCGGGTAATCACATGTGCACTCAAGAGTGGCGATCTTTTCCCATTTTTGAAAAAGATCACCACATCTCCCATGGTTGGTACGTATCCTATTCAGAGTGCACCATGTCCTACGGGGCAAATCAAGCTCCCAAGATTTGTTGTTGCTTTGGGGAAAACTATGTAGCTCTGGTGGAGTGTTATTATACCATTCTTGCGCCCAGGCTTCATGAAGATTGAAGTTATCGTTTGCCAGGTTGATTGCTGTTCTGATTGCAGGTTGTCTGGAGCGGAGTCTGTGGATTTGGATGGCAGGTATGTCCTCATGGATTTGAATTGTTGGTTGTTGCTGATTTTGTAATATTCTCTCAGGAGGATATTCTTTCTTCTCAGCGTAGGAGGTGAAATACTGCTCAGGGCAGGTAACCACAAAGCACAACATACTGCTCTTTCTAATCCTTTGGTGTTGTCAAGTGGAGTAAAGCTGGTATTGAAAGTCTAGAACAAAATCGCAAGAAAACTTCACCCTAAAGTATCAGTGGAGCGAGTCATGTTAATTAATGAAAATCCTCCACCAATCAATGCAAATTATATCCAAATTAGCACATGTTTCGATCCAACAATGGAACCCTCTTCAGCAACATTACAATCAAACCTTAAGAAACTAATCTAATACAACTGTTGAGAAATTAAATTAAGTAACATATATACAGGATAAATTCAACGCAGCTTTACTATCCCACAATTTGTATAACAAGAAATGCATTTCGAAGAATGCTAAGATCTGTCACTACAGAACTGCTGTCAGACCACAGCTTCCGTAAGCCGCAGAGACCCTCTTGATGAACAGAAAAGGCACCATGGGTGACCTGGAGAAAGCCGAAAGACGTATCCTCAGGAAAATCCATGGACCGAGAATGCTCCCAGAAGGAACCTACCGTTTGAAATCTAATTCTGACCTGTATCAACAGTTAGAATCAGCCAACACCAGTATGCGACGTAGGAGGCTAAAGTTCTACGGACACCTATAACGAATGAACAGCAACAGGCTTACCAAGAAGAACTTCTCCTGGGTTAAAAGCTACAAGACTGGAAGCCTGTGGCTTAATGAAGTACTAAAGGACTTGGATTCAGCTGGAATTGCTGAGCTTGATGTAGAAGATCGTTCTAAATTTTATGCTATGGTAGAATCTTGGACCCCACCACCTAAATGTCGGAAGCCCCTTTCGCAGGAGAAGAAGGAGAAATTATCAACAGGGCTCAAGGGATATTGGGAACGGAAAAGAGCATCGAAAAAGAACTAGTCATAAGCGCTCCGTAGTGGGTTTAGTTCAATAACAATAATACAGGATAAAATGTAGAAACTAGAAAAACAATGAATAACAACGACGAAAATATATAATCTAATGGATAAGTATTCTTGTAAAATGAAAAATAATAGAATCAATTTGAAACAAAATAAAATAAAATGGATATCCTTACAAATAATTTGGTTAAACAAAGGTTCTAAAAAATTGGATATAATTTTCCAAACACTCTGAAGATGCCTTTTCAAACTAGTTATTGGAGCCATGATGGATGGTTGTGATGTTGAAACAGACAGATGGAATTGAGAGTACCAAATATGAAGTCATAAATGTCGGCCTAATCTCGCTGTATTAGTTCATAAATTGCATATAAACCTCACACGATTTCAACCACTCCATGCTGTTACGTGAATGAATCTCTATAGTACCAGGGAATGTGGGCGAACGAGGTTTTGTTAATATACCCAGCCAGTTAGCACGTCAGATCCAGGAGCTAAGGATATACATGGGCAGTGAATCTGATCATTCGATACTACACAAGGCTGCCACAGAAGCAGACGATTCAACTCCACTGCTGCTCTTGAATCAACAACGATCTAAGTACCAGCTGCGCAGTAATACTGATGAATTTAATTCCAGGTTATCGCAGCCACTCCATAATATCATCCAAACTCACGTCGACCAGTTATCGTCAAACGTTTGGCTGATGTTTCCTGAAACAGGGGGATTTATGTTGGCTATTCAGGGCCAGGTCACTACTAGAAGGAACTACCGAGGTCATTCTGTATGACGCCTCTGTGAAAGATGACCACTGCAAATACGGTTGTACAACAACTCAGACTATTCAGTACATCACATCTGTTTGTCGGCATATGGCAGGCATGCAATACAATAAGAGACATGATTTTGTTGCCAAACTAGTGCATCAGGGACTCACTTCGGTGGCGTAGTTGGTAGCATGCTGAACTGCTGTGCCCAAGATAGCGGGTTCAAACCCGGCCGAAGTCGTCGGATTTTTTAAGAGCGTTACAAATCCTTCAGTATGCCTTCCTTCGGAGGGGTAGTAAAGCAGGCGGTCCCATGTCATAGATTTATGGCATGTAAAAGATCCTTCCACAGACTAAACATGTGTGCAGCTAAATTGCTAGGTTTGATTTCAACGGAACGCTCTATCAAAGTTCCAACGTTCACCACTAGGTATCATTGATACCTGGTAGCGAAAGTTGGAACTACTTGAAATTGAACGGAACTTGTAGCTCACCCTAAGGGTGTCTGCTGGAAGTAGCTACAGACTCAGGCGAGCCTGTCCACGGACACTCCCGTCACTAAAGGCCTTACGATAAATAAATAAACCAACTATTAAGTAAATACAAGGTTCTGATCCTGAGTAAAGTTGCCTACATTGTATTGGGATCGCAATCTACTGACAGACCTGATCTGGTTCTTGTTGACAAACATCTAAGAAACACCACATTCATAGATGTGTCGATTCCAAACAATTGTAGCCTGCAATCAAAACACTTTGAAAAGATCACAACATATGTTGAGCAGGGAAATGGTCCGGAAGCAATGGCACGTGGGAACAATAAGAATAGTGTCTGCTAACGTCTCCAGTACTGGTACCATTCCCACCAAGCTACAGAATAGTCTCCGAGAACACATGTTGGGCCCAGGCGTTTACAAAATCATGCAAAACGCAGTTATCATTTCTACGTGCAGAATTGATCAGCTGTTCATGGGGAATCAGTCAACAGAAACAAGTAGTTCCGTGACTAACTAAAGAGCCTACTTTTCGTAAAATTTAAAATTCATGCCAATGATTAATGTATGTTATGAGCCCGTCAGAGGAGCTGCCAGGATAGCCAACAACCGCAATGACTTCCCTAACATCTCATCCGTCGGACCTAACTGCCGGGAGGATGAGGTGAACTTCCAAATAGGCCAAAGCGGCACGAGAAACTGTAGTCCACGGGGATCGTGGTACATGGTGACGAAGGTCATAGACTGCCTAAGGAAAGGTTCACCTTAAAAGCTAGACTGAGAAAAGAAACATCCAGACTTATGTAAAACACCGTGAAAATTTATTGTAAATTTTACAAACCCCTAGCCTAGTTCGGAGGGTTTCTATCGGCTAATCCGCAAGCTAAAAAATAATCAAAAATAAAGAGCAGGTCCCTACCTGAGAAGTTACAGTAAATCCTCGCAAAAGATCTGTCTCACAATGATAAAGCAACAACAGCAACACTAGGAAAATGGTATGACGCAAAGCCCTAGGTCAAGTTACAAGATCAAGCTAATATCAGAATTTACATTTAACAGGGTAGCAAAACAAATCTAAGTTAGGATGATACCATCTCCACATTTACATTTAACGTTAATTCATCTAGCTAAGTCCTATCAATTAATAACAAAATTTACGGCCGTGACGTCCGTAATAACAAACAATTACATTCAAAGCTAAGTGAACAGTCATATAAAAAACATCTAAGCCATTCTTATGAACTAAGTGCTAATCAGCACACAATAGGGTATCATAGAGGATTCATACACTTTTACATCATTAATAAATAACAAAAGACCACAGTTTTATTCAAATGCCTGCCTGCACCTTGGTTTACTCTTTGTAAGCCATAGTCATCTAATGTGTGTAGTTACGGTGACGACTGCGTAGTAAAGACTACGTCTAACATCGTATGGCCTGCGCTACACCAGCTAAGAACTCTAGGTTCGAGCAAGCTTCAGTCACAACAACAAAAAAAGTGTCAGCTGTCCTCAAGTCATTTCCTCCAGGAAATACCTTCATAAACACGGCTATGTCGGCAGGTTCCAAATGCAAATGAACAAGGTTAAGCAGAAAGTAATCGTTAGTTAGCTTTTGTTTTATCAAAATTATGAGTTTTATTACTAAGATGTCGGTTTAGGTTATCGTTGGTTTATGGCGAATAATACTGACAAGCCTGGGCACGGAGTGTCTCCCCTGAGATCAACTCTGCCAAAAGCCTCGACTCAAAAGTCGGAATACAATCAACGAGCAATAACAACTCGGACACACAATAACACAAGTTACCAGCGGCGCACAGCTCGCGTTCAATAACTCTGGGATGGGCCTGGACACAATCAGTTACCCTCCGTAAATATCTGGTCAACGGGACAATCCCGGACATGGTACACACAATACCATCATACATGAAAAACCTCCCTAGCGGGGCTAGCCTACAACGTACTATAGAAAACCTGACATAACTGTACTCATCAAAAACAACGGTACACGCAACAGCGTTTAACTAACAAATGACAATCTACAGAACATATGATCAGATACAAGAATGGACACTGGGTTCCATGAGCTATAACTGCAATGAATGCTAAAAGCATTCTGTCCTATGTTAACATCAGTCCGTCTCACACAGAAGCATGCGCTCTCAGTCGAGCGCTGGGTAGAATTCACAAAACCTGTTCGTGTCGCCGCAGGCTACAAGATTCCTGCGCTGTATGACACAACACACTAACTAGGCCGGCAATTTAAGCAAGTAAATAACTGTACAACTGGCCTCATCATAATACCTTTACCATAGGTTATAAACCTCGAAGAATATGTGCATAAAAAGCACGCTATAAATCTGAATACAATCATATAACTCTGTCTTTCACATCAAAGACGTAAAAGGTAGCAATGTCACTCATTGCTGGAGCTCTCTGCTCTCAAAGATTGAATACACTATTTCTGACTTGTATCAAACATCAAATAAACACGTGCCATCACACATGACACTAACAAAATAATAATACGCAAACTCCACTCTCTGCTGGATCTGCTTAATGATACGTTGGGAACAGAGTTCGATGCTAGGCAACGATAAAACGTCCCTTTTACTTATAAGGTCTACACATGACCTGGATGGCTATCAGAGCTCATCTCTAATGAAATATAATGCAGTTACAAAACTGGTAATTACAGTCGATTACCCAAATGATACGACTACTCTAACGAAGTCAGGGGTGTAACATAGACTGGCTGCAAAGAATGCAGTTAAAGAAACATAACCATGGCATCAGATTGCCATAACTAAAGTCTGCAAAGACTTGAAAAATCACCCCAGATAGGGTTAAACAAAGTAGCTTCAAATGACTACAGTCACGCTTAGCAATAGATAGAAATTGACGTTCTACGACGTCCATCAAGCTGCACCAGGGTTGACCAAAATGTCTGACCCAAGGGTGACTCACAATCACTGCAGATAAATGACATCTAATTAGACTAAATTACATTCCCTACCTATGAAATGGCTGTCACTAAGTTCGGTTGGTTCACAAACTACACTAATCTAACTATACCACCAGAAACTAGAACAAGGAAGGGTGTACAAAACTCACGATACGGAGGAGTCCACACTTAGCTCTCTGTCCAACAACAAGGGTTGAACAAAAGCGCCTCTGGCTTTCAGGGATTGGCATCGTCCTCATCAGAACTTCCATCTGGGCTCTCCCAAAGACCAGGGTTCGGTCTGTCCCTGTAGTTGACCTCGTGAATGGACTGGACATGCCTAGGAAAGACATCCTTGTTTCCTTCCTCCTCGTCTGATGTTCTAGAAGTTCCATAATCAAGCTGGTCCCATCCGAGACATCTCCCTCATACCATAATGGTATTAGCCCATGGTCTCGGTCTCGAACATGGTGTTGAAAAAGTTGACCACGTGGGCGGTAGAATAAGACTTGTAGTAGTTCATTATTTTCACTTGAAAATTACAATATTCGTCGTAGATATCACAGGCTTGAAATACAACTGGTAACACAGCCTCTACACTTTGCAGATGTGAATGATAAATGGCTATGCACTGTTCTGCGGTTCCACACGTGTACAGACGCTACTTTTTCTATCACGTGGCATCCGTGAAATGGGCGTCGTTTTATTATCGATAAATTCACCGTAGCAATCAGTGTATAATGTACTTTTATAATCACACTTGTTCAAAGTAATAATTTCACATTTACCTGTATATTTTCGCACCAGGCTCTCGGCCCTCCACAAACACGTGGGTGAAAAAATGTGGTGCTACAGAAATGTCGCAAATTTCACAATACTTTCCAAATAATTCACTGTACAATTTGCGTTGATCACTGCACATCAATAACAGCGATTCATAGAATACTTGTGCTCGATGGCACTCGATAATGATTTCCACGCTGAAAAGCGGACTGTTTGCCACGTCTAATGCGACTGATATAATAACACGCCTACACAGGGCGGATACTCCAGACGTAGTGCAAGGAACTGCGTTCCTCGTGGAAGCAAGTCGTCAAACTAAGTCGTTGATCGACTACTTACATTCCTGTTTGCGTGTCTGCAATGATATTACCTTACCTTAAAGTGAAAAAACATTCTCCAAAATGTTTCAATAATACAGAATGACGAAATGGAATATTCTGAGTCTCGTGGAAATATAAAATTGATTAATAAGACCTCAGATAAATAATTAGCAGACTTCACCAAAGTCAAAAGTGCGATTCTCCGCTACTTCAAAGAGAATTGTATAAGCTCTCAGCTTCTCGTAGCTTTCTGGGTGTGTTCAAAGGTACTACATCCCATCATAAATGTGCTGTCGTGAAAAATATCACATGAACCTTAGCTCAGCGGGTTCAATATGAGAAATGAATTGTTACATTGGATCTATCAGCGCATGTAAAATCATGTTGGCAACAATGTCATTTATGTGTTGCTCAGAATTAATCTGAAATATTATGACGTATTATTGTCCCAATTTTGGATGAAATCCATTTGTTAGTAGATTATACAAGTTACAAGTATTTAAACATTGGACTTATCAGCAGGCATAGAATCATGTTGGCTGCACTGACATGTATCAATTATTCCAAATTAATCTAGAATGTCAGGTACTATATGTGTGCAACGTTTCGAGCTGTTGGCTTGCATACTTTCATATATATTGGAAATAGGATAAATAACAAGACGTTCCGTGACGAACTAAAGAGCCTACTTCTCTTAAAATTTAAGATTCATGCCAATAATTAATCTATATGGATCTATCTAGAATAATGACGAAATTAAGTTGGTAATATCGAAATTTCTAATTAGTTCGAAATACTGTATACCTGGCATAATGTAGCCTAATAAAGCACTACAGTTGGCAGCCCTGGTGACAGAATATATTCATAGATCCATTTCTTAGGGTACAGAATACAAAATTTGGTTGAAGTCCAATGCATAGCATGGACGTTACATGCAGTTAAACATTGGATCTAACAGCGAGCGTAAAATCATGTTGGCAACAATGCCATGCACGTATTGGTCGGAAATAATCTGAAATAATATGATCTATTGTTGTGCCAATTTTGAATAAAATCCATTAGTTAGTATAGAAGTTACATGAATTTAAAGTTGGACGTCTCAGCAGGCTTAGAATCATGTTGGTAGCACTGACGTATATAAGTTACTCCAAATTAATATAGAATGACAGGTACTATACGTGTGCATAGTTTAAAACTGTCGGCTTGCATACTTTCTGATGTATGGGTATTTGGATTAAAACAAATTGAGAGCATTTATTTACAGTTGGCAGCCCTGGTGGCTCTTAGGAATACGCTCAGTCATATCTGTTTATGTACACAAAGCACATACGAAATTTGGTTGAAATCCAATTGATAGTGTAGAAGTTATATGCATTTTAAAATTTGGACCTATCAGCAGGCTTATACTCATTTTGGCAACACTGCCATGTATGGTCTTCTGGAAATTAAACTGCAATATTATTATCTATATGTGTGCCAATTTTGAAATAGCTCCGGTTCATACCTTCCAAGATATCCAACATGGAGCTCAAATTTCAAATGAGATTTTTCAGCAGTTGGTAGCACTGAGATCATTTTCAAATATGGCCGTGAGATATCCAGGTATAGGTCTTTACTCCTACCAAATTTTGTTTCGTTTGCTGCAGCCGTTTAGGAGTTGATAGGGGGGGGGGCAGACAGACAGACAGACAGACAGACAGAAGGACAGACAGACCGACAGACACACATTTGCCGATCTCATAAGTCTACTTTTTCCTCATTTTTGCAAAATGTGAAAAGTAGGCAAAAAAATAGAGATAGCACTTATTAACAGTAGGCAGCCCTGCTGGCTCTTAAGAATACTCATAGTCATTCTGTTGTGATACATTTGGGTGAAATCCAACTGATGCTATACAAGTTACATACATTTAAATATTGGATCAGCAGCAGGCTTAGAATCATTTTGGCAACACTGTCATGTATGAGCTCCTGAAAATTAATCTGTAGTGTTATTATCTCTGTGTGTGCCAATTTTCGAACACTTCACATGTATAACTTTTGAGATATGCAACATAGGGCACAAATTTCAATTGTGATTTTTCAACAGTTGGTAGCACTGATGTAATTTTAAAATATAGCCGTGAGATATTCAGTCAGGCACACACTTGCCCAGATCGATCTCATAAAAATAGTGGGGTAATGCTAGAAATGAATGTAGACATCAGTGGGTTGAAGAAACTTAATATCATCCACTACAAACGTAATCCTTATGATACTGTACAGTATATTGAATATTTGGGATTATGTTGATGTAATCCACGAAATATGCTGAGAGAGTGTAAGCGCAAATAATAATAATAATAATAATAGTAACCGTATGGTCTCAGGTATAAATGGGCCGGCCATTCGTGGCTGGTCGTATGCGCAGGAGAATATGAGCGCGAGTCTACAAAATACCACGTGATATCCTCAACAGTCTCCCGGCACATCCGCCCAACACCTCGTCTGTCACTACTCTTGGCGCTTTCTCGTAGCTTTGTTGTCGACAAGATCCGTACGTTGACAGTGCGAGTAGAACATCAGACGCATGCACTGCGCGAGGGAACATTGAGCATGCTATTTGCACTGGTCACAAATATAAAAGGCTCGCTGTGCGTGGAGACACCATTGCGTGCGTAAATTGTACCAGGCTAGAAGGAACGGCTCATCTATACCTAGTGAAGATATTTTGCGTTTGAGGCATTTTGGCCACTTACTCTACAATTTCGAAGGCTCATTTAGAACTGGCAAAAATTGAACACTTTTGGGATACCTGTGGGCTACATGTAATTAATGTTGCCTTGTTATCACCAAATGTGATACGAGAGATCGTTTACGAACGAACATCGCACAACTTGGAGGCAATGTTTAATTTCTAAAAGGTAAGATGCGGGAACAAACACCCACACATTTTGAACCCATGTTCAATCCCCCCTCCCATAAAAGTCAACAAGTTTCAATTTTTAAAAACTTGTGATAAAACTTACAATGAGAAATAATTTTTACAAAATACTTTTCTGAAATTCAGGTTTTGAAAACATGATTTCTTATAATCAAAACAATAAAACCACAAGATTTAGAACAAACAGCGGATGATAAGTTATCTTCGTCGGTCAAAGTTTGTCGTAACTTTCATAATAGTGAGTGGAAAAGATTTCGGAAATCGACTGGCAATAAACTGAAGATCACTTTAGAAGGGGGGATGCAGATTTTCCTGAGGAAAGTGTAAGTAAATTACAATTTTTAACAAAACAGTTTCAGCTGCTCATTGTTAGAAAATCAAAATATCTGAAGTGCGCTATTCTGAATGCATTTCTGATATTCATGCAATCGGTGAAGTGTTATACTGGCATTCTCACTCTACCTCACATTAGGTATATAAAGAAATTAGCATCTTCGTTATGATCTAAAGCAGGCGATGAATCCCAATGTGAACATTTCTCAAGATGTATTTTTAAAGACGTATGTGAAAGGGATTGACGTGCCAATCTCCAAATAGACGAAATTTATGTTACGGAGGAAGTTAATTACAATTCGAATGCTCATTTGTCACGATCGCTTTTGAGCGCCGCAAGAGGGATCTATACTACTGAAATAATGTATATGATAATCTTTAGAATGTACCGCAATTGATAAATCCGGACTACCTATACTATATATGCGGTTACATTCCGTTCCAAATAAGTAATCGAGCCAACTGTCAGGATTGCATCAGCCTGGTAGCAAACGATCAGAAACAACACAGATAAAACAAATATTTCAAACTAATAAATCGAAGTGGATTATCGGTTCCCACAGATTCTGTTACTGAAATTACAAGCAATGTAATTGCGATTATGCAGTCGCAAATATCAGGGAGATATGAACATGTCTTCTTATCGTTCAGTGACAAACGGAAGGCTGCTTTGTGCTTACTAAGTGAAAAAGTAGCGTTTTCTGACACAGTAATGCGTGACGTCGTTGAAGATAGTCTACGTGTATCTGTGGCAGAGAAAATGGTGATTTAAGGTAATAATTGCAATTGCATCGAACATTCTTCTGAACAATTACTCCAAAATGATGACAGACGCATTGAATAGGCCTACTTCAAGTGAAAGTAAGAAACGAGATTTGTTAACACTTATATGAAGTATTTATTTGATTCTTGTTCATTGCCCCAGAGGAGTGCGACAGGCTTCGGCAGCCGGCACACTTCATATCCTCGCCGCTAGATGGGGGCTTCATTCATTCCATTCCTGACCCGGTCGGAGACTGGAAGCAGGCTGTGGATTTTCATTTTCATTTGATTCTTGTCATGTTTGACTGACTGTACCTACATTAAATTTATGTGAAGTAATTTTATCTATGTTATCGTTTCATTGACTAATTATTAAATAACTTACATCAGAATCTCCTTTTGTCATCTACAGTACACGCACCTTCCCCCGTGCATACATATTAGTGAACTTCTTTCCCGATTTCAAATTAGAATATTGAGAGACAGCAATGTCTTCTCTGCCCAGGCTAGGCGCACGGCCGGACCCGAAAGTATGACGCTAGCGAAGCGGTGTTGGAATTCCGTGTGGCGAATGCCTGGTTATAGATATCTATTCTATTAGACGCTCTTCAATATTCCGTCAACTTCGACCGGGAATCGAACCGATGATTCAGGGCACTCCACTACTGATCATCTACGGTAAACAACGAATTAATTAATTTAAGTGAAAATAATAGAAGATATGGTAGAAACACAGAAGACTTAACGGCGCGAGGCAGCTGTGGACGGGCGCCGGGACGTCGCTGGTCTGCAATTAACATATTAGCCTTTCCCCAAGTGGCCGCGCCCATCTCAGCCCCTCCAGCTGCTGTAGTGCAGTACAATTCCTATCATCACCACATCCTTGCGTTCGTGTTTCCGATGGAAATACACTACTCCACTTTCCTGTCAGCAAACATAGTTCTGGTTGCTAACATTGCGGAAAAAAAAACTAATTTCCATATTATACATACAGAGTGTAACAAAATTGTACGGCACAAAATCCAGGACACATTCCTCACACTTAGACGAAGAAATTATGTTATATGAACATGAGTCCAGAAACGCTTTGTTTCCATGTTACATCTAATTGTCTCCAACTCATTAAGCATGGGAAACACACAAGAACAGAACGTTAGAATCATGGGGAACATGCACTCTTGGTTAAGTCTGGTTACGTTGGCATTATCGTAGGTGCACCGCCAGTGTTTTGTTTTACATGGCCCTGTTGCCATGCCAGAAGTGCCTTTAGCTGTGCGACAAAGCATGTACTTCATGAACGATGGAGCACCTCCTCATTTTAGTGCTAATGTCCGTCGGCTTCTAAATAACAGATTTGGTGACAGATAGATAGGTAGAGGTGGACCAATTGGCTGGCCTCCACGCTCTCCGGACCTAAAATCACTGGACTTGTATATGTGACGGCATTTGAAAGCTCTTGTGTATCGAATCCCAGTACAAGATGTTCAGAGACTCCATGCCCGTATTATGGAAGGCTGCGAAACCATATGCAGCATTCCATGGATACATCAGTGCATCCGAGATTCGCTACGACGGCGGGTAGATGCATGTATCAATGCGCACGGAGGACATATTGAACATCACCTGTGTGAAAGAGTTGCATGTCGTATGCTGGTAAGTTCCGCTCTTGTGTGTTTCCCATGATTTTTGAGTTGGAAACAATGAGGTAGGCTATAACATGGAAACAAAGCGTTTTCGGATCCATGTTTATATACCATAATTTCTTCGTCTACGTGTGAGGAATGCGTCCTGGATTTTGTGCTACACATTTTTGTTACACCCTGTATAACTTACAGGTTGTCGCAAAATTACGTCGACAAACTGAAACCAGAGGTTCCGGCTCTTACCAGAAGCAACTTGAGATAGGACACTTACGGCCGGAAAAGAACCGTTAAAAATGTGTGTGACGTTAAACTTTTAACGAGGCAAATCCGCAACACTTCGCCGAGAAAGTGCGACTTTTTCTAATATTTCCGTTCCGTACCAGTCGAGGAGGAATGCCGCCACTTCCCGTCTGGCGAACTACCTCAGTGGTATCGTGCACGGCGCGGCGTGTACCTTGAAACGAGTAATTTGGTAGCGGTTCGTATCAGAGCCAGCGCAAGTATTTTCTTATTTGCCGTGCACGATAGCACTGAGCTAGTTCATCAGACGGGAAGTGCCGGCATTCCTCCGCAGTTGGTATGGAACGGAAACATTAGTCGCACTTTCTCGGCGCAGTGTTGCGGATTACCTCGTTAAAAGTTTAACGTCGCACAGATTTTTAACGGTTCGTTTTCGGCCATGAAAAATGAAAATCCACAGCCTGTTCCAGTTGTCCGACCGGGTCAGCGATGGAATGAATGAAACCCCTCCATCTAGCGGCGGGGATATGAACTGTGCCGGCTGCCGAAGCCTGTTGCACTCCTCAGGGGCAATGATTAAATGAATGACAGATGAAATGAAATGGGAGAGTGTTGCTGGAATGACAGTAGTGACAGGGAAAACCGGAGTACCCGGAGAAAAACCTGTCTGCCTCTGCTTTGTCCAGCACAAATCTCGCATGGAGTGACCGGGATTTGAACCACGGACTCAGCGGTGAGAGGCCGGCATGCGGTCGCCTAAGCCACGGAAGATTCTCGTTTTTCTCAAGTTGCTTCAGAGAAGGTCCGGAAACTCTGGTTTCAGTTTGTCGACGTAATTTTGCGGCACCCCGTATATATAATTCGTTGAGGCCATCTAGGACCACGTTAAGTCTTGCTACACTTGGCAATTTGCTTCGTTTTCCTCTGAGCACATAATTCCCACATTGTCTGTGAGTGAACGATCTTGCGTTCCGCTGTCCAGGTGATACCTCGTCTCCTTTTCGGTTTCGGTGTCTCATCTCGGGTTAGCCCATTAGTGCGGAAGAGATCTCTATTGAAGGTGTCGTCGTGTTTTAGATGCTGCATTTTCAGGTCGTCTCTGGTATTCATAATCCAGTTGAATTCCACTGGTACATTCCATAATAAAACTCTCTCGAATATTGATAGGATTTTCCATGTTATGGATTAAAAGCTTTTAAAACATGGCTTACAGGACAGATGACCTTGCTGTTCCGCACCTTAAAACAACAATCATCATCTACATGGCCTACATTTGAGATAAAGTATTGAGGAATAATTTCAAAGCCAAAACTCAGTATCCAAACACTGTACACAGTGTTATTCTCATGTTAGAAGCCAGTTTTCAGTGTTGCATTAGTAATAGAAGTTTAATGTTTTTCAGTCGGTCAACACGATTGTACCCAATTGTCCTGAAAAGAATTTACGTGAGATTAATAAATACGCTTGGATGACCAGTTTCGATTGTCAAGCGAGCATCATCAAGTCCTTTACACTTCGGCTATTAAATCTATGTCTACAAGTATGCGTCATGATATCATTACTTAGTAAAAAACAAATACCCCGATTCTTGGACGTCACGGGTAATCTCGAGAACCAATGGATGGATTTTGATGCGGTTTTCACCATTCTGTAAAGGATATCTCGAGGAATATTTTTATAGAAAATGATTTATTTATGATCAAAGGAAGCCAAGCAGTAACGATTTCAGTGAAATAGTCGACAAAAAAACCTGGTGTCCGTGCGCTTCTTAAGCTTACGCTGGGAAAACTGTTAAAAATATCAATATACTATGAGTGCAAGAATTGTTCAGCTCTACAGAAAAGTCCCGGAGAGCATATCTCTATTTTCAATACATCGCACACTAAGTGTTTTTAGATTGTACGTCTGACAAGAATTCGTTGCTCATGCACATCCATTATAATATAATTAATAGTCCAGTCAGGGATTTTAACCCATCATGCCGAGACGTAAAACGGATATAGGTCATAGTTCATTGACATCGAAAAGAAGAAGATGATGATGATGATGATAGTTGTTGTTTTAAGGGGCCTAACATCTAGGTTATCGGCCCCTAATGGTTTGGGTGATCGTGAATATGATAATGAAATGTAAACTATAACTAAAACTAACTACTAACTTATATGCTAGAAGAAGACATGGAAAACAAAAGGAGAATAAGGCAAATAAAGGACATGAGGAAAAGAAATGCCCTCAACCCTCGAAGAATGCGGATTGAGGGACTTGGAAGGAAGGAGAGCTATGAAAGGCAGATAGGAAAGGGAAAGGAGAGAGGGCCCGTCCCAAGATCAGGGGAAAAACGGGACAAAACGGACCCAGCTCAGGAATCCCTCAGGGTCGCCAACTCCCGAACTCACCAGCTGTGAGCCCTTGAGGGTGTAGCACTTTCTAGGGTGCACCAGAAGTGGTAGGGCTATACTCACCCTGCCTCTTTGAGGGCCTCGTGCAGAAGGCAGGATATAACATGAAAAGGAAAAGAAGACTGACCCCTCGAAGAATGAAGGTATCTGGAAATATGAGACAAGATGTTCAGTAAAGAACATATAGCCTACTTTCTCCTAAATGCATGGGTATTGTTATAACTCTATGTCCTTTTCAAGGAGTATGATTGAATGTTGGTTGTAGTAGCTTGTTGAAATACAACGTGCTATAGGGATATTAAACATGAATATGAGGTGCCCTTTGCTAGTGCTACCTCTGTACCAAATTTCGTTCAATTCGGTTTCACCGTGTTTGAATTGATAGGGGGAATCGATTTGCACACATACTTGGCCACCATCTGCAAACTATTGGGCTGATGTTCTTGCAGTTTGGTCAGAATATGTTTCCCACATAAAGATATGGTGTTGCAAAAATTGGTAGAGACTAGATTATTAGGTTGGTCGTAATTACATTTTAGCTTTTAACATTTCGGTGGCCGCGATTACGTGTCCGTCAAGATAGCGGTGATATAAAACATGACACTGAGGTGCCCTTTGCTAGTGCTACCTCTGTACCAAATTTCGTTCATTCGGTTCCACTGTGTTCGAATTAATAGGGGGAATCAATTTTGACATAAAGATGGCCGCCATCCGCAAACTATTACGCTAATGACCTATTAGATTGGTCAAAGGATGCTCCCTCTATAAAGGTATGTTGTTTGCAAAGTTTGGTAGAGATCGGATGGTTATGTTAGTCGTAATTTAACTTATGCTTTGAACATTTGTGTGGCCGCCATTACGTTTCTGTCAATACGGCGGCGATATAAAACATGACACTGAGATGCCCTTTGCTAGTGCTACCTCTGTACCAAATTTCGTTCCATTCGGTTGCACCATGTTCGAATTAATAGGGGAATCGATTTTCACACAAAGATGGCCGCCATCCGCAAACTATTACGCTGATGACATATTAGTTGGGTCAAAGAATGCTCCCCCCATAAAAGTATGTTGTGGCAAAATTTGGTAGAGATCGGATGATTAGGTTAGTCGTAATTTGATTTAAGCTTTGAACATTTGTGTGGCCGCCATTACGTTTCCGTCAAGATGGCGGCGACATAAAACATGGCACTGAGGTGCCTTTTGTTAGTACTACCTCTGTACCAAATTACGTTCCATTCGGTTGCACCGTGTTCGAATTAATAGGGGGAATCGATTTTCACACAAAGATGGCCGCCATCCGCAAACTATTACGCTGATGACCTATTAGATTGGTCAAAGGATGCTCCCTCCATAAAGGTATGTAGTTGCAAAATTTGGTAGAGATCGGATGATTAGGTTAATCGTAATTTGATTTAAGGTTTGAACATTCGTGTGGCCGCCATTACGTTTCAGTCAAGATGGCGGCGATATAAAACATGACACTGAGGTGCCCTTTGCTAGTGCTACCTCTGTACCAAATTTCGTTCCATTCGGTTCCACCGTGTTAGAATTAATAGGGGGAATCAATTTTGACATAAAGATGGCCGCCATACGCAAACTGTTAGGCTAATAACCTATTAGATTTGTCAAAGGATGCTCCCTCCATAAAGGTATGTTGTTGCAAAGTTTGGTAGAGATCGGATGGTTATGTTAGTCGTAATTTAACTTAAGCTTTGAACATTTGTGTGGCCGCCATTACGTTTCTGTCAATATGGCGGCGATATAAAACATGACACTGAGATGCCCTTTGCTAGTGCTACCTCTGTACCAAATTTCGTTCCATTCGGCTTCACCGTGTTTGAATTAATAGGGGGAATTGATTTTCACACAAAGATGGCCGCCATTCGCAAACTATTAGGCTAATGACCTATTCATTTGGTCAAAGGATGCTTCCTCTATAAGGGTATGTTGTTGCAACATTTGGTAGAGATCGGATGATCAGGTTAATCGTAATTTGATTTAAGCTTTGAACATTTGTGTGGCCGCCATTACGTTTCCGTCAAGATGGCGGCGATATAAAACATGACACTGAGGTGCCTTTTGTTAGTACTACCTCTGTACCAAATTTCGTTCCATCGGTTGCACCGTGTTCGAATTAATAGGGGGAATCGATTTTCACACAAAGATGGCCGCCATCCGCAAACTATTACGCTGATGACCTATTAGTTTGGTCAAAGGATGCTCCCCCCATAAAGGTATGTTGTTGCAAAATTTGGTAGAGATCGGATGATTAGGTTGGTTGTAAATTGATTTAAGCTTTGAACATTTGTGTGGCCGCCATTACGTTTCCGTCAAGATGGCGGCGATATAAAACATGACACTTAGGTGCCTTTTGTTAGTACTACCTTTGTACCAAATTTCGTTCCATTCGGTTGCACCGTGTTCGAATTAATAGGGGGAATCGATTTTCACACAAAGATGGCCGCCATCCGCAAACATTTACGCTGATGACCTATTGGTTTGGTCAAAGGATGCTCCCTCCATAAAGGTATGTTGTTGCAAAATTTGGTAGAGATCGGATGATTAGGTTAGTCGTAATTTGATTTAAGCTTTGAACATTTGTGTGGCCGCCATTACGTTTCCGTCAAGATGGCGGCGATATAAGACATGACACTGAGGTGTCCTTAGCTAGTGCTACCTTTGTACCAAATTTCGTTCAATTCGGATTCACCGTGTTCGAATTGATAGGGGGGGACAGACATTCAGAGTACACACACTCACACACACACACAGACACACACACACACACACACACACAGACTCACACACACACATACACACACACACACACAGACTCACACACACACATACACACACACAGACAGACACACTTTTTCGCCCTGTGTTGATCTCATAAGTCTACTTTCATTTTTTGCAAAAATCGAAAGTAGGCTAACAAGGACCAATTAAGGCGGGAAAGTGAAAGACTCCCTAGGCCTCGGATACCCTAATACCGTCGGGGTCGGAAGAGAACAAGAGTTGACCAAGAGAGGTCGACAGGAAAGAAGACAGAGAGGAGCCCAGCACAAGTAAGTGGAAGCAATGACGGACTCAGCTGGGGTCCCGTGGCTCCTATCCCAAGTCCCACTAGACGTGAGCCCCTGGGGGGACGAAAAGAAGCGCTTATCACGTAATGCATTCATAACTGTTCCCGGGCGAAGCCGAGGTGGATTGCTAGTTTACAATAATAATACACTTATTTAGTAGCATTAGTGTTTTAACTAGCACAACTAGTCGAGATTTGTTAGTTTTAAGTGATTTTGTTGTTGTTGAGATACTGATAGTGGTGATTGACCTTCAAGTACGCTTGCTTAGTGTGATTATGTGACTGTTATTAAATGGTCAGGTTATTGAGGATTGTGCACTTAGCTGTTTTAGCGATGTGTGGTTCGTTCCCGTGTTGCTACCAATACTGCTGCATGCACTGAACTGGATGGAATTTCCTATCATGTCTCGTCTACATATTTAAAGCTTGCCACGGTGGGTGAGTGGATAGCGTGTCGGTCTACTAACCCCAAGACTGCAGGTTCGCCCCTGACCGTGGTAAGTGATTTTTGAAAGGCGGCAAAAATACGATACGCATGTCATACGATGTTGGCATGTCAAAGAACCCATTTGAATTCAGTAGGCCGAGTTCATAATGGCAAAATTAATCTCGGGAGTTTCCGCCAGCACAAAGTTCCTCATTTCTCTACTAGCAAGCGCTATTGTGTTCAAGGAGATTAGATATCTAACATCTAACCTCCTTGACTTTCTAGTCAAGGAACTACGAAATTCGACATGCAAGCTACCCTCTGGGTGTCAAATAGCACAGCTTGCACCAGGCACCCGAGGCCATACGATATTATTATTATCTATATATTTAAAACACTAAGCTGTTTTTTGTACACACGAGATTGTGAAAACGACTTAACCGATTGGCTTCGTAAGACATTCTAACGAAAGCTCTTGGCATGCAGATTTGCAGAGTGTCTCTAAAATAAACAAATATATTACGGTATATTTTTAAATTAATATAGAAAATAGCAGAATTCTAGGCCCTCACGCATGCGCACAATCCGCCTGGGGGTCATGACAAAATGGCGGTGAGAAGTCCATTAAAATGTATGTTATTTAATAAGCTTGCATGTAATTGAAAACATACATTAACGAAGTTCTGACAGTAAAATATAATAACAGTATGAACGTATACGAATGTGCAACATTGATTTATTTGGATAATGAAATGGATTATTTTCTTCAGACAGCGGCTTTTAATGATAAAGAACTGCTGCGTCTGCGGTCGACCAAGAGTGCGCGTGTAGCTATGTGGTTAAGGCGACAGACTGTGGTTCCAAGGTTCACCGGTTCGATCCCAGCCCTCGCCGATATATATATTTTTTTTTACCACTGAAATATTGTTTAATCAAGGAGTATTAGTAAGGTTTTATGTCTGTTAAAGATACATATTTCTACATTCCCTCTCGGTATATTTTTGAATTAATATAGAAAATAGCAGAATTCTTTCCCCTCACGCATGCGCACAATCCGCCTGAGGTCATGACAAAATGGCGGTGAGAATTCCATTAAAATGTAAGTTATTTAATAAGCTTCCATGTAATTGAAAACATACATTAACCAAGTTCTGACAATAAAGTATAATAACAGTATGAACGTATACGAATGTGCAACATTGATTTATTTGGATAATGAAATTGATTATTTCCTTCAAACAGCGGCTTTTGAATATAATGAATGGCTGCGTCTGCTACTATACATGAGTGCGTGAGTAGCCATGTGGTTAAGGCGACTGACTGTGGTTCCATGAAGCGCCGGTTCGATCCTAGCCCTCGCCAGTTTTTTTTTTTTACCACTGAAATATTGCTTAATCAAGGAGTAACAGTAAGGTTTTATGTCTGTTAAAGATACTTATTTCTACATTCCCTCTAAATACGTTTTATTTTCGTTTTACCATTGCATTGCAGCATGTAATCAAAAGAGCAAACTGTTGTCCGCAGTACGCCGTTTAAATATCTGCAATCAGTTCCTATAACTGACAACAGATGGCAGTAATTCGCCCATATAGTTCCATTAACTGACAGCAGATGGCAACACCATTGCATCGATATATTTATAACACAAGACATGGCATGTTTTCACGTGATGGAAAATTATAAAGGAGGGGAATATTTAAGAGGATATTTAATATTGAGGAACATTAACTGACAGTTGAATGTGTAGGCTAGGTTGTTTATGTACCTTAATATTGCAATTTCTTCCCAATGCTTCGGTGGTCAAGTTATTAGCGTCCTAGACTAAAAGTTATAATTATGCATCGTCGATATTAAAGAAAAAAGTAGTTTTCCAGGCACACGCGCGTCTCCACAATTGCTTTCGCCATGAGAGACACTTGGCAAATATAATTCGTTTGAAGGACTCCGACATCTTGGTCACTCAGCCCCGTGTACTTGGGTGTGTATGTGTGAAATTTTCTTCTGATAACCTGTGTTATTGTGATGGCTGCATTACTGTGTGTATTTGTAATTAAGGTGGTAAATGGCAAGGAGACGGCCAAGGCCTTAAGTTAGGAACCATCCCGGTATTTGCCTTAAGTGGAAGTGGGAAACCACGGAAAACCACATCCAAGATTGTCGAGGTGGGAATTAAACCTTCCTCTTCTTAGTTATACCTCAAGAGACTGAATGTACCCCGATTTTGCCCTGAGACCAGAATTAAATTTCTTGGTAGAGCAGGAAATGTAACCCGGGTCTCCGGGGCGATAGACAAGAATAGGTGGGCCTCCATGTGTTAATACGATTTTTGACATGCACGGGACATAGAATTCAAAAACTGCCTCCATTAGGGTGACTATCGAAGTGAGTATTGAGTATAGGCCTATGGTCATTCCAGTAGTTGGTGAAGTGATTCTATGTTCCCCTGCAAAATGTACTGCCATAACCTATAACAGGTGATGGAAATTGCTTATTTAGAGCAGTTTCGTACTGTTTATAACAAAATGAAGAACGTCATTCTGAGCTGCGTTTTCAAGCTATCGCAAAAAATTTCGCTGGCAGGAACAATTATAAGGAATTTATTTTAAGCGATCAGTCTCATCGCATTCTCCTCACCAACCAACTTGAGTATGAAAGTCTCTGGACGGTCATGTTGAACTTCATTGTATAAGACAATTGTTTAATGATTATTTGTTTAGAGCACGGAGTCTAACTACGTAGTTGATTTCGGCAATGGAAGTATTATTTGCCATTTAATATTTAGCGGCTCCGTTATTGCAGGACACTATAGTGTTATCGAATAATACGAAGCCACATTTAAAATCCAATATAAATAGGCCATTTCAGAAACAATTCCAGATATTATGCAATACAGTGTACTGTAAGGTCCTTGACGATCAAATGTAAACATTTTTCTACATTGTATTTCTCTTGCGTAAAATCTATGCGTGGTTACTTTGGTCTTTACTGTTGTGAGGGTAAAATTGATCTACTGGAATATAAAATATTTGCCAAGCTGCAACAATGTAATGATATTAATTTAAAAGTCATTGAACTTATATCCAGCAGTTCAAACACATACATCAGCGTTAACAGATTGGATACTGAAGATGAAAGCCAGCTACTTCATTTCCCTATTATTGAATTTTTCAATTCCTTGGAATTAAGAGATTCGCCTCCACATACTTCGAACGTTTAAGCCGTAGATATGCTTCTTAGAAATCTGAACGTTTCCCATGGACTCATATATGGTAATATATTAATTGTAAGAAATCGCTTGGATTCGGATATAATAGGTGCAGTAATAATAGGCAGAGAGCTCAAATCCTACGACTTGATTTAACACCTTACGATAAAACACTTACAGGTAGCCTACAGTACATTTTCTTTTAATAGGCAACAATTTCTTATTCGCTCGGCCTACTTTATCAAAATCAATCAAGCTCAAGGAGAAACTCTTGAACGTATTGGGCTATTTACCTCATCACGTTTTCAGTCATGACCAGCAGGATAGTGAAGGTGCAAAAAAGGTCCTGTTTGGGATGGTAAAGAATAAGAGGCGGAAGGATCCTACGGATTATGTTAGAATTGTGAACAAAAGGGGACAAGAGATAGAAAATAGGGAAGAACTGAAGAAAATGTGGAAATAATATTTTGAAGAACTCCTGAACCCAAATGGAAACCACGGCGAGGAGGAAGAAATCGGGGAAGAGGTACAGTAGATGAACTGCAAATAGAAAAGGACTTAACATGGAAAGAAGTGGAAGATGCAGTGAGGAAGATGAAAGGAGGGAAGGCACCGGGTGTGGATGAGTTGAGTTTGGAGATGGTGAGAGCAGCAGGAGAGGTGGGGATACAATGGTTGTACCGAGTGATGAAGACAGCATGGAAGGAAAGGAAGACCCCAGAGGACTGGAAAAAGGGAATAATTGTCCCGATCTTCAAGAAAGGTAGTAGAACAGAATGCAGAAACTATCGGGGAATAACACTGATGAGTCATTGTGCAAAGTTGTTTGAGAAAGTTTTGGAAAGGAGAATTAGGACAAGGATAGAAGGAGGGATGAGGGAAGAACAACATGGCTTCAGATCAGGAAGGTCCACAGTGGATTTGATTTTTGCTGTAAGGCAGTTACAAGAACAGCACTATGAGTATGGAACAGATCTACTGATGGCCTTTCTGGACATTGAGAAAGCATATGACAGTGTATGCAGAAACAAAGTATGGAAGTCCCTGGAGGATAGAGGAATATAAAAATGGACTATAAGGAAGATAAAGGAGATGTACAAGGGAAGCGTGAGCTGTGTGAAAGTGGGAGGAGAGAGATCGGACTGGTTGGAACAGAGAAACGGCCTGAAACAAGGAAGTGCACTGTCACCGTTACTTTTCATTGTGGTGATGGATGACATAATGACCCGAGTGGCACAAGTAATTGGGGAAGGAAAGATGAAAGCAATGGTGCTTGCAGATGATTTGATGATTTGGGGAAACAAGGAGGAGGAGGTACAGGAACAGTTGGACGTGTGGGAAGGAATAATACAAGGTTATGGGATGAAATTTAGCATAAATAAGAGTGAGATGGTGATCACACAAGGAAGAAGGAAAGAACCACAACGGAAATAACAATTGGTGGGGAACAGCCGAAGGAATTGGAGAGTTTCAAGTATCTGGGAAGCCTGATACAAGAGAATGGAAGAAACGATAGAGAAATAAATGAGCGGGGGAGACAGGCAGAAGCATTCCGGAGGAGTGTGAGAAGCATGTTATGGAGCAAGAATGTCCCTCAGAACAGCAAAAAGATCATATATCGGACGTACAATGTCCCTAACCTGACGTATGCCTCGGAGACCTGGGTTATGAAAGGAAGGGAGAAGAGCAAAATACAGGCCAGTGAGATGAGGTTCTTGAGAAGCAGTATTGGAGCTACAAAGATGGACAGAATAAGAAATGAGAGGACCGGAGAATTAATGAAGGATGAACCATTACAGACTGGTATAGAGAAATCTAGACTTAGATGGTATGGACATGTAAAACGAATGGAGGAGAAGAGGATACCCAGCAGGATACACGAGACGAAGTGGGAAGGAAAGAGACCAAGAGGGAGACCGAGAGACAGGTGGGTGAAGGGGGAGGAAGAAATCGTGAAGAAGAGAGGAGAAGACTGGACAAGGGTGGAGGCTGAGAGATGGTGGGAAGACAGAAGACGTTGGAGAGACTTGTGTTCCAAACAGACCCGGCCAGTGGCTGGAAACTGTGCAAGATGATGATGACCTAATCACGTTTTCAGTCATGACCAGCAATATATTGCAATGCTGAGAGTGCTATCTTTTGACGCCCTTAAAGTTGCAATAGTGCTAAAAAGTAATCGTACAAAGAATGTAACTTATATAAGAAGCTTCTTCAGTAATTTTGTTTTCCATTGTCCGTCATGTTTTGACGGGTTTCATCTAGTTACATATTTAAAACGCTAAGGTGATTTTTGTTACCGCGAGACTGAGAAAACGTCTTAACCGATTGACTTCGTAATGCATTCTAACGAAAGCTCTTGGGATGTAGATTTGCGGAGTGCCTTTAAAAGGAAAATATATGTTAAGGTATATTTTTAAATTAAAGAAAAAATTTAATATTTGTCGCTCTCACGCTTGCGCACAATGTCTCTATTCCACGTGAGAAATGGAAAATCCCGCCGCGTCTTACTGAGATCTTTGTTTATGAGAATAAAAAGGGGGAAATATTGTTCTGGCTCTATAGCTCAAACGTTTAGAGGGAGTATATAAAACTTTCTTCGGCTTTTCCCAATTAATTGGGGTCGCCGGAGCCAACCAGGCTCATTTGGTTTTGGCTGGGGATTTTAGGCCGGATGCCCTTCCTGACGCCACGTGATTTTTCAGGTGAAAATTCCACCCTGCTGTCACCGGGTGAAAGACAAGCAGCTAAGCCACCGCGCAATCACGCTCCCCTTTAGAGGAAGTATATGTGGAGGCAAATCACTTAATGGGCAGTGAGCTATAATCCTTCGACTTGATTTAACACCTTCCGATAAAACACTTCAATTTTCCAATACCGACAGCAGTGGCTCAGCTCGCTAAAGCGCAGCGTTAGGTCATGGGACCAAGCTCTCTGCTGACTCGGTAGACGCGTGGGTTCGAGCCCCACCGTCGGCCGTCCATGAAATGGTTTTCCGTGGTTTCCCATTTTCAACACCAGGAAAATGTTAAGACGGGGCCTTCTGATAGCCACGGCCGATTACTTCCACATCCTTGCCCATTCGTCTTCATCCATTCCATCTCTCATCCCGACGCGCAGATCGCCCACGGGCGTCGCATAGAAAGACCTGCACTCGGCCTCAAAAGGGGGCCACACGACTAAAAAAATTCCAATTTCCGATTCGCTTGGCGTACTTTATCACAATCAATAAAGCTCAAGGGGAAACTCTGGATCATGTAGATCTCTATTTGCCTCATCAAGGTTTCAGTCATGGCCAGTTATATGTTGCGAAGTCGATCTTTTGACGCCCTTAAAGTTGAAACAGCGTCAAAAAGTAATCGTTCAAAAAATGCATACTGAGACCGTTTAGTTGATGTCAACAACCACGATGACTCAACTAACGACACATAAATCGAATAAAAAGAAAAGTACCGTGAGGATCAGGTGACCTTCCAAAAAGGCTAAAGCGGCACGAGAGTCCGTAGTCCACAGGGATCGTGGTACATGGTGACGATGGTCATAGACCGCCTAAGGAAAGGTTCACCTTAAAACAAGACTGAGAAAATAAACATCCAGACTCATGTAAAACACCGTGAAAATTTATTAAAATTCACAAGCCCCTAGCCTATTTCGGAGGGTTATAATCGGCTAGTCCGCAAATTAATAAATAAACAAAGATAAAGAACAGGTCCCCCTACCTGAGAAGTTACTGAAAACCCTCGCGAAAGATCTAACTCACAATGATAAAGCAACAACAGCAACGCTAGGAATATGGCACGACGCAAGTCCCTAGTTCAAGTTACAAGACCAAGCTAATATCTGAATTTACATTTAACAGTGTAGCAAAACAAATCTAGGTTAGGATGGTACCATTTCGACATTTAAATTTAACATTAATTCAACTAGCTAAGTCCTATCAATTAACAAAATTTACGGCGATGACGTCCGTAAAAGAAAACAATTACATCCAAAAGCTAAGTGTACAGCCATGAAAAACAAACAATTTAATTATGCTTAATAACTATGTGCTAACAGCACACAATAAAGTAACATGTAGGGTTTAATACACTTGACATCATAAATTAATAACTAAATAGACACAGTAGTTTTATTAAAAATTCCTGCCTACACCTTGGTTTACTCTTTGTAAACCATAGTCATCTAATGTGTATAGTTACGGTGACGAATGCGCAGTTGAGACCACGTCTGACATCGCATGGCCTGAGCTCCACAAGCTACGAACTCTAGGTTCGCACATGCTTCAGGTCGCTACAAAAATGTCAACTGTCCTAGTCATTTCCTCACAAGGAAATTATCTTCAACTGCACGGCTATGTCAACAGTTCCAGAATGCAAAGAACAAAGTTAGATAGAAAGAATCGTTAGTTAGGCTTGTTTTACAACAATTACGCATTTTATTATTAGAATGTCGGTTTATAGGTTTATCGTAGGTTTATGGCGAATAACATTGACAATAGCCTGGGCACGGAGTGTCTCCAACTGAGATCATTCTCCACCAAAAAGCCTCGACTCAACAGTCGGAATATAATCAACGAGTATAACAACTCGGACACACAATAACACGGGTTACCAGCGGCGCTAAGCTCATGTTCAATAACTCTGGGATAGGCCTGTACAACAGTCACCTTCCAACGGGATCATCCCCGGACAAAGCATACAATAACATCCTGCTATAACAGGGTAGACTTCACCATCCTATAGAAAACCTTACATAACTGTACCTGTCATACGACAATACACGCAACAGAGCGCTAAACTAACAAAAACCGATCCATAAAACAAGTGATCAAATACAAGAGTGGAAACTGGTTTCCATAAGCAAAAATAGCAATGAAAGGAAAAGCGAATACAAATTGTACTCTGTCCTCGTCTATAGTAGTTTTGTCTCACAATGAAGCAGGCGTGCTCTAGGTCACTGGGTTACATAACCAGTTTATTCAAGGCCGGCGATTTAATCAATACAAAACCTGCACTTGGCCGGTTCATAAAAAAACTTACCATATGTTACGGATCTCTACAGAGTCCGTGTATCAAATGCACGCTATAAATCTGAGTATAGTAATACACTTCCGTCTTTCTACCAAAGACGTCTAAATGAAAGTAAACTTACAATAACTGAAGCTCTTTGCTTTAAAAATGCAACTCAGTAGTTGCTAGAACATCAAATAAAAACGTGTCTCACACGACACAAGAAAAATATGATAAATGTGGCACAGATTCACACACTAGATCTGCTTAATGATACGTTGGGAACCGCGTTCGATGCTAGGCAACGAAACATTCCTTCTAGTTGTTAGGTTCAAACATGACCAAGAATAGCTTCTGAGCTTATTCAAAATGAAATATAATGCAATTACAAACTGGTAGTTACTGTCGACTACCTAAATGATACGACCGTTCTAACGACAGTCAGGGGTGTAACAAAGGATGGCTGCGAAGAATGCAGTCAATTAATAACCAAGGCATCTGATTGCCATAACTACAGTCAGCAAAGACTTGAAAATTACCCCAAGTAGGGTTGAACAAAATAGCCTCAAAATGACTACGATCAGGTTCAGCAAAAGGTAGGCATTGACGTTCCACGACGTTCACCAAGCTGCACCAGGGCTGACCAAAATGTCTGACCCCAAGGTGTCTCACTCTAAACTGAAATAAATGACATCTAACTAATCTAGTTACATCCCTACCTAGAAAAATGGCTGACACTGAGTGTGGTTGTTTCACAAACTACATTATAACTACTACACCACCAGAAACTAGAACAAAGAAGGGGTGTGACAAAAACTCACGAAATGGAGAAGCTCTCACTCAGCTCTCTATTCCACAACAAGGGTTGTACATAAACCTCTCTGGCTCTCTGGATCGGTATCCTCCTCATCAGGATTCCCATCTGGACTCCCCCAAAGACCAGGGTTCGATTTGTCCCTGTCGACATCTTCGTGGATATGCCTGGAAATGGCATTTTGGCTCCTTCCCTCTCGTTCATCGTTCTGGAAGTTCCACCATCATGCGGGTCCCTGTAGAAACGTCACCCCCCCATACTGGGATGGTATTAGCCCATGTTGACTGCTTCAACCATGGTGAATAAAAGTCCAATCACGTGGGTAGCGAAATAAGTTGCGTGATTATTCATCCTCTCACTTCCAAAATTATAATGTCCGTCGTGACTATTATAGGCTTCAATTATAAAATACGACACAGCCTTAATCTTGCAGATGTGGATTAGCATGTGAGCTAATACTATTTTATAATGCTGCACGTGCTAGTGACGTTACTTTTGTATCACGCAGCATCCGTGAATTATACGACGTTTTCAAAGATGAAATTTCCACTTTGGCAATTTAAATATCTCATACTATTATAATCACACTTATTCAGGATAATTGTAACACTATTACCTGTATATTTCCACTAGGCATCTGCCCTCCACATACGCGTGGGTAATATGTGATGTCACAGCAATGTTGTGCAATACACTATACTTGCCAATAATTATTTCCCAAGCTTCTTATTTAATTCACTGGACTTCATCGACAGTGAATATTAGTATTTGCTTGCTCGATGGCACCTTATAATCACTTTTAACGCTAAACAGCGGATATTCTTCTACGTCTCGTAGGACAAATGTAATTCCACGCCTACACAAGGCGGATTCTCAAGACGCAGTGCTCCGGTACTGGGTGTCTCTAGAAAGTAGGTCGTCAAAACGAAAACGTTGAGCGACTACTTACGTTCCTTTTTGCGTATCTGCAAGGGTATTACCTTACCTAAAGTAAAAATAAACATTCTCCAAAATGTTTTAATAATGCAGCATGACGAAATGGAATATTCTGAGTCTCGTAGGAAAGATAAAAATAATTAATAAGACCTCAGATAATAATTAGCAGTTTACACCAAAGTCAAAAGTGCGATCCACCGCTTCTTCAAAGTATCGCGTGATCTCTCAGCTTCACGTGGCTTCCTGGGTGTGTTCAAAAGTACAACATCCCCTCATAAATGCTCTGTCATAAAAAAAATATCACATGAACCATAGCTCAGCGGGTTCATCTGCCTCTCTGTCGTTTCAAATAAAATGTTGGGATAACATTTTTATTTGCTTTGAAATTCATTCAAGAGTGATATTTTTTTAGATTGGCTGCATTAAAGGTTCCAATGCGTTCTCCTGTCCTAATGTCTTCTATCACATAACTTCCATTGTTTAAAGGCTGTCGGATACGACTAGGGCCATAATACAAGGATAGAAATTTCCCATATATGCGGTCTATAGGACTAGAAATTCCGGGTCTCCTTATAAGGATAAGGTCTCCTTCTACTAGTGGTTCTCTAAACCTCTGGCGTCTAGTTCTTCTCAAGCGCTTGGCAGCTTGTCTGTCCATAGTGTCTCTCGCAGCTAAAAGTCTGCTGGCATGTGATGGTTGTAAACAAGGTGGATTTACAATCACACGATCCCATATTCTCAGCGGCATCTGGTTCAAATGCAAGACCATAGGTATTTGACCAGTGCTTTCATGTACTGTTGAATTAATACATTTTGCCATAATAACAAGGACTTCAGTCCATCGCCAGTGTTCTTCTTGACAATATAATCGACAGAATTTTGCGATAATAGACATCACGCATTCTGCTGGGTTGCTCTCTGGATGTCGAATAGATGATAAAACATGACCTATTTCAAGCTCATTCATGGCATTGGCAAATTCTGCTGAGGTGTACTGTGATCCGTGATCAGTCAACAAGAATTGTGGCTTTCCTGCCTCCGGTATCACTTGACGTCTAATCCTCTGAATAATCTGATGTGCAGTAGCTTTTTGAATTGGATGAAGCATCGTTTATTTCGTGAATACATCCACCGTTACAACGATGTATCGATTCCCACGACGAGTCTTAGGTATTGGGCCATACAGGTCCTGTGCATACAACTCTCTAGGTTGAGTTGGTAGTATTGGTCTAGGTTGTTCCTTCAGCAAGTGTGACGTGTATTTGTTCCGCTGGCATGCGTCGCAAGCACGTAAACACTGTCTAACGGTGGCTCCTAACCCTTTCCATGTGAAAGACTCCTTGATAGTTGCAATGGTTTTGTCTGTTCCACCATGTCCAATGGATAAATGTACCATAAGAATAACAGATTCTTGGTATCTCCTAGGGATAACTGCACGCAGTTGAGTGTGGTCCTCGTCTACAAACTTGTATAAGACACGATGATAAATCAAATAATCATCTGCAACAGCAGCAATCCTTGCATAATGATCATCCTGTGGATCCATTCTTCGTTCTAGGAAACGGATAATATGTCTGAGTTCCTCCTCACGTCGCTGTCCTTCAGGTAAATGACGAAATCGGCGAAGGTGTTCCTCGCATTCTCCCTCGATGTCTATGGCATTAACAGTAGCTTCAGGATTCCGGCTGAGGATGTCGGCCAACACATTCTCTCTGCCTGGTCGATAAACTATTTCCAAATCGAACTGTTGGAGAAACAGCGTCCAACGTGTGATCCTGTCGCTTGCCAGTCTTGTTCTCAAGATGAAGGTCAACGCATGATGATCGGTCCTCACAATAATCCTCTGACCTAACAGAAGTTTCTGCCAGTATTCAAGTGCGTAAACAATTGCAAGTGCTTCTATCTCGGTCGTGAAGTAGTGAGATTCATGTGGTCTTAAACGTCGGCTTAAGAAAGCGATGTAATGACGTTTCTTCTCATCATCTTCTTGCAGTAAAATGGCTCCTATACCAATGGCAGATGCATCAGTTTCTAGAATAAAGTTCCGAGAGTAATCTGGATATTCTAACTGAATTGAGTCCACAAGCATCTGTTTAGCTCTCCTGAAAGCTATCTCGCATTCATCATTCCAGTTCCACCTGCAGTTCTTTTTCAATAATCCTTGCAGTGGTGCAACAGTTTCGGAATACTTCTCACAATGACCAGCAAAGAATTGGAGAATTCCTAAGAATTGTCTCACGTGTTTCACACGGGTTGGTGTTGGAAATGCAGCAACAGTTCTAATCTTTGCTGGATTCGGTCTATATCCTTCTCCATTGATTATGTGTCCTACGAATTTCACTTCTTCCTGAAAAAATCGACACTTGTCAAACTTGACCTTAAAATTTGCCTGTCGGAGATTCTCAAAAACAAGGCGCAATGTCTTTAAATGCTCTTCTTCTGTTCCCGAAGCTATGATTATGTCATCTACATAACATATTACTTTCTGCTTCACTTCATGAGTCAGCTTGGCATCAAGTGCTCTGATTAATGCGGCTCCGGCATTTTTCAATCCAAATGGTAGTTTTTGGAATACATAAGTAGTCTGATCAAACATGAATCCAGTATATTTCTGAGTATGCTCAGATAATCTGATATGGTAATAAGACTGAACCAAGTCTAATGATGAAAATATCCTTTTTCCTTTGAACTTCCTGAGAATGTCCCTAATCTTGGGCGGTCTGTCGTGCTCAGGAGCTAGGCGTTCATTCAAGGCTCTGGCATCAAGACAAAGTCTCAAGCTTCCATCTACCTTAACCACAGGTATTATGGGATTCAAGAAAAGAGTCGGTGATTTCTTGATTGTACATGCTGCTTCCATCTCATGGATCTTCTTAGCAGCTTCTTCGAGATGTTTCTCGGCAATCGGATAGATCCTTTTCTGGAATGGGGAATCGTCCAGTAATACAAGATCATACTCGTAGTCTAATATCTCACCAGGTGTGGTGTCGAATATATCTCTGTATTCGTTCAGTATTGCGTCAAGATCCTCATGTGTGGGTGCTGATAACGATTCTGCCTCTTCGTCGGCATCTAGTGTCGCCTCAATTTCCTTGCCCTTTAATGCTTCGACTACGTCTACTTCGGATAGGAATTCCGGTTCTTCTTCAATTAGGCTCATCTGAATGGGTTCGTTCGGCTTAAACTCTACCGTATTCCGTCCCATGTCAATGATTCCATCATATTTTCTAATGAAGTCTGCGCCTAAAATGGCATCATGATGCAGGCCCTTCATTACGAGAAATTCGTGCAAGTACACGTGGCTCGAAATCTTCACAGTACACAAAATCTGGATTTTGCACGTTACAACGCGGTCAGGTATGACACCTCTGACTCTTATAGCTGAAATGGGCAACTCCGTCACCTCAGAGTTTGCTCTAAGTCTGGCATGGCAATCGGCGGAAATTACACTAATCATCGCTCCAGTATCGATGAGTATGACTACACTGACTTCATTCAAGGTGGCTACAATCTTGGGTAGACGTGTTAATTCATAATTGTGGTTCGTCGTTCGTCGTTCGTCCAACAAGTCTTCTTGGATTGGCTCCCAGAGTAATATAGAGGCAGTTACTCGGTGCTCAACCAAACAAGAATCTATTGATTTTTCGGAGTTTTTTTTTCTGTCATGGCGAGAAGTACTGGGCTGGTTCTGCTCCGTTTCCTGCGCCGAATGTCTATTTTCCCTCGAAGTAGGGTTCCGTTCTCCCTCTTCTTGGATCTGCAATTCTCTCAATTGTTGGAGGTACTCACGGCTCTCCCGCGCTCTTCCTTTCCAATCCCTGTCTGGCTGGTATCTAGGGTCTCGATTTCTGTCGTAACCCCCACTATATCGATAGTCTCTACGGATACGTCCGTGTTGCTGATTTCTTCCTTCATTCCCTCGGCGGTTGTTTTCATGACGTCGGTTGTCGTCCGTCCTTCGGTCGAATCGCCGGTCCCAATGACTTCGCCGGTCATCATGTTGATTTCGAGTATACGGAGTGTTGTTCCATTCTCTCCTGTTATAACTGTAATTGTTATCACATCGCCCAGAATCCTCTGTGGTTTGTGTTTGTTGTGGCGTCTGGCTCACTTTATCAACAGTCGTCAGATTCATATGTCTATCCTCGCGTCTATCAGCCTTCTGCTGACGGTGTGTAGGAAACTGTTCTGTGTTAGCGTCCAACCTTCGCAGTATCTGGTCACACTGCTGGAAAGTGGATGCCCCTGCAGCGATTAACACACGTTGTACATCCGCAGGGTACTGCCAAACAATTGTGTTCACCAAATCTTGTTCGGACAATGGAGGCTGAAGACAACGGAGCTTCGCGAGCTGTATTGCGAAGTAATTCGCATAACGAGTTGGTGTATTGGAACTGTACCTTCGAGTGTACATCTCAGCTCGGATGCTCTGCTGGATGTCGCTCGACCAATATGTTCTTAATAACGCTTCCTTAAAGTCTTGGTAGCCTGTGAATGAGTATCGGAATGCTCTGAACCAGGTACCGGCTTGTCCCTCAAGCAGTCGCTCTATAACTCTTAGTTCCCTCTCTGGAGTTACCATAGTATCACGTAAGTAGCTTTCGACATTTGCTAGGAATTCCACTGGAGTAACACCGCTCCCAGTTCCCGAGAAGCGAGCTGGTTGCTCCTCTCTTGAACGAATTATGGTGACATTTCCCTGCGTATTCGCGGGTCTGAAAGTATTTTGCATGTAACTCTGCGTAGGAGTGTTAGTCTCATGACTAATTCGATTAGATGCTGGTTGAAACGGGTGAGCGTCAAAGTTCAAGGTCTGACCTTGCGCTAAATTAGTGAATTGTGGCGGTTGCGGTTCCATAGGCGCGCTGGGTTGGAAATGGGTAGGCATCATTCCTCCTGATTGAGATATAGGCGTTTCCTGAGATTCTCCCATCTGTGGGTGTACGTGTCTCTCTCTTGGAGTCGTCTCGAGTCTGTCCAGGCGTCTTTCTATTACTTCAAGACCTGGGATGGTTCTGGCTGCGACTTTGTTGCCTAAGTCGTTCAATTGCAGCTCGATCCTGTCAACCTTTCCCTTGAGGTTTGTGTCTACCTCGCGTATGGCCGTCCTAAGGTTATAACTGAGGTCTAACCTCTCGGTCACCGCGACTTCCTCAAATCTCTTTTGTAAGGAATCGATATCTCCTTCAACTCTGGACATATTTTCTTGGATTTTACCCACATCGTCTCTAACCTCGGCTACCTTAGCCTTGACGGTAGCTTCGTGTTCGTTGAGGTCACCTCTCAATAACATGAGGTCAATTTTGTGTTCCTCATGATGAACATCAACTGTCTCACGTAGACTGGCTACGGTTTCCGTCAATTCAGAAATGTTTCTCCTGTTGGTGTTAAGTTCCTCTTTAATCTCCATCATGCCATCAACGATAGTCTTCACGTTGTTATTAACGGCATTGGCAGCTCCTCTCATCAAGATTAAACCAACGTTCATGGTTGCCATGTCCTTCTTCACATTTCCGATAAATCCCTCGACGTGATCTAGTCGAGTCCCGAATTCTTCCCTGGTATGTTCCAGATCTGCTCTCATGTCTTTCTGGACTTTATTCAAGGTTGTCTGAATTTGAGCTGTGTGCTCCTCCAATCGGTTTTGCACCTCCTCCCTAGCTCTATTCATCTGGTCGGTTAAGCAATCTACGCGCTGGTTAGCCTCCTGATGGTGTCGTATGACATCAACCCTAACAGCTGCTAAACCTGTCGTCAGATCATTTCTCGCTTCGATCCTATATGTGTCCATGTCTGCCCTGACTTGAGTTAAATCAGCCCTAACATTATTTACAGAGTGAGTGTTAATCTCTAAGTCCTGTCTTACATTGTTCATAGACTGAGTGTTAATCTCTAAGTCCTGTCTTACATTGTTGACTTCCTGTCTAACCTGGTCCACATGACCACTAACATTGTTGACTTCCTGTCTAACCTGGTCCACATGACCACTTACAGTATTTACAGCCTGAGTATTCTGACCTAAGTCAGCAGTAATCTGTTGAAGATTGGCATTCACACCTGCCATCATCTCTCCAAACACACGACGAATAGTTTCCTCATCCATAGATAAGAAATATATGAGAAAGTGAGGGATCAATTTCTACTGGAACTTACAGCTATGATTAGTTACTTGGTGGTATAAAGCTTGCTTCATTTATATAAATATCACGAGTACAGCTGGAGTATGCAAACTAAGTGCTTCTACATTTACAAAGACAACGGTGAGCAAAGCAAAGTATTACATTTACTTAGGATGAGGCATCATCAAAGAAAATCCTATCCTTCATTTATTCAACACTAAAGCCTCACCCCATGGACTTCTATCAAACATGAATGCCATGCGGTCAATTGATCTGCAGTACGACTTTCTAAGTTCGTCCCAGTCCTGTCAATTTACCATTAATCAACATTAAGATCCTCAAAAAAAAGATAACATGGTACTGAGGGTCACCACGTTAACGTCGGCACATGAGTTGGGCGCCATTTTATGAGACCGTTTAGTTGATGTCAACAACCACGATGACTCAACTAACGACACATAAATCGAATAAAAAGAAAAGTACCGTGAGGATCAGGTGACCTTCCAAAAAGGCTAAAGCGGCACGAGAGTCCGTAGTCCACAGGGATCGTGGTACATGGTGACGATGGTCATAGACCGCCTAAGGAAAGGTTCACCTTAAAACAAGACTGAGAAAATAAACATCCAGACTCATGTAAAACACCGTGAAAATTTATTAAAATTCACAAGCCCCTAGCCTATTTCGGAGGGTTATAATCGGCTAGTCCGCAAATTAATAAATAAACAAAGATAAAGAACAGGTCCCCCTACCTGAGAAGTTACTGAAAACCCTCGCGAAAGATCTAACTCACAATGATAAAGCAACAACAGCAACGCTAGGAATATGGCACGACGCAAGTCCCTAGTTCAAGTTACAAGACCAAGCTAATATCTGAATTTACATTTAACAGTGTAGCAAAACAAATCTAGGTTAGGATGGTACCATTTCGACATTTAAATTTAACATTAATTCAACTAGCTAAGTCCTATCAATTAACAAAATTTACGGCGATGACGTCCGTAAAAGAAAACAATTACATCCAAAAGCTAAGTGTACAGCCATGAAAAACAAACAATTTAATTATGCTTAATAACTATGTGCTAACAGCACACAATAAAGTAACATGTAGGGTTTAATACACTTGACATCATAAATTAATAACTAAATAGACACAGTAGTTTTATTAAAAATTCCTGCCTACACCTTGGTTTACTCTTTGTAAACCATAGTCATCTAATGTGTATAGTTACGGTGACGAATGCGCAGTTGAGACCACGTCTGACATCGCATGGCCTGAGCTCCACAAGCTACGAACTCTAGGTTCGCACATGCTTCAGGTCGCTACAAAAATGTCAACTGTCCTAGTCATTTCCTCACAAGGAAATTATCTTCAACTGCACGGCTATGTCAACAGTTCCAGAATGCAAAGAACAAAGTTAGATAGAAAGAATCGTTAGTTAGGCTTGTTTTACAACAATTACGCATTTTATTATTAGAATGTCGGTTTATAGGTTTATCGTAGGTTTATGGCGAATAACATTGACAATAGCCTGGGCACGGAGTGTCTCCAACTGAGATCATTCTCCACCAAAAAGCCTCGACTCAACAGTCGGAATATAATCAACGAGTATAACAACTCGGACACACAATAACACGGGTTACCAGCGGCGCTAAGCTCGCGTTCAATAACTCTGGGATAGGCCTGTACAACAGTCACCTTCCAACGGGATCATCCCCGGACAAAGCATACAATAACATCCTGCTATAACAGGGTAGACTTCACCATCCTATAGAAAACCTTACATAACTGTACCTGTCATACGACAATACACGCAACAGAGCGCTAAACTAACAAAAACCGATCCATAAAACAAGTGATCAAATACAAGAGTGGAAACTGGTTTCCATAAGCAAAAATAGCAATGAAAGGAAAAGCGAATACAAATTGTACTCTGTCCTCGTCTATAGTAGTTTTGTCTCACAATGAAGCAGGCGTGCTCTAGGTCACTGGGTTACATAACCAGTTTATTCAAGGCCGGCGATTTAATCAATACAAAACCTGCACTTGGCCGGTTCATAAAAAAACTTACCATATGTTACGGATCTCTACAGAGTCCGTGTATCAAATGCACGCTATAAATCTGAGTATAGTAATACACTTCCGTCTTTCTACCAAAGACGTCTAAATGAAAGTAAACTTACAATAACTGAAGCTCTTTGCTTTAAAAATGCAACTCAGTAGTTGCTAGAACATCAAATAAAAACGTGTCTCACACGGCACAAGAAAAATATGATAAATGTGGCACAGATTCACACACTAGATCTGCTTAATGATACGTTGGGAACTGCGTTCGATGCTAGGCAACGAAACATTCCTTCTAGTTGTTAGGTTCAAACATGACCAAGAATAGCTTCTGAGCTTATTCAAAATGAAATATAATGCAATTACAAACTGGTAGTTACTGTCGACTACCTAAATGATACGACCGTTCTAACGACAGTCAGGGGTGTAACAAAGGATGGCTGCGAAGAATGCAGTCAATTAATAACCAAGGCATCTGATTGCCATAACTACAGTCAGCAAAGACTTGAAAATTACCCCAAGTAGGGTTGAACAAAATAGCCTCAAAATGACTACGATCAGGTTCAGCAAAAGGTAGGCATTGACGTTCCACGACGTTCACCAAGCTGCACCAGGGCTGACCAAAATGTCTGACCCCAAGGTGTCTCACTCTAAACTGAAATAAATGACATCTAACTGATCTAGTTACATCCCTACCTAGAAAAATGGCTGACACTGAGTGTGGTTGTTTCAAAAACTACATTATAACTACTACACCACCAGAAACTAGAACAAAGAAGGGGTGTGACAAAAACTCACGAAATGGAGAAGCTCTCACTCAGCTCTCTATTCCACAACAAGGGTTGTACATAAACCTCTCTGGCTCTCTGGATCGGTATCCTCCTCATCAGGATTCCCATCTGGACTCCCCCAAAGACCAGGGTTCGATTTGTCCCTGTCGACATCTTCGTGGATATGCCTGGAAATGGCATTTTGGCTCCTTCCCTCTCGTTCATCGTTCTGGAAGTTCCACCATCATGCGGGTCCCTGTAGAAACGTCACCCCCCCATACTGGGATGGTATTAGCCCATGTTGACTGCTTCAACCATGGTGAATAAAAGTCCAATCACGTGGGTAGCGAAATAAGTTGCGTGATTATTCATCCTCTCACTTCCAAAATTATAATGTCCGTCGTGACTATTATAGGCTTCAATTATAAAATACGACACAGCCTTAATCTTGCAGATGTGGATTAGCATGTGAGCTAATACTATTTTATAATGCTGCACGTGCTAGTGACGTTACTTTTGTATCACGCAGCATCCGTGAATTATACGACGTTTTCAAAGATGAAATTTCCACTTTGGCAATTTAAATATCTCATACTATTATAATCACACTTATTCAGGATAATTGTAACACTATTACCTGTATATTTCCACTAGGCATCTGCCCTCCACATACGCGTGGGTAATATGTGATGTCACAGCAATGTTGTGCAATACACTATACTTGCCAATAATTATTTCCCAAGCTTCTTATTTAATTCACTGGACTTCATCGACAGTGAATATTAGTATTTGCTTGCTCGATGGCACCTTATAATCACTTTTAACGCTAAACAGCGGATATTCTTCTACCTCTCGTAGGACAAATGAAATTCCACGCCTACACAAGGCGGATTCTCAAGACGCAGTGCTCCGGTACTGGGTGTCTCTAGAAAGTAGGTCGTCAAAACGAAAACGTTGAGCGACTACTTACGTTCCTTTTTGCGTATCTGCAAGGGTATTACCTTACCTAAAGTAAAAATAAACATTCTCCAAAATGTTTTAATAATGCAGCATGACGAAATGGAATATTCTGAGTCTCGTAGGAAAGATAAAAATAATTAATAAGACCTCAGATAATAATTAGCAGTTTACACCAAAGTCAAAAGTGCAATCCACCGCTACTTCAAAGTATCGCGTGATCTCTCAGCTTCACGTGGCTTCCTGGGTGTGTTCAAAAGTACAACATCCCCTCATAAATGCTCTGTCATAAAAAAATATCACATGAACCATATCTCAGCGGGTTCATCTGCCTCTCTGTCGTTTCAAATAAAATGTTGGGATAACATTTTTATTTGCTTTGAAATTCATTCAAGAGTGATATTTTTTTAGATTGGCTGCATTAAAGGTTCCAATGCGTTCTCCTGTCCTAATGTCTTCTATCACATAACTTCCATTGTTTAAAGGCTGTCGGATACGACTAGGGCCATAATACAAGGATAGAAATTTCCCATATATGCGGTCTATAGGACTAGAAATTCCGGGTCTCCTTATAAGGATAAGGTCTCCTTCTACTAGTGGTTCTCTAAACCTCTGGCGTCTAGTTCTTCTCAAGCGCTTGGCAGCTTGTCTGTCCATAGTCTCTCTCGCAGCTAAAAGTCTGCTGGCATGTGATGGTTGTAAACAAGGTGGATTTACAATCACACGATCCCATATTCTCAGCGGCATCTGGTTCAAATGCAAGACCATAGGTATTTGACCAGTGCTTTCATGTACTGTTGAATTAATACATTTTGCCATAATAACAAGGACTTCAGTCCATCGCCAGTGTTCTTCTTGACAATATAATCGACAGAATTTTGCGATAATAGACATCACGCATTCTGCTGGGTTGCTCTCTGGATGTCGAATAGATGATAAAACATGACCTATTTCAAGCTCATTCATGGCATTGGCAAATTCTGCTGAGGTGTACTGTGATCCGTGATCAGTCAACAAGAATTGTGGCTTTCCTGCCTCCGGTATCACTTGACGTCTAATCCTCTGAATAATCTGATGTGCAGTAGCTTTTTGAATTGGATGAAGCATCGTTTATTTCGTGAATACATCCACCGTTACAACGATGTATCGATTCCCACGACGAGTCTTAGGTATTGGGCCATACAGGTCCTGTGCATACAACTCTCTAGGTTGAGTTGGTAGTATTGGTCTAGGTTGTTCCTTCAGCAAGTGTGACGTGTATTTGTTCCGCTGGCATGCGTCGCAAGCACGTAAACACTGTCTAACGGTGGCTCCTAACCCTTTCCATGTGAAAGACTCCTTGATAGTTGCAATGGTTTTGTCTGTTCCACCATGTCCAATGGATAAATGTACCATAAGAATAACAGATTCTTGGTATCTCCTAGGGATAACTGCACGCAGTTGAGTGTGGTCCTCGTCTACAAACTTGTATAAGACACGATGATAAATCAAATAATCATCTGCAACAGCAGCAATCCTTGCATAATGATCATCCTGTGGATCCATTCTTCGTTCTAGGAAACGGATAATATGTCTGAGTTCCTCCTCACGTCGCTGTCCTTCAGGTAAATGACGAAATCGGCGAAGGTGTTCCTCGCATTCTCCCTCGATGTCTATGGCATTAACAGTAGCTTCAGGATTCCGGCTGAGGATGTCGGCCAACACATTCTCTCTGCCTGGTCGATAAACTATTTCCAAATCGAACTGTTGGAGAAACAGCGTCCAACGTGTGATCCTGTCGCTTGCCAGTCTTGTTCTCAAGATGAAGGTCAACGCATGATGATCGGTCCTCACAATAATCCTCTGACCTAACAGAAGTTTCTGCCAGTATTCAAGTGCGTAAACAATTGCAAGTGCTTCTATCTCGGTCGTGAAGTAGTGAGATTCATGTGGTCTTAAACGTCGGCTTAAGAAAGCGATGTAATGACGTTTCTTCTCATCATCTTCTTGCAGTAAAATGGCTCCTATACCAATGGCAGATGCATCAGTTTCTAGAATAAAGTTCCGAGAGTAATCTGGATATTCTAACTGAATTGAGTCCACAAGCATCTGTTTAGCTCTCCTGAAAGCTATCTCGCATTCATCATTCCAGTTCCACCTGCAGTTCTTTTTCAATAATCCTTGCAGTGGTGCAACAGTTTCGGAATACTTCTCACAATGACCAGCAAAGAATTGGAGAATTCCTAAGAATTGTCTCACGTGTTTCACACGGGTTGGTGTTGGAAATGCAGCAACAGTTCTAATCTTTGCCGGATTCGGTCTATATCCTTCTCCATTGATTATGTGTCCTACGAATTTCACTTCTTCCTGAAAAAATCGACACTTGTCAAACTTGACCTTAAAATTTGCCTGTCGGAGATTCTCAAAAACAAGGCGCAATGTCTTTAAATGCTCTTCTTCTGTTCCCGAAGCTATGATTATGTCATCTACATAACATATTACTTTCTGCTTCACTTCATGAGTCAGCTTGGCATCAAGTGCTCTGATTAATGCGGCTCCGGCATTTTTCAATCCAAATGGTAGTTTTTGGAATACATAAGTAGTCTGATCAAACAAGAATCCAGTACATTTCTGAGTATGCTCAGATAATCTGATATGGTAATAAGACTGAACCAAGTCTAATGATGAAAATATCCTTTTTCCTTTGAACTTCCTGAGAATGTCCCTAATCTTGGGCGGTCTGTCGTGCTCAGGAGCTAGGCGTTCATTCAAGGCTCTGGCATCAAGACAAAGTCTCAAGCTTCCATCTACCTTAACCACAGGTATTATGGGATTCAAGAAAAGAGTCGGTGATTTCTTGATTGTACATGCTGCTTCCATCTCATGGATCTTCTTAGCAGCTTCTTCGAGATGTTTCTCGGCAATCGGATAGATCCTTTTCTGGAATGGGGAATCGTCCAGTAATACAAGATCATACTCGTAGTCTAATATCTCACCAGGTGTGGTGTCGAATATATCTCTGTATTCGTTCAGTATTGCGTCAAGATCCTCATGTGTGGGTGCTGATAACGATTCTGCCTCTTCGTCGGCATCTAGTGTCGCCTCAATTTCCTTGCCCTTTAATGCTTCGACTACGTCTACTTCGGATAGGAATTCCGGTTCTTCTTCAATTAGGCTCATCTGAATGGGTTCGTTCGGCTTAAACTCTACCGTATTCCGTCCCATGTCAATGATTCCATCATATTTTCTAATGAAGTCTGCGCCTAAAATGGCATCATGATGCAGGCCCTTCATTACGAGAAATTCGTGCAAGTACACGTGGCTCGAAATCTTCACAGTACACAAAATCTGGATTTTGCACGTTACAACGCGGTCAGGTATGACACCTCTGACTCTTATAGCTGAAATGGGCAACTCCGTCACCTCAGAGTTTGCTCTAAGTCTGGCATGGCAATCGGCGGAAATTACACTAATCATCGCTCCAGTATCGATGAGTATGACTACACTGACTTCATTCAAGGTGGCTACAATCTTGGGTAGACGTGTTAATTCATAATTGTGGTTCGTCGTTCGTCGTTCGTCCAACAAGTCTTCTTGGATTGGCTCCCAGAGTAATATAGAGGCAGTTACTCGGTGCTCAACCAAACAAGAATCTATTGATTTTTCGGAGTTTTTTTTTCTGTCATGGCGAGAAGTACTGGGCTGGTTCTGCTCCGTTTCCTGCGCCGAATGTCTATTTTCCCTCGAAGTAGGGTTCCGTTCTCCCTCTTCTTGGATCTGCAATTCTCTCAATTGTTGGAGGTACTCACGGCTCTCCCGCGCTCTTCCTTTCCAATCCCTGTCTGGCTGGTATCTAGGGTCTCGATTTCTGTCGTAACCCCCACTATATCGATAGTCTCTACGGATACGTCCGTGTTGCTGATTTCTTCCTTCATTCCCTCGGCGGTTGTTTTCATGACGTCGGTTGTCGTCCGTCCTTCGGTCGAATCGCCGGTCCCAATGACTTCGCCGGTCATCATGTTGATTTCGAGTATACGGAGTGTTGTTCCATTCTCTCCTGTTATAACTGTAATTGTTATCACATCGCCCAGAATCCTCTGTGGTTTGTGTTTGTTGTGGCGTCTGGCTCACTTTATCAACAGTCGTCAGATTCATATGTCTATCCTCGCGTCTATCAGCCTTCTGCTGACGGTGTGTAGGAAACTGTTCTGTGTTAGCGTCCAACCTTCGCAGTATCTGGTCACACTGCTGGAAAGTGGATGCCCCTGCAGCGATTAACACACGTTGTACATCCGCAGGGTACTGCCAAACAATTGTGTTCACCAAATCTTGTTCGGACAATGGAGGCTGAAGACAACGGAGCTTCGCGAGCTGTATTGCGAAGTAATTCGCATAACGAGTTGGTGTATTGGAACTGTACCTTCGAGTGTACATCTCAGCTCGGATGCTCTGCTGGATGTCGCTCGACCAATATGTTCTTAATAACGCTTCCTTAAAGTCTTGGTAGCCTGTGAATGAGTATCGGAATGCTCTGAACCAGGTACCGGCTTGTCCCTCAAGCAGTCGCTCTATAACTCTTAGTTCCCTCTCTGGAGTTACCATAGTATCACGTAAGTAGCTTTCGACATTTGCTAGGAATTCCACTGGAGTAACACCGCTCCCAGTTCCCGAGAAGCGAGCTGGTTGCTCCTCTCTTGAACGAATTATGGTGACATTTCCCTGCGTATTCGCGGGTCTGAAAGTATTTTGCATGTAACTCTGCGTAGGAGTGTTAGTCTCATGACTAATTCGATTAGATGCTGGTTGAAACGGGTGAGCGTCAAAGTTCAAGGTCTGACCTTGCGCTAAATTAGTGAATTGTGGCGGTTGCGGTTCCATAGGCGCGCTGGGTTGGAAATGGGTAGGCATCATTCCTCCTGATTGAGATATAGGCGTTTCCTGAGATTCTCCCATCTGTGGGTGTACGTGTCTCTCTCTTGGAGTCGTCTCGAGTCTGTCCAGGCGTCTTTCTATTACTTCAAGACCTGGGATGGTTCTGGCTGCGACTTTGTTGCCTAAGTCGTTCAATTGCAGCTCGATCCTGTCAACCTTTCCCTTGAGGTTTGTGTCTACCTCGCGTATGGCCGTCCTAAGGTTATAACTGAGGTCTAACCTCTCGGTCACCGCGACTTCCTCAAATCTCTTTTGTAAGGAATCGATATCTCCTTCAACTCTGGACATATTTTCTTGGATTTTACCCACATCGTCTCTAACCTCGGCTACCTTAGCCTTGACGGTAGCTTCGTGTTCGTTGAGGTCACCTCTCAATAACATGAGGTCAATTTTGTGTTCCTCATGATGAACATCAACTGTCTCACGTAGACTGGCTACGGTTTCCGTCAATTCAGAAATGTTTCTCCTGTTGGTGTTAAGTTCCTCTTTAATCTCCATCATGCCATCAACGATAGTCTTCACGTTGTTATTAACGGCATTGGCAGCTCCTCTCATCAAGATTAAACCAACGTTCATGGTTGCCATGTCCTTCTTCACATTTCCGATAAATCCCTCGACGTGATCTAGTCGAGTCCCGAATTCTTCCCTGGTATGTTCCAGATCTGCTCTCATGTCTTTCTGGACTTTATTCAAGGTTGTCTGAATTTGAGCTGTGTGCTCCTCCAATCGGTTTTGCACCTCCTCCCTAGCTCTATTCATCTGGTCGGTTAAGCAATCTACGCGCTGGTTAGCCTCCTGATGGTGTCGTATGACATCAACCCTAACAGCTGCTAAACCTGTCGTCAGATCATTTCTCGCTTTGATCCTATATGTGTCCATGTCTGCCCTGACTTGAGTTAAATCAGCCCTAACATTATTTACAGAGTGAGTGTTAATCTCTAAGTCCTGTCTTACATTGTTCATAGACTGAGTGTTAATCTCTAAGTCCTGTCTTACATTGTTGACTTCCTGTCTAACCTGGTCCACATGACCACTAACATTGTTGACTTCCTGTCTAACCTGGTCCACATGACCACTTACAGTATTTACAGCCTGAGTATTCTGACCTAAGTCAGCAGTAATCTGTTGAAGATTGGCATTCACACCTGCCATCATCTCTCCAAACACACGACGAATAGTTTCCCCATCCATAGATAAGAAATATATGAGAAAGTGAGGGATCAATTTCTACTGGAACTTACAGCTATGATTAGTTACTTGGTGGTATAAAGCTTGCTTCATTTATATAAATATCACGAGTACAGCTGGAGTATGCAAACTAAGTGCTTCTACATTTACAAAGACAACGGTGAGCAAAGCAAAGTATTACATTTACTTAGGATGAGGCATCATCAAAGAAAATCCTATCCTTCATTTATTCAACACTAAAGCCTCACCCCATGGACTTCTATCAAACATGAATGCCATGCGGTCAATTGATCTGCAGTACGACTTTCTAAGTTCGTCCCAGTCCTGTCAATTTACCATTAATCAACATTAAGATCCTCAAAAAAAAGATAACATGGTACTGAGGGTCACCACGTTAACGTCGGCACATGAGTTGGGCGCCATTTTATGAGACCGTTTAGTTGATGTCAACAACCACGATGACTCAACTAACGACACATAAATCGAATAAAAAGAAAAGTACCGTGAGGATCAGGTGACCTTCCAAAAAGGCTAAAGCGGCACGAGAGTCCGTAGTCCACAGGGATCGTGGTACATGGTGACGATGGTCATAGACCGCCTAAGGAAAGGTTCACCTTAAAACAAGACTGAGAAAATAAACATCCAGACTCATGTAAAACACCGTGAAAATTTATTAAAATTCACAAGCCCCTAGCCTATTTCGGAGGGTTATAATCGGCTAGTCCGCAAATTAATAAATAAACAAAGATAAAGAACAGGTCCCCCTACCTGAGAAGTTACTGAAAACCCTCGCGAAAGATCTAACTCACAATGATAAAGCAACAACAGCAACGCTAGGAATATGGCACGACGCAAGTCCCTAGTTCAAGTTACAAGACCAAGCTAATATCTGAATTTACATTTAACAGTGTAGCAAAACAAATCTAGGTTAGGATGGTACCATTTCGACATTTAAATTTAACATTAATTCAACTAGCTAAGTCCTATCAATTAACAAAATTTACGGCGATGACGTCCGTAAAAGAAAACAATTACATCCAAAAGCTAAGTGTACAGCCATGAAAAACAAACAATTTAATTATGCTTAATAACTATGTGCTAACAGCACACAATAAAGTAACATGTAGGGTTTAATACACTTGACATCATAAATTAATAACTAAATAGACACAGTAGTTTTATTAAAAATTCCTGCCTACACCTTGGTTTACTCTTTGTAAACCATAGTCATCTAATGTGTATAGTTACGGTGACGAATGCGCAGTTGAGACCACGTCTGACATCGCATGGCCTGAGCTCCACAAGCTACGAACTCTAGGTTCGCACATGCTTCAGGTCGCTACAAAAATGTCAACTGTCCTAGTCATTTCCTCACAAGGAAATTATCTTCAACTGCACGGCTATGTCAACAGTTCCAGAATGCAAAGAACAAAGTTAGATAGAAAGAATCGTTAGTTAGGCTTGTTTTACAACAATTACGCATTTTATTATTAGAATGTCGATTTATAGGTTTATCGTAGGTTTATGGCGAATAACATTGACAATAGCCTGGGCACGGAGTGTCTCCAACTGAGATCATTCTCCACCAAAAAGCCTCGACTCAACAGTCGGAATATAATCAACGAGTATAACAACTCGGACACACAATAACACGGGTTACCAGCGGCGCTAAGCTCGCGTTCAATAACTCTGGGATAGGCCTGTACAACAGTCACCTTCCAACGGGATCATCCCCGGACAAAGCATACAATAACATCCTGCTATAACAGGGTAGACTTCACCATCCTATAGAAAACCTTACATAACTGTACCTGTCATACGACAATACACGCAACAGAGCGCTAAACTAACAAAAACCGATCCATAAAACAAGTGATCAAATACAAGAGTGGAAACTGGTTTCCATAAGCAAAAATAGCAATGAAAGGAAAAGCGAATACAAATTGTACTCTGTCCTCGTCTATAGTAGTTTTGTCTCACAATGAAGCAGGCGTGCTCTAGGTCACTGGGTTACATAACCAGTTTATTCAAGGCCGGCGATTTAATCAATACAAAACCTGCACTTGGCCGGTTCATAAAAAAACTTACCATATGTTATGGATCTCTACAGAGTCCGTGTATCAAATGCACGCTATAAATCTGAGTATAGTAATACACTTCCGTCTTTCTACCAAAGACGTCTAAATGAAAGTAAACTTACAATAACTGAAGCTCTTTGCTTTAAAAATGCAACTCAGTAGTTGCTAGAACATCAAATAAAAACGTGTCTCACACGGCACAAGAAAAATATGATAAATGTGGCACAGATTCACACACTAGATCTGCTTAATGATACGTTGGGAACCGCGTTCGATGCTAGGCAACGAAACATTCCTTCTAGTTGTTAGGTTCAAACATGACCAAGAATAGCTTCTGAGCTTATTCAAAATGAAATATAATGCAATTACAAACTGGTAGTTACTGTCGACTACCTAAATGATACGACCGTTCTAACGACAGTCAGGGGTGTAACAAAGGATGGCTGCGAAGAATGCAGTCAATTAATAACCAAGGCATCTGATTGCCATAACTACAGTCAGCAAAGACTTGAAAATTACCCCAAGTAGGGTTGAACAAAATAGCCTCAAAATGACTACGATCAGGTTCAGCAAAAGGTAGGCATTGACGTTCCACGACGTTCACCAAGCTGCACCAGGGCTGACCAAAATGTCTGACCCCAAGGTGTCTCACTCTAAACTGAAATAAATGACATCTAACTGATCTAGTTACATCCCTACCTAGAAAAATGGCTGACACTGAGTGTGGTTGTTTCACAAACTACATTATAACTACTACACCACCAGAAACTAGAACAAAGAAGGGGTGTGACAAAAACTCACGAAATGGAGAAGCTCTCACTCAGCTCTCTATTCCACAACAAGGGTTGTACATAAACCTCTCTGGCTCTCTGGATCGGTATCCTCCTCATCAGGATTCCCATCTGGACTCCCCCAAAGACCAGGGTTCGATTTGTCCCTGTCGACATCTTCGTGGATATGCCTGGAAATGGCATTTTGGCTCCTTCCCTCTCGTTCATCGTTCTGGAAGTTCCACCATCATGCGGGTCCCTGTAGAAACGTCATCCCCCCATACTGGGATGGTATTAGCCCATGTTGACTGCTTCAACCATGGTGAATAAAAGTCCAATCACGTGGGTAGCGAAATAAGTTGCGTGATTATTCATCCTCTCACTTCCAAAATTATAATGTCCGTCGTGACTATTATAGGCTTCAATTATAAAATACGACACAGCCTTAATCTTGCAGATGTGGATTAGCATGTGAGCTAATACTATTTTATAATGCTGCACGTGCTAGTGACGTTACTTTTGTATCACGCAGCATCCGTGAATTATACGACGTTTTCAAAGATGAAATTTCCACTTTGGCAATTTAAATATCTCATACTATTATAATCACACTTATTCAGGATAATTGTAACACTATTACCTGTATATTTCCACTAGGCATCTGCCCTCCACATACGCGTGGGTAATATGTGATGTCACAGCAATGTTGTGCAATACACTATACTTGCCAATAATTATTTCCCAAGCTTCTTATTTAATTCACTGGACTTCATCGACAGTGAATATTAGTATTTGCTTGCTCGATGGCACCTTATAATCACTTTTAACGCTAAACAGCGGATATTCTTCTACGTCTCGTAGGACAAATGTAATTCCACGCCTACACAAGGCGGATTCTCAAGACGCAGTGCTCCGGTACTGGGTGTCTCTAGAAAGTAGGTCGTCAAAACGAAAACGTTGAGCGACTACTTACGTTCCTTTTTGCGTATCTGCAAGGGTATTACCTTACCTAAAGTAAAAATAAACATTCTCCAAAATGTTTTAATAATGCAGCATGACGAAATGGAATATTCTGAGTCTCGTAGGAAAGATAAAAATAATTAATAAGACCTCAGATAATAATTAGCAGTTTACACCAAAGTCAAAAGTGGCGATCCACCGCTACTTCAAAGTATCGCGTGATCTCTCAGCTTCACGTGGCTTCCTGGGTGTGTTCAAAAGTACAACATCCCCTCATAAATGCTCTGTCATAAAAAAAAATATCACATGAACCATAGCTCAGCGGGTTCAATACTGTATAAGAAAATCCTTCAGTAAATATTTTCCCAATGACCGTCGTGTTTTGACGGGTATCAACTAGTTATCTCTTATCATCCTTGACTTTTACCCACATTCCTGTGTTCGTTGAGCACTGTAGGCTATACAGTAACCATAAAAATCATATTTTAAGATATCCAAATGGTCTTACTATGGTACTAGTGCTTGGCCTGTCTAAATCAAAGTTTCCATCACATTAACACACCTCCAGCAATTACAGTACAAATATGTTAATCAGTTTTTGTTGCCATGTTAAGGAAATGGTATTGTTGTAGGTCCCATGAGGAGGGAATATTTACAGTTCAGTACTTGGCTACAACACTAAAGAATTGTGTACAAGAATTTTTAATTTTAAAAAATTGACTTAATAAACAATCTTTCAAATCAGTTTTGTAACACGTGATCTTTTGTCTTTCAGCTCCGTGGTCAGTATAGTGCGGCTTTTAACTATCCAGAATGAATACTTCACATGATATTTTATTGTTAAATGAATTTGTAACATAAATAACACCTAAATCCTGTACAAACGTTATTTACAATACCACTGTAACACGCGGGAATCATGCAGTGCGACCAACTGTAACATTTACATACAGGTTTATAGGGTAATCAAATAATAACTAACAACATAATAGCCTAGTGCCAACATTTATTATGTATGTTGAAGTAATAACAATTGACATAGTTGCGCAACGTATTGCAGAGATGTATGTTTCGATTATCGAATCTCGAATCCTAAGGTTATCGTTAAATCTCTCTTCTCAAAATAAAATTTATATTTATCTACGCTGATTAGATTTACAGATTTAACCTAACTACTGGTTTTACTGTTCTGCCATGTCTTGTAGTATATTTGAATGATTCTAATGAGGGTGCTTTTGATGCTTCTTCCCTCTCTACGTTCGGTTCAACTGGAGATGTTCCTTTGTTGGGATCATCTGGATGTATGGGTAGACGTGACCTTCCATTGATGTCTGTTAGTGGATCTTGAATTGACGATTGCATTCTCTCGTTTGTACTTTGATTTGATTCAACGTATAAATCGGGCTGAATTGGTGTTTCTTTTGTTATTGTGCCTTCAATATTCGATGGTCTGATGAAACTGGTATTTCTTCGCAACATCGTTCTATCATCTTTCTGAATCACATATGAGCGATCAGTTACTGGATGTAAAATTATTCCCGTGTACCGCTTGTTGTTTAGATCTCTGATTAAGATTTTCTCGTCATTTTGATACTGTCGTGATTCCTTGGCTCCGCGATCAGCATATTTATTCTGTTTTGACCGCTTTTCCTAAAGTTTTAGTGGTACATCGGTTTGTAGTTTGGGCTGTAGATTGTTATTAGGAAAGGAAATTGGAGTCCTTCTCGATTATGTGTGTCGGAAGAACGTTACATTGAGCACCGTTGTCTAGTTTAGCACGAAACGCTTTGTTTCCCTCTTTTATTAATTCTTTCCAATCTTCTTGTCTTGGGTGGTACTGTAACACTGCCAATGTACATCATATCACTATCACGTGACGATTGAGAGGTTGCATCGTCGTCTTTAGAGCCGTGTACTGCATGAATCTCCTTTTTGGACTTGAAACAGACTTCAAAATGTCCTAACTTCCCACACAAATTACATCGTTGCTTATACGCCGGACAAGATCGCTTTCCATGTGTCATACCACATCTGTTGCAATTAAACTGATCAGTATTTTTTATGTTAACTCCTTGTCTTTTCATTTTCTTGAGTGCGGCGACTGACATCTGTGATTCTGATTCGCTATTCTTACTCATGTCGATGGCTTGTTTGTGTGCCAGCTCGCTTGCATGACACATGACTACCGTTTTGTCATAGGTTAGGTCTGTTGTACCCAACAATCTTTCACGTAACGTATCATTATTGATGCCACTAACAATTTTGTTTAGCATTCGTTTCTCTAATTGACCGAAATTACATTTTCTTGCTTGAGTTGTTACGCGAATCAAAAACTGTTCAAAATTTTCGTCTGATTCTTGTAACATTTTATGAAAAACGTATGCTTCATATGTTTCATTAGATTTAGGCACAAAATAATTGTTGAATTTGTCCATGATTACCTGCATGTTTGTTTGTTCTGCCTCAGTGAGGTTAAATGACTTAAACATCTCTTCGGCTTCATAACCTATTGTTGTCATAAACATAGCGACTTGGACTTCGGGCCGTTCTTTATCCAGCTGAATTGCTTTTGAGTACCAGTTGTAAGACACTTTCCATGTTTTCCATTCCTGTGCCATATTTTTGCCAAACTCCAGGGGTTTAGGTTGTCGAATATGAATTCTATGAGTTAACCTCTGATTTTGGGCGTTTTGTTCTACGTTGGCCATAATTTTTGTTTGCTGCTTTATAATTCAGAAAAACCAATTACGTCTGACACCATGTAACATTTACATACAGGTTTATAGGGTAATCAAATAATAACTAACAACATAATAGCCTAGTGCCAACATTTATTATGTATGTTGAAGTAATAACAATTGACATAGTTGCGCAACGTATTGCAGAGATGTATGTTTCGATTATTGAATCTCGAATCCTAAAGTTATCGTTACAAACAATAAGTACAGACTACCGCGCTAAAAGGCAGCGAGTCATTGACTTAACGCTTTTCTCCTCCAATCGCAGTGGTCTCTGGCTTAAAGAGAAGGCTGACCTATGCCGCTCGAAGGCCCGTGGGTCAATAATAAATTCAGAATACTAAATGTTTAAAGAATGGCCATTTCTAACTTAATGCTTTTCTATTCCGATCGTTTCATTTAGTTTTCAGTTTCTACAAATTTCAAAATTCCTACAAAAGTTTAACAATTTTGATTTCCCGGAAGTTCTGTTAGTTAGTTATTGTTGCTTTAAGGAGAGAAACAGCGACGGCATCTGCCGCTCTTAAAAAAAGATAAAATTATACCAATATAGATGGGCGGCTTCGGTGGTGTATTCGGTAGCATGCTGAGCTTCTATGCTCAAGATCGCGGGTTCAAATCCGGATATTTTAAGAGCGTTAAAAATCCCTCAGTATGCCTTCCCTCGGAGGGGAAGTAAAGCCGGTGGTCCCATGTCATAGATTTATGGCATGTTAAAGAACCTTCCACTAATTACACCTGTGTGAAGCTAAATTGTATAGGTTAAGAATATAAACAACGCTCTTAGGTTTCTACGTTCGTTGCCAAGAGCCGACTGCGGTGACGTCTGGTAGCTAAGTTCTGAACTAGTAGTCGTCGACGGTGGCGTTTGGCGGCAAATGTAGGAACTACTTGAATTAACACAGATAACACACTAATACAGTCATCACAATTAACACCGGTTATCAGACAGATTCTACACACGCCCAACGTACACGGGGCTACATAACCATGTTGTCGCAGCCCCTAAACTTAAGAACCAACCAATCTAGATGAATTTAAAATTTAGAGAAGGATGCTTGAATATGATCTTTTTAAATGCCTAAAATTAATAAAACAAAGAACCTAATAATTATAATAATAGACAAGTAGTTCCGTTATTCTTCTTCTTCATGTGCCGTCTCCTCTAAGAAGGTTTGCGATCATCACAGCAATCCGGTTTTTTGATCTAGCAGCACTGAAAAGTTCACTGGAACTACACTTGAACCATTTTTTAGGTTGTCCAACCAAGAGATCCTTTTTCTTCCTCGACTCCTTCTGCCCTCAACCTTCCCTTGACTTTCTCGTATAAGACGATATCCATCTTCATATATCATATTGATCTTCTCTATTAAAAATTCTCCCACCTATGAAACGGATCGCCGCGTTGGATTGTTCTGTATGTAGGCCATAGAGTTATGTACCATTAGATGAAGATTATTGCGCAAGTTCATTATTTAAACATTCACTTCGATCGCATGATTAGGACACAAGAAATAAAATCTCAATTTTAAAATTTGCCACAGCCGCCATTTTGGGGTTATGAAAACAATTGAATTTAATTGTATGCCAGTAGATTAATGTTTGTATGAACATTTACCGTACAAAGTTTCACTGCGCGCGGATCATTAAATTGCGAGTAAATTCCATTTAAATGTTTTAATTTCGCTTCGTCGCCATGTTGGTATTGTGCTAACCAGGTTATTGATGGTTATTCACTTCGATCGCATGATTAGGACACAAACGAATTAAAAAACATAATTTTAAAATTTCGCACAGCCGCTATCCTGAGGTTATGAAACCAATTGAATTAAATTAGATGCCAGTGGATTAAAATGCGTATATTCATTTACTGTACCAAGTTTCACTGTGCTCGGATGATGAAATTGCGTGGAAAATCCATTCAAATGTTTTAACTTCGCTTGGCCGCTGTGCTCGTTTTATACTTAACAGATTTTTGAGAGTCACATAGGTGAACTTCTAGTAGTACCCTTTATCACTGTACAAAATTTGAGGGTGATATCTGTTACCGTTGCGGGGATATAGAATGCTAGTGAAATATTTCGCGCGGCCGCCATGTTGGATTGGTGAAACGTATTACAATTTGAAAGGCACAGTTGAGGTCAGATGAGGTAGTAGTAGCCTATCCAATTACGGGGTTTCTTTGAAATCGCTTCGGCCGTTTAGATTTTATTAGGGGAACACACACACACATACGCACACACAAGCACACACTCACACACAGACAAAAGGTGATCTCATAAGCTTATTTTCTCATAAATGAAAATAGGCTAAAAATATCATCATCATATTCTAAAGGCCTTGTCGATGCGACCACACTCTTCTGTTGTTGGTGGTTCGTTTCAGTTCCATGTAATTGTCACATCCCATTCTATTCTTGATGTCTTCTAAATACTTCGTCGTAGGCCGTCCTCTTCCTTTCTTTCTCATCATTTTCCCTTCAAGAACGTTAACGATGAAAGTGTTGTGTCTGATGACATGTCCAATAAATTTTATTTTACTCTTTCCCATTTCCTTCATCAATATACGGAAAACAAAAACAAAATAAGAATTTCTGAAAAGAACTAGTTCTTTTAGTCAATATACACTTTAGAATTTAGACACGGGAAGTATTGGAGAAGTTGGAATAGTTCCCGGGAAGAGTCAGATGACCTCACTGTTCCGCCTCTTAGAACAACATATCACTATCTAACAAACTAACTTAAGTTCCCTGGAAATGACCCATCACTATTCCGAAGGAACGAGGAGATACTTAGAAGAACCAGTATTAAATACGTCATCAAAACAGCGGACAGACTAAAATGGAAATGGGGAGACCACGTAGCGAGGATGGAGCATAGGAGGTGGACACACAGACTAACGATGTGGGATCCCAGAACTGGCAGGAGAAACGTAGGAAGACACAGGACACGCTGGGCTGACACATTCAAGAAATTTGCCGGACCAAAATGGACAAGAAGAGAAAGAGACAGACACGAGTGGAAGACCCCAGAAAAGCTCCTTTTCAAAACATAGTATATGCGAGGAAAGGAAAGGAGCAACTCAGTGCAACTTAGTGAACCCTTAAATACATTAGCGATATTGTATTGAGGACAGTTAAAACTCTAATAAAAATAAAGTGAACGTGCTAGAAACATTAACAATTTGCAAATCTCCACTTAATATAAAACAAAGTCCCCGATTCTTGGATGTTACGGGTAAACTCGAGAACCACTGGATGGATTTTGATGCGGTTTTCACCATTCTGTAAAGGATATCTCGAGGATGATTTCTGTAGAAAATAATTTATTTATGATCAAAGGAAGCCGAGCAGTTACGATTTCAGTGGAAAAGTCGAAAGAAAACCTGGCGTCCGAGCGCTTTGTAAGCTTACGCAGGGCAAACCGTTAAAAATATCTAAATACTATGAGTGTAAGAATTGTTCAGCATGAAAGGTTCTAAAAAATTGTACGCAAGAGCACATCTCTATGTTCAATATATCGTCCACTATAAGTGCTTTTAGATTGGACGGAAGGGGGATTTGTGTTTCATGCACTTCGCCATTTTTAAATTACGTCTGACAAGAATTTGTTGCACATGCATCTCCTTGATAATATAGTTAATAGTCCAGTCAGTGATTTTAACCCATCATGACGAGACGTAAAACGGATATAGATCGTTGTTCATTGACATCGTAAAGAAGCGCTTATCACGTGATGCATTCACAGTTGTTGGCGCGCGAAGCCGGGACGGGTTGCTAGTATTAGATATAAGAACAAGAATACATAACATAGAAAATACTGTATCTAGGTTAGGAATAGATATATCAATAGCTATAAGAACAAATCAAGAACAGAGACTAACATGCCAGAAAAGTGCACCACTAGGTGCCTCACTACACTTTAGGACTGCTCACCTAATGAGTGTAATGGAGTAAAATCCCTGCCTAGGCAGGAGGCCATTGCCCTTAGGGGATTAAAGGGCTGTATTTATTATTATTATTATTATTATTATTATTATTATTATTATTATTATTATTCCGAGGGCTCATGATAGTAAAGTGATCACCACTTGTTTTATTTTATTTTTAATTCCGGCAAGTTAGCTATATGAAGCGGGTGGTGAATATTTAGAAGAGCACATATCAAGGACGGACTCGACGTGTACCAATGTTACACTTGCCGCTTAAATCAATTAATGGGTACTGACATGGGTTACGTATTTATATACATATATGAATTGTGTATTAATATCGCACTGTAATGCATTTATTGTGTATGTAGTGAATATTTTATCTGACGCTACCCTACACGGATCGCTTCCGTCATTCATAATGCACGGGACATTTAACAGGCACACCGACATGCAAGGAGAGCGCCGTTCCATGTAGAGGCTTCCATTAACAGGGGAGGGACGTGGTCTATTCCTTCCTAACCAACTAGTAGGTCATCATTCATTTTACACCTTATACCTCCATCGCCGTGCCCCGCTAACCTATTCTCGTCAGTGCATAGAAGGACAAGTCTCAGCAGATGTTGTTGTTGATTTATTTAGGGGCATTGCGGCATCGTAGTCATGTATCCCTGTGTATTTGGGTGTGTGTGTGGAATTTGTATGAAAACCTATGTAATTGTGACGACTGTATTAGTGTATGTATTGCGCCCGTTCTATTTATCGTAGTAACCTGTTGGTCACAGACTGGATATGTCACGTGACCATAATTCGTGTAATAATGGGTCTAGACACTTGGGATCCTCATTTTTTATTAGGTCGTGACCTGAAAATTCCAATTCTGGTCTTATCGATCATGTACATTTTTGTAATTAGCTTAGCGTGGGTAGTTGGTCTTTTATAATTAGGTAGTTCCCCTGGGCTTGTCTTTATCTTGCTCGCGCCCCGTTGTGATCATATTCAATGTTTGTCCCTCTGCTCCGTAGTTCCTAGAGTCAACTTATTATTACTGCAATTAACCATTTCATAAATATCAGTTTAGTGTTTCCCGCGGTTAGTTAATTTTTCCCAATTAATAACTGCTCTGGTCCGACCTAATTTGCAGGTTCTTCTCATTGTCACGTGCTTGCCGTGTTAATAGGACACGTCTCTTACTTGAATACAACGGAATAATGATTTCCCTACTTCAAAGCACTTGGCATTATCATCTCTCTGTTGTCTTACCCAAGCTGATATACAGAACTGACTCCCGTCGCTGTGGCTTCGTTTATACTAACACGCTTCCTTTCTCAGGTTTAAACGTCCTAGTACATCTCCCTTTCGCTAGGCATTAAGTTATACTTTAATGTGATGTGCCTATTTCTCTAGCCGAGTTCCATACGGTACAGTATTTATAATTCAGATAAGTATTGGAGAGGAGGCAGCCGTGGCATTAAGTTAAGAACCATCCCGGCATTTGCCTGGAGTAAAAGTCGGAACGACGAAAAACCACTTCCAAGATGGCTGAGATGGGAATCGAACCAACCTTTTCTCAGTTTTGCCTCACGAGGCTGAGTGATCTTCATTCCAGCTCTCAGACCAGCATTAAGGTTGGTTGGTTCCTCAGTTTAGGGGCTGCGACAACGCGATTATGTAGCCCCGTGTACTTTGGGTGTGTGTAGAATTTGTCTGTTTTTTTTTTCGTGTGGCCTCCTCAGAGGCCGAGTGCAGGTCTTTCTATTCGACGCCTGTGGGCGACCAGCGTGTCGGGATGAGAGATGAAATGGATGAAGATGAATGAAACTGGGCAAGGATGTGGAAGGAATCGGCCGTGGCCTATCAGAAGGTACCGTCCCAGCATTTTCCTGGTGGTGAAAATGGGAAACCACGGAAAACCATTTTAAGGACGGCCGACGGTGGGGTTCGAACCCACGCGTCTACCGAGTCAGCAGAGAGCTTGGTCCCATGACCTAACGCTGTGCTTTAGCCAGCAGAGCCACTGCTGACCGGTGTTAATTGTGACGACTGTATTAGTGTGTGTTACCTGTTTTCAATTCAAGTAAGGACTGCAGACATTGAATTTTTTCAAGTATGTCCTACTTTTGCCGCCAAACGCCACCCTCAACTACTTCTAGTTCAGAACTTGGTTACCAGATTCCATCGCAGTCGGCTCCTGGAGACGAACGTCGGAATCTAAGAGCGTTTGTCAAATATTTAACCTATAATTTAGCTTCACACAGATGTAATTAGTGGAAGGTTCTTTAACATGACATAAATCTATGACATGGGACCGCCGGCTTTACTTTCCCTCCGAAGGAAAGCATACTGAGGGATTTTTAGCACTCTTAAAAAATTCGACGACTTCGGCCGGGATTGAAACTGCAATCTTGGGCATAGAAACTCAGCATGCTACCAACTACGCCACCGAAGCCGCCGACCAGAATTAAAACTTCTTGGCAGAGCAGGGAATCAACCCCGGACCTCCGGGGCGACAGCCAAGAATGCTAGCCGCTACACCACGAGGTGGTCTCTCAGCAGAGGGCGTCTTTGGTGGTGGTGATTGCTGTTTTAAGCGGCGAAACATCTAGGTCATCTGCCTCTAATGATTTGGATTATTATGCAAATGATGAAATTAAAACTACAAATGAAACTAAATTGTGACTTACATCACGTGGAGTAGCGATGGGGAGCTGTAGTAAGCCCGGAGATCAAGGTTCGAATCCCGGCTCTGATAATGAATATCTCGTCAGTGGTTCTTCCACACTCCCTCCATAATAAGCTCGTTTCTTTTCTTTGACGTACCCGGGTTTATGAGTATTATGGAGTCTCTACCACGGAAATTGTTTATGGCTTCCAAGAAGCACATAATACACTCAGCAAAGAATCATACTTCTCCAAATTTCGTCTTAATATTTTTGGCATGACTTGGGTAAGTCTTTATTTCTTGATTAACCATACCTCTTTATTGTTAATTTTATTATTAAAAGGGGTTTCTTACTTTTTATAGTGACCCGATAGGCGCCTCATTTCACATTCAAATGTGTTCCCGTATTGGCATTTAATGACGTCTTAATTCCAGTTGACAAGACTCAAAACATCTGGAATCCTTTGCAATTATTCTCTTTCTACAAGGTTGTCCTGTTTTTAGCCTATTTTCATTTATGAAAATAAAATAGGCTTATGAGATCACCTATTGTCCGTGTGTATGTGTGCATGTATGTGTGTGTGTCCCCTCTAATAAAATCTAAACGGCCAAAGCGATTTCATTGAAACTCGGTAATTACATACCTCGACCGTGCATTTCAAGTTATAATACGTTTCACCAATCCACCATGACGGCGGCATGAAAAAAATCTATATCTCTGAAACTATCACTGATATCACCCTGAAATTTTGTACGGTGATAAAAATTACAAAATTTCAGGGTGATAATGAGTAATGGTTTCGGAGATATAGAATGCTGGTGAAATATTTCGCCAAACTAGTACAATGATCTTACCGAGTTGCATTGAAATCGATACAAATGTTTAGAAGTTATTAGGGGGGGGGGCATACACACATACACATACTGTACACACAAAAACACAAACACGGACAAAAGGGTATCTCATAATCCTTTTTTTTTTTTTCATAATTGAAAATAGGCTAAAAATGAAGTTGTAAGTAATTGAATATTGATTATTTCTATTGGATTATGCTCTTAGTCAGCATCAAATTTGTTCCGTGTCTGAAGATAACCTTCATAATATCAAGACTGTGGAAGATTTCTATCCTTAAAGAAACTACTGTACGTTGTATTTTAGAGATGCTCATAAAATATTCCAATACTATCGAAATTAGATCTGTTACAAAGTAATTTAACCCACAATTATTTGAAAGTATTTGAAGTATCAGATAAAATATCTATGTTTTCTTATAAATTGTCTTCCAAAAACGTATAAAAGTACTGTGGTGCTCTCAAGATTGAAAAACAAATTGAATATGTAATTTATAATAAGTGTATGTTAAAACCAAATAGAAATGTTCTTCTATTATGTAGGCCTATGCATTCATAAGTAGCGTTAGGTGTGAGATGTACTCTACAAGAAACAAAATGTTCAGAAATGTTCAGCATTATTCTACAAAGAGAATCAAAATATCTTACATTGATTGAAAATACTCTCGTGAATATTACAGTGTTAAGATTGCTGTGGATGTCCACCCTGTGGTGTAAAATAGTCGTAGTACATTAAACAACTTAAACAACACTGTACTGTATATGTTTTCGCTATTCGTGGTTTTATTCCACCATTTTGATTTCAATGGTTAGATATTTTTAATGTATTCTATTAGGCCTAATTAGTTACAAAAAGTTTCATTTCATTTAATTTTATTACTTCTAAATTATGCTTGCCACGGTGGCTGAGTGAATATCGTGTCGGACTACCAACCCCAAGCTTGCAGGTTCGGTCCTGGCCGTGGTAAAGATTTTTGAAAGGCGACAAAAATCACGGCACACATGCCATACGTTGTTGGCATGTTATATAACCCATTTGAATTCAGTAGGCCGTGTTTATAATGGCAAAGTTAATCTCGGGATTTTCCGCCAACACTAAAAGTTCCTCCTTTAGGGAGAGTGATGGCGCAGTGGCTTAGCTGTTTGTCTTTCACCCGGACGGCCGGGGTTCGAGTCCCGGTCACATCGGGGTGGAATTTTCACCTGAAAAGTTACGTGGTGTCAGGAAGGGAATCCGGTCTTAAATCTCCAACCAAAACCAAAATGAGTCTGATTGGCTCCGGCAACCTCAATTAATTGGGAAAAGACGAAGAAAGTAGACAAAATTTTCCTCCTTTCTCTACTAGAAAGCACTATAGTGCCAAAGGACCTCCTTGACTTTCATAGCACTCCAAGGAGCGACAAAATTCGACATGCAAGCTGCCTTCTCGGATGGCAGTGCCTCTGAGCGTCAATTATCAAAGCTTGCACCAGGGCCGGATTTAAGAGTATGCCGCCTATAGGCTCTAAAGTCCATTTCTCGCCCCCTCAATAGTTCATATTTGCTTAATACATTTGTTTTATACAACAAAAGGATAGAGTTTATTGGCATTTTCATCTTTTTAAGCATAAAGATCATTTAGTTTCGATAAAACTACAAATTTAATGGCTTACATAATAAATGTTATAATGAAATAAGTTATCTAGTTGTTTTTTCACTTACTTCTTTTAAGATTCATTAAAAATGGAATGGGTTTCGAACTTAATTAATTAATTAATTACTTTGTTCTTGGAGATCATTGATCACCATTTTACACATATTTTTATAGTTTAATGCTAATGACTATCTTTTGCGTAATTGAAGAACTGTGTTCAATTTGAAAAAAGTTGTCCTACATGGTGAAATGAAATTACACAAAATGTAGTCAATTACTGGTTTATTTGTTGAAAAATATACAAACTTCTCTAAAACAACTCACCCCACGTAATCTTCGTGTTCAAATTTACATAGCTTTCTTACGAGATTTCTTAAAGGCAAACTCGTTAATAATGTCCTCATATGAAAGTGTTTTTGTTGTATTTGCCTCAATACAAAATAATGAAAGTGCGTTTAACTGTATTTCAGAAATACTAGTTCGCTGATAGTTCTTAACGCTTCTAAGGCAGGAAGAACTGTAGAAGGACTATAACATATTTTAAGTAACTTGTATCCTTAAATTCGTACGGAAAATATTAAGAACGTCTGAAATACTTCATTTTACCTTTGGATGAATTGCCAAACTGCCGACCCTGAAATTTTGCTGCTCTAGGCTGTAGCCTACTTAGCCTATTTAGAAATACGGCCCTAGCTTGCACCCGGCACCCGAACCCATACGATATTATTATTATTATTGTTACTTCTAAATTATAATGTTATATAGCCTACAGTAATTTTGTGCTGATGAAGGACTCAATGTAACCTAGGTTTGAAATATCTTAACAGATATTTAATTAAACGTTTGTGATAATAAAAGTATTGATAGGCGTTCTATGTCAATTTTGAAGAGTAATACACTCCGTCTAGGCAAATGCTGAGATAGAAACTTGCTACAGTAAGGTTGTGTCATGTGTTGCAGGTTTGGTTCCAGAATCGCCGGGCCAAGTGGAAGAAGCGGAAGAAGACCACGAATGTGTTCAGAACCCCCGGGGCTCTGTTGCCGTCCCATGGTCTCCCGCCCTTCGGCTCCATGTCCGATGGACTATGCTCCCCGGGCATGTTCGGTGGGGCGGACAGCCGGTGGGGTGTCTCCGGGATGACTCCAGGTGGGTACCTGAAACTGCGAGCCGCCCCCAGAGTGGACCTCCAAGAGGGCTGCTGGGATGTCTCCAGCATTAGCCCAGGTAAGGGTCCCACTCCCACGGCGGGAACAACCAATCTGTGCCTCTGTTCCAGTGCAAGAATATTCTTTGGCTCATTAATACATTCATTGAAATACTACCAGTCATTTCCAAGAGTTGCGTATGTAATCTATTAATAGAATCTCGTTTCAGGCGGTCAACGCGATTGCACTCAATTAAATTGGTCGTGTAGAAACAATAATAGGCTATATATTATGTCAGTAGTATAGATCCCTCCTGCGGCGCTCACAAGCGACCGATCGTGACAAATTAGCTTTAAAATGAAAGAGAATAGACATTAGCAGTGACGAATTGCACTCTAATCTCATAAATAATTATAATTTCTTAAAAAAAGACTTAAAAAAAGTACGAAGTGTGCGATTTGCAGATACTGTTGCTGTAGGAGAATACGCTCCATAATTGATGTTCACTTCACATTTTGGCTGCTGTGACGCCTGTTTCATGTCATTTTAACATTTTGAGGTCTTTCCTTTATTATTTTTTTGGTAGCATGCTGAGCTTCTATGCCAAGATAGCGGGTTCAAACCCGGCCGAAGCCGTCGGATTTTTTAAGAGCGTTAAAAGACCCTCAGTATGCCTTCCTTCGGAGGGGAAGTAAAGCCGGTGGTCCCATATCATAGATTTATGGCATGTTAAAGAACCTTCCACTAATTGCACCTGTGTGAAGCTAAATTGGATAGGTTAAGAATGTAAACAACTTACTTACTTACTTACTTACTCGGCGCTACAGCCTGGGGTAGGCTTTGGCCTCTCTCACGATTCCTCGCCATTCGTCCCTTCTATGAGTTTTCTCCCACCATCTTCCAACCCTCATAGTTCTCAGGTCTTCTCCTAAGTCTTGTAGCCATCTTTTGCGCGGTCGTCCACGTCTCCTCTTCCCTTCCATAGTTCCATGTAATATCTTTCTTTAATGCTACACCCTCAGGGGCTCACGGCTGGTGAGTTCGGGAGTTGGCGACCCAGAGGGATTCCTGAGCTGGGTCCGTTTTCCCTTTTTGTCCCTTCCCTTTGGGGCGGACCCTCTCCTCTTTCACTTTCCTATCTGCCTTTCATGGCTCTCCTTCCTTCCAAGTCCCTCAATCCGCCTTCTTCGAGGGTTGAGGGCATTTCTTTTCCTCCTGTCCTTTATTTGCCTTATTCTCCTTTAGTTTTCCATTTCTTCTCTAGTATGTAGGTTAGTAGTTAGTTTTAGTTTTAAGTTCGCTTTTCATTTTCATCTTCACGATCACCCAAACCATCAGGGGCCGATAACCTAGATGTTAGGCCCCTTAAAACAACAATTATCATCATCATTATCAATATCTTTCTTTGTGTTCTTTCTTCACTCATCCTCTCTACATGACCAAGCCAATCCAGACGTCGGGACTTAATAAATTTCACAATATCTTCACCTTTGATTATCTCTTCAATTTCTTTGTTTGTCCTGATTCGCCACCCTTCATCCTCCTTTACCGGGCCATATATCCTTCTTAAAACTTTCCTTTCAAAAATTTTGAGATCATTCTCATCATTTGTTGACATTGTCCACGTCTCAGATCCATAGGTCACCACTGGTCTAATAAGGGTCTTGTAGAGTTTAACTTTCAAGTTCCTACTTAACAGTTTTGATTTTAAGAGCTTAGTGTTAGCATAGTAAGCCCTGTTTCCATTCATGATCCGTTTATGAATCTCCTCTGATACAGAATTCTCACAATTTAGTATAGTACCAAGGTAACTGAAGCATTTTACATTCTCAAACTTATACTGACCAATTTCTACATTTTCTCTTGCTCTTCTATCTTTTCCCGCTGACATTTTCATATATTTCGTTTTCCTTTCATTAATTCTCATTCCCATCTTTCCACTCTTCTCCTCCAGAATCTTGAACATTTCTTTAAGTAATTCCCAGTTCCGTGCCATCAACACAATGTCATCCGCATATGCATACGCCTGCTTGGACTTGCTTATTATCGTCCCTCCCAAACCCAGTTCTTTCATAACTTCATTCAGTGTCAAGTTGAATAACACTGCAGACAATGAATCTCCTTGCCTCACTCCGGTATTCACCTCAAAATTCCTGCTAGTTTTGCCTCCTACATAAACCTTGGCCTGCGATCCTTCCATTGTCATTGCTACTAGACTGATCAACTTCTTTGGCACTCCACATGCTTCTAGGGCGTTCAACATCTTCGTTCTATCAATGCTATCAAACGCCTGTTGGAAATCAATGAATAGCAAATGCAGATCAACACCATATTCATAGCATTTCTCCATAGATTGTCTCATAACAAATATTTGGTCAGTAGTTCCCCTTCCTGGCCGGAATCCACACTGGTTCTCATCCAGTATTTCTTCAGCGTAGTCGCTCAGTCTCCTTTGCAATATACTTGAGAATATCTTATATACAACACTTAGTAATGTTATCCCTCTATAATTTCCAGATTGTAACTTATCACCTTTCTTGAAGATGGGACAGATAAGGCCAACCTTCCAATCCTGAGGCATTATCTCTCTTTCCCATATCTCCCCAATCAGTTCATGTAGGTTCCTAACTATCCCTTGTCCTCCATTCTTTATTACCTCCGCTATGATCTGATCCTCTCCTGGTGCTCTTCCATTTCGTTGACGCTTCACTGCCTCCATAACTTCATCTATGGATGGTTTAGTGACCTGTGGCTCTACATTCATGTAGACCTGTCTCTCATTCATCTCGTCCTTACGTTCTATATTTAACGCATCTTTAAAGTGCTCCGCCCATCTTTCAAGAACTCTCTCTTCCTCTCCAATTACTTTTCCATCTTTATCCTTACACGAGTTCTCCCGTGGTTGAAATTCCTTTGTCATTCGTTTCGTTGCTTGGTACAATTTCTTACTTTCATTCTGGCTGTTCAATTCTTCAATTCTTTCCATTTGTCTTCTTAGATACATTCTCTTCTTCCTTTTCAGAACTCTATTTGCTGTTCTTCTACTTTCTTTATATCTTTCACAATTCCATCTTGTCTCTCTTTGAATCATAATCAATCTGTCTGCATTCTTCTGCTCTATATATTTCCTACATTCATCATCAAACAACCATTCTTCATTCCTGTTCCTCTTCTTCTCCCCAATAGTTTCTTTCACAGTCTCTTCCAATGCTTTCTTTATCCCAGTCCATCTCCTCTCTACAGTGTCATCCTCACTCATATTCTTTAATCTCTCTTCCAACTTCTTGTTCAGTGTGTCCTCATATTGCTTAACAATTTGTGTTTGCTGAAACTTTTCCACGTCCCACTGTATCCTCTTAATTCCTCTGTCACATTCTACATTCGCAATTCGTTCTCTAAACAGAGCTTTCACCAAAAAATGGTCCGAATCATAGTTGGGGCCCCTTGCAGATCTGACGTCAATCATTGAAGATGCATGTCTTCTTGAAATCAAGACATGGTCAATTTGGTTTACCACTCCAGGTTCCTTTGTGTATGTCCTTATGTTTAAAACAAGTACTTTTGATTACCATTCTATTACTTTCTGCAAATTGGCATAGAAGCTTCCCATTTTCACTAGTATTAGTATGTAAAGATTGTTTCCCTGCTACATACTGCAAGAAGTCCTCTCTACCTATTTTGGCATTGAAGTCCCCAAGAAGTATTATCACATCATATTTTGGTATCTTACTACATTCCTTTTCCAACTGGTCATAGAATGCATTTTTCTTCTCTTCACTATCGTCTTCTGTAGGTGCATACGCTGATAAAAGTGTCAGATTCCTGAATCGTCCCTTTAGTCTCATTTTACACATTCTATCTCCTAGAGGCTCAAATCCAAGAAGACTTCTTTTTATCTTTGAACTAATGATAAAGCCTGTTCCACACTGACCAGTTCATACTTCAGGACCACTGTATAACATTGTATAGTCCTTCTTGTCAATCCTACCGTTTCCCCTCCATCTCACTTCCTGTATCGCTACTATATCCATTCCATACTTCAAAACTTCCTCAGCTACTTCTGCCATTTTTCCTATCTGCAACATCGTTCGTACGTTCCATGTTGCCATTGTCAAAGTCATATCCTTTTTCCTTGTCCTTAAACATTTTCCAGGTTCATCATCGTTAATTCCGTCCAAATTCCGAGGCTTCGTTGAGAGTTTCGTAACTTTTGAGGTTTTACAGTGTGGGGTTGTTAGCCCCACGCCCAACCCCGAACCTGGAGGACCAGGGTACCGCTCTTAGTCTGGCTCATCACTTTAGACCTGTCCAGCTTGGGTGACCCTACCAGGAGCTTAAGCTCGCGCTGGCATAGCTCTGCAGATCATTTGAGCTCGCAAGCCCCCAAAACACCCGGCAATAACAAATTGCCTTCTTCAAGGTGGCAGTACCGACGGGGGGAAGAATGTAAACAACGCTCTTAGGTTTCTACGTTCATTGCCAAGAGCCGACTGCGGTGGCGTCTAGTAGCTCAGTTCTGAACTTGGCCTAGTAGTCGTTGACGGTGGCGCTTGGCGGCAAAAGTGGGAACTATTTGAAAAATTCTAAGTTGCAGTACTTAAATTGAAAAACAGATAACACACACTAATACAGTCATCACAATTAACACTGGTTATCAGACAGATTTTACACACACCCAAAGTACACTGGGCTACATGACCGCGTTGTCGCAGCCCTTAAACTTAAGAACCAACCAACCTTTATCATTTTGCATGGATTTCAGAAAAAGTAAATCAAAAGAATGAGTAGTCTATTCAAATCGTGTAGTTTCTTAAATATCGAATAACCGGTGAGTGTTATGATGATCCAATTTTCAGTGATTGCCTTCTTAAGTTAGAGAACGTACAACTGAAATGTAAATAGTGTTCTATTATCATTTTTGGGGGCGTGGTGGCTCAGCGGTCTAGCTGTATGCCTCTCACCAAGGCGGCCCGGGTTCGATTCCCGGTCAATGCATGTGAGATTTTCGATGTGAAATGCCATGTCCTGTGGTTCGGATTCCACGTAAAAAGGAGGTCCCGTGGCTCATGATCTCGAGATTAACGGTCACGTTAAACTACAAGCTTCCTTCCTTTCCTTCCTATTATCATTTAGTTGAAATAAAAACATAACAACCTTTCTCTTTAAGTCTCTCATAATAAGCCTATTGGGGAATGTGTGGTTTATGAAAATGCGAGATTTCTCGCGCGGGTCCGCTAGTGAATTTTAATCACGTAGTGCCTGAAATAATAACATTAATTATTTGTACACTTAATGAAACACCTAAATTATGCCTCAGCGAACCGGATCTAATAATGTTCGCTTGACGAACGAAACTAGTCATCCAATTAAATCTCCATTTGGAAGTGATTTTAATTCATGTGCAGAAAAACTTCGTTTAACCGTCACTCTTTAAACCGTCAGTTTCTGTTAACCGTCATTGCTGTATTAGCATAATAATACTGCAATAACAAAGTGATTTGTCAGTGTCAAATCTAAAGAACGGCTGGAATAAACTTTGGCCTCAACCTGGAGTTGAAGAATCTGAGGAACCTGAGTGTGTGACAGTTGACGAGATGGTCAATTTGTGCAATAATTTACAAATCAGTACACATTTGACGTTAGAAGAAGAATCAGATTGGTTAGAGTGTGACAGAGTGGGCGGGGAGTTTCAAATTTTGAGTGATGACGAAATTGTTGCCAGCGTAAGTGCCACCGAAGAATAAGAAGAAGAAGAATAAGAAGGGGCTGATGAAGACGAGTGTTCAAACCATGATGAAAAACAAACTATTAGCCACTCAGAGGCTGAAACAATGCTGTCCAAGTGTATAGAATGGTTTGAAAGTCAAGAAGAGACCATTGCAACGCAGACACTACTGCTCCGAAAAATACGAAATATTGCCGCGGTGAAAGCTCGAGCATCAAAGAGGCAGAAGAAAATGACTGACTATTTTCAAGCTACATGAACTATTTCACCTGTAAGTTTATATTACTGTACTGTACATTATTTTGACATATTTGTAGCTCTTGTACGGATGTTTTATCATGTAATAAGGAGTTTTATTTGCTATTACAATCGTGTTTAATTTCTTTTCGCTCCGAAATATATTACATTACTGAGAGAGTGATATCTGTCTACAATATAATTGATTGAGGTCAAGTTTTGGAGGAATAATACACTGTTTCTGTTATCCGTCTATCCGCTCAACCGTCACGACCACGGTCCTGACGATGACGGTTAATCGAGTTTTTACTGTATTTATTTCAGGCACTAGGTCAGGGTTCTTAACCTGTGGGGTGTGCCTCCCCTGGGGAGGTGTGACTGTCCTCGATAACTTTGTAATATTGCTTTTCAGTATTTACACCAGTCTGAACGTAAATCATAAAGTTATAAGAGTTTCATCTTTACACAAATTATCTGATCACAACATGAAAATGAAAATCCACAGCCTGCTTCCAGTCTCCGACCGGGTCAGGAATGGAATGAATGAAGCCCCCATCTAGCGGCGAGGATAGGAACTGTGCCGGCTGCCGAGGCCTGACGCACTCCTCTGGGGCAATGATTAAATGAATGACAGATGGAATGAAATGATAGTGGAGAGTGTTGCTGGAATGAAATTTTTGACAGGGAAAACCGGAGTACCCGGAGAAAAACCTGTCTGCCTCCGTTTTGTCCAGCACAGATCTCACATGGAGTGACCGGGATTTGAACCACGGACCCAGCGGTGAGAGGCCGGCGTGCTGCCGCCTAAGCCACGGAGGCTTTTATCTGATCTCAACAATAGATCTAATTATATAGGTACATAGTTTGAATAGCTACAACAATGGATTTCTTCAAGTAAGAATGCTTAGTATTTCTCATAATTGAAATGCACAATCTGAATGAGTGTAACATGAGGGTGGGAATTTCTGGAAGATAGAAGGACGAAATCCAGACTATACGCTATGTTTAACACTTACACTAATCGGCCAGCATGGGGGGAACTAAGCAAATGTCTGGGAAATCCCACCTACCTGAGCAGGGCAGATCCTCCACATAAAGTTAAGGGGCGACCACAGCGTACAAATTATGGGAAATATTCATTCATTAACCGTGGTATTGATAATTTGAACTCATCACCTGCCTCAGTCTTAGAGCCTTTCCCCGAACATATTGATGTGTATAAGAGAAGACTGAAATTTTGTGTAAATACTACGATGTAATTATTATAGTTCCTGAATTGTGAATTGTGTATATTGTGTTTTATGTTATTGTTGGTAATTTTCTGTGTTTGTACAATTTGCCACCGGGGAACTACCCCCATTTGCAAATATTATACTGTATATAATAATAATAATAATAATAATAATAATAATAATAATAATAATAATAATAATAATAATATAAGGTGCTTACAAAAAGTAACGAGCCGGAGGCTGGAATGCGCAAACCGGTGACTACATCGGCTAATCGTGGCGTGTGTAACAAGGTGTGGTTCCGACCAGAGCGTGGAAGGTCACAGCCCGTCGCTAGAGGGCACGCGTGCACGTCACGTGACGATACAAACCGAGCAGGAGCATGCATCAATCGTCCAACGCTGCCAGTCGCATTGCAAACAGTGACATGGAAGCGTCAACCGAAGAGCAAAGAGGTGTTGTTCGGTTTCTGACAGCGGAATGAGTAGGGGGAACGGACATTCATCGGTGATGAATGTCACAAGTGTATGGCGAACACTGCATTTCACTTGCAAGGGTAAAGGCGTGGCACAAGCACTTCAGGGAAGGACGGGTGTCGTTAGCCGTTGATGCCCGGTCTGGGGAACCCCCCTGCATTATCGATGACAACGTCCAGCTGGTTGATGCACTCATTACCCAGGACCGCCGAGTGACAGTGAACGCCATAGCCGCCGTGGTCGCTCCACGACAATGCACAACCTGATACGGCCAACACAGTCGCGGCACTTCTGCGGAAATTCAAATGGGAGGTTCTCGGCCACCCTCCATACAGTCCTGACCTCTCTCCCTGTGATTACGCCATGGTTCGTCCCCTGAAAAGGGCTCTGCGAGGCCAACGATTCACCTCGGACGCCGACGTCCAGCTGTACGTGCGGAACTGGTTCACATCGCAGCCGAGGGAATTTTACGAGACAGCCATTCACCGCCTCGTGTCACAGTGGGACAAGTGCCTCAACAGCCAGGGCCAACACTTCTAACATACAGGTACTGTACTGTAATTATGCCTCCGGCTCGTTACTTTTTGAAAGCACCTTATAATAACAATGAATTTTCAAAAGACCGGTTTAAATTCTTTAATTTTACTCAACAACAGTATGTCTTTACTACTTAAAGTAGAAAGTTGTTTCATTATTATCTCCACTACTATCAAAAGTATAAGTTACAGTGCTGTGTCTTATGAAAAAAATATGTCAAAGAAAAGGAATTACAGTGATGAATATGTTATATATGGCTTCACATGCAACCTTGGTCGTGATGGAATTATTGAAAAACCGCAGTGGGTTTGGAATTGAAAATATGAAGCTTGCCGAACTCCAGGAACATTTCTATGTAATCTTCTGAGAAGGTAGAAAAAAGGTTAATTACATAATTTATCCATTATTAATTACCTTGTGAAAGATGGTGGAGGGGGGAGGTGAATTTGTAAGTCTACTTTTAGGGAAGGTGTGAGAGTAAAATGGTTAAGAACCCCTGCACTAGGAGATTAAAATAATTGTTCTTCATCGCCCAATCTAATTGGATACACTCGTGTTGACCGATTGAAAAGAAATTCTATGAATAAATACATTCAATTGTGTAAAATATACCATCAACAGATTTTGTAGTTTATAGGTTCATTTTTCCATTCTAGGGGCTAGGGATATCTTGGTCCATTGACTCGTATAACCTGTGTAGTCTATCTGTAATGATTGTAGTAGTGTGTGCAGCTGTATTAGGGACAAAGATCAGATGAGTGCCTCGGTACCCAAAATAAAGTACCCTTCTGGCATCTTTCCGGACAGACTGTGAAAAAAAAAAACGCGCGCGGAAAACCACACTAAGGGTAGCCGCTTTCAACGCTGGGATTCGAACATTGTGATCTCTGGACTTGATGCAGCGCTCCAGCGCGTTCGTTGTGTGCGATTTAACGTGCACAGCTACACCTTGAGGGGTAGTTTACAGCATTGACAATAGATACAATATTTCTCTGTAATTCATGTATCTTCATATTCTATGGACTCTACAAATAGATACAAGAGAGAACTCACAAAATCGGTTCCTAACAAATGCCATATCTTTCACTTCCAAGAAAAATAAATAGATTAAATTTCGCAATAACAGTAAAAGAAATGGAAATATTTAATTTCTAGTAGCTTTATCCTGGAATTTTTAAACGGTAAGGATTTACTTCTTGGTTTAAGTCTGAAACGCGAATTTTTACGGAACTGAATTACTACATGGCTGGATATAGGCTTCAACATATGAAAGTAATCGGTCTCAATGCAGAATTCCATCTGTCTTTGTAAACGTGTGCGAGAGACGGAGAATCCCTAACTCCACCGTCCTACAATTCGCCGGCAATATCACATCATCTATATGGCTGATATTTAGGTTTTCATTTTCTCACCAGATGTAATCATTCATCCTGGATGTTTCGTCCTTTTTGAAATAAATATTGTTTAAGTTATTAGAAGTTCGTTATACTTCGTCAGTAATGGGAAACTTGTAATCAAGGAAGCAATAAATACATATATTTTTAAATAAATGAATAAATGAATGAATGAATGAATGAATGAATTAAATAAATTTGTAATTAAATATATAATTTGCATATTTGTATATAGTCTACAGAATATTTAAGTTAAGTTTTTATAAGTTTTTGACAATATTTGGTAATCAATACGACGACTAATTTTATAATTAGTTAACGAGCTAGAATACTTTAGTCCCAATTGCTAAAAAAAAAAAAAAAAAAAAAAAAAATGCCAAAAAATTGTACAAAATCTGATTTGTACCAGATTTGCTACAAAACACTAAATTCTGAATTCAAAATCCATTTTATTGTTTTTTTTTTCAACGATACAAAGCTATAAACCGAAAACTCTAACCATAAATAATAAAATCATGATATAGTCTGTTGTGAATATTACCGGATACAGTCTAAATGAATACCAATCGATATTTATCGAATTTATTACACCTTAGTCAATAATAAGAAAGAAATTTACCACTTACACGCAGTGATAATCTAGAACTAAAACTCCAAATGAATTAGTAACAAGCGGTAATAAATTTCTGTTCTATCGTGATGATCAATGTTAGACATTTCAGGTGCATTCCATGTAGAACTGCCTGGCGTTTGAAATGTCAAAATATGACTGTAGACTACATGAATGGAAAAAAATCAAGTAAAGAAGTCCACTGAAGAACTGTGCAAATTCTGAGGGAGCTGTTTATCTATCAAAATGATTTTAAGGCTCAATATCCAGAGAAGTAGAACATCACCAGTTACAGTATACTGTACATATGAATTATCAATTCTGACTGTACAACTTTCAGTACCCAACTGTAATTCATTCGCCGTATTCTCAGCATCGTTGTAGTAATTAAATTCCTGATTTAACATGTCTTGTTAAGCTCTTTATTAATCCAGTTCGTTATCATGCCAAACATATTAAATTCTAAATTACCGTACAAACAGCTAGAGGCGCATTCTTGCGAGATTGTTTAAAACTACTAATTCCTACTTCAATGCAGACTAATATTATACTACCACTAGCGAGATGTGTTTTAATGATACAGTATCTTGGTACAATGAATCAATGCTTCCCATCGTGCACTCTCCTCCTCATCTTGTGATTAGAGAACTCTATTTTAAAGCAAGTCAACAGGACGAATTGTATCCAAGAGGTTTCTGAGCAAAGCAGCGGACACAATCATAGTGATAACCACAGTAACTAGAACATTCTAATTAGTAAGTTATTGAAGTTGCAAGGGGCGGAACTACGAGGTAATCTGTCCCCTAGAACACTCTATTTCGTAAACAAGACAACTTCACATCTTGTATCTTATTAGAACCGATTGGAAAGAGATGACAAGGCGCTGTATCAAATAAAATGAACAAAGCGAAATGTGGCAAAATAAACAAGGGCCAAGATCAAGATTAATGGTTAGAAAACTCACTTGAGTGAGTAAAAGTTTATAATATTAAACGTATAAGGTATAGTATAAAACTGTAGAATAACACTATCAAGAGTGTCATAACTATAGAATAAGACTATGAGAGACATAGGTCTAACCACCGAGATCTCATAGAGTAGGTAAGCATGTGAGACCAATCACATCATTCATTCGCTCATTAAATCTAGGCTATATAAATATAGCTCTTAATCCTTATTTTCTAGAACAAAACTTCTGCTTTCATGAGGTGTGAGAATAATTTCCTATTTCTGTTCTACTCTTGAGGATATAGAGTTTTTCTGGGAAATATGCAACAAACGTTTGCAAAACTAATCGCATCACACAGAGTGTTTTTTTTATTCTTCCTAACACAAAAATTGTATTCAAGAAAGCCCTCAAATAGCCATAGAGATATTCAATAGTTTGTGAAATGAGTATGAATCCCCTTAAGTTGTCGTGCTGTGGTAGAAGTTGACCTCTGTGGATGGAAGTGTTCATGGATGTGAAACTTGATCTTATAAATAAAATAATTGTTCGTCAATTTTATGATCAGGATTTTAAATGTAATTCCTGTAAAGAATGTACGTAATATTTTCAATATGTTCATGAACTATTATTGAAACGGCAAAGGGTTCTTGCAATTTGTTGTATAAACAACACAATCCACAATGTAGCTTTGGGGGTTTCAGGTCGAGTTGAAATTTGAAATAACCGGCGTGTTTCGGGGCAACAGCTTATCCCTTTGTCAAGGTTGGAAAGGAAGAAGGAATGCGTCTACAATGGAATGTAGCCTCCATAGATAACAAGGTACATGATTGGAAGCCATGTCGAGATATTAATTGCTACTCATGGAGAAAATAAGAGATGCCCTGAGCTCGTTTGAGTGAAGCCAGGCGCTGCGTCCTAAGTGGGCGTAATCTTAACTTGTATTCGGTGTTCTGTGAATTGCATACGGTTGTACGAAACGAATAAGTGTTCTGTTTATTAATTTTAAGGTTCGTAGTCTTGAATATCAAAATGTGTACAAACAATGAGTGAAAGTGGCTGTGCTCGAAATTAGGCCTAAAACTTTATGAATGCCTCAACACCAAAAAGAACTTAAAATTCAATTTGGGGTAAATACCATGATTAGTTCGATATCATTATGATATTTCCCAAGATGTTCCTTCTTTGGTATAACTCGCATCTTCAGATACCTGTATTCAATTTAATCATTGTTTCAGCGTATTATTACGTTTTGGCGCATCTTTCAAAAAAAAAAGCTAGCCTTGCATAGGTGCTCTCAGATTTCTATTTAAATTTACTTTTAAAAGGATAACGCAGCCTATTTGTGCCAAGTACCGTGATGTACAGTGTGTATTCTGCATATCCAAGAAAAAATCTTGACTTGTCATTACAGTTTTATGTCACTAAAATCCAAGATTAGTTAGAGTGGTTTACGGCTTTAAGCACAGGAATAGTCAATTTCTTGCTATCCAAAGTGGGCATGCCGTTTGGCTTCAGCAGTTTGCACTAGGCTGCGCAGCGAAGGCATCTCCTTCCGTTCTTTCCTCCATGTTGCTACTCGACTCCCGTAACCAAGAAGACGATGGTTGGACGTATTGTAAACAATATTCCCAATGGGATTTAGACAGTTGAAGTTGAGGAAAATAGGGTGGCGATAGTAGAGAAATGAGGAAGGAAGTTAGGCGACGGACCAATTTCGTTTTCACACAAATAGAATTATATTTGATGAAATAGTACGGTATAACAGGGGCATAAGTATTTTACGTTATAACAGTAGAACAAGAGTTAATATTTTATGTTATAACAGGATGTACATAAATTGCGTGAGTAATGAATGAAGCTTGAGTATTGCACTTGAATTTAATTAGAAACTGTATTTCTAAAAACGTAGCCTCCGTGGCTTAGGCGGCAGCACGCCGGCCTCTCACCGCTGGGGTACGTGGTTCAAATCCCGGTCCCTCCATGTGTGATTTGTGCTGGAAAAAGCAGAGGCAGGCATGTTTTTCTCCGGGTACTCCGGTTTTCCCTGTCAATATTTAATTCCAGCAACACTCTCCACTTTCATTTCATTTCATCTGTCATTCATTAAATCATTGCCCAAGAGGAGTGCGACAGGCTTCGGTAGCCGGCACAGTTCACATCCTCGCCGCTAGATGGGGGATTCATTCATTCCATTCCTGACCCGGTCGGTCGACTGGAAACAGGCTGTCGATTTTCACTTTAATTTATAAAAACTACGCCTCGAAGGTATATAATAAAAGCCAACTCTTGTAAATTTATTGTGTGGCCTCACAGGACCAAAAAATGTTCTGATGTAGGAGAAAAAATCCTTGTTTTTTAAATGGTGCACAGAAAGTCAAAATAGTACTTAGGTGATCCAGTTGATTTTATAGTAGGCCTACTGTAGCCCAGGCGAATAAAATGAGGATTAGATCCAAGACGATTTAAATATTGCCTTGACAAGGCAAACTGCAGATGAGCACTAAAAGATCGTGTTGAAGTTCCAGTGAAGCACTCATGAAGAGAGACGGTGGGTAGGACGTTCGGCCTCAAGAAGCTCTGGAGAGTGTTAAGGTGTTGCAGAGAGTACTGTAGACAGGTAAGAGCTAAAATCACGCTCAGGCGTTACGTTAAATAGTCCATGAAACGTGACGTCATCAGAAAGTTCGAGAGAATTCTCGATGCGTAGAGACTAGTACAATGCGGGACCAGGTGACAGGAACAGGCCAATTAGCGTGCGGTTAGAAGCAGGAACCAGCCAATCCAAAGGTCTCCTTGAGTAGTGCAGTTACTCGGATAGAGCAGACACATGCGTTGCTAAAACACACTTATACAGCTGGGGGAAAGTAAAAAAGAATGCCCATTTATGTGCAAATAGAAAAAAGTTGAACCTGTAATAAATACAATCAATAAGAGCAATTTCAATTACCTCGATCTTGCTGCAGGGATAGACATTAAACAAATACACTACTTACGGGGAAGAGTTTAACCTGAAGGGAATGAAACACAAACTAAAAGCTATTCGCAAAGCGAACAGGTAACCAACAGAAGACATCCATGACCTGCTAAAAGAGTAATCATCACTTCTATTGTAGTTCTCATGTCGTTTAGTTATTTCTACTGCCTCTGATTCTAGGTGTTAAGATGGTTGTCCCTCAAGCAGATAGCGACGAGGGGAATAAGCATTTACAACCTTGTTTAAAACAACTGCCTGAAGTTATAGTTTTGCTTATTCATAGCAAGTGTATTTCATCGTATTTGATTGATTAGAAAATGAAATTCCAGTTCGCTCTTTTCACAATAAGCTTTTGATAGAGGGCACAGGACTGTGTTCTTGTTATGGCTTGCAGGTCTGGGGCAGCTGAGTCAGGGTGGAGTCTCCATGGGCGGCTTTGGGCAGTCTATCGGTCAGCTCAACCAGAGCTCGCCCCTGACGTCGGGACTCAACTCGGGACTCCCGATTACGTCCACCATGTCCTCCAACGGCTCCACCGTTTACCAGGCGCACTACGGACTCAACACACTGGGTATGTTCTGACATCCTGTTTCTTGTGAAGGAGAAGCTAAGTCTATCTTTTCAGTAGAACGTTCTAAAGTGTAATATACTGTATTTCTTCTCTGATTCCTTTGATCTTTAATTTTCAAAAGGTACAACTCAGCAAATTATGTATTGAAACGAAGTTAATCATGTCGCATGCGAATTGGATCCTTATTGACAAATAAATTCATTAAGTACCAAATAGTATTAAATTAGTTCACCAATAGTCAACAAAATACATTAATGAGTCATTTATTGTTCTAGTGTCAACCATGATGTGGTATTCTTCAGCATTTGGAAGGGGAGATTGTACCTTGTAGATTTGGCTATTTGAGGGACATTTTTCTCGTGTACCGTTCAAATTAAAAAAAAATGAATGACTAATAGAAGAGGGTTTTCTATTCCTAAACCTATTTTATTAGAAAGCCTATATACTATCTTGTATGATGTATTTTTCGAGAATTTTTTGCAAGTTGTAAAAAAAATTATATATGTTTCAGATTTATACATTTTTAATTTTTAAATTATTAAACTCAATATCTTTTAAAAAGGCATGTATGATGTTCATCCCAGTCTCTGTAATATGTTAAAGTTTTACTGTTCTATGATGGTTAGTTCCTGAGAAAAGTGTAGGCCTACCTAAACATTTAAAAAATCCTAGAAAACAGGTTTTAAAGTTCAACATAGTTTAGTGCTAACTGGTGCGAAATGTATGCTGAGGTTTAGTTACTGCATTTTCGAAATAGTTCACTAGCAAGTCCATATCTAGCAGTGGTATATTCATAACAAAATAAACTGTCACTTACATGGCATTGTTTACAAACTGCAAATGAAGATATGACAGATGACAACAATTCATACCCAAGACAACATTGCCACTAACTTGTCTATTCTTCAATGTTAGCATTATTAGTTACAAAAGATCCTACACTTGAATCAGTGTTCAACTTTCTTCTGGAAGCACTGGCAATCATATTTTCACTCAGAGAAATATCACTCAGTGAGGAAGTTGAAGCACATGTTGAACCTAATCTCAAAGAGCCCGAAGCACTTTCACTAACCAAATTCCAATTATTCCCAGTATTATCATCACTAAGTACATTTGCTTTAGGTTTTCTTACAGGCCCTCCCTTGCACTTCTTGAATACTTTTCCAATTCGAGGCATGATGACACAAAATCAATCTCTCTGATGTAAACATGTACGGAAAACGCGGCAGGAATACAAGCAACAATTGAAAGTTGCTCGGCGGTAACAGAGGAGCCAACACTGAGCACGAAATATCTTCATAAATCAACATATCGCTAAAATGAAGTGTTTGATGTTCAAGAAGTTGACAGAACGCAAAAGGGGGGCGTGGCAAGTTGTGCAGACCTAGAAGTAAGTTAATATATAAAGGCTTTAATGGCAAAAATTTCATCCTATTATTTAAACTAGTTTCCATGATGGTTCCGTATTGACGTACTAAATAGTTTTAACAACAAATTGTATATCCGCCTTAGTCAATACATAAATGAAAATAAATTATAATTACACTTGCTCCTGGTACATGTTTCGGGGATTAATTGCTTTTATCCCCTTCATCAGCCAAGACATCCGAAGAAAGATATAATATAGCGTAGCAATCAAAAATAAATAGCTATTTAACTTAATATGGTGCACCATATAAGTAGGTCACAGGAAATTGTTGAGCAATACTAAAAACATATATGTAACAGCGATGAAGTATTGTGATTTTTGCCAATTCAAGCTTCGACCAGTGTTTTGGAGCGGATTTACGAGTTAACTGTCCACTGATTCTCTGTGTTTTGATGGCTGAATATCATCGCTGTTACATATATGTTTTTAGTATTGCTCAACAATTTCCTGTGACCTACTTATATGGTGCACCATATTAAGTTAAATAGCTATTTATTTTTGATTGCTACGCTATATTATATCTTTCTTCGGATATTTGTCTTGGCTGATGAAGGGGATAAAAGCAATTAATCCCCGAAACATGTACCAGGAGCAAGTGTAATTATAATTTATTTTCATTTATGTATTGACTAAGGCGGATATACAATTTGTTGTTAAAAATTTCATCAGAAAACATATTTATCTAGTAAAGTACACTCCGAGGAATGATTATAAGAAAAAAATGTTTCTGATATTTTGCCCACTAAAAGGGTACAATCTCCCCTTAAGAAACAATGCGGGTATGTTATATTTGTAGTACGGCTACCGCTATGCAGTAGCGTAAACCAATCATATGTAGTGTTTTAAGTAAGCTTAATGATATGAAACAAAATAATTTTATATAATAATAATAACTCATTTAAAAATATTGTTTCATCACATATTGTTATTTGAAACATCCGTAAAAATATGCATAATATTAAAATGAAATCAGATCTTTAACAATGTCAGTTAATTATAATTTACTATCAACACTAATATGATATGGGATAAGAAATATTGTTATCAATTTAAAATATATGAAGTTTCTTGGATTTCTGCTATAAAATATCTTCTAAAATTATGTTAGTATTCTACCAATGTTCAAAAAAACTTATTTCAAAATAGTTAACGTCTGCAAAGAAATATCAATTCGATTCTCCTGGTGGATGACATTAAAGTTGTAAATGCTCTTCTAACGTGCACGAAGTGCATGCATAGTTGGAAGAGTAAAATCATCAAAATAATATTTTAATAACGTTCTTATAGTGCATTCTCATCATGTTATAAATAGTGAAGAACGTTCTTGGTTAACACGAGATAAATTGAATTCGAGGTAGACTATATAACCTAAAATATTCCTTTACCAATTTATTTTGAAGGTTATATGTTCTAGGATAGATGTGATGTTTGTTGCTTTCTAAGCCTATGTTGTATAGCTATATACATCTTCTTCTTCTTCATTTCCCGTTTCCAGTTCCCTGGCTCGGGTTGCGAATCAAATACCTCCACAGTTTTCTATATCTCCACCATTCATTTCCATCTTTCAATACTTTTTCTTTTACTCATCTCTTCTGTATGCTCTCCTTCACCATATCTATACACCTCTTTCTGAGCCTTCCTTGTGGTCTTCTTCCTAGAATTTTCTCCATAGATGTTGTTTTTGGTACTCTATATTCTTCCATTATCATCATATGTCCGTGGTACTCTATATTCTTCCATTCTCATCATGTGTCCGTACCACTTCAGCTTATTGGTTTATCTTGCAGGTTTGAGAACCCAGTTCTCTCCCTAATGTCCACATTTCTGATTTTATCCTTCCGTGTCTTCCCAATTATTCCTCTAAGGAACTTCATCTCGGCTGCTTGGATTCGGCTTTCTTTGCGTTTTGTTGTGGTCCAAGTACCTGCTGCATACGTTAAAATTAAATACCAAATAAATATTATATAACTGCAGATTGATTAACGTAACATATTACCCTATTTTATACCATATAAAATACTGTGTAGGCTTATGAGGTCACTTTTCGTCCTTGTAAGTGTGAGTGTGTGTGGCTCTAATAAGTTTTGATTGGCTGTTGGGCGAAGTCCAGACCATTCTGTGCAGCATGAGTCAAGAGGTGTGCTTGTTTCTATTTTATTGGAGAAATTTATCACTGATGACTGTGAAACACCCAGGATTGATGCAATCTGCCCTTAGTTGTACTGACGGTGGGATAATGGTGTACACATTGTGGCTTTATTACGAGGGAGTCACAACGTATCCTCATGTCACTTTGTAGGTTAAAATACCTAAACGGATTTAATGCATTGTTCCCACATTTCTTGTTATTACTAAGTACAACGCATGTCTTATCATACAAGTAACTTGTGTTTACTTAGAGAATACATAGACGGCAATAACCTTAACTTATCAACGAACCACAGTATTACACAACTTATAGTGTTGAAGTCCAGGCTAACCAGCATTGACACTACACTATTTCAGGGCTGGTCAACATCTTACAATGTAGGCTATAACAGATTCCTAAAAATAAATAACGTAAAATGAACAGGTTTGATTGTCAAAAATGGAAATAATTGTTCTTAGTATAATAATTATTCCGGACTGAAAGAATAGCGTCTTCGGTGGCGTAGTTGGTAGCATGCGGAGCTTTTATGCCCAAGATCGCGGGTTCAAACCCGGCCTAAGTCGTCGGATTTCTTAAGAGCGTTAAAAATCCCTATATGCTTTCCTCAGGAGGGGAAGTAATGCTGGCGGTCCCATGTCTTAGATTTATGGCATGAGAAAGAACCTTCCACTAACTACACTTGTGGAAGCTAAAATTTGTAGGTTAGTTTGATAACGCTATATTCAATCGTTATTATCCATGTTGGTCCGTATTGAAAAGACGGACGGAGTATAGATTATTAAGTGGAACGCTATATTAGTTCCAACGTTCGCCGCCAGGTGCTAGATGCGATGGGATCTAGTAGCCAAGTCCGCAGCTAGGTGTCATGGACGGTAGCATTTGGTAGCAAAAGTAGCTACTTGAAAAATTGATCGTCTGCAGTCCTTCTACCTGAACCACAGATAACACACACTAATACAGCCATCACAATTAACACCGGTTATCAGACAGATTCTACACACACCCAAGGTGCATGGGGCTACATGACCGCGTTGTCGCAGCCCCTAAACTAAGGATCCAACCAACGAGACTGAAAGAATGGATTCTACTGCTAAAATATGTTATAATAATTAGTTATCGTACTGCCATAGTGATTTCAAACACTACGTCTCTGCAGGAGACGTATTGTGTTCTGCAGGAACAAAGCACCAGGCATAGATGATATACCGACTGAGTTGCGACGCTGCGTAGGTGACGATGGTCTGATCAGTTTTTGGTGTGTAGGATTTATGAGACAGGCGAGGTACCCTCTGATTTCAAGAAGAATGCTATCATCCGTATACCGAAGAAGGTAGGAGCTGACAGATGAGAAGAATACCGTACTTATGCTTCAAAAATCATGTCTAGAATAATTTACAAGAGGATGGAAAGCCATATAGAAACGGAGTTGGGTGAAGACCAGTTTGGTTTCAGGAGAAATGTAGGAACAAGGGGAGCTGTACTAAGTCTTAGGTTGATTTTGGAAATATATAATTTTCAAAAGAAAAATATGTATTGTCCGTTGAGCCATTATATATTTAAACACAAATTGTGCTAAATTGTGATTTTGGAAGGTAGAATAACGAAAGATAAGAGAACGTTCATTGCATTTATAGACTTAGAAAAGGCTTTTGATAATGCTGATTGGGCTAAATTGTTTGACATTTTGAAAACGATTGGAATAGAGTACAGGGATAGGAGGATGATCTACAATCTATACAGAAACCAGACAGCAGTCATTCGAGCTGAAGGACATGAGAGAGAAGCTGGTAATCAGAAAGGTGTATGGCAAGGCTGCAACTTATAGCCCATACTTTTCAATCTTTGCATTGAACAAGCAATGAAGGAAATTGGAGGGAAATTTAAAGTGGGAGTGAACATTCAAGGAGAAATAATTTCAACTCTGAGATTTGCGGATGACATCGTCATCTTGGCCGACACGCCTGAGGATTTAAATGAGTTTTTGAATGGTATGGACTCTGTCTTGAGGAAAGAATTCATGATGAAAATCAATAAATGTAAAACAAAAATATTGGAATGCAGCCGAAATAAATCAGAAACCTCTATAGACATCCAATTGTTAGGTGAAAAGCTGAAGGAAGTAGGAGACTTCTGTTACTTAGGAAGCAAAATGTGGTGTTACAGGAGACGAGTGGGAGAGGGGAGATGTTTCTGGCGACTGCTAATGAAGAGAAGAGATAGGTTTGTAGGACATTTACTTAGACACCCCGGAATAGCAAGCTTAGATGGAAGGAAGGGTCGAGGACAAGAACTGTAGGGGAAGACCAAGGTTAGATATGTTAAACAGAATGCCTCGGATGAATGGTGTGGTAGCTATGTAGAGATGAAACGATTAGCTCAGGACAGGGAGGCATTGAGGGCTGCTCCAAATCCGTCAAAAGATTGAAGACTCAAATACAACAACAACAACAAAAATGATCCCACGATAGAAAATTGAATATGGATTACGAGTAGAACAGCGGACCTCTATTCCTTAACCGACAGGTTCAATGATGTCGTACGCAAGAGACGTCTGACATTCTATGGCCATATCTATAAAATGGACAGCGCCAGACTAACCAAAAGAGTATTTAAAGTAATCAACTCAAAAAAGGTCAAAATAAATTGGCTAGAAAAAGCAAAGACGGATCTCTAAGAAATGAATACCTCTGACAATGTCATAGAAAAACATGGAGCCTCTAGTACAATAGTACGCAAACACAAATTCATAGAGAAACCTAAAAAGAAAACTGGTAGCAAGTGATCCTCAGAACGCAAAATGCAACACAGTGCATTCTTGGAGAGATTTTGGGAGGATAAGTAGACCAAAACCATCAGGCCAACTAACAAGTTCAAACGCTCTTTCTGAATGGCCTTAACGAATAATAATAATAATAATAATAATAATAATAATAATAATAATAATAATAATAATAATAATAATAATAATAATAATCACACAACAGGCCGGATCTGGTGGTTGTCAACAAGAAAACCAGGCAAACTAACTTGATTGATGTTGCTATTCCTAACAACAAGAATCTCCAGTCAAAATACATAGAAAAGATCAGCAAATACAGCGAGTTGGTCGACCCTATCAAAAGACAATGGCATGTAGAGCGGGTAAAGACCATACCTATCATTGTCTCAAGTACGGGCGTGATCCCAAGTACCTTGCTCCAAGGCCGTAAAGAACTGGATCTGGATTCTCGGCTGTACAAACTAATGCAGAAGACAGTAGTTCTATCAACAACCAGAATCGTTCGGAAGTCCATGGGTAGCGAAATTCCAGCTTAGAAGTTGCTGTTTCAGTAACTATACTTTGGTTCACTGAAGCCCGTATAGTTATGTTGTAATGTACCAGAAATGTGTTATATGCACTGTATAAACCGATAATAATAATAATAATAATAATAATAATAACAATAATAATAATAATAATAATGTTCAAATCAATTTTCCAATTTACATATTCCATTTATATTAAGAATGCATGCTAAGAACCAATGAACAATACAAGAATATAATAATAATAAAAATAATAATATCTTACAGGCTTCAGAAATTACAGCAATCAAGGGAAGAAAAAAATCAAGGAACTAGAAAAATTGATTCGTAGATATTGAGAACCGTCTAAATATTTCGGATGGTCGCCATGATAAACTTATGTAGGCCATTGAGTTATGTACTAGTACATGAATATTATTGTGTAGGTTTATTCAATCGCATGATTGGGACACAAGAGATAACAAGTAGTTCCGTGAAGAACTAAACAGCCTATTTCTATATATCCTAATTATGTTAATTGCCTCTATTAACATACAACATTTCTGTTTGATTGCTATAATAGATTCGTAGATATTGAGAACCGTCTAAATATTTCGGATGATCGCCATGTTGCACTTTTATAAATGTAGGCCACAGAGTTATGTACTATTGCACGAATATTATTTCGTAGGTGTATTATTCAAACTTCAGTCACATGATTAGGACACAAGAAATTAAAAAAAAAAAAAAAAAAACAACAACGAGATTTTAAAATTTCGCACAGCCGCCATCTTGTGGTTATGAAAACAGTTTTCATAACTTAGATGTCAGTGGATTACAGTTTGTATAAGCATTTGCCGTACCAAGTTTCACTGCGATCGAATGGTTAATCGCGAGAAACGTCCATTTCAATATTTAAATTTCGGGTCGCCGCCATGTTGGATTTGTACTCACCACATTATTAAAAGTTCCATAGGTGAACTTATGTTAATAGCCTTTATCAACGAACACAATTTCAGTTAGATTGCTGTCATAGATTAGTTAATAATATTGAGAACCGTTTAAATATTTCGGATGGTCACCATGTTGGATTTGTATATATTATGTAGGTCATAGAGTTATGTACTACTAGCAGAAGTACCCGTTATTCGAACGATGTTCGTTGTTAACACCAGACATTATCAATTGAGCTACTGTTGCAATGGTTAGCGGTTTGTCATTCCTTCAAGTTTATCAGAACGAAGTTAGTTTTCTGGGAATATCACACACACTGTTAATTTAAGGCCCTTAAAATGTAGTTTTCGGAGACCCTTTATAGATTGCCGAATTTTGTGTCTCACATTGAGAAGCGCAACATATGCTTTGGTCGTCCTTCTAGGATAATGTTTATATTTCGCCTATTTTAGCATGTATTGAGAAGTTTTTCTCAATATCCACTCTTCTACTGTATGAAAAGTACAGTGAAGAGTTTTATAAATGATTGGTGTATTGACTCTCATTGTTACCATACCTAATTTTACGATGCACCAAGCATCCGAACACGAGGTATAGGCGTACATAAAGATACACAGAAAGACAGGCAGACAATTCTATTGTCTACAACATATTACCCAGATATCCAAATATGGGTGTATCTACCACACAGTATCAAACAAAATCATCTTTACGATGAACCCGTATGTCGACAAAAAAAAAGTTAAAATGTGCTCTCAGACTAAATTCACCTAACGTGTACTTCCTGACGTGAAATAGAATTGAAAGCCTTGTAGACGAAACGCAATACACGTCACATAAAACAGACCCTCTACGTTGTGCTAGGTGCCCATACACAGGAAGACCCCTTTCATAAATTATAAAGGCTTGTGGTGCATGAAAATTCATATTCTTTAGCCTCAAATTGCCCAAATTCCTAAAAGCCGCAAAAAATACTGGTTCAATTCAGGAATTTTTGAAAATAATGTTGCTGTTTGGAGATATAATAGACCTTCTGTACTATATGTCGAACGTAGAAAATTGCATGAAAAATTTCTAGGTTACCCCTTGACCCCCTTAATGGCATTGATGAATTATACAGTCTACGTTAGTTCCGTGATAACCTCATAGCCATTTGCAAACTTTCACGGAAATGTAATAAATGGAGTGACATTGCTTCTTACAGAAATAGAAGGAAAGTTGTATGCCACCCCTTGAGATAATGTTCTCAAGGTTACCGATTTGCATTCCTTCATTAGTTTGTTAAATTAAATTAAATTAGTTTTCTGGGAATATTTCAGGAACTGTTGGATTTAGAGCCTTATAATGTAGTTTTCGATGACCCTTTAGGGCCCCCGAGTTTTGTTTCTGGCTCCGAGGGGATTTGTCTCGTCGTTGTACGCCATAATATAATACTAATAATAATAATATAATATAGGGAGAAATTATAACACCTATTTTTTTAATTATTAATGCAGCCAATGGCCATGTACTTTTCTTTTCAGGATGGGTCAGGGAAGGGATATTATCAGAGAAAGAAGCATTCACATCACGCATGAGCAAAATGGAAATGGCCTACCATTTAACTAAGGACATCTATAAGAAAAGCTCAATATCTTTCAACGCAAAACTAAAACATTACTGCAGTGTCATCCGTCCGGAGGTCCTGCATGCTTCTGAATGCCTCACGATGAACAAAAAAGGCTTGGTCGAGAAACTGGAGGCCAAAGAAAGGAAAATTTTGAGAAAGATATTGGGTTCCATAAAAGACAATGGAGAATACGAAGACGGCATAACCATGAATAATATACTCATGTGGGGAAGATAAGTAACGTCATCCGGAAGAGAAGGATACCATTTTTTGGGCATGTGAAACGAATAAGCCCAGCGAGACTGACCAACCGCAACATAACTTACTTTCAGGAGAGGAAAACAAAATGGGCCTGGTTCATTGAACTGGATAAAGATCTGAAAGAAGTGGGGATTACACCAACAGACATTCAGGACCGCGCCCCACTCAAAAGGAAACTTCAAGCTTGCAAAGGTTTCCAAGAAAAACCGAAGCTGAAAACGGGAAAGATTTGGACCCAGGAACGGAAGGAAGTCCACCAAGAACGAATGCGGGCGTACCGGGCAAACATCAAAGCCAGTAGGAGACAGTTGGAATGACGCGGTCCATAGATGGCCTATACGAAATGAATGAATGAATAATATGGGGATAGGAATATAATAGACCTGCCGTACCACACCCGCAGGTGTAAATCGCGTGAAAAATTTCTAGAGTACCCCTTGATCCCCTTAAGCGCATTATACATATTGATGAATTTTACGGCTTAATTTGGTTCCGTGATAACCTTCTAGTGGTTTGCAAACTTTCACACTAATGTAATTAATGGAATTGCATTGCGTCTTACAGCAATAGATGGACCTCTGAGAATCTGTTGCCATGGTTACTGGCTTGTATTCGTTCATTAGTTTATTAAATGAAATTAGTTTTCTGGGAATATCTCAAAAACGGTTGGTCTTAGGGCCTTAAAATGTGGTTTTCGGGGACCCGAGTTTTGTCTTTCACATTGAGGGTCTGAAAATGAGCTTTGTCTCGTCCTTCTACGCCTATTTCAGCATGTATTTTAAGGGGGTAGGCCCCCTTTTATGAGAGGTACGGAGAAGAGTTACATCAATGATAAGTGTTGTGCCTCTGATGGATATCTGTACCAAATGTTACGTTGGTACACCCAGCCGTTCTCGAGTTATAAGGGAACCAAGTTGTCCACAGAAAAACAAACAAACAAACAAACAAACAAACAGACAGACAGACAGACAAAGAAATTATTTTCGCGCGCATCCATCATAAAACAGTCTGAAACGCGTAAACAACTCAAATTTCCGTAGAAATTCTGAGAAAAACAGACAAACTTTCATTTATATATATACTGTAGAGAGATATACTGCACCGCTCGGTGTTGACCGTGTTTTATTGCACAAATTTAGGTTTTACTCGCTAACCGTTGGAGATATACGAAAAGTGATACGGACCATTCGGATAGAAAATTAATTGTTCAAGCTCGTGTATGACATCAAAAGTTTGCTATTTCTTAGCGTTCTGTTTTTATTTGAAATAGAAATATGAAATTTTGAAACCAAAGGGTGTAGTGACGTCACAAATGTCGGTTTTACTCGCTAACCGTTGGAGAAACACGAAACGTGATAAGGACATTTCGGATAGGAAATTAAATTTCAAAGCTCATGTGTGCCATCAAAAGTTTGCTATTTCCTACCGTTCTCTTTTTTATTTGATATGGAAATATGAAATTTTGAATCCAAATGGTGTAGTGACGTCACTAAAATGGTCGCCATTTTTTAACAGTACAAAATTTCGAAATCAAAAGTACCCTATATATGTAAACCTGGTAAATCAGCTACATCCATGCAAAATTTCATTTAAATCGGACCAGTGGTTCTTGCGTTATTGAGTAACACACAGACAGACAGACAGACAGACAGACAGAAAGACAGACACACACCATCTCATTTTTATATATTAGTATGATTAGATGACGATTATTGCGTAGGTTCATTATTTAAACGTTGACTTCGAACACATGATTAGGACACGAGAAATAAAAAAATCGCACTGCCGCCATCTTGAGGTTATGTAAACAATTGCACTAAATTAGACGTCAGTGCATTGAAATGTGTATACACATTTGATGTACCAAGTTTCACTGAGCTCGGATGGTTACATCGCGAGAAAGATCTATTAAAATGTTTCAAATTCGCTTGGCTGCCAAGTTCCTTTTGTACTTTCAGGATTTGAAAGTCACATCGCCCTTTATCACCGTACAAGATTTCAGGGTGATCTCAATAGTAGTTTCGGAGATATAGAATGCTGGTGAAGGATTTCGCTCCGCCACCATGTTGGTTTGGTGAGACGTAATAAAATTTGAAGGGCATGGTCGTGGTCGGACGATATAATACTATGACCTTACCGAGTTTCATTGAAATCGCTCCAGCCTTTTAGATTTTATTAGGGGGGTGGTGAATTTGGGGGGAGGGGAGGGATGGGAGGGGGGTACACACACACACTTACAAACACACACATAAGCCTATTTTGTCATAAATGAAAATAGGCTAAAAAAAGGGATTTTAAAGTTTCGTGGTCAGAAGTTAAATAACGTTAAGTAGCCAATCACAGGCAGCTATTGAAATCGATATATCACGACAAATTTAGTTTCGCTCGCTAGATTGCGACATCGTGAACGAAACTCGATTTGTCGTGATATATAGTGATATCGAGTTTCGTTCACGATGTCGCAATCTAGCGAGCGAAACTAAATTTGTCGTGATATATCGATTTCAATAGCTGCCTGTGATTGGCTAGTAAAGGACGTTTCGCTTCTGACCGCTAGATAGCTCTAGTGCAGCACTGAAACGTCAAGTTGAAAGTAACAATGGCTTTACAATAACTAATAATTTAAATTCTCTCGCAGTTGAAACACGGATATTTTTGACGTGTTGTAATTCATTTTTAGGGGCTTGGGACATCTTGATCTTCAGCCCCGTGTATTTGGGTGTGTGTTGAATTTGTCTGATAAACTGTATTTATGTGTTGACTGTGGTCGTGTGTACAACTGTATTAGAGATAGGGATGGGGTAGGTGTCCCGGGACTTGGTGTAAGGTACTATTTCGGCATTTGCCTGGAGGGAGTGTGGAAAAACCCGGAGAAATACACACTCGGGATGGCCGCTGTAAGCGGCGGGACTCGAACCTTTGGTCTCCGGACTAGCTGCAGCTGCCCTCGCGGTCGTAGTGTACGTTTTAAGGAGCAACGCTACGGCATCAATTCTCATTTAAGTTGGTAGTAGTTCTTCCGTCCGTTGCGCCATGGAATAATCACTTGCCACGGTGGGTGAGTGGTTAACGTGTCGGTCTACTAACCCCAAGCTTGCAGGTTCGCTCCTGGCCGTGGTAAGTGTTTTTTTTTTTTGAAAGGCGGTAAAAATTACGACACCATGTCATACGATGTTGGCATGTCAAAGAGCCCATTTGAATGCAGTAGGCCGTTTTCTTAATGGCAAAATTAATCTCGGGAGTTTCCGCCAACACAAAGTTCCTCATTTCTCTACTAGAAAGTGCTATAGTGTTCAAGGAGCTTAGATATCTAACCTCCTTGACTTTCATAGTGCTTCAAGGAACAACGAAATTCGACATGCGATCTACCCTCTGGGTGTCAAATAACAAAGCTTTCACCCGGCACCCGCGGCCATATGACATTATCCCTCCCTATATTATTCTACCTCACTCCTCTTCTTGCCTAGAACGCCTCAATATAGCGCTGCCTTGGGTTTTTGTGGGTATCTACTCACATAACGTAACGGCGGTGCTTTTGAGGATCCAACCAGCCTTCGGGCTGACTACCTAACAACATATTATTCTGCTAAGGTCCCATTCGAGTTTTGTACCGAAAATAAGGTCCCATTAACACCAACCTACACATATGGGGTACCTATAGGTTCAGCATAACCCAATGCGTAAGCGAAACGCACTCACTTACTCTTTAAATGCCTCACAATTAAATAAATACCTTAAAACATGTATATTTACAATGCAATAATGAAAGAATGTAACACGGTAACCATGGTAACAGAATCACACGTAAAAGACACATTGCAATTCCAATTATTACATTACTGTGAACGTTTGCAGACGGTTATAAGTTTATCACAGAACCAAATTAAGCTGTAAAATTTATCAATACATACAGTATGAAGCGCTTAAGGGGCACGTGTGAGTGTGGTACGAAAGGTCTTTTTCACCCGACCATAAAGGGTCTCCGAAACCCACATTTAAAGGCCATTAAATTAACAGTGTCTGTGATATTCCCAGAAAACTAACTTCTCTCTGATAGGCCTATACCTAAGAAGGAATGACAAACCCCTAACCACTGCACCAGTAACTGAATTGATAAAGTCTGATTATTCATACCAAGGATAAATCAGTCATAGCATTCATGATTGAGATTTTGCTAAGTGTACTCTTTACAACTCAGAATATTAGCGGGCGAAGCCGCGAGGGTAATGATAGTTATTATTATTATTATTATTATTATTATTATTATTATTATTATTATTATTATGGAATAATCGCCCCTGCCTTACGTGATAGTTGCTCTGCGTATGTGTCATACAATTGAGAACTGTCTAGGGACGTAGTTCCCAGGATGGAGTACGGTACTCTGGAAAGTTGCACTCAAGGCTGTCCACAAACAGACGTCTCTGAACACGCTAATGACTCAACACACAGCTTCTACACTTAGCACTGATTAGTGAAGGTCTCGTTATTCTCGAGCTGTCTTGACTACTGGCCACTGACGTCATCGCATATCATCCACTATTCTAATTATTATGTAAGTACGTTCGGGAAGGAGGACGCGAATATTCTCAAGTATTCTTTCTTATATCTTGAGTCAGAATTTATCACGATAGCCTGCAACAAGTTATAAACAAAAATCAAGCACTTCATATAGGTTAGACGTTCTTAATCTTTTTGATAAGGTGAGCATCACCCTCATGCCACATCAAGTACCCGATCACCATTGAATCAAATATAATAATAATAATAATAATAATGGATTAGTAGGCCTACAATATAGATGCAATAATAAGAGGTCTGTATCTTACCGGGCGAAGATACGACACTATACCACGGTTGTCCAGCCAGAAAGCCTTTACAGTTCCGAATGCTTGATATTGAATAACAAGTAGTTCCGTGAAGAACTATACAGCCTATTTTCATATATCCTGCTCATGTTAATTGCCTCTATCATCATACAAAATTTCAGTTTAATTGCTGTAACAGATTCGTAGATATTGAGAACCGTCTAAATATTTCAGATGGTCGCCAGGTTGGATTTTTATTTGCGTACTATTACATTAAGATTATTGCGTACGGGTGGTATTCAAACTTCAATCGCATGATTAGAACACAAGAAGTAAAAACGAGATTTTAAAATTACGCACAGCAGCCATCTTGTGATTATGCAAACAATTGAAATAAATTAGATGCAGTGGATCAACATTTGTATAAGCATTTAATGTGCAACGTTTCACGGCACTCGGATAGTTAATTCGCGAGAAACGTCCATTTAAATATTTATACTTCGCGTCGCCGCCATGTTGGATTTGTGCTCACCAGGTTACTGAAAGTCCTATAGGTGAACATATCTTCATAGTCTCTATGAACATAAAAAAAATCAGTTTGGTTGCTGTAAAAGGTTCATAGATATTGGGAACCGTCTAAATATTTCGGAAGCTCGCCATTTAGGATTGTTATATGTATAGGCCATAGAGTTATGTACCATTCAAGGACAATTATTGCCTAGGTTCATTATTCAAATTTTCACTTCGATCGCATGATTACGACACAAGAAATAAAAACTTAATTTTAAAATTTCGCACAGCCGCCATCTTGAGGTTATGTAAACAATTGAATTAAATTAGATGGCAGTGCATTACAATCTGCAAAATCATTTACTGTACCACATTTCACTGCGCTCAGAGAGTTAAATCACGAGAAAAGTATATTAAAATATTTCAAATTCGCTTGGTCGCCATGTTCATTTTGTACTTTACAGGTTTATGAAATATACATAGGTAAACTTGTATCAGTACCCTTTATCACCGTACATAATTGCAGGGCGATATCGGTAATAGTTTCGGAGATATTGAATGCTAGTGAAATATTTCGCACAGCCGCGATGTTGGATTGGTGAGAAGTAACAAATTTTGAAGGGCACGGTCGAGGTCGCCGGGAATAGTGCTATGAACTTCCCGAGTTTCATTGAAATCGCTCCAGCCGTTTAGATTTTATTAGGGAGACACACACACACACACCTCACACACACACACACACACACACACACACGGACAAAAGGTGATCTCATAAGCCTATTTTTTTCAAAATTGAAAATAGGCTAAAAAAGGGGACATTGAGGAATTAGGAAAGAAAGAAAGAAAAATCTTGCGAAAGATACTAGGGCCTGGAAAACGAAACGATGGTGCATGGAGAAAGAGGAGAAATGAGGATCCACAGTATATAGACAGGCAGAGAAGATCACGGACACCATGCGTAAGAGGAGACATCTTTAATTACATCACCAAGCTAAAGGCGACTACAAGAAACGAGAAAAGACATGGAGGAAGTTGGCGTACATCCAAAAGACATCTGGAATAGGGCTGTGTTTCGAGCTAAAATTGATAACTTCAAGGGGTTCGAGGAAAGACCCAGTAGAACGACCAATAACACCTGGTCAGAGGAGAGGAGGAACCACAGCGAAAGGATGAAGAAATTCTGGGTGAAGAAAAAGGAACTAACCAGCAAATCAATTGTTTCCCGTGGTCCACGGTAGGCCAAATTCGAAGAAAGAATAGTAATAGTAATAATAATAATAATAATAATAATAATAATAATAATAATAATAATAATAATAATAATAATAATAATAATAATAATCATCATCATCATCATCATAATGGTATATTGGCTTTCACGGCAAGCGAATTAAAACTCAGCAATTCTTCTAGGTTTGTGCCGTGTCTTGTGTTGGGTTTCGCCTAGGACACCAAGCTGGCACCGGGCGGGGACACCAAGAGCCCGCTGATGAGCCAGCTTGGTGACCTAGGCGAAACCTCACACAAACCTAGAAAAATTGCTGAATAATAATAATAATAATAAGGTTATGATTCCATTAATATAGTTAATCCCTCATCAATATTAAAAAAAAAGCGGCTTTGATTCAAAACAACAACAAGAAGTTCCGTGAAGAGCTATACAGCCTACTTTTCATGCCAATGATTATTCTACAGAATATGAACCTATCTAGAATAATGACGAAATTAAGTTGCTAATATCGAAATTTCCAATTAGTTCGAAATACTGTATACCTGGCATAATGTATCCTAATAGAGCACTACAGTTGGCAGCCCTGATGACTGTATATATTCTTAGTTCCGTCTCTTAAGGTACAAAATACAAAATTTGGTTGAAGTCCAATGAATAGCATGGACGTTACATGCAGTTAAACATTGGATCTAACAGCGCGCCTAAAATCATGTTGGCAACAATGTCATGCATGTATTGGTCAGAAATAATCTGAAATAATATGATCTATTGTTGTGCCAATTTTGAATGAAATCCATTAGTTAGTATAGAAGTTACATGCATTTTAAAATTGGACCTATCAGCAGGCTTAGAATCATGTTGGCAGCACTGACGTATATTAGTTACTCCAAATTCGTCTAGAATGCCAGGTACTATACGTGTGCAAAGTTTAGAGCTATTGGCTTGCATACTTTCTGATATATTGATATTAGGGTAACAGAAATAGGGACAGCACATATTAACAGTTGGCAGCACTGGTTGCTCCTTAGAATACGCATAGTCATATCTGTTATGGTACACATAGCACATACGAAATTTGGTTGAAATCCAAATGATAGTATGGAAGTTACATATATTTAAAGTTGGACCTGTCAGCAGGCTTAGAATCATGTTGGTAGCACTGACGTATATAAGTTACTCCAAATTAATATAGAATGTCAGGGACTATACGTGTGCATAGTTTAAAGCTGTCGGCTTGCATACTTTCTGATATATTGGTATTTGGATGAAATAAATTAGGAGCATTTATTAACAGTTAGCAGCCCTGGTAGGTCTGACGAATACGCTCAGTCATATCTGGTTATGTACACATACAACATACGAAATTTGGTTGAATTCCAATTGATAGTATAGAAGTTATATGTATATAAAAATTGGACCTATCAGGAGGCTTATAATCATTTTGGCAACACTGCCATGTTTTGCCTCCTGGAAATTAAACTGAAATATTATGATCTGTACGTGTGCCAATTTTGAAATAGCTCCCATTCATACTTTCCAAGATATCCAACATGGAGCTCAAATTTCAATTGCGATTTTTTAGCAGTTGGTAGCACTGACATCATTTTCAAATATGGCCGTGAGATATTCAGGTATAGATCTTTACTCCTACCAAATTTTGTTTCGATTGCTGCAGACGTTTAGGAGTTGATAGGGGGGGGGGACACACACACAGCCAGACAGACAGACAGAAGGACAGACAGACAGACAGACAGACAGACAGACACACCTTTGCCCGATCTCATAAGTCTACTTTTTCCTCATTTTTGCAAAATGTGAAAAGTAGGCTAAAAATTATACCAGATACATTAACAAATACCTCATTTAAAGTTAGATTCTGTGGAGAAATCTCCAGAACTTTTATCATAAAAGCAGGTGTCAGGCATAGAGATGGATTGTCACCTTTACTTTTTAACTGCGATCTGGGGAAGGTGTTTAGGGAATGGAGAAAATCTGACACGAACGGTAATAAGTTGGGAAACCGAAAAGGTAACATCTATATAGATTGCTTGCTTTTACGGATGGCATTGCTCCGATTACGAACACACCTGGATATGGGCCGATAACCTAGATGTTAGGCCCCTTAAAACACCAATTATCATCATTATTATTACACCGGGATATGCCAAAATTCAAATAGAAAACTTCGTGGAGCAAATAGGTTTACAAATCTCCTTCACAAAGACAGAATTTATAACAAACGTTAAAGATTGTCCTGATGTAAAAAACATAAATCAAAACAAAATTCGCAAAGTGAAATAGTTTAAATATTTAGGTGAATGGATAACAATTAACAACAATGAAAAAAGAAAAACAATTTAGAGGTCGGAGCAAAGAAAATTTACGTAGCATTTCAGATTACCAGAAATATATAGGCTAAAGAAAAAGGCATTGTCATGGGACACGAAGATTAAACATTATAATACAGTGTTGAGACCTGAAGCTCTGTTCGGAGCAGAAACACTAAAACTAATGCGGAGAGGTGAGGTAAACAAAATCATGAACATAGAAAGAAGACTGGTTAAAAGCATACTTGTCCCAAGGACAACTGAAACAGAATTCAACAAAGAAATATACACTCGTGTAGAGAATATGTAATACACACGATGCTTGTCGTTATTTGGGCCTTTAAATAGAATGAATAATGAGATAGCGAAACATCCTGCCACAGTCAGTGGGAATTTATTGGCACATTATGGACCCTTTTAAGACCAAATGTTGATACCTTCAATAGTTACAAGGGGCATTAGACCTACTGCACTATTGTATTAATAAAATCGCTCTATCCAACGAAGGAACGACTCACACACACACGCCCATATGCAAAAAACATGTAATCTAATAAGTCTGTGTTTCATAAGATTGCAGTGGGGGTTGCAGATATTCAGTGGGTTGGTGATCACAGGACATCAGTTGAATCCAACATTGCTCCCACTTTGTAGTGCCTGGCGCTTTCTCCTTTCCTGCCGACCTCCCTTGGTCAACCATGACGGTATTAGGTTATCCTAGGGTGATTTTTATTTTCCGCCTTAATTGATTCTTTCCACAAAACCCTCATTCTTCGTGGGATAAGACCTCTTCGTTCTTTTCATGATATTTCGAGCCTTCTGTAAGGAGCCTAAACAATCCCCACTACTTATGGTGCTACACCCACCAGGGCTCACTGCTGGTGAGTTCGAAAGTTGGTGACTCCTAAGGGATTCCTTAGCAGGGTCCCGCTTTCCCCCCTTCTTTGGCGCGTGCCCCCCCCCCTTCTTTCCCCTCTTTCCTGTGTGCCTTTCATGGCTCTACTAGCTTGCCACGGTGGGTGAGTGGTTACCAACCCCAAGCTTGCAGGTTCGCCCCTGGCCGTGGTAAGTGATTTTTGAAAGGCGACAAAAATCACGACATGGATGTAATACGTTGTTGGCATGTTAAAGAACCCATTTGAATTCAGTAGGCCGTGTTCAATGGCAAAATTAATCTCGGGATTTTCCGCCAACACAAAGTTCCTCCATTCTCTATTAGAAAGTGCTGTAGTGTCAAGGAGTTTAGATATCTAACCTCCTTGACTTTCATAGCGTTCAAAGGAACGACGAAATTCGACATGCAAGCTACCCTCTGGGTGTCAATTAACAAAGCTTGCACCAGGCACCCGAGGCCATACGATATTATTATTATTATTATTATGGCTCTACTTCCTTCCAAGTCCCTCAATCCTCATTCTTTGAGGGTTGAGTGAATTTCTTCTCCCTGTCTTTCATTTCCCTCATTCTTCTTTCGTCTATGGTCACCTCCTGTTCTATTCCGACACCAACGGTATTAGCGTATCCGAGGCCTAGGGAGTCTCTCTCTTTCCTGCCTTAATTGACCCTTGTCTCGTGTTTCTTAGTACCCTCATTCTTCAAGGGTTATACCTCTTGTTTTCTATTCAATGCATCTCCCGCCTTCTGCTCAAGTTCCTAAAGGGGGCAGCAGGGTGTGTGCAGCCCAACCATTTATTGTGCACCCTGAATAGTGCTACCCCCTCAAGGGTTCACGGCTGGTGAGTTCGGGAGTTGGTGACTCCGAGGGATTCCTGAGCTGGGCCCAGTTTTCCCGCCTTTTCCAGTGCCTCTGGGATTCCCCCCACTTTTCCGATCTGCCTTTCATGGCTCTCCTTCCTTCCAAGTCCCTCATTCTTCGAGGGTACAGGGCAGTTATTTATTTATTTATTTTTCTCTTTCTTCTTCTAATATGTATGCTAGATATGAGTTATTAGTTAGTGGTATTCCCTTTCATATTCATTATCATTGTTATCGTTAGTGGCAGCTGACCTAGATGTTTTACCTCTTTAAAACTATTCACCACCACCAGAGTTTGTATAGGTTGTGAGGATTGTTTTCCAAAGAAAAGAATATAATTATATTCATTTTTACTCCCTGGAAGAGTGGCGTAGTACAATGTAAGTTACTGTTGGTATTACTGATATCATGTTTTTGTCCCCAGACCCTGTCTTCTATGGCCACGACGGTAGCGACGCTCTCAACTGAGGTGAAACTGGAGTTTGAAGGTATGGCCGCATCCTTCAAAGCAGCAACACCTCCGCAAAGCGCTCCCGCCATGGTCGTCGTGCTTCAGAGATGTCAGACTTTGAACAGGGAAGAAGTGGACCTATCGACTAGCATTTGACTCGCGGCGCGGCGCTAACTACGCGGGTGAAACAAGGAAGCGCGTAAACTGAGTCAAGTGAATAATCGATGAGACCTGAGTAGCAGAAACTCAGCCTCAGTCTGGAGAAGATTGCTCAAATTCAGTCCAAAGTTATCATATATATTATTTCAGTAGTATAGATCCCTCTTGCGGCGCTCACAAGCCACTGATCGTGACAAATGAGTATTCAAATGAAAGAGAATAGACATTAGCAGTGACTTATTGCACTCTAACTTCATAAATATATATAATTTCTTTAAAAAATGACTTTAAAAATGTACGAAGTGTGCGATTTGCAGATACTGTTGCTGTAGGAAGAAAGCTCAATAATTGCTGTTCACTTCACATTTTTGGCCGCTTTGACGCCTGTTTCATGTCATTTTAACATTCTGAGGTATTTCCTTTATCATTTTACATGGATTTCAGAAACAGTAAATCAAAGGAATTAGTACTCAAATCGTATAATTTCATAACTATCGAATAACCGGTGATTGTTATGATGATCCAATTTTCAGTGATTGCCTTCTTAAGTTAGGGAACGTAAAACTTGGAATTCTAACTGAAATGTAAATAGTGTTCTACAATCATTTGGTTGAAATAAACTTAACAACCTTTCTCCTTAAGTCTCTCATTATCAACCTGTAGGAGAAAGTATGGTTCATGAACATGCGAGATTTCTCGCACGGGTCCGCTAGTAACATTAATTTAAAAGTAGTGAAATATATTACATCATGACCAGCCCAGTACATCTTATGTTTAAGCCAACTAAGGCCCTACAATCAAAATAATATGTCAACCATGAGAACAGTATCTTTAAGAGGACAGATGACCTCACTCTTCCCCTTGAGGGGCTTTGGAATGCTGAATCTTAAAAGGATTCAAAATTTCATTTTTACGACATATTATGCTACAGAACCTTAGCGTCCTGTTGTTGTTTGAGTCTTCAGTCTTTTGACTGGTTTGATGCAGCTCTCCATGCCTCCCTGTCCTGAGCTAATCGTTTCATCTCTACATAGCTCCGTCCTAACGGTACATTAATGTCTGATTTTTAAGATTACGTTCCTTATACTTTCTCACATTTTAGATTTTTATTATTTTTCTCTCTCTAATTTCACCAGATTTCTCTCTAAATTCTACATAAATTTTTAAGGGAGCAAAACGGGTGTTGCGGAAAACCATTTCAGGGACGGCTGACGGTGGGGTTCGAACTCACGTTACTGAGTTCGCAGATGCTTGGCCCCATGGCCTGGTACTGCGACTCAGCGAGCGTAGTTAGTGCTGTCGGTCTTTTGAACAAGGCAATGCAATTTAAAAAAAAGGCTTTATGCATGGTACGGTGACCATTTCCTTTGCATTCCTCTGCTGCCACTTCACCCGCGAAGTTCCAATATGATATCACGAGGCTGGAGATCCCGTACTACACCATACTAAGAATGTTAAATTCTTGAAAGGATTGTACTCCCTTTTGCAGCCAATTCCGAGTGCCCATTTCTGCACTTTGGTTTACTTTTTGTACAGTTTTAACAATACCTGAGGAGCTCCAATTGCATGATTTGTACCTTAGAATTACTTTTCTCGCTTTATTATTTTGTTTGCGGAACATCAAGGCTATCTACTGTACTTTCATGTAATGAGTTATTACTCAGAAAACGTACAATCAACAGTAAGGTCTAGAATCTTGTTATAGTATTTTCCTTAATACTTTAATTTAGAGTGAATACGCCAGGTTCTTACACAGACTTTCTTTGACTATGTTAATACCAAAAAATAAATAGGAAGGTTGGATCGGAAAGCAAACGTGGATCTTTGAGTGTATTGATATCTAAGGAAATTCGGTGCATTAATGTAGTTTCTGGATTTTAATCTTCTTCTTCTTCTTCTTCATTTCCCGGCTCCAGTGATCTGGGTCGGGGCGTGAATCAACGACGTCCATGCGAGGCCTCGACTCACACACTATCATATTTAGGCTATTTGTACGATGGGTTCGCTATACCCCAAAGGTCTGGATTTTAATAATCTATACTAATATAATAAAGCTGAAGAGTTTGTGTGTTTGTGTGTTTAAACGCGCTAATCTCTGGAACTACCAGTCGGATTCGAAAAAATCTTTCTGTATATGATAGCCAGATTCAAGAGGAATAGTTTAGGCTATGTTAAATTTCGGACAGACCAGTCCATTCCCTGCATTTAGGCCCTTTTCACAGATTTGAACCAAAATGTGTATACTTAGCCTTTGGAACCCTGCGAGTAACACTGTCTGCATGAAATTTCGGACAGACCACTCCATTCCCTGCATTTAGGCCCTTTGGCACAAATCTACACCGTTTCACCGATCTCAACCAAAATGTGTATACTTACCCTTTGGAACCCTGCGAGTAACACTGTATGCATGAAATTTCGGACATACCACTCCATTCCCTGCATTTAGGCCCTTTGGCACAAATCTACACGGTTTCACCGATCTGAACCAAAATTTGTATACATAGCCTTTAGAACACTGCGGGTAACACTGTCCACTTTAAATTTCGGACAGACCACTCCATTCCCTGCATATAGGCCCATTGACACAAATCTACACCGTTTCACCGATCTCAACCAAAATGTGTATACTTACCCTTTGGAACCCTGCGAATAACAATGTTTACATGAAATTTCGACAGACCACTCCATTCCCCGCATTTATGCCCTTTGACAGAAATCTACACCGTTTCACCGATCTGAACCAAAATTTGTATACTTACTCTTTGGAACCAAGCGAGTAACACTATGTACATGACATTTCGGACAAACCACTCCATTCCCTGCATTTAGGCCCTTTGGCACAAATCTACACCGTTTCAATGATCTGAACCAAAATTTGTATACTTACCCCTTGGAACCCTGCGAGTAACACTGTCTGAATGAAATTTCTGACAGACCACTCCATTCTCCTTCATTTATGCCCTTTGGCACAAATCTACACTGTTTGACCGATCTGTTAGAAATAAACGTGAATTTTCGTCTTGTTACGAGAAAATTCTAGCAAGGAAATTCACGTTTATTTCTGAAGACCTAGCGGTGTAGCAGTGTCCAAATACAGTACAGGGATTGTAATTTATTTCAAATACCGGAACACCTACCCTGTTCTTGGCCCTAATAATTCACTGCACCGGAAAACGAACATGAATATATAAACAAAAGAAGGTAGTATCTGCATTCTTCCATGACCGCACATCTTTGGTTAGAAGATTGTTCACTTCCACTACAATCTACTACAATTACCACAGAAACACAGGTCATCGGACGAATTGAATATACACCCAAGTACACGGGGTGGATGACCAAGATGCCCCACGCTCCAAAATAGAACTAGCAACAACAACTATTTCTGAGAACGAACGAATGGTTTAGGATTTAACTGCGTTTTCATTTGATAATTTGGCATACTGCCGCCTCTTCATGAATGCAGTGGTTTTGCATAGCCTATGTTTATTGGCACATGCTAGAGCAAAATGTAGTTTTTCATCGATTGTCCTATTCTCATTTATGGCTGTGATTATATGGTAGGTATGGACATTCCCTAGTAATGACAATCGGAGCACAGCCAGTAGATATTGTGAAAGGGGCTACTCTTAGGGTCAGTGCTGCTACACTGGTTGAGGGAGGAAAGAAATTGCAAACTACTTCATTCCTCACTTTGTCTAGTATGACTCAATAGAAAGCTGGCTTAGGCGGCTTCGGAGGCGTAGTCGGTAGCTTGCTGAGATTCTATGCCCAAGATCGCGGGTTCAAACCCGGCCGAAGCCGTCTAATTTTTTAAGAGCGTTAAAAATCCCTTAGTATGCCTTCCTTCGGAGGGGAAGTAAAGCCGGAGGTCCCATGTCATAGATTTATGACATGTTAAAGAACCTTCCACTAATTACACCTGTGTGAAGCTAAATTGGATAGGTTAAGAATGTAAACAATGCTCTTAGGTTTCTACGTTCGTTGCCAAGAGCCGACTGCGGTGACGTCTAGTAGCTAAGTTCTGAACTTGGCCTAGTAGTCGTTGACGGTGGCGCTTGGCAGCAAAAATAGGAACTATTTCAAAAATTCTAAGTTGCAGTCTGTACTTAAATAAAAAAAAACAGATAACACACACTAATACAGTCATTACAATTAACACCGGTTATCAGACAGATTCTACACACACCCAAAGTACACGGGGCTACACGACAGCGTTGTCGCAGCCCCTAAACTTAAGAACCAACCAGAGCTGGCTTAGCCTTTATGGTTTCTACCCACAACAGACAGTGGTGTTCTTTTACATACATAAGGACAAAGTTATTTGAGCGCCTCTGATGGCGATAATTGAAACATAACAATAATAAAATGCCTATTGTAATGGCCTGCTTTGCCACTATCACTGATAGCAGAAAATAGTGACCACTCTTAAAAAATTAACTTCATTTAATGTAGGCCTATGTATTAATGGTAACATTGTTACAATTTGTCACAGTGGTTCCTCCCGATGTAACAATAACGACACCAATAACATTGTACAAATGTTTCCTGTACACAGAATTCAATATGAATCGATCTAGAGAACAAATGTAACCGGTCGTACCAGAGTCGATCAGCTAGAGAATCAATAATAATAATAATGATAATATCGTATGGCCTCGGTGCCGGGTGCAAGCTTTGTTATTTGACACCCAGAGGGCAGCTTGCATGTCGAATTTCGTCGTTCCTTTGAACGCTATGAAAGTCAAGGAGGTTAGATATCTAAGCTCCTTGACACTAGAGCGCTTTCTAGTGGAGAATGGAGGAACTTTGTGTTGGCGGAAAATCCCGAGATTAATTTTGCCATTGAACACGGCCTACTGAATTCAAATGGGTTCTTTAAGATGCCAACAACGTATGACATCCATGTCGTGATTTTTGTCGCCTTTCAAAAATCACTTACCACGGCCAGGGGCGAACCTGCAATCTTAGGGTTGGTAATCCGACACGTTGACCACTCCGTGTCGTCTCAAAAGTCACGAGTCTTAAAACTCACGAGTCTCAAAATTCACGAATTTCAAGATGAGGGTTAGTAAAAGTATGTTGTAACCGGTTTCTGTACCTGGGCCATTCTCAAAACTCGCGAACCAAGCCATAACCACCTATAAGGTTATAGGTAGCCAAGGTCAAGCCAGTTCATTGCGAAAAGATCCATTGTTAGAGCCAGCCAGAACTGCTTGCCCTCTTGAAATTGGCACCTCTCTCATTAATATGTTGTTGTTGATTCTTTTAGGGGCTTTGCGACAACGTGGTGGTGTACTTGGGTGGGCATAGAATTTGGCTGATAACCTGCATCACTGTGACGTCTGTACAATACAAACGAAATCCCATTCTAAAACTGGGTGGACAAACATGGGTTGAAGGGCAGTGTGCTCTCCGGAATCGTGAGTTTTGAGACTATTATTATAATGTTCATTCAGCTACTAGTTTATTGTCGTGAGTTTTGATACTATTTGTTACTATTTTTAGTTCGTGAGTTTTGAGACGTAACCGACCACTCACCCTCCGTGGCAAGCAGAGAATCAATGTATCCGGTCGTCGTACAAAGCCTTCTACCTGAGTCGATCAACTTAAGAACCAATGTAACCAGTCGTCGTACACAGCCTTCTACATGAATCGATCAACTGGAGAACCAATACAGCAGGTTGTCGTGCACGGTCTTAGTATTGAATCGATCAACCAGAGGACTAATGTAGCCGATCGACGTATACGGTCATTTACATTATCGATCTAGAAAAGATTGAATGTAGCCAGCCGTCATGCATCGATAGAGAATCAAGGCAGTCAAGTTTTTCAAATTAATCAATAAGTAAATATTACATAGATTTGTGAATCGATCTTAGCCGACAAGTCGTTGTACAATATAGTCTACTTATCGTAACACTATATTGCAATACTCGACTGGTTTTCAATTTTCCAATCTCGTATAACACGATACTTGACAATACTAGTATCGTGATTAACTTTTCCGAAAACATGCTGTGAAACAACGGATATCCCAGGGATGGAACAGACATATGTGTGTTTTACTGACGTTTACTGTTCCTCCTTCTAGTAGGCAAGGGGTGCGATGAGGTGATTCCTTGCATGACGAGCGTTTTACAGCCAAATATCCTTCCTGACACCAGCCCCATCAGCGAAGTCATCGCGAGAATAAATGAAGTTCGAGGCAGATGACCATGAAATGAAGTTGAAAACAGGTGCCCGTTACCATTAAGAAATTAGCGTCCCAGCATTATCTTAGGGCTAGATATCGTGAAACCACGCATTTTAAATAGAGCTAGGTATGGCTGTACTCATTGGTATGACGAGTCTGTCGGTTATGTGTTGTTTCTAATCACCAGATAAATTGTTTGGTTGAAGCATTAGAATAGGCTTGTCAGAGGTCATTGACATCCAGGTAACATGGACTCTAACTACAAGAACAGTGAACTTAGATTCCTTAAAGGAGCAAACAAATCCGGAAGAGCTCTTGTTATGCTCTAATGCAGGAGAGTAGTGCCATGGTTTGAGACGTCATTAGTATACATCTTGTTTCAAAGCTGCCGAAGTGCTCAACCAATTAGGAACTCAATTTGAGGGCATGCTTGTAAAATGCACAGGAATGTGGACATAAACTACTCAGATAATATTTTGGTGGCGGGAAAGTAGAATGGACGATGCTGGATGCAGTGGTTAATTGCAGGGGAATTTATTTATTTATTTATAAAGAAGACAGGCCGACTTTATTGACCTAGGACACAAACAGTAAGGAGGGACAGAGACGCCAATCAGAACCGAGAATTGTAGGTTTCATGTAAAATAGTCTGAGTTGTATACGTATATTGAGTTATAAGTATTGACCTATGCGTACCGTGCAGTAGATGTATTTGAAAATAATAATTTGTTCACTTGGTGCATACTGCTACCTAAAGATCAAATATTTAAATCAATAATTAATTTATCAGACCTAATGTACAGGCAGGGTCTTTTATTAGTACACGGCAATATTTCAAGGTTAGAATCCACACATATAGAGGGTCAAACATGTTATACAAGCATGGGTCCAGAAATGAATATTTATCGAAATACCAGACATAGAAGTAATTGGTGTCCCCACCCATTTCAGTCATATTGCCCTTGCACACCTGTTTGAGTGGTATCCTAATCATCAGGTTGACAGAGATGGGCCATTTATTTGGCCTCCATACTTACCGGACTTAAACCTGTTGGTCCTCTTTTTGTGGGGGTTTCTGAAGTTGATAGTGTACTCAACTGCTGTGGAGGACGAAGCAACACTTCATGCACAAATTGTGCAGGTTGCCAAAGAATACACAACACCAGACATTATTTGATCGTATTCTTACTTCAATGTCACGACGAACAAACATTTTCATTAATGCAGAGGGTGGGCATTTCTAACATCTCATGTAAGATACTGAACACGGCGGATTAATATAAAAATAACGTGGAGCTAGTAATATATTCAGTTAACTACTTCCATTATCTCATATCCCAATAAATATTCATTTCCGAACCTGTGGCGTCTAACCCTGAAATATTCCCGTGTGTGAACGGAACACTATGTATACCTATATTGGCACAGAATAGCACAGAATAGAATTTTCTTAAGGAACAAAATACACTATTATGATAACAGTTCCACAGAATCATTTTACAAACGTATGGAGTACCGGTATGCAACAAAACTTAATCATGATGACGGTAAATTGGCTTTCACGGCCAGTGAAATCATGATGATTTAAAATAGTCCGTGTTGACTTACAATGATTGCAAATGATAGTAACGCCTGTCAATAATGACACAAATCTAGTTACAGATAGGTGCATATGTTTACTTGAAATTTGAACCAAAATTGAGTGTTTACCACCGAATAGCTTCAACATTCAGAGGTCGATTCAAGAAGCTATAACAATATCAGGGAAGCATCTCCATGTGACAGAGGAACGGAGAGGATGTGGAAAATCCAATTAACTGCCCCTTCCCTTTGCCCACGTAATGGAATATGTAATTTCTAATTTACGTTTACTCGCAGAAACAAACCTGGTTTCGGAGGGTGAATACAGACAACTGTACAAGATGAGGAGCGGAAAACAAGCAGACGTATTTAGTTATGTTTATTTTACTTTGATTTCAAAATTTCAACAGTTTGCAAGTTACTGCAGTGAACATTAGGCCTATAATAAGCCATTTATCGGAATCCATATCCTAATCTACTTGTAGTATGACCTTAAAATAGTAAATTCTTCAACATACAGTCAAATCTTGGATAACAGCAATATGTTCAATCTTTCAATAGAAAAGAAAATTTAATTTGGTAATCATTTTAACTCGCTTAACTGCTATGTTGAACTGTCATGCTATTTGAGACATCGTAGAGGTGCTGAATTGTGGGTTTTTTTCCGTTTGATACAATCATAAATTATTATCTCTTCTAAGGGCACAAATATAGGCTATGTTGATATTTCATTTCAACAAATAAAAACAAAGCAAAACATGAAAACAAAATATACGAACAAAACATACACACAAGCAAACCATATAAACTAGCAATCAAACATAGAAACTTAACATACACACAAGCAAACCATATATACTAGCAATCAAGCATAGAAACTTAACATACACACAAGCAAACCATATATACTAGCAATCAAACATAGAAACTTAACATACACACAAGCAAACCATATATACTAGCAATCAAACATAGAAACTTAACATACACACAAGCAAACCTTATATACTAGCAATCAAACATAGAAACTTAACATACACACAAGCAAACCATATATACTAGCAATCAAACACAGAAACTTAACATACACACAAGCAAACCATATATACTAGCAATCAAACATAGAAACTTAACATACACACAAGCAAACCATATAAACTAGCAATCAAACATAGAAACTTAACATACACACAAGCAAACCATATATACTAGCAATCAAACATAGAAACTTAACACACACACAAGCAAACCATATATACTAGCAATCAAACATAGAAACTTAACATACACACAAGCAAACCATATATACTAGCAATCAAACATAGAAACTTAACATACACACAAGCAAACCATATATACTAGCAATCAAACATAGAAACTGAACATACACACAAGCAAACCATATATACTAGCAATCAAACATAGAAACTGAACATACACACAAGCAAACCATATAAACTAGCAATCAAACATAGAAACTGAACATACACACAAGCAAACCATATAAACTAGCAATCAAACATAGAAACTGAACATACACACAAGCAAACCATATAAACTAGCAATCAAACATAGAAACTGAACATACACACAAGCAAACCATATATACTAGCAATCAAACATAGAAACTGAACATACACACAAGCAAACCATATATACTAGCAATCAAACATAGAAACTTAACATAGACACAAGCAAACCATATATACTAGCAATCAAACATAGAAACTTAACATAGACACAAGCAAACCATAGAAATTAACATCGAAACATAGAAACTTAACATACACACAAGAAAACCATAGAACCTAACATTCAAACATACAAACTTATCATACACACAAACGAACAAATCACACACAAAAACAAACAAAGAAAACACAAAAGAGAAACAAATCATGAACAACAAAAAGACTTGCTAAAGAAACGCAAACTAACCAACAAAACGATGGTATATTGGCTTTCACGACCAGGGAATTGAAACTCAGCATTTTTTGTAGGTTTAACGCCGTGTCTTGTGTGGAGTTTCTCCTAAGAAATCGCCAGCTTGCTGTTCCTATGCGAAACCCCACACAAGACAAGGCATAAACCTAGCAAAATTGCTGAGTTTCAAACCAATAAAACATTCAAACACACAAACAAATAGGAGCACTTAGACCTACGTCCTAGCTGATTCAACTATCAGGCAGTGTACTTTATTTTTCCTCAGTCTGAGGAAGAAAAATCGTTGTCTACATCTCATATCGGTTGGTTCGTTTCCATTATTAAAATGAGGAGCGAGAGAAAACAACTTACCACTCTACTCTATTCCTATGTGACTCCGTATGTGTCCTTGGCTTTCCTTTTGTATTCTTAAGGTTTACGTATGACCCACTTAACCTATAGCAATGTTATTTGAGTATACAATATACCATTCTTTCTAAGATCCCTTCTCGATTATGATAGAATTAACGGGTTGAATTATTTTCTTGTCCATTCATTTTTTGATATTTAGCCTAGTGGGGTCAAATCTGAGAATTTGTTTACTGTTTACCCTGATTACGAACACATTTATGAATAAAACTACGTTTGCTTCATAAAATGCAGACTAATTTTCTTCCAGTGTGCGCGTGAGAGGTCACCTCTAACTGTGGAGGTAACAGAGAATCATCATTTGTGTAACTTTTAAATTGAAGCTACCGTTAAAGTGATTTCCTCAGTTTTAGGAACATGTCGGTTGAAACGTAACAGAGCTATAAGAATGAAACTTACACAACTTTCTCTTCATACACAAATTATGAAAATAGTGCACAGTTATTGCAAACTGTGGTGTAGAAGAGAAAATACTTGATCGACAAGCACTGGAAATTTGTCTTTTGTTGTAAAGAAACGAATGAATCACATATTATTTAATTGATATCACGGACCTCATGAGTGCTAATGTATAAAATCCGCATGGTATTCTTCAACATAATACCCAACATCCATGATTTTTAAAAGATATATTCTAGTGGTTATTTTGTCTACAAAGTGTACCTAATTATGTTACATTTTAGCATTGGATAAATAGGACATTTGTAACCAACAAGGTCCCCTTAAATTTACGTAGTTTAATAACTAGAGTATTAAGCTCATAGGATAACAAAGCATTTTCCCTCGAGGAATGAGACTGGCAGGTTAGTTAATTATAAAATCATGGAGAACGAGAATATTTAAATGTTCCCCTGCGCTCACAAACCTTATCGCGATAGAATCGAAAGCGAACGATTGTTGAACAACATAGGTACTGTATATCTGGAAAGATGGAAACTCGAGCTTGGAACAGGTAAGTGCAAGCGTTGCCCAAAACTATTATTATTATTATTATTATTAGTGTTCTTATTGCTCAACAGAGAACATTGAAGCGTACGTGCCTACGCCATCAGTGTTCTTGTGGTGTGTGTTTGATTCATCAATATTCATGATAATTATCCCTTAGTTTATCTCTGATATTGAGCAATCTTCATAAATGAGTACTGAGGCTGAGTTACTCATTAATTCAATATTTTGAAAACGTATACTAACATTTCTTTGTACAGAGAACAAAACTGCTATTTATAAGCACCGACATGATTTTGGATATCTTAAATAAACCACCTGATTGAAGGAATATCGGCAATGCCACCGATCAGGATGTTGTTGTTGTTGTTGTTTACTTAGTTTTATGGACGTCACAGACTTTAGATAGATTTGTAATCTAATTTACAAAGTTATTGGAACCTTTTTTAATTAATTAATAAAAAATTGAGCACAAATCAAAACACACTCATATACAAACATGTATTACAGGATTTCTGTGTACACAACGTTGGACGTAATAAAGGAATCTGAGGTTAATGTTTGTGCGTAATGGCTACCCTGGCAGATGAAAGTGGAAGTTAGGAAACTTATTTCAATTAAGCCGGTTTTTTATTACTTAAAATGTTAAAAAGTTGAATGTTAGCGTATGTGGTTTCTGTAATAAAACTTATTGCGGATAGCGCAGGGGCTTTCGAGACGATAAGTGTGGAAGTCAGCTTTATTTCAATTAAGTCCATTGCATTATCACCTGGAGTCACGAAATGTTATATTGATATATTTGGCACACTTCTTGTGACCTGCCGCTTCTAATGAATGATCATTTATCCCATTCTGTTGTATAGTTTCCTTAATATTTGTTCCAATCCGTTTGCAACTCTCTGTGAAATAATATACCAGAGAATTAAACGCTGTTCAAGTAAGAATATTACCTCGCCACGAATAATAGAATAATTTATACATATTCTTAAAAAATGAAGTTTGTCTGTTTCTTCTAAATTTCCACGGAAATTTTCGATATACATGCGTTTCAGACAGATACGTGCAAAATCCTCAAATTTTTGTTTAGGCTATTTGTTTGTATTTGGACGGTTATAACACGAGAATGGCTGGGCGGATCAAAGTATAATCTGGAATAGGTATCCATTACAGAACCGGCAACAATAATTTATGTAAATCTTCACCATATCTATCATAAAAAGGGGTCTATGGGGGGAAGCCCCCCCCCCCCAATACATGCTAAAATAGGCGAAATATCAAAGTTGTCATACAAAGACGAGACAAACCTCATTTTAAGCACCTCGATGTGAGAAACAAAACTTGGATACTCCGTAAACCATATTTTAAGGCCCTAGAATCAACCGTTTACGAGATATTTGTGTAAAAGCATCTCAGCTATGGGAGACTGAGCGAGAAAAGGCTGCATCTAAAATTGAAAAACAGGTAATAAATAATATAACTATATTAAGAATACGTGATTTCGTGAGAGGTTTATTTTTGCCGATAAGTAGGCTACAAAAAGCTGTTCGAAGAACAGGCACTTCCGCTAGCATTCAATAAATGTTGATTTCGAGATCATTTTGCGTATAGTGTGTGTGTCCTACCGTATTTACATATGGTATATCAAGTTCCATCTCCGTTTATTATGTGATAAAATACAGTTTTTCATAGAATACTTAGTAGATATGGATAATGTGTTTGGTTAAGACTGGTTTACCTTCTTCGGTTCATAAAATGCGTAAACATTAACTATTATGATAATGGTAATAATGAATAACCGTGTTGACTGATAGTATTATCTTACTAAAACCGCCTAGTCACACACTAAAGAATGTGGTTTAATTACAATATTAAACGTACATGTTTCGAAATATCAATGATTCCATCATCAGCGTGAGAGAATACTAGACCTTAAAAACTAATTCGGATATCCTTACAAAACAGTTTTAAATTTAAAATATTGAAAACATTCAAATATACTAATTGACATGCAAATGGAAAAATACCTTAAAAATGCTTCTATTAATATCTCGAATAATATAGAATTCTCTTTTCGTAAAATGCAGATATGTAAAAAGGTACGTAAATCGTCGTTTCAATTTGAAAATTTATCCACACATTATGTTAACATGCCAATCAGATAATCTACAGAGTGAAGTGTCATTTTGAAGTTTTTGACTGATTTTTTGGACAGTATTTGATTACGTTTTATTTCTCGATAAATGTTCAAATTGAAACGACGATTTACGTACCGGTACCTTTTTACATATCTACATTTTACGAAAAGAGAAGTCTATATTATTCGAGATATTAATAGAAAATCATAATAGCATTTTTAAGGTATTTTTCTATTTGCATGGCAATTGTTAAATTTGAATGTTTTCAATATTTAAAATTTAAAACTGTTTTTTAAGGATATCCGTTTTCTTGATATTGTTAATTACTGTTAATTAGTTTGGTAAGGATATCCATTTTTTCAGATCTAGAGAGAGATGATTGTACAGCATAGTGATTCGTCACATACCGGTAGTTGTCGATTGCTGTAAGAATATCTGCACTCATACCCTCTAACAGGTATTATGGAACTGGTTTACAAGTTAGACATGTACAAAACAAAGGGTAGACAGCCTTAGATAAAATTACGCTTTATTGAACACTCGACAAAAAGTAATCATGTTGAGCAGTATAAATTAATACATAGATATTATGAACGAAATTAAATCACAGTGCTAATAAAATGATCTAATCTGTTTGGTGTTCGATAACGCTCGGCCTCACACAATAAACGAATAAACGAAAGATTGCACCAATTAGCCATTGCTTATTTCAGCAACTGTACCGGTAGATCCTGGAGTGACTGAGTAAAACGAATGAACTATATTATGAGAGATGATATACCATAAAAATTATTGTTATCATTGGTTGAGTTGGCCAAATACTTTAATATTTTCAGTTTGTATATTTTAAGGAATTCTTTTCAAATTTATCAACCCAACAACATCACATTCAGTGGCATTCCCTAGACTTTCTTCATGGTAGAAAAACTGTATCACGAGCTTTAACGTGTAAGTCAACTGATACTTTAAACCAACAAGTAATCTAATGTTCATTACAATACATAACATATACTATAGTCATGTGTCTGATCACAAGACGATCAACCTTTCTAACTCAGTATACGAACACCCCACGTACAAACCTTTTACCCACCACTCTACAAAGTATACCAGTGGCTCACCATTTATTGTTAATAGATGTTTTTATAAATATATGTGAGACAGTCGGGACAGAAGACTTAGCGTGTGAATGATGTGTGCAATGGTTTGACACGATGATCTTTTAAATAACCTTCATGATGTGTTATAAGTTACTAACTTAATAATTGTATATATATTATATGCATACCAGAATGTATGGTACGAATTCTTGATTGGACAAAACAAATCTTTGTGAAACTGTTTTCCAGTTAATCAAATTGTGATGTAGTCTGTCTTCAATGTGTGACTTCCATGTTCCACTGTGCGTCATGCGTGAAACATCTTATATGAATATAAAACTGTATAATTATAATGTTGGTGTTCTGTCAATGCCCTCTTAGAACGTTCAATCCAAATGGACCGATGTATTTTGCATGTATCTAATTTTTTAAATGTTCTTTTTTTGTAACATTCCATATCACTGTGCACTCGGAGGCCAGGGTCGATATTAAGATGACACTCAGTTATATGAAGGTATAAAAGAATCTGTTCCTATTCCAAACAGCTACCAGAGTGTGAGGAGCATTTTATTGTCTACTGTAAAGTGTCTCGATACATGCCACTGTTCAATAATCCCTCGATTTAAACTCATAGTGCAAGTCTAAATTAGGCAAAACAGCCCCTGACCATCACACTACAACTACCAGACGTAACTGTCGATTTAACACCGGTAGCCACGTCCACATATTTTATCCTTCTACCAAAAAAAAGTACTTTTGGGCACTCAATTTCTCATTTCCTCGTTCTTCCATCCAGACAGTCTTGCTACCGTTGTCATAGCAACGTCCTTACTGCTAGCTACCGGTTGTGGAAAATGGCATTTGTCCTTTTACTGAACATTTCATTGATCTTGCTCCAGCTTTACAATAATTAGTGTTCTATGCACTCGGGAAGTTATAGAGCAATACTTTCGGGAAGACCTCAATCAGACTGCGAGGCGCTGCGTTCCCAGTGGCTACACACTTTACGCTGGCATTCAAGTCAGCTCTCTCAACATTACCGTGGTTTACCATAACATACTTCCGAGTTCGCCTGACTCGTTGAAGTTTTATCGTGCCCCTCCCCGAGCAATGATTGCATTCAGTGGCGTTTCAACTTGTGGTCTCCTGAATAGATAGTGTACACATATGGAATGCTGCATTAGCCCCACAACCTTATTAGAATCGACTTCAGTTCTTCGCCACGCACAGAGGAACACGCTGCAGCCCACGTTGAAGACGAGTGATCAGTGTTACTCTAATTAAGCATTCAACGCCCAAGGAGATGTGTTGTAAAATGTTGTATACCAAGAGTAGAATATTTTGTGGTCCATGTCATCAGTAGCAGATGTTTTACCAACCTGGGTTGTGCAATAAAGTGTGTAAATAGATCCCTATATGTATATGGACATTTTCAGTATTTTGCAATGTTATGTTCCTCCATTCCTTAAACCCTACGGACCAGGGCTTAGCTTGACAACCACAGGGAGCAAGCTGAGTCCTGCATTGCTTCAACTTCCTTACGGCACCTTTCCTGTTGACCACCCGTGGTCAACTTTTGTTGTCCTCCGACCACGACGGTACCGGCGTATCCAAAGCCTAGGGTGTCTTAACCTTGTCATTTCTTTCCTTATAGCCTCATGGTTTCGAGTGGTCAGACCTCTTCCTATTTTCCATGGTATCTTTTGCCTTCTGTACAAAACCCTGAAGGAAGCAGAGTGTGTACAACCCCACCACTTATAGTGCACCCTGGATAGTAATACACCCTCAAGGGTTCACGGCTTGTGTGCTCTGGAGTTGGTGGCCCCGAGGGATTCTTGATCTGGGTCCGTTTATCCCCCTTTTTCAGTAACTTTGAGGTGGACCCTCTCCTAATTCCCTTCCCTATCTACTTCCCATGGCTCTATTTCTTTCCAAGATCCTCCATTCTCATTCTTCTTTCCCGTGTCTTATATTTCCCTTAATACTTTATTTTTCTTCTTCTTCTGGTATGTGAGATCTGCTGAGATTTAGTCATATTTTTTCATTCCATATTCATTTTCACTATCATTCAATTCGTTATGGGGCAGAAGACCTGGAGTTTTTGCCCCTTAAGACAACTATCACCACAACATTCATCAAAACCGATACAATCTTCAGCGCGGTTATCGGTCCTTTAAGTAGAATATACCCGTAGATAGATTTGTAATATCAATTTAAGTAGAGTCCATAGGGAGACTTTGCCCCCGCAACATTTGACGATGTTCTTTTGTCAGCCAAACAATCATGGCCTACGTTATTGAAAATCCACAGCCTGCTTCCAGTCTCAGACCGGGTCAGGAATGGAATGAATGAAGCCCTCATCTAGCGGCGAGGATATGAATTGTGCCGGCTGCCGAGGCCTGACGCACTCCTCTGGGGCAATGATTAAATTAATGACAGATGAAATGAAATGACAGTGGAGAGTGTTGCTGGAATGAAACGTTCACAGGGAAAACCGGAGTACCCGGAGAAAAACCTGTCTGCCTCCGTTTTGTCCAGCACAGATCTCACATGGAGTGACCGGGATTTGAACCACGGACCCAGCGGTGAGAGGCCGGCGTGCTGCCGCCTAAGCCACGGAGGCTTCGGCCTACGTTATTACCTAACTCATTTTAGGGAGCCTTAGAAATTAGATTATCGTGGTATCGTTGAATCTGCAAGTTGCAACTGCAATTGGGGCGATCAGCTGTTCCATGATAAACCAAACACAAATCATCGCTGAACTTGCAAATCGCGTATCAGACAATGGTCTTCTTTTCCATCATTTTTATTTTGATTGGTCAAGTCTCCAAGCCATATGTGGATGCGCTGTCAAACAGAACAATTTATGTTATTTTCCTGCGTATAATCTCCAGCAGGGGTCTTCAAACTACCAATCCGGCCCGCGATAGACGGCCGGGCTTGCCCGGTATTCGACCCGTCATAGCTTTTATTTGATCAGGCAAATTATAATCAGATATTTTTATTTAATGCCAATTAATGTAATCTCGACTTATTAAAAAACAAAGTCCCTGATTCTTGGATGTCAGGGGCAATCTCGTGAACCACTGGATGGATTTTGATGCGGGTTTCACCACTCGGTAAGGGATATCTCGAGAAAGGTTTCTGTAGAAAATATTTTATTTATGATCAAAAGAAGCCAAGATTTCAGTGAAAATGTCAGAAAAGTAACCTGGCATCCGTTCGCTTTTAAAGCTTACGCTGGGCAAACCGTTAAAATATCAAGATACATTGACTGTAAGAATTGTTCAGCATACAAAGTTCTACAAAAAAGTCCACGAGAGCATATCTCTATCTTCAATATATCGCCCGCTAGAAGATATTCTACGTTTTCAATTCTCCCAACAATCGCCATTCAATTACTGATGAGACAGTTTACGAGCTAGATAGGGGCGAGCCTATCACCCCAGTTACAGCCTAGCTAGCGGGCGAGCCTATTACCCCAGATACAGCCAGCAGCAAACTGTCGAGTCGTGTTGAGTTAAGACTTCAGAGAAGAGTGGTTGGGTTTGGAGTTTCCATGGAAGTGCAACTCGGCTTTTCTTCATTTCACCTGTGAACGTTTTGTTCCGCAAAATACAGTCAAGTTAAGTTTGGACGGAAGGGGGATTTGTGTTTCATGCACTTCGGCATTCAAAAATTACGTCTGACAAGAATTCGTTTCACATGCATCTCCATGATAATATAATTAATAGTCCAGTCAGTGATCTAACCCATCATGCCGAGACGTAAAACGGTTATAGCTCGTAGTTTATTGACATCGAAAATAAACGCTTATCACGTAATGCATTCATAAGTGTTCCCGGGCGAAGCTGGGGCGGGTTGCTAGTTAAATTATTAACTGTCATTACTAATTAATGAGATTTTTGTAGCTGTAACATTCCACTGACGATTGTTTGCAGTTGTGGATCAAGTTTACTGTAGAAATTATCAGCAGTGACTTCAAATGCTCATCAGTTAATTTAGATCCGTAAATAACTTTTGTATATTTCACTTTGGAGAATGTTTCTTCACACAGATAAATAATGCCGAGAGCTGATCAATCTGGGTAAGGGAAATACTCTTATAAAATTCCAGCAATGATGACTTTAAATAAGCTAGGCCTATATTTCTTTTAAAATATCGCTACACTGCGCCATAGATATCTCACTCGCCGGCCAGTCCCAACAAAAACTCTGCGCGTAATTCAAAACTTTAGTAGGTTGGTATGATGATTAGCTAGGTCTTGGTCCGTGGGACTTCGTCGAGGAGTCAGTGTGTCCCTTAGGATAAAATGTTTCGAGACCTCTGATCTAAAGGAAAACGAACCTTAAATGCACTATACTGTAAGAGTCCATAACTACACGGAAATATACTTTTCTACAGTACTATGAATTTACAGTTCATTTTAGCCTATTTTCATTTATGAAAAAAAAATAGGCTTGTGAGATCACCTTTTGTCCGTGTATGTATGTGTGTGTGCGTCCGTGTCCCCCTGTGCGTTCCCCCTAATAACTTATAAACGGCTGGAGCGATTTCAATGAAACTCGGTAAGGTCATAGTACTCTTTTGGCCGATCCCTACCATGCCCATCAACATTTTATTATGTCTTACCAATCCAACATGGCGGCTGTGCGAAATATTTCACCGGCATTCTATATCTTCGAAACTATTACTGATATCACCCTGAAATTGTGTACGGTGATAAAGGGTACTACTATAAGATCAGCTATGAGACTTCCAAAAACCTGTAAAATACAAAACTAACATGGCGGCCAAGCGAAGGTGAGACATTTAAATAGACTTTTCTCGCGATTTAACCATCTGAGCGCAGTGAAATATGGTACAGTAAATGTTTATACACATTGTAATGCACTGGCATATAATTTAGTTCAATTGTTCACATAACCTCAAGATGGCGGCTGTGCGAAATTTTTATATTAAGTTTTTTTTATTTCTTGTGTATTAATCGTGCGATCGAAGTGAACGTTTGAATAATGAACCTACGCAAAAATCGTCATCCAGTAGTACATAACTCTATGGTCTACTTATATAAAAATCTAACATGGCGACCATCCGAAGTATTAAGACGGTTCTCAATATATATTAATAAAAGACAGCAATCAAACTGAAATTGTGTATGTTGATAGAGGCTATAAACATAAGTTCACCTATGGGATTTTCAATATCCTGGTGAGCACAAATCCAACATGGCGGCGACGCGAAATTAAATTATTTAAATGGACGTTTCTCGCGATTTAACCATCCGAGCGCAGTAAAACCTGGTAAAGTAAACGCTTATACACATTTTAATCCACATACATTTAATTTATTTAAATAATCGATTTCGTAACCACAAGATGGCTGCTGTGCGAAATTCTTAAATCTGGTTTTCAATTTTTAAATCTGATTTTCATTTCTTGTGTCCTAATCATACGATTGGAATTTGATAACTACACTACTAATCTCCATGTAATAGTATATAACTCTAAGACCTATATATATAGTCAACAACAACAAAAAGTCAACCCCTGGCACTATCCAGCCCATGACGGGCTAAGGCCGACCAAGCGACCGCTGCCCAGCCATTTGGCCTGCAGGTATTGGGGTGACGCGTGATCAGCGCGTCGTGTCCCCTCGGCCGTTAATCTTGGTATTCGTGATCGGGGCGCTGTCTCACTGTCAGACAGCTACTCAATTGTCCTCACGAGGCTGAGTGCACCCCGTTCCAACCCTCACGTCAGTTTTAAAATCCCTGACGGAGCCGGGGATCGAACCCGGGGCCTCCGGGCGAGAGGCAGGCGCGCTACCCCAACACCACGGGGCCGGCGACCTATATATATACATATATAAATCCAACATGGCGACCATCCGAAATATTTAGACGGTTCTCAATATCTACGAATCTAATAGTCTACTGTACAGCAATCAAACTGAAATTTTGTATGTTGATAGAGGTCATTAACATAAGTAGGTTATATGAAAATAGGCTGTATAGTTCTTCACGGAACTACTTGTTCTTTTTGCTTCTACAAAGGAAAATGAACGTAACGTGAATTGTCCTTTTGGACGACACATCCTCATACGGTGGGAGACGTGACCAATTATAAGGATAATAATGGAAAAGAAGACCATTGTCTGATACGCGGTATTGCAAGTTCAGCGACGATATGTTAAACACTATTATTCAATATTAGGGATAATTGTGTGACACGTTACAAAGAACTGAATATCAACATCAATCGCAGTACATCATCCATTTCGTCTATTAAAAGTTCACATGTACTTGAGTTCTCATTCTCGAGGCAAGACTATTACCCTAATAATGAAACAAAAGATAATTCCTTCCCAGCTATTACTGAAAACCAGACAGAGACCACCGCCTTGAGTAAGCTGGCGACATTTCTGCCTACCCAATCAGTCGAGACTGAACACCCGTCTATAGCTGTTCAGATCAATAAGGTCAATCTAAAACGTATACCCATAAGCGTGGCTCAAGTCTTATGATATTTACGGGCCCTATTTTAATATTTTCACTGTATCACTGTCAACACGTTGATCTGAGGATTAATGTACTATGAAAATTATTCTGTATAACCTCAAATGCACATATAACAGGCAAGTCACATATTCATACACTATCAGGCAGCCAATGAGAAACCTTCCATTGGTTCAACCATACTACTCCAGGTCCCAACGAAAAGAAAAAATACATTCCTAAATCAAAATATTAGTTCGAAACTCACCAATGATTTGTATTTATACGCATGGCAAACCTCTGGTGGCAAATGACGAGATCCCGTATTTTCGGTTAGCATTTAAGACACACTTAGCCTATAAATGTTAAGGTTGCTGGTTCGTGTTGAAAACCGATGATCTCCAAGTTCAATTTTCCGTGGCTGCTTTTTTGAAATTAGAAAACATAGCCTAGGCTGATTCTCAATATACGGTCGACTATTGTTTACATTTTAAATTGACAAAGTCAAATTATTCATATAATTAATTATTCTTTTGATTTTAGCTGAGTAATATCTGGCTATGAATGGTCGTGAAATGAAGTCCTCATTGCGCTAACACTAAGGATTATACAGTAACCACCAAGATGGAGTCTTATTGGCCTTTACTTTGCGAAAGACGTCGAAACGCCTTTCTAGTCAGTGATTAGACTGATATCGTTGGTTACAATGATCTTTTATTAAGGCCACTGTGTTCTCTTGACCATGTATATTAACAGGCATAATTATACAAAGAATTTTCTCGTTTTGTGGTAAGACTTGTAACGCGCAGAAAGTAACTTACAGTATTTTGAACTGGATGATAGTCATATAACGATATTTTGAGGTTATAAAATTCATAAAATTAATACAAATTATAACAAAAGAATATTCAGAAAACAAGTCACATTGGTTTATTCAGGAATACTTATCTGAAATACTCTCCAAATGTTTTTACATCCTCAGAATAGCTAACTTCAGAATGATAACTTATCTTTCTTTCTTCGGCTTATCCCAATTAATTGGGGTCGCCGGAGCCATCCAGGCTCATTTCGGTATTGGCTGAAGATTAGGACCGGACACCCGCTGTCACCGGGATTCGATCCCCGGCCATCTGGGTGAAAGACGAAGCCACTGCGCCATCACGCTCCCCCAGAATGATAACTTATATAGTTCATTAATATTAGAATTGAATCCAAGAAAAATATCCCAACCAACTTCCTTATTTTTCCGTTATTGTTTTAATGGATTCTTTCTTGGCTTGCTAATTAATAACTGATGAAAATCAGTATAGGTTAACATCCTCAAATTAACTATTCTCAGTATGTGAAGAAACTAAAAGGCTCTATTTAAAGCGATTGAAAAGACGCAGGACAAGGAGTCAGCGCGTGGAAATGGAAGGCAGCCGTCCACATACTTCCTTGTCGAAGCTACCACGCAACCACCAGCCTTAATTCACTATTGTGTGCTTAAACCAAAATCACTGCCACTAAAACGTCACAACACATCCTTGGACATTCAGTCTGCACTCATCTTTACTGCAACCAAACAACTGAATGACAAGCCATTAGATGAGTGCCCAAGAATTCCACACATTCCATTATTAGCGGAAGCGCAAAGCTGTAAAAAATGCAGATACCGCCATAAAATTCCAAACCGTACATATTCATATTTTTGTTCCCAAATGCACAAAGCATGAATCTTTGTCCGGAAACTTATAACAGAAATCATTTTAATGAACGTAATTATGAAATACTTTTCGACAACTTACATTTTCCTAAGAGCTACGGTTATTTTGGCTGGCAGAGTATATGTTTACACGATAACATTTGTCGGCTCGAAATACACACCTAAAGGAAATAAATAGGTCGCTCGCGCTGAGGTGTATCCACAGTAGAAGTGTATTTCAAGTTACAGTCCAGCCGCCGAGTGGGCTCTGACGTTTGACGATGGTGGGAGAAGAGGGGGGTAAGGAGAACAATATAGTCAACTTACCGCAGTGAGAAGCTGTTAATAGAACCTTGAAACTTGCCATCAATGTAATTCTTCTCTAGCGTCTTCACGATGTAACGTGGAAGTCCCACACCCCATTTGCAATTTTATACATCAGTTTTTTTAATTCTGACGTTTCGCGGTTACATAGCTAAACCGGTAGCGGGTCTTTATATTTAGCTCGATGTTGCTCTGTATATTAGTGCAGGTTTGTTGTTTAATTGTCCTGTGTGTGCATAGTAAAATACCAGTTAATTGTGTGTAAGATGTCCAGCGGTTGGTCAGAATTCATTTTAAAACATGTGAAATATTTGATGTAGTCCATGTTGTTTTATATTTCGCGGTACAGAACCAGCAAGGTTGTCTCCCTCCCTCATGAGAATTGTCAGAGCCGGACACTCGATGGATGGACTGTAGTTGAGTTTCTCCTTTCAGCCGATATACCGTTGCCTATCTAGATATTAGCCCCTAGGGGGCAGATCCAGCTTAAGAGAGGAATAAACTGTCAATATTCATTCGATTGTGGAACATGCTACAAATATTGTTGACAAATGATACTCATATCACAGTAATGGCATGTTTGTGGCAACCAAAAGCAACTTTATAGCCTAATGTCAAAATTCTTATAATAAGAGTATTTTAGAGAATTTTCAAAATTTGCCAAATTTCTTACCGTTTCCTTTATATATCCCAAGTTTGTAATACATTTCCAACTTTTCTTTTTTTAAGGTGTGTATTACATCTGTGCCTACAAAATGTAGGCCTACCTCAATCACTAACATTAACTGTAAATTAAGTCCTTTTATTGAAATGAAAATCCACAGCCTGCTTCCAGTCTCCGACCGGGTCAGGAATGGAATGAATGAAGCCCCTATCTAGCGGCGAGGATATGAACTGTGTCGGCTGCCGAGGCCTGACGCACTCCTCTGGGGCAATGATTAAATGAATGACAGATGAAATGAAATGATAGTGGAGAGTGTTGCTGGAATGCTATTTTGACAGGGAAAACCGGAGTACCCGGAGAAAAACTTGTCTGCCTCCGTTTTGTCCAGCACAGATCTCACATGGAGTGACCGGGATTTGAACCACGGCCCCAGCGGTGAGAGGCCGGCGTGCTGTAAGTCCTTTTATTGATTTTTATAATTTTAAATGATTATGTCGACTTCGCATGGCGTTACTTCTGGCGTTACGTTACGGTGACGGGACAAAATGTACCGAGAATGCACTGAGGTGTGTGACATCATAGTACTGCTTGAGCTTCTTCCTTTCCCCGCGCACTCCGGTGAGCGTGACGTCATCCAGCCAGCTACCTCCTTTGAACTTGGTTTGCACTTGCTTTTTTTAATCATTTTAATTGATCTTGTCGACTTCGTCGTTACGCTGAGGTCAGGCGTTACGTTACGGTGACGGGTCGAAATGTACCTAGAATGCACTGAGGTGTGTGACGTCATAGTACGATGTAGCAGCCGAGTACCAAGAAGGCAGTGCGAGAACAGAGTTTCAAGAAGGCAGTGTGAGAACAATCAAGTAGGCAGTGAAGAAACAAAATAGAATCTTGAAACTCTGTTCTCGCACTGCCTTCTTGGTACTCGGCTGCTAGGATTTAAAATGATATAAAGTCCAGTCTTTCAGACTGACTATCCGTGTCTGTTTCCTTTTTTTTTTATTGCTAACGGATTTTGAGTTCTCGTAGCATTTGTAGCGTTTAAAATGATATAAAGTCTAGTCTTTCAGACTGACTATCAGTGTTTTTCCATTCAGAGCAGCTGAAAATAGTTCTTTTCTTTTTAAATAAATACAGTATACAAAAACAAGTATAAATCCTAATGACCTGAATGAGGTACACTTTGTAGGCACCGATGTAATACACACCCTAAAAAAATAAAATAAAAAAGGAAATGTCTTATAACCTTGGGATAAATAAGGGAAACGGTAAAAAGTTTGGCAAATTTTGAAAAATCTCTAAAAAAAAACTCTTATGATAAGAATTTGGACATTGTAAAAGTTGCTTTTGTTTGCCACAAGCATGTCGTTACTGTAATACGAGTATCATTTGTCAACAATGTTTGTAGCATGTTCCAGAATCGAATGCATATTGACAGTTTATTGCTCTCTTAAGCTGGATCTCCCCTCTTACAATTTTTAGTGTGCGATACAACCCATTCTCGATAGACAACTGTACCGCACACACCCTTAGCACTGAGCTGTCAAGGATCATCTCCCGTACCCGCGAGGGAATACTCTTAATGGATACTGCATTAGAATTTACCAGTGATACATCCCCATCTGCTCGTGACTCACGTGTTCCAACAATGAAACTCTATCATCATGTTTATTCATACGATTTGTGATTGCCATGGCAATACTAAATTAGGATAAGCGAGTGACATAGTTTGAATCACGGGCACAACCTTTAATAATCCATACGTATTCTTAGCAACGTTCATGCCTAGGAGAAACTTATTACAAACACAAGGGCAGCTTCGGTGGCGTAGTTGGTAGCAAGCTGAGCTTCTTTGCCTAAGATCGCGGGTTCAAACCCGGACGAAGTCGTCGTATTTTTTAAGAGCGTTAGAAATCCCTCAGTATGCCTTCTTTTGGAGGGGAAGTAAAGCCGGCGGGCCCATGTCATAGATGTATTCCATGTAAAAGAACCTTCCACTAACTACACTTGTGTGAAGCTAAAATGTGTAGGTTAGATTTGATTGACGCTCTATTAGTTCCAACGTACGCCGCCAGGTGCTGATTGCGATAGCATCTATTGGCCAAGTTCGCAGCTAGGTGTCGTGGACGGTAGCATTTGGTAGGAACTAAACTTGAAATTGATCGTCTGCAGTCCTTACCTGAATCACAGATAACACACTCTAATACAGTCATCACAATTAACACCGGTTATCAGACAGATTCTACACACACCCAAAGTACACGGTGCTACTTGACCGCGTTGTCGCAGCTCCTAAACTAAGGAACCAACCAACCAACCAACAAACACATGATTTATGGACTTAAATATGGGGTCAGTGTTGCCACTACAATCAAGAGGAGGTACTAACTTCACCCATAAATAATTTTCAGAATATTGACCCAGTTTTTAACAAACTTGTCACTATCAATACGAGATATTGGCACATTGGGGAAGGTTCAGTGCAGCCAACATTCCTTTGAATATCTGGTAAAGGGTCAATTCAGAATTTAACAAAATTTATGAGAGCTGGTGTTCGTAGTTGTTGTAAAGGGTGGAACATTAAGGTTATCTTCCCCTAATGATAACAATGGGTAGCTGGTTGCATGGAACAGCTGTACCGTTCCTGTCTGCTGTACTCAAAAATGCGGGATCAGTTGGTATTCGAAGGTGCTTAAATGCAAGGCAGTCGTGTCGATATTATTATTGCCAGGGCAAACGTTTGACATCCCGACATCTCTAAAGACCGCTGCAGTTAAGTGGGACGTAAAACCCAACATACTTATACAGTATAATAATAATAATAATAATAATAATAATAATAATAAAATAATAATAATAATAATAATAATAATAATAATAATAAGAGGTTGTGTATAAAAGCTTTGGCACTAAGCACTTTTCTTAATCCAGAACGGCTCTTTACTTCGGAGAATTGAAGTAGACTGGGACAAGCCGATAAATTATTAAAACGAGAATTAAGGATATATTGATAGATTTTAAGATACGATTGATGTCGAAGGAGGACCAATACGATAGAACTAATAACAGCGTCGATTAAAAAAAAATGATTGCCGTTTACGGGCACTTCTTCCTTATGTGTAATGACGGACTAAGAAAATATGGAATTTTTGAAAGGCAACCTAGTGGAGAAGGCTCCAAGAATGTAAGGAAGATACATATTGATAAATCTGAAAAGAAAATTCACGACAGATGTGAATTTAAATAAATGATTAAAAGCTATCAGGATTTTGAAGTGCACTCTGAGCCCAGGAAGCTCAAAAGAAGGTTGGTTGGTTGGTTGGTTGGTTGGTTCCTTAGTTCAGGGGTTGCGACAACGCTGTCATGTAGCCCCGTGTACTTTTGGTGTGTGTAGAATCTGTCTGATAACCGGTGTTAATGGCGATTGCTGTATTAGTGTGTGTTATCTGTTTTTAATTCCAGTAAGGACAACAGACAATAATTTCAAATAGTTCCTACTTTTGCTACCAAATGCTACCATCCATGACACCTAGCTTGAGGACTTGGCTACTAGATGGCACTGCCGTCAGCACCTGGCAGCGAACGTCGGAATTAATAGAGCGTTATCAATTCTAACCTACACATTTTGGCTTCACACAAGTTTAGTTAGTGGAAGGTTCTTTATCATGCCATAAATCTATGACATGGGACCACCGGATTTACTTCCCCTCCGAAGGAAGGCATACTCAGGGATTTTAACGCTCTTAAAAAATCCGACGACTTCAGCTGAGTTTGAACCCGTGATCTTGGGCATAGAATCAAAAGTAGGCACTCATCGATAAACTCAAGAAACACTGGGAGTATGTCAATGTCGGTAGACAAGCAGCATCTAAACACTGGAATGAAAATTGCTTCATAACACGCAGTCCATACAGTCTCAATTTAATATAAATAATAATGATGATGTTCTAAACCTAACATGACAATCAGCTGTGTATAAGTGGGCCGTTCCTTCTTGGCCGGTACATATAAAGTGCGCATTGGTGTCTCCACGCACAGTGGGCCTTCATACCTTTGTGATCAATGCAAATAAAGTACTCAATGTGTCCTCAGCAGCGCATGTGCATATTCAGTGGTCTCAATGTTCTTCTCGGGTTTGAAGAAGAGTTCTCACGTGCGTACGACCGGCCACGAATGACCGGCCCATCTATAAGCTTAGTAATAGTTTTCCAAACTGGATACATCCCGAATGTCGTCAAGACTCCAAAGACAGCTCGTTGACTCGTGCGGACCTATTCACCGAACCCAAAGGATTCATGGTTGCAATCCAGGATCAGGTTGTGACTACCACAGCGTATCTTAAATATGTATAATTAAGGCAAATATACAAGTTGATAAATGCCGAAGCTGCCAACTAGAACCGGAAACAATCCAACACATCACAGGATGTCGGCAAGCAATCTCCTGTACTGATTACATGAAAAGGCACAACCAAGTAGCCGAAATAGTGCACTTACACCTTACACAACAGTCTAAAAATACTTTGTCTTACTATCAGTATGTCCCTGACACCGTGCCGTTTTGCAAAATCTTACTCACAAGCTGTTATGGGACAGATCTGTTGTTACTGATTAAACCATACCAGCAAACCGGCCAGATATCGTTTTTGTGGACAAAGTGCGGAAGAGAACCGCATTGATGTCGTAGTGCCCAACTCCCATAATCTGCAACAAACCTGCTGTGAGAAAATAACCAAATATCTGCCCTTGGCTGTGGTAATACGGCAAATGTGGAGACAGGAAAGTGTAGTGGTGATGCCTAAGGTCATCCCTACCGGCATCATCCCTAAATCATTGGCTAGCAACCTCGAAAAATTGGGAATATATCCTGGTCTACATATCATTATTATGCTGAAGGCAGTCATCTTGCAGACCTGTTCCATAGTTCGCTTGTTTCTTAATGTGCCACCATAAAAGAAATTGCTATACCGTCTGGAAAATAAGCCGATGATATGTTGCTTCGTCCCACTTGTGTGGTGAAATAAATATGTAATAATAATAATAAGCTAGCGCCAAAAGAGCTGGATGTAGGACAGGGGAAAATCAAGCAAACGAAAGCGTTCAAATATTTGGGTGAGTGGATAGACCCCAATCTCTCCGAGAAGGCAGCTTTCGAGTCACGAATCAGGAAAATGGAAAAAGCATATAATTGAACAAAGGACATTTACAACAAGAAATCCATATCAACAAATGTCAAGTTAAGGCACTACCAAACAGTCATCCGTCCAGAGGCTTTGTATGCTGCAGAGTGCCTTGCAATGCATCGCAAGGGACTAACAGAGAATCTAGAAGTGAAAGAAAGAAAAATTCTAAGAAAAATCTTGGGTCCGGTAAAAGAAAATGGGGAATGTAGGAGACGGCACAACCACGAACTTTACACCCATGTGGAAAAAATAACTGATACCATGAGGAAACGGAGAATTGCATTTTACTTTCATATAACAAGAATGAATCCAGCACGATTGACAAATAGAAATTTCACCTACTTCCTCAAAAAGAAAACCAAGGGAGCTTGGTTCACTGCAGTGGACAAAGATTTACAAGTGGGAATTACAGGCAACGATATTTGGGAACGTGCCACCCTTAAACAAAAACTAACAGCACACCGATGTTTCCAAGAAAAGCCAAAGCTTCCAAATGGCAAGAAGTGGACTGGAGAAAGGAAACAACAACATCGAGAACTAATGCGAAAGTTCTGGGAGGATGTTAAAGCTCGATGCAACAAGAAACAGTTGAAATGACGTGGTCCTTAGATGGCCGAATCGAAAGAATAATAATAATAACAACATTAATAATAATAATCATAATTGTATGTCTACCCCTTATTATTCCCGTTTTCCAACGGGGTCGGGGATGAGATGCGATGGAAGTCTTTGTGGCGATGGTTTTTACGGCCGGATGCCCTTCCTGACGCCAACCTCATGAGAGGAGTTAATGAGAGATGAAATGAATGATGGTGAATGAAACTGGGCAAGGATGTGGAAGGAAGCGGCCGTGGCCTGTCAGAAGGTACCGTCCCAGCATTTGCCTGGTGTTGAAAATGGGGAAACCACGGAAAACCATTTCAAGGACAGCCGACGGTGGGGCTCGAATCCACGCGTCTACCGAGTCAGCAGAGAGCTTGACCTAATGCTGCGCGTTAGCCAGCGTAACCACTACTGTCGGTCTAATAATAATAATCATAATAAATGTGATATATATATATTCTACCTATAATCGCTTATCCTCCCAGCTCGGCTTCGCCCACGAATTCTAAGGATCGTTGCTCTACCGTCGCAAAGACTGGGTCTGGGAGTTGAACACACTTTGACAACAAATAGGCCAACAACTGGGGATAGTGACAGGCCGATCGCTCAGGCGACCGCTAACTTGGGCCTGATTAAGAAAGGGTCAGGGAAGGAATTTTAGAAGGATGTTGGCCGTGGACCTGTTAAAAGGAACCGTTCCGGCATATGCCTGGTGGTGAAAATGGGAAGCCACGAAATACCATTTTCTGGACGGTGGAGGTGGGAAACGAACCCACGCGCTCCCGATGCCATCTAGGCACGTGCTAGCTTGTTAGCGCTTTCCGCTGTCGTGGCTAATAGCCTATATAATAATAATAATAAAAATAATAATAATGGCGTATGGCCTCCGGAGAAGCCTGGTGCAGGCCTTTCAATTTGGCGGCTGTAAGCGACCTGCACGTCGTACTGACAATAAAATTAATAATAAAGACGTCACGCCCAGTCTTCGAGTCAAAGGAATTAACAATCCAATCTTATAAATACCACGACCCGATCGGAGCTCGAACCTGAGGCTCTTCGGACCAGAGGTTAGCGGACTATTCGTTTCACCACGAAGTCTGACACTTAAGAAATAGCAAATCGTTCTTAAAGCATCCCGAAATTACCGTTGTTCAATATATTCCGTAATGCGGTACCACACGCTCTTAGTGACTTCAACTTATGAATTCGAGTAGCCTAGCAGCTTAGCCAAGCGCACTAATGAGCGACACTTGACGAATCCACTGGTAAGATGCAATTTCGGAGATGTGAGGTTCGAATCCGATGAATTTCAGCAGACGTCCTGAGCATAGCTTTCCCCCGCGTTTTTCTTGTGTCACACATGAGAAATGCCGGGATAGTCCAGGGGCAACTACTGCAATCGCAAGAAGTGCTCTCAAATAATTAGTCACACTCACTATTACAGTAACCACAATGCCAGTTTATCAGACAAATATTCACACACGGTCACCCGGGGCTGATGACCAAAATATCCAAATCCCATAAAATAAATAATAATAAGAATAATAATAATAATAATAATAATGTGGTTGGTTTTACGATCCTTTTAACGTCTGTGGCATTTAGAGACGCCGGGGTGCCAGAATTTTTCCAAAAGGGGTTCTTTAAAGTGTCTGCGAATCTACTGGGACGGCTCCCATGCATTTACGCACTCTCAAATACCAACAGATTGCGCCAGGATTCGATCCTGCAACCTTGGGCACGGCTGGCCAGAACGTTGCCGCTGAACCACGGAGGCAATCCCTTAAGGGGAGTACGTAGCCTACCTCAATTTTTGCAAAAATTGCGAAATTCGTTTAAAAGTATTTTGGTGTTCTTTGACATGTGTACGACATGGCAATAAGTTTTATTTCGGTAAAATCGCATTACAAGTACCCATAATTCGTATATTTCTTGGCCTCTGCCATCTTAAAGTGCCACACCCCCTTCTGCACGCAAGACTTTAATATTTGATAACTTTCGAGAAAGTTTAGGTGTAAATATGAACATACCCTCGTTTTGAAGGCAACTCGTTGCTAAGCGATTGGTGCTACTGTCAACAACGTGTGATGCCGCTGTGATTGTTTATGTTTGATTTGTTTGGTGTATGTTGTGAGATATTGTTATCGTCTCTAAAAGCCAGAGTACCGTAGTTAAAAGGGACGTAAAACCAAAAACATTATTATTATTATTTGAGATATTGTTACGGTTAGGCCTATTCCAAGTGTTTATTTTCAATATGCCCGGGGTAAAGAAGTTCGGCAGAGGTAAGTGCCGTGGGAATCAATTTAGAAACAAGAAGACATGCTTGCAGACAGAGAAGGTTGACGCTTTTGCTGTTACGATCAGTGAGTAAATGCCCGCCACTCCCATAACCTCAAACAAAAGTGAAGAAGATTCAATTAGTTCTATAAGTTCGTGTCATAAAATGCTGGCAGCTTCTGAAAATGTATAGGAATATAAGGAGTATGATTCAGGTAGCGCCTTTACTGGTGCAAATAGTGAAAACATTTCAGTAGGATACCAGGTTATAGACGTTAGCTCTTGTGTGCTGCTGTGAAATCGTTTGAGCAGTGCAAATTGCGTAAATATATTGATTGTGTGACAGTGTCTAAAGAGACAGCATTTCGTATGCTCTATGCATCTATACCTGACCTCTTAAAACCAGCTACTTTATTTTTGATACGTTAATATATGGGGACAGGAAGAAAATTAATTCCCCAAATTTTTCATGTAATTTTTGAAGTTTGGAAAAAACTCCCCCCCAAAATAACTATGCATTTAATCCAAAACCAAAAGCCAACAATGAATAGCAGACGCTCTGTACATTAATACTACAAAGTTTCAAATATGTAGGACAAAGGGCTTTTATGCTGAGCGTACCTAAAAATGAGAAAAATAGTATTGGCAGCATAGGCAAGAACATACTCCCCTTAAGTGAAATAGCAACAATAGGCCTACAAAATAAATATTGTAAAAGCTTACTAAAATTTACTGTTGGTTATTATGGCATATTTGCGCACTGTCGATAATAGAAAAGTTACGGCACATGTTACTGCATCCAATATTATGGAATTTGAATTACGGTTATGGCAGGGGTTATGGTCGATTTCCAGCATCGGAATGCCACTCTTTCCCCAGCGCCATCTACTAACAACACATGAAGATACTGAGACCAACTAGTTTACCAAGTAACCACATCAGCGCATGCACAAAGACCGTGCTGCTACCTACGTTCGCAGTTGTAATGTCGCTCCACACGTTCACAGAATCCCTCATAGATAGCTCTCCATTCATATCGGAATGCGCGGTCAACTTGAATAGACGCAACGGAAGACCGTAGCTTTACGTGACTGTTATACGTCAGGCAAACTCCGGTTGGGCAAATCTCCTGGTATCCCCTAAAATTCGATGCACCATCTCATGTTGTCATGGAGTATAAAAGGTCATGGAACAACTGGCCCTTAATCTCGCAATTATAAACCACGTTCAATGCGAACCAAAGGACATGATATTTCACTTCGAAAATCTCACATGTATTAACGAAGAATCGGACCTAGACCCGGTCCGCTTTGGTTTCTTTCTTCCTTGAACTAGGGGTTGATTCGATGCGGGTGGAAATGGGTGATAGCTTTCCTCTTACCACTTTCTTCCTTCCTTTCGTGTCTCAACGATCTCACCCCATGACTGTGTGGTTAGCATGCTAGGCCTGGGCCCAAATAGTCTTGGGTTCGATTCGCAACTGAGCCGTAGGGATTTTATTCTCCTGTGGTTAATTTCACTGGCTCTCGGACTGGATGTTTTGACGTCATCACGCTCATCTCCACGTTCATGAGGACGTCAACTTGAGAGACATGCACCAGGCTTCCCCTGAGGCCACGCACCATTACTATTATTATTATTATTATTATTATTATTGCTCTACTTCTCTCCAAGTACTGCGTGGCGTAGCCGTGCGCGTTAAATCACTCACGGTGGCCAAGTTGTAGTTGTTGTAACCTAATTGCATATGAAGGCGCTTGCCACGGTGGGTGAGTGGTTATCGTGTCGGACTACCAACCCCAAGCTTGCAGGTTCGCTCCTGGCCATGGTAAGTGATTTTTGAAAGGCGACAGAAAACACGACACGCATGTCATACGTTGTTGGCATGTTAAAGAACCCATATGAATCCAGTAAGCCGTATTCATAATGGCAATTTTTTTTCCCGCCAACACAAAAGTTCCTCCTTTCTCTACTAGAAAGTGGTAGTGTCAAGGGGCTTAGATATCTAACCTCCTTGACTTTCATAGCGCTCCAAGGAACAACAAATATTCGACATGCAAGCTGCCCTCTGGGCGTCAAATAACAAAGCTTGAACCTGGCACCCGAGGCCATTCGATATATGAGGGGCTTCGATATCGTGATTATTTAGACCCTTGTTCTTGGGAATAGCCTATGTAAGTATATTTTTATATAGACTATAACTAACTAAATAAATATAAATTGTCTGATAACCTGTGTTATTGTGTACATGTCGAAGTTTGTACATTTGGGATTCAGTTGAGGATAGGGAAGGAATCGGCAATGGCCTTAATTTAGGAACCATCCCCGCATTTGCCTGGAGTAGAAGTGGGAAACCATGGAAATCCAATTCCAGGATGGCCGATGTGGGAATCGAATCCATCTATTCTCCGTTTTGTCTCACGAGGATGAATGTACCCCGTTCCAATTAAATTTCTTGCCAGAGCCGGGAATTGAACCCGGTAATCCGTGTCGACAGCGGCTATCCGGAATGTGGTATTTCCACACTCATGCCAGGTGAAAGCTGGGATAGTACCTGTTATACACAGTTATATACACAGGCATCACCGAAACACATGTTTGACAATTTGAACGCACACAGGAGGACACGGGGCTTCTGACCAAATTGTCCCAAGGTCCCAAAAACAAATTATTAACAAAACACTTTTCAAATCCTTCAACACTGTTCCGGTGTTGAGAGTATTTATCACTTCTCTCCTTTTTCCCATTCTTCTAGGCCTACAGTTCCCATTTATTCCTCTATTAAGGTGGTCGGGAGCGCTAACACGCTAGCTCGTGCCTCAATGGCATCGGGAGAGCATGGGTTCGAATCCCACATCAGCCGTCCTTAAATTGAGTTTCGTGGTTTCCCATTTTCACCACTAGGCAAATGCCGGGACGGTTCCTTTCAACAGGTCCACGGTCGACTTCTTTCCAAAATCCCTTCCTCCCTGACCCTTGTCACTGTCCCCAGTTGTATCTGCTGACAAAGTGTGTTCAATTCGCAGACACCGTCCTTGTGACGGTAGAGGAATGATCCATCGCAAAGTCCGTGGGTGCAGCTCATGGGCGTCCGCAGGGAGGGGCAAGGTGGGGCCGTGCCCCTCCCCCCCCCCCCTGGAATTCCGAGAATGTTGATATTTGATTGGTCATTGCCACCAGTTATTTCATAAATTGAAGTTTCTGATAATCAACTGACAAATGTCACAATAGGAAACTTCTTTAATGTTGCTGACATAATATGTATCTATATTCAAAAATATATGGTTCTAATGATGTCATGCACTAGACCACCAATGGAAACGTAGATCCACTTTTCAATATGGTTATGCCTAGTGTGAATACCGTATGTTTACCCAACACTTGGGGCAGATGGCCTCGTAGTTCCGCCCCTTAAGACAACAATAACAAACTTACCCAACACTATCAAAAGTGGTTAGGCTGGCTAATATTTTCGCCACCTCACTTTTGCAGTGACGATATGAAAGCACGTTCTGGAGATATTTTTATACATTGCAACACCGATAGCGGATTTCAGGCCCTAAAGCGAGGTTTTCTTTGCTGACTAGTAAAACATTAGTCCCTTAAGGTCGCGCTTACAATATAGGGTCATTTACTGTTTTCAGGCCCGTAATTACGGGGGAACAAACAGGGCAGCTGCCCAGGGCGGCAGGATTTAGGGGTGGAAGAAAATCTGGAAAACTGTACAAAACCGCTTGGGCATTAAACGCCAAGATATTAAAGTTTAACCCCCTCCACACACACACACACACACACACAAACACACACACACACACACACACACACACAAGATAATTATTAATTGTCGCGCATTTGCAATGTTCATTATTTAAGGACACACTAAACGGGATTGTGTTAGTCATCGTGGTGTTCTTGCTTTTGAATCTGACTTGAAAGTGAAATTGGACTAATGCAATCCTAATCTTGTCTGCAAATGACAAGGCAGGAAGGAATCCCCTTGTTATTTAAATAATTGATGTTTTCTTTATACGTATGGCTTTTAGTGCCGGGAGTGTCCGAGGACATGTTCGCCAGAGTTTGTAGCTGCTTGTATGCAGACACCCATTGGGTGAGCTACAAATACCGTCGCGTGTGGAATGTTGTCTGGGAAGGAAAGTGTGAATGTAAGGACGAGGAATTGGAAGGTAGCGGCTGTGGCCTATAGTTAGGGACCAACCACGGCATTTGCCTGGAAGGAAGATGGGAAACCACAGAAGACCATCTTCAAAGTCGCCAGCGGGGGGGATTCGAACCTCCTCGCCTCCCGGATGTGAGCGACTGCCTGCAGCCACGCCGTAACGACCATGGCTAACTCACCCGTGTTTTGCCATTGGTTGTGTATGATATCTTTTGAAATTAAAATGTAAATTCTTTGTATTAAGTTCTTTTTTTTTTCAATTTGTAATTTTAGGAAACACATATTTGTAGTGTTTGCCACTCATAGTTAAATACACGCTCATTGAAGAAACAGCCCCATATGTGAAGGACACTTGAATGAATCGACATATTTTAAGTCGGGGGTAGCGAAGACTTTTATTTTTATTTTTCCTCAGGGGCTTCAGGAGCCCAAAATACGGGCCTGACTGTGATGTACACTCGTCTAAATTTGCGTCGTTCTGACTTACCGCAATCGTTATTCATGCTGCGAAATTCCGTACCGGTATATTTTTATTCAAGGTGTGCCATACTACTGTGGTCCATTTCTTGAGAACAGAGCAATTATTGCTACAAATGAACAGCAATCTACCATTGTTGTAGATTCTTAACCGGTAGTTAAGATCGAAGAAATAGTTCTGCGGTGTTTTTGTTCCGTTATCGAAGCGACTGAGATTCGCACTCTCAATCGAATGTAGATGTTAGATCAGTTGAGACTAAATGGTGAATTCAATACTGATAGACTTCGTAATGTTGTAGTCTAGGCCTATATGATTCCAATGTAATCTTCTTGCAAGGCAATTTCCGATGCGTAAAATGTAGCCTACTTATATGAGTGGAGAAGCTAATTTAATCCTAATTTAATTGGGCTCATAGTCGTATTGACCGACTGAAAGTTACAATTCAATTTAGATCAATTAGGTGAAAAGGCTAAAGTTGAAGGGGGGATTGATAATGATGTGCTTCTGAACGAAGAAAATTACAGAACAGACATTAGCAGGCGCTTAACTCAAGGAACATTCATGTGACATTCTAAGTACGAATGTATAATAGGCCTAGTTAAATGATCCTGCGATGTTTGTCGTTATCAAAGCGACTAAGAAGTACATGATTTAGTGAGTTTTATATATTTTACTTAACGGTCAGCAATAATCAAATGAAATCTTTTCTTTCTAACAGGAAAATTTTGCTAAAACCAAGGGCGTCGCAAGTACGAGTAACGTACAATACGAATTTATAATTTCGTACAGTATAAAAACTCAACTGATGATGATGAAAAGCAAAAATACAAGACCTTAAGAAACAAGATAAATAAGAGGGCAAGACAAGACAAGGAACAGCATTTAATGGGAATCTGTGCAGGCATAAATAACAACATGAAATCTGGACAAATAGATATGGCCTATAAAGATATTAAGAGGTTCTTTGAAACAAGGAAGCCAGAAACAATGAGCATTGAGGACAAAGATGGAAAGTTAATATATGATGACGAAATGATAGTGAAAAGATGGAAAGAATATTTGGAACAACTATACAGTGGAAACTGTGTTAACTTGCCCATTGAGAAAGAAGATGAAATAACAGAGGAAGACTTGGGGGCACCTATTATGGAAGAAGAGTTTGAGAAGGCGTTGCAGGACCTCAAAGGAAAGAAAGCTCTTGGAGTTGATAACATACCAGGAGAACTATTGAAACAATCAAGTGACAAGTTAAAAAAGGAACTGTACAACTTAATATGTACTATTTACAAGACTGAAGAATTGCATGAAGACTTTGTGAAATGCATAATAGTACCTATACCTAATAAATCAAATGCAAGGTCATGTAAACAATACAGAACATTGAGTCTGGTGTGTCATGCATCAAAAATAGTCGCCAGGATTATTATGAAGAGAATAGAAAAACAAATCGATGAAAACCTATCTGATGATCAATTTGGTTTTAAGAAAGGAGTAGGAACAAGAGAAGCAATCTTAGCATTGAGGCAAGTGATAGAGAAGCAGATGAAGAAAGGCAAACCTACCTTCTTAGCGTTCGTCGACCTTGAAAAGGCTTTGACAATATGAACTGGAATGTTCCATTCAGCATTCTTCATCAAACAGGTATCCACTTTAGAGACAGAAGACTCATCTTCAATATCTATAAGCAAGAAATTGGAATAGTTTGTTGTGGTAGCAAGGAAGAAACAGCATACATCAGAAAGGGTGTACGGCAGGGTTGTTCCCTTTCCCCATACCTATTCAATATATATGTACAAAAGGCGATCGACCAAGTAAGAGAAGAATTTGCCACAGGAGTGAATATTCATGGAGATAAAGTTGACATGATAAGGTTTGCTGATGACATAGCGCTAATTGCAGAAAGTGAAGAAGACTTACGAAAGATCCTGAACAAGATGGACAAAATAATGGAGGAAGAATTTAATATGAAAATAAATACAAATAAAACAAAAAATTTGGTCTGCAGTAGAAATGGCGAAACCAGACATCAATACAGTTAAAAAATGAAAAGATACAAGAAGTGAATGAGTTTATCTATCTGGGAAGTAAAATAACGAATGATGGAAGAAGCAGCAGAGAGATATTAAGTAGGATTGCCCAAGCCAAGAACGCTTTCTATAAAAAGAAGAACCTATTTACTGCAAGGAACATGTCTTAATGTGAGGAAACAAATGTTGAAGACTTATGTATGGAGCGTCGCGCTATATGGCAGCGAATCTTGGACAATAGAAGAGAGAGAGGAAAAGACTACTAGCATTTGAAACCTGGTGCTATAGAAGGATTATGAAAATCAGTTGGAAAGAAATGGTCCCAAATGAGGAAGTATTTAGAAGATTGGGAGAGAGAAGATGCTTCCTTAAATATTTTAAAAGAAGAAGGAATCACCTCGTGGGCCACATACTGCGACACAATGGACTGATTAAGCTTATAATCGAGGGAACAGTAGACGGCAAGAATTGTAGAGGAAGACCCAGACTGGAGTACATGAGTCAAATACTGCAAGATATGGGTTGTGGCTCATACTGTGAACTGAAGAGGAAGACTGAGAGACGGGAAGAATGGCGAGCTGCTGCCAACCAGCCTCACGGCTGCTAACCACAGAGAGAGAGAGACTAAATTCATTATGCTAAGAAGAGCAATGCGAAGTATTCCTGATAGCTTGTTAAAAAGAGGAAAAACGTGTTGGATCCGCTGTAACGGCCAGTAAAAACTAGATATTTGGAAACAGTGCTATTTGAATTTTTAGGCAGATTCATATATAGGGATATTTCCACAGTTTAATTTAACTCTGTAATTTGAAAATATCTGAAAATATGTCCTCCAGTTACCATATTTAGAAAATAGGCGAACTGGATTTATATTAGCATTTTAATGAACTGCTTGATTTTTATATTACTGTCGATACATGGTGATACCGCCAATTTTTACCTATTTTTAAGAACTGTACATTATGACAATGAATCACCAAAGAAGAAACGCGAACTTCCAAGGACAAAAACTGTGAACTAAAAACAAAACATTCCTCCCAATCTTGCCATAAAGCAGCCAACGGTTTCAGTCCCGTCAAATAATGATGATTATGATAATTCTTGTTTTAAGGGGCCTAACATCTAGGTTAACGGCACCAGTCAAATAATGTTTTTCACGAAGCAAGTAAGAAATGAAACGAGAATAGGGGAAGGGGGGGGGGGGGGGTTGGAGATGAAATAAAAGTTATAACTTGGCCCCCCTCTGGAAAAAAAACCTGCGGGCGCCCATGGTGCAGCCGAGCTGGGAGGAAAAGCAATATTTAAAGAAAAATATACAAGAAGTTCCGTTAAGAACTATACAGCCTACTTTTCATGCCAATGATTATTCTACAGAATATGAACCTATCTAGAATAATGACGAAATTAAGTTGGCAATATCGAAATATCTAATTAGTTCAAAATATACCTGGTATAATGTAGCCTAATAGAGCACTACAGTTGGCAGCCCTGGTGACTGAATATATTCTTAGTTCCATCTCTTAAGGTACAGAATACAAAATTTGGTGGAAGTCCAATGGACGTTACATGCAGTTAGACACTGGATCTATCAGCAGGCGTAAAAGCATGTTGCCAACAATACCATGAGTGTGCTGGTCAGAAATAATCTGAAATATTATGATATCTTGTTGTGCCAATTTTGGATGAAATCCATTTGTTAGTATAGAAGTTACATGTATTTTAAAATTGGCCCTATCAGCAGGCTTAGAATCATGTTGGTAGAACTGACGTATATAAGTTACTCCAAAATTAATCAAACATGTCAGGTACTATATGTGTGCATAGTTTAAAGCTGTCAGCTTGCACACATTCTGATATATTGGTATTTGGATAAAAAAATAGAGAGAGCAATTATTAACAGTTGGCAGCCCTGGTGGCTCCTAAGAATACGCTCAGTCATATCTGTTTATGTACAGGTATTACATACAAAATTTGGTTGAAATCCAGTTGATAGTATAGAAGTTATATGCATTTAAACATTGGACCTATCAGAAGGCTTAAAATTATTTTGGCAACACTGTCATGGTTGGCCTTCTGGACATTAAACTGAAATAGTATTATCTACATGTGTGCCAATTTTGGAATAGCTCCTATGCATACCTTGCAGGATATCCAACATGGAGCTCAAATTTCTAGTGCGTTTTTTCAGCAGTTGGTAGCACTGACATCATTTTCAAATATGGACGTGAGCTATTCCGGTGCACATCTTTACTCATACTAAATTTGGTTTTGATTGCTGCAGCCGTTTAGGAGTTGATAGGGGGGGACACACACACAGCCAGACAGACAGAAGGACAGACAGACAGACAGACAGACGGACAGACAGACAGACAGACAGACAGACACACATTTGCCCGATCTCATAAGACTACTTTTTCCTCATTTTTGCAAAATGTGAAAAGTAGGCTAAAAATGTATGTAGCTCACCCTATGGGTGTCCGCGTGAAGCAGCTACAGCCTCTGGCGAGCCGAACATGTCCTCGGACACTCCGCGTTGTCGCAGTCCCTAAACTGAGGAACCCACCAACCAGACTACTTATAAATCTTAAATCATCTTTATTTTAGGGGTCAACAATCTAGGTTTCAGATCCCTTCATATAACAATGACAATACGAGTTCTTTCCTAACGGACCGGGTTGTAAAATACAAGAGCTGTCCACAGTGGCACTTTTCGTCCTGCGTCGTCCATTTATGTTCCAGATTGTTTTTAGGTTCTTTTTTGTTTTGTTTCGAGGCCAGTTATGTTCCTCCTTAGTAGTGGTGTTGTTTCATTTGAGGGGATTTTACATCGTGACCATTTAGTCTCTGTGTTGTTGAGGAGGTTGTAACCTATGAGCGAGTTTTTATACTTCAGGTGAGGTGAGGACAACTGGGGTGGAAATTGAAGCCATTTCTTCTCAGTTCTGACTCAAGTGGTTGATTGTACCCCGCTCCGGTTCTCCAGAATTAAATTTCCTGAAATAGCCGAAAATCGAACCCAGGGCCATTGAATGCGAAGTTTTAGTATGTAACTGAGGACCACAGAAAGCGGCTAGAATAATTGCTTACTTATGACTTACTTAACACAACTTCATCTATTTTCCTGAATTACGTTTTGTTTCCGTATCCTTGTTACCAATCATGTTTTAAGATCGGATGATTCATTCAGCCATAACTTAGGCCTACAGAAGTCGGTTGGTTGTGTAACGTGTTTTTCGTGGGGTTTTTATGCCACTGGCATAAGTCAGTAGGAAGCCATTCTATTATTATTTACGCGGCAAATTGTTCAGCCAAGAGAATTTTTCTTCTTCTTCTTCTTTCCGATGAGGCCTGCTAGGGACCACGTGCCAATTTCAATTCTTCACACTTTGTTGTTTTCTCTTCCGTTCCCTCCAGTACTCCTTCATCCGTTCACTATGCTGCTTCTTTCTGTCCTCGGACCACTTCGCACCAGGTTTCTTTGGCAATCTTCCTTGGAATCCTTTCATACTTAATACCCTTTTTCTAAAGATCTCTCTGTTCACCGTTTCTTCTTCACTTATATTATTTCTTTCTAAATCTTTCTTTACTTCTTGAATCCAGCTAGTTGTTGCCCTTTTCTCCCAAAGGTACTTGAATATCCTTTTTGTTAATCTGGAATCATCCATTCTGTAAATATGTCCAAAAAATTGCAATCTCCTTTTTCTTATCGTTTCTGTTATATTTTCTATGTTCATGTATATTTCATCATTAGATCTTAATTTCCATACTTCTGCTGTTTTCACTGGGCCTAAAATTTTCCTCATGATTCTCCTTTCTAGTACTTCAAGTTTATCTAATCTATAGTTTAGTACCAGACATTCACTTGCGTATAGGCATTCCGGTTTCACCACTGTAGTGTAGTGCCTTATTTTAAGATTTTTAGATAAGCACCTTTTGTTATAAAAATTCTTAGTGATACCATATGCTCTTTCCATCTTGTGTACCCTTTCTTCTACCGAAGATTTTTCTAAACCATTTTCTTGAATTATTTCTCCCAGATATTTGAATTTCTTTACTTTTTCCACTGGGCCAATATCTGTTGCCAAATATTTTGAAGCGTTCTTGATGTTTGTAATAAATTTAGTTTTTTCTACGGAGATTCTCAAACCTGCTTTGTTGGCTATTTCTTCCAAGAGATTGATTTGTGTTCTTGCACTTGTTAGGTTTTCTGACAATATAGCAAAATCGTCTGCAAATGCTAGGCAACTTATTTCAATGCCTTTGTTTCTTCTCCCCAAAGTTACTGGCGAAATGCTATGTTCCTTTAGCTTTAAATTCCAAATTCTTACAATTTTCTCTAAAACACAGTTGAACAGAAGGGGTGATAAACCATCACCCTGCCGTACACCTGTATTTATCTTAATAGATTTTGATATCTCACCCATAAATTTTACTTTTGAAATCGTGTCAGTAAGGGTTTCACGTATTAGGTTTGCCAATTTAGTTTTCACTCCAAATTCACGAATTGTTTTATCTATGGTTTCTCTATCAACCGAGTCAAAGGCCTTTTTAAAATCTACAAAAGTCACAACTATGTCCTTTGAATTCAGTATCCTATGGCGAATTATGGATTTTAAGTTAAATATTTGTTCTGAACAAGATCTACCTTTTCGAAATCCAGCTTGATACTCGCCCAGTTGCTTGTCAAGTGATGTTTCTACTCTATTCAGCAATATTTTTGAAAATACCTTGTATGCAATTTGAAGAAGAGAGATGCCTCTATAGTTATCAACGTTTTGTTTGTCCCCTTTTTTATGCAATGGGTGTATTAGAGCCACTTTCCATTCCTCTGGAATCCTCTCTGTTCTCCAAATATCTTCAAAGATTAACTGCAGTTCTTCAATGATTTTTGATTGAGACCATTTCAAAAGTTCAGCTGTTATAGAGTCCTCTCCGCTAGCTTTATTATTTTTTAGATTGTTAATTGCTTCTTTAATTTCTTCAGCATTGGGTGGTATATCTTATTCCATATTTTCTGTTGCTTGTGAGAATTCCAACTTATGATCTGGTTCAGGGCAGTTTAAAAGTTGATCAAAGTGCTTCGCAAGTATTTCGCAGTTCTCAACATTGCTTAGGCCAAGTCTACCATTTTCATCTTTAAAGCATATGCTAGGCGCTTGATACCCCTTTAATTGACTCTTAAAAGTCTGATAGAAGTTTCGAGAGTTATTTTTAACAAAGCTGTCTTGCAGGTCAGTAAGTTGTGATTTTTCGAATGATCTTTTAACTCCCCTTATTATTCTAGCAGTGTCTTTCCTTTGCTGTTTGAATTGGTCATAATGTTCCGTCTTTCCAGAGCATTTCCACTTTTTCCATTGTTTTGTTCTCTCTTGTAACGTATCCTCACATACTTGATTCCACCAAGGTTTCTTCTTAGGTTTGGCTAGCCCAAACGTCTTCTGAGCTGCGTTGGTTATTTCTTTAGATAAATCTTGCCACTTCCCATGATGAGTTACTTTTATTTCTTCCTGAAAATTTTCCAATGTTTCTTGTGTAATTTGAAGTCTATTTGTGTTATATTTATTTACTCTTTCCCCTCTTCTGTGGTTTCTGTTGGGTAAGAATTTGAGTTTAATTTTAGACAAATAGTGATCAGAGTCAAATTCTCTGCTTCTTATAACCTTGACATTCATAATTTCTTTCATGTTTCTTTTGGATATAGCTACATGATCCAGTTGAAATTCACCTAGTATTGGATTTGGAGAAATCCATGTTTTAGCTTTTCTTGGCAATTTCTTGAAGAAAGTTGACATTAACTTAAGTTGAAAGTTTTTACAAATAGTAATTAATCTCATCCCATTTCTGTTTGTTCTTTGGTGTGCAGCATATTCTCCCACTATTGGTCTATGAATCCTCTCTCTTCCTATTTGGGCATTGAAATCTCCAAGTAATATCACCACATTTGATTTTGGAATTTTAGATATTTCATCATCTAGGAGGTCCCAGAATTCCTCTACTTTATTTGGGTTCTTCTTGTTGTCTTCGTTTATTGGCGCATGGCAATTAACAAAAGTATATATTTTATTTTTGCATTTCATTGTCAAAAGACACATCCTTTCTGAGCGTGATTTGAATTCCGTTACATTGGCTAATAGATGTTTATGGACATAAAAGGCTGTTCCCAAGAGTGGCATTCCTTTCATAATTTTAATCGCAGGTTTACCTTTAAAGATTCTATAATCTTTCGTTTCTGTCACATTCTCATCCAAATATCTTGTCTCTTGTACTGCTAAAATTTGAATTTCGTTTCTATCTAAAAGCAGTTCTAATTCCTTCTGTTTACCCACCTTCAGTAAAGAATTTACATTCAAAGTACCTGCAAAAAACTTATGTTTAAACTTAAGTCTGGAAGGATTCCAAGGATGCTTGGTTGACTCCACTAGGTTCTTCCGCCCTCTCAGCCGTTGAGAAATGAAATTCTTCTTCCGCCTTTGAGACCGTTGACCGTTTTTCTTAGAGCCCCCAGCACTGATCGGCTCACCGACCCAGCTTCCCGCTGGGATTGGTTACCCAACCTTCCACTGGGTTGCTCGGCTTAACAGGGGCACCTCTTGTAGGTTACGTGCTGGAGTTGGAGTGAAAGAGGCTAGTTGGATTCTCTTGCTGAATCCAATATGTTATGGTTGCAGATGACAGGCAACGACGCATTTCACTCCCATTTGCCCAGAGCCACAAGGACTCCTCCCAGGTTAATTCCTTAATTTTTCATGTTAATTTATTATTATTATTAATTTATTATAATTATTATTAAGATATTTCGGAGCATTTTATAAAAATTATAAGCATACAGATAGGTTTTCTATGTCTTAGAAAACACTATCAAGCAAATTATTACGAACGACGATATCATAGAAAATTATCTGATTACGGAATTTTACGGAGTTTTGTCAGTTAGGGTATTTAAGAGAGATGAGTCACGGGGAATTCAAATACAAGCTTAATCTTGTCAGGAAGTATTACGCAAGGCTGGGTCGCAGCGTCAAGAAAAGGCGAATATATGGAACGGAAATCGACTTCTTCATTCGCGCGCCGTGTGTAATGAGCCAGAGGAGGGGAAGTAGCGGCGTGCTCAGCCAATCAGTGGAGACCACGTAAGCTGGAAGACGGTACCGTGGTGGGGGAGCCAACGTGTGGATATATCGTTCGACGCGCCGTGGAACGGGGAAGAATCTGTGTAGAACTTGCCGAGTATGGTTCACGCGGGAGTCGCTCCGATGTTCCGTGGAGTGGAGGACTAACTTTTGTAAAACTTAACCAGTGTGGTTGTACGAGTGTTTGGGTCCGATGTACGGACCATAGAATTATCTAATCTACCAGAATATCATCAAATTTCGACGGAGATGACGACGTCCAGGAGACTGTGGGAAGCACACAGCATCATCAAGTACGAGGGAAATGCTTTGGCAATTTCCAGTGGTAAGCGCGAATGACGCAGAAATACGCAATCTCTCATTTCTCTTTGTTTTATATTTCATATTTCAGTAACTTCATAGCTTGGAAATAAGAGTAAAATCAATTTATCAGACTCCGTTTTCACGTAATTTTCTATCGGTAATATTAAAATCGCAACGCTCCAATTTAAATTTTAAACTTATTATTATTATTAATTTTGCTATACTTGTTTTATATAATAAATTCAATTCTTTTACAATGCAATCTTTGCTTTCAGTAGGTAGCATTAGATATAGACCAATTCCTTCTCCTGATACAATCGTTTGTTGGGTTAATGATCAAATCATACCACGATCTGAGTGAATAGATTCTTGAAGGTGTTTTACCAGAGCTAGACGTTGTTAAATACAAATTTAGATTTCAGCATTGCGTTGAAGTCTTGGCGCCCATTAAAACAACATAGCTTAGGCAAAGGTAAACAGTTACATTTATCACCCAACAGTTAGGGGCTAGCTAAACTGCTACAGTTGGTTCCTCAGTTTAGGGGCTGCGACAACGCGGTCATGTACCCCGTGTACTTTGGGTGTCTGTAGAATCTGTCTGATAACCGGTGTTATTTGTGATGGCTGTATTAGTGTGTGTTATCTGTTTTTAATTCAAGTAAGGACTGTACGCATTCGATTTTCAAGAAGTTCCAGCTTTTGCTACCAAACGCCATCGTACGACTAATTAGTTCTGAACTTGGTTACTAGATGTCACCGCAGTCGGCTCCTGACGACGAACTTTAGAACTTAAGAGCGTCAGTCAATTCTAACCTATTTAGCTTCACACAAGTGTAATTAGTGGAAGGTTCGTTATCATGTCATAAATATATGACATCAGACTGCCGGCTTTACTTCTCCTCCGAAGGAAGGCATACTGAGGGATTTTGAACGCTCTTAAAAATCCGACGACTTTCGCCGGGTTTGAACCCGCGACCTTGGGCACAGAAGCTCATCGTGCTACCAACTACGACACCGAAGCCACCTTACATAAGTCGAACAGGCGCCAAGATGGCCCTATCATCCTAAATAAATTACAGCAACAATGATAGAAATAGTGACATTAGTTCAACAGTGTAAGAGTTCTACACACCGATAAGTGGGCACATTACCATCTAAATAAAAACCCAACGCGAATCGAACGTGCAGCAAGGAACTAGGCATCTCCGACGGATGTGGTGAGGAGACTTCCGCCTCCAGTTGACCAATGTAGTTGCTAACAGTGCAGTCGTGATGGATCGTCTCATTCTGCCACACAAGACGGTAAGTCAGATAGCTCCCATCATTTAATCATTATTAATGTATTATCCTCAGGGGTTCACAACTAGTGGATCGCAGCATCCCACTTACCTGTGCCGAGCTTCACTATTTCATCTTGCCTTTTGCCCTTCCTTGGTCAACAATTGTCTTTGCTGTGTTTAACTCTCCCCCCTTTATTGGCTCTTGTATTTTCTTTCCTAGTATCTTCATTTTTAGTGAGGGCATGTCATCCCCTTAATATTGTGGCGTAGTTGGTAGCATTCTGAACTGCTGTGCCCAAGATAGCGGGTACAAACCCGGCCGAAGTCGTCGGATTTTTTAAGAGCGTTTAAGTTCTTCAGGATGCCTTCATTCGGAGGGGAAGAAAAGCCGGTGGTCCCATATCATCGATTTATGGCATGTAAAAGATCCTTCCATAGACTTAACTTGTGTGAAGCTAAATTTCTAGGTTAGATTTCGTTGTAACGCTCCATCAAAGTTCCAACGTTCCCCACTAGGTATCAGTGACATCTGGTAGCGAAAGTTGAAATTGAACGGAACTTGTAGTTCACCCTATGGGTGTCCGCGTGAAGCAGTTACAGCCTCTGGCGAGCCGAATATGTCCTCGGACACTCCCGGCACTAAAAGCCATACGATAAATATATATTTTTTTAAGCGTATGGCTTTTATGCCGGGAGTGTCCGAGGACATGTTCGGCTCGCCAGTTTTGTAGCTGCTTCGAGACGGACACCCAATGAGTGAGCTACAAGTACCGTTGGGGAGGAAAGTTAGAATGTAAGGACGAGGAGTTGGAAGGAAGCGGCTGTGGCCTATAGTTAGGGACCAACCCCGGCATTTGCCTGGAAGGAAGATGGGAAACCACAGAAGACCATCTTCAAGGTTTACGGCGGGGGGATTCGAACCTCCCTGCCTCCCGGATGTGAGCGACTGCCAACAGTCATGCCGTAACGACCACGGCTAACTCACCCGGTAATAAAATTGTAATAACCTCAGAGTGAGTGTAGCCCACAACTCACATTGCGCTCTGGGTACAGCTAAGCGAGGCCTGCACAACTGGGTGATACCGGACAATGGAATGAAAGAGGAGGATGTGAGTAGGTTGTTTGAGGCGACAATTTGAAATTGGGTTGCAATTCCTAAGTCCATATTTGAGACCCTCTAGTGGTGTAGCGTCTAGCAATCTTGGATGTCGCCTCGGAAGACTGGGTTCGATTACCGGTTCTAGCAAGTAATTTAATTCTGGTTTGAGGGCTGGAATGGGGTTCACTCAGCCTCGTGCGACAGAACTGAGAAGAGGCGGGTTGTATTCCTTACCCAGCCATCCTAGTTTGTCCGTGGTTGCCCACTTAAACACCAGGCAAATGGTGGAATGGTTCCTATCTTAAAGCCATGATCACCACCATTTTGAAATGAATTACTAAACACACACTACAATGACAAATTATCAGACGCATTCTATACCGTATACGGTATAATACGGGCGGTGTCCGTGGCGTAGTTGGTAGCATGCTGAGCTTCTATGCCCAAGATCGCCGCTTCAAACCCGGCCGAAGTCGTCGGGCTTTTTAAGAGCGTTAAAAATCCCTCAGTTTGTCTTACTTCGGAGGAGAAGTAAATCCGGCGGGCCCATGTCATAGATATGGCAAGTAAAAGAACCTTCCACTAAATAAACTTGTGTGAAGCAAAAGTTGTAGGTTACGATTGATTAATGCTCTTAAGTTCCAACATTCGTCACCAGGCGCTGGTTACGATGGCATCTAGTAGTTGCCAAGTTCACAGCTAGGTATAGTTGACGGTAGCATTTGGTAGCGAAAGTAGGAACTACTTAAAATTATCGTCTGTAGTACTTACTTGAATTAAAAACAGATAACACACACCAATACAGTCATCACAATTAACACCGGTTATCAGACAGATTCTACACACACCCAAAGTACACGAGGCTACATGACCGCGTTCTCACAGCCCCTAAACTGAGGAACGAATCAACTTTCATCATCGCACCACCCCTACCACCAACAAGACCACGAGATCTTCATGAAATTCCTTGTTCCATGTCACAGCCAGTCTTCAGAACGAAGAGACAGCCCACCTGCTGTCAGTGTTGCTGATTCATGGAGGAAGGAAGTAGTCGGATGCAGTACCTGGTTGCTCTCTCTGGTAAGTAGTCCACCAGTCCCCAGTTTTAACCCTTTATAGGGAAAGAATATTTTTTTACTTTTATGCTGTTCTAAATTTAAATTTATTTTAATATAACTTAATAATAGTAATAATAATAATAATAATATCGTATGGCCTCGGTGCCGGGTGCAAGCTTTGTAATTTGACACCCAGAGGGTAGCTTGCATGTCAAATTTCGTTCTTCCTTGAATCACTATGAAAGTCAAGGAGGTTAGATATCTAAGCTCCTTGAACACTATAGCGCTTTCTAGTAGAGAAATTAGGAACTTTTTGTTGGCGGAAACTCCCGAGATTAATTTTGCCATTATGAACACGGCCTACTGAATTCAAATGGGTTCTTTGACATGCCAACATCGTATGACATGCGTGTCGTATTTTTCGCGCCTTTCAAAAATCACTTACCACGGCCAGGAGCGAACCTGCAAGCTTGGGGTTAGTAGACAGACACGCTATCCACTCACCCACCGTGGCAAACTATTTATTTTATTTTAATTATTATTATAAATAATGTTATTTTCGGTTCCTCTAATTTTAATGTTTATACATTTATTTTTAATTTCCAATTTAAGTTCTTATAGATTTAATTTTGATATTTGTATTGAATTAATTAATTAACTAATTTCGTATTGATTTTTACAATTATTTTCACAATTTATTTATAGTTATGGTATATTAGCTTTCATGGTCGGTGAATTAAAACTCAGCAATTCTTCTAGGTTTGTGCCGTGTCTTGTGTGGGGTTTCGCCTAGGACACCAAGCTGGCTCATCGGCGGGCTCTTGGTGTCCCCGCCCGGACCCCCACAGGAGTGACGAACTGCACGCTACCTCCCTTTATATAGAGTGCAACTGCACCACTTTACTGCGAGAACTAAAAGCTCAAGCAGCCTTAACCTCCCTATGAAGGCTTCCAAAAAGATAGTATATTGGCTTTTACGGCCAGTGAATTAAAACTCAGCAATTTTTCTAGGTGCGTGCCTCTCTTGTGTGTGGTTTCGCCTAGGACACCAAGCTGGCTCATCAGCGGGCTCTTGGTGTCCCCGTCCGCTTCAGAAGAGCCTGCTGATGAGCCAGCTTGGTGTCCAAGGTGAAACCCCAAACAAGACACGGCACAAACCTAGAAAAATTGCTGAGTCTTATTTATAGTTATGTTTATTATTTTAATTTTTATATTTCTTTTATTTTTATGATTATTTCTATGTTATATTTTATGTTTAATAGCCTCCGTGGCTTAGGCGGCAGCACGCCGGCCTCTCACCGCTGGGTCCGTGGTTCAAATCCCGGTCACTCCATGTGAGATCTGTGCTGGACAAAACGGAGGCAGACAGGTTTTTCTCCGGGTACTCCGGTTTTCCCTGTCAAAATTTCATTCCAGCAACACTCTCCACTAGCATTTCATTTCATCTGTCATTCATTTAGTCATTGCCCCAGAGGAGTGCGTCAGGCCTCGGCAGCCGGCACAGTCCATATCCTCGCCGCTAGATGGGGCTTCATTCATTCCATTCCTGACCCGGTCGGAGCCTGGAAGCAGGCTGTGGATTTTCATTTTATGTTTACACTTACATTGATAATGTTTTTAGTTTAATGGTTTTTAGTAATTTTGTCCAACATATTACGTCAAGTAGATACGTAAGTTACATAATACAAAATATTTGGCAAGAAAATTCTCCGAAATTTGGCTGAATTATTCAATTATCAGCATCTTTGAAAGCATAAACTGTCCTTATGACAGGTGGTTAATATAGAGACCACTATACCGTAATAATACATTATGCAACGGGCCTATAATGGCAATAATTAAGACACGAGTATGTTTATAAAACGAGCGTATGCGAGTGTCTTAATTACCATTATAGGCGAGTTGCATACGACTGTTTATGTTCGACGATAATAATTATTATAACTATTTTATGTTCGAACATAATTATTCATAAATATCTGTCGAAATTTCGCCAGTTTTATGTACTGAACAGGGCGCATGAGACGCAGAGAATTCCTTGCAATTGACCATGGCCTCCTCGATTACCCTACTATGACACTAGGTCAGGCAGTGAAATTTGAAATAGAAGGACGTGGAACTCAGTGCATCTAATTATCTAATTGGTCAAACAACTGTTTCTTGAGCTCTGATTGGTGGGAGAAACTGTTTCATAATGAAAAATAGTGTTAAAATGAGCCTCATTATACAGTAGTACAGTTTTCTGACATATAATAGTCAGGGTCAAACATAAAGGGTTTAACAACATTGTTTTGTCTGTACCGTGATTCAGCACTGCAATTTCAAGCTCAATTTTCCCCTCTGCAGGGTCTCACAAACAGTGGAACGTGAGTTGTTGTTCGTGGGACTCTAGCTGGGTCCTCATTGTATCCATTTGCTTGTGTCGGCCTGCTGTCTTTCTTGGTGAAGTCTTGTTACCTCCTTACCCCAACAGAACTAGGGAATCTGAGACCTTAGGGTCTTTAGTTGGCCCTTGTCGCTTTCTACTGATCCTTTAATTTTTGAGCGATCAGACTCATTACTTTATCGTTCCTAACCTGAGCGAGACGTTAGTGTCGTTTCGGACTTTTAGAGAGAAGACTCCAATCATGCGTAGTCCTACTATTGAAACATTAAAATTGTGTCTTTCGACTGGTTTGATGCAGCTCTCCATGCCTCCCAGTCCTGAGCTAATCGTTTCATCTCTACATAGCTACCACACCCTACATCCGAGGCAATCTGTTTAACATATTCCAACCTTGGTCTACCCCTACAGTTCTTGTCCTCGACCCTTCCTTCCATAACTAAGCTTGCTATTCCTAGGTATCTTAATACGTGTCCTACCAACCTATCTCTTCTCTTCATTAGCAGTCGCCACAAACATCTCTCCTCTCCCATTCGTCTTAATACCTCTTCGTTTGTAACCCTATTTACCCATCTGATCTTCATCATTCTCCTGTAACACCACATTTCAAACGCTTCAATTATCCTCTTTTCTGCTGCACCAATAGTCCAAGTTTCACTTCCATAGAGCGCCACGCTCCAGACAAAGGCCTTTAAAATGACTTCCTACAGTTTTACACCTGCCAATTTGATGTCCATAGGGGTTTCTGATTTATTTCGGCTGCATTCCAATATTTTTGTTTTCATTTATTAATTTTCATAATGAATTCTTTCCTTAAGACGGAGCCCATATCATTCCAGAAAAACTCATTCAAATCATCAGGCGTGTCGCCCAAGATGACGATGTCATCAGCAAATCTCAGATTTGACATTATTTCTCCTTGAATCTTCTCTCCCACTTCAAAGTTTTCACTAATTTCCTTCATTGCTTGTTCAATGTAAAAATTGAAAAATATAGGTAACAAGCCTACACACCACCCAATCTGCATGGTCCCTGCAGATTGGGCCCAGCAGCTTGGGTGGTGTGTAGAGGCTTTAAGCTGACTGGGCTCTCTGAGTTTAACCTAATTAGTGCAGTCCGACCATCCCATTTCTCTCTCACACGTATGTTGTTGCTATATGTAGAGCCCTGCGCGGATAAACAAAACGTTATCCGCATCCGCCCCGCATCCGCACGACTGTTATCCGCATCCGCCCCGCATCCGAACGACTGTTATCTGCATCCGCCCCGCATTCGCACGACTGTTATCTGCATCCGCCCCGCATCCGCACGACTGTTATCTGCATCCGTCCCGCATCCGCACGACTGTTATCTGCATCCGTCCCGCATCCGCACGACTGTTATCTGCATCCGCCCCGCATCCGCACGACTGTTATCTGCATCCGCCCCGCATCCGCACGACTGTTATCTGCATCCGCCCCGCATCCGCACGACTGTTATCTGCATCCGCCCCGCATCCGCACGACTGTTATCTGCATCCGCCCCGCATCCGCACGACTGTTATCTGCATCCGCCCCGCATCCGCACGACTGTTATCTGCATCCGCCCCGCATCCGCACGACTGTTATCTGCATCCGCCCCGCATCCACACGACTGTTATCTGCATCCGCCCCGCATCCGCACGACTGTTATCCGCATCCGCCCCGCATCCGCACGACTGTTATCCGCATCCGCCCCGCATCCGCACGACTGTTATATGCATCCGCCCCGCATCCGCACGACTGTTATCCGCATCCGCCCCGCATCCGCACGACTGTTATCCGCATCCGCCCCGCATCCGCACGACTGTTATCTGCATCCGCCCCGCATCCGCACGAATGTTATCTGCATCCGCCCCGCATCCGCACGACTGTTATCTGCATCCGCCCCTCATCCGCACAACTGTTATCTGCATCCGCCCCGCATCCGCACGACTGTTATCCGCATCCGCCCCACATCTGCACGACTGTTATCCGCCCCGCATCCGCACGACTGTTATCTGCATCCGCCCCGCATCCGCACGACTGTTATCCGCATCCGCCCCGCATCCGCACGACTGTTATCCGCATCCGCCCCGCATCCGCACGACTGTTATATGCATCCGCCCCGCATCCGCACGACTGTTATCCGCATCCGCCCCGCATCCGCACGACTGTTATCCGCATCCGCCCCGCATCCGCACGACTGTTATCCGCATCCGCCCCGCATCCGCACGACTGTTATCTGCATCCGCCCCGCATCCGCACGAATGTTATCCGCATCCGCCCCGCATCCGCACAACTGTTATCCGCATCCGCCCCGCATCCGCACGACTGTTATCCGCATCCGCCCCGCATCCGCACGACTGTTATCTGCATCCGCCCCGCATCCGCACGAATGTTATCTGCATCCGCCCCGCATCCGCACGACTGTTATCTGCATCCGCCCCTCATCCGCACAACTGTTATCTGCATCCGCCCCGCATCCGCACGACTGTTATCCGCATCCGCCCCGCACCCGCACGACTGTTATCCGCATCCGCCCCGCATCCGCACGTTTATTATCCGAATCTACTGGCATTGCAATAATATTTTTATACAGATAAAGCATAAAGTATTAAAGCAACATACGTAGACATTTGAGGAGAAAGTCCTTCCCTTAGATGACACTCAAACTTATAATAGCCGATGACGCGGTGGCTGTTGATCGCGTTATCCGCTTTATAAGTGACTAGCTGAAGTACCAGTGCTTCGCTACGTGTCATAAATAAATTAAAATATGAAGGTGACAGTTAAAACAGGGGATAGGCGAGGTGCTGTGCAGAGGGAGATAAAGGATGGAACATTTTGTCCAACTAAACCGCACGGCGTTGACCGTGTTTTATAGCACAAATTTAGGTTTTACTCGCTATCCGTTGGAGATACCTTTCGGATAGGAAATGCAATTTTAAACCTCGTATATGCCATCAAAAGTTTGCTATTTCTTAGCGTTTTATTTTTATTTGAAATGGAAATATGAAAGTTTGAAATCAAAGGGTGTAGTGACGTCACTAAAATGGTCGCCATTTTAAATAGTGCAAAGTATTGAAATCAAAAGTAACCTATATGTTAACCTGGTAAATCAGCTACTTCCATGTAAAATTCATGTAAATCGGACCAGTGGTACTTGCGTGATTGAGTAATACACAGACACACACCATCTCATTTTTAGCCTCGCTTCGCTCGCGTCATAGTCGTGTGATATTTTTATTCAATGAAATGCAGGTTTAACCTCGCTAACACCCCTTTAGAACCTGAATATCCAAAAATCCCTCCTTAGTAGACGATTTCGACACACAACAAACATATCCCCAAAATATCATTCTTCTAACTTTTATTTTAAGCTGTTTTTTCCGCCGAATTTCAGACTTCTCGCCTATATCGTTTCAGAGATACACGCTCCGTTAAGAATCCCTCAACCCCCAATTTTCACCCCTTTCACCTCATCGATAAACCCTTAGATATATGTCTGATTATTTTTAATGATAAGTTTATATACCGAATATCACATCCCCAAAGAAACAACTCATGAGATATCGTTATTCAATGAAATGCACGTTTACCCCCTTAACACCTCTTTAAAACCCGAATAAACAAAAATCATTCCTTAGTTGACGTTTTCGACATACAGTGAACATATTCCCAAAATTTCATGTTTCCAACTTTAATAGTTTTCGCTGGGCGTGATGAGTGAGTCAGACAGAACATTTTCTTTCAATTATTTTTAACAGAATTTCACCCCTCCCCATGGGCCCCTTGAATTGGATTGATGAAAAAACGCTTGAACACCTATTAACTTATTTTTTAAGCTGTCTTTTTGCCCTGAGTTTGATAAGTGAGTGAGTTAGTCAGTCAGTTAGGACACTTTCTCTCCTTTTTTCCCCCAGAATTTCACCCCACCCCATTGGCCCCTTAAATTAATTTATAAAAAACGGTCGAACACCGATTTACTTAATTTTTAAGCTGATTTTTTTTTCGCTGAGTTTCAAATTTCTCGCCTATGTCGTTTAAGAGATAGGCCTACACGCTCCGTTAGGAATCCTTCAACCCCCAATTTTCACCCCTTGCACCTCATAGTAATACACCACATCGAAAAACCCTTAGACACATGTCTGCTTATTTTTAATGATTAGTTTATATGCCGAGTATCACATCCACAAATGAAACCGCTCGTGAGATATTGTTATTCAATGAAATGCAGGTTTAACCACCTTAAGACCCCTTTAGAACCTGAATATCCGAAAATCGTCCCTTAGTAGACGGTTTTGACATACAATGAACATATCCCCAAACTGTCATGTTTCTAACTTCAATAATTTTGGCTGGGCGATGATGAGTGAGTGAGTGAGTGAGAGAGTCAGGACTTTTTCTCTCAATTTTCTTTTTTCAGAATTTCACCCCTCCCCATGAACCTCTTAAATTTGATTTTTGAAAAAAAAACTGTCGAATAGCTATTTACTTACTTTAAAGCAATTTTTCCCCCCTTGAGTTTGATGAGTGAGTCAGTCAGTCAATCAGTTAGGACACTTTCTTTCCTGTCCCCCCCCCCATAATTTCACCCCTCCCCATGGGCCCCTTAAATTGGATTTATGAAAAAACTGTGAAATACATATTTACTTAGTTTTTATGCTGATTTTTTTTCGCTGAGTTTCAAACTCCTCGGCTATGTCGTTTAAGAGATACACGCTCCGTTAGGATTCTTTCAATCCCCACTTTTCACCCCTTTCACCTCATAATATACACCACATCGAAAAACCCTCAGACACATGTCTTCTTATTTTTAAAGATGAGTTTATATGCCGAGTATCACATCCGCCAATGAAACCAATCGGGAGATATTGCTATTCAATGAACTGCAGGTCTACCCCCTTAACACCCCTTTAGTACATGAATATCCAAAAATCCTCTCTTAGCGGGCATTTGCGGCTCTTGAGGAAGCTGCATACCAAATTTCATTCCAATCCGTTCGGTGGTTTTTGAGATTTCGTGATGAATGAATGAATGAATGAGTGAGTGAGTGAGTGGTATTAGACAAATATGTAGTAGATAGATAGTGTTGACAGTGCTGTGTGAGCAGTTGAGTAACTAACGGGATTTCAAGTAAAGATCCTCATTTTCTATACCGGTAGTGCAGAGCACAACTCGAATCCAGTCGGCCGTGTCTCGACTTGAGCTATGTTGCCATGGAAACTATCTGCCTTGCCATTCCTTCATGAGTATATTTTATGATTTGATTAGCCTGTGCTTGAGTGCAAAGGGGCCGAAATCAGAAGAATGAGAAAGAGTATCGAAAATTCATGTAGCCAGCGGTTCCTTCTGGGTCCTAAACTATGTGTGTGCAATATTTGGTTGAGATTGGTGGAACGGTGTAGATTTGTATACGGAACAGACCCTCCCACCCACCCACATACATACATACATACATTCACTTTTATATATAAGACTAGCTGAAGTACCCGTGCTTCGCTACGGGTCGTAAATGAATTAAAATGTGAAGGTGACAGTTAAAACAGGGGATAGGCGAGGTGCTGCGCAGAGGGAGATTAAGGATGGAACATTTTGTCCAACTACACCGCTCTGCCTTGACCGTGTTTTATAGCACACATTTAGGTTTTACTCGCTAACGGTTGGAGATACATTTCGGATGGAAAATGAATTTTTTTAACCTCGTATATGCCATCAAAAGTTTGCTATTTCTTAAAGTTCTCTTTTTATTTGAAATGGAAATATGAAAGTTTAAAACCAAAGGGTGGAGTGACGTCACTAAAATGGTCGCCATCTTTGAATATTGCAAAGTATTGAAATCAAAAGTAACCTGTATGTTAACCAGGTAAATCTGCTACTTCCATGTAAAATTCATGTAAATCGGACCAGTGGTACTTGCGTGATTGAGTAATACACAGACACACACCATCTCATTTTTAGTCTCGCTACGCTCGCATCATAGTCGTGTCATATTGTTATTCAATGAAATGCAGGTTTAACCCCGTTAACACCCCTTTAGAACCTGAATATCCAAAAATCCCTCCTTAGTAGATGTTTTCGACACACAACAAACATATCCCCAAAATATCATTCTTCTAACATTAATAGTTTTGGTTGGTCGATGAGAGTGAACATCCAAAAATCCTTCCTTAGTGGACGTTTTTCTTCCAGAATTTCACCCCTCACCATAGGCCCCTTAAATTGGATTTATGAAAAAATGGTCGAACACCTATTTATTTATTTATTTATTTATTTTAAGCTGATTGATTTCCACCGAGTTTCAAACTCCTCGCCTATGTCGTTTAAGAGATACACGCTCCGTTAAGAATCTTTCAACCCCCACTTTTCATCCCTTTCACCTCATAATATACACTACATCGAAAAACCATTAGACATGTGTCAGCTTATTTTTAATGATTAGTATATATGCCAAGTATCACATCCCCAAATGAAACCACTCGTGAGATATTGTTATTCAATGAAATGCACGTTTACCCCCTTAACACCTATTTAGAACCTGAATATTCAAAACTCTTTCCTTAGTGGACGTTTTCGACATAAAACGAACATATCCCCAAAATGTCATGTTTCCAACTTCAATAATTTTGGCTGGGCGATGATGAGTGAGTGAGTCAGTCAGGACATTTTCTTTCATTTATATTTGATAATTTCACCCCTCCCCATGAACCCCTTAAATTTGATTTATGAAACAAACGGTCGAACACCTATTTACTTATTTAAAGCTGTTTTCCCCCTGAGTTTGATGAGTGAGTAAGTGAGTCAATCAGTTAGGACACTTTCTTTCCTGTTTTTTTTTTCCCCAGAATTTCACCCCTCTCCAAGGGCCCCTTAAATTGGATTTATGAAAAAGAACGGTCGAACACATATTTACTTGTATTTTAAGCTATTTTTTCCCGCCGAATTTCATTGCAAAGTATTGAAATCAAAAGTAACCTGTATGTTAACCAGGTAAATCTGCTACTTCCATGTAAAATTCATGTAAATCGGACCAGTGGTACTTGCGTGATTGAGTAATACACAGACACACACCATCTCATTTTTAGTCTCGCTACGCTCGCATCATAGTCGTGTCATATTGTTATTCAATGAAATGCAGGTTTAACCCCGTTAACACCCCTTTAGAACCTGAATATCCAAAAATCCCTCCTTAGTAGATGTTTTCGACACACAACAAACATATCCCCAAAATATCATTCTTCTAACATTAATAGTTTTGGTTGGTCGATGAGAGTGAACATCCAAAAATCCTTCCTTAGTGGACGTTTTTCTTCCAGAATTTCACCCCTCACCATAGGCCCCTTAAATTGGATTTATGAAAAAATGGTCGAACACCTATTTATTTATTTATTTATTTATTTATTTATTTTAAGCTGATTGATTTCCACCGAGTTTCAAACTCCTCGCCTATGTCGTTTAAGAGATACACGCTCCGTTAAGAATCTTTCAACCCCCACTTTTCATCCCTTTCACCTCATAATATACACTACATCGAAAAACCATTAGACATGTGTCAGCTTATTTTTAATGATTAGTATATATGCCAAGTATCACATCCCCAAATGAAACCACTCGTGAGATATTGTTATTCAATGAAATGCACGTTTACCCCCTTAACACCTATTTAGAACCTGAATATTCAAAACTCTTTCCTTAGTGGACGTTTTCGACATAAAACGAACATATCCCCAAAATGTCATGTTTCCAACTTCAATAATTTTGGCTGGGCGATGATGAGTGAGTGAGTCAGTCAGGACATTTTCTTTCATTTATATTTGATAATTTCACCCCTCCCCATGAACCCCTTAAATTTGATTTATGAAACAAACGGTCGAACACCTATTTACTTATTTAAAGCTGTTTTCCCCCTGAGTTTGATGAGTGAGTAAGTGAGTCAATCAGTTAGGACACTTTCTTTCCTGTATTTTTTCCAGAATTTCACCCCTCTCCAAGGGCCCCTTAAATTGGATTTATGAAAAAGAACGGTCGAACACATATTTACTTGTATTTTAAGCTGTTTTTTCCCGCCGAATTTCAAACTTCCCGCCAATGTCGTTTAAGAGATACACGCTCCGTCAAGAATCCCTCAACCCCCAATTTTCACCCCTTTCACCTCATAATATACATCACATCGACAAACCCTTACACATATGTCTGATTATTTTTAATGATTAGTTTCTATACCGAATAACACATCCCCAAAGAAACAAATCATGTGATATCGTTATTCAATGAAATGCATCTTTACCCCCTTAACACCTCTTTAAATCCCGAATAAACACAAATCATTCCTTAGTTGACGTTTTCGACATACAACGAACATATTCCCAAAATTTCATGTTTCCAACATTAATAGTTTTCGCTGGGCGTGATGAGTGAGTGAGTCAGACAGGACATTTTCTTTCAATTATTTTTACCAGAATTTCACCCTTCCCCATTGGCCCCTTAAATTGGATTGATGAAGAAACTCTTGAACACCTATTAACTTATTTTTTAAGCTGTCTTTTTCCCCTGAGTTTAATGAGTGAGTGAGTCAGTCAGTCAGTTAGGACAATTTCTCTCCTTTTTCCCCCAGAATTTCACCCTTCCCCATTGGCCCCTTAAATTAATTTATGAAAAAAACCGGTCGAACACCGATTTACTTATTTATTTAGCTGATTTTCTTTCTCTGAGTTTCAAATTTCTCACCTATGTCTTTTAAGAGATAGGCCTTCACGCTCCGTTAGGAATCCTTCAACCCCCACTTTTCACCCCTTGCACCTCATAATAATACACCATATCGAAAAACCCTTAGACACCTGTCTGCTTATTTTTAATGATTAGTTTATATGCCGAGTATCACATCCACAAATGAAACCACTCTTGAGATATTGTTATTCAATGAAATGCAGGTTTAACCCCCTTAAGACCCCTTTAGAGCCTGAATATCCAAAAATCCTCCCTTAGTGTACGGTTTTGACATACAACGAACATATCTCCAAAATGCCATGTTTCCAACTTCAATATTTTTGGCTGGGCGATGATGAGTGAGTGAATGAGTCAGGACATTTTCTTTCATTTGTTTTTCATCAGAATTTCACCCCTCCCGATGAACCCCTTCAATTTGATTGATCCAAAAAAAACTGTCGAACAGCTATTGACTTACTTTAAAGCAGTTTTTCCCCCTGAGTTTGATGAGTGAGTCAGTCAGTCAATCGGTTAGGACACTTTCTTTCCATTTCCCCCCCCCCCCCCTGAATTTCACCCCTCCCCATGGGCTCCTTAAATTGGATTTATGAAAAAACGGTCAAACAAATATTTACTTATTTTGTATGCTGATTTCTTTCCGCTGAGTTTCAAACTCCTCGCCTATGTCGTTTAAGAGATACACGCTCCGTTAGGAATCTTTCAATCCCTACTTTTCACCCCTTTCACCTCATAATATACACCACATCGAAAAACCATCAGGCACGTTTCTTCTTACTTTTTAATGATGAGTTTATATGCCGTGAATCACATCCCCCAATGAAACCATTCGAGAGATATTGTTATTCAATGAAATGCAGGTTTAACCCCCTTAAGACCCCTTTAGAACCTGAATATCCGAAAATCCTCCCTTAGTAGACTGTTTTGACATACAATGAACATATCCCCAAACTGTCATGTTTCTAACTTCAATAATTTTGGCAGGGCGATGATGATGAGTGAGTGAGTGAGTGAGTGAGTCAGGACATTTTCTTTCAATTTTCTTTTTTCAGAATTTCACCCCTCCCCATGAACCCCTTAAACCTGTCGAACAGCTATTTACTTACTTTAAAGCAGTTTTTCCCCCTGAGTTTGATGAGTGAGTCAGTCAGTCAATCAGTTAGGACACTTTCTTTCCTGTCCCCCCACCAGAATTTCACCCTTCCCCATGGGCCCCTTAAATTGGATTTATAAAAAAACGGTCAAACAAATATTTATTTATTTTTTATGCTGATTTTTTTTTCGCTGAGTTTCAAACTCCTCGCCTTTGTCGTTTAAGAGATACACGCTCATTTAGGAATATTTCAATCCCCACTTTTCACCCCTTTCACCTCATAATATACACCACATCGAAAAAACCTGAGACTCGGGTCTTCTTATTTTTAATGATGAGTTTATGTGCCGAGTATCACATCCCCCAATGAAACCAATCGGGAGATATTGCTAGTCAATGAAATGCAGGTCTACCCCCTTAACACCCCTTTAGAACCTGAACATACAAAAATCCTTTCTTAGTGGGTATTTGCGGTCCTTGGGGAAGCTGCATACCAAATTTCATTCCAATCCGTTCGGTGGTTTCTGAGATTTCGTGATGAATGAATGAGTGAGTGAGTGGTATTTGACAAATATATAGTAGAAGATAGTGTCAAGTCTTTGTTATGCTAAACTCGGTTGACAGTGCTGTGTGAGTAGGTGAGTAACTAACGGGATTTCAAGTAAAGATGCTCATTTTCTATACCAGTAGTGCAGAGCGCAACTGTCATCCAGACGGCCGTGTCTCGACTTGAACTATGTTGCCATGGAAACTATCTGCCTTGCCATTCCTTCATGAGTATATTTTATGATTTGATTAGCCTGTGCTTGAGTCCAAAAGGGTCTAAATCAAAAGAATGAGAAATACTATCGAAAATTCATGTAGCCAGCGGTTCCTTCCGGGTCCTAAACTATGTGTATGCAAAATTTGGTTGAGATTGGTGGAACGGTGTAGATTTGTATACGGAACAGACCCACATACATACATACCCACATACAGACTTTCACTTTTATATATTAGATAAGTATCAGCCTTGCCTTACACCTTTCTGAATACCAGCTTCTCTCTCATGTCCTTCAGCTCGAATGACTGCTGTCTGGTTTTTGTATAGATTGTAGATCACCCTCATATCCCTTTGCTTTATTCCAACCATTTTCAAAATGTCAAACAATTTAGCACAATCAACGTTATCAAAAGCCTTTTCTAAATCCTGTGTGCCTCTCACCAATGCGGTCCGGGTTCGATTCCCGGTCAATGCATGTGAGATTTTTGAAGTGAAATGCCATGTCCTGTGGTTCGGAGTCCACGTAAAAAGGAGGTCCCGTGGCTCATAATCACAAGATTCACGGTCACGTAAAACTACAATCTTCCTTCCTTTTCTAAATCTACAAATGCCATGAACGTTCTCTTATCTTTCCTTGTTCTACCTTCCAAAATCAGCCGAAGACTCAGTACAGCTTCCCTTGTTCCCACATTTCTCCTGAAACCAAAGTGGTCTTCACTCAACTCCGCTTCTATCTCTTGTAAATTATTCTAAATTATTCTTGCCACGGTGGGTGAGTGGATATCGTGTCGGTCTACTAACGCCAAGATTGCAGGTTCGCTCCTGGCCGTGATAAGTGATTTTTGAAAGGCGGCAAAAATACGATACGCATGTCATACGATGTTGGCATGTCAAAGAACCCATTTGAATTCAGTAGGCCGAGTTCATAATGGCAAAATTAATCTCGGGAGTTTCCGCCAACACAAAGTGCCTAATTTCTCTACTAGAAAGTGCTATAGTGTGCGAGGAGCTTAGATATCTAACCTCCTTAACTTTCATAGTGATTCAAGGAACAACGAAATTTGACATGCAAGCTACCCTCTGGGTGTCAAATAACAAATCTTGCACCCGGCACCCGAGGCCATACGATATTATTATTATTATTATTATTATTATTAGACAGGATCATTGAAGCATGAGTAATCAAGCTGATTGTACGGTAATGTTCACATCTGTAAGCTCCTACTTTCTTCGGTATAGGAATGATAACATTCTTCTTGAAATCAGAGGGTACCTCACCTGTCTCATAAATCCTACACACCAAATGATATAACCTGATCAGTCCATCATCAGCTATGCAGCGTAACACCTCAATCGGTATATCTTCAATGCCTGGTGCTTTGTTCCTGCTTAAGTCTTCTAATGCTCTGTCAAATTCTGATCTCAATATTAAAATTGGTGACACAAAATGTAAGCGTGGGATTTCCATGAATCAGGGGCATTAGGTGACAAAAATAAGGGAAGTCTGAGCTGTATTCTCGAATGTACTAAGAAAAATTAAAATCGAATACCCAGCATCTAATACATTTACAAATACAAACAAAGGCAAGATAACCTGTTCGTATAACGGACTTGGTATATATGTGACCAAATAACTGTGCCGCGCGAGGGAGTATCCCATATGATATTACGCTTCCCAACCTGATTTTGGTATTTGGAACAGAAATGTGATCACCCTAGTTGAGCTGAATCTTAAATATGAACAGAAGATAGAAATGAAATCATGAATTTCATAGAAAGTGAGCTACGTATTCTTTAGAGAACATCTTGTATCCTTTTTCCATTGACTCTGCGACGGGACCTCTCTTCTTTATCTTATCCTTTTCATGGCTCTACATCCAAGTCCCCCAATCCTTATTTTTCGAGTATTGAGGGTATTCCTCTCTACAACTAAGAACCATTTGCAATGCCCTAGAGAAGTTATCCTCGATGATCATTCCTTTAAAGCAACAAGCACCACCACAATAACCATAATTTTCACCATATATTGCATGTTTGATGTTACACCCACCTCACCTCACCTTCTTAGGCTGGGTGCCCCCCTTACTGAGGACCAAGTTGGCTGTATGTTATGTTTGATGTTACACCCACCTCACATCACTTCTTAGGCTAGGTGTCCCCCTGACTGAGGACCAAGTTGGCTGTATGTTATGTTTGATGTTACACCCACCTCACCTCACCTTCTTAGGAAGGGTGTCCCCCAGACTGAGGACCAAGTTGGCTGTATGCTATGTTTGATGTTATAGCCACGCTTGTATACCTCACCGCTGGCACCTTCTTGGGCTGGGTGTCCCCCTGACTGAGGACCAAGTTGGCTGTATGTTATGTTTGATGTTATAGCGACGCTTGTATACCTCACCGCTGGCACCTTCTTGGGCTGGGTGTCCCCCTGACTGAGGACCAAGTTGGCTGTATGTTATGTTTGATGTTATAGCCACGCTTGTATACCTCACCGCTGGCACCTTCTTGGGTTGGGTGTCCCCCTGACTGAGGACCAAGTTGGCTGTATGTTATGTTTGATGTTATAGCGACGCTTGTATACCTCACCGCTGGCACCTTATTGGGTTGGGTGTCCCCCTGACTGAGGACCAAGTTGGATCTATGTTATGTTTGATGTTATAGCCACGCTTGTATACCTCACCGCTGGCTCCTTCTTGGGTTGGGTGTCCCCCTGACTGAGGACCAAGTTGGCTGTATGTTATGTTTGATGTTATAGCCACGCTTGTATACCTCACCGCTGGCTCCTTCTTGGGCTGGGTGTCCCCCTGACTGAGGACCAAGTTGGCTGTATGTTATGTTTGATGTTACACCCACCTCACCTCACTTTCTTAGGCTGGGTGTCCCCCTGACTGAGGACCAAGTTGGCTGTATGTTATGTTTGATGTTACACCCACCTCACCTCACCTTCTTAGGCAGGGTGTCCCCCTGACTGAGGACCAAGTTGGATCTATGTTATGTTTGATGTTATAGCCACGCTTGTATACCTCACCGCTGGCACCTTCTTGGGCTGGGTGTCCCCCTGACTGAGGACCAAGTTGGCTGTATGTTATGTTTGATGTTATAGCCACGCTTGTATACCTCACCGCTGGCACCTTCTTGGGCTGGGTGTCCCCCTGACTGAGGACCAAGTTGGCTGTATGCTATGTTTGATGTTATAGCCACGCTTGTATACCTCACCGCTGGCACCTTCTTGGGCTGGGTGTCCCCCTGACTGAGGACCAAGTTGGCTGTATGCTATGTTTGATGTTATAGCCACGCTTGTATACCTCACCGCTGGCACCTTCTTGGGTTGGTTGTCCCCCTGACTGAGGACCAAGTTGGATCTATGTTATGTTTGATGTTATAGCCACGCTTGTATACCTCACCGCTGGCACCTTCTTGGGTTGGGTGTCCCCCTGACTGAGGACCAAGTTGGCTGTATGTTATTTTTGATGTTATAGCCACGCTTGTATACCTCACCGCTGGCTCCTTCTTGTGCTGTGTGTCCCTCTGACTGAGGACCAAGTTGGCTGTATGTTATGTTTGATGTTACAGCCACGCTTGTATACCTCACCGCTGGCACCTTCTTGGGCTGGGTGTCCCCAGTATTGCCACGCCTGTCTTCTGCTGAAACACTGAAGCCCCTGACTGGTGACCAGATCTCCTGGATCGTGTCTCTGATGCACGTGGGTCATGTCCTGTTGGCAGTGCCTGCTGGGTACATGGTGGACAGAGTTGGTCGCAAATGGACACTGACTTTCACTTCGGTACCTTTCCTCGCGTCATGGTTACTGACAGCTCTAGCGGAGGACAGTACCACAAGACTAGATGGAAAACAGGTAGGTGCCATCTTGTTCACTATACCGTACCTTTTACTCGATGAGGCTGGCTGCGTGGTGATCACTTTTGTGATACTTTCAATGTTTAGCTTGGCCCTTTTGTCGGTCAAATTTTATTTATTGTTACTGAGATCCCCGAATGGTAATTATTTCTGTATAAATGTTAATTGCTTAAACCATATGCATAATCTTGTTATCAATCACTTATTCATAGATATTATAGTTCTCACCTCGAGTGTTTCAGTCGCTCGCTATCTCAGGCGTCCTCACTCATGACATACCAGACATCTACTGGTTGATCCACTGTCTGCTGAGTAGTGTCGACTGGCGTCACCCTGACTTTCGTTCGACCAATGGCAGGTCTTTGTCTGGTCGGGCGATCTCCAAACTTCGAGAGAGTTCTATGGTCCCTATTTAAGACGCCGCTTGCTGGCGTTCTTCATCACTTCGGATCAACCGCCACTTCGCCACTTCACCACTTCTGATTCAATACTTCTGAACCACTTCAACCCGCTGGTCACCGCTACATCTCATGACACCATCGCTGATATCTACGCTAGCGAGCAGTTACGTCACAAGATCTGCACCATGACGTATTGCTCAAGATGGCAAGAATAATTGCCAGCCGCTGTACTCTTCAACTTCACCTTGGAGAGGATACTTGGAACCGTCCTTCAAAATATCTCTGGATCAGCTCTTGGAAACTATAAATGTCATTCCTGCGCAAGAAAAGAAAGTCGACATTTTATCGATGGTGCACATAACTCTAGGCCATGTACGCCTCCTTCCAAGAAAACCGTGAAGACTTTTAAATCTACGTGTGCTAGCTGGAACTTTTTAAGGAGCTGGCTCTTCAACTCTCTTCAAAGATAAGTTTAATTTTATAAAGAGCTTATATCATACCAGTTATTACACTCTTAATTATTTTTATGGTTCTCTTTTTACATAGTTTTTGGTGCCTCACCCCCGGGAAACATATCTGTTGCACCCTGGATCCCTATACAAGTTTAATATTGTGAATTTTGCATTAACAATTTTTGTTCATTGTGTTTCAACACTAATTCACATTGTACGTTTCAGCTTAAGGCGCATGTGCGGCAGAGGAGAGAAACGTAAGCTAAGCCGGTTTCTTCCGCATCAGACTAAACCTTACTACATAGCAAGCTGTCATCCTCTGACTTCCAGTACTCGAAGTCACAATATTGACGTGAGTAACAAACAACTTGTAATATGCCTAACCTTGATGAAAAACTTAGCAACTCCAGAGCCTCTTGTAAGGGCAAGGTCACACGGTTTCGTACTTTCTTAACGGAACTCGAACCCCAAGAGCATAATCTTGACATAATTTCGCAGAGGCTTAAGAATTATGAACAAGCCTTTGAGAAATATGATGAGATACAATGCAGTATAGAAACTCAGCATCCGGACCAGCAAAGTGATAGGTTGGAAGTTGAAAAATTATACTATCAGGGATTTGCTGAAGCTAAACAGCTTATTAGGGCTTTAACTTTAAAAGAAAAACAAGAAGATCAAACTTCTGCAGCATCTTCTACATCTTCTTCACGCATTATATTACCCAAATTAGAAATACCCAAATTTACTGGTAAAGACATAGAATGGGAACCATTTTTTGAATTATTCAATTCTTTAGTACATGAGAATACTTCTATACCAGTAATACAAAAATTTCACTACTTGCGTCTGGCAGTTCAAGGCAACGCACTTAACCTGATTCAAGCACTTTCTTTGACCAGTGATAATTATGAAGTTGCTCTGAATCTTCTTAAGGATAGATATGGGAACATTCGTTTATCTATTCAACGCCATATACAAAGCTTATTCGAGTTACCTAACGTGCAAGCAGATAACAGTTTATCACTTCGTAAGTTGATTGACACCGCAGAGTTACACGTCAGAGCATTGTCCAATTTAAACCAACCTGTAAATCACTGGGATTTATTTTTAGTTCACCTCATTTCTGCAAGATTGTATGCAAATACATTAAAAGCCTGGGAAACAGAACTTTCCCAGAATTTGCAATGCACTTATGAGGCGATTATTAACTTTTTGAAGGCCAGAAGCCAAGTCTTTTCCGCCATAGCTAATCAAAAAACTAGTAGTTCAGATTCAAAAGCCTTCTCAAAACATAAGGTTAGCAGTTCTAATCAAAGAATTTTAAGATCACAGGCTCTTCCTGTTGATTCTCGGTCACCTAACCAAATGCAAACGTGCGGTCTGTGTCAGCAATCGCATACTTTATACAATTGTGATGAATTTAAATCTTTATCAGTAGATGAAAGACGAAAGTTCATTACGAATAAAAAACATTGTTTCAACTATTTGTCAGGAACGCATATGTTAAACAACTGCCGTTCACAACGTTTATGCTTTCATTGTAGGGCAAGACACCATTCACTTTTGCACAGGCATGAAAGACCACGGTTATCAGGACCAAGCAGTTCCAATACCAAGTCTAATTCGGAGACTTCTCAAAATAGTGCGCAGTCGTATGCTCAAAGTTCTACCTCGCTTGGCAAAGTCCAGGTTTTATTATCTACCGTGCAGGTTCTATTGAAAAATTCTCACGGAAAATGGGTATCTGTGAGGGGATTATTGGATAATGCCGCTACCAACAATTTTATTAATGAATCGTTGGTACAAAAGTTAGGCCTTCCAAAACATCCTACCTCAATAGAGGTTACAGGAATAAACTGCTCTAAATCGCAATCCTTAAGCTTTGCTAAAGTGGATCTGAAGGACTCTAATAATCTTGGTACGCAGTTGCAATTAGATTGTTTGATTATCAAGTCTATAGGCAACAATATTCCTGGCACTTCTTATCCTATTCAAAGTTGGAATATCCCGAATTTTGTCCAGCTAGCTGACCCTCATTTCAACAGAGCTTCACCCGTAGAGCTTCTTTTCAGCTCAAGCGTATTTTGGCAATGTCTTCATTCCAATAAAGCAAAAATTGCTCCTAATGTTTTCTTCCGCGAAACTGATTTTGGTTGGATTGCTACTGGCCAAATATACCGTAATCCTATTCAAACTGTATCGAATTGTTATTTTGTTGGTACCGATTTGAGCCAAGAGCTAACCAAGTTCTGGGATCTTGAGAATGTTCAGGCTACTTCTTCTTCTTCTTCTTCTTCTTCTTCTCCTTCTTATTCTTCTTCTTCTTCTTCTTCTTCTAACGAAATTTGTGAAAAGTTATATAAGGAAACCACTGTCCGTAATACTGAAGGCAGATTTATAGTAACTCTTCCACGTATTCCCAATCCTCCCGCCATTACGGGCTCGCATTCCAGAGCACTTAGGGCACTATTTGCTATTGAAAATCGGTTCAAACAAGATGCTTCTGTCAAAACTCAGTATGCTTCCTTTATGGAGGAATACGAATCATCCGATCACATGGAGGTAATTTCTAAATCAGAAGAAATTGACCATTCTTTAAATGAAATAGTTTATTTAAATCATCATCCGGTATGGAAAAATTCCTTAACACAAGACAATATAAGAGTAGTTTTCAATGGCTCATCACCAGATTCCAATGGAATCTCTTTAAATGATACCTTGCAATGTGGTCCCGCGATTCAAACAGATCTCACCTCTGTTTTGCTTAATTTTCGAAGGTTTCCTATTGCTGTAATCTCAGATATTAAGCAGATGTATCAGAAGAATCTCGTAAATTCTGAGCAGCAAGATCTGCAAAGAATATTGTGGCGCGATGAGAGTTCCAAACCCATCAAGATATTTAGATTGAAGACTGTGACATATGGCCTGAAGCCTTCAGCCTTTCTTGCGATTCGGTCTCTCCACATGTTAGCCGTGCAAGATGGTCATCTATATCATTCTTTGGCCTCTGAGTAATTAAAAACGGCATTTTATGTCGACGATTTCTTGTGCTCTTTCCCTAATATTTCTGAAGCGCTCCTTGTGTGCGAAGATTTGAAATCCCTACTCCTAGGAGGTGGTTTTCCGCTCCATAAATGGACTTCAAATTCCACTGAATTTATATCAAAATTTTCATCAGAGGTCCCAGTTGATGAATTTGTTGCCATTCCTACTGATGAAGCAGCCGTAAAAGCATTGGGCGTTTTTTGGTGTCCTTCTTCTGATACCTTCTCTTATCAGGTACATCTGTCAGAATCTCCCCCTGTAACTAAGAGACAAGTTCTGTCAGAAATCGTAAAGATTTTTGATCCTTTGCAATATATTGCTCCTATAGTTATTGTTGCAAAAATGTTCTTGCAAAAGCTTTGGTCATTAAAATCAGACTGGGATGAAAATCTCCCCCTTCCTCTTGTAGAAGAATGGTTAGAGTATCGCAGCAGTTTGCTGGATCTCTCCAAGGTTTCTATACCCCGCCCTTTAATTTCTAATCCCTTATACCAGCAGTATGACCTGCATGTATTTTCTGATAGTTCAGAACGAGCTTATGGCTGTTGTGCATACATAGTAGGACGTTCCTCAGATACTTTTCCTGGATTTTCTAATTTAGTGTGCGCTAAATCTAAGGTTGCTCCACTTAAAACAGTATCATTGCCGAGATTAGAATTATGCTCTGCTTTAATGGCAACAGAATTAGCTACTAAACTAAATGTCAGTTTAAAGTTAAAATTTTCCCGCACATTTTTTTGGAGCGATTCTTCTATTGTATTAGCTTGGATTTCCAAGCCTTCTTCTCATTGGAATACCTTCGTGGCAAATCGCGTTTCTAAGATTCATGAAGTCTCTCATTCTGAACAATGGAGACATGTTCCTAGCCGTGAAAACCCCGCGGATATAATATCACGTGGTTGCACGCCTAAAAAATTGATTTCTTCAGACCTGTACTGGAATGGTCCTCCTTGGCTAAGTCAAGAATCATCTTGCTGGCCTCGCTTAGCTAATCAATCTGCAGAAGAAATACCTGATGCCCGTAATGACCCTGTCACGTCGCATCTTACTTATACTTCTACTAGCCTTTTTCATAAATACTCTTCATTTGATAAATTGATTCGTGTAGTGTCTTATATCTTCCGATGGAAATATTTAGTAATTGATCAACCATTGAAGCCTCAACCCTTTCTTTCCAGAGTAGAGTTAGAATTTGCTACTTGCAAGATTTTGTTACTTGTTCAGCAGGAAGTATTTGCTCCTGAAAAGCAAGCTCTTATAAGTGGTAAAGATTTACCCAAGTCTAGCAGGCTTTCACCACTCACTCCTTTTCTAGACCAGGACGGCATAATACGTGTGGGTGGAAGATTAGCTATGTCTATTTGTGAGGATGGGAAAAAGCATCCCATCATCCTTCCTTCAAAGCATCCTATCACTACCCTTATAATAAAAAAGTTTCATTATAAACACCTTCATGCTGGCACTCGCACCTTGCTCTGTCTAATTCGTGAACTCTACTGGATCATCAATGGCGTTCATGAGGTTTCTTCTGTTGTCAAAAAGTGTATACCTTGCTTCAAGGTTAAACCAAGGCCCGCCACGCAGATTATGGGTAATTTACCCCCATTTCGTTCAGAACCTAGTAAGCCCTTTGCTCTTACTGGGATCGATTACGCAGGTCCTTACATATATCAGACCAATCCCTCTTCATCTAAGCGCAAAATCTTAGGTAAACTCTACATCTCTTTATTTGTATGTATGGTGACGGTAGCTATCCACCTTGAGTTGGTTACGAACGCTTCTGTATCCTACTTTCTGGCCGCCTTTTCTAGATTTGCTGCTAGAAGGGGTGTTCCATCTGAAGTTTTTTCAGATAATGCAAAAATTTTTGTAAGCGCTTCTGATCTCTGGAAAAAAGTGTTAAGCTCCCCTTCTGCTAAAGAAAAAAAATTCCAACTTTTCCTATTCTAAAGGTTTCAAATGGCATTTCACCCCGCCTTATGCTCCCCATCATGGGGGCCGATGGGAGTCCTGCATCAAACTTACTAAAAGACAGCTTAAGAGAACTCTTGGTCCTACCATACTTTCTTATGAGGAATTCAACTCTTTGATTATTCAAATTGAAGGTATTGTAAATTCCAGACCTCTGACCCCTCTTTCAAACGATCCTAAGGATCTTTTACCTTTAACACCCAGTCACTTCCTGATTGGCTGTTCGCTTGCTGCTACTCCGCCTTTGCTGGTTCGACGCTGTGATCCTAACTTACCTATCTTTTGGAGAAAAGTAGAATCTTTGCGCTGTTCTTTTTGGCGCCGATGGAAGTTAGAATATCTCAGCTTGCTAAATAGGCGTGAGAAATGGCGGCTTCCTCAACCAGATGTACGAGTGGGGGACATGGTTCATCTTCGAGACTCATCTCCGCCTCTCGTGTGGAACCTAGGTAGAGTTATTCACTGCCACTTTGGCCGTGATAAACGCGTCAGAGTTGTTGATGTTTTAACTAGTAAAGGTCGTTATACTAGACCCATCTCTGCTATTTCTGTTTTGCCTTTCGAGTCTTAGTTTCTCCTCGTCTGTTATCCATGTTTTGCTTTGACTGATTCTTTTGTTTGTTTTCATTCGGAGTTCTCGGAGCATGATCACTTTTGTGATACTTTCAATGTTTAGCTTGGCCCATTTGTCGGTCAAATTTTATTTATTGTTACTGAGATCCCCGAATGGTAATTATTTCTGTATAAATGTTAATTGCTTAAACCATATGCATAATCTTGTTATCAATCACTTATTCATAGATATTATAGTTCTCACCTCGAGTGTTTCAGTCGCTCGCGATCTCAGGCGTCCTCACTCATGACATACCAGACATCTACTGGTTGATCCACTGTCTGCTGAGTAGTGTCGACTGACGTCACCCTGACTTTCGTTCGACCAATGGCAGGTCTTTGTCTGGTCGGGCGATCTCCAAACTTCGAGAGAGTTCTATGGTCCCTATTTAAGACGCCGCTTGCTGGCGTTCTTCATCACTTCGGATCAACCGCCACTTCGCCGCTTCACCACTTCTGATTCAATACTTCTGAACCACTTCAACCCGCTGGTCACCGCTACATCTCATGACACCATCGCTGATATCTACGCTAGCGAGCAGTTACGTCACAAGATCTGCACCATGACGTATTGCTCAAGATGGCAAGAATAATTGCCAGCCGCTGTACTCTTCAACTTCACCTTGGAGAGGATACTTGGAACCGTCCTTCAAAATATCTCTGGATCAGCTCTTGGAAACTATAAATGTCATTCCTGCGCAAGAAAAGAAAGTCGACATTTTATCGATGGTGCACATAACTCTAGGCCATGTACGCCTCCTTCCAAGAAAACCGTGAATACTTTTAAATCTACGTGTGCTAGCTGGAACTTTTTAAGGAGCTGGCTCTTCAACTCTCTTCAAAGATAAGTTTAATTTTATAAAGAGCTTATATCATACCAGTTATTACACTCTTAATTATTTTTTATGGTTCTCTCTTTTTATAAACTGCATTTTTATATATTAAGCTCAACTTTTCTCCAATCAAGCAAGCTTTTCATGGACCTTTCTATAATCGGGGTTCTGTAATCAGGCCCTCACACTTTGCTACATTTATAATTGTTAATTTCTGTAATAAGCACTTAAGTGCAATTTGTTTGTTCATTATAAATTTATTATTAGGAATAAAAATTGTTAATGCATTGCTCCCTATATTGGTTTTCTAGTCACGTATTTCATGCCCAATACCCCCGCACCGTTTCAGTCTAATTTTCTTGACCACAGTAGTTATTTTGGCCAGGCTTTCGCCTGATGCGTTTCGTTCTCCCGTATGGGGAAGTTTTAGGACAGAATTTATACTTCTCCACGTGGTTCAGCGGTAACATTCTCACCTTCTGTGTCCAAGGTTGCAGGATTGAATCCTGGCGCAGTCAGCTGGCATTTGAGGGTGCGCAAACTCAAAGGAGCCGTGTCAGTAGATTTACTGGCACGTTAAAGATTCCCTTCGCGGTGAAATTCAGGTGTCCCGGTGTCTCTAAAAGACGCGTTTGTTAAAAGGGACGTAAAGCCAATAACATTATTGCTATTTTACTCGATCAGAACTTATACTGGACTCGCAACGAAATTACTTTGAGATTACAAGAGTTGGATTTATGGAATTGTGTAGGCCTACTCACGAGCACAGTGATGATAAAAGAAGGCTTCAGATATTATATTGTCTCACAGTCGCTGAAACAAAGAACAAGTACACGCTGTTTAAGGCCCATCCACAATGCGCAGTCGGCCGTCGGTAGCTGCAGTCCGGAGATGGTAGTTGACAACCTAACCATTCACAATGCGCAGTCTTAACTACTGCTAGGAGTAAAATACAGTGAAATTCTTTTATTCTTTGTGAACATGGGCGTTGTCGATAACCTCAAAACTGGCAACATGGATGATTTGGTGGTGTACGGATGATTTTCTTATTAGTAACTGGTAGCGTGTATTTAAGATTAGAAAGTTCTTTGCACACGACACAGAACAACAACGTGACGTCGGTTTCTGACCTGCTCTGATTGGCTGTTACATTGCCGGAGTCGGGTAGTTGGCAGTCGAAGATGAAATTCTCGACTGCCACTGCATGTTATGTATGGTGCCTATAGTATACACGGCGACGACCGTGACTGCCGACTGCCAACTGCCGACTGCGGATTGTGGATGGGCCTTTACTCTGTAGGCTAACTACCAACGACGGGTTTACACGAGAACATTTCAGCGGTGTCAGGGATTATAGGCGGTTTGACTCTGCGTTCGAAAGATCTAACTAACTAACTAACTAACTAACCAACTAAATAAATAAATAAATAAATAAATACATAAATAAACCAAGAATTAAAACGTGCATTAGCCATTCGCAACAGAACTCTGTATATGTTATAAATACATTTATTGCGAAGGCATTCTATTTTACATTTATTCTCCACTCCATAAGAGACCTCGTGGCGCAACGGTAGCACGTCTGACTCCAGATCAGAAGGTTGCGTGTTCTACTCCATTTATTAATAACCATTGAGTTTTAAACACAAGCCATTGATTAGACGGATATCTTTCTTCTATTGTACAGAGGGCCAGTTGTTTTAGATCATGTGGTGAAGAGACTTTCTTGCAGACCTCTTCTAGCAAAGTAAGATCTGTAGTCACTTGTATATATTCAATGGGGTTGACTGGCATACAGAGTGGTTGAAGTTTTATTTGCAGATTGCTCTTATTGATATATTCTTTGGCGAGACTTAAGGGATCTTTTTGTGTTTTAAGATTGGGGCTAAAAACTGGTTTTTTGATCCATGTCATTTGAGGTAGTCTTTGTATACTGAGATATGCATTGGCTGTTTGATGTTTCATCTCTTCTTCTACAGTATTTGTAAGTTGTGGGTATATAACTGCAAGGCGGTTACAAGTGTGGTTTTTATTGCGCCTGTTATGATTCGTAGGACATTATTCTGACACCTCTCGAGGCGATCAATGTTTGACTGGGGTTAAAAGAAAAATTGCAATTTAGATCAAGGAGAAAGGAGGACAACCATATCAAAGTAAAAACCTAACCTAGAAATTATGACGCAATTATGCCTGGCAATAAATATAAAAAATCTTACCTGAATGTTGAATAATGGATTGACTATATGACTTCCGTACAACACAAACAACTATTATACTGTGACACTCACTTTATTGGAAGTTTTAAAGGAATCAGCAGAATAGATACTCGATTTATCATTTACCTTCTCCTATTTTACCGTCATTGCACAACGACAATGAAACTGTCTCATCTCATGGAGTGATTATGAACACTCAAGAGTTAACCATAGGCCATGATCTCCGTGAAACACTACGTAGTTCCCTGCAGATCCATCTCGAAAGTCATGTCAAGTCCCCAGGAAGGACCCGTACAAACACACGGCAACACAGCTCAACGAACCCCCAGCAACATGCTCAACGAAAACCAATAAATTAGTCCCGTGTATTTGGGTGTGTGTAGAAGTTGTCTGTCACTGTGATGTCTGTGCTAGTGTGTGTAAGTTAGTTGTAAGTCAGTAGTAACAAGTAGTCTTAATTCTCATATTCATTGTCATATCATTAGCCCCCCCCCCCCACCCCCCAACTTAAAATAATAACCACCGTCACCTTTGTAACCGGAAGCAATGACACTTTGACGTATTTCATTATGAACCTAAGCTTAGAGCATATTATGCCAATTCTGAACCATGTCTTAGCTCAACCGTCCAGAGGCTCACAACTGGAGGGACGTGGGTTGGCGACCACGGTACCCCAGCTGAGTCCGGCATTGCTTCTACCTACTTGTGCCGGGATCCTCTCCGTCTTCTTTCCTGTCGACCTCTCTTGGTCAACTCTTGTTCTTTTCCGACCCCGACGGTATTAGGGTATCCGAGGTGTGGGTAATCTCTTCCTTTCCCGCCTTAATTGGCCCTTACCTCATCTTTTCTGATACCCTCCTTCTGCGAGGGATCAGCCTTCGTTTTCTTTTCATGTTATCTCCTGCCATCTGCTCCCTCAAGGAGGCAGGGTGTATGTAGCCCCATTACTTTTGGTGCACCCTGGATATTCCTATACCTCCAGGGGCTCACGGCAGGTGAGTTTGGGAGTTGGCGATCCCGGGGGATTCCTGAGCAGAGTCGTTTTTCCTCTTTTTCCACTGACTTTGGGGCGAGCCCTCTCCCCTTTCCCCTTTCCTATCTGCCTTTCATGGCGTTCTTTCCTTCCATGTCCCTCCAGCCTCATTCTTCGAGGATTGAGGGCATTTCTTTTCCTCCTGTCCTTTATTTGCCTTATCCTTTATTTGTTTACCATTTCTCCTTCTAGTATGTAAGTCTGTAGATAGTATTAGTTATAGTTTTCATTCTCATCTCATCTTTCACTATCACCCAAACCATTAGGGGCCGATAACCCAGATGTTAGGCACCTTAAAACAACAATATTATCATCATTATCATCTTAGTTCAAAATGTAAATTTTGCTGACTTCTCATTAATTTCTTGTCTCTTATGTTTCAGCACTGGTATGTGCGAGTGGAGCTACTGTACATGGCGAGGTTTATGGCAGGTCTGGGTGTTGGTGTGAGCTCCACTGTAGCAGCGCTCTATTTGGGAGAGATCGCCCAGGACTCTGTCAGAGGCTCCATAGGAACCTTGTTCCAGGTGATGGTCAACCTGGGCGTCATGTTCGAGTACAGCCTGGCCCCGTATGTGTCTTACGGAACACTTACCATACTGTCCGCGATCTTCCCCTTGGCCTTCCTGGTCACATTCCCACTAATGCCCGAGTCTCCATACTACCTCATCATGCAGCATCGCCGCAAGGAAGCTCAGCAAGTCCTGCTGACACTTCGCGGCTTCAAGAACCCTGCCAAGGTACAGAAGGAGCTGGACTTGATGGAGTTGACTGTTGAGACCAACAGAAAGAACACAGGGACATTACAAGATTTATTGACCTCCAGATGTAACCTACGAGCCCTCATGATCTGTATTGGACTCTTCTCAATCAGCGCCTGCAGCGGGCATGTCGCCATTATGTCTTATTCGACTGAAATTTTCCAGCAAAGTCACAGCACTCTCGACCCCAGCATTTCGGTAATAATCCTGGGTGGAGTGCAGACACTTCTTAGTGTATTACCATCGCTGTTGGTAGACTCTGCAGGGAGAAAACCTCTCCTCGTCATTTCAACGACTGGCTGTGCGATTTCATTAGCAGCAGAAGGCATCTACTTCTATCTATTGGACGACACAGTTCATCAACTAGTCTGGGTACCTCTTATAACTTTCATCATCTTCCTCATCTTCTTCACGTTAGGTCTGGGATCGATACCCGTCACCATCATGGCTGAAATATTCCCAACCAACGTCAAGGGTCTTGCATCATCTTTTCTCTCCATTTATGTCGCAGTACTGAATTTCTTGGTCACTAAACTGGTCACGATTGCGGAGGCTGAATACTATGTGGTGTTTTGGATATTTTCAGCTTGCTGTGTGGTTGGTATCATGTTTGTGGTAAAATTTGTTCCTGAAACAAAGGGTAAATCTCTGTTAGACATAAACCTGGAAATGAAATGTCGAACTAAAGATGAGTCGGAGACCAAACAAGGATTGTTGTCAGGGTCGAAGAAATCTGAGCATTGATCATTTCAGATGTTAGAGGAACAAGATTCAGGTGCCACTGATCTCGTCCATGATGATGGAGATGATTATTATGGTGACAAAGCTGCCATGAGAGTCGTCTGACAAAAAAGAGATAAAAGTCGAGGCAAATAAAAGACAACAGAAATTGAACGTAACAAAAATTCCCATTATTTAAAACTGTTGCTTCTCTTTGCAACAAGCAAGAGAATTGAGAATGTTGGCAGAAAATTCGTAAAACTTGAAATGGCAGGAATTTTTTAAAAGATGTTTCACTCATAGCACGTGCCGTTATCTAAACAATTTGGCTTTTCCTCAGATTTTCCACACTCCCTCAAGGAAAACTCCGGGATAGTGCGTAATTTAAGCTGTAATAATTACATTTACACGCACTATTACAGTCATCAGAGGAACACAGGTTATCAGGCAAATACAACATACAACCAAGTACCAAGTGATGATGACCAAAGGTGTCCCAAGCCCCTGTTATTTTCTTATCTGAGCGCTGACATTGGTTTCACAGGTGTTACGCTTTTGCATAGACACGCGTGTAGACACGCGAAAGCGCATAGTCCTATACAAGTAATCGTTTATGTAATAGGTTTCAAGTGCATGTTCTAATTGTATTTGATTATTTTGTGTTGTTCTAATCTGTATACACGTAGAATACATAATACGCATACGTAATTCTCAATAACTTTTAAAACAATCAAACCTTATGAATGATTGACCCATGATGCTGGGCAAGTGAACTGTGTATTAAAATAAAACGCGGCGTGGATCACTGGATCGCATCTCTTAGATGCTCGTTTTTAATAAAAGACTAGACTGACCAACAGTTAGCAAAGAACATGAAGAAAAAACAAAAGACAATCTAACAATCAAAGAATAGAGAGGCACAAACATATTCCCCCCTGTTGATAGAATGCAATCAATAAATGTGCACAGAAACTGAGGAAGGTTACACATAAAACCTTACCTGAATCCATTAAAAAGTGAAAAGAATAAAACAAGTTGGCAAAACACAAAATTGAATTAGCACTCAAATGTGCACTGTTGATATTGCATTGCAGAAAACTGAGTTTTGTCCTTCTAAACACATGAACAATAAAAATGTATGTCAATACAAAGAATATTTATCTACAATGAAATTCACAGTAGTACCATGTCACAAGAAAATAACACACTTTAAGGAAATATTTCACTCATCGAGTAGGGGACACACTTTCACTATTGGCCTCTTGAATCTTCCATAGGCAGTTCTTATGGTGACTGCTCGCACCAGTCCATCTGCACCAGGGTGAAGTTCCTCGATGATGCCTATTTTCCACTGAAGAGGAGGAAGGTTGTCCTCCTTGATAATGACTATTGTGTCAACTTGGATGTTTTGCTGCTGTGAGAACCATTTAGGTCTACTTTGAAGCTGCGTTAAGTACTCCTTGTACCATCTTGTCCGGAAACGTTGCACCATTTGTTGCAATCGTTTCCACATTGGAAGTTTATTGCTCGGAATTAGAGTCAGATTGGGTTCAGGATTGAGTTTAGACTGTCACCAATTAAAAAATGACCTGGAGTGAGACACTTAGGATCAAGGGGATATGAGGATAGAACTGTTAGGGGTCTTAGAGTTTAGACAAGCCTCAATTTGTGTGAGCACAGTAACGAGTCCTTCAAAGGTTAGCGAAGAGTTTCCAACAACTCGATGCAAATGATACTTAACAGATTTTATGCCAGCTCTCCATAGCCCTCCAAAATGGGGTGATCGTGGGGGGAATGTAATGCCAGTTGATACCTCTGTTTGCTAGGTTACTTGCAATTTCCTCTCTATGTGATGTTATAAACTTATAAAAGTGTTGTAGCTCCTTGTTAGCTCCAAGAAATGTTGTAGCATTATCACTGTAAATATCTGAAGGTTTGCCTCTTCTGGCAATGAACCGCCGTAATGCTGCTAGGAATGCATCTGTGGTAAGACTGCTGACTACTTCTAGATGCACAGCTTTAGTTGCAAAACAAACAAATAATGCAATGTATGCTGTAATTCGAATGTTACTTCTCTTATTAAGAGGGCGGATTAAGATTGCACCTCCATAGTCAATGCCACAGACACTGAATGGACGTGATGCTTGAACTCGTTGCTTGGGGTAGTTTGCCATGAGCTGATGAATGGTTGCTCTCTTTAATTTATGACATATTATGCACTTGTGAACTTGCTGTCTGGCTATGTTTCTACCATTTAAAATCCAATAACATTCATGAATGGATGCTAACAGTAATCCTGGTCCGCATGGGCTTGCTATTGGTGTTCATGTTTGACAATAAGTGATGTCAGATGATGCTTGGATGGCAATAATACTTGATGTTTTGAAGAAAATGGTAATGATGTGTTTTTCAACCTACTCTGAGTATGTTGTCATGTAAAAATGGACATAGATCTTTTAGCTGGCTCTTTTTGGATACAGCACCTCGCTTCTGTAAATCTTTGATTTCTTCACTGGATGATTCTGCCTGAGCTATGCGAATGGATGTATTCAATGACTTCTGAAGTTTTTGAACTGATAAAAGTCCTGTCTTTTTGTTGTTTAACTGTTTGGAGTTATGGATAAAACTTTTGCAGTAGGCAAGAACTCTTTGCAATCTCGTTAATGAGGAAAATCTAGTAATGATGTCAGTGTGTTCAGTGATAAGTAGTGTAACTACTGCTCGTTCTTCCAATGGGGTGTGGTAATTCTCATCAATCGTGGTCTGAGGCATGTTGCATTTAGATTCTGATAAATATAATGGACCTGACCACCATAGTGTAGATTGCTGCAACTCTTGAGGCTTAACTCCTCGGGAAATTAAGTCTGCAGGATTTTCTAGAGATGAAACATGATGCCAATTTTCTACATTTGTTAATTGATGCATTTCTGATACTCTGTTGGCTTCAAATGTTTTCCAACGTGATGAAGGGGAAGCCAACCATGACAAGACTACTGTAGAATCTGTCCATAAATAGGTTTCATTAATTTCTAGATTTAGGATTGGAATGGATTTCTGAATCAAGTGTCCCAACAATGTGGCTCCAAGTAATTCAAGACGAGGAAGTGTAACTTGTTTGACTGGAGCTACTCTGGATTTTGAGCACAACAGCTTGACTGAAGTTTTTCCTTGTTGATCGACAGACCGAAGATAGATGCATGCTCCATGCTGTTTGAGATGCATCTGAGAAACCATGTACTTGAATGGTACTACACCTTCCTGTTCCTAAGACATGTCTGCCCACTTGAATGTGATCAAGGTGTGTTAGCTGATTTTGGAGTGCCTTCCATTCTGAAGACAGGTCATCAGGTTACTGCTGATCCCAATCAAGTTTGTGTAACCACAATTTTTGGAGGAATATTTTGTAGGGTATTAGTAATGGGCTAATGAGGCCTCATGGATCAAAGATTGATGCCACTGTGGATGTTGTGTGCCCTTTTAGCATGAAATATGCAAATCACAGTATGCCAGCAATGCTCAAATCGGGATTTTCGGGGTTATGGTATGTTCTCCCACTCTGTGACTTACACATTTTGGATTAAATAGAGGATACACTTCCAAAATAAATAAACAAAACAACTCCTACTATAAAACATTTAATTAACCAAATATATGGCGCTACAACAAATTAACAAATAAAATACTGACCCAATTCTAACTTGTTCAGAGTGAACAAGGAATACATAATAACACAATGGTTAAATCATAATAAATGGTTTTCATAAACCAACAAAATTATATTTCTTTTCACTTCCATATAGTGTCCTTTTAAAAATTCAGTAAAATCAAGAGCTCCAATAGGCTCGATACTTTTCAATATAAACTGAGTTATCCTTTTTTTTACAACACATCACTATCTATTATATGAGTATTTTATAATTAAAACAATATCTAATTCTTATTAAAGTATTTTTACTCAATTCCTTAAACCTTTGGGCTTTCACAATGTTCTCATGTTACCACCTCTTTCAAATCAACAAACCACTACAGTGATTGGGAAAACATTTGCGTACTCCCGAGTTATAGAAGACTACTTGAACATGTCAAAAATTAAGATCACTCCCGGAATCTAATTGTCTTCCCTAAACTCGTGAATCACTACATTATATAACATTACATTAGGGATTTATCATTATTGTCTTAAAAGACCATCATATCACTAGAAAGCAACGATCTAAACTTGCAAGCGGTAATTTTCATCTAAGAGAACCTCGGTTCGAAGACCGGGTCGTTAAATCCAACTCTAAACACTCTGGTGTATTATAACTTCAAACAGACGGCTACCAGACCTACCGCACTATCAATGGCGAGGGGTCTGGCCTGGCCACTTAGCGTGATTTATTGTCCGGGAGCAGGCCTTTTATGGTTAGACTCGCAAGAGGCGAGCTACCCTCCACTTTCATACAGCTTTTTCTTAAATGTAGTTCTTTGAAGAAGCAAGGCTTTTCATTCACTTATTTTAACAACTTATTTAGGTTCATTAGACCATTCTCGGAACCTTGGCATTTATTAATTATGAAGTATCCTCATTGGTGGGTAAGAGTAATTCAATACAACAACAAATATTTAGGGGCTTCAACAATAGACGAATCTGGGTTCGACTCTTTCAACTGCCTCGGGAACCATATCACATACTGGAGGACTTATACAATTGCGACTTAGGGTGGCCTTTGCCTTGAACCTGCGCTCATAATACAATAAATATTTCGCACCCTTTTATAACACAACACACACATGGCCTCGTGATCACACCACTATTTAGAGGACATACTATAGCTCAATTACCACGACCAACTGCCCCTCTCAATTAATTTACCAAGTATATTTAACGCATTCCTAGCGTGACAAAATTATTTAATGCGCTTCACAGCGCTTACATATTATTGAGCCAAGTTGCCTTCAATGAACTGATAAATTCACTAATCACCATTTGATTATACATCTCAATTTTATATTAATCCTCTCCCGTGCAATAATCGCTTTATCTTAAGAACATGTGTTCACAACATGTATTTGTTTTTTTACAGGAGCTCAAAAGCTACTACTTTCCTATAATTCATCATAATCTTTACTCATTTATATCATTGTTATTATTATTATTATTATTATTATTACGCTTGCAGTCACATATTTAAATCATTTATCAAATACTCTGATATTTTATTTCATACATTTCCCCTAAGGGATTTATTCATTTCACAGAATTATTTTATACTTTCTCATCATTTTTATCGTTCAGATCGCGCTGTTATTCTGTTATTTGTTATTCAAAAACATCCCTATTTTCTCATTCTCAGGTGGATTGTACACAAATATTCCCCAACACATAACATAATGAAATGGTTACTCACATGAGGTCACGGTCACCGACCGAATTTTCCAGCGATGTTTCATTTTCGCCCACTTAATGTGTTTAAGCCATCTTGATTAATCCCATTTCACACAATGACATTTCTTGATACACTGTCTGTTAGGTAGTCAGCCCGAAGGCTGGTTGGATCCTCAAAAAGCACCGCCGTTACGTTATGCGAGTAGATACCCACAAAAACCCAAGGCAGCGCTATTTTGAGGCGTTCTAGGCAAGAAGAGGAGTGAGGTAGTTTGCCATTGCTTTCCTCACTGAGTCAGAACAGTAGTCCTAACCCTATGAGTTGAACCTTTCACAGCATTCACAGGCACTGACTGTGCCCCGAATGCCATTACTAAGCACCACCCATACCTCAGTAGCTTCCATATAATCACAGCCATGAATGAGACTGAGACATCGGTGAAAAGCCACCTTTTACTCTAGCCTGTGCCAACTGACAAATGCAAATGTACTGTATTCATCAAGAGATGGCAAACAGGCCTTCTTGATACACATACACAATATTTACCTTATACACTGGTAACATTCTGAATACAATTCTATATTCTTTTATCATACACAAATAAATTCACTGAAAAATTATTACACTAACACAAATTTTCTATATTTACATTACACTGCTGTTAATCACTGAGGCTTTGATTTTGCCTTACACACGTGATTTCTTCTTCCCGTTTCCAAGGGTGAAACTCTTAGATGTCGGCTCCCTATCTGGCAAGAAGTTGAAAGTCTCGATCAATCTACCCCTCCCTGGAACGACTATTCTTCAAATCTGGTTTCCTGACTATTCGGCTTCTATTTTTAGTAGCTCGAAGTCGTTTCTTTCTAGACACTACTTAATTTGACTAGATAAAGTCTATCTTGTTTACGGCCTCTCGAATGCTTTATCGGTGACCTATGATTCTCTAGCATTTACTGCTATTCCTTAGTTTCGTAGCTTAATGCTTTTACTGTTTGTTTGTCTCCTGTTAGACAACGTCTTGGATTAACTTTTCCCTTCTTATTTTCTTCGCTCTAGTCCCTATCTTATCGATACACTAGGCGTTATTTGTTTCGTCCGACCCTGATCGGGTTCCTTAACTTTGCTGGAAATGTTTGTTTCACGATCTTTGGTACTTCAAAATGTTACGATACTTTCAGTCGTTTAACAGAACTGTTATTTGAAGACCTATCGCCTGTTCTTTAAGTTCGCAGCCTAACTTGACTGTAATACTGAACTTTTCACTATAAAGACTGACGCTTGTTGAACTAAATCCTGTACTAGGATTTTCCTAAGTCTTCACACGGCGATACTATGATGATACTTCTCGTACTCTGATTTGGACACTGTGATGCAGCACCTCCCCACAAGGTCTGCTGTAAACTGCATATACGATGTGATGCAGCACCTCTGCACGAGGTCTGTTCTAAACTGCATTTGCGAAACAGCACCGTGCCCTCAGGCACCTATGGTAGACTGAATAATACTGATACAGCCGGACGCCCCCTCTCGGGCTCTCGGAATAACTGCATATACGATGTGATGCTTCCTCGTGCAGCGTCTCGGCGCTCACGGAACTGAATAATACTGATACAGCCGGACGCCCCCTCTCGGGCTCTCGGAATAACTGCATATACGATGTGATGCAGCACCTCTGCACGAGGTCTGTTCTTAACTGCATGATCGGTCTGGCTCTGCCAGGACTTTTATACTTCTTGGCTAAAAAAGATAAAATCCCCGTCCTTTTCATAACTAACTTTTGAAGCAATAGTCGCACACTATTAAAAATTATATCTCTGGAAAGCTCGTTTTCTAAACGTAAACTGGCCTATTTGAACATAAAAATCGATCGTACAATTCTGAGATATTAAATAATTTTTTCTCTTCAGATACGTGGGTGTTACAGTTGATTTTTAATCCCCACCTCCTCTGGTCTCGGGGAACTTTTAATTACGTAATGCCACATTTGCACTTTTTCCTGGGCAATTTTTATAACATCTTTTCCCACACAAAAATCTCTATTCCGAAATGATTCACAATGATGTATTTCTTTTCTTACTTTTATGTTCGCAAATGGCTTAAATCTAATTATTCTTCCTCTTGCACAACTGCGAGTATGCCATTTTACTGCAACGTAAGCTCAATTTCCGAAACCTTCTCTCGCTCACTCCGAACGGAAAGTTCCTCTCGTTCTAATTATAGCCATGATCGCTCCTTATCGGTGCGTCACGCGTGATATCATTTCCTGGGGCCACTTGGGCTCTTACTATTGCACAACATTAAACCAGTCCTCTTGTATAAAATCTTTCTATGTTCCTCTGAAGACTGTATTTTTCCTCCTTTCTTTCACCAATAACACATGGATTCGACCCCTTGAACCAATGGTACATGGGTTCATCTCTCCCCAACTTAGATAAAGAAATTTTCGAAATTTTGAGGAAATTTATTTCAACATTTACATAAAATGTTATATTTTTCTAGTGTCGAAGCCATCATAACATTTCTCAGTACCTTCTGATCTCTCTTTCCAAACCATTTCTCTCTCTGGCTTGTTTTTGGGTCTCACAAAGTTCCCATTCATTCATTTCCTTTAGCGGACGTCCACACTTAAGGCTATAAATTACTCGTCTCTTTCGGGTGTTTCTGAGTCTCCTCTTAGTCTGGCATGCGCTCCAAACTTGGGTCAGACAGCTTTTTTTCTTTCTTGTTGGGACGGGCATTCTTCCGGTCTGTCTCCTTTTTCTCTGTTCTGTACTGTCAGCCTATTGACATTCTTTTAAGACTTCACGGGTGCATATAGCCTTAACCCGTTACTTTTCCTTTATTTTTGTTTTCTGGACTCAAAGTCTACAGAATTTCATTTGTCCTTAAGAGCACGGTCTGTTCTTACCCGACTCTTCTTGGTTTTCTTCCATTCCCCTCATCTCATCTCGAGATGGCATTTTCAAGAAAAAAATATTTTTCCTACTCTTCCAATTCCATAGTTATTTAGATCTTCTTTTTTTCTTTTCTTTCTACTATTCGCTTTCTTCCTACGAATTTTCCAACTGAAAAACGCTTGTGCGTCTTCTTTTTCCAGGGTCATGAGTATTATTTCTCTCTCCTAACTCCAATAGGGTATCTATTCTCGTGTAAACCTGTCACACTTGGCAGTGGTCTTCCTCTTTCCTCATTTCCTTCAAAGGCCTTTCTTCTCTTTTCTCCAATAACTCCCATAGTCTCATCTTTTCCTTGGAGGTTTTCTTTGCTCTCATTTGAATTTGTTTCCATTTTTCTTTCCTTTCGTTGACATTCCTGATATTTCCTCATTAACTCAAGAATCTGTGCTTTCAACTGTTCTTTTTCTTCTCTTAATTGTTTCTTATCTTCCATATCCTCATGAATTTCTTCCGGATTTTCCTTTTCAATTTCTGTTGAATCTTGAACCTCTGCTTCCATTTGTGCCTCGACGATACTTTCTATTATAGTTTCATTTGATTTCTCCATCTCTCCAGGAATTATCATTTCCGTCTCCCCAACTTTCACTTCTTTTGATATTCCTTGTTCTGGGTTTTTCCCTTGCTCTTTAAGCTCAACTTTTCCATAAACATGATCTTCTTCACTTTGCAGCTCGTTTTTATTTCGACTGTCGTCCTGACCTGGAATTCTCACTTCCTCTTGAGTGTCCATTGTTTTCCCTAGAGGAATCTCATTGCTTTTCTCAGTTTCCACTGGAGTCATCATGATTTCTACTTCTTGTTCTTCTTCTTCTTTTCTAACATCAATTTCAGGCTCTTGCACCATTCCTTCTTTTTCTTTTACAATTTCTATTTGATTTTCAGCTTGGACAACTACTTCGTTTGTTTGGAGGTCCTGCGCTACTATATATTCCTCATATCTCTTCTGGACGACCTCTACTATTTCTTTATATTCCTGAATGTTCACTTCTCTTACTTCAACTAATTCTTGAATAGTTATTATCCCCCTTCCGCATACATGCTCACTAAGAGGCTATGCATCTTCAATTTTTCCTTTTCTATATAAGTCATCTGTCCGTCGATATCTTTCCTAATATCGTACTCTTTGATTTTATACTCAATATGCCTTCAATTTTCCCATATTTCCCATATGTGCTTCATTTTTTCATTTATTTCATTCATAAACATTTTTATCTGTTCCCACGGAGCTAATTCTATTTTTCCTTCTTCCTCCATACGTTTCGCAAATTTCTTTTTCATTTTTATCAATGACCTTTTAACCTCAGGAATTTCCTTGTACAATTCCTCTAATTCCTGTTTGGGTATCTCAAAGTTATTTTTACCTGCCCTCTTACGAAGTTGGAATATCTTCTCAATTTCCTCGGAAATACTTTCTATTTGTTCCTCAATTCCTTCTTCTATTCTTAATTCTACACCTTTTAAGTTCCAAAGTTCATTCAACATCTTATAGTGTTTGTCTCGCATTTCACTAAGTATATCCAAGAATTTTTCTATTTCCTCCCAAGTCGCCACTTCTACTTTTTCCTGATCCTGAACGCAAAGACTATCCTTGTTTTTCCCTTCGTTTTTCGAGCCTACTTGAACCTGCCTTCATACATGAGACTTTGAATCATCTTTATCATTATTATTATCTGTACTTATTACACATTCCCTTGGAACCGGTTCACATTTTTTTTTTCTATTTGGAGCTCTAAAGGCTCAACTTTTACCCTGTTGTCTACAGACATGTTACCATCTCTTTGTGTAACTATGCCTCCAGATGCACGCATGCTTTCTAAAGAAATCTTTACATTTTCTTTACTTGGGTACTCTTTACCATTAATAGATTCCACTCTATTTTTACTTCCTACTTCTACAACTTCCAATTGCTCTCTATTATTGGCCCTAATAACCTCCAAAAGCCTCTGCATCTCTTCACTATTCTCTGCTTTCCTAGCCGCCAATTGTTCCCTATTTATCTTTCTCATCTCCTCCATCTCCTTATTGAAGTGATCCTCCAGGCACTCCTTTAGATCCCTTATTGTCCACATCTTATCCACAATATAAGAATACAGTGGGCTATCATGCCACATCGCCGGTTCATGCATGAGAGATGGTACTCCGACCCATTGTGTCCCAATTTCCAAAATTTTACCTTAGTACGGGTGATTACTAAAACGTACCCTTTTGATATACTCATTCAATGTCAAAACCTTTATGGAAGTGATCAAAAAATTCAAAAATTTCGAAAAAACCAATTAAAAAAATTGAAACTTTTGATTTTTCATGAAAAACTCGGGGTTTCCCTACGAAAACTCATCCCTACGTACTGGGCGCCATTTGGTAAGGTTTGCTTGGGGATTACTTATATTTAGGGCTGCTCGGTGTGAGTTTCCAGGGTCCCATGCGGTCAGTTGACATTATATTTTGTAGCTACTTCTATCATTACTTTACTTTTACATTATATTACCGTCTTGAGTTTTACTCTAATTATTAATCCAAGCACAGTACTTCTATGCCCCCCTGTGCCCTTTTAGCATGAAATATGCAAATCACAGTATGCCAGCAATGCTCAAATCGGGATTTTCGGGGTTATGGTATGTTCTCCCACTCTGTGACTTACACATTTTGGATTAAATAGAGGATACACTTCCAAAATAAATAAACAAAACAACTCCTAACATAAAACATTTAATTAACCAAATATATGGCGCTACAACAAATTAAACAAATAAAATACTGACCCAATTCTAACTTGTTCAGAGTGAACAAGGAATACATTATAACACAAAGGTTAAATCATAATAAATGGTTTTCATAAACCAACAAACTTATATTTCTTTTCACTTCCATATAGTGTCCGTTTAAAAATTCAACAAAATCAAGAGCTCCAATAGGCTCGATACTTTTCAATATAAACTGAGTTATCCTTTTTTACAACACATCACTATCTATTATATGAGTATTTTATAATTAAAACAATATCTAATTCTCATTAAAGTATTTTTACTCAATTCCTTAAACCTTTGGGCTTTCACAATGTTCTCATGTTACCACCTCTTTCAAATCAACAATTCATTACAGTGATTGGGAAAACATTTGCATACTCCCGAGTTATAGAAGACTACTTGAACATGTCAAAAATTAAGATCACTCCCGGAATCTAATTGTCTTCCCTAAACTCGTGAATCACTAAATTATATAACATTACATTAAGGATTTATCATTATTGCCTTAAAAGACCATCATATCACTAGAAAGCAACGATCTGAACTTGCAAGCGGTAATTTTCATCTAAGAGAACCTCGGTTCGAAGACCGGGTCGTTAAAACCAACTCTAAACACTCTGGTGTATTATAACGTCAAACAGACGGCTACCAGACCTACCGCACAATCAATGGTAAGGGGTCTGGCCTGGCCACTTAGCGTGATTTATTGTCCGGGGGCAGGCCTTTTTTGGTTAGACTCGCGAGAGGCGAGCTACCCTCCGCTTTCACATAGCTTTTTCTTAAATGTAGTTCTTTGAAGAAGCAAGGCTTTTCATTCACTTATTTTAACAACTTATTTAGGTTCATTAGACCATTCTCGAAACCTTGGCATTTATTAATTATGAAGTATCCTCATTGGTGGGTAAGAGTAATTCAATACAACAACAAATATTTAGGGGCTTCAACAATAGACGAATCTGGGTTCGACTCTTTCAACTGCCTCGGGAACCATATCCCATACTGGAGGACTTATACAATTGCGACTTAGGGTGGCCTTTGCCTTGAACCTGCGCTCATAATACAATAAATATTTCGCACCCTTTTTTAACACAACACTCACATGGCCTCGTGATCACACCACTATTTAGAGGACTTACTATAGCTCAATTACCACGACCAACTGCCCCTCTCAATTAATTTACCAAGTATATTTAACGCATTCCTAGCGTGACAAAATTCTTTAATGCGCTTCACAGCGATTACATATTATTGAGCCAAGTTGCCTTCAATGAACTGATAAATTCACAAATCACCATTTGATTATACATCTCAATTTTATATTAATCCTCTCTCGTGCAATAATCGCTTTATCTTAAGAACATGTGTTCACAACATGTATTTTTTTTACAGGAGCTCAAAAGCTACTACTTTCCTATAATTCTTCATAATCTTTACTCATTTATATCATTGTTATTATTATTATTATTATTATTATTATTACGCTTGCAGTCACATATTTAAATCATTTATCAAATACTCTGATATTTTATTTCATACATTTCCCCTAAGGGATTTATTCATTTCACAGAATTATTTTATACTTTCTCATCATTTTTATCGTTCAGATCGCGCTGTTATTCTGTTATTTGTTATTCAAAACATCCCTATTTTCTCATTCTCAGGTGGATTGTACACAAATATTCCCCAACACATAACATAATGAAATGGTTACTCACATGAGGTCACGGTCACCGACCGTATTTTCCAGCGATGTTTCATTTTCACCCACTTAATGTGTTTAAGCCATCTTGATTAATCCCATTTCACACAATGACATTTCTTGATACACATACACACTATTTACCTTATATACTGGTAACATTTTGAATACAATTCTGTATTCTTTTATCATACACAAATAAATTCACTGAAAAATTATTACACTAACACAAATTTTCTATATTTACATTACACTGCTGTTAATCACTGAGGCTTTGATTTTGCCTTACACACGTGATTTCTTCTTCCCGTTTCCAAGGGTGAAACTCTTAGATGTCGGCTCCCTATCTGGCAAGAAGTTGAAAGTCTCGATCAATCTACCCCTCCCTGGAACGACTATTCTTCAAATCTGGTTTCCTGACTATTCGGCTTCTATTTTTAGTAGCTCGAAGTCGTTTCTTTCTAGACACTACTTAATTTGACTAGATAAAGTCTATCTTGTTTACGGCCTCTCGAATGCTTTATCGGTGACCTATGATTCTCTAGCATTTACTGCTATTCCTTAGTTTCGTAGCTTAATGCTTTTACTGTTTGTTTGTCTCCTGTTAGACAACGTCTTGGATTAACTTTTCCCTTCTTATTTTCTTCGCTCTAGTCCCTATCTTATCGATACACTAGGCGTTATTTGTTTCGTCCGACCCTGATCGGGTTCCTTAACTTTGCTGGAAATGTTTGTTTCACGATCTTTGGTACTTCAAAATGTTACGATACTTTCAGTCGTTTAACAGAACTGTTATTTGAAGACCTATCGCCTGTTCTTTAAGTTCGCAGCCTAACTTGACTGTAATACTGAACTTTTCACTATAAAGACTGACGCTTGTTGAACTAAATCCTGTACTAGGATTTTCCTAAGTCTTCACACGGCGATACTATGATGATACTTCTCGTACTCTGATTTGGACACTGTGATGCAGCACCTCCCCACAAGGTCTGCTGTAAACTGCATATACGATGTGATGCAGCACCTCTGCACGAGGTCTGTTCTAAACTGCATTTGCGAAACAGCACCGTGCCCTCAGGCACCTATGGTAGACTGAATAATACTGATACAGCCGGACGCCCCCTCTCGGGCTCTCGGAATAACTGCATATACGATGTGATGCTTCCTCGTGCAGCGTCTCGGCGCTCACGGAACTGAATAATACTGATACAGCCGGACGCCCCCTCTCGGGCTCTCGTCATAACTGCATATACGATGTGATGCAGCACCTCTGCACGAGGTCTGTTCTTAACTGCATGATCGGTCTGGCTCTGCCAGGACTTTTATACTTCTTGGCTAAAAAAGATAAAATCCCCGTCCTTTTCATAACTAACTTTTGAAGCAATAGTCGCACACTATTAAAAATTATATCTCTGGAAAGCTCGTTTTCTAAACGTAAACTGGCCTATTTGAACATAAAAATCGATCGTACAATTCTGAGATATTAAATAATTTTTTCTCTTCAGATACGTGGGTGTTACAGTTGATTTTTAATACCCACCTCCTCTGGTCTCGGGGAACTTTTAATTACGTAATGCCACATTTGCACTTTTTCCTGGGCAATTTTAATAACATCTTTTCCCACACAAAAATCTCTATTCCGAAATGATTCACAATGATGTATTTCTTTTCTTACTTTTATGTTCGCAAATGGCTTAAATCTAATTATTCTTCCTCTTGCACAACTGCGAGGATGCCATTTTACTGCAACGTAAGCTCAATTTCCGAAACCTTCTCTGGCTCACTCCGAACGGAAAGTTCCTCTCGTTCTAATTATAGCCATGATCGCTCCTTATCGGTGCGTCACGCGTGATATCATTTCCTGGGGCCACCTGGGCTCTTACTATTGCACAACATTAAACCAGTCCTCTTGTATAAAATCTTTCTATGTTCCTCTGAAGACTGTATTTTTCCTCCTTTCTTTCACCAATAACACATGGATTCGACCCCTTGAACCAATGGTACATGGGTTCATCTCTCCCCAACTTAGATAAAGAAATTTTCGAAATTTTGAGGAAATTTATTTCAACATTTACATAAAATGTTATATTTTTCTAGTGTCGAAGCCATCATAACATTTCTCAGTACCTTCTGATCTCTCTTTCCAAACCATTTCTCTCTCTGGCTTGTTTTTGGGTCTCACAAAGTTCCCATTCATTCATTTCCTTTAGCGGACGTCCACACTTAAGGCTATAAATTACTCGTCTCTTTCGGGTGTTTCTGAGTCTCCTCTTAGTCTGGCATGCGCTCCAAACTTGGGTCAGACAGCTTTTTTTCTTTCTTGTTGGGACGGGCATTCTTCCGGTCTGTCTCCTTTTTCTCTGTTCTGTACTGTCAGCCTATTGACATTCTTTTAAGACTTCACGGGTGCATATAGCCTTAACCCGTTACTTTTCCTTTATTTTTGTTTTCTGGACTCAAAGTCTACAGAATTTCATTTGTCCTTAAGAGCACGGTCTGTTCTTACCCGACTCTTCTTGGTTTTCTTCCATTCCCCTCATCTCATCTCGAGATGGCATTTTCAAGAAAAAAATATTTTTCCTACTCTTCCAATTCCATAGTTATTTAGATCTTCTTTTTTTCTTTTCTTTCTACTATTCGCTTTCTTCCTACGAATTTTCCAACTGAAAAACGCTTGTGCGTCTTCTTTTTCCAGGGTCATGAGTATTATTTCTCTCTCCTAACTCCAATAGGGTATCTATTCTCGTGTAAACCTGTCACACTTGGCAGTGGTCTTCCTCTTTCCTCATTTCCTTCAAAGGCCTTTCTTCTCTTTTCTCCAATAACTCCCATAGTCTCATCTTTTCCTTGGAGGTTTTCTTTGCTCTCATTTGAATTTGTTTCCATTTTTCTTTCCTTTCGTTGACATTCCTGATATTTCCTCATTAACTCAAGAATCTGTGCTTTCAACTGTTCTTTTTCTTCTCTTAATTGTTTCTTATCTTCCATATCCTCATGAATTTCTTCCGGATTTTCCTTTTCAATTTCTGTTGAATCTTGAACCTCTGCTTCCATTTGTGCCTCGACGATACTTTCTATTATAGTTTCATTTGATTTCTCCATCTCTCCAGGAATTATCATTTCCGTCTCCCCAACTTTCACTTCTTTTGATATTCCTTGTTCTGGGTTTTTCCCTTGCTCTTTAAGCTCAACTTTTCCATAAACATGATCTTCTTCACTTTGCAGCTCGTTTTTATTTCGACTGTCGTCCTGACCTGGAATTCTCACTTCCTCTTGAGTGTCCATTGTTTTCCCTAGAGGAATCTCATTGCTTTTCTCAGTTTCCACTGGAGTCATCATGATTTCTACTTCTTGTTCTTCTTCTTCTTTTCTAACATCAATTTCAGGCTCTTGCACCATTCCTTCTTTTTCTTTTACAATTTCTATTTGATTTTCAGCTTGGACAACTACTTCGTTTGTTTGGAGGTCCTGCGCTACTATATATTCCTCATATCTCTTCTGGACGACCTCTACTATTTCTTTATATTCCTGAATGTTCACTTCTCTTACTTCAACTAATTCTTGAATAGTTATTATCCCCCTTCCGCATACATGCTCACTAAGAGGCTATGCATCTTCAATTTTTCCTTTTCTATATAAGTCATCTGTCCGTCGATATCTTTCCTAATATCGTACTCTTTGATTTTATACTCAATATGCCTTCAATTTTCCCATATTTCCCATATGTGCTTCATTTTTTCATTTATTTCATTCATAAACATTTTTATCTGTTCCCACGGAGCTAATTCTATTTTTCCTTCTTCCTCCATACGTTTCGCAAATTTCTTTTTCATTTTTATCAATGACCTTTTAACCTCAGGAATTTCCTTGTACAATTCCTCTAATTCCTGTTTGGGTATCTCAAAGTTATTTTTACCTGCCCTCTTACGAAGTTGGAATATCTTCTCAATTTCCTCGGAAATACTTTCTATTTGTTCCTCAATTCCTTCTTCTATTCTTAATTCTACACCTTTTAAGTTTCAAAGTTCATTCAACATCTTATAGTGTTTGTCTCGCATTTCACTAAGTATATCCAAGAATTTTTCTATTTCCTCCCAAGTCGCCACTTCTACTTTTTCCTGATCCTGAACGCAAAGACTATCCTTGTTTTTCCCTTCGTTTTTCGAGCCTACTTGAACCTGCCTTCATACATGAGACTTTGAATCATCTTTATCATTATTATTATCTGTACTTATTACACATTCCCTTGGAACCGGTTCACATATTTTTTTTCTATTTGGAGCTCTAAAGGCTCAACTTTTACCCTGTTGTCTACAGACATGTTACCATCTCTTTGTGTAACTATGCCTCCAGATGCACGCATGCTTTCTAAAGAAATCTTTACATTTTCTTTACTTGGGTACTCTTTACCATTAATAGATTCCACTCTATTTTTACTTCCTACTTCTACAACTTCCAATTGCTCTCTATTATTGGCCCTAATAACCTCCAAAAGCCTCTGCATCTCTTCACTATTCTCTGCTTTCCTAGCCGCCAATTGTTCCCTATTTATCTTTCTCATCTCCTCCATCTCCTTATTGAAGTGATCCTCCAGGCACTCCTTTAGATCCCTTATTGTCCACATCTTATCCACAATATAAGAATACAGTGGGCTATCATGCCACATCGCCGGTTCATGCATGAGAGATGGTACTCCGACCCATTGTGTCCCAATTTCCAAAATTTTACCTTAGTACGGGTGATTACTAAAACGTACCCTTTTGATATACTCATTCAATGTCAAAACCTTTATGGAAGTGATCAAAAAATTCAAAAATTTCGAAAAAACCAATTAAAAAAATTGAAACTTTTGATTTTTCATGAAAAACTCGGGGTTTCCCTACGAAAACTCATCCCTACGTACTGGGCGCCATTTGGTAAGGTTTGCTTGGGGATTACTTATATTTAGGGCTGCTCGGTGTGAGTTTCCAGGGTCCCATGCGGTCAGTTGACATTATATTTTGTAGCTACTTCTATCATTACTTTACTTTTACATTATATTACCGTCTTGAGTTTTACTCTAATTATTAATCCAAGCACAGTACTTCTATGCCCCCCTGTGCCCTTTTAGCATGAAATATGCAAATCACAGTATGCCAGCAATGCTCAAATCGGGATTTTCGGGGTTATGGTATGTTCTCCCACTCTGTGACTTACACATTTTGGATTAAATAGAGGATACACTTCCAAAATAAATAAACAAAACAACTCCTAACATAAAACATTTAATTAACCAAATATATGGCGCTACAACAAATTAAACAAATAAAATACTGACCCTATTCTAACTTGTTCAGAGTGAACAAGGAATACATAATAACACAAAGGTTAAATCATAATAAATGGTTTTCATAAACCAACAAACTTATATTTCTTTTCACTTCCATATAGTGTCCGTTTAAAAATTCAACAAAATCAAGAGCTCCAATAGGCTCGATACTTTTCAATATAAACTGAGTTATCCTTTTTTACAACACATCACTATCTATTATATGAGTATTTTATAATTAAAACAATATCTAATTCTCATTAAAGTATTTTTACTCAATTCCTTAAACCTTTGGGCTTTCACAATGTTCTCATGTTACCACCTCTTTCAAATCAACAATTCATTACAGTGATTGGGAAAACATTTGCATACTCCCGAGTTATAGAAGACTACTTGAACATGTCAAAAATTAAGATCACTCCCGGAATCTAATTGTCTTCCCTAAACTCGTGAATCACTAAATTATATAACATTACATTAAGGATTTATCATTATTGACTTAAAAGACCATCATATCACTAGAAAGCAACGATCTGAACTTGCAAGCGGTAATTTTCATCTAAGAGAACCTCGGTTCGAAGACCGGGTCGTTAAAACCAACTCTAAACACTCTGGTGTATTATAACTTCAAACAGACGGCTACCAGACCTACCGCACAATCAATGGCAAGGGGTCTGGCCTGGCCACTTAGCGTGATTTATTGTCCGGGGGCAGGCCTTTTTTGGTTAGACTCGCGAGAGGCGAGCTACCCTCCGCTTTCACACAGCTTTTTCTTAAATGTAGTTCTTTGAAGAAGCAAGGCTTTTCATTCACTTATTTTAACAACTTATTTAGGTTCATTAGACCATTCTCGAAACCTTGGCATTTATTAATTATGAAGTATCCTCATTGGTGGGTAAGAGTAATTCAATACAACAACAAATATTTAGGGGCTTCAACAATAGACGAATCTGGGTTCGACTCTTTCAACTGCCTCGGGAACCATATCCCATACTGGAGGACTTATACAATTGCGACTTAGGGTGGCCTTTGCCTTGAACCTGCGCTCATAATACAATAAATATTTCGCACCCTTTTTTAACACAACACTCACATGGCCTCGTGATCACACCACTATTTAGAGGACTTACTATAGCTCAATTACCACGACCAACTGCCCCTCTCAATTAATTTACCAAGTATATTTAACGCATTCCTAGCGTGACAAAATTCTTTAATGCGCTTCACAGCGCTTACATATTATTGAGCCAAGTTGCCTTCAATGAACTGATAAATTCACAAATCACCATTTGATTATACATCTCAATTTTATATTAATCCTCTCTCGTGCAATAATCGCTTTATCTTAAGAACATGTGTTCACAACATGTATTTTTTTTACAGGAGCTCAAAAGCTACTACTTTCCTATAATTCATCATAATCTTTACTCATTTATATCATTGTTATTATTATTATTATTATTATTACGCTTGCAGTCACATATTTAAATCATTTATCAAATACTCTGATATTTTATTTCATACATTTCCCCTAAGGGATTTATTCATTTCACAGAATTATTTTATACTTTCTCATCATTTTTATCGTTCAGATCGCGCTGTTATTCTGTTATTTGTTATTCAAAAACATCCCTATTTTCTCATTCTCAGGTGGATTGTACACAAATATTCCCCAACACATAACATAATGAAATGGTTACTCACATGAGGTCACGGTCACCGACCGTATTTTCCAGCGATGTTTCATTTTCGCCCACTTAATGTGTTTAAGCCATCTTGATTAATCCCATTTCACACAATGACATTTCTTGATACACATACACACTATTTACCTTATATACTGGTAACATTTTGAATACAATTCTGTATTCTTTTATCATACACAAATAAATTCACTGAAAAATTATTACACTAACACAAATTTTCTATATTTACATTACACTGCTGTTAATCACTGAGGCTTTGATTTTGCCTTACTCACGTGATTTCTTCTTCCCGTTTCCAAGGGTGAAACTCTTAGATGTCGGCTCCCTCCCTATCTGGCAAGAAGTTGAAAGTCTCGATCAATCTACCCCTCCCTGGAACGACTATTCTTCAAATCTGGTTTCCTGACTATTCGGCTTCTATTTTTACTAGCTCGAAGTCGTTTCTTTCTAGACACTATTTAATTTGTCTAGATAAAGTCTATCTTGATTACGGCCTCTCGAATACTTTATCGGTGACCTATGATTCTCTAGCATTTACTGCTATTCCTTAGTTTCGTAGCTTAATGCTTTTACTGTTTGTTTGTCTCCTGTTAGACAACGTCTTGGATTAACTTTTCCCTTCTTATTTTCTTCGCTCTAGTCCCTATCTTATCGATACACTAGGCGTTATTTGTTTCGTCCGACCCTGATCGGGTTCCTTAACTTTGCTGGAAATGTTTGTTTCACGATCTTTGGTACTTCAAAATGTTACGATACTTTCAGTCGTTTAACAGAACTGTTATTTGAAGACCTATCGCCTGTTCTTTAAGTTCGCAGCCTAACTTGACTGTAATACTGAACTTTTCACTATAAAGACTGACGCTTGTTGAACTAAATCTTGTACTAGGATTTTCCTAAGTCTTCACACGGCGATACTATGATGATACTTCTCGTACTCTGATTTGGACACTGTGATGCAGCACCTCCCCACAAGGTCTGCTGTAAACTGCATATACGATGTGATGCAGCACCTCTGCACGGGGTTTGTTCTAAACTGCATTCGCGAAACAGCACCGTGCCCTCAGGCACCTATGGTAGACTGAATAATACTGATACAGCCGGACGCCCCCTCTCGGGCTCTCGGAATAACTGCATATACGATGTGATGCAGCACCTCTGCACGAGGTCTGTTCTTAACTGCATGATCGGTCTGGCTCTGCCAGGACTTTTATACTTTTTGGCTAAAAAAAGATAAAATCCCCGTCTTTTTCATAACTAACTTTTGAAGCAATAGTCGCACACTATTAAAAATTATATCTCTGGAAAGCTCGTTTTCTAAACGTAAACTGACCTCTTTGCACATAAAAATCGATCGTACAATTCTGAGATATTAAATAATTTTTTCTCTTCAGATACGTGGGTGTTACAGTTGATTTTTAATCCCCACCTCCTCGGGTCTCGGGGAACTTTTAATTACGTAATGCCGCATTTGCACTTTTTTCCTGGGCAATTCTTATAACATCTTTTCCCACACAAAAATCTCTATTCCGAAATGATTCACAATGATGTATTTCTTTTCTTACTTTTATGTTCGCAAATGGCTTAAATCTAATTATTCTTGCTCTTGCACAACTGCGAGGATGCCATTTTACTGCAACGTAAGCTCAATTTCCGAAACCTTCTCTCGCTCACTCCGAACGGAAAGTTCCTCTCGTTCTAATTATAGCCATGATCGCTCCTTATCGGTTCGTCACGCGTGATATCATTTCCTGGGGCCACCTGGGCTCTTACTATTGCACAACATTAAACCAGTCCTCATGTATAAAATCTTTCTATGTTCCTCTGAAGACTGTATTTTTCCTCCTTTCTTTCACCAATAACACATGGATTCGACCCTTTGAACCAATGGTACATGGGTTCAATTGTTGTGCGTTTAGTAATGCTGCTGTTTGCAGGAACATGTTTGATTTTAGTTGCAATTAAAAATTTGTCTGATGTGGGGTGCCATGATAAACCTAAAGCTTGTATTGAATCGTTATCGTCAAACTGGAAAGGTAAACTTTTTTCCCTGTCTTCAGGTGGAACAGCTTCTAGTATTGCTGGATGGTTCGAGCACCATTTTCTGATGGGAAAGCCTCGTTTATTGAGTAAAGTAATTAGTTCATTTTGCAACTGTAGTGCTTTCGAAATGTTTGAAGCACCACATAGAGGATCGTCAACATAAAAATCTCTTTGTAGAACAGCTGATGCGAGTGGAAAAGTAGCTACTTCATCTTCAGCTAGTTGGTTGAGGCACTGAGTTGCTAAATATGGAGCTAACGCTGTACCATATGTGACTGTTAGCAATTCGTAAGTTTTGACAGGTGTGTGGGGAGATTCCCTCCATATGATTCTTTGTAATCTAGTGTCAACCTTTTGAACCAGAATTTGGCTATACATTTTTGAAATATCTCCAGTAAACGCAATGTTTCGGATTCTGAAACTCAACGCAATCGAATACAGGTCTTGCTGTACAGTTGGCCCTACTAACAATGTGTCGTTGAGTGATACTCCTGTGGTGGTTTTGGCTGATGCATCAAAAACTACTCTATAAGGCATCCAACGTTTAGAATGAAGCACTGGTTAGATAGGGATATTCTTCTCTCTTTCTGTTGCACGCGAGACATGTATGACGCTGTCATTTTCTAGCACTCCACTGTTGCCATATCATTCAAAAATTTTTCTTTGTCGAAAAAGCAGCATATTCGAATAAAACTATGGTTTGCCGATCTTTTTTGTCCTATATTAAAACTATGTAAACTTGATAGAAATGCTAGAAAAATTAGATATCCATATTTTTTTAAAACTATAAACTGAGTCCCCTTTTTAGTAAAATCGATCTTATATCATGTTGCATTGACTTTTTGATGATTATTTTTCACACATATGTAGCTAAATGTGCCGTCTTGATGATGGATTATTGAAATATTTTATAATGGCAATATTACAATTTTCATGTAGGTAAAAGTTCTGAATATTCTCTCATAGCCGCATAGCTGCATTAAAAAAGTTCGTATGCTGCCAACTTTTCTATTTTTTTAGCCTACTTTTCACATTTTGCAAAAATGAGGAAAAAGTAGACTTATGAGATCGATATGGGAAAATGTGTGTCTGTCTGTCTGTCTGTCTGTCTGTCTGTCTGTCTGTCCTTCTGTCTGTCTGTTTGGCTGTGTGTGTGTCCCCCCCTATCAACTCCTAAACGGCTGCAGCAATCATAACCAAATTTAGTATGAGTAAAGATTTGCACCGGAATATCTCACGTCCATATTTGAAAATGATGTCAGTGCTACCAACTGCTGAAAATACGCACTAGAAATTTGAGCTCCATGTTGGATATCTTGCAAGGTATGCATGGGAGCTATTCCAAAATAGGCACACATGTAGATAAGACTATTTCAGTTTAATTTCCAGGAGGCCAACCATTACAGTGTTGCAAAAATAATGTTAAGCCTTCTGATAGGTTCAATGTTTAAATGCATATAACTTCTACACTATCAATTGGATTTCAACCAAAATTTGTATGTAATATCTATACATAAACAGATATGACTGAGCGTATTCTTAAGGCCACCAGGGCTGCCAACTGTTAATAATTGCTCTCTCTATTTTTTCATCCAAATACCTATATATCAGAAAATATGCAAGCCAACAGCTTTAAACTATGCACACGTATATTCTGACATTTTAGATTAATTTGGAGTAACTTATATATGTCAGTTCTACCAACATGATTATAAACCTGCTGATAATACCAATTTTTAAATACATGTAACTTCTATACTATCAGTTTGATTTCAACCAAATTTCGTATGTGCTATGTGTACCATAACAGATATTACTATTAGTATTGTTAAGAGCAATCAGGGCTGCCAACTGTTAATAAATGCTGTCTATATTTTTTTACCCTAATATCAATATATCAGAAAGTATGCAAGCCAACAGCTCTATACTTTGCACACGTATAGCACCTGACATTCTAGATTAATTTGGAGTAACTAATACAAGACAGTGCTGCCAACATGATTCTATGCCTGCTGATATGTCAAATTTTAAAATACATGTAACTTCTATACTAACAAATGTATTTCATCCAAAATTGGCACAAAAAGATATCATAATATTTCAGATTATTTCTGACCAGCACACGCATGACATTGCTGCCAACATGCTTTTACGCGTGCTGATAGATCCAATGTCTAACTGCATGTAACGTCCATTGGACTTCAACCAAATTTTGTATTCTGTACCTTAAGAGATGGAACTAAGAATATTTTCAGTCACCAGGGCTGCCAACTGTAGTGCTCTATTAGGCTACATTATACCAGGTATATTTTGAACTAATTAGATATTTCGATATTACCAACTTAATTTCGTCATTATTCTAGATAGGTTCATATTCTGTAGAATAATCATTGGCATGAAAAGTAGGCTCTTTAGTTCGTCACGGAACTTCTTGTTAATGATGTCATGCCATGTCAGTTTGAGAGTTGTAGAAGAATGTTGGAAGAAGATTTCTACCTGCTTACCCAGAGTGTAGGTTTATTTGTTTACACAGGCCGGCCTGTTCATTGACCATGGATTATAACAAGATGTTCAGTAAAGAACATATAGCCTACTTTCTCCTAAATGCATGGGTATTGTTATAACTCTTTGTCCTTTTCAAGGAGTATAATTGAATGTTGGTTGTAGTAGCTTGTTGAAATACAACGTGCTATAGGGATATTAAACATGAATATGAGGTGCCCTTTGCTAGTGCTAAGTCTGTAAAAAAAATCATTCAATTCGGTTTCACCGTGTTTGAATTGATCTGGGGAATGGATTTGCACACATACATGGCCGCTATTTGCAAACTATTGGGCTGATGACCTTGTAGTCAGTCATAAGATGCTTTCCACAAAAAGGCACGTAGTTGCAAAATCCGGTAGAGATCAAATTATTAGGATGGTCGAAATTTGATCTAAGCTTTTAACATTCGGGTGGCCGTCATTCCGTTTCCGTCAAGATGGCGGCGATATAAAACATGACACTGAGGTACCTTTTGCTAGTACTACCTCTGTACCAAATTTCGTTCAATTCAGTTTCACCGTGTTTGAATTGATAGGGGGAATCGATTTGCACACATACTTGGCCACCATCTGCAAACTATTGGGCTGATGATCTAGCAGTTTGGTCAGAATATGCTTCCCACATAAAGATTTGTTGTTGCAAAATTTGGTAGAGACTAGATTATTAGGTTGGTCGTAATTACATTTTAGCCTTTAACATTTGGGTGGCCGCGATTACGGTTCCGTCAAGATGGCGGTGATATAAAACATGACACTGAGGTGGCCTTTTCTAGTGCTACCTCTGTACCAAATTTCGTTCCATTCGGTTCACCGTGTTCGAATTAATAGGGGGAATCGATTTTGACACAAAGATGGCCGCAATCCGCAAAATATTAGGCTAATGTCTTATTAGTTTGGTCAAAGGATGCTCCCTCCATAATGGTATGTTGATGCAAAATTTGGTAGAGATCGGATGAATAGGTTAATCGTAATTTGATTTAAGCTTTGAATATTTGTGTGGCCGCCATTACGTTTCAGTCGAGATGGCGGCGATATAATACATGACACTGAGGTGCCCTTCGCTAGTGCTACCTCTGTACCAAATTTCATTCCATTCGGTTACACCGTGTTCGAATTAATAGGGGTAATCGATTTTGACACAAAGATGGCCGCCATCCGCAAACTATTAGGCTAATGACCTATTATATTTGTCAAAGGATGCTCCCTCCATAAAGGTATGTTGTTGCAAAATTTGGTAGAGATCGGATGATTAGGTTAGTCGTAATTTGATTTAAGCTTTGAACATTTGTGTGGCCGCCATTACGTTTCCGTCATGATGGCGCGATATAAAACACGACACTGGGGTGCCCTTTGCTAGTACTACCTCTGTGCCAAATTTCGTTCCATTCGGTTTCACCGTGTTCGAATTAATAGGGGCAATCGATTTTCACACAGAGATGGCCGCCATCCGCAAGCTATTAGGCTGATGACCTATTAGTTTGGTCAAAGGATGCTACCCCCCCATAAAGATATGTTGTTGCAAAATTTGGTAGAGATCGGATGATTAGGTTAGTCGTAATTTGATTTAAGCTTTGAACATTTGTGTGGCCGCCATTACGTTTCCGTCAAGATGGCCGCGATATAAAACATGACACTGAGGTGCCCTTTGCTAGTGCTACCTTTGTACCAAATTTCGTTCAATTTGCGCTCACCGTGTTCGAATTGATAGGGGGGGACAGACATTCAGAGTACACACACACACACACACACACACACACACACACAGAGACTCACACACACACATACACACCCACAGACAGACACACTTTTTTTTCGACCTGTAGTGATCTCATAAGTCTACTTTCATTTTTTGCAAAGTTCGAAAGTAGGCTAAAAATGAGGTTTCGAAGGACAGCGGGGTGCAGCATGCTACTCAGAGCTTTATTACTGTGGCCTTCGAGCTTGTATTTCAGTAGTTCGGCTGTCTCTATGTTGAGTGTGTGTGCAGCAGTTCAGTTAGATTGAACGTGTTGTGTTTTACGTATTTCACATACAACAATGGATAGTTTTGTGAAAAGAAAGCGTGGTCAAGTGCTCAGAAGGAGGGAAAAACAGGTCGTAATTAATGTGTTCAGTTATTTTAAGAATCTTAACCCCCCCCCCCAAAAAAAAATTAAAATCATGAAAGTAAGCCAATGAGGAGTATTTTCTTTAATAACGTACTTCAACTTTAACTGCAGTCAAAACTTCACACATTTCCTTGGTCTTGTACTTAATTTATTTTATTTTGATTGTTTTCTTTATGTCACATTGAGCATACGTTATAGTTGAAAATGAAAATGAAAATCCACAGCCTGCTTCCAGTCTCCGACCGGGTCAGGAATGGAATTTATGAAGCCCCCAAAGTAGGGAGGCTGAGGGGGTTTTGAACCAAATACCGTTATTTATGCAAATGAGGGGGGCGTGGCAAGGTCAATGACCTTGAGGTAGGTCATGCTCAATGACCTTGAGGTAGGTCATTGACCCCCAAGGTCGCCGGGACCCCGGAAGGTAAACAAACCTTGGAGGGTCCAGGAACCGGTTTGAGGGGTGTGGGTGGAGGGGGAGGAGTGGGGGTGGGGAGGGGGGAGTGGGGGTGGGGAGGGGTAAGGGGTGGTGGCGAGGTTGGGGGATGAGGGGAAGGATGGAAGAGGGTCTGCACGAGACCCTCTTCGACCCAGTCTCTCTCTTGGACTGAGCGCCTTCTCTGATATTATCCTGGGCTATATAGCTTTGCTTTGATCCCGACGAGATCCGAGTGTTGCCGAAGGTTTCCGAATCTTTGTCGGTGAATGAATCGTCAGAGAATTGAACGGTCAACTGATGTGTGTGACGTCACAGCAGATTACGGGATGTGAGGTAGGTCATGAACGGGAGTGTTTTGAAATGGAAAACATTAGTGTAACTGGTGTGTGTGTGACGTCACAGCAGATTACGGGATGTGAGGTAGGTCATGAACGGGAGTGTTTTGAATGGAAAACATGAATGGCGGTGGTTGTTTGGACCCTGACGTGGTAGGTTGGTTAGGTGTGAATGGGTCTGAGAGACAAACAAGATGGGGTTGAAAGCGCTCAATGGTAAACAAACATCAATGGTATCGGGAGTAGTGAATGGAATTGAGGGAGAGAGAGAGGTGGAATGAACTGGTTGTTGAATGTGCTCAATGGTAAACAAACGTCAATGAATCTGGAGTATTATTTCCTGTAAATGGTAGGGTGGGGGTAGGATACAAATCGCATGGCATGTTGAGTCGGCCAGCTCGACATGAAATAAAAACAAGAAGGTGTACACCAGATCTGATTTATTAATCATTCTTCTTCCTCTTCATCTTCCTCTTCATCATCATCATCATCTTCTTCTTCCTCATCATCTCCTACTCTCTGGCACCCTTCCATCTCCGCCATCAATTGGGTGAAAAACTCCACCAACACTGGATCATTTCCAAAGCTATAAAAAAAAAAAAAAAAAAAAAAATGTATACAATAAAGAGTACAACAAAATTGTTTTATAACGCTTGTTTATCTAAATATTGGATTGTGAATTGCTGGGAGTGTGTGAGAGCAAGTACAGTTCACCTAAGTCTGCAGCAGCTTCCAGCGGACGCCTTAGGGTGAGCTACAAGTTCTGTTCATTTTTAAGTAGTTTCAAAATTTTGCTACTAGATATTAATGATACCTAGTGGTGAATGTTCGAACTTGAGTATGGGTTTCAGTGCTGGCAGTGTTCACGAACATGTGTGACTCACTTGAGTATGTAGGTGCTGTGAATTGCTGGGAGTGTGTGAGAGCATGTTCACCTAAGTCTGCAGCAGCTTCCAGCGGACGCCCTTAGGGTGAGCTACAAGTTCTGTTCAATTTTAAGTAGTTTCAAAATTTTGCTACTAGATATTAATGATACCTAGTGGTGAATGTGCCAGCGGACGCCCTTAGGGTGAGCTACAAGTTCTGTTCATTTTTAAGTAGTTTCAAAATTTTGCTACTAGATATTAATGATACCTAGTGGTGAATGTTCGAACTTGAGTATGGGTTTCAGTGCTGGCAGTGTTCACGAACATGTGTGACTCACTTGAGTATGTAGGTGCTGTGAATTGCTGGGAGTGTGTGAGAGCATGTTCACCTAAGTCTGCAGCAGCTTCCAGCGGACGCCCTTAGGGTGAGCTACAAGTTCTGTTCATTTTTAAGTAGTTTCAAAATTTTGCTACTAGATATTAATGATACCTAGTGGTGAATGTTCGAACTTGAGTATGGGTTTCAGTGCTGGCAGCGTTCACGAACATGTGTGACTCACTTGAGTGTGTAGCTGCTTCCAGCAAACACCATTAGAGTGAGCTACAAGTTCCAAGTTTTTTTGCTACCAGATAATAATGCCATCTAGTGGTAAATGTTGGAACTTGTTTGACAGAATCTAACCTGTCAATTTACCTTCACACAAGTTTAGTCTGTGGACGGATCTTTTACATGTCATAAAGTGAGAATATGTAACCACTGGCTTTACTCCCCCTCCAAAGGAAGACATACTAAAGGATTTTAACACACCTAAAAAAAATCTGACTTCCTTCCCAATCCTTTTTTTTTATTCATCGCAATAACACGGGTTATCAGACAAATTCTATTCACACCCAAGTAAACATGGGTGTAGTGCTGAAATATCCGTTAAAAGATAAGGAATATGTGGTTATGACAGATGCTTCACATATAGGCATTGCTGGAGTATTATGTCAGAAAGATGATGAGGGTAATCTGTGCATTGTACTCCCCCTCCAAAGGAAGGCATACTAAAGGATTTTAACACACCTAAAAAAAATCTGACTTCCTTCCCAATCCTTTTTTTTTATTCATCGCAATAACACGGGTTATCAGACAAATTCTACTCACACCCAAGTAAACATGGGCTACAAAGGCGGTAACTACGCTCAGTATTTCTAATCATTTTGAAGAAAAAAAACACCGCTTGCTTCCAGTATTTGATCAGATCAGGAATGGAATGAATTAAACTCCATCTAGCGGCGAGAAAGATCTGTGTTGGCTGCCAAAGCCTGTCTCACTTTTTAGAGTCAATGTTTAAATGAATGACAGATAAAAAGAGAAATGATAGTGGAGGATGTTGTCGGAAGAAAATTTTGATAGGGAAAACTGGTGTTCCCAGAGAAAAACCTGTCTGCTTTTGGTTTGCCCAGCACAGATCTAACATAAAGTGACTGGAATTAAACCACGCACCCAGCCGTGAGAGACTGGGGTGCTGCTACATAAGGCTTTAGTAAATAAATAATACTTACATTAACAGATCCAGCGACAACTCCTCCTGGTTTTCTTCTTCTGGCATCTCCATGTTGTTGTCTCCAGACATTGGAGCGAATGATATGTTGTGAAAAGGAACGTCCTCCTTATATACTGTGTGTAGTTTATGGTGAAAGGCGGATTAATTAGATGTGTTTAAACTTGTTGTACAGGGTTATACAGTGTGGAGCTATTTCTGGTGAAAGGAAGGTCAGTAACGATTCCTGTATTAACGCAGGGTAATGCCGTATGGAGGTCATGTTTTTGTGAAAGGAACGGTAATCCAGAGACGTTTCCTGTATTCGGAGGGGTATAAATACTCGAGCAGAATTGAAATAAAGGTAGAGTTGTCCACGGGCTTACAGAGTTCACACCAGATTGTAATTTGGATCCTTGTCTATCAGGTAATATTCAACATACTTAAGTATATAACTTTAAAGTATATCCTAGTGTATATATTTGACTATGTGCTACTGGGAGACTAACTCAGCTAGATAGTTTACAAAATAAGTAATTGTACTGTACAGAAAAGAGGAGAATTGAAGCATTTGAAATGTGGTGTTACAGGAGAATGATCAAGATCAGATGGGTAGAGAGAGAGTAACAAATAAAGAGGTATTAAGACGAGTGGGAGAGGAGAGATGTTTCTGGCGTCTGCTAATGAAGAGAAGAGATACATTGGTAGGACACATATTAAGACACCAGGAATAGCAAGCTAAGTTATGGAAGGAAGGTTCGAGGACAAAAACTGTAGGGGTAGACCAAGGTTAGAATATGTTAAACAGATTGTGTCGAGTGTAGGGTGTTGGAGCTATGTAGAGATGAAACGATTAGCTCAGGACAGGGAGGCATGGAGAGTTGCATCAAACCAGTCAAAAGACTGAAGACTCAAACAACAACTGTACATTACAGTACTTGTAAATGATGAGATGGTATGTTTAAATCCACATGAAGATGTTTAGAATTTTAATAGTATAATGGCCTATTGACAAAGCTGGTTTAAAAGTCAGATGGTACGAATCAAACAAGCAATAATTACTTCATGTTTGAAACGAGCAGAATTCATAGCATGTAATAAGATTGGTTTTAACGTGACTTGCATCTTAAACCACTAGCTGCCGGGAATATATAAAATGAATGCAGCTCAATTATATATAAGTACTGTTATTATCCAATTAAATGTTGCCGATTTCACTGCATTGCTCCGCGAGATAATGAGCGTGCTCGAGGCATTCACGGAATAGATAATAATCTCTTATGTAACATGACCCCCGTGACATGGATTCACTTTTATACTTTAGTTTCAAGTCAAGTAACCTATTTAGTTAAGGACATTTAAATCATCACCTCCCAACTAATGTAGGCCTCCACGCACTAGGGTGTATTGAACACATAAATTATTTAACCAACCTGCAACGGCTTCACCCGGGAACAGATATAATATACAAACAACCCGACCCGGCTTCGCCCGTGAACAGTTATGTTATACCAGAAACCCAACCCGGCTTCGCCCGCGAACAGTTATATTATACCAAAAGCATGCACCGACTTCGCACGAGAACAGATAAATTATACATACAATCTGCCCCGGCTTTGTCCGGGAACAGATAAATTATACAGACAATCCGCCCCGACTTCGCCCGGGAACAGTTGTAAACCGGCTTCGCCCGGCGGAATAGATAATGACCTCTTATGTAACATTAGCTCTGAGCCTTGGATTCACTTTTATACTTTAGTTTCAAGTCAAGTAACCTATTTAGTTAAGGACATTTAAATCATCACCTTCCAACTAATGTAGGCCCCCACGCACTAGGGTGTATTGAACACATAAATTATTTAACCAACCTGCAACGGCTTCACCCGGGAACAGATATAATATACAAACAACCCGACCCGGCTTCGCCTGTGAACAGTTATGTTATACCAGAAACCCAACCCGGCTTCGCCCGCGAACAGTTATATTATACCAAAAGCATGCACCGACTTCGCTCGAGAACAGATAAATTATACATACAATCTGCCCCGGCTTTGTCCGGGAACAGATAAATTATACAGACAATCCGCCCCGACTTCGCCCGGGAACAGTTGTAAACCGGCTTCGCCCGGCGGAATAGATAATGACCTCTTATGTAACATTAGCTCTGAGCCATGGATTCACTTTTATACTTTAGTTTCAAGTCAAGTAACCTATTTAGTTAAGGACATTTAAATCATCACCTCCCAACTAATGTATGCCCCCACGCACTAGGGTGTATTGAACACATAAATTATTTAACCAACCTGCAACGGCTTCACCCGGGAACAGATATAATATACAAACAACCCGACCCGGCTTCGCCTGTGAACAGTTATGTTATACCAGAAACCCAACCCGGCTTCGCCCGCGAACAGTTATATTATACCAAAAGCATGCACCGACTTCGCTCGAGAACAGATAAATTATACATACAATCTGCCCCGGCTTTGTCCGGGAACAGATAAATTATACAGACAATCCGCCCCGGCTTCGCCCGGGAACAGTTGTAAACCGGCTTCGCCCGGCGGAATAGATAATGACCTCTTATGTAACATTAGCTCTGAGCCATGGATTCACTTTTATACTTTAGTTTCAAGTCAAGTAACCTATTTAGTTAAGGACATTTAAATCATCACCTCCCAACTAATGTATGCCCCCACGCACTAGGGTGTATTGAACACATAAATTATTTAACCAACCTGCAACGGCTTCACCCGGGAACAGATATAATATACAAACAACCCGACCCGGCTTCGCCTGTGAACAGTTATGTTATACCAGAAACCCAACCCGGCTTCGCCCGCGAACAGTTATATTATACCAAAAGCATGCACCGACTTCGCTCGAGAACAGATAAATTATACATACAATCTGCCCCGGCTTTGTCCGGGAACAGATAAATTATACAGACAATCCGCCCCGGCTTCGCCCGGGAACAGTTGTAAACCGGCTTCGCCCGGGGAACAGTTAAATTACACAAGCAGTTTGCCCCGGCTTTGTCAGGGAACAGTAAAATTATACAAACAATCTGACTCGGTTTCATCAAAGTACAGTCATGACCAGCACCTGACCATGTAGCACCTGGATGTATAACTTGTTTGATAACCTGTGTTCTTGTAATGGAATGAGGAGAAGTAGGAAAATGGTGAACGCAAGCTGCTGACAATTAAATTAGTGGCTAGCGATAATGGGTGTGTAGAAGGGTTTTGATAACTTTGTGTGTATATACATATTTGCTAATGGCTTAGGTATACTAAAACACTATTATAGATATCAAATTCGATTTCAGAATGTCGGCAATAAAAAATGCGAATTCCATAGGGAAAGATGCTGGAGCAGAGACTAAACGACTACAGGATCTGCAGGTAAACGAGACTTATTTGGTAACTGCTGTTCGTCGTGACAAGACGAAATTTGGGGACCGTATTTTATGCGAACTGGAGGACTTTGTAGTATTTCTACCGTCGAGATTCAAGGAACTCAGCGAAGAAGATGTAGCCGATCTCAACAAAGGAACCATCTATTTAAAATACATGGGACTGGAAAACAAAAGATGTCTTGTTGAATTCATAGAAGAAAAAAATAAAATTTAAAATTAGTTTATGTAAAACGGAATTTGCAGGGAAAATAAACTTTGGTTCACTCTCTCTGCAAACCGTTCAGTTTTTTTAATTGTTAAGTACTAAGGGACATCATGTCGTCACCGATACAAAGTTGGGAAGATGTGGATAGTTGTTTCAATAACAATATCTGTTCCACTAAAGTCAATAATGATGCAAACATTTTAAATCTCAATGAATATTTAAACACTAGTTACATCATTTTTCAAAACAAAATACAAGACTGTTTAAGAGAACATGTAGCGTTAAAGGTTAACGCTGAATTATTATGTGACTTTGCTATTTTGAAACAAGGTGTCGAATTTATTCAGCCGATCTATTTACACACCCACATGACTAAATTATACCGCACTGATAATATACACAGTTGGTATAGTAAAAACATTGTTGATAAACTCACAACACGCTTTGCCGAGTTTCAAGAATTAGAAAGCGGCAAATCGCTGGAAGCTATCAATCATCTTAAAATTAATGTATGCACCTTTGATCCCATAAATAGTGGGTCATCTCATGTTAATTTGCCTAAACAGTTGGAAAACCGTCACGCAGTTATCAATGTGGATAATAATGATGTTTTCTGTTTTGTGTGGTCTCTGGCTGCTGGGCTATGTTCTGCAAGTAAACATGTTCACAGAATGGGCAAATATCACCAGAAATTTATGGAATTAATGAGCAGTCTAAATTTAGCAGACATAGAATTCCCAATGGACCTCAACGCCATTTCTCGTTTTGAATCTAAAAATCTGCTTTACTCCATTAATGTATACGGAGTTGAAGGGGACAAAGTTATTGGGCCACTCTATGTGACAAAGGAAAAAAAAGAAAAGCATTTTAATTTATTGTACATTGAAGGGGAATTGTGCAACCATTATTGTTATATCAAAGATCTTTCCAGACTAGTTCGTTCACAAGTTACAAAGAGTAAAAATAGGGTATATATATGTGATCGCTGTTTGCAATATTTTACTAGCAATCAAAAGTTGACAGCCCATACTATTGATTGCATTACACAACCAGCTGTAAAAATTACATTCCCAGAAAAGGATAAAGCCAGTATGAAATTTCAAAATGTGTCTCGTCAAGAACCGCTTCCATTTACAGTATATGCAGATTTTGAATGTTTAACTACACCCATTGACACATGTAACCCGGATCCAGCACGCCCGTACACTCAACAAGTACAGCAACATGTGCCATTCAGTTGTGCTCTAAACGTGATTTGCTCATATGACCCTTCGCTTTCTTACTTCAAATCTTATCGCGATGCAAATGCTGCTGCTTGGTTTTTAAATGAATTGGACGCCTTGGCAGATCGGGTGTACAATATCCTGGAAAACCCAATTCCGCTTCAAATGTTGGATGCAGACGAGGTGGCTTTTGCAACAGCAAACACTTGCCACATTTGTCAAAAACCAATAGCAACTTGTGACACGCCGGTGAGGGACCATAATCGGTACACTGGCAAATTTAGAGGAGCGGCTCATAGTGCATGTAATTTGGCCTATAAAAGAGCACGCTATATTTCTTGTTTCTTGCACAACATGTCTCGGTATGACAGTCATCTAATTATTAAGGAATTTGTTAACCTTGAAAACCAAAAGTTTTCTTTAATTCCACAAAATCATGAAAATTTTATTTCGTTTACAAAATGGCGAAATGGAATTAGTATACGATTTTTAGATTCGTATAGATTCCTCGCATCATCATTGGATGCGCTGGTTCAAGGGCTTCACCCAAACAATTTGAATTCTGTACGTCAAAACTTTACTGGTGACGAACAATTTGAATTATGCATTCGAAAAGGGGTGTTTCCCTATAATCATGTAAACAATTGGGCATGTTTGCAGGAAACTGCACTCCCTTCAAAGGATAAATTTTACAATGACTTAACAAAAAGTCATATTTCTGAAGAAGACTATTTACACGCCCAAAAAGTATGGGACGTGTTCAAGATATCAACTTTGGGCGAGTATGCTGATTTATACCTCAAAATTGATACACTACTTTTGACAGACGTGTTTGAACACTTTCGCAAACTGTGTCTTGAAATCTACAATCTAGATCCAGCCCATTACTACACCCTTGCCGGATACAGTTGGGACTGTATGTTGAAGGTGACTGAAATAGAACTGGAACTATTAACTGACATCGACATGTTGCTCTTTTTTGAACGCGGGATACGTGGCGGGCTTGTATCGCTTGTGCAAAAGCATGCCAAAGCAAATAATCCATATATGGATACATACAAACCAAAGCAACCTACAACATACCTCACCTACCTGGATTGTAACAATTTATACGGATATGCTATGGAAAAACCGCTTCCGTATCAAAATTTTCGATGGCTGACTTCAGATGAAGTTTCAAATTTTAATTTACAGGACGCGTTGAGCAATAACACACGTGGCTATGTTCTAGAAGTTGACATATTATATCCCCGCGAGATACACAATGATCATTCTGATCTACCATTTTGTGTTGAAAAACTACAACCTCCCAGTTCACGTTCCAACAATAAAAAGTTGCTGGCAACGTTAAATCCGAAAAATCGCTACGTCATACACATCGAAAATTTAATGCAATGTTTGAAACACGGTTTGAAGCTACAAACCATTCACCGCATTATTTGTTTTGACCAGAAACCATGGTTACAACCGTACATGCAATTAAATACTCATTATCGGCAGCACGCCAAGACTACATTCGAGTCAAATTTTTATAAATTAATGAACAATGCATGCTACGGTAAATCTATGGAAAATATTAGAAAGCAAAGAACTATTCATTTGGTAAACCACTGGGATGGTCGATATGGCGCACGAAAATATATTGCTATGCCCAATTTCCATTCAGTACGAGTTATTGAAACTGATTTAGTAACCATTGAATTGTCAAAGACAGAAATCATGTATAACAAACCAATTTACTTAGGAATGGTAATACTTGACTATTCAAAATTTGTAATGTATCAATTTCATTATGAGTTTGCCAAACAAAAGTTTGGAGATGTAAAATTACTGTATATGGATACAGACAGTCTTATTTATCAAACCAATAAGACGGATATTTACTCTGTGATGAGAGAACATCCAAGTTACTTTGATACCTCAAACTATGAGGTTAACAATATGTTTGGCATAATTCCCATGAATAAAAAACACATTGGTCTATTTAAGGATGAGTGTGCTGGTGATGTTATGACGGAATTTGTGGCTTTGGCGCCGAAAATGTACGCATTTTCAACACAAAAGAATAAAGGTCAATGCAAAGCGAAGGGTGTTCTTCGTAGCGTCACACAATTCCTCAATGTTGAGGAATATCGATGTGTACTCTACACAAACACCTCTCGCTTGTACCAGCAAACACGCATTCTTTCAAAGAACCATAATATATTTACAGTAAATCAAAATAAAACATCGCTGTCTACATATGACAATAAACGGTTGTGGGATGGTGTAAATAGCTTGCCTTTTGGACATTTCCACACCTTGTAAATAAGAACACACTTTAATTTTTCAATTCTTTTTTATTACAATTGTATGTTTTTACAAGAAGAAACCAAAACATCTTTTGTGAATGCTGTAATCTGGTGGACTGACTCTCAAATAAATACTTAACAATATTTGATTCATGGTTATTTCTTTGTCCTTTTCCTCGCTAATCCACCACCAATCATTAGCTTTGACTTCATAGCTCCTGCCACGATCAAGGCTGCAATCTTTTCACCAATGGAAGCAGTAGACGATGTCACGCGCTGCACAGCCTTTCTTAGAAGAATGTGGTCTGCAACTCGACGTACATCTGCATTCTTGTTGCTGTAAGCAATGTCATGATCTCTACACGCAGCATCCAATTTGTTGATTCCAGAATTACCTTGTGCTAGACGTTGGTTTAGTTTAGTCCCAGGTCCACAAAATTGATAGCCGGGAATATGCAGTTCAATGGGAAGTACATCAATGGCCTTGTTAACTAGACCATGACCAGCAAAGGTCCGGCATATCTTTTTCAATCGTTGTCTTACTTTTTGGTGCTGGCGATACGGCCGCTGCTGTCTCTTCTTCCTCGTCTTCATCGCAACCATGGAATGATGAAGCAAAGTCTTTACAGGATGGTATATTTGTATGGCCGTGGTACAATTTGATGAGCTGACACGTTCCACACTGTCTAATGGATGGCATTTTAGTAATAGACACTTGCTGGTGATGACTAAAGTCAGTGCATGGTTGTAGTTCACGCAGACCAGGATCTCTGCTCCATTCACTAGGTACACTGTGCCAAATATTTTTCACCGCGTTTGAAGCAACATAAAAAAGGAACGCCTTGGGCAAAGCGTTCAATTCTTCATCTGTGAAACTGTCAAGCTTCTTTTTACAGGCAAAAAACTTGACAATAGCTCGCTCTGTGGGGTTTGAGTCCAAACCTTCAATTGCTGCCATATTACTACACGTCCACACTGATCACTGGTATGTCTCACACTGAAGCTGACGTTACGACGCTTTGCACTCGACATGCAAGTTTTGACATGCTCTGCGAGCTAGCCAATCAAAAAGCTTCCAAACATTTTGAAGTGTTTTATTTTGTAGAGGTTCATCAGGCACGGACAGGTTGTACAGTGCAGGACATCCCAGATCATGAAGGTCAACAAGTTGACATGTTGAATTAACATACTGACGCAACCATTCCTTTTTTTCACTTCCCTTTACAAATACAAGGTCAGCACCAAACAAGTGAGCTTTCAGAACAAGTGATAGATGCTGGTAAGGAATGTCGCCTTCTTTCCAGACTAGTCCCAAATTGCGTTGCAACCACTCTGTTTGTCTTCTGTCCTCGTCTGACTGCAAATGCAATGGAAACGGCGGTTCAAAGACAAAACTGGTTACTCTTGGTGCCCACATGGTTGTGCAGTCAATAATTCCTACTTCTTTAAATACAAACTTGTTTCCGTTCACCTTGAAACCCTGCACGTCGACAATCAATGTTTTCGGCATGGCGACGGATATCAGACCTTCCACGACCGCTGCTTCTTAACAACTAACTGATTGGGTAGGAGCGGGAAAATAATATACACACAAAGAATCAATTACACAATTTTATTCATAAAGTTATCAGTACATCGCTTACAATTTTTTATCATAGGATTTGGACCATCCCAATCACAGTGAGAATCTCCTCGATGCATAAAGTGTCTACGACAAGGACGGCAGGCTGCAACATCCGCCGACATACGGAGGTGTAATGGTAGCTTATCCCAATTAAGGTCAATGTCGTGTGCACCGTACGCGGTCAGAAATCCAGCTGGTAAATAGGCAATCAGATGCTGCGGCATTTCACGAAGAAATTGTGCTTTATGGTAGGCGCGTATTGCTAAGCTCACCAGGGTGCGATAAATCTCAAATGCTGCATCAGCGTCTCGACTTGTTGAGCAACGATCGCATTTGCAGTCCATACAATCTACCCGCTCTCCAACATGACAAGATGAAGCTTTGGCAACGCCATCGTCCACATTATTTGTTTGATTAGCGATGGGCTTGTTGTTGTAGCCCCTGTCATGAATACCAAACGTAGACATGAATCCATCTGGTAAATAGTGAACCAGATGCGGCGGCATTCTAAGCACAGTATGATTCTTGTGATAGGCAGTTATAGCTTCACTCACTAGCGCGCGATAAATGGTAAACCTTGAATCTTCATCTGAGCCTGGCGAATCACTTTCACATTTGCAGACCCACCTCGCAGAGGGGGTTGTGACTTCATCGTAGCTTTCCATGACTGTGAAGGACAATGGAGGAAGACATGCTATTTATACTCTGGTCACCATATTGGACAGCGGTTGATAAAACACTTGCGCCTCGTGAACAATAAGGCAATAAGCTGTTGTTTTTTCTGGAATAACTGTCGATGTTTCAAATTCTAGTCTGATATCAATTGTTGTTTCCTTCATCGACTCCTCCAAATACGAACAGTCCATCACCACCAGAGGCGCCTTGGACTTGAAGTCTTGTGGTGATAATAGCGGACATGCCTCTTTCTGATAATAGGAAGACTGAAAGTTTACAAACATGTCATAGAGCTTACCATATTTGTTCTTGTTAAAGTTTAAATCCATTCCCTCATAGGGAAAGGTAACTCCGTTCAAAAAGAGTCGTATATTTCGTAATTGGATGTGGTCAAATTTTGATGCATCTTTATTCTGTTGATATTTGCGATCTGTTTGAAATCCAACCAGGACGTAGAGTGGCCGCTCTGTATACCGTGAGGTTTTTATAGACCAAGTATGTGTATCGGAGAGTGGTAATACCGGGTATTCATGCAGCTCCCAGCTTCTAAATTGAATGGGTAAAGCTGTATCCTTCTCCACAATCTTGAGCAGACTCAATTTTTTCTGATCTGATAGAGTAACGTGCGGTACTTTCCATAGAATTCGTTGCAGTAGAATTTTTGTATCTATTGGCGCTGTATCAGCTCCCTTTAGCGCATTATAATCACTCCTGTCTCGTACAAGAATCAGATCCTGTCTTGCGTTCACAACAATGCGCTTATGATCCTCTGCAAAGCCTAGTATTAATTTTAGAGGTAAATGTCCAGTAAATGTACCATCATCGTTAATCATCCAGTCGTTGGTTGAGTTGGGACACCAACCAGCCATACAAAAAGCTTTACTCTCTTCGCTTCCGTACGAGGGATAAAGTTTCATGACACTTGTTATGCCAACATTTCGAGTAGTATCCACTTCAATACCGTTGATCACGTAGCGAACCTCAGAAAACAAAAAGGCCAAAGCATTGTTGGCCAACTTTGACGTTGTTGGAATGGTACCATCCAATTTGGTGAGTTGCCCTTCAATCTGGATGTAACTTTCATGTGGAAGCGTGTAGATATCTTGTTGGTTAATAGTAATTCGAATCTCATCATTATTATTTAGTCCCTGAGTATACGGTTGGTAGGAATGGTGTTCAATTCTTACAATACCCTCCTGAACTTCGACAGGGTTTGTCACGTCTAGAATCGAATTCATGACGTAAGATGTAACCAAGTTGTTGTAGGATCTGCTTGTTGACACGTGTTAACCTGTACACGTGTTGACCACAACTAACACCTGCTCTTGACAGCGTTGCCGCTTTATACACTTGTTTCATGCTGGCTTCAGATACAGTTTGTAGGTCACAGGTGTATGAGGGTCTAACCGGATGAGACGTTGGTTTCTATTCACCAGCCTTAATGTAATATTCCTGATGTTGGTCACACTCACAGGATGATAGAGCACCACCGACGGGTTTTCGCGGATGATATAACCACCAGGTGAAGTAACAATAAAATCATAAAGCGAATGCGAGGGATCTTGATTGGTGTAGACGTCTGTAATAATATTACACGTGACAGATACGTGATGATCTTCAATTATTTTCACCGGTTGGTCAGACTTGTGTATCACGTTCGGTACTAACACTTGTGGTGAATAGCCTAACAATGACCCAATCGAATCTGGTTGAGATTTAAAATCAATCCTAAAAGAAGAAAGAATACTGCAGCGATGTGTCACGTTGTTGGCTATGAGTTCAAACTTGCGTGTCCCGTCCAGAAATGCTTTTAGACTAAATTCTTTGGTGAGAGTTGTGTAGATGTGATCGTGAATATCATCTACGGTGTAGCTGCCAGACGGTAGAGTTAACACATAGTCATCGTAGTAGAACTTATCATTGACGTCTTCAATTATGTTGCAGATTCTATTATAGCCTTCAAACGAAACAAGTCCCAGCACGTAGGGTCGTCGTCCCAATTCAATAGGAGGATAAAAGTCAACAGTTACTTCCGCACCTTGTCCGTGCACTGTAAACGTTCTACTTTCTGTTGTCATAATGACCACGTCACCCGCCGTGCTCGGTCTTATATAGAAAAGTCAAACATAGACGACCGCACTGTTGCGTGTTAAAATTTTGCACTCGTTTCACATTATAGTGTATTGTTGCACTGCTTCCAAAATAGCGAACAAGCTCTGTCGGAGGAGGAAGATTTCCAAAACTGTCAAAGTACCACGCGGTTCGACCATGCTTTATGTAGGCCACATAATGCGTTCCCGGTCCATGACTGTCATCCAAATTGACAACTGCACTTTCATGGCTCCGTGGTCGAGACGGTAGTTGGTTGCGCATAAACACGCCTCGAAAGTGGGAGATCTTAAGCTGTTTTGCATATCTTATAACTTCCTCATGCGTCATGGCTCGTCGTGGCAGTGCATCGATTAACCGTTTTTTGGCGACATGTAAATGCCGAGTCCTTTCTTGTAGGGTGCTAGCTTCATGTTCACACCTTTGCCGCGCAGTGCTATAGCCTCCATAGTTTTATTATGCCTTTCACTTTCCTTCAACTGTTGCTTCGCCTCCTCAACAGCTTTCACCGTTCGTGCTACCGCACTTGCTCCTCCAAGAAGTGAACCCAGGGCTGCTAGTCCAGCAAACAGTGCAGGTAAAAATCCACCACGTTTCGGCACAGGAATAACTCGGGCACGTTTTCTAAAACGTAGTTTACTTTTGGGATTCGCATGCAATCGTGCTGCTCGGAGTGCTTTCTTAATAGCCAACTCACTATTTGTTTCTCCGCGCGAAGCTTGACGTGCCGCATGAAGAATAGCTTTAAAGCCTCCCTTTCTGGACAACTTCTTCCTCTTCTTCACCGCATATCTCTGTTTCACCATCGCGACCAAAGAACAAGACAACCTCACACCGCAAAGTATAGAACACAACTAACGCTCCTCTGGAAGGGAACCTGTAGTTATTTATTCAATGGTGGCTGTATATTCAAGTTCTATATAGAGAGGAAAATCGTTCATCGTTTTCCCCGCCTCTTTTTCTTCAGACGAGAGTTTCAAGTGAAAGAATAATTTGTCTCCGGCTTTCACCGGTTGATCAATAAGTGGTTGAACACTACCGTTTAATCGTACCTCTAAATGTTTCAAATCTGGTGCATACTCAATTACACGAATGGCACCATCATACATTAAACGGTAATTGTCATACCCCGAACGTAGTATGTAGGCGAGGTTATTGGGATCTTTTACCGGCTGTTGGTTTACAATGTGAAGCAGAAATATAGAGGGTATTGATTTAATAAAAAGCGATAACCGTTGTTCCAAAAATCGTTTGGTCGTCACGTCGTGAGGTTGCACAGGATCAGCAACTTCGGCTATTCGTCTTCGCTTCATCTGTAGAGCGTTCTCCTTAATTTCCCACACCTTTTCCATTTCAGAGTTTAAAAACCGTTTTGTACAAACATCTTGATCATCTTCAGGATCGGCCACATGCACAAGGCGTGCATTATTTGCTGTATAGCCCTTTACAGTTAGGGTGGGCACAATACTGAGCACCTGTTTCACCTTGTTATCTACATAGTCCTTTCGAGCAGCGTCCGTGTTGTTTGTTGGAAGAGCCAGCTGAGTGATTCGACGTTGGTGTACGTCATAGTCCTTTGCTTCTGTTAACACCACAGCATTGGTTAACACATAGGCTTTGGTGCACACATCTTGATCGTTCACAGGATCTGCAACGCCTGTAATACGTTTATTCTGAGCCTCATAATCTCCTTTGATACGTCGTAATCGATAATAATCTACATACTTTTTTGAACATGCGTCCGAGGGTAATACGGGTTCTGTTATATTGGTCAATCGCTTTCCATTAAAGTTGTAATTGCCATCTGTAGTGCGTGACAATACATTAGCATCGACATATCGTTTAGTAGCCGGATCTGTATCATGTTTTGGATCGTTTGTCAAAGCAAATCGTTCATTTGTTTTGAGAGTTCTTCCAAAGGCGTCCATGGTTACACTGGAACTGAAACACCCGTTTGCCTCATGTATATAGAGACCAGCTCTTCCCCTTTCACATTTAGTTGATATGCAGATTATTAAGCAACAACATTCACTTCCGGTGGGAGACTTGGTTTCACACCTCTTCTCAACATCGTCCGAACAACGTCATGGATCACTCTTCCCATCCTCCATTCGCTGTCTCATCGCCGGCCCGTCGGGATGTGGAAAAACCAATCTTCTGCTTACCCTCATCACCTCCTTAAACGGAGTGCGCTTTCAAAATATCTATATTTTTGCCAAATCGCTGTATCAACCGCTGTATGTGTTCTTGGAACAGGTCATGTCAGGTCTGCGCAACATGGGCTACTTCACATTCGCAGCACACGAAGATGTCATTTCTCCAGACAATGTTCGCCCCCATTCGCTTATGATTTTTGACGATGTGGCCACAGAACGACAGGGTATTATTCAGGCTTACTTTAGCATGGGACGTCATAAATATATTGATTGTTTTTATCTCGCTCAAACCTATTCGCGAATACCAAAACAGTTGATTCGTGACAATGCCAACGTGATTGTTCTCTTCCGACAGGATGAGCGCAACATGCATCACGTCTACGATGATCACGTGAACCCAGACATGACCTTTCAAGCCTTTACACAGTTGTGTGCCATGTGTTGGAACGCTCATCACCACAGTTGTCTTGTTATTGATAAGCAGAGCAACATCAACAATGGACGCTACCGCATGGGATTTGATCATTTCATTCGTATTTAAGTAGCTGCATCGCTTTTCTGAACATCATTAGTTCAGATGTCATGGCGACAACAGGGAGTCAATTAAAAAAACACATAATCCGTGCGCGAAATAGCATTCGACAAAAGTTTCGCTATCTAAAACGTGCACATGCCGACAGTGAACTGTTTGTCGAAAAACATTTGAAATCACCTCTGGAAGCTGTGTTGAAAGGAACAACAAAGCCTAGTACACGCTCAAAAGAAACACAAACAATTGAAGAGGAGGAGGAAGAAGATGATGAAGAACCTGAGGATGTTTTTTCTCCATTGCTTCCGTCTTCTAGCTCCAAAGAATCACCGCTGCCCCAGTTTTTGAAAACATCAATAATTGCTGAAACACCCACTAGAGCCAAAGAAAAGCAGCCTACTCTTAAAGAAATATTGAATACGCCCGAACAATATGTGCGGTTAAAATCCATTTTACTACAAAATTATGGTGCGTTGGTTACCCCCTTCCTTGAAGATCTTTTTACTAAGAAAACTGATACTACCTATGGTGTTCGCTATGAAAACAATAGATTTCGAATTGGCGATTCAGCAATCAAGATAAGTGACAATGTTTTGATTGTTAAAACAGTTCGTTACAAATTGACGCCAGGGCTTTTAGAACTTTTATTTTCACGTACACCTTCTACCGAGGACTATGATAAAGAAGATCTTGAAAAGTATAAAGACATCTTGATGGCTACAAATGGTTTTAGACGTAATTATAAACGTTCTGAAGCAATAAATGCTAATAAGGGCTTCAAATATAAAACCATCATATCAAAATTGTTTCCCACCTATGCAAGTGTTCGCCGTGCAAATTCAGCGTCCGGTATCACGTTTAATACTTTGAAACCATTCATCGATTTCGCCTATTGGAACAATCCAAATAAGTTGGTTAAACGTCTGCAACTGTTGCGTGCATCGGAACAGGCCGGTCATACCGGACACGAGGCGGAAGTTTTAGAAATAGAAGAGGAGCTTCGTCATGCTGGCATTATTGTCTAATGAGTCAACGTGTTCACACACCCTCGCCTGTTAAGGCTGCCATTGCTCGCGAGTTGCATAGACCAGCTCGTCGTCTCTACCATCGTCGTCGTGTCATCACACGGGGCGTTGACGATCTTTGGCAAGCTGATCTGGTTGAAATGATTCCCTATGCCAAAGCTAACAACGGGGTCAACTATCTGCTTACCGTCATCGACGTTTATTCCAAAATGGCCTTTGTTGAACCTGTTCGGAATAAATCTGCACAACTGGTCACCGCTGCATTCAAGACCATCGTTCAGCGGTCAAGACGACAACCTCGTTTGCTTCAAACAGATCAAGGCAAAGAATTTTTCAACAAGACTTTTTCCGCTTATCTCAAATCGCTTGACATCCATCACTATTCCACTTTTAGCAATCTAAAGGCAAGTGTTGTAGAACGTTTCAACCGCACACTCAAGACGCGCATGTGGGAACAATTTACAGCAAGAGGATCCTATCGCTGGCTTGAACTTGTAGGCGATCTGGTGACACGTTACAACAACACTAAACATAGAACCATCAAAATGAAACCACGCCTTGTAACCAAGAACATTGCGCAATTGGATCGCATTCATCACAAAATCAAAACAGTAGATCCACGACGTCATCAATTACGTATTGGTGATTATGTGCGCATCAGTAAACATAAATCAATCTTCGCCAAAGGATACACACCAAACTGGAGCACGGAAATATTTCGTATTCGCAAGGTAAAACTTTCTAATCCAGTTGTTTATTTACTTGACGACCTCAACAAGCAGCCAATCCAAGGAGGATTCTACATGGAGGAACTGCAAAGGACGCAATATCCCAATCATTATCTTGTTGAAAAAATTGTACAAAAACGTGGCAATAAACTTTTTGTTAAGTGGCTAGGTTTTAATGCCACATATAATTCATGGATTAATAAATCAGATCTGGTGTACACCTTCTTGTTTTTATTTCATGTCGAGCTGGCCGACTCAACATGCCATGCGATTTGTATCCTACCCCCACCCTACCATTTACAGGAAATAATACTCCAGATTCATTGACGTTTGTTTACCATTGAGCACATTCAACAACCAGTTCATTCCACCTCTCTCTCTCTCCCTCAATTCCATTCACTACTCCCGATACCATTGATGTTTGTTTACCATTGAGCGCTTTCAACCCCATCTTATTTGTCTCTCAGACCCATTCACACCTAACCAACCTACCACGTCAGGGTCCAAACAACCACCGCCATTCATGTTTTCCATTCAAAACACTCCCGTTCATGACCTACCTCACATCCCGTAATCTGCTGTGACGTCACACACACACACCAGTTACACTAATGTTTTCCATTTCAAAACACTCCCGTTCATGACCTACCTCACATCCCGTAATCTGCTGTGACGTCACACACACACACCAGTTGACCGTTCAATTCTCTGACGATTCATTCACCGACAAAGATTCGGAAACCTTCGGCAACACTCGGATCTCGTCGGGATCAAAGCAAAGCTATATAGCCCAGGATAATATCAGAGAAGGCGCTCAGTCCAAGAGAGAGACTGGGTCGAAGAGGGTCTCGTGCAGAGCCTCTTCCATCCTTCCCCTCATCCCCCAACCTCGCCACCACCCCTTACCCCTCCCCACCCCCACTCCCCCCTCCCCACCCCCACTCCTCCCCCTCCACCCACACCCCTCAAACCGGTTCCTGGACCCTCCAAGGTTTGTTTACCTTCCGGGGTCCCGGCGACCTTGGGGGTCAATGACCTACCTCAAGGTCATTGAGCATGACCTACCTCAAGATCAGTGACCTTGCCACGCCCCCCTCATTTGCATAAATAACGGTATTTGGTTCAAAACCCCCTCAGCCTCCCTACTCCCCAACTAGCGGCGAGGATATGAACTGTGCCGGCTGCCGAGGCCTGACGCACTCCTCTGGGGCAATGATTAAATGAATGACAGATGAAATGAAATGATAGTGGAGAGTGTGGCTGGAATGAAATTTTGACAGGGAAAACCGGAGTACCCGGAGAAAAACCTGTCTGCCTCCGTTTTGTCCAGCACAGATCTCACATGGAGTGCCCGGGATTTGAACCACGGACCCAGCGGTGAGAGGCCGGCGTGCTGCCGCCTAAGCCACGGAGGCCACGTTATAGTTAATTTAATTTAATTTCGTTGTATGTGTTATGTTAACCTACTATTAGTATTATTATACAGTACTTAATTCAAGTCTTCGTCACTGCACAATCGCTGAATGTGCGGAAAGTGTACGCGAAGCGCTTTGTACTGCCTCCTCTCATGGAGTGGCAACCCTGTCGTAACGCGCCATAAGACCAATGCTTCATTCTAAACGTTGGATGCGCTATAGTGGATGTGGTTGAGCTTTGTTTGAATACAGCGTGATGTGGCATGTAGTAGTGTTCTGAATCATCTATCGCACTTACTTCCTTCATGTGACCCAACATTTCATACTCTGACATGAATTGTGAATACTGCTCTTGCAATTCTGGATTTCTTTTGAATTTAGTTTCCAATTGGTAAAATCTGTGTTGTGCTATATCATGGGACTTGCCTAAAGGTGACAGAGCTTCCTTTCGAGGCAACTTGACAACATATCTACCTTCAGAAGTTCGTGTTGTGTTATTAGCCTACTTTTCACATTTTGCAAAAATGAGGAAAAAGTAGACTTATGAGATCGATCCGGGAAAATGTGTGTCTGTCTGTCTGTCTGTCTGTCTGGCTGTGTGTGTGTCCCCCCCCCCTATAAACTCCTAAACGGCTGCAGCAATCAAAACAAAAATTAGTATGAGTAAAGATGTGCACCGGAATAGCTCACGTCCATATTTGAAAATGATGTCAGTGCTACCAACTGCTGAAAAAACGCACTAGAAATTTGAGCTCCATGTTGGATATCATGCAAGGTCTGCATGAGAGCTATTCCAAAATTGGCACACATGTAGATAATACTACTTCAGTTTAATTTCCAGGAGGCCAACCATAACAGTGTTGCCAAAATAATTTTAAGCCTTCTGATAAATCCAATGTTTACATGCATATAACTTCTACACTATCAATTGGAATTCAACCAAATTTCGTATGTTGTATGTGTACATAACCAGATATGACTGAGCGTATTCTTAAGAGCAACCAGGGCTGCCAACTGTTAATATGTGCTGTCCCTATTTTTGTTATCCTAATATCAATAGATCAGAAAGTATGCAAGCCAATAGCTCTAAACTTTGCACACGTATAGTACCTGGCATTCTAGACGAATTTGGAGTAACTAATATACGTCAGTGCTGCCAACATGATTCTAAGCCTGCTGATAGGTCCAATTTTAAAATGCATGTAACTTCTATATTTCATTCAAAATTGGCACAACAATAGATCATATTATTTCAGATTATTTCTGCCCAATACATGCATGACATTGTTGCCAACATGATTTTACGCGCGCTGTTAGATCCAATGTTTAACTGCATGTAACGTCCATGCTATTCATTGGACTTCAACCAAATTTTGTATTTTGTACCTTAAGAGATGGAACTAAGAATATATTCAGTCATCAGGGCTGCCAACTGTAGTGCTCTATTAGGCTACATTATGCCAGGTATACAGTATTTCGAACTAATTGGAAATTTCGATATTACCAACTTAATTTCGTCATTATTCTAGATAGGTTCATATAGGCTACTGTAGAATAATCATTGGCATGAAAAGTAGGCTGTATAGTTCTTCACGGAACTTCTTGTTTTTGAAATGAAATGTACATTGTTGTTCTTCTGGAGTTACAGGTTTGGTATGCAATTCTTCTATTTCCCAGAATTTCCTAAGCTGAATAGGATCAAGAGTATCTTCCTCTTCGTTGAAAAGAGAAGTGACTGTGTTGCACATTGCATTTCTGTTGCTGGATTGTGGGCATTTACCAGAAATTATCCAATAGTAGATGAGAATTTTGTAAAACAGGGAAACCTGCCCGTGTTCTTTGTTCAGTCTTTAGAATGTTGTAAAATAGTTCTGCTCCGATGATTAAATATAACTTATGTGGACTGTAGAATGTAGGGTCTGCTAATACGATGTCGCTGGGTAAATTCCATGACTTGTAATTTAACTCCATAGAGGGCATTTGTCCTGTGATGGCAGGAACTATTACACAGTTTAGTTTGCGTTGAAATCTGAAGCTGTAGATTGAAGGTGTATGTCAACACTGTGTTTCATTGTTGAATAAGTGTTGTTAATGCCTAGAACAGCTGTAGTATCTTTCTTACGTTGCAGATTCAGCCTGTTGACTATGTCTTCTGTGATGAGGTGAGTTTGACTCCCACTGTCTAAGAGACCTCGAATCTTATGCAATTTGCCCCTGTGATCCTTGATTTTGACAATAACAGTGCACAGCAATACATATGGTTTGTTATGAGTATCTGCGTGTTCATCCTTGACAGATGTTTGGAAGCTTGCAAATAGTGCTTCATTGTTAGAAGGTTGGTTTGCATTACCGCCGTTGCCATTGTTATCAAGGTGTAGTAACGTATTGTGTGCCTTGTAGCATTTACGACAGTGGCCTGTTTGCATTCTGACGTTGTATGTGTCGCCTGAAGACAATTTAAACACAGCCTATTATCACGAGCATACTGAATGCGATTTGATACAGTCAACTTCAGAAATGATTCACATGCAAAAAGTCCTGGCTTATGTACTTGTTTCATAATGTCGATTATTCAGGTCCGTATTGACGTAACTATAACTTTGAAAGAATAATAGATTTTCCGCCTTCAATACTGTTTATTTCTAATTACTTACAGGGACATGTTTCGGTGGCTAAAACTCCCCCTTCCTCAGCCTGTCCAACAAAACTTGAAAGTTTTTCTTTTGTGAAGTTTTGTTGGACAGGCTGAGGAAGGGGGAGTATTAGCCCCCGCAACATGTCCCTGTAAGTAATTAGAAATAAACAGTATTGAAGGCGGAAAATCTATTATTCTTTCAAAGTTATGTACTTGTTTACAATAAGTGCATTGATTGTCAATATATGCGACATGTGTATAAGCGGATGGCTTTCTCTTGTATGAGTTTTCCTTGCTAACATTTACCCTGACTTGCTTACTAGTAGGTTGCATGCTTTCAAGGATTTGGCAACGGTGCTCTATGAATGCTGTGAGTTCTTGAAGAGATGGATTTTTGCTAGAATCTACCTCTATTTCCCAGCCTCTTCTAGTTTCATAATCAAGGCGATCAACGATATGTTGTGTCAAAATTACATCTTCAAGTGGGGTATCTAACAGTAATGCTTGCAGTGCTTGTAAATTGCTAGAGAATGTACTGGTGAATTGCCTGAGGTCTTCGGCAGTTTCATTCGTAACTCTAGAAATATTTAAGATTTCACGAACATGCATTGATGCTATGAGTCTCTTATTTTGAAATCCAGTGCCTAATAGTTCCCAAGCTACATTATAGTTTGCTTCAGTGGTTGGAAGGTTTTGAATTAATGCCTTTGCCGAACCATGAACCTCTCCTAGTAGATAATGATATTTTTGGATTGTTCCTAGGTTTGTATTATTGTGCACTAGTAATGTGAAATTGTTTGCAAATGATAACCAATCCTCATAATTACCACTGAATGTTGGTGGTTTGATTGCTGGCAATTTGAGGTATATATTAAAATAAAACGTGGCGTGCATCACTGGATCGCATCTCTTAGATGCTCGTTTTTAATAAAAGACTAGACTGACCAACAGTTAGCAAAGAACATGAAGAAAAAACAAAATACAATCTAACAATCAAAGAATAGAGAGGCACAAACACCTTATATAACGAGATTCAAACTACCCCATCAACCTAATGCTGTCGGTCGATTTTTAGCCTATTTTCAATTTTGAAAAAATAGGCTTATGAGATCACCTTTTGTCCGTGTGTGTGTGCGTGTGTGTGTGTGTGATTCGTGTGTGTGTCCCCCCCTAATAAAATCTAAACGGCAGGAGCGATTTCAATGAAACTCGGAAAGTTCATAGCACTATTCCCGGCGACCTCGACCGTGCCCTGCAAATATTGTTACGACTCACCAATCCAACATGGCGGCTGTGCGAAATATTTCACCAGCATTCAATATCTCCGAAACTATTACCGATATTACCCTGACATTTTCTAATGTGATAGAAGGATCTAATACAAGTTCACTTATGTGCCTTTTGAAAACCTGGTAACTACAAAACCAACATGGAGGCCAAGCGAATTCGCGACTTTTAAATAGACGTTTCTCGCGATTTGACCAACCAAACGCAATGAAACTTGGTACAGTAAATGTTTATATACATTGTAAAGCACCGACATCTAACTTCGTTCAATTGTTCACATAATCACAAGATGGCGGATGTGCGAAATATTTCACCGGCATTCTATATCTCTGAAACCATTAGCGGTATCTCCCTAAAATTTTGTGCGGAGATAAAGGGCACTACTGGAAGTCCATCTATAAGACTTTCAAAAACCGGTTAACTACAAAATGAACATGGCGGCCAAGCGAATTTGAAAATTTTAAATAGACCTTTCTCGCGATTTACTGATCCAAGCGCACTGAAACCTGGTACAGGAAATATTTATACACATTGTAATCCACTGGTATCTAATTTAGTTCAATTGTTTACATAACCTCAAGATGGCGGCAGTGCGAATTTTAAAATTAAGTTTTTATTTCTTGTGACGTAGTCGTGCGATCGAAGTGAAAGTTTGAGTAATGAACTTACGCAATAATTTTCCTTTAATGGTACATGACTCTATGGCCTATACATTTAACAATCCAACATGGCGTCCATCCGAAGTATTTACACGATACTGAATATCTACGAATCTATTTTAGCAATCAAACTGCATTTTTTAATGTTCATAGGGGCTATGAACTTATGTTCACCTATAGGACTTTAAATAACCTGGTGATCACAAATCCAACATGGCGGTGACGCGATTTATAAATATTCACATGGACTTTTCTCGCAATTTAACCATCCGCATGCAGTGAAACTTGGTACAGTAAATCCTTATACGAATGTTAATCCACTGGCATCTAATTTATTTCTATTGTTTCCATAACCTCAAGATGGCAGCTGTGCAAAATTTTAAAATCTCCTTGTTTTTTCTTGTGTCCTAATTATGCGATTGAAGTTTGAATACTACACGTTCACAATAATCTGCATGTAACAGTACATAACTCTAGGACCTACATATATAAAATCCAACATGGTGACCATCCGAAATATTTAGTCGGTTCTCAATATCTACGAATCTATTACAGCAATCAAACAGAAATTGTGTATGTTGACAGTGGCAATTAACATAAGTAGGATATATGAAAATAGGCTGTATAGTTCTTCACGGAACTACTTGTTTTCTGATATGACTCTTAAGGCCCCTTTGGGGCTGGCAGGTCATAGTAGAACGCAGACTTCGCTTGCTGGGGTGCGATGGCGATGGCGAATCGTAACATAAACAGTAACTAAACGAACTATACATATAGTATTTTAGAGAAGAGCCTTAGAACAATTGTTGAGTTTAACACTTATTTTTAATTAGATAATCTTTATGTTAGCGATGAAACTTAGGTGAGGTGTTGTGTACACCCTAAGGAAGGTTTCTGGCTTGATAAATCAATTTTACAATAGGTAGCGCACGAGTAGATTCAACAAATGAGTGACGGCATGCGAATCGTTTAAAGAAAATCACGTATGCGTTCATATGCCATTCATCCGATTGCGATGAAACTTTGATGGGTTGTTGTGTACACGCCAGGGAAGGTCTTCAACTTGGTAAATCCATTTTACAATATTGGTAGCGCACGAGTAGATGTAAAAAATGAGTGACGACGCGCGAATCCCGTATGCGTTGAGCGTTCATATACTATTCATCGATTGTGATGAAATTTTGATGAGTTGTTGTGTACACTTACGTGAAGCTTTCTAACTGAATAAATCCATTTCACAATTGGTAGAGCACTAGTAGATTCAACAAATGAGTGACAGCGCACGAATCATTTAAACAAAATCCTGTATAGGCCTACGTCATAATTCTGTCATTCATCCGATTGCGATGATACTTTTGTGAGTTGTTGTGCACGCTCCCACGAATGTTTCTATATTAGTAAATTCATTTCACGATAGTTTAGAGCCAGTTAACCGAAATTGGAAACAATATTGTGTATCCAAAAGCACTTCAAGAAACAAAATTACAACGCCAACACTTTCTTTGATTGGCATTGCAACGCATGCCGCGTACAGCTTGTATTCGTATATGAATCTAAACCTCAACACAGCGATCAAGATCAGATGATGACCGATTGAAGATCAAAACGCGTATTCCTAAAATTGCCACATTATAATGGTGATCATAACTAAGTACCGTATTGGCCCGAAAATAAGCCACCCCCGCATATAAGCCGCACCCTCAGTATTCGAAGAGGAAAAAATTAAAAAAAATAGTTTATGCCCGAAAATAAGCCACATCAGGATTAAGGGAAGAGACATTTGTTTTTTTGTACTTGTCAACATTTAAACATTTTTACCCTACTTTTCACATTTTGCAAAAATGAGGAAAAAGTAGACTTATGAGATCGGGCAAATGTGTGTCTGTCTGTCTGTCCTTCTGTCTGTCTGTCTGTTTGGCTGGCTGTGTGTGTGTTCCCCCCCCCCCCTATCAACTCATAAAGGCTGCAGCAATCGAAACAAAATTTGGTAGGAGTAAAGATCTATACCTGAATATCTCACGGCCATATTTGAAAATGATGTCAGTGCTACCAACTGCTGAAAAATCGCAATTGAAATTTGAGCTCCATGTTGGATATCTTGGAAGGTATGAATGGGACCTATTTCAAAATTGGCACACGTATAGATAACAATATTGTAGTTTAATTTCCAGGAGGCCATAGATGGCAGTGTTGCCAAAATGAATATACGCCTGCTGATAGGTCCAAATTTTAAATGCATATAACTTCTACACTGTCAATTGGATTTCAAACAAATTTCGTATGTGCTATGTGTACATAAACAGATATCACTGAGTGTATTCTTAAGAGCCACCAGGGCTGCCAACTGTTAATAAATGCTCTCAATTTATTTTATCCAAATACCAATATATCAGAAAGTATGCAAGCCGACAGCGTTAAACTATGCACACGTATAGTACCTGACATTCTGTATTAATTTGGAGTATCTTATATACGTCAGTGCTACCAACATGATTCTAGCCTGCTGAGAGGTCCAACTTAAAATACATGTAACTTCTATACTATCATTTGGATTTCAACCAAATTTCGTGTGTACTATGTGTACTATGTGCACCATAACATATATGACTATGCCGATTATTAAGAGTAACCAGGGCTGTCAACGGTTAATAAATAGTGTCTCTATTTTTGTTACCCTAATATCAATATATCAGAAAGTATGCAAGCCAATAGCTCTAAACCTTTCACACGTATATTACCTGGCATTCTAGATTAATTTGGTGTAACTAATATAGGCCTACGTCAGAGCTGCCAACATGATTCTAAGCCTGATGATATGTCCAATTTTAAAATAGATGTTACTTCTATACTAACAAATGTATTTCATCCAAATTTGGCACAACACGAGATCATAATATTTCATATTATTTCTGACCAACACATGCATGACATTGTTGCCAACGTGATTTTACGCGCGCTGATAAATCCAAGGTCTAACTGCATGTAACGTGCATGCTATCCATTGGACTTCAACCAAATTTTGTATTCTGCACCTTAAGAGATGCAACTAACAATAGCCTATATTCAGTCACCAGGGCTGCCAACTGTACTGCTCTATTAGGCTACATTATATCAGGTATATTTCGAACTAATTAGAAATTTCGATATTACCAACTTAATTTCGTCATTGTTCTAGATAGGTCTATATAGATTGGCAAGAATCTTAAATTTCAAGAAAAGTAGGCCCCTTAGTTCGTCACGGAACTTCCTGTTTTTTCTGACATATGTATTTTCTTCCAGGCTCTCTGATGTTGTGCTTTTGGCACAACTGCAAGTTTGAAGGCTGCATCATAATGACGCCGAATTTCTTTGCTTGATGAAGCTTTTCGCTCTACTGGTAAATTTTCGCTAATTTTTGCGTTAAACAGGCTTTCATACAGATCTTACTGGGACTGAGCTAGTGTAGATTATTCAGGCTTACGAAACAATACCGTGTTACCGAATAACAATGTCACCGCCAAAACAAAAGATTGCATTGTTATCATTAAATGCCGTTAAATTCTCTTACAGACTGTATTGTTGCTTTGTTTCTGTGTTCTTGCTAATGCGCATTCATTTTTAACCCTTAATAGGTCAAAACATTTTTTATTTTTATGTGTTTTTACATTTTAATTTATTTTAACTACATTGTTAATTATGTTATTTTTTAGTCCTCTAATTTTAATGTTTATACATTTACTTGCAATTTACAATTTATGTTCTTATGCAGGGTCTTTATTTTTGCTTGTCAAGGACATTCTCGCTCACGCGCTCCGCCAGTGACAGCTCAGTTCCCGACTGGCGCGCGCGCGTATAGACGGTAGAATACGGTGCTCATATCAGTATCATGCATTTTTACTCACCATGCTTACAGTAGATGCTGAAAATGTTCCCCATCCGCTGCCAAACATTACCGGCATCTCCTTATGAAGTTTCCGGTTACTCTGGTTAATTTAGCTTCAGTAAGGAAATAACGACATTTACGTCTATTTTTATTGTTTACCGAACCTGTACATTTGAATCTCTTAGCCAGTTGATTTATTGTCCGATTTATAGGAATGGGTCTCCCTGGAAATGTCATTCGAAACGTTTGTCTGGTTTAGGCCCACGTTATGAGCGGCACGTAGGCTATTGTGCAAACCTTCATTCGACCTTGGCCGCCGGTCCCGGGCCAGGTTGGCGCGTGGTCACCAGCCGTATTCACTCGCTCTTTTGTAGAGTCCGAGCTCTGTGCTAATTGGGTGTTTCAGTCTTTCAGTGTTTTATAAAGCTACTGTGTTACGGTACTGTATATCGTATTGTGTAGTGTTTTATTGTGATTGTGTGTAGTGCTGTAATGCCTTATGTAAAATGTTCATTACGTGAACGTGTATATCTGCACAATACGCACATAAAGTGCAGGAAATCGTGCGCTGGAACAAGACAAAAGTTTTGAGTGAGATTTCCAGGGGGACCCATTCCTATAAATCGGACAATAAGACAACTGGCTAAGAGATTTAAACGTACAGGTTCAGTTAACAATAAAAATAGACGTAACTGTCGTTATTTCCTTACTGAAGCTAAATTAACCTGAGTAACCGGAAACTTCATAAGGAGATGCCGGTAATGTTTGGCAGCGGATGGGGAACATTTTCAGCATCTACTTTAGGCATGGTGAGTAAAAATGCATGATACTGATTTTCAGCACCGTATTCTGCCGTCTATACGCGCGCGCGCCAGCCGGGAACTGAGCTGTCACTGGCGGAGCGCGTGAGCCAGAATGTCCTTGACAAGCAAAAATAAAGACCCTGTAGATTTAATTTTGATATTTTTGTTGAATTAACTAATTTCGAAATGATTTTTACATTTTTTTATAGTTACGTTCATTATTTTAATTTTTGTATATTTCTTTGAATATTGCATTTTTATTTTTATGATTGTTTTTATTTCTTGGGGGTAGATGACCTCGTAGTTCCGCCCCTTAAAACAACAATAACTAACATTTTTATTTCTATATTTATATTTTATTTTTACACTTTAATTGTTAATGTTTTAAGTTTTTTTTATAATATGCAACACATTACGTCAAGTAGATACCTATATAATATTTGATTTTTAGTAATACTAGCACTTCGGCATGAAAATTCTCCGAAATTTAGCTTAAAGATTCAACTATCAGCATCTTGGAACGCATAAACTGTCCTTATGACAGGTGGTTAATATAGACCACTATCCCATATAGGGTTAAACAGTACATGACATATAAAAGTGAAGGTAGCGAATAAAAGCCGCACCCAGGTTATTTATCCAGATACTTTTAATAAAAGGTGCGGCTTATTTACGGGTCAATACGGTATTCTTTTCCTGGAGTATTATTTACTTATTTATTATGTATAATACATTGTACACCACCCAGTCATTATTGGGCAGATTCGTGCTGACCGTCTGAAGAAATAGATTACAACTGGGAATGTGATGGTATGGTTGTCAGTTTCAAAATATTGTACTTCATTGTATTTTGACATAATTCGGGAGGAAATGGGTGCCGCCCCAATTGTGGACAAAATGAGAGAGAAACGGCTCCGATGATATGGCCATGCCCAGCGTGCAGCGTCTGATACTGTTACTAACTCTGTCCTTCATTTTGAGGTTGAAGGCCTACGCCCCAGAGGACGACCGAAGCAGCGTTGGCAGAACAAAATAAATGGTGATATAAAAATTACCGGCCTAAATCCATCTGACGCACGAAACCTGACAAAATGGAGGTAAATGACCAAAAAAGTGGACCCTGCACCAGAGGGACAATGCTAGGAAAAAGAAGAAAATTGTAGGCCTATATTTTGACATAATTTCACCATACTTACGGTGACCAAACGTCCCGAAAAAATCTGGACAGTTCCGATTCAAAGGAGCATGTCCCGGCATCCCGTATATTAATTAAAGTGTTCCGACTTTTAAGTTAAAAAAAAACTCTGATAAATATGCATAATTAAAAGAAAAATACGTTTGGTTTTGAAATATCCACGACCCTGTTCTAGTTCGTAAAAGTGCTTGTAAAGTTTCAGTAACAGTTATTTTTGTTGTTGTTGTTGTAATCATAAGATGTAATGTAAGAAACATAAAATTAAACTTACGAATGTTTTCGTTTTCATTTTCTCACAAAACTTGTAAGGTACTTGCATAAACAAAAGAAACTCTATTTATTCATTTATCCCTCTATATTGGATTTTTGGTGGATTGAATTTTGTGAAACTTCTTAAAATTACATTTTGTAAAAGGCCATAACTTAAAATACTCTATATGTTAGAGTCAAACTATAACTCTCTATCCTCCAACAATCACCCCCCCCCCCCCCCAGACTTTCCTGATTTTGACTGTCAAAAATATGGTCACCGTAACCATACGTCTTGTGAGAAATATAACCGTTGGAAACAGTTCTAAAAGTTCTGTCAAATTTAATACTTTTATTGCAGCCAAATGGCCAAACAAAAACAAAAGGAAAATTCAATTACAATACAAATTATTCAAGCAATTTCAATTTTACATTCTGGTGCCTTGGTTTGCATATTCTGTAATTGATTGGGTTCCCTTTTTGCACAATTCTATGTGGTAGCGCCCACATGTTTGTTCACATAAGTTGCACTCACAGGTCTCAGCTGGCTCATGGTATGATGTGTTTACACAGATGAGATGATGAAATCCGTGTACCACCATTCGGGTAAACACTTGCCTTATCTCAAAGCTTGATGTGGCCCATGTCCGATCTACCATGGCCCCCGTTCCATAAAATTCTGTGGGCATTTCTTCCCTTTTTGCTTTTAATGTTGATAAAAGATTTTCCGAGGCTCGAGTGGTGGGAAGAGTCAAAAGTGTTCTTAGGTCCTCGATAAGGAATGTTTCTCTTGCGAGGAGGTAGACGAGTCTGGAACGTGTAGTCTTTGACACTCCTAGTGCTCCTTTGATGTATAATGCTTTTACCCGTTCTAATTCGGATAGGTTCTTTTCGGTGAGTTGCGACCATATGACTTCTATCCCATACGTTAATATGGGCATTATTTTAACTCTGAAGAGCATCATTGCTGTTTCTAAGTTGAGGGATTTAATGTAGCCGATCTCGTGCATCGCCCTTGCTGCTTGCGTTGCTTTCTCAGTTATATGTTTCGTGAAACATTTGGCGCTTGTTTGCAGCGTGATGCCTAGATATTTAAAATCTATGGCGATGTTAATTGTCGACTTTTTGATGCATATTTCCGCCAATGCTGGAACCTTTCCTCCTGGTCTAAAGACCTTCATTTCTGTCTTAGATATGTTGATCTCGAACTCATGCTTGGTGCACCATTTCTCTATATCATTTATAGTGTCCTGAAGTTCAATAATGTCTGTTGATCCAACCACTATATCGTCGGCGTACGAGTATGCAACTATGTTCTCTCTTTGGGTTATTCGCATTAGATCTCCTGCTGCTAGAATGAATAGTAGAGGGCTTAGTGGATCTCCCTGCAGTACTCCGTTTGTTTGGAGTATCGGCTCTGAGACTGAAAGATTGTCCGAGACTCTTACTTTGTTCCATTGGAGTATGGAGCTTATACTTCTCATCCATATATTGTTTTTGGCTAGAGTCTCTTCTAGTTTCTTTATCACCACATTCCTGTTTACCAAATCAAAGGCCTTAGTGAAATCTATGAAAATGGTGTAAAACTTTTCCTTTCTGTTAAGGGCTTCCCAGATGTCATTTAACAGCAGTTCTATTGCAGTTAGAGTCAATCCTCCTTTTCTGAAACCGAATTGGTTTTCCGGAAGATGTTCGATGATTGTTTCTTTTATTCTCTCAGTTATTATTTTTGTAAATATTTTAAAGGGGATATTCTCCAACGCAATACCTCTGTATTTATTGGGGTCTTTGAGATCTCCTTTTCCTTTATACAGCATTTTGAGTATTGATTCTCTCCACCTATCTGGTATTGATGCTGTATCTACGCATTTATTATATAGTTTCGTCCAAATAGGAACTAGTAGATGGAAAGTGTCTTTTATATATTCACTAAATAGCCCGTCTGGTCCTGCAGCTTTTCTGTTCTTTGTTCCTGCGATGATGAATTGGATCTCACTATCAGTCAGTGGGGCCCATTCTGTTGGTAATTGCAGACCGTTCTCCTGTGTGGGTTTTGGTGTATCTTTTATTCCTTCTCTGTTAAGAATGCTACTGAAGTGAGATTTCCATTCTTCCATGTTTATATAGTGCGTCTGCGCTTGCTTCCTTGGACGTAGTGCAATATATGGATCTCCTGCAGCTTCTTCTACTATTCGTTTGCCTTCTTCTTCCCAATAAATCCTCTTCTTCTCTCTTAGTAGCTGCTTGTAACAACTTCTCTTCTTGTTGTACTCTTGGGTGAGTGTATGATTCGCAATGTTCAATCTTAGCTGGTGTAGGCTGTCCAGTACCTCTTTCCTTGACAAATAGCATTCCTGGTCGAACCATTGTTTTGCTTTTCTCTTCATCCTAGGGCTTGCGGCTTGTGTTAGAAGTTCTTCTATAGCTTGCACCGCTTCCTCCAATCTTGAGTCTTCTATTAATGATTCTATTTGTTCTATCTGTTCTGATCGTTCTTCTACCTTCCGGACGTCTATTTTTCTCGAGAGGTTTTGTTTTACTTCGAATTGTATTTCCTCCCATTCTCCTTGAAGCTTTATTTCCATTGGTATATGTTTTCGTAATGGTGTGTGATGTGCTGTCCAAAGAGGGGTTATTTCCCCTTTTATTTGGCCTCTTATCAATGCGATATGTATTGTGCTTTTGCCAGTGTGGCAAATATATGTTGGTACGGTGCTATTGTTTAATAGGCGGAGGCCTTCTTCATGCAACTGTTCCATGACTAGTTTAGTTTTGTAGTTTTCTATATCAAGCCTGCAATTTAGGTCTCCTGCGATGATTAGAGGTTTGTGCTGCTTACTTTCTATGATTAGTTGGCCTAACTCATCTATTATATCCATAGCAGTTGTGTTCGGTTGAAAGTAAGCCGAAATAATTGTAATATATTTCGTCTCAATTAGCATGGTGTGATCTTGCTTGATGGTCAAGATTATTGGTGTGAGCCACGGCTTGAGGAGAACGGTTAGTCCTCCTTTCGGTCTACCTCTTCCCCCTTGCTTCGCATGCAGATGTATACTATAGTATTTCGCATGCTGCCATTGATCCATGAGGAAAGTTTCCGTTAGTATTATTATGTCAAATCCTTCCAGACAGTCTGTTGGTGCCATACTCGTTGCATTTTTTAAACCTTCTATATTCCATAGCATTATCTTGATACTTTTTCGTCTTTCCTTCTCTCTGTACTTCGTGTTCTTGTTCTCTGACTGGCTCGTGCCTGTCTTATTCGAGCGATACCCCTGGGTCCCGCCGAAAGAACCGAAAGCGACTGATCGTTATTCCTGCTGGCCAGACATTTGTATCATTTACTATTTCTAGGTACCTTAGAGGTATTCCTACCTTGAAAAATTTCGTGTTATATCTCGATAACATTTCCTCGCAAATAACGTTTCCTGCGATTTCCTTCCTGGCAAATTTAACAGCCTGGAGGCAATATGCACGCAATTTCAAAAATATAATTGGAATGTATCATTGGAATTGCTCTAGAATACAGAAGGTTCACAAATATATTCTAACCTTTCCACTCGAAAGGTTACGACTAGTGATACGTGGGCTGGTAACCACGGTATCACAGCTGAGCATTGCATTGGTTCTATGTCTTCTTCCAGTATGTATGTCAGTTAATTATAATTCTGTAGCATTCTTAGCAGCCACCCCTTAGGTCCGGGTTCGATTCTGGTCTGAGGAATAGATCGGGGTGCAATCAGTTTTGTGAGGCAAATCTGAGTATAGATGAGTTCAATTTCCATCCCATCCATCCTAGTAGTGCTTTTCCGCGGTTTCCCAATTCTACTCCCGTCAAAACTGCCGGAATTTCTTTTCTTTTTTCCTTTTACTTGTTTCCGTTTTTACTATTTGTTTCCAGGGTTTGGTTCCTTTTTTTTTGTACATGAAGACGTCACACACACCCAGTCCCCGAGCCAGAGGAATTGAGCACAGGAGATTAAATTCCCCATGGCCTCGCCGGGAATCAAACCCCGGACCCTTCGGGCCAAAGCCTAGCACGCTAAACTATTAGCCAAAGAGCCGGACAGGAATGGCTCCTAACTTACAGTAAGGCCACGGCTGAGTTGGATTAGGCCTATAATTTTATTACATTTTTCATTATCACTCAAGTTATCATGAGGGGCAGATGACCTAGGTGTTCACCCCTTAAACAACGATCACCACCACCACCACCAGCACAAGAATTATGACTATAACTTATACTAAACAAATTTCTATCATTCGAAAGAATGTTCACTTTCTTTTGCCCCTAATGGCTATGTGACAGGAGGTTGATGACTACCTCATAGGATAGCACCTTGCAAGATTGGCTGTCGGCCCCGGATGTCCGGGTTCGATTCCCGGCTCTGCCAAGAAATTTAATTCTGGTCTGAGGGCTGGAACGGTGTACACTCAGCCTCGTGAGGAAAAACTAAGAAAAGGGGTGTTTGATTCCTACCTCAGCCATCTTGGAAATTATTTTCCATGATTTCCACTCTTCTACTCCAGGCAAATGCCGGGATGGTTCCTAACTTAAGGCCAAGCCCGTCTTCTTCAAAATTCTCACTTGACTTACAAATACACACACTAATACAGCCATCACAATACGGCAGGTCATCAGGCAAATTCCACACACACTCAAGTAGACGGGGCTACATGACCACGATGTTGCAAAGACTCCAAATAAATCAACAACAACAATGTCACAATCTCTAGTCTCAGTTGTTTTCATTTAGGGGTTTGAACATCGTGCTTGCATAGAATGTGTCCGATAACGTGTGGTCTTTGTAGCAGTGTGTATGTGTTAGTAATATTCCAGGTCTTAAGTTAGGAACCATCCTTGCATTTGCCTTGTGTACAAGTAGGGAATTACTTCTAATATGACTGAGGTGGGAATCTAACACTCCTCTACTCAGTTCTGCCTCACGAAGTCGAGTGATCCAGCCCCCAGCCCTCAGACCAGAATTAATTTTCTAGGCAGAGGGGATGATTTTTGTTTTATGGGGCCTAACATTGAGGTCATTGGCCCCTAAAGGTTTGGGTGATAGTAAAATTGAACGATAATGACATGGAACCTTCAACCAACTATTGATCTAATTTACGTACTAGGAAAAGGAAGGACAAGAAATGAAGGGCTTGAGAATAAGAAGAGCCATGAAAGGCAGACAGAAAAGGGAAAGAGAAATTCCGCCCTACAGGCAAAAGAAAGGGGAGAAAAACCGGGCCCAGCTCAGGAATCCCTTAGGGTCGCCAACTCCCCTAATCATCAGCCGTGAGCTCTTGAGGGTGTAACACTATCCAGGGTGCACCATACATAAGTGGTGGGGCTACACACAAGAGTCTGATCTCTCGAAGAATGAGGGATCAGGAAAGATGAGACAAGGGCCAATTAAGACGGGAAAGGGAAATATTCCCTAGACCACGGATACCCTATTACCGTTGGAGTCGAAAGAGAAGTTGACCAAGGGAGGTCGACAGGACAGATTGCAGAAAGGAGCCTAGCACACGTAAGTGAGAGCTGGAGTCCCCTGGCCGCCAACCAACACGTCCAGTTATGAGCGCTCATGGTGGGTGGGGGGCAGAGCTGAGATGACAGTCAGGTTTGCTAGTTACTACACCACGAAGTGGATGGTGTAATTATTCGGGTCAGAGATTGGGGGAAGGTGACTCGGGATCTGAAATGACACACTCAGTATGACTGCTGACCGCACCGGGATTCGAACCACCTATCTCCGAACTGGCTCCCCCATCATGGTCGTGGTACGTGATTTAACGAGCACAGCTATGCTGTACTTGTAAAAATGTGAATCGCCAGTGACGGATACGATCGCTGGAAACATTAAGACAGTAATCCCGTGTGATCTGGCACGTTACTGGACAGCCTCTACTTTATCGTGGGCATCTTGAGTCATCTTATCAGTCACTAATGGATCGCTGACCTAGTGATTCGGAAGGTCTGAGCCCGACGACTGTGTGACAGGATGCATCCCACTCCAAGCATCGCTCTCTCGATTGAGGTCAGAACACGTCCAGTGTCGCTCTGTTCGCAAGTACTGATATCACGCCAGGAGATGGCAGTCGGGTTTGAACTGCAGAAGTTTAGATTTCAGTGAAATAATAGAAGACTTCAGCCAGGAAAAATGTCGCAAAGTAATATTTTAATCTATTATAGTTTACGTGATCTTCTCCAAGGGGAATTAGGTTTCTTTCATATTATTAAAATATGTACTATAGTGTATTCAAAATATAGTAACTAGGCCTATTCTTTATTTTATTGTTATTACCAAACTATTTTCCATTTGATTTGATATTTTTTAATTTCCTATTGTTGTGGGCCCCACCTTATCATATCGCTCAGGGCCCCGCAAGGTCTGGATCCGCCACTGCTGCCACACTCTTAAAAGTAAACACAAAGGCTTGTAGGAATATCGACAATAGGAAGGAAGGTAACAATACACACACACGTGAAGCCTGGTGACAAATTATCATGCAGGAAGTAGTAGCAACTGACTGCCAGCCGATATCATTAGGGTGGAATAGGCGGACTGCGCATGCGTATTGCAAGACCCCCCCCCCCAGCACCCCGTTGCAGCGTATTGAACTGTCATCTCCTGGAGCGATGACATTAGCTAGTACTCTTGGGGACTCACTTGAATGCTGGGTAGAGGGATGTAGCCGTCGAGAACATGGCACCTCGTTGTCTAGCTGAGGGTCAGTGGTATCTGTCTTCCCAAAACCATTGTGACATAACGTCATACTGAGTGCGTAACGGGCCGATACGTTCTGCCGCGTAGTAACCAGGTTGGGGGCAGAATACCTCACTGATACGCCCCTTAAAACTCCAATAACTAAGTAACAAGGTAGCCGTGGCAACGAATGAAAGGCCGAGTGCAGGGAAGCCCCTTCCCACCGTTCTCTGCCTCACCCCACACTCGTAAGCAAGTGAGCTCCAGTCAATAACAATGATCACATTTATTATCGTCCGTATCAATCGGTGAAGTAGAGGTTATTATTGTTGACTACTAGGACCGGGTTCGATGAACGTCTCGGCCAAGAAAATAAAACCTGGTTGAGGTAGACTTGAACGGTTTCCAAGTCGTGCCAATATCGAAGTTATTATTATTAGTTATTATTATTATTAGTCTATTATTATTATTATTATTATGCTTACCACGGTGGGTGAGTGGATAGCGTGACGGTCTACTAACCCCAAGATTGCAGGTTCGCTCCTGGCCGTGGTAAGTGATTTTTGAAAGGCGGCAAAAATACGACACGCATGTCATACGATGTTGGCATGTCAAAGAACCCATTTGAATTCAGTAGGCCGTGTTCATAATGGCATAATTAATCTCGGGAGTTTCCACCAACACAAAGTTCCTCATTTCTCTACTAGAAAGCGCTATAGTGTTCAAGGAGCTTAGATATCTAACCTCCTTGACTTTCATAGTGATTCAAGGAACAACGAAATTCGACAAGCAAGCTATCCTCTGGGTGTCAAATTACAAAGCTTGCACCCCGTACCCGAGGCCATACGATATTATTATTATTATTATTATTATTATAAATAATATTTGCAAGTGGGGGTAATTCTCCGGTGGCAAATTGTACAAATACAGAAAATCACCAACAATAACATCCAACACAATATATACTATTCGCAATTTAGGAACTATAATAATTACATCGTAGTATTTACACAACATTTCAATCTTCTCTATCACATCAATATGTTTGGGGAAAGGCTCTAAGACTGAGGCAGGTAATGAGTTCCAATTATCAATACCACGGTTAATGAAATAATATTTCCTATAATTTGTACGCTGTGGTCGGAACTTGACTTTATGTGGATGATCTGCCCTGCTCAGGTAGGTGGGATTTCCTAGAGGTTTGCTTAGTTCTCCCCACGCTGGCCGATTAGTGTAAGTGTTAACCATAGCGTGTAGTCTGGATTTCGTCCATCTTCCAGAGATTCCCACCCTAGTTTTTCTATAATTTGAGTTACACTACTTCTAGGATTAAAATCGTTGAGCACCAGGTCAGTGGGGTTCACGAGTGGACTTCTTTTAAATCATTATGATAGTTGACCTAGATGGCCTAGATAGGATGAGGACCTTGAAGGAGTATTTGGTTGTACGTGTGAGAGTAGGTAGACTAGTATCAGATTCACCTTGAAGCCCCATGATTGCCAAGTGCTCCTCATTAGAGAGATTTGATTAGAATCAGTCATTATCAAGGACGATACTGCAACCTTTGAACAAGTGCGGGGGAGTTCTAATCTAGAACACACATAAAATTAATCACGTGACAGTGTTTGTCAACACGTCCTCAGGCTTGCTCTCAAGGGGATCTATTGTTGATGTCGTCACTTGGCTGAGGGTTTTACGACATCATGGTCATAAATCCCATGCACTTGGCTGTTTTGAATGTGTTAATACTGTAATGATATCTGTACTTGGGTGCGTATTTGTGTTTGGTTGTGGAGGTATTAAATTAGGCATTACTGTATCATGCTACATGAATTAAAAGTGGGAACCACGGAAAAGCACTTCTAGAATGGTTGGGGCGGGAATGAAACCACCTCCTCTCAGCTTTACCACACAAGGCATTGTTTACACCGTTCCAGCCTTCAGACCAGAATTAGATTGATTGGCAGTAAAGAGTTGATCACGGGATCTCAGGAATGGCAGCCAATAATAGACAACTAACCACTACACCAAAAGGAATTAACATGATTTCTTTTAAACCACTCTCTCCGGGAGAGAAAGCCAACTTCCTGTGTAGCATAAGTTATTCCAATCCATCCTAGCTGAATGAACATGCTGTGTCGCTTAGCTGATAAAATTCGTCGTCGTTGTTATTGTTGTAGATTGTATAGGGGCTTGGCGACATCATGGTCATGTAATCCCGTGCACTTGGGTGGGTGTAGAAGCTGTCTGATAACCAGTGACTCTGTGATGTCTGTACTAGTGTGTATATGTATTCAATTTGGGTGGGAGGCGGCCGTAGCCTGAAGTTAAGTACCATCCCGGAATTTGCCTGGAGTAGTGGTGGGAAACCACGGAAAACCACTTCCAGGTTGGCTGAGATAGGAATCGAACCGGCCTGTTCTCACTTTTGCCTCACGAGGCTGAGTGTAACTTACCCTGTTCCTCCTCTAACATTAATTTGAGGGTTTCACTGAAAGGTTCCAGAGACCACGATCGCTCCCCGAGGCCTTGAGTATGAGTGGTGCTGATATTGTGGAATGTTACATTTCGAATGATGAAAGAAGTGCAACAAATAATTTAACAGACACATTTTTATCAACAGTAAGCTAAGGGTTACTAAAATAAAATTGTCTGAGGCAAATATGCATTTCTTTCCCAAATTGGCCGTATACATAAGCATTTCGCATCGTTACAGAAAATCAGGAATTATAATGGCGACTATAGATTTACACAAATTTATAATTTTCCTGAAAATATTTTTAAACATAAATATGTTTCAGATTAGTTTTTAATCTACTTATCAGCATTATATCTGTCAGCCATAGTAGAACAACTGAATTATTTCAAGCATTAATAATAGATAATTAAACATAGCGTATAATTAAAAATTCAATTTAAAACAAGATGTTCAGTAAAGAACATATAGCCTACTTTCTCCTAAATGCATGGGTATTGTTATAACTCTTTGTCCTTTTCAAGGAGTATAACTGAATGTTGGTTGTAGTAGCTTGCTGAAATACAACGTGCTATAGGGATATTAAACATGAATATGAGGTGCCCTTTGCTATTGCTACCTCTGCAAAAAAATTCATTCAATTCGGTTTCACCGTGTTTGAATTGATATGGGGAATGGATTTGCACACATACATGGCCGCTATTTGCAAACTATTGGGCTGATGACCTTGTAGACAGTCATGAGATGCTTTCCACAAAAAGGCATGTTGTTGCAAAATCTGGTTGAGATCAAATTATTAGGATGGTCGTAATTTGATTTAAGCTTTTAACATTTGGGTGGCCGGCATTCCGCTTCCGTCATGATGGCGGCGATATAAAACATGACACTGAGGTGCCCTTTGCTAGTGCTACCTCTGTACCAAATTTCGTTCAATTCGGTTTCACCGTGTTTGAATTGATAGGGGGAATCGATTTGCACACATACTTGGCCACCATCTGCAAACTATTGGGCTGATGATCTTGCAGATTGGTCAGAATATGCTTCCCACATAAAGATATGTTGTTGCAAAATTTGGTAGACACTAGATTATTAGGTTGGTCGTAATTACATTTTAGCTTTTAACATTTGGATGGCCACGATTCCGTTTCGTCAAGATGGCGGTGATATAAAACATGACACTGAGGTGGCCTTTTCTAGTGCTACCTCTGTACCAAATTTCGTTCCATTCGGTTTCACCGTGTTCGAATTAATAGGGGGAATCGATTTTCACACAAAGATGGCCGCCATCCGCAAAATATTAGGCTGATGACCTATTGGTTTGGTCAAAGGATGCTCCCCCCATAAAGGTATGTTGTTGCAAAATTTGGTAGAGATCGGATGATTAGGTTAAACGTAATTTGATTTAAGCTTTGAACATTTGTGTGGCCGCCATTACGTTTCCGTCAAGATGGCGGCGATATAAAACATGACACTGAGGTGCCCTCTGTTAGTGCTACCTCTGTACCAAATTTCGCTCCATTAGGTTTCACCGTGTTCGAATTAATAGGGGGAATCAATTTTGACATAAAGATGGCCGCCATCCGCAAACCATTAAGCTAATGACCTATTAGATTGGCCAAAGGATGCTCCCTCCATAAAGGTATGTTGTTGCAAAATTTGGTAGAGATCGGATTATTATGTTAGTCGTAATTTGATTTAAGCTTTGAACATTTGTGTGGCCGCCATTACGTTCCTGTCAAGATGGCGGCGATATAAAACATGACAGTGAGGTGCCGTTTGCTAGTACTACCTCTGTACCAAATTTCGTTCTATTCGGTTTCACCGTGTTCGAATTAATAGGGGGAATCGATTTTCACACAAAGATGGCCGCTATCCGCAAACTATTAGGCTGATGACCTATTAGTTTGGTCAAAGGATGCTCCTCCCATAAAGGTATGTTGTTGCAAAATTTGGTAGAGATCGGATGATTAGGTTAGTCGTAATTTGATTTAAGCTTTGAACATTTGTGTGGCCGCCATTACGTTTCCGTCAAGATGGCGGCGATATAAAACATGACACTGAGGTGCCCTTTGCTAGTGCTACCTTTGTACCAAATTTCGTTCAATTCGCGTTCACCGTGTTCGAATTGATAGGGGGGGGGGGGGGGGTGGCAGAAATTCAAAGTACACACACACACACACACACAGAGACTCACACACACGCAGACAGACACACTTTTTTCGCCCTGTGTTGATCTCATAAGTCTACTTTCATTTTTTGCAAAAATCGAAAGTAGGCTAATATTTTACTAATTATACTCTAAGAGCTCCAATCTTACTAGAGGTATACACAGCAGATGAATAAAATAGTTTTAACTGTCATAAAACTCGGGGCTATGTGGGGAAACAGATATTAAACCGGAAACGGGTGACAAACTCACTGAAGTATTAAAACAAGTCTGAAAATCCTGTAACATTTGAGGCCATAGCATAAAGAAATATTGTATAGGCTTAATCCAAGAAATTACTCAACTGAGCAGACTATAATAGTACGAATATAATATTTCAGCCAAGAGGCCTTGAAATTCCATACCTAAGTTCTGATATATCACATGCCTTATTGCTGTCATTAAACGTCTTAGTTCTCTTCTGGCATTTAACAAAGTAGGCTATAATAAAGGTATTTTTTAATATAACATTAGCTTTCATGGCCGAGTAATAAAAATCCAGCAATTCTTATAGCTTTTCGCCGTATATTTTGCGGGGTATCCACCTGGTGTACCCTGACCGGACCGCCGCTGGCGTAATGGACCAAGTATTACGTCTCATATAAATGTGAAGTGCTCCCGCCTCAAAATAATGACTCATTTTTCTTAAACGAGTAACAATGCTTAACGATGGTTCTATCTAGACAATAAGTCTGAATCGGTACGACCAGTTCACACTTCAGATTAAAGAGTTAAGTGTCAATTGTGAAAGAACAATAGCTAATCAAACTCTGATTGAGACCGTTCTATACTTTGCTCACAGTCTATGATATCACCAAGCCCAAATGTGACGTTCGAATTATTCCCTAAGTAGGCTACGTATTTTCACAGAAATAACGTAACGCAGCTCAATAATTAGTATTCTATCGATGTTGCGCTCTGATTGAAGTACACATTAAAAAAATGGAGAAATGTAAGGTTATTGTTCAGGGTTTAATTTTTAGGTAAATAAATATTTTTTATGTAAATACATATTTTAAACATCTTTTCTATAATTACATAAATTTCTGCTTTTCACTTATTAGCGCATAAAAAGACGTAATATTTACATTTCAGTTCATTGCATTTCTGTTCTGTTACTTCAACGGGAAATAACCTCTAATCTTCATACAGAGCGTATGTCAGCTTGCAACTGTGTTATTCTTAACTTGTCGCCCCGTGCCACTCACTGTGGAAGCCGGGGATCTCCTTGTCCATAGACATATTGCACCACGTGCTAGACCTCCCCCCAGTTACCTGGAACCAGTGTCACTCAAATGCAGTATATTTCTGACACTGTGAAGTGTAAGGTTGTTCTACGATGCCTAAAGTAAAAGCAACTACAAGTTATCGTCTGCAGCATTATGCTGCAGAATTTAATTATAATTTTACTTCTGATTGGAGCGTTCCGTTCTGCCAACCCTGCGGTAAAGCAATCAAGGCTGAACAGCGATCTCAAGTAACACAACACCTCGAGGCCAAGAAACACATTGCCACAGTTTCGCGCCTTCAGAAGAAGTGTTTCGCGATAATCGTCGGTCATTTGTGATGGACAACCAGAAGATGTATCTCGGTGTGTATTATAATTCTTCAGGAGTCAGTGAGACATAGCATAAATTGAATTTGTGAGTACTGCATATTGTTTATATTCACATTAATAAAGTAAATTATAATTAAATATTTCTTCTTTTTTGTCACATATTTCAGGTATTTTCAATACATAACAAGAAGTTCCGTGACGAACTAAAGAGTCTACTTTTCATGCCAATGATTATTCTACAGTATATGAACCTACCTAGAATAATGACGAAATTAAGTTGCTAATATCGACATTTCTAATTAGTTCGAAATACTGTATACCTGGCATAATGTAGCCTAATAGGGCACCACAGTTGGCAGCCTTGATGACTGAATATATTCTTAGTTCCATCTCTTAAGGTACAGAATACAAAATTTGGTTGAAGTCCAATGAATAGCATGGACGTTACATGCAGTTAAACATTGGATCTAACAGCGCGCGTAAAATCATGTTGGCAACAATGTCATGCATGTATTGGTCAGAAATAATCTGAAATAATATGATCTATTGTTGTACCAATTTTGAATGAAATCCATTAGTTAGTATAGAAGTTACATGCATTTTAAAATTGGACCTATCAGCAGGCTTAGAATCATGTTGGCAGCACTGACGTAGGCCTATATTAGTTACTCCAAATTAATCTAGAATGCCAGGTACTATACGTGTGCAAAGTTTAGAGCTATTGGCTTGCATACTTTCTGATGCAGTGATATTAGGGTAACAAAAATAGGGACAGTACATATTAACAGTTGGCAGCCCTGGTTGCTCTTACGAATACGCATAGTCATATCTGTTATGGTACACATAGCACATACGAAATTTGGTTCAAATCCAAATGATAGTATGGAAGTTGCATGTATTTAAAGTTGGACCTGTCAGCAGGCTTAGAATCATGTTGGTAGCACTGACGTATATAAGTTACTCCAAATTAATATAGAATGTCATGTACTATACGTGTGCATAGTTTAAAGCTGTCGGCTTGCATACTTTCTGATATATTGGTATTTGGATAAAATAAATTAGGAGCATTTATTAACAGTTGGCACCCCTGGTGGGTCGTAAGAATACGCTCAGTCATATCTGTTTACGTACACATACAACATACGAAATTTGGTTGAATTCCCATTGATAGTGTAGAAGTTATATGCATTTAAAAATTGGACCTATCAGCACAATCATTTTGGCAACACTGCCATGTATGGACTCCTGGAAATTAAACTGCAATATTATTATCTATACGTGTGCCAATTTTGAAATAGCTCCTATTCATACCTTCCAGGATATACATCATGGAGCTCAAATTTCAATTGCGATTTTTTAGCAGTTGGTAGCACTGACATCATTTTCAAATATGGTCGTGTGATATTCAGGTATAGATCTTTAATCCTACCAAATTTTGTTTCGATTGCTCCAGCCGTTTAGGAGTTGATAGGGGGGGACACACACACAGCCAGACAGACAGAAGGACAGACAGACAGACAGACAGACAGACAGACACACATTTGCCCGATCTCATAAGTCTACTTTTTCCTCATTTTTGCAAAATGTGAAAAGTAGGCTAAAAAATAAATATTTTCTTGATTTTTAGCACCTAGAAATCCGAGCCCTACTCATAACACAGGGTCACTATGTGTGTGCGCGGCCGCGATCTGCGCTAGTCACAGCCGGCTTAGCTCGCCGTGTTTACTGGCGCGCACACACATAGTGACCCTGTAGGTCTGTTCAAATCTTTCGAATATTCAACAATTCAAAATTCGAATACATTATTCGCATATTTGAACAGTGCGGATGTCTAAAGTCTTCGGTTGTTCGAATCATTGTTACATTTGATGTACTGTGCAACCCCTGTAATCCATCATCGTTGGAACTGAGGGTGTGATCGGAACGCTAAAGAGGTCGGATTATCAGAAAGTACAGAACAATACGGATTTACATTAAAATAAACAATCTCTGAACTCAAGATATCAGGGTTTCTTCCCTCTTTCTTGGTAGAACAGCATCCACAATGCGTTGTCATGCAGTCCACGTTTAGGCTTTTTCAATGTTTTGTGATTCTTAAGAGCGTTTTCACCATTTATCGTCACTATACATGATTCAATGTATTTCCTATTTTCTTCTCTAATATTTTACTATCGTAACGCTTATGAGTTCCTTGGCAATTTTTTGGAGTTATTCTCCTCTGTCCAGTCTTCGTAGCATTGCTAATATTTCATTTAATGAAAGAGTAACGTGTTTGCGTTTCACTCCTGACATGTTGAAAAAACATACACAACTGTAATAGTACATTATGCAACGAGCCTTTAATGGCTATAATTAAGACACGAGTATGTTTATAAAACGAGCGTATGCGAGTTTTATAATTTCCATACGAGTGTCTTAATTACCATTATAGGCGAGTTGCATACGACTGTTTATGTTCGACGATAATTATTATAACTATTTTATATTCGAACATAAATATTCATAAATATCTCTCGAGATTTCGTCAGTTTTATGTAATAAACAGACCGCATGAGACGCAGAGAATGCCTTGTATTTGACCATGGCCTCCTCGATTGCCCTACTATGACACTAGGCCAGGCAGTGAAATTTAAATTAGAAGGCCGTGGAACTAAGCGCATCTAATTAGCTAATTGTTCAAACAACTGTTTCTTGACCTGTGATAAGTGGGAGAAACTGTTTCATATTGAAAAATAGTGTTATAATGGGTCTCATTATAGTACAGTTTTCTGACATATAATAGTCAGGGTCAAACATAATAGTAACCTACATTATGCAACGAGCCTATAATGGCTATAATTAAGACACGATTTTTTTTTATAAAACGAGCGTATGCGAGTTTTATAATTTCCATACGAGTGTCTTAATTACCATTATAGGCGAGTTGCATACGACTGTTTATGTTCGACGATAATTATAACTTTATTATATGTTTTAACATAAATATTCATAAATATCTGTTCAGTCACGAGAATGTTGTGATCGGGTGCTGCGGTGGGTAGTATATCTCTGTTCTCCAAGCTCTCTGGACAACCGACGCATGCGCTCTGTGTGGTTCAATGCCATATGTTCAGATTGTGCTCCAGTATTCAGTAAAACTGTCACCGAAGTCGTTTCAAAACCACGTGCTGTGTAGAAATTGATTTGGGGGATATTAAGGTACAGTGCCATTTCTTGTCTCTTATTCACCAGTTTATTTACGCGAACATATGGACGGTGCAATTTCGGTAATTTATATAGACATGTTGGAGTTTGAGCGCATGCGCGAAGGTATCCTTATCTAATTGGTCACACATCTGTTTCTTGAGCTCTGATTGGTGGGAGAAACTGTTTCATGATGAAAAATAGTGTTATAATGAGCCTCATTATGATACAGTTTTCTGACACATAATAGTTAGGGTCGAACATAAACAAATGTACAGTACTGTAACGAACGCAGAAAAACAATGTCCTAAAACCAACGAACAGTAAGCACTAAAAACTTCACAGTGGTGTATATAGGCTACTGTACAAAACACGGACGACAGAAACGATACGAGAGATGACGGAGCACTAAAACGGACAAGCGATAACAACAAGTACCTGCTAACAACAATGGCGCGGCCGCTACGAGTCGGGGCAAGTTCGGCTCGAGCACGGTCGGTTCAACCGGAGCGGCGGACCAGCCGAGGGCGAAAAAGAGAGGTTCTACTGAACTTGAGTGTTAAAATGAATCGAGTAGTTAATATATTTGAAAATGTTATGCCTCACAATAAAATTAATAGTCTACCTTAAAACATGTATATTTACAATGAAATAATGAAAGAATGCAACACGGTAACCATGGTAACAGAATCTCACAGGTCCATCTATTTCTGTAAGACGCAATGCAATTCCAATTATTACATTACTGTGAAAGTTTCCAGACGGTAATAAGGTTATCACTGAACCAAATTAAGCTGTAAAATTCATCAATACATACAGTATAATTGGGGCAAGGGGCACTCTAGAATAAATTCACGCAAATTTTCACGTGTGAGTGTGGTACGAAAGGTCTTTTTCACCCGACTATAAAGGTTCTCCGAAAACCACATTTAAAGGCCCCTAAATTAACAGTGTCTGTGATATTCCCAGAAAACTAACTTCGCTCTGATATACCTATGAAGGAATGACAAACCCCTAGCCACTGCACCAGTAGCTGAATTGATAAAGTCTGATTATTCATACCAAGGATAAATCAGTCATAGCATTCATGATTGAGATTTTGCTAAGTGTACTCTTTACAACTAGAATATTCGCGGGCGAAGCCGCAAATGGTAATGCTAGTAAATAATAATAACATAGACCACCTCGTAGTGTAGCAGCTAGCGTTCTTGGCTTTTGTCCAGGAGGTCCAGGTTCGGGTCCTGGCTCTGCTGAGAAATTTTAATTCTGGTGTGAGGGCTGGAAAGAGGCATAAGCCTCGTGAGACAAAACTGAGAAAAGAAGGGTTCGATTCTCATCCCAGCCATCCTGGAAGTGGTTTTCCGTGTTTTCCTCCCACTTAAGCCACGAACGCTTCATAATAACACAGGTTATCACAGAAATACCACACACGAGCGCGAAGTTAACGGCCAAATTAAACTAGAGTTTTTCTTCCTTTTTCTCTTCTTTTCCGTCTTGTTAATGCCTTTCATGACTCGATCCTTGTAACTTATCTTTTTGTACGTCTTTGTTCCTCGTTCATCTCTTCTTCTAGTGCTTGCCACTGAGGGTGAGTGGTTGACGTGTCGGACTACCAACCCCCAAGCTTGCAGGTTCGCTCCTGGCCGTGGTAAGTGATTTTTGAAAGGCGAAAAAAATCACGATATGCAGGTCATACGTTGTTGGCGTGTTAAAGAACCCATTTGAATTCAGTAGGCCGTGTACATAATGGCAAAATTAATCTCGGAATTTTGAGCCAACCCAAAGTTCCTCCATTCTCTACTAGAAAGCGCTATGTTGTCAAGGAGCTTAGATATCTAACCTCCTTGACTTTCAAAGTGTTCCGAGAAACGACGAAATTCGACATGCAAGCTGCCGTCTGGGTGTCAAATAACAAAGCTTGCACTCGGCACCCGAGGCCATACGATATTATTATTATTATTTATTTATTTATTTACATTATTTAGACCCAAAGGATCACATTAAGCAAATTATGTTCTGGTGCTGTTCTTCTTGTTCTTCCAGAACTCCTTCATCATCTCACTGTGTCGGACTCGACGTTCCTCCGTCCATCCTTTCCCTGGTCTCCTTGGTCGATCTTCATGTGTGACTTCCCAACTGTGGATCGTATGTCGGAATGTCATTCGATCGTCTGTGTCTATTGGTATGATGTTGGCACTTTCGAGATCAATTTGGACTTGGGTAACCCAGACTGTTGTCACTTTAAGTTTTCGTAAGTGAGTCAATATTCTCTTTGTTAGCCGGTCGTCATTCAGTCTCATAATGTGGCCGTAGAATCTCAGTCGTCGCTTGCGGAAATCTGACTCGATGTTAGAGAATCTCTCTGTGATTGTGGATATTATTATTATTATTATTATTATTATTATTATTATTACTTCTTCTAGTATGCAAGTTATTTTAAGTTAGTAATAATAGGAGAATTATAGTATTCGCTCTCTTAATTAACGTCATCGTTAAGGACCGATGACCTAGGCCTCCAAAAGCAACAACATCTCACGTCGTCAGGTGATTTGGGAAAATCCACGTACGTCAAGAGGTGGACATTGTCCGACATTGGGAGCACAAGACAAGTTGTCCATTGTGTGTGGGGAATTGAACGTCCGCTAATTTTCGCTCATTAGCGATGGACACCATGATGAATCAAGGTCGTCATTGTTGTTTTTGAATCTTCGTGGGACTTGGACATCGTGGTCATTTAGCTAGGATTTTTATCTGATAACTTGTGTTATTAAGATGGCTGTATTAGTGTGTGTATTTGTAATTCAGGTGAGCATTGGGCAGGAAGAAGTCTGAAGGTAGGAACCATCCCGGCATTTGCCTGGAGTTGATAATGATAATCTACCGAAATTCACTGCAAGGATGGCCAACTTTGGAGTTTGAACTCAATTGTCAACCGAATCATTGCCCTAGATAGTGTAGCTACCGCTGTGGGTACAACACTAAAGACTCTATTCCAGAACATTTACTTCATGGCACTAGGCCATTTTTCTTAGTGACAGGTTCAACACATAATCTTTTATATTTTTATTTTATTTTAGGAATTAATATGGGTATCATCTGTAATATTGATGACAAGTGCACTAGAAAGTTGAGGATTATTATCTCAATATTCCGTATATTAAAATTAAGTCATCAAACCACACTACGAATTTACGTAAGAAAATGGTATAAGGTAAATCAACTACCTCTACCAATATTGTTTTACACAAACTGATGATTTAAGTAAGTTACTCGCGTAGCACAGTAAACACAGTAAGACTGATATATTTGTATTTACAACCTACTCAAACATATATTGTTGTTGATGATGATTCAGTAGATTTACTGGCACTGGGCAGTCAGCATGGCTTGAACATGTAACACATCCGAGAACTTAATTCGAATACATGTCTCTATTTCAAATCCTCGTTTCAACGAAAACTTACAATCACCACGTAGGGCACGCTAGGGTGGCAACCATGGATCCCCAGGAAGAGTTCGTTATTGCTTCTATTTACCTACGATGGGCTCCTCTCTATCACGCTCCCATGCAAAAATGTCGCGTATTTTGATACTATCAGTACTGCATTGTGCGTACTGATAATAATTCTTGCATATATTAGCTCCTCCTCCCGGGATAAACCAATTACTATATTGTTATCTTTTAACACGTTTCATCTTATCATTGCTACCAGCTGTAATCTAAACATTCTCCAGATGTAATTAGGTGGCGGTCTGTGTATTATATCGCACTGTTCCATGGAATACAGCAAATGTTGCAAAAGGCAGTTAAAAGAATGATTCAGTGATTAAATCAAGCTGAGAAAATTCGAGATTATAATTTCAAGTACGGTACGGTAAGTAATATATATAATATAATTAAGACACAGAATGTGATACACACCTAACTGTGTAACATTTTTAATAAGAGTGTTTTACGCGGTGTTAACAATTGTGGTTCAATTTAAACAAACATGATAAGAATATATAAATACACTGTGGTGTGACCTTACCTGTGATAGTATAATATAATAAGTTGTTGAGCGCCAGATCCCTATTTAAGACAGTGAATCGAAATTTAAGAATTAACCTCGGCTATCAGCAGTAGAGTCGAGACCACTTACCCGGGCCGTAGTGTAACTTAGTTGACTAACCATTCAGTATTTATTTATAAGGAGTAGTTAATTTGCCTATAGTATTTACTAACCATTATGAAAGAAATAGGCATTACGTTAAAGAAAATGAATTTATTGACTCAAAAACAAAATACTAATAGTTACAAAAAAGAATTTAATTTACCAACTGCGGTTTAATTATTTAAAAGAAAATGAACAATTAAATTACTTGAATAAAAAATCTTGACTCTAAATTGCAAATAGAGACGGAAGTAATAATTGTTTACGCTCACCAACTTGCAGCTTTGTCATATTGAACGTTATAACAGATAACCTTAATGTTCCTTCTCATATTCAAAAAAAATGTTGTAGTATGTCATAAGATACAGCATACTACGTTCCATTGTGTTGCCATCTCTAGATTTATTGTAGTATTCAACTATAAGCCATTGTCAGCTTATATATATATCTTGTCAACATTGTTGTTATTATGTCGAGACATGATGTATGCTAAAGCTATGAATGATATTTCAGGTAGCAGTCGGTCGACCTCTGTCGCTGCTCTGTCACTAATGAGTTGTCGTTCACTAATCAGGTTGTAGACGCGGGTTACAGCTTATATCTTCCTTGTCACGTGGTGTCACAGCTTCCCTCTCTCTTTAGCCTTCTCCATTCTTGACTCCTAACTTGCAGCTTTGACGCGTATATGGGCTACAGTAGTGACGTATTGGTTACACCATAGTTGAAATATAATGTTCCATTCCTTCAAGAATGAACTCGATGGTCGAACTCGTGATGGTTACTCATATTGGGTTTCTTAGCATCCCGAGACAATGACTCTTAGCCGTGGTGAAACGATACTGCGTCATTCTGGGGTTTTTAAGATCCCGGGACAATGGCTACCGGCCGTTGTGAAATTACTACTGCGTTGTTCTGTTTGTGACTCTTAGGGTTGGTCCATATCGCCAATCTTGTTGCAATATACAATACTTCGTCTCTTTACAAATAAATGTTAAAAAAATCTAATTGAATATAATAATAAAAACCGCTTACAATTATCTGATATAAAAATCATCTCATCGATGTACTAATTAATAAGAATAATAAATATGATAATAAATGAATGAATAACCCTTTATATCTAACAGGTATGGGATCGAATCGTTACAATCGCCCCTAAGATAAATAATTTAAATGACGTTTAACATTATTTCTCTTACCACATCCAACATACAAAAAAAAAACTATAAATATAAATATTATAACCCCCATAAAGACAACATACAATATACTCTTCATCAATACACAAAAATATACAAGAAATATATTCTTCACAAAAATTCACATTTTAACTTTCATACATCTCATTCTTCCAAATGTTCATAATGTTCATTTTTCTTTATATATATGCTGTAAAAAAATATACATATAATGCCCTTTACTTTTAATTTTGACATATATGTCAACGCTTCACTCGTTTATAATGGTGGTGATTGTATGCTTGACATACAATTTTGGTTTCTTATCTAGGGAACGTAGTTTTCGTCAGTCTGGTGTAGAATTACATTGTTGTATTTCCAGCTGATTAACACATTAAAACTATCATAGCACACGATATGCAAACAACACAATATTCCTTTCGTCTCTATAAAGTTATTACTCAAATGCAGTAAAATTTCAATAATTGAAGAAAAAAAATAACTTAGCAAGATACCTAAGGCAATTCCAATTTCAGTGCATATGTCATACATGTAAATATTTCCCCAAATACATAATGACATCGAAATACTTTAAAGCATTTATTAAACAGTTCACTTAAATATCCAAGTTACTACTCACCTGCCTTCGTGGCTTAATTCTTTCTTAGGCCACGGCCGCCTCCTTTTAGATTAATACTTCCTAAGTCTCCACGACTTCTCAACTTCTCATAAAACCATAATTCCTCTTTACTACTTCTCGAAAACAATAACTTGAATTTTCAAAATCACAAATAACATAAAATCTGACTTCTTGTTCACTTTATTAAATTTAACTTAGCGTCTAGATATCTTTACTGTATTGTCATTCTTACCTACTACACAAAATGATTAAGACTTGGACAAAATACTACTCAATACCTGAATTACGTATATCACTAAACTATTTCATAAAAACACATGACAAACTCCTCGGAATAAATATTTCGTTCCGCAAAATATTAATGCTCTTATACTTTAAATTTAGTCTATACATGATTTGACTTCTGGCTGAATACCTATAAAAAAAACTTAGTTATCTCTCAAAACTTATTATGACATTTCTCGTCAACACTTCCTTACTTGCTTCGATCGCCTGGACTATAGCTCATACTTGCTATACCAGAATCTATCAGAACTCTCAACAACTCATCGTGACATCACACGTCACATACAAAAAAAACTCCCCTATTCGTGGTATAATCCCACATCTTCGTACTGTTACAGGTCACCTCTTACTGACCAATAACATCCCAAATTTCAGCTAAAAAATCTTACATGCTTCGACTAATTCCTTGGAATAATAACATCACACTTTGTTTTCCTAACTATTGTCTTCCTAAAATAATGACAGTGTTCCAGTTGACAGTCAATAACACCGACACTCCTAACTGGCAAATATTCTCCCATAATCACTTCATAAAGCAAGTTCTGAGTTCTAACACAGTTCAGATACTTTCTTCTCTATCAAATTAAATGCGTAAATTACACCTGTCTTTAATTGAAACTTCATTATTACCCCTTAGGTATACTTACCTTACAAACTGACTCTTGTCTTCAAAATATTAAACTTCTCTTTACTAACTCCGTATGACATAAATAAAACTTTAATTTCTCCTCTGACTAAAGAAAATGATTTATATTTAAAATCCTCCTAAACGTCGAATTATAACAAATTCCTTTCACTTCTAGAAAATATTATGCCAACCATCTAATTATTACTATTATCTTTACTTTAACCTGTGTGTAGGACAACAATCTACCACATCATTAATTCGTTAGTAATCATCAGTAACTTTTTACTACAAAGTGGTTTAGCTCGATAACAAGCCTTGTAATATCTTTAAAATGTGCGTAACTGTAACTAAAACTTGGACAATCTTACCTTTGTAATCTCTTATTACCTTGTGTGCATACATCCATATATACTTTAAAAAAACTCCCAACATTAACTTCACGTAGTCCCGTAGACACCATAAAAAACTCATTGCTCAACGGAATATACCTCGCTGACCTACTTCATCTTACCAAAAACTTCCTCCAACTTACTTCATTTGGCATCTTACCAAAACTTCCTCAAAAATAAACTTCATTTAGCATCTTACCAAAAACTTAAAACCACATTGCTCAACGGCATTACCTTCGTTGGCTTACTTCTTCAAACTCACGTCCATTTACGTGAAAATACACACATACACACACACATATCTGTCACCAAGTAAGTTACCAGATGTCCTAATTAGTTACTACTTCCTTATTTCAACCCGATGTTGGTTAATTCATACAACGCATTAGCATTAACAATTCTAAACCACTTATAAATTTCTCAAAATATATCCTCTGATAATCTCGCTGTCCTCAAAATGAAACTTCATTATTAAATCAATACTTACTTCAACTAATTAATTTTATTACCACTGAATCATCTTATCTTCACTCACTTTTGAATTAAATCTTCATTACCATTATATTCATAATTATGGTTGCCATAATAATTATTTCTTTCTTTCGATTACTTATCTTTGTAATAACCTTCCTACTTTTTAAATTTAATTCTCACTTCATCCAACTTACCTGCAGTTTAAGGACCCACATTCAACTTACCTGAATCGCTAAATAGCATCACAACCTCTATCTTCCAAATTAAATGATTTTAGTCAATCTAAATCAATAAGCGTAGGCACTACGCGCCCCTTACCATCCTAACTTCACGACTGAATTAAAATTACTCACAGCAGGTTTCTTATCTACCTGTGTTAAATCATATAAAACTTCACTACTTAATCTTTAAGTCATACGGAACAGTAACTATCGTTAATATAAATTTGCATCACTACTTTCTCTGGCATATCACAGTTCTTACCATCTACTATTCTGATATTGGCTCCTGCCATTATAATCCTGCTGATTATTATCATAATAATTATTTTCAGGATTATTCTGTAATATGGGCATATCGTATGAATCTTCGAGTGCATCGAATCTGCTTAACAATCCCTCTAATTCCTGTATTGTAGTGATCATTTGCATAGAAGCAGCCACGTTTACCTTGGGTGGGAAATGCCTGAGGAGAAGCCTTATCACATCCCCATCTTGATTCATCCCGTCAAGATGTTTACATATGAGTACATACTCTAGAAAGTAATCAGTCATATTACTCCCTTCCCCAGATTGATACCTGCCAGAATTAATAATCTGTCTCATTTGTGATTGGATATCCTCATTCCAATATTTTTCAATAAATTTACTTTTGAAATCTTCAAAATTTATCAAGGTATGCTTGTATACTAAAAACCATCCCTTAGTATCTCCTATAAAAGCCTGGTCCAATAGCTCTACTACCATCTTCCATTCAATTTGACCATCTTTTAGCCTTTCTTTAAATCTATCCTCCACCTGATTTATGAACTGCATAGGACACCCCTGTTTATTTGAAAACTTAGGCAGTTCAGTCTCTCCCATACTACTTAAATATTTCATTCTATCCTGATTTCCTTCCTCCCTTATCTGCTTCATTAATCTCGCTTCCATTTCTGGAAAATTACTCTCTTTATCCATTAATTCATTTCTCAATACCTTTATCTTATCCCCAAAATCTTCTCTCATCTGCCTAGTTTCCGCTTCTATCAATTTGCTAAAACCTTTACCTAAAATTTCCTCTGACTCCGATCTACTTTCATCTAAAATCTCCTGAAAGGCCGTCTTTACTGATTCTACTTTCTTATTAACTTCTATCTCAACTTCCTTAATTTGACTTTCTACTGCTTCTAATTGTTTATCTATTTTTTCAACCATATCATTAGTCTTCTTCTCTACCACTTCATTAATTTCACCTCTGATCTCCTGTTTTAACCCCTGAATACTTTCCTGTAGCATATCATACTTCTTACTCAATCCTTCATTTACCTTAACCACACTGTCTAGCTTTTCACTATTTTCTTCCAGCTTTTGGTTGATCGTTTTACTATTTCTATGCAATTGTTCAAACTTCTCATTAAATTCCTTCCTACTTTCCTGATTTTGTCTACCCATCTCTTCTCTCATCTCCTGACTATTCGTATCAAGCTTCAAATTCAACTCCTGACAATTCTTTTCTAATTTCTCAAATTTAACATTGAACTCCTGACTATGCTTATTTAATTTTTCACTCATATCTTGATTTAGCCTACCCATCTCTTCTCTCATCTCCTTACTATTTTTATTCATACTCTCCTCAAATTTCGCACTTAAATCTCTACTCAATTCTATCCTACTTTCCAAATTGACTCTCTTATTCTCTTCCAAATTATTCTGCAACATCCTACTGATCATCGCCTGTAATGACTCTTCAAGAATATCTATTTATTTATTTATTTATTATTCCCAACGGCAAAGCCAATATATACATGAAAAATACAACACGAATGATAACATTAAATAATTAATACATCAAGCAAAGATAGATAAACTAATTAAGAACTGATTTAACAACAATAACAAGAAGAAGAAGAAAAGCTATTATAGGTAACGAAAAACAAGAACAAACTTAAAATAATAACAAATAAGGGTAACAATAATAACAGTAAATTAAAAACAGAGATAGCTAATAAAAAGAATTGAATTTAACAATAAAATAGTGGTAGTAATGGAAGCAAAGGTTAACGTCGGCGAAAAGTGACAAGATGAGCCCATGCTTTATCTATAACAAATCTTTGGCTGAACTTAGAGGGCAAATGCTGAGAAGGAAAAGTGAGATCAATATCAAGGGCAGGGTGGTGGTTATCCTCCTTAACAATAGGATCCAAAGCACGAGTGACAACACAAGGCAAATCACTGAAAACCAAATTCAACTGAGAGCCCCGCATATTGACTATCCCACTCTGTTGGCGCATTCCAAGAGTGTTGGACATGTCATAAAGCCGGTCAGATGAAGACGTAAGGGCAAGCAGCACTATTTAAATTAAAATCACCAGCTAGAAGAAGACTGGGCTCATTACCCAATTGACTTTTCATTCTCATCCGCCATCTTGAAGTACACCGTATAAAAATTGTCCTTCCAAAATTCACTTCACTTCACTGTCCCCCAAAAGCACTGACAATTTGCACTGAAATTATACACTCCTCTCCTAAAAACCGAATGGTTTTCGTGTCCTACGTTGTAGTGCCAAATGTAACATTTTTAATAAGTCCTTTTACGTGGTGTTAACAATTGTGGTTCAATTTAATCAAACATGATAAGAATATATAAATACACTGTGGTGTGACCTTACCTGTGATAGTATAATATAATAAGTTGTTGAGCGCCAGATCCCTATTTAAGACAGTGAATCGAAATTTAAGAATTAACCTCTGCTATCAGCAGTAGAGTCGAGACCACTTACCCGGGCCGTAGTGTAACTTAGTTGACTAACCATTCAGTATTTATTTATAAGGAGTAGTTAATTTGCCTATAGTATTTACTAGCCACTATGAAAGAAATAGGCATTACGTTAAAGAAAATGAATTTTATGACTCAAGAACAAAATACTAATAGTTACAAAAAAGAATTTAATTTACCAACTGCGGTTTAATTATTTAAAAGAAAATGAACATTTAAATTACTTGAATAAAAAAGCTTGACTCTAAATTGCAAATAGAGACGGAAGTAATAATTGTTTATGCTCACCAACTTGCAGCTTTGTCATATTGAACGTTATAACAGATAACCTTAATGTTCCTTCTCATATTCAAAAAAATGTTGTAGTATGTCATACGATACAGCATACTACGTTCCATTGTGTTGCCATCTCTAGATTTATTGTAGTATTCAACTATAAGCCATTGTCAGCTTATATATATATCTTGTTAACATTGTTGTTATTATGTCGAGACATGATGTATGCTAAAGCTATGAATGATATTTCAGGTAGCAGTCGGTCGACCTCTGTCGCTGCTCTGTCACTAATGAGTTGTCGTTCACTAATCAGGTTGTAGACGCGGGTTACAGCTTATATCTTCCTTGTCACGTGGTGTCACAGCTTCCCTCTCTCTTTAGCCTTCTCCATTCTTGACTCCTAACTTGCAGCTTTGACGCGTATATGGGCTACAGTAGTGACGCATTGGTTACACCATAGTTGAAATATAATGTTCCATTCCTTCTAGAATGAACTCGATGGTCGAACTCGTGATGGTTACTCATATTGGGTTTCTTAGCATCCCGAGACAATGACTCTTAGCCGTGGTGAAACGATACTGCGTCATTCTGGGGTTTTTAAGATCCCGGGACAATGGCTACCGGCCGTTGTGAAATTACTACTGCGTTGTTCTGTTTGTGACTCTTAGGGTTGGTCCATATCGCCAATCTTGTTGCAATATACAATACTTCGTCTCTTTACAAATAAATGTTAATAAAAATCTAATTGAATATAATAATAAAAACCGCTTACAATTATCTGATATAAAAATCATCTCATCGATGTACTAATTAATAAGAATAATAAATATGATAATAAATGAATGAATAACCCTTTATATCTAACAGGTATTGGATCGAATCGTTACAACTGCAGGAGCACAGAATTTCATGTGTGTAACCTATTTGGGAAATGTACTTAAGAAATGTATTTTCGTTACAAAATTCAAAATGCAATAACTGAATCGTTATAAATTAAAATTGTACCGAATATTTCTAGCGAAGAAGATTTTCATTCCATTAAGTTAGGTAGATTTCATTAGAAAGCTAACTATTGCAATGGGTACCATGTTTCGACTTCCGGAAAATTTCGACATATCTTCGCATTTCACATTTCTCAGACCCCAAAACCACCATCAGTTCAAAAGTTTATATATAATTTATGTGTATATATATATATCAGTTTCTTGTGGACACGATAACTGCCGTAATTTTGCACCAATCACTTTGAATTTTTACACAATATGTATCCCTTCAAAATCTCGGTCGAGTTCGTTAATGGGAAATATCGGTCGAAAGGGGTGAAAATTGGGGGGGGGTCTTTTTTCAAAAAAGTGAAATATCGCTATAACTCTCTTAATACGTGAAATATGGAATCTATTCAAAGTTCATACTATGTGTCGGATAAGTACCAAAAATTTATGTTTACGAATTTTTTGATAGCACCAACCATTGACCAAAGGGGTGGAAAAAGGTGGGTTTTTCGGGAAACATTAATCATATCTCTCTCAATAGGCACAATATCAAAACCGTAAAAAATGGAGAAAATTCCCCTAATAATTACCTAAAACTTTTGTCTGAAATAATTTTTGATAGGACCCACGATTACGCCAAGGGATGAGAAAAATGATTACTGAATTATAAGAAAATGCCAAGAGCCATCAGAGGTTACCATGACAACGCTTCTAAATTTACGAGGGATGAGCTATCAGAGGTCGCCATGGCAACGCCAGAATCAATTGACGACGGTAGTCCAAACTTTAGTTGAGTAGTGTATTTACAAACAACTCAACTTTTCTTCTTTCATATTTATATTAAATCAATAATTATTTTATTGCATGCAAGTGTTATTAGACAATAAACTCTAAATCCATCCTTACTACATAAGTTTTCAAAAGCGAGGAAAATATGCAAAACATTAAATAAATTATGTTGGGTCTCGCAGCCTATTGCAATCGTTTTCTCATTTACGTCTTCACCCTAGTTTACGATAATGACTAAACCGCGGAGAGAGTCATTACCTCAATTGCGCAAATATACCTCAATTGGTAATAATGTTATTCGTTTTACGTCGCTTTGAACTAAGCTGGCGTGCCGGAATTTTGCCCCGAAGGGGATCTTTAACGTGCCAGTAAATCTACTGACACGGCTCCCCCACTTTTGCGCACCCTCAAGTGCCAGACGACTGCACCAGTATTCGATCCTGCAACCTTCGACCCAGCAAGCGAGAACGTTACTACTGAGCCAAGCAGCCATCCTAAAACTCAATTGGAATTATTGAGAAGTTTTCGGACGTAACTTTCTGATGGAGATATCTTTCTTCAGAAATATTTTGATCAGTAATTTAAGACGAGATGCCAGGAAAATAAATATGAACAGCTGCTTGAGTACTACAGGGTATGTTTTCATATAGGCCTAGAGCAGGGCTATCCAGTCATTGTGCTCGGAGAGCACGGCCGCACTCGGGGAGCACTGGGAAGCCAGGCTAGCGCTCCTTCCCCTACCACCACTACACTGTGGCAGCGAGGGGACCTGAGACAGACAGACGGACGATGTTCGGACCGCGCTGACTAAATACGTACGTACAGTCGTGCGGCCGACGGCTTTTGTGGGATTGTTGACATCATATTGATAGAGCTGTTTTGCCATAAAGAATATACCGCATATACAAATCGAATGGTACTCCAACGTAATAGAATGTGCAGGAAACGAACACAAGTCTTTAGTGAAGAATATTGTGATTTATTCAAAACAGAAATGTGAACATATTAGAGAGGAAAATTCAACAACATTTTACCAATATGCACAGATAGTACAGACCTTGAATGACTTTTGCCCCTTTATAAGCTGTACAGAAAAATGAAATTTCCCATCCTGCTTTAAAGGCTGCTGCTCAACCACTCCATCTGTATGATGTTCAGTCATGAGCTCTATGAAACTGATTTACTTACACACTGTCAAAAAAGCGCAATGGACGTGATTAGCGACTGAGGGATCGGCTGCTCACTTCGGCGTGGCGGGCAGACCGTGCGCTCTGCCAGCCAAGCTCCTCCCACCACTACCGAAACTACCTTCCACCAAAGCGCTCGGAGCACTGGCTTAGAGCGTGGCCGAGTTTTGTGTGGATGGCCCTGGCCTAGTGGAACGTGTTTTGTTGGTTGTCTGTTTGTTATAGGCTATATACTGTGCTTGGTGTTGCAGACAGAGCCGGTAGCAACAAACACATAAACAACTAACTTCCTGGTGTAACAGTCTTGCCAACATGAAGAAAGGAGGCACTCTTAGGCAGTTCCTAGCTGGTTTCACAGGTAAGAGGAATCAATACTAAACATTCAGTACCGTATGCTTCTAACGAAATATCCACTAACTTCTGAAGAGTGACATTACTATATTATATTCTGACGGCATAACACATCTGACAAGGCGTTGGTAAAGCACTGAGATCGATATCTTCTTCTTCTTCCTCTTCTTCCTAAAACTTTTCTGCTTATGCAGGTCGTTCACAATTTTGGAATGATGTGTAGAAATCTATAAAAGTTACTTTTTGCCTAAATATACAAAGTGTCCTTCCTTGTTTATGTTAACAATAACCAAATAAGAGTCAGGGACAGCGGAAGGACAAATATAAATCAAATTGGGAAGGGTTTCGAAAAAATTAAACTAAACTTTTGAACATAGATTTTTAATTCTTGTTCAACGTTTACAATTATAGACAGGAACATTTTTCTTACTTTGCTTTAGCCCAGTTTCTCAAAGATGGTGGGCTACATTAATTAAAAATGTATGATACAATATATTTTAATAGTACATTATGCAACGAGCCTATAATGGCTATAAATAAGACACGAGTATTTTTATAAAACGAGCGTATGCGAGTTTTATAATTTCCATACGAGTGTCTTAATTACCATTATAGGCGAGTTGCATACGACTGTTTATGTTCGACGATAATTATAACTTTATTATATGTTTTAACATAAATATTCTTAAATATCTGTTGAGAGTCAGCCACTTGAATTTTGTAATCGAAGAGCGAGCGCTGGGTATATCTCTGTCTTTCAAGATCTCTGAACGACCGACGCATGCGCTCTGTGTGCTTGCAATGCCATATGCAGGCCATATGTTTACATCTGCCGTCCCTCAGTAATATTGTCACCGGAGTCGTTTGAAGGCAATGCGCTGTGTAGAAATTAGGGTTGGTGATATTAAGGTACAGTGCTATTTCTTGTCTCACATTCGCCAGTTTATTTACGTGAACATATGGACGGTGCGTATTCCATGTCGGTAATTTATTATAGTTCGATGTTGTGTTTATGTCCGACATGTTGGATTTTGAGCGCATGCGCGAATGTATCGTTACCTATTTGGTCAATGAACGAGCTCTGATTGGCTGGAGAAACTGTATCATAATGAAAAACAGTGTTATAATGACCATCATTATGATACAGTTTACTGACACATAATCGTGAGGGTCGAACATAAAACCTTTTATAGGTCCTTGGAATAATATCTTCCCAGTATGTATTGAGAGAATCTTCCCACCCCTTTCATTTCAAGCAGTTCCACGTGCATCCACAAGCTAGCTGCACAGAAATATTGAAAACCCATTAATTTGATGTAGCCTATACTGTCATCAGAAACCAAAGGTGGGAAGCATATATCCCAGTGGTCTCCACAGTGCACGTGCTCGTCAATTCGGTTGTGTTGAGTGAATGCAATGCATTGTTTTACAGAAGAAGGTGTCTTTATTGAAGATAGGAGATTTGTAAACGTAGGTATATAATTGAAATATAATGTTAATAATGGTTTTGGTCACTTGAGTAAATATATTTCAGCTAGAAAGGAAATAATTATCCTGTTGAGGGTGTTTGCCATAGAATAGAAGATTTTTAAAATTAATTTTTGTGTTTTTAGTAAACACTATTTTGAAATTATTGAATTGCAGTAGTGGCCGGCTCCGCCCGGTGGATTTATATGTTTTATGGATGATCATGTATACTACTACAGAACTGGCACATTGTACGTAATCTAACAGAAAAAACAAATGTAACAAGAAGTTCCGTTAAGAACTATACAGCCTACTTTTCATGCCAATGATTATTCTACAGAATATGAACCTATCTAGAATAATGACGAAATTAAGTTGGTAATATCGAAATATCTAATTAGTTCAAAATATACCTGGTATAATGTAGCCTAATAGAGCACTACAGTTGGCAGCCCTGGTGACTGAATATATTCTTAGTTCCACCTCTTAAGGTACAGAATACAAAATTTGGTTGAAGTCCAATGGACGTTACATGCAGTTAGACACTGGATCTATCAGCACGCGTAAAAGCATGTTGCCAACAATACCATGCGTGTGCTGGTCAGAAATAATCTGAAATATTATGATATCTTGTTGTGCCAATTTTGGATGAAATCCATTTGTTAGTATAGAAGTTACATGTATTTTAAAATTGGACATATCAGCAGGCATAGAATCATGTTGTCAGCACTGCCTTGTATTAATTACTCCAAATTAATCTAGAATGTCAGGTGCTATACGTGTGCAAAGTATAGAGCTGTTGGCTTGCATACTTTCTGATATATTGATATTAGGGTAAAAAATATAGACAGCATTTATTAACAGTTGGCAGCCCTGATTGCACTGAAGAATACTTATAGTCATATCTGATATGTTACACATAGCACATGCGAAATTTGGATGAAATCCTACTGATAGTATAGAAGTTACATGTATTTAAAAATTGGCCCTATCAGCAGGCTTAGAATCATGTTGGTGGAACTGACGTATATAAGTTACTCCAAAATTAATCAAACATGTCAGGTACTATACGTGTGCATAGTTTAAAGCTGTCGGCTTGCACACATTCTGATATATTGGTATTTGGATAAAAAAAATAGAGAGAGCAATTATTAACAGTTGGCAGCCCTGGTGGCTCCTAAGAATACGCTCAGTCATATCTGTTTATGTACAGATATTACATACAAAATTTGGTTGAAATCCAGTTGATAGTGTAGAAGTTATATGCATTTAAACATTGGACCTATCAGAAGGCTTAAAATTATTTTGGCAACACTGTCATGGTTGGCCTCCTGGAAATTAATCTGAAATAGTATTATCTACATGTGTGCCAATTTTGGAATAGCTCCTATGCATACCTTGCAGGATATCCAACATGGAGCTCAAATTTCTTGTGCGTTTTTTCAGCAGTTGGTAGCACTGACATCATTTTCAAATATGGACGTGAGCTATTCCGGTGCACATCTTTACTCATACTAAATTTGGTTTTGATTGCTGCAGCCGTTTAGGAGTTGATAGGGGGGGACACACACACAGCCAGACAGACAGACAGAAGGACAGACAGACAGACAGACGGACAGACAGACAGACAAGACAGACAGACAGACACACATTTGCCCGATCTCATAAGACTACTTTTTCCTCATTTTTGCAAAATGTGAAAAGTAGGCTAAAAATATAACTTTTTGTGGTGGTAGTGGGAGTGATACGTAGTACGGTATAATGGACGTAACATTCACGTCATTTTCCCGTAATGATAATGATAATAATGAATAGGGAAACGCCTATTTACTAACTACAGTACTGAAACAATACATGTAATTTACAAACGATTGAAAAATATGATTAGAAAGAGGAGTAAGTGAAATAAAAGACACTGGCTAGGGTCTATATCTCATTGGCTGTTATAAAAGTAGAGATCAATAGTGTCGTCTGTTGTCGCATAGCACCAGCAGAGCACTTTGGAAAACCATGGCTGTCCCGAGTTCCTGAGGTAACAACAGTGTCATTTAGCGCCACATAGCGCTGAAGGATAAGGATCGGAATAAATGAAAGTAAATTTGAAAGCACCAACGCTTAATGCATCTGATCTACACCTCAATGTATTGCACCAACACCATCGCACTTTTTTTTTAGCGTATGGCTTTTAGTGCCGGGAGTGTCCGAGGACATGTTCGGCTCGCCAGTTTTGTAGCTGCTTCGAGACGGACACCCAATGGGTGAGCTACAAGTACCGTTGGGGAGGAAAGTTGGAAGGGAGGGTCGAGGAGTTGGAAGGTAGCGGCTGTGGCCTATAGTTAGGGACCAACCCCGGCATTTGCCTGGAAGGAAGATGGGAAACCACAGAAGACCATCTTCAAGGTTGTCGGCGGGGGGATTCGAACCTCCTCGCCTCCCGGATGTGAGCGACTGCCAACAATCATGCCTCAACGACCTCGGCTAACTCACCCGGTACCATCGCACTTATACAGAGGCATAATATTTTCATGATGATAACTGTTTTCAGGGGCATAAGAAATATTTTTGTACTAATTACTCCCCGTGACTGCAATTTATAAGCAGCGCAAGATGCAACTATTTTCGCAATTCTGCTCCAGAACACAGGTAGGGGCGGCATGATGCAGCCCGCTTTGTCAGTCAACAATAGACTTATTAAAATATCTTCCAGTTACACTACTACACTGTTATCTATACGAATATAATAAAGCTGAAGAGTTTGTCTGTGTGTTTGTGTCTTTCTTCTTCTTTATATGCCATCTCCGCGTCGATGATTGGCGATCATCATTGCAATCCCTTGCCTCGAGGTTGCCGTTCGAAACAGAGATGCTGAGTCAAGTTCAAACCATTCCCGCAAATTCTTGAGCCAGGAGATCCAGATCCTCCCTGGTCTGCGCTGTCCTTCAATCTTGCCTTCCATGATTAGCTGCTGGAGTCGGTACTTGTTATTTCGAATCACGTGGCCAAAATATTGTAGCTTCTGTCGCTTGATGTTGTAGAGCACCTCCATCTCCTTGCCCATCCGATTCAGTACCTGGGTGTTTCTCACCTTGTCGGTCCACGATATACGAAGCATGCGACGACACAGCCACATTTCAAATGCTTCCAACTTCTTCTCCAAGGATTTGGTTAACGTCCACCCCTCGTGTCCATACATTAGTATGGGAATTAAGTAACACTTGAGGATAAGTAGTCTCGTTCTCAGACTAAGATCTCGGTGACACAGCATTTTCTTCATTTTGATAAAGACACCTCTGGCTTGCTCAATGGGAGCTTTGATTTCATGGCTGCAGTCCCATTTGTCATTCAGGTAGCATCCTAGATATTTATACGAATGAACTCGTTCGATGGCTTTATCAGTAACTGATAATGTGGTAACAATTTCTTCTTTGCTGACAACCATGAATGTTCTTCCTTAAGCCATGATCTTTGCTAACTGCGTTCACGCGATTCAGCAATGGTTGGAGATCTTCAATGCTTCCGGCGATCAGGACTGTATCATCTGCATATCGGAAATTATTGATGACTGTGCCGTTGATGACAATGCCTTGATGAAACCCATCCAAGGCTTCCGACATGATTGCCTCCGAATATAAGTTGAAGAGCATTGGAGACAGCACACAGCCTTGTAGAACACCACGTCGAATTTTTACATCATCGGACAACATATTATCCACCCGAATGTTCGCTCGTTGATTCCAGTAGAGATTGGCAATGATTGGTACGTCACTATTGTCAATTCCAACTCGTTGAAGGAGTTCTAGCATTTTTGTGTGCTGTATTCGGTCGAATGCCTTCTCATAATCAATGAAGCACATAAATACATCCTTGTTCATATCCTGACAACGCTGCACAAGGACTTGTATCGAGAACAAGGCATCCCTGGTGCCAAATCCACCCCGGAATCCGATTTGTGTGTCCGACATAAATTCTTCGCACTTTCTGAAGATTCTTCCATGAATTATTTTCAGAAACAGCTTGAGGATGTGACTCATCAAGCTAATAGTTCGATGGTATTCGCAGTGCCTTGCATTAGGCTTCTTTGGGAGTGGAATGAAAGTAGATTGAGCCAGTCTTCAGGGAACAGGCCTGTCTGGTAGATCTTATTGAAGAGGGATGTGAGAACATTTATGTTTTCATTGCCCAGAACCTTTAGTATCTCAGCATGAACATCGTCTGGTCCAGGAGCTTTGCCAGACTTCATCTCACAAATAACCTTCCCTCCTCTCTTATGATACTTGGTCCAATATCCGTCTCATCAATGCCGTGATCTGCAACTCGGTCATCATCGAAGAGCTTGTGCACATACCGATCCCATAGCTTGATCTTGTCGCATGTCGTGGCAACCAAGCTATTTGCAACGTCCATTAGCACCCCGATGCTTCGGTTAGGCTGTCTCCCAATCAGTTCTTTGATATTTTTGTGCAGGTGGAATGTGTCGTGTTTATTCTGAAGCTCTTCAATTTCACGGCACTTGCTCACCAACCATTTCTCCTTGGCTTTTCGGATCTTAGTTCGAATCAACCTCTGTAGAGCATCGTATCTCTGTTGATCTTTTACTTTGCATTCTCGTCTTTTATCCATTAGCTCAAGAACGTCCGTTGTCATCCAGGTTTTGTGTTGCTTCTTTTTATCAACCTTCAGATGTTTCTGTCCCTCTGAAGTAAGCACCGTCTGTACCTGATTCCATTGAACATTAACGTCAGCACAGTCCTCTATGTTACCGAGTCCTGAAATCAGTTCTTGTTGGACAGACTCTCTCTCGAATAGCATCCTGCTTTAGCACAGTCACGTCAGTCTTGTGTCCTTAAACGCGCTAATATCTGGAACTACCAGTCGGATTCGAAAAACTATTTTTGTATATGATAGCCAGATTCAAGAGGAATAGTTTAGGCTATGTTACATTTTGGACAGACCACTCCATTCCCTGCATTTAGGCCCTTTTGCACAAATCTACACCGTTTCACCGATCTAATAACTTGACGGACATATTGTCGCTAGGCGACAACGACTAACACTGTATCATGATAGTCAACGCCGCACCATTGAAGGACAGGTTGTCACTAGGCAACAACGATTTACACTGTATCATGATAGTCCGGTAAAATGTGCTAAGGACTCGCGGGAAAACTGACTGATTGACAATCAGGATTGTATTGGACTGTAGTATTCTCTATGCTATCGTATGCACAGTTAATCAACATATTAGCAAAATGTAATGTAATGCTATCCTGTCAGAGAAATATAGTGGCAAACTCCTACATTCTCCTATCACCATTTTGCAGTTTTGATGTGTAGACAGTTGTTATTTGATTTGCAGGGCTTAGACATCGTGGTCATGTTGCCCCTTGTACATGGGTGTGTGTGTAGAATTTTTGTGACAACCTGCGTTATTGTAATTATTGCACTAGCATGTGTAAATTGGCCATAGAATATGGTATTTGAAGCCATTTTTCAGTTTTGCTCAAGGATTTATTGGACTGTAGTATTATTGCCTATGCTATCTTATGTACAGTATATCAGCATATTAGCAAATTGTAATGTAATGCTATCCTGTCAGAGAAAAATAGTGGCAAACATTTCTACAATCTCCTAACACCGTTTTGCAGTTTTTATGTGTAGACAGATTTTATTTTATTTGCGGGGCGTAGACATCGAGGTCATGTTACCCCGTGTACATGGGTGTGTGTGTAGAATGTTTGTGATAACCTGCGTTATTGTGATTGTTGCACTAGCATGTGTAAATTGGAGATAGGATATGGTATTTGAAGCCACTTTTCAGTGTTGCTCAAGGATTTATTGGGCTGTAGTATTCTCTATGCTATCGTATCCACAGTTAATATTCCATTTGCGGGGCTCAGATATCGTGGTTGCTTCCCCGTGTACATGGGTGTGTGTATAGAATGTTTGTGATAACCTGCGTTATTGTGATTGTAGCACTAGCAAGTGTAAATACGGTATAAAGCTCAATGTTGGTTTGTTATTTATTCAAATCTACACCGTTTCACCGATCTGAACCAAAATTTGTATACTAACCCTTTGGAACCCTGCGAGTAACACTGTTTACATGAAATTTCGTACAGACCACTCCATTCCCTGCATGTAGGCCCTTTGGAACAAATCTACACCGTTTCACCGATCTGAACCAAAATGTGTTTTCTTACCTTTTGGAAACCTGCGAGTAACACTGTGTACATGGAAATTCGTACAGACCACTCCATTACCTACATTTAGGCCCTTTGGCACAAATCTACACCATTTCACCGATCTGAACCAAATTTTACATACTTACCCTTTGGAACCCGACGAGTAACACTACGTGAAATTTCGGACACACCACTCCATTCCTTGCATTTCGGCCCTTTGGCACAAGTCAACATCGATTCACCAATTTTAACCAAACTTAATGTACTTACCCTTTGGAACCCTGCGGGTAACACTGTCCACTTAATATTTTGGACAACTCTCTCCATTCCCTACATTTAGAACAACAAACAAAATGAACTTGAAAACTACGTTTTTAGGTCCTAGAACCATTCATGTCCATATAGTGTAACTGTAAGAATATTTAAATAAGTCAATTGGTGGCTGGCAATGCGAGCTGCATCACGTCACCCCTACCAGAATTGCGAAAATAGTTACAACTTGCGCTGCTTATAAATTGGAGTCACTGGGAGTAATTATTGCAAGATGATTTCGTAGGGTCCTTAAAACAGTTATCGTCATGAACATATTATGCCTTGGTATAAGTGCGATAGTGTTGGTGCAGTACATAGAGGTAATCAGCTGCAATAAGCGTTGGTGCTTTCAAATTTACTTTCATTTAATCAGATCCTTATCCTTCAGCGGTATGTGGCTATAAATGACACTATTTTACATCAGGAGCTCGGGACAGCCGATGTTTTCCAATGTGCTATGATTATTTTCCTATGGCACTATGTGACAAAGGATGACACTATTGATATCTACTTTTCTAACAGCCAATGAGATATAGGCCCTAGGCAGTGTCTTTTATGTCACATAATCCTCTTTCTAATCATATTTTTCAATTCATTTGTAAATTACATGTGTCAGTACTGTAGTTAGTAAATAGCCGTTTCCTTATTCATTATTGTCATTATCATTACGGCAAAATGACCTGAATGTTACGTCCATTATACTGTACTACTTATCACCCCACCACCACCACCACCACCACCACAAAAAGTTATATTGTTAAAATATTTTTTCCGTTACCGTAGTTTAAGTACTGTATTATGTGCCAGTTCAGTAGTAGTATTCATCATCATCCCTAAAACGAACAAATCCACCGGGCGAAGCCCGGCACTACTGTAGTTCTAAATATAGAGAATGGAGAGGGTTGTCCAGAATATCAAATTGACATTGTTACCAGCATGGTTCCAAACGGTATGTAAAATTCATTGTAATTAGGTGAAACGGTTTAGATTTGTGCCAAAGGGCCTAAATGCAGGGAATGGAGTGCTCTGTCCGAAATTTCAAGCAGACATTGTTACTCGTCGGGTTACAAAGGGTAAATACATAAAGTTGGGTTCAGATCGGTGAAACGGTATAGATTTGTGCCAAAGGGCCCGAATGCAGGGAATGGAGTGGTCTGTCCGAATTTTCATGTAGACAGTGTTATTTGCAGGGTTCCAAAGGGTAAGTATACAACATTTGGTTGAGATAGGTGAAACGGTGTAGGTTTTGTGCCAAAGGGCTAAATGCAGGGAATGGAGTGGTCTGTCTGAAATTTCATGTATACAGTGTTACTCGCGGGGTTCCAAAGGGTAAGTATACACATTTTGGTTCAGATCGGTGAAACGGCGTGGATTTTTTCCAAAGGACCTAAATGCAGGAAATGGAGAGGTATGTCCGAAATGTAATGTAAACAGTGTTTCTCGCAGGTTTCCAAAGGTTAAGTATACAAATTTTGGTTCAGATCGGTGAAACGGTGTAGATTTGTGCAAAAGGGGCTAACTGCAGGGATTGGAGTGGTCTGTTCGAAATTTAAAGTAGACAGTGTTACTCGTCGGGTTCCAAAGGGTAAGTTCACACATTTTGGTTCAGATTGGTGGAACGGTGTAGATTTGTATAAATAACAGACAGACAAACCAGCATTGAATTTTATATATATAGATACTCGAATATAGCCTACTAACTTTTAACATTCCAAAATCCTTTTTATGTTTTTTGTGCAGTTTTCAGCAAAGATGTTATAGGTCACCGAACTTGTGTTGCGTGGGGGTTAAGTTTCTTTTTTAATTATAGAGCGTGATGGGTGTTTTGTGTATTCTTCCTGTTAAATAAACTTCATTATTGAGTGATAAACAGAGTATCCTTATAATTTGGAGGTGGGAAAAATATTACCCCATTGCTCATTAAAGAAAACATACTGTCGGGTATGGGCAGTTGGATAATAATTTCCCACCCCATCTTACATATATAAAAGTGAAAGTCTGTATGTATGTGGGTTTGTCTGTTCCGTATACAAATCTACACCGTTCCACCAATCTCAACCAAATTTTGCATACACATAGTTTAGGACCCACAAAGAACCGCTGGCTACATGAATTTTCGATAGTCTTTCTCATTCTTCTGATTTCGGCCCTTTTGCACTCAATCACAGGCTAATCAAATCATAAAATATACTCATGAAGGAATGGCAAGGCAGATGGTTTCCATGGCAACATACAGTAGCTCAAGTCGAGACACGGCCGACTGGATGCCAGTTGCGCTCTGCACTACCGGTATAGAAAATGAGGATCTTTACTTGAAATTCCGCTAGTTACTCAACTGCTCACACAGCACTGTCAACCGAGTATAGCATAACAAAGATTTGACACTATCTACTATATATTTGTCAAATACCACTCACTCACTCACTCATTCATTCATCACGAAATCTCAGAAACCACCGAACGGATTGGAATTAAATTTGATATGCAGCTTCCTCACGGGCCGCAAACGCCCACTAAGAAAGAATTTTTGGATATTCAGGTGTTAAGGGGGGTTTGAGGGGGTAGACCTGCATTTCATTGAATAGCAATATCTCCCGATTGGTTTCATTGGGGGATGTGATAGTCGGCATATAAACTCATCATTAAGAATAAGAAGGCATGTGTCTGAGGGTTTTTCGATGTGGTGTATATTATGAGGTGAAAGGGGTGAAAAGTGGGGGTTGAATGATTCCTAACGGAGCGTGTATCTCTTAAACGACATAGGCGAGGAGTTTGAAACTCAGCGAAAAAAAAACCAGCATAAAAATAAGTAAATATGTGTTTGACCATTTTTTCATAAATCCAATTTAAGGGGCCCATGGGGAGGGGTGAAATTCCTGGGGGGGGGGGGGGAACAGGAAAGAAAGTGTCCTAACTGATTGACTGACTGACTCACTCATCAAACTAAGGGGGAAAACTGCATTAAAGTAGGTAAATAGCTGTTCGACAGTTTTTTCATAAATCAAATTTAAGGGGTTCATGGGGAGGGGTGAAATTCTGAAAAAAGAAAATTAAAAGAAAATGTCCTGACTCACTCACTCACTCACTCATAATCGCCCAGCCAACATTATTGAAGTTAGAAACATGACAGTTTGGGGATATGTTCATTGTATGTCAAAACCGTCTACTAAGGGAGGATTTTCGGATATTCAGGTTCTGAAGTGGTCTTAAGGGGGTTAAACCTGCATTTCATTGAATAACAATATCTCCCGATTGGTTTCATTGGGGGATTTGATACACGGCATATAAACTCATCATTGAAAAGTAAGAAGACACGTGTCTAAGGGTTTTTCGATGTGGTGTATATTATGAGGTGAAAGGGGTGAAAAGTGGGGATTGAAAGATTCCTAATGGACCGTGTATCCCTTAAAAGACATAGGCGAGGAGTTGGAAACTCAGTGGGAAAAAATCAGCATAAAAAATAAGTAAATATGTGTTTGACCGTTTTCTCATAAATCCAATTTAAGGGGCCCATGGGGAGGGGCGAAATTCTAGGGGGGGGGTGGGCGGGGGACAGGAAAGAAAGTGTCCTAACTGATTGACTGACTCACTCACTCATCAAACTCAGGGGAAACTGCTTTAAAGTAAGTAAATAGCTTTTCGACAGTTTTTTTTGATAATAATAATAATATCGTATGGCCTCGTGTGCCGGGTGCAAGCTTTGTTATTTGACACCCAGTGGGTAGCTTGCGTGTCGAATTTCGTTGTTCCTTAACTATGAAAGTCAAGGAGGTTAGATATTAGATATCTAAGCTCCTTGAACATAGCGCTTTCTAGTAGAGAAAAGAGGAACTTTGTGTTGGCGGAAACTCCCGAGATTAATTTTGCCGTTATGAACTCGGCCTACTGAATTCAAATGGGTCCTTTGACATGCCAACATCGTATGACATGCGTATCGTATTTTTGCCGCCTTTCAAAAATCACTTACCACGGCCAGGGGCGAACCTGCAATCTTGGGGTTAGTAGACCGACACGCTATCCACTCACCCACCGTGGCAAGCTAGTTTTTTTTGATCAATCAAATTGAAGGGGTTTATCGGGAGGGGTGAAATTCTGAAGAAAAAATAAATTGAAAGAAAATGTCCTTAGTCATTCACTCACTCATCATCGCCCAGCCAAAAATATTGAAGTTGGAAACATGGCATTACGGGGATATGTTCGTTGTAAGTCAAAACCGTAAACTATGGGAGGATTTTTGGATATTCAGGTTCTAAAGGGGTCTTAAGGAGGTTAAACCTGCATTTCATTGAATAACAATATCTCACGAGTGGTTTCATTTGTGGATGTGATACTAGGCATATAAACTAATCATTAAAAATAAGCAGACATGTGTCTAAGGGTTTTTCGATATGGTGTATTATTATGAGATGAAAGGGGTGAAAAGTGGGGGTTGAAGGATTCCTAACGGAGAGTGCCTATTTCTTAAACGACATAGGCGAGAATTTGAAACTCAGCGAAAAAGTAAAATCAGCTAAAAAAGTAAGTAAATCGGTGTTCGACCGTTTTTTTTTCATAAATTAATTTAAGGGGCCAATGGGGTGGGGTGAATTTCTGAAAAAAAAAGCAGAGAAAGTGTCCTAACTGACTGACTAACTCACTCACTCATCAAACTCAGGGGAAAAATACAGCATAAAAATAAGTTAATGGGTGTTCAAGCGTTTTTTCATCAATCCAATTTAAGGGGCCCATGGGGAGGGGTGAAATTCTGATAAAAATAATTGAAAGAAAATGTCCTGTCTGACTCACTCACTCATCACGCTAAGCGAAAACTATTCAAGTTGGAAACATGAAATTTTGGGAATATGTTCGCTGTATGTCGAAAACGTCAACTAAGGAATGATTTTTGTTTATTCGGGTTTTGAAGAGGTGTTAAGTGGGTAAACGTGCATTTCACTGAATAACGATACCTCATGAGTTGTTTCTTTGGGGATGTGATATTCGGTATATAAACTAATCATTAAAAATAATCAGACATATGTCTAAGGGTTTATCGATGTGGTGTATATTATGAGGTGAAAGGGGTGAACATTGGGGGTTGAGGAATTCTTAACGGAGCGTGTATCTCTGAAACGACATAGGCGTGAAGTTTGAAATTCGGCAGGAAAAACAGCTTAACATACAAGTAAATAGGTGTTTGACCGTTTTTTCATAAATCCAATTGGATCCCTTGGAGAGGGGTAAAATTCTGGGGGGGAAACAGGAAAGAAAGTGTCCTAACAGATTGACTCACTTACTCACTCATCAAACTCAGGGGTAAAACAACTTTAAATAAGTAAATAGGTGTTCGACCGTCTGTTTCATAAATCCAATTTAAGGGGTTTATGGAGAGGGGTGAAATGATCAAAAATAAATGAAAGAAAATGTCCTGACTGACTCACTGACTCATCATCGCCCAGCCAAAATTATTGAAGTTAGAAACATGAAATTTTGGGTATATGTTCGTTGTATGTCGAAAACGACCACTAAGGAAAGGGTTTTGGATATTCAGGTTCTAAAGAGGTGTTAATGGGGTAAACGTGCATTTCATTGAATAACAATATCTCACGAGTGGTTTCATTTGGGGATGTGATAGGCTACTTGGCATATATACTGTGACCGTTTGACGAACGTCCTACGACCACACAAGTGCGCATCCGAACAACAGTCGAGCACAAAGACTCAAAAACATCTCGGGGTTAACAGTGAGCATTCTACAAAGGTGTAGAATAAAGAAAATAAAAGCTCTGCTGTTCCCCAGACGCACCCTACAGCAAGGATAGAAGGCATATTTCAAGAATCATGAATGACCACAGTATCAGTTAAGATAAAATTTGCATCAATTTAATTGATCCATTCAACCATCCTAATCTTTACAAGGGCATCCTCAGGGAGAAAACTAAAACACCACCTGGAAAAAATAACATCCTGCGCTCCCCCTGGGATCCTATACTATTTAATCGCAGGCGTTGAATAACGATCCAAAAAATAATAATTATGCAACGAAAACGTCAACTTTTAAACATTTCATTGTGTTAGAATACCCATGAAATTAATAGTCCATCATGGTATTCTATTATATTATAAACGATATTTACAGTATTCAAGTTGTGTAGATCACTGATCGTCCTATCAAACACTTGAATAAAATTTAATTTCTGAAGTTCTACACTTTTCCATATTTCCAAAAATCATGGATCCTATGGGATATTCTCTTCCATGAAACGAGAAGAAATTCCAAAACATACTAGAATTGTTAATTATACAACTTAATGCAAGTCAGACCAAGTCGAACAAAGATGGATCCATTAGAAACATAATACCAATTATATTTCATTATTCCCACACAAGGAATATTCATATTAGAAATTATAAATTATGGATCGTGATTTATCCACGATAATAAAATAAATTATGGGATTAATTATTCAGTGATATTAATTGCAACTCAACCTTATTATTCCAACCAATTACAAACACTTATGGATGATTCGTAGCTATTTCAAAATTTTCATCGGAACATGAGCCGCATTTTCAATGCCCCATTTCTTTATGCACTTTATCAATTTGGTTTATTCCTTGATATCACAATATTGCAAAATTATTAGGCATTTTAATCTATCTGCAGGTTTATATCATTCAACCAGAAAATATGTAATTATGGTTAGAGCAAATTAAAGTAGAATCTAGAATTCCATTGATGACAAGATCTAGATAGCGGCGTGGGGCTGCAACAGCGGCACCGCCCTTCTTTTGAGTAATATGAGGCAACATCCTCCAAATTCCAACATTTCATTATATTCAACAACTATAATTCTTTTACATATTATTTTCACATATTTAACTTCCATCCAGTCATATTTACTGTATTTAATGGATTATCATAATTATTAATGGGACAAATGGCTGCGCGCATTCCCAATTCAATTCATCACCCTATCAGATTTATCATATGAATGTTATAAGTAACTGTCTCCAATTAACCTGATCAATTATCCGCTTCTCACCATAACAAAAATCCTCCTAATTGATACACCTTGCTCTAATATCAAAACTACGTTACGATTGCTTTATCAATCCAATGTGCATTAATTCATGTTAATTTCTCATTTCTCATATTTGTTTTAAAGAAACATCACCTAAATTATCCAAACTCATCCATTTATTATTATTATTATTAATATGAAATTCTCATGGATAATTACCATGTTATATTTTTCATAAGATCCATTAAATTGTTATGAATATTCCTCCTTAATTCCCCATATAAATTCTCATACATGATCATTCCGCATTATCATTTTAAAGAAAATCCTTAACCACCAGAAAAATCGAATCATTTCACGATAAATGACAATCAGAACTCATCTAAGACGAATTGCATCAAAATGACCAAGAACTGCATTTAAATAAACAAAGTTACCAATAAACTATCTCCAAACGATCGCTAAAAATAACAATGTGCCATAAAAATATGCACGGAACTGTACAACAAAAAAATCAGGATGAAACTCCTGTCTAAATAGAACAGCCGGATGCCTTCCGAAAATATACTCATTCTACGATATGCCCACCGTGGATATGCTATCTCAAAAGAAATAAAATAAAATTCGAAGAGTGGACAACATCAAAAAGATCCATGCTTATGTCCCAATATAATGCAGAAAATAAAGATCTATGGCGTGTAAAACGATTCCTACATGGATGAATGGTATAGTCTAAGGTCTGATATTCACCGGTACTAGATATTAAGAATAGAATAAGGGGCTCACGTCCATTTCAGATGTTCTTGAAGAAGGTTCAAGTTCCTGCGGAATGCCCTTAGTCTGAGCATAAAATCCCACGCGATCCTCCGCACACGGAAATGTGTACAGATCAACTTCATGGCTCCGCTGGTCTAAGTCCCAAGTATCCAGACGTCAGCATACATCGTACACCCAATTCATATTTAACGCACCATAATACTGGCTCGACTCATGGTAGATTTCAAAAGTTCATACCGGCGTATCGCTACCATGACGTCCTGATCGGATTGTCTTAACACCATAGCTTCTGCTATGAAAAAGCACGTGTCTAATACTGTCACTGATTTTACGACAATCACCCGGTGTTTACCGTCCCGAAGTATTTCCGAATAGTCACAGTAATGTGCCCGGTTACTTGATTGTAGTCCTTCTGTAGTTATCGCAGTACGCTTACACACCTGTTTAGCCTTAATTCCATGTCAATTGCTAGCCAGAAATCTACGCTGGTATGAGGTATTATATTCACATAACTCAAGTAAGGAATTATTTCCAGCTCATATGCCTTAATATGCTGTGAGCTCGGACCATACCCAACACAACTTTGCATTTACAAAAGCTAGTCCCATCTAGTAAAACTATCCTGAGCACATTTGAACCATGCCTCGTTTGTAGGCTAATTTTGGCTTCCAGGTCAGGTACTCGTAACTTAAGATTGATTAAGCCGCCCGCTTATGCATGGATTAACTGCACAAACATGACTGTGTCTCCCATTACAGCTGCTTGCTTTTCCCTGTAAATCGTCAGGTGTTAGCATACATACACGCATCGCCGTCCGCGCATCTCTTCCAGCCTGCACCCTGCGGCAGTGAAACTCAACTCAGTCAGGCGCTCGCTTCAAATTCAAAATATGTCTGTTAGGTAGTCAGCCCGAAGGCTGGTTGGATCCTCAAAAGCACCGCCGTTACGTTATGTGAGTAGATACCCACAAAAACCCAAGGCAGTGCTATATTGAGGCGTTCTAGGCAAGAAGAGGAGTGAGGTTGTTTGCCATTGCTTTCCTCACTGAGTCAGAACAGTAGTCCTAACCCTATGAGTAGAACCTTTCACAGCATTCACAGGCACTGACTGTGCCCCGAATGCCATTACTAAGCACCACCCATACCTCAGTAGCTTCCATATAACCACAGCCATGAGTGAGACTGAGACATCGGTGTAAAGCCACCTTTTACTCTAGCCTCCGCCATCTGACAAATGCAAATGTACTGTATTCATCAGGAGATGGCAAACAGGCCGCGACAAAAAACAACATCTCCATAACCAGCAACTGACGCTCTTTCACACGGTTACAACACTAATCATTAAAAATAAGCTGACACATGTCTAATGGTTTTTCGATGTAGTGTATATTATGAGGTGAAAGGGATGAAAAGTGGGGGTTGAAAGATTCCTAACAGAGCGTGTATCTCTTAAACGACATAGGCGAGGAGTTTGAAACTCGGAGGAAATCAATCAGCTTAAAAATAAATAAATAAATAAATACATAAATAAATAAATAAATAAATAAATAAATAAATAAATAAATAAATAAATAAATAAATAAATAAATAAATAAATAAATAAATAAATAAATAAATAAATAAATAAATAAATAAATAAATAAATAAATAAATAAATAAATAAATAAATAAAATAAATGAATAGGTGTTCGACCGTTTTCTCATAAATCCAATTTAAGGGGCCTATGGGGAGGGGTGAAATTCTGGAAGAAAAACGTCCACTAAGGAAGGATTTTTGGATGTTCACTCTCATCGACCAAACAAAACTATTAAAGTTAGAAGAATGATATTTTGGGGATATGTTTGTTGTGTGTCGAAAACGTCTACTAAGGAGGGATTTTTGGATATTCAGGTTCTAAAGGGGTGTTAACGGGGCTAAACCTGCATTTCATTGAATAACAATATGACACGACTATGACGCGATCGAAGCGAGGCTAAGGATGTGATTGTGTGTGTCTGTGTATTACTCAATTACGCAAGTACCACTGGTCCGATTTACATGAATTCTGCATGGAAGTAGCTGATTTACCTGGTTAACATATAGGTTACTTTTGATTTCAATACTTTACACTATTTAAAGATGGCGACCATTTTAGTGATGTCACTACACCCTTTGGTTTCAAACTTTCATATTTCCATTTCAAATAAAAAGAAAACGCTAAAAAATAGCAAACTTTTGATGGCATATACGAGGTTTAAAATTAACATTTTCTATCCGAAAGGTATCTCCAACGGTTAGCGAGTAAAACCTAAATTTGTGCTATAAAATACGGTCAACGCCGAGCGGTGTAGTTGGACAAAATATTCCATCCTTAATCTCCCTATGCGCAGCACCTCGCCTATCCCCTGTGTTAACTGTCACCTTCACATTTTAATTTATTTATGACGCGTAGCGAAGCACGGGTACTTCAGCTAGTATTTCATAAAATAGAATCGACACGTATAAAATTGTTGCATATTCCTACTCATCTATCAACCCCAATTACAAATGTGCAAAAAAAAAAAATTATACCCCCAGTCTTTTGCCCTTTAAAGGGTTTAATGTCTGTTTTGCTTCTGTGAAAGCATAGTGAAGGGAGCAAAGTACAATCGATTAATCGACAAAACATTTAATAAATTATTCGACCAACCGATTTATCAATTAAACGCATACAGTAGTAGATTAATCATTTTTTTAGAAATTGTTCGAATTTTCTGCTTCGATTGATCGATTATTCTATAACTAAAATTAATCGATTTAAAGTACCAGCCTAGTAGCTACGCTCGCTAAGACGCGGCGCTGGTTAATAGGGCCAACCGATCTGTTCACTTGGTAGACGAGTGCGTTCGAACCCCGTCATCTACCGTCCTGGAAATGGTGTTCAATATTTTCCCATTTTCAACTCTATGAAAATGCTTGGACGGTGCCTTCTAATACGCCACGGCTGTTTCCTTACAAATCCTTTCCGAATTTCTTTCATCATTAATATTTGCCTAATTCTATAATTAAGGTGGCGCCAGGAAGGGAATCTGGCTGTTAACTCACCCGCCACGTAGAAATTCATCGCATTTCATTTCCGATCCCTTAAGAACGGGGTAGACATACGGTACATATCGTCATAACCATTTGTTATTTGTGTCATTTCCATTTGAAAAAGCAACTTCTTACGTTGTGATATCTCTCTTTCTTTCAGCCACCATAGGATTTTTCATCGCCGGCACATTTTTGGGTTGGGCAAATCCTACGCTACCCCGACTTGTTAAGGGGGAGTCCGAACCTCACATCACTTCTGATGAAGCCTCATGGGTGGTGTCCTTTTACAACATTGGACAAATAGTGACTCCAGTCCTTGGAGGCTACCTAGTGAATCTCATCGGCCGCAAGATGACGCTCATCACCAGCTCAGTTCCTCTGTTCGTCGCTTGGGTTCTCGTGATCACAGCTGAGTCAGTGGGTGTCCTGTACGGAGCCAGAGTGATCGCCGGACTTGGGGTAGGGTTGGTCTTCACAGTTGGACCCATGTACTTGGGAGAAATCGCAGAGGATCACATACGAGGCACACTAGGTGGTCTTTTCCAAACCATGATCTCCACTGGAGTCATGTTTGAAGTTTGTGTCGGGCCTTATACCTCCACCACCTTGCTGGGAATAGTGTCCGCTGTATTTCCAGTCCTCTTCGCTGCAACTTGCATTTGGATGCCTGAGTCACCATATTATTATCTGCTAAAAGACCGTAGAGTAGATGCAGAGAAATCTCTGCAGTGGTTGCGGTCGGTGTCACATCCTGACAGCATTCAGGAAGAGTTGAATAAAATGGAACAGTTCGTACAAGAAGATAAACTTAACAGAGGTGGAATCAAAGAATTGTTTCAGGACAGAGGAAGTCGTAAAGCCCTGATGATTGCGGTAAGTCTCATCATGTTTCAGAACTTCAGCGGTGTTCTAGCACTTCTTGCCTACTCGACGGATGTGTTTGAGGCAAGCAATACCTCGATGGACGCTAACGTATCAGTGATTATCACAAGTGGAGTTCAGTTGGTGCTTGCTGTCGTATCTACCCCCATAGTTGACATAGCTGGACGGAGACCAATGATGATCGTGTCCAGCGTAGGATGTGCGGTGGCACTTGCAGCTGAAGGGCTTTTCTTCTATCTGAAGACGGAGACAGGTGTGGACATTTCCAGCCTTGATTGGTTGCCAATCACAGGTATTCTCCTCTTCCTCATCTTCTTCACTGTTGGGCTTGGATCCGTGCCCATACTCATTCAAGGAGAACTGTTTCCTACGACAGTAAAGGGAATCGGGACATCCATTACAGCTACTGTCCATGGAGGCGGTGCCGGCGTTGTCACCAAGTTATTCCAGGTAAGACTTAATAGCTTTTCCGGGCCGTGTGGTGAGCGGAAAGTGATAGTCACCGCCAGATGACTAGCATTTGCCGATAACACAAGAGCAAGAGTGCTATAGGCCCCCGGTGAAATACTTACTTAACAGATTTTTAGCCTATTTTCATTTATGAAAAAAAAAAAGGCTTATGAAATCACCTTTTGTCCGCGTGTATGTTTGTGTGTGCGTCCGTGCATGTGTCCCCCTAATAACTTCTAAATGGCTGGAGCGATTTCAATGAAGCTCGGTAAGGTCATAGTAGTATTTCGGCCGACCCAGACCGTGCCCTTTAAGTATTATTACGTCTCACCAATCCTACATGCCGGATGTGCGAAATATTTCACCGGCATTCTATATCTCCGAATCTATTACTCACATCACCCTGAAATTTTGTACGGTTATAAAGGTAACTACTCGACGTTCACCTATGTGACTTTCAGAAACGTGTTAACTACAAAACGAACTTGGTGGCTAAGCGAATTTGTAACATTTACATAGACTTTCCTCGCGATTTAACCATCCGAACGCAGTGAAACTTGGTACAGCAAATGATTATACAAATTGGAATGCGATGACTTCTAATTTAGTTCAATTGTTTACATAACCTCAAGATGGTGGCTGTGCGAATTTTAAAATAAGGTTTTTATTTCTATTTTTTGTGTTCTAATCATGCGATCGATATCAACGTTTGAATAAGGAACGTACACAACAATCCTCACCTAATAGTTCATAACTCTATGACCTACATATATTAAAATCCAACATGTCGACCATCCGAAAGATTAGGTGGTTCTCAATATCTAATAATCTATGACAGCAATCTAACTGAAATTTTGTATGTGTATAGAGGCTATAAACATAAGTTCACCTATGGGACGTTAAATAACCTGGTGAGTACAAATCCAACAGGACGCGACGTGAAATGTAAATATTCAACTGGACGTTTCTTGCGATTTAACCAGCCGAGCGTAGTGAAACTTGGTACGGTATATGCTTATAGAAATTATAATCCACCAGTATCTAATTCACTTAATTTATTTCCATAACTACAAGATGGTGGTTGAGCGAAATTTTAAAATCTCGTTTTTATTTCTGGTGTCCTAATCATGTTGGAATAAAACACCTACACAATAATCTTCATGTAATCCCTATATAAAAATGAAAGTTTGTCTATTTTTTCTCCGAATTTCTACGTATATTTGAGTTATTGACGCGCTTCAGACTGGTTTATGACGATTACGCTCAAAAACTAATGTTTTGTCTGTCTGTTTGTGTACAATTTTGTACGCGCATCACTCGAGAACGGCTGAATGGGACAACGTAAAATTTGGTACAGATGTCCATCAGAGGCACGAAAGTAATCATAGATGTAACTCTTCTCCGTATCTCTCATAAATGGGGGCTTAGCCCCTTACAATACATGCTGAAATGGGCGCAGAAAGACGAGACTAATTTCATTTTCAGCGTCTCAATGTGAGAAACAAAATTCGGAAGCCGTCGGATTTTTTAAGAGCGTTAAAACTCCCTCAGTATGCCTTTCTTCGGAGGGGAAGTAAAGCCGGCGGTCCCATGTCATAGATTTATGGCATGTTAAAGAACCTTCCACTAATTGCACTATGTGTGAAGCTAAATTGGATAGGTTAAGAATGTAAACAACGCTCTTAGGTTTATACGTTCGTTGCCAAGAGCCGACTGCGGTGGCGTCTAGTAGCTAAGTTCTGAACTTGGCCTAGTAGTCGTTGACGGTGGCACTTGGCGGCAAAATTAGGAACTATTTGAAAAATTCTAAGTTGCAGGACTTAAATTAAAAAACACATAACACACACTATTACAGTCATCACAATTAACACCGGTTATCAGACAGATTCTACACACACCCAAAGTACACGGGGCTACATGACCGCGTTGTCGCAGCCCCTAAACTTAAGAACCAACCAACCAAAATTCGGAGGACCGGGAAACCACATTTTAAGACCCTAAAACCAACAGTTTTTGAGATATTCCCAGAAAAATATTTTATTTAATAAACTAATCAGAGAATGCAAGCCGGTAACCATGGCAACACAATCTCAGAAGTCCATCTATTTCTGTAAGACGCAATGCCATTAGTAGAGGAGTAGTGGGTGTTTAAACGAGTGACACTAGGCGCTCGGCTACGCTGACTCTTTAGCCAAGTTAAATCTCTATATAGAAAAATGACAGTTGTTTGTTTTTCCTGAATTTCCACGGAAATTTGCGATATTTGCTCATTTCAGACTGTTTTATGACGGATGCGCGCAAAAATTAAATTTTTGTCTGTCTGCCTGTCTATGGACAATTTTTTGTGTCCTTACAACTCGAGAACGGCTGGGTGGATCTACGTAAAATTTGATACAGGTATCCATCAGAGGCACGACACTAATCATTGATGTAACTCTTCTCCGTACCTCTAATAAAGGAGGGCCTGAACCCCTTAAAATACATGCTGAAATAGGCGTAGAAAGGTGAAACAAAGCTCATTTTCAGCCCCTCAATGTGTGAAACGAAAGGGCCCCCCAAAACCACATTTTAAGGCCCTAAAACCAATAGTTTTTTGAGATATTCACAGAAAACTAATTTCACCTAATAGATTAATGAAAGAATGCAAGCCGGCAACCATGGCAACTGAATCTCAGAAGTCCATCTATTCCTGTAAGACGCAATGCAATTCCATTTATTACATTACTGTGAAGGTTTGCAAACGGCTATAAGGTTATAACGAATCCAAATTAAGCTGAAATATTCATCAATACATATAACCCGCTTAAGGGGTCAAGGGGTTCTCTAGAATTTTTTCACGCGATTTAAACGTGCGGGTATGGTATGGAAGGTCTATTATATCCCTATCCCTATATTGTTATATTATTATTATTATTATTATCATTATTATGGCGTACAACGACGAGACAAAGCTCATTTTCAACCCCTTGGTGTCAGAAACAAAACTCGGGCCCATAAAGAGCCGTAAAGGGTCCTCGAAAACTACATTTTAAGGCTCCTAACCCAACAGTTTCTTAGATATTCCCAGAAAACTAATTTCATTTATTAAACTGATGAACAAATGCAAGCCAGCAACTATGACAACAGTATCTCAAGAGGTGACATCCAACTTTCCATCTATTTCTGGAAGAAGTAGTGCCACTCCATTTATTACATTTCTGTGACAGTTTGCAAATGGCTATAAGGTTATCACGGAACCAAGTAATACTGTAAAATTCATCAATGCGCTTAGGGGTTCAAGGGGTACCCTAGATTTTTTTCACACGAATTACACGTGTGATATGTCGTACAGAAGGTCTATTTTATCTCCAAACAGCAACATTATTTACTGTGCCCAATTGGTCACGGCAGTCTGGCATCGAACTCAGGTCTCATCAGAGAAGACCAGGCACATGGTTATGCCTAGAGTCGAACCATTGATCTCTGCGGGGGAGCGATTCAGGGAACCCAAAGAGCAATGAGAGGTATACTGACATATAAGAATGTAGCGTGATTTCACGATCTATAGGTGAATATCATAGCAATTTAAGGGAAGAACTGTAGCCAAATGCAAGGAAATATACATTTTCAGAGCATACGAAAATGAGAGAAGGCCAGTTTGAAGTTTTACAAATGACCCTTAGCAAGTGGGCGGAGAATCTAGGCGCCGACCGAACTACTTACGTCTGGAGCGGAGAGACAGCTCAGAATTAATGACTCGGGTATCCACCGCTTGACAACGGTGCAAGCTATGGTGGGATCGACTGCACATGGAAATTAATTAATTACAGCTAAGTGGAGCATTGAAATGCATTGAAATATACACCCAGGTGAATATATTCACGGAGAGGTAATTTAGGAGTGGGTTTTCACCTAAATTAAGGCCTTTATCTCCAAATGAATGCATCACAACCTAGCCTACGCTCGAGAGCAGTGACTTTGTGACCAGTCAACGGGGAAGTACCACGATGGCGTGCCCACGCGCTGAACTAAGGCAATTAATTGTAATTAATTGGCCGAAGCGATCGCCGGCACGCGAATGTTTTTGAAACCTCCACACCTAAATAAACAAGATGTAGATGTCATTTCGGCTGAAGAGGTATTATTTCAAGAAAGGAGTCGCTCTCATGTGTCCAGTGGACTATTTTGTACAAGAAACCTTTATATAGGTGGAGCGAGGAAAGCCAAGCCAGTTCTTCACCAGTTCTTCACCAGTCATTCGCCAGTCTTCTACAGTATACACGTAACTAAGACGCTGTTAGTAGCGCGCCAAATGTTAAAGTATCAACGCGCCGTCGTTGGAGAACAATAGAAGCAAGTTATAAAGCTTCATAAGTAATCATGAAGTGCGTCGAAAGTAAATTATTACAGATATTTACCTATTATCTGACGCCAATATAAATTCGCCACAGCGAAAAGGAACTTATAATGTTTTGAACAGTTCTTATACCGGGAGGTATTGTCAGAATTATATATGACAGCATCATCAGAAACACTACAATGATGGGAGCTTGGAAATCATTGCCACCTAATTTGGATAGTGAGCTGAACAAGATTGCAGGGAACGAGGATTGAACGTCCGTAAAACGCTGTTAGATTTTCACGGAGACCAGCGGTTGTCATAATTGCAGCGCATCTCTGAGATCAGGCGTAGGAGAAGTCCAATTTAAGGATCAACATGTGAAGTAGTGGATAAATGTATATAAATTGTGAAATAGTGATTTAAAGTGTTCATGTGTATAGTGATTAATATGCAGTGTATTGCAATGATAAAAGCCACTGATAAAAATATGTGTATCATGTGGAAAGTGTATGAATCTAAGTGTTGTGTCAAGGATAACATGATGGCTTAATTCAAGCGTCATGGTAGCGCTAAAGCTGAGGCGCTGGCACTATCCAGCAAAGAGGAAAAAGTGAGTACCCATTTTTTATAATGTCATTATAACTGAATAGTTCACCATGTAACGATTTATCACTTTGAGTAAGATGTAATAGTCACTTACTGAACGAGTTTTCACCACTCGTCTTGAATAAAATATGGCTTGGAAGGTGATTTGTTTAAGGCCATTCAGGCAAAAATAGTGATGGATGTAACGGTAACGTTAAATGATAATAATAATATATTGGGGGTCGGCAACAGTAAAGTAATAGGCATTTTTGGCCTAAATAGTGTTCAAATAGTGTCATGTCTAATGTAAAGATACTGTATTTGATAAACAGTAAGAGTATAACGTGAAATATAGAGAAATACGAGAGCTTTTTCAGTGTCAGTGAAATATGAATGAATAGTTGATATGGTCAATCCTTAGGATTATGTTTGAGGACCATTAAAGTAAAGTAAGCCAGTAAATTTATTAAATTTTGTTAGGAGCTATGTAATGCTTTGGCTTAAGTTTGTATGATAGAGAGAACGCGGGTGCCTTAATAATGGAGTCATATATGTGAAGTATTGTTTGAGCCGCTTGTAAGCGTGCAGAATTAACGTAGAATCCAGTGATTTACGTAATAAATATTGCGGGGACAAACTAGTATAGCTTGCGCGTGAGGTGAGAAGTTGGCTAAATCTACGAGTAGTATCGCCCTTGAGCATACTGTATTATTTCGCAGCGAATTGGACAGAGCCTGTCTGTATCCAACGCTTGCTTGAATTATGCCACTATTGACGTCCGTCGAGACGCTGTGAGCATGTGTGTGTTAATGACTTACCCTGAGGTAAAGATCATATTCGTCGTTTAGGAACGCAGATTTCCTTATATTTTATTGACAGCTGCTGGTGAAAGTCGTGGATTTTCACTATGATGCGCGTCTTAAAGCCACTAGTAGTCACCATAGAACGGCAAGGCTATCACTAGAATTCCACCCCAGCCATGAATGTTATTTAAGGAGCCAGTTGAGCCCAAGACACTATAAGGATAGGTGCTAGATATTTAAATGACTCAATTATTTAGGAGCCACACTTAGCGTTACTCCACTACTGCATTTTGTAAACAAACCTGACCTTGATCTTGACAGCAGAGAGAGGGGGAATGGTAGACCACTTTTGCGGCGGCCATCTTGGATAGCCGGCTGGAACGAATTTTATTGCCTGCTGAGGGGGAAGGAAGGTCGTTCGACCGGTCCCTTGTAAGTTAGAGTCACAATAGGACACTGAGGAATCTCGATATTTAAATATGCAATTAAGATATGATTATTTTGATGATGCCAAGGGAATTGAACGGTGGGTTGCAACTCACATACGTTGTTGAATCATAGAAATCAGATAATATTTGGCTCAGTTATCCTCTGAGGAGAAAAGCTGAACCAAAATAATGTAGGCATCTTCTTTTAGAGTGCATTTTGCCATTCCTGCTAATTTATGCAGACGGGTATGTGTTTTCCCAGAACATGACACATTTGTAACGTTGATAAGCCCGACAAGACCCAGAAAATCGTTATATGGTGAAACTATAAAATTAAGTACCACTTTTCTTAAGGCGTTCATATGGATGGAAGGAGGGAAGATGATTCACACAACACAACAAATATCTGTTAATGATTGCAGAAAGTAATGAATTCATGTTAATCAAGGTAAATGCCATAAGAAATGGAATCATGTTTTATTAATATCATTGTTATGGGATATGTGATTTTTGTGTTATGATACTCCCATTCACTAAAATTGTGTCAGTTGATGAACACTATGGAAACCCATGGAAGTCTGAAAATATCATTGACAGGATGCTGGAATTAGATTTGAGTGCAGTGTAGCACTATTTTAAGAAGAAAGGTCACAGAATAACCCTATTTTATTTGTGGGAATTAAATATAATTTGTCCTTTGTTTTGTATTTGTTGTATAGCCATGATTTTAGACCAGTAAATGTGATATCTTTCGGAAAATGTTGTGTATTTCCTGTAGAGTAGTTACCTGGTAGACTCAAATCCTGAGCATGTGGTCGTATAGTGGGCAGGAACGTCCCATACCTCGAAAGACCGTGAGTTAGTTGGGATACGAACACATGGTCCACATGATGACAATCGGGTACATGGAGGAGATGTCTCTGTACTGGGATTGAGTCACAGGTACTGCTAAAGTTGGCCAAGATATTAATGGTAGAAGCAAATATAGCATAGGAATTAGGACAGAATAGGAAAGGCCGCGTCCCATTTGTTAATAAGCCATCGCGTAAAATAAATTATTGATAATCCTCCATCAAACATGCTTAAATGTAAATGTTACTTACACACAAACCCCTTTAATTATCATGGCCCAAGCAATGTGGGACGGTATTAATTCATTATTGAACCGCCTGCATCTGTGCAATATGAGCGATCTTGGCATTGCGCAAACTGGCCAGGGCAACTACCACAAAGCATGAGCATAACCCATCATAATTATCATGTCGCCCGTCTGTGGGGAAAAGCATGATATCATAATTATCATGGCGCCCAGTACGTGGGTGGCTTATGGGATTCAGAAAACCCCATAATAATAGCATGGTTTTCATGGGGAAAACATAAAAATAATATTTTTCCTCAAACTTTGTTTGAGCGATTGTGAGTCTTTCTAGATGATATTCAGACGTCAGACATTGTTGTCAGACGGGTACGAGGGTCTATACCCATTCCATAGTTAGTTTTGACATTTGGTAATATGTTGTTGTTGTTGTCGTCGTGGGATCGGAATTGGCAACTCCAGCTATCTGATATGACATCTAGCGGTAAAAATGAGAAACGTACCAAGTAGGGTACATTTGTCACGTGGTGACTGTTTGTATATGGTTTCTTGTATTGGTAAACAGATCGTGGTAAATTGTTCGTGTCTTTATACATAAGTAATAAGTTTTACTCGTTGATAGAGTGAAAAATGAGTAAAAGCAAAGTGTATTGCTCAGTTTACGGCTGTAAGTCGATGTATAAGAGGGCTGCGGATATACGTTTTCATCACTTTCCAAAAGATGCAAATAGCACTAGCCGAAATGTGATGATACCTAATAATACATAATACCTAATAATAATACCTTTCCACCCCGGGAAGGATCTAACACTTGTCGAGGTAGACAGACAGAAGACCTGCGACGTAAAGCCAGCGAAGGTTATTCAGTTTAAAAACAGCTGTTACGATGGGCGCGCTGGTAAGATTGAAGTTACTTGAATAATTAATTAAATAATTAATTATTGGCTGCTTGGTAGGGAGAAGGGATGAGTTTAACTTGTATTAAAACTCGGGGGCGACAGAAATTGCTTGATTTGGATGGTTAAAAGGTGGGTTTGGTGTTGAATATTTGAATGGTAGCGGAATCACTCATTCTACAGTGCCCACGGGAAGGCAAATTAGGCCTATATGACTCGTAGTGGAATAGCTCGAATATCGAAGAACTTAGCGATTACGAGGTGTAGGCTTGGCGGAAAGGCTGGCGGATCATCAGTTTGACATCAATTCACGATATAAGTCGGAGCTTGGAACAGTGGCGTCTGGTTTGCGTGGATGCTAGTCTCGGAATGATAAAAGTAGCACAGCTTCGGTGTGTTATTTATTTGTTTATTTACCGTATTTCTCTATTTGAATGTCCTCGGCGTTGACTCAGGATCGACATTTACATTATATTGCGCATAATAGTACCGAAATAATGCCCGAAGTGTAGCCCTGTGTAAATTTGAAACAGCTGATCTACATCAACCATAAAAACTTATGCTTGATAATATGTAAATGACACCAAAAAATCCAGTGGAACACACAAATTAGATCACGTGTATCGCACAGTTATACATATATACAATTAAAAATAACACTGTCATTACTTTAGAGACCACATTTACTGATTATAACCGAAAAATAAAAAGTGTTCCATATCAAACGCGTGTTATTGAGTATTTTAAACCCTACTTATCCAGACCGACCGCAGCGCCCCAAGTGTTAGTTTGAGTTGCCAATCCTTTCCTTTCCAATAGAACGCGCCAGCATATTCAGCTGCGGCCTACCTGAATCTCAAATTAAGAAGTACAGGATGGCTGGAACTGAAGACGTACTCAGGTGTATTGCTGAGTTAAGGGAACATTTTGATGAGACTAATGCTAAGAGAAAGGAAGAAATTAGAGAATTTAAAGATGAAATAGTGGATAGATTGGATGCCAATCAAACCGAAATCAATACTAGATTGGAGGCTAGTCAAACTGAGGTAAGCCAGATGTTGGCTACAGTCAATACTCAATTAGAGGTTAATCAAGTTACAATAAACACGCAATTAGAGTCAAACCTAATAGAGGTTAATAAGAAATTGGATGACGTTAAAGAGTCTGTCCAGCGTGAGGTAACTAAGAATATTGTTAGCGTGGTCTCAGAAATGCAAGATGATAACGATAAACGCTTTGAGTCTATTGAATTAAAATTAGAGAATAATCTGCAAGCGTGCAGAGAGTCACAGCGTGAAATTAACGATAATTTAAGCAGTATGTCCATGGAGCTTAAAGACATTCAGAGTCAGAATGAAGCTAATACTAAACGTCAATTAGAGCAGTTTAATACGTTCACTCAGACCATGGATCAAAGGTTCGAGGATAGCGATATAAAATGGAATACGCGAATGGCAGGTTACGCCAAGGCGGTAGACGAAGCCTTAAGAAAACAGGATCAGAATATCCTTGACCAATGCAAGGAAATTCAAGAAATAAAGACTTCTGATCAAGAGAATAAGGAGATAATGTCAAATATGAAGAGACAAGTCGGGAAAGTACAGAAAGAGTTGGAACAAACTCAGAACGACTTAGCAGTTATCCATAAAAGACAGGACGAGGTCCAGGGAGAAATCACGAAAATAAGGACTGAAAGCTCTCATATACAAGGTCACATTCAAAAGGAAGTCACAGGCTTACGAGAAGAATTAGAACTTCGAGAAGGCTTAAAGACTGAAGCCAGTGATAAGACTCTTGCCGAAGTAAGAGAGAGTCTAGCAGGGGAAATTATCCACCTGAAGGAAAACCTTAAGGATGATAAGGAAAAGGTATTTTCTATGGCAGAAAGAAATCGAGATCGCCTAGAGAAAATAGAACGAGAGGTATTAGCTCGTTTGGAAAGGGCAGAAAATAGACACAGTCAAATCGAGACGAGAATGATCGCGCAGGAGGAAACTATGTTGCGGAATCCTAGGTCTAGCGAAGGAAGTATAGACGAGAATAGGAGAAATAAATGGGCAGAGATAGAAATACAGCCCACTCCAAAGAATGCAGCCATGCCAAGTGACAGTCCGTATACCACACCTGGTATGCCAATTGCCATGTCAACACCGCATGAAAATGCTGTTCAAAGTCAAATAGTCACAGTTATAAGGGCTAGTGATGAGAAACCAAAGAAATACTCTGGGAGTAATTCTAACATGACACCCAAGTACTGGCTTAAAGAAGTTTCCGAGTACTTGAATGACGCGAAAGTACCGCCAGAGCGCAGGTTGAGAGCGATTGAAAAACTAACCGAGGGGGAGTGTGCCGTATGGTTTAGGAGTTTTCGGTACACGTTCGACACCGTTGAAGAATTTCGCCAAGCATTTTTAAGCAGATACTGGAACGCGAGCGTAGAACAGAACCTCAGATTGGACTTGTATTCCAGGCGTTACAGTACTAGTAATCCGACTAACTACGGGGAATTCTTTGTGAATCAATTGTGCCGTTTTCGAGAGCTTGATGAAGGGCTTAGAGAGTCAGATTTGTGCATAGCAATAGCCAAGCAGCTACCGTATGAAGTACAACGTCTGTTAATCTCGGCAAACGCCAAAACTGCAATCGATATGGAGGAGGTGCTGAGACAACTTGATCTAACCACAGTGCAGCACACAAGACAAAGTCGAAATGCGGAACAAGTTAACATGACGACTACACCGATTGAGCCAACCAAGGTGCAGACAAAAAGCAAATCTACAAGCACCGAAACAGAAAAATCCGACTGTCAACGCGAAGGACGCGAAAACCAAAATTGGAGGCCAGCATATCGAGGAGGATTGAACCGTGGTAACCGAGGAAGGAAAAACTGGAATCAGCGTGGTACCAGAGACCAGCAGCTTGATCACAGAAGGAGTTACGGCCGAAATGGGAACAACCAAGGATGGAGATCCCAAGAGCAGAGTCGCGGGTTCGATGAAGAGGCGGAAGAACGTTATCACGCATCTTTAAGATACATGGAAGAGCGCGGAGATGATCCAAGACAATCGCGAGTTCATTGGGATGAAGCGATTAGGAATAGAAGGTCACCCGACATATATAAAAATGATGACGGTGCCAAGAGTCTTGAACTTCAGCAGCATGAAGACAGGCAAAAGAACTCCACAAAGAATGGAGCAAATGAAAAAAAACACCAAATTTAAATGGCCAAAGAGAGATAAGTTCAGGATGGAATACAGTGAATGTTGTTAACTGGATTGCCAAACCTGAGGAGCTTATCGAAGACCTCGATGGAAGGACGGTCAATGTAAGAAGGGAACTACCCATTATTATTGTAAACATTGCGGGTATGAAGATAAGAAGTCTCATTGATACAGGGTCAACAGTGTGTTTGATAACCCAGGCATTATACAGTGAAATCCAGAGTAAAATTCACGTATTGAAAATACCTATTTCAAGCGTGAAAATAAAAGGTGTCATACCAGATAAAGTTATGATATGCAAATACCAAGTATTTTTCGATTTGCATATAGGGAACTCTACATTCTCACAGAGCTTCCTACTTGTAAATAAGCTGCCTTTTAATATCATTGTTGGGATGGATTTCATAAGAGAGTATAAAGTTTTTGTAGATCTCTCGCAAGACATTGTGATGTTTCGCGCAAGTGAGGGAAAGGAAGAGTTAGAACTCTCATTAAAGCAGAATGAAACGAGACCAGAAAAATACGTATGGCATACATACGGAGATATGACTGGGGATGCAGTGTCGACAACAGAAGACATCGAGGAAGAGTTGGCAACACTGGCCGCAGACATTGGAAAGGATCTCGAACCAAAATTTGAAGAATGTCTGGAAGAGAAAACAAGTTTGCTAACTGGATTTTTATTTGACCAGTACACGTATTCATACGTGCGTCTTCCATTTGGATTAAAAACAGCAGGTTCAGCATTGATACGAGCGCTAGATCGGAACCTATCCGAAGAAGTAAAAGCTACAACCATATGTTACGTAGATGATATACTACTGACATCTGAAACTGTCGAAGAGCATGTCAGAGATCTACGCAAGTTGTTATATGACCTAAGTCAGGCTAACTTTAAGGTCAATATAAAGAAGTCTAACTTTGCTCAGAGAGAAGTTAAATTTCTAGGCCACGTAATAGATGCACAAGGAGTCAGACCTAATCCGGGAAAATTGGAAGTCATTAAATATTTCCCGAGACCAACGAAGGTAAAGAACGTCAGGCAATATCTAGGCGTTATTGGATTCTTTTCAAACCATTGTACAAAGTATACCGAGACCGTAACACCACTCCAAGACTTACTTAAGAAGGGAGGAAGATGGCGCTGGACGGAACAATGCGAGGAAGCCTTCGTGAAATCTAAACAGATGTTGTTAGATAATGTGAAATTGGGATATCCTGACTACACTCAGAAATTTATTATCCAGACTGACGCATCATTTATAGGGATCGGAGCTATGTTGTATCAGGAGAACATGGACAGGCCAGAGGAGAAAACTTACATTGCATTTATCAGCAGAAGATTGAAGCCTAATGAAAAGAATTATACGGTCACGGAGATCGAATTACTCGCGATACTATATGCCTTACAGTATTGGCGAAAGCTAGTTTATGGTTTTAGAATTATATTGAGAACAGACCATAAAGCCCTAACGTTCCTGCTGAAAACTGACTTGTCGAGTCAAAGACTGACAAGGTGGTCCCTGTACATACAGCAATTTCAAGTGGAAATAGAGTAATGCCCGGGGAAGGACAATAGCATACCTGACTTGCTGAGCAGATACCCTACAGCTGATGAAGAAGAAGTTCTAGCTATCGAGATAGAAGATAGAGATCAGAAGACCTTAGATGATCTGAGGAACATCACCGTTTTTCAACGTGAAGATCCCTGGATACGGTTGATGATTAATTACTTCGAGGGAAAGCTGGATAGAGGAACTCCGATGTATGTGGAAGCTGAAGCATTATCAACGGAATATCTGTGGTTTAACCAGATGTTACATAAATGGAGCGAATCAGACCACACCAAACCTAGGATAGTCGTACCACCAGCATTGCAGAGAAAGCTAGTATGGTTAGCACACCGAGCTTTTGGACACTCCGGTGTAGATAAGACTGTTGCCCTGCTTAAAGAAGCATTTATTTGGCCAAAACTTAGAGAGACAGTCAGGAATACTATCAGGACATGTGATATGTGCCAACGAGTAAAGCCTAACTCGTATTTAATGAGGCAGAGACCTATACCGCTCTTACCAGAGAAGCCATGTCAGCTTCTAGCACTGGACAACTTTGGGCCGCTTCCTAGAGCTAGAAGAGGAAATAGACACATCCTAGTTGCACTAGACGTGTTTTCCAAAATGGTAGTCCTGTGTCCAATTCAGAAAACCAGTACAAAACAGGTACTTAAGAGGCTGAAGGAAAGAATCATTCCTATGTTAGGACAGCCAGAGAACATCTTATCGGATCATGGGAGTTGTTTTACCAGCATAGAATTTCGCAGGGAGTTGGAAAATCTGGGCATAAGACAGATTTTGTCCACAGTTCGACACCCGGAGTCGAATTCCTCAGAAAGAGTTATGAGGGAACTGCAAAAGTACATGAAGATATATTGCTCTACTGAGAACTGGAAATGGATTGACGTACTTGAGATTATTGAATATTGTATTAACAATACCGTACACGAAGCGACAGGAGAGGTGCCAGTGAGCCTACATCTCGATAGAAGACCAGAGAGGCCATGGAATAATGTCATTCGGACACCCATCGATGCACAACCTGGACGTGAGTTGAGGATCCAGAGAACGTTCGAGTTTCTCAAGAAACAAGCAGATAGACGGCAGCGGAGAAACAGGAGGAAACGCTATCACAGACCGTTACTCGTAGGGGAATACGTCTTATTGAAGAAACCCGCCAGTTCAGATCCAGAGAGCAGGAAATATAAGACATTTCAGCATGCTTATCACGGACCCTACCTGATTATAAGGGATCTGCAAAATAATGCATATCGGATCAAAGACGAAGCAACAGGTAGAGAAGTTGTTGTAAATGCAGCAAATTTGAAGTTATATAGTCCACCAGAAGACTATGAGACAAGAGAGGAGCAAGCATTGCACACCCAAGTGGACGGGGAATCATTACGTATGCACGGAAAGAATCTTGAGAAAAGCTTGCAGTCTCAGGAAGGGACGGAGCGAAGCGACCAGCTCGCAGACCAAACGGATACGAAGGGAGAATGCAGCTGTCAACTGCAGGAACTTTATGACCAGTTGAGGGAAGCCGCTGCGGAGCTAGAGGGGATGAATGAACAATTGCGAAGGCAGAAAGAGAGTCTACGAGAAAGCAGACAGAGTGGAGTGGGGAACGAGAGATCCCATTGCCGAGAGCACTGACCGCTTAAAGTAAATACTGCATGGAGTCGATGCCATCTGAAAGGCCCGAAAAATTCACTTATGAAATGAATTTTCCGAGCTTAGCAGGGGAAAGATGTGCCCAATTGGTCACGGCAGTCTGGCATCGAACTCAGGTCTCATCAGAGAAGACCAGGCACATGGTTATGCCTAGAGTCGAACCATTGATCTCTGCGGGGGAGCGATTCAGGGAACCCAAAGAGCAATGAGAGGTATACTGACATATAAGAATGTAGCGTGATTTCACGATCTATAGGTGAATATCATAGCAATTTAAGGGAAGAACTGTAGCCAAATGCAAGGAAATATACATTTTCAGAGCATACGAAAATGAGAGAAGGCCAGTTTGAAGTTTTACAAATGACCCTTAGCAAGTGGGCGGAGAATCTAGGCGCCGACCGAACTACTTACGTCTGGAGCGGAGAGACAGCTCAGAATTAATGACTCGGATATCCACCGCTTGACAACGGTGCAAGCTATGGTGGGATCGACTGCACATGGAAATTAATTAATTACAGCTAAGTGGAGCATTGAAATGCATTGAAATATACACCCAGGTGAATATATTCACGGAGAGGTAATTTAGGAGTGGGTTTTCACCTAAATTAAGGCCTTTATCTCCAAATGAATGCATCACAACCTAGCCTACGCTCGAGAGCAGTGACTTTGTGACCAGTCAACGGGGAAGTACCACGATGGCGTGCCCACGCGCTGAACTAAGGCAATTAATTGTAATTAATTGGCCGAAGCGATCGCCGGCACGCGAATGTTTTTGAAACCTCCACACCTAAATAAACAAGATGTAGATGTCATTTCGGCTGAAGAGGTATTATTTCAAGAAAGGAGTCGCTCTCATGTGTCCAGTGGACTATTTTGTACAAGAAACCTTTATATAGGTGGAGCGAGGCAAGCCAAGCCAGTTCTTCACCAGTTCTTCACCAGTCGTTCGCCAGTCTTCTACAGTATACACGTAACTAAGACGCTGTTAGTAGCGCGCCAAATGTTAAAGTATCAACGCGCCGTCGTTGGAGAACAATAGAAGCAAGTTATAAAGCTTCATAAGTAATCATGAAGTGCGTCGAAAGTAAATTATTACAGATATTTACCTATTATCTGACGCCAATATAAATTCGCCACAGCGAAAAGGAACTTATAATGTTTTGAACAGTTCTTATACCGGGAGGTATTGTCAGAATTATATATGACAGCATCATCAGAAACACTACAATGATGGGAGATTTGGAAACCATTGCCACCTAATTTGGATAGTGAGCTGAACAAGATTGCAGGGAACGAGGATTGAACGTCCGTAAAACGCTGTTAGATTTTCACGGAGACCAGCGGTTGTCATAATTGCAGCGCATCTCTGAGATCAGGCGTAGGAGAAGTCCAATTTAAGGATCAACATGTGAAGTAGTGGATAAATGTATATAAATTGTGAAATAGTGATTTAAAGTGTTCATGTGTATAGTGATTAATATGCAGTGTATTGCAATGATAAAAGCCACTGATAAAAATATGTGTATCATGTGGAAAGTGTATGAATCTAAGTGTTGTGTCAAGGATAACATGATGGCTTAATTCAAGCGTCATGGTAGCGCTAAAGCTGAGGCGCTGGCACTATCCAGCAAAGAGGAAAAAGTGAGTACCCATTTTTTATAATGTCATTATAACTGAATAGTTCACCATGTAACGATTTATCACTTTGAGTAAGATGTAATAGTCACTTACTGAACGAGTTTTCACCACTCGTCTTGAATAAAATATGGCTTGGAAGGTGATTTGTTTAAGGCCATTCAGGCAAAAATAGTGATGGATGTAACGGTAACGTTAAATGATAATAATAATATATTAGGGGTCGGCAACAGTAAAGTAATAGGCATTTTTGGCCTAAATAGTGTTCAAATAGTGCCATGTCTAATGTAAAGATACTGTATTTGATAAACAGTAAGAGTATAACGTGAAATATAGAGAAATACGAGAGCTTTTTCAGTGTCAGTGAAATATGAATGAATAGTTGATATGGTCAATCCTTAGGATTATGTTTGAGGACCATTAAAGTAAAGTAAGCCAGTAAATTTATTAAATTTTGTTAGGAGCTATGTAAAGCTTTGGCTTAAGTGGTATGATAGAGAGAACGCGGGTGCCTTAATAATGGAGTCATATATGTGAAGTATTGTTTGAGCCGCTTGTAAGCGTGCAGAATTAACGTAGAATCCAGTGATTTACGTAATAAATATTGCGGGGACAAACTAGTATAGCTTGCGCGTGAGGTGAGAAGTTGGCTAAATCTACGAGTAGTATCGCCCTTGAGCATATTGTATTATTTCGCAGCGAATTGGACAGAGCCTGTCTGTATCCAACGCTTGCTTGAATTATGCCACTATTGACGTCCGTCGAGACGCTGTGAGCATGTGTGTGTTAATGACTTACCCTGAGGTAAAGATCATATTCGTCGTTTAGGAACGCAGATTTCCTTATATTTTATTGACAGCTGCTGGTGAAAGTCGTGGATTTTCACTATGATGCGCGTCTTAAAGCCACTAGTAGTCACCATAGAACGGCAAGGCTATCACTAGAATTCCACCCCAGCCATGAATGTTATTTAAGGAGCCAGTTGAGCCCAAGACACTATAAGGATAGGTGCTAGATATTTAAATGACTCAATTATTTAGGAGCCACACTTAGCGTTACTCCACTACTGCATTTTGTAAACAAACCTGACCTTGATCTTGACAGCAGAGAGAGGGGGAATGGTAGACCACTTTTGCGGCGGCCATCTTGGATAGCCGGCTGGAACGAATTTTATTGCCTGCTGAGGGGGAAGGAAGGTCGTTCGACCGGTCCCTTGTAAGTTAGAGTCACAATAGGACACTGAGGAATCTCGATATTTAAATATGCAATTAAGATATGATTATTTTGATGATGCCAAGGGAATTGAACGGTGGGTTGCAACTCACATACGTTGTTGAATCATAGAAATCAGATAATATTTGGCTCAGTTATCCTCTGAGGAGAAAAGCTGAACCAAAATAATGTAGGCATCTTCTTTTAGAGTGCATTTTGCCATTCCTGCTAATTTATGCAGACGGGTATGTGTTTTCCCAGAACATGACACATTTGTAACGTTGATAAGCCCGACAAGACCCAGAAAATCGTTATATGGCGAAACTATAAAATTAAGTACCACTTTTCTTAAGGCGTTCATATGGATGGAAGGAGGGAAGATGATTCACACAACACAACAAATATCTGTTAATGATTGCAAAAAGTAATGAATTCATGTTAATCAAGGTAAATGCCATAAGAAATGGAATCATGTTTTATTAATATCATTGTTATGGGATATGTGATTTTTGTGTTATGATACTCCCATTCACTAAAATTGTGTCAGTTGATGAACACTATGGAAACCCATGGAAGTCTGAAAATATCATTGACAGGATGCTGGAATTAGATTTGAGTGCAGTGTAGCACTATTTTAAGAAGAAAGCTCACAGAATAACCCTATTTTATTTGTGGGAATTAAATATAATTTGTCCTTTGTTTTGTATTTGTTGTATAGCCATGATTTTAGACCAGTAAATGTGTTATCTTTCGGAAAATGTTGTGTATTTCCTGTAGAGTAGTTACCTGGTAGACTCAAATCCTGAGCATGTGGTCGTATAGTGGGCAGGAACGTCCCATACCTCGAAAGACCGTGAGTTAGTTGGGATACGAACACATGGTCCACATGATGACAATCGGGTACATTACAAATATGCCTGATTTGAAATAGTAGATTATTTTTTGCTGCTTTTAGGAATTAGGGCCTTTGGAGGCTAAAAAACCTAAATTTTCATGCACCACAAGCCTTTATAATTTATAAAAGGGGTCTTTCTGAGGTTGGGCACTTGGCACAACGGTTAGGGTCAGTTTGTATGTGACGTGTATTGGGATTCGTCTACGAGGTTTTCAATTTTATTTTCACGTCAGGAAGAATATGTTAGGTAAATTTAGTTTGAGATCACACTTTAACTAATCATTTTTCTTTGTCGACGAACAGGTTCCATGCCCCTAACCATTGCAACAGTAGCTCAATTGATAACGTCCGGTTATTAATACCGGAGACCGTTCGAAGAATGGGTACTGCTGCTAGTATAAGATATCTCGCGAACCCATGGTCGGACTTGGACAAGTGAGGTGTCAAAATTACTCGGGGTGACGCCCCCTTTTCTATAGTGTCTGGTTATAATTTTTATTTTTTTGAAAATTGTTGAATTTTGAAAATGGTGTATATTTCTAAAACGAATAATAATGGAACGTTGTGCGATGGCTCAAACGATAGGTCTCTATGTCCTTTATCGTTAGAACAAAACTTCATGTTTTTTACATGTTTCTCCAAAACGTACAATTTTAAAAATTGGCTATATTTTGGAAATTAGGAATTATACAAAGAAGTGTATTTGACTTAAATGAAAGTTCTTTAGCCCCTTTACCCTCAAAATACGTTTCAGGTCTTTAGGACAAAAATTAGCAGTAGTGGGAGAATGGGGCATCTACGGGAAGTCGCGTGCGTGCTTGAATACGAATGCCTAGGTTGTAACTGATTATGTTTGTGACGGAATTGCGTTAGAGAGTTGAGTGAGGGGTCGTTTTAATGGTATTTTTTCGATCTCATGGCGAGGTTATTTTTTAAATGGATGCAGTTTTAAAGCATATTTTGAGGTAAAACCCTGTTTTTTACATTTTTGGTGATATCCAGCGAACCAATAATGCTATAACGATGTTTGAGGTGTTGTGTTTTTGATGCGTGGTCTATTTTACGATGCTGAATGTGTTGAGCATGAGGGTAATGGATTTTGGGGTAAAATGTTTTTTTGTTTACATTTTTGTTGATATTTTGGGAACCAATAAGGCTAGAGACGTACACGAGGTACCTAGAACTTGCGGTGACATCTTCCTTTAGAATGTATTATTAATTTTTCCAAAAAAATAATGTTGACAAAGGGCCTAACGAGACGTTGAAAAAATATTGACATTTTTAAAAATAATTTTAATTAAGAGTGGTAGTTGAGAGAGAGACGATACCGGTGGTGTGTTTAAGTGAGCATGTTGCAGGCCACGGTGACCGTGCTCAATAGATCGATGGATAATTTGACAGGACGGCAGGGCGTATGATGGCGTACGATGGCATACGATGGTTCGTTTTTAAGGATATGTTTATCTGATCTTTTCTATGGTGGACTCATTGACTCAATTAACCCAAAAACTTCTAGGTTTTCGACTTTGGTTTCCCTAATGTTTTGCAAACTTGTCATGTTAGAAAAAAGGTATGCTATTGCAGATTTAAAACGGGTGAATGATTATCTTTACCGCGGATGAGTTATTATTTTAGAATGTTTTAACGTGACTCATGAAGAGGATCTCTAAAGGGGATCTTTGACGTGTCTTTGGGGCATTGACATAGGTTTATAGGCCAGCGGACTGTTTTTAGAATATGAGTGAGTGAGGAGTGAGTGTAAATCGCTTGTAGTCTAAAAAAATATTCTTTACGGTACCGGTACATTAAAAAAATCCATCTTTCAAAACTATCAATCCCCTTTATTATGTTTACTGTTATTATTAATAAAGTGACTTTACTAAAATTTAATTCATGTGTATTAGCTAATGTGGAAGTCTCAACAACCAGCCATGGTAAGCCATGTGTCTACTATAAAGGATATACATATATTGTAAAATCAACCAATAAAAATGGAACTGTTATTCGGCGATGTTAAAAACAACGACCTAAAAAGTGTCAAGGAATGATTAAGACAAAAGTCTCCAACGTACTTACTTCAAACGAGCATCATTGTGAATCTCAAATTAATACACATTTAAATGGGCAAAATACTCCAACCAAAGTAAAAAGGCAAGTGCAAGAAAAAGATATTGTTGCTCAAAATAGTGCAGTGTTTGTTGAAAATCACTTATCATGTCCTTAAAAGTCATGTTAGGACAGTTGTCAACGTCCAAGAAACCTTCAACACTATCAAAGTCAACACAGACTATAAATGAAGTGGTATTGTAAGAGGATCAAAAGGGACTATATAGTAAAAGTGATCATAGTGATGATGATAATGATAATGATAATGGTAATGCTTTGTGTACACCTAAAAAATCATTTGTTAAATTTGTATACTGGAACAAACCCAGTTAGCTAATTCAACGGTTTCGGCACCTGCATGCTTTACAATAAGCTGGGCATACCGGTAGCGATTTGGAAATTCTAGAAATTGAACAAGAGCTTCATCGAGCTGTACTTATTTTGTAATGGGTCTACCACTTTGCTACCACTGTTTCCCCCACTCTTGGTTCTTATATTTGCTTATTTGCTTCCACTTTTACCTCAACTCTTTGTATCCATATTTGCTCTCACATTAAACTATTATTCTTATTACCAAGTTGACTTTACTAGAGCTTAGTCTATGCTTGACAGTTGGCATAGAAGTATCAGTGACTAGGTCTGGTAAGCCTTATGCATACTATGAAGGATATTCATATATTGTAAAACGAACCAATAAAAATGGAACTGTTATTAGGCGCTGTTCAAAACAACTTTCCAAACATTGTCGTGGTGACCTAAAAAGTAAAAATAGTGAGGTTTTAGGTGTCAGTGTACTGCATGAAACACAGTTGCTGTCGACAAAAAATCAAGAAAACCATATTGCTACTCAAAATAGTGGATTGTTTAATAAGCAACGTTTAACCCCTGTTCTAAAAGTTATGTTTAATCCATCTTCCACGTCGCAAGAGCCATCAACATCACAAACTATGCAAGAGGTAGTATTGTTATTGTCGTCGTTTTAAGGAGTGAAACAACTAGGTCATCTGCTCTTGATATGCGAAAGGTAGTATTGCAAGAGGATCAAAATGACTAAATAGTAATAACAATAAGGGGTTTATTCCTATAAAACCATTGCGGCTTCCCCAGTTTTACAAAACAACAGTGAATGGACTTTGCTATAAAAAGATCTATAACAAGCCTTGTGTTTTAAAACTATAACAGACAATCGTGAACAGAGAAAGGGTTGTATTCAGTGAGAATCTCTTGCCATAATCATGTATACTCTGCAATGTTAAATATTCTAACTTTGTATAAAATAAAACAACATTGTACCATCATTTACATTTATTTACAAACTTTATATACATTGGTTTTGGTTTCATGATAATATTTTTAAGACAATACTAAAAACTAAAACATTATTATTCTATAAACATATTTTTCTTTCAGTCTATGGTCAACACTTATATTTTCCGTTATTAGTTCTCATTTTTTTATTTTTTTATTTTATTAAAACGAACCATGCACCTATTGTTTAAAAACCTTCATAAATTAAGTGTACAGGTTGTACAGCATTATTCACTTCATCAAAAACAGTCTCCGACAGTTCATTAAACCGTCTAGGCAGAAGTGTCTCAAAATTTTCACATGCACAAAGTACATGACCACCATATGCTGTTTTCAATTTCCGGATCTTGATAATGCGGAATGGAATATGCGTTGGCAATTCGCTGAGCTTCTTTGTCTCTAAGCCACATGCTTGTCCCAATGCATTCAGGACATTCATTGTAGTAGTCTATAAACAAAACCAAAGCATATCTATTACACTCTACAACATCTTGTAATAATAATGTGGATATAGAGATTTTGCTCTATGCATTGCTAATAAATTATACTATTTATGCAACAAATGCCCTAACTGTAGCAGATACTACTTTTCTGCATATTGCACAAGTGTTAAGTGCTAATGCACACTTGACACAGGCTATCAAGTGTCCACAAGGCTAAAATACAACGACTAGTTCATCCTGATAACAAATTTTACTTAATTGTTGGTCACACTTTTGTATATGTTGGTGAGACACATCTTTTTTCAGCCTCATGTATTTGCTCCGCGTTTTCTAGCTCTAAAGGCACTTTTATGTCTTGTGCAGCAATTACGTTTTCTTTACGAATGATGTTCACAAATTCCTGACCTTTAAGCAACACCATGTATCCACAGTTAGGTAACCGACGGGCGTGTTCCACAGAAGGGTCATCAGTCATTTGCCAATCCTTTAAAGCAAATCCACAATGAAAACATATTGTTTTATCCCCTTCACCAGGGGATGAATGTCATGTCGTTTTGGATCCTTCGTGGGATAAAGAGGACTCAACATTTCATCATCGTTAAGGCTACAAACCATAAACGAATAGTCCGGATTTTCTTGTTCAAACCTGTGGATATTAGTTTAGTCCAAGAGTTAAATTTAAATTTTGTTTAAAAAAATAATCAAACATGGCCTTGTACTTTCTTTTGGACATCCATTGTGGTCTTGTACTGGTTGCAATTACACAGCCATTAAGCAAAAAAGCAGTCATCGCCCCAGTCATGTAGAGGTAATACATTTTATCTATGGGTTTCAACGCTAAACTAACAGTGGTAAAATGGAATATCATTTTAAGTTAGTCTTACCTGAGTTTTGGATAGTTCACGGTCCGGCAATGGTTCCACTCTAGAGCATCTCAGGTTTTCAGCAACTGTAGCGGTAAAGCCTTCCTTTCCAACTTTCTAAAAAGAAATAAAATAAACCACCATAAATACATACATTCAGGTTAATACATGCATTTCATAAAATATTATATCAAACAAAAATCAAACAGGTTAATAAAAAGAAATCTCACATTGACTTTTACCTTCTCGTGGCCTCAAGGGTGCAATGGTCTATCTCAGCCACGGCAGGTATACAGGTTATCTGCAAACAAATAAATGAAAATTCATTAATTACCTTATCAATAACTACAAATGTAAGGTTAATTAGCATTACATCATCAAAATTTTCATTAATACTTCCTTACCGTAAAACAAATAGATTTTATTCCAAAGTTCAGTTCACAGTACAGAGCTCTAGAGTATACGTCTATTTGCTAAAGTAATTATAAGGCATGTGGCGTGATATCAACAGGTCTCTCTGTCCCCCCTCCCCTCCATCTTATAATCCCCACCCCCTCCCTCCCACCCCTCGCCTACACTGCCCGTCATGTCCAAGGGCACCAAATACATAAAATGCTTCAAGTATTAAGTGCCAACTCAACTTGGCAACAGAGAGAGTGTGCATTTTCTCACCGCTTGACCTTCAACTGTCAGCTCTGTCCCACACTAGCCCAGTTGCTGAATCATGTTTCATTCCTCAAGCTGATAAGATTCGCAACCAGCAGACAACATTATTTCTTGCTGGCCGCTCGTACTGTCGTCTGTTTCTAGCTCGCTCCATCCACAACACATACATACAAGTTATTTTGTAATATATAGAGCCAGCTTCGTCTCATCGCAGAATTATAATTTTCATTTACACTCATGTCTTGTGTTCATTCACATCGCTTAGTCAACCGAAACGTTATAGGTTATCATATTCTATAAAAACTACGCTGGTCTATGAGCCTAAGTCAATGCCACAGAGCCGTGTCGCTACATTTTACTAACACGTTAAAGATTCAATAACTCATTCACGGTAAAGTCAATCATTCACCGTTTAAATACACTATGGCAGACCTTTTTTATCATGACAAGTTCGCAAAAAAATTAAGTGGACAAAGCCGATGACCTTGCTGTTTTTGGATTATTTAAGTAAATTCATGCATCGTGGAAAAGGGGTTTCACACCGCGTAAAAAGACACTCCACATAGTCATGTACGATTATTGGTTTATAATATCTCAAGTCGACGACCTAGGAGTTTTGGGTTATTTATATGTATGTATGTATGTATGTATTCTTTATTGTCAGACAGATATACTCCACTAGTGACAATATAATAATTAACAATAAAATTTACAATTATAAACACAACAAAAACAGCAAACACGTACAAAAATAGCAATACACTAATCTATTATAAATCAGCAACCACAACCATACAGACACGCACTCTAACATTCTATCTCAAGCATTCATTCATGCAATCCCTTTGTACAAGAAACATTACAATAATTATTACAGAAAAAAAACTATCAACAGTAAACAGAAACAGGCAAAACATAAAATAAAAGATAAGAAGACAAAGTTCAGAAACTAGGGAAAGTAATACAAGAGCGACATTCAAGGATCTAGATAACAGCAAACAAAAAATACATTACTTCATTCACTCGTACATTCAATCAAAAAATCAATCAACCATTCATTCGACCACATGTTCAATCAATCAACGCAAATAGAAATTAACCCAATATGCAATACACTATTTTACAGCCCACTTGAGATATCTCTCATAACAGTTAATAGAGAGTCGAAGTGAATATCAGTAGCACCGTAGGAACGATCAGAAAAAATACTCTTCAAACGAACCTTTGCATGACCCTCTGCGATCAATGGTTAGCGAAATATCGATTAATACATTGGACACGGCCACCGAGGCCGGCGACATGCTCGCTTAAACACACCACCGGTACGGTCTCTCTCTCTTTACTACCGCTCTTAAATAAAATTTAGGCGGGTTCGGTGGCGTAGTTGATAGCATGCTGAGCTTCTATGCCCAAGATCGCAGGTTCAAACCCGGCCGAAATCGTCGGATTTTTAAGAGCGTTAAAAATCACGCAGTATGCCTACCTTTGGAGGGCAAGTAAAGCCGGCGGTCCCATGTCATAGATTTATGGCATGCTAAAGAACCTTCCACTAATTACACCTGCGTGAAACTAAATTATATGGTGATGATGATGATAGGCATTTATTCGTCAACGTATATGTAGTATGTAAAATACAGTGTTATTTGGAAGTATTGTGTCTACTCAGATGGCTCAACAGTCCAATTCTGGATGCACACACTTTACTGTAGTGACAGCACACACTAGATGTATCAACAGATGATTTTGCAGGCACACCATCCCTTGCATTCGCACGTTCTTTCCTGCGGTTCCTCGTTTCAGCTTCAAGTCTTCTCCCATCTTGTTCTAATTGTTCAACTCCGTTTTATACAATTTTACGCCATTTAGTTCTATCTTCGGCTGCGGTTTCCCAGTTGACCGTATCAATTTGACACTCTTTGAGGTTATGTTTAAGGACATCCTTGTATCGTTTAAGCTGGCCCCCATGGTTACGCAGTCCATTCTTTAGTTGGGAGTACATGATTCTCTTTGGGAGGCGTGTATCTGCCTTGCGGAGAACATGGCCAGCCCAGCGTATCAGATGCCTGACTAACTTTGCCTCCATGCTTGTACTGTTGGCTTCTTCGAGAATACTAATGTTTGTTCGACGATCTTGCCATTTAACTATCAGTATTCTCCGGAAGCATCGTTGTTGGTATTTTTCCAGGCATTTTAGGTTTCTCCTGTAAGTTGTCCAGGTCTCGCAACTGTAGATAAGCGTAGGGGTTACAACAGCGTTGTAAACGTAGAGTAAAATATTAAATGATATAGGTTAAGAATGTAAACAACGCTCTTAAGTTCCTACGTTCGTTGCCAAGAGCCGACTGCTGTGGAGTCTAGTATCTAAGTTCTGAACTAGTAGTCGTTGATGGTGGCGTTTGGCGGCAAAAGTAGGAACCATTTGAAAAATTCAAATTCTTCAGTCCTTACTTGAATTATAAAACAGATAACACACACTAATACAGTCATCACAATTAACACCGGTTATCAGACAGATTCTACACTCACCCAAAGTATACGGGACTACATGACCGCGTTGTCATAGCCCCTAAGCTGAGGAGCCAAGCAACCAAATAAAATTTTAAAAAAATGTTTAAAAAATCAAAAATTTTTTTCAACATGTGTGTCGTTAGGCCCTTTGTCAGATTATGTTTGGAAAAATCATACTAATATATAACAAGTAGTTCCGTGAAGAACTATACAGCCTATTTTCATATTATATCCTACTTATGTTAATTGCCACTATCAACATACACAATTTCAGTTTGATTGCTGTAATAGATTCGTAGATATTGAGAACCGACTAAATATTTCTGATGGTCGCCATGTTGGATTTTATATATGTAGGTCCTAGAGTTATGTACTGTTACATGCAGATTATTGTGTAGGTGTAGTATTCAAATTTCAATCGCATAATTAGGACACAAGAAGTAACAAGGAGGTCTCAAAATTTCGAACAGCTGCCATCTTGAGGTCATGGAAACAATTGAAATAAATTAGATGCCAGTGGATTACCATTCGCATAAGGATTTACTGTACCAAGTTTCACTGCACTCGGATGGTTAAATTGCGAGAAACGTCCATGTGAATATTTATACTTCGCGTCGCCGCCATGTTGGATTTGTGATCACCAGGTTATTTAAATCCCCATAGGTGAACTTAAGTTCATAGCCCCTATGAACATTAAAAAATTCAGTTTGATTGCTATAATAGATTCGTAGATATTGAGAGCCATCTAAATATTTCGGATGGTCGCATTGTTAAATGTATAGGCCATAGAGTCATGTACCATTAAAGGAAAATTATTGCGTAGGTTCATTATTCAAACATTCTCTTCGATCGCATGAATACATCCCAAGAAATAAAAACTTAATTTTAAAATTCGCACAGCCGCCATCTTGAGGTTATGTAAACAATTGAACTAAATTAGATACCAGTGCATTACAATGTGTATAAATATTTCCTGTACCAGATTTCAGTGCGTTTGGAACATTAAATCGCGAGAAAGGTCTATTTAAAATTTTCAAATTCGCTTGGCCGCCATGTTCGTTTTGTAGTTAACCGGTTTTTGAAAGTCTTATAGATGAACTTCCAGTAGTGCCCTTTATCTTCGTACAAAATTTCAGGGAGGTACCGCTAATAGTTTCAGAGATATAGAATGCCGGTGAAATATTTCGCACAGCCGCCATCTTGTCGTTATGTAAACAATTGAACGAAGTTAGATGTCGGTGCATTACAATGTATATAAACATATACTGTACCAAGTGTCATTGCGTTTGGTTGGTTAAATCGCGAGAAACGTCTATTTAAAAGTCGCAACTTCGCTTGGCTGCTATGTTGGTTTTGTAGTTACCAGGTTTTCAAAGGTCACATAAGTGAACTTATAGTAGTTCCCTTTATCACCATACAAAGTGTCAGGGTAATATCGGTAATAGTTTCGGAGATATTGAATGCTGGTAAAATATTTTGCACAGCCGCCATGTTGGATTGGTGAGTAGTAACAAAATTTGAAGGGCACGGTCGGGGTCGCCCGGAATAGTGCTATGAACTTACCGAGTTTCATTGTAATCTCTCCGGACGTTTAGATTTTATTAGGGGACACACACACGCACGAATCACACACACACACGCACACACACACGGACAAAAGGTGATCTCATAAGCCTATTTTTTTTTTTCAAAATTGAAAATAGTCTAAAAATGTGATGTTGTGTGTCTGTCTTTCTGTCTGTCTGTCTGTGTGTTACCTAATATCGCAAGAACCACTGGTCCGATATAAATGAAATTTTGCATGAATGTAGCTGAAATACCAGGTTTACACATAGGATACTTTTAATTTCGATATTTTGCACTATTAAGAAATGGCGACCATTTTAGTGACGTCACTACACCCTTTGGTTTCAAAATTTCATATTTCCATATCAAATAAAAAGAGAACGGTAGGAAATAGCAAACTTTTGATGGCACATATGAGCTTTGAAATTTAATTTCCTATCCGAAAGGTCTTTATCACTTTTCGTGTATCTCCAACGGTTAGCGAGTAAAACCTACTTTTGTTACGTCACTACACCCTTTGGTTTCAAAATTTCATATTTCCATTTCAAATAAAAAGAGAACGCTAAGAAATAGCAACCTTTTGATGGTATACACGAGCTTTACCATTTAATTTTCTATCCAAAAGGTTCTTATCACTTTTCGTGTATCTCCGACGGTTAGCGAGTAAAACCTAAATTTGTGCAATAAAACACTGTCAACACCGAGCGGTGCAGCATATCTCTACATATATAAATAGAAAATTTGTGTGTTTTTTTTCTGAATTTCTACGGAAATGTGAGTTATTTACACGTTTCAGACTGTTTTATGATAGATGCGCGCGAAAATAATGTTTTGGTCTGTCTGTCTGTTTGTTTGATTGTCTGTGGACAACTTTGTTCCCTTATAACTCGAGAACGGCTGGGTGTATCAACGTAAAATTTGGTACAGATATCCATCAGATCATTAATGTAACCCTTCTCCGTATATCTCATAAAAGGGGGCCTACCCCCTTAAAATGCATGCTGAAATAGTAGTAGAAGGACGAGACAAAGATCATTTTCAGCCCCTCAATGTGAGAGATAAAACTCGGGGGCCCTAAAAACACATTTTAAGGTCCTACGTCCAACCGTTTTTGAGATATTCCCAGAAAACTAATTTAATTTAATAAACTAATGAACGAATGCAAGCCGATAACCATGGCAACAGATTCTCAGAGGTCCATCTATTGCTGTAAGACGCAATGCAATTCCATTAATTACATTAGTTTGAAAATGTGCAAACGGCTAGATGGTTATTATGGAACCAAATTAAGCTGTAAATTTCATCAATACGTAAAATGCGCTTAAGGGGGTCCAGGGGTACACTAGATTTTTTTCACGCGATTTACACCTGCGGGTGTGGTATGGCAGGTCTATTATATTCCTATCACTATATTATATTATTATTATTAGTATTATATTATGGCGTACAACGACGAGACAAAGCCCCTCGGTGCCAGAAATAAAACTCGAGGGTCCTCGAAAACTACATTATAAGGCTCTAAAACCAACAGTTTCTGAAACATTCCCAGAAAACTAATTAAATTTAATTTAACAAACTAATGAAGGAATGCAAATCGGTAACCATGACAACATTATCTCAAGGGGTGGCATCCAACTTTCCATCTATTTCAGTAAGAAGCAATTTATTACATTTATTACATTTCTGTGAAAGTTTGCAAATATAAGGTTATCACGGAACCAACGTAGACTGTATAATTCATCAATGCAATTAAGGGGGTCAAGGGGTAATCTAGGATTTTTTCATGCAATTATCACGTGTGACATATAGTACAGAAGGTCTATTATATCTCCAAACAACAACATTATTTTCAAAAATTCCTGAATTGAATCAGCATTTTTTGCGGCTTTTAGGAATTTGGGCCATTTGAGACTAAAGAACCTGAATTTTCATGCACCACAAGCTTTTATAATTTATGATAGAGGTCTTCCTGTGAATGGGGACCCAACACAACGTAGAGGGTCAGTTTTTATGTGACGTGTATTGCGTTTCATCTACAAGTCTTTCAATTCTATTTCATGTCAGGAAGTACACGTTAGGTGAATTTAGTTTGAGAGCACATTTCAACTAATCTTTTTTTTTTTTGTCGACATACGGGTTCATCGTAAGGATGATTTTCTTTGATACTGTGTGGTAGATATACCCATATTTGGATTTCTGGGTGATATGTTGTAGACAATAGAATTGCCTGTCTGCCTTTCTGTGTATCCTTATGTACGCCTATAACTCATGTTCGGATGCTTGGCGCATCGTAAAATTAGGTATAGTAAACATGAGTTAATACACCAAAACTCTTCACCATACTTTTCATACAGTAGAAGGGTGGATATAGGGAAAAACTTCTCAAAATACATGCTAAAATAGGCGAAATATAAAAATTATCCTAGAAGGACGACCAAAGCATATGTTGCACTTCTCAATGTGAGACAAAAAATTCGCGAGTCTATAAAGGGTCTCCGAAAACCACATTATAAGGCCCTTTTCTGATATTCCCAGAAAACTAACTTCATTCTGATAAACTTATGAAGGAATTACAAGCCGCTAACCATTGCAACAGTAGCTCAATTGATAATGCCTGGTGCGTATCTAAAAGCAACAGTACTTAAAAGGGACGTAACACCAATAACATTATTATTATTATAATGACTGGTGTTAACACCGAACTCCGTTCGAAGAACGGGTACTTCTGCTAGTAAATAATAAATTCAAAAGGTGGATGTCACCGAGAGTAATTTCATACCTCGCATGTCGATATCTGATTATTCGTTTATAAAATCTCAGGGCGATGACCTAGACGTTTTGGGTCTTCTGGGTAAATTCATTGACCATGGGAAAGGGTTAACCATCCTGAGTCCTATGACACCTGACACAAGTTTCTCCGATCATTGGTTCGCGAGATATTAAAATGCCGATGACCTATTAGCTTTGGGTCGTTTAGTTAAATTTAAAAAACGAGTCATCCATAAATAATTATTTAAAAAGCCCGCCCTCTCACAAAAGCCGCAAGTGCACATACGTACAAATTCATAATAGGGTAATGCATTACTTCTGTAATACATGCAGAGCAAAGTTTAATTAATAATAGTGTAAAGCCTTATTGCTTTCACACATGCTGAGCAAAGTTTACTAAAAAGATTACTCTTTCACCCCCGGGTAGGGTTAGTTTTTATTTTGGTGTGGAAATATGTTATTTATAGGAAGGAGGGAGTCCGCCCGAGTAATGTGACACCTCATATGTCCAAATCCGACCATGGGTTCACGAGATATCCACTAAATTAACATGGCCGCCCGGCGTCGCTTTTATGCGCAGAGGCGTCGAGTGCGTTAGAATTCTCCTTACTCCTCTACTATAGGTGGGTGGATGGATGGATGGATGGATGGATGGTCGGACGGACGGGTGGATGGTTGGATGGATAGATGGATGGATGCTACGCAATGACTGCGATGATAAGAGTTACAATGAACGTTGTGTTATTGTTCCAGGTGATCAGTGACTCGTGGGGAGTACACGTAGTGTTCTGGATATTCGCTGTCAACTGTGTGTGTTGTTCCGTCTTCTGCTTCACCGTCATGCCTGAGACGAAGGGGAAGAGCTTGATGAACATTTATCACGAACTTTCGGCAAGTAAACCACCAGATCATCAAGTATTTCAGCCTCTGGAATAGTATAAAAACCTCCACAAAAAACATTGCTTCATTTGACAATGAAGGACACACAAGTCGTCATCGAGTGAGGGCAGCCTTGAACTCAACCCCATGGCTCTTGATTTAATTTTGAGTAGACAAGAACGTGTCGGGTAGGCTTGCTGTCAATGTACTGAAGTATACTGTAACCTGGATTTCACATTCCAGTATATCGCTGTCAATATTGTCATCACTTATCGAATACTATGTCGATGTTTAAACATTCAAGCAGGATGTCCACTAAACCGTAATTTCAGCAACGAGGCAGTTTCATTACCATTGAAATTTTTAAATACCCAAGAATGTAAGCTTCTTCATTTCTTGCTATCCGCTAGACACGTTATTTGAGCTTCTACAAGGTGTGCAACACAACTTACCTTGGAGTATGAATCATGGCATTATTATGAAATAAGCTATTACCCGTCTGACGATTCCTTGCCGGCTTTAGATGTATGAACTACAAGTTATATGGTATTAGAGACTTGGATCTATGTAGCCTCCGTTCTCGTTCAATGGTTACCTCGGACCCTTTATTAAGTGTATAAATAATTAATATATTTGTTCCAAATAATTTGCGTGGACTCACGACGTAGTCCTGAACCGGTTGAATGTCCGAACCACAACACTGATTATGGCACATACGTCTAATAACTTCCCTTGTTGACAATCTTTCTCGGCATCAAGTAACTATGCGTAGTCGACCAAATGTCGACAGTATTGGTCGTGCATTAATGAAAGTTCACTACACTGTTCACAACAGAACTCCAATGCGACCTTAAGTTGCAACAACTTCCACTTAACCTAAATGCTGTCTCCCACTTTGTGTGAAGTTCTGAGAGTTGACTGTGATACAGACAGTTGTCATTGTGTTTGCTAACAAAGGGTCGGCTTTTCTGTTAGCCTGGGACCGACCACGATAGCAGTACAGTGAAATGACGTATATGTATGATGTAAACATTTCTTTTGTCTGTCTCTAATTTTTTTTCTCTCATTGCAAATATGACTCACTTTAAAGATCTTATCCAGCTCCAGAAGGAAATTATTATATTAAGAGTTATAAAAGGTTCTACATTATTTTACTTTGATGTAAATATATCAAAAGTGAAAGAATTTAAAGGAATTTATTCAAACATGAAGATGCATATGAAACATTTTCTCATAGAAAACAAAATTAAAATTGAAAATATAATTAGTTGAGCATACAAGTTTATACAAACGCAAAATCAATTTTCCCTCCTATTCATTATTTTTAGTACATAAAGCATTTACATGAAACGTGTTATTTGACTAAGCCATTATACAATACATTTTAAGAAATAATAATCAATGATATGCATGCCACACACAAGGTTGCACCTTTTAGTGGCATATGTGATTGCTCTTCCTGCTTTGTATGAATTTGATATCCTATTTCGACCTGTCTTTATCATATTGTAATAATACTGCATAATTTAATACTGTAATTGTAAATTTAGGCTACTGGTTAAACGTATGAGTAGAAATTGTAAGAAAATTCATAAAATGTGTACAGTATTCTGAATTTTGTAAAATGTGTATATTTGTTAGGTTTAAATAATAATAATAATAATAATAATAATAATAATAGTAATAATAATAATAATTTTAATTTATTTTGATATTAATAAATCTAAAGTTATGATTTTTTTACATTATTTTTTAATGAAAATATATCAAGAGTTGTGAAAGTTTGTATATTACTTACTTTGATGTAAATATATCAACAGTTATGAAGGTGTGTATATTATTTGCTTTGTAAATATATCAAAAGTTAAGAAAGTTAGTAGATTATTTTTTACTTTGATGTAAATATATCAAGAGTTATGAAAGTTTGTAGATTATTTTTTACTTTGATGTAAATATATCAAGAGTTATGAAAGTTTGTAGATTATTTTCTACTTTGATGTAAATATATCAAGAGTTGTGAACGTTTGTATATTACTTACATTGATGTAAATATGTCAAACGTTATGGAAGTTTGTATATTATTTGCTTTGTAAATATATCAAAAGTTATGAAAATTTGTAAATTAATTTAATTTCAAGTAAATATATCAAGAAATATGAATATGTGTGTATTATTTGATTTGTAAATACATCAATAGTTGTGGAAGTCTGTACATTATTTTACCTTGATGTAAATATATCTAGAGTTATGAGAGTTTGTGAATAATTTCGTTTGGATGTAAATGTATAAATGTTTCGAAAGTTTGTGTATCATTTCTTTTTAATACAAATGTATGTTGTTGTTTGAGTCTTTAGTCTTTTGACTGGTTTGATGCAGCCCTCCATGCTGTCTTGAGTTAATCGTTTCATCTCTTCATAGCTACCACACCCCACATCCGAGACAATCTGTTTAACATATTCTAACCTAGGTCTACCCCTACAGTTCTTGTCCTCAACCCTTCCTTCCATAACTAAGCTTGCTATTCCTGGGTGTCTTAGTATGTGTCCTACTAAACTATCTCCCCTCCTCATTAGCTGTCGCCAGAAACATCTCACCTCTCCCACTCGCCTTAATACCTCTTCGTTTGTAACCCTATCTACCCATCTGATCTTCATCATTCTTCTGTAACACCACATTTCAAATGCTTCAATTCTCCTCTTTTCTGCTGCACCAATAGTCCAGGTTTCACTTCCATAGAGCGCCACGCTCCAGACAAATGCTTTCAAAAATGACTTCCTAATGCCTAAATCTATATTCGATGTCAACAGATTCCTTTTTTGTAGAAATGCTTTCCTTGCCTGAGCCAACCTACTTTTTATATCCTATTTGCTTCGTCCATCACTGGTTATTTTGCGTCCTAAGTAACAGAAGTATCCCACTTCCTTCAGCTTTTCACCTGCCAATTTGATGTCCATAGAGGTTTCTGATTTATTTCGGCTGCATTCAAGTATCTTTGTTTTACATTTATTAATTTTCATCATGTATTATTTTCGTAAGACGGGGTCCATACCATTCAAAAACTCATTCAAATCCTCAGGCGTGTCGGCCAAGATGTCGATGTTATCAGCAAATCTCAGAGTTGAAATTATTTCTCCTTGAATCTTCACTCCCTCTTTAAATTTTTCTCCAATTTCCTTCATTGCTTGTCGAATATAAAGATTGAAAAGAATGGGTGATAAGTTGCAGCCTTGCCTTACACCTTTCTGAATACCAGCTTATCTCTCATGTCCTTCAGCTCGAATGACTTCTGTCTGGTTTCTGTATGGATTGTATATCATCCTCCTATCCCTGTACTTTAATCCAATAGATTTCAAAATGTCAAACAATTTAGTCCAATCAACGTTATCAAAAGCCTTTTCTAAGTCTACAAATGCCATGAACGTTCTCTTATCTTTCCTTATTCTACCTTCCAAAATCAGCGTAAGACTTAGTAAAGCTTCCCTTGTTCCTACATTTCTCCTGAAACCAAACTGGTCTTCACCCAACTCCGTTTCTATCTGACTTTCCATCCTCTTGTAAATTATTCTAGACAGGATATTTGAAGCATGAGTAATCAAGCTGATTGTACGGTAATCTTCACATCTGTCAGCTCCCACTTTCTTTGGTATGGAGATAATAACTTTCTTCTTGAAATGTATAAAATTTATGAAAGTTTGTACTGTACCCGAATTCCTCTTAGCCACCACCTATTATCCTCTGGAATGGTTAGGATTGTAGGGACGTTGATACCCAGCTAGATAAACCAACACTTCCCTACTAGGTGAATAACTAGGAAACTCTCGGAACATAAAGGAAATACAATAGTACTACTAACTAGTTACATACAAAATCCTACTATGAAGTACGGCAGGACAAGAATCTCGGATCTCGAGGGTGAACGGTTAAAAATAAAAATAAGCGGGCGCCTGTATCTAACCAGTAGTAATATCATATGTCGATTATTAAAAGCGAAGATTATCAGTTTCTATAAAAATTGACAAGCAAACTAAACAGTGCTTGTTGTAATTTATTCATAAGGACAATACATATTATGTCCCTGATACAAATTTCAGTGGCGGCCGGTAATACGGTTGCAGTGTTGCGCAACGACCAGATTAATTCATGAAAAACAATTAAAACTGTAATAATATTTTTAGTAAAAAAGTTGTATGTTTCCTTTTATATGTACAGGAATTTATAATTCTGTTCTTTAATAATTTAGGAAATCTTATAGTAAGTTACTGTGGGCTGATTGATAAATCGAAGCGCGCCAGCCGTCTAGGGGCGCTCGTCCGTTTGATCGTTGCCAGGCCTAAGCACTGACCAGATCTCAATAGTGAAGGGTATGGCAGAGATGCTAGACTGGGTAAGCCCTATCCCAACAGTTAACTCGGCTGGTCGTTGCCCGCTGACTGCAACCAGGCAGCCGAGGCGTAGGTGCGGACGGAGACATCAGAGATGCTTCGTCAACTGCCGAGACCATGTCTTGCAATATTGCGCGTAGCCTACTTGTGACACTCGCAGTTCTCGCCCTCGTACAGTATATAACCTATGTTGTTTTGTTCTCGTGAAGGTTTTCATGTAGACTAACTTATATTCCATTTCATCCAATGAAAATGTGATGTCTCTGAAATACGGCATTCGTTATGAATGAGGTACATCCGTTTTACCGCGTTTTTTAAATGCAGCCAATGGCCATGCAATTTTCTTTTCAGGATGGGTCAGGGAAGGGGTTATGAAAAGAAATTGGCCGTGGACCTATTGAAAGGAACCGTCCCGGCATTTGCCTGGTAGTGAAAATGGGAAACCACGAAAACCATGTACAGGGAGGCAGAGGTGGGATAAGAACACACGCTCTCCCGTTGCCAGCGAGACACGAGGTAGCGCTTCAGCGCTCTCGGCCACCGCGCAATTGAATACAGTTTTCTCCGATATCAAGTAGTCATTTACCCTATCACCTCATGGGCGTAGGAGGTGGGATGGGGGCCAAGGAGGGACCGTGCCCACAAATTGAAGTTACTGCTGGTTAACTGATTTAGATGTAAGGATAATTCCACAGTTTTATTTAACTTAGTAATTTGGGATTATTTGAGAATATATTCAGTTATTAAAAAATCGGTGGACTACTTTTTGCCTGTTTTTTTTTAATATGAACATGATTCACGAAGAAAAGCGAACTCCTATGTACAAAAATTCTGGACTAAAAAAATATTCCAACCATTCATGCCATGTATCCAACGGTTTAAGAGCAGCCAAAAGAATGAATGTCACGAAGCAAGTAAGAAATAAAACGAAAATTACGTCTCAATACCACCTAGTGACATGTAGGTAATGAAATAAAAAATAATACATTCCCTCCTCATCCTAGAAAAATCCTGCGTGTGCCCATGTACCACATTAATGAAAACAGTACAACACCCGGAACAATTATCCGTCAGCCGCCACTGCTCCTATCCCTGTACTTTAATCCAATAGATTTCAAAATGTCAAACAATTTAGTCCAATCAACATTATCAAAAGCCTTTTCTAAGTCTACAAATGCCATAAACGTTCTATTATCTTTCCTTATTCTACCTTCTAAAATCAGCCTAAGACATAGTACAGATTCCCTTGTTCCTACATTTCTCCTGAAACCAAACTGGTCTTCACCCAACTCCGTTTCTATCTGGTTTCCCATCCTCTTGTAAATTATTCTAGACAGGATATTTGAAGCATGAGTAATCAAGCTGATTGTACGGTAATCTTCACATCTGTCAGCTCCCACTTTCTTTGGTAAGGGGATAATAACATTCTTCTTGAAATGCATAAAATTTATGAAAGTTTGTACTGTACCCGAATTCCGCATAGCCACCACCTATTCTCCTCTGGAATGGTTAGGATTGTAGAGACGTTGATACCCAGCTAGATAAACCAACACTTCCCTACTAGGTGAATAACTAGGAAACTCTCGGGACATAAAGGAAATACAATACTACTACTAACTAGTTACGTACAAAATCCTACTATAAAGTATGGCAGGACAAGAATCTCTGATCTCGGGGGTGAACGGCTAAAAATAAAAATAAGCGGATGCCTGTATCTAACCAGTAGTACTATCATATGTCGATTATTAAATGCGAAGATTATCAGTTTCTATAAAAATTTACAAGCAAACTAAACAGTGCTTATTGTAATTTATTCATAAGGACAATGCAGATTATGTTCCTGACACAATTTAACGTATCACATCAAACATAAATAATAATTAAATTAAAAATGATAGATCTTCCTATCTTTGAATTCTTCCTGTACAAAAGGAATTCGGACCTCTACTGAGTCCTCCTCAACCAATGTAAAACTTTACATTAAAATACAAACCGTATTTAACATGTTTAAATGAGTGTCAGCTACTTTTTGTACACCCTGTAGTTCTCTCAACTATTACTTGTTACACTAAACGTCTCTGTTTACATCACTCTCCCTATGTGAAACAAAGTTTACTTATATTCGCTTATCTTCCTTACAAGTCTAAAATTCAAATAATTAAAATTATTATTATTATTATTTTACAAATATGTACAAAGTTCGAATAATCGCGTCCAGCACGATATTCCTCTCTATCATCTGCTCTCCTTCTCATAAAATCACAATATAATGTTTACCGTATTTGAAAATTTCCTTACATCATATTGAACATCTGTAGCGAGCAGTTAATCTTATTACAGTTCTGGCTTTACAAATCCATTAATGAAAATGAAAATCCACAGCCTGCTTCCAGTCTCCGACCGGGTCAGGAATGGAATGAATGAAGTCCCCATCTAGCGGCGAGGGTATGGACTGTGCCGGCTGCCGAGGACTGACGCACTCCTCTGGGGCAATGATTAAATGAATGACAGATGAAATGAAATGATAGTGGAGAGTGTTGCTGGAATGAAATTTTGACAGGGAAAACCGGAGAACCCGGAGAAAAACCTGTCTGCCTCCGTTTTGTCCAGCACAGATCTCACATGGAGTGACCGGGGTTTGAACCACGGACCCAGTGGTGAGAGGCCGGCGTGCTGCCGCCTAAGCCACGGAGGCTTACAAATCCATTAATAAAATAGATAAATTCCGAATACTATGCTAGACTATCTCATTCTCACAATAACAATATTCGTGGTGCGTGGCATTAATCCTCACTGATATATAAATCTCAATTCTCAAATATTACTTCCAATGACTTCACTTACTTACTGTACAGAACGTTGCCTCTCTTTACAATTGCAATAATACTTCTCTTTAATAGTGAACAAGTCTTCAACTAGCATCTACAATACGCTTACATTTCCATCATCTCATTTCCTTTTTGCGACGTTGCACGGCATTACAAATATATTTAACCATCTCTATACATTCCCAAAATGTATGAGATTCAGTAACACTATTCAATACACACGGCTGCGTGTTATATTTTTCAAGTTACACCTTACAAATTCCTACTAACGATAATACATAGTCCTCGTGCTTTTATAAATTCATTGCTTGTTCCGATCACATAACTTTATTATTTCTGTACAACTTTCTACACACCTTGTAGTTTCATATTTACGATAACATTCTTTCATACTTCGAAGTTTAACCACGTTACAATCAAATAGAATACCATCTGAGATGCTAGTCTGCATCTATTCGCACATTTGATAACAATACTTTCATATCCTCCCATTCTTGTAATAATGAATGAACATACGTCCATATTTACTCTTATTACTTTTCTTATGACAACAGGTTGATATAATTTAACACACCTTGTCTTTCTTAGCATTTCCTTGCTCATAAATATAGTTACAATTGTTTTTAACTCTTAAAATGAGATATTTATTCCTCTGGTATCACATTGACTTTATTGTCAACCATGTGATCCTATTGCCTTCTCAAGTAATTCACGTTATTAACATTGAAATATTACGAAAGTCTTATTCATGTATTCATTGAGTTATTCATCTAAAAATACTTCATTAAACTATTATCAAAGTATTTATTAACGCTCTATTATCATATTATAGCATTGTGAATATCGACGTATTTTATCGATGCATTCCACTCTTATAAAAATGATTCGCTTAAAATCGTAAAAGTATATAAGGTATTGAGCCCATTAGAGGAGTATGCCAAGGTTGTCAACAACCTAAATGACTCTCCGGACATTTCCATCTATCGAACACATGAAATGAGAGTATCGGATGCACTTCTTATAGGCCCGAGCGTCATGAGCGTCGTGGTTTCAGAGGTCTGGGTAATCATGGAGGTAATGTCAAAGACTGCCCAAGAAGCACACCCTCTAACACAAAACTAAGAAATGAAAATATCCAGGCTTATGTAAAATATCGTGAACATGTTTATTGAAATTCAACAAACCCCTATCCTACTTCGGAGGGTTTGTTTCGGCTAATCCGCAAGCTAATAAATAAAAATTAATAAAATGATCAGGCCCTAACTGAAGCTAAGTTAAAACCCACTCGAAAGTCCTTTAATACAAGAGTGAAACAACAACAACAAAGCTTAGAATGTGGTACGTAAAATGACCCCAACGTAATTATAAATAAGTTACTCAATCGGAATTTACATTTAACACAGTAGCAAAACAAGGCCTATGATACGATGGTACCACTTTCGCATTTACAGTTAACGTTAAATTATTAAGCTGTCCTGACATGAATACAAAATACAGCGAAAAGCGTCTGTATGCAAAATTACAATCAGATCTACATAACAACCAATGACAAACCAACAATCAGTCTTATTACTATCCGTGTTCAACAACACTACAGGTACAACAGGGTTTAAATATATAAATAAAACTCTTAACACAAAACAACATTCTGATTAAAGCCTTCCTGCACTTTCTGGAAACTGTGTGTACCCAAAAGTCATATAAATGCATGTTTGTTACGATGGCGAAAGCGCAGTAAAAACCACGTCTAACATCACTTGAGTATCGCGCTCCACCAGGTACGAACTTCAGATTCGAGCGCCACTCCGTTGTCCCTAAGTAGTGTATTCTGTCCAAAGTCATTCCCACTAGGAAATGACTCACATCACGTGGCATCAGTAAGCGAGCTCAACTATAAGACCAAAGTTAATAGCAATCAATTAATTAATTAGTTAAATATTTTAGAATAATTAAGTTTCATGATTTATAGGCATCGAATTAGGTTATCGTTGGTTTATGAAGAATTACTGATGATCCATGTCACGTAGGCTAAAAGTGAGTCACCCCATGAGATCTGTCACTTACAACAAAGTCTTATACAACTCTACGAGCTAACACAGGCTCGGACAAAGACAATAACACGAACTATTGGCAGGGCGAAGCTTACCAAAATAACCTCGGGCAAGTCTGGTATCACATCATATTCTCCCCGGCAATACATTCCTGTTACATTACAGGTCGCAGATATTGGTCCATACGACAGTGCTTCAAATGCACTAAAATGCACATAATTCGCCTCAATTAGCGTGTCTTCATGGGCAATAAACTAACAATAAACCTATCATCAATCTGTAATACTTATTGAAACAGTATCATACAATTTGTCGCTCTCAAATGGCGATCTAAATGTGACTTGAACGTCCTTCACTATACAATCAAAACATATGGTAGCTCACAAGATTGCTGCTGGCCTTCACCCAGTTTATGAAAACATTTAAAAGGCAGTAAATTTGACGTCATCACGTCTGTAGAAATAATCAATAGTAAGTCTCATAAATGTGTGGCGCGTTGCATTATGGTAAGCGCTAACTCGTTCTGCAGGTGTGTAGTTACACACAAGACTCACTGCGTCTGGCAGTATTATAACATTACATTCAGGCAAGGAAGTCACTTATTGACAGTCCTATGTGAATTGTGCAATAAATTGCCTCATCCAATAGCTATTTACAAGACTGTCACTACGTAACAGTACGGAGTACAATAATATAACTGTATTTGCCAATGCAAACTATCCTAAAAGATAAATGTTTCACATTGTTCCAACTGCTTTGGAATGAAGATGATTCACTTGACCTATTTACAATTTCTCTTCACAATAACGTTGCAGTGTCGACTACTTGACACAAAATAAAAGTTAACACACAACCTCTATAACTTTGGGTTGTTTGAAATGATACGAAATGGCAGGGTTCGATGCACGACTGGCATCCTTACAATATTCCCTGTTTAGTTCTTTCTTGGAACTGTGTGGCCCCAGAGCTTCACAATGCTAAACTAAATTCATTATAAGATTGGCAGCTACTGTCGGCTGAACCAAACGATACGCTATAAAAATATGACAGAGCAGTGGCGTGACTAGAAAATATAAAAAAAATGGAGTCATGACTAATTATAAACTCGGGTGGCAATCCTCCCCCTAAACTTGAATTCAACACACCAAAATAGCTCATCAGCTATAGTCATGGTAAGTAGGCTGTAAGACTTGGCGATCTCAAAACGTCCATCAAGATGCACCATTGGATCATGTCCAACTATACGGTGACTAACTCATTTAAGCGTACTGAAATAAAGAACAAAATAATGAGTGCTAAACTACAAATCCCTACCTAACTGCTTGCCAAGGAGTTCGGTTGGTTAATCTACGCAACGTCTAGCACAATAAGAATCCGTACAGGAAAATAATTATAAACTCACAGGACCCGTATTTCACCTCATTCTCGCCGGAATTGAGGGGTGTGTAAAATTCAGATATCAGGAAGGGTAGATCCATACTAGGCTTTTCATCCAAGCCTTCTCCTCTCCCTGGCTTTTTCTGCATACACGTGGTCAATGCTGGATTTCGTTCCTCTTTATGCTGGCGGTTCTTATGTTGGTCTGCAACGGGCTCCGATGTCCGTCGTTTTTCGCAGGTTCCCAAACCATAGCGCAGCTCCTCCATGGAATATCTCCTTCACATGGTTGGTCTATACCATGTTAAACATTGTAGATGGTAGTGAAGATATGTGGTCACACACGCGGTCTAATATGTAGCACATTTTAATATCGATTTTCCACATGTGGTGATCACAGAAGTTGGAAAATAATAATTCACTGCGTCTACACAGGATTGCAGGATATTTTACAAAAATGGCCTTTCACAGTCTGCTACATAGATTCTAGGGCACACATGTGGCGTCACCTCAGAGAATTTATTACTGTACAAATCACGAAATATCATTATGATCAGTTGTAGTAGAAATATTGCACTACTAGCATTAATAATGTTACTGATATTGGCGTGCTTTAAGTTCATGTAGTGTAATATTCGATGGCCTTTGCAGATTATATTCTGCCCCTCGTGGAATTAGAAAATTCGTGGGAAAATTTGTGGTGTTCCACGTTGCCAAATATATACTGAAATAATTCAGTTTTATATGAAATTTCACAGCGGTCGTTACTATTAGACCAATAACGTCGTTTTATGATCACTGCACGCAACACCGTGCTAAATAATACTGGATGATCGTTGATAACGAATTTTCACATCACCTCGTGGGTGGACTAGATTTCTTCGTCTCGGCGGACGGATTAACAAACACTTCCAATTTGGACGACTCCAAACTCGGTTGTGTCAGGTACAGGATCGTGCTCTGGGTTCAAGCAAATGCTCTAGTCAATGAGCGACTATTCACATCCGTTTCGCATATCTGCGATGAAAATACCTTTACTAAAAATGAAAATAGACACTTCAAAGTGTTCAAATTATTCAGAAATAAAACATGAGAAATTCTGAGTCTTGTGGTTGCAAAACGTGCAGTAATATATGCTCAGGAAAATTAATACGACCTTTCTCCAAAGTCAATAGAGTGTCTGGCAGTATGTCGAAGCATGTGCTGGCCTCCGGGTGCGTTCAATGTTGAAACAAAGTATTTGCAAATACTTTTCAAAGAAAATATCACCGAGTATGAGCTCACATGGGCTCAGTATTTCCAAAATTATCTAACTACAAATATACAAAATATCATTAAGAACGTCAAAAATGACACACGCTGACATAGAAAGAATTTACATTTAATTTACGTGAATATAGCAAAATAATAATATGGGTTATAAATGGATACATCTACATAAAAAAGTTGGTCTCATCTGAATATCCCCAAAATATGGCAAACTACTAAATAGCGTATAAACACTCATCTACCTGGAGCTGCGATGATTTCATGATAACCTGTGCTATTGGTGAGAAGTTATGCGGCTGCATTTTTGGGTCGCGTGCCTGAGATTCCTCTGCGTCTAACGGTGCTATGTGTGTGCTTGGAAAAGCGCACACCTGGTCTAGCCACACTCCCAGTGAGAGGTCTCGTACGGTTGGAATAGCCCCGTCCACCTTGATTTCCTTCTCGGCTAACAATCCTGGAACATCGTACGTTTCTGAACCAGATGGTTCTGTCAAAACTCTCTTCAAACGACTCCTCTCTTGTAGAAATTCATTGAAATCATGTGCTGTAGTATTTGTGCTATGAGATTTCCGTGATGTTGATGGAAATTCATTTAGTTGTAGCGATATTGGTGACAGCCTACTGCGGTTGGAATTGCAGTAATGGTCCATCGTTTCATAGTTGCTTTAGGTCACCTCTGGACTCCACCTCATTTATTATAGGTTAGCTTCCCTCCATGGTATTTAGTACTTCATAAGGACTTTGGATGTATAATTAGAATAAAGACGTCCTCTCTGACTCGCGTTTGATAACATTGTGATTATTCACAAAGTATGGTTAAAATATAGTTCTAATTGTCGAATGCTTCCGTCGTGTTTCAGTAGAAATTCAGTAGTAGATTGTAAAATATTGGTTCTTATTAATGTCGTTCAATAGTGTAGATTGTTTCAATTCTCAATGCTATTCTTCGAACAAGTCTTCTCAAATAATGCAGTGTTCTTTCACGGGAGATACAACTCCTCGTTGGCCGATGCAAGCGGCTCTCCCTCCGCCAAAGTATATTCTCTCGGTCGCTCTCTGTATCGGCGATGATGTTTGGAAGTATCTCGTCGCAGGTCTTGACTCGACCAGTCACAAAAATTGAATGAATCTCTTCATTCTGCCTTACTAGGCTCCTCGGCTCTCGATAATGGCGTCGCTAGCCTCTCACAATATAAAATTCATTTAATATGCAAATATCTTCCCTCGTAGCTTTAAATTTCAAATTTGATTTTGGTAAATACATTTTATTTCTTATTCTCTTCATATTGGTGCGGTATAATTGTTAATAATTTTCTTTTTAAAATATAATAATTTTTTATGCTTCAGATAAATAAAATATTCTGATTGGCTATTGAGTTGCTATGCAGTTTCCATTGTTCCGACTTGTAAATTAGTGTCATGTGCCTGATATCTTCATCTCTCTCATATATAAGAGTGCCGTGGACAAATCTCCTCTGCGGTCGCGAGTTTGGTAGACAAAACCGGTTCTCGGCCGTCTAACTTGGTAAAATTGTCATTTTGCAGCTTCAATAAATCACATTCACTCTTGGTTAGAATATTTTCTACAGAAACGTTTCCATTCTCGTTCCTTATAAAAGCTGTAATCTCCCCATACAACTCATCAATAGCTCTCGCTAGCATAACAGAATGATTATGTGTATGGAAAGTTGCTTACATTGCTACTTCATATCCATGCACAAAATTTTCACGCGAGACGGTTCGATCCTCGCCTCATGTATTTCCATACTGCTATTAAATTCGAGTTCATTGCATTGTTTCATTTTGAAGTAAATTTGTTAAAATTTATGCAAGTTCGTATTTTCTTTTCAGTTGTTGTTTTCCCTTTTGCATAATTCCATGTTTGTATAGAAAGTACAGTAAAGCTGGACGTGAAAAACAATTTGGGTTATGCTATGTAACTTCACGGCCTCTCGATCTAAGGCTTGAAAATTCGCCGTTGTCGCAGCGTGCAAAGAGGATATAATACTAGATCCTAGTTCTCGTGTTAAATAATTTTCCTTAAATCCACCCAAGTCCGGCTTTAATAAAAATAAACATTTATGTAGGGTAGGGGAAACATAAGGAACTAAATCCCTCAAAATGGGCTGTAGATTTTCATTTGTTCTCATTACCATCACTCTTTACTAAACTTCGGACTAAATAAATAAGTGACGCATATTTCATCTATTTATGCGTGATTAAAATCAATTTCTTCTTTCGTTTCACCCTCTTTGAGGTACGTTGAATCAATCATTTCTCTGTGTGTTGTTCATTCCTTAGTGCCCAGTAACTCTTTATTATTTATGATCTTCTTTTCCTCTCTTCATCCGAGATGATGGGTTTGGAATTTAGTGAAGAGTTGTCTTGGAAATTTATATTTTCGTCTTAAGAAATTATTTTAGCTTTCCGATTGAGTAGGGAATTTCCTTTAATTTTTCATTCTACTGGGTCTTTTTCAGTTTCTTTAAACCATGTGGGTTTTGTTTTGCGGTTACGGAAGAAATCAAAGATTTGTTTGGTTAATCTATTAGAGATCATTCAGAGAAGATGACCGTAAAAATGCATCCTCCATTTAAATATAGTAACTGAGAGTTTTTCAATTTTCTTGATGAGTATTATCTTATTCTCCTGAAATTTTGGACCTATAATTTTTCTTATAACTTTCCTTTTTTCGAATCTAAAAATCAGTTTCCAAACTTTGAATTTTTTTTAGGAGTAGTACTCTTAAGTCAGTTATTTACATGTTATTTACAAAAATACACAGTACATTCAGATCAAAGATCAACGTCATGGGATGGAACTATATTTCATCTATATTATTCCATTTTTAGCCTATTTTCATTTTATGAAAAACAAGTAGTTCCGTGAAGAACTAAAAAGCCTTTTTTCATACATGGAACTATATTTCATCTATATTATTCCATTTTTAGCCTATTTTCATTTTATGAAAAACAAGTAGTTCCGTGAAGAACTAAAAAGCCTTTTTTCATACATCCTACTAATATTAAATGCCTCTATCAACATACAAATTGTCAGTTTGAATATAGGCTAAAAATAGGCTTATGAGATCACCTTTTGTCCGTGTGTGCTAATGTGTGTGCGTATGTGTCTGTGCGTGGTTTGTGTGTGTGTCTCCCTCTAATAACTTCCAAATGGCTGGAGCGATATCAATGCAACTCGGTAAGCTCGTAGCACCATTTTGGCCGACCCCGACCGTACCCTTCAAATTGTATTACGTCTCACCAATCCAACAGGGTGGTTGTGCGAAATATTTTACCAGCATTCAATATCTCAGAAACTATTAGAGATATCACCCTGAAATTTTGTAAGGTGATAAATGGCACTGTTAGAATTTCACTCATGAGACAAAAACCTGGTAACCACAAAACCAACATGGCAAGCAGGCAAAGTTGAAATTTTAAATAGACTTTTCTCGCGATTTAACCATCCAAACGCAATTAAACTTGGTACAGCAAATGTTTATACACATTGTAATGCACTGGCAACTAATTTAGTTCAATTGTTTACATAACCTCAAGGTGGCGGCTGTGCAAAATATTTCACCGGCATTCTATATCTCCGAAAATATTATTTGTATCACCGGGAAATTATGTGCGGTGATAAAGGGCACTACTAAAAGGTTTTCTATGTAACTTTCAAAAACCTGTAGAGTACAAAACGAACATGGCGGCCAAGCGAAATTGAACTATTTTAATAGACTTTTCTCGCGATTTAGCCACAGAGCGCAGTGAAATATGGTACAGTAAATGATTATACATATTGTAATGCACTGGCATCTAATTTAGTTAAATTGTGTACATAACCTCAATATGGCGGTTGTACGAAATTTTAAAATTAAGTTTTTATTTCTTGAGTCGTAATCATGCGTTCGAAGTGAAAGTTTGAATAATGAACCTACGCAATAATATTCCTTTAATGGTACATAACTCTATGGCCTATATATATATAACAATCCAAAATGGCGACCATCTGGAATATTTAGACGGTTCTCAATACCTACGAATCTATTACAGCAATCAAATTGAAATGTTGTATTTTGATAGGGGCAAGGCCATTAACATAAGTAGGATATATGAAAATAGGCTTTAGTTATTCACGGAACTACTTGTTTGTAACAATGAGATCGCTATGAGACTCGCTCTAATGTTGCCTGTTGATTCGTACCTCTTTACTGTATTCTCGATTCTTTCATCCAACTTTCAGGATGCAGTTTTCCTTCACCTTCCATCGAAATTTTACTGACATTTCATGTACGCGAAGGCTGAATTTTCCGCTTCTTCAAGCGAAGCACCACGTCTCTGATTCTAAGATTCGACCTTCCGAGTAGATTGTTTAGTTGACTGTGCCATCCGCTAAGATCATTCGTAGTTCAGTGCCACCTCTTATAGGTGCCCAGCAGGACTGGATTATGGGAACGCCCGCAGGCAGCGTTCCATTTCAGCAGAACATTCACTGAGCGCACTCCACACAGTAGCCTGTATTATCGGCAGGATGTAATTACATAATTATCTTATTTGAGATATAACGTATAACACATTGTTCTCCTGTGTCCAACGTTCAATGAAACACATTCTCTATTTACGGTCAGATATCAGTCTACAGAAAAAAAGTATAATTACGAGTTATTTTCCAGATAATCATATCATTTAATAGTGGAGTCCTACAAAGAATACAGCTAGTAGATTCTGGAATAGCGGCCTGAAAGTAAGTACAAGACCACCAATTCGTTTTGGAGAACGATAATTGACTTACCAAATAAGTAATTATAATATTGTTATTATTATTATTATTATTTTATTATTAATATTATTACAAATTACGTGAGAATTAAAGTGCCTCCCGATAGCTCAGAGTCAACAGACACAGTAAAACAAAAAAGAAAAAAATGTATAAATTAATAAAAGTTGTCAGAGCACCGGCGTACAAGTCGGTGATCGCGGTTTGAGTCCCGCTGGGGTCAGACATTTTAATTATCAAACTGCCATCTACATGGCTTGTACTATTTGTTCATTTTAAGATATAGTGGCTTAACACTTTTATTATTGCGCTTGAGAAATCCAATATTCTTGGAATCTTTAATGATTAGTATTTTTTAAATATTTTTATTGTCTTAATATGTACGGAGGTCGAGTCATTACTCCTCGCGAACAGGAGACAACACGCAAAATCTACGATGTGCATGTGGAAACGTACGGTATGTACTTGCGTAGGATGCCACTAGATGGTGTATGTAAACAACAGTGTGGGTCTGAGCATGCCCCCAAGTTTAGTGTGTGTGAGTGAGAGCGTCACACAATGGAAGTCAACAAGCTGCAGCCTTATTCACCTGATCTGAGCCCATCTGACTATGAACTTATCCCCTAAGTCAAGACACCACTACGTGGACGACGGTTTGCTAACAAAGAAGACATCGTAACAGCATTTCGGAGGGAGGTGTTACACATTAGCGAATGCAGTGAATGGTATTCAGCGCGTGCCCCACCGCTGGCCACGCACAGTAGACACCTTGGGTGATTATTTCGAAGGTCTGTAACCAGTTGAGACCTGTCCTTTGTACGTAGTCTTGTGTATTTGCTGTCTATACCATAATAAAACAATGTTTACCAATGGCCTGTGTTCTGTCACTTACCTACGAGCATCTCCTGACGTCAGAATTTATCTTCAGGCACTATGCATACGTACATGCCCTATATTTCCAAATGCATATCGTAGATTTTCCGTGTTGTCTCCTGTTCGCATGTAAAAAAAAGTTGCCTTAATTTATGACTCATCTCTCGTATATATAGGCTATGATATTATTATTATCAAAGCCTCCGTGGCTTAGGCGGCAGCACGCCGGCCTCTCACCGCTGGGTCCGTGGTTCACATCCCGGTCACTCCATGAGAGGTCTGTGCTGGACAGAACGGAGGCAGACAGGTTTTTCTCCGGTTACTCCGGTTTTCCCTGTCAAAATTTCATTCCAGCAGCATTCTCCACTATCATTTCATTTCATCTGTCATTCATTTAATCATTGCCCCAGAGGAGTGAGTCAGGCCTCGGCAGCCGGCACAGTTCATATCCTCACCGCTAGATAGGGGCTTCATTCATTCCATTCCTGACCCGGTCGGAGACTGGAAGCAGGCTGTGGATTTTCATTTCATATATTTATTATCATCTTCATATATATATATATAATCAAGTGCAATATTAACTCACTGTAAATCTAGGTGAAAAGTACTGTGGAGTACAATAACGTAGTAGAGAATGCATCAATAACATAAAAAAAACAAAAAAAAAGGGCTGTATATGCACATTTCTCAAGGATCTAGTCTGACAATTACAGTACTTTCCTGATAGTCTTTATTTTTGTTGTAATGGGTGTAATTTAGACGTTTTGTTCACATAGAGCTTTTTAATTTTTAAATTATTGCATCCACTTTTTTGAAAGGAAACAATATTTAAATTATTCAATGTTTGGAATATAAAGCCATCATTCAGGAGTCAAATATACTTACGATTTTTAACCCCGCACAAATGGTGTGATTAATGAGAAATGGCTTATTCATGTACATAAGTCAGTGTGTAGGCTACTATAGCTGCATATTAGGGAACAGTATTGCTGTATTTACATGCCTATTATCTCATATTGGGCAGCTTCGGTGGCGTATTTGGTAGCATGCTGAGTTTTTATGCCTAAGGTCGCGGGTTCAAACCCAGCCAAAGTCATCGGATTTTTGAAGAGCGTTAAAAATCCCTCAGTATGCCTTCCTTCGGAGGGGAAGTAAAGCCAGTGGGCTTATGTCATAGATGGATGTGGAGTAAAAGAACCTTCCATTAACTACACTCGTGTGAAGGTAAAATTTGTAGTTTAAATTTGATTAACGCTATTAAGTTTCAACGTTCACCGTCAGGTTGTGGTAGTGGTGGTACCTTTTAACCAAGTTTGCAGCTAGGTGTCGTTGACGGTAGCATTTGGTAGCAAAAGTAGGAACTACTTAAAACTGACTATCTGTAGTCCTTACCTGAATTACATATATCACCCAATAATACAGCCATCACAATTAACACTGGTTATCAGGCAGATTCTACACACATCCAAAGTACACGGGGCTGCATGCCCGCGTTGTCTCAGCCCCTAAACAAACAGAGGAGCCATCCAACCTATCTCACCTAGTTAAAGTAATTGTAACAACGTATAATCCCAGTTTAATATTAAATACGATGCATTGATTGAGAACACATTGGGCTTCTTTAGCCCCTAAAATATTTCGTAAGATAAGAAATATATTCTCTAAATCCATACCGTAATGATCACTAAAATGCTATAGCGGAGTTCAGGGAATTCGTGATAACTACACCATTACACAATATCATTCGTCAGTAAGCACTAAAATGGCTAAGACATAGGAAATCAGCAAAATGTGGGATGAACTCCCATTTTATTTGAAGAAATAATAGATCAGATATATGTATAAAGAACAGCACTCGTTTGTCAATAACCCAAGTGTTGTCATGGCTACCGCTAGCCTTAGTCAACACTTTATTTATATCCTCTTTGGTCAACACTAATATCTTTGGATTGTCTCTGTCCATTGCGGTACCTGGTGGCATTCTGTGTTACCACCGCCACATCGGTCCTGGTGGCAAATTGTGTTACTACCGCCGTAGCTACTGTTTGGTCCTTATCATCCAAAATCTAATCACAAAGAAAATAATGCTACTTTAAGAATAATCTGCAATAGTATGTCGAATGCAGGGTTTGCCAATGTATTTCTATTTTAATTTCATTTCCTTATTACGACCCCTGTTAATAAAAGAGATACGGTTTCAGATTTTTATTGCGTTCAGATTTCTAATGTTTTTTTATCGTACTTTAGATAATAAATGTTGTGGCCACTGCCTGCTGGATTGCATTCCTCCTGGCTGCTTTAAACTGACTGCCCATTAAAAAATATTACAGTATTGGTTTATTCGTACAACCTCGTTTCCAAATATAGGCGCTGTGTTTGCAGCTTTTTCAAGTCACTGTTACAGACATTTGTTTTGTATTGATGTTAATGGTGAAGTTGTGTTTTGTATTTTTTGATGGCATATTGATATGTGTGCTTTTGTAAATCAGAACATGTCAAGTTTGAATGCCGAGGAATCTCATTTCATGAGTTACTTATAAATACACACTAATACAGCCATCACAATAAGACGGGTTATCAGACAAATTCAACACACCGCCAAGTACACGGGGGTACATGAGCACGAAGTTCCAAAGCCCCTAAATTAATCAACATCCCTTTCTTCGGCGGCCGGAGGCATTTCTTTTCCCTGTCTTTTATTTCCCTTATTCTTTTCATATCGTCTAGTATGTAAGTTAAATTTAAATTATTTGGAAGTAGTTGTATATTTTTAATCATCCCTACCGTATAGTTACGGGAAAATGAGCTAGACATTTCGCCCCTTGAAAACAATCACTTCCACCACCATGTAGGTTTCGCTTTCCTTTAAATTGAAAATTTGCCCGTAAGTATGTGTCTAAATTAATATTATGTTTGCAACCGCATTGCCCACCAACAGCTGAAAGTGACCTTCTGCCAGCAAAGAGTTAGGCACAATTTCAGCCCTAGTATCTGGCTTCACCTTGGACCGTTCCTTAACCTTCAAGAAACACTTGGAATACACAGGCCAAAAACTCAAATCGCGGAACAATATCATGAAGAAATTGGCTGGCACATCATGGGGTGCTGATGCAATTTCACTACGCACGACTGCCCTCCCCATGGTTTATCCTGTAGCAGAGTATTGTGCCCCAGTGTGGCACGGTAGTGCTCACCTAAAAAGATCGATGTTCATCTGAATGAAAGTATGAGGGTCATAACAGATACACTGAGATCCACCCCCAACTCCCTGGTTAAACACTATCAGTATCATATCACCTCCAGACCTAAGACGACAGGAAGCAACAGTACGTGAGTGGAGAAAGGTACATCAAGAAAATCACCTACAGGATCTCCCAATTCATGAAGTGCTTAATGATCTTTCCTCCAGTCGTCTTAGATCAAGGAACCCAATATGGCATAACATACCTGATATTAATTGCACGGAACAATGGCGCCAAAACTGGAGGTCTGCTCCTGTAAGACATCAAGGTATTCTAGATCCTACTATAAGACTTCCGGGATTTAACCTGAAGAGAAATCAGTGGGTAAAGTTAAATCGCCTAAGAAGAGGTCACGCCAGATGTAACGCCATGCTACATAAATGGGGACTTCATGATTCTCCTGCCTGTGACTGCGGAGCTCCTCTTCAAACCGTAGAGCATATTATTCAATAATGTCCGATGAGGAAGTATGCTGGATCACCTCAAAATGTTATTTCTGCTGCATCTCCCCTTCTGGACTGGCGTCAACAACTGGACATCTCGTTGTGAATGCGAACGCAACCTATGTTCTTGTGATTTATATATTGTACATATGATTTACTTATTTATATATACATTTATTATATTGTAATTCATCTAGTTGCTAGCCATACGTTAAATAATAAATAAATATCATATTATCCATAATATACAATTTTGAGCTTAAGCCGTGTTTTATTTAATCAAACTCGACGCGTTTCGAAAGAAACCATGTCTTTCTTCGTCGGGAATAAACGGAAATACGACTAAATTGTTGCTAAGGGAAAGCAACAAAGAAACTAAAAAAGGTGCCCTAAAATGGACGCCATGTTAGGCGTCCCATGTTAGGGACAACGAAAAGCTTGTGAATGCGAACGCAACCTATGTTCTTGTCATTTATATACTGTACATATGATTTACTTATTGATATATACATTTGTTATATTGTAATTCATCTAGTTGCTAGCCACACGATAAATAATAAATAAATATCATATTGTCCATAATGTAGAATTTTGAGCTTATGCCGTGTTTTATTTATCAAACTCGACTCGTTTAGAAAGAAACCATGTCTTTCTTCATCAGGAATAAACGGAAATACGACTAAATTGTTGCTAAGAGAAAGCAACAAAGAAACTAATAAAGGTGCCCTAAGATGGACGCCATTTTAGCCCCATGTTAGGGACAACGAAAAGCAGCAGTGCATTACTTTCTGAGGGATCTGATAATAGGTAGCCAGGACACACTGTGAATGTAGCCGGTGTCGCGGTTAAAATTATCTGGGTGTTTACGTATTTCAACCGCCTCCCTGATGATTCTGGGACGATATTGCTTTATACGGGCAAGAACATCCACTCCATGGAACATGACATCAAGGCCAGGTGATAAAGCATGATCAGCAACAGCTGATTTATTAGGTTGAATGAGCCTGATACATCTATTATGTTCCTTAATGCGAGTACATATCGTTCTCGAAGTCCGCCCGATATAAGCCTCGCCACAAGTACAGGGACCTCTGTAGACACCCACTGCTGCTTTTCGTTGTCCCTAATATGGGGCTATAATGGCGTCCATCTTAAGGCACCATTTTAGTTTCTTTGTTGCTTTCTCTTAGCAACAATGTAGTCGTATTTCCGTTTATTCCTGATAAAGACAAGCATGGTTTCTTTCGAAACTCGTCGAGTTTCAATAAATAAAACACGGCATAAGCCCAAAATTCTACATTATCGATAGTGTCACGGGCCGTGAACGTCTAAATGATCATATTCTTTATGCTGATTGAATAACAAAAGAAATAACTTAGTGCCATGTTTTCACGTTTTTTCAATCTCCATATTAAGCCTCAAAAATTAAAAACCCTTCGTTTTGTATTTTTTTTATTTCCTTTGTACTGAAAATTTGCTTGTAAGTATGTGTCTGAATTAATAGCATATACTTTATGCTGATTGAATAACAAAACAACTAACTTAGTGCCATGTTTTCGCGTTTTTTCGATCTCGATATTAAGCCTCCAAAGTTAAAAACCCTTCGTTTCAGGTATCGTCCCCTTAAAAAGCCGCGGAAGGTTGGCGCTGCAACCTAGTGGTGAATTAATATACAGTATATCCAGTACGCGTCTGAGTGTCGAATGGGCAGGCAGTTTAAAGCAGCCAGGAGGGATGCGATCCAGCTGGCAGAGAAAATGCCGCGGCGATCACAGTGGGTTGATGCTGCAACCTATCTTGTGCTAAATGGACAGGCAGTTTAAAGCAGCTTGGAGGGATGCGATCTAGCTGGCAGTGGGTGTAGCATGGCCTCCTACCGAAATAGATAGAATCTTGCTGGCCCCGTCTTGAGCTAGTGTTGCCATGGAGATGGCCAGCCTTGCCATTATTTTATCAGTATATTTTCTGACTTTATTTGCCTTTGCTCGAGTGCAAAAAGGCCGAAATCAGAAGAATGAGAAAGACTATAGAAAATTCATGTAGCCATCGGTTCCTTCTGGGTCCTAAACTATGTGTATGCAAAATATGGTTGAGATTGGTGGAACGGTGTAGATTTGTATACGGAACCAACCCACATACATACATACATACATACATACATACATACATACATACATACATACATACATACATACAGACTTTCACTTTTATATAGGCTATTAGATATATTATTCTTGTTGTTATATTATTGTATTTCTTACATTGTTATGCCCATCTGTGGAACGCGAAATAACTTAATTTGATAATTATGTTTTTTTCTTCTCCCAAAATTTCTTCATCAGGGCAGTAAAAATCAACCTCCGTTCTTCTGTAATTCTCACAGAGTAATTTGCTCAGAGAAAAGATGGTTATTGATTAATGCTCTGAACTGGAGTCAATCTTGTAATATATCTTCTGTAGCCTCATGCCAATTCCTTGAGGGTTTCTTTCTCATTCACTAAGCCGGTTGTTCTTGACTTTCATTGAGAGAGAAAGGTTGATATCCTTTTGGTGAGCCTGTCAATGTTCATTCTGAAAATGTGACCATGGAACTTCAATCGCCTTTCCCTGAAGGTGTCATTTATCTTTTCTGCATGCTAATAAAGCTCCTGAGACTTCCGTTTCATCCAGCATCCTTCTGAACAGACAGGACCAAGTATATTCCTCAATATTTTCCTTTCTCGTTCTCTGCGTCTTTAGTAAGAGATCTGCCTCCAGTGATCGAGGTTTCCGAGGCGTATGGTGCTTTAGGTTTGGTTGCTGTGGTGTAATATCTTAGATTTGCGTTCTTCGATATTGATTTTTGTATTCTATTGGCTGTCTGTAATTTTGAAATTCTATCTTTGTGTGCCTCACGATTCAATCCTGAAGGCTGAATTTCTTCTTCTAAAAACTTGAATTTATTTACTTGATGATGTTTTCCGAATGTAGTCTTAAGAGATTTCCCATCTAGATAACGACCGGATCCTTCCATATGTTGAGTTTTTAATGAGATATTTGTTGCAATTTCGTGAAGTCTTTCAAGGGCCTGAACTGCTTCTTGCCTATTGTTAGAAATAATAACTAGATCATCTGCAAAGGCCAACACTGCAGATGAATTTTGGTTTCGAGTAGTCGACCGAGAGGTATTCCTATTGTTTCATTTTCCCATGTCCTGATAACTTTTTCAAGGACAAGATTGAGCAGTAACTGAGATCGTCCGCCTCCTTATCGAAGTGCTGTGTTAATAGGAAAAGGGTCAGAAATTTCACCTTGAAATTTAACTTTTGAAGTTGTAGCTCTCAGCGTCTGTCTGAGTAAGTCTCTTGATTTCCTGTCTATTTCAAATTCTTCTAGAATATTGCATAATGATTGTCGGTTTTGAGATTGAGATTTTTTTCTGCACAGGACCTGCCTCTTCTGAAGCCTGCCTGATATTCGCCGATTAGGTGTTCTGTTCTTTTCAAGCCTCGTTAGTAAGGTATTATAGAGAATAATGATATTCCTCTGATGTTTCCTTATCCCCGTTTTCGTGTTGTGGGTAATCGGGGGGTGCATTTCCAGTCTTTAGGAATTTTCTCCTTAATCTGCAAGAATTACCTGAATTTCTGAGCGAGGCTTTCATCTCCTAATTTCAACATTTCAGTAACAATACATCTTCCGCTGCGGCTTTGTTATTTATAAGTTCACTGATTATTTGCTTGATTTCTTCTAATGAAAGGGATTCCGAATCTGGATTAGTAATGAGTTGCTCAAATGAGAGTTGTTCTTCAGGAGGTTCTCAGATTAAAGGTCATGGAAATAATCTGCGAGAAGTTTACAGTGTTGTTTATTATTTATTTCCAGAGCCCCATCTGGACGTCTGAAACATAAAGAGATAGTTCCTCAGAAAATGTTTTGTAAACGTTTCTTGTTGAGCCCGGATGGCTCATGTTGGAGATATATTCTCTGGGAAGAAGTTGGTACTCCACTCAGTGACACGCTGACCTAGTCGCGAGATCTTTGAGCTAGCTTTAACCCTCTGTTTTGACTTCTGCTGTGCATTTCGAATCAGATGGGTTTGTTCCATTCACAATATTTTGTTTACTGAGACTTTACGAATATTTTTAGAATTTATGGCAATATGGGATGCCAAATTTACATCGCAGATATGCGCAACTCCCTTAAATAGTCGCTGCATGGTTGCAGTGGTACTTCCTCGATACCGGAACCTCGCTAGGGGTGACTACACAACCTGGTCTGCTTGACTTGTAGGCAGCTGTGCTTTCGCACGTAGTCAGTGCAACGGCTAAATATCGTGATTCAATAGTGTGAATTGAAGTCATAATTATAGGCCAACACCACAAGTGTACTTCCTTTATCACGTCCAACAGTTTGGCATGTGAAATAGGCTGATCCGTGTGCAAATAGTATTTTTTGTGAATCGTTGAAAAGCTGACCAGTATAATTTTCAATGTGGCAAGCCACGATGAGTGAGTGAAATTGCAAATCTGTATCAAATCATCAAAGGCGTATATTAGTGTCTAAAAGCCTGTGAAATATAAATCCACATTTGTTTGTGTGAATTTTCTGTGTGATTCCGAGGATTCTCCTCAATATTTTGGAGTACTTAGAATCTGTGATTTAACACCACACGCTTGCTATAAATCCTGTGGCAGACATAAAGGCCATTCTTGATAAAGGTGATTTCATAAATGAAAATAGGCTAAATAAATAATATAAATATTAGGATAATGAAAATAATAATAATACTAGTAATAAAAGAATCCAAGAATTTTGGATTTCTCGAGTGCAATAATACAGATGAAGAGTTTAAGCCATTAGATCGTAAAACGGGCATATAGTACAAGCCTTGTAGATGAAAGATAGATAAGTAAAATGTCTGACCCCAGCAGGTCTCGAACCGCGACCGCTGACCATGTGAGTTTTAACCAACAGTCTAACTTTGTTAAAGGTATTTGCTTCAGTTGATTATGTTAGAACCGCACTTTTATAGCAACCAAGTAGGTAGGGCATGCCTAACTTTAAACTAATCTCTACTTTGCCTTAGATTTTGACTGGCCTTGGTCCTAATCACGTACTTGTGAAACATACAATGGCATGGGAATCCCACGTGCTATCCATTATATGACACGATGTAGGAGAGGCACCAACAAACTTCTACAGCCATAATAATTTGCTTTTTCTGGTCTGAGAATGTGAAACCAGTTTTTGAAACATCCTATATGAGCCCACTTCAATATTGTTTTCTTTTTGAGGAATGCAGGAGCATTCAAAACACACCTCCTTAATTTGTTCATTACTCAGCGTATCGGTTGATAGGAGTCAGGTTGCACTGTCGTTTATTCCTCATGATTTATTTTCTTCAGGTGAGCTCAGTAGCCACACAATTATTTCTAGTGTATTGGATAGGAAGCTTGCACTTGACTTTTGAAGCCGTGTCTGTTAAACTACTCATCGTATCATTTCACGACACACAGTGTACAGGTGTTGCGCCATTATATTTTGGGCTTAGTGTCGAGTTAGACACGCATATTTTTATACATGATTGCAAGAATAATGTAGAGGAGACTATAGAACTGGAAGGAACTCTGATGTGAAGCACGAGGTGTGCCGATTCTACGATTTAAACGTTCCAAAGCACTTAGTGTGCACTGGGATGTCTTTCTATTAAGGCTATTTGGTTTTTACTCGGTGTTTTAACGAGCTGATCGTAGGACTAAGTTCATAGTGTACAGTGAAGGGAAAAGTGATGCGAACATGCATTGAGAGCCACAGATAGGACTTCCATGTTTTGAAAGGCTCAAACTTATAATTCATTATAATTTGTAGCAGCAATAACAGCACTCGCTACTGTGTCATTTATACGTGTGCTTGGCTGGTGGACCCAAGGTCACGCTATTTGGAGAGAAAGCACTGTTACCCAGAATGCTCCGCGACTTTTATTTGTGAGACCACTATGAATCAGACACACGACTGAATGTTCCAAAGAATGCTCATTGTAGTGTTAGGTTATTGATACAACTGGAGAACACAGCTGATCACTGTGATTATTGTTATTTTTAATGACATACGTCAAGCTTAGGAATGTCTTTTATGTTTACGACACATTTGTAATAGTTTTCATGAGTTTATGAAGCAGAGCAGCATGTTTTCCCAGAGTTTAAGATAGGACCAGACGTTATATAAATTTAGCACATGTTGTTGTGGTGTCTTTGAGAGACGTATAACGGAATTGACTGAGTTCACCCGCATTATTGAGGTATTCCAGCGAAGATGATGATAGTTTTTTGGATCACACTAGCCGAGGTTTTAGAGAGCCTAAGCGCCGCTGTTATGCTTTGTATTAGCCAGTGTTATTGTACTACCCGTGTTGGAGTAGTATGTTGCGTCACGGTAGTGACAGCACTTTTGAAGTGTATGTTACTCATCTGTGACGTGTGTCTTAAATGGTCATTAGGTATTTAAACTTCATGGTGAGGGGAATAAGCATGAACTAAACTTATAAAATAAATCATGAAACCTTCATTAATCTAAATCGATGACTTTAAATAATAATTATTATTGAGGTAATTATTCTAAAATTTGCGTTACCATTTTTGTCTTTGACTGACCCAGTGGAACGACGTTTTGTTGGAACAGACCATTTATGAGGACGAGCTGATACTATATTTTGAGACGACGTAAGGTCGCTAGAGCTCCGTTAGTTAGTAACTCGTGGAACTCTGCGATCAATGCAATGTCAGACATAGTTTTCACTGTGCTTTTACACCCGTATCCACATGCACTTAGATGACTGTCGGATACAAAGAGTATCCCAATTGGCGTAGGCAGGATTGCTTAGGGTATAAGATTATATTATTCATTGTTGTTGCTTCATTTTATTGTACCCTTGTGTGTATTTTATAATTAGTGTTTTTATTGAGTTTAGCAATTGGTTGCCATACTAGGTTTGTTTATTTCTTTGCTACAGATACGCCTCATCCGTAATTAACGTAAAATCAGGACTTAGCTACTTGTTTAACGTAATGATAATTGTCGAATGTGACACATAACATAGCCTATTTTCTATTGGTGTACTAAATGTAAATAAACCTAGCCTTGTGAACAAGTTAAGGAGACCTTGTAGAGTTCGCCTTGGAACTGAGCACAATATTGAGTCCATCTCACTCCTAAACCATTAATTTCAAAGCATTGAAACTTCACATGTGCATTTAGTAATATCTCCTCAATCCAGGGAAAGAATATTGGTATGATTAAAGTGCCCAGTTTATATCGAACCCTTGCAAAGAAGATTATGAGGCTCAGTTTCAGGGGTTGTAACAGTCCATTTAGTAAGTTGTTGTTAAAAAGCTTCATTGACATGCAGGTAACATATAACAAAATAACATGCAGGAAAAAGTGAAGCCAGGGTTAAAACAAATGAATTTATTGACAGATCAGCTATTTACAAAATGAAATAAACAAACAAAACTCCCAAAAATGACTCCCACTGAATAAATTAATTTGCCAAACTAGGCCTAATCTCAGGAGAGATTATTAATAGGACCAAATGTCCCAAAATCTGCAATGACAATGTATACGTGTGTGCCGTTCTACATGCTTAACGATGAGTACAATTGAATGCATGATTCGTCACCATCCGGATAAACTTTCAGAAGACGAATCTGCATTGCTTAGAGCTAGACAGACGCGGGGAACAACTATACACAACTTAAAACTAAACCGACACTTCCTATACTAAATATTCAACAAATAATTTCCGCTTGAAATTGGAATCAAACTGCCGTAGCAAAACATTACTGCCTAAAAATTAGGACTTCTCAAAATCAACACAAGTAAGTTAACACGTGACCAACAAAAGAAAACACACGACCGCCTGTCATTTTTACAAGTAAATACAACTACACCACACGGGTGTCACACACACAAACATGAACTGAGTCATTGAAAAATCACTAGGCTCAAAGCCAACATTTACATCATTAACACAATATTCCATCCATACGACATGCAATAATTCGTAACAAACGTGGCGAACTCCCCAATTAATTATGGTCCAAATAACCATCACAAAAGAACAGGTTTGCTAATGATAGCTTAATAGGGGTCAGTCGAACAACAGGACTGCCTAACAAATAAGTCACCAAGGCTAGACGGGCGCTAAGTGGAAATCTGCACATCTGTCAACCCACGTGTCAATAACATCGCCCTCCCTAGGCACGGGATCGAGTCTCGAAGAAGCGTGCCCCAAAGCACAATATATACGTGTGTGTGTGTCAGAACAAAAATATATCTCAGCATTTCCCCTAGGAAATCCAAGAATCAGCATTGGACAAGGTACAGTAGCCTCCTCGGAGCGCCCTGCCTTTCCATCAAAAATAAAACAACAATGTGAGGGCGGTAGCACCATCTACCCCTCATCACGTAGAATCAAAACACACACCTGACACAAGAACACACACAGAATCACACGTATGGGTTTAACAGAAACATGAAATAAATGACATACATATTTTTCCACCAGCTTGCGCTTCCGTTCTAGGCTGTGACTAACGAACCTGAAAAGGACTAAAAAAAATCTAAAAAAATTAGAACTAAGGTGTTCTACAATTACATCTTAATTTGCTACGCTCGGCAACCCTAATATGAGTAATAACCTGTTCAGCAAACATCTTACATAAATTACCTCCCTTTCCTATCAAAAATATGAACTTTAATAAAGCACCACTTATCGAATGTAACGAGTTTCGCATCCGCATGGATAAAATCAGGTACACGCGCCGTGTACACTAAATATGACTCCAAAGAAAAATATACAACAAACAACTTTGGCCACGCGCCAACGTACATTTAAACACTAGTGTCGGTGCAAAAAAAAAATCTAAACAAGAAAAAGAAATAAATGAACTATTTACAACGTTCCCCCGCCTTATCTAACTACATATTGAGTAAATCAATTTTTGTACATCACCGTATCAGCTTGCAGAACATATAACCTCCGTCCCGGCTCATTTCCCTACGGGAAATTAGCCCTCCATCGTCGACGTCGTAGAAGCGATGCACATCAATCCGGATCCTGGCCAAACGTCGGATATCTTGGTGTAGTATCTTGGACATAAATGTTCAATGTTAATATAATTGCCTAGCTATAATCGCTGTGAGTTACTACTTTCACTCACGTTATGTCCTATGCGATTAATGAACGAAGACTTTCCCTAGCTTAGCATTCGCTTACACACGCACAATTATCACTTGAAAAATACAATACAAAATTTACATAAATTATACACTTTAAACACATCGTCACTGGCTTGAAAAACAAGTCTTAAACATGACTGTCTCGCAGTCCTTATATCGCTAGATATCTCTACTGCTCTACGTGATCCTTGCTCGCTTTGAACAAAGTCTTGCCCATTAAGAGCTGAAAATCGTTACGCAGACTGGCGTGACCCTTGCTCACCAGAGCTCAAAACAGTTGTCTTCGAAACAGCTTCTCCTGGATCAATTTATTGGAAACTGACAGAATGAGGTGGAGTGGGGAGGATTAAGAAAAATATTCTAGAGTTTTCATCTCACAAACTTGGGACTAGTATCAATCTTCATCATTTTATTCAAACGTCTCAGCGCACTTATGCGGAATTATTTCGGATCGGCGGTTCTTTAGATAAGCGTTTCCGCGCCTTTTTTTACAGGGTACGCCACCCATCGCGTGGTTTTGGCGTGGTCTCATCTGATTGGGTGATTCAATCCTAGGTCGGTTGAAACTCACTCGTGACCATCCCCTAATGACTCCAATTTTGGTGCGCGTTGTTACACAATTTGTCCTTGAACTCGGCTTACCCGGTCGTCTTCAAGAATAACTACCAAGCCTGCCTCTGTGGTAATCATTGCAACACACTAACTTGGCTTCCCCTTTGTCAATTTCCACATGTACTGCCTGGGCATGAGTAATAATAATAATAAATAATCATGAATACTTATTCATCGCAGATTAATAAGGGTTCAATATATAATGAATTTTAAATATAACATGAAAATTAATTTTTGAGAATGTTTTAATCTTTTAAGATACCGGTACACGTTTCTCAGAAAGTAGCAGACTGAGAGCAATCAAACTGCCCACATATGTTGTATAGGCTTAGATATTCACAATAGGTGAGAGTCTTTATTCATTATATTATTATTAGGCAAATTAAATAAATATATATTTGATGCACCAAATTGTTTTTATACGGTATTTTTTTTTAATTTGCCAAATAATAATATAACGTATAAAATCTTTCACCTACTACAGTATGTAAATCAGAGCCTATACAACATATGTGGGCAGTTCAGTTGCACGCTGTCTGCTACTTTCTGAGAAAAGTGTATCTAAACAGATTCAAACTTCCTTAAAATTTATTTTTCAGGTTAAATTTAAAATTCATTTCATATAAACTGGGCATTTGACTCATACCAATATTCATTGCCTGGGTTGAAGAGATATCACAAAATGCATGTGTGATGTTTGAGTGATTTGGCATTAATGGTTTAGGAGTGAGATGTCCTCAATGTTTATTGCAATATTGTGCTCAATTCCAAGCCAAAATTTACAAGGTGTCCTTAAAAGTTTTTTTCGCAGTAAATTCCATTATGTCACTATTAATATTTTAACTGGACCTTTTTAATTGCTTAGGAATTTCTTTACATGCCACATTCGTAGCTTTGATATTGAACTTCATTCGGATTTTGTAATTAGGATTTTCGAGAGAGTTTAACATAACTTCAGTTTAGGGAAGGATTATTTATTTTTATATTTTTATTAGATTTGCGGACTAACTGGATTTTTACCCTCCAAAGTAGGATAGGGGTTTGTGTGATTATTATTGAATACATTTCTAATGAATTTTACCTCAATCTGGACTTATAATTACTGGCTCTATTTTTTTTCTTTTTTTGGGGTGGCAGGTGTTTCCTCGGGCTTGTCTATGACCTACCCCTCATTCCACCTGATACTTCCCCGTGTATTAGTCTCGTGCTTGAGCTGGTCTGAGGACACGCCCGATCCTCTGAGTATGTATGTCAGGAGGATGGGGGCGTCTGGAATGTCACTTGCAGTTGGTGGCGTCCCGACGGCCTCATCTGACGGGCACATTGTATTGTATTTCATAAAATTCCGATCTATTTCTGTCAGTCTATTTTTTTTATCATATGTGTGTTTTTCGGATCTGATGATTTTGGAGGCTTCCTTCTCGGTTTTGATGAATTCATGCTAGTTTTGTTCTATTTTATTCGAACTCGACTTTTACCAAGCTTGAATTTGAAGGTCTATGGCACTGTCGCAGGTCTCGTTGTACCATATGTAATGGCGTTCCTTATATTATTTTGATGTGTAACATCTTTCCGGTCGGTTGCTGGATATTTTTAATGTGTAACATCATTCCACTCGATTGCTGTATATTTACTGGGGGTGATTTTGTAAAAAGGGACGGAAGGGAGACGGGAATGCAACGGAAACAACAAGCGCGTGCGGAGGCGGAGATTGGTACAACGGCGTACTGTTGGCCGTGTGGCTATGTGGAATGTAAATTGCATACGGGTTACTTCAAGGTTTGGAGGTCCCAATTACAGATATTCATGCAATAAATCATCTTCAAACTGTCGTTCTTTGGTGTGAAAATATTCATTATATCTTATTTGCTGAAAAAAATGTTATGATTTATTAAATCTTACTACTTTTGCTGTATTCTTATTTAATGTAATCACTCGATGTACTGTCGGCCAAAATACATCACTATTATATCATATTTTCTGAAAGGATTTGCCACTGGAGTTTTACAATTAGTTATTGCAGAAATCATAGTAATGAGAACTTACCGATGGTAATAACACGAAGGAATCCTTCATGTTTGCTGGCAAAAGGTAGCACTATGAGTTCATGCTTTAAAACATGTCAGATGTTACACATCATAGGCTCTTAATTTTTTTTTTATAGCTTGCCACGGTGGGTGAGTGGATAGCGTGTCGGTCTACTAACCCCAAGATTGCAGGTTCGCCCCTGACCGTGGTAAGTGATTTTTGAAAGGCGGCAAAAATACGATACGCATGTCATACGATGTTGGCATGTCAAAGAACCCATTTGAATTCAGTAGGCCGAGTTCATAATGGCAAAATTAATCTCGGGAGTTTCCGCCAGCACAAAGTTCCTCATTTCTCTACTAGAAAGCGCTATTGTGTTCATGGAGATTAGATATCTAACATCTAACCTCCTTGACTTTCATAGTCATGGAACTACGAAATTCGACATGCAAGCTACCCTCGGGCTGTCAAATAGGAAAGCTTGCACCAGGCACCCGAGGCCATACGATATTATTATTATTATTTTTTTTAATTTTTATTACCTTCATTTCTTATCGATATGTGAGTCTCAACATACAAGATACGGACTTTACAAACAAGTACCGTATAGTTATTACTGGGATAAAAATAATCGGACTATGTGACATGTATCTAGCAAAACTGCTTCTGCATTCTGGTGATCAGGTGTTTCATTTATAGTTCCCCCAGACCCGTTCCAGAGCCTTTGGAACTATTTCTGTTGCTGACATCACCAGTGGTAAAATTTTCACTGAGTCACTTGCCAAATCTTCCTGTTTTCTTCTGCCAATGGTGCATATCTGTTTATTTTTTGCCTAAGTGGTCTTTAGATTTTGCCTTAGTGGTATCGCGATGATTTTAGGATAAACCGTTTGATTTGTTTTGTTATTATTATTAGTATTCCCCTGGAACTTAGAACTGCTAGGATTTGGATTAGAGACCACGGGGTCCTAGTTGAACCCGGAATTACTTCTATTGACTCTAGTCGAACTCCTGGGGAGCGTGATGGCGCACTGGCTTAGCTACTCGTCTTTCACTCGGACGGCTGGGGTTCGAATCCCGGTGACAGCGGGGTGGACTTTTCACCTGAAAAATCTCGTGGCGTCAGGAAGGGCATCCGGCCTTAAATCCCGGCGCCAAAACCAAAATGAGCTGGGTTGTCTCCGACGACCACAATTAGTTAGTTAGTTAGTTAGTTATTGTTGTTTTAAGGGGCGGAAATACGAGGTCATCTGCCCCTGACCCCAATTAATTGGCAAACGCCGAAGAAAGTACCAAAGTTTAAGACTTCGGTCAAACTCCTCACTTTCGTCCTTCCTGTCAACCTCTCTTGATCATCTATTGTTCTCTTCTGATTCCGATTGTATTAGGGTATCCGGGGCCTAGGGTGACCTTCATTTCCACGCCTTTATCGACCCTCATCTTCCATGGCTCTACCTCCTTCCAAATCCCTCAGTCTTAGACGGTTGAGTGGATTTGCTTTGTCTCATTTTTCATTAACTTTTGAGGCAATTTCAAACTTCATTTCTGGACGTTCCTAGTAAATGTTACTAATATCTTTTCAATTTCCTAGAACTTAGACGACCCTCCTCTCACGTGGTTGCCATGGAAACTGGCAGCTATCGTATGCAGTTCCTCGCTGCTGGCACAGGTGAGTACAAGTATTATTCTTAGCCTACATTTGACATTTTGCAAAAATAATAAAAAAGTAGTCTTATGAGATCACCCGGGCAGATGTTTGTGTGCCTGTCCATCCGTCTGTCCTTCTGTCTGTGTGTGTGTCCCTCCTATCAATTCCTAAACAGCTGGAGCTATCGAAACTAAATTTGGTATGAGTAAAGGTTATGCATGCGAACTCTTCCAAAATTGGCATACACTGTGATAGAAAACTTTTCAGATTAATTTTCAGGAGTTCATATATGACAGTGTTGGCAACATGATTCTAAGCCTGCTGATAGGTTCAATTTTCAAATGCATGTAACTTCTATACTATTAATTGGATTTCCACCAAAATTTCGTGTGTGCTTTGTGTACAATACCATATATGATTAAGCGTATTTTAGAGCCACCAGCGCTGCCAACTGTTGAAAAATACTCTTTATATTGTTTTATCCTAAACTCAATATATCAGAAGTATAAAAGCCAACAGTTCTAAATTTTGTACAAGTAAAGAACCTAATATTTTACATTTATTTTGAGTAACCGATATACGTCAGTACTGCCAACATGATATTAAGCCTGCTGATAGATCCAATTTTTAAAGGCATGTAACTTCTATATTATCAATTTGATTTTAACCAAATTTCATAGTGGCTTCGGTGGCGTAGTTGGTAGCATGCTGAGCTTCTTCAAACCCGGCCGAAGTCGTCGGATTTTTTATGAACGCTAAAAATAGCTCAGTATGCCTTCCTTCGGAGGGGAAGTAAAGCCGGTGGTCCCATGTCATAGATTTATGGCATGTTAAAAACCTTCCACTAATTAAACCTGTGCGAAGCTAAATTATATATAGATTAAACATTTGACTAACGTTCATAGGTTCCTACGTTCGTCATCAACAGCCGACTGCGGTGGCATCTGGTGACTAACTTCTGAACTAGATGGTCGTTGACGGTGGCGTTTGGCGGCAAAAGTAGGAACTACTTGAAAAAATTCAGTGCCTGCAGTCTTTACTTGAATTAAAACAGATACACACACTAATACAGACATCAAAATTAACACCAGTTATCAGACAGATTCTACACACACCCAAAGTACACGGGGCTACATGGCCGCGTTGTCTCAGCCCCTAAACCGAGGAACCAACCAACCAAATTTCGTATGTGCGTACCGTACCATATATGACTATACAGTACGTTTTCTTTAGGGCCACGAGTGCTGCCAACTGTTGATCAATATGCTTTCTATTCTATTTATTGAAATTTCAATATATCAGAAAGTATGCAGACCAACAGTTCTAAACTTTGTACACGTATAGTACCTGAGATTTTAAATTAATTTTGAGTAACCGATACATGACAGTGCTGCCAACGTAATTCTACCCGTGCTGATTGTTTCAATGTTTAACCACATGTAACATCCATACCAACAAATAGATTTGTTTCAAAATTGGCACATGTATAGACCATAATATTCAGATTAAATCTGAGCAAGACATACATGGCATTGTTGCCAACTTGATTTCATGTGTGCTGATAGATTCAATGTCTAACTGCATGTAAGGTCGATATTATCCATTGGACTTCAACTAAATTTTGTATGTACATTCTGTACCCTACGAGATGGACCTAAGAATATATTCAGTCACCCAGGCTGCCAACTGTAGTTAATTACTATCTATAATAGGCTCAGCAGATTGGAAAGTATGCAGGCCACGAAATCTAAATTTTGCAAACTTATATAACTTAATATTCCAGATTAATTTTGAGTAACCCAGACATGGCAATGATTCCAACATGATTCTACTCATGGTGATAGGTTTAATATTGTTGTTGTTGTTGTTTGAGTCTTCAGTCTTTTGACTGGTTTGATGCAGCTCTCCATGCCTCCATGTCCTGAGCTAATCGTTTCATCTCTACATAGCTACCACATCCTACATCCGAGGCAATCTGTTTAACATATTCTAACCTTGGTCTACCCCTACTGTTCTTGTCCTCGACCCTTCCTTCCATAACTAAGCTTGCTATTCCTGGGTGTCTTAGTATGTGTCCTACCAACCTATCTCTTCTCTTCATTAGCAGTCGCCAGAAACATCTCTCCTCTCCCACTCGTCTTAATACCTCTTGGTTTGTAACCCTATCTACCCATCTGATCTTCATCATTCTCCTGTAACACCACATTTCAAATGCTTCAATTCTCCTCTTTTCTCCTGCACCAATAGTCCAAGTTTCACTTCCATAGAGCGCCACGCTCCAGACAAAGGCTTTCAGAAATGACTTCCTAATACCTAAAACTATATTCGATGTCAGCAGATTCCTTTTTTGTAGAAATGCTTTCTTTGCCTGAGCCAACCTACTTTTTATATCCTCTTTGCTTCGTCCACCACTGGTTATTCTGCTTCCTAAGTAACAGAAGTCTCCTACTTCCTTCAGCTTTTCACCTGCCAATTTAATCTCCATAGAGGTTTCTGATTTATCCGACTGCATTCCAGTATTTTTGTTTTACATTTATTCATTTTCATCATGAATTCTTTCCGTAAGACGGAGTCCATACCATTCAAAAACTCATTCAAATCCTCAGGCTTGTCGGCCAAGATGACGATGTCATCAGCAAATCTCAGAGTTGAAATTATTTCTCCTTGTATCTTCACTCCCACTTTAAATTTTTCTCTAATTTCCCTCATTGCTTGTTCAATGTAAAGATTGAAAAGTATGGGTGATAAGTTGCAGCCTTGCCTTACACCTTTCTGAATACCAGCTTCGCTCTCATGTCCTTCAACTCGAATGACTGCTGTCTGGTTTCTGTATAGATTATTTATCACCCTCCTATCCCTGTACTTTATTCCAATCGATTTCAAAATGTCAAACAATTTAGTCCAATCAACGTTATCAAAAGCCTTTTATAAGTCTACAAAAGCCATGAACGTTCTCTTATCTTTCCTTATTCTACCTTCCGAAATCAGCCTAAGACTTAGTACAGCTTCCCTTGTTCCTACATTTCTCCTGAAACCAAACTGGTCTTCACCCAACTCCGTTCCTATCTGGCTTTCAATCCTCTTGTAAATTATTCTAGACAGGATCTTTGAAGCATGAGTAATCAAACTGATTGTACGGTAATCTTCACATCTGTCAGCTCCCACTTTCTTTGGCATAGGGATGATTACATTCTTCTTGAAATCAGGGGGTACCTCACCGGTCTCATAAATCCTAAACACCAAGTGAAATAACCTGATCAGACCTTCATCTCCTATGCAGCGTAGCAACTCAATCGGTATATCATCTATTCCTGGTGCTTTGTTCCTGCTAGGTCTACGCACACCGGCGCGGGATTCGGGAACGGTAACGGGAGCGGGATTGACACGATACCCGAAGTCGCTGCGAAATCGTCTTAGTATTCTGACCAGCGCGGGAAACAGTTCCGAAATGAATTCGTCTGATGAAGTGCAACATAAGGAATATACCAATTATCGGGAAGCTATCTCGCTTTGCTATTGCTATTAGATTTTTGGCTACTGGGGATTCTTTCTCGACAATTGGCCACAGTTTTCGTGCTGGATTCACAACTGTTGGAGCTATCGTGAGAGGTTTGCCAAGCTATCTGCGATACGATGCGATAGTGCAGTTTATATTTAGTTTTAGGGTAGTTCAGTTCGGTTTTCTTTAGATTAATCACCACGTGACAAATGAACACAAAAACAAAGAGTGATATTATTTAAATTGATGCTAACCAGGTACTTGCAGTTCCTTTCCTATTTCGTCCCTGAGCTTATCTTTATTCCTTATATTTCTTAATCTTCATTACTCATGTTATTGATATAAGGCAGGATATTTCCTGACACACTCTATTAACAGTTCCGTCGCCATTGCTAAATGGATGCGGGACGCGGGAAAACGCTGCAAGCTGCGTACTCCTGCAGTAACGCAGCAATCCCGCCATATGTGCGGGATTGTGACGCGGCTGTCTGAGTGGATGCATATCCCGCCAAGTGCGCAAATGTTCGCGACATTCCCGCTCCCGCTCCCGTTCCCGCATCCCGCGCCGGTGTGCGCAGACCTTATTTGTCTTCCAAAGCTCTATCAAATTCTGATCTCAATATTAAATCTCCTTTCGCATCCTCATCAATTTCCTCCTCCCTTTCCATTACATGAATATCAATCTCCTTTCCCTTATACAAACTCTCTATGTAAGCTTTCCATCTCTCAACGTTTTCTTCCCTATCGGTTAGAGGCTTTCCATTTGTGTCCTTAATATTACAGCATTTAGTCTTCTTTTCCCCAAAAGTATTCTTAATCCTTCGATAAGCTGTGTCTACTTTTCCTAATTTCAGACAATTTTCTATACCTGCACATTTCTCTTTCAACCATTCTTCTTTCCCTTCCTTGCACTTCTTGTTAACCTCATTTCTCAGACGTCTGTATTCTCCTTTCCCCTTTTCATCTCTTACATTCTTGTGTTTCCGCCTTTCATCCATCAATTCTAGTATATCCTGAGTGATCCACGGTTTTCTACCTATTCTTTCTTTCCTACCAATGTGTTCTTCTGCGGATTTTGTTATTTCATTCTTCAAAAGTGCCCATTCGTCTGCAATTGAAGTTTGTTTAGGGTTTTTCATCAGTCCTTCCTTTATACTCTTCTTGAATCTTTCGTTTACATCCTTCACTTTCAGTCTGTCTATTGCCCACCTTTTTGGCTTTTGACTTTTCTTCAGTTTCTTCAACTTTAATCTGCATTTCATTACAACCAGATTGTGGTCAGAGTTTATGTCAGCACCAGGATATGTTTTACAATCCAAAATCTGGTTTCGAAACCTCTGCTTGACCATAATGAAGTCGATTTGGTAACGCCCTGTATCTCCTGGTCTCATCCATGTGTATATTCTTCTATTGTGGTTATTGAAAAAGGTGTTAGCTATGACCAACTCATGCTCGGTGCAGATTTCTACCAGCCTGCTTCCTCGATCATTCCTTTCACCTAATCTGAAATATCCTACTATCTTCCCTTCTCTCCCTTTTTCTACCACAGCATTCCAATCTCCCATTACTATAACATTTTCAACACCCTTGATATACCTCAGAATTTCGCCTATTTCTTCGTAGACCTTTTCAACATCCTCATCATCAGCTTGACTGGTAGGCATATAGACTTGTACCACTGTGGTGCAGGTAGGTCTAGTATTGATTTTTGCTACAATAATCCGTTCACTATATTGCTCATAATATTCCACCCGCTGTCCAAGTTTCCTACTCAATATGAGGCCAACCCCTGCTTGGCCATTGTTTGATTTAGTGCTAATGACCCTATAGTCTCCTGACCATAAGTCCTGTTCTTCCTGCCAGCGCATTTCACTAATCCCAACCAAATCCAACCTCAACCTTAATGTTGAACAGCACGAAATTTTCCTACTAACGAATTGATTTAATCCTTATTTTGTACATACAATGTATGCTATAATCCAAATAATTTTGCGTAATATAAAAGTTAGCAAGGCTGCCAAATGTATATTGTTACATGCCACCCCCAGTGGCACTTTTGTTAACTGGATTACGGAGGGTAGAAAGCACAACACCAATTACTGCTATAAAGAGGAGTTAGCTTTATTGCTTGCAGGGAAGATACACCACTCAACGGCAAATACAAGCAATTAGAACCTTACTCCAGTTTCCTCAAGTCTCTTCCTTGAGCTCTCTTGCCCCTTTCACTTCTCAACAAACCACAGAAGTAAAACCGTCTTAGTGAGTCCGGTGGCCTTGACAGAAGCTACCTGCACCTCTTCCTCATGTACACCAACTACAGTTACTTACGATATTCCACTACCCGCTATTTCGCTGTCCACAAGCTGAGGGAAACAATGTCACTGGATTTCGTAACTCGCACGGCACTTCGTCACCACACTTCTGTCGCTCAGGAAGGACGCTCGCACTAGCTCGTAAAACACCCACCCACAGAAAACTCGGTCCCCTCACTGTTGAAGCCGCTTATATAGCAGGCTGGTGACTCACTGAATTCTAGAATCGTCCAGGACACACGGCTTCTCGACATTTCCTTCACTGGCTGGGTCACGAATATTCTGGACCATCCCTTTCACTTCGCAGTCCGTTGCGTAACGCGCACGTAATACACTGAGGCAGAGCACACACAGCCCGGGGGGAGCTGTGACTCATGCGGCGAGCGACAAAACAAACTCACAGCCGTAACACCACCCCCTTCCTAAAAGGCTGATCGTCCCGATCAATCATTGGTCCGTCTGTGTCCCTCCGTAGGCTGCCAGGCGATCTCGATGCACGATCTTCATCTTCGCCCTCGGGCTCCGCTGTATCCTGTAGACGACATCGTTGATCCGTTTCACGAATCGGTATGGGCCCTCCCAGGACCTCTGCTGTTTGGTTGTCAGGCCTTTCTTCCGTAATGGGTTGAAGAGCCAGACCAGGTCGTCCTCGTGGAATCCGCCGGCATCCGTCTGTTGGTCGTATCGGGTCTTCATTCGGTCGGTCTCGATCCGCAGTTTCCTCCTCGCGAACGCGTGCACGTCCTCCAGTTGGTCGACCAGTTCTTGACAATACTGGCTTACCGGGACCGGATCATTCCCAGGTCGGCCGAAGGCAAGATCGACAGGTTGACGGAGCTCCCTCCCAAACATGGCCCGGGTTGGTGTGCACCCGGTGGCTTCAAGCACGGCGGCGCGGTAGGCCAGGAGAAATAGTGGAAGATGTTTGTCCCAATCCCTCTGGTGCTCGCTGACGACTATTCGGAGATGATTCTCGATGGTGCTATTGAATCGCTCTACCATCCCGTCGGACTGAGGGTGTAGCGGCGTTGTCCTTGTCTTCCGGATTACCAGCAGCTGGCATAGGTTCTGGAACACCTGTGACTCGAAGTTCCTCCCTTGGTCGGAGTGCAGCTCCAGGGGTACTCCGTACCGGCTGACGAATTCCTTCACCAGGGTCTCTGCAATCGTCGCGGCTTCTTGGTTAGGGAGCGCATACGCCTCCGGCCATTTGGTAAAGTAGTCGCTGACGACCAATATGTAGCGGTTCCCTGCCTCGCCTAACGGGAATGGCCCAGCAAACATCGATGGCCACTCTCTCCATGGGACCGCCCACGTTGTAGGTCTTCAGTGGACCCCGTCGTCTTCGTCCAGGGCCCTTGCTGGCTGCGCAATCGTGGCACCTCGCGCAGTGGTTCTCTACGTCAGTTCAGCATCCGATGCAGTAGAACAGCTCTCTCAGCTTCTTCAGGGTCTTCTTTATCCCTAGGTGTCCACCAGATGATCCTCCATGGACTTCATTCAGGACTTCCTCCGTCATAGCCTTTGGAACGACTTGTTCCCGAGATGTCTTCCCGTCGGTGCTCTCCCAGGTGCGGCATATGAGGCCATCCCTCACAACCAGCGAGTCCCACTGCGCCCAGTAGGACTTAAACTTTGGGCTGCAGTCACTCACAATGTTCCACCCGGGTCTGGGGACACAGGCCCTCTTCCATTCGGCTATCAGTCCCAGGTCATCATCTTCTGCTTGTGCCCGCGTGAACGTTTTGCGGCTCCAGTTCCCTTGAAGTTCCACAGTAGTCCGTCGGCACTGTATCCCGGTGTTCTCCTCCCTCCTAGTACAGAAGGTGCAGTCTTCGGGGCACGGTCTTCGTGACAGGGCGTCGGCATTAGAATGCAGTTGGCCTTTCCTGTGCTGGATCTCGAAGTTGTACTGTTCAAGCCTCTCTAACCACCGCGCGAGTTGACCCTCGGGCTGTTTGAAGTTCAGGAGCCACCGCAGGTATGCATGGTCGAGCCTGACGAGAAATTCTTGCCCGTACAGGTACTTGTGGAAGTGTTCGATGGTCTTCACGATGGCGAGCAGTTCCTTCCTGGTGACACAGTAGTTCCTCTCTGGCTTTGACAAGGCTTTGCTGAAGTAGGCCACTACTCTCTCCTCGCCGTCCACTATTTGCGACAGGATTCCCCCTATACCAAAGTCGCTGGCATCGGTATCGACGATGAACCTTGTTCCAGGTCTGGGGTAGGCCAGAATATGCGCGGTGCACAGAGTTGTTCGAAGGCACTGTGGCATTCTGCTGTCCGTGTGAAGAGTTGGTCCTTCTCAGTCAGTCGATGCAGTGGTTTGGCGATGTCGGCGAATCCTCCCACGAAGCGACGGTAATAAGTGCAGAGTCCCAGGAAGCTTCGTAGTTGGGACTTGTCCTTCGGAACTGGCCACTCACTCACAGCTGCGGTCTTTTCTGGGTCGGTGCGCACCCCTTCCTCGGAGACAATATGCCCAAGGTACTGGACCTGCTTCAGGAAGAGCTGACACTTCTTGGGGTTCAACTTCAGCTGGGCAGCCCGTAGCTTCATCAAGATCTCCTTCAGGTTGCTGAGAGTGCTCCTCAAAGCTTTTTCCCAGAACGATGACGTCGTCTAGGTAGACCTGGCAGGTCTTCCAGTGTAGTCCCCTCAGAATGGACTCCATTAGCCTTTCGAAGATCGCAGGGGCGTTGCACAGACCGAATGGCGTGACGGTGAACTGCCAGAGCCCGCTGCCCACAGAGAACGCCGTTTTCTCGCGGTCCTTAGGGTGGACCTCCACCTGCCAGTAGCCACTCTTCAAATCCAAGGTGGAGAACCATCTTAATCCTGATATGGTGTCCAGCGTGTCGTCGATCCGGGGTAGAGGGTAGCTGTCCTTCTTCGTGACGTCGTTCACCCGCCTGTAGTCCACGCAGAACCTGGTGGAACCGTCCTTCTTCTTCACTAGCACGACCGGAGAACTCCAAGGACTATGTGATGGCTCGATCACCCCTTGCTCCTTCATCTCTTCTACCATCCGGTCGACTTCGGCAAGCTTGGCGAGCGGGACACGTCGGAATGGGGCCCTAATCGGTGCGCTGTCCCCAACGTCGTTTCTGTGCTGGACCAAGCTTGTCCTACCGAAGTCTTTGCTCCCCACGGAGAAGACATCCTGGAATTCGCGTACCAGGTCCTGAAGTTGGCGTGATTGCTCCTCGTCTAAATGGTCCTGGGATCCTTGGAACAGCTTCTGTAGTTCTTCTGGCAGGGCGCGTCTTCTTCGGTTGTCCGTCTGCAGGTGTCCGTCCGTCGTGTCTGTGATGCGGGCAATCAAGGTAACGGGCTAGCAGACTCCTAGGTTGGTGACCCAGTGAACCGTAATATCGTAGTCGTTCAGGTTGGACAGGCGGACGTACGGCCGAGGCCTCGTGTTGATGAGGGTCTAGGCAACTAGCAATCCTTTTGTCTGGATGTCCTCATATTTTGGCTCGATGACAGCCGCCACTCCCTCAGCAGTTCGATCAACAATTACGGCGGCGCTGACCTCCGTCCTGGCGGGAACGATGACGTCCTCTCTCAGCCTTACTCGTCATGCGGTGACGGCCTCGTGTGCTGGTTGCAAAGCAAGTTCCTCACCTCCGAAGTGCAGAGTGTTGGTACTCAGATCCAAGATGATGTTGTTCTGGTCCAGGAAGTCCAGTCCGATGATCACTTCATTTGATACGTCAGCCACAAGCACTGGATGCTTTATAGCCAGTCGACCAATGACGAACTCCAGTGATGCTTCGCCATGTACCGGCGCGGTCTCTCCGGTCGCGGTTATTAGCTGGAGGCTCCTTTGTGTGGGTTGCACTCTCCACTTCGGGAGACTGACGATGTTCCTCGATGCTCCCGTGTCGATTAGCATAGACCAGCTCTCTCCGTTGACGACTCCGTCGACCATCAGGATGCTATTATCCCTCCGTAACACCGTCACACGAACTTGGACTGCCGGGACTTGACGACTGTCACAAGCCAACCTTTGCCCCCCAAGGATGGCTGATACTTGCTTTCCTGGGCCGCGCGGTTTCCCTACGACTTATTGTCCCGAAGGAAACCCTTGGCGGCGGCGATCACCGCAGTCCTTGCTCAGGTGGCAGGTCCAGCCGGTCGGTAGTCCTCTTCCGGGCCGCCTCTCTGGTTGTCTTCCGGCTGTGTCGTTGCTGGTAGTGCCACGACTATCGAAGAAACGGCTTAGCGCCTCCATTAATTCCTCGACCAGGGGCTTGGTGTCATTGGTTTTTACTGGTTCGTCGACGTCCATTTGACGCACCCGCACGTGCATTCTAGATGCCTGTTTTGCCGTCTCGAACTCAATTGCGTGGCTCAGCGCATCTGCCAGGGTCTTATTGCGCGCGAGTCGCAGCGCCTGTTGAGTGTCCGTGTCCCGTAGCCCGTCGGTGAAGGTCTGCGTCGCAATCTGTTCCAGAAAGTCGGCCGGCGCTGTTGGATAGGCGAGCCTTACGAGGCATGCGATGTCCATCTCGAACTCCGGCAGGGTTTCCGCGTTCTTCTGTACCCGGGTCCGGAGCTGCATCTGGTAGGCCTGCTGAAGATGGCTATCTCCATATCGGGTCTCCATATGGGCGATCAGTGAAGCGTAGTCCTGGGATCCAGTCGGGATGGCCTGAAGGACGTTAAGGGCGTCACCTCTCAGCGCTACAATGAGAGCTGTAGCCTTTTCTGTGTTGTTCCAGTTATTTATGGAACAGGCCGCCTCGAACTGACGTAAGTAGGTGCCCCACGGGACCTTTCGGTCGAAGGTTGGGGGCGTCACTCTGTTATGTGCCGTTCCTGATATTCCCGGTGTAACGGTGGGCGGACGTTTGCGCCGCTCGGCAACTTCCTCTTGTAGAGCGTTGAATCTCGCTTCCATCCCCGTCGGCGGGCGTTGGCTCAGCTCAACAATTTCCTTTTGTAAAGCGTTGAATTTCTCTTCCGCCCCCGTCAGTGGCGTTGGCGCAGCTCGGCAACTTCCTTTTGTAAGGCGTTGAATTTCTCCTCCACCCCCATCAGCGGGCGTTGGCGCAGCTCGGCAACTTCCACTTGTAAGGCGTCGAACTTCTTTTCCACTGCCGTGACTTCCACACGCCGACCCATTTCTAATTTCTTCAGGTCCTGTGTCAACTTATTCTGACCGTCTTCCATCTTCTTCTGGCCGTCCTCTATCCTCTTCAGGTCCTCCGCTAGCTTATTTTGACCGTCTTCCATCTTCTTCTGGCCGTCTTCTAGTTTGGCAGTTAGGTCCTCGGCTAACTTCTTCTGACCGTCTTCTAGTTTGGCAGTTAGGTACTCGGCTAGCTTCTTCTGGCCGTCCTCCATCTTCTTCTGGCCGTCCTCCATCTTCTTCAGGTCCTCCGCTAACTTATTTTGACCGTCTTCCATCTTCTTCTGGCCGTCTTCTAGCTTCTTCTGGCCGTCTTCTAATTTGGTAGTTAGGTCCTTGGTTAAATTCTTCTGGCCGTCCTCCATCTTCTTCTGGCGGTCTTCCATCTTCTTCTGGCCGGCCTCCATTTTGGTTTCCATGCCATTTAACTTTTCTAGCAATGCTGCCAAATGCGCCTCCATTTTAGTTGTTTGTCTTGTAAAGGGCATGCAATCACAGGAAAATTAGAGAAAATGACCTGCTCGGGTTTTGAAACCAGGACCATCAGGTGTTGTGCTTGAATTCGTAAACCGGCTTCTGACACCAGTTGTTACGTGCCACCCCCAGTGGAACTTTGTTAACTGGATTACGGAGGGTAGAAAGCACAACACCAATTACTGCTTTAAAGATAAGTTAGCTTTATTGCTTGCAGCAAGGATACACCACTCAACAACAAATACAAGCGATTAGAACCTTACTCGAGTTTCTTCAAGTCTCTTCCTTGAGCGCTCTTGCCCCTTTCACTTCTCAACAAACCACAGAAGTAAAACCGTCTAAGTGAGTCCTGTGGCCTTGACAGAAGCTACCTGCACCTCTTCCTCATGTACACCAACTACAGTTACTTACGATATTCCACTACCCGCTATTTCACTGTCCACAAGCTGGGGGAAACAATGTCACTGGATTTCGTAACTCGCACGGCACTTCGTCACCACACTTCTGTCGCACTCGCTCAAAAGCACACACCCACAGAAAACTCGGTCCCCTCACTGTTGAAGCCGCTTATATAGCAGGCTGGTGACTCAATGAATTCTAGAATCGTCCAGGACACACGGCTTCTCGACATTTCCTTCACTGGCTGGGTCACGAATATTCTGGACCATCCCTTTCACTTCGCAGTCCGTTGCGTAACGCGCACGTAATACACTGAGGCAGAGTACACACAGCCCGGGGGAGCCGTGACTCATGCGGCGAGCGAGAAAACAAAATCACAGCCGTAACAGTATTATAATAATAATCTCAAGTCTTTTGAACTCTTGATTCAATACATCATAAGATCGAACGGAAACTGTAAGTCCAAGATGTCTTAAACATATATCAATCGTCAAAGTAAGTGCTACCAACATAATTCTAAGCTAGGGCATACGATCAACGTTCAACAGCACTTAACCTCCATACTAAGAAATTCATTTCAACCTAATTTCGTGTGTAATGTATATATCAAGATACATAGATCGGCATAATTTTGTAATCATCAGGGCTACCAATCGTTGATAAATGCTCTCCATAATTTTGGACCCTAGTCTCAAATAGGATTCCCTGTTTCACGGGCTTATAGCCCGTGTTCTAAGGACATCTTTTCGTCCTGACGTTTCGCTGAATACTGCGTTCAGCATGTTCACAGGTTACACTAAGCGTGGTAAAACAAGTAAACAGAAGATATATAAATAGTCAACAACCCACACATTGAGGCTACCATAGCAACGGCGTACCATATAAAAGTAATGCATCAAGGACAGGGCTGCTCGTCTGTTGCATCTTCTCGTCTACGACGGTCAATGAGGGCAGGCTTGAGGGAATTAAGGACTGGAAGCCAAGCTCTGTTCACACGTTCTGCTTGCTCCTTAAGATTGAAGCTGTTAGTATGCTTCAGGAATACAATGGCCTCACTTTGTAGCCTGGCATGATAAGACACCGTGGTGGACAGAGCTTCGGTTTCTCCATATCTTATATCGTGACCTGCGAGTAGCGAGTGTGCTGCTACAGTGGATTTATCTGTTTGTTCCAGCCAGCTGTGTCGTTCGTGCTCCTTGAGTGTCAACACTTATTTTCGTTGTTCCATTATATACTTGGCCACAATCACACGGGATTTTATAAACCCCTGCTGCGGTATGAGGATGTCGCTTATCTTAACGGACCTAAACATGTCCTTAATTTTTCGTGTAGGCCTGTATATGGTCTTTATATCATGGGACTCGAGTAGCCTTCCTATTCTGTCCGTGACTTTTTCTATATATGGAAGGAAAGCTCTAGCCAGGGGCTGCTTGCCTCCAATTACCCTTGTAGTTGGACGTCCCGGATGGAGTGCTCGCTGGATATCTTTCTGGCTGTACCCATTGGCGCGTAAGGCCTAGTTGAGGTGTTCAATTTCTTGTTTTAGGCACTGCTTTTCTCAAATTCTTTTCGCGCAGTCATCCAGTGTTTTTATCTCTCTGTATTTCTGTCGTGGGAGGTGGTTGGACGTCTTACGTAAATATCGGTCAGTATGGGTCGGCTTACGGTAAACGGTATGTCCCAAGGTTAGATCAGCGGTCTTCGTTACCATAACGTCGAGAAAAGCGATTTTCTGTCCATTTTCTAACTCCATGGTAAACTGAATGTTAGAGTTCTGGCTGTTAAGATGTTGTAAAAACAGATTTAATTGATCTTTACCATGGCCCCATATTACAAAAGTATCGTCCACGTATCGTAGCCACACTTTAGGTGCGGTCTCGAGGGCTATTTGTTCAAATTGTTCCCTGAAGAAATTCGCGATCACCGGACTCAGGAGACTGCCCATGGCGACCCCATCAATTTCTTCATAGAAATCACCCTTCCACAAGAAGTAGCTAGCGGTGAGGCAGTGGCGGAATAAGGCGGTGATATCATCAGAAAAAATCCGTGCGATGTACTCCAGGGCTGCCTTCATAGGTACTTTCGTGAAAAGAGAGACCACGTCAAAACTTACTAGTAAGTCACCAGCTTCTAGTTGAATAGTTTCCAATTTTTCAATGAAATGGCCGGAATCTTTGACGAACGACTTTGTACCGCCGATATGTGGTTGAAGTAAGGTAGCTAATGTTTGGCAATGCTAGTTGGTGATCCAATAGCACTCACGATAGGACGAAGGAGAACATTATCTTTGTGTATATTAGGTAAGACATAAAGTCTTGGTGGTAAAGCTTCACTTCTGGTGGTTCCCTTCTTTATGTTTTCAGGTAGCGAAGATACCTTGATCAGGCCGTTTGTTTCACGAAGAATCCGGTTGGTAGGATCTATCAGTAGTTTGAGGTAAGAACCGGGTCTAAAAGTTCCAAAATCTTGGCAGTGTAGTCGTCCACGTCCAAGATAACCGTTGCGTTCCCTTTGTCTGCCGGAAGAATGATTATGCTCTCGTCCATATTGAGAGTCTTTATAGCCTTCCTCTCCTGACGTGTGAGGTTAATCTGCGGTGACGGTGCTTCTTGATTATACGTGAGGCTTCATGACGGATTTCATCCGCTTGTTCAGATGGTAGTTCACGGATTGCCGCTTCAATATTGGCGACAATTCCTTCCACGGGAATCGAGGGAGGGGTCACTGCGTAATTTCCTCCTTTCGCTAGTATAGAGATTTCCCCCTCTGAGAGGTGGCGATTGGTCAGGTTAAAAATTGTCCGTGAGATGTTCAGCGTAGGCGCAGGTACCGGCGCGGGTTGGTCTCTCTGTAACCACTCAAACTTTTTCTTCTGCCGGATGCTAGACTGTTCAAATGTTGAACGCATAGAGTAGAAGGTGATACGATCTACATATTCCCAGTCTTGATATGAGAGTGTGATGCTGATGCGGTAGTGCAGCTGTAAGAGTGCCTGATCTGTAGTAGCGAGCCCCTTACGTGCAAAGCTTATGCGTTCTCGTAATAGCGAACGTTCAGTTCGATCATATATTCTATGGGCTCTAGGTGAGGTTAGTGGTCTCTTCATTTTTATAAACTTGGGAATCATACCTGTGTCTCGGCATCGAAGAAGAAACGCGAGTTATGACAGAAGTTGCGACTTTTTCTTCCTTAACCTCTCAAAGCGACGAACTAAGTGTGTTATTTACTCCCCGTAAAGGCAAATTAAGTAAAAATTTTGACTTTCACGACCAGCGTTGACATAGGAATCTCTGTTTCGCGGGCGTATAGGCCGTGTTCTAAGGACATTTTGTCGTCCTGATGTTTCGCTGAATACTGCGTTAAGCATTTTCACAGGTTACACTAAGCGAAGTAAAACAAGTAAACAGAAGATATATAAATAGTCAACAACCCACACATAGAGGCTACCATAGCAACGGCGTACCACATAAAAGTAATGCATCAAGGACAGGGCTGCTCGTCTGTTGCATCTTCTCGTCTACGATGGTCAATGAGGGCAGGCTTGAGGGGATTAAGGACTGGAAGCCAAGCTCTGTTCACACGTTCTGCTTCCTCCTTAAGATTGAAGCTGTTAGTATGCTTCAGGATTTCAATGGCCTCCCGTTGTAGCCTGGCATGATAAGACACCGTGGTGGACAGAACTTCGGTGTCTCCATATCGTATATTGTCACCTGCTAGTAGCGAGTGTGCTGCTACTATTCAACTAGAAGCTAGTGACTTACTAGTAAGTTATGACGTGGTCTCTCTTTTCACGAAAGTACCTATGAAGGCAGCCCTGGAGTACATCGCACGGATTTTTCCTGATGATATCACCGCCTTATTCCGCCACTGCCTCACCGCTAGCTACTTCTTGTGGAAGGGTGATTTTTATGAACAAGTTGATGGGGTCGCCATGGGCAGTCCCCTGAGTCCGGTGATCGCGAATTTCTTCATGGAACAATTTGAACAAATAGCACTCGAGAAACCTAAAGTGTCCGCTAAAGATAAGCGACATCCTCATCCCACGGCAGGGGTTTATAAAATCCCGTGTGATTGTGGCCAAGTATATATTGGTACGACGAAAAGAAGTATTGCCACTCGCCTCAAGGAGCACGAACGACACAGCCGGCAGGGTCAAACAGATAAATCCACTGTAGCAGCACACTCGCTACTCGCAGGTCACGATCTAAGATATGGAGACACCGAAGTTCTGTCCACCACGGTGTCTTATCATGCCAGGCTACAAAGGGAAGCCATTGAATTCCTGAACCATACTAACAGCTTCAATCTTAAGGGGGAAGCAGAAAGTGTGAACAGAGCTTGGCTTCCAGTCCTTAATTCCCTCAAGCCTGCCCTCATTGACCGTCGTAGACGAGAAGATGCAACAGACGAGCAGCCCTGTCCTTGATGCATTACTTTTATGTGGTACGCCGTTGCTATGGTAGTCTCTATGTGTGGGTTGTTGACTATTTATATAATCTTCTGTTTACTTGTTTTACCTCGCTTAGTGTAACCTGTGAACATGCTGAACGCAGTATTCAGCGAAACGTTAGGACGACAAAATGTACTTAGAACACGGCCTATAAGCCCACGAAACAGAGATTCCTATTTCAACGCCGGTCGTGAAAGTCTAAATTTTTACTTAATTCGCCTCTACGGGGAGGAATTATCACACTTAGCTCGTCGCTTTGAGAGGTTAAGGAAGAAAAAGTCGCAACTGCTGTCATCACTCGCGTTTCTTCTTCGATGCCGAGACACAGGTATGATTCCCAAGTTTATTAAAATGAAGAGACCACTAACCTCAGCTAGAGCTATTACGTGAACGCATAAGCTTTGCACGTAAGGGGCTCGCTACTACAGATCAGGCACTCTTACAGCTGCACTACCGCACCAGCATCACACTCTCATATCAGGACTGGGAAAATGTAGATCGTATCACCTTCTACTCTATGCGTTCAACATTTGAACATTCTAGCATCCGTGAGAAGAAAAATTTTGAGCGGTTACAGAGAGACCAACCCGCGCCGGTACCTGCGTCTACGCTGGACATCTCACGGACAATTTTTAACCTGACCAATCGCCACCTCTCAGAGGGGGAAATCTCTATACTAGCGAAAGGAGGAAATTACGCAGTGACCCCTCCCTCGATTCCCGTGGAAGGAATTGTCGCCAATATTGAAGCGGCAATCCGTGAACTACCATCTGAACAAGCAGATGAAATCCGTCATGAAGCCTCACGTATAATCAAGAAGCACCGTCACCGCAGATTAACCTCACACCTCAGGAGAGGAAGGCTATAAAGACTCTCAATATGGACGAGAGCATAATCATTCTTCCGGCAGACAAAGGGAACGCAACGGTTATCTTGGACGTGGACGACTACACTGCCAAGATTTTGGAACTTTTAGACCCGGGTTCTTACCTCAAACTACTGATAGATCCTACCAACCGGATTCTTCGTGAAACAAACGGCCTGATCAAGGTATCTTCGCTACCTGAAAACATAAAGAATGGAACCACCAGAAGTGAAGCTTTACCACCAAGACTTTATGGCTTACCTAAGATACACAAAGATAATGTTCCTCTTCGTCTTATCGTGAGTGCTATTGGATCACCAACTAGCATTGCCAAACATTTAGCTACCTTACTACATCCACATATCGGCGGTGCACAGTCGTTCGTCAACGATTCTGGCCTTTTCATTGAAAAATTGAAAACTATTCAACTAGAAGCTGGTGACTTACTAACTTAGTAAGTTTTGACGTGGTCTCTCTTTTCACGAAAGTACATATAAAGGCAGCCCTGGAGTACATCGCACGGATTTTTAGCCTACTTTTCACATGTTGCAAAAATGAGGGAAAAGTAGACTTCTGAGATCGGGCAAATGTGTGTCTGTCTGTCTGACTGTCTGTCCGTCCTTCTGTCTGTCTGTCTGTCTGTCCTTCTGTCTATCTGTCTGGCTGTGTGTGTGTCCCTCCTATCAACTCCTAAACGACTACAGCAATCGAAACAAAATTTGGTAGGAATAAAGATCTATACCTGAATATCTCACGGCCATATTTGAAAATGATGTCAGTGCTACGAACTGCTGAAAAATCGCTATTGAAATTTGAGCCCCATGTTGGATATCTTGGAAGGTATGAATGGGAGCTATTTCAAAATTGGCACACGTATAAATAATAATATTGCAGTTTAATTTCCAGGAGGCCATACATGATTATAAACCTGCTGATAGGTCTAAATTTTAAATGCATATAACTTCTACACTATCAATTGGATTTCAACCAAATTTCGTATGTTCTATGTTTACTATAACAGATATGATTATGCTTATTCGTAAGAACAACCAGGGCTGCCAACTGTTAATAAATGCTCTCAATTTATTTTATCCAATTACCAATATATCAGAAAGCATGCAAGCCGACAGCTTTAAACTATGCACACGTATAGTACCCGACATTCTATATTAATTTGGATTAACTTATATACGCCAGTGCTACCAACATGATTCTAAGCCTGCTGAGAGGTCCAACTTGAAATACATGTAACTTCTGTACTATCATTTGGATATCAACCAAATTTTGTATGTGCTATGTGTACCATAACAGATATGACTATGCGTATTCTAAAGAGCAACCAGAGCTGCCATCTGTTGATAAATGCTTTCTCAATTGTTGTTACCCTAATATAAATATATCAGAAAGTATGCAAGCCAATACCTCTAAACTTTGCACAGTTATAGTTCCTGGCATTCTAGATTTATTTGGAGTAACTAATATACGTCAGTGCTGCCAACATGCTTCTAAGCCTGCTGATAAGTCCAATTTTAAAATGCATGTAACTTCTATACTAACTATTGGATTTCGTTCAAAATTGGCACAACAATAGATCGTATTATTTAAGATTATTTCTGACCAATACATGCAAGACATTATTGCCAACATGATTATACGCGCGCTGTTAGATCCAATGTTTAACTGCATGTAACGTCCATGCTATCCATTGGACTTCAACCAAATTTTGTGTTCTGTACCTTAAGAAATGGAACTAAGAATATATTCAGTCACCAGGGCTGCCAACTCTAGTTCTCTATTAGGCTACATTATGCCAGGTATACAGTATTTCGAACTAATTAGAAATTTCGATATAACCAATTTAATTTCGTCATTATTCTAGATAGATCCATATAGATTAATCATTGGCATGAATCTTAAATTTTAAGAAAAGTAGGCTCTTTAGTTCGTCACGGAACTTCTTCCTGATGATATCACCGCCTTATTCCGCCACTGCCTCACCGCTAGCTACTTCTTGTGGAAGGGTGATTTCTATGAACAAATTGATGGGGTCGCCATGGGCAGTCCCCTGAGTCCGCTGATCGCGAATTTCTTCAGGGAACAATTTGAACAAATAGCCCTCGAGACCGCACCTAAAGTGTGGCTACGATACGTGGACGATACTTTTGTAATATGGGGCAATGGTAAAGATCAATTAAATCTGTTTTTACAACATCTTAACAGCCAGAACTCTAACATTCAGTTTACCATGGAGTTAGAAAATGAACAGAAAATCGCTTTTCTCGACGTTATGGTAACGAAGACCGCTGATCTAACCTTGGGACATTCAGTTTACCGTAAGCCGACCCATACTGACCGATATTTACATAAGGCGTCCAACCACCACCCACGACAGAAATACGGGGTGATAAAAAACTAGGGGCGTGGTGTCTCAGCGGTCTAGCTGTATGCCTCTCACCAAGGCGGTCTGGGTTCGATTCCCGGTCAATGCATGTGAGATTTTCGAAGTGAAATGCCATGTCCTGTGGTTCGGATTCCACGTAAAAAGGAGGTCCCGTGGCTCATAATCACCAGATTTACGGTCACGTAAAACTACAATCTTCCTTTTTTGATAAAAAACTGGCTGACCGCGCGAAAATAATTTGTGAAAAGCAATGCCTAAAACAAGAAATTGAACACCTCAACGAGGCGTTACGCGCCAACGGGTACAGCCAGAAATATATCCAGGGAGCACTCCATCCGAGACGTCCAACTACAAGTGTAATTGGAGACAAGCAGCCCCTGGCTAGAGCTTTCCTTCCATATATAAAAAAGGTCACGGACAGATTAGGGAGGCTACTCGAGTCCCATGATATAAAGACCATATACAGGCCTACACGAAAAATTAAGGACATGTTTAGGTCCGCAGTAGTGTGTTTTGGCCGGTTCTAATACCACCGCCACCGCCACCGCTGGAATACTAAAATGGCAATATCTCGCGAACCAATCAGGCTAGAGACTTGTACGAGGTGTCATTGAACTCGGGCTAACACTCCCTTTCCCATGGACAACATATTTTCACCCAAAAAGTAAAATCTACCCTACTAGGGGGCGAAATTGTAATTTTTTAGAGAATCTCTCTTTCCAATTGCAACATGTGAGAGTTTGAATGCCAATACGGAATGAAACGTTGTTCTACATAAAGTGCATGTGTACGGTGGATAGCCACTATGAATTAACATGCTTGTTTTTGTTTTTACGCATGCCCACTCATGGCTTTTGAAGAGGGTGGGGGAGTGGTTCCCTGTGGACGAGTCCTTGTTGACAGGTCATTGTTGACAAGTCATTGTTGACGGGTCCCTGTGGACTGGTCATTGTGGTCGAGTCCTTGTGGACGAGTCCTTGTCCCTTTGGACTGATCCCTTTGGACCGGTCCCTTTGACCTGGTCCCTATGGACTGGCTCATGAATTTATTTAAATTATGTCAAAGGGCCTAACTACATTTGTGTGTGTTGAACTGACGTTGTTCACCACTACTATAATGGGATAACGATCTGAAAGGAAAGTGACGAAATACATGTGAACATACAAGGGATCTAACTTGGTGGATGGATGTGTTCTAACGAGTCATTTGTAGTTGAAAGAGAATAATACATGTTCTTAAGATGATAAAACTGAGGAGATGGTACGTGCAGAAAACCGACTTGTTACTTCCTGTGTCATATTACAGACATGACAGAGAGCGCGCAGATCTGTTGCTATGACTAACACTGCAGTAATTTGAAACCGCAAGTGTTCATGAAGACAATGGATGATGATCATGCAAAGTTAGCAGTTATTGGATATTACGCAGGTGTTCCTTCCTGTGTCATGTTGCTGACATGGTAGGGAGCGCACACTGCTGTTGCTATGACTGACTCTGCAGTAATTTGAAACCCCATGTGTTGATTAAGACAATGGGTGATGATCATGCAAAGTCAGCAGTCATTGGATACCACACAGGTGTTCCTAGTGTACTTTGGACTCTCAGCTGTATTGGGAAAGGAATTGCAATGATCTGCAAAAAACTGCTGACACGAGCGATGAGAGTTTATATAAGAGAGGTGTCATATATCTCCCTACTGTCAGTCTTTATTACTCGCTTTGAGTGAACAGTGCTCTATTACTGCTCAAGAGTTGTAAAAAAAGCCGTTTTGGTAGAAAATCATTAAATTATTTTGCAAGGTAAGTACTTATTATTAATGGATTGTAGTCTTTTATTACTAATTAATGATGAAGTTATTGATTGGAATGTATTTATTGATTGATTAATTGATTGATTGATTTGTTTACAGATAATTGGGTACCTGTAGGATACCAGATTCCTACAATCTGTTCATTCAGTGACAGCAGTTGATCAATTATAAAAAGGTAAGTGCCCCTCTAATAACTTTTAAACAGCTAGAGTATTATTTTCCAATGTTCACCACTACATGTCAGTGAAAATGGTATATTTAGCAGTAAAAAGTTGGAACTACTTGACCATGATGTGTAAAGCTAAATTTGTAGGTTAGATTTTGATTACCGCTCTATTAAGTTCGAATGTTCATTGCTAGGTGCCAGTGACAGAGGGAATATTTAAAGTCTTAACCTCAGTTCACTTAACTTTACCTAACTTAACCTTGTCATGTGACATGTTTTACAAGTTTAAACTTGTTTTAAGACTGACTATGACGTCACACTTAGGTCACTTAACTGACGATCGCTGGTTTCCAATATGTGACATGTTCTACAAGTTTAGACTTGTTTTAAGACTGGCTATGACGTCACACTTAACTCACTTAACTGGTGATCGCTGGTTTCTATCACGTGACATGTTCTACAAGTTTAGACTTGTTTTAAGATTGGTTATGACGTCACACTTAGCTCACTTAACTGGCGATCACTGGTTTCTATCACTCTATCAAGTTCCAATGTTCACCGCTAGGTGTCAGTGACAGTGGTATATAGTAACCCCCAGTTAGAACTACATGAAGTTAGACTTGCTATGAGTTCACAGATGATCGATTTAAATACCCTGCTATAACCATTGACTGGAATATAATTAAACTATTTATATTGTACTTTGTTTTATTTTTTATTAACACTTATGATTTCTTTCTTTTATAGATAACTTGGAAAGTAATCATTATGTTCAAGTGTGGTGACTGTAAGAAACAGTTCTCAAGACCTGACAGCCTTCAACGTCATGCAAGTACAAAACATAATCAGAAAATGTTTGTATGCAGTCATTGTGCTTCAACATTTAACAGACAGGATAGTCTTGGACGGCATGTAAATCTAAAGCATGTCAGTTCAGCACTATTTTCGTGTTCAGTTTGCGATCTTGGATTTTCTGCTGTAAAGCGATATCAATCCCACATGGTTGAAGTGCATGGAGAACAACAAGAATTAAAAACTGTAAAACCAACAACTAGCACGGAACCTTTAAATGAATGTAATGCTCAAAAGCGTAAACGTTCTCAAGATTGTGAAAATAGTTGTGCATCAAAAAGAAAGAAGAATGGTGAACCTTCAATAACACATTGTGATGTATGTAATATTGATATACCTTCTTCAATCATTCATGGACATTTACGCAGTATTCAACATAAAAATAACACTTGCCATGAAAGAAATTCTGGAAATGTTCAACAAATTGGTAGTGCATTTAAAAGTCGAATTGCTAGTTATAGACTTCATAGTGAAGAAAAAACTCAAAGTATTGAATCATTTTTAAAAAATGTTCAACCTACTGTGTTTGGCTTGGTAGGTAATGTTTTATTAGAGCATAAAACATTTAAAATGAATTTTGAACTTTTTGGCCTCTATGTAAAAACTGGGAGCGAAGGTGAAATTACGGATATCAAATCTTTTAATACAAAAAACGTAATTGTTAGTGAATCAACTAATATTATTGATATATATCAAAATATTTCAAGTGCTATCATTGTGAAGAGTGAAGAGTTCCAGGAAAGGGAGTCGGGCTGGGCATTGGTTGAAGTACTTTATTTAGAAACCAACATGAATAAATATAATCCCCTTCGAGCATCATCATACATTGATTTGCCAGGATGGATCAAACGTAAGAAAGCTGTTGTGAACGTTATGAATAATGATGACGCATGTTTTGCGTGGGCTGTAACCTCAGCTCTCTATCCAGCAGTGAGGGCTGTGGCGAGAACATCATCATATCCTCACTATTCCTCAGTGTTAGATTTAAAAGAAATGGAATTTCCTATGACGATAAAAGACATTAAACGTTTTGAAGAGCTGAACAATGTAAGTATTAATGTTTATGAAATTTAAAATAAGAGTATAGTAGGCCCTCTATATTATACTCAGGAAAAAAAGGATGCTCATGTAAATTTACTGTACATAACTGTAGGTGAAAATGCCCACTATTGTTGGATAAAACATTTAAGTAGACTTGTTGGTAGTCAGATAACAAAAAGAGAACATAAGAAGTGGTTGTGTGATGGCTGTTTGCTATATTTCAGAAAAGAGGACCAACTAACTCAACATCAAAAATGGGGGTGTAATCATGTGTGTACGGTATTACCGACTCCTAAAAATAACATTCTAAAATTCAAGGATTATGAGAAACAGCTTCGAGTACCATTTGTTATATATGCTGACTTCGAGGCTTTGCTAAAACCATTTAATACATGTTCATCGAATCCAGCCCAACCTTTCACCAACACTACTAACATTCATGAACCTTTTAGCTTTGCATATTATATTAAATGTAGTTATGATGACTCTTTAAATAAGTTTGAGCTCTATAGAGGACCTAATGCACCTAAAGTTTTTATGGAAAGGCTTGAGAAAGATGCCATCCGTATATCCTCTATTTTAAATACGATCATTCCAATGGAGCCACTAACTTCATCAGAGCAAATGAATTTTGAAACTGAAACTAATTGTTTTATATGTGGTGAATGTTTATATACAGACAGGGTTCGCGATCATGACCATTTAACAGGAAAATATCGTGGTGCGGCTCACCAAGAATGTAATTTAAATTATAGAGTAAGTAAATTCATTCCGGTCATTCTACACAATGGTAGCAAATACGATAACCACTTTATCGTTAAAGAATTTGGAGCTCCAGATGTGAAAATTGATGTGATTGCAAATAATAAGGAACAATACATATCGTTCACAAAATACATCAAAACTAGCAATAAAAAAACATTAAACTGCGATTTTTAGATTCATTCCGCTTTATGCCGAGTAGTCTTGATAAGCTGACTAGTAATTTAAAATCAGATCAGTTTCGTGAAATTCAACGTGTCTTTCCTAAAGAAGATGATTTTAATTTGATTCGTCAAAAGGGTATATTCCCTTATGAATATATTAGCTGTGTGGAACGTCTTGAGGAGTGTTGTTTACCACCGAAATATGCATTTTACAGTTCCTTAAACACAAGTCATATCAGTGATCAGGAATATTTATATGCACAACGCGTATGGGCACAGTTTGACATTCAAACTTTAGGAGAATTTTCAGACATATATTTGAAGACAGATGTGTTGTTATTAGCAGATGTTTTTGAAAATTTTCGGAATGTATGTATGAAAACTTATGACCTTGATCCTTGTCAGTATTTCACAGCTCCTGGGTTAAGTTTCAGTTCAATGTTGAAAAACACGAAAGTAAATTTAGAATTAATGACTGATATAGACATGATCAATTTTATAAAATCATCAATTCGAGGTGGATTAAGTCAATGTAGTGGACGGTACTCTAAAGCGAATAATAAATACATGTCTAGCTACAACCCTTGTGAAGAGTCAAAGTATATTGTCTACCTCGATGCAAATAACCAATATGGTTGGGCTATGAGTCAATATCTACCACTGACAGATTTTCGCTGGCTGACACAACCTGAAATTGATGTCTTACATGTTGACACTCTTAATGATAACGATGATAAAGGATATATTTTAGAGGTAAATCTTGAGTACCCTAAAGAGTTACATGATGATCATAATGATTTACCATTTTGTCCTGAGAATATGAAATCTCCATACATCACATCACGAACAAAAATGTTAATTGCTAATGTAAATGATAAATGTAAATATGTAATACATTATCAAAACTTGAAACAGTGTCTACAACATGGATTGAAATTAACTAAAATTCATCGTGTATTGCAATTTCATCAGTCAGCATGGCTCAAACCGTATATTGATCTGAACAATAATTTAAGAACGCAGTCAACAAACGCGTTTGAAAAAGATTTTTATAAACTCATGAATAATAGTGTTTTTGGAAAGACTATGGAGAATGTTGATAAACGAGTTGATGTAAAGCTGATAACAAAGTGGGAGAATGATGGTAAAAGGTATGGTGCGAGCAACTTAATAAGCAAGCCTAACTTTCATAGCTGTTCAATTATTCATGAGGATTTAGTTGTAATACAAATGAATCGTCTTAAAGTAACTTACAACAAACCCATATATGTGGGTTACACCATTCTGGAATTATCAAAAACACTTATGTATGAATTTCACTATGATTATGTAAAGAAAAACTATCTTGATAATGCTAAATTACTCTACACAGACACAGATTCTTTTATTTATGAGTTTAAAACTGATGATTTTTACGAGGATATCAAAACTGAACTAAATAGGTTTGATACAAGTGACTACCCCAAGGATAATATTTACCATTTACCTCTAGTAAACAAAAAGGTTCTTGGGAAATTTAAGGATGAATGTGCTGGTGTTATTATAGACACCTTTGTAGGCACAAAATCTAAATCATACAGCTATATAACAATTGATGATGTAGTAGTAAAAAAATTAAAAGGAGTGAAAAAGAATGTTGTTAGTAAAGAGTTAGATATAAGTGATTATAAAAACTGTATAGTTAGTAACCCACCTGTATTATATAAGAAAATGTGTGTATTTAGAAGTAAAAATCATCAGCTACATACCAATTTGTTGAACAAAGTTGCTTTAAGTAATGAAGACAACATACGATTCATTATACCCAACACATTTGATACTCTTGCTTGGGGAAACAGTCGCATTGACGACTATTACTTTACTTAAGTCTAATGATCACTATATTATAATATTTGTAGTGTGTTTTATATTGTAATAATTTTTGTAAAAACTGTAAGTAGAATGTATAATGTTAGGCTACTGTAGTTTAGTAAAAATAAGATAAGTAATACATTTCAGTGTAAAATGTTTTGCTTTTGTATATTACGAAAAAGATTTTAAAAAATGTACAGAATGTGTGAACTAAACAAGGGAAATGTAAAAAAATGTAAAATGGAAATTGTAAATATCCATGTATGAAAAAGTGAAATGGCTATCACCATTTTAAAATTAAAAGACATTGTGATCTGGTAAACCTTGTTTTTATTTTCACAACAACAAAAATGTACAGAATGTGTAAACTAAACAAGGGGAATGTAAAAAAATGTAAAGTGGAAATTGTAAATATTCATGTGTGAAAAAAATGAAATGGCTATCACCATTTTTAAAAATAAAAGACATTGTGATCTGGTAAACCTTGTTTTCATTTCACAACAAATAGGGCTTTACAAAATAGAATACAAAGAAATGCCAATTCCTCAATCCTTTTCATTGTTCATGTCCACTCATCATTAACTTTCCTTTTATAGCCAACCTCTCCCCCACTGAGACATCACAGGATGTCAAACGTTGTTTAGCTCTTTTCAACAATACTTTATCCACTACACGTCTTAAAGCAGAATGACTATGACGATAAGAAAGGTCGTGTTCTTTACATGCTTGATCCAAAGAATTAATAGATATTCACTTAGCATAGGGTCTTGCGACCATGATTTTGGTACATGTTGCCTGATTTCTTTCACGGTATTGTCTGTCACATAATAAATGAACAACTTGGAGAATACTAATAATTCTTCTTTGGTAAAACTATCTGCATATCGAGGGCAGATAACCTTGTAGTTCCACCCTGAAAAAACAACAACACTACCTCTTGCATAGTATGTGATGTTGATGGCTCCTGAGACGTGGAAGATGGATTAAACATAACTTTTACAACAAGTTGCTCAATAAACAATGCTCAATCTTGAGTCACAGTATTTTTTTTCTTCATAAAACGTGATAGCAAAACACTATTGATTATCATTCAGAATTAGAGTTCTATATGAAATAGATAAGAAAAGGGCCATACCATACTTTTATATAGGTAATAAACGGATCATACTATACTCTCAACTACCCTAGTTACAAGTACGTTTCAAGGTCACTCTCTTGAACATTGTCGGAGACTATCGATAAACACTTATGTTCACACGGCACACTCTTGCGGCGCGCGTGGGCATGAATAATTCAGGATGATGTTAATGGCTTATGTGGATGGCTTAGGTTGGTGGCTTATGGCGGCGTTTATGGTGGTTTTTGTTGGTGGCTTACGGTGGCTTATGTTGGTGGCTTACGGTGGTGGCTTATGGCGGTGGTTTATGGTGGCCTTTGTTGGTGGCTTACGGTGGTGGCTTATGTTGGTGGCTTACGGTGGTGGCTTACGGTGGTGGCTTATGTTGATGGCTTACGGTGGTGGTTTATGGTGGCTTTTGTTGGTGGCTTATAGTGGCTTATGTTGATGGCTTTTGTTGGTGGCTTACGGTGGCTTATGTTGGTGGCTTACGGTGGTGGCTTATGGGGGACGGGTTCTTGATGACGGGTCCCTGTGGGTGGGTCCCTTTGACATAATTTAGATAAAATGCATGGGCCAGTCCATAGGGATCAGTCCAAAGGACCCGCCCACAGGGACCCGTCAACAAGGACCCGCCCCCCATAAGCCACCACCGTATGCCACCAACATAAGCCACCGTAAGCCACCACCGTAAGCCATCAACAAAAGCCATCAACATAAGCCACTATAAGCCACCAACAAAAGCCACCATAAACCACCACCATAAGCCACCACCGTAAGCCATCACCATAAGCCACCACCGTAAGCCACCAACATAAGCCACCACCGTAAGCCACCAACAAAGGCCACCATAAACCACCGCCATAAGCCACCACCGTAAGCCACCAACATAAGCCACCGTAAGCCACCAACAAAAACCACCATAAACGCCGCCATAAGCCACCAACCTAAGCCATCCACATAAGCCATTAACATCATCCTGAATTTTTCATGCCCACGCGCGCCGCAAGAGTGTGCCGTGTGAACATAAGTGTTTGTCGATAGTCTCCGACAATGTTCAAGAGAGTGACCTTGAAACGTACTTGTAACTAGGGTAGTTGAGAGTATAGTATGATCCGTTTATTACCTATATAAAAGTATGGTATGGCCCTTTTCTTATCTATTTCATATAGAACTCTAATTCTGAATGATAATCAATAGTGTTTTGCTATCACGTTTTATGAAGAAAAAAATACTGTGACTCAAGATTGAGCATTGTTTATTGAGCAACTTGTTGTAAAAGTTATGTTTAATCCATCTTCCACGTCTCAGGAGCCATCAACATCACATACTATGCAAGAGGTAGTGTTGTTGTTTTTTCAGGGTGGAACTACAAGGTTATCTGCCCTCGATATGCAGATAGTTTTACCATAGAAGAATTATTAGTATTCTCCAAGTTGTTCATTTATTATGTGACAGACAATACCGTGAAAGAAATCAGGCAACATGTACCAAAATCATGGTCGCAAGACCCTATGCTAAGTGAATATCTATTAATTCTTTGGATCAAGCATGTAAAGAACACGACCTTTCTTATCGTCATAGTCATTCTGCTTTAAGACGTGTAGTGGATAAAGTATTGTTGAAAAGAGCTAAACAACGTTTGACATCCTGTGATGTCTCAGTGGGGGAGAGGTTGGCTATAAAAGGAAAGTTAATGATGAGTGGACATGAACAATGAAAAGGATTGAGGAATTGGCATTTCTTTGTATTCTATTTTGTAAAGCCCTATTTGTTGTGAAATGAAAACAAGGTTTACCAGATCACAATGTCTTTTATTTTTAAAAATGGTGATAGCCATTTCATTTTTTTCACACATGAATATTTACAATTTCCACTTTACATTTTTTTACATTCCCCTTGTTTAGTTTACACATTCTGTACATTTTTGTTGTTGTGAAAATAAAAACAAGGTTTACCAGATCACAATGTCTTTTAATTTTAAAATGGTGATAGCCATTTCACTTTTTCATACATGGATATTTACAATTTCCATTTTACATTTTTTACATTTCCCTTGTTTAGTTCACACATTCTGTACATTTTTTAAAATCTTTTTCGTAATATACAAAAGCAAAACATTTTACACTGAAATGTATTACTTATCTTATTTTTACTAAACTACAGTAGCCTAACATTATACATTCTACTTACAGTTTTTACAAAAATTATTACAATATAAAACACACTACAAATATTATAATATAGTGATCATTAGACTTAAGTAAAGTAATAGTCGTCAATGCGACTGTTTCCCCAAGCAAGAGTATCAAATGTGCTGGGTATAATGAATCGTTTGTTGTCTTCATTACTTAAAGCAACTTTGTTCAACAAATTGGTATGTAGCTGATGATTTTTACTTCTAAATACACACATTTTCTTATATAATACAGGTGGGTTACTAACTATACAGTTTTTATAATCACTTATATCTAACTCTTTACTAACAACATTCTTTTTCACTCCTTTTAATTTTTTTACTACTACATCATCAATTGTTATATAGCTGTATGATTTAGATTTTGTGCCTACAAAGGTGTCTATAATAACACCAGCACATTCATCCTTAAATTTCCCAAGAACCTTTTTGTTTACTAGAGGTAAATGGTAAATATTATCCTTGGGGTAGTCACTTGTATCAAACCTATTTAGTTCAGTTTTGATATCCTCGTAAAAATCATCAGTTTTAAACTCATAAATAAAAGAATCTGTGTCTGTGTAGAGTAATTTAGCATTATCAAGATAGTTTTTCTTTACATAATCATAGTGAAATTCATACATAAGTGTTTTTGATAATTCCAGAATGGTGTAACCCACATATATGGGTTTGTTGTAAGTTACTTTAAGACGATTCATTTGTATTACAACTAAATCCTCATGAATAATTGAACAGCTATGAAAGTTAGGCTTGCTTATTAAGTTGCTCGCACCATACCTTTTACCATCATTCTCCCACTTTGTTATCAGCTTTACATCAACTCGTTTATCAACATTCTCCATAGTCTTTCCAAAAACACTATTATTCATGAGTTTATAAAAATCTTTTTCAAACGCGTTTGTTGACTGCGTTCTTAAATTATTGTTTAGATAAATATACGGTTTGAGCCATGCTGACTGATGAAATTGCAATACACGATGAATTTTAGTTAATTTCAATCCATGTTGTAGACACTGTTTCAAGTTTTGATAATGTATTACATATTTACATTTATCATTTACATTAGCAATTAACATTTTTGTTCGTGATGTGATGTATGGAGATTTCATATTCTCAGGACAAAATGGTAAATCATTATGATCATCATGTAACTCTTTAGGGTACTCAAGATTTACCTCTAAAATATATCCTTTATCATCGTTATCATTAAGAGTGTCAACATGTAAGACATCAATTTCAGGTTGTGTCAGCCAGCGAAAATCTGTCAGTGGTAGATATTGACTCATAGCCCAACCATATTGGTTATTTGCATCGAGGTAGACAATATACTTTGACTCTTCACAAGGGTTGTAGCTAGACATGTATTTATTATTCGCTTTAGAGTACCGTCCACTACATTGACTTAATCCACCTCGAATTGATGATTTTATAAAATTGATCATGTCTATATCAGTCATTAATTCTAAATTTACTTTCGTGTTTTTCAACATTGAACTGAAACTTAACCCAGGAGCTGTGAAATACTGACAAGGATCAAGGTCATAAGTTTTCATACATACATTCCGAAAATTTTCAAAAACATCTGCTAATAACAACACATCTGTCTTCAAATATATGTCTGAAAATTCTCCTAAAGTTTGAATGTCAAACTGTGCCCATACGCGTTGTGCATGTAAATATTCCTGATCACTGATATGACTTGTGTTTAAGGAACTGTAAAATGCATCTTTCGGTGGTAAACAACACTCCTCAAGACGTTCCACACAGCTAATATATTCATAAGGGAATATACCCTTTTGACGAATCAAATTAAAATCATCTTCTTTAGGAAAGACACGTTGAATTTCACGAAACTGATCTGATTTTAAATTACTAGTCAGCTTATCAAGACTACTCGGCATAAAGCGGAATGAATCTAAAAATCGCAGTTTAATGTTTTTTTTATTGCTAGTTTTGATGTATTTTGTGAACGATATGTATTGTTCCTTATTATTTGCAATCACATCAATTTTCACATCTGGAGCTCCAAATTCTTTAACGATAAAGTGGTTATCGTATTTGCTACCATTGTGTAGAATGACCGGAATGAATTTACTTACTCTATAATTTAAATTACATTCTTGGTGAGCCGCACCACGATATTTTCCTGTTAAATGGTCATGATCGCGAACCCTGTCTGTATATAAACATTCACCACATATAAAACAATTAGTTTCAGTTTCAAAATTCATTTGCTCTGATGAAGTTAGTGGCTCCATTGGAATGATCGTATTTAAAATAGAGGATATACGGATGGCATCTTTCTCAAGCCTTTCCATAAAAACTTTAGGTGCATTAGGTCCTCTATAGAGCTCAAACTTATTTAAAGAGTCATCATAACTACATTTAATATAATATGCAAAGCTAAAAGGTTCATGAATGTGAGTAGTGTTGGTGAAAGGTTGGGCTGGATTCGATGAACATGTATTAAATGGTTTTAGCAAAGCCTCGAAGTCAGCATATATAACAAATGGTACTCGAAGCTGTTTCTCATAATCCTTGAATTTTAGAATGTTATTTTTAGGAGTCGGTAATACCGTACACACATGATTACACCCCCATTTTTGATGTTGAGTTAGTTGGTCCTCTTTTCTGAAATATAGCAAACAGCCATCACACAACCACTTCTTATGTTCTCTTTTTGTTATCTGACTACCAACAAGTCTACTTAAATGTTTTATCCAACAATAGTGGGCATTTTCACCTACAGTTATGTACAGTAAATTTACATGAGCATCCTTTTTTTCCTGAGTATAATATAGAGGGCCTACTATACTCTTATTTTAAATTTCATAAACATTAATACTTACATTGTTCAGCTCTTCAAAACGTTTAATGTCTTTTATCGTCATAGGAAATTCCATTTCTTTTAAATCTAACACTGAGGAATAGTGAGGATATGATGATGTTCTCGCCACAGCCCTCACTGCTGGATAGAGAGCTGAGGTTACAGCCCACGCAAAACATGCGTCATCATTATTCATAACGTTCACAACAGCTTTCTTACGTTTGATCCATCCTGGCAAATCAATGTATGATGATGCTCGAAGGGGATTATATTTATTCATGTTGGTTTCTAAATAAAGTACTTCAACCAATGCCCAGCCCGACTCCCTTTCCTGGAACTCTTCACTCTTCACAATGATAGCACTTGAAATATTTTGATATATATCAATAATATTAGTTGATTCACTAACAATTACGTTTTTTGTATTAAAAGATTTGATATCCGTAATTTCACCTTCGCTCCCAGTTTTTACATAGAGGCCAAAAAGTTCAAAATTCATTTTAAATGTTTTATGCTCTAATAAAACATTACCTACCAAGCCAAACACAGTAGGTTGAACATTTTTTAAAAATGATTCAATACTTTGAGTTTTTTCTTCACTATGAAGTCTATAACTAGCAATTCGACTTTTAAATGCACTACCAATTTGTTGAACATTTCCAGAATTTCTTTCATGGCAAGTGTTATTTTTATGTTGAATACTGCGTAAATGTCCATGAATGATTGAAGAAGGTATATCAATATTACATACATCACAATGTGTTATTGAAGGTTCACCATTCTTCTTTCTTTTTGATGCACAACTATTTTCACAATCTTGAGAACGTTTACGCTTTTGAGCATTACATTCATTTAAAGGTTCCGTGCTAGTTGTTGGTTTTACAGTTTTTAATTCTTGTTGTTCTCCATGCACTTCAACCATGTGGGATTGATATCGCTTTACAGCAGAAAATCCAAGATCGCAAACTGAACACGAAAATAGTGCTGAACTGACATGCTTTAGATTTACATGCCGTCCAAGACTATCCTGTCTGTTAAATGTTGAAGCACAATGACTGCATACAAACATTTTCTGATTATGTTTTGTACTTGCATGACGTTGAAGGCTGTCAGGTCTTGAGAACTGTTTCTTACAGTCACCACACTTGAACATAATGATTACTTTCCAAGTTATCTATAAAAGAAAGAAATCATAAGTGTTAATAAAAAATAAAACAAAGTACAATATAAATAGTTTAATTATATTCCAGTCAATGGTTATAGCAGGGTATTTAAATCGATCATCTGTGAACTCATAGCAAGTCTAACTTCATGTAGTTCTAACTGGGGGTTACTATATACCACTGTCACTGACACCTAGCGGTGAACATTGGAACTTGATAGAGTGATAGAAACCAGTGATCGCCAGTTAAGTGAGCTAAGTGTGACGTCATAACCAATCTTAAAACAAGTCTAAACTTGTAGAACATGTCACGTGATAGAAACCAGCGATCACCAGTTAAGTGAGTTAAGTGTGACGTCATAGCCAGTCTTAAAACAAGTCTAAACTTGTAGAACATGTCACATATTGGAAACCAGCGATCGTCAGTTAAGTGACCTAAGTGTGACGTCATAGTCAGTCTTAAAACAAGTTTAAACTTGTAAAACATGTCACATGACAAGGTTAAGTTAGGTAAAGTTAAGTGAACTGAGGTTAAGACTTTAAATATTCCCTCTGTCACTGGCACCTAGCAATGAACATTCGAACTTAATAGAGCGGTAATCAAAATCTAACCTACAAATTTAGCTTTACACATCATGGTCAAGTAGTTCCAACTTTTTACTGCTAAATATACCATTTTCACTGACATGTAGTGGTGAACATTGGAAAATAATACTCTAGCTGTTTAAAAGTTATTAGAGGGGCACTTACCTTTTTATAATTGATCAACTGCTGTCACTGAATGAACAGATTGTAGGAATCTGGTATCCTACAGGTACCCAATTATCTGTAAACAAATCAATCAATCAATTAATCAATCAATAAATACATTCCAATCAATAACTTCATCATTAATTAGTAATAAAAGACTACAGTCCATTAATAATAAGTACTTACCTTGCAAAATAATTTAATGATTTTCTACCAAAACGGCTTTTTTTACAACTCTTGAGCAGTAATAGAGCACTGTTCACTCAAAGCGAGTAATAAAGACTGACAGTAGGGAGATATATGACACCTCTCTTATATAAACTCTCATCGCTCGTGTCAGCAGTTTTTTGCAGATCATTGCAATTCCTTTCCCAATACAGCTGAGAGTCCAAAGTACACTAGGAACACCTGTGTGGTATCCAATGACTGCTGACTTTGCATGATCATCACCCATTGTCTTAATCAACACATGGGGTTTCAAATTACTGCAGAGTCAGTCATAGCAACAGCAGTGTGCGCTCCCTACCATGTCAGCAACATGACACAGGAAGGAACACCTGCGTAATATCCAATAACTGCTAACTTTGCATGATCATCATCCATTGTCTTCATGAACACTTGCGGTTTCAAATTACTGCAGTGTTAGTCATAGCAACAGATCTGCGCGCTCTCTGTCATGTCTGTAATATGACACAGGAAGTAACAAGTCGGTTTTCTGCACGTACCATCTCCTCAGTTTTATCATCTTAAGAACATGTATTATTCTCTTTCAACTACAAATGACTCGTTAGAACACATCCATCCACCAAGTTAGATCCCTTGTATGTTCACATGTATTTCGTCACTTTCCTTTCAGATCGTTATCACATTATAGTAGTGGTGAACAACTTCAGTTCAACACACACAAATGTAGTTAGGCCCTTTGACATAATTTAAATAAATTCATGAGCCAGTCCATAGGGACCAGGTCAAAGGGACCGGTCCAAAGGGATCAGTCCAAAGGGACAAGGACTCGTCCACAAGGACTCGTCAACAATGACCAGTCCACAGGGACCCGTCAACAATGACTTGTCAACAATGACCTGTCAACAAGGACTCGTCCACAGGGAACCACTCCCCCACCCTCTTCAAAAGCCATGAGTGGGCATGCGTAAAAACAAAAACAAGCATGTTAATTCATAGTGGCTATCCACCGTACACATGCACTTTATGTAGAACAACGTTTCATTCCGTATTGGCATTCAAACTCTCACATGTTGCAATTGGAAAGAGAGATTCTCTAAAAAATTACAATTTCGCCCCGTAGTAGGGTAGATTTTATTTTTTGGGTGAAAATATGTTGTCCATGGGAAAGGGAGTGTTAGCCCGAGTTCAATGACACCTCGTACAAGTCTCTAGCCTGATTGGTTCGCGAGATATTGCCATTTTAGTATTCCAGCGGTGGCGGTGGCGGTGGTATTAGAACCGGCCAAAACACACTACTGTCCGCTAAAGGTAAGCGACATACTCATACCGCGGCAGGGGTTTATAAAATCCCGTGTGATTGTGGCCAAGTATATATTGGTACAACGAAAATAAGTATTGTCACTCGCCTCAAGGAGCACGAACGACACAGCCGGCTGGAACAAACAGATAAATCCACTGTAGCAGCACACTCGCTACTCGCAGGTCACGATAAAAGATACGGAGACACCGAAGTTCTGTCCACCACGGTGTCTTATCATGCCAGGCTACAAAGGGAAGCCATTGAATTCCTGAACCATACTAACAGCTTCAATCTTAAGGGGGAAGCAGAAAGTGTGAACAGAGCTTGGCTTCCAGTCCTTAATTCCCTCAAGCCTGCCCTCATTGACCGTCGTAGACGAGAAGATGCAACAGACGAGCAGCCCTGTCCTTGATGCATTACTTTTATGTGGTACGCCGTTGCTATGGTAGCCTCTATGTGTGGATTGTTGACTATTTATATAATCTTCTGTTTACTTGTTATGAAAGCCGGATCTAGATCCTATAGGCTTTCATATAGCCGTGGTAGGATTTTTCGAGATCTCGGAAACTAAGCGCCGCCCAGTGTTCAAACCTATTCCAATCGAATCAGAGTCGAAAAAAAATAATTCAAAAAAAGTCTGTCTGTATGTACGTACGTACGTATGTGCGTGACGTTTTTGCGTTTAGCAAAGTACAGGTCGCAATTTTCAAGATATCGAGCTGAAATTTGGTACGGTGAAAGAGTTGGGGCCTGTGACGAACCCTATTGTTGGGCGTTAAAATCAGTGCAGGGACGGACCTTCGTTTGGGGCCCTGAATTTCATCCTATTTTTTTGAATCGATATATCTCGGATACGGTTGGTCGTATCGAAAAATGTTAAACGTGTAGGTGTAAGATCTCCGCGGTATGCAACTTTTTTACTCAAACCGATTTTTTGATATCTCTCACCGTTTTCTTTTTTTGGGGCCCTGAAAATGTCCATTGTGTGTGACATTTTTGCGTTTAGCTAAGTACTGGTCGCAATTTTCAAGATATTAAGCTGAAATTTGGTAAGGTAAAAGAGTTTGTGACTGTGACGAATCCTATTGTTGGGCGGTAAAATCGGTGCAGGGCTGGATCTTTTTTGGGGGCCCTGAATTTCAAACTTTTTTTTGGAATCGATATATTTCGGAAACGGTTGATCGTATCGAAAAATGTTAAATGTATAGGTGTAAGTTCTCCGCGGTATGCAACTTTTTCACTCAAAACGATTTTTTGATATCTCTCACCGTTTTCTTTATTTGGGGCCCTGAATATGTCCATTGTGTGTGACATTTTTGCGTTTAGCTAAGTACTGGTCGCAATTTTCAAGATATTAAGCTGAAATTTGGTACGATGAAAGACTTAGTGACTGTGACGAATCCTATTGTTGGGCGGTAAAATCGGTGCAGGGCCGGATCTTTTTTGGGGGCCCTGAATTTCAAACTTTTTTTTGGAATCGATATATCTCGGAAACGGTTGATCGTATCGAAAAATGTTAAATATATAGGAGTAAGTTCTCCGCGGTATGCAACTTTTTCACTCAAAACGATTTTTTGATATCTCTCACCGTTTTCTTTATTTGGGGCCCTGAATATGTCCATTGTGTGTGACATTTTTGCGTTTAGCTATGTACTGGTCGCAATTTTCAAGATATTAAGCTGAAATTTGGTACGATAAAAGACTTAGTGACTGTGACGAATCCTATTGTTGGGCGTTAAAATCGGTGCAGGGCCGGAGTTTTTGGGGAGCCCTGAATTTCAAACTTTTTTTTGGAATCGATATATCTCGGAAACGGTTGGTCGTATCGAAAAATTTTAAATGTACAGGTGTAAGATCTCCGCAGTATGCAACTTTTTTACTCAAAACGATTTTTTGATATCTCTCACCGTTTTCTATTTTTGGGGCCCTGAAAATGTCCATTGTGCGTCACATTTTTGGGTTTAGTGAAGTACAGGTCGCAATAATCAAGATATCGAGCTGAAATTTGGTACGGTGAAGGAGTTAGTGACTGTGACGAATCCTGTTGTTGGGCGTTAAAATCTGTGTAGGGCCGGATCTTTTTTGGGGGCCCTGAATTTCAAACTTATTTTTGGAATCGATATATCTCGGAAACGGTTGGTCGTTTCGAAAAATGTTAAATGTACAGGTGTAAGATCTCTGTGGTATGCAACTTTTTTACTCAAAACGATTTTATGATATCTCTCACCGTTTTCTTTTTTTAGGGCCCTGACATTGTCCATTGTTCGTCACATTTTTGGGTTTAGTGAAGTACAGGTCGCAATAATCAAGATATCAAGCTGAAATTTGGTACGGTGAAGGAGTTAGTGACTGTGACGAATCCTATTGTTGGGCGTTAAAATCTGTGTAGGGCCGGATCTTTTTTGGGGGCCCTGAATTTCAAACTTATTTTTGGAATCGATATATCTCGGAAACGGTTGGTCGTATCGAAAAATGTTAAATGTACAGGTGTAAGATCTCTGCGGTATGCAACTTTTTTACTCAAAACGATTTTATGATATCTCTCACCGTTTTCTTTTTTTAGGGCCCTGAAAATGTCCATTGTGCGTGACATTTTTGGGTTTAGCGAAGTACAGGTCGCAATTTTCAAGATATCGAGCTGAAATTTGGAGCTGTGAAAGAGTTGCACCCTGTGAGGAAACCAGTTGTCGGGCGTTAAGAACGGTGCAGGTCCGGATCTTTTTGGGGGGCCCAGAATTTCAATTTTTTTTTGAATCGATATATCTCGGAAACGGTTGGTCGCATCGAAAAACGTTAAATGTTCAGGTGTAAGATCTCCGCGGTATGCATCTTTTTTACTCATAACGATTTTTTGATATCTCTCACCGTTTTCTTATTTTGGGGCCCTGAAAATGCTATTAAAGGTTTTTGGTTTTTGAAAAAAATATGGGGCCCAAATGTATATAATAATAGGTAAAAATTTAAACGATGATCTAATTGAATTCTACGGAAAAATATCTATAATAACCCGTTTTCAGCTTTTCAATAAGTTAAATAATGTATTTACAGCTGTAATATACTTTACATTTCCCAGGACGTCCGGCTTTCATAACCACGTGATGGTGTCAGCATTGCCTAGAATAACATTTTATAATTTTCCTACATTACCACACAATCGGGCCAAAGGCCCGAAATTCTAGGCATCAGGCCTTGCCGCCAACGAAGTTGTTGTTTGAGATTATAACCCCTCTTGCTGGCCCCTTGCTGCTGCGCCACTGTCTCATCAAAAACAGGTCGTGCTGCGGGGACTCCTACTTGTTATGAAAGCCGGATCTAGATCCTATAGGCTTTCATATAGCCGTGGTAGGATTTTTCGAGATCTCGGAAACTAAGCGCCGCCAAGTGTTCAAACCTATTCCAATCGAATCAGAGTCGAAAAAAAAAAATTCAAAAAAAGGCTGTCTGTATGTACGTACGTACGTATGTGCGTGACGTTTTTGCGTTTAGCAAAGTACAGGTCGCAATTTTCAAGATATCGAGCTGAAATTTGGTACGGTGAAAGAGTTGGGGCCTGTGACGAACCCTATTGTTGGGCGTTAAAATCGGTGCAGGGACGGACCTTCTTTTGGGGCCCTGAATTTCATCCTATTTTTTTGAATCGATATATCTCGGAAACGGTTGATCGTATCGAAAAATGTTAAACGTATAGGTGTAAGATCTCCGCGGTATGCAACTTTTCTACTCAGAACGATTTTTTGATATCTCTCACCGTTTTCTTTTTTTGGGGCCCTGAAAATGGCCATTGTGCGTCACATTTTTGGGTTTTGCGTAGTACAGGTAGCAATAATCAAGATATCGAGCTGAAATTTGGTACGGTGAAGGAGTTAGTGACTGTGACGAATCCTGTAGTTGGGCGTTAAAATCGGTACAGGGCCGGATCTTTTTTGGGGGCCCTGAATTTCAAACTTATTTTTGGAATCGATATATCTCGGAAACGGTTGATCGTATCGAAAAATGTTAAATGTATAGGTGTAAGATCTCCGCGGTGTGCAACTTTTTTACTCAAAACTATTTTTTGATATCTCTCACCGTTTTCTTTTTTGGGGCCCTGAAAATGTCCATTGTGCGTGACAATTTTGCGTTTAGCTAAGTACCGGTCGCCATTTTCAAGATATGAAGCTGAAATTTGGTACGGTGAAAGAGTTAGTGACTGTGACGAATCCTATAGTTGGGCGTTAAAATCGGTGCAGGGCCGGAAATTTTTTGGGGGCCCTGAATTTCAAACTTTTTTTGGAATCGATATATCTCGGAAACTGTTGGTCGTATCGAAAAACGTTAAAAGTACAGGTGTAAGATCTCCGCGGTATGCAACTTTTTTTACTCAAAACGATTTTTTGATATCTCTCACAGTTTTCGTTTTTTGGGGCCCTCAAAATGTCCATTGTGCGTGAAATTTTTGGGTTTAGCGAAGTACAGGTCGCAATTTTCAAGATATCGAGCTGAAATTTTGAGCTGTGAAAGAGTTGGACCCTGTGAGGAAATCTGTTGTCGGGCGTTAGAAAATGTGCAGGGCCGGATCGTTTTGGGGGGCCCTGAATTTCAAACTTTTTTTGGAATCGATATATCTCGGAAACGGTTGATCGTATCGAAAAATGTTAAAGGTATAGGTGTAAGATCTCCGCGGTGTGCAACTTTTTTACTCAAAACTATTTTTTGATATCTCTCACCGTTTTCTTTTTTGGGGCCCTGAAAATGTCCATTGTGCGTGACATTTTTGCGTTTAGCTAAGTACTGGTCGCCATTTTCAAGATATTAAGCTGAAATTTGGTACGGTGAAAGAGTTAGTGTCTGTGACGAATCCTATTGTTGGGCGTTAAAATCGGTGCAGGGCCGGATCTTTTTTGGGGGCCCTGAATTTCAAACTTATTTTTAGAATCGATATATCTCGGAAACGGTTGGTCGTATCAAAAAATATTAAAGGTACAGGTGTAAGATCTCTGCGGTATGCAACTTTTTTACTCAAAACGATTTTTTGATATCTCTCACCGTTTTCTTTTTTTTTAGGGCCCTGAAGATGTCCATTGTGCGTGACATTTTTGCGTTTAGCTAAGTACTGGTCGCAATTTTCATGATATGAAGCTGAAATTTGGTACGGTGTAAGAGTTAGTGACTGTGACGAATCCTATTGTTGGGCGTTAAAATCGGTGCACGGCCGGATCTTTTTTGGGGGCCCTGAATTTCATACTTATTTTGGAATCGATATATCTCGGAAACGGCTGGTCGTATCGAAAAACGTTAAATATACAGGTATAAGATACCCACGGTATGCAACTTTTTAACTCAAAACGACTTTTGATATCTCTCCCGTTTTTTTTTTTTTTTTTTTTGGGCCCTGAAGATGTCCATTGTGCGTGATATATTTGGGTTTACCGTTGTACAGGTCGCAATTTTCAAGATATCGAGCTGAAATTAGGAGCGGTGAAAGAGTTAGACCCTGTGAGAAAACCTATTGTCTGGCGTTAAAAACGGTCAGGGCCCGATTTTTTGTGGGGGCCCTGAATTTTTTTTTTTGAATCTATATATCTCGGAAACGTTTGGTCGTATCGAAAAACGTTAAATGTACAGGTGTAAGATCTCCGCGGTATGCAACTTTTTTCCTCAAAACGATTTTTTGATATCTCTCACCGTTTTGTTTGTTTTGGGCGCTGAAAATGTCTATTGTGCATGACATTTTTGGGTTTAGCGAAGTACAGGTCGCAATTTTCAAGATATCGAGCTGAAATTAGGAACGGAGAAAAGGACGCGGCCTGTGAGGGACCCTATTATGTTGGGCGTAAAAATCGGTGCTGGTCCGGACCATTTTAAGGGGCTCTGAATTACATCCTTTTATTTGGAATCAATATATCTCGGAAACGGTTCGTCGTATCGAAACATGTTAAAAGAACAGGAGTAACATCTCAGTGAATAGCAACTTTTTTTACACCTTACGGATCTGTGTTATCTCTCACCGTTTTCATTTTCTGGGGCCCTTAATGTCATTCTTTTTTTCCAATGGTTATAGATGGGAAGCGGTTGGTAGTATCGAACATAATTACATCTTCAGGTGTAAGATCTCAGTGATTAGCAACTGTTTTAACCCTGATGTTTTTTTTGATATCTCTCACCATTTTCGTTTTTTGGAGCCCTGAATTTCATCCTTTTTTTCAAAACGTATCTCAGAAAACATCGGTCCTATCGAAAAAAGTTTAAACTACACGTGTCAGATCTCAGTGATTTGCACTTAATACCTCGAATGGTTATTTGATATCTTTCACCGTTTTCTATTTTTGGGGCCATGAATTTCATCCTATTTTTTCGAATCGTTATATCTCGGAAACAGTCCGTCTTATAGAAAAAGTTAAATCTACAGGTGTAAGATCTCAGCAAATAGAAACTTTTCTACTCGTTATCATATTTTGATATCTCTCACCATTTTGATGTTATTAAATGTTTTTGGTTTATGAAAAAAACAATGGGGCCCAAATGTATATAATAATTGGTCAAAAAACAACTGATCGTCTAATTGAATTCTACGGAAAATTATCTATAATAACCCGTTTTAACCTTTTCGATAAATAAAATAGTGTATTTACAGCTGAAGATATTTTCCATTTCTGAGGACGTCCGGCTTTCATAACCACGTGAAGGTGTCAGCATTGCCCAGAATAATATTTTATGATGTTCCCACATTTCCACGCAATCGGGTCGAAGGTCTGAAATGCAAATCGGCAGGCCTTGCCGCAACGAAGTTGTTGTTTGAGATTATTACCCATCTTGCTCGCCGCTATGTTGCACCACCGTCTCATCCAAAGCAGGTCGTGCTGCGTGGACTCCTACTTGTTATGAAAGCCGGATCTAAAGATCCTATAGGCTTTCATATAGCCGTGGTAGGATTTTTCGAGATCTCGGAAACTAAGCGTCGCCCAGTGTTCAAACCTATACCAATCGATTCAGAGTCGAAAAAAAAAAACATTTCAAAAAAAGTCTGTCTGTATGTACGTACGTACGTATGTGCGTGACGTTTTTGCGTTTAGCAAAGTACAGGTCGCAATTTTCAAGATATCGAGCTGAAATTTGGAACGGTGAAAGAGTTGGGGCCTGGGACGAACCCTATTGTTGGGCGTTAAAATCGGTGTAGGGCCGGACCTTTTTTTGTGGCCCTGAATTTCATCCTAATTTTTTGAATCGATGTATCTCGGAAACGGTCGGTCGTATCGAAAAATGTTGAAAGTATAGGTGTAAGATCTCCGCGGTATGCAACTTTTTTACTCAAAACTATTTTTTGATATCTCTCACCGTTTTCTTTTTTTGGGGTCCTGAAAATGTCCATTGTGCGTGACATTTTTGCATTTAGCTAAGTACAGGTCGCAATTTTCCAGATATCGAGCTGAAATTTGGTACGGTGAAGGAGTTAGTGACTGTGACGAATCCTATTGTTGGGCGTTAAAATCGGTGCAGGGCCGGATCTTTTTTGGGGGCCCTGAATTTCAAACTTATTTTTGGAATCGATATATCTCGGAAACGGTTGGTCGTATCGAGAAATGTTAAATATACAGGTGTAAGATCTCTGCGGTATGCAACTTTCTTACTCGAAACGATTTTTTGATATCTCTCACCGTTTTCTGTTTTTAGTGCCCTGAAAATGTCCATTGTGCGTGACATTTTTGCGTTTATCTAAGTAATGGTCGCCATTTTCAAGATATGAAGCTGAAATTTGGTACGGTGAAAGAGTTAGTGACTGTGACGAATCCTATTGTTGGGCGTTAAAATCGGTGCTGGGCCGAATCTTTTTTGGGGGGCCCTGAATTTCAATTTTTTTTTTGAATCGATATATCTCGGAAACGGTTGGTCGCATCGAAAAAAGTTAAATGTACAGGTGTAAGATCTCCGCGGTATGCAACTTTTTTACTCTAAACGATTTTTTGATATCTCTCACCGTTTTCTAGTTTTTGGGCCCTGAAAATGTCCATTGTGAGTGACATTTTTGGGTTTAGCGAAGTACAGGTCGCAATTTTCAAGATATCGAGCTGAAATTTGGAGCTGTGAAAGAGATGGACCCTGTGAGGGAATCAGTTGTCGGGCGTTAAAAACGGTGCAGGGCCGGATCTTTTTGGGGGGCCCAGAATTTCAAACTTTTTTTGGAATCGATATATCTCGGATACGGTTGGTCGCATCGAAAAACGTTAAATGTTCAGGTGTAAGATCTCCGCGGTATGCAACTTTTTTTCTCTAAACGATTTTTTGATATCTCTCACCGTTTTCTTTTTCTGGGGCCCTGAGATGTCCATTGTGCGTGACATATTTGGGTTTAGGGAAGTACAGGTCGCAATTTTCAAGATATCGTACTGAAATTTGGTGCGGTGAAAGAGCTAGACCCTGTGAGGAAACCTATTGTCGGGCGTTAAAAACGGTGCAGGGCCGGATTTTTTGGGTGGCCCTGATTTCAAACTTTTTATCGGAATCGATATATCTCGGAAACGGTTGGTCGTATAGAAAAACGTTAAATGTACATGTGTAAGATCTCCGCGGTATGCAACTTTTTTACTCAAAACGATTTTTTGGTATCTCTCACCGTTTTCTATTTTTTTGGCCCTGAAAATGTCCATTGTGCGTGACATTTTTGGGTTTAGCGAAGTACAGGTCGCAATTTTCATGATTTCGAGCTGAAATTTGGAGCTGTGAAAGAGTTGGACCCTGTGAGGAAAGCAGTTGTCGGGCGTTAAAAACGGTGCAGGGCCGGATCTTATTGGGGGGCCCAGAATTTCAAACTTTTTTTTTGAATCGATATATCTCGGAAACGGTTGGTCGCATCGAAAAACGTTAAATGTACAGGTGTAAGATCTCCGCGGTATGCAACATTTTTACTCGTAACGATTTTTTGATATCTCTCACCGTTTTCTTATTTTGGGGCCCTGAAGATGTTATTAAATGTTTTTGGTTTTTGAAAAAAAGGGGGCCCAAATGTATATAATAATTGTTAAAAATTTAAATGATGGTCTAATTGAATTCTACGGAAAATTATCTATAGTAAATTGTTTTAACCTTTTCAATAAGTTGAATCATGTATTTACAGCAGTAAGATATTTTCCATTTCCGAGGACGTCCGGCTTTCATAACCATGTGATGATGTCAGCATTGCCTAGAATAACATTTTATAATTTTCCTACATTTCCTGGCAATAGGGTCGAAGGTCTGAAATGCAATTCCGCAGGCCTTGCTGCCAACGATGTTGTTGTTTGTGATTATTACCCCTCTTGCTGGCCCCTATGTTGCGCCACCGTCTCATCCAAAGCATGTCGTGCTGCGTGGACTCCTACTTGTTTTACCTCGCTTAGTGTAACCTGTGAACATGCTGAACGCAGTATTTAGCGAAACGTCAGGACGACAAAATGTCCTTAGAACACGGCCTATAAGTCCACGATACAGAGATTCCTATTTCAACGCCGGTCGTGAAAGTCCAAATTTTTACCTAGTCTCAAAATTTGGCACATGTGTATAGATGAGATATTTTGCAGGTTCATTTCGAAAGTCCATACGTGACAGTGGTACCACAATAATTCTACGCATGCTGATTGGTTAAATATTTAACTGCATACAACTTCCATCACATTTAATTGATAACTTAGAACTGTTATACATTGTGTGTAAGCCGTATGTGTGTATATTCAGTGACAGTGTTAGTGTGTAGAGGCAGATGAGCTCGTAGTTCCGCCCCTTAAAACAACAATAACTAACTAACTAACTAGAGTCAGTGTGCATGCAGGTATAAATGCAAGAACCTCAGATACGAACACAAAATTGAGCGGTTTGAAGATATTTATGCACTAGAAGATATTGAAAAGCAAGGGAGGTGACGTAGTGCAAGTCTGCAGAGCAACATTTGTTGAGGTATTTTCGCTAACTCAAAAGTAAATCCAGGTACTATAAGAAAAGAAGAAGAAAGGTGACACTACATACCGGGACTTAAGGGGGTAATAAAATCAAGCACAGAAAATTTAGTGAAGAAATAGAGAAACAAGTGATTGCTCATATAAATATAATACTTTTCCACGAGAGCAAAGTCACTACAGCAGATATAAAACTGAAAAAGAATATATCAGTCCCGATCTTAACGTGCATCGAATGTTCAAAGCCTTCAAAAACATCAAAAGAGACTCCCAAGTGACGCACCGGTTTTATTATGAAACTTTTAACAAGCATTTAACTAATTTCTCTTTCCACCCCGTTCAGACACGTGTGGCACATGTGATCGGTTAGATGCAATGATTAAAAGTAATCCGCATGAGAAGCAGGATCTAACATCCCAACTGGAGCTACATCACCACAAGGCCTAAAACGCTATGACTATGATGAAGAAGGAACAAGATCAGTCCCTGAAGCCTAGCAGTGTTATCTGTACAGCATCAATGAATTTGCAACAAGTAGGCTACTGTTTGTACCAACTCACACGTAGTCAAATGTTTTACCTGAGACAATAGCTTTTGTGTGCATATTGCTGATACCAACGATGCGTACATAACTCTGTGGCATGAAGGTATGACAGGACGTGGAGCTAATTAAATTGCTTCGTGTTTGTTAAAATTCTTTGCAGGAAACGGTGCTACTGGAAAGAAGAAGCTGATTGTCTGGAGCGACAACTGTTGTGGGCAAAATAAGAATAGAGTGATCCGCTTTCTCTGGATGTACCTAGTTATAACCGGTGTCTTTGATGTGACAGGGATTTTGCCATTATTCAGAAAAGAAAAAGAGTTACCAAGGGTATTGTTCCAGAATGCATCTGACTTCTTCGGTTTTAGGATGGCAGCCGATTGTAGTATAAACACAGCAAAACTAAACATTTCTAACGTACAGTGGCTTCAGGTGGACAAACACAAGCCTCACATTGTTAAGACCAGGAGATGCTTCAATGAACTTGAGGCCTGGGAAAACGTCAGTATTTTGAAGAAAGGCGTGCGAGCAGTGAACATCAAGATAATGCAACTAGAGGCGCTGGAGGTCACAAGCCACACCTCTGAAGAAAATAAGATAGATTTGAGAGAAATGATGCAGTATCCGACAAAATAATATGCGAGTCTTGTAAAATGTTGATTCTGTCAGTATTATTCTTCAGGTGGTCGAGTGTTATTTTCAGTTCTTTAATAGCATCCTTAATTTCTGTGATCCATTTAATCCTGGTTTTGTTATTCCATAATTTTTCTATTAATTCTAGTTTCCGGTGTTCGAAGAAGATGTCCAAAAAATGAGATCCGTTTCTTTCTAATTTTACTCAATACTGGTTCAATCTCATTATTGTAACTGATCAATATTTGTTAGAACAATTACAAAACTTACCTGGCTGTTTATTTATTTGAATTGCATAGTACGGTTATTCTACCACATTTGAAATTATTAAAATAGTATTGTTAGGTAAAGAGTTGGGGATGAAGTAACTTAAATGTTTAGCAAGTTGTATATCACATTCAGTTATAGTTAAGTTATCGTCTTCTTTATTTCTCTCACGGCGATATACCTGGAACTTTTGAGCCTATATAGAGCATATCTGATGGATATACCTCAACCCTGTGCTATTCCTAGCATATTTACATCGACGCATGCAAGCTACGAGTTTCCCATGCGGATTTTGAACATATACGAGCGCTGCTATATAGGGCACGGTTCGTCCTTCATCATGATTTTGCCTACATGTCTCCGTTGCCATGTACAGTTGTTTAGCAGTAAGAGTTTTCTTTGGTGTCTTATCTATGGTTCATCTGAGACTGATGTTGCTCTGTGGGTACTGTAGAAGTACTTGATGTTGGTTTATGAAGATATCTTCGCATAAAGCAGGATTGTTGTCATCTAAAGGCTATCTGAATTTCTTTTTGAAAGGATTGCGCACAAGGAGCTAATTTGGAAATTGTCAGCTGCATTGAGGCATGACTTGGAACTGGAAATATTGTATGGGATGGCCAACTACGCATGTAATGAGAACCAGGTTTGAACTACATGATTGCTCAGGCAGTAAATACTAATACTATTCAATTCCGAAGAGGTATTTTGACTTTCATAATACAAATTATACTCATGCCCACGACTTGCTAATACTCTTTCATTACTTTGTAACGTCCCTCACTCAGTAGTATTGCTGCCGTATATCAGAATTTAATATTACTTTCTTCCAGCATTCCTTTACTGTTTCACTTTCATTTATTAACAAATTAATTTCATACAGTATGTTTCAAAATTATAATATGATATCGATTTAATGCAGAATTGCCCCAACCCCCTTAGATTAAGAATCTCGTATTCTACTTCTTTCATTGATGAATAAGAGCAAGTCACATTATAGAATGTATTATTTAATGCTATTCTCCAATGACCATTACCTGGATATTGCCAATTTATGCATGTCCTAATTATTCTTCGTTCTGTTTTAAGTATTTTATCTATTTGAGCTGTATTAGTAGTTTTGAAAATAGTTTCACTAGCACCTCTGGCTGTGTAACTGTTTTATAATGTCTTAATTTTGCTACAATCGACAAGTTGTTATTTGTATTTTTGGATATATTGTTAAGGGTGTTTTTGATTGGTGCCTTAACCATCATTTATTAAGGGTGTTTTTGATTTGTTTCTAACCCACACCTCCCAGTATTTGTTAAGGATGTTTTGAGTGTTTGGCATCCTTGCATCTACGGGGATTTGCTAGGATGTCTTATGAAGAACTGCGGACACGTTTAGAGAGCAATTTACATACAGGGGATCTGGCGGGAGGAATACTCACCTAGCTTACCTCTAGGCCGCACGCTTGCTGTGCAGCGCCTCCTGCATGTCAGCGTTCAATGGAGATCTTAAAACTAGGTACTAATCTAAAGGGAAGGGCTTCTTAACCTAAACGAAATAAAAAGGTAATCAATAGACTGTTCAAAAAGGGGGTTTATTATTAAATAGTGGCAATTGCAATAGGGGAGGATGGAAATGATAACCTAAGGGGGGAAAAAGGAATTAAGAAGGCACGCTATCACTCACCCCACCGTTGATACCGGTCTTCTATGATGATGGTGGCGTTGGAACTCGATATGGGGCCACGGTCCGGCGTAGCACAACTCCGATAGAGTGTAATACTGTAACTGCGTCCAAGTTCCAATAAGAGACCGCGGCGCGGCCAAGTTAGGTTAGGTTAGATTAGAGTCCACGTTCTTAAGAGACCGCGGCGCGTGTTCGTACCTCTATTTATAAGTAAAATGTGCGATGTCAGTCCACTCAGCGGTATGTTGGGAGTGTAATGTCCTCTGTGTCCTGTCCAAGTGCTTGCTGTTGGAGCCTAGGTCTATGGCCTACGGCCTACTCCGTAGTCGCGTTGCCATGTCGTCTTTTACGTAGTTACCTCTGATTATATTTTATGTATTTATAGGCACAGTCCTTTTATAAAGGGCTGGGGCCAGGACAAGTCGCCTTCCTGTTTTAATAATCGTCCTCGATTATTGGACTAGACGTGGGGGCGGAAACTTTTATTTTCTTCTTTCTTCTTCTTCTTCTTCGTTTTCCTTTCGTCGATGTGAATTTGTTTTCGATTCGTCGTATCATCCTTCGTCGCTTCTGGTCTTCTTCGTAGGTGGGGGGATGAGCGAAATTGCACCGTGCTAAGGGTTGGAAGGAGTGGCAAGAGTGTTGGGGTGGTTTGTTTTACAGTCATTTCATAGCAGATAGTTCTCTGTATCTGTCTATATCCCATATTGTATGATTGACATAATCTGTATTGCCCATTTGGCAGAGTTGAAATTTGCATAAAAGTATTGACATTGTTTTGTTAAAATTGAAGAAAAAACTAATAAATGGAATTTCAGCGGAGATATAAATTGAAAGAAATGAAGCTGAAAGATATATCTTTAATGAAATCGCATAGGAAATTTACATTATTAGCACCGTACTCGGACTAGTGCGTGACTTGCGTACGATGCCGTCAAGTCGAGCCCTGCCGCGAGGATGCATGCATAACTGTAATTTTCCTACGATGGAAAATGATGCTGTAAGGAGCTTAAATAATGGCGAGCCCTCGTGAACTAGCACGCGACCTTTGTAGCGTGTGTAAAAAAGGGGAAGAAAAATGTAGTGTATTGTACTCTAGGCCAAGTGTAGCTATGAGGGTGCGCTACTATGATTAACCTCCTTACAACGTGGGGATGATAAAAGAAAATTGTAAAAATATCTTAGAAAACGTGAAATTCCGTCAAAGTTACTTGATTATGTACGTAAAAAACATGTAGTTATGTTATTAAGAGAAAAAATTAACATTGAAGTATTGGAAAGAAATAGTTGAAGGCTCCTGCCTAAATCGGCTGACATTCTAGTATGGTTTGTAGGTTTTGACTGTTGTTGCTGCCATTCGTGTTGGAACTTTGGTCTTGCGTCACGTTCGTCCGGGGGGCATCCTGCATGAATGTCCTACTGGGGGATTACAGGATTGTACAGCGTATAATTAGTCTGAAATCAGAAATCTCTCTTAACGTTTTGTACAGAGGGATTGGTTCATCCTGGTACCGTTATTTTTTTTCACTGAAGTTCGTTACGTCGTACGAGTTAATTTCGTTACCTAACGTCTACATTATGACATATATACTAATATCCTTATAAACTAACGTGCAATATGTATTCATTGACATATTGGTTATTGTGGTCATACACTATACCACGTCCTATATGCGTCGTTGTAAAACTGCAACATGCTTCCTTAAGCATTTAGCTGCGTATATACTCTTATATTTCGTAGAACTTGAATCCTTTATATTTGTAAAAAAAAAAACTTTCTTATACATCGACGTAGACCTTTGCTATAGCTGAGAATTAATTCTTAAGTTTTACTTTTGCACTTTCTCAGCGTGAATTAAGCGACGTATTCGCTTCTTACTCTATAGATATGCAGACATTATGTAAGGATACTCGCACTACGTGTACACTCGATCGTTAAGTTTAAATAGATTATCGTTAAAATGGCGACTGTTTCGTCGGGAAGTTATTGAAATTGGAAATTATTTATTGCCTCTACGGGCTAACTTAGGAATTATGTGCACTGTATAGAACTTCAGGAAATATAAATTAACAAGATAATACTATCTGAACAAAATGACATTTATTATTGACATGTGATAATTGCCTGAAAAAAATAACACTGTTAATGACATGGTATGTAAGACCCTTTTGTAAAACTTGCCACGTTATATAGGGGGGGGGGGAGGTGATTTACTATCTAACTTAATTCTTATTGCTAAACCTAATATGATTACCTTTTCTTAGCTAAATATACTATATACATGGGGTAAAGTGGAATAACGTGTCTGGATAGGGGTGAAAAAAATTCTTGAGGGGTGGGGGGGGGGGGGCGATATATATTAAAGGTATTTCTTAAATATTTAAGCTCTCTCTAGAGTGTATCCGCAGCCATGATAATTTTCTAAAGTGTACCTTCAATGAGGTGGCTACCTTTGCTCCTTAATAAAATTAATAGGGCTGTGTCTTCACTGAAATGCATATCTTTGCTCCGTAAGCAAAATAATGGGGCTCTAACTTCACTGAAATAGCTACTTTTGCTCTTTAATAAAATTAATGGGGGCTGTATCTTCAATTAAATGCCTACCTTTGCTCCGTAAGAAAAGTAATGGGGTTGCTCTATATGGAATGACTAATATTATGCCTGAGTTGCATAGTTTTATTTCTTTTACATTTCCTGTTGCCTTCTTGTCGTAGAAAATACGGATGCCTGTGATTATGTATCTCAACCAAGTGGTGTTTAATACGCAGGGTGGTATCGAGACTAAGAGAGCCTAGAAGGACTTCTTATACCAGTGGACCGGCTAAATACGTAACATGGTATGGGGCATTAAGTACGTATAGTAATCCAGTGACCTTCGTCCAATTTGCAATGTAGTGTCGGTAACCCGAGTGACTACGAATGCAGATTGTGGTTTGCGAAAACTACGGTTTCTGTTCAAAATGGCTTACCCAGTTGACCCATACATATAGTGGTTTGGTTTACTCTTACTTAGCCTGCGCTAGGAGTTACCTCCGTATCGATTGACCTCCCACGCGCATTGCCATCCTTGGTCTATGACACATGTGTAAATTGCATCCTTCTTTTGTTGCTCCGTAATCTTAATATATTGAAAGATTATGAATTTATCACAATTAATCATAATACATTGAGAAAAAATTTATTAATTCAATTTTATTTATTAGTTTCAGCGTATGTGTAGTTTCCTTTTCAATATTGGTTACTCTTTACATAGAAAATCAGCAAATGTGTCCAGCGGTGTAGGTTTCAGATTACCTACTATGCTACAATATCATAAAACGTGTCACTATTTCCTCATGTTAAACATAATACCAAAGAGATATCGCCTGTTGGTAGACTGTCCGTACTTCGATACAGGACGCATTCCATCGGACGTTAAATCCATGACGTATTGGGTTTATTTTAATATGAATATCTCCTAACATCTTATCAGAATACTATAAAGTTATCGGCTGTTGGCAGGCTGTTCGTACTTCGATACAGAACGCATCCCAGTGGCCGTTAAGTTCATTATGTATTAAGTTTAATTTAACATAAATGTCTCCTAATATCTTATCAGAATACTATAAAGATATTGGCTGTTGACAGGCTGTCCGTACTTCGATACAGAATGCGTCCCAGCGGCCGTTAAATTTACTATGTATTAAGTTTGAATTGACCGCCACAAGATGTATAACGTGGAGGGTTTATTTCCCTGAAAGTATTAAAACGAACGTCATCTAGGTGAAAGGGTTGGCTATTTCCTTTCAAAGTTCAGTAGCGTTCTAATATCTGGACTACTTCTTACGTGTTCAGCGGGTTGGCTAGGTCCCTGAATCTGTAATGATAGTCGTCGGTCGCCGGTTGTCATTATTATATTGACCAATATACCTGTAACTAATTACTTCCCTCTGGGTGTGACGTTTCTACTTTTAAGCATTTGGCTTGCGTAAATTGTGGACTTTGGGGCCACGGTGTGGACACTAATCTTATTTATTAATGGCATTTGTTATCAACGTATGTGTGTTAATATCTCCTTTATCTCCTCCATACTATCCTTATCTCAAAGCGAGGTGCTCCCTTGGACCTGCTGCAAGATATCAATAACGTCGTGTTCTTGAGGCTGTGCGAACCCATGTGCCAACTCAAGATATCTATAATATATTTCTTCAACTTCACTTAATACTTCCCTTATCTCAAAGCGAGGTGCACCCTTGGACCTGCTGCAGGATATCAATAACGTCGTGTTCTTGAGGCTGTGCGAACTCATGTGCCAGCTCAAGATATCTATCAACTTCACTTAAAAATACTTAATACTTATTACTAATATACTAACGATGATACTCTTGATAACAATTGTCGTACGTTGCGATGTTGCCCTGCTGTGCCCAAGTCCGTGCTTACGCATGTATGCTATACTGATATCGCCGTGCATTTGTCGGCGTTTTTTTATAAATTCCTACTGGATTACTTTCTCATCTATGTTACTTCGTGAGGGAACGGTGTTTTCTTTGCTCACTGAATGTCCTGTTTGAAATGTACTGCTGGAAAAAGAATTCTACCTTAAGAGTATTCTCTACGCTTACATCTTTAAAATCATTCGTGCGTTTTTCTACTATCGCACGCTTCGCATTGAAAACAAAAATAATAAAGGCAAACTTATGCAAAGTCATCTGGCGTGTAAGTGAATAGTGCCAGGAATTGAACTCAAGGTGTCTGGCTTCCGCTCGAGTGCGTCTGCACGCTGAGCTAGCGAGATAGTGTCGGGTTTAATGTCCTCTCGGCGGACGGTGTGCTCAGCACGTGTCTGTCATATGGCATATTGGATTGTGTTACAATGGACAAATAAGCATTTCCTCTGGGGTCGGCTTTCATAACAAAAGAGAAACTGTAGTACTTCTTGACTGAATGCGTTTACAAACTAATTATTGCGGCACCTTGCAGAAATGTGATTGCAAGGTCTCCTAACTCTATGTAAGCATGTAGCCAATACTACCTTCCGCTAAGTTATACTAAAATGGATTCAGAAGAAAATATTATAGCCTACAATCATATACAATATATAGTTGCACTGCTGTAAAAAATACAAAGTTATTTATTCATTCCAACTTATTCTATGGGATATCACAATCTTATTCCTAATAGAGCTTCATTGTGGGGGGTTTAATCTGAAATAAGGAGCAATTCTCTGAATATAGTAGGGTAGTTATCAATACCTCTTCCTACTAGGCTTCCGTTAATATTCCTAGTGACTTATTAGATAGGGGTTGTTAAAATTCAAATCGCTTGGCGTAATAGGTGTCTATCGCGAAATCTTAACAGGGTGGGGGTGGGGGGGTTATAGTTATTGTGTAAAAAAATATCCTCTAACTTAATCTACAAAAAAAATTCTGCTCGGGGGGGATTTAAATTGTCTCACTCGCTTCGCTAATGTAATGAGTATAGGGGGCGTTTAAATATGTATTAGTTACTGGGGCGGGTGTGGGTGGGTACCAAAAATAATATTTGACCCGTACTTCAAAAAATTTTCCTTAATTTTGGGTAAATTTTGCTTGGCTGCATAAGAGGGTTTTAGGGACCTGTACCGTAGAAATTCGTTGTCTGAACTCCTGTAGGCTTTGTCTGACGACAACGTCACGGTACCCCGGTGCCTCTACCATTTGTTAAGGGTGTTTTTGATTGGTGCCTTAACCACCATTTATTAAGGGTGTTTTTGATTTGTTTCTAACCCGCACCTCCCAGTATTTGTTAAGGATGTTTTGAGTGTTGGGCATCCTTGCATCTACGGGGATTTGCTAGGATGTCTTATGAAGAACTGCGGACACGTTTAGAGAGCAATTTACATACAGGAGAACTGGCGGGAGGAATACTCACCTAGCTTACCTCTAGGCCGCACGCTTGCTGTGCAGCTCCTCCTGCATGTCAGCGTTCAATGGAGATCTTAAAACTAGGTACTAATCTAAAGCGAAGGGCTTCTTAACCTAAACGAAATAAAAAGGTAATCAATAGACTGTTCTAAAAGGGGGTTTATTATTAAATAGTGGCAATTGCAATAGGGGAGGATGGAAATGATAACCTAAGGGGGGGAAAAGGAACTAAGCAGGCACGCTATCACTCACCCCACCGTTGCTACCGGTCTTCTATGATGATGGTGGCGTTGGGACTCGATATGGGGCCATGCCCCCATATCGGTCCGGCGTAGCACAACTCCGATAGAGTGTAATACTGTAACTGCGTCCAAGTTCCAATAAGAGACCGCGGCGCGGCCAAGTTAGGTTAGGTTAGATTAGAGTCCACGTTCTTAAGAGACCGCGGCGCGTGTTCGTACCTCTATTTATAAGTAAAATGTGCGATGTCAGTCCACTCAGCGGTATGTTGGGAGTGTAATGTCCTCTGTGTCCTGTCCAAGTGCTTGCTGTTGGAGCCTAGGTCTATGACCTACGGCCTACTCCGTAGTCGCGTTGCCATGTCGTCTTTTACGTAGTTACCTCTGATTATATTTTATGTATTTATAGGCACAGTCCTTTTATAAAGGGCTGGGGCCAGGACAATATTTATTCTATTCTGACAGGTTGGTTATTCTTTTAGATAATTTCACCTAATTATTTAAATGTATCAACAATTTTGATTTCATGCTCATCAAGATATAATACAATTACTAATGATAAACGTAAAAGTATTTGCTACCGGTATCACAACAGTAAATTATTATACATCCCACACCTTACTAACTCATCACGAAATGGTCCAATTTTAGATATTCTTGCTAGATCATGTGGTCCATGGTTGTATACGGAGATGAACGAGCTTCAGCGGTAATATAATGTTAACAATAGTAGTTCCGTAAAGAACTATACAGCCTATTTTCATATATCCTACTTATGTTAATTGCCTCTGTCTACATACAAAATTTCAGTTAGATTGCTGTAATAGATTCGTAGATATTGAGAAACGACTAAATATTTCGGATGGTCGCCATGTTGGATTTTATATATGTAGTTCCTAGGGTTATGTACTGTTACATGAAGATTATTGAGTACGTGTAGCATTCAAACTTCAATCGCATGATTAGGACACAAGAAGTAACAAGGAGATTTTAAAATTTCGTACAGCTGCCATCTTGTGGTTATGGAAACAATTGAAATAAATTAGATGCCAGTGGATTAACATTCGTATAAGGATTTACTGTACCAAGTTTCACTGCAATTTTTTTTACACTGATTTATTCATACTTGTGTTTACAAAAAAAACAGCTACAAACACTGATCACTAATTACAATTCCCTCCTCAAGGTAATGTTCAAAGTTCATTGTAGTCTTTGAGAAAAAACAAAATATAAAAACACACAAAACACAAGAACAAAACACCAAGCATCATAAGACTCTAGCACAATGATGACCACACGTATGTTGTTAGAATTTATATAAAAGGTTGCCAAAAGCACTGTTGAGACACTTCCGCTGTACGAGTTTCCATCGTTCTTTCCGGAGGTGATCCAGAAAACCAGGCAGCGTATTCACCAGGGGTGTCCGGTAACCAGTAAGGTTGTAGTGGATTGCTCCAGCTGCTAGCCATAAGATGGCATTCTTTTTCGGCTCACCAAGTACACCCCGTAATTCGAAGTTCAAGATCTCCTCGTCCCTGTTGCGTGTTAGCCCGGTTATGCTGTGAATAGCATTCATCGTCCATCGCCACACGCCGTTCGCACTCCCACATGTAGTGATGCGGTGGATGAGGGTGTCAGTCCTGTTGCACACAGGACAGGTATCATCAGCCACTTGTTCGTGCCGCTTCATTTTTTCACCAGTGGGGATGATTTCATTAATGCAGGCATATACAGACAGTCGCCATTCTAAGGGAAGCCATTTGTTGCGCACATTGCCCCAGATATGCTTCCAGTCCTTGTTGGGGGTATTTTAAATGCACCAGGGGTGTGAAATTACGGAGTTGCAATAAAAAAAGCATAAATGTGTTTAGCTTCATTAAAGGAACCATCGGAGATGTGGGCAGTGGGAAGTTTTAGCAAAAGGGCCAGGGCTTTCCTGAACAAAGTTCGGAACGGATGGGGTTATCGTAAAGGAGTAGTTTCAATGACTTTCAGAGCAGCACAAACGAACGGATCACCTGTAGACTGTCTCGCCTTGATAATATGTTTCAAGAAGAGTGAAGAGCATTTCAGTTCAACTGCAATAAGTTGCAGTCCACCACACTGTTCTAGTAACTGCAGTTGTTCCCGTCGAATTCTATAGCGATAGCCTTTCTAAAGATAGAATCCAATCGCCATTTCAATGCGCTGGCTGATTATATGTGGAGGGGGAAGTACTTGCGCCATATACCACAGTTTCGACAGAGCAAACATATTAATGTGCCAGGTTTTTTGCAGAATATTGAGCCGTCTTGAAAGTTCCTCTTTCAGTTGGAACCTCAGAACATTTAATCGGGCAGCCCAGTTGGTCTGTATGGTCTCCGCAATATCTCGACTGAAAGTTATGCCCAATATCTTGCATGCGGTGACTGTAGGAATGCCGGTAGTATTGGAGTAGTGCCTATTGTCACCTGGGCCTAATAGCAATAAGGATGACTTTCTATAATTTACTTGTGCTCCACTGGCCTGACAAAATGACTCAAGGGTCTGTTGGACGAGTATGACGTCTCCTTCATTTGTGAGTAGTATCGTTACGTCATCGGCATAGGCTCGCAGTGTGAAACGCTCTCCGTTGATCGTGAGGCCAGTGAGTACGTTCTCGGATGGTTAAATTGCGAGAAACGTCCATGTGAATATTTATAATTCCCGTCGCCACCATGTTGGATTTGTGATCACCAGGTTATCTAAAGTCCTATAGGTAAACTTAAGTTCATAGCCCCTAAAACATAAAAAAAAACAATTTGATTGCTATAATAGAATCGTAGATATTCAGAACCGTCTAAATATTTCGGATGGTCGCCATGTTGGATTGTTAAATGTATAGGCCATAGAGTCATGTACCATTAAAGGAAAATTATTGCTTAGGTTCATTATTCACACTTTCACTTCGATCGCATGATTACGACACAAGAAATACAAACTTAATTTCAAAATTCGCACAGCCGCCATCTTGAGGTTATGAAAACTATTGAACTAAATTAGATACCAGTGCATTACAATGTGTATAGACATTTTCTGTACCAGATTTCATTGCGTTTGGAACATTAAATCGCGAGAAGGGTCTATTTAAAATTTTCAAATTCGCTTGGCCGCCATGTTCGTTTTGTAGTTGACCGGATTTTGAAAGTCTTATAGATGAACTTCCAGTTGTGCTCTTTATCTCCGTACAAAATTTCAGGGTGATACCGCTAATAGTTTCAGAGATATAGAACGCCGGTGAAATATTTCGCACATCCGCCATATTGTGGTTATGTAAACAATTCAACGAATTTAGATGTCGGTGCATTACAATGTGTATAAACATATACTGTACCAAGTTTCATTGCGTTTGGTTGGTTAAATCGCGAGAAACGTCTATTTAAACGTCGCAAATTCGCGTGGCCGCCATTTTGGTTTTGTAGTTACCAGTTTTTCGAAGGTCACATCGGTGAACTTCTATTAGTACCCTTTATCACCGTATATAATTCCAGGCTGATATCGGGAATAGTTTCGGTGATATTGAATGCTGGTTAAATATTTCGCACAGCCGCCATGTTGGATTGGTGAGACGTAACAAAATTTGAAGGGCACGGTTGGGGTCATCCGGAATAGTGCTATAAACTTGCCGAGTTTCATTGAAATCGCTCCAGCCGTTTAGATTTTATTAGGGACACACACACTCCTCACACACACACACACACACACACACACACACACACACGCGCGCGCACACACAGATAAAAGGTGATATCATAAGCCTATTTTTTCAAAATTGAAAATAGGCTAAAAATCAATGTTACGAGATAGTTTGTCTGTGGGTGTGAGTGAATGTCTCCTATGCGTTCACATACCATTCATTCGATTACGATGAAACTTGGGTGAGATGTTCAGTTCACTCCAAGGAAGGTTTCTAGCTTAGTAAATCCATTTTACAATAGGTAGCACACGAGTAGATTCAACAAATGAGCGACGACGCGCGAAGAGTTTCAATAGAGTCCCATTCGTCCGATAGTGATGAAACCTGGGTGATATGTTGTGTACACTCCAGGAAAGGTGTTTGGCTCAGTAAATCCATTTTGTAATAGGTAGCGCACGAGTAGATTCAGCAAATGAGCGATGACGCGCGAAGCGGTTCAATAAGTCCCGTATGCGCTCATATACCATTCGTCCGATAGTGATGAAACTCTCGTGAATTGTTGTCTACACTCAAGGAAATGTTTCTGGCTTAGAAAATCCATTTGACAATAGGTAGCACACGTGTAGATTCAAGAAATGAGCGACGACTCGCGAAGCGTTTCAATAAAGTCCCATATGCGTTCACATACCATTCATTCGATTACGATGAAACTTGGGTGAAATTTTGAGTACACACCAAGGAAGGTTTCTAGCTTAGTAAACCCATTTACAATAGGTAGCGCACAGGTAGATTTAACAAAGGAGCGATGGCGTGCGAATCGTTTCAACAAAGTTCCGTATGCGTTCATATACCATTCATCCGATTTCGATGACACTTTGGTGAATTGTTGGGTCCACTCCAGCAAAGCTTTCTCGCTTAGTAAATCGATTTCACAGTAGGTATCGCACGAGTAGATTCAACAAATGTGTGACAGCACACTGATCGTTTAAACAAAATCCTGTATGCGTTCATATGCCATTCATCCGATTGCGATGAAACGTTGATGAGTTGTTGTGTACACGCCAGGGAAGGTTTCCGACTTAGTAAATCCATTTCACAGTAGGTAGCGCACGAGTAGATGCAACAAATGTGTGACGACGCGCGAAGCGTTTCAACACAATCCTGTATGCGTTCATATACCATTCATTGATTGGGATGAAACTTTGTTGTGTTGTTGTGTACACTTATGTGAACGTTTCTAAGTTAGTAAATCCATTTTACAGTGGGAAGTGCACGAGTAGATTGAACAAATGGGTGACAGCCCACGAATCGTTAAAAAGTCCCGTATGCGTTCTTATGCCATTCATCCGATTGCGATGAAACTTTGGTGAATTGTTGTGCACGCTCCCACGAATGTTTCTAACTTAGTAAATCCATTTTACGATAGTTGAGAGGCAGTTAACGGAAGTTGAAAATCATACTGTGTATCCAAAAGCATTTTAGGAAACAAAATTCATTGATTGGCATTGCAACGCATGCCGGGTACAGCTTGTGATTACAAAATAATTTCATTAAAGCGATAGGGCTGGATCTATTTCGTGAAATAACAAGAAAATTGGTAGCCTTCTCACAAAATTGTACACAAATAAATGAAAGAAAAACATGCCTGTAGGTATGGGTATTTGCCCCATTACCTCTTGGTTTTTGCTTTGGGTTTGAAAATTGTCTCAGTTCAAGAAAGCAGGAAATACGGTTTTTTATACGTAATGTTCTCCTCCAACAAATTAAGGAGAGTGTTTGCCCGATTTTTACCGAATATAATCTTTGATGTTAGTTCCAAACATTAGAACTTTGCAGTAAATTGCTTGGTCATATATTTGTGATCTCGTGCTTCTACTTCACCCTTACAGAAATTTTATTTTGTTTGCATTATTCCGGAAAAGAGAACTCATTTAGCCGTAGTTGCCTGTTGGAATAGACACAAATTGAAAAAGAGAATGATTACAATATCTGTGATATTTTTTCACGAAGCAGAGATTTACGCCTGTTGCATTTAATGGGATAAAATCAAGATATTTTGAAACCATTTTAAAGTGTAGTTCAAATTTCCTGTAGAACAGGAGTCTAACCCACAACACAAGCGCGTGTCGAATTTTCAATTGATTTTCACTTAGAGCAATCAAGAAAATTAATCATTCTTCCTTGAGGGATTCATATTCCAAATATGTTAAAGTGAACATCTGCCCAATAATTTAAGCACACAACCTGAAAGTAATTCTCTCTTTAGAGTATTCTTGGCTATCACCCTGTTATCCGAGTTCGATTCCCTGCTCGGTCAAGAGAATTACATCTGGTCTGGGGGCTGAGCCTCGTGAGACAAAACAGATAAAAGGAGGGTTCGATTCCTGGAAGTGGTTGTATGTTTTTCCCCACTTCTAATCCTGGCAAATGCCGGGATGGTTCCTAATTTCAGACCCTGGCCAAATCCTCACATGAATTAGAAAAATAGACGCTACTACTGACACCATATTAACAATGGTTATCGGAAAACATCTACACTGACCCAAGTACACGGGGCTAAATGACCACGATGTCCAAACCCCTCAAATAAAACAACAACATCTCATTGTGTGACTGTATTATAGTCAAAACTCTTCATCAGTCTATATCTTTCCAAAAGTGATCAATTTATTATTTACGTAGCCTATCAATCAATAACCTTGTGCGTGAACAACATATAATCAATCATTTCAGACAAATAAATAAATAAGTAAATAAGTAAATAAATCAATCAATATAAAACAGTGTCAGGAGTTTGCTGCATGCGTTGTAATCAACGTGAAGTAAAACGCCATAGGAACATTGAACACGAAGTTCCTTGAAGAACTAAATAACCTATTTTCATATATCCTACTGGTCTTTCCCATTAAAATTCCCCGCCTATTACAAGATTTTCCAAGAAACATCTATTTAAATATTTAAATTTCGCATCACCGCCATGTTGTATTTGTGTTCATCAGGTTATTGAAATGCTTATAGGTGAACTTATGTTTATAGCGTCTATTAACATACAAAATTTCAGTTTGATTGCTGTAATAGATCCGGAGATATTGAGAACTGTCGAAATAATTCGGATGATTGCCATGTTGGATTGTTCTATATGTAGGCCATAGGGGTATGTACCGTTACATGAAGAATATTACATAGGTTTATTATTCAAACATTCACTTAAATCACATGATTAGGAAAAAATAATATTTTTAAAATTTTGCACAGTTGCCATCTTGTTGTTATGAGAAAATTTGAATTGAATCAGATGCCAGGAGATTATATTTTGTATAAAATTTTATCCTACCAAGTTTCACTGCGCTCGGTTGATTGAATCTCGAGAAAATGCCATTTAAATTATTAACTTCCATTGGCTGCTATGTTGGTTTTTTACTTACTACGTTTCTTAGCATCATATAGCTGAACTTAATGAGTATTCTCTATCACCGTACAAAACTCCAGGGTGATATCAGTCATAGTTTCGGAGATAGAGAATACCGGTGAAATATTTCGCACAGCCGCCAATTTAGATTGGTGAGACGTATTCAAATTTAAAGGGCACGGCCAGGGTCGGACAAAATACGAGTAGTACTTTCTCACCGAGTTTCATTGGAATAGCTCCGGCCGTTCAGATATTATTAGGACACACACACACACACGGACATAAGATGATCTCATATGCTTGTTTTTATCATAAATGAAAATAGGCTAAAAACGAAAAAAAGAAGGTGGTTAATATCTGCAATAGTCATGCGGTAAAATGTAGCTGAAGACCACTGCTCCAAAATATTGAATTTGGTGTTCAGAAATTATTTTCATTCCGTATAGATTCAGATTGGTATTCTTGGTGTTCTAGTGACCATGGTGTATTTCATCTGTGGCACATACGCGGGCTGGCCCTCCCCGACGATCGCTCGGCTGTTGAGTGGTGAGGATGAACCCCACCTCACCTCTGAGGAGGCCTCATGGGTCATCTCCATCAACCATGTGATGGAAATCGTGACTTGTATACCTGCCGGACACCTGGCAGATATCATCGGCCGCAAGAAAGTGCTCCTCATCGCCTCAGTACCCTTCTTGTTGTCATGGATATTGGTGATTGTCGCCAAGTCTGCCGAGGTACTCTACGCTGCTAGGATTGTCGCCGGACTAGCGCTAGGCTTGACTAGCACAGTGACTCCCATGTACCTGGGAGAAATCGCGGAGGATCGCGTACGAGGTGCTCTTACAACAATCTTCATGCTTATGATGAATCTTGGGCTTGAGTTTGAGCAGTGTGTTGGTCCCTACACATCTACACAACTCTTAGGAATATTATCAGCGATATTCCCAGTGCTGTTTGCAGTGACGTTCATCTGGATGCCAGAATCACCCTACTATTATGTTATGAGAAGTAGGAAGCAGGAAGCCCAGAAGTCTTTAATGAGACTCAGATGTGTGCACAATTTTGAGTCAGTCGACGAAGAACTCCAAAGAATGGAAATGTTTGTTGAAGAGAGCATGAAAAACAAATCTGGTGTTAGAGACTTAATTTATCAGACGGGAAATCGTAGAGCACTTTTTATTATTATTGGCCTTTTCATTTTTCAGAATTTGAGTGGGATTATAGCAATAATTTCGTATTCTACAGTCATCTTTGAGGAAAGTGGAATCGCTCTAGACGCGAGTATCGCTGTGATGATCATGGGAGCTATACAGATCGTCTTAAGCGTCTTAACTTCGTCCACTGTGGATGTTATCGGACGTCGTTCAATGCTACTTGTGTCCACTTCAGGATGTGCCTTCTCACTGGCGACCGAGGGGCTCTTCTTCTACCTCAAGAACCAGACAGATGCTGACTTGTCAGGCTACGACTGGGTGCCAATATCTGCTATGGTGCTATACCTAACGACTTTCACCTTTGGTATTGGAGCAATACCAAATACCATCATGGCAGAGTTATTTCCTACCAATGTGAAGGGCATCGCGATGTCTATCGGCATTATCATAGTGGGAATTGGAGCAACTACTGTCAGCAGACTCTATCAGGTAAGATTACACGAGCCATTACACACAAGAGCAAACTAGAATTTTCAGACCATCCGATCGCCTGCAGACAAAGAAAATATCCACAGTTGTAGTCCTTCAAGCAAGGAACTGAATGTTAAAAACACCCTGTAATGTCATAGACTACACCTCCACGAAGACTATTCCTTTAGGAGATATGGATTTTCTAATTTACGTACAATCAAACTCTAGGGATATGAGCTGGTAATTTTAGGTACATAAAATATAATTAAGTATCAGAATACATTCGGTATTTATTCCTAAAAAATACCAATCATTTCTTAATCATCAAATGTGTATTTAGGCATTTTAATCATTGAATCTTCAGATTGCTGACTTGAACCCTGTTCATCACAGAATCTTATTGTTGGTGCATTTGCAATTAATTTTCATTGTTTTCTCCACTTTTCCAAACCTAAAGACACACTAAACGTTTCATACGAGGTGCCGGCATGATCACGCAGTAGCCTGACGATTATTCACCGGAAATTCAACCATATCCGGTCGATTAGATTAGCAGTTTGCATTTCTACCACAACCAGCGCTAGTGTGAGTCAATGCAGAGTTAACACGTAAGCTCTTATAACTACTTCCGGTGTGAAGGTTTTTCAAAAAAAAAAAATGCCTGATGGTATTGAACCAAAGAAAACATTAAAGAAATAATTATGTAAATAAATTGCTAATTTTTAATTTTTCCTAAGATGGGGTCCCCTACTTTGTCCGTTAAGAAATGATTTCAACATTAACATGTAGTTCCGTGAAGAACTAAAGCCTATTTTCATATAGCCGACTCATGTTAATTGCCTCTATCAGCATTTCAGTTTGATTGTTGTGATAGATTCGTAGATATTGAGAACCGTCTAAATATTTCAGATGGTCGCCAGGTTGGATTTTTATTTATTTATGTACTATTACATGAAGATTATTGTGTACGTGTGGTATTCAAACTTCAATCGCATGATTAGGACACAAGAAGTAAAAAAAAAGATTTTTAAATTTCGCACGGCTGCCATCTTGTGGTTATGAAAACAATTGAAATAAATTAGATGCCAGTAGATTGACATTTGTATAAGCATTTAACGTGCAAAGTTTCACTGCACTCGGATGGTTAAATCGCGAGAAACGTCCATTTAAATATTTATAATTCGCGTCGCCGCCATGTTGGATTTGTGATCACCAGGTCACTGAAGGGCCTATAGGTGAACTTATGTTCATAGCCTCTATGAACATAAACAATTTCAGTTTGATTGCTGTAAAAGATCGGTTGATATTGAGAACTGTCAAAATATTTCGGATGATCACAATTTTGGATTGTTATATGCATAGACCATAGAGTTATGTACCATTAAAGGAAAATTATTGCCTAGCTGCATTATTCAAACTTTCACTTCGATCGCATGATTACGACACAAGAAATAAAAACAAAATTTTAATATTTCGCACAGCCGCCATCTTGAGGTTATGTAAACAATTGAACTAAATTAGATGCTATTGCATTACAATATGTATAATAATTTATTGTACCATATTTCACTGTGCTCAGATGGTTCAATCAAGAGAAAAGTCTATTAAAATGTTTCAACTTACCTTGGCCGCCATGTTCGTTTTCTTTACAGGTTTTTGAAAGTTACATAGATAAACTTGTAGCAGTGCCCTTTATCAACGTACAAAATTTCAGGGTGATATCTGTAATAGTTTCGGAGATATAGAATGCCAGTGAAATATTTCGCACAGCCGCCATCTTGAGGTTATGTAAACAATTGAACAAAATTAGACGCCAGTGCATTACAATGTGTATAAACATTTGGTGTACCAAGTTTCAATACGTTTGGATGGTTAAATCGCGAGAAAATTCTATTTAAATGTCTCAACTTCGCTTGGCCGCCAAGTTGATTTATAGTTACGAGGTTTTTGAACGTCTCATAGGTCAATTTCTAGTAGTGCCCTTTATCACCGTACACCATTTCAGGGCGATATCCGTAATAGTTTCAGAGATACTGAATACTGGTGAAATACTTCGCACAGCCGCCATGTTGGATTGGTGCGACAGTATAAAATTTAAAGGCCACGGTCGGGGTAGGCCAGAATGGTGCTATGATCTTACCGAGGTTCATTGAATCGCTCCAGCCGTTTAGAAGTAATTAGGGGGAGCGGGCACACACACACACGAATCACACACACGCACACACAGACAGACACACGGACAAAAGGTGATCACTAAAGCCTATTTGTTCATAAAATGAAAATAGGCTAAAAAGAATCATGGCGCTTTTAGCAACAGTTTTAAAGGTGTCGAGAAGTTTCTCAAACTTTTTTGAATTGAATCTACGCAGTAATAATTCCCAATTATCAAGAGAGGTATACTGTATCATCTATTAGCAGAAGTACCCGTTCTTCGAACGGTGTTCGTTGTTAACACCAGACATTATCAATTCAGCTACTGTTGCAATGGTTAGCGGTTTGTCATTCCTTCAAGTTTATCAGAACGAAGTTAGTTTACTGGGAATATCACACACACTGTTAATTTAAGGCCCTTAAAATGTAGTTTTCGGAGACCCTTTATAGATTCCCGAATTTGGTGTCTCACATTGAGAAGCGCAACATATGCTTTGGTCGTCCTTCTAGGATAATTTTTATATTTCGCCTATTTTAGCATATATTGAGAAGTTTTTCTCTATATCCACCCTTCTACTGTATGAAAAGTACGGTGAAGAGTATTATAAATGATTGGTGTATTGACTCTCATGGTTACCATACCTAATTTTAAGATGGACCAAGCATCCGTACACGAGGTATAGGCGTACATAAAGATACACAGAAAGACAAACAGACAATTCTATTGTCTACAACATATCACCCAGATATCCAAATATGGGTATATCTACCACACAGTATCAAATAAAATCATCCTTACGATGAACCCGTATGTCGACAAAAAAAATAATTAAAATGTGCTCCCAGACTGAATTCACCTAACGTGTACTTCCTGACGTGAAATACAATTGAAAGCCTTGTAGACGAAACGCAATACACGTCACATAAAAACTGACCCTCTACGTTGTGCTAGGTGCCCATACACAGGAAGACCCCTTTCACAAATTATAAAGGCTTGTGGTGCATGAAAATTCAGGTTCTTTAGCCTAAAATTGCCCAAATTCATAAAAGCCGCAAAAAATGCTGGTTCAATTCAGGAGTTTTTGAAAATAATGTTGCTGTTTGGAGATATAATAGACCTTCTGTACTATATGTCGAACGTGAAAATTGCATGAAACAATTCTAGGTTACCCCTTCACCCCCTTAATTGCATTGATGAATTATACGGTCTACGTTAGTACCGTGATAACCTTATAGCCATTTGCAAACTTTCACAGAAATGTAATAAATGGAGTGACATTGCTTCTTAAAGAAGTAGAAGGAAAGTTGTATGCCACCCCTTGAGATAATGTTCTCATGGTTACCGATTTGCATTCCTTCATTAGTTTGTTAAATTAAATTAAATTAGTTTTCTGGGAATATTTCAGAAACTGTTGGATTTAGAGCCTTATGATGTAGTTTTCGAGGACCCTTTAGGGCCCCCGAGTTTTGTTGCTGGCACCGAGGGGATTTATCTCGTCGTTGTACGCCATAATATAATACTAATAATAATATAATATAGGGAGAAATTATAACACCTAATTTATTTTTATTTTTAATTCAGCCAATGGCCATGTACTTTTCTTTTCAGGACGGGTCAGGGAAGGGATATTATCAGAGAAAGAAGCATTCACATCACGCATGAGCAAAATGGAAATGGCCTACCATTTAACTAAGGACATCTATAAGAAAAGGTCAATATCCTTCAACGCAAAACTAAAACATTACTGCAGTGTCATCCGTACGGAGGTCTTGCATGCTTCTGAATGCCTCACAATGAACAAAAAAGGCTCGGTCGAGAAACTGGAGGCCATAGAAAGGAAAATTTTGAGAAAGATATTGGATTCCATCAAAGACAATGGGGAATACAGAAGACGGCATAACCATGACCTATATACTCATGTGGAGAAGATAAGCAACGTCATCCGGAAGAGAAGGTTACCATTTCTTTTTGGCATGTGAAACGAATGAACCCAGCGAGACTGACCAACCGCAACATAACTTACTTTCAGGAGAGGAAAACAAAATGGGCCTGGTTCATTGAACTGGATAAAGATCTGAAAGAATTGGGGATTACACCAACAGACATTCAGGAGCGCGCCCTACTCAAAAGGAAACTTCAAGCTTGTAAAGGTTTCCAAGAAAAACCGAAGCTGAAAACGGGAAAGATTTGGACCCAGGAACGGAAGGAAGTCCACCGAGAACGAATGCGGGCGTACAGGGCAAACATCAAAGCCTGTAGGAGACAGTGGGAATGACGCGGTCCATAGATGGCCTATACGAAATGAATGAATGAATGAATAAATTAATAATATGGGGATAGGAATATAATAGACCTGCCGTACCACACCCGCAGGTGTAAATCGCGTGAACAAATTCTAGAGTACCCCTTGATCCCCTTAAGCGCATTATACGTATTGATGAATTTTACGGCTTAATTTGGTTCCGTGATAACCTTCTAGCCGTTTGCAAACTTTCACACTAATGTAATTAATGGAATTGCATTGCGTCTTACAGCAATTGAACTGGATAAAGATCTGAAAGAATTGGGGATTACACCAACAGACATTCAGACACAACTTTTCTGAGAATCCGTTGGCATGGTTACTTGCTTGCATTCGTTCATTAGTTTATTAAATTAAATTAGTTTTCTGGGAATATATAAAAAACGGTTGGTCTTCGGTCCTTAAAATGTGGTTTTCGGGGACCCGAGTTTTGTCTCTCACATTGAGGGGCTGAAAATGAGTTTTGTCTCGTCTTTCTACACCTATTTCATCATGTATTTTAAGGGGTAGGCCCCCCTTTTATGAGAGGTACGGAGAAGAGTTACATCAATGATTAGTGTCGTGCCTCTGATGGATATCTGTAAAAAAAATTACGTTGATACACCCAGCCGTTCTCGAGTTATAAGGGAACAAATTTGTCCACAAACAAACAAACAAACAAACAAACAAACAGACAGACAGACAAAAAATTATCTTCGCGCGCATCCATTATAAAACAGTCTGAAACGCGTAAACAACTCAAATTTCCGTAGAAATTCAGAGATAAACACACAACTTTTCATTTTTATATATAGGCTAGAGAGATATACTGCACCGCTCGGCGTTGACCGTGTTTTTTTGCACAGATTTTGGTTTTACTCGCTAACCGTTGGAGATATACGAAAAGTGATAAGGACCTTTCGGATATAAAATTAAATGTTAAAGGTCATCTATACCATCAAAAGTTTGCTATTTCTTTGCATTCTCTTTTTATTTGAAAAGGAAATATGAAATTTTGAAACCAAAGGGTGTAGTGACGTCACAAATGTCGGTTTTACTCGCTAACTGTTGGAGAAACACGAAAAGTGATAAGGACCTTTCGGATAGGAAATTAAATTTCAAAGCTCATATGTGCCATCAAAAGTTTGCTATTTCCTACCGTTCTCTTTTTATTTGATATGGAAATATGAAATTTTGAAACCAAAGGGTGTAGTGACGTCACTAAAATGGTCGCCATTTTTAATAGTGCAAAATTTCGAAATCAAAAGTATCCTATATGTAAACCTGGCAAATCAGCTACATCCATGCAAAATTTCATTTAAATCGGACCAATGGTTCTTGCGTTATTGAGTAACACACAGACAGACAGACAGACAGAAAGACAGACACACACCATCTCATTTTTAGCCTACTTTTCACATTTTGCAAAAATGAGGAAATAGTAGACTTATGAGATCGATCCGGGAAAATGTGTGTCTGTCTGTCAGTCTGTCCTTCTGTCTGTCGGTCTGTCTGGCTGTGTGTGTGTCCCCCCCTATCAACTCCTAAACGGCTGCAGCAATCAAAACCAAATTTAGTACGAGTAAAGATGTGCACCGGAATATCTCACGTCCATATTTGAAAACGATATCAGTGCTACCAACTGCTGAAAAAACGCACTAGAAATTTTAGCTCCATGTTGGATATCTTGCAAGGTGTGCATGGAAGCAATTCCAAAATTGGCACACATGTAGATAATACTATTTCAGTTTAATTTCCAGGAGGCCAACCATGACAGTGTGGCCAAAATAATTTTAAGCCTTCTGATAGGTCCAATGTTTAAATGCATATAACGTCTACACTATCAATTGGATTTCAACCAAATTTTGTATGTAATATCTGTACATAAACAGATATGACTGAGCGTATTATTAAGAGCCACCAGGGCTGCCAACTGTTAATAATTGCTCTCTTTATTTTTTATCCAAATACCAATATATCAGAAAGTATGCAAGCCAACAGCTTTAAACTATGCACACGTATATTCTGACATTTTAGATTAATTAGGAGTAACTTATATACGTCAGTTCTACCAACATGATTATAAGCCTGCTGATACGACCAATTTCTAAATACATGTAACTTCTATACTATCAGTTGGATTTCAACCAAATTTCGTATGTGCTATGTGTACCATAACAGATATGACTATAAGTATTGTTAAGAGCAATCAGGGCTGCCAACTGTTAATAAATTCTGTCTATATTTATTTTACACTAATATCAATATACCAGAAAGTATGCAAGACAACAGCTCTAAACTTACCACGCGTATAGCACCTGACATTCTACCCTAATATGGTGTAACTTATATACATCAGTGCTGCCAACACGATTCTAAGCCTGTTGATAGATCCATTTTTTTTAAATAACTAGCACGCAAAGTCAGTCAATTCATAAGTGATCCGAATTTCGTATGTACTATGTGTACTACAACAGATATGACTGTGCGTATTCTTATGAGCCACCAGGGCTGCCAACTGTTAATAAATACTCTCTCTATGTTTTAACCCTTATATCAATATATCAGAAAGTATGCAAGACAACAGCTCTAAACTTTCCATGCGTATAGCACCTGACATTCTACCTTAATATGCTGTAACTTATATACATCAGTGCTGCCAACACGATTCTAAGCTTGCTGATAGATCCAATTTCTTTAAATAACTAGCACGCAAAGTCACAGTCAATTCATAAGTGATAACTGATATAATAATTTTTATTATTGTTACGTTCACCCATCTACAACAAATTTTCCAGTTTTAAAACAGTACAAGACTTAGTGTCAATCTACATCAGTTGGCAACATAGTGCAATTATATTGGTGTACAACTGTTATGAAACATAATCGTGGCCTACTCATAGACATCGCCACAGTCGTACGCACGTGATGCCATCTATGGAGGAACGCATATAGGTCGAAGCTTTACTCACAGCCGACTCGATGCGAGCTGAGCTCTCTCCCCGCATCTAGTAGCCCGTGCTTTTTTTTTACCTAGTGTTATTGTTCCATGATAGGACAACGTACTTTAGATTTGTGTAATTTTTTTACTTTCTAATGTCTACTCTGTGGCTGAGTTTCTCAGGTTTATATCATATGCGTGGAAAAGTAACTGCATAGGCACACAATTTAGCACACACAAATATTTTAATGCCGCACCATTTTGCCATGATATTGGGTTGCCCTACTCGCCAGAGGAAAGGGATAATAGCTGAAGATCGAAATTATAAAGGTGATAACCATTGGTCTGATGAGAGTTTCACTTCCTAGTGTTGTTATTCCATGGTGTTATTTCATTGATAATGGTTGTTCCATGGTGTTACTTTATTGTTAACGGTTGTTATTTACTTCATGCAAAGGAGTTTTCAATTATGACACTAGTATGTACGTATTACTCTTAATTTTCCTTATACTATCTGTCAAATTTGAGGGGTATTATGCCTCTAAAAACAAACAATAATCGCTATCATCAATTTCCTAAAATGTTTTATGTTAGTATATGGCCACCAGTCAAATGGAGGTGGCTTCGGTGACGGAGTTGGTAGCATACTGAGCTTCTATTCCCAAGATCGCGGGTTCAAACACGGACGGAACTTCTTTTTAAGGCCGTTACAATCCCTCATCATCCCTTACTTCCTTGTCATTGCTTGTCGTTGCTCATCTGCTACTGAAAGATGCGCATTAGTTGTGCTCATTCCTTATCCAGACACCATTCTTTATTCACTATTGCCAATGTATGGTACATAAAATATATGACACCTGTCATGCGTAGCGAAAAACTATTGGCTTACGAAGCGGAGGGAGATAATATTGGCTTCTGACTGGCCCAAAATTAGTGTTGCTACTAGGTTAGGTATTGTCTGGACGAAAGTTCAATTCATAAGTGATAACTGATATAATAATATTTTTAGCCTACTTTTCACATTTTGCAAAAATGAGAAAAAAGTAGACTTATGAGATCGATCCGGGAAAATGTGTGTCTGTCTGTCTGTCTGTGTGTGTGTCCCCCCCTATCAACTCCTAAACGGCTGCAGCAATCAAAACCAAATTTAGTATGTGTTAAGATGTGCACCGGAATATCTCACGTCCATATTTGAAAATGATGTCAGTGCTACCAACTGCTGAAAAAAGCGCACTAGAAATTTGAGCTCCATGTTGAATATCTCGCAAGGTATGCTTGGGAGCTATTCCAAAATTGGCACACATGTAGATAAAACTATTTCAGTTTAATTTCCAGGAGGCCATACATGACAGTGTTGCCAAAATAATTTTAAGCCTTCTGATAAGTCCAATGTTTAAATGCATATAACTTCTACACTATCAATTGGATTTCAACCAAATTTTGTATGTAAAATATGTACATAAACAGACATGACTGAGTGTATTCTTAAGAGCCACCAGGGCTGCCAACTGTTAATAATTGCTCTCTCTATTTTCTTAAATCCAAATACCAATATATCGGAAAGTATGCAAGCCGACAGATTTAAACTATGCACACGTATAATCTGACATTTTAGATTAATTAGGAGTAACTTATATACTTCAGTTCTACCAACATGATTATAAGCTTACTGATAGTACCAATTTTTAAATACATGTAAGTTCTATACCGTCAGTTGGATTTCAACCAAATTTCGTATGCGCAATGAGTAACATAACAGATATGACTATAAGTATTGTTAAGAGCAATCAGGGCTACCAACTGTTAATAAATGCTCTCTATATTATTTTTACCTTAATATCAATGTATCCTTTAGATCTGTCCTTTCCGAGGCCCGTTCCCGTTTTAAAAGCAGTTTCATATCCACTACTGGCTTGCTAGGCCTAACGTAGCTTCACCATAACCCTGGCGAGGGGCCTGTTTTTGGTCCGCGAGAGGTATTTTATTTCCCTCAAACCCTCCGGACAAGTCCGGCGAGCCCCCCTATCCGCCACCTGGGACGCGCCCGATAGAGGAACAGGCAAACCCCCTGGCTATGGAAATGGACTACGAATCGGAACTTCGAATATAACTTCATTGACGGGAAGAGTGGAGGAGGTTGTGGATATGATGGAGAGGAGAAAACTGGATGTACATGGACTGGCAGAGACCAGATGGAGAGGGGAAGGAAGAAAAGAACTGAGAAATGGCTTGCAGCTATACTGGATAGGAAATGAGGAGGGGAAGAGAAATGGAGTGGGAATGGTGGTGAGAGAAGGGCTGAGGGAGGAAGTAAAGAGGGTAAGTGATAGAATAATTAGAGCCAGAATCACTGTGAAAGGTAGAAACCTGGACATTCTGCAAGTCTATGCACCACAGGTGGGATGCACAGAAGGCGGGAAGGACGAGTTTGAAGAGGAGTTGCAGAAGCAGTTGGTGGGGAGAAACCTGATAGTCATGGGAGACCTAAATGCCCATGTCGGAACTGATAGAAGAGGTTTTGAGGAAGTGATTGGTGGTGAAGGATGGGGAAACAGGAATAAGGAAGGAGAGAGATTGTTGGAACTGTGCAAGATAAATGGGCTAATGGTTGGAAACACATGGTACAAGAAGAGAGAGAGCCATAAAATTACTTGGTACAGCAGGGATTTGACTAGGAAATCGGTGGTGGACTATATTCTATGCGGGAAGGAGACAAAGAAGAGTATCACGGATATAAGGGTAATACCTTCAGAAGCCCTGGACAGTGACCACCGTCTGCTGGTCGCCAAGGTGAGAGGACTGAAGGAAAAGAGGAGAACTGAGAACCAAGAAAGAAGAATAAGGACATGGAAGCTGAAGGAGGATGCAAATAAGGAGAAGTTCCAGATATTAGTGAGGAACAAATTACCGAAGGATGATCCGAAAACAGGTGAAGAAGAATGGAATAGGTTCAAGGACGTGTTGGTAGAAGCAGCGGAAGTCGTGTGTGGCAGAACTAGTGGAAAGAAAAGGTGGAAGGAAACACCATGGTGGAACCCCAGAACTAAGGAAGCAGTGAAAAAGAAAAATGAAGCATTCAGGAAATGGTTCCAACAGAGGACAGACAGAACAAGAGAAGAATACCAAGAGCGGAAGAAAGAAGCAGGAGAAGTAGTGAAGGAAGAGAAAAAGAAATGGCTGGAGAAATGGACAGAAATGATGGAGGAGGACTGTGATGGCAGTAAGAAAGTGTTGTATGGAATGATAAAGGCCAAGAGAAGAGATACAGGGGAGAATGTCAGAATGGTGGACAGGAATGGAAAGGAGGTCGAAAATATGGAAGAAGTAAAGGTTATCTGGAGAGAATACTTCAAGGAACTCCTAAATCCAACTCAAACCAGCGTAGTGGACATTGGGAATGAAGAAACAGACAGTGACCAAGACATTTCAGAGAAGGAATTGACATGGAAAGAAGTGGAGGAAGCATTAAAGAAGATGAAAGGGGGAAAGGCACCGGGAATAGACGAAGTGAGTGTGGAGATGGTGAGAGCAGCAGGGGTGATAGGAACACAGTGGCTCTTTCGAGTAATGAAAGTGATATGGAGGGAGAAGAAAATACCAGAGGACTGGAAAAGAGGGATAATAATACCCATATTTAAAAAGGGAAGTAGGAAGGAATGCAAGAACTACAGGGGAATTACACTCATGTGCCACTGCGCCAAAATATTTGAGAAGGTACTGGAGAGAAGAATTCGGACAGAAGTTGAAGATGGGCTGAGGGAAGAACAGTATGGATTCAGGCCAGGAAGGTCAACAGTTGACCTCATCTTTGCAGTAAGACAGCTACAAGAACACCATTATGAATATGGGAAAGATCTGGTGATGACCTTCTTGGATATTGAGAAAGCATATGATAGTACTAATAGAAACAAGGTATGGGAAGCAATGAGAGCAAAAGCAGTGAACAAGGAGACAGTGGCAAGAGTGAAAGCAATGTACGAGGGAAGCAAAAGCTGTGTAAAGGTGGGAAGAGAGAGAACGGAATGGTTTCAACTGGAGAGTGGTCTGAAACAGGGAAGTGCCCTCTCACCCCTGTTATTTATAGTGGTGATGGATGAAATCATACGAAAAGTGGTAAATAGCATTGGGGAAAGGAAAATGAAGGCAATGTTGTTTGCTGATGACCTTCTGGTTTGGGGAGAGGATGAGGAAGAAGTACAAGAGCAATTAGATGAGTGGGAGAAGGTAGTGTTATCATATGGGATGAAGTTCTCAGCACAAAAGAGTGAAGTGGTCATCACAACGAGGAAGAAGAACAGACTGGGTATGGGCATAACACTTGGAGGACAGCAGTTGCAGAAAGTAGAATGCTTCAAGTACTTGGGAAGCTTAATTGAAGAAAAGGGAGGCAATAGGATGGAAATAAATGAGAGGGGAAGGTGCGCAGATGGATTTTTCAAGAGTGTTAGGGGGATGATATGGAATAAAGATGTACCACAAAAATGTAAAGGAATCATCTACAAGACCTACTTTGTGCCAATTTTGGCATATGGTTCAGAAACATGGGTGATGAAGGAAAGGGACAAGAATAAAATACGAGCAGTGGAGATGAAGTTCCAGAGGAGTAGGGTAGGAGTGACAAGAATGGACAGAGTAAGGAATGAGAGAGTCAGGGAGATGGTAAGAGAGGAACCATTGCAAAATAGAATAGAGCGATCTAGGCTACAATGGTATGGACATGTGAGGAGGATGGAAGAGGAGAGGATACCGAAGAAGATGTTTGGAATGGAAATGACGGGAAGGAGGCCAAGGGGAAGACCAAGGGACAGATGGACAAAAGGAGTTAAGAAGAGTGTGGAGGAAAGAGGAGTGTGCTGGGACACAGTAAATGACGAGAGATGGTGGATGGACAGGAAACGATGGAGAGGCTTATGTTCCAGGCAGACCCGACCAGCGGTTGGAAACTGCTCAAGATGATGATGATGATCAATGTATCAGAAAGTATGCAAGCCAACAGCTCTATACTTTGCACACGTATAGCACCTGACATTCTAGATTAATTTTGAGTAATTAATATAAGTCAGTGCTGCCAACATGATTCTATGCCTGCTGATAAGACCAATTTTTAAATACATGTAACTTCTATACTAGCAAATGGATTTCATCCGAAATTGGCACAACAAGTTATCATAATATTTCAGATTATGTCTGACAAGCACACACATGACATTGTTGCCAACATGCTTTTACGCGTGCTGATAGATCCAGTGTCTAACTGCATGTAACGTCCAATGGACTTCAACCAAATTTTGTATTCTGTACCTTAAGAGATGGAACTAAGAATATATTCAGTCACCAGGGCTGCCAACTGTAGTGCTCTATTAGGCTACATTATACCAGGTATATTTTCAAATAATTAGATATTTCGATATTACCAACTTAATTTCGTCATTATTCTAGATAGATTCATATACTGTAGAATAATCATTGGCATGAAAAATAGGCTGTATAGTTCTTCACGGAACTTCTTGTTATATATTAGTATGATAAAGATGATTTTGGAACACTGTGTGGGCTGTGAAGTCCTCTGAAAGTAGGCTATGTATGAATCATGTTTACTGATCCGTTCTAACGTGAAGCAACAAGCCTCACAGTTTTGCCTGTGAGCAAGTACGCATAATATGCACTGACTTCTTTCTGTCTACATTTAAGAGATATTGAATAAATCATTAAAAGAAACTGCAATTGGTTAAAATACAGTGCAGAAGCCAATTTGATTTCCTTAACTAATGATTTTATTGGGCTACACATGCACTGGACACTGAAGCTATTCATGTACGTTTTAAGAAAATTTTCATTATTTTAAATCAAAAATTTTTGTATTTTTTTACTGGTGAAGTAGAAAGTAAAAAAGATTCGTTATTTTACAATTTAAGAGGTGTCCAAATGTTTTTGTAAAAAAATTGGCATTTGTGAGGTCACCTATCAACTACCACAATGAATTTACGAGTATTTCAATGTTTCTTCCACATAACTATTAAGGTAAGAAAGACCTGTCTATCTCGTCCATGTTAAATATTTAAATGTTTGGTGTAATTTACTCAATATCTGTTTGGGTTAGCCAATTGAAATTTTCAGGGATTACTGATTAGATCAATATCTGCAATAATAGGAAGGATTATTGACAAAAACGAAATATGATTTTTTAAGGTACGGTGTTTTAATCCAAAATAATGGCGAAAAATATTTTTATGTTCGACCCTCACTATTATGTGTCAGATAACTGTATCATAATGATGGTCATTATAACACTGTTTTCCATTATGATACAGTTTCTCCAGCCAATCAGAGCTCGTTCATTGACCAATTAGGTAACGATAACTTCGCGCATGCGCTCAAAATCCAACATGTCGGACATAAACACAACATCGAACTATAATAAATTACCGACATGGAATACCCACCGTCCATATGTTCGCGTAAATAAACTGGCGAATATGAGACAAGAAATAGCACTGTACCTTAAAATCACCAACACTAATTTCTACACAGCGCATTGTCTTCAAATGACTGCGGTGACAATATTACTGAGGGACGGCTGATGTAAACATATGGTTGCATATGGCATTGCAACCACACAGAGCGCATGCGTCGGTTGTTCAAAGCTCTTGAAAGACAAAGATATAACACCCAACGCTCGCTCTGCGATCACAAAATTCCAGTAGCTGACTCTCAACAGATATTTATGAATATTTATGTTAAAACATATAATAAAGTTATAATTATCGTCGAACATAAACAGTCGTATGCAACTCGCCTATAATGGTAATTAAGACACTCGTATGGAAATTATAAAACTCGCATACGCTCGTTTTATAAAAAATACTCGTGTCTTAATTATAGCCATTATAGGCTCGTTGCATAATGTACTAATATTTAATTTTGTAGGCATATCCCTTCTTATTACTTTTCATTAGGATGCTGTTGACACGTCAAAAAATTAATGGACCTATCTTTATTAGTTTTCTTACAAATGGTAACTAAGTAGTGAAAAATGTTAAACGTAAAAAAAAATAGGTTGAAGTTTTTATCATTTCAAATGATCTTGTCGACTTCGTCGTTATGCTTAGGTACAACGTTATGCGTTACGGAGACGGAAGTGACGTCATGCAGCCGCGCGGGAACTGAGTGCGTGACGTCTTGCAGCCACGCGGGAAGCAGAAGCTAATGGTTATTGGAGTCTGTTGAAAGAGTCCTGCGGCGTCGAGCGACCTGGGGCTTTGAGCGAAGCGAACGCAACAATACAGGGTGACTTCTAAAGAGATATACAAGATGCCATATAAGAATACAGGGTGCCTCCTAAAGAGGTGTGCAGGATATCAGAGCAAAATACTGTACAAGATGCCAGATAACAATACCGGGTGACTCCTAAAGAGATATACAAGATGCCAGATAAGAATACAAGGTGACTCTTAAAGAGATGTACAAAATGGCAGAGAAGAATACAGCGTGACTCCTAAAGAGGTGCACAAGGTGTCAGACAAGAATACAGGGTGCCTCCTAAAGAGGTGTGCAGGATGTCAGAGCAAAATACAGTACAAGATGCCAGATAAGAATACAGGGTGACTCATAAAGAGATATACAAGATGCCAGATAAGAATACAAGGTGACTCTTAAAGAGGTGTACAAGATGGCCGAGAAGAATACAGGGTGACCCCTAAAGAGGTGCACAAGATGTCAGACAAGATTACAGGATGACTCCTAAAGAGGTGTACAAGATGTCACACAAGAATACAGGGTGACTCCTAAAGAGATATACAAGATGCCAGATAAGAATACAAGGTGACTCTTAAACAGGTGTACAAGATGGCAGAGAAGAATACAGGGTGACTGCTAAAGAGGTGCACACGATGTCAGACAAGAATACAGGGTGACTCCTAAAGAGGTGTACAAGATGTCACACAAGAATACATGGTGACTTCTAAAGAGATATACAAGATGCCGGATAAGAATACAGGGTGCCTCCTAAAGAGGTGTGCAGGATGTCAGAGCGAATTACAGGTGACACTTAACGAGGTGCCCGCGCGGGAAGCCCTCCTGAGCCTTTCTAACATGTGTAGCATTTGTAGCATGCGTCATTTGAAATGATATAACGTCTAGTCTTTCAGACTGTAATTTTTTCATTACATTTTGTTACCCCAGACAATTCTTAGAACATTCCTGTCCCATAACTTGCATCATTTCGTCCATCACTGGTAATTTTGCTTCCTATGTCTCCTACTTCCTTTAGCTTTTGAATAAATAAGTAAACAAATACATAAATAAGTGAACAAATAAACACATAAGTAAATAAAAACAATATAAATAATAATGCATATTTCAACTTATCTTTTTCCTAATAAGTGGACTTGTTTCCCTATTCAAACCACCGATTCAATTATTAATAATTGGGACAGGTGACCTCACTGCTCCGCCCCTTAAAACAATATTTCTTCAATAGGTCAGTGCAAAATCACAGATGTTATAATAGTATGATGATGTTCAGTAACCACTCGTAATATAAACAATGCAGGAAATTGTCATTGTTACCAACACAAAGCCGGCGCTCAACAGAGCAGACCAGAAGTGAGTTCAGAAATCTATCTATAGTTCAGAACTTATACGCACAAACATAAATATCTGTAAACATGGGCGTTCTATTTCATAGTGCAGCATAGTCATTTACAGTATATCTTATAAAATGACAATTTTTTCTAATTTTTTCGACTTTTATTGACAAATTCCTTTTCTCTACATAGTGTGCCTATGTGGAGTGCACAAGATTCGAATCCATGATCTTTTAAGTAAGGAAGGAAAAGAATATTTTAATATTTCAGTACAGTTTTAAAGCTAGCTAGAGGGTTAATGAGATCATCTATGCGTGACGCATGGACCATGATGTAAGCGTGGCGTAACTACATGCAAGCCCTGCATGAGGTCACCAGCCTACGTGGGTCGAAGATGCTTGCGTCTTCAGATAAAATCGCAAGAGAAAAATTTCCATTGAGAAGAGAGAGATAGAAAATCCACGTAAAAGTCCTGACTCAGCTATAAAAAGGCAACGCTGATTGGAAGGCGGGGCCTGAAACTGTAGTGAAATACTGAAATTGGCAAGAAATATGCAAAAATATTAAAAGATCTCACCGACAATGTTAATTATCCTGGAAATTAGAATTTTAAGAGTAAAAAAATTGTATAATAATTGAACAGTATAGAAACGCAGTGTCATCACTACGTCATGGGGGATTCACATAGTCAGTAGCCCAGGGAGAGGGGAAAAAATCGACGCCCACATGCTCCAGGAGTGCATTTTAATTTTTGTTAGGACATTCCCACGATCGATTTTCAGAAAATTTAGTATCATTGAGACATTTAGATCGCGAGGAATAAGGAGGTAATTTTTTCAAAAACGTGCGACGCTTACTTTAGAAAATAGTATTGAGAAGAAGCAAATCTAATTTGTTTTTAGTGTATGTGAATAAATAAGCAGCCAGCCTTAGGGTAATCATGCAGTCTTCATTCGACCATGAGTGGTCATGCTGTGTCGCCGTGCATCGAATCTTCATAATCCTCGTTAGAAGGAAATTATCGTCGGGCTACAAACAGTCATAATTAGTCTTTGGACTTTGGCAAAGCGCTATACTTTGGCCAAGAAATATCTTCAGCCGACGGGGGCATTGTTAAACCTCAGCATTAGAATCAGTTTTCGAAGAAAATACCGAAACATCTCGACAGTGAACGAGACTTTAAAGATTAGTGAAACTCTAAATTTATCCAGTGCGTTAAAGAACCGCATCGGGGTCACGAACGTAGGAAAATTGCCCAATCTTCCTGTGCTTAGGATATTAGAGCACAAGTGACGTTAGGTCAGAGGAATCCAATGCAGGGCAGTAACTGCTTAGGGAAAAGTGAGAACTTAAATATCGCTCCACGATTAGAATACGATAGTATTCATAAATACGGTCCAAACGTGGGTGAAATCAAAGACATTGTTAGAGCGCATAGTAACAGTATAAAGCGACTCTAGGACCGAATCAAGTAGAGACTTTTTGCAAGACATTAACTTGCAAAATTGAACGAGTGCAGTGTCACGCAATACGGTAGACTGACACAGTGCCGACTACTAAAGGGAACCGGCGTAGGATAAAATCGTCCGTACCAGTCAGGAAAGGCCGCGAACGAGACATTCAATCAACCCAGCTAGGAGTCAGATCTAGGGGAGGAAACTAGTTGGCTGTCCCTTTAGAGGAGGGAAGAATTAAATTGTGAAAACGTGTGGAATAGGAAGTGTTACCACATTGTGTGAAAAGGCATCGTCGCATGCCTAAAGTGAAATTTTGTATATACATCTTTGTCAAGTGTTAATAATAATTTTTCAAGTGTTTTATAAATGTTTAGTGTTATAAAGTGTTAAATTAAATGTGGTTTTTATTCCTCAAGTAAAGGATATCAGTGTATTAAATATGTTAGATATTACGAAAGAATCAGTGTATATCACGAGTGTTGTGAATTGTGAAATGATGGCTTAGAGCCCAAAGATGTGGGCTATAATGCTAATTCATTGGGAGTCTGGAGCCAGCAGCTCAGGAATCATGTAAGTAGAACAATTTGATTATGTGTGTTTTGGAGGGGAGAGTTCGTGCAAATAAATAATTGAGAAAGTGTTCTCATATAAAACAGGGATAATGAAATAAAGTGTATAAAATGAACCGTACGGTTTTCTTAACGAAACTTTAATCATGAATTAACGAATTAATAAGTGTTAAATGTATAAATACTCAGTGGAGTTGTATTCTTTGGGAATCACGTCTTATGGTGATGTAATATAAAATAACATACCTTTTACAGCAAGAAATAAAATATAAAACATTCATTAATGAAGTAATTGTTGAATTAACAAGAATAATAATGAAATATGGAAGCCATTAATGTTCCATAAATAATAATAATAAATGATTGATGAACAGTAAGTGTTCTAATGTGCTAATGTCAAAGATGAATAAATGATTAATGCCAGGCAAATTATAACTGCAAATAATTATTAAGACGGAGATCTAATGAAGTTAAAATAATAACTATCCTGCTCGAAAACATCACACAAATACTATTGTAATAAGCGACAGAATAGCTTATTTGATTTTTCACGCTAATTATTGCTGTGATTTCGTGCCAGGTTTTAATTGATTGCCGAATGTACTTGGGTGCGGTTATGTTATAGTGAATGTGTTTGCATTGAGGCAAATTTGAAAAGGGTGCTGTATATTTTGTATAAAGCGCAAGGATTGTGCATGGTAGCCCCCTTCAAGTCGCTAATTTAGAAGGATTGGTGTAAAATGATCCTACTCCTGTATCAGTGTCGGTAAGACCTCCCAAATGGAATATAGCCTAGGAGGCGGACCCATCTTATGAACCAAGGTTCTTCTACGTCGAAAGCCCCTCTATTATTGAATGCTATACCCACCAACGATAATAGTTCGCAATCAATGTTTTCACCTGAGCCAATACAAGCGGATAAATATGGCCGCATAATTTAATGATGAATGGAACTAGTGTGGGTATTTTTCGAGTTTAAAGAGAAGGTAGCTTGTAGTAAGCAGTTGGTTGGAGTGAAAGAATATCCCGTCTGAGGAGCTGGAAGGCCATCCGACCCTCACCCATAAATAAGCGTGAAGCACTTTGACAAGCATTGAAGATCGCCACTAATTGCTTTGTGGTAGATTCAGGACAAACCCACTTTATGCGGTGTGGAAGTTATAAATGTTTGAGACAAACCAGTCATCAGCACCGAGATCTAACTTTTATTATTTCTAAATGAGAGTCGTTCAGAAACCGTATAAGCTAAAATAATGGTTATAAAATTATTGTAAAAATCCCTTATTGTTGATAACAACAGAAATATTGCTTCCGAGTAAATGGAAATATTAAGGTAGCCTGGGGAGTCTATCTTAAATTGAATTATTCAGTATTTTCCTAAACTCACGGAATGCACGAGTTCTTCCCGACAGCACCAATGTAGTAGAATTGTATGAAGGGAGTTGATAGATTTAATCATTACTAGTTGAAACCCGTCAAATCATGTCGGTCAGAGGGAAAATTTTTACTGAAGAATCTCCTTATATAGACCTAATGTACATTCTTTGTAAATTTATTTTTTTGGCTCTATTGAAACTATAAGGGCGTCAAAAGATTGCACTCTTGACATTGCACTCTTGACATTGCAAAATTTTGCTGGCAATGACTGAAAAATTGATGAGGCAAATTGAGACCTGTACGTTCCAGAGTTTCCCCTTGAGCTTTATTGATTGTGATAGAGTATGCCAAACGAATGGGAAAATATTTCCTCTTAAAAGAAAATTATAGTGTTATATCAGATGGTATTAAATCAAGTCGAAGGATTACCTCTCTGCCTAATTTTAACTGCACTTATTATTTCCAAATCCAAGCAATATGGTTGCATTTAGGAGCCCTTGGGAAACCTTCAGATTTCTAATAAGCATAACTATGGGTCTAGCGTTTAGAGTATGCGGAGGCAAATCTTTTTATTCCAAAGAATTTAAGAACTCTGAGGAGTCTAATACAACTGGCCGCAAACCGTCGCTTATAATTTTGGAATATAACGAAGAAATGCGTTGATGTGCAAAACATGACTGTCATTGGGAAAATATTTACTATAGGACTTCCTTATATGCATTCTCTGTATGATTACAGAGAAAGATCGAATTTGCAACATATAACTGGCCATGACTGAAAACTTGCGTTACGTTACGTTTGCGTTAACCTTTTCCCCCCAAGGGTTGTCTTTTACCAATGAGTAAGCGAGGAATTCCACTTCTACCGCCACTAAAGGCAGTGTCCTGGAGCTTGTGACTCAAGTCGGGGATACAACTCGGGTGCGTGACCAGCACTACGCCCAGGCGGCCTCATCTGCAAAGCGACCAGGCGCTTGATGAAGGGATGGGAAGAGCGGGAGGGTTGGGCAAGGAAGTGGGAATGAGGCAGCCGTGGCCTTAGGTAGGTACTGTACCCGTAAATCCGGAAAGTAGCCTATTGGATTATCCATTGCCCCAGCTGGATCGCCTATTTCTAACAGCACCGGCAAATTACTACATTTGAAATCGCTCCAGCATGGTCTTTAGGGATTTACATACAGCAGTTACAAGAATATTGTGAATAAACAACAAACTACACGGGGCACACTTACCTTTACTTACGTATCTCGGGGACTGGGAACTCAGCTTCACCGACAATACATCCACAATACTCTAATCCTTATATTTAAAATGAATCACACGTCAACGACGACAGATAACGAACTGAATAAATTTATTAACAAGAGTAAACTAATCTAATATAAACAAAATAACAATAAACTAATCTAACAACAAAAAACAAAAAACCATACAATCATACACATTTCTCTTCTACAACACATCTTACTACATTGCTGTGTAAAAATATCAGCATAAAAAACTTGGCGTAACTAGGCCTACACTACGTAAAGAAAAACGTTTAATAGAGGCTCTTACGTTCATGGCATTCCTGACAACAAGTTACCTTCATTGGCACGCTTCTGGAAACGCACGTGCATTGGCTTGCTTCATCAATGAACGCCAACATAGCGTTGCGCTCAGAACTCTTTACATTTTATACAAGGCTGTGAGTCGCCACTTGTTCACATTATGTCACACCAAGCTCTCCACTCCTAACGGTGAATCATTCTGTCTGGCTTGAATAGAGACTGCCTTGTGTGCGTTTAAAATACACGTATAAAATTAACATTCAGATCTTACAAAAATGCTCATAACTTCTACATTCCTTTAACAATCATTCTGAAATCTTCATACAATCTTTCATTCATACCCCGAAATTGTTCTAGACCAATTCGGTTCAACATTCACTCTTAACAGTGGGGAATCATCCATACAAAACACCCGTTCACAAAACACACGCTATTCCAAAACATTCGATTAATAAATCCTAATAAAATAATTATTTAAATAGTTAAATCATTTCCAAAAAAATATTTACATGTAATTTGTTCATACTAATAGGCAGTATTTAACGTTGCTAGCACGTTACTTTCCAGATTCTGGATTCTCAGTTACAATACAACTCTTAATTAATTATTTACATTGTTTTTCCACATAAACATTTCCTAACGCTCTTCAGCTTTCATATACTGCTCACACATCGTCTTATATAGGTTGCATTACATTGTCGGTCTAATACAGTCGACTGACAAAGGTTAACTGTACGTAATTACATAATTTCGGGTTTAATAAAATATAATAATGGTATCATTGACATGAGTAGACAATCGTTCTCTAATTGCATTCCGCTAAAACCCTTCTGTCAACACAGCTGAAACGTTACTGCACATGAACTGGACTACTTGTATACAACGACTCTTATTATGATCCATGCCTTTCTTATCAAAGAACAATAATTCCATTGACTTCCCTTAAAATGCGGAACTTTCTTCGCACGAGCGCTCCATAGCTCTACAAATCCTCATATAACAGTATATATGCCATAAACAATTATCATCCACTATGTTAAACAATAGCCAAAAACGGATTAATTGTTATTATCATTTCTTCTGTAGGAACTTTTCTCAAATAATGGCATGACCCTCAGTATCGTTTCACATGATTATTGATCTACAATTATACATTCTTAAGTTCTTCAAACGAAACATCCAATTGTAATGAACGATATTAGACTGTCGTGATTGACCTCTTAAAGTTTACTTCACAAAAAGATATTTTAACTGTTAACTCGTCTGTCGCAAATATATGTAATAAAAATAATACTCCTGTCTCACCTCACTTATCAAGCTTTAAATAGTATATCGTTGTAATATCAGGTCAACATAATGACGTTATATTACACAAATAGTGTAAAATAACACACATGTTATTTATAGTGTCAAATAGAATTCAATCTTGACCAGTATAAACTAGCTTTGAACTCCTAGCCAAAGATTTGAATAATCTTCTATCAAAAGATATTTCCTCTAACATGTTAAATGAACAAAGCTCTCAGCTTTGCAAATAATAAAAAAGGTTTGTCAACGTCGTAATGTTTTTCCACTCTACACAAAGAATGTCTATAAGGATTAAGACTTCAGTCTTATCAAACGCCTAGTATTCCCTAGATCGTCGAAAGTTTATGTATAATAATGATATGACAACATCATTCGATGTTTCTCCTTCTTGAAGTTTGATCTTGTTACATTAAAGTGCTCAAATTAAATTTAAAAAGAATGTAATTTGAAACTATGACACAATGTCTGAATACTTGGTTTAAATCAAATTATTAAAAATCCGATAGTCGAAACAACTCGTCTTCTATGAGGCATTCTGATTCCTCAAACAATTTTTTTAATGTCAGTTCAACAACTGATCCGCAGAATAAAATTGAAAAATAGATGAAAGGCAATCATCTCCTAAATAATCTTGAAGCATAAAAATCTTAGCACAAATCTGAAGTGTAAAATATAAGAAAACACTGAAATACATGAAATGCGAAAATATAGAGTAAGATCGTTGAATCAGGATGTCACTAATCAAGCTCTATACTAAAATAAGAGACACTGATGCCTTATTTGGACGAAAACTTGAAGATCTATGTAAGTATTCACACAATAATTAAATGTTTCCTCAGTTCAAGATACTGAGATAGATCTGCTTTCGAACCTCGGATCTGCGACCTCAGAGATAGGAAAACGTTCCCTCTCCGGAATTCACCAACATTCGCCTGGGCTCGAACGACATCCTTCTGGCAAATTCTTCTGTTGTTGCTGGGCTACCCTAGCATCTTGACAAATCTCTTCTGTAGAATCTTCATTCTCCGTCGCAAATATATATCAGCCTCATCATTGGAAAATAATTTATAACAAGTAGTTCCGTGAAGAACTATATAGCCTATTTTCATATATCCTACTTATGTTAATTGCCACTATCAACATACACAATTTCTGTTTGATTGCTGTAATAGATTCGTAGATATTGAGAACCGACTAAATATTTCGGATGGTCGCCATGTTGGATTTTATATATGTAGGTCCTAGAGTTATGTACTGTTACATGCAGATTATTGTGAACGTGTAGTATTCAAACTTCAATCGCATAATTAGGCCACAAGAAGAAACAAGGAGATTTTAAAATTTTGAACAGCTGCCATCTTGTGGTTATGGAAACAATTCAAATAAATTAGATGCCAGTGGATTAACATTCGTATAAGGATTTACTGTACCAAGTTTCACTGCACGCGGATGGTTAAATTGCGAGAAACGTCCATGTGAATATTTATAATTCGCGTCACCGCCATGTTGGATTTGTGATCACCAGGTTATTTAAAGTCCTATAGGTGAACATAAGTTCATAGCCCCTATGAACATTAAAAATGCAGTTTGATTGCTAAAATAGATTCGTAGATATTCAGTATCGTCTAAATAATTCGGATGATCGCCATGTTGGATTGTTAAATGTTTAGGCCATAGAGTCATGTACCATTAAAGGAAAATTATTGCGTAGGTTCATTATTCAAACTTTCACTTCGATCGCATGACTACATCACAAGAAATAAAAACTTAATTTTAAAATTCGCACTGCCGCCATCTTGCGGTTATGTAAACAATTGAACAAAATTAGATACCAGTGGATTACAATGTGTATAAATATTTCCTGTACCAGGTTTCAGTGCGCTTGGAACATTAAATCGCGAGAAAGGTCTATTTAAAATTTTCAAATTCGCTTGGCCGTACAAAATTTTAGGGAGATACCGCTAATAGTTTCAGAGATATAGAATGCCGGTGAAATATTTCGCAGATCCGCCATCTTGTGATTATGTGATCAATTGAACGAAGTTAAATGTCGGTGCATTACAATGTATATAAACATATACTGTACCAAGTTTCATTGCGTTTGGTTGGTCAAATCGCGAGAAACGTCTATTTAAAAGTCGCAAATTCGCTTGGCCTCCATGTTGGTTTTGTAGTTAGCAGGTTTTCAAAAGTCACACAAGTGAACTTATAGTCGTTCCCTCTATCACATTAGAAAATGTCAGGGTAATATCGGTAATAGTTTCGGAGATATTGAATGCTGGTGAAATATTTCGCACAGCCGCCATGTTGGATTGGTGAGTCGCAACAAAATTTGAAGGGCACGGTCGAGGTCGCCGGGAATAGTGCTATGAACTTTCCGAGTTTCATTGAAATCGCTCCTGCCGTTTAGATTTTATTAGGGGGGGGGACACACACACACACGAATCACACACACACACACACACGCACACACACACGGACAAAAGGTGATCTCATAAGCCTATTTTTTCAAATTTTGTTACGACTCACCAATCCAACATGGCGGCTGTGCGAAATATTTCACCAGCATTCAATATCTCCGAAACTATTACCGATATTACCCTGACATTTTCTAATGTGATAGCGGGATCTACTATAAGTTCACTTATGTGACTTTTGAAAACCTGGTAACTACAAAACCAACATGGAGGCCAAGCGAATTTGCGACTTTTAAATAGACGTTTCTCGCGATTTGACCAACCAAACGCAATGAAACTTGGTACAGTATATGTTTATATACATTGTAATGCACCGACATCCAACTTCGTTCAATTGTTCACATAATCACAAGATGGCGGATGTGCGAAATATTTCACCGGCATTCTATATCTCTGAAACTATTAGCGGTATCTCCCTAAAATTTTCTACGGAGATAAAGGGCACTACTGGAAGTCCATCTATAAGACTTTCAAAAACCGGTTAACTACAAAATGAACATGGCGGCCAAGTGAATTTGAAAATTTTAAATAGACCTTTCTCGCGATTTAATGTTCCACGCGCACTGAAACCTGGTACAGGAAATATTTATACTCATTGTAATCCACTGGTATCTAATTTAGTTCAATTGTTTACATAACCTCAAGATGGCGGCAGTGCGAATTTTAAAATTAAGTTTTTATTTCTTGTGATGTAGTCATGCGATCGAAGTGAAAGTTTGAATAATGAACCTACGCAATAATTTTCCTTTAATGATACATGACTCTATGGCCTATACATTTAACAATCCAACATGGCGACCATCCGAAGTATTTAGACGATACTGATTATCTACGAATCTATTTTAGCAATCAAACTGCATTTTTTAATGTTCATAGGGTCTATGAACTTAAGTTCACCTATAGGACTTCAAATAACCTGGTGATCACAAATCCAACATGGCGGTGACGCGAATTATAAATATTCACATGGACGTTTCTCGCAATTTAACCATCCGCATGCAGTGAAACTTGGTACAGTAAATCCTTATACGAATGTTAATCCACTGGCATCTAATTTATTTCAATTGTTTCCATAACCTCAAGATGGCAGCTGTGCAAAATTTTAAAATCTCCTTGTTTTTTTTTTCTTGTGTCCTAATTATGCGATTGAAGTGTGAATACTACACGTTCACAATAATATGCATGTAACAGTACATAACTCTAGGACCTACATATATAAAATCCAACATGGCGACCATCCGAAATATTTAGTCGGTTCTCAATATCTACGAATCTATTACAGCAATCAAACAGAAATTATGTATGTTGACAGTGGCAATTTACATAAGTAGGATATATGAAAATAGGCTGTATAGTTCTTCACGGAACTACTTGTTAATTCCTTAATTATGTTTTCTATTTCATATTTATCAGTTTCAAGTAATGTAAAGGAATTCATTAATGTGTTTCTATTTGATTGCCATATGTTGATACTACAGTTATAAGCTAGGCTGTTAATTTTTTTCACTAAAGGTACTGTTGAATTTATTGACTATCACTTCGTTAGTATAAAGTATTTTTAAATGTTTGTTTATGACTTCATTGACAGGTTGTGTTTTCCGACCTGTTATATCATTAATGACTTTTCACATTCCTTTATTATCGTTTTTGGAATTATTTATCTTATTTTTTATAATATTGATGTTTTGCTTTGTTTATTAGCTTATTTAATTTGTTTCTGAAAGATTTGTATTCATTAGTCTGTTTTCAATTTTGAAAAAGTAGGCCTATGAGATCACCGTTTGTCCGTGTGTGTGTGAGGAGTCTGTGTCCCCCCCCCCCTAATAACTTCTAAACGGCTGGAGTGAATTCAATGAAACTCGGTAAGTTTATAGCACTATTCCGGGCGACCCTGACCGTGCATTTCAAATTTTGTTACATCTCACCAACCCAACATGGCGGCTGTGCGAAATATTTAACCAGCATTCAATATCTCCGAAACTATTACCGATATCACCCTGGAATATTTTACGGTGATAAAGGGAGCTACTAGAAGTTCACCTATGTGACTTTTGAAAACTTGGTAACTACAAAACCAACATGGCGGCCAAGCGAAGTTGCGACATTTAAATAGACGTTTCTCGCGATTTAACCAACAAAACGCAATGGAACTTGGTACAGTATATGTTTATACACATTGTAATGCACCGACATCTAACTTCGTTCAATTGTTTACATAACCTCAAGATGGCGGCTGTGTGAAATATTTCCCCGGCATTCTATATCTCTGAAACTATTAGCGGTGTTTATATACATTGTAATGGACTGATATCTATTTTAGTTCAATTGTTTACATAATCTCAAGATGGCGGCTGTGCGAATTTTAAAATTAAGTTTTTATTTCTTGTGTCGTAATCATGCGATCGAAGTGAAAGTTTGAATAATGAACCTATGCAATAATCTTTCTTTAATGGTACATGACTCTATGGCCTAAACATATAACAATCTAACATGGCGACCATCCTAAATATTCAGATGGATCTCAATATCTACGAATCTATTACAGCAATCAAACTGCATTTTAGAATGTTCGTAGGGGCTATGAACATAAATTCACGTAAAGGACTTTCAATAACCTGGTGATCACAAATCCAACATGGCGGTGATGCGAAATATAAATATTCACATGGTCGTTTCTCGCAAGTTAACAATCCGGGTGCAGTGACACTTGGTACAGTAAATCCTTATACAAATGTTAATCCACTAACATCTAATTTTTTAAATCGTTGCCATAACCACAAGATGGCAGCTGTGCGAAATTTTAAAATCTCTTTTTTACTTTTTACTTCTTGTATCCTAATCATGCGATTGAAGTTTAATTTTGATTTGCACCCTCACAATAATCTTCATGTAATAGGACATAACACCAAGTCCTACATCAACATGGCGACCATCCGCAATATTTAGTCGGTTCTCAATATCTACGAATCTATTACAGCAATCAGAGTGAAATTTTGTATGTTGATTGAGGCAATTAACATAAGTAAGATATATGAAAATAGGCTGTATAGTTCTTCACGGAACTACTTGTTATACTTGTGGTCACAATGTCCTTATGCAAGGTTTCGACACTGATGTGTAACTATGTAACGCTCTGTTACTTCTTCACGCAAAATTATATCTCCCGCAGAGATTTTGGTTGGTTCCTCAGTTTAGGGGCTGCGACAACGCGGTCATGTAACCCCGTGTACTTAGGGATGGCTGTATTAGTCTGTAATTCAGGTAAGGACTGCAGACGGTCAATTTCAAGCAGTAGTTCCTAATGTTGCTACCAGGTACTACCGTCAACGACACCTACCTGTGAACTTGGCTACTAGATGCCACCGCAGCCAGCAACTCGCAACGAACGTTGGAATTTCCCCTCCAAAGGAAAGCATACTGAGGGATTTTTAGCGCTCTTAGAAAATCCGACGACTTCGGCCGGCTTTGAACTCGCGACCTTGGGCATAGACATTCAGCATGCTTGCTACCAGTTACGTCACCGAAGCCGCATCACACTTAGTCAGATGGAATTCTGAATATGATCTCGTGCAAGTGCGTTATCTTGGCAACGTCTCATGGCTCATCCCTCATCAATTTAGTAGAGTTGCCATGGCAAGCACTGATAGCTCTTGGCATTTTCTTATAATTCCGAAATCACTTTTCTCATCCCTTGGCATAATGGTGAGTCATATCAAAAATTCTTTAAGACAAAATTTTAGGTAATTATTAGGGGAATATTGTCCATTTTGTACGGTTTTGAGATTGTGCCTATTAAGAGAGATATGATTAATGTTTCCCGAAAAACCCACTTTTTCCCACCTCTTTGGTCAATGGTTGGTGCTATAAGAAAAACTCTTCAAACATAAATTTTTGGGCTTTATCCGACACATAGTATGAACGTTGAACGGATTCGATATTTCACATATTAAGAGAGTTATAGCAATATTTCACTTTTTCGAAAAAAGCCCCCCATTTTAACCCCCTTCGACCGATTTAGCCTATTAACGAAATCGACCGAGATTTTATAGGTATACATATTCGGTAAAATATTCAAAGTGATTGGTGCAAAATTACGGCAGTTATCGTGTCCACAAGAAACTGATATGCATATATATATATATATATATACACACATATACATACATAAATTACATATAAACGTTTGAACTGACGGTGGTTTTGGGGTCTGGGGGATGTGAAACGCGAAGATATGTCGAAATTTTCCGTAAGTCGAAACATGGTACCCATAGCAATAGTTAGCTTTCTAATGAAATGTACCTCTGGTTGGTTCCTCAGTTTAGGGGCTGCGACAACGCGGTCATCTAACACCGTGTACTTTGGGTGAGTGTAGAATCTGTCTGATAAACGGTGTGAATTGTAATGGCTGTAGTAGTCTTAATTCTGGTAAGGACTGCAGACGGTCAATTTCAAGCAGTAGTTCCTAATGTTGCTACCTGGTACTACCGTCAACGACACCTAGCTGTGAACTTGGCTACTAGATGCCACCCTAACCAGCAACTCGCAACGAACGTTGGAACTTCCCCTCCAAAGGAAAGCATACTGAGGGATTTTAGCTCTCTTAGAAAATCCGACGACTTCGGCCGGCTTTGAAACCGCGACCTTGGGCATAGACATTCTGCATGCTACCAGTTACGTCACCGAAGCCGCTTCCCACTTCGATGAAAATACTGAATCTGATCTCGTGCAAGTGCGTTGTCATGGCAACGTCTGATGGCTCATCCCTCATCAATTTAGTAGTGTTGCCATGGCAACCTCTGATAGCTCTTGGCATTTTCTTATAATTCCGACATCATTTTTCTCATCCCTTGGCATAATGGTGGGTCATATCAAAAATTCTTTCAGACAAAAGTTTTAGGTAATTATTAGGGGAATATTGTCCATTTCGTACGGTTTTGATATTGTGCCTATTAAGAGAGATATGATTAATGTTTCCCGAAAAACCCACTTTTTCCCACCCCTTTGGTCAATGGTTGGTGATATAAAAAAAACTCTTCAAACATAAATTTTTGGGCTTTATCCGACACATAGTATGAACGTTGAACTGATTCGATATTTCATATATTAAGAGATTTATAGCAATATTTCACTTTTTCGAAAAAAAGACCCCCATTTTCACCCCCTTCTACCGATTTAGCCCAGTAACGAACTCGACCGAGATTTTATAGGTATACATATTCGGTAAAAAGTGATTGGTGAAAAATTACGGCAGTTATCGTGTCCACAAGAAACTGATATATATATACAAGTATACTTTTGTACTGACGGTGGTTTTGGGGTCTGGGGGATGTGAAACGCGAAGATATGTTGAAATTTTCCGGAAGTCGAAACATGGTAGCCTACCCATTGCAATAGTTAGCTTTCTAATGAAATCTACCTCTGGTTGGTTCCTCAGTTTAGGGGCTGCGACAACGTGGTCATCTAACCCCGTGTACTTTGGGTGAGTGTAGAATCTGTCAGATAAACGGTGTGAATTGTAATGGATGTATTAGTCTGTAATTCAGGTAAGGACTGCAGACGGTCAATTTCAAGCAGTAGTTCCTAATGTTGCTACCAGGTACTACCGTCAATGACACCTAGCTGTGAACTTGGCTACTAGATGCCACCCCAAACAGCAACTCGTAACGAACGTTGGAACTTCCCCTCCAAAGGAAAGCATACTGAGGGATTTTAGCGCTCTTAGAAAATCCGACGACTTCGGCCGGCTTTGAAACCGCGACCTTGGGCATAGACATTCTGCATGCTACCAGTTACGTCACCGAAGCCGCTTCCCACTTAGTCAGATGTCAAAGTCAACCCCTGGCACCATCCAGCCCATGACGGGCTAAGGCCGACCAAGCGACCGCTGCCCAGCCATTTCGCCTGCAGATATTGGGGTGACGCGTGATCAGCGCGTCGGGTCCCCTCGGCCGTTAATATTGGTATTCGTGATCGGGGTGCTGTCTCACTGTCAGACAGCTACTCAATTGTCCTCACGAGGCTGAGTGCACCCCGTTCCAACCCGCACGTCAGTTTTAAAATCCCTGACGGAGCCGGGGATCGAACCCGGGGACTCCGGGTGAGAGGCAGGCGCGCTACCCCAACACCACGGGATGGCTTAGTCAGATGGAAATACTGAATCTGATCTCGTGCAAGTGCGTTGTCATGGCAACGTCTGATGGCTCATCCCTCATCAATTTAGTAGTGTTGCCATGGCAACCTCTGATAGCTCTTGGCATTTTCTTATAATTCCGAAATCATTTTTGTCATCCCTTGGCGTAATGGTGGGTCATATCAAAAATTCTTTCAGACAAAAGTTTTAGGTAATTATTAGGGGAATATTTTCCATTTTGTACGGTTTTGATATTGTGCCTATTAAGAGAGATATGATTAATGTTTCACGAAAATCTCACTTTTTTCCACCCCTTTGGTCAATGGTTGGTGCTATCAAAAAACTTATTGGACATAAATTGTTGACACTTATCCGACACATATTATGAACTTTGAATGGATTCGATATTTCACGTATTAAGAGAGTTATAGCGACATTTCAATTTTTCGGAAAAAGCCCCCCATTTTCACCCCCTTCGACCGATTTTGCCCATTAACGAACTCGACCGAGATTTTATAGGGATACACATTATGTAAAAAATTCAAAGTGATTGGTGCAAAATTACGGCAGTTATCGTGTCCACAAGAAACTGATATACATATATATATATATATATATATATATATACATAAATTATATATAAACTTTTGAACTGACGGTGGTTTTGGGGTCTGGGGGATGTGAAACGCGAAGATATGTCGAAATTTTCCGGAAGTCGAAACATGGGACCCATTGCAATAGTTAGCTTTCTAATGAAATCTACCTAAAACATGCCGGAGGTGGGACTCAAAAGCTTCCATTGGCGATGCATGAATTAATAGACGTTGACGCTACGACCTCAGCTACCGAGCCACTGGCAATGCCACACATTATTAAGATAGGTAAACAACATAGGCCCTTCACACTCAACTGTCAGTTTACGTATTTCAACATTTTCTTCTTTTTCTTTTATTTTTCTTAGTCGTTTACCCTCTAGGTTGGTGAAACTCAGCGAGCGAACTAACCACTACCGCCTCTACGGGCAGTGTCCTAGAGCTGGGAACATCTAATCGGACTGTATACAACTGGTGAGGTGTGATTGGCACCTCGCCCAGGCGGCCTCACCTGCAAAGCGAACAGGGGCCTCATGAGGGAAGGTAATGGATGGTCAGGATGGATAGGCAAGGAAGAGGGAGGGAGGCGGCCGTGGCCTTGAAGAAGGTACTGTGACCGTTTTTGTACTTCCGATTATGGATGTCTGAGAGAGCGCTACATGGCACGGTGGTATTTTGTGTACCAAAGAGGGCTGTGTTTACAACATCTGATGTGACGTAACGCAGGGGCCGTCGCCCTCTCTTGCCCTGATCGGACCATGTGACTGTGGGTAGACTCGAGGTCGAGTGACGTCAGTAGCTGACGGAGGGGTGAGTTGTCTGGGGAGGTCTGTGAGAGACATTCTTGTTCTTGCTGGCTTGCTTACCAGAGCGGGACCGCAGTGTGTGCGATGCTCGCGGAGTGTGATTCGTAAGTTGCTGCAGGAGGAATTTGCTTCGCGTGGATTGGCGTGACCACATTATAGCACAGTACGTGAAGTTCGTTATACGCACTCGAGTGGGTCTCTGTAAGGTTCAAACCTTCTTTAAGTTTGTTTAAACTTTATTCTTGTTTCGATTTGAATCTACTGATATCCTATTCAGGCAATTTGCCATGAAAAATAGGACTGAGTGAACTGTGGAAATTAAACGCTGCTTGATCTTTATCCACAGTCTAACATGCATTCTAAGCGGTCGACGATAGGAACAATACTTTGGTGCTCGCGATCCACGACAATGAACGCTTTAAATGTTATACAGGAGCACGGTATAATCGAGTGAAGTTTTGATATAGTGAAGTAATTGTGGAGTACGTCTAGCCAGATATGTTTTTAGAGCATTTTCTGAATACCTTCGCCATGAACTGTAACTCACTCAGAGTCATGGATGAGACGAGCGTAAACCGCGGAAGCAATTTGAAGTTACTTCTATGCTATCATATCAAGATTGTCAAAGAAGAATGATGTCTACAACATTCGTGTGGGAACGTCTAGATTATACCGGATCTGATGCATAGTTCCACCCGGGGTATGGTCATAGGGAGACGTGAATCTGGGTTCGACGACAGGATGTTGAGTCAGTACACTCAAGGCCAGGATTCTTCTGGAAGACGGACTCGGGATATTTTGTTCCGAATGACGCCCCTCCATCATCTGAAATTCAGGTATAAATCTGACAATCTTTGGTAGTAGTCGAGCATTTTCATTTGTTGTATCCAGTTGCCAATTAGTTTGTGTTTTTTTTTTTTTAGTCGTTTACCCTCCTGGTTGGTGGAACCCACGGACTCAGCGAGGGAACTCACCACTACCGCCTCTACGGGCAGTGTCCTAGAGCTGGGAACATCGAATCGGATGGAATACAACTGGTGAGGTGGGATTGGCACCTCGCCCAGGCGGTCTCACCTGCAAAGCAAACAGGGGCCTCATGAGGGAAGGTAAGGGATGGTGAGGATGGAGAGGCAAGGAAGAGGGAAGGAGGCGGCCGTGGCCTAGAAGAAGGTACCATCCCGGCATTTGCCCGAAGACGAAGTGGGAAACCACGGAAAACCACTTCGAGGATGGCTGAGGGGGAATCGAACCCCCTCTACTCATTTGGGCCACCCGAGGCTGAGTAGACCCCGTTCCAGTCCTCGTACCACTTTTCAAATTTCGTGGCAGAGCCGGGAATCGAACCCAGGACCTCCGGGGCGGCAGCTAACCATGCTGACCGCTACGCTACGGAGGCGACTATTAGTTTGTGTAATTAGTTTATTTGATGACGGGGTTTTAAGTCAGATAAATCATTGTCATTCTTGACCCCAGATTTTTCTTTTTGAGTTCGTTTGACGAACTAGTTTATCCATGTCTTATTGGGATTTAGTATTTCTTTCTTGCTTCTGCGTCAGTTTTTCCGTTCGTCGTAATTTTCTGAATTTTTCAATCGTTGGGAAGACCTCCATAAAGGAAGAAGATTTGCGTTTCAGTATTATGATTATTTTATCAAATTTTTGCACCGTTATGGTCGTGTTACTGTAATTTCCTTCAAGTAAATTTTTCCTCACTTTTAAATCGTTTGACGTTATAATATACTTCAGCATCATGAGTAGTGGAGTAGTGGCGCTTCTGCCCCACTTCAAAACCCCCCTTGCTCTACTACTAAGCCTCAGCCATGTTAAATATCTCTTGAACGCATGGTCCGATTTTGACAAATGAGGTATTGTTGGACTCGGGCTGACGTCCTCTTTGCTATGGACCACTCATTATATTTTTCAAAATTTTTTTGAAAATTTTTGTTTTCGAAAATAGGCGATAGTTTGAAAACCAAACAGGATAGAACGTTGTGCCATGGCTCAAACGAACAGTCTTTATGACCTTTATTTTTTGTAATAAAAAATTTTTATTTTTTATATTTTTTTGAAAACACTCGAATTTTGAAAATCCTATATTTTGGAAACTAGGAACTCTACAAAAAAAATTGTTTAACGTAAATCAATGGTCCCTACCCCCTCTACCCCCAAAATAAATTTCAAGTCTCTAGAATGAAAACCTGCAGTAGTGGGGTAGTGGGGGAGCTGCTTATAAAAGCAAGTGGTGAGCCCCTGCGACCTTGGAATGGAAAGAGCCATGCTAGGAGGGCGTGCTTGGATTCGTTTTTTTCGTCTCGTCGTGCTCTTTACGGGAATGTCGGTGTCGAAAATGTGAAAATCTGGAAACACAGTCTTTTTGGGGTAAAAACGTGATTTTAGACTTTTTGCTATATCTCGCGAACCAATCATGCTAGAGGCGTGTTCGACAGGTCCAAGGACTCGGGGTGACGTCCTCTCTCTTATGGACCACTCGTTATAATTTTTAATAAAATTGGAAACTCGGTTTTGGGGTAAACACATGTTTTTTGTGATTTTGCCGATATCTCACGAAGCAATAACGCTAGAGGCATGTACGATGGGTCCAAGGACTCGGAGTGACGTCCTTTTTGCTATGAACTACTCGTTGTAATTTTAAAAAATTTTGGAAACGCGATTTTGGGGTAAACACGTGTTTTTTGTGATTTTTGCCGATATCTCACGAACCAATAACGCTAGAGACGTGTACGAGGTGTCCTAGGACTCGGGCTAACACTCCATTTCAAATGTGGTAGATATTTTTTTTCAAAAAATAATTCACATGGGTCTAACGCCATACATGTTGAAAAAACGTTTTCTTTTTCTTTACCTGTTTATAATGTTCATGAAGCGTGGTGGTTGAGAGAGACGATACGGCTGGGTGTGTGTGTTTCAACGAACTTGTCGCTGACCACGGTGGCTGTGTTCAATAGATTAATTGATATTTCGACGAGTCGGTGTATGACAGAGCGAGCGTGCGTTTTCTGATATTTTACCTTTAACGTGTAAACGGTGATGAGAACTAGGTTCTATGTTGGTCGAAGCGAGTAGAGAAAACAAACTTACAGGAGGTGAATGCCATTTGAGATTATTGGAAGGCTCCGATCTGACTTGACAACAGGTGACGCTTGAAGGTGAAATAATCTGACCATCGTGGTTGCAGGGGAGTGTGAAAGGCATGCACACACACATTTGTGAAACCACATGTAGGCTAAACCAGTGACATCCTGTTTTGCTTCGTACGTGACAAAATGCAAGTTGACGTGAAATTTGATCTACCGCAGGTGTTCACCTGGGACGTTATCTGTCCACATGCGCGATAACTGTTAACAAGTTACATCCTGTTTTGCTTCGTACGTGACAAAATGCAAGTTCATGTGAAATTTGATCCGGCACAGGTGTTCGCCTGAGACGTTAGCTGCCCACGTGCACGATAAGAGAATGTTCAAAGCGTGGGAAAAAAAAAGATTATACATGCAATGTGATATATAAAGACACGTCGCTGACATTTCCACTCGCACTTATGTGACTACTTTTGAACACGCTACAGCGTTGTGTGAAACACTTGGCCTTGTTTAACAGTTTTGGTGTTGGTGGAAAATACTTATTCTTGTTGTGAGGTAGGTATATATTTATTCATTTATACATTTATTGATTTATATATAAATACATGCAATTATTTATTGATTAGGTAATTAATGATTTTATTTATTTATTTGTTTGCAGATAACCGGCATACCTTACATGTCAGAGGGAGAAGAAACTATTGCACTTTTGAGCCCACTAGAAGGGAAGAGTAACAAGTCACTGCAAGTAAAGGTGAGATGATTTTTTTTAAACTAACTTGTTTCATTTTTTTTGTTTTATGTTTTATTTTATGAAATGTATGTATTAACCTGAATTTAGGTATTTATAGCGGTTTATTTTATTTATTTTTAGAAACTTGGAAAGAATAGCCTTACCGCCGTAGCAGTCGCTGAAAAAAACCAGAAACGCACTAAAGCGAAACCACTGCCAAAGAGTGAACTGTTTAAAACTCAGGTAAGTCCAACTTAAAAATGCTATTCCATTTTACCACTACTGAAAACTCGTAGACAAAAAAAAATTCATTACCTGTACATGACTGGGACAATGGTTGCTTTCTTGATTAATGGCTATGTTGTTGTTGTTGACTGGGAAAAGTACAAGGCCATGTTGGATTTTCTAAAAATAAAATAATAAATTTAATTTATGGGTGGTTCCCTATGGACTCAACGAATATCCACAGGTTTGAACATGATAATGTGAACAAAATGACATGACATTCATTTTTGTTTATATATTGGTTAAAGGGAGGGTGGGGGAATGTAAATGACTGTAGCTTTATAAAAAAGAAAATAAGTACATGGGTTACTGTTTGTGCCAACATACAGTTTATTTTTAATGGTGTTTTGATATATTAATGCCAATTAACGTTAACGTTTTATTTACAAGTATTGATTGATTGATTGATTGATTGATTGAGTGATGGGTTATTTTGTTTGCTTTTAGGTGTCGTCATGTGCCATTAACGTAATGAACAGACAGTGAACAAGCATGCATTATGCTTTAAAGTACTCTGTGCAATGTTAATAACTTACAATAAGAAAACGTTTTATTATAACACATGGCGTTAGTACCAAATACAACAAGTGAGCAAGTTGGTTTACCACGTGGGTTAAATTTAAAATCAGAACATGATCGATGGTTAACATTTGAATCCTGGCCTGTAGGCTTTTTGTCGACGCATGAACTTGCAAAAGCCGGTTTTTTTTACTTGAACCGAGGAGATGTGGTGCGCTGTGTGTTTTGTCGTATTGAACTTTCACACTGGGAAGAAGGGGATGATCCCTTTAGAGACCATTTGCGATGGTCTCCTCACTGTCCTTACATGCTTGGAAAGCAAGTGGGTAACCTACCCGTGCATTCATTTTACCGAACCACAAGGCCTATGGCCGCTACTTACGTTGCTGAATCACAAATAAATAATAATAATGATGTATTACCAGCCAACGGTAGTGTCGATATATGTGGTCCATATGCCATAGACAGTGTTGAATTGGCGTGTGCTTTTGAAAAATTGGGAGTTTGCAAGACTAAAGCACTAGCACACCCAGAGTACAGCTCTGTTGAAAAACGTTTCGAATCTTATAAAAATGTTTGGCCATTAATATTAAAACACCTTACCAAACAGCTAAGTGAAGCTGGATTTTTTTATACTGGTGAAGGGGATAAAACAATATGTTTTTATTGTGGATTTGCTTTAAAGGATTGGCAAATGACTGATGACCCTTTTGTGCAACACGCTCGTTGGTTACCAAACTGTAAATACATGGTGTTGCTTAAAGGTCAGGAATTTGTGAACACTATTCGTAAAGAAAAAGTGATTGCAGCACAAGACATAAAAGTGCCTTTAGAGTTAGAGCACGTGGAGCAAATACATAAGGCTGAAAGAAAAGACTTGTCTCACGAACAGATACAAAAGTGTGACCAACAATTATGTAAAATTTGTTATCAAGATGAACTAGGTGTTGTATTTTTACCCTGTGGACACATGATAGCCTGTGTCAAGTGTGCATTAGAACTTAACACTTGTGCTATATGCAGAAAAGTAGTATCTGCAACAGTTAGGGCATTTCTTGCATAACTAGTATAATTTATTCGCCATGGATAGTGCAAAATCCCTAATTGCACAATATTATTAAAGCTGTTTTAGAGTGTAATAGATATGCTTTTGTTTTGTTTATAGACTACTACAATGAATGTTTTGAATGCTGTGGGACAATCATGTGGCTTAGAGACAAAGAAGCTCAGCGAATTGCCAATGCATATTCCATTCCGCATTATCAAGATTCGGAAATTGAAAACAGCATATGGTGATCGTGTACTTTGTGTATGTGAAAACTTTGAGACATTTCTGCCTATACGGTTTAATGACATGTCGGAGAGTGTTTTTGATGAAGTCAATAATGCTGTGCAACCTGTACACTTAATTTATGAAGGTTTTAAAAACAATAGGTGCATGGTTCGTTTTAATTAAATAAATAAATAATGTGAAATAATAATGGAAATTATAAGTAATGACAATATACTGAAAAAGAAAGAAAATATGTGCATAGAATAGTAATGTTTTAGTGTTTAGTGTTGTCTTTAAAAATATTATGATGAAACCAAAAAAAATGTATATAAAGTTTGTAAATAAATGCAAAATGATGTTACAATGCTGTTTTATTTTATACAAAGTTAGTATATTTAACATTGCAGAGTATACATGATTATGACAATAAATGCATACTGAATACAAGCCTTTCTCACATTACAATAGTCTGTTATAGTTTTAAACACAAGGCTTGTTGTAGATCATTTTATAGCAATGTCCCTTTAATGTTGTTTTCGAAAAGTGGGGAAGCCACAATGGTTGTATTGACATAAAAACCTTATGGTTATTACTATTTAGTCACTTTGATCCCCTTGCAGATCAACAGCAGATGACCTAGTTGTTCCACTCTTTAAAACGACAACAACAACACTACCTTTTGCATAGTTTGTGATGTTGATGGCTCTTGCGACGTGGAAGATGGATTAAAAATAACTTTGAGAACAGGGGTTAAACGTTGATCATTAAACAATGCACTATTTTGAGTAGCAATATGGTTTTCTTGATTTTTTGTCGACGGCAACTGTGTTTCATGCGGTACACTACATTGATGATCACTGACACTTAAAACCTCACTATTTTTACTTTTTAGGTCACCACGACAATGTTTGGAACGTTGCTTTGAACAACGCCAAATAACAGTTCCATTTTTATTGGTTCGTTTCACAATATATGAATATCCTTTATAGTATGCGTAAGGCTTACCATACCTAGTCACTGATACTTCCATATCAACTGTCGAGCATAGACTAAGCTCTAGTAAAGTCAACTTGGTAATAAGAATACTAGTTTAATGTGAGAGCAAATATGGATCCAAAGAGTTCAGGTAAAAGTGAAAGCAAATAAGCAAATATTAGAAACAAGAGTTGGGGTGAAAGTGGTCGCAAAGTGGTAGACCCATTACACAATAATTTCAGCACGACGAAGCTCTTGTTCAATTTCTTTGATTTCCCAATCGTGACCAGTATGGCCAGATTAACGTGAGGCATGCAACAACTGTAGCCGCTGGACGAGCTTATTGGGATTGTGCCAGTATACAAATTTAACAAATGGATTTTTAGGTGTAAACAAAGCATTACCATTATCATGATCATTATCATCATCGTCATTATCATCATCATGATCACCATTATCATCATGACCATCATCACTGTTACTATATAGTCCTTTTTGATCCTCTTGCAATACCACTTTATTTATAGTCTGAGTTGATTTTGACAGTGTTGAAGGTTTCTTGGACGTTGACAACTGTCCTAACATGACGTTTTGAGGACATGATAAGTCCTTTTGAACAAACACTGTACTATCTTTAGCCGCAATATCGTTTTCTTGAACTTGCTTTTTAGCATTTTGATAATTGTTTGTAAACAGTAAGCGTGGTTCGTTTCGAGCACTACATTGATGAACACTCACACTTAAAACCTTTCCATTTTTACTTTTCAGATTGCCTCGACATTTTGTTGACCTCTCTTTTGAGCATCGCCAGAATATTATTCCATTCACATTCTGGCGATTATAGTTATAGGAGTAGCCTTGATAGAGTGCACGTAGCCTACCTTTGTTGGTTGTAATAAGTTCCATAGTAGTAACTGACCTGTCAGTACGATGTTCACACTACAAAGGTTACAACTGTTTTGCTGATGGAGTGACCTACTATAAGCTTATATATTGGCTTATGTGTTGGCTTTTTGTGTTGGCTTTTCGTGTTGGCTTTTGTGTTGGCTTATGTGTTGGCTTTTTGTGTTGGCTTTTTGTGTTGGCTTTTCATGTTGGCTTTTCGTGTTGGCTTATGTGTTGGCTTTTTGTGTTGGCTTTTTGTGTTGGCTTTTCGTGTTGGCTTTTGTGTTGGCTTATGTGTTGGCTTTTTGTGTTGGCTTTTTGTGTTGGCTTTTCATGTTGGCTTTTCGTGTTGGCTTATGTGTTGGCTTTTTGTGTTGGCTTTTTGTGTTGGCTTTTCATGTTGGCTTTTGTGTTGGCTTATGTGTTGGCTTTTTGTGTTGGCTTTTTGTGTTGGCTTTTCGTGTTGGCTTTTGTGTTGGCTTATGTGTTGGCTTTTTGTGTTGGCTTTTTGTGTTGGCTTTTCATATTGGCTTTTCGTGTTGGCTTATGTGTTGGCTTTTTGTGTTGGCTTTTTGTGTTGGCTTTTCATGTTGGCTTTTGTGTTGGCTTATGTGTTGGCTTTTTGTGTTGGCTTTTTGTGTTGGCTTTTCATGTTGGCTTTTCGTGTTGGCTTTTCGTGTTGGCTTTTTGTGTTGGCTTTTCGTGTTGGCATTTCGTGTTGGCTTTTGTGTTGGCTTTTCGTGTTGGCTTTTTGTGTTGGCTTTTCGTGTTGGCATTTCGTGTTGGCTTTTCGTGTTGGCTTTTTTTGTATTGGCCTTTCGTGTTGGCTTTTTGTATTGGCTTTTCGTGTTGGCTTTTTGTGTTGGCTTTAGTATTGGCTTTTGTATTGGCTTATTTGACAAGTTATTTGTGTCAATGTATTTAGTGGATTTTTTCTTGGTGTTGGAAAGTAGTTGAAAGAGAGGGAATATTTAAAGACTTAACCTCAGCTCACTAACCTAACCTAACCTTTCAACTCTCAGATGTTAATTAAATTCTGTGCATTGTCGAGTTGGAGCCCAAGACCTCAGGGGTAAAAAAAACAATTATTTTTGACGACTTATTTTGGTAACTTATTTTAATGGCTAACCTAACTTTACCTAACCTAACCTAACCTAACCTAACCTCAGCTCACTTTGGATATTACTAGTAAGTGTTCATATCCTCTGCTAGGTAGCATGCTAGTAGTACAGGTAGTGCTCATATTTACCGCTAGATAGCGGAAACATACTTTGCATGTTGCATGTGACACTTGTGAAGTTTAACCACATGCAAGACGTGCTTGTATAAGTTCTCTATTTAAACTCAATATACAATTAACCACTAAATGTTCAGAACTAACATGTATAGCCATGTTTAGGGTATATAGGAGACCCTTAGCAAGAAAGGCTGTCTAACCCACGAGTGTACAGCCTTGTCATACGCAGTAAGCCCCTGTTGGCAGAAAACAACAACAACAACAATTTGAGAAAGCCAACAGGGGCTTACTGCGTATGACAAGGCTGTACACTCGTGGGTTAGACAGCCTTTCTTGCTAAGGGTCTCCTATATACCCTAAACATGGCTATACATGTTAGTTCTGAACATTTAGTGGTTAATTGTATATTGAGTTTAAATAGAGAACTTATACAAGCACGTCTTGCATGTGGTTAAACTTCACAAGTGTCACATGCAACATGCAAAGTATGTTTCCGCTATCTAGCGGTAAATATGAGCACTACCTGTACTACTAGCATGCTACCTAGCAGAGGATATGAACACTTACTAGTAATATCCAAAGTGAGCTGAGGTTAGGTTAGGTTAGGTTAGGTTAGGTAAAGTTAGGTTAGCCATTAAAATAAGTTACCAAAATAAGTCGTCAAAAATAATTGTTTTTTTTACCCCTGAGGTCTTGGGCTCCAACTCGACAATGCACAGAATTTAATTAACATCTGAGAGTTGAAAGGTTAGGTTAGGTTAGTGAGCTGAGGTTAAGTCTTTAAATATTCCCTCTCTTTCAACTACTTTCCAACACCAAGAAAAAATCCACTAAATACATTGACACAAATAACTTGTCAAATAAGCCAATACAAAAGCCAATACTAAAGCCAACACAAAAAGCCAACACGAAAAGCCAATACAAAAAGCCAACACGAAAGGCCAATACAAAAAAAGCCAACACGAAAAGCCAACACGAAATGCCAACACGAAAAGCCAACACAAAAAGCCAACACGAAAAGCCAACACAAAAGCCAACACGAAATGCCAACACGAAAAGCCAACACAAAAAGCCAACACGAAAAGCCAACACGAAAAGCCAACATGAAAAGCCAACACAAAAAGCCAACACAAAAAGCCAACACATAAGCCAACACAAAAGCCAACATGAAAAGCCAACACAAAAAGCCAACACAAAAAGCCAACACATAAGCCAACACGAAAAGCCAACATGAAAAGCCAACACAAAAAGCCAACACAAAAAGCCAACACATAAGCCAACACAAAAGCCAACACGAAAAGCCAACACAAAAAGCCAACACAAAAAGCCAACACATAAGCCAACACAAAAGCCAACATGAAAAGCCAACACAAAAAGCCAACACAAAAAGCCAACACATAAGCCAACACGAAAAGCCAACATGAAAAGCCAACACAAAAAGCCAACACAAAAAGCCAACACATAAGCCAACACAAAAGCCAACACGAAAAGCCAACACAAAAAGCCAACACAAAAAGCCAACACATAAGCCAACACGAAAAGCCAACATGAAAAGCCAACACAAAAAGCCAACACAAAAAGCCAACACATAAGCCAACACAAAAGCCAACACGAAAAGCCAACACAAAAAGCCAACACATAAGCCAATATATAAGCTTATAGTAGGTCACTCCATCAGCAAAACAGTTGTAACCTTTGTAGTGTGAACATCGTACTGACAGGTCAGTTACTACTATGGAACTTATTACAACCAACAAAGGTAGGCTACGTGCACTCTATCAAGGCTACTCCTATAACTATAATCGCCAGAATGTGAATGGAATAATATTCTGGCGATGCTCAAAAGAGAGGTCAACAAAATGTCGAGGCAATCTGAAAAGTAAAAATGGAAAGGTTTTAAGTGTGAGTGTTCATCAATGTAGTGCTCGAAACGAACCACGCTTACTGTTTACAAACAATTATCAAAATGCTAAAAAGCAAGTTCAAGAAAACGATATTGCGGCTAAAGATAGTACAGTGTTTGTTCAAAAGGACTTATCATGTCCTCAAAACGTCATGTTAGGACAGTTGTCAACGTCCAAGAAACCTTCAACACTGTCAAAATCAACTCAGACTATAAATAAAGTGGTATTGCAAGAGGATCAAAAAGGACTATATAGTAACAGTGATGATGGTCATGATGATAATGGTGATCATGATGATGATAATGACGATGATGATAATGATCATGATAATGGTAATGCTTTGTTTACACCTAAAAATCCATTTGTTAAATTTGTATACTGGCACAATCCCAATAAGCTCGTCCAGCGGCTACAGTTGTTGCATGCCTCACGTCAATCTGGCCATACTGGTCACGATTGGGAAATCAAAGAAATTGAACAAGAGCTTCGTCGTGCTGAAATTATTGTGTAATGGGTCTACCACTTTGCGACCACTTTCACCCCAACTCTTGTTTCTAATATTTGCTTATTTGCTTTCACTTTTACCTGAACTCTTTGGATCCATATTTGCTCTCACATTAAACTAGTATTCTTATTACCAAGTTGACTTTACTAGAGCTTAGTCTATGCTCGACAGTTGATATGGAAGTATCAGTGACTAGGTATGGTAAGCCTTACGCATACTATAAAGGATATTCATATATTGTGAAACGAACCAATAAAAATGGAACTGTTATTTGGCGTTGTTCAAAGCAACGTTCCAAACATTGTCGTGGTGACCTAAAAAGTAAAAATAGTGAGGTTTTAAGTGTCAGTGATCATCAATGTAGTGTACCGCATGAAACACAGTTGCCGTCGACAAAAAATCAAGAAAACCATATTGCTACTCAAAATAGTGCATTGTTTAATGATCAACGTTTAACCCCTGTTCTCAAAGTTATTTTTAATCCATCTTCCACGTCGCAAGAGCCATCAACATCACAAACTATGCAAAAGGTAGTGTTGTTGTTGTCGTTTTAAAGAGTGGAACAACTAGGTCATCTGCTGTTGATCTGCAAGGGGATCAAAGTGACTAAATAGTAATAACCATAAGGTTTTTATGTCAATACAACCATTGTGGCTTCCCCACTTTTCGAAAACAACATTAAAGGGACATTGCTATAAAATGATCTACAACAAGCCTTGTGTTTAAAACTATAACAGACTATTGTAATGTGAGAAAGGCTTGTATTCAGTATGCATTTATTGTCATAATCATGTATACTCTGCAATGTTAAATATACTAACTTTGTATAAAATAAAACAGCATTGTAACATCATTTTGCATTTATTTACAAACTTTATATACATTTTTTTTGGTTTCATCATAATATTTTTAAAGACAACACTAAACACTAAAACATTACTATTCTATGCACATATTTTCTTTCTTTTTCAGTATATTGTCATTACTTATAATTTCCATTATTATTTCACATTATTTATTTATTTAATTAAAACGAACCATGCACCTATTGTTTTTAAAACCTTCATAAATTAAGTGTACAGGTTGCACAGCATTATTGACTTCATCAAAAACACTCTCCGACATGTCATTAAACCGTATAGGCAGAAATGTCTCAAAGTTTTCACATACACAAAGTACACGATCACCATATGCTGTTTTCAATTTCCGAATCTTGATAATGCGGAATGGAATATGCATTGGCAATTCGCTGAGCTTCTTTGTCTCTAAGCCACATGATTGTCCCACAGCATTCAAAACATTCATTGTAGTAGTCTATAAACAAAACAAAAGCATATCTATTACACTCTAAAACAGCTTTAATAATATTGTGCAATTAGGGATTTTGCACTATCCATGGCGAATAAATTATACTAGTTATGCAAGAAATGCCCTAACTGTTGCAGATACTACTTTTCTGCATATAGCACAAGTGTTAAGTTCTAATGCACACTTGACACAGGCTATCATGTGTCCACAGGGTAAAAATACAACACCTAGTTCATCTTGATAACAAATTTTACATAATTGTTGGTCACACTTTTGTATCTGTTCGTGAGACAAGTCTTTTCTTTCAGCCTTATGTATTTGCTCCACGTGCTCTAACTCTAAAGGCACTTTTATGTCTTGTGCTGCAATCACTTTTTCTTTACGAATAGTGTTCACAAATTCCTGACCTTTAAGCAACACCATGTATTTACAGTTTGGTAACCAACGAGCGTGTTGCACAAAAGGGTCATCAGTCATTTGCCAATCCTTTAAAGCAAATCCACAATAAAAACATATTGTTTTATCCCCTTCACCAGTATAAAAAAATCCAGCTTCACTTAGCTGTTTGGTAAGGTGTTTTAATATTAATGGCCAAACATTTTTATAAGATTCGAAACGTTTTTCAACAGAGCTGTACTCTGGGTGTGCTAGTGCTTTAGTCTTGCAAACTCCCAATTTTTCAAAAGCACACGCCAATTCAACACTGTCTATGGCATATGGACCACATATATCGACACTACCGTTGGCTGGTAATACATCATTATTATTATTTATTTGTGATTCAGCAACGTAAGTAGCGGCCATAGGCCTTGTGGTTCGGTAAAATGAATGCACGGGTAGGTTACCCACTTGCTTTCCAAGCATGTAAGGACAGTGAGGAGACCATCGCAAATGGTCTCTAAAGGGATCATCCCCTTCTTCCCAGTGTGAAAGTTCAATACGACAAAACACACAGCGCACCACATCTCCTCGGTTCAAGTAAAAAAAACCGGCTTTTGCAAGTTCATGCGTCGACAAAAAGCCTACAGGCCAGGATTCAAATGTTAACCATCGATCATGTTCTGATTTTAAATTTAACCCACGTGGTAAACCAACTTGCTCACTTGTTGTATTTGGTACTAACGCCATGTGTTATAATAAAACGTTTTCTTATTGTAAGTTATTAACATTGCACAGAGTACTTTAAAGCATAATGCATGCTTGTTCACTGTCTGTTCATTACGTTAATGGCACATGACGACACCTAAAAGCAAACAAAATAACCCATCACTCAATCAATCAATCAATCAATCAATCAATACTTGTAAATAAAACGTTAACGTTAATTGGCATTAATATATCAAAACACCATTAAAAATAAACTGTATGTTGGCACAAACAGTAACCCATGTACTTATTTTCTTTTTTATAAAGCTACAGTCATTTACATTCCCCCACCCTCCCTTTAACCAATATATAAACAAAAATGAATGTCATGTCATTTTGTTCACATTATCATGTTCAAACCTGTGGATATTCGTTGAGTCCATAGGGAACCACCCATAAATTAAATTTATTATTTTATTTTTAGAAAATCCAACATGGCCTTGTACTTTTCCCAGTCAACAACAACAACATAGCCATTAATCAAGAAAGCAACCATTGTCCCAGTCATGTACAGGTAATGAATTTTTTTTTGTCTACGAGTTTTCAGTAGTGGTAAAATGGAATAGCATTTTTAAGTTGGACTTACCTGAGTTTTAAACAGTTCACTCTTTGGCAGTGGTTTCGCTTTAGTGCGTTTCTGGTTTTTTTCAGCGACTGCTACGGCGGTAAGGCTATTCTTTCCAAGTTTCTAAAAATAAATAAAATAAACCGCTATAAATACCTAAATTCAGGTTAATACATACATTTCATAAAATAAAACATAAAACAAAAAAAATGAAACAAGTTAGTTTAAAAAAAATCATCTCACCTTTACTTGCAGTGACTTGTTACTCTTCCCTTCTAGTGGGCTCAAAAGTGCAATAGTTTCTTCTCCCTCTGACATGTAAGGTATGCCGGTTATCTGCAAACAAATAAATAAATAAAATCATTAATTACCTAATCAATAAATAATTGCATGTATTTATATATAAATCAATAAATGTATAAATGAATAAATATATACCTACCTCACAACAAGAATAAGTATTTTCCACCAACACCAAAACTGTTAAACAAGGCCAAGTGTTTCACACAACGCTGTAGCGTGTTCAAAAGTAGTCACATAAGTGCGAGTGGAAATGTCAGCGACGTGTCTTTATATATCACATTGCATGTATAATCTTTTTTTTTCCCACGCTTTGAACATTCTCTTATCGTGCACGTGGGCAGCTAACGTCTCAGGCGAACACCTGTGCCGGATCAAATTTCACATGAACTTGCATTTTGTCACGTACGAAGCAAAACAGGATGTAACTTGTTAACAGTTATCGCGCATGTGGACAGATAACGTCCCAGGTGAACACCTGCGGTAGATCAAATTTCACGTCAACTTGCATTTTGTCACGTACGAAGCAAAACAGGATGTCACTGGTTTAGCCTACATGTGGTTTCACAAATGTGTGTGTGCATGCCTTTCACACTCCCCTGCAACCACGATGGTCAGATTATTTCACCTTCAAGCGTCACCTGTTGTCAAGTCAGATCGGAGCCTTCCAATAATCTCAAATGGCATTCACCTCCTGTAAGTTTGTTTTCTCTACTCGCTTCGACCAACATAGAACCTAGTTCTCATCACCGTTTACACGTTAAAGGTAAAATATCAGAAAACGCACGCTCGCTCTGTCATACACCGACTCGTCGAAATATCAATTAATCTATTGAACACAGCCACCGTGGTCAGCGACAAGTTCGTTGAAACACACACACCCAGCCGTATCGTCTCTCTCAACCACCACGCTTCATGAACATTATAAACAGGTAAAGAAAAAGAAAACGTTTTTTCAACATGTATGGCGTTAGACCCATGTGAATTATTTTTTGAAAAAAAATATCTACCACATTTGAAATGGAGTGTTAGCCCGAGTCCTAGGACACCTCGTACACGTCTCTAGCGTTATTGGTTCGTGAGATATCGGCAAAAATCACAAAAAACACGTGTTTACCCCAAAATCGCGTTTCCAAAATTTTTTAAAATTACAACGAGTAGTTCATAGCAAAAAGGACGTCACTCCGAGTCCTTGGACCCATCGTACATGCCTCTAGCGTTATTGCTTCGTGAGATATCGGCAAAATCACAAAAAACATGTGTTTACCCCAAAACCGAGTTTCCAATTTTATTAAAAATTATAACGAGTGGTCCATAAGAGAGAGGACGTCACCCCGAGTCCTTGGACCTGTCGAACACGCCTCTAGCATGATTGGTTCGCGAGATATAGCAAAAAGTCTAAAATCACGTTTTTACCCCAAAAAGACTGTGTTTCCAGATTTTCACATTTTCGACACCGACATTCCCGTAAAGAGCACGACGAGACGAAAAAAACGAATCCAAGCACGCCCTCCTAGCATGGCTCTTTCCATTCCAAGGTCGCAGGGGCTCACCACTTGCTTTTATAAGCAGCTCCCCCACTACCCCACTACTGCAGGTTTTCATTCTAGAGACTTGAAATTTATTTTGGGGGTAGAGGGGGTAGGGACCATTGATTTACGTTAAACAATTTTTTTTGTAGAGTTCCTAGTTTCCAAAATATAGGATTTTCAAAATTCGAGTGTTTTCAAAAAAATATAAAAAATAAAAATTTTTTATTACAAAAAATAAAGGTCATAAAGACTGTTCGTTTGAGCCATGGCACAACGTTCTATCCTGTTTGGTTTTCAAACTATCGCCTATTTTCGAAAACAAAAATTTTCAAAAAAATTTTGAAAAATATAATGAGTGGTCCATAGCAAAGAGGACGTCAGCCCGAGTCCAACAATACCTCATTTGTCAAAATCGGACCATGCGTTCAAGAGATATTTAACATGGCTGAGGCTTAGTAGTAGAGCAAGGGGGGTTTTGAAGTGGGGCAGAAGCGCCACTACTCCACTACTATCATGGTTTCGTGATGGGTTTTTGATTGACATTTACTCTAAAAGATTATTTGATTCCGAACTCAAGGATGTATGTTTAAACCTTGGTGTTTTTCGAAATTGTATTTTTGCTAAGCCATTTAGGAATTTGATCCTTGAAAAATACTGATATAAAATATTTCTCTCGTTAATCAACTGTAATATTAATGTTATTTCTGAAGTAAAATTGATTGTGAAATAGAGCTCGTGGACTATTGGAACCACGTGATATATTGTTAAGCTGGAAAAGATTTTTTGGATCACTGTGAGTGATTATGATTGAGAAACTTATAAAATGAACTCGATAAAAATACTGTGTGACAGACAAGTGGTGGTTGATGTGTAACTAAAGTTTGTGAAATGTTTCGTCATGTTGTTTTATCCTTTAAAAAGGATTGGTTGGAGTTTTATGGTGGTTCTTGTCGTAATTAATTTTCGTCTTGTTAGAATACGTCATCGAGTGACGTCTGTGACATTTTGTTTTCAAATCAATTGGAGATAGTATCTCTAGGATATTTACTGTGATTTAACATTAGGTCTACTTCAAATTTCATATCTATGAAATTTAATTAGACCTGTGGCGATTTTCGAGAGATCTTTTTAAGTACAGCCATTTCTCGGTAATCTTTTTCAAATTTAGCATTTTCGTTTGACTCGGTGCGGACATATTTATACTTAACTGACCTCCTTCTCTTGGCTCAACTGCGTCCTCAGTGGTGATTCCTTTTTGTACAATTTAACCAAATAAGATGGTGTAGTGATGGTGATTGTTGTCATTGGACCTTGTTTCATTCATAAACATTATATATATATATATATATATATATATATATATATATATATATACGTGTACATTATTGAATTATATTCAGGTGAGGGATACTTTCAGTAACATTTTTACTGAATAAATATTTTATTTTACAGCAGTTCAATCCGAGAGTCATAATTCATAATAACTACATAAATTGTGCCGGGAAAGTCAATGTGCTTCCTTTTCTTTTCGTAAATTTTCTCACTACTCTCTGAGATTAGTTGTATCTCGTTTGCGTCTCGTGTCACGTTTTGACCTGAGCTAGTTTTCCTTGTTTGAATTTTGTTTGTCTTTGCACAATTTAGGTTTGTTGTTATGCTCCGTTGTACTTCCTTCTCCTGTTGGTGGGATCTGGGGGGGGGTGTTTTCAGCCGGGCAGTATCAGATCCTACGATCCAGTGTTCCTCGAGGGATTCAACAGGTCATGGTAAGTTATAAAAGGGTACAGTACCATCCTGGTATTTGCCCGAAGACGAAGTGTGTTACCACGGAAGACCACTTCGAGGATGGCTGAGGTGGGAATCCAACCCCCTCTACTCATTTGGAACACCCGAGGCTTAGTAGACCCCGTTCCAATCCTCATACCACTTTTCAAATTTCGTGGCAGAGCCGGGTATCGAACACAGGACCTCCGGGGCGGCAGCTAACCATGCTGACCGCTACGGCACGGAGGCGACACTTCAACATTTTCCGTCGTGAATAATTGTATTCCAATATATATCGTGGGAACGTCATAAATAATGTTCCCTTCCTTTATACTTCTTATAAATAACTATCAAATTGAAGCGCGATGCACTTGTAATCGCCATTACTGTCATGAAGCAGGGTGTTTGTTCGCATGCGTGAGGGGCAAGAATTCTGCAATTTTCTATATTAATTTAAAAATATACGAATTCCTTAGTTTACGGGAATGCTAAGAGTAAAATATGTTTTGACAATGGAATAGCAATACCAATACGGAAATAAAAAATATGTGGGAGTTGGGACTCGAACAGCTTCCATTGCGCGATGCATAAATTTAGAGTTTTGCCGCTACGACCTGAGCTACCGAATCTCTGGTAATGCCCGCAATATTAAGATAGTTTAACAATATAGGCCCTACACACTCAACTGTCAGTTTATGTATTTCAACATTTTCTGTCGTGTATAATTGTATTCCAGTATATATCGTGGGAACGTCATAAATAATGTTCCCTTCCTTTATACTTCTTATAAATAACTATCAAATTGAAACGCGATGCACTTGAACCGGCATGACTGTCATGAGGCAAGGTGATTGTGCGCATGCGCTAGGGCCATTAAATTTGCATTTTTGTTTATAAATTTAAAAATATATTATAACATATTTGTTTATTTTAAAGGCACTCTGAAAATATACAGATCAAGGGCTTTCGTCAGAGTACATTGCGAAGTCAATCGGTTCAGCCGTTCTGTCAATCTCGCGGTAATAAAATCAGCTTACTGTTTTAAATAAATAGATAGAAGTGGATCCAAAATAAAAGGATAATTGTTATAAATAATTAACCCTGTAAAAATAATACTCGAATGAGAGAGTAATTAGTGTGTTTTATCAAGTTAAAAGTGTATAAATGTTAACACAGAGCCAGATGGAGCTTGAAATTGCGATTTAAGAAAAGTGCTATAAGTATGTTAAACTTATGTTGATTTTTGTCAGGTTCGTTTGGAACCTTATTTATTAATTTTTGTGGTTCAGTTTTATAATTCCTTGTCCATTTAAGGACAAGTGTGAACAATTTCACTGTAAATTGATGCGTTGTAGCGCCTAATTTTTGATTTATATTAAATAAATTTTATATTTTGAGTTTGATATTCATTTGAGTGTTATCATTGTGCTTTGATCCAAGATACGTGAATCATACTGTGAGAGAATGCACCTTGCCCCAAAAACCGAGAGCTAGCGGACTATGATTTGCGTATTGTTTTGTTCAAAAGGGCACAATAGTAAATAACTAAAAATGCCAAAAATATGTTTTTCATTTTCTTCTTTCTTACATTAACATTAGTGTTTGTGATGTACCCCACTAAATGTATTAGTTGATAATTATCATACTGTGCCCTTCTGACAAAGAAATGTGCCAATTCCAGTCAGCCAGCTCTAATTCGGATATCGGGGTAATGGTATGTTCTCCCACTCTGTGATTAACACACTCTGGATCAAGCATAGGATACACTCAAAAATAAAAATAAAAATCCTACTACAAAACTATTTAATAATTCAAATTCTGGCGCTACAAATAACATGAAAATGAAAATCCACTGCCTGCTTCCAGTCTCCGACCGGGTCAGGAATGGAATGAATGAAGCCCCTATCTAGCGGCGAGGATATGAACTGTGCCGGCTGCCGAGGCCTGACGCACTCCTCTGGGGCAATGATTAAATGAATGACAGATGAAATGAAATGATAGTGGAGAGTGTTGCTGGAATGAAAGTGTGACAGGGAAAACCGGAGTACCCGGAGAAAAACCTGTCTGCCTCCGTTTTGTCCAGCACAGATCTCACATGGAGTGACCGGGATTTGAACCACGGACCCAGCGGTGAGAGGCCAGCGTGCTGCCGCCTAAGCCACGGAGGCTTCACAAATAACATAAAAACTGAAAATAAATCTTCACACTTGTCCTCAACTGAAGAAGGAATCATCAAACACTATCATACAAAAACACTAATTTATGGTTCCAAATGAACCAGACAAAAATATCATCCTAGTTTCACTTCCATATTGTTTTAGATCCCTTAGTTGGGGGTAGTTAGGGATAAAACACTTGTGTTACTGTGCTGATTTGGAAAATAGTTCCTAGGTGAGAGTAGCTTCCCATAGTTGGGAGAGCTTACTAGTGTAGTGTGTTGTTTAGTGTTTAAACGCTAGGGGGTGTTCCTGCAAAGATGCAAGTGTTGATTAGGGGATGGACCTCTAAATGCAGGCTGCTATACCGGTCTGCCAGCTGGACGGGATGGGTAATACAATAGGCGTGCTTACGTCAGCGACTCGACGTTATGTAGTCGGGTCGCGTGCGGGAAGCACAATGGAGTCTGACCAAGCAATTACTGGCTACTATGGTCACGGTCAATCGTGATGAGAGTCAGGAAGGGTATGAGGATGTAAAGAGGAGTGTAATTATCAATACAAGTGTAGTTTACTGACCATGTGTTTATTGGTCAGTGAGTGTGAGTTTGTAAGTCCCTCTTGGGGGAATGTAGGCAATTATACAAGTAGAGTGTACAAGATTATGAGTGGGTGTTCACAAAGTAAAGGATTCTGAGCACTTTGCTGAGTCTCACCTGATGATGCAGCTGGAGCAGACGACGGCTAGGGCCTTCGGCGACGCACACTGTATAACAGATAATGGCTCCAAAAGGACTCCATTCTTATAGTTCTCGGCGCTGCGTGGTCAGCATTCCGTCGACGTAGCTGCCCCAGTTAGTTGTTGAGTAGATGTTTATGTATGTGTCGCAAGTAGTTGGCTAACCTCCCAAGCTGGGTGGCCGCCTCTTGCTGTGTAAAGGTAATGTTCTGGTCTTATGATGTTGCCAGTTGGGGTGGTTTTAGTAGAAGATGGGGGGTGGCTTTCAGGGGGTACAGCCCCCCGGGCCTGTACAAGTCCTCTTCTTCGATTAGTTCGCGTCCCTGCGAAGGGGAACGGGACGTAGAGTGGGGTGTCGATGTGATGGGTCGTTTTTGATTTCTTCTTGTACCTCTTCTTCTTTTCTTCAGTGTTGGTGTAGGTGTGTCGATGTCGTGGTGATGTGAGTCCAGCTTGTGCTCAGAAGGGAAGGTTTTGGGTGTGGAACATATTTTAGTTTCGTACATGTGTAAATATCAATAGCAAACATAATTCTTGAATCTTAAAGCGTGAGTTTTTAAAACATATTAAAATCATAAAGTTACACCATTATTTTAGATACATGGTTGTAAGAGTAGGTACTAAATGTAACATGGGTCAGATATAACAATGTAACATGAAAGAATGATCGTAATAATGATTGCGTAAGTGCACAACGGGGGGGAAAACATCGTTAGGGCTAGGCATGCCCTTTCGCTGTCGCTGCAGCGGATGAAAAAGTGCCCTCGTGTGAGGTGTACAATGTACCATTTAAAATATAGAGATAGAGTGGAGGGAAAGAAAAACAAATGTCTTAAGGTGTAATTAGTTGGTTTATATAACATGTTTTTATTATGTGAGGGTGAAGTAAGACATTTTTACAAAATGTAAGTTAAAAGAATGGAAAGGAAAGTCAGTGTATACATGTGTGTGAAATAAATAAAAAAATACATATGTTTACAATGTGTGACAACCTTGGTATACTGGCGACCTTGTATTAAAATATAAGTAATTATAAATATTTTGGATAACATGTGTGTAATGGTATTAATAATTTGGACATCCTTAGTGTAATGTTGCCTGTCGGCGTTGATCGGTGGACCAGTACGGTTTACCAATTTTTGTGTGGGGTGCCTCTTATCTACATCACTTACTAGGTACTGTACTCCTATAGTCTAACTTAATTATCTTACCATTAGACGGCCGTATTTACTACCCTTGCGTGCACGCTACTCTCTACACTCATGTGCCCTCTCATGGCCATGTACTATCCGGCCGTTTCCCGGTGCGGTTTAGTGGTCACGCTGCTAGTCCACTTTCCACCTGCTGTGTGTTTTAATGGTTCCCCTGCCGTGAGTAGGAGTTCCATCTTGATGATGAGGTACGGCACTTACAAAGGCCGTGCCGTCTCTGATCATCGCATATTGCTCTATATTTTGAGCGGTGTGTACTCAGGTCAACAGCCCTCAGCACCTCACGGCTGCTGGCGTCATCACCTTTAGAGATGTGACTGAAAAATGAAGATTAGTGTGTTGGTGTTTCAGGGATAGGTAGTGTAATGTGGTGTTGGAAATATATTTACAATAGACATGTTCATTCTCCTTGTTATCTGTAAAAAAAATTCATTGTTAATTCCTCTTTTGCGGTGGAGACATATGTATGATGGCGCCTCCTGGTTTGCCTGAAATACATTTTAATGTTATGGTTACATATATTCAGTTCATTGTTATGTTAATCTTACTTATCTTAATGTTTTGTTATCTTAATCTTGCTTATCTTAATGTATTGTTATCTTAATCTTACTTACCTTAATGTATTGCTATCTTAATCTTGCTTATCTTGATGTATTGTTATCTTAATCTTACTTGTCTTAATGTATTGTTATCTTAATCTTGCTTAGCTTAATGTATTGTTATCTTAATCTTACTTGTCTTAATGTATAGTCGGGCTTACCCTGGCAATGGTTTTTTAGTCGCCAGGCGCCGAAATGTTTTGCCTTAATCTTAACGTGCTTAGTCTAAATTATGATAGATAAAATAAAAAAAATGTATTTACAGGTCGAATGGTTTTACCTTAATCTAGTGCCGAAATGTGCTGTGCTATTATTTAGCAACAGCGCTTGTTAAATTTGCTTAATTCTAAGTTGCGTTCCAAATGCAACTGCCTTACATGCTAAAATTTCGACCGGAGCGATCGCCCGGGGCAGTTTTACCGCCCCAGATCACCACCCGCGTGTATTCTAGAAACACCGGTTGTCTCTAAAACCACCGGATTCCGCTCCCTTAATACTAGTTGTCGACATTTATATTAGTGATTAATAACTAATAATTACTAAATTTCCGGGCGCCTGCGTTTGCTATCCAGCAAACGCTTCGCCCGGCCATCCTGTGTTATTTATTGATGTATTCATCATTGCTGGGTTTGCCCACTGTAACCCTTGTGAGAGCTCGCTGCGTTCCTCATTTAATATCTCTGGCCGCTCGCTGCGTTACCATTTAGGCTCTGGTGACTCGCTGTCAGCCATTTAAGTGGGCATGGGACATGGTTCGGGAAAAATCGTCCGATAGAATAATGTCGTCCGGGAATTTTAGCGTCCGGGAATCCTCTTCGCCTATATTGGCATTAATAATAACATCCGGGAATTTTAGCGTCCGGGAATCCTCTTCGCCTATATGGGCATTGCTGGGTTTGCCCACTCGAACCCCTCTTGGCAGCTGGCTGCATGCCTATTTAATATCTCTGACCGCTCGCTGTCAGCCATTTATGCTCTGGTGACTCGCTGTCAGCCATTTATGTGGGCACGGATTCGAATGATCGCATTCATTCCATATATATTAGTCATTATTTGTTTATTCATTATTCATTTGTTGGGTTGTCTTCACCTCGTCACGCGGGGCAAGGACTTGTCGGATCTAGGATTGATCCCGCTGAATCCTGAGATCCTGCTTCACTTCTGCGATTAGAAGACTAACTTCCCGCCATAGAAGCTCTACTTCCTTACGTACTAAACTAGGAGTCTAGTCCTAATTTGGTCGTCCCTAGGGCCATCTCCTGAGTCCAGTGTGGAGCTGGCTAATTCTCCCACCAGCCGTATAAATTCTCCCCTGCAGGTCTGGCTTCGATGCCCGTAGCACATAGTGGGTGTAACGTTTCTTTGTCCCGGGGACAGGCTAGGTTCTCCCGGGATTCCGAAGTTTGCCCGTGCTAGGTCATCGGCGCTTCGACCTTACGTAATTCCGTCTGTTATTTAGTCTGGGTCAGGATCTGTTGGCGTATCGCACCGTCCCTGCCTTTCTGTTTACGCTGTCATCACCATTCAGCGTGACATCAGATTCCTTTTTTATTAAAAGAAATAGTGTGATTTGTAAGTAATTTACTGTGTAGTTATGTAAATTTTTAAGTGTTCTGGGGTTGTAGAATCTTCGAAATGCATGGACTACTTTAGGCCTTCTGTCGCCACGTCGGACTTCCAGCGGTAATGCCTTGGTAATTTTCTTGGAGGCGTTAATAGGTTTTTATGGCGTCGGGTCCCTTGTTATTAGGATCCGGGGGCGTTATCTGCTGGGTGGGCGTGAAGCGTGGTAGGAGAGGGTTGTGCATCTTTGGGCTCCATGTTAATGGTGGCCGGGAGCCGGTGATGCTGCTAGGATGTTCTTACAGTGAGTGGACGGGGTAGGTACTTCCCAGGTTTGCAAAAATTTTAAAAATTCCATGCAGGTGTAATAATAATAATAACCCTGGTGTGTGGGTAGGATATTCCATGCATGTGGCTGGATATGAGGCGTATCCGCTCTCATATGTGGATAGGTATAGGCTGAGGTGTAATAATCCTATGTCCCTTGCATGCGGGATTATTTAGTAAAAAAGAGTTGTTAGTTTAAATGCGGCCTCATCTCTTTACATAGAGATGTGCATTACGCTTAATGTCGTTTTCCGACTCACCCTTAATACTAGGGTGTAAGCATTGTGAACCAGGGCGTAGTGGACCTTCTCTTTAGACGCATGAAGTCTATCAACCCCGATGTATATTTTGGCATGTAGTTTAGCTGTTTTATGTGTTTATGTGTTTGTGTTGGATAGTGTTGTGAGTGACAAGGTTATGGAAGGAGAAGGGTGGTATAATGGTAGCCCGTACGTGGTGTCCTGGCCATCCTGCTGGCACTATCCATCTCTGCTCCTGGCATCCTCACTTGGTCACTATCTGCTTTCTATCCGCTCCTTGGGATGGTGAAGTGCGGTGACGCTGTGACGTCATGGCCTAATCTAGTCTCTCATTTATAATGTTAAGGTAGCAAGTGATCGTGAGTGTAACTGGTCATGTCCCGATCGCCTATGATGGTTTTTTAAAGATTGAAGAAAAAAAACAAGGAGAGAAGTAGTTATTGGGGGGGAGGGGTTGTTCCTTCAGGGAATCTGTCTGTATTCGCCCCTGATTAGTGGTCGCGTGTGGGCAGGAGGCGCCCGTGGCTGTGGTTACTGTGGCTTGCGTGACTGAGGTTGCGTTCCGCTGCAGCGCGCTGGCGCGTGCCGTTATCGGATACGTTTTATCGTGTGGCTAATTGTCAGGCGGCGCGTGTAACTTGTTATCGCTCATGTAAACATGCTCTTGTGTTCCTTATGTTAATATGGCCTACAGTATTTGTGCATTACCTAGTGCCAAGCATATCGTAATAACGCGAAATCCTGTGTCAATATCCGTGTGTCTGTATGTTGTTACTGTTGATGGTTTATGCCAGTGTCATCATTTTGGCGTGTCACCGGCACGTCTGGGTGCTCTAGGAATGTCTACCGGCAACAATGTTGAAATGCGCTGAGTCCGCAACTCAATGTTTTGTTGTGTTTTTGTTTTCATGTTCCTGTGTACGGGAAGTCACTGATGTTACGTATGGCGGCTGCCGAAACGTGACTTTTGCCAATGTTCGTGTGTTGACATTGTTGTGCATTCTGGCAGGGCCAGTGTGCTAATCTGTCCTGTTTTTGCTTATCGATGTTGTGTATACATTTATTCCGCAAGACCTTTGCCTTTTGTAATTTTTATAACTTGTGTTTAGGAAGTCTATTTCCTAATGTTCGGGGTAATCGAAATTTTGGCATGATTTCAGGCCATAAAAATGTGGTATTACCTGTTCTGTGTCTGTGGGAGTTGCGTCCCCCGTATCTAGGTTTCGGGCGCTGTTGTTCAAAGAAAAGTATCTTGTGATCTCCGTAGAAGTCTGGTGCTTTTCGGTACGGCCCCTATTGGTAGTCCCGGGGTCGCTAATACCTTGGGTAGGCTGTTGTAGCGAGTACATTGGAACGAATCTATGCTCCTGTATGTATGGTAAAGAACGTCCCAGTAATTAAAATCGTGTGGCTCAACCGCTTATGTACTTGTATACGGTCCTATTTCCGTCTGAGTGGGAGTGAATTTTCTCCTGTAAATGGGTCTATTCGGTGTCTAGTCGTGCTGGCTGAGTTTTCTGACCTGTCATGATGAAAAAAAACCGTGTTTTGTATGTAAGTGATCTTTCGTTGGTCGACACTAATTGTTTTCCACGGTGTCCGCCATTATTGGGCATTCGGACCCGGGATCCCGTGTAATACTCCGTGTTTTATGTCTGCGTTGTCTGTTGGGATTTGAGCGTCCCTAGTGTGGCCCCTGATTGTGTTTTCACGCCAAAAATATCATTGGGTAGCTTGTTTTTGGCACGACTGCATTGTGTTATCGTGCGCTCCCACCTGCCTTGGTTTAAGGTCCCGGTGTTAGAATTTTTGTACTGTATGTACCATGGCGCGCGTATCGTGTGTTTGACACACGCGTATGAAAATATGCTTTAGCGTGAATGTGTTGTGCCAATTGCGACGACCCTCGTACTCTAATTTTGGAAGTTATTGAGTTTTAAAACTGGCGTAAATGACTGTGTGTGTTACAGCCAGGACTGAAATACTCTTAGGTTGTCCGTAGCTAGTGGAGGTCGCCTACTCACGAGTGTGATATCGCTGACTGCGATAGTGTCTAATTTCATTGACGTGTGCATTACCTGTTACTTGTCTGGCGCTGTGGATATGTCAAGCACGTGTGTGTGAGCTTGGTTGCTCGCTCTCCTGTTGTGAGCATGGACTTCCGTCATGGAAAAGAACCTTCCGTTATTTATATATATTGTGTTCCCCAAATTTTGTGTTGTTTGTATTCGTGGGGGAATATATTCTTGTTAGTGGTAACTAGATGTCGTTATGTATGTGTGTCACCGGGCCGCTAGTTGCGTGTTTGGTGACTAGGTGTCGGAGGTGATATTATTATTTTGTGCATATGAATGTCTGTCAGTGTGACTGTCCCTTATTGCCCTATCCTTCAACTGGATAGTTACCCGACCTTGTATTCCTGGAATGCAGAAGGTCGCGGGTCCGAGACCATCTTTGTCCAGGGTAATTATTCCTGGTGCCTTTTAGGCCTGTGTCTCCGGGACAGTTTTGCTAAGTATAACTGACTGTTTTGTATGGTATTTCGTTTAGTGTGTGACCTCCAAAAATAAATAGTGGTGTTTTCCCCTTGAGCTGTGAGTGTTACCCCATGGCGTTTATGTTTAGTTTGAGCGCTGTTACGAGGGACAAGAAAAATTCATGGTGTAGGCAGTGTAATAAATAGCGTACGCCTATGGATCAAATATATACAGTTCAACTTGGATAATTCGCACTTCACGGGATTAGTGAAAGAAAAATTGATTTATGCAAAAATTCGCATTAAGAAAGTTCCTTGGAAAGAGTAGAGAAGCTATATTGTGTCACGTTTATATAATGATTTACGTTCACCAAAGCAGATTAACAAACGACGGTACTTTATAAGGATTGTATCGTAAATAATCTCAAAAGTCTTAAATGAAAAATAAAACCTGAATGTACTATTCACCTATTTGACGCCGTTAGTAAGGCAGTAATCTAGTTATGTCGCAGAGAAATCTACTATGTTTCAAAGATAGTTTGAGATTCTTGACTGTTTCTTATGATTAAGGCTCTCAGCCATCACAAGGGATTCTAGCAAATTGTAGGAACGGAACATAGAACAACTTAGTCATTTCTACTTAGAAAGACCCGCCTAAGCTCTATGCTGTGGTTTGTTGCTTAGGCTGTATTTGGAATAGTTCTTTCCGGCCCTGAACCGCGTGGCCCAACTGATTTGCTTCCGCTTGGCTTTGCACATTAAAAATTTTAATTGTCCAAAATATATCCTGAATTAACCCCGATTATAAACCATTGATGGCCTAAAAAATGCTAGGGCCAAGAAAAAACTAGGAAAAATTTTGAATTATACAATTTTGACTTAGCCATGTTCCACTGTATATTCATGAAAAATGTGCAGTTTTGTCCATGAGTCTCTGCGTGTCTACCGTTTACAGGGGTGGAACCTGCCCTTTGTGTGTGAATTGTAGTGTTTCCTTCATGTAAAAGAACCTACTTGTGTGTATGTTTGTGATGTAAGTGATATTAGTGTATGTTATATTCCTGGTGAAAGTTGTTATCCACGTCCGAGCGTCATTGCTCGGAAAGGTGAATACTTTCGCCCTGTCATTAAGGCGTAGGCCCCTGATACCCATTGAGGTGCTTCTTTACTATTTTCTGAAGGAGTTTGTAGCAAAGTAAGTCTGGGCCTACTTTCACCGTATTGCCTGGATATTGTTCTGAATGTGTCTGTGTCTGAGGGGCTGATTGCGCTCCGCGCTACCCTAGCAGTATTTATAGGGGTGTGCATATTCCTGACTGCCCGGCCTCGTGGGGTAGGTAATAAGACCTTTCTTATACCCCGTGTACTGTGTGTTTGTGGCTGGTCAGTGTGCACAGGCGTGCGTTTTGCACCCTGATGGGCTGAAGGCAACACCCTCTTATGCATTTGCACCTGGGGTACACATGCTGGTGCCCGCTTCCATTCCGGCAAACTTGCCCTTTGAACTAGCGGTAAAGGCCGTGTAATTGCCTGTGATTGCCCTGGCGATGTATTGGAGTGTAGTCTAACCGATTTCTGGCCTATGGCCACGGTAGACTCCTGCCCTTGTGTTTGCCTATGTGTGTAGGCTTGTGTGGGCTTAATGTGCTGTGGGGCGGGCTCTACGTCCTCAGCCCATGGCATATTTACCTCCCGTTTTCTTCCTGTGTTATTATGTGTGCCCGCGAGCCCTGGCTCCAACTCCCTCTCGTTCGTCCGTTCCGAGGGGGTTGGCTTAAGTTCTGCCCTTCGGTTTGGCAAAATTGCCTTCCGAACCGGCGCTGAGGGACGTGTGTTGATGTGACCTTGGCCCTGTAGTGTTTTGGAGCCTAACCTGGCCGTCTTCTGGACTGTGGCCACGGTGAACTCCCTCCCCTGTGTTTTGCAAGTGTCTGAGAGGGACATCCTCGCAAATTGCTGCGTTAGCGTATCTACGCTTATGTCCTCTCTAGGCTGGGCTTGTGGCCCTGCCATGAATTCAAAAATGGCCCTGTTAGCCTGGCGCTCGCGGTAGTCATCCCAAATTTGGGCGTACCGCCTATTGAGGCATATGGCCTATTTGCAAATCACTGTGTTGGCGTGTTTGCGCCCTATATAGCTCTGTGGCCGCCAACTGGAGAAACGCCTGTTCGCGAATAAGCTCCCTGTATTGGGTATATATAATTGTGTAGTGCAACCTCATCCTATCTAGGGTTGTGTTATCTGTTACCGGGCCATGTGTAGTGATTAATTGGTCGTATATTCTGTTCCTTTGGACATGGATCCTATTGAGGTGTTCATATATGTGCCTTAAGTGCTTGTGTGCGTATCTCAATCGCGCTGTTCTACCCCCTGACTGGGTGTATGGCTGTTTGCCCTGTATTGCCCCGACCTTTGTTTGGAGTGCCCGTATTTGTGTCTGTCGCCTTTGTATATGCCTCTGGCACCTTAGCAATAATGCAAATAGTATCGGTGTAACCCTATGGCCTCTATGGCTTACAATCTCTGTTGCTTCTACATGTGGTGCCATTCTGAGTTGAGGGTGGGTATAAGAAGAAATGTGTACGAGATCTTTGATTCCTTCCAGGGGGTGGGGGAGGGTGGGTTGATTAAAATTTCCCTTGTTTTTCTAGAGTGAAGAGATAAAAGAGAAAAGTAATAATACTGTCTTCAAAAAAAAAAATTACTTAACGCTTGGCTGTGTGCGGTACGGGTCGTTTCTTCCACGAGGGCTCGTTATTGTGCGTGGTAGCAGCGCCTCCACCAATATGTTTTAGATCCCTTAGTTGGGGGTAGTTAGGGATAAAACACTTGTGTTACTGTGCTGATTTGGAAAGTAGTTCCTAGGTGAGAGTAGCTTCCCGTAGTTGGGAGAGATTACTAGTGTAGTGTGTTGTTTAGTGTTTAAACGCTAGGGGGTGTTCCTGCAAAGATGCAAGTGTTGATTAGGGGATGGACCTCTAAATGCAGGCTGCTATACCGGTCTGCCAGCTGGACGGGATGGGTAATACAATAGGCGTGCTTACGTCAGCGACTCGACGTTATGTAGTCGGGTCGCGTGCGGGAAGCACAATGGAGTCTGACCAAGCAATTACTGGCTACTATGGTCACGGTCAATCGTGACGAGAGTCAGGAAGGGTATGAGGATGTAAAGAGGAGTGTAATTATCAATACAAGTGTAGTTTACTGACCATGTGTTTATTGGTCAGTGAGTGTGAGTTTGTAAGTCCCTCTTGGGGGAATGTAGGCAATTATACAAGTAGAGTGTACAAGATTATGAGTGGGTGTTCACAAAGTAAAGGATTCTGAGCACTTTGCTGAGTCTCACCTGATGATGCAGCTGGAGCAGACGACGGCTAGGGCCTTCGGCGACGCACACTGTATAACAGATAATGGCTCCAAAAAGGACTCCATTCTTATAGTTCTCGGCGCTGCGTGGTCAGCATTCCGTCGACGTAGCTGCCCCAGTTAGTTGTTGTGTAGAAGTTTATGTATGTGTCGCAAGTAGTTGGCTAACCTCCCAAGCTGGGTGGCCGCCTCTTGCTGTGTAAAGGTAATGTTCTGGTCTTATGATGTTGCCAGTTGGGGTGGTTTTAGTAGAAGATGGGGGGTGGCTTTCAGGGGGTACAACCCCCCGGGCCTGTACAATATAGCAAAATTCTAAATTCCTTAAGCGAGCTAACAGATGGCTCGGGGTTTATTTCTATACATTATATCGATGACAAAAAACACTATTTACTCCTTAAATGAGCATTTCTTATACTTGAGTTATAATTACAATGGTACTAATAATTACCATTTACTTGGGGCTCACAAGATATTCAATTGTTATCATCTCTCTCTTCAATACTACCAAAAGCGCTACTGTGCTGGGGAAATTTGCGTATCTCGAGTTATTGAAAATTACTGACTAAGTCAAATCAAGATAAACTCCCAATTACCTCAAGATTCTCATTATAACTCGTGAACAATCATATCGTCATGTAACAAAAACAAACAAGGGATTTTTCTTATATTGCCTCCAAAGGCAATTAAATCATAAGGAAGCAACGATCTGAATTCTGCAAGCAAAAAAATTAGCAGGAATGGACCTCAGTTCAACTACTGGGTCAATTAAAACATTCTTAATTACTTCTGTCTGCCACGAACCCTATAGTTAGTACCTGACCTATCTCAACGAGAGGGTCTCTTAAAGTGTCACAACACTCGGCTTAAATGTATGGATTATGGAGGGGGAGCTCACGGCTTTTTTCCCTTCGAAACGGAACACAAGGAGTCTGTGGTCGGCAGCTCTGCTCAGGTTCTTTGGAAAGGCAAGGTGTGTTCATTCATTACAACAATTAATACATTATGAGTTTCTAAAGACCTATTCTTCTGGCTTCGTCAAGGTATAATTATGAAGTTTTCTCATTGGCGGGTAAGATATTCAATAAACCAACAAAATAAAAAGGATCTCTCTTCGTAGAGGAGTATGGGATCATTCCTCGGTCTGCCTCGTGGAACATCATCCAACATGGAGGACTTAGGACATCAATAAAAAGGCTCGATGGTCTCACGCCAATCGCCCGAACACCGGCGTCTTGGAGGTGATAGTCATATCCATCCCTGCGCTCAAAAATTCAATAAAAGTAGCGCCCTTTTCCAGCATTGCATACTGCAAATACACGCATATAATCAATTACCACGATCAACAAACCCTCATAATTAGTTTGCCGAGCATATTTCAACGCGTTCCTAGCGTGACAAATTACAACAAATGCGCTACACGGCGCTTATCACTTCAATATAGCCAAGTTGCCTTCCAAATCAAAAGATATTACATCACATCAGTAAATTCATCTTCGTGTCATGAAAATTATAGCGTTAGCCTTTAACAACAATTCTGACATTGTACTTCAAGAACTCTACTGGTTCATTAACTTATTAACAATTGTTACAAGGAGCTCTACAGCTTCCACTTTTACATACACAAATAAATTACCAAATTAATTTATTCAATTATTATTATTATTATTAGTATTATTATTATTATTATTATTATGCTTGCATTATTTTATTATCCAATTTATTATTTACTGGTATTCCACTGAATACTTTCCACTGGGGATTAATTAACACTTCTAATTAATTACATTTCTATCAAATTATTCGTTCAGAACGGGCAACCTATCGTATTATACAGTTTTATAAATCCCTGTTTCAACTCTGAGAATTATCCCTTCATCATTGCTACGCGCACCCTCCCCAAAACACATCATATAATGAAATTTGATACTCGCATAACTGCTTCAATCAGCGATCTAGTTTCCCAGTGACGAATCATTTTGCCCACTCACTATATTTCTACACCATAATTATGATTATATTCACACTGGTTAATACTTCTTCTGGATTACACATAACATCTACACTGTCCATATTAATTACAAAAAATACACTAATTGTATTCATTACGACTTTGAAAAATCACTATTAAAAATATTCATGCACAAAAAATTTTCGCAAAAATTAAATTACACATAAACTTTTCACTTTCGGCAATTATCTTTGCCTATACACACGTCATTTTCTTTTCTTCCCGCTTCCATGGGGTGCAATTTGTTAGCGTCGGCTTCCTACTCCTATTGGGATGATTGAAAGTCTCGATCGTTCTACCCTCTACTGGAACAGCTATTACACCTACTCAAAATGTTCTGACTATCGGCTCACTGATAATGGACAGCACGATGTCGTTTCTCACTCCCTGTGCAAATGTGCATCTAGCAAAACTGTTTCTGACTCACATTCACTCCTAGATGCGCTTTAATTGTTATTACTGTGACCTAGTAATTTGCTTCACCTGTTTTCCACGTTTGGATCTTTACTTCTGACGCTAACAGTTCTCAGCTTGTGGAATTATTTCAATGTCTTACTGCGCGTTTACTTTGGGCGTAAATGCCACCTGGAATATCAATTCCTAAATTCTATCGTCACACAGCACTAGTCTCCTCTGGTCAGGAAAACTAGGCGTTACTTCTACGTTTACCCTGACTTGGTTATTTAACGTTTGGATAGAATTATTAGAGTTCACTATTCTTGCGTGTCTTACGTACTTTGAAATACTACGATGCTGCCTTTTCACTGAAATTATAAGGTTCAGGTACCTTTCGCCGGTAAAAATACTTAAGTCCAAAGTATCCTACTTTGACTGTATCGGTAAAATACTATATACAGTTCGTACAGTTCGAAACCTGACGGTACTTTTTCTCTGACCAGGATTATGATGCTTCTCTGCACGGCGATAAATGTCGATAATTACTGGACGGCAACTCCCCTCAGGGGTGCTCGTACCTCTGCGACACAGCGTAACGTGACCCTTCACGGTCAGATGAAGACTGCATATACGGTGATGTAGCACCTCCGTCCAAACGGACTGAAAGACTGCATATACGGTGATGTAGCACCTGCGTCCAAGCGGACTGAAAGACTGCATGTACTGTGATGCGGCGTCTTTGTTGCACAGTATGACCTCCCCTGAGGTTCATACAACTAGATACGATGTGATACAACATGTCCCCCTCATAGTTACACCAAGACTGCATGAACTTCCTGTCGCTTCCAGGGTTTATATTCTAATCTGCTACAAAAAGATTTATTTCGCTTCTCCTCCACACCTAACTTCTAAAATAATCGTCGTACGATTTTGAAAAATTTACCTCTAGAATGCTCTCTCTCTCTCTCTTTAAATGTCAAAAATATATCTTTAATTTCAAAAATCGATCGTAGATTCTAATGATATTAATTAAATTTGGCTCCTGGATCGAGTGGGTGTTGATTTCTTGTTTTCCCTCTCTACCAACTCCTGGCGTGGTGAATACCAAACGACGTCATGCTGATTTGACACTTCCTTCTTGTGCAATTATTATTAACTTTATCCACTCTCAAAATTCTCTCTCCCAGGATAAATAATATTGACGGGGTAATTTCTTTAGTTTAATGCCCGTAACTGGCCAATTTTAATTATTTCTCTAATTTCTTGACTCCTTCACTGCGGCGTTGTCATTTTAGTGTCGACTAAGGGTTTTATCGGAAGACCTCTTCTGTCTCTAGTGAATGGAAAATTACTGGTTCTATTTTGATCTGATGCGTAACTCGGTTTCCGCTGAGCTGGACATGACATCATCTGCTGCTGGGGCTATGTTCCTTGAGTGGCACCACTTATCTATGCGTCACGCAACAACGATTCTGAATTAACGCTTCAACCAACTTTAGAAATCCGTTTTAAAATCTGCATTAATTATTCCTTTTTATGACATATAAGGATATGGGTTCGATACGATGCCTCTCCCAAGGGCACAAATTCCCTCTCCTTAGGTAAATAAATTTTCGAAGCATGAGGAAATTTATTTAAGTTATTTTCCACAGAAAATTTCATTCATTCAGTATCGAAGTCATCACAATATCTCTCCGTAACTTCTGGTTTCTTCCTGATTCTGCAAGCACTTCCTTTCACTGGCTTGTTATGGTCTCAATTTGGTTTCCTGTATTCAGTCCCTTCAAGCAGACTTCTCCATTTAAGGTCATAAATATCTTGTTTCGTTCGGGTGTTCCTCGGCCTCCGCACATTCTGGCGTGCACTCCAGACATGCGTCAGACACGGTTCTATTTCCTTTATATTTTCAGGGCTGGCCATCCGCCTATCTGCCCCCTCACTTCTCCTCCAACAACAATACTGTGCCCGTTTAGACCGGAGTCCGCACGACCACATATGCATTCTACCAAGAATCAGTCAGCACGAGAGTCAAAATATCCCGGGGCGCCAGATGGGTTAAAGTTAATCGTAAAAACGACATCAAATGAAATAAATGCTTTACTGATTTTTGGCTCAATGCAACAATAAGGATAGAAGGAGATTCAACTGGGCATAACACATCATGTAAAATTATCTCATTTTATTCTGAATTTAAAATTGACTGCAAAATAAAATGCTCAAAGCGGCATCATTCACGTGTGGCGACCCACATTACTTTTTACACAATGTACAGAAATTTTCCAACACATTGGACAATTATCTTTGGAGACACAAGTCTGATTATTAGTCCTGTAGACTGTGTTCCAAAACTATATCCATTATTTATGATTAAATCCAGTTCAAATTTATTTGTCTTTACTGGAAATACTGTAGTTCACTGGTTGAATTTTTACATAATATTAACACTCGTAGAATAATTGTTCATAGAATTTTTAACTTTCACTTATTTTTCCAGTTTCAAAAAAATATTGTCAAAAAATATTGTTATCTTTGAATCAACACAAATTATGTACACATATTAATAACAACATCTGAAAAGTATTTGACCTTGAGCATAGCATCGAAGAACTGTGCGAAGCACAACTAAAATAATTGTTCTTCTGACATTAACGTTTCGAGAAGTGACTCGATTATGAACTTCAAGTTCCTAACAAAATATATGATTTCTGAATCATCAACTTGATCAATAAATTGTTGGACCATTCAACTATTCGATTCTCCACTTGGAATCATCATTAAGAAAAATATTTATATTTGTGGCCATTTTAGTAAGTTTCACAACTTGCAATTCTTCGACAGAATGCGGAAATAAGAATTGTAGCTTCATAATAAATTCATTTAGTTCATGGCACTAGGATTGAAAACATCCTTCAAATTATTCGTGGTTATAGAATTATTTTTAATTGGCAGTGGCCCATTCTATTATTTGTGTAAGAACACAACATTCCAACAACAACGGCAAAGGTCTTCCTCTGAAGAAGAATAAAATACTATCATGACAATACCGGGTTCTAGCAAAATCAAAGTTTAAATGGAATCCGTAAACAAGGTTGAAATAAGAACTGATGGTTTTTAAGAAATAACCTTTGGGTCATTCATACGACGCAATGTGTAGTTCCAATACTCCTTCTTTAACACTGAGTCATCGAACCTGCTATTTGATTGATGCTCAAATAAAAACCTCCTCATTCCTGCGACTTAAACATGCGCACCTGGGAATGGCATTTCAACTACTCCACACACATAAATTTTCATCCCAAAATTTATACAATAAATCAAGCCTCTGCTTGTTATCAACACTGGAAGATTAATAAACTTACAAGTTTATTTTATTTTACCATTCAGTTCAACCCGTGAAGTTACCATACTTATGATAATCTTTATTTCACTTTCGAATGTGTATTTACGTCATGATTTTATATAAATACAAAAATATCCTAATTGATACAATTATCATTTGCTTCCCGTTTCATGCCTCTCCGTGTTATCTGAAAAATATACTTTGCTCATTGCAAATATTAACTGTTCAACCAGAACTGTAATGTTGGTTGAATGCGGGCTTGCGCTAACCACTCTCCTTCGGAAAATCACCTGTTCCAAACTAGAAATGATTAAGCTACTTCATAGGCTCTCTCTCAATGAATGTGATTATTAGAAAATATAATATCCAAGAATTATTTAGAAAAGTTATGAAAATCATTATTATTATTATTATTAGTGGATTATTATTATTATTATTAGTTATATTATTTTAAATGTGATTAATTATTATTTCATTATTTGAGAATCCACATGTTCGATTCTTCGAATATGGATAAAATATGCATCTCTCAACAAAAATAATTATGAACTTTTACAGTTACATCGGCTGATTACCGTGATTTTCGAAAAAATATGAAACATTCAAATAAATGCTCGTTCTGCTCGGTCATCGATCCTAAACTGTTCTGAGTGCTGAAAATACTCAGAATAACTCTAATATGTCTTGCGTAAATCATTGCAAGATTTAAATACGAAGAAAAACAAATGTGTTGGTCATCTGCAGAAAAATAGTTTGTTCCAATTAGCTAGGCATAGTATAAAGTCAAAAGTGGCTTACATTTCTCGTCGGTCTTGAAGCGTAGTGAACCTGGTCTGTACCAGATTTATCCAGATACATGCCCTATCGGACACGCACGTCTAATCCTTGTATCGGCCGCCATTATATACCCACAATCTGTCTAACACGACATAGTGGAGATATTTCTTGAAGTTTGAAGTAACTGCTGATCCATTTTAATGTTGACTTCTGTTAAAGCCATAGCATTTCGCTTAAATGGGGTCAGATCTAAGTGATCTATTCTCAAATATGTCAGTTGTAACATAACTCACGGTAATCTTTTCAGTACAAGAAAACACTGACAGTCTAAACCAATCAACGGCTGTTCTGAAGATCGTTCCCTGGGCATGGCTTATCACCATCTATCATGCGCGAAGCAACATATAGTTTCCCTTTGTCGGCTAATGAACAACACCGTGATAGACTGGCCTTCAATATACTGAAGGATCGAAGTGGTTATCAAGTTACAATTATGAAACTGACTAAATTGGACTAAAATATCCAAGTATTGAATGATTATTACTGGACTGTGACAAAGTACTTTCTAGACAAAGTCTAGCATATGTCCATGTAGAAATAAAATATTTCACCAGTGTCTGTAGAAAAATAACAATCACCTTAGTGATTCTCTCTGCCGGAAACTTACTAAGTTCCACATGTATCGCAGCAGGTTTGTGACTATCACAATTTGAAGATATGTTCTGCGTAGATCCGGCAACCATGTGCCTTGGCTCAGCGTGGCAGCACCTTGCTATGCAAGAGCTTGGTTCGAAGTGAGCTGATGTTGCTTGGGCCGGCCGGCTTTTATTCAAAACGGTCAGGTCCACGCTGCATCACGCTGAAATCTTGAAATCCTCATATCTCTGGTATCCCTGGTCCGATTTACTTGATACTAAGTGCATTCTCCTTCATTTGGCCGTGCCAGTAATCTGATCCAAGTCTCAAGTCTGTACTCTATGGCTAACTATTTAATCAACAAATAGTCTCGACCTCTGCTATTACTCGCTACGTCACTTGACATGTTCTTGGCTGCATAAAGTTTCCATTTCCTTCTGGAAGGAATGGAGCGCGATATTCAAATATCTCAACTTTCAAAAGCGGCTGTAGCCTTTCCCTTGATATCTAGGTGTCTGAATCTTGGAATACCCATTCCTAGAGTTGGGCACAATACTAATACTAGCTTATTTACATTACTTTAGGGCACAACGGGTGCGAACTTATTCTACCCCGTTGGTCCTTTTCTGTTCTCGTCTGCCTCCTTACTATGCTTATATTTACAATTTCTTTCCAATATTTCTAAATGTCATTCTACTAATGGGTGCATATAGGCTTAACCCGTTCGTATCCTTTTCCTTCATCTCGTGTCGAGATGGTATTTTCCCTGATTCCTCTTTCCGGCTCTTCCAATTACTGAGTTTTTGAAGGATCTCTCCTTTTTTCTTTTTCCGCAACTTCCAGCTGTAAAATGCATTTGGGTTCTCTCTCTCCCTGGGATTTTGAGCTTTTTCTGGCCATCTCGTAGTATTGATCTGACTCTTATCATCTTGCGGATCTGCTAGGATTAACGGTTCTCTTACTGTTTCAATATCTCTTTCAGGGAAGTCTCCTCTATTTTCTTCACTATCGCTACTGATTTCTTCCTTTTCCATAGGAGTTTCTTTACTACCATTTGAGTGTGTTTCAATTTTTCTTTGCTCTGCCTTCTTCCGTTTGCATGCCCGATATTTCGACATTAGTTCCAAAATATGTGCCTTCAATTATTCTTGTTGTTGTTGTTGTTGTTCTTCTTCTTCTTCCTCTTCCAATTGCACATCCTCATCATTATTTTCCTGACATTGACTATCCTCTTCATGCTCTTTATTTTCAAAATTCTCTTCTGGGATTTCTATTTGCATTACGTCTTCCTCCGACTGATAATTTTTTCTCAGGATTTTCTTTAGCTTCTTGTAGAATCTCATTCTGAGATTCAACCTCATTATTTGTTAATTCATCTTCCCCTTCTACTTCTTACATTTCAAGTATTTCTTCTGACTTCTCTTCCTGCTTTGTTTGTGCGTATGAATGGTCCTCATCTATATGAAACTCATTTTCCTTTTGGCTCTCCATCTTATATGGGATTTCCATAGGAATCACAACAATTTCTATTTCTTTTCCTATTTCCTCTAATTTAGGACAATTTTCGGGCTCCTGCACCGCCATTTCTTTTCCTTCTACGGCTACTGCATTACGTTCAGCTTGGATAGCTATTCTTTTGACTCAAGGTCCTGTACTTGTATATATTCCATATACATTTTCCTAGAGGCCTCTAGAGTCTCTTTAATTCGGGAATTTTAACCTTTCTCAATTCGACTAACTCCTGTATGGTTCTTATATCCTATTTTCCAATATTTCTTGTATGAAATCACTCTTTTTCCCGTGTTCTTTTCTCGCCTGATCCCTTTGTTCGGCAATGTACCTCTTCCTATCTACTTCTTTGTATTTAATTTCTGACTGGATCATACACTATTTCTCTATTATTTCGTTCAGTTTCCCTTTTATTTCCTGAATGTCTTCTATGAGTTCAAGCCTTTGCTCCAAGGAACTTAATTTTATCTATCTCTCTTAGTCCAAACGTTTTGGGAATTCACTTCTTGTTAAGTTCATATCTACTGCAACTTGAATTTATATTTTCTCTACTTCTTGTGTAGATACCTTACCTAATTTTCCTCTTAATTCACTAAGGATTTGAGCTACACTATCTATTTTCTTTAGGATATCCTGTAGTTGCTTATTAATTTCTTCAAATTCTTTAGGCCCTAACCCTAAATGCAAATTTCCGAATTTCTCTAACGGTTCATCGTATCCCAGGCGTATCTTTTTGAACCATTTTTCATACATCTCTATATCTTTAGCGTCAGCTAATTCCACCTTTTCCTGATTCTGAATGCTAAGGCTATCATTCTTTTAGCTTTCGCTTTCCGATCCTCCCTTGACCTGCGTTTCTAAGTGAGACTTTAAACGTTCCTCCTAATTATCCTCAATTTTACTTTGCACACACTCCCTTTGAATCGGTTTACATGTTTCACACTCATTTTTGAGCTTTACTGGTTCAATCCTTACCCTATTTTCCAAAGACATGTTACCTTCTCTTCGTGTAACTATGTCTTTCAGTTTCCACCTATATTTAAGAACAATTTCAACTTTGTCTTCACTTGGATTAATATTATCCTCCGCCGTAATATTATCTGAGATGATGATGATGATAATTGTTGTTTTAAGGGGCCTAACATCTAGGTTATCGGCCCAACTTTATCTGAGAATCTCTGCCTCTTATGTATGAGAGATGATACTCTGAACTCACTGTGTCCCATTTCAAAATTCAACCTCAGTACGGGTGTTTACTAAAACGTACCCGTCTGGTATAATAAGTCATTAAAATATCAATTCTATTATGGAAGTGATTTTCTTAAAAATTCAAAATTTTGGAAAACCATAATTTTCGAAAATGAAAATTTTGTCTTTTCCAAGTAAAACTCGGGTTTCTCCATGAAAAACCCTGCCCCAAAGTTTACGGGCGCCAAGAAAGTTGTTAGTGTGCTGCTGAGTGTATGCACGTGGCCACCCTCCGTGAGACATCAGCGAAAAATACAAGTTTTCGAAAAACCATTCCGAGGGTGGTTTATACCGCGGATTACCCCACGTTGGGCACCATTTTATATTAAGGGGGGTTTGTTCAGGGGCTGCTTGGTGTGAGGTTTCATGGTCCCAATGCGGTCAGTTAAATTTATGTTTTTATATCTAGCCTGTCATTATTTTTACCTTTATTTGGATGACCGACTTTAGTGTTCCAAGAGGCATTGATCCAAGTACATTATTAATACTCCCCCATGTGCCCTCCTGATAAACAAATGTGCCAATCACAGTCAGCCAGCTCTAATGGGGATATCGGGGTAATGGTATGTTCTCCCACTCTGTGATTTACACACTCGGGATCAAGCATAGAATACATTCAAAAATAAAAATAAAAATTCTACTACAAAACTATTTAATAATTCAACTTCTGGCGCTACAAATAACATAAAAACTGAAAATAACTCTTCACACTTTTCCTCAACAGACGAAGGAATCATCAAACACTATCATACAAAAACACTAATTTATAGTTCCCAATGAACCAGACAAAATGTTATCCAAGTTTCACTTCCATATAGCAAAATTCTAAATTCCTTAAGCGAGCTCACAGATGGCTCGGGGTTTACTTCTATACATTATATAGATGACAAAAAACACTATTTACTCCTTGAATGAGCATTTCTTATACTTGAGTTATAATTACAATGGTACTGATAATTACCCTTTACTAGGGGCTCACAAGATATTCAATTGTTACCATCTCTCTCTTCAATACTACCAAATCACTACTCTGCTGGGGAAATTTGCGTATCTCGAGTTATTGAAAATTACTGACTAAGTCAAATCAAGATAAACTCCCAATTACCTCAAGATTCTCATTATAACTCGTGAACAATCATATGGTCATGTAACAAAAACAAACTAGGGATTTTTCTTATATTGTCTCCAAAGACAATTAAATCATAAGGAAGCAACGATCTGAATTCTGCAAGCAAAAAAAATTAGCATGAATGGACCTCAATTCAACTACTGGGTCAATTAAAACATTCTTAATTACTTCTGTCTGCCACGAACCCTATAGTTAGTACCTGACCTTTCTCAACGAGAGGGTCTCGTAAGGTGTCACAACACTCGGCTTAAATGTATGGCTTATGGAGGGGGAGCTCACGGCATTTTTCCCTTCGAGACGGAACACAAGGGGTCTGTGGTCGGCAGCTCTGCTCAGGTTCTTTGGAAAGACAAGGTGTGTTCATTCAATACAACAATTAATACATTATGAGTTTCTAAAGACCTATTCTTCTGGCTTCGGCAAGGTGTAATTATGAAGTTTTCTCATTGGCGGGTAAGATATTCAATAAACCAACAAAATAAAAAGGGGCTCTCGTCGTGGAGGAGTATGGGATCATTCCTCGGCCTGCCTCATGGAACAACATCCAACATGGAGGACTTAGGACAACAATAACATGGATCGATGGTCTCATGCCAATCGTCCGAACACTGGCGTCTTGGAGGTGATAGTCATATCCATCCCTGCGCTCAAAAATTCAATAAAATTAGCGCCTTTTTTCCAACATTGCATACTGCAATTACTCACATATAATCAATTACCACGATCAACAAAACCTCGTAATTAGTTTGCCGAGCATATTTCAACGAGTTCCTAGCGTGACAAATAACAACAAATGCGCTACACGGCGCTTATCACTTCAATATAGTCAAGTTGCCTTCCAAATCAAAAGATATTACATCACATCAATAAATTGATCTTCGTCTCATGAAAATTATAGCGTTAGCCTTTAACAACAATTCTGACATTGTACTTCAAGAACTCTACTGGTTCATTAACTTATTACCAATTCTTACAAGGAGCTCTACAGCTTCAACTTTTACATACACAAATTAATTACCAAATTAATTTATTCAATCATTATTATTATTATTATTATTATTATTATTATTATTATTATTATTATTATTATTATGCTTGTATTATTTTATTACCTAATTTATTATTTACTGGTTTTCCACTGAATACTTTCCACTGGGGATTAATTAACACTTCTAATTAATTACATTTCTATCAAATTATTCGTTCAGTTCGGGCAACCTATCGTTTTATACAGTTTTATATATCCCTGATTCAACTCTAAAAATTATCTCTTCATCATTGTTACGTGAACCCTCCCCAAAACAACAACATATAATGAAATTTGGTACTCACATAACTGCTTCAATCAGCGATCTGGTTTTCCTGCGATGAACCATTGTGCCCACTCACTATATTTCTACACCATAATTATGATCATATTCACACTGGTTAATACTTCTTCTGGATTACACAAAACATATTCACTGATCATATTAATTACACAAAATACACTACATAAACATTTCCCCTTCGGTAATTATCTTTGCCTACACACACATCATTTTCTTTTCTTCCCGTTTCCAAGGGGTGCAATTTGTTGGCGTCTGCTTCCTACTTATATTGGGACGATTGAAAGTCTCGATCGTTCTACCCTCTACTGGAATATTTGACTGTTGAGAAACGCATTGAAGCGGAAATGATGAAATGGCTTGTTGGTAGAGGCGCCGTATAACAACATTACTTTCAAATCCACCTTTAACTTATCTATTTCAAGATAATATCCGTTTAAATATTCAATCTTATTGTAATCCATCTCCTACTCAAAATGTTCCGACTATCGGCTCACTGATAACGGACTGCACGATGTCGTTTCTTACTCCCTGTGCAAATGTTCGTCTAGCAAAAATGTTTTTGACTGACGTTCACTCCTAGATGCGCTTTAATTGTTATTACTGCGACCTAGTAATTTGCTTCACTTGTTTTCCACGTTTGGATCTTTACTTCTGACGCTAACAGTTCTCAGCTTGTGGAATTATTCCAATGTCTTACTGCGCGTTTACTTTGGGCGTAAATGCCACCTGGAATATCAATTCCTAAATTCTATCGTCACACAGCACTAGTCTCCTCTGGTCAGGAAAACTAGGCGTTACTTCTACGTTTACCATGACTTGGTTATTTAACGTTTGGATAGAATTATTAGAGTTCACTATTCTTGCGTGTCTTACGTACTTTGAAATACTACGATGCTGCCTTTCCACTGAAATTATAAGGTTCAGTTACCTTTCGCCGGTAAAAATACTTAAGTCCAAAGTATACTACTTTGGCTGTATCGGTAAAATACTTTATACAGTTCGAAGCCTGACGGTACGTTTTCTCTGACCAGGATTATGATGCTTCTCTGCACGGCGATAAATGTCAATAATTACTGGACGGTAACTCCCCTCAGGGGTGCTCGTACCTCTGCTACACAGCATAACGTGACCCTTCACGGTCTGATGATGACTGCATATACGGTGATGTAGCACCTCCGTCCAAGCGGACTGAAAGACTGCATGTACTGTGATGCGGTGTCTTTGTTGCACAGTATGACCTCCCCTGAGGTTCTTACGACTAAATACGATGTGATACAACGTGTCCCCCTCATAGTTACACCAAGACTGCATGAACTTCCTGGCGCTTCCAGGGTTTATATTCTAATCTGCTACAAAAAGATTAATTTCGCTTCTCCTCCACACCTAACTTCTAAAATAATCGTCGTACGATTTTGAAAAATTTACCTCTAGAATGCTCTGTCTTTAAATGTCAAAAATATATCCTTAATTTCAAAAATCGATCGTAGATTCTAATGATATTAATTAAATTTGGCTCCTGGATCGAGTGGGTGTTGATTTCTTGTTTTCCCTCTCTACCAACTCCTGGCGTGGTGAATACCCAACGACGTCGTGCTGATTCGACACTTCCTTCCTGTGCAATTATTATTAACTTCATCCACTCTCAAAATTCTCTCTCCCAGGATAAATAACATTGACGGGGTAATTTCTTTAGTTTAATGCCCGTAACTGGCTAATTTTTATTATTTCTCTAATATCTGGACTTCTCCTTCACTGCGGCGTTGTCATTTTAGTGTCGACTAAGGGTTTTATCGCAAGACATCTTCTCTCTCTAATGAATGGAAAGTTACTGGTTCTATTTCGATCTGATGCGTAACTCGGTTTCCGCTGAGCTGGACATGACATCATCTGCAGCTGGGGCTTTGTTCCTTGAGTTGCACCACTTATCTATGCGTCACGCAACAACGATTCTGCATTAACCCTTCAACCAACTTAAGATATCTGTTTAAAAATCTGCATTCATTCTTCCTTTTTCTGACATAAAAGGGTATGGGTTCGATACTGTGCCGGTCCCAAGGGCACAATACCAAGATATATAACATATTCTTTCAAAAATGGAAAATTTTAAAAGTTTTTTTTTACCTTCCTTCATAGTCAGTGTTTTGAATGGGAGAACATTTATTTAAACTTTAGTACAGGACATTTTAATGTATTGATCTTTAATTTGTGACCTTGTTGACGTTGATAGGTGAATTAGAACTTTGCTTATTGATGTTTGAACCTGTAAAAGAAACCACAATTCATTATTATTGAGTAAATTATGTATAAAGCTTTGCATTATAATTCGACACGCGCCCCATGGTCCAGTTAAACACATATTTTGAGCATATTTAAGCATGAAACGTTCAAATCCCATTCATTATCTAAAAGTAGAAGAATTTAAATTTCATCTGGAATCAAAAACAAGAAGTTCCGTGACGAACTAAAGAGCCTACTTTTCTTAAAATTTAAGATTCATGCCAATGATTAATCTAAATGGATCTATCTAGAATAATGACGAAATTAAGTTGGTAATTTCGAAATTTCTAATTAATTCGAAATACTGTATACCTAGTATAATGTAGCCTAATAGAGAACTACAGTTGGCAGCCCTGGTGACTGAGTATATTCTTAGTTCCATCTCTTATGGTACAGAATACAAAATTTGGTTGAAGTCCAATGGATAGCATGGACGTTCCATGCAATTAAACATTGCACCTGACAGTGCGCGTAAAATCATGTTGGCATCAATGACATACATGTATTGGTCAGAAATAATCTGAAATAATATGATCTATTTTTGTATCAATTTAGAATGAAATCCATTAGTTAGTAGAGATGTTACACGCATTTTAAAATTGGACCTATCAACAGGCCTAGAATCATGTTGGCAGCACTGGCGTAGGCCTATATTAGTTACTCCAAATTAATATAGAATGCCAAGTACTATACGTGTGCAAGGTTTAGAGCTATTGGCTTGCATTCTTTCTGATATATTGATATTAGGGTAACAAAAATAGAGACAGTATTTATTAACAGTTGGCAGCCCTGGTTACTCTTAAGAATCGGCGTATACATATCTGTTATGGTACACATAGCACACCCGAAATTTGGTTGAAATCCAAATGATAGTATAGAAGTTACGTGTATTTAAAGTTGGACCTCCCAGCAGGCTTAGAATCATGTTGTTAGCACTGACGTATATAAGTTATTCCAAATTAATATAGAATGTCAGGTACTATGCGTGTGCATAGTTTAAAGCTGTCTTCTTGCATGCTTTCTGATATATTGGTATTTGGATAGAAACAATACGGAGTGCATTTATTAACAGTTGGCAGCCCTGGAGGCTCTTAAGGATATGCTCATTCATATCTGTGTATGTACACATAGTACATACGAAATTTGGTTGAATTCCAATTGATAGTGTAGAAGTTATATGCATTTAAATATTGGACCTATCAGCAAGCTTATAATCATTTTGGCAACACTGCCATGTATGACCTCCTGGAAATTAAACTCCAATATTAGTATCTCTACGTGTGCCAATTTTGAAATAGCTCCCATTCATACCTTCCATGATATCCAACATGGAGCTCAAATTTCAATTGCGATTTTTCAGCAGTTGGTAGCACTGACATCATTTTCAAATATGGCCGTGAGATATTCAGGTATTGATCTTTACTCCTACCAAATTTTGTTTCGATTGCTCCAGCTGTTTAGGAGTTGATAGGGGGGGACACACACACAGCCAGACAGACAGACAGACAGACAGACAGACATTTGCCCGATCTCATAAGTCTACTTTTTCCTCATTTTTGCAAAATGTGAAAAGTAGGCTAAAAATGGAAATTCCAGTCAAGCCATTTTAAATATAAGGTTAACACTACCATTAACACTAACTATTTTCACCCGCCATATTGGTTCATACAGATAGCTGAGTTTCATTCCATAGACAATTGCTAGAACACCTCCATGGTGCATATTGTGTTGTTTTGTTTTTTGTGAATAATTTCTAATTGAATGATCTGTGATGCAGGTGATAGCAGACACATGGGGTATACACGTGGTGTTCTGGACCTTCGCTGTTTGCACTGCCTTGAGTGTGGTCTTCACGGCTGCCATGGTTCCCGAGACAAAAGGCAAGACACTGATGGAAATACACCATCTACTATCTTCCTCCAAGAATGATGATGTGAAGACTTCAAATGACGCTGTGAAGCCTCGTGACGTTTGATATTTAAACACTAGCTATTTTTTACTCGCATGCAGGGTCGTCCTGATAGCAGACTATTGTTATAGTAACGACTAAAATGCGTAGACATTAACCGCAATGAAGATGGTATTAAATATTATATGTGTTGTCTGACATTAATCTCAAATTATAAAAGCCGCCTTTTTAGACACTAGGAAGTAGTTTAATAATTAAATTATCATGTACATGTTTCGTTTTATCAATGATTAATTCGTCAGCGTGATAAAATCTTAGAAACTATCTTGACTAAGACCTAAAAGGAATAGGATATCCTTGCAAAAAGTCATTAATTTAAATAAATCAAAGGTCACTAAAAGAATTAATTATTTATTATGTTTTAAGCTTTGCATTATGATTCAACACGCGCCCCATGGTCCATTACCATCAATTATTTATTAATTAATTATTAATCAACTTGAGTTATACTGGAGAATGCATTACCCGTGTGGACGGCTACTTCTAGTTTCCTAGCCAACTAGTGGGAAACCTCATTCTTGTTAGAGATTAGTTGATTTTTGCCATTTCTAGAGAAGCTGCAGTGTTCGACCTTCTAGGAGCGACACATTGAAGGCGACAAATTGGGTGGGATTAGGCATAATTCTCTCCAGGGTTAAACGTCTTCATCTTTATGAAATTGTATGCGCTGTTCCATAGCATTAGCCTATAGGCTACCTGGCTGGAAGCAACAACACATAGCTCTCAGCAGCGACATAAGATAGACAGTCCATTAAGGTAGTTTAACATTAATCTTGTTTTTAGCCTATTTTCAATTATGAAAAAATAGGCTTATGAGATCACCTTTTGTCCGTGTGTGTGTGTACGTGCGCGCGCGTGTGTGAGGAGTGTGTGTGTGTGTGTGTGTCCCTAATAAATTCTAAACGGCTGGAGAAATTTCAATGAAACTCGATAAGTTCATAGCATTATTCCGGACGACCCCGACCGTGCCCTTCAAATTTTGATACGTCTCACCAATCCAACATGGCAGCTGTGCGAAATATTTCACCATCATTCAATATCTCCGAAACTATTCCCGATATCACCCTGGAATTTTTACGGTGATAAATGGAACTACTAGTAGTTCACCTATGTGACTTTCGAACAACTGGTAACTACAAAACCAACATGGCGGTCACGCGAATTTGCGACATTTAAATAGACGTTTCTCGCCATTTAACCAACCAAACGCAATAAAACTTGGTACAGTATATGTTTATACACATTGTAATGCACCGATATCTAACTTGGTTCAATTGTTTAGATAACCAGAAGATGGCGGATGTGCGAAATATTTCACCGGCATTCTATATCTCTGAAACTATTAGCGGTATCACCCTGAAATTTTGTACGGAGATAAAGGGCTCTACTGGAAGTTCACCTATAAGGCTTTCAAAAACCGGTTAACTACAAAACGAACATGGCGGCCAAGCGAATTAAAAAATTTAAATAGACCTTTCTCGCGATTTAATGTTCCAACCGCAATGAAATCTGGTACAGGAAATGTTTATACACATTGTAACACACTGGTATCTAATTTAGTTCAATTGTTTAGATAACTTCAAGATGGCGGCTTTGCGAATTTTAAAATTGTGTCGTAATCATGCGATCGATGTGAGAGTTGGAATAATGAACCTACGGACGCTGCCACAGAGGACGAAGTAGATGAATTCTGCAAGGATCTAGAGGGCGCACTGGACTTGTATAGAGGGGACGTAAACTTTGTAATAGGAGACTTCAACAGCAAAATTGGAGTAAAGGAGAATAAATGGGAAGAGCCAGTAGGAGTTTTCGGAGTAGGAACAAGAAACAGAAGAGGAGAGAGGCTAATACATTTTGCCCAAAGTCACAGACTTGCGATATCAAACTCATTCTTCAAGAAAAATCAAGGAAAAAAGTGGACTTGGCGTTCCCCAGAGGGAAGAACGAAAAACGAGGTCGACTTCATCCTCACAGACACAATAGAATATGTGAAAGACGTACAGGTTATCAGCAGCTTGAAATTCGACTCGGATCACAGGATGGTTCGTTCGAAGGTAGGCATTGAGAAAAGGAGTAGGAATAAATGCAAAACCCAGCGTCAGAGAATCGGTAATTGAAATGTTACATCCTACAAAGAAGAACTACGTAAGAGACTAGCGGAGAGACCGGAACGAGTGCTTACGGATATTGAATAAGTGTAAGATACTCTAGAAATTTCAATTAAAGAGGCAGCTACGGCATCAGTTCCTCACGACAGAATGTCTACGAGAAGAAGTAAACTGAGTGAATACATTATAATACTCTTGGATGAAAGAGCGAAACTCATGCAATCAAGGGACGAATCCCGTCTGGAGAGAATACAATATGCAGAATTCAATAAATTAACTAAAAGAGAAATTAGAAATGATTTGAGGCGCTACAAGCGGAAACTTATAGAGGACGTTATCGACTCAACAAAATCAGTGAAAAGAGCTAGAAACGAACTGTGTGAAGGGAGAAATTGGATACCAAGTATGCAAAATAAGAGAGGAGAAAAAGTGACAAAAAGAGATGATTTTGTGGAATGTGCAACTGAGTTCTACAGATTCTTATATTCCATGCCAACAGAGGAGTTATAAGAACTTGCCGAAAGCCATCCTTATCACACGGATGCCGAAACAGACGAATTGTTGCCAATTCTTCCCAGCGAAGTGAGAGCTGCGAGCTCGGACTTGAAACTTGGAAAGAGCCCTGGAGATGATGGTATTTACAACGAACTCTTGAAAATAGGAATAGAGGAACTTATTTCACCAGTAACCGAATTATTTAATGACAATTTATCCAGGGAAGAAATCCCAGAGCAGTGGACAGCGAACACCATCATCTTATTACATAAGAAAGGCAACAGAGATAGCCTAGACTACTACTGACCGGTGAGTCTTATGTCCAATCTATACAAGCTATTCTCTAAAATAATACTTCGCCGAATTATGAGAACTCTGGATGAAAATCAACCCACAGGGCAAGCTGGATTCAGAGCAGAATGCTCGACAGCAGATCACCTGCAAACCATGACGCAAATAATAGAGAAGGCCGAAGAGTATAATCTGAAGTTGTACATAGCATTCGTAGATTATGCGAAAGCCTTCGACTCGGTGGACCAGCCAAGCGTCATGAAAGCACTACACAACCAAGGGATCCCCACGAAGTACTTGCGGTTGCTTTCAAAACTGTATTTAGACAGTTGGGCAAAATTCCGAATGGAAAAAGAAGGCGATAAATTCTATCTACAGCGAGGCGTAAGACAAGGCGATCCATTGTCACCTAAACTGTTCACGTGCGTCTTAGAGGACATATTTTGGAAGTTAAAATGGGGGCACAAATACGGAATCACAATCAATGGAAATAGACTGACGAACTTACGATTCGCCGATGATGTGATCCTGTTTGCAAAATCGAGTTCGAGGCTGGAAGAAATGTTAAAAGATCTGCATGAGGAGAGCAACAAAGTGGGCTTGAGCCTCAATCCCTGCAAGACCAAAGTTATGACAAATCATGAAGCAAAGAAACTCATGGTGAAAGGAAAAGAAGTAGAATATGTGTCAAACTTTGTCTATCTAGGCCAGTCCCTATCTTTTCATCAAAATATGGATAAGGAAATCAACAGGCGGATATCGTCAGCATGGCAAAAATTCTGGAGCCTGTCCTTCATATTGAACAGCAGAGAGATAGATTCGTGTGTACTTCCCGTTCTCCTCTATGGATCACAAACGTGGTCAATAACTAAAAATCAAGCTCCGAAGTTGGAAGTGTGCCAGAGGAAAATGGAGAGAAAACTTCTAAACATTACATCAAGGAACAGAATTAGAAACGAGGAAATCAGGAAGAGGCCAGGACTAGAGGATGTCATCACGAGGGCCAAGAAACTGAAATGGTCATTCGCAGGCCATGGACTGAGAATGGATCACGCAAGGTGGGCCTACTCAACTGGAAGAAGAAATCCCGGCCGTCCGAAGACCAGATGGTCAGACGAGTTCCAGTCGACGATGGAGGAGCAGTGGATGAGAGCGGCAGGTCAACGGAATTCGTGGAGGACTGTCGTCGAAACAGATTGTTTGAAACATCCCTAGACTCATCGTCAGCTTAGAGAAATCTTCAGGATAATATGAACTAGGTCCAAGTTTTACGAGTGGAAATGTTTAACATAATACGATTATTTGTGAGGAAGATAAATAAGAGCGTAAATAGTCATAACAATTAGTTTTAAGGTAAATGTTCATCAGCCTAGCTCATCTGATGAAATATCTCATAGCTACTCTGCTAGAAGGAGGCCTTTGCCCTTTATGGGATTTACCAATGGCTAATAATAATGATAATAATGATAATAATAATAATAATAATAATAATAATAATAATAATAATAATGCGCTGTTCCATAGCATTAGCCTATAGTCTAGGCCTATGTGGCTGGAAGCAACAACACACAGCTCTCAGCAGCGACGTCCGATAGGCAGTCCATTAAGGTAGTTTAACATTAATCTTGTTCTTTTATGTATTTGTATGACTTCATATTTTTGAAATTGTATGCGCTGTTCCAGAGCATTAGCCTATAGGCTACCTGGCTGGAACCAACAACACACAGCTCTCAGCAGCGACGTCCGATAGACAGTCCATTAAGGTAGTTTAACATTAATCTTGTTTTTTTTTAATGTATTTGTATGACTTCATCTTTTTGAAATTGTATGCGCTGTTCCATAGCATTAGCCTATAGGCTACCTGGCTGGAAGCAACAACATATAGCTCTCAGCAGCGACGTCCGACGGACAGTCCTTCTTCTTCTTCTTCCTCTTCTTAAGACGCCGTCTCCAAGCGAAGGTTGGTGATCCACATAGACATTGCAGTATGAAATGCTTCCTCCGATGTACACCGGTGCCACCTTCTAATGTCATTCAATCATGAATTTCTGCGTCTCCCAACGGATCTTTTTCCGTGTATCTTTCCTTCAATAATTAGCTGTAATAATTGGTACATCTCGTTTCGCATGCTGTGACCTAGGTATTGTGTCTTTCTTTGCTTTATAGCATGTAGCAGTTCTTTTTGCTTTTTGATCCCATGTAGGACCTCGATATTTGAAATTTTCAATATCCAAGGTATGAGCAGGAGACGACGATATAGATACATTTCAAAGGCATCGATTCGTCTTTCAATAGAAGGAGCCATGTTCAAGCATTCGCAACCATATAGAAGAACAGAAAATATGTAACAACGGATCATGCGGATTCGCAAATGTAGACTGAGATCTGACCGTACAAAGAATTTCCGCAAGGTTAAGAATTGATTCCTGGCCTGTTCAATTCTAGATTTTATTTCTTGTTTGGAGTCACATTGTTCGTTCAATATGGTGCCCAAGCATTTGATGGAGGACACTTGTTCAACTATATTATTATTTATAGTGAAATTTGCTCTTATGGACTTTTTAGAGAACACCATCATTTTTGTTTTTAAAGCGTTCACACACAAGCCGAATTATTCACTGTGTTGTACTAAGCAATTTATCATGTGTTGAAGGGTAGATAATTTATCTGCTATGACAACAGTATCATCCGCATATCTAATGTTATTAATAAATTTTCCATTTATATTGATCCCTCCACCTTCTACCAGTGATTATTTAAATATTGACTCAGAATAAATGTTGAACAAAAGCGGTGACAGTACACAACCCTGAAGAACACTTTTTCTGATTGAAGCCGTTTCTGAAGTTCCTTGAACTGTTTTAACATCCGCAGTCTGATTCCAATATAGATTACTTATGATGCGTAAATCATTGCGGTCAATACCAGTTGATCTCAGAATTTCTATCATCTTTTCATGTCTGACACAATCAAAAGCTTTTTGTAGTCCATAAAACATGCATATATATCGACATTCATGTCTACAAATCTCTGTATTAGTACATTCAAGGAGAAGAGTGCCTCACGTGTACCGACCCCATTTCTGAACCCAAAATGATTCTGTTCCATGTCTGATTCACATTTCTTATATGTGCGAGTGTGAACGATTCGAAAAATTGTCCTTTGAGGTAGATTAATATTAACTTTTAATCTTTTATTTTTTTTGGTGTATTTTCGATTTTTTTGTGAACTTTCATTTATTTACATTCTAATGCTATTGTAATGATATCCATTTTCTATTTTATTTCTTATCATAGTTTTTAAGATTTTCTTATTTAATCTACGCTGAGGAAGGTATCATTGTTATACCGAAACATGTACGTTTAATTTAATTATTAAACATCTTAGTGTTTGACAAGGCGGATTTTATAATTGGAGATCAAAATAGTGAAGGGAAAATGAACAGACAGAGAAATAAAATGCCCTCGGCCCTCGAAGGATGAGAACTGAGGGCTTGAGAATAAGAAGAGCCATTAAAGGCAGACAGAAGAAGGAAAGAGAAGGTCCGCCCTAAACGCAAAATAAAAGGGGGGGGACCAGGCCCAGCTCAGGAATCCCTCAGGGTTGCCAACTCCCGAAATCACCAGCCGTGAGCTCTTGAGGTTGTAACACTATCCAAGGTGCACCATAAGTGGCGGGGCTACACACAAGAAGAATGAGGGAACAGGAAAGATGAGACAAGGGCCGATTTAGACGGGAAAGGGAAATAATTCCTAGACCACGGATACCCTAATACCGTTGGAGTAGAAAGAGAAGTTGACCAAAGGAGGTCGACAGGACAGATTGCAGAAAGGAGCCCAGCACACGTAAATGGAAGCTGGGGTCCCCTGGCCGCCAACTAACACGTCCAGTGGTGGGCGGGGGGCAGAGCTGAGATGACAGCCAGGAATGCTAGTCACTACACCACGAAGTGGATGGTGTAATTATTCGGGTCAGAGATTGGGGGAAAGTGACTCGGGATCTGAAATGCCATACCATACAGGCATTTGTCTGGAGAGAGTGTGTTGATGAAACACACTCAGTATGGCCACTGTCCGCACCGGGATTCGAACCACCTATCTCCAAACTTGCTCCCCCATCATGGTCGTGGCACATGATTTAACGAGCACAGCAGTATTTGTAAAAATTTGAATCGCTGAAAACATTAAGACAGTAATCCCATGTGATCTGGCACGTTACTGATCCGCCTCTATGTTATCGTGGGCAGGCTAACATATTTAGTAATCTTATCACTAACGTATCACTGACCTAGAGATTCCGAAGGTCTGGACCCGACGACTGTGTGACAGGATGCATCCGACTCCAAGCACCGCTCTCTGGATTGAGGTCAGAACACGTCCAGTGTCACTCAGATCGCAAGTAGCTAGTTGTACTCTTGGGGACCAACTTCAATGCTGGGTAGAGGGATGTAGCCGTTTAGAACGTGGCACCTCGTTATATAGCAGAGGATCAGTGGTATCTGTCTTCCCTAAAAAATTGTGACATATCGGCATACTGAGTGCGTAACGGGCCGATATATTCTGCCGCGTAGTAACCAGGTTGGGGACAGATGACCACCGCTGTTCCACCCCTTAAAACTCCAATAACTAAGTAACCAGATTGCCATGGCAACGAATGAAAGTCCGAATGTAGGGAAGTCCCTTCTCTCCGTTCACTGCATCGCCCTACACTCGTGAACAAGTGAGCTCCAATCAATAACAATGATCACTTTTATTATAGTCCTTATCAATCGGTGAAGTATAGGTTATTATAGTTGGCAACTGGGACCGCATTCGATTTAGGCCTATGTCTCTGCCAAGAAAATTAAATCTGGTTGAGATACTGGAACGGTTTCCGAGTCGTGCAAATATCGAAGATATTATTAGACTATTATTATTGGTGTCGCGAAAAAAGCGACCAGCGAATTTAGCGACCAGCGAACTAAGCGACCATCACGAAATTTTATCTGCGCCTCGAAGGTCAACACTTCTGTGAATTTAGCGACCAGCGAACTAAGCGACCACCACGAAATTTTAGTAGTTAGTGGGACGTAAAGCCAAAAACATTATTATTATTATTATTATTCTATTATTTAGGCGTGTTTAAAATCAGCTTTAAAATAGCGTCATCAGTAAATTTTTAAACACTGATTTCCATCACACTTTATCCACGCTTTGGACTGGCTAAATGATAGAAAGACATTTCTATTATTTAGGAGTATTTAAAATCAGCTTTAAAACAGCGTCGTCAGTACATTTTTTTTATCTTTACCTGAGAGGACAATGAATTCTTCCTCCAACACTGATTTCTATTATTTAGCCGTGTTTAAAATCAGCTTTAAAATAGTGTCGTCAGTACATTTACAATATTTACAGATATATAAACATACATTTACAGAGCATTTTCATGATCGTGAACTTAATCCAACTTTTATATAATTATTAATCGCAGCCAATGGCCATTGAAGGTAGGACAGGGTTTGGAGACATGCCATTACGTCACCCTTTTCTTCATACTTCTTCATTGTTTTTTCAATACCCGCATCTATTTTTCTGTATTTGAGTTTTCTTCGCTTTCCTTCCAGATTCAGTTGTAATTTCATATACATGCATGCTCAGTCTAGCTATAAACCGGTTGGGAATAACCCAGTTGAATTACTTCGGGCGATGTGATAGGCATGAGTCGGGGTAGCTTGGCCGCTTAGTTCACATATTTCGTGATGGTCGCTTAATTCGCTGGTCGCTTTGTTCATGTATTCATTATTATTATTATTATTATTATTATTATTATTATTATTATTATTATTATTATTATATAACATTTGCAAGTGGGGGTAATTCCCCTGTGGCAAAATTGTACAAACACAGAAAATTACCAACAATAACACCAAACACCATATACACAATTCGCAATTTAGTAACTATAGTAATTACATCGTAGCGTTTACACAACATTTCAATCTTCTGTTAAACACACCAATATGTTTGGGGAAATGCTCTAAAACTGAGGCAGGTAATGAGTGCCAATTATCAATACCACGGTTAATGAAAGAATATTTCCCATAATTTGTACGCTGTGGTCGGAACTTAACTTTATGTGGATGATCCGCCCTGCTCAGGTAGGTGGGATTTCCCAGACGGTTGCTTAGTTCTCCCCGCGCTGGCCGATTAGTGTAAGTGTTAACCATAGCGTATAGTCTGGATTTCGTCCTTCTATCTTCCAGAGATTCCCACCCTAGTTTTTCTATCATTTGAGTTACACTGTTTCTAGGATTAAAATCCTCGAGCACCAGGTCAGTGGGGTTCACGAGTGGACTTCTTTTAAATCATTATGATAGTTGACCTAGATGGCCTAGATAGGTTGAGGACCTTGAAGGAGTATTTGGTTCTACCTGTGAGGGCAGGTAGAGTAGTATCAGACTCACCTTGAAGCCCCATGATTGCCAAGTGCTCTTAATTAGAGAGATCTGATTAGAATCAGTCATTATCAAGGACGATACTGCAACCTTTGAACGAGTGCGGGGGAGATCTTATCTAGAACAAACACAAAATGAATCACGTGTCAGTGTTTGTCAACACGTCCTCAGGCTTCCTCTCAATGGGATCTATTGTTGTTGTCGTCTCTTGGCTGAGGAATTTATGACCATCATGGGGTTTACCCCATGCACTTGGCGGTTTTGAATGGGTTAATACTGTAATGATATCTGTACTGATAATTATTGATATGACTATGCATATTCTTAAGAGCCAAAAGGGCAGACATCTGTTAATAAATGCTCTATCTATTATTTTATCCTTATATCAATATTACATGTGATTGATATATATATATATATATATATATATATATATATATATATGTTATGGACTATAGAACAGGGAGAAACCTCAGGGGTTAACATGTTTCGCTTGTCATGCGAGCATCTTCAGATCCAAATATGCAAGACAAAATAGCTCTACAAATCATTACCAAATTCCCAATGACACCCACATCCGGTCTCTGCCCTTCAAAAACAAAAACTAAATGTCAGAAAACTTACAAAGTGTGGCAACTATCACCAATAAATATTAAAGCATTAAACATACATACATACATACATACATACATACGTACTGAACCCTTATTGATCTTCGATAAATAAGTATTCATATTTATTATTATTATTACTACGGCCCAGGCAGCACATAAGGAAGTCGACTTGGATATTAGGGAGGCCAGCATTTCGTAATGATTGCAACAGAAGCTGAGCTGGTAGCTATTCCTGGGGGACGGCCAGAATTAGTCGAGTTCAAGGCCAAATTGTGCAACTACAGTACCAAAATTGGAGACATAAAGGAAGAATCACGAGGTCCTCTCAACGAACATACGATTGAATCAGCCAATCGCAAGAGACCAAGCCGTGACCACGAGGTGGACGGCGTCAGTAGTAAAAAGCCCGCGGAAGTGTGTATCTAAGGAACCGCCGAACGGATTAATCTCCGCTCGAGTAATTTGAGACGTTGGATTTATTTGGAGAGGAATGACACTAGCTACATCTTTGTGAGACAAAAACTCTGGAAGTTTTTATCCGACTCCGCCCCACTCCACCGCCCTTGTCAGTTTCTAATAAATAGTTTGGCCTGACGCCACTCTAAGCCTTATTGTGTGGAGCCTTCAGAGGCATACTCCACGTCAGTTTGAAGTGTGATTTGTGACGCTCGAATTTATCTAAGTCTTATCTTGTGGAGCCTTCAGAGGCATACTCCACGCCAGTTTGAATTGTGATTTTTACGCTCTAAAATCAGTGAAGCTAATTTATTTTGTGAGCTCTGAGGAGCTAAAGTCGCAGCGATTGCGGTATCGAGTTTGAAAGCTAGAATACATTTTGTTCTAAAATCAGCATTATTGTGTGAGCTAAATATTTCACGCCAGCGCGTGATAAACTGTAACATTCATTTAAAGACGACGAGTTCAGCTTTAAGGGGGAGGTATCGTATCACCCTAATTAGCGCTTACCAGAGACGAAGTCCACAGTACAGGACGGAAATACCGGACGAGATAGCGACTGCTAGTGCAGCCAGGATTTTGAACTTGTTAACGAGCCAGTGGCGCGGACTCGAGATGTATATTTTATGTATAAATTGCAGTGTATTTTATATATGTTTTTTATAGTGCGTGTGTGCGATATAATTAGGGCCAGTCTTCGCTATTAATCGCATTAGGACAATTGTGGGTGAACTGAGTAGCCTGCAAGCGATTATAGATAGGCAAAAATTTTAACATTGAACTTTTCTGCCAAGGAGTCGAGACCAAGATGATCAGCACGTGGTTTGAAGTTGGGATGAGCTTCAAGAAATCAACGCAGACGGCTACTATGGAGTGCTAAATTGTCCATAGGGCAATGGGTTGAGGAGGATGTCCTTAGTTCTACAAGCAGAAGCGGTGATGTACTAAAATTGGATTATTTCAATTATGTAGTTAGATTTGGCCGGGGAACTTTGTAAATAGTCATGTTTTTCTTTCTTGTTGTTTAGAGTTTTTCTTGCACCGACACTATATGTTTAAATGTCCGTTGGCGCGTGGCCAAAGTGTTTGTTGATATTTTTTTTTTCTTGAGTCATGTGTAATGTACGCGGCGTGCGTGCGTGATTTTTATCCTTGCAATTGCGGAACCCGTTACATTCGATAAATGGTGCTTTATTAACGTTAATATTTGAAATAGGAATGGGAGGAAATGATTGTAAAACATTTTGCTGGACAGGTTATTATTCATATTAGGGTAGCCGAGTGCACCAACTTAAAAGTAATTGTAGAACACCTTCGTTCTAATTTTGATAGATTTTTCTTGAGTCCTTTTCAGGTGACTAGTCACGGCATAGAACGATGGCGCCAGCATGTGGATATTATTTGTGTCTTTTATTTCAGGGTCTGTCAAAACCCATACGTGTGATTCTGTGTGTGTTAATGTGTCTAGTGTGTGTTGATTCTACGTGAGGAGGGGGTAGTTGTCCTACCGCCCTTATATATTTTTGCTGCTGTGGTATTTTAAATGGAAAGACAGAGTGCTCTTGGGAGACTGCTGATTCTTGTCCATATGTTTTTCTGACACACACGTATTATTGTGCTTTGGGGCACATTTCTTCGAGGTTCGACCCCATGTTCTGGGAGGTCGAGGTTATTGACACGTGGGTTGACAGACATGCAGAGTTCAACAAACCGCCCGTTTTGCCTGTGACTTATTTTGATAGGCAGTCCTATTTGTCCGACTGACCCCTGTAAGCTTTCATGTAGCAAACCTGTTCATTGTGATGGTTAATTTTTAAGCCATAATTAATTGGGGAGTTCGCCATGTGTGTAACGGATTGTTGTACCTTGTATGGGTAAAATATTGTGATTAACGTAAATGTTGGCTGTTTGCCTATTGCTTTGTTGATGACTCGATTCATGTAATTTTGTGTGTCACACCCGTGTGGTGTAGTGGTAGAGTATTTGTAAATTTTGACAGCGGTCATTTGAGTATTTTTCTATTGGTCACGTGTTAATGTACTTGTGTTGATTTGTGTGAGAAGTCCTAAGTTTTTAGGCAGTAAATGTTGCTACGGCAATTTGAGTCCAATTTCACACGGAAATTTTGTGTTTGTTTATAGTAGATTTAGGAAGTGTCGGTTTAATTTAAGTATTGTAGTTGTGTTCCCTTGTGTCGGTCTAGCTCTAAGAAATGCGGATTCGTTGTCTGAAGGGTCATTCTGGGTGATAACGAATCACGCATTCAAAGTACACATCGTGATGCATGTAGAACGGCATACGCACTTATATGGTCATTACTGTATCTTTTATTTAAGGACACTTGGTCCAGGTAATTAATCTCTCCAGAGATACCGCCTAGTTTTTGGCATTTTTATTAAGCGGGAGTCAGTTGGGAGTTTTTTGTTGTTGTTAATTGTTTATGTGTAAATATGGTGATTTGTTATTAAATTCAATTGTTTTTAACCCTGGCTTCACTCTTTCCTGCATGTTATTTTGTTATATGTTACCCTGCAAGTTAATGAAGCGCCCTGACAGCAACTTACGAATATGACCCGTTACACCCCGAATCTGAGTCTCATATGCTTCTTTGCAAGGGTTCATAAAACATAAATGGCTGCCCAAGTGGGGATTGTTGTTGTTGTTGCTTCGCTGATCTCATATTTATTTCGTTGAGAAATGATGCCAGGTCAAGCGGACATGTAAATTCAGTAAATGGAGGCGATGTTGTACCGCCATGTGCATTAGTAAAATCACTGAGTTCCTAAAGTTAGAAATATTGAACAAGGTTAGAATTTGATTTGGTATTTGTTATAAACTTGTTCTGGCGCCCACATTAAAATTAGAAATTTGCATTATTAATGAACTCAGTCAAAGCAGGAAGATGTTGCCTTATATTTGACATTTAATTGACTTCGGTTAATTGGTGTTTCGTAAATTCTGTTGGTTAGGAATTTAAAAGCAGATCACTAGGGGTTATTTTGTTGTTTGGGAATAAGTGTCATTGTATTCAGTAAATTTTGTTACTGAAATTTTCATTAAATTAGAGCCAGTAATATTTAAATGTGTGACATGTATGTGCGTGTAGGGCTGAAGCCTTAGCCCATAACCCTGTTTTTCTCTGAATATATTTTGTGTGTGATATGGCGAGTGTTGATGAGATAAAGGCATTGTTAGAACAGATGTCGATCCAAATGTCCGCGAAAACGGAAGAACAATTAGTGCAGATGTCCGTAAAGACGGAAGAACAATTAAAAGAACAATTAGAAGCTCAGCGGGAGCATAGTGAAAAACAATTACTTGATATGAGCGGTAACATTTCGGTCCAGTTAGAAGTCCAGAAATTAGACACTGACAAACAATTCAATGAACTAAACCACAAATTGTCACAACAGGCGGTAACACAAACCGAACAGTTAGGAAAAATCACAAATGATATTAATCAGAGCGTTCAAAAAGTAGATAAACTGGCAGGCGAGGTTGCGGAAAACAACATCAAACAGTTAGGCGAAATGAAGAAATTGGAGGCGAAATTTGATAACAAATTAGTACAATTTGACGAGATGGTGGCAGATAAACTCAAGCAGATAGAGGCAGCATGTGTCAGTAACACCGCGGGAGTGAAGAAGACCCAAGAGAAACTACAACAGCAAATTAATTCGGTAGATAACAACGTGCTGGAATTAATAAAGGAAATAGATAAAGTCGAAGTTAAGGCTGAAACCGAGCGGATACACTTGCGGGAAAATTTAGAGGAGCAATTAGGCAGAACACAAGAGATCATAAGAAAAGAGATGGAAGGCCAGCTAATAAACACACAAGAGGTCATAAGACAAGAAGTAGGGGAGCAGCTCGTCAAAACTCAGGATGATTTGGAAGAACAACTAGTAAAAACGCAGGAACAGATACGTGAAGAGCTAGAGAAAAATCAGGAAAGGAACGAGGAGAAAATAAATAGCTTAAAAAGTAGGATCCGGCGAGATTGGGACCAGCAGGCTCATGCGAATAAGGAAGACAGGCTGGCAGTTTTAAAGCGATTGCAGGCACTGGAGGAAAATATGAAGTCGAAATTACAGGAACACTCAGAATTAATCATAAAAAACGAGATTAGATCGTTAGAGAATGCGACATTATTTTCAACTGAAAATATACCGGAGAAGCAAACAAGTATTGGAAGTCCGGCGGGTTCGAAGTTGGCTGAGGACACGAGTCGGAGTCAAAGTCCCAGACTAACGACTAATGCATTCCAGCAGTACAGGGGGGAGACTTCAACTCCGCAACCGAACTTGGCACCAGCCCAAGTCATCCAAGTCATTCGGGGTAATGATTTTAAGCCCGATAAGTTTAAAGAACATTCAGGAACCACTCCCAAAGCATTTCTACGGCAATTAACTGATTACTTTAATGACCAACACATCGGCCCTGAGAAACAATTAAGACTGGTGGAGATTTTTTTAGAAGGACCTAGCCTGACCTGGTTTTTAAGTTTCAAGTACACGTTCACAGACATGGCTCAATTCCGCGAGGCGTTTTTGAAGAAGTTTTGGAGTCCTTCGTTACAGCAGGGGTTAAGAATGGACCTGTACACACGCAAATACCATAGTACACATCCGACCCGTTTTTCAGAATTCTTCAGTCAGCAATTGGTAAAATTCAGAGATTTTGATGACCCGCCTAGCGAGCCGAATATGGTTCTAACCATCGGGAAACAACTCCCAATGCACATCCAACAATTATTAGTCGCAGGAAACATTCAGACCGCAGTCCAAGCCGAAGAATTACTCAGACACTTAGACGAGACGAGTATGGTAAGCCCACAGACAGGAAGAAGGAATTTGGAATGTGTCAACACGGCAGAGGTAGTTCAGGGACTCCAAAATAACCACGGCCAGGGGAACCAAAGTAAGACACAGTCCACAGGGACACAGTTCACGCCAAGAAGACAAGATTTTGACGGCCGAAACCAGTTCCATAACAACAATCAGAATTATCAGAATAACCGCGGGAGATATCATCAGAATAACCAAAATCAAAATAATCAGTGGACGTACCAGCGGGAGTACACGAATTGGAGGGGAAACCAGAGACAAGGTAGACCTTACCAAAGAAATGGAGATGGTAGATGGAGTAACGGCAGGGACTATCACCAAGAAAACAGAGGAGATTATAGGAATAACTGGGACGAACGATATATTGAATCCCGTAAATACTTGGATCAATTAAGTAATGAAGAAGCGGAGAAGGAGAAGTGGGGGCGTGCCATGGCGAACAGACAGAGCCCAGACAACCATCAAGGAGAGGGGGCAGAGAGTTTACTGAGGCAACAGGAGCGACAGAATGATAACCGGCGAAACACATCTAATGGGGCCCGGGATAAAAAAAAAACCAAATGAACTGAAAGGAGACAGGCTAAAAACAGAGATCGCCAGGGAGCAAGAAGAGATGATAGTGGCCAATATAGAAGAGTGGGTAGCATTCCCAGACGACTGCCTGGAGGAAGTGGTGAAGAACCGTGAAAATGTTATCAGAGAGCTACCAATTATTTACGCGCATATTGGAGGTATGAGGGTGAGATGTTTGATTGATACAGGTAGCCAGGTGAGCTTAGTCACTGAAATTTTAATAAAGGAAATAGCAAGAAAACAGACTGTTCCTATTATGCCGGTACCGCTAATGAAAGTCAGAGGTGTCATTCCTGACAAAACTATGAATTGTAAACAGCAAGCATTTCTAGATCTGGAAATATTGAACCACACTTTCTCACAAACATTCATTGTTATTCCAAAGATGAACTACAATATAATTTTAGGAGCCAACTTCATCTGCGATTTTCATGCTGTAATTGATTTACATAACAACACTGTAAGCTTCAAACAAGTAGAAGGATTGGATCATGTGGGTTTAAATATGGAAGAGAATCCGCTGGAGAGAGAGGCCAATACTTGGGTTGTTGAGGAATGCACTAATGAGGCCGGAGATAAGATCTTGAGGGGAGAGCAAGTTAACCAGACAGCAGTGCTAGAAATTGACAGCCGAGATATTTCGCAGGAACTTTGGGTGCATTTGGCGGAAGAAGAAATGGGCGGAACCAAATTCGAAATTCTACTTCAGGAGCGACTTAAGGAAGCCATCGTAGGGGAATCTGATAGAAGAAGATTGGAAGAAATTTTAAGATTACATAAAGGAGCTTTTGACACCGTACCTGGGAATGTTTTAAATTTTCAATATGCGATGCAGGTAACAGATTGGACCCCATTTAAAAGTAAATTGTACCCGATCCCAGAGAAGCACTTTTCTCAGGTGAAGGACATTATTACTAACTTATTAGATTCTGGCATGATAAGGAAAGCTGCAACCCCTTATCTGAACGCAATATTGGCCGTGACCAAGCCAAACGGATCAATTAGGCTATGCCTAGACGCGCGAGTTTTAAATAGTAAACTGCTAGTTGAGCACGACCAAGCAACGAAGGATTTATTGGAAAACTGTGTGAAACTTGGATATCCGGATTTTGAGAAACAATTTATCATTCAAGCAGATGCTTCGTTAATTGGGATTGGTGCTATGCTGTACCAAGAGGACGCTGAAGAACCCAAGAAGAAATCCTATTTGGCATTTACGAGTCGTAAATTACGGAAACATGAGAGAAACTACACAGTTACGGAACTTGAGCTACTAGCAATTCTATATTCTCTCCAACAGTGGCGCAAGATGATCTATGGTTATTCCATCATTGTTAGAACCGACCACCATGCACTGACATTTTTATTTAAGACGACAATAGCAAGTGAGAGAGTTACGCGCTGGTCCATCTACATACAGCAGTTTGACATCACAATAGAGCATTGTCCTGGGAAATTGAACGTCATACCAGATGCCTTGAGTAGAAACCCTGAGGACGGAAACGAAGTAACAGCGGAAGTTCACAATAATACCTTGACACCTAAGGCTCGTGAGTTTTTGGCAAGATTGAAGGATATTAGTAAGGAGCAAGAAGCTGATCCATGGATGATGATGATGATAAAATTCTATAGGAAGGAGTTACAACCAAATTCACCGGAGTACCGGGAAGCCAGTGCTAAACAAGCGAGATTTCACTACTTGAATAACTTGTTACATAAGTACGTGGATGAGCATCATACTAAACTGCGGATCTTAGTTCCAGCATCACTACAGAGGGGATTAACTTGGCATGTTCACGAGAGCCTAGCACATATCGGCACGGATAAGACTGAAGCTACGATAGGGGAGACCTTTACTTGGCCCAAGATGAGATTCACCATTGTTGAAGTAATTAGAACGTGTGACGCTTGTCAGCGCACAAAGCCGAACAACTTTATTCTGAAACAACCTCCAAGACCACTATTACCGCAGAAACCATGCGAGATGCTCGCGATTGATTGCTTTGGTCCTTTAGTAAAAGGAAAGCGTGGATGCCGACACCTCCTGGTATGTGTCGACGTATTTTCGAAGATGGTCGTGCTATGTCCTATTCAGAAGACGACATCAAGACAAGTCCTTAGTCGAATTAAGAACAAAGTCATTCCGATGCTTAGGAAGCCGGAATCCATTCTATCAGATCACGGTACCTATTTCACAAGCAATGTTTTAGGCAAGGTTTGGAGAGCCTAGGAATAAAACACATATTTTCAAGTATTCGTCATCCTTGTGGAAATCCGAGCGAAAGAACAATTCGCTGTGTCGCTAAATACTACAGAGTAATGATTCCTAACGAACACAATAAATGGGTAGACAAAGTAGGGGAAATTGAGATGTGCATGAACACTACTAAGCACGAGTCGACGGGTCAAATCCCACTGATTGTACACCACAACAGATTGCCGGAAAGAACTTGGGACAAGATCATTCCTTGCCCAAGGGATCCATTATTAGCGCATGATTTGCGAATCCAGCGAACGAGAGAGCACATGAGGAACCAAGCGGACCGAAGGCTGAGACGGTACCGAGGAAAGAAGTTTCACCGAGAGTTACAAGAACAAGAATTAGTGCTGGTTCGTAGACCACCGATCTCCGACCCTAAGAACAAAGTCTTCGCCAAGTTCTGTCCAAAATTCATTGGCCCGTTCCGGGTAATTAAGAATCTGGGTAACAATGCCTACAGATTAGAAGAAGTGAGCACTGGTGCAAAATCTGTTTTTAATAGCGCCAATTTGAAACCGTACTACAGAAGGGAACCATTTGATGATTAGGAAAGATGATATGTGCAGAATCTGTATTGCAAAAATTTATTTTTGAGAACCAACACTCAAATCTACGGGGAGCGCGTGAGTACGCACTTTGTTTGTAAACAACGAGCAGCTGAGACGACGGGAGTGGCAACTACTTGAGGAGAAGGGGGAGACCTAGTGAAAATATGAATGACATTCCAGCGAGAAGGGAGCACACTAATTGAGTCAGAGGGGCATACACTCGAGCAGCTGAATGAGATTTAAAGAGATGTGTTGTTACTACAGTGGATTTTGTTTTTGAAATCCAAACCAATAAATTGTTTCGAATTTCAAAACCTTGCTGAGGATAAATGAACCCTTATTGATCTTCGATAAATAAGTATTCATATTTATTATTATTATTACTACGGCCCAGGCAGCACATAAGGAAGTCGACTTGGATATTAGGGAGGCCAGCATTTCGTAATGATTGCAACAGAAGCTGAGCTGGTAGCTATTCCTGGGGGACGGCCAGAATTAGTCGAGTTCAAGGCCAAATTGTGCAACTACAGTACCAAAATTGGAGACATAAAGGAAGAATCACGAGGTCCTCTCAACGAACATACGACTGAATCAGCCAATCGCAAGAGACCAAGCCGTGACCACGAGGTGGACGGCGTCAGTAGTAAAAAGCCCGCGGAAGTGTGTATCTAAGGAACCGCCGAACGGATTAATCTCCGCTCGAGTAATTTGAGACGTTGGATTTATTTGGAGAGGAATGACACTAGCTACATCTTTGTGAGACAAAAACTCTGGAAGTTTTTATCCGACTCCGCCCCACTCCACCGCCCTTGTCAGTTTCTAATAAATAGTTTGGCCTGACGCCACTCTAAGCCTTATTGTGTGGAGCCTTCAGAGGCATACTCCACGTCAGTTTGAAGTGTGATTTGTGACGCTCGAATTTATCTAAGTCTTATCTTGTGGAGCCTTCAGAGGCATACTCCACGCCAGTTTGAATTGTGATTTTTACGCTCTAAAATCAGTGAAGCTAATTTATTTTGTGAACTCTGAGGAGCTAAAGTCGCAGCGATTGCGGTATCGAGTTTGAAAGCTAAAATACATTTTGTTCTAAAATCAGCATTATTGTGTGAGCTAAATATTTCACGCCAGCGCGTGATAAACTGTAACATTCATTTAAAGACGACGAGTTCAGCTTTAAGGGGGAGGTATCGTATCACCCTAATTAGCGCTTACCAGAGACGAAGTCCACAGTACAGGACGGAAATACCGGACGAGATAGCGACTGCTAGTGCAGCCAGGATTTTGAACTTGTTAACGAGCCAGTGGCGCGGACTCGAGATGTATATTTTATGTATAAATTGCAGTGTATTTTATATATGTTTTTTTATAGTGCGTGTGTGCGATATAATTAGGGCCAGTCTTCGCTATTAATCGCATTAGGACAATTGTGGGTGAACTGAGTAGCCTGCAAGCGATTATAGATAGGCAAAAATTTTAACATTGAACTTTTCTGCCAAGGAGTCGAGACCAAGATGATCAGCACGTGGTTTGAAGTTGGGATGAGCTTCAAGAAATCAACGCAGACGGCTACTATGGAGTGCTAAATTGTCCATAGGGCAATGGGTTGAGGAGGATGTCCTTAGTTCTACAAGCAGAAGCGGTGATGTACTAAAATTGGATTATTTCAATTATGTAGTTAGATTTGGCCGGGGAACTTTGTAAATAGTCATGTTTTTCTTTCTTGTTGTTTAGAGTTTTTCTTGCACCGACACTATATGTTTAAATGTCCGTTGGCGCGTGGCCAAAGTGTTTGTTGATATTTTTTTTTTCTTGAGTCATGTGTAATGTACGCGGCGTGCGTGCGTGATTTTTATCCTTGCAATTGCGGAACCCGTTACATTCGATAAATGGTGCTTTATTAACGTTAATATTTGAAATAGGAATGGGAGGAAATGATTGTAAAACATTTTGCTGGACAGTTATTATTCATATTAGGGTAGCCGAGTGCACCAACTTAAAAGTAATTGTAGAACACCTTCGTTCTAATTTTGATAGATTTTTCTTGAGTCCTTTTCAGGTGACTAGTCACGGCATAGAACGATGGCGCCAGCATGTGGATATTATTTGTGTCTTTTATTTCAGGGTCTGTCAAAACCCATACGTGTGATTCTGTGTGTGTTAATGTGTCTAGTGTGTGTTGATTCTACGTGAGGAGGGGGTAGTTGTCCTACCGCCCTTATATATTTTTGCTGCTGTGGTATTTTAAATGGAAAGACAGAGTGCTCTTGGGAGACTGCTGATTCTTGTCCATATGTTTTTCTGACACACACGTATTATTGTGCTTTGGGGCACATTTCTTCGAGGTTCGACCCCATGTTCTGGGAGGTCGAGGTTATTGACACGTGGGTTGACAGACATGCAGAGTTCCACAAACCGCCCGTTTTGCCTGTGACTTATTTTGATAGGCAGTCCTATTTGTCCGACTGACCCCTGTAAGCTTTCATGTAGCAAACCTGTTCATTGTGATGGTTAATTTTTAAGCCATAATTAATTGGGGAGTTCGCCATGTGTGTAACGGATTGTTGTACCTTGTATGGGTAAAATATTGTGATTAACGTAAATGTTGGCTGTTTGCCTATTGCTTTGTTGATGACTCGATTCATGTAATTTTGTGTGTCACACCCGTGTGGTGTAGTGGTAGAGTATTTGTAAATTTTGACAGCGGTCATTTGAGTATTTTTCTATTGGTCACGTGTTAATGTACTTGTGTTGATTTGTGTGAGAAGTCCTAAGTTTTTAGGCAGTAAATGTTGCTACGGCAATTTGAGTCCAATTTCACACGGAAATTTTGTGTTTGTTTATAGTAGATTTAGGAAGTGTCGGTTTAATTTAAGTATTGTAGTTGTGTTCCCTTGTGTCGGTCTAGCTCTAAGAAATGCGGATTCGTTGTCTGAAGGGTCATTCTGGATGATAACGAATCACGCATTCAAAGTACACATCGTGATGCATGTAGAACGGCATACGCACTTATATGGTCATTATTGTATCTTTTATTTAAGGACACTTGGTCCAGGTAATTAATCTCTCCAGAGATACCGCCTAGTTTTTGGCATTTTTATTAAGCGGGAGTCAGTTGGGAGTTTTTTTTGTTGTTAATTGTTTATGTGTAAATATGGTGATTTGTTATTAAATTCAATTGTTTTTAACCCTGGCTTCACTCTTTCCTGCATGTTATTTTGTTATATGTTACCCTGCAAGTTAATGAAGCGCCCTGACAGCAACTTACGAATATGACCCGTTACACCCCGAATCTGAGTCTCATATGCTTCTTTGCAAGGGTTCAGTACATACATACATGGAACAGTGAGGTCATCAGCCCCTGTGTGTGTCTGGTGACAGTTACATTGTTTATTACAGCTAGTTCATTGTTTCATTAGCCTGTGGTGTGCGAGGGTCCTTATGAGTGTGTCTGGTTAGTTAGTTATTGTTGATGAAAGGGGTGGACCCGAGGCAACCCCGAGGGCTTCCTGAGCTGGGTCCGGTCATTCTCTTTCTTCCAATGCCTTTGAGGCAGTCCCTCTCCTCTTTACCTTTCCTTTCTGCCTTTCCTGGCTCTCCTTTCTTCCGTGTCCCTTAATTCTCGTTCTTTGAGGGTTAAGGGCATTTCCTTTCCCCCTGTCTTTTCCTTCCCTTACTCTTATTTCTGTTTTCCATTTCCTCTTATAGAATGTGGGTGTGTGGTTGGTTTTAGTTGTAAGTATGTAGTTAGTTTGTTTATTAGATATATTTCATTGTTCCATTAGACTGTGGTGTGTGTGTGTGTCTGGTGGCAGTTGCATGGTTTATTAGATATAACTCATTGTTTCATTAGACTGTGATGTGTGTGGGTGCATGTGAGTGTGCCTGGTGACAGACTGTTTTAGTGGTAGTATTTTGTTGTTGGTGGAACTTAAGTAGTTTACGTTAGTAGAATTATGGTATTTAATTGTTAATAGAAGGTTAGTATGTTTTGTTAGTAGAATTGCTCTATTACTTATTCTGAAAGGGAGTAGCAGACTTTCAGAATAAATCAATTATTTACTTGTCTTATAGACGGTTAAGATATTCACAATATAAACCAACTAATGGCTACACTGCGTTCTGCTTCACGGCTGAAAGCTACGGGAAACTACAGCCGTAATGCTCTTCCCGAGGATATGAACGTCTCTATGCACAATTACATGTGATGATGACCTCCTCCCTTGTAAAATTCCAATCCGGAGGTAAACTAGTCCCCCGTTCAGATCTCCTGGTGGGGACTACTCGAGGGGGGTGTTAACATCACAGAGGTGACCAAGAGGAAACTGATATTCTACGGATCGGAGCTTTGAATTTTAGATGTTTGCTGGGAAGTGGAAGGTTAGAAAACTTAGAAAGGGAAATGAATAGGTTGAGGTTGGATTTGGTTGAGATTAGTGAAATGCGTTGGCAGAAAGAACAGGACTTTTGGTCAGGAGACTATAGGGTCATTAGAACTTAATCAAACAATGGCCAAGCAGGGGTTGGTCTGATACTGAGTAGGAAACTTGGACAGCGGGTGGAATATTATGAGCAATATAATGAACGGATTATTGTAGCAAAAATCAATACAAAACTATGTGCACCACAGTGGTACAAGTCTATATGGTTACCAGTCAAGCTGATGATGAAGATGTTGAAAAGGTCTACGAAGGAATAGATGAAATTCTGAGGTATGTCAAAGGTGATGAAAATGTTATAGTAATGGGAGATTGGAATGCTGTGGTAGGAAAAGGAAGAGAAGGGAAGATAGTAGGAGATTTCGGATTAGGTGAAAGGTATGATCGAGGAAGCAGGCTGATGGAATTCTGCACCGATCATGAGTTGGTCATAGCTAACACATTATTAAATAACCACAATAGTAGAATATACACATGGATGAGACCAGGAGATACAGGGCGTTACCAAATCGACTTCATTATGGTCAAGCAGAGGTTTGGAAACCAGATTTTGGATTGTAAAACATATCCCGGTGCTGACATAAACTCTGACCACAATCTGGTTGTTATGAAATGCAGATTTAAGTTGAAGAAACTGAAGACTAATCAAAAGCCAAGAAGGTGGGCAATAGACAGACTGAAAGAGAATTATGTAACGAAAGATCCATGAAGAGTATAAAGGAAGGACTAAAGAAAAACCCTAAACAAACTTCAATTGCAGACGAATGGGCACTTTTGAAGAATGAAATAACAAAATCCGCAGAAGAAAACATTGGTAGGAAAGAAAGAATAGGCAGAAAACCATGGATCACTCAGGATATACTAGAATTGATGGATAAAAGGTGGAAATACTAGAATGTAAGAGATGAAAAAGGGAAAGCAGAATACAGACGTCTGAGAAATGAGGTTAACAAGAAGTGGAAGGAAGCGAAAGAAGAATGGTTGAAAGAGAAATGTGCAGGTATAGAAAATTGTCTGAAATTAGGAAAAGTAGACACAGCTTATCGAAGGATTAAGAATACTTTTGGGGAAAAGAAGACTAAATGCTGTAATATTAAGGACACAAATGGAAAGCCTCTAACAGATAGGGAAGGAAAGGTTGAGAGATGGAAAGCTTACATAGAGTGTTTGTATAATGGAAAGGAGATTGAAAATCACGTAATGGAAAGGGAGGAGGAAATTGATGAGGATGCAAAAGGAGATTTAATATTGAGATCAGAATTTGAGGAAGCATTGGAAGACTTATGCAGGAACAAACCCCCAGGCATAGATGATATACCGATTGAGTTGCTACGTTGCTTAGGAGATGAAAGTCTGATCAGGTTATTTCACTTGGTGTGTAGGATTTATGAGACAGGTGAGGTACCCTCTGATTTCAAGAAGAATGTTATTATCCCTATTCCGAAGAAAGTAGGAGCCGACAGATGTGAAGAATACCGTACAATCAGCTTGATTACTCATGCTTTAATGATCCTGTCTAGAATAATATACAAGAGGATGGAAAGCCAAATTGAAGCAGAATTGGGTGAAGACCAGTTTGGTTTCAGGGGAAATGTAGGAACAAGGGAAGCTGTACTAAGTCTTAGGCTGATTTTGGAACGTAGAATAAGGAAAGATAGAGAACCTTCATGGCATTTGTAGACTTAGAAAAGGCTTTTGATAACGTTGACTGGACTAAATTGTTTGACATTTTGAATGCTCTTGGATTAAAGTACAGGGATAGGACGGTGATCTACAATCTATACAGAAACCAGACAGCAGTCATTCGAGCTGAAGGACATGAAAGAGAACCTGGTATTCAGAAAGGTGTAAGGCAAGGCTGCAACTTATCACCCATACCTTTCAATCTTTACATTGAACAAGCAAGGAAGGAAATTAATTGTAGAAAAATATAAAGTGGGAGTGAAGATTCAAGGAGAAATAATTTCAACTCTGAGAATTTCCGATGACATAGTCATCATGGCCGACACGCCTGAGGGTTTGAATGAGTTTTTGAATGGTGTGGACTCCGTCTTGAGGAAAGAATTCTTGATGAAAACTAATAAATGTAAAACAAAAATATTGGAATGCAGCCGAAATAAATCAGAAACCTCTATGGACATCACATTGCCAGGTGAAAACTAAAGGAAGTAGGAGACTTCTGTTACTTAGGATGCAAAATAATCAGTGATGGACGAAGCAAAGAGGATATAAAAAGTATGTTAGCTCAGGGAAGGAAAGCATTTCTACAGAAAAGGAATCTGTTGACATCGAATATACGTAGATTTAGGTGTTAGGAAGTCATTTTTGAAGGCCGTTGACTGGAGCGTGGAACTCTATGGAAGTGAAACTTGGACTATTGGTGCAGCAGAAAAGAGGAGAATTGAAGCGTTTGAAATGTGGTGTTACAGAAGAAAGATGAAAATCAAATGAGTAGATAGGGTTACAAACGAAGAGGTTTTAAGACTAATGGGAGAGGTGAGATGTTTCTGGCGACTGGTAATGAAGAGAAGAGATAGGTTGGTATGACATATACTAAGACACCCAGGAATAGCCAGATTAGTTATGGAAGGAAGGGTTGAGGACAAGAACTGTTGGGGTAGACCAAGGTTAGAATATGTTAAACACATTGCCTCGGATGTAGGGTGTGGTAGCTATGTAGAGATGAATCGATTAGCTCAGGACAGGGAGGCATGGATAGCTGCATCAAACCAGTCAAAAGACTGGTGTTTGTGTTTGGTTGGGGAGGTATTAAATTAGGCATCATCCTGGCATTTACAAGGAGTAGAAGTAGAAACCACGAAAAAACACTTCTAGGATGGTTGAGGCGGGAATCAAACCCACTTTCTCTCAGCTTTGCCTCACAAGGCTGTGTGTACGCCGTTCCAGACTTCAGACCAGAATTACTGTAGATTGACTGGCAGTGCAAGAGTTGATCCCGGGACCTCAGGAATGGTAGCCAATAACACTAACCAATACACCAAAAGGAATTAGCATGGTTTCTTTCGAACCATTTTCTCCGGGAGAGAAAATCAACTTCCTGTGTAGCATATTCCATTCCATCCTCGCTGCATGAACATGCTGTGGCGCTTTGCTGATACAATTCGTTGCTGTTGTTGTTGTTGTTGTAGATTGTATAGGGGCTTTACAACATCGTGGTCATGTAGCCCCGTGCACTTGGGTTGGTGTAGAAGCTGTCTGATAACCTGTGTCACTATGATGTCTGTACTAGTGTGTATATGTAATCGAGAGTGGATTTGGGTAGGAGGCGGCCATGACCTGAAATTAGATCCCGGAATTTGCCTGGAATGGGTGTGGGAAACCACGGAAAACTACTTCCGGGATGGCTAAGATAGGAATCGATCCAGCCTGTTCTCATGTTAGCCTCACTTACCCTGTTCCACCTCTAACATTAATTTCAGGGTGTCATTGAAGGGTACCAGAGACCACGATCGCTCCCCGCGGCCTTGAGTATGGGTGGTGCTGAGCACAGTCAGTGCTTGCGTATACTGTGGAAAGTTTTGCTGATAGGGTCAAAATAATGCTCAGTGAGGAAAGCAACGACAAACTACCTCACTTGGCACTTGGCTCCAGTCAATCGAAACATATTTGTGAGAACAAACACAAACATAATGTTACTTTTCGAATGATGAAAGAAGTGCAACAAAAAAAATAAAAAATGACACATTTTTATCGACAGTAAGCTAAGGGTTACTAAGAAAAATAAATCTTAGGCAAATATGCAATTATTTCCCATAATGGCCGTATTATAAGCTTTTCGCATCATTTCAGAAAATCAGGAATTATAATGGCGACAAAAAATTACACAAATTTATCATTTTCTTGAAAATATATATAAACATAAGTATCAGCATTGTATCTGCCAGTCCTAGAAGAACAACTGAATCATTTTACAAAGTAGGCTATAATAAAGGTATTTTCAATATAACATTAGCTTTCATGGCCGAGTAATAAAAATCCATCAATTCTTGTAGGTTTTCAAAACATAGCGTATAATTAAAAATTCCATTCAAAATATTTTACAAATTTTACAATAAGAGCTTCAATTTTACTTGAGGTATACACAGCAGATGAATAAAATAGTTTTAACTGTCATAAAACTCGGGGAGATGTGGGGAAACAGATATTAAAACCGAATGCGGGTGACAAACTCACTGAAGTAGGCTATTGAAAGAAGTCTGAAATTCCTGTCACATTTCAGGCCATAGCATAAAAAAATATTGTATAGGCTTAATCCAAGAAATTACTCAATTGATTAGGCTATAATAAGAAGAATATAATATTTCAGCCGAGAGGCCATGAAATTCCATACCTAAGTTCTGATATAACACATAATGCTCTATGCTTTACTGTAGTCATTAAACATTTTAGTTCTCTTCTGGCATTTTACAAAGTAGGCTATAATAAAGGTAACATTATATTTCATGGCCGAGTATTAAAATTCCAGCTATTCTTGTAGGTTTTTGCCGTATCGTTTGCGGGGTTTCCCCCTGGTGTACCCTTCCCGGACCGCCACTGGGGTAGTGGACCAAGTATTACGTCTCATGCTCCCGCCTTAAAATAATGACTCTTTATCCTTAAACGAGTAACAATTACGATGGTTATATCTAGACAATAAGTCAGAATCACTACGTCCAGTTCACACTTCAGATTATAAAGTTAAGTGTTAATTGTGAAAGAACAATAGCTAATCAAACTCAGATTGAGACCGTTCTATACTTCGCTCACAGTCTATGATATCACCAAGCCAAAATGTGACATTCGAATTATTTCCCACGTAGGCTACGTAGCCTGTTTTCACAGAAATAACGTAACGGCAGCTCAGTAAATACACACATCAAAAAAAGTTTTGCATCACCTCGGTTCCAAGAGTTCCGGAACCGTTAAATACAAAGGGAATAGAGATCAACACAAACAACATTTCAGCTCGTTTTATTGCTCATGAGACCCACACATTGCATGTTGTACCATCATACAGCTAGACTTTCAGCATTTGTGGTCCAGATTGCAGTACACACCACTACCTCTAATACCCAGTAGCACGTCCTCTTGCATTGATGCATGCCTGTATTCGCCGTGGCATACTATCCACAAGTTCATCAAGACACTGTTGGTCCAAATTGTCCCACTCCTCAACGACAATTCGGCGTAAATCTCTCAGAGTGGTTGGTGGGTCAAGACGTCCATAAACAGCCCTTTTCAACATATCCCAGGCATGTTCGATAGGGTTCATGTCTGGCGAACATGCTGGCCACTGTAGTCGAGCGATGTCGTTATCTTGAAGGAACGCATTCACAAGATGTGCACGATGAGGTCGAGAATTGTCGTCCATGAAGACAAATGCCTCTCCAATATTCTGCCGATATGGTTGCACTATGGGTCGGAGGATGTCATTCAGGTATCGTAAAGCCGTTTCGGAGCCTTCCATGACCACCAGTGGCGTACGTCGGCCCCACATAATGCCACCCCAAAACATCAGGGAACCACCACCTTGCTGCACTCGCTGGACAGTGTGTCTAAGACGTTCAGCCTGACCAGGGTGCCTCCAAACACGTCTCCGACGATTGTCTGGTTGAAGGCATATGCGACACTCATCGGTGAAGAGAACGTGATGCCAATTCCGTGGGGTCCATTCAGCATGTTGTTGGGCCCATCTGTACCGCGCTGCATGGTGTCGGGGTTGCAAAGCTGGACCTCGCCATGGACGTCGGGAGTGAAGTTGCGCATCATGCAGCCTATTGCGCACAGTTTGAGTTGAAACACGACGTCCTGTGGCTGAACGAAACGCATTATTCAACATGGTGGCATTGCTGTCAGGGTTCCTCCGAGCGGCAATCCGTAAGTAGCGGTCATCCACTACAGTAGTAGCCCTTGGGCGGCCTGAGCGAGGCCTGTCATCGACAGTTCCTGTATCTCTGTACCTCCTCCATGTCCGAACAACATCGCTTTGGTTCACTCTGAGACGCCTGGAAACTTCCCTTGTTGAGAGCCCTTCTTGACACAAAGTAACAATGCGGACGCGATCGAACTGCGGTATTGACCTTCTAGGCATGGTAGAACTACAGACAACATGAGCAGCGTACCTTCGTCCTGGTGGAATGACTGGAACTGATCGGCTGTCGTACCCCCTCCGTCTAATAGGCCCTGCTCATGCATGGTTGTTTACATCTTTGAGCAGTTTTAGTGACATCTATGAACAGTCAAAGGGACTGTATCTTGGATACAATATACACAGTCAACGTCTATATGCCGGAGATCTGGGAACCGAGGTGATGCAAAACTTTTTTTGATGTGTGTATTATGCTATTGATGCTGCGCTCTGATACACGTACACATAAAAACGGATAAGTGTAAGGTTATTGTTCAGGGTTTAATTTTCCTCCACCCTAGAGGCTTATAATAGGTCTGTACAAATCATTCGAATATTCGCCAATTCAAAATTCGAATAGCCTACATTATTCGCATATTTGAACAGTGCGGATGTCTGAATTCTTCGGTTGTTCGAATCACTGTTACATTCGAAGTACAGTACAACCCCTGTAATCCATCACCTTTGGAACTGAGGGTTCGGTTGGAACGCAAAAGAGGTCGGATTATCAGAATAGTACATTATGCATCGAGCCTATAATGGCAATAATTAAGACACGAGTATGTTTATAAAACGAGCGTATCCATGCGAGTGTCTTAATTACCGTTATAGGCGAGTTGCATACGACTGTTTATTCTCGATGACAATTATAACATTATGTTTTAACCTAAATATCTGTGGGATTCATTCACTTCAGTTAGTGAACAGAGCGCGCAGGTTTTGCTTACTGAACAGAGCGCATGGGTGGCTCAAAGACCTTCGAAAGCAGAGACCATTTACATGCTATTGTTTACATCCTGCATGATGTCTAGTGCCGATCAAGTCTAGCATTCACTAATATTGTCACTGAAATCGTTTGAAAGCAATGCGCTGTGTATACATTGGGCTTGGGGATATTAAGGTACTTCATGTCTCATATTCCCTAGTTTATTGTGACCGTCAGCCGGGTGGCAACGGCACATATTTGTGAGTGACCTTCAGAAGTCCTCCGGTAAAGCTGTCGGGATAGCCAACAACCGCGATGACTCTCCTAACATCTCCCCCGTCGGACCTTTAAAAGATTGCTGTGAGGATCAGGTGAACTTCCTAGCAATAGGCCAATGCGGCACGAGGTTCTATAGTCCACGGGGAGCGTGGTACATGGTTGCGATGGTCAAAGACGGCCTAAGGAAAGGTTCACCTCAAAAACTAGACTGTGAAATTAAACATCCAGGCTTATGTAAAACACCGTGAAAATTTATTGTAGATTTCCACAAACCCCTATCCTAGTTCGGAGGGTTATATTCGGCTAATCCGCAAGCTAAAAGTTAATGATAATAAAAGTTCAAGTCCCTAACAATGAAGTTACATTAACCCTCGCGAAAGATCTAATACACAATAAGTAAGCAACAGCAACAACGCTGGGTAAATGGTACGACGCAAAATCCCTAATACAAGTTACATGATCAAGCTAATATGAAGTTACATTTAAGTGAAGGAGCAAAGCAAAGCTAAGTTATGGTGGTACCATTTCCACATTTACATTTAACTTTTCTAGCTAAGTCCTATCAGTTAACATTTAAAGTTACGGCGGTGACGTCCGTAATAGCAAAACAGTTACAATACAAAGCTAAGTGTACAGCCATTTAAAAACAATTAATCTAATCAAAAATCATGTGCTAAATAGCACGCAATAAAGGTAACATGGGGAAAAATACAGTTTCATGACATCAATAATTATAGTACAACACAGTTTTTATTATAATGCCTTCCTGCCCCATGGTTAACTCTTTGTAAACCATTGTCATCTAGCTTGATAGTAATGTCGGTGATAGCGTAGTTAAAACCATGTCTGACAATCACATGGTCTGCGCTCCACACACTATGAACTAATGGTTCATGTATGCGCCAGGTCACAACAAAAATGTCTACTGTCTTCGTCGTTTCCAATAAAGGAAATCCCTTCATCTGCACGGCCATGTCAGCAGGTTCAAATGTAAGAATGTCAAAGTTTAAATGGAAATAATATGTTAGTTAGATCTTGTTTAAAACAATTATGCGGATGATGTTTATTATGTCGGTTTATGTTCCTTCCGTAGGTTTATGGCGTATTCTGACAAAGGCCTGACAAGGAGTAGTCTTCTAAAGATCATTCTCCCGCAGCAAAACATCGACTCAATAGTCGGAAAACTCAACGAGCAAACTCGGCTCGGACTCACAATAACACGAGTTATCAGCGGTAAATACCTCGCTTTTAACAACTCTCATAATAATGCCTTATAACAACAACAGATGCGCGACTTACAACAATGGCACGTCTTACTCACTCAAGGCACATAATATCATGGGTTACCTGCGGCGAAAACCTCGCATTTAATAACCAAATTGCCTTCATTATAATTTGCCTCTCTCAAGAGGATCGCCAACAATGAATAAAGAAACCTGACAACCCTGGACATGTCGAAATGACATTCCTCGCAGCAAAATATCTAACGAACAGTATGAAAATCCAAGAAAAACAAATGAACAAAAATACAGTAAGAAACACTGGGTTTCATGAGCAAAAGCTGCATTGAAAGAAAGAGATGAATGAAATCAACTTCTGTCCTATGTTATCGTAGTTCTGTCTCGCTTTCAAGCATTTGTTTTCAAGGTTACTGGGTCAACAAACCAGCTTATTGGTGACAACTTCACAAATTGCAGTCCTTCACTGACCACATTTTTCAACAGGCAAGGCCGGCTAGTTTTGACATTATAAAATACCGTAATATTTGGCCTTGTCATTCTTAGCATATGCTTGGTTCAAAAACCTTATAGAATCCGTGTGCTAAACACGTTACAATTTAACTGTACAATAAAGTATCGCAGTCCTTCATTTCAAAGAATAGTAAATCACAGACATAACAGCATGTCTCACGAGCTTCTTTGCTCATCAAAGATATAACACTTATTAAATCCTCAGTATAACATTAACACCTGTGTCCTCATGACAGAAACAAAGTAGTAACAAATTGATAAATATGGCACAGATCTGCAACTCTAGACCTGCATAATGATGCGATAGTGCACTTAGTTCGATGCTTGACATCTACACTTTCTCCAAAATAATAAATCTGTCAGTATTTGACTATAAATTGGCTTCTGAGCGCTTTCAAAAATGAAAATACAGCATATTTTTATAAAACTGGAAACTACAGTTGGTTTCCTAACGATACGACCTATCTAACGAGGTCATAAGTCTCGACAGACTGGTTGCAAAGATTGCAGTTAAATAAAGTGACGATGACATCTGAATGAAACCACCGATAAATATCCTACACATGGCTGAGCAAAATAGCTGCAAATGATTACAGTCATGTTTAATTGCACTCATTCCAGGTTCCGTATTGACCATGTTAACATGAAGTATAACATAAATTTCTCGCCAAATCAATACTTTTTACTTACTTAAAAATTCTATAGGTACATGTTTCGAAAACACACAATGTTTTCTTCCTCAGCCCACTTATTGGTGTTAAACATCATAAAACTTCGATAACCTCACTAAATAACAAAAACACAGTTCACATTTCTTCTCTTGTTCTTACTTTGTTAGGCCTGTGTCATTCGACACATTAATGTCACTCACGGAATAAACACTTTTAGTTGAAGTAATGAATATTGACACATTGACACATTTACTCATTGCTAGTTTCAACGTGGGTTGCTGAAATGCACACAAGTGTCGTATAACCTTGCCAAAAGCGGAGAAAACAACTAACCAGCACCCAGGAAGGTAATTGGGTGTGGCGTCATGAAAATAAATCGAGTCAGGAATGTATGTTGGAATTAAACTATTGCGGTGGGGGTTGAGGAGGTGGTTTGCGTTTTTTATTATTATTTAAATAATCTGCTAATAAATCTAACAATTCATTCGTTTCAAAATTAACCTCGTTTAGATTATTGCATTCCTTTGACCTCTGATAAGTAATGATATGAATATTTTCCAAAATATTCATATAGCTGCCCTTCGATGCGTAATGCAAAATTTTAACGTCATTATTTATGTCCGTGAACTTATGTCCTGTTTCTTCCATGTGTACCGCCATGGCTGAAAACTTCCTGTGTTTTGTGGCCGAAACATGCTCAGCATAACGAGTACGTATGCTCCTACCCGTCTGTCCCGCGTAATTTGAATTGCAAAAATTACATCTGAGCTCATAAACTCCCGATTTTAAATGTTTATCACTACTGTTGACTTGATTGGAGTTGAAAAATTTGTTGAAATTAGAATTATTGGTTTTAAAGGCGACGTTCATATTGTGTTTCTTTAGGATGTTGGTTACTGTGTAAATGCTTCGATTTACGTAGGTGAAGGTGGCAAGTGCTTTCTTTGTTGTGTCCTCTCTAACTAATTTTGTTAAGGGTCTGTTTTTCAACTTGTAAATTAATCTGCTGACATAATTGTGGTTGTAACCATTGAGTTTAGCTATTTGATATATAATGTCAATTTCTTGCTTCCGGTCATGATCAGAGGAAGGGATTCTTAACGCTCTATTAATGAGGCTTATGAACGTTGAATTCTTGTGTCCGCCCGGATGGTTAGAACCCTGCCGTATAACTGTACTCGTTTGCGATGGTTTTCTGTAAACTTTATAATGCAGACGATTGTCTTTTTTAATCACAGTTATATCCAGATAATTGATTTTATTATCGACTTCTGAATCTAAAGTAAATTTAATATTGCTGTCAATTATGTTCAAATCATCCAATATTTGCTCTATCGCTTGAACTTGGTTATTGATAATGATGAAGATATCGTCTACATATCTTCCCCAGAAAACGATGCCACTAATTTGGTTAATAATTTTCTCATGTTCAATGTGGTCAAGGTAAATGTTGGCCAAGACACCCGATAATGGAGATCCCATTGCAAGGCCTTCGGATTGTTTATACATTTTCTTGTTGAACAAAAAAATGTTGTTGTCGGTGACAAAGGTTAAAATTGAAATAAATTCCTCGATTTCCACTTTAGATAATTCACTACTGTTAATTAATCTATCCTGAATGATCTTGATCGTTTTCTTGACCGGGATGTTAGTATACATGTCTTTAATGTCGATCGAATGCATAGTGTTATTCTCGTTTATTTTCAAGTCTATGGTTCTTTCACAGAAATGCATGGAGTTAACGAAAGAACAGTCGGCCTTGAGTTTGTAGTGTTTATTAAGAAACTGTTGGGCAAATTTCGCTAGTTTGTACGTTGGGCTATTTCTGAAAATTACAATAGGCCTATTATGGGTGCTAGGTTTATGAATTTTCGGAAGAGATCTCAAAGCGGGAATGCCGGGGTTCATGCTTACTAGCTTATATGCTTGCTTTTCATCTAAAATAAAAATAGTGTTCTTCAAAAGTTGTTTCAAACGTTTCTGAATGACGTTGGTAGGGTCCTTTTTGACTTCTGTGAAATTGCCAGAATTAAGAAACTCGATTGTTTTATTGACGTAATCGTCTTCGCTCATTAATACTGTTGTGTTGCCTTTATCTGCTTTGGTTATAATAATGTTGTTGTCATTGATTTTGGTGATGAGACTTTTGAACTTGTTGTTTAAATCGCAACATATATTGATCTTTTTCTTGCTTGAATTAATTATCTTCTTAATTTTCTTATTAGTTTCAAACCTAACGGCATTTTGTTCTTCAATGGGCAGTTTCCTAATGGCTGTTTCAGCTTCGGCTACTAGGACGGTTAGATCGTTTTTATTTAGCCATTAGGAAACTGCCCATTGAAGAACAAAATGCCGTTAGGTTTGAAACTAATAAGAAAATTAAGAAGATAATTAATTCAAGCAAGAAAAAGATCAATATATGTTGCGATTTAAACAACAAGTTCAAAAGTCTCATCACCAAAATCAATGACAACAACATTATTATAACCAAAGCAGATAAAGGCAACACAACAGTATTAATGAGCGAAGACGATTACGCCAATAAAACATTCGAGTTTCTTAATTCTGGCAATTTCACAGAAGTCAAAAAGGACCCTACCAACGTCATTCAGAAACGTTTGAAACAACTTTTGAAGAACACTATTTTTATTTTAGATGAAAAGCAAGCAGATAAGCTAGTAAGCATGAACCCCGGCATTCCCGCTTTGAGATCTCTTCCGAAAATTCATAAACCTAGCACCCCTAATAGGCCTATTGTAATTTTCAGGAATAGCCCAACGTACAAACTAGCGAAATTTGCCCAACAGTTTCTTAATAAACACTACAAACTCAAGGCCGACTGTTCTTTCGTTAACTCCATGCATTTCTGTGAAAGAACCATAGACTTGATAATAAACGAGAATAACACTATGCATTCGATCGACATTAAAGACATGTATACTAACATCCCGGTCAAGAAAACGATCAAGATCATTCAGGATAGATTAATTAACAGTAGTGAATTATCTAAAGTGGAAATCGAGGAATTTATTTCAATTTTAACCTTTGTCACCGACAACAACATTTTTTTGTTCAACAAGAAAATGTATAAACAATCCGAAGGCCTTGCAATGGGATCTCCATTATCGGGTGTCTTGGCCAACATTTACCTTGACCACATTGAACATGAGAAAATTATTAACCAAATTAGTGGCATCGTTTTCTGGGGAAGATATGTAGACGATATCTTCATCATTATCAATAACCAAGTTCAAGCGATAGAGCAAATATTGGATGATTTGAACATAATTGACAGCAATATTAAATTTACTTTAGATTCAGAAGTCGATAATAAAATCAATTATCTGGATATAACTGTGATTAAAAAAGACAATCGTCTGCATTATAAAGTTTACAGAAAACCATCGCAAACGAGTACAGTTATACGGCAGGATTCTAACCATCCGGGCGGACACTAGAATTCAACGTTCATAAGCCTCATTAATAGAGCGTTAAGAATCCCTTCCTCTGATCATGACCGGAAGCAAGAAATTGACATTATATATCAAATAGCTAAACTCAATGGTTACAACCACAATTATGTCAGCAGATTAATTTACAAGTTGAAAAACAGACCCTTAACAAAATTAGTTAGAGAGGACACAACAAAGAAAGCACTTGCCACCTTCACCTACGTAAATCGAAGCATTTACACAGTAACCAACATCCTAAAGAAACACAATATGAACGTCGCCTTTAAAACCAATAATTCTAATTTCAACAAATTTTTCAACTCCAATAAAGTCAACAGTAGTGATAAACATTTAAAATCGGGAGTTTATGAGCTCAGATGTAATTTTTGCAATTCAAATTACGCGGGACAGACGGGTAGGAGCATACGTACTCGTTATGCTGAGCATGTTTCGGCCAAAAAACACAGGAAGTTTTCAGCCATGGTGGTACACATGGAAGAAACAGGACATAAGTTTACGGACATAAATAATGACGTTAAAATTTTGCATTACGCATCGAAGGGCAGCTATATGAATATTTTGGAAAATATTCATATCATTACTTATCAGAGGTCAAAGGAATGCAATAATCTAAACGAGGTTAATTTTGAAACGAATGAATTGTTAGATTTATTAGCAGATTATTTAAATAATAATAAAAAACGCAAACCACCTCCTCAACCCCCACCGCAATAGTTTAATTCCAACATACATTCCTGACTCGATTTATTTTCATGACGCCACACCCAATTACCTTCCTGGGTGCTGGTTAGTTGTTTTCTCCGCTTTTGGCAAGGTTATACGACACTTGTGTGCATTTCAGCAACCCACGTTGAAACTAGCAATGAGTAAATGTGTCAATTTGTCAATATTCATTACTTCAACTAAAAGTGTTTATTCCGTGAGTGACATTAATGTGTCGAATGACACAGGCCTAACAAAGTAAGAACAAGAGAAGAAATGTGAACTGTGTTTTTGTTATTTAGTGAGGTTATCGATGTTTTATGATGTTTAACACCAATAAGTGGGCTGAGGAAGAAAACATTGTGTGTTTTCGAAACATGTACCTATAGAATTTTTAAGTAAGTAAAAAGTATTGATTTGGCGAGAAATTTATGTTATACTTCATGTTTACAGTCATGTTTGGCAGTGGGTCGGCTATAACGTGGTACGACGTCCATCAGGACGGCACCAGGGTTAACCAAAACCGGTCTACCCCACAGGGTGACTCACAATGACTGAAATAAACAACAATTATACTAATTACAACCCTACCTAGCAAATGGCTGACACATAAGTGCGGTTGATTCACAAAAAAAAAACTACGATATCTAAATATACCACCGCGGACTATTACAAAAGAAAGGGTGCCCAAACTCAGGACTTTTGGTAGCTCTCACATCGGCACAGATATTCATCGACCAGGGTTGCGAAAAACTCTGCTTGGCTCTCCAGCATGGACCTGTCCTCCACGGATTCACCAATCTGGACCTCCCAAGCAACCAGGGTTCGTTCGCCTCCGGATGATGGTCTCCCAAAAAGGTCTGGAATGTCCCTGGAAGTCGGCATCCACGTTCCTTCGTCTGCGTCCTCGGCATCCTGACGTTCCATCAAGCTGGTGGTCTCCATCACGACGTCTCCCTCATACCGGAATGGTATTAGCCCATAATCGTTTTCTTCACCATGGCGTGGAAAAGTTCAATGTCTTGCATGATGTCGAAAATGTCGAAATATCTCGTTCCTCTCGGCGTTTTGGCGTGATTATTGTGGACGATGCAAATAATAGTGTTCTCCACAGTATTTTGTAGTTTTCAGCCTGTTGATCCTCAAGATTCAACACGATGCGATGCTTTGCTTGTTAGCACGTGCAATTGTATCACGTTTTATCAATCACGTGGCATCCGCGATAAAATTGATATTTTCAATTCAGAATTTCCGTAGCAATAATGTTGTGATCGTTGGCAGTAATAATCACGTCGTCTTGGCACAATTATCAGACGATAACTCTTATATTTTCGGCGTGGCACTTTGCCCTTCCACTTACACGTGGGAAAAATATCTGGCGTATGGCACCAATTACAGTTTGTAGAAAATATTGCCTAATATGGCCTTTCGTAGAACAATAATATGTCCACAAAGTGTGACAACGTTAGTATAGTTATTTTCAACACACGATGCAGTCGGATGCTCACTTGAGCACAAAAATATTTATAATGTCCACGTCGCGACGGACGGATACTCGAAACACGCCTGTCTGGCGTCAGATCTCCAGATGTAGTGTCGTCACTGACTTTCACTCGGAAGTAGGTCGCCAAAACGAAGTCATTGAGCGACTACTTCCATAGCTCCTTGCGCATCTGCAAGTGTTATACCTTACCAAAAACGTAATAATCATTCACCAAAATGATTCAATAATACAGAATGACGAATTAGAATATTCTGAGTCTTATGAAAGGATAAAAGTGATTAACAAGACCTCCAAAGTCGAAAAAGCAATTGAGCGCTACTTCAAAGAGTATAGCATGAGCTCTCTGCTCCACGTGGTATTCTGGGTATGTTCAAAAGTACTACATCCCATAATAATTATTCCATCACAAAAATATCACATGAACCATAGCTCAGCGGGTTCATCTGCCTCTCCGTCGTTTCAAAGAAAATGTTGGGACGACATTTTATTTGCCTTTATAAGTCATTCATGTGTGATATTTTTTTAGATTGGCGGCGTTGAAAGTTCCAATACGTTCTCCAGTTTTGATGTCTTCAATGACATAACTCCCATTATTCAACGGCTATCTTAATTTTTCGGCGTTTTTTTTCCTTTGTTGTGACTAGAGGTACCAGGCTGGTTCTGTCCTGCCTCTGACGTCACATTTCTTTCTTCCCTCGAAGTAGGGTTCCTTTCTCCCTCTTCTCTATTTTGGCTCTCTCTCAATTGCTGGAGGTACTCGCGGCTCTCGCGCGCTCTCCCTTCCCAGTCACGGTCCGGATGGTAACGTGGATCACGTCCTCGTTGGTAACCTCCGTTATACCTGTAGTCTCGCCGGATCCTTCCTCTTCGTGACGGACCTTCCTGATTCCCACGACGGTTATTGTCGTGACGACGGTTGTCGCTTGCCCCATTATCGAACCTACGATTCCAATATGTTCTATTGTCTTCTCTCTGGTTCCTTGAATATGGAGTATTACTCCACTCTCTCCAGTTACGGCGGTATTCATTGTTGTATTCTGGCCGAGGATTCCCAGAGTTCTGTGATGCTTCTTGTGTCTGGCTAACTTTGTCCACAGTCGTGACGTTAACGTGACGCTCTTCACGCCTGTCAACCTTCTGTTGACGGTGAGTTGGAAATTGCTCCGCGTTAGCATCAAGACGTCGTAATATCTGATCACACTGTTGAAATGTCGTCGCCCCTGCAGCGATTAGTACTCTTTGCACGTCGGCTGGGTATTGCCATACTATGGTATTCACTAAATCCTGCTCCGATAAAGGAGGCTGAAGATTTCTCAATTTAGCAAGCTGGGTTGCAAAGTAATTTGCGTAGCGAGTTGGCATGTTGGAACTGTATCGGCAGGTGTACATTTCAGCCCTTATACTTTGCTGAACGTCACTCGACCAATACGTCATCAGTAGTGCTTCTTTAAAGTCTTGATACCCGGAGAATGGATATTTAAAAGCCCGATACCAAGTTGCTGCCTGTCCATCCAGAAGACGTTCAATAACTCGAAGTTCTCTTTCAGGAGTTACGAGTGTGTCTCGTAAATAGCTCTCGACGTTCGTGAGAAATTCTACAGGAGTCACTCCGCTTCCTGTGCCAGTGAATTTAGCGGGTTGCTCTTCCCTTGACCTTATCACTGTGACATTACCCTGAGTATTAGCAGTACGGTATGTATTCTGCATGTAGTTGTTTGACGGCGTGTTAGTTTCAGGATCCAGTCTATTTATAGCTGGTCTGAACGGGTTAGCATCGTAATTTAACGTCTGGCTTGGCGCTGTTGCATTAAACTGCCAAGGTCGTGTATCGGCATGTACACTTGACTGTACATTACTAGTCCAAAATTCCGGCGTTTCACGTGTATTTCCCATCGGCGGTTGCAAATCTACTCCCCTCGGAAGTGCTTCTAACCTGTCGAGCCTCTCCTCGATGACTTCTAATTCTTGTATATTCCTGTTGGCGACTTTGCTCCCTAAATCATTTAGTTGCAACTCGATTCGTTCAACTTTACCTTTGAGATTTTGGTCCACCTCACGAATAGCTGATTTGAGGTTACGACTCAACTCGAGCCTATCAATAATCGTTATTTCCTCAATCCTTTTCTGCAATGTTGCAATTTCGCCCTCAACCTGGGATACGTTACTCTGGATATGGTTGATATCATCCTTGACTTCATTTACATTGGCGTCGACTATAGTTTTATGCTCCACGAATTCGCCTCTCAACATCATCAGGTCGACTTTGTGCTCCTCCCTGTGCACATCTACAGTATCACGTAAGCCTGTGACAGTTTCTTTTAGTTCCGCGATGTCTTTCCGGTTAGAATTAAGTTCCCCCCTAACCTCAAGCATGTTATCCACGATGGTCTTCACGTTGTTATTAACGGCGTTAGCTGCACCTCTCATTAATACCAGTCCTAGGTTCATGGTAGCCATATCCTTTTTTACGTTGTCCATAAAACCTTCTACGTGATTCAGCCTAGTCCCAAATTCTTCTCTGGTGTGCTCGATATCAGCTTGGACGTCTAACTGTACTTTATTTATAGCGGTCTGAATTTGAGCCGTGTGCTCCTCGAGTCGGGTTTGCACATCCTCTCTTGCCCTATTCATTTCTTCCGTTAATGTGTCTACGCGCTGGCTTGCCTCCTGGTGGTGACGAATCACGTCTATCCTTACCGCTGCCAAACCTGCCGTTAAGTCATTTTTCGCTTCTAACCTGTACGAGTCCATTTCGGCCCTGACCTTCGTTAGATCGATCCTAACGTCTTTAACAGTACGGGTGTTTATCTCTAATTCTAAACGTACTTCATTAATTGATTGGGTATTTACCTCAAGGTTCTGCCTGACCTGGTCCACATGACCATTTACATCACCTACTTCCTGTCTAACATTGTCAATAGCTTGTGAATTAACCTCTAAGGCTTGTGTATTCATACTCAAGTCACTAGTAATTTGTTGGAGGTTAGCGTTGACACCTGCCAACATCTCAGCGAACACTCAGCGAATCATATCCTCATCCATTTGACAAGAATTTATATTGAGAGAAACGAGGGATCAATCATGATGGAAACTTACAGCTATGATAGTAACGTGGTGGTATAAAGCTTGTTTCGACTTAATAAATATCACGAGTACAGCTGGAGTATGCAAACTAAGTGCTTCTACATTTACTAATACAACAGTGAGCAAAGCAAAGTATTACATTTACTTAGGATGAGGCATCATCTAAGAAAAACCCTATCTTTCATTTATTCAATATAAAAACCTCACCCCATGGTCTTCTATCAAATATGAATGCCATGCGGTCTATTGATCTGCAGTACGACTTTCTAAGTTCGTCCCAGTCCTGTCAATTTACCATTATTGAAATATTAAGATCCTCCTAAATATCGGCATAAGAAAATATACAGGGCGCCATCTGATGATCACCATGTTGACATCTGGCTCCATGTATAGGGAGTCAATCAATGTGTTACCATGTCAACGTCTCTCCCCACGTATAGGGAGCCATTTTATGTGCGACCCATACGTCCGTTTCCACGTTAACACCGTGCACCATGTCAACTTCGTAGCCCCATTAGTTGGGCCGCCATTTTATGTGACCGTCAGCCGGGTGGCAACGGCACATATTTGTGAGTGACCTTCAGAAGTCCTCCGGTAAAGCTGTCGGGATAGCCAACAACCGCGATGACTCTCCTAACATCTCCCCCGTCGGACCTTTAAAAGATTGCCGTGAGGATCAGGTGAACTTCCTAACAATAGGCCAATGCGGCACGAGGTTCTATAGTCCACGGGGAGCGTGGTACATGGTTGCGATGGTCAAAGACGGCCTAAGGAAAGGTTCACATCAAAAACTAGACTGTGAAATTAAACATCCAGGCTTATGTAAAACACCGTGAAAATTTATTGTAGATTTCCACAAACCCCTATCCTAGTTCGGAGGGTTATATTCGGCTAATCCGCAAGCTAAAAGTTAATGATAATAAAAGTTCAAGTCCCTAACAATGAAGTTACATTAACCCTCGCGAAAGATCTAATACACAATAAGTAAGCAACAGCAACAACGCTGGGTAAATGGTACGACGCAAAATCCCTAATACAAGTTACATGATCAAGCTAATATGAAGTTACATTTAAGTGAAGGAGCAAAGCAAAGCTAAGTTATGGTGGTACCATTTCCACATTTACATTTAACTTTTCTAGCTAAGTCCTATCAGTTAACATTTAAAGTTACGGCGGTGACGTCCGTAATAGCAAAACAGTTACAATACAAAGCTAAGTGTACAGCCATTTAAAAACAATTAATCTAATCAACAATCATGTGCTAAATAGCACGCAATAAAGGTAACATGGAGAAAAATACAGTTTCATGACATCAATAATTATAGTACAACACAGTTTTTATTATAATGCCTTCCTGCTCCATGGTTAACTCTTTGTAAACCATTGTCATCTAGCTTGATAGTAATGTCGGTGATAGCGTAGTTAAAACCACGTCTGACAATCACATGGCCTGCGCTCCACACACTATGAACTAACGGTTCATGTATGCGCCAGGTCACAACAAAAATGTCTACTGTCTTCGTCGTTTCCAATAAAGGAAATCCCTTCATCTGCACGGCCATGTCAGCAGGTTCAAATGTAAGAATGTCAAAGTTTAAATGGAAATAATATGTTAGTTAGATCTTGTTTAAAACAATTATGCGGATGATGTTTATTATGTCGGTTTATGTTCCTTCCGTAGGTTTATGGCGTATTCTGACAAAGGCCTGACAAGGAGTAGTCTTCTAAAGATCATTCTCCCGCAGCAAAACATCGACTCAATAGTCGGAAAACTCAACGAGCAAACTCGGCTCGGACTCACAATAACACGAGTTATCAGCGGTAAATACCTCGCTTTTAACAACTCTCATAATAATGCCTTATAACAACAACAGATGCGCGACTTACAACAATGGCACGTCTTACTCACTCAAGGCACATAATATCATGGGTTACCTGCGGTGAAAACCTCGCATTTAATAACCAAATTGCCTTCATTATAATTTGCCTCTCTCAAGAGGATCGGCAACAATGAATAAAGAAACCTGACAATCCTGGACATGTCGAAATGACATTCCTCGCAGCAAAATATCTAACTAACAGTATGAAAATCCAAGAAAAATAAATGAACAAAAATACAGTAAGAAACACTGGGTTTCATGAGCAAAAGCTGCATTGAAAGAAAGAGATGAATGAAATCAACATTCTGTCCTATGTTATCGTAGTTCTGTCTCGCTTTCAAGCATTTGTTTTCAAGGTTACTGGGTCAACAAACCAGCTTATTGGTGACAACTTCACAAATTGCAGTCCTTCACTGACCACATTTTTCAACATGCAAGGCCGGCTAGTTTTAACATTATATAATACCGTAATATTTGGCCTTGTCATTCTTAGCATATGCTTGGTTCAAAAACCTTATAGAATCCGTGTGCTAAACACGTTACAATTTAACTGTACAATAAAGTATCGCAGTCCTTCATTTCAAAGAAGAGTAAATCACAGACATAACAGCATGTCTCACGAGCTTCTTTGCTCATCAAAGATATAACACTTATTAAGTTCTCAGTATAACATTAACACCTGTGTCCTCATGACAGAAACAAAGTAGTAACAAATTGATAAATATGGCACAGATCTGCAACTCTAGACCTGCATAATGATGCGATAGTGCACTTAGTTCGATGCTTGACATCTACACTTTCTCCAAAATAATAAATCTGTCAGTATTTGACTATAAATTGGCTTCTGAGCGCTTTCAAAAATGAAAATACAGCATATTTTTATAAAACTGGAAACTACAGTTGGTTTTCCTAACGATACGACCTATCTAACGAGGTCATAAGTCTCGACAGACTGGTTGCAAAGATTGCAGTTAAATAAAGTGACGATGACATCTGAATGAAACCACGGATAAATATCCTACACATGGCTGAGCAAAATAGCTGCAAATGATTACAGTCATGTTTGGCAGTGGGTCGGCTATAACGTGGTACGACGTCCATCAGGACGGCACCAGGGTTAACCAAAACTGGTCTACCCCACAGGGTGAATCACAATGACTGAAATAAACAACAATTATACTAATTACAACCCTACCTAGCAAATGGCTGACACATAAGTGCGGTTGATTCACAAAAAAAACTACGATATCTAAATATACCACCGCGGACTATTACAAAAGAAAGGGTGCCCAAACTCAGGACTTTTGGTAGCTCTCACATCGGCTCAGACATTCATCGACCAGGGTCGCGAAAAACTCTGCTTGGCTCTCCAGCATGGTCCTGTCCTCCACGGATTCACCAATCTGGACCTCCCAAGCAACCAGGGTTCGTTCGCCTCCGGATGATGGTCTCCCAAAAAGATCTGGAATGTCCCTGGAAGTCGGCATCCACGTTCCTTCGTCTGCGTCCTCGGCATCCTGACGTTCCATCAAGCTGGTGGTCTCCATCACGACGTCTCCCTCATACCGGAATGGTATTAGCCCATAATCGTCTTCTTCACCATGGCGTGGAAAAGTTCAATGTCTTGCATGATGTCGAAAATGTCGAAATATCTCGTTCCTCTCGGCGTTTTGGCGTGATTATTGTGGACGATGCAAATAATAGTGTTCTCCACAGTATTTTGTAGTTTTCAGCCTGTTGATCCTCAAGATTCAACACGATGCGATGCTTTGCTTGTTAGCACGTGCAATTGTATCACGTTTTATCAATCACGTGGCATCCGCGATAAAATTGATATTTTCAATTCAGAATTTCCGTAGCAATAATGTTGTGATCGTTGGCAGTAATAATCACGTCGTCTTGGCACAATTATCAGACGATAACTCTTATATTTTCGGCGTGGCACTTTGCCCTTCCACTTACACGTGGGAAAAATATCTGGCGTATGGCACCAATTACAGTTTGTAGAAAATATTGCCTAATATGGCCTTTCGTAGAACAATAATATGTCCACAATGTGTGACAACGTTAGTATAGTTATTTTCAACACACGATGCAGTCGGATGCTCACTTGAGCACAAAAGTATTTATAATGTCCACGTCGCGACGGACGGATACTCGAAACACGCCTGTCTGGCGTCAGATCTCCAGATGTAGTGTCGTCACTGACTTTCACTCGGAAGTAGGTCGCCAAAACGAAGTCATTGAGCGACTACTTTCATAGCTCCTTGCGCATCTGCAAGTGTTATACCTTACCAAAAACGTAATAATCATTCACCAAAATGATTCAATAATACAGAATGACGAATTAGAATATTCTGAGTCTTATGAAAGGATAAAAGTGATTAACAAGACCTCCAAAGTCAAAAATGCAATTGAGCGCTACTGCAAAGAGTATAGCATGAGCTCTCTGCTCCACGTGGTATTCTGGGTATGTTCAAAAGTACTACATCCCATAATAATTATTCCGTCACAAAAATATCACATGAACCATAGCTCAGCGGGTTCATTATATACGCGAACATATGGTACGGTGCACTTTCCATGTCGGTAATTTATATATAAGGATGCTGTGTTGCAAACTTCTGGACGTAGATTCATAAATTTCTTGCATATGTCATAGTAATTTCGTGTTACCTTAAAGGTTCGTGCTGATTTTGCCTTTGTGTTTGCCATTATAACTACAATGGTGGATCGGATATCTTTTACATTGTCAACTTTCAAATCATGTAATTCATGTCCGACATGTTGGATTCTGTGTTTAAGTGCGAAGCTATCAAGTACCTAATTGGTCACACATCATACATCTTGAGCTCTGATAGGTTGGAGAAACTGTATCATAATGGAAACTAGTACTTTAATGACCATCATAATGATACAGTTTTCTGACATATAATATTTATATTTCGACATCGTCGAACATAAAATACAGAACATTACGAATTTACATTAAAATAAACAATCTCTGAACTCAAGATATCGGGATTCCTTTCCTTCTTTCTTGGTAGAACCGCATCCACAATGCGTTGTCAAGCAGTTCAAGTTTAGGCTTTTTAAATGATTTGTGTTTCTTAAGAGCGTTCCCATCATCTATCGTCACTGTACATGATTCAATGTATTTCCTATTTCTTCTCTAATCTTTTACTATCGTAACGCTTATGAGTTCCTTGGTAAATTTTTGGAGTGATTCTCCTCTGTCCAGTCTTCGTAGCATTGCTAATAATTTCATTTAATGAAAGAGTTACGTGTTTCTGTTTCACTCCTGACATGTTGAAAATACACACAAAACTGTAAATAAATTACTGTAACGATTTTGGTCTAGAAATCAACATAAAAAAGACCAAATTAATGGTTATCAACCGACAAAGTCAAGTTCTAATTCAAATGACAGGATGCTTACAAGATTTAAGGTTGGTGCATGATTGTGTATACCTGGGCTCCATAATCAGTAACACGGGAAATTGTGATAAAGAAATAAAACGACGTATTGTCCTAGATCGTGCTGCAATGGTTAAACTTACAAAGATCTGGCAGAACCGGGAATTATCCAAAACAGTGAAAATGCGATTGGTGAAATCACGGGTGTTTTCTGTTTTCTTATACGGTTGTGAGACCTAGACTGTGACGGCTAATAACAAGAGCCGAATAGTTGCCTTTGTGATGTGGTGTTGGCGGAGAATGCTACGTATACCATGGACAGAAAGGAGAACTAATGCATCTATTATTGAAGAACTGAGCATCACAAGACGTTTATCTTCCCGTGTTAGTGAAAGTTACCACCAATTCCTGGGACTCACATTGAGGAGAGAAAGAGACAATTTATAAGAAAAAAAAAGCAAGGCAAAAATTGAAGGTACCAGACCAAGAGGTAGAACAACAAGTAGATGGTTAGACCAAGCAAAGAAGATCACCGGCCTACCTCTTCACGATATCTTACGAAGGGCTGAAGATCGCTGAGGATGGAAACTTCTTGTCACGGATGTAGTTACTAATCAAGAGAAGAAATGAGGTCACGACGCTCAGCAATTAGTAAAACGACTAATGATGATGACTGTAACGAACACAGAAGAAGAATGTCGTAAAACCAACGAACAGTAAGCACTAAAAATTTCACAGTGCAGTATACAGGATGTCGGAGAAGTCCCCGTACCCCTAGTTTCATAGTATTATTAGCCTATTTTCAATTATGAAAAAATAGGTCTATGAGATCACCTTCTGTCCGTGTGTGTGTGTGTGCGTGTGCGAGGTGTGTGTGTTTCCTCCCTAATAACGTCTAAACGGCTGGAGCGATCTCAATGAAACTCGATAAGTTCATAGCACTATTCCGGGTGCCCCGACCGTGCCCTTCAAATTTTGTTACGTCTCAGCAATCTAACATGGCGGCTGTGCTAAATATTTAACCAGCATTCAATATCTCAGAAACTATTCACGATATCACCCTGGATTTTTTTACGGTGATAAAGGGTACTACTGGAAGTTCATCTATAAGACTTTCAAAAACCGGTTAACTACCAAACGAACATGGTGGCCAAGCGAATTTGAAAATTTTAAATAGACCTTCCTCGCGATTTCATGTTCCAAACGCAATGAAATCTGGTACAGGAAATATTTATACAGATTGTAATGCACTGTTATATGTATTTGTATTTGTATTTGTATTTTTTATTCATCCATTCAATCATATAATGTACATTGTACAATGATATAGGACACGTCAATTCACAAATTATACTAATACTAATTTACAATCACAATAATAATATGGGCCTACACAAGGATAACCTTACATCATTTAGTCCTATGAATACATAAACATAACTATTGATATTCTAAAAACTCTTTAACTGAGTAGAAGCAGTGCTCCAGCAAGAACTCTTTAGTTTTTATTTTGAACTTTATGTAATTTGCTGTACTTTTAATATTATTTGGCAAATGATTATACAGCGTTATAGCTGCATGGAATACACCATTTTTACATAGTGTTGTATTTGCAGCATGTACATGAAGATTGTTCTTTTGTCTGGTCTGGTAGTTATGTATATTTGAATTCATCTCAAAGATATCCTCATTTCCTAAGCTTTGTTTGACAAATAATAGAAGTTCAAAGATGTAAATACATGGCAAAGGTAAAATTTTCAGTTGTTTAAACAGAGGCTTACATGTATGCAATCTAGTAGTTCCTTTCATTGTTCTAATTATTCTTTTCTGGATAATAAAGATTTGGTGAGCAGCAGGTGAATTTCCCCAAAATATGATTACATATTTCATAAGCGAATAGCAATAAGCAAAATAAGTACTAAGAACAGTTCTCCAGCTAGTCGATTGTCTTAATACTCTCAATGCATAACAACTTGAGCTTATTTTCTTGGCAAGTTTAGTGGTATGCGAGTTCCATTTTAGGTCATCCTGCAACCAAAGGCCTAAGAATTTAGTAGAAGAGGCGTTACCAATTTTAAGGTCATTTAAGATTATGGAGGGAGAATTAATACTTTTATTCTGAGCTGTGTGAAAGTTAAGAGCCACTGTTTTACTAGTGTTGATAAGGAATCCATTATTGTTGAACCATAAGGACAGCTGACCTGTTACTTCCTCTACTGATTTTTGAAGTTCAGTGTCATTTTCACCCCTCATCAAAACACTTGTATCATCTGCGAATAGTACAGTTTTAAATGCAGGTATCTGAGATGGCAAGTCATTTACGTAAAGGAGAAAAAGTAGTGGCCCTAGAACGGACCCCTGCGGAATGCCATACTTCAAAAACATAGGATCTGAATGGTAATATTTAAATATGTTTGTGGTATTTTCTAAACTTTTTTGTTCGACGATCTGTTGGCGATTATTTAAATATGACTGAAACCACTTACTAGCGATACCCCTGATACCATATTGATGGAGTTTATCAATTAGTATCTGATGATTTATCACATCAAAAGCTTTAGACAGGTCCAAAAACAGGCCACATACTCTCTTCCTTTCATCAAGAGACTCAAAAGCAGGATTTAAAAATTCATAAATTGCGGACATTGTTGATTTTCCTTCTCTAAAGCCATGTTGAGAGTCAGTTAACAATTTATATTTGTTTATGAAGCTAATTAGACGGTTGTACATTATCTTCTCTAAAATTTTTGAAAATATCGACAATAAAGAAATAGGTCTATAATTGGTTACGTTTTCTCTATCTCCCCCTTTAAATAATGGAATTACTTTTGCAATTTTAAAGATATCTGGAAATATTCCTGACATGAGAGATTGGTTACAGAGGTGTGTTAAGGGGGTAATTATATTTTGGATACATTTTTTAATTAGTATATCAGGAATGTTATCAACTCCTGAGCAATGTTTATTCTGTAGGTTCTTTACAATATTGAGGATTTCTGCTTCTGTAACATTTTCAACAAACATTGATTTTCCATTAAATGTTATATTCGCGAGTGTTGATTTTATGGCTTGTATATTGTTTACATTTAGTAGTTTTTCAGCTATGGTAGCAAAATGCTCATTAAAAATTCTTGAGACATTTTGTGGGTCATTGATCTTCTTGGAGTCTTCTGATAACGTTATGTTATTTACTGCCGGTTTTGTTTGCCTGGTTTCATTTTTTATGATATTCCACATAGCCTTAGTTTTATTTTTAGATTCCAGGATATAATTATCATTTGACATTCTCTTTGCTAATTTTATAACTTTGTTAAGTATGGTCTTATAGGTCTTGAAATACATGTTAAATTCATTGGAGGTTTCGTGCGTACTTTGAAAATCGTGGAGGAAACGCTTTCTTTTGCATGAAGTAATTATTCCAAGAGTAAGCCATTGTTTTGATGGAGAAGAAACTTTCAGTCTGATACTCTTCAAAGGAAATGCAATATCAAAATAATACAGGAAAATATTAATGAATTCCTGGAATTTTTTGTTTGTATCTATTGACTTGTAAGCACCTTCCCAAGTTTCTCCTTTTAACAAGTTGTTGAAATAGTTTATATTGTGCTGACTAAAGCTTCGACATTTATCAAACTGAGCATTGTAAACTGGGTTTGAAATATTTAGAGTTATTATTTGAGCTCGGTGGTCACTGAAACCTGTGTTGATTACTTCGAGAGAGTTGCAGTTCACATTGTCATTAATTATTATCTGGTCAAGTGTGGTTGCACTAGTTTTTGTTATTCTTGTGGGTACTGTTACTGTGTGAATTAGATGATGGGAGCTTAACAAATTTAGCAATTCCCTTCTCTCCGTACTTTCCTCTAAAAAGTTAATATTGAAATCTCCACAAAGAACTATTTTTTTATTAAATTTATTTATTTTATTTATTATCACTTCTAGTTTATTCAGAAATAACTTTGCACTATTTCCTGGTGAACGATATATACAGATGAGAATTAAATTTTCTTTTGGGATAGAAATAGCTGTTGCCTCAAAATGTTTATCTATGCATAAGTCATCGGGAATTGGTATAGGTTTAAATTCTATGTTTCCTTTGATATAGATACATACACCTCCATGCTCTGATGTTGATCTACAGTAGTAGCTAGCTAAAGTAAACCCTGGTATGACAGCATGATTGATTTGTTCAGGTTTCATCCAGTGTTCAGACAAGCACAGGATGTGGATATCTTTGAGTGATGTTTGTAGAAGCATATCGATATGAACTAGTTTATTATTAAGTGACTGTACATTTTGGTGAAATATTCTGATTGAGGAACTCTGTGCATTTGTACTGTTGTTAAGCTTGGGGATTATAGTTCTTGCAGGAGCACTTACCTCTGTTCTAAAAAACTCTCGCCACCGAGTGAATTCACTGATTCTACAGTAGTCGGACTTGCAGTATGAGGTAGTGGGATGACTGGTCCGTGGGAGTGGAACGTTTTGTTGATTTCCTCCGCTACTTGTGAACAGATCTGTTGCTTTCCTTTGGTGTTTAAGTGAAGACCATGTCGGGTAAACAGTTCTCTTGGTACATCAATATCAAGAAAGTGAACATGCTGATATAGTCTGGATAGTGCTCTAAGCTTTTTGTTCGTCCTCTTTACCTCCTTGTTGACACACGATTCTTCCATTAGATCATGTCTGTGTGGGATGCCTAAGAGTATAACGTTTGTACCTGAAAGTAGTGGGAGCTTATCTTTGTAGGTTTGTATTGCATCATTCGCTTCGTTTTTCGCTACATCGTTCGTACCCCCCCACAAAACAACATAATCTTCATGAGTAAGGTTTCTGCACATTTCAACACAATTTTCCAGAACATTTTTAACTCTAGCGCCTGGTTTGGTGACGCTACTTACCGCAAAGTCCCTTGATACTTTTAAATTGAGCTCTTCTGAACATCCTTTCCCATGACTGTCACTGAGGAGGAGTACTTTCCTTTTTGAGGTTATGTACGTGGCTAACTTCCGCACTTTTTCCGGCTTACAGTTTGTTGATGCCCTTGTATGTGGTGTTTCTTCTGAGACGGATTCAGTTTCAGCAAAAACATCGTACATATTTTTTGTGGGAACAGCTTGGCTAACTGTTTCCCGCACACGTGGTTTAGGCCTACATTGGCGTCCGCGATTTGCCACCACCACATTCCACGAGTCCGGCGATGACGAGGGATTGTTGCGGTCGTTTACGTTATGTCTGAGTACACTGTTTTCGGCTTTTAATTTAGATAGTTCTTCTTGGGTGTGCTTAAGGTCCCTATTCAAAATGTCGATGATTAACTGTAGAGATTTCACACTCTCACTCGATGCCTTGCCACACAGCGTGCACAGTATATCACTCGTATTTACACCTACACCTAAATGTACCTCTGGTGGTTTACTATCAATGTCACACATACTAGGTGTCTTCCTACACGATATTTTATCACTGGCGTTAATTACGGAACTGTCCTCGTCTACATTTTCGATATCTTTAAGAGAGCGGTATACTTTGTCTACATACGTGGCAGCCATCTTGTCATGATATATAAATAAATAAAATAAACTACTACAGTATATCAATAGAGTATTTCTTAGATTTTAAACACAGTGAGATAAAAGATAAGTATTGCAGCAAACAGCTGTTCTTGTGATCTAATTTAATTCAATTGTTTACATAACCTCAAGATGGCGGCTGTGCGAATTTTAAAATTAAGTTCTTATTTCTTGTATCGTAATCATGCGATCGAAGTGAAAGTTTGAATAATGAACCTACGCAATAATTTTCCTTTAATGTTACATAACTCTATGGCCTATACATTTAACAATCCAACATGGCGACCATCTGAAATATTTAGACGGCTCTGAATATCTACGAATTTATTATAGCAATCAAACTGATTTTTTTTATGTTCATAGGGGCTATGAACTTTAAGTTCGCCTATAGGACTTTAAATGACCTGGTGATCACAAATCCAACATGGTGGCGACGCGAATTATAAATATTCACAAGGACGTTTCTCGCAATGAAATCTGGTACAGTAAATCCTTATACGAATGTTAATCCACTGGCATCTAATTTATTTCAATTGTTTCCATAACAACAATGTGGCAGCTGTGCGAAATTTTAAAATCTCCTTGTCACTTCTTGTGTCCTAATCATGCGATTGAAGTATGAATGCTACAGGTACACAATAATCTTCATGTAACAGTACATAACACTAGGACCTACATATATAAAATCCAACATGGCGACCGTCCGAAATATTTAGTCGGTTCTCAATATCTACGAATCTATTACAACAATCAAACAGAAATTTTGTATGTTGATAGTGACAATTAACATAAGTAGCATATATGAAAATAGGCTGTCTAGTACTTCACGGAACTACTTGTTTTGATATATAATGGCATGGACAATTGCGTTTGTATTTTTTTTTATTTAGTCAATTTACCCTCTAGGTTGGAGGTTCCCACGGACTCAGCGAGGGAACTCACCACTACCGCCTCTATGGGCAGTGTCCTGGAACTTGGAACATCTGGTCGGGATGGATACAACTGGGGAGGTGTGATCAGCACTTCGCCCAGGCGGCCTCACCTGCAAAGTGAACAGGGGCCTCATGAGGGATGGGAAGGGATGGAAGATTGAGATGGATAGGCTAGGAAGAGGGAAGGAGGCGGCCGTGGCCTTACAGTAGGTACCATCCCAGCATTTGCCCGAAGACGAAGTGGGAAACCACGGAAAACCACTTCGAGGATGGCTGAGGTGGGAATCGAACCCCCTCTACTCATTTGGACCACCCGAGGCTGAGTAGACCCCGTTCCAGTCCTCATACCACTTTCCAAATTTCGTGGCAGAGCCGGGAATCGAACCCAGGACCTCCGGGGCGGCAGCTAAGCATGCTGACCGCTACGCTACGGAGGCGACTGCGTTTGTATAATAGGGGAATTAAATAGTGGTTTTATTGGTATCCCAGCTTTGATGCTCTCAAAAGCGTTGATGTCAGACACATTTCAGTTGTGAAGCCATGGCTGACGTGATCGGACACAGCTACGGTTGAGGAGCGATTAGTAGCGTGTGTGTGGGTGCACGAACGAGCACATACGGTATTGTTTTGATGGGAACGTGAATGGAAAATCTTATTTGCATATGTTACAATCTTGGTTAATACCTCAGCTTCAAGACAGGGGAATCATGGATCTGTGTGGTTACATCAAGATGGGGCTCCAGCTCATTTTGCTATTCAGATGCGCGAGTTCCTTGATGAACAATTTCAAGGCCACTGGATTGGCCGTGGCTCACCAACATCTCCATCCCCACTGAAATGGCCACCACGAAGCCCGGACCTTACTCCGCCAGGCAACTCGTGATGGGGAATAATCAAGTCCTTTGTGGCTCAACGTCGGTACACGACTAATGAAGAATTGCGCCAAAGAGTGGAGGAAGCCTTTCCTACTATATCTCCTGACGTGTTCCGCAAGATGTCAATGAGGACTTGGAGACGGATAGAACTGTGTGTAAGACATGATAGTGCATATACAGATTCCCCGGATACATAGTTTTATATTGTGAGGTTTGAAGTCATTTTTCAGTGTTGCCTAAGTAAACAAAAGTTTGGAGCTTTTCAGTCAGTCAACACGAATGTACCCAAATAGAGCTGGGTTGTGCCCTAATCCTGAAATAAATTACATGAGATTAATAAATACACTAGGATGACCAGTTTCGATCCTCAAGTGATCATCATCAGATTCATTTCACTTAGGCTATAACATCTATGTTTGAGAATACAGGTGAAAAATATCTACAATATGTACAATTATCTAGTTGCAGTGTTGGTAATGCAACTATCGGTGTATGCTAAATGTAGTATATCTAATGTTAGGTGAAATTCTAAAATGGTGATAAAAATCCGAAATTTGTCTGTTTGGGGTGATTATATGGTTATATAAATTCAACTATGGTCATACTGTAGGCCTAATAATACAGCCTTATACTTATCCGGTTGTCTTCCTAACTCGAACTTCAAGCAGTTTCGTGTTCACTCTGACACCAGTTATAGTCGACTAACCCGGGTGTTAACTGGGCGGAACTGGTTTTTCCCTTTCTCCCCCTTTTGTTCCTATGTGCTTTCTGAGGTCAGTGCCATGTTTATTTGTGTGACGTTGTCAAATCTAGATAAGAAAGTAAGTTATTGAATACAGGAAGATCTACAACTGTTAAGGACCGTGGAACTATCTTCGCCACGCGTGGACCAAAAAGACATTCAAACTAAGCGGTACACGGTCTATTGAAGACGTCCCGGCACCTTTAATACTGCCACGCATTTCGGCCTAGATTGCAGAAAAAAGTACATAGTACACCTGATCCTAATAACATTTACCTATAACCACCGGTATTTTCACCCCCTTTCTTTATCTAACTTGGCTGTATCGCTAAGTTTTTTATGTAAGTATTCGGCTATACAGTATAAAGTTTGACGAAGGAGTATGGGGACTTCTCGGACACCCTGTATACTGTACAAAACACGGACGACAGAAACGATACGAGAGTTGACGGAGCACTAAAACGGACAAGCGATAACAACAATTACCTGCAAACAACAATGGCACGGCCACTACGAGTCGGGGCAAGTTCGGCTCGAGTACGATCGGTTCAACCGGAGTGGCGGACCAGCCGATGGCGGAGAAGGGGGGTTCCACTCTATTTGAGTATTAAAATAAATCGAATAGGTAAAATATTTGAAGATGATATGTACTCGAAAACGACAGTAATTGCTGAAAAGAAATAAGTCCAGTTGACGAGTTGTTCGAAGCAGAAGCGAATCCGAGCGATTGGATGAGTGGTAACTCCTACCCCATTCAGCCTGATAGTTCCTTATCTCTACTTAGTATAAAACAAAGTCCCCGATTCTAGGATGACACGGGTCGTCTCGAGGACCACAGGTTGTATTTTTATGCGGTTTTCACCATTCTGTAAAATATATCTCGAGGAAGGTTTCTGTAGAAAATAAGTTATTTATGATCAAAGGAAGACAAGCAGTATCGATTTCAGTGAAAAAGTAAAAAAAAAGTGGCGTCCGTGCGCTTTTTACGCTTACGCTGGGCAAACCGTTAAAATAATCAATAGGCCTATACTATGAGTGTAAGAATTATTCAGCATGGAAAGTTCTACAACAAAGTCCGGGAAAGCATATATCTATCTTCAATACATCGCCCACTATAAGTGTTTTTAGCCTACTTTCGATTTTTGCAAAAAATGAAAGTAGACTTATGAGATCAACACAGGGCGAAAAAAGTGTGTCTGCCTGTGTGTGTGTATGTGTGTGTGTGAGTCTGTGTGTGTGTGTGTGTGTGTCTGTGTGTGTGTGAGTGTGTGTACTCTGAATGTCTGTCCCCCCCTATCAATTCGAACACGGTGAATGCAAATTGAACGAAATTTGGTACAAAGGTAGCACTAGCAAAGGACACCTCAGTGTCATGTTTTATATCGCCGCCATCTTTACTAAAACTGAATGGCGGCCACTCAAACGTTCAAAACGTAAAATCAAATAACGACTAACCAAATCATCCGATCTCTACCAAATTTGGTAACAACATACCTTCGTATAGGATGCGTCTTGTGACCAAATTACAAGGTCGTCCGCCATACCATTTCAGGATGGTGGCCGTGCGAATTATGCAAACTTTATAATCCATATCATGGGACCCACCAGTTCCGATTATCGAGCCGAGAATCGTTTTAACTGTTCTAAAGGAAGAGGCACGTTCGAAATTAAAAGTTTATTTTGTAATACTATAGTGCAGACGTGATTTTAAAAAGCTGAACTGATTCAGTAATAAGACAAGATGGCAGCGGATATCTTGTGCCGGACTTATATTTCACTAATTTGAGTATTGCATGCAATATAGCGTACTGATAAAAAATAAATAAACTTTGTATGAAATGCTTTATATATAAATAATATACTCCAGTGATGAAATCGTTTAGTATAAATCATTATTTGCTAACAAGTTCTATGTAAGTCATTTTAAATAGAACGATATTCGTTGACACAATTAGCTCAGTGGTAGAGCGTTAGCCTATCGCTCAAATGCCTATGGTTCAAACCCGATCAGAGCTAGGTTTTTTGCTTGAAATGTTATATGTTTATTGTTTTGTAATGACTCAGATGTTTTAAAATTAAGCGTTATATTGTGCACATTATGGTGTAAAATATATATTTAATTAAAACATAATTCGCCGGCAGATTTACTCGAGACATCTAGCTGCCAAAAAGGTAACTTCCAGATTTTATTGAAAAGTTTCTTCTTCTGGCCGCTAGAATGCACTCGCTCTGTTAGGATTATATTATCGAAAATATCCACATAGTTTGTATACACACGTCTCTGTAGGGTCATGGAAAGATTTGTTAATTCAATTAGGGTTGTGAAAGCCATGCACAACCAGACGTGTAAAGACATGCCTCAACTCAAAGTTGGATGTTGCCCACGGCAGGTCGTAATAATAATAATAATAATAATGTTATTGGTTTTACATCCCTTTTAACTACTGCTGATTTTAGAGACACCGGGGTGCCGGAATTTTGGCCCGAAGGGGATCTTTAACGTGCCAGTAAATGTACTGACACGGCTCCCTCGCATTTGTGCACCCTCAAATGCCAGCTGACTGCGCCAGGATACGAACCTGCAACCTAGGGCCCAGCAAGCGAGAACGTTACCGCTGAGCCACGCCGCCAGTCCGGTCGATTATGTCTCCAGATCCATAACATTCTTGATATACTTCTTATCTTTCTTTCTTCAATGATGGTAGCAGTTTTTATCTAGGTTGTGGCGTTTGGTAGAGGTAAATCGTTTCTAAGGTCTTCAACAAAGAATAGTTCTATTATACTCTTTGATAATAACAACGAGTTATAACTATACTCATACATTTAGGAGAAAGTAGGCTATATGTTCTTTACTGAACATCTTGTTTGTTTTCATTTATTCTAACAATTTGCATTCAATTACTGAGGCGACAGTTTACGAGCTAGCTAGGAAAAAAAAGCGCTTATCACGTATTGCATTCATAACTGCTCCCGGATGAAGCCGGGGCGGGTTGCTAGTAAATAATAATAAAATAGACCACCTCGTAGTGTAGCAGCTAGCGTTCTTGGCTGTTGCCCCGGAGGTCCAGGTTCGGTTCCCGGCTCTGCTAAGAAATTTTAATTCTGGTGTGAGGGCTGGAATGAGACATACTCAGCCTCGTAAGACAAAACTGAGAAAAGGAGGGTTCGATTCTCACCTCAGCCATCCTGGAAGTGGTTTTGCGTTGTTTCCTCCGACTTATATTCAAGGCAAATGCTGGGATGATACCTAACCTAAGCCACGACCGCTTCATAATAACACAGGTTATCACAGAAATACCACACACGAGCGCGAAGTTAACGGCCAAATTAAACTAGAGTTTTTCTTCCTTTTTCTCTTCTTTTCCGTCTTGTTAATACCTTTCATGACTCGATCCTTGTAACTTATCTTTTTGTACGTCTTTGTTCCTCGTTCATCACTTCTTCTAGTGCTTGCCACTGAGGGTGAGTGGTTGACGTGTCGGACTACCAACCCCAAGCTGCAGGTTCGCTCCATCCCGTGGTAAGTGATTTTTGAAAGGCGACAAAAATCACGATATGCATGCCATACGTTGTTGGCATGTTAAAGAACCCATTTGAATTCAGTAGGCCGTGTCCATAATGGCAAAATTAATCTCGGCATTTTCCGCCAACACAAAGTTCCTGCATTCTCTACTAGAAAGCGCTATGGTGTCAAGGAGTTCAGATATCAAGCCCCCTTGACTTTCATAGCGTTCCAAGGAACGACGAAATTCGACATGCAAGCTGCCCTTTGGGTGCCAAATAACAAAGCTTGCACTCGGCATTCGAGGCCATACGATATTATTATTATTATTATTACTTCTTTTAGTATGCAAGTTATTTTATGTTAGTAGTAATAGGAGTAGTATAGTATTCGCTCACTTAAATAACCTCATCGTTAAGGACCGATGACCTAGATTTTAGGCCTCCTAAAGCAACAACATCTCACGTGGTCAGGTGATTTGGGAAAATCCATCTACGTCAAGAGGTGGACATTGTCAGACGTTGGGAGCACCAGTCAAGTTGTCCATTGTGTGGGGAATTGAACAGTAATCTAAACGTCCGCTACTTTTCGCTCATTAGTGATGGACTCCATGATGAATCAAAGACGTCATTGTTGTTTTTAAATCTTCGGAGGGCTTGGATATCGTGGTCATTTAGCTAGGAATTTTGTCTGATAATCTGTGTTATTAAGATGGCTGTATGTAATTAGTGTGTATATTTGTAATTCAGGGGAGCATTGGGAAGTAAGCGGTCTGAAGGTAGGAGTTGATAATGAGAATCTACGGAGAGTCACGGCAAGGATGGCCAACTTTGGAGTTTGAATTTGAACCCACTCGTCAACCGAGTCATGGCCTAACAGTCCGCCCTAGATAGTGTAGTTACCGCTGTGGATACAACACTGAAGACTCTATTCCAGAATATTTACTTCATGGTACTGGGTCATTTTTCTTAGTGACAGGTTCAACAGATAATCTTTTATATTTAGCCTACTCTTCACATTTTGCAAAAATGAGGAAAAAATAGACTTATGAGATCGATCCAGGCAATAGTGCGTCTGTCTGTCCTTCTGTCCGGCCGTGTGTGTGCCTCCCACCCCCACCCCCCCCCCTATCAACTCCTAAACGGCTGCAGCAATAGAAACAAAATTTAGTAGGAGTAAAGATCTATACCTGAATTGCTCAATATCGTATTTGAAAATGATGTCAGTGCTACAAACTGCTAAAAATTCGCAATTGAAATTTGAGCTCCATGTTGGATATCCTGGAAGGTATGAATGGGAGCTATTTCAAAATTGGCACACTTATAGATAATAATATTTCAGTTTAATTTCCAGGAGGCCATACATGGCAGTGTTGCCAAAATGATTATAAGCCAGCTGATGCATATAACTTCTACACTATCAATTGGAATTCAACCAAATTTCGTATGTGCTATGTGTACATAAACAGATATGGCTGAGTGTATTCTTAAGAGCCACCAGGGATGCCAACTGTTATTAAATACTCTCAATTTCTTTTATCCAAATTGGCCACCAATATATCAGAAAGTATGCAAGCCGACAGCTTTAAACTATGCACACGTATAGTACCTGACATTCTATATTAATTTGGAGTAAGTTATATACGTCAGTGCTACCAACATGACTCTAAGCTTGCTGAGAGGTCCAACTTTAAATACATGTAACTTCTATACTATCATTTGGATTTCAACCATATTTCGTATGTGCTATGTGTACCATAACAGATATGACAATGCGTATTCTTAAGAGCAACTAGGGCTGCCAACTGTTAATTAATGCTGTCTCTATTTTTGCTACCCTAATATCAATATATAAGAAAGTATGCAAGCCAATAGCTCGAAACTTTGCACACGAATAGTATCTGGCATTCTAGATTAATTTGGAGTAACTTATATATGTCAGTGCTGCGAACATGATCCTAAGCCTGCTGATAGGTCCGATTTTAAAATGCATGTAACTTCTCTACTAACTAATTGATTTCATTCAAAATTGGCACAACAATAGATCATATTATTTCAGATTATTTCCGACCAATACATGCATGACATTGTTGCCAACATGATTTTTCGCGCGCTGTTAGATCCAATGTCTAACTGCATATAACGTTCACGCTATCCATTGGACTTCAACCAAATTTTGTATTCTGTACCTTAAGAGATGGAACTAAGAATATATTCAGTCACTAGGGCTGCCAACTGTAGTGCTCTATTAGGCTACATTTTGCCAGGTATACTGTATTTCGAACTAATTAGAAATTTCGATATTAACAACTTAATTTCGTCATTATTCTAGATCATATAGATTAATCATTGGCATGAACCTTAAATTTGAAGAAAAGTAGGCTCTTTAGTTCGTCACGGAACTTCTTGTTTTATTTTATTTTAGGAATTAACATGGGTATCATCTGTAATATTGATGACAAGTACACTAGAAAGTTGAGGATACTCACCTCAATATTCCGTGTATTAATAATACATTATGCAACGAGCCTATAATGGCTATAATTAAGACACGAGTGTATTTATAAAACGAGCGTATGCGAGTTTTATAATTTCCATACGAGTGTCTTAATTACCATTATAGGCGAGTTGCATACGACTGTTCGACGATAATTATTATAACTATTTTATATTCGAAGATAAATATTCATAAATATCTGTCGATATTTCGCCAGTTTTATGTACTGAACAGAGCGCATGTGATGCAGAGAATGCCTTGCATTTGACCATGGCCTTCTCGATTGCCCCACTATGACACTAGGCAACGCAGTTCAGAAGGCCTTGGAACTCCACGCAGGTGTGATGCTAATCTTATCTAATTGGTCAAACAACTGTTTCTTGAGCTGTGATCGGTGGGAGAAACTGTTTCATAATGAAAAATAGTGTTATCATGAGCCTCATTATGACACAGTTTTCTAACACATAATAGTCAGGGTCGAACATAAAACTAAAATCATCACACAACACTATACAGGAAAATTTTATGAGGTAAGTTTAAATCAACTACTTCTACCAATATTGTTTTACACAAACTGAAGTTTTATTTTAGTTACTCGGGGAGCACAGTAACACCGTAAGACGGATATATTTGTATTTACGGCCTGCACAAAATATATTGTTGTTGATGATGATTCATTAAGGGGCTTTGCTACATTGTGGTCATGTAGCCCCGTGTACTTCCGTGTATGTGCAATTTGTCTGATAACCTGCGTGACTTTAGTACAATATTATTTATACAGAAATTTGATATTGTCTCAATTAAGTTAAAATGAGATGCAGTTAATTCTAAAGTAAGCCATTGACTAGCGTCTGCAATTTTCTTTTCGTGTTCAACAGATAGTTTGAAAGAATAGTGGAACGGAATTTAATCACATGACCAAAAACAAGTCATGAAGTCAAAAAGTAGAAATTATGGTCCTTAACCTCAAGGTTTAATGGGGTAAGTGTTCTCAATATTCAAAAATAGATCCATCAGACCTTACAGAATATACAGCAATCTTTCTAATGAGGTGATTTATATTTTAGCCTAATTTCGATTTTTGCAAAAAATGAAAGTAGACTTATGAGATCAACACAGGGCGAAAAAAGTGTGTCTGTCTGTGTGTGTGTATGTGTGTGTGTGAGTCTGTGTGTGTGTGTGTGTGTGTGAGTGTGTGTACTCTGAATGTCTGTCCCCCCCTATCAATTCGAACACGGTGAATGCGAATTGAACGAAATTTGGTACAAAGGTAGCACTAGCAAAGGACACCGCCATCTTGACGGAAACGTAATGGCGGCCACACAAATGTTAAAAGCTTAAATCAAATTACGACTAACCTAATCATCCGATCTCTACCAAATTTTGCAACAACATACCTTTATGGGGGGAGCATCCTTTGACCAAACTAATAGGTTATCAGCGTAATAGTTTGCGGATGGCGGCCATCTTTGTGTGAAAATCGATTCCCCCTATTAATTCGAACACGGTGCAACCGAATGGAACGAAATTTGGTACAGAGGTAGTACTAACAAAAGGCACCTCAGTGTCATGTTTTATATCGCCGCCATCTTGACGGAAACGTAATGGCGGCCACACAAATGTTCAAAGCTTAGATCAAATTACGATTAACCTAATCATCCGATCTCTACCAAATTTTGCAACAACATACCTTTATAGAGGAAGCATCCTTTGACCAATCTAATGGGTTATTAGCCTAATAGTTTGCGGATGGCGGCCATCTTTGTGTGAAAATTAATTCCCCCTATTAATTCAAACACGGTGAAACCGAATGGAACGAAATTTGGTACAGAGGTAGCACTAGCAAAGGGCATCTCTGTGACATGTTTTATATCGCCACCATATTGACAGAAACGTAATGGCGGCCACACAAATGTTCAAAGCTTAAGTTAAATTACGACTGACATAGCCATCCGATCTCTACCAAACTTTGCAACAACATACCTTTATGGAGGGAGCATCCTTTGACCAATATAATAGGTTACTAGCCTAATAGTTTGCGGATGGCGGCCATCTTTATGTAAAAATTGATTCCCCCTATTAATTCGAACACGGTTTAACCGAATGGAACGAAATTTGGTACAGAGGTAGCACTAGCAAAGGGCACATTAGTGTCAAGTTTTATATCGCCACCATCTTGACTGAAACGTAATGGTGGCCACACGAATGTTCAAAGCTTAAATCAAATTACGATTAACCTAATCATCCGATCTCTACCAAATTTTGCAACTACATACCTTTATGGAGGGAGCATCCTTTGACCAATCTAATAGGTCATTCGCCTAATAGTTTGCGGATGGCGGCCATCTTTGTGTCAAAATCGATTCCCCCTATTAATTCAAACACGGTGAAACCGAATGGAACGAAATTTGGTACAGAGATAGCCCTAGCAAAGGGCATCTCAGTGTCATGATTTATGTCGCCGCCATATTGACAGAAACGTAATGGCGGCCACACAAATGTTTAAAGCTTAAATCAAATTACGACTTACACATAACCATCCGATCTCTACCAAACTTTGCAACAACATACCTTTATGAAGGGAGCATCCTTTTACCAATCTAATCTGTCATTAGGCTAATAGTTTGCGGATGGCGGCCATATTTATGTCAAAATTGATTCCCCCCATTAATTCGAACACGGTGGAACCGAATGAACGAAATTTGGTACAGAGGTAGCACTAGCAAAGGGCACCTCAGTGTCATGTTTTATATCGCCGCCATCTTGACGAAAACGTAATGGTGGCCACACAAATGTTCAAAGCTTAAATCAAATTACGATTAGCCTAATCATCCGATCTCTAGCAAATTTAGCAACAACATACCTTTATGGAGGGAGCATCCTTTGACCAAACTAATAGGTCATTAGTCTAGTATTTTGCGTATGGCGGCCATCTTTGTGTGAAAATCGATTCCCCTTATCAATTCGAACACGGTGAAACCGAATGGTACGAAATTTGGTACAGAGGTAGCATTAGCAAAGGGCACCTCAGTGTCATGTTTTATATCACCGCTATCTTGACGGAAACGTAATCGCGGCCACCCAAATGTTAAAAGCTAAAATGTAATTGCGACCAACCTAATAATCTAGTCTCTACCAAATTTTGCAACACCATATCTTTATGTGGGAAACATATTCTGACCAAACTGCAAGAACATCAGCCCAATAGTTTGCAGATGGTGGCCAAGTATGTGTGCAAATCGATTCCCCCTATCAATTGAAACACGGTGAAATCGAATTGAACGAAATTTGGTACAGAGGTAGCACTAGCAAAAGGCATCTCATATTCATGTTTAATATCCCTATAGCATGTTGAATTTCAACAAGCTACTACAATCAACGTTCAATCATACTCCTTGAAAAGGACAAAGAGTTATAACAATACCCATACATTTAGGAGAAAGTAGGCTATATGTTCTTTCCTGAACATCTTGTTTTTACTGATAAAACATAATGCGCTCAAGCATTAGGGGGAAGTCAAAAAAGTCTTCTTCCATGTTTTATTCAAGAGGTTTATGAAACTAAAAGTTGACAAAGGATTGTTGTCCGGATTTTAACCAGAGCTTTGTTCACTTTAAGAATTTAATTTCTACAGAGTCATTTGACACACTGTCTCACACAGTTTTTCCAGTAGAAAATAGTGTTTTATGAGAAAATAAATGTTTCTTAAAAAGATGATTTAAATAGAGAAAATTATTTAACAAAAGTATGTCATTTTGTAAGATATTTCATCAAGACTGAAGAAGGCAAATATATGCCGAAACATGTATCTTTAATGTAAAGTAGTAGAAGTGGAATATTGTATTGAAAATGGCCAAGTAGAATTACAGGTAAAGAATGAACCTGTGTTGTTGTAATGGTTGAATTAGTGTGTGTATTTGTATTCCAGATAAGGATTATGTAGGAGGCAGCCGTGGCCTTTAGTTAGGAATTATCCCGGCATTCGCCTGGAGTAAAAGTGTCAAACCACGGAAAACCACCTTCAAGATGGCTGAGGTGGGAATCGAACCCACATCTCCTCAGTTTTGCCTCACGAGACTAAGTGTACCCCGTTCCAGCCCGCAGGCCAGAATTAAATATCTTGGCAGAGCCGGGAATCGAACACGGGCCTCCGCGATTGTGCTACATGTGATATCCTGGGCAGGGATACTCTCTTACCTTTTGTTTTTGTTTTTACCGTCACATTAAATACGTGATTCATCCTCTTTTTGATGTGTAACATCTTTCCACTCGGTAGCTGGATATTTTCGTGGGAGTGATTTTGGAAAAGGGATGGAAGTGGATGGGACGGAAACAATGAGCGCGCGTGGTGGCGGAGATCGGTACAACGACGTACTGTAGGACAAATGGCTATGAGAAATGTATATCGCATACAGTTTAGTTAAAGGTTTGTAGGCCCCATTTAAGATATTCCTACAATAAATCATCTTCAAGTTGTCGTTCTTTGGTGTGAAAATATTCATTATATCATATTTGCTGAAAACAATTACGATTTTTTAAATCTTCATACTCTTGCTGTATTCTTATTTAATGTAATCACTCGATGTACTGTCGGCCATGGGGCTATGTGGAATCTATATCGCATCAACAAACACTCCAAACAACGTAGGAATTCAGTATATTAACACCAGGGGCGGTTCTAGTAGGGGGTTGGGGGGTGTCTCACCCCCCTCAGATATTTTCTCAGTCGGCAAATACGACATCAGTCGGCAGTCGGCAAATCCTGAAGGAGTCGTAACATTTCCAAAAACAGCATTTAAAAAAGCAAAACAAGGCATGACCATATACGATTTGGTCCGATAAAAAAAAAAAAAGATTATACTGTCATTCAGCATTTTTACTAACAGTCGGCACAAATGGACGCTGCAATAATTTCGTACAGCCAGGCAATAGTCCAGTGTGGCAAAAGGAAGAGTCGGCAAAATAACCATTTTAAAAGTTTCATTTCCAGTCCTCGGTGCACCGGCCTCCACTTGCCATTTCGTTTCTTAAACTGAAGAAAGAATGAAAGATGAGCAATATGGGACCATGGGCAAGGGATGAACTTATCGGCACGTTCCTGGGTGGGAGTAACATCCCGCGTTAATTATGCAGCGTGACTCAGCTTCACAGTGAAGCGAGCCCAGCATCTGTGCCTTGTGGCTAGACAAAAGGTGTTGGTGAGCGCATTGATAACTTCAGGTCAAGCCAATGTTATGATCTGCTACCGCTTGTCTCGGCACGTCCTCAGATATCCGCGCTATTGTGACAAAATTGACAGGTTTATGGTTCTAAGGTTCCTCAAGGGGTGGGGTGCTCTCTATGATCAGTGCCTTGAGTGTAGTGGTCACCGGGAATGAGCGAAAGCAGTCGTTCCTGAACCAGCAACTTTTACAGTGATAACTAGGTGCAAATACAGTGGCTGTGGGATGTGAGTTTTCGCCGGCACGGAACATTTTCACAGAGCATCACGTACCCATCAAACGTAAGTAATTATAATACAATAAATACATGCGTATTTTCAGCCATGTTTATGTTTAATGGTGTTAACAAGGGAAAATGCCCGATAAATCCATAAAAGTCGACCTTTGTGGGGGGAATTATTCTCTTTCATACCATCTTTTTTTAAATTTAAATAAAACTTACAGAGTGTTTTAAAACTCAGTGACAAGAAAACCCGGGCGGGGTGAAGGATACAACACTAAGTAACTTTGTCGAATATCTGGAAAAGCACCCCTGCGACGATCGACGTCTTCAAAGGATTGAACTTAATGCCCATCGGGTTGCTAAGGTACAATTAAAATCAAATTAAATCTTAGCGGAATGGATAGAATATTACGGGCAAATTTCGTTATTGCGACTTTTCCTGTAGCTCGTTAGGTTTAGGTTTAATATCTCTAAAGAAAATGCCTTTACCCTTTACTCCTTACCACATCATTTTTGGTGACTAGCGCATAAACCTTACACATTACCAGAAAATCTCTCCATATGAAGTTTACTCATATTTATGTAGCCTACTCTATCCAATCTGCTAAGATTCAATCTGATCTGATGAGTAATTAAGCTATCCGACAGATACCAAATTAAGCCATCTGCCCACTTTGACCAAATCCTAGGGGAGCATTTCTGGACCTTCATTTTTAGACCAAGTGGCTAAGAATTGTCTCCTCCACTCCGACCCGGTTTTCTTGTGACTGAGTTTTGGAACAACTGTACCGGTGTACGGTACTCCCCAAAACGATTCGGCCAAACTCGGGCCTGCTCTTTACTGATTTTGTTAATGAATTGTAGATTAGACATCTGTAAACACCCTACATAATTTTTTCGTACTTCAAAGCAATGTGTAAAATGAACAGTTTTCAAACCAGACTGTACCAATCGGACTACCTTAATATGAGAGCTATTTTGCCTTGTATCCTCGTATAATGTGCATTTATTTTTTGATCTATTATGTATCGTTATTTTAGTGTGTTGCACGTGTTATATATTTTCATGTTTTACCTCCTCCTTTCTTTCAAAGGCGTTATTGAGCGCGTATACCTTAAAAACTATTAAATCTTAGCACATTGATACCGGTCCGGTCGATCTTTTCCTTTTGCCATTCATTTTTTGCGCTTTATTGCGATGAAAGCTCGGTTATACGACGTCCAATGGAGGGTACTGGCCAAAAACGTCGTTGATAGCGTTGAATAAGTTAATGTGTGCTTACTTTGACGTGTCTTTATCATATAAAGCATTCATTCTCACTCTTGAATGCGGTTTAGATCTGAGAAACGTCTTGCAAAAGCAGCACTTCTCTGATAGGCGTCGTATAACTGAGCTATTTTCCTGAAGGAACCGGCTAAAAACATCGTGTAAACGGGATCGTCCTACAACTAAGCGTCGTATAACTAATCTTTCACTGTAATAAACTTCTTCCCTGATAAAAAGTTTAGTTATTTTTATATATTTTTCCCCCTTTACATACACCTACTTTCACTTTCCGCGGTTATGGAGTATGTGTCTTAGAAATAAAAACAAATAGTCAATTCAACAAATGAAATCGCACTACTCGCATTGCTTTTTTCTACGAATCTCACTTGGAATACAGGCAGTTCTTGCACCATAATTTTGAAAAGATCGTACGAAATCACTGTACTGTCTACTGTTGGAGTACAGCATTGAAAAAGACGCGGTGTTTTGTTTTGCTTGTGGCTTATTCCCAAACGGACGAGGGAGGACGTCCGCAAGTGAAGAATGGCCGCACTCTGGAGTACGTCAGTGGCACAAATAGATAAGTCGCGGAAATAAGAAAAAGGGCAAATTACAAGAACACTTCATTTCAGAAGCTCATCAAGCAGCAATGGCAGATTTGAGCCACTTTGTCAAGGAAAAGGCCATGTAGACGTTCTCCTTGATAAACATTCATGGACGATCAGAATTGAGGAAGAACAAGAAAAGGAGTTCCCCAGAAAAGTTGTCCAGATACTTATTGACACAGGAAGAACCCTTTGTCGGCAAGGTTTGACTTTCCGAGGTCACGAGGATGGAGTCACTCAAGATAATGGAAACTTCACGCAAATTGTGAAGTTCCTTTCACGGCATAGTCCGGTCATGAATACTGTAGGTGGTTGGAAAAAGTGAATACGTGGAAGAAGAACGTTACCTATATGAGCAAATACTCTCAAAATGAAGTAATCCATCTACTTGGAGAGAAAACTCGTGAAATAATTGCAGAAGAGATCAAGAACACCGCGCCGGTATGTTCTCCGTTATAGCAGTTGCTACTCCCGATATGTCACATAAAGACCGCCTCGCTTTGAATATCCGATACGTCTTCGAAAAAGATGAAGAGCTCGTTCCTGTGGTGCGTCTTTTAAAAATAGATGCTGTTTTTACAAAAAAGACTGGAGGGGAGTTGGCTGAAAAAATATTTTTAATTTTAAAATCAGAAGAACTTTTACTTCCACTCGATAAACTAGCGTTTTAATCGCACGACTTTGCTAGTAACATGTCTGGCATATACAACGGCACTCAGAAAAAGCTATCAGAGAAGTGAAAAATAGATATTCCGTACGTTCCATGCCAAGCTCACAGATTAAACATTTTCGTAGAGACAGCTTAACCGAGAGTTTTTTTGACACTCTTGAAGCTTTGTACGTTTTTTTTTTTCTTCGGGTAGCACGAAACGACATTTAAGCTTGCAGAAAGAGCTGGATAAAATTGAAAATTCACTTCAACTTAAGAATTTATCAAAAACAAGGTGGACTGCGCGCGCCGAATCGATGAGAGCTGTTTCTACGTCTTATGAAGAGATAGTCACAGCATTGAAAACAATGAAAACCTCATTCGATTCTGAATTTGACAGTAAAACCCGAACTTTTGCGTCAGGCTTGCACTAAAAGCTTCTAGATTTTGATTTTATCTGCGGCATGTACTTTAGCAAAAACATCATGTTTAAAATTAAGAACGTAACCGAGCTTTGAGCTGAATGTAGTAGACGCGATGCAGCTGATTCAGAGCGCTTTGAAGTCTTTTGAAAATATCAACGACGAAGGCAAGATGAACGCTTTAATAAAGAGTGCATCGTCATTTGCAGAATGTATGCAAGTAAATGCGGAGGGAGACTTCTTAAGGCACCACAGGACCCGGTACTTGCAAAGAAGTATGACGCGCACGCTGAAACGACAGCAGAAATTTCTTTCCTTACATTCTACAGAAAGGAGTTCCGAATACTTGTGGATGTATTTACTACAAGCGTGCAAGACAATCTAATTTCTTTGCTAGAGCCATTCCACATAATTTTCAAGATATCCGCTGACAGAAAAAACTGCATCATCGATTTTTAAAGCAATCGGACCCGAAAATCATCCTTCGAGATGAAGAGCTTGTGCTGGCTGAGCTTGAAATCCTGCTTGATGCCAGTAAACAGTGCTCATTTTTTATGAAATCACAAAAGTTGCTGTTAAATTAAAGAAGATTATCTCGCGTGGTTATCAAGTAGTTCGACTGATTTTAACATCCCCAGTGTCTTCTGCTTCTTCCGATGAGACATCGATGGGTGACGACTGATTAGACTCCCTCATGATGTTGTTTTCAACGAAAGATAAGGTCGACGACATTGAAATTACGGAGATAGTGGGGAAGTGGTCCTTGCTAAAACATCGTAGAGTAGGGATTTAGAAAGAATAACAAGATTTTTATATTCTTGTAAAATTTAAACACTTATTTTGTTAATTTATCAAATTTTCCTGCGATTTAACATTCTGGAACTAATAAAATAGATTTAAAATAAAAGCCGTTAATTAAGTATATTTGTCTTGTGTATCATTTGCCGCCGTCGCCCCTCCCCCTCCCTCCCCCCCCCCCCCCCTCACACCTCTCTCTCTCACTTTCCCTCCCGTCGCTTAGTTTTTAAGCGTGTAGTCGGCAATGTTAAACAGCCAGTCGGCATTTTTTTAATTCTCACCCCCCCCCCCTAGATATACAAGGTCGAACCGCCCCTGATTAACACCGACTACTAACAATAATTGAAACTTCGTTGGCCTAAACGTATCACGGGGAGAATCACATATAATATATCTTCTGTACACCTAATTTTTAATAGCGCCTATACTTGGCAGTGCGCTCTGTCGGCAAAAAGAGGCCATTTTCAATAACATCGCTGGCATGGATTCACTAACTGGCCGTATAGAGCGCAGCTCGCATCACGTACGCAGTGGATTGCTTCCGCATACCGTAGTTCTACTAGTTGAAGGTAGATGTCACTACTGCAGATCCATTGGAGAACTTTGTTTTAATTAAATATATATTTTCCATTGCAGAATGCACAATATAACGCTCAATTGTATAAAGCCTCAGTACTGAAAAAACAATAAATATTAAAAAATCAAGCAAAAAAAATACAACTCCGTTAGGATTAGAACCCCAGTCGGCCGGTTGAGAGACTAACACTGTAACTACAGACCTAATTATGTCCTCCCAATATAAATGTTATCAATCAATTAAGATACAACGTCTTAGCCAATAATGACCTTGACTAAAGGATTTCTTCACTAGAGTATAATTCAAACAAAGTTCATTTCATACAGAGCTCCTATTATTTTTATATCTGTAGGCTATATTGCATGCAACATACTCAAATTAGTGAAATATAGTTCAGAACGAGAGATCAGCTGCCATCTTGTCTGCAACTGAGACAGCTCAGCTTTTTAAAGCCACTTCTGCACTTTAATATTACAATATACACTTTTAATTTTTGATAGCAAACTGCATATGTTATCAAACGATTAATATAGCCTACAACGTCTTAGCAATTAACAATTATGATTTATTACGCTCAGGATTTGGCACTGGAGTTTTACATGTAGTTATTTCAATGACCAACAGAGTTCACTGTTAACAAGGGATTTGCGCTCCCGGGACCCACATAGTAGGATAACATGTCACATGTTACACATCATATGCGACTACTGTAAGGCTCGTACATTTTTTTTCTTTTTGCACATTTTCAATAGGCCTAATTAAAAATGTATGCCACCCTAAGAATATCAAGTATGTCAGCTGGATCCGACAAAGTTGGGATAGATGGTGCAGAGGAACTAAACTGAACTAACACTGGTTACTTAATCAGCTTGGTTTAAGCACATCAGAGAATTGACATGCACAACATGTGTAACATTTGAAAACTGATACAGATGTATGTACCTGTAGGTTTAGATCGTAATAAGGGTTCACCATTCCATATTTCACAGTGAACACGTCATTCAGTGAGGAATTAGGCGAATTCATGAAAGAGAAATTGGCATGACCGCCATCTATAATTTGTTAAAAGGCCGTAATGAATTTCTTTGTCTGTGGGTTTAGATTATAATAGTGGTTTACAAAGCCAGATTTCACAGAGATCGGATCATTCCGTTACGAATAAGAGTAATTCATCCCCGAAGAATCGACCTGCACATCATCTATTATGTATGGAATGTAAACCTTAGAATTATGTACCAGTAGATGAATATTATAGTAGAGGTTAGTTATACCAAGATTTACGTCCATCATTTGAATAGAATACAAGTAATAAATTAATATGTTTTGAAATTGATCATTTAAACCAATTGAATTATATTAAACAAAAATACATCTAAGTTTAAGCCTCCGTGGCTTAGGCGGCAGCACGCCGGCCTCTAACCGCTGGGTCCGTGGTTCAAATCCCGGTCACTCCATGTGAGATCTGTGCTGGACAAAACGGAGGCAGACAGGTTTTTCTCCGGGTACTCCGGTTTTCCCTGTCAAAATTTCATTCCAGCAACACTCTCCACTATCATTTCATTTCATCTGTCATTCATTTAATCATTGCCCCAGAGGAGTGCGTCAGGCCTCGGCAGCCGGCACAGTTCATATCCTCGCCGCTAGATGGGGGCTTGATTCATTCCATTCCTGACCCGGTCGGAGACTGGAAGCAGGCCGTGGATTTTCATTTTCACATCTAAGTCTAAATATCTATATTGGTAGTTGGCTGCGTGGCTTAGCGGAAACGTTCTCGCCTGCTGTGCTCAAGGTTACAGGATCGAATCCTGGAGCAGTCATCTGGCATTTGAGTGTGCGCAAGTACGAGGGAGCCGTGTCAGTAGATTTACTGGCACGATAAAGATCCCCTTTGGAGCAAAATTTCGGCACCCTGGCGTCTTTAAAAGCCGCAGTAGTTGCAAGGGACGTAAAACCAATAACATTATTATCTATTTTGGTGCTGTGTTTCACTGCACACAGATAATCAGATAGCCTGGAAGCGCACTTTAAATGTTTGAAATTCTCGAGCCATGCTTATCAGAGTTTCGAGAGCCACATGCATGAACTTTTGTTCTTTATAGTCCTCTATCACTGACCAACATTTCAGCTGGTCCATACTGGGCAGTCAGCATGGCTTGAACATGTAACACATCCGAGAACTTAATTCGAATACAGTAGAACCTCGGTAATCCGAGGTAATTGGGACCAAGAGGTTCTCGAATTTGTGAAATCTCGGATTACACAAAGTTACGAAATGTTAAGACCTTTAATTTAAAATTAGATGCACAAGAAACTTGTGTTGAAATATTCTTACAGTAAACGGCATTATTTCATCTGTTATCATTTAATGTGTTGCAGTTGGGCTTTATTTCAGAAATACAAAACAATATTCAACAAAAGAAATGCAAATATGTGCATATTTACTTAAAATTACAGTCTGAACAGACACTGACTAGTTGGCGGGCGGGCGATAGCGGGCAGAATTGTAAACAACGCATGCGCACATCTCCGCCAAAGGCCTTGGGTAAGCCATGCGTCTCACTGTCATTCACCTCGGATTAAACGGAGGCTCGGACTACCGGGGCTCGGATTACCGGGGTTCTACTGTACTTGTCTCTACTTCAAATCCACGTTTCAACGAAAACTTACAACTCACCACGTAGCGCACGCTAGGGTGGCAACCATGGATCCCCAGGAAGAGTTCGGTATTGCTTCCATTTACCTACGAAGGGCTCCTCTCTTTCACGCTCCCATGCACAAATGTCGCGTATTCAGATACTATCTGTCCTACATTGTGTATAGGCCTACTGATAATTCATGCATATATTAGCTCCTCCTCCCGGGATAAACCAGTTGCCATATTCTTATCTTTTCACACGTTTCCTCTTATCATTGCTACCAGCTGTAATCTAAATATTCTCCAGATGTAATTAGGAGGCGGTCTGTGTATTATATCGCACTGTTCCATGGAATACAACAGATGTTGCAAGAGTCAGTTAAGAGAATGATTCAGTGATTAAATCAAGCTGAGCAAATTCGAGGTTATAGTTTCAAGTACGGTACGGTAAGTAATACAATCTATTACGAACCACAAATTGTGATACACACCTAACTGCAGGAGCACAGAATTTCATGTGTGTAACCTATCTGGGAAAAGTACTCAAAAACTATATTTTCGTTACAAATTTTAAAATACAATAACTGAATCATTAAATATACAAAATTGTATTCTAAAATAAATCTAAAATACCTAATACTTCTAGCGAAGAAGATTTCCATTCCATTAAGTTTTCCAAATCAATGGTTATTAAGCAGAGTACTTAGCTGAAAATAAAACTCAGCAATCTTTCTAGGTTAATGCCGTGTCATTCACTGGCCGTGAATGCCAATATACCATCTTTTGACTAAATATGTGTTTTCAATTTTATCTCAAAATACAAGTTTTCATTTTGTATTTTCAAGGATTTGCCCAATTTTGTGAGTAACTTTGATTTCAGTCAGAGCATTTTGAGTGCTGTGTTATACTATCCTCATTTTAACGACTCTTATTTATATATTTTGAATTGCTGTATGGAATGTCACAAACAGGAATACAAATCAAATCCTGCTAAGGTATGTCTGACTTGTGATATTTTTGTTTTGCCTAATCAAGCCTCTTGAATCAACTGATTGGGAAACTAAACATATATTTTTACAGTAAATTCAAGAACCATATCGCTTTACATAACACATAGAAGGAGGAATTACATATAAATATTTCAGCATTATATCTTGAAAAGTTCTGAAATAAGGGGGAAATTTTATTAGAAAAAAAAATAGCTAGCAATTGGAATCAAAGATTTCTCCGGTTTTTAGAATATGCCAGTACCTTAGGATTCCTCTTCTTCCATTTGAAGCACTAGCATTCATTTTGCTGTTGTTCCATGCCCCTTTGCCGATGCTTCTAACACAGTATCTTTCTTAAAAGATTTTTTTGTATCTATCATCTAATAGAAATAAAAATATATCTCTACTTTGGGGGTTTATTAATAGGACGCAAGATTGTGGGGAACTATAGGGAAAGTAGCCTCAGGAATGGAATGTGAAAATATAAATGTACCGATGAAGTCCGTAGGTTAATATGGCGCAAAAACAAAATTTGAAAATGTTGAAGATTTTGGACATTCCGGAGCTCCTTCAGAGGAGTGGACTTTAGGAGAGGGTTTACTGCATTCTCCAAAACACTGGGGCTCCAATTTATCAGTACTGCTCTATGATTGAAAGTAATTATGGAATAAATAGCTATTATCCAAATATGTTTCAAACCTTTTTCGTCCTTTTTCAGATAACTGTTAACATTCTAACTAACAAATTGTTTAAATAATAAATAAAACATTTGTATTACAAATTAAATAACCTATTTTTCAACACTGAAGATGACCAAAATGGTCTGAAACATGTAGCCTAGAGATAGGCCTAATTATTATTTATTTTACAATTATTACTTTCACATACTGTATACCGACCGATCTGTTCAAATTTTTAGAATTATTAACTTATTATTATTATTAAATCTTCCTTCGTCCAGCAGAGTTTTAAAAACCGCAACTTTACGTGAAGAAATGTCTTCCATTATCCAAACACAATCCAATTTTCCTGTGCACGGCGCTAATACCTACACTTAGGGACTGAAGACATTTCTATTCCGCCCCTTAAAACAACAATAACTAACTAGCTGGGGCAGATGGCCTCGTAGTTCCACCCCTTAAAACCTCAATAACTAACTAGCCACACTTCCCTAGCAACTCCCTATCATCAATATATTGCACCAACAATGGCCATAACCTCAAATTTTCATTGTGGTCTTAAGCTGTTACTTTCAGTCACAGAGTACGAGTAACTCTCCCTTCGAAACAAAACAGCTGAAGGTCAAAGCAGAGTCGCCATCATCTTGGATGAATCCATAGTTCGAGTGGGAACTGTTATTGCGCATTATACCAACAATCTGACAAGAAAATTCCCTTGCATAAACAGCTCTGTTGGAATATATTTAACTAACAACCCGGTCTGGCTTCGCCCGGGAACAGTTGTGATGCAATACGTGATAAGCGCTTCTTTACGATGTCAATGTACTACGATCTATATCCGTTTTACGTCTCGGCATGATGGGTTAAAATCACTGACTGGACTATTAACTATATTATCATGGAGATGTATGTGCAACAAATTCTTGTCAGACGTCATTTACGAATGGTGAGGTGCAACAAACACAAATCCCCCTTCCGTCCAATCTATACACACTTATAGTGGACGGGATATTGAATATAGAGATGTGCTCTCCCGTACGATTTTGTAGAACTTTTCATGCTGAACAATTATTACACTCATTGTATATTCATATTTTTAACGGTTTGCCCGGCGTAAGCTTAAAAAGCGCATGGACGCCAGGATTTTTTTCGACTTTTCCTCTGAAATCGTTACTGCTTGGCTTCCTTTGATCATAAATAATTTTCTACAGAAACCTTCCTTGAGCTATCCTTTACAGAATGGTGAAAACAGCATCAAAATCTCAAGATTACCCGTGACATCCAAGAATCGGGGACTTTGCTTTATACTAAGTAGAGATTATTCGCTAATCAGTATAATTTAATATAATATAATCCCCCTTCCATCCAATATTAAATTGACTGTGAATTTTGCGGAACGAAAAGTTCACAGGCGAAATGAGAGTTGCACTTCCAGGGAATAGCGAAGTGAATGAAACTCAAAAACCCCCTTCCGTTCAATCTTAACTTGACTGTGTTTCACAGGCGAAATGAAGAAATCCTGAGTTGCACTTCCAGGGTAAATCAAAACACAACCACCCTTCTCAGAAGACTTAACTCAACACGACTCGACGGTTTGCTGCTGGCTGTAACTGGGGCAATAGGTTCGCCCGCTAGCTAGGCTGTGACAGGGATGTTAGACTCGCCCTTAGCTAGCTCGTAAACTGTCGCGTCAGTAGTTGAATGGACATGGTTAGAAGAAATTAAAACGTAAAAACATTTATGGTGGGCGATGTATTGAAGATAGACATATACTCTCACGGACTTTTTTTGTAGAACTTTTCATGCTGAACAATTCTTACACTCATAGTATTTATATATTTTTAACGGTTTGTCCAGCGAAAGCTTACAAAGCGCTCGGACGCCAGGCTTTTTCGACTTTTCCACTGAAATCGTTACTGCTCGGCTTCCTTTGATCATAAATGAACTACTTTCTACAAAAATCATCCTCGAGGTGTCCTTTACAGTATGGTGAAAACCACATCAAAATCCATCCAGGGGTTCTCGAGTTTACCCGTAACATCCAAGAATCGGGGACTTTGTTTTATACTAAGTAGAGATAGTGGTGGAAATTTGTGTGTTGAGTTGAACGGATCTGTAGATCAATGGTGATAAGGTGGACACCCATTGTTTTAATTATTAATTAAATATCAATACTAATTAATTTTGGGCAGAATGATTAATTTCATATCCAGCATGATAATCTCATTGCACTTCAGTTCATAATACCAAAGTTTAAAACCACACGTAAACACTGAAGCAGTCAATGTTACAACAATCATAGCAATTGAGATAAGATACCGTCCTTGTGATGAATTAATCTAAATCCAATCTCATGATAACTGGTATCAACTAGTTCAACTGATCTTTATCCATATCACCTTGATCGTCTGAGAACATGTTAATAATTTATTATTTAATTGTAGATATACATTTTTGTTTAATTTCTTTTAAAATCGCTTATCCTCTCAGCTATGCTTCACCCACAAAATCTGTGAGCGTTACTCCTTTAACGTCCCAAGGACGGTGTCAGAGGGGTGAACACAATTTCTCAGCAGATACAACTGGGGACGGTGACAGGCAATCGCTAGCATGGGACCGATTAAGGAAGGGTGGGAGAATAGATTTTGGAAAGAATACGGCTGAGAACCTGTTGAAAGGAACCGTCTCAGCATATGCCTTGTGGTGAAAATGGGGAAACCACGAAAAACAATTTCAGGTTGGTTGAGGAGGGATTCAAACCAACGCTCTCCCTATGCCAACCAGACACGAGGTAGCGCATTGGCACTCTCAGTCTCCGTGGCCGGTTCCTTGAGGTTATTTCAATAACTTCCGGTCCGCAGGCCTCTATTTAATTTTCATTGTCAGTGAATGCTTGGCTGTTAATTTCCTTATTATTTCGGTTCGTTGTTCTGTTTTCGACTATTCAACCAATGAAATAAGGAACTGAGGATTCACGGATTCACCGAAAGCATGTGCCCTCAAAAGAATGATCAGTGAAACTTCGCAACAGAGTAGGCCCCAGCAAATAGTTCACCTGCAGAGTGTGTGATTAGTATTTTGGTTGGGTTGGTTTGTTCTCAGTTCAGGGGCTACGGCAACGCGGTCATGTAGCCCCGTGTACTTTGGGTGTGTGTAGAATCTGTCTGATATCAGGTGTTACTTCTGATCGCTCTATTACTAATTCAGTAATTCATGGAAGGACTGCAGACGATCAATTTCAAGTACTTCCTACTTTTGCTACAAACGCCAACGACACCTAGCTGTGAACTTTGCTACTAGATGACACCGCAACAGACACCGGGCGGTGAACGTTGGAAGTTAATAGAGCGTCATCAATTCTAACCTACAAATATTTTTTGCTTCACACAATTGTAGTTAGTGGAAGGTTCTTTTACATTCCATAAATCTATGACATGGGCCCACCGGCTTAACTTCCCCTCCTATGAAAGGCATAATGAGGGATTTTTAACGCTCTTAAAAATCCGACTTCTTCGGCCGGGTTTGAAACCACGATCTTGGGTATAGGAGCTCAGCATGCTACCAACTAGGCCACCGAAGCCGCCTGATTTGTATTTTCAAACATCAATCTATCTTACACCCCTTGGACCATAATGGTGTAAAGTTAATTTAAATAAAATAAGTTATCCTAGGGGACCCATGCGAGAAATGGCATGAAACGGGCGTCCAAGCGGCCAAATTGTGAAGTGGACAGCAATGGAGCGTATTTTCCTGCAGCAACAGTATCTGCAAATCGCACACTTCGTACATCTTTTTAAAAGTCATTTTTTAAAGAAATTATAGCCTAGATATTTATGAAATTCGAGTGCAATTCGTTACTGCTAATGTCTATTCTCTTTCATTTGAATGCTCATTTGTCACGATCGGTCGCTTGTGACCGCCGCAGGAGGGATCTATACTACTGAAATAATATATACTAGAGGACCCGTGCGTGAAATCTCGCATGTTCATAAACCACACTTTCCTCAGTAGGTTTAGAATGCGAGACTTAAGGAGAAAGGTTGTTATGTTTTTATTTCAACCAAATGATTAGAGAACACTATTTAGGCCTACATTTCAGTTATAATTCCACGTTCTACGTTCCCTAACTTAATTAGGCAATCACTGTAAATTGGATCAACATAACACTCACCGGTTATTCAATATTTATGAAATTATTCGATTTAAGTACCGATACTCATTCCTCTGATTCACTGTTTCTGAAATATATGCAAAATGATGAAGGAAAACACCTCAGAATGTTAAAATGACATGAAACAGCCGTCACAGTGGCCAAAATGTGAAGTGGACAGCAATTATGGAGCGTATTTTCCTACAACAACAATATCTGAAAATCGCACACGTAGTACATTTTTTTAAAGTAATTTCTTATTGAAATTATAGATATTTATGAAATTAGAGTGCAATTCGTCACTGCTAATGTCTATTCTCTTTCATTTGAATGCTCATTTGTCACGATCGGTCGCTTGTGAGCGCCGCAGGAGGGATCTATACTACTGAAATAATGTACAGTATGATGATAAGGTAAGAAAATTATAATATAAGTATTACTACAGTAGTTTTCAAGAGCGTGGAAAACATGCAAACTTTAATTAAATTACGTTAGGCCTAGCAGTCTATGACAACCGTTTGCTCATTTACGTCTTCACCCTAGTTTACGATAATGACTAAACCAGGGAGCGAGTCATTACCTCAATTGCGCAGATATACCTCAATTGGTAACAATACGTCCCTTTGAACTACTACGGTTTTTATGGGCGCCGGGGTGCCCGAATTTTGCCCCTAAGGGGATCTTTAACGTGCCAGTAAATCTACCGATATGCCTCCTCGTATTTGCGCACCCTCAAATGCCAGCTGACTGCAATCTTGGGCACAGCAAGCGAGATCGTTACCACTGAGCCAAGCAGCCAACCTAAACCTCAATTTGAATTATTGAGAAGTTTTCGAACGTAACTTTCTAATGGAGATATCTTTCTTCAAAAATATTTTTATCAGTAATTTAAGACGAGATGCCAGGAAACTAAATATGAACATCGGCTTGCCTACTACAGGGTATGTTTTCATATAGGCCTAGAAGAACGTGTTTTGTTGGTTGGCTGTTTGTTATAGGCTATGTCCTGTGCTTGGTGTTGCAGACAGAGCCGGTAGCAACAAACACATAAACAACTAACTTCCTGGTGTAACAGTCTTGCCAACATGAAGAAAGGAGGCACTCGTAGGCAGTTCCTAGCTGGTTTCACAGGTAAGAGGAATCAATACTAAACATTCAGTACCGTATGCTTCTAACGAAATATCCACTAACTTCTGAAGAGTGACATTACTATATTATATTCTGATGGCATAACACATCTGACAAGGCGTTGGTAAAGCACTGAGATCGGTATCTTCTTCTTCTTCCTAAAAAGTTTCTGCTTATGCAGGTCGTTCACAATTTTGGAATGATGTTTAGAAATCTATAAACGTTACTTTTTACCTAATTATACAAGGTGTCCTTCCTTGTTTATGTTAACAATAACCAAATAGGAGTCAGTGACAGTTTAAGGACAAACATCTATCAGATTGGGAAGGGTTTCGAAAAAAGAAAAGTAAACTTTTCAACAAAGATGTTTAATTCTTGTTCAATGTTTACAATTATGGACAGGAACATTTTTCTTACTTTGCTTTAACCCAGTTTCACAAAGAAGGCTACATTACTTAACAAGTTGTTCAGCAAAGAAAATATAGCCTACTTTCTCCTAAATGTATGGGTATACTTAAAACTCTTTGTCCTCATCCCTAAAACAATCATGTATTGTTTGTTTTCTTTTATATTGATGATTAGCCAGTAAGAGTCAAAATCAATATTATATACTTTATGATGATTGAATAACAAAACTACTAACTTATTGTAATGCATTCACGTCCGTCTATCTCGATATTAAGCTTCCAAACTTTATAATCCTTCGTTTTGGGTATCTTCCCCTCTAAAAATCCGCGGCGATCAGTAGGTTGGTACTGCAACCTAGCAGTTAATTAATATATATCTTGTACACCTCTGAGTGTTGAATGAGCAGACAGTTTAAAGCAGCCAGGAGGGAGGCGATTCAGCTGGCAGTGCTTAAAGGTAATCGGAGCGCGGTGGTGGCTACAAGTTCAAGTAATACAAAATTGCAATACTTCAGGGATTCACAAAGCAGAATGTTTGGAACAATTACCCACGTAATCCGCAAGAGGATAGCACCATACAGACGCATTGAGAAGGCTGTGTGGTTGATGACGTGTCTCTTGTTCTTCTATTCTCCTTTTTCTAATGGGGTGTTTGAAAAAAAAAGTCCCTAGTTTTAATGTGTTCTAGAATCTGTACAAAGTGACATACACTCTTCTAGTTTGTGGTGTGTGATTCATCAACTCTCCAAGTTTGGCTCCCCTGCAGTTGGCAGGTCTTCTTGACCTTGAGACGGCCCCAGTGCTGTTTGTTTCCTCTGTTCCCTCAGTTCAGTCCAGGAGTCCATGCAGTGCAGTGCAGAGCAACTCATTAGCAATGTATACTCCGCAATAGAAAGCGCAGTGTGTTATTTGGCTTATGCAAACTGAGACAGTTATAACAGTGCAACGTAATTTTAGACGTCAGTATGGCGGTGAACTACCTACAGCAAAAACTATCCGTCAATGGCTGAAGTCTTTCAAGGAAACCGGTAGTGTTTTAAAAGCAAAATCACCATGTAGACCGAGAACTTCTGAAGCTGTTGTTGAACAGATCCGTGAACAGACGTCTAAACTGACGTCTAAAATTACGTTGCACTGTTATAACTGTCTCAGTTTGCACAAGCCAAATAACACACTGCGCTTTCTGTTGCTGAGTACACATTGCTAATGAGTTTCTCTGCACTGCACTGCATGGACTCCTGGACTCAACTGAGGGAACAGAGGATACAAACAGCACTGGGGCCGTCTCAAGGTCAAGCAGACCTGCCAACTGCAGGGGAGCCAAACTTGGAGAGTTGATGAATCACACACCACAAACTAGAATAATGTATGTCACTTTGTACAGATTCTAGGACACATTAAAACTAGGGAGTTCTTTTTCAAACAAAAATTATAATAAACAAGCTGTACCCGGCATGCGTTGCAATGCCAATCAAAGAAAGTGTTGGCATTGTAATTTGGTTCCTTGAAGTGCTTTTGGATACACAATATTTTATTCAATTTCCGTTAACTGCCTCTAAGCTATCGTAAAATGGATTTACTAATTTTGAAACATTTGTGGGAGCGTGCGCAACAACTCACCAAAGTTTCATCGCAATCGGATGAATGGTATATGAACGCAGATGGAACTTTGCTGACACACTTCACGCATCGTCACTCATTTGTTGCATCTACTCGTGCGCTACCAATTGTAAAATGGATTTAGTAAGTCGAAAACCTTCCCTGGCGTATTCACAACAAATCATCAAAGTTTCATCGCAATCGGATGAATGGCATATGAACGTTTACGGGAATTTGTTTAGATGATTCGTGCGTCGTCACTCATTTGTTGAATCAACTCGCGCGCTACAATTCGTATTTACTAAGTCAGAAACCTTCCCTGCAGTGTGCACAAAAATTCACCCTAGTTTCATCACAATCGGATGAATGGTATATGAACGCAGATGGAACTTTGTTGAAACTGTTTGTGCGCCGTCACTCATTTGTTGAAACTCGTGCGCAACCCATTATACAATGGACTTAGTACATTAGAAACGTTCCCTGCAATTGGATGAATAGTAGGTTTATATGAACTCATACGGGACTTTGTTGAAGCGATTCGCGTGCCTTCGCTCATTAGTTGAATCAACTCGTGCGCTACCTATTGTGCAATGGATTTTCTAAGTCAAAAACCTTCCCTGGACTGTACACCACATCTCAGCCAAGTTTCATCGCTATCGGACGAATGGTAGGCCTATATGAACGCGTACGGTACTTTATTGAAACGCTTCGCGCGTCGTCGCTCATTTGTTGAATCTACTCGTGCGCTACCTATTGTAAGGTATATTTGCTAAGCCAGAATCCTTCCTTAGAGTGTACTCAATATCTCTCCCAAGTTTCGTCGCTATCGGACGAATGGTATATGAACGTATACGTGACTTTGTTGAAACGCTTCACGCGTCGTAGCTCATTTGTTGAATCTACACGTGCACTGCCTATTGTAAAGTGGATTTACTCAGCCAGAAACCTTCCCTAAAGTGTACACAACATCTAACCCAAGTTTCATAGCTATCGAACGAATGGTATATAAATGCATACGTGACTTTCTTGAAACGTTGCGTGTCGCCACTCATTTGTTGAACCTACTCGTGCGCTATCTACTGCGAAATGTATTTACTCACCCAAGTTTCATTGCTATCGGACGAATGGTATATGAGCACATACGGGACTTTGTTGAAACGGTGTGCGCGTCGTCGCTCATTTGTTGAATCTACTCGTGCGCTACCTATTGTAATGTGGATATACTAAGCCAGAATCCTTCCTTAGAGTGTACTCAATATCTCACCCAAGTTTCATTGCTATCGGACGAATGGTATATGACCTTATACGGGACTTTGTTGAAACGATTCACGTGCCGTCACTCACTTGTGTAATCTACTCGTGCGCTGCCTATTGCAAAGTAGATTTACTAAGCCAAACATCCTCTCTGGAGTGTACACAACATCTCACCGTAGTTTCATCGCTATCGGACGAATGGTAGCCTATATGAACGCATACGTGGCTTTGTTGAAACGCTTCACGCGTCGTAGCTCATTTGTTGAATCTACTCGCACGCTGTCTATTGTAAAGTGGATTTACTAAGCCAGAAACCTTCCCTGAAGTGTACACAACATCGAACCCAAGTTTCATAGCTATCGAACGAATGGTATATGAATGCATATGGGACTTTCTTGAAACGCTTTGCGTGTCGTCACTCATTAGTTGAAGCTACTCGTGCGCTATCTACTGTGAAATGTATTTACTGAGTTAGAAACCTTCACGTAAGTGTACACAATATCTCACCCAATTTTCATTGCTATCGTACGAACGGTATATGAACACATACGGGACTTTGTTGAAACGCTTCGCGTGTCGTCGCTCATTTATTGCATCTACTCGTGCGCTACCTATTGTAAAGTGGATATACTAAGCCAGAATCCTTCCTTAGAATGTACTGAATATCTCACGCAAGTTTCATCGCTATCGGACGAATGGTATTTGTACGCATACGGGACTTTGTTGAAACGCTTCGCGCATCGTCGCTCATTTGTTGAATCTACTCGTGCGCTATCAATTGTTAAATGGATTTACTAAGCCAGAAACCTTCCCTGGAGTGTACACAACATCTCACCAAAGTTTCATCGCTATCGGACGAATGGTATATGAACGCATACGGAACTTTGTTGAAACGCTTCGCGCGTCGTAGCTCATTTGTTGCATCTAATTGTGTGCTGCCTATTGTAAAGTAGATTTACTAAGCCAGACACCTTTCCTCGAGTGTACACAACATCTCACCCAAGCTTAATCGCAATCGGACGAATGGTATATGAACGCATACGGGACTTTCTTGAAACGTTTCGCGCGTCGTAGCTCATTAGCCTACTTTCGATTTTTGCAAAAAATGAAAGTAGACTTATGAGATCACTACAGGGCGAAAAAAAGTGGTCTGTCTGTGTGAGTGTATGTGTGTGAGTCTGTGTGTGTGTGTGTGTGAGTGTGTGTACTCTGAATGTCTGTCCCCCCATATCAATTCGAACACGGTTAAACCGAATTGAACGAAATTTGGTACAGAGGTAGCACTGGCAAAGGGCACCTCAGTGTCATGTTTTATATTGCCGCCATCTTTACCAAAAGGTAATGGCGGCCAATCGAATGGTCAAAACTTAATAATGCATTACGACCAAACTAATCATCGGATCTTTACCAAATTTGGTAACAACCTACCTTCATATGGGACGCGTCTTGTGCCCAAACTACAAGGTCATCAAACGTACCATTTCAGGATGACGGCCGTGTGAATTATGCAAAATTTATAATCCATAACATGGGACCCACCAGTTCCGATTATCGAACCAAGAATCGTTTAATCTGTTCTAAGCGATGTGGTTCGTTCGAAATTAAAAGTTTATATTGTAATATTATAATCTAGAAGTGACTTTAAAAATCTGAATCGTCTCGGCTATTTGACAAGATGGCAGCTGATCTCTCGTTCTGACCTATATTTTACTAATTTCAGTATGTTGCATGCAATATAACCTACTGATAAAAATTATATGAACTTAATATGAAATGAACTCGGTTTGAAATATACTCCAGTGAAGAAATCTTCAGTCCTAGTGATTATTTGCTAATACAGTACGTTATATGTATTTAATCGATAACGCGTGAGTTATGAGTGTACGATTGGCTGTATGGTAAGAGCTCCCGTCTCTCATGTGGCTGGCCGGGGTTCAAATCCTATCATAGTAGAACTTTTTTGCTTGATTTTTTTTTTATATTTATTGTTTCTTGAGTACTGAGACGTTATAAAATAAAGCGTTATATGGTGCGTTTTGCAATGGAAATTATATATGAAAAAGAAACGACATTCTCCACCGGAGTGACATCTACCAGCCTTCAGTTGTACTATGCAGAAACTATAGATTCGAGCAGCGCTCTATACCGGCCAGTTAGTGAACCCAGTCTTAACGACTGCTAGGAGTAATAATACAGTAAGATTCGTTTATTCCTTGTGCACATCGAACCAAGAATCGTTTAATATGTTCTAAGCGACGTGGTTCGTTCGAAATTAAAAGTTTATATTGTAATATTATAATCTAGAAGTGACTTTAAAAATCTGAATCGTCTCGGCTATTTGACAAGATGGCAGCTGATCTCTCGTTCTGACCTACATTTTACTAATTTCAGTATGTTGCATGCAATATAACCTACTGATAAAAATTATATGAACTTAATATGAAATGAACTCGGTTTGAAATACACTCCAGTGAAGAAATCTTCAGTCCAAGTGATTATTTGCTAATACAGTACGTTATATGTATTTGATCGATAACGCGTGAGTTATGAGTGTACGATTGGCTGTGTGGTTAGAGCTCCCGTCTCTCATGTGGCTGGCCGGGGTTCAAATCCTATCAGAGTAGAACTTTTTTGTTTGATTTTTTTATATTCATTGTTTCTTGAGTACTGAGACGTTATAAAATAAAGCGTTATATGGTGCTTTTTGCAATGGAAATTATATATTAAAAAAAACGACATTCTCCACCGGAGTGACATCTAGCAGCCTTCAGTTGTACTATGCAGAAACTATAGATTCGAGCAGCGCTCTATACCGGCCAGTTAGTGAACCCAGTCTTAACGACTGCTAGGAGTAATAATACAGTAACATTCGTTTATTCCTTGTGCACAGAGGCGTTGTTGATAACCTCAAAACTTGCAATATGGATGATTTGGAGATGGATTATTTTGTTATACCGTGTATTTAAGATTGGCCTATAAATTAACGGGTTGCGAAGTTACTTCACTTAGTCCTATATCATTCGTATACGACACAGAACAACAACGTGACGTCAGTTTCTGATCTGCTCTGATTGGCTATTACATTGCTGCATTCGGGTAGTTGGCAGTCAAGGATAAAATTCGCGACTGCCAACTGCCAGCTACCAACTGCAACTTCATGTTGTGTATGGTGCCTATAGTATACACGGAGTCGATCGCGACTGCCGACCGAGGACTACCAACTACGGACTGCCGACTGCGCATTGTAGATGGCCCTTATAGAGCAACGAAGTCTCAATTATTGTAAGTAGTCGGTGTTTGGAGTGTTTGCTGATGAAATTGCAAAATGCTGGGGTAAATTATAAACTATGGTTTGAACGCCACTGTTCAAATCCTGTGTGCCAATTTGCACTTCAAATAGGAAGAAATTAGGAGATGATAAGGACAGAGAGTTATAACTATACCCATACATTTAGGAGAAAGTAGGCTATATGTTCTTTCCCGAACATCTTGTTTGTTGAATCTAATCGTGCGCTGCATATTGTAAAGTAGATTTACTAAGCCAGACACCTTTCCTGGAGTGTACACAACATCGCACCCAAGTTTCATCGCTATCGGACTAATGGTATATCACCGGGTGAGTTAGCCGTGGTGGTTACGGCATGACTGATGGCAGTCGCTCACATCCGGGAGGCGAGGAGGTTCGAATCCCCCCGCCGGCAACCTTGAAGATGGTCTTCTGTGGTTTCCCATCTTCCTTCCAGGCAAATGCCGGGGTTGGTCCCTAACTATAGGCCACAGCCGCTACCTTCCAACTCCTCGTCCTTACATTCAAACTTCCCTCCTTCCCTCCCCAACGGTACTTGTAGCTCACCCATTGGGTGTCCGTCTCGAAGCAGCTACAAAACTGGCGAGCCGAACATGTCCTCGGACACTCCCGGCACTAAAAAAAAGCCATACGCTAAAAAAAAAAAATGGTATATCAACGCATACCTGCCTTTGTTGAAACGCTTCGTGCGTCATGGGTCATTTGTTGAATCTACTCGCGCACGGCCTATCGTAAAGTGGATTTATTAAGCTAGAAACCTTCCCTCAAGTATACACAACATCTAACCCAAGTTTCATAGCTATCGGACGAATGGTATATGAATGCATACGGAACTTTGTTAAAACGCTTTGCGTGTCGTCCCTCATTTGTTGAATCTACTCTTGCGCTATCTACTGTTAAATATATTTACTAAGTTAGAAACCTTCCCTGGAGTGGAAACAACTTCTCACCCAAGTTTCATTGCAATCGAATGAAAGGTTTACGAACAAATACGGGACTGTGTTGAAATGCTTTACGCGTCGTCGCTCATTTGTTTAATCTACTCGTGCGCTGCCTATTGTAAAATGGATTTACTAAGCCAAAAACCTGCCTTGGAGAGTAATCAACAACTCACCCAAGTTTCAGCGCAATCGGATGGGTGGTGTATGAACGCATAGGAGACATACACACCTACACACCACATACATACTATCACGTAATATTGATTTTTAGCCTACTTTCGATTTTTGCAAAAAATGAAAGTAGACTTATGAGATCACTACAGGGCGAAAAAAGTGTGTCTGTCTGTGTGTGTGTGATGTGTGTGTGTGAGTCTGTGTGTGTGTGTGAGTGTGTGTACTCTGAATGTCTGTCCCCCATATCAATTAGAACACGGTGAGCGCAAATTGAACGAAGTTTGGTACAAAGGTAGCACTAGCAAAGGACACCTCAGTGTCATGTTTTTTATCGCCGCCATCTTAACGGAAACGTAATGGCGGCCACACAAATGTTCAAAGCTTAAATCAAATTACGACTAACCTAATCATCCGATCTCTACCAAATTTTGCAACAACATACCTTTATGGGGGCAGCATCCTTTGACCAACCTAATAGGTCATCAGCCTAATATTTTGTGGATGGCGGCCATCTTTGTGTCAAAATCGATTACCCCTATTAATTCGAACACGGTGAAACCGAATGGAATGAAATTTGGTACAGAGGTAGCACAGGCAATGGGCACCCCAGTGTCATGTTTTATATCGCCGCCATCTTGACGGAAACGTAATGGCGGCCACACAAATGTTCAAAGCTTAAATCAAATTACGACTAATCTAAATCATCCGATCTCTACCAAAATTTGCAACAACATACCTTTATGGAGGAATTATCCTTTGACAAATCTAATAGGTCATTAGCCTAATAGTTTGCGGATGGCGGCCATCTTTGTGTCAAAATCGATTACCCCTATTAATTCGAACGCGGTGAAACCGAATGGAATGAAATTTGGTACAGAGGTAGCACTAGCAAAGGGCACCTCAGTGTCATGATTTATATCGCCGCCATCTTGACGGAAACGTAATGGCGGCCACTCAAATATTCAAAGCTTAAATCAAATTACGATTAACCTAATCATCTGATCACTACCAAATTTTGCATCAACATACCATTATGGAGGGAGCATCCTTTGACCAAACTAATAGGTCATTAGCCTAATATTTTGCGGATGGCGGCCATCTTTGTGTGAAAATCGATTACCCCTATTAATTCGAACACGGTGAAACCGAATGGAACGAAATTTGTTACAGAGGTAGCACTAGAAAAGGCCACCTCAGTGTCATGTTTTATATCACCGCCATCTTGACGGAAACGTAATCGCGGCCACCCAAATTTTAAAGGCTTAAATGTAATTACGACCAACCTAATAATCTAGTCTCTACCAAATTTTGCAACAACAAATCGTTATGTGGGAAGCATATTCTGACCAAACTGCTAGATCATCAGCCCAATAGTTTGCAGATGGTGGCCAAGTATGTGTGCAAATCGATTCCCCCTATCAATTCAAACACGGTGAAACCGAATTGAACGAAATTTGGTACAGAGGTAGCACTAGCAAAAGGCACCTCAGTGTCATGTTTTATATCGCCGCCATCTTGACGGAAACGGAATGACGGCCACCCAAATGTTAAAAGCTTAAATCAAATTTCGACCATCCTAATAATTTGATCTCTACCGGATTTTGCAACAACATGCCTTTTTGTGGAAAGCATCTTATGACTGACTACAAGGTCATCAGCCCAATAGTTTGCAAATAGCGGCCATGTATGTGTGCAAATCCATTCCCCAGATCAATTTAAACACGGTGAAACCGAATTGAATGAATTTCTTTACAGAGGTAGCACTAGCAAAGGGCACCTCATATTCATGTTTAATATCCCTATAGCACGTTGTATTTCAACAAGCTACTACAACCAACATTCAATTATACTCCTTGAAAAGGACAAAGAGTTATAACAATACCCATGCATTTAGGAGAAAGTAGGCTATATGTTCTTTACTGAACATCTTCTTATATATTTAGATAACGCATCACGTCCTTTACGATAGCTTAAATCACCCTTGGCTCGATAATCGGAATTGGTGGGTCTTTAAGCTATTGATTATAATGGTTGCATAATTCACACGGCCGCCATCCTGAAATGGCACGGTGATAACCTTGTAGGTTGGACGAAAGACGCGACCTATGTAAAGGTATGTTGTTACCAAATTTGGTAGAGATCGGATGATTAGTTTAGTCGTATTTTAATTTTACGTTTGGAACGTTTGAGTGGCCGCCATTTAGTTTTTGAAAAGATGGCGGCGATAGAAAATATGACACTAAGGTGCCCTTTGCTAATGCTACCTCTGTACCAAATGTCGTTTAATTCGGTTTCACCGTGTTTCAATTGATAGGGGGAAAGGATGTGGGGGGGGGGGGGGGGGAGAGGGGGCAGATATGCACAGTACACACACAGACAGACGCACAATTTTTGGCCCTGGGTAGATGTAATAAGTCTACTTTCATTTTTTGCAAAAATGGAAAGTAGGCTAAAAATAAAATATGATAGAATATATTTTAATTAAACGTCTGTTTTGCTTGAGTGAAAGCGAAGTGAATGGTGTAAAGTACAATCAATTAATCGAAAAGATCATAAAATCAATTATTCGACCAACCGATTTATCAATTTAACCCATAATCGATTAATCGTTTTGTAGAAATTAATCCTCTTTTCTGCCTCGATTAATCGGTTATTCGTTAACTAACATTAATTGATTTTGAGTACCAGCCCTAGCAGCTACGCTCGCTAAGACGCGGCGCTGGTACATAGGCCAAGTGGGTTCGAACCCCGTCACCTACCGTTCTATAAATGGTGTTCAACATTTTCCCATTTTTAACTCTATGAAAATCCTTGGACGGTGTCTTCTAATACGCCACGACTGCTTCCTTACAAATCATTTCCGAATTTCATTCATCATTAATATTAACACTCAGAAAATTCTATTATGTTCGACGATGTCAAAATTTAAACATCATGTGTCAGAAAACTGTATCTTAATGAGGCTGATTATAACACTATTTTTCATTATGAAACAGTTTCTCCCCCCAATCAGAGCTCAAGAAACAGTTGTGAGACCAATTAGGTAAGGATACCTTCGCGCATGCGCTCAAAATCCATTGCCAAGCACACAGAGCGCATGCGTCGGTCGGTCAGAGAGTTTGAAAAAGAGAGATATCCAACCCAGCGCAGCACTCCGATCACAAAATTCTATTGACTGAATCTCAACAGATATTTATGAATATTTATGTTAAAACATATAATAAAGTTATAATTATCGTCGAACATAAACAGTCGTATGCAACTCGCTTACGCTCGTTTTATAAACATACTCGTGTCTTAATTATTGTCATTATAGGCTCGTTGCATAATGTACTATTATGTTCGACCCTCACTATTATGTGTCAGAAAACTGTATCATAATGATGGTCATTATAACACTCTTTTTCAGTATGATACAATTTCTCCAGCCAATCAGAGCTTGTTCATTGACCAATTAGGTAACGATACCTTCACGCGTCCGCTCAAAATCCAACATGTTGGACATAAACACAACATCGAACTATAACAAATTACCGACATGGAATACGCACCGTCCATATGTTCGCGTAAATAAACTGGCGAATATGTGACAACAAATAGCACTGTACCTTAATATAATTTCTACACAGTGCATTGTCTTCAAACAACTCCAGTGACAATATTACTGAGGGGCGGCAGATGTAAACATATGGCCTGCATATGGCATTGCAAGCACACAGAGCGCATGCGTCGCTCGTCCAGAGATCTTGAAAGACAGAGATATAACACCCAACGCTCGCTCTGCGATCACAAAATTCAAGTGGCTGACTCTCAACAGATATTTATGAATATTTATGTTCTACCCTCACTATTATGTGTCAGAAAACTGTATCATAATGATGGTCATTATAAAACTGTTTTTCATTACGATACAGTTTCTCCAGCCAATCAGAGCTCGTTCATTGACCAATTAGGTAACGATACCTTCGCGCATTCGCTCAAAATCCAACATGTCGGGCATAAACAAAACATCGAACTATAATAAATTACCGACATGGAATATGTTCGCGTAAATAAACTGGCGAATATGAGACAAGAAATAGCACTGTACCTTAATATCATCAACCCTAATTTCTACACAGCGCATTGCCTTCAAAACGACTCCGGTGACAATATTACTGAGGGACGGCAGATGTAAACATATGGCCTGCATAATATGGCATTGCAAGCACACAGAGCGCATGCGTCGGTCGTTCAGAGATCTTGAAAGACAGAGATATCATACCTAGCGCTCGCTCTCCGATCACAAAATTCAAGTGGCTGACTCTCAACAGATATTTATGAATATTTAGGTTAAAACATATAATAAAGTTATAATTATCGTCGAACATAAACAGTCGTATGCAACTCGCCTATAATGGTAACTAAGACACTCGTATGGAAATTATAAAACTCGCATACGCTCGTTTTATAAAAATACTCGTGTCTTAATTATAGCCATTATAGGCTCGTTGCATAATGTGCTATTTTGTTAAAACATATAATAAAGTTATAATTATCGTCGAACATAAACAGTCGTATGCAACTCGCCTATAATGGTAATTAAGACACTCGTATGGAAATTATAAAACTCGCATACGCTCGTTTTATAAAAATACTCGTGTCTTAATTATAGCCATTATAGGCTCGTTGCATAATGTACTATTATTAAGGTGGCGCCAGGAAGGGAATCTGGCTGTTAACTCACCCGCCACGTAGAAATTCATCGCATTTCATCTCCGACCCCTTAAGAACGGGATAGACATACGGTAGCCTACATATCGTCATAACCATTTGTTATTTGTGTCATTTCCATTTGAAATAGCAACTTCTTACGTTGTGATATCTCTCTTTCTTTCAGCCACCATAGGGTTTTTCATCGCCGGCACGTTATTGGGTTGGGCAAATCCTACGCTACCCCGACTGGTTAAGGGGGAGTCCGAACCTCACATCACTTCTGATGAATCCTCATGGGTGGTGTCCTTGCTCAACATTGGACAAATAGGGACTCCAGTCCTTGGGGGCTACCTAGTGAATCTCATCGGCCGCAAGATGACGCTCATCACCAGCTCAGTTCCTCTGCTTGTCGCTTGGGTTCTCGTAATCACAGCTAAGTCAGTGGGTGTCCTGTACGGAGCCAGAGTGATCGCCGGTCTTGGGGTAGGGTTGGTCTTCACAGTTGGACCCATGTACTTGGGAGAAATCGCAGAGGATCACATACGAGGCACACTAGGCGCTCTTTTCCAAACCATGCTCTCCATTGGAGTCATGTTTGAAGTTTGTGTCGGGCCTTATACCTCCACCACCTTGCTCGGAATAGTGTCCGCTGTATTTCCAGTCCTATTCGCTGCAACTTGCATTTGGATACCCGAGTCACCATATTATTATCTGCTAAAAGACCGTAGAGTAGATGCAGAGAAATCTCTGCAGTGGTTGCGCTCCGCGTCACATCCTGACAGCATTCAGGAAGAGTTGAATAAAATGGAACAGTTCGTACAAGAAGATAAACTTAACAGGGGTGGAATCATAGAATTGTTTCAGGACAGAGGAAGTCGTAAAGCCCTGGTGATTGCGGTAAGTCTCATCATGTTTCAGAACTTCAGCGGTGTTTTAGCACTACTTGCCTACTCGACGCATGTGTTTGAGGCAAGCAATACCTCGATGGACGCTAACGAATCAGTGATTATCACAAGTGGGGTTCAATTGGTGCTTGCTGTCGTGTCCACCCCCATAGTTGACATAGCTGGACGGAGACCAATGATGATCGTGTCCAGCGTAGGGTGTGCGGTGGCACTTGCAGGTGAAGGGCTTTTCTTCTATCTGAAGACAGAGACAGATGTGGACATTTCCGGCCTTGATTGGTTGCCAATCACAGGTATTCTCCTCTTCCTCATCTTCTTCACTGTTGGGCTTGGATCGGTGCCCATACTCATTCAGGGAGAACTGTTTCCTACGACAGTTAAGGGAATCGGGACATCCATTACAGCAACTATCCTTGGAGGGGGTGGCGCCATTGTCACCAAGTTATTCCAGGTAAGACATACTACAGGGAGAGCCTTCCCTATAGAACGGAGCATTCCCGAGCCGTGTTGTGAGCAGAGAGTGATTAGTAAGGGCCTTATTTTTTGGTAAAATAAAACTGTTGATTTCGGTGTTAAAACTTATGTTATTTCGGTGGGTATTTAGCGAATTAAATTGTCTCAATGATCGATGTTTCTTCTGAAATCGTCCTTATAGTATGGGGAAAATCTAACAAATTATGTGTTAAAGGGGTTTTACAATTTTTTTGCGATGTGTCTAGTATCGCCGAATGTTATTTGCCGCGTAGAATTATGTTCATATCCTTCTTTCTTCCTCTTTTTATGCGTTTCAGAATCCCTGCAGTGTTTATCGCACGTTTCTTTTCGTTCCCACTGAATACGAACATTGCAGTATTTACACAGAATCTTTCTTGCAGCGTCAAATGCATATAACCCCTCACTGTTGTATTCCTCGGCCCTCGAGAAAACTGTTGTGACTTTAATTTTCGGCATTTTTACCCTTAAATACTGGATGTTTGCCGATAGTTTTATCAGTCGCGAACTCGCATTGCTGTATCTACGACCACACTGCCATTTGATGTAATCGATAGCAGATATCGATTTTCATCGATAGCCTTAGAGATCGCGGAACTGAATACACATACTTCCGGCGCAGCACTATCAATAAAACGAGAAGGAAACCACGACGGTCAATTCCTCAGAAGCATTTAAACGCCTATTGGAGAACTTTTTCTATAATATTTAGCATTTTCGTACTAAGTGGTGTATTTCGTGATTATTTGTGCAATTCGCGCAATAAATCAGATTTCGTGATATTTCGCGAGTTCATTTTGTTAAAATATGCTACTTTAAGTACCTACAAGGTCATATATAGGCAAGAAAGAAGGTATGAAAAAAGTTCGCGCGTATCGCTATTACCAAAAAATACGGCCCCTAGTGATTAGTCACCGCCAGTTGACTAGCATTTGCCGATAACACAAGAGCAAGATTGCTATAGGCCCCCAGTGAGATACTTACGTAACAGATTTTTATTCACAATGTAATATAAAGCTGGAGCTTCTTGGTTTCTTCCAAGATGACTTAAGACACAGGACATTTCATTAACATGCAATTTGTGGAAAAAATTGAAATCAAGTGGTATTTTCATATCAGAAATGTCAGGTGTTGGCAATCTTTTAGATATGGTGCTGCTATATGGCCACAGAGTCAGCAATGATGTTTTCAGCGATAGTAATCAGCTAATTCTTTTGTAAGCCGAGCTTAAATAAATAAATAATTAAATAAGTACAAAAAATATATAAATAAATTTCTGTCGCTGAATGTCAAACTAAGACACTATAATGGACTAGTCAGACCATCAATCCTCTACGCAGCTGAGTGCCTGTTCCTAACTAAGAAGACCCCCTAAGGGCCCTCGAAATACAGGAAAGGAAATTCTTGCGAAAAATAGTGGAGTCAAGGATCTTACCGGTTGGGAGACGATGGTACAAACCAAATTGTGAACTCTACAAACACCAGAAAAACCACACCGTTGCCATCAGAAGGAGACGCCTGGCTCACAAAGGCCACCTGCACAGAATGGACCAATACAGGCTAGCTTATATGATTTTCAAGGTAGCAAGATTGGTAAAGCCACTGGGTCTCTGTGGATCAAACAAATTGAATAGGATCATGATGAACTTAATACTCAGCAAGACACAATAAATGACAGGAGCCGCTACCGTCTGACAGTTGCACCAGACCTTCCCTCACATCCATTACAGAAGTACACCACAACGCGTCCAAGAAATGGAACGTATGATAGAGTTCAGCAAGAAGATGAAAGAAAACTGGTCCAATAGAAAGGCTAAAGATTTCGGCAAGAAAGCAGCCGCCAAACAATCCACCAAGATCACCACAAGTGGCAGACAACGGCTAAACCGTGGCCCGAACGGCCAAAGAAGAAGAAATGAATTACCATATTGATTAATTAACAGAGAAATTAATTAATATGTGTTTAGTCCTCAGTCATGGTACAGCATTTCAGACTCATAGCTGCATAGATCCCGAGAAAAGGCAATTGCATTTTGAAACTTCTGAGATTGCTTTATATTCTTCTATCATATTGCGATACTTCAGGATTATAACTCTGATAGGACGTGAGAAATAGCAGATTCATTTTGAACATTTTCAAGCTATCATTGTAACGTTCTTATCGTGGTTCTAGAGAAATACATACGGAAAGTAATTAATTAAGTAAATAAATTTAAAATAAACAAACAGAGAAATAAATAACTCTGAAGTTGCTAGCTACAACATACTGTGACGATTCGTGCAATTGCCGCCGGCCGCCATCCCGTTCTCGAGGTGTCAAGTGGGTGGGGTGTCTGGAGAGCGCCAGGGCTAATTAGGGTAGCCCCTCCCAAGGCCACCACAATACAATAGCTCTACGAGTCAGGAAGATCATTGGCGTGCGGGCTACTAGACATTTCTGCTTCTCGAGGGCACTAGATGCAACGGGAAATTCCAGAACAACCAACCAGAATAGGCTTGGACCCACTGGAAGAGGAAAGGTGAGCCAGAACATCGCCGGAGAGGGGCTAGACAGTTCTGGAATTCACCACTAGATACTATTCGCTGTTGCGAGAGGTGGCTTGATCGGGAATATTCGAGACCAGGGAGCTGATTGGATATACAGTATATACTGGCAAACTGCGGCGGGCAAGGCAGTCCTGAGTGAGTCTCCGCTGAAGGTGTGTGCCAAGCGACCAGTGAAAATAAATGTGGAGTACTGTAGTATTGAAGATAGTGCTGTGAAAATAAATAACGTAGACATTGACCGTGCAGATAAATAGTGACTGTAAGAGGTACTCCCTTGCAGTGAACATTGTAAATAAATAGTGACTAATAGTTGTGTAAAATGAGACTCTCTCTGTGTGTGTGTGTGTGTGCGAGTAAGTAGGCCAATTTGTTTTGTTGTTAATAAGTGTACATAATAATAGTGTAAATAAGGATTTAGTGCATTATAGCCTGACCAGTATTATTACGAACCCCAAATACGTTACAATACACATTTGAAGCTACCGAGATAAGGTGCTACCGCAATCACGTGTTATTCATTAAAACCAGGAAATGTCCCAGGAAAATACTTTCAATATCTAAATCAGAAATATCTTATTTAATCGATGGGTTTTTAGTTTATACTTTCAGAACCGTGACAGAACGATACTACTTGGAAAATTCACCAAGCACTCATTAAAGATGATCTTTGCGCTGGAACCGTTCAAATATAGAAATAATAGTAATATTGTGTTAATGCTTTTTATTTGGAGGACTGATGACATCTAATTGAATAATATGAGTTCAAAAATTTGCATAATAGATCGTAGTAGCACTGATCGCTGAGAGGCATAATATCTCGTAGTATGGATGGATGGATGGATGGAAGGATGGATGGACGGACGGATGGACGGGTGGATGGACGGATGGGTGGATGGATGGATGGTTGGATGGTTGGATGGATCCATCGCAAAGACTGCGATGATAAGAATTATAATAAATGAACGTTGTGTTATTGTTCCAGGTATTCAGTGACGCGTGGGGAGTACACGTAGTGTTCTGGATGTTCACTGTCAGCTGTACCGACAGCATTGGCTCAGCTGGCTAAAGCGCAGCATTAGGTCATGGGGCCAAGCTCTCTGCTGACTCGGTAGACGCGTGGGTTCGAGCCCCACCGTCGGCCGTCCTTGAAATGGTTTTCCGTGGTTTCCCATTTTCAACACCAGGCAAATGCTGGGACGGTACCTTCTGATAGGCCACGGTCGATTCCTTCCACATCCTTGCCCTGTTTCATTCATCCTCATCCATTCCATCTCTCATCCCGACGCGCAGGTCGCCCACGGGCGTCGAATAGAAAGACCTGCACTCGGCCTCTCAGGAGACCACACGACAAAAAAAAAAAAAAAAAAAAAAAAAAACTGTCAGCTGTGTGTGTAGTTCTGTCTTCTGCTTCACCGTCATGCCTGAGACGAAGGGGAAGAGCTTGATGAACATTAATCACGAACTTTCGGCACGTAAACCGCCAAAAAATCAGGTCTTGCAGCCTCTGGAATAGTGTAAAACTTCCACAAAAACCTTTGGTTCATTTGACTATGAAGGACACATACGTCATCAGTGAGTGAGGGCAACCTTGACTCAACCCCATAGGACTTGATTTAATTGTGATTAGACGAGAACGTGTCGGGTAGGTTGACATACGAGTCGCTAGCTGTCAATGTACTGAAGTATGTTGTAACCTGGATTTTACATTCCAGTATATCACTGCCAATATTTTCAAAACCTTCTCGAATACTATGACGATGTTATAAATATTCAAGCATGATGTCCACTAAATCATAATTTTAGCAACGAGGTAGTTTCATTACCACTGAAATATCTAAATACTCACGACCGTAAGCTTCTAAAGTTCATGCTAACTGCAAGACACGCTAATTTGAGACTCTATAAGGTATGCATCATGTCATTATTATGAAATAAGCTATTACCCGTCTTACGAATCCTTGCTGGCTTTAGATGTATGAACTACAAGTTATCTGGTATTAGAAACTTGAGTCTATGTAGCGTCCGTTCTCGTTCAATGCTCTCCTCGGACTCTTTATTAAGGGTATAAATGATTAATATATTTGTTACGAATAATTTGCGTGCACTCACGACGTCCTGTAGCCCCCACAAGCACCGAACAGACTTCCTAGTATTCCTAGCATTCACCTCACAGTTTCTCGAAGACAACATTTGGAGATAGTGGTCATCAGCTACTGTCGTCAAATGTGGTCAGCCTGTATTAGTTAAGTCCTCCAAAGTACGCGTGGTCTTGAACCGGTTGAATGTCCGAACCACATCACTGATTATGGCACATACGTCTAATAACTTCCCTTGTTGACAATCTTTCTCGGCGACAAGTAACTATGCGTAGCCGATCAAATGTCGACAGTATTGGTCGTGCAGTCATGAATGTTCACTACACCGCTCACAACAGAACTAAAATGCGACCTTACTGTTGCAACAACTTCCACTTAACCTAAATTCAGCCTCCCACTTTGGGTTGAGTTCTGCGAGTTGACTGAGATACAGACAGTTGTCACTGTGTTTACAAACAAACATAGGGTGGGCTTTTCTGTTAGCCTGAGACCGACCACGATAGCAGCACAGTAAAATTACGTGTATGTGTGATGTAAATAATTCTTTAGTCTGCCTCTAAGTTTCTTTCTCTCCTTGCAAATATGACTCACTTTAAAGATCTGATCCGGCTCCACAAGGAAATTATTATTAAGAGTTATAAAAGTTTGTAAATTATTTTACTTTGATGTAAATATCTCAAAAGTTAAAGAATTTAAAGGAAATCATGCAAACCTGAAGATGCATATAAAATATTTTCTCAGAGAAAACAAAATTAAAATTGAAAATATAATTAGTTGAGCCCTCAAGTTTATACAGTACAAACGCAAATTCAATATTCCATCTTATTCATTATTATTGAGTACATAAAGCATACATAGAACGTGTTATTCCACTAAGTCATTATACAATTTTAAGAAATAGTAATCCATGATATGCATGCCACACAGAAAGTTGCACTTTGTAGTGGCATATTTGATTGCTCTTCCTGCTTTGTATGAATTTGATATCCTATTTCGAACGTCTTTGTCATATTGTAGAATATAATTCAATAATTGTAAATTTACAGGTTAAACCAATGAGTAGAAATTGTAAGATAATTCATAACACGTGTACAGTCTTTCTGAATGTTGTAAAATGTGTATATTTGTAACGATATAATTAATAATAATAATTATAGTAATAATTTCTTTTGATGGGTAAATAAATCAAAAGTTATGACATTTTTACATTATTTTTAATGTAAATATATCAAATGTTAAGGAAGTTTGTACATTATTTTACTTTGATGTAAATATATCAATAGATATGAAAGTTTGTGTATTATTTTACTTTGTTGTAAATATATCAATAGTTATGAATGTTTGTAAGTTATAATATTTTACTTTGATGTAAATATATCAGGATATATTAAAGTTTGTTCATTACTTTACTTTGATGTAAATATATCAAGAGTTATGAAAGTTTCTCTATTATTTGCTTTGTAAATATATCAAGAGTTGTGAAAGTTTCTATATTACTTGCTTTGTAAATATATCAAGAGTTATGAAAGTTTGTGCATAGTATCGTTTTGATGTAAATGTATAAAAGTTTTGAAAGTTTGTTTATCACTTCTTTTTAATATAAATGTATAAAATGTATGAAAGTTTGCACATTGTTGCATTTTGAAGTAAATTTGTTAAAATTTATGAAATTTCGTATTTTCTTTTCAGTTTTTGTTTTCCCTTTTGGGTACTTCCATGTTTGTAAAGAAAGTACATTAAAGCTGGACGTGAAAAACAATTTGGGTTATGCTATGTAACAACTGGGCCTCTCGATCTAAGGCTTGAATATTCGCCGTTGTCGCAGCGTGGAAAGGGGATATAGCACTAGATCCTAGTGCCCGTGTTAAATAACTTACCTTAAATCCACCCAAATCCGTCTTTAATAAAAACAAACATTTCTGTACGGTAGGGGAAACATATGGAACTAAATCCCTCAAAATAGGCTGTAGATTTCCATTTGTTCTCATTACCATCACACTTGACTAAACTTCGGACTAACTAAATAAGTGAAACATATTTCAACTATTTATGCGTGTTTAAAATCAGTTTCTTCTTCTTCTTCTTCTTCTTCTTCTTCTTCTTCTTCTTCTTCTTCTTCGTCTTTCGTTTCATCCTCTTTGAGGTAAGTCGAAACAATCATTTCTCTGTGTGTTGTTCTTGCCTTAGTGCACAGTATCTCTTCATTACTTCTGATCTTCTTTTCCTCTCTTCTTCCGAGATGATGGGTTTGGATTATAGAGTAGATTTATATTTAGTAATTATTTTAGCTTTTCGATTGAGTAGAGAATTTTTTGTAATTTTCAATTCTATTAGGTCTTTTTCAGTTTCTTTAAACCATGTGGGTTTTGTTTCGCGGTTACGAAAGAAATCAAAGATTTGTTTGTTTAATCTATTAGAGATCATTCTGAGAAGATGACCGTAAAAATGTATCCTCTATTTTCGCATAGCACCTGAGAGCTTCTCCATTTTCTTGATGTTTATTATCTAATTATCATGAAATTTTGGTCCTACGATTCTTTACCTACTTTTCTACTATTCTTTTTCATTAAAATCTTCATAAAATAATCAACGACCCGATACTTAAATTTTTATTTCTTTTGCAAAATTGAGGAAAAATTAGACATGAGATCGATCCGGGAAAATGTGTGTCTGTCCGTCCTTCTGTCTGTCTGTCTGTCTGTCACTATCAACTCCTAAACGGCTGCATCTAACGAAACCAAATTTGAAAAGAGTAAAGATCTATACCTGAATATCTCACGGCCATATTTGAAATTGACGTCAGTGCTACTAACTGATGAAAAATCGCAATTGAAATTTGAGCTCTATGTTGGATATCTCAGAAGTTATGCATGCGAACTATTCCAAAATTGGCACACATATAGATAATAACATTCCAGATTAATTTTCAGAATTCCATACATGCCAGTGTTGCCAACATGATTCTAAGCTTGCCGATAGGTCCAATTTCTAAATGCATGTAACATCTATACTATCGTTTGGATTTCAACCAAATTTCTTAAGTAGACTACAACAGATTTGACTGTGCGTGTTTTAAAGAGCCACCGGGGCTGCCAACTGTTAATAAATGCTCTCTCTATGTTTTAACCCTAATATCATTATATCAGAAGTATGTAAGCCACCAGCTCTGAACGGATATACCTCAGTGCTGACAACAAGATTCTAAGTTTTCTGATGGTTTCAATGTACAGTAACTTCTATACTAACAAATGGATTTTATCCAAAATTAGCACTATAATGGATCGTAATATTTCAGATTAATTCTGAGCATCACATACATGACATTGTTCCCAACATGATTTTACGCGTACTGATAAATCCACTATCAAACAGCATGTAACGTCATTACTATCCATATGACTTCAACCAAATTCCGTATGTACATTGTATACCTTAAGAGATGTAACTAAGAATATATGCAGAATCACTAGGACTGCCAACTGTAGAAAGTTACTCTATTAGGCTACACTATTTCAGGTGTATTTCAAACTGCAGTACTTAGAAATGTTAGTATTACCAACTTAATCTCGTCATTATTCTAGATTGGCATGAATTTTAAATTTAAAGAAAATTAGGCTCTTTAGTTCGTCACGGAACTACTTGTTTTTCTTAAAGTTTGCCTTTACTTTAAATCGAGTCTAAAAATCAGTTCATAAAACTTTATTTTTATTTTTTTAGGAATAGTATTCTTAAGGTCAGTTATGTACATGTTATTTACAACAAGAAGTTCCGTGACGAACTAAAGAACCTACTTTTCTTAAAATTTAAGATTCATGCCAATGATTAATCTACATGAATCTATCTAGAATAATGACGAAATTAAATTGGTTATATCGAAATTTCTAATTAGTTCGAAATACTGTATACCTGGCATAATGTAGCCTAATAGAGAACTAGAGTTGGCAGCCCTGGTGACTGAATATATTCTTAGTTCCATCTCTTAAGGTACAGAATACAAAATTTGGTTGAAGTCCAATGGATAGCATAGACGTTACATGCAGTTAAACATTGGATCTAACAGCGCGTGTAAAATCATGTTGGCAACAATGACATGCATGTATTGGTCAGAAATAATCTGAAATAATATGATCTATTGTTGTGTCAATTTTGAATGAAATCCATTAGTTAGTATAGAAGTTACATGCATTTTAAAATTTGACCTATCAGCAGGCTTATAATCATGTTGGCTGCACAGGCGTAGGCCTATATTAGTTACTCCAAATTAATCTAGAATGCCAGGTAGTATACCTGTGCAAAGTTTAGAGCTATTGGCTTGTATACTTTCTGATATATTGATATTAGTGTAACAAAAATAGAGACAGCATTTATTAACAGTTGGCAGCCCTGGTTACTCTTAAGAATCGGCATGGTCATATCTGTTATGGTACACATAGCACACACGAAATTTGGTTGAAATCCAAATGATAGTATAGAAATTACAAGTATTTAAATTAGGACCTCTCAGCAGGCTTAGAATCACGTTGGTAGCACTGACGTATATAAGTTACTCCAAATAAATATACAGGTAGAATGTCAGGTACTATACGTGTGCATAGTTTAAAGCTGTCGGCTTGTATACTTTCTGATATATGGGTATTTGGATAATAAAAATTGAGAGCATTTATTAACAGTTGGCAGCCCTGGAGGCTCTTAAGAATACGCTCAGTCATATCTGTTTATGTACACATAGCACATACGAAATTTGGTTGAATTCCAATTGATAGTGTAGAAGTTATATGCATTTAAAAATTGGACCTATCAGCAGGCTTATAATCATTTTGGCAACACTGCCATGAATGGCCTCCAGAAAATTAAACTGCAATATTATACGTCTGCCAATTTTGAAATAGCTCCCATTCATACCTTCCAAGATATCCAACTTGAAGCTCAAATTTCAATTGCGACTTTTCAGCAGTTGGTAGCACTGACATCATTTTCAAGTATGGCCGTGAGATGTTCAGGTATAGATCTTTACTCCTACCAATTTTTGTTTCAATTGCTCCAGCCGTTTAGGAGTTGATAGGGGGGACACACACACAGCCAGACAGACAGACCGAAGGACAGACAGACAGACAGACAGACAGACAGACAGACACACACACACATTTGCCCGATCTCATAAGTCTACTTTTTCCTCATTTTTTCAAAATGTGAAAAGTAGGCTAAACATACACAGTACATTCTGATCAAAGATCTACGTCATGGGATGGAACTATGTTCCATCTATATTATTCCATTTTTTGTATCAATGAGATCTCTCTGAGCCACTCTCTAATGTTGTCTGTATATTCGTATCTCATTACTGTATTCTCGATTCTTTCATCCAACATTTGGGATGCAGATATCCTTCACCTTCCATTGAAATTTAACTGATATTTCGTGTAGGCGAAGGCTGAATTTTTCGCTTCTTCAAGAGAAGCACCACGACAATGATTCTGGGATTCGGCCGTCCGAGTAGATTGTTTATTTGATTATGCCATCCTCCAAGAGCATTCGTTGTTCGGTGCCGCCTCTTGTAGGTGCCCCGCAGGACTGGATTATGGGAACGCCCACAGGCAGCGATCCATTTGAGCGGAACATTCACTGAGCGCACTCTGCACAGTAGCCTGTATTATCGTCAGGTTGTAATTACATAATTATCTTATCTTATTGGAGATATAACGTACAACACATTGTCCTCCAGTGTCCAAGGTTCATTGAAACACGTTCTCTATTATTATGGTCAGATATCAGTCTACAGAAAGAAAAAAATACGAGTTATTTTCCAGACAATCATATCATTTGATAGTGGAGTCCTACAAAGAATACAATCATCAGATTCTGGAATAGCGGCCTAAATGTAAGTACAATCCCACCAATTTAGTTTAGGGGACGATAATTGACTTACCAATTAAGTCATTATAATATTGTTGTTATTATTATTATTATTATTATTAACATTATTACAAATTATGTGAGAATTATAGCGTCTCCCGATAGTTCAGAGTATACAGACACAGTAAAAAATAATTAAAAACAGTTGTCAGAGCACTGGCGTACGAAGTTGGTGGTTGCGGTTCGAGTCCTGCTGGGGTCAGCCATTTTAATTATCCAACTTTCATCTACATGGCTTGTACTATCTGCACATTTTACGGTCTAATGGCTTAAACTTTTCATCTGTATTATTGCGCTCGAGAAATCCAATGTTCTTGGAATCATTTATTAATAGTATTATTATTATTTTTATTATCCCTATATTGGATTATTGTTAGGTGCCATGATTACGATAGTGGTGTTGATGATTCGGTGTGTATAAAATGAGCATTTGCATGAGAAGAAGGTATTATTGGTTTGTGTTATAATTGGGAACAGGTCAGTGTACATTTCAGTTAATATAAATATCTCTGTTGTTGGTGCCATATACATTTTTGGTTATTTTATCGCTTGTATATTGTAATGTCATAACCAATTTGAGGTTAAGAAGTGGTAGAATCATCTCAAACAAACGAGCTCGAAATATCATCTTTGGTCCAAGTAGAGGTTAGGGTATTGTTAGTACAAGGTCTTGCCGTAACTTCCAAAGCCGTCTGGTATTAGTAGTAGTTAAGGTTCTGTCGCCAGGAGGCGGCAAGGGCGTTTAGATCTCTCTGTTTCGGCAGACATTTTTAACCCGTAGCATTGCCATGGAGGAAATACTGAGTCAAGGAGCATTGGATGCCGATAAGTTCGCCGTCTTAAGACAGCAGATATCGGACAATGAAAACAAAGAACAGGAGTATCTTGACATTGCTAAGGCGCTTTTGGAGAGCATTTTGGCTATCCCCCAAAGGAATATGAAGCTGGAGATTCAAGTTGGGTTGAAAAAATTGCAGGAGGCTTTAGATGCAGGGAGTACTAGTCGGAGATCCTGGAAGAAAGCCAGAGAGTTGCTGTTGCTTCAAAAAAAGGACCTTTCTTCAAGAGCGGAGGAATTGTCTCCGATATCTTCGGGAACAATTCCAGAGAACACTGAAAAGGAGGAATGGACAAGAGTTCAACCCAAGAAGAAGAGGAAACAACAGAGTAATGAAATTGAAAATACTCAGCAGCGAGTAGAAGAGGTTCAAACTGGGGTCATGAACCCTGCAAGAAAGGAAGAAGGGAAGAGGGCTAAACCAAGAAGGCGCCTTGAAGCTGTTCTTATTCAGCCAGCAAAAGACAGATCCTTTGCGGATGTACTTAAAGATATCCGTAGCAAGGTCAAACCAGAGGACAGTGGCGTGGACATTAAGTCAATTAAGAAGACCAGGTCTGGAGATGTTCTTCTTGAATTGAACAAATCTACGACGTGTGAGGGTCGAGAAAACCTCAACAAATCGTTGAGAGAGGCTCTTGGTCAGGATGAAGATGTCAGAACCTTGACCCCCCGAATAACTCTGGAGGTGCGGGACTTAGACTGCATCACGACTATTGCAGATGTGGAGGAGGCGGTCAGACGGGACATTAAAACACTTAGCGGAGAAGTCAAAATCTTTGTCACGGAACCCAATAGCAGAAGTCAGAAAATGGCTATTATACATTTAGCAGAGCAAGATGCCGGTAAACTTCTGGAAGAGGGGAGAATGAAAGTGGGATGGATATATGGTAGGGTAAGGGAGAGAGCAATGGTAACTCGCTGTTTCCGTTGTTTGTCATATGGACATCTTGCAAGGAATTGTAATGGCCCTGATAGGAGCAAACTCTGTTACAAGTGTGGAGATGCCAGACATAAAGCATCAGACTGTAAAGGTGAAGCACGATGTGTGCTATGCACGGAGAAGGAGGTTCATGACACCAAACGGAACCATGTTCCTGGTTCAGGCGCCTGTATAGTGTTTAGGGATGCTCTCGAGAAGGTTAAAATCGGCAAAAAATGGTGAGAGTTCTTCAAGGAAATGTTCACAGAAGTTTGACTGCCAATGATCTCTTGACGCAATTGGCATTTGAAATGGAAGTGGATATTTTTCTCCTGAGTGAGCAATATCAGAACAGGGACCATCATGGGTGGTTTGCGGACAACCTTGGAACAGCCGCAATTTTCATTCGGGATCTGGGAAAATATCCAGTGACAGATCAAGGTTCTAAGGATGGTTTCGTCTGGGTTAAGAATGGCACGCTTACGTACGTGAGCTGTTACTTCACTCCGAACGAGCCCATTGCTGATTTCCAGAACAAGTTGGATAGCCTTGAGGACACATTGCGTGGTATGGGAAATAACCTTATTGTAGCTGGAGATTTCAATGCCAAGGCCTTGGAATGGGGTATGCCGGATGTAGATTCCAGAGGACGTCGTATACTGGAAATGGCTGCAAGGCTGGGATTGTCGACCGTAAATGTTGGAAATACGCCTACCTTTCGACGACCTGGCTGCAATGGAACCATACCAGATGTGACTTTACCTTCAGACGATTTTTTGTCAGGAATATCTGAATGGCGGGTGATTGAGGACTACACAGGAAGCGATCATCAGTATGTTACTTTCTGTGTACTTCAGCAAAATCGACAACAAAGCGCTGTCATACGCAAACCATCATACTGGAATCCCACAAATATGGATAAAGAAAAGTTCTGTGAGGTAATACAGAGAGGAATGGTGAAAGTTGAAACGAGTTGCTTTTCATTTGAGGGGAGAGAGGCGGCGGATAAATGGGTAGAGAACACTATGTTGCTTATTCATCAAGCCTGCAATAATTCCATGTGCAGGAAGAACACGCGAAAACACAAACAGCCAGCATACTGGTGGACGGAGGAAATTGCTGATATGAGGCGACACTGCCTGAGGATGAGACGAAGGGCACATAGAGCGAGAGGAAGAGAAGAGGCAGCCTTATTCTCCGAAGACAACAAATCAGCAAGAAAGGCGCTTCGGGATGCAATTAAAAGAAGTAAAGCTGACAAATGGTGGGAAATGGTCAAAGAAGTTGACAACGATCCGTGGGGACTAGGATATAAGATTGTATTGAAGAAACTTGGAACATTTTCTAATCCGATAATGGATGCACACACTATGGACGAAATAGTCAGTACGCTGTTTCCGGAACATCCGGTGAGGATTGATGAAGCTGATGATTGCATTGATATTGAAGAAATACCATTGTTCACCGAGGAAGAATTATTGAAAGCGATTAATTCTATCAGGAACAAGAAGGCTCCTGGACCAGATGGGATCCCAGCAGAAGCACTTAAGGAGGCAGCAAGAGCTTGCCCGCGACTCCTTTTGAACATGTATAACGCATGTCTGAAGGCAGGCGTTTTTAGTGCCTGCTGGAAGAAGGCCAGACTAGTTCTTATTAGTAAAGGAAAATTGGGAGGAAATTCGCCTTCATCATACAGGCCATTATGTATGCTGGATACGGCTGGAAAAGGATTAGAAAAACTTTTACAGCCTAGAATATTGATGGCAGTTCAATCAGCTGGAGATCTATCTGCCCAACAATACGGCTTTCGGAAAGGGCACTCGACTATTGATGCTGTGCGGGTAGTTGTAGAGACTGCAAACAGAGCTCAGATGGGTAACCATTACTCACGTAAAGTTACGCTACTTGTGACTCTAGATGTGAAGAATGCCTTTAACTCTGCCCAGTGGAGTGACATTTTGGTGGCACTTCAAGATAAATTTAGACTACCGAGATACCTCATGCGGATAATGAGGGATTATCTAAAGGACCGTATTTTGCAGTACTATACCGAGGAAGGACATAGGACTAAAAGATTAACCGCTGGGGCAGCTCAAGGATCTATTCTTGGGCCAGATCTCTGGAATATTGCATACGATGGCCTGCTTCGGCTGAAGATGCCCGAAGATGCAATATTGGTAGGATATGCTGATGATGTTACTGCTCTGATTGTGGCTCGTGATATAGAGCTGGCGCAACTGAAACTCAATCAGGTAATGCGACGTGTCACAGATTGGATGACGGAACATAAGCTGTCATTAGCAGACCATAAAACGGAGATTGTTGTGCTGACGAGAAGGAGAATCAACACTCTTGTACCAATGCAAGTGGGAGAGACGATGATTAATTCATCAAGGAGTACGAAGTACTTGGGTGTGACGATAGATACGAAGCTCACATTCTGGGCCCATATTCAAAGAGTGACGGATAAAGCAGCAAATATCTTGACCGCTTTGAGCCGATTAATGGGTAATATTAAAGGTCCGAAGCCTAGCAAACGACGTCTCCTGATGACAACAGTCCAGTCCATATTACTCTATGGAGCTGAGATCTGGGCTGAGTCCTTACGGTTCGAGAAATATCGTAAAAGGATAGCAGCAGTACAACGAAGAGGAGCACTGAGGATCTCATGTGCATATCGCACTGTTTCAGAGCCTGCTGTTCTAGTAGTAGCGGGAGTAGCACCAATTGATTTACTTGCCTTAGAGCGTCAGGAAGTGTGGCGCACCAAAGAAGAACTGGACATACACCAGGCAAAGACGTCTGCACACAACCATTGTATGGAACGATGGCAACAGAAGTGGGATGATGAGACACGAGGTCGATGGACAAAGAAACTTATTCCGCGTCTGGCTGACTGGGTTGATCGAAACCACGGAGAGGTCAATTATTATTTGACACAGTTCCTAACAGGCCATGGATATTTTCGGAGATTCCTGCATCACATAGGCGTGGCTAATAGTCCTTTGTGTCATTATTGTAATGAAGAGGACGATGCGCTCCACACATTCTTTGTGTGTGAACGCTGGTCAACATATAGAAGAGATCTGCAAGCTTCTACAGGGGCAATCACGCCGGACAACATCCTACAGATGATGCTCCGAAATGATCAAACATGGAATCAGATAGCTATTTACATAGAATGTGTCCTGCGCCAGAAGAAGAGAGAAATGGATGCGTTCGAACATCCATAAGAAAAATGAAGAAAGAAGAAGTCTGAATGACTAAGTAAGCACGACATCACCCTGAAGTAATGCGAGAGCGGTTCCGGGGTGATGAACACATCGTGGGAAAAGGGAGGTGGTTTTTAGTGGGTAAGAATCCCACACTACTGTGGAGTGCGGACCCTTCACAAGTGTCTTTTGAAGATTTTCCACTCTCCCTCGTAAAAAATAAAAAAAAAATAAAAAAAAAAAATTATCCCTATATTTATATTATACTAGCAACCCGACCCGGCTTCGCCCGGGAACAGTTATGAATGCATTACGTGATAAGCGCTTTTTTCCAATGTCAATGAACAACGACCAATAACCGTTTTACATCTTGCCATGATGGGTTAAATCGTTGACTGGACTATTAATTATATTATCATGGAGATGCATGTGCAACAAATTCTTGTCAGACGTAATTTAAGAATGGCGAGGTGCATGAAACACAAATCTCCCTTCCTACCAATCTTAACTTGACTGTGAACGAAAAGTTCACAGGCGAAATGAAGAAAAGCCGAGTTGCACTTCCAGGGAAACTCCAAACACAATCACTCTTCTCTAAAGTTTTTAACTCAACACGACTCGACAGTCTCCTGCTGGCTGTATCTGGGTCAATAAGCTCGTCCACTAGCTAAGCTGTAACTGGGGTCATAGGCTCACCCCTAGCTAGCTCGTAAACTGTCACCTCAGTAACTGAATGGAGATTGTTGGAAGAAATGAAAACGGAAAAACACTTATAGTAAGCGATGTGGTTAAAGATAGGGATATGCTCTTCCGGGCTTTTTTATAGAAATTTTCATGCTGAACAATTCATACACTCATAGTATACAGATATTTTAACGGTTTACCTAGCGTAAGCTTTAAAAGCGAACGCATGCCAGTTTTTTTCTACCTTTTCACTGAAATCTTTAGTGCTTGACTTCCTTTGGTCATAAATAAATGATTTTCTACAGAAACCTTCCTCGATATCCTTTACAGAATGGTGAAAACCGCATCAAAATCCATTCAGTGGTCCTCGAGATTACCCATGATATACAAGAATCGGGGACTTTGTTTTATACTAAGTAGAGATTATACGCCAATCAGTATAATTTTATATAATATAATCCCCCTTCAGTCCAATCTTAAATTGACTCTGATTTTGCGGAACGAAAAGTTCACAGGCGAAATGAGAGTTGCACTTCCAGGGAATGGCGAGGAGAATGAAACTCAAATCCTCCTTCCGTACAATCTTAACTTGACAGTGTTTTACAGGCGAAATGAAGAAAACCCAAGTTGCACTTCCAGGGAAACTCCAAACACAACCACCCTTCTCAGAAATCCTAACTCAACACGGCTCAACGGTTTGCTGCTGGCTGTAGCTGAGCAATAGGTCCGCCCGCTAGCTAGGCTGTAACAGGGATGATAGACTCGCCCTTAGCCTGCTCGTAAACTGTCGCCTCAGTAGTTGAATGGACACGGTTGGAAGAAATTAAAACGTAAAAACACTTATAGTGGGCGATGTATTGAAGATAGGCATATGCTCTCGCGGACTTTTTTTTGTAGAACTTTTCATGCTGCACAACTCTTACACTCATAGTATCCAGATATTTTTAACGGTTTGCCCAGCGTAAGCTTAAAATGCGCTCGGACGTCAGTTTTTTTTTTTCGATTTATCCACTGAAATCGTTACTGCTTGGCTTCCTTTGATCATAAATAAATTATTTTCTATAGAAATCATCCTCGAGATATCCTTTATAGAATGGTGAAATCCGCATCAAAATCCATCCAGTGCTTCTCGAGTTGACCCGTAACATCTAAGAATCGGGGACTTTGTTTTATACTAAGTAGGGATTTTTAGCCAATTTTCATTTATAGGTTTATGAGATCACCTTTGTTCGTGTGTGTGTGTATGTGTGTGTGTCCATGTGTATGCCCCCCTAATGAAATCTAAAGGAGCGATTTCAATGAACCTCGGTAAGGTCGGTCAGTAATATTTCATCCACCCCGACACTGGGGCATTGAAAATCTTCCTACGTTCTTCTGTCCATGATTTCTTGGTCCTGCTAGTAATTTTCTCAGAGAAATGTTCTAAACTGGTGTCAATTTATTGAAGGTTTCTCTTTCACTAAGTCAGTTGTTCTTGACTTTCATTGAGAGAGCAAGGTAAGCCTGTCATTGTTCATTCAGAGAATGTGGCCATAGAACGTCAATAGGCCTTTCCTGAAGGTGTCAGTGATCTTTTCAGCATGCTAATAAAGCTCCTGAGACTTCCATTTCATCCAGATTCCTTCTGAGCAGACTGGAACAAGGATTTTCCACAATATTTTCCCTTCTTGTTTCTCTGCATCTTTAACAAGTAGTTCTATGAAGAACTATACAGCCTATTTTCATATATCCTCCTTATGTTAACTGCCTCTATCAACATACAAAATTTCAGTTTGATTGCTGTAATAGATTCGTAGATATTGAGAACCGACTAAATATTTCGGATGGTCGCCCTGTTGGATTTTATATACTGTATGCAGGTCCTAGAGTTATGTACTGTTACATGAAGATTACTGAGTACCTGTAGCATTCAAACTTCAATCGTATTAATAGGACACAAGGAGTAACAAGGAGATTGTAAAAATTTCGCACAGCTGCCATCTTGTGCTTATGGAAACAATTGAAATAAATTAGAAGCCAGTGGATTAACATTCGTATAAGGATTTACTGTACCAAGTTTCACTGCACTCGGATGGTTAAATTGGGAGAAACGTCCATGTGAATATTTATAATTCGCGTCGCCGCCATGTTGGATTAGTGATCACCAGGTTATTTAAAGACCTATAGGTGAACTTAAGTTCATAGCCCCTATGAACATAAAAAAAATCAGTTTGATTGCTATAATAGATTCGTAGATATTCAGAGCCGTCTAAATATTTCGGATGGTCGCCATGTTGGATTGTTAAATGTATAGGCCATAGAGTCATGTACCATTAAAGGAAAATTATTGCGTAGGTTCATTATTCAAACTTTCACTTCGATCGCATGATTACGACACAAGAAATAAAAACTTAATTTTAAAATTCGCACTGCCGCCATTTTGAGGTTATGTAAACAATTGAACTAAATTAGATACCAGTGCATTACAATGTGAATAAACATTTCCTGTACCAGATTTCATTGCGTTTGGAACATTAAAACGCGAGAAAGGTCTATTTAAAATTTTCAAATTTGCTTGGCCGCCATGTTCGTTTTGTAGTTAAACGGTTTTTGAAAGTCTTATAGATGAACTTCCAGTAGTGCCTTTTATCTCCGAACAAAATTTCAGGGTGATACCGGTAATAGTTTCAGAGATATAGAATGCCAGTGAAATATTTCGCACAACCGCCATATTGTGCTGATGTAAACAATTGAACTAAGTTAGATGTCGGTGAATTAAAATGTGTATAAACATATATTGTACCATGTTTTATTGTGTTTGGTTGGTTAAATCGCGAGAAACGTCTATTTAAATGTCGCAAATTAGCGTGTCCGCCATGTTGGTTTTGTAGTTACCAGTTCTTCAAAGGTCACATAGGTGAACTTCTAGTAGTTCCCTTTATCACCGTAATAAATTCCAAGGTGATATCGGGAATAATTTCGGAGATATTGAATGCTGGTGAAATATTTCGCACAGCCGCCATGTTGGATTGGTGAGACGTAACAAAATTTGAAGGGCACGGTCGGGGTCGCCCGGAATAGTGCTATGAACTTACCGACATTCATTGAAATCGCTCCAGCTGCTTAGAAGTTATTAGGGGGGACACACACACCTCTCTCTCTCTCACACACACACACACACACGGACAAAAGGTGATCTCATAAGCCTATTTTTTCAAAATTGAAAATAGGCTAATAAGAGATCCTCCTCCAATGATCAAGGTTTCCAAGACGTTTAGTGCTTCAGGTTTTGTTACTGTGGTACAATGTCTTAATGTTGCGTTCTTCGATATTGATTTCTCTTTATTGTGTCTGTTCCACGCGATTCTATAGGCTTTCTGTGATTTTGAAATTCTATCTTTGTCTATCTCACGATCCAATCCCGATGGCTGAATTACTTCTCCTAAATACTTGAATTTATTTACGTGATGATGTTTTACAAATTTTGTCTTAACAGGTTTCCCATCTAGATAACGACTTTTTACCTAAGATATTCTTTGCAATTTCGTGAAGTATTTCAAGGGCAAGAGCTGCTTGCCACGGTGGGTGAGTGGTTATAGTGTCTGACTACCAACCCCAAGATTGCAGGTTCGCCCCTGGCCATGGTAAGTGATTTTTGAAGGCGACAAAAATCACGATACTCAAGTCATACGTTGTTGGCATGTTAAAGAACCCATTTGAATTCAGTAGGCCGTGTTCAATGGCAAAATTAATCTGGGGATTTTCCGCCAACACAAAGTTCCTCCATTCTCTACTTGAAAGCGCTGTAGTGTCAAGGAGCTTAGCTATCTAACCTCCTTGACTTTCATAGCGTTTAAAGGAACGACGAAATTCGACATGCAAGCTACCCTCTGGTTGTCAATTAACAAAGCTTGCACCAGGCACCCGAGGCCATACGATATTATTATTATTATAGGGCAAGAACTGCTTCTTGCCTATTGTTAGAAATAATAACTAGATCATCTGCAAAGGCCAAACACTGCAAATGAATTTTGCTTTTGAGTAGTCGACCAAGAGGTATTCCTATTGTTTCATTTTTCCATGTCCTGATAACTTTTTCAAGGACAAGATTGAGCAGTAACTGAGATAGTCCGTCTCCTTGTCGAAGTCTTGTGCTAATATGAAGAGGGTCAGAAATGTAACCTTGAAATTTAACTTTTGAAGTTGTAGCTCACAGTGTCTGTCTAATTAAGTCTCTTGTCTACTTCAAATTCTTCTAGAATATTGCATAATGATTGTCGGTCTACTGAGTTATAAGCATTCCTGAAGTTGACAAAAGTGAACACTGTTTGCCTGGTTTTACGGATTCTCCAAATTCTGTCTTAACAGGTTTCCCTTCTAGATAACGATTTTTATAAGTTCACTGATTATTTGCTTGATCTCTTCCGCACAGGACTTGCCTTTTATGAAGCCTGCCTGATTCACCAATTAGGTGTTCTGTTTGTTTTTCAAGCCTCGTTAGTAAGTCTTTAGAGAGAATAATTATATTCTTATGATGTCTGCTTATCCCCGTTTTTGTGTTGTGGGTAAACGGGGGTGCATTTCCAGTCTTCAGGAATTTTCTCCTTAATCGGCAAGAATTACTTGAACAGAGCGAGGTTTTCTTCTCCTAATTTCAACATTTCAGCAATAATACCATCTTCCCCTGCGGCGTTGTCGTTTATAAGTTCACTGATTATTTGCTTGATCTCTTCTAATGAGGGGGATTCCGAATCTAGATTTGTAATGAGTTTCTCAAATGAGAGTTGTTCTTCAGGTGATTTGTAGGTTAAAGGTCATGGAAATAATCAGCGAGAAGTTTAGAGTGTTCTTCATTATTTACTGTTTTTCCTGGGTCCCATCTGGATGTCTGAAAATAATCGGATAGTTCCTCAACAAATGTTTTGTAAATGTTTCTTGTTGAGCCCGGATGGCTCATGTTGGTGATATATTCTTTGGGAAGAAATTGGTACTCAACCCAACGACACATGGAGGAAAGAACGGAAGGAGATGCCTTCGCTGCGCTGCCTAGTGCAAGCTGCTGAAGCCAAACGGCACGCCCACTTTGGGGAGCTAGAAAATGGCTGTTCCTATGCTTAAAGCCGAATCTTCGCCTAGGCGGCCTCACCTGCAAAGCGAACAGGGGCCTCATGAGGGATGGGAAGGGATGGAAGATTGGGATGGATAGACTAGGAAGAGGGAAGGAGGCGGCCGTGGCCTTACAGTAGGTACCATCCCGGCATCTGCCCGAAGACGGAGTGGGAAACCACGGAAAACCACTTTGAGGATGGCTGAGGTGGGAATCGAACCCCCTCTACTCATTTGGACCACCCGAGGCTGAGTAGACCCCGTTCCAGTCCTCATACCTCTTTTCAAATTTCGTGGCGGAGCCGGGAATCGAACCCAGGACCTCCGGGACGTCAGCTAACCATGCTGACCGCTACGCTACGGAGGCGACAATAATAATATATATATATATATATATATATATATATTTTTAGTCGTTTAACCTCCAGGTTGGTGGATCCCACGGACTCAGCGAGGGAACTCACCACTACGGCCTCTACGGGCAGTGTACTAGAGCTGGGAACATCGAATCGGAAGGGATACAACTGGTGAGTTGGGATTGGCACCTCGCCCAGGCGGCCTCACCTGCAAAGCGAACAGGGGCCTCATGAGGGAAGGTAAGGGATGGTTAGGATGGATAGACAAGGAAGAGGGAAGGAGGCGGCCGTGGCCTTTAAGAAGGTACTGAGCCAGTATTTTGCTGTATACTTGAACCCTGATACGACAACGAGACGTATTTTGAAATTATTGTTTGGCATTAATTTGGCTGCAGGCTTGAGGAGCAATACACTCGTCATTCACTTAGGAGAGAGATAGGCAATCCCGCCATGCTCTTGATCACGTGGACAGGACATGCTCACTAACTTATTTCTGCAACTGTCTGATGCATATATATAAGATGATAATCGACAGAGTTCGATTGTCAACCTCGATACAAGGAGAGATGTATCATGGGTAGACTGCCAGCTGTGGCGTGTCTGCGGGCAGTTCTGAAATCACAGACACTTGAGTTTTGTGACACACGGAGTGAATGTGCTATCGGCTCTGTAAGAAAAGTTTCGTTAAACACGCAGTCGTACGAGTGTACTCTAATCACGGCGCGGAGCGAACAGGCGGATTGCTTCATAGCAACATGCGGTTGTTCATATTTCTGGCGTGTTTGGCATAACCCAGAAAATAGATATATGCGAGTGAGCTTAGTTATTGCATGGACTTGTCAGTACAAACTCCACGATGAGGAAATCTACTACATATATGGTTGAAATGCATTAGTATTATCAAGAACAATACGACTTGACTTTATTGTGAGAATCTAGCTGCTGTAGCAATGTTGGGCTAAGCAGATAGTACAGGAATGCAATGCAGAGGCAGGATTGATCATTTGGAATCACAACCTTATAAATACTACAATGAAGAAAAAGAAACGATTGTAGGCGTTCGTTCTGATCCAGTGGTTTTGAAGTACATGAGAATGAAGAAACAACTCCAAATGAACGAAACTACTTTACTGATAACGTCGAGGGAGCCTTGTACAAGTAATACGTAGGAACTCCGTTTCGTAGACAGTGGTTTTCGAGTTAGGAGGTAGTTGGTTCGACGACTTACAGCTCCAGCCATGGACTACTCAGGGATGAGAGTCCAGTTCCTGAAAGGAATGTATATTCCTTTACTTTCTTCAATCTCAACCAGAACATCACCCAGGGTAGCTGGAAAACTTTTCTTTCTTGTAGACAGTAGACTTTGTAACTTTCAGTTCGTCACTTTTCACCAATATTTTATTAAATAGTATGAAATTCATTCGAAGACTAGATTTGGTTCCTTGTATCATTTATGTCGGAGAGTGTAATTTATTTTGTAGTTAACGGTAAACGTAATGCTATTTAAAGCATTACTTGTGTTTTTTTTTGAAAATTTTGGAAATAAAACCAAGCATTGAATTTTGTGGGGAAGACATCTTCAGCATAATTAGGAACAAGACGACGATATTTTTGTATAAGAATAGCGATTAGGAAGAAGATAGCCACACACACGTGCACTTGAACTATTACAAAAATATTTCAGTGATACTCTTCGTTTGGACTTATGACATTCTAGTAGACTTTCTTTCTTTTAGAAATGATAGTTCATTTTCATCATTGTTTTCCATGGGTATGGAATCGTAGAAATCGTCCAGCGAGAACAATTGTGAATTGATTGTCGAGGCATTTGTAGCCTACTTTCATATTTTTTTTAGATTAGATTTTTTTTTAACTGAAACATTAGTTCGTTCAGTCTTCAGCTTGTGTTATTTTAATTCGTTTTTGGTAGGCTCTTGGCTAGATCATCGTTTGATTTAATGGTTTGCGTGTATCTATTGATACGATAATAGACTCCTTTCCATGGTGTAAATCTCACGTGTTTTTCTTCTGAGTAGTTAAGCCGTTTTTCGAGTTTGGATAGGCGAAACTGAACCGACTATTTTACTAGTGTCTAATCTACGATTTATTTTATATATAAGTTATTATGGAAATAATTATATATATATATATATAGGAATAGTGAACTAAATTAACAGTTCAAACAAGTATAGCAGAATTTGTCATAGACTTAAATGACGATAATTTATGGAAGTAGATAATACAACTTATCTAATAAATTGTTGCAACTTGTTGAGTGAAGTTGGGAAATAGGTACTCTGTGACACTTCTATATTCGTCTACGATAAGGCGTGATATCTTCAGAGTAATTATTGAAAGGTTTTGAGTTTAATTACGTTTGGGAAAAAATCTTGACAGCTTTGGAAAGCTGAATTAATGTATTGCAATTTAATGAATACGAATTTATTGTGCTAATGAAGCGAATATTTGACATTATTGGATGGTCAACATTAATATTGTATAATGTACTCGAAGTCTTATGTGAAGACATTAACGTAGTCATTTCGTTTTGTAAGAGTGAAATTAGCTTTTGAGCTATCACTAATTTGAAGAGGAAGTTGTTGTGAACGTGAATTGGAATCACGAATGTTTCTCCTAAATGCCAGTATTAATTCAAGTAACCCTACGTTTTTATTCTTGCCTATTAAGGTTTACCGGAGATGGATTGCTTATATCGTGACACACATATTTAAGTGACACAGCCACTTTTCGAATAACTTTAATTAATTCATGCAATATAATACATTTGATATTTCAGTGATTTTAACAAAAATATACTGCATTCATTGAAGCATCTGGATAGTTAATAAACTATTTTCTAACTTGTAACACTATTCGATTATCTTAATTGATTGTTGAATGCAACAAATTAAGAGAATTATAACCTTGAGATATACTTGTCGAATTAAATGGAAATGGGCAGCGATAATAACAAAATCCTAACTAAGGATATTATCTGCATATAAAATGTAAGATATGTATAAATTTTTAATAAGGGTATAGCATCAGTGCATGATTTAATATTGTATTTTTCATGTAATGTGTTCAATGATTGAGATATTGAAATACTGCGATTTAGAGCAGTAAGATGGGGCCTTATTATAGGCTTTTATTTAAACTATTTTCGTCATTTCATTTAGAGAAACTTTCTAAACATACACCATTTGCCAGTTAATAAACTGAATTTAATTTTTAAAAAAATTCTTTGAACGACTGGTGTTTTCTATTGGAAAAGGGAGTGCGTTAGGAGGACCAGTGGGTGGTTTTTTCTTGAGTTTGCTTAAAATTAACGCCCGAGATACTTTCGTTTTCTTTTAGAGTCTCTTGTTCGAGTTCTTTTAAGAGCTTCGTTTCATTGTAATATATACACCACTGGCATCTTCGGATCGCATTCTTTAATATCGACGTATCCTAATCCCTGGTTGATCCTAGTTGGTAGACTTTTAGGGGTTATTTCAGCCGGGAACTTCCAGAATCTACGATCCAGCTTTTCCATCGGATTTCAACAGGTAAGACCACGTGGATTACGGGTACAGTACCATCCCGGCAATGCCCGAAGACGAAGTAGGGAACCACGGAAAACCACTTCGAGGATGGCTGAGTGGGAATCGAACCCCCTCTACTCATTTGGGCCACCCGAGGCTGAGTAGATCCCGTTCCAGTCCTCGTACCACTTTTCAAATTTCCTGGCAGAGCCGGGAATCGAACCCAGGACCTCCGGGGCGGCAGCTAACCTTGCTGACCGCTACGCTACGGAGGCGACTCAATAATAATAATAATACTAGTAATAATAGATAACAAGAATCTTGGATTTCTCGAGCGCAATAATACAGATGAAGAGTTTAAGCCATTAGATCGTAAGGGCCGGTTTCACCAGTTCCGGTTAACGAACTAAGGGTGGTTTAAATCATCGTCAAGGATGTGGCCCGTTGCACCAGACCATAAGCGATGGCTTAAAGTAGGCTTAGTTTGAGCGGCCGTGCTCGGTGGCTTAAGACATAAGGATGGTTTAAGCCGTTCACTCATACGCCAAAATGGCGACCGGTCCTATTGTGTCTGGCCCATATCTCAGTAGATTGAGGGTGTTGTTATAATATATAGTGAACGAAATAATAATAAAATATTATTAAATTGTTCATAATGACGGCACAATACACTGAAGAGGTATTTTCTTCCGTGTGATCATTTGCTAAGTACTAGTATTTATACCTGTTGATAAAGCCATGGGAAGTACCGTCATGTGTGGTTGAGTGGATTTCATTACTGACTTCTAGCCGGAATGCCGGGGTTCGATTCCCGCATGAGAAAACATTTTTGCTTAACTTTCATTGTATTTATTGTTTTATATTTACTCAGTCGTTATAATACAAAGCATATATAGTGTGCATTTTGATGAAAATTAATTATATACATATAACATCCCATTATTGCAACGCGCTGCCACAGGGATTTCCTTCGCACTCCTATGATCACGTAGCTTGTACTACACACATCATAGCTTCTGGCAACGTAAAATGAAATTGTTAGTACCGCAATGTACATATTTGAGTGTTAAACTAACTATTGGCCCAGAGATCGATGTACAAATCCTTAGCCAATGACGGACTAGCCTATTATGGATGCTTACAATAAAACATGCGGTGTTATTCGTTTGTACTGTATATAGCCTATCTCTATCTCTTCTCTATATCTTCTTTATATATATAATTCTACGACACGTGTGTATGTGACTGAACTACTCCTAAATGGCAATTCCGATTTCAATGACATTTTGTATGTACGTTAGGGTGGGTCCATGTTGTACCCAATCGTCATCATATGGAACATGTGTTCGTATCCCAGCTATCTCACGGTCTTTCGAGGTATGGGACATTCATGCCCACCATACGATCACATGCTCAGGATTTGAGTCTGTCAGGTGACTACTCTACTTGGAAGAAACAACATATTCCTAAATATAACATTTAATGATAGAAAATCATGGCTATACAACATAATACACAAACAAAAGATACTTTACATTTACTTCCCACAACGAAAATCAACGTTATCTGTAAGTCTCTCCTTAAAATTAGTGCTTCACCGCACTCAAGTCTATTCAAAACATCCTATAATTGATATTCTCTGACATTTGCGCGTGTCCATAGTGTTCTTCACGTGGCACAATTTAACACAAACTGGAATATCACAACACAATAAACACAAATTATCTTTAAATGACATTAAATCTGCAATTATGAAACATTTATCCGTTTTACACGGGCATTTACTTTCAGTAACATTAATTCATTACCTTATGCCTTGATTAACAAGTGTTGTGTCGTGAAAATCGTATTCTTTTTCCCATCAATCACAGCGTTCCAACATGGTATGTGTGTGGAAATCAAGCATTTAATTCAATTGGCATCATCACAACAATCATATCTTAATTACTTTTCGAAATATCGAGATTCTTCAGTGTCCCACTACGCTTTTAAAATAAAAGGATCAGGTCAACAGACTTCCTTTCCAAGCGGACAATAAATTAGTTTCGGCTGCCTGAGAAAGATGGCCGCCGGTCTAGTGGCCTTCCTGGCACCCCATCTGGCTTCTCGCAAGGTCAAGTTTATTTACTGGTGCAGTTACACTGGAGGTACCCTGAGTGGTTTGTGTCCCTAGTAATTGAGTCATTCTAATTATTTAACACCTACATTTAGAGTATAATGGGCTCAACTCGGCTCCTAATTAATATTCATGGCAGGGGATGGATCATGTAATAGCTTTGCCGTTCTGTGGCGACATTAGTAGCTCTGGCGCGCATCTCAAGTGAGTATCAAAGTTCTCTCACTGGTGCAGCTGCCTATAACAAGAGGAAATCGGCGGTTCCTATACGACGAACCATTAGTCTTACCTCTAAGGGCAGATCAATTAATATATGGGCTCACACAGGGTCTCTAATAGTTATCCCTGCTGGCAACAATTCTGCAAACGGTGGATACAGACGGCCTCTGTCCCACTTCGTTGCGAATAATACAAGTATGCTCCAAGGCGATACTATCTCGTAGATATCGAAGATTAGCCGACTAGATTCGCCTAACGCGCAAGCTATATTTGGATGATCCCCGCAACTTATTGACGTAAATCTCTTGATTCTACGTTACTTGCTCGCTGTACGAGGCTCAAACAATACTTCCTATAGATGACTCAATTATTAAAGCACTCACGTCCTCTCTGCAATTACTCATAAGCCAAAGCTTTATGTAGCTCCCAAAACAAGTATGAATTTACTGGCTTACATTAACTACCTTAATGGTTCTCAAATACAACCCTGTAGAATTTACCATAATAAACATTCATTCAACAATTCAATGACACTAAAAAAGTCTCATTAACTCAATATTTTACGTTTCTTTCTTACTGTCTACAATAACACAGTACTCTTACGTTAGACATGACACACTTTGCACGTACTCTAGGCCTGACATGCCCATTATTTTATTCATTACTGTTACCGACCCCAGATTATTATTATTATTATTTAACGTTACCGTTACTTTCATCATTGTCTTACGCCGAAATGGCCGTACACAAATCATCCTCCAAGCCATATTTTACCAAAATACGAGGGATGTGAGCTCGTACATAAATGAATGATAATTCTTAGTCTTAGAGTGATGCTTCGTTGTATGGTAAGCTATTTAATCATATCAACATATTAAATTTGTACTCACTTTCATTTTTGCTGGGTTAGTCCAGCACGCCAGCCACGAGCCTACCATGATGCTTAGCTTAAGCCATCATGATATCTATCACACGACACATGGTATACACTTCACATATGGTAATCATATTTTCCATCACTGGCTTTTCTCACTTTGATACAATACATATTATTTTACCACATACATAAACACTTTTAAAAATCACTGTAATATAACTTTATATACAATTCCCGCACTATATCATACATGGATCCTTGATTGGACTCCAACTATCGCCTGACCTCAGAGATGCGATGCAGCTAACCCCTGACAAACGCTGGTCACCATGAAAGTCTATCTTGCGTGTGTGTGCGTTCGATTCCCGTCACCTACAGTTTATATCACCTCTACTGCAATTCTGTTCAATCCTCTGTCACGACTACTTGTGACGCCTTCCAGGCTCCCGTAACTGTAGTGATCCTGACAATAATGTGTCATTTTTAACTATGACAACACCTCCTGGTATGTTCGTTGTCTATAAACTTCCTAAATTATCCCTACGGTGTACTGAATTTATACTCGCGTATGTTATTGGTTAAACGTCTGCTGTAGACTAAATCTTACACGATGCATAATTACTGTTGTGAAGCTGCATGATGCGCTTCCATTGTTCTCCATATACCTTTTTAGCGTCGATACTGTATAAATTCGCGCACTTTCTTGCGTGATCTGGCAGCGTGTTAGTTCACATGTTGAGTCAAGACGAACTGAAGACGAACTGACTTCCCTGCGAATCTTCCCCTATATAAGGCTTTCTTGTGAAACATAGTCCACTGGACATTCAGGACCGACTCCCTTCTTGAAATAATACATTTCCAGACAAAGTGAAGTATAATCCTCGTTTGTCTAAGTGTGGAGGTCCCAAAATCACTCGCGTGCAAGCGATCGCTTCGGCCAATTAATTACAATTAATTGCCTTCTTCCATGGTGTCATGACGCTATCTGGGTAATTCCCCCGCTGCTGATCTCCAAAACCTTCCTCCCGAGCGGAGCAGTCTGTGCCGAGGCGTGTTTATAGATATAGGCTTTAATTTAGGCGTGAGAACACTCCTAAATTATCTTCCCTAGAATATATTCACCTGGGTGTAAGTTTTATTTCATTTCAATGCTCCAATTGGCTGTAATCAATTAATTTCTGTGGGCGACTGCCCCCTCTCCATTCTTATGCCTTGTGAGACGGTGGATCCCAGAGTCATTATTCTTGAGCTGTTCCTGCGGTCCAGACGAAAATTAGTTCCTTGGCGTCACCTAAAAACGCCCCTTCACTAACTATGATTTGTCAACTGTCAAGCTGGTTTGCTTCCTTGCATTCAGGCTTCTAAAACGTACATGGGCTTTGTATTTTCTTGCAAAGATCCACCTTAAAAGCTATGATATTCCCGTTCTAGCCGTGAAATCCTGCTATTATGATTATATGTAGATATAACTCATTGCTCTTCGGGTTCCCTGTAGCTGTTCCCCCTCAGAGATCAATGATTCTATTCTGGACAGAATCATGGGCCTGGTCTTCTTTGATAAGACCCGAGTTCGATGCCAGTCTGCCGTGTCTAATTGGGCACATCTTTCCCTCGCTAAGCTCGAAAAATTCATTTTACAAGTGAATTCTTTTGGGCCTCCAGATGGCATCGACTCCGTACAGTGTTTACTTTAAGCGGTCAGTGCTCCCGGGCAATGGGATGTCTCGTTCCCCCACTCCACTACGTCTACCGTCTCGTATTTCCTTATTCTGCGACCTTATCTGTTCATTCATTTCTTGGAGCTCTACTGCTGCTTCACACAACTGGTTGTAAAGCTCTTCTGAGAGCTGCATTCAACGCTCGTCTCCCTTGGGTCTACGAGCTGGCTGTCTCGCTTTCCTTCTCCCTGGTGTGGGCTTTTCTCAGGACTCTCCGCGTGCATATATAATGACTCCCTGTCCATTTGGGTGTGCATGGCTTGCTCTTCTATGGTTTCATATTCCTCTGGCGGACTATATAATTTTAAGTTAGCAGCGTTTACTACAACTTCTCTGCCTGTTTCTTCATCTTTGATTCTGTAGGCAATATTTTGCAAGTCCCTTATAATCAGGTAGGGTCCGTGATAATTATGTTGGAACTCTTTGTATTTCCTGCTCTCCGGATCTGAACTAGCTGGTTTTTTCAATAAGACGTACTCTCCCACGAGTAGTGGCCTGAGGTAGCGTTTCCTTCTATTCCTTCGCTGCCGTCTGTCCGCTTTTTTCTTGAGATACTCGAATGTTCTCTGGATCCTCAACTCGCGTCCAAGCTGTGCATCTACAGGTGTCCGAATGACGTTGTTCCATGGCCTCTCCGGTCTTCTATCAAGATGTAGGCTCACGGGCACTTCTCCTGTCGCTTCATGCACTGTATTGTTAATACAATACTCGATAATTTCTAGTACGTCTCTCCACTTGCAGTTTTCTGTAGAGCAGTATATTTTCATGCATTTCTGCAGTTCTCTCATCACTCTCTCAGCGCTGTTAGCCTCCGGGTTTCGAACTGTGGAGAAAATCTGTCTTATTCCCAGATTTTCCAACTCCCTGCGAAATTCTACGCTGGTAAAACAGCTCCCATGATCAGACAATATGTTCTCCGGCTGCCCTAGTACACGAATGACTCTTTCCTTCAGCCTCTTAAGTACCTGTTTCGTACTGGTCTTCTGAATTGGACATAGGACTACCATTTTAGAAAACACGTCTAGTTCAACTAGGATGTGTCTATTTCCCCTTCTAGCTCTCGGAAGCGGGCCGAAATTATCCAGTGCCAGAAGCTGTCATGGCTTCTCTGGCAGGAATGGTATCGGTTTTTGCCACATTAAATACGAGTTAGGCTTTACTCGTTGGCACATATCGCATGTCCTGATTGTATTTCTGACTGTATCTCTAAGTATTGGCCAAATAAATGCTCCTTTCAGCAGGGCAACAGTTTTGTCTACGCCAGGGTGGCCAAAAGCTCTGTGTGCCAACCATACTAGTCTTCTCTGCAATGCTGGCGGTATAACAATCCTGGGTCGAGTGTGATCTGCATCGCTCCATTTGTGTAGCATCTGGTTAAACCACAAATATTCCGTTGATAATGCCTCGGCTTCTACATACCTCGGGGTTCCTCTGACAAGATTTCCCTCGAAGTAATTAATCATTAACCGTATCCAGGGATCTTCACGTTGAAAAACGGTGATGTTCCTTAGATCATCTAAGGTCTTCTGGTCTCTATCTTCTATGTCGATAGCTAGAGCTTCCTCTTCATCAGCTGTCGGCTATCTGCTTAGCAAGTCAGGTATGATATTGTCCTTCCCCGGGCAATACTCGATTTCCACTTGAAATTGCTGTATATACAAGGACCACCTCGCCAGTCTTTGACTTGACAAGTCAGTTTTCAACAGGAATGTTAGGGCTCTATGGTCCGTTCTCAATACAATTCTGAACCCATAAATCACTTTTCGCCAATACTGTAAGGCATACAGTATTGCGAGTAATTCAATCTCCGTGACCGTATAGTTCTTTTTATTAGGTTTCAACCTTCTGCTTATGAAAGCAATACAAGTTTTCTCTTCTGGCCTGTCCACATTTTCCTGGTAGAGCATCGCCCCAATGCCTATAAGTGATGCGTCAGTCTGGATAATAAATTTCTGGGTGTAGTCCTGATATCCCAATTTAACATAACCTAAAAGCATCTGTTTGGATTTCACGAAGGCTTCCTCGCATTTTTCCGTCCATCGCCACCTTTCCCCTTTCATCAGTTAATCTTGGAGTGGTGCTACGGTCTCAAAATACTTCGGGCAATGGCTCGAAAAGAATCCAATAACGCCTAGATATTGCCTGACGTTCTTCACCTTCGTTGGTCTCGGGAAATGTTTAATGACCTCCAATTTTCCCGGATTTGGCCTAACTCCTTGCGCATCTATAACATGGCCTAGGAATTTAACTTCTCTCTGACCAAAGTTAGATTTCTTTAGATTGACCTTAAAGTTAGCCTGACTTAGGTCATCCAACAGCTTGCGTAGATCTCTGATGTGTTCTTCGATTGTTTCAGATGTCAGTAGTATATCATCTACATAGCTTATGGTTGTTGCTTTTACTTCTTCAGGCAGGTTTCGAACAAGCGCTCGTATCAACGCTGAACCCGCTGTTTTCAGACCGAATGGGAGACGCACGAATGAATATGTATGCTGATCGAATAAAAAACCAGTTAATGAGCTTGTTTTCTCCTCCAGTGGAAGATGGTGAAAACTTGCAGTGATGTCAAGATTTGAGAATACAGTCTTTCCTTTGAATCTTCTGAGGATCTCCTTTATGGGTGGCACTTGGTCAAATTCTGGTATGACTTGGAATTCAAATTCCGCAGGTCCAGGCATATCCTTACTCTTCCGACCTGTTTAGGTACAACTACCAGTGGGCTGACATAAGGTGTGGCCGTCTTTACAATGACGCCCACCTCCAGCATCTCCTGTATTGCTTCCTTGACCTTTAAATAATGTTTCTCAGCTACCGGATAAGGCTTTTGTCTGAATGGTGTCCAGTCACTAACTAGGAACGCATATTGGAAATTCTTGATCCGGCCAGGTCTCGAATCGAAGACTCCTTTGTATTCAAATAGCAGTTCCCTTAACATTTGCTTATGCTTTGGACCAATTTTAGCTTCTTCTATCTTTTCTCCCACGCATTCTTCGAATTGTGGTTCGAGGTCCTTTTCAATGTCTGCGGCCAGTGTTGCCAACTCCCCCTCGATGTCTTCTGTTGTCAACACTGCATCCCCAGTCATATCTCCGTATTTATGCCATACGTACTCTTCTGGTCTCGTTTCACTAGGTTTTAATGAGAGTTCTAAATTTCCCTTTTCCTCACTTGCGCGAAACATAACAATGTCTTGTGAGAGATCTATTATGACCTTATATTCTCTTATGAAATCTATGCCAACAATAATGTTAAAAGGCAGCTTATTCACAAGTAGGAAGCTCTGTGAAAATGTAGAGTTCCCTATCTCTAAATCTAAAAATACTTGGTATCTGCATATCATTACTTTATCTGGTATCACGCCTTTTATCTTCACGCTTGAAATTGGTATTTTCAATACGTGGATTTTACTTTGGATTTCAATATATAACGCCTGGGTAATCAGACATACCCGCGAGCCCGTATCTAGAAGACTCCTTATCTTCATGCCTGCGATGTTTACAATTATAATGGGTAGTTCCCTTCTTACATTGACCGGCCCTTCATCTCGGTCTTCAATGAGTTCCTCAGGTTTAGCAATCCAGTTAACCACATTCACTGTATTCCACCCTGCATTTATCTCTCCTATTTGGTCATTTAATTTTGGTGTTTTTTTCCATTGCTCCATTCTTTGTGGAGTTCTTCTGTCTGTCTTCGTACTGCTGAAGTTCCAGACTCTTGGCTCCGTCATCATTCTTATAGATGTCGGGTGATCTTCTATTTTTAATCGCTTCATCCCAATGCACTTGCGATTTTCTGTTGTCGTCTCCACGCTCCTCCATATATCTTAGTGATGCGTGATAACGTTCTTCTGCTTCTTCGTCGAACCCGCGACTTTGTTCTTGGGATCTCCATTCTCGGTTATTCCCATTTCGACCGTAATTTATCCTGCTATCAGGCTGTTGGTTTCTTGTATCGCGCTGATTCCAGGTTTTTCTTCCTCGGTATCCGCGGTTCGATCTTCCTCTGTATGCTGGCCTCCAATTCTGGTTTTCCCTTTCTTCTCGTTGCCAGTCTGACTTCTCAGTTTCTGTGCTAGTAGACTTACTTTTTGTCTGCACCCTGGTCGGTTCAGTTGGTGCACTAGTCATGTGGACTTGTTCCGTGTTCCGACTCTGCCTTGTGTGCTGCGCTGTGGTGAGATCGAGCTGTCTCAGCACTTCCTCCATTTCAATCGCTGTTTTGGCGTTTGCCGAGATTAATAGTCGTTGTACTTCGTATGGTAATTGCTTGGCTATCGCTATACACAGATCCGCCTCTTTGGGGCCTCGTCAAGCTCCTTAAAACGGCATAATTGTGCTATGAAGAATTCAGCATATTTCGTTGGATTATTTGTACTATAGCGTCTGGAGTACAAGTCCAATCTGAGATTCTGCTGTATATTTGCGTCCCAGTACCTGCTTAAAAATGCCTGGCGAAATTCTTCAACGGTGTCAAACGTGTAACGAAAACTTCTGAACCATAAGACGCATTCACCCTCAGTCAGTTTTTCGATAGCTCTTAATCTTCGCTCTGGCTGTACCTTTGCGTCATTCAAGTACACGGAAACCTCTTTGAGCCAGTATTTGGGTGTCATATTTGAGTTACTCCCAGAATATTTCCTCGGTTTCTCGTCACTAGCCCCCACAATAGTGACTATCTGATTTTGTACAGCATTTTCATGCGGTGTGGACATAGCAATAGGTATACCAGGCGTGGTATACGGGCTGTCACTTGGCATGGCTGTATTCTTCGGAGTGGGCTGTATCTCTGTATCTGCCCATCTATTTCTCCTATTTTCATCTATGCTTCCTTCATTAGATCTAGGATTTCGCAATATGGACTCCTCATGTGCGATCATTCTAGTTTCGATTTGGCTGTGCCTATTTTCCACTCTTTCTAAACGAGCTAATACCTCTCGTTCTATTTTTTCCAAGCGACCTCGGTTTTTCTCCGCCATAGATAAGACTTTCTCCTTGTCATCTTTAAGGCTCTCTTTCATATGGGAAATTTCCCCCGCTAGACTTTGCCTTACCTCGGCAAGCGTTTTATCGCTGGCTTCATTTTTCAAGCCCTCTCGAAGTTCCAATTCTTCTCGTAAGTTTGTAACCTCTTTCTGGATGTGACCATGCATGCTGGAGATTTTGGTCCTTATTTTGGTAATTTCTCCCTGGTCCTCATCTTGCCTTTTATGAATGACTGCTAGATCATTTTGAGTTTGTTCTAACTCTTTTTGAACCTTTCCAACCTGTGTTTTCATGTTTGAGATTATTCCCTTATTTTCTTTAGCGGAAGTTTTTATTTCACTGATCTCCTTGCATTGGTCAAGGATATTCTGATCTTGCTTTCTTAATGCTTCGTCTACAGCTTTTGCGTAGCCTGCCATACGATTACTCCATTTTTCGTCGCTGTCTTCAAGCCTTTGATCCACGGTCTGAGTGAACGTACTAAATTGCTCTTGCTGTCGCTTAGTATTCGCTTCGTCCTGATTTTGAATATCCTTAAGCTCTACGGACATATTGTTTAATCTATCATTAATGTCACGTTGCGATTCTCTGCACGCTTGCAGATTACTGTCGAGTTTAACCACTATTGACTCAAAGCGTTTGTCGTTATTTGCTTGCATCTCTGAAACCACGCTAACAATATATTTAGTTACCTCTTGCTTAATAGATTCTTTAACATCATCAATTTTTTATTGACCTCTAATAAATTTGAATCTAACTGCGTGTTTACCGTAGCCAACATCTGGCTTACCTCGGTTTGATTAGCCTCTAATCTAGTGTTCAGTTTGGTTAGTCTCTAACTGAGTATTTACCGTATCTAATCTACCCGCTATTTCATCTTGAAATGCTTTAGCATCTTCCCTACTCTTGGCATGAGTAGCATCAAAATGTTCCTTTAACTCCGCGATACACTTAACTACCCTCTCAGTACCAGCCATCCTATATTTCTTATCTTGAGATATAGGCAGGCCGTAGCTGTGCATGCTGGCGCGTTATATTGGGAAAAAGAATTCCGATATCGCGACAACAACAACATTCATTTTACACAGTGCTGTTACCACCTATGGAATGGGTTTAGACCCTCGTATACGTCCGTATATTCACTCGTCTGACAACAGTGTCTAATGTCTGAGTATCACCTAAAAAGAATCACAATCGCTCAAACACAGTTTGATGAAAAATATACTATTATGGTTTTCCCCCATGGAAACCATACTATTATTATGGGGTTTTCTGAATCCCATAAGCCATCACGTCTCGGGGCGCCATGATAAACATAAAGGGAGACATGCTCTATGGTAAATAAAAGGCACATGCACACCTATGGTGACCTGTATTTTAAATTGGCCCCATGTATCAGCGTTATGATAAATATAAGTAGGTGGGTGCTCAATGCTAACAGGTTACATTTAAGCATGTCTTATGGAGGATTATCAACATTTATTTTAACGTGAAGGCTTGTTAACAATGGGACGCGGCCTTTTCCTAATATATCCTAATTTTTCTGCTATACTTGCCTCTACCATTAATATCTTGGCCGACTTTTAGTAGTACCTGTGACTCAATCCTAATACAATAACATATCCTCCATGTACCCAATCGTCATCATATGGAACATGTGTTCGTATCCTAGCTAACTCTCGGTCTTTCGAGGTATGGGACATTCATGCCCACCATACGATCACATGCTCAGGATTTGAGTCTGTCAGGTGACTACTCTACTTGGAAGAAACAACATATTCCTAAATATAACATTTAATGATAGAAAATCATGGCTATACAACATAATACACAAACAAAAGATACTTTACATTTACTTCCCACAACGAAAATCAAAGTTATCTGTGAGTCTCTCCTTAAAATTAGTGCTTCACCGCACTCAAGTCTATTCAAAACATCCTATTATTGATACTCTCTGACATTTGCGCGTGTCCATAGTGTTCTTCACGTGGCACAATTTAACACAAACTGGAATATCACAACACAATAAACACAAATTATCTTTAAATGACATTAAATCTGCAATTATGAAACATTTATCCGTTTTACACGGAGCATTTACTTTCAGTAACATTAATTCATTATCTTAGCCTTGATTAACAAGTGTTGTGTCGTGAAAATCGTATTCTTTTTCCCATCAATTTGAAATGCTGAAGTAGTACACTTTCCCTTCCAAAATACACATGGATAGAGATGTTTTATAGCTTCACCATACAACGATTTTCTGGGTCTGGTCAAAACATTATCGTTACAAACGTGTCATGTCATAGAAATTACGCTACCCGTATGAATAAACTAGTGTAAACTGGGCAAATACACTTTACAAAGATGCCTATATTTATTTGGTGCAGTATTGCTCCTCAGAGAATAACTGGGTCAAATATTATCCGATCACAGCGTTCCAACATGGTATGTGTGTGGAGATCAAGCATTTAATTAAATTGGCATAATCACAACAATCATATCTTAATTACTTTTCGAAATATCGAGATTCTTCAGTGTCCCACTACGCTTTTAAAATAAAAGGATCAGGTCAACAGACTTCCTTTCCAAGCGGACAATAAATTGGTTTCGGCTGCCTGAGAAAGGTGGCCGCCGGTCTAGTGGCCTTCCTGCTACCCAATCTGGCTTCTCGCAAGGTCAAGTTTATTTACTGGTGCAGTTACACTGGAGGTAACCTGAGTGGTTTGTGTCCCTAGTAATTGAGTCATTCTAATTATTTAACACCTACATTTAGAGTATAATGGGCTCATCACGGCTCCTAATTAATATTCATGGCAGGGGATGGATCATGTAATAGCTTTGCCGTTCTGTGGCGACATTAGTAGCTCTGGCGCGCATCTCAAGTGAGTATCAAAGTTCTCTCACTGGTGCAGCTGCCTATAACAAGAGGAAATCGGCGTTTCCTATACAACGAACCATTAGTCATACCTCTAAGGGCAGATCAATTAATATATGGGCTCACACAGGGTCTCTAATAGTTATCCCTGCTGGCAACAATTCTGCAAACGGTGGATACAGAGCCTCTGTCCCACTTCGTTGCGAATAATAAAAGTATGCTCCAAGGCGATACTATCTCGTAGATATCGAAGATTAGCCGACTAGAATCGCCTAACGCGCAAGCTATATTTGTATGATCCCCGCAACTTATTGACGTAAATCTCTTGATTCTACGTTACTTGCTCGCTGTACGCGGCTCAAACAATACTTCTTATAGATGACTCAATTATTAAAGCACTCACGTCCTCTCTGCAATTACTCATAAGCCAAAGCTTTATGTAGCTCCCAAAACAAGTATGAATTTACTGGCTTACATTAACTACCTTAATGGTTCTCAAATACAACCCTGTAGAATTTACCATAATAAACATTCATTCAACAATTCAATGACACTAAAAAAGTCTCATTAACTCGATATTTTACGTTTCTTTCTTACTGTCTACAATAACACAGTACTCTTACGTTAGACATGACACACTTTGCACGTACTCTAGGCCTGACATGCCCATTATTTTATTCATTACTGTTACCGACCCCAGATTATTATTATTATTATTTAACGTTACCGTTACTTTCATCATTGTCTTACGCCGAAATGGCCGTACACAAATCATCCTCCAAGCCATATTTTACCAAAATACGAGGGATGTGAGCTCGTACATAAATGAATGATAATTCTTAGTCTTAGAGTGATGCTTCGTTGTATGGTAAGCTATTTAATCATATCAACATATTAAATTTGTACTCACTTTCATTTTTGCTGGGTTAGTCCAGCACGCCAGCCACGAGCCTACCATGATGCTTAGCTTAAGCCATCATGATATCTATCACACGACACATGGTATACACTTCACATATGGTAATCATATTTTCCATCACTGGCTTTTCTCACTTTGACACAATACATATTATTTTACCACATACATAAACACTTTTAAAAATCACTGTAATATAACTTTATATATTTTCCCGCACTATTTCACACATGGATCCTTGATTGGACTCCAACTATCGCCTGACCTCAGAGATGCGATGCAGCTAACTCCTGACAAACGCTGGTCTCCATGAAAGTCTTTCTTGCGTGTGTGTGCGTTCGATTCCCGTCACCTACAGTTTATATCACCTCTACTGCAATTCTGTTCAATCCTCTGTCACGACTATTTGTGACGCCTTCCAGGCTCCCGTAACTGTAGTGATCCTGACAATAATGTGTCATTTTTAACTATGACAACACCTCCTGGTATGTTCGTTGTCTATAAACATCCTAAATTATCCCTACGCTGTACTGAATTTATACTCGCGTATGTTATTGATTAAACGTCTGCTGTAGACTAAATCTTACACGATGCATAATTACTGTTGTGAAGCTGCATGATGCGCTTCCATTGTTCTCCATATACCTTTGAGCGTCGATACTGTATAAATTCGCGCACTTTCTTGCGTGATCTGGCAGCGTGTTAGTTCACGTGTTGAGTCAAGACGAACTGAAGACGAACTGACTTCCCTGCGAATCTTCCCCTATATAAGGCTTTCTTGTGAAACATAGTCCACTGGACATTCAGGACCGACTCCCTTCTTGAAATAATACATTTCCAGACAAAGTGAAGTATAATCCTCGTTTGTCTAAATGTGGAGGTCCCAAAATCACTGCAAGCGATCGCTTCGGCCAATTAATTACAATTAATTGCCTTCTTCCATGGCGTCATGACGCTATCCGGGTAATTCCCCCTCTGCTGATCTCCAAAACCTTCCTCCCGAGCGGAGCAGTCTGTGCAGAGGCTCCGCTAGCCTTAGTGAAAAGTGATGCTTTTGGTCTGTTTGTATCTGCATGTTAGAGCCACCTGGTCGCAACCTGTGCAACTACCGCCATAACATACACTCCGCCCATGGCGGAAAGTTATGTTTTATACCAAAGTTGGCAGTGATGTCGAATTCTACTTTTTTGTCTCTGCACGTTAGAGCGTTTCAAAGTCCCGTATGCGTTCATATACCATTATCCTGTTGCGATGAAACTTGAGTGAGATGTTGTGTACACTCCAGGGAAGGCTTCTAGCTTAGTAAATCAATATGACAATAGGTAGCGCACGACTAGATTCAACAAATGAGTGACAACGTGCGAAGCGTTTCAACAAAATCCCGTATAAGTTTATATACCATTCATCGATTGAGATGAAACTTTGATGAGTTGTTGTGTACACTTACATGAAGGTTTCTAACTTAGAAAATCCATTTCACAGGAGGTTGCGCACGAGTAGATTCAACAAATGAGCGACGACGTGCGAAGCGTTTCAACCAGATCCCGTATGCGTTCAAATACCATTCGTCCGATAGCAATGAAACTTGGGTGAGATGTTGTGTACACTCCAGTGGAGGCTTCTGGATTAGTAAATCCATTTTACAATAGGTAGCGCACGAGTACATTCAACAAATGAGTGACGGCACGCGAATCTTTTCATCAAAGTACCGTCTGCGTCCATATACCATTTATCCGATTGCGATGAAACTTTGATGATTTGTTGTGTACACTTCAGTAAAGGTTTCTGACTTAGTAAATTCATTTTACAGTAGGTATCGCGCACGAGTAGATTCAACAAATGTGCGATGGCGCGCGAATCGTTTCAACAAAGTCCTGTATGCGTTCATATAAAATTTATCCGATTGCGATGGAACTGTGGTGAATTGTTGTGTACACTCCAGGAAAAGGTTTATGGTGCGCGAATCGTTTCCACAATGTCCCGTATGCGGTCATATATCTTTCATCCGATTGCGATGAAACCTTGGTGAATCATTGAGTAGCCTACACTATTTTACAATAGGTAGCGCATGAGTCGATTCAACAAATGAGTGACAGCACGCGAATCTTTTAAAGAAAATCCCGTATGCGTTCATATTATGACATTCATCCGATTCCGATGAAACTTTGATGAGTTGTTGTGTACACGCCAGGGAAGGTGTTCAACTTGGTAAATCCATTTTGCAATATTGGTGGCGCACGAGTAGCTGATGTAACAAATGAGTGACGACGCGCGAAGCGTTCCAACAAAATCCCGTATTCGTTCATATACTATTCATCGATTGCGATGAAACTTTGATGAGTTGTTGTGTACACTTACGTGAAGCTTTCTAACTTAGTAAATCCATTTCACAGTTGGCAGAGCACGAGTGGATTCAACAAATGGGTGACAGCCAACGAATCATTTAAACAAAATCCCGTATGCGTTATATGCCATTTATCTGATTGCGATGAAACTTTGGAGAGATGGTGTGAACGCTCCCACGAAAGTTTCTAGATTAGTTAATTCATTTCACGATATTTAGAGACAGTTAACAGAAATTGAAAAAAAAAATATTGTGTATCCAAAATCACTTCAACAAACAAAGTTACAACAATTTCTTTGACTGGCAGGACAACGTCTGCCGGGTCAGCTAGTACTGTATATAAAAAAGAAAGTTTGTCTGTTTTTTTGTGAATTTCTACGGAAATTTGCGTTATTTACGCGTTTCAGACTGTTTTATGACGGATGTGCGCGAAAATATATTTTTGTCTGTCTGTCTGTATGTATGTCTGTCTGTCTGTTTGTTTGTCTGTCTGTGGACAAAGTTGTTCCCTTATAACTCGAGAACGACTGGGTGGATCAACGTAAAATTTGGTACAGATATCCTTCAGAGGCACGACACTAATCACTGATGTAACTCTTCTCTGTACCTCTCATAAAAGGGGGCCTACCCCCTTAAAATACTTGCTGAAATAGGCATAGACGGGCGAGCCCAAGCTCATTTTCAGCCCCTCAATGTGAAAAACGAAACTCGGGGGCGAAAACCACATTTTAAGGCCCTAAAACCAACAGTTTTGAGATATTTCCAGAAAACTAATTTCATTTAATACAATAACGGAAGAATGCAAGCCGGTTACCATGACAACGGAATCTCACAGGTCCTACTATTGCTGTAAGACGCAATACAATTCCATTTATTACATTACTGAGATAGTTTGCAAACGGCTATAAGGTTATAACGGAACCAAATTAAGCTGTAAAATTCATCAATGTCATATAATATGCTTAAGGGGGTCAAGGGGTACTCTAGATTTCTTCACGCGATTTACACGTGCGGGTGTAGTACGGAAGGTCTATTATATCCCTATCCCTGTATTTTTAGCCTACTTTTCACATTTTGCAAAAATGAGGAAAAAGTAGACTTATGAGATCGGGCAAATGTGTGTCTGTCTGTCTGTCTGTCCTTCTGTCTGGATGTGTGTGTGTGTGTGTGTGTGTGTGTCCCTATCAACTTCTAAACGGCTGGAGCAATCGAAACAAAATTTGGTAGGAGTAAAGGTCTATACCCGAATATCTCACGGCCATATTTGAAAATGATGTCAGTGCTACCAACTGCTAGAAAATCGCAATTGAAATTTGAGTTCCATGTTGGATATCTTGGAAGGTATGAATGGGAGCTATTTCAAAATTGGCACACGTATAGATAATAATATTGCAGTTTAATTTCCAGGAGGCCATACATGGCAGTGTTGCCAAAATGATTATAAGTCTGCTGATTGGTCCAATTTTAAATGCATATAACTTCTACACTATCAATTGGAATTCAACCAAATTTCCTATGTTGTATGTGTACATAACCAGATATGACTGAGCGTATTCTTAAGACCACCAGGGCTGCCAACTGTTAATAAATGCTCCTAATTTATTTTATCCAAATACCAATATATCAGAAAGTATGCAAGCCAATATCTCTAAACTTTGCACACGTATAGTACCTGGCATTCTAGATGAATTTGTAGTAACTAATATACGTCAGTGCTGCCAACATGATTCTAAGCCTGCTGATAGGTCCAATTTTAAAATACATGTAACTTCTTTACTAACTAATGGATTTCATTCAAAATTGGCACAACAATAGATCATATTATTTCAGATTATTTCTGACCAATACATGCATGCCATTGTTGCCAATATAATTTTACGCGCGCTCTTAGATCCAATGTTTAACTGCATGTAACGTCCATGCTATTCATTGGACTTCAACCAAATTTTGTATTCTGAACCTTAAGAGATGGAACTAAGAATATATTCAGTCATCAGGGCTGCCAACTGTAGTGCTCTATTAAGCTACATTATGCAAGATATACAGTATCTCGAACTAATTAGAAATGTCGATATTAGCAACTTAATTTCGTCATTATTCTAGATAGGATCATATACTGTAGAATAATCATTGGCATGAAAAGTAGGCTCTTAAGTTCGTCACGGAACTTCTTGTTATATTATTATTACAATTATTATTATTATTATACTACGGCCTACAACGACGAGACAATGCTTATTTTCAGCCCCTTGGTGTCAGAAACGAAACTCGGTGCCCCTAAATAGCAGTAAAGGGTCCCCGAAAAGTATAGTTTAAGGCTCTAAATCAAACAGTTTCTGAGATATTCCTAGGAAACTAATTTCATTTAATAAACTAATGAAGGAATGCAAGCCAGTAACCATGACAACAATATCTGAAAATGTGACATCCAACTTTCCATCTATTTCAGCAAGAAGTAAAGCCACTCCATTTATTAAATCTCTGTGAATGTATGCAAATGGCTATAAGGTTATTACGGAATCAACTAAAACTGTAAAATTCATCAATGCGCTTAAGGGGGTCAAGGGGTACCCTAGATTTTTTTCACACGACTTAAATGTGCGTTATGTCGTACAGAAGGTCTATTATATCTCCAAACAGAAACATTATTTTCAAAAATTCCTGAATTGAAAGACGATATTTTTTTTTGCTTTTAGGAATTTGGGCCATTGGAGTCTAAAAACCTGAATTTTCATGCACCACAAGCCTTTATAATTTATTAAAGGGGTCTTCCTCTGGATGGGAACTTGACACAACAGTGAAGGACAGTTTTTATTTGACGTGTATTGCGTTCCGTCTACGAGGTTTTCAATTTTTTTTCACGTCAGGAAGTACACGTTAGGTAAATTTAGTTTCAGAGCATATTTTAACTAATCATTTTTCTTTGTCGACAAACAGGTTCCAAGTCTCTAACCATTGCAACAGTAGCTCAATTGATTACGTCTGGTTATTAATACCGAAGACCGTTCGAAGAATGTGTACTTCTGCTAGTATATATATATCATTAGAAAATACGCACTATATGTGCTTAATGCTATAATGTATGCGTATTTACAAAACAAGAGATATAATGAAATCCAAGTAAGAAAATATAACCTTGGCAAGATGCGACCATCTCAATGTGGGGTGTAGTGAATAACATGTTCAGGTAGTACCGTAATGATAAGGAAAAATACACTACATTATATTTCAACAACGGGTTTCCCAGCGTCTACTACATCTGATGCTGCTACGTCTCGCAAACACAGTAGGCAATTCTTTCTACAACTAGTAATGTATTTTATGGTCGCCAACCCAAAAGTAGAACAGCTGTAGTCATGAAAAATTATTGCAACGGCTAGAAACAAATAATAACCGTGACCAACATGACAAACAAAAGCAATCTCGGAAGATCAATACTGCGGAAACTATTTCATATGTTGTGTATGATGCGAATACAATAACAGCGTTGAAATAGCTCCCTAGACACTTAAGTTGTCGTTTTTTCCCTTATATTGCAAATCATCGTTATGCAAGTAATTCTGCACGGTTGGGATTATGTTGGCATAACTGTAAGGCCACGGTGTTCTTTGCTAAAGGGGACCTTCTAACCAAGCGAAGATCTTTGACTCTCACTGCCACGTTCGCTCAGCGATGGCTTAGCTAAGCGAAGTACGAGACGGGATGGTGCAACACCCAGCTTTAAGCGGTTGTATTTAAGGATCGCTTAATCGTAAGCCACCCTTTGCTATGGAGGGTTTAAGTGGCCTCGTGCAGATAGTACAAGCCATGTAGATGAAAGTTAGAGAAAAAAAATGTCTGACCCCAGCAGGTCTCGAACCACGACCGCCGACCATGTGAGTTTTAACCAACAGTCTAACTTTGTTAAAGGTATTTGCTTCAGTTGATTATGTTAGAACCACACTTTTATAGCCCTAATTAGGTAGGGCATGCCTAGCTTTAAACTAATCTCTACTTTGCCTTAGATTTTGACTTGTGAAACATACAATGGCATGGGAATGCCACTTGCTCTCCATTATATGACAACGATGTAGGAGAGGCACCGACAAACTTCTACAGCCATAATAATTTGTTTTTTCTGGTTTCAGAAAGTGAAACCAGTTTTTGAAACATCCTATAGGAGCCCTCTTCAATATTGTTTTCTTTTTGGGAATTGCGGGAGCATTCAAAACACACCTCCTTAATTTGTTAATTACTTAGCGTATCGGTTGGCAGGAGTCAGGTCTGCGCTGTCGTTTATTCCTCATGATTTATGTTCGTTAGGTGAGCTCAGAAGCCACACAATTATTCCTAATGTATTGGATAGGAAGCTTGCACTTGGCTTTTGAAGCCGTGTCTGTTAAACTAACGACACACAGTGTAGAGGTTTTGCGCCATTATATTGTTACGGCTGTGAGTTTGTGTCATCGCTCGCCGCTTGAGTCACAACTGCCCCAGGGGCTGGGCTGTGGCTTGCCTCCTGTATTGCGCGCGCCTTATGCAACAGGGCTACTACAGACAAAGGGATAGTCCAGAAGATTCGTGACTGGACCAGCGGTGGAAACCTCGAGAAGCCGTGGACTCTGGATGGATCTAGAACCATTTATTGAGTCACCGGCCTGCTATATAAGAGTGACCCGTGAAGCAGTTGTCGTTGTGTTTTACGAGCTAGTGCGAGCGATTATCTTGTGCGACAGAAGTGTGGTGACTTGCGAAACCCCTAGTGTAGCGGCGAAGTGAGGAACATACAGGGGACTGCCGTGTTCTGAGTAAGTGTGCTTTCACTGAGTGTCAGATATTGTGGTGTCGAAATCCTGTGACATTGTTTTCTCCCAGCTTGTGAACAGCGTACTTCAAGTGCTCGTAAGTAACTGTATTTGTTTTACCTGAGGAAGAGGGGCAGGTAGCTTCTGCCAAGGCCACCGGACTCATTAGGACGGATTAACTTCTGTGGTCTGTTGCAAGTGAAAGGGGCCAAGAGCGCATAAGGAAGAGATTTGAGGAAACTGGAGAAGGCTCCTAATTGCTTGTGTGTGCTGATTAGTGTAATTTTCTGGCCACAATAAAGTTAATTATTTCTTTAAGCAGTAAATGGTGTTGTGCTTCCTTCCCACCGTAATCCAGTTAACAAAAGTGCCACTAGGGGGTGGCACGTAACAACTGGTGTCAGAAGCCGGATTACGAACTCAAGCACAACACCTGACGGTCCTGGTTTCAAAACCCGAGCAGGTCATTTTCTCTAATTTCCCTGTGAGTGCATGCCCTTTACAAGACAAACAACTAAAATGGAGGAGAAATTGGCAGCATTGCTAGAAAAGTTAACCGGCATGGAAGACGGCCAGAAGAGGATGGAAGACGGCCAGAAGAAGATGGAAGACGGCCAGAAGAAATTAGCCAAGGACCTGAAGGATGACCTGAAGAAGATGGAAGAGGGCCAGAAGAAGATGGAGGACGGCCAGAAGAAGTTAGCAGAGGACCTAACTGCCAAACTAGAAGACGGCCAGAAGAAGATGGAAGACGGTCAAAATAAGCTAGCGGAGGACCTGAAGAGGATAGAGGACGGCCAGAAGAAGATGGAAGACGGTCAGAATAAGTTGACACAGGACCTGAAGAAATTAGAACTGGGTCTGCGTGAGGAAGTCACGGCAGTGGAAAAGAAGTTTGACGCCTTACAAGTGGAAGTTGCCGAGCTGCGCCAACGCCCGCTGGTGGGGGTGGAGGAGAAATTCAACGCCTTACAAAAGGAAGTTGCCGAGCTGCGCCAACGCCCACTGACGGGGGTGAAAGAGGAATTCAACGCTCTACGAGAGGAAGTTGCCGAGCTGCGCCAACGCCCGCCCACCGTGACAACGGGAATATCAGGAACGGGACATAGCAGAGTGACGCCCCCAACCTTCGACGGAAAGGTCCCGTGGAGCACCTACTTACGTCAGTTCGAGGCAGCCTGTTCCATAAATAACTGGAACAACACAGAAAAGGCTACAGCTCTCATTGTAGCGCTGAGAGGCGACGCCCTTAACGTCCTTCAGGCCATCCCGACTGGATCCCAGGACTACGCTTCACTGATCGCCCATATGGAGTCCCGATATGGAGATAGCCATCTTCAGCAGGCCTACCAGATGCAGCTCCGGACCCGGGTACAGAAGAACGCGGAAACCCTGCAGGAGTTCGAGATGGACATCGCACGCCTCGTAAGGCTCGCCTACCCAACAGCGCCGGCCGACTTTCTGGAGCAGATAGCGACGCAGACTTTCACCGACGGGCTACGGGACTCGGACACTCAACAGGCGCTGCGACTCGCGCGCAACAAGACCCTGGCAGATGCGCTGAGCCACGCACTTGAATTCGAGACGGCAAAACATGCATCCAGAATGCACGCGCGGGTGCGTCAAGTGGACGTCGACGAACCAGCAAAAACCAACGAGACCAAGCCCTTGGCCGACGAATTGATGGAGGCGCTAAGCCGTTTCTTCGATAGTCGCGGCACCACCAGCAACGACACAGCCGGAAGACAAACGGAGAGGCGGCCCGGAAGAGGACTACCGACCTGCTGGACCTGCGGTAAGAAAGGCCACCTGAGCAAGGACTGCGGTGATCGCCGCCGCCGAGAGTATCCGACGGGAAATCAGTCGTCTGAAAACCGCGCGGCCCAGGGAAACGAGTATTAGCCAGCCTTGGGGGGCAAAGGTTGGCTTGTGACAGTCGTCAAGCCCCGGCAGTCCAAGTGCGTGTGACGAAGTTACGGAGGGACAATAGCAGCCTGATGGTCGACGGAGTCATCAACGGAGTGAGCTGGCCCATGCTGATCGACACGGGAGCATCGAGGACCATCGTCAATCCCACTGTGATCCCGAAGTGGAGAGTGCAATCCACACAAAGGAACCTCCAGCTAATAACCGCGACCGGAGAGACCGCACCGGTACATGGCGAAGCACCACTGGAGTTCGTCATTGGTCGACGGGTGATAAAGCATCCAGTGCTTGTGGCTGACGTATCGAACGAAGTGATCATCGGACTGGACTTCCTGGACCAGAACAACATCATCTTGGACCTGAGTACCAACACTCTGCACTTCGGAGGTGAGGAACTTGCTTTGCAACCAGCACACGAGGCCGTCACCGCACGACGAGTAAGGCTGAGAGAGGACGTCATCGTTCCTGCCAGGACGGAGGTCAGCGCCGCCGTAATTGTCGACGGAACTGCTGAGGGAGTGGCGGCTGTCATCGAGCCAAAATATGAGGACATCCAGACAAAAGGATTGCTAGTAGCCAAGACCCTCATCAACACGACGTCTCGACCGTACGTCCGCCTGCCCAACCTGAACGACTACGACATTACGGTTCACCGGGACACCAACCTAGGAGTCTGCGAGCCCGTTACCTGGATTGCCCGCATCACCGACACGACGGACGAACACCTGCAGACGGACAACCGAAGAAGACGCACACTGCCAGAAGAACTACAGAAGCTGTACCAAGGATCCCAGGACCATTTAGACGAGGAACAATCACGCCAACTTCAGGACCTGTTACGCGAATTCCAGGACGTCTTCTCTGTGGGGAGCAAAGACTTCGGCAGGACAAGCTTGGTCCAGCACAGAATCGACGTTGGGGACAGCGCACCGATTAGGGCCCCATTCCGACGAGTCCCGCTCGCCAAGCAAGCCGAAGTCGACCGGATGGTAGAAGAGATGAAGGAGCAAGGGGTGATCGAGCCATCCCATAGTCCTTGGAGTTCTCCGGTCGTGCTAGTGAAGAAGAAGGACGGTTCCACCAGGTTCTGCGTGGACTACAGGCGGGTGAACGACGTCACGAAAAAGGACAGCTACCCTCTACCCCGGATCGACGACACGCTGGACACCATATCAGGATCAAGATGGTTCTCCACCTTGGATTTGAAGAGTGGCTACTGGCAGGTGGAGGTCCACCCCAAGGACCGCGAGAAAACGGCGTTCTCTGTGGGCAGCGGGCTCTGGCAGTTCACCGTCATGCCATTCGGTCTGTGCAACGCCCCTGCAACCTTCGAAAGGCTAATGGAGTCCATTCTGAGGGGACTACACTGGAAGACCTGCCTGGTATACCTAGACGACGTCATCGTTCTGGGGAGGAGCTTCGAGGAGCACTACAGCAACCTGAAGGAGATCTTGTTGAAGCTACGGGCTGCCCAGCTGAAGTTGAGCCCCAAGAAGTGTCAGCTCTTCCAGAAGCGGGTCCAGTACCTTGGGCATATCGTCTCCGAGGAAGGGGTGCGCACCGACCCAGAGAAGACCGCAGCTGTGAGGGAGTGGCCAGTTCCGAAGGACAAGTCGCAACTACGAAGCTTCCTGGGACTCTGCACTTATTATCGTCGCTTCGTGAGAGGATTCGCCGACATCGCCAAACCTTTACATCGACTGACTGAGAAGGACCAACTCTTCACGTGGACAGCAGAATGCCACAGTGCCTTCGAACAACTCAAGCAGGCTCTGTGCACCGCGCCTATTCTGGCCTACCCCAGACCTGGAACAAGGTTCATCGTCGATACCGATGCCAGCGACTTTGGCATAGGGGGGATCCTGTCGCAAGTAGTGGACGGCGAGGAGAGAGTAGTGGCCTACTTCAGCAAGGCCTTGTCAAAGCCAGAAAGGAACTACTGCGTCACCAGGAAGGAGCTGCTCGCCATCGTGAAGACCATTGAACACTTCCACAAGTACCTGTACGGGCAGGAATTTCTCATCAGGACCGACCATGCATCCCTGCGGTGGCTCCTGAACTTCAAGCAGCCCGAGGGTCAACTCGCGCGGTGGTTAGAGAGACTTCAACAGTACAACTTTGAGATTCAGCACAGGAAAGGCCAACTGCATTCTAACGCCGACGCCCTGTCACGAAGACCGTGCCCCGAAGACTGCACCTTCTGTGCCCGAAGGGAGGAGAACACCGGGATACTGTGCCGACGGACTACTGTGGAACTTCAAGGGAACTGGAGCCGCGAATCTTTCACGCGGGCACAAGCAGAGGATGATGACCTGGGACTGATAGCCGAATGGAAGAGGGCCTGTGTCCCCAGACCCGGGTGGAACATTGTGAGTGACTGCAGCCCAACGTTTAAGTCCTACTGGGCACAGTGGGACTCGCTGATTGTAACGGATGGCCTCATCTGCCGTACCTGGGAGAGCACCGACGGGAAGACATCTCGGGAACAAGTCGTCGTTCCAAAGGCTATGACGGAGGAAGTTCTGAAGGAAGTTCATGGAGGATCATCTGGTGGACACCTAGGGATAAAGAAGACCCTGGAGAAGCTGAGAGAGCGGTTCTACTGGATCGGATGCCGAACAGACGTGGAGAACCACTGCGCGAGGTGCCACGATTGCGCAGCCAGCAAGGGCCCAGGACGAAGACGACGGGGTCCACTGAAGACCTACAACGTGGGCGGCCCCATGGAGAGAGTGGCCATCGATGTTGCTGGGCCATTCCCGTTAAGCGAGGCAGGGAACCGCTACATATTAGTCGTCAGCGACTACTTCACCAAATGGCCGGAGGCGTATGCGCTCCCTAACCAAGAAGCCGCGACGATTGCAGAGACCCTGGTGAAGGAATTCGTCAGCCGGTACGGAGTACCCCTGGAGCTGCACTCCGACCAAGGGAGGAACTTCGAGTCGCAGGTGTTCCAGAACCTATGCCAGCTGCTGGGAATCCGGAAGACAAGGACAACGCCACTACACCCTCAGTCCGACGGGATGGTAGAGCGATTCAATCGCACCATCGAGAACCATCTTCGAATAGTCGTCAGCGAGCACCAGAGGGATTGGGACAAACATCTTCCACTATTTCTCCTGGCCTACCGCGCCGCCGTGCATGAAGCCACCGGGTGCACACCAGCCCGGGCCATGTTTGGGAGGGAGCTCCGTCTACCTGTCGATCTTGCCTTTGGCCGACCTGGGAATGATCCGATCCCGGTAAGCCAGTATTGTCAAGAACTGGTCGACCAACTGGAGGACGTGCACGCGTTCGCGAGGAGGAAACTGCGGATCGAGACCGACAGAATGAAGACCCGATACGACCAGCAGGCGGATGCCGGCGGATTCCACGAGGACGACCTGGTCTGGCTCTTCAACCCATTACGGAAGAAAGGCCTGTCACCCAAACTGCAGAAGTCCTGGGAGGGCCCGTACCGAGTCGTGAAACGGATCAACGATGTCGTCTACAGGATCCAGTGGAGCCCGAGGGCGAAGATGAAGATCGTGCATCGAGATCGCCTGGCAGCCTACGGAGGGACACAGACGGACCAATGATTGATCGGGACGATCAGCCTTTTTAGGAAGGGGGTGGTGTTACGGCTGTGAGTTTGTGTCATCGCTCGCCGCTTGAGTCACAACTGCCCCAGGGGCTGGGCTGTGGCTTGCCTCCTGTATTGTGCGCGCCTTATGCAACAGGGCTACTACAGACAAAGGGATAGTCCAGAAGATTCGTGACTGGACCAGCGGTGGAAACCTCGAGAAGCCGTGGACTCTGGATGGATCTAGAACCATTTATTGAGTCACTGGCCTGCTATATAAGAGTGACCCGTGAAGCAGTTGTCGTTGTGTTTTACGAGCTAGTGCGAGCGATTATCTTGTGCGACAGAAGTGTGGTGACTTGCGAAACCCCTAGTGTAGCGGCGAAGTGAGGAACATACAGTGGACTGCCGTGTTCTGAGTAAGTGTGCTTTCACTGAGTGTCAGATATTGTGGTGTCGAAATCCTGTGACATTGTTTTCTCCCAGCTTGTGAACAGCGTACTTCAAGTGCTCGTAAGTAACTGTATTTGTTTTACCTGAGGAAGAGGGGCAGGTAGCTTCTGCCAAGGCCACCGGACTCATTAGGACGGATTAACTTCTGTGGTCTGTTGCAAGTGAAAGGGGCCAAGAGCGCATAAGGAAGAGATTTGAGGAAACTGGAGAAGGCTCCTAATTGCTTGTGTGTGCTGATTAGTGTAATTTTCTGGCCACAATAAAGTTAATTATTTCTTTAAGCAGTAAATGGTGTTGTGCTTCCTTCCCACCGTAATCCAGTTAACAAAAGTGCCACTAGGGGGTGGCACGTAACAATATTTTGGGCATATTTGTATACAAGATTGCAATAGTAATGTAGAGGAGGCTGTAGAACTGGAAGAAACTCGGATGTGGAGCACGAGGTGTACCGATTCTTCGATTTAAACGTTCCAAAGCACGTGATGTCCTTCTTTTAAGGTTGATTGGTTTTATAATTTTAAATGATCTTGTCGACTTCGTCGTTACGCTGAGGTCTGGCGTTACGTTACGGCAACGGGACGAAATGTACCGAGAATGCACTGAGGTGTGTGACGTCATAGTACCGCTTCAGCTCCCTCCTATCCCCGCGCGCTCCGGTGAGCGTGACGTCATCCAGCCAGCTACCTCCGTTGACCTTGGTTCGCACTTGCTAATGGACTTTGAGTTCACGCAGTTCGCTGCATGATCATGAGGCTTTCACTCAGCATTTTTCAGCATTTGTAGCATTTAAAATGATATAAAGTCTAGTCTTTCAGACTGACTATCACTCTTTCCACTTTGTGTTTTAATGAGCTCATTATGGGACCAAGCTCATAGTGTACAGTGAATGGACAAGTTATGCGAACATTCATTGAGAGTCACAGATAGGACTTCCATGTTTTGGAAAGCTCAAACTTATAATTCATTCTAATTTGTAGCAGCAATAACCGCGCTCGCTACTGTGTAATTTATACGTGTGTTTGGCTGATGGACACAAGGTCACGCCAGGTGGTGAGAAAGCACCGTTACCCAGAGTGCTCAGCGACTTTTACTTGTGAGACGATTATGAATCAGACACACGACTGAATGTTCCAAAGAATGCTCATTGTAATGTTAGGTTATTGATACAATTGGAGAACACAGCTGATCACTGCGATTATTGTTTTTTATGGCATACGTCATAGCTTAGGAATGTCGTTTATGTTCACGACACATTTGTAATAGTTTTCATGAGTTTATGAAGCAAAGCAGTAGGTTTTCCCAGAGTTTAAGATCGGACCAGACGATATGTAAATTTAGCAACCATGTTGTTGTCGTGTTTTTGAGAGACGTATGACGGGATTGACTGAGTTCATCCGCATTATTGAGGTTTTCCAGTGAAGATGATGATGATCGTTTTCTTTGGATCACACTAGCCGAGGGTTTAGAGAGCCTGAGCACCGCTGTTGTACTTTTTATTAGCCAGACCGACAGTAGTGACTATGCTCGCTAAAGCGCAGCGTTAGGTCATGGGGCCAAGCTCTCTGCTGACTCGGTAGACGCGTGGGTTCGAGCCCACCGTCGGCCGTCCTTGAAATGGTTTTCCGTGGTTTCCCCATTTTCAACACCAGGCAAATGCTGGGACAGTACCTTCTGACAGGCCACGGCCGCTTCCTTCCACATCCTTGCCCAGTTTCATTCTCCATCATTCATTTCATCTCTCATTAACTCCTCTCATGAGGTTGGCGTCAGGAAGGGCTCCGGCCGTAAAAACCATCGCCACAAAGACTCCCATCGCATCTCATCCCCGACCCCGTTGGAACACGGGATTAATAAGGGGTAGACATACAATTGTACTACCCGTGAGGGGGTGACAGCACTTATGAAGTGTATGTTGTTGTTCTGTAACATGTGTCTTAAATGGTCATTAGGTATTTAAACTACATGGTGAGGGAATAAACATGAACTAAACTTATAAAATAAATCATGAAACCTTAATTAATCTAAATCGATGACTTAAAATAATAATTATTAGTGATGTAATTATTCTAAAATTGGCTTTGCCATTTTTGTCTTTGACCGACACAGTGGAACGACCTTTTTTTTGAACAGACCATTTATGATAACGAGCTGATACTATATTTTGAGACGACGTAAGATCGCTAGAGCCACATTAGTTAGTAACTCGTGGACCTCTGCCATCAATGCAATGTCAGACGCAGTTTTCACCGTGCTTTTGCTACCGTAACCACATGTACTTGGATGACTGTCGGATACAAAGAGTATCCCGATTGGCGTAGCTAGGATTGCTTAAAATATAAGAGTGTATTATTCATTCTTGTTGCTTTATTTTATTGTACCCTTGTGTGTATTTGATAGTTAATGTTTCTTTATTAAGTTTAGCAAATGGTTGCTATACTAAGTTTATTTCTTTGCTACAGATGCGTCTCATCCGTAATTAACGAAAGATCAGGACTTAGCTACTTGTTTAACGTAATGATAAATGTCAAATGTTACACCAGCACTAAATAAACCTAGCCTTGTGAACAAGTTGAATGTTTTGTTCGCAGTAAATTCGATTATGTCACTATTAGTATTTTTAAGTGGACCTTTGTAATTGCTTAGGTATTTCTTTACGTGCCACATTCGTAGCTTTGATTTTGAACTTCATTCGGATTTTGTAATTGGGATTTTCGAGAGGGTTTAACTTGACTACCAGTTTAGGGAAGGATTATTTTTCTATTTTTATTAGATTTGCGGACTAGCCGGATTTGAACCCTCCGAAGAAGGAGGGTGTGATTTGTGTGATTATTGAACAAATTTCTAATGAATTTTACCTCAATCTGGACATATCATTGCTATCTCTAGTTCTCTTTGGGGAGTGTTTCCTCGGGCTTGTCTATGACCTACCCCTCATTACACCTGGTACTTCCCCGTGTATTAGTCTCGTGCTTGAGCTGGTCTGAGGACACGCCCGATCCTCTCAGTGTGTGTGACAGGAGGATGAGGGCGTCTGGAATGTCACCTGCGGCTGCTGGCGTCCGGACCGCCTCGTATGACGAGCACATTGTATTGTATTTCTTGAAATTCCGATCGATTTCTGTCAGTCTGTTTTTATCATACTGTATTTGCGTTTTTCGGATCCGATGATTTTGGATGCTTCCTTCTGGGTTTTGATGAATTCATGCTAGTTTTGCTCTATTTTATTCGAACTCGACTTTTGCCAAGCTTGAATTCGAAGGTCTATGGCCCTGTCGCAGGTCTCGTTCTACCATCTGCGATGGAGTTTCAATATATTGTTATTATTATTATTATTATTATCTATATTTCTCATGGATATGGTGAGTCTCAACATACAAGTACTGAAATAACAATAATCGGACTATGTGATTGTGAGGTTAGAAGCAATTTTTCAGTGTTGCCTAAGTAAACAAAAGTTTGGTGCTTTTCAGTCGGTCAACACGAATGTTCCCAAATAGAGCTGGGTTATGCCCTAATCCTGAAATAAATTTATTAATCTCATTTAATTTACTTCAGGATTAGGGCATAACCCAGCTCTATTTGGGTACATTCGTGTTGACCGACTGAAAAGCACCAAACTTTTGTTTTAGGACCATGTGACATGTATCATCACTGCCTCCTGCATTCTGGTGATCAGGTGTTTAATTTATAGTTCCTCCAGACCCGTTACCAGAGCCTTTGGAACTACTTCCGTTGCTGACATCACCAGTGGTAAAATTTTCATTCACTTGCCAAATCTTCCTGTTTTCTTCTGCCAATGGTGCATATGTGTTGATTTTGTGCCTGAGTGGTCTTTAGGTTTTGACTTAGTGGTACCGCGATGATTTTAGGATAAACCGTTTGATTTGTTTTGTTATAATTATTAGTATTCCCCTGGAACTTGGAACTGCTAGGATTTGGATTAGAGACCACGGGGCCCTAGTTGAACCTCCAATTACTTCTATTGACTTCAGTCGAACTCCTGGGGAGCGTGATGGCGCAGTAGCTTAGTTGCTCGTCTTTTACCCGGACGGCCGGGGTTCGAATCCCGGTGACAGCGGGGTGGAGTTTCCACCTGAAAAATCACGTGATCAGGAAGGGCATCTGGCCTTAAATCCCCGGCTCCAAAACCAAAATAAGCCGGGTTGGCTCCGACGACCCCAATTAATTGGGAAAAGCCGAAGAAAGTACCAGTCGAACTCCTCATTTTCGTCCTTCCTGTCAACCTCTATTGATCAACTATTGTTCTCTTCCGATTCCCATTGTATTAGGGTATCCGGGGCCTAGGGTGACATTCATCGACCCTGAACTTCCATGGCTCTACCTCCTTCGAAGGCCCTCAATCTTAGACGATTGAGTGGATTTGCTTTGTCTCATTTTTCATTAACTTTAGAGGCAATTTCAAACTTCATTTCTGGACGTTCCTAATATTTGTCACTAATATCTTTTCAATTCCCTAGAACTTAGACGACCCTCCTCTCACGTGGTTGCCATGGAAACTGGCAGCTATCGTATGCAGTTCCTCGCTGCTGGCACAGGTGAGTACAAGTATTATTCTTAGCCTACATTTGACATTTTGCAAAAATAATGAAAAAGTAGTCTTATGAGATCACCCGGGAAGATGTGTGTGTGTGCCTGTCTATCCGTCTGTCCTTCTTTCTGTGTGTGTGTCCCTCCTATCAATTCCTAAACGGCTGGAGCTATCGAAACTAAATTTGGTATGAGTAAAGGTTATGCATGGGAACTGTTCCAAATTGGCATACACATAGATAAAAATAACTTTTCAGATTAATTTTCAGGAGTTCATATACGACAGTGTTGGCAACATGATTCTATGTCTGCGGATAGGTTCAATTTTTAAATGCATGTAACAACTACATTATTAATTGGATTTCGACCAAATTTCTTATTGCTATGCGTATTTTAGAGCCACCAGCGCTGCCAACTGTTGGCAAATGCTCTTTCCATTGTTCTATCCTAATCTCAATTTATCAGAAATTATACAAGCCAACAGTTCTAAATTTTGCACAAGTATATTACCTAATATTTTAGATTTATTGTGTGTAACCGATATACGTCAATGCTGCCAACATGATTTTAAGACTGCTGATAGATCCGATTTTTAAATGCATGTAACTTTTATATTATTAATTGTATTTCAACCAAATGTCGTATGTGTTTGGCGTACCATAACAGATATGACTGTACGTTTTCTTTAGAACCACGAATACTGCCTACTGTTGATAAATGTGCTTTCTAACCTTTTTATCGTAATCTCAATATATTAGAAAGTATGCAGATCAACAGTACTAAACTGTGCACACGCATAGTACCTGAGATTTTAAATTTATTTTGAGTAACCAACGTGATTCTACGCGTGCTGATAGTTTCAATGTTTGACCACATCCATACTAACAAATAGATTTCATCCAAAATTGGCACATGTATAGACCATAATATTCAGATACATTCTGAGCAAGACATACATGGCATTGTTGCCAACATGGTCTTCTTAAGGGTGCTGATATATTCAATGTCTAACTGCATGTAATGTCCTTATTATCAATTGGACTTAAACTAAATTTTGTATGTGCGTTCTGTACCTTACGAGATGGACCTAAGAATATATTCAGTCACCAGGGCTGCCAACTGTCGATAATTACTCTCAATAATAATTGTGAACCCTAGGCTCAATAGATTAGAAAGTATGCCGGCGCAGCGGTCAAACTGTTGGCCTCCCTCCAAGGTGGACGGGGTTCAACTCCCGGTCAATGCATGTGCGATTTTCGAAGTGAAATGCCTTGTTATGTGGTTCGGATTTCAGTAAAAAGGAGGTCCCGTGGCTCATATCCACAAGATTCACGGTCACGTACAACTATAATCTCCCTGTCTTCCTTCCTTCTTTCTAAATTTTGCAAACTTATGTAACATAATAATCCAGATTAATTTTGAGTAACTCAGACATAGCAATGTTTCCAATATGATCTCCGCATGATGATAGGTTTAATGTTTTAATGAAATTTTCATACTAACGGATGGATTTCATTCTTATTCTGTTTTATACATGCAATGTATGCTTTAAAACAAATAATTTTGCGTAATATAAGAGTCAGCAGGGCTACCAAATGTGTATAGTAATAATATCAAGTCTTTTGAACTCTTGATTCAATACATCGTAAGATGTGAACGGAACACACTTTAAATTTAGCAAACTGTAAGTCCAAGATGCCTTCAACATACTGTATATAGAGTAAATCGTCAAACTTAGTGCTAGCAATATAATTCTAAGCTAGAGTATAGGATCAACGTTCAACAGCATTTAACTTCCTTAGTACCAAATTAATTTCAACCTAATTTATTGTTGGTTGGTTGGTTCCTCAGTTTAGGGGCTGCGACAACGCGGTCATGTAGCCCCGTGTACTTTGGGTGTGTGTAGAATCTGTCTGATAACCGGTGTTAATTTTGATGGCTGTATTAGTGTGTGCGTCTGTTTTTTTAATTCAAGTAAGGACTGCAACTTTGAATTTTCCAAATAGCTCCTACATTTGCCGCCAAACGCCACCGTCAACGACTACTAGGCCTAGTTCAGAACTTAGCTACTAGACGCCACCGCAGACGGCTCTTGGCAACGAACGTAGAAACCTAAGAGCGTTGTTTACATTCCTAACCCATACAATTTAGCTTCACACAGGTGTAATTAGTGGAAGGTTTTTTAACATGCCATAAATCTATGACATGGGATCGCCGGTTTTACTTCCCCTCCGAAGGAAGGCATACTGAGGGATTTTTAACGCTCTTAAAAATCCGACGGCTTCGGCCGGGTTTGAAACCGCTATCTTGGGCATAGAAGCTCAGCATGCCTAATTTATGGTGTAATGTACAGTATGCATCAAGTTATATATTACTTGGCATCATTTCGGAATCATCACGGCTACCAACCGTTGATAAATGCTCTCCATAAATTTGAACCCTAGTCTCAAAATTTGGCGCAGGTGTATAGACGATAATTTTGCAAGTTCATTTTGAAAGTGCATACGTGACAGTGGTACCAACATAATTCTATGCGTGTTTAACTGCATATACTGTAACTTCCATGACATTAATGGATAACTAAGAAATTTTATACATTGTGTGTATGCCGTATGTTCGTATATTCAGTGACAGCAGACCTACCAACTACCTAACAACTCTCTCTCTCTCTCTGAGAATTTGACTCGAGACTCTCAGTATCTATTTTGCCAATAGGTTTTCATCCTCTCAGTTGTTAACTTCTTATCTGCAACAGAGAAGTAGGGGTAAGGAGAATTCTAACCAGTGTCATGGCCGCCGCGTGAGTCCAAGCCAATATTTCGTGAACCCAAGGTCGAATGTTGACTAATGAGGTGTCGTTGGACTCTGGCTGACGTCCTCTTTCCTATGGACCACGTATTATATTTTTCAAAAAAAAAATTAAAAATTTTGTTTTTGAAAGTAGGCGATAGTTTGAAAACCAAGCATGATAGAATGTTCTGCCATAGTTCAAACCAATGATCTCTATGACCTTTATTTTTTATAATAAAACATTGTTATATTTTGTAATTTTTTGAAAACCGTCAAATTTTGAATCTTTACTATTTTGGAAACTAACACGTTGATAAAAAAAATTGATTGACATAAATGAAAGGTCCCTACCCCCTCTACCCTGAAAATAAATGTCAAGTCTCTAGGACAAAAAACTAGGCATTTAAAAAAAATTAAAATAAAAGCGTGTTTGTTGACAGAGAGCCGGTAGCGCTTGACGTGTGTTACAACGAGGCTATGATTGGCCATGGTGGATGTGAGAAGTGGCTATTTCGACGGGGGCGATGTATGGCAAAACGAGGGGTTGCCTTTTGATATTTTTTTCCTATGACGAATGAATGAAGGCGAATATTTTGAAATGTGACAAGCATGCTAAGGTTTTTTACCCCTGAAGGGGATCTTTAACGTTTTAGTTAACGGTGATGAGCGAGATCGCTCTTTGACACAACAGACGGTTGTAGGTTATGACCAAGTGATTCTTAGACGTTGGCGATCTCGGTGACGTGCCCGGAAGTAATGAATGGCTATTTTGGTGGGATGGCGGGGGCATCTTATGACGGTTGGTTTTGTGACATTTCCTATGACGGATAGAGGCAAATATTTAAAAATGTGTTAAGTGTGCTAGGAATTTTTTAACCCCTGAAGGGGATCTTTAACACGCTAGTAAACGGTGATAAGCGGGACTGCTCTCTGGCACAGTAAATGGTTTTAGAATATGGAAACCTATAACATTTGCTCGACCAAGTCATGTGCATGTACGCAAAGAGCCAAAACGGTAAGTTCATTGGCCTGAAATGTTATAAACTAAATATTGAACTGGGTAAAGTCATGTGTTTTAGGATGAAAGTATGTGGTTGACATGATCATGTATTGAGGATGGCCGCTTGCTAGTAATTATTATTACAGTAAAATGTTTAATAATAATAATAATGATAATAATAATAATAAGACACACATACATGTTTTGAATGCTAACACGCACACAGTCCAGCTCACTGGTGACTGAATATTGTACCTAGCCAGAGGACTCGTGAGAGCTGTTGCTGGTGCTGACGAGGCAGGAATGTCTACGTCAGCAGGAAGTGTGATATCAGTTCACTTGCCTCGTGGTGGCTAACAGGTGTGCTGTTTAAGCAGAGACCGCCATTTTGGTTCTGAGACAGTGGGACTGCTGACGTATAAGAGGTAGCCATTTTGGTTCCTTATTAAAAACATGAAACTAGTATAAGGTACACGAATCTTATTCAGATTGAGGAATGTGAAGAGGCGTGGGAACATGTGCGAGAGAGAGACAGAGAACCATTCAAGGTCAAAACGCTGGGAAAATACAACTTTTTCTGTTGCTAGACTTACTGATAACGATTGCGTTAGTCATGCACTTGCCATTTTAGCACACGGACGTATACAGTAGAGCTGTGGAAGAAAAAATCCTTTTATATTTTGGTAAGTACCTATGAATGATTATTTTAATAATGTCATGCTAATGAAACTTAAATTTGTAGTTATTGATTAGGTAATTATTGATTTTTTAATTTATTTGTTTGCAGATAACCGGTATACCTTACATGTCTGAGATACAAGAAACCAGTTTACTTATGAGCCCACTAGAAGGAAACAACAACAAGCCACTGCAAGTGAAGGTGGGATTATTTTTTTAAACTAACTTGTTTCATTTTTTTGTTTCATATTTTATTTTATGAAATGCATGTACTAACCTCAATTTAGGTATATATAACGGTTTATTTTATTTATTTTTAGAAACTTGGAAAGAAAAGCCTTACCGCCGTAGCAGTCGCTGAAAACCCGAGACGCAGTAAAGTGCAACCATTGTTTCCAGGCAGTGAACTATTTAAAACTCAGGTAAGCTTAACATAAAAAGCTATTCCATTTTACCACTACTGAAAACTCGTAGTCAAAAAATTCATTACCTGTACATGACTAGGACGATGATTGCTTTCTTGATTAATGACTATGTATTGGCAACCGGTAAAAGACCATATTGGATTTTATAAAAAACAAAAATTTTAATTTAACTGACATGTCGTTCCCTATAATATTAATAATAATATAATATTAATAATAATATTAATATCGTATGGCCTCGGGTGCCGGGTGCAAGCTTTGTTATTTGACACACAGAGGGTAGCTTGCATGTCGAATTTAGTTGTTCCTTGACTATGAAAGTCAAGGAGGTTAGATGTTAGATATCTAATCTCTTTAAACTCTATAGCGCTTTCTAGTAGAAAAATGAGGAACTTTGTACCCTATGAACTCTACGAATATACACAGGTTTGAACATGATAATCTGAACAAAATTACATGACATTATTATTTTTTGTTTATGTATTGGTTAAAGGGGAATGTAAATGACTGCAGCTTTATAAAAAGAAAATAAGTACATGGGTTACTGTTAGTGCCAACATACAGTTTATTATAATTTTTATGGTGTTTTGATATATTAATGCCAATTAACGTTAAAATTTTATTTACAATTATTGATTGATTGATTGATTGAGTGATTGGTTATTTTGTTTGCTTTTAGGAGTCGTCATGAGCCATTAACGTAATGAACAGGCAGTGAAAAAGCATGCATTGTGCTTTCAAGTACTCTGTGCAACGTTAATAACTTACAATAAGAAAAGTTTTATTATAACACATGGCGTTAGTACCAAATACAACAAGTGAGCAAGTTGGTTTATCACGTGGGTTAAATTTAAAATCAGAACATGACCGTTGGTTAACATTTGAATCCTGGCCTCTAGGCTTTTTATCGACAGATGAACTTGCAAAAGCCGGTTTTATTTTACTTGAAACGAGAAGATGTGGTGCGCTGTGTGTTTTGCCGTGTTGAACTTTCACACTGGGAAGAAGGGGATGATCACTTTAGAGACCATTTGCGATGGTCTCCTTGTTGTCCTTACATGATTGAAAAACTAGTGGGTAACATATCCGTGTATTCATTTTACCGAACCACAAGACCATTGGCCGCTACTTACGTTGCTGAATCACAACTAAATAATAATAATGTATTACCAGCCAACAACGGTAGTGTCGATATATGTGGTCCATATGCCATAGACAGTGTTGAATTGGCATGTGCTTTTGAAAAATTGGGAGTTTGCAAGACTAAAGCACTAGCACACCCAGAGTACAGCTCTGTTGAAAGACGTTTAGAATCTTATAAAAATGTTTGGCCATTAATATTAAAACACCTTACCAAACAGCTAGGTGAAGCTGGTCTTTTTATACTGGTGAAGGGGATAAAACAATATGTTTTTATTGGGGATTTGCTTTAAAGGATTGGCAAATGACTGATGACCCTTTTGTGCAACACGCTCGTTGGTTACCTAACTGTAAATACATGGTGTTGCTTAAAGGTCAGGAATTTGTGAACACTATTCGTAAAGAAAACGTGATTGCAGCACAAGACATAAAAGTGCCTTTAGAGTTAGAACATGCGGAGCAAATACATGAGGCTGAAAAAAAAGACTTGTCTCACGAACAGATACAAAAGTGTGACCAACAATTATGTAAAATTTGTTATCAAGATGAACTAGGTGTTGTATTTTTGCCTTGTGGTCACATGATAGCCTGTGTCAAGTGTGCATTAGAACTCAACACTTGTGCTATATGCAGAAAAGCAGTATCTGCTACAGTTAGGGCATTTCTTGCATAAATAGTAAAATTTATCAGCCATGCATAGTGCAAAATCCCTAATTGCATAATATTATTAAAGCTGTTTTAGAGTGTAATAGATATGCTTTTCTTTTGTTTATAGACTACTACAATGAATATTTTGAATGCTGTGGGTCAAGCATGTGGCTTAGAGACAAAGAAGCTCAGCGAATTGCCAACGCATATTCCATTCCGCATTATCAAGATTCGGAAATTGAAAACAGCATATGGTGATCGTGTACTTTGGGTATGTGAAAACTTTGAGACATTTCTGCCTACACGGTTTAATGATATGTCGGAGAGTGTTTTTAGCCTACTTTCGATTTTTGCAAAAAATGAAAGTAGACTTATGAGATCAACACAGGGAGAAAAAAAGTGTGTCTGTCTGTGTGTGTGTATGTGTGTGTGTGAGTCTGTGTGTGTGTGTGTCTGTGTGTGTGTGTGTGTGTGTGTGTGTGTACTCTGAATGTCTGTCCCCCCCTATCAATTCGAACACGGTGAATGCGAATTGAACGAAATATGGTACAAAGGTAGCACTAGCAAAGGACACCTCAGTGTCATGTTTTATATCGCCGCCATCTTGACGGAAACGTAATGGCGGCCACACAAATGTTCAAAGCTTAAATCAAATTACGACTAACGTAATCATCCGATCTCTACCAAATTTTGCAACGACATACCTTTATGGGGGGAGCATCCTTTGACCAAACCAATAGGTCATCAGCGTAATAGTTTGCGGATGGCGGCCATCTTTGTGTGAAAATCGATTCCCCCTATTAATTCGAACACGGTGCAACCTAATGGAACGAAATTTGGTACAGAGGTAGTACTAACAAAAGGCACCTCAGTGTCATGTTTTATATCGGCGCCATCTTGACGGAAACGTAATGGCGGCCACACAAATGTTCAAAGCTTAAATCAAATTACGATTAACCTAATCATCCGATCTCTACCAAATTTTGCAACATCATACCTTTATGGGGGGAGCATCCTTTGACCAAACCAATAGGTCATCAGCGTAATAGTTTGCGGATGGCGGCCATCTTTGTGTGAAAATCGATTCCCCCTATTAATTCGAACACGGTGCAACCGAATGGAACGAAATTTGGTACGGAGGTAGTACTAACAAAAGGCACCTCAGTGTCATGTTTTATATCGCCGCCATCTTGACGGAAACGTAATGGCGGCCACACAAATGTTCATAGCTTAAATCAAATTACGATTAACCTAATCATCCGATCTCTACCAAATTTTGCAACTACATACCTTTGTGGAGGGAGCATCCTTTGACCAATCTAATAGGTCATTCACCTGATAGTTTGCGGATGGCGGCCATCTTTATGTCAAAATTGATTCCCCCTATTAATTCGAACACGGTGGAACCGAATGGAACGAAATTTGGTACAGAGATAGCACTAGCAAAGGGCACCTCAGTATCATGTTTTATATCGCCGCCATCTTGACTGAAACGTAATGGCGGCCACACGAATGTTCAAAGCTTAAATCAAATTACGATTAACCTTATCATCCGATCTCTACCAAATTTTGCAACTACATACCTTTATGGAGGGAGCATCCTTTGACCAATCTAATAGGTCATTCACCTAATAGTTTGTGGATGGAGGCCATCTTTATGTCAAAATTGATTCCCCCTATTAATTCGAACACGGTGGAACCGAATGGAACGAAATTTGGTACAGAGGTAGTACTAGCAAAGGGCACCTCAGTGTCATGTTTTATATCGCCGCCATCTTGACTGAAACGTAATGGCGGCCACACGAATGTTCAAAGCTTAAATCAAATTACGATTAACCTAATCATCCGATCTCTACCAAATTTTGCAACTACATACCTTTATGGAGGGAGCATCCTTTGACCAATCTAATAGGTCATTCGCCTAATAGTTTGCGGATGGCGGCCATCTTTGTGTCAGAATCGATTCCCCCTATTAATTCAAACACGCTGAAACCAAATGGAACGAAATTTGGTATAGAGGTAGCACTAGCAAAGGGCACCTCAGTGTCATGTTTTATATCACGGCTATCTTGATGGAAACGTAATCGCGGCCACCCAAATGTTAAAAGCTAAAATGTAATTACGACCAACCTAATAATCTAGTCTCTACCTTATTTTGCAACACCATATCTTTATGTGGGAAACATATTCTGACCAAACTGCAAGAACATCAGCCCAATAGTTTGCAGATGGTGGCCAAGTATGTGTGCAAATCGATTCCCTCTATCAATTCAAACACGGTGAAACCGAATTGAACGAAATTTTGTACAGAGGTAGCACTAGCAAAGGGCACCTTATATTCATGTTTAATATCCCTATAGCACGTTGTATTTCAACAAGCTCCTACAACCAACATTCAATCATACTCCTTGAAAAGGACAATGAGTTATAACAATACCCATGCTTTTAGGAGAAAGTAGGCTATATGTTCTTTTCTGAACATCTTGTTGATGAAGTCAATAATGCTGTACAACCTGTACACTTAATTTATGAAGGTTTTAAAAACAATAGGTGCATGGTTCGTTTTAATTAAATAAAATAACAAATGTCAAATAATAATGGAAGATATAAGTCATGACAATGGACTGAGAGAAAAATATGTGTATAGAATAATAATGTTGTAGTGTTTAGTCTTGTCTTAAACATGTTATCATGAAACCAAAAAAATGCATATAAAGTTTGTAAATAAATGAAAATAATGGTAAAATGTTGTTTTATTTTCTATAGAAGTCATAATATTTAACATTGCAGAGTATACATGATTATGACAATAAAAAGCACACTTAATAAAAGTCTTTGCCTTTACGATAGTGTGTTATAATTTTAAAAACAAAGCTTGTTGTAGATCTCTTTTCTTCCTCGGTGAACAATAGGCATGAAAATGTTATTGTCTTGTTTTGGATCATTATCACTATCATAATCATAAGCAGCATGATCTATATCACTATTATTACAATCACTATAATTATCCTCAACATAATCCTCAACATCACTAAAACCAGTTAAATATTCCTGTTCCTCTTCCTGTTTCTCTTCCTCTTCCTCTTCCTCTACAGTGTCCTCATGTAGAGTCTGCGTGGCTTTTGATAATGTTAAGGGTTTGTTGAACATTGAATTATTTTCAATAGTATTATTGTTTTGTAGCACTTGCTTTTTAACATTTTCATGATTTTCAGTTGACAGCAACAGTGTTTCATGCAGTACACTACATTGATGATCACTGACACTTAAAACCTCACTATTTTTACTTTTTATCTCACTGCGACATTGTTTTGAACGTTGTTTTGAACAACGCCAAATAACAGTCCCATTTTTATTGATTCGTTTCACAATATACACACATCAAAAAAAGTTTTGCATCACCTCGGTTCCCAGATCTCCGGCATATAGACGTTGACTGTGTATATTGTATCCAAGATACAGTCCCTTTGACTGTTCATAGATGTCACTAAAACTGCTCAAAGATGTAAACAACCATGCATGAGCAGGGCCTATTAGACGGAGGGGGTACGACAGCCGATCAGTTCCAGTCATTCCACCAGGACGAAGGTACGCTGCTCATGTTGTCTGTAGTTCTACCATGCCTAGAAGGTCAATACCGCAGTTCGATCGCGTCCGCATTGTTACTTTGTGTCAAGAAGGGCTCTCAACAAGGGAAGTTTCCAGGCGTCTCAGAGTGAACCAAAGCGATGTTGTTCGGACATGGAGGAGGTACAGAGATACAGGAACTGTCGATGACAGGCCTCGCTCAGGCCGCCCAAGGGCTACTACTGTAGTGGATGACCGCTACTTACGGATTGCCGCTCGGAGGAACCCTGACAGCAATGCCACCATGTTGAATAATGCGTTTCGTTCAGCCACAGGACGTCGTGTTTCAACTCAAACTGTGCGCAATAGGCTGCATGATGCGCAACTTCACTCCCGACGTCCATGGCGAGGTCCAGCTTTGCAACCCCGACACCATGCAGCGCGGTACAGATGGGCCCAACAACATGCTGAATGGACCCCACGGAATTGGCATCACGTTCTCTTCACCGATGAGTGTCGCATATGCCTTCAACCAGACAATCGTCGGAGACGTGTTTGGAGGCACCCTGGTCAGGCTGAACGTCTTAGACACACTGTCCAGCGAGTGCAGCAAGGTGGTGGTTCCCTGATGTTTTGGGGTGGCATTATGTGGGGCCGACGTACGCCACTGGTGGTCATGGAAGGCTCCGAAACGGCTTTACGATACCTGAATGACATCCTCCGACCCATAGTGCAACCATATCGGCAGAATATTGGAGAGGCATTTGTCTTCATGGACGACAATTCTCGACCTCATCGTGCACATCTTGTGAATGCGTTCCTTCAAGATAACGACATCGCTCGACTACAGTGGCCAGCATGTTCGCCAGACATGAACCCTATCGAACATGCCTGGGATATGTTGAAAAGGGCTGTTTATGGACGTCTTGACCCACCAACCACTCTGAGAGATTTACGCCGAATTGTCGTTGAGGAGTGGGACAATTTGGACCAACAGTGTCTTGATGAACTTGTGGATAGTATGCCACGGCGAATACAGGCATGCATCGATGCAAGAGGACGTGCTACTGGGTATTAGAGGTAGTGGTGTGTACTGCAATCTGGACCACAAATGCTGAAAGTCTAGCTGTATGATGGTACAACATGCAATGTGTGGGTCTCATGAGCAATAAAACGAGCTGAAATGTTGTTTGTGTTGATCTCTATTCCCTTTGTATTTAACGGTTCCGGAACTCTTGGAACCGAGGTGATGCAAAACTTTTTTTGATGTGTGTATGAATATCCTTTATAGAAGGAAGTAAGGAAGATTGTAGTTTTACGTGACCGTGAATCTTGTGATTATGAGCCACGGGACCTCCTTTTTACGTGGAATCCGAACCACAGGACATGGCATTTCACTTCGAAAATCTCACATGCATTGACCGGGAATCGAACCCGGACCGCCTTGGTGAGAGGCACACAGCTAGACCGCTGAGCCACCACGCCCCACTCCTTTATAGAATGCATGAGGCTTACCATACCTTGTCACAGATACTTCCATATCAACTGTCAAGCATAGACTAAGCTCTAGTAAAGACAACTTGGTTATAAGAAGAATAGTTTAATGTGCGAGCATATATGGGTGCAAATGTGGGAGCAAAAAGTGAGGCAAAAATTGGGAGCAAAAATTGAGAGCAAAAAGTGGGAGCAAAAAAATGTAGGAGCAAGTATGGGAGCAAATGTGAAAGCAAAATTGGGAGCAAGTATGGGAGCATATGTGAAAGCAAAAGTGGGAGCAAATAAGTGAGAGAAAAAAGTGGGAGCAAAAAGTGTAAGCAAATGTGGGAGCAAATATGAGAGCAAAAAAAGTAGGAGTAAGTATGGGAGGAAATGTGAAAGCAAAAGTGGGAGCAAAAAGTGAGAGAAAAAAAAGTGGGAGCAAAAAGTATAAGCAAAAGTGGGAGCAAATATGAGAGAAAAAAAAGTGCGAGCAAATATGGGAGCAAAAAGTGGGATAAAAAAATTAGGAGCAAGTATGAGAGCAAATGTGAAAGCAAAAGTGGGAGCAAGTATGGGAGCATATGTGAAAGCAAAAGTGGGAGCAAAAAGTGAGAGAAGAAAAAAGTGAGAGCAAAAAGTGTAAGCAAATGTGGGAGCAAATATGAGAGCCAAAAAAGTAGGAGCAAGTATGGGAGCAAATGTGAAAGCAAAAGTGGGAGCAAAAAGTGAGAAAAAGGGGGAGCAAAAAGTGTAAGCAAAAGTGCGAGCAAATATGAGAGCAAAAAAAAGTTAGAGCAAATATGGGAGCAAAAAGTGGGAGCAAAATGTGTAAGCAAAAGTGGGAGCAAACAAGTGTGAGCAAATATGGGAGCAGAAAGTGGGAGCAAATTTGAAAGCAAAAGTGGTAGCAAAAAGTGAGAGTAAAAAGAGCGAGCAAAAGTGAGTTGCACAAAGTGAGAGCAAAATGTGTGAGTAAAAAGAGGGGGCAAATGTGGTGTTTTACTAAAACAATCTCCCCTAACCTAACCTAACCTAACTTCACCTAAACTAACTTCACATAACCTAACCTTCCAACTCTCAGATCAAAAATTAAATTCTGGCCATAGTTGAGTTTGAACCCAAAACCTCTGGGATAACACCCAAGTATACTAGCCACTACACCGCGAGATGGGCAAATTAGCATGCAACACAACACAAAAATAAAAGTTTCCTGTAGTGAACTCATTGGCTGACAACCATAGTTGAAAATTCAAACCCAAGACCTCAGGACTTTTGTTTTGAACATTATCATAAATATTATTCCATTTACGTTTTGCTGTTGCTTATAGTTATTAGAGTTGGCAATAATATGGGAGCAAAAGTGAAAGCAAAAAGTGGGTGCGAGCATGGCAGGTTGTTGAGACTTTCATATCAACTAATACACATAAATTAAATTTAAGTAAAGTGACTTGGTAATAATAATACTAATAATGACAGTTTTAAAAAAATCAAGTGGATTGATATTTTTCAGGTTGTAATTTCCAAAGTACTGTCAAGAATAATAATTACATGAACAGATTCCAAGAACTCTAGAGTGCTTTTAAGGTTAATGATTGGCTAGGAGTGGTAAGAATTGATCTCCATTCCTATCAAGCTCAAACACCTGGACTCAATAACAATGATGAAATTCAATTTGTTATCAACAACCAAGATATTTACACCCTACCGCATGAAAGTGTCATTCAAATTGAAGGTTGGCTCACCAAAGCCGATGGCTCTACACCTACCACATCCAAGTTAGCCATCCATGCTTTTGCCTTTCTGTTTTCTGAAGTGCGGTTAGTCATTAACGATATCGTAGTGGATAGCACTCGAAATGTAGGAATTTCCAGTGTCATGAAACTATATCCCTCTTATAGTGAGGAAGAAGGTAATACACTTTGCGTGGCGGGTTGGTGCCCTGACTCGACCAATGACTGGATGGTACACACGGATGGCACCTTTACTGGATTTTTACCTCTTAAACTGATTTTAGGCTTTGCTGAAGATCACCAGCGCATTGTGGTGAATGCAAGGCAAGTTGCTTTATTTGGTGAGAGACAGGAGTGATAATAATGCACTCAAGGGAGCCGACAATGCCCCCATATATTGAAAAATTCAACTACAACGCTTGCTATGGAAAGTGCCTCATGTAACCCTTGATGATAGCAAAAAACTGGACATACTGAAAATGGTAAAGAGAGATATTCCTCTACCCATGGAAATTAGAAGCTGGGCACTCCATGAGTACCCGCTATTGCCCACCACCAACACACACAGTTGGTCTGTAAAAACAGCCCGTTATACAGAGAGACCTCTCTACATGATCGTGGGTTTTCAAACAAATCGCAAGTATCAACAAACCAAAGATGCTACGCAATTTGATCACCTGCAATTAAGAAATGCATGTCTTTTCCTCATCGGTGCTGTGTTTCCCTATGAAGGACTGGATTTGGATTTTTCAAAAAATAAATTTGTCCCCCTGTACGACTTGTTTTCTAAATTTCAATGGTCGTATTAACAAAAAGAGAATTGCCCCATGTTGTCACCTCAAGTGTTTAAGACAAGGGCGCCACTGATTGTCTTTGACTGTTCCTACTTGGAAGAGTCTGTCAAGCCATCCAATATTGACATTCGACTAGATTTTGAAACACATGATAATGTTCCAGCCAATACGACGGCCTACTGTTTGATCATTCATCACAAACAAGTCAACTATTATCCACTGTCCAACCAAGTGGCAAGTGTATAAATAACAGGTCAACCTACGTCCAGCTGCTCAGTCATGTCTTGCTTTAAAGCATCACGAGACGTTACATCCATGAATTTAAAATGTGAGGAACAACGTTTCAAGACCTTTGCGACGTGGCCGGTGCCTTTCATTAACCCTCAAACCTTGGCGGCCGCTGGATTCTATTATTTAAAAACAAGAGATGAAGTGAATTGTGTGTTTTGTCCCATCATCATAGACCAATGGGGAGAAAGTGATGAACCCATGAAAGAACATCAGCGCTGGTCACCCGCCAGCCCCTACCTGTGTAGAATGGATGTGGGTAATATACCCTGTCATTCAAGTTACCCCTCACTGGTGCCTCTGAGTGATGAAAATAGTTATCAAAATAAAAGTTTGGTGCTTTTCAGTCGGTCAACACGAATGTACCCAAATAGAGCTGGGTTATGCCCTGCTCCTGAAATAAATTACATAAGATTAATAAATACACTAGGATGACCAGTTTTGATCGTCAAGCGATCATCATCAGATCCATTACACTTAGGCTATAACATCTATGTTAGAGAATACAGGTGAAAAATATTTACAATATGTACAATTATTTAGTTAAAGTGTTGGTAATGCAACAGTCGGTGTATGTTAAATGTGGTATATCTAATGTTAGGTAAACTTCTAACATAGTGATGAAAATCCGGAATTTGTCTGTTAGGGGTGATTATATGGTTTTACAAAATCAACTATGGTTATACTGAAATAATGCAAGCTTATACTTATCGAGTTGTCTCTTTAACTGGAACTTGAAGCAGTTGCGTGTTTCCATAGACACCAGTTGTAGTCGACTAACCCCGAGTGTTCGCTGGGTGGAACTGGTTTTCCCCTTCTTCCCCCTTTAGTTGCTATGTTCTTCCAGAGGTCAGTGCCATGTATATTTGTGTGACTTTGCCAAATCTAGATAAAAGTGTAGGCTATTGAATGCAGGAGTCTGCAGCTACTAAAGACCGTGGAACTATCTTCGCCACGCATGGGCTATAAAGCCATTTATACTAAGCGGTACACGGTCTATTGAAGACGTCCCGGCACCTTTAATACTGCCGCGCTTATCGGCTTAGGTTTATTGCAGAATAATGTACATAGTACACCTGATCCAAATAACATTTTCCTATAAACACCGCTATTTTCCCCCTTTTTTATCTAGCTTGGCTGTATCGCTAAGTTGTGTCTTGTTTTCGACAGGGTGTGTTTTTAGTAGAGCGAAAAGGGGTGAACTCTCCATAAAAGTGTGTTCATTTAGATTGTTGGGGTTGTTTTGTTTAGCTAGGTGAATCTCGATTGCTTCTTTTATGTCGAGAGCTCTGCCTTTCGATTCGTGATGAATTATTTTTAGATCAGTCTCGATTTTAGTGAAGCTGTGCCCCGTGTCACACATATGTTCGCATACGGCTGAATGTGTTCCGTATCTTATCGTATTCCTATGTTCATTATAACGTGTATCTACTCGTCTTCCGCTCTGTCCAATGTAATTAGCTTGACAACCAATGTCTTGGCATGTAATAGAATATACCCCTGACTTTGAATACGGGTCTTGTTTATTTAGATTGCTATTTTGCAGGTGCCTCCCGGTCGTATTATTCGTTGTGAATGCTATTTTTATGCCTTGCTTTTTGAATAGATTAGTGATTTTATATGTGTTCTCATTCACATAGTTGAAGCGCGCGAATTTTTTTTCTCATTAATGTCCGGTTTTGGAATGAGAAAAAATTCGCGCGCTTCAACTATGTGAATGAGAACACATATACAATCACTAATCTATTCAAAAATCAAGGCATAAAAATAGCATTCACAACGAATAATACGACCGGGAGGCACCTGCAAAATAGCAATCTAAATAAACAAGACCCGTATTCAAAGTCAGGGGTATATTCTATTACATGCCAAGACATTGGTTGTCAAGCTAATTACATTGGACAGAGCGGAAGACGAGTAGATACACGTTATAATGAACATAGGAATACGATAAGATACGGAACACATTCAGCCGTATGCGAACATATGTGTGACACGGGGCACAGCTTCACTAAAATCGAGACTGATCTAAAAATAATTCATCACGAATCGAAAGGCAGAGCTCTCGACATAAAAGAAGCAATCGAGATTCACCTAGCCAAACAAAACAACCCCAACAATCTAAATGAACACACTTTTATGGAGAGTTCACCCCTTTTCGCTCTACTAAAAACACACCCTGTCGAAAACAAGACACAACTTAGCGATACAGCCAAGCTAGATAAAAAAGGGGGGAGAATAGCGGTGTTTATAGGAAAATGTTATTTGGATCAGGTGTACTATGTACATTATTCTGCAATAAACCTAAGCCGATATGCGCGGCAGTATTAAAGGTGCCGGGACGTCTTCAATAGACCGTGTACCGCTTAGTATAAATGGCTTTTTAGCCCATGCGTGGCGAAGATAGTTCCACGGTCTTTAGTAGTTGCAGACTCCTGCATTCAATAGCCTACACTTTTATCTAGATTTGGCAAAGTCACACAAATATACATGGCACTGACCTCTGGAAGAACATAGCAACTAAAGGGGGAGGAAGGGGAAAACCAGTTCCACCCAGCAAACACTCGGGGTTAGTCGACTACAACTGGTGTCTATGGAAACACGCAACTGCTTCAAGTTCCAGTTAAAGAGACAACTCGATAAGTATAAGCTTGCATTATTTCAGTATAACCATAGTTGATTTTGTAAAACCATATAATCACCCCTAACAGACAAATTCCGTATTTTCATCACTATTTTAGAAGTTTACCTAACATTAGATATACCACATTTAACATACACCGATTGTTGCATTACCAACACTGCAACTAAGTAATTGTACATATTGTATATATTTTTCAACTGTATTCTCAAACATAGATGTTATAGCCTAAGTGTAATGGATCTGATGATGATCGCTTGATGATCGAAACTGGTCATTCTAGTGTATTTATTAGCCTATTTTCAATTTTGAAAAAAATAGGCTTATGAGATCACCTTTTGTCCGTGTGTGTGTGCGTGTGTGTGTGTGATTCGTGTGTGTGTCCCCCCCTAATAACATCTAAACGGCAGGAGCGATTTCAATGAAACTCGGAAAGTTCATAGCACTATTCCCGGCGACCTCGACCGTGCCCTTCAAATTTTGTTACGACTCACCAATCCAACATGGTGGCTGTGCGAAATATTTCACCAGCATTCAATATCTCCGAAACTATTACCGATATTACCCTGACATTTTCTATGGTGATAGAAGGAACTACTATAAGTTCACTTATGTGACTTTTGAAAACCTGGTAACTACAAAACGAACATGGCGGCCAAGCGAATTTGCGACTTTTAAATAGACGTTTCTCGCGATTTGACCAACCAAACGCAATGAAACTTGGTACAGTATATGTATATATACATTGTAATGCACTGACATCTAACTTCGTTCAATTGTTTACATAATCACAAGATGGCGGATGTGCGAATTATTTCACCGGCATTCTATATCTCTGAAACTATTAGCGGTATCTCCCTAAATTTTTGTACTGAGATAAAGGGCACTACTGGAAGTCCATCTATAAGATTTTCAAAAACCGGTTAACTACAAAACGAACATGGCGGCCAAGCGAATTTGAACATTTTAAATAGACCTTTCTCGCGATTTAATGTTCCAAGCGCACTGAAACCTGGTGCAGGAAATATTTATACACATTGTAATCCACTGGTATCTAATTTAGTTCAATTGTTTACATAACCTCAAGATGGCGGCATTGCGAATTTTAAAATTACGTTTTTATTTCTTGTGATGTAGTCATGCGATCGAAGTGAAAGTTTGAATAATGAACCTACGCAATAATTTTCCTTTAATGGTACATGACTCTATGGCCTATACATTTAACAATCCAACATGGCGACCATCCGAAATATTTAGACGATCCTGAATATCTACGAATCTATTTTAGCAATCAAACTGCATTTTTTAATGTTCATAGGGGCTATGAACTTAAGTTCACCTATAGGATTTTAAATAACCTGGTGATCACAAATCCAACATGGCGGTGACGCGAATTATAAATATTCACATGGATGTTTCTCGCAATTTAACCATCCGCGTGCAGTGAAACTTGGTACAGTAAATCTTTATCCGAATGTTAATCCACTGGCATCTAATTTATTTCAATTGTTTCCATAACCTCAAGATGGCAGCTGTGAAAAATTTTAAATCTCCTTGTTTTTTCTTGTGTCCTAATTATGCGATTGAAGTTTGAATACTACACGTTCACAATAATCTGCATGTAACAGTACATAACTCTAGGACCTACATATATAAAATCCAACATGGCGACCATCCGAAATATTTAGTCGGTTCTCAATATCTACGAATCTATTACAGCAATCAAACTGAAATTGTGTATGTTAAATAGTGGCAATTAACATAAGTAGGATATATGAAAATAGGCTGTATAGTTCTTCACGGAACTACTTGTTTTTCTTATGTAATTTATTTCAGGATCAGGGCATAACCCAGCTCTATTTGGGTACATTCGTGTTGACCGACTGAAAAGCACCAAACTTTTGTTTACTTAGGCAAGACTGAAAAATGGCTTCAAACCTCACATTGAAAAAAGTTATGATACATGTGGACTTTATGGTGTCAACAGTGCTTCAGTGAGCAGCTCACAGTAAAAAACACCCAGTTTAGAGACATTGGGATATCATCGGTGTTATAGACGCTATAAACATAAATAGTACATTATGCAACGAGCCTATAATGGCTATAATTAAGACACGAGTATTTTTATAAAATGAGCGTATGCGAGTTTTATAATTTCCATACGAGTGCCTTAATTACCATTATAGGCGAGTTGCATACGACTGTTTATGTTCGACGATAATTATAACTTTATTATATGCTTTACCATAAATATTCATAAATATCTGTTGAGAGTCAGCTACTTGAATTTTGTGATCGCAGAGCGAGCGTTGGGTATTATATCTCTGTCGTTCAAGATCTTTGAACGACCGACGCATGTGCTCTGTGTGCTTGCAATGCCATATGCAGGCCATATGTTTACATCTGCCGTCCCTCAGTAATATTGTCACCGGAGTCATTTGAAGACAATGCGTTGTGTAGAAATTAGCGTTGGTGATTTTAAGGTACAGTGCTATTTCTTGTTTCATATTCGCCAGTTTATTTACAGTGCATATTCCATGTCGGTAATTTATTATAGCCTAGTTCGATGTTGTGTTTATGTCCGACATGTTGGATTTTGAGCGCATGCGCGAAGGTATCGTTACGTAATTGGTCAATGAACGAGCTCTGATTGGCTGGAGAAACTGTATCATAATGAAAATCAGTGTTATAATGACCATCATTATGATACAGTTTTCTGACACATAATAGTGAGGGTCGAACATAATAGTACATTATGCAACGAGCCTATAATGGCTATAATTAAGACACGAGTATTTTTTATAAAACGAGCGTATGCGAGTTTTATAATTTCCATACGAGTGTCTTAATTACCATTATAGGCGAGTTGCATACGACTGTTTATGTTCGACGAAAATAACAACTTTATTATATGTTTTAACATAAATATTCATAAATATCTGTTGAGATTGTCACTAGAATTGTGTGATCGGGTGTTGCGCAGGGTAGGATATCTCTGATGTCCAAGCTCACTGACCAACCGACGCATGCGCTCTGTGAGCTTCAATGCCGTATGTGCAGATTGAGCATCAGTATTCAGTAAAAATGTCACCGAAATCGTTTGAAAACAACCCGCTGTGTAGAAATTGGATTTAAGGATATTAAGGTACAGTGTCTCTTATTCACCAGTTTATTTACGAGAACATTATGGACGGTGCACTTTCGGTAATTTATATAGACATGTTGGATTTTGAGCGCACGCGTTAAGGTATCGTTACCTAATTGGTTAATTGGTCAATGAACGAGCTCTGATTGGCTGGAGAAACTGTATCATAATGAAAAAGAGTGTTATAATGACCATCATTATGATACAGTTTCTTGACACATAATAGTGGGGGTCGAACATAAAGAATTTTTTGTTGTATGAGTTGGTACCGCCCCTATCCTAGAATGACAAAAGAATGTAAAACTTGTTATGCTAATAAAATAATGTAATAAAAAATTGGTTGTTGTTGTTATATTATTATTTCTTATGTCCCCTGTCATACACTAATCTCCATAGTGAGTAGTCAGTGATTTTTTTTTTTTTTTACTAAAATGGAATGTAAGTAAATGTCATGGGTACGCCTTACTGGTCAGTCTGTGGTCAGTTGGACTTGATCCAGACAAGAGTGAACATGTTGCGTACACTGATTGTCGACAGTCAAGGGTTTAAAATTGGAGATAACAAATTTTTATTTAAAGAAGTGGCCATCATCGATTGTTCCACTTTTTGGATATCGCAAGCTACCCATTTGGTGTTTAAACCACCCTATGCATTTGATTTATTGTGTGATAAAGACCGTAAACAAACCCAGTGGATTGAAACTGATATGCAACTAGACTGGAAGCAAGGAACCATTTCATATAAGCACATGGACATGGTCATGAAAGCCCACTTGTCTTCTGCCCATGTGGTATTTGTGAAAGGTAGTGAAAAACGTCAATGGCTACAACCATTTTTAGCGACTTACTGTCAATGTATCGATGTAATGGACTTGGGCTGTCCCTCGTTGCAAACACTCATGGACCGCTGCCCCTGTGACAATATTACCATAAAGCCTTGGCACAGGTGTGGCAGTTGTTTCATTGGCTAACTACCAATGCCTGCTGGGAGTTGTTAAATGAAATTAATACTCTAGGTTTACCTGTGAATGATACCAGAGAGATTTCTACAAGCGACGTGTTAACATCTACATTATACCATGGAGAATGGGGACATTTCCGATAAAGCGATTGGAAAGTTCTTTGTGTGTAAAAAGAAACTAGACAGTTTTACCAAAGAAGAATTATTGGCTCTTCCAAAATCGTTCATTTATTATGTGGCAGCAAATGCAGTGAAAGAAATCTGGCAACATGTACCAAAATCATGGACACAAGACCCTGTGTTAATTGCATTGCACCCATGTACAAATTATGATCACCATAAGCAAGTGGCCATGGAAAAAATACCCTCTATGCAACAGTATGCTACTTGCCAGCTGGTCAAACTCTATCACGGTCATAAAAGTCAATGTAAGGACTTTGTTTCCTCATTCCACGGGTGTGATGGCGAGAAAAAAGCGACAACATCAGCATCGTCTATGAAGAGGAAGATCAAACTTGTACTGGTCATGGCGTCATTGACAAATTCATTCAATATTTACCTTTTGAAATCCATCTTCCTGGTTATCGTTTTTGTGGTCCTGGAACAAAGCTGAACTAACGTTTGCAACGTGGTGATGTACCTATTAATCCTTTGGATCAAGCGTGCAAAGAACATGACCTTTCTTATCGTCATGGACATCCAACATTAAGACGTGTGGCGGATAAAGTATTGTTGAAAAAAGCTAAACAACGTTTGACATCCTGCGATGCCTCAGTGGGAGAAAGGTTGGGAGCCCTCATTGTAATTAGTGCTATAAAAGGAATGCTAATGATGAGTGGACATGGACATTGAAAAGGATCGAGGAATTGGTATTTTTTTGTATTCTATTTTGTAAAGCCCTATTTGCTGTGAAATAAAAAACAAGGTTTATCAGATCACAATGTCTTTTAATTTTTTAAATGGTGATAGCCATTTCTTTATTTTTTTCACACATGGATATTTACAATTTCCACTTTACATTTATTACATTTAGTTCAGTCAATTTGTACTCAAAAGGGCCGCTAGTGGGAAAGTTTTGGGGTAGTTCTGATTTCTGTCATATTATATGTATTTTGGGGTGCTGAATCCGAATCTGAGGTTTGCGGACAAAATTTCGTGACGCAACATTGAAAAAAAACGAAAAAAAGCAAAAAAATCTGCTTTTTTCCGTTTTTTTTTTGCCTAAAACTCGAAAACTATAAAATTTTAGTAAAAGGTTTGTTCACAGAAATTAAAGTACTTAAAATTCTCTACAAATATCACTACTTACTTTTTTTTGCAGACCAACCGTTCGGTCTCAAATGCGAGTTGAAAATTGGCAATTTTCAGCGGTCTCTGCAAAACCCACTTTTTAGTTTTTTATTGATAGGCTTTCCGTTAATTTCACCTAGTTTTTAATTTGATTTCAATAAAGACTGAGTCACATGGAGAATTCACGTTCGGATTATTCTTTTTATTGTTGAACAGCTACTATAGCTATATTGCAAAAAAAAAAAAAAAATGCTAACTTTCTGTAGTATGTATGTAGCCAGTAGCACCAGCACACACTAGGGCACTATAAACTGGTTACTGGATGGCACCTCGCGCACACACACACACGTTCACAGACACGGTACTTCTCCCGAGACGAGTCAGTTTGTGAGCGTGGGTGGCTCGGAGCGGCGGCGCCTGCGAATGTGTACCTACTTGCGCGGCCCCGTTTCCAGTTTCTTTCCATTGTTTATAAAAATAATACGATTTCTACAAGTTATGTTTACGTGTGGTGATAAAAATGGCTTCTGACGTGTGTTTTATTTGTAATAAAGTACTGGATAATGATGTTGAAAAGGTGACGACGGTGCGGGAAAAAGGTTTGAAGACATTTATTGAGTCGAGCAAGAAGAGGAAGGATGATCATCATGTTCAGCTAAGTAAAAAATCTACAGTTGAGGTTCATGAAAAATGTCCTAAAAACTACAATGATGTAAAAATAATTACCGCTTATTTGAAGAAAGTTGAGCTGCGAGAATTTTTACGTTACGAACTTAGCCCCTATTCTCTTGCTATTTTTGACGAGCATGGGATGAGGAAAGAAACAAAATCCAGCTAGTACAACGCTTTTACACCGACTGAACAGACTGACTTGAATGATACAAAATATGTCCTACGTTTTTTTTGTTACACCGGGTCAAATGGCGCCACGGTCAGACATATGCAGAAATTTGCAGCAGTTATGTATCATATGTCAAATCAAACTACAAATCAAGTGCCATTGTCATTTACGACGGCTATCCTGACGAGGCTTGTGATAGCACCAAGCGCATAGAACGATTGAGAAGAACACAAAGAAAACAATCTGCTGCAATATCATTTACAGAAATGATGGTGCCCACTGTCTCGCAGGATAGCTTCCTTGCAAACTCAAAAAACAAGAGCCGGTTAATATATATGTTAATGGAGAAACTTCATGATGCAAAAATTGATTCAAAGCAAGCTGTGGAGGATGCTGATATCCTAATTATCACAACAGCTCTTGAGATGGCCCCGTCAAACGAACATGTGACAGTGGTGGGGGAAGATATCGACCATCTGGTCATTTTGATTGGCCTGTGTAGCCGTGATATAAATAACGTAGTTTTTCTGAAACCAGAAAAAGGAAAGATTTCCCAAGCCTCTACAACCCTCATCTGGCTGCTGAGGAAATCCTATTAGACCATATATTATTCCTGCATGCGATGAGTGGTTGTGATACTACTTCTGCATTGTTTAATCAGGGGAAACTGAAATTTCTTAGTCCTGCAGAATAACAAAAACTTACAACCAGTCATTGAAGCTTTCAAAGACCCTAACGCACATCAAGATGAGATTGTCACAGCAGGAAACATGTTTCTCATGGCTCTATATGAAAAAAAGAGACCAGTCTGAACGATTTGAGATACAGACCATACGTAACCTCATCATACAAAAATAAGACCAACATTGCCTCATTACCCCCTACCGAAGCTGCTGCACGAGAACATTCACTGAGAGTTTACTATCAGGTGCAGCAGTTGTTATCCGGTCAAGCCACACCTGACGAGCAACAAAAAGACCCAAGTGAGTGGGGGTGGAAAAGAACTAGTAGAAGTCTCGTGCCAGTGCCAACCACTTTCGACCCTGCACCAAACTCAATACTACGGTACATTTCATGTAAATGTAAAAAGGGCTGCCAACGCAATTGTGGATGCAGGAAGGCGGGCCTTAATAGTTCCCCAATCTGCACATCATGCGAAGGTCTGTGCGACAACGTTGAGCCCCCGGAAGACAGCTCTGACATAGACATAGAAGAGACTGAAGAAAGAGACAGAGGTATGTCGAATCTCAAAACTTATTTTGTATTCATTCATCTCTCCTTGATAAATAATCACAAGTCAGTGTCTCACCACCTCTTTTATTTTCCAGGAGAACGACCCCTAACGCTGACGATGGAGCAATCAGACCCTGAGCCAGGACCCGATGCCATCGAAGAACCTCAGCACGATGCGGAAGGTACGTTTAATCTCACAATCTATTTTGCAATCCTCATCTCTCCTTGAGAAATGACACCACCTCTTTCAATTTCCAGAACAAGCAGAATATGTACCGGGACCCATCGCCACCGAAGAACCTCAGCCAGAACCTTCTAAAAGACTACGGCTCATATAATTTTTGCATATTATAATTTGTAATATTATTAATAATTATATGATCATAAGTAACGATATCTTAAGTTTTATTTTGTTAGAGTCCTACCTTTTTTGATACTGAATTTTAATAATTTCGATCCCTTTTTTCGTTTTGATTACTTGTGCAGTAAACTAGGAGAAATTTATCAAATAACAGCATTCTAATAAAAAATAAAGTTTTGGAATGTAAAAATTGGGTTTTGCAAAGATCGCTGAAAATTGCCAATATTCAACTCGCATTTGAGACCGAACCGTTGGTCTGAAAAAAAAAACTAAGTAGTGATATTTGTAGAGAATTTTAATTACTTTAATTTCTGTCAACAAACCTTTTACTAAAATGTAATAGTTTTCGAGTTTTAGGCAAAAAACGAAAAAAAAGCAGATTTTTTTGCTTTTTTTTTGCGATTTTTTCAATGTTGTGTCACGAAATTTTGTCCGCAAACCTCAGATTCGGATTCAGCGTCCCAAAATACATATAAAATGAAAGAAATCAGAACTACCCCAAAACTTTCCTAGTAAAAACACAATTAAACTGAACTAATTACCCTTGTTTAGTATTACATTTTGTTAGTTTTATTAAAATAATTTTTAACCATTTTTCACACATGGATATTTACAATTTTCACTTTACATTTTTACAGTGTCTTGTTCAGTTGTTCACATTTTGTACATTTTTAGCCTACTTTCGATTTTTGCAAAAAATGAAAGTAGACTTATGAGATCAACACAGGGCGAAAAAAGTGTGTCTGTTTGTGTGTGTGTATGTGTGTGTGTGTGAGTTTGTGTGTGTGTGTGTGAGTATGTGTGTGTGTGAGTCTGTGTGTGTGTGTTTGTGTGTGAGTGTGTGTACTCTGAATGTGTGTCCCCCCTATCAATTCGAACACGGTGAATGCGAATAGAACGAAATTTGGTACAAAGGTAGCACTAGCAAAGGACACCTCAGTGTAATGTTTTATATCGCCGCCATCTTGACGGAAACGTAATGGCGGCCACACAAATGTTCAAAGCTTAAATCAAATTACGACTAACGTAATCATCCGATCTCTACCAAATTTTGCAACAACATACCTTTATGGGGGGAGCATTCTTTGACCAAACTAATAGGTCATCAGCGTAATAGTTTGCGGATGGCGGCTATCTTTGTGTGAAAATCGATTCCCCCTATTAATTCGAACACGGTGCAACCGAATGGAACGAAATTTGGTACAGAGGTAGCACTAGCAAAGGACACCTCAGCGTCATGTTTTATATCGGCGCCATCTTGACGGAAACGTAATGGCGGCCACACAAATGTTCAAAGCTTAAATCAAATTACGATTAACCTAATCATCGGATCTCTACCAAATTTTGCAACAACATAACCTTATAGAGGAAGCATCCTTTGACCAATTGAATAGGTCATTAGTCTAATAGTTTGCGGATGGCGGCCATCTTTGTGTGAAAATCAATTCCCCCTATTAATTCAAACACGGTGAAAACGAATGGAACGAAATTTGGTACAAAGGTAGCACTAGCAAAGAGCATCTCAGTGTCATGTTTTATATCGCCGCCATATTGACAGAAACGAAATGGCGGTCACACAAATGTTCAAAGCTTAAGTTATATTACGACTAACATAACCATCCGATCTCTACCAAACTTTGCAACAAGATACCTTTATGGAGGGAGCATCCTTTGATCAATCTAATAGGTTATTAACCAAATAGTTTGCGGATGGCGGCCATCTTTATGTCAAAATTGATTCCCCCTATTAATTCAAACACGGTGGAACCGAATGGAACGAAATTTGGTACAGAGCTAGCACTAGCAAAGGGCACCTCAGTGTCATGTTTTATATCGCCGCCATCTTGTCTGAAACGTAATGGCGGCCACACGAATGTTCAAAGCTTAAATCAAATTACGATTAACCTAATCATCCGATCTCTACCAAATTTTGCAACTACATACCTTTATGGAGGGAGCATCCTTTCACCAATCTAATAGGTCATCAGCGTAATAGTTTGCGGTTGGCGGCCATCTTTGTGTGAAAATGGATTCCCCCTATTAATTCGAACACGGTGCAACCGAATGGAACGAAATTTGGTACAGAGGTAGTACTAACAAAGGGCATCTCAGTGTCACGTTTTATATCGCCGCCATCTTGACGGAAACGTAATGGCGGCCACACAAATGTTTAAAGCTTAAATCAAATTACGATTAACCTAATCATCCGATCTCTACCAAATTTTGCAACAGCATACCCTTATAGAGGAAGCATCCTTTGACCAAATGAATAGGTCATTAGCCTAATTGTTTGCGGATGGCGGCCATCTTTGTGTGAAAATCAATTCCCCCTATTAATTCAAACACGGTGAAACCGAATGGAACGAAATTTGGTACAGAGGTAGCACTAGCAAAGGGCATCTCAGTGTCATGTTTTATATCGCCGCCATATTGACAGAAACGTAATGGCGGCCACACAAATGTTCAAAGCTTAAGTTAAATTAAGACTAACATAACCATCCGATCTCTACCAAACTTTGCAACAACATACCTTTACGGGGGGAGCATCCTTTGACCAAACTAATAGGTCATCAGCGTAATAGTTTGCGGATGGCGGCCATCATTGTGTGAAAATCGATTCCCCCTATTAATTCGAACACGGTGCAACCGAATGGAACGAAATTTGGTACAGAGGTAGTACTAACAAAAGGCACCTCAGTGTCATGATTTTTTATTGCCGCCATCTTGACGGAAACGTAATGGCGGCCACACAAATGTTCCAAGCTTAAATCAAATTACGATTAACCTAATCATCCGATATCTACCAAATTTTGCAACAACATACCCTTATAGAGGAAGCATCCTTTGACCACATGAATACGCCATTAGCCTAATAGTTTGCGGATGGCGGCCATCTTTGTGTGAAAATCAATTTCCCCTATTATTTCAAACACGGTGAAACCGAATGGAACGAAATTTGGCACAGAGGTAGTACTAGCAAAGGGTATCTCAGTGTCATGTGTTATATCGCCGCCATATTGACAGAAACGTAATGGCGGCCACACAAATGTTAAAAGCTTAAGTTAAATTACGACTAACATAACCATCCGATCTCTACCAATCTTTGCAACAACATACCTTTATGGAGGGAGCATCCTTTGACCAATCTAATAGGTTATTAGCTTAATAGTTTGCGGATGACCGCTATCTTTATGTCAAAATTGATTCCCCCTATTAATTCGAACACGGTGGAACCGAATGGAACGAAATTTGGTACAAATGTAGCACTAGCAAAGGGCACCTCAGTGTCATGTTTTATAACGCCACCATCTTGACTCAAACGTAATGGCGGCCACACGAATGTTCAAAGCTTAAATCAAATTACGATTAACCTAATCATCCGATCTCTACCAAATTTTGCAACTACATACCTTTATGGAGGGAGCATCCTTTGACCAATCTAATAGGTCATTCGCCTAATAGTTTGCGGATGGCGGCCATCTTTGTGTCAGAATCGATTCCCCCTATTAATTCAAACACGGTGAAACCGAACGGAACGAAATTTGGTACAGAGATAGCACTAGCAAAGGGCATCTCAGTGCCATGATTAATATCGCCGCCATATTGACAGAAACGTAATGGCGGCCACACAAATGTTTAAAGCTTAAATCAAATTACGACTAACATAACACTCCGATCTCTACCAAACTTTGCAACAACATACCTTTATGGAGGGAGCATCCTTTGACCAATCTAAAAGGTCATTAGCCTAATAGTTTGCGGATGGCGGCCATATTTATGTCAAAATTGATTCCCCCTATTAATTCGAACACGGTGGAACCGAATGAAGGAAATTTGGTACAGAGGTAGCACTAGCAAAGGGCACCTCAGTGTCATGTTTTATATCACCGCTATCTTGACGGAAACGTAATCGCGGCCACCCAAATGTTAAAAGCTAAAATGTAATTACGACCAACCTAATAATTTAGTCTCTACCAAATTTTGCAACACCATATCTTTATGAAGGAAACATATTCTGACCAAACTGCAAGAACAGCAGCCCAATAGTTTGCAGATGGTGGCCAAGTATGTGTGCAAATCGATTCCCCCTATCAATTCAAACACGGTGAAACCGAATTGAACGAAATTTGGTACAGAGGTAGCACTAGCAAAGGGCCTCTCATATTCATGTTTAATATCCCTATAGCACGTTGTATTTCAACAAGCTACTACAACCAACATGCAATCATACTCCTTGAAAAGGGCAAAGAGTTATAACAATACCCATGCATTTAGGAGAAAGTAGGCTATATGTTCTTTACTGAACATCTTATTTAAATCATGTGTTTAACCATAATATAAAAAGCAAATTTTTAAAATAAAGTGTGTTATTTTAAACTAAAACTATAGTAGTCTAACATTATACATTCTATGTGCAGTTTTACAAATATATTACAAAAATAAAACACACTACAAATGATACAATATGGTGAACAATAGACTTAAGGAAAGTAATAGTTGTCAATGCGACGGTTCCCCCAAGCAAGAGTATCAAATGTGTTGCGTATAATGAATCGTTTTTTGTCTTCATTACTTAAAGCAACTTTGTTCAGCAAATTGGTATGTAGCTGATGATTTTTACTTCTAAATACACACATGTCTTTATATAATATAGGTGGGTTACTGACTATACAATTCTTATAATCACTTATATCTAACTCTTTACTAACAACATTCTTTTTCACTCCTTTTAATTTCTTTACTACTACATCATCAATTGTCATATAGCTGTATGATTTAGATTTTGTACCTACAAAGGTGTCTATAATAACACCAGCACATTCATCCTTAAATTTCCCAAGAACCTTTTTGTTTACTAGAGGCAAATGGTAAATATTATCCTCGGGATAGTCACTTGTATCAAACCTATTTAGCTCAGTTTTGATATCTTCATAAAAATCATCAGTTTTAAATTCATAAATAAAAGAATCTGTATCTGTATAAAGTAATTTTGCATTATCATGATAGTTTTTCTTAACATAATCATAGTGAAATTCATACATAAGCGTTTTTGACAATTCCAGAATGGCATAACCCACATAAATGGGTTTGTTGTAGGTTACTTTAAGAAGTTTCATTTGTATTACAACTAAATCCTCATGAATAATAGAACAGCTATGGAAGTTAGGCTTGCTTATTAAGTTGTTCGCACCATACCTTTCACCTTCATTCTCCCACCTTGTTATGAGCTTTACATCAACTCGCTTATCAACATTCTCCATAGTCTTTCCAAAAACACTATTATTCATAAGTTTGTAAAAATCTTTTTCAAAAGCATTTGTAGATTGTGATCTTAAATTATTGTTCAGATCAATATATGGTTTGAGCCATGCTGACTGATGAAATTGTAATACACGGTGAATTTTAGTTAGTTTTAATCCATGCTGTAGACACTGTTTTAAGTGTTGATAATGTATTACATATTTACATTTATCATTTACATTAGCAATTAACATGTTTGTTCGTGATGTTATGTATGGAGATTTCATATTCTCAGGACAGAATGGTAAATCATTATGTTCATTATGTAACTCTTTAGGGTACTCAAGATTTACCTCTAAAATATATCCTTTTTCATCGTTATCATTTAAAGTGTTAACATGGAAAACATCAATTTCTGGTTGTGTCAGCCAGCGAAAATCTTTTAGTGGTAGATATTGACTCATAGCCGAACCATATTGGTTATTTGCATCGAGGTAGACATTATACTTCGACTCCTCACAAGGGTTGTAGCTAGGCATATATTTATTATTTGCTTTAGAATATCACCCACTACAGTGGTACAAAGAAAGGCCGCTAGATTTGTGCTCAGTGACTTTAATCCCAGGAGCAGTGTGAGCCGTATGTTAAAGAAACTTGGGTGGGAATCACTGGAGGCTAGGAGGATGAAATCTAGACTCTGCGCTATGTACAACACGTATACAAATCAACCAGCATGGGGTGAGCTTAGCAAACGATTGAGAAAGCCCACTTACATGGGTAGGGGCGATCATCATTTCAAAGTTAAGGGCCGACCACAGAGAACAAATTATGGTAAATATTCTTTTGTAAACCGTGCCATTGATAACTGGAACTCTCTACCTGCCGCAGTCTTAGAGCGTTTTCCCAAACATATAGGTGTGTTTAAGAAAAGACTGACTATTTGTGTAAATACTCCAGTTTAATTGTTGTATAATTGTTATTGAATTGTTATGTATAATTATTTATTTGTTATGTATATACAATTTGCCACCCGGAGACACATCCCCCATTGCAAATAAATGAATGAATATGAATATGAATATGAAAAAAAATATGAATTGATGATTTTATAAAATTAATCATGTCTATATCAGTCATCAATTCTAAATTTACTTTTGTTTTTTTCAACATTGAACTGAAACTTAACCCAGGAGCAGTAAAATACTGACAAGGATCAAGGTCATATGTTTTCATACAAACATTCTGGAAATTTTCAAAAACATCTGCTAATAACAACACATCTGTCTTCAAGTATATGTCCGAAAATTCACCTAAAGTTTGAATGTTAAACTGTGTCCATACACGTTGTGCATGTAAATATTCCTGATCACTGATATGACTTGTGTTTAAGAAACTGTATAATGCATCTTTCGGTGGTAAAGAACACTCCTCAAGACGTTCCACACAGTTAATATAATCATAAGGGAATATACCCTTTTGTCGAATCAAATTAATATCATCTTCTTCAGGAAAGACACGTTGAATTTCACAAAACTGGTCTGATTTTAAATTACTAGCAAGCTTACCAAGACTACTTGGCATAAATCGGAATGAATCTAAAAATCGCAGTTTTATAGTTTTCTTATTGTTAGTTTTGATGTATTTTGAGAACGATATGTATTGCTCCTTATTATTTGGAATCACATCAATTTTCACATCTGAAGCTCCAAATTCTTTAACGATAAAGTGGTTATCATATTTGCTACCATTATGTAGAATGACTGGAATGAATTTACTTACTCTATACTTTAAAATACATTCTTGGTGAGCAGCACCACGATATTTCCCTGTTAAATGGTCATGATCGCGAACCCTGTCTGTATACCGGATGTATTTTAATTATACAGACAAAAAAATCAGGGACGCTCTGCGTGTTATGTAAAAGACGATGCCGCAGTCGGATTGGCGGAGAAAATTTTTCCCTCCGAGAAAATGAAGTTACTCTGTTACTTCCAGGCGCGCGATTCAAATCTACGAACTCACCGTATTTGCTGAACCAGGCATCAGGCAAGGGAAGGGAGTGTGATAGAAGGAGACAGAGATATGCTGGCGGGCATGTGGCAAGCCGACGCGATCGAGGAAACTTGCGCATGCCCGCCAGCATATCTCTGTCACCTTCTATCACACTCCCTTCCCTTGCTTCATAGATTTGAATCGCGCGCTAGGAAGTAACAAAGTAACCTCATTTTCTCAGAGGGAAAACTTTTCTCCGCCAATCCGATTGCGGCATCGTCTTTTACATAACACGCAGAGCGTCCCTGATTTGTTTTGTCGGCATAATTAAGATACACCCTGTATAAACATTCACCACATATAAAACAATTAGTTTCAAAACCCATTTGCTGTGATGATGTTAATGGCTCCATTGGAATGATAATATTTAAAATAGAGGGTATACGGATGGCATATTTTTCAAGTCTTTCCATGAAAACTTTAGGTGCATCAGGTCCTCTATAGAGCTCAAACTTATTTAAAGAGTCATCGTAACTACATTTAATATAATATGCAAAGCTAAAAGGTTCATGAATGTGAGTAGTGTTGGTAAAAGGTTTGGTTGGATTCGATGAACATGTATTAAAAGGCTTTAGCAAAGCTTCAAAGTCAGCATATATAACAAATGGTACTCGAAGCTGCTTCTCAAACTCCTTAAATTTCAGTATGTTATTTTCAGGAGTAGGTAATACTGTACAAACATGATTACATCCCCATTTTTAGCCTATTTTCAATTTTGAAAAAATAGGCTTATGAGATCACCTTTTGTCCGTGTGTGTGTGCGTGTGTGTGTGTGTGTGTGTGATTCGTGTGTGTGTCCCCCCTAATAAAATCTAAACGGCAGGAGCGATTTCAATGAAACTCGGAAAGTTCATAGCACTATTCCCGGCGACCTCGACCGTGCCCTTCAAATTTTGTTACGACTCACCAATCCAACATGGCGGCTGTGCGAAATATTTCACCAGCATTCAATATTTCCGAAACTATTAGCGACATTACCCTGACATTTTGTATAGTGATAAAGGGAACTACTATAAGTTCACTTATGTGATCTTTGAAAACCTGGTAACTACAAAACCAACATGGCGGCCAAGCGAAGTTGCGACTTTTAAATAGACGTTTCTCGCGATTTAACCAACCAAACGCAATGAAACTTGGAAGAGTATATGTTCATATACATTGTAATGCACCGACATCTAACTTCGTTCAATTGTTTACTTAACCACAAGATGGCGGATGTGCGAAATATTTCACCGGCATTCTATATCTCTGAAACTATTACTGGTATCTCCCTGAAATTTTGTACGGAGATAAAGGGCACTCCTGGAAGTCCATCTATAAGTCTTTCAAAAACCGATTAACTACAAAACGAACATGGCGGCCAAGCGAATTTGAAAATTTTAAATAGTCCTTTCTCGCGATTTAATGTTCCAAACGCACTGAAATCTGGTACAGGAAATATTTATACACATTTTAATGCACTGGTATCTAATTTAGTTCAATTGTTTACATAACCTCAAGATGGCGGCTGTGCGAATTTTAAAATTAAGTTTTTATTTCTTGTGATGTAGTCATGCGATCGAAGCGAAAGTTTGAATAATGAACCTACGTAATAATTTTCCTTTAATGGTACATGACTCTATGGCCTATACATTTAACAATCCAACATGGCGACCATCCGAAAAATTTTTGACGGCTCTGAATATCTACGAATCTATTATAGCAATCAAACTGAATTTCTTAATGTTCATAGGGGCTATGAACTTAAGTTCACCTATAGGACTTTAAATAATCTAGTGATCACAAATCCAACATGGCGGCGACGCGAAGTATAAATATTCACATGGACGTTTGTCGCAATTTAACCATCCGAGTGCAGTGAAACTTGGTACAGAAAATCCTCATACGAATGGTAATCCACTGGCATCTAATTTATTTCAATTGTTTACATAACCTAAAGATGGCAGCTGTGCGAAATTTTAAAATCTCCTTGTTACTTCTTGTGTCCTAATTATGCGATTGAAGTTTGAAAACTACACGTACACAATAGTCTGCATGTAACAGTACATAACTCTAGGACCTTCATATGTAAAATCCAACATGGTGACCATCCGAAATATTTAGTCGGTTCTCAATATCTACGAGTCTATTACAGCACTCAAACTGAAATTGTGTATGTTGATAGTGGCAGTTTACATAAGTAGGATATATGAAAATAGGCTGTATAGTTCTTCACGGAACTACTTGTTGATGTTGAGTTAGTTGATCCTCTTTTCTAAAATATAACAAACAGCCATCACACAACCAATGTTTCCCATCACGTTTTGTTATCTGACTACTGCCAAGTCAACTTAAATGTTTTATCCAACAACAGTGGGCATTTTTACTTTTAGTTATGTATAATAAATTTACATGAGCATTCTTTTTTTCCTGAGTATAATGTAGAGGAGCTACTATACTCTTGTTTTCAATTCCATACTCATTAATACTTATATTGTTTAGCTCTTCAAAACGCTTAATGTCTTTAATCTCCATAGGAAATTCCATTTCTTTTAAATCTAACACTGAGGAATAGTGAGGATAAGATGATGTTCTCTTTTCATTCATCACTGCTGGATGGAGAGCTGAGGTTACAACCCATGCAAAACATGCTTGATCACTATTCATAACGTTTACACAAGCATGCTTACGTTTGATCCATGCTGGCAAATCAATATATGATGATGCTCGAAGGGGGTTATATTTATTCAGGTTGGTTTCTAAATAATGTACTTCAACCAACGCCCTGGAACTCTTCACTCTTCACAATGATAGCACTTGAAATATTTTGGTATATATCACTAATATTAGTTGATTCAATAACAATTATGTTTTTTGTATTAAAAGATTTGATATCTGTAATTTCACCTTCGCCCCCAGTTTTTACATAGAGTCCAAAAGTTCAAAATTCATTTTAATTTTTTTATGCTCTACTATAACATTACCTACCAAGCCAAACACGGTAGGTTGAACATTTTTTAAAAATGATTCAATACTTTGAGGTTTTTAGCCTACTTTCGATTTTTGCAAAAAAATGAAAGTAGACTTATGAGATCAACACAGGGCGAAAAAAAGTGTGTCTGTCTGTGTGTGTGTGAGTCTGTGTGTGTGTGTGTCTGTGTGTCTGTGTGTGTGTGAGTGTGTGTACTCTGAATGTCTGTCCCCCCCTATCAATTCGAACACGGTGAATGCGAATTGAACGAAATTTGGTACAAAGGTAGCACTAGCAAAGGACACCTCAGTGTCATGTTTTATATCGCCGCCATCTTGACGGAAACGTAATGGCGGCCACATAAATGTTCAAAGCTTAAATCAAATTACGATTAACCTAATCATCCGATCTCTACCAAATCTTGCAACAACATACCTTGATGGGGGGAGCATCCTTTGACCAAACCAATAGGTCATCAGCGTAATAGTTTGCGGATGGCGGCCATCTTTGTGTGAAAATCGATTCCCCCTATTAATTCGGACACGGTGCAACCGAATGGGACGAAATTTGGTACAGAGGTAGTACTAACAAAAGGCACCTCAGTGTCATGTTTTATATCGCCGCCATCTTGACTGAAACGTAATGGCGGCCACACGAATGTTCAAAGCTTAAATCAAATTACGATTAACCTAATCATCCGATCTCTACCAAATTTTGCAACTACATACCTTTATGGAGGGAGCATCCTTTGACCAATCTAATAGGTCATTCACCTAATAGTTTGCGGATGGAGGCCATCTTTATGTCAAAATTGATTCCCCCTATTAATTCGAACACGGTGGAACCGAATGGAACGAAATTTGGTACAGAGGTAGTACTAGCAAAGGGCACCTCATTGTCATGTTTTATATCGCCGCCATCTTGACTGAAACGTAATGGCGGCCACACGAATGTTCAAAGCTTAAATCAAATTACGATTAACCTAATCATCCGATCTCTACCAAATTTTGCAACTACATACCTTTATGGAGGGAGCATCCTTTGACCAATCTAATATTTCATTCGCCTAATAGTTTGCGGATGGCGGCCATCTTTGTGTCAGAATCGATTCCCCCTATTAATTCAAACACGCTGAAACCAAATGGATCGAAATTTGGTATAGAGATAGCACTAGCAAAGGGCACCTCAGTGTCATGTTTTATATCACCGCTATCTTGATGGAAACGTAATCGCGGCCACCCAAATGTTAAAAGCTAAAATGTAATTACGACCAATCTAATAATCTAGTCTCTATCTAATTTTGCAACACCATATCTTTATGTGGGAAACATATTCTGACCAAACTGCAAGAACATCAGCCCAATAGTTTGCAGATGGTGGCCAAGTATGTGTGCAAATCGATTCCCCCTATCAATTCAAACACGGTGAAACCGAATTGAACGAAATTTGGTACAGAGGTAGCACTAGCAAAGGGCACCTCATATTCATGTTTAATATCCCTATAGCACGTTGTATTTCAACAAGCTCCTACAACCAACATTCAATCATACTCCTTGAAAAGGACAAAGAGTTATAACAATACCCATGCATTTAGGAGAAAGTAGGCTATATGTTCTTTACTGAACATCTTGTTTCTTCACTATGAAGTCTATAACTAGCAATTCGACTTTTAAATGCACTACCAATTTTCTGAATATTTCCAGAATTGTTTTCATGACAAGCATTATTTTTATGATTAATACTGCGCAAATGTCCCTGCATCATTGAAAAGGGTATATCAATATTGCATACATCACAATGTGTTATTGGAGGTTCACCATTTTTCTTCCTTTTTGTTGCACAACTATTTTTACAATCTATAGGTCGTTTACGCTTTTGAGCATCATATTTGTTTAAAGGTTCGGTACTAGTTGATGGTTTTACAGTTTTTAATTGCTGTTGTTCACCATGCACTTCAACCATGTGGGATTGATATCGCTTTACAGCAGTAAAACCAAGATCACAAACTGAACACGTAAAAGGTGCTGAACTAACATCTATTAAATTTACATGACGTGCAAGATTATCCTGTCTGTTAAATGTGGTAGAAGAATAACGGCACACAAACATTTTAAGATTATGTTTTGTACTTGCATGACGTTGAAGGTTGTCAGGTCTTGAAAACTGCTTTTTACAATCACTACACTTGAACATGAAATGAAAATCCACAGCCTGCTTCCAGTCTCCGACCGGGTCAGGAATGGAATTAATGAAGCCCCCATCTAGCGGCGAGGATATGAACTGTGCCGGCTGCCGAGGCCTGACGCACTCCTCTGGGGCAATGATTAAATGAATGACAGATGAAATGAAATGATAGTGGAGAGTGTTGCTGGAATGAAATTTTGACAGGGAAAACCGGAGTACCCGGAGAAAAACCTGTCTGCCTCCGTTTCGTCCAGCACAGATCTCACATGGAGTGACCGGGATTTGAACCACGGACCCAGCGGTGAGAGGCCGGCGTGCTGCCGCCTAAGCCACGGAGGCTTCACTACACTTGAACATAATGATTATCAATCACTTTCCAAATTACCTATAAAAGAAAGAAATCATAAATATTAATAAAAAATAAAACAAAGTAAAAGAAAAATATGTTAATTAATTTACAATGGTCATAGTAGAGTATTTTAATTATACGTCTGTGGACTCTCAGCAAGTCTAATTTCAAGTAGTTCCAACTTTGGTTAACAGATATCATTGTCACTGACACCTAGTGGTGAACGTTAGAACTTGATAGAGCGTTAATCAAATCTAACCTACAAACCTAGCTTTACACAATTGTCAAGTAGTTCCAAGTTTGATTAACAGATATGTCACTATCACTGTCACCTAGCGGTGAACATTCAGAGTTGAGCGTTAATCAAATCTGACCTACAAATTTAGCTTCACACCATTGTCGCGTAGTTCCAACTTTAGTTACCAGGTACCATTGTCACTGACACCAAGTAGTGAACGTTGGAACTTAATAAAGCGTTAATCAAATCTAACCTACAAATTTAGCTTCACACCATTGTTGAGTAGTTCCAACTTTAGTTACAAGGTACCATAGTCACAGACACCAACTAGTGAACATTGGTACTTAATAAAGCGTTAATCAAATCTAACCTACAAATTTAGCTTCACACCTTTGTTGAGTAGGTCCAACTTAAGTTATCAGGTACCATGACACCTAGTAGTGAACTTGGAACTTGATAAAGCGTTAATCAAATCTAACCTAAAAATTCAGCTTCACATAATCGTCGAGTAGTTCCAACATTGGTTAACAAATATTAATGTCACTGACACCTAGCAGCGAACGTTGGAACTTAACAGAGTGTTAATCAAATTTAACCTACAAATTTAGCTTCACATATCATAGTCAAGTAGTTCCAACTTTAACTATCAAATAAACCATTGTCATCGACATCTAGCAGTGAACATTGGAAAATATCGCTCTAGCTGTTTAAAAGTGGGGTACTTACCTTTAATAATTTATCAACTGCTGCCACTGACTGAACTAGGTACAGGAATCTGCTAACCTACAGGAACGCCAATTATCTGTAAACAAATCAATCAATCAATCAATCAATAAATACATTCCAATCAATAACTTGAACATCGATTAGTAATAAAAGACTACAATCCATTAATAATAAGTACTTACCTTGCAAAATAATTTAATGATTTTCCACCAAAAAGGCTTTTGCAAATGTTTAGCAGCAATAGAGCACTGTTCACTTGTAGCGAGTAATAAAGACAGACAGTAGGGAAATAAATGACACCTCCCTTATATAGGCTTTCATCACTCGTGTCAGAAGTTTTTTGCTGATCATTGCAATTCCTTTCCTGTACACCTGCCAGTCCAAAGTGCGCTAGGAACACCTGTGCGGTATCAGATTACTGCTGACTTTGCATGATCATCACCCATTGTCTTGATGAACACCTGTGGTTTTAAATTACTGCAGCGTTAGTCATAGCAATAGAACTGTACGCTCTCTGCCATGTCAGCAAAATGACAGGAAATGACAAGTCGGCTTACTGCACGTACAATCTCCTCAGTTTTAACATCTTAAAAAACGTGCATTATTCTCTTTCAACTACAAATGACACATTCATCCACCAAGTTAGATCCCTTGACCTGTCCTCAAATTGCATGTGCCCCGTGTAGTAGAGTGTGTTCATTAACCCTAGCACTAGAACATATTCATCCACCAAGTGTTTGCACTTACCCCTTGACATGTCCTCTATCTACCAAGTTTTACACTTATACGAACCAAAACAGAATGTGACTTGTTTCACAAGGAGGACGGTAATAATGTCATATCACACGTGTTCACATGTATTTCGTCACTTTCCTTTCATGTCGTTATCACATTGTAGTAGTGAGGGCTGGCGAAAAACGTCAGTTTAACACACTGCTTTACACATAAATGTAGAAAGGCCCTTTGGCATAATTTGAATAAATTCATTGGCTAGTCCGTAGCGATCAGGCCAAAGGGACCCGTCAACAAGGACCTGTCAACAAGGACCCGTCAACAAGGACTCGTCAACAATGACCCGTCAACAATGACCCGTCAACAATGACCCGTCCACAAAGACCCGTCAACAATGACCCGTCAACTGGGACCCGTCCACAGGGACCAGTCCAAAGGGACAAATCAACCATGACAGGGGCTCTCACCTCAAGGCCTGACATGTCCTGTTCAATTATTGGTTTGCCTATCGACAAGCGCTGCTTGGAATACTTTTTGATCACCCCTCGTGGGTTGGTTTAGGTTAGATTACACTACAGCCGCCATCTTTAAAAAGCCCACCCTCTTACAAAAACTATGAGTGGGCATGCGTAAAAACAAAAAATAAGCATGTTAATTCATATTGGCTTTCCACCGTACACATGTCTCTTGTGTGAAACAACGTTTAATTTCATATTAACATTCAAACTCACACTTGTCGCACTTGGAAAGCGAAATTTTCTAAAGAAAATAACATTTCACCCCCTAGTAGGGATAGGTTTTATTTTGGGGTGGACATATGTTGTCCAATGGAAGGGGGGGGGGGTATCAGACCGAGTTCAACAACACCTCATTTGTCAAAATCCGACCATGCGTTCGAGAGATATCGCGCCGCCGCCATCTTGTGAGGAGGGTGAGGAGGAGGAGGCTGTAGAACTGTCCAAAAACCACTACTCTCCCGGCATTAAAAGCCATACCAAAAAAGACGCTATTCTCCATTGACCATTAACTTGATATTACTTATTTACGCATGTCCAAATTATTCTTCATTCTGTTTTAGTAGTATTAGTAGTTTTGAAAATAGTTTCACTACCTCTGGCTGTGTAACTGTTTTATAATGTCTTATATTTGCTGCAATCATGAGTTTTTTGAATGTATTTCTGGATATATTTATTCTATTCTGACAGGTTGGTATTTCTATTAGATTATATGTGATAATTTCACCTAAATATGTAAATTTATCAACAATATTGATTTCATGTTCATCAAGATATAATACAATTACTAATGATAAACGTAAAAGCATTTGGAAAATACTGTATATTTGGTACCGGTATCACAAGAGTAAATTATTATACATTCGGTACTGTACCCTTTTATAACTTACCAAGACCTGTTGAATCCCTCAAGGAACACTGGATCGTAGGATCTGGAACTGCCCGGCTGAAAACACCCCACAGATCCCACCAACAGGAGAAAGAAGTACAAAGGAGCATATCAACAAACCTAAATTGTGCCAAGACAAACCAAAATGCAAACAAGGAAAACTAGCTCAGGTCAAAACACGACACGAGACGCAAACGAGATACAACTAATCTCAGAGAGTAGTGAGAAAATTTAAGAAAAGAAACGGAAGTACATTGATTTTCCCGGCATAATTTATGTAGTTATTATGAATTATGACTCTCGGATTGAACTGCTGTAAAATAAAATATGTATTCAGTAAAAATGTTACTGAAAGAATCCCTCACCTGAATATAATACAATAATGTACACGTATATACATATATAATATTTCTTAATGAAACAATGTCCAATGGCAACATTCACCATCACTACACCATATTATTTGGTTAAATTGTACAAAAAGGAATCGCCACTGAGGACGCAGTTGAGCCAAGAGAAGGAGCTCAGTTAAGTATAAATATGTCCACATCGTGTCAAACGAAAATGCAAAATTTGAAAAAGATTACCGAGAAATGGCTGTACTTAAAAAGATCTCTCGAAAATCGCCACAGGTCTAATTAAATAGCATAGATATGAAATTTGAAGTCGACCTAAAGTTAAATCACAGTAAATATCCTAGAGATACTATCTCCAATTGATTTGAAAACAAAATGTCACAGACATCATTTGATGACGTATTCTAACAAAACGAAAATTAAGTACAACAAGAACCACCATTATGCTCCAACCAATCCTTTTTATAGGATAAAACAACATGACGAAACATTTCACAAACTTTAGTTACACATCAACCACCACTTGTCAGTCACACAGTATTTCTATCGACTTCATTTTATAAGTTTCACAATCATAATCACTCACAGTGATCCAAAAAACCTTCTCCAGCTTAGCAATATATCACGTGGTTCCAATAGTCCAAGAGCTCAATTTCACAATCAATTTTACTTCACTAATAACATTAATATTACAGTAGATTAACGAGAGAAATCTTTTATGTCAATATTTTTTCTTTAATGGCTTAGCAAAAATACAATTTCGAAAAAACACCAAGTTTTAAACATACATCCTTGAGTTCGGAATCAAATAATCTTTTAGAGTAAATATCAATCAAAAACCCAACACGAAACCATGATGCTGAAGTATATTATAACGTCAAACGATTTAATTTCCACAATTAACTTCAGTCCTGTTTTTCATGGCGAGATGCCTGAATAGGATATCAGTAGATCCAAATCGAAACAAGAATTAAGTTTAAACAAACTTAAAGAAGGTTTGAACCATACAGAGACCCACTCGAGTGCGTATAACGAACTTCACGTACTGTGCTATAATGTGGTCACGCCAATCCACGCGAAGCAAATTCCGCCTGCATCAACTTACGAATCACACTCAGCGAGCATCGCACACACTGCGGTCCCGCTCTGGTAAGCAAGCCAGCAAGAACAAGAATGTCTCTCACAGACCTCCCCAGACAACTCACCCCTCCGCCAGCTACTGATGTCACTCGACCTCGAGTCTACCCACAGTCACATGGTCCGATCAGGGCAAGAGAGGGCGATGGCCTCTGCGTTACGTCACATCAGATGTTATAAACACAGCCCGCTCTGGTACACAAAATAGCACCGCGCCATGTAGCGCGCTCTCAGACATCCATAATCGGAAATACAAAAACGGTCACAGTATCTTTTTAACTCTTCACGAAATGCTACAATTTTAGTGATTCTTGCTGGATCATGTGGTGCATGGTTGTATACGAATATGAGCGAGCTGCTGCGGTAATGTAATGTTAAGAATGTGATATGTAATCATAATCAGGAATATAGTAAAATAATGTTGGATGTTTATTAGTAATGTATGCAACTACCATTCTTATAAATAATTCTAAACCACAATAATGAAATCTTTAAACCCCCATACACACTATCAGACCAGACCAGACCAGCAGACGGTCGGAAAAAGTAGCTGATGGGCGGGCAGTTCGATAGTGTGTAGGCCTGTCTGCCGACCAATTCGGTCTGCGCAGACCGTCTGACGGTCTGGCTGGAAAACTTTCAGACCACCAGACTGCCCCTCGCCTGTCAGGTCTGGTCTGATAGTGTGTAGCGCTGTCTGGCCGATTGGCGGACTTCGTCGCGTTCTGCAGCAGTTTCAGTACGTATTCTACTGTGTACACAAATACTCTGCATGTGCTGGGACAGCACTTCAGTAACCGGGTACTTTCTTCTCTGCTACTTCAGAATCTGTTTGATTTTTTGCTAATAATATTAATCTATAAATACTGAACTTAAATACAAATCGTGATGACTCGCCAAAAAGCTTCTTATTCAACCACAGAAACAGTGAGACTATTGTAGCTGCCCCTTGGGTGTAGACGAAGAAACCTATAATTATAGGCCAGCACTATATATAAATTAATCCAGGTAAGTCTAAATTATTGATGCATATTTCTTCGGAACCTAGTTTCGTCATGTGATATCTTTTATCCCCGTAGCTAGGTAACGCAGTGTCACAATTAGTCTTTGTTCAGCACTCACAGATTCCCGAAAACTAGTATTTTTCTTCTCGATGCATGGCCGGAACATACAGAGTAATTCAGTAAAACACTGCTCATCCATTCGTAGAAAAGTGCGGAAATCATCTGATTCTAACTCCCTCATCAAGTTAGCATGAGTGAACCTGTGCCTTTCTTTATACATCTTCTTCTCCCATACTCTTCTCTTCTTCCGCGTATCCTCATCACTGATCAAAGCAACATACAATGAAAGTCCTATTTTCTGTTGCTTTGAAAGATGCGGTGCCATCACAATACCGTATTTATTAAATACTCAACAAAATAATAATAACATAACCTAACCTTCATACTTATTACTGGGCGGACGACTCAATAGAACCAAGACCAACTGCAATCCTCAGACCTAAATGTAGAAAAAACATGGCGGCGATAGTTGCCCTCCCAATAGCTAGATCATGTCATCGGGCTTGTCTCAGTTCGAGTAAATTATTATTTTAACTCACCTAAGAGCATACAAGATATCACAAGACGAGACTAGGTTCCGAAGAAATATGCATCAATAATTTAGACTTACCTGAATTAATGTATCTATATAGAGCTGACCTTGAATTATAGGTTTCTTCGCCTTCACCCAAGGGGCAGCTACAATAGTCTCACTCTTTTTGTGGTTGAATAAGAAGCTTTTTGGCGAGTTATCAGGATTTGTATTTAAGTTCAGTAATTATAGGTAAATAATTATTATTAGCAAGAAATCACAGATTCCGAAGTAGGAGAGAAGAAAGTACCCGGTTACTTCCCTGCACATGAAGAGTTTTTGTGTACACAATCGGAATGAGAATAGTTGCCTGAAATAATCAAACCAACGCCATATAGATACAACTCAATTAAGACCTCTCATGGAATTGTCTAAAATCTCGGGTAAAACATCACACCGAATTAGTTAATTAAAACACGCAAAGACGTCGTCGTGTGGATATCAGAACATAATTACTGTATTTATATTACTACACACAAGGGACACAACAATGCGTTACCATTGAACCTATTAAACATTCGCTTTTACCGTTTGGAATAATTGTACGTTGGAAATAGTTGATTTAGTAAAGTAGATAGGCAAGCACCATCTCCCTCTTACAGAATTCTCACGGCACACCAACTCGCAATATAAGTACATAATAGGCAAGCTACCCATAACACTTTATTACACACATCATAATTAAAAATAACTTGCAAGCTGTAAGAATCACAAAATTATGAATAATGACGGAACACAATGAGTTCACTGTTTGGCACAGGGGAAACATCTTCCTTAACCAATAAAACAGAAGTTCACTGTTAGTATACAAGGCCGTGTAGATCATCTGCAGACTAGTAAGGATTTATTGAGGCACATGTTGCTGAGCGTTCAAGATAATGTCAACGGTTTGATCTAGCCGTAGATGCTCTTTGCGTTTTCTCTTTAAGTACCGTACTTACTGTAAGTTCTACACTACTGAAGTGTTCCAAGCTATTATTATTTTGTCAATGACTCCAGTAAATGACACAATGCCATCGGTCGACCGAACAATCATCACACAAACGAACTACTCCATAATAGCCCAGAACAGAAGGCACCAGGCGATTTATCTACGCAGATGACACTGCAGTAGCCGTGCAAGGTCGTAGCTTTGAAGAGGTAGAACATTCTTTGTCCTGTGCTTTGGAAGAACTTGGTCGATACTATCACAGAAATAATTTGAAGCCAAATCCAGCCAAAACGCCAGTTTGTGCTTTCCACTTGCGAAATAAAGATGCAAAGAGGACACTGAACAAGTGGCAAGGTGAAACAATCCTTCATTGTTTTACACCAAAATATCTTGGTGTCACCCTCGATCGAACTCTGTCTTTCAAGCAGCATTGCTTGAACACCAAAAGTAAAGTATCTGCACGAAATAACATACTAAGATACCTAACAGGAAGGACATGGGGTGCTCACCCCCACCACTCTCAAAACTTCAGCCCTTGGACTGAGCTTCTCAGCTGCTGAATATCCAGCACCAGTTTGGCTTTCTTCTCCACATTCCAAAGAGGTGGATATAGCTCTGAATGAGACTTCCAGGATTGTATCCGGATGTCTTAGACCAACACCACTTCAGAAGATCTACCCTCTTATAGGAATTACTCCACCTCATGTCCGAAGAATGGTAGCAGCAGCATCTGAGATGAAACGGTAAGAAACCGATTCAAGGCATCCACTTTTCGGCCAACAACCAGCCCGACAGAGACTTAAGTCCAGCAACAGCTTTTTGAGGGGAGTAACAGCCCTCGAAGGCTCACAAGAAGCTGCCCACGGGAAGATATGGAAGACAGAGATCACAGACCCAACTATTCCTTTATCAGAAAAAATGGCACCTGGTCACAACTTGAAAAAAATAATCCACAGCCTGCTTCCAGTCTCCGACCGGGTCAGGAATGGAATTAATGAAGCCCCCCATCTAGCGGCGAGGATATGAACTGTGCCGGCTGCCGAGGCCTCACGCACTCCTCTGGGGCAATGATTAAATGAATGACAGATGAAATGAAATGATAGTGGAGAGTGTTGCTGGAATGAAATTTTGACAGGGAAAACCGGAGTACCCGGAGAAAAACCTGTCTGCCTCCGTTTTGTCCAGCACAGATCTCACATGGAGTGACCGGGATTTGAAGCACGGACCCAGCGGTGAGAGGCCGGCGTGTTGCCGCCTAAGCCACGGAGGTTACCTGGTCACAACTTGCCATATGGAATTTGGAAATCATTGAACAGTCTGAGGACGGGGGTTTCAGGCTGCAAGAACAACCTCAAGGAATGGAACATGCTCGTCAACAATGACGAGTTCTGTGACTGCAGCATGTTAGAAGATCCAAAACACCTGCTGATCTGCCCCTCGATGGAGGACATATTATGTTCAAAAGATGATCTTTTTGCTACAAATGCTAATGCTATAACTGTTGCTACTTATTGGCAAAATCTAATTTGATTCGGACACGGCAAATAAATAAATCAAATATTTACATATGATTGCAGTACATTAAAGCTTACTGGTCTTTACAGACATACTGAAGACACTACAATTTACAGATGAACGATAGTTTATCCCAACTTTCATCAAACGAAGCAAATCAAAACTAATATTGTATCCCAGCATCGAATGTAAACAAACAATATGTTGGGCTTCTGCATACGCCATATTCAAACTTTCGATATCTGCATTTAGGTCTGGGTATTGTAGTTGGCCTTGATACAACTGAGGTCTGGAGGTCTGGTATGATGGTGTGTATGCAAGAGCCGTCCCTCGACCTAGCATCTTGCCCGTCCACGTCTGCTGGTCTTGTCTGATAGTGTGTAGCAGCCTTTAATGATTACTAAAGATTGTCATTAAGCGAAATTAAAGCGATAGGGCTGGATCTATTTCGTAAAATAACAAGAAAAATGGTAACCTTCTCACAAAATTGCACACAAATTAATGCGAAAAAATCATGGCTGTAGATATGGGTATTTGTCCCTTTACCTCATGGTTCTTGTTTCAGGTTTGAAAATAATTGTCTCGGTTGGAGAAAGCAGGGAAGACGGTTTGGTATATGTAATGTTCTCCTCCAACAAATTAAGGAGAGAATTTGTCCGATTTTTACTGGATACAATCTTTGATGTTAATTCCAAATATTAGAACTTTGCACTAAATTGCTTGGTCATATATTTGTGATCTTTTCTTCTACTTCACCGGCGGCTTCGGTGGCTTAGTTGGTTGCATGCTGAGTTTCTGTGCCCAAGGTCGCGGGTTCAAACGCGGCCGAAGTTGTCAGATTATTTTAAGAGCATTGACCTTCAGTAATCCTTCCTTCGGAGGGGAAGTAAAGCCAGCGCACGGTCCCATGTCATAGATTTATGGCATGATAGAGAACCTTCCACTGATTACAGTTGCGTGAAGCTAAATGATAGTTTAAATTTGACTAACGCTCTTAGGTTTCAACGTTCGTTACCATGAGCCGACTACGGTGGTATCTAGTAACCAAGTTCAGAACTAGTTGGTCGTTGACGGTGGCTTTGGTAGCAAAAGAAGAAACTACTTGGAAATTCAATGTCTGCAGTCCTTACTTGCATTAGAAACAGATAACACACACTAATACAGCCATCACAATTAAAACCGGTTATCTGAGAGTTTCTACATACACCCAAAGTACACGGGGCTACAGCCCCTAAACTGAGGAACCAACCTTCTACTTCACCCTAACTGTAATGTTATTTTGATTCCATTCTGCGGGAAATGTAAACTCATTTACCCGTAGTTGCCTGTTGAATAGACACAAATTGCAAGAGAGAATTAATATTGTGGTGTTTGAAGCCATATTTTCAGTGTTGCCTTAGTAAACAAGAGTTTAGTGCTTTTCAGTCGGTCAACACGAATGTACCCAAAAGAGATGGGTTATGCCCTAATCCTGAAATAAATTACATGAGATTAATAAAACACTAGAGAATTAATACATTATCTGCGTTTTTTTTTCACGAAGCAGGGATTCACGCATGTAGCATTTTACAGGATAAAATAAAGATATGATGAACCCATTTTAAAGTGAAATGTTCAAATTTGAGTGTGACTCACAACACAAGCGTGTGTCAATTTTTTAATTGATTTTCACTTAGATCAATCAAGAAAATCAATCATTCTTTCTTGATAGATTCATATTCCAAATACGTTGAAGCGAACAGCTGCCCAATAATTTAAGCATACAACCTGAAAGTAATTCTCTCTTTGAGAGTGTTCTTGGCTATCATCCTGTGACCCGGGTTCGATTCCCTGCTCGGTCAAGATAATTGAACCTGGTCTGGGGGCTGAGCCTCATGAGATAAAACAGAGAAAAGGTGGGTTCGATTCCTGGAAGTGGTTATCCATGGTTTCCCTACTTCTATTCCAGGCAAATGACGGAATGGTTCCAAATTTCAGGCCACGGCCACCTCCTTCATAATCCTGACATGAATTAGAAATACAGACATTACTAAAGACACCACATTAACAAAGGTTATCAGGTAACTTCTACACATACCCAAGTACACGGGGCTAAATGACCACTATGTCCAAGCCTCTCAAATAAAACAACATCTCATCGTGTGACTGTATTACTGTCAGAATTCTTCATCAGTCTATGGCATTCCAAAAGTGATCAAATTATTATTTACGTAGCCTATCAATCAATAAACATGTACGTGGCCAACATATAATCATTTTCAGACAAATAAATAAATCAATCAATCAATATCAAAACAGTGTCAGAAGTTTGCTGGATGCGTTGTATTCAACGTGAAGTAAAACGCTATAGGAACATTGAGCACGTAGTTCCGTGAAGAACTAAACAGCCTTTTATCATACATGCCACTGGTCATTCCCATTAAAATTCTCCTGCATATTAAAAGATTTTCCAAGAAACATCTATATAAATATTTAAATTTCGCATCACCGCCATGTTGGATTTGTGTTCATCAGGTTATTGAAATGCCCATAGGAGGAAGTATGTTAATAGCCTCTATCAACATTAAAAAAAAAACAATTTGTTTGCTGTAATAGATTCGGAGATATTGAGAACCATCGAAATAATTCGGATGATTGCCATGTTGGATTGTTCTATATGTAGGCCATAGAGGTATGTACCAACACATGAAGAATTACATAGGTTTATTATTCAAACGTTCACTTAAATCACATGCTTAGAAAAAAAATACTTTTAAATTTTTTCACAGCTGCCATCTTGTTGTTATGAGAAAAATTGAATTTAATCAGATGCCAGTAGATAATATTTTGTATAAAATTTATCCTACCAAGTTTCACTGCGCTCGGTTGATTGAATCTCGAGAAAATGCCATTTAAATATATTAACTTCCCTTGGCTGCTATGTTGGTTTTGTACTTACTATGTGTTTAGCATCACTTAGCTGAACTTAATAAGCATTCTCTATCACCGTACAAACTTTCAGGGTGATATCGGTAATAATTTCGGAAATTTAGAGTGCCGGTTAAATATTCCGCACAGCCGCCACGTTGGATTGGTGAGACGTATTAAAATTTAAAGGGCACAGCCAGGGTTTGACAAAATACGAGACTAGGGGGATGAGGAGAATTCTAACGCAATCTAGAACCCTCCTTACCCCACTACTAAGCCTCAGCCATGTGATAATTTCGATATCTCTCGAACCTATGGTATGATTTTGACAAATGAGGTGTCGTTCAACTCGGGCTAACGTCCTCTTCCCTATGGACCACTCGTTATATTTTTCAATTTTTTTTTGTTTGTTTTTTTGTTTTTGAAAATAGATGATATTTTGAAAACCAAACATTGTAGAACGTTGTGCAATGGCTTAAACGAATGGTCTCTATGTTCTTTATCGTTAGAACAAAAGTTTATGTTTTTTCGATTTTTCCCCCAAAAAGTCCAATTTTGAAATTGGCTATATTTTGGAAACTAAGAAGTCACAAAAAGATTTGTTTGACATAAATAAAAGGTCCTGAACCCCTCTACCCGCAAAATAAATTTCAAGTCTCTAGGGTAAAAACTTGACAGTAGTGCTAGAAGGGAAGTTCTGAGTCAGAGCCTACTCTCCTACGAACTTTGCCGATATCTCTCGAACACATAGGGGCGTGGTGGCTCAGCGGTCTAGTTGTATGCCTCTCACCAAGGCGGTATGGGTTCGATTCCCGGTCAATGCATGTGAGAATTTCGAAGTGAAATGCCATGTCCTGTGGTTCGGATTCCACGTAAAAAGGAGGTCCCGTGGCTCATGATCACTAGATTAACGGTCACGTTAAACTACAAGCTTCCTTTTTCTCGAACACATGATCGTATTTTAACGAGCGAGGCGTTGGCGTTGGGATGACGTCCTCTTTGCTAGGAATGTGTGTTGGTTTTTTTTTTTTTGAAAATGTTTGTTTCTTGGATTGGTGCTATTTTGGAAACGGTGAATTTTAGAAAAAAGTTTGTTTGACGTTAATGAAAGGTTCCTAGGTCCTGTAGAAGGACAGCAAGTTTCAAGTGTGTAGGACAAAAGATGATAGCCTACTTTCTCGCGAACATTTGCGATAATTGGCAAACGCCTGATCGGATTTTAACAAATGAGGTGTCGTTGGACTCGAGCTGACGGGCGCTTTGCTCTGGACCATGTATTATATTTTTTAAATTTGTGTTGAAAATTTTAGTTTGTGAAAGTAGGCGATAGTTTGAAAACCAAACATGATAGAACTTTGTGCCAAGGTTCAAACGAATGGTCTTTATGACCTTTATTAGCCTACTTTCGATTTTTGCAAAAAATGAAAGTAGACTTATGAGATCAACACAGGGCGAAAAAAGTGTGTCTGTCTGTGTGTGTGTATGTGTGTGTGTGAGTCTGTGTGTGTGTGTGTATGTGTGTGTGTGAGTCTGTGTGTGTGTGTGTCTGTGTGTGTGTGAGTGTGTGTACTCTGAATGTCTGTCCCCCCTATCAATTCGAACACGGTGAATGCAAATTGAACGAAATTTGGTACAAAGGTAGCACTAGCAAAGGACACCTCAGTGTCATGTTTTATATCGCCGCCATCTTTACTAAAACTGAATGGCGGCCACTCAAACGTTCAAAACGTAAAATCAAATAACGACTAACAAAATCATCCGATCTCTACCAACTTTGGTAACAACATACCTTCGTATAGCATGCGTCTTGTGACCAAATTACAAGGTCGTCCGCCATACCGTTTCAGGATGGCGGCCGTGCGAATTATGCAAACTTTATAATCCAAATCATGGGACCCACCAGTTCCGATTATCGAGCCGAGAATCGTTTTAACTGTTCTAAAGGAAGAGGCACGTTCGAAATTAAAAGTTTATTTTGTAATACTATAGTGCAGACGTGATTTTAAAAAGCTGAACTGATTCAGTAATAAGACAAGATGGCAGCGGATATCTTGTGCCGGACTTATATTTCACTAATTTGAGTATTGCATGCAATATAGCGTACTGATAAAAAATAAATAAACTTTGTATGAAATGCTTTATATATAAATAATATACTCCAGTGATGAAATCGTTTAGTATAAATCATTATTTGCTAACAAGTTCTATGTAAGTCATTTTAAATAGAACGATATTCGTTGACACAATTAGCTCAGTGGTAGAGCGTTAGCCTATCGCTCAAATGCCTATGGTTCAAACCCGATCAGAGCTAGGTTTTTTGCTTGAAATGTTATATGTTTATTGTTTTGTAATGACTCAGATGTTTTAAAATTAAGCGTTATATTGTGCACATTATGGTGTAAAATATATATTTAATTAAAACATAATTCGCCAGCAGATTTACTCGGGACATCTAGCTGCCAAAAAGGTAACTTCCAGATTTTATTGAAAAGTTTCTTCTTCTGGCCGCTAGAATGCACTCGCTCTGTTAGGATTATATTGTTCGATATTTCACCAATAGATGTCACGACTAGTCTACGTGGGGATCCATTGATTACTATACCATTATCATTCTATGCGCATCGAATTTGAAGAATGACAAGATGATACTACGATACATTTTAACTTTTTATTTTAAAGGGTTTGTTACAGCCTATTTTGCGTTACTTGAAAATGTTATTAAGCGTTATATTGTGCACATTATGGTGTAAAATATATATTTAATTAAAACATAATTCGCCAGCAGATTTACTCGAGACATCTAGCTGCCAAAAAGGTAACTTCCAGATTTTATTGAAAAGTTTCTTCTTCTGGCCGCTAGAATGCACTCGCTCTGTTAGGATTATATTATCGAAAATATCCACATAGTTTGTATACACACGTCTCTGTAGGGTCATGGAAAGATTTGTTAATTCAATTAGGGTTGTGAAAGCCATGCACAACCAGACGTGTAAAGACATGCCTCAACTCAAAGTTGGATGTTGCCCACGGCAGGTCGTAATAATAATAATAATAATAATAATAATGTTATTGGTTTTACATCCCTTTTAACTACTGCTGATTTTAGAGACACCGGGGTGCCGGAATTTTGGCCTGAAGGGGATCTTTAACGTGCCAGTAAATCTACTGACACGGCTCCCTCGCATTTGTGCACCCTCAAATGCCAGCTGACTGCGCCAGGATACGAACCTGCAACCTAGGGCCCAGCAAGCGAGAACGTTACCGCTGAGCCACGCCGCCAGTCCGGTCGATTATGTCTCCAGATCCATAACATTCTTGATATACTTCTTATCTTTCTTTCTTTCTTTCTTTCTTCAATGATGGTAGCAGTTTTTATCTAGGTTGTGGCGTTTGGTAGAGGTAAATCGTTTCTAAGGTCTTCAACAAAGAATAGTTCTATTATACTCTTTGATAATAACAACGAGTTATAACTATACTCATACATTTAGGAGAAAGTAGGCTATATGTTCTTTACTGAACATCTTGTTTTTAGCCTACTTTCGATTTTTGCAAAAAATGAAAGTAGACATGAGATCACTACAGGGCGAAAAAAAGTGTGTCTGTCTGTGTGTGTGTATGTGTGTGAGTCTGTGTGTGTGTGTGTGTGTGAGTGTGTGTACTCTGAATGTCTGTCCCCCCCTATCAATTCGAACACGGTGAAACCGAATTGAACGAAATTTGGTACAGAGGTAGCATTAGCAAAGGGCACCTCAGTGCCATACTTTATATCGCCGCCATCTTTACCAAAACAGAATGGCGGCCACTCAAACGTTCAAAACGTAAAATCAAATTACGGCCGTGGCGGCCGTGTGAATTATTCAACCATTTTAATCAATGGCTTAAGACCCACCAATTCCGATTATCGAGCCTAGGGTGGTTTAAGCTATCCTGAAGGTCGTGATCCGTTATTTATTATAATTTAATATTATAATATTATACTGTATGGGTGGCTTAAAAGAGCTGAGCTGTCTGTGTCACACGACAAGATGGCAGCTGTCCTCATGTGCCTGTCTTATATTTCAATAGTTTTAGTATGTTGTATTTGATATACCCTACTGATACAATAATATAAACTTTGTATGAAATTATCTTTAATGAAGATGTACTGCTGTGAAGAAATCGTTTATTTAAAGTCATTATTTGCCAACAGGTTGTATCTAATGTCAGTTAAGAACACCATGATGTTAAGGATAGGATTAGCTCTGGGCTAGCGTGTTAGTCTGTCACGCAGTCGACTGGGGTTCGAGTACTGCTGCAGTAAACTTCTTTTTTCTTGAATTCTTTTACAGATGATGTGCACGAGCTCTTTCCACAGATACTGAATAAGATGTAATTTAGCTCAAAGGAGAGGCTAATGTATACACTCGTTTATTAATAAAATCACAGCCCCAGCATCGCAAATAAACAGAAGACATTAGGAAAAGGAGAATAGAAGAACTAGATACACGTTGTCATTAACCACAGCCTTCTTAATGCCTCTGTACGGTGCTGTCCTCTTGTGGGTTATGTGGGTAATATTGTTCCAAACTTACCGCTGTGTAAATACCTGGCCTCCTGAAGTATGGCAATTTTGTAATACTGGTAGTTCAACTATTAGCCACGATCGCGCTCCGATTACCTTTAAACACTGCCAGCTGGATCACCTCCCTCTTGGCTACTTTAAACTGTCTACTCATTCAACACCCTTAGGCCACTGCCATCGTAGTACATTACGATGGCAGTGCATAGGCGTACAACATAAAGATTAATTCACTGATAGGTCGCAGCACCAACCTACTGTGATTGGCGTGGATTTTTAAAGGGGAAGATACCCAAAACGGAAGATTCTTAACTTAGCAGGCTGGCTTAATATAGAGATTAACGGACGTGAATGCATTACAATAAGTTAGTAGTTTTGTTATTCAATCATCATAAAGTATACAATATTGATTTTGACACTTACTGGCTAATTATCAATATAAAAGAAAACAAACAATACATTGTGGTAGAGGTGATTGTGTTAGGGATGAGGACAAAGAGTCATAAATATACCCATACATTTAGGAGAAAGTAGGCTATATGTTCTTTGCTGAACATCTTTTTTATAATAAAACTTTTTTTATTTTTGATGCTTTTTAGTGTAATTTTGAAATTACTATATTTTGGAAACTAGGAAGTTTACAAAAAACGTTTGTTTGGCGTAAGTGAATGGTCCCTACCCCCGATACTCTCACAATACATTTCAATCTCTAGGACAAAAACTATGCATTTTAAAATTTTTATTATTTTAAATAAAGAGTGTTTGTAGACAGAGGGAGAGAGACGGTACCGCTGGACATGTGTGTTACAACAAGGCTATCACCGGCCATGATGAATACAGGAAATGGCTATTTCGACGGGGCGATGTATGGCAGAACGATGGAACGAGGGGTCACTTTTCGATATTTTGCTATGACGAACAAAAAAAAGGCAAATATTTCGAAAATCCCTCACGGCGATCTTTAAACATGTTAGTAAACGGGTAATGGGTAACATGACAAATTGATGATGATAATAATAATGGTATAAGGCGAAGTTGTCAAAAACTTGAAGAACATGCTTTCTATGTTAGAATGACCAGCCAAGAAAGAAAAATCCGCTTGAGGTCTGGCCGACTCAAGCTGGCCAGCTAAGAGAATGGAATGTCAGTCAAGCTGACAACACTGTTGGGTAGCGATAAAGGGTTGGAACAATCTGACCACTCTGTAACGGTGATAATATTTCACATCCTGTCAGACAGTCAAGCAGAGCGGCTTGCATGAGCGGGCGAAAGCAGTGAGAGGGCAGAGGAGAGAACACCTAGATACAACAGGAAATCACGTGACCACTGCAGAACGGTGAGAGGCGGGGCCAGAGGTGTGGGGAGAGGTGAGAGGAGGAGTGGAGAACCCATAACAGCTAATAGCTGAACGAGTTGTATGTCAACATAGAGTGAAGGAGTGGGACGCAGGTGTGGAGAGAGAAAGAGAAACATGTATGGACATGCACGAAGTGCTGAGCGCCGTACACAGAGCTCTCATACAACGTGATTCAATAAAATAAATAAATAAATAAAAAGTACACAGGTTCACACAACATGTAATTTATTGATCGAAGAATTAAAGGTAGAGTTAAATCCAAACCATTTTACATATAGTTTATTTCATTTTTGTTTCAACACTTTTTCCACAAGGTAATGTTTAGGGAACGCTGTTTTCTGAAGTTCATGGAGATAAAATCTACCCTTTATGGGTTGATGGTTCAGGTCCTCGAGTAAATAGGTGACTGGACTGTCCAAGTTGACTTAACGAATTCGAAATAGTTCAGTCCCCCACTGAGGATGTAGCCCTTATTGAAGGCAGAATTAAATTTGCTCACACGAACAAAATCCCCAATTTTCAGTCGGTGACGTTTAGGATCTGCTGTTTTTATGGGGTTAAACAGTTTATCCAATCGCTGAATATTTTTGGTCTCGAGCCGTGGTTTGGTTCCAATCGTTCTATGTTTGGTGTCATTGTAACTTGACACTAGCTCTGGTAACATGTCCAACCGGCGATAAATGCCCTGGGCGGTAAACGCTTTCCACATATGGGTTTTCAATGTTCAGTTAAACCGCTCGACCACGCTGGCTTTGAGTTTGCTGTACGTGGTGTAATGGTGAATATCCTTACATTTGAGAAAACTGGAGGAATCTTTGTTGAAAAATTCTTTCCCCTGGTCGGTTTGTAGCAACTGAGGTTGGCGTTTGGATTGTTGAATAATATGTTGAAAGGCCTTGGTGACTAGTGGAACATACTTGCGACGCACAGGTTCAACAAAGGTCATTTCGGAATACACATCAATGACGGTCAACATATAGCGTACACCGTCATTAACGCTAGCATAGGGTATAATTTCAACCAAGTCAGCCTGCCAAAGTTCATCCACACCTCGTGAAATCACCTTGAGTCGCGGATAGTGACGCCTAGCTGGGCGATGCAACTCGTGACCAATACCCATTTTAATGGGTGAGGGCTTAAACAATAATTTTGGCATTTCGAAGTTCTTGTTCAATTTCTTGAATTTCCCAATCGTGACCGGTATGGCCAGCTTGACGTGAAGCATGCAACAGCTGTAGTCGCTGGACGAGCTTATTGGGATTTTGCCAGTAGGTAACATCCACAAGGGGTTTTAATGGTTTAAATGTCACTCCCGAAGCGGACGCTTTACGACGAGTACTTTGACTGGTGGGAAACATTTTTGCAATGTTAGTTATATATTTTTGAGATATATTGGCATTCACTTGTTGAGCGGGATCATACTGTCTTTTGTGGGCATGGGTGTCCAGTAAAATGGATTTATATTCGGCAAGGTCCTCTGACGTACAATCATGGAAAGAGGGTGTTCGAGAAAAGAGCAGCTTTAACAGTCCTGGCGTTAATTTATAATTGATGTTCTTAATGACAGTTTAGTAAGAGCAAATTTAATGGATAAATCTCCAATTTCAAAACTATCATCCTCATAGCCAACACCATACGTGGTATCTGTGTTTCCAATAAATAGATCAGTGAAATAGGGTTCTAGTGTTGATCCATATTAAAATGTTTTTCAGTTGAGCTTGATGTTGAGGGTTGGCCAAGAGTTGTGAAAACGGAGACGATCTGGAAGGGCAAGGTGTTTCGACAATGACCAAGGATTTCTTTTTTTCTCAAAAATTCTGCAAGGGGTGAGGACATTTTTTTAGGTGTAAACACTTGTTCCTCCTCATCCTCAACTTTGCTAACACTAGTCAAATCTTCCTGTTCCTGTTCCTCTTCCTCTTCCACAGGGTCGTGGTGTAGCGTCTGAGTGGCTTGTGAAACGGTGGGGAGCGTTTCAGATGGCTTAAAAGAGGGTTTTAACATGGCTTTTAGCGGAGTGTTAAATGTTGTTGAATAAACAAAGCATGATCCGCACGTGATCGTTTCAATTGACGAAACTTTTGGCGAATAGTATTTTTTGCTTTAATAATTTGCTTTTTCAATTGACTCACTGCTAACGCCATGGTGTCTTGACAAATGACTTGAGGGGGGAATGAGACAGTGCCTTAAATAGCAATAAAATGATCAAACCCTAAACGATATCATCCTTGGTTGAGTACACTTTGTTTGACAATGACAAAAACAGGCATGACGTTGAGTGTTCCAGCACTTGGCACACAATTCATTAAACACTTGAGAGGTAATATCCGGATTCGCATGTTCATTTTAAATGTGACGACAGTTCCTCTCGTCCTTGCGAAATAAAACAATGACATTGGCATTGTCACAAATCAACTGTTTGGAAAATTTAGGATACGTTTGCCCAAGATAGAAGCAATCGATATGCTTGTGACGACCCTTGCTGAAATAGCTTTGAATGATGCCTTGACGTTCAGTGGATACATAATCGAAAATCATGAGTGAATCAGGCATTACCTCATCCGGCGTAATAACATTTTCTTGCATGGAAAATGTAAAATAACCCATATTCTCATTTTGTAATCCAGACATGACTTGATTCAGAAACACGTAGAGGGGTTGGTAGAGAGATTGTGCAAAAATATAAATATTTTGAAAACGCAGATCATTGGGCGCTGTGATGAGCGTCAGCAAAGGATTGGTCTTTCCACAGCCGGAAGGTCCCACAATGATGCAGCGAATGGAAGATGGAAACAGTGAACCATGGCGTTCTTCACGTGATGTGGGACAGAGATGGGAAACCGTATCCCCCACGGGGAATGACTCTTGCTGCTTAATAATCTTCATTTCAACTAAGGCTTAGACAGGCTTGCAGGCTGTCTATATACATGGCACCGAACCTTGTCATAGAAACAGTAGACTCGTACTACAGGTTGACAATGGATGTCATCGGACGTGCATTAATGGCCAAAGCTAGGTCTGTCCAAATATATGATCCTAAACAAGAAACAGATCCTGCTAATAAACACTATGTGGATAGGTCAGTAGTGCCCCGCACAAAACAGGGAGATTATGACTTTAAGGGAAAGCGGTTAACCCATGTAAAACATCCTCAAGTATCTACAGACGTTACTACAAAAAAAGGAAGTGGATAAAAAAGTGTATGAATTTTATGACAAAGTGCCTCAGCTTTCAGTGAATGGCTATACCGCTAATCACCATCGAATTATTCACGCGGAAGTCCCACAAGACGGAGACGATGTTTGTACCTAACGTTACGTGACCTATGAAATTAAAATGCTTTATAAATATATCCCATCCGTATTTTTAGTGCATCTGACAAATGAAAAACCTGTGAATGACAGAAACCAGTTACCGCTAGTCCATGATCAGCACTTGACCTATGTGCTTGCTTCGGGTTTAATCCACTATCGATTACACTATGATGGAACCATTCACATGAAATACGCGATGCCTGATGAGAACCATTTACAAATACAGATAAATGGCCATAGAGTGTTCGTTCATAACCATGAAATGGTCAATACAGGTGACGAATTATCCTTTCATCTCATGTTGACATGGGATGAAAAGCAAGCGGGAAAAACCATAAACGATTTCCCACTTTATGTGGAATTGGAATATACAGCCATGAAATAACAACCTGACGTTAGTTGTGACTTGAAATTTCTTGTGAAGGGTTGATGGTCATCATCAGGGTGAAACAAAGGTGTGTGGTGAGAAAGACTAAAAAGACTAAAAATAAGACTCTGTCCTTGGCAAAGCTAGGCTTAAGGCATTCGTGGACAAGCCCTTGCGAAAGAAAAATAGAAAAAATAATGTGTTGGCCATAAGGAAAGCCCTTCGAGCAGCACAGACGCATGTTATTCCGAAACGTCAGCGATAGGGTTCAAAACAAGGGCGTGTGATTCCCACTCCCAAACGAGCAGGACTTTTACCTGCATTATTTGCCGGTCTGGTTGCTCTGTGTTCACTTTTGGGCGGTGCCAGTGCGGTGGCAAAAACCATTAAAGCCACACAGCAGGGCAAGCAACAACTAAAAGAAAGTCAGCGACACAATGGAACGATGGAAGCGATTGCTATGGGGGCAGGAAATGCAAATTTAAAGCCCGCCTTTTATCAACAAGGATTTGGGATATCACCATTTCGAAATAAAATAAAAATTAACCCCAGCCATAGCAAGACATGCCCTGACGCATGAACAAGTGGAAAGCTATGCTAAACAACTGAAGCTTCCTCATTTTCGAGGTGTGTTTATGCGAAATCAATTACCCCCACGACTCTGGAAACAGGAATGTGCTGTTGTCAATTTGGATGATCACCGAGGACCAGGAGCGCATTATGTATCTTATGTCAAAGAGGGATCCACTGTATGGTACTTTGACAGTTTTGGGAATTGCCGCCACCCATAGAACTAGTGACCTATTTCGGAAACAGGATCAAGATTTATTATAATGTGAAACGTGAGCAATTGTTCAACAGCCAACAGTGTGGACGTTTGAGTTTATTTTTTTTAATATAAGACGCAGCATAAGCAAAAACGTCCACAGTATGTCGGCAGAAAGTAAAACGTTTACACTGAATGGACGTGGACTTGAAGTCAGCCGAGACTTTTACCCACCTATCGAATTGAGTGAGCGACCTTATGGTTTAGGACTTGTTTCACTTGAAACGTACAATCGAATATACAACATACGTGAAAATGTGAACAACAAGTTTTACTATGATGATTCTGTGCTCACCCTGAACGCTGGTGGATATACGATAGATGACATTTATGAACACATTTATGTGGTGTTGATCAATCAATATGGTTTAAAGTCATTTATCGATGGAATGCGCAAGTTTGAACTTGTAGGAAATACCAACGTTCATCGCTGCAGTATTTTCTCTACATTCAAAATTGACTTTAAAACACGCCCCGATTCCATTGGTCCATTACTAGGATTTAAACCACGCGTGTTGGAGCCCAACAAAAAACCTGAATCGGACCATGAAGTGAAATTCATTGAGGACCATCATGTGTCGGAGACGTGTAATATTATTAGCCAAGTGTACACCAATCAAGAACCATCGCATTCGCTTTATGACATCCCTCCACCAAATCTTCGACGTATAAACGCTCTCCTCAAGGAGCTCAAGAAAATAATGGATAACCCACAGCTACCAATACACTGTGACATTGCTGACATTTGCCTGAATCGCCTACGATCCCGAAATCCACCAACAAGGACTGCAATAGACTTGGAGAATACCAACTACAACATCACTAAAGAATGGCAGGGAAGACAAGATAATAGGCCTGGATCAACCTTACCACGCATTGGATCATCGTTGCCACCTGGATTTGAGCTTCCTCGGAAAACATGGTCAACTCTCAACAGGATTCGTACGGGTCACGGCAACTGTGCAGACTTCCACTACAAATGGAAAATAATGTCTTCACCTAACTGTGATTGTGATGCCCCCAAGCAGACCATCCAGCATATCATCACCGAATGTCCTAAAAAAAGTACAGTGGCAACGTGACTGATTTCGCTCATGGATCATCAGAGACAATTAACTATATAAACAATTTAGACATGAACATATAGTTTGTCTTCATAAACTAATTATCTTTTATGTGCATATTGTATCTGTAAAGCCATACGCTAAATAAATAAATATGACTTTATTGTGACATCGCCCAATGGGTATATTATTCGTGAAAACCCTCCAGTGGTGCTTATTCATTCTGTGGCTGTCGATGGTATTAGTAATATAACATTAAGACTTATGAATAGAGAAGAACAACACATTCAACTAGATTCTCCCATACCAGTGACTTACAAGTTGGTGCTAAAGCCACTATGAAGTTTGTGTATAAAGCAGCAACACCGTCTACGAATGGTGTTAGTTAATTGCCACGTGAATACACGTTAACATCTAAGGACAAGCAGATTTTACAGCATTTGGGTTATCACGTCAACCCCCATGATGAATTCTATCCTAGAGTTAGCGAACCACATCGAGGAGCAACCAGGGGTGGTAAGAATTGATTTCCATTCCTATCAAGCTCAAACACCCGGACTCGAATAACAATGATGAAATTCAATTTGTTATCAACAACCAAGATATTTACACCCTACCGCATGAAAGTGTCATTCAGATTGAAGGTCGGCTCACCAAAGCCGATGGCTCTACACCCAATACATCCAAGCTAGCCAACCATGCTTTTGCCTTTCTGTTTCCTGAGTTGTGGTATGTCATTAACGATATCGTGGTGGATAGTACTCGAAATGTGGGTATTTCCAGTGTCATGAAACTATACCCCTCTTATAGTGAGGAAGAAGGTAAAACACTTTGCATGGCGGGTTGGTGCCCTGACTCGACCAATGACTGGATGGTACACACCGATGGCACCTTTACTGGATATTTACCTCTTAAACTGATTTTAGGCTTTGCCGAAGATCACCAACGCATTGTGGTCAACGCAAGGCAAGTGCTTTATTTGGTGAGAGACAGGAGTGATAATAATGCACTCAAGGGAGCCGATAATGCTCCCGTAGATTCAAAAATTCAACTACAACGTATGCTATGGAATGTGCCTCATGTGACCCTTCACGATAGCAAAAAACTGGACATACTCAAGAAGGTAAAGAGAAATATGCCTCTACCCATGGAATTTAGAAGGTGGGCACTCAATGAGTACCCGCTATTGCCCACCACCAACACACACAGTTGGTCTGTAAAAACAGCTCGCTATACAGAGAGACTTCTGTACATGATCATGGGTTTTCAAACGAATCGCAAGTATCAACAAACCAAAGATGCCACGCAATTTGATCACCTGCAATTGAGAAATTCACGTCTTTTCCTCAATGGAGCTGTGTTTCCCTATGAAGGACGGAATTTGGATTTTTCAAAAAATTAGTTTGGTCCCCTGTACGACTTTTTTTTTCTAAATTTCGATGGACGTATTATCAAAAAGACAACAGCCCCATGCTGCTATCCCAAGCGTTTAAGGCAAGGGCACCACTGAATGTCTTTGACTGTTCTTACCTGGAAGAGTCTGTCAAGCCATCCAATATTGACATTCGACTAGATTTTGAAACGCATGACAATGTACCAGCCAATACGACGGCCTACTGTTTGATTAATCATCACAAACAAGTCAACTATTATCCACTGTCCAACCAAGTGACGAGTGTATAAATAACAAGTCAACCCACGTCAAGCCGCTCAGTCATGCCTTGCTTTAAAGCCTCAAGAGACTTCACATTCATGAATTTAAACTCTGAGGAACAACGTTACAAGACTTTTGCAAGGTGGCCGGTGCCTTACATAAACCCTCAAGCCTTAGCGGCCGCTGGATTCTATTATTTAATAGCAAGAGATGAAGTGAAATGTGCCTTTTTCCCCATCATCATAGACCAACGGCAAGAGAGCGATGAACCCATGCAGGAACATCAGCGCTGGTCACCCGCCTGCCCCTACCTGTGAAGAATGGAGGTGGGAAATATACCCTGTCATTCAAGCTACCCCTCACTCGTGCCTCTGGGTGATGAAAAACAAGTTTCGATACGTGTGGACTGTATGGTGACCATGGTGCTTCGGTGAGCAGCTTACCGTCAAAAACGCCTAGTTTAGAGACATTGGGACATCATCGGTGTTATGGACGTTACAAACACAAGAGACTGTATTGTTGTATGAGTTGGTATCGTCCCTATCCCAAAATGACAAAGGCCTGTAAGACGTGTTGTGATAATAAAATGATGCAATAAAAAAATTGTGGTTGTTAATATTATTTTATGTCATCTTACCCTAACCTATTTTTTTTAAACAAGCATTGCAGGTAAGTCCATGTCATGACCTCACCTTAGTCATTGATTGTCAGTCAGTCGTCAGTTGAACTTGGTCCAGGCAAGCGTCAACATGTTGCGCACACTCATTGTGGATTGCCAAGGGTTTAAAATTGGTGACAACAAATGTAGATTTAAACAAGTGGCCATTATCGATTGTACCACTTTTTGGACATCGCAAGGTACGCATTTGCTATTTAAACCGCCCCATGCTTTTGATTTGTTGTGTGAAAAAGACCGTGAACAAACCCAGTGGATTGAAAATCATAGGCAACTAGACTGGAATCAAGGAACCATTTCCTATAAATATTTGGACGTGGTCATGAAAGCACACTTGTCCTCAGCCAATGTGGTATTTGTGAAAGGTAATGAAAAACGTGAATGGTTGCAACCATTTTTGGCGTCTTACTGTCAATGTATCGACCTCATGGACTTGGGCTGTCCATCCCTGCAAACGCTCATGGATACTTGTCCATGTGGCAACATTACCCATACAGCCCTAGCGCATGTGTGGCATCTCTTTCATTGGTTAACCACCCATGCCTGCTGGGAGTTGTTGAACAAAATTAAAACTCAAGATTTACCTGTGAATGACACCAGTGAGTTTTCTACAAGCGACGTGTAAACGTCTACAGCACATAATACCATGGAGAAAGGCAATGCTACGGACAAAGCCATTGGCAAGTTCTTTGTGTGCAAAAATAAACTAGACAGTTTTACTAAATAGGAATTATTGGCGCTGCCCAAGTCGTTCATTTATTATGTGGCCGCCAACGCGGTGAAATAAATCTGGCAACATGTACCAAAATCATTGACTCATAACCCTGGGTTGAGTGAATTGCAACCCTGTACGGATTACGATCACCATAAGCAAGTGGCCATGGCAAAAATACCCTCTATGTGTCAGTGCTCGACTTGTCAGCTAGTGAACCTGTATCGCGGTCATAAAAATCCGTGTAAAGACCTTATTGAATCATTCCACGGGTGTCATGGCGAGAAAAAGCAACAACAAACACAAACATCGTCCACAGAGGAGGGGGAAGACCAAACCATTTCACCATCAATGGAAAAGGATATGCCAGACCTGTACAGGCAATGGCGTCATTGACAAAGTGATTCTATACTTACTTTTTGAAATCCATCTTCCAGGTTATCGTTTTAGTGGCCCTGGAACTCATCTTGAAAAACGTTTGCAGCGTTGTGATGTACCCATTAATCTTTTGAATCAAGCATGCAAAGAACATGCATGACCTTTCTTATCGCCATAGTCATCCTGGTTTAAGAAATGTGGCAGATAAATTGTTATTGAAAAAAGCTAATCAACGTTTCACATCCTGTGATGCCTCAGTGGGTGAAAGGATGGCAGCCCTAATTGTGATGGGTGCTATGAAAGGAAAGTTGATGATGCATGGACATGAACATTAAGGAATTGAGGATTGAGGAATTGGGATGTGTTTGTATTCTATTTTCTTTTGCAATTCCCTATGGTTATGAAATGAAAACAAAGGTTTACCCGAGCACGATGTTTTTTTTTATTTAAAAAATTCATGATGTTGATGGGCTGATTTTTCATTTTCACATTTCACATATGGAGAATTCACAGATTGCCATTTGCCAATTTGCAATTTACAGTTTTAAAAAATGCCTGTTTCAAGTTTTGTGTTTTTGATGATATGGATTTTCCATTTTGTTGATTACACTTTTTAAACAATGTCCGTTAGAAGTTTTTCTGAATTTTGATATTTCACACATGGCCATTTCAAGTTTTTAAAAATGTCCATTTTAAGTTGAGCGTTTTTGGTGATATCGAAACATGGATTTTCCATTTTGTTGTTTACACATTTTTCCATTTGGTGTATGTTGAAAGTTGAGATTTGTCAATGATGTTGATGCGAGTGCTTGACCATGATGATGCTGCAATGTGTTTATGTGTGTTTTGAGAAACGTCGAGGCCTACGACTACTGCAGGTAAGACTGTTTTTACAAAAATAATGTCTATTGACCTCTACATTTCAAAGAAAACATAACTATCGAAAAAAAAAATGACTATTGACCATTTGATATATAAGTAACAATATCCCCCCACCCATCCACTCTACCTCACCGTGTTTGCTCTGGCCATACATACACACCAGTTTTCTGTTTCTACTCATACATTCACACCTGTCTTTGGGAACAAACACAACTACTTTATTTATTACCAAAAGCAGATTCTCTACATGCACACTCATCCTAAAAGAACTTTTTAAGGGGGGTGGTACACCATTCGCTAGTGTAAATTTTTGAATTTTCAATATTTTATTTTTCTGAAGCCCTATGATTTAGAAAAATGAAAATTTACAGGTTTAGTATTTATAACTTATATACTATTAAAACATTATAACATTTTTAAAAAGTTTCCATTGGTCATCAGTACACTGTAGAAGTTCCTTGCGTAATTTTTGCAGTCATGCAGCGTTTATTCAGTAACTACCCCAATTATGTAATTATTTGAATATTTTTTTCTTGCTTTGCTTGTAAGACCCAAGGCTACAACATACACCATTTGATATATCTTAGACATCGCATAAGAAACAATATTTATTTTCGATTATTTAAATAAGTTGAGGAAAAATTTGAATATTTGTTTTTAAAAAAATGTAATGGAACATGTTATGTGAAAGATCCTAGTACATGTTGTTGGCATGATTAAACTTTACACTCATGCAAAATAGTATTGCAGTAGCTTAAAAAATCAGAGAGTTATGGTGAAAACGCTGTATAAAAAATTAAAGTTGAGAAAATGCATGATAAATATACCAAAGGGTTGTATGCCCATTAAAACTTCCCTGCTTCATACACAGGGCCCTCTTTCTGGATCAGTTTGGCCTCCTCTTCCAACCTCAATCTCTTTTTGCATTTCCTTGCTTCTTTTGTAGTCTCCAGAACCCTTTTATTTTCCGAAAGTATGCGTTTCTCATCTTGCAGGAACTGGGAGCAGTATGTTCCCACCACAAGCCCTAACTGCTGCAACACTTTAATTCTAGCCCTCATTCCATCATTACAAGTCATGGTAGCATCATTAACTCCAATATGAACAGTTCTTCTTCCAGAAAACATTGTTTTAGGGCATATCTTCCAGATTTTAGAGTTCAATGACTCATTATTATTTTGTGTGTGGCCACCAACACATCCTATCAACAGTTCGGTTTTCACAAGATTCTTGAAAGCAGGTTTGATTGTCTCCATAATGGCAGGGGATAGATTATTTTTGTGCTTATACTTGTCTGAATTGCCTTGTACAACAGCCTGCTGGTAAAGACACCAAGAGTCTAGACCTTTTGGACAAGAGTAATGCTGCGGGTGATCATCTGTAGAAACCTTGTGGTGCCTTATGGCCCAGATGGCTGTTCTAATATTATCTACAGATAAGCTATTAGCTCTAATGGCATTCCCATAATAGACAATAATAATGTTATTGGTTTTACGTCCCTTTTAACTACACTGGCTTTTAGAGACCATAATAGACAGTGAGGGTATTTATCACAGAATCAGTCAGTCTGTTTTTGCCACCGAGTGGCTTCCCATCGCTTAACATTTTCCCTCTCATATTCTCCTTCACTTTTCTCAACTGAGGGGGTCTCAGTATCCTTTTCTGGACATGGCCAACACATTCCTTTTTCACTATATTAATATCTGTCCCATATGGCTGGTCATCAGAAACAGACTTGTATCTCCATCCCCAATATAATTGACATACCGTAAATTGTGACTGGCTACACTTCGGCTGAAAATCGTTTTTATCCCCTCCACCTCCATGCTGCCTGCACTTCCTTTGTGGTTGATGTCACAGACCTCTTCATGTACCTCCCACCACTCTTGATAAGCTAGGGTACCAGTCTTGCCTTTCCACTGATCACATCCTTTGCAAGATGATGACAGAACCTCTATATCTATCACTTGTCCAGTTTTTGCACCTATAACAGTGCACACACCATGTAGTGAACTGTGACCCCTCGTTAACCATGTGCCATCACAGCTTACAGATACATCCCTACTGCCTGTAAGACTTGCTTCCCCTTCAGCAGCATTACTTAGAGATTCTTTAGCTACTTGGTTGGTGGCAGACAGAATCCGCTGGTTCACCAGCGAGTAAGTGGACTTCTTTACAGGTGGTGGTAAATTCATTAGGCCACAAAACATACCTAATCCTGCTAAACCTTGCCCTAAACACCTCATAGCATATATTACACGCCTGTTTATGGAGTAAAAATGGTTGTTTGTTCCTAATTTATGGCAGCTGTCAAAGGAACCAATTACACCACATTTCTGGCACACTATTGTTACATTACAACCTAAACCTACTATTGTATGTATACTGAGTTTCACATTTCCCGCACATACAGTATACACCGAAGTCACTTTTCCAACTGTTCGAACATAATATTTACGTTGAAAATAATATTTACCTCATCAAAATCATTACTGCTATTGCCACAGTCTTTGGGAAGCTTCTTGGCTGAGGCACTTTTTAGGTTAGGTGAAACATGAATGATAGCATTTGCAGTTGTATGCCTATTTCCACGGAAATTCACTTTCTTAGGCCTATATACTGCTTTCCGTTTACCCTTTTCGAAGTTATGAACACAGCCACTTGCAAAAACTGTACTGAAACACAGGTGAACAATTTTTTTCTTTCTCACAAGTTAACATGTGCTCCGTTACCGCAGAAACTAAGTTATATTGGTAAACAAAAGCATCACTTGACTTCCTGTTCCTGAGATACAAAGAGAAATGTACTACGGAGCATGCCTGAGAGAGATTTAGAAGCACCAGTCTCCAATAGGAGGGAAGTAATACAATCCAAGGCGGCGCTGAGACGTGGGCGTGACAGTGCTTCAGATCAGCTGACACCTATTTATATTTTACGTTTTATCTCCGAAACTATTAAAGATTTCTTAAAAATTATTTCACTATTGGAATGAGCAAAGTCTATTAATCATTTTAGGATCTGAAAAAAAAATGCGACCTTAAAAGGTGTACCTCCCCCCTTAATTTACCATTTACATTGCAAAAAAAGAAATATTAGTCATTAAAGTTACTAAAAAAATACTATTACTCATTGAATATTTACACCAGCAAAAACAAGTAACACTTTTGTACACCATTATAAAAATTCAAACTATTTACCAATAAAAAAGGTTGCATGGAACTTTTTAAAGAGCAAAAGTCCAAGTGGGTTGCCACTATTTACAAAATCCACTATTTACAATGACAAAAACCAATATTTACAAAATACTAAATCAACAAGTTACAAAAAGAAGCTATGTCCCTAAACGAACAAACAGAAAAATCACACCTCCTCCTCCTTGCGATCATAACCCCGGGGAGGCTAGTGAGCAGGTCATCGACCCACACACGTTTGCTATCCATGGAGGTGAGGGTGCGTTTTCTCTGTTCTACAAGATACAAATGATGGTTGCTGGATTGTATCCTGTACTGTGTATGGGACATAGCTTGCCAGTGCGTAAAACCGCCAGGTAGTCATCTACACGTAGCAATTTTACCACTGTCCTATCTACACCTTTTGCTCTTTTAGCTTCCTTACAGTCTAGTGTGGGATAAGCATACATTTTTGAGGCCAAACCTACGAATTCCGTCATAAAGGAATCACCGCATTCATCTTTTAAAACACCCATTTCCTTCTTGTTTTTTATGGGTAGCTGAAACACGTTGTCAGCGCTATAGGAAGAGGTGTCGAACCAGTCATTATGCCGCCTCATGATGTCATAGGGGTTGCAGGGGCGAATGTGGTAAATGAATGAGTCCGTATCCATATACAAAAGAGAGACGTCCTCAAAATGGCGTTTGGCAACCTCATAGTGGAATCGATACATGACCGATTTGAAAAAGTCTAAAATTACTTGGCCCAAGTAAATGGGTTTATCCAGGGTCACGCTGGTCTTACTCAATTCAATGGTGGCCAAATTCTCATCGATAATGTTGATCGATTTCAAATTTGTGTTGGCAATGTACCACCGTGTACTCCACTGCCCGTCCCAGACATTCCCCTATTTAATGTCGCGGTATTTGCGGACATTTTCCATGGACTTACCATAGATACAGTTGATCATTATAAAAATTAAAAAATTCAAACTGCTTTGTTGCCATTTGTTGGTGCTCTGTGTTGAGTCGCATGTATGGCTCAAGCCATGCTTTTTGATCAAAATAAATATCCCTATGGATTTTCTTCAACACCAAGCCTTGGGCCAAGCATTGCACCAACATTTGGATATGTAGCACATATCGATTTTTGTTGTAAAGTGTGCCCATGAGTTTTTCAATTTTCACTTTACTGTCAGGGGGGACCATTTGCCCAAGACAAAATGGGAAATTTGCATGTTCATCATAGAAGGATAAGGGATATTCAATATCCACTTCTAAGACATATCCTCGACCTGTTTCTTGGCTAGCCTTGTTGACATCAAATTCTGACACTTGTTTTTCTGTCAGCCAAGCAAACTCCCCATAGGTCAAAGGCTGACTCATGGCGTTGCCATACAAATTATCCACATCATAGTACATTAAGTACGATTCTGGTTTGTCTGGTGAATAATCAGGCATGTAGACATTGTTCGCTTCGGCATGGCGCTGGTTAAGCGACACAAAGCCGCCGCGAATGCCCTTTTCAAAAAATAGAACCATGTCAACATCAGTGAGTAAATCCAAGTCCACTTGAGTGTATTTCAAAGCGGCATCAAACGAGAGCCCAGGACACGTATAATAGTGAGCCGGGTCGAGACCGTAAATGTGCTGACACAACTCACGGAATTTTTGAAATACATCGGTAAGCAGCAATACATCCAGTTTTAGGTAATGCATAGCATATTCACCTAGCGTCTTAATGTCAAACACTCGCCAAACTTGACATGCATGTGCATAGTCATCATCGGAAACGGTACTGCGTGTTAGTTTCGAGTAAAATTTCTCTTGTGGTGGGAGTCTTTTTGCTTTAACACGTCCCCGTTGTTGCAGAAATCGTAGGGAAATATACCTTTCAGAATGCACATTTCAAATTGCTTAGGATAATTAAAATGCATTCTGGTATTTTTAATTCCTCTTCATTCAAGCCATTCACAAGACTGTCTAGCGAGGATGCCATAAACTTAAAGGAATCCAAAATACGAATACTAAAGTCGCCCAACCTCCATATCAGGTCTGTAAAACGCTCATGGTTTTGGGGAATAATGGTAAACGAGCCCTTGTTGACATGACCCAATTCGCGAATCAAAAACTGAATGTCATAATTCTCCAGATTGTGGAAAAAGACACTGATGAAATGAGGAGCTGAAAAGTTCAAATTGCATTTAATATGCGCAGCTCCACGAAACACCCCCGTAAAGTGCAAGTGATCACGAACGGTATCATCAGCACTGATCAGTGGCTTTTCGCAAATATCGCATGTCGTGGCAGGCTCATACTGCTGCTGCTGTTCTTGAGTTAGGCTCATGGGTACTGGGTGGTCCAGTAATCCCTGTACATGGTCGGCCAACTTAACAAGTTCATTCAAAAACCATCTGGCAAAATCTGGCCCCTCACAGTATTTGTAAACGGATCGTGTGGGGTCATAGGCACACACCACATTAAATCCTATGGCAAAAGGTTCATGTTTTTGAATAAGTGTGGTTGAGCTAATGGTGGGATCTGGTTCACATCCCGCCATGGGTGTAGTAAGTGCTTCGAAATCTGCATACACCACATAGGGAACAGAGTCACGCTTATGAATGTCCTTAAACTTTAACATAGCTTTGCCCCCTTGTGGCAATATCAGCCTCACCGCTTCCTGAGAAACGCAATCTACCCTATGACGTTCCAAAAGCGTATGGTTTCCAAAATATTACAAGCAACGATCACAAATATGCTTTTTATTATGTTATTTGGACATTTGGCTGCTTAGCAATCTACTCACGCTTTTAATAAGGCAATAGTGATTCACCTTTCCCACAGATAAATATAAAATATGAATGTGATGTCGTTTCGGTTCTTTTGTGGCATAAAGAGGACACACAATCTCATCACCATCAAGGCCATACACCATGAACGAAAAGTCCTGGTTATCTTGTTCAAACCTATGGATCTCGGTTATGTCCATAGGGAACGACACTGGAGTTTTTTTTTTCAATTCATAAAACTTGGTATTGTACTTTCCTTGTCGACAACTGTCACGTTGTGCTGGCTGCAAATACTCAGCCACACACCACAGGAAGCGATCATTGTCATGGTTCTTTATATTCACCACAGCCTTTTTCAAAACTATTGCTGGTGGTGTTTTAATAAAGTTAGACCCAGCATTCAACGGGTTGAAATGACAAATGTTGATTTGTAGGTAACGGTTTTTTCTAACGCTAAACCACTGGGTCCTTGTTGTAGTTTATCAAATGTTGATAACAAGGCATTCGCCATATGGCTTTGATACCGCTCGTTCAGATTATAGGCTATCAAAAGCTCTTGTATTTTACTGCCAATGTAAAATGTTTTTTATGCTCACCGTCCTTGTTTTTATATATGAAAACGCACACGAGTTGTGTATTGACCTTTAAAGTCGCATGCAACCTTTGCGCTGTACAAATTTGTTCTTTAAAAATTTCGAAACAAGATTCTAGAAAGTCTTTTGGAATTAAACTCTCTCTAACATTCACCACGCGAAAAGAGCAAACGCGTTTTTTTAAAACAGGACTCGAGAGGTTCCCAAGTTAAGCTATCTGCAGTGGCAAAATTCATCATTTTTTATTAAAAAAAACAATCCCACTCAAGTTTTCAGCCGTAGACTGCCTGGTAAATAATGGTCCCAAACACACACGTTCTCAACAGCAGTTGTCAGGCTCACACTCTAAAAAGAAATAAAATAAACCACCATGAGTACATCCATTCCAAACAACACCTTTCATAAACAAAAATAAATAAAATTAGTATCAAACAGTTGATATATATAAGTTAAAAAAATCTTTCCTTGCTTTGTAAAAAGAAGCCCTGCATTTGCCTTGTTTTGTAGGCTCCAATGGAATGAGGTTTCTGTCTCCCACTACAGGTATGCCAATTATCTAAAACAAACGAAATAAAAAACATATCTTTAATAAAATGATATACCAATAATAATTTAAACATTTATTAACATAAAATAAACTAAACAGTGTGAATCTCACACTTACCTCTAATATATAATGTATCCAATGTATGTATGTCTACCCCTTATTATTCCCGTTTTCCAACGGGGTCAGGGATGAGATGCGATGGAAGTCTTTGTGGGGATGGTTTTTACGGCCGGATGCCCTTCCTGACGCCAACCTCATGAGAGGAGTTAATGAGAGATGAAATGAATGATGGTGAATGAAACTGGGCAAGGATGTGGAAGGAAGCGGCCGTGGCCTGTCAGAAGGTACCGTCCCAGCATTTGCCTGGTGTTGAAAATGGGAAACCACGGAAAACCATTTCAAGGACGGCCGACGGTGGGGCTCGAACCCACGCGTCTACCGAGTCAGCAGAGAGCTAGGCCCCATGACCTAATGCTGCGCGTTAGCCAGCGCAGCCACTACTGTCGGTAATATAATGTATCCAATATGGTCACTAATTAGAGTTGAGCACACAAATGCAATTAGTTTTATACAGATAAGACACAGCCTATGGTTACACTGCAAAGTTTAAAATAGTAATGACTGACTGTGTGTCATAACATAATCAACACTGTATTACCCCTGCCCTCCTCTCCCATCCCCTCACCATGTGTTCCTCTTACCACAGGTGTTAATATCGCTCTTGCCCTGCAATTGACTATGGCAATGGTAAGAGGAGGAGTTATACTCGCTTACCTTCAAGTCACCTCTACGTCACTGTAATTTTCCATTGGTCTGTTGTCCCGTCCGCTCAAATTCCTGAATCGCGAAAACATGTCACATCCTGTCACCTAGCCAGCCAGGCTCCAAGCAGGCCTCTCGAGCAGATATTTTGTTTTCCGTTCGGGCTGCCTGTCAGACATACATACAAAGCAAGTTCTGTTGTTATCGACTGTAAAAGCCTTGCTTTTATTCGTTTGATACCATTATGAATTTGTCAGGTTACTGGTCAGTGTTTACTAACATGTTTAAAGATCGCCATGAGGGATTTTTCGAAATATTTCCCTTTATTTGTTCGTCATAGCAAAATATCGAAAAGTGACCCCTAGTTCCATCGTTCTGCCATACATCACCCCGTCGAAAAAGCCATTTCCGGTATTCATCATGGCCGGTGATAGCCTTGTTGTAACACACATGTCCAGCGGTACCGTCTCTCGCTGTCTGCAAACGCTCTTGATTTAAAAAAAGTTTTAAAAAGCATAGATTTTTTCCTAGAGACTTAAAATTTATTGTCAGAGTAGAGGGGGTAGGGACCTTTCATTTACGTCAAACAATTTTTTTGTAAACTTCCTAGTTTTCAAAATATAGGAAATTCAAAATTACACTAAAACAACAACATCAAAAATAAAAAGTTTTATTATAAATAATAAAGGTCATAAAGACCATTCGTTTGAACCTTGGAACAACGTTCTATCATGTTTGTTTTTTAAAGGATCGCCTACTTTCAAAAACTAAAATTTTCAACAAAAATAAAAAATATAATACATGGTCCAGGGCAAAGCGCCCGTCAGCTCGAGTCCAACGACACCTCTTTTGTTAAAATCCGATCAGGCGTTTGCCAATTATCGCCAATGTTCGCGAGAAAGTAGGCTAACATTTTTGTCCTACACTCTTGAAACTTGCTGCCCACCTACAGGGCCTAGGGACCTTCCATTAACGTCAAACAAACCTTTTTTCTAAAATTCACCGTTTCCAAAATAGCGCCAATCCAAAAAACAAACATTTTCAAAAAACAAAAACAAAAATACCAACACACATTTGTAGCAAAGAGGACGTCATCCCCACGCCAACAATACCTCGTTTGTTAAAATACGATCATGCGTTCGAGAGATATCGGCAAAGTTCGTAGGAATGTAGGCTGTGACTCAGAACTTCCCTTCTACCACTACTGTCAAGTTTTTACCCTAGGGACTTGAAATTTATTTTGGGGGTAGAGGGGGTCAGGACCTTTTATTTATGTCAAACAAATCGTTTTGTAAACTTCTTAGTTTCGAAAATATAGCCAATTTCAAAATTGGACTTTTGGGGGAAAAATCGAAAAAATATAAACTTTTGTTCTAATGATAAAGGACATAGAGACCATTCGTTTAAGCCATTGAAGAACGGCCTACAATGTTTGGTTTTCAAAATATCATCTATTTTCAAAAACAAAACAAAAAACAAAAAAATGTTTGAAAAATATAACGAGTGGTCCATAGGAAACAAGACGTCATCCCGAGTTCAACGACTCCTCATTCGTCAAAATCATACCATGGATTCGAGAGATATCGAAAATATTACATGGCTGAGACTTAGTAGTGGGGTAAGGAGGGTTCTAGATTGCGTTAGAATTCTCCTCATCCCTCTACTTACGAGTAGTACTTTCTTTTCTGAGTTTCATTGAAATAGCTCCGGCCGTTTAGATCGTATTAGGGGACACACATACATACACAAATACACCCACACACACGGACAAAAGGTTATCTCATAAGCCCATTTTCATTTATGAAATGAAAATAAGCTAAAAACGAAAAATATAAGATGGATAATATCTGCAATAGTCACGTGGCCCTCGAGTAAAAAGTAGCTGAAGACCACTGCTCCAAAATAATGAATTTAGTGTTGAGAAATTAATTTCATTTCGTATTGATTCAGGTTGGTACTCTTGGTGTTCTAGTGACCTTGGTGTACTTCATCTGCGGCACATTCGCGGGCTGGCCCTCCCCGACGATCGCTAGGCTGTTGAGGGGTGACGATGAACCCCACCTCACCTCTGAGGAGGCCTCATGGGTGATCTCCATCATCAATGTGATGCAAATCGTGACTTGTATACCTGGCGGATACCTGGCAGACATCATCGGCCGCAAGAAAGTGCTCCTCATCGCCTCAGTACCCTTCTTGTTGTCATGGATACTGGTGATTGTCGCCAAGTCTGCCGAGACACTCTACGCTGCTAGGATTGTCGCCGGACTAGGGCTAGGCCTTACTGGCACAGTGACTCCCATGTACCTGGGAGAAATCGCGGAGGATCGCGTACGAGGTGCCCTTACGACAATCTTCATGCTTATGATGAATCTTGGGCTTGTGTTTGAGCAGTGTGTTGGTCCCTACACATCTACACAACTCTTAGGAATATTATCAGCGATATTCCCAGTGCTGTTTGCTGTGACGTTCATCTGGATGCCAGAATCACCCTACTATTATGTTATGAGAAGTAGGAAGAAGGAAGCACAGAAGTCTTTAATGAAACTCAGATGTGTGCACAATTCTGAGTCAGTCGACGAAGAACTCCAAAGAATGGAAATGTTTGTTGAAGAGAGCATGAAAAACAAATCTGGTGTTAGAGATTTAATTTCTCAGAGAGGAAATCGTAAAGCACTTTTTATTATCATTGGCCTCTTAATTTTTCAGAATTTGAGTGGGATTATAGCAATAATTTCATATTCTACAGTCATCTTTGAGGAAAGTGGAATCGCTCTAGACGCGAGTATTGCTGTGATGATCATGGGAGCTACACAGATCGTCTTAAGCGTCATATCTTCGTCCACTGTGGATATTATCGGACGTCGTTCAATGCTACTTGTGTCCACTTCAGGATCTGCCTTCTCACTGGCGACCGAGGGGCTCTTCTTTTACCTCAAGAACCAGACAGATGTTGACTTGTCAGGCTACGACTGGGTGCCAATATCTGCTATGGTGCTATACCTAACGACTTTCACATTTGGTATTGGTGTAATACCAAATACCCTCATGGCAGAGATGTTTACTACCAATGTGAAGGGCATCGCGATGTCTATCGGCACGATCATAGTGGGAATTGGAGCAACTACTGTCAGCAGACTCTATCAGGTAAGAATACACGAGACCTTACACACAAGGGCACACTCGAATTTTCAGACTATCCGATAGCCCACAGGCAAAGTTCTAGCCCTTCAAGCAAGGAACTGAATGTTGAAAACACCCTTTAATGTCACAGACTACACCTTCTATGAACACTATTCATTTAGGGCAGCACCGTCCGAGGTCGAACCACACGGTGCAGACAGTGTGCATCCCCTCCCTTACCGTACGTCCTTACCTCCTCTCCACTCCGCGCCGTGGGGCAGTGTCATCGTTCAAGAAACGTGAAGAGGTCAATTAGCAGGCGACGAATGTTTTTTTCAGGCAACGTAGCAAGAACACCGAACGTATTGTTAATGAAATATTATTTTGCACTAATAAAATTTCTTGTCATATGAAGGGAGGGGCTAGGAAAGAGTGGCAAAACGTTTCCTTTCAAAATTATGTTCACGTTAACTCTGAACTGTTTCACGCACAAAATGTACAGTCATTCATGTATATGTCTCCCTTCCTAAGCAAAATGAAAAAAAAACTACATATTTTACGTTGTTCCAATTATCTCATAATAACAACTTTTTTTCTTTTTCAAGCGAATTGACCACTTAGGATCACGCAACAACTTTATTTCTTTTTCTTATTCTTTGCCTGGAGTTTCCTCTGTCTCCAATATTCCTTCATGCGTTCACTGGCATTTTTTCTTTGGTCTTCTGTCCAAGTTCGTCCACTTCTCTTAGGTCTTCCTTCATCTTGAAACCCTTCCAGATTGTTCACTTTGCTCTTAAATACATTTCTTTCTAGCATTTGAGATTCTGTGATGTTTAACTTTTCTAAATCTTTCCTAACTTCCTTAATCCATGTTGTGGTGGTCTTTTTCTTCCAGAGATAGTCGAATATTTGTTTAGTTAATCTATGGTCGTTCATTCTATAGAGATGTCCGAGGAATGTCAGCCTTCTATTCCGCATAGACGCGGAGATTCTTTCCACGTTCTGGTAGACTTCTCCGTTGCTTTTCAGTCTCCATCCATCTTCAGTCTGAACTGCACCCATGATTTTTCTAAGAATTCTCCTTTCCATGACTTCTAGCTTTTCGAGGCTATAGTTCATCGAGAGACATTCACTGGCAAAGAGGCACTCTGTTTTTACGACAGTGTTATAATGCCTTATTTTGGCATTCCAGGAGATGCACTTTTTGTTGTAGATATTTTTTGTTAATCCATACGCTCTTTCCATTTTTATAATTCGATCTCCAACAGCTGCTTTTTCTAACCCATTCTCCTGTATAGTCTCACCTAGGTACTTGAACTTTTTTACCCTTTCAATCCGTCCTATCTCCATGTCAAGGAACTTTGGTCCATGTTTTTCATTTGTCATAAATTTTGTCTTTTCAACTGATATCCTTAGTCCTGTTTGGCTAGCGATCTTTTCCAAGAGGTTGATTTGTATGACAGCTTCTTCCGTGGTTTCCGATAGTACTGAAAAATCATCTGAAAACGCCAGGCAGTTGACTTTAATTCCTACCGACTTCCTCCCGAGGCAGATTGGGTTTATTCCTCAACTCTCCAATTCCGAGTTCCAAATTCTCACAACCTTCTCTAGGACACAGTTGAAAAGGATTGGTGATAGGCCATCCCCTTGCCTGACTCCTGTCTTAATTTCGAACGACCGAGAAAGCTCTCCCATGAACTTCACCCTGGAAGTTGTGTTTGTTAGGGTCTCTTTGACTACATTTGCTAGTTTGGTTTTGATTCCAAATTCCCTTAGGATCCTGTCTAAGGTCTCTCTGTCCACTGAATCAAATGCCTTTTTAAAGTCTATGAAGGATACCACAATTTTCTTATTACTCAGCAGTCTGTGACGGATTATTGATTTCAAGTTGAAGATCTGCTCAACACAGGAGCGTCCTTTCCTAAACCCTCCTTGGTACTCGCCTAGTTGTTTGTCCAGCGTATCTTCTATTCTGTTTAGAAGAATCTTGGAGAGAATTTTATAAGCAATTGAAAGGAGGGACACACCTCTGTAGTTGTTCACGTCTTGCTTATCCCCTTTCTTGTGGAGCGGATGAATCAGCGCTGTTTTCCATTCTTCTGGAATTTTCTCGTTTTCCCAGACTGCACCAAGGATTCTGTGAAGGTCGTCTAGAATTTCTGGCTCAGCCCATTTAATCATTTCTGCTGTTATCGAATCTTCTCCACTTGCTTTGTTGTTCTTTAGGTTTTTGATGACATCCCTGATCTCTTCTTTTGTTGGTGGTGCATCTTCTTTTGAGTTTTCTGGTGAGTATGCTATTTCTAATCTAGAAGTGGGGGTTGGACAGTTCAAAAGATCTTGAAAGTATCCAGCTAGTATTTCGCAGTTTTCATGGTTGTTCAGTCCAATTTTTCCCTGCTCATTTCTAAAACTCATACTTGGGGCTTGGTAACCCTTAAGTTTGTTTTTGAATGTCTGGTAAAAGTCTCTGGCGTTGTGTTTAACGAAGTTGCTCTGAAGATTTTCTAACTGTGCTGCTTCAAAAAATCGCTTGGTCCTACGGAAAATTCTGGATGTTTCTTTCCTCTGTTGTCTGAATTGTTCCAAGTGTTCCCTTTTTCCAGAAGATTTCCATCTTCTCCATTCCTCAGACCTCTTACTGAGAGCTACATCGCAGTGTTCGTTCCACCAGATTTCTCTTTTCCTCTTTGCCAACCCCAGTGTCTTCTTTGCGGCGTCATTGATTCCTGTACAGAGTTGTTGCCAACTTTCCTTTTTGGTGCCGCGGATTTCTTCCCTAAAGTTCTTAACAATGTCGTGGGAAATATTCAATTTGCTCATGTTATATTTGGTTATTCTAGGTGGGTCTCTCTTTTGTCGAAGCGGAAGTAAGCGGAATTTGGCTTTGGAAAGGTAGTGGTCTAAATCGAAGTCACCGTTTCTAATCACCTTGACATTCATTACCTCTTTTGCGTTTTTCCTTGATATCGCTACATGGTCCAGTTGGAATTCCCCTAAATTTGGATTTGGGGATACCCAGGTTTTCACTTTTCTTGGGAGTTTCCTGAAATTTGTTGACATTATTCTAAACTGGAATGCTCTGCAGAGTCCTATGAGCCTTTCCCCATTTCTGTTTGTCCTCCTATGCGCTGGGTAATCTCCCACGATGTCCCTGTATTTTCTCTCTTTTCCTATTTGTGCATTAAAATCTCCCAGGAGAATTTTTATGTTTTTCTCGGGTATCTGCAAGATTTCAGTGTCTAAGAGATCCCAGAAATCGTCCACCTTCTGTGGATTCTTTTTGTTGTCTTCATTAATGGGAGCATGGCAGTTGATAAGCGTGTAATTCTTGTTTTTACACTTGAATGTAAGTAGCGATTGCCTTTCTGATTTCGATGTGAATTCTGTGAGACTAGTCACTATCTTTTTGTTTACGTAAAAGGCAGTCCCTAGTAGAGGCATGTTTCCCATTATTTTTATTGCTGGCTTTCCTTTAAATACTCTGTAGTGTTCAGTGTCCACAACATTCTTGTCTAAGAATATGGTCTCTTGCACAGCTAGGATCTGGATTTGATTCTTGTCTAAAATCTTTTCAAGTTCTTTTTGCTTTCCTACTTTGAGGAGCGAGTTAACATTTATGGTCCCAATGAAGTACTTATGTTTAAATCTCAGCTTGGAAGGTATTTCAAGACGCTCCGACTCGTCTTTGTTGCAGTTGTTGGGACTCCCCAGAACCCTAGGTCCCGATGCATTGCATAACGCAATGGTGGATTTCTCTTTCGAGCTACCACCTGGGGTAGTGCTTTCTTTCAGCGGACTTTCCATTCTGCAAATAAAGTTGTGATTTGTTAGGGGAGGAATTATCTTCCAAAGTAAGATCGGATTGTGAGTCCGAAATGATTGTTTTTTCGTGGTTTACTCCACTAGGTTCTTCCGCTCTCTCTGCCGTTGGGAAATACTTTGTTTCCTCTTCCGCCTTTGAGACCGATGACCAGTTTCGCCTAGTAACCCTAGGTAGGGGCCCTATGACAGGGTGCTACCATCCGGAGCCAGATGGACCCTGGTTTTTTTACGAGGTTGATACTCCTCCTGCTCCTCCTTCCTCTCCACTTGCGAGATGAGGCCCCGGGCTTGCAACCGGCACTGGCATTTAACAGATCGCAAGGGAGTAGTCTGATCACAGCTTTACTGATAAACAAAATATATAATGTTTCTACAATGGCAAACGGACATCTAATTTCACACACCAATTCAAAATTGCGGTTCATGTTGGCTGATAAACATAATGTTTATTGCTGTTCTCATTTTCACTACGCCTTGTTTGTGTGCGTTACCAATCTTGTCACAATTAGGGGCAAATGAACGTGTTACAGACAAGCGTAAACAATTTCTCAAATTCTCATCTGAAATGCCTGCTCGGAACCTCGGTTTGTTGCGTTTTAATATGGTAAAAATACTGTATCTCCCATTATTTCTTAAATTGTTGTTGCACACCACCGCTCCGTCGCTTTTTAGCACTTGCCATGTTGTAATGATATGGTCACTGACATTCAACAGATCGCAAGGGAGTAGTCTGATCACGAATTGATAATGAAGGACACAAGTTGCATTGCAGGATACGACCCTCCCATAATGCGCGCAAACCGTTATCTATACCAGACCCAAAACAACTGTGAACATGAGGGAGGAGCCAGTTTACCTCGCTCACTGGCGCCAGTAAATAGCATAGCGCGGCGTTGCCTAGATATCTCAGCCTGCAGAGCTCACTGTGCCGTAAGAAATCGTTATTTCTCTCCGCGCACGAAAATAATTAATTCTTCAGTTATTTTAATGACCCTATGTTACAGAGCTAAACAATTTGAAGCTGATTGTCCAAACCCCGTTACGCTAAGACCAGCCGTTCGGGAGATAACATCTGCCCTTGAAATGAAGGGATAATTAGAGAGCGAATGATTTAGGTGTTGAAATATTTAGGTTCGCTAGGAAAGATAACGAAGAGTGACGGCATTGCTGTATCAATTCAGTAGTGGAGTTTTAACAAGTGCTGTGAGCTGAAGTTTTGAACTCATAACAATGTCACTTAGCAAGCCGAACAGTTTTACACAGCCAGGCAATAAATATAATTTTCAGGGTCTATGGCCTTTAAAATAAGTTTTCGAATACAGAAGTAAGTGAAAACACAAAATCTGATTACCTATGTTATTTTGGTGTCAGCAATTATGTTTTTTTGTTGTTGTAATTGAGTCGAATAGAACTCACCTCTTCACAGTTTTACCTCACGAGGCATAGCGTACCCAGTTCTAACCCTTGAGACCAGAACTAAATGTCTTGATTGAGCCGTGAATCAAATCCGGACCTCACGGGTTGTTGTTGTTGTGTTGTTGATGATCGTTTTAGGGGCTTTGCGACATCGTGGTCATGTAGCCCCATGTATTTGGGTGTATGTGGAATTTGTCTGATAACCTGTGTCACTTTGATGTCTATACAGGTGTGTGTATTTGCAATTCAGGTAGGATTTGGGTAGGAAGCGGCCGTGGCACGTTAGGTACCATCCCGGCATTTGCCTGGAGTAGAGGTGCGAATCCACAGAAAAACCACTTCCAGGATGGCTGAGGTAGGAATCCAACCCACATCTTCCCAGTTTTGCATCACGAGGCTGAGTGTACCCAGTTCCAGACCACAGACCAAAATTACATTTCTTAGGAATCGAACCCAGGATCCGCGGTGACAGCCAAGAATGGACAGCAAGTGTGCTAGCCAGTACACAACAAGGTGGTCTCCAATACACCAAAACTGATCTCATTAAATTGTTTTCTGTATTTCTGTTACCTTATAAAGAGGCCACAAGCAATGTTAATCAGAATGACTTGGGGTGTAGATTACGTCATCTGAAATAATAACGTTGTTGTTGTTGTTGTTTCATTTGAGGGGCTAGGACACCGTCGTACTTTAGCCACGTAAACTTGTCTGAATATCTGGGTTATTGTGGTGTCTGTATTAGAGTGTGTGTATTTGTATGCTCGTGAGGATTGGGAAGAAGGCGACCGTGGTCTTATGTTAGGAACCATCCCGGTATTTGCCTGGAGTATAAATGAGAAGCCACTTCCAGGATGGCTGAGGTAGGAATCTAACCCACATCTTCCCAGTTTTGCCTCACGAGGCTGAGTGTACCCCGTTCTAGCCCTCAGACTAGAATTAAACTGCTTGGCAGAGCCGGGTATCGAACCCGAACCTCCTGGGCCACAGCCAAGAATGCTGGTCGCTACACCAGGAGTGCACGAATAACGTTTGTGTGATATCTTATATCTGCCTCATATCACAATTATAAAAATGTGCGCACTCCGTTGTGAGCATAGATATTCGTAGGATTAGGCCCCCCAGCTCGTACATGTTCTTACATTCGGAGCGCCTTGTGTTCAGGGGGAAGGTCGTGCGTATACTGCGAGTGTAGAGCTGTGTCATCTCCGCCAGTCTCACTGTGGCAACAGTGCTCAACTGGACGCACGCTACTGGGCGAGCCCATGTTCACAGTTGTTTTGGGTCTGGAATAGCGTGACCGACCAGACACCACGCCCAACACGACTCTGCACTGTGTAATCACAGGTGTGGCAGCTGTGCGACTTTGCACAGTGTGCAGTACTCGGGACGCTGCTGATCTAGGGGATGTGGACTTGGGAATTTACGTACATTGTACCTTTAGGAGATATGGACTTTGAAATTTACGTACTACCAGCCTCTAGGGATATGAGCTAGTAATTTTAGATAAATAAAATATAATAAAGTGTAAGAATACATTCTTTATTTATTCCTAAAAATTTAAATCCCTTTCTTATCATGGAATGTGTATTTAGGCATTTTAATCTTTGAATCTTCAGATTGCCGACTCGAACCCGATGCATTATCGAATCTTATTGTTCGTGCATTTTAAATTATTTTTCATTGTTTTCTGCACTTTTCGAAACGTAAAGGACACGCGAAACGTTTCTTACGAGGTGGCGGCATAATGACACGCGGTAGACTGTTGATTGTTCACCGGAAACTCAACCATATCCGGTCGAAAGTTTGATGCTTTTCAGTCTGTCAACACGATTGTACCCAAATGAGATGGGTTATTCCCTAATCTTGAAAAAAAATTCATGAAATTAATAAATACACTTGGATGACCAGTTTCGATCGTCAAGCGATCATCATCAGATCCATTACCCTTAGGCTACGAAATTTTTAAGTCTGAAAATATGGGTGAAAATATTTACAATATGTACACTTGTTTAGTTGCGGTATTAGTTGAGATAGTTCAACTCGTCAATATTTGCAACTAAAGAAGTGTACATACTGTAAATAATTTCACCCATACATTCAGACAAAATAAATTTGTAGCCTAAGTGTAATGGATCTGATGATGACCACTTGACGATCGAAACTGGTCATCCAAGTGAACCTATATGTATTAATCCCTTGTAATCTTTTTTGAGGATTAAAGAATTGCCCATCTCATTTGTGTGCAATCGTGTTGACCGACTGAAAAGCAACAAACTTTCGTTTACTAAAGCAACACTGAAAATGGCTTCAAATACCTTAGTATCTGGTCGATTAGATTAGCAGTTTGCCTTCTCTACCACTACCAGCGCTAGTGTGAGTCAATGCAGAGTTTCACTTAAACCCTTATAACTATTTCCGGTGTGAAGGTTCTTCAAAAAAATGCCTGAGTGTATTGAACCAAAGAACACATTATAGAAAGAATACGTATGTAAATAAATTGTTAATTTTACATTTTTCCTAAAATGGGGTCCCCTACTTTGTCAGTTAAGAAATATTTTCAAGATTAAAAAATCGTGGAGCTTTTACCAACAGTTTAAAAGGTGTGGAGAAGTTTCTCAAACATTTTTGGATTGAATCTACGCAGTAATAATTCCCAATTATCAAGAGAGGTATACTTTACCATCTATAAAGATGACGTTGGAACAATTTCGCAGACCATTCCTGTATTTCTGTTGACAAACACCGTTTGAATTAAGTTACTGTGTGGGCTGTGAAGGATTCGGAAAGTATGTATGAATCATGTTTACTGATCCACTCTCACGTGAAGCAACATGCCTCACAGTTTTGCCTGTGAGCAAGTACGCCTAATGTGGACTGCCTTGTTGTTTTTGTCTACATGATACATTGAATAAATCATTAAATGAAGCTGCAATTGGTTAAAATACAGTGCAGAGGCCATTTTGATTTCTTTAACTAATGATTTTATTGGGATATACATTCAATAGACACTGAAACTATTATTGTGAAACCTCGCATTGTGTGAGATCTTAGGTATTCATGTACGTTTTAAGAAAAATTTTATTGTTTTAACCAAACGTTTTGAATTTATTTACTGGTGAAATATAAAGTAAATACGATTGGTAATTTACAATTTAAGGGGTGTCCAAATGTTTGTTGTAAAAAAATATTGGCATTTGTGAGATCATCTAGCAACTACCAAAATTAATTTATTTCAATGTTTCGTCCACATGTTATTGTTTGAATCTTCAGTCTTTTGACTGGTTTGATGTAGCTCTCCATGCTTCCCTGTTCTGAGCTAATCATTTCATCTCTACATAGCTACCACACCCTACATCCGAGGCAATCTGTTTAACATATTCTAACCTTGGTCTACCCCTACAGTTCTTGTCCTCGACCTTTCCTTCCACAACTAAGCTTGCTCTTCCTGGGCGTCTTAATACCAACATATCTCTTCTCTTCAATAGCAGTTGCCAGAAACATCTCTCCTCTCCCACTCGTCTTAATACCTCTTCGTTTGTATCCCTATCTACCCATATGATCTTCATCATTCTCCTGTAACACCACATTTCAAACGCTTCAATTCTGCTTTTTCTGCTGCACCAATAGTCCAAGTTTCACTTCCATATAGCGTCACGCTACAGATAAAGGCTTTCAAAAATGACTTCCTAATACCTAAATCTATATTCGATGTTAACAGATTCTTTTCCTGTAGAAATGCTTTCCTTGCCTGAGCCAACCTACCTTTAGGTAGATTTCATTAGAAAGCTAACTATTGCAATGGGTACCATGTTTCGACTTCCGAAAAATTTCGACATATCTTCGCGTTTCACACCCCCCAGACCCCAAAACCACCGTCAGTTCAAAAGTTTATATATAATTTATGTATATATACAGTGTGGTCCGCCCGCCCCTTATTATTTAGTTTTATGAAACCCAACTAACATAGCATTTCTCCCGATGGTCGATATTGCTCTGCGCTCTGACTGTGTGACAGCAATGTAATTGGGTCATGGGTCTAGCAAAGAAAAACCGACCTTAAACTTTTCCCCGCCAAATACTACGGCCCATTCTACTAACATATGACTTTCTGCTCCTTGAAATAACACACATACACGTAATACGATCGAATTAATAGCTTACGCCACGTGATCTGTAATAGTAGAAAGTTAAATCAACACCACAAACCGTGATTGAAGACTTTGAGATGGACTTAAACGTTTGAGGTGGGACGGCTACAGTAACTAACGCACGTTTAGCGTGCGGTACTTACCATGTCTTGGTGGCTGCGAGGTTTATTGCCTGACCGTACTTGGTGGGCGCGAGCGGGTAGAATGCTGCTTCGAATCCACTAGTAGGCATACTTTTTTTTGAACGAAAGCCCACATTCCATTTTAGTCGGGATGTAACTACATTGTCACATTTATTGCCTTACGACGAATTTTTGTGAAGAGTTCGTTGAATTTTGATGATTTATAAAGAGAACACGATGGAATTGGTACGTTATGCCACGTGACCTGTTATGGCAGAAAATTTAAAAACTGGCATGAATATTAACATAACAACTCGAAGTGTTGCTCCGGAAGTCCGGGTTCGATTCCCAGCTCTGCCAAGAAATGTAATACTTGTCTGAGGGCTGAAATTGGGTACACATAGCCCCGTGGAGCAAATATGAGAAGAAGTGGGTTCGATTCCCACCTCAGCCACCCTGGAAATGGTTTTCCGTGGTTTCCAAATTCCGGGACGGATTCTATCTTAAGGCCACGGCCGCCTCCTTCCCAATCCTTAATTGCAAATACACACATCATTACAAGCCCGCAATAACTCAGGTTATCAGACAAATTCTACACACAGACACACCCAAGTAAACATGGCTAAATGTTCTAGGCCCTCAAATGAAACAAAACAACAACATATCGAAGGATATTCTGATCGCCAGTGCTTGCATCGAAGTATACGTATTCCGTAGAAATTCCCATTGTATAATTAGCAAAAAATCGTGTGTCTGTCTGTGTGTGTGTGACGTTGTGTGTGTACTCTGAATGTCTGCCCCTCCCTCCACCCCCCCCCCCATCAATTCGAACACGGTGAAATCGAATTGAACGAAATTTGGTACAGAGGTAGAACTAGCAAAGGGCACCTCAGTGTCATGTTTTATATCGCAGCCATCTTGACGGAAACGTAATGGCGGCCACCCAAATGTTCAAAGCTTAAATCAAATTACGAATAACCTAATCATCCGATCTCTACCAAATTTTTCAACAACATATATTTATATGGCGAGCGTCTTTTGACTACAATACAAGGTAATCAGACCAATAGTTTGCAGATGGCGGCCATGTATGTGTGCAAATCGATTCCCCCTATCAATTCAAACACGGTGATACCGAATTGAACGATATTTGGTACAGAGGTAGCACTAGTAAAGGACACCTCAGTGTAATGTTTTATATCGCCGCCATCTTGACGAAAACGTAATGGCGGCCATCCTATTGTTAAGAGCTTGAATCAAATTACGACCAACCTAATAATCTGATCTCTACCAAATCTTGCAACAACATACCTTTATGTGGGAAGCATATTTTGACCAAACTACAAGATCATCAGCCCAACAGTTTGCATATGGCGGCCAAGTATGTATGCAAATCGATTCCCCCTATCAATTCAAATACGGTGAAACCGAATTGAACGAAATTTGGTACAGAGGTAGCACTAGCGCAGAAAACCTCAGTGTCATGTTTTATATCGCCACCATCTTGACAGAAACGTAATGGTGGCCACCCAAATTTTCAAAGCTCAAATCAAATTACGACTAACTTAATTATCCTATCTCGACCAAATTTTGCAATAACGTATACTTGTATGGCGAGCATCGTTTGACTGAACTACAAGGTCATCAGCCCATTAGTTTGCAGATGGCGGTCATGTATGTGTGCAAATTAATTCCCCCTATCAATTAAACACGGTGTAACCGAATTGAACAAAATTTGGTACAGCGGTAGCACTAGCAAAGGGCACTCCAGTGTCATGTTTTATATCGCCGCCATATTGACGAAAACGTAATGGCGGCCATCCTAATGTTAAGAGCTTGAGTCAAATTACGACCAACCTAATAATCTGATCCCTACCAAATTTTGCAACGACATACCTTTATGTATAGAGAATCTGTTGACCACACTACAAGGTCATCAGACCAATAATGTGCATATTGCGGCCATGTTTGTGTGCAAATCGATTCCCCCTATCAATTCAAACACGGTGAAACCGAATTGAATGATTTTTTTACAGAGGTAGCACTAGCAAAGGGCACATCATATTCATGTATAATATCCGTAAAGCACGTTGTATTTCAAGAAGCTACTACAACCAACATTCAATTATACTCCTTGAAATGGACAAAGGGTTATAACCATAACCATGTATTTAGGAGAAAGTAGGCTATATGTTCTTTACCGAACATCTTGTTTTGTTATTAGATTTTAACAAAAAGTCTTAGCATATCTTTAGGCCCGTATCACAAGACACTCACTGGCAAGGAAGCTGGTGTGATTGCTGGTACAAAATCCTGTATAATTCTGTTCTCTTCGTCAGTACACCTGCTTGTATGACCGAAGTGTATCACACGCTAGCATTTTGGACGCTAAGTTGTATGAAATAAAACCGAAGGGCTGTCGTTTGAGGGCATTAGTTGCTGTTCTTTCGCCTTATTAACGCAAAGCGGTCGCGAAAATTGCTTTAAGTAAATTAGAAACCCTGCCAAGTACTGAACGAATGCATTCCAATCAATATTTAAGATCTAACTGTAATACAGTAATTGAATATTTTATCATACGCGTTAATAAGAAGCGCAACAAAAACCTCCAGAGTGTGTTGGAAATGTGTGCAAGTGTTATTGCGCCCGCTCGCTCTTTCGAAGATCCCGGGTTCAAGACCATCCAACGGCAGATTTTTAAAATTCTTTTTAACTATTTTATTATACCCTCCCTACCTCGTACAGCAAGATTTCAACTTGGTTTTGTTCACATTATCTACGAAGACGATAGGGAAAGTTATTTTCTTGTCTCCTTTAAATGGTTATTTTCCCTAAATACTGTTCTAAACCATATCGCCTCCGTAGCGTAGCGGTCAGCATGGTTAACTGCCACCCCGGAGGTCCTGGGTTCGATTCCCGGCTCTGCCACGAAATTTGAAAAGAGGTATGAGGACTGGAACGGGGTCTACTCAGCCTCGGGTGGCCCAAATGAGTAGAGGGGGTTCGATTCCCATCTCAGCCATCCTCGAAGTGGTTTTCCGTGGTTTCCCACTTCGTCTTCGGGCAATTGCCGGGATGGTACCTACTGTAAGGCCACGGCCACCTCCTTCCCTCTTCCTAGCCTATCCATCCCAATCTTCCATCCCTTCACATCCCTCATGAGGCCCCTGTTCGCTTTGCAGGTGAGGTCGCCTGGGCGAAGTGCTGATCACAAAGGTGGTCAAAATTTCGAACGTCAGGCTGCGTGGCTCAGGGGTAACGTTCTCGCTTGCTGAGCCCAAGGTTGCAGGTTCAAAACCTGGCGCCGTCAGCTGGCATTAGAGGGTACGCAAATGCGAGGGAGCCGTGTCAGTACATTTACTGGCACGTTAAAGATCCCCTTCGGGGCAAAATTCCGGCACCCCGGCGTCTCTAAAAGCCAGGGTAGTTAAAAGGGACGTAAAACCAATAACATTATTATTAAAATTTCGAACACTTGCTACCTAGAATATACAGGATTCCTTGCTTTCGTTCTACAGATCATTATATCGTCGTCCAATCTGGCTGCGTGCCATCGGATAAGTACGGTCCTTTTGAGGACCAAATAAAAAATCACTCGTTGGAACAGATAGATATGCGTCCATAATACATCCACAATAAACGACATTAAGCAAAAAAAAAAAGTACTAGTTAAAGATTCGAATCTACTACAATGCGACTTCGTTGACGCTACTCTTGATTTAGCCACCATAGCTACCAAGAACCATGGTATATTGCTGGCACGCATTGAATCTATTCGTAGACACTTCCTGTCAAAACGTAAGCATGTGTTATTCGGAGCTCTAATCGTTTCAATCATGCATAATATTTGAGGTCATTGAAAACTGCCACTATTAATTTCTACTATATTCGCGAGGATGTACTCAACGGTAAAGTTGTACAATGGACGTAAAGGAACAGGTACTAATGTTTTTAGGATGACTGTGATATACGCGTTAGTTGGGTAGCCTTCCTCCAAAAAAAAATAAGGGGCTGGCGGACCACACTGCAGTGTATATGTACTGTATATATATACAGTGTGGTCCATCCGCCCCTTATTATTTAGTTTTATGAAACCCAACTAACATCGCATTTCTCCCGATGGTCGATATTGCTCTGCGCTCTGACTGTGTGACAGCAGTGTAATTGGGTCATAGGTCTAGCAAAGAAAAACCGACCTTAAACTTTTCCCCGCCAAATACTATGGCCCATTCTACTAACATATGACTTACTGCTCCTTGAAATAACACACATACACGTAATACGATCGAATTAATAGCTTACGCCACGTGATCTGTAATAGTAGAAAGTTAAATCAACACCATAAATCGTGATTGAAGACTTTGAGATGGACTTAAACGTTTGAGGTGGGACGGCTACAGTAACTAAAGCACGTTTAGCGTGCTGTATCTACCTTGTGTTTGTGGCTGAGAGGGTTAAAGCCTGACCGTATGTGGTGGGCGCTATCGGGTAGAATGCTCTTTCGAATCCAGTAGCAGGCATACTTTTTTGAACGAAAGCCCACTTTCCATTTTAGTCGGGGTGTAACTACATTGCCACATTTATTGCCTTACGACGTATTTGTGTGAAGAGTACGTTGAATTTTGATGATTAATAAAGAGAATACGCTCGAATGGGTACGTTATGCCACGTGACCTGTAATGGCAGAAAATTAAAAAACTGGCATGAATATTAACATAACATATCGAAGTGTTGCTCCGGAGGTCCGGGTTCGATTCCCAGCTCTGCCAAGAAATTTAATAGGCCTACTTGTCTGAGGGCTGAAATTGGGTACACGTAGCCTCGTGAAGCAAATATGAGAAGAAGTGGGTTCGATTCCCACCTCAGCCACCCTGGAAAAGGTTTTCCGTGGTTTCCCACTTCTACTCCGGCCAAATTCCGGGACGGATTCTATCTTAAGGCCACGGCCGCCTCCTTCCCAATCCTTAATTGCAAATACACACATCATTACAAGCCCGCAATAATTCGGGTTATCAGACAAATTCTACACACATATCCAAGTAAACGGGGCTAAATGACCACGATATTCTAGCCTCTCAAATGCAACAAATCAACAACATATCGAAGGATATTCTGATCGCCAGTGCTTGCATCGAAGTATGCGTATTCCTTAGAAATTCCCATGGTATTATTAGCATACTTTCGATTTTTGCAAAATATGAAAGTAGACTTATGAGATCTACAGAGGGCCAAAAATTGTGTGTCTGTTTGTGTGTGTGTGTGTGAGTGTGTGTACTCTGAATGTCTGCCCCCCTCCCTATCAATTCGAACACGGTGAAACCGAATTGAACGAGATTTGGTACAGAGGTAGAACTAGCAAAGGGCACCTCAGTGCCATGTTTTATATTGCCACCATCTTGACGGAAACGTAATGGCGGCCACCCAAATGTTCAAAGCTAAATCAAATCACGAATAACCTAATCATCCGATCTCTACCAAATTTTTCAACAACATATATTTATATGGCGAGCGTCTTTTGACTAAACTACAAGGTAATCAGCCCAATAGTTTGCCGATGGCGGCCATGTATGTGTGCAAATCGATTCCCCCTGTCATTTCAAACACGGTGAAACCGAATTGAACGATATTTGGTACAGAGGTAGCACTAGCAAAGGAGACCTCAGTGTTTTGTTTTATATCGCCGCCATCTTGATGAAAACGTAATGGTGGCCTCCCAAATGCTAAAAGCTTAAATAAATTACGACCAACCTAAAAATCTGATCTCTACCAAATTCTGCAACAACATACCTTTATTTGGGAAGCATATTTTGACCAAACTACAAGATCATCAGCCCAACAGTTTGCAAATGGCGGCCATGTATGTGCGCAAATCGATTCCCCTGTCAATTCAAACACGCTGAAACCGAATTGAACGAAAGTTGGTACAGAGGTAGCACTAGCGTAGAACACGTCAGTGTCATGTTTTATATCGCCACCATCTTGACGGAAACGTAATGGTGGCCACCCAAATGTTCCAAGCTTAAATCAAATTACGACTAACTTAATCATTTGATCTCTACCAAATTTTGTAACTACATATACTTGAATGGCGAGCATCGTTTGACTGAACTACAAGGTCGTCAGCCCGTAAGTTTGCAGATGGCGGCCATGTATGTGTGCAAATTGATTCCCTCTATCAATTCAAACACGGTGAAACCGAATTGAACGAAATTTGGTACAGAGGTAGCACTAGCGTAGAACACGTCAGTGTCATGTTTTATATCGCCACCATCTGGACGGAAACGTAATGGTGGCCACCCAAATGTTCCAAGCTTAAATCAAATTACGACTAACTTAATCATTTGATCTCTACCAAATTTTGTAACTACATATACTTGTATGGCGAGCGTCGTTTGACTGAACTACAAGGTCGTCAGCCCGTAAGTTTGCAGATGGCGGCCATGTATGTGTGCAAATTGATTCCCTCTATCAATTCAAACACGGTGAAACCGAATTGAACGAAATTTGGTACAGAGGTAGCACTAGCGTAGAACACGTCAGTGTCATGTTTTATATCGCCACCATCTTGACGGAAACGTAATGGTGGCCACCCAAATGTTCCAAGCTTAAATCAAATTACGACTAACTTAATAATTTGATCTCTACCAAATTTTGTAACTACATATACTTGTATGGCGAGCGTCGTTTGACTGAACTACAAGGTCGTCAGCCCGTAAGTTTGCAGATGGCGGCCATGTATGTGTGCAAATTGATTCCCTCTATCAATTCAAACACGGTGAAACCGAATTGAACGAAATTTGGTACAGAGGTAGCACTAGCAAAGGGCACTCCAGTGTCATGTTTTATATCGCCGCCATCTTGATGAAGACGTAATGGCGGCCATCCTAATGTTAAATGCTTCAATCAAATTACGACCAACCTAATAATTTGATCTCTACCAAATTTTTCAACAACATACCTTTTTGTGGGAAGCATCTTTTGACTGAACCACAAGGTCTTCAATCCAATAGTTTGCAGATAACGGCCATGTATGTGTGCAAATCGATTCCCCATATCAATTCAAACACGGTGAAACCGAATTGAATGAAATTTTTTACAGAGATAGCACTAGCAAAGGGCGCATCATATTCATGTATAATATCCGTATAGCACGTTGTATTTCAAGAAGCTACTACAACCAACAATCAATTATAATCCTTGAAAAGGACAAAGAGTTATAGAAGAAAAAGGAAGATTGTAGTTTTACGTGACCGTGAATCTTATGATTATGAGCCACAGGACCTCCTTTTTACGTGGAATCCGAACAACAGGACATGGCATTTCACATCGAAAATCGCACATGCATTGACCGGGAATCGAGCCCGGACCGCCATGGTGAGAGACATACAGCTAGACCGCTGAGCCACCACGCCCCCGCAAAGAGTTATAACAATACCCATGCATTTAGGAGAAAGTAGGCTATACGTTCTTTAGCGAACAACGTGTTTTGTTATTAAATTTTAACAAAAAGTCTTAGCGTATCTTTAGGCCCATATCGCACAACACTCGCTGGCAGGGACGCTGCTGTGATCGCTGGTATAAAATGCTGTATGATTCTGTTCTCTTCGTCAGTACACCTGCTTGTATGACCGAAGTGTATCACACGCTAGCATTTTGTACGCTAAGTTGTATGAAATAAAACCGAAGGGCTGTCATTTGAGGGCATTATTTGCAGTTCTTTCGCCCTATTAACGCAAAGCGGTCGCGAAACGTGCTTTAAGTAAATTAGAAAACATGCCAGGTACTGAATGAATGCATTCCAATCAATATTTAGGATCTAACTGTAATAATTGAATATTTTACCATACGTGTTAATAAGAAGCGCAACAAAAACCTCGAGAGTGTGTTGGAAATGTGTGCAAGTGTTATTGCGCCTGCTCGTTCTTTCGAAGGGTTCAAGACTATCCAACGGCAGAATTTTTAAATCCTTTCAAACTATTTTATTATACCCTCCCTGCCTCGTACAGCAAGATTTCAACTAGGTTTTGTTCTCATTAAATACGAAGACGATAGGGAAAGCTATTTTCTTGTCTCATTTAAATGGTTATTTTCCCTAAATACTTTTCAAAAACATGGATGGATACTATTCGTTATAATTATTATTTTTAGTCGATTTTACCCTCCAGGTTAGGTTTTCCCACGGACTCAGCGAGGGATCCCATCATTACCGCCTCTACGGGCAGTGTCCTGGAGCTTGAAACATCTTGTCTGCGGGATACAACTGGGGAGGTGGAATCAGCACCTCGCCCAGGCGGCCTCACCTTCAAAGCGAACAGGGTCCTCTTGAGGGATGGGAAGGGAGGGGACGATCGGGAGGGATAGGCAAGGAAGAGGGAAGGAGGCGGCCGTGGCCGCACGGTAGGTGACATCCCGGTATTTGCCCGAAGGCGAAGTGGGAAACCACGGAAAACCACTTTGAGGATGGCTGAGGTGGGAATCGAACCACCTCTACTCATTTGGACCACCCGAGGCAGAGTAGACCCCATCCCAGTCCTCATACCTCGTTTCAAATTTCGTGGCAGAGCCGGGAATCGAACCCAGGACGTCCGGGGTGGTAGCTAATCACGCTGAATACTACGCAACGGAGGCGACTCTATTCGTGATAATTAGAATTTGAATAGTTCAATATTTATCCCAGAATCATAATATGACACGTTCTGTAATTACTGCCTTGATACGAGGCTCAGCGGTAACGTTCTCGCTTGCTGTGCCGAAAGTTGCAGGTCCGTATCCTGGCGCAGTCAGCTGGCATTTGAGGGTGCGCAAATGCGAGGGAGCCGTGTCAGTAGATTTACTGGCACGTTGAAGATCCCCTTCGGAGCAAAATTCCGGCACCCCGGCGTATCTAAAAGCCAGAGCAGTTAAAAGGGACGTAAAACCAATAATGTTATAATTATCTGTATTTACTGTATGTTTGGGGCAGATGACCTCGTAGTTCCTCCCCTTAAAACCTCACTAACTAACTATTACTGTAAGTGTATAGCAAGCGCTTTTCGCACAGACACCGTTGAAAGAAATTATAGTTTCGGTCTGATGAATTTATTCGTGAGCCAACCCACATAACAAATCTATTTGTTATGTGGGTTGTCTGAGTGAGTCGGAGTTTTCCTTTAAACAAAGGTGGTCAAAATTTCGAACACTTGCTACCTTGAATATACAGGATACCTTGCTTTCGTTCTACAGATCATTATGTCGTCGTCCAATCTGGCTGTGTACCATCGGATATGTACGGTCCTTTTGAGGACCAAATAAAAAATCACTCGTTGGAACAGATAGGTATGCGTCCATAATACATCCACAATAAATGACATTAAGAAACAAGATGTTCAGTAAAGAACCTATAGCCTACTTTCTCTTAAATGTATGAGTAGAGTTATAACTCGTTGTTATTATCAAAGAGTGTAATAGAAATATTCTTTGTTGAAGGCCATAGAAACGATTTACCTCTACCAAACGCCACAATCTAGATATAATCTGCTACCATCATTGAAGAAAGGAAGATAAGAAGTATCTCAAGAATGTTATGGATCTGGAGACATAATCGACCGGACTGGCTGCGTGGCTCGGCGGTAACGTTCTCGCGTGCTGGGCCCTAGGTTGCAGGTTCGTATCCTGGCGCAGTCAGCTGGCATTTGAGGGTGCACAAATGCGAGGGAGCCGTGTCAGTACATTTACTGGCACGTTAAAGATCCCCTTCGGGCCAAAATTCCGGCACCCCGGTGTCTCTAAAAGCAGCAGTAGTTAAAAGGGATGTAAAACCAATAACATTATTATTATTATTGTTTTAATGTGCTAAACGGTTCCAGGCTAGTGTTCAGAAGTAAAGGGGGAGTTTTAGTCGGTAGTCTGCTACTCAGCAGCAGGAGCCCGACACTCTGTGCGTAAATGCATTTCTTCCCCCCCCCAAAAAAAAAATAATAATATTATTATTATTATTATTATTATTATTACATATACGACCTGCCGTGGGCAACATCCAACTTTGAGTTGAGGCATGTCTTTACACGTCTGGTTGTGCAGGGCTTTCACAACCCTAATTGAAAAAAAAAAGGAAGGAAGATTGTAGATTTACGTGGCCGTGAATCTTGTGATTATGAGCCATGGGACCTCCTTTTTACGTGGAATCCGAACCACAGGACATGGCATTTCACTTCAAAAATCTCACATGCATTGACCGGGAATCGAAAACCCTAATTGAATTAACAAATCTTTCCATGACCCTACAGAGACGTGTGTATACAAACTATGTGGATATTTTCGATTGCTATTTGCCTGAAATAAAAGTAGTAATTAATACCTGAACTAACACCAACGGCTTGAACTCAGTTACTATGTGAAATCGTTTTGTTCTTTACTTCAAATAACATTTTCAAGTAACGCAAAATAGGCTGTTACAAACCCTTTAAAATAAAAAGTAAAAATGTATCGTAGTATCATCTTGTCATTCTTCAAATTCGATGCGCATAGAATGCCAATGGTATATTAATCAATGGAGCCCCACGTAGACTAGTCGTGACTTCTAGTGGTGAAATATCGAACAATATAATCCTAACAGAGCGAGTGCATTCTAGCGGCCAGAAGAAGAAAATCTGGAAGTTAATAAGTATGTCGGCGTGCAGTTACCTTTTTGGCAGCTAGATGTCTCGAGTAAATCTGCTGGCGAATTATGTTTTAATTAAATATATATTTTACGCCATAATATGCACAATATAACGCTTAATTTTAAAACATCTGAGTCATTACAAAACAATAAACATATAACATTTCAAGCAAAAAATCTAGCTCTGATCGGGTTTGAACCATAGGCATTTGAGCGATAGGCTAACGCTCTACCACTGAGCTAATTGTGTCAACGAATATCGTTCTATATAAAATGACTTACATAGAACTTGTTAGCAAATAATGATTTATACTAAACGATTTCATCACTGGAGTATATTATTTATATATAAAGCATTTCATACAAAGTTTATTTATTTTGTATCAGTACGCTATATTGCATTCAATACTCAAATTAGTGAAATATAAGTCAGGCACAAGATATCCGCTGCCATCTTGTCTTATTACTGAATCAGCTCAGCTTTTTAAAATCACGTCTGCACTATAGTATTACAAAATAAACTTTTAATTTCGAACGTGCCTCTTCCTTTAGAACAGTTAAAACGATTCTCGGCTCGATAATCGGAACTGGTGGGTCCCATGATATGGATTATAAAGTTTGCATAATTCGCACGGCCGCCATCCTGAAATGGTATGGCGGACGACCTTGTAGTTTGGTCACAAGACGCATCCTATACGAAGGTATGTTGTTACCAAATTTGGTAGAGATCGGATGATTTGGTTAGTCGTTATATGATTTTACGTTTTGAACGTTTGAGTGGCCGCCATTCAGTTTTAGTAAAGATGGCGGCGATATAAAACATGACACTGAGGTGTCCTTTGCTAGTGCTACCTTTGTACCAAATTTTGTTCAATTCGCATTCACCGTGTTCGAATTGATAGGGGGGGACAGACATTCAGAGTACACACACTCACACACACACAGACACACACACACACACACAGACTCACACACACACATACACACACACACACAGACTCACACACACACATACACACACACAGACAGACACACTTTTTTCGCCCTGTGTTGATCTCATAAGTCTACTTTCATTTTTTGCAAAAATCGAAAGTAGGCTAAAAAAAATGCACTAGTTCAAGGTTCGAACCTACAACAATGCGACTTCGTTGATGCTACTCTGGCACTTCTTGATTTAGCCACCTTAGCTACCAAGAACCATGGATTAGTGCTGGCACGTATTGAGTCTATCCGCAGACACTTCCTGTCCAAATGTATGAAGGTGTCATTCGGAGCTCTGTTCTTTTCAATCATGCTTTATATTTGAGGTCATTGAAAGAACACTGCCACTATTGATTTCTACTATATTCGCGAGGATGTACTCAACGGTAAAGTTGTACAATGGGCGTAAAGGAGCAGGTACTAATGTTTTTAGAATGACTGTGATATGCGCGTTAGTTGGGTTGCCTTCTTTCAAAAATAATAAGGGGCTGGTGGACCACACTGTATATATATACATATATCACTTCCTTGTGGACACGATAACTGCAGCAATTTTGCACCAATCACTTTGAATTTTTTACATAATATGTATCCCTATAAAATCTCGGTCGAGTTCGTTAATGGGCACAATCGGTCGAAGGGGGTGAAAATGCGGGGCTTTTTTCGAAAAAGTGAAATATCGCTATAACTCTCTTAATATTTGAAATATCGAATCCATTCCAATTTCATACTATGTGTCGGATAAAGCCCAAAAATGTATGTTTAAAAAGTTTTTTGACAGCATCAACCATTGACCAAAGGGGTGAGGAAAAGTGGGTTTTTCTGGAAACATTAATCATATCTCTCTTAATAGGCACAATATCAAAACCGTACAAAATGGGCAATATTCCCCTAATAATTACCTAAAACTTTTGTCTGAAAGAATTTTTGATATGACCCACCCTTACGCCAAGGGATGAGCAAAATTATTTCGGAATTCGAAGAAAATGCCAAGTGCCATCAGACGTTGCCATGACAACACTACTGAATTGATGAGGGATGAGCCATCAGAGGTTGCCATGACAACACAATTGCACGAGATCACATTCATTTTACCACCTGACTCTGTGTGAAGCGGCTTCGGTGAGGTAACTGGTAGCATGCTGAACTATGCCCAAGGTCGTGGGTTCAAAGCCGGCCGAAGTCGTCGTATTTTCTAAGAACGCTAAAAATCCCTCAGTATGCCTTCCTTTGGAGGGGAAGTTCCAACGTTCGTTGCGAGTAGCTGGTTTCGGTGGCATCTAGTAGCCAAGTTCACAGCTAGGTGTCGTTGACGGTAGTATTTGGTAGCAAAATTAGGAACTACTACTTGAAATTGACCGTCGCAGTCCTTACCAGAATTACAGACTAATACAGCCATCACAATTCACACCGTTTATCAAACAGATTCTACACTCACCCAAAGTACACGTGGTTACATGACCGCGTTGTCGCAGCCCCTAAACTGAGGAATCAACCAAAATCTCTGCGGGAGATATAATTTTGCGTGAAGAAGTAACAGACCGTTAGATAGTTACAAATCAGTGTCGAAACCTTGCATAAGGACAGTGTGACCACAAGTATGAAAATGGACCCTAAATGACGAGAAGGTTACCGTCCCCATTAAGACAATAAAATGTTAAAAATATGCATAAAAAACGAAAAGCTAAGTTAATTAAGCGCCAATTGTAAAATACTTTCTAGCAATAAATGAGGTCTGATCCTTCTACGAAAACCTGCATACATATTCTGCCTAGTTTCGTCTATCCTCTAGCTTTCCCGGTGAAATCTACCTCCACCTTCCGGCGTGCCGAGAGGATTTTTTTTATATCCTCTTTGCTTCGTCATTCACTGGTTATTTTGCTTCCTAAGTAACAGAAGTCTCCTACTTCCTTCAGCTTTTCACCTGCCAATTTGATGTCCATAGAGGTTTCTGATTTATTTCGGCCGTATGCAAGTATTTTTGTTTTCCATTTATTAATTTTCATCATGAATTCTTTTCTCAAGACGGAGTCCATACCATTCAAAAACTCATTCAAATACTCTAGCGTGTCGGCCAAGATGACGATGTCATCAGCAAATCTCAGAGATGAATTTTATTTCTCCTTGAAGCTTCACTCCAACATTAAGCTCTACTCGAATTTCCTTCAAGTATTAAAATTAGTGTTTGTGATGTCCCCCACTAAATGTATTAGTTCATCACTATTATACCAAGAAATATAACATATTCTTTCAAAAGTGCAAAGTTTTAAAAGTATTTTTTCCCTACCTTCATAGTCAGTTCTTGGAATAGGAGCACATTTTTTCTGAGCTTTAGTACAGGACATTCTAAATGTAATGATCTTTAATTTGTGACCTTGTTGACGTTGATGCGTGAATTAGAACTTTGCTTATTGATGTTTTAACCTGTAAAAGAAACCACAATTCATAATTATTGAGTAAATTGTGTTAAAACTTTGCATTATGATTGGACACGCGCCCTATGGTCCATTTAAATTCCTTTTTCTGAGCATATTTATGCACGTAACGTTCAAATCCCATACATTTTCTAAAAGTAAGAGAATTAAAATTTCATCTGGAAACAAAAAAAAAGGGGAAATTCCATTCAAATAAGCCATTCCTCCCTATATTATTCTGCTAAAATCCCATTCCAGTTTTGTACCGAAAATAAGGTCCCATTAACACCAACCTACACATATGGGGGTAGCTACAGGTTTAGCGTAACGCAATGCGTAAGCGAAACGCACTCACTTACTCTTTAAATGCCTCACAATTAAATAGGTAGGTTCCTCAGTTTAGGGGCTGACACACAATTAAATAAACAGGTATATTTACAATGAAATAATGAAAGAATGCAACGCGGTAACCATGGTAACAGAATCTCACAGGTCTATCTACTTCTGTAAGACGCAATGAAATACCAATTATTGTATTACTGTGAAAGTTTCCAGACGGTTATAAGGTTATCACTGAACCAAATTAAGCTGTAAAATTCATCAATACATAAACAGGTGATGGAAATACACCACCAACTATCTTCCTCCAAGAATGATGATGTGAAGACCTTAACACTAATTATTTTCACCCGCCACATTGGTTCTTACAGAGAGCTGAGTTTCATTCCATAGACAATTGCTAGAACACCTCCATGGTACATATTGTGTTGTTTTGTTTTTGTGAAAAATTTCTAATTGAATGATCTGTGCTGCAGGTGATCGCAGACACGTGGGGTATACACGTGGTGTTCTGGAGCTTCGCTGTTTGCACTGCCTTCAGTGTTGCCTTCACGGCCGCCATGGTTCCCGAGACAAAAGGCAAGACGCTGATGGAAATACACCATCAACTATCTTCCTCCAAGAATGATGATGTGAAGACTTCAAATGACACTGATGTTATTGCCGTGAAGCATCGTGACGTTTGATATATAAGCACGAGCTATTTTTCACTCGCATACTGGGTCGTCCTGATAGCAGACTATTGTTATAGTAACGACTAAAATGCACAGCCATTAACCGCAATGAAGATGGTATTAAATAGTATCCGTGTTAACTGATATTAATCTCAAATTATAAAAGCCACGTTTTCAGACACTAGAAAGTAGTTTAATAATTAAATTATCACGAACATGTTTCGTTATATCAATAATAAATTCGTCAGCGTGAAAAACTCTTAGAAACTATCGTGACAAAAACCAAAACGGAATAGGATATCCTTACAATAAGTCATCAATTTAAATAAATGAAAGGTCACTAAAAGAATTGATTATTTATTATGTTTTAAGCTTTGCATTATGATTGAACACGCGCCCCATGGTACATTACAACGCTGTTGTAATCCCTACTCTCATCTATGGTTGCGAGACCTGGGCAACTTACAGGACAAACCAAAAAATGCCTGGAAAAATACCATCAACGATGCTTACGGAGAATACTGAAAGTTAAATGGCAAGATCGTCGAACAAACATTAGTATCCTCGAAGAAGCCAACACTACACAGGTGGCCAATTTAATATGGTAAAGCTGAATGGAAGCAATCTTTTATTGTTAATTGGTTTACAGAATCTTCAACATTGTATAGATTTCCTATATCCTGATGAGGAGAATGTGTTTTTGTGGTATCCCAACCAGATCAGTCTTTGCCACCAATTTAGGTAACGCGGTTGGAAATTAATTAAATTAACTGTTTTTAATCAATGATTTGCTGTAAAATAATTCCGTATATTTTAAATATTCGTATGTTTTATACTACTCGTAACAAAAGAAGAAACGGTGATAGATTTAATTTTAGGACATAGTAAGTGTCGACACCAGATGTTTTGGTCTTAAGAATTGCTCCTTTAATGCCTATTGTCTAATAGCAAATAAATAATGTAAATTGCTTTAAAGATAAATGAGTAAATGCACACGATGTTGGTTCGTAAATTATCTCCTGTAGCACATGACAAAATACAACCAAGAAAAGTCTTGCAACTGAGATTCGGACTCTAATAAAATCTTCCATTTTAATGATTTTTATCTTAATTTGCAATAAAGAATTTGATTCTATTCAGCTTTGCCATAATATTTTGGCCACCTCTGTGCAACCATGGAGGCAAAGGTAGTCAGGCATCAGGTACTCTGGACTGGCCATGTTGTCCGCATGCCAGATACACGCCTTCCAAAGAGAATCATGTACTCCCAACTAACGAATGGACTGCGTAACCATGAAGGACAGCTCAAACGATACAAGGATGTCCTTAAACATAGCCTCAAAGAGTGTCATATTGATACGGTCAACAGGGAAACCGCAGCCGAAGATAGAACTAAACGGCGTAAAATTGTATACAACGGAGTTGAACAATTAGAACAAGATAGGAGAAGACTAGAAGCTGAAAAGGAGGAACCGCAGGAAAGAACGTGCGAATGCAAAGGATGGAGTGCCTGCACAATCATCTGCTAATACAACTACTGTATGTAGTAGCCTATGTGTTGTCACTGGAGTAAAGTGTGTGCATACTAATATAATAAAGCTGAAAGTTTGTGTGTTTGTATGTTTATGCGTTTAAACGCGCTAATCTCTGGAACTACCAGTCGGATTCGAAACATTCTTTTTTTATATGATAGCCAGATTCAAGAGTTTAGGCTATGTAGCATTACGCTACACCTCTCATGTAACCTTAAAGATTGATTTTTGTTCAGTAAGTCGGTAGAACAAGCGCTCCCGAACAGCTCTATCCAAATGCGTTGGCGTTTGATACGTACACCGTTTCACCTATCTGAACCAAAATTTGTATACTTACCCTTTGCAACCCTGATGGTAACACTAACTACGTGAAATTTATGACAGACCAGTCCATTCCCTGCATTTAGGCCCTTTGTTTCAAATATACACCTTTTCCCCGATCTGAACCAAAATTTGTAAAATTACCCTTTGGAACCCTGCGAGTATCACTGTTTACGTGAAATTTCGGACAGATCACTCAATTCCTTGCATTTAGGCCCTTTGGCACAAATCTACACCGTTTCACCGATCAGAGCCAAAATTTGTATACTTCCCCTTTGGAACCCTGCGAGTAACACAGTCTGCATGAAATTTCGGACAGACCACTCCATTCCCTGCATTTAGGTCCTTTGGCACAATTCTACACCGTTTCACCGATCTGAACCAAAATTTGTATTCTTACCCTTTGGAACACTGCGAGTAACACTACCTACATGAAATTTATAACAGACCAGTCCATTCCCTGCATTTAGGCCCTTTGGCACAAATCTACACCCTTTCTCCAATCTGAACCAAAAGTTGTATACTTACCCTTTGGAACCCTGCGAGTAACACTGTTTACATGAAATTTCGGACAGACCACTCCATTTCCTGCATTTAGGCCCTTTGGCACAAAGCTACACCGTTTCACTGATCTGAACGGCAATTTGTACATTTACCATTTGGAAACCTGCGAGTAACACTGTTTACATGAAATTTCGGACAGACCACTCCATTCCCTGCATGTAGGCCCTTTGGCACAAAGCTACACCGTTTCACCGATCTGAACGGCAATTTGTATATTTACCATTTGGAAACCTGCGAGTAACACTGTTTACATGAAATTTCGGATAGACCACTCCATTCCCTGCATTTAGGCCCTTTGGCACAAATATACAGCGTTTCACAGATCTGAACCAAATTTTACATACTTACCCTTTGGAACCCGACGAGTAACACTGTCTGCTTGAAATTTCGGACAGACCACTCCATTCCCTGCATTTAGGTCCTTTGGCACAAATCTACACCGTTTCACTGATCTGAACCACATTTTGTATGCATACCCTTTGGAGCCCTGCGGGTGACACTGTCCACTTTAAATTTTGGACAGACCACTCCATTCCCTGCATTTAGGCGCTTCATCACAAATCTCCATCGTTTCTCCTAATTGCACCAAATTTTACATACACTTTGAAACCCTGTTGGTAGCACTGTCCACAATGATATTTTGGGCAACGCTCTCCATTCCCTACATTTAGAATAACAGACAAAATGAACTTTAAAACCACGTATTAAGGCCCTATAACCATTCATGTCCGTAGTAGTGTAACTGTAAGAGTATTTTAATAAGTCTATTGTTGGCGGGCAGTACGGGATGCATCACGTCACCCCTACCAGTGTTCTTGTACAGAATTGCGAAAATAGTTGCATCTTGCGCTGTTTATAAATTGCAGTCACGGGGGGTAATTAGTGCAAAATGATTTCTTAGGCCCCTTTAAACAGTTATCATCATGAAAATATACTGCCCCTGTATAAGTGCAATGGTGTTGGTGCAGTACATTGAGGTTATCAGCTGAAATAAGCGTTGGTGCTTTCAAATTTACCTTTATTTATTCAGAAACTTATCGTTAAGCGCTTTGTGGCGATAAATGATACTATTGCTACCTCAGTAGCTCGGGACAGCCGAAGTTTTCCAAAGAGTTCTGATTATTTTCCTACGGCGCTATGCGGCAAAAGACGACACTATTGGTCTCTACATTTCTAACAGCCAATGAGATATAGGTCCTAGGCAGTGTCTTTTATTTCACTTACTCCTCTTTCTATTTGTTGTTGTTGTTGTTGTTGTTGTTGTAAATTTGTTTGAAAATTACATGTGTCAGTGCTGTAGTTAGTAAATAGCTGTTTCCCTATTCATAATTATCATTACTGGAAAATGACCTGAATGTTACGTCCATTATACTGTACTACGTATCACCCCCACTACAACTACCACCTCCACCACCACCACCACCACCACCACCACAAATATATATATATATATTTAGAGAAAATTGTTTTCTGTTAGTTTAAGTATCATGTGCCAGTTCTGTAGTAGTATTCATTATCATCCATAAAACAAATAAATCCACCGGGCGAAGCCGGGCACTACTTCTAGTACTATATATTCCTTGACGAATAAATGCCTATCATCATTACAATCAATTATTTATTAATTCTTTTTGTGACCTTTCATTTATTTAAATTAATGACTTTTTGTAAGAATATTGTACAGCCTGGGGGGGGGGCAGTACCCCCTGAGAGCCACCCCTCCATCTTCTACCAAAACCACCCCAACTGGAAACATTATAATTCCAGAACATATCTCTACACAGCAAGCGGCGACCACCTAAGCCTAGGAGGTTGGCCAACGGCTTGCAAAACTCACACAAACATTTACACTAACAACTATCTGGGGCAGCTACACTGATGCAATGCTGACCAAACAGCGCCGAAACGTATAAGAGTGGAACCTGGACAGGAGGAATTATCTGTTCTGTTCTGTTCTTCGCCAGCGGCCCTGCCCGACGTCCGTTCCAGCTCTTCACCAGGTGAGAACTAGTTTGTGCTCAGACTCCTTTATTTCTGTAAACACTTACCCCAAACATTGTACACATCACCAATTGTATTTCATATTTGTCTAAACTTCCCAAGAGGGACATCAGATTATATCTACCGACCAATAAATACATGGCCAGTAAACTACACGCTCGTTACTAATTACACTCCACTTCACATCCTCATACCCAACCTGACCTTAGTCATAATTGCCCGTGACCGTAGAAGCCAATAACTGCATCGTCAGATTCCATTGTACTCGAGCACACGACTCGACTGCAGAGCACTGAATCACTGACGCTGCACATTCATTTAATAGCTCATCCTTCTCAGCTGGCGAGCTAGTTTAGCAGCCGGCACTAGACATTCATCCCGTGGCAGATAATTGCATTCTGCAGGAACGCCCCCAATAGCTTAAGCATTTACACCAACACACTACACTGGTAGTCTCTCCCGATCACGGGAAGCTACTCTCATCTGGAAGCACCTTCAAAATTAGCACAAGTTACACTACAGTGTTTTTCCCAACCCCAACCAAGGGATAAAACAATATCCATTTTCCTTTTGTTTTTGTTAAGATGGTTTCTAAGAGTTTTTCACGCTGATGAAGTTATCATTGATATAACAAAACATGTACGTGTTAATTTAATTATTAAACTACTTTCTAGGGTTTGACAACGCGGCTTTTATATTTTGCGATTAATAGTAATATCTTTCCAGCTCTTCTCTGCAGCACACGAATACAAACTGCATTCAAGTGCTAAGTCTTGTATTCTCTCTCTCGAGGTTTGGAACAAACAGTAATGTGCCGTCTTGGCTCACAGGATGTTTGTCAATGCGCGACAGAGATGGCAGCACCATGCAATGAACTGGCAACAGCAAGGGTGAGACATGTTCTTGATACTGAAAAACAGAGATGTTTATGTTGCGTGATCAACGTGTTAACATGTGTTTTCTTCACTTACGTGGAATGCATCCGATCGTTGTTCTTCGGCAGTTGACTGAAACTTGTTGCGATGATCTCATGGCTGTGAAAAAGGTGCATTCATTGGTGAGACATATACACGGCAGGGCTTCGCCCGGGAGCAGTTAGGAATGCATTACGTGATAAGTGCGGTTTTTTATGTTAATGAACCACGACCTATATCCTTTTACGTCTCGGCATGATGGGTTAAAATCACTGACTGGACTATTATTTATATTATCATGGAGATGCATGTGCAACGAATTCTTGTCAGACGTAATTAAGGAATAACGAGGTCCATGAAACACAAATCCCCCTTCCATCCAATCTTAACTTGACTGTGTATTTAACGGAACAAAAAGTTCGCAGCAGTAATTGAATGGAGATTGTTGGCAGAAATGAAAACGTAAATAAATAAAAAATAAATAAATAAATATAGTGGGCGATGTATTGAAGATAGAGATATGCTCTCCCGGGCTGTTTTGTAGAACTTTTCATGCTGATCAATTCTTATACTCATAGTATATTGATATTTTTAACGGTTTGTCCAGCGTAAGCTTAAAAAGCGCAAGGACGCCAGGTGCTTTTTTCGACCTTTTCCCTGAAATCGTTACTGCTTGGCTTCTACAGAAACCTACCTCGAGATATCCTTTACAGAATGGTGAAAACTGCATCAAAATCCATCCAGTGGTTCTCGAGATTACCCGTTACGTCCAAGAATCGGGGACTTTGTTTTATACTAAGTAGAGATAATAAATTCAGATCCCCAAAAAGATGTCATATTGGCTTTCACGGACCTAAATTAAACCTCAGTAATTTTTCTAGGCCTTTATAGGGAGGTGAAAGGCTGCTTGAGTCTTTAGTTCTCGCAGTTAAGAGGCGCATGTGTGTTTCATAAGAAGGGAGGTAGTACACAGTTCGCTACTCCTGTGGGGATCCGGGCGGGGACACCAAGAGCCCGCTGATGAGCCAGCTTGGTGTTCCTAGGCGAAACCACACACGGGACCCGGTATAAACCTAGAAAAGATGCTGAGTTTTAAAATGAGAGCTGTTACACATTTTGATTATTGTATACAGACAGACGGAAACCATTTTTAGCCTATTTGATGAAACAATAGGCTTATGAGATTACATTTTGTCCGTGTGTGTGTATGCGCGTATGTATGTATGTCCCTAATAAAATCTAAACGGCCAAAGCTATTTCAATACAACTCGGTAAATACATAAACCTACTACTACCTCGTCCGATCTCACCCGGGCCTCTCAAATTATAATACGTGTCTCCAATCTAACATGGCGTCCGTGCGAAGTATTTCACTGGCATTCTATATCTCGGAAATTATTACTTATTTCACCCTGACATTTTGTACAGTGATAAAGAGTATTACTACAAGTTTATCCATGTAACTTTCATAAACCTGTTAGGTACAAAACGAACATGGCGGCCAAGCGAAGTTGAAACATTCAAATAACCTTTATCGCGTTTTAACCATCCGAGCGTAGTGAAACTTGACACAGCAAATGATTATACACTTTATAATGCTGAAAACAATTATGATTTATTAAATCTTACTACATTTGCTGTGTTCTTATTTAATGTAAGCACTCGAGGTACTGTCGAGCAAAATACAACACTATGTGAAATGTATATAGCATACGGTTTAATTCAAGGTTTGGAGGCCCCATTAAAGAAATTCCTACAATAAATCATATTCAAGTAGTCGTTCTTTGGTGTGAAAATATGCATTATATCATATTTGCTAAAAGGATTTGGCACAGGAGTTTTACAAGTAGCGCGCGGTGGCAGATATTGGTACAGCGACGTACTGTTGGCCATGTGGCTTTGTGGAATGTAAATCGAATACGGTTTACCTCAAGGTTTCAAGGCGCCATTGCAAAAATTCCTACAGTAAATCATCTTCAAACTGTCGTTCTTTGTGTGAAAATATTCATTATATCATATTTGCTGAAAACAATATTATGATTTATTAAATCTTACTACTTTTGCTGTGTTCTTATTTAATGTAAGCACTTGAGGTACTGTCGGCCAAAATACAGCCCTATTATATCTTTTTTGCTGAAAGTATTTGTCACTGGAGTTTTACAAGTAGTTATTGCAGAAATAATAGTAATGAGAACTTACCGATAGTAATAACACGAAGGATTCCTTCATGTTTGCTGGCACAAGGTAGCAATATGAGTTCATTCTTTAAAAAAAATGCGAGTAAGTAATATGGAATTATTCGAATAACATGTCAGATGTTACACATCATATGCGACTACTGTAAGGCTCGTATTTTTTAAAATGCACTGACATCTAATTTAGTTCAATTGTTTACATAACCTCAAGATGGTGGCTGTGTGAAATTTTAAAATTAAGTTTTTATTTCTTGTGTTTTAATCATGCGATCGAAATCAACGTTTGAATAATGAACGTACATAATAATCGTCATCTAATAGTTCATAACTCTATGGTCTGCATATATTAAAATCCAACATGACGACCATCCGAAATATTTAGACGGTTCTCAATATCTAATAATCCATGACAGCAATCAAACTGAAAATGTTGTATGTGTATAGAGGCTATAAACATAAGTTCACCTATGGGGCGTGCAATAACCTGGTGGGCACAAATCCAGCATGGCGGCGACGCGAAATTTCAATATTCAAATGGACATTTCTCTCGATTTAACCATCCGAGCGCATTGAAACGTGTTACGGTATATGCTTGTTTAAATTCTAATCCACTGGTATCTAATTCATTTAAATTAAGTTCATAACCACAAGATGATGGCTGAGCGCAATTTTAAAATCTCGTTTTTATTTCTTGTGTCCTAATCATTTGATTGTAGTTTGATTAAAAACACCTACGCAATAATCTTCATGTAATAGTACTTAACTAAGACCTATATATAAAAATCCAACACGGTGACCATCCGAAATATTTAGACGGTCCTCAATATCTCCGAATCTATTACAGCAATCAAACTCAAAATTAGCATGTTGATAGAGCCAATTAATATAAATATGATGTATGAAAATAGGCTATTTAGTTATTCAAGGAACTACTTGTTATTTCTTGTGTCCTAATCATGCGATTGAAGTTTGAATAATGCACCTACACAATGATTTTCATGTAATAGTACGGAACTCTAAGGCTTATTATATAAAAATCCAACATGGCGACCATCCAACATAATTATGTAGATGGTTCTCAATATCTACGAATCTATTACAGCAATAAAACCGACATTTTGTATGTTTATAAGTAGGACTAGCAACCCGACCCGGCTTCGCCCGGGAGAATGCATTACGTGATAAGCGCTTTTTTTTTCTCCAGTGTCAATGAACAACTACCAATATCCGTTTTATGTCTCGGCTTGATGGGTTAAAATCACTGACTGGACTATTAGTTATATTATCATGGAGATGCATGTGCAAGAAATTCTTGCCAGACGTAATTTAAGAATGGCGACGTGCATGAAACACAAATCCCCCTTCCGTCCAATCTCAACTTGACTGTGAATTTTGCGGAACGAAAAGTTCACAGACGAAATGAAGAAAACCCGAGTTGCACTTCCAGGGAAACTCCAAACACAACCACCCTTCTCAGGAGTATTAACTCAACACGACTGGACGGTTTGCTGCTGGCTTCTATCTGGGGAAATAGGTTCGCCCGCTAGCTAGGCTGTAACAGGGAGGATAGACTCGTCCTTAGCTAGCTCGTAAACTGTCGCCTCAGTAGTTGAATGGACATGTTTGGAAGAAATTAAAACGTAAAAACACTTATAGTGGGCGATGTAATGAAGATAGACATATGCTCTCGGGGACTTTTTTGTAGAACTTTTCAAGCTGAACAATTCTTACACTCATAGTATTGAGATATTTTTAACGGTTTTCCCAGCGTAAGCTTACAAAGCGCTCGGACGCCAGTTTCTTTTTTCGACTTTTCCACTGAAATCGTTACTGCTCGGCTTCCTTTGATCATAAATAAATTATTTTCTACAGAAATAATCCTCGGGATATCTTTAACAGAATGGTGGAAACCGCATCAAAATCCATCCAGTGGTTCTTGAGTTTACCCGTAACAAACACAAATCGGGGACTTTGTTTTATACTAAGTAGAGATATAATTATGAAAATAGGCTGTTTAGTTCTTCATGGAACTACTTGTTATATAGAGAGATGTGTATACCTGAACGAGAGCTTACAGCCCTGCTTTCATTGGCTATGTTTCTATGGACTATCTCATTATTCTCTGGCAGATTTAGAACATAAAATCGCCGGAATTAGATGATGTTTGCGTCGTCTACTATCTGCCCATTGTTATGTACTATACTTTTACGACTTGTATATCATGTACACTTTAGTCAGTAAGTGTTATCAGCAATTGTATACATTCACAACTGACGTGGGCTCTACCCCAGGAGGCCAAAACCAGTGGAATGTTGCCTATTGTAGAATCGCTAAATGGTCACAAAGTGCTTAGCCCACACCGCATGGTCACTCTGGGTAACAGTAAGTGGTCTGCACCCTGAAGGGCTCACTGTTAGTGATCTCCCACCCACAGGGGCTCACATCTAGTGGGACGTGGGTTGGCGACCACGGGACCCCAGCTGAGTCCGGCATTGCTTCCACTTACTTGTGCTGGGCTCCTCTCCGTCTTTTTTCCTGTCGACCTCTCTTGGACATCTCTTGTTCTCTTCCAACACCGACGGTACTAGGGTATCCGAGGCCTAGGGTTCTCTTCCTTTCCCGCCTTAATTGGGCCTTGTCTCATCTTTCCCGATACCCTCCTTCTTAGAGGGGTCAGCCTTCTTTTTCTTTTCATGTTATCTCCTGCCTCCTGCTCAAGGCTCTCAAGGAGGCTGGGTGTATGTAGCCCCACCACTTCTGGTGCACCCTGTATAGTGCCACACCCTCAAGGGCTCACGGCTGGTGAGTTTGGGAGTTGGCGACCCTGAGGTATTCCTGAGCTGGGTCAGTTTTGTCCCCTTTTTCCTCTGACCTTGGGGCGGGCTCTCACCTCTTTCCCTTTCCCATCTACCATTCATGGCTCTCCTTCCAAGTCCCTCAATCCTCATTCTTCCAGGGTTGAGGGCATTTCTTTTCTCCTTGTCCTTTATTTGCCTTGTCCTTTATTTGTTTACCATTTCTTCTTCTAGATGTAAGTTTTTAGTTAGTATTAGTAATAGTTTTCATTCTCATCTCATCTTTCACTATCACCCAAACCTTTAGGGTCCGAAAGCCAAGATGCTAGGCACCTTAAAACAACAATTATCATCATCATGTTAGTGATATCCTCTTTACCATGGAGGCTTGAGGTCATTTATTCCCCATTTTATTTCCCTTAGAATAGGCCTACTTCCATTTTTTTTTCAAAAAACTAATGAGGGAGTCTGGAAAAATCTGGGCGAAATTTACCCTCAGGATAGCCGCTGTCAACGCTCAGATTCAAACCTCCGATCTTTGAACTTACAATAATCCCTCGATTTAGCTGATCTCGATCATCGGACTTCGGGGTGGACGGACAGAATTAGACCAACCAAGTTTCGTGCATGCCCAAGGTCACGGGTTCAAACCCGGCCGAAGTTGTTGGACTTTTAAAGAGCGTTAAAAATCCCCTTGTATGCCTTCCTTCGGAGGGGAAGTAAAGCCGGCGGTCCAATGTCATAGATTTATGGCTATCAAAACCGGGTGAGTTAGCCGTGGTGGTTACGGCATGACTAATGGCAGTCGCTCACATCCGGGAGGCGAGGAGGTTCGAATCCCCCCGCCGGCAACCTTGAAGATGGTCTTCTGTGGTTTCCCATCTTCCTTCCAGGCAAATGCCGGGGTTGGTCCCTCACTATAGGCAACAGCCGCTACCTTCCAACTCCTCGCCCTTCCCTTCCAACTTTCCTCCCCAACGGTACTTGTAGCTCACCCATTGGGTGTCCGTCTCGAAGCAGCTACAAAACTGGCGAGCCGAACATGTCCTCGGACACTCCCGGCACTAAAAGCTATACGCTAAAAAAATGGCTATCAAAGAACCTTCCACTAACTGCACTTGTGTGAAGCAAAAATGCATAGGTTAGAATTGATAACGCTATATTAGTTCCAAAATTCGTCGCCAGGTGCTGACTGCGATGCCATCTAGTAGCCAAGTGCACATGCTAGGTGTTGTGGACGGTAGAATTTGGTAGCGAAAGTAGGAGCTACTTGAAATTATCGTCTGCAGTCCTTAGTTGAATTAAAACAGATAACAAACACTAATACAGTCATCACAATTAACACCGGTTATCAGACAGAATCCACACACACGCAAAGTACACGGGCCTACATGGCCATGTTGTCGCAGCCCTTAACCTAAGGAACCAACCAAGTTTCGTGTGCCTACGTATTATACGCACGTCCTCAACGAAACGGAAGTGTTATATAGGCTACTGCGCATGCATCCCAAATTCTTATTTAAAAAGTCGAGTGAATACTAATCACAGTAAAACCTCGTCAATTAGTGGCGGACATAACATTACTGTTCTTAATGTGAAAATCCACAGCCTGCTTCCAGTCTCCGACCGGGTCAGGAATGGAATGAATGAAGCCCCCCATCTAGCGGCGAGGAAATGAATTGTGCCGGCTGCCGAGGCCTGACGCACTCCTCTGGGGCAATGATTAAATGAATGATAGATGCAATGAAATGATAGTGGAGAGTGTTGCTGGAATGAAATTTTGACAGGGAAAACCGGAGTACCCGGAGAAAAACCTGTCTCCCTCCGTTTTGTCCAGCACAGATCTCACATGGAGTGACCGGGATTTGAACCACGGACCCAGCGGTGAGAGGCCGGCGTGCTGCCGCCTAAGCCACGGAGGCTTACTGTTCTTAATGTAAAAGGAATAAATAAAACCGCGTCGAACATTGCTGTTGATTAGCGCAAAAGGCCGTAAGGCTCCTACGGTGACGTCACGCCTAGGGTCGTTATAGTCGCAGCAGCAGTCAGATAGCTCCCTTCTCACGCAGTCTCTTCAAACCTAATATAAATTACGCTCCCGCTTCAAGACGTAGAAAAATAGCAATGCTATTTAGGGCTGATTGGTACTTTCATCCGTTACCACTACATACGCCTAATTATCGCTCCGCTTGTTCGAATCCTGCCGATGTAGCTGGCATTTTGAGAGTGAACAAAATGGTACATTGCCGGCACATTTACTAGGACGTTGAAACACACAAACAGGGCTAAATTGCAGTATTTTGACGTCGAGAATAAGATCTATTCTTGGCCATTTTCTCGTTGTTCGCCGCTTTGGAAAGGTTTATGGTAGATGCCTGAGAAAACCCCACATCACTCTTGGCTATTCAACAGATCACGTCCTAAACTGCTCGTGGATGACAATGCACAATGTAACCTATCTCTAACTGTAATCAATGCACAGGCCACCCTCAAGGTGACTTAAACTGAGCCTATCCTAACAGCACTTACTTTCTATGACTCAATCTAACTTGTTTCTTGCATCAGGAATTTACAATGGGTTGTAATTTTGAAATCAGGTATCAGTAACCTACAGTACATACACCAGGTGCTAACAATCCCATTAATGTAAATACAGAGGCCTACACAAATGCTGCCACGAAAACATTGCCATATTCACTTGAGCTTGATCGAGAGACCATTCTCACAAATCATGTAACTTGGACTGACTTCAGTAGATACTGAATACTGGATATCGCTTGTTCGAGAGACCATTCTCACAAATCATGTAACTTGGACTGACTTCAGTAGATGCTGAATACTGGATATCGCTTCTCTGATTTACATACGGTAAGTAACTTAACCTCAGCATTATCATATTAGAAATATTTCCAGTCCTAGCATAGGCTGAAGTTTGGGAACTTCTTACAATAATTGAAACCATATTAACTAGCAACCTACCATCAAGGCGATTAGCTCTTCTCTCCCGAAGAATGGTATCTTACTTTCAGGGAAATGTTAACACACGCTCTTGTATTCCCCGTAATGTACCTACCAATAATTTCTAGGAATGTTGTGTATGCATTGCTTTCTTAAATTGTCGTGGTGGGGAAGGAGAAGCAAGCCACATTATCATTTCTTTCATGATACCGGTAGTTGCTATAAACAAACTTTTGACATACCTGCGACCTGGGAAGGAGGTTTCCTGAACTAACATCATTTTATTACCATCCAAAAAAACCTTGTATGAGTCGAAATAATAAGTGATATATAGGTCCTAACTAAAACATAACCTGAGGGCGTGGTGGCTCAGCGGTCTAGCTATATGCCTCTCACCAAGGCGGTCCGGGTTCGATTCCCGGTCAATGCATGTGAGATTTTCGAAGTGAAATGCCATGTCCTGTGGTTCGGATTCCACGTAAAAAGGAGGTCCCGTGGCTCATGATCTCGCGATTAACGGTCACGTTAAACTACAAGCTTCCTTTAAAACATAACCTTCTGTGTGATGACAAACATGCAACGCAAAATTTGCGTAGATACAATGACCTACCTACAAAATTAACATTTGTTTCAGAAAATAAATAATCCTCATTCCAGATGACGTAAGTAGAAGCATCTCAATTATCACTTTTCACGCGGTTACTCATTCATAAAATATATAAACAACACAGCACAAAGCAAAATGTTCGCCATCTCTACCCCCTACCGATCAGCTGATCAATCGTTGAGAGTCGCTGCATGATGGCCTGTACATTACGATGGCAGTGGCGCAACCAAAAGAAACTACGATATATTTCCCCGAAAAATATCGTTTTATTGGCCATAATCATGGATGCAAAAACATCATACTGCCATTCTTGAAATAGAACACATCTAATTGATCGTTCTTAGGGAAATACAATCATTCGTGTTAGTTTTAATGTAAATCATTATTTATCAAGTGAGAAATACAATACAAAAACAAATCATCTTTTGAGATGCTTGTCATATGTCACGCGAACACGCACAGATTTTGCCCTGACTCGTATTTTGTTTTCTTCTTTATTGTACAAGTATATTTCGCCAGGTGGCGCTAATGTGCTATTTTTCTTTCAAATATTAATACTTCCTCCAATGAAAAATCAAATACAAATGAACAAAATAAACAAGATGCACTATTGAACACTTTTCATCCTTTAAGATGTCATCTTCTGCACGCCAATCCTCTCAAGCAGCGTCTCGAATCTAACCCTCTCCAGAGGTTTAGTTAGAAGATCAGCTAATTGATTGGTCCCGTCGATGTGCTCCAACTCAAGGTCTCCGTCCAAAAATCTTTCCCTCACATAGAAATGACGTACCTCAATATGCTTGGATTTTCGATGGTACTCCGGATTTTTAGCCAATTTAACTGCACCAGCATTGTCGATGTAAAGCGTAGGAGGTTTGTCAGCAGTTCCCAGTAATTCAGAAAACAGTCTTTTCAGCCAAATCAACTCCTTTGCTCCTTCACTTGCAGACACAATTTCAGCTTCAGTTGTCGATGTTGACACAGACTTCTGTAACTGACTTCTCCACGATACAGCTCCATGATTGTAGGTCGAAATGACACCCGTCGTTGAACATCTCGTCCTCTTGTCACCGGCGTAGTCAGCATCACTGTAGACCTTCAAAACGTCCTCTTTCCTATAGACGATTCCATGGTTCACTGTGCTCTTTAAATATCGAAATATGCGTTTCACTTGACTCCAGTCTTGAACTGTAGGATTCTCCATGGCTCGAGCAGCTTTGTTGACCGCGAATGCGATATCTGGACGTGTAGCTGTAATCAGGTACATCAAGGATCCCATCGCATCATGATAAGGAACCCTGGCCGAAACCTTTTCTCCGTCTTCACTTTCTTCGCGTCCAACTGGGGTAGACACTTTATTTGACTCGGCCATCCCAAATTTTTCTAGGATTTTCCTCGTATAATCCTCTTGACTGATTGCAATTGATCCATCATGGTTTTGTTGTATCTTCATGCCCAGGAAATTGTTGAGAGATCCTCTGGTCGTGTAAAATTCCTGCTGAAGTTTTTCCATGAACTGCTCGATGTCTTCTTCGTTGCCAATTACCAGACCATCATCCACAAAGATTACAACAGCCAACCACTTTCCATTTTTGTTGCTGTAAAAGAGACAAGGATCAGCTTTGCTGTTTTTGAATCCAGCTTTCTCCATGAATTTCTTGAAACGCTTGTTCCAGCAGCGTGGAGCCTGTTTTAAACCATATAAGCTTCTTTTTAGATGACACACTCGGCCAGTACCGTCCTGATGTCCTTCTGTCTGTTCCATGAACACATCTTCTTCAAGCTCGCCGTTCAATAAGGCCGTCTTGACATCAAATTGACCAAGTTTCATCTGCTTTTCAACAGCTACTGCCAACAGAGCTCGAATGGTATCATACCGTGCAACAGGGCTAAATGTTTCTTCATAATCGATTCCTTGCTGTTGCACATAGCCTTTGGCTACCAATCGTGCCTTGAAGCGAACTTCTCCACTGGCCGTTGTCTTCTGTCGTAGAACCCACCGATTTTTCAGGACCCGTGCACCATTTGGACGCTCAACCTATTTCTAGGTATCGTTTTCCTTTAAGGACTCCAATTCTTCATTAATTGCTTTCAGCCACTGATTTTTATCACTAGACTGCAGCGCTTCAGAGTATGAGTCAGGATTCTTTTCAACGATAGATGGTCCAGCCATGTTCATGTAATTTCCACTGATCATCCACGATGGCTTCTTACTTTCACGTTTGCTTTTCCTTCTTTCTTCAGTCACTCCTTCTTCCTCATCTTCGCTTCCTCCGGAACTGGACGCCGAAGCAAAATCTTCAATTTCGCTTAAGTTCTCATCTGACTCTGACCTCCTCTGTAGGCCTACATCATACGATGAATTTGGCCGATTCCTCTCCACACGTTCTTCAAGCGGGACTTCATCATTTCCGGCGTTGGCGCGCAGATTGCAGACAACTTGAGGTTTGAATTTCACATCATGGCTTAGAACAACCTTTCCCTGAGTTGGAATCCAGACTCTAAATCCATCCCTGTCGTTCACGTACCCAACCAGATGTCCAAAAACAGCTTTGTCGTCGAACTTTGAGCGAAAATTCTTGTCGATATGCACGTAGCATTCTGTTCCGAAGATCTTCAGATGACTGAGACTTCCCACTGGTCGTCCATACCACAATTCATAGGGAGATTTTATTTTCAATGGATGACTTCCCAGTGCGATTCAGGAGGTACACCGCAGTGTTGCAGGCTTCAGCCCAAAGTTGTTTCGTTAACTTGCTGGGATTCAGCATAGATTTTGCGCACTCCACAATCGTCCGAATTTCACGTTCCGCAACTCCGTTTTGTTGTGGTGTGTACGGCGTAGTAATGCTGTGTTCTATGCCTCTGCTTGCGAGTAGTTCAGAAACTTTCTTGTTATCAAATTATTTTCCTCCATCACACCTGAACAGCTTCACGACGTGTCCATTTGTTTTGGCTTCATTCAGGAACTGTTCCAGAACGGTGTATACTTCACTTTTGTCCTTTAAAAAGAAAACTCGTCGAAACTTGCTGAAATCATCCTTGAAACATACGTAGTAGCGTGCCTTTCCAAGAGATTCAGTAGACATTGGTCCATTCACATCGGCGTGGATTTGTTCACCGGTGGCTGTTGGTCGATTCATTCGTGTCTTGAATGACAGTCGATGCAATTTTCCCAGTGCACATCCATCGCAGAAATCCTCTTTACACATGTCTACATTGATGTTCATCTGCTTCAGTACATTCTTGACATGCGCTACCAAATCGTTCATGGTAGATCTGCAGTTTGTCCGACGATGTAGATAAATTCACTTGAATGGGTTGCGCCGGTTTCACGACGCACATGTCAAGTGCATATAGACCATGACTCACACGTCCAGCCAGCATCGCCTTTCCAGTAACCTTGTCATCAATTCTAACAGTTTGGTCGTCAAGTCTTGCACAAAAACCTTTCCTTGCAGCAGCTTTCACAGAAAACAGATGAGCCATTGCATCGGGAACATACAAAACTTCAGTCATCTCAGCACTCAACCAAGCGTTGTTCAGCCGCACTTGAATATTTACAGTTCCTTTGCCGTGAGCTAGCATGCTCACACCTCGTTTTCCTAGCAAAATCTTCTCTGGAGCAGCAAACTTGACGTATGTTGTAAAATACTGTTTATTCGCGGTACCACTCGTCGGCTTGAACAAAGTCGCCGTCTAACGCACTCATAGAATGTGTCAGAAACGAAGCATTGTTCTCCTTATTTTTGTTTCTAGTGTCACCCTCTTCTTCTTCACTGGACATTCACTTGCCCAATGGCCCAATTCCTTACATTTGAAACATGGAAACTTCTGCTTTACTCGTTGAACATTTTTCTTCGACTTGTCATCATTGCTGCCTTTGCCACTGCCATACTGGGAATGCTTCTTGGGAGCATTACGTACCACAAACGCAGTCGATTCCACGTTTCCTTGGTCACGCAGTTCAATCGTGCACAATTTTTCTATCAACAAGTTCACAGTTTGATTTTCCGTCGGAATCGTGTCCCACACATCCTTGAAATTATCATATTCTTTTCCCAGCGTGGATAAAATTCGACCGTTCAAAATCCTTTCAGATAACGTGTTTTCGTTGTGCTTTTGGAGTTCGTCGTTCAGATCCTGATAAAGCTTCTGTAACTTCGTGACATGGGTGCTGATGTCCTCCTTGTCGTCACGTGTCACTTGGAAGAATGACTCGATCAACATGTTCAGTCGCTGCGTACTGCTTCGTTCGAACCGTGCGCTCAATTTTGTCCAAATTTCACTGGCATTGGTGCACGTCAACACGAGCTCGGCAACAGATTTTCCTAGCGCACCTGCTAGCAAACTGGCCGCTTTCGCGTCTTCTTTCAACCACTGCTTATATGCCGCTTTTTGTTGCGCAGTTGCATCTGCCGGCAACACAGGACACTTTTTCGAACGATCAACAATATTTTCCAGTTCATACGACCGCAAAACCATCAACACATGCCATTTCCACTTTGCCCAGTCTTCAGGTCCTTCAAGTTTATCCACTTGAACTTTGTAGTCACTGCCGGTTGCCATTTTGAGGTTATCCTTACCTCACAAAAAATAGAGCACGTTTCCACAGGCGCTCAGCTTCGGATCCACTCACAAGATAATACCATTTACACGTGGTCTGGGCCCATAACCTGTTAGTTTTAATGTAAATCTTTATTTATCAAGTGAGAAATACAATACAAAATACAAATCTTCTTTTGAGATGCTTGTTACATGTCACGCGAACACGCACAGACTTTGCACTGACTCGTCTTTTGTTTTCTTCTTTATTGTACATGTCTATTTCGCCAGGTGGCGCTACTGTGCTATTCTTCTTTCAAGTATTAACAATTCGATAATCGCGAATATCGATTATTCGTTAGTACAACGTCGATATTTTCAGCGCTCAGAGCTGCGCAATTGGGGACGTGCGTCTCAAAGAGCGGGCCGATGAATTTTGTAAGATGTATCGCGTTGTTTTTAAAGAATTTATTAAAATATTTCGAATTAAGAGTTCTTATATCTATAGTGGCGATTTATCGGAAAAACCTCCACCCCAATTAGTTGATCATTTACTGTACTAAGATTAAAGAAACTAAATGTACAATTGGCATAAAATATGGAGTGAAATTGAAGAAGTCTTATGTAAAACAGCACTAGTCCACTGATCACAGTTTTGAGAAAATATTTTCTTCTTTACTCGTAGTTATTTCGTTATTAAATGTTATTTGGTTAGAAACGCTCTATCAAGTTCCAACGTTTGCCGCTAGGTGTCAGTGACATAGGCATCCCTGGTAGCCAAAGTTGGAACTACTTGAAATTGAACTTAAGCCTTCGGGCGTTTATTAAACTACCCCACTGTGGCCATTGGCTGAAATTCAAATATGATTGTATACAGACTTGTAATTTATTTGCCAGTGTTAGAAATGACTCCTAGGAAGGTTGTGTGAGGGTATTGGTTTTGTATATCTAATGAAATATTCTAAAAAATATATGTAATTTTACAACTCCCTATATTTATTAAGAAGTATAATGACCTATTGAAATAACAAAACAAAGATTCTGAGCAAAATACATTACAAATATTGTTATTTATGAACTTCTAATCGCTGTCAGTGTCACAAGTTCAATCGGGATGGTCGAACTCCGCTAATTAGGTTAAACCCAACCAGTCCTGTCAGCTCACGCTAATGGGTTTGGGAAGAGATTGGGGGTAGGCAACAAAACCTGAAATGTTGGTTAAGCCGTGAGTTGGCTGACTGCTACGTACACCTGGGCCCCATGGAGTTTCCGTTGATATAGCTAACATGTTATCCATGTACAGTCATAAAAGTGCACGATTGAGAGTTATAGGAAACTATAAATGTTGTCAGTTTGAGTTGTCACAACGGGGCCAAAAGTAGAGGTGTTCCAACAAGGAATTCGTTTACGAATGCACCTTATTTTGTAGCAGAATACATATAAGCATTCTGGTTCCCAAGATATCGTTTTAAGGCTCATAGTGCAGGCTATAACTTGCATGTTGACGAAGCAAACATAAAAATTAAAATGTGCAGATGTGAATACCTACTGTAGTAATTGTGAAACACAAAGAAAATAACCGAAACTTATCTTTATCAAGTGCAAGGCTAAAGAATACCAGTAATTCGGAATAATACCAAACGTTGCTGTCGCCACCGTAGCGTAGCGGTCAGCATGGTTAGCTGCCGCCACGGAGGTCCTGGGTTCGATTGCCGGCTCTGCCACGAAATTTGAAAAGTGGTACGAGGACTGGAACGGGGTCTACTCAGCCTCGGGTGGCCCAAATGAGTAGAGGGGGTTCGATTCCCCCTCAGCCATCCTCGAAGTGGTTTTCCGTGGTTTCCCACTTCGTCTTCGGGCAAATGCCGGGATGGTACCTTCTTCAAGGCCACGGCCGCCTCCTTCCCTCTTCCTTGCCTAACCATCCATTACCTTCCCTCATGAGGCCCCTGTTCGCTTTGCTGGTGAGGCCGCCTGGGCGAGGTGCCAATCCCACCTCACCAGTTGTATCCCTTCCGATTCGATGTTCCCCGCTCTAGGACATTGCCCGTAGAGACAGACCTGCGGTACATGGGTTTCACCACAAGATCTGCTCAAGGAAGGTGTTCCATAATCCAGATGGAAATTGCATTTGTGAACTATGTGGGGATGTATGTGAAATGTACCATATCGTTTCTTGCCCAAAATGAACCATGTCGATAGTGGCATACAGCGCAGACTAGTGTACGAAATGTACACTGTACGTCAACAACATGGCCACAGGCTGCAATAAAGATTATTATTATTAAGAGAAATACGCACGCAGTTTACTTCTCAAGAAGTACCATTCCAGAAACAGCAGAAAGAATTTATTATCAAGTATTAGAATAATTAAACAAGTACTTCGGGTATTATCAAGGGACAGACATTGATACGGGATTCCTATTTCGAGGTTAGGTTCGACACGGGTCATAGATTATACCAACATCTATAAGGTGAGAGAAATTCACGGCCTGTCTGATCATGACTGACAACGAACAACAAACCAAAACTATTTGTAATGACGACTGCCCCATCTGCGGGAGAAAGGTAGTAGAAACGGATTCAACTGTCGAATGCGATGGGATTTGTCAAAGATGGCATCACATTGCATGTGCCGAGCTACAGCAAGGCCAATTCAATGCACTAAGATCCATCAACAAGAAAAAATCTAAGGTTATGGGGCTATGCCACGGTTGTCAACAGGATTATGGTCTCTACAAGGCGGGCAAGACCGTTCAAAGGGAGATAGAATCCCTGAGGGAGGAAATGAACTTAAAGTTAAAGGATCTAACAGATATAATATACTCTGTAACATAAAAATACAAGGCACCCATTCCGCCAGGGCCAAAAAAAAGGTCGATCCGCCCAATGACAGACCACCCAAAGGTACAAAAGCGTCCAGGAAACACTCGGATGGTAATCATGGAGATTACATACAGGAAATATACACTCAAGGTACGTCCGTAGAATCAGTGCAGACCACTATTCCTATGATTAGAAATGACACTTCCATTGGATTGGACAATACGGTCGATCCGTCCAAAGACAGACCACTCAAGAATACAAAGCGTCCAGCGTCCAGGAAACACTCGGATGGTAATTATGGAGAATATAGACAAGAAATGACCACTCAAGGTCCGTCAGTACAGACGACTATTCCTATGATTAGAAATGACACTTCTATTAGATCGGACAATGCCTCAACAAGGGACATGCTAGTCCTATCTAAAAGGGTATGTTTTACCCCTACCCACAATGATACGGATAACGCGGCTGAACGTGAGGAAGGATTTCCTTTCTTATCTCAACAACATTCGGATGATGATGACACTCGATGGACTACCGTTGTGAAACGAGGAAGAGGAAACAAATCTTCTTCCCCACATACATCAACAATTATTGGGACGAAACGCATTCACTCAGACAATGAAGATGCTGTATAATCCAATGAACTTCAGGCGATATCACCTAGAGCGTGGCTATATATAGGCCGATTACTTACGACCGCTAACACAGAGAAGATTGAGAGACATTTGATGAATCTGCACGTTACCGAGATATATGATTGTGAACAATTACAAACGCAAGGAAATCTCAAAGCCTTCAAAGTTGGCATTCCCATGACAGATCTTCACAAAGTCAAATCGCCGGAACTTTGGCCAATAGGGGCTCTCTTCAGACGATATCGTCTTTTTCGTTCCCAAAGACGAGGGGCGAGTTTCGAATATGAATCTTCTTCTATGGAACGTGGAAGGGTTGAGGAGCATTCTAGATCTAGCTCAGAGTGATCTTCTAGATAAGCAGGATTTCCTAATTCTCACTGAGACTTTCGCAACAAAGGCAATAGACATTAATGGATTTTATTCGGAACACGTCTTCGCCACTCAAGGACCAAGGGGTCGACCCGTCAGGGGTATATCTTGTTATTTTAAACCTACCCTAGGGAGTTTTTCAACACGGTATAAAGACGAGGACACCATAATCCTCCAATCAGCTAGCTTAACAATAATAGGCATATACATCGATCCATCAACACTCCCAGAAGATATTATAGCAACAATTATGATTTCACTAGGAAAAACGCACCCCGGGAGTATTATTATCATTGCAGGGGATTTCAACTGCAGAGTAGATACTGACAACCATAGGAAACATGTACTACTGCAGTTGATGGCGGAAGAAGGATACACTCTTGTTAACAAAGCGGCGGACAGAACATATTTCGCATGCAACGGCTCAAGTAGGATAGACTTAATTTTCTTCAAGGGTGCTGGGATCGAGTTGTCCGAATATAAGGTGTGTTATTCCAGCTCCGAAGCTCCACTTAAAAAGCATTGCCCTGTTGTAGCGCACTTTACTGTGGCTGCTTGTATTCCACTCAAGATAGAGTCAAAACGCGTCCTAAACATTTCACGTAAACTGAATGAAAGCCCACTGACTCAAAATACCAACAAGTTAATTCACTTTAACAATAGAATTGAAGCAAGTGATCTTGACTCTGCCGCCTCTGCCCTTGAGGACATTATTAAATCATCAGTTCCACTATTTCGCGAACGAAAATCACAGAACTGGTTTAACCACACCTGCTATTTCGAGAGAAAACGAGTATTACAGGCCCTTCACGTAGCGCGAGCAAGCAATAGACATGAGGACCTAGATATATACGGTACTTTGAGGAAGAATTATAAGGAATTACTCAAGAAGACACGAAAGGACTTTATTGAACTTGAGGTGGCCAAAATGGTGGAGAATGCGAAAGCGAACCCTTACTTAGCATTAACACCAAGGAAAACGCAAATGGTTGGGAAAATTGACACGAGTATTTGGGAGCAACACTTCACTGCCATATTAAATCAGAAGGGAACCTTAACAGCATTCCAAATGAACCCATCTGAACAAGATGGCACTGCTATCCCCTTGTTCACACCAGATGAGGTTCGTAGTACTCTTATGACTCTGAAGGACGGAAAAGCGTCTGGGCCAGATGGCATCTTTAATGAGCACATTAAAACTGCAGGTACCGTGCTATTAACGGTATTTACAAATTTAATGAATCTTTGTTTGAGATCAGGAGACGTTCCTTCCACGTGGAAATTGTCAACATTGAAGATGCTCTATAAGGGGAAAGGAGACCAGTTTGACCCCAATTCCTATAGAGGGATCGCGTTCTCAAAGTGCTCACCAAACTTGTGGCAAAACTGCTCACCGATGAAATTGATAGTAAGATACCAGAAGAGCAATTTGGATTTAGAAGGGGGAGGAGTACAATTCAGGCCATTAAAAATCTCAAGGATGATGTTGAAAACGCCCTTAAATCACCACGAGGCAAATTTCACGCAGTTTTCATTGATTTTACAAAGGCTTTCGACAACTTAAACCGGGTCATAATTTCCTCGAAACTTGATGAGTTGGTGAAGGACAACAAACCACTCACAATCCAGATCCATAATATATTAAGGAGTAACTACGTTCAAATTCTTGACAATGTAACAGTATCGAAAGAGATATTGCAAACAAATGGCGTGCTTCAGGGAGACCCCCTGAGTCCCTTTCTTTTTAACGTCGCAACCCACGATGTTGTTCGAGCGATTAAAGATTACTCACAGGAAATAAAGTTGTACATTTATGCGGATGATATGGTTCTGGGCTCCCGTGACATCAGTGAGCTACAATCGGCTGTTTCCTCTCTGGTGGCATGGGCGTCTACCAACGATTTGCAGGTTAACGTCGAGAAAACGAAATATATTATCTTCAGGAAAGGCGGACGGGCGTCCAAGGACGACAGTATAATTTGGAACAAACTCCCCTTCAAATTGTAAATAGCTTCACCTATCTAGGCTTGACTCTGCAAACTGCTATGCAATCCTTCAGGATTCACATAAAACAGCGGGTGGTATCGGCCACTAAAGCTATTTTCGATATTAGAAACGTATCTCGACTTTCACTGAAACCCGCCTTAGCACTCTTTGATGCCAAGATAGTTCCGATCCTCACATATGGGTTAGACATAGTCTGGGATAAATTAAGCTTGAGCGATCTCAGATCAATTGAAAAACTCAAAGCGCGATACTTAAAAGCTGCCCTGGGAGTATCAAAATACATGCAATCCCGACTTGTTTATGAACTTGCCAGGGAAACATTTCTTGTTGAAGACTTAAGATCTCGATTGCAGTTGCCTTCTACTGGACAGGAACAGGAATTCCTAAGGATGAGACAAAGAAAGCGAGTGGAAATCGACATCGGACATGGGACTGATGCCATTTCTCAGAGAAATTGGACTGAACCGAACAATGAAATGAGGAGTGCTCTGAATAGACTTGCTGTGCACGGCTTCCATCATAAGCTGTGCGTGCGGCGTGGCTTTCATGGACCTTCTGAGCAGTGTGTGTGCATATTATGTGCTAAACAGTGTGGTCGATATCATTTTAGTAAATGCTCTGAGAGAACACTGTCCTTATTGGAGTACTCGAAAATGTAATGCACACTTTTCCGCAGTTCCTTTATTATTATGATATCGATCACAGACCAAGGATCATGTAATGTGGGGCGCGCACTGGTCGGTGGGTTGGTGGGATCCGGGTCTCGAACGCGGTTTGTGGTGGAGGCCGGTGGAAGCCATGCACCGCTGGTCTATTTAACTTCTCATCTGACCGTGTTTGTGATATTAGCCTATGATGTATTCATTCCAAATGCACTTTCGTGCGCAATTATACTATTATTATTATAGCAGAGATCTCCGGAATACATTCGCCACCAACTAACGACTTGTATCAATACCTTTTATGAAGACAAGTGATAAATGAATACCAACGTTTATGGCCGTGATAATCACGCCTTATTTTGGGGATGTGTGCCCTCTTATCAGCAAAATAATACACTTTTCAGATATACTGTGGACATGGGTTCACTAACTGGCCGGTATAGAGCGCACTCGCATCTGGAAGGCTGTGGTTTGCTATAACATAGTTCAACTAATTACTCTTAGATGTCACTCCGGTGGAGAATGTTGTTTTACTTAAATATATATTTAGTCGCCTCCGTAGCGTAGCGGTCAGCAAGGTTAGCTGCCGCCCCGGAGGTCCTGGGTTTGATTCCCGGCTCTGCCACGAAATTTGAAAAGTGGTATCAGGACTGGAACGGGGTCTACTCAGCCTCGGGTGGCCCAAATGAGTAAAGGGGGTTCGATTCCCACCTCAGCCATCCTCGAAGTGGTTTTCCGAGGTTTCCCACTTCGTCTTCGGGCAAATGCCGGGACGGTACTGTACCGTTTTCTTCTATTTGGTCTGATTTACGGTACATTTTCCTTTGCGAATCGCTGCCGAAAATGACAGGTTTTAACCTAGTTTGGAGAGCGCGAATAGCCATGTGATCATTCGGCTCAGCTGGTGTCTCATCGACAACCTTCGGATGAGTGTTTCTCTTTTAGGCCACGAGGATGCGCGGGGGTCCTTGAGCCCTGCAGTAGTGGGGAGATTGACATTTACATTCGAACATTATTTGGAAATAAGGCACAGTTATGATGTCAAATGTATATTGAAGTTCGATATTACAGGAGAGAGAGACAGTGCTGTCTTGCTTTTATGGAAATAGCATTTGTAACGTCAAGAATATAGATTTAATATATCGACCTATCACAGAGAGATCGTAACGTCATGCGCAGGAGTGACAGCGTGCCAGCTGTGACCTGCAGGCAAACGCATGCGTGCGACAGACAGATCTTTTTTAAACTCAGACGAATGTACATCTAAGCAAGGATTCGTATCGCAATGTTGTTTCGGGCAGAAGAAGTGCCAAGTTAACATAAGTTCACGGCGGTGCCAGTTCATGGTTATACTTCGTGTTGTGACGTATTAAGGCCAATATACTTAAAGTTCAGTGTCGAATGAGAACTTCAATCGTCAGAGCGCCTGGCATTGTATGCGCGCAATATTCAGTTAGAGGAATCCGTCTCTTTTCATGTTATTTAAATGCATATGTAGATGAGGAGCGAAGTGCAGTGATACATTATGGGGCTTGTTTCTGAAGTCTATGCTCACTGAGAAGGTGTGCTGTCTTTTCTCACGCCAATACTATTGCAATTCAACGACATGTACATTCCGAGTGAAGATATTTAACCATGTATAGTGCTTGGAAACCCGAGGTGTTGGGAGAGATGTCTTGGAGTTATATAAACATATTAGCCATGTGCTGCTAGGGATTTTAGTGTGGACATCGCTCTCCAAGCAACTGCAGTGGACGTTACGAGTGACTACAATGCTGTTTGCGAAGTGGAACATAGCCCACACGCGATGCGGGCTATTGGCTTGTGCAACATGAACTTTTGGTAACATGCAGTCGAAATTAACTCAGGCTACCGTCATGTGTCCACCTGCTTATCGCGATGTTGCATTCGCGCGCGTGATGTATTTTCGGGGCGGGCTGGAACTATTCGAAATTCGGGCTAGGGCAATTTCCGGGATGAGGAAGCAGTTCGTTTACTATCAGTGGACTTGGGACATTGGAGTAAGAAATTCCCAGTGCGTTCATTGGAAATTGGAATGGAACCGTGTAGTCCTGCTATACCATGTTGGAATCAGATGGCGGGCATCTCCACGCTTCATATCGCCTTCGAGAGTCTTCAGCCAGGTAGAGGAACAATTTTTCACGTAGCGTTGCAAAGTAGATAGTCCAGTGAAAATACTTTGCCATCTGTTATTCATTTTGAGTAGTATGATTGTGGAATGAAGTTTATGCATGGCTGTCCCATGGTCTGTATGACTTCATTTGCAGTCGAGTTTAGGCCTGGTTCTCCAGGTGCTCTCATTTCGTAATATTTTATTATGAATTAATTGTTTATTTTTCAGCTTAATAAATTTTATTAATTAAATTCATTAAATTTATTCCGAACTTCTTGATTGTGGAGAACAGATCTACATAGGGGAAGAAATATACGTTATTCTCAAAGGGATTTTTATTGTGGATTCGATATTTTCCAAATTTTGGAGTAGTTCTTGTTTTTTTTTATCAAGCTCTGGCTTGAGGGGTTGTCGTTCCATTATCTTCGTGTTCGACAATTGCGAGATTCGAATTTGCCTATGCGCTCTTGCATTATAACTATTAAAATATAGTATAGAATGTGAAGTTTGATCATTCTTTTAGAATGTTTTTTTTTCTTGAGAGTGATCGCTGTCATACTGAATTCTAATGTGTCAACAGGAGTTAACTAGAGTCGTTACCTGGATACATGCTGTATACCCAGTCTGATTTTCGTGATTTCTCTTGAGGGGACATTTCTATTTTCGTCTGATCAACTGTAACGTTTGATTTTGTAGTCACGTGTACTTGGATACACCTCGTTGATCTTTATATTAATTAATATTGCTATAACTGAATTTTGATTCAGTCTTTCGAGTTTTTCTTATTTAGAACGTTGCTTAAGAGTACTATTTGAAGAACAAGTATCTCTTTTGAGACAAATCCCAGGGATTAACTTTAAGGGGAAGTGAATTCTTATGTGACTGTAAATACAACTCTGTAAGGTAAGATTTTTGTGATCCAGTGGACTTGATTAAGTAGCCACTCATGTTAAATTTATGATGCATTGGAATGAGAAAACATAATAGTTAAGAAACACAGCTGAATATATCTGATTACTGGTTATCGAATAAAATAATCATCATGTGGGTGATAATGTGTGAAGAAACGTCAATGGGCGTGTAATATATTTACGGTGGTACTCGTTGAAGTACGTTAATTTTAAGATGCTAGTGAAAGCATAATGTGTAATGCGATTATAAAAATATAAACTTTGTGATGTTGGTGGTAATGCCCACCTGTATTCAGAAATCGAGGTCATGAGTGACCATTATAATGACAGTATTTCAGTGCAAGGTTATACTAATTTCCGAATGTTTTTGAAAGAACATAGTTTTTGTTCTCTTTTGCATTTCTTGTTACGATTTCTTGATAAATTGGCAATTCCAATTATGGATCTAGTTTTTGTCAAGCCTCAGAGTTTGTTTTTGTGTGGCATCCCCATTTAATTAATTCTTCGGTTGTGCTCAATTTATAAGATTTAAGCAATGTTAGATATGATTCATAATCAATTTACTATAAATTCTGGATGAATTTAAATAAGTACATTTATACTGAGAAGTTATTGAATCTTTAGAGATTTTGAATTACGAATTTCACGTCTTTTTAGCTTGAGTGCTTGATTGATAAAATAAATTTTGACTACATTGCTAAGGCAATATAATTTATACAATATCAGTTCTGACAAAGCACCAAAGAGGGCTGCAGAATTACCTGTTTGGGAAGGCATTTACATCTGAGGGTGTAATGATATTAATAATGATTTCGCTGTAAATAAGTAAATATATTTATATATCTGAATTAATTCGCGTGTTTGAAAATGTTGGAATCGGTGGAAGAACCATTAAGGCGATTTATTTATTTATTTTTGCTTCTTATTGGATCACCTGTTGTTCATATAATTAATAATTTCAATTGAGGGTCAAATGCATTCTAGGTCCATGGGGACTGCTAATGCATTTATTGGCATGATACTAGTGCCTACTTTCTTTGTTTTTGTGTCCAGTCAAGGACAATTTGGTCTGACCCTCTGTCAGATTTTCTTTTGGAAATAAATACTTTGTCATTTCTTTTAATCGCGTGATGTGATGATTTACAGAAGTATAAAGAGGTCGCATTAAGGGGGGCCACAGCTAGATATTTCTAGAGTTTCCCACACTCCTGAGAGGGTGATTTCCCACGATTCTCGTGTTCATATAGCAGTTCGCTGCTATGCTTTGGTCTTGCTTAATGCCACCTCTGCTAGGATTTACTGCACCCTAATACTCCCTCCCCCGTTTGTTAGTAGGATCTGGGGATTTTTCTGAGCCGGGGGGTTTTCAGGTCCTACGATCCAGTTACCATCGAGGGATATCAACAGGTAAAGGGTAGGTATTTTCGGGCACAGTAAATTGGCGGCCCAGACTTAAGGGGTATCGAATAGAGATATCGTGTCTTTATGGGAGGTGCCAATTGAGTAAAATGGCATACATATGATGGACTCGAGAAAACTGGAATACCAGAGACGAGAACGTAGTTTGAGGCCATTATAGATGTCGAACCTCGTGGAAGGGCATCTGACTGGTGATATGACGCCATTTCATGATCGTTTCGAATCTTGCTTTCGAACACGTGGTGACGTTATGTGCTAGTAAATTCCGACAACATTACAGCGATCAATTCGTTGAATGAACGTCGAGAAATAATGGTTCACCAATGTTTTTAGCACAAGATGTTGGAATTCATTCGTGAATAAAGCAATTAAGAGTATTCTCGATCTACACGGCATACGTGTAGAATTGCAACCATTAATAGATTTTGTGGATTTTTAAGTGGTGCTACACTGATTTGGAAATAATATACGACTAGAGCCGAGATCAATGAAAGACATTCTCTGAAAAACTGAATTGACTTGATCAGTCGAGTAGGGCTTTGTGATGTAGCTCGTGGGTGAGCTGCACTCAAGGTGTCCCATTTTCTTGCAACCGGCGGATGGGTATTTCTGAGCCCATTTTAAATGTAAAACCATTTTCATTAATTTATAGTTGGTCATAATAGGAATACTTAGGATATATACTGATATAAATCATCACGCATAGTATGAGTAGATTCTGGGAATTCCTAGATTCTAACATTAAGCACTGATTGGTAATTTTAATTATATTTTAAGTTAACGCAACACAATCAAGAAGTTCGTATGATGGCAAATGTGGTTTGCTCTGTGATGTCTATGCTTTGTTTGGTGGAGTGGTGTCCATGTTTTTCAGCTTTTGAGTGATATATATTTGATATGTCTGAGAACGAGGGGAAAGGATCTCCTAGTGAGATTGAGAAACCTTATCAACTGCTTCAGGCACAGATGAATATCCAGGATGCTCTTGCAGAGAGTATAAAAGGCTCTTTAAATGACCTTCAGTCCGGCCATAAAGATATTAGAGCTAGACAGGAGAACATTCAGTCGAAAATTGTTAATGTTGAATCCAGTCAACGTCAAATGCAGACTAGTGTAAAACAAATGCAGACTAGTGTAAAACAAATGCAGATTAGTCAAACAAAAATAGAAGTGGACATTGAGAACATTCAGTCGAAAATTGTTAAGGTTGAATCCAGTCAAAGTCAAATGCAGGCTAGTCAGAACCAGATGCAAACATGTCAAAATATTATTGAAGTTAAAGTCACTAGTGTACAGGCAGATGTAACTAACATCCAGTCTAAAGTTGGCATTGTAGAAGCTAACCAAAACCTTATGCAAATCCAGATCAATGAAATAGAGAAAACTAATAAAGATTTCCAAATGGAAATTAAATTAGATTTAGATGTCAGTAAACGGTTAGCAAAGGATAATTTGGAAGCTTTGCAACTACAATTCACTAACGACACTATCCATGCACAGGCTTCGATAGATCAATTGAGAACTGAAATGAATTCTTTTCGAGTTCAAGTCAGTGACCATAATAAATTATTGAAAGATGACTTTGATATAGATTTTAAGGCAATTGTTAAAGAAAACATAGGCTTATTAAGAAATGGTATGCTTAGGATTAATGAAGATTCTTTCAATGATCTGAAACAGGAAATGGAACAAAAACTTGCAACTAGCGAATTAAAAGCTAACAAAGAAATATTAGATGTGAGGGAAGATGTCGATAAGAAGATTAATGTTCTTCAAAATTTTCAAACAGATAATTTAACCAGTCTAGAAAATAGATTTAAGTCCATTGAGGTTAAGGTGGATCAGAACAAGATAGAACTGAACGAAGTTAGGGAAAAGAAAACTTCGGAATTAAATGCAATTCGAACGCAATTGGAAACCATTAACCTTGGGGGGAATGTTAACGTAGAAAGTATTAAGGAGCAATTAAGGTCAAGCTGGAATAGCGACTTTCACGCTGCTTTAGATCAAATGGAACCTAGATTACAGGAAAGAGATGAAGCTATGCCACATGAATCTCCTGACATTGGGATCAGTCCTCAATCTAGAGCTGCGGAACGGTTAGGTCCAACTCAACCCAATTTGACTCAGCCCAATTTCACGCAACTACAACCATATGAGTACGCCTATCCCAACACTAACGTCTATACAGGAGGTTATATACACAGGCCTGTTGAAAGAGCGTCTAACATCACTGTTATTAGAAATTTTGAGGATAAACCTCGCAAATTCAGTAATTTAGATGGGACTACCCCTCTCGAAGTTATTCGTGGATTAAGGGATTACTTCGTGGAATCGCAGGTGCCACGCGAACGCGAACTTAGAGTAGTGGAGCGCTATTTGACTGATGTCCCACTTCAGTGGTATAAGGCGTTTAGGTATACCTTCAATAATTTCGAGGAGTTTGCTGACGCATTTATCAAAAGATTCTGGAGCATTGAAGTGCAACAGAATATAAGGTCAGAAGTTTACTCGAGAAAGTATGCAAACACAGGTCCCACAAGCTACGCAGAGTACTTTGCGTGTCAACTCTCGAAATTGCGATTTCTGCAACCCCCGATGACCGAGGGTCAGTTAGTGGAAGCTATATCACAGCAACTTCCCGTGGATGTCAGAAAGTCAATAATTTCATCAGGAGTGACTGACTTAGCCACGATGGACGAATTGCTACGTCGTTTGGACCACGTAAACGCAATGTCAACACCTATCATATCGCGTGCCAGTCGACAGGAGTCTAAAGGGATCAACACGGTAGTAATGAACCGAACCCAACAAACGGATCAGGTCAGATCCGACCAGAGGAATTCGGAGAGGAAAGGGCCAACTCGAAACCACCATAAAAGGGATGTGAGATACCAAAACCAGCATAGGGAATACACGGAACCACCGTGGCAGAGACGTTATGAGGAACGTAATTTCTACAGGTGGGATTACGGCAATAACCGTAAAAATCATCGTGACGCCCCTTATGACTCTAATTACAGACCACGTCAGGGGTACAGCAGGTACAAGAACTATAGGACGGAAGAGTTTTATCGAAGGAGAGACCGGGAAAGGCTCAGAGGGGAGCAGGAAAGGTCCGATGGAGAAGGACGAAGAAAGAAAGATGATAAGAGAAAAGATGCAATAAATGAAGCCCATGCAAGTACTAGTCGCCAGGGTAGCAGAGAACGAACCCCAGAAAGAGATGGTGACAAAGAAAAAAACGCCAAATTCCAAACAGAAATAAAACCTTGTAATTCTGCACCCTCATTTGTGGTTACAATATATGAGACCTTCAATGTAACGGATAAAGCCTTGTTATTTGAGGAAGGCCCGAAGTTTAGAGAAAGACCCATTGAACTGCCTGTGATCAATATTCAAGTAGGAGAACAGCAATGCAGAGCATTAGTAGACACTGGAGCTACGATATCGATAATAAGTTAAGACTGTTTTGAAAGGCTTAAAAGAGAAGACCGATTCACGTCGTTACCTGCTTCTCCCATGAAAATGAAGGGTATATTCAAGGACAAATCTGTGAAATATAGAATACAGATACTTATGAGGTTTGGCATAAATGAGAGGCAATACGAAAACGTATTCATAGTCGTGAAAGGCATCAACTTTGACGTCATCATCGGGATTGACTTTATAATCAAGGAAAGGGCCATAATAAACATGGATAAACGGATTATAAAGTTTAATGAAGGAGTTGTAGAAAAGGCAACCATACAAGAAAAAGAGGATTTTGATAATCATGGTGAACACCCTAGACAGGAAATCCTAGAATGCATCGTCAATGAAATTGAGCAAGAGAGGGAGCATTATGCACTCAAAGCCGAGGGATTTGAGGATGTAAAGGAGGATTTCGAAGATCTGATTGGGTAGATTATTGGCTGAGGAATAACCTACCACCAAAGGAAGATGATAAAAAAAAGGAGGTGGGTTTCAGACTTGAGAGAAAGGATGGAGAAATAGGAGGAGAGTCCCACAAAAGTTATAAATTTAACTTTAAATGCACTCAAAGGCGGTTGCCACCGCATATCCGCTCTCTGATACCTAAAGTGGGTAAGGACCTGGTCGAAGCTAACGGGAAACGCAGCTAGGACTTGGACGGTTTGCAAGAGAATGGCTTTAGCGTATTCCCCCTCAAGCATGCATATGCCTACTATGGGGAAGGGTGATGGTCTGGCAAGACAGAGAGTAACATAACTTATTGTATGACTGTTCAAAGGAATTCGTTTTGAACAAGTAATTCGAAGAATGCCAATAATTTTAATTGATTTCGATATTTCCAGTTTTCGAAGTTGTAGAGTTCCTAAAAAGCGACCCAGTGCTTCCAAGAAGGATAGGAACAAACCAATTATACTTTTGGGAATATTTTCCGTAAGTACACCAATAGTTGTTGTTGTTTGAGTCTTCAGTCTTTTGACTGGTTTGATGCAGCTCTCCATGCCTCCCTGTCCTGAGCTAATCGTTTCATCTCTACATAGCTACCACACCCCACATCCGAGGCAATCTGAGTAACATATTCTAACCTTGGTCTACCCCTACAGTTCTTGTCCTCGACCCTTCCTTCCATAACTAAGCTTGCTATTCCTGGGTGTCTTAGTATGTGTCCTACCAACCTATCTCTTCTCTTCATTAGCAGTCGCCAGAAACATCTCTCCTCTCCCACTCGGCTTAATACCTCTTTGTTTGTAACCCTATCTACCCATCTGATCTTCATCATTCTCCTGTAACACCACATTTCAAATGCTTCAATTCTCCTCTTTTCTGCTACACCAATAGTCCAAGTTTCACTTCCATAGAGCGCCACGCTCCAGACAAAGGCTTTCAAAAATGACTTCCTAATACCTAAATCTATATTCGATGTCAGCAGATTCCTTTTTTGTAGAAATGCTTTCTTTGCCTGAGCCAACCTACTTTTTATATCCTCTTTGATTCGTCCTTCACTGGTTATTCTGCTTCCTAAGTAACAGAAGTCTCCTGCTTCCTTCAGCTTTTAACCTGCCAATTTGATCTCCACAGAGGTTTCTGATTTATTTCGGCTGCATTCCAGTATTATTGTTTTACATTTATTAATTTTCATCATGAATTCTTTCCGTAAGACGGAGTCCATACCATTCAAAAACTCATTCAAATCCTCAGGCTTGTCGGCCAAGATGACGATGTCATCAGCAAATCTCAGAGTTGAAATTATTTCTCCTTGAATCTTCACTCCCACTTTACATTTTTCTCTAATTTCCTTCATTGCTTGTTCAATGTAAAGATTGAAAAGTATGGGTGATAAGTTGCAGCCTTGCCTTACACCTTTCTGAATACCAGCTTCTCTCTCATGTCCAACTCGAATGACTGCTGTCTGGTTTCTGTATAGATTGTATATCACCCTCCTATCCCTGTACTTTATTCCAATCGATTTCAAAATGCCAAACAATTTAGTCCAATCAACGTTATCAAAAGCCTTTTCTAAGTCTACAAAAGCCATGAACGTTCTCTTATCTTTCCTTATTCTACCTTCCAAAATCAGCCTAAGACTTAGTACAGCTTCCCTTGTTCCTACATTTCTCCTGAAACCAAACTGGTCTTCACCCAACTCCGTTTCTATCTGGCTTTCAATCCTCTTGTAAATTATTCTAGACAGGATCTTTGAAGCATGAGTAATCAAGCTGATTGTACGGTAATCTTCACATCTGTCAGCTCCCACTTTCTTTGGTATGGGGATGATTACATTCTTCTTGAAATCAGGGGGTACCTCACCTGTCTCATAAATCCTACACACCAAGTGAAATAACCTGATCAGACCTTCATCTCCTATGCAGCGTAGCAACTCAATCGGTATATCATCTATGCCTGGTGCTTTGTTCCTGCTTAAGTCTTCCAAAGCTTTATCAAATTCTGATCTCAATATTAAATCTCCTTTCGCATCCTCATCAATTTCCTCCTCCCTTTCCATTACATGATTCTCAATCTCCTTTCCCTTATACAAACTCTCTATGTAAGCTTTCCATCTCTCAACCTTTTCTTCCCTATCTCTTAGAGGCTTTCCATTTGTGTCCTTAATATTTCAGCACTTAGTCTTCTTTTCCGCAAAAGTATTCTTAATCCTTCGATAAGCTGTGTCTACTTTTCCTAATTTCAGACAATTTTCTATACCTGCACATTTCTCTTTCAACCATTCTTCTTTCGCTTCCTTGCACTTCTTGTTAACCTCATTTCTCAGACGTCTGTATTCTGCTTTCCCCTTTTCATCTCTTACATTCTTGTGTTTCCGCCTTTCATCCATCAATTCTAGTATATCCTGAGTGATCCACGGTTTTCTACCTATTCTTTCTTTCCTACCAATGTTTTCTTCTGCGGATTTTGTTATTTCATTCTTCAAAAGTGCCCATTCGTCTGCAATTGAAGTTTGTTTAGGGTTTTTCATTAGTCCTTCCTTTATACTCTTCTTGAATCTTTCGTTTACATCCTTCTCTTTCAGTCTGTCTATTGCCCACCTTTTTGGCTTTTGACTTTTCTTCAGTTTCTTCAACTTTAATCTGCATTTCATTACAACCAGATTGTGGTCAGAGTTTATGTCAGCACCAGGATATGTTTTACAATCCAAAATCTGGTTTCGAAACCTCTGCTTGACCATAATGAAGTCGATTTGGTAACGCCCTGTATCTCCTGGTCTCATCCATGTGTATATTCTTCTATTGTGGTTATTGAATAAGGTGTTAGCTATGACCAACTTATGCTCGGGGCAGAATTCTACCAGCCTGCTTCCTCGATCATTCCTTTCACCTGATCCGAAATCTCCTACTATCTTCCCTTCTCTCCCTTTTCCTACCACAGCATTCCAATCTCCCATTACTATAACATTTTCATCACCCTTGATATACCTCAGAATTTCGTCTATTTCTTCGTAGACCTTTTCAACATCCTCATCATCAGCTTGACTGGTAGGCATATAGACTTGTACCACTGTGGTGCAGGTAGGTTTAGTATTGATTTTTGCTACAATAATCCGTTCACTATATTGCTCATAATATTCCACCCGCTGTCCAAGTTTCCTACTCAATATGAGGCCAACCCCTGCTTGGCCATTGTTTGATTTAGTGCTAATGACCCTATAGTCTCCTGACCAATAGTTGCATTTGAAAATGGCTAAGCTTTTACCCAGCAAGGAGCCGACTAAAAGTTTAGGCAAGGAGAAACATTTAAATTTTGAAGAACCAACCATAAGAATTGGAGAGAATCTCCACAAGCAGGAAGCTGGCGTAGCGAGCTATGCTTGCCTTACTGGCCAGTTAGAATTAGCTATTAAAGCTAAGAGAGACTTTACCGAGTTGGCAACTAAGAGTTCTTGCTCAAATGTAACAAGTGGTGAAAACCCTATCACAAGATTTATTTGCATTAACGAGGGCATGAACCTAGGAAGATTCAGGGAAGACAGGATCTTGCCTAACTGTAGTATTAGAGAAATGATGACTCAGAAAAAAGGAACTTGAATTTATTTAGCAATGGAAAAGACACTAATAAATTTAACAAGCATATAGTTTCAAATTTTGTTAACAATTTGGGGTCGCAGACCTCCTAACATTTAAAGTTTGCTCCAGGCAATTAACAATTCTTTAGGTTTCAAACCTTTATATGTACTAAAATCTTTGTAAGATTTAAAAAAGACAAATGAAGTGATTAAAGTTAGACATTAAATCGAGTACAAGGTGTGTACTTTAAGAAATTTCCAAGTACCTATCTTAGAAAAAGTTACAACTTCGAAAGTAACAAAAAAGAAAGCAGGTAAAATGAAAGAGAAGTTCCTATAACTTCTTACATTTACGCTGAATTACCTTTATAATAGATATACAAAATAGGACAGGTCACTTACTGTGAAACCTGAAGAGAAAGTCAAAAGGAAGGTTCTCGACCTCCTATGTTTAAGTAGGAATCACAATGTAAGTTTGAAACGTGTACTCGACACGTATTTATGCAGAAGGTAATTAATGTTATATAAGAAAAAGGGGAGGGCACTTCTATAGAGTGATACCTCGTTGAAAAAGACTTAAAGTAACAACTTTATTATTATGGTTTGTTAGTAAAAGGTTTAGGAAAAATCAATTGGGATTGAGGATAAATATTCATGGCCTTATTTATGGTAATCGGACGATCGCGACGCGGTAGAAATGTTGAACAAGCACTAGTTTTCACTATAGTCTGTTCAATGGATGAAAAGTTCACTGTAGTAACACAAAAGTTTATGGCAAAAGAAAGTTATTGCAATTGTGGAAAAAAAAACTGGTTGCACTAAGTAGGCGAGAGTCTATTGCTAGAGAAAGTTATAGATTGTCATTAAGTACGCCAGAGAAAATCCCAACGGAGGAAGAAAAGTTAGCTATTGAGCATTAAATAATAAGGAAGATCCTTTAGTTTGAGAAAGTATTCACACATGTGAGTGGAAAATACATGACGGCGTGACTGGTAGATTCTGGAAGGTTCCAGAGCAATTTTGACTGAAGAATAGGGCCAAAGTTATTCCAGCGGTGGAACGAGCAAAATATTTTTATAGACAGTGGGTATTCATTGGTATCCCACATTGTGAGAAGATTTCTCATTTAATTAGCTTAAGAAAAGCTACTTTCTATTAAGGTTGGCTTAGACAGACAAAAGCCCAACATGGTAAATCCCGCGAAGGATGATTATTGCCCCAAAATATAGTAATCTCACACTGCCTATAAAATTATCCTTAAAAGCATGTAGAAATTAAAACGATGAGAATGAGGTTAAAACCTGAAGTCTGTACTTATCTTTGCTGAATACCGATGGTGAAGTTCCCTTTGAAGGTTTACATTAGAGTTCCAACATGGAGTGGAATGAAGAAAATGCCTCTTGGGTTCAGGAGGCTGGCTCTAGTTGAGCCTTGACTGAGTCGACGGTCGACGTACAAGTGAGACCCACTCAGCGAAGCGCAGAGGGACCAGGAAAGGGGAAAAGAGTGGGGGTAGGAGACAAAAGGAAGACATATAAGCATCACCAACATACAACAGTTAAATTCTCTTGAGGAAATGGTCTTCAAAGAGTTGATAGTAGGCGACGCTATCGCAGCCTGGTGGGTGAAAAAGTAGACGAAGTTCTCTTGATCACGTAGATGATAGCGGGCGATGGCGACGAGATCTGGTGGCCAGATTGATAAGGACGTCTTCTTGTACAGGGAAGAATTGAGGAACATCAGAGATTCGCTGCTAGATGACGCTAGGTGGGTCGTGGAAGATATATATCTAGAACAGACTCACAAATGACATAAGAGACATGACCACTCTTTGGTGGAAGGAATGAACAAGAAAAGAGCATTAAAAATATACTCTATCATACCGTGTATTCCAAGAATACACCAAGCTGGGAAGGGAAAACACCAACAGAGAGCAGGAAAACCAATTAAACATTTAAAGGTAATGGAGCAATTAAAGACAGTGGTCTTGTGATCTGACCGTTAGTGGTCAAAATTCTGGCCACCCTGACCCTCCCATCCCCTCCAGGATAACACTCTACCAGAAATCCAGACCAGGGGAGGAGAAACATCCCTGACCAAGACCAAGTCCTCCACTTTAATGTCGGGACTGGAAAGAAACCACTTCTGTCTCCATTGCAAGGAAGTTAAATATTCCAAGTTCCACCTCTTCCAGAAAGAATTGCGAAGGGCTTCAAGTTTACGCCAAACAAGAGGTAAATTAGAATCCCTGTAAGAATTGGAAAGGGGAGGAGGGGCAGAAAGAGAAGTGCCTATAAGGAAGTGGCCAGGTGTGAGTGGAAGCAGGTCATCAGGGTCATTGGAAAGCGGAGTTAAAGGGCGAGAATTAACAACACTTTCAATCAGAACGGACAGTGAATTAAATTCTTCATAAGTCAGAATGCGATTACCTAAAACCTTTCTTAAATGACATTTAGTGAGCTTTACGCAGGATTCCCACCTACCACCGTGATGAGGAGAGTAGGGAGGTATAAAACGCCATTTGAAACCCTTTGAATAGGAAAAATGAGAGATCTGTTCCATGGCAGGAGAAGATGTGAGAGCTTTTTTTTTCCACAAGGAAGCTGCGCCTTGAAAAGTGGAAGCGTTATCAGAGAACATCTCTGAAGGAACACCACGCCTAGCAGCGAAGCGAGAGACAGCTGATAAAAAGTAAGAAGTAGAGGCATTCGTTACTAGTTCCAAATGGATTGCGCCAGTAACCATGCAAACAAAGAGAGAGACATAGAGCTTACCGAACAATTTGCGTTTAGCTTCAGGGGAATTTCGTTGATATTGGAACGGACCCATATAGTCCACACCAGTTAAAGCAAATGGGCGTATAGGAGAAGAGCGAAAGAAGGCAGATCGCTCATTAATTGAGTATTTATTTTAGGTTTCGCTTTGACGCAAGGAATGCACTTGTGAATTACAGAGGAAACTTCGCGAATTCCATTTATAATCCAGTACTTTTCCCTTAAGAGGCAAAGCAGAGTGCGTGTACCAACATGCAGATTGCGATAATGAAAGTCACGTATAATTAAGGAAGTTACGTGATGTTTAGAAGGCAAAATAACGGGATGCTTTTTGTCTTCAGAGAGCGAAGATTGAGAGAGCCTACCACCTACCCTGAGTAACCTCTCGTCATCAAGGAACGGGGCTAAAGCACAAAGACGACTAGATTTGGGAAGATCCCTTTTAGAAGAAAGTAAAGACAATTCAGAAGAAAAGGCTTCTTGCTGTGTCAATTGTAAAACCTTAATGGTAGCGAGATTCAATTCATGATTGGTAAGGTGTGGTTTGGGGAGAAGAGGTTGGTCAACCACAAGATATTTCCATCTAAGAAGATAGGCGACAGTACGTATTAATTTATGAAAGGAAGAATAGCGGGACAACAAGGGATGAGAAGCGTTGGAAACAAGACACGGAGCAGTAGATAAAGATACTTTAGCGTCAGGCAAGTTGGAGTTTGTAGCTGGAGGTTTAGAAGGCCAACAAGAAGAGTCTTCGATTAACCACGAGGGCCCATGCCAGTACAACTGGGAAGCTGCCAATTGAGATGGTAAACATCCACGAGATATAATGTCGGCTGGGTTGTCAGCACTGGGCACATAACTCCATTGACATCCCGAAGAAAGAGTTTGAATTTTGGAAACCCTGTTTGCAACAAAAGTTTGCCAGTGAGCGGGGTTCTTGGCGATCCAGGAAAGTGTGATCATGGAATCGCTCCAGAGATAGATTTGCGAGAATTCGACTTTTAATACTTCCCGTAATTTTTTAACAAGTTCTGCAGCCATGAGTGCAGCACACAATTCAAGCCTAGGCAAAGTGATAGTTTTAAGAGGAACTGCCTTCGATTTGGCACAAACAAGGTTGGAAACTGAAGATCCATTTAATGAACGGCGATAAACTAAATATGCGCAGCAACCATAAGCTTTTTTGGAACTGTCCGCGAACACATGAAGGAAAAAAGATGCATTACAATGAGCGTTAATTAAATTCCTGGGAATTTCAATTAGGGAAAGATCCAGCAAATTGCTGCGAAATGAAAGCAATCTGTTGAGAAAAGAAAGGGGAACAGTGTCATCCCATTCACATTTGAGCGACCACAGCTCTTGCATGAAAAGTTTGGCTATAACAATAACTGGGGCAAGGAATTGAAGCGGATCAAATTTTTTTGCAATTTCAGAGAGAATTTGTCGTTTCGTGTTAGGGAGCTCTTCAGCGAGCGAAACTTTGTAGATGAGAGTGTCAGTGCTGGTGCACCAATGAACTCCAAGAGTTTTTATGGATTCGGAGTTTCCACAAATTTCGACAGAGGAGGGATCAACGTCTTCAATAGGAAACTGGGCGAGAAACTCAGGGGAGTTGGAATTCCACTTATGAAGTGGGAAACCTCCATTCCTTAGCAATGCCTGAAGTTCTAAGGATACGAGAGAAGCTTCCTCAAGAGTGAGGAAGGACTGCAAATAATCGTCAATATAGAATGACGTGGTTAGCGCTTCAGAAGCTTTGAAATTAAATAAATGACCATCGTGAGAGGCTAGCAAGTGTAGGGAACGGATAGGAAGGAAAGCGGAAGGTTTTAAGCCATAAGTAACCGTTTTTAAGCGAAATACCTTAATGGGCTTACTGATTTCGTCGCGCCACAAGATTCTTTGGTGATCTCGTTGTTCAGGCTGAATTAAAACTTGACGGTACATCTGTTTTATATCAGCTATGACAGCTATGGGAAATAATCGAAAGTTTAAGAGTATAGCAGAGAGATCTGACTGAATAGCAGGACCAGAGTAAAGAGTGTCGTTAAGGCTGTTGCCATTAACGTCAGGTGATGAACCATTGAAAACAACTCGGATTTTATCCTTTACAAGAGGATTTTTCCACACAGGATGAAGATTTAAGAAAACCGTTTCAATTGGGGGGTGCAATTCATCATCAGATTTGTTAACAACTTCCATATGATCTAAGCTTTCATACTCATCCATGAAATCGGTGTACTGCTGTTTAACGAGAGGTTCTTTCTTGAATTTGTTCTCGATAGCAAAGAGAGCTTTTCGAGCTTTGGGTTGAGAGTTGATAAGTTTAGGGGGATTTTGTAATCTTGGCATTTGAACGATGAACCGACCATCAGAAGAGTGAGTGGTGGTGTTTAGAAAAAGTTGCTCACAGAATTCATTTTCTGAAGAGGTCACGTTAGGAGGATCAACGCTTTCGAATCTCCAAAACTGTTCCAGATCAGTATTGGCGAAATAACATTGCGATGCGGGTTGGGGAGAATAATGGGGAAGTTGACCGGTGACGATCCATCCAAAATTAGTGTCTCTGGCGACCACGTTTGAGGATAACTTGCGAACCTGTTTACGAAGGCAATTCCAGAAAACATTGGCACTGAAGAGTATGTCAATGGGGTTTTGTATGTTAAACAAAGGATCGGCTAGCCTTAAATGCGAGGGAATGTTTAACCCTGAAATATCCCCAGAGTGACTGGGAGTGTCTTCTCCAATGCTATTGAGAATTAGGCAATTCAGTTTGAGAAAGTTGTTTCTGTGACAAATATCTCTTATGGTTAGCTTTGAGAATTGTAAAACTTGCGATTATGAGCTGTTGATGCCCGACACGTTAATAGAAGTGGGGTTTACAGGTAGGCCTAGTTTTCTAATCAAAGAATTAGACACAAAATCATGAGTTGCCGCTGAATCGAGAAGACCGCGTGCACGGACCCAGTTGCCAAAGTTATCCTGAACTTCGATTTGGACAGTAGACAATAATACTTGGGCACTACGAATGGACTTGGCATGTTGAATGTACGATGAAGCACTGGAACTGTTAGTATTATCACTTTTCTGAGAAGTAGATGATGTCGATGGCCTTGCCTGATCATGACGATGTAGTAATGTATGATGAGCTTTTTCACAATGGAAGCAAAGTCTTGTGGACTTGCAATTAGAAGCAGAATGCGTGGGTGCTAGGCAGTTGAAGCAATGTTTGTTTTGGGAAACTAATTTTCTTCTGTCGTCGACTGACAGTTCTTTAAAGGACTTGCATAGATATAAAGCATGGGAATATTTGCAAAGTATACACTTTAATGGTTCATTTAAACTCTTGCGAGGTTCGCTTTGAGTGTTTAAAACGAGAGAGCTAGCAATACGGCGTTCACTAGACCTAGTTGGGTAACCAGTGGTGTTTGGTTTAAATTTAGAGGAGCTGGACTCGGGTTTTTGGATACTAGACGCTAAGCGTTCGCTTTTAGGTTTGATAGACATTAATTAAAATTTAGAACTCGGAGATGAGGGTTCACTTTGATTAGCTAGAGCGGTTAACAGCTGGCATCTGGCATTTATGAAAGTGACTAAATGCTCGTAAGAGTAGTCGTCTTCTCTAGAAAGTTCAATTTCCCAAGCTTTGAGGGTAGCAGCATCAACTTTAGAAACCACTAAATGTATTAGGAAAGTATCCCAGTGTTCAGTGGGTTGATCTAATTGGGACAGAGCTTTGACGTGAAGTTGTGTAGTGTCAACGAGAGTACGCAAACTAGTGACGTCATTGTGCTGTGACGCAGGTAGGTTGAATAGAGTCTTCACATGGCGTTGAATACGTAACCGTAAATTTCCGTATCTTTCTTTCAATAAGTTAAAGGCAATGGGGTAATTTTCGGCACTTAGAGGAAGTGCTTCAACTAACTCCAAAGCTTGACCTCGGGGGATAGATCTCAAGTAATGAAACTTGTATATGACTTGAATGTCTTCACTGTCATGAACAAGAGAGCAAAATAATGCATAGAAAGAATCCCAAGTAGATTCATCTCCAGAGAATTGGGGTAAATCAATTTTAGGTAAAATAGATTTGGGCTTGTGAGTACCATCGCGAAAAGAAGTTTGTGGTTCATTAAGGGAACCAAGAACAGAAGCGTCCTTTTTCTGCTCCTCTTCGAGTTGGCGTATTATTTTGAAAGCAGAACTTATGCCTTCGTAATATTGGTTTTCTACTTCGACTCGATCTTCGGTTTGATTGAGCATACAAGTTTCTATTTCAGTTTTAATGTTACAATAATTCTCATATGAACGTTCAAAATCCCTTACACGATATTTTAACAAGTCTAATTGAGCTTCTGAGGGATCTAGCTCTTTGATGTATTTTCTGAATCGGGTAATTTGTCCTTTATAGGATGCTCGTTTAGAAGTAAGTTTTTCATCCTTATCCTTTTCAGTAGGAGCCATGAAAAAGTAAATAGATTAAAGTATAACTCACGAAACTGTGGAACCTTGGAAATGCTGTCAGGCTGGCAGCAGCAAATAAGTTGAAAGAAGGGGACACCCCAAAGGAGACAGGAGCGGCCTCTTTCCACTTCACAGGCTTTGCACGATGTAGTTATAGCTGAGAGATTCAAAGCAGATATTAAAAATTTGTAAGGTATTGTCAAATAACCTTTTAAAAAGAATAACAAATGAGAAATGGACTCTCCCGGGTTTCCGGGACCAAATTTTGGGCAGATTATTGGCTGAGGAATAAACTAACCACCAAGGGAAGATGATAAAAAACAGGAGGAGGGTTTCGGACTTGAGAGAAAGGATGGAGAAATAGGAGGGGAGTGGCAAAAAAGTTATAAATTTAACTTTAAATGCACTCAAAGGCGGTTGCCACCGCATATCCGCTCTCTGATACCTAAAGTGGGTAAGGACCTGGTCGAAGCTAACGGGAAACGCAGCTAGGACTTGGGCGGTTTGCAAGAGAATGGTTTTAGCGTATTCCCTCTCAAGCATGCATATGCCTACTATGGGGAAGGGTGATGGTCTGGCAAGACAGAGAGTAACATAACTTATTGTATGTCTGTTCAAAGGAATTCGTTTTGAACAAGTAATTCGAAGAATGCCAATAATTTTAATTGATTTCGATATTTCCAGTTTTCGAAGTTGTAGAGTTCCTAAAAAGCGACCCAGTGCTTCCAAGAAGGATAGGAATAAACCAATTATACTTTTGGGAATAATTTCGGCAAGTGCACCAATAGTTGCATTTGGAAATGGCTAAGCTTTTACCCAGCAAGGAGCCGACTAAAAGTTTAGGCAAGGAGAAACACTTAAATTTTGAAGAACCAACCATAAGAATTGGAGAGAATCTCCACAAGCAGGAAGCTGGCGTAGCGAGCTATGCTTGCCTTACTGGCCAGTTAGAATTAGCTATTAAAGCTAAGAAAGACATTACCGAGTTGGCAACTAAGAGTTCTTGCTCAAATGTAACAAGTGGTGAAAACCCTATCACAAGATTTATTTGCTTTAACGAGGGCATGAACCTAGGAAGATTCAGGGAAGACAGGATCTTGCCTAACTGTAGTATTAGAGAAATGATGAGTCATAAAAAAGGAACTTGAATTTATTTAGCAATGAAAAAGGAGACTAATAAATTTAACAAGCATATAGTTTCAAATTTTGTTAACAATTTGGGGTCGCAGACCTCCTAACATTTAAAGTTTGCTCCAGGCAATTAACAATTCTTTAGGTTTCAAACCTTTATATGTACTAAAATCTTTGTAAGATTTAAAAAAAGACAAATGAAGTGATTAAAGTTAGACATTAAATCGAGTACAAGGTGTGTACTTTAAGACATTTCCAAGTACCTATCTTAGAAAAAGTTACAACTTCGAAAATAACAAAAAAGAAAGCAGGTAAAATGAAAGAGAAGTTCCTATAACTTCTTATATTTACGCTGAATTACTTTTATAATAGTTATACAAAATAGGACAGGTCACTTACTGTGAAACCTGAAGAGAAAGTCAAAAGGAGGGTTCTAGACTTCCTTTGTTTAAGTAGGAATCACGAGACAAATGGGGCAAGTTTCTCTTTCGTGAAACCAAGAAATAACTCACTCATGAGTTGAAAGAATTGTATTCCCTAATTAGAAGGGAGAAACAATGTAAGTTTGAAACGTGTACTCGACACGTATTTATGCAGAAGGTAATTAATGTTATATAAGAAAAAGGGGAGGGCACTTCTAGAGAGTGACACCTCGTTGAAAAAAGACATAAAGTAACAACTTTATTATTATGGTTTGTTAGTAGAAGGTTTAGGAAATATCAAATGGGATTGAGGATAAATGTTCATGGCCTTATTTATGGTAATCGGACGATCGCGACGCGGTAGAAATGTTGAACAAGCACTAGTTTTCACTATAGTCTGTTCAATGGATGAAAAGTTCACTGTAGTAACACAAAAGTTTATGGCAAAAAAAAGTTCTTGCAATTGTGGAAAAAAAACTGGTTGCACTAAGTAGGCGAGAGTCTATTGCTCGAGAAAGTTATAGATTGTCATTAAGTACGCCAGAGAAAATCCCAACGGAGGAAGAAAAGTTAGCTATTGAGCATTAAATAATAAGGAAGACCCTTTAGTTTGAGAAAGTATTCACACATGTGAGTGGAAAATACATGACGGCGTGACTGGTAGATTCTGGAAGGTTCCAGAGCAATTTTGACTGAAGAATAGGGCCAAAGTTATTCCAGCGGTGGAACGAGCAAAATATTTTTATAGACAGTGGGTATTCATTGGTATCCACGTTGTGAGAGGATTTCTCATTTAATTAGCTTAAGAAAAGCTACTTTCTATTAAGGTTGGCTTAGACAGACAAAAGCCCAACATGGTAAATCCCGCGAAGGATGATTATTGCCCCAAAATATAGTAATCTCACACTGCCTATAAAATTATCCTTAAAAGCATGTAGATATTAAAACGATGAGAATGAGGTTAAAACCTGAAGTCTGTACTTATCTTTGCTGCATAGCGATGGTGAAGTTCCCTTTGAAGGTTTACATTAGAGTTCCAACATGGAGTGGAATGAAGAAAATGTCTCTTGGGTTCAGGAGGCTGGCTCTAGTTGAGCCTTGACTGAGTCGACGGTCGACGTACAAGTGAGACCCACTCAGCGAAGCGCAGAGGGACCAGGAAAGGGGAAAAGAGTGGGGGTAGGAGACAAAAGGAAGACATATAAGCATCACCAACATACAGAAGTTAAATTCTCTTGAGGAAATGGTCTTCAAATTGTTGATAGTAGGCGACGCTACCGCAGCCTGGTGGGTGAAAAAGTAGACGAAGTTCTCTTGATCACGGAGATGATAGCGGGCGATGGCGACGAGATCTGGTGGCCAGATTGATAAGGACGTCCTCTTGTACAGGGAAGAACTGAGGAACATCAGAGATTCGCTGCTAGATGACGCTAGGTGGGTCGTGGAAGATATATATCTAGAACAGACTCACAAATGACATAAGAGACATGACCACCAAAGCGAAACTAGAAGATCACTGTTGGTGTTTGATAAAAAGGAAGGAATGAACTAGAAAAGAGTATTAAAATATACTCTATCATACGTGTTTTCCAAGAATACACCACTGATAGAGGAATATAAAGTGATCTTTGATGACAAGCTGGGCCTCATAAAGGATTATAAGTATAAGATTAGGCTTACAGATGAATCGCCTTATCAAGCCAAACAATACCCGATACCCGAGAAATATTATGACGAGGTTCGTGTGATTATCAAAAATATGGAACAAGAAAGAATAATCACAAAACAGGCGTCGTCCTACTCGAACACTATCACGGTTGTAAAGAAGGCTAATGGGCAGCTTCGATTGTGCCTAGATGCACGGAAAATAAATACTAGAATTCACTTGGAAATGGACAGGCCTCCCAAGATTAGGGAGTTGTTAAAAAGGTTTAAAGACAAGTCGTGCTTCAGCGTGATGGATTTAACTGCTTCATTTTATCAAGTAGAGTTGGAAGAGGACAGTAGACAATATACTGGGTTTCTCTTCGATCAAACCACGTTTGTCTTCTGCCGTGTTCCATTTGGAATGGTTAACAGCGGACTGGCCCTGATTAGAGCGATGGATAGCAAACTGACAGAGGAAGTGAAGGAGCACGTCATTTGCTACATCGATGATCTAATCCTGTCTTCAGCAAGTACTAAGGAACATCTTGTTCACCTTAGACTAGTATTTGACAATCTTCGTGAAGCTAACATCAAGTTAAATTATAACAAATGTCAATTCATGCATAAGAGTATCAATTTTCTGGGACATACCATCGATCAATTCAGATATCGTCCCAATGTCAAGAAAATTTATGCCATCTCCCAATTTCCAAAACCTGTGAAGATCAAACAGCTTCGTGAATTTCTGGGGATGTGCCAATTTCTTAGTAGCCACTGTCCGGGATACTCTATAACGATGGCTCCGTTATATGAGGTCCTCAAGAAAAACAACCGCTGGAAATGGACGGACGAAACAAACCTAGCGTTTGAAGCTGCAAAGGTAATGCTCAGATACTGTGTAAAACTGGAGTATCCAGAATTTATAGAACATTTTTATTGAGTCAGATGCCTCAAGAGTAGGTGTTAGTGCTGTCTTGTATCAGAAGGATACGGAGGGTAAGAAGCACTATCTGGACTTTCACAGCAGGAAGCTAAAAGAGCATAAGAAAAACTATTTCACAATTGAACTAGAAGCTCTTGCTTTCATTTCTGCCCTGCAGAAGTGGAAGAAACTGCTTATCGGCCATCAAGTTGTCATAATTACGGACCACAGAGCGCTGCAATTCATGCTGCAATCCGATTTGTCCAGTGACAGATTGACGAGGTGGACATTCTTTCTCCAGCAGTTCAATGCTACCATCGTTCATCAACCTGGCAAGGATAACCTTCTGGCTGACGCGCTCTCGAGGAATCCAGCAAAAAACATCCTGATCAGTACTGTACAGTTGGAGAGGGAACATCAGATCACCCTAGATAGGCTAAAGAAGATAGCAGTGTCACAGAAGAGACACACCCCAACTCGAGAAATGTACAGGTTTTTGAGAGGCGCTATGGATAATTCTGATCCAAACTACGACAAGGTCAGAGAGCGTTCTGTGAGGTATCTCCTGTGCGATGATACTCTTTGTAAATATATCGACAGGGAGAGAACGAAAGTGAGAATTATAGTTCCTCCAAAACTAGTCACTTGTCTCGTGTGTTTAGCTCACTGCACCATTGGTCACGGTGGCGTTGACAAGACGTTCCAAATGTTATTGGAGACGTTCACCTGGACCGGGATGTGGAGCTCCATTGCGAATGTGATTAGAACATGCCAGGAGTGCCAACGAGGGAAACATCCATCAGCTTTGAGCAAAGAACAACCTCGAGCTATTATCCCTTCGAAGCCGAGAGAGCTTATGGCTTGTGACATCTTCGGTCCCTGCCCGAAGGGAGCTAGGGGGAATCAGTTTCTCCTAGTAACTGTTGATGTATTTTCAAAGTATGTGACACTTTATCCGATGCAGAAGGCCACCTCAGCTCAAGTCCTCAGTCGGTTAGAGAACAGTGTGTTTCCCAAGACAGGCATCCCAGAAATACTGCAATCAGACCATGGAACCCAATTTACATCGCAGGAATTTGAGTCTGCCATGGAAAGACTAGGGATTAAGCACGTCTTTTCGAGCGTGCGATACCCAGAATCCAACGTGTCAGAGAGAATTATGGGTGAAATTGCAAAATACGCCCGCTTGTATTGCCCAGAGGATCACGCAAGCTGGGTTAAATTCGTTCCTTTTATGCAAGAATGCATGAATTCTACTTACCACGAGAGTCTTGCAGACATACCTATGACAGTTCATTTAGGTGTTAAGCCAGTGAGAGCTTGGGATGACATTGTCAGGTATATTCCTCGGGATATTGAGCCCACCAATCAGGAGCGAGTTGACGCGGCTCGTGAAAAGCTCATGGATGCAGCCGAGAAGCGGCAGAGATGAAATAGAAATAAAAGATACAGGCAACCATTCAGAATGAACGATTTAGTGCTCATAAAGAAACCAATGAAGGCAGACGTAGCCAAGAAATTATACACCAAGTTTTCTTATATTTTCTATGGGCCGTTCCGAATAGCTCGTTGCGTCGGGAACAATTGTTATGAAATTACCAGCATAAATGGAAGGGATATTAGGTCGCTTCAATGCCAAGAACATGCGCAGATACTACAAGAAGTTAGTTTAACTCTGTATGTAGCCATGTATTGTAGCGGGATTATCTGGAATGATGAAATAAAAGTCTAGCCAGCTTTTATTTGAGGTATTAGGAGAGGGATGTACCGTTTTCTTTTATTTGGTCTGATTTACGGTACATTTTCCTTTGCGAACCGCTGCCGCAAATGACAGGTTTTGACCTAGTTTGGAGAGCGCGAATAGCCATGTGATCATTCGGCTCAGCTGGTGTCTCATCGACAACCTTCGAAAGAGTGTTTCTCTTTTAGGCCGCGAGGATGCGCGGGAGTCCTTGAGCCTTGCAGTAGTGGGGAGATTGACATTTACATTCGAACATTATTTGGAAATAAGGCACAGTTATGATGTCAAATGTATTTTGAAGTTCGATATTACAGGAGAGAGAGACAATGCTGTCTTGCTTTTATGGAAATAGCATTTGTAACGTCAAGAATATAGATTTAATATATCGACCTATCACAGAGAGATCGTCACGTCATGCGCAGAAGTGCCAGCGTGCCAGCTGTGACCTGCAGGCAAACGCATGCGTGCGACAGACAGATCTTTTTTAAACTCAGACGAATGTACATCTAAGCAAGGATTCGTATCGCAATGTTGTTTCGGGCAGAAGAAGTGCCAAGTTATCATAAGTTCACGGCGGTACCAGTTCATGGTTTTACTTCGTGTTGTGACGTATTAAGGCCAATATACTTAAAGTTCAGTGTCGAATGAGAACTTCAATCGTCAGAGCGCCTGGCATTGTATGCGGGCAATATTCAGTTAGAGGAATCCGTCTCTTTTCATGTTATTTAAATGCATGTGTAGATGAGGAGCGAAGTGCAGTGATACATTATGGGGCTTGTTTCTGAAGTCTATGCTCACTGAGAAGGTGTGCTGTCTATTCTCACGCCAAGATTATTGCAATTCAACGTCATGTACATTCCGAGTGAAGATATTTAACCATGTATAGTGCTTGGAAACCCGAGGTGTTGGGAGAGATGTCTTGGATGTATATAAACATATCAGCCATGTGCGGCTAGGGATTTTAGTGTGGACATCGCTCTCCAAGCAAATGCAGTGGACGTTACGAGTGACTACAATGCTGTTTGCGAAGTGGAACATAGCCCACTCGCGATGCGGGCTATTGGCTTGCGCAACATGAATTTTGGTAACATGCAGCCGAAAATAACTCAGGCTACCGTCATGTGTCCACCTGCTTATCGCGATGTTGCATTCGCGCGCGTGATGTATTTTCGGGGCGGGCTGGAACTATTCGAAATTCGGGCTAGGACAATTTCCGGGATGAGGAAGCAGTTCGTTTACTATCAGTGGACTTGGGACATTGGAGTAAGAAATTCCCAGTGCGTTCATTGGAAATTGGAATGGAACCGTGTAGTCCTGCTATACCATGTTGGAATCAGATGGTGGGCATCTCCACGCTTCATATCGCCTTCGAGAGTCTTCAGCCAGGTAGAGGAACAATTTTTCACGTAGCGTTGCAAAGTAGATAGTCCAGTGAAAATACTTTGCCATCTGTTATTCATTTTGAGTAGTATGATTGTGGAATGAAGTTTATGCATGGCTGTCCCATGGTCTGTATGACTTCATTTGCAGTCGAGTTTAGGCCTGGTTCTCCAGGTGCTCTCATTTCGTAATATTTTATTATGAATTAATTGTTTATTTTTCAGCTTAATAAATTTTATTAATTAAATTCATTAAATTTATTCCGAACTTCTTGATTGTGGAGAACAGATCTACATAGGGGAAGAAATATACGTTATTCTCAAAGGGATTTTTATTGTGGATTCGATATTTTCCAAATTTTGGAGTAGTTCTTGTTTTTTTTTATCAAGCTCTGGCTTGAGGGGTTGTCGTTCCATTATCTTCGTGTTCGACAATTGCGAGATTCGAATTTGCCTATGCGCTCTTGCATTATAACTATTAAAATATAGTATAGAATGTGAAGTTTGATCATTCTTTTAGAATGTTTTTTTTTCTTGAGAGTGATCGCTGTCATACTGAATTCTAATGTGTCAACAGGAGTTAACTAGAGTCGTTACCTGGATACATGCTGTATACCCAGTCTGATTTTCGTGATTTCTCTTGAGGGGACATTTCTATTTTCGTCTGATCAACTGTAACGTTTGATTTTGTAGTCACGTGTACTTGTATACACCTCGTTGATCTTTATATTAATTAATATTGCTATAACTGAATTTTGATTCAGTGTTTCGAGTTTTTCTTGTTTAGAACGTTGCTTAAGAGTACTATTTGAAGAACAAGTATCTCTTTTGAGACAAATCCCAGGGATGAACTTTAAGGGAAAGTGAATTCTTATGTGACTGTAAATACAACTCTGTAAGGCAAGATTTTTGTGATCCAGTGGACTTGATTAAGTAGCCACTCATGTTAAATTCATGATGCATTGGAATGAGAAAACATAATAGTTAAGAAACACAGCTGAATATATCTGATTACTGGTTATCGAATAAAATAATCATCATGTGGGTGATAATGTGTGAAGAAACGTCAATGGGCGTGTAATATATTTACGGTGGTACTCGTTGAAGAACGTTAATGTTAAGATGCTAGTGAAAGCATAATGTGTAATGCGATTATAAAAATATAAACTTTGTGATGTTGGTGGTAATGCCCACCTGTATTCAGAAATCGAGGTCATGAGTGACCATTATAATGACAGTATTTCAGTGCAAGGTTATACTAATTTCCGAATGTTTTTGAAAGAACATAGTTCTTGTTCTCTTTTGCCTTTCTTGTTACGATTTCTTGATAAATTGGCAATTCCAATTATGGATCTAGTTTTTGTCAAGCCTCAGAGTTTGTTTTTGTGTGGCATCCCCATTTAATTAATTCTTCGGTTGTGCTCAACTTATAAGATTAAGCAATGTTAGATATGATACATGATCAATTTACTATAAATTCTGGTTGAATTTAAATAAGTACATTTATACTGAGAAGTTATTGAATCTTTAGAGATTTTGAATTACGAATTTCACGTCTTTTTAGCTTGAGTGCTTGATTGATAAAATAAATTTTGACTACATTGCTAAGGCAATATAATTTATACAATATCAGTTCTGACAAAGCACCAATGAGGAGTGCAGAATTACCTGTTTGGGAAGGCATTTACATCTGAGGGTGTAATGATATTAATAATGATTTCGCTGTAAATAAGTAAATATATTTATATATCTGAATTAATTCGCGTGTTTGAAAATGTTGGAATCGGTGGAAGAACCATTAAGGCGATTTATTTATTTATTTTTGCTTCTTATTGGATCACCTGTTGTTCATATAATTAATAATTTCAATTGAGGGTCAAATGCATTCTAGGTCCATGGGGACTGCTAATGCATTTATTGGCATGATACTAGTGCCTACTTTCTATGTTTTTGTGTCCAGTCAAGGACAATTTGGTCTGACCCTCTGTCAGATTTTCTTTTGGAAATAAATACTTTGTCGTTTCTTTTAATCGCGTGATGTGATGATTTACAGAAGTATAAAGAGGTCGCATTAAGGGGGGCCACAGCTAGATATTTCTAGAGTTTCCCACACTCCTGAGAGGGTGATTTCCCACGATTCTCGTGTTCATATAGCAGTTCGCTGCTATGCTTTGGTCTTGCTTAATGCCACCTCTGCTAGGATTTACTGCAACCTAATACTCCCTTCCCCTGTTGGTAGGATCTGGGGATTTTTCTGAGCCGGGGGGTTTTCAGGTCCTACGATCCAGTTACCATCGAGGGATATCAACAGGTAAAGGGTAGGTATTTTCGGGCACAGTACCTACTGTAAGGCCACGGCCGCCTCCTTCCCTCTTCCTAGCCTATCCATCCCAATCTTCCATCCCTTCCAATCCCTCATGAGGCCCCTGTTCGATTTGCAGGTGTAGCCGCCTGGGCGAAGTGCTGATCACACCTCCCCAGTTGTATCCCTCCTGACCAGATGTTCCAAGCTCCAGGACACTGCCCATAGAGGCGGTACTGGTGAGTTCCCTCGATGAGTCCGTGGGAACCACCAACCTAGAGGGTAAATTGACTAAATAAAAAATAAAATAAAAATATATAGGCTATATATTTTCCATTTAAAAATGCACGATATAATGCTTTATTTTATAACGTCTCCGTACTCAAAAAATAATAAATATAAAAAAAATTCAAGCAAAATAGTTAACTCTGATAGGATTTGAACCACGGCCAGCCAGATGAAAAACCAACGCCATAACCACTAAACCAATCGTGCACACGCTAATTGGGCGTTAGGAACCAATACATATACAACGTGATAGCAAATAATGACTTAGATTAAACGATATCTTCACCGGAATATATTTCAAACCGAGTTCATTTAATATAAAGTTCATATAATTTTTATCACTAATCTATATTGCATGCAACATACTGATATTAATAAAATAAAGGTCAGAACGAGAGATCAGCTGCCATCTTGTCAAATAACCGAGTCGACGCAGCATTTTAAAATCACTTCTAGACTATAATATTACAAAAAACTTTTACTTTCAAACAGGCCACGTCGTTTAGAACAGATTAAACGATTCTTGGTTCGATAATCGGAACTGGTGGGTCGCATGTTATAAATTATAAAGTTTGCGTAATTCACACGGCCGCCATCCTGAAATGGTACGGTTGATCACCTCGTAGTTTGGCCACAAGACGCGTCCCGTATGAAGGTATGTTGTTACCAAATTTGGTAAAGATCCGATGATTAGTTTGGTCGTAATACATTATTAAGTTTTGACCATTTGAGTGGCCGCCATTATGTTTTGGTGAAGATGGCGGCAATATAAAACATGACACTGAGGTGCCCTTTGCCAGTGCTACCTCTGTACCAAATTTCGTTCAATTCGGTTTCACCGTGTTCGAATTGATAGGGGGGGGGGGCAGACATTCAGAGTACACACACTCGCACATACACAGACTCACCCACACACCCACCCACACACACACACACACACACACACACACACACACACACAGACACACACACAATTTTTGGCCCTGTGTTGATCTCATAAGTCTACTTTCATTTTTTGCAAAAATCGGAAGTAGGCTAAAATGACTTTTCCTTAACATCCGAACCTTAGCTTATGAGTCATGATCTGCCTGAGTGGCAACGCAGCATTTCCCCACATGCTAGCTTTGACAGCTGTCACCGTTCATTATTGGTAAATCAGAGTATAGGCATGAAGGATTGTCAAGTGTGTCTAATGTGTTTAAATGCACTGGTTTTGAAAGGGGAAGGGGGCAGTAACGTGAACTGGGCGGGGGATTACCCAGTGCTTCCTTGTTTACTTTTTGCTGTGAGGTAAGTTTGTCTCCTGGGGTGGCATCTTACTTGATAAGACATCCGTACATAAGTTTGTTTTTGGAAACAGGTCTTCTAAACCATCTGCCCTGCCCTGCTAAGCACAGAAGTGGTATTGAATGATTTAATGTGTTCTTTAACAACTGTTTTGTCAATCTTATTGTGAGCAGTCTTACCACGTCTTCCATTGAATTTGGGGGAAAGGCCAGTTTGTTTGCATAATGACTGAATAATACTATCATTGTTTCTAGAATATCCAAGAGTGCCAAGGAAAAATACTTTGCATACTTTCTTCGGATAGCCTTGCTCATTTTTCAAGGTATAGTCTGTCTTTCCTTCTTGATGTACATCCGGCTGTTTGTGTCTGTATAGGTTTTTTAGTGACTGCTCCAAGGACGAATGTTTTTTTATTGCCGTGATAGGTTCCAGTACTCTTCATGAAGTTTAATTCTTTGAACCTGAGGTATAACTGTGCTATATTTCATTTTACAGTTACAAACTTCTTTGATACGATGTGAATTTCGTATTTGTCTTAAATGTTAGCCCTTTCCTTGGGAGAAAGCACAAATTGTCTTCTTTTCCTAGGTCCTCCTTTCTTTGTGACATTAGCTCTTGTTTGAAATTCAGCATCTATTGGGCCTAGATCAACCTCATTAAATTCGTCAGTCAACATGTGTTCTCCTAGTGTTTCAAGGTAACTGGTTGTAAAATATTGTCTTGGTTAACGATGCACTCACACTCAACAACTGGTACTTGTTCTACGGAATCAGCATTTAAGAGACAACCCTGCAATGGGAAGTTTCCACTTTGAAAATTTTGTAGGTAATCTAATTCCAAACAAATGTTATCATCTAGTGGACCATGAAGTAATGTTTCTTCCTGCATTTGTTGTGACGAGCCTTGTTAACTACTACCAGCACCATAGAAACTTGATTCACAAACAATTGTGATTTTGACGGTATTCTATCAACTAATTTAAAGGGGCAGTCCGAAGTTTCCAAGGCTAGTTATGGTGAATATGTAACTAAGTTATGTTATGACCTACAGTATTTGCTTATGAAATTAGTCACTTACCTTGGTCTCCTAAATGACAATGAAAATCCACAGCCTGCTTCCCGTCAACCGACCGGGTCAGGAATGGAATGAATGGAGCCCCCTTCTAGCGGCGAGGATATGAACTGTGCCGGCTGCCGAAGCCTGTCGCACTCCCCTGGGGCAATGATTAAATGAATGACAGATGAAACAAAATGATAGTGGAGAGTGTTGCTGGAATGACCTTGTGACAGGGAAAACTGGAGTACCCGAAAAAAAACCTGCCTGGCTCCGTTTTGTCCAGCACAATTCTCTCATGGAGTGACCGGGATTTGAACCACGGACCCAGCGGTGAGAGGCTGGCGTGCTGCCACCTAAGACACGGAGGCTCTGGTCTCCTAAATCATGTGCATTATTTATTTCTTCACATAGCTTCTGTATGAGTTGACTTGTACAGGTACTTTCCTGTTTAAGTTTTGCAATCACAGACAAACTTAGCATGTTTTGAATCACAAACACAACCTAGCACTGTCACAACCCAGCGCTTACTGTTAAGCTATCTACAGTTTACTAGATCAAAACAGTGCATAAATACTACGCCAAGTTATTGTATCTACACATTGCTAAACCATTTTATGGTATGTACACTTTACTAAATCAAAATGTCGTATCTACTGTAAATACAATGAAATCGTTTAGTAAACTGCAGATACAATGAAATGGCCTAGCAATTCAAGTCCGAAACGCAGTTACGGTAGACTAAATAAGCGTTTATTTCCTAATCAAACACGTATATACGGTATTTTACACTAGTAACCGACTCTTTAGGATGCAGAGCAATGAATGAAACCCGTATCTCAGTTTCGACAAAAATGTCAGTTACCACATCTGTGCTTGGCAGGGCAGTGCCTGTTCCTAGAATACAGAGAAAAGTATTCAGAGAAATTGCCCCAGCACCGGACGGTCCCCAGTACCGGACAGTTGGGTTTGAACTGCAGATGTCTTCCCGCTCCCTGCGTATCGCAAATTCCAAAAACATTCAGCTGGTCTCCACTTGCTTCACTCACTCAGTTTAAATTAATTGAAAATGAAAATCCACAGCCTGCTTCCAGTCTCCGACCGGGTCAGGAATGGAATGAATGGAGCCCCCATCTAGCGGCGAGGATATGAACTGTGCCGGCTGCCGAGGCCTGACGCACTCCTCTGGGGCAATGATTAAATGAATGACAGATGAAATGAAATGATAGTGGAGAGTGTTGCTGGAATGAAATGTTGACAGGGAAAACCGGAGTACCCGGAGAAAAACCTGTCTGCCTCCGTTTTGTCCAGCACAGATCTCACTTGGAGTGACCGGGATTTGAACCACGGACCCAGTGGTGAGAGGCCGGCGTGCTGCCGCCTAAGCCACGGAGGCTTATAGTTTAAATTAATTAATTAATTAATTAATTAATTAAACAATTTTTTTTTCATGCACAACTTAATCATTGCACAGCAAATACTCTGGCTATCAGTTATCTGATATACTATAACCAGAAGTAATCATCGAATATTATATATATTTTTTATATACGGTAATCGTTTCGGTCGTCTATGGACCACGTTATTTGAACTGTCTTTTTCCTCTTTCTTTCACATTGGGCAGTATTCGCGCATTCTTCTTCGGTGAGTTTCCTTCCGTTCTTCGGTCCACTTCTTGCCGGTTTTCAATATAGGTTTTGGCTGAAAACTCTGTATCTCCCCAATTTTCTTCTTCAAAGAGTCACGTTCCAAGATGTCCTCATGTGATATCCCCAGTTCTTGTAGGTCTTTTTCCTCCTCTGTAAACCAGATCCCTTAGGTTTTCTTTCCCACAAAGTAGGCACAGATTGGATTGGACAATCTTCCGGAGTTCATTCGTGTTAAGTGGCCATAAAAGGACAGTCATCTTTTGCGAATATTATTCGACCTATTATTATCACCCTCCAAACTTTCTCCCTTCAACACAGAGGGAAAGGAGCCCGGTTTACGGGCACCAGTATCTGATTTCTTCTAGCATTCACCTTTCCAAGATGCTATGCTTGTCACTGCATAAGAGTAGTAGCACATACCTTCTTCCACTGGCTGCGTGTCGTCTGCTGCAATAATCATTGGCATGCGGGAAGCCGATATATTTAGGTTTGGAATAGGTGAACCGCGCATGCGTACTGCAAGACCCTCCACACCCCGTCACAGCGTGTTCAACTGCCATCTCCTGCCGCGATGTCAGTAGAGGTATACACACCCTCCGGTAGGTTGAAGCACTTGGTAATCAAGCAGGTAGTAAGGCTGTGTCCCAATAGTACAATTTCAGCCGTAGTGAACTAGACAGTCGACTACTTTACCGGATGTGACGTCAGAAGTCGTGATCCAATACTGCTTAGCACATAGCAATCAAGTCTGTAGTTGCTAGTGAACGAAAGTGCATGCAAGATTGTCGACTACGTCAAGGAAGTTATAGAAATTGTCGCTTATAGGAATTGTAGGTTATGTAAATTGTAGGTTGTCTTTGACTTAAGCCAAACACAAACCATAATTATGGCTGATGAAAGTGCAAAGAGCTTACATAGCACATAGCTAGCAGCTAATCAATAGCAGACAACTTGATTATTGGGTCACAGCCTTAAGTGGACACAATGGAAACATGTTGTTTACGCTACTTGCTGTTTGAACTTCCCAGTATCGAGATATCTATTGTTTAGTGCGCATCGCTTGTTACTTGTGCTACGCGGTTAAATTTCACAGCATTTATTTAGCCTCTTAAGGTCAATTATGAATATTCTCTATATATTAGCAATTTGTTTCTTTATATCGTATGGCAAAACAAGGGTACATTATAAGGAAAGAATGATTTACAACAGAATCTCAGCCACAGCCTTCCAACACATACCAATTTGAACAAGCAGGGTTCCGACCTAATCGAAGTTGCTCTGACCAGGTTTTGGCACTCACCAGCCACCAGAGAACGGAGTTCACCGCTGTTTTTGTGGACTTGCCATCAGCTTATGACACAGTGTGGCGACAAGGAATGATTTTGAAATTCTTGAAGATCATCCCATGTAAGATCCTTGCAACTCTGCTGAAAAACATGCTATGCAATAGAGTGTTCGAAGTACATTTAAACGGCAGTAAGAGTATATTAGCAATCTTATATATATAAGTGAAAGTCTGTATGTATGTATGTATGTATGTATGTATGTGGGTATGTGGGTATGTGGGTTTGTTCCGTATACAAATCTACACCGTTCCACCAATCTCAACCAAATTGTGCATACACATAGTTTAGGACCCAGAAGGAACGGCTGCCCACATGAATTTTCGATAGTCTTTCTCATTCTTCTGGTTTCGGCCCTTTTGCACTCGAGCAAAGGCTAATAAATTTAGAAAACTAGCTGTTACCCGCGGCTTCGCCCGCAATAACATTTGGAATCCCGTTATAACATTAGTTATATAGATAGATAGATAGGCATGGTCTATCACCTGAAACCAAAAATGCATGGGACGAAAAAAAAACATCAAAATATCATGTTGGTTTCGGACCCTAAAAGACGTGAAAAATATAATAAAAGTATTAATTTTTTTTTTTGAAATTTCATTCGAATCAATTTTTATGTCATTCCTGGGACTTAGAAAATTCCGACCAAAAAGTACAAAATCAATAATAACTCCGTAAGTATTCGTCGTATGATGAAATAGCAAGAGACAAAAAAAAGATGTAATGTGTTATTGTCTACAACATGGGCCATGTATAATTTTACACTCAGACATATTACGTCCCCCCCCCCCCATAATTTCACCCCTCCCCATGGGCCTCTTAAATTGGATTTATGAAAAAAAAACGGTCAAACACCTATTTACTTATTTTTTATGCTGATTTTTCCCGCCGAGTTCCAAACTCCTGGCCTATGTCGTTTAAGGGATACACGCTCCGTTAGGAATCCTTCAACCCCCACTTTTCACCCCTTTCACCTCATAATATACACCACATCAAAAAACCCTCAGACACGTGACTTCTTATTTTTAATGATGAGTTTATATGCCGAGTATCACATCCCACAATGAAACCAATCGGGAGATATTGCTATTCAATGAAATTCAGGTCTACCCCCTTAACACCCCTTTAGAACCTGAATATCCAAAAATCCTTTCTTAGTGGGCGTTTGCGGCCCTTGAGGAAGCTGCATACCAAATTTCATTCCAATCCGTTCCGTGGTTTCTGAGATTTCGTGATGAATGAATCAGTCAGTCAGTCAGTGAGTGAGTGGTATTCGAGCTTTATATAGTAGATAAGCATGGGTCCTAGTGGAAAATAAATTCTATCACCTGAAACCAAAAATGCATGGGACGAAAAAAAAACATCAAAATATCATGTTGGTTTCGGACCCTAAAAGACGTGAAAAATATAATAAAAGTATTAAAAAAAATCTTTTTTGAAATTTCATTCGAATCAATCTTTATGTCATTCCTGGGACTTAGAAAATTCCGACCAAAAAGTACAAAATCATTAATAACTCGGTAAGTATTCGTCGTATTATGAAATAGCAAGAGACAAAAAAGATGTAATGTGTTATTGTCTACAACATAGGCCATGTATAATTTTTCACTCAGACATATTACGTCCCCCCCCCCCCCCATAATTTCACCCCTCCCAATGGGCCCCTTAAATTGGATTTATGAAAAAACGGTCAAACACCTATTTACTTATTTTTTATGCTGATTTTTCCCGCCGAGTTCCAAACTCCTGGCCTATGTCGTTTAAGGTATACACGCTCCGTTAGGAATCCTTCAACCCTCACTTTTCACCCCTTTCACCTCATAATATACACCACATCGAAAAACCCTCAGACACGTGTCTTCTTATTTTTAATGATGAGTTTATATGCCGAGTATCACATCCCACAATGAAACCAATCGGGAGATATTGCAATTCAATGAAATGCAGGTCTACCCCCTTAACACCCCTTTAGAACCTGAATATCCAAAAATCCTTTCTTAGTGGGCGTTTGCGGCCCTTGAGGAAGCTGCATACCAAATTTCATTCCAATTCGTTCCGTGGTTTCTGGGATTTCGTGATGAATGAATCAGTCAGTCAGTGGTATTTGAGCTTTATATAGTAGATTAACTTATGAAGGAACGGCAACGCCGGCCATTTCTATGGCAACAGTAGCACAAGAAGGATCCACCAAGTTTCATTCTATCTCGGTAAGAGGCCATGCCACTCAATTTTCTCAACGACAACACTACCTCAAGAAGTGGTCACCAGGTTTCCACCTGTCTCCGTAAGGGGCCAAGCTACTCCTTTTTCTCCATGACTACAATCAAGACGTAAACACTGAACGCCCTAAAAATCGGAATACGTATTTTTTTTTAAATTTTATTAACAGGGGTCGATGTACGGAATTAAAATAATAATAGAAACAAATACATCGGCTAACCCTGCACGCGACCTAACGTAACAACGGCTATAGATATCATCACGAAACATAGTATTAAGATTAAATGAGCTTAAATGATTCTGTAATTGTTGATTGATTTAGAGGCTTGGCGACATCATGGCCATGTAGCCCCATGAACTTAAGTGTGCATGATTTTTTTCTGATAACCAGTGTTACTGTGATGGCTGTAGTAGTGTGTGTATTTGTAATTCAGGTGGGGATTAAACATGAGATTGCTGTTTCCTCCAGTTAGAAACTACCTCTGTATTTGCTTCGAGTAGAAGTGGGAAACCACGGGAAACATCTTCCAAGTTTTGCCACGGGAGGCGCAGTGTACCCCCTTCCAGCTCTCGGACCAGAATTAAAATTTCTTTGCAGAGCCGGATTCAAACTTGGACCTCCAAGGCGACAGCCGAGATTGTTAGCCGCTAATCCACGTGGTTGTCTAAATGTGACATTTTTGGTCTAATGTCATACTCTTGATGCCGCTGCTGTTACGGTAGATTTTGAAGCTTTACCTTATGACGGAAGGTATCACGCGCAATATATTGTATTGTTGTGTTATACTCTCCGTTCAGGTATGTTCTACTACTAATATGTTTACGTTTATGTTTTATTAATCCTAATGTTTTTATGCTGCATTGTTTTAATTGTTGACATTGTTAACCTGTACCGGCTATCTTTTGTATTACAAATCAGGAATACAGTAACTGTGGTAAGACTTGACTAAGACTAACAGAACCAGAATAATTTGTAGCAACCAAAATGAAACAGTAACCTAGAATGATTAACCCCGTAGTGAACACTCCCTCTTTTCTACTTAAGACATGACTATAGGAGTAAATAATTTGTGCAGAACATTACCTCCTTCACTGCCCTCAGCAGATACAGTACCGTAGCAAACCTTCAGGTAACTGACGTCACCAATAATTCTCTTAGTAATCATTAGAAGCCATGACCATGACATGAGTACTTTCAAATTACTAAGTAAATAATATCGTACGATTTTCGTACATCAAAAAACTAGATCCGTACAAATATATAAAAGTGAGATGGTATGCGTCTGTGTATTACTCGATCACCAAAGAACCACTGGTCCGATTTACATGAAATTTTACATGGAAGTAGCTTATTTACCTGGTTAATATATAGGCTACTTTTGATTTCAATACTTTGTACTATTTGAAGATGGCGACCATTTAAGTGACGACACTACACCCTTTGGTTTCAAACATTCATATTTCAATTTCAAATAAAAAGATGGTTGGTTGGTTCTTAAGTTTATGGGCTGCGACAACGTGGTCATGTAGCCCCGTGTACTTTGGGTGTGTGTAGAATCTGTCTGATAACCGGTGTTAATTGTGATAACTGTATTAGTGTGCAAATAAAAAGAAAACGCTAAGAAATAGCAAACTTTTGATGGCATATACTAGGTTTAAAATTTAAATTTCTATCAGAATGGTCCCCATCACTTTTCGTGTATCTCCAACTGTTAGCGAGTAAAACCAAATTGTGTGCTATAAAACAAGGTCAATACCAAGCGGTGTAGCTGGACAAAATGTTCCATCCTAACTCTCCCTCCGCGCAGCACCTCGCCTATCCCTGTTTTAACCGTCACCTTCATATTTCAATTTATTTATGACCAGTATGCCTTATTGATGTGTAACATTTTTCCACTCGGTTGTTGGATATTTCTGTGGGAGCGATTTTGGAAAATGGGACGGAAGTGGATCGGACGGAAGTGTGTAAGAGGCACTGCCAGCTGGATCGCATCCCTCCTGGCTGCTTTAACTTTAGCAGCCAGGAGGGATGCGATCCAGCTGGCAGTGGTAAGAGGAAACAATGAGTGCGCGGTGGCGGAGATTAGTACCAGGACGTACTGTCAGCCTTGTGGAATGTATATCGTTGGTGGCTTCGGTGGCGTAGTTGGTAGCATGCTGAGCTTCTATGCCCAAGATCGCGGATTCAAACCTGGCCGAAGCCGTCGGATTTTTTAAGAGCGTTAAAAATCCCTCAGTATGCCTTCCTTCGGAGGGGAAGTAAAGCCGGCGGTCCCATGTCATAGATTTATGGCATGTTAAAAACCTTCCACTAATTACACCTGTGTGAAGCTAAATTGTATAGGTTAAGAATGTAAACAACGCTCTTAGGAACCTACGTTCGTTGCCAAGAGCCGACTGCGGTGGCGTCTAGTAGCTAAGTTCTGAACTAGGCCTAGTAGTCGTTGACGGTGGCGTTTGGCGGCAAAAGTAGGAACTATTTGAAAAATTCAAAGTTGCAATCCTTACTTGAGTTAAAAAACAGATACACACACTAATACAGCCATCACAATTAACACCGGTTATCAGACACATTCTACACACACCCAATGTACACGGGGCTACATGACTGCGTTGTTGTAGCCCCTAAACTGAGCAACCAATGAACCAATGTTTATCGTATACGGGTTACTTCAAGTTTTAGAGGCGCCATAAGAGATATTAATAAAATAAATCATCTTCAAGTTGTCGTTCTTTGGTGTGAAATTATTCATTATATCATATTTGCTGAAAACAATTATGATTTATTAAGAGTCTGAACAATCTCTGGATAAAAGTGATGGGCATCCACTTCTCGAGTAACTTCGCTCAATACTTTTATTCTGAACGGTAAACACTCATGTGAACTCTGGTGTCAACTGATTGAAATACTAACCACATGGAAGTCTCGTATCAGTATGTAAATGATGGTATACTTTAATATGAAACATTGTAACTAGTCGGCAATGCCGGTGTTATGTTTCTGCACACCTTGCGGTAATGCAGTTTTCAATATGATATATATCTATATGTTTACACGGGAACTGAGCTAGATATTTTTATCCATTATACGCATTCCCTTCACTGTCAAGTAGGCATATTCATAACTAATTTAAAACTCAATTCCACGCAGGAACTTTATCGAAAGAAAGCAAAATATTAATGGAGCATAAAAAATTTCTTCCATATTATTACCGGCACGTGAAAATAAGTAACCGTCTTGTACTCTAAACTCCAGTGGTTGTAATGGCTGCATGGATAACATCTTGGTCTGCGAATCAAGAGGTCTCAGGTTGGAACCCCAGTCCCGGCAATTATTTTTGCTACCAGATTATCGATTTAAACGATATCTATCATAACAGTATGCGTCATTTTAACAGAATCTACATGAAATTACCATTTATCTAATTTTAATTACAATAGTTTTCACCAAGGAGGAGTTGGGAAATTAGATTGTATTGAACATTATTTCCAGTAGTCTATAGTTAGGCTAGAGACTATGGTTTCATTCCTCCACTTAATTTACAGTAGAATATGTGATGTTTGTTCTTGGTGTATTCTTTGGAATACGCGGTAAGACAGAGTTAGCCTTCGCTGCTCTTTGCTTAACTTATTTCTTCCCTTTTTTCTCAAACACCAACAGTGATTTCTTACTTTTTCCTTTATTTGTGCACCTTGCTCACTTTCTTTGTAAGTTTGTTGTAGATATAACTTCCTTGATCAACCTAACGGCATCTAGCAGCTAACTGCTGAAGTTCCTCAACATCTCTATGCTCAAGAGCACTTCCTTCCCAATCCAGTCACAAGATGTCGCCGCTATCTTCAGCTAACATCTCCATGCTCAAGAGGACTTCTACAACATACCCTTCCACCAGGCTTCGCTATTGACGCCTACTATCAACTCCTTGAAGATTACTTTTAGTTTTATTTCTAAAGTTGGTATTTCATATGTATGTTCCTTCGTTTTTTTCCCCCACCCCCTTCCCTCCTTGGTACCTCTGTGCTTCGTTGTGCGGTCCCCACTTGTGTGTTAGTCTTCAAAGCTCACAGTTGGAGCCTTACTAAGGCTCGTCTCCTGTTTATGTGAGACATGTTTTAAATATCTACGCCATGATGTGGATTTAAGCTAACGGTCGCCTGGATCGCCTACTCTTCAGAAATGAGCTAAGTACTAATCTTAAAAGTTTTTACATGGTTTTAATGTTTTTTAAGTAAGATTTTATAGACAGTGTGCGGTATTGCTACCAACAACATAATAACCGCCTTCGAGGGACTTTTCTAGTCATGCACCATCCATCTAAGCTGACTTTCCAACTTGGAAAATTAGTGCTTCCTGCACAAATTAATTGGGAATGATTTCTCACACCGTGGGAGATTTATTAAACTTGCTGTCTATAAAAACTTAGCTCTTTTCCTCCGCGGGATGTTCTGCCCAATTCTACTGTCATCATTACTCTAGAAGTTTCTACATCAATTTATCTTTCTACAAGTAAAACGGTCAAGTACTTTCCACCTAAATATGGAAACGCTTGTTCCTCACTGAGGAATTTATGTTGGAAATACTTCTAATCTTCCTTCGTTGGAAATTGTCCGCTGCTTTCAACTACCATCTATAAGCGTCATAACGCAATAAACATTCTCAAACTAAAATTCAACTAGTGATCTCCACAATTGCAATAACTTTTCGTCTGATAAAATTTCCGTGCTGCAATAGTGAACTTTTCAACGGACTACAGTGCATAACAGTGCCCATTCAACAACCATCCGTGTCGCGTTCGAACGAAAGCAATAAATACGGCCATAAACTTTCTCCTAATGTTCCTATTTCCTTTTCCTAAACACCTTACTAACTTTAACTAATTAAGCTTTAAATTTAAGTCAACTGATGTACCTAGCTCTTTAACTACAACTTATGTCAATTTCTAAGAGGCCTCGCTTGTTATCAAGTGCCCTCCCAACTTTGCTTCGCATTCAATGAATTAACTTCTGTTTATCTGTGGCAAGTCCACTTTATAATTATTTCACTCTTTTATCAGGGAATTCAATTATTTCTACTCACAAGTGAGTTTTCTAATTTTCCTTTTTCCAGGTTTCACGAAAGGGTAACTGGCCCCATTTTTCTCGTGATCTCTGCTTCAATACAAGAAGTTATAGAAACTCCTTCTTAATTCTCTATTTTCTTGTTATAATTTCAAATTTAACATTTGTTCATAACCGACAGTAGTGGCTACTGGAATGGTTTTCTGTGGTTTCCCATTTTCAACACCAGGCAGTTCAGGACGGTACCTTCTGACAGGCCACGGCCGCTTCCTTCCACTTCCTTGCCCAGTTTCATTCACCATCATTCATTTCATCTCTCATTAACTCCTCTCATGAGGTTGGCGTCAGGAAGGGCATCCGGCTGTAAAAACCATCGCCACAAAGACTTCCATCGCATCTCATCCCCGACCCCGTTGGAAATCGGGAATAATAAGGGGTAGACATACATACAACATTTGTTCATACTTGAAGATTTCCACATAGGAATTCTCAAAGTACATATCGTACCTGATTTATTGTTAAACTTTAAATTTGCTCATCTCAGCACTATTTTAAAATCTTATGCAGATTTGGTGCTTACAAGAGGTTCAAAACCAAATTTTGTTAATTGCCTAGCGCAAACTTCAACAATTTTAGAGGTCTGAGACCTCAAAGGTTTAAAAATCAAATTGTACATTTTATAATTGTTAAATTTATCATATTTCTACGCATTGTTAAATAAATCAAACTATATCCTTTTGCTTCATTATTTTCTATAAAATAATGATTAGGCAGGATCCTACTTCCCCTAACTCTACCCAAAAGCTCATGCTCGCTTTAAGAAAATCAAGTATCAAATTAAAAAAGATTCCACTATTTGTTTCATTTGAACAAAAACTCTCCACAAAAACTTTTTCAAAGTCGCTCTTAGCTTTAATAGCTAATTATAACTATCCAGTAAGGCAAGTATAGCTAGCTCCGCCAGATTCCTGCTTGTTGAGACTTTCTCTATAACTTATGGTTGGTTTTCCAAATTTAAGTTTTTCTTCTTGTCTAAACTTTTAGTCGGCACTTTGCTGGGTAGAAGCTTAGCCTTTCTTGAATGCAACCATTGGTGTTCTTACCAAAATTTAAAACCAAAAATTTTCAAAAACGATCAAATTGATCCCAAAAGCACTATAACTGCTTCGTCGCTACCCTTCCTGGAAGCATTCGGTCACTCCTTGGAAATTCTACAATTCCAACAACTAGAAACATCACGGCGAATTTAAATTATTTGCGCCTTTCAAAACCGTCGATTAAACCTGACTCCTTTAAAAGGATATACAATAAATCTGTAATTCTTTGTCTTGCCAGACTACCACCCTTCCCCATATTACCCAATTTTAGGCTGGGAAGGGAAAGCACAAACGCCGCTTGCTTGCAAATTGCCCAAGCTCCAGCCGGATTTCCCGTTAACTGCGGCCAGGTCCATACCCACTTTAGGTGTTTCACGGGCTTTGCAGTGACACTCGTCACTAACTCATTCAAATTCATTCTGTTTGCTTAGTGTTGGACCCACACTTGTTATTCATTCCGAAACCCACTTCCCTTTCCTTTTATCTTCATCTTCCCTTGATGGTAGAGTTAATTCCTAGCAAAAACCTACCCAGTTCTAACAAATGTGACAGTAGCATATCTCCAATTCCGTCTATACATTCATCATAGTACCAGTATGAAAACGAAGTGTAAATTAACATTTTAAGAATGTCCAAGCTGTGTAGTATATGAGTAGGATAACATGTCAGATGACTTCACATATATTTCATCTCAATTTCATAGGAGAATAACATGTCAGATGTTACACATCATATGCGACTACTGTAAGGCTCGTATCTTTTTTATGGAGAGACCTTTGAGGAGGACTGGGTGCAGTGTTGCCCCAGCCGTGGCTGGGCTCACATTGAGTTTGCTGATAATGACAATAGTACATTATTCAACGAGCCTATAATGGCTATAATTAAGACACGAGTATATTTATAAAACGAGCGTATGCGAGTTTTATAATTTCCGTACGAGTGTCTTAATTACCATTATAGGCGAGTTGCATACGACTGTTTATGTTCGACGATAATTATTATAACTAGTTTATGTTCGAAGATAAATATTCATAAATATCTGTCGAGATTTCGCCAGTTTTATGTACTGAACAGAGCGTCTCATGACGCAGAGAATGCCTTGTATTTGACCATGACCTTCTCGATTACCCCACTATGACACTAGGCAACGCAGTTCAGAAGGCCTTGGAACTCCACGCAGGTGCGATGCTAACCTTATCTAATTGGTCAAACAACTATTTCTTGAGCTGTGATTAGTGGGAGAAACTGTTTCATAATGAAAAATAGTGTTATAATGACCATCATTATGATACAGTTTTCTAACACATAATAGTCAGGGTCGAACATAAAATAGGTTACTTTGTATGTGAACGTTTTAAGAGACTTCCCCAAAGTAAATTACTAAGTTCTATATTAACATTTCAAATGGTTCTCATTGAATGTGTGTCGATTACTAATATATTTTAGACATAAAATATTGTGTCCGGTACTGGGACTTCTGAAAACTCAAAATTACACTAAGAAAAAACCGCATATGGCCAGTGTTTTCCGCTACTATAGTATTGTGCATGTTAGCCTTTATACCAGAAACTTGGACCCTTTTTGATTCCTGTGCGGGTTTTCAATAAAATAGGCAAAAGGCTTAAGTTTCCGGCACTGGGCAACCTCCCCTATATACTGCAGTGGTGTAACTAGCATTTGATTCTGGAGGGGGATGAGTGAAGTTAAATCTAAACTAATTGCGTTTTCGGTTTTTGTTTGTTTTGTACTTTTTTGATTTTGCTTTGTGTTTTTGTTTTGTGTTTGTTTTTTGCTTTTGTTTTTGAATTTTGGATTTTGCTTTGTGTTTGTTTTCTGATTTTGCTTTTAATTTAAATTTTAGTTTATGCTTTGTGTTTTTGGTTTGGTTTTTGTTTTTGAATTTTGCTTTGTGTTTTTTGTTTGTTTTGGTTTTGTGTTTGTTTTATACTTTAGATTTTGTTTTCGAATTTTGCTTACTGCTGGATGGAGCCCAACATTCGTGAAAAAAAGCTTTCGTGTCACGGATTAGCAAAATGGGAATGGCTTACCATTTAACCAGAGACATTTAGAAAACACGATCAATGTCCTTCAAGGCCAAACTGTGGCACTACGTTACCGTTATTCGCCGGGAGGTGTTATATGCATCACAAGACCTGGCGATGAATAAGAAAGGCCTGGAAGAACGACTGGAAGCCAAAGAGAGGAATATTTTGAGAAAGATCTTGTGCCCGGTCAAGGAACGAGGGGAATATAGAAGATGACACAACCATGAACTTTATCTACATGTGGAGAAAATAACGGACACCATACGCAAAATGAGACTCTCCCTTTATGGCCATTTCACGAATGAGCTCCGGAAGATTGCCCAATCGAATCTGTGCCTACTTTGTAGGAAAGAAAGCCAAAGGGATCCGGTTTACAGAGGTGGAAAAAGGCCTACAAGAACTAGGGATATCACATGATGACAGCTTGGAACGAGACTCTTTGAAGAAGAAACTTGGGGAATTACAGAGTTTTCAGCCAAAACCCATATTAAAAACCGGCAAGAAGTGGAGTGAAGAACGAAAAGAAGCTCACCGAAGAAGAATACGGGAACACTGAGTCATTGTGAAAGAACGAGGGAAAAGGCAGTTGAAATAACGTGGTCCATAGAAGATCGAATCGATTATAAAAAATAAAATAAACATTATTGTTATTATTGTTATTATTATTTTTATTATTATTATTATTATTTTCGTTCTGGTCGTCTGGGGACTACGAGCCGATTTCAATGTTTTGTTCTTTGCTATTCCTTCTTCTTCCTCCAGTAGGCTATTCCTTCATCATCTCAATTTGTTTCCACTTCCTTTCCTCGGACCATATCGAGCCGGTTTTCTTTCCCTTCCTCCCTTGTAATCCCTCCATGTTAAGCACTTTTTGCCTAAAAATATCATTCTGTGGTGTATCTTCTTCTTTGATATTGTTTCATTCCAAATACTTTTTGACTTCTTGTACCCAGGTTATTGATAGCCTATAGCAACATAATTATGAACGTTTGTCATTACGGTGCACACTTGGCAGTACCTACGACCTTCGGCTTATCATGTATGAGTAGCGTGACACCAGTTGGCAATGCACTTCACCAACGTGTTTATCATAAAGGAAGAACGTAAACTAATCTTCTCCATAAACTACCCACTGGAATATAATAATTCACTCTGAGCACTACCGTTTATCTCGTTTGTCTTTGTGTTGCGTATTTGGTACACTCGGTACGCCAAGTGCTCTGTATTTCAACCTTAGTGTACTTTACCACTGTACTTTATGCAGACAGCCACAGTAGCCGAAAGCGCTAACTCACTAGCACGTGCCTCGCTGGCATTGGGAGTTCGTGGGTTTGAATCCCACCTAGGCCATCCTGAAAACGGTATTCGTAGTTTGCTATTTTCACCAACTAACGATTTTCGGAACTGTTACTTTCAACATGTCCATGGCCGACTTCCTTCCCTGACCCGTCCTCAATTAGATCAAGGTAACGGCTGCCTGTTACCATCCCCAGATGTATCTGCTGACAAAGTGTGTCCAGCTCCCAGACACCGCTCTTGTGACGGTAGAGGAATGATCCCTCTCTGATTCCGTGGGTGAAGCCGAGCTGGGAGGATAAGGGATCTTTAAAAAAATGTTGATTGACATGAGTTTAAGGGTCCTTTTAACTTGATCTTTGTGGCGTTATTTTAAATAATTGTTCTGTCTGGTCTATAGACGATAAAACCAGATTTAATTATCATTTAGCTATGCATCAAGCTATATCAGCTCTTCATCAGCAAATAAAGTCAGTTCGCCGAGTAGAGATAGTGCGCGTAAATACTTGCACTTGGTCACTTGACTGCCCGGACAGGGAAACACGCCCAGTTCACGTCATCGGCTCTGCCGGACAGGGGTAGCCAAAAAGCTCTGAGATCCTTTAAGCTCGGGTCAACCGGGAAGGCGGTGCGCAGAACACAACGCTACCATTACGTAATGCCTTACTTCTATCCCACCAATCACATTCAGTCTGTCTTGAGAATCTGAACTACTGTGTTGTCAGAAAAGCGAAGTGATTATATCGTAATATTTAACACTTAGAGCGCGGGCGCCGTAATATTACGTTTGAAGGTAAATTTTTAAAACTGCGGCGAGCGTAATATTACGTTGAACGATTTCCCACGCTTTGTGTTGGAGACGAAAGTAATATTACAGCTCTAGCACTCGCGTGTGGGTGCCAGTAAGCATGAAGTTGCAAATACTATCGCTAGATAGCACCACGTCACTGTTCAGCGGAAGAATATCGATCTGTTCGAAGGCAAGCGATTCAAGTTCAGGTAGGTCAAATCTGATTTCCTTTCCTTTGTTTTCATTCTTTGTGGACAGATTTTTCTCTCGCAAAAACGTTGAGTTTATTTTATGAATAGTGTATTTGGGGTTATAATTCGCATTGCAGATTCTGAATCTGACGAAACCGAAGAGACAGTTCTTCCTTCTACTTCTGCCGGCGCGCCCGCTCGTTCCAGGAAGAGAGCGCGCGCAACAGCTGTTTACGGCATATTTTTCCTTTTTAGCCTATTTTCAATTTTGATAAAATAGGCTTATGAGATCACCTTTTGTCCGTGTGTGTGTGTGTGTGTGAGGTGTGTGTGTGTGTCCCCCCCCCTAATAAAATCTAAACGGCTGGAGCGATTTCAATGAAACTCGGTAAGTTCATAGCGCTATTCCCGGCGACCTCGACCGTGCCCTTCAAATTTTTTTACGTCTCACCAATCCAACATGGCGGCTGTGCGAAATATTTCACTAGCATTCAATATCTCCGAAACTATTACCGATATCACCCTGAAATTGTGAACGGTGATAAAGGGCACTACTAGAAGTTCACCTATGAGACTTTCAAACACCTGGTGACTACAAAACCAACATGGCGGCCAAGCGAAGTCCATACTTTTAAAATGACTTTTCTCGCGATTTAACTATCCAAACGTAATGAAACTTGGTACAGCAATTGTTTATACACATTGTAATGCACTGGAGTCTAATTTAGTTCAATTGTTTACATAACCTCAAAATGGCGGCTGTGCGAAATATTTCACTGACATTCTATATCTCCGAAACAATTACAGATATCACCCTGCAATTTTGAACGGTGATAAAGGGTACTGATACAGGTTTACCTATGTATATTTCATAAACCTGCAAAGTACAAAACGAACATGGCGACCAAGCGAATTTGAAATATTTTAATAGACTTTTCTCGTGATTTAACTCTCTGAGCGCAGTGAAAAGTGGTACAGTAAATGATTTTGCAGATTGTAATGCACTGCCATCTAATTTAATTCAATTGTTTACATAACCTCAAGATGGCGGCTGTGCGAAATTTTAAAATTAAGTTTTTATTTCTTGTGTCGTAATCATCCGATCGAAGTGAAAGTTTGAATAATGAACCTAGGCAATAATTGTCCTTGAATGGTACATAACTCTATGGCCTATACATATAACAATCCTAAATGGCGAGCTTCCGAAATATTTAGACGGTTCTCAATATCTATGAATCTTTTACAGCAACCAAACTGATTTTTTTTATGTTCATAGAGACTATGAACATATGTTCACCTATATGACTTTCACTAACCTGGTGAGCACAAATCCAACATGGCGGCGACGCGAAGTATAAATATTTAAATGGACGTTTCTCGCGAATTAACTATCCGAGTGCCGTGAAACGTTGCATTTTAAATGCTTATACAAATATTGATCCACTGGCATCTAATTTATTTCAATTGTTTTCATAATCACAAGATGGCTGCTGTGCGTAATTTTAAAATCTCGTTTTTACTTCTTGTGTTCTAATCATGCGATTGAAGTTTGATTACCACACGTACCCAATAATCTTAATGTAATAGTACAAAAATAAAAATCCAACCTGTCGACCATCTGAAATATTTAGACGGTTCTCAATATCTACGAATCTGTTACAGCAATTAAACTGAAATTTATTATGTTGATAGAGGCAATTAACATGAGCAGGATATATGAAAATAGGCTGTATAGTTCTTCACGGAACTACTTGTTTTTCTTACAATATAGTTTTATTTTCAATCGTATCGGATTTTTATTAAATTGGTAGTGTAAGGATTCGGAAATCGAACGGACTTTTCAATTTATTTGTAACTCAAACCACATTCAGTTTGTGCCATTCTGAATATAGCCATAAATTTTGGAAATCAGCCAGCACACGGGCGAGGAGCAACATTTAAGGCATCAGCAGGGTAAGTGTTAAAGATCCATAGGGATCGATTGTGTACATTTTGAGTGCTATGGAAGGTTGTGCATACGCAAGCCCGAGAAATAGTTCACAAAGTGCATGAATACTTTGAAAGTGTAAAGCAGCGTGAAAGTGACGGGCTCGATGAGGTACGCGGCGGTGTTGCCACGCCGCAGGAACACACGTCAGCAGCTTGCAGTGTGGGGTTTGGACCTGGTGGACCTGTTGCAACAGTGGATATGTATCTCTGTCTCTCTATGCGCAGTTCTCAGAGAGTCGGGCACCTCCCGGCTGACCCGAGCTCTAGTCATGCCGTAGCCCTGGAAAAAGACAAGACTTGCTGCACTTAGTGCTGTGCTGCACTGTATACTGTTGCCTGTCATAAGCAGTTATAAACTAATTAATTAAATACATAAACGAACAATAAATAAAACGTGCTGTAGCATGTAACCGATAAGTCAGCCTGCCTCACATGTAGGCTATACACAGCACTGAAGTTGGCGTACGTTCAACAGGCACAGCCCTATGTACCGATTGCGGGCAGCCCTGCAATCACGTGTACAACTGTGTTTACTTCCACTATCTCGACTCGGCGAACTGACTTTAGTTGGCAAGCAAAAATGTAAAACAAGTAGGCCGAGTTCCGTGAGGAACTAAATAGCCTCTTCTATTAAAAACTTCCCCTTCTATTAAAAGGATTATCCATGTAACGTTCATTTCGATTGAATGATTAGGACACATTAAATGAAAACTTGATTTTAAAATTTTGCACAACTGCCATCTTGAGGTTATGAAAACAATTTAAAAATATTAGATGTTAGTGGATTAAAATTTGCATACGCATTCACAGTGTCAAAGTTCACTGCACTCGGGTGCTTAAATCGCGAGGAAAGTCCATTTAAACATTTAAATTTCGCGTCACCGCCATGTTGGATTTGTGCTCATCAGTTTATTGAAAGTCCCATAGGTGAACTTATGTTAATATCCTTCATCAACGTAATAAATTGCAGTTTGATTGCTGCCATAGATTCGTAGATATTGAGAACCATCTTAATATTTCGGATGACCACCATATTGGATTTTTATATAGTAAAGACCATAGAGCTATGTACAATTGGATGAATATTATTTCATAAGTTCATTATACAAACGTTCATTTCGATCGCATGAATAGGACACAGGCAATAAAATCTTAATTTCAAAATTTCCCACTGCCGCCATCTTGAGGTTATAAAACAATTGAATTATATTAAATACTAGTGAATGAGCATTCGTATAATCATATACCGTACCAAGTTTCAATGCGTTCGGATGGTTAAATGACGAGAAAAGTCTATTTATATGTTTCAACTTCGCTTGGTCACAATGTTGGTTGTGTACTTGACAGGTTTCTGAAATTTCATAGATGAACTTATAGTAGTATCCTTTATGACCGTACACAATTTCAAGGTGATATCTGTTACTGTTGTGGATATATAGAATGCGGCCACCATGTTGGATTGGTGAAAAGTATCAAAATTGGAAAGATTCGGTCGAGGTCGGACAATTCAATAGTATGTACTTACATTGAGTTCACTTTGTGCGTTTAGATTTGATTAGGGGACACCTACACACACTTATACGCACACATACACACCCACACACACACACGAACAGGTGATCTCATAAGCCTATATTTTCAAAAAATGAAATTAAGCTAAAAACACTGAATATGGCTTAAAATCTTGAAGAACAACATCCCCCATACGATAAATCGATACGTCTGTTTTATAGCATAGATTCAACGTGTTGAGTGATCAATTAAGACTCAAGATTTACTACGTAAGTGTTATTTAACCTGCTTAAGAACTTTAATAAAATGAAAGTAGACTTATGAGATATACACGATCCAAATGTCCGAGTGTATGTCTGTTCCTCTCCAATCAATTCCCAAACTACAGCACCGAATTGTATCAAATTAAGTACACAGGTAGCAATAAGAAAGGGCACCTCTGTGTCATGTTTTATTTCACCGCCATCTTAACAAAGACAAATTGGCGACCACCTAAGTCTTATAAGATGAAATCAAATTACCAGTAAACTATAATCAGATCTCTAGCAATCGTTTAAGGAACTAACCTTCATATTGGAAGTGTCTGGGGCCCAAATTACGCTTGTTCTCCTTTTCCAATTTATCCCCCCCAGGGGCTCACATCTATTGGGACGTGGGTTGGCGACCATGGGGCCCCAGCTGAGTACAGCATTGCTTCCACTTACTTGTGCCGTGCTCCTCTCTGTCTTCTTTCAGGTCGACCTCACTTGATCAACTCTTGTTCTCTTTCGACCCCGACGGCATTAGGGTATCCGAGGCCTAGGGAATCTCTTCCTTTCCCGCCTTAATTGGCCCTTGTCTCATCTTTTCTGATACCTTCCTTCTGAAAGGGGTCAGCCTTCTTTCTCTTTTCATGTTATCTCCTGCCTTCTGCTCAAGGCCCTCAAGGAGGCAAGGTGTATGTAGCCCCACCACTTCTGTTGCACTCTGGATATCGCTACACCCTCAGGAGTTCACGGCTGGTTCGGGAGTTGGTGACCCCGAGGGATTCCTGAGCTGGGTCCGGTTTTCCCCCTTTTATCCATTATCTCTGGGGCGGACCCTCTCCTCTTTCACTTTCCTATCTTCCTTTCATGGCTCTCCTTCCTTCCAAGTCCCTCAATCCGCATTCATCGAGGGTTGAGGGCATTGCTTTTCCTCCTGCCCTTTGTTTTGCCTTATTCTCCTTTTGTTTTCCATTTCTTTTCTAGTATATAAATTAGTGTTAGCTGCCACCCCGGAGGTCCTGGGTTCGATTCTCGGCTCTGCCACGAAATTTGAAAAGTGGTATGAGGACTGGAACGGGGTCTACTCAGCCTTGGGTGGTCCAAATGAGTAGAGGGGGTTCGATTCCCACCTCAGCCATCCTCGAAGAGGTTTTCCGTGGTTTCCCACTTGGTCTTCGGGCAAATGCCGGGATGGTACTGCCCCCGTAAATTGAATTATACTGAGACCACGGTGGCTGTATTGGCATATGTGAATAAAGTTATGGCCGTCATAGTTGTGACGTGTATATTCATGACGTAGGCGTGGATGACGCAACGCTCGAGCAAGTAGGCTGGCTGAGCTTAGATTCTTGCTGACGTCACGATTTTGTTCGAGAAGGATCTTAGATTTACGACGCAGTCGCAGGGAAGCAAGTAAACGTGCTGAGGAAGAAGTTACGCTATTGGAGGAGAGGCTCGAACCAATGAATGATAGCTTGAAGGGAGACGGAGATTACTGAAACTACCATATTTTATAACTTTTGGCATGCAGAATTGTGGAAAACTATTTTCAGTTATGGCATTGATTTGGAATTTTGAAGAAATTTATTATATGTTTTTGAAATCTGAAAATCCGTCAAGAATAGCCAAAGTTGGAACTTCGAGTAATGATGGAAGAAGAAGCTATGGTAGGGATGGATACGCCCCTTCAAAGTTGATAAAAGGCCTTGCACAGCAGAGAGGAGCTTCTCACTTCGTGGTTTTATTCTGACTTCATAGTCTGACTTCGTGTTCTGATAGAACAAGCATATCGTCATAAGCAAGCGTGGCAGAGCCCACCGCATCGAACAGTATTGGGTATCCAGCAGTGCAATTTTACTATTACTAAAACTAGGCGAAGTTGGAGCGCACACATAAACGATTCTACAGTTTATCTATCAAGAATTAGCTACTGCATTTATACTAATTCAATAGTGCATTACAATATTGAGGCGTGTGCGAAAGTTGAACTTTTTCATTATAATACTTCAGAAGATATTCGCATTTAAAGACTGCTGAGAAAAGTGTTTTTCTCGAATCCTGAGAAGCACTTTTACTACCACATTCTACGCTACGGCAGACACGTGTATTGCAACCGTGATACTGAAGATTACATTTGGTGATACAACGCTACATTCTACAATGGAACTATACAATCTGGCAGTACTTTCGACTAACATTATAATGGAAGTGGAGATGGAAGACTAAAACTTTAATGCAATTGGGACAAACATCAGTAGTGTGAAGTAGCAACATGGAGCTTCGATAATCGTCATTCTACAAAGACGAGCATGTAGTGAACATTCAGCTACACTCATGCATCGTAATCCATCGCTGAATTACATCAAATGGCAGTGGAAATAAATTCATACTCCAGAATTATGAACATTTCTGCGGAAATATTTGCAATGAACTTCATGGCTGATTTCTACAAGAACTTCAGGGAACTTTCAAGAGTGGCAAGGGTTTTTCCCAGCACACAAAGAAGAGTTTTGCCAGAAGGATGTCTATCGTCTACACGGAGCAGTGCGATTTCGGGAGGAGGAAGCTGTTCTATTCTCCGAGGGCACAGGTTCCAGGTTCGAGGTCGGTGCACATCTATCCTGTGGTGAAATGGAACCAGCAGCAGTCTTCTTTGAAATTTTCTTCTAGAACTTCAATCCAACAGATAAGGTAGCCGTGAACGTTTCTTGATTTGTTTGAGCCTTTTTAGTGAGATCTGAGCAACTATCTTTCCCATATTTTCTGTCATATAATTGATTGCCCCATATTCTTTTGCTAGATGTTTCTGTACTCTGTACACTTTGCAGCTTTATGCCATTTTCTTCGATTTATTGAGACATTATTATGTCATTTGCATATTTAAACATTTTGGATCAGTTTATACTGAAGTTAAATATTCTTTCGAGAATTTGATTTTTTCTTGTAGTCACGATTTGACTGTAAAGTTAACGATTTTCTATGGCAAGTTTGAATTCAGACAGCGTGTCGTTTTATTAAAGTAATTCTTTCCAGTAAATTACTTTGACCAATTTTCTGTCATCCTCAAGAAAGAAGAATGATTAAAAGATTTTAGAGCGTTAAAATCTACTACTTTATCGACGATCTTGGAAATACTAGCCGTTTTTATGAACATGATTGAAACACAGACATGTTTAGTCAATTCTGAAATACCATTGCATTATAGACAATTTTATGAAATATGAACTTTGAATACGATTTATTCAGTACACTATAGTAATGAACATTTGATAGGAGATTTTCTCAATTCTAGATTGAAACAATAATGTTTGCATTTTCAGGTCTATTTGCATTCTATTCGACTATTTCTGCAGTTAAATGAATTTTGCTTGAATATAGTATTTTTATACTGCGATAATTATGATGAGATTAATTCATTTTGATAGACCAGTGAGGCGTGTCTAATCGTATTTGCTATTAAATTTATTTGTGACTGGCAAATTTTTACTTCATATCGCTTCATGAATGAAACCCACGAAGGTTAAATATCATAACAGTTTTCGATACAATTGATGAATATAAGAATTTTTAAAGAGGAACTATGGATGTATAATCGTTAGTTCAGTGGACGTGTAAAAGTCGCTGATGAATAATGCCCTTTAATAAGTGAAGGAGGTTCCCACAGTAATATTGATGATGATGATGAATTTATAAGTGGAGGTTTTTTGTGTGTATTGTGGAAGATTTTGATGCCATATATATTGAGATATATGATGAATTATGGGCCAATTTTGTGCGTTTGTGCGAGGTATGTTTCCACTGAGTTGTATTGTTCAGGTCTATTGAAAATTATTCATGTGATGTTACTGTTAAAATTAACAAGAGTGATAAATTGATTGAATTATAGATTTTGAATGGAGGTTACCGTCACAAATAATAATTATTAAATCTTATTAAACCTGAATCTAAAATTTAAATATACTGTAAGTAACCTTCATCGGTCGATTATATTACCACGATTTAGGAAAATATCAACCGGATAAACGTGTGGTTAATGTATTTCAAATATAAATAAAATATAAATAATGTAAATAACTATGTAAATATCTATAATAATAATTTGAAACAAACGGGATTAATAGAGGCGTGTAAAAATTTTTCAATTGTCGTTTGACTAAGTTATGAACAATCTAAATGTTATAAATAATTATTGAACACTATGATATAACATTATGCGTTTTGCTATTAACATTTAAACAACGCTAGTTCGATAATTGGAATAAACATTTAAATAAGATTTGAGATTAACAGAGTAATCCATTGCAATGTGAACGGAACTTGTATACATTTTGCGTGATAATATTTGAGTTGAGATGTGAGCATTTAAATTGTTTTGAATGAGAGCTAGACTCTGCGTTGGCCAGCATATGGTGACACTGGTTAGGCAGCTGCGTCCATTTGACGAAGCAAGCATGCAACACTGCTTAGGGTGTATTGCAGGTGGCCAGATAACTGAATGGTGGAGGTCAAGGTCAACTACTTAGCGGCCTTGCGGTTATTAATAAATGTGTGGCAATGAACTAAATTATGAAGTTCATGAACAAGGAAACAAATGCTATATGTCTCGTCCCAGCTCCCTTATCCATTCCAATGTGCATTGTTGTTATTATTACGTTCTTTTGAGCTAGAGAAAGCTGAATTTTTGTATGTGAAGTCTACAGTCCTACAGGAGGACATGGTTACATTGACAATGGCTTCAGACAGCCATAACTATTTTGTTGTTAAATTTTGTTAAAATATTTTTTTCCGTATGTGAAATAAATTATTGTGCAGTTTAAATTTTCTGGTCTCCGACTTGGTTCATTTTAAATATCGTGGTGGAGGTTATTGTGAGGGCATACTATTAAGTGATCCAGTTGAAAACCCAGACCCGAGATTAAATTGAATAGGTAAGTAAAAGGTAAGTATGAACCCCCGTATATTTTGGTGTGTTCCACAATAATTTCATGTTAACTACTGTGCTCTAATCTCGGTAGTATCTGTCAGTGCCATTTTCATTGATGTAGCTGTGCCGGTGCAATCGATTATTGGCAATCCGATTGAGGGGGCGGATTTCTGACAGCCTACTATCCGGATTATCGGGGACAGTAGGATTGGCGCAATCAACGTGTGGGGCTCGAATAACATTGGATTACCAAGTTATCGATGTCAATGGGATTGTGAAGAATCAAATAAAGAGGTTGATTCATTGTTAGATGTCTTGGCCAATTGTAGAATTTGAGAGTGTGATTATATAGGGATTAAATGTTGTGTTGTATTAGGAAAATTACACTCAGAAAAGATCAGATCTTATACAACCTGAGAGAGGTTAAATAGGCTGGAAACTTAGAAAAATCGCCTATGATCTGGAGTCTTATTTTATTTGACCAGCTTATGACATGTTTAGTCATATTAAAGATAAAATTAAACTATTTGGATTGTAAATGTAAATTATTTATGTTAGGATATTTAAAATGAACCAAAGAAATTTGAACATGTGCTTGAGTTTATTTCAACATAGGGTGTTTATGAAGTTAGTGATAAGCTAATTATAAGTTAGATTTAAGACAGAAAATTGCTCAAACTTTATATATGGTGAAGGGCGTTGCTCAGATGTTGTTATCTTGCTCTATTTGATGTATGTCCCTAACGCAGTCTATTATTGAAATATTATTGAGATGGCAGATGAGAGTATGAGAAAGATGTTGGAGGAGATGTCCAACAGTTTGAAAGCTAGCATGAATGAAAGCGTGAGGGAGATGGAAGCTAGGAATGCTAGTCGAATGCAGGAGATGATGAAGGAGAATTTGAAGGATCTCCAGACCAGTTCTGAAAATTTGGAATATAACATGTCGCGTTTACAGACCAGTACACAGGAGGTCCAGAATGCCGTGACTGACATTCACAAGGATGTCTCAGATGTTAAAGTAGATTTATCCAATGTCCATAAAGATGTTTCAGATGTAAAAATTGATGTTTCCAATGTACAGGGAAAATTTGATTCAGTCCAGAAAGACCTTACTTTGTTAAATCTTGATGTTGCTAATGTCCGGGGTGATATTTCATGTGCTAGAGCAGAAGTAATCGTTGTTAGGAATGATGTTGCTACTGTACAAGACAAGGTAGAAGAAGTTCAAAGAGAGATTAGAAATGTTCGAACCGATGTGTCGACCGTTCAAGTAGACATAAATAATATTCAGTCTGATGTTAATGATATGCAAAGCGATATCAATAAGGTGCAAATAGAAGTTAATACAGTTTTTGTAGACATGCCAAAGTTCAAACTGATGTTTATTAAGAAGAAATTGAAACTTCAAAAACGCTTTGTACTCGTAACATTAGTGCTTTAACAACTAGATTGGTTGACGAGTCTGTTAGGACAACAGCTGCACTAGCTGGATTAAAACATGATGTAGAGGTCATGAGGACCCAAGTCTTAGATCATAATCGTTTACTTAAGGAAGACATTGAAGTAGACATTGCTGAAATGTTAACTGCAAATGTAACGGTTTGGAAAGATGAATGGAACAAGTCAAGTGGGGAACATGTCAATCAGATTCAGGAGCGAATTGAACGAAAACTAGCCAGTACACAAGTAGATATAAATAATGAGGTAGTTCAAATTAGAAAGGATTTGAGTATAAGGATGGATTCGCTATCCGAAAAGCAGGTAGAGGATAGAACTCAAATAGGCCAGGACGTGCAAGCATTAAAAACCGCGTTAGAGGAACAAATTCATAAGGTTGTCTCTGATGTCAATGAAACTACGAGCAAACTTCAGAATTTAAACCTAGGAGAAGCTAGCATGTTGGAAACGTATAAAGAAGAGTTGATTAGGAAAGTCATCACGGAAATCACAGATAAGGATCCAGAAGGGTTGACTTTTGAAGATAATAGGAATTACGTGAGAAGATGTAACCTCGCTACTGAAGAGAGAGATATTAGTCCTGAGGAACGTATATTCAGATTCCGGGAAGAAGAAGAGGATAGGAATATTGAACCTGAATGGAAATATCGTGATAGTGGGAAGAATTACATGGATTCATATCCAAGAAATGTGACAGTCATCCGAAACTTTGAGGACAAGCCTCAGAAATTTAGTAATACAGATAGTCTAACACCAATAGAGTATATCAGAAACCTGAAAGACTATTTCATTGAAGCCCATATTCCTAGAGAAAGAGAAATGAGAATCGTAGAAAGATTTCTAGCTGGATGACCTCTTGAGTGGTTCTGCGCATTTCGGTACACTTTTAGTAATTTCGATGAATTTGCAGAGGCACTGATAAAACGATTCTGGTCAATAGAAGCACAAAATTCATTAAGAGCTGAGGTATACTCGAGGAAGTATTCGGGTACTCTTCCAACACGGTACGCTGATTTCTTCACGAGCCAGTTATCGCGCTTAAGATTTTTACAACCCCCATTGTCTACAGAGCAGTTAATAGATGCCATTTCACGTATGCTACCTGTTGAGGTAAGAAGGCTTATTATATCGTCAAATATAAGGGATTTGACCAGTATGGACGAACTATTGAGAAGGCTTGATTACACGAGTCCGGTGCCAAATTTGGTTCAAAAAGGTCAGAGGCACGAATTCAAAGACATTAATACAGTCTACATGGATCAAGTTCAGCAAACTGATACGCCTGCTGAAGAGAAAACTGAAAATGTAGGTCCTCACAGGAACAATTATTTTCGCAACAACAGATCACAAGGTTACCGTCCATATCAGCAAAGACAGGGCTGGAATAACAATAGAGGGAACTATAATAACTGAAGAGGTAGATATTATAATAACAATGGGTACAATAGGAACTACAACAGAAATAACCAGTACCAGAATCGGAATCAAAATTCTCAAGGTCAGGTTATGACACCGGACAAGTATCAAGAGAGAGAGAAAGAAAGTCAGCTGTATTTGAAGGAATTACGAGAGAAGGAAGCTGAAAACCAGAAGAAAATACAGGATTTAGTGATCGATCCTGGTCTTTCTACAAGCCAGCAGGGGAACTTTGAAAATGGTAACACAGAAAAAAAAACGCCGATTTCTCAACGAAAGTGAGAAACAATGAATACATTGCCACACCACACATAATTACTATCAATGAAATTTACGAAGTAACTGATGAGGATTTATTAGAAGAGAGAGGTTTATTTGGACTAACATGCGTTCCAGCATTGCTAATGTCATTCGTTCATGTGATAAATGTCAAAGAGCAAAGTATGCTTCCGCTCTATTAAAAGGAAAACCTAAGGCTATGATTCCCTCTAAACCGAATGAACTCATGGCGACGGACATATTTGGCCCCTGTCCGAAGGGATACCAGGGTAATCAGTACATGTTGGTTACCGTGGATGTCTTTTCGAAATTTGTAACAATGAGTCCCATGCAAAAAGCTAACACGAGGAACGTTTTAAGCAGACTGGAACATGCTGTATTTCCAAAAGCTGATAAATCAGAGTATCTACTATCGGATCATGGAGCTCAGTTTACATCCTTAGAATTTGCTGCAGATATGGAAAGGCTTGGTATTAAGCACATATTTTCAAGCGTGCGCTATCCGGAATCGAATTCTTCAGAAAGATACATGGCTGAATTTTCGAAATTTTGTCGATTTTTCTGTCCGAATGATCATACTAGTTGGGTGAGATTTGTACCCCTTATTGAGGAGTGTCTAAATTCTACAGTGCAGGAGAGCACAGGAGAGGTGCCAATGAGACTTCATCTAGGAAGAAACCCAGAAAGGCCGTGGGACAATCTTTTCAACCACGTTCCTAGAGATCCCGACCTAGGAAGGCAGCAGAGAATTGACAGAGCGAAAGAACAACTCCAGAGAGCAGCACAAAAACGACTGAAAAGAGTAGCTGGAAAACGTTTTGGTACTCCCTTAGAAATTGGAAATCTGGTATTACTACGCAGACCTGTCAAGGCTGACGTGAGTAAGAAAATCTATCCCAAGTTTGGAATAGTATTTATGGGTCCGTTCAGAATTACGAATGCTTATGGAAACAACTGTTATGAACTCTATGATGATGAGAATGATGTCGTATATGGCAAGTTCAATGCTGGAAACTTGAAGAAATATTATCCAAGAGTAAGCCAATAATAATTCAATTTCGTGTTCAAGTGAATTCAGATATTTGTAATAGAGTTTAAAAACAATTTGCAACTGTTTTTAAAACGTGGTGAAGGGAGAATGCCCCCGTAAATTGAATTATACTGAGACCACGGTGGCTGTATTGGCATATGTGAATAAAGTTATGGCCGTCATAGTTGTGACGTGTATATTCATGACGTAGGCGTGGATGACGCAAAGCTCGAGCAAGTAGGCTGGCTGAGCTTAGATTCTTGCTGACGTCACGATTTTGTTCGAGAAGGATCTTAGATTTAAGACGCAGTCGCAGGGAAGCAAGTAAACGTGCTGAGGAAGAAGTTACGCTATTGGAGGAGAGGCTCGAACCAATGAATGATAGCTTGAAGGGAGACGGAGATTACTGAAACTACCATATTTTATAACTTTTGGCATGCAGAATTGTGGAAAACTATTTTCAGTTATGGCATTGATTTGGAATTTTGAAGAAATTTATTATATGTTTTTGAAATCTGAAAATCCGTCAAGAATAGCCAAAGTTGGAACTTCGAGTAATGATGGAAGAAGAAGCTATGGTAGGGATGGATACGCCCCTTCAAAGTTGATAAAAGGCCTTGCACAGCAGAGAGGAGCTTCTCACTTCGTGGTTTTATTCTGACTTCATAGTCTGACTTCGTGTTCTGATAGAACAAGCATATCGTCATAAGCAAGCGTGGCAGAGCCCACCGCATCGAACAGTATTGGGTATCCAGCAGTGCAATTTTACTGTTACTAAAACTAGGCGAAGTTGGAGCGCACACATAAACGATTCTACAGTTTATCTATCAAGAATTAGCTACTGAATTTATACTAATTCAATAGTGCATTACAATATTGAGGCGTGTGCGAAAGTTGAACTTTTTCATTATAATACTTCAGAAGATATTCGCATTTAAAGACTGCAGAGAAAAGTGTTTTTCTCGAATCCTGAGAAGCACTTTTACTACCACATTCTACGCTACGGCAGACACGTGTATTGCAACCGTGATACTGAAGATTACATTTGGTGATACAACGCTACATTCTACAATGGAACTATACAATCTGGCAGTACTTTCGACTAACATTATAATGGAAGTGGAGATGGAAGACTAAAACTTTAATGCAATTCGGACAAACATCAGTAGTGTGAAGTAGCAACATGGAGCTTCGATAATCGTCATTCTACAAAGACGAGCATGTAGTGAACATTCAGCTACACTCATGCATCGTAATCCATCGCTGAATTACATCAAATGGCAGTGGAAATAAATTCATACTCCACAATTATGAACATTTCTGCGGAAATATTTGCAATGAACTTCATGGCTGATTTCTACAAGAACTTCAGGGAACTTTCAAGAGTGGCAAGGGTTTTTCCCAGCACACAAAGAAGAGTTTTGCCAGAAGGATGTCTATCGTCTACACGGAGCAGTGCGATTTCCGGAGGAGGAAGCTGTTCTATTCTCCGAGGGCGCAGGTTCCAGGTTCGAGGTCGGTGCACATCTATCCTGTGGTGAAATGGAACCAGCAGCAGTCTTCTTTGAAATTTTCTTCTAGAACTTCAATCCAACAGATAAGGTAGCCGTGAACGTTTCTTGATTTGTTTGAGCCTTTTTAGTGAGATCTGAGCAACTATCTTTCCCATATTTTCTGTCATATAATTGATTGCCCCATATTCTTTTGCTAGATGTTTCTGTACTCTGTACACTTTGCAGCTTTATGCCATTTTCTTCGATTTATTGAGACATTATTATGTCATTTGCATATTTAAACATTTTGGATCAGTTTATACTGAAGTTAAATATTCTTTCGAGAATTTGATTTTTTCTTGTAGTCACGATTTGACTGTAAAGTTAACGATTTTCTATGGCAAGTTTGAATTCAGACAGCGTGTCGTTTTATTAAAGTAATTCTTTCCAGTAAATTACTTTGACCAATTTTCTGTCATCCTCAAGAAAGAAGAATGATTAAAAGATTTTAGAGCGTTAAAATCTACTACTTTATCGACGATCTTGGAAATACTAGCCGTTTTTATGAACATGATTGAAACACAGACATTTTTAGTCAATTCTGAAATACCATTGCATTATAGACAATTTTATGAAATATGAACTTTGAATACGATATATTCAGTACACTATAGTAATGAACATTTGATAGGAGATTTTCTCAATTCTAGATTGAAACAATAATGTTTGCATTTTCTAGTCTATTTGCATTCTATTCGACTATTTCTGCAGTTAAATGAATTTTGCTTGAATATAGTATTTTTATACTGCGATAATTATGATGAGATTAATTCATTTTGATAGACCAGGGAGGCGTGTCTAATCGTATTTGCTATTAAATTTATTTGTGACTGGCAAATTTTTACTTCATATCGCTTCATGAATGAAACCCACGAAGGTTAAATATCATAACAGTTTTCGATACAATTGATGAATATAAGAATTTTTAAAGAGGAACTATGGATGTATAATCGTTAGTTCAGTGGACGTGTAAAAGTCGCTGATGAATAATGCCCTTTAATACGTGAAGGAGGTTCCCACAGTAATATTGATGATGATGATGAATTTATAAGTGGAGGTTTTTTGTGTGTATTGTGGAAGATTTTGATGCCATATATATTGAGATATATGATGAATTATGGGCCAATTTTGTGCGTTTGTGCGAGGTATGTTTCCGCTGAGTTGTATTGTTCAGGTCCATTGAAAATTATTCATGTGAAGTTACTGTTAAAATTAACAAGAGTGATAAATTGATTGAATTATAGATTTTGAATGGAGGTTACCGTCACAAATAATAATTATTAAATCTTATTAAACCTGAATCTAAAATTTAAATATACTGTAAGTAACCTTCATCGGTCGATTATATTACCACGATTTAGGAAAATATCAACCGGATAAACGTGTGGTTAATGTATTTCAAATATAAATAAAATATAAATAATGTAAATAACTATGTAAATATCTATAATAATAATTTGAAACAAACGGGATTAATAGAGGCGTGTAAAAATTTTTCAATTGTCGTTTGACTAAGTTATGAACAATCTAAATGTTATAAATAATTATTGAATACTATGATATAACATTATGCGTTTTGCTATTAACATTTAAACAACGCTAGTTCGATAATTGGAATAAACATTTAAATAAGTTTTGAGATTAACAGAGTAATCCATTGCAATGTGAACGGAACTTGTATAAATTTTGCGTGATAATATTTGAGTTGAGATGTGAGCATTTAAATTGTTTTGAATGAGAGCTAGACTCTGCGTTGGCCAGCATATGGTGACACTGGTTAGGCAGCTGCGTCCATTTGACGAAGCAAGCATGCAACACTGCTTAGGGTGTATTGCAGGTGGCCAGATAACTGAATGGTGGAGGTCAAGGTCAACTACTTAGCGGCCTTGCGGTTATTAATAAATGTGTGTCAATGAACTAAATTATGAAGTTCATGAACAAGGAAACAAATGCTATATGTCTCGTCCCAGCTCCCTTATCCATTCCAATGTGCATTGTTGTTATTATTACGTTCTTTTGAGCTAGAGAAAGCTGAATTTTTGTATGTGAAGTCTACAGTCCTACAGGAGGACATGGTTGCATTGACAATGGCTTCAGACAGCCATAACTATTTTGATGTTAAATTTTGTTAAAATATTTTTTTTCTTTATGTGAAATAAATTATTGTGCAGTTTAAATTTTCTGGTCTCCGACTTGGTTCATTTTAAATATCGTGGTGGAGGTTATTGTGAAGGCATACTATTAAGTGATCCAGTTGAAAACCCAGACCCGAGATTAAATTGAATAGGTAAGTAAAAGGTAAGTATGAACCCCCGTATATTTTGGTGTGTTCCACAATAATTTCATGTTAACTACTGTGCTCTAATCTCGGTAGTATCTGTCAGTGCCATTTTCATTGATGTAGCTGTGCCGGTGCAATCGATTATTGGCAATCCGATTGAGGGGGCGGATTTCTGACAGCCTACTATCCGGATTATCGTGGACAGTACCTGCTGTAAGGCCACGGCCGCCTCCTTCCCTCTTCCTAGCCTCTCCATCCCAATCTTCCATCCCTTCCCATCCCTCATGAGGCCCCTGTTCGCTTGGCAGGTGAGGCCGCCTGGGCGAAGTGCTGATCACACCTCCCCAGTTGTATCCATCCCGACCAGATGTTCCAAGCTCCAGGACACTGCTCATAGAGGCGGTAGTGGTGAGTTCCCTCGCTGAGTCCGTAGGAACCATCAACCTAGAGGGTAAATTGACTAAATAAAAACAAATAAAAAAATAATAAAAAAATGGTTTTAGTTACAGTTTACATTTTATTTTCATCTTCACGATCACCCAAACCATTAGGGGCCGATAACCTAAATATTAGGCCCCTTATAGCAACAATTATCATCATCATCATCATCCTATTTATCCATGAGAAGTGCTGAAATAGCTAGGGATTCACCACTCACTAGGTATGCTGCAACTGCTCGCAGGACGCATGCAGGTAAGGAACATTCAGGTGTGGACAGTCGAGTGGATCAGCATCCTTCGCGTTTCATATAGAATAGCGATGAGCAATTATTTATATTTCATAAAAGGATAACATTTCTTTCCACCAAAACATGTAATGAAAACAAAAATTTTCTGTTTCTTGCAACAGAATTTGAATTAAAGAAAGGATGATGATGATGATGATAATTGTTGCTTTAAGAGGCCTAACTTCTAGGTTACCGGCCCGTCATGGTTAGGGTGTTAGTGAAAGATTAGATGAGAATGAAAACTATAACTGAAACTAACTACAAACTTACATACTAGAAGAAGAAATGGTAAAAAGCGACAGTCAGTCTGAAAGATTGGACTTTATATCATTTTAAATGCTACAAATACTGAAAAATGCTAGAAAGGCTGGAGGCTTCTCGCTTCGCTCGAAGCCAAAGACTCTTCACATGTTAGATGACCAAGAAACAATCAGAATGCTAGAAAGTTACAAGTCATGAGGGAGCTTGAGCGCGCGGTGAAAGGAGGGAGCTGGCTGGATGACGTCACGCTCGCCATGTCGTTGCCGTCTCGTAACTCCAGAGTTCACCACTGAACTCAGTACACATGCACCAAGCGGGTCTATGACGTCACACACCTCAGTGCATTCTTGGTACATGTCGTGACGTCGCCGTAACGCAACGACGAAGTCTACTAGGTCATTTAAAATGATAACAAATTAAGGACAAGAAGAAAATAAATGCCCTAAACCCTCGAAGAATGAGGATTGAGGGTCTTGGAAGGAAGGAGAGCCATGAAAGGCAGATAGGAAAGGGAAAGAGGAGATGGCCCGACCCAAGGTCAGAGGAAGAAGGGGACAAACCGGACCCAGCTCAGGAATCCCTCGGGGTCACCAACTCCCAAACTCACCAGCCGTGAGCCCTTGAGGGTGTAGCACTATCCAAGGTGCACAAGAAGTGTTGGGGCTACATACATCCTGCCTCCTTGAGGGTCTTGATCAGAAGGCAGGAGAAATGAAAAGAAAAAGAAGACTGACCCCTCGAAGAAGGAGGGTATCAGGAAAGATGAGACAAGAGCCAATTAACGGGAGAATGTGAAATACTCCCTAGGCCTCGGTTACCCTAATACCGTCGGGGTCGGAAGAGAACAAGAGTTGACCAAGAGAGGTCGATAGGAAAGAAGACGGAGATGAGCCCGGCAAAGTAAGTGGAAGCAATGCAAGACTCAGCTGGGATCCCGTGGTTGCCAACCCACGTCCCACTAGTAGTGAGCCCGGGGGGGAAATTGAAGAAATGTTCTCAGGGCATCTTGTGCTCGTGAGCAGTTTTTTTTCTCGTATGCCGAGAGCACCAAATGTTATTTAAAGAGCACTAGATTGAGAACACCTGCTCTAGTGTGTATAGTCTTGACTAGAGTTGGTAATAAGCGATGTTCGATTAATCGATTACCGTTTAATCGAATAATTAAAAAATAATCGATTAATCGATTAACGACTGACCGTTCATCCAATTAATTGATTAACTGGCTAACAGATAATCGGCTAACCGAAGAATCGATTAATTGGTTAGAAGACACGAGATAAGAACAGAAGTTGAGTTACGCTTACCTATTTTCGGAATGATGTAGGCTATAGAAATAAATAATACTAGATGAAACCCGTCAAAACATGACGGACAATGGAAAACAAATTTACTGAAGAAGCTTCTTATATAAGTTACATTCTTTGTACGATTACTTTTTAGCACTATTGCAACTTTAAGGGCGTCAAAAGATAGCACTCTCAGCATTGCAACATATTGCTGGTCATGACTGAAAACGTGATGAGGTCATCATCATCTTGCACAGTTTCCAGCCACTGGCCGGGTCTGTTTGGAACACAAGCCTTTCCAACGTCTTCTGTCTTCCCACCATCTCTCAGCCTCCACCCTTGTCCAGTCTTCTCCTCTCTTCTTCACGCTTTCTTCCATCCCCTTCAGCCACCTGTCTCTCGGTCTCCCTCTTGGTCTCTTTCCTTCCCACTTCGTCTCGTGTATCCTCCTGGGTATCCTCTTCTCCTCCATTCGTTTTACATGTCCATACCATCTAAGTCTAGATTTCTCTATACCATCCTGTAATGGTTGCTCCTTCATTAATTCTCTGGTCCTCTCATTTCTTATTCTGTCCCTCTTTGTAGCTCCAATACTGCTTCTCAAGAACCTCATCTCACTGGCCTGTATTTTGCTCTTCTCCCTTCCTTTCATAACCCAGGTCTCCGAGGCATACGTCAGGATAGGGACATAGTACGATATATGATCTACTTGCTGTTCTGAGGGACATCCCTGCTCCATAACATGCTTCTCACACTCCTCCGGAATGCTTCTGCCTGTCTCCCCCGCTCATTTATTTCTCTACCGTTTCTTCCATTCTCTTGTATCAGGCTTCCCAGATACTTGAAACTCTCCACTTTCTTCAGCTGTTCCCCACCAATTGTTATTCCCGTTGTGGTCCTTTCCTTCTTCCTTGTTGTGATCACCATCTCACTCTTATTTATGCTAAATTTTATCCCATATCCTTGTGTATTATTCCTTCCCACACGTCCAACTGTTCCTGTACCTCCTCCTCCTTGTTTCCCCAAATCATCAAATCATCTGCTAACACCATTGCTTTCAACTTTCCTTCCCCAATTACTTGTGCCACTCGGGTCATTATGTCATCCATCACCACAATGAAAAGTAACGGTGACAGTGCACTTCTTTGTTTCAGGCCGTTTCTCTGTTCCACCCAGTCCGATCTCTCTCCTTCCACTTTCACACAGCTCACGCTTCCCTTGTACATCTCTTTTATCCTCCTTATAGTCCATTTTTCTACTCCTCTATCCTCCAGGGACTTCCATACTTGTTTCTGCATACACTGTCATATGCTTTCTCAATGTCCAGGAAGGCCATCAGTAGATCTGTTCCATACTCATAGTGCTGTTCTTGTAACTGACTTACAGCAAAAATCAAATCCACTGTGGACCTTCCTGCTCTGAAGCCATGTTGTTCTTCCCTCATCCCTCCTTCTATCCTTGTCCAAATTCTCCTTTCTAAAACTTTCTCAAACATCTTTGCGCAATGACTCATCAGTGTTATTCCCCGATAGTTTCTGCATTCTGTTCTACTACCTTTCTAGAAGATCGGGACAATTATTCCCCTTTTCCAGTCCTCTAGGGTCTTCATTTCCTTCCATGCTGCCTTCATCACTCGGTACAACCATTGTATCCCCACCTCTCCTGCTGCTCTCACCATCTCCACACTCAACTCATCCACACCCGGTGCCTTCCCTCCTTACATCTTCCTCACTGCATCTTCCACTTCTTTCCATGTTAAGTCCTTTTCTGTTTGCAGTTCATCTACTGTACCTCTTCCCCGATTTCTTCTTCCTCGCCGTGGTTTCCATTTGGGTTCAGGAGTTCTTCAAAATATTCTTTCCACATTTTCTTCAGTTCTTCCCTATTTTCTATCCCTTGTCCCCTTTTGTTCACCATTCTGACATAATCCGTAGGATCCTTCCGCCTCTTATTCTTTACCATCCCATACAGGACCTTTTTGTACCTTCACTATCCTGCTGGTCATGACTTTAAACGTGATGAGGTAAATAGCCCAATACGTTCAAGAGTTTCTCCTTGAGCTTGATTGATTGTGATAAAGTAGGCCGAGCGAATAGGACATTGTTGCCTATTAAAAGAAAATGTACTGTACCTGCAAGTGTTTTATCGGAAGGTGTTAAATCAAGTCGTAGGATTTGAGCTCTCTGCCTAATATTACTGCACCTATTATATCCGAATCCAAGCAATTTCTTACATATTTCTTACAATTAATATATTACCATATATGAGTCCTTGGGAAACGTTCAGATTTCTAAGGAGCATAACTATGGCTCAAACGTTCGGAGTATGTGGAGGCGAATCACTTAATTCCAAGGAATTGAAAAATTCAATAATAGGGAAATGAAGTAGCTGGCTTTCATCTTCAGTATCCAATCTGTTAACGCTGATGTATGTGTTTGAACTACTGGATATAAGTTCAATGACTTTTAAATTAATATCATTACATTGTTGCAGCTTGGCAAATATTTTATATTCCAGCAGATCAATTTTACCCTCACAACAGTAAAGACCAAAGTAACCACGCATAGATTTTACGCAAGAGAAGTACAATGTAGAACAATGTTTACATTTGATCGTCAAAGACCTTACAGTACACTGTACTGCATAATATCTGGAATTGTTTCTGAAATGGCCTATTTATATTGGATTTTAAATGTGGCTTCGTATTATTCGATAACACTATAGTGTCCTGCAATAACGGAGCCGCTAAATATTACATGGCAAATAATACTTCCATTGCCGAAATCAACTGCGTAGTTAGACTCAGTACTCTAAACAAATAATCATTAAACAATTGTCTTATACAATGAAGTTCAACATGACCGTCCAGAGACTTTCATACTCAAGTTGGTTGGTGAGGAGAATGCGATGAGACTGATCGCTTAAAATAAATTCCTTATAATTGTTCCTGCCAGCGAAATTTTTTGCGATAGCTTGAAAACGCAGCTCAGAATGACGTTCTTCATTTTGTCATAAACAGTACGAAACTGCTCTAAATAAGCAATTTCCATCACCTGTTATAGGTTATGACAGTACATTTTGCAGGGGAACATAGAATCACTTCGCCAACTACTGGAACGACCATAGGCCTATACTCAATACTCACTTCGGCAGTCACCCTAATGGAGGCTGTTTTTGAATTATATGTCCCGTGCAAGTCAAAAATCGTATTAACACATGGAGGCCCACCTATTCTTGTCTATCGCCCCGGAGACCCGGGTTAAATTTCCTGCTCTGCCAAGAAATTGAATTCTGGTCTGAGGGCAAAAATGGGGCACATTCAGTCTCTTGAGGTATAACTAAGAAGAGGAAGGTTTAATTCCCACCTCGACAATCTTGGATGTGGTTTTCCGTGGTTCCCCACTTCCACTTAAGGCAAATACCGGATGGTTCCTAACTTAAGGCCTTGGCCGTCTCCTTGCCATTTACCACCTTAATTACAAATACACACAGTAATGCAGCCATCACAATAACACAGGTTATGATAGAAAATTTCACACATACACACCCAAGTACACGGGGCTGAGTGACCACAATGTCGGAGCCCTTCAAACGAATTATGTTTGCCAAGTGTCTCTTATGGCGAAAGCAATTGTGGACACGCGCGAGTGCCTGGAAAACTACTTTTTTCTTTAATAATTTAAGAGTATATTGACGATGCATAATTATAACTTTTAGTCTAGGACGCTAATAACTTGACCACCGAAGCATTGGGAAGAAATTGCAATATTAAGGTACATAAACAACATAGCCTACACATTCAACTGTCGGTTAATGTTCCTCAAAATTTCCCTTCTTAAATATTCCCCTCCTTTATAATTCTCCATCACGTGAAAACGTGCCATGTCTTGTGTTTTAAATATATCGATGGAATGGTGCTGCCATCTGCTGTCAGTTACTGGAACTATATGGGCGATGTACTGCCATCTGTTGTCAGTTATAGGAACTGATTGCAGATATTTAAACGGCGTACTGAGGACAAAAGTTTGCTCTTTTGATCATATGCTGTAATGCAATGGTAAAACGGAAATAAAACGTATTGAGAGGGAATGTAGAAATATGTATCTTTTACAGACATAAAACCTTACTAATACTCCTTGATTAAACAATATTTCAATGGTAAAAAAAAAAAAAAAAATACGGCGAGGGCTGGGATCGAACCGGTGAACCTTGGAACCACAGTCTGTCGCCTTAACCACATAGCCACTCGCGCACTCTTAGTTAGCAGCAGACGCAGCCGTTCTTTATCATTAAAAGCCGCTGTCTGAAGGAACTAATCCATTTCATTATCCAAATAAATCAATGTTGCACATTCGTATACGTTCATACTGTTATTATATTTTATTGTCAGAACTTGGTTAATGTATGTTTTCAATTACATGCAAGCTTATTAAATAACTTACATTTTAATGGAATTCTCACCGCCATTTTGTCATGACCTCAGGCGGATTGTGCGCATGCGTGAGGGGAGAGAATTCTGCTATTTTCTATATTAATTCAAAAATATACCGAGAGGGAATGTAGAAATATGTATCTTTAACAGACATAAAACCTTACTAATACTCCTTGATTAAACAATATTTCAGTGGTAAAAAAAAAAAAAAATTACAGCGAGGGCTGGGAACGAACCGGTGAACCTTGGAACCACAGTCTGTCGCCTTAACCACATAGCCACTCGCGCACTCTTAGTCAGCAGCAGACGCAGCCGTTCTTTATCATTAAAAGCCGCTGTCTGAAGGAACTAATCCATTTCATTATCCAAATAAATCAATGTTGCACATTCGTATACGTTCATACTGTTATTATATTTTATTGTCAGAACTTGGTTAATGTATGTTTTCAATTACATGCAAGCTTATTAAATAACTTACATTTTAATGGACTTCTCACCGCCATTTTGTCATGACCCCAGGCTGATTGTGCGCATGCGTGAGGGCAAAGAATTCTGCTATTTTCTATATTAATTCAAAAATATACCGTAATATATTTGTTTATTTTATAGACACTCTGCAAATCTAGAGGCCAAGAGCTTTCGTTAGAGTGCTCTACGAAGTAAATCGGTTCTGTCGTTCTCTCAATCTCGTGGTAACAAAAATCACCTTACTGTTTTAAATATATAGATTTTTCACATAAAAATACAAAAGTTCCTTGATTATTTATGTTAACAATAACCAAATAAGAGTCAGTGACAGTGCAAGGACAAACATCAAAATTGGGAAGGGTTTTGAAAATGGAAAACGAAAGGTTTTCAGCAAAGATTTTGAATTCCTTTTTTAGGATGGGAACATTTTTGTTTTAGCCTAGTTTTCACAAAGAAAGTATATTGTTTAAAATTATATGATACAATATATTTTGATTAATCAAATGTCTGTTTTGCTTCTGTGAGAGCTTAGTCATTAATGGACAGAACAATATTAATATGTTATTCGACCAGTCGATTTAATAGTTTTTTCTACCAATTGTTCGATTTATCTGCTTCGTTATGGTGTGACGAAGTCAACTGCTTGCATCCGGATCGCACACAACTCAAGCAGCTAAGTATACAATGCACTCTACCCTGACCATTTAACAACAATCACATAATTACACAAAGCAAGCACATTTGAAGGCCCATCACCACGTTCTGTATCTTAATAAAATATCAGATAGGCTATAACTAACAAATATTGAATAGTTGTGTTAGTTTTATTGATACTAAATAAGTGTACATATTGTAAATACTGTTAAGCCTCCGTGGCTTAGGCGGCAGCACGCCGGCCTCTCACCGCTGGTTCAAATCCCGGTCACTCCATGTGAGACCTGTTCTGGACAAAGCGGAGGCAGACAGGTTTTTCTCCGGGTACTCCAGTTTTCCCGGTCAACAATTTCATTCCAGCAACACTCTCCACTATCATTTCATTTCATTTGTCATTCATTTAATCATTCCCCCAGAGGAGTGCGACAGGCTTCGGCATCCGGCACAGTTCATATCCTCGACGCTAGATAGGGGCTTCATTCATTCCATCCTTGACCCGATCGGTCGACTGGAAGCAGGCTGTGGATTTTCATTTTAAATACTAACACCCATACGTGTAGATATTGATTCCATAACCTAAGTGTAATGGATCGGATGATGATCGCTTGACGAACGAACCTGGTCATACAAGTGCATTTATTAATCTCATGTATTCTTTTTTAACTTTTTTTTTTAGAATTAGGGAACCACCCATTGCAATAATGGGTACAGTCGTGTTGACTGACTAAATAACATCAACTTTTATCTGCTTCGTTTAATCGATTTTCCGAGAACCAACTCAACTTAATCGATTAAATGTATCAGCCCTAGTCCTCGCTAGTTTGTGTTTCACTTGCAACAATCGGGGTTTCCCCTCAGATGTTGAGCGATTCACTTGAAGGAAGTGCTTAGTTAAAATGAGTGAGTAGGTCGGGAGGGGGACAGCGCTTGAGAAGGCCAGTTCTCGGAGCAGGCAGTCAGTACTCAGCAGGCGACAGCGAGAGGAACTGGAGAAACCGTGCGCGCCCCAGGTTAGTGGGATATAACAGTAGCCAGGTGTTCTCTATGATATAACCAGCTAGAAAGTTTCCTTGGTAGGCCCGACGAGAAGGATGGGGAAGCGGGGCTGTAGCCCCAGGACATGGACTTGCTAGAGGGGCCCGTAATGCCTTACAGTTGACAATTTCACTGAAATTAATGTCTACACTATTTTGATATAAAACGACATGTTTGCATATTCATTTCGAGCAACCCATTAGTGACAGAGTTGCCAACTTAATTCTACCCGTTCTGATAAGTTCAATGTTCAACTACAGATAACTTCCATAACATTAATGGTTATGTAACAAATTTTATATATTGTGTATGCCGAACACATTGTGCGCATTTTCAGAGACTTGCCGACTAACTCACACTGTCTAAGCATTTGAGCCGTAGACTCTCAGAATCCATGGAAATAAACTATTTCAAGTAAACTGTAATGCTCTATTAGGCTACAATATTTCAGGTATATTTTTAAAATATCATCAATGCCACTATTGCCAAGTTAATTTCGTCATTATTCTAAGATAGATATATAAAAGCCAATCAAGGCTACGAATCTTACAATTTAACAAAAGTAGGCTCTTTAGTTCGTCACGGAACTAGGCCAATTTTTTTCATAAGACTATGTTCAATGAATAGTATCCTAAACATGAAACGAAGAACTATAATCTCTACTTAGTATAAAACAAAGTCTCCAATTATTGGATGTCACGGGTAATCTTGAGAACCACTGGATGGATTTTGATGCGGTTTTCACTATTCTGTAAAGGATGCCTCTAGGAAGGATTCTATAATTTATTTATGATCAAAGGAAGCCAAGCAGTAACAATTTTAGTGAAAAAGTCGAAAAAACCTGGCGTCCGTGCGATTTTTAAGCTTACGCTGGGCTAACCGTTAAAAATATCTGTATACTATGAGTGTAAGAATTGTTCAGCATGAAACGTTCTACAAAAGAGTCCGGGAGAGCATATCTCTATCTTCAATACATCGCCCACTATACGTGTGTTTACGTTTTTTCACGTAATGCATTCATAACTGTACCCCGGCGAACCCGGGGCGGGTTGCTAGTTTCGATATTAAACGATATGTTTGAAGATTCATTTCGAGCAACCCATACGTGACAGTGTTCCCAACATAGTTCTACCCATGCTGATAGGTTCAATGCTCAACTGCTGATAACTTCCATAACATTAATGGATAACTAACTATTACATTTTATATATTGTGTTTATGCTGTATGGATATAATCGTGCGCATTTTCAGAGGCAGCATATCTACCAACTGCCTAATAACTCTCCCTGAGCATTTGAGCCGTAGACTCTCTGAATCCATGGAAATTAACTATTTCAAGTAAACTGTAGTGCTCTATTAGGCTACAATATTTCAGGCATATTTCTAAAATATCATCAATGCCAGTATTGCCAAATTAATGTCGTCATTGTTCTAAGATATATTATGTATAAGCCAATCATGGCTAGGAATCTTACAATTTAAGAAAAGTAGGCTCTTTAGTTCACCACGGAACTAGGTCTACTTGTTTTTTGGTATTTTTTCAAAAGACTATGTTCAGTGAATAGTATCCTAAACATTCAAAGATGAACTATAATCTCTACTTAGTATAAAACAAAGTCTCCGATTCTTGGATATCACGGGTAATCTTGAAAACCACTGGATGGATTTTGATGCGGTTTTAACTATTCTGTAAAGGATATCACGAGGAAGGTTTCTGTAGAAAATAATTTATTTATGATCAAAGGATGACAAGCAGTAACGATTTTAGTGAAAAAGTCGATAAAAACCTGGCGTCCGTGCGTTTTTTTAAGCGGACGCTGGGCTAACGGTTAAAATATCTGTATACTATGAGTATAAGAATTGTTCAGCATACAAAGTTCTACAAAAAAGGTCCGGGAGAGCACATCTCTTTCTTCAATACATCGCCCACTATACGTGTTTTTACGTTTTCATTTCTTCCAACAATCTCCATTCAATTGCTGAGGCGACAGTTAACGATCTAGCTATGGGTGAGCCTATGCACCCAGTTACAGCCTGGCTAGCGGGCGAGCCTAATACCCCCAGATACAGCCAGCAGCAAACTGTCGAGTCGTGTTGAGTTAAGACTTCAGAGAAGAGTGGTTGTGTTTGGAGTTTCCCTGGAAGTGCAACTCGACTTTTCTTCATTTCGCCTGTTAACTTTTGGTTCCGCAAAATACACAGCCAAGTTAAGATTGGATGGAAGGGGGATGTGTGTTTCATGCACCTCGCCATTCTTACATTACGTCTGACAAGAATTCGTTGCAAATGCATCTCCATGCTAATATAATTAATAGACCAATCAGTGATTTTAACCCATCATGCCGAGACGTAAAACGGATCTAGGTCGTAGTTCATGAAATCGAAAAAAAGGTCTTCTGACGTAATGCATTCATAACTGTTCCCGGGCGAAGCCGGAGTGGGTAGCTAGTGAATTTTATAAATATCCATTGTGCATTTCGCTTCTCAGCCGGTGAAATAGCTAAGTTGAACATACCTTTATAAGGCAGTGGGTATCCAAATCAAACTCTGGAAAATTCCACCATTTACTTAGGCTAATATATCTCTGGTGTACCGTTCTTTTTTGTGGAGGCTCAACACTGTCAGATACAAGGAAAATGAAATTCTTAAATGCGCAGTGATCAAATTTGAACACGCAATGAGGGACAAATAAAAGCAAACAGAGTGGCTGAAGAACTGAAAACCAATTAAACTGGTATACAATATGGGCATGCTAAACCCCATGGATCTATTTATGGGTTAAACAAACTCAAGCCTAATACTAAATAATGTAACAGGTTGAAAAATGGAGAAGTCCTCGACCTAGGGCCCGTGATCACTCTCTCTACTGTCCTGGTCATTGATAGAGTGTCAAAGACACGAGTTCCATATCCGGCCCGGGAAGTCTGATTTTTTAATGGCGTCGAAAATGCACAGTATTCCGATTCGAACAATGTCGGTTCCTAAAAGATCTCTCGTATAACATTTGTTGATTATGTTGATTAAGGCTTTCACGGCCCGGATTACTATTAAAATGATTCATGTTTTTTTTTGGCTATTACTGTGTGAAAATAAAATTAAATACCACATGTTTCGAAGGAACCTTGCCTCCTATTTCAATGGAATTAAAACAATGTGGCCAAAGAACGTGTATCAAAGAGATTAGAAAAAACTAGAGAAATTCCTCTGTTCGTCACCAGAGAGCAGATGTCAGAAAGAATTGTATGGACCATTTCTGGCGGCTGATCTCTGGTGACGAACAGAGGAATTTCTCTAGTTTTCTGTAATCTCATTGATACACTTTCTTTGGCCATATTGTTTTAATTTTTTAATTTTTTTATTTTTTTTAGTCGTTTACCCTCCAGGTTGGTGGAACCCACGGACTCAGCGAGGGAACTCACCACTACCGCCTCTACGGGCAGTGTACTAGAGCTGGGAACATCGAATCGGAAGGGATACAACTGGTGAGGTGGGATTGGCACCTCGTCCAGGCGGCCTCACCTGCAAAGCGAACAGGGGCCTCATGAGGGAAGGTAAGGGATGGTGAGGATGGATAGGCAAGGAAGAGGGAAGGAGGCGGCCGTGGCCTTGAAGAAGGTACTGTACCCGAAATACCTACCATCAGCATGTTGGAATCCCACGAAGACACCTGGATCGTAGAGCCTGGAAACCCCGGCTAGAAAATTTGCCAGATTCTACCCAACATGAGACGAGGAAATGGGGTACAGGAATTCCTAACTGAGACTACGTTAAGAAAAACCATGGTGAACGACATAAGAAAGCTCAAAAGCACAAGAATGACGATGAACGCAATCTCTGGTGTGTGGGAAAACCACTGAAATACCCACCGCTGGCCTTCTTAATGTGTTCTCTTATCGTTTCTATAAAGTGCCACACTTCGAAGATTTTAAATTGATCAAAAAGATTTATTCAGGAAAGGAAAATATAGTGTAAGTCACTATATTATAATTTAAGGCAGAGTGCCCAACTTCCATCCGAAGTTTCATGAACATGGGATAAAAATGCCAGCCCCCACATTTATCAATGTTGTTGACTGCATTTTACCCAAATATGAGAGAACACAAATCAGTTACATGGTTCAACAGAGATGTTGACAGCAATTGGAACATTTAAATATAAACCATGGAAATTTTCATATTTACAAGACATACATCAATTTATACCCTAAAAAAAAATATTTAAAGCTATAATACAAATGTACAGTCATTTTGTAACACCTTCTTAGTGTTTTTTGTTGTTGTAGGATTCAGAAGTGACACCTTCCATGTGTCTTATTATAGTTGTGTTTGCTGTGTTTTTCTAATTTTATTTATCTCTTCTGACCGAGCGATAAAGCTAAGTCAAAAATTAACTTCTATAATTTAATTTTTACATCCCTTTAAATGAACTGTCCTCACCAGACCGGAATTAGTGATTGTTATAACGCCTGTTAAACATTGCATTGACACAAATATTCGAAAATTTTACCAGGTAGGTTTAATTCAACATGCCTAAAATGCATGATTTCCACAACAGATTATTTTCTTGAACCGATACTGAAATAAAGTGCCCTAATTTAACAATCTATCTGAGTGGATTACTTTTCATACTACAACTTGGAATATTCCATTGAATACCCTTTTAATAATCAAGCACATTAGCCTTTACATGGCTTTGCCATTAAATATCATGCTACACTAAGCATTCATATCGTTTATATTATCAGGCACTACTACTATACTTTTAGCGCTTCAATTGATCATCTTTATTGGTGAACAAAGAATTCGGCTTATTTAACAGATCACATTCACAATGAAATATTGTTGCTAAAATTATACAAGTTTCTTTACAGTTCAATTAATCACTGTTAAATTATTATTTCATTTGCTCTTATGTTATTATTATTCACGATCAATATGCATGACTTTCAATAAGTGTTAAATAACAATTGCAGCTTTGGCGATATATCTGCTTCCACATAAATCTAGTCTGGGGTTCGCGTTAATAACATAGGGTGAATGTATACAAATGTCTTCGAACTGTGTTTAAAACATCTGTCTAGTCCATCAACAATGGATCTTGATCGAATCTATCAAAGCAAACGTAATGCAGAATCTCAAAAAAAAAAAAAAAAACGTTAGAAAATACCTGGATCAAGTCAAAATTCGGAATAAATTCCTAGCAAATCAAAACAAATCCGCTTTCTTCACTGAACCTGCTTCATAAAGCTTACTGCAGTATTCGAAAATCAACCTGAATACTGAAATTTCACTTTCGAGTGTATAACAGTCTTCTAAGTAGACTCACTGAAGTAGAAACTCCAAATTGGGTCTACCCAAACTCGAGTAATGTCATATGAAGGCATATAACTAGTGTTCATTTACAATATAAATCAAACACGAAAAATGATGAATCTTGAGTGGCCTAAAGTTCCTCTTCTCTACATTAAATAAATTCCCCATAAAATGAACTTGAATTTACAGTAATCAAAAGAAAATTAAACTATAATTCATTTAATTACAATGGGTGCATCCTTTTAGTAGAATCAAAACCCTGTCCAGAATAGAATCAGTCTTGACACTAGGATCAAACCTAAACTCCATTCTTAGATATTCTACGAAAAATCCTATATTAAAAAATGTGGCAGGGTGACAACGTTAGAATAAACATGCTTAGCTACGATTGAAGGAGATTAATTCTGTACCTTAGATGATTCTTGTAGATCCCGAAAGAACACAGTCATGTCCTTTATGACTGTTCCCTCCATGTAAGCAATAGAGGTCTTCACTGTCCAGGAAAGCGAGAAACGAACCCTGGATCTCCAGACATCTCCCATCCTGACTGAATGTTCCACTCTAATACCAACGACAGTTCCTTTCATCTTCGGATAACGTCCTACCAACCGCAGCACGCAGTTATGTCTATATCGGCTCGAACAACAAAGTTCACTGGCCTCGCGCAACCGGGTCATTTCTAAACACACTGTATTGCAATACAACAGCTGTGTTCACACTCACCAGCACGGGCCGCAAGGCCTATAGCATCAAAATGAACTTGTCTTCGCTCGTACAGTAACACTCATGTCTGTATCGCCTAACCGCTCATGGTTAAGTCACTGAAGCACATATCAGCCTTTCCTCTCGACATGAAATTGCTCAACATAATTGTAAGGTCACAGACATATGAGTTAGGCCCTGTATATAATGAAGTATATTCAATATCTAAGCACTCGTATTGAGAGATGCTTCTCAAATGGAGGTGCTAATTGTTCTAACAACACACACGAGATGAGTGTATCGATACGGCCAGTTCCAATGTGAAGAATGTCAACTGAATGAACATTATGTCTATATGCTTGTAAAAGCAATTATCCACCTTTCACGAACACTATACGGCTGGCCTATAATGAACAGTTATCTAGCACGACAAGCTGCATTTTCATTTCGTTCGCAATGGCCTAATCGGTACTGAAACTGGAGTCCTTTTCGACACTAAGGAAACTCCCTGCTGTACAATAGCAGTACACTACTCAAAACGAACTTTCACTCACGGTTCACCTGATATTGCCCGCCGGTCACAGGTGTAACTCGATACATGTGTATTCGTGCGTGGTATAATTCAATCTACCCTCTCCGTTGTTCAAGCCACTTCGCGACTGCGATGTCACCTACCGTCGTGCCACAAGTGCTCAAAACTCGAACTAATAGATGCAAATATCTTATTTCCGTGTTCCTAAGATTTCAATTATTTGAAAGTAGTTAATAATCCAACACCTGCTATAATTGCAGACATGTTAAAATACGCCAGAACGTATAAAAAACTTGTATTCCCATTCAATGGGCATAATTTATCTCTTGTTGCTAGTCGATAAAATAATCAATACCCCTAACCAATCAGCTGTGACATCAGTACTTGCAACGCATGCGCCCCGCTTCTCTCGGTGTGACCGCTAACCAAAGTCAACTTGTGGGTCGCGAAACATATGAAGCTGAATCGCCCTTCATGTTCACAAGTAATTACATATTACCTTCCCATAAAGGCATTCCAGTCATGAGAATGAGGGTACAGTTCCATCCCGGCATTTGCCCGAAGACGAAGTGGGAAACCACGGAAAACCACTTTGAGGATGGCTGAGGGGGAATCGAACCCCTTCTACTCATTTGGGCCACCCGAGGCTGAGTAGACCCCGTTCCAGTCCTCGTACCACTTTTCAAATTGAGCCGGGAATCGAACCCAGGACCTCCAGGGCGGCAGCTAACCATGCTGACCGCTACGCTACGGAGGCGACATTGTTTTAATTCCATTGAAAAATGAGGCAAGATTCCTTCGAAACGTATGGTATTTAATTTTATGTTCACACGGCAGCATCATCATCATCTTCTTCGTAGCGTTTGTCCCGCTTTGGAGCAGAGTCCGCTACTTTACATGCCATGTCGGTCAAGGGCATCATGCAGACACAGATTGACTTGTCGCATGTCTTCTGTAAGGCGATGAAGCCACCTCTTAGGTCGCCCACGAGGTCGTTTACCATCCGGGTTGAGGCACAAGGCAGTTTTAGCCACTGATTTTTCGTGACAACGTATGACGTGGCCGTACCAGCGTAGACGAGCCTCCCGCATTTTATCCTGTATGGGCGCAACTCCCATCCTCCCTCGGACATCGCAATTCATGATATTGTCAAGTCGCGTCAGACCAAGCACCGAACGAAGCATGCGCATCTCCATAACATGCAGGGCTTGCTCGTGTTTAACAGAGGCCGGCCAGCATTCAGAACTGTAGAGGGCGACTGGGCGCACGTCGGTCTTGTAAATCTTGGTCTTAAGATATGTGGGTATCCTGCGGTCAAAGAGGACTCTAGTTACCTCCCTCCATTTGTACCAACTGGCACTCACACGAGCTCGGACATCAGGGAGGGTGTCACCATCTGAATGAGTCAAGGAGCCAAGATACCTGAATTGGTCGACTATTTGAAGATCTTGATTACCTACAAGGATGGTGCCAGTCGTCGGTGACCCACACTCACATGGTTTTCTGGACACTAAGCTTCAGTCCATTCTCAGCCAGACTCGCATTCCACTCCTGCAGTTTCTCTTCAAGAACGTTGCGTTCTTCTCCAGACAATAAGACATCATCAGCATACAGAAGCGTCCATGGATGTTGCGATTGGATATCTGATGTTATTGTATCCATGCATAGAATAAACAGAAGTGTTGACTGGGCTGATCCTTGATGGACACCGACTTGAATGGGGAAAGGAGATGTGATTCCCGCGGGACATCGCACAACACTACTCCACTTACGATACAGAAGTTGTGTCCAGCGGACGTATTCTTCAGGAACACAATGTGAACGGAGTGCATACCAAATCAGTTCATGTGGAACCCGATCAAATGCCTTCTCGAGATCTAAAAAGACGATATGAATAGATCTGTTCTTCTCACGGTATCTCTCAGTGAGGAGCCGTGCTGCGTGAATAGCATCCGTTGTTCCACATCCTTCCACGAAGCCACACTGGTTGCTAGTGATCTGGACAATGTCAAGCAGTCGACTGTCAAGGATTCTCTCAAAGATCTTCATCGTGTGGCAGAGGAGGCGAATAGGTCTATAGGTGCCACATTCACTGACATCGTCCTTGCCTTTCAAAATAGGCACCGTGGTACTCGTGGTCCAAATTTGAGGCACTACACCTTATTCCAAAATCTGGTTGAACAGAGATGTCAGTAGTCCAATACCATGCTGACCAAGTAATTTCCACAGTACGGCTGGAATGTCATCAAGACCTGTAGCCTTCCCGTTCTTCATCTTTCTGACTGCCTGTGCAACCTCTGCCATAGTTATTAGCGGCATTGGTCAAGGGCATTTACCGCACTGTGGATAGGTGGATGAGGGAACTCTTCGTTACTTATTACTGAGAAGTGTCTTTCCCAACGACCCAGAATAGCAGATGGGTCTCTGCGAATTTGGTGGTCTTCATCTTTGATGTGCAAAACGTGACCAATGTCTTGCGAGGACTGATGACATGCGTTTGCAAGCCGGAATATCTTGTTGGCTCCTTCAGTTGAGCACAGATGGTTATACACATCTGCATAATGTTGGGCCTTAGCTGCTGCAACAGCTCACTTTGCTGCAGACTTGAGGGTCTTATATTCCCGATGATCGCTGGTAAGACGCGAGGTCTGCCAAGTCTTGAATGCAAGCCGTTTCTTTTTGATCACAGTCTGCACATCCACATTCCACCACCATACTTGGTTATCAAGGAAACGCCTCCCAGGTTTCGATTTTCCCAACGTTTCTGCTGCAACCGAGTGAAGGCAGTCGACTATCCTAGTCCAGTTGATCTTTATTGGTTGGCTTGGGTCGAACGTGAGTGATACAAGGGTATTCACCAATTCGTGCCTATGGTCTGGTAACTTCCACCATTTAATGCGTTCAGGTCCCGTTGTTCGATATCTTTTCGTAGATACGGTGTCAAACTTGAGATCTAGCACAGTCGGTGTTGGGGAGCGATGTCATCTGACGGGATGACTTTGACATTTGTTACCAACTTGAAATTATTCCGCCTGAGAAACCAGTAGTCGATTTGAGATGTTCGACCACCGCTGTAATAGGTGATCAGGTGAGTTGGCTGTTTCTTAAAATAGGTGTTAACCACAAAAAGATCGTGTGCTTCTGCGCATTCAAGGACACGCCATCCCTCTTCATTCCTGATGCCGAAACATCGCCCACCATGGCAATGAAGATAGCCATCTCTTTCTGACCCAACATGACCATTGAGGTCTCCACCAATGAACACATATTCATCCTCTGAGAATGAACGAAGATGAGTATCAACACTCCCCCAAAATTCATCTTTCTCATCCCCTGAGCAACCCACTTGATGGGCGTAGCATGAGACGACACGAATTGTTGAGTTGTTGTAGTCAAGCTTCACATAAAGCAGTCTGTCGGGTGATGCGGCTAACCTCTACTACACTGCCCTGAAGCCTCTCGCAGACGACCACTGAGACACCGTTCTGTGTATATTTCCTGCCATAGTAGAACAACTTGTACCCCTTACCGATATCCTTGGCCTTGGCTCATGTCCCTTTCGTCTCCTGTACATATGCTATGTCTATCGATAGATTCTTCAAGACAGCTGCTAGTTCACGGCTTCGACTCGTACTGGTATGTTCATTTGATGCGACGAAAAAATATGATCCAACCGATGTGTCGCTCCACCTGTCGTTGGTAATTGAAGGCCGCTCCTGACATGGAGAACAGACGCTGCCTGATGGATTTTAGTGGCATTTCCTCCACTAAGGGACCATCACCCCACCTAAATATGCTCCTCCGCCCGAAGCCGTTGGCCACTTTAGGTAGTCAGGCTACTTACCGCCGCCCAACACTGGCTTTAGCGATATTCCAGCTGGGTACCAAGTTAGCCAACCGTCCTCCTTTCTCATTCCGGACTTGGGGCCGTACAATGGCGTATAATAAAGGATATCTATTAAAAAACTTCATATAACATTTGCTATCAATATAAATGATAATACAAAAGGTTGGAATCACCAGCCTCTTCAAGGAAGAATGGTGTGTACATAACCTAAAATGGTAATTGACTGCCAAGTGCAAAGTTCAGGCACCACACATTACTTAAACGTGCATAGAAAGCGGTGTAGGCATGAGTGCTGTTCATCAAGGACGTTACATATGCGGCTTTGGAATTTCAAGGCATGACCCTGTTGAAGAAAAGAACTATGAAAGAAAATATCTAATCAACGCCCCATAAACAACATGCAAGCTATCCAAGACATCGCAGAATATTCCACAAATTAATTAAAACAATCTAAAAAGACATCACCAATACTGAAGACAATATGCACACACGGTAGAAAATCATTAATCATCATTGAATACACTTGATGATTCTTATAAAACAGCATAACAACAATAAAAACACGGCAATAGCCCAAAAACATGAATCATTTTAATTTGTTTATTATTTAATTATTTTTTTCGTTATCGTTTTACCCTCCAGGGTTGGCTTTTCCCACGGACTAAGCGAGGGATCCCACCTGTACCGCCCCTGAGGGCAGTGTCCTGGAGCTTGAGACTCTGTGAAGGGGATACAACTGGGGTGTGTGACCAGCACTACGCCCAGACGGCCTCACCTGCAAAGCAAATAGGAGACTGATGAAGGGATGGAAAGAGTGGGAGGGTTAGGCAAGGAAGTGGGAAGGAGGCAGCCGTGGCCTTATGGTAGGTACCATCCCAGCATTTTCCCGAAGACGAAGTGGGAAAGGACGGGAAACCACTTCGAGGAAGGTTGAGGTGGGAGTATAGGTTAACCCCTCTACTCATTTGAACCACCCGAGGCTGAGTAGGTCGAACATCAATTCCCCTCGATTTTCCTTAATTCCACTCGGTCCTCCAAGGGACCCAAAAATGAGTTCCTCAACTCCGCTCAGGCTTTGGCAAGGGGTCGGCAAGAGGGTTATCCCCAATGACGTAAACAAATGTCATAACCCTCCTGCTCGCATACCAAGGGCCGGGTCAACACCTTCTGCAGCCCAAGACATTGTTGTGCCATTGGTCAACCGCTCTGATGTCAAGTCCGCTCATTCGTTAAATCAGGTATAAAGTGTTTGGCACATTATAACTTCAAGTGATTTAAAATTAATCATACTATTCTTTTAAATAAGTCTGCCAAGTTTTCTATTTTTTTTTCTACAAATTTTATGCATTGTTTTTAACATGTGCATAATTAAACGTTTGTATGTTTTTTAATCAAGTCAGACATTATAAAATTAAATTTAGATAATAGGTGTGTAATTTGTACCGAAAAATATACATTCGATATCAGCTGCGGATGCTGAAAATACTGTTTTCCAGCCTAGAACGGAAAAATCAGCTGCATTCCAACACAACAAATTTGTTATGAATTCTAACCCTTATAGAGCTAGGCTTGTTTACCGTAACAACTATTCGGATTTATGATATCGTCTGCACACCACTTTTTCTATGCAATCATCTCGTCTGTTCATATCAGTTTACAAGTGATAAGAAATTGTTAAATGAGGAGTAGACTAAGTAACAACAAAAAGTTAAACAATTCAACTGTATGTTTTGAAATTAGCTGTTCCACTTATTTTAGTAAACTTGAAAATGTAAACACTGAAGCAGTGGTTATTGTACTGCTGAAATATAACTGACCACGGTAGGTTATTTTGAGAAGTTATACTTAATTTGTTATCATTATTGGAAGTTATTTAAGTTATATTAGAAGCATTGATTATAATCAATGTTAGAAGTGAGCATGGAAGACTTGTGTCGTTCTAAGAATGCATAAGGACAAAGAGACCCGCGACCAAGCGGAGTTGAATGACTCCTCTGGCGACTACCTGGAGTGTCGAGTGGAATTGAGGTAACCCTGACTCAGGTACCCGAATGGAATTCATGCCCGCCTGCTGAGTGGACCCCGTGCCAGTCCTCATACCACTTTTTCAAATTTCATGGCAGAGGTGGGAATCGAACCCCAGACATCCGTGGTGGTAGATAATCACGCTGACCACTACGCAATGGAGGCGACAATTAATAGTACATTATGCAACGAGCCTATAATGGCAATAATTAAGACACAAGTATGTTTATAAAACGAGCGTATGCGAGTTTTATAATTTCCATACGAGTGTCTTAATTACCATTATAGGCGAGTTGCATACGACTGTTTATGTTCGACGATAATTATTATAACTATTTTATGTTCGAAAAAAATATTCATAAATATCTGTCGAGATTTCGCCAGTTTTATGTACTGAACAGAGCGCATGAGACGCAGGGAATGACTTGTATTTGACCATGGCCACCTCGATTACTCTACTATGACACTAGGCCAGGCAGTGTGATTTACATTAGAAGGCCGTGGAACTCAGCGCATCTAATTATCTAATTGGTCAAACAACTGTTTCTTGAGCTCTGATTGGTGGGAGAAACTGTTTCATAATGAAAAATATTGTTATAATGAGCCTCATTATAGTACAGTTTCCTGACAGATAATGGTCAGGGTCGAACATAAATATAATTAATTGATCAAAGCACCCGGCTCTGGTAAGAAATTTTAATTCTGGTGTGACGGCTGGGACGGGGTACACTTAGCCTCGTGAGGCAAAACTGAGAAGAGAAGGGTTTGATTCCCACCTCAGCCATCCTGGAAGTGGTTTTCCGTGGTTTAACAATTCTACTCAAGTTAAATGCTGGGTTGGTTCCTTAACTTATAGCCACGTCGACCTTCTTCTCAACCCTCACCTGAATTACAAATACACACACTAGTACAACATCACAATGACACAGGTTATCACACAAATTCCATATGTTCACGATGGGAAGCCGCAGCAAGTTCGGAGGGTAGAATATTGGAGCATTCCTGAGTGGGGTCTTTCCACACTCCCACCAGACAAATGGCGGGATAGTAACTTATTCCAAGTCCCGCGGTGCCTACCCTATCCACGTACCTAGTACAGATAAGCAAACTACTACAGTCACCACAACAACACAGGTTATCAGAAAACTCAATACATATCCAAGCACACAGGGCTGATGACCAGGAAGACCCAAACCGTAAAATGAATTAATAACAACGAATAATAATAATAATTACATGACAGCCACAGGTCACCCAATATAGTTCCAGTTTTCACCGCCAGATGGCAGTGTTGATTATAATGTCGAAATTGGAGTTCTCAAAACATCTGCACCACGGTCGCTGGGGCCATACCATTACTGTTAATATTATTACTTCCGGACCCGTGGGGGAACTCTCGCTTAATGGGTTGTGTGCGCCCCATGTGTACAGACTACCCGCTCGGCCCTAATGCTATGCGGCTATACGCGACACAGTTATGCTAGGGGGTATCGTCATGTTTATTTGTTTAACAGCACTTTATAAACAAATAAATATATTTCCGTTGACTTTTCAAGAAATGCAAGATTTTTCCTGTAGACTACTATTGAGACGCTATGGAAGATTATGGTACAAACCACACCTTCTAACTCCCTCTGGTTTTAGTCCAGTCGACAGGTTGGAGGAAGTGGGATTAGGTGGAAAAACGTCGGAATTTAATGAAACTTTTGTATGTTGTTCTGGGATGGTTAGTTAACATTTTGACAAGTTTTGGACCTCGAGGATCCTGTGCGAAAAGAGGAGGGGGAAGGAAACTGCAAACGTTTCGACCGTCCTCCGGTTTTTCCTCAATAACGTTTTTCGCTTACGTCCTACGTCAAAAGCATTCATATGCTTTTTCGTAGAGCGTTAAATGTCCTACAATTTTGACTAACCAAACATGTTTGTATGCCAATTCATTACCGAGATATGGCGCTTCAAACAAATGTCATTTTTAAAAATTCGCTAAAAATGCCCAAAAATGCAGAATTCCACCTTATTTCTTCGGTTATACCCAAATGATGATGAAATGTTGTTGTAATTATGGTTCCAGGTTACAATCACCAACTTTGGAAACCCCCAATCCCGCTCCCCCCTTCCCCACCCAACCCCAATTCACAAAAACTAAGTTTCTTCTTTGATAAAGCCAACCATATTGTTATTGATATTAGTTACCTTTCGGATCGACCCCCCCTCCCCCACCCCTTCCCACTACATAATTATCCCAGGGCAGGTAAAAAAAAGGCGTAGTCCTTCCAGCGTGTCTGCATGGTCAAAAAATCTGAAGACGATCTTAAAGAACTCTTGAAGTTTGAACTCGCACCCTTCCCTATGTCACTCTTCACTCAGGAGGGAGTGCGCAAGAGAACGAAGTCTGCAATGTACTCACTCTTCACTCACATAGAGGAAGTCAACCTTGGCAAAAGGAATTGTAACGTGATGGATGGAAGATACCTGTAACATAAAGTGGTGTGGAACAAAACTCCCACAACCACATTCGAGATGCTGAGCTATACGTATATCAACTACGTGCAGAGACACTTTGGTAGCAATGAGATTTTTGTGTTTGATGGATACCCCACTAACGCCGGATATCAAAGCATCAAAGCCGCAGAACCAGCTCGTCGTTCTGCATTACAATCGGCAACCAAAGTCGTGTTCTCCTCATCTAGCAAGGTGACCATAGCACAAGAAAAGTTCTTGGCAAACGATCACAATAAGAGCGCATTCATTTCTATGTTGATGACACGAATGGCGGATGCTAGCATCGAAGTGAAGCAGGCATATGAGGACGCTGACGTGATGATCGTTAACACCACCATATCCAAGGCCAGCGAATTCGACAGCGTCATCTTTACTGCTGAAGATGTGGACTTCTTCTGTTGACAGCATTAGGTATGCCCACAAAAAACATCTATCTTGAGAAAAGTGGAAGAGGCAGTGGTCCCAGTGTCATCTACTCGCCAAGTTCCTGCTCCTTTCACCCTGAGGACATACTTTTCCTCCACACAGTAAGTGGTTGTGATACCACGTCAGCACCGCATGGATTGGGGAAGAACAAAATTTGCAGTACCTACATGAAGAATACCTCCCTCTCTGCAGTATTGGCTCCGTTCTCACACCAAACGCTAGTCCTCGGCAGTTCAGCGACGCTGGAGAAAAGTTCCTGGTATCAGTTTATGGAGGCGACATTGACAATGGCAACCTCGATGACCTGCGGTACAGATTATTCACACGATCAGCGAGCGACGAAAGCTAAATTGCAATTAGCCCGCCTACCACCAACGAGGGACGCTGCCAAGTACCACTCCTTCTGCACTTACCAGCAAGTACAGGCGTGGTTAGGCAATGAACTTCTCCATCAGTTTGGGACTGGAGCCTAACCACGCGAGGGGTACTACCAATCCCCACATCCAGAAATGCTGCGCCAGATAACATCCTCCAGATTGTTTCCTGCAAGTGCAGCAAAGCCTGTAGCACCGGAGCTTGCAGCTGCAAGAAAGCAGGTCTTAGAGGCTCAGCAATGTGCAAGCACTGCACTGCACAGGCCACTCCTGCGAAAATGCCCCTCAACTGATTTGAACGAGGAGGACTCACTAGACATTGTCGACGAATACGGCGAGGACGTCATTAATAACCTGATCACTCAGGAGGTCGACGACCACTTACAGGCAAAAATAATGGCTAAGAAATCCCGACAGGAACTGTAATGAGTAGGGGAAGGTGGACCACAGTGAGACAGAAAAAATATATTTTAGTATACTGTCTTAGTTTTTGATATATGAGAATGTCTTTATATACTGAAATATAAGTTGATTGTTGCTCATCAATTTCATACTCTTAGAATTTCCAAAACATCCACACGTTTCTGTAAAAACATGCATCTTTCAAAGAGTAAACAGGATCAAAATGTCTGCTACCAGGAGAGCCAACCTCAAAGAAATATTAAAAAATGTCCCTCTTTCAAGAAAGAAAGAAAGAAAGAAAGAAAGAAAGAAAGAAAGAAAGAAAAAAAAAGGATTTAATGAGCTTGTCTGAGCCTCCGTGGCTTAGGCGGCAGCACGCTGGCCTCTCACCGCTGGGTCCGTGGTTCAAATCCCGGTCACTCCATGTGAGATCTGTGCTGGACAAAACGGAGGCAGACAGGTTTTTCTCCGGGTACTCCGGTTTTCCCTGTCAAAATTTCATTCCAGCAACACTCTCCACTATCATTTCATTTCATCTGTCATTCATTTAATCATTGCCCCAGAGGAGTGCGTCAGGCCTCGGCAGCCGGCACAGTTCATATCCTCGCCGCTAGATGGGGGCTTCATTCATTCCATTCCTGACCCGGTCGGAGACTGGAAGCAGGCTGTGGATTTTCATTTTCAATGAGCTTGTCTCACTGTGGCCCATGTCTCACTGTGGCCCACCTTCCCATACAAATGAGTACCTACTATGATATGTAGACCTAGATGTATAATTATATGAGTACCTTTCAATAATAATATTTATAATGTAAGCCTTGTGAATACCTTAATATTACTAATTACATTAATTCTTTCCACTACGTCTTCTCATTTACCTGCCCTGGGATAATTATGTAGTGGGGGGGGGGGGGGGAGGTCGATCCGAAAAGTAACTAATATCAATAACAACATCATGTGAATATGGTGGGCTTTCATCAGAGAAGAAAATTAGCTTTTGTTAATTGGGTTGAGTGGGGGAAGGGGACAGCGGGGGTGGGGTGGGGGGTGGGGGTTTCAAAAGTTGGTGATTGTAACCAGGAACCATAATTACAACAACATTTCATCATAATTTGGGTATAACAGAAGAAATAAGGTGGAATTCTGCATTTATGGGCATTTTTTTTGAATTTTGAAAAATGACATTTTCTTCGAAGCGCCATATCTCGGTAAAGGATTGACATACAAACATGTTTGAGCAGTCCAAACTGTAGGACATTTAAATCTCTACAAAAACGCATACGAATGCTTTTGCCGTAGGACGTAAGGGAAAAAGGTTATTGAGCAAAATCCGGAGGAAGGTCGAAACTTTTGCAGTTTCCTTCCCCTCCCTTCTCTTTTCGCACAGGGTCCTCGAGATCCAAAACTTGTGAAAATGTCAAATAACCATCCCTCAACAACGTCCCAACGTTTCATTAAATTCCGACCTTTTTTTTTCTATCTGAAACTACCTGTCGACTTGGCTATTTAGGAGCTTGAGTTTTGTGAAACGCCTTAGCGTATTATATATAAGATTGTGTAGGAGTCTTCAGTCTTTCGACTAATTTGATTCAGCCCTCCAGTCCTCCCTATAGAGAGCTAGTCTCTACATATCTACTACAAGTTACAGTACATCACAGACTTAGCCTACAGTTTAACCTTGGTCTATCCCAATGGTTAGCTTGCCACGGTGGGTGAGTGGTTAACGTATCGGACTACCAACCCCAAGCTGGCAGATTCACTCCTGGCCGTGTTAAGTGATTTTTGAAAGGTGACAAAAATCACGACATGCATGTCTTACGTTGTTAGCATGTAAAAGAACCCATTTGAATTTAGTTGTGCGTGTTCATAATGGCAAAATTAATCTTGGGATCTTCCGCCAACACAAAGTTCCTCCTTTCTCTACTAGAAAGCGCCATGGTGTCAAGGAGCTTAGATATATAACCTCCTTGACTTTCATAGCGTTCCCAGGAACAACGAAATTCGACATGCAAGCTGCCCTCTGGGTGTCAATTAACAAACGAAAACTTGCACCCGGCATCCAAAGCCATACGATATTATTATTACCCCTCTAGTTCTTGTCCTTGATCCTTCCTTCCATAACTAACTTTGCTATTCCTGGGTATCTCTGTTTCCTACCAACCTATCTCTTTTCATCATTAACAGTCACCAGAAACATCTCTCGTCGTCCACTTGCCTTATTACCTCTTCATTTGTTACTCTATCTACCCATCTTCACCATTCTCCTGTAACACATTTTCTATTCTATTATATTCTCCTCTTTTCTGCTACGCCAAGAGCCCATGTTTCACTTCCATAGAGCACCACGCTCTAGACAATGTCTATCAAAAATTACTCCCTAATACTTAAATCTACGAGGGCTATTCCAAAAGTAAGGTCCGATTCGCCGTAAATATTTGAAAGCGGCATCAAGGGCAAAACACGCATGCGCGCCGACTCCTGGCACGCGACAAAAGCCGCCAGTACCGTTGTGACTGTTGCTGAGTGCTGTTGATAGAGTCCGTTCACAATGTTTAAGACAGTTAATCAGCCCGCCGATTGTGAACTAAGGGCAGTAGAACAACTTTGTACAGAATTGTGTCTGAACATATGCATTTTCGAAAATTGTCGTCTGGAGTGTTGTTGTTGCATGACAATGCCAGACCCCATACTGCGAATGACACGCAAACTCTAATCAAGAAATTTGGATGGGAACAGACGGACCACCCACCGTACAGTCCGGACTTGGCGCCAAGTGATTTCCACCTGTTCCGCTACCTAAAGGAGTTTCTTGGCGGCAAGCGCTTCGACACAGATGATGAAGTGAAAGAAGCTGTTAAAGACGGTTAGCTTCGCAGGCGGCCGAGTTCTTCGACTTAGGCATTCAAAAGCTTGTGGAACGATGTGACAAATGTGTAAATAAGTATGGAAATTATGTAGATAAATAGAGAAAGACGTAAGGAATGTCAATAAAACAAGTGTTTTGGAAATAAGTTTTATTTTGGATGTTTTTTTTTTGACCGGGCCTTAGTTTTGGAATAGCCCTCGTATATTCGATGTCAAGAAATTATTTTTCTGTAGACATGCTTTCCATGCGTGGGTCAACCTAATTTGTATATCCTCTTTGTTTCGATTGGTTGGTTCCTTAGTTTAGAGGCTGCGACAACATGGTCATGCAGCCCCGTGTGCTTTGGGTGTGTGTAGAATCTGTCTGATAACCGGTGTTAATTTTGTGATGACTGTATTAGTGTGTGTTATCTGTCTTTAATTCAAGTAAGGATTGCAGACGATAATTTCAAGTAGTTCTTACATTCGTCCACGACATCTAGCTGTAAACTTGGCTACTACTAGATGTCATCGCAACCAGCACCCGGTTACGAGCGCTGGAACTTCAGAAGATTAATCAAACCTAACCTACAAATTTTGCTTCACACAAGTTTAGTTAGTGGGAGGTTCTTGTACATGCCATAAATCTATCACATGGGCCCGCCGGCTTTACTTCCCCTCCGAAGGAAGGCACACTGAAGGAATTTTAACGCCCTTAAAAATCCGACGACTTCGGCCGGGTTTGAACCCGCTATCTTGGGCACAGCATTTCAGCATGCTACCGACTACGCCACCGAAGCCGCTTTCAATGTACAGGTTGAAAAGTATGGGTGATAAGTGCAGCCTTGATGATGATGATGATGATTGATATGTCTCAAGACCCTGTCTGAGATAACAACAAGAACCACGGTTTGGGAACAGAACAGTTAACCGGCCTCACAAAAAGCGGTCTGTCGCGGCGGGAAGCGATCCAGCGGTCTGTCGCGGCGGGAAGCGATCCAGCGGTCGTTGCGGCGGTCTGCGATATGGGGACGTCACAAAGGACGCGATACCTTTGTGTGAGCGGTCCAGTCTGGTCGCTTCCTTCTAGAGAATATGTAGTGTGTTTTCATATTAAGTACTGTTCGATATTATTATTGAGTATGAGCTCGGACGAAGAATAACTCCTTTTCCGATTTGCTTTGCAAAACACAAAGAGGAAAAGACAATGATGGGTGCATGACATCAATAAGAAGAGAGAGAGAGAGAGCAATTAGGAGAATACCACCGCTTATGTATCGAAATGGTGTCACATGAAGATAGGTTTTTCAAGTATTTTCGTATGTCGCGAGAATGTTTCGATGAAATGCACGATTCCATGCTTCAGCCTTCTTTAATAGTACATTATGCAACGATCCTATAATGGCTATAATTAAGACACGAGTATCTTTATAAAACGAGCGTAGGCGAGTTTTATAATTTCCATACGAGTGTCTTAATTATCATTATAGGCGAGTTGCATACGACTGTTTATGTTCGACGATAATTATAACTTTATTATATGTTTTAACATAAATATTCATAAATATCTGTTGAGATTGTCACTAGAATTTTGTGATCGGGTGCTGCGCTGAGTATAGGATAGCCTATCTCTGATTTCCAAGCTCTCTGACCGACCGACGCATGCGCTCTGTGTGCTTGAATGCCATATGTGCAGATTGAGCGCCAGTATTCAGTAAAAATGTCACCGAATGTGATTGAAAACAACGCGCTGTGTAGAAATTAGTTTTGGAGATATTAAGGTACAGTGCTATTTCTTGTCTCATATTCACCAGTTTATTTACGCGAACATATGGACGGTGCACTTTCGGTAATTTGTACAGACATGTTGGATTTTGAACGCGTGTGCGAAGGTATCCGTATCTAATTGGTCAAACAACTGTTTCTTGAGCTGTGATTGGTGGGATAAACCGTTTCATAATGAAAAATAGTGTTATAATGACCATCATTATGATACAGTTTTCAGACATATGACATTCAGGGTCGAACATAAAACATAGGGACGTTGAGGCCGCTTGAGCTTTTGGTTTTCGCAGTCAAGGAGTGCAGTTGCACACTATATAAAGGGAGGTATCGCGCAGTTCGATACTCCTTTGGGGGTCCCGGCGGGGACACCAAGAGTCCGCCGATGAGCCAGCTTGGTGTCCTAGGTGAAACCCCACACAAGACACGGCAAAAACCTAGAAGAATTGCTGATTTTTTTTATAATGTTCGTGTGAACTGTCGAACAAATATATGTATTTACCCACAGTTTCAATAAACAGGCTACTTCAGTTTGGTCACTCATAACATTCGAAGGCGGCACGGCGCGCGGTCAGGTGGGCAATCTGTCAATTTGTACAACCGGATCGCTTGTCGTCGCGACAAAGACCAGCGGGTGAAGGTAGACCGCCTTCTATGTGTCAGGGTTGATGCAATTTGGGGTAATACAACTGGACTGCCTGACCGCCTCAGTCAGATATCGCTTCCCGCCGCGACAGACCTCTTTCTGTGTAACCGAGCCTTTAGGCTGGTAATCAGGGTTTGCAGCAATAGTGTGATAAGGAACAAACACAAGGTAACGTAACCAAATGGTGAGCACGCAACCAGTCAATTCTGTACTTTGCACAAGTTTCACACGAACTATAACCGCGATATGGCGGAAAAAAAAAAAAAAAAAAGCAATTATTATGCTTACGTAACCATAGTTGGACAACGTTACATTGCTATACTTATCGCTGTGGAGTCACTGTCCTCGTGATTGCTGTTTATCAATCAATTTATACTTGCATTACCAATTTAACTTGCTATTAGATTACGAGGGATAACACACTATTCCTGAAAAAAAAATCCTCTCGGCACGCCGGAAGGCGGAGGTAGATTTCACCGGGAAAACTAGAGGATATGCGAAAATAGGCAGAATATGCAGGTTTTCGTAGAAGGATCAGACCTCATTTATTGCGAGAAAGTATTTTACAATTGGCGCTTAATTAACTTAGCTTTTCGTTTTTTATGCATATTTTTTAACAATGTATTGTCTTATGGGGACGGTAACCTTCTCGTCATTTAGGGTCCATGTTCATACTTGTGGTCACACTGTCCTTATGCAAGGTTTCGACACTGATGTGTAACTATCTAGCGGTCTGTTACTTCTTCACGCAAAATTTTATCTCTTGCAGAGATGTTGGTTGGTTCCTCAGTTCAGGGGCTGCGACAACGCGGTCATGTAGCCCCGTGTACTTTGGGTGTGTGTAGAATCTGTCTGATATACGGTGTTAATTGTGATGGCTGTATTAGTCTGTAATTCTGGTAAGGCATACTGAGGGACTTTTAGTGTTCTTAGAAAATACGACGACTTCGGCCGGCTTTGAATCCACGACTTTGGGCATAGTTCAGCATGCTACCAGTTACCTCACCGAAGCCGCTTGCCACAGAGTCAGGTGCAAAAATGAATGTGATATCGTGCAATGGTGTTGTCATGGCAACGTCTGATGGCTCATCCCTCATCAATTCAGTAGTGTTGTCATGGCAACGTCTGATGGCACTTGGCATTTTCTTCTAATTCGGAAATCATTTTGCTCATCCCTTGGCGTAAGGGTGGGTCATATCAAAAATTCTTTCAGACAAAAGTTTTAGGTAATTATTAGGGGAATATTGTACATTTTGTACGGTTTTGATATTGTGCCTATTAAGAGAGATATGATTAATGTTTCCCGAAAAACCCACTTTTCTCACCCCTTTGGTCAATGGTTGGTGCTGTCAAAAAACTTTTCAAACATAACTTTTTGGGCCTTATCCGACACATAGTATGAAATTTGAATGGATTCGATATTTCAAATATTAAGAGAGTTATAGAGATATTTCACTTTTTAGAAAAAAAAAGCCCCCACATTTTCACCCCCTTCGACCGATTGTGCCCATTAACGAACTCGACCGAGATTTTATAGGGATACATATTATGTAAAAAATTCAAAGTGATTGGTGAACAATTACGGTAGTTATCGTGTCCACAAGAAAGTGATATATGTATATATATATATATACATAAATTATATATAAACTTTTGAACTGATGGTGGTTTTGGGGTCTGGGGAATGTGAAACGCGAAGATATGTCGAAATTTTTCGGAAGTCGAAACATGGTACCCATTGCAATAGTTAGCTTTCTAATGAAATCTACCTAAAATACACTGATTAACGGACAAATTTAGGATTACACGTTTCGACCGTCACGTGGTCATCTTCAGTTCCTGTACGGATAGTGAAAGCCATTTAAGAATGGATATAGAGAATTAAAATACCTGGCCCATACGGACCTCAAATCCACGAGTTTAAGTTATCACAAGAACATTGAAACAGTTATAATTTTACCCATACATTTAGGAGAAATTAGGCTACTAAATACTAAGGTTGGGCCAAGTCTGGGAGCACGCGGCAATTGGCTGGAATCTGTGACGTAAGCAGTATGTCAAGCGAATGGAACACCACACGAAATGAGACATTTCCGTGAGGGCTTTCTAATTATTTATATATCACTAGCAAGTCGCCCCGGCTTCGCCCGGTGTCTTAAACGGTTTACCCAGCGTAAGCATAAAAGGCGCACGGACGGTAGGTCCCAGACGCAATTCAGAAAAGCCGTTTTGAACAGCGAAACTCTAATCGAGTATACTCTTCTCTGAAGTCTTAACTCGACACGACTCGACAGTTTGATGCTGGCTGAAGCTGGGGGGATAGTCTCGCTTGCTAGCTCGTTAACTCTCTCCGAAGCTAGTAATTTGAATTTCCACTGAATGGAGATTGTTGGACGAATTGAAAACGTAAAATTACTTATAGTGGGTGATGTATTAAAAATAGAGGTATACTGTCACGGACTTTTTTGCAGAACTTTTCAAACTGAACAAACCTTACACTCGTAGTATATAGATATTTTTAACCGTTACCCAGCGTAAGCTTAAAAGGCGCACGGACGGCAGGTTTTTCTTCAACTCGATTCACTGAAATCGTTACTGCTCGGCTTCCTTTGGTCATACATGATGTTTCTCTACAGAAACCTTCCTCGAGAAATCCATTACAGTTTACATAATGGTGAAAACCGCATCAAAATCCATCCAGTGATCCTCGAGATTACCCGTTACATCCAAGAATCAGGAACTTTTTTATACTCTACTATGTAGAAATAACGGCTTCGGTGGCATAGTTGGTAGCATGCTGAACTGTTGTGCCCATGATAGCGGGTACAAACCCGGCCGAACTCGTCGGATTTTTAAGAGCGTTAAAAATCCTTCAGTATGCCTTCCTTCGGAGGGGAAGTAAAGCCGGCGGTCCCATGTCATAGATTTATGGCATGTAAAAGATCCTTCCACAGACTAAACTTGTGTGAAGCTAAATTGTTAGGTTAGATTTCGTCAGAACGCTATATCAAAGTTCCAACGTTCACCACTAGGTATCATTGATATCTGGTAGCGAAAGTTGGAACTACTTGAAATTGAACGGAACTCGTAGCTCACCCTAAGGGTGTCCGCTGGAAGCAGCTACATACTCAGGCGAGATGAAAGTGTCCTCGGACACTCCCGGCACTAAAAGCCATACGATAAATAAAATGTAGAAAAAAAACAATCACACGGCTCATGGAAGTTCGCATACAATATAATACAATATCACAAATACATGCTAATACCAAAACTTGATTTCGCAATATTAGACTCACCATTAGATTCTGTACATTTTTATGCTGACATAAAATTTCGTAACATAAGCGGTCATTCACCATAATATCTATTGCCATTTTATTAATTCTACCCTTTTCAAACATTAATAGATTTCCGACATACTCACGCAGAATTACTGCATGTCGGTGAAATTTTCAATCTGTGGTTGCATTTATTTCAACAAATCGTGTAAAATCCCCTCGTCACGTTTAAAATTACTGGTCCATCTGCTCATAGTGGGAAGTCCCAGCAGAGGAAAATATAATTTATTCCGCAAATCTTTCGAGAGACTATTCTAAATACAATTGCTTTACAAATTGTGTCTGAATCCCAATTGACCGGTCTACTTAATTTGAGTGATTTAATCTGCGCAGTTGTAAAATGTCTACCGAGCACTTCTAGCAACCGACAGTCTACTTCTGTATTAAGTAAATATATGTCTCGAGTATAACTTTTTCTCTAACCATGTAACCTTTCTCCTCAAATTTTGAGCACATCATCGCTGCGAATTCTGAAGAAGGATTGCTTGATTTCTTAAACGCACATCCTCGGCTCTTTGTTCATCAATTTATTTCCTTAGGAGTATTTTTGCTCCACAGCACTGACGTCTTTTGTTGCCGTACAGGCATCTCCAGTAAGCTTCCTGCGCTTCTTAGAAGAAACACTTTCTATGTGCTATATTGCGCCCTTTTCCTTACGATTCGTTATTTGTAACGCATGGGAGATGTGAAAAAACAACAGAACACCACACCATTGTGTTATTAATAATATATGAATGTTATTGGTTTTACGTTCCATTCAACAACTGTGGCTTTGAGAGACGCCAGGGTGCAGGAATTTTGTTCCGAAGGGGAACTTAAACGTGCCAATAAATCTACTGACACGGCTCCCTCGCATTTGCACACCCTCAAATCCTAACTGACTGCGCCGGGATTCGATCCTGAAACCTTGCACACAGCTGGGGGGGAACGTTACCGCTGAACCACGCAGCCATTCATTGTATTATTATTTGATAAACTGAACATATTAATAAATGCTTGCTAGTGAATCATAAATTGTTCAAATAAAGTTTTTGTGATGATATACAATTTCCGTGGCCCTAACTAGGTGAATAAGAAGTCTGTACAAGGAAATGATGGCCACTAGTTTCCACGGTTATACGAAAATCGCGCCCAGGGAAGATAGCGCCCACTGAGAAATGTGCTAAATCGCACCCAGTCTAGAAATTGTCCTCGTGGCTATACTGTCCTACATGCAAAGCGAACCTAATTTTCGTCCAGACAGTCGGCTAACCAAGTAGCGACCAATGGTTTCACCCAGACCATTGGTTTCGTCCGTATCAGCCACAAATACTCCAGGTAGAGATCGTGCTGGGCGCGATTTACATTGGGCGCGATTCATACTGGGCGCGATTTACAGGACACCAGTTTCTAGGAATTTATATCGCATAACTAGATGAAATAATTGTTTACTGAAAGTAAATACAATTACTAACAATGTGAATAAACAGGATGGAACTGAATCCACGAATCCTTCCATCCTGATTTCGGAATATTTCAGACAGTGGCGTAGCTGATGACCTCCGCGGAGTTGGGACCTCGGCCTGTTGCTTGAGCTGTCTTCGTTCCATAGGAAAAAAAAAGTAATGTTCAGTGTTAACAATTTTGAAAAAATGTACTTGGCTTTTTATTTTCATTTTCAGAAAATATATCTGGCTAAAGAATCCCAAAATAGTTAATATCGTAAGATCAGTGAAAGATTCGACTTAAAATCATGATAACGTATTTTAGTGAACATGTTATTACTCGTATGATGTAAGTATTTATCAAGGCATAATCTTTCAATGATCTTACTTAGTTAAATATAAATACGGACCCACCAATAAGATATTAACATGATTAATGTTATAAATAATTAATGTTTTTTGAGCTGATGCCGTGTGTATTTAGATTAGAACCATACGTTTCGGAGAAACCTTGCCTCCTTCTCCGAAACGTATGGTTCTAATCTAAATACACACTGTATTAGCCCAAAATACATGAATTATTTATATAATCCGGGCCATGAAAGCCTTAATATAACACATGATTAATGTTTTCGCACAATATAGTTAACATCCCTAAGACATAAGCAAGCCGTTACAGGAGATTTTCTCGGGACAAACATTTTGAAAGTTTTACAAATGTATCATATTTGACATTTAAAAAAAATACAAAACTAGTTTAAACAAGATGTTCAGTAAAGAACATATAAGTTTAGCCTACTTTCTCCTAAATGCATGGGTATAGTTATAACTCTTTGTCCTTTTCAAGAAGTATAATTGAATGTTGGTTGCAGTAGCTTGTTGAAATACAACGTGCTACATGGATATTCCCTACTTTGATTGATTGAATCCTCACCTGAATTATATATACACACACTAATACAGCTATCACAATAACACAGGTTATCACTCAAAATTCAACACTCACCCAAGTACACTGGGCTAAATGACCATGCATCTCAAATGAAACAACTATTACAACAGCTTCCTACTCAAATCCTTCCTCGTATAAAAGTACGCACACTAGTAAGCCTACACACATCACAGTGACGTAGGTTATCAGACAACTTCTACACACACCCAAGTACACGGAGCTACAATACCATGATGCCGCAAAGCCCATAAAATATCAACAACAACAGACTCTACAGCGGATCAAGGACAACGATATTTAATCGAGTGTTGAAGTATGTGCTGTTTTAAGTATATATATAATACTAGCAGGTACCCGCGGCTTCGCCCGCGATCAAGACAATGGGGACGATGCATCATTGCTGATAATTGGTCTATTCTATTACATCAATCGCGGCTACAGGTGGGTCCATTTTAATTCTGAATATTCTGATACATACAGTATATTGATATGAGCAGCTAAGTGGGAATTTTATAGAGTTGTGAAAGTCTGCAGGGCTCGATGTTACATTATGCTAACATATTTTAAAATTACGTCTTCTGCTGAGACATAACTATTTTGTTGTCCGGATGCTCGCGAGCACGCCACATACAGTTGCCCATGGGAAAAAATGGTTTTGTCTAAATGTACACGTGCTACTGTTAAGTGTGTGTCATTGCGCTTTGTTAAAGAAATTGGGAATATTGTTTGAAGAGGGAACTGCACTCTTGCACACTGGAATGGCAAATCTATCGGAATATGGGGAATTAAAAGTGTCCTTCCTTAAGCTATTCTGGATGTAGTTTTGCCATACTTATTGATGATTTGAACGTCAACATATCGCTATAAATAGACCTATAGTTAAATATCTCTCACCTTGGCCGCTGATGTACAGTACATTATGCAGTCTCTTCCAGTGTTACATCCCAGGGATAGAAATTCTCCAAAAACACTTTTGACTCAAATGCCTCTCTAAGTAATTAAAATTGCCGATTGTTGTTGTTTGAGTCTTCAGTTTTTTAACAAGTTTGATGCAGCCCTCCATGTCTCCCTCTCCTGAGCTAATCGTTTCATCTCTACATAGCTACCACACCCTACATCCGAGGCAATCTGTTTAACACTGGTTTACCCCTACTGTTCTTGTCCTCGACCCTCCCATCCATAACTAAGCTTGCTATTCCTGGGTGTCTTAATATGTGTCCTACCCTCCTATCTCTTCCCTTCATTAGCAGTCACCAGAAACATCTCTCCTCTCCCACTAGTTTTAATACCTCTTCATTTGTTACCCTATCTACCCATCTGATCATCATTTTCCTGTATCACCACATTTCAAACGCTTCAATTCTCCTCTTTTCTGCTGCACCATTAGTCCATTAGTCCAACTCGGCAACCTTTGTAGGTTCAAGCCGTCCTAGTGCGGGGATTCAATGGCCGTGAAAGACAAAATACCAACTTTATTGAAATAAGTTTGCCCAATTCCTCAGTAAGAATAATTAAGAAAAAATAATAATTTAATGTGACAGCCGGTAGAATACGACACATCCGTCTGTGATTATGGGTTGCTGAATATGGTAGGAAACGAAAAAGAGTAGATCAATATTGGCAAACAGAAATATACAGTTAACAAAAAACAAATTTATAAAGAAAATGAAAGCATACCGTGCAAAATAAAAAGCATCTTAACATTGTAAATTAGAGTAAAGATCTGAAAGCTCGCTTACAATAACCAGCTCAAAGAGTATAAAATTAGACTCAAAATCACGATCGTATCCGACCCCCGAAAACACCTCTATAAATGAAATATATCTCATCTTGCGCGTATCAATGCGAGGAGCAATGTTCCGTAACCCCACGTTTTAAGGCCCTAAAACGAACGGTTTTCGAGATATTGCCAGAAAACTATCCCCGGTCTGCGAAATTTCAGCGGTTGCCATAGTAACGTTGATCTGTTTCTTCGAGGGAACACAGTTATTTGGGAATATCTCCGAAACCGTTCATTTTAGGAACTTAAACATTGTGTTTCGGGGTCCCTACAGGACCTCCGAGTATTGTTTCTCGTATCTGGCGACTTAAAATGAGCTAAATCCGATATTTGTACCGACTGTCCTTGCTCAGTGCCAAAGGGCCGAAAAAGGTCACTTACGAATTGAATTTAAAAAAACGTTTCTTAGTGAGCCTCTACATACTTGGAACAACCAACATGCAAAATTTCAGCTTTCTAGGTCTAGTGGTTTGAGCCCTGCGTTGATGAGTGAATTTTGGATGCTTAGTGCCAAAGGGCCGAAAAAAGTCACTTACAAATTGAATTTTCAGGAACCGTTTCTTAGTGAGCCTCTACTCGGATCAACCAACATGCAAAATTTCAGCTTTCTAAGTCTAGTGGTTTGAGCCCTGTGTTGATGAGTCAATTTTGGATTGTATATAATAGACTCGCTTTGCTCGCTGGGGCTCCGCCCCCAAGCCCCCGGTGCGTTTGACGAACCGTGTACTTTTAGGGAAAGTATTGGGTTGGAGAGTTTAACAATATCGTTCTGATTTTAAGGTTTTTATGTTTGCTGTGACTTTGTAATAAAAATAAAGACGAATATGTAGCTCGCAGATTTTCCTTTTATGTAAATTTTTTGGTTGATTCGTGGATGTCACCTACCAAAATAAATTATACTACTGGTCTGAATAAAATTGATGGTAACGCTAGCAGTCATCGCGTACGACGATGTAGTTGAGTTATACTTCTATTGATGGCAGCAAAATGGGAAAATTGGTGAGTATCCTTGTTAATGTTGTATATTTAATTAATATATGAATATATATCAATAGTAAAACGCCCGCTATCTTGGGCATAGAAGCTCAGCATGCTACCGACTACGCCACCAAAGCCGCCATTCTTGAGCATATTTCATGAATATTTCATGATTATTTTACGTATTTTTTACTTCATTAACAAGTATATGGCCTATACATGTAACGGTCCAGAATTGCGAGCGCCCGAGGTATTTGGACGGTTCATTTACAGCAATCAAACTGTTAGTACCTTTTCAGTGTGATATGTTTGTAGGTTATGTATAAAATAAACTTACGTAATGTCTTTAATTTATAATGTCTGCTTTGAGGTTTTGTGGGTATCTACCGACCTACCTAGAGATCTCGGGTTCGAATCCGGGACGGGGTAGATACTTTTGCTACCAGATTATCATTTAAATTTTGTAAATATTGTCAATTCAATTACAGTACAGTAAGTATGTAGTTAGTTTTAGTTGTAAGTATGAAGTTAATTTGTTTATTAGATATATGAGTAGGTTAGATGCATAACTCACATGCTCCAAAAACATAAATTTTCACAAACGACTAAAAACGTGTGTTACATGCGTCGTGTACATGTCCCTGATGTGGACATCAGTATGTGTAAGAACAATGGCTAGAAATCATTATGTATATTTCAGATCATGTTTGTTTATTGAGAAATCACAATTATTTAAGGTTATATTATTGATCATGTGAGTTTTGTTAATGACCTATGGAACATGTAAGTTTTGACAATTCCCATTTTGGATCTTGTGAGTTTTGATAGTGAGCTGTTCGGCGATGATGTTCGTTTTGCGGGAATTACATATTTAAATCGTGTTGCGACTCGATATACAACACATTTGGTCCCCATTGAAAACCACTTTTTCTTCTGCTGTTTATTTATAATTACGCTGTGATGTTAATCTTGTTATATACCAATTAATATTTTATAAACTATACTTGTGTTCGTTTACAAAAGATATTTTGTATTTGGGAATACCGTTGGCAATCTCATAAAAGAAATGTCTACCGTGCACATTTGTTCTATTTAATGATCAAAGAAATTTACAAATTTTCCATTCACGAGAACTAATTATTGGTCACAAAGAAAAGTAAAATATTATAATCAGGAAAATAAAACATACTTATTAATCGTTCCTTGAGAAGAATGAAAGTTTCAAATACCAAAAGAAAATAAGCTACTAAAATAACACTGAAGATTTGAAGGAGATTAACTCCGAAAACTGCAAATAATTTTACTCTTCTACCGGTATGTCTATATCACAACACTAAGTTCCTCTTGCATCATGTCGCACATACACTCATGATCAGTTTGATCCGATGTATTCTCATCAATAACATGCTTATAAAACTTGAGCTCCTCAAATTCTCTCCAGTTTTCACCATAATGGGCTGTCAGAAGCTTTTCAACATCCCTCCTTTTCTCTAAAGAGATTGAATTCTTTGACTGGATGATTTCAGGATGCAGAAGTGCATTTACTCCAGATTTAAACACAGATCTAAACACTCCAAGGTCATTTCTGTAAGTTTGTTCACCACGCACAAGAATTTTATTTCCTACTCCACGCTTTATGTAAATGCGCTTACATTTTGAAATTGAAAAATGCCATGATCCTGGATTTCGTAATGCATTTTTCACACAATTCTTGAAGTCGGCAACACTGGAGTCTCTTCCTACCAATTTCAATGTTGACTGACTTGAAATTATGTCATACACTTGTTCAGGCTGTGCTATTACTTCCATTTTTTTCATTTTCCTTTCTATATTTCCAAACACACGGTCTGGAGGAATATAACTATGACCGGTGACTGGTAAAACCATTTCAATTCCATCTATATGTGGGCAGGCCCCGGGCTAAGGTGATAGACGCCCTGGGCAAATGGTCTACTGGCACCCTATTTCTCATTTATGTGTTATAAAAATTGCATACCGTAATAGTTTTTTTTTACAAACAACTACGTTACTAATATTATATCACAGGAAATAATAAGAAAAGTAAGTCGTTCATACAATTTTGTAGCCATTTAATGATACTTTAATCAAACTAATAACCAATATTACGAATTCAAAAGTTACATTTTAAAAGTACAATGTACAGAAACATTTCAAATCAAAGTTTTTTCTGGCTTTTAACTTTGCTAATTTATGTAGCATGTCAGAAAAGTCGGTGCTTTTTCACAACACAATAACAATAGACAATTTAGTTTGCTGTCTGAAAGAGTCGATCTTTTCACATTCTTTAGCCGAGTCGAAACAGATAATCCTCTTCCTGCGGAGGAGTTGGTGACAGATAATGTCAGAAATATTCTAGTTGCTACCTCATGATTAGAGAAAGTAGTTATCAAATCATTTTTATGACTTATTCATATATGTCAAGAATGCTAGTAAATTCTTCTTGTTCCACATACATTTTGAAGTGCTCACAATCGTTTTCAAATTAATTTCTGATGTCATTAGAGTAGAACTCATAGAGTTTATTCGCAGCCTGTGATATGACCTCTTTCTGCGATCCCTTTTGTACAAGAATAGAAAGTATTTCAAATTTGTTAGATACATTTTCATAAGGTATTTTTCGCCTTGACAAGTTACTTGTCAAAGAGTCAAAGATTTTAATGTAAACTTGGGACTTGAAAAGCGATCTTTCATCAAGAATAGCTTCATCGCCTAGGCTCTCATCCGCAAAAGTGTTTCTGATTCTTATTCTTTTGTAGTTGGTGTTGTTCGTACTTGTCAAACTCATTTCTTTTTCATTTAAATAGCTCTCCAAAGTTTGAAGCTGCGTTGTACCTACTACGAGATTAAGAGTTTCACCTTGTAGATTGTTGCTAACTTTATCAAATCTTTCCAAAATATCACTCCACAAAATAGTGAGGAAGGCTATTTCAAATTTGTCAAACTTCTTTTCTAGTCCTGAAGCATCAACTTTGACTACAGCTTCTGAGTAGAGTCTAGAGATATTTACTTCAGTGATTTATGTATCGCCTTGTAGCCTTTGACCAGGGCCTTTACAGCATCGGCTCTCGCTGACCATCTTGTTTGAGATAGGGATTTCTACATTGGAATTTTACTGTTTTGTAAACATGTTTTCAAAATACCCCATCTATGGATTGAATTTAAAAAAAGGTGTAAAGGTTATGGACGAATCCAAAAAACACAATAGCTTCAGTGCACTGCTCTGCAGCAGAAGAACCAACAAGGTTGAGAGAATGCGCTGCACAAGGAACAAACTCAGCAAAAGGGCAGTGTTGTTTAATTCTAGCTTGCAGGCTTGAGTAAGCTCCAGACATATTTGCCGCGTTATCATAGCTTTGTCCTCTTCCCTGAATTCTGATCCACTTAATTTTTTGTTCATTTTAAAATAACTAAAATAGACACATTTTCACAAATCACAGTTGACACGCAATACAAGCAGTACACACAAACAACCTTTGATGTTAGGAAGTTGACAAGATCTCGCGGCGCATGCGCCAGTTGTAAATCCATGAGTATTGTCAACAGCTCCAACCGTGCATCACTGCCTGCATTGTTGCCAACACTAGTATTCTTTACAGATAATACTGATTATGTTAGGGGCCAGATGACCTCGTAGTTCCACCCCTTAAAACAACAATAACTAACTGATTATATTATAATAGAATCATGATTAAACATAAATACTACGAATGTATGTTATATTTAGCCTAATATTACTTTTATTTGATATTCTCGTAAATTATAGTTATTTTATCCTACTTTTTAAAGATTTCCATGTCATACTTAGTTTTAATGTTGGGATTGTTGGGTAACCTTTTTCTGCGTTCAGCGTCACCTAAATTTCGGCGCCCCCTAAAATTTAGCGCCCTGGGCAAATGCCCAGTATGCCCGTTTATAGCCCGGGGCCTGTATGTGGGGGAGACTTTACGGAAAGCCAAAAATACACATCGCAACCAAAGTAGAATTCTTATTTTGTGAAGCACACCCGTCGCATACCAATCGAATTTGTTTTTAATGGGACATGTCTATGTAGCTTAATGTATCAAACACACATAAGGATATAGTGTTCGAATCTCGACTGGATTCATTTTATGTCCAACAATAAGAAGTGACATTGGAATGGTTTAACTGAGATTTACTATGACCTTTAACAATGGTAAATTTCTGGACATAAATTTGTTTGCTATAATAACATGACTGATCTGGAACTTTGGACAATGGAATATTTTTCTCACAATCAAATGAAGGAATTAACGTTTCAACATCTTTGTTTTTCATGGTGCTAAAAATTGCCATATACTTTAACTTGTGAACCTTTTTTCAGTAATTAATTGAGTTTTCTTGTTAGGATCTCTCTCGTGTTTTAACTTTTCAGCTAGGCTTAAGCATGTAGAACACACATCGGTCCTAGGTGTACCAAAGCCTACGTTGTATTTTGTGTTAAAGATGAACCGGAAGTAAGATAGCTTTACAGGGATGTTTTGAGGCTTGGAAGAATACATTTTCCATAACATTTTACAGTTCATATTTGCAGGCAGATACTGTCTTTCTGTTCGTCCTCTACAGTAATGTGTCTCTACACACTCTAAACTATTGATAAACTTCATGACACAGTCTTTCTTGGGTTCATACACTGCCGCCCTCCTGAAGCCGCCTCTCTTGTCTTGAACAAAACCTTGCTGATGAATCTGTTTAGTGATATTATTTACTCTTAATCGTGAAACTCCCAATACGTTTATAAAGGTTGACACGCAAACTGGAACTGTATTTTTCTGTGTGCTTCGTACAAAATACTTTGTCGTTCTAAGCAGTTGCGACTTTTGGTTTTGACTTGATTTGTCTTTTCTAGGTCGGCGTCTGGTGACGTTGCGAATTTCCACATACTTCAATATGAACTGATTCTGATAATCTCTTTCCGTCTTTTTATAAAACAAAGCATGAAACTTTTTAATATCGTCCATAGAAAGTGAACAGCAATTAAATGCTCCTCCACGGTGTTGACATGTTGGATACTGGGGCAGCACTGACGGTTTATACCTACAATGATAGAACAAACGACCCTGTAAAGTTCTGATTACTTTCCTAAAATGGACTTAAAATATTGAATTTGTGATTCTTCACTGTTAAGGTGCAATGAAAGGGTCTTATACATTATTACGTGGAGAACAAATCTAGCCAATAACAAGAATCAGAATAATTTGCAAACAATGAAGAAAACAGGATATTCTAACCTCATTCGATTGGCTTCCTGCCTTTTCCACATTTCTGGATCCTGAGAACGTTTCCTTGGCCTTCCTCTTTCTCCAACGGGTGAAACTTTTCCTTCCATGACTTGTGTGTCAAATTAGTTTTATTTCAACCACTATATTCAATGATATTCCCCAAAATAACTGAACAGAACAGAAAACACACCACACTGGCATCAATATTTACCACTATACAAGGAAATGGCACCGGAAGAGATAATCGCTGATTGGTCAAGATGAGGTACGGGACAAAACTCACAAGATCCCACGGATCATGAGACTTTTGAAACTAACCATGATGTTTAACACCTGTTTTCCCAAGGATCATGTGCCAAATGTAAATAACTGTTCCGTGAATTATGTTCTACGTATAAAGGTCTATGAGAATATGTCGTCATCTCAATTTTCGTTATTTTGGAGCATGTGAGTTATGACTATAACCTACTCATATGTCATTGTTCTATTAGACTGTGGTGTGTGAGTGTGCTGGTGAGGGTGCATGTGAGTGGGCCTGGTGACAGACTGTTTTAGTGGTAGTATTTGTTGTTGGTGAAACTTTAGTATTTTTTTCGTTAGTAGAATTTTGGTATTTAATTGTTAGTAGAAGGTTAGTATTTTGTAGTAGAATTGCTCTTTACTTATTCTGAAAGGGAGTAGCAGCCTTTCAGAATAAATCAGTTCTTTACTAGTCTAATAGACGGTTAAGATATTGATAATATAAGCCAACTAATGGCTACACTGCGTTTTGCTGCACGGCTGAAAGCAACGGGAAACTACAGCCGTAATGCTATTCCCGAGGATATGCACCTCTCTATGCATAATTACATGTTATGATGGCCTCCTCCCTTGTAAAATTTCAATCCGGAGGTAAACTAGTCCCCCGTTCGGATCTCCGGGTGGGGACTACTCGAGAGGGGGTTAACATCACAGAAGTGACAAAGAGGAAATCTGACATTCTACGGATCGGAGCGTGGAATGTTAGAAGTCTGCTAGGAAGTGGAAAGTTAGAAAACTTAGAAAGGGAAATGGATAGGTTGAGGTTGGATTTGGTTGGGATTAGTGAAATGCGCTGGCAGGAAGAACAGGACTTTTGGTCAGGAGACTATAGGGTCATTAGCACTAAATCAAACAATGGCCAAGCAGGAGTTGGTCTCATATTGAGTAGGAAACTTGGACAACGGGTGGAATATTATGAGCAATACAGTGAACGGATTATTGTAGCAAAAATCAATACTAAACCTACGTGCACCACAGTGGTACAAGTCTATATGCCTACTAGTCAAGCTGATGATGAGGATGTTGAAAAGGTCTACGAAGAAATAGATGACATTCTGAGGTATATCAAAGGTGATGAAAATGTTATAGTAATGGGAGATTGGAATGCTGTGGTAGGAAAAGGGAGGGAAGGGAAGATAGTAGGAGATTTCGGATTAGGTGAAAGGAATGATCGAGGAAGCAGGCTGATGGAATTCTGCACCGAACATGAGTTGGTCATAGCTAACACCTTATTCAATAACCACAATAGAAGAATATACACATGGATGAGACCAGGAGATACAGGACGTTACCAAATCGACTTCATTATGGTCAAGCAGAGGTTTCGAAACCAGATTTTGGATTGTAAAACATATCCTGGTGCTGACATAAACTCTGACCACAATCTGGTTGTAATGAAATGCAGATTAAAGTTGAAGAAACTGAAGAAAAGTCAAAAGCCAAAAAGGTGGGCAATAGACAGATTGAAAGTAAAGGATGTGAACGAAAGATTCAAGAAGAATATAAAGGAAGGACTAATCAAAACCCCTAAACAAACTTCAATTGCAGACGAATGGGCACTTTTGAAGAATGAAATAACAAAATCGGCAGAAGAAAACATTGGTAGGAAAGAAAGAATAGGTAGAAAACCGTGGATCACTCAGGATATACTAGAATTGATGGATGAAAGGCGGAGACATAAGAATCTAAGAGATGAAGAGGGGAAAGCAGAATACAGACGTCTGAGAAATGAGGTTAACAAGAAGTGGAAGGAAGCGAAAGAAGAATGGTTGAAAGAGAAATGTACAGGTATAGAAAAGTGTCTGAAATTAGGAAAAGTAGACACAGCTTATCGAAGGATTAAGAATACTTTTGGGGAAAGAAGACTAAGTGCTGTAATATTAGGGACACAAATGGAAAGCCTCTAACAGATAGGGAAGAAAAGGTTGAGAGATGGAAAGCTTACATAGAGTGCTTGTATAAGGGAAAGGAGATTGAGATTCATGTAATGGAAAGGGAGGAGGAAATTGATGAGGATGCAAAAGGAGATTTAATATTGAGATCAGAATTTGACAGAGCATTAGAGGACTTAGGCAGGAACAAAGCACCAGGCATAGATGATATACCGATTGAGTTGCTACGCTGCATAGGAGATGAAGGTCTGATCAGGTTATTTCACTTGGTGTGTAGGATTTATGAGACAGGTGAGGTACCCCCTGATTTCAAGAAGAATGTTATCATCCCTATACCAAAGAAAGTGGGAGCTGACAGATGTGAAGATTACCGTACAATCAGCTTGATTACTCATGCTTCAAAGATCCTGTCTAGAATAATTCACAAGAGGATTGAAAGCCAGATAGAAACTGAGTTGGGTGAAGACCAGTTTAGTTTCAGGAGAAATGTAGGAACAAGGGAAGCTGTACTAAGTCTTAGGCTGATTTTGGAAGGTAGAATAAGGAAAGATAAGAGAACGTTCATGGCATTTGTAGACTTAGAAAAGGCTTTTGATAACGTTGATTGGACTAAATTGTTTGACATTTTGAAATCTATTGGAATAAAGTACAGGGATAGGAGGGTGATATACAATCTATACAGAAACCAGACAGCAGTCATTCGAGCTGAAGTATATGAGAGAGAAGCTGGTATTATGAAAGGTGTAAGGCAAGGCTGCAACTTATCACCCATACTTTTCAATCTTTACATTGAACAAGCAATGAAGGAAATCGGAGAAAAATTTTAAGTGGGAGTGAAGATTCAAGGAGAAATAATTTCAACTCTGAGATTTGCTGATGACATCGTCATCTTGGCCGACAAGCCTGAGGATTTGAATGAGTTTTTGAATGGTATGGATTCCGTCTTACGGAAGGACTTCATGATGAAAATTAATAAATGTAAAACAAAAATACTGGAATGCAGCCGAAATAAATCAGAAACCTCTATGGAGATCAAATTGGCAGGTGAAAATCTGAAGGAAGTAGGAGACTTCTGTTACTTAGGAAGCAGAATAACCAGTGATGGACGAAGCAAAGATGATATAAAAAGTAGGTTGGCTCAGGCAAGGAAAGCCTTTCTACAAAAAAGGAATCTGTTGACATCGAATATAGATTTAGGTATTAGGAAGTCATTTTTGAAAGCCTTTGTCTGGAGCGTGGCGCTCTATGGAAGTGAAACTTGGACTATTGGTGCAGCAGAAAAGAGGAGAATTGACGCATTTGAAATGTGGTGTTACAGGAGAATGATGAAGATCAGATGGGTAGATAGGGTTACAAACGAAGAGGTATTAAGGCGAGTGGGAGAGGAGAGATGTTTCTGGCGACTGCTAATGAAGAGAAGAGATAGATTGGTAGGACACATACTAAGACACCCAGGAATAGCAAGCTTAGTTATGGAAGGAAGGGTCGAGGACAAGAATTGTAGGGGTAGACCAAGGTTAGAATATGTTAAACAGATTGCCTCGGATGTAGGGTGTGGTAGCTATGTAGAGATGAAACGTTTAGCTCAGGACAGGGAGGCATGGAGAGCTGCATCAAACCAGTCAAAGACTGAAGACTCAAACAACAACAACTGAATAAAATTTTAGTTTTTCTCTGTTATAATTCTTCCAGAAGTTTGTAGTGTCTTCGGTGTACGAAGTCCCACTCATTTGCCGCTTGTCAAATTTTCAGTTTTTTTTGTACGTGCCCTTAAGTCCAAAAAATACAGTACGTATTATCTGATAATATTTGGTTACGAGTCCAAATTATAATTTTATACAGTGTTATTGCCTCTTTTTGATCTCTCTTTTCCCTCTAATTAAATTTATTTCCAATTGAAGAAGGAATGTGCGCACTGCTAGGTTTTAAGCCTGTTAGGACATGGCTGCTCCTCTAGTATTCTTCTAGTTATAATAATATGGTGGGGTATTTTGCCAAGGCATGTCCCCTAGCCTACTGCCAGTTATATTATGACAGGAAATTTCGTTGACGCAGATCCCCTAGCCTGCCAGTAATACCGATTTCAGGAGTGTTATTATGTAAGGCCTGTTAGCCTATTGCCAGTTATATCATGGAGGGAAGATTTGGCAAACTGGTCCCCTAGCAAAACAGTCTGTTTTAGATTGTGTGGTGTGGCTAACGGGTTCCAAAACGCCGATGCGCTGCTGTTCAGAACATGCAATATAATAACCCAGTACCAAATCCCAGAAACTGTAAATTTTTTGGAATTAAGAAACGTACACGAACGCATAACATCCAGTAATTAGTTTACAACATTACGCATATTTACAAAGATAGATTCTATTCCCCATTCAGTTCTTTATGTGGTTGGCAATAACATTTGACTTTCTATTCCGATTAATATAATTATTATTATTATTATTATGAAGGGGACGTGGTGGTTCTCAAGTCACGCCTCTTGTCTCTTGCCAAGGCTGACTGGTTTCAATTCTCATCGATGCATGTGAGATTTACCATCTAAAATATCAAGTGCTGTGGTTGGAAATCCTCACAAAAGAAAGTGGTCCCGTGCCTCATGTTCAAGAGATTAACGGTCACGTCAAATTACAAACGTCCTTCTATTTTCACTAATATGATGTGTAGACTATATGGGTCTTTACTCACCCGATTATTAATCACAGGAAGAACAAATAGTTCCGTGAAGAACTATATAGCCTGTATTCATATATCCTACTTATGTTAATTGCCTCTATCAGCATACAAAATTTAAGATTTATTGCTGTAATAGATTCGTAGATATTGAGAACCGACTAAATATTTCGGATGGTCGCCATGTTGGATTTTTATATATGTAGGTCTTAGAGTTATGTACTGTTACATGAAGATTATTGTGTACGTGTGCTATTCAAATTTCAATCGCATGTCTAGGACACAAGAAGTAAAAACGAGACTTTGAAATTTCGCAAAGATGCCATCTTGTGGTTATGGAAACAATTGAAGTAAATTAGATGCCAGTGGATTAACATTTGTATAAGGATATACTGTACCAAGTTTCACTGCACTCGGATGGTTAAATTGCGAGAAACGTCCATGTGAATAATTATACTTCGCGTCGCCGCCATGTTGGATTTATGATCTCCCGATTATTGAAAGTCCTATACGTGAATTTATGTTCATAGCCCCTATGAACATTAAAAAAAATCAGTTTCATTGCTGTAATAGATTCGTAGATATTGAGAACCGTATAAATATTTCGGATGGTCGCCATGATGGATTGTTATATGTATAGGCCATGGAGGCATGTACCATTAAAGGAAAATTATTGCGTAGGATCATTATTCAAACTTTCACTTCGATCGCATGATTACGACACAAGAAATAAAAAAATAATTTTAAAATTCGCACAGCCGCCATATTGAGGTTATGTAAACAATTGAACTTAATTAGATACCAGTGCATTGCAATGTGTATAAACATTTGCTGTACCAAGTTTCATTGCGTTTGGATAGATAAATCGCGAGAAAAGTCTATAAAACTTTCAACTTCGCAAGGCCACTATGTTCGTTTTGTAGTTAACCGGTTTTTGAAAGTCACATAGAAGAAACTTCCAGTAGTGCCCTTTATCTCCGTACGACATTTCATGGTGATACCGGTAATAGTTTCAGAGACATAAAATGCCGGTGAAATATTTCCCACAGCCGCCATCTTGAGGTTATGTAAACAATTGAACGAAGTTAGATGCCGGTGCATTAAAATGTGTAAAAATCTATACTGTACCAAGTTTCATTGCGTAGGGTTGGTTAAATCACGAGAAACATCTATTTAAAAGTTGCAAATTCGCTTGGCCGCCATTTTGGTTTTGTAGTTACCAGGTTTTCAAACGTCACATACGTGTACTTTCAGCATTTCCCTTTATCACCGTACAAAATTCCAGGGTGATATCGGCCTTATTTTCGGAGATATTTAATGCTGGTGAAATATTACGCACAGCCGTCATGTTGGATTGGTGAGACGTAACAAAAATTGAAGGTAATGGTCGTGGTCATCTGGAATAGTGCCATGAAATTACCGCATTTCATTGAAATCGCTCCAGCCGTTTAGATTTCATTAGGGGGGACTCATACACGAATCACGCACGCACACACAGACAGAAACGCGGACAAAAGGTGATCCCATAAGCCTAATTTTTCATAAATGAAAATAGGCTAAAAATGCATCTATATACTGAATATCAGTTTCTATATGGTAAAATGTAAATAAACTTTCTACAATATTGAGCCGCTCAAAATTTGCCCTCCGATTGTTAAAAAAAAAGAGGTATGCTAAAATAGAACATTATGCAACGAGCCTATAATGGCTATAATTAAGACACGAGTATTTTTATAAAACGAGCGTTTGCAAGTTTTATAATTTCCATACGATTGTCTTAATTACCATTATAGGCGAGTTGCATACGACTGTTTATGTTCGACGATAATTATAACTTTATTATATGTTTTAAAATAAATATTCATAAATATCTGTTGAGAGTCAGCTACTTGAATTTTGTGATCGCAGAGCGAGCGTTGGGTATTATATCTCTGTCTTTCAAGATCTTTGAACGACCGACGCATGCGCTCTGTGTGCTAGCAATGCCATATACAGGCCATATGTTTACATCTGCCGTCCCTCAGTAATATTGTCACCGGAGTCATTTGAAGACACTGCGCTGTGTAGAAATTAGTGTTGGTGATTTTAAGGTACAGTGCTATTTCTAGTTTCATATTCGCCAGTTTATTTACGCGAACATATGGACGGTGCGTATTCCATGTCGGCAATTTATTAGTATAGCCTAGTTCGATGTTGTGTTTATGTCCGACATGTTGGATTTTGAGCGCCTGCGCGAAGGTATCGTTACCTAATTGGTCAATGAACGAGATCTGATTGGCTGGAGAAACTGTATCATAATGAAAATCAGTGTTATAATGACCATCATTATGATACAGTTTTCTGACACATAATAGTGAGGGTCGAACATAAATATGAAATGAGGTAGCAATTTGCATATCCGCAGTGAATATTATTAAGGAAAGTACGCAAAATGTATCATGTCATGATTTAGAGTTACAGAAACAAAACCAACTTTAATCAATCTATGCTATAATACCAAACCAGTTATATTAAATACCTCTGTGCAATACAACCGTAAAGTTAATACAGAAAAATAAAAATTAATATTCTGAATGTCGGTAGGATTTGTCACATTAATCTGAGAATTCAAGTTGCTGTTCCTTTCAAAAAACAGCTAAGAACAGTCAACTGCTGGCAACGGAAATATTCAATTGACGAAAAATAAAACCCGTTAACAGAATTAAAGCACACCGCGGATAATATTAGGTACTATACCTTCTTATAAAAGCCCTCAGGGACAGTAACTCACATTTACAGACGGCACGATGAGTATAAAATTAGACTCAAAATCACGTATTGTTTCCGACCCAACAAAACCCCTCTATAAATATTAAAATACGTAATCAGATCATACTGAAGGGATTCCAATAGACAAAAAAAATAATAACAACATTACGGTTCTCGAACTAAAAGACCTAATAAATCGAATGAAAGTGTTCCTACGTTCACAATTTTGAAAATTTATTCGGCTCAAACTTAGAAAAATTTCGGCCAGAAATCTAAAATCGTAAATTTCTCCCTTATGCATTAAAATAGCTCCATTCTGTCAACTGATTATTAATCAGAACCTCACAATGCATGTATATAATGCATATCAAGATCCTAGGTCTTGAAATGTAAATTTTGAAATTTATTTTGCTAGATTGAAGCCCCTTAATATGGTCCCAAATGCAAAATTTTGACATTTCGTATTTTTTCGACCGGTTGCTACCAACGTTCTACCATCATAGCAAATTTCAGCTCTGTAGGTGGTCGGGAAGTACCCTTTCATTTATGATTCTCATTATGTGTACATGGGGCTTTGTATATAGAGAAGAGAAGGCTTGAAAAATTCTATCACCCGAAGCAGAGAAAAAAAAAAGTTCGCAAAAAAAAAAAAGGCGAAATCACATTACGGTCCTCGACCTAAAAAGACCTAATGAATCGATTGGAAGTATTCTAAAGTTCACAAATTTTGAAAATTTATTCGGCTCAAACAGGTCGAAAAACTTAGAAAAATTTCGGCCAGAAATCTAACATCGTAAATTTCTCCCTTATACATTAAAATAGCTCCATTCTGTCAACTGATTATTAATCAGAACCTCACAATGCATGTATATTATGCATATCAAGATGCTAGGTCTTGAAATGTAAATTTTGGAATTTATTTTTCTAGATTGAAGCCCCTTAATATTGTCCCAAATGCAAAATTTTGACATTTCGTATTTTTTCGACCGGTTGCTACCAACGTTCTACCATCATAGCAAATTTCAGCTCTGTAGGTGGACGGGAAGTACCCTTTGATTATATATAGAGATGAGACTTTCCAAGTCGATTTGCTCGTAGAAATATGGATTATAGCTCATTCTGAGCGTATGAATGCGTGGTGCAATGTTCGTAGTTTCCACTTCTACGAAGTGGGAACCGACCCCCGCATTTTAAGGCCCTAAAACGAACGGTTTTCGTTTTATTGCCAGAAAACTATCCCCGGTCTGCAAAATTTCAGCGGTTGCCATAGTAACGTTGATCTGTTTCTTTGAGGGAACACAGTTATTTGGGAATATCTCCGAAACCGTTCATTTTAGGAACTTAAAAAAAGTGTTTCGGGGTCCTCCGAGTATTGTTTCTCGTATTTGGTGACTTAAAATGAGCTAAATCCGATATTTGTACCGACTGTCCTTGCTCAGTGCCAAAGGGCCGAAAAAGGTCACTTACAAATTGAATTTTAAAAGACCGTTTCTTAGTGAGCCTCTACATACTCGGATCAACCAACATGCAAAGTTTCAGCTTTCTAGGTCTAGTGGTTTGAGCCCTGCGTTGATGAGTCAATTTTGGATTATATATAATAGATGAGACTTTCCAAGTCATTTGCTCGTAGAAATATGGAATATAGCTCATTCTGCGCGTATCAATGCGAGGTGCAATGTTCGTAGTTTCTACTTCTATGAAGTGGGAACCGATCCCCGCGTTTTATCGCCCTAAAACGAACGGTTTTCGAGATATTGCCAGAAAACTATCCCCGGTCTGCGAAATTTCAGTGGTTGTCATAGTAACGTTGATCTGTATCTTCGAGGGAACACAGTTATTTGGGAATATCTCCGAAACCGTTCATTTTAGGAACTTAAAAATTGTGTTTCGGGGTCCCTGTAGGACCTCCGAGTATTGTTTCTCGTATCTGGCGACTTAAAATGAGCTAAATCCGATATTTGTACCGACTGTCCTTGCTCAGTGCCAAAGGGCCGAAAAAGGACACTTACACATTGAATTTTTAAAAACCGTTTCATAGTGAGCCTCTACATACTTGGAACAACCAACATGCAAAATTTCAGCTTTCTAGGTCTAGTGGTTTGAGCCCTGCGTTGATGAGTGAATTTTGGATGCTCAGTGCCAAAGGGCCGAAAAAAGTCACTTACAAATTGAATTTTCAGAAACCGTTTCTTAGTGAGCCTCTACTCGGATCAACCAATATGCAAAATTTCAGCTTTCTAAGTCTAGTGGTTTGAGCCCTGCGTTGATGAGTCAATTTTGGATTATATATAATAGATTTTTGATTGCAAATACGCACTATATGTGCTTAACATTATAACCTGTCAGTAGTCATAAATCAATAAATACAAAGAAAACTAAGTAAAAAATTTGAAACTGCTGGGAATTGATCCATGAACCTCCAGACTATGACTCCAGGTCGCTACCAGTACGCCACAGATAACGAACAATTATACATGGTTTACAACTGGATTAGTATAACTCCAAAATATTTTGTCTTGCAATAAACTATTTCATTAGCGTTTTCTGAAGTTTCTATAAACCATTTGATACTGAATATGTATCATTTTCTTCAGTACATTCCTAAGGAGATATAAACTTACGAAGTTACGGAAATATATGGATTTACGAGCAAACAATAGTGGCCATTCAACCCAACGAGACGGCACGGACAAGCACGATATAGCACGGCCAGCCTGAACTGTTAGCCGCTACTGCGGTTACATATTCTATTTTATGTTCGACGATGTCAAAATGTAAACATTATTAGTCAGAACATAATGAGGCTCATTATAACACTATTTTTAGCCTATTTTCAATTTTGAAAAAATAGGCTTATGAGATCACCTTTTGTCCGTGTGTGTGTGCGTGTGTGTGTGTGTGTGTGTGTGTGATTCGTGTGTGTGTCCCCCCCCCTAATGAAACTCGGAAAGTTCATAGCACTATTCCCGGCGACCTCGACCGTGCCCTTCAAATTTTGTTACGACTCACCAATCCAACATGGCGGCTGTGCGAAATATTTCACCAGCATTCAATATCTCCGAAACTATTACCGATATTACCCTGACATTTTCTATGGTGATAGAGGGAATTACTATAAGTTCACTTATGTGACCTTTGAAAACCTGGTAACTACAAAACCAACATGGAGGCCATGCGAATTTGCGACTTTTAATAGACGTTTCTCGTGATTTGACCAACCAAACACAATGAAACTTGGTACAGTATATGTCTATATACATTGTAATGCACCGACATCTAACTTCGTTCAATTGTTTACATAATCACAAGATGGCGGATGTGCGAAATATTTCACCGGCATTCTATATCTCTGAAACTATTAGCGGTATCTCCCTAAAATTTTGTACGGAGATAAAGGGCACTACTGGAAGTCCATCTATAAGACTTTCAAAAACCGGTTGACTACAAAACGAACATGGCGGCCAAGCGAATTTGAAAATTTTAAATAGACCTTTCTCGCGATTTAATGTTCCAAGCGCACTGAAACCAGGTACAGGAAATATTTATACACATTGTAATCCTCTGGTATCTAATTTAGTTCAATTGTTTACATAACCTCAAGATGGCGGCAGTGCGAATTTTAAAATTAAGTTTTTATTTCTTGTGATGTAGTCATGCGACCGAAGTGAAAGTTTGAATAATGAACCTACGCAATAATTTTCCTTTAATGGTACATGACTCTATGGCCTATACATTTAACAATCCAACATGGCGACCATCCGAAATATTTAGACGATACTGAATATCTACGAATCTATTTTAGCAATCAAACTGCATTTTTAATGTTCATAGGGACTATGAACTTAAGTTCACCTATAGAACTTTAAATAACCTGGTGATCACAAATCCAACATGGCGGTGAGGCGAATTATAAATATTCACATGGACGTTTCTCGCAATTTAACCATCCGAGTGCAGTGAAACTTGGTACAGTAAATCCTTATACGAATGTTAATCCACTGGCATCTAATTTATTTCAATTGTTTCCATAACCTCAAGATGGCAGCTGAGAAAAATTTTATAATCTCCTTGTTTTTTCTTGTGTCCTAATTATGCGATTGAAATTTGAATACTACACGTTCACTATAATCTGTATGTAACAGTACATAACTCTAGGACCTACATATATAAAATCCAACATGGCGACCATCCGAAATATTTAGTCGGTTCTTAATATCTACGAATCTATTACAGCAATCAATCAGAAATTGTGTATGTTGATAGTGGCAATTAACATAAGTAGGATATATGAAAATAGGCTGTATAGTTCTTCACGGAACTACTTGTTCATTATGAAACAGTTTCTCCCACCAATCAGAGCTCAAGAAACAGTTGTTTGACCAATTAGGTAAGGATACCTTCGCGCACGCGCTCAAAATCCAACAAGTCAATATAAATTACCGAAAGTGCACCGTCCATATGTTCGCGTAAATAAACTGGCGAATATGAGACTAGAAATAGCACTGTATATACCTTAATATCCCCAACTCCAATTTCAACACAGCGCATTGCTTTCAAACGATTTCAGTGACAGTTTGGCTGAATGCAAGTGCACATCGGCAGGCTGTAAACATTGCCAAGCACACAGAGCGCATGGGTCAGTCGGTCAGATCACTTGGAATCAGAGATATTCCACCCAGCGCTTGCACTCTGATCACAAAATTCTAGTGACTGAATCTCAACAGATATTTATGAATATTTGTGTTAAAACATATTGTTACGTGCCACCCCCTAGTGGCACTTCCGTTAACTGGATTACGGTGGGTGAAAACTCAAACACAATTGTTCCTTTAAAGAAACGTATTGTCTCCCATAAGTCCAACCCCTCGTCCACGTCGTGGGAGACGGGCAACGGCACAAAGTAGGGGATTGTCTGTAGGGGCGAAGTACAGTGGGGACTTTGTGTGCCCCGGGACCGTTATGGTAGCTGTAAAGGTCCTACAGGAACCCTGAAAAGTGACGGCTAACGGGGCTCTGGTGAAGCTACGATAGGCCCAGCAAGCCAGTAGTGGATGAAACCAAATGCTTTCAAGAATGGAACGAGCCTCGGACATGATGGATATAATAGACGACGACACGGCTGTAAACACGGACTATGATTTGGAACTTTAAACACAAGAACGCTGACGGGGAAGGTGGAGGAGATAGTGGATATGATGGAAAGAAGGAAGTTGGATTTATTGGGATTGGCTGAAACAAAGTGGAAAGGGGAAGGAAGGAGAGAACTGAGAAAAAGCTATAGACTGTACTGGAGTGGGAATGAAGAGGGAAAGAGAAATGGAGTGGGAGTAGTAGTACGAGATGGTTTAAAAGAAGCAGTGAAGAGAATAAGTGATAGGATGATAAAGGTGAAAGTAGCACTGAAGGGAGAGACCGTAGAAATAGTGCAAGTGTATGCTCCACAAGTAGGCTGCGCCTCTGAAGAGAAGGAGGAGTTTGAAGAGGAATTGCAGAAGCAGCTGGTAGGAAGAAAATGTGATCGTTATGGGGGATCTGAATGCCCATGTAGGAAGAGAAAGACAAGGGTAAGAGAGTGTCCTTGGACCAGTGGGTTGGGGCGGAAGAAATGAGGAAGGAAAGAGACTGTTGGACTTCTGACAAATGAACAGCCTGCTAGTTGGGAACTCCTGGTTCAAGAAAAGAGAGAGCCACACAATCACATGGTACAGTGATGACTTGACCAGGAAGTCGGTGGTCGACTATAAACTGTATGAGAAAGAATTTAATAAGAACATCACGGACATCAAGGTTATACCATCGGAGAACCTGGATAGCGACCATCGATTGCTGGTAATGAACCTGAGAGGGACTTAGGAGAAGAAAGCGGACTGAGAACCAGGAAAGACGTATAAGGATATGGAAACTGAAAGAAGGAGATAGAAGGGTCGAGTACCTCAAAATGGTAAAGGAAGGAATTCCAACAGATGAAGAAAGAGGGGTGGAAGAGGAATGGGCTAGATTTAAGAAGACACTGGTATGTGCAGCAGAAGCAGTATGTGGGAGGACAAGTAGTAAGAAGAGGTGGAAGGAAACACCAGGGTGGAATGAGAAGACAAAAGAAATAGTAAGGGAAAAGAATAGAGCCTTTAGGAGGTGGTATCAAAATAGGACGGTAGAGACAAGGGAAGAGTACCAGGAAAGAAAGAAGGAGGCAAAGAGAGTAGTGGCTGAGGAGAGAAGAAAGTGGATGGAAGAGTGGACAAAGATGATGAAGGAGGATAGTTAGTTATAGTTGTTTTAAGGGCCGGAACTACGAGGTCATCTGCACCCTAAAAGAGGATAGTGAAAGTACAAAAAAGGTCCTGTATGGGATGGTAAAGAATAAGAGCCGGATGGATCCTACGGATTAGGTTAGAATGATGAACAAAAGGGGACAAGAGATAGAAAATAGGGAAGAACTGAAGAAAATGTGGAAAGAATATTTTGAAGAACTCCTGAACCCAAATGGAAACCACGGCGAGGAGGAAGAAATCGGGGAAGAGGAAGATGAACTGCAAACAGAAAAGGACTTAACATGGAAAGAAGTGGAAGATGCAGTGAGGAAGATGAAAAAAGGGAAGGCACCGGGTGTGGATGAGTTGAGTGTGGAGATGTTGAGAGCAGCAGGACAGGTGGGGATAAAATGGTTGTACCGAGTGATGAAGACAGCATGGAAGGAAAGGAAGACCCCAGAGGACTGGAAAAAGGGAATAATTGTCCCGTTCGTCAAGAAAGGTAGTAGAACAGAATGCAGATTCTATCGGGGGAATAACACTGATGAGTCATTGTGCAAAGATCTTTGAGAAAGATTTGGAAAGGAGGATTCGGGCAAGGATAGAAGGAGGGATGAGGGAAGAGCAACATGGCTTCAGAGCAGGAAGGTCCACAGTGGATTTGATTTTTGCTGTAAGGCAGTTACAAGAACAGCACTATGAGTATGGAACAGATCTACTGATGGCCTTCCTGGGCATCGAGAGAGCATATGACAGTGTATGCAGAAACAAAGTATGGAAGTGCCTGTAGGATAGAGGAGAAGAAAAATGGACTATAAGGAGGATAAAGGAGAAGTACAAGGGAAGCGTGAGCTGTGTGAAAGTGGGAGGAGAGAGATCGGACTGGTTGGAACAGAGAAACGGCCTGAAACAAGGAAGTGCACTGTCACCGTTACTTTTCATTGTGGTGATGGATGACATAATGACCCGAGTGGCACAAGTAATTGGGGAAGGAAAGATGAAAGCATTGGTGTTTGCAGATGATTTGATGATTTGGGGAAATAAGGTGGAGGAGGTACAGGAACAGTTGGACGTGTGGGAAGGAATAATACAAGGGTATGGGATGAAATTTAGCATAAATAAGAGTGAGATGGTGATCACATCAAGGAAGAAGGAAAGAACCACAACAGGAAAAACAATTGGTGGGGAACAGCTGAAGAAAGTGGAGAGTTTCAAGTATCTGGGAAGCCTGATACAAGATAATGGAAGAAACGATAGAAAAATAAATGAGCGGGGGAGATAGGCAGAAGCATTCCGGAGGAGTGTGAGAAGAATGTTATGGAGCAAGGATGTCCCTCAGAACAGCAAAAAGATCATATATCGGACGTACTATGTCCCTATCCTGACGTATGCCTCGGAGACCTGGGTTATGAAAGGAAGGGAGAAGAGAAAAATACAGGCCAGTGAGATGAGGTTCTTGAGAAGCAGTATTGGAGCTACAAAGAGGGACAGAATAAGAAATGAGAAGACCAGAGAATTAATGAAGGAGGAACCATTACAAGATGGTATAGAGAAATCTAGACTTAGATGGTATGGACATGTAAAACGAATGGAGGAGAAGAGGATACCCAGGAGGATACACGAGACGAAGTGGGAAGGAAAGAGACCAAGAGGGGGACCGAGAGACAGGTGACTGAAGGGGGTGGAAGAAAGCGTGAAGAAAAGAGGAGAAGACTGGACAGGGGTGGAGGCTGAGAGATGGTGGGAAGACAGAAGACCTTGGAGAGGCTTGTGTTCCAAACAGACTCGGCCAATGGCTGGAAACTGTGCAAGATGATGATGATTAGCTTTATTGCGGGACAGAAAGATACAACACACAAATAGCAAATACAAGCAGTTAGTATCCCACTCTAGTTTCCTCTCGTAGGGAACACTTGCCTTTCACTTGTCAAGAAGCCACAGAAGTTAATTCCTCCTAATGAGTCCGGTGGCCTCGACAGATCTACCTGCAACACTACAGTTATTTACGATAGCCAGTCACTCACCACTACACTCTGCTTCGCTGTCCACTGGCTAGGGAAACAGCCCCCGGTGCTTTCGCAATTCACCACACTATCCTCTGCTGCACTGGAAAACACACTCGTTCAAGACACAGTTCCTCTGTAAGCTTCACACTCCTTCGCTGTCAAGAGAATCAGCTTCACTAGGGTTTCGCAAGTCACGTCGCCAACAACTGTCGCTCAGGTAAACGCTCGCACTAATTCGAAAAACACTGTCCACCCCGCTTGACCGGTCGCTTTTATTTACCAGGCTGGTGAATCAATAAATGCTTCTAGACCCGTCCAGGATTCACGGCTTCTCGAGATTTCCATCACTGGCTGGGTCACGAATATTCTGGACCATCCCTTTTGTCCTAGTAAACCTGTTGCATAAAGCGCACGTAATACACTGAGGCGAACACAGCCCGGGGGCAGCTGTGACTCATGCGGCGAGGCGACGAAACAAACTCACAGCCGTAACACCACCCCCTTCCTAAAAGGCTCATCTCCCCGATCAATCATTGGTCCGTCTGTGTCCCTCCGTAGGTTGCCAGGCGATCTCGATGCACGATCTTCATTTTCGCCCTCGGGCTCCGCTGGATCCTGTAAACGACATCGTTGATCCGTTTCACGACTCGGTACGGGCCCTCCCAGGACTTCTGCAGTTTGAGTGACAGGCCTTTCTTCCGTAATGGGTTGAAGAGCCAGACCAGGTCGTCCTCATGGAATCCGCCGGCATCCGTCTGCTGGTCGTATCGGGTCTTCATTCGGTCGGTCTCGATCCGCAGTTTCCTCCTCGCGAACGCGTGCACGTCCTCCAGTTGGTCGACCAGTTTTGACAATACTGGCTTACCGGGATCGGATCATTCCAAGGTCGGCCGAAGGCAAGATCGACAGGTAGACGGAGTTCCCTCCCAAACATGGCCCGGCGACGCGGTAGGCCAGGAGAATTAGTGGAAGATGTTTGTCCCAATCCCTCTGGTGCTCTCTGACGACTATTCGGAGATGGTTCTCGATGGTGCGATTGAATCGCTCTACCATCCCGTCGGACTGAGGCTGTAGCGGCGTCGTCCTTGTCATCCGGATTCCTAGCAGCTGGCATAGGTTCTGGAACACCTGCGACTCGAAGTTCCTCCCTTGATCGGGGTGCAGCTCCAGGGGTACTCCATACCGGCTGACGAATTCCTTCACCAGGGTCTCTGCGATCGTCGCGGCTTCGTGGTTAGGGAGCGCATACGCCTCTGGCCATTTGGTGAAATAGTCGCTGACGACCAATATGTAGCGGTTCCTTGCCTCGCTTAACGGGAATGGCCCAGCAACATCGATGGCCACTCTCTCCATGGGGCCGCCCACGTTGTGGGTCTTCAGTGGACCCCGTTCTCTTCGACCTGGGCCCTTGCTGGCTGCGCAATCGTGGCACCTCGCGCAGTGGTTCTCCACGTCCGTTCGGCATCCGATCCAGTAGAACCGCTCTCTCAGCTTCTGCAGGGTCTTCATTATCCCTAGGTGTCCACCAGATGATCCTCCATGGACTTCCTTCAGGACTTCCTCCGTCATAGCCTTTGGAACGACGACTTGTTCCCGAGATGTCTTCCCGTCGGAGCTCTCTCAGGTACGGCAGATGAGGCCATCCCTTACAATCAGCGAGTCCCACTGCGCCCAGTAGGACTTAAACTTTGGGCTGCAGTCACTCACAATGTTCCACCCGGGCCTGGGGACACAGGCCCTCTTCCATTCGGCTATCAGTCCCAGGTAGTAGAGGAGCAAGGAGGGTTCTGCTTCAAATACCGTTATTTATGCAAATGAGGGGGGGCGTGTCAAGGTCAATGACCTTGAGGTAGGTCATGGTCAATGACCTTGAGGTAGGTCATTGACCCCAAGGTCGCCTGGACCCCGGAAGGTAAACAAACCTTGGAGGGTCCAGGAACCGGTTTGAGGGGGTGTGGGTGGAGGGGGAGGAGTGGGGGTGGGGAGGGAGGGTGGGGGAGGGAGGGGGAGGGAAGGGTGGGGTGGGGGACGAGGGGGGAAGGATGGAAGAGGCTCTGCACGAGACCCTCCTCGACCCAGTCTCTCTCTTGGACTGAGCGCCTTCTCTGATATTATCCTGGGCTATATAGCTTTGCCTTATGTCCGATGAGATCCGAGTGTTGCCGAAGGTTTCCGAATCTTTGTCGGTGAATGAATCGTCAGATTTGAACGGTCAACTGGTGTGTGTGTGACGTCACAGCAGATTACGGGATGTGAGGTAGGTCATGGACGGGAGTGTTTTGAATGAAAAACATGAATGGCGGTGGATGGCGGTGGTTGTTGAACCCTGACGTGGTAGGTTGGTTAGGTGTGAATGGGTCTGAGAGACAAACAAGATGGGGTTGAAAGCGCTCAATGGTAAACAAACATCAATGGTATCGGGAGTAGTGAATGGAATTGAGGGAGAGGGGGAATGAACTGGTTGTTGAATGTGCTCAATGGTAAACAAACGTCAATGAATCAGGAGTAGTATTTCCTGTAAATGGTAGGGTGGGGGTAGGATACAAATCGCATAGCATGTTGAGTCGGCCAGCTCGACATGAAATAAAAACAAGAAGGTGTACACCAGATCTGATTTATTAATCCATGAATTATATGTGGCATTAAAACCTAGCCACTTAACAAAAAGTTTATTGCCACGTTTTTGTACAATTTTTTCAACAAGATAATGCTTGGGATATTGCGTCCTTTGCAGTTCCTCCATGTAGAATCCTCCTTGGATTGGCTGCTTGTTGAGGTCATCAAGTAAATAAACAACTGGATTAGAAAGTTTTACCTTGCGAATACGAAATATTTCTGTGCTCCAGTTTGGTGTGTATCCTTTGGCGAAGATTGTTTTATGTTTACTGATGCGCACATAATCACCAATACGTAATTGATGACGTCGTGGATCTACTGTTTTGATTTTGTGATGAATGCGATCCAATTGCGCAATGTTCTTGGTTACAAGGCGTGGTTTCATTTTGATGGTTCTATGTTTAGTGTTGTTGTAACGTGTCACCAGGTCGCCTACAAGTTCAAGCCAGCGATAGGATCCTCTTGCTGTAAATTGTTCCCACATGCGCGTCTTGAGTGTGCGGTTGAAACGTTCTACAACACTTGCCTTTAGATTGCTAAAAGTGGAATAGTGATGGATGTCAAGTGATTTGAGATAAGCGGAAAACGTCTTGTTGAAAAATTCTTTGCCTTGATCTGTTTGAAGCAAACGAGGTTGTCGTCTTGACCGCTGAACGATGGTCTTGAATGCAGCGGTGAGCAGTTGTGCAGATTTATTCCGAACAGGTTCAACAAAGGCCATTTTGGAATAAACGTCGATGACGGTGAGCAGATAGTTGACCCCGTTGTTAGCTTTGGCATAGGGAATCATTTCAACCAGATCAGCTTGCCAAAGATCGTCAACACCCCGTGTGATGACATGACGACGATGGTAGAGACGACGAGCTGGTCTATGCAACTCGCGAGCAATGCCAGCCTTAACAGGCGAGGGTGTATGAACACGTTGACTCATTAGACAATAATGCCAGCATGACGAAGCTCCTCTTCTATTTCTAAAACTTCCGCCTCGTGTCCGGTATGACCAGCCTGTTCTGATGCACGCAACAGTTGCAGACGTTTAACCAACTTATTTGGATTGTTCCAATAGGCGAAATCGATGAATGGTTTCAAAGTATTAAACGTGATACCGGACGCTGAATTTGCACGGCGAACACTTGCATAGGTGGGAAACAATTTTGATATGATGGTTTTATATTTGAAGCTCTTATTAGCATTTACTGCTTCAGAACGTTTATAATTACGTCTAAAACCATTTGTATCCATCAAGATGTCTTTATACTTTTCAAGATCTTCTTTATCATAGTCCTCGGTAGAAGGTGTACGTGAAAATAAAAGTTCGAAAAGACCTGGCGTCAATTTATAACGAACTGTTTTAACAATCAAAACATTGTCACTTATCTTGATTGGTGAATCGCCAATTCGAAATCTATTGTTTTCATAGCGAACACCATAGGTAGTATCAGTTTTCTTAGTAAAAAGATCTTCAAGGAAGGGAGTAACCAACGCACCATAATTTTGTAGTAAAATGGATTTTAACCGCACATATTGTTCGGGCGTATTTAATATTTCTTTAAGAGTAGGCTGCTTTTCTTTGAGTCTAGTGGGTGTTTCAGCAATTATTGATGTTTTCAAAAACTGGGGCAGCGGTGATTCTTTGGAGCTAGAAGACGGAAGCAATGGAGAAAAAACATCCTCAGGTTCTTCATCATTTTCTTCCTCCTCTTCAATTGTTTGTGTTTCTTTTGAGCGTGTACTAGGTTTTGATGTTCCTTTCAACACAGCTTCCAGAGGTGACTTCAAATGTTTTTCGACAAACAGTTCACTGTCGGCATGTGCACGTTTTAGATAGCAAAACTTTTGTCGAATGCTATTTCGTGCACGGATTATGTGCTTTTTTAATTGACTCCCTGTTGTCGCCATGACATCTGAACTAATGATGTTCAGAAAAGCAATGCAGCTACTTAAATACGAATGAAATGATCAAATCCCATGCGGTAGCGTCCATTGTTGATGTTGCTCTGCTTATCAATAACAAGACAACTGTGGTGATGAGCGTTCCAACACATGGCACACAACTGTGTAAAGGCTTGAAAGGTCATGTCTGGGTTCACGTGATCATCGTAGACGTGATGCATGTTGCGCTCATCCTGTCGGAAGAGAACAATCACGTTGGCATTGTCACGAATTAACTGTTTTGGTATTCGCGAATAGGTTTGAGCGAGATAAAAACAATCAATATATTTATGACGTCCCATGCTAAAGTAAGCCTGAATAATACCCTGTCGTTCTGTGGCCACATCGTCAAAAATCATAAGCGAATGGGGGCGAACATTGTCTGGAGAAATGACATCTTCGTGTGCTGCGAATGTGAAGTAGCCCATGTTGCGCAGACCTGACATGACCTGTTCCAAGAACACATACAGCGGTTGATACAGCGATTTGGCAAAAATATAGATATTTTGAAAGCGCACTCCGTTTAAGGAGGTGATGAGGGTAAGCAGAAGATTGGTTTTTCCACATCCCGACGGGCCGGCGATGAGACAGCGAATGGAGGATGGGAAGAGTGATCCATGACGTTGTTCGGACGATGTTGAGAAGAGGTGTGAAACCAAGTCTCCCACCGGAAGTGAATGTTGTTGCTTAATAATCTGCATATCAACTAAATGTGAAAGGGGAAGAGCTGGTCTCTATATACATGAGGCAAACGGGTGTTTCAGTTCCAGTGTAACCATGGACGCCTTTGGAAGAACTCTCAAAACAAATGAACGATTTGCTTTGACAAACGATCCAAAACATGATACAGATCCGGCTACTAAACGATATGTTGATGCTAATGTATTGTCACGCACTACAGATGGCAATTACGACTTTAATGGAAAGCGATTGACCAGTATAACAGAACCCGTATTACCCTCGGACGCATGTTCAAAAAAGTATGTTGATTATTACCGATTACGACGTATCAAAGGAGATTATGAGGCTCAGAATAAACGTATTACAGGCGTTGCAGATCCTGTGAACGATCAAGATGTGTGCACCAAAGCCTATATGTTAACCAATGCTGTGGTGTTAACAGAAGCAAAGGACTATGACGTACACCAACGTCGAATCACTCAGCTGGCTCTTCCAACAAACAACACGGACGCTGCTCGAAAAGACTATGTAGATAACAAGGTGAAACAGGTGCTCAGTATTGTGCCCACCCTAACTGCAAAGGGCTATACAGCAAATAATGCACGCCTTGTGCATGTGGCCGATCCTGAAGATGATCAAGATGTTTGTACAAAACGGTTTTTAAACTCTGAAATGGAAAAGGTGTGGGAAATTAAGGAGAACGCTCTACAGATGAAGCGAAGACGAATAGCAGAAGTTGCTGATCCTGTGCAACCTCACGACGTGACGACCAAACGATTTTTGGAACAACGGTTATCGCTTTTTATTAAATCAATACCCTCTATATTTCTGCTTCACATTGTAAACCAACAACCGGTAAAAGATCCCAATAACCTCGCCTACATACTACGTTCGGGGTATGACAATTACCGTTTAATGTATGATGGTGCCATTCGTGTAATTGAGTATGCACCAGATTTGAAACATTTAGAGGTACGATTAAACGGTAGTGTTCAACCACTTATTGATCAACCGGTGAAAGCCGGAGACAAATTATTCTTTCACTTGAAACTCTCGTCTGAAGAAAAAGAGGCGGGGAAAACGATGAACGATTTTCCTCTGTATATAGAACTTGAATATACAGCCACCATTGAATAAATAACTACAGGTTCCCTTCCTGAGGAGCGTTAGTTGTGTTCTATACTTTGCGGTGTGAGGTTGTCTTGTTCTTTGGTCGCGATGGTGAAACAGAGATATGTGGTGAAGAAAAGGAAGAAGTTGTCAAGAAAGGGAGGCTTTAAAGCTATTCTTCATGCGGCACGTCAAGCTTCGCGCGGAGAAACAAATAGTGAGTTGGCTATTAAGAAAGCACTCCGAGCAGCACGATTGCATGCGAATCCCAAAAGTAAACTACGTTTTAGAAAACGTGCCCGAGTTATTCCTGTGCCGAAACGTGGTGGATTTTTACCTGCACTGTTTGCTGGACTAGCAGCCCTGGGTTCACTTCTTGGAGGAGCAAGTGCGGTAGCACGAACTGTGAAAGTTGTTGAGGAGGCGAAGCAACAGTTGAAGGAAAGTGAAAGGCATAATAAAACTATGGAGGCCATAGCACTGCGCGGTAAAGGTGTGAACATGAAGCTAGCACCCTACAAGAAAGGACTCGGCATTTACATGTCGCCAAAAAACGGTTAATCGATGCACTGCCACGACGAGCCATGACGCATGAGGAAGTTATAAGATATGCAAAACAGCTTAAGATCTCCCACTTTCGAGGCGTGTTTATGCGCAACCAACTACCGTCTCGTCCACGGAGCCATGAAAGTGCAGTTGTCAATTTGGATGACAGTCATGGACCGGGAACGCATTATGTGGCCTACATAAAGCATGGGCGAACCGTGTGGTACTTTGACAGTTTTGGAAATCTTCCTCCTCCGACAGAGCTTGTTCGCTATTTTGGAAGCAGTGCAACAATACACTATAATGTGAAACGAGTGCAAAATTTTAACACGCAACAGTGCGGTCGTCTATGTTTGACTTTTCTATATAAGACCGAGCACGGCGGGTGACGTGGTCATTATGACAACAGAAAGTAGAACGTTTACAGTGCACGGACAAGGTGCGGAAGTAACTGTTGACTTTTATCCTCCTATTGAATTGGGACGACGACCCTACGTGCTGGGACTTGTTTCGTTTGAAGGCTATAATAGAATCTGCAACATAATTGAAGACGTCAATGATAAGTTCTACTACGATGACTATGTGTTAACTCTACCGTCTGGCAGCTACACCGTAGATGATATTCACGATCACATCTACACAACTCTCACCAAAGAATTTAGTCTAAAAGCATTTCTGGACGGGACACGCAAGTTTGAACTCATAGCCAACAACGTGACACATCGCTGCAGTATTCTTTCTTCTTTTAGGATTGATTTTAAATCTCAACCAGATTCGATTGGGTCATTGTTAGGCTATTCACCACAAGTGTTAGTACCGAACGTGATACACAAGTCTGACCAACCGGTGAAAATAATTGAAGATCATCACGTATCTGTCACGTGTAATATTATTACAGACGTCTACACCAATCAAGATCCCTCGCATTCGCTTTATGATTTTATTGTTACTTCACCTGGTGGTTATATCATCCGCGAAAACCCGTCGGTGGTGCTCTATCATCCTGTGAGTGTGACCAACATCAGGAATATTACCTTAAGACTGGTGAATAGAAACCAACGTCTCATCCGATTAGACCCTCATACACCTGTGACCTACAAACTGTATTTGAAACCAGCATGAAACAAGTGTATAAAGCGGCAACGCTGTCAAGAGCAGGTGTTAGTTGTGCTCAACGCGTGTACAGGTTAACACGTGTCAACAAGCAGATCCTACAACAACTTGGTTACATCTTACGTCATGAATTCGATTCTAGACGTGACAAACCCTGTCGAAGTTCAGGAGGGTATTGTAAGAATTGAACACCATTCCTACCAACCGTATACTCAGGGACTAAATAATGATGATGAGATTCGAATTACTATTAACCAACAAGATATCTACACGCTTCCACATGAAAGTTACATCCAGATTGAAGGGCAACTCACCAAATTGGATGGTACCATTCCAACAACGTCAAAGTTGGCCAACAATGCTTTGGCCTTTTTGTTTTCTGAGGTTCGCTACGTGATCAACGGTATTGAAGTGGATACTACTCGAAATGTTGCCATAACAAGTGTCATGAAACTTTATCCCTCGTACGGAAGCGAAGAGAGTAAAGCTTTTTGTATGGCTGGTTGGTGTCCCAACTCAACCAACGACTGGATGATTAACGATGATGGTACATTTACTGGACATTTACCTCTAAAATTAATACTAGGCTTTGCAGAGGATCATAAGCGCATTGTTGTGAACGCAAGACAGGATCTGATTCTTGTACGAGACAGGAGTGATTATAATGCGCTAAAGGGAGCTGATACAGCGCCAATAGATACAAAAATTCTACTGCAACGAATTCTATGGAAAGTACCGCACGTTACTCTATCAGATCAGAAAAAATTGAGTCTGCTCAAGATTGTGGAGAAGGATACAGCTTTACCCATTCAATTTAGAAGCTGGGAGCTGCATGAATACCCTGTATTACCACTCTCCGATACACATACTTGGTCTATAAAAACCTCACGGTATACAGAGCGGCCACTCTACGTCCTGGTTGGATTTCAAACAGATCGCAAATATCAACAGAATAAAGATGCATCAAAATTTGACCACATCCAATTACGAAATATACGACTTTTTTTGAACGGAGTTACCTTTCCCTATGAGGGAATGGATTTAAACTTTAACAAGAACAAATATGGTAAGCTCTATGACATGTTTGTAAACTTTCAGTCTTCCTATTATCAGAAAGAGGCATGTCCGCTATTATCACCACAAGACTTCAAGTCCAAGGCGCCTCTGGTGGTGATGGACTGTTCGTATTTGGAGGAGTCGATGAAGGAAACAACAATTGATATCAGACTAGAATTTGAAACATCTACAGTTATTCCAGAAAAAACAACAGCCTATTGCCTTATTGTTCACGAGGCGCAAGTGTTTTATCAACCGCTGTCCAATATGGTGACCAGAGTATAAATAGCATGTCTTCCTGTATTGCCCTTCACAGTCATGGAAAGCTACGATGAAGTCACAACCCCCTCTGCGAGGTGGGTCTGCAAATGTGAAAGTGATTCACCAGGCTCAGATGAAGATTCAAGGTTTACCATTTATCGCGCCCTAGTGAGTGAAGCTATAACTGCCTATCACAAGAATCATACTGTGCTTAGAATGCCGCCGCATCTGGTTCACTATTTACCAGATGGATTCATGTCTACGTTTGGTATTCATGACAGGGGGTACAACAACAAGCCCATCGCTAATCAAACAAATAATGTGGACGATGGCGTTGCCAAAGCTTCATCTTGTCATGTTGGAGAGCGGGTAGATTGTATGGACTGCAAATGCGATCGTTGCTCAACAAGTCGAGACGCTGATGCAGCATTTGAGATTTATCGCACCCTGGTGAGTTTAGCAATACGCGCCTACCATAAAGCACAATTTCTTCGTGAAATGCCGCAGCATCTGATTGCCTATTTACCAGCTGGATTTCTGACCGCGTACGGTGCACACGACATTGACCTTAATTGGGATAAGCTACCATTACACCTCCGTATGTCGGCGGATGTTGCAGCCTGCCGTCCTTGTCGTAGACACTTTATGCATCGAGGAGATTCTCACTGTGATTGGGATGGTCCAAATCCTATGATAAAAAAATTGTAAGCGATGTACTGATAACTTTATGAATAAAATTGTGTAATTGATTCTTTGTGTGTATATTATTTTCCCGCTCCTATCCAATCAGTTAGTTGTTAAGAAGCAGCGGTGGTGGAAGGTGTGATATCCGTCGCCATGCCGAAAACATTGATTGTCGACGTGCAGGGTTTCAAGGTGAACGGAAACAAGTTTGTATTTAAAGAAGTAGGAATTATTGACTGCACAACCATGTGGGCACCAAGAGTAACCAGTTTTGTCTTTGAACCACCGTTTCCATTGCATTTGCAGTCAGACGAGGACAGAAGACAAACAGAGTGGTTGCAACGCAATTTGGGACTAGTCTGGAAAGAAGGCGACATTCCTTACCAGCATCTATCACTTGTTCTGAAAGCTCACTTGTTTGGTCATAGCTCCAACATCCCTACATCGGAGGCAATCTGTTTAACATATTCTGACCTTGGTCTACCCCTACAGTTCTTGTCCTCGACCCTTCCTTCCATAACTAAGCTTGCTATTCCTGGGTGTCTTAGTATGTGTCCTACCAACCTATCTCTTCTCTTCATTAGCAGTCGCCAGAAACATCTCTCCTCTCCCACTCGTCTTAATACCTCTTTGTTTGTAACCCTATCTACCCATCTGATCTTCATCATTCTCCTGTAACACCACATTTCAAATGCTTCTATTCTCCTCTTTTCTACTGCACCAATAGTCCAAGTTTCACTTCCATAGAGCGCCACGCTCCAGACAAAGGCTTTCAAAATGACTTCCTAATACCTAAATCTATATTCGATGTCAGCAGATTCCTTTTTTGTAGAAATGCTTTCTTTGTCTGAGCCAACCTACTTGCTTCGTCCATCACTGGTTATTCTGCTTCCTAAGTAACAGAAGTCTCCTACTTCCTTCAGCTTTTCACCTGTCAATTTGATCTCCATAGAGGTTTCTGATTTATTTCGGTTGCATTCCAGTATTTATGTTTTACATTTATTTTCATCATGTATTCTTTCCGTAAGACGGAGTACTTTATTCCAATTGGTTTTAAAATGTCAAACAATTTAGTCCAATCAACTTTATCAAAAGCATTTTCTAAATCTACAAAAGCCATGAACGTTCTCTTATCTTTCCTTATTCTACCTTCTAAAATCAGCCTAAGACTTAGTACAGCTTCCCTTGTTCCTACATTTCTCCTGAAACCAAACTGATCTTCACCCAACTCTGTTTCTATTTGGCTTTCAATCCTCTTGTAAATCATTCTGGACAGGATCTTTGAAGCATGAGTAATCAAGAAGGTTGAATTAAGGATAACAAAATTAACAGTATTATTCTCTTCTTGCAAAACATTTTTTAAACTCAGCTTCCAAAAGCTTACATATAGCAGAACGCGGATTTTACAACTACAGAGGTGACAGCCGAGTTCAGCATTGCTTCCACTTACTTGTGTCAAGCTCCTCTCTGTCTTCTTTCCTGTCAACCTCGCTTGGTCAACTCTTGTTCTCTTCCAACTACAACAGTATTAGAGTATCCAAGGTCCTTGCCACATCTTTTCTGATTCCCTCCTTCTGCAAGAGGCCAGTCTTCTTTTCCCATTATTTCCTACCTTCTGCCTGTCATTTAATCATTGATGCAGAGAAGTGCAAGGAGTATGCCTCCATAACTTAGGAGGTTTTCTTCTGTGTACTTTAATTTTCCCTGACACAAACATCAAGACAGTTTATATCCTCGCCGCTAGATTGGGTATTCTAATGACATTGATAGACATTTTTTCTATTTTATAGTTTTTCGAATGACCGCGTCATGGCGGAATTTTTCGTGCAGATGATGTTGATGATGGAGGCCGAGAATGACACGGAGGAGGACGATGATAGTGAAGAGGAAGGAGAAGAAACTAACGAAAAAAAATAATTAAATAAGTAATTGTAAGAAAACAATATTAATAAAAAATATTCTTGTTTTGATTGATTTATTTGTCTATCATTCCCACTTTTATTTTTTTTATATGAAGCTGAGCGAGCCAACATGTCAGGTGTCAATCTCAGAAATTCACTCCTGTGACATCACACATCGGTTGACCGTTCAAATCAGATTATTCATTCTAACACCCATCCATGTCCATTAAACATCTAGCACGCCTTCCATATCCTCAGGCTCCATAACACATAAATTCAAATCTCCCAAGTCAGCATAAATAAAAAAATCCTTCGGCTGCACTAGGTCTCTGTGATTATGCCTCCATGGCTTAGGGAGAAGCATGCCAACCTCTCACCGCTAGGTCTGTGTTTCAAATCCCAGTTACTCCATGTAAAATCTGTGCTGGACAAAACAGAAGCAGACTGGTTTTTCTCCGGGTACTCTAGTTTTCCTGACTAACTTTCATTCCACCAACACTCTCCACCATCATTTAATTTTATCAGTCATTTATTCAATCGCTGACTCAGAGGAGTGCGATAGGCTTCGACAGTCGGCACAGTTCATATCTTCACAACTAGATGGAATATTCCAATGTCATCAATAGACATTACACCATCTTGTTTTTATTTCATGTCGAGCTGGCTGAACCGACATGCCATGCGTTTTTGTATCCCCCACCATTAACAATTTGTTTACCGTTAAGTATTAGAAAAAAAAACAATCCCATCCATGACCTACACTATATTCTGCCTGTGACGTCCCAACCTCCATTCACAGTTCCATCTTCATTCACGTTTGTTTACCCGCCAACCTAGCACGTCAGGGTTCAACCCCGTCCATGACCTACCCCACATCCCGTAATATACTATGACGTCACACACACGCCAGTTGACCGTTCAAATCTGACGATTCATTCACCGACAAAGATTCGGAAACCTTCGGCAACACTCGGATCTCATCGGGCATAAGGCAAAGCTATATAGCCCAGGATAATATCAGAGAAGGCGCTCAGTCCAAGAGAGAGACTGGGTCGAGGAGGGTCTCGTGCAGAGCCTCTTCCATCCTTCCCCCCTCGTCCCCCACCCCACCCTTCCCTCCCCCTCCCTCCCCCACCCTCCCTCCCCACCCGCACTCCTCCCCCTCCACCCACACCCCCTCAAACCGGTTCCTGGACCCTCCAAGGTTTGTTTACCTTCCGGGGTCCAGGCGACCTTGGGGTCAATGACCTACCTCAAGGTCATTGACCATGACCTACCTCAAGGTCATTGACCTTGACACGCCCCCCCTCATTTGCATAAATAACGGTATTTGAAGCAGAACCCTCCTTGCTCCTCTACTCCAGGTCATCATTTTCTGCTTGTGCCCGCGTGAAAGATTCGCGGCTCCAGCTCCCTTGAAGTTCCACGGTAGTCCTTCGGCACTGTATCCCGGTGTTCTCCTCCCTTTTGGTACAGAAGGTGCAGTCTTCGGGGCACGGTCTTCCTGACAGGGTGTCGGCATTAGAATGCAGTTGGCCTTTCCTATGCTGAATCTCAACGTTGTTCTGTTGAAGCCTCTCTAAGCACCGTGCGAGTTGACACTCGGGCTGCTTGAAGTTCAGGAGCCAACGCAGGGATGCATGGTCGGTCCTGATGAGAAATTCTAGCCCGTACAGGTACTTGTGGAAGAGTTCAATGGTCTTCACGATGGCGAGCAGCTCCTTCCTGGTGACGCAGTAGTTTCTTTCTGGCTTTGACAAGGCTTTGCTGAAGTAGGCCACTACTCTCTCCTTGCTGTCCATTATTTGCGACAGGATTCCCCCTATACCGAAGTAGCTGGCATCGGGATCGACGATGAACCTTGTTCCATGCCTGGGGTAGGCCAGAATAGGTGCGGTGCACAGAGCCTGCTTGAGTTGTTCGAAGGCACTGTGGCATTCTGCTGTCCACGTGAAGAGTTGGTCCTTCTCAGTCAGTCGATGCAGTGGTTTGGCAATGTCGGCGAATCCTCTCACGAAGCGACGGTAATAAGTTCAGAGTCCCAGGAAGCTTCGTAGTTGGGACTTGTCCTTCGGAACTGGCCACTCCCTCACAGCTGCGGTTTTTCTGGGTAGGTGCGCACCCTTTATTCGGAGAAAATATGCCCAAGGTACTGGACCTGCTTCTGGAAGATCTGACGCCTCTTGGGGCTCAACTTCAGCTGGGCAGCCCGTAGCTTCATCAAGATCTCCTTCAGGTTGCTGTATTGCTCCTCGATGCTTCTCCCCAGAACGATGACGTCGTCTAGGTAGACCAGGCAGGTCTTCCAGTGTAGTCCCCTCAGAATGGACTCCATTAGCCTTTCGAAGGTCGCAGGGGCGTTGCACAGACCGAATGGCATGACGGTGAACTGCCAGAGCCCGCTGCCCACAGAGAACGCAGTTTTCTCGCGGTCCTTAGGGTGGACCTCCACCTGCCAGTAGCCACTCTTCAAATCCAAGGTGGAGAACCATCTAGACCCTGATATGGTGTCCAGGGTGTCGTCGATCCGGGGTAGAGGGTAGCTGTCCTTCGTGACGTCATTCACCCGCCTGTAATCCACGCAGAACCTGATAGAACCGTCCTTCTTCTTCACTAGCACGACCTGAGAACTCTAACGACTATGTGATGGCTCGATCACCCCTTGCTCCTTCATCTCTTCTACCATTCGATCGACTTCGGCTTGCTTGGCGAGCAGGACACGTCGGAATGGGGCCCTAATCGGTGCACTGTCCTCAACGTCGATTCTGTGCTGGAACATGCTTGTCCTGCCGTAGTCTTTGCTCCCCACGGAGAAGACACCCTGGAATTCATGTAGCATGTCCCGAAGTTGGAGTGATTGATCCTCGTCTAAATGGTCCTGGTATCCTTGGTACAGCTTCTGTAGTTCTTATGGCAGGGCGCGTCTTCTTCGGTTGTCCGTCTGCAGGTGTCCGTCCGTCGTGTCTGTGATGCGGGCAATCCAGGTAACGGGCTCGCAGACTTCTAGGCTGGTGTCTCGGTGAACCGTATTGTCGTAGTCGTTCTGGTTGGATAGGCGGACGTACGGCCGAGACGTCGTGTTGATGAGAGTCTTGGCAAATAGCAATCCTGTTGTTTAGATGTCCTCATATTTTGGCTCGATGATAGCCGCCACTCCCTCAGCAGTTCCGTCGACAATTACGGCAGCGCTGACTTCCGTCCTGGCGGGAACGATGATGTCCTCTCTCAGCCTTACTCGTCGTGCGGTGACGGCCTCGTGTGCTGGTTGCAAAGCAAGTTCCCCACCTCCGAAGATGATGTTGTTCTGGTCCTGGAAGTCCAGTCCGAAGATCACTTCGTTTGATACGTCAACCACAAGCACTGGATGATTTACCGCCCGTCGACCAATGACGAACTCCAGTGATGCTTCGCCGTGTACCGGAGTGGTCTCTCCGGTCGCGGTTATAGCAGGAGGTTCCTTTGTGTGGGTTGCACTCTCCACTTCGGGATCACGGTGGGATTGACGATGGTCCTCGACGCTCCCGTGTCGATCAGCATGGGCCAGTTCACTCCGTTGACGACTCTGTCGACCATCAGGCTTCTTTCATCCCTCCGTAACTTCGTCACACGAACTTGGGCTGCCGGGGCTTGACGACTGTCACAAGCCGACCTTTGCCCCCCAGGCTGGCTGCTACTCGTTTTCCTGGGCCGCGCGGTTTCCCTATGACTGACTTTCCCGACGGAAACCTTTGGCGGCGGCGAACATCGCAGTCCTTGCTCAGGTGGCCCTTCTTACGGCATGTCCAGCAGGTCGGTTGTCCTCTTCCGGGCCGCCTCTCCGTGTGTTTTCCGGCTACGTCGTTGTTGGTGGTGCTGCGACTCTTGAAGAACCGGCCTAGCGCCTCCATCAGTTCATCGGCCAGGGGCTTGGTCTCGTTGGCTTCGGCTGGTTCGTCGACGTCCACTTGACGCACCCGTGCGTGCATTCTGGATACATGCTTTGTCGTCTCGAACTCAAGTGCGTGGCTCAGCGCATCTGCCAGGGTCTTATTGCGCGCGAGTCGCAGCGCCTGTTGAGTGTCCGTGTCCCGTAGCCCGTCGGTGAAGGTCTGCGTCGCTATCTGTACCAGAAAGTCGGCCAGCGCTGTTGGATAGGCAAGCCTTACGAGGCGTTCGATGTCCATCTCGAACTCTTGCAGGTTTTCCGCGTTCTTTTGTACCTGGGTCCGGAGCTGCATCTGATAGGCCTGCTGAAGATGGCTATCTCCATATCGGGACTCCATATGGGCGATAAGTGAAGCGTAGTCCTGGGATCCAGTCGGGATGGCCTGAAGGACGTTAAGGGCGTCCCCTCTCAGCGCTACACTGAGAGCTGTAGCCTTTTCCGTGCTGTTCCAGTTGTTTATGGAACAGGCTGCTTCGAACTGACGTAAATAGGTGCTCCACGGGACCTTTCCGCCGAAGGTTGGTGGCGTCACTCTGCTCTGTCCCGTTCCTGATATTCCAGGTGTACCTGTGGGCGAGCGTCGGCGCAGCTCGGCATCTTCCTCTTGAAGAGCGTTGCATCTCGCTTCCATCCCCGTTGGTGGGTGTTGGCTCAGCTCAGCAATTTCCTTTTGTAAAGCGTTGAATTTCTCTTCCACCTCCGTCAGTGGGCGTTGGCGCAGCTCGGCAACTTCCTTTTGTAAGGCGTTGAATTTCTCCTCCTCCCCCATCAGCGGGCGTCGGCGCAGATCCGCAACTTCCACTTGTAAGGCGTCGAACTTCTTTTCCACTGCCGTGACTTCCTCACGCAGACCCAGTTCTAATTTCTTCAGGTCCTGTGCTAACTTATTCTGACCGTCTTCCATCTTCTTCTGGCCGTCCTCTATCTTCTTCATGTCCTCCGCTAGCTTATTTTGACGGTCTTCCATCTTCTTCTGGCCGTCTTCTAGCTTCTTCTGGCCGCCTTCTAGTTTGGCAGTTAGGTCCTTGGTTAAATTCTTCTGGCCGTCTTCTAACTTGGTTTCCATGCCACTTAACTTTTCTAGCAATGCTGCCAATTGCGCTTCCATTTTTGTTGTTTGTCTTGTAAAGGGCATGCACTCACAGGAAAATTAGAGAAAAAAATGACCTGCTCGGGTTTTGAAACCAGGACCGTCAGGTGTTGTGCTTGTGCTTGAGTTGGCAATCCGGCTTCTGACACCAGTTGTTACGTGCCACCCCCTAGTGGCACATCCGTTAACTGGATTACGGTGGGTGAAAGCACAAACACAATTATTCCTTTAAAGAAACGTATTAGCTTTATTGCGGGCCAGAAAGATACACCACACAAATAGCAAATATAAGCAAGTAGTATCCGATTCTAGTTTCCTCTCGTAGGGAATACTTGCCTTTCACTTGTCAAGAAGCCACATAAGTTAATTCCTCCTAATGAGTCCGATGGCCTCGACAGAACTACCTGCAACACTACAGTTATTTACCATAGCCGGTCACTCACCACTACACTCTTCTTCGCTGTCCGCTGGCTAGGGAAACAGCCCCCGGTGCTTTCGCAATTCACCACACTAACCTCTGCTGCACTGGAAAACACACTCGTTCAAGACACAGTTCCTCTGTAAGCTTCACACTCCTTTGCTGTCAAGAGAATCAGCTTCACTAGGGTTTCGCAAGTCACGTCGCCAACAACTGTCGCTCAGGTAAACGCTCGCACTAGCTCGAAAAACACTGTCCACCCCGCTTGACAGGTCGCTCTTATATACCAGGCTGGTGACTCAGGAAATGCTTCTAGACCCGTCCAGGATTCACGGCTTCTCGAGATTTCCATCACTGGCTGGGTCACGAATATTCTGGACCATCCCTTTTGTCCTAGTAGCCCTGTTGCATAAGGCGCACGTAATACACTGAGGCGAGCACAGCCCGGGGGCAGCTGTGACTCATGTGGCGAGGCGACGAAACAAACTCACAGCCTTAACACAGGTGCACATCGGCAGGCTGTAAACATTGCCAAGCACACAGAGCGCATGGGTCGGTCGGTCAGATCACTTGGAAACAGAGATATTCCACCCAGCGCTTGCACTCTGATCACAAAATTCTAGTGACTGAATCTCAACAGATATTTATGAATATTTGTGTTAAAACATATAATAAAGTTATAATTATCGTCGAACATAAACAGTCGTATGCAAGTCGCCTATAATGGTATGGAAATTATAAAACTCGCTTACGCTCGTTTTATAAACATAATCGTGTCATAATTATTGTCATTATAGGCTCGTTGCATAATGTACTATTAAAGTGCTAATATCCTACCGGTCACCTCCTTGAGGACAGTTTACACCACCCTATGTATGATGATCGTATTTAGTAAGGCCAGGCCTTGTTGAATCGTAAGTACGGGTTCGCTATAATACAGTACTTGCATGATTCATACATCCGCCATCTTGAAACTATTTGGCCGATGACCTTGTGATTTGGGGAAAAGGCGCATGTCACGTTGAGGTATATTGTTGAACAATTTGTTAGAGATCGGGTGATCAGGTTAGTAGTAATTTGATTTAAGTTCAAAACATTTGGGTGGGCGCCATTTCTTTCTAGTTATGATAGCGGTGATAGGCTATACAACATGACACCAAGTTGTCCCTTGCTAGTGCTACCTCTGTACAAAAGTTGGTTCGATTTGGTTTCGTTGTGTTTGAATATTGATAGGGGGAATCGATTTGCACTCATACACGGCCGCCATCTGCAAACTACTGGGTTGATGACCTTGTAGCTTGGTGAAAAGACGCTTCCCACATGAATGTAGGCCTATATTGTTGCAAAATTTGGAAGAGATCAGATGATTAGGTAAGTCGTAATTTGATTTAAGCCTTGGACATTTGGGTGGCCGCCATTACTTTTCCGTCATGACGGCGGCGATATAAAACATGACACAGAGGTGCCTTTACTAGTGCTTCCTCTGTACCAAATTTCGTTCAATTCGGTTTCACCGTGTTTGAATTGATGGGGGTGGGGTTGGGGCAAGAATGCAGAGTACACACACATACACACATACAGACAGACACACAATTTTTAGCCCTGTGTAGATCTCATAAGTCTACTTTTATATTTTACAAAAATCGAAATAAGGCTAAAAATAACCAGATATTACTGCACTAAATAAGTTATGATTTAAATATTATAATAAATTTTAGTGCAATATATCTGATAATATTTTCATACAAGCTGTCTTTTTTGAGTTCAATACATGAATAACCACTTTCTTAAATGAAGACCCAAGGAAAGAACAGGGTAAGTCCATTTCTTTCGGAAATGAGTTCATGGCGCATTCTGGTGGCCAGCCATCGTCACTACAGAGCAGTTGAAATTAATTTCAAATAAAGCGGAATGTCACCGAGACACAGAGGTTTTTATTTTTAGTGTAAACGGAAAGAACGTCCCATATCCTCTCACTTTTTCATAATTTAACTCTAGTTGTTATTTGTTTCATATGTACTTCCTTTATAAGAAATAAATTTAGCCAAAAAAATAACAACTATATTGGTTACCATCAATTGTGCTTGCCACGGTGGGTGTGTGGTTATAGTGTCAGACTACCAACCCAAAGCTTGCAGGTTCGCTCCTGGCCGTGGTAAGTGATTTTTGAAAGGCGACAAAAATCACGATACTCTTGTCATACGTTGCTGGCGTGTTAATGAACCCATTTGAATTCAGTAGGCCGTGTTCATAATGGCAAAATTAATCTCGGGATTTTCCGCCAACACAAACTTCCTAATTTCTCCACTAGAAAGCGGTATAGCGTCAAGGAGCTTAGATATTTAACCTCCTTGACATTCATAGTGCTGCAAGGAGCATTAAATTCGACATGCGAGCTGCCCTCTGGGTGTCAAATAACAAAGCTTGTGCCCGGCACCCGAGGACATACGATATTTAAAAAAAATAACCTTCAATTTTTTTTTTTTTTTGTAGTTCATTTTAGTGTGGAAAGTTTAAATTCTCTCTCCTGAAAAATTTACAGGATGTGACTTACCCTCTTTAACCCGCGTGTCTTCTATTGCTTTTGTAAGGATGTCCGTTTTTATTAGAATTATAAATTCAAAATTGTTATTCTTAGAGTTGTCTTATTTACTATAATGCTTTTTCGTAAGAAGAAAATTCACTATTTAGTGTATAGTTATAGGTTGAAAACAAGTTACAATAATAAACAAAATAACATTATAGTGATGAAAGACGTTCATAGTAAATTCAACCAATATATTTGTTGCGTTTTAATAAGCCCGTGAATGAGAATCATATCAACTTAACACCATCTTGATTTTTTCAAAGATTGTAAAGGGAGCCCGGACCTACCTATAGCTGCATTGTTAAATGTAGGGAAAATTCTCTTCTAAACTATTAACACTGGAAGAACGAAATTTGTACAGAGGTTTATTACACATATTTAACACCAAGTATCATAGGGATATTAATATATGGGCATTTTTCTGGGAAGATATTAATAAATTATTTTTTGATTTTTTCCAAATATTTTCTGGCTTAATATCTTCGCCATAAAGTCTATCAATGATCGTATATGATAAGAAAGGCTGTGAGAGAAGGTGTAGATTGATATTGTTTACAATCCTTGAAATTTTGAAGTCTCTATCTTTAATAGTGTAGGATAAAATGCTCTTTATATGGCATTCCGTTATATAGCATGTTTATATGGCACGTAGACAGTTTTTCAAAAGTTCAGTTTGAGATAAATCTCTGAAAATTGGCGTCTTCATGACAGCTTCTGGTTGACTGTGAAGATGCTTGTATACATGTTCAGATCCCTGATATTTGTTAAACTTCTACCAGGAATTGGGACCCTTTGTGCATATGCCATGTAGTGGTTTCTCGTCAGTCGGTAGGGTGTGGATGTACAATGTCTTGCAGCTTTCTCCATTGCTTCAATACTGTGGGTATTTTGCCTTATTGCCAGTCCATAGTCTCTTTGAAATCTGTTGCCTCATCAGTAAATCTTTTAGCTCCGCCCAAATGTTTGCCATCGTTGAGTTTCTGGCCCTTCATCGTATTCTTCAGGCCACGCAACTACAACAACAGTATCCAAGGAATACAATATGCAAACAAAACAATTACCTATCGGATAATGTAGACAACACAAGAAATATGTCCTACATGCACAGGCCTACTATCTCCTTGGAAAAACCGAAAGATATGAGTATGTTTTCAGTGAAATGAAATGTGGTGACGCGCACTACAGCAAATTATTTAATAATATTTTTGGCCTACTTTTCACATTTTGCAAAAATGACATATGAGATCGGGCAAATGTGCCTGTCTGTCTGTCTGTCTGTCTGTCTGTCTGTCTGTCCTTCTGTATGTCTGTCTGTCTGGCTGTGTGTGTGCCCCCCCCCTATCAACTCCTAAACGGCTGCAGCAATCGAAACAAAATTTGGTAGGAGTAAAGATCTATACCTGAATATCTCACGGCCATATTTGAAAATGATGTCAGTGCTACCAACTGCTGAAAAATCGCAATTGAAATTTGAGCTCCATGTTGGATATCTTGGAAGGTATGACTGGGAGCTATTTCAAAATTTGCACACGTATAGATAATAATATTGCAGTTTAATTTCCAGGAGGCCATATATGGCAGTGATGCCAAAATGATTATAAGACTGCTGATAGGTCCAAATTGTAAATGCATATAACTTCTACACTATCAATTGGATTTCAACCAAATTTCGTATGTGCTACGTGTAAATAAACAGATATGACAGAGCGTATTCTCAAGAGCCACCAGGGCAGCCAACTGTTAATAAATTTTCTCATTTTTTTAAATCCAAATACCCATATATCAGAAAGTATGCAAGCCGACAGCTTTAAACTATGCACACGTATAGTACCTGACATTCTATATTAATTTGGAGTAACTTACAGTATATACGTCAGTACTACCAACATGATTCTAAGCCTGCTGAGAGGTCCAACTTTAAATACATGTTACTTCTATACTATTATTTGGATTTCAACCACATTTCGTGTGTGTTATGTGTACCATAACAGATATGGCTATGACGATTCTTAAGAGTAACCAGGGCTGCCAACTGTTTTTTTTATTTTTGTTATCCCAATATCAATATATCAGAAAGTATGCAAGCCAATAGCTCTAAACTTTGCACACGTATAGTACCTGGCATTCTAGATTAATTTGGTGTAACTGATATATGTCAGTGCTGCCAACATGATTCTAAGCCTGCTGATAGGTCCAATTTTAAAATGCATGTAACTTCTATACTAACTAATGGATTTCATTCAAAATTGACACAACAATAGATCATATTATTTCAGATTATTTCTGATCAATACATGTATGTCATTGTTGCCAGGGGCGTGGTGGCTCAGCGGTCTAGCTGTATGCCTCTCACCAAGGCGGACCAGGTTCGATTCCCGGTCAATGCATGTGAGATTTTCGATGTGAAATGCCATGTCCTGTGGTTCGTATTCCACGTAAAACGGAGGTCCCGTGGCTTATGATCGCGAGATTAACGGTCACGTTAAACTACAAGCTTCCTTCATTGTTGCCAACATGATTTTACGCGCGCTGTTAGATCCAATGTTTAACTGCAAGTAACGTCCATGCTATCCATTGGACTTCAACTAAATTTTGTATTCTGTACCTTAAGAGATGGAGTTAAGAATATATTCAGTCACCAAGGCTGCCAACTGTAGTTCTCTATTATTACCAACTTAATATCGTCATTATTCTAGATAGATCCATATAGATTAATCATTGGCATGAATCTTAAATTTTAAGAAAATTAGGCTCTTTAGTTCGTCAGGGAACTTCTTGTTTAATATTTAGAGTTGGGATACAGGGAAGATCAATAAGTCATTTTAAAGAGGAAAGTCTATTTTCTAAAAATCTGAAAAACGAAAATTTCATAATGTTTAGAGTTCGGTTTCACTTTACAAAACTATGCACATACTACAATACAGCTATGGATGTTTAGCCTAAAGAACATGTCAATCCTTATGAATCTGTGATATCCTAGAATAAATTGACACAGCTTCGTTTTATATTTTTCCTAAATTCAAAATGTATTTCTATGTTTCAGATTATAACATGAGCGACACCATGGAGAAAGGCAACATCAGGGTCCAAGTTCTTGCTGTCGTTTCAGGTAAATACTACTTATTTCTCTCGGGTGATACCGAGCTGTGCTAATGAGTTCTCTCCACTGGGAACAATTAGGAAAATCCTAACCTGGGAAGTTACTTGAGGCGTGTTTACTGCCCCCCACTCCAAACTGTTAACTCTTGTTAATTCAAAGACGTTCTCGATACTATTCATTAGCAACTTTTGGCATTATTCCAGATTCCTGGAGCCTTGCACTTAAGACTCAAGTTCGGTCATTTTATTTGCGTTTCACAGTTACTATTCAAATCTGTACATTTTAATTGTTACGTTGAAGCTTCGTAAAAATATGTTCGTATGTAAGTTATAGCCTGCACTATGAGCTTTAAAACGATATCGTGGGAACCAAAATGCTTCTATGTATTCTGAAACAAAACATGCTGCATTCGTAAATAAACGGGCAGAATATTCCTTGTTCAAACACCTCCACTTTTGGCCTCGTGACAATTCACACTTACATTTACTGTATAGTTTTCTGCAGATCTCAATTCTCCATCTCTTTGACTGTACATGGATAACATTTTAGCTGCACTGATTATATTTGCGGAAAATCCAGGGATCCAGTGGTAAGTAGCTGTCAGTCAACTCATTTCAGGAGAGGTTGCCTACCCGATTACGTGCCGAGTGCGACCGTGCCGGATGCGACCCAGTAAAAATTGTGGCTGTAGCGACCCTGCAAGTAGCTTCCAGTGCTCCATGCGACCCATTGTTCGAGAGAAGAATTGAAAGATCTTATTTCCAACGTGACGTAAATCCATAAAATGCAAAACTTCAGAAGTCGCGTTTTTGTGTCTTCGTGTAATTAAGATCAGATATGATTATGAATATAATGTAATTTTGTTCCTTACTTTTATGCACATCCTGACACTGTGTTTTAAAAATCTCCTCTCAATGGAAATTGTGGTAATCGTCTGCTGTACGTTGGAGTTAGGAAGTTTTGGAAATACAACATATATTGACAGACGCTTTGAGTGTCATTTATGAACATTTAAGTGGTTGAAACACAACAAACACAAACTGATGCTCTACCGTACATATTCTTCAAAGTTAGCCATCGGATTCGACAATTGGATATAAGACACATTGGAAATAAATACCCGTTGGAGTTACATCACCTTGCAAATAAACTTAGTTCTTAGATCTCTGTTAATATGGGATATACGACGTATTGCGACTTAAAACCTTTGCTATATGTTGAGAGAAACTATTAACTTGCTTACGAAAGAAAAACTGAAACCCCGTCAATTTTGGATTCACGTCACTTTGGAAATAAGCTCTTAAATTTTTACAGCGCCTAACGTAACACGGATTTTTTGCAGAGAAAGATGCGTTAGAAATTCCCAGATTTGACCAATACATCAGTGTTTGGGTCGCTAATGGCACGATGGCAAGTTTGTGGGTCACTTGCGGCACGGGTCGCCTCCGGCACGACACCTTGACTGTACATGGATAACATGTTAGCTGCACTGATTATATCTACGGATCCAGGGGGTCCAGGTGTACGTAGCTGTCAGTCAACTAATTTCAGGAGAGGTTGCCTACCCCCACTCTCTTGCCAAACCCATTAGCGTAAGCTGACTGGACTCCCGGGTTTAACCTAATTAGCGCAGTCCGTTTCTGTCACACTTGTATGTTGTTGCTATAAGTAGAGCCCTGCGCGGATAAAAAAAACGTTATCCGCATCCGCACGACTGTAATCCGCATCCGCACGACTGTTATCCGAATCTACTGGCATTGCAATAATATTTTTATATCTCTCTTTATTCGTTTAGTCGATTCCGACTCTCCGTGACCCCATGTACTAAACTACGCCAATTTTTTCTGTTCTGCACTGCCTCCCGAATATTTTCCAAGCTGGAAGTACTTCTGTGATGCCATCCATCCACCTCATTCTTTGCCTCCCTCTTCTCCTTGTGCCTTCTATCTTTCCCAGCATTAAGGTCTTCTCTAATGAATTATGTCTTCTCATGATGTGTCCAAATTAGCTCAGTTTTTGTTTCAGGGTTAAGCCCTCCAAGGAACACTCTGGTTTAATTTGCTGTAAAACAGACTTACTTGTTCTATTCGCAGCCTATGGAACTCTAAGAACTTTTCTCCAACACCATAATTCGAAGGAATCTATTCTACGGCATTCAGCTTTTCTTATGGTCCAGGTCTCACATCTGTACATCACAACTGGAAAAACCATAGCCCTTACTATAAGGATTTTTGTTGTTAATGTTATGTATCTACTCCTTAAGATATTGTCCAGATTTGGGAATGTCTGTCTACCAAGTAGCGACCGTCTTTTGATTTCAAGGCTGCAGTCACCATCAGCAGAAATCTGTGAGCCAAGATAGTTAAAAACAGAGACTATCTCCATTTTTAGCCTATTATCAATTTTGAAAAAATAGACTTATGAGATCACCTTTTGTCCGTGTGTCTGTGTGTGCGTGCGTGTGTGTGTGTGTGCGAGGTGTGTGTGTGTGTGTCCCCCTAATAACATCTAAACGGCTTGAGCGATTTCAATGAAACTCGGTAAGTTCATTGCATTATTCTGTGCGACCCAGACCGTGCTCTTCAAATTTTGTTACGTATCACCAATCCAACATGGCGGCTGTGCGAAATATTTCACCAGCATCCAATATCTCGGAAAACTATTCTCGTTATCACCCTGGAATTTATTACGGTGATAAAGGGAACTACTAGAAGTTCACCTATGTGACTTTTGAAAAACTGGTAACTAAAAATCCAACATGGCGGCCACGTGAATTCGCGACTTTTAGATTGACGTTTCTCGCGATTTAACCAACCAAACGCAATAAAACTTGGTAAAGTATATGTTTATACACATTGTAATGCACCGAAATCTAACTTCGTTCAATTGTTTACATAACCGCAAGATGGCGGATGTGCGAAATATTTTACCGGCATTCGATATCTCTGAAACCATTAGCGGTATCACCCAGAAATTTTGTACGGAGATAAATGGCACTACTGGAAGATGATCTATAAGACTTTCAAAAACCGGTTAACTAGAAAACGAACATGGCGGCAAAGCGAATTTGAAAAATTTAAATACACCCTTCTCGCGATTTAATGTTCCAAACGCAATGAAATCTGGTTCAGGAAATGTTTATACACATTATAATGCACTGGTATCTAATTTAGTTCAATAGTTAACATAACCTCAAGATGGCGGCTGTGCTAATTTTAAAATTAAGTTTTTATTTCTTGTGTCGTAATCATGCGATCGAAGTGAAAGTTTGAATAATGAACCTACGCAATAATTTTCCTTTAATGGTAAATGACTCTATGGCTTATACATTTAACAATCCAACATGGCGACCATCCGAAATATTTAGACGGCTCTGAATATCTACGAATCTAATATAGCAATCAAACTGATTTTTTTAATGTTCATAGAGGCTATGAACTTAAGTTCACCTATAGGACTTTTAATAATCTGTTGATCACAAATCCTACATGGCGGCGACGCGAAATATAAATATGCATATGGAGGTTTCTCACAATTATCCATCCGAGTGCAGTGAAACTTGGTACAGTAAATCCTTATACGAATGTTAATCCACTGGCATCTAATTTATTTCAATTGTTTTCATAACCACAAGATGGCATCTGTGCGAAATTTTAAAATCTCGTTGTTACTTCTTGTGTCCCAATCATGCGATTGAAGTTTGAATGCTACACGTACACGATATTCTTCATGTAACAGTACATAACTCTAGGACCTACATGTATAAAATCCAACATGGCGACGAACCGAAATATTTAGTCGGTTCTCAATATCTACTGGAAAAGGTGTACCTTAATGGATGTGGTACATCTTAGGGGATTTCGATAGAATGAGGTTTCAGGCACAAGAGGTGATAACGAAGGACAGTGTGGGAAGAGACCAAAATGTTAAAACTTAGATTTTAATGATATTTATTTATTATAAAGCAAATATTGCAAGGAATGGATACTTTCAAAGAAATTGCCTTAAAATGACAATAAGAAACAGTAACAATTAAAAATTACTCGTTTCTCCAGGAAACGTAAATTGCTTGCAAGCTGTAGCTCCCTATAAAGGATTAAATACAAAATTACTGAATAAAAAGAGCATAATAAAATAACCTACAATAATAATTTAAATTCATCCCAGAGTAGAATTAAAACAAAGTACTCTTATTACGGAAAGAATCCGGGCAGAGTGTATGAAGTGAAAGGGTTACCACCTCTTCTGATGTGTGATACAGGAAGTATCAGATCTCCTTAAACATCTTCCGAAGGTAGGCCGGCTGCCGGAGGACATCAGTAGCTGGCGGTAATTTAGTGCACCCGCTCGGGGCTTGTGCGAGGTCAGTCAGGCATACTCCAGGGTTCCGGGTTCGGAACTAGAGTTGATGATGGTAGATTCTCCTTATAAAAAGCGACCAGCATAGAGAGTCTCTTGGTAGTAACTCCCTCGGCTGGTGAAGTTATGTCCTTATAATCAAGACTTGCAGAGTAGATCCGTGTTGAAGATTTGGCCGAAGTGAAGGCCGATGAGTTTAGACTGCCCGGGCAGGCAGCCAGGTCCAGAAGAGAGATTTTGACGGCGGAGAAGGGCCTCCGGCTGCAAGAGGTACCCCGAGAGGGCAATAACCCCAGCAGGTACGTAGCGAGCAGTGGTGATCAGTGGAGAAGAGTGGACACTGTAGGCCGGTAGACCTAAGGTATATATAGCGGTAGTGACGTCAGCGCGCCGAACCTTCCAGTATGAAGGAGGGGTGAAAGAGCAGCCAATCAAAGCACAGCCCCATGCACATTGCGAGCGTTACCGCTGGGGAGAGCTCAGTACCTCGTGAGAAAATGTGACGGTATGGTGCGTCTAGAAAGACACTACAGAAAAAAGGTGAGTTGACATGAATATTACAGAAAAGCAATTAAACTGAAACACCAATACTAAACAAATCAGAACACCGCGTTCAGACTGCAATTAACGAAAATAAAAATAATGGGGCAGAAAAATTGAACGTGTGTTTCACACCGTAAGGGAAACATAGCCAACAAAAAACATTCGCAGAAGCGAACATGCTGGGAGGGGCGAGAAAAAATTGCAGTAAGAAAGCGCAGAAGTTAGGCCTCGCGTGGCAAAGGAGCAATCATGGTGATTGGCCTAAGAAAATGACCAGCAGAAGTCTGCAGTTTTACCACGCGAACCCTACCATCTCTGCCAGGAAAGCACTCAACAACCCTACCCAAATTCCAAACAAGAGGAGGACTAGGGTCTTTCAAAAGCACCAAGTCCCCCACCTGAAGGTTAGAGCAAGAAACAAGCCATTTACCACGCTGCTGAAGCAAACTGAGGTATTCCAACCTCCAGCGGCGCCAAAAATTATTGCGCAAACTTTCAATTTTGCGCCAAGAAATGGCTAAAGAAGATTGAGAATTAGAATATAACAAAGGTGGAGAGGCAGTCAACGGACCACCGATAAGAAAATGGCCTGGCGTTAATGGTAGAAGATCTGAAGGATCATTAGATAAGGGTGATAAAGGACGAGAATTAATTATGCCCTCAATAAAAATAATTAAGGAATTAAACTCTTCATGAGAAAGGGGGGTGTGGCCACAAACACGTCTAAGGTGCTTCTTGGTGAGTTTCACACAAGACTCCCACCGCCCACCTTGATGAGGTGCATAAGGGGGGATGAAGTGCCACTTGAAATTTCTCTGGTGAGCATAATCAGTAATCCTTTCCAGCGCTGAATTTTGAGTAAGAGCTCTCTTAATTTGCTCAGAAGCTCCGATAAAATTTTTAGCATTGTCTGAGAATACTTCTGAAGGAAGACCTCGGCGGGCAGAAAATCTGGCAAAAGCTGCCAAAAAATAAGCAGTAGAGGCGTTGGTAACTAGTTCTAAGTGAACTGCTCCGGTGACCATACATACAAACAGCGAAATATAGAGTTTTCCAAAAATACATTTTTTGGCCTCAGGAGAATTTCTTCTGTAAACAAAAGGCCCGGAATAATCCACCCCCGTAAAGGCAAAGGGTCTAGCAGGCACAGATCTAAAGTTGGGAAGATCACCCATGAGCTGAGTGGTAATTTTAGGGTTGGATTTAAAACATGGAATGCACTTCCGGATAACAGAGGTAACTTCATGGACTCCGTTTATGGGCCAATACCTTTCACGAATGACAGAAAGTAATGTACGAGTTCCAGCATGAAGATGCTGGTAATGATACTGACGAATGATTAGGGAAGTGACATGATGCTTTGAAGGAAGAGTAATTGGGTGTTTTTTATCCTCGGAAAGATCAGCCAAAGATAAACGTCCTCCTACTCTTAGTAAACCATCAGTATCCAAAAAAGGGGCGAGTGAGGAAAGCCTACTCGATTTCTTAAGGGATTGACCTTGGGACAACACCTGGCATTCTTCAGAGAATATTTCTTGTTGAGTAAGCCATAAGATTTTTGTAGTGGCTAAACCTAATTCAGAAAGGGTTAAATATGGCTTAGAAAAAAGGGGTTGTTCTACCACAAAATATTTCCATCGAAGGAGATAAGCCATAACCCTCACCAATTTATGGAAAGAGGAATATCGCTGCAAGAGAAGGGGAGAGTCAGAAACGAGAAGAGAAGATCCAGTAATCTTACCAGCATCCGGTAAGTCTGATAACTCCGGAAGAGGAACATTTGGCCAAGCGGAAGGTTCTTGCAGAAGCCAAGGGGGACCGTGCCAGTATAATGTCAGGTTAGCCAACATAAGAGGGGAACATCCCCGAGAAATGACATCTGCAGGGTTCTCCTTGCCAGATACATGATGCCATTGTTCAAAGTTAGACAATTGTTGAATTTTGGACACTCTATTAGCTACAAACACCTGCCAATGCGAGGGAGGTTTGGCAATCCATGCCAACGTGATGGCTGAGTCACTCCAAAAGTAAGTTTTAATAAATCGGATTTTCAAAGATTGGCGGATTTTGACCGATAATTCAACCGCCAGAAGAGCAGCACAAAGTTCCAGTCGTGGCAAGGATAAAGATTTAAGAGGGGCCACCTTTGACTTAGCGCAAATTAAATTGGAAAAGAAATATGACTGGACAAAATTACGGCAAACAATATACGCACAACACCCATAAGCTTTCAATGAGCTATCGGCAAAGATGTGAAGTTCATATCCTCCACAGGAGGGAAAGGGAATAATCACTCGCGGGATAATAACATTGGAGAGATCTTCCAAACTATTTCTATAAGAAATCCAATTTTTTTGCAACTCTGAAGGAACTGGTTCATCCCAACCAGTTTTCAAGGACCAAAGGTCCTGCATGAAAAGCTTTGCTGTGACAATAATTGGCGCCAAAAATTGGAGAGGATCAAATATCTTTGCAATCTCAGACAAAATTTGCCGCTTAGTTTGCGGTTTGATGTCACTGAGATTAATTTTGAAAAAGAAAAAATCCTTTTGAGGACTCCAATAGATGCCTAGAGTTTTGATATAATTACTTTCTTGAAGAAGCTCTACTGAGTCGTTATAGACTGAAGTTAATGGAAATTTAGAAAGAAATTCTTCCGAATTAGAGTTCCACTTGCACAAGGAAAATCCGCCTCCCAAAAGCAAAGCTGTCAAATCTTTAGAGACCTGCAGTGCTTCAGATACTGACTCAAATGAATGAAGAAAATCGTCGACGTAAAATGATGATTTTAACACTTCAGAAGCCTTAGGAGAATACAACGGGCCATCCTGTTCAGCAAGTAATTTCAACGTACGTATGGCTAAAAAAGCAGAGGGCTTTAGTCCATAGGTTAATGTTTTTAGCCGAAAAATCTTGACAGGTTTAGTAGGCTCGTCGCGCCAAAGAATTCTCTGAAGGTCGCGCTGTTGTTGATCGACCAAAATCTGCCTATACATCTGCTTGATATCAGATATCACTGCGATAGGGAACAAGCGAAAATTCATCAAAACAGAAGAAATGTCAGATTGAATTGGAGGGCCTGATAATAATGTGTCATTCAGAGAAGTTCCATTGGCATCCAATGCAGAGCCATTAAAGACCACTCTTATGTTTTCCTTTAAAATCTCATTCTTCCAAACTGGATGATGATTGAGGTAAATGACTTCAGATGGGGTATAAGAAGCATCATCTTTCTTGGTAACAACCTCCATGTGATCAAGTGCCTCATATTCCTCCATAAATGTGGAGTATTGAGTTTTAACAACAGGGTCACGTTTAAATTTGCTTTCCACAGCATAGAGTGCTCTAAGAGTCCTAGGGTGTGTTTCAAATAAAAGAGGTGGATTATCCACTCGGGGCATTGTTACGACAAATCTACCCTCTGAATTGCGTTTGGTCGTTTCGCGAAACAGTTTTTCACACATTTCATTTTCAACCGAGGAAGGTGAAACTGAATCTATAGTTTCGATTTTCCAAAATCTTTCTAAGTTGTAATCGAGACTTGTATTAACAAAATGACATTGAGAGAAATTTTGAAATGACTTACGAGGGACTTGACCCGTTACTAACCACCCTAGCTTGGTATGATGAGCAAACACTCCTGGTGATATTTTAACCTTAGAGCTAAGGAGAGATTGCCAAAATACTTGGGCACTGAGAAGTATGTCTACCGGAGCGCTCGTATTAAATGTTGGATCTGCCAACTGAATGTTATGAGGAAATTGCCAATTTCTAATTTCAAAAGAATTACTAGGGGTATTACTGCCAATAGTATCAATGGCAAGACAATTCAACTGAAATGTTGTGTTACAATTCACAGCATCTTTGATGTGAACACGAACAAAATGCAAAGATTTAACATTGCTATTGTTAATACCGGTAACCTGAATTAATGTAGGTTGCTTGGGAAGACCAAGTTTCTTAATGAGACGCTCACTTATGAAGTCATGGGTGGCGGCATTATCCAATAAGGCACGTGCTTCAAGCCATCTACCAGAGGAATCTTGAACTTTTAATAACACGGTTGATAGTAGCACCTGGGAACTACGAATTGAGCTAGAGCTCTGAGTATAAGATTGCGCATTGGCTCCTGGGGATATATCTTTAGAACATCCAGGGGAAGGAGCCTGACGTGGCTTTTCAAACCTATGAAGCAAGGTATGATGTTGAGCCTTGCAATGGGAGCAAGTATTTTTAGATAAGCAATCAGGCACCATATGCCTAGTTGACAGACAGTTGTAGCAATATCTTTTTTGAGCTATTAATTTGCGTCTTTCGTCGGTAGAAAGGGCTTTAAAGGCAACGCAGGAATATAACCTGTGAGGTGTTTTACAGAGAATACAATCTGTTGAATTATGTTGAACAGTAAAGACAGCAGATTTGTTTATTTTAGCACCGACTGGCTTCACAACATTAGATTTGTTATCTGCACTTCCTGACATATGACAGGCTACAGCTGACAAAACCTGACATCTATTATTTATAAACGTAAGCAACGAATCATAGGTATATGAAGTGTCATTTGTTAGTTCCCTCTCCCATGCCTTTAAGGTTGATGAATCACATTTAGAAGTAACCAAGTGAATTAAGAATAGATCCCAATGGTCGACCGGTTGATTCAACCGTGCCAATGCTCTGACATGTAGTTGGACCATGTCACTTAAGGCTCGCAGTGTTGACAAGCTGTCAGCTCGCAAGGTGGGCAGGCTAAATAAGGCTTGAATATGCCTTTGTAAACATAATTTTTCATTGCCATAACGGCCTTTAAGAAGCTCTATAGCAATGTTATAGTTTTCTCCTGTTAAGGGGAGTTCTCTTATAAGTTGAAGGGGTGGTCCCTGCAAAATGGATTTTAAGTAATGAAATTTCTGAATTTCTGGAAGTGTGGCATTATCATGTACTAATGAACTGAACAATTCAAAGAATGATTGCCACATCTCTTCCTTTCCTGAAAAATGCGGAATTTCAATTTTAGGTAGCAATGGTTTGATACCATTCCCATGGTCGCTAATTCTTCCTTGAGTTTCCTCTACCTTCAACGCCAGGGTCAAAGTTCTAACTAATGCCACAGCCTGAGCGTGTGTATCAAAGTAATTACTCTCTACTTCTTCCCTATCTGATTGATGTTCTGGATTTTTGATTTCAATTTCAAGTTGCACGTGATCATATTTCTCGTACGCCTGTTCAAAAGCTTTTAAACGCTGAGATATAATATCAAGGTTTTGTTTCTCTTTCGGTAGAGTAGCTAAATATTTTTGAAAACGGGTGAGTTGACCTTTGTAGGCCGCCCGAGAGTTTAACAGTTTATCATCTATTATTGCTGGCATGGCTGGAAAGTTGGAACAACTCACTCACCAAAGCTGCTTGTGGCACCAGACAGACCTGCTCTCCGGAAAGAAACCAGTTGTGTAATATGCTGGGATTGTTTCCGCCTTCCCGCAGATCTCCCGCGCTAACCACGATATACTGAAATGTATAAGACAAATATTAGATTGCAGCAGTTTTTTTTGTTTTTTTTGGAATATAATTTGTGGTCTCAGAATGAAGGTTCTGGGTTCGATCCGGGGTTGAGGTACCATGGAAAAGGTGTACCTTAATGGATGTGGTACATCTTAGGGGATTTCGATAGAATGAGGTTTCAGGCACAAGAGGTGATAACGAAGGACAGTGCGGGAAGAGACCAAAATGTTAAAACTTAGATTTTAATGATATTTATTTATTATAAAGCAAATATTGCAAGGAATGGATACTTTCAAAGAAATTGCCTTAAAATGACAATAAGAAACAGTAACAATTAAAAATTACTCTTTTCTCCAGGAAACGTAAATTGCTTGCAAGCTGTAGCTCCCTATAAAGGATTAAATACAAAATTACTGAATAAAAAGAGCATAATAAAATAACCTACAATAATAATTTAAATTCATCCCAGAGTAGAATTAAAACAAAGTACTCTTATTACGGAAAGAATCCGGGCAGAGTGTATGAAGTGAAAGGGTTACCACCTCTTCTGATGTTTGATACAGGAAGTATCAGATCTCCTTAAACATCTTCCGAAGGTAGGCCGGCTGCCGGAGGACATCAGTAGCTGGCGGTAATTTAGTGCACCCGCTCGGGGCTTGTGCGAGGTCAGTCAGGCATACTCCAGGGTTCCGGGTTCGGAACTAGAGTTGATGATGGTAGATTCTCCTTATAAAAAGCGACCAGCATAGAGAGTCTCTTGGTAGTAACTCCCTCGGCTGGTGAAGTTATGTCCTTATAATCAAGACTTGCAGAGTAGATCCGTGTTGAAGATTTGGCCGAAGTGAAGGCCGATGAGTTTAGACTGCCCGGGCAGGCAGCCAGGTCCAGAAGAGAGATTTTGACGGCGGAGAAGGGCCTCCGGCTGCAAGAGGTACCCCGAGAGGGCAATAACCCCAGCAGGTACGTAGCGAGCAGTGGTGATCAGTGGAGAAGAGTGGACACTGTAGGCCGGTAGACCTAAGGTATATATAGCGGTAGTGACGTCAGCGCGCCGAACCTTCCAGTATGAAGGAGGGGTGAAAGAGCAGCCAATCAAAGCACAGCCCCATGCACATTGCGAGCGTTACCGCTGGGGAGAGCTCAGTACCTCGTGAGAAAATGTGACGGTATGGTGCGTCTAGAAAGACACTACAGAAAAAAGGTGAGTTGACATGAATATTACAGAAAAGCAATTAAACTGAAACACCAATACTAAACAAATCAGAACACCGCGTTCAGACTGCAATTAACGAAAATAAAAATAATGGGGCAGAAAAATTGAACGTGTGTTTCACACCGTAAGGGAAACATAGCCAACAAAAAACATTCGCAGAAGCGAACATCTACGAATCTATTGCAGCAATGGGCGGCTTCGGTGGCGTAGTCGGTAGCATACTGAGCTTCTATGCCCATGATAGCGGGTTCAAACCCAGCCGAAGCCGTCGGATTTTTTAAGAGCGTTAAAAATCCCTCAGTATGTCTTCCTTCGGAGGGGAAGTAAAGCCGGCGGTCCCATGTCATAGATTTATGGCATGTTAAAAAACCTTCCACTAATTGCACCTGTGTGAAGCTCAATTGGATAGGTTAAGAACGTAAACAACGCTCTTAGGTTTCTACGTTCGTTGCCAAGAGCTGGCTGCGGTGGCGTCTAGTAGCTAAGTTCTGAACTTGGCCTAGTAGTCGTTGACGGTGGCGCTTGGTGGCAAAACTGGGAACTACTTGAAAAATTCTAAGTTGCAGTACTTAAATAAAAAAAAAGATAACAAACACTAATACAGTCTTCAAAATTATCACCAGTTATAAGGCACGGGGCTACATGACCGCGTTGTCGCAGCCCCTAAACTTAAGAACCAACCCACCAACCAACCTATTACAGCAATCAAACTGAAATTTTGTATGTTGATAGTGGCAGTTAACATAATTAGGATATATGAAAATAGGCTGTATAGTTCTTCACGGAAATACTTGTTTCTCCTCCTACACGCCATGAATTGACAGTTGTAGTTGTCATAATTTTTGTTTTCTTGACATTCAACATTAGTACAGCCTTTGAGCTTTCCTCTTTCACTTTCAGTACGAGCTTTTTTAAAATCTTCTTCAGTTTATATATTTTAATATAGATAAAGGATGAAGTATTAAAGCAATGCATGTAGACATTTGAGGAGAAAGCCGTTCCCCTAGGCCATGTATGTCATGTGCTGGGTTTAAAATGAATGTTATAGACCAGAATTGCAACCCTCTTCAGTTCAGAGTGTTAATTATGCTCAATGACATAATTTGAATGAGATGAGCTTAAATCATCATCTTACATGTGGCATGAAAAAACATAACGGAAAAATATGGTATGTCATAAACATCCGGGTTAGCTGCCGCCCCGGAGGTCCTGGGTTCGATTCCCGGCACTGCCACGAAATTTGAAAAGTGGTACGAGGACTGGAACGGGGTCTACTCAGCCTCGGGTGTTCCAAATGAGTAGAGGGGGTTCGATTCCCACCTCAGCCATCCTCGAAGTGGTTTTCCGTGGTTTCCCACTTCGTCTTCGGGCAAATGCCGGGATGGTCCCTTCTTCAAGGCCACGGCCGCCTCCTTCCCTCTTCCTTGCCTATCCATCCTAACCATCCCTTACCTTCCCTCATGAGGCCCCTATTCGCTTTGCAGGTGAGGCCGCCTGGGCGAGGTGCCAATCCCACCTCACCAGTTGTATCCCCTCCGATTCGATGTTCCCAGCTCTAGGACACTGCCCGTAGAGGCGGTAGTGGTGAGTTCCCTCGCTGAGTCCGTGGGTTCCACCAACCTGGAGGGTAAACGAAAAAAAAACCGGGTTCTAATTATGATATTAAACAAATTCGGATTAAAACTTACTCTAAAAACTATCCGCAAATTTACTCCAAACATTATCCGCAGCTATCCGCTATCCGCACAGCCATGCAAACTATATCGAATTGTCAGTAAATGCTCTTTGCTGCAGAGACCGATCACATTCGTTAAAATTTGTAAACTAGCAGTAAGTCAGTTTTTAGGTCATCAGGTCCGCGTACCTGGATGTGTTTCGAATTTGTCTGATAACCTGTGTTTCTGTGGTGACTATAGATGTGTGTGCAGCTGTAATAGGTAATAGGATTGGGACGAATACTATCCCAGCGTTGCCTGGTGGAGAAATTGTGAAGCGGGCAACTACTGTCAGGGCGAGGATTAAAACCAATGATCTCCAGACTTTCAGCTTTCTATCGCAGTCGTAATGCTCGAATTAGCGCGCACGGCTTAGCCGCGTGGTTAAGTTAAGTTGGTTTGTGTGTAGTTTTAGGGAGTAAATCGAACGAAATGATCCTCTCACTTTTAAACATCTCAAAATGCAAATCGACTTTCTGAGATTCGATCTGTCAACTTGTAGCACAGGATGTTGGAGCCAGAGACAAGCTACTGCACCGCGACTGCTCATTATATGGCAGCTAACTCATGAGCAGTGTTGCCAACCTTGCCCCACCTCTATTATGCCACAATATTACATGGATACAATCGAACATGGTTTCCCACGTCTGTTTATCTCACCGCTTCTTCATAATTAACTCCCCCGTGAAAGGAAACGTCACGTCTTGACGGACGGAACATTTTGCGTGACGTAAATCTAAAAGAATGTCATCTCGAAGTAAGACTACTAGGCTACATTTAGTGGCTAGGCGTAAGTACTGAGGTCCTGTTCTGAAGGAAGTCTTCTTCCGTGGGTAATTGGTTAGCATGCAGACTTCGACCCGAAGAGTCGTGGGTTCGGTTTCTACCAAACTGTGGGGATTTTTTTAGCCTATTTTCATAAAAAAAAGGCTTATGAGATCACCTTTTATCCGTGTGTGTGTATGTGTGTGTGCGTCCGTGTGTTTGTGTCCCCCTAATAACTTCTAAACAGCTGGAGTGATTTTCATGAAAGTCGGTAAGGCTATAGTCATATTTTGACCGACCCCGACCAATCCAACTTGGCGGCTGTGCGAAATATTTCACAGGCATTCTATATCTCGGAAACTATTACTCATATAACTCTGGAATTTCGTACTGTGATAAAGGTGATACTCGTTCACCCATGCGACTTTCAAGAACCAGGAGCGTATATCGAAAAAAAATCGGAGGGGGGGGGCTGACTATCCTGGAAAATTGTGAGTATTCTCAGGGGATTGTCACAGCAAAATACGAGGAAATATCAACCAGTACCTTAGAGTATATAACTTTGTGTAATTATTTTAGATAAGATTCAAAGTTTATAAAGCCTCCAAATACTGGCAATACAAAAAAAAAGTTATAAATACAACACAACACACAAATACAATTTTATACTTAATGAACTTTCTATTATGATCTATGGAGTGTGAATGGCATACATCTAAATATTTGTCAATTTACTAAGCAGAAAGGTAAACAGTTTTTTTACATGTATTTCTCAAAAACATACTGTGGAATTCACAGCTTTACCTCACAAGGCTGAATGCACCCCGTTCCAGCCCTCAGACTAGAATTAAAATTTCTTGGCAGAGCAGGGAATTGAATTCGGATCTCCGGGGCGGCAGCGAGGAATGCTACCCACTACACCACGAGTCAGTATAATTTCAATTTTAATATTGTTTATAACTTAGCCGATAAGTTAAGATTAGGGTACAACCAATTTTACAATTATTTTATGCTCTTACCAAAGCAGCACTTTCTTAATTTTTATTGGCTTTTTTCGGGGGGGGGGGGGCTGGAGCCCCCTCAGCACCCCCCTTATATACGCCCCTGTCAAGAACGTGTTAACTACTAAACGATCATGGCGTCCAAGCTAAGTTGAAATGTTTAAATAGACTTTTCTCGCGTTTTAACCATCCGAACGCAGTGAAACTTGGTACAGCAAATGACTATACAAATTGCAATGCACTGACATCTAACTTAGTTCAATTGTATACATAACCTCAAGATGGCGGCTGTGCGAAATTTAAAAATTAAGTTTTTATTTCTTGGTAATCATGCGATCGAAATCGACGTTTGAATGATGAACGTACAGAATAATCCTCATTTACTGTAATAGTACCTAACTCTATAGCCTACATAATTATATTAAAATCCAACATGGTAAACATCTGAAATATTTAGATGCTTCTCAATATCCATTAGGCTAATCTACGACAGCTATCAAACTGAAATTTTGTATGTGAATAGATACATAAGTTCACGTACGGGACGTTCAATAATCTGGTGAGCACAAATCCAACATGGCGGCGACGCAACATTTAAATATTTAAATGGACGTTTCTTGCTATTTAACCATCCGAGAGCAGTGAAACTTGGTACGGTATATGCTTACATAAATTTTAATCCTCTGACATCTAATTGATTTCAATTATTTACATAACCACAAGATGGCGGCTGAACGAGATTTTAAAATCATGGTTTTATTTCTAGAGTCCTAATCATGCGGTTGAAGTTTGAATAAAACACCTACACAATAACCTTCATGTATTAGTTCATAGCTCTAAGGCCTATAATATAAAAATCCAACATGGTGACCATCCGAAATAATTAGATGGTTCTCAATATCTACGAATCTACTACAGCAATCAAACTAAAAATTTGTATGTTGATAGAGGCAATTAATATACGTAGGATTATATGAAAATAGGCAATTTAATTCATCACTACTTGTTTAAGTCACTTACTCTCCCAGCTTGGCTTTGCCTACGGACTCTGTGAGTGATCATTCCTCTACCGTCGCAAGTAACTTTACCGCAACACACAAGGACGGTGTCTGGGCGCTGAATACATCTTGTCAGCAGACACAACTGGAGATGCTGACAGGCGACCGCTAATTTGGGTCTAATTAAGGAAGGGACAGGGAATGGATTTTGGAAGGAAGTCGTCCGTGGACCTGTTGAAAGGAACCATCCAGGCAATTGCCTGGTGGTGAAAATGGGAAACCACATAAAACATTTTCAGCATGACCAAGGTGGGATTCGAACAATGCTCTTCCGATGCTGGTGTTTGTGATGCCTTCATGAAAGAAGATGTGAAAATAGGGGGGGAAACAGAGAAATTAAGGCTTTAGGTTAGATCCTGACTCTATTGTCTTGCTATTCAATGCATAGGCTCAATACAGGGTTATCAGCCTCGCTTACTTCGGTGTGTACTGGTCAAAAAAATTGATAACGTGTGTTTCTGTAGTGACTGTGTTAGTATGTGTTACAGTATTAGGGTCTGACATTGAGGTAGGTGCCCAGTGTCTTGAAATAAGGTAGTAGCACAGCATTTGCCTCGAAGAAGTGTCAACTGTCCTTTAGAAACTATCAGCTATGCAATGAGCATGGTCAACGTGAATATTACACGTCTTATTGAAAGTGAAACCAAATATGATTCCTTTGTTTTTAAACTATTCCTGAGTCATGTAACTTCAAATTCAAAAGTTGCATAAATAACAGAGTTGTCATTTGTAACTCTTCAGTCGGTCAACATGATTGTGCTTAAAGAATGGGCGGGGTACAAAATATACATATGTAAATTCACTCCAGGAAAAATACATGTATATGCCCCATTTAGGCTAATTGTGATACTTAACTAATGCATAGCTTGTCACGGCGTGTGAGTGGTTATCATGTCGGACTGGCAACCCCAAGCTTGCAGGTTCGCCTCTGGCCGTGGTAAGGGATTTTTGAAAGGCAACTAAAATCACGGTAAGCATTATATGCAATTCCAAGGAAGCACACACAACTTGCAGTTAGAAGCAAAGTTTTTTTTTTAACCCAAATCGTAACTATTCTTATCCAAAAAGATGGTATATTGGCTTTCACGGCCAGTGAATTAAAACTCAGCAATTCTTCTAGGTTAGTGCCGTGTCTTGTGTGGGGTTTCGCCTAGGACACCAAGTTGACTCATCGGCGGGCTCTTGGTGTCCCCGCCCGGACCGCGAAAACCAATATACCATCTTTTTGGAAGCCTTCATAGGGAGGTTGAGGCTGCCTGTTCTTTTAGTTATAGCAGTCAAGAGGTGCAGTTGCACCTTATATAATGGGAGGTGGCGCGCAGTTCGCTACTCCAGTGGGGGTCCGGGCGGAGACAACAAGAGCCCGCCGATGTCCTAGGCGAATCCCCACACAAGACACGGCACAAACCTAGAAGAATTGCTGAGTTTTAATTCACTGGCCGTGAAAGCCAATATACCATCTTTTTGGAAGCCTTCATAGGGAGGTTGAGACTGCTTGAGCTTTTAGTTCTCGCAGTCAAGAGGTGTAGTTGCACCTAATAGTATAAAGGGAGGTGGCGCGCAGTACGCTACTCCAGTGGGGGTCCGGGCGGGGACACCAAGAGCCCGCTGATGAGCCAACTTGGTGTCCTAGGCGAAACCCCACACAAGACACGGCACAAACCTAGAAGATTTGCTGAGTTTTAATTCACTGGCCGTTAAAGCCAATATACCATCTTTTTGGAAGCCTTCATAGGGAGGTTGAGGCTGCTTGAGCTTTTGGTTCTCGCAGTCAAGGAGTGCGGTTGCACTCTATATAAAGGGAGGTATCGCGCAGGTCGCTACTCCAGTGCGGGTCCGGGCGGGGACACCAAGAGCCCGCCGATGAGCCAACTTGGTGTCCAAGGCGAAACCCCACACAAGACAAGGCACAAACCTAGAAGATTTGCTGAGTTTTAATTCACAGGCCGTGAAAGCAAATATACCATCTTTTTGGAAGCCTTCATAGGGAGGTTGAGGCCGCCTGAGCTTTTAATTCTCGCAGTCAAGAGGTGCAGTTGCACCTTATAAAATGGGAGGTGGCGCGCAGTACGCTACTCCAGTGGGGGTCCGGGTGGGGACACCAAGAGCCCGCCGATGAGCCAACTTGGTGTCCTAGGCGAAACCCCACACAAGATACGGCACAAACCTAGAAGAATTGCTGAGTTTCTATTCTTATTCAGTTTTTCAAAATTTGGTTCTTGCTTTGTGTTGACCTTCACCGTTTCCCTCATATTTCCCATGTTTATAGGAATCTTTCGACTTTCCTTTTTTAAAGTGGATGTTAACTCTTGAGGTACAACATGAATCTCACTCAGATATTCGTGGCTTTAATTAGTATTTCTATGATTTATGGCGTTAAAAAAACTTCCACTAATTTCACCTGTGTCAAGCTAAATTATAGGTTAGATTTGACTAACGCTCTTAAGTTCCAACGTCCGATGCCAGTAGCCGACTGCGGTGGCATCTAGTAACCAAGTTCACACCTAGGTGTCGTTGACGGTAGCATTTGGTGGCAAAAGTAGGAAGTACTTGAAAATTGAATGTCTGCAGTCCTCGCCTGAATTACAGATTACACACACTTATACATTCATAACAATTAACACCGGCTATCTGACAGATTCTACACACACACCCAAAGTACACGGGTCTACATGACCGCGTTGTCGCAGCCCCTAAACTGAGTAACCAACCAACCGGTCTTTCTATGAAACATTAAAAATATTTTTTGACTTTGCTCAGAATAAAAATGAAATAATGATGCTTAAATTTTTAATAATATGTGTCAGATTCATTTTGTAGCTGAAGATCTAACACCAATTAAAAAATAATAAAAGTCCAAACATTGGTCATTAAGCTTGTACATAAGGCAGTTTGTAATAATTCGAACTCTTCAATTCTGGAAGAGTCTGCTAAATGTAAACGCCCATAAGATTTCGTACTTAGTTCTGTACAATCTTAACTTTGAACGAACAACAGAATCACTCGCTGATTAAATAGCTCTTGTTATCGACGTTTGATAGACTTCGGCACACGCCATTAAACACAAAGTATTAAGCGTAGCACTAGCTATCGAATAAACGTGGTATTGAGCAGATTAATGTAGTGAGTACGTAAGTAGGACGTTCACTGATTAGACTGTCTGTTATATAATAGCGTATGACATTTTCCTTCCCATTTCCATTGCCTTTGGGGTGGGCCCTCTCCTCCTTCCCTTTCCCATCTGCATTTCATGGCTCTCCTTCTATCTAAGTCCCTCAATCCGCCTTTTTGAGGGTGAAGGGCATTTATTTCCCCCTCCTTTATTTCCCTTGCTCTTCTTTTCTTTTTCTAGTTCGTAAGCTCTAGTTAGTTAGTTTTAATTTATTATAGGTTCATTTTCATTTTCCAAACCATTAGGGGCCGATAACCTAGATGTTAGGCCCCTTAAAACAACAATTATCAACATCATCATCATCATCAACAACAAACAATAAAAACAACAAACAAGTAAGTTGAATCCCACTGACATTAATGGATAAATTGACATCACGGTCCGCTGACCCAAATATAATCAAGTTAAAGTTCCAAATAAAGTTCGTTGGTTGGTTCCTTAGTTTAGGGACTGCGACAACGTGGTCATTTAGCCCCGTGTAGGCTACTTTGGGTATGTGTAGAAAATTTCTGATAACCGGTGTTAACTGTGATGGCTGTATTAGTGTGTGTTATCTGTGATTCAGGTAAGGACTGCAGACGATCAATTTTCAGGTAGTTCCTACTTTCGCCACCAAATGCTACCGTCCACGACCGCGTAGCTGTGAACTTGGCAACTAGATGGCATCGGAACCAGCACCTGATGGCGAACGTTGGAACTAATAGAGCGTTAGTCAAATCTAACCTACAAATTTTAGCTTCACACAAGTGTAGTTAGTGGGAGGTTCCTTTACATCCCATTAATCTATGACATGGGCCCGCCGGCTTTACTTCCCCTCTCAAGAAAGGCACGAGCAACTGAGGGATTTTAAATGCTCCTAAGAAATCCGACGACTTCGGCGGGGTTTGACTCCGGGATCTTGGGCTTAGAAGCTCTCCATGCTAACAACTACGCCACCAAAGCCGCCAAAACAAAGTTCAAGACTTAGTTCAAAATGAACAGCAGATACCTTTAATAATACGCTGAAATGCTGTTATCCTATGTGTTGATTTGCGCAAGTTTAACTACAGAGATGAAAAGTATTCATTTTGGACCCAGCTCCAAACCTCGTCATGGAGTGATAGATCCGGCATTAGTTGTAGTTATACGAACGAGAGAATCCCAACAAACTGCACGTGGAGCAAGTAACATATTGTTGCGGCTGTGAGTTTGTGTCGTCGCTCGCCGCGTGAGTCACAACTGCCCCAGGGCTGGGCTGCTTTTCCTCAGTGTATTGCGTGCGCCTTATGCAACAGGTCTACTAGGACAAAGGGATGGTCCAGAATATTCGTGACCCAGCCAGTGTTGGAATCCTCGAGAATCCGTGGACCCAGGATGGGTCTAGAAGCATTTATTGAGTCACCGGCCTGCTATATAAGAGCGACCTGTCAGGCAGTGAGTTGTTGTGTTTTACGAACTAGTGCGAGCGTTTATCGTGAGCGACAGAAGTGTGGTGATTTGCGAAACCCCTAGTGAAGCCGTTTCTCTTGACAGCGAGGTAGTGAGAAGCATACAGGGGACTGCCTGTGTTTTCGTAAGTAACTGTAATTTGTGTACATAAGGGAGAGTTGCATGTAGTTCTGTCAAGGCCACCAGACTCATTAGCGAGAAGATTAACTGTTGACAAGTGAAAGAGGGCAAGGGCTCTCCATAAGCAAGAGACTTGAGGAAACTGGAGTAAGGTTCCAATTGCTTGTATTTGCTGATGAGTAGTGTATATTAGTGACCTGCAAGCAATAAAGCTAATTTCTCTTTAAAGCAGTAATTGGTTTTGTGCTTTCTACCCACCGTAATCCAGTTAACGGAATTGCCACTAGGGGGTGACACGTAACAACTGGTGTCAGAAGTGGGATTACGAACTCAAGCACAAGCACAACACCTGGCGGTCCTGGTCTCAAAACCCGAGCAGGTCATTTTTCTCTAATTTTCCTGTGAGTGCATGCCCCTTACAAGACAAACATCTAAAATGGAAGCGCAATTGGCAACATTGCTAGAAAAGTTAAGTGGCATGGAAACCAAGATGGAAGACGGCCAGAAGAATTTAACCAAGGACCTAACTGCCAAAATGGAAGACGGCCAGAAGAAGATGGAAGACGGCCAGAAGAAATTAGCCAAGGACCTGAAGGATGACCTGAAGAAGATGGAAGACGGCCACATGAAGATGGAGGACGGCCAGAAGAAGATGGAGGATGGCCAGAAGAAGTTAGCAGAGGACCTGAAGGACGGCCAGAATAAGTTAGCAGAGGATCTAACCGCCAAATTTCTGGATGGCCAGAAAAATCTGGAAGAGTGTCTGCAGACGAAATTAGAGGAGAGCCAAAGGAAATTAGAACAGGGCCTACGTGAGGAAGTCGCAGCAGTGGAAAAGAAGTTCGACACCTTACAAGTGGAAGTTGCCGAGCTGCGCCAACGCCCGCTGATGGGGGTGGAGGAGAAATTCAACGCCTTACAAGTGGAAGTTGCCGAGCTGTGCTAACGTCCACTGATGGGGCTGGAGGAGAAATTCAACGCCTTACAAAAGGAAGTTGCGGAGCTGCGCCAACGCCCACTGACGGGGGTGGAAGAGGAATTCAACGCTCTACGAGAGGAAGTTGCCAAGCTGCGTCAACGCCCGCCCACCGTTACACCAGGAATATCAGGAACGGGACATAGCAGAGTGACGCCCCCAACCTTCGACGGGAAGGTCCCGTGGAGCACCTACTTACGTCAGTTCGAGGCAGCCTGTTCCATAAATAACTGGAACAACACAGAAAAGGCTACAGCTCTCTTTGTAGCGCTGAGAGGTGACGCCCTTAACGTCCTTCAGGCCATCCCGACTGGATCCCAGGACTACGCTCCACTGATCGCCCATATGGAGTCCCGATATGGAGATAGCCATCTTCAGCAGGCCCACCAGACGCAGCTCCAGACCCGGGTACAGAAGAACGCGGAAACCCTGCAGGAGTTCGAGATGGACATGGCACGCTTCTTAAGGCTCGCCTATCCAACAGCACCGGCCGACTTTATGGAACAGATAGCGACGCAGACCTTCACCGACGGGCTACGGGACCCGGACACCCAACAGGCGCTGTGACTTGCGCGCAATAAGACCCTGGCAGATGCGCTGAGCCACGCACTTGAGTTCGAGACGGCAAAGCAGGTATCTAGAATGCGCGCGCGGGTGCGTCAGGTGGACGTCGACGAACCAGCCAAAGCCGTCAAGACCAAGCCCCTGGCCGATGAACTGATGGAGGCGCTAGGTCGGTTCTTCAAGAGTCGCAGTACCACCAACAAAAACGTAGCCGAAGGGCATCCGGAGAGGCGGCCCGGAAGAGGACTACCGACCTGCTGGACCTGCCGTAAGTGAGGCCACCTGAGCAAGGACTGCAGTGATCGCCGCCGCCAAGGGTTTCCGTCGGGACAGTCAGTCGTAGGGAAACCGCGCGGCCCAGGAAAGCAAGTATCAGCCAGCCTTGGGGGGCAAAGGTTGGCTTGTGACAGTCGTCTAGCCCCGGCAGTCCAAGTGCGTGTGATGCAGTTACGGAGGGATAATAGCAGCCTGATGGTCGACGGAGTCGTCAACGGAGAGAGCTGGCCCATGCTAATCGACACGGGAGCATCGAGGACCATCGTCAGTCCCACCGTGATCGCGAAGTGGAGAGTGCAACCCACACAAAGGAACCTCCAGCTAATAACCCCGACCGGAGAGACCGCACCGGTACATGGCGAAGCATCACTGGAGTTCGTCATTGGTCGACGGGCGATAAAGCATCCAGTGCTTGTGGCTGACGTATCAAGTGAAGTGATCATCGGACTGGACTTCCTGGACCAGAACAACATCATCTGGGATCTGAGTACCAACACTCTGCACTTCGGAGGTGAGGATCTTGCTTTGCAACCAGCACACGCGGCCGTAGCCGCACGACGATTAAGGCTGAGAGAGGACGTCATCGTTCCCGCCAGGACGGAAGTCAGCGCTGCCGTAACTGTCGACGGAACAGCTGAGGGAGTGGCGGCTGTCATCGAGCCAAAATATGAGGACATCCAGACGAAAGGATTGCTAGTTGCCAAGACTCTCATCAACACGACGTCTCGGCCGTACGTCTGCCTGTCCAACCTGAACGACCACGACATTACGGTGCACCGGGACACCAACCTAGGAGTCTGCGAGCCCGTTACATGGATTGCCCGCATCACAGACACGACGGACGGACACCTGCAGACGGACAACCGAAGAAGACGCGCCCTGCCAGAAGAACTACAGAAGCTGTACCAAGGATCCCAGGACCATTTAGACGAGGAACAATCACGCCAAATTCGGGACCTGCCACATGAATTCCAGGATGTCTTCTCCGTGGGGAGCAAAGACTTCGGCAGGACAAGCTTGGTGCAGCACAGAATTGACGTTGGGGACAGCGCACCGATTAGGGCCCCATTCCGACGTGTCCCGCTCGCCAAGCAAGCCGAAGTCGACCGGATGGTGGAAGAGATGAAGGAGCAAGGGGTGATCGAGCCATCACATAGTCCTTGGAGTTCTCCGGTCGTGCTTGTGAAGAAGAAGGACGGTTCCCCCAGGTGCTGCGTGGACTACAGGCGGGTGAACGACGTCACGAAGAAGGACAGCTACCCTCTACCCAGGATCGACGACACGCTGGACCCATATCAGGATCAAGATGGTTCTCCACCTTGGATTTGAAGAGTGGCTACTGGCAGGTGGAGATCCACCCTAAGGACCGCGAGAAAACGGCGTTCTCTGTGGGCAGCGGGCTCTGGCAGTTCACCGTCATGCCATTCGGTCTGTGCAACGCCCCTGCGACCTTCGAAAGGCTAATGGAGTCCATTCTGAGGGGACTACACTGGAAGACCCGCCTGGTCTACCTAGACGACGTCATCGTTCTGGGAAGAAGCTTCGAGGAGCACTACAGCAACCTGAAGGAGATATTGATGAAGCTACGGGCTGCCCAGCTGAAGTTGAGCCCCAAGAAGTGTCAGCTCTTCCAGAAGCAGGTCCAGTACCTTGGGCATAACGTCTCCGAGGAAGGGGTGCGCACCGACCAAGAGAAGACCGCAGCTGTGAGGGAGTGGCCAGATCCGAAGGACAAGTCCCAACTACGAAGCTTCCTGGGATTCTACACTTAATACTGTCGCTTCGTGAGAGGATTCGCCGTCATCGCCAAACCACTGCATCGACTGACTGAGAAGGACCAACTCTTCACATGGACAGCAGAATGCCACAGTGCCTTCGAACAACTCAAGCAGGCTCTGTGCACCGCGCCTATTCTGGCCTACCCCAGACCTGGAACAAGGTTCATCGTCGATACCGATGCCAGCGACTTTGGTATAGGGGGAATCCTGTCGCAGATAGTAGATGGCGAGGAGAGAGTAGTGGCCTACTTCAACAAAGCCTTGTCAAAGTCAGAGAGGAACTACTGCGTCACCAGGAAGGAACTGCTCGCCGTCGTGAAGATCATCGAACACGTCCACAAGTACCTGTACGGGCTAGAATTTCTCATCAGGACCGACCATGCATATCTGCGGTGGCTCCTGAACTTCAAACAGCCCGAGGGTCAACTCGCGCGGTGGTTAGAGAGGCTTCAACAGTACAACTTCGAGGTCCAGCACAGGAAAGGCCAACTGCATTCTAATGCCGACGCCCTGTCACAAAGACCGTGCCCCGAAGACTGCACCTTCTGTACTAGGAGGGAGGAGAACACCAGGATACAGTGCCGACGGACTACTGTGGAACTTCAAGGGAACTGGAGCCGCGCATCTTTTACGCGGGCACAAGCAGAAGATGATGACCTGGGACTGATAGCCGAATGGAAGAGGGCCTGTGTCCCCAGACCCGGGTGGAACATTGTGAGTTACTGCAGCCCAAAGTTTAAGTCCTACTGGGCGCAGTGGGACTCGCTGATTGTAAGGGATGGCCTCATCTGCCCTACCTGGGAGAGCACGGACGGGAGGACATCTCAGGAACAAGTCGTCGTACCAAGGGCTATCACGGAGGAAGTCCTGAATGAAGTCCACGGAGGATCATCTGGTGGACACCTAGGGATAAAGAAGACCCTGGAGAAGCTGAGAGAGCGGTTCTACTGGATCGGATGCCGAACCGACGTGGAGAACCACTGCGCGAGGTGCCACGATTGCGCAGCCAGCAAGGGCCCAGGACGAAGACGATGGGGTCCACTGAAGACCTACAATATGGGCGGCCCCAAGGAGAGAGTGGCCATCGATGTTGCTGGGCCATTCCCGTTAAGCGAGGCAGTGAACCGCTACATATTGGTCGTCAGCGACTACTTTACCAAATGGCCGGAGGCGTATGCGCTCCCTAACCAGGAAGCCGCGACGATTGCAGAGACCCTGGTGAAGGAATTCGTCAGCCGGTACGGAGTACCCCTGGAGTTGCATTCCGACCAAGGGAGGAACTTCGAGTCGCAGGTGTTCCAGAACCTATGCCAGCTGCTGGGAATCCGGAAGACAAGGACAACGCCGCTACACCCCCAGTCCGACGGGATGGTAGAGCAATTCAATCGGACCATCGAGAACCATCTCCGAATAGTCGTCAGCGAGCACCAGAGGGATTGGGACAAACATCTTCCGCTATTTCTCCTGGCCTACCGCGCCGCCGTGCATGAAGCCACCGGGTGCTCACCAGCCCGGGCCATGTTTGGGAGGGAGCTCCGTCTACCTGTCGATCTTGCCTTCGGCCGACCTGGGAATGATCCGGTCCCGGTAAGCCAGTATTGTCAAGAACTTGTCGACCAACTGGAGGACGTGCACGCGTTCGCGAGGAGGAAACTGCGGATCGAGACCGACCGAATGAAGGCCCGGTATGACCAACAGACGGATGCCGGCGTATTCCACGAGGACGACCTGGTCTGGCTCTTCAACCCATTACGGAAGAAAGGCCTGTCACCCAAACTGCAGAAGTCCTGGGAGGGCCCGTACCGAGTCGTGAAACTGATAAACGATGTCGTCTACAGGATCCAGCGGAGCCCGAGGGCGAAGATGAAGATCGTGCATCGAGATCGCCTGGAAGCCTACGGAGGGACACAGACGGACCAATGATTGATCGGGACGATCAGCCTTTTAGGAAGGGGGTGGTGTTGCGGCTGTGAGTTTGTGTTGTCGCTCGCCGCGTGAGTCACAACTGCCCCAGGGCTGGGCTGCTCTTCCTCAGTGTATTGCGTGCGCCTTATGCAACAGGTCTACTAGGACAAAGGGATGGTCCAGAATATTCGTGACCCAGCCAGTGTTGGAATCCTCGAGAATCCGTGGACCCTGGATGGGTCTAGAAGCATTTATTGAGTCACCGGCCTGCTATATAAGAGCGACCTCTCAGGCAGTGAGTTGTTGTGTTTTACGAACTAGTGCGAGCGTTTATCGTGAGCGACAGAAGTGTGGTGACTTGCGAAACCCCTAGTGAAGCCGTTTCTCTTGACAGCGAGGAAGTGAGAAGCATACAGGGGACAGCCTGTGTTTTCGTAAGTAACTGTAATTTGTGTACATAGGGGAGAGTTGCATGTAGTTCTGTCAAGGCCACCAGACTCATTAGCGAGAAGATTAACTGTTGACAAGTGAAAGAGGGCAAGGGCTCTCCATGAGCAAGAGACTTGAGGAAACTGGAGTAAGGTTCCAATTGCTTGTATTTGCTGATGAGTAGTGTATATTAGTGACCTGCAAGCAATAAAGCTAATTTCTCTTTAAAGCAGTAATTGGTGTTGTGCTTTCTACCCACCGTAATCCAGTTAACGGAATTGCCACTAGGGGGTGGCACGTAACAATATCCTTTACTTCAAAATCAGCACAAATATCCCGATCCGCAAATGCCGAGCACTTCCCCGGTCTAGTGAAAAATGAAAATCCACAGCCTGCTTCCAGTCTCCGACCGGGTCAGGAATGGAATGAATGAAGCCCCCATCTAGCGGCGAGGATATGAACTGTGCCGGCTGCCGAGGCCTGACGCACTCCTCTGGGGCAATGATTGAATGAATGTCAGATGAAATGAAATGATAGTGGAGAGTGTTGCTGGAATGAAATGTTGACAGGGAAAACCGGAGTACCCGGAGAAAAACCTGTCTGCCTCCGTTTTGTCCAGCAGAGATCTCACATGGAGTGACTGGGATTTGAACCACGGACCCAGCGGTGAGAGGCCGGCGTGCTGCCGCCTAAGCCACGGAGGCTTCGAGTGAACAAAACAACACATGTGAAAAAAATGCCCTAATTGACATTCTATTCTAAGTCACGTGACATTACATTTACACATAAATCATAATTCATAAATTAACGTAGAATTCTAGCATAAAATGATATTATAAATCGTACCCTCCTGGCTATCCTAAAGTCTTACACATTATTTACACCCCGATTAATTTAAACAGAAATCTATGTTAAGCACTGAGGCAGGTAGCACCACAAATCATCGCACTTCCTGAAAAGAACCACATCCTCTAATGCTATTGGGCGTTCCTGACACCAGCATTGTATTAAAATCATCTAAATGATGCAGTCATTAAAAACAATATTTTTAATTGCGAAGGATGTCACATCTCGTTTTTCTTGTAGCGTATGGCTTTTAGTGCCGGGAGTGTCCGAGGATTACGTTTGGTTCGCCAGAGGCTGTAGCTGCTTCAAGCGGACTCCCATGAGGTGAGCAACAATTCCGTTCAATTTCAAGTACAGTAGTTCCAACTTCCGCTACCAGATGTCACTGACACCTAGTGGTGAACGTTGGAACTTTGTTATAGCGTTTTAACTAAATCTAACCTAGAAATTTAGCTTCACACAAGTATAGTTAGTGGAAGAATCTTTTACATGCCATAAATCTATGACATGGGACCGCCGGCTTTATTTTCCCGCCGAAAGAAGGCAAACATAAGGATTTTAACCCCCTTAAAAAATTCGACGAATTCGGCCGGGTTTGAACCCGCGAAATTGGCCACTGCAGTTCAGCAAGCTACCAGCTACGCCAGCGAAGCTGCTTAATCTCGGTGAGGAGGAATCACAACGCAGGTGGTGAACCAAGGACTCTCAACATAACAGTGTGTGTGTGAACCAAATAACATCGCAGCAACATGTGCGCATATCTCACATCCAAAATTATACCTCGACCTGATTGGAACCTAACCTCACTCCAGTACAGGAGTCGAACAAAATATGGTGTATCTGATTTCGAAACTAGCCCACAGCACAAAACCAATATCACAGACAATTCTACTGGCCAACAAACATAGTATAGCGTGGCAAGTTAGACCTGGCCTGTCATGGCGGAGTCTCGTCTAGGAGGGGAAGTAGTGGGATCACTAGGCGCAAATGCGATTTCCCCTCTTTGGTGCAACAACTGTTTGGGGCTGCTCGCTGCTCGTCGTGGTTATATTATGCAAGCATAAAGTATCGAATAGGAGCATTCTCAGTGACATAGCATTGGTATTGGTGTTAATGAACTGAGAGCGCGCCCACTTCACACACTCCTGACAGCAAGCTTGTTGCCGTGCTTGTCAAAGAACAGAGCTGCTCAGTCGTGCTTCGCATGCCTTGACAGCATCTGTACCCCGCCAAACTTCTGGGAATAATGACTACTTGGCAACATCTAACCAGCGCGTGATGAAGTATGTGCTCACTGGTTGACAAAGAATCCAGGCGGGGGGATGACGTAATGCAACTGGACGCACATGCGCATCGGAAGGTTCAGATCTAACTTGTTCCCCAATACACGCAAAATGCGTAACTTATCAGGTTTATTCTTCTTGTTGACGTTTCGGCCAGCTATGGACCACGTTACTTCAACTGCTCTCTCCTCGAGCTCTCACATGCGCCCAGTAACGTCTCATGTGTTCTCTATGCTGCTGTTTTCTGGCTTAGTCCACGTCTTGCCTCTTGTTAGTTTGGGCTTTTCCTGGAAACTCTGGTGTTCTTTTTGTTTCATATTAAGGCGCGTACGCATCTGCATATCATTGTATGTAATTCCCACTTCTTTTAAATACTTTTCTACCTCTGTGAACCACGCTCTCTTGGTTTTCTTACTTCTCAGGTTTCTTATTAATATGTGATTTCTTTTTGATAATGTTACAGGCTATTGGCGAGCCTCCGTGGCTTAGGCGGCAGCTCGCCGGCCTCGCACCGCTGGGTCCGTGGTTCAAATCGCGGTCACTCCATGTGATGATGATGATGATAATTGTTGTTTTAAGGGGCCTAACATCTAGGTTATCGGCCCCTGATGGTTTGAGTGATCGTGAAAATGAAAAAGAAAAGCGAACTTAAAAACTAAAACTAACTACTAACCTACATACTAGAAGAAGGAATGGAAAAATAAAGGAGAATAAGGCAAATAAAGGACAGGAGGAAAAGAAATGCCCTCAACCCTCGAAGAAGGCGGATTGAGGGACTTGGAAGGAAGGAGAGCCAGGAAAGGCAGATAGGAAAATGAAAGAGGAGAGGGTCCGCCCCAAAGGTATGGGACAAAAGGGGAAAACGGACCCAGCTCAGGAATCCCTCGGGGTCGCCAACTCCCGAACTCACCAGCCGTGAGCCCCTGAGGGTGTAGCATTATCTAGGGTGCACCAGAAGTTGTGGGGCTACATACACCCTGCCTCCTTAAGGGCCTAGAGCAAAAGGGAGGAGGTGAAAGGAAGAGAAAAAGAAGGCTGACCCCTCGCAGAAGGAGGGTATCAGAAAAGATGAGACAAGGGCCAATTAAGGCGGGAAAGGAAGAGACTCCCTAGGCCTCGGATACCCTAATACCGTCGGGGTCGGAAGAGAACAAGAGTTGACCAAGTGAGGTCGACAGGAAAGAAGACAGAGAGGAGCCCGGCACAAGTAAGTGGAAGCAATGCCTGACTCAGCTGGGGCCCCGTGGTCGCCAATCCACGCCCACTAGATGTGAGCCCCTGGGGGAATTCCATGTGAGATCTGTGCTGGACAAAACGGAGGCAGACAGGTTTTTCTCCGGGTACTCTGGTTTTTCCTGTCAACATTTCATTCCAGCAACACTCTCCACTATCATTTCATTCCATCTGTCATTCATTTAATCATTGCCCCAGAGGAGTGCGACAGGCTTCGGCAGCCGGCACATTTCATCTCCTCGCCGCTAGATAGGGGCTTCATTCATTCCATTCCTGACCCGGTCGGAGACTGAAAGCAGGCTGTGGATTTTCATTTTCACAGGTTATTGGCCTTCAAGTTGTCTAGTGTGATAATCTGTAATGGTTAGTAAGTGGTCATTTCGGACAGTGAATTGTGACGGAAGCTGATCAAGGACAAACACCACATCGCGTTAATAACTACCTAAGTACTTTAATCCATATTCAATTTAGAACACCAACATGACAATTTACTAACCATTACAGATTATCATACTATTAACTTAGTCACTAACATTATCAAAACAAACAAGTAGTTCCGTGAAGAACTATACAACCTATTTTCATACATCCTTCTCATGTTAATTGCCTCTACCAACATACAAAATTTCAGTTTGATTGCTGTAATAGATTCGTAGATATTGAGAACCGACTAAATATTACGGTTGGTCGTCATGTTGGATTTTTTATATATGTAGGTCTTAGAGTTATGTACTCTTACATGAAGATTATTGTGTACGTGTAGTATTCAAACTTCAATCGCATGATTAGGACACAAGAAGTAAAAACGATATTTTAAAAATTTGCACAGCTGCCATCTTTTTGTTATGGAAACAATTGAAATAAATTATATGCCAGTGGATTAACATATTTATAAGGATTTACTGTACTGTACCACTGCACTCGGATGGTTAAATTGCGAGAAATGACCATATGAATATTTATACTTCGCGTCACCGCCATGTTGGATTTGTGATGACCAGGTTATTGAAAGCCCGATAAGTGAACTTAAGATCATAGCCCCTATGAACATTTAAAAAAATCAGTTTGATTGCTGTAATAGATTCGTTGATATTGGGATCCATCTAAATATTTCGGATGGTCGCCATGTTGGATTGTTATATGTATAGGCCATAGAGTCATGTACCATTAAAGGAGAATTATTGCGTAGGTTTATTATTCAAACTTTCACTTTGATCGCATGATTACGACACAAGAAATAAAAACTTAATTTCAAAATTCGCACAGCCGCCATCTTGAGGTTATGTAAACAATTGAACTAAATTAGGTACTAGTGCATTACAATGATTATAAACATTTTCTGTACCAAGTTTCCTTGCGTTTGGATCATTAAATCGCGAGTAAAGTCTATTTACAATTTTCAAATTCGCTTGGCCGCCATATTCGTTTTGTAGTTAACCGGTTTTTGAAAGTCATAAAAATGAACTTTCAGTAGTGCCCTTTATCTCCGTACAAAATTTCAGGGTGATACCGCTAATAGTTTCCGAGATATAGAATGCCGTTGAAATATTTCGCACATCCGCCATCTTGAGGTTATGTAAACAATTGAACGAAGTTAGATGTCGGTGCATTACAATGTGTATGAACATATACTGTACCAAGTTGTATTGCGTTTGGTTGATTGAATCGCGAGGAAAGTCTATTTAAAGTCGCTAATTCGCTTGGCCGCCATGTTGGTATTGTAGTTACAAGGTTTTCAAATGTAACATAAGTGAACGTCTTGTAGTTCCCTTTATCACCGCAAAATATTCCAGGGAGATATCGGTAATAGTTTCGGAGATATTGAATGCTGGTGAAATATTTCGCACAGCCGCCATGTTGGATTGGTGAGACGTAACAAAATTTGAAGGGCACGGTTGGGGTCGTCCGGAATAGTGCTATGAACTTACTGAGTTTCATTGAAATCGCTTCAGCCGTTTAGAAGTTATTAGGGGGGACACACCATCACACACACACGCACACACAAACACACGGACAAAAGGTGATCTCATAAGCCTATTTTTTCATAAATGAAAATGGGCTAAAAATCACACAAGTGACGTAAGTTCACAATAAACTTATGTAACTAAATATAGTGTATACTATATATCTTAACTAGACCTATACGATTACAGTAGATTAATAACTTGAGTGTAGTCTTTAAGTGTAGTAATTAATCTCATGTATCTTTTCAGGCGTAGGGAGTAACACCCATTATGATTTAGATACATTCGTGTTGACCAACTGAAAAGCATTTTACATTTCATGTTATACCACATTAAATGATTGTTTAATTATATTTTTGTCTGTTTTCAGCGACTTTTGCCTACCTGACTGTGGGCACATTCCTAGGCTGGCCCTCGTCGACCTGCCCGTTGCTGACGGGAAAGGATTCTCCTATCCCGATATCCTCATCTGAGTGTTCTTGGGTTGTGGCGATCATGAACTTTGGAATGATATGCGGACCACTTCCCACGGGATACCTGGCAGATCGTCTCGGACGCAAGTTCGTCATGGCAGCCTCCACTGTGCCATTCGTAGCCTCGTGGTTAATAGTGACTTTGTCGAGCTCAGTGCTCGACCTCTATGTAGCCAGATTCATGGCTGGTTTGGGACAAGGCATCGCCTTCTCGGTTGGGCCTGTATACATAGCTGAGATATCTGAAGATCGCATTCGAGGAGCGATGGGAACACTGTTTCAGGTTATGTCGAATTTGGGTACTCTGTTCGAATACTGTGCAGGCCCATACATGTCATTCACAAGCCTCGCCATGACTTCCGCTGTCTTCCCGATGATATTCCTCATAACATTTGTATGGATGCCGGAATCTCCTTACTATTTACTCTCAAAAGGCAGACAGAAGGAAGCGCAAGAATCCTTGATGAAATTACGAGGTAAAAGGAGGGAGGAAAGTGTGAGGGAGGAGATAGAAATAATGCAAAAGACTCTGGATATTCAAAGGAGGGAACAAGGATCACCGCTGGATCTTGTACGCCAGAAAGGAAACAGAAATGCTTTCTTCATCGTCCTAGGTTTGATTATCGCTCAGTGCTTTAGTGGTATTATTGCGGTGTTGTCATACACTGCTAGTATATTTATGAGCAGTGGGAGTGGGATCGACGCCAGCATGTCTGCGATTGTGGTTGGTATAGTCACTTTAATCGCTAGTGTAGCCTCATCAGTTCTTGTGGATCGCATGGGGCGGAGACCATTGCTGTTAGTTTCCAGTGTGGGGAGCTCTCTATGCATGGTAGGACTGGGAGTGTACTTCTCATATGCTCCGGTCATAGACAAATCTATGCAAATAGACTGGATACCTCTAGCGCTATTGATCCTGTACATAATAATGTTCATGTTCGGTTTGGGTCCATTGCCTTGGGCTATCGCGGGGGAGATTATTCCTAGTAACGTGAAGGGATACGCTATAGGGTTGGCATCCATGGTCTGTGCTTCTCTTACCCTCATTGTCGTAATAATATTTCAGTCCTTGAGTGACGGCGTGGGATCGTACGTTGTGTTCTATATATTTGGCTCGTGTTGCGCGATTTCGGCAGTGGGTATATTTTTCTTCGTACCAGAAACAAAAGGAAAGTCCTTTCTAGATATTTATAAGGAGATAAATAAGATTCTTGACAGACCTAGAGCTATTTCCAGTGTTTTTACTGTAACTACGATTTGCTCGACAGATTTAGATACTCAAAGAACTAGCAAATGTATTGTTAATTTGTAACCAATTTAACGAAATGGCCGCCAGCATCTGAAATTTTTGGATTGTATTGACTTAAACTACTAAGAAACATGTCCGGCTTCGGTGGCGTAGTTGGTAGCATGCTGAACTGCTGTGCCCAAGATAGCGGGTTCAAACCCGGCCGAAGTCGTCGGATTTTTTAAGAGCGTTAAAAATCCTTCAGTATGCCTTCCTTCGGAGGGGAAGTAAAGCCGGCGGTCCCATATCATAGATTTATGGTATGTAAAAGATCCTTCCACAGACTAAACTAGTGTGGAGCAAAATTTCTAGGTTAGATTTCGTTGGAACGCTCTAACAAAGTTCCAACCTTCACCACTAGGTATCATTGACATCTGGTAGCGAAAGTTGGAACTGCTTGAAAATGAACGGAACGTGTAGCTCACCCTCTGGGTGTCCGCTGGAAGCAGCTACAGACTCTGGCGAGCCGAATATGTCCTCGGACACTCCCAGCACTAAAAGCCATACCATACGATAGATATATAGATAGACTAAGCAACTACCCCACTTGCCTCCGCACAGAGGTCTGTCAGGTGGCTATGCATTTTCCCCTCTACCTTTGTAGCAAGGCTGTCTACGCCCCGTTAAGCGACTCAGTCGAGATCACTTAACAAGCGGTACCGAGCATATCTTTGCCAGCAGCATGACCGCCTGAAATCCTGAGCAACTTGACCTTCAGTGATCACATGACAAGTGGTGCCGAGCATATCACTTCTACCTCGGCAGCAGCGTGCTACGACCGCGTGAAGTTCTGCACAGTGTGACCATCGGAGATCACATGACAAGTCGTGCTGAGCATATCACTTCTTGGCTAGAAGCATGCTACGGCCAAGTAATAATAAGGAGACGCACTGCCAGCGCTATTGACGTCCGAAACGGGGGAGGAGCTTACGGTCAGCTGCTTCCAATATGGCGGCGACATAGTGACGAGAAGTAAGCAAGACAGTGATTGGGTGTGCGTTTGTTATGGCTTCTAATTTATGATGGCAAAATACTACATATTTTCTTTCATTGATAGAAATATTTTTATAATCAATATAAATGCAGTGCTTAATTACTACCAGTTAAAAATATTACCCACATGTAGATAGTTAATTTACTGTCTGCTGTTACATATATGAAGCCTGTACTTGGGAGCCTAGTGGTATCGATGTTTTTATTAATTTCACAATATATATATCTCACATAACACAAAGGACGACTCCCTGATAATAAATTAAACCCAGCAACCCTGAATTTGCATGAATGTTTTGGGTTCAAAGAAGCGTTACTTGGGATGCTCAAATCATACTTCAATATTGCTGATATTGACCTACATACTTGCTGTTAAAAGGCAAGGATATAAATTTATTAATCTCTTGCCACAAGCAAGTTAAAATGGAGGCATCCTCTTTATCAATATATTTAATTAAATATTTAAAATACAGATACTTGTCATAAGCAAACGGAACAAATCAAAAACTACACTTTAAGCCAAATCAAATTCACTCCTCAGCTCGACATGAACCATAATACCAAATAAAACCTATGGAAAACATACTCTCCTTACTGTTGTACAACTTTCAAACCAACTATTCGCACTCAAAACTGAAAAACCCTGAAATGGGAATTAATTAAAGTTAGAATAGCCTAGGCCGATCAGGTCTCCTGCTACATTACCGCATATGCATACTTACATCATTATAACTTCCAAATTACGGCTAAGTGACCTATCTGCCTGAGTAGTATAGATGTTACCGGCCTCCCTGGGATGATGGGTCACCAAACCGGTACTTAAAACTAAGATTTTACACATTAATCAACTAAATTCAACAGCAAGGAGATAATAGCCAAAAACACAATTTAAGCCAAATCATACTTCAATATTGCAAATATTGACCTACATACTTGCTGTTCAAGGGCAAGAATATAAATTCTCTGGCAAATTAAGGCTAGGAACAGCATTTTTCTTAAGTTATCTAACCATTCGGCTATTGTCAATCGGAAGAACCCCTAAAATAAGTTTACGAAGAGCGGATTACATTCTATGTAGGCCTACGGCACAGAAGTATTAGGCTACAAGTTTATCAGTATTTTTGATGTAGCTAAATCCTTGTCAATACAAATTAGAGACAATAACTATCAATAATCAACAGTACCGGTGCTTATGCTGTGGAAAGAAGTCGTATTCACAAAAATGCAGACTGCACACTGTCATATAACGTGTAACACGTTTTCCAATTGACAGCGCCGAAGCCCATCTTTCTCTCTGAACTTTTTGTACAGGAAAGTAGTGAAAAGATTTCGTACCGGCTTTATACGATTTGCAACCGAATACAGAGCAGTACCTCCTCGAATTTGACAAATTCCTTTCTGTTTCCATCACGACGTCAATGCTTCACCATGCTCACCAGTCACTATGTTACAGCTTCAACATTCTACCGCGTGGCAGCGCCATCCAACTTTTCTGACGTCAATAGCATATGGAGAGTTGAAGCACTGACCACGCCCCCATACTTGCACGACTCGAGCGGTGAATTGAGCCTACCACCGTAGACTTATTTATTAGTGGGATTTAAGTATGATTACCAGTAGAAGATTCGTGTGCAGGTCAGGCGCGGATCTAGAGTTTGGTTTTGGGGGGGTCAGAGAATCGATCTAGAGTTTGGCTTAGGGGGGGGGGCGGTGGAGGGGGGGGGGGTCAAAGAATCGAAATTGTTAAGAAAAATGGTATCACTAAAAACGCAATCACAAAATAACCAAACGTACAAAACCAGACCAATTTTTTTGCAAGCTTCATGGATAGAAATTTGATGCGTTTAGCGCACCAAAAATATTCGTACAAATTGCAACGGCGTGTTTTGCGACTTTTACATCGAGCTTCGAGAAAAGGATCAAGGTACGTAACAGTTTCGGCAAGTCGAGTTGGTACCGACAAAGGGAGAAAGTCACAGCTTAAATTGCCAACCAAGCTTGCAGTTTGGACGTCGGCAAAAATTTTTGGTGCGAAAAAAGCCCCAGTTTCCTATCCGTGCATTACTGCACATTCATCGTGACATCACTATAAACATCGATTAGGTAATCACAAGGTTTGCTAAACAAAATAGACGAGTTGATTTTGATGTATAACTAATAGTTTTTATACAAGAGGTTAGAAGTTGTAAATATGTACAGTTGTAACAGAACATAATAATTCCAATAAAGATAATTCAGTATTGAATAAAATGAAAAAAAAAACTGTTTTTCAGTTAAAATTCGTTAAGTTTTATTTGTCTGGTAATTGTGTTTTCGTTTTTTGAGTTTGCAAAAAAAGTTGGTCTCCGTTTGGGGGGGGGGGGGTCATGACCCCCGTGACCACCCCCCCCCCCCCTTGAATCCGCGCCTGGTGCAGGTATAGTACGAAGTTGTAAGGTAGGCAGTAAGGGGGGGTAGTGGTGCTTCTAAACCACAAGGTGCTAAAAAAGTTAGTACACACTTTTTGCTTATTCATATCTCGCGAACGCATGGTCCGATTTTGACAAATGAGTTGTCGTTGGACTCGACCTGACGCCCTCTTTCCAATGGACCACTCATTTCAACCCCTAAATAAAACCTACCCCTACTAGGGGGTGAAATTGTAATTTTTAAGTGAAAGTCTCTTTTCAAATGCGACATGTATAAGGTGCGCTGCTAAAATGAACTTAAACGTTGTTGCTCATATAGCACATGCGTTTTGCTGGATCCCGCTATGGACCAACATTTTTGTTTTTGTTTTGTACGCATGCGCACTTGGGATTTTTGTAAGAGGGCGAGCTCTTTGAAAAAAAATGATTGATAAGAAGGGGTTTTGGTGTTGAGGAGAGAGCCAGATAGTCGCCTACTTTCCTACTAAGTTTGCCGATATCTCTCTACCGCAAGGTTGGATTTGGACGTGTGACGTGTCAAATCACTTGTCTCGACGCCCTATATATGTTATTAATAGGTTCAAGTTTTGAGAATGAGGGAAACAGGCTTTTTGGGGGTAAAACCATGATTTTAGACTTTTTCCGATATCTTACGAATGCATGGTGGGATTTGGTCCTATGACGTGTCAAATGGCTTGTCTTGAAACCCTCTTTATTTTGGTAGTAGGTTAAAGTTTTTGAGAATGAGGGAAACAGAATATTTTGGGGTAAAACTATGATTTTAGACTTTTTGCTCTATCTCGCGAACCAATCATGCTAGAGGCGTGTACGACGGGTCCAAGGACTCGGGGTGGCGTCCTCTTTGCTATGGACCACTTGTTATATATTTAAAAAAATAGAAACTTGATTTTGGGGTAAACACGTGTTTTTTGTGATTTTTGCCGATATCTTACGAACCAATAAGCCTAGAGACGTGTACGAGGTGTCCTAGAACTCGGGATCACGCCCCCTTTTGAATGTGGTAGATATTTTTTCCAAAACATAATTCACAAAGGGCCTAACGCCATACATGTTGAAAATAATATTAATTTTTCTTTACCTGTTTAAAATGTTCATGAAGCGTGGTGGTTGAGAGAGACGATACTGCTGGGTGTGTGTTTCAACGAACCTGTCGCTAACCACAAGGACCATGCTTAATAGAACAATCGCTATTTCGGCGGGTCGGTGTATGACAGAGCGAGCGTGCGTTTTTCTGATATTTTATCTTTAACGTGTAAACGGTGATGAGAACTTGGTTCTATGTTGGTCGAAGCGAGTAGAGAAAACAAACTTGCAGAGGAGCAGGAGACGAATGTCATTTGAGCTTATTGGAATGCGCTGATCTGACTTGACAACAGGTGCAATAATCTGACCACCGTGGTGGCAGGGGAGTGCGAAATGCACGTGAACATGTGTGAAACCTCATGGCAAAAAGGAAAATGTTTTTGTGTATTAAAAAGTCATGTCCAGCCTCCTGCCGCCATTCATCTGTGACGTCATAGCCAGTCTCAAAGCAAGTCTATACTTGTAGAACATGTCATGTGACAAGGTTAGGTTTACAGAGCTGAGGTTAACTTAGGTTAGCAAGCTCTATCTCACCCCTAGCCAATCATTAACCTTAAAAGCACTCTAGAGTTCTTGGAATCTGTTCATGTAATTATTATTCTTGACAGTACTTTGGAAATTACACCCTGATAAACATCAATCCCCTTGAATTTTTTTTAAACTGTTATTATTATATTTATTATTATTATTATTATTATTATTATTATTATTATTATTAGACAAATCACTTTACTTAAAATTAATTTATGTGTATTAGTTGATTTGAAAGTCTCTACAACCAGCCATGCTTGCACCCACTATTTGCTTTCACTTTTGCTCCCATATTAATGCCAACTCTTATAACTATAAGCAACAGCAAAATGTAAATGGAATAATATTTCCGATAATGTTCAAAACAAAAGTCCTGAGATCTTGGGTTTGAATTCTCAACTATGGTTGTCAGCCAATGAGTTACACTACAGGAAACTTTTTATTTTTGTGTTGTGTTGCATGATAATTTGCACATTTCGCGGTGTAGTGGCTAGTATACTTGGGTGTTATCCCAGAGGTTTTGGCTTCCAACTCGACTATGGCCAGAATTTAATTTTTGATCTGAGAGTTGGAAGATTAGGTTAGGAGAAGTTAGGTTAGGTTAGGTTAGGGGAGACTGTTTTAGTAAAACACCACATTTGCCCCCACTTTTTACTCACACATTTTGCTCCCGCTTTGTGCACTCACTTTTACTCGCTCTTTTTGCTCCCACTTTTGCTTTCACATTTGCTCCCACTTTCTGCTCCCATATTTGCTCACACTTGTTTGCTCCCACTTCTGCTTACACGTTTTGCTTACACTTTTTGCTCCCACATTTTTGCTCCCACTTTTTCTGCTCTGATATTTGCTCCCACTTTTGCTTACACTTTTTGGTCCCACTTTTTTTCTCTCACTTTTTGCTCCCACTTTTGCTTTCACATTTGCTTCCATACTTGCTCCTACTTTTTTTGCTCTCATATTTGCTCCTACTTTTGCTTACACGTTTTGCTCTCACTTTTTGCTCCCACGTTTGCTTTCACATTTGCTCCCATACTTGCTCCCACTTTTGCTTTCACATTTACTCTCATACTTGCTCCTACTTTCTTTTGATCCCACATTTTGCTCCCAATTTTTGCTCCCACTTTTTGCTCGCAATTTTTTGTTCCCACTTTTGCTTACACTTTTAGCTCTCACTTATTGCTCCAAGTTTTTGCTCCCACATTTGCTCACTTTTTTTTGCTCTCATATTTGCTCTCATATTTGCTCCCACTTTTGCTTACACTTTTTGCTCCCACTTTTTTTCTCACACATTTTGCTCCCACTTTTGCTTTCACATTTGCTCCCATAAATGCTCCTACTGTTTTTTGCTCTCATATTGCTCCCACTTTTGCTTACACTTTTTGCTCCCACTTTTTTCTTCTCAATTTTTGCTCCCACTTTTGCTTTCACATATGCTTCCATACTTGCTCCCACTTTTTGCTCCCATACTTGCTCCCACTTTTGCTTTCACATTTGCTCCCATACTTGCTCCTACTTTTTTTGCTCCCACTTTTTGCTCCCAATTTTTTCTCCCACTTTTTGCTCCCACGTTTTTGCTCCCACATTCGCACCCATATATGCTCACACATTAAACTATTGTTCTTATTACCAAGTTGACTTTACTAGAGCTCAGTCTATGCTTGACAGTTGATATGGAAGTATCTGTGACTAGGTATGGTAAGCCTCATGCATTCTATAAAGGATATTCATATATTGTGAAACGAACCAATAAAAATGGAACTGTTATATGGCGATGTTCTAAACAACGTTCAAAACAATGTCGCAGTGAGCTAAAAAGTAAAAGTAGTGAGGTTTTAAGTGTCAGTGATCATCAATGTAGTGTACTGCATGAAACACTGTTACTGTCAACAGAAAATCATGAAAATGTTAAAAAGCGAGTACAAGAAAATAATATTGCTGCTCAAAATAGTTCAATGTTTAAAAAACCCTTAACATTATCAAAAGCCACGCAGACTCTACATGCGGACACTGTAGAGGAAGAAGAAGAGGAAGAGGAACAGGAAGAGGACCAGGAATATTTAACTGGGTTTAGTAATGTTGAGGATAATGTTGAGGATAATTATAGGGATTATAATAATAGTGATATAGATCATGCTGCTTATGATTATGATAGTGATAATGATCCAAAACAAGACAATAACGTTTTCATGCCTATTGTTCATCGTGGAAGAAAAAAGATCTACAACAAGCTTTGTTTTTAAAACTATAACACACTATCGTAAAGGCAAAGACTTGTATTAAGTGTGATTTTATTGTCATAATCATGTATACTCTGCAATGTTAAATATTCTGACTTCTATAGAAAATAAAACAACATTGTACCATTATTTTCATTTATTTACAAACTTTATATACATTTTGTTTTGTTTCATGATAATATTTTTTAAGACAATACTAAACACTAAAACATTATTATCTATACACATATTTTTCTTTCAGTCCATTGTCATGACTTATATCTTCCATTATTATTTGACATTTGTTTTTTTATATTTAATTAAAACGAGCCATGCACCTATTGTTTTTTAAACCTTCATAAATTAAGTGTACAAGTTGTACAGCATTACTGACTTCATCAAAAACACTCTCCAACATATCATTAAACCGTATAGGCAGAAATGTCTCAAAGTTTTCACATACACAAAGTACATGATCACCATATGCTGTTTTCAATTTCCGAATCTTGATAATGCGGAATGGAATATGCGTTGGCAATTCGCTGAGCTTCTTTGTCTCTAAGCCACATGATTGTCCCACAGCATTCAAAACATTCATTGTAGTAGTCTATAAACAAAAGAAAAGCATATCTATTACACTCTAAAACAGCTTTAATAATATTGTGCAATTAGGGATTTTGCACTATGCATGGCTGATAAATTTTACTATTTATGCAAGAAATGCCCTAACTGTAGCAGATACTGCTTTTCTGCATATAGCTACAAGTGTTGGGTTCTAATGCACACTTGACACAGGCTATCATGAGTCCAGAAGGCAAAAATACAACACCTAGTTCATCTTGATAACAAATTTTACATAATTGTTGGTCACACTTTTGTATCTGTTCGTGAGACAAGTCTTTTCTTTCAGCCTTATGTATTTTCTCTGCGTGCTCTAACTCTAAAGGCACTTTTATGTCTTGTACTGCAATCACGTTTTCTTTACGAATAGTGTTCACAAATTCCTGACCTTTAAGCAACACCATGTATTTGCAGTTAGGTAACCAACGAGCGTGTTGCACAAAAGGGTCATCAGTCATTTGCCAATCCTTTAAAGCAAATCCACAATAAAAACATATTGTTTTATCCCCTTCACCAGTATAAAAAATCCAGCTTCACTTAGCTGTTTGGTAAGGTGTTTTAATATTAATGGCCAAACATTTTTATAAGATTCTAAACGTTTTTCAACAGAGCTGTACTCTGGGTGTGCTAGTGCTTTAGTCATGCAAACTCCCAATTTTTCAAAAACACACGCCAATTCAACACTGTCTATGGCATATGGACCACATATATCGACACTACCGTTGTTGGCTGGTAATACATCATTATTATTATTTATTTGTGATTCAGCAACGTAAGTAGCAGCCCATGGCCTTGTGGTTCGGAAAAATGAATGCACGGGTAGGTTACCCACTTGCTCTCCAAGCATGTAAGGACAACAAGGAGACCATCGCAAATGGTCTCTAAAGGGATCATCCCCTTCTTCCCAGTGTGAAAGTTCAATACGACAAAACACACAGCGCACCACATCTTCTCGGTTCAAGTAAAGAAAACCGGCTTTTGCAAGTTCATGTGTCGACAAAAAGCCTACAGGCCAGGATTCAAATGTTAACCAACGGTCATGTTCTGATTTTAAATTTAACCCACGTGGTAAACCAACTTGCTCACTTGTTGAATTTGGTACTAACGCCATGTGTTATAATAAAACTTTGTCTTATTGTAAGTTATTAACGTTGCACAGAGTACTTTAAAGCACAATGTATGCTTGTTCACTGTCTGTTCATTACGTTAATGGCGCATGACGACACCTAAAAGCAAACAAAATAACCCATCACTCAATCAATCAATCAATCAATCAATACTTGTAAATAAAACGTTAATATTAATTGGCATTAATATATCAAAACGCCATTAAAAATAAACTGTATGTTGGCACTAACAGTAACACATGTACATATTTTCTTTTTATAAAGCTACAGTCATTTACATCCCCCCTTTAACCAATATATAAACAAAAATGAATGTCATGTCATTTTGTTCACATTCTCATGTTCAAACCTGTGGATATTCGTTGAGTCCATAGGAAACCACCCATAAATTAAATTTAAATTTTTGATTTTAGAAAATCCAACATGGCCTTGTACTTTTCCCAGTCAACAACAACATAGCCATTAATCAAGAAAGCATTCATCGTCCTAGTCATGTATAGGTAATGATTTTTTTTTGTCTACCAGTTTTCAGTAGTGGTATAATGGAAGAGCATTTTTTGTTAGGCTTACCTGAGTTTATAATAGTTCACTGCCTGGAAACAATGGTTGCACTTTACTGCGTCTCGGGTTTTCAGCGACTGCTACGGCGGTAAGGCTTTTCTTTCCAAGTTTCTAAAAATAAATAAAATAAACCGTTATAAATACCTAAATTCAGGTTAGTACATGCATTCCATAAAGTAAAATATGAAACAAGAGAATGAAACAAGTTAGTTTAAAAAAATTATCCCACCTTCACTTGCAGTGGCTTATTGCTGTTTCCTTCTAGTGGACTCAAAAGTGCAATGGTATCTTCTCTCTCAGACATGTAAGGTATACCAGTTATCTGCAAACAAATAAATTATAAAATCAATAATTACCTAATCAATAAATAATTGCTTGTAAATATATATAAATCAATAAATGTATGAATGAATAAATATATACCTACCTCATAACAAGGATACGTATTTTCCACCAACACCAAAACTGTTAAACAAGACCAGGGGTTTCACGAAACGCAATGTGTTCAAAGGCTAAGTGAGAGAGGAAATGATAACGACATATCTTTATATATATATTACGTTGCATGTATAATCATTTTTCCCCACGCTTTGAACTTTCTGTTATCATGCACGTGGATAGATAACGTCCAAAGTGAACACCTGTGGCAGATCAAATTTCACATGGACTTGCATTTTGTTACGTACGAAGCAAGACAGGATGTAACTTGTTTAGCCTACATGAGGTTTCACACATGTTCACGTGCATTTCGCACTCCCCTGCCACCACGGTGGTCAGATTATTGCACCTGTTGTCAAGTCAGATCAGCGCATTCCAATAATTTCAAATTACATTCACCTCCTGCTCCTCTGCACGTTTGTTTTCTCTACTCGCTTCGACCAACATAGAACCAAGTTCTCATCACCGTTTACACGTTAAAGATAAAATATCAGAAAAACGCACGCTCGCTCTGTCATACACCGACCCGCCGAAATAGCGATTGTTCTATTAAGCATGGTCCTTGTGGTTAGCGACAGGTTCGTTGAAACACACACCCAGCAGTATCGTCTCTCTCAACCACCACGCTTCATGAACATTTTAAACAGGTAAAGAAAAATTAATATTTTTTTCAACATGTATGGCGTTAGGCCCTTTGTGAATTATGTTTTGGAAAGAATATCTACCACATTCGAAAGGGGGCCTGATCCCGAGTCCTAGGACACCTCGTACACGTCTCTAGGCTTATTGGTTCGTAAGATATCGGCAAAAATCACAAAAAACACGTGTTTACCCCAAAATCGAGTTTCCATTTTTTTATATATATAACGAGTAGTCCATAGCAAAGAGGACGCCACCCCGAGTCCTTGGACCCATCGTACACGCCTCTAGCATGATTGGTTCGCGAGATAGAGCAAAAAGTCTAAAATCACAGTTTTACCCCAAAATATTCTGTTTCCCTCATTCTCAAAAACTTTAACCTATTACCAAAATAAAGAGGGTTTCGAGACAAGCCATTTGACACGTCATAGGACCAAATCCCACCATGCATTCGTAAGATAACGGAAAAAGTCTAAAATCATGGTTTTACCCCCAAAAAACCTGTTTCCCTCATTCTCAAAACTTGAACCTATTAATAACATATATAGGGCGTCGAGACAAGCGATTTGACACGTCACACGTCCAAATCCAACCTTGCGGTCGAGAGATATCGGCAAACTTCGTAGGAAAGTAGGCGACTATCTGGCTCTCTCCTCACCACCAAAACCCCTTCTTATCAATCATTTTTTTCAAAGAGCTCGCCCTCTTACAAAAATCCCAAGTGCGCATGCGTACAAAACAAAAACGAAAATGTTGGTCCATAGCGGGATCCAGCAAAACGCATGCGCTATATGAGCAACAACATTTAAGTTCATTTTAGCAGTGCACCTTATATTTGTCGCATTTGAAAAGAGACTTTCACAAAAAAATTACAATTTCACCCCCTAGTAGGGGTAGGTTTTAGTTAGGGGTTGAAATGAGTGGTCCAATGGAAAGAGGGCGTCAGCCCGAGTCCAACGACAACTCATTCGTGAAAATCGGACCATGAGTTCGCGAGATATGAATAAGCAAAAGGTGTGTACTAACTTTTTGAGCACCTTGTGGGTTAGAAGCACCACTACCCCCCTACTGTAGGTCTATATGACGATGGAAATCAAGGAATATGTGTTGATCTTTGCTGGCTAGCGTGAAGTGTACGGCAGACACAATACTTTTCATCGCACTCGATCATCAAGTAAACTGACGTAAAACGTTTAATTTTACAACATAAACTAGAACAATACACCGATCTAAAATATAGTATAGAAATAAATGTATTATACCGGTATGCAGTTTTTATAACCTCTATTATTGTGCGATTTCAGGCAACCAGACATCCACCACTGTTCTTAACTTATAACTTACAAAATAATAGGCAAATAATTACCGAGATACCAGTAGGCCTGCCATTATATTCACGAATGCGTATTAAATAAATTAAATAAATTTAAAATATTAAGGCATGTGAACTAATTGGGTAGTGGCGTTATTGTTTTTATTGTTCCTTCCTTTTTAATAGGACAGTTCAGTTCCGGTAACAAACTAAACGAGGTCTAGGCTGAGGTTTGAAATTAACACGCTAAAATATGCAAATAATGGCATATCAATCTTCTAACACCCACGAGTAATAAATCTAGAGCTCAATCCACGTTAAAAATAAATTGGGGATAGTTAGATTACAGTAATACCGTTCATTAATTGACAAGCAGAAATTATTTCCAGTAAGGAAAGAAGGAAAATATCCGTTATTAATTCCTAGCAATCAAAATACTTATATTGGTGGACACATATGCCAATATTTGAACATTTAACGAATGATACTAGAACAGTACCGTAAGGTGGCTACTCTAAGGATGAAAACTTAACACAATAAATGGCAAATAAAGTGCATTTACTTGTGAAATGACATTACTTTGGCAGGTGGGAGTTCTGTTTGTGCAAACATATGCCACACACGTGGACATTTAGTCCCACACGCGAAATATCTCCACTTTTAAGTAAGTACGTCACACCATTACATGCTTTTTTTTATGGGACTACCGCAATGTTTTGAGCATATGTGAAGGAGTAACTTCTGGCTTCACTTTCTTGCCGTTAGGGCCTCTCCTTATTACTCCTTGGCTACGACCGCGTGAAGTGCTACACAGTGTGACCTTCGGAGATCACAGGACAAAAGGTGCCGAGCATAGTATATATACCTCACCAGCGGCATGCTACGATAACGTGAAATTCTGCGCAACGTGGCCTTCAGATATCACATGCTTCGGCATTTATTTTAGAGGAAAGCTGTATTGATGCATTCTCCCTCTCGTAAGTTTGCATAAAAAATAAAGTTTGACATCAAAGGTCTGGTTCTCCTTTGTCCTTTAGATTCTATTTCAATTTCAATGTAATTAAGGTGTTGCTTAGCCATGAGTAGTAGGTCTAGTAGTAGGCAATCGTTCTGGGTAAGTGAGGTTATGAAATTCACGCAATGAAAGCAGTGGGCATTTTGATGATGTTGTATGAACTTTCCAGCAATTGTATAAAGTAATAGATCAATATTTATTTGATATATGACTAAATTAAGGTGCTAGAACTGTGAGAGAAATATATATAACAAATATGTTACCAACATTGAAGTAATTCAGTGTCATGTTTCTTTTTAAATCCACTAAATGTGTGTAAAGCATTTCATTGGAGCTGTTGTTTGAGTCTTCAGTCTTTCGACTGGTTTGATGCAGCCCTCCATGCTTCCTTGTCCTGAGTTAATCGTTTCATCTCTAGATAGCTTCCACACCATACATCCGGGGCAATATGTTTAACATATTCTAACCTTGGTCTACCCCTACTGTTCTTATCCTCGACCCTCCTTCTATAACTCAATTTGCCATTACTGGGTGACTTAGTATGTGTCCTACCAACCTATCTCTTCTCTTCCATAGCAGTCGCCAGAAACATCTCTCCTCTCCCACTCGTCTTAATACCTCTTCATTGGAGACGCATACATACTAACTTAATTCATTTCCCACCTTTTCCGGTGTACCGTTAAGAGCTTTGCGCGAGTAATGGTAGCAATTGATCTAGCAGTATGTGAATGTGACGTCACCTCGCGGACACTGTCGAGTTCCACAGCACTGCAGCACCTGCATATAATTTGCTTGAGGCACGTACTCGTAATATATACGCGAATAGCTACGTAATTGTACACACCTTTTGATCTACTAATGTTAGAATATTTCGGAATGATGTTGGAAATGTCGACGGTAACTTAACACGGAATGAATATGAGTTAATTAACGGCTATGAAATTTTACACATCTTAGAATCCAACATTTCTGGGCACTTTTGGAGTTTATTTAGGTGGTAAGGCCTACGCAAGCTAGCAGCCGAGCAAGACAGCAGCTACAGCGCCAAGCTTCCTCTGAACCTTCACGAAACCGATGCAATTGATGGTCCACTGTCATACAGTCGTCATTCAACGCTGCCGCCCAGGGCCGACGAGAGGGAGGGGCAAACGGGTCCGGTCTTGCTGAGGGGCCCGCAAAAGTAGAAAACCACAGAGTAGACAAATTTACCCAATTTTACGTTTTTGTCAACAAATTTGTCATTTTATTATATTCAATGTATCTGAATCAATTGAATATGCTACAAAATACTATAATGAGAACATGTAAGTAACCATTATCTTCATATTTTCGCGGCCAGAGAATTAGTGCCGTTTCCACTGTTTACAGGGAGGAAAGCTTCTAAACATTTCAACTCGTTCTAATTGCCGCTAAGCTACATTTATGAACCTTCAAAAGTTTGAATTTCAGTACATAAAATTGTGAAAGGTGTTGAACTTGTTCTTGTGATGAGAGAGAGAGAGTAAACTATTCGATGAGATACAACAAATGCGACATTGACAATTTACAATGAACAAAATTAGTACGTTCCAAAAAAAGTAAATTTAAAAATTCAAAGTTTTCTTTAGTGGGCGTTAAAAAAATAAAAGCAAATTTGATATTTACATGATATCACAGAGACGAAACAATATGGAGGGGGGGGGGGGGGCGCCCAAGACCTAGCCCTAGAGCCCGTACTCGCACTCCACGGCCTTGCTGCCGCCAAGCCAACACTACCCAGCTCCTAGTTCAAACGACAATCCCCGCCGCTATCCGCTACCCATTGTTACAGCCGCTTCCCTATAAACCAAGCTCAAAGATCTCAGCCCACCCTTTAACTATCCAATTCAAGAAACTCCCATCATCCCGAGTTGCCGCCAACCTTAACTCATCCCCTCTCACCCCAGCGGCCTAATTAATTAGCAAATCTTCGAAGTCAGCTCGTACACTGTCGCGGGCCCTCCGCTTAATAACTGGATAACCTTGTACGACTGGCTGCTCTTCTTGGACGAGACCAAATATATATTTTAAGGGTCTGCCAACGGCATTTGACCCAATTCATTCATCCCATTCTACACTCACACTCTATACTCTACACTTACAAACAATCATGATCTCCTCGCGCAGACACAACCCTGAAGAGTACGATCCAGCCGATCCTGCCTGGGAGACATTCAGGGACACTCCACGCTCATCTAGGTTAGAGTTCGTTGGAACGCTCTATCAAAGTTCCATCCATCACCACTAGGTACCATTGACATCTGGTAGCGAAAGTTGGAACTACTTGAAATTGAACTGGATCGAGGAAATAGACACATGTAAACAGCTTTATACTACCGCACCCAAAAAACTAGTTCCGCAATGGAACATTATGGTTTTGATTCACCCTCCTCGCAATCCACCACTCTCAGACAGGTCATATGCCTTACACTTGCTCCACACTCTAAAATCATAGCTTGCATTGAGGAGATTGCTCAACATTACGTTACAGTTATCCCAAAGCATGACAGACACCTTCACACTCTGGGCGCAGCACTCCGGAGTCACTCAGCCATCCCCCGTTCTTATACTTAAGTCCATACTCTACAGAAGTACAAGATTCTCACACACAAACCGAACTCCAGCACACTAGCGATGGGCATACACAAACAATCCCAATTCCACTACCTATGCCCAATTTCACCTCGATCAAACACGCCCGAACATGCAGCACCGAAATGTTACACGAGCACACGCAAACAGTCCCTGACACCGCAGAGAAGTGGTCGCAAATCTCTCTGGCAAACATCAGGCCCAAACACAAAAACACTCAAATCACTCGCCCAATAAATTCTAACACTATGCCAACCGAACAGGAACACGAAGGCTCTCAAACAATACAGAACTCAGCTCCCTCACAAGCAGTCGCTTCTTCCTCAAAGAGCGACGCTACACCTGATCCCCAGCCCCGCTATCCCCAAACTACACCTACAAAAACACTGGCGTCGCGAACGCCAAGACCGCATCCAACACTCATTATTCAATGCTACAATTGCCAACTCTTGCACCATACAGCAGGAGACTGCAGAAAAGAAGCCCGGTGTAATCGATGTGGTGGTTCACATAGTCATATCGACTGCACGGTGCCAAAGGACTCCCCTACTTGTGTAAATTGCGGAGGACAGCACGCGGCTTCCTTTCAAGGGTGCAAGTACATAAAAAAACGCCATCAAACACCGGCAATTGAAGTACAAGCAACATACCACACATATTCCCTCCGTACTCTCTCTACAGCTAACACCTCCTCATACACCACACGCCACTGCTCTTACACAACTACTGAGTTTGCTCCAGCAACTCACAACCATCTCCATGTGAACCATAGCCGACTCGAACCCAGAACCCTGCTCTCAAGTACATTTTAACACATTTAAATCATATACAAACTAGCCAGGCCCTGATTGGCTGCTCTAGTCTTGAGCAGCCAATCGGGGCAGGGCACCTTCAAATTCAAACTCCCCGCTACAGAACCACACTTTAAACAACAATTACACAAAGGCTCGGTCACACAGGAGTACTACAGTATTTTATACGTCCTGCGGCCACGCGGGGAGCCTGCCAGAGGGGTTGGCCACGGCCGACTTACTCGGGATGGTGCCTTCTGGGTCGCGGGTTCAGTGAAACAATTACAATTCATTTCAGTCATCATATCCCAAAAATCTACAGCGAGGCTTATCAAATCTACTATTATTTTAATCAATACCAACTATAGGTCTATCAATCAGTCATTCATACTACAAAAACCAACCTACTAGAGGTCTTTCTCTCTTTCTAAAGCATTCTAAAACTTAAACTTTCCATTTTATGAAACGATTACCTCACTGAGGCCGCTTCTGAAAGTCGCCTTGGAAGCTATTAAAGCTGAGTAATTAAGGCTCACCATCTAGCCATAATGCCGATATTTATCCATTTCAACTAGTCATTCACCGTTAACTAAATAATTAATTATAATTACTTCCCTCATTAATACGTTATTATTATCAACGAACTCCCTTGAACACTTTATTTGCGAGACCGACAGTAGCCCGCGCCGGACCAATTAATTAATTAATCAATCAAAATCTAGATACATTTATTACGTTACAAAAAATCAATAATTAATTTAATCATTCCGCATATCATTTAATAACCCAGGCAAAGAAGCGCATAGTCGCACCGCGTACTTGGTATCCTAGCGCCGCTGAACTGTTCGCTTCGCTCGCAGTCTGCGGCTTCATTCAAAGATTGGGTAGGGCTACGCATATTTTTTCTTGAAATGTGATTATTTTATATCAATTATGGGTAAATCGAGGGTGCTGACCACGAATATACTATTAGTTTTGCACCCGCACCTAACGACCTTGAGGGACGTGGGTTCGATTCCCCTCCCAGGTACTGAGCCATACATTCGAATTTGTGGCGTGTAACCCGGAAAGTTACGGTATTGTGTTCACAAAAAAAGTATGGAGACGTTTCTTACATTGGTTGTGCGAAAAGTCACACCTAACGCCCTTGAGAGTCGAGGGTTCGATTCCCCTCACAGGTACTGTACCCGATAATCCGGAAAGGATCCTGTTGGAATATCGATTGCCCCCGCTGGATAGCCTATTTTCAACTGCTCTGGCATATACTACATTATAAATCGCTTCCAACATGGCCTTTATGGATTTACAGACAGCAGTTACCAGAAAATTGTGGATCAACAACCAACTACATGGGGCACTCACCTTTACTTACTTCTCGGGGACTGGGAATTCAGCTTCGCCTACACTACATCCACAATATTCTTCACCTTATATTTAAAATGAATCATACTCCAACAACAATGGAAAACAATCTGAACAAAATTTATTAACAATAGGGTAAACTAATCTAGTATAAACAAAATAACAATAAACGAATTTAACAATAGAAATTAAAATTAAAAACACGCAAATATTCACACCTCCTTTAAACTCTACATCTTACTACAATGCTGTTTTAAAATTATGAGAATAAATCTTGGCTTGTTCTAGGCCTACAATGCGTAAAAATAAAAACGTTTAATGAAGTCTCTTAATGGCATTCCAGACACCTGATTTCATTCACAAGCCTGCGTTTGCAGAACGCACGTGCAGTAACTTTGTTTCATCAATGAAATACCGGCACCACGCCGTACTCGAAACTGGTTTATACAATTTATATAGAAGGCGGTGGGTCTACACCTGTTCATATTATGTCATCGCTCTCCAATGCTAACGGTGAATCATTCTCGCTAGCCCACAGAGACTGCTTGTGTGTGCATTTATAAAAACACGTAAAAATTAACATTTAGATCTTACAAAAGTTCACATAACTACTCTGTTTCTTAAACAATCATCAAAAATTTTTATACACTCTTTCATTCGCACCCCGCAATTGTTCTAGACCAATTCGGTTCCACATTTCTCTTAACAGTGAACAATCATACACACCAAAAACATCCGCTCATAAAACACACGCTATTCCAAAACAATTGATTAATAAATCCTACTAAATTATTTAACTAATTAAATCATTTCCACAAAAATTGTTTACATGTAATATGTTTATAATATTACACTTTCGAGATTCTAACTTCTCGGTTACAATATAATTCTTAACTAAATATATACACTGGTTTTTCACATAACCATCCTTCAACGTTCTGTAGTTTTGATATACTGCATACACATCGTCTTATATAGGTTTCATTACACTGTCGGTATAATACAGTCGACTAATTAAGGTAAACTATACGTAATTACATAACTTCGGGTTTAATAAAATTTAATAATCGTATTATAGACATGAGTAGACAATCTTTCTCAAGTTGTATTTCCGCTGAAACCCTCCTGTTAACAGAGCTAAATCGTTAATTCACAAAAACTGGACTACTGGTATACAACGGCTCTTATCATGATACATGCCTTTTTTATCAAAGAACAACAATACTTTGACTTCCTTAAAATGCGGAATTCCCTCGCATGAGCACCCTTCATAGCTCTACAAATCCTCATATAACAGTATATATGGCATAAACAATTATAATCTACTATGTTAAACAATAACCAAAAGGGATTAATTGTTATTAACATATCTTATGTAGGAACTTCTCTCAAATAATGGCATGACCCTCACTCAGTATCATTGCACATGACTACTGGACTACAATAATACATGCGTAAGTTCTTCAAACGAAACTTCCAATTGTAATGAACGATATTAGACAGTCGTGATTAACCTCCTAAAGTTTACTCCACATCAAGATAATTAACTGTTAACTCGTCTGTCGCAAATACGTGTAATAAAAATAATACTACTGTTTCACCTCACTTGCCAAGCTATAAATTGTTAATCGTTGTAATATCATGTCGACAAAATGACGTGATGTTACACAAATAGAATAAAATAACACACATGTTATTTATAGTGTCAGATAGAATTCAATCTTGACCGGGATAAACTAGCTTTGAATACCTAGCCCAAGATTTGAATAATCTTCTATCAAAAGGTATTTCCTCTAACATATTAAATGAACAAAGCTCTTAGCTTTACAAATTATAAATAAGGTTTGTCATTGTCGTAAAGTTTTTCCACTATACACAAAGAATGTTCATAGGGATTAAGACTTCGGTCTTATCAAACGAGTAGTATTTCTTAGATCGTCGATAGTTTATGTACAATAATGATATAACAAGATCATTCGATGTTTCTTCTGTTCTTGAAGTTATATGTTGTTACATTAAAGTGCTCAAATTAAATTTAATAAGAATTTAATTTGAAGCTATGACATAATGTCAGAATACTTGGTTTAAATAAAATTATTAAATGTGAACCCTTTACCCTATGTTGGTTAAATGATTCTACTTTTTATTTCTTCAATTAATAAATATTTCAACCAGCATCATGAAAGTAGCCAGACAGTGATGAGGAAATTTCAAGCATTCGTTGGAGACAGTAGGGACATACCTGCATCAGTTTAACAAAAGGCTAAGTACTTGAGCTATGAAAAGAAATAGCAGAGCGATGTATCATAAGGACAGGTGTGGCTACCTCAATTTTAGAAGCGACGCGCGGTGAGACATGGTTCTGGTATGTTCATTGTGATATTCGCGCCTAGAAGAAATATGATGCAGTGACGTGAATGGCTGATGAAGAAAATAGACACTCCCAAGACGCCAAGATCTACTAGAAACCGCCAATTTTACAGAAAATGGAGAACCAATGAGAAGAGAATGCCTACTTGCGCGCCAACTCCGGATGGGGTACGCGGCGGCTAGCATTCACGCGGGAAATCGCCTAGACAAAATCTCTACGATCGATTCTAGGATTAATGGGCATATTCTTGACCTGAGCAATATTACGAGTTCAGTGATATTAATTTCATTCCTGTATCACAGTTATTTCGAGAAATTTTTACATAAAATCCCCCTCCATCTGACCCAAGGGCCAGTTCATTTATAAGTGTGTCGAAGAGCCAAGACATTGATTTTCATTCTGTGTGTTAAGGACACTTGACTTTCATTCCGTGTGTCGTGGACACTTGACTTTTATTCCGTGTGTTGAGGACACATTACTATTATTCTGTGCGTCTACGGACGTAGACTTTGATTCTGTTTATCAGAAGAGATAGACTTGTATTTTATGTGTCGAGGAACACAAGATATTCATTGTAAAGTGTTAAATTCAGTGATAGATAGTCATAGTACTATAGTTATAGGGACAGTAGCGTCGATAATTCGCCAACGAACAGTGACAGGGAATTTAGTACCTGAACAAGCGAATTTAGTAGGCAGACATAAAGTGTATAATAACCTAATTTTTGTATCAGCGCAAGGATGACATCGATGAATGCAGAGGAAGTGTGGAATTCTCAACAGTCCGTCCAGATGGCTGCTATGAGATAAAGAAGCATCCAGTTGGGGAATGGCGTCTGATGTTCTTTGACGGGTGACTACAAAAAGAGATGAGTACAAAATAATATTTTATTATTTATTAAATTAACTTATGGTTTATGGGACATATTTTTTGTAAATACTTTGCTTGTGTGATTAATGTAGTATATTTAGTTTTGATCTGACACATTTTTGTTTGGAAGCAGCTCGCACAATTGTAGTTTTTGGAAGGTTCTTTTCTTTGTGTTGTGTTAACTAACGTATCTATGTGAACGGCCGTGTTCGCCTATGTTACGAAGTGCGGTTAAAAACGTCTCTCGGAGATATGTCGTGTTTCAGAAGTAGGACTGAATTAATATAATTATATAGTAGATTGGAGGGTAATTAAAATTTTGTTGAGATTTATTATTGATCAGATTCAGTGTGATGATTGCCTTTGGGAGCAATGTAGTTTGTGACGTAGAGTATTCAGCTCTATCGTAAGTTTTAAATATTGTGTTAAATGTTTGCGAGCTCTAATTCAGCAGACCCGTGTGAAAGGCGTTACGTCAGTCCCAGATGTGTGTAATGTGAGTATATTTTTTGTGGTATTACAAGCGGGAATTTCAGCAGAGACTGATTTCTGTCAGCTTGGTACCAGATTCATATTGTATCCTTGCGAGGACAATTATGGATATGTGATTATTGTTCGACCATATGTTGAGTTGGAGGAGATGTTAGTTGCTGTTGATTCCTTGAGATAACAGTCCAGCTGGTCGGCTATTTATATACACTGGAAGGGGGACATGACAGGTATTGAGGAAAGGGTGAGTTGTTGTCACAAGGGCTGGCTGAGTGTCGCAAGCAAGCTCATCATTAGTGGAGTGCACGTCTGGCTCCCAATTACTTGAAAATAAATATAAATGTGAGAAACTGATCAATGGTAAAATTGTTTAAATAAATGGGAGTTGCCTACGAAACACGATAATATTCGAAGCGTTTCTTTAACATGCAGTTTTGTTAATATAAAGTAATCTTAACCACTCAGGTTGTTTGTTGTTGTTGGTTTATTCTTTGTTTATTTTACATGTCAGTGACCCGTGAGTCACGTGCGGCGCTGTGTTTCCTTGTGGTTGAGCATCTGGCCATTGTGGCAGCTCATTTGGTTAAGTGTGTCACCACACTAATATGGGTCTCAGAGAGATGCCTGTAAATAGTAGAGTTGTAATATGTGTGTCAGAGTTAGATTTAAGGATTTTTATTAACGTTATGCCCATATCCATAAAAGTTAATTTACGAGATGATTATTCGTGAGCACCGTGGCTGTTAACCCGTTGTGAACGAATGATCATCCAAGTACTCATTTCTCGTAGATAGTCATCACGCGAACATAAATTCACATTCAAGGTAGTGGAACTAGGATCCACATTTTATTAGAAAAGGGGAGATCTGTCTGACTCCTCAAAGTGATAAATATTCCTGTCAGGGGGAAATTCAGGGAGGATTTTGTTTATTATTGTTTGTTTTATTCTCTTATGCACAAATTAGTTATTAAATCTTGTTATTATCTTACGTTTTGTCTCCTTTGTTTCTTAATTATAGTTTTCATCCTATAACCCTTGCCTCAGAAAAGCACGTTGTTTGGCGGACGTAAACACCACACTATGAACTGCACGCGACCCCTTGATCTAAGATTCTTGCATAAAACACTGCTATTCTGAAGGGTTCATAGGTGAAAACTGGCGGCCAACGGTGGGGCCATTCACTGTGGTGTAACGGGGAGATTACACATGTCAATAGTGGCGTATTTGAGTAAAACTGGCATGCCGCAAGTGCAGGCAGATATGACAGTATTTAATCACCGGGAAGTGATATTTTATTAAAAGTAGTTGAGGCGAAGTGGATACCGCCAAATGTGTGAAAAATAAATTAAAATCAGGAGTTTGCAAAGTAAAATACGGTTCACGTTGTTGTCTTTTAAATTAAAGTAAAATTAAGATGTGATACCGGGCGCCCAATGATAAAGTTAAAACTAGATTTGTGTAGAAAGTCAAACTCATGGAAATATTAGGAGGCTGTAGCCTAAAATGACAATTAATACTTTGTTAATTAGTCAGTGTTAATATCAGATCAGGATAATTGTTTAATGACTAAATATGTGCTTGGGGTTAAAATTAAATTGAGTAAAACTAGAACTACTCAGAGATGCAATCAACAAATGGGATTAAAGGTAAAAATAAATGAACTGAGTATGATAAAGAAATTAAATGTGCATTGAATTTATGTGCGTGTCAAAGGGCATTGGTGTAGGCCATTTCCCATATGTCTCATATATATTGTAAAACATGGCAACGGTGCGCAGATCCAGGAGATCATTGAAAGTGCAGCGAGGAGAACGCAGGAATTGTTGGATACTAAACTAGCAGAACAGAGTCAATCTATAAACACTAGTATGTTAGAGCAAAGTGAAGCGTTGAATACTAAACTATCAGAACAGAGTCAATCTATAAACACTAGTATGTCAGAACAAAGGGAGTCTATAAGCAAATTATCTGATCAAAGTGAATCGCTAAAAATTAAACTGTCAGAGCAAAGTGAATCGCTAAATACTAAACTGTTAGAACAAAGTGAATCATTGCGGACACAGTTAAATAACAGTAGAATTGAGCAAAATGAATATCAGGCGGAACAAGCTAGGTTATTAAAGAGTGAAATTAATGACACTATAAATTCACAGTTAGAGGCGCAAAATAATAAAAACGCGAACCAATTAGCTTCGTTAACCGCAGAGATGAAAGAGCACACAAACCATCAGATGGTATTACTGGCCCTTGATGTAAGCAAAAATAATGAGAAACAGTTAGAGCAGATTAAAAAAATGGAAGGTATTTTTGATAAAAAACTTAGCATTCTCGATGAAACGGTGTTAGCTAAATTAGAGCAGATTGAAATAGCATGCACAATGAATACAAGCGAGGTCAAAATAGCCCAGGATAAGTTGGAAGGTCGATTTAAGGAGATGGAGAAAAGTGGCAGGGTCATTCAACAACAAATATCAGCAGTAGATGAGAACATATCAGGCATAATTAAAGACATGGACCGTCTCGAGATAAAATCAGCGGAACAGTGGAAAAGCCTAGAAACGGAACAAGAACAATTTAAGAGTATATTAGACGAAAGGCTAAGCCAGATAGAAAATAATCAGGATGAAAATAAGAGTCAGATAGAAGAAAAAATAAGCACGATTAAAGAACAGATCAGGAAAGATTGGAAGAAAATGAATATTGATTCTAGAGAGGAAAGATCCACCATTCTTAAAACAGTAGGCGAAAACCACACGCGTATTCAAGCTTTGGAGCAAGAGGTAAAAAATAGACTTAAAGAGCAGACAGACAGGATCATGAAAGCCGAACTCCGCTCATTAGAACAATCATCTATATTTAAAACGGGAGCATTGAAGGACAAGCAGGATGACTCACATAGTTCCCAACCCAGCATAGCAGGAAGTCAGACTCAAGCAGAGAGCCCATTAACAACAAACACGGACGGATTTCGCAAGAACGTAGATAGGAGCTCGACACCACAGGACGGTCATCAGCCCACACAACTTATTCAAGTAATTCGCTCAAATGACTACAAACCGCAGAAATACACGGAAAATTCAGGGGTAACACCTAAGGCCTTTATCAAAGAGATTGAAGACCACTTTAATGACACTGGGGTACCTGAAGCACGTAGATTGAGAATGATGGAGAGATTTTTATCAGGAAATGTTCTCACCTGGTTTTTAAGTTTCAAATATACATTTGGAACCATGTCAGACTTTAATTTAGCATTTCTGCGCAAATACTGGTCTCCCGCCATACAACAGAGTTTAAGAATGGAGCTTTACTCTAGAAAATATCAAACTACCCAGCAGACAAAATACTCAGATTTCTTTAACATGCAAATGCTAAAATTTCGCGACCTAGATTACCCATTAAGCGAAGCAGATTTGGTGATGACAATAGCAAAGCAAATGCCAGTTAATGTACAGCAAGTGCTAGTCGCAGCAAACGTTAGTACGGCCCTACATGCAGAGCAGATATTACGGCAAATAGATGAGACCACATCTCATAGTCATTTTAGAGGAGGAAGACAGCTGGAATTAGTCAACACTACAGAGGTCGTAAAAACAAAACAAGGAAATACTAAAACGCAGGGTACTAATACAAGCACCTCCACACCTAGGCGAAACCAGGAAGAAGGGGAAAACAGACCATATCAGCGTAACGAAAATCACTACAACAATAGATACCAGGGCAACAATAGATACCAACAGAGAGGATATCAACAATGGCGTGAAAATCGAAGGAATGACAGGCCTTATGGAAGATACGGTGATTACAATGCCAATCAACGATGGAAAGGAAGGAGAGATCAGGATCAAGGAGATCAACGTAACTATCGAGATGACTGGGATGATAGGCACGCTCAATCACAAAATTACTTAGAGGAGTTACACGCTAATCAAGGTGGAGAACTAGGAAGATGGGAAAAGGCCATTGGGAACAGAAAGAACCCAGATACACATACTGAGGAAGCCGGAAGTCTACTGAGACAAGAGGAATATCGAGGACATGAGCGACAGAAGGATGATGGGAGTCGAAATGGAGCTTAAAAAAATGTTAATTTTGGATCAAGGAGACAGTCTCCAAACACAACAGTCGGAAGTTGAAGATGGATGGATAGTAGCGAACATACAAGAATGGATTGCTTTACCAGAAGACTGCCTGGAGGAGACGGTGAAACCACGGAACGATGAAATTAGGCAATTACCCATTATTTACGCAAGGATTGGTGGAATTAATATAAGATGTTTATTGGATACAGGGTCACAGATCAGTCTAGTATCGGAGGCCTTGGTTCGAGAGTTGGGACGGACTCAGAATATTCCTGTAATTCCGGTACCACAGCTCAAAGTGAGGGGTGTTATTCCTGAACGCACCGTCACTTGTAAACGTCAGGCATACTTAGAGCTGAACATATTGGAACATACTTTTGGGCAAACATTCATTATCATGGCAAAGATGAATTTCAATATAATTCTTGGTGCAAATTTCATTTGTGACTATCAAGCAGTGATAGATTTACACAAGAATACAGTCAGTTTTAGAGAATATGACCAGCTGAAAAACGTGGGATTGCATATGGATGAAATCACTACCGTGAAGAGATGTAAATTCTTGGGCATTGGAAGCAATATCAGAAGAGACGGAAGAGGAGGTACGAAAGGCGGAAGATAACATCATAGAAGGGGCTGTTGTGGAACTAGATGAGGAGATAGAATCCCAGGAGATATGGTCTTTATTAACAGAAGGAGATGACAGCGATGCACAATTTGAAGAGTTACTACAGGTGCGGCTCAATGACATTCAACTTGGGGGTGAACACAGAAAACAGTTGGAAGAGATTTTAAGGAAGCACAAAACAGTATTTGATACAGTACCTGGAAAAATTTTAAATTTCAAGTACTCTATGCAAGTCGAGGACTGGTCACCTTTCAAAAGCAGATTGTACCCAATTCCTGAAAAGTATCGTGGGCAAGTTAAAATCATTATAGATGAGATGTTAGAAGCTGGAGTGATAAGGAAGACACCTACACCTTATCTAAATGCAATTTTGGCAGTCACAAAACCAAATGGATCTATTAGACTTTGTTTAGATGCCAGAAACCTCAACATGAGACTCATTTTTCCTGAGTATGACAGAGCGCCAATTATCAGAGACGTATTAAAAGGCTTTAAAAACAAGAGCATTTATTCATCAGTCGATCTGACGAGCTCGTTCCACCATCTTGAGTTGGATGAGAAGTCACAGCTTTTAACTGGCTTCTTATTCGATAACCAGACATATTGTTTCGTCAGAATGCCTTTTGGAGTCAAAACAGCGGGCTGTGCTTTAATCCGAGCACTGGACCGGAACCTAACCGAGGAAGTAAAGGAGATGACGGTGCGATACATTGACGACATTCTGTTGGCATCCGACAACATTGAAACTCACATGGAAAATTTAGATAAAGTATTGGGCAACTTGAACGCATCGAATTTCAAAGTAAACCTGAAGAAATCGCATTTCTTCAAGAGCGAGATCTTATATTTGGGTCACGTCATTGACAAGGAGGGAGTGAAGCCTAACCCAGCTAAGATTGAAGCGATAAAGAATTTCCCTACACCAACGAGAGTCAAGCACATTCGGGCTTTCTTAGGCGTAACGGGATTCTTTAAAGAAAACTGTCCAGGTTATACAGAGACTGTAGCTCCAATGCAAGAAATGTTAAAGAAAAATAACAAATGGTCATGGAACGCGGAATGTGAGAAGGCATTCCAAGCAACAAAACAGCTATTGGAAAACTGCATTAAATTAGGCTATCCAGATTTCAAGCTCAAATTTATAATCCAAGCGGATGCTTCACTAATTGGGATAGGTGCTATGCTCTACCAAGACGATCCAGCTAACCTGCAGCACAAAACATATTTGGCATTTGTCAGCCGGAAATTGCGCAAGCACGAGCGCAATTATACTGTAACCGAGCTAGAATTGTTGGCCATCCTTCATGCGCTCCAACAATGGAAACGAATAATATATGGTTACCCTATTGTTGTCAGAACTGACCACAACGCGTTAACATTCTTGTTTAAGACGTCTATGGCAAGCGAACGTGTGACACGTTGGTCTATATACATTCAGCAGTTCAGCATTGAAATTGAACATTGTCCAGGGAAGATGAACGTGATACCGGATGCACTCAGCAGGAACCCAGAGCCTGATAATGAAGAAACAGCGATGGTACGACACTTGGAGTTAACACCGAAGGACCGGGAATTCTTGGAGGAGTTACGTGAGATACAGCGAGAACAGGAAGCGGAACCATGGATGATGCTATTAATTATGTACTTCAGAAAGCAACTACCTACAGGAACACCTGCATTTCGAGAAGCGAAAGCCAAAGAAGGAAGATATGTTTATGTCAACAATTTGCTGCACAAATGGGTAGATAATGACCACACCAAGTTACGCATATTAGTACCTGCATCATTACAACGAGGATTGACATGGCATACGCACGAAAGTTACGGTCACGTGGGCTTAGACAAGTGCGAAGCAACAATAGGAGAGACATTTACATGGCCACGTATGAGAACAACTATATGTGACGTCATTACAACTTGTGACCCGTGTCAGAGAACAAAGCCAAATAATTATTTACTGAGGCAATATCCTAGACCATTGCTACCTCAAAAACCATGTGAGCTACTGGCGATGGACTGTCTTGGTCCAATTCCGAAGGGAAGGAGAGGTTGCCGTCATTTGCTAGTGTGCATTGATGTATTTTCTAAGTTTGTAGTACTATGCCCTATTCAGAAAACAACATCGAAGCAGGTACTCAGTCGCATTCGCAATAGAGTTATTCCAACCCTTGGAAAACCAGAGTTTTTATTATCAGATCACGGCAGTTATTTCACAAGCGCCGAATTCAAGAAAGGAATGGAAGACATGGGTATAAAACATGTTTTAAGCAGTATCCGACATGCCCAAGCAAATCCAAGCGAGAGAGTAATTAAATCTGTAACTGCATACTTGAGGATCTTCATTCCGAACGAACACCACAAATGGGTCGATAAAATTAAGGACGTAGAGACATGCATGAATTCTACCAGGCACGAGTCAACAGGACAAATCCCTATGGTCCTACACAAGAACGAGTATCCAGTAAGAACGTGGAAAAGCATCATTAACTGTCCACAAGATCCCATGATAGCACCAGACTTGAGAATTGAAAGAACGAGAGAATACATGAGGAAACAAGCAGACCGCAGATTACGGCGAGTAAGAAATAAGAGGTTCCACGGTGATCTTGAAGTCAACCAGCTCGTTTTGGTAAAACGACCTGCTACATCGGACCCAGAAAAGAAAATCTTTAGTAAGTTCTGCGAGAAATTCATAGGACCCTATTCTATCGTAAGAAACCTTGGAAATAATGCTTACAGAGTGAAAGAATTGAGCACAGGAACAATGTCAGTTTACAACGCTGCCAACCTAAAAAAATATCGTCGAAGTGAACCATGGTAGCGCCGAAATAATGACGCTGTTTGAATATACGGACGTCCTACTATCAACAAAGTCAACGGGGAGCAGTTGAGTACGGCACGTGGTGAAGGAGGAAATAGACTTGTTGTTGACAAACATTAACGAGGCAAGTAAGGTGTTGCCGCAGGCCTCCGAGCGTCACGCAAGATTGGAAAGGGGAAAGACAAGCAGGAAATGAAAACGAGTAAATGCTATTGAAGACAGGAGCGCCTAGACCAAGTAAGAAAAAGGGGTGATTCTGGAAATAAAACAAATTGGCCTACGGAAGTATTGTAAAATTGTCGACTTTATTCCTAAGTTCGAAATTTTGTGAGTGGGAGAGTTGTGAACCCTTTACCCTACGTTGGTTAAATGATTCTACTTTTTATTTCTTCAATTAATAAATATTTCAACCAGCATCATGAAAGTAGCCAGACAGTGATGAGGAAATTTCAAGCATTCGTTGGAGACAGTAGGGACATACCTGCATCAGTTTAACAAAAGGCTAAGTACTTGAGCTATGAAAAGAAATAGCAGAGCGATGTATCATAAGGACAGGTGTGGCTACCTCAATTTTAGAAGCGACGCGCGGTGAGACATGGTTCTGGTATGTTCATTGTGATATTCGCGCCTAGAAGAAATATGATGCAGTGACGTGAATGGCTGATGAAGAAAATAGACACTCCCAAGACGCCAAGATCTACTAGAAACCGCCAATTTTACAGAAAATGGAGAACCAATGAGAAGAGAATGCCTACTTGCGCGCCAACTCCGGCTGGGGTACGCGGCGGCTAGCATTCACGCGGGAAATCGCCTAGACAAAATCTCTACGATCGATTCTAGGATTAATGGGCATATTCTTGACCTGTGCAATATTACGAGTTCAGTGATATTTATTTCATTTCTGTATCACAATTATTTCGAGAAATTTTTACATAAAATCCCCCTCCATCTGACCCAAGGGCCAGTTCATTTATAAGTGTGTCGAAGAGCCAAGACATTGATTTTCATTCTGTGTGTTAAGGACACTTGACTTTCATTCCGTGTGTCGTGGACACTTGACTTTTATTCCGTGTGTTGAGGACACATTACTATTATTCTGTGCGTCTACGGACGTAGACTTTGATTCTGTTTATCAGAAGAGATAGACTTGTATTTTATGTGTCGAGGAACACAAGATATTCATTGTAAAGTGTTAAATTCAGTGATAGATAGTCATAGTACTATAGTTATAGGGACAGTAGCGTCGATAATTCGCCAACGAACAGTGACAGGGAATTTAGTACCTGAACAAGCGAATTTAGTAGGCAGACATAAAGTGTATAATAACCTAATTTTTGTATCAGCGCAAGGATGACATCGATGAATGCAGAGGAAGTGTGGAATTCTCAACAGTCCGTCCAGATGGCTGCTATGAGATAAAGAAGCATCCAGTTGGGGAATGGCGTCTGATGTTCTTTGACGGGTGACTACAAAAAGAGATGAGTACAAAATAATATTTTATTATTTATTAAATTAACTTATGGTTTATGGGACATATTTTTTGTAAATACTTTGCTTGTGTGATTAATGTAGTATATTTAGTTTTGATCTGACACATTTTTGTTTGGAAGCAGCTCGCACAATTGTAGTTTTTGGAAGGTTCTTTTCTTTGTGTTGTGTTAACTAACGTATCTATGTGAACGGCCGTGTTCGCCTATGTTACGAAGTGCGGTTAAAAACGTCTTTCGGAGATATGTCGTGTTTCAGAAGTAGGACTGAATTAATATAATTATATAGTAGATTGGAGGGTAATTAAAATTTTGTTGAGATTTATTATTGATCAGATTCAGTGTGATGATTGCCTTTGGGAGCAATGTAGTTTGTGACGAAGAGTATTCAGCTCTATCGTAAGTTTTAAATATTGTGTTAAATGTTTGCGAGCTCTAATTCAGCAGACCCGTGTGAAAGGCGTTATGTCAGTCCCAGATGTGTGTAATGTGAGTATATTTTTTGTGGTATTACAAGCGGGAATTTCAGCAGAGACTGATTTCTGTCAGCTAGGTACCAGATTCATATTGTATCATTGCGAGGACAATTATGGATATGTGATTATTGTCCGACCATATGTTGAGTTGGAGGAGATGTTAGTTGCTGTTGATTCCTTGAGATAACAGTCCAGCTGGTCGGCTATTTATATACACTGGAAGGGGGACATGACAGGTATTGAGGAAAGGGTGAGTTGTTGTCACAAGGGCTGGCTGAGTGTCGCAAGCAAGCTCATCATTAGTGGAGTGCACGTCTGGCTCCCAATTACTTGAAAATAAATATAAATGTGAGAAACTGATCAATGGTAAAATTGTTTAAATAAATGGGAGTTGCCTACGAAACACGATAATATTCGAAGCGTTTCTTTAACATGCAGTTTTGTTAATATAAAGTAATCTTAACCACTCAGGTTGTTTGTTGTTGTTGGTTTATTCTTTGTTTATTTTACATGTCAGTGACCCGTGAGTCACGTGCGGCGCTGTGTTTCCTTGTGGTTGAGCATCTGGCCATTGTGGCAGCTCATTTGGTTAAGTGTGTCACCACACTAATAAGGGTCTCAGAGAGATGCCTGTAAATAGTAGAGTTGTAATATGTGTGTCAGAGTTAGATTTAAGGATTTTTATTAATGTTATGCCCATATCCATAAAAGTTAATTTACGAGATGATTATTCGTGAGCACCGTGGCTGTTAACCCGTTGTGAACGAATGATCATCCAAGTACTCATTTCTCGTAGATAGTCATCACGCGAACATAAATTCACATTCAAGGTAGTGGAACTAGGATCCACATTTTGTTAGAAAAGGGGAGATCTGTCTGACTCCTCAAAGTGATAAATATTCCTGTCAGGGGGAAATTCAGGGAGGATTTTGTTTATTATTGTTTGTTTCATTCTTTTATGCACAAATTAGTTATTATATCTTGTTATTATCTTACGTTTTGTCTCCTTTGTTTCTTAATTATAGTTTTCATCCTATAACCCTTGCCTCAGAAAAGCACGTTGTTTGGCGGACGTAAACACCACACTATGAACTGCACGCGACCCCTTGATCTAAGATTCTTGCATAAAACACTGCTATTCTGAAGGGTTCATAGGTGAAAACTGGCGGCCAACGGTGGGGCCATTCACTGTGGTGTAACGGGGAGATTACACATGTCAATAGTGGCGTATTTGAGTAAAACTGGCATGCCGCAAATGCAGGCAGATATGACAGTATTTAATCACCGGGAAGTGATATTTTATTAAAAGTAGTTGAGGCGAAGTGGATACCGCCAAATGTGTGAAAAATAAATTAAAATCAGGAGTTTGCAAAGTAAAATACGGTTCACGTTGTTGTCTTTTAAATTAAAGTAAAATTAAGATGTGATACCGGGCGCCCAATGATAAAGTTAAAACTAGATTTGTGTAGAAAGTCAAACTCATGGAAATATTAGGAGGCTGTAGCCTAAAATGACAATTAATACTTTGTTAATTAGTCAGTGTTAATATCAGATCAGGATAACTGTTTAATGACTAAATATGTGCTTGGGGTTAAAATTAAATTGAGTAAAACTAGAACTACTCAGAGATGCAATCAACAAATGGGATTAAAGGTAAAAATAAATGAACTGAGTAGGATAAAGAAATTAAATGTGCATTGAATTTATGTGCGTGTCAAAGGGCATTGGTGTAGGCCATCTCCCATATGTCTCATATATATTGTAAAACATGGCAACGGTGGCGCAGATCCAGGAGATCATTGAAAGTGCAGCGAGGAGAACGCAGGAATTGTTGGATACTAAACTAGCAGAACAGAGTCAATCTATAAACACTAGTATGTTAGAGCAAAGTGAAGCGTTCAATACTAAACTATCAGAACAGAGTCAATCTATAAACACTAGTATGTCAGAACAAAGGGAGTCTATAAGCAAATTATCTGAGCAAAGTGAATCGCTAAAAATTAAACTGTCAGAGCAAAGTGAATCGCTAAATACTAAACTGTTAGAACAAAGTGAATCATTGCGGACACAGTTAAATAACAGTAGAATTGAGCAAAATGAATATCAGGCGGAACAAGCTAGGTTATTAAAGAGTGAAATTAATGACACTATAAATTCACAGTTAGAGGCGCAAAATAATAAAAACGCGAACCAATTAGCTTCGTTAACCGCAGAGATGAAAGAGCACACAAACCAACAGATGGTATTACTGGCCCTTGATGTAAGCAAAAATAATGAGAAACAGTTAGAGCAGATTAAAAAAATGGAAGGTATTTTTGATAAAAAACTTAGCATTCTCGATGAAACGGTGTTAGCTAAATTAGAGCAGATTGAAATAGCATGCACAATGAATACAAGCGAGGTCAAAATAGCCCAGGATAAGTTGGAAGGTCGATTTAAGGAGATGGAGAAAAGTGGCAGGGTCATTCAACAACAAATATCAGCAGTAGATGAGAACATATCAGGCATAATTAAAGACATGGACCGTCTCGAGATAAAATCAGCGGAACAGTGGAAAAGCCTAGAAACGGAACAAGAACAATTTAAGAGTATATTAGACGAAAGGCTAAGCCAGATAGAAAATAATCAGGATGAAAATACGAGTCAGATAGAAGAAAAAATAAGCACGATTAAAGAACAGATCAGGAAAGATTGGAAGAAAATGAATATTGATTCTAGAGAGGAAAGATCCACCATTCTTAAAACAGTAGGCGAAAACCACACGCGTATTCAAGCTTTGGAGCAAGAGGTAAGAAATAGACTTAAAGAGCAGACAGACAGGATCATGAAAGCCGAACTCCGCTCATTAGAACAATCATCTATATTTAAAACGGGAGCATTGAAGGACAAGCAGGATGACTCACATAGTTCCCAACCCAGCATAGCAGGAAGTCAGACTCAAGCAGAGAGCCCATTAACAACAAACACGGACGGATTTCGCAAGAACGTAGATAGGAGCTCGACACCACAGGACGGTCATCAGCCCACACAACTTATTCAAGTAATTCGCTCAAATGACTACAAACCGCAGAAATACACGGAAAATTCAGGGGTAACACCTAAGGCCTTTATCAAAGAGATTGAAGACCACTTTAATGACACTGGGGTACCTGAAGCACGTAGATTGAGAATGATGGAGAGATTTTTATCAGGAAATGTTCTCACCTGGTTTTTAAGTTTCAAATATACATTTGGAACCATGTCAGACTTTAATTTAGCATTTCTGCGCAAATACTGGTCTCCCGCCATACAACAGAGTTTAAGAATGGAGCTTTACTCTAGAAAATATCAAACTACCCAGCAGACAAAATACTCAGATTTCTTTAACATGCAAATGCTAAAATTTCGCGACCTAGATTACCCATTAAGCGAAGCAGATTTGGTGATGACAATAGCAAGGCAAATGCCAGTTAATGTACAGCAAGTGCTAGTCGCAGCAAACGTTAGTACGGCCCTACATGCAGAGCAGATATTACGGCAAATAGATGAGACCACATCTCATAGTCATTTTAGAGGAGGAAGACAGCTGGAATTAGTCAACACTACAGAGGTCGTAAAAACAAAACAAGGAAATACTAAAACGCAGGGTACTAATACAAGCACCTCCACACCTAGGCGAAACCAGGAAGAAGGGGAAAACAGACCATATCAGCGTAACGAAAATCACTACAACAATAGATACCAGGGCAACAATAGATACCAACAGAGAGGATATCAACAATGGCGTGAAAATCGAAGGAATGACAGGCCTTATGGAAGATACAGTGATTACAATGCCAATCAACGATGGAAAGGAAGGAGAGATCAGGATCAAGGAGATCAACGTAACTATCGAGATGACTGGGATGATAGGCACGCTCAATCACAAAATTACTTAGAGGAGTTACACGCTAATCAAGGTGGAGAACTAGGAAGATGGGAAAAAGGCCATTGGGAACAGAAAGAACCCAGATACACATACTGAGGAAGCCGGAAGTCTACTGAGACATGAGGAATATCGAGGACATGAGCGACAGAAGGATGATGGGAGTCGAAATGGAGCTTAAAAAAATGTTAATTTTGGATCAAGGAGACAGTCTCCAAACACAACAGTCGGAAGTTGAAGATGGATGGATAGTAGCGAACATACAAGAATGGATTGCTTTACCAGAAGACTGCCTGGAGGAGACGGTGAAACCACGGAACGATGAAATTAGGCAATTACCCATTATTTATGCAAGGATTGGTGGAATTAATATAAGATGTTTATTGGATACAGGGTCACAGATCAGTCTAGTATCGGAGGCCTTGGTTCGAGAGTTGGGACGGACTCAGAATATTCCTGTAATTCCGGTACCACAGCTCAAAGTGAGGGGTGTTATTCCTGAACGCACCGTCACTTGTAAACGTCAGGCATACTTAGAGCTGAACATATTGGAACATACTTTTGGGCAAACATTCATTATCATGGCAAAGATGAATTTCAATATAATTCTTGGTGCAAATTTCATTTGTGACTATCAAGCAGTGATAGATTTACACAAGAATACAGTCAGTTTTAGAGAATATGACCAGCTGAAAAACGTGGGATTGCATATGGATGAAATCACTACCGGAAGAGATGTAAATTCTTGGGCATTGGAAGCAATATCAGAAGAGACGGAAGAGGAGGTACGAAAGGCGGAAGATAACATCATAGAAGGGGCTGTTGTGGAACTAGATGAGGAGATAGAATCCCAGGAGATATGGTCTTTATTAACAGAAGGAGATGACAGCGATGCACAATTTGAAGAGTTACTACAGGAGCGGCTCAATGACATTCAACTTGGGGGTGAACACAGAAAACAGTTGGAAGAGATTTTAAGGAAGCACAAAACAGTATTTGATACAGTACCTGGAAAAATTTTAAATTTCAAGTACTCTATGCAAGTCGAGGACTGGTCACCTTTCAAAAGCAGATTGTACCCAATTCCTGAAAAGTATCGTGGGCAAGTTAAAATCATTATAGATGAGATGTTAGAAGCTGGAGTGATAAGGAAGACACCTACACCTTATCTAAATGCAATTTTGGCAGTCACAAAACCAAATGGATCTATTAGACTTTGTTTAGATGCCAGAAACCTCAACATGAGACTCATTTTTCCTGAGTATGACAGAGCGCCAATTATCAGAGACGTATTAAAAGGCTTTAAAAACAAGAGCATTTATTCATCAGTCGATCTGACGAGCTCGTTCCACCATCTTGAGTTGGATGAGAAGTCACAGCTTTTAACTGGCTTCTTATTCGATAACCAGACATATTGTTTCGTCAGAATGCCTTTTGGAGTCAAAACAGCGGGCTGTGCTTTAATCCGAGCACTGGACCGGAACCTAACCGAGGAAGTAAAGGAGATGACGGTGCGATACATTGACGACATTCTGTTGGCATCCGACAACATTGAAACTCACATGGAAAATTTAGATAAAGTATTGGGCAACTTGAACGCATCGAATTTCAAAGTAAACCTGAAGAAATCGCATTTCTTCAAGAGCGAGATCTTATATTTGGGTCACGTCATTGACAAGGAGTAAGTGAAGCCTAACCCAGCTAAGATTGAAGCGATAAAGAATTTCCCTACACCAACGAGAGTCAAGCACATTCGGGCTTTCTTAGGCGTAACGGGATTCTTTAAAGAAAACTGTCCAGGTTATACAGAGACTGTAGCTCCAATGCAAGAAATGTTAAAGAAAAATAACAAATGGTCATGGAACGCGGAATGTGAGAAGGCATTCCAAGCAACAAAACAGCTATTGGAAAACTGCATTAAATTAGGCTATCCAGATTTCAAGCTCAAATTTATAATCCAAGCGGATGCTTCACTAATTGGGATAGGTGCTATGCTCTACCAAGAGGATCCAGCTAACCTGCAGCACAAAACATATTTGGCATTTGTCAGCCGGAAATTGCGCAAGCACGAGCGCAATTATACTGTAACCGAGCTAGAATTGTTGGCCATCCTTCATGCGCTCCAACAATGGAAACGAATAATATATGGTTACCCTATTGTTGTCAGAACTGACCACAACGCGTTAACATTCTTGTTTAAGACGTCTATGGCAAGCGAACGTGTGACACGTTGGTCTATATACATTCAGCAGTTCAGCATTGAAATTGAACATTGTCCAGGGAAGATGAACGTGATACCGGATGCACTCAGCAGGAACCCAGAGCCTGATAATGAAGAAACAGCGATGGTACAACACTTGGAGTTAACACCGAAGGACCGGGAATTCTTGGAGGAGTTACGTGAGATACAGCGAGAACAGGAAGCGGAACCATGGATGATGCTATTAATTAAGTACTTCAGAAAGCAACTACCTACAGGAACACCTGCATTTCGAGAAGCGAAAGCCAAAGAAGGAAGATATGTTTATGTCAACAATTTGCTGCACAAATGGGTAGATAATGACCACACCAAGTTACGCATATTAGTACCTGCATCATTACAACGAGGATTGACATGGCATACGCACGAAAGTTACGGTCACGTGGGCTTAGACAAGTGCGAAGCAACAATAGGAGAGACATTTACATGGCCACGTATGAGAACAACTATATGTGACGTCATTACAACTTGTGACCCGTGTCAGAGAACAAAGCCAAATAATTATTTACTGAGGCAATATCCTAGACCATTGCTACCTCAAAAACCATGTGAGCTACTGGCGATGGACTGTCTTGGTCCAATTCCGAAGGGAAGGAGAGGTTGCCGTCATTTGCTAGTGTGCATTGATGTATTTTCTAAGTTTGTAGTACTATGCCCTATTCAGAAAACAACATCGAAGCAGGTACTCAGTCGCATTCGCAATAGAGTTATTCCAACCCTTGGAAAACCAGAGTTTTTATTATCAGATCACGGCAGTTATTTCACAAGCGCCGAATTCAAGAAAGGAATGGAAGACATGGGTATAAAACATGTTTTAAGCAGTATCAGACATGCCCAAGCAAATCCAAGCGAGAGAGTAATTAAATCTGTAACTGCATACTTGAGGATCTTCATTCCGAACGAACACCACAAATGGGTCGATAAAATTAAGGACGTAGAGACATGCATGAATTCTACCAGGCACGAGTCAACAGGACAAATCCCTATGGTCCTACACAAGAACGAGTATCCAGTAAGAACGTGGAAAAGCATCATTAACTGTCCACAAGATCCCATGATAGCACCAGACTTGAGAATTGAAAGAACGAGAGAATACATGAGGAAACAAGCAAACCGCAGATTACGGCGAGTAAGAAATAAGAGGTTCCACGGTGATCTTGAAGTCAACCAGCTCGTTTTGGTAAAACGACCTGCTACATCGGACCCAGAAAAGAAAATCTTTAGTAAGTTCTGCGAGAAATTCATAGGACCCTATTCTATCGTAAGAAACCTTGGAAATAATGCTTACAGAGTGAAAGAATTGAGCACAGGAACAATATCAGTTTACAACGCTGCCAACCTAAAAAAAATATCGTCGAAGTGATCCATGGTAGCGCCGAAATAATGACGCTGTTTGAATATACGGACGTCCTACTATCAACAAAGTCAACGGGGAGCAGTTGAGTACGGCACGTGGTGAAGGAGGAAATAGACTTGTTGTTGACAAACATTAACGAGGCAAGTAAGGTGTTGCCGCAGGCCTCCGAGCGTCACGCAAGATTGGAAAGGGGAAAGACAAGCAGGAAATGAAAACGAGTAAATGCCATTGAAGACAGGAGCGCCTAGACCAAGTAAGAAAAAGGGGTGATTCTGGAAATAAAACAAATTGGCCTACGGAAGTATTGTAAAATTGTCGACTTTATTCCTAAGTTCGAAATTTTGTGAGTGGGAGAGTTGTGAACCCTTTACCCTATGTTGGTTAAATGATTCTACTTTTTATTTCTTCAATTAATAAATATTTCAACCAGCATCATGAAAGTAGCCAGACAGTGATGAGGAAATTTCAAGCATTCGTTGGAGACAGTAGGGACATACCTGCATCAGTTTAACAAAAGGCTAAGTACTTGAGCTATGAAAAGAAATAGCAGAGCGATGTATCATAAGGACAGGTGTGGCTACCTCAATTTTAGAAGCGACGCGCGGTGAGACATGGTTCTGGTATGTTCATTGTGATATTCGCGCCTAGAAGAAATATGATGCAGTGACGTGAATGGCTGATGAAGAAAATAGACACTCCCAAGACGCCAAGATCTACTAGAAACCGCCAATTTTACAGAAAATGGAGAACCAATGAGAAGAGAATGCCTACTTGCGCGCCAACTCCGGCTGGGGTACGCGGCGGCTAGCATTCACGCGGGAAATCGCCTAGACAAAATCTCTACGATCGATTCTAGGATTAATGGGCATATTCTTGACCTGTGCAATATTACGAGTTCAGTGATATTTATTTCATTTCTGTATCACAATTATTTCGAGAAATTTTTACATAAAATCCCCCTCCATCTGACCCAAGGGCCAGTTCATTTATAAGTGTGTCGAAGAGCCAAGACATTGATTTTCATTCTGTGTGTTAAGGACACTTGACTTTCATTCCGTGTGTCGTGGACACTTGACTTTTATTCCGTGTGTTGAGGACACATTACTATTATTCTGTGCGTCTACGGACGTAGACTTTGATCCTGTTTATCAGAAGAGATAGACTTGTATTTTATGTGTCGAGGAACACAAGATATTCATTGTAAAGTGTTAAATTCAGTGATAGATAGTCATAGTACTATAGTTATAGGGACAGTAGCGTCGATAATTCGCCAACGAACAGTGACAGGGAATTTAGTACCTGAACAAGCGAATTTAGTAGGCAGACATAAAGTGTATAATAACCTAATTTTTGTATCAGCGCAAGGATGACATCGATGAATGCAGAGGAAGTGTGGAATTCTCAACAGTCCGTCCAGATGGCTGCTATGAGATAAAGAAGCATCCAGTTGGGGAATGGCGTCTGATGTTCTTTGACGGGTGACTACAAAAAGAGATGAGTACAAAATAATATTTTATTATTTATTAAATTAACTTATGGTTTATGGGACATATTTTTGTAAATACTTTGCTTGTGTGATTAATGTAGTATATTTAGTTTTGATCTGATACATTTTTGTTTGGAAGCAGCTCGCACAATTGTAGTTTTTGGAAGGTTCTTTTCTTTGTGTTGTGTTAACTAACGTATCTATGTGAACGGCCGTGTTCGCCTATGTTACGAAGTGCGGTTAAAAACGTCTCTCGGAGATATGTCGTGTTTCAGAAGTAGGACTGAATTAATATAATTATATAGTAGATTGGAGGGTAATTAAAATTTTGTTGAGATTTATTATTGATCAGATTCAGTGTGATGATTGCCTTTGGGAGCAATGTAGTTTGTGACGAAGAGTATTCAGCTCTATCGTAAGTTTTAAATATTGTGTTAAATGTTTGCGAGCTCTAATTCAGCAGACCCGTGTGAAAGGCGTTATGTCAGCCCCAGATGTGTGTAATGTGAGTATATTTTTTGTGGTATTACAAGCGGGAATTTCAGCAGAGACTGATTTCTGTCAGCTTGGTACCAGATTCATATTGTATCCTTGCGAGGACAATTATGGATATGTGATTATTGTCCGACCATATGTTGAGTTGGAGGAGATGTTAGTTGCTGTTGATTCCTTGAGATAACAGTCCAGCTGGTCGGCTATTTATATACACTGGAAGGGGGACATGACAGGTATTGAGGAAAGGGTGAGTTGTTGTCACAAGGGCTGGCTGAGTGTCGCAAGCAAGCTCATCATTAGTGGAGTGCACGTCTGGCTCCCAATTACTTGAAAATAAATATAAATGTGAGAAACTGATCAATGGTAAAATTGTTTAAATAAATGGGAGTTGCCTACGAAACACGATAATATTCGAAGCGTTTCTTTAACATGCAGTTTTGTTAATATAAAGTAATCTTAACCACTCAGGTTGTTTGTTGTTGTTGGTTTATTCTTTGTTTATTTTACATGTCAGTGACCCGTGAGTCACGTGCGGCGCTGTGTTTCCTTGTGGTTGAGCATCTGGCCATTGTGGCAGCTCATTTGGTTAAGTGTGTCACCACACTAATATGGGTCTCAGAGAGATGCCTGTAAATAGTAGAGTTGTAATATGTGTGTCAGAGTTAGATTTAAGGATTTTTATTAACGTTATGCCCATATCCATAAAAGTTAATTTACGAGATGATTATTCGTGAGCACCGTGGCTGTTAACCCGTTGTGAACGAATGATCATCCAAGTACTCATTTCTCGTAGATAGTCATCACGCGAACATAAATTCACATGCAAGGTAGTGGAACTAGGATCCACATTTTATTAGAAAAGGGGAGATCTGTCTGACTCCTCAAAGTGATAAATATTCCTGTCAGGGGGAAATTCAGGGAGGATTTTGTTTATTATTGTTTGTTTTATTCTTTTATGCACAAATTAGTTATTAAATCTTGTTATTATCTTACGTTTTGTCTCCTTTGTTTCTTAATTATAGTTTTCATCCTATAACCCTTGCCTCAGAAAAGCACGTTGTTTGGCGGACGTAAACACCACACTATGAACTGAACGCGACCCCTTGATCTAAGATTCTTGCATAAAACACTGCTATTCTGAAGGGTTCAATAGGGATTAAGACTTCGGTCTTATCAAACGACTAGTATTTCTTAGATCATCGATAGTTTATGTACAATAATGATATAACAAGATCATTCGATGTTTCTTCTGTTCTTGAAGTTATATGTTGTTACATTAAAGTGCTCAAATTAAATTTAATAAGAATTTAATTTGAAGCTATGACATAATGTCAGAATACTTGGTTTAAATAAAATTATTAAAAGTTCGAGAGTCGAAACGACTAATCTCCTATGAGGCAATATGATTCCTCAAACAAAATTTTAATGTCAGTTCCACAACTGATCCGTTGAATAAAATTGAAAAATAGATGAAATGCAATCATCTTCTAAATAATCTTGAAGTATAAAAATCTCAACACACATCTGAAGTGTAAAATACATAAAAATACTGAAATACATGAAATGTGAAAATATAACAAGTAGTTCCGTGACGAACTAAACAGCCTACTTTTCTTAAAATGTAAGATTCATGCCAATCTATATAGACCTATCTGCAATAATAACGATATCAAGTTCCTAATACCAACATTTCTAAGTACTGTAGTTTGAAATACGCCTAAAATAATGTAGCCTAATACAGTAACTTACTACAGTTGGCAGCCCTGGTGACTCTGAATATATTCTGAGCTCCCTCTCTTAAGGTATAGAATGCACATACAAAATTTGGTTGAAGACTAATGGATAGTACGGACGTTACATGCTGCTTGATATTGGACTTATCAGTGCGCGTAAAATCGTGTTGGGAACAATGCCATGTATGTGATGCTCAGAATTAATCTGAAATAATACGATCTATTATAGCCTAGTGCCAATTGGTAATAATTGTTAGTATAGAAGTTACATTTAATTAAAATTGAAACTATCAGAAAGCTTAGAATCATGTTGGCAGCACTGAGGTATATTAGATACTCCAAATTAATCTAGAAAGTCAGGTACTATACGTGTGCAAAGTTTAGAGCTGAAGGCTTGCATATATTTCTGATATATTGATATTAGGATTAAAAAACAAATAGAGAGAACATTTATTAACAGTTGGCAGCCCTGCTGGTTCCTACGAATACGCATAATCATAACTGTTATGGTACACAAAGCACATACGAAATTTGGTTGAAATGCATTTTTATTATAGAAGTTATATGCATTAAAAAACTTGACTTATCAGCAGGCCTAGAATCGTGTTGGCAGCAATGAAGTATATAAGTTACACCGAACTTGGGTAGAATATTAGGTACTATATGTGTGCAAAGTTTAGAGCTGTTGGCTTGCATACTTTCTGATATATTGACATTAGGGTTAATCAAATAGAGAGAACATTTATTAACAGTTGGCAGCCCTGCTGCTTCCTACGAATAAGCATAATCATAACTGTTATGGTACACAAAGAGCATACGAAATTTGGTTGAAATCCATTCGTTAGTATAGAAGTTATATGCATTTGAAAACGTGACCTGTCAGCAGGCTTAGAATCGTGTTGGCAGCACTGATGTATATAAGCTACATCGACCTTGGGTAGAATATCAGGTACTATACGTGTGCAAAGTTTAGAGCTGTTGGCTTGCATACTTCCTGATATATTGACATTAGGGTTGATACATAGTGAGATAATTTTTTAATGGTTGGCAGCCCTGGTGGCTGTTTAGAATATGCACAGTCATATGTGTTGTAGTACACATAGTACATACGAAATTTGGTTGAAATCCAATCGATAATATAGAAGTTACATGCATTTAGAAATTGGACCTACTGGCAGGCTTAGAATCATATTGGCGACACTGGCATGTATGAACTTCAGAAAATTAATCTGGAATGTTATTATCTATACGTGTTCCAATTTTGGAATAGTTCGCCTGCATAACTTCTGAGATATCCGACATAGAGCTGAAATTTCAATTGCGATTTTTCAGCAGTTGGTAGCACTGACGTCAATTTCAAATATGGTCGTGAGATATTCAAATATAGATCTTTACTCTTACCAAATTTGGTGTTGATAGCTGCAGCCGTTTAGGAGTTGATAGGGGGGGGACACACACACAGCCAGACAGACAGAAGGACAGACAGACAGACAGACACACATTTTCCCGGATCGATCTCATAAGTCTACTTTTTCCTCATTTTTGCAAAATGTGAAAAGTAGGCTAAAAATTGGAATAAAATCGCTGAAAATATGGAATAAGATCGCTGGCTCAGAATGTTACTAATCAAGCTCTATATAACAATTGAGATACACTAATACCTTATTAGGACGAAAACTTGAAGATCTATGTAAATATTCCCACAATACTTTAGATGTTTCCTCAGTACAAGACACTGAGATGGATCTGCATTCGAACCTCGGATCTGCGACCTCAGAGATAAGAAACGCCCCTCTCTGGAATTCACCAACATTCGCCTGGGCTCGAACGACATCCTTCTGGCAAATTCTTCTGTGTTGCTGGGCTACCTTTCCCTAGCATCTTGACAAATCTCTTCTGTAAAGTCTTCATTCTCCGTCGTAAATATGTATCAGCTTCCTCATTGGAATATAATTATGGAAATATTCATATAAATGGTGAATGAAATATTTCCATTGCTAATTGATGTTATATTAGTGTTCGTAGACTGACGAAAATGCACAAGATGGACCGTACACTACGTCTGTATTCAAGAATACGTTGTCTAACGAAGCTCCATCGTTGTATCTTAACTCCTGTTATCGAATATGTCTCTGACGCATGACTATTTAGTTCATCATATCAACAATATTACTTATGCTTAATGATAACGTTTGAAGAATAATTATAGTCATTCTATTAATGTTTATGTGTTGCGCCAATATTAAAAGTTCTCCGCTACTGTTCACTTGAACTGAGTTCGTCAACTTCACGTTGCAATTTATAATGATATTCAGCTTTATTTCCAACACATTTAGAAATCTAACTTGACAGGCTTATATTGTCGAAACGGTGAATAGTAAAATGCTCGACTTTTCACAATATATAGTAAGCGACCTGTTCTTCATATATATTCGCTTCTTTATATTCAGATCTCAATTATATATGAGATATAATCAATACAATGTTCCTCGCAACTTCACGTAGAATGGAAGTGCGGTGACCTCCTACGTTCCACCTAGCTATCCTCGCGTCTCCACAAGTCGACAGTCGTCGCACTCGGACTAAGCTTTGGGATCTCCGTTAACCCAGTAAAAACACTTCCTCACTCTTCAAAGACTGCTGGAATAAGAACATCGATCCTTGGATCTCCCCTTCCAAGTCGATTTTTTGGCGGCCATATTAATCTCCCACCATAATTTTAGCGCGTAGATCACTAATGCTTATAACTGCGTAGATTAACCGATCTGCGGTTTTTAAAGTATCAGACATAATTTCTCTTAATATTCTCTTCATTACCAAATAAGAAAATCTTCTTCTAAGGGCCTAAATGCATAATTTCATCATATTGTGCAATTAAAGTTGATCCCGTCTTCAATAAGACCTGTTCTCATTGGCTCTGGGCTGGGATCCAATAGCATGATTTATAACAATATTTATAATATTAATCTCCAAACTCGCTGTTGCTATGCTAAATATAGCCTTCTAGAAGCGTCCATTGTGCAACATATCACGTGATCGGGCTCTCCCACAGTCTCGAGCTTGTAACACTTCACTCCTGTGTCACATTTCCAGAAATTATATTTGCTAGTTAAATTTTATCATGGGGACGGAAAATACTCTCATGTTGTCCCTAAATAATTCAATTTACGGGGGCATTCCTCCGTCATCTCAAGTTAAAACAGTTGCAAATTGTTTTTAATCATTCTAATTCAAGACTTTTAATATGTCACTTGAACTCGTATATTGAATTATTTTAGCCTATTTTCATATGATACTTTTTCAAATTTTTAGCGTTGAATTTTCCTAAAATAACGTTGTTTTCATCGTCACACAACTCAAAACAGTTATTCCCATAAGCATTAGTTATGCGGAACGCTCTTCCTTCTTGGTTTTACTGCAGTTATCTTCATGTGACCCGTTCCTCTTCTTCTATTCTTCTCTTCTTCAACGTCTTCTTCTTCTTCTATTCTTGGTGTTTCAACGTCTTCTTCTTCTTCTTTTCTTGGTTCTGTGTATCAGTATATCCTCTTCTCTCTTCTACTTCTTTTGGTCAACGTAAATGTTCCCTCCATATCGTCTATGAGAACCATTTCCATTACCTTCTCCTTTACTGGTGCTTGGTTTGGAATCAACACTCAAATCCTTTTTATCACCATTCCCATTTTCCTTGTCTCTTAAATCTTTAAGATATTCTTGTCCTTCCTTATGACGATCATCATACTTATCCTTCGTCATAATTTCATCTTGGGAGTTTCTATTACGATTATCGTTCTGGTTTTTCCTGTTATTATTCCTGTTATAATAACCATTATTATTGTATCGGTAGTTATTATTGTTGTGATAGTAACCACTTCTACGATTGGCATTGCTATTATCGTTATTACGACCTTGCTGTTGCTGATATGGACGACCTCCACGGAATCTCCTGTATCTGGGTCCTGGTCTACGATCCCGGAAATAATTATTCCTTTCAGGACCAATATTTCCCTTTTCTGGTTCTTTCGGATTGTCTGTCTGTTGTGTTTGGTCAAGATATACTGTGTTAATGTCTATGTACTCTTGCCTTTGGTTCTTCGCAACAACGTTTGACATAGGGCTCGTGTAATCGAGTTTTCTGAGCAATTCGTCCATGCTTGCTAGATCGTTGATCCCTGACGAGATAATTAGATGTCTGACTTTACTCCTCTCCTCTAAACCTTCCGTAAACCTGAATAATCTTTCTTCCGGCCTAATTTCCCTTTCTTCCACTTCTAGGCTATTTCTTCTAGTCTGATTCCTCGAATCTTCGAAATCTATCTTCTACCTTTCCTTTTCTTCTATCTCAGCGATAATCTTCTTCAGCTGTTGGCCTACTTCTGTCTTTAAATCTTCCTTATACGTCTCAAGCTTGGCAACATCTCCTAGATTAAGATTTTGTAATTTCTTGGATACGTATTCTTCTAGTTCATTAGTTTTCTCCTCATTCATGGTATTAACGTTAGTGACAACCTTGTTTAATCGTTCCTCTATCGTTTTAGTCTTACTCTCTAACGATTATTTCAAAGCTTGCACATCCTGACTAGACTGAGTTCTATCTTCTACTTGCTTTTCAGTGAGTGTATCAATCTTTTACCTAAATCCGTTCTTACTTCAATAACCTCTCTATTAATTTCTACTTGGGTACTGGCTAATTTCTTTTCTATGTTATCTTGGATTTGCTTAACATGTTCCCCACTAGATTTGTTCCACTCGTCTTTCCATACAACTACATTAGCTTTTAGCATTGCAGCTATGTCCTCCTCAATATCTGCCTTAAGAATTTTATTATGGTCAATACCTGAGTTCGTTAAGTTTCTACGTTACCTTTTAATTCGACCAGAAAAGCTGTAGTTTTTAACGCATCGTTATCAAAACGTGTCGTTAAAGCAGTTATATTCTGTGTACACAATCCTTTAGACGCCTCTACCTCTTGTCTAATCTTATTAATGTCCACCTGGACTTTTGTTACATCTACAAATACCGTATTGACTTCTGTTTGTATTTTACCTAAGTCAGAATGTACATCAGTGACATCTGACTGCATATTATTTATGTTAACCTGAACATTGGTGACATCGGCTTGGACTGTATCTACTTTAGATTGGACATTGGATACCTCTAACCTAACATTACCAATATCGGACTGTACTATGTCTACTTTGGATTGGACATTAGATACATCTGACGTAACATTACCAACATCGGACTGTAGTATGTCTACTTTGGATTGGACTGTACCGACCTCTGTTCGTACACCACTAACATCATCTTGAATCTGCTTTGAGCTAGACTGTAAACGCATGACATTTGCAACCATTTTAGATGCACTCGTATGTAAACCCTCTAAAGAAGTCTGAACTTCCTGAATTTCAGTTTTGAAACTCTATTTGACACTTTCAGCAACTTTATCTGTAAGAGAATCAACAACTTTAACAATCACTGTGTTAAGGTCCTCCTTTCGTTCCCGCTTCAGTTGTTCTAGGTCCTACTTGGCATCCTGAAATTTACCTTCCATATCTACCCTATTCGCAGATAAATTCTCCTTTATCTCACCTTTGACAACATTTAAACTGCTGTGCAGTTGCTCCTTCAAATTCTGCTGCAGCTTCATCTGCATCTCCTCCAACATTCTCTTTACATCCTCACTTGCCATTGCAATAACCCTTTATATAATGCTGTAGAGACATAAACAACAACAGAGCAAAATAACAACATCTGAGCAACGTCCTATTCCATATATATTTTTGAGCACCTTAATGTCTGAAAGTAACTTAAAATTACCTTAGCATTAATTTAAAGTACACCCCATGTTGAATAAACCAACTCATAATGTTCGTTCTCCTGTGATTCACTTTAAATATACTACCACAAAGAAAATGCTACCATTAAAATCATAAAACAAGTTAGATTTCGTTTTAACATGACCTTAGCAATCGTCATGTACCGGTGAAATAAAATAAATATTCAGATCGTAGGTCGTTTTTCGAAACTGTCTACCTACTACACCTCTCTCAGGTTTTTAAGATCTGATCTTTATATGAGTGTAACCTTCCTAATATTAATTTAAATTAAGCCTATATAATTACACTCACATCCATCCGAAATTGGATAAGACATCCCACAAGTTATCAGTTGGCAGTCAAAGTGAAAGGTCGTGTTTTTCCCGAGCTCTCAGGTGTGCTGAAATGGGTTGTTCTCTGGAGTGTTATCGGGCGAGGATCGGGCTGTGGTATGCGAAGGGTAGTCGGGATTTTCGGTGTTTGTGTGTGCGTACGGGACCTAGTAACTTGTGGTATATAGCCCTAGTGATAGCTGCGTTGTTAGTTATTGGTGGAGTGGAAGTTACAGGGCCTGTTACTCCAAATGTGAATCAGGCAAATGATCCAGTGGCATCTTTAAAGTGTTCGACGTGCAGTAAAACATTGAAGAATGTTGTTGAGTGTGGACAATGTGAGAAATGGTTTCACTTCGGCTGTATTAAGGTCAAGAAGGAGGATTGTGATGTCGGAAATTGGTTTTGTAAAGTATGTGATACGCCGGACAGTTTGAGGGTGCAAATCAAAGCAAGGGATCAAATAATACAGGAACTTATAGCAAAGCTTCGTGAATCAGAAGAAACGGTGAAGGATGTGACTGAACGGCTTTCTACTGGGATCAGTGTGGAAGAGGGCGTGCAGGAGCAAACTGAGGATGACGTTATCATAATGGGTGATTCTATGATACGTTGGAGTGCGAATATCTCGAGGAAATCAGGTGCGAAAGTGCGGTGTTACCCGGGGATTAAGATTGACCAGCTTGCCCAACAAGTGGAAGAAGCAAATGTAGAGGACTGTGACAAAGTTAAAGTGTTGTTGCTCCATGTTGGGACGAACGATTTGAAGAAGAGGGCTACAGCTGATTACATCATGGGGGAGCTCTACGAACTAGGCAGAAAAGCTAAAAGCAAGTTTAGAAATGCAAAAATTATAATGAGTGGCATTGTTCGGCGGGGAGATGTTCCGTTGAGGCGAGTTAAGACTGTAAATGACCGTATGGACTGGGTATGTGCACAACTGGGATTAGTGTACGTAGAAGCTGACTGCTGGATTGGTGGCCGTGACTTCGCCCGAGACGGGCTGCATCTAAATCGACGGGGCGCTTTCAATCTAGGGAGCCTACATGACAGGGTCATCGGTTCGTGCCGGCTTTTGTGAGGAGGAGCAGGTCCAGAGGTTGCCAGCCGATGGGAACAGAAGGAGCTATTTCGAGATATTTGCTGCGGAGGTAAGACTCTAAGATTACTGCAGGTTAATTGTCAGAGTTTAGGAAATAAATTAATTGAATTTTGGAATCTTGTAGAGACGTATTCTCCGGACATTGTCATTGCAACTGAATCTTGGTTATATGAGGACATAAATAGTAGCGAAATAATTCAAGGGACCTACGAGATGTACAGAAGGGATCGGGGGAAGCGAGGTGGTGGGCTATTTATTTGTGTGCGCAAAAATATAGCTAGTTTCTTAAAGTGGGCTGATATGGATCATGAAATGTTATGTGTACAAATTTCGGATAAAGGAAATAAATTCCCTCTTCAGGTGATAGGGGCGTATAGAGCACCGAAAGATAACCTTTCTCTCCTCGAAACACTGTATGATAAAACTTGTACGGGTAATGCTATGGAAAAGAGCATAATAATTGCAGGAGATTTAAACCTCCCCAAAGTAGACTGGTCTGGTGAGTCAACTAGCTGTGGTCAGGCTCAGAGCGCTGCAAATAAATTCTTAAGGGAGGGGGGATTTTCCCAAGTAGTTGACTTCCCAACTAGAGACAATAATACCTTAGATGTTTATCTCGTAAGGCCTTTAGAGCTGTATATTAACTGTCTGAAAGTACCAGGTATTAGTGACAATTCTGGGGTTGAATTAAATATTAGATATGGTGACATTACAAAATTAGACTCTGATGTAGCAAAAAAGATCATATTCCAGTATCGCAGGGTGGACCAGGGCAAGTTTCAGGGGTATTTGAATGAGCTATTTGTAGGATGGGCATCGGAAGGAAATCACATTAATATCCTGTGGACTAACTTTTTGAAAATTTTAAATAGCGCTGTTGATAAATTTGTCCCATTTAAATTGCTGAAACAAAACCCAGATCCTGAATATTACACACGAGAAATTAGGAGTCTAAAACGGAAAATTAGGAAATTATACAATAAAAGACATGATAGTGACAAGTATATGTTGAAATTTAAGTCCTTATCAAGAGAGCTCGTCTTAAAAAAGAGGGCTGCTCATGACAGTTATATGCAAGGTTTACTAAGTTAGGGAGGTGATGGGTGGAAAAAAAATTACAGTTATGTTAGGAGAAGAAAGGGAAATTTAAATAATTTGTCGATGATAATGTCCGGTGACGGTAAATTAATTACTGAGAAACAGGCCATTGCTAATGAATTAAATGTCTTTTACGGTAGTGTGTTCAATAAATCCAATAGCTGTGTGTTGGACCTTAACGACGAATCAGGGGCTCCCCTGTTCCAAATAAACCAGTCAGCAATTGTAAAGCTAATACAAAAACTACGTTTCAATGTATCAAAGGGTCCTGATAATATTGTTAGTGAAGTACTTAAACTAGGAGGTAGGGCCGTGGCACGATACTTGGAGGTGATGTTTAATGTGTCCATAAACAATGCGCAAATCCCAGATGACTGGAAAAGAGCTACGGTAGTCCCAATATTTATGGGAGGGAGCAGACTTGAATTGGGCAACTACAGGCCGGTTAGCCTTACGTCCGTCGTTTGTAAACAGATGGAGCATCTCATTTGCGACTACTTGAGGGAACAGTGGGAAACATTATCATGGTTTAATGATAGGCAACATGGATTTCGGAAAGGTTACTCATGCGAGAGTCAGATGCTATCACTTTTTCAAGACATTAGCGAATCGTTAGACCATGGAGTTTCAGTCGACGCCGTGGTTATAGATTTTGCGAAGGCATTTGATGTCGTTCCGCATGACATGCTACTCCATAAATTAGCTTCGAAGAAGATTGATAGAAGAGTAATTTTATGGATCCAAGAATTTTTGACGGGTCGTTACCAGAAAGTGAAAGTCGAAGGCATATTCTCGGATGAAATTACCTTAACGTCGGGTATCCCTCAGGGCAGCGTAATCGGAACTTTGTTATTTTTGGCGTTTATAAATGACTTAACAAATGGGATTCGCAGTGACTGTCGATTGTTTGCGGATGATTGTGTAATATATCGAAAGATACATGACTCACAAGACAATGCAGTGCTTCAAGAGGACCTGAACCTGGTCTATAAGTGGGCGATTGTAAATAAAATGAAAATAAACACAAGAAAATGTAGTCTCTTAAAAATAGGGAAAGTGCGAAGGCAGGATTTTCAATATAACATTGGCTCGGAAATACTTGTAGAAGAAAATTCTTGCAAATATTTGGGCGTTCACGTAAGGAATGATATGAAATGGAGTAGTCATGTAGGATGTGTAGTTTCAAATGCTTACAAATCCCTGCACTTTGTAATGAGGGTATTAAAAGGAAGTAGTACCTCTGCTAAAGAATTAGGCTATTTGTCACTTGTAAGACCTATTCTGGAATATGCCTCGGGGCTTTGGGATCCATATCAAGTAGGGCTCATCAATGAGTTGGAAATGGTACAAAGAAAGGCCGCTAGATTTGTGCTCAGTGACTTTAATCCCAGGAGCAGTGTGAGCCGTATGTTAAAGAAACTTGGGTGGGAATCACTGGAGGCTAGGAGGATGAAATCTAGACTCTGCGCTATGTAGAACACGTATCCAAATCAACCAGCATGGGGTGAGCTTAGCAAACGATTGGGAAAGCCCACGTACATGGGTAGGAGTGTTCATCCTTTCAAAGTTAAGGGCCGACCACAGCGAACAAATTATGGTAAATATTCTTTTGTAAACCGTGCCATTGATAACTGGAACTCTCTACCTGCCGCAGTCTTAGAGCCTTTTCCCAAACATATAGGTGTGTTTAAGAAAAGACTGACTATTTGTGTAAGAACTCCAGTTTAATTGTTGTATAATAATTGTTATTGAATTGTTATGTATAATTATTTATTTGTTATGTATATACAATTTGCCACCGGGTGACACCCCCCCCCCCATTGCAAATAAATGAATGAATATGAATATGATAATTATTTCTTTCCCTAGAAATTTTCAAACCAACTTTCTTTAGAGACACTACGAAGCTAATTTCGTAGCCCCAAAGTTCATAGGGCGCCATTCCTACTGTACACGATAATCCGGAAAGGATCCTGTTGGAATATCCATTGCCCCCGCTGGATTGCCTATTTCTAACTGCTACGGAGTATACTACATTAGAAATCGCTTCCAACATGGCCTTTAGGGATTTACAGACAGCAGTTACCAGAATATTGTGGATCAACAACCAACTACACGGGGCACTCACCTTTACTTACCTCTCGGGGACTGGGAATTCAGCTTCGCCTACACTACATCCACAATATCCTTCACCTTATATTTAAAATGAATCACACTCCAACAACAATGCAAAACAATCTGAACAAAATTTATTAACAATAGGGTAAACTAATCTAGTATAAACAAAATAACAATAAACGAATTTAACAATAGAAATTAAAATTAAAAACACGCAAATATTCACACCTCCTTTAAACTCTACATATTACTACAATGCTGTATTAAAATTATGAGTATAAATCTTGGCTTGTTCTAGGCCTACAATGCGTAAAAATAAAAACGTTTAATGAAGTCTCTTAATGGCATTCCAGACACCTGATTTCATTCACAAGCCTGCGTTTGCAGAACGCACGTGCAGTAACTTTGTTTCATCAATGAAATACCGGCACCACGCCGTACTAGAAACTGGTTTATACAATTTATATAGAAGGCGGTGGGTCTACACCTGTTCATATTATGTCATCGCTCTCCATTGCTAACGGTGAATCATTCTCGCTAGCCAACAGAGACTGCTTGTGTGTGCATTTATAAAAACACGTAAAAATTAACATTTAGATCTTACAAAAGTTCACATAACTACTGTGTTTCTTAAACAATCATTCTAAAATTTTTATACACTCTTTCATTCGCACCCCGCAATTGTTCTAGACCAATTCGGTTCCACATTTCTCTTAACAGTGAACAATCATACACACCAAAAACATCCGCTCATAAAACACACGCTATTCCAAAACAATTGATTAATAAATCCTACTAAATTATTTAACTAATTAAATCATTTCCACAAAAATTGTTTACATGTAATATGTTTATAATAATATCCATTATCTAGTGTTGCTAAACGACACTTTCGAGATTCTAACTTCTCGGTTACAATATAATTCTTAACTAAATATATACACTGGTTTTTCACATAACCATCCTTCTCTAACGTTCTGTAGTTTTGATATACTGCATACACATCGTCTTATATAGGTTTCATTACACTGTCGGTATAATACAGTCGACTAATTAAGGTAAACTGTACGTAATTACATAACTTCGGGTTTAATAAAATTTAATAATTTTATTATAGACGTGAATAGACAATCTTTCTCAAGTTGTATTTCCGCTGAAACCCTCCTGTTAACACAGCTAAATCGTTTTTTCACAAAAACTGGACTACTTGTATACAACGGCTTTTATCATGATACATGCCTTTTTATCAAAGAACAACAATACTTTGACTTCCTTAAAATGCGGAATTCCCTCGCATGAGCACCCTTCATAGCTCTACAAATCCTCATATAACAGTATATATGGCATAAACAATTATCATCTACTATGTTAAACAATTACCAAAAGGGATTAATTGTTATTAACATATCTTATGTAGAAACTTCTCTCAAATAATGGCATGACCCTCACTCATTATCATTGCACATGACTACTGGACTACAATTATACATGCGTAAGTTCTTCAAACGAAACTTCCAATTGTAATGAACGATATTAGACAGTCGTGATTAACCTCCTAAAGTTTACTCCACAACAAGATAATTAACTGTTAACTCGTCTGTCGCAAATACATGTAATAAATTAATACTCCTGTTTCACCTCACTTGTCAAGCTATAAATTGTTTATCGTTGTAATATCATGTCGACAAAATGACGTGATGTTACACAAATAGAATAAAATAACACACATGTTATTTATAGTGTCAGATAGAATTCAATCTTGACCGGGATAAACTAGCTTTGAATTCCTAGCCAAAGATTTCAATAATCTTCTATCAAAAGGTATTTCCTCTAACTTATTAAATAAACAAAGAAAGCTCTTAGCTTTAAAAATTATAAATAAGGTTTGTCAATGTCGTAATGTTTTTCCACTCTACACAAAGAATATTCATAGGGATTAAGACTTCGGTCTTATCAAACGACTAGTATTTCTTAGATCGTCGATAGTTTATGTACAATAATGAGGCTGGATTTAGACAGCTCCTTAACCCGGTCCATGAGGCAATTATAATTGGCTACATGGATAATTCTTGCCAGGCGCGTCCGCGTCGCGGGGGTGGGCAACGGTACTGTAATATACCATGGAACTACAGTACCGGCTAAGTTCTGATGAGGACCCAGTTCTATGGGGTATAACATAGGCCCCGTGCACAGGGTTACGTGCGAAGACCTCAACGGAATCTGCAGCGGAGAAGATGGACTTCGGAACGGTGGAGATTGCGGAAGAGGCAACCCAGTACTCAGGGAATAGTATGAGTACAGCATCAATCGGCAGCGTCTGTTTCCCAGGTTAGGGGCGGCTGCAAGGGCGTCTGTTTCCCATGTTAGGGGCGGCCTGTATAATAGCTGGCAGTAGCTTCATAAAATGCCTTTGGGAGTGGCGACCCCATCGTAATAATAGCTTAAAATGGAAATGGCACTTCAAATGATTCGGAGAAGGTTAGGGCGTACCCTGCAGGCGACGCGCAGTTCTTTTGGTACTGGGGGAACTGTGAGAAATGGGCGACCAGTAACCGAAATGAAAGTGGGAATCATGAATGTCATGACCCTGACAGGCAAGGTGGAGGAGGTGGTAGACTTCATGGAGAGGGAGAATGTTGGATTGATGGGGTTGAGTGAAGTGAAATGGAAAGGTAAAGGAAGGAAGAAATTGAGGAAAGGATATACATTATACTGGAGTGGTGGCCAAGAGGCAAAAAATGGCGTGGGACTGATAACCTCGAAACAACTGGAGGGGTATGTTGAAGTGGTCGAGTGTGTGAGTGACAGAATAATGAAAATTAGAATGAAGAGGAAAAATAACGTGATGGACTTCATACAAGTGTATGCACCACAGACTGGAAACAGAGAAGAAGATATTGAAGTATTCCTGGAGGATGTAGAAAGAGTAATTTCAGATGTAGAAGTGGTGATCATGGGAGATATGAATGCACAAGTCGGAAACGAGAGACAAGGAAAGGAAAAGTCATTGGACCATATGGATATGGGAAAAAGAACCGGGAAGGAGAGGAACTTGTAAACTTTTGTGAAAGGAATGGGCTGATAGTGGGTAATTCATGGTTTCGGAAGAAAACCAGCAGGAAAATTACGAGATATGGTTGGGACGATAGAAGAACAAAATCAGTAATTGACTCCTTTCTGGAGGAAAGGACTAATCGCGGAAAGCTGATAGATGTGACAGCTTTACCAGGAGAAGAATTTGATGGGGACCATAGAGCTGTGGTGGCAAAATTTAGATGGGAAAAATTGGAAAACCTAACGGTGATCACAGAAAGTAAAATAAAAGTATGGAAATTGAAAGACAAAACTGTACAGGAAGATTTTCAGGAGAGATTGAAGCAACAAATCCCAGTTACTGAAGTGGAAAACATAGAAGAGGAATGGTCCCACTTTAAAAAGACATTTGTTGGTGCAGCAGAGAGTGCTTGTGGTAGGACGTCAACAAGAGTGAAAGAGAAGGAGACACCGTGGTGGAATGAGGAAGTGAGGAAAGCAGTGAAAGAAAAGAAGTCTGCATGGAAAGAATGGAACCGAGATTAACGAGAAGAAAGCAAAAGGAAGTATCACGACAGCAAACGGAGGTGTAAGAAAGTGGTAGGAGAAGAAAAGAAGGAAAGTTGGGAAGAATTTACACGAAGAATGGAAACAGATGTAAGTGGCAGTAAAAGGATGCTGTATGGGCTTCTAAGAAGTAAGAGGAAAGAAAGAGTTACTACAAAGCTAGTGAAAAAGGAAGATGGAGAGTTGTTAACACACCCAGAAGAGATAAAGGGACGATGGAAGGAGTATTTCGATAAGCTATTGAATGTGAGCAATTGTACTGGTGAGATGGAAGTGACACAACCTGACGACTCTATAACAGAAGATGATATAACAATGCTGGAGGTGGAATTAGCACTACAGAAAATGAAGATGGGAAAAGCAACAGGGGTGGATGAAATCAGTGTAGAATTGATAAAGGCTGCTGGACCTGTTGGTATGCAATGGTTGTATCGACTGCTAATGTGTGTGTGGAAACGTAAATGTGTACCAGAAGACTGGGAGAAAGGGCTAATAATACCAGTGTTTAAGAAGGGGGACAAGAAGGTGTGTGATAACTATAGAGGGATCACCCTCATATCACAGATAGTAAAAATACTGGAAAGGATATTAGAAAGAAGAATGAAAAGAAAGGTGGACGGAGAGTTGCGAGAGGAACAGTATGGCTTCAGGAGTGGAAGATCCACAGTGGACCCAATCTTTAGCTTGAGGCAGGTGATGGAAAAGAACTGGGAATATGGAGAGGATTTGATCATGACTTTCATAGATCTAGAAAAGGCATATGATAGTGTCCCCAGAGAGAAGGTATGGGAAACCATGGTTAAGAAGAGACTGGGAAGAGAAATGTTGGAAATGGTGCAAGCAATGCACAACAACTGTGTTAGCAGGGTACTGACCCCAGTTGGAAAGACAGATTGGTTTAGGAACAAGACTGGACTAAGACAAGGGAGTGTGATGTCACCTCTCTTGTTCATAATGGTGATGGATGAAATTGTAAAGGAAACAAAGGAAGCATATGGACATAAAGAAATGAAGTTACTGTTATTTGCAGATGATATTGTGGTCTGGGGAAGGAACACCGAAGAAGTGCAGAAACAACTAGATGCACTGAACGAAAATATTCAGAAGTACGGCCTGAAAATCAGTATAGAGAAAAGCAAGACCATGGTGATGCCAAGAGGGGAAAGACAAGGAAAGGGCACTGTGAAAATTGGAAGTCAGAGTTTGGAAATTGTGGACACGTTCAAATACCTAGGAAGTGAATTGATGCAAACTGGTAGGTTGGACATGGAGATTGGCAGGAGGGTACAGCAGAGCAATGCATTCTATCAAAGTGTAAGAAAACTTGTTTGGGATAAGGAAGTACAAAGGAAAAGCAAGGAGGTAATGTATAAAGTGTACTATGTTCCCATATTAACTTATGCAGCTGAGACTTGGACCCTGACAAGCAGGCAAGAGAGTAGAATCCAAGCCAGTGAAATGAAATTCCTAAGAAGTATGATAGGAAAGACAAGGAAAGACAGAGTGAGGAATGAAATGTTAGGAAGGAAGTTGGGATGGATAAACTAAATGAGAGAATTGAGAAGAATAAACTAAGTTGGTTTGGGCATGTAAAGAGGATGGAGGAAAATAGAATACCAAGACAGATGCTGGAGGCGAAGTGCAAGGGTAAGAGAGCAAGAGGAAGACCTAGAACAAGGTGGATTGATTCAGTGAAGAACAGCGTAAGAAAAAGAAATCTGGACTGGGACAAGATCGTGGAAGAAGAATGGTGGAAGGAAAGAGGAAAGTGGAGAAGTGCCATAAATACCCCGACCCGGCAGGAGCTGGATAAGGGGAAATGATGATGATGATGATGATGATGATGAATGATATAACAAGATCATTCGATGTTTCTTCTGTTCTTGAAGTTATATGTTGTTACATTAAAGTGCTCTAATTAAATTTAATAAGAATTTAATTTGAAGCTATGGCACAATATCAGAATACCTGTTTTAAATGAAATTATTAAAAATTCGAGAGTCGAAACGACTAATCTCCTATGAGGCAATATGATTCCTCAAACAAAATTTTAATGTCACTTCCACAACTGATCCGTTGAACAAAATTAAAAATAGATGAAATGCAATCATCTTCTAAATAATCTTGAAGTATAAAAATCTCAACACACATCTGAAGTGTAAAATACATAAAAATACTGAAATACATGAAATGTGAAAATATAAAAATATGGAATAAGAACGCTGAAAATATGAAATAATATCGCTGGCTCAGAATGTTACTAATCAAGCTCTATATAACAATTGAGATACACTAATACCTTATTAGGACGAAAACTTGAAGATCTATGTAAGTATTCCCACAATACTTTAGATATTTCCTCAGTACAAGACACTGAGATGGATCTGCATTCGAAACTCGGATCTGCGACCTCAGAGATAAGAAACGTCCCTCTCTGGAATTCACTAACATTCGCCTGGGCTCGAACGACATCCTTCTGGCAAATTCTTCTGTGTTGCTGGGCTACCTTTCCCTAGCATCTTGACAAATCTCTTCTGTAAAGTCTTCATTCTCCGTCGTAAATATGTATCAGCTTCCTCATTGGAATATAATTATGGAAATATTCATATAAATGGTGAATGAAATATTTCCATTGCTAATTGATGTTATATTAGTGTTCGTAGACTGACGAAAATGCACAAGATGGACCGTACACTACGTCTGTATTCAAGAATACGTTGTCTAACGAAGCTCCATCGTTGTATCTTAATTCCTGTTATCGAATATGTCTCTGGCGCATGACTATTTAGTTCATCATATCAACAATGTTACTTATGCTGAATGATAACGTTTGAAGAATAATTATAGTCATTCTATTAATGTTTATGTGTTGCGCCAATATTAAAAGTTCTCCGCTACTGTTCACTTGAACTGCGTTCGTCAACTTCACGTTGCAATTTATAATGATATTCAGCTTTATTTCCAACACATTTGGAAATCTAACTTGACAGGCTTATATTGTCGAAACGGTGAATAGTAAAACGCTCGACTTTTCACAATATATAGTAAGCGACCTGTTCTTTATATATATATTCGCTTCTTTATATTTAGATCTCAATTATATATGAGATATAATCAATACAATGTTCCTCGCAACTTCACGTAGAATGGAAGTGCGGTGACCTCCTACGTTCCACCTAGCTATCCTCGTGTCTCCACAAGTCGACAGTCGTCGCACTCGGACTAAGCTTTGGGATCTCCGTTAACCCAGTAAAAACACTTCCTCACTCTTCAAAGACTGCTGGAATAAGAACATCGATCCTTGGATCTCCCCCTCCAAGTCGAATTTTTGGCGGCCATATCAATCTCCCACCATAATTTTAGCGCGTAAATTACTAATGCTTATAACTGCGTAGATTAACCGATCTGCGGTTTTTAAAGTATCAGACATAATTTCTCATAATATTCTCTTCATTACCAAATAAGAAAATCTTCTTCTAAGGGCCTAAATGCATAATTTCATCATAGTGTGTAATTAAAGTTGATCCCGTCTTCAATAAGACCTGTTCTCATTGGCTCTGGGCTGGGATCCAATAGCATAATTTATAACAATATTTATAATATTAATCTCCAAACTTGCTGTTGCTATGCTAAATATAGCCTTCTATAAGCGCCCATTGAGCAACATATCACGTGATCGGGCTCTCCCACAGTCTCGAGCTTGTAACACTACACTCCTGTGTCTCACTTCCAGAAATTATATTTGCTAGTTAAATTTTATCATGGGGACGGAAAATACTCTCATTTTTTCCCTAAATAATTCAATTTACGGGGGCAGTACCAAGTCATAAATTCGAATTTTCGATGAATGACCCGTATTATCTACACAATACCGGGCCAGAGATCGCAAATTCGATTATTCCACTTAGTACTTGGGAGGGCGCTACGGATGACTTTTCGCATATCCGAAGTAAGACACTTTTTCATACAATTTATATCGACGCAATGTCGTACAGATCCGGGCTATACGTAATAAATTCGAATTTATGACTTAGTAGCCTACCTGGGAGGGGAATCGAACTCTCGACCCTCAAGGGCGCTACGGGTGACTTTTCACATATCCGATGTAAGAAACGTTTTCATAAAATTTATATCAACGCAATACTGTACCATACCATTGAAAATGATTATCTGGAACTCTGTGAATTTCTTATCTGCTCAGGAATTTTGAAACAATTAAATAAACTACGATTTAACGTCTATAAAATACTCAAATTTGCAAGCCTCTGTGGCTTAGGAGGCAGCACGCCGGCCTCTCACCGCTGGGTCCGTGGTTCAAATCCCGGTGACTCCATGTGAGATTTGTGCAGGACAAAGCGGAGGCAGACAGGTTTTTCTCCGTGTACTCCGGTTTTCCGTCACAATTTCGTTCCAGCTGACACACCTCTTCCCGTCAAAAGGAAAGATTGGAATTGGAAGGACCGCCCATAAATTAATACCCCAGACGTTGCTACCACTTGAACCAATTGAGACCCCAAGTTTAGAAAGGAAAACACTGTATACGTTTCACACAACATCATCGATTAAAACATATTAGTACAATTCACAATATAAGTATATAATACCAAACGTGTATGTAAAATTATATTAAAGGTGTAGATTCTACAAAGTGGGCCCACTTACTTTCAGATGTGTAGTATTAAAATCATATAACCTCCAGAAGAGGCCGTCACAATCATTATAATACGGTATCCCGTCAAAAACTGTAGCTCATAACCTGATTATCTGTTGCTCTTTTAATAGTAGCTGCCAACTTGAAAGTACGCAGCCTAGGCCAACTCCTTAGAATGCAGAACCGTCGATCTGATTTCAAAATCCAATTATCATATCCAATATTCTTCCAGATTTGTGTTTCAATATCCCACTAATGTCGGATAAAGTCGCATTAGACAAAGAATTCACCTTTTCTAGATCGTAGGTATCAAATAATATCTTACTTCTTGACCGGCGTAAAAATCTCAACTTTCTTCAAACATGGCTACCGTGATCTTCTTCTTTTTCCCAACAGCTGACTATTTGAGCTTAGGCAACAACAACAAGATTCCATACTCCTGACAAATGCCTAGCAGTCTACTACTTCTCGTGACATTTCCAACTAAAAATAATATTGCAGACCCTAACGGTATTCTACCAGTGAACAGGATAAAAGTTACAAATAAAATACTAGTTAAAAACCCTATCCACTGAACCAAAATGCGGTGCCAACATCACACGAGAATCATGGTCTGAGCACATTAAATAACCTAGCAGATTCTAGCACAACATATGCACCAAAATAAAGATCACTTACATTACCTTTCTTTAAGAACCGGAACGATACTTACAAGTACCTCAGTTACGAAATATTAGGCATGACCAACATAAAACGATGACCTTTCGAAGATTCCAAAACTGGCATTTACGCCAGTAAATAATTATTATTATTAAATAGGAACTCTAAAACAGTACAAGCAGAAGCACTTCACATCAGCCCTCCACATAAATCTCCGATCACTAGTCATCTATGAGTTGGTACACACGACGTACTAAATATATCTGCTTTGCCTTGCACAATAAAAATATTTAATTTTCAAACAGCTATTCCAAAGCGTTAACGTAGTAGGCCATAATTCTTCTTACTTCAAGTAATGGGAGACCACCCAACAGCTTGAGCTATTGGTTCATAGCCTGGATCATCTGTGGCTACATTTTGCGTCTCACTTTGCCTCGTGAAAATCTTACACTCTTAGTTAATAATAATAATCAACGTGCTTCTCTTTTTGTCTTTTTACGATTACCACAGACAAGGTTAAACGGGTACAAATGACAGAAAAGAAACATCAAGTTCTCAAGTCCACACCAGATAGTGCAGACATCGGAGAACTCCCGGCGAATCCCAGCATCTCCTGACCTCTACCGCCTCAACTAGGTACTAACATCTCTTTACTTGCAGACCAGCTGATTCTTCCTTGAGACAAAATATAGGGTACTTACTGACGAGGCGGATAGTTACGCCTCACCAGCAACACTCTCCAATATCATTTCATTTCATCTATCATTCATTTAATCATTGCCCCAGGAGAGTGCGACAGGCTTCGGCACCCGGCACAGTTCATAGCTTCGCCGCTAGATGGGGGCTACATTCATTCCATTCCCTGACCCGGTCGGTCGACTGGAAGCAGGCTGTGGATTTTCATTTTCAAAATACTCAAATTAAAACCAATTTTACCGAAAGCACCTTTTCACAAGATTGTTCAGGGTATTTTCGATGTGAGCATAGAAAGAAAAAGAAAATCCCCCAACTTTCAGAGGCCCTTGTCAAAGTGGGGCCTCAAGCATGTGCTTCCTTTGCTTCTTGGTAATTCCGCCACTGCGCATCTCCCGTTTATTATTTACCTGTAATTAAACAGCCTACTATTTAACTATACTTGTATTACGATGATTATTTTACTGTCGAAGTATGAGACGACCATCTCTACTTATTTATACGTGCTAGGACATAATTATAATGTTATGGTCTACGCTTCCAAGGAATTGGTCGTGCTAGGAATTAAGAAGAAAGCGGCCATGATCTGGGAGGTAAGTACAATCCCTGGCATTAACCTGGAGTTGAAATGGAAAACCACTTTAAGTTCAACAAACGGTGGAATGCAAATCCAATGTCCCCGATAATCAGGGTTTAGGCGTTGACAAGGAGACACCATAGGCCTACACTGTACGGATAGAGCCGCTGCAGACTTGAGAATTTAAGAGCCTAAAGGAAGTATTCCATTTTATTATATTGCAATACGCCTATGAGATAGAAACGTCAAGGACATCAGCCACATATAAAGATTTTAAGATGGGAGGAACACGACAATAATCCTTGGGTTTTTTATTTTCAAATAATTATATATCTTACTAGCAGTAGTGCCCGGCTTCGCCCGGTGGATTTATTTGTTTTATGGATGATAATGAATACTACTACAGAACTGGCACACGATACTTAAACTAACTGAAAACAATATTTTAAAAATGTATTTTTGTGGTGGTGGTGTGGGTGATAAGTAGTACAGTATAAAGGACGTAACATTCAGGTCATTTTCCCGTAATTATAATTATGAACAGGGAAACAGCTATTTACTAACTACAGCACTGACACATGTAATTTACAAACAAATTTACACAAAAAAGAGGAATAAGTGAAATAAAAAACTATGCCTAGGCCTATATCTCATTGGCTGTTAGAAATGTAGAAACCAAGAGTGTCGTCTTTTGTCGCATAGCGCCGTAGGAAAATAATCAGAACTCTTTGGAAAACTTCGGCTGTCCCGAGCTACTGAGGTAGCAATAGTATCATTTATCGCCACAAAACACTTAACGATAAGTTTCGGAATAAATGAAGGCAAATTTGAAAGCACCAACGCTTATTGCAGCTGATAACCTCAATGTACTGCAACAACACCATTGCACTTATACAGATACATAATATTTTCATGATGATAACTGTTTAAAGGGGCATAAGAAATCTTTTTGCACTAATTACCCCCCCGTGACTGCAATTTATAAACAGCGCAAGATGCAACTATTTTCGCAACTCGGCGCCAGGACACTGGTAGGGGTGACGTGATGCAGCCCGAACTGCTCGTCAACAATAGACTTATTAAAATACTCTTAGGGTTACACTACTGGGTGAATTAGCCGTGGTGGTTACGGCATAACTGCTGGCAGTCGCTCACATCCGGGAGGCGAGGAGGTTCGAATCCCCCAGCCGGCAACCTTGAGGATGGTCTTCTGTGGTTTCCCATCTTCGTTCCAGGCAAATGCCGGGGTTGGTCCCTAACTATAGGCCACAGACGCTACCTTCCAACTCCTCGTCTTTACATTCCAACTTCCCTCCCCAACGGTACTTGTAGCTCACCCATTGGGTGTCCGTCTCGAAGAAACTACAAAACTGGCGAGCCGAACATGTCCTCGGACACTCCCGGCACTAAAAGCTATACGCAGAAAAAAAAAGCAGTTACACTACTACGGACATGAATGGTTCTAGGGCCTTAATACGTGGTTTTCAAGTTCATTTTGTCTGTTATTATAAATATAGGGAATGGAGAGCGTTGTCCAAAATATCAAGTGGACAGTGTTACCAGCAGGGTTTCAAAGTGTATGGAAAATTTGGTTCCATTAGGAGAAACGGTGTAGATTTGTGATGAAGGGCCTAAATACAGGGAATGGAGTGGTCTGTCCAAAATTTAAAGTGGACAGTGTCACCCGCAGGGTTCCAATGGATAAGTATACAAAATGTGGTTCAGATCGGTGAAACGGTGTAGATTTGTACCAAAGGACCTAAATGCAGGGAATGGAGTGGTCCGTTCGAAATTTCAGGCAGACAGTGTTACTCGTCGGGTTCCAAAGGGTAAGTATGTAAAATTTGGTTCAGATCTGTGAAACGGTGTAAATTTGTGCCACAGGGCCTAAATACAGAGAATGGAGGGGTCTGTCCAAAATGTCATGCAGACAGTGTTACTCGCAGGGTTCCAAACGGTAGGTATACAAATTGCCGCTCAGATCGGTGAAACGGTGTAGATTTGTGCCAAAGGGCCTAAATGCAGGAATGGACTGGTCTGTCATAAATTTCATGCAGACTGTGTTACTCGCAGGGTTCTAAAGGTTAAGTATACAAATTTTGGTTCAGATAGGTGAAACGGTGTACGTATCACTAACCATAACGCCAGCGCATGCGGATAGAGCTGTTCAGGAGCGCTTGTTCTACCGACTTACTGAACAAAAATCAATCTTTAAGGTTACCTGAGAGGTGTAGCCTAATTATACATAGCCTATACTATTCCTCTTGATTCTGGCTATCATATAAAAAAGAATGTTTCGAATCGGGGTGGTAGTTCCAGAGATTAGCGCGTTTAAACACATAAACACAAACACACAAACTCTTGAGCTTTATTATATTAGTACAGATTGGTGAGCTGCCGCTCACCCACCCCTGCCCCTGCTGTACAGAGTATCGCTGTATTGAGATTATCGTACAATTGTACTGTTTTAAAATTGTTTATGTTCGACGATGTCGAAATGTAAATATTACTGTATATGTCAGAAAACTGTATCATAATGAGGGTCATTATAACACTATTTTATTTTTCATTATGAAACAGTTTCTCCCACCAATCAGCTGATCTCAAATTGTGTGCCCGATTAGGTAAGGACAACATCGCACCTGCGCTGACTTCCACGGCCTCCTAATTTAAATTTCACTGCGTTGCTCGTGTCATAGTGGGGTATTCGAGGAGACCATGGTCAGATACAAGGCATTCTCTGCGTCACAGGTGCTGTGTTCAGTACATAAAACTGGCGAAATCTTGACGGGTATTGATGAATATTTATGTTCTAACATAAAATAGTTATAATTATCGTCGAACATAAACAGTCGTATGCAACTCGCCTATAATAGTAATTAAGGCACTCGCTTCATTCGTTTTAAAAATATACTCATGTCTTAATTATTGCCATTATAGGCTCGTTCCATAATGTACCTACGTCACTATTATTGCATTGTATATCAACCCCTACACCTTCACAAACTACGTCATTGAAACGCTCGCTAAAGCCATTTCATGAACAACTGGAGAAGACAAAAATATTATACTAGCCGGTGACCTCAATTGCCGAATTGATAAACCAAGCCAGAAAACAGGGTTAGTACTCGAAATGCCGACTGAGAAAGGATTTTCACTAGTGAACAAAAAGGAAGAAATGACCTACTTCTGCAACAAAGGAGCGAGCGCAATTGATCTTGTATTTTACAAAGGCAATGGAATATACATCAAGAAACAGGGAGGACTTTGGAGAACTGGAGCAGCTCCCATAAGAAAACATATTCCAATAGTAACTGACATCATTATTATAGATCAGACATCGACACAATAACGTCATCTTTTTAGGGGATTTTAAGGCCCAAGTGGGGAGAGAGAAAAGGAGTTCAGGCATATAGTGGGTTGCTACCCGGCACATAACAGAACGAACCAAAATGGTGTCAGTGTCGTTGAATTATGTCAGGCACATAATTTGGTCTTAAAATCGACTAGCTTTAAGAAACTGCCGAGAAAACAGAAGACATGGATATCACCTAACCCCTCCCCCCCCCCCCCTCCTTGGAGAATTCCAGTTGGACCATGTTGCAATAATGCGGAAGTTTCATAATTCAAAATTTTAGCGTTCTTAGAAGAGCTAACCTTGACTCAGACCACTACTTATCAAAAGTTAAACTGAAGATTATTCCTAGGAGTAACTTTCAAAAGAACAACCATACACGAAGAAGATATGATCCAAACAAAATTAAGGAGAACATGGAAGAATGGGACACATTAACCAGAGACCTAGAAGGCCAGGACTGGAGGCAGATAGAGAAGGGTCTTCTAAACAAGGCAGAACAACTTGCTCTTGTTACGAAGAAGCATGGATGGTGGAACGAGTGTGATAGGCTACTTGATCTGAGGAAGAAGGCGTGGCACGTTTGGGAAACCAAAAAGGCGAGAGTACCTGGCAACACTTTGTGGAAACCAGGAAGATGGAGTCCAAGGGGATCAAGAAAGTTAAGAAGGAGCACGGCGACCAACTTCTCAGGAAGATAAATGATAACTTTGCGAAGAACAATATGAGAAACTGTTGCTATTAAATCTATAAGAGCAACTGCTTTATAAGATTAATAATTACTTTTATTTCTTTCACACTCAAAACAAACATTTTTGTCTCGGAATTTTTAACTCTCTTATCAAATACCAAAGATAAAACTTACATACTAAACCATGGAGTCAAGTCTCAAAACTATTTCATATTTTATCCACTAGGGGATTTCATATTTTATCCGCTAGAAGCGCCTACAAAACTATTATCGGGTGTTCAGGGAAACCCCAACCAGATATGACCCCCCAACTCTCCAACTTCAGGACGAAAACGGGAACGTGGCATATAGTAACAGGGGTAACTGTAAAATTCTAGCCGGCTACTTTAAAGAACTCCTAAATTGCGACGAACCACTCCAAAAGTTGTCGTTCTATTGTGGACCAAAATCGTCTCCCAACGATTATTCTAAACCCCGTCTGTAAGAGAGATTCAGAAGATACTGACTCGTATGGAAAATTTCAAGGCATCTGGAGAAAATCAGATAACAGCTGAATTATGGAAGTATGCCAGTGAAGATGCGATTGGCTCACTCCAAAAGCTTTTTGAGGAGATATGGAAGACAGAGATCATTCCAGAGGAATGGAAAATGGCCCTTTACACCCTCTTCACCAAAAAGGTTCGAAATCGGATCCCAGCAATTACAGAGGGATCTCACTGCTGGACGTGACATACAAGATATTTTCAAGAGCGTTATTAGAAAGAGCAGAACCACAGTTGGACGGCCACCTTGGGGAATATCAAGCAGGGATTAGAAAGGGGAGATCTTGAGCTGAACAAATTTTAAATCTCTGAGGGCGAAAACGTAATAGTGACCTTTGTAGACTTCCAAAAAGCTTACGATTCCATCGACAGAGAGTCGTTGCTCAATATTTCGAAGGAGTTCGGCTTGGGCAAGAAAACACTAGCCCTCATAAAGGAGATTCTCACGAATACGTCTTCTAAAGTTAAATTCATGGGCGAACTGTCTGAACCATTTGAGATCTGAACAGGTGTCCGGCAGGAGGATGGTCTCTCCCCCCTGTTGTTCAACTGTGCACTTGAAAACGTTATGAGAGAATGGAATGCGAAAACACGAGGAGGGATACGTCTAGGAACAAAAACAAAGGAATCACGATTAAGTGTTTGGCCTTTGCTGACGACTTGGCGCTGCTCGCAGAAACATGGGAGGAAACCAAAAACAAATCACAGAATTACAAGAGATGGCGGGAAAAATAGGACTTAAGATTTTCTTTGAAAAAAAAACGAAAATTATGTCAAATAGTTCGGATGTGCCCAAGAGAGTTACAGTAGGAGCTAATAAAATCGAGGTGGTTAATAGTTTCAAATACTTAGGAGAATGGATCGACTGGAATAACCTTGAAGGAAAAACAATGGAGGCGAGAAGAATCAAGATGGAACTAGCCTTCCAGAAAACCAAAAATACATACAATAAGAAAACCCTCTCCTGGAACACTAAAATCAGGCATTATAACACCGTAATTAAGCCATAGGCACTCTTTGCAGCAGAAACACTAGTCTTGAAGAGACAAAGACAAATGGAAAAATTGGAAATCGAAGAGGGAAAAATTTTGAAGAAGATCATACATAGGTCCTAAATTCCAAAATAACGAACAAGTTTTCTATAGGAATGACACCCCGATTGTGAAGTGGGACAGTCTTTCAGATACCATAAAGAATTGAAGGATTGATTTCTATGGACACATCTACCGGATAAATCCTGCTTGAATAACCAAGAAAATCTTTGATTTGTTTTCAAAAACAAAAGATCAAACCTAATTGGTTTACGGAAGTAGAAAAGGGCCTGCGTGAGCTCCACATTACTGAAATTATGTTGATGAATGGTACAGCCAAAACCGTGACCAAAGACAACACCAAGAAGTTCAAAGCCAGAGCCGTCTCCAGGAAACCGATACAGATATCACAAGAGTAAAGAAAGAGGAGATCAGATAGAATGAAGAAGTATTGGGGGAAAAAGAGAGCACAATCATATAAGAAGTGATTGATCTGACGTACCCCAAAGTGGGTGATTCGAAAAGAAGAAGAAGAAGAGTATAAACAAAAATTACGGAAAAACAAAAATTCTACATTCAAAAACCAACAAGTCGTTGAGTCGATGTATACTGGAAAATTTAGATTGCTGGTCCAAACCCACTCTCATTTATAAAGCGGATGACGCGATCAGCAGCCACCGCGTCATCGGCAAATATAAGTTTGTGTGTCATCTGCAAACCAAGGTTTCTTCGTAAGTCAGCAATATCCACACACTCGGTTAAAATGTGGGTCGCGGTCAAAACGGCTCCACAGTTACAAAGTGGGGGGTCTTCCCTTCTCATGAGGTGCGAGTGGGTGGATCTTGTATGAACTATCCTTAGCCTACAAAATGACGGACGGAAAGAGCTCCACAAACGCGAGTAGTTCCCTTGATCGCTTTCAGTTTACTGGGTATTGGGTCTGCTATCCACTGACGCTCTCAAAATGCCAGTACTTGTCGGAGTAACTGAAAGCGGATATTTATAGCGGGTACCTCCATTGGTCGAGGTGGTAGTGATACCGCCTCTTCTGCAGCTTGATCCGCTAACTCATTTCCAGCAATTCCCACGTGGCTTGGAAGCCAGAGAAAGGTGTGTCATCGCGGCACAACCCGGCTAGTAAGTCCTGGATTCGCTGCTCTATGGGGTGTTGCGGGAAACATGTAGCAATTGTCTGCAACGAACTCAAAGAGTCGGAACACACAATAAAGTGGCACTCGTGCATCCTGTAGTGCAAACTGCAGTGCTTCATAAATGGCAACGAGCTCCGCAGTAAACACACTACAGGCCTCAGGCAAAGAGATCTTGGTGTTTGTACCATCAATCACGTAAGCACAACCTACCTTCTCGTCCACCTTCTAACCAAATGTGTATAGAATACCAGCATCCGGGAATTGATGAACTATGCTGTGGAACTGCCTCCGATAAACGGTGGCATCCATGTTCACCTTAGGATCTCAGTGTAGATCTAACCGAATTTCCCGGACGAGGGACTTGCCACGGAGGCACTTCACTAGGTGTCCGGATCATGCAGGGACCTACGGCTACTCCTATATCAGTAAACGAGCTATCGAGTCTAATACCAACCGGCCGAGTGGCACGAGGCTGGTTGGCGTACCTCTGGTGGTATTGGGTACTGAAGAGAGCTCGATAGCTCGGATGTTGCGGCATTTAACGCACATTGGCAGCATATGCTGAAAGCATATGTTGGCGTCTATAATTTAGAGGTGGAACACCCGATTCGGCGAGTAGGCTGGGTATCGGGCTGGTCCGGAAGGCACCGGAAACCAACCTAACGCCACTACGGTGGATACTGTCCAGCATGTTCAAGGTTGCTGGCCTTGCTGAACCGTATGCCGCAGAATCATAGTCTAGCCGGGACTGGACGAAGGCTTGGTAGAACCGTAGCAGCATCGCACGGTCAGCCCCCCACGTAGTGCCACTAAGAAACTTGAGCATGTTCAGTTTCCTGAGACACTCCGTTTTTAGTTGCCGTATATGGTGCTGCCACTTAATTTCGCTGTCAAAATGGAGCCCCAGGGAGAGATAAGTGTCAACCAACGGCAACGCAGCATCCCTGAGATTTAGTTCAGGGTGTAAATTTAGCCTCCGGAGCCGACAAAAATAGACGACGGAGGTTTTCGCTGCTGAAAAACGAAAACCCCGGTCGTGAGCCCACTTGTCGATCCGGTTGATAGCTTGCTGCAATTGCCGTTCCACGATTGCCATACTTCCAGAGCTGCAATGCAGAGCTACATCGTCTACATACAGCGATGGAACTACAGTGGGCCCGGCGGCGGCAACAATGCCGTTTATGGCAACCGCGAATAAGGTTACTCGCAGCACAGAACCCTGAGGAACTCCATTTTCTCGAGTGTATATTGCGATAATGTCTTACCGACTCTTACACGGAAGAGTCGGACGGACACAAAGTTCGCTATAAAGTTTGGTAAATTACCACGGAGTCCCCACCCTTGAAGGGCGGAAAAGATGCCGTAGGGCCATGTGGTGTCGTAGGCTTTCTCGAGGTCAAAGAAAACCGTGAGTAGGTGCTGCTTCCGGAGAAATGCCTCCCGTATTGTGCCTAATTCTAGGAATGGGTATTCCAAGATTCAGACACCTAGGTATCAAGGGAAAGGCTACAGCCGCTTTTGAAAGTTGAGATATTTGAATATCGCGCTCCTTTCCTTCTAGATTGAAATGTAAACTTTATGCAGCCAAGAAGATGTTAAGTGACGTGGCAAATAGTAGCAGAGGTCGAGACTATTTGGTGATTAAATACTTAGCCATGGAGTAGAGACTTGATACTTGGATCAGATTACTGGCACGGCCAAATGAAAGAGGATGCACTTAGTCTCAAGTGAATCAGACCAGAGACACCGGAGATATGAGGATTTACAGATTTCAGCGTGATCCAGCGTGGAGCCGACCGTTTTGTATAAAAGCCGCTCGGCCCAAGCATAAGCAGCTCACTTCAAACCAAGCTCTTGTAGGACAAGGTGCTGCTGCTACGTCGAGCCAAGGCACATGGTTGCCGAATCTACGCAGAAGATATCTTTGAATAGTGATAGTATATTGAAGGCCAGTCTATCACGGTGTTGTTCATTAGCCGACAAAGGGAAACTATATGTTGCTTCGCGCATGATAGATGGTGTGAAGCCATGCCCAGGGAACGATCTTCAGAACAGCCGTTGATTGTTTAGGACTATCAGTGTTTTCCTGTACTGAAAAGATTACCGTGAGTTATGTTACAATTGACGCTTTTGAGAAGAGATCATTTGGATCTGACCCCATTTAAGCGAACTGCTATGGATTTAATTGAAGTCAATATTGAAATGGATCAGCAGTTACTTCAAACTTCAAGAAATATTTCCACTAGGTCGTGCTAGACAGATTGTGGGTATATAATGGCGGCCGATACAAGGATTAGACGTGCGTGTCCAATAGGGCATGTATCTGGATAAATCTGGTACAGACCAGGTTCACTACGCTTCAAGACAAACGAGAAATGTAAGCCACATTTGACTTTTATATTATGCCTAGCTAATTGGAACAAACTCATTTTCTGCAGATGACCAACACATTTATTTTTCTTCGTATTTAAATCTTGCATTGATTTACGCAAGACACATTAGGGTTATTCTGAGTATTTTCAGCACTCAGAACAGTTTAGGATCGATGACCGAGCATACCGAGCATTTATTTGAATGTTCATTTTGTTTGAGAATCACGGTAATCAGCCGATATAACTGTAGAAGTTAATATTTATTTTTGTTGAGGAATGGATATTTTGTCCATATTCGAAGGGTCGAACATGTGGTTTTTTTTCACATAAGGAAATAATAATTAAACATATTTAAGGATATAATAACAATAATAATCCAATAATAATAATAATAATTTTCATAATTTTTCTAAATAATTATTGGATCTTACATTTTCTAATAATCACATTCGTTGAGAGAGAGCTTAAGGATTAGTTTAATAATTCCTAGTTTGGAACAGGTGATTTTCCGAAAGCTAGTGGATAGCGCAAGCCCGTATTCCACCAACATTATAGTTCTGGTTGAACAGTTAATATTTGCATTGAGCAAAGTATATTTTTCAGATAACACGGAAAGGCATGAAACAGGAAGCCAATGATATTTGTATCAATTAGGATTTTTTTTGTGTTTATATAAAATCATGTCGTAGGCACACATTCGAAAGTGAAATAGAGAATATCACAAGTGTGGTAACTTCACGGTTTGAACTGAATGGTAAAATAAAATAAACTTGTAAGTTTATAGATCTTCCAGTTTTGATAACAAGCAGAGGCTTGATTTATTGTATAAATTTTGGGAAGAAAATTTATGTGTGTGGAGTAGTTGAAATGCCATTCCCAGGTGCGCATGTTTAAGTCGCAGGAATGAGGAGGTTTTTTTTTGAGCATCAATCAAATAGCAGGTTCGATGGCTCAGGTTTATAGGAGGAGTATTGGAACCACACATTTCGTCGAATGAATGACCAAACCATCAGTAATTATTTCAAACTTGTTTACGTATTCCATTAATACTTTGGATTTGCTAGAACCCGGTTTTGTCGTGATAAAATTTTATTCTTCTTCAGAGGAAGACCTTTGCCGTTGTTGTTGGGATATTGTGTTCTTACACAAATAATTGAATGGGCCACTGCCAATTAAAAAATAATTCTGTATCCACGAATTACATAAAGGATGTTTTCAATCCTATTGTCATGAACTAAATGAATTTATTATAAAGCTACAATTCTTATTTCCGCATTCTGTTCAAGAATTGCAAGTTGTGAAAGTTACTAAAATAGCAACTTACTTAATTCCTGCCGCTCCTTCCGGAGCATAGGGCCTTGGCGAAATTTCTCCAGGCAGTAAGGTTCCTGGCCATTCACTTCACTTGACTCCAGTTCTTGTCCACCTCTTCAATTTCATTTTCGATCGTCCTCTTCCAGGTCTTCTTAGGTCGACCTCGCTTCCTGGCGCCTCGAGGATTCCAGTCTAGCGCCGCCCTCTCAATAGCTCCGTCCGGCTTCCTTAGTGTGTGACCAATCCAGCGCCATTTCCTCTCCTTGATCTGGATGCTAATCGGTTGTTGATTGGTGATGGTCCAAAGATCTTCATTTGAGATTATGTCCGGCCACCTCACATTCATGATGCGACGCAGACATCTGTTAATGAACACCTGTAGCTGGTTGTTGATCGGTTTTGTGACTTTCCATGTTTCACAGCCGTAGAGAAGAATCGACTTTACGTTGCTATTGAAAAGGCGGAGCTTGGTCTTCCTGGAAATGTTTCTATTTCTCCAGATGGGGTAGAGCTGGACAAAGGCACCATTTGCCTTCCTGATACGGCTTCGAACATCTTCCTCTGCTCTCCCATCATTTGTGACTATACTTCCAAGGTAGAGGAAGGACTCAACTCGCTCAATGTCCTTTCCGTTGACTGTCAAACTAGTCGTGATGTCAGAATGTATCCTCATCTCTTTGGTCTTGTTGGTGTTGATCATCAGTCCTGCACGTTCTGCTTCTCTCTGCAACCTCCCCAGCTTATCTTCTATGTCTTGGTACCGTTGTGCCATAAGACAAATGTCGTCTGCGAAATCCAGATCTTCAAGCCTGTCATTTATACCCCATTGAATACCCCTCTTCCGTCCTCCCATTACCTTCTTCATCACGCTATCCAGGACCAACAGGAATAGAGTGGGGGAAAGGACACACCCCTGTCTCACTCCGGAACTGACCTTTATCTTTTCTGTTAATTTGCCTTCGTGAAGTACCTGGCACTCATACCCTTCGTACATCTTTTCCATGATTCTGATGATCTTTGTTGGAATTTTATATTCCTCGAGGGTCTTCCACATAATTCTTTGATTTACGGAGTCGAAGGCTTTCTCGAAGTCAACAAATGTGAGGTAAAGGGTATTCCGCCACTCCACACTCTGCTCCAGGATGATTCAGAGGGTGTTGATGAGATCCACACAGCTGCGATGTTGTCGAAATCCAGCCTGTTCCTTCCGAAGCCTTTTTTCTACGCAGTCTTTTATACGATTCAGGATGACTCTCGCCAGCACTTTGCTTGGAATGGACAGCAAGGTGATACCCCTCCAGTTGTTACAGTTTGTGGTGTCCCCTTTCTTCGGCAACTTGACTATCAACCCCTTCTTCCAGTCGGTTGGTATTTTCTCCTCCTTCCAGATCTTCTCCAACAGCGGGTGCAGCAGATCGATCGTAATATCCAGGTCTGCTTTCAGTACTTCCGCTGGGATATTATCCAGACCTGGTGCCTTCCCGCATTTCATCTGCTTCAACGCTGTCCGTATTTCGCCCCGACTTGGGGAGTCGAGGCTGATGCTTGGGTCACTTTCTGCTTCCTCTTCATCTTCTCCTCGCTGCTTACTTTCTGGTCCTGTATCTCTATTAAGAACCTCCGCAAAGTGTTCTCTCCATCTTGTCAGCTGCTGTTCACACGTCGTGAGGATCTCGCCCGTCTTGCTCTTCACAGGCCTAGTTTTATTAAAACCTTTCTTCGAAAGCATCTTTGTGATGCCATAGAGCTCCTTAACGTCCCCCCTTCTTGCCGCTTCTGCTTTCTCCGCCTGCTCATCAATCCACCTCCTATGATCCTTCCGTACACTCCTCTTTACCTCTCTGATTGCTGTTGAATACTTTGCTTGTGTGAGAGCCTTCTGCTGCCTAGTCTTGCAGGTGTTGAGCTTGGCCTTAATCTCCTTCCTATAATTTATCTTGTCCCAAGTCTGATCGGATATCCATTCTTTCCGCAGGTAGTTCTTGTACCCGAGCTGCATCTCAGTAGTTTCCACGAAGATATTCTTTACCTCGCTCCACACAGTCTCCACGTCCTTCTCTGTCTCTGAGTCCAACACCTGGAATTTATTTCTGAGCTCCAGTTTAAATTGGTCCAATCTCTGCTGGTTCTTAAGCTTGCCCACATCAAACTTCTTGTGCCGAGTGTTAAACTTTCGGCGGACTGCGACGATCTTCATGCGGAAGTTGGCAACCACAAGATGATGGTCACTACCAACGTCCGCTCCTCTCTTGTTCCTAACATCTTCCAAGCTTCTTCTGAACCTCCTGCTCACCGCGATGTGATCAATTTGATTTTCTGTGACTTGATCAGGAGACACCCAGGTGACCTTGTGGCACCGCATATGAGGAAATACCGTGCCACCCATCACCAAATCCTGACTGGCGCAATATTCCGTAAATTTCTCCCCATTGTCATTCATCTCACCAAGGCCATGTTTACCCATGATCTGCTCCAACCCCTCATTGTTTGAGCCCACCTTCGCGTTGAAGTCTCCCATAACAATGAGAATGTCCTTCTTACTTGTTTGTCTTGTGACATCTCTCAGCATTTGGTAGAATTCTTCCTTCTTCTCTGGCTCCGATTGTTCTGTAGGCGCATAGCATTGGATGATGATCACATTCCTGATCTTTGTCTTGAACCTAGCAAACATGAGTCTACTGAAAATTGGCTTCCACTCCATAAGGCTTCTCTTTGCATTTCTGTTGAGCAGCAACCCCACTCCATCCCTGTGTTCTTCATCATCGCCCCCAGAATAGAGAAATGTAATTCCATCTGTTGTCTGTATTTCACCAAATCCTGGCCACCTCACTTCACTCAATCCTAGGATATCCAGCCCATAGTTCTTCATCTCCCGTGACACTTGTTTCAGTCTGGTTTTCTCCATCAAGGTCCTCACATTCCAGAAACCGATTTTCGTAGTCCTCTTCATGCCAAAAGTCGTCATCAGGTTATCCGTCCGGTTTTGTAATTTCGCTTCAGTTTCCGTAATCAGTTTATTTAAGAGGAGCGAGTGATTAACCCACTGCCTCCGAGTGCCTTGGAGGGGCTGCCACCTTAAGCCTGAGGCACCAGGCTGATTTTCTGTCAGGGTTTCTTCCCTTAGCCTTTGAAGAACCAACTCCAAACTACAAGGCAGCAGTTGTTTCACCAGAGCCCCGTTAGCCGTAATTTCTTCAGGGTTCCTGTAGGGCCTTCACAGCTACCGTAGCGGTCTTGAGGCACACAAAGTCCCCACTGTACTTCACCCCAACAGGCAATCTCCTACTTAATTACGTTGCCCATCTCCCACGACGAGGACGAGGGGTTGGATTTGTGGGAGACAAAATAGCAACAATATAAATATTTTTCTTAATAATAATTCCAAGTGGAAAATCGGATAGTAGAATGGTTCAACATTTTTTTTTTGATCAAGCTGATGATTCAGAAATCATATTTCTTTGGAATTTGAAGTTCATAATCGAGTCACTTCTCGAAATGTTTAATTTTGGAAGAATAATAAATTTTGTTGTGCTTCGCACAGTTCTTCGATGCTATGCTCAAGGGTCAAATACTTTTCAGATGTTATTAATATGTGTACATAATTAGTGTTGGGTCAAAGATAATATTTTTGACAATATTTTTGAAACTGGAAAAATAAGTGGAAGTTAAAAAAAAAAATCTATAAACAATTATAAACAGTGAGAATTTCTACGAGTGTTAATATCATGTTAGAAATTCAACCAGTGAACTACAATATTTCCAGTAAAGACAATTAAATTTGAACTGGATTTCATCGTAAATAATTGATATAATTTTGGAACACAGTCTACAGGACTGATAATCAGACTTGTGTCTCCAAAGACAATTGTTCAATGTGTTGGAAAATTTCTGTACATTGTGTAAATAGTAGTGTGTGCCGTCGCACTGGAATGATGTTACCTTGAGCATCATTTTGCAGTCAATTTTAAAATTTAGAATAAAATGAGATAATTTTACATGTTGTGTTATGCCCAGTTGAATCTCCTTCTATCCTTATTGTTGCATTGAGCCAAAAATCAGTAAAGCATTTTTTTTAAATTTGATGTCGTTTTTTTTTGCGATTAGCTTTAACCCTTCTGGCGCCCCGGGATATTTTGACTCTCGTGCTGACTGATTCTTGGTAAAATGCATATGTGGTCGTGCGGACTCCGGTCTAAACGGGCACATAAAATAAGATAGAGAGAGAAAATGGCTTCGAACGTGGGGCCCGAGTAGACACGGTCAATCGCATGCCGATTTAAATTGTGATAATTTTTTATAGATATTTTGGGAGTTGAGAGATGTCTGGTTTGGATGAATAAATTAGTAGGAAACCCAATTAGTGGGGAAAATTAAAAATTAACTGGGTTAATAATTGGAATGAGTTTGATTATTTTGATAATGGCTTAACCATTAGGGCGTCAAGTAAATTCAGTAGTAATCGTTCGATGACTGGACATACGCATTAGTAGAATCCAGGTGGAGGATATTTGAGGACTTGCATATTTTTCTTGTGATATTGTGGTAAATTTAATTCGTAAAAGTAGAGAAGTTTTTTTTCCATCGCGTCGACATTAGGACAAATCTCATTTTATTAGAGTGTTCCAATTAGCTATTCATATTTCTTGTTCTAGTTATAATCTTGTGTCTGCCAACATGTATACCCCTAAGTTTTGACTAATACTGAAAATTATGGAAGAGATGATGAGGATGATGATGAGTTTGGAAGAGAGTTCCAAAGATGCTGAACTGCGCGTAGCAGCCATCATGAAAGAAAATACAGAGGCTTTGGAAAAGAAACTTAAAGAAAATTCCGATATGTTAGAAAGCAGGTTAAAAGATAACTTAAAAGATAGTTTAAATAGTAAATTTAATTCTATGGAAAATAAATTTAAAGAGAATTCCGAAATCTTGAAAATGTCACTTGAGGGTAAAATGACTAAATTATGCGAAAAAACACATGAGCTCGAAACTTCATTAGCTACTAACGCAAGTTTAATGGACGATAAATTTCGCGATGCCGATCTAAGATCCCAAAGCTTAGCTGATAGGATAGAAAGTGGTCTTAGGAAAGTTGGTGAAGACACGGTCAACCTAGAAGTCAGAGTGAAGAAAGAGAGCAATGAGATGGCAACTCTAGTTGTTCAACGTTTGACAGACCAATTCAAAGAACTCGTAGTGGGAGAAATAAGAGGTGTAATTAATGAATTACAAACTGAAATTAAAACCACAGTTATCGATGAGATTAAAAACACACTCAAGCTGGAGAACCAAGATGGAGTCAAGGAGATTAGAGAATCTTTGTCATCCCATATTCAAGTAATTTCCAAAGATATTCAAGCGACTCAGAAGGACATATCAGATATGACAGGGTCATTGAAGAGTCACGAGGCTGTTATGAACCAGATATCCACTGATGTCAAGGAGAACTATAAGGAAACAGAAGAAATAAAGAAGGAAACCGAAGAAATTAGAAAAAAAAGGCCGAAGAAAACCATAAGGCAATTGAGGCTATGAAAACCCAAGTTAAGGACGAGAAACAGGCTGACCATCTGTTGAAAATGCCAAGTATAAGAGGAGAAGAACAGATACAGGTAAACCTAGGAGCAGCTAGAGGAAATGATAGTCAAAGACAGAATGAGGCCAGGACAGTATTTCAATCCAACCCCATAACTGTATTCAAGAATGTAGAGGATAAGCCTTCTAAATTTTCAGGGCGAGATTCTGTGGCACCCGTAGAATTCTTGAGAGAAGCTGGTGATTACCTTAAATATTCCAAAATCCCTAAGAAAAGACAAATCCGAGTGATAGGGAAATTTTTGGAAGGGCCCACACTTCTCTGGTTTAGAGCATTCAGGTCCACTCTCACCAATTTTGAGGAGTTTTCCCGTAGGTTATTGAAAAAGTTTTGGTCCCCGGAAACCCAACAGCAAGTCAGAGCAGAATTATATTCGAAGAGATTTTCGACGTCACAACCTACTCGATACTCTTCGTACTTTTCTGGACAGCTTTCTAAACTTCAACATTTAGATCCGCCGATGCCAGATAATGAATTAATTACTGCATTAATACGTCAGTTTCCAGCAGAAGTCCAAAGAACTTTGATCGCTGCTGACAATTATAATATGGAGCAATTTGACGAGGTATTGCAGAAACTTGATCACACGAACGCTCAATTCTTCCATCAGAAGGGAGGAAAGAATGGCAACGCTGTGTACACTGTTATGGCCGACAGTTATTCCCAAACACCTCTAGAGATTCGAGAGGGGCGAGAAGAGAAAACGCCGAGGGAAGAGCCTGATAAAAGAGGATGGAATCAGAACACTAATAGATACAGTTACAAGCCTTATGCGAGACTAAAGGGTGGATATTGATATGACAATCGATGGAGAGAGCCAAGGAATAATCAAGGAAGATACCAGGAAAGAAGGTACTATGGTAGAAACAATAACTACAAAAACAGAGGGAATGAGAACACTCGTCAGTCCAATGAAGAGTTCAATAAGTAGACGAGGAAGATCTTGGAAGAAAGACACCAAGAAAACTCGCAGTTCTTGGAACAGAAGTCCAATGAACCAGGTCCTTCGGGAACACAGCAATCCCGGGGGAATGAAAAAACTTCAAATTCACAGTAGGAGATAAAATTTTAAACATTTTCACTTCCAGGATTATTAAATGGCAAACAGAGGATGATGACTTAATTCAACATAATGGCGAACGGAACGAAATGGGTACAAGAATTAAACTGCCAATCATATCATGCGAAGTATTCGGCTTGCCTGTCGATACTTTAATTGATACTGGGGCTATGCTTTGTCTTGTGAGCGAGAAGCTTTATATTCTGTGGAAGCTCAAAGAGAATTTAGAAGAGATTCCAGTATCAGGAATTAAAACCCAAGGAATAATACCCAACAAAATATCGCTGTGTAAAACACAATTATACTTATGTGTTACTATTGGAGGACATGATTTCCGACATGTGTTTGTAGTAATGAAGGTCATGGCTTTTGACATGATCTTGGGAGCGGATTTCATCCTGAAATATCGAGCCGTGATATACATGAAGACAGAGACGGTCAAATTCCAGTATACCGAAGAGATAAACTTCGAGGGAAAGGAAGAGGGAGACGCTCAATGGTCTTTGATTTTTCGGGAAGCTGAAGGAAAAGAAGTCCACACTGAGAAGGGGTCCCCAGAGCTAGGGAAAATTTTGGAAGAGTACCATGATATTTTTGATATTAAACCTGGTGAAATTAAAGATTTTGAGTATCGAATTCGTGTAACTGATGATGCACCTTTCCATGCTAAATTGTATCCGGTAGCGGAAAAGCATCGAGAAAAGGTAAAAGTGCTTATCAAAGAGATGGAAGGTAACAATGTGATTGAAAAGTACACTACCTCTTATGTCAATCCATTAGCAGTAGTTTCTAAGCCGGATGGAAGTCTGAGACTGTGTTTAGACGCGCGAAATTTGAATTCAAGATTACTGCCAGAGTATGACAGACCACCAATCATTAGGGAACTGTTAAGGAAATTCCAGGGCAAGATCTGGTTCCCTAACATTGATCTCGCTTCGTCCTACCACCACATTAGGCTTAGTGAAGATTCCAAAAAGTTTACAGGGTTTATGTTTGACCGACAGACATATGTATTCCGCCGTCTACCATTTGGGATCAAAACATCTGGATCTGTTTTGATCAGAGCACTGGAACAAAATTTGAGTCCTGAAGTAAAAGAGATAGCGATTCGTTACATAGACGATATCCTAATCGCATCTGAGACTAAGGAGGAACATTTGATACATCTTCAGATGTTATTCGCAGATTTAAGAAAAGCGAACTTTAAAGTAAACCTTCGAAAATGTCAGTTCTTTCAGAAGGAAATAAAATTTTAGGGCCATATTTTAGATGGTGAAGGATACCGTCCCAATGAGACAAAGATACAAGCGATTGCGAATTTCCCTAGACCTACTAGGGTGAAGAATGTCCGCAGTTTTCTCGGAAAATGCCAATTCATTGCAGGGCATTGTCCAAGCTTCACCAAGACAGTTGCTCCCTTGCAGGAATTATTAAAAAGGGAAACAAATGGAAATGGAATGAAGATTGCGAGAACAATCATTTCAAGATGCCAAGAGGTTATTGGTAAACAGTGTGAAATTAGGGTATCCTGACTTCACCAAGAATTTCATCATAGAATCCGATGCATCCACCGTAGGGATTGGAGCTATTCTTCTTCAAGAAGATGACGATCACAGGAGATATTACCTGGCTTTCATAAGCAGGAAACTTCGTCCATCAGAAAGGAACTATTACACCACAGAGTTAGAAGCCCTTGCTGTAATCTTCACGTTGGAGTCTTGGAAGAAAATGTTAATTGGACATTCAGTAATTGTGAGGACTGATCACCATGCATTGGAGTTTATCTTAAGAACAAACTTTGCCAGTGATAGAATAACTAGATGGTCACTTTTTATTCAACAATTCAACCTAGTTATCGAACACACTCCTGGAAAGTTGAACATTGGGGCCGATTTATTGAGTAGAGCAGTGGAGTCTACATCCAAGATTCTTCAAGTTAACCTGACGCATGAGGATGAGGATACCTTAAGAAGGTTAAGATTGTTACATTTATCCCAGAGGAGAGACCGACGTCTTAGAAACATTTTTCGTTTTCTACAGGGAGATATGGATCCCAATGACGATGATTTTGTGGAAACTGAAAGAATTACAAGAGATTATTTGATGTTAGATGGTCTAGTCTACAGGTTTGCAGATCCCGACCATACGAAGCTGAGGGTAGTGGTACCTCCACGAATGCAAACACCCATTATTTGGATGGCGCATCGAATTGCAGGTCATGCTGGAGTAGATAAGACAGTCAAATTGATACAAGAGAAATTTTCATGGGAGCGAATGCGACAAAATATCAGGAACATTATTCGGGAGTGCGACTTATGCCAAAGGAGTAAATATAATTCTAAATTATTGAGAGAATTACCAAGGCCTATTATTCCTTCTAAGCCTTGTGAAATCTTTGCGACTGATCTTTATGGTACTCTCCCAAAGTCTAAAAGAGGTAACCGATATATTCTGGTGACCATAGATGTTTTCAGCAAATACACTATGTTACACCCAATTCAGAAGGCAAACGCAAAATATTGTGCGAAGAGAATTAGAGACAGCGTAATTCCGGAAGCAGGCAAACCAGAATTCCTTTTATCAGATCACGGACCCCAATTTACAACTTTAGAATTCAGGGCCGTCATGAATAATCTAGGGATTAGACAATTGCTTTGTTCTATCAGACACCCTGAAAACAATCCAGCAGAACGCGTGATGGCTGAAATATCTAAATTTTGCCGCCTCTATTGTCCAAATGAGCATTGGAAATGGATGGATGTTCTCTCTTTTGCATCCGAATCCATCAACTCTACGATTCATGAGAGTACTGGACAGATTCCCATGTTGCTTCATCATGGAATTAAACCAACAAGATTATGGGATCGAATCATCTCTATTCCACCCGAGATTGAACCTAGTCGTCAGAGGAGGGAGACTCTAGCTTTAGACAAGTTGAGGAGCCAAGCTGAGAAAAGAGAGCGCAGAGTGAGAGGAAAGCGTTTTCGCAGACCCTTGCGCGTAGGAACTCTTGTTTTAGTAAAAAAAAAAACCTACACCCTCCGACGTGCAAAATCGAGTGAAATCGAAGTTTGCAAGCCTTTACGATGGACCCTATCGTGTTGTGGAAGTGAACAACAATGGAAGCTATAAAATCGCCAATACACGAACTGGTAACATCGTGGGAATTTATAATGCAGCGAATTTGAAGATTTATTATTCAAGAACCAGATGATTTAATGAGTAGATAGGAAAAATAAAAAAAATTCAATTTTTATTTTTTTGCTAGGTGTGGGGTGGATGTGCCCAATTCTAGGAATGGGTATTCCAAGATTCAGGCACCTAGGTATCAAGGGAAAGGCTACAGCCGCTTTTGAAAGTTGAGATATTTGAATATCGCGCTCCTTTCCTTCTAGATTGAAATGGAAACTTTATGCAGCCAAGAAGATGTTAAGTGACGTGGCAAATAGTAGCAGAGGTCGAGACTATTTGGTGATTAAATACTTAGCCATGGTGTAGAGACTTGATACTTGGATCAGATTACTGGCACGGCCAAATGAAAGAGGATGCACTTAGTCTCAAGTGAATCAGACCAGAGACACCGGAGATATGAGGATTTACAGATTTCAGCGTGATCCAGCGTGGAGCCGACCGTTTTGTATAAAAGCCGCTCACTTCAAACCAAGCTCTTGTAGGACAAGATGCTGCTGCTACGTCGAGCCAAGGCACATGGTTGCCGAATCTACGCAGAAGATATCTTTGAATTGTGATAGTCACAAAAGTGCTACGATACGTGGGGAACGTAGTAAGTTTCCGGTAGAGGGAATCACTAAGGTGATTGTTATTTTTTACGGACATTGGTGAAACACTTTGTTTCTATATGGACATATGCTAGACTTTGTCTAGATATTATTCTGTCACAGTCCAGTAACAATAATTCAATACTTGGATATTTTAATCCAACTTGTCAGTTTCACAAATTGTAACTAAATAACCACTCAGATCTTTCAGTATATTGAAGGCCAGTCTAACACGGTGTTGTTCATTAGCCGACAAAGGGAAACTATATGTTGCTTCGCGCATGATAGATGGTGTGAAGCCATGCCCAGGGAACGATCTTCAGAACAGCCGTTGATTGTTTTAGACTATCAGTGTTTTCCTGTACTGAAAAGATTACAGTGAGTTATGTTACAACTGATGCTTTTGAGAAGAGATCATTTGGATCTGACCCCATTTAAGCGAACTGCTATGGATTTAATTGAAGTCAATATTAAAATGGATCAGCAGTTACATCAAACTTCAAGAAATATTTCCACTAGGTCGTGCTAGACAGATTGTGGGTATATAATGGCGGCCGATACAAGGATTAGACGTGCGTGTCCAATAGGGCATGTATCTGGATAAATCTGGTACAGACCAGGTTCACTACGCTTCAAGACCAACGAGAAATGTAAGCCACATTTGACTTTTATATTATGCCTAGCTAATTGGAACAAACTCATTTTCTGCAGATGACCAACACATTTATTTTTCTTCGTATTTAAATCTTGCATTGATTTACGCAAGACACATTAGGGTTATTCTGAGTATTTTCAGCACTCAGATCAGTTTAGGATCGATGACCGAGCATACCGAGCATTTATTTGAATGATCATTTTGTTTGAGAATCACGGTAATCAGCCGATATAACTGTAGAAGTTAATATTTATTTTTGTTGAGGAATGGATATTTTGTCCATATTCGAAGGGTCGAACATGTGGTTTTTTTCACATAAGGAAATAATAATTAAACATATTTAAGGAAATAATAACAATAATAATCCAGTAATAATAATAATCATTTTCATAATTTTTCTAAATAATTATTGGATCTTACATTTTCTAATAATCACATTCGTTGAGAGAGAGCTTAAGGATTAGTTTAATCATTCCTAGTTTGGAGCAGGTGATTTTCCGAAAGCTAGTGGATAGCGCAAGCCCGTATTCCACCAACATTATAGTTCTGGTTGAACAGTTAATATTTGCATTGAGCAAAGTATATTTTTCAGATAACAGGGAAATGCATGAAACAGGAAGCCAATGATATTTGTATCAATTAGGATTTTTTTTGTGTTTATATAAAATCATGACGTAGGCACACATTCGAAAGTGAAATAGAGAATACCACAAAAGTGGTAACTTCACGGTTTGAACTGAATGGTAAAATAAAATAAACTTGTAAGTTTATAGATCTTCCAGTTTTGATAACAAGCAGAGGCTTGATTTATTGTATAAATTTTGGGAAGAAAATTTATGTGTGTGGAGTAGTTGAAATGCCATTCCCAGGTGCGCATGTTTAAGTCGCAGGAATGAGGAGGTTTTTTTTGAGCATCAATCAAATAGCAGGTTCGATGGCTCAGGTTTATAGGAGGAGTATTGGAACCACACATTTCGTCGAATGAATGACCAAACCATCAGTAATTATTTCAAACTTGTTTACGTATTCCATTAATACTTTGGATTTGCTAGAACCCGTCCCACGTCATTTTATTACTCCCCCGAATCAGATATCGGGATCTAGCACGCATCCTTTTGAAGGTGATAAGGATGACCATGGTGTGTTGCCTCCGATAGCATTTAAAAGCACGTCGACGATCTTTAATGGCTGCAGCAATCTCAGCTGTCCACCAAGGGACATGCTTCCGGTGGGCGTTTCCGGACGAGGAAGGGATCGCTTCTTCTGCAGCAGCCAAAATACCATTCGTTATGTGAATGGTATTATCATCGACACTTTCAAAGGTATCTTCGGCAAAACCACACCTGCCATCTACATTCGATTCAGTTCGAGAATATCCAGTAAATACAGAACGTGTCATATTATTATTATTATTCTGGGATAAATTTTGAATTGTTTAAAATCTAATAGTTATCACGAATAGTATCCGTCCATGGTTTTAAACAGTATTTGGGGAAAATGTAGTCTCCTCCGTAGCGTAGCGGTCAGAATGGTTAGCTGCCGCCTCGGGTGGTCCAAATGAGTAGAGGGGGTTCGATTCCCACCTCAGCCATCCTCGAAGTGATTTTCCGTGGATTCCCACTTCGTCTTCGGGCAAATGCCGGGATGGTACTGTCCCCGTAAATCCGGATTGTAGGCTGTCAGATATCCGCCCCCTCAATCGGATTGCCAATAATCAATCGCACCGGCACAGCTACATCAATGAAAATGGCACTGACAGATACTACCGAGATTAGAGCACAGCAGTTAACAAAGAAATTATTGTGGAACACACCAAAATATACGGGGGTTCATACTTACCTTTACTTACCTCTTCAAATTAATCTCGGGTATGGGTTGCCAACTGGATCACTTAAAGTATGCCCACACAATAACCTCCACCATGATATTTAAAATGAACCAAGACGGAAACAAGAAACTTTAAACTGTACAATAATTTATTTCACATAAAGGGATGACTCTAACAAAAATTCAACAAAATACACGTGGCAATCAGAAGCCATTGTCAATATAATCATGTCCTCCTGTAGGACTTGTAGACGTTACATACAAAATTTTATCTTTCACTAGCTTATAAAGAACGTAATAATAGTAATACACTTGGAATGGACGAGGGAATTGGGGCGATACATGTAGCAATTGTTTTCCACTTTCATAAACATCACACTTTATTTATAACTGCAAGCCTGTTATGTGGTCGACCTTGGCCTCTAACATACAGTTGTCAGGCCAGCTGCGATCCACCCTACATCAAGTCGCATGCCTACGTCGTCAAGTGGACCCACCTGTCCAGCTAACATTAGCATATGCTCGTAACCTCTGAGCCTAGCTCCTTTTCAAACACTTTAAATGTCCTCAACTCAACTCAAATATTATCACGCAAATCTTTTAAATGCTCCAATCAAATATTACTGGATTACTCTAATAATCCCAAAACTTGTTTAATTGTTAATCCACTTGTATAATTAGCGTTCTTTAGAGTATATTAACAAAACTCTTAATGTTTATAACAAAAACTCCTTAATTGTTTGTAACAATTATAAATTGTTTATAATATTGTCAAACTACAATTCAAAAATCTATACACGCCTCTCTTAATCCCTTTCATTACAAATTATTATTAAAGATATTTACATAATTATTTACAATATTTATATTATTTATTTTAGAAATACATTAAACCACACGTTTATCCGGTTGATAATTACTCAAATCAGGTTAATATAATCGACCAATGAAGGTTAGTTATATTTATGCTTATATTCAGGTTTAATAAGTTTTAATAATTATTATTATTATTTGTGACGGTAACCTCCATTCAAAATCGTTATCTCAAATTATTTAACACTCTTGTTAATTTTAACAGTAATTTCACATGATTAATTTTCAAAGGACCTGGACAATAAACTCAGCGGAAAAATACTTCGCTTCAAACGCACAAAATTGCATAAAATAGGCCCAGAATTCATCATATATTTCAATATATATGGCATAAAAATCTTCCACAATATATTCAACAAACCTCCACTTACAAATTCATTAACTTCATTCTTATTACTGTGGGAATCTCCTTCACTTATTCAAGGGCATTATTCATCAGCGACTTTTACATGTCCACTGAACTAACGATTATACATCCATAGTTCCACTTCAAAAATTCTTATATTCATTAATTGTTTCACAACTGTTATTTACTTAACCTTCGTGGGTTTCATTCATGAATCGATATGAAGTAAAAATTTGCCAATCACAAATAAATTTAATAGCAAATACGATTATACACGCCTCCCTGGTCTATCAAAAATTGAGATTAATATCTCCTAAGTATCGTAGTATAAAAATACTATCTTCAAACAAAGTTCATCTAAACTGCATAAATAGTCGAATAGAATACAATTAGACTGTGGAATGCAAACATTATTGTTCCAATCTAGTATTGAGAAAAATTCCTATCAAATGTTCATTACTATAGTGTATTCAATAAATCGTAATCCAAGTTCATATTTCATAAAATTGTCTACAATGCAATGGTAATTTCAGAACTGACGATAAATGTCTATTTTGCAATCATGTTCATAAAACGACTAGTATTTCCAAGATCGTCGATACAGAAATAGATTTTAACGCTCTAAAATCTTTTAATTATTCTTCTTTCTTGAGGATGACAGAAAATTGGTCAAAGTAATTTACTGAATAGAATTACTTTAATAAAATGACACGCTGTCTGAATTCAAATCTGCCATAGAAAAATCATTAACTTTACAGTCAAATCGTGACTACAAAAATATGCAAATTACTGAAAGAATATAGAAATCAGTCTTAACTGATCCAAACTTATTTAACTATGCCACTGACATAACAATGTCTTAATAAATCGTAGAAAAAGGCATAAATCATCGAAGTGTACTGAGTAAATAATTATCAAGCAAGAATATGGGGCATAATATATATGGGACAGAACATATGAGAAAAATGGTTGCTCAGACATCGCTAAATGGCTCAAATAAAACAAGAAACGTTCATGACTACCTTATCTGTTGATTGAAGTTCTAGAGGAAAATCTTCCAAAGAAGACTGGTGATGGTTCCATTTCACCAAAAAGATGTGCTCCGACCTCGAACCTGGAACCAGCGCCCTCGGTGAATAGAACTGCTTCCTCCTCCGGAAATTGCACTGCTCCGTGTATACGATAGACATCCTTCTGGCAAAACTCTTCTTTGTGAGCCGGGTCTACCCTGGCCTCTCTTGATAGTTCCCTAAGTTCTGGTAGAAATTCGCCATGAAGTTTATTGCAGTTATTTCCGTAGAAATATTCATATTTGTGGAGTATGAAAATGTTTCCACTGCCATTTGATATAATTCAGCGTTGGACAACGATGCATGAGTGTAGTTGGATATTCACTACATGCTCGCTTTTGTAGAAAGACGACTAGCGAAGTTCCATGCTGTTATTTCACTCCATTGATATATGTCCCAATTGCATTAAAGTCCTTAGCTTTCCATCTCCATTTCCGTTATAATAGTTGAAAGAACTGCCATATTATATTGTTCCATGTTAGAATGCAGCGTTGTATCACCAAAAGCAATATGTAGTAGCACGGTTGCAATACCAGTGTCAGCCGTAGCGTAGAATGTGATGTTATAAAGTGCTTCTCAGGTGGCGAGAAAATCACTTTTGTCTGCCGTCTTAAAATGCCAATATCTTTCGAATTATAATCTTGAAAATGTTCAACCTTTCTACACACTTTAATATAGTACTGCACAATCGAATTAGCTTAAAGGCATTAGTCAACTCTTGATATATTGTCTTGTAGACTCGTTAATGTGTGCGTTTCAACTTCGCCTAGTTTCAAACACCGTAAAATGGAACTGCGGCACGCTCGAAGCTCGTTCAATGCGGTTGGCTTTACCACACGCGCTAGAGATGACTTGCTTCACTTATTCACTCGAAAACGACTATATGACATCAGAAATATATATGCGGTATGAGATATATATGAGATCTGATATATGAGCTATGAGAGCTCCTCTCTGCTGTGCAAGACCTTTTATCAACTTCTTAAGGGGCGTATCCATCCCTTCCATAGCTTGTTTCTCCGTCATCGCTAGAAGTTCTAACTTTGGCAATACTTGACGGATTTTCAAATTTCAAAAACACAAAAATTAATTTCTTCAAAATTCCAAATCAATGCCATAACTGAAAATAGATTTTCCACAATTCTGCATGCCAAAAGTAATTAAATATGATAGTTTCAGTAATCTCCGTCTCCCTCCAAACTATCGTTCATTGGTTCGAGTCTTTCCTCCAATCGCGTAACTTCTTCCTCAGCACAATTCCATGTTTCCCTGCGACTGCGTCGTAAATCTCAGATCTTTCTCGAACAAAATCATGACGTCACCAAGAATCTCAGCTCAATCAGCCTACTTGCGTGAAGTCTGCGTCATCCGTGCTTACGTCATGAATATCCACGTCACAACTATGACAGCCATAACTTAATTCATATTTTCCAATACAGCCATCGTGGTCTCGATATAATTCAAATACGGGGGCATTCTCCCTTCACCACGTTTTAAAAACAGTTGCAAATTGTTTTTAAACTCTGTGTTATAAATATCTCAATTCACTTGAACACGAAATTGAATTATCATTGGCTTACTCTTGGATAATATTTCCTCTATGTTCCTTAATCATAAGTCTCTTCTACTCTGGTTTGTGTGTGGCTAATGTATTCTCTCCTCTCTACTTTCTCTTCTGTCCAGTATTCCTATTTTCCAAGTTCTGCTGACTTGTAGAAGGACCAGGATCGATCACTACATCCAGTCTTTTCTTTTGGTTTTCAGCTTCCTTCTCTCGTAATTCCTTTAAATACTGCTGACTTTCTTTCTCTCTCTCTTGATATTTGTCGGGTGTCATAACCTGACCTTGAGAATTCTGATTTCGGTTCTGGTAATTTCTATTGTAGTTTCTATTGTAACCCTGGTTATTGTAGTATCTACCTCTTCCATTGTTATAATTTCCTCTATTATTATTCCAGCCTCTTCTTTGCTGATATGGACGGTAACCTTGCGATCTGTGGTTGCGAAAGTGATGGTTCCTGTGAGGACCTACATTTTCAGTTTTTTCTTCATTGGGCTTGTCAGTTTGCTGAACTTGATCCATATAGACTGTATTGATGTCTTTGAATTCGTGCCTCTGACCTTTTTGTACCACATTTGGCATTGGACTCGTGTAGTCAAGCCTTCTCAACAATTCGTCCATACTGGTGAAATCCCTGATGTTTGACGATATGATGAGTCTTCTCACCTCCACAGGCAGCATACGAGAAATCGCATCTATCAACTGCTCTGTTGACAATGGGGGTTGCAAAAATCTCAAGCGTGATAACTGGCTCGTGAAGAAATCAGCGTACCGTGTTGGAAGAGTACCTGAATACTTCCTCGAGTATACCTCAGCTCTTAATGAATTCTGCGCTTCTATGGACCAGAATCGTTTTATCAGTGCCTCTGCAAATTCGTCAAAATTACTGAAAGTGTAGCGAAATGCTCTGAACCATTCAAGGGGTCCTCCAGCTAGAAATCTCTCCACTATCCTCATCTCTCTTTCTCTGGGAATGTGAGCTTCAATGAAATAGTCTTTCAGGTTCCTGATATATTCTATCGGTGTTAGACTATCAGTATTGCTAAATTTTTGAGGTTTGTCCTCGAAGTTCCGGATGACTGTCACATTTCTCGGAAATGAATCCATGTAATTCTTCCCACTATCACGATATCTCCATTCAGGTTCAATATTCCTATCCTCTTCTTCTTCCCGGAATCTGGATATACGTTCCTCAGGACTAATATCTCTCTCTTCTGTAGCGAGGTTACATCGTCTGACGTAATTCCTATCGTCTTCGCAAGTCAAGCCTTCTGGATCCTTATCCGTGATTTCCGTGATGACTTTCCTGATTAACTCTTCTTTATAGGTTTCCATCATGCTGGCTTCTCCTAGTTTCAAATTCTGCAGTTTGCTCGTGGTTTCATTAACATCAGAGACAACCTTATGAATTTGTTCCTCTAACGCGGTTTTAATGCTTGCACGTCCTGACCTATTTGAGTTCTATCCTCTACCTGCTTTTCGGATAGCGAATCCATCCTTATACTCAAGTCCTTCCTAATTTGCACTACCTCATTATTAATGCCTACTTGTGTACTGGCAAGTTTTCTTTCAATTCGTTCCTGAATCTGAGTGACATGTTCCCCACTTGACCTGTTCCATTCATCTTTCCACACCATTACATTTGCAGTTAACATTTCCGCAATATCTACTTCAATGTCTTCCTTAAGTAAACGATTATGATCTAATACTTGGGTTCTCATGACCTCTACATCATACTTTAAACCTGCTAAAGAAGCTGTTGTCCTAACAGACTCGTCAACTAACCTAGTTGTTAATGCACTAATGTTACGAGTACAAAGTGTTTTTGAAGTTTCAATTTCTTCTCTTACTTTATTAACATCAGTTTGAACTTTAGCAATATCTACAAAAACAGTGTTAACTTCTACTTGTATCTTAGTTATATCGCTTTGCATCTCATTTACATCGGAATGAATGTTATTAATGTCTACTTGAACATTTGACACATCGGTTCGAACATTTATAATCTCTCTTTGAACCTCTTCTACTTTACCTTGTACAGTAGCAACATCATTCCTAACAACAATTACTTCAGCTCTAGCACATGAAATATCACCCCGGACATTAGCAACATTAAGATTCAACATAGTAAGATCTTTCTGTACCTTAGAAACATCAGTCTTAACCTCTGAAACATCTTTATGCACATTGGACACGTCTGTGCGCATGTCAGTTACAGCATTCTCGATTCCCTGGGTACTGATCTGTAAACGCGACATATCATTTTCTAAGTTTGCAGAACTGGTCTGAAGAACTTTCAGATTTTCATCCAGCATCTGCTTTACACTTTCATTCATGCTAGCTTTCAAATTAGCAGACATATTACTAGAATTCTCCTCGATTCGACTAGTATTCCTAGCTTCCATCTCCTTCATGCTTTCATCCAGCCTAACAGACATGTTACTAGAATTCTCCTCCATCATCTGCTTCATACTGTTATTCATGCTAGCATTCAACTCCTTCGCACTTTCATCCAGCCTAATAGACAAATTGTTGGACATCTCCTCCAACATTTTCCTCATACTTTCATCTGCCATTTCAATATTTTTCAAAAATAGACTGCGTTAGGGACATACATCAAACAGAGCAAAATAACAACATCTGAGCAACATTTTTCACCATATATAAATTTCAGCAATTTTCTGTCTTAAATCTAACTTATAATTACCTTATAATTAACCTTCGTAGACACTTCATGTTGAAATAAACTCAAGCACATGTTCAAATTTCTTTGGTTCATTTTAAAATATCCTAACACAAATAATTTACATTTACAATCCAAATAATTTAATTTTATCTTTAATATGACTAAACATGTCATAAGCCGGTCAAATAAAATAAGACTCCAGATCATAGGCGATTTTTCTAAGTTTCCAGCCTATTTAACCTCTCTCAAGTTGTATAAGATCTGATCTTTTCTGAGTGTAATTTTCCTAATACAACACAACATTTAATCCCTATATAATCACACTCTCAAATTCTACAATTGGCCAAGACGTCTAACAAAGAATCAACCTCTTTATTTGAGTCTTCATAATCCCATTGACATCGATAACTTGGTAATCCATTGTTATTCGAACACTCCACTAAATTGCGGTGCCAATTCTACTGCAATAACTTGGTAATCCAATGTTTTGCTGATCGAGCGTGTCAATTCTACTGGCGTTCAACCTGGTAATCCAGTTTTGTTGAACGTGCCAATCGAGCCAATCGAGCTGATCGTTCCCCACGTTTTAGGGTTGCCAATCCTACTATCCCGTAAATCCGGATAGTAGGCTGTCAGATATCCGCCCCCTCAATCGCACCGGCACAGCTACATCAATGAAAATGGCACTGACAGATACTACCGAGATTAGAGCACAGCAGTTAACAAGGAAATTATTGTGGAACACACCAAAATATACGGGGGTTCATACTTACCTTTACTTACCTCTTCAAATTAATCTCGGGTATGGGTTGCCAACTGGATCACTTAAAGTATGCCCACACAATAACCTCCACCATGATATTTAAAATGAACCAAGACGGAAACAAGAAACTTTAAACTGTACAATAATTTATTTCACATAAAGGGATGACTCTAACAAAAATTCAACAAAATACACGTGGCAATCAGAAGCCATTGTCAATATAATCATGTCCTCCTGTAGGACTTGTAGACGTTACATACAACATTTTATCTTTCACTAGCTTATAAAGAACGTAATAATAGTAACACACTTGGAATGGACGAGGGAATTGGGGCGAGACTTGTAGCAATTGTTTTCCTCTTTCATAAACATCACACTTTATTTATAACTGCAAGCCTGTTATGTGGTCGACCTTGGCCTCTAACATACAGTTGTCAGGCCAGCTGCGATCCACCCTACATCAAGTCGCATGCCTACGTCGTCAAGTGGACCCACCTGTCCAGCTAACATTAGCATATGCTCGTAACCTCTGAGCCTAGCTCCTTTTCAAACACTTTAAATGTCCTCAACTCAACTCAAATATTATCACGCAAATCTTTTAAATGCTCCAATCAAATATTACTGGATTACTCTAATAATCCCAAAACTTGTTTAATTGTTAATCCACTTGTATAATTAGCGTTCTTTAGAGTATATTAACAAAACTCTTAATGTTTATAACAAAAACTCCTTAATTGTTTATAACAATTATAAATTGTTTATAATATTGTCAAACTACAATTCAAAAATCTATACACGCCTCTCTTAATCCCTTTCATTACAAATTATTATTAAAGATATTTACATAATTATTTACAATATTTATATTATTTATTTTAGAAATACATTAAACCACACGTTTATCCGGTTGATAATTACTCAAATCAGGTTAATATAATCGACCAATGAAGGTTAGTTATATTTATGCTTATATTCAGGTTTAATAAGTTTTAATAATTATTATTATTATTTGTGACGGTAACCTCCATTCAAAATCGTTATCTCAAATTATTTAACACTCTTGTTAATTTTAACAGTAATTTCACATGATTAATTTTCAAAGGACCTGGACAATAAACTCAGCGGAAAAATACTTCGCTTCAAACGCACAAAATTGCATAAAATAGGCCCAGAATTCATCATATATTTCAATATATATGGCATAAAAATCTTCCACAATATATTCAACAAACCTCCACTTACAAATTCATTAACTTCATTCTTATTACTGTGGGAATCTCCTTCACTTATTCAAGGGCATTATTCATCAGCGACTTTTACATGTCCACTGAACTAACGATTATACATCCATAGTTCCACTTCAAAAATTCTTATATTCATTAATTGTTTCACAACTGTTATTTACTTAACCTTCGTGGGTTTCATTCATGAATCGATATGAAGTAAAAATTTGCCAATCACAAATAAATTTAATAGCAAATACGATTATACACGCCTCCCTGGTCTATCAAAAATTGAGATTAATATCTCCTAAGTATCGTAGTATAAAAATACTATCTTCAAACAAAGTTCATCTAAACTGCATAAATAGTCGAATAGAATACAATTAGACTGTGGAATGCAAACATTATTGTTCCAATCTAGTATTGAGAAAAATTCCTATCAAATGTTCATTACTATAGTGTATTCAATAAATCGTAATCCAAGTTCATATTTCATAAAATTGTCTATAATGCAATGGTAATTTCAGAACTGACGATAAATGTCTATGGTGCAATCATGTTCATAAAACGACTAGTATTTCCAAGATCGTCGATACAGAAATAGATTTTAACGCTCTGAAATCTTTTAATTATTCTTCTTTCTTGAGGATGACAGAAAATTGGTCAAAGTAATTTACTGAATAGAATTACTTTAATAAAATGACACGCTGTCTGAATTCAAATCTGCCATAGAAAAATCATTAACTTTACAGTCAAATCGTGACTACAAAAATATGCAAATTACTGAAAGAATATAGAAATCAGTCTCAACTGATCCAAACTTATTTAACTATGCCACTGACATAACAATGTCTTAATAAATCGTAGAAAAAGGCATAAATCATCGAAGTGTACTGAGTACAGAATTATCAAGCAAGAATATGGGGCATAATATATATGGGACAGAACATATGAGAAAAATGGTTGCTCAGACATCGCTAAACGGCTCAAATAAAACAAGAAACGTTCACGACTACCTTATCTGTTGATTGAAGTTCTAGAGGAAAATCTTCCAAAGAAGACTGGTGGTGGTTCCATTTCACCAAAAAGATGTGCTCCGACCTCGAACCTGGAACCAGCGCCCTCGGAGAATAGAACTGCTTCCTCCTCCGGAAATTGCACTGCTCCGTGTATACGATAGACATCCTTCTGGCAAAACTCTTCTTTGTGAGCCGGGTCTACCCTGGCCTCTCTTGATAGTTCCCTGAAGTTCTGGTAGAAATTCGCCATGAAGTTTATTGCAGTTATTTCCGTAGAAATATTCATATTTGTGGAGTATGAAAATGTTTCCACTGCCATTTGATATAATTCAGCGTTGGACAACGATGCATGAGTGTAGTTGGATATTCACTACATGCTCGCTTTTGTAGAAAGACGACTAGCGAAGTTCCATGCTGTTATTTCACTCCATTGATATATGTCCCAATTGCATTAAAGTCCTTAGCCTTCCATCTCCATTTTCGTTATAATAGTTGAAAGAACTGACATATTATATTGTTCCATGTTAGAATGCAGCGTTGTATCACCAAAAGCAATATGTAGTAGCACGGTTGCAATACCAGTGTCAGCCGTAGCGTAGAATGTGATGTTATAAAGTGCTTCTCAGGTGGCGAGAAAATCACTTTTGTCTGCCGTCTTAAAATGCCAATATCTTTCGAATTATAATCTTGAAAATGTTCAACCTTTCTACACACTTTAATATAGTACTGCACAATCGAATTAGCTTAAAGGCATTAGTCAACTCTTGATATATTGTCTTGTAGACTCGTTAATGTGTGCGTTTCAACTTCGCCTAGTTTCAAACACCGTAAAATGGAACTGCGGCACGCTCGAAGCTCGTTCAATGCGGTTGGCTTTACCACACGCGCTAAAGATGACTTGCATCACTTATTCACTCGAAAACGACTATATGACATCAGAAATATATATGCGGTATGAGATATATATGAGATCTGATATATGAGCTATGAGAGCTCCTCTCTGCTGTGCAAGACCTTTTATCAACTTCTTAAGGGGCGTATCCATCCCTTCCATAGCTTGTTTCTCCGTCATCGCTAGAAGTTCTAACTTTGGCAATACTTGACGGATTTTCAAGTTTCAAAAACACAAAAATTAATTTCTTCAAAATTCCAAATCAATGCCATAACTGAAAATAGATTTTCCACAATTCTGCATGCCAAAAGTAATTAATTATGATAGTTTCAGTAATCTCCGTCTCCCTCCAAACTATCGTTCATTGGTTCGAGTCTTTCCTCCAATCGCGTAACTTCTTCCTCAGCACAATTCCATGTTTCCCTGCGACTGCGTCGTAAATTTCAGATCTTTCTCGAACAAAATCATGACGTCACCAAGAATCTCAGCTCAAGCAGCCTACTTGCGTGAAGTCTGCGTCATCCGTGCTTACGTCATGAATATCCACGTCACAACTATGACAGCCATAACTTAATTCATATTTTCCATACAGCCATCGTGGTCTCAATATAATTCAATTTACGGGGGCAGTACCTTCTTCAAGGCCACGGCCGCCTCCTTCCCTATTCCTTCCCTATCCATCCTGACCATCCATTACCTTCCCTCATGAGGCCCCTGTTCGGTTTGCAGGTGAGGCCGCCTGGGCGAGGTACCAATCACACCTCACCAGTTGTATCCACTCCGATTAGATGTTCCCAGCTCTAGGACACTGCCCGTAGAGGCGGTCGTGGTGTGTTCCCTCGCTGAGTCCGTGGGTTCCACCAACCTGGAGGGTAAACGACCAAGAAGAAGAAGAAGAAGATTTGGGGAAAATAGAATTTTATGAGAGAAAACATGTTTACTGTCGTCCTCGTAGATCAAGTAGACAAAACTTTTTTTTAAGTCGTTTTAAAGCAAGTTTCACGACCGCTTTGCGTTAATAATGCGAATCGACTGTAAATTTTACCCCCAAACGACAAACGTCCTCCATGTTTTATTTCTTACAACTTGGCGCGTCGCCTCCGTAGCGTAGCGGTCAGCATGGTTAGCTGCCGCCCCGGAGGACCTGGGTTCGATTCCCGGCTCTGCCACGAAATTTGAAAAGTGGTAGGAGGACTGGAACGGGGTCTACTCAGTCTCGGGTGGCCCAAATGAGTAGAGGGGGTTCGATTCCCCCTCTGCCATCGTCGAAGTGGTTTTCCGTGGTTTACCACTTCGTCTTCGGGCAAATGCCGGGATGGTACCTTCTTCAAGGCCACGGACGCCTCCTTCCCTCTTCTTTGTCTATCCATCCTAACCATCCCTTACCTTCCCTCATGAGGCCCCTGTTCGCTTTGCAGGTGAGGCCGTCTGGGCGAGGTGCCAATCCCACCTCACCAGTTGTATCCCTTCCGATTCGATGTTCCCAGCTCTAGGACACTGCCCGTAGAGGCGGTAGTGGTGAGTTCCCTCGCTGAGTCCGTGGGTTCCACCAACCTGGAGGGTAAACGACTTAAAAAAAAAAAAAAAAACTTGGCGCACGAAATGCTAGCGTGTGATACACTTCAGCCATAAAAGCAGGTGTACGGGCGAGGATAAACAGATTCATACAGGATTTTATACCAGCGATCACAACAGCTTCCATGCTAGCGAGTGGCGTGTGATACGGGCCTAATTACCGTTCACCAACAGAAGTGTTGGGGGAATGAAACAAGGACAATGTATTGATGTAACTTGCCGCTAGAGAGTGTTGTATTTGTAGTAGCTAATGGAATAAAATAGTGAATGTCACGGTATCGTTCTTCCTAACTTCACGCTATAATATCCCACACTTGGTGCCGAAAACTCCGATTTTAAGTGCTAGTGAGAATTACGTTATAGTGGTGAATAGTTTAAGCCAGCAGTCTACACTACGGACTAGCTTCACACACGAGGAAGAACGACCAACAGTATTGGACCAGCTACCAACCAGCTACATTTGAAGACAAATTTACCTTGCACCATCATACAGATGAGCTATTGAAAATTATATACTAATATTACTTTGTGATATCTAGCACACGTTGCATGCTTATAAAGGCAAAACACGTAACATATTGTCAATATCGTTTTCAATAAATTGATATTTGACATTCAAAGCAGTGGTACGAGACACTGCGTAAAATTCTACAAACACGCAACCCTGGGTACTAACCTTCGTCTGTCTGCGAGATTCAGAAGCTATTGGTCATCACTTTCGCTAACTAATGTATGACATCAGAAATTCACAGGATGACAAAGGAAAGCAATAATATTTATTGGATTAAGTTACGGACGCAGGCCTTCAACTCAACGAGACGACAGTGACATCTATCAATTTGATGCTAATACTGAATCTCCTATAGAAATCGCTAGTAGCCTAAAATTGTCATCACGAACTCACGCATGCACTCTAGGAACAACATTTGGAACTGTGTCTTCGCTTGTTGACTTGTTACTAGTATTACAATACCCTATCCAATATGTCTAACCAGGATCAGACTTCACAATTACATAAACTGAAACGTCTCAGAAAGACGGTAAGAACACTTATTACCAAATTCACTACGGTAATAAACGATGCACCACCTAGCTCAGAGATCGACTACGAATACAATCAGATTAGACTTCAAGAATCATTAGACCGTCTAACCACTCTCGATCAACAAAACCACGACTTCCTTCCTGACACCGAGTACAACGTTGACGTCATCACGTGCGAAGAATATACCGATCTTGCCAAGAAAGCTATTCTCAAGGCGACACGCGCCATTGGAGAAAAAACACCTTCCGTCGATAATGTAAGTCTCGCGTCTGCCAAGGACGCCGTTCTGCCCCCTCCACCCTTAATGCACACAGTTAAACTTCCTGTGATCAGGTTGGAACCATTCTCAGGAGACGTAGAGAAGTGATCCCGTTTACTGGGAACAATTCCAATCATCTATTGACGGCAACCCTTCCATTTCCAGTATCGATAAACACGTTTTTCTTCGCAGATACTTGGAGGACGAGCCCAAGAACTTGGTTGACGGAATTCCAATCACCGCTGACGCATATGAGGAGACAAAACAGATTCTCATTTCACGGTACGGTGACAAAAACAGAATAATCCAAGCCCATCTGGATTATCTGGAGACTCTACAACCTATATCACACGTCACGCCCAACGCCTTAAACATGACATTCATCGAATGTAACCGGCGGATACAGGCCCTCAGGGCCTTGGGAGAAAATGTTGACGAATATGGCCGTATGCTAGCTGCGAAAATTGTGCGCGCGTTCCCGGAGGACATTGTACGCCGTTGGATTATTCACGCCAAGAGAGAGAATATCATGGACAGCCACATTACTAAATTGATGCGATTCTTAAACGAAGAGGTTGCCGGTGCTCTAACCACACAGAAAATCAGAGGAAATCCTATAGCTTCAGCAACCCTTATCCCCACTACAGCTGCACTCCACATTCACGCCAAATCAAGCAAATCGTCACCAAAAGCGAAGAAGACGATATTTCCATTCTGCGTATTTTGTGACCGACGAGGTCATTGGGGTCAAGACTGTAAAACCATAACAACCGTGTATGATCGCATTCAGAAGCTAAAATCGAACAAGCGCTGCTCTCTTTGTTTAAATCAAGGACACATTGTTTCGAACTGCAGCAAGAAAGGTCAAACGCAGTGTGCAACATGTAAGAAGTTACACCATAGATCTATTTGTGATAGAGAACAGAGAAATCCTTCTACTCCGTCATCTCAAACGGCAGTAGGAAAAATAAGCGTAGCTAGCTCCGGCTTTACTTACCTACAGACCGCTCAGTGTGGATTACAGGACCCACAGGTTTAAGCAAACTTACTCGCCGTGTTCTCGACGCAGGAAGTCAGTCGACCTTCATCTCCAAGTCACTGGCAGACGTTCTTCATCTAGAAGTAATTAGACGACAAGAACTGACTGTTTGTGCTTTGAGTCAAACTCTACGAGCTCCAACACTAGACGACTCATATGCTTCAATATGAAAGGGTTTTAGACTAACACGAGCCTCTCTCTCTCTCTATGGTTTCGATGTCTTTACGTTCTTTCACCTCCACCGTCGGTTCCACAAGACATTACGGCTTTAGCACATGCTCGTAAGTTACAGTTAGCTGATCCTAGGACGGATTCCCATGAAGATCTACCGGTTGAACTCCTTATCGGTAGTGACCACTACTGGAAAATTATCAAAGACAGTCCTCCCTTACGTATCTCCACGTCAATCGTGTTGGTTCCTTCTACCATCGGCTGGATACTCAGTGGGGATCGATCCGGTATGCACGTGAAGAGTCAGTTTCATTAACCTCGAGCAGGCTTCTTTCCACTCAGATGAAGACTTCAAAAGATTTTGGGACCTCGAGACTATTCGTATAACTGCTGATCAAGAACGCCCACATACGCCGAAGCATTCCAGAATCCTTGAGGACTTCAAATCGTCTTTCCGAATCGAAAAACAGTGACGCGTAGTCTCGTTGCCAAAGAAGCAAGGCATTCTGGAACTACCCCATAATCTACACAATGCCGAGGCGCGTCTGAGAAACCTTCAGAAAAGACTTCAAAGCAATGACGACTTCAACCAGATGTACTGTAGCCAGATGTTCAGCTACATTCACAATCAGCACGTGGAAGAAGTCAACACGACAAACTCACCCGACGTCATGTTCTACCTTCCTCATCAAGCTGTGAAGAAAGAAAGAAAGAAAGAAAGAAAGAAAGAAAGAAAGAAAGAAAGAAAGAAAGAAAGAAAGAAAGAAAGAAAGATATGGAAAAACCAAGTGGAGAATAGTATTCGACGCATCATCTCATCAGGCTGTCACCCTCTCTTAATGACATGTTGGAGATGGGACCAAATTTATTACCAGAGGCTGTGGCAATTCTCCTACGTTTCAGACTTCATCGACAGGGAATCATCAGCGACATACAACAAGCCTTTCTTCAGCTAACCCTGGACAGGAAAGACAGAGACTTGACCAGATTCCTCTGGTACAAAGTGATTGAAGACGACGGAGGACACTTCTACACGACAAATGACATAGTCACTTATCGTTTCACTACGCTCCCTTTCGGCCTGACCTGCAGTCCTTTCCTCCTCTCAGCAACCATCAGGGAACATGCAGACAACCACACACTTTCCTTTCCTAACGCTGCACCACTAATCAACAGCAACACCTTCATGGACGACATTGTTGTGGGAGCAGCAGATGACAACTTGGCAGACACCTTGTATTATGAACTCACTGCCTTTATGAAGCTGATCAATTTTCCTCTTGCAAAATGGGCAAAAAATTCCGATGTACTGAGAGCCGTCTGGAAGGCAGAAGGACGAGAGACTGCGCTGCAGACTCAGGTGCTAGGAATAAACTGGTGCACTTCAAGTGATTCTTTTATGGTGGACACGAAGGAGATCCTTGATAAAATCCCAGGACCAACCACAAAAGCCAGCTTTTGAAGTTGGTCAGCAGCTTTTACGACCCACTTGGCTTGTTCTCTCCGGTATCTCTTGTGGGGAAACGATTGTTTCAGGATACTTGGTGCCGGGGAATTGATTGGAATGAACTGTTACCTAACGATCTTGCCGCACACTGGCACGCTTGGATATCAACGCTCTCCTCGCTCTCGCCAATACGCATACCTCGCTGGCTCCACACTTCAAGTAGAGAAGACACTCAGGTTCATGTGTTTTGCGACGCTTCAGAGCGAGCTTACGGAGCAGCCTTGTACATTCGCGCAACTAATGAGGACAATATCTCCACTCACCTAGCCTACAGCAAGTCCAGACTGACTCCCGTTAAGAAAGTCACACTACCACGCCTTGAACTCCTTGCAGCCTTAGTGGGAGCACAGCTTCTACGATATTTTGCAAAAGCAACCAATTTCGACATTTCCCATGCTCCTTTATGGACGGACTCCACTGTGACATTGGGTTGGATACGAGGGAACGCAAATAAATGGAAGACCTTCGTCTGCAACCGTGTGACGGAGATCCAGTCTTACACAACACCATCACAGTGGAGACACTGCCCCGGATCTGACAACCCTGCATATCACCTCCCTCGGGGATTTCTTCCTGGTCAGATCCGGTCCTTAATTATATGGTGGCACGGACCTTCCTGGTTAACAAAGGAAGATTCTTACTGGCCTCAGGACGCACCATCGCTTCCATCACTCCCAGAAACAAAGAACACTGTGCAGACTGTCCTTAACGTCGATTTGCCAGAATCGATCATAGACTCCACCCAGTTCAGTTCCTACACGCGCCTTCTACGCGTTACAGCTTGGGTACTTCTCCTGACGCGAACCCTTCGCCACAAAGACCACGAAAACGGCGAACTCACTGCTCAAGAACTTACTGCGTCGCGTAACTACTGGATAAGGGTCGTGCAGAAAGACTGCTTTCCTGCTGAACTTGGAGCTCTACAGTCCAACGTCCCTCTCCCAGTACGATCCAAACTACGATGCTACAACCCCTTTCCAGAAGACGGTGTTCTGTGGCTTGGAGAGTGACTGGAGAGTGCCGACATTACTCACCAGCAGACGCATCCCATAATTCTCGATGGCGACCATCACTTTACACAACTTATGATCAGAGACACACACATCCGCCTCCATCATTTGGGCGTGCGAATTGTTCTTTCAGACCTTCGGATGACCTTCTGGATGCTGCTTGCTCGTCGTGTCATTAAGAAGATACTATATCGTTGCCTTCCTTGCAAAATGGCCCGAAATCGTCCCAGTCAAGTACTTGAGGCGCAACTCCCTCCACAGCGTGTCATTCCACGGAAGGCCTTTGCAGTAACAGGCATTGACTTCGCTGGACCGTTATACGTAAGGGAAGGTCATACAACTAAAAGTGCTACATCACCCTCTTCGCGTGTGCAATGACCCGAGCTCTTCACTTAGAACTTTGCCGAGATATGAGCACTGACAAGTTTCTGCAAGCACTGCAGCGGTTTGTTGCGCGTCGTGGAATTCCACACACCATCTATTCTGACAATGCCCAGAAATTCCACTGTGCAAATCGAGAATTGGCGGGACTATGGGCTACCGTTTCCGATACGAAGACTTGTCAGTACCTATCACGACACAACATCACGTGGAAGTTCATCGCACCACGCGCGGCTTGGTGGGGAGGATGGTGGGAAAGAATGGTTGGCTCCACCAAGCGATGCTTGCGAAAGACACTTGGGCGCTCTTCTGTAGATGAAGATGGTGTGCAGACGATACTGACATCTATCGAAGCCGCACTGAACTCCAGACCACTCACCAAAGACGACGACGCCAACGTGCTCACCCCAGCTCACTTCCTTGTCGGTGGACAACTCAATGCACTGCCCTCTGGACCTGAACCTCAGCCCGGTTCCCCCATTAAAGAATACAGACTTCAGCAACAACTGGCGGACCATTTCTGGAAACGATGGAGCAAGGAATACCTGTTTCAGCTTCAGAGTTTCCACCAGGTGAAGCAACTGAAAGGGACGTCACCAAGACTGAGGCTTGGAGACATCGTTCTACTCCAGGTCGAGGTGCGGCCTCGACATCTGTGGAGGAAGGCCCGGATTCAGGAGCTGAAACCAGGCAGAGATGGACTTTTCCGGACGGTGATTCTTTCCAAGACATTGTGAGGGTAAAATAGTGACGAATTATCGGAATTATCGGCACAGTGTTCTGGGCATTAACATCTCCCAGAAGGAGAAAACGAGGGGGAAGCTGAAAGACTAGATCCACCCGCTGGATGTAATCCAGTTGATAATCCGATGGGATGTAGCTACACGTTACATGCTGTTGCCATTACTAGCAATGACATACGAACTGCAACTGCTTCTAGCTGAGTACGCAGAGGCACCTCTTCATTAAAAAGGTTAGAGTAGACAAGAGTGCAGACGCCACCGGCGGCCACAGCTCCATCCAGCCGGTTTTTAGCGAAGAATTTTTACGTGACGCATTGCTGTCTTATGTCCAGGACAAAACTTGGATTCCAGAAGACAGACAATGGTTGCCGAAAACGAAGATTTTAACTGACGTAACTCAGCGAGATTACCAGAATAGCTATTACAGTTCCATTGTAATAGTGCCATAGTGTGGACTTCAGTAGAAGTTGGTCTTTTACTTACGCTTCACCGTTTGCCTCCCTTCCCCATCTCTAGGTGGAGAAGAAGGGAGAGGAGAGAACACCTCAATTTCCACATCTCCATCCGAAGTCGAAGAAGATTGAGGGGCGCTCTCTTAGGTGGTGCGCGGCTTTCTTCGGACTTTCCTTCTCTCGCTCTTGGGGTAGAGCGAGAGCAGTGTCGGGGGACTTTCTCCCAGTCCGAATCCTGGGTGTCCGTACCCGACACGTCCCGATTATTCTTTTATCGTGACCGGCGTTGACGTCTGTTTGGGGAAGTAGGTGGTACCTTCCCCTGTGACGTCTCCACCCTGCCAAACAAAGCAGCACCTGCCGGCAACTCTGCACTGATGGTAGTGGGAATGGGGAAGCCAGCTAATTGTAGAGCTGCCTTGTTTGCAGGAGAGGATGAGTGACGGCGATTAGCCATTCCCCCTCCCTCCGCCGGTACACGTTGCTTTCTGTAGGATAGTTCCTTAATGCTGACTGGCTTGACTTCCGCCGGCTTCGCTCACTTGGTGGTCGTGGGAGCGAGAGGGCCAGCAGATGCAGGAACCACTACGTCAGCAGGATGACGAGAGGGACGGCGGCGCACCGTCACTACCTTCTCCCCTATATTTTTCGTATCAGGTGGGCTGGATGACGGTCCAGTCCCGATCGGCAAAGTCTTCTTTCTCCCTTTTGCTGGGGCGACTTGTTCGATGAACGTTTCGGAGAAGATGGTTTAACCGGCAATTTACTTTCTGGGGCCGAAGAAGATTGTGATGCCTGCTTTGGGCAAATAGGGCTCGCTACGACAGCGAGGGGAGATTTTAAAATACTCGTGTAACTAAAACTCGAGTGTACTGCACTCGGAACAGAACAGCAGGGGTGATTAGGGGCGTCGCTGCAGCTGTGAACGATACCCGAAATTCGGGTATCGTGAATTATCACGGTACCTCTTTCGAGCGTCGTGATACGAAAGCCTGTCCAGTGTTCTTAACACCTGGATCTTTGCTTCTTTCGTGAACTCAGAGCACTGCTTTGATCGTGGAGAGTGGCTTCCTTGGCAGTTTGGACAAATCGAGGGAGGCGTTCACCTCTCACCCTGAAGTGTCCCCTTGCCACACTCTCTACACCCGGCCTTGGCAATGCACCTGGCAGAAACATGCCCAAATTTATGGCATTGATAACAGCGCATAGGTGGAGGGATGTACGGTCGAACATCGCAGTGGTATGATGTGACCTTCACCTGCTTAGGTACAACATGACCCTCAAAATGGAGAATAAAAGCGCCAGTATCGACGCTGTTCTCTCCAATCTTTTGGGTGATGTGCCTAATCTTGGTGACGCCTCTCTTCCCCAGATCCCGCAACAATTCCGCATCGCTATTGAGAATGGGATCGTGATGGAAGATAACTCTACGGACCTCATTCAGCGTTTCGTGTCTCGTAACCTTAACTGGGATTTCACCGAATTGCGTGCATTCCAGCAACGCTTCTGTTTACCTCCGGTCAACGGTGTGCAGCAAACGTTGCCCGTTCCGGAGCTTAGAAATCCCGTTAAGATCTCCGAATTTCCCCTCAATATCTTCCCAAAATATAATTTATTTCACAAGTCTAAAATCTCCCCCATCTGTCCTGGTAGCTACCAGGTAGAGAGGAGACCTATCAACCGGACATTTCTGAAACTCTATAGACGGCTTTTTGAGGGGGCCACCCTGTGAATTGTTATTTGGACGCTTACGCGTCATCCCGAAAACATCCTCCGCAAGTACTACCAAATCCAAATGAGGGCCATCACTGTGTACGCCATCCAGCCAAGGCAATACCTACCTGGCGATAGTAAGCATTGCCCGGGGCCCTAGTGCCTTTAACGGACGCATACCCCTCGGCATGCACAGTGATATGTTCGGCGCAAGTATTCGGCCGTACAGGGACCTCCGTTGTGAGGCGGATACTACTGCAAGGGTACATGGCGCACCCACCTGACGGGATGGTGAATACCGTCTAGGCTATCTGGCCTGATGGCCAAGTTAGTGGCCCTTCCCCAGGCAACATTCACGTTTATTTCTAAGGGTCAAACCAAAAATGGGACCGGAAGTCAAAAGAGACCTCAATAAAACTCCCCTATTAGTTGCCTTTTACGACAGGCAGGTGATACCGTGGATGAATTCTACCCTCCACATCCACAGGGGGCCTTCCAAATCAAAGTCAGTCATGTCAGTCGGTCTTGTCGGCCCTATTAGTCGCCTCCTACGACAGGCAGAGCATACCGTGGGTGTATTCTTACCAGCACCCACACGGGTGGCAAGGAATGGAGTGGTCTGTCCGAAATTTCATGCAGACAGTGTTACTCGTTTGGTTCCAAAGGGTAAGTATGTAAAATTTGGTTCAGATCGGTGAAACGGTGTAGATTTTTGCCAAAGGGCCTAAATGCAGGGAATGGAGTGGTCTGTCCGAAATTTCAAGCAAACAGTGTAACTCGTCGGGTTCCAAAGGATAAGTATATAAAATTTGGTTCTGATCGGTGAAACGGTGTAGATTTGTGTCAAAGGACCTAAATGCAGGGGATGGAGTGGTCTGTCCAAAATTTAAAGTGGACAGTGTTACCCGCAGGGTAAGTAAAAAAATTTTGGTTCAGATCTGTGAAACGGTGTACGTATCACAAACCATAACGCCAGCGCACGCAGATAAAACTGTTCGGGAGCGCTTGTTCTTCCGACATACTGAACAAAAACCAATCTTTAAGGTTACCTGAGAGCTGTAGCCTAATGTTACATAGCCTAAACTATTCCTCTTCAATCTATCATTTACAAAAATAATTTTTCGAATCCGACTGGTAGTTCCAGAGATTAGCTTGCTCAAACAAATAAACAAACTCTTCAGCTTTATTATATTACAGTGGTATAGTTTGATGCACGGTCGTTCGAAACAGCTTTCAACCTGTGCTTCAAGGTCTGTAAATTGCGTTCTACAAGGCCGCTTGTAGCTGGATGTCCTGGTGAAATGAACTTTTGAAACTTTCCATTGACTGTACAATAAGTATGGAATTCCTCGCTCTGGAGAATTGAGGCGTTGTCTGAGACAATAACTTGCGGGTATCCATGTGCTGCAAAAATAGTTTCCAGCAGATACATTGTTGTAGATGTAGTGGGTGCGTTTTTGGCAATCTTAACTTCAGCCCACTTAGACTTTGCATCCTCACACACCAGAAAATAGGAGTCTTCATAAGGGACTGCATAATCGATATGAATCCTATCCCAATTATTTTCAGGATGATTCTACGGATGTACAGGCACTTTGGGAGGATTCGATTGGTTTAGGGCACAGTTTTCACATCCCTTGACCAATCACTCAATGTCGCTATCAATGCCGGGCCAATAGGTATACTGGCAAGCAAGCTGTTTCATTTTTGTGATGCCTAGATATGTTTCATGAAGTTCATTGTGTAGGCTAAGCTGAAATGCAGGGTGCCTAAGATCACAACCCTGTCCTTTCGAAAAATCTAGCAATGTAAATTTCGAGTCTTCTGCTTTGTTTCCAAGATTGTGAAGAATTTTGCTGAGTTCTGGATCTTTCTGGGTTTTGTGTTTGATTGTCGAAGATCTTATTTTGTCACTTGAAATCTGGAATATCACTTGAAGTTCTGGATTTCTGAATTGGGGCTCGGGACAAACAATCTACGATCTGGTTTACTTTGACATTTAAATTGTACAGCATAATCAAATCTAGAAAGAAAAGATGCGTATCTGTGCAGGCGGGCGGATATAATCTGTGGTAATGCCCTATGGTGGTGAAAAATCCTGGATAATGGCTCGTTGTCGGTTATTAGCAAGAAATGTTTGGCAGTCAAATAGTTGTGAAAATGGGGCACACCAAATACGATTGCAAGTGCCTCTCGGTCTAGCTGACTGTAATTTCTTTCTGAGACAGCGAGTGTGCGCATATGGGTTTTTCAACTACGGTACCCCAATAGAAAGGTTCAATACAGCAACTTCCAGTTTTTCCATCAGTCGACGTTCAATCTGTTCGATGTCGGGAGTGCTGCTCAGTCAATCCCGTCATACGTCTCGAAAAGACACAACAACATGGTTGCTTAATGTATACATGGTCTGGTCCGACCTTAAACTCTGGGAAAACCTACTGCTCTGCTTCATAAACTCTTGTAAACTATTACAAATGTGTCGTGAACATAAACGACATTCCTAAGCTATGACGTGCAAGTCATATAAAAAATAATTATCACAGTGATCAGCTGTGATCAATTGTATCAATATCCTAGCATTACAATGAGCATTCTTAGGAACATTCAGTCGTGTGTCTGATTCATAGTCGTCTCACAAGTAAAAGTCGCTGAGCACTCTGGGTAACGGTGCTTCCTCACCACCTGGCGTGACCTTGTGTCCATCAGCCAAACACACGTATAAATTACACAGTAGCGAGCGCGGTTATTGCTGCTACAAATTACAATGAGTTATAAGTTTGAGCCTTCCAAAACATGGAAGTCCCTTCTGTGGCTCTCAATGCATCTTACAGTGGTGAATTCATTGACTTCTTCCTAGGAACACCACAGGCACTTCATTACGTTTCTAAACTTGATGTCAAATTATAAATAATTTTCATGTATGCCATACGATAAATAAAATAAATAATGCATGTTCGCATAACTTGTCCATTCACTGTATACTATGAACTTAGTCCTATAATCAGCTCATTAAAACACAACGTAAAAACCAAATAGCCCTAAAAGAGAGATATTCCAGTGCACCCGAAGTGCTTTGGAACGTTTAATCTGTAGAATCTGCACCCCTCGTTCTTCACATCAGAATTCCTTCCAGTTCTATAGTCTCCTCTACATTACTCTTGCGATCATGCATAAAAATATGTGAGTCTAACTCGACACTAAACCAAAATATGATGGCACAACACCCGTACACTGTGTCTTGTGAAATGATACGATGAGTAGTTTAACAGACACAGCTTCAAAAGCCAAGTGCAAGCTTCCTACTAATATACTACGAATAATTGTGTGGCTTCTGAGCTCAACTGAAGAAAATAAGTTATGAGGAATAAACGACAGTGCAGACCTGCAGACGTCTCCAAATATTCTCAAAGCCTCAGTAAATCAACGTGACGAAATAATGTGAGTGGAATAAATCCTTCTGACTCGAAATGCACCACAGAAGTAAAATAGAGGGTTAGAACTAGTTCGAAGCTCTTACGTCTCGTTCTGCGTGTCGTTGGATGGATTACCAACTTCTTCCCAAAGAATATATCACCAACATGAACCATCCAGGCTCAGCATTTCATATAGGAGTAAGATCGCTAACTAGCACGAGCTGCACGATGTAAACTCCATATCATCTCAAGCTTCCTTGTAAAGTTGTTGTCGATAGATAATCCAACTAAGACTTCATGTAGATCCAACTGTACGATTTGAGCGTATGACAAGTAGTCCTAAGAAATTGATACGGATATGAAGAGTCATTAGGAGCCTTGCTTCCAAGACTTGGGACAAAGGTATCAAATCAGTAACTGAAAAGTTCTTGATATGTAGTTACAGGTAGTTACAGAGTAGTTACAGGTTTCAAACGTGCTAGATATACACGATACGCTGAGTAATGAACAAATTAAGGAGGTGTGTTTTGAATGCTTCTGCGTTCCCCAAAAACAAGACAATATTGAAGTGGGCTCATATAGGATGTCTCAAAAATTGGTTTCACATTCCCATACCAGAAAGAGCAAATTACAGTATTATGGCTGTAGAAGTTTGTAGGTGCCTCTCCTACATCGTTGTCATATAATGGACAGTACGTGGCATTCCCACGCCACTATATGTTCACAAGTACGTGATTAGGACCAAGGATAGTCAAAATTTAAGGCGTAGAGATTAGTTTAAAGCTAGGCATGCCTTACCTAATTGTTGCTATAAAAGTGCGGTTCTAACAATCAACCGAAGCAAAGTTAGATTCTTGGTAAAAACTAACATGGTCGGCGATCTGGATTTTAAGGTGCCTGCAAGCGAAGATCCTTCCTCAGTCCTCCGTTCGATTCTCGGTCTTTCCAATTTCCATCGCTCCTTCTTCCTCATCTTGTGGGATTAAATCTCCTCCAACAAGTGCAGATCTTTATCAACAAGGTCCTTATGTCTGCTACAGGCTTTATAACACGCGTGTGGTGTTATCTCACGGGTTCTAAGTACGGTACTCCAAAATATTGAGGAAAATCCTTGGGATCACACAGAAGATTTACACAGAAATGAAAGGTGGATTTATGTTTCACAGGCTTTTTTAACACAAATATAAGCCTTTGATGATTTGATACAGATTTAAATGTTCACTCACTCCTCCTGGCTTGCCACATTGAAAATTATACTGGTCTCGTGGTCTGGTCAGCTTTCAACGAATCACAATAAAATTCAATTTTCACTCAAATCAACCTTTTCACATGCCAAACTGTTGGCCTTAATAAACGAAGCACTCTTATAATGTTGGCCAAATAATTATGGCTTCAATTCACGCAATTATATCGGGATATTCAACCGTTGCAGTGACAACGTACAAAACCACAGCTGCCTATAAGACAAGCAGATCATGTTGTGACGTCAGGCCTAGTGGCGTTCCGGGTTCGAGGAGGTACTACTGCAATCACGCAGCGACTATTTAAGGGTGTTTCGCATTTCTGCGATGTAAATTTGGCATCCCACCTTGCCATAAATTCCGAAATGACGGTAAACGTCTCCAAATATTCTCAAAGCCTCAGTAAATCAACGTGACGAAATAATGTGAGTGGAATAAATTCTTCTGACTCGAAATGCATCACAGAAGTAAAACAGAGAGTTAGAACTAGTTCGAAGCTCTTACGTCTCGTCCTGCGTGTCGTTGGATGGAGTACCAACTTCTTCCCAAAGAATACATCACCAACATGAGCCATCCAGGTTCAGCATTTCATATAGGAGTAAGATCGCTAACTGGCACGAGCTGCACGATGTAAACTCCTTATCATCTCAAGCTTCCTTGTAAAGTTGTTGTCGATAGATAATCCAACTAAGACTTCATGTAGATCCAACTGTACGATTTGAGCGTATGACAAGTAGTCCTAAGAAATTGATACGGATATGAAGAGTTATTAGGAGCCTTGCTTCCAAGACTTGGGACGAAGGTATCAAATCAATAACTGAAAAGTTCTTGGTAGATACAGGTAGTTACAGAGTAGTTACAGGTTTGAAACGCGCTAGATATACACGAATGTGCCACAATAGCAGCTTTGATTAGAAAAGGCTTATGGATGATTAAGCATACAGGCTCTTCATTAGTTATACACGGATGGTAAATTATTGACATTCCAAGTCTGCCATTTCAAGCTTTTGACCTTCTCAATACGGAACTTTGAATGTAGTGTCTACTGTTTGTCAAACATCTTCTTTAGCACCTGCAGGCTGATCACCGTCACCAACTACAATTCATTTTATTCTAATTTTTATAACCTAAATATATGATGCACCATATTAGGTTTAATGACCTATCTCATTACAGTGCTACGTTTTATTTTGTTTTTCAATATGTATTTTAGCTGATGAAGGGGACAAAATTTAATTAATCGCCGAAACATGTATTAAGATCAAGTTCAATAATTAATTTTCTTTATAGTATTGATTCAGGCGGGTGTACAATTTTTATTAAAAACTATTCTAATAAAAGGCAGGGAAAAGAAATGCCTCCGGCCGCCGAAGCATGGGATGTTGATTAATTTAGGGGCTTTTCAACATCGTGCTCATGTAGCCCCGTGTACTTGGCTGTGTGTTGAATTTGTCTGATAACCCGTCTTATTGTGATGGTTGTATTAGTGTGTGTATTTATAAGTCAAGTGAATTCTCCGATGGTAACTCATGAAATGAGATTCCTCGGAATTCAAACTTGCCCTGTTCTGATTTACAAAAGCGCACACAGCAGTACGCCATCATAAAATACAAAACACAACTTAACCATTAACATCAATACAAAACAAATGTCTGTAACACTGACTTCAAAAAGCGGCGATCACAGTGGGTTGGTACTGCTCTTAACGTCTATATTTGGAAACGAAGTTGTACGCATAAACCAATACTGTAATCGTTTAATGGGCAGGCAGTTTAAAGCAGCCAGGAATGCGATCCAGCAAGCAGTGGCCACACAATTTATTATCTAAAGCACGATAAAATACTTTATAAATCTGAACGCAATACAAATCTGAAACCGTATCTCTTTTATTAACAGGGGCCGTAATAGAGAAATTAAATTAAAAAGGAAATACATTGGCAAATTCTGCATTCGGCATACTATTGCAGATTGTTCTTAAAGTAGCATTATTTTCTTTGTGATTAGATTTCGGATGATAAGGACCAAACAGTAACTGCGGCGGTTGTAACACAGTTTGCCACCAGGACCGATGTGGCGGTAGTAACACAGAATGACACCAGGCACCGCAACAGACAGAGACAATCCAAAGACATTAGTGTTGACCGAAGAGGACATAAATAAAATGTCGACTAAGGCTAGCGGTTGACATGAATACAGTTTGGTTATTGACAAACGAGTCCTGTTCTTTGTACATGTAATTGATCTATTTCTTCAAATAAAAAGTTTATTCATCCCACATTTTGCTGACCCCAACATTATCGATTGTGTCATAAAACACGTTGGAGGATCTGGAAGAACAACTGCGTCAGCTTCAGACACAGAAGTTACTACTGCAGCAACACATAGTATAAACATAACCACCTCAACGGCCTTCATCCTCACAGGTCAGAACCTATGTAAGGATAGATGCATTGAAATTACCATCGTGGTGACGCAAAAGACTCCCTAATATACCACTGATGTGTAAATATTGTTGTACATATATTATTCTCATGTGAATCAATGACGCCATGAACGCTGCAATGCTGCATACCAATAACTCAACCCACAAACCAAGTAACCAACCAGCCAATCAACCAAACACGAAAAAAGCTCCACTTACGCTAATGGACTCAATCAGGCCAGCAACAACGAATTACAACCGACGTATGAGATTTCCGAACTGTTTTCAACAGTAGCCACCTCCACTCCAAGGGCGTTTGTCGCGGCGATAGTAACACAGTTTGCCACAAGGCCAGGTGTGGCAGTAGTAACACAATTTGACACCAGGAACCGCCATGGGCAGAGACCATCCAAATACATTAGTGTTGACGTAGGCCAGCGTTTGCCATGAGTACAGTTTGTTGGTTGACAAACGAGTTCTGATCTTTGTACATGTATCTGATCTTGGTTCTCAAAATAAAATGTGTTCATCCCACAATACCTTTGCATAAGAATACGATACATTATATAGTTCGTTTCTGTTCTGTATTAGCCATTTTAGTGCTTACTGACGATTGATATTGTATAATGGTGTTGTTGTCACGGGTTCTAAACTCCTTGAACTCCGCTATAGGATTTTAGAGATCATTACGGTATGGGTTTAGAGAATATATTTCTTATCTTACGAAATACTTTAGGGGCTAAAGAAGCCCAATCTGTTCTCAATCAATGCATCTTTTTTGACGTTATACTGGGATTATACGTTGCTGCATTTACTTTAACTAGGTGAGATTTTGGTTGGTTCCTCTGTTTAGGGACTGCGACAACACGGTCATGCAGCCCCGTGTACTTTGGATGTGTGTAGAATCTGCCTGATAACCGGCGTTAATTGTGATGGCTGTATTATTGTGTGTTATATGTAATTCAGGTATGGACTGCAGACAGTCAGTTTTAAGTACTGTAGTTCCTACCTTTGCTACCAAATGCTAACGTCAACGACACCTAGCTGCAAATTTGGCTAATAGATACCCCTGCAACCAGAACCTGACGGTGACCGTTGGAACTTAATTAGCGTTAATCAAATTTAATCTATAAATTTTACCTTCCCACGAGTGTAGTTAGTGGAAGGTTCTTTTACATCACATAAATCTATGTCCCATGACATGGGCCCACCGGCTTTACTTCCCCTCCGAAGGAAGGCATACTGAGGGATTTTAACCCTCTTCAAAAATCCGATGACTTCGGCCGTGTTTGAACCCGCGACCTTGGCCATAGAAGGTCATCATTCTACCAAATACGCCACCAAAGCCGCCCAAAGTGAGATAATAGGCATGTAAATACAGCAATACAATTCCCTAATATGCAGCTATAGTAGCCTACACACTGACCTATGTACATGAATAAGCCATTTCTCATTTATCGCACCATTTGTGCAGTGTTATAAATGTTATAATGGTGTTGTTGTCACGGGTTCTAAACTCCTTGAACTCCGCTATGGGATTTTAGAGATCATTACGGTATGGGTTTAGAGAATATATTTCTTATCTTACGAAATACTTTAGGGGCTAAAGAAGCCCAATCTGTTCTCAATCAATGCATCTTTGACTCCAGAATGATGACTTTATATTCCAAATAATTTAAATATTGTTTCCTTTCAGAAAGTTAGATGCAACAATATAAAAATGAAAGAGAACTATGTGAACAAGACGTCTGAATGACACCCATTACAACAAAAATAAAGGCTAACAGGAAAGTACTGTAATTGTGAGAGGTCCTTGAGAAATGTGCATATACAGCCCTTTTTGTTATTGATGCATTCTCTACTACGTTATTGTACTCCACAGTACCTTTCGCCTAGATTTATAGTAAGTTAATATTGCACTTGATTAACTTCAGAGCCCAAGAGAACTATCTTTTAAATTCACTTAGGGGCAAAGTGAATGTACCTTGCCTAATATATTGGCAGGTATCTTTCTATAACATATAAATACACTTCCCGGGCAACGCCGGGTAAAATAGCTAGTTTTATAAGAAGGAATGCGTACATAAACCATTCATCCGATTGCGATCAAATTTTGGTGAGTTGTGGTGCACACTTCCAGGATGATTGTAAGCATAGTTAATCCAATCTACAATAGATAGTGCGAGAGTAGTTTAAACGAATGTGTGTTGGCGATGTGTTCATATACAATTCATCCGATTGCGATCAAATTTTGGTGAATGTTGTGCACACTCCCGGAAAAGTTATAGGCATAGTAAATCCAATTTACAATAGATAGCGCGCGAGTAGCTTCAACAAAATGGCGTGCGATTCGTTTCAACAAAGACCCATATGCGTTCATATGCCATTCATCCCATTGCGATGAAACTTGGGTGAGTTATTGTATACACTCCTGCAAAGGTTTAAGACTTAGTAAATCCACTTTACAATAGGTAGCGCACGAGTAGGTTCAACAAATGAGCGACGACGCGCGAAGCTTTTCAACAAAGTGCCACATGCGTTTATATACCATTCGTCCGATAGCGATGAAACTTGGGCGAGATTTTGTGTACTCTCCATGGAAGGTTTCTGGCTTAGTAAATCAATTACACAATAGGTAGCACACGAGCAGATTCAACAAGTGACGACATGCGAATCGTTTAAGTCCCGTATGCTTCCATATAGACCATTCATCCTATTGCGATGAAACTTTGGTGAATTGTTGCGTACACTCCAGGAAAGGATTCTGGCTTGGTACATGGATTTTACAATAGGTAGCGCACGAGTAGATTCAACAAATGAGCGACGGCAAGCGAATCGTTTCAACAAAGTCCCGTATGCGTTCATATAGGCTACGATTCATCTGATTGCGATGAAACTTTCGTGAGTTGTTGTGCACGCTCACACGAAAGTTTCGGAATTCGTAAATCCATTTTACAGGACTTAAGAGCCAGTTAACGGAAAAAGAATAACATATTGTGTATCCAAAAACTAATTTACAACGCCAACACTTTCTTTGATTGGCATTGCAACGCATGCCGGGTACAGCTTGTACTTACATAAATTAAACTGTCTGAGCAGCCTGTAAGCATTCCACAACTTCAGGTAAGTATCAACAGTAGATCTTTGAAAACATTTAAACAATATTTCATGGTTTTTAGATTTTAATCATCACAACATAGTACTCGTAGTTCATTTCCGAATTTTACAATTCTATAGTCCTGTAGATTTAGGGCTTACTGCTTAAGTGTATCACAGCAATAGTATCAACACCTTCATAGATTAGTTAGTGGAGGAAGACTGCTTTTGTTGATGAGATCGTCACTTCTAAGTTTTGTAACTTAAAATAAATAGTTCCTTTTTGGTGCTTAATGTCTTAATATTTATCATACTAAGTTCTCTGACGGGATTTCTTGTATTTTGTTTTACGAGGTCAGAAACTGTCTGCGTGTGTCACTGTAGGGTTGGTAGTGTTTTGTAGAGCTATTTGTCTTGCATATTTGGATCAAGTAATAATGTTATTGGTTTTACGTCCCTTATAACTACTGCGGCTTTTAAAGACGTCAGGGTGCCGGACGTTCACCCAGAAGAGGAAATTTAACGTGCCAGTAAATCTACTGACCCTGCTCCCTGACATTTTCGCACCCTCAAATGCCGGCTGACTATGCCAGGATTCGATCCAGCAACCTTGAGGACAGCAGAGGAGAACGTTACCGCTGAGCCACGATACCAGTCAATATTTGGATCTAATGATGCCCACTTGATGAGCGAAACTTCCCATCCCTTAGTTTACTTCTTCTTCAATAGTCCTTAAAATGTTAACAAGTTATTTATTTGAGATTTGTTTTCACATATTCCAGTGATGAAATGATTTTTGGGTTGACCGACTGATTGCTTTGAAATAAAAAGAACGTATCCGCAGGAAAGCTGCCCGTAAATAGACAATTGAATTATTACACTTCTCCTTCAATACAAACGACCCATTGGTTAGTTCGGTTCTTAATTTGATTGTTGCCTCAAAGGCTTGGTTTCTCAGAACCGACGCATGCGAGGTGCGAGGCCTCGCAAATTTCCAGACTACACGCGCTTATGGCAGTGGTTTCTCACGCTGCGTGGTGCGCAGTCTGCGCCTAGCAGCGTCACCCCACACTGATTCGTCCCGCCAGATTTGTGCGAGGCGACATTGTTTCTGTTCTTATATTTCCACTGTTATAAGCAACACGCTGAACTTCACGGTCGAAATGGGCGAGAAACTGATTGAAGAAGTGCGAATCCACCCAGTGTTGTATAATTTACAACACAAGAGCTACAAAAACAACGTAACGAAAGACACCTTATGGAAAAATGATCGCACTGAAGTTGGAAGTTTAAAGCCATCGCTGCCTTCTCCGCCAAAACAACGCAGGTTAATTTCCTTTTTATCTTCCGCTTCCTCTTCCAAGACCAGCACACAGGCTGCGAGATCCATTGGACAAGACATGTGCTCGGCAACCGATCTGTTTCGCAGCGTCATTGCGACGAAAGTACGCAACGTCGCGTCGGCCTCGCACCTCGCGCCTAGCATGCGTCGGTTCTGAGAAACCAAGCCTTTGGTTTGCCTTATTTAAGGGCAGCTACCTATAACGGATATTCCCTCTGTCATTACTAACCATGTTTGCAGAGAAGACATGTATTTCCACCTTAAATATAAATTGCTTTGGCACAAACACTTCATGAACTTGTGTACTGATCTTGGTGGAATTCGATGATGACCTGTGCAGATCTGCCTTTTGTTTCCGGTAAAAATATGAAGATCCAAATAATGCCAAAAGCTGAAAATCCCGTAAAAATAAAGAAAGGTATGTATACTCCAACAAAATTAACAAGTAATTCCATTTCAAATATCAAAACTGCTAGAATACCAAAGGCAGAATGGAACGTTGTGATCACACCTATCGAAATATATTTGATATCTTTAGAAAACACGTCATCCGCAATAACCCAAGGGAGGGTTGCTAGGCCAAGAACGAATGATATGATATAGAACGCCATAGCTGTTATTGGTATCCAATCATGAGCACACTCCATTTCTAGACATCGGTGGAGACCTAGAGCAGCCAAAGATAATGTGCATCCAGTAGTTGATAGGATAAGCATAGTCCTCCTTCCGTAATGTTGTATGACCCTTGGTGATATGATACTACATATTAACTGCACACCACCTGTAAGAATCGTACTAATGTTAATATCAAAACAGATTTTGTTCACTTTAAAGATTCTTGCCATGAAGGACAACACTGGAATAAATCCTGTCATGTTCTGGGTAAAAATAAGCCCTAAAACTAATCCAACGGCAACACGGGGTTTTCTTCTATCTATCAGGTCATTTAAACGTGTTTTGGATGGATTTATATTTTTGACAATTTCTTCTAATTCATAATTGATATCTTCCATTATAACCTCTCGTCGAAGCCATAGGAGGGATTTCAGTGCTTCCGGTACGTTTCTGTTCATGGCATAGAAGTAAGGAGACTCTGGCATACATACGATAGTGCATATAAAGATTAGAGGGAGAACAGCGGAGGTTATAGCAAGCGTTCTGTAGGTGACGTAAGGTCCTATTGCATACACAAATAATATCCCCATACTCATCATCACTTGGAATATAGTCTTCCGAGTGCCGTGGTCAGAAACTTCCTTGATTTCTGCAAGGTACATATGACCTACCGTGGAGGCTGTACCGACACTTAGGCCACCTATAAACCGACCAGCAAACAGAACTTCTTTAGTTTCAGCAAATATCATCATGAGCCAGCATGTAAGAAATGGAACAGTCGTGAATGCAAGAACACTTCTGCGACCGAAGTAATTGGCGGCCTTTATCGAAGGATATGCGGTACATATAATCCCTAGACAAAGATAAATCACAAGCCAAGGAGCATCAAAGCCTGTTAAATTCATGTTGGTGTCTTCTTGGAACTTGAATAGAACCGGCGATGTCCACCCCAGCAACGACCCAGATATCATGAACACCAGCGCCCCTGAAACACAATAAAATACCACTTTATTTATTTATTTATTTAGCACATTCACATTACATATACATTTCAGTCCCAATTTCTTTGCCTTCTGTAGATGGAGAAACAGTTGTATTGGCTGTCCAGACTTCGGTATTGTACCCGCTCGTCCTGGGGATGCGATGACCCATCTGCTATTACATCGCGTTCCTGGAGTTCCAGGACAGAGCGGAGTTAAATGAACCTCTAGTCAAATAAGGAATGTGTCGGAAATTCAGCTGAGTTATCGAAAAAGCAGTGGGTAACACGAGACAAAGTATCTCTAGGGTCGTTACGGGCTTAAGTTTAATTAAAAAAATGCAAATATAAATGGGCGCCATCAACTGAATTCCTAGCAAACCACATCCTTTCCGGTTAAGCCTTAATCAAGACAAGGAGAGAAAAAGGAAAATCACACCATCATCAGATCACAACTAAGATGAAAACAAATTTATTTCACTTTGATAGTCAGACAGACATTTTAAATATTCATCCTACCTGAGAGCATGGTCGAATGCCAACGTTAAATTTTCATTGTCCAAAAATCGAACCATCTCTTTTCCAACCAAAAGTATTCATCCACATAAAACGTGAAAAATCTCTAAAGTTCTCTTGGGTTCTCAGGATCACTGTAGCACTATGTCTTTCGTCACTGACATTTGTGATACCTGAGACCTAATTCCTCTTTAATTTAACATCATAAATGTGGATTTGAAAAAAATTATTAATCTGTGTAAACATACACATTATAATCACATATTTTAAATATCACGTATTTTATGGCTTGCATGGCATAATTTAAATGTTGAACACGTTAGTAAAATGCTCCTAAACATCGGATAATTAATTTACACTATTTACATTGTCATTTATAATTGCTTGTTTGTGAATTACAGAAAATCTACTGCTCATTGGTCATCATCATCATCATCATCAAAGTTAAATATTTCTCACATTAATTCTCATCTCAAAATTCAACATATTCCTGTCAGAATCATTAACTCATCACCATTAAATCATTTAAATGAAAATTATTATCATCACTTCATTATACTTCCTAATTATTCACACACTCTTATTTTATCATCTCCTTCAGATTAAATCATCTTAAATCATCAATACAAAGTGTTAAATTCCTCAACTCAAGTTGCAATTTCTTAAATTATCTCTCAATTAAATTTATTTAATTCCATATAAATTCATTAATCATCAGCTTCTTTAATTAATTATCACCTTCTAATTCAGTTATTCATCATCTATCCAATCATCTATTAATTTATTTAAATCAGTTTATTTATCCAATCTTTAATTCATCCATTTATTTAATTCGTTGATTTATTCCAAAATTTAATTTATCAATTTATTTAAATTTTATTCTTCTGGTTATTTAGATTTTTATTATTTCATCTAGTCGTTCTGATTTTTATTTCATTAGGTCAGATCATTAATATGCTTAGTTTTCAGATTATTATTTCAATAATTATATTTATCAGAAAATCTTGCATTATCAACTTTATTTATTTGTTTAATTTCCTAACAAATTGTTTAATATGGGTTATAGAACGTTGTCTTACAGTTTTATCACTCCAAGTTATATCTCGTATTTAATTATCATGCCAAAAATATTATTGCCTTCACGACATCACGTTGGATCTGACTATCCACAACTACATTATATCTCCTCACTTCTTCAAATATCACATTTGAATACCACAATTATTCCACAAAACTCCATAAACATTCAGCATGCAGCCTGAATCTCAACAATTACGCTAGACTGGGTTCGACAACCTCATGTCTGCCTCAAAATACATTAGCAACATTGCAACTATCACTTGGCAACTTCCACAAAATGCCTATCACAAACTTCACTTAACCATGTTGCATGATCTACAAAAAATATATAACTGGCTTCAAATTATCAACGCACACAATCTCCAATAACTGTAATTACTCTGATCACATCTAGACAACTTCTTAAACAATTGGAAAAAATATTACCTTAGTAATTCAAGATCTGCTTTCAAATAGCATAAATTCTCTTACAATTCTCATAATTCACATCACAGAAAAACACCAATGTGCTATAATCTCTCATATCAAAATCTGCAATACTGATCTGCCTTAAAATAAATCTGACCATTAATGATTCATCTTACAAGATTCAATTACTTTAAATCCTTCTCAAAGGTATCAAACACAATTATAAAAATCATCAAAAGCATCAGCTGTACCAGCTGTTAAACTGAAAGTACTCTCAAAAGAGTATAGCAACAAAATATTGGATTGGCAAACAAGAATTACAAATGTAACCCTGCTAACATTTATCTGTACTTTATTTAACAAAATTTCGACTGATATGTGACTAGTAGTTCCTTGTTTGATTCACTTACAATCTCATGTACACTCGGATGATAAAAATGAGTCCCTCAATGGCAAGTAAGATGAGTAACCACCGTGCAATCGTATAATACGAATGACCTCGCCCCGTCGACTAACATGATAGTGCCCTGAACGATGGGTAAGATGAGTAACCACCATACAATCGTATAAATACGAAAGACCCCATCTCGAAGACTAAATGAGTGAATGTACCAGATAGGAATCAACAAGTCTCTAGTTGTCATATAAAAGCGATATTCATTCACTAAAGTGAATAACATCTTAATATCTCCAAACAATCCAATGGAAAAAATCCCTACTGATGAATAATACACACTCGCTAGTATGCAATGAACTGACGAAGTGATTTAGATAATCAATTGCAGATCACGAGTTCGAAATACTCGTCACACAAAAAAAACTATTCATGAAAACTATCCTTGCTGGAAAAATGTCTAAAAGAGCAAAGATCTGCTTAATAAAGCCCACCAATGGTGAGAATTTCGTATAATGATGCCTGCCATATCATATGGTCACGCCATATTCTAGCAAAAATTCGAAGCATATAAAGTCAAACCATGTCTAAATAATCGTATCACTCCTATTAGAAAAATATACATGTGAGCCCGGTATTCATGAAATAATCATATCAGAAAGTTATAACTCTTACAGTACCTTCTCATAATCAGCTGTTATTAAATTTCAAAGATCGTCGATTTTCCTTATGTAATGAATTTCTCGAAAGATCGGCGTGAATATCATTCCACCCACGCAATGACGATTGCCTTCGAATCCCAAGTGAATCAGCTGGTGGACCTCCTCCTCGTCAGGAATCGAATCCATCGCTCTGTGGTGCCATCGCGTCTCTGCCTGCGTTTACTCCGACATGATGAACTTCTGGTTATCCATAGCGGATACTGTCCAAATCTTCACGAAAACGTTCATAGAAACAGCGAACCCCTTATTCCTCTTCTACGTTACGCCACAGTTCCATACAATGTTCGGTTTGAGTGTTGAAAGTTCAATCTCCAATAACTGCTAAGTCTCACTTTCATAAAATCAGATTTTATATGAGAGTGTCTAAGTTTATGAAACACCCTGTAGCTGTGTTCATACTCGGTAATTTATAACACTTCATAAGAAAGAATTGCATTAATGCACGTGTTAATGTTCATCAGTGCATATGCCTGAAACATTTCATTTGCTTATAATTGTTAATGTTACTTGGAATGCGTTATGAACTGCATAGTCGTAATGTCATTGAAAAACTATGTTCATTCGAAGTTCACAGTTGCAGTATCTCTTAACTATCTGCTTTTACAATTCAAATGCTGAATAAACGTTCCAACTCAATGTTGTAATGAAGTTCAGCTTCTGTCATAATGCTTGCGTATAAAGTTGGAAATAACCCGCTCGCCCCTACTGCAATGCTCTAAAATAATCTCCGCCTAAAGCTGGCTTCGCCATGCCGCTCTACTATGCTGTTCTGCGTTTCCAAATTGCAGCTTGAAATAAAGTTCTCCAACTACTATTACAGCTGGTTCTGTAACCGGTCTTCACGCTGCCTACTGCGGGTTTCCGTCCGGCTCAATGACCTACTTTTCGTTCGCTGCTTGGTGAAGTTAAAACTGTCGCTTTCACTTTCCGTGACAAAAGCTGTTCGCTGCGCGACCTTAACCATACGCTTGGCGCATGTCCCACTCAGCTCGCTGTCTGAATTCAACTGCCGTGTTAACTGTACTTGACTACTCTGCTTACAGAGCTCGACTGCTTGGCTCACTGAGCTCAACTGACTGTCTCTGGACTGCCTTGACCTGAACCTCCCTGGCGCAGTCACGTGACGTTCTCCCCACCTCTGTGCTCTTGCGTCACAATTATAATCTCGAACCCCGATCATCTCGGCTATTAAGTTATATAATAACTTAAGGTTTATCTGACTTCCTTCAAATTATTACCACATATAATGCATGTTATATCTTCTCCACTGAGATGTTTAAATACCATGTTCCATATAGATCTTAATAAAGCTTCATAATTCCATCCATAATTCCATCTGCTTACAGCTGTCAGTGCCTTCTTAATCCTAGACCTCCTACGTCATCCTGACATTCCTCTTGACTCGATCTGAGCGCTATCTTTTCTTACCTCTTCCCAATAATCTCAACTACGGCTCAATGTCTGCTGGCGTAGCCGATAGCCTCAACTAGGTATCGGGTACAGTATTGAGTCGTGGATCTTGAGTGGGATCTTGCTGGATTCTCCTATGATTACAGGTACTGTAACAGATTGTTTTTCCTACAGTCCCTTGATCTGTATTTCTCGATCTTCTCTGTGTGTCTTTCTATATTCCGTGCCATACGAATATCCACATCTCCCAGGAAAGTTATTACATCCCGCTTTATCAAGGTAATTGGTGCAAACCCATTGTAGCATACAATCTACAGGAGCCTTTTCACTCCTCTAGTTAACTAGTTTCCCGTGGTTTGGTGGCAATATAATGTGATGTGATGGGGAAATGCAGTCGGTGTAACATACTTCGTGTTTTTCTTTACTTTATTAATTACTTCGGTTTTCTTACATGAAGCCTAGCCTATTTTTCTACATCACATCAAGTTAGCATGACATCTAACGGAAATGCTACATTGTTAAGTCCCAGTGCTCATTGTTGCCTACTGACATGTGGCCACGTTTTGAAATATAAGTGTAACTGTTATTGGGTTTATTTTGTGGGTTTAGTTGGATTGCCTTGTGCTCTGTTGGGTCCTTGGAGGTGGACGTAGTCGTCTCATTTTAGAGGGTTTCATTTTTTGTTATGTAGATACGTAGACTAATTTGTTCTTCCTTCATGCAGGGTGGTCCTTGTTATTGTTTCCTGAGATTTGAATTATTTTACTGCCTGGCACTTTACTTTCCCATTCTTATTGCACTTTTTCGTTTTTGGATCTGTTTTTGAGGATGTATTCCCCAAGATTATTTTAATTTTTTTCTTGACGCGAACGTTAAATATAAGTAGTTTTTACGGTATGGTGAGCGTTTGGTTTTGTACTGCTTATGCTTATCTAAGTAGTATGGTAGTACCCTCGATAGGACGTTAATTATGGAAAAGCATACGCTTAATAACACACCGTGGATTTTCTTACCACTAAAGCTGGCCAGTAGTTGGAACCTTAAGCGAGATAAACCCATTGTATTGGCAGTTGAAGGCCCTTAACAATCGTTCGTCTGAAACAAAGAATTATATCTGTGATTAATGCATGAATGGCTTCACTCTACTTCAAATAAAAGATGCCGTATGTTTTGCATAATGATACACCCCAACACAGAACCCCCAGAAGAAAACAATTGGTGAGAGACAGTTTAGTGACAACGGGCATCGCTTCCGCTAACTTTTGCCATTTACTTTCAACTTTTGTGTCGACCTCCGTTGGTCAACTCTTGTTCTCTTCCAGCAGCCGACTGCGAACAAAGACAAATGTATCTACAGGTTCTGTTCTCGAACTCCAGTATGCTGACGACAATGTTACATTGGCAAATTCCGTAGATGGTCTTGAGGCTGCTCTGAATGCTTTTATCGACGCGTATAAATAAACACCAGTAAAACGCAAATTATTCATCAACCTGATGCATCCAACTGTAATGTTGCTGCTTCTCCCATTATGATCAATGGGAACAACTTAAAATGCGGCTTCGGTGGCGTAGCTGGTAGCATGCTGAGCTTCTGTGCCCAAGTTCGCGGGATCAAACCCGGCCGAAGTCCTCAGATTTTTTTTAAGAACGGTAAAAATCCCACAGTATATCTTCCTTCGGAAGGGAGGTAAAGCCGGCGGGCCCATGTCATACATTTATGGCATGTAAAAGAACCTTTCACTAACTTCAATTGTGTGAAGCAAAATTTGTAGGTTAGATTTGATTAATGCTCTTAAGTTCCAACGCTCGTCGCCAGGTGCTGGTTGCGATGGCATCTAGTAGCCAATTTTGCAGCTAGGTGTCGTGGACGGTAGCGTTTGGTAACAAAAGTAGGAACTACCATACTTGAAATTATCGTCTGCAGTCCTTACTTGAGTTAAAACAGATAACACACACTAATACAGCCATCACAATTAACACCGGTTATCAGACAGATTCTGCACACACTCAAAGTACACGGGGTTACATGACGGCGCTGTCGCAGCCCCTAAACTAAGGAACCAACCAACCAACAACTTAAAATACATTGAACACTTCCCTTACCTGGGCAGTCTTCTCTCAACAAATGCTAACATAGATGCTGAAACCCAATATCGCCTTAAATGTGTCAGCGCAGCGTTTGCGCGTCTGCGAAAAAGGGCGTTTGACAACCGTGACATCAGTACTCCAACCAAGCTGTTGTGATGTACCCCCTCTGCTATATGATTGCGAAACCTGGACTACCTACAGAAGGCACTTAATCAGGGCCGGATGTAAGGGTATGCCGCTTATAGGCTGAAGTCCATTTGCCGCCCCCCTCTATAATTCATATTTGCTTAATACATTTGTTTTATACACTCGCGTTTTCATCCTTTTTAAACCTAAAGTTCATTTAGTTTAGATAAAACTACAAATTTAATGGCTTACACAATAAATGTTACAACGAATTTTTTTTATCTACTTTTTGATTTACTTACTTCTTTTGAAAATGAAAATCCACAGCCTGCTTCCAGTCTCCGACCGGGTCAGGAATGGAATGAATAAAGCCCCCATCTAGCGGCGAGGATATGAACTGTGCCGGTTGCCGAGGCCTGACGCACTCCTCTGGGGCAATGATTAAATGAATGACAGATGAAATGAAATGATAGTGGAGAGTGTTGCTGGAATGAAATGTTGACAGGGAAAACCGGAGTACCCGGAGAAAAACCTGTCTGCCTCCGTTTTGTCCAGCACAGATCTCACATGAAGTGACCGGGATTTGAACCACGGACCCAGCGGTAAGAGGCCGGCGTGCTGCCGCCTAAGCCACGGAGGCTGCATTTACTTACTTCTTTTAAGATTCGTTAAAAAATAAAATGGGTTTCGAACGTAATCAATTAATTCCTTCTTGGAGATCAGTGATCACTATTTTACACATATTTTTATATTTTAATGCTAATGACCGTCTCTTGTCCCACAAGGTGAAATGAAATTACACAAAATGTAGTTAATTAGACTTACTGGTTTATTTGTTGAAAAATATACAAACTTCTCTAAAACAACTCACCCCACGTAATCTTGATGTTCAAATTTACATAGCTTTCTTACAAGATTTCTTAATGGCAAATTCGTTAATAATGTCCGCATATGAAAGTGTTTTTGTTGTATTTGCCTCGATGCAAAGTAATGAAAATAAGTTTAACCGTATTTCAGTTCTTAAATCTTCTAAGGTAGGAAAACCTGTATAAGGACTAAAACATATTTTTAATTAACTTGTATTATTAAATTCGTACGGAAATATTATTAACGTCTGAAATACTTTATTTTAGATCTTGAATGAATTGCCAAACTGCCGCCCCTGAAAATTTGCCGCTCCAGGCTGCAGCCTACTTAGCCTATTTAGAAATACGGCCCTGCACTTAATGAGTTTGTTGCATCAGGATAATTCTCCGAGTTAAGTGGCAAGGCCGACGCACTAATATCAGTGCCTTGGAAGAAGCTAACAATACCAGCATTGGAGCTATAATATTAAAGCATCAGCTTCGTTGGGCAGGAGATATTCGGATGCCTGAACCACGTCTCACAAAACAAATCTTGTACTGCCAGTTGAATGTCGGACAGAGAAAGCAACGGAAACGCTTGAAGACGCTCTGAAATCCAATGTAACGAGATGTCAAATTGACAAGGACAAATGGGAGACTAGGGCGTCAAATAATCTGGCATGGCGTCGCCTCGTCCACCAAGATCCCCTATGTTACGAAAAACATCGGTGAAGACGTTAAACTGGTAAGTACAATGCCAGGAAAGAGCATGAGGAGGATCAACCCTCAAGAACCAGAGGCTGCACCAAACAACATGTGTCACTACTGTGGAAGGATTGGGCCATACAGTCATCTAAGAACTCATCTTTAGAAGATAATCTTACTCGAAAACGAGTGATAGCCCAATAAAAAAGAATAATCGGAGACCAAGGGTATATTTAATTTTCAAGTCTTATTTGACCTTTGTCTGTTCTTTCCTTATACCCTCATTCTTTGAGAGATCAGGCCTCTTTATTTTTCCACCGGTATCCTCCCACCTACTCTAAGAAAAGAGGCAAGGTGTGTAGCCCTACAATGCATGGTGTACACTGGGTTCATTTTCCTCCTCTTCCCAGTGTCTCCCCTCTTTTCTGTCTCCCTTTCATTAATCTATTGTACTTATTTATAAGTCTGTCAATCCTCAATCTGGGGAGTTGATAGCGTTAGTTAGTTAGTTATTGTTGCTTTAAGGGATGGAACAGCGAGGTCATCTGCCCCTAAGAGCGTTTCTTTTTCCAGTCTTTCATCCCGTATTCCTGATTGGTGCATTCTTCTAGTATATATTTATTATTTAGGCTATCACTCGTGATACGAGTATGATTGTCTTCCAAGTTACATTTATGTAAATCTTCGCTGTAATCCAACATTAGGCCTAATCATATTGCGTGAGTTCTTTGGTGACTGTACAGTCCGATCCGAGAACCACAGACTCTTCCACAATATTGGCACACAAGGTCTTGAGCAGCCAATGGATCTTGGGGGTTGATCATTCTGCGAATCATGCGCTCTTTCCTGGCATTTCTTTTTTCAGCCAGAAGCCTTCTTCTCTCTTGTTCGAAGTACAAGTGGCCTTGATGGACGTTGCGGCGCCACTCTGATCGGTCGGATGCGACAGCCTCCCAGTTACCTGTATCAATTTGACATTTCTTCAAGTTGGTCTTCAGAACATCTTTGTAGCGTTTTTGTTGCCCACCCTGCTTTCTCTGACCGACATTCAGCTGGCAATATAAGATTTGTTTTGGGAGGCGGGACTCAGGCATGCGAACTACATGTCCTGTCCATCGAAGTTGGTGTTTTATAATGAGAGCCTCTATACTAATAGTGCTAGCTTCCTCTAAAACACTTGTGTTAGTGCGCCGGTCTTGCCATTTAATACCAAGAATTCTCCTAAGGCATCGTTGATGGTATTTTTCTAAAGATACGAGGTGCCTTCTGTACGTAACCCAGGTTTCGCAGCCATAAAGCAGAGTGGGAACTACAACAGCTTGATAAACGTATAATTTTGTTAGAATGCTAATGTCGTGGTTGTCAAACACGCGAACGAGCAAACGATCAAAGGCTGCACTGGCACATTGGAGGCGGTGTTGAATCTCAGCGTCAATGTTCGCATTTGTTGATAGGTGACTACCCAAATAGGGAAAATGATCTATATTCTTTAGTTTATGTCCATCAATCATGATAGCAGGAGCAGTAGCCCTGTCATGTGATGTAGGCTGATGGAGAATCTGTGTTTTATTGGTGTTTATGACCAGACCAATGCTTCTGTATGCCTCATTGAACACATTCAGGGTGGTTTGAAGATCTTCATCTGAATTTGCTAAGATGACATTGTCATCAGCATACTGGAGATCAAGAACGGATGTAGCTGACACTTTAGTTTTTGCACGTAATCTGTTGAGATTGAACAAACCTCCATCTGTCCTGGATATAATTTCTTTGGAATCTTTTCTTGGACCAAATTTAGTAAAACACTAACATATATTGAAAAGAGTGTGGGGGCAATCACACATCCCTGTTTGACACCCGTTGTAATCTTAAATGGCTCTCCAGGGCCATTGCTGTTAAGGACCGTGCCATTCATATCATCATGTAGTAATCGAAGAATTTGAATGAATTTTGGGGGGCAGCCAAGTGTGGCAAGAATCCTCCATAGCATTTCTAGATTGACCGAATCAAATGCTTTAACAATATCTATGACAGCCATATATAGAGGGCGTCCTTGTTCTCTGGATTTCTCCTGCATCTGCCTAGCACAGAAGATCATATCAGTTGTGCTTCGATTAGGTCGAAAGCCACACTGAGTTTCAGGCAGTATTTCTTCGGCCAAAGGCTTCAAACGGTTGGATAAGACGTTGGCCAGGATTTTACCAGCAACAGAAAGCAACGATATACCTCGATAATTACCACATTGTGCCCTATCACCTTTCTTAAAGATGGTTATTATCAAGGCATCCCTTAGGTCTTTAGGTATGGTAATGGTAGTCCATATTTTAAGTATGAGTTGGTGTATGTGATGAACTAGAGTAGTATTCCCTACTTTAAAGAGCTCAGCAGGAATCCCATCCATGCCTGTTGCTTTATTGTTTTTGAGCTGATTGATGGCAGATTCAATTTCTGATAGAGGCGGAGGATCATCAAGGTGGTCTTTAGGAGGTCTCTGATGAAGTCGGGTGAAAATGTTATTATCAACCTGTGTGTCCCTGTTGAGTAGCTCTTCAAAATGTTCTTTCCAACGGGAATTAATGGAGTTTGTGTCTCTAAGAAGTTCCGTGCCATCTTTAGACTGCAGAGGATTCAAACCATGATAATGTGGCCCATATATAGTTCTTGTTGCTTTGAAGAAAGCATGAGTATTATTCGTTTCGGCTAGATGCTGCATTTCACGGGATTTGGAGATCCACCATTGATTTTTCAAGACCCGAGTTTTCCTTTGCACTTCAGCCTTTGCATTTTTATACAGTTGCTGTTTGGAGATAGAAGTTGGATTGGCTTGCCATGCATGGAATGCTTTCCTCTTCTTATCAATAAGATTCTGGATTTCTGCATCATTCTCATCAAACCAGTCAGCATGCCTCATCTTGACGAAACCAATCGATTCTTCACACGCTGAGGGTATAGCAGACTTGACTGTTTGCCAATGTTCCTCAACCTTTTCAGGGTAATTATCTGGTAACTTTTCATTCAGAAGTTCATGAAACTTCCTTTTATCGGTAACGTTTTGTAAACGTTCGGTGTTCACCCTGCGCCTGATGTGCTTTCTCTGTTTTATAGTATATAGGTAACTATTAGAAAGTAATAGTATTCACTTTCATTCGTTTTACCTTATTTTCATGTTAGCCTATGAGATCACCTTTTGTCCACGTGGTATGTGTGTCTCCCAAATAAAATTTAAACAGCTGGAGCGATTTTATTGAAACTAGGCAAGACTTATTATTACGTTTATTGACCTTGACTATATTTTTCACATTTTTTTTGCGTTTCACCAATCCAACATGGCGGCCACGCGAAACCAGCATTGAATATCTCCGAAACTATTATCTCTATCAACCTCAAATTTTGTATGTTGATATAAGATAATCAGGCAGATTCCACGCATATAGGAACACGGAACTACAAGACCAAGATGTCTCGGTCAGGATCGTCTATACCTATCGGACCTGACACTGAAATCCCAGAAGGCCGCCGTAGGTCAACTGGTGGACGGACATTGAACGTAGGACATGTGTCAGGTTACAACACAACACCAAATAACATCATGACATGATTATGTTGTCTGTTAATTCAATTAGGAGCGAGGGACATCTTGGCCATCAGCACCGTGTAATTGGGTATATATTGAACTTGTTTAATAACCTGTGTTTCTGTAATGGTTGTAGCAGTGTGCGTATCTGTACTAGAGCCAGGGATGGGGTAGTGGCCCCGAGATTTGAAATCAGGTATTATACCGACATTTGCCTGGGGGGAGGATGGAAAAAAATAATGATAACTCTCCAAAATAATAGCTTCTTATTCAACCACAAAAAGAGTGAGACTATTGTAGCTGTCCCTTGGGCGAAGACGAAGAAACCAATAATTCGGGGTCAGCAGTATATACCCGGTGAGTCTAAATTATTGATTCATATTTCTTCGGAACCTAGTCTTGTCTTATGATATGTTTTATAGTCTTAGGTGAGTTAAATAAGAATTTACACGAACTGTGACAAGCCCGATGACATGATTTTAGCTATTGGATGGGCATTTATCGCCACCATGGTTTATCTACATTAAAGTCTGAGTATTGTAGTTGGTCTTGATACCGGCCTGGACATTCAGAGTTGGAACCCATGCATACAGTAAGATGTAATTGATAAGTTTCCTCTTGTGGCCGATAGAGTGCACTCGCCACCAAGGATAGGCGCGAGAAGATATCAGCGGTGTAGTAGGTTTGTTAAATGTGTTTCTTCGCTGTGATAGTTATTGTTTTAAGGGTCGGAGCAGCGAGGTCATATGCCCCTTCACTGTGATAACGTTTACACTAGACCAACGAAGTTTTGTTTGTTTCTGATACTGTTACTGACCGATGTGATTCAAGAAGTTGTCAGCTATGCCATCTATTGCTTTATATTTGAGGCGTTACTCGTTCTAGATGAATGAAACGCACCCGCAGTCGAATAGAATAGATGTAATTGAGGAACTTGACCTGTATTATTGCGATATCGAGAGGCTTCGTTAACGAGAGATGAACAAAAAGTCGGCAGACGTGACGGACAATATGAAAAAAGGGTATTTTGAAAAGTTGCTTTCACCGTGCGAGATTATAATATTTAAATGACTGAAGATGTTATTGGAGATATGACAAGATGCGGATGAGATTTTGATGCTGGGATGAAATTGTATGTGAAATGTATTATGTAATCTATCCTGAGATCTTCCAGAACGTCTCCAAAGCTAAGTGGTTTTATATTATCTTGGAGAAAAGCAAAGGTTTAAGAAGTACCTTTTCTATGAAGGAATAACATCATGTCCTCCCCTTTTCTGTGTTAAACTGTCCCATATTCTTCGACAGTCAAGTTAGATTGGAGATTGGCTTGCTTGTTGTTTGTTTATTAATTTGTGTCCTCCTTCTTATATTCACGTAACGTAGAGATGAATCGTGTTGTTGTTATGGTTGTATTTATTTATGTTTTGCTCGTTGCGGTTCATTGTTTCTTTTTAGTGTTACTTTCTTTTCGTGATTTTGTTTTGTCCGTCATGAAACGTGATCGTAATCTATGGGCGGTATTTCTTATTAACCTCTACCACTTGTATCAGTATGGGATGTTACTTGGACCTTGAGTGGTTAGTAAAGTTTTTGTTTTTAATTGTAATTTGAGCCTAGACGTAGTAGTGTGTGGTGTTTACACATTGGCTGACTTCATCAGTCTTAATAGTGAGAACAGACACAATGTTGGTTGTTGTTTTATTCAGGGTTTAATGCTATGTCTGTCATCTGTGCTTCCTTATGGATAACCCTCTGGGTTTTTATTCTTTCGTCCTTAAGGGCTGGGCAGACATTTCTTCTTAAGCGTATTTTGTTTTTGTCTTCTGTTCGATCGACCAGTGCTCCTTGGAATTTCCCTCTTTCTTTCGTTTCCCATAAGGAGTGGACGGACAGTAGAACCTGTATGTACCGAAAGTCTTCTCATATTATTATCACGTTTCTAGACATGTATTTAAGGGTGGGTTAATGTTTTGTTTAAGTGGGAGCTTGACTGAAAGTTGAGGGTAGTTCTCGGGTTTTGTTTTGTAACTTTCAGTTGAGAAGCAACACGTATTCTCTCTTACGTTTATTAATGAGGTTTATCAGGGTTTCTTACTGTTAGTGACGTGGATGTTTATGGACCCCGGACTGTTTTCTATGTTCATTTTACTGTTGGTAAGATGTCTGAATCTCATACTTCGTCCGGATTGAAGATTTATTCATGTGGTTTATGAAGTCGGGTTATGTTTGATGGAGGGGTTGTTGTTGTTGTTATTTATTTAAGGGTTATGTTTGTATCTACATCTTATTATCTTGGGGATTTCTTGCTTTGTTGGTGGCGTTCTGTAGTAGTGGATGTTTTGACCAATTTTCCTTTACTGCAGTTTTATTGGTGATACCTTTTGTTTTAATTTATGAAGGGATTTACTTAGCTTGTACGACTTCATATGCTAGTTAGAATATTTCTTCTGGTTACTTCTGTAATCAGCCTTTGGTGGGACGAAAGTATTATTTCGTATTTATTAGTTTTTGCATTCCCTTTGATTTCATTTTGTAATTTGATGCGAACTCCAATCTAACCAGTGTTAGGCTTCTCTGTTCGTATTTTATATCTTTATTGTGTTTGTAATATATATTTTATTGTTTCCTTTAGTTAACCTTGTGTATTTTATTACAGCCCCATCACCCTTCATTTACCATTTCATGCGCTTCTCACGTCCCTCGTTTACTTTTGTTTGATATTAAATTTTGTTTACAACCTTTACTCGAGAGATGTGGTTTTTAGTAGTTGTATCTCCATCTAGATCAAAATGTGAAAAAGGTACACAACTGGGTTGTTAGATCCACGGCCGGTCCTTTACTGCGCATGCGAGAAACCTGTTTGGGTTCTCAGTCTGGCCATGGACTGCGTGCGTGGGGAGCGTAATTGTCTCATGGTAGCAGAGCGTGGTTGTGTATATTTCTCATCTTGTGTATCGGGAGATCGATTATGTTATTACTGCATTTCCCGTTTATTGGTTGTAATTTGGTAGTTTATATTATAGGGGAATTTCAGAGAAGTCCTAATACCGTTTGTATTAATACTGGATCTCCCCCGAGCTTCTTTACATTAATAGCCTGCTTCGAATATTATCCACGATATTCTAATAAACTCTATCTTTCTGGCAACCGTTAAAACATAATGTCATGTCTTTCACCTCTGTAACTTTGACGAGATATGTGGATCTGCTGTGATTTATTTCTCCCTACTCTCTTCGACATCTCCCATAATGCTGCTCAGTGTGAGTCAAGGGCCCGACGATCACGTGATGCAGGCATATGACGATCAAGATTACAGCTGATCTTTGTGTCAACATTCCATCTATAATGCCATCTAAAATAAGTTGGCCAAACGCAAGCTATGCCCAAGTTTGGCAGCCGGGAGTATGATACGTAACTACATGATAACTGACCGATGTGATTCGAGAAGTTGTTAGCTACGCCATCTATTGCTTTATATTTGAGGCGCTACTCGTTCTAGAAAAATGAAACACACCCGCAGTGGAGTAGAAGAGATGCAATTGAGGAACTTGACCTGTATTATTGCGATATCGAGAGGCTTTGTTAACGATAGATGAACAGAAAGTCGGCAGACATGACGGACAATATGTACAAAGGGTATTTTGAAAAGTTGATTTCACCGTGCGAGATTATAATATTTAAATTACTGAAGATGTTGTTGGAGATATGAAAAGATGTGGATAAGATTCAGATGCTGGGATGAAAATGTATGTGAAATTTATTATGTAATCTCTCCTGAGATCTTCCAGAACGTCTCCAAAGCTAAGTGGTTTTATATTATCTTGGTGAAAAGCAAAGGTTTAAGAAGTACCTTTTCTATGAAAGAATAACATCATGTCCTCCCCTTTACAGTGTTAAACTGCCCCATATTCTTCGACAGTCAAGTTAGATTGGAGATTGGCTTGCTTGTTGTTTGCTTATTAATTTGTGTCCTCCTTCTTATATTCACGTAACGTAGAGATGAATCGTGTTGTTGTTATGGTTGTATTTATTTATGTTTTGCTCGTTGCGGTTCATTGTTTCTTTTTAGTGATACTTTCTTTTCGTGATTTTGTTTTGTCCGTCATGAAACGTGATCGTAATCTATGGGCGGTATTTCTTATTAACCTCTACCCCTTGTATCAGTATGGGATGCTACTTGGACCTTGAGTGCGATATCTATCATGGTCCGCATTGACCGGTTCATGTTCCATTTTTCGTATCAAGCATTATATTTTAAAGGACTGGTCACTCCGTAATATGTACAGTGATTAATACCTAAGGCCTAAACGGTCGATTGGACCAAATTCAACGTAGAAGAGGAATTTTTATGTTACATGGACATGGTGACAGACATTCTGAGTTTCGATATATTTGTATAAGTTTATACGTATGTGTATTTTTAGTATAGTGTTTTTTTAGATGTTTTTGTTTTTAATGTTTGTTTGTGTGAGCATCTTTTATAATGAGATATCTTTGAGAACGCACGATGACATTGAGGAGATGAAGTGGCTGAAGAAGGGAGCAGCATGGCCCCGAAACATGTCCCACGAATGTGAGTGTTAATACAGTTTAACATAATTTGTTTGGTATTGATTGACGGAAATATATAGTACTATATTGGTTTATAATTACGAATATCCTATTAACTACGGAATCAACCATCCAGTGCATACCCACAAGGTATCTTCTGAGAAAATGGGTATCATAATGTTCTCATCCGAGCATTCTCTAGCGATTCTGTTGAATCATTCTTTAGTACATCCCCCCAGGGTCTCACGACATGTGGGATATGGGTTAGTGACCACGGGACCCCAGCTGAGTCTGATATTGCTTCCACTTACTTAAGCCGGGCTCCTTTCTGTCATCTTTCCTGTCGACCACCCTTAGTCACCTCTCGTTCTCTTACTACTCTCAACCCTCTCAAGGGCTTACAACATGTGTTGGTTGGTGACCAAGGGACCCCAGCTGAGTTCGCGATTGCTTCCACTTACTTGAGCCGGGGTCCTCTCTGGCATCTATCCTGTCGACCTCCCTTGATCAGGTGTTGTTCTCTTCCAACCCTGATGGTATCAGGGCATCCGAGGTCCCGCCTTAATTGGCCCTTATCTCTTCTTTCCTGATACCCACATTCATCGAAGAGTCAGACCTCTTGTTCTTTTTATCATATGTCCTGCTTTCTGCAGAAGGCCATAAAGAAGGCAGGGTGTGTGTAGCCCCACCACTTATGGTGCACCCTGGATAGTGCTACACTCTCAGGGGCTCACGGCTGTTGAGTTCCGGATGATACCTGAGCTGGGTCTGTTTTTCCTGTTTTCCAGTGACTCTCTTATTTCCCTTTCCTATCTGCCTTCTATGGCCTTTCTTTCCAAATCCGTCAATTCTCACTCTTCGAGGATTGTGGGCATTTCTCTTAACTGAATTTTATTTCGCGTATTCCTTCCTTTTTGTCCTTTCCTTATCCTAATCCTTAAGTTAATCGTAAGTTATAGTTAGTTTTAGTTCTAGTGTTCATTTCATCAACATTTTTCAAATTCACCCCAAAAAATTAGAAAACGATAACCACGATATTAGGCCCTTTAACATCACTTAACATCATCATCAAATTACAATTTCAGCGATACCTTTGCCGACAGTGAAAACTGCAAGTCTGGCTTACGTTGTATGCACAGTGGAAAGAATTTCTTGTATGGAATGTTTGGATTACATTTCTCATAACTTCATTTGAGTCACTACTTTTGAGTCTTCGTTGAAATAGTGTCAAACATCTTCGCCATGTTATCCTTGGTTGGTTGGTTCCTTAGTTCAGGGGCTGCGACAACGCGGTCATGTAGCCCCGTGTACTTTGGGTGTGTGTAGAATCTGCCTGATAACCGGTGTTAATTGTGATGGCTGTATTAGTGTGTGTATCTGTTTTTTAAGTCAAGTAAGGACTGCAACTTTGAATTTTTCAAATAGTACCTACTTTTGCCGCCAAACGCCACCGTCAACAACTACTAGGCCTAGTTCAGAACTTAGCTACTAGACGCCGCTGCAGTCGGCTCTTGGCAACGAACGTAGAAACCTAAGAGCGTTGTTTACATTCCTAACCTTTACAATTTAGCTTCACACAGGTGTAATTAGTGAAAGGTTCTTTAACATGCCATAAATCTATGACATGGGACCGCCGGCTTTACTTCCCCTCCGAAGGAAGGCATACTGAGGCATGTTATCCTTGGCGGACAGCGCTCTGTGAGCAGTTTAGTAACTAACGCGATTTCAAGGAGAAAGTCTCATTGTCAGGGCCGTTATTGAAGAGCGCAGCTCGCATCCAGCGGCCATGCTAACATGTATGTATGTCAACCCCTTATTATTCCCGTGTTCCAACGGGGTCGGGGATGAGATGCGATGGAAGTCTTTGTGGCGATGGTTTTTACGGCCGGATGCCCTTCCTGACGCCAACCTCATGAGAGGAGTTAATGAGAGATGAAATGAATGATGGTGAATGAAACTGGGCAAGGATGTGGAAGGAAGCGGCCGTGGCCAGTCAGAAGGTACCGTCCCAGCATTTGCCTGGTGTTGAAAATGGGGAAACCACGGAAAACCATTTCAAGGACGGCCGACGGTGGGGCTCGAACCCACGCGTCTACCGAGTCAGCAGAGAGCTTGGCCCCATGACCTAATGCTGCGCGTTAGCCAGCGTAGCCACTACTGTCGGTGCGGCCATGCCATGTTAACATACACGAGCTTATAAGTTTGGCCACTCGTAGCGCGGCGGTGCATTTCTCACCCCAACGCACGGAGGCTAAAGTAGTGTTTTGCGAGTTCCATAAGTGCCTCAATTCAGAGATAGGTTAGTCGGTTGGTTCCTAAGTTTAGGAGCTACTACAACGCGGTCATGTAGACCCATGTACTTTGGGTGTGTGTAGAATTTGTCTGATAACCGGTGTTAATTGTGATGGCTGTATTAGTGTGTGTTATCTGTGATTCAGGTAGAAGGACTGCAGACGATTTTTTTTAAGTAGTTCCTACTTTTGCTACCAAATGCTACCATCCACGACACCTAACCGTGGCTACGAAATGGTATCTCAGTCAGCACCTGGCGGCGAACGTTGGAACTAATATAGCGTTATCAAACTTAACCTAAAAATTTTAGCTTCCACAAGTGTATTTAGTGGAAGGTTCTTTTTCATGCCACAAATCTATGACATGGGACCACCGGCTTTACTTCCCCTCCGAAGGAAGGCATACTGAGGGATTTTTAACGCTCTTAAACCCCCTACACACTATCAGACCAGACCAGACCAGACCAGCAGACGGTCGGAAAAAGTAGCTGATGGGTGGGCACGTCTATAGTGTGTAGGCCTGTCTGCCGACCAATTCGGTCTGCGCAGACTGACGGTCTAGCTGGAAAACCTTCAGACCACCAGACTGCCCTTCGCCTGTCTGGTCTGGTCTGCGTTGTGTGTAGCGCTGTCTGGCCGACTGGCGGACTCCGTCGCGATCTGCAGGAGTTTCAGTACGTATTCAACTGTTGAACAGAGAGGCACTACGTTTTATTACAAGATTCTGTCGCCCTGTCTCAATATTCCCAACATAGAAACAACGCGAGTGCCGATGATATTGATGTGGGCGATCATGAGGCGGATACTATCATGCAAATGTTAGAAGTTTATCGGGAGCATAGATGTTTGTACGACATTAGAAGTCATAGTTACTCGAATAAAATTGCAAGACACGAAGGCTTCACAGCTTTGTTGGCAATTATTAAATTATTAATTACTCAACAAATTAACAATAAACATAACATAACCATGTTACTTATTACTGGGCGGACGACTCAATACAAATGAGGTCTGGAGGTCTGGTATGTTGGTGTGTATGCAAAGCCGTCCCCCGACCTAGTAACTTGCCCGTGCACGTCTGCTGGTCTGGTCTGGTCCGATAGTGTGTAGCAGGCTTTATTAAAAAATCCGACGACTTCGGCCGGGTTCAATTCAGAGATCGATATCATCAATGTTTCACTCCTTAAAACACGTTACCACCATCAAGTGCCTCAATTATAGTCAAAGTTATGTGGAGAAGCGGTATGGCTCATAATGATACCGCATTTCTTAGAAAACAACCATACTTACTTTTAAAACACGCTTAGAATGTTCCACAGTAAATGTTTGGTGCCTGAGTCCAAATAAAGAAGCTTTCCAACATTAGTAAACGTAGTCCTAAAAGCAGACCCTTGAATCTTGAACTCACCTTGCAGAATGTGTTGTATGTTTCTATGGTAATGCGCTATTGTTAGCCAATAGATTTTTTATTAGCCTGCCATAGTTAAAAGACTGATAATATCACCTGCCTAATGATGATAATGATTTAAGTTAAATAGGCTAGAGTTCTAAGGACTGATTATAAAATTAAATTCGCATTCGTCGGGATTTCAACCTCATTTTAACCTATTTTCATCTATTACATTATTTAAATACCTCATGGCGGTTCCGTATTGATATGATAGAATAGTTATTAACAATAAAAGTACTGTGCCCAACTCTAGGAATGGGTATTCCAAGATTCAGACACCTAGATATCAAGGGAAAGGCTACAGCCACTTTTGAAAGTTGAGATATTTGAATATCGCGCTACATTGCTTCGAGAAGGAATTGGAAAGAATATACCGATACTAGCATGTCAAGTGACGTAGCGAGTAATAGCAGAGGTCGAGGCTATTTATTGATTAAATAGTTAACCATGGAGTAGAGACTTGAGACTGGGATCAGATTACTGGCACGGCCAAATGAAAGAGAATGCAATTAGTATCAAGTAAATCGGACCAGGGATACCAGAGATATGAGGATTTCCAGATTTCAGCGTGATGACGCGTGACCCTGGCAGTTTTGAATAAAAGCCGGCTGGCGCAGGCATGGTTAGCTCACTTCAACACAAGCACTTGCCTAGCAAGGTGCAACTACGCTGAGCCAAGGCACATGGTTGCCGGATCTACGCAGAAGTTATTTTCAAAGTTGTGATAGTCACAAAAGTGCTGCACTACGAGGTGGAACTTAGTAAGTTTCCGGCGAGGAGAATCACTGAGGTGATTGATTATTTTCTACAGACACTGGTAGAAATATTTTTATTTCTACATGGACATATGCTAGACTTTGTCTAGAATTAGTACTTTGTCACAGTCCAGTAATAACCTAATACTTGGATATTTTAATCCATTTTAGTCAGTTTTCATATTTGTAACTTAATGACCACTTCGATCTATCAGTACATTGAAGACCAGTCTATCACGGTGTTGTTCGTTAGTCTACGCAAGGGAAACTACAGGTTGCTTAGCGCATGGTAGATGGTGATAAACCATGCCCAGGGAACGATCTTCAGAACAGCCGTTGATTGGTTAGATTGTCAGTGTCTTCTTGTATTGAAAAGATCACCGTGAGTTATGTTACAACTGACATATCTAAGAATAGATCACTTAGATCTGACCCCATTTAAGCAAACTGTTATGGAGTTAACAGAAGCCAGTATTAAAATGGATCTACAGTTACTTCAAACGTCAATAGATACTACCAATATGTCTTGTTAGACGGATTGTGGGTATATAATGGCGGCCGATACAAGGATTATACATGCTTGTCCGATAGGGCATGTCTATGGATAAATCTGGTACAGACCAGGTTCACTACGCTTCAAGACCATCAAGAAATGTAAGCCACATTTGAATTATATTATGCCTAGCTAATTGGAACAAACTATTTTTCGGCAGATGACCAACACATTTATTTTTCTTCGTATTTAAATCTTGCAATGATTTACGCAAGACTTGTTAGAGTTATTCTGAGTATTTTCAGCACTCTGAACAGTTTAGGATCGATGACCGAGCATTTCGAGCATTTATTTGAATATTTCATATTTTAGGGATATCACGGAAAACCGTCGATGTAATGGTTGAGTTAAATTATTTTTGTTGAGGAATGGATATTTTTTCCATATTCGAAGATTCGAACATGTGGATTCTCACATAATGAGATGATAATTAAACATATTTAAAATAATATAACTAATAATAATAATAATAATAATTTTTATAACTTTTCTAAATAATTCTTGGATATTATATTTTCTAATAATCATATGTATTGAGAGAGAGCCTATGAAGTAGTTTAATCATTTCTAGTTTGGAACAGGAGATTTTCCGAAGGAGAGTGGTTAGCGCAAGCCCGCATTCAACCAACATTTCAGTTCTGGTTGAACAGTTGATATTTGCAATGAGCAAAGTATATTTTTCAGATAACACGGAGAGGCATGAAACGGGAAGCAAATGATATTTGTATCAAATGGGATATTTTTGTATTTATATAAAATCATGACGTAAATACACTCGAAAGTGAAATAAAGATTTTCATAAGTATGGTGAATTCACGGGTTGAACTGAATGATAAAATAAAATAAACTTGTAAGTTTATTAATCTTCCAGTGTTGATAACAAGCAGAGGCTTGATTTATTGTATAAATTTTGGGAAGAAAATTTATATGTGTGGAGTAGTTGAAATGCCATTCCCAGGTGCGCATGTTTAAGTTGCAGGAATGAAGAGGTTTTTTCAAATAGCAGGTTCGATGGCTCAGGTTTATAGGAGTATTGGAACTACACATTTCGTCGTATGAATGACCCGAAGGTTATTTCTTAAAAACCATCAGTTCTTATTTCAACCTTGTTTACGGATTCCATTTAGACTTTGATTTTGCTAGAACCCGGATTTGTCATGATAGCCTAGTAGTTTATTCTTCTTCAGAGGAAGACCTTTGCCGTTGTTGTTGTAATATTGTGTTCTTACACAAATAATAGAATGGGCCACTGCCAATTAAAAATAATTTTTTAACCACGAATAATTTGAAGGATATTTTCAATCCTAGTGCCATGAACTAAATGAATTTATTTTGAAGCTACAATTCTTATTTCCGCATTCTGTCGAAGAATTGCAAGTTGTGAAAGTTACTAAAAATGGCCATGAATATAAATATTTTTTTCATAATAATGATTCCAAGTGGAAAATTGAATAGTTGAATGGTTCAACAATTTATTGATCAAGTTGATGATTCAGAAGTCATATATTTTGTTAGGAACTTGAAGTTCATAATCGAGTCACTTCTCGAATGTTTAATGTCAGAAGAACGATTAATTTTTGTTGTGCTTCGCACAGTTCTTCGATGCTATGCTCAAGGTCAAATACTTTTCGGATGTTATTAATATGTGTAAATAATTTGTGTTGATTCAGAAATAATAATATTTTTCGACAATATATTTTTGAAACTGGAAAAATAAGTGAAAGTTAAAAAATTCTATGAACATTTATTCTACGAGTGTTAATATTATGTAAAAATTCAAACAGTGAACTACGATACTTCCAGTAAAGACAATTAAATTTGAACTGGATTTAATCATAAATAATTTTGGAACACAGTCTACAGGACTAACAATCAGACTTGTGTTTCCAAAAAAATAATTGTCAAATGTGTTTGGAAAATTTCTGTATATTGTGTAAATAGGAGTGTGGGTCGCCACACGTGAGTGATGCTGCTTTGAGCATTTTTGCAGTCAATTTTAAATTCAAAATAAAATGATATAATTTTACTTGATGTGTTACGCCCAATTGAATCTCCTTCTAACCTTTTGGCGGCTTCGGTGGCGTAGTTGGTAGCATGCTGAGCTTCTATGCCCAAGATAGCGGGTTCAAACCCGGCCGAAGCCGTCGGATTTTTTAAGAGCGTTAAAATCCCTCAGTATGCCTTCCTTCGGAGGGGAAGTAAAGCCGGCGGTCCCATGTCATAGATTTATGGCATGTTAAAGATCTTTCCACTAATTACACCTGTGTGAAACTAAATTGGATAGGTTAAGAATGTAAACAACGCTCTTAGGTTGCTACGTTCGTTGCCAAGAGCCGACTGCGGTGGCGTCTAGTAGCTAGTTCTGAACTAGGCCTAGTAGTCGTTGACGGTGGTGCTTGGCGACAAAAGTAGGAACTATTTGAAAATTCAAAGTTGCAGTGCCTACTTGAATTTTAAAAAAACAGATACACACACTAATACAGTCATCACATTTAACACCGGTTATCAGACAGATTCTACACACACCCAAAGTACACGGGGCTACATGACCGCGTTGTCGCAGCCCCTAAACTAAGGAACCAACCAACCAACTTCTATCCTTATTGTTGCATTGAGCCAAAAATCAGTAAAGCATTTTATTCATTTGATGTCGTTTTTGCGATTAGCTTTAACCCATCTGGCGCTCCGGGATATTTTGACTCTCGTGCTGACTGATTATTGGTAAAATGCATATGTGGTCGTGCGGACTCCGGTCTAAACGGGCACAGTACATCCGCCAGAATCAATACTATAAAGAAAAAAATAATTATTAAACTTGTTTTTGGAACATGTTTCGAGGATTAATTACATTTTATCTCCTTCATCAGGTATTGAAAAACAAAAACAGAACAAAACGTAGCACAGTAATAAGATAGGTATTTAAATCTAATATGGTGCAAGCTGATCACCGTCACCTTCTATTTCATTTCATTTTATTCTGTTCTTATAACCTAAATTTTATGGTGCCCCATATTAGATTTAAATACGTATCTCATTACTGTGCTACGCTTTGTTTTGTTTTGATTTGTTTTTCAATAACCGATGAAGGGGATAAAATGTAATTAATCCTCGAAACATGTTCTGAAAACAAGTTTAATAATTATTTTTTTCTTTATAGTATTGATTGAGACGGATGTACTTTTCTTGTTAATAACTATTTTCATCTATAAAAAAAAGAGGCTAATGAGATCACCTTTTGTCCGTGTGTCTGTGTGCTGGTGGGATTTCAATGAAACTCGGTACGATCATAGCACTATTCCGGACGACCCCGACCGTGAGAAGTATTGACATTTAAAGGGCACTGTCGGGGTCGGACAAACTATGACTTACCGAGTTTCATTGAAATCCCTCCAGACGTTTAGATTTTATAAGGGGGGCACACACACGCACACACTCACATACGCACACACACGGACAAAAGGTGATCTCATAAGCCTATTTTTTTTTTTTTCATAAATAAAAATAGACTAAAAATATGCGGAAAACAATAGTTAATTTTCCAAAAAAGGAGCAAGTTCTTTGAGTAAACGTACACTGGGAAATTTAGATTGCTGGCCCTAACCCACTCTTACTTATCAAGCGGATGGCGAGATCAGGAGCCATTACTTAACTCTCAAATGGTTTAAGTAGAAGTGAATCATATTGGGTTTCACATTCAGTAAAAAGAATGTACACATTGACCGACGCTATTGCATACCTGATAGATTATCTTGAGGGGTGGAACTAGGAGATGATGGTGTTATTCAGTTTCAACGATTCTAAAATGAGAGGTGCAAAAGCAGAAGGAGTCTCAGTACTTATATGGGAACATGAAAGTAGTGGTTTTGTAGGGGTTCTGGCCCCACCACCACCGCTCCACCGCTGGAATACTAAAATGGCAATATCTCGCGAACCAATCAGGATAGAGACTTGTACGAGGTGTCATTGAACTCGGGCTAACACCCCCTTTCCAATGGACAACATATTTCCACCCCAAAAATAAAATCTACCCTACTAGGGGGTGAAATTGTAATTTTTTAGAGAATCTCTCTTTCCAATTGCAACATGTGAGAGTTTGAATGTCAATATGGAATGAAACGTTGTTCTACATAAACTGCATGTGTTCGGTGGATAGCCACTATGAATTAACATGCTTGTTTTTTGTTTTTTACGCATGCCCACTCATAGCTTTTATAAGAGGGCGGGCTTTTTAAAGATGGCGGCTGTAGTGTAACCTGACCTAACCCAACCTAACGGGTCCTTGTGGACGAGTCCTTGTGGACAAGTCCTTGTGGACAGGTCCTTGTGGACAGGTCCTTGTGGACAAGTCCCTGTGGACGAGTCCTTGTCCCTTTGGACTGATCCCTTTGGACGGGTCCCTTTGGCCTGGTCCCTACGGACTAGCCCATGTATTTATTTAAATTATGTCAAAGGGCCTAACTACATTTGTGTGTGTTGAACTGACGTTGTTCACCACTACTATAATGGAATAATGATATGAAAGGAAAGTGATGAAATACATGTGAACATACAAGGGATCTAACTTGGTGGATGGATGTGTTCTAACGAGTCATTTGTAGTTGAAAGAGAATATTATATGTTCTTAATATGTTAAAACTGTGGAGATGGCACGTGCAGTAAGACTTCTTGTTATATTTTCTGTGTCATATTACAGACATGGCAGAGAGCGCGCAGATCTGTTGCTATGACTAACACTGCAGTAATTTGAAACCGCAAGTGTTCATGAAGACAATGGGTGATGATCATGCAAAGTTAGCAGTTATTGGATATTACACAGTTGTTCCTTCCGGTGTCATGTTGCTGACATGCCAGAGAGCGCACACTGCGGTTGCTATGACTGACGCTGCAGTAATTTGAAACCTCAGGTGTTGATCAAGACAATGGGTGATGATCATGTAAAGTCAGCAGTCATTGGATACCACACAGGTGTTCCTAGTGTACTTTGGACTCTCTGCTGTATTGGGAAAGGAATTGCAATGATCTGCAAAAAACTGCTGACACGAGCGATGAGAGTTTATATAAAAGAGGTGTCATATATTTCCCTACTATCAGTCTTTATTACTCGCTTTGAGTGAACAGTGCTCTATTACTGCTCAAGAGTTGAAAAAAAGGCTTTTTGGTAGAAAATCATTAAATTATTTTGCATGGTAAGTACTTATTATTAATGGATCGCAGTCTTTTATTACTAATTGATGTTGAAGTTATTGATTGGAATGCATTATTGATTGATTGATTGATTGATTGATTGATTGATTGATTGATTGATTTGTTTACAGATAATTGGGTACCTGTAGGTTACTAGATTCCTACAATCTGTTAATTCAGTGACAGCAGTTGATAAATTATAAAAAGGTAAGTGCCCCTCTAATAACTTTTAAACAGTTAGAGTGATATTTTTAAATGTTCACCACTACATGTTAGTGAAAATGGTATATTTAGCAGTCAAAAGTTGGAACTACTTGACCATGGTGTGTAAAGCTAATTTTGTAGGTTAGCTTTTGATTACCACTCTATTAAGTCTGAATGTTCATTGCTAGGTGTCAGTGACAGAGGGACTATTTAAAGACTTAACTTCAGTTCACCTAACATAACCTAACTTTACCTAACTTAACCTTATCACGTGACATGTTCTACAAGTTAAGACTTGTTTTAAGACTGGCTATGACGTCACACTTAGCTCACTTAACTAGCGATCGCTAGTTTCTATCACGTGACAGGTTCTACAAGTTTAGACTTGCTTTAAGACTAGCTATAACGTCACACTTAGCTCACTTAACTGGTGACCGCTGGTTTCTACCACTCTGTCAAGTTCCAATGTTCACCGCTAGGTGTCAGTGACAGTGGTATATAGTAACCCCCAGTTAGAACTACATGAAGTTAGACTTGCTAGGAGTTCACAGATCGATTTAAATACCCTGCTATAACCATTGACTGGAATATAATTAAACTATTTATATTGTACTTTGTTTTATTTTTTATTAACATTTATGATTTCTTTCTTTTATAGATAACTTGGAAAGTATTCATCATGTTCAAGTGTGGTGACTGTAAGAAACAGTTCTCAAGACCTGACAGCCTTCAACGTCATGCAAGTACAAAACATAATCAGAAAATGTTTGTATGCAGTCATTGTGCTACAACATTTAACAGACAGGATAGTCTTGGACGGCATGTAAATCTAAAGCATGTCAGTTCAGCACCATTTTCGTGTTCAGTTTGCGATCTTGGATTTTCTGCTGTAAAGCGATATCAATCCCACATGGTTGAAGTGCATGGAGAACAACAGGAATTGAAATCTGTAAAAGCCATTAACTATCACGGAACCTTTAAATGAATGTGATGCTCAAAAGCGTAAACTTTCTCAAGATTGTGAAAATAGTTGTGCATCAAAAAGGAAGAAGAATGGTGAACCTTCAATAACACATTGTGATGTATGTAATATTGATATACCTTCTTCAATCATTCATGGACATTTACGCAGTATTCAACATAAAAATAACACTTGCCATGAAAGAAATTCTGGAAATGTTCAACAAATTGGTAGTGCATTTAAAAGTCGAATTGCTAGTTATAGACTTCATAGTGAAGAAAAAACTCAATGAATTGAATCATTTTTAAAAAATGTTCAACCTACTGTGTTTGGCTTGGTAGTGCCCCCGTAATTGAATTATATAGAGACCACGGTGGCTATATTGGAAATTATGGAGAAAGTTATGGCTGTCATAGTTATGACGTGGGTAGTCATGACGTAAGCACGGATGACGCAGACGTTATGCCAGCAGGCTACTTGAGCTGAGATTCTCAGTGACGTCAGCATTTATTCGAGAAAGATCCGAGATCTACGACGCAGTCGCAGGAAACGTGGAATTCTGCTGAGGAAGAAATTATGCTATTGGAGGGGAGGCTCAAACCAATGAACGATAGTCTGAATGAAGACGGAGATTGCTGAAACTATGGTATTTTTATTACTTTTTGGAATGCAGAATTGTGGAAATCCATTTGCAGTAGAGGCATTGATCTGGAATTTTGGTGAAATTTATTTTCAGTTTTTGAATTTGAAAATCCGTCATGTATTGACGAAGTTGGAACTTCTAGCGATGACGCAGTAACACGCGATGGAAGGGATAGATACGCCCCTCATGAAGTTCATAAAAGGCCTTGCGCAGAAGAGAGGAGTCTCATTCTCTCAGATCATCAATCGTCTGATAGCTCAATCGTCAGATCTCAAATAGTCATTTCAGTGAAACGTCGAGTGAGATCATTAGTAAGAGTCGTCTTTATAACGCGTGGTGAGCCCACTGCATTAAAAACGAGAGTCGAACATACAAGCAGTGCAGGTTTACTGTAAAGTAAATCTAGGTGAAGTTGAAACGCACATTATAACGCTTCTACAAGATTAGCTGTGAACAGTTAGCGGTCGCCTATAAGCTAATTCTATTGTGCATTGCTACAGTAAGGAGTGTAGAAAAGTTGAACAATTTCGAGTAATTATTTTGGAAGATATTAGCAGTTTTAGACGACTGACAAAAGTGATTTTCTCGCTACAGGAGAAACACTTTGTATAGCCAGAATCTACGCTACGGCTGACAAGGCTAGCGAAATAGGGAGACTTCAGATTGCTCTTGTGACACAACGCTACAGTATTATGGAACAGTTTAATATGGCAGTTTGTTCTTCTATTACTATTACCGAAGAGAAGATGGAAGGCTAAAGGACTTTATGCAATTGGGACATATTTCAACGGAGTAAGATAGCAGCATGGAACTTCGCTAATCGCTATTCCATACAAGCGGACATGTGGTGAATAAACATCTACACCCATGTTTCGTGATTAAAGGCTGAATACTATCAAACAGCAATAGAAATGATTTCATACTTTCTGAATATGAATATTTCTTCGGAAATTTCTACAAAAACTTCATGGCGATTTTCAACTGGAACTTCAGGGATTTTTCAAGAGAGGTCAGGGTTGTCCCGACTCACAAAGAAGATTATTGCCGGAAGGATGTCGTTCGTCTTCGTGAAGCAGTTCGATTCTCCGAGGGTGCTGTTTCTTGTTTCGAGGATGGAACTCAGCTTTAACTTGGTGAAATGGATCCATCAACAGTCTTCTTTGAGGAATTTTCCTCTGGAACGTCAATCGGCAGATAAGGTAGTCGTGAACGTTTATTGTATTTGAGTTTCTTAGCAATATTTGAGCAACCATTTTTCCCATATTTTTGTCCTCATGTATTTTGCCCGATATTCTTGTTTGAGATTCCTATTCTCAGTACACCTTGATGAGTTATGCCTTTTTCGACGATTTATTAAGACATTGTTATGTCATAGGCATAGTTAAACGATTTTGGATCAGTTGAGACTGATATTTAGATTTTTCAGTAATTTGCTTATTTTTTTTGTAGTCTCGATTTGACTGTAAGTTAATGATTTTTATGGCAGATTTAAATTCAGACAGCGTGTCACTTTATTAAAGTAATTCTACCCCAGTTTAATTACTTTGACCAATTTTCTGTCATCATCAAGAAGGAAGAACATTTAAATGATTTTAGAGCGTTAAAATCCATTACGTTGTCGACGATCTTGGAAATACTAGTCGTTATTTGAATTGATTGCAACACAGACATTTATCGTCAGTTATGAACGATCATTGCATCATAGACCATTTTGTGAAAGATGAACTTTAATTATGAATTATTGAATGCATTAAATTCGTGAAACTTGTGTTAGGTTTTTTCTCATTTAGAGATTTATATAATGATGTTTGCATTCCCCAGTCTAATTGGATTCTATTCGACTATTTTACAGTTTAGTCGCACTTTGTTTGATGATAGTATTTATATACTACAATTCTTTGAAGATGTTAATCTTAAATTTTGATAGACCAGACAGGCGTATATAAGCGTATTCACTATTAAATTTGTTTGTGATTGGCAAATTTTTACTTCAATTCGATTCATGAATGAAATCCACGAAGGTTAAATGACAACAGTTTTGAAACAATTAATGATTATAAGAATTTTTAAGTGGAACTATGAATGTATAATCGATAGTGCAGCGGACATGTTGAAAGTCGCTGATGTATAATGCCCTTAAATAAATGAAGGAGATTCCCACAGTAATTAATGATGATAAAGATTGTGTTAGTGGAGGTTTTTGTAAAGTCTGTGGAAGATTTTGATGCCGTATATTTTAATATATGATGAATTTTGGGCCTAATCATTAATGCAGTTTGTGCATTATTTTGTAAGCGAAGTATTTTCCGCTAGAGTGTATTGTCATAGTTCGTTGAAAATTAATCAAGTGAATTTACTGTTATAATTAAAAAGAGTTTTGAAAGAATTTGAGATAAGATTTTGAATGAAGATTACCGTCACAAATAATAATAATTATTACAACCTTTATTAAACCAGATTGTGACATTTACATGTATAACTAACCTTCATTGGTCGATTATATAAACACGATTATAAAATTACCAACCGGATGAACATGTGGTTCAATGTATTTCTTAAATTAATAATTTAAATAATTTAAATGTTAATATTGTAAATAATAAATGTAAATATCTTTGACAATAATGTGGAACGAAAGTAATGTTAAAGGCGTGTTTAAAATTTTTGTAATTATCTTCGACAATATTATAAACAATTTCTAATTGTTATAAATAATTTATGTGATTTTGTTATAAACATTTAAGAGTGTGTTTTATACTCTAAACTATGCTTATTAAACATTTGGATGATAACTTAACAAGTTTAGGGATTGTCAGAATAATCCAGTGGTATGTGAGTTAAGCATTTGAAAGATTTGCGTCAATATATATGAGTTGTCTTGTAGACATTTAAAGCTTTGAGAGGAGCTGAATTCTTACGCAGTGTGGCGTGACGAGTGAGCCCCATTTGACAGGCATGCGCCAGGTTGAAGAGTAGACCAGCTGGCTCGACATCTGGTTATCAGCGGGCGAGGTCGATACTCTGGCCTTGCGCCTATTAATACAAGTGTGATGTTTATTAAAAGAAACCAAATGCTCTATATGTGTCGCATCCTGACTTCCTTATCCAATCCAAATGTGTATTGAATGTTACGTTATTTTGAGCTCATGGGAGCTAACATGTTTTATGATAACTTTGCAAGTCCTTCAAGTGGACATAGTCAGATTGACATGGGCTAGTGATAGCCACATTTATTTTGTTGAGTTTGTTAAAGTCATACCCTTTATTTGAAATAAAGCTTTTGTACAGTTCAAAGGTCTTGCCGTCGTTCTGGTTCATTTTTAAATGTCGTAGTGAAGATTATTGTGGGAGCATACTTTAGAGATCCTGTTGTCAACCCAATCCCCGAGATTATTTTTAAGAGGTAAGTAAAAGTAAGTATGAACCCCCGTCTATTTTGGTGTGTTCCACAATAATTTTCTTGGTAACTTCTGTGTTCAAACCTCGGTAGTATCTGTCAGTGCCATTTTCATTGGTGTAGCTGAGCCGGTGCGGTGGATTATTGGCAATCCGATTGAGGGGGCGGATATCTGACAGCCTACTATCCGGGTAAACGGGGACAGTAGGTAATGTTTTATTAGAGCATAAAACATTTAAAATGAATTTTGAACTTTTTGGCCTCTATGTAAAAACTGGAAGCGAAGGTGAAATTACGGATATCAAATCTTTTAATACAAAAAACGTAATTGTTAGTGAATCAACTAATATTAGTGATATATATCAAAATATTTCAAGTGCTATCATCGTGAAGAGTGAAGAGTTCCAGGAAAGGGAGTCGGGCTGGGCATTGGTTGAAGTACTTTATTTAGAAACCAACATGAATAAATATAATCCCCTTCGAGCATCTTCATACATTGATTTGCCAGCATGGATCAAACGTAAGAAAGCTGTTGTGAACGTTATGAATAATGATGACGCATGCTTTGCATGGGCTGTAACCTCAGCTCTCCATCCAGCAGTGGGACATGTGGAGAGAACATCATCATATCCTCACTATTCCTCAGTGTTAGATTTAAAAGAAATTGAATTTCCTATGGCGATAAAAGACATTAAACGTTTTGAAGAGCTGAACAATGTAAGTATTAATGTTTATGAAATTGAAAATAAGAGTATAGTAGGCCCTCTATATTATACTCAGAAAAAAAAAGAATGCTCATGTAAATTTACTTTACATAACCGAAGGTGAAAATGCCCACTATTGTTGGATAAAACATTTATGTAGACTTGTTGGTAGTCAACTATCAAAATACAAAGGTAAGAAGTGGTTGTGTGAAGGCTGTTTGCTCTATTTTACAAGAGGATCAACTAACTCAACATCAAAAATGGGGGTTTAATCATGTTCGTACGGTATTACCGACTCCTAAAAATAACATTCTAAAATTTAATTATTATGAGAAACAGCTTCGAGTACCATTTGTTATATATGCTGACTTCGAGGCTTTGCTAAAACCATTTAATACATGTTCATCGAATCCAGCCCAACCTTTCACCAACACTACTCACATTCATGAACCTTTTAGCTTTGCATATTATATTAAATGTAGTTATGATGACTCTTTAAATAAGTTTGAGCTCTATAGAGGACCTGATGCACCTAAAGTTTTTATGGAAAGGCTTGAGAAAGATGCCGTCCGTATATCCTCTATTTTAAATACGATCATTCCAATGGAGCCACTAACTTCATTAGAGCAAATGAATTTTGAAACTGAAACTAATTGTTTTATATGTGGTGAATGTTTATATACAGACAGGGTTCGCGATCATGACCATTTAACAGGAAAATATCATGGTGCTGCTCATCAAGAATGTAATTTAAATTATAGAGTAAGTAAATTCATTCCGGTCATTCTACACAACGGTAGCAAATACGATAACCACTTTATCGTTAAAGAATTTGGAGCTTCAGATGTGAAAATTGATGTTATTGCAAATAATAAGGAACAATACATATCGTTCACAAAATACATCAAAACTAGCAATAAAAAACCATTAAACTGCGATTTTTAGATTCATTCCGCTTTATGTCGAGTAGTCTTGATAAGCTGGCTAGTAATTTAAAATCAGATCAGTTTCATGAAATTCAACGTGTCTTTCCTAAAGAAGATGATCTTAATTTGATTCGTCAAAAGGGTATATTCCCTTATGAATATATTAACTGTGTGGAACGTGAGGAGTGTTCCTTACCACCGAAAGATGCATTTTACAGTTCCTTAAACACAAGTCATATCAGTGATCAGGAATATTTACATGCACAACGTGTACGGGCACAGTTTGACATTCAAACTTTAGGAGAATTTTCAGACATATATTTGAAGACAGATGTGTTGTTATTAGCAGATGTTTTTGAAAATTTTCGGAATGTTTGTATGAAAACTTATGACCTTGATCCTTGTCAGTATTTCACAGCTCCTGGGTTAAGTTTCAGTTCAATGTTGAAAAAAAACGAAAGTAAATTTAGAATTAATGACTGATATAGACATGATCAATTTTATAAAATCATCAATTCGAGGTAGATTAAGTCAATGTAGTGGACGGTACTCTAAAGCGAATAATAAATACATGCCTAGCTACAACCCTTGTGAAGAGTCAAAGTATATTGTCTACCTCGATGCAAATAACCAATATGGTTGGGCTATGAGTCAATATCTACCACTGAAAGATTTTCGCTGGCTGACACAACCTGAAATTGATGTTTTACATGTTGACACTCTTAATGATAACGATGATAAAGGATATATTTTAGAGGTAAATCTTGAGTACCCTAAAGAGTTACATGATGATCATAATGATTTACCATTTTGTCCTGAGAATATGAAATCTCCCTACATCACATCACGAACAAAAATGTTAATTGCTAATGTAAATGATAAATGTAAATATGTAATACATTATCAAAACTTGAAACAGTGTCTACAGCATGGATTGAAATTAACTAAAATTCATCGCGTATTGCAATTTCATCAGTCAGCATGGCTCAAATCGTATATTGATCTAAACAATAATTTAAGAACATAGTCAACAAACGCGTTTGAAAAAGATTTTTATAAACTCATGAATAATAGTGTTTTTGGAAAGACTATGGAGAATGTTGATAAACGAGTTGATGTAAAGCTGATAACAAAGTGGGAGAATGATGGTAAAAGGTATGGTGCGAGCAACTTAATAAGCAAGCCTAACTTCCATAGCTGTTCAATTATTCATGAGGATTTAGTTGTAATACAAATGAATCGTCTTAAAATAACTTACAACAAACCCATATATGTGGGTTACACCATTCTGGAATTATAAAAAACACTTATGTATGAATTTCACTATGATTATGTAAAGAAAAACTATCTTGATAATGCTAAATTACTCTACACAGACACAGATTTTTTTATTTATGAGTTTAAAACTGATGATTTTTACGAGGATATCAAAACTGAACTAAATAGGTTTGATACAAGTGACTACCCCAAGGATAATATTTACCACTTACCTCCAGTAAACAAAAAGGTTCTTGGGAAATTTAAGGATGAATGTGCTGGTGTTATTATAGACACTTTTGTAGGCAAAAATCTAAATCATACAGCTATATGACAGTTGATGATGTAGTAGTAAAAAAATTAAAAGGAGTGAAAAAGAATGTTGTTAGTAAAGAGATAGATATAAGTTATTATAAAAACTGTATAGTTAGTAACCCACCTGTATTATATAAGAAAATGTGTGTATTTAGAAGTAAAAATCATCAGCTACATACCAATTTGTTGAACAAAGTTGCTTTAAGTAATGAAGACAACAAACGATTCATTATACCCAACACATTTAATACTCTTGCTTGGGGAAACAGTCGCATTGACGACTATTACTTTACATAAGTCTAATGATCACTATATTGTAATATTTGTAGTGTGTTTTATATTGTAATATTTTTTGTGAAAACTGTAAGTAGAATGTATAATGTTAGGCTACAGTAGTTTAGTAAAAATAAGATAAGTAATACATTTTAGTGTAAAATGTTTGCTTTTGTATATTACGAAAAAGATTTTAAAACATTTACTGAATGTGTGAACTAAACAAGGGGAATGTAAAAAATGTAAAGTGGAAATTGTAAATATTCATGTGTGAAAAAATGAAAATGAAGAAATAACTATCACCATTTTTAGAATTAAAAGATATAGTGATCTAGTGAACCTTATTTTATTTCACAACAAAAAATGTACAGAATGTGTGAACTATACAAGGGGAATGTAAAAAAAGGGAAAGTGAAAAATGTAAATATTCATGTAAGAAAAAATGAAAATGAAGAAATGGCTATCACCATTTTTAAAAATTAAAAGACATTGTGATCTTGTAAACCTTGTTTTTATTTCACAACAAATAGAGCTCTACAAAAATAGAATACAAAGAAATACCAATTCCTCAATCCTTTTCAATGTTCATGTCCACTCATCATTAACTTTCCTTATATAGCACTAATCACAATGAGGGCTGCCAACCTCTCTCTCACTGAGACATCACAGGATGTCAAACGTTGTTTAGCTTTCCAACGATACTTTATCCACTACACATCTTAATGCAGGATGACTGTGGTGATTAGAAAGGTGCATGCTCGATCCAAAGGATTAATAGGTATATCACCACGCTGCAAAGGTTCTTCAAGATAAGTTCCAGGACCACACAAATAATAACCAGGTAGGTAGATTTCGAAAGTCAAGTATTGAATTACTTTGTCAATGACGCCATTGCCAGTACAGGTCTGGCATATCCTTTTCCATTGATGGTAAAAAGGTTTGATCTTCCTCCTCCTCTGTGGATGATGTTTGTTGTTGCTGCTTTTTTTCTCCATTACACCCGTGGAATGAGGAAACAAAGTCTTTACACTGACTTTTATGACCGTGATACAGTTTGACCAGCTGGCAAGTAGCACACTGTCGCATAGAGGGTATTTTTGCCATAGCCACTTGCTTATGGTGATCATAATCCGTACATGGTTGCAATTCACTTAACACAGGGTCTTGAGTCCATGATTTAGGTACATGTTGCCAGATTTCTTTCACTGCATTTGCTGCGACGTAATAAATGAATGATTTTGGAAGAGCCAATAATTCTTCTTTGGTAAAACTGTCTAGTTTCTTTTTGCACACGAAGAACTTTCCAATCGCTTTATCGGTAGCATCCCCTTTCTCCATGGTATCACGTTGATGTTTACACGTCGCTTGTAGAAATCTCACTGGTGTCATCCACAGGTAAACCTTTAGTTTTAATTTTATTTAACAACTCCCAGCAGGCATTGGTGGTTAGCCAAAGAAACAATTGCCACAACTGTGCGAAGGCTTTATGGGTAATATTGTCACAGGGGCAGCGGTCCATGAGTGTTTGCAGCGAGGGACAGCCCATGTCCATTAAATCGATACATTGACAGTAAGACGCCAAAAAAGTTTGTAGCCATTGACGTTTTTCACTACCTTTCACAAATACTACATGGGCAGAATACAAGTGAGCTTTCATGACCATGTCCAGGTGCTTATATGAAATGGTTCCTTGCTTCCAGTCTAGTTGCATATGAGTTTCAATCCACTGGGTTTGTTTACGGTCTTTATCACACAATAAATCAAACGCATAAGGTGGTTTAAACACCAAATGGGTAGCTTGCGGTATCCAAAAAGTGGAACAATCGATAATGCCCACTTCTTTAAATATAAATTTGTTATCTCCAATTTTAAACCCTTGACAGTCGACAATCAGTGTACGCAACATGTTCACTCTTGTCTTGATCAAGACCAACTGACCACAGACTGACAATTGTTCATTAAAGTGTACCCATGGCATTTACTTACATTCCATTCTAGTAAAAGAAAATAAAAACATCGAGTAGTCACTATAGAGGTTAGGATATGACAGGGGGGAATAAGAAATAATAATATAACAACAACAACCAATTTTTTATTTCATTATTTTATTAGCATAACAAGTTTTACATTCTTTTTTCATTCTAGGATAGAGGCGGTACCAACTCATAAAACAAAAAAGTCTTTTGTGTTTATAGTGTCCATAACACCGATGATATCCCAATGTCTCTAAACTGGGTGTTTTCAACAGTGAGCTGCTCACTGAAGCACTGTTGACACCATAAAGTCCACACGTATCATAACTTTTTTCATCACTAAGAGGCACGAGTGAGGGGTAACTTGAATGACAGGGTATATTACCCACCTCCATTCTGCATAGGTAGGGACAGGCAGGTGACCAGCGCTGATGTTCCTGCATGGGTTCATCGCTCTCTTGCCATTGGTCTAAGATGATGGGACAAAACACACATTTCACTTCATCTCTTCTTTTTAAATAGTAGAATCCAGCGGCTGCTAAGGCTTGAGGGTTTATAAAAGGCACCGGCCACGTCGCAAAGGTCTTGAAACGTTGTTCCTCAGATTTTAAATTCATGGATGTAACTTCTCTTGAGGCTTGAAAGCAAGACATGACTGAGCGGTTTGATGTGGGTTGACCTGCTATTTATACACTTGTCACTTGGTTGGACAGTGGATAATAGTTGACTTGTTTGTGATGAATAATCAAACAGTAGGCCGTGGTATTGGCTGGAACATTTTCATGCGTTTCAAAATCTAGTCGAATGCCAATATTGGATGGTTTGACAGACTCTTCCAAGTAGGAACAGTCAAAGACAATCAGTGGCGCCCTTGTCTTAAAAGCTTGGGGTGACAACATTGAACAATTCTCTTTTTGATAATACGACCATCTAAATTTAGAAAACAAGTTGTACAGGGGGCCAAACTTATTTTTTGAAAAATCTAAATCCAACCCTTCATAGGGAAGCACAGCACCGTTGAGGAAAAGACGTGCATTTCTCAATTGCAGGTGATCAAATTGCGTGACATCTTTGGTTTGTTGATACTTGCGATTCGTTTGTAACCCCACAATCATGTAGAGAGGTCTCTCTGTATAGCGGGCTGTTTTTATAGACCAACTATGTGTGTTAGTGGTGGGCAATAACGGGTACTCATGGAGTGCCCAGCTTCTAAATTCCATGGGTAGAGGTATATCTCTCTTTACCATTTTGAGTATGTCCAGTTTTTTGCTATCGTTAAGGGTCACACGAGGCACTTTCCATAGCAAGCGTTGTAGTTGAATTTTTGAATCAATGGGGGCATTGTCGGCTCCCTTGAGTGCATTATTATCACTCCTGTCTCTCACCAGATAAAGCACTTGCCTTGCGTTGACCACAATGCGCTGGTGATCTTCAGCAAAGCCTAAAATCAGTTTAAGAGGTAAATATCCAGTAAAAGTGCCATCGGTGTGTACCATCCCATCATTGATCGAGTCAGGGCACCAACCCGCCATGCAAAGTGTTTTAGCTTCTTCCTCACTATAAGAGTGATATAGTTTCATGACACTGGAAATACCCACATTTCGAGTGCTATCCACCACGATATCGTTAATCACATAACGCACTTCAGAAAACAGGAAGGCGAAAGCATGGTTGGCTAACTTGGATGTGGTGGGTGTAGAGCCATCGGCTTTGGTGAGCCGACCTTCAATCTGAATAACACTTTCATGCGGTAGGGTGTAAATATCTTGGTTGTTGATAACATATTGAATTTCATCATTGTTATTGAGTCCAGGTGTTTGAGCTTGATAAGAATGCAGATCAATTCTTACCACTCCTGGTTGCTCCTCGATGTGGTTCGCTACCTCTAGAATGGAATTCATCGCGGGGGTTGATGTGGTAACCCAAATGCTGTAAAATCTGCTTGTTCTGAGATGTTAACGTGTATTCACGTGGTAAACAACTAACACCATTCCTAGACGGTGCTGTTGCTTTATATACAAACTTCATAGTGGTTTTAGCACCAACTTGTAAGTCACTGGTGTGGTAGAATCTAGATCAATGAGTTGTTGCTCTCTATTGATCAGTCTTAATGTTATATTACTAATACCATCGACAGCCACAGAATGAAAAAGCACCACTGGAGGTTTTTCACGAATAATATAGTCATTGGGTGATGTTACAATAAAGTCATAAAGCCAATGCGATGGTTCTTGATTGGTGTACACTTGACTAATAATATTACACGTCGCCGACACATGATGATCCCCAATGAATTTCACTTCATGGTCTGATTCATGTTTTTGTTGGGCTCCAACACGCGTGGTTTAAATCCTAGTAATGGACCAATGGAATCGGTGTGTGTTTTAAAGTCAATTTTGAATGTAGAAAAAATACTGCAGCGATGAGTGTTGGTATTTCCTACAAGTTCAAACTTGCGCGTTCCATCGAGAAATGACTTTAAACCATATTCATTGATCAACACCACATAAATGTGTTCATAAATGTCATCTATCGTGTATCCACCAGAGTTCAGGATGAGCACAGAATCATCATAGTAAAACTTGTTGTTCACATTTTCACGTATGTTGTATATTCTATTGTACGTTTCAAGTGAAACAAGTCCTAAACCATAGGGTTTTTCACTCAATTCGATAGGTGGGTAAAAGTCTAGGCTCACTTCGGGTCCACGTCCATGCAGTGTAAACGTCTTACTTTCCACCGACATACTGTTGACGTTTTTGCTTATGCTGCGTCTTATATATAAAAAAAATAAACATAAACGTCCACACTGTTGGCTGTTAAACGTTTGCTCACGTTTCACATTATAATATATCTTGATCCTGTTTCCAAAATAGACCACTAGTTCCATGGGCGGGGGTAAATTCCCAAAACTGTCAAAGTACCATACAGTGGATCCCTCTTTGACATAAGCTACATAATGTGTTCCAGGTCCTCGGTGATCATCCAAATTGACAACAGCACATTCTTGTTTCCAGGGTCGTGAGGGTAATTGGTTTCGCATAAACACACCTCGAAAATGAGAAAGCTTCAGTTGTTTAGCATAGCTTTCCACTTGTTGATGTGTCAGGGTATGTCTTGCTATGGCTGAGGTTAAAGATGTTTTATTTTATTTCGAAAAGGTGAAATTCCAAATCCTTGTTGATAAAAGGCTGGCTTCAAATTGACATTTCTAGCCCCCATAGCAATGGCTTCCATTGTTTCATTGTGTCGCTGACATTCTTTGAGTTGTTGCTTGCCCTGTTGCGCGGCTTTAATAGTTTTTGCCACTGCACTGGCGCCGCCTAAAAGTGAACTTAGAGCAGCCAGACCAGCGAATAATGCAGGTAAAAATCCCGCTCGTTTAGGGACGGGGATCACTCGCCCTTGTTTTGAACCCTGTCGCTGACGTTTTGGAATAACATGCCTCTGTGCTTCTCGAAGAGCTTTCCTTATGGTCAACACATTATTTTTTTATTTTTTTCTTTCGCAAGGGCTTGTCCACGAATGTCATAATCCCAGGCTTTGCCAAGGACAGGGTCATATTTTTAGTCTTTCTCACCACATATCTTTGTTTCACCATGATGATGATGACCAACAACCATTCACAAGAAAGTTTAAGTCACAACTAACGTCAGATTGTTATTTCATGGCTGTATATTCCAATTCTACATAAAGTGGGAAATCGTTTACGGTTTTTCCAGCTTGCTTTTCATTCCATGTCAACATGAGATGAAAGGATAATTCGTCTCCTGCATTGACCATTTCATGGTTATGGACCATCATCCTATGACCATTTATCTCTATTTCTAAATGGTTTTCATCAGGTATGGCATATTTGATGTGAATGGTTCCATTATAGTGTAATCGATAGTGGCTTAAACCCGAAGCAAGCACATAGGTCAAGTGCTGGTCATGAACTAGCGGTATATGGTTTCTCTCATTCACAGGTTTTACATTTGTCAGATGCATTAAAAATACAGATGAAATAAATTTATAAAGCCTTTTCATTTCATAGGTCACGTATCGCTTGGTACAGACATCATCATCTTCTTGTGGGTCTTCCACGTGAATAATGCGGTGATGATTAGCGCTATAGCCATTCACCGTAAGCTGAGGCACTTTATCATAAAACTCATACACCTTGTTATCCACATACTTTTTTGTAGTAACGTCTGTAGACACTTGAGAATGTTTTACATGAGTTAACCGCTTTCCTTTAAAGTCATAATCTCCTTGTTTTGTGCGTGGCACTACTGACCTATCCACATAGTGTTTATTAGCAGGATCTGTTTCTTGTTTAGGATCATGTATGGGAACAGACCTAGCTTTGACCATCAACGCAAGTCCAAAGACATCCATCGTCAACCTGTAGTACGAGTCTACTGTTTCTATGACAAGGCTCGGTGCGATGTATATATACAGCCTGCTAGCCTCTCTAAGCCTTATGTTGTGTTGGCAGCAAGCACAAGAGTGTAGTGCAGTATCTTTGACATAGTCTTTGATATCAGTGAAGTTCAGTGTCAAAACAATATGGTGTGTGTCGTGTGAATTGTGAATCTTTCCACAACAAATAATAAAATATGCATTCTAGAGGAGTCTATGTGATTTATTAAGAAGTGAACCTAACATTTTATGGCGACCGTGACAGGACTCATTCATAGTAAAAGGCTCCCGTGAAGAAAGAAAATGGAAAGACTCGCTAAAGAAAGAACCGTAAAGCGGCGGTTATTTACGCGCTCACACAATCAACTAATGGCGTTGTTAGAAGATGATCAAACTGAAACGGAAAAAGTGCAAGTGCAACTTGAAATCCTTCAAGAAAAGTATGATGATATCTCTAATTTAGATGGATTAATATTTCAACAGATGATAGACGACGAGTGTGAGGATGACGAAATAGAAACGGAATGTGAATCAGCTGATGATTACAAACACAAATTCCTTAGCTGTAGAACAAAAGCAACACGTTTTATGAATCCCGTTGTTTCCATTACCCCTCCACAAAGTGTAGTGAATGACAATGTTTGTGATAAAAAGAAATATAGACTTCCAAGAATAGAATTTAAGAAATTTTCTGGTGAAATAATTGATTGGTTATATTTTTGGAGCCAGTTCCGTAAAATTCACGAGGATGAGGACATTGGGAAGGAAGATAAATTCCAATATTTAATTCAGGCTATGACAGAAGGTTCCAGAGCATATGAATTAGTTACTAGTTTTCCACCCACTGCCGAGAATTATGACAAAGCTATAGAGAGTCTTCAAGCTCGATTTGGCAGAGAGGACTTGCAGGTGGAAGTTTATGTTCGTGAATTGCTCAAACTAGTATTGACGAATGCAGTCAATTCCAAAGAAAGGCCAACACTGAGTAGCTTGTATGATAAATTAGAGTCACATCTCAGATCGCTGGAAAGTTTAGGCGTTACTACAGAAAAATGTACTGCAATGCTGTATCCCCTAATTGAATCATCTTTGCCAGAAGACCTATTAAGAGCATGGCAGAGGAATACTTACTTCAGGTGTGATTCCGTATCCAAGGATCGTTTGCAGCAGCTCATGGCTTTTCTTCAAAATGAAGTAGTAAGTGAAGAAAGAATTTCATTGTCTATGAAAGGGTTTAGTATTAGCACATCCCAAGGATCTAAGATTAAGGGAGACAAGAAACCAGGGGATGTTATTGAACCAAATATACCTACTGCTTCTGCTTTGTTTGCTGATGTTTCTAAGAGACAGGAGTGTGTTTTTTGTCTTAAACCTCATTCGAGCCCAGAGTGCATTAAAGCTCAAAAAATGACTGTAGGGGAGAAAAGGAAAATCTTAACTGATAAACACTGTTGCTTCAATTGTTTAAAGAAGGGCCATGCAAGTAGAGCTTGTAAATCGATTGTCAGGTGCATTGTTTGTGGTGGTAAACATGTGGTATTAATGTGTTATAAGCTCCGTGACAAAGAAAATGAAAGTGTGTCCAAACAGAATTACGAGGAAGACAGGAATTTGGTTCTCCAGGATGGCAATAATGTGGATAAGGCTTTAGCTAATGTGTCTTGTTCTCCTGAGGTGTACTTGCAAACCCTGGCAGTTGTCGTTAAAGGAAAGGATAAACAAAAAACTGTACGAGCTGTCATTGATACTGGGTCTACTAAATCCTACATTGCACGTGACCTAGCCGAAGAAATGGGGTATCAGTCAATCAGGAAGGAAACGTTAATACATTCCTTGTTTGGTGGAGTACGTTCTCGAGAAGCAAAACACGACTGTTACAGAATAAGTTTAAAGCGATTGGAGGGAAACTATTCCAAGGAGCTGGAAGTTTTAAGCCAAGAGATTATTTGTGAAGATGTCCCATATATTAAGAATGGTTCTTGGAGTGAGGAGATAAGGGATCTGAAAATATGTTTAACTGATGTTCTAGAGCGAGGGACTGTGCAGATTCTGATTGGGGCCGATAAGGCGGGTGAACTGCTCACTGGGAGGAAACATCAACTAAAATGTGGCCTAGTTTTGGTGGAGACTTCCCTAGGGTGGACACTAATGGGAAAAGTCATAGGTAACAAGGCCCAAAGGGATTCGGCATCATTATTAGTGTCATCATTGTTTTCCCAACATACAAGAATTTCTGATCTCTGGGACTTGGAAATTCTTGGAATTACTGACCCTGTTGTGAAAGAATCTATCGTCGAGAGGAATGAGCGTGTTAGAAATAACTTCCTTGAGACTGCACGACTAAATGAAGATAACAGATATGAAGTGTGTCTGCCTTGGAGTGAACAACATCCACCTCTCCCTGACAACAGAGAAATTGCTCAGCACAGATTAGAAATCACTACAAAGAAACTACAAGCCGAACAACATTATCAGGAGTACGATAATGTCTTACGAAGTTGGTTGGAGCAAGGAATCATCGAGAGGGTACCTGAAGAAGAACTGAAGAATAGTGGACACTATCTACCTCACCGACCTGTCTTCAAAGAAAACAGCACCACCAAGATCAGGCCTGTTTTTGATGCCTCGGCGAAGCAGAGGAACGCTCCATCTCTGAACGAATGTATTGAAAAAGGGCCTAACTTCATAGAGTTGATCCCTAGTTCGCTACTGAAGTTCAGAGAAATTGAGATCGGTGTGACGGCCGATGTAGAAAAAGCATTTCTTCAAATAAGTGTCAATCCTAGAGACCGTGATTTTCTGAGATTCCTTTGGTGGGAGGAGGAAAGTACAGGGAAGGTAGAAGTGTTCCGTCACAATAGAGTTGTCTTTGGACTTGCATGTTCTCCGTTCCTATTGTCGGCAACCATCAAACTCCACTTGAACGAGTTGAAGAGACAAACAGTCGATAATAGTTCCTACTCAACTTCAACAATAGAAAGATTGGAAGAATGTTTTTATGTGGATAACTGTGCTATTAGTGTTAACAACAGAAATGACCTTCATTCATTCATGCGAGAGGCAAGCATAATAATGGATAAGGCATCTTTCAATCTCCGAGGGTGGGAGTATTCTCAGGATGGTACAGCTGAAAATCTTACTCATGTGCTAGGGCTCATTTGGAATAAAGGAGAAGATACCATTGAACTGAATCTAACTCATGTTAACGATTTCAAATATGATGTAATCACCAAAAGAGCTATACTAGGAGCTGCACATAAGGTGTTTGACCCTATTGGCTTCTCATGTCCGGTATTTCTCTGTCCAAAATTAATCTTGCAAGAACTATGGGCCACTGACTTGGGTTGGGACACCAGAGTAGATGAAACAACAAAGAGAAGATTCATGAAGTGGTTGGCAGAACTACCTCAGCTGTCTGAGATTAAGATTCCTAGATGTTTGATCGGTAGTGTCCAGTCGGTTGAAGATATATCTCTTCACGTGTTCTGCGACGCCAGTCAAACTGCGTATGCTGCAGTTATATTCTTGCGAATACAGAGGGTTGACAATATAGAGCTACGATTTGTACAAGCCAAGACAAGAGTGGCACCCAAGAAGAGTATCACCATACCACGCCTGGAATTATTAGCAGCTACATTAGGGGTTCGACTAGTGACGTCAGTACTGCCAACATTAACTGCAAAAGAAATTGTTACTTATTATTGGAGTGACTCGTCGACTGTGTTGTCCTGGATCAAGTTAGACGAACCTTGGGGGACCTTCGTGTGGAACAGAGTGCAAGAAATTCGAAGACTGTCCAGAATAGAACAGTGGCGGCATGTTCCAGGAACCATTAATCCGGCTGACCTGGCATCAAGGGGATGTAGCACAAAACAGTTACTTCAACAGAGATGGTGGGAAGGGCCAAAATGGCTAAAACAATCTACTACACAATGGCCTAGCCCCGAAATTTCAACAAACGATGATGAAGTCTTCCAAGAAAGAAAAAAGAAAGTCAACACTATGACGGTATTAGAAGACAAGTCCAATACCCAAGAATGGCACCTTGACTATTTCTCAAGTTTCCGTAGAACAGTTCGTATGATAGGATGGATCTTGAGGTTTCTGTATAATTGTCGACAGAAAAATAATAGAAGAACTACCGAACTATCCATTGAAGAAACCACAGAAGCAGAAAAAGTCGTGATGAAGTTCATACAAAAGGAGTGTTTTGTTGGTGAAAAGGATGAAAGATTCAACTCACTATGTGTTTTCATGGATGATGAGGGAGTGATGAGACTGAAAACAAAAATTATATCGCGCAAAAATGATTATGCTTTCCGTTGTCCTGCTATCCTTCCTGCGAAGCATACAGCAGTTCACGCTCTCATTAGGGAGAAGCACAAAGACTTATGTCATGCTGGAACCCAGATTCTGCTCAGTGGGCTCAGACAGAAATATTGGATCCTCGTAGGAAGGAGAACGGTGAAGGGTGCAATTAAAACATGTGTTGTCTGCAGGAGGTACCATGGAAAACATCTTGAAGCAGAACAAACTCATCTCCCCATAGACAGAGTGAGAGAAGCCTCAATTTTTGAAATAACAGGGGTCGACTTTGCCGGGCCTCTGATTTTGAAAGGTGGAGAGAAAGCCTGGGTCTGTCTGTTCACGTGTGCGGTTTTTCGTGCAGTACACCTGGAGCTAGTAACATCTTTGGCTACTGCAACATTCCTCGAAGCTTTTCGGCGCTTCGTGTCCAGACGTGGAAGGCCAATGATTGTCTATAGTGACAATGGGACAAACTTTCAAGGCACCTGCAATATGTTGGAGACAATTCAGTGGGATAAAATTGCTGAATATAGTTCTGTACACCAAATAAAATGGAAATTCAATCCTCCCACTGCAGCATGGTGGGGAGGATGGTAGGAGAGGCTGATTGGTGTCCTCAAACAAATGCTCAGGAAAGTTCTGGGAAAGTCATGTCTGTCGTACCAAGAAATGATGACTGTTCTGTGCGACATTGAAGCAGTCATGAATTCACGACCACTTACTTACCTGTCCAATGATGGAGAAGACTTGATGGCTATCACCCCTGCAATGTTCCTACAGGAAGTCAAGGAGATTGGAATGCCCGATATCGACATGATCGAGGACATAAAACTTGACAGAAGATTCAGGTACAGACAGAAAGTAAAGGAAACATTAAGGGTAAGATTCAGGAATGAATATCTTGGACAGCTAATAGAGAACAACCACATTAGGAAAAGTCATCACAAACCCTGCGTAGGTGAAGTAGTACTGGTAGCCAGTGACAACACGAAGAGACTAGACTGGCCGCTGGCAAGAGTGACGGAGGTCATCCCTGGCAAAGGTGGTGTCGTGAGAGCTGTTCGCTTGGCGACAACAAAAGGAGAGCTACTGAGGCCAGTACAGAGGGTGTATCCACTTGAAGTGACATCTGGAGAAGATCATGCTTTAAGACTGCAAGTTGAGCGGAATGAAAATGAGAAGAAGGAGAAAAATCCAAAAACGGTTAAACCATCTACTAATACTTCTGATCTCATCAAAACCAGTAGTGGGAGAGTGGTGGTTAAACCAAATAGATATTTTGAGTGACTTATTTATTTCTGTGTTCATTTATTTTGTGAAAATATATGTGTTATGTTATTTTATTGTTTTGTTGAGTTGTTTCCACAACTCAAGGTGGGAGAATGTTGTGTTGGCAGCAAGCACAAGAGTGTAGTGCAGTATCTTTGACATAGTCTTTGATATCAGTGAAGTTCAGTGTCAAAACAATATGGTGTGTGTCGTGTGAATTGTGAATCTTTCCACAACAAATAATAAAATATGTATTCTAGAGGAGTCTATGTGATTTATTAAGAAGTGAACCTAACACCTTAGTTGAAATGAAGCTAATTAAGCAGCAAGAGTCATTCCCCGTGAGGGACATGGTTTCCCATCTCTGCCCCACATCACGTGAACAACGCCATGGTTCACTGTTTCCATCTTCCATTCGCTGCATCATTGTGGGACCTTCCGGCTGTGGAAAGACCAATCTTTTGCTGACACTTATTACAGCGCCCAATGGTCTGTGTTTTCAAAATATTTATATTTTCGCAAAATCTCTCTACCAACCCCTCTACGTGTTTCTGGATCTAGTCATGTCTGGATTACAAAATGAGAATATGGGGTATATTACATTTTCCACGCAAGAAAATGTTATTTCACCGGATGAGGTAAAGCCTGATTCACTCATGATTTTCGATGATGTATCCACTGAACGGCAAGGTATCATTCAAAGCTATTTCAGCATGGGTCGACACAAACATATCGATTGCTTCTATCTTGGACAAACGTATTCTAAAATGTCCAAACAGTTGATTCGTGACAATGCCAATGTCATTGTTTTATTTCGCCAGGACGAGAGGAAGAGTTGTTACATTTATAACGAACATGTAAATCCGGATATGACCTTTCAAATGTTTACAGAATTGTGTGGCAAGTGCTGGAACACACAACGTCATGCCTGTTTAGTGATTGATAAACAAAGTGAACTCAACCAAGGGCGGTATCGCTTAGGGTTTGATCATTTTATTGCTATTTAAGGCACTGTATCATTCCCTCTCAAGTCATTTGTCACGACATCATGGCGTTAGCAGAGAGTCAATTGAAAAAGCATATTATTAGAGCAAAAAAATACTATTCGCCAAAACTTTCGTCAATTGAAACGATCACGTGCGGATCATGCTTTGTTTATTCAACACCATTTAGCACCTCCGCTAAAAGCCATGTTGAAACCCTCTTTCAAGCCATCTGAAACGCTACCTACCGTTTCACAAGCCACTCAGACGCACCACGAGGACCCTGAGGAAGAGGAAGAGGAACAGGAAGATTTAACTAGTGTTAGCGAAGTTGAGGATAATGAGGAACAAGTGTTTACGCCTCAAAAAAAGGCCAACACCCCTTGCAGAGTTTTTAAGAAAAAAGAAATCCTTGACCATGGTCGAAACACCTTGCCCTTCCAGATCGTCTCCATTTTCACAACTCTTGGCCACCCCTCAACATAAAGCTCAACTGAAAAACATTTTAATAAAATATTATGGATCAACACTGGAACCCTATTTCACCAATCTATTTATTGGAAACACAGATACCACATATGGCGTTCGCTATGAGGATGACAGTTTTAAAATTGGTGATTCATCGATTAAATTTAGTCGTACTAAAGCTGTCATTAAAAAGATCAACTATAAATTAACACCAGGATTGTTAAAGCTACTATTCTCTCGGACTCCCTCATCTCAAGATTATACGCCAGAGGACTTTAGTAAATATAAATCCATTTTATTGGACACCCATGCTCACAAAAGACAATATGATCCCACTCAACAAGTGAATGCCAATATATCTCAAAAATATAAAACCATCATTGCAAAAATGTTCCCCACTAGTCAAAGTGGTCGTCGTAAAGTGTCTGCTTCAGGGGTGACATTTAAACCATTAAAACCCCTTGTGGATGTTACCTACTGGCACAATCCAAATAAACTCGTCCAGTGACTACAGCTGTTGCATGCTTCACGTCAAGCCGGCCATACTGGTCACGATTGGGAAATTCAAGAAATTGAGGAAGAACTTCGAAATGCCAAAATTATTGTTTAAGCCCTCACCCATTAAAATGGGCATTGCTCACGAGTTGCATCGTCCAGCTAGACGTCACTATCAGCGACTCAAGGTGATTTCACAGGGTGTGGATGAACTTTGGCAAGCAGACTTGGTTGAAATGATTCCCTATGCTAATGTTAACGATGGTGTACGCTATATGTTGACGGTCATTGATGTTTATTCCAAAATGGCGTTTGTTGAACCTGTGCGTCGCAAGTCTAGTTCACTAGTCACCAAAGCCTTTCAACATATTATTCAACAATCTAAACGTCAACCTCAGCTGCTACAAACCGACCAGGGAAAAGAATTTTTCAACAAGGATTTCTCCAGTTTTCTCAATTCTAAGGATATTCACCATTACACCACGTACAGCAATTTCAAAGCCAGCGTGGTCGAGCGGTTCAACCGAACATTGAAAACCCATATGTGGAAAGCGTTTACCGCTCAGGGCACTTATCGCTGGTTGGACTTGTTACCTGAGTTAGTGTCACGTTACAACGACACCAAACACAGAACCATTGGGACCAAGCCACGACTTGTAACTAAAAATATTCCACAACTGGATAAACTGTTTAACCCCATAATAACAGCAGACCCTAAACGTCATCGCCTTAACATTGGGGACCATGTTCGTGTGAGCAAATTCAAGTCCGTCTTCGACAAGGGCTACACACCAAATTGGGGGACTGAACTATTTCGAGTTCGTCAAGTCACCTATTTACTCGAGGACCTCAATCATCAACCCATAAAAGGCAGGTTTTATCTTCAAGAACTCCAAAAGACAGCGTTTCCTAAACATTACCTTGTGGAAAAAGTGTTGAAACAAAAAGGAAATAAACTATATGTAAAATGGTTGGGATTTAGCTCAGCCTTTAATTCTTGGATTAATAAATTACATGTTGTGTGAACCTGTGTGTCTTGTATTTATTTATTCACTCATGTTGTACTTAACCTACAGTCCTATGTACAGTCCTCAGCTATACATGTATGAGCAATACATATTTCTTTCTCTCTTCACCTGTGTTCTCTCTTACACCAACTCTCCCCCTCTCCTCCCCTTCACCTCCCACCACTGTCAAAACAGGTTGTGACTTGTTAGCTCTTATCGTGCGCGTGTACAGGTGAACACCTGTGTGTTAGATCATATTACACATGAACTCGCATTTTTTCACGTATGAACCAAAACAGGATGTGACTTGTTTCACAAGGAGGACGGTAATAAGGTCATCTCACACGTGTTCACATGTATTTCGTCACTTTCCTTTCATATCGTTATTCCATTATAGTAGTGGTGAACAACGTCAGTTCAACACACACAAATGTAGTTAGGCCCTTTGACATAATTTAAATAAATGCATGGGCTAGTCCGTAGGGACCAGGCCTAAGGGATCAGTCCAAAGGGACAAGGACTCGTCCACAGGGACTTGTCCACAAGGACCTGTCCACAAGGACCTGTCCACAAGGACTTGTCCACAAGGACTCGTCCACAAGGACCCGTTAGGTTGGGTTAGGTTAGGTTACACTACAGCCGCCATCTTTAAAAATCCCGCCCTCTTATAAAAGCTATGAGTGGGCATGCGTAAAAAACAAAAAACAAACATGTTAATTCATAGTGGCTATCCACCGAACACATGCACTTTATGTAGAACAACGTTTCATTCCATATTGACATTCAAACTCTCACATGTTGCAATTGGAAAGAGAGATTCTCTAAAAAATTACAATTTCACCCCCTAGTAGGGTAGATTTTATTTTTGGGGTGGAAATATGTTGTCCATTGGAAAGGGGGTGTTAGCCCGAGTTCAATGACACCTCGTAAAAGTCTCTAGCCTGATTGGTTCGCGAGATATTGCCATTTTAGTATTCCAGCGGTGGAGCGGTGGTGGTGGGGCCAGAACCCCTACAAAACCACTACTCATGAAGGTGACTATTTCAACAGAGGCTTGCAAACTAGACAGAATGCTGCAAGAAAAACCAGTATCAGATGAAAATGAAAGAATGAGACCTGGTATATTAATTCTTCTTCCTCTTCTTCATTTCCCGTTTCCAGTTCCCTGGGTCGGGTTGCGAATCAAGGACCTCCACAGTTTTCCATCCCTCCACCATTCATTTCCGTCTTTCAATACTTCTTTTCCTCATACTCGTCTTTTCTCTATGCTTTCCTTCACCGTATCTATCCACCTCTTTCTGGGCCTTCCTCGAGGTCTTCTTCCTGGTATTTTCTCCATAAATATTCTTTTTGGTACTCTATATTCTTCCATTCTCATCATATGTCCGTACCACTTCAGCTTACAGGCCAACTGCGTTTTGTTGTGGTCCAAGTACCTGCTGCATATGTCAAAATTGGTGTGTAATACATTGAGAATAGGACGTTCTTACATTTCTCTGGGACTTCCTGGTTCCATACTAAACCTCTCACACACTGGTAAAACCCATTAGCTTGTTTGATTCTCTTTACAATTTCTTCATTTATTGTACCATCTTCTGTGAGTATGCTCCCCAAATACTTAAAGCTTTTTACCACTTCCAATGGATTTCCATTGACTTCAATATTCTGTCTTCCTTCTCTCTTGTTTCTTGTCATCACTACAGTCTTACTCTTCTCCACACTTATCTTCATTCCATATTTCTATATCTCTTGATTCCATACAGTGACTTGTTCTTGCACTTCTATTTTATTTTCTTCCCATATTACTATGTCGTCTGCAAAGAGTAAGGCCTTATTATCCTTGCTTTCCATTCTTCGTTTCACACTATTGTGGATTTCATCCACGACAGTTAAAACATTATATGGGCTAACACACTTCCTTGTCGAAGTCTTGTTTTAACACTGCACCAGTTTGTTTGTCCTAGCTTGGTCTTCACACTACTTACACACTTTTCATACATGGCTTTGATCATTTGTTTTTCTGCTCTGCCTACCCTGGTTTTTATCAATGCGTCCCAGACCAATCTTCGTGGTACACTGTCGTATGCCTTCTCAATATCTATAAATGTCATCACCAAATCCTTTTTGAACTTCCATCTTTTCTCCATCATATTTCTTAGAGCAAAGATTAGATCTAAGATGGATCTATCTCTTCGGAATCCATGTTGTTCATCCTCCATTTCTGCCTCACTCTTTTCTCCAATATCCTCTCAAAGATCTTTGCAACATGGGAAATAAGTGTGATTCCCCGATAATTGTTACATTCTTTGTTATCACCTTTCTTGAATACTGGAATTATCAGACCCTTCCTCCAATCTTCTGGTACTTGTTATGAAAGCCGGATCTAAAGATCCTATAGGCTTTCATATAGCCGTGGTAGGATTTTTCGAGATCTCGGAAACTAAGCGTCGCCCACGGTTCAAACATATACCAATCGAATCAGAGTCGAAAAAAAAAATTCAAAAAAAGTCTGTCTGTATGTATGTATGTATGTATGTATGTATGTATGTATGTATGTACGTATGTGCGTGACGTTTTTGCGTTTAGCAAAGTACAGGTCGCAATTTTGAATATATCGAGCTGAAATTTGGTACGGTGAAAGAGTTGGGGCCTGTGACGAAGCCTATTGACGGGCGTTAAAATCGGTGTAGGGCCGGACCTTTTTTTGGGGCCCTGAATTTCATCCTATTTTTTTGAATCGATATATCTCGGAAACGGTCGGCTGTATCGAAAAATGTTAAATGTATAGGTGTTAGATCTCCGCCGTATGCAACTTTTTTACTCAAAACTATTTTTTGATATCTCTCACCGTTTTCTTTTTTTGGGGCCCTGAAAATGTCCATTGTGCGTGACATTATTGCGTTTAGCTAAGTACTGGTCGCAATTTTCAAGGTATTAAGCTGAAATTTGGTACAGTGAAAGAGTTAGTGACTGTGACGAATCCTATTGTTGGGCGTTAAAATCGGGGCAGGGCCGGATCTTTTTTTGGGGCCCTGAATTTCAAACTTTTTTTTTGAATCGATATATCTCGGAAACGGTTGATCGTATCGAAAAATGTTAAATGTATAGGTGTATGACCTCCGTGGTATGCAACTTTTTTACTCCATACGATTTTTTGATATCTCTCACCGTTTTCTTTTTTTGGGGCCCTGAAAATGTCCATTGTGCGTGACATTTTTGTGATTAGCTAAGTACTGGTCGCGATTTTCAAGATATTAAGCTGAAATTTGTTACGGTGAAAGAGTTAGTGACTGTGACGAATCCTATTGTTGGGCGTTAAAATCGGTGCAGGGCCGGATCTTTTTTGGGGGCCCTGAATTTCAAACTTTTTTTTGGATTCGATATATCCTGGAGACGGTTGATCGTATCGAAAAATGTTAAAGGTATAGGTGTAAGATCTCCGCGGTATGCAACTTTTTTACTCAAAACTATTTTTTGATATCTATCACCGTTTTCTTTTTTTGGGGCCCTGAAAATGTCCATTGTGTGTGACATTTTTGCGTTTAGCTAAGTACTGGTCGCAATTTTCAAGATATTAAGCTGAAATTTGTTACGGTGAAAGAGTTGGTGACTGTGACGTATCCTATTGTTGGGCGTTAAAATCGGTGCAGGGCCGGATGTTTTTTGGGGGCCCTAAATTTCAAACTTTTTTTTGGAATCGATATATCTCGGAAACGGTTGATCATATCGAAAAATGTTAAACCTATAGGTGTAAGATCTCCGAGGTATGCAACTTTTTTACTCAATCCGATTTTTTGATATCTCTCACCGTTTTCTTTTTTTGGGGCCCTGAAAATGTCCATTGTGTGTGACATTTTTGCGTTTAGCTAAGTACTGGTCGCAATTTTCAAGATATTAAGCTGAAATTTTGTACGGTGAAAGAATTAGTGACTGTGACGAATTCTATTATTGGGCGTTAAGATCGGTGCAGGGCCGGATCTATTTTGGGGGCCCTGAATTTCAAACTTTTTTTGGAATCGATATATCTCGGAAACTGTTGATCGTATCGAAAAATGTTAAATCTATAGGTGTAAGATCTCCGCGGTATGCAACTTTTTTACTCAATCCGATTTTTTGATATCTCTCACCGTTTTCTTTTTTTGGGGCCCTGAAAATGTCCATTGTGTGTGACATTTTTGCGTTTAGCTAAGTACTGGTCGCAATTTTCAAGATATTAAGCTGAAATTTTGTACGGTGAAAGAATTAGTGACTGTGACGAATTCTATTATTGGGCGTTAAGATCGGTGCAGGGCCGGATCTATTTTGGGGGCCCTGAATTTCAAACTTTTTTTGGAATCGATATATCTCGGAAACTGTTGATCGTATCGAAAAATGTTAAATCTATAGGTGTAAGATCTCCGCGGTATGCAACTTTTTTAATCAAAACGATTTTTTTATATCTCTCACCGTTTTCTTTTTTTGGGGCCCTGAAAATGTCCATTGTGTGTGACATTTTTGCGTTTAGATATGTACTGGTCGCAATTTTCAAGATATTAAGCTGAAATTTTGTACGGTGAAAGAGTTAGTGACTGAGACGAATCCTGTTGTTGGGCGTTAAGATCGGTGCAGGGCCGGATCTTTTTTGGGGGCCCTGAATTTCAAACTTTTTTTTTGAATCGATATATCTCGGAAACAGTTGGTCGGATCGAAAAATGTTATAGGTACAGGTGTAAGATCTCCGCGGTATGCAACTTTTTTACTCAAAACGATTTTTTGATATCTCTCACCGTTTTCATTTTTTGGGGCCCTGAAAATGTCCATTGTGCTTGACATTTTTGCGTTTAGCTAAGTACTGGTCGCAATTTTCAAGATATGAAGCTGAAATTTGGTACGATGAAAGAGTTAGTGACTGTGACGAATCCTTTTGTTGGGCGTTAAAATCGGTGCAGGGTCGGATCTTTTTTGGGAGCACTTAATTTCAAACTTTTTATTGGAATCGATATATCTCGTAAACGGTTGATGTATCGAAAAATGTTAAAGGTATAGGTCTAAGATCTCCGCGGTATGCAACTTTTTTACTCAAAACGATTTTTTGATATCTCTCACCGTTTTCTTTTTTTTGGGGCCCTGAAAATGTCCATTGTGCGTGACATTTTTGCGTTTAGCCAAGTACTGGTCGCAGTTTTCAAGATATTAAGCTGAAATTTGGTACGATGAAAGAGTTAGTGACTGTGACGAATCCTATTATTGGGCGTTAAAATCGGTGCAGGGCCGGATCTTTTTTTGGGGCCCTGAATTTCAAACTTTTTTTTTGAATCGATATATCTCGGGAACGGTTGGTCGTATCGAAAAATGTTAAATGTATAGGTGTAAGATCTCCGCGGTATGCAACTTTTTTACTCAAAACGATCTTTTGATATCTCTCACCGTTTTCTTTTTTGGGGGCCCTGAAAATGTCCATTGAGCGTGACATTTTTGCGTTAAGCAAAGTACAGGTCGCAATTTTCAAGATATCGAGCTGAAATTTGGTACGGTGAAGGAGTTGGGGCCTGTGACGAACCCTATTGTTGGGCGTTAAAATCGGTGCAGGGCCGGATCTTTTTTTGGGGCCCTGAATTTCAAACTTTTTTTCTGAATCGATATATCTCGGGAACGGTTGGTCGTATCGAAAAATGTTAAATGTATAGGTGTAAGATCTCCGCGGTGTGCAACTTTTTTACTCAAAACGATTTTTTGATATATCACCGTTTCCTTTTTTTGGGGCCTTGAAAATTGTCCATTGTGCGTGACATTTTTGCGTTTAGCAAAGTACAGGTCGCAATTTTCAAGATATCGAGCTGAAATTTGGTACGGTGAAAGAGTAGGGGCCTGTGAGGAAACGTGTTGTCGGGCGTTAAAATCGGTGCAGGGCCGGATCTTTTTTGGGGCCCTGAATTTCAAACTTTTTTTTGGAATCGATATATCTCGGAAACGGTTGATCGTATCAAAAATGTTAAAGGTATACGTGTAAGACCTCCGCGGTATGCAACTTTTTACTCACAACGATATTTTGATATCTCTCACCGTTTTCTTTTTTTGGGGCCCTGAAAGTGTCCATTGTGCGTGACATTTTTGCGTTTAGCTAAGTACTGGTCGCCATTTTCAAGATATTAAGCTGAAATTTGGTACGGTGAAAGAGTTAGTGACTGTGACGAATCCTATTGTTGGGCGTTAAAATCGGTGCAGGGTCAGATCTTTTTTGGGGGCCCTGAATTTCAATTGTTTTTTTGGAATCGATATATCTCGGAAACAGTTGATCGTATCGAAAAATGTTAAATGTATAGGTGTAAGATCTCCGCGGTATGCAACTTTTTTACTCATAATGATTTTTTGATATCTCTCATCGTTTTCCTTTTTGGGGCCCTGAAGATGTCCATTGTGCGTGGCATATTTGAGTTTAGCGAAGTACAGGCCGCAATTTTCAAGATATTAAGCTGAAATTTGGTACGGTTAAAGAAGTTAAATAGCGTATTTATAGATGTAAGATATAGTCCATTTCCGAGGACTTCCGGCTTTCATAACCATGTGATGGTGTCAGCATTGCCTAGAATAAATTTTTATAATTGTCCTACATTTCCACGCAATCAGGTCGATGGTCCGAAATGCAATTCCGCATGCCTTGCCGCGAACCAAGTTGTTGTTTGAGATTATTACCCCTCTTGCTCGCCGCTATCTTGCCGCACCTTCTCATCCAAAGCAGGTCGTGCTGCGTGGACTCCTACTTGTTATGAAAGCCGGATCTAAAGATCTTATAGGCTTTCATATAGCCGTGGTAGGATTTTTCGGGATCTCGGAAACTACGCGTCGCCCAGTGTTCAAACCTTTACCAATCGAATCGGAGTTGAAAAAAAAAATTCAAAAAAAAGTCTGTCTGTCTGTATGTATGTATGTATGTATGTATGTATGTATATATGTATGTATGTATGTATGTATGTATGTACGTATGTGCGTGACGTTTTTGCGTTTAGCAAAGTACAGGTCGCAATTTTCAAGATATCGAGCTGAAATTTGGTACGGTGAAAGAGTTGGGGCCTGTGACGAACCCTATTGATGGGCGTTAAAATCGGTGTAGGGCCGGACCTTTTTTTGGGGCCCTGAATTTCATCCTATTTTTTTGAATCGATATATCTCGGAAACGGTCGGTCGTATCGAAAAATGTTAAATGTACAGGTGTAAGAACTCCTCGGAATGCAACTTTTTTACTCAAAACGATTTTTTGATATCTCTCACCGTTTTCTTTTTTTGGGGCCCTGAAAATGTCCATTGTGCGTGACATTTTCGCGTTTAGCTAAGTACTGGTCGCAATTTTCAAGATATTAAGCTGAAATTTGGTACGGTGAAAGAGTTAGTGACTGTGACGAATCCTGTTGTTGGGTGTTAAAATCGGTGCAGGGCAGGATCTTTTTAGGGGGCCCTGAATTATCTAACTGTATTTTGGAATCGATATATCTCGGAAACGGTTAGTGGTATCGGAAAATGTTAAACATACAGGTGTAAGATCTCCGCGGTATGCAACTTTTTTACTCAAAACGATTTTTTGATATCTCTCACCGTTTTCTTTTTTTGGGGCCCTGAAAATGTCCATTGTGCGAGACATTTTCGCGTTTAGCTAAGTACTGGTCGCAATTTTCAAGATATTAAGCTGAAATTTGGTACGATGAAAGAGTTAGTGACTGTGACGAACCCTATTCTTGGGCGTTAAAATCGGTGCAGGGCCGGATCTTTTTTGGGGGCCCTGAATTTCAAACTTTTTTTTGGAATCGATATATCTCGGAAACGGTCGGTCGTATCGAAGAATGTTAAAGGTATAGGTGTAAGATCTCCGAGGTATGCAACTTTTTTACTCAGAACGATTTTTTGATATCTCTCACCGTTTTCTTTTTTTTGGGCCCTGAAAATGTCCATTGTGTGTGACATTTTTGCGTGTAGTTAAGTACTGGTCGCAATTTTCAAGATATTAAGCTGAAATTTGGTACGATGAAAGAGTTAGTGACTGTAACGAATCCTGTTGTTGGGCGTTAACATCGGTGCAGGGTCGGATCTTTTTTGGGGGCCTTGAATTTCTAACTGTTTTTTGGAATCGATATATCTCGGAAACGGTTGGTCGAATCGAAAAATGTTAAATCTACAGGTGTAAGATCTCCTCGGTATGCAACGTTTTTACTCAAAACGATTTTTTGATATCTCTCACCGTTTTCTTTTTTTGGGGCCCTGAAAATGTCCATTGTGTGTGACATTTTTACGTTTAGCTAAGTACTGGTCGCAATTTTCAAGATATTAAGCTGAAATTTGGTACGGTGAAAGATTTAGTGACTGTGACGAATTCTATTGTTGGGCGTTAAATGAAAGCCGGATCTAAAGATCCTATAGGCTTTCATATAGCCGTGGTAGGATTTTTCGAGATCTCGGAAACTACGCGTCGCCCAGTGTTCAAACCTTTACCAATCGAATCGGAGTTGAAAAAAAAAATTTCAAAAAAAGTCTGTCTGTATGTATGTATGTATGTATGTATGTATGTATGTACGTATGTGCGTGACGTTTTTGCGTTTAGCAAAGTACAGGTCGCAATTTTCAAGATATCGAGCTGAAATTTGGTAGGGTGAAAGAGTTTGGGCCTGTGACGAACCCTATTAATGGGCGTTAAAATCGGTGTAGGGCCGGACCTTTTTTTGCGGCCCTGAATTTCATCCTATTTTTTTGAATCGATATATCTCGGAAACGGTCGGTCGTATCGAAAAATGTTAAATGTACAGGTGTAAGACCTCCTCGGAATGCAACTTTTTTACTCAAAACGATTTTTTGATATCTCTCACCGTTTTCTTTTTTTGGGGCCCTGAAAATATCCATTGTGCGTGACATTTTCGCGTTTAGCTAAGTACTGGTCGCAATTTTCAAGATATTAAGCTGAAATTTGGTACGGTGAAAGACTTAGTGACTGTGACGAATCCTATTGTTGGGTGTTAAAATCGGTGCAGGGCCGGATCTTTTTGGGGGGCCCGGACTTTCTAACTGTTTTTTGGAATCGATATATCTCGGAAACGGTTAGTGGTATCGAAAAATGTTAAAAGTACAGGTGTAAGATCTCCGCGGTATGGAACTTTTTTACTCAAAACGATTTTTTGATATCTCTCACCGTTTTCTTTTTTTGGGGCCCTGAAAATGTCCATTGTGCGTGACATTTTCGCGTTTAGCTAAGTACTGGTCGCAATTTTCAAGATATTAAGCTGAAATTTGGTACGATGAAAGAGTTAGTGACTGTGACGAATCCTATTCTTGGGCGTTAAAATCGGTGCAGGGCCGGATCTTTTTTGGGGGCCCTGAATTTCAAACTTTTTTTTGGAATCGATATATCTCGGAAACGGTCGGTCGTATCGAAGAATGTTAAAGGTGTAGGTGTAAGATCTCCGCGGTATGCAACTTTTTTACTCAAAACGATCTTTTGATATCTCTCACCGTTTTCTTTTTTGGGGGCCCTGAAAATGTCCATTGAGCGTGACATTTTTGCGTTAAGCAAAGTACAGGTCGCAATTTTCAAGATATCGAGCTGAAATTTGGTACGGTGAAGGAGTTGGGGCCTGTGACGAACCCTATTGTTGGGCGTTAAAATCGGTGCAGGGCCGGATCTTTTTTTGGGGCCCTGAATTTCAAACTTTTTTTCTGAATCGATATATCTCGGGAACGGTTGGTCGTATCGAAAAATGTTAAATGTATAGGTGTAAGATCTCCGCGGTGTGCAACTTTTTTACTCAAAACGATTTTTTGATATATCACCGTTTCCTTTTTTTGGGGCCTTGAAAATTGTCCATTGTGCGTGACATTTTTGCGTTTAGCAAAGTACAGGTCGCAATTTTCAAGATATCGAGCTGAAATTTGGTACGGTGAAAGAGTAGGGGCCTGTGAGGAAACGTGTTGTCGGGCGTTAAAATCGGTGCAGGGCCGGATCTTTTTTGGGGCCCTGAATTTCAAACTTTTTTTTGGAATCGATATATCTCGGAAACGGTTGATCGTATCAAAAATGTTAAAGGTATACGTGTAAGACCTCCGCGGTATGCAACTTTTTACTCACAACGATATTTTGATATCTCTCACCGTTTTCTTTTTTTGGGGCCCTGAAAGTGTCCATTGTGCGTGACATTTTTGCGTTTAGCTAAGTACTGGTCGCCATTTTCAAGATATTAAGCTGAAATTTGGTACGGTGAAAGAGTTAGTGACTGTGACGAATCCTATTGTTGGGCGTTAAAATCGGTGCAGGGTCAGATCTTTTTTGGGGGCCCTGAATTTCAATTGTTTTTTTGGAATCGATATATCTCGGAAACAGTTGATCGTATCGAAAAATGTTAAATGTATAGGTGTAAGATCTCCGCGGTATGCAACTTTTTTACTCATAATGATTTTTTGATATCTATCATCGTTTTCCTTTTTGGGGCCCTGAAGATGTCCATTGTGCGTGGCATATTTGAGTTTAGCGAAGTACAGGCCGCAATTTTCAAGATATTAAGCTGAAATTTGGTACGGTTAAAGAAGTTAAATAGCGTATTTATAGATGTAAGATATAGTCCATTTCCGAGGACTTCCGGCTTTCATAACCATGTGATGGTGTCAGCATTGCCTAGAATAAATTTTTATAATTGTCCTACATTTCCACGCAATCAGGTCGATGGTCCGAAATGCAATTCCGCATGCCTTGCCGCGAACCAAGTTGTTGTTTGAGATTATTACCCCTCTTGCTCGCCGCTATCTTGCCGCACCTTCTCATCCAAAGCAGGTCGTGCTGCGTGGACTCCTACTTGTTATGAAAGCCGGATCTAAAGATCTTATAGGCTTTCATATAGCCGTGGTAGGATTTTTCGGGATCTCGGAAACTACGCGTCGCCCAGTGTTCAAACCTTTACCAATCGAATCGGAGTTGAAAAAAAAAATTCAAAAAAAAGTCTGTCTGTCTGTATGTATGTATGTATGTATGTATGTATGTATATATGTATGTATGTATGTATGTATGTATGTACGTATGTGCGTGACGTTTTTGCGTTTAGCAAAGTACAGGTCGCAATTTTCAAGATATCGAGCTGAAATTTGGTACGGTGAAAGAGTTGGGGCCTGTGACGAACCCTATTGATGGGCGTTAAAATCGGTGTAGGGCCGGACCTTTTTTTGGGGCCCTGAATTTCATCCTATTTTTTTGAATCGATATATCTCGGAAACGGTCGGTCGTATCGAAAAATGTTAAATGTACAGGTGTAAGAACTCCTCGGAATGCAACTTTTTTACTCAAAACGATTTTTTGATATCTCTCACCGTTTTCTTTTTTTGGGGCCCTGAAAATGTCCATTGTGCGTGACATTTTCGCGTTTAGCTAAGTACTGGTCGCAATTTTCAAGATATTAAGCTGAAATTTGGTACGGTGAAAGAGTTAGTGACTGTGACGAATCCTGTTGTTGGGTGTTAAAATCGGTGCAGGGCAGGATCTTTTTAGGGGGCCCTGAATTATCTAACTGTATTTTGGAATCGATATATCTCGGAAACGGTTAGTGGTATCGGAAAATGTTAAACATACAGGTGTAAGATCTCCGCGGTATGCAACTTTTTTACTCAAAACGATTTTTTGATATCTCTCACCGTTTTCTTTTTTTGGGGCCCTGAAAATGTCCATTGTGCGAGACATTTTCGCGTTTAGCTAAGTACTGGTCGCAATTTTCAAGATATTAAGCTGAAATTTGGTACGATGAAAGAGTTAGTGACTGTGACGAACCCTATTCTTGGGCGTTAAAATCGGTGCAGGGCCGGATCTTTTTTGGGGGCCCTGAATTTCAAACTTTTTTTTGGAATCGATATATCTCGGAAACGGTCGGTCGTATCGAAGAATGTTAAAGGTATAGGTGTAAGATCTCCGAGGTATGCAACTTTTTTACTCAGAACGATTTTTTGATATCTCTCACCGTTTTCTTTTTTTTGGGCCCTGAAAATGTCCATTGTGTGTGACATTTTTGCGTGTAGTTAAGTACTGGTCGCAATTTTCAAGATATTAAGCTGAAATTTGGTACGATGAAAGAGTTAGTGACTGTAACGAATCCTGTTGTTGGGCGTTAACATCGGTGCAGGGTCGGATCTTTTTTGGGGGCCTTGAATTTCTAACTGTTTTTTGGAATCGATATATCTCGGAAACGGTTGGTCGAATCGAAAAATGTTAAATCTACAGGTGTAAGATCTCCTCGGTATGCAACGTTTTTACTCAAAACGATTTTTTGATATCTCTCACCGTTTTCTTTTTTTGGGGCCCTGAAAATGTCCATTGTGTGTGACATTTTTACGTTTAGCTAAGTACTGGTCGCAATTTTCAAGATATTAAGCTGAAATTTGGTACGGTGAAAGATTTAGTGACTGTGACGAATTCTATTGTTGGGCGTTAAATGAAAGCCGGATCTAAAGATCCTATAGGCTTTCATATAGCCGTGGTAGGATTTTTCGAGATCTCGGAAACTACGCGTCGCCCAGTGTTCAAACCTTTACCAATCGAATCGGAGTTGAAAAAAAAAATTTCAAAAAAAGTCTGTCTGTATGTATGTATGTATGTATGTATGTATGTATGTATGTATGTACGTATGTGCGTGACGTTTTTGCGTTTAGCAAAGTACAGGTCGCAATTTTCAAGATATCGAGCTGAAATTTGGTAGGGTGAAAGAGTTGGGGCCTGTGACGAACCCTATTAATGGGCGTTAAAATCGGTGTAGGGCCGGACCTTTTTTTGCGGCCCGGAATTTCATCCTATTTTTTTGAATCGATATATCTCGGAAACGGTCGGTCGTATCGAAAAATGTTAAATGTACAGGTGTAAGACCTCCTCGGAATGCAACTTTTTTACTCAAAACGATTTTTTGATATCTCTCACCGTTTTCTTTTTTTGGGGCCCTGAAAATATCCATTGTGCGTGACATTTTCGCGTTTAGCTAAGTACTGGTCGCAATTTTCAAGATATTAAGCTGAAATTTGGTACGGTGAAAGACTTAGTAACTGTGACGAATCCTATTGTTGGGTGTTAAAATCGGTGCAGGGCCGGATCTTTTTGGGGGGCCCGGACTTTCTAACTGTTTTTTGGAATCGATATATCTCGGAAACGGTTAGTGGTATCGAAAAATGTTAAAAGTACAGGTGTAAGATCTCCGCGGTATGGAACTTTTTTACTCAAAACGATTTTTTGATATCTCTCACCGTTTTCTTTTTTTGGGGCCCTGAAAATGTCCATTGTGCGTGACATTTTCGCGTTTAGCTAAGTACTGGTCGCAATTTTCAAGATATTAAGCTGAAATTTGGTACGATGAAAGAGTTAGTGACTGTGACGAATCCTATTCTTGGGCGTTAAAATCGGTGCAGGGCCGGATCTTTTTTGGGGGCCCTGAATTTCAAACTTTTTTTTGGAATCGATATATCTCGGAAACGGTCGGTCGTATCGAAGAATGTTAAAGGTGTAGGTGTAAGATCTCCGCGGTATGCAACTTTTTTACTCAAAACGATTTTTTGATATCTCTCACCGTTTTCTTTTTTTTTGGGCCCTGAAAATGTCCATTGTGTGTGACATTTTTGCGTGTAGTTAAGTACTGGTCGCAATTTTTAAGATATTACGCTGAAATTTGGTACGATGAAAGAGTTAGTGACTGTAACGAATCCTGTTGTTGGGCGTTAACATCGGTGCAGGGCCGGATCTTTTTTGGGGGCCCTGAATTTCTAACTGTTTTTTGGAATCGATATATCTCGGAAACGGTTGGTCGTATCGAAAAATGTTAAATCTACAGGTGTAAGATCTCCTCGGTATGCAACGTTTTTACTCAAAACGATTTTTTGATATCTCTCACCGTTTTCTTTTTTTGGGGCCCTGAAAATGTCCATTGTGTGTGACATTTTTACGTTTAGCTAAGTACTGGTCGCAATTTTCAAGATATTAAGCTGAAATTTGGTACGGTGAAAGATTTAGTGACTGTGACGAATTCTATTGTTGGGCGTTAAAATCGGTGCAGGGCCGGATCTTTTTGGGGGGCCCTGAATTTCTAACTGTTTTTGGAATCGATATATCTCGGAAACGATTGGTCGTATCGAAAAGTGTTAAATGAACAGGTGTAAGATCTCCGTGGTATGCAACTATTTTATGAAAAACGATTTTTGATATCTCTCAACGTTTTCCTTTTTTGGGGCCCTGAAAATGTCCATTGTGCGTGACATTTTCGCGTTTTGCTAAGTACTGGTCGCAATTTTCAAGATATTAAGCTGAAATTTGGTAAGGTGAAAGATTTAGTTACTGTGACGAATTCTATTGTTGGGCGTTAAAATCGGTGCAGGGCCGGATCATTTTGGGGGGCCCTGAATTTCTAACTGTTTTTTGGAATCGATATATCTCGGAAACGGTTGGTCGTATCGAAAAATGTTAAAGGAACAGGTGAAAGATCTCCGTGGTATGCAACTATTTTACGAAAAACGATTTTTGATATCTCTCAACGTTTTCCTTTTTTGGGGCCCTGAAAATGTCCATTGTGCGTGACATTTTCGCGTTTAGCTAAGTACTGGTCGCAATTTTCATGATATGAAGCTGAAATTTGGTACGGTGAAAGAGTTAGTGACTGTGACGAATCCTATTGTTGGGCGTTAAGATCAGTGCAGGGCCGGATCTTTTTTGGGGGCCCTGAATTCCAAACTTTTTTTTTTGAATCGATATATCTCGGAATCGGTTGATCGTATCGAAGAATGTTAAATGTATAGGTGTAAGATATCCGCGGTATGCAACTTTTTTACTCAAAACGATTTTTTGATATCTCTCACCGTTTTCTTTTTTTGGGGCCCTGAAAATATCCATTGTGTGTGACATTTTTGCGTGTAGCCAAGTACTGGTCCCAATTTTCAAGATATTAAGCTGAAATTTGGTACGGTGAAAGAGTTAGTGACTGTGATGAATCCTATTGTTGGGCGTTAAAATCGGTGATGGGCCGAATCTTTTTTTGGGGCCATGAATTTCCAATTTTTTTTGGAATCGATATATCTCGGAAACGGTTGGTCTTATCAAAAAACTTTAAATCTACATGTGTAAGATCTCTGCGGTATGCAACTTTTTTACTCAAAACGATTTTTTGATATCTCTCACCGTTTTGTTTTTTTGGGGCCCTGAAAAAGTCAATTGCGTATGACATTTTTGGGTTGAGCGAAGTATAGGTCTTAATTTTCATGATATCGAGCTGAAATTTGGAGCGGTGAACGAGTTAGACCCTGTGAGGAAACCTGTTGTCGGGCGTTAAAAACGGTGCACGGCCCTATTTTTTTTTTGGGGGGGGGGGGCTGAATTTCAAACTTCTTTTTTGGAATCGATATATTTCGGAAACGGTTGGTCGTATCGAAAAACGTTAAATGTACATGTGTAAGATCTGCGCGGTATGCAACTTTTTTACCCATAATGATTTTTTGATATCTCTCATCGTTTTCCTTTTTGGGGCCCTGAAGTTGTCCATTGTGCGTGACATATTTGGGTTTATTGAAGTACAGGTCGCAATTTTCAAGATATCGAACTGAAATTTGGTGCGGTGAAAGAGTTAGACCCTGTGAGGAAACCAATTGTCGGGCGTTAAAGACGGTACAGGGCCGAATCTTTTTGGGGGGCCCTGAATTTCAAACATTTTTTTGGAATCGATATATCTCGGAAATGTTTGGTCGTATCGAAAAACGTTAATGTATAGGTGTAAGATCTCGGCGGTATGCAACTGTTTTACTCAAAACGATTTTTTGCTATCTCTCACCGTTTTCTTTTTTTGGGGCCCTGAAATTGTCCATTGTGCGTCACATTTTTGGGTTTAGCGAAGTACAGGTTGCAATATTCCAGATATCGAGCTGAATTTAGAGCGGTGAAAGAGTTGGACCGTGTGAGGAAACCTGTTGTCGGGGGTTAAAAACGGTGCAGGGCCGGATATTTTAGGGAGGCCCTGAATTTCAAACTTTTTTTTGTTATGAAAGCCGGATCTAAAGATCCTATAGGCTTTCATATAGCCGTGGTATGTGGGAAAAAGTCTGTCTGTATGTATGTGCGTGACGCTTTTGCGTTTAGCAAAGTACAGGTCGAAATTTTCAAGATATCGAGCTGAAATTTGGTACGGTGAAAGAGTTGGGGCCTGTGACGAACTCAATTGTTGGGCGTTAAAATCGGTGCAGGGACGGACCTTTTTTTGGGGCCCTGATTTTCATCCTATTTTTTTGAATCGATATATCTCGGAAACGGTTGGTCGTATCGAAAAATGTTAAATGTATAGGTGTAAGATCTCCGCGGTATGCAACTTTTTTACTCAAAACGATTTTCTGATATCTCTCACCGTTTTGTTTTTTTGGGGCCCTGAAAAAGTCAATTGTGCATGACATTTTTGGGTTGAGCGAAGTATAGGTCTTAATTTTCATGATATCGAGCTGAAATTTGGAGCGGTGAACGAGTTAGACCCTGTGAGGAAATCTGTTGTCGGGCGTTAAAAACGGTGCACAGCCCTATTTTTTTTTGGGGGGGGGGGCTGAATTTCAAACTTATTTTTTGGAATCGATATATCTCGGAAACGGTTGGTCGTATCGAAAAATGTTAAATGAACAGGTGTAAGATCTCCGTGGTATGCAACTATTTTACGAAAAACGATTTCTGATATCTCTCAACGTTTTCCTTTTTTGGGGCCCTGAAAATGTCCATTGTGCGTGACATTTTCGCGTTTAGCTAAGTACTGGTCGCAATTTTCATGATATGAAGCTGAAATTTGGTACGGTGAAAGAGTTAGTGACTGTGACAAATCCTATTGTAGGGCGTTAAGATCAGTGCAGGGCCGGATCTTTTTTGGGGGCCCTGAATTCCAAACTTTTTTTTTGGAATCGATATATCTCGGAATCGGTTGATCGTATCAAAGAATGTTAAATGTGTAGGTGTAAGATATCCGCGGTATGCAACTTTTTTACTCAAAACGATTTTTTGATATCTCTCACCGTTTTCTTTTTTTGGGGCCCTGAGAATATCCATTGTGTGTGACATTTTTGCGTGTAGCTAAGTACTGGTCCCAATTTTCAAGATATTAAGCTGAAATTTGGTACGGTGAAAGAGTTAGTGACTGTGATGAATCCTATTGTTGGGCGTTAAAATCGGTGCTGGGCCGAATCTTTTTTTGGGGCCCTGAATTTCCAATTTTTTTTGGAATCGATATATCTCGGAAACAGTTGGTCTTATCAAAAAACTTTAAATCTACATGTGTAAGATCTCTGCGGTATGCAACTTTTTTACTCAAAACTATTTTTTGATATCTCTCACCGTTTTGTTTTTTTGGGGCCCTGAAAAAGTCAATTGTGCATGACATTTTTGGGTTGAGCGAAGTATAGGTCTTAATTTTCATGATATCGAGCTGAAATTTGGAGCGGTGAACGAGTTAGACCCTGTGAGGAAACCTGTTGTCGGGCGTTAAAAACGGTGCACGGCCCTATTTTTTTTTGGGGGGGGGGGGGGCTGAATTTCAAACTTCTTTTTTGGAATCGATATATTTCGGAAACGGTTGGTCGTATCGAAAAACGTTAAATGTACATGTGTAAGATCTGCGCAGTATGCAACTTTTTTACTCATAATGATTTTTTGATATCTCTCATCGTTTTCCTTTTTGGGGCCCTGAAGTTGTCCATTGTGCGTGACATATTTGGGTTTATTGAAGTACAGGTCGCAATTTTCAAGATATCGAACTGAAATTTGGTGCGGTGAAAGAGTTAGACCCTGTGAGGAAACCAATTGTCGGGCGTTAAAGACGGTACAGGGCCGAATCTTTTTGGGGGGCCCTGAATTTCAAACATTTTTTGGAATCGATATATCTCGGAAATGTTTGGTCGTATCGAAAAACGTTAATGTATAGGTGTAAGATCTCGGCGGTATGCAACTGTTTTACTCAAAACGATTTTTTGCTATCTCTCACCGTTTTCTTTTTTTGGGGCCCTGAAATTGTCCATTGTGCGTCACATTTTTGGGTTTAGCGAAGTACAGGTTGCAATATTCCAGATATCGAGCTGAATTTGGAGCGGTGAAAGAGTTGGACCGTGTGAGGAAACCTGTTGTCGGGGGTTAAAAACGGTGCAGGGCCGGATATTTTTGGGAGGCCCTATGAAAGCCGGATCTAAAGATCCTATAGGCTTTCATATAGCCGTGGTATGTGGGAAAAAGTCTGTCTGTATGTATGTGCGTGACGCTTTTGCGTTTAGCAAAGTACAGGTCGAAATTTTCAAGATATCGAGCTGAAATTTGGTACGGTGAAAGAGTTGGGGCCTGTGACGAACTCTATTGTTGGGCGTTAAAATCGGTGCAGGGCCGGACCTTTTTTTGGGGCCCTGAATTTCATCCTATTTTTTTGAATCGATATACAGTATCTCGGAAACGGTTGGTCGTATCGAAAAATGTTAAAGGTATAGGTGTAAGATCTCCGCGGTATGCAACTTTTTTAATCAAAACGATTTTTTGATATCTCTCACCGTTTTCTTTTTTGGGGCCCTGAAATTGTCCATTGTGCGTGACATTTTTGCGTTTAGCCAAGTACTGGTCGCAATTTTCAAGATATTAAGCTGAAATTTGGTACGATGAAAGAGTTAGTCACTGTAACAAATCCTATTGTTGGGCGTTAAAATCGGTTCAGGGCCGGATCTTTTTCGGGGGCCCTGATTTTTTTTTTTTTTTTTTGGAATCAATATTTCTCGGAAACGGTTGGTCGTATAGAAAATGTTAAATGTACAGGTGTAAGATTTCCGCGGTATGCAACTTTTTTACTCAAAACGATTTTTTGATATCCCTCACCATTTTCATTTTTTAGGGCCCTGAATATGTCCATTGTGCGTGACATATTTGCGTTTAGCTAAGTACTGGTCGCAATTTTCTAGATATTAAGCTGAAATTTGGTGCGGTGAAAGAGTTAGTGACTGTGACGAATCCTGTTGTTGGGCGTTTAGATCGGTGCAGGGCCGGATCTTTTTTAGGGGCCCTGAATTTCAAACTTTTTTTTGGAATCGATATATCTCGGAAACGGTTGGTCGTATCGAAAAATGTTAAATGTACAGGTGTAAGATCTCCGCGGTATGCAACCTTTTTACTCAAAACGATTTTTTGATATCTCTCACCGTTTTCATTTTTTGGGGCCCTGAATATGTCCATTGTAAGTGACATTTTTGCGTTTAGATAAGTACTGGTCGCAATTTTCAAGATATTAAGCTGAAATTTGGTACGGTGAAAGAGTTGGGGCCTGTGACGAACCCTATTGTTGGGCGTTAAAATCGGTGCAGGGCCGGAGCTTTTTTGGGGGCCCTGAATTTCAAACTTTTTTTTGGAATCGATATATCTCGGAAACGGTTGGTCGTATCGAAAAATGTTAAATGTACAGGTGTAAGATCTCCGCGGTATGCATCTTTTATTTTACTAAAAACGATTTTTTGATATCTCTCACCTTTTTATTTTTGGGGCCCTGAAAATATCCATTGTGCGTGACATTTTGGAGTTTAGCTAAGTACTGGTCGCAATTTTCAGGATATTAAGCTGAAATTTGGTACGGTGAAAGAATTAGTGACTGTGAAGAATCCTACTATTGGGCGTTAAAATCGGTGCTGGGCCGAATCTTTTTTTGGGGCCCTGAATTTCATTTTTTTTTTGGAATCGATATATCTCGAAAACGGTTGGTCTTATCAAAAACTTTAAATCTACATGTGTAAGATCTCCGCGGTAAGCAACATTTTTACTCAATACCATTTTTTGATATCTCTCACCGTTTTCTTTTTTTGGGGCCCTGAAAATGTTCATTGTGTGTGACATTTTTGCGTTTAGTTAAGTACTGGTCGCAATTTTCAAGATATTAAGCTGAAATTTGGTACTGTGAAAGACTTGGTGACTGTGACGAATCCTATTGTTGAGCGTTAAGATCGGTGCAGGGCCGGATCTTTTTTGGGGGCCCTGTATTTCAAACTTTTTTTGGAATCGATATATCTCGTAAACGGTTGATCGTATCGAAGAATGTTAAAAGTATAGGTGTAAGATCTCCGCGGTATGCACCTTTTTTACTCAAAGCGATTTTTTGATATCTCTCACCGTTTTCTTTTTTGGGGGCCCTGAAAATGTTCATTGTGTGTGAAATTTTTGCGTTTAGCTAAGTACTGATCGCAATTTTCAAGATATTAAGCTGTAATTTGGTACGGAGAAAGAGTTAGTGACTGTGACGAATCCTGTTATTGGGCGTTAAGATCGGTGCAGGGCCGGATCTTTTTGGGGGGCCCTGAATTTCTAACTGTTTTTTGGAATCGATATATCTCGGAAACGGTTGGTCGTATCGAAAAATGTTAAAAGTACAGGTGTAAGATCTCCGCGGTATGCAACTTTTTTACTCAAAACGATATTTTGATATCTCTCACCGTTTTCTTTTTTTGGGGCCCTGAAAATGTCCATTGTGCGTGACATTTTTGCGTTTAGCTAAGTAGTGGTCGCAATTTTCAAGATATTAAGCTGAAATTTGGCACGGTGAAAGAGATAGTGACTGTGACGAATCCTATTGTTGGGCGTTAATATCGGTGCAGGGCCGGATCTTTTTTGGGGGCCCTGAATATCTAACTTTTCTTTGGAATCGATATATCTCGAAAACGGTTGATCGTATCGAAAAATTTTGAAGGTATAGGTGTAAGATCTCCGCGGTATGCAACTTTTTTATTCCAAACGATTTTTTGATATCTCTCACCGTTTTCTTTATTTGGGGCCCTGAAAATGTCCATTGCATGTGACATTTTTGCGTTTAGCCAAGTACTGGTCGCAATTTTCAAGATATTAAGCTGAACTTTGGTACGGTGAAAGAGTTAGTGACTGTGACGAATCCTATTGTTGGGCGTTAAAATCGGTGCAGGGCCGGATCTTTTTTGGGGGCCCTGAATTTCTAACTGTTTTTTGGAATCGATATATCTCGGAAACGGTTGGTCGTATCGAAAAATGTTAAAAGTACAGGTGTAAGACCTCCGCAGTATGCAACTTTTTTACTCAAAACGATTTTCTGATATCTCTCACCGTTTTCTTTTTTTGGGGCCCTGAAAATGTCCATTGTGCGTCACATTTTTGGGTTTAGCGAAGTACCGGTCGCAATAATCTAGATATCGAGCTGATATTTGGTACGGTGAAGGAGTTAATGACTGTGACGAATCCTGTTGTTGGGCGTTTAAATCGGTGCAGGGCCGGATCCTTTTTGGGGGTCCTGAATTTCAAACTTATTTTTGGAATCGATATATCTCGGAAACGGTTGGTCGTATCGAAAAATGTTAAATGTACAGCTGTAAGATCTCTACGGTATGCAACTTTTTTTACTCAAAACGATTTTTTGATATCTCTCACCGTTTTCTTTTTTTAGGGCCCTGAAATTGTCCATTGTGCGAGACATTTTTGCGTTTAGCTAAGTACTGGTCGCCATTTTCAAGATATGAAGCTGAAATTTGGTACGGTGAGAGAGTTAGTGACTGTGACGAATCCTATTGTTGGGCGTTAAAATCGGTGCTGGGCCGAATCTTTTTTTGGGGTCCCTGAATTTCAAATTTTTTTTGGAATCGATATATCTCGGAAATGTTTGGCCGCATCGAAACAAGTTAAACTTACAGGTGTAAGATCTCCGCGGTATGCAACTTTTTTACTCTAAACGATTTTTTGATATCTCTCACCGTTTTCTATTTTTTGGGCCCTGAAAATGTCCATTGTGCGTGACATTTTTAGGTTTAGCGAAGTACAGGTCGTAATTTTCAAGATATCGAGCTGAAATTTGGAGCTGTGAAAGAGTTGGACCCTGTGAAGAAACCAGTTGTCGGGCGTTAAAAACGGCGCAGGGCCGGATCTTTTTGGGGGGCCCAGAATTTCAAACTTTTTTTGAATCGATATATCTCGGAAACGGTTGGTCGCATCGAAAAACGTTAAATGGTCAGGTGTAAGATCTCCGCGGTATGCATCTTTTTTATTCATAACGATTTTTTGATATCTCTCACCGTTTTCTTATTTTGGGGCCCTGAAGATGTTATTAAATGTTTTTGGTTTTTGAAAAAAAACAAGTAGTTCCGTGAAGAACTATACAGCCTATTTTCATATATCCTACTTATGTTAATTGCCACTATCATCATACACAATTTCAGTTTGATTGCTGTAAAAGATTCGTAGATATTGAGAACCGACTAAATATTTCGGATGGTCACCATGTTGGATTTTATATATGTAGGTCCAAGAGTTATGTACTGTTACATGCAGATTATTGTGAACGTGTAGTATTCAAACTTCAATCGCATAATTAGGACACAAGAAAAAACAAGGAGATTTAAAAAATTTTCACAGCTGCCATCTTGAGGTTATGGAAACAATTGAAATAAATTAGATGCCAGTGGATTAACATTCGGATAAAGATTTACTGTACCAAGTTTCACTGCACGCGGATGGTTAAATTGCGAGAAACGTCCATGTGAATATTTATAATTCGCGTCACCGCCATGTTGGATTTGTGATCACCAGGTTATTTAAAGTCCTATAGGTGAACTTAAGTTCATAGCCCCTATGAACATTAAAAAATGCTGTTTGATTGCTAAAATAGATTCGTAGATATTCAGTTTCGTTTAAATATTTCGGATGGTCTCCATGTTGGATAGTTAAATGTATAGGCCATAGAGTCATGTACCATTAAAGGAAAATTATTGCGTATGTTCATTATTCAAACTTTCACATCAATCGCATGACTACATCACAAGAAATAAAAACTTAATTTTAAAATTCGCACTGCCGCCATCTCGAGGTTATGTAAATAATTGAACTAAATTAGATACCAGTGCATTACAATGTGTATAAATATTTCCTGTACCAGGTTTCAGTGCGCTTGGAACATTAAATCGCGAGAAAGGTCTATTTAAAATGTTCAAATTCGCTTGGCCGCCATGTTCGTTTTGTAGTTAACCGGTTTTTGAAAATCTTATAGATGGACTTCCAGTAGTGCCCTTTATCTCCGTACAAAATTTCAGGGTTTTACCGCTAATAGTTTCAGAGATATAGAATGCCGGTGAAATATTTCGCACATCCGCCATCTTGTGATTATGTAAACAATTGAACGAAGTTAGATGTCGGTGCATTGCAATGTATATAAACATATACTGTACAGAGTTTCAATGCGTTTGGTTGGTCAAATCGCGAGAAACGTCTATTTAAAAGTCGCAAATTCGCTTGGCCGCCATGTTGGTTTTGCAGTTACCAGGTTTTCAAAAGTCACATAACTGAACTTATAGTAGTTCCCTTTATCACCATAGAATATGTCAGGGTAATATCGGTAATAGTTTCGGAGATATTGAATGCTGGTGAAATATTTCGCACAGCCGTTATTTTGGATTGGTGAGTCGTAACAAAATTTGAAGGGCACGGTCGAGGTCGCCGGGAATAGTGCTATGAACTTTCCGAGTTTCATTGAAATCGCTCCTGCCGTTTAGATTTTATTAGGGGGGGGGGGACACACACACGAATCACACACACACACACACACGCACACACACACGGACAAAAGGTGATCTCATAAGCCTATTTTTTCAAAATTGAAAATAGGCTGAAAATGGGGCCCAAATGTTTATGATAATAGGTAAAAATTTTAACGATGGTCTAATTGAATTCTACGGAAAATTATCTATAATAACCCGTTTTCACCTTTTCAATAAGTTAAATAATGTATTTACAGCTGTAATATACTTTCCATTTCCCAGGACGTCCGGCTTTCATAACCACGTGATGGTGTCAGCATTGCCTAGAATAACATTTTATAATTTTCCTACATTACCACACAATCGGGCCAAAGTCCCGAAATGCTAGGCATCAGGCCTTGCCGCCAACGAAGTTGTTGTTTGAGATTATAACCCCTCTTGCTGGCCCCTTGCTGCTGCGCCACAGTCTCATCAAAAGCAGGTCGTGCTGCGGGGACTCCTACTTGTTTCTCCTTCCATATCACACGAAATAGTCTATACATCCAATGTAACCCTACTGGTCCCGCTGCCTTTATCATCTCTGTAGTCACTTCATCCACTCCTGGTGCTTTACCATTCTTCATCCTCCTTAGGGCTTCTTCTATTTCCAACATTGCTATGTCTTCATTTCGGTTTTCTTCCACCTCTTCTTCTTCTTCATGTTCTTCCTCTTCAGCCAATTCCTTGAATTTGACGTTAAGTAATTTAGCGAAATACTCTTCCCTTCACTGAAGTATATCCTCTCTTTGTGTCAAAATGTGTCCACTGTCCGTCTTCACAAATTTTGTTTCAGGGTATCAGGCAAAAATCCACTTAGCAGTAAAGAGAGGCGCTAATTGGGGATGGACATTGCGAAGATTAAGAATGCAATAAAACTGGAGAAAACATATTGTAATTATGAGGTGCAGGGGAGTTATACATCCTGTTTCTAAAGTCCCATTACAAACTTTGAGGGCTTGTAGTGGTGACCAAGATTATTGAGTTTAGCATAGGAACATGCGTCTGGAAACGTACCGTCTTCTCGCTACCCGCAAAATACCAACACAGCACACGTTCAAATACTCTGCATTTTCTGTGCCACTTACAAGAGTACCTACTTTATTGAACGATCACCTGATGTCCGATGTCCCCTACAGGATATATCCCGTAAATTTGTCCACGAAATCTCACGGGTGCCACGTACTTGGTATTCTTTGAAGACGTACTGTATGCGTTCTTAGACGATGTGCCACGGCATGTGCATCAACACATGTGGTTTCAGCACGATGGCGCTTCACCTCATTTTTCACTTGTGGTCCTAGATCATAACAGTGGATAGGTTGTGATGGCCCGATTGGTTGGCCGGCACGGTCGCCCGACTTGACAACGCTAGACTACTATCTGTGGTGTCTTATGAAAACCTTGGTTTACGAGACCCCTGTGGAATCCGAGGAAGACCTAGTGGCGCGGGTTATGGCTGCGGTATATGTTGGAGGACCAGTGATTAGTGATCGTGTGTACCAGATCATTGTACGGATGTACCGTGTCTGTGTTGACGTCAGTGGTCGTCACATCGAGACCCACCAGTAATTGGACCCAGACGACAAGCAGCAGGAGTCGGACAGAGTGGGAGCTGTGAACGTGTGCTGTGGTGGTTTTTGTGAGTAGTGGGAAGATGCTACGTTTCCGGACACAAGTTCCAAAGCTAAACTTAACCGTCTTGCTCAGTGGTTAACAAGAATGAAAATAAAAGCAGTTAAGGCATCAGAATGGCTAGTTTGTAATTTAAGGGGTGTCCAAATTATTTTTCTTTTCGTAAAAGCAACTCTTTGAGAGCGCGTAGCAAATAAGTTGCCAGTGAATTTAGTTCAGGTTTTTGTTTCCCAAAACTATTAGCATTAGTTTTAGTTGCCATGACTAAGTATAATTATGGCAACAATGTGGCTCAGTCTCATTCATGGCTGTGATTATATAGAAGCTCCTGAGGAAAGAGTGGTGCTTAGTAACAGTATTCAGGGCACAGCCAGTACCTGTGGATGTTGTGATAGGTTCTACTCGTTGGGTTGGTACTGCTGTACTTGCTTAGTGAGTAAAGCAGTGAAAAAATTCCTCACTCCTCACTTTGCCTAGTACGCTTCATTATAGTTCTCTTGCATTTGGGCGTGTATATACTGTATATTGTACCTTTTGGAAGCCAGGATTCATGTGGGTTGTTCCGACTAATCGATGTTCACTCGCTCAATGACTAATTACCACATGACATATTGAGAATGGTATGTGTTTCCTCTAGAAAAAAAATCCACAGCCTGCTTCCAGTCTCCGACCGGGTCAGGAATGGAATGAATGAAGCCCCCATCTAGCGGCGAGGATATGAACTGTGCCGGCTGCCGAGGCCTGACGCACTCCTCTGGGGCAATGATTAAATGAATGACAGATGAAATGAAATGATAGTGGAGAGTGTTGCTGGAATAAAATTTTGACAGGGAAAACCGGAGTACCCGGAGAAAAACCTGTCTGCCTCCGTTCTGTCCAGCACAGATCTCACATGGAGTGACCGGGATTTGAACCACGGACCCAGCGGTGAGAGGCGGGCGTGCTGCCGCCTAAGCCACGGAGGCTCCATGTGTTTCCTCTAGAGCTGGTAATAATTAATCGATTAATAATCGAATAATCGATTAATTTGAAATTAATCGGAAACGATTAAGTGATCATTCTTAAAACCGATTAATCGATTAAAGGAATAATCGATTAATCGATTAACCGCAAAATCGATTAACTTATTAGTAGACACGAGATAAGAAAATACGTTTTGAAAATGGTTTAAATGAGAAGTCATCGCTTAAGTAGAGTTACGCTTATTTTCGGAATGATGTATAGACATCTATAAAAGTTAAATTTTGCGTAAAGATACATGTCCTTCCTTGTTTATGTTAACAATAACCAAATAACAGTTAGTGACCATGGAAGGACAAACATAAATCATATTGGGAAGGGTTCCAGGAAAAGGAAGCGAGGAGTTTTCAGCAAAGCTTTTGAATCTTGTTCAATTTTTGTTGGGATTTAGCCTAATTTCCACAAAGACCTGTAGGTTGTAACTCTTCAGGCGGTCAACTTGTACTTGCTCAAAGGCTGGGCGGAGTCCTATGTATAACATATATGAATTATAAGTAAATAACACTCCTGGGAACATTGCAAGTGTTAGTTATGATCACTAAAACAATCACTTACATCGCCACACCCGAATGCTCCAACTGGGTAAGAGATTTCACGAGCCCTTCATCCAGAAAAGCCACCAACAGCAAGGAGGTTCAATCATGTTTTGGGCTGGAATCATGTTCGGTCGACGTACGCCTCTAATTCCTATCCACGGTAACATGACTGGTCTGGTGTATAGAGACAACATCCTTGAACCTGTCGTTACAGGATTTGCTGCCACAATGGGTGAGGGCTTTACACTAGTGGACTATAATGCTCGTGCCCATCGAGCTAGGGTGGTCAATCAGTTCCTTCAGATGCATGTCATACAGAGAATGGAGTGGCCTGCCTATTCTGCGGACAAGAACTGTATTGCTCATGCATGGAAAGAGCCCAAGAGGGCAATTTCTCACCGTCCCAATCCTCCAACAAACGAAGAGCAACTGATTGAAGCTGTTGTCCAAGAGTGGGGGAATCTACCCCAAACCACGTTGGATTTGTTGGTGGTCAGCATGCCTCGTCTCGTCGTAGAGCTCGTGGTGGCCATACACAGTATTGATATGTCCCAATATGAAAAGGACGGTTGTGTGCACAGTCCCACATTATCACTTTTGTTATTCGTTGTGTATTTCTGTCTCTTTTGCAAAGCAGATTGTGTGTTGTTTTTCTTTGTATGTACCCTATATAGTGTATAATATGATAACATACACATAGCAAAATAAACAAGTTACTAAATCACAATATGCCAAACCTTTTTTGAGCATTGTATAAGTTTAGTTTGTTTAACAACGGTGTGTGAGTTACTTATGAGTATTATGATCATGTATACAAATAAGAATAACACAATATAATAAATAAAATAAAATTAAAGCATGCACTTGAATTCTATTATGCATAAGGTTACATATCTCAGCGGAGCCTTGGTCGTACATCTGTTACGCTTTAACCTGCCTACTCCCGCCGGGGTCATTGTGATCAAAACTAATACGTGTAATTTTTCAAGGAGTTTATTTACTTATACTTATATTATTTATACATTGCAGCCCGCACAGTCATTGTTCAAATTCATGTTGACCTACTGAAGAGTTACAACTGACAGTTTTTGTATAGGCCATACTGAAAGAATGGCTTCAACAGTTCACAAACAAGATGCATTATTTAAAAATTAATGTGACAATATATTTCAATAGACGGTCTGTTTTGGTGCAAAAATACTAGCAAGTACACATGTTCTGGGGCGAGGCAGCTCCGCTTTGCAGTCACAGTGTTTCCAGCAATTGAAAATACTCCTTCAGCACTGTAGGTGGTCGCGGGGAATATCAAGTATTTTGTCGCTAGTTTAGCGGGCCTTGGATATATTGTTTATTCATTTTCCACCTGTGAAAAAGGTGAGTATGCAAGTCAGGCGGTGAATTCCCAAGATAGACGTCCAGCTCGTCTTTTGCAATGATTGCAATATTTACGCTACATCTACAAGATTTCCTATTTTTACCGCGCTTTTAATAACTGCCCTACCATGAGAACATTGAGTTTTTATCGAACATGCCTAAGTGTTGACTTTAGACATACCTTCGTTCGTAAGACATCACATTTGTATCTTTGGAGTCGAAATTTAATGTTTTTCGGACGGACAATACCCAATAATTTGTCTAATTCCCTAATCATGAAAAAGACTTTTTACATGAGATTAATAAATACAATTGGATGACCAGTTTCGATCGTCAAGCGATCATTAGATCATTACACTTTGGCTATTAATCTGTGTCGACAAGTAAGGGTTATGATATTTACAATACATGCACTTATTTATTTGCAGTAGTAATTAATCTAGCATAAATAGTAAAGATATGTTATTTTTTGTTGAGATACTGATAGTTGTGATTGATCTTAAAGTTTGCTTGCTTAGTGCCATTATGTGATTGTTATTAAATGGTCAGGTTATTGTGTCAGCATAATCGTCCTCACGCTGTGCACAAAAACGGACCACACATCGCTCAAACTGCTAAGTGCACCAATTAATAACTATCAGTATCTCAACAAAAAGCACATATCTTGACTAGTTTACTACTTTAATTGCTACTGCTAATAAATACGTGTATATATTGTAATTATCATTCCATACTTCTCCATATACAGTAGATTTAATAGCCTACGTGTAAATTATCTGATGATGATCACTTGACGATCGAAACTAGTCATCCAAGTGTATTTATTAACATCATGTAGTATTTTTTCAGGATAAGCGAACAAATTTCGATTTCTAAGGCAAGCCTGAAAAAGGACTTCCAACACGGTAATCCTTGGAGTGAAGTTAAATGAAACCTCAAAGCGGGCGGAGCAGTGGCTAGCATCCTTGGCTGTCACCACAGAGGTTTGGGTTTGATTCCCTGCTCTGCCAAGAAATTTAATTCTGGTGTGGGGGTGGAACGTGGTACACTCAGCCTCGTAAGGCAAAACTGATAAGAGGCGGGTTTGATTCATACCTCAGTCATCCTGGATGTGGTTTTCTAGGGTTTCTCATTTCTACTTCAGGCAAATGCCGGGATGGTACCTAATTTAAGGCCATGGTCGTTTCCTACCCATATTCTATCTGAATTACAAATACGCACACGGGTACAAACATCGCAGTGACACATGTTATCAGACAAGTCTTGAACACACCCCAGTACACGGGGATACGTGACCACGATGTTGCAAAGCCCCTAAAAGAATCAAAAACCTCTTCCATCATGGTACTGCCCCGGATAACCATGTCGAGTGATTGCATTAAGAAACCAAGTTGTGTCATAGTTTGTTGATTCTGTGAGTGCGCAGTTACAAATGCGAAATACATTGAATAATCGACGAAACAAATCAAAAACCGATTAATCGATTAATCGATTTTTCTGTAAACCGATTAATCGACTAATGTATCAATCGATTAATCGTTATTTACGATAATGATCGATTATTCAGTTTCGATTAATCGATTAATCAAATTCTGAAATTAATCGATTAAAAGTAACAGCCCTAGTTTCCTCAAACGCTACATAAAACACACGTGGATCATAGGATAGGGTAGAATAGTTTACTGTACTAGATATCACTATTTACAAACATTGGGTCATATAAACATTTTATTTTAGTCATTACACTGTCAAAAATTCTCGGCAAACATTATCTGATTTACCAACCAGTTTTCTAAGCTATTCTAGTCTATTAATTGAGTACTTCGAATTTAATTGTATTCAGTTCTCTTTAGGGATCATTACCTTCTTATCACGCTCGTAATCGTCTCAGCGTTTGTTGAATTAAAATGCATTATTTATTCATTATTCATTGAATACTCTCTCAGCCGATTGATATGCCATCCTCAATTTCACCTTTACCTTTAGTTGCAGCGCATAAATCGGTACATTTACTTCATAAAAATTTGCATCACTGTTTGCATTTATACCATTTCCATTACGGTTACAACAATACATTACTAGTGTGACCGTCAGAGGAGTATGCCGGAGTACCATCAACCGAAATGGTAGTCCAGACAGACCCATCTGCCAAACATACAATCTGAGAGGATCGGAAGCACTCCTTTAAGGCTAGTGTAGCACGATTACTATGGTACCTGTGTATCAGGTCCAATCATGGAGGAAATGTCATAGATAGCCGAAGAAGTAACCCTCAAACACAAAGCTAAGAAATAAGATCAGCAGGCTTACGTAATAATTCGTGAATATGTTTATTCAATTAAACGAACCCCTATCCTAATTCGGAGAGTTTGTTCGGCTAATCCGCAAAACTAATAAATAAAATGAATAAATAGATCAGGACCCTATCTGAAGCTAGGTTAAACCCTCACGAAAAACCTTTAATACAAAAGTGTAAGCGACAACAACAAAAACTTGGAATGTGGCACGTAAGGTAATCCCTACGCAATTATAAACAAGTGACTAAGATCAGAATTTACATTTAACATGACAGCAAAGCATGGCCTAAGATATGATGGTACCACTTCCGTATTTATATTTAATCTGAATTAATTTAGCTAAGTCCTGACATGACGAAAAATTACGGCAATAGGCGTCCGTAAACAAATAATTAGTTAAGTTAACCCCTGGCACTATACAGCCCATGACGGACTAAGGCCGACCAAGCGACCGCTGCCCAGCAATTCGGCCTGCAGATATTGGGGTGACGCGTGATCAGCGCGTCGGGTCCCCTCGGCCGTTAATCTTGGTACAAAAGCTAATATGACAAACAATGTCTAACAATAAATAAACATCTGGTAACAACAAATACAACATTAATACGGGTACACAGGGAATAAACACATAAATAAATCACTAGACACATGTACTTTCTGATTATAAATCCTGCCTGCACAGATTGAGATGCTCCTTGCACCCAATTGTCATCTGAGTGTGTGTGAATTACGTTGACAGCTGCGTAGTAAAATCTACGGCTTATGCTATATGAGTATGCGCCCCACCAGTTACAAACCTTTGGTCCGGTCGCTACTCCGTCGGTCCAAATAATGTCACCTAGTCTATCATCACTTCCCTCTGGGAAATGCTTAAGCTCACGGCATCAATAGACAAGCAGAATGTAGGTTCAAGCTTATACTATCAAACAATCAATCATTAATTAGTTTAATCAATTTAGAGTAATTAGGCTTCATGATTTAGAATCATAGATTTAGGTTACCTGATTGGTTTATGTCGAATACTGATGATAATCCATGACACAGGCTGAATACATAAGAATAGTGAGTCTCCTCTGTGATCATCACACAAAGACGGTGACTTCCAGTCACGAGAATTACACGAGCTAACACAAGCTCGGTAATACAATAACACACAGTTTGCACAATGAGCCTCGGAACGAGCCTGGCAAAAACGATCACTACTCTCCGGTAACAACAATACTGATCGTAGATATTCATCCATCTAAACGACAGTGCTCTCTACAGGCACTATAATAACATCAATTAACTAGCTTTATACACAGTGTCATCATGGTCATAAAACATTGGGTAAACTTTTCATCAATTCCTAACATTCATGAGATAATAACTTATCAAAACTGTCGTTTCCAATAGCGATCTAAATGTGAAGCGGTGGTCATCCATATTATAAAACATCAAACAGCTGGTTAGCCTACATATGAGCTGCAAACCTTGACCTTGTCAAGAATACATTCCTCACAGTTATGTGACATCAGAAAACGTCTTGAAATAATCAATAGTCTGTCTCGCTTGTAACGGCGCGGTGGTTTATGGGTACAATAAGTGGTTTCACACGTGCGTCTAACAGCACTCAAAAGTTCTGCGTCTGGCAGAAACCTACTACACTCATTTAAGCAAGGATTCACATAATTCTTTCCTAATATGTGAATTGAACACGTACTTACCTTATAATACAATAACTATTAGATTGGGTACTGCCTGAATGTACGCAGTACGGCGATATAACATGTTTGAAACAGCAAACACACTAACACGGGAGATTGGTTATCAGTTGGCAGTCAAAGTGACAGGTCGTGTTTTTCCCGAGCTCTCAGGTGTGCTGAAATGGGTTGTTCTCTAGAGTGTTATCGGGCGAGGATCGGGCTGTGGTATGCGAAGGGTAGTCGAGATTTCCGGTGTTTGTGTGTGCGTACGGGACCTAGTAACTTGTGGTTTATAGCCCTAGTGATAGCTGCGTTGTTAGTTATTGGTGGAGTGGAAGTGAATCCAGGGCCTGTTACTCCAAATGTGAATCAGGCAAATGATCCAGTGGCATCTTTAAAGTGTTCGACGTGCAGTAAAACATTGAAGAATGGTGTTGAGTGTGGACTATGTGAGAAATGGTTTCACTTCGGCTGTATTAAGGTCAAGAAGGAGGATTGTGATGTCGGAAATTGGTTTTGTAAAGTATGTGATACGCCGGACAGTTTGAGGGTGCAAATCAAAGCAAGGGATCAAATAATACAGGAACTTAGAGCAAAGCTTCGTGAATCAGAAGAAACGGTGAAGGATGTGACTGAGCGGCTTTCTACTGGGATCAGTGTGGAAGAGGGCGTGCAGGAGCAAACTGAGGATGACGTTATCATAATGGGTGATTCTATGATACGATGGAGTGCGAATATCTCGAGGAAATCAGGTGCGAAAGTGCGGTGTTACTCGGGAATTAAGATTGACCAGCTTGCCCAACAAGTGGAAGAAGCAAATGTAGAGGACTGTGACAAAGTTAAAGTGTTGTTGCTCCATGTTGGGACGAACGATTTGAAGAAGAGGGCTACAGCTGATTACATCATGGGGGAGCTCTACGAACTAGGCAGAAAAGCTAAAAGCAAGTTTAGAAATGCAAAAATTATAAAGAGTGGCATTGTTCGGCGGGGAGATGTTCCGTTGAGGCGAGTTAAGACTGTAAATGACCGCATGGACTGGGTATGTGCACAACTGGGATTAGTGTACGTAGAAGCTGACTGCTGGATTGGTGGCCGTGACTTCGCCCGAGACGGGCTGCATCTAAATCGACGGGGCGCTTTCAATCTAGGGAGCCTACATGACAGGGTCATCGGTTCGTGCCGGCTTTTGTGAGGAGGAGCAGGTCCAGAGGTTGCCAGCCGATGGGAACAGAAGGAGCTATTTCGAGATATTTGCTGCGGAGGTAAGACTCTAAGATTACTGCAGGTTAATTGTCAGAGTTTAGGAAATAAATTAATTGAATTTTGGAATCTTGTAGAGACGTATTCTCCGGACATTGTCATTGCAACTGAATCTTGGTTATATGAGGGCATAAATAGTAGCGAAATAAATCAAGGGACCTACGAGATGTACAGAAGGGATCGGGGGAAGCGAGGTGGTGGGCTATTTATTTGTGTGCGCAAAAATATAGCTAGTTTCTTAAAGTGGGCTGATATGGATCATGAAATGTTATGTGTACAAATTTCGGATAAAGGAAATAAATTCCCTCTTCAGGTGATAGGGGCGTATAGAGCACCGAAAGATAACCTTTCTCTCCTCGAAACACTGTATGATAAAACTTGTACGGGTAATGCTATGAAAAAGAGCATAATAATTGCTGGAGATTTAAACCTCCCCAAAGTAGACTGGTCTGGTGAGTCAACTAGCTGTGGTCAGGCTCAGAGCGCTGCAAATAAATTCTTAAGGGAGGGGGGATTTTCCCAATTAGTTGACTTCCCAACTAGAGACAATAATACCTTAGATGTTTATCTCGTAATGCCTGTAGAGCTGTATATTAACTGTCTGAAAGTACCAGGAATTAGTGACCATTCTGGGGTTGAATTAAATATTAGATATGGTGACATTACAAAATTAGACTCTGATGTAGCAAAAAAGATCATAATCCAGTATCGCAGGGCGGATCAGGGCAAGTTTCAGGGGTATTTGAATGAGCTATTTGTAGGATGGGCATCGGAAGGAAATCACATTAATATCCTGTGGACTAACTTTTTGAAAATTTTAAATAGCGCTGTTGATAAATTTGTCCCATTTAAATTGCTGAAATAAAACCCAGATCATGAGTATTACACACGAGAAATTAGGAGTCTAAAACGGAAAATTAGGAAATTATACAATAAAAGACATGATAGTGACAAGTATATGTTGAAATTTAAGTCCTTATCAAGAGAGCTCGTCTTAAAAAAGAGGGCTGCTCATGACAGTTATATGCAAGGTTTACTTGGTTCGGGAGGTGATGGGTGGAAAAAAGTTTACAGTTATGTTAGGAGAAGAAAGGGAAATTCAAATAATTTGTCGATGATAATGTCCGGTGACGGTAAATTAATTACTGAGAAACAGGCCATTGCTAATGAATTAAATGTCTTTTACGGTAGTGTGTTCAATAAATCCAATAGCTGTGTGTTGGACCTTAACGACGAATCAGGGGCTCCCCTGTTCCAAATAAACCAGTCAGAAATTGTAAAGCTAATACAAAAACTACGTTTCAATGTATCAAAGGGTCCTGATAATATTGTTAGTGAAGTACTTAAACTAGGAGGTAGGGCCGTGGCACGATACTTGGAGGTGATGTTTAATGTGTCCATAAACAATGCGAAAATCCCAGATGACTGGAAAAGAGCTACGGTAGTCCCAATATTTAAGGGAGGGAGCAGACTTGAATTGGGCAACTACAGGCCGGTTAGCCTTACGTCCGTCGCTTGTAAACAGATGGGGCATCTCATTTGCGACTACTTGAGGGAACAGTGGGAAACATTATCATGGTTTAATGATAGGCAACATGGATTTCGGAAAGGTTACTCATGCGAGAGTCAGATGCTATCACTTTTTCAAGACATTAGCGAATCGTTAGACCATGGAGTTTCAGTCGATGCCGTGGTTATAGATTTTGCGAAGGCATTTGATGTCGTTCCGCATGACATGCTACTCCATAAATTAGCTTCGACGAAGATTGATAGAAGAGTAATTTTATGGATCCAAGAATTTTGACGGGTCGTTCCCAGAAAGTGAAAGCCGAAGGCATATTCTCGGATGAAATTACCGTAACGTCGGGTATCCCTCAGGGCAGCGTAATCGGAACTTTGTTATTTTTTGGTGTTTATAAATGACTTACCAAATGGGATTCGCAGTGACTGTCGATTGTTTGCGGGGGCGTGGTGGCTTAGCGGTCTAGCTGTATGCCTCTCACCAAGGCGGTCCAGGTTCGTTTCCCGGTCAATGCATGTGAGATTTTCGAAGTGAAATGCCATGTCCTATGGTTCGGATTCCACGTTAAAAGGAGGTCCCGTGGCTCATAATCACAAGATTCACGGTCACGTAAAACTACAATCTTCCTTTTCCTTGTCGATTGTTTGCGGATGATTGTGTAATATATCGAAAGATACATGACTCACAAGACAATGCAGTGCTTCAAGAGGACCTGAACCTGGTCTATAAGTGGGCGATTGTAAATAAAATGAAAATAAACACAAGAAAATGTAGTCTCTTAAAAATAGGGAAAGTGCGAAGACAGGATTTTCAATATAACATTGGCTCGGAAATACTTGTAGAAGAAGATTCTTGCAAATATTTGGGCGTTCACGTAAGGAATGATATGAAATGGAGTAGTCATGTAGGATGTGTAGTTTCAAAAGCTTACAAATCCCTGCACTTTGTAATGAGGGTATTAAAAGGTAGTAGTACCTCTGCTAAAGAATTAGGCTATTTGTCACTTGTAAGACCTATTCTGGAATACGCCTCGGCGGTTTGGGATCCATATCAAGTAGGGCTCATCAATGAGTTGGAAATGGTACAAAGAAAGGCCGCTAGATTTGTGCTCAGTGACTTTAATCCCAGGAGCAGTGTGAGCCGTATGTTAAAGAAACTTGGGTGGGAATCACTGGAGGCTAGGAGGATGATATCTAGACCCTGCGCTATGTACCACACGTATACAAATCAACCAGCATGGGGTGAGCTTAGCAAACGATTGGGAAAGCCCACTTACATGGGTAGGAGCGATCATCCTTTCAAAGTTAAGGGCCCACCACAGCGAACAAATTATGATAAATATTCTTTTGTTAACCGTGCCATTGATAACTGGAACTCTCTACCTGCCGCAGTCTTAGAGCCTTTTCCCAAGCATATAGGTGTGTTTAAGAAAAGACTGACTATTTGTGTAAATACTCCAGTTTAATTGTTATTTAATTGTTATTGAATTTTTATGTATAATTATTTATTTGTTATGTATATCCAATTTGCCACCGGGGGACACACCCCCCATTGCAAATAAATGAATGAATATGAATATGAATAACACTATCTCTCAACTACTTTGGTTAGAAAGACATTCTACTGTCTATTTACAAGCGTTCTTTGATAACGTTTGCGCGTTTGGACACAAAATATAATGAAATACACAACACCTTCTAACTCTGGCGTTATTTAAACCGATACGTCATATTACAGGGTTCGATGCTAAACTGGTAACATGAATAATACCCTAAATAAGTTCTCACTCAGAACTTTGTGGCATCAGCGATCCACAATGGTTAAAGAAATCCATTTATAAATGTGGTGATTAATCCTCAATAGCACCAAATGATACGCTACTAAAACAGAGGAGTAATTAATAAAATAACAGAACAGAATGTCTCAAAATGATTTTTTTCTAACCATAATATCTCGGTAACGGTCTGTCCTATCGAAAAAGTTACATCTACTGGTGTAAGATCTCAGTAATTAGCCACTTTTCTACCCCTTATGGTTTTTTGATATCTCACACTGTTTTGACGTTAATAAATGTTTTAGTTTTTTGAAAAAAAAAAAAGGATTGGGGCCCAAATGTATATAAAAATTTGTAAAAATTCAAAGGTTGGTCTAATTGAATTCTACGAAAAATGCTCTTTAATAACCATCGTTCGCTTCACAAAAAGGTGGCACTGAATTGCGAAAACCGTTTTGCTCTAGATTGATTCGTTTCCGAGATACCCGCTAAATACATCGAAAAGGTGCCACCCTGTACAGCCGAATTCAATGAAAAGGCATACACGTACTGTTATAGTGAGCCTCAAATTTTGACACACAGTTTATTAATAAAGGTTATCACACGTCACACGTTAAACAAACCTTTCTCCTTCTTCTTTTTCTGTCCGATAACCCCGTAGCTGTATGCCTCTCACCAAGGCGGTCCGGGTTCGATTCCCGGTCAATGCATATGAGATTTTCGAAGTGAAATGCCATGTGCTGTGGTTCGGATTCCACGTGAAAAGGAGGTCCCGTGGCTCATAATCACAAGATTCACGGTCACGTAAAACTACAATCTTCCTTTTTGTCCGATAACCTAGATGTTAGGCCCCTTTAAACTACAATTATATTTCATCATATCTTCTTTTTCGGCATCTCGGCATCTCGAAACGGAAAAAGCTAGATACAGTTCCGGAATGAGCCAGCGCGGGGCCTGTAGCAAAGGGCAGTCTGGGACTCTTTACTTTAGGGTAAACAAATACACAGGGTAGGCCAGCCTATTCGAGGCGGACGAGTGCAAGAAAACTATTACAGATATTTCATAACTATGTGATGGTTTAAGCATTGCCTATGAATACTGAAAAAATGAATGTGTGGAGTAATGTATTTACAGCTGTAAGATATTTTCCATTCCGAGGACGTCCGACTTTCATAACCGCGTGATGGTGTCAGCATTGCCTAGAATAACATTTTATATTTTCCTACACTACCACGCAATCGGGCCTTGCCACCAACGAAGTTGTTGTTTGAGATTATTACCCCTTTTGCTCTCCGCTATGTTGCACCACCGTCTCATCCAAAGCAGGTCGTGCGGCGTGGACTTCTACTTGTTTATAGTGTGCTGGTTAAATGAAAAGAAGACATGTTGCTTTATTTATCTTCACTGAATGGAACTTGCTGAGCTTGCGTTGTTATGGTTACAGTTCGTCACTCCTTGATCCGTTTCCCAGACTGGAAATAGTTAGTTATTGAGGTTTTAAGGGGAGGAACTACGAGGTCATCTGCCCCGAGACTGGAAATAGTTCCTGAAAATATCTCTGCAACAGTTTATTTTAGGGCCTTAAAATGTAGTTTCTGATGTCCCTACCCGCCGAGTATTATTCCTCGTACTGAGGGGCTTGAATTGAGCTGTGTCCGGTTCCTCTACAACCATTTCGATATCTTGCCTGTTTTGACCTGCCTAACTGCCAAAATCAGAAGAATATGATAAGTTATATCTCGCAACGGCAATAGTCCTATGTCTTTTCCAGAAAATGTGTTCGTGAAAAATTTCAGTTTCAATTTTCAAATTTTAATTGAGTAGTTATTGCGTGAAAGAATAACAGACAGACACCACTAGATTTTCTATAGCCTATTGGTATATGGCATCATCATTAGATTAACATTATTGAAACCTTTGCATTTTTTTTTAATACAGTATTTGAAATATTCGTGGATCCTCAGAAATTGGCTCGTGAACCTCACATTGAGGACAATTGCTGTAGCACCTCTAAACTGCTTTTCAAAATCAGAATATTTATTTCTTGCCATTTATTCATCAATCTTATTATATCCTGTTCTCTCGTTGTGGTGTGTCTCAAAGTAAACTGTTGTAATAAGATGATACGTGATTATATCCAGTGGGCAATCTGACACACTTGGATGGGAAGGAGACTGATCCATAGTCCTTTGGCGGTCTCTTGATACAGATCTTCAGCTCAACTACTCATTGACCTGCTCAGGGATGCTAAGCTGTGAGTGAGCGGGCACGCTGCCCAGCTATATTGTGCTGGAAAAGTTGTACGATATTTCCAGTCTGGGAAAGCCAGTCTACTAGGCGGGAATTTAGGGGCAACGGAGTCGAGCGCTGAGCAGACACTCGATGAGCACGAGCTGGAGACCCGTGCCTTAATTGACGATAAGCTAAGTTCATGTTAAAAAGACAATAAGTCACTTCCCTAAACAGTATCGCTTTAGGTAACATGTATTTCGAAGACAGTAGTACTGGGATTGTTTTGAGACACATGTTCATCCATTTGAGGCATTTAATGACGCTTCCAGTTGTTCTCCAAAGTCGACGGACATAGTCCTATATAGTGCAGAACTATCTTGTGTTTCTGGTAAACAAAATAAGATCCAGAAAATACCCAGGGCATTACATGCCGCAAACACAGTGAACGGTATATATGTCCCGTACAAAGAAAGTTTACCACACGAGACAAGTGCAAGGAAGGCAAAGAGAGAACTAACCATTGTGGTCAGGCCCATGCCAAGGAAAATAAAGTTGGTCGCGAACACTTCGGAAGCAACCACACAAGGAATAGGACCTAGACCAAAAACGAAGAACATAATGTAAAGTGCTATCGAAGTTATAGGCAACAAGGTATGAGTTCCATTTTCTATAGTGAAGAAGTAGGCAGCTAGAACTTTTAATACCATAGTTATTATTATTATTTATGTATTTATCGTATGGCTTTTAGTGCCGGGAGTGTCCGAGGACAATACCATAGTACAGCCCAATGATGAGAAGATAAGTAACTGTCTCCTTCCCGTTCGCGTGACAAAGAAGGGTAAGAAAGAGCTAAACAGGAGCTTGACTACCCCAATAATAATGGTACACATGTAAATATCATGAGAAGTTCCAGTATCCTCAATGATTTTTGTCATAAAGGACAAAATTGGGATGATCCCAGAAAACTCCTGAGTAAAGAATAGTCCTACAACGTACATCATTGCTTTTCTATGTGACTTTAGGGTAGCTACGTCCTTCAAGCTTGCACCTTTTTCAAAGTTTCTCTCTACAACATTCTCAATATGTTTTCATGTTTCGGCCCGATCTTTATGCCTCTCCGAGTGACGTAGCTTTGACAGAGATGCATCTGCAGTGTCTATATTTCTCCTGATGACATGATAATAAGGAGATTCTGGCATGAAGATGACGGCGAGTATGGAGAGAACAAACAGCTCTCCAGATGCTATTGCGAGCACGAGGAAGGACACATACGGCCCAATGCTATATTCATAAAGTATTCCAACACTCAGCATTATCTGAAATACACTTATCATAGTCCCTGTAATAGACTCATCAGTAATTTCTAAAGTATAAATGTGGGCCATAGTAAAGGCAGTTCCCATGCCTAATTCACCAATAAACCGAGCAAAATATAGCCATATATTGTTATTGGCGACTATCACTAGGCTCCAACTAATCAAGAATGGAACAGCGGTTGCAATAAGGAGATTTCTGCGACCAATACAATCGGCAGCTATTACCGCAGAAATCGGGGCGGTAATTTTTCCAAACATAGAAAACCCTACAAGCCAACTGATCTGTGAATTCTTGAGGTTCACGGATTCTTTATTGATGATCTTCATTTGTGCTGGTGCCGTCCATCCCAGAAACGCCCCCGACATCAGGAAACAAAGATCTCCTGAAACAGTAAGACGTGTATTGATAGTGTTGCCTTATTGTCAATAATAATAATACAATGTTGACCACCTGAAAAATTGCAATTGGCTATCAATTGTGAAATGATCAGCGACGGTCCCTCGAAGAAATTGTCTTCCCTCTTATCCCGTAATTAGTAAGATTGCTTTTTGGTGACTTATCTACCGAGGTAGCGATTAATGGTGATGGTTGCTACAAGAGACAGAACAGCGAGGTACTTTTTCCCTCCGAACACAGTTAAATATACACTGTATGATGAGTTAATAATTTTGAGGGCGATAAATCAGCCTAATATTAATATAACAAAATTAAATAAAAGTAATAATTAAAATAATGAACAAGCAAAACACGGAATACAAAAATTAGAAGTTAAAATTAAAAAGAGTATTTTGAGTCACATAGCCCAGTCTCTCCTATAAAGCAGATGACGCACTCAGCTCCCACCACGTTATTGGCTAATACAATATTAGTCTGACCATATTCCATAGACCAAGGTTTCTTCATAGATCAACAAGATCCACACACTAGGTTGAAATGAGGGCCACGGTGAATTCTTCTATGTTGGATTGCTTATATTTTGAATTTCCCCACTGAAGTTAAATTTATTTTAGACACCACCAGGAGATCCGAATGTAGGTTCATATTATTATTGTACCTCTACCTTCATCCTCCTTCCGTCCTTTGTTGTCCCCACTTGGATATTCGATTGGAAGACTTCAATATAAAATATAATAACCCCTGGCACTACAGTCCGTGACGTGCCTAGGCCTACCAAGCGACCGCTGCCCAGCCGATTGGCCTGCAGATATTGGGATGACGTGGGGTCAGCGCATCGGGTCCCCTCGGCCGTTATTCTTGGTTTTCGTGACCGGGGCGCTGCTTCACTGTCAGACAGCTACTCAGTTGTCCTCATGAGGCTGAGTGCACCCCGTTCCAGCCCTCACGTCAGTTTCAAAAATCCTTGACGGAGCCGGGAATCGAACCCGGAGCCTCCGGGTGAGAGGCAGACGCGCTACCCCAAAACCACGGGGCCGGTGGAAGACTTCTATAACTCCATAATATTTCACAAAAAAAAGTGGAATCGTGTAAGTAGTGGTTTTTTGAGAGTTCTAGCACCACCGCTCCACCGCCAAGATGGCGGCGGCACGATATCTCTCGAACGCATGGTCGGACTTTGACGAATGAGGTGCCAATGAACTCGGGCTGACACCCCCTTTCCATTGGACAACATATTTCCACCCCAAAATAAAACCTACCCCTACTAGGGGGGTGAAATTGTAATTTCTTAGAAAATCTCGTTTTCAAGTGCGACATGTGGGAGTTTGAATGCCAATATGGAATTAAACGTTGTTCTACACAAGAGACATGTGTACGGTGGAAAGCCAATATGAATTAACATGCTTGTTTTTTGTTTTTACGCATGCCCACTCATAGCTTTTGTAAGAGGACGGGCTTTTTAAAGATGGTGGCTGTCGTGTAGCCTAACCTAATCCATTCCACGAGGGGTGATCTTAAAGTATGTCAAGCGGTGCTTGTCGATAGACAAACCAATAATCAAAGAGGGGTATGTCAGACCTTGAGGTGATAACCCCTTTTGATTGATCCCAGTTGACTGGTCCCTTTTGATTGATCTCTGTTTATTTGTTTCTTTGGACTGGTCCCTGTTGACTAGCCCCTTTGGACGGGTCCTTTTGAAGGGGGTCCTTTATGACGGGTCCCTGTTGACGGGTCATTGTTGACGGGTCCCTCTGGACGGGTCATTGTTGACAGGTCATTGCTGACGAGTCATTGTTGATGGGTCATTGTTGAAGGGTCACTGTGGACGGGTCATTGTTGACAGGTCATTGTTGACGAGTCATTGTTGATGGGTCATTTTTGACGAGTCCCTGTGACGGGTCCTTGTTGTGGGTCCCTGTTGACGGGTCATTGTTGACGAGTCCTTGTGGACGAGCCCCTGTGGACGGGTCCGTGTTGACGGGTCCTTTTTGACTAATCCCTTTAGACCAGTCCATTTGCCCTGGTCCCTACGGACTGGCCCATGAAATTTATCCAAATTATGTCAAAGGGTTTAACTAACGGACCAATAATACTAAGAACTTGTATGAGGTATTGTAGGATTTTTGAAATTTTGACAAAGGGCCTAACTACACTTTTGTTAATATCTCGCGAACCAATCAAGCTAGTGACTTGTATGAGGGGTCCTTGCAATTGGGGCAATGTTCCCCTTTGGGGGGTGAAACTATCCCCCCACTCCCAAATTGAAAAATCGATATCTTGGAAACTAAGAACCCTAAAATTATGAGTGATAACTTTAAAAATAGGTCATAAGATACGCTTTTACCACGATAGGTCATTTCACCCCTAAAATAGTTAATAGTAATGCTACAGGGAAAAAAGGGGTTAAACCTTTAAAAATGATAAATGAACCTAAGATCTTTTGTTTTTGATAAAAAAAATAGAAGGAGGGATAAAACTACCCCGAAAAATTTAAAAATCATTATCTTGTAAACTATTAACCCTAAAATTAAGTGTGATAGCTTTAAAAAATAGAACATGGCATACGCTTATACCACGATAGGTCATTTCACCCCTAAAACAGTGAATAGTGATTTTATATGGAAAAAGGTGTTAAACGCCTAAAAATGATAAATGAACCTAAGATCTTTCGTTTTTTATGAAAAATAGTAAAGGGGTGAAAACTAACCCAAAATTGAAAAATCAATATCTTGGAAACTATGAAACCTAAAATTAGGTGTGATAGCTCAAAACATTGGCCATTAAATACTCTTTTACCACGATTGGTCATTTTACCCCTAAAACAATGCATGTAGATTTTACAGGGAAAAGGGGGAAACAATAATGAGATTTGGACACATGAGGTGTTATAAGACTCAGGGTGACAATCCCTTCTTGAATTTATTATTTATTTTTTGAAATTTTGACAAAGGGCCTAACCACACATTTTGAAAATTTAGATTTTTTGACTTTTGAATTTATTTTATTTTATTTTATTTTTTAGTAGAGGGAGACAGTGCCGGTTGTGTTTAAACGAGCATGTCGCCGATCACTGTGGCCATTTCAATGGATGAATCGATATTTTGTGAAGCATTGATTGAAGAGGGTCATGCGACGACTTGTTTTAAAAATATTTTTTTATGATTTTTCCTATGATGCATTTATTTAAATATCCCAAAACGGCAAGGTTACTGATTTGAGATTTTATGAACTAATAATGGGATTTGGATTCATAAGGTGTCCTAGAACTTGACATGACGCTCTCATTTTATGGCTTATGAATTTTACCAAAATGATTGAAAACAACAAGGTCATGGATATACGTTTCCCTCAATATATTGCAAACCCATAATGTTAGATGTTTATGGTGAGTGATGAAACATAGCTAGGTAGAGAAAGAATTATTGTAGGCTACACGTATGGTGACTGACAAGTCTTTGACCATTGAAACTTGTTTCTAAACCTGACTGCTGTACATAGGGAGTATAGGCTTCAGGCACGACATGACAAACGGTGTGTACAAAATCCAATTTATCGATTCATGAATTAAGAGTAGACTATGTTTAATTGATTAGTTAAAGAGGGTAGCTAAGAAAACAAGATGATGATTACACTAAACCAACCCGAACCAATACAATCCTTTTTGAATGTCTAATGTTACTTGCTAACCATTTTGTGCTGCAGTGGCAGGCACTTTTGGCTCTTGCACTAGAGGTCTTAACTCAATTTTTAGCTTTAAGGCTTAGAGCGAACCAAACTAAGAAAGACGGTAATAGTGGTGCAGTGGATAAGCTTCTATCCTTTGACTAAGGTAGAACAGGGTTTGATTTTAGGTTAATACGCATGTCAAAACATATAAAAAAGCAGGGATAATGTTTTAAGACTGATTACACTTGTATATTTTTTCAAATTATTACTTGGATTACAAATACAAAGGTGGACTGGGTTCAATATACAGTTAATGCAAGTAAGATTTTTGATTTGTTTTTGATTTTAGACTTTAGATTTTACAATTTACATTTTAGATTTACAAAAAGGCCAAACCATAATGTCATGACTTTAAATTTTCGGTAACTAATTATTAAAGAAAAACATATAAGGATTTGTATTGCTTGGATTTATGTTTTCTATACTACATTTTTGGTTTGTTTTAGATTTTAGAAATTTGATATTGGATTTTAGATTTTAGGTGAAGACCAAACTAATATTGACTATTCATTAGACACTGGTATGTAGATAGAAAGATGATTAGACTATATGTTAAGATGAATTTTTAGGTGTTGACTGGCCTTGCAATAAGAATTGACTAACCAGACATTAGTTAACTACCAACAAAACACTTTCTCGACTATGCTTGTTATTGACCAGTGAGTACGGTTTTAGAAAAACTGTTTGCTATTTTGGGTTATATACAACAAATGTATACACCTACTGAAAGACTATGTTTGCTAAACAAGACATTATACCAGAGACGATTAGGATTCTTATGTAGCTTAGGCAAGGAAAGCATTTCTACAGAATTTTTTGATATTCAATATAGATTTAGGGATTAGGAAGTCATTTATGAAGACCTTTGTCTGGAGCGTGACACTCTAAGAAAGTGAAACTTGGACTATTGGTGTAGCAGAAAAGTGGTGAATTGAAGTGTTCGAAATTTGGTGTTACAGGAGAATGATGAAGATTAGATGGGTATATAGGGTTACAAACAAAGAGGTATTAAGACAAGTGGGAGAGGAGAGATGTTTCTGGCGACTACTAATGAAGTAAAGCGATAGTTTGGTAGGATACATACTAAGACACTCAGGAATAGCAAGCTTAGTTATGGAAGAAAGGGTTGAGGTCTAGAACTGTAGGGGTAGACCAAGGTTAGAATTTGTTAAACAGATAGCCTTGGATGTAGAGTGTGGCAGCTATATAGAGATGAAACGATTGGATTAGAACATGGAGTCATGGAGCTGTATTAAACCAATCAAAAGGTTGAAGACTCAAACAACAACATGTAGAGCTTACCAAAATAATGTTGTGTAATGGTAAATGCTAGTCAACAAACAGTAATGCATTACTAATACCCATGACACGATACCTGAGAGCTTTTCAAAAATTATTTTAAGATGCCTTTAACCCTATATTAAACGCCCAGTTCTCAAGACTCATAACTATAATGTTAAGGAAAAAACAAAAAAAAATCTACATTTAAAAACGAGCAAGTGGTTGAGTCAATGTACACTGGAAATTTTTGTAAACACTCCAGTGCACAAAACAAATTACATTATTAACTGTCAGGTTGGCCGAGTGGTTAAGGCGTTTGACTTATGTTCACATTTTCAATACAAGAAAGCAAGGATTTGAACCCCTTACCTGACATAACTATTGCTTTAACATAGCTTAGTGATACTGTATTATTACGATACTCAATACACAAACCATAGATAGAGTGTATTGTTTAAGTCCACTCTCTCTTTCTAAACATAGCTAGAGACTGTCGATGGCTAACAATTGCATTAATAGTGGGAGGATGTAGTGATAGTAATTAAGAAAAAGCAGACAATAACCATAAAATATTTTATTAAATTTATTTTATAATAGATACACACTGAATACAACTCTCTCTATTTACCATTGTTTGAGATAGATTTTTTTAAACACAACGCTTGTTGTAGATCCTTTTATAACTTTCTCCAGGTACTCTTGTTCTTAAAAACTGGGGAAGTCGCAATGGTTTTATAGATATAAAACCCTCATCCTCTTCTTTTTCATCATCATCATCATCATTATGAATATTATCATCAAAATTATGATAGTTATTGTCACCATTATTATCATCATCATCATTATCATCCTCAACATCACTAGAACTATCCAATTCCTCTTGTTCCTTTTCCACAGGGACCTCTTGTAAAGTCTGCGTTGCTTTTGATAGTGTTAAGGGTTTCTTAGACGTTGACAACTGTCCTAACATGACTTTTTGAGGACATGATAAGTGATTTTGAACAAACACTGCACTATCTTGAGCAGCAATATGTTTTTCTTGGACTTGCTTTCTTACCTTGGTTAGAGTATTTTGTCAATTTAAATGTGTATTAATTTGAGATTCACAATGATGCTCGTTTGAAGTAAGTACGTTAGAGTCTTTTGTTTTAATAATTCCTCGACACTTTTTAGATCGTTGTTTTGAACATCGCCAAATAACAGTTCCATCTTTATTGGTTGTTTTTACAATATATGTATATCCTTTACGGTAGGCACATGGCTTACCATGGCTGGTTGTTGAGACTTCCATATTAACTAATACACATTAATTTAATTTTAGTAAAGTCACTTTAGTAATAATAGCAGTAAAATAAATGAAGTGGATTGATATTTTTTAAAGGAGGAAATTTTCAAAGTACTGCCAAGAATAATAATCACATGAACAAATTTTAGACTACAAGTGATTTACACACACATTGCTCAATGTCAAGATATAACACAATTTATAGTGAATATGATTTTTATTGACTGTAATTGATAGTAGTCTTGGTTAGTAGGAGCAATGTATACTGGGTGCGTTTTATAGCACGCTCAATTTATAGTAGGTACGATTAGTAGACGCGTTTTATACTGGGCGCGTTTTATACTGATTATGATTTATACTGAGCGCGATTTTTACTAGAAGCGATTTTTACCAGGTGTAATTGATAGCAAGCGCTATTCATACTCAACGCAATTGATAGTAGACGTAATTGATAGTAGGTGCAATTGGTAGTTGGCGCAATTGATAGTAGGCACAATTAGTAGTATGCACAATTAATAGTAGGCGCGATTGTTAGTAGGCGCAATTGACTGTAGGCGCGATTGCTAGTGGACGTAATTGATAGTAGGCGCTAATGATAGTAGGCGAAATTGACAGTAGGCGCGATTGAGAGTAGGCGTGATTAGTAGTAGGCGCGATTGGTAGAAGCGCAATTGGTAGTAGACGCAATTACTAGTAGGCGCGATTGGTAGTAGGCGCGATTGGTAGTAGGCGCAATTGATAGTAGGCGCGATTGGTAGTGGGCGCGATTGGTAGTGGGCGTAATTGCTAGTAGGCGCTATTGATAGTAGGTGCAATTGACAGTAGGCGCAATTGGTAGTAGGCGCAATTGACATTAGGCACGATTGATAGTAGTCGCAATTTCTAGTAGGCGCGATTGGTAGTAGGCGCAATTGACAGAAGGCGCGATTGGTAGTGGGTGTAATTGCTAGTAGGCGCTATTGATAGTAGGTGCAACTGACAGTTGGCGCAATTGGTAGTAGGCGTGATTGGTAGTAGATGCAATTGATAGTAGGTGCAATCAGTAAGCGCAATTGGTAGTAGGCGCTATTGATAGTAGGCGCTATTAGTAGACGCGATTGATAGTAAGCACGATTGATAGTAGGTGCGATTGATAGTAGGCGCGATGGATAGTAGGCGCCATTGATAGTAGGCACAATTAATAGTAGGCACAATTAATAGTAGGCACAATTAATAGTAGGCGGGATTTGTAGTAGGCGCAATTGACTCTAGGCGCGATTGGAAGTGGACGTAATTGATAGTAGGCGCTATTGATAGTAGGCGCAATTGACAGTAGGCGCGATTGACAGTAGGCGCGATTAGTAGTAGGCGCGATTGGTAGTAGGCGCAATTACTAGTAGGCGCGATTGTTAGTAGGCGCGATTGTTAGTAGGAGCGATTAGTAGGCGTGATTGATAGTAGACGCGATTGATAGTAGGCGTGATTGGTAGTAGGCGTTATTGGTAGACCTTGAGGTGATAACCCCTTTTGATTGTTCCCTGTTGATTTGTCCCTTTGGACTGGTCCCTGTTGACTAGCCCCTGTTGGCCAGCCCCATTGGACGAGTCATTCTTGACGGGTCCCTGTGGACGGGCCCATGCATTCATCCAAATTATGTCAAAGTCACTTAACCTAACCTTGTCACATGACATGTTCTACAAGGTTATATTTGTTTTGAGACTGGCTATGACGTCACAGATGAATGAAGGTGGGAGGCTGGACATGACATTTTATTACACAGAAACATTTTCTTTTTTGCCAGCCTCCCACCGCCATTCATCTGTGACGTCATAGCCAGTCTCATAGCAAGTCTAAACTTGTAGTACATGTCATGTAACAAGGTTAGGTTAGTGACTTTGACATAATTTGGATGAATGCATGGGCCCGTTCACAGGGACCCGTCAAAAATGACTCGTCCAAAGGGGCTGGTCAACAGGGACCAGTCCAAAGGGACAAATCAACAGGGATCAATCAAAAGGGGTTACCACCTCAAGGTCTACCAATCACGCCTACTACCAATCACGCCTACTATCAATCGCGTCTACTATCAATCACGCCTACTAATCGCGCCTACTATCTATTGCGCCTACTATCAATCGCGCCTACTAACAATCGCGCCTACTACCAATCGCGCCTACTAGTAATTGTGCCTACTACCAATCGCGCATACTACTAATCGCGCCTACTGTCAATCGTGCCTACTGTCAATTGCGCCTACTATCAATAGCGCCTACTATCAATTACGCCCACTTCCAATCTCGCTTAGAGTCAATTGCGCCCACTACCAATCGCGCCTACTATTAATTGTGCCTACTATCAATTGCGCCTACTATCAATCACGCCTACTATCAATCGCACCTACTATCAATCACGCCTACAATCAATCGCGTCTACTTATTACGCCTACTATCAATCGCGCCTACTATCAATTGCGCCTACCGATTGCACCTACTATCAATTGCATCTACTACCAATCACGCCTACTACCAATTGCGCCAACTGTCAATTGCACCTACTATCAATTACGCCTACTAGCAATTACACCCACAAACAATCGCGCCTACTGTCAATTGCGCCTACTACCAATCGCGCCTACTACCAATCGCGCCTACTAGTAATTGCGACTACTACCAATCGCGCCTACTATCAATCGCGCCTACTGTCAATTGCGCCTACTACCAATTGCGTCTTCTGTCAATTGCACCTACTATCAATAGCGCCTACTATCAATTACGCCCACTACCAATCGCGCCCACTACCAATCGCGCCTACTATCAATTGCGCCTACTACCAATCGCGCCTACTACCAATCGTGCCTACTACCAATTGCGCCTACTAGTAATTGGGTCTACTACCAATTGCGCTTCTACCAATCGCGCCTACTACTAATCTCGCCTACTATCAATCGCGCCTACTGTCAATTGCGCCTACTATCATTAGTGCCTACTGTCAATTACGTCCACTAGCAATCGCGCCTACAGTCAATTGCGCCTACTACCAATCGCGCCCACTATTAATTGTGCCTACTATTAATTGTGCCTACTATCAATTGCGCCAACTACCAATTGCACCTACAGTCAATTACGTCTACTATAAATTGCGTTGTGTATGAATAGCCCCTGCTATCAATTACACCTGGTAACAAGTAGTTCCGTGAAGAACTATACAGCCTATTTTCATATATCCTACTTAGATTAACTGCCACTATCAACATACAAAATTTCAGTTTGATTGCTGTAATTGATTCGTAGATATTGAGTACCGACTAAATATTTCGGATGGTCGCCATGTTGAATTTTATTTATGTAGGTCCTAGAGTTATGTAATGTCACATGAAGATTATTGTGCACGTGTAGCATTCAAACTTCAATCGCATGATTACGACACAAGAAGTAACAAGGAGATTTCAAAATTTCGCACAGCTGCCATCTTGAGGTTATGGAAACAATTGATATAAATTAGATGCCAGTGGATTAACATTCGTAAAATGATTTACTGTACCAAGTTTCACTGCACTCGGATGGGTAAATTGCGAGAAACGTCCATGTGAATATTTATACTTCGCGTCGCCGCCATTCTGGATTTGTGATCACCAGGTTATTTTAAGTCCTATAGGTGAACTTAAGTTCATAGCCCCTATGAACATAAAAAATTCAGTTTGATTGCTCTAATAGATTCGTAGATATTCAGAGTCATCTGAATATTTCGGATGGTCGCCATGTTGAATTGTTAAATGTATAGGCCATAGAGTCATGAGCCATTAAAGGAAAATTATTGCATAGGTTCATTTTCAAACTTTCACTTCGATTGCTTGATTACGACACAAGAAATAAAAACTTAATTTTTTAATTCGCACAGCCGCCATCTTGAGGTTATGTAAACAATTGAACTAAATTAGATACCAGTGCATTACAATGTGTATAAACATTTCCCGTACCAGACCTCATTGCGTTTGGAACATTAAATCGCGAGAAAGGTCTATTTAAAATTTTCAAATTCGCTTGGCCGCCATGTTCGTTTCGTAGTTAACCACTTTTTGAAGTTCTTATAGATGAACTTCCAGTAGTGCCCTTTATCTCCGTACAAAATTTCAGAGTGATACAGCTAATAGTTTCAGAGATATAGATTGCCGGTGAAATATTTCGCTCATCCGCCATTTTGTGGTTATGTAAACAATTGAATGAAGTTAGATGTCTGTGCATTGCAATGTGCATATACATATACTGTACCAAGTTTATTGCTTTTTATTGGTTAAATCGCGAGAAACGTCTATTTCAAAGTCGCAAATTCACGTGGCCGCCATGTTGGTTTTGTAGTTACCAGTTTTTCAAAAGTCACATAGGTGAAACTCTAGTAGTTCCCTTTATCAACGTAATAAATTCCAGGGTGATGTCGGTAATAGTTTCGGAGATATTGAATGCTGGTGAAATATTTCGCACAGCCGTTGGATTGGTGAGACGTAACAAAATTTGAAGGGCACGGTCGAGGTCGCCCGGAATAGTGCTATGAACATACCGAGTTTTATTGAAATCGCTCCAGCCGTTTAGAATTTATTAGGGGGACACACACACACACACCTCACACACACACACACACACGCACACACACGGACAAAAGGTGATCTCATAAGCCTATTTTTTCAAAATTGAAAATAAGCCAAAAATCGCTTCTAGTAAAAATCGCGCTCAGTATAAATCATAACCAGTATAAAACGCGCCCAGTATCAACCGCGACTACTAATCGTACCTACTATAAATTGAGCGTGCTATAAAACGCACCCAGTATACATTGCTCCTACTAACCATGACTACTATCAATTACAGTCAATAAAAATCATAATCACTAAAATTGTGTTCAGTATAAATCTTGACATTGAGCAATGTGTGTGTAAATCACTTGTAGTCTAAAATTTGTTCATGTGATTATTATTCTTGACAGTACATTGAAAATTCCTCCTTTAAAAAATATCAATCCACTTCATTTATTTTACTGTTATTATTACTAAAGTGACTTTACTAAAATTTAATTAATGTGTATTAGTTAATATGGAAGTCTCAACAACCAGCCATGGTAAGCCATGTGCCTACTATAAATGATAAACATATATAGTAAAAACAACCAATAAAGATGGAACTGTTATTTGGCGATGTTCAAAACAACGATCTAAAAAGTGTCGAGGAATTATTAAAACAAAAGACTCTAACGTACTTACTTCAAACGAGCATCATTGTGAATCTCAAATTAATACACATTTAAATTGACAAAATACTCTAACCAGGGTAAGAAAGCAAGTCCAAGAAAAACATATTGCTGCTCAAGATAGTGCAGTGTTTGTTCAAAATCACTTATCATGTCCTCAAAAAGTCATGTTAGGACAGTTGTCAACGTCTAAGAAACCCTTAACACTATCAAAAGCAACGCAGACTTTACAAGAGGTCCCTGTGGAAAAGGAACAAGAGGAATTGGATAGTTCTAGTGATGTTGAGGATGATGATGATGATGATGATAATAATGGTGACAATAACTATCATAATTTTGATGATAATATTCATAATGATGATGACGATGATGATGAAAAAGAAGAGGATGAGGGTTTTATGTCTATAAAACCATTGCGACTTCCCCAGTTTTTAAGAACAAGAGTACCTGGAGAAAGTTATAAAAGGATCTACAACAAGCGTTGTGTTTAAAAAATCTATCTCAAGCAATGGTAAATAGAGAGAGTTGTATTCAGTGTGTATCTATTATAAAATAAATTTAATAAAATATTTTATGGTTATTGACTGCTTTTTCTTAATTACTATCACTACATCCTCCCACTATTAATGCAATTGTTAACCATCGACAGTCTCTAGCTATGTTTAGAAAGAGAGAGTGGACTTAAACAATACACTCTATCTATGGTTTGTGTATTGAGTATCATAATAATACAGTATCACTAAGCTATGTTAAAGCAATAGTTATGTCAGGTAAGGGGTTCAAATCCTTGCTTTCTTGTATTGAAAATGTGAACATAAGTCAAACGCCTTAACCACTCGGCCAACCTGACAGTTAATAATGTAATTTGTTTTGTGCAATTGAGTGTTTACAAAAATTTCCAGTGTACATTGACTCAACCACTTGCTCGTTTATAAATTTTTTTTTTTTTGCCATAACATTGTAGTTATGATTCTTGAGAACTGGGTGTTTAATATATGGTTAAAGGCATCTTAAAATAATTTTTGAAAAGCTCTCAGGTATCGTGTCATGGGTATTAGTAATGCATTACTGTTTGTTGACTAGCATTTACCATTACCCAACATTATTTTGTTAAGCTCTACATGTTGTTGTTTGAGTCTTCAACCTTTTGATTGGTTTAATACAGCTCCATGACTCCATGTCCTAAACCAATCGTTTCATCTCTATATAGCTGCCACACTCTACATCCAAGGCTATCTGTTTAACAAATTCTAGCCTTGGTCTACCCCTACAGTTCTAGACCTCAACCCTTTCTTCCATAACTAAGCTTGCTATTCCTGGGTGTCTTAGTATGTATCCTACCAACCTATCGCTTTACTTCATTAGTAGTCACCAGAAATATCTCTCCTCTCCCACTTGTCTTAATACCTCTTTGTTTGTAACCCTATATACCCATCTAATCTTCATCATTCTCCTGTAACACCAAATTTCAAACACTTCAATTCTCCACTTTTCTGCTACACCAATAGACCAAGTTTCACTTTTATAGAGTGTCACGCTCCAGACAAAGGTCTTCATAAATGACTTCCTAATCCCTAAATCTATATTGAATGTCAACAAATTCTGTAGAAATGCTTTCCTTGCCTAAGCTACATAAGAATCCTAATCGTCTCTGGTATAATGTCTTGTTTAGCAAACATAGTCTTTCAGTAGGTCAATACATTTGTTGTATATAACCCAAAATAGCTAACAGTTTTTCTAAAACCCTACTCACTGGTCAATAACAAGCATAGTCGCAAAAGTGTTTCGTTGGTAGTTATCTAATGTCTGGTTAGTCAATTCTTATTGCAAGGCCAGTCAACACCTAAAAATTCATCTTAACATATAGTCTAATCATCTTTCTATCTACATACCAGTGTCTAATGAATAGTCAATATTAGTTTGGTCTTCACCTAAAATCTAAAATCCAATATCAAATTTCTAAAATCTAAAACAAACCAAAAATGTAGTATATAAAACATAATTCCAAGCAATACAAATCCTTATATGTTTTTCTTTAATTATTAGTACCGAAAATTTAAAGTCATGACATTATGGTTTGGTCTTTTTGTAAAATCTAAAATCTAAAATGTAAATTGTAAAATCTAAAGTCTAAAATAAAAAACAAATAAAAAATCTTACTTGCATTAACTGTATATTGAACCCAGTCCAATTTTGTATTTGTAATCCAAGTAATAATTTGAAAAAATATACAAGTGTAATCAGTCTTAAAACATTATCCCTGCTTTTTTATATGTTTTGACATGCGTATTAACCTAAAATCATACCCTGGTCTACCTTAGTCAAAGGACAGTAGCTTATCCACTGCACCACTATAACCGTCTTTCTTAGTTTGGATCGTTCTATGCCTTAAAGCTAAAAATTGAGTTAAGACCTCTAGTGCAAGAGCCAAAAGTGCCTGCCACTGCAGCACAAAATGGTTAGCAAGACACACTAGACATTCAAAAAGGATTGTATTGGTTCGGGTTGGTTTAGTGTAATCACCATCTTGTTTTCTTAGCTACCCTCTTTAACTAATCAATTAAACATAGTCTACTCTTAATTCATGAATCGATAAATTGGATTTTGTACACACCGTTTGTCATGTCGTGCCTGAAGCCTATACTCCCTATGTACAGCAGTCAGATTTAAAAACAAGTTTCAATGGTCAAAGACTTGTCAGTCACCATATGTGTAGCCTACAATAATTCTTTCTCTACCTAGCTATGTTTCATCACTCACCATAAACATCTAACATTATGGGTTTGCAATATATTGAGGGAAACGTATATCCATGACCTTGTTGTTTTCAATCTCTTTGGTAAAATTCATAAGCCATAAAATGAGAGCGTCATGTCAAGTTCTAGGACACCTTATGAGTCCAAATCCCATTATTAGTTCATAAAATCTCAAATCAGTAACCTTGCCGTTTTGGGATATTTAAATAAATGCATGCATCATAGGAAAAATCATAAAAAATATTTTTAAAAAAGTCGTCGCATGACCCTTTTCAATCAATGCTTCACAAAATATCGGTTCATCCATTGAAATGGCCACAGTGATCGGCGACATGCTCGTTTAAACACAACCGGTACTGTCTCTCTCTACTAAAAAAAATAAAATAAAATAAATTCAAAAGTCAAATATCTAAATTTTCAAAATGTGTGGTTAGGCCCTTTGTCAAAATTTCAAAAAATAAATAATACATTCAAGAAGGGATTGTCACCCTGAGTCTTATAACACCTCATGTGTCCAAATCTCATTATTGTTTCCCCCTTTTCCCTGTAAAATCTACATGCATTGTTTTAGGGGTAAAATGACCAATCGTGGTAAAAGAGTATTTAATGGCCAATGTTTTGAGCTATCACACCTAATTTTAGGTTTCATAGTTTCCAAGATATTGATTTTTCAATTTTGGGCTAGTTTTCACCCCTTTACTATTTTTCATTAAAAATGAAAGATCTTAGGTTCATTTATCATTTTTAGGCGTTTAACACCTTTTTTTTTCCATGTAAAATCACTATTCACTGTTTTAGGGGTGAAATGACCTGTCGTGGTATAAGCGTATGCCATGTTCTATTTTTTAAAGTTATCACACTTAATTTTAGGGTTCTTAGTTTCCAAGATAACGATTTTTAAATTTTGGGTGGTAGTTTTAACCCTCCTACTATTTTTTCATCAAAAACAAAAGATCTAATGTTCATTTATCATTTTTAAGAGTTTAACCCCTTTTTCCCCTGTAGCATTACTATTTACTATTTTAGGGGTGTAATGACCTATCGTGGTAAAAGCGTATCTTATGACCTATTTTTTAAAGCTATCACACATAATTTTAGGGTTCTTAGTTTCCAAGATATCGATTTTTCAATTTGGAAGTGGGGGGGATAGTTTCATCCCCCAAAGGGGAACATCGCCCCAGTTGCTAGGACCCCTCATACAAGTCACTAGATTTTACCAAAAGTGTAGTTAGGCCTTTGTCAAAATGTCAAAAATCCTACAATACCTCATACAAGTTCTTAGTCTTATTGGTCCGTTAGTTAAACCCATTGACATAATTTGGATAAATTTATTGGGCCAGTCCGTAGGGACCAGGCCAAAGGGACCGGTCTAAAGGGATTAGTCAAAAAGGACCCGTCAACAAAGACCCGTCCACAGGGGCTCGTCCACAAGGAGTCGTCAACAATGACCCGTCAACAGGGACCCGTCAACAAGGACCCGTCCACAGGGACTCGTCAACAAGGACCCATCAACAATGACTCGTCAGCAATGACCTGTCAACAATGACCCGTCCAGAGGGACCCGTCAACAATGACCCGTCAACAGGGACCCGTCATAAAGGACCCCCTTCAAAAGGACCCGTCCAAAGGGGCTAGTCAACAGGGACCAGTCCAAAGAAACAAATCAACAGAGATCAATTAAAAGGGACCAGTCAACTGGGATCAATCAAGAGGGGTTATCGCCTTAAGGTCTGACATACCCCTCTTAGATTATTGGTTTGCCTATCGACAAGCACCGTTTGAAATACTTTATGATCACCCCTCGTGGAATTGGTTAGGTAAGCTATACTACAGCCACCATCTTTAAAAAGCCCGTCCTCTTACAAAAGCTATGAGTGGGCATGCGTAAAAACAAAAAACAGGCATGTTAATTCATATTGGCTTTCCACCGTACACATGTCTCTTGGGTAGAACAACGTATAATTCCATATTGGCATTCAAACTCCCACATGTCGCACTTGAAAACGAGATTTTCTAAGATATTTCAATTTCATCCCCCTAGTAGGGGTAGGTTTTATTTTGGGGTAGAAATATGTTGTCCATTGGAAAGGGGGTGTCAGCCCGAGTTCAATGGCACCTCATTCGTCAAAATCCGACCATGCGTTCGAGAGATATCGTGCCGCCGCCATCTTGGCGGTGGAGCGGTGGCGGTGGCGCTAGAACTCGCAAAAAAACACTACTCGTGTATCCTGTGGTGTAAACCATAGAGCTTGATAGATGGCACCTAAAGGTATGGTTTGGCTACGGCGATGATCGCCGGGCGCACTACACTGGCGATCTTCGTTGCTTTATGAACGCATGTAAACAAATGGGACTGGTTTCCTTACAGCGATCTGCGCTGGCGTCAATTCATTGCATTTCGGCAGCGATGATCGCTGGCCATTTTGTGAACCTAAGAATAACGATAAAGCTCTCATCTCTTTGGGAAACAGTATCATAGCTTCAATACAGACAGTATTTTGTAATTTCACAAAATTATCTGATTATTGTTAATAATAAATTATGTTGCTTGTCACAGAAACGTGGTTAAATGTATTTTAACACATGCTATTTAGGATCGACACACGGTATGATGACTTCATAGCCCATACTCATAGATGTCATCAACCCAAAGGTTATTCAAAGTTAAATACTTCATTAGTTTAATAGTTTCATTAGTTGGCTCGGGAGGTATTGATCCCCCTGATCAACCCCCCCCCCCTTCTCCCGTAGTTACGCCACTGGCCTTAAGTATTTCTTAAATTTTATTTGGTCATTAAGCAGATGTCTATGAATCAATGCATTAAAACATCCTTCTGTACGCCTAGTTTTGTACATGTTATTTATTTATTGGGTACATAATGTAGCTCAAGGGGGGACTACCCTTTACAAACATCGCTCACCACTATTAGTTTGAGTCCCTTTCGCTCCATGAACATATACTTAATTCGATCAACATCTCTTGTTCCTCCTCTCAAAGAAGCAATATTGACGCTGATGTAAATCTGCTTAAGGTCATTCTGACAACGTTATATTATTTCAGACTATAATCAGCTGATTATTATTTACCCCACAAACCTGTAAAAGCAAAGAGTAGGCTACTGAGCTGTTGAGAAGTGAAAGTGATCCTGTTGTAGGAGGCAGTGGACGAAGGACGATGATCGCCGGCTAGGGAAACCACTTTTGTGACTTTGTGCCCCGAGCGATCATCGCCAGCGATGTGCGCCGGCGATCACAATGTGCGCCGGCGATCATCGCTGTAGCCAAACCGTACCTTAAGTCTGCAGTGAAGACACTACTGGCAAAGATCTTTATATTTGCATCATCCATGACGTAGGCAACACCCACTTTCTCGTCCGCCTTTGATTCATCCGTGTAAAGATTGCCAGTAACCGGAAATAGGTCTAATTATTGTGGCGAAACACCTAATTCGGTGAGTAGGCTGGATATACAGGGTGGGACAGACTCAATTGGTTAGTTTTAGTTTAAATGTTAGTTTATTGATAAACGTTAACAATTACAATGGTAAACAAAAATGGAATCGCACGCACATAAGTCATCGATTGCCAAGATGGTGATCGACCTGGACACCATCTAGGTCAACATAGGCTTAAAGACGCAAAGCAACATTTTCACACGCCTTTCTACACATATTCACCGGAACATTATTGAACTCTTGAACTATCACCTCAAACAGATGTTCACACTGTCAGTGGAATAATACCGGGTGAGTTAGCCGTGGTCGTTACGGCGTGGCTGCAGGCAGTCGCTCACATCCGGAAGGCGATGCGGTTCGAATCCCCCCGCCGGCAACCTTGAAGATGGTTTTCTGTGGTTTCCCATCTTCCTTTAAGGCAAATGCCGGGGTTGGTCCCTAACTATAGGCCACAGCCGCTACCTTCCAACTCCTCGTCCTCCTTGACCGATCCTGATGTGTAAAATTCGGCCTCATCAGTCCAGACATCATTCCGCATAAGGTCAGGGTTCTCCTAAAACTTGGTTAGCATTAAGTCGTCAAACTCAAGTCGCCTGTTGAACTCGTCCTCGTTAAGAACAGGAATAAGCCGTGGATGGTATGGCTTCAGCTTCATGTCACTCAAAACTGTCCGCAAACTTGTCCTTGAAACGTTTACTGTAGTTGGGCCAACAAACGACGAGTTGACTGATAGAATTTTAAGAGAAAATGGCTCAAACCATGAAGACTCGAACATGGAGTACACTGATGCCCGCATCAAAAGCAGGCATCAAAACTAAATAAGAAAGCTATCTCAAACACCAACCCCCTCATCAGATCTCTGGATAATGATTACCAAGCCACCGGAGCTCGCCATAAGCGACCCCGCATCTTAATAGAATAACTTCCACTTCCTCTCATACTATAAACTAGCCACTATGGCCTCTTAACTACTCTCTATCTTTCTCTATCTATTTCATTCTGTACTTTCATGTGCCTAGAGCACCAGGCCATACTCTGGTCAATCAAGGCATAGGTAATCACCCCCCTCCCACCAAACAAATGCTGTCAGGAATAAAATAGGCATAGATAAAGCTCTCAAGGCCCTAGGGCTGATAGGCTCAGTCAACTCGACGGCTTCGATGCACGGGTTGCGCCACGCAGTTCCGCAGCAACACGTGTTTGTGTGATAGTGGTTCGGTCAGTTCTCAGCTGACCAGGATGCTTGGGACTCAAAGCACTGGAAGTTTCATCAAAACAGTTTGTTTATTCAGGAAATTGTTCCCTTGTACACTGCTGGCGTTTCCAACTCTTCCAACATCCTTCGCTGGACTTCTACCACATTGTTATTAACTGAGAAAAGGAGCACACATTTTACCGCTGCTCGATAGTCCACCGTCTTCAGGCCATGATGTTTCCTCAATGCCCACTAATTAGGCAGAGTATTGACCTCGTTTACATCATACCGTATGACGCTGCCATCTATCGACAACAAAATATAGCCTTCACTCCCATTTTCTAGTGTTAATGGATTGATTGGTTACACAGGTAAACAGTGATTTTTCTAGCGGCTTCGGTGGCTTACTCGGTAGCATGCTGAGCTTCTATGCCCAAGATCGCGGGTTCAAATCCGGCCGAAATCGTCGGATTTTTAAAGAGTGTTAAATACCCTCAGTATGCCTTCCTTCGGGAGGGGCGGGGGGAGGGGGGGGGGCGGGGTGGGCGAAGTAAAGCCGGCGGTTCCATGTCATAGATTTATGGCATGTTAAAGGACCTTCCACTAATTACACCTGTGTGAAGCCAAATTGTATAGGTTAAGAATGTAAACAACGCTCTTAGGTTCCTACGTTCGTTGCCAAGAGCCGACTGCGGTGACGTCTGGTAGCTAAGTTCTGAACTTGGCCTAGTAGTCGTTGACGGTGGCGTTTGGCGGCTAAAGTAGGAACTACTTGAAAATTGATCGTCTTCAGTCCTTACTTGAATTAAAACAGATACACACACTAATACATTCATCACAATTAACACCGGTTATCAGACAGATTCTACACACACCCAAAGTACACGGGGCTACATGACCGCGTTGTTGCAGCCCCTAAACTTAAGAACCAACCAGTGATTTTTCTGTTTTAGATTTTGAGGTATTTTTTATAATAATTCACATGTCCTGATTCTAACAAGGGAAGTAGGCTATCAGGTAAGACAGGTTGAAACCTATCTTGAAACTTTGTGGACGCAATCGTTGTACTATAAGAAGACACCGTGCGGAAAATCAGCTGCCAGATTGAACTGCAAGGCTCCGAAATCGTACCTGACATCCTGGTAGAGCCCGACTCAGGAATGTCTGCCGCGACGCAGTTACGCACTTTAATTCGTTCACACCTCCTCTGGCACACGTGACACGTCCTGACTCCCCGAGTCCCGATGTAGCAACATCGTTCATTCTCTGCTTGGACTTGGCCTTGATAACATATGCTACGCGATGTAGACGAGAGCTTTGCTCACCCGCTCGTCATTGTGCAACGACTTGGCAACATTACATTGGCTCCCCAACGCAGCAGCGGCTAGTATCGAAGCATGTTTTAAAATAACATACAGAGTAAACTACTGGGCGTAGAATTGTGATTCATGTTTCTATACACTCAGTAAAGTGCTGCCTTTCATCCTACTTCTGTGCAGAAACCGTATCCTGTCAAACTTGACCCCTCGATGCGCGTGATATTTCGTTTCGGTGACGCGTGACGCGAGCCGTCAGTCGTGCTATAAGAGTCCTACTCCCCTCCCACTGTTCTGAAGCCACGCCTGTCCAGTCATATCGCGGCTGAAACCGGTGGGTCGGGCTTTACGCAGGCATGACGGCTAACGGAGCTGGACATCCCTGTGGCACTTGGAGTAGTAGCGAGGCGGGGTGTATATGCTGACTGGAGCGTGCGGCTCCTTCCCTCCGACTTTGAGTGTTTGGGCGGTCAGGGCTGTCCATTCCAAAATGTACGGTACTCGCTACCTACCATTGTTTTATATGAGAGATTCGCCACATAAATTTGGAGTCGTGCAGTTCAATCTAGCAACTGATTTTCCGCACATTGTCCTCTTATGGTACAACGATTGCGTCCGCAATGTTTCAAGATAGGTTTCGACCCGTGTTACCTGATACTTACCGACAGCAGTGGGTACGCTGGCTAAAGCGCAGCGTTAGGTCATGGGGCCAAGCTCTCTGCTGACTCGGTAGACGCGGGGGTTCGAGCCCCACCGTCGGCCGTCCTTGAAATGGTTTTCCGTGGTTTCCCATTTTCAACACCAGGCAAACGCTGAGACGGTAACTTCTGATAGGCCACGGCCGCTTCCTTCCGCATCCTTGCCCAGTTTCATTCATCTTCATCCATTCCATCTCTCATCCCGACACGCAGGTCGCCCACGGACTTCGACTAGAAAGACCTGCACTCGGCCTCTCAGGATGCCACGCGACAAAAAAAATATAACTGATACTTCCGTTGTAAGTATGAAACCCATATAGTCCTATTACATACCGTTTCTTTCACAACTAATATCTACAATGTTTATTTATTTGACTATCTTTTGTGTGACATGAGCCATTACAACAATGCCATGTATTGGAATAATAGTACATTATGCAACGAGCCTATAATGGCTATAATTAAGACACGAGTATTTTTATAAAACGAGCGTAAGCGAGTTTTATAATTTCCATACGAGTGTCTTAATTACCATTATAGGCGAGTTGCATACGACTGTTTATGTTCGACGATAATTATAACTTTATTATATGTTTTAACATAAATATTCACAAATATCTGTTCAGTCACTACAGTAGAATGTTGTGATCGGGTGCTGCGGTGGGTAGTATATATCTCTTGCCCAAGCTCTCTGGACAACGCATGCGCTCTGTGTGCTTCAATACCATATGTTCAGATTGCGCACCAGTATTCAGTAAAACTGTCACTGAAGTCGTGTCAAAACCACGCGCTGTGTAGAAATTGGTTTTGGGGATATTAAGGTACCGGTACAGTGCTATTTCTTATCTCATATTCGCCAGTTTATTTACGCGAACATATGGACGGTGCGTATTCCATGTCGGTAATTTATTATAGTTCGATGTTGTGTTTATGTCCGACATGTTGTATTTTTAGTGCATGAGCGAAGGTATCGTTACCTAATTGGTCAATGAACGAGCTCTGATTGGCTGGAGAAACTGTATCATAATGAAAAACGGAGTTATAATGAGCACCATTATGATACAGTTTTCTAACACATAATAGTGAGGGTCGAACATAATAGTACATTATGCAACGAGCCTATAATGGCTATAATTAAGACACGAGTATTTTTTATAAAACGAGCGTATGCGAGTTTTATAATTTCCATACGAGTGTCTTAATTACCATTATAGGCGAGTTGCATACGACTGTTTATGTTCGACGATAATTATAACTTTATTATATGTTTTAACATAAATATTAATAAATATCTGTTGAGAGTCAGCTACTGGAATTTTGTGATCACAGAGCGAGCGTTGGGTGTTATAGCTTCGTCTTTCAAGAGCTTTGAACGGCCGACGCATGCGCTCTGTGGGCTCTCAATGCCATATGCAGCCATATGTTTACATCAGCCGTCCCTCAGTAATATTGTCACCGCAGTCATTTGAAGACAATGCTCTGTGTAGAAATTAGTGTTAGTGATTTTAAGGTACTGTGCTGTTTCTTGTCTCATATTCGCCAGTTTATTTACGCGAACATATGGACGGTGGGTATTCCATGTCGGTAATTTATTATAGTTCGATGTTGTGTTTATGTCCGACATGTTGGATTTTGAGCGCATGCGCGAAATTATCGTTTCCTAATTGGTCAATGAACGAGCTCTGATTGGCTGGAGAAACTGTATCGTAATGAAAAACGGTGTTATAATGACCATCATTATGATACAGTTTTCAAACACATAATAGTGAGGGTCGAACATAAATCTACTAAAGGAACTACTTGACTATTTTAAGGCAGATGGCAGCACATCCTAAGCTGCTTACACAATATTGTTTTGTGAATTCATCTATACAGGCCGTAATAGTTGTTCTGTAAAGCAAGAAAGTAACATATTAATACTACCATTTTGTCACGTAGTGCCACTAAGAAACTTGAGCATGTTGAATTTCCTGAGACATGCCGATTTTAATTCCCGTATAAGGTGCTGCACGTTGTTGTTCATTTGAGGAGCTTGAATAACATCGTCATTTAGCCACGTGTACCTGGTTGTGAGTGGAACATATATCTGAAAACCCGTGTTATTTTGATGGCTGTATTCCTGTGTGTATTTGTAATTCCGGTGAGGATTAGGAAAGAGACGGCTGTGGCATTAAGTTAGGAACCATCCCGGTATTTTCCTGGAGTGGAAGTCTGAAACCACGGAAAACCACTTCCAGGATGGCTGAGGTGTACTAATTAATGTATTACATACCAATTGGTGTTCATTCAGATTACATCGTCAATAAGGAAAGCCAATGGATATGATTAAGTTCTTATCACTCATTGTTCTTGAGGCCTACCGCCGTCTTTCTGGGACTGCATGTTCCTCAACAATCAAAGATGTTTTTCGGCTGTCGTTGAGATTAACATTTTGGTTGGTTGGTTCCTCAGTTTAGGGGCAGTGACAACGCGGTCATGTAGTCCCATGTACTTCCGGTGTGTGTGTTTATTGTGATAACTGTATTAGTGTGTGTTATCTGCTTTAATTCAGGTAACAACTGAGACGATCAATTTCAAGTAGTTCCTACTTATGCTACCAAATGCTACCGTCAACGACACCTAGCCATGAACTTGGCTACTAGATGCCACCGCAACCGGCACATTGCGGCGAACCTTGAAACTTAAGAGCGTTGATCAAATTTAACCTATAAATTTAGCTTTACACAATTGTAGTTAGTGGAATGTTCTTATACATGCCACAAATCTATGATATGAGCCCGCCGGCTTTAGTTCTCCACCGTAGGAAGGCATACTGACGGACTTTTAACGTTATTAAAGATTCCGACGACTTCGACCCGGGTTTGAACCCACGATATTGGGCATAGCAACTCAGCATGCTACCAACGACGCTACCGAAGACGCTTAATTAACATTTAAACATTATATGATCAGGTAATGATATTAAATAAAACTCAAGAGCACATTGTGATAGAAAAGTTACTGTTTTGTGTAACATCATTAAATACCGTACCGGTAAATAAAAATATTAGCCGAAACCCCTTCACTCGTCCAAAACTCATATTCGAAGTAATATAAAAGATTGGAAAAATTGTCCATGGGTGGAATTTGCGACTCTAATGGATCATTTGGGAATTTACCCTACTTTCAGCTGCTGATTCGCCGACCTTGTTCAATGGCGTAGGCCAGGACTGCCTAACCTACGGCCCACGGGCCATATACGGCCCTCGAGACTATTTTGTCCGGCCCGCACATGTCGCCAAAACTTTGAAACAGTCGTCGCACTAATCTAAATTATCATGAACTTTATTTCATAATTTGATTATCAATTATTTCAAAAGAACATAAATACTCACTCTTTGTCATTCATGCTGTATGAGTGTATTGAATAGCATCGTAACTTACTTCTATTTTAAAGGGATTTATTAAAAAAAAAGTATTTTATTTTTTATCCACTACAAATAAATATAGAGCGTGGCAACAATACTTAGAAAACTAAGCTCAGACAGCCACAAAACTCACCATATTGCACCTATATTTAAAAAAAAAACTGTAACGCTCAAACGCCCCCAGAGAGGCATTGGCCCGCAAGGTCCCCCCAACTATTTACAATGTGGCCCTTAGATAAAAAAAAAAAAAAAGGATGGGCACCCCTGGCGTAGGCAACGGTCAACCAAATCCTTGTCACAGCTGGCTTCGCCTTGCAAAGAAAGGAATCCAGCCTGTGCAGTTACTGCATTGGCGAGATTTGGGGCTTGCTGTTAACTTCCTTAACCGTTTGCAGAACTTAATTAATTTGTAGCCTAGCGTCGTCTTCTACTTAAATACAAATTTCATGCTATTCGCAGATGACCTCGTAGTTCCGCCCCTTAAAACAACAATAACTAACTAACTTACGACTCCATCAACCCATAACAAGCAGGCGATTTAACTTGACGTTCTCAAATGCTCCATTAGAGTCGCAAATTCCACACTTAATTTTCCAATCTAATTCATCTCAACCGAGATAAATACAAAGTTTGAGGTGAAAAATGAAAATGTTCAGACAGGAAGCTTGCCCACCTCGTGGTGTAGTGGTTAACATTCTTGACTGTCGCCCCGGAGGCCCGGGTTTGATTCCCAACTCTGCAAAGAAATGTTCATTATGGTGTGAGGCCTGGAACGGGGTACACTCAGCCTCGTGTGGCAAAACTGAGGGTTCAATTACAACCTCAGCCATCCTGGATGTGGATTTTCGTGGTTTCCCACTTCTACTCCAGACAAACGCTACGATGGTTCCTAACTTTAGGCCACGGCCGCCTCCTCTCAATCCTATCCCCAATTTACAAATACACACACTACTACAGCCACCACAATAACACAAGGTTATCACATACAATCCACATACACCCAAATACACGGGGATATACGACAACGATGTCGCAGCCCCTAAAATAAGCAACAACAACAGCAAGCTTACATTATGTGCAGTTTCAATGTCCGACGTAAATATAGCCCCGGGTATTGTTCGAATCAGCTGATTAACCAATAAACAACGTAGCTCAGCTCTCTTAAACTTCCGCTATGTCTGTCACTTCTTTCGAAATCTTCTTTATGCTTTGAATCACTTATTGCGTTCTGATTCTGTTTGAATACTTGAAATACTCTTGTGTCTCTCAACGCTCCTGTGTCAGTGTTCGTTAATCATAGCAGGTGTGGTCTTCGGGGAAAGGTAATAATTTTAATTTAATTTTATTTATTTATTTATTTATTTATTTATTTATTAAATACTATTTATGTTACATTATTGTGATATGTCTCACGAATCTGACGGCAATGCCAGTACAGATTATCTGTGAGACATAATAATTATTATTTACAACATATATACAGATTATATTTCAGTACAAAAGTGCATGCATTTTTTTGTGATAATGGCAATGAAAATTATAATGATAGTGGTGATAATGAGAGAAAATATTAATGTAAATAATTAAAGACACAAAAAGTTACACTATAGTTGTTATATTAATACATTTATGTTATGAGTTAACGTTTAGTTAGGTAATAGTTTTTAATGCGACGTATAGCTAGTTGTTTGCTGTTCATGTTTGCTAATCCAGGTGGTAGTTCATTAAGTAGTGATGGTATGATATAATTTAGTCTCTTGAAACCATAGCTATTTATACATAAATGTTTTACATATTTAGTACTTGTTATGGCTCTTGTTTGTATGTTGTGAGAGACCTTATGCCTGAATCCTGGATCATGGTAGTAGAGATTCAGTACAGTAATTTGAAACAACTCCTTAATATTAAAATAAGGGATATCAGTGAAATATTTAAAGAACCTGTTTTGGCTATCTTGAAGATTATTAATTAAAGTTGTGTTTTGATTTCCCCAAGCTGCTATAGCATATCTTAATTTGGTTTCAATCAGATCACTATAAATGGTTTTGTAAGTATTTTTATCTACATAAAATCGAAGATTGTAGAAGGTGTAGAGGTTTACTCTTAGGTTTTTATTATGTTTACTGTGTGTGTGTTCATTTTAAAGTGTTCATCATGGGTAATTCCTAGGTATTTTTGTGTCGAAGTACTATTTATGAAGGTGTTACATTTGCAACCTGCCAGGATGTTTTGGTGTATGCATGATATGTTGTGGTGCGTTAGTTTGTATTTTTCTAGTGTGAAGTGATCAACTCGGATGTGCATTATTTTAGATTTGGTTGTATGTATGTACAAATTATTGTCATGACACCATCTTGTGTGTTATTGAAGCCTTCTTGAAGTCTATCAAAAGCTGTTGTAGAGTCTTTGTGTATGGTAAATATAGTGGTGTCATCAGAATAAATAAATATTTTACTGTGTTTAATGGCTTCATTCATGTAGTTTACAAACAGGTTATATAAAAAAGCAAAGCAAAGCCAACTCCGTACAGGCCATGGAGGCCCTGGGAGTAGTGGAAGGTACAGGCTTCCACTTTTTGTGACATCGGCACTAGATGGGATGGAGTTGTCAGCTCCACGCCCGGCCGCCTTTGCTCCCAGGATTTACCCTGGTACTCATTTCTGGTGTAGGCTGAGTGAACCCCAGGGCCATTTGCGTTTCCGAAAGTGGTAGTTTTGTTTCTAAAATCCACTACCTGGGTGGGGATCGAACCCACTCCCTTTCAGTTAGAAGCTCAGCGCCTCTACCGACTGCGCCACGCAGCCCCCAAAACAGGTTATATAGTGTAGGTGAAATAATACTGCCTTGAGGAATACCCTGTGTTCCTTCTGATGTGTCACTCACTGATAGTGGTATTGATCATAATTGCCATTTCCCTGTTTTTCAGATAGCTTTAAAATAGGTTGTTATTCGTGCCTCTTATTCCAATATCATGTAATTTAGCAAGTAGTTTATTGTGATTTATCGTATCAAATGATTTAGAAAAGTCAAGAAAAAGTACCATTATGTGATTGTTCTTATTTAAGGCATTATTTATTACATTGGCAAATTCAGCCAGGAATAGTTCAGTACTTTTTCCCTTCCTAAAACCGTATAGGTGTCCCTTTAAAATATCATATTTATTTAGGAAATTGTTCAATCTCTCATCCAGGCATTTTTCCATTATTTTGTGTAGGATTTATAAAATGCATATTGGTCTGTAGTTGCCAAAGTCTAAGTGATCGCCATTCTTATATATTGGTTTAATAATTGTTACCGGGTAAGTTAGCCGTGGTCGTTACGGCATGACTGCTGGCAGTCGCTCATATCCGGGAGGCGAGGTGGTTTGCATCCCCCCGCCGGCAACCTTGAAGATGGTCTTCTGTGGTTTCCCATCTTCCTTCCAGGAAAATGCCGGGGTTGGTCCCTAACTATAGGCCACAGCCGCTACCTTCCAACTCTTTGTCCTTACAATCACACTTTCCTCCCCAGACAACACTCCACACGCGACGGTACGTGTAGCTCACCCATTGGGTGTCCGCCTCGAAGCAGCTACAAAAACTGGCGAGCCAAACATGTCCTCGGACACTCCCGGCACTAAAAGCAGAAAAAAATGTTTATTTCAGATATTTTGGTATTATGCCTGATTCGAATATCTTGTTTATGAGATGTGTTATGATTGGTATAGTTTTTTTAGATGTTACCTTTATGTCTTTCAAGCGTAGGCCTATATTGTCTGCACCGGGCGATTTGTCTGTTTTTAATTCCTTAATTATGTTCTCTATTTCATATTCATCAGTAGTATAATAATAATAATAATAATAATAATAATAATAATAATAATAATAATAATAATAATAATAATAATAATATTAATAATAATAATAATAATGTTATTGGTTTTACGTCCCTTTTAACTACTGAGGCTTTTAGAGACGCCGGGGTGCAGGAAATTTTTCCCTAAGGGGATCTTTAACGTCCCAGTAAATCTACTGACATGGCTACCTCACATTTGCGCCCCTCAAATGCCAGATGACTGCGCCAGGATTCAATCCTGCAATCTTGGAAACAGCAGATGAGAACGTTACCAATGAGCCACGCAGCCAGCCTGCGGGGAAAGGAGGGAGCACACTGACGTAGCACTGAATGTAATTACATGTAGTTCCTTACTCGGTAGTGTACTGAAAACGTCACATAATTACATTTCGTGTGCTAGTCAACAATGAACAATGGCTTCCAACACGGAAATGAGAAATTCACCACGTCGAAATTTCATAAAAATAAATCACTGAATTTATTCAACGAAGACGATACAAGCATATTTAAATTCAAAATAACATACATATCTCGACGTAAATTAGTCTTAGCAGTGATTCCTGCTTGAATCAAATAATTGTAACAGTTCCAATAGAAATTCTCATAATTATTACGTAGTTCAGTCTGTTTTGTTTTTTATTGTGTACATTTCTATATTATTGTTGAATATATAACATACTACGGGATAGCAATGTGATCTTTAAATTAAAGCAAACTATGTAACCCCCAATATTTTATTTACATTCATTTAATTGTCAGGGCTACCCTTGTTACTAAAAAATTACTTGTTTTTCGATCTGTATTTTGGAATTAGTTCCGGCTGGCATGCATCTCGGACAGTATCTTATGGTGCTTGCTTACGAAGATGACATTGTACTCATAGGAACAAATGAGATTGAGATAAGGAAATTGTTAGTTGATCTTGAGGAGATAGCTTCGAAATTAGGCCTTATAATTAAGGACCAAAAAACTCAATACATGGTAATGAAGAGAAATATTGACGTGTTTGGGAATCGGTTACCTCATCTTATTGGCAAGCATAGTTTTGAGTAAATTGAACATTCCAAATTCTTAGAAGTCATGATTGATGAACATAATCATAGAGAAGTGGAAATTAAAGTTAGAATACAGAATGCTAACAAAGTGTACTACTCTGTGCAGTTTTTTGGGGATCCAAATTTTTGACGATAAATACAAAATTGAAAATATACAACACCATCACTAGGCCAGTTCTAACTTATGGTGCAGAATCATGGAGTTTAACAAAACAGGAAGAACTCCAGTTGCAGGTTTTCGGAAATAAAGTGTATAGGAATATTATTGGACCATTTTTTGATCCCACATCTCAAAGCTGAGAAAAAGATCAAATAAAGACATACACTATCACTATCACAGCAGGCACCAATAATCAACATCATTAATTCCAAAAGACTTCAATGGGCTGGTCATGTACTAAGGATGTGAGATGATAGGATGGTCTTACAAATCTTTAAAGAAGAACGAAGAGGAAAAAGGCCAGTAGGAAGTCCACGAAGTTCCTGGAAAAATGAAATCTCCAAACTTTGTAGACATCTGAATGTAGATAACGGGCAAGAACTCGCCCAAAGCAGAGTTCAGTGGAGGCATTTTGTGAGATTGTAGCGGGATCTTCGTGTCCCATAGAAGCCCTCTGAGTGAGTGAGTCAACATTTTGGAATTTTTAATGTGAAGCCCAATCTTCTCCTTCTTATTCTGCTTTTACGGTCTCGTTGGACCACTTCAGTCAATCATTTCTTGGTCCTCTTCTTCGGTAAGTTTTCTTTCCGAGTCGACCAGTAGCTTTTCATTCTCTCTGATCTTCTCAGGCGTTCGTCATCTGTAAATATCCTTTCTACTGTATGACATTAGTCTATTTTTGCATGAAATCTTGTTTTTTATCTTTCGTTTTTTTTAAATTTTGTTCGGTTTTGCAAGTAATCCAAGGTTATTTCCAATTCATTCACATCTTCTCAAATTTCCTTAATCCATGCCACTTGTTGTTTCATATTCCAAAGTTTTTCTACAATTTTTCTAGATAATCTGGTTTTCGGTGTCCTCATAATGTGACCAAATAAGATATCCGTTTCTTCCAAATAGTAGTCTTATCAGTGATGGGCTCCAGTTCTCCGTATACCACTTCATTTGGTATTATCCGCCAATGTCCATCCTTCTGATATTTTTTTATTTATACATGTTCTAGTTATTCTTCTTTCTAATTTTAAAAGCTTGTCGATTCTGTTTTTCTGAGTACCTTTAAAAAGAGTTCCGCTTCGCTTTCTATCGTCGAACATCGTCGCTACGCTCGTTTTATAAACATACTCGTGTGTTAATTATTGGCATTATAGGCTCGTTGCATAATGTACTATTTGTTTCTGATCACGTAGCCTACAATGCATACGACACACAAGAATTGGTACAAGGCCAATTTTTACGGAATATACTTTCAAAGTTACAAAATATACGCCAATCAATACTTGAATTAAATATATCTATTATTGAACCCAACGGGGTTAGGCTGACTGGTGTCGAACGTGTATCTCAGAGATAGTTGAGCTCAGAATAAAGGTTCCGGCAAGGAACGAACACGAGATCTTTTGAGGGAGTTGAAGTTATAAAAACCCCTAGAGGAAAATATATATTAAATCACTGATGTGATAGGAACTAATGCTGGCATTATTTATTAATATAATGCAGGGAATATTAGTAGAATACAGCATTATTGGGCTGTATAGAGTATACAATTCTGGACTTGAGCACAGAAGTTGGAGCGCTTGACGTTTGGCTAGTGATTCCAGAAAAGTGGGAGGAGATTCTTGGAGCCGTGTCAATCTTTGTGACCTACTTAAGTCATCTGGAGCAGGTCAGGGAGCTAAATAATGGCCAAGTTATTCCCCTTTTCAGAATAGAAACGCTGATGGAGTGAGGAGCTACCATCGTTATTTAATGATTACTCGTGATTGGAGCAACGCAGTGACATGAGGTTTCCACCCATGTGAATGTTTAGCCGGGAGGCTAATTATCAAGCCATTAAACATTGAAATCGAGGCATATTTAATGGAATGCGCAAGGACACAGTATATTTGGTGTTAGCGGCGAGATCTGACTAGGTCGCCGGGGGTTTTTAGGTGACGCGGCGTGCCCACGCCATGGCAAAGGCAATTAATATTAATTAATTGGCCGATCGACCCTCGAGCACGCATACAGATATGTGACCAGCGACGAAAAAGGAACCATATGAGCATTATTTCAAGACCAGAATCATCCTGGGAGAGAAGATGACACTGCGGGGGAATTCGCGGTCTATTTTTTCTCTCGAAACGAATATAAGGCATGGACCCATGACAGAAGAGGTCAGTTGTACCAGACTCTAACGCGGAGCGTATGCTGCCCGGGTCCAGGAAAAGAACGCGCGCACAAAGACTTGAACATTTTTAGTATTATTAAGTGTATTAGCCGTGCAGTATAAGTATGTACGAGTCAGGAAAGCATCATAAAGAAGTCAGTCGGCAGCAGTCGTCAGTTGTCAGATGTAATCAGTAAACTTTATTATGCGAAGTGCGCGTTACCGAAGTCGAGAAGGGATGCTCGGACTTCAGCATGAAGAGCCGTGCAGTGAAACATTTATTAATCACATTTATTAAGGACAGTCGAGCCATTTTTGTATAGTCGGCAGTACGAGCGATTGTTATTATGCACATAGGGAAAGTACCGTGTGATAGACAAGTTAGAACATTTGAGAGTAATAATCTGTACAAGTACAATGTACAATGGTTGAGTGCAGTATGTAAAATATTGATTAGACAGATCTTAGGCTGCCGGACAGCGCAGAAATAAAATTTATTATGTGAGTGGCGGAATTTCATAGAACACCAATATAATTAACGCTCAGGACGATATGCAAGCATATTCATGCTAGATCAGGAAGTTTATCGCAGGATAGAGATGGATAGACAGTTGGGTGAATCGATAAGAATCCGTAAGCAGATAATCGAGACTTTCAATCAGAATACGGATAGCAGCGGGGAGGCCATCTTCAGCGTCTGCATTTCTGATATTTTGCCAGGGAAATTCAACCAGTAAGAAGTGTAAATAGTGAAGTGATGATCTGTTAAATATCTTTAAAATTAATAGTGTAACAATTGCTATAAAGTGTTATGTGTATAAGGAAGCAATAGCCTCAATATGGAAAGGAAAAGTGCCGTGTGTCTTGTGAGGCCAAAGTTATACAAAATGTGTGTTATCCGTGTAAGAATGTCTTGCTAATTATGCAAATGGCAGGCATTAATGGAAGGAATGAGTGGTTGGAGCCACCCGGATAGCCGATGTAAGTACCCAAAAACCATGATTTTATAGCAGTTATAGTCCACTGTGTGTTTTGTGATTTCAAAACTATAAAAGATGCCAGTAAGAGTCAGTATTAGGAGGTAGAACCTCAAATTATTAGTATTGTTGTGTTGATTTTAGTAAAGTTGAGATGTTTTGTACATCATTGAGTGGATAAATCGTTACCACTATTTTAACGGCAAATCAGTTATATAAAACTTAACGTAACGAACACGGACGTTCGGTTATTAAAACGGTTACGTTGTGTCGGGTTATTGTAATTCATGTCAGTAATAATTATAATAATAATAATAAAAAGGATTAAACGAATACATCAGGAAAAATGTTGTAAGCAAATATATATGCTAATTGGAATATTTATCTACCCAAGCAGTAATATGATACATGAAGGGCTAAGAAAAGCAATTTAATATCAGAGAATATTGTAATAAGGGGTAATTATGCAAGAATTTTGGGAATGGAAGAGTTTAATAGTGAATTGAATTTACAGCTTGTGAATAAGCTTGTAGAGTAATTGATAGATTTATCTTACTAATTATAGGACGAGATCATAGCATAATGGTCAGGGAGCCAGGTAGTCTATCGACGTGTGAAATCTCGTATAGCCTAGGGCGTACAGAGATATTTATTATGTGCCAGAGTGTATTTAGTGATGTACCATAACTCTGAGGATGGATATGGAATGTTCCGGGTTCGAATCCTGTGGTATATGAGAGGATAACATTGGAAACCTCTGCATGATACCTGATCGACCGTGAACTTGTTATTTAAATGATTCAGCTCATGAGAAGCGAATCTAATTGGCGGCAGCATGTGCCTGACCGTAGCAGTTATTAAGATGCCGGCTAGCCAGTTCGACCAGTGTTTGATGAATCTCGCTCCTTCATATAATGAAATGGACCTATTGAGGCCAGTTATTAATCTCCTAAGGTTAGGAATAAATACTTAAACACGTCCATCACCCGTCTTGCATACCATTCAGTTTAAATCATATGGGATATGTGGGTCAGTGAGACTGCACTATTGTATTTGGAAATGTTGTTACTGCTTGGAGATAAAAGCCAGGTGTCAGGAGGGTCGGCGCACGTGTTGTGACCGCTCGGCCCCTTTCCATTGTATACGAGTAAGCTCTGAGGGGCAGAGTTTTACAACGACCCGTGAAGGTTGACATTTAAAAGGAACAGATTTGGAGACCCTGTTTGTAAGAAAGGAGTCATTGTTGTAGTGTATAATGTAATTGTGTGGTTTGAAACACATTGATAATTAAAGATCATCCTGATGATTTAATATTTAGCAAACTTATGAGTTTTTGGAAGTTACATTTTTTCTACTGACAGTCTTACTTAGCATTGGAGCTCGGTACCAGATGCCATAGGCTATGCCACGCAAGGGTAGCATAAAATATCATCCGACACAGCGGTAACGGAATTATGAAGTTGAAATCACAACGGCATACAGTGGAACTGTAGAAAGTGGAACTGTAGGCAGTGGAACTGTAGAAAGTGGAACTGTAGAAAAGGGAACTGTAGAATACTTACGTGTGATTGTGGAGTTGCAAGTGAATTTGATGTGCAACCCATAAATTGGCTAATGCATGGTAAAGCATTTTGGTGGGAAGAGAGAAACAAAACACAAAGGTACACATAATGTAAATTAAGAGGTGTTGAAAATAAACAATTAATCTTGTGAATGAAGGAGGTCACAGCAGGTGACATAAGATTATAAGTACAGTTTATGTGTAATTTACATGTGCATCAGCGCACTTGAGAGTGAATTTGATATCAATCTCAGGGTAAATGATTGAATAATCATCTGGATTTAATAGGATAAAGTGTGAATATTAGTGGATTGTGGGAGTAATTTTGCTTTGTTTGTATGATATTTGTTGGGATTGTGTTTTTATGTATTTGAAGACATGATTGAGAACTGAATTAAAGTTTTTAGAATAGAGTTGTGCTTTATCATTGTAGAGTTGATACCTTTTAGTCTCAGATCAAAATATGCAACTGCTCAGTGGGTGGACGGTACACGCCTGAGAACTGATGCTAGCTGGAGGCAGAAGCATGTTTTCCATGGAGATTACTCACATGGGTACATGGAGATTGATGTCCTGTACAGTGATTTGAGCTATAGGTACAACTTATGTCGGTCTAGATCTAGTGCAAACAACTCTATTAAATTAACGAATAAAATGAATTAGGGGGATGACCGCACCTAACCTTAGCTAAGCTCCGATACAAACAATATAAATTTTGATAAACACCTTATGCTTACCATGGTTCAGGTAACATGGGGCGGTATTATTCTCTCGTGGAATCCCCTCATTAGGGCAATATGTGTATCTTGGCATTGCAAGACCTGACCTTCATGTGTAAAGCATGAGATATCTGCTTCAATTTATCCTATCGCCCGTGTGTGGGGCAAAGCATGGTTCATTTTATTAATCATGGCAAGGCACAAGTGGGGCATTCGACAGTACAACCGAGTCCTTGGATGGTTGCTGCGATGTCTTACGAGGCCAAACCACATTTTATTTATCATGGCGCCCAGGTTTGTGGAGCTTATGGGATTTAGGGTAACCCCATAGATTTTTTATGGTATTTCATGGGGAAAACCATAATAATTATCTTTTGCCTCAAACTATGTTTGAGTGATTTTTGAGTTCAGTAGGCTTTTGAAGTAACGCAGAATCTCTCTATTGAGAAGAGAATTACCCAAGGGTATGAGCGCTACGCACCCAATCCACAATTTACCCAAAAATCCAAAGTTTTAGTACAATCTTGCAATATGTGTACAGTGTCTTGTATTTCTCTTCAAAACGAATCCATACATGTTTCCAGGAAGCCTGCCTGTATCTCAAAGTGTATTGTTGTAAGAATGGCTGGTACGGAGGGAATTTTGCAGGGGATTGCAGAGTTAAAACTGCATTTTGACAATGTTAATGAACAGAACAAGCTGGAAGCCAAGGCTTTCCAGGATGAAATAAACAGTCGTTTAGATGCCAATCAGGAGGCAATTAATAAGAATCAGTTTGAATTGAGTAATCGTTTAGATGCTAATCAGTTGGCAATTAATGCAAATCAGGTTGCAATGAATGCTAACCAGGTTGAAATAAACAACCGATTGGATGCCAATCAGGAGGCAATTAATAATAATCAAGAAGAAATAAATGCTAAGCTAGGTCAAATGCAAGAAACAATTAAGACCGAGGTAACAGAAACCGTTGTAAGTATTATATCAGAAATGCAGGTTAAGACAGATAAGCGTTTCGAGGCTATAGAAGCCAAACTTGAAAGTAATTTACAGGCATGTAAGCACGCGCAGGATGAAACCAACAGTAGGTTAGATGCTCTGTCTAATGACATTAAGGATATTCAAATCCAAAATGAGGCAAATCTCGAACGCCAAGCGAAACAGTTTTCAGAATTTACTAGAACGGTAGATCAGAGATTAGAAGAGAACGACAGTAAATGGGACGAGAAGATGAAAGGTTATGCTAGAGCGATTAACGGGGATCTAAAGAAGCAGGATCAGAACATATTAGATCAATGTCACGAAATAGGAGAGATTAAGGCTATCGCTAACGAAAGTAAAGAGCTGGTAGGCAACATGAAGGGTCAGATGAGCAAAGTTCATCAAGAATTGGACCAAATTCAAAGCGACATTGTTATCGTTAACAAAAGACAAGAGGAAAACAGAGGGGAAATCGTTAAGGTCCTAAATGGAATATCAAAGGTCAATGGACATATCCAAGAGGAAATTAAAGGGATGAGAGAAGAACTCGAAGTGAGAGAAGGCCAAAAGACAGAGGCAAGCGACAAGACCCTTGCTGAAATAAAGGAAGATGTAGAGGATGAAATCTCCCCTATCAAGCAAAGCCTGAAGGAAGATAAGAAGAAAATATTCCAAGTGGCGGAAGAAAATAGAGATAGGCTTAGCAGAATAGAAAAATAGGTAATTACTCGACTGGAAAGAGCAGAGATGCGCCACAATCAAATAGAGACTAGGATAATCGCACAGGAGGAAACCCTAATGGAAGATCCTAAGTCAAGTGAAGGCAGCGTGGAAGATATGAGGAAAACCAGGAGGGCAGATTTAGAAACCCAATCTATAATAAGGAATGCTACAAGCCCTGGCGAAGGTACTTATATGACGCCAGGTGCACCAGTTGCAGCCTCTACGCCACATGAAAATGCTATGCACACCCAAGTGATAAACGTAATTAGAGCAAGCGAAGAGAAACCAAGAAAATTCTCAGGTAGCCATTGTAATATGACACCGAAGTATTGGCTGAAAGAAGTGTCTGAATATTTGAACGATGCGCGGATACCACAAAAGCGCAGGCTACGAGCCATAGGGAAACTAACGGAGGGGGAATGTGCGTTATGGTTTCGCAGTTTCCGTTATACCTTCGATACTGTCGAGGAGTTTCGGGATGCTTTCTTGAAGCGGTATTGGGATCCAATCACACAACAGAATTTACGATTGGATTTGTATTCGAAAAGATACAGCACCAACAATCCAACGAAGTACGCAGAATTTTTCATGTCTCAGATGTGTCGGTTCAAGGAACTTGACCAAAAACCTAGCGAGCTGGAGCTATGTATTGCTATTGCCAAGCAGCTTCCTTATGAAATCCAAAGGCTGCTGATCTCGGCAAATGCAGAAACCGCAATGGAAATGGAGGCAGTTCTTAGTCAACTAGACCTCACGACATCTAATACTATGCGACAGAATCGAACCGTGGAACAGGTACACGTGACCAACACGCAGACTGACCAGTACCAAGCTCCGAAAAGTAATAAAGCTACTAGCACTGAAACGTTAGATTCCAACGGACGTCAATGGGAACATGAACCCAGAAGATGGCAGCCGAAGTATAAAGGGAATGCTGGTAGAGGAAGAGGAGGCCGAAATTCTTGGAATCAACAGAATACAAGGGGTAGACCGTACCAAAATAATGGAGGTAACAATGGCCAAGAAGGCAACAATAGGAATTGGAGACCCCAGGAAAGAAGACGTAATTTTGATGACGAGGTAGATGAACGTTATCACGCTTCATTGCAATACCTCAATGAAAGGGGAGAAGAACCCTAGAAGCAACAAGTCCGCTGGCAAGATGCTATGCAAAATAGGACGTCGCCAGACAGATATGGAGACGGAGCCAAAAGTTTGGAGTTACAGCGCAGCGAACAGGAGAGAAGAAACTCTAAGGGGAGTGGCGCTGTAGAAAAAAAACTCCAAAATTAGAAGAATTTGAGAATGATGGATGGAAGTCGGTCAACATCATTAATTGGATAGCCAAACCAGAAGAGTTAATCGAGGATACAGGAGGATCACAGGTCTTGGTCAAAAGAGAATTGCCCATTATATTAGTAAGAGTGGCAGGGTTGAAGATAAGAAGTATGTTAGACACGGGTTCAACAGTGTGTCTTATGACACAAGCTTTGTATAATGAGATAGCGCAGAGAGAAAATGTTTTGAAAATACCTATCTCAAGTGTCAAAATAAAAGGTGTCATTCCAGACAGAACCATGATATGCAAATATCAGGTATTCCTAGATTTACAGATAGGAGGCTCTATTTTCTCACAGAGTTCTCTACTAGTCAACAAATTGCCTTTTAACCTTATTATTGGGGCAGAGTTTATAAGGGAATACAGAGTGGTAATAGACCTATCAGAGGACAGAGTTATGTTCCATGTGAACGAGGAAGCCGAAGGCTTAGAGGTCTCACTCAATCAGAATGAACCAGGGACAGATGAACAAGTATGGCATACATACAGAGACGTGGCTGAGGAAGAAGTGTTAGCTATTGAGCAGTTAGAAGGTGAACTGAAAACACTAGCCGCAGACATGGAGAAAGATCTGGAACCCGAACTGGAATAACATATTTCGGAAAAACTAGAAGAAGCAAAAATTGGTCCAAGAGATAAAGAAAATTTAAAGAAATTATTATTGGAACAGAAGGAAGTCTTTGACTCGAGACCTGGTCGTATAAAGAACTTCACTTATGCTTTCCAAGTGAGTGACTGGACTTCGTTTAGGCAGAAACCCTACCCTATAGCCGAAAAGCACTATGCTAAGGTCAAAGAAGCAATTCAGGAGATGTTGGAGGCCGATGTTATTGACAAAACACCTACGCCTCATGTAAGCCCATTGGTAATCGTACCTAAGACAGACGGGACTGTCAGAGTATGCCTGGACCTGAGACATTTAAATATGAAGGTAATTCCGGAGTTCGACCAAGTGCCACCTATTAAAGAAATCCTCAGAAAATTTAAAGGGAAGATCATATTTACAAATTTAGATATTACTTCGAGCGTTCACCATATTGAATTGGAGAAGAAAACTAGTCTGTTGACAGGATTTATGTTTGATCAACATACATACACGTTTTTAAGGTTACCTTTTGGTTTGAAAACAGCTGGTTCGGCTTTGATAAGAGCGTTAGATCGAAATCTATCAGATGATGTTAAAGAGAGTACCATCAGATACGTAGACGATATTCTACTCACATCAGAATCTCTGGAGGGGCACATGAGAGACCTGAAGAAGTTGCTGGATAACCTTCGAGAAGCTAATTTTAAGGTTAATAACAAGAAATAGCTCTTCTGTCAGAGGGAAGTTAAATTCCTAGGGCACGTTATTGATGAAAATGGAGTTAAACCAAACCCAGAGAAATTAGAGGTAATTCGAAATTTTCCTCGACCCACGAAAGTTAAGCACGTCCGACAGTATTTGGGAGTAATTGGATTCTTTCCGAACCACTGCCCAAACTATACTACTACTGTGGCACCCCTGCAAGATCTATTGAAGAAAGGCGGCAGGTGGAATTGGACGGAGCAATGTCAGGAAGCATTCGTGAGGTCAATACAAATGCTTTTGGAATACGTGAAGCTGGGATACCCTGATTATACCCAGAAGTTCATAATACAGACGGATGCATCACTTGTTGGGATAGGAGCGATGCTGTACCAAGAAAATGTTGATATGCCCGAGAAGAAAGTTTTTATTGCCTTTATAAGTAGGAGGTTGAAGGCCCATGAGAAAATTTACACGATCACAGAGATAGAGTTGCTCGCAATTCTGTACGCATTGCAGTAATGGCGCAAACTCATCTATGGCTTTCAAATAGTCCTCAGAACAGACCATAAAGCTTTAACATTTTTGTTAAAGACGGACTTGTCTAGCCAGAGGTTGACAAGATGGTCCCTGTATATTCAACAGTTCAATGTGGAAATAGAATACTGTCCAGGGAAAGAGAACGTAATACCGGACATATTAAGCCGATACCCAAGAGAAGAGGAAACTCTAGCTGTCCAGATTGAAAATCGAGATCAGAAGACCATAGATGACTTGAAGAATCTTACCAACCTACAACGTGAAGATCCGTGGTTGAAGATGATGATTGATTACTTCGAGGGACGCTTAGCAAGGGGAACGGCAATATACAGAGAGGCAGAGGCGTTATCAACAGATTATGTATGGTACAATCATATGCTACACAAGTGGGATGATGTAGATCATACACGTCAAAGAATTGTTATTCCTGCATCTTTGCAGAGAAGTTTGGTATGGCTAGCACACAGACCGTTTGGACATCCCGGTATAGACAAAATAACTGCTCTATTGAAAGAAGCATTCATTTGGCCGAAGTTAAGATAAATTGTAAGAAATGCTATTAGGACATGCGATTTGTGCCAAAGGGTAAAGCCAAATCCCTTTTTAATGAGACAACGACCCATTCCGTTGTTACCAGAGAAGCCAAGGCAGCTAATGAGTGTAGACAATTTTGTCCCACTGCTTAGAGCACGTAGAGGCAATAGACATATTGTAGCCATGGATGTATTCTCAAAAATGGTGGTATTATGCCCCATACAGAAGACCAGCTCAAAGCAGGTATTAAAACGCCTGAAAGAGAGAGTTATTCCGATACTTGGGAAACCGGATAATCTACTCTTAGACCATGGGAGTGGTTTTACTAGCGCAGAATTTCGTCGGGAATTCGAAAATCTAGGAATTAGGCAGATTTTATCTACCATTCGCCATCCTGAGGCAAGCCCAGTTGAGCGTGTTATGAGAGAGATACAGAAGTACATGAAAATTTACTGCTCTGAAGAGAACTGGAAATGGATCGATTTCTTGGATGTAATAGGATACTGCATAAATAATACTGTGCATGAGGCGACAGGTCAGGTGCCGTGACTCTACATTTGGATCAGAGACCGGAGAGGCCATGGACTGGTGTTATTCCATTACCTGTAGACGCACAGCCAGGACGAGAATTGAGGATCCAGCGAACCTTCGAATATCTCCAAGCACATGCAGAGAGACGCCAGAGAAGAAATCGTGCGAAGCGATACCACAGACCGCTTCTCATTGGAGAAAAAGTGTTAGTCAGGAAGCCAGCCAGTTCAGATCCAGAAGCACGGAAGTATAAAAAGTTCATTTTCGGATATCACGGCCCGTTCGAGGTGATAAGAGACCTACAGAATAATGCATATAGGGAAAGGCATTTAGAACCAGGAAACGAGGTCGTTATGAATGCAGCCAACCTCAAAATTTATTATTCACCAGAGGAATTTGATGAACAAGAGGAAGTAATAGCAGCGCACACCTAAATGGACGTGGACAGCAAAGTCAGCCAGGCAGTCAGGCTTGAAGGTTCACGCAGTGGGACTGAAAGTGAGACAAGCAGCATGCCCAGTGAAGGGAGCAGACGGCCCGAGTGCCAGTGTCTGCGACTGCTTTACAAAGACATGGTCGAGGTCGCTAGGGCGGTTGAAGCAGTGAATGAAACCCTCCGTCGAGAGAATGCACGTCTGAAGGCTGAGCTCAGAGTGGAAGGGGAAGCAGACAGACTCACTCGCACCCAGGCGAGGTGAAGGACCCCTAGTGTAAACACAGACGGCTGGGACAGTCAGCCAGTGACTTACAGAAGGTAACTTGCAATTGAGTTCTATAAGTTTTGCAAGGAGAATATGAACCCAACGGGGTTAGGCTGACTGGTGTCGAACGTGGATCTCAGAGATAGTTGAGCTCAGAATAAAGGTTCCGGCAAGGAACGAACCCGAGATCTATTGAGGGAGTTGAAGTTATAAAAACCCCAAAAGGAAAATATATATTAAATCACTGATGTGATAGGAACTAATGCTGACATTATTTATTAATATAATGCAGGGAATATTAGTAGAATACAGCATTATTGGGCTGTATAGAGTATACAATTCTGGACTTGAGCACAGAAGTTGGAGCGCTGGACGTTTGGCTAATGACTCCAGAAAAGTGGGAGGAGATTCTTGGAGCCGTGTCAATCTTTGTGACCTACTTAAGTCGTCTGGAGCAGGTCAGGGAGCTAAATAATGGCCAAGTTATTCCCCGTTTCTGAATAGAAACGCTGATGGAGTGAGGTGCTACCATCGTTATTTAATGATTACTCGTGATTGGAGCAACGCAGTGACATGAGGTTTCCACCCATGTGAATGTTTAGCCGGGAGGCTAATTATCAAGCCATTAAACATTGAAATCGAGGCATATTTAATGGAATGCGCAAGGACACAGTATATTTGGTGTTAGCGGCGAGATCTGACTAGGTCGCCGGGGGTTTTTAGGTGACGCGGCGTGCCCACGCCATGGCAAAGGCAATTAATATTAATTAATTGGCCGATCGACCCTCGAGCACGCATACAGATATGTGACCAGCGACGAAAAAGGAACCATATGAGCATTATTTCAAGACCAGAATCATCCTGGGAGAGAAGATGACACTGCGGGGGAATTCGCGGTCTATTTTTTCTCTCGAAACGAATATAAGGCATGGACCCATGGCAGAAGAGGTCAGTTGTACCAGACTCTAACGCGGAGCGTATGCTGCCCGGGTCCAGGAAAAGAACGCGCGCACAAAGACTTGAACATTTTTAGTATTATTAAGTGTATTAGCCGTGCAGTATAAGTATGTACGAGTCAGGAAAGCATCATAAAGAAGTCAGTCGGCAGCAGTCGTCAGTTGTCAGATGTAATCAGTAAACTTTATTATGCGAAGTGCGCGTTACCGAAGTCGAGAAGGGATGCTCGGACTTCAGCATGAAGAGCCGTGCAGTGAAACATTTATTAATCACATTTATTAAGGACAGTCGTGCCATTTTTGTATAGTCGGCAGTACGAGCGATTGTTATTATGCACATAGGGAAAGTACCGTGTGATAGACAAGTTAGAACATTTGAGAGTAATAATCTGTACAAGTACAATGTACAATGGTTGAGTGCAGTATGTAAAATATTGATTAGACAGATCTTAGGCTGCCGGACCGCGCAGGAAGAAAATTTATTATGTGAGTGGCGGAATTTCATAGAACACCAATATAATTAACGCTCAGGACGATATGCAAGCATATTCATGCTAGATCAGGAAGTTTATCGCAGGATAGAGATGGATAGACAGTTGGGTGAATCGATAAGAATCCGTAAGCAGATAATCGAGACTTTCAATCAGAATACGGATAGCAGCGGGGAGGCCATCTTCAGCGTCTGCATTTCTGATATTTTGCCAGGGAAATTCAACCAATAAGAAGTGGAAATAGTGAAGTGATGATCTGTTAAATATCTTTAAAATTAATAGTGTAACAAGTGCTATAAAGTGTTATGTGTATAAGGAAGCAATAGCCTCAATATGGAAAGGAAAAGTGCCGTGTGTCTTGTGAGGCCAAAGTTATACAAAATGTGTGTTATCCGTGTAAGAATGTCTTGCTAATTATGCAAATGGCAGGCATTAATGGAAGGAATGAGTGGTTGGAGCCACCCGGATAGCCGATGTAAGTACCCAAAAACCATGATTTTATAGCAGTTATAGTCCACTGTGTGTTTTGTGATTTCAAAACTATAAAAGATGCCAGTAAGAGTCAGTATTAGGAGGTAGAACCTCAAATTATTAGTATTGTTGTGTTGATTTTAGTAAAGTTGAGATGTTTTGTACATCATTGGGTGGATAAATCGTTACCACTATTTTAATGGCAATTCAGTTATATAAAACTTATTGTAACGAACACGGACGTTCGGTTATTAAAACGGTTACGTTGTGTCGGGTTATTGTAATTCATGTCAGTAATAATAATAATAATAATAATAATAATAATAAAAAGGATTAAACGAATACATCAGGAAAAATGTTGTAAGCAAATATATATGCTAATTGGAATATTTATCTACCCAAGCAGTAATATGATACATGAAGGGCTAAGAAAAGCAATTTAATATCAGAGAATATTGTAATAAGGGGTAATTATGCAAGAATTTTAGGAATGGAAGAGTTTAATAGTGAATTGAATTTGCAGCTTGTGAATAAGCTTGTAGAGTAATTGATAGATTTATCTTACTAATTATAGGACGAGATCATAACATAATGGTCAGGGAGCCAGGTAGTCTATCGACGTGTGAAATCTCGTATAGCCTAGGGCGTACAGATATATTTATTATGTGCCAGAGTGTATTTAGTGATGTACCCTAACTCTGAGGATGGATATGGAATGTTCCGGGTTCGAATCCTGTGGTATATGAGAGGATAACAATGGAAACCTCTGCATGATACCTGATCGACCGTGAACTTGTTATTGAAATGATTCAGCTCATGAGAAGCGAATCTAATTGGCGGCAGCATGTGCCTGACCGTAGCAGTTATTAAGATGCCGGCTAGCCAGTTCGACCAGTGTTTGATGAATCTCGCTCCTTCATATAATGAAATGGACCTATTGAGGCCAGTTATTAATCTCCTAAGGTTAGGAATAAATACTTAAACATGTCCATCACCCGTCCTGCATACCATTCAGTTTAAATCATATGGGATATGTGGGTCAGTGAGACTGCACTCTTGTATTTGGAAATTTTGTTACTGCTTGGAGATAAAAGCCAGGTGTCAGGAGGGACGGTGCACGTGTTGTGACCGCTCGGCTCCGTTCCATTGTATACGAGTAAGCTCTGAGGGGCAGAGTTTTAAAACGACCCGTGAAGGTTGACATTTCAAAGGAACAGATTTGGAGACCCTGTTTGTAAGAAAAGAGTCATTGTTTTAGTGCATAAAAGTAATTGTGTGGTTTGAAACACATTGATAATTAAAGATCATCCTGATGATTTAATATTTAGCAAACGTATGAGGTGTTGGAAGTTACATTTTTTTTCTACTGACAGTCTTACTTAGCACTGGAGCTCGGTACCAGATGCCATTGGCTATGCCACGCAAGGGTAGCATAAAATATCATCCGACACAGCGGTAACGGAATTATGAAGTTGAAATCACAACGGCATACAGTGGAACTGTAGAAAGTGGAACTGTAGACAGTGGAACTGTAGACAGTGGAACTGTAGAAAGTGGAACTGTAGAAAAGGGAACTGTAGAATACTTACATATGATTGTGGAGTTGCAAGTGAATTTGATGTGCAACCCATAAATTGGCTAATGCATGGTAAAGCATTTTGGTGGGAAGAGAGAAACAAAACACAAAGGTACACATAATGTAAATTAAGAGGTGTTGAAAATAAACAATTAATCTTGTGAATGAAGGAGGTCACAGCAGGTGACATAAGATTATAAGTACAGTTTATGTGTAATTTACATGTGCATCAGCGCACTTGAGAGTGAATTTGATATCAATCTCAGGGTAAATGATTGAATAATCATCTGGATTTAATAGGATAAAGTGTGAATATTAGTGGATTGTGGGAGTAATTTTGCTTTGTTTGTATGATATTTGTTGGGATTGTGTTTTTATGTATTTGAAGACATGATTGAGAACTGAATTAAAGTTTTTAGAATAGAGTTGTGCTTTATCATTGTAGAGTTGATACCTTTTAGTCTCAGATCAAAATATGCAACTGCTCAGTGGGAGGACGGTACACGCCTGAGAACTGATGCTAGCTGGAGGCAGAAGCATGTTTTCCATGGAGATTACTCACATGGGTACATTATATATTATGTGTTTGGTATTGTAACTACAATGGTTGATCCGATATCCAATTTGAACTTTCAAATCATGTAATTCATGTCCGACATGTTGGATTTTGAGCGCATGCGCGAAGGTATCCTTACCTAATTGGTCAATGAATGAGCTCTGATTGGTTGGAGAAACTGTCTCATAATGAAAAACAGTACTATAATGACCATTATTATGATACAGTTTTCTGACATATAATATTTACATTTTGACATCGTCGAACATAAATACTTAAGAGAGTGGTATTCTGGTACCTATTTTAGTAATTTAACGAATCACAGATTTCAGTTATATGCGCATGAGATGAAAATGGCTAACACTAGAACAGCGAGGAAATATTTGGACAGAGATGTAAATGAAAGGAAAGACCTAGATAACGAAGCATTGGAACTGTAAGATCAGAAGTGGAGAAAAAGTTATTGAAGTTGGAAGATGTTGAAGAACAAGAACTCAACGATGGCAGAAAGAAGTGTGTAGCGGTTGCATACCACACCCGGGAAACTGGGTCTAGAAAATGGCTGTACACGTGTGTACTGCGTTATCTATTATACTTGTACTTGTGGAAATTCAAAATGATCTGGATGAACTCGGCTTGACAATGTCCCAAATTGCTAACAAAGATGAGAAGAATATCTTGAAAAACAAGAACATCCGACTTCCCTTAAAAACCTTTATCCGAAAAACTTACACCATAAGCGATGCAGAGAGAGCGGCAAGGTCGACTAGAATGAAAATGTTTTGGGAAAAGAAGAAAAATAAGAAGCTGAATCATTAATATTGTTTTTTGAGATATGTATATACTTGTTTTGGTTAAGTGCTCCAATGAGGGCGTAACATATGTAAATAAATAAATAAATAAATAAATAAATACTTGTACTTGTACTTACCGCTCAGACTGGCCACAACTTGGTACCAAACATCAGAGCAATCTGCTGTGCTCATGATTAAAGATCGTCAAAATAAGATCATCTGAAACAAGAGGTAGAATAAAGTGGCGGTGATTGTTGTTTCAAGTGACGAAGCATCGAGGCCATCTGCCTCTAATGAATTAGGGAGTGGTGAAGATTGACATAGCCTACAATTAAAACCAAAACTATCGACTAACATCTAACTTACAAACTAGAAGACGAAAAAGATAAAAGGGAATGAATAGGGGAAATAACAGACTGAGAAAAGGAAGGGTAATAGATTTTGTAAAGCCTCGGAGAATGAGGACATTGAGAGACATGCAAGAAAGTAGAGCTAGGTAGTTAGTTATTGTTGTTTAAAGGGGCGGAAGTACGAGGTCATCTTCCCCTAAACAGTAGAGCTAAGGAAGGCCAGTAAGAGGAGAGGGTCACTGCAAACCAATGGTTTTTCCTGAAAATGGGCACTAAAACTTCCTCCGTTATTCCGTCCACGATTTCTTGGTCCATTTATTAATTTTCTCTGAGAAATGATGGTTATTGATTAATGATCTAAGCTGGAGTCGATCTTGTAAAATTTCCTCCGTAATGCCTTTTTCATGAAGGTCTTTATGTATTATTAGTATTTACATCGCCTTTTTGTGTTCATTATTCCTAGATGACACAGTTCGAGTCTGTTCAGCCAACACCACCTATACGCAAGGCCTTTGCACTGAATTGAAAATAAGCAAGATGGCGGATACCGAAGGCAGAAGTTTGTAATCATACCTTTGTTGTTGTTTTTGTGCGATTTATTCAGTTTTTTGCTGTAAAATATGGTTTACAAGTGTTGTGTGCCGAAGTGCAGGGGGAATTATGATCATGAGAATAAAGTTCGAGTGTTTAAGTTCCCCGAAGAAGAGAATTTGAAGAAACTTTGGATATCAGCTATTAAACGAGAAAACTTCGTACCAACGAAACATTCTGTGGTAAGTAGACTACCAATACGGTACACGTTTTTTAATTATCTAAGCAGTGTTAGCCTACCGTACCACATAAATAGCCGATATACCGGTAATCTTAATAATGTAAAGAATCACCTAGGCTGCTATAAATAATTCTAAGAACTATTTCATTGCCTTGCAAGCAACACGTAGGTGACCAAGCCTAGTCATTTTAAGGTTAGAGTTGGAGCAATACTTTGCATTTAGGCTAAGTTTCAAATAATAATAATGAACGGTGTTTCCTCATTAAATAATTAATAAACGAATCTTCCAACATGCGAGGCAAGTTTGTTGTGCATGGAAGAATTAAACATGTTGTGATCAAATACCGTACTGAAAATGTTTTAGTGTGATAATTATAGATTTATTTTTAATGCATGCATATTGAGAATCGGTGTTCAAAGCTAATGATTTATATAATTGAGTCTGGCCTCACTGGAAAGTCATTTAATATGCACCACAAATTGCTCAGATTCCTGAGTAAGTAGGTACCTAACCCCTTTATTGCTCCCAGCGGAGATGTTTTAATAGGAAATTCCCCAGTGAAGGTAACTGTTTAAAAGCAAGATATAAAATATAAGTAGACCTGTAGCTCAATAGTTTGTTCTAAAACTAATCTTCTGATACCGGTACCATATAGTACTCGAGACGAAAGAGTAGGCCTAGAAAAAATGCTAGCCTATGGTACTCAATGATTTACAGTACCGGTACCGTATTTATACCTTGGTTGGCAATTGATATTTTTAAATATAGGCTAAGTTACTCTATACATGCCAGAAATCACTACTATTTCCCTAAATATACCCAGGTGTGTAGGCTACTTCGATGATAAGCTGTATTCTTTGCATATTTATAACAATTTCTTGTCCAATATACAACTTTTTATGGAATTATCTGCTGAATTTTAAGAAATTTGGTCAGTTATCATGAACCATATCACTAAGATATTTCTCAATACATTGAGTAATAATAAATTCATTCCTAGATCACTTGGAAAGTGCAGCAGTTATCTCACTAGGACCCAAAGAGCCCACTGTGGCGATGTAGCTCAGAATGTAAGATTAATTATCGGTAGGCCTATACACTTTACTTCAATGAATGTTACTCAGTATGATTCTTTTGCAAATTGCAGGTTTGTGAACTGCATTTTAATGCTCAAGACATTCGACAGAATACTGTATTCAATTGTGAAGATGGCCAAGAGATTACACTCCCATTAAAAGTGCCAAGACTTAAACCTGGTGCTGTTCCATCTCGTCTACCAAATTGCCCAGAGTATTTAAGTACCCCAAAGTCCTACAGAGACAGCCCTCAGGAGAAGAGAGCTAGGAGAGAAAATAGGAACCTGCAGACTGCAATTGAAGAAAGTGAGGCAGAGTTTAATCTGCAAAATGAGGCATTGTCATTTTCCAGCTTCGAGGAACTGAATGATAAAATAGGACTTCTCAATACACCAGAGTCATGGAGTGTAATTTCTAAGGACAACAACATTTTAATTCTTTTCATCACCTTCTGTCCTATGCCTAAGGTTATTTGTAGTGTAGTGATTGCAGCATCATTACAGATAGAAGTGTACTACAAGGAAGTTAAGTTAGACAGGATAGGTGATTTCCTGTTCCCAAATATTGTAATGAACATTTCTGACATTAGAAACATCCTTGAACGTTTGGATACACTCAATTTTAATGGGGACGAGAAAAAAAATAGTTCCTCTGAAATCTTGGCGTTAGCTTCGAACATTTTGGAATCTGTAAGCTTATCAAACCCAGACTTAGTAGAACATATTGAGAGTTTTACAGAGCAAATTAGACTTTGGTCTGGGCAAAAGAGAGTTTATAGCCCTTCCTTTCTGATTTTGTGTTCAATGCTACAATCAATCTCGCCCCACAGCTATGCGTACTTGAGACATTTAAATGTAATAGTGTTGCCCCATCCATGCACGATCAGGAGGCTATGTTCTACATTCAGGTTAGATCCTCGAGTGGAGCAGCATGAGGAGAATTTTTTGAACTATATAAAGAACAAATTTTCTGGCAATGAATGTGATAAATTTGTTGTACTCATGATGGATGAAGTGTATGTGAAACCAATGATGGATTACAAAGGTGGTAATATTGTTGGAAAAGCTTTCAACAGCGAGAAACTGGCAACAAGTGCCTATTGCTTCATGATATCTAGTCTACTGTCAGATGTTAAGGAAATGGTACATGTACTGCCAGTGAAATCCATGTCTGGGGAACAGTTGCACTGTATACTGAAGAAAATTATTATTGGCTTGGAAGAAATAGGATTTCATGTGGTTTGTGTAGTAAGTGACAACAGCTCTGTAAATAGGAAATGTATGCAGCAGTTTTCACCGCAGAAAGAACTGAAGTGTGTTTACCCTCATCCTGTCGATGAAACAAGGCCTCTTTTCTTTGTGTTTGACTCTGTCCACTTGCTTAAGTGTGTCAGAAACAACTGGTTGAACCAAAAAGATGAAGATATGTGCATGAACTATCCTGATTTTGACCCAGTTAGCAATGATGTACACAAAGCCTCATTTTGCTCTGTGAAGAAATTGCAAAATATAGAGCATGATAAGTTGGTGAAGTATGGCTATGGTCTCTCTGTAAAGGCCTTATGCCCTACTTCACTTGAACGGCAAAATGTAAAACTTGTTCTTCAGGTTTTTAATGAAAATGTCATTGAAGGGTTGAAAGTTATGGGGGAAAAGTGTGACTTATTGCATTATAAACAAACTGCCTGGTATATTGAACTAATGTTAAATTGGTGGAATATAGTAAATGTAAGAACTCCCGGTAAAGGAGCAAGACTCAACAATATCCTCATGTGCCCAGTGTCATCAGATTCTATTGAAATTGTTAATTATTTACATAAATTCTTGCAGTGGCTAAATAAGTGGAAAAAACTAAATGTAAAAGGGTCATTGTCCTCTACTGACAACAGAAGGCTTGTTAAAGTTGAAAGATTATTGCTTGTCAACTCTAAATTTCTCTTATGTTCTGTTTGGGAAGTTTCAGACTGATGTATTAGAGGGAAGGTTTGGCAAATACAGGCAGTTGGCAGGTGGCCAGTACAATATTTCAATAAGGCAGGTGTATGAAGTAGAACACAAGCTAAGGATTCAATCATCCATGTCCCTAAAGATCAAATCCAACTTATTTGGTGAGTTTCCCACTGATGAGCAAAAATTCATTGACCGTATATATATAGATGACAGAGATTTTGATGGTTGTAAGGATGATATCCCTATTCTAGTGTACTTGGCAGGGTTATAGTGTTGTTATAGTGTGACTAAACGATTACAATGTAGTCATTGCAAGGAAATTCTTTGTACCAGTGAATTTATTGACCTTGATGATGAGGCATACCATTTGATCAGGGATAAGGACAGAGGTAGGCTCTTAGTCCCAGAAATGTATGTTGTAAATGTTGTTGTTCACAATTACTTAATAGTTTTAAAGTTGTGTGGTGACCTAGAATCTGATTTTCTTAAAGTTGAGAACCACAGGGAGCTTGTGAGTAACATTACAATGCAATTTGTTCGTTCCATGGAACTTTTGTGGGAGCCTGATATTTGCATGAAAGGACACACTGTAAAAAATGTTTGTAAGAAAGTGGTATGGGTATCCACCAACATCCTACTGAACAATTATTGTAAGAAAAGAAATTCTTTACCAAAGTCGACATTCTCAAAGAAATCTACAATTTTCTATAAGCGTTGAGACATTCCTTCGAGGATAAATACAATAGAGTGCACATTGTCACACTGCGCCTGTACTGTGACGTGAGAGCAACACCTGGTCATGCCCTATACGTGTACTAAAATGGTTCGAATCAGTGACCCATGCATCGTATCCTCCCCTTGTTAGTAATGAATAGAACTCACTTTAAATAGCCCAATTCTATCATCACGTGTAGTATTTCAGTGTTCCAAACCACCGCAGTTCCCTGCAGTCAGCTGATCGAGATGTTGCTGTCAACAATGTGATGTCATCAGCCATCTATTGGCTGTAAGATCGAAAAGACATTCAAATAAAATGCAACGACCTCGTAATTCTGCCCCTTAAAACAACAATATCTACCGTACCTAAAATTCAATCTTCTCCTGTGATATTTGTAAATATTTTCTAGTATAATACCTATTTCATCCAGAGTTTTTCAGTTGTCATGTTTGAACTGAGGAGTGAAGAATTCATGCCTGCCTAGTAGCCTAATTATAAAATATGTTATATTATATTTAATGACAAAAGGTGCATCCTGTCACTGTTATAATTACAAATCACATTTTTTACAAAAGTTAGCCTAATTTTATAATATGCATTGTCAACAAGAATCAGTACCCCACTTCAGTCCCTCTGTTGTGTTCAAAATCATTTTCAATATTCCTCTACTCCAGTATTTTAAATGCGATCATTGCAGTTGGCCTTTAAATGAATCCAATATAGCACATTGTGGTTCCCCAGCTACCATATCTGTCTTCCAAGGTACTTTGTTTTTCACTTTTTGTTACTGTGCCTGAAATTAACAATCGCCCAATAAAACTGGAGCGCCTGTTTTTCCAAAATCACCGTACCAAAAATAGATAGACACTCCAGCTACATAACTGTGATCCACCCGCTAGGCTTTTAGAATATTTCTATATGCCACATTGTTTCTGGTAGTAATACAAAACCCAACTTGAAAATGGCTTTTGAATACCAGCCATTTATGTGTCAAATCTGATTTTATGGCAGATGTACATTTTGATCTCTCTGTTAATAGTCAGCCCAAAGGCTGGTTGGATCCTCAACAAGCACCACTGTAAGTTATGCTAATAGAAACCCACAAAGCAGCACTACAATGAGACATACTAGGCAAGGTTCCTCTGTACAACTTGAGTACAGTTAGTGTCAGTACTGATGTACTGACTCAGTACATGGCACCAGCCATACCTTGGTAGCTTCCACATAATCGCAATCATGAATGAGATGAGACATTAGTGAAAAGCCACATTTTGCTCCAGCCTGTGCGACAGACACAAAAACACTACAATCATCAAGAGATGGCACAAGTAAATATTTGGATCATGTTTGTCAAATTTCAGGTTGTCATACTTATTTCCGATGAGAAGATGCAACTGTTTAATTATGTACTCTTATTAGATTCAGCTACTCCTCTATTCACACCATAAATATATCCATTCAGCAAGTATGTCAACAGACAATCTTGACAGCTTATGAAATTTGAAATCAATTTTATTGTTTTTTAGTCTAATAAGTGAATTTATTTTCAGTCGGTCTTCATGTTAAGGGACACTGGGACTGAGTTTTCATATTTCTGTAATTATCAATGGATATTGTTCTAATTTTACACACATCACTCAAATACTAATATACACTATACTACTGATTTACACTTTTCGATCTCTAACCGTTTAGGAGATATGATTATTTTTATATAGAAATTATGCAAATTTTGAAAATGGTCCTTGCGTTAAACAGATAGAGGTAGCTCATTTATCATGACTTTCCCATATAGATATTTAGTATGAAAGCAATCCTTGTGATTGGTTTTGAGTTCATGTGAATATGTGTTGAGATATAAATTAACTCATTTCACAATTTTTTTTATTCCATTAATTGCCTATTATTTAAAATTAGAATATTTTTAATGGCAAACCTAAGAATACTACAGTAAAACTAATCACTGAACTTATGGATGCATTAATATAGAATATGAATACAAATTTGCAATATTATAGCAGCAAATCTAATGCGCAAGGACCAGATGTTGTATCAAAAAATGGGAAGCCGCGATAAATGGACTTTTATAAAAACATGCATATTTTTTGGTTAGCAGCTTTCAATTTTAGGTAATTATCAATGAATATTGTTATAATGTTACACACAGCACTCTAATAGTAATATACACTAGACTTCTGATTTACACTTTTCTATCTCTAACCGTTTAGGAGATACGATTATTTTAATATGAAAATATGCAAATTTTGAAAATGATCCTTGCGTTAAACGGATAGAGGTAGGTCATTTATCATGACTTTCCCATATAGATATTTAGTATGGAAGCAATCCTAGTGATTGGTTTTAAGTTCATATGAATATTTGTTGAGATATAAATTAACATACAGTATTTCACAATTTATTTATCCCATTAATTGAAAATTAAAATATTTTTAATGGCAAAACTATGAATACTACAGTAAAACTAATCACTGTGCTTATGGATGCATTAATATAGAATATGTATAAAAATTTGCTACATTATAGCCACAAGTCTGATGCATATGGGGTGAATTTTGTTCCAAAAAATGGGAAGCTCAGATAAATGCACTTTTATAAACCCATGCATATTTTTTTTAGTTATCAGCTTGCCTTGTCAGCTAAAACTGCCCAGCACCATATGTTAACACCCTCTTTCTTGCTTTTCTGAGCTCCTTATTAGGAAAATAAGTACAGAAATACTCGCCTCAATGAAAGTCCATGAATAGGAGGCGTTCAAATACCACGCACTAGACATTTCAAGAATTCGCTGGGCCTTTCAATATGGCGGAATTTGGAAAAGACTATCACTAAATTGTCCGCTGGAGTCAGGGGCATAATTATATCAAAGAATAAAAAAAATCAATATTTTTGCAATTTCTGACAATACCTCAGTCCCAGTGTCCCTCTGTACCCAATTAAATTGGGCGAGGAGTAAAACTTTTCAATTCACACTTGCGTACAGGACCTCTAAAAATACTTGGATTAATTAAGCACTTAAGTGTATAATTAATCCAAATAATTTTTCCACATTGACAGAAAGTTGTGAGTCGATAGTCCTACGTTTTACTCCCCGACCAATTTAATTGGGCCAATTAACATGAGGAGCAACTAAAATGCAATTAATTCATTAGATTATGAATGCAACATTGAAAAATGACTTCGAAAAGTTCAAGTTGTATGGACACCATTTTTGTGGCACCAAATATTAGAATGTTATCCTGAAAGTCTTGAAATAGCCTATTATGAACAGTCTCTCCTCCTCTCACCCTGTCTGTCGCATTTCTCCGCCCTTTGTAGCCTTACAGCCTCAATATATTCGAAAGCCATCCACTGTGTTAAAGTTTCATTGTCTCTATAACTTATACAGGATTGTCGGCCTCTCCCCCCATGTGTCCAATGACATTTCAAATATCTTCAAGCTCAAATGAGTGCCTTTTGTTATGGTTTAGAAAGTCATACCTCACATATAAAAATATTTGGTTTAGTAATGTAGTCATTGTGCTTCAACAGCTATTGGATCAAAATTTAATGCTTTTCAGTCGGTCAACATGATTGTATCCAATTGTAATGGGTGTTTCTCTACTCTTGAAAAAAATTTACATGAGAGTAATAAATGCACTTAGATGACTAGTTTTGACATGGATTAATAGCCTGAGTGAAAAGGATCTGATGTGACATTGTGTGTTTATGTGAATAGCCTACTATATATTTTAAACTAGCAGAGACATTGCTGTGTTAAGGGTATTTTATGCTCAACTTTGCATCCACTCACAGTGTATGTAAATATTTAGGATGCTCTGGATATAAATGATAATAATAAAATATACACCTCATATTTGTAGGTGACAGGTATGATGTGCAATAAATTACTAGAAAAAAGCCAATCAAATTAAGAAACTGTTGCTTTGGTAAGAGCATAAAATAATTGTAAATTCGGTTGTACCCTAATCTTAACTTATTGGCTAAGTTATAAACAATATTAAGATTGAAATTAGATTAACTCGTGGTGTAGTGGCTAGCATTCTTGGCTGCCGCCCCCGATGTCCAAATTCGATTCCCGGCTCCCCAAAGAAATTTTAATTCTAGTCTGAGGGCTGGAACGGGGTACACTCAGACTTGTGAGGCAAAACTGTGAATTCCACAGTACGGTACATTTGAGAAATAAATTATCAACTTGTTAAAAAAAAAAAAAAAAAACTGTTTACCTTTCTGCTTAGTAAATTGACAAATATTTAGATATTTGCTATTCATACTCCATAGATCATAATGGAAAATTCATTAAGTATAAAATTTTATTTGTGTGTTGTGTTGTATTTTACTTTTTTTGTATTGCCAGTAATTGTAGGCTATATAAACTTTGAATCTTATCTAAAATAATTACACAACGTTATATGCTCTAAGTTATTGGTTGATATTTCTGGGATTTTGCGGTGACAATCCCCTGAAAATACTCACCATTTTCCAGGATAGCCAGCCCCCCCCCCCCCCCCCCAAATAAAATTGTATATACGCCCCTGACTGTGGCTGATGGCATTATCATATTAGTAAATCTATAATTTAAATGATGAAATGTGTACCCGGAAGTTTTCGTGAAGAAGACACAGTTGTTTACATGTCAAGTCTAGATATCTAGCTAAAAACCTGATCTTATGCAAATATTGAACATAACTGTATCAAATGCGTATATTTTACTGCTGTTAATTTAGCGCTATGTTTTGTGGCCAGTGAACTGTTGACATAAAATTGATCCAGAAACAGTAAAATAGTGTATGTTTCATTTTTTCCTACGGTACGGTACCTAGTTTCCCGTGAGGTTTCATTTTCAGGTGAAGGATGAGAAGAAGCTTATTCAGTAGGCCTAGTATATTTGTTTGTTACGTAAGTAAAGGTAAGAAGGATGAAGTCATCATAATAGCCTAAAAATGCTGCCGACTACTATGTACCAGTTGGAAGGAACCCGTCATATGGGCCATGGCCTGCGGCGAGCTCCAGCAGCTCTGCCTACAGTGCCCGCCATCTTGTTTGAATGCAAAGGCCTGTTATCTAGGTGGTGTTGGTTCAGCCAAGGAATATAGAAGTTGGCAGCATACGGTATTTCCTCATCCAAGTCTTATTCAACATGATGACTGACTTTTTCGTCATTTTACTACCGTACTGTAAAGTTATAGCGCTAATAATGTGCGAATGTGGTATTTCCAGAAAGCTGTTAGTCTCATTAATCGTCCACCGGGCGCGCAGGTTGACCAGTCCGCTCTTTTAACACTGTGATTCCTAGAACTGTAACCCTGCCACCTCCTCACCACTAGTAAGCTACCTTCCTTCTCTATCCTGACCTTTGCTTCAGTCAAGTTTCGATAAAAATGGAAATGACACGTGTGTTACTACTGCGAGTGAATTCTTGGAAACCTAGGCTGGTTGACCAAGTAAACCGTGTGCCCAGTATGTAGGCCACTGTAATTAAACATAATCCTTTAACATTTCCTTTCCTCTGTACGATTCATGTAATTAGGTGAGGTTAGGTGTAATTAGTTTATTACATTTAGTATGTTTCTATTTTTAGTTCTCATTTTGTCAATGACAATGACACCGACAGCAGTGGCTACGCTCGCTAAAGCGCAGCGTTAGGCCATGAGGCCAAGCTCTCATTTGCTGACTCAGTACGCGTGGGTTCGAACCCCACCGTTGTCCGTCCATGAAATGGTTTTCCGTAGTTTCCCATTTCCAACAGTAGGAAAATGCTGGGACGGCACCTTCTGACAGGCCACGGCCGCTACCTTCTAGCCTACATCCTTGCCCATTTTATTCATCTTTATTAATTTCATCTCTCATTAATTCCTCTCATGAGGTAGGCGTCAGGAATGGCCGTAAAAACTATCCGCCACATAGATTTTCATCCCCGACCCTGTTGGAAACGTGATTAATAAGGGGTAGACATACATTTGTCATTGACAAAGACATAGGCTACATAGCATTTTGAACCAATTGTCAGATGAAAAGAGTAGAGAAGACGACGTTGCTTCGGACTTTTTGGACGGAAAGAAGGAACTTACAAACGAATCAGATAGGGATCGTAACAGTGATGCGGAGCAGAAGGCAGATTCAGACAATGCGTTCTCGAAAGACTATTAAGGAAGGGATGTTTTGTACGAGAGCGATAGAGAAACAATGTGCTCCACGACATATTTTCAAAAAGTATTCTAAAATCTATCCGCAAATTTACTCAAAACATTATCCGAGCCATGCAGACTATATCCGCATGGCGAAAAATGTTACGGATTTCCGAGGGTTTTTCCGTAGATATCCGCATCCGTGCAGGGCTTTACCGATAGGGGAGGCAAAGTAGGTTTCAACAGAAATTGACTCTTTCATTCAGTTGGTATTTTATGAAGTACCTAATGTTTTACTCATTGTAGGTAGGCGAAGTATCAATGTCCATTTCAAATGCTAGGTGGCTTGTTCGAGCTTGTCCATTTTAACCATACTCTTCTTCTTCTCCTTCTTCTCTGCCGTTCCGGCCTACTGAGGACTACGGGGATTGTACCTTCTGGTCGCTTAGGCCTTATCTTTTCTCCTCTTCAGTACTCCTTCATCTTCTGACTATGAGCCAGCTTTCTTTCCTCCGTCTGCTGTTCCCTGTGTTCTTCCTACTAGTAAGTGATGTGGGTAAAACTTCCCGCCGAATGGTTCGCCGGAACTTTGGCCGGTCATGTATGAACTGCTATTGAACGATTTTTAAATGATTTGTAGAATAATATTAAAACAAAAGTTAAAACAGCTTTAAAATTAATGTTTACTTGTTTAGAAGCCTGTAAACTATTCAAAACAAAATTGGTTGGTGACTCAAATAGGCACGCTCGGTTTAGGAATAATGTGGGGCAGCGGCTTCGGTAGCGTAGTTGGTAGCATGCTGAACTGCTGTTCCCAAGATAGCGGGTTCAAACCCGGCCGAAGTCGTCGGATTTTTAAGAGCGTTAAAAATCCTTCAGTACGCCTTCCTTCGGAGGGGAAGTAAAGCCGGCGGTCCCTTGTCATAGATTTATGTCATGTAAAAGATCCTTCCACAGACTAAACTTGTGTGCAGCTAAATTGTTAGGTTAAATTTCGTCGGTACACTATATCAATGTTCCAACGTTCACCACTAGGTATCATTGATATCTGGTGGCGAAAGTTGGAACTACTTGAAATTGAACGGAACTTACACCCTAAGGGTGTCCGCTGGAAGCAGCTACAGTCTCAGGCGAGCCGAACAATTCCTCAGACACTCCCGGCACTAAAAGCCATATGATAAATAAATAGCCTAAATAAATAAACTTTAGGAATGTTAAAACTCAGCAATTTTTCTACAAAATTACAAATTACTTAAACGCGATTACATTAGTCGAGAGTCAAGTCTTTTTCTCAATAAACATGATTATACAGATACTACTTTCAAAGTAATCTCGTGTAGGCCACTGACCTGAGGCAAGTCTTCGAAACTGACACCAGTTGTGTGACTTGCATGACAAAGATACCTAAACCAGAATTAAATTTTTTAATAGAGTACGGAATCAAACCAGAGACCCTGGGGTGGTAGCCACCAATGCTAACCACTACACCACGTGCCTTACAAGGAAGATATGGAAGGCTGTGAAGCCATTTTTTTTAGTGTTGTCTTATTTAAAATTGAATATACCACCAAGTGGTGCTGCGGCTAGCATTCTTGGCTGTGGAGGCGTGGTGGCGCAGTGGTCAAGCTGCTTGCCTATCACCAAGGTTCTATTCCCAGTCAATGCATGTGAAATTTTCGAAGTGAAATGCCATGTCCTGTGGTTCAGATTCCACGTAAAAGGAGGTCCCGTGCTTCATGGTCGTGAGATAACGGTCACGTAAAATTATAGCCTAAGCTTTCTTCCTTTTCTTGGCTGTTGCTCCGGAAGTCTGGATTCGATTCCCAGCTCTACCAAGAAATCTAATTCTTGCTTGAGGAACGGGGTACACCCAGCCTGGTGAGCAAAAGTGGGAAGAGGGGGGGTTCGATTCCCAACTCAGCAATCTCTCAGTTTCCCACTTCCACTCCTGGAGAGTGTCTGAATGCTTCCTAGCATAAGGCCAGGGCCTCCTCCTTCCCTATCCTCATCTGAATTACAAATGCTCACACTAATACAGCCATTAAAATAACACAGGTCATCAGACAAAATTACACACTCACAAGTACATGGGCCTAAATGAGCAAGATGTCCAAGCCCCTCAAATTAAACAACTTAAAATTGAATGGTAGGAGAATGAAAGTTACCATTCGATTGTAATGAGTTGTATTAATGCCCTGCAACCAAATACCGGAAAGCAGGGTTTTCTTCGCGTTGATGTAGTCCAATTCCATAAACCAGCTACAGTTTCTTAAGGTTAAGATTTCCCCCACAATGATTATGTTGTGGTGAAAGATTCAGAGCAGAACTACAAATTGCTGTAACTTACGACTAAAACGACGTCTCAAGGCTACAAGTTGGAATAAATTACGTCAAGACCATACACAATGAATGTGTCGTCTTACAAAATTAAGAAACGAAGAGGAATGCAAAGCTATTGTACATACGATTGAAGCAAGTAATGCGCATCTGGAAATAATCATCCCTCACAAGACAAGAAAAATCCCTGTATTATTATCATTCATGGGATTAAGGTTAATTTTCCAGAGAATGAATTATTTGATCATTGGAATGGGAGCCGGCCTTGACATTCCCAGTTAGATCCCATGCATAACGTGTAATTGGAAAATTTCCTCTAGTTGTCGATAGAGCACATCCCCAGCCAATGTATAGGCGCGATTAGTAAACAGCTGTGCAGTGAGTTTCTCACTGTGATACGTTTAGAACAACGAAGTTTTGTTTCAGCTTCTACTATTGTAAGTATTCGGTATTAATATACTGAATTCCTACGTTGTTTGGAGAGTTTGCTGATGAAATTGTAAAATGCTGGGGTAAATTATGAACTATTGTTTGAACGCCGCTGCTCAAATCCAGTATGTCATATTGTTTTGCGCCATTTTGCAATTCAAATAGGAAGAAAATAGGAGGTGTGGTCTCATTTCACGAGATTCCGTGTGACAGAGATAGGTGTGATGATTGGTTTAACGAGATTTCTCGCGATAACTTTGTTCCGGTCTGTTGTGTGTAGTCGTCATTTTAAGATTCCCGCGCCGTAGTTGTGATCGTAGTTATTTATTTATTGAGGGTTTAAGGGACGGACTACGAGGTCATCTGCCCCTGTAGTTGTGATCATTTAATCGTGCACCACGGCAGCGAGGGCAGCTGTAGCAAGTTCAGAGATCGTAGGTTCAAAACCCAGCACCGACAGAAAATATCCTGAGTGTGTTTTTTCTACACTCCATCCAGGCAAATGCCGGGATAGTACTTTACCACTGTTAATAACGCACATGTTAAGGTCTTCCTGGCCTCTGAGACCGACGAAGATATCCAATTAACTACGGAATCAACCGACCAGTGAATACCCATAAGCCATAAGGTATCTTCTGAAATATGGGTATCATAATGTTTTCTTGCGATTCTGTTGAATCATTCTTCAGTACATCCCCCAGGGGCTCACGACTAGTGGGACATGGGTTTGGTGACCACGGGATACCAGCTGAGTCTGGTATTGCTTTTAACATCTACACAAATAACCAGCCATTACCAGAAGGCACTAAAAGTTTTATCTATGCCGATGACCTTGCACTTACTTCTCAGACTGATACCTTTGATGAAGCTGAGATTTCTTTAACTGTAGCATTAGAAAAGAGCTAGGGATTTATTATGAGAAAAATCACTGAAACCAAATCCAGCTAAGACCCAAATTTGCGCCTTCCATCTACGGCACGTACAGGCCTCTCAGAAGCTCAATGTATTCTGGACAGGGAGTTTACTGGCACATTGATTTACACCGAAGTACTTGGGAGTTATGCTGGATCGCACATTAACATACAAGACGCATTGCCAAAACTTAAAACATAAGATAGCTGCTAGAAACAACATCCTACGCAAATTGTCAGGAATCAGTTGGGGAACACAACCACAAACAATCAGAACATCAGCTCTAGCTCTAAGCTACTCTGCAGGCAAATATACCTCCCGTGTTTGGTACAGATCAGCCCATGCGAAGCATATCGACTTCGCTCTCAACGAAAGTCGCAGGATCATTACAGGATGCTTTAAACCAACACCTATTGAGAAGATCCAACTTCTAGCTGGTATTGCTCCTGGTGAGATTCTTAGGGAGGTAGCAGCTAACAAAGAGAGGCTCCAATCATCTACTTCAGAAGCACATCCCCTCTATGGATACCATCCTGCCACACGGAGGCTGAAATCTAGAAAGTGTTTTCTCCGCACAACAGTTAAGCTTCAAGGGAAAGCAGAGAATGCTAGGATCAAGATGTGGAAAGAAAGAACTAACCACCTTTCCAACTGGATGGAGCCGAAGGAAAGTCTTCCATGTGGACACCAGGAGGAGTGGACAACTTGGAAAGGCCTTAAGAGACTCCGTACAGGAGTCGGCAGAACAAGAGTAAATCTCCGGAAGTGGGGTTTCTCAAGCGACTTATCACTCTGTGACTGTGGAGAACTGCAGACAATCCAACATTTATGTCAGTGTGACTTATGTCCTTCAAAGTGCACTATGAAAGATTTGATTGCAGCCTCTTCCAGCATTATTGACGTCGCCCAATAGTGGGCAAAAATCATCTAGCTCAAATTTGTTGCTTCAATATTTGATTTGTTTTGTATAATACACTCGTATATATATATGGTAGAAATGTAGATATTCTGTATTCAATATTCATTATTCATATTGATACTTCTGACACGAATAAAGAAGACCTCACGAATAATTAGAAGGCAAATATATGTTCCGATCACCTACTTTCGCTGTTGTGAATTGTTTTATGTTCTTTTAATAAGATTTTGATGGGTATTATGTCATTTAAACTAAATAAAACATACATATTGTAGAATGCAATAATTCTTATATCTTAAATATTGAGTGCACTTTGGTGATCCCACAGACCAACGGTACTTCTGAATACTGTGTTGTTTTTTACAACGTCATTTCTGATAAGAATGTATTATTTTATAAGTATTCCTGTATTATTGATGCATTTTCAATATATTATCAAGAAAAAGTCATAATTTAGAAACAAATATCTATTAGTGGCCAGCTAAGGGTTATCCCGAATAATCACAAATAACCCATAAATCAGGATAGGGATAATTTTGGCGTCAAATAGAGCCATGGCATTCGTCAGAGATAATCTATTAAGACGTTTAATGTCGTATATTGCTTTTACTTCTGCCACTGTTGCTCGTAATCTGGTGTGTATTCTGTAGGTACGTGTATTCTGCAGGGTTAATATTGGTAACTCCAGCTATCTGATATAACATCTAGCGGTAAAAATTAGAAACTTACCAAGTAGGGTACATTTGTCACGTGGTGACTGTTTGTATATGGTTTCTTGTATTCGTAAGCAGATCGAGGTAATTTCTTCGTGTCTTTATACATAAGTAATAAGTTTTACTCGTTGATGGAGTGTAAATGAGTAAAAGCAACGTATATTGCTCAGTTTACGGCTGTAAGTCGATGCATAAAAGAGGGCTGCGGATATAAGTTTTCATCACTTTCCAAAAGATGTAAATAGCAATAGCCAAAAGGTGACGATACCAAATAAATACGGGCAACAGGAGCGGGTTGGACCACTCACCACTACACTCACTGACGACAAGACGGGTTGTTCACTGTTTACGCCGAGCCAAGCCGTACCAAGACAGCTAGGCCTACACCAGCCGACTACAGCCAAGCTTCATCAGTCAGGTATCCTTCCCCCTCCCTAGTTCATTTCCAATTACCCTACCAATCGCCATCACCTCGCTCTGCGATATCCGAGCCATTCCACTACGAGTCATATAGGCCTAATTTGACTTCGCAGGGTAACTATCTACTCTGCGAGAACCTGCTACCAGTCTGATATTCTACACCAAACCCACCAGCTAACCATCTAAATCATGCAATTCCTGTGCCCCCGAGCTTTAATACAAGTTAAACTCATCCCTTCGCCCTACCAAGCAGCAAATTATTTCTACAGTCTATGGTACAGTGAGCAAACTCAAATATAGCTTTTAAAGTAACAGCGCCATGACTCGAACTGCTCAAAAACAGATACCAGCAGACAACCGATGCTTGATAATATGCAATTGACACATAAAATCCAGTGGAACACACAAATTAGATCACGTGTATCGCACAGTTATACATATATACAATCAAAAATAACACAGTCATTATTTTAGGGACCACATTTACTGATTATAACCGAAAAATAAAAAGTGTTCCATATCAAACGCGTGTTATTGAGTATTTTTACCCTACTTATCCAGACCGACCGCAGCGCCCCAAGTGTTAGTTTGAGTTGCCAATAGCTCGGTCACGCGGAGCGGTCTACCGCCGCGAACTCTGTATTGATAAATAATGCATCACCCTGGCCAAAGGCCAAACCGAACGCGGCCTGCCGACGCCGCTCAGTCTTGTCCGCGGCTGTCGGCGAACCAGTTGTGTTTTCTTACAAAGTTCGCGGCGGCCTGTAGAGGAGAAAACAGAAAACATGGCAGAAGAAACCGAAAAATTTATTGATTTCGTGCGCGAGGACGCGTATTTGTATGACACTCGACACATTGATTACAAGGATATCGTGGAGAAAGGAGAAGCATGGAAGGAGATTGCACGAAACTTCAACTTAGCTGTAAAAATGGAGATGGCACAAATGTTTGGTCGGGCTGAACTGCAAAATATAGTTGTTCAAACTCCGCCCCCACCGTCTCCCTTGGATTCAAGTAACTCACCGTGGCAATCTGGTAGTACTCAACTATCAGAAGGAACGAGTTACAAGCAATTAGGTGAATCCATGCAACAGCGTGGTTTCAGTGAACCACCAGGACATTCCTCAATGAGCGAGTGGTACGAAAATTTCGCCCACCACCCATAAAATGAACAGCAACTTTTTGTACTACCTATGTAATTATTAGATGACAAAGTCCTGAAAGTTTTGTAAATTCCTGCGTTTTTAATGTTTTTTTTTTTATTTTTAGAATTTAAAATAAATTAATTTTGAGGATTTAGTTCCGTTTTTTTTGCATGTTTTGTTTAGTCTAATTTTTAGTTGTAGGCTACATCTTACTTTTGTCAGAACAATGTGAATTTCACACGAGAACACACAAGTATAATTTTTTACTTGAAAAATAAATATGTGTGAAAAATAATTATTATGCTTATATTATGCTTATTACTTACCCTAAACATATGGCTAGCCTCTCCTTCGCACAAATGGATCTCCTTCAGTTAGTGGTTTGCTTGCGAATGGTTGGTTTAAGGAGCATACTTAATGTCTCAAATTGTTCTCGAGACATTCCAAAATACATGAAGAACCTGTTTTCAAACGAGAACAGTTCCCGGCACAATCTGTGAAACTCCCCATATTCCTCTCTTTTCTCGTTAATTTCGAACCCATACTCTCTTTCTTCTCAATGCCAACCAGAAGAAGCAATTCTTTTTCGTCAAAGGAACTGCTGGACATGTTGAATTAAAATACCACTAACAAAAAGCAATGTAATGCACACTTGATCGCGAGTAACCTACTTTCACAGTGGTTCGCCTTGACTTGTCCGCATTCTATTTGACCACCCTAGTCCGCGGCGGACTGCGGTCGTTCCGTTCGCGCGGACAGTCCGCGCTCCTGTGTGACCGAGCCTAATTTAATCCAATTTATTTGAAGTTGTTTACGATTCGTAGCGCCTCAAGAAGCGGCATACACGTTACACCAGCTCACGTCCACCTAGGGCGTGGCTCTTGGATCCACTCTAACGAGCTGTGGGCAACCCCTCATGGTTCCCACCTCTAAGGTTCCCACAGTTTTAAACCATTGAGAAAGAGCAAAAGGGTATTTATTTCAATAATCCTTAATACATCTTTGGTCTAGCAGAAGTAGATAATAGCATTGATAGCATAGTACCAATGACATCCGATAGAGGTACTGTTATGTGCACATTATCTAAACTGTAACAATCCATGTTTCATCCTTGCCTGTGTAATCTAGTAGGCTATGCCACAGCGTCGTGACCTTCGAGCATAAATGTCGTAGACGCAGCATCGGCTGTAATTAAGCAGCTACAGCAGAACATCATTAAACGTTGGCTTCAAAATTTTCTCTCACGGTGGTGTCGTGGGAATGATACCTAGTGATTGGCAAGTGATAAGCTATAACTTTCTTATCATTTCTTCACTGGCAATATTGTATCTCATAACTTGCCGATGAATTCAATATTGTGGTATTTGACGTTCTGTTCCGAATTATCTTATATGAACAAGTCATTTTAATAGGGGTTGGAAATTATTGTTTTCATTTACTTTCAATGTATATTTCTGCTGTGCCATTGTTAAAACTTGATAGACAATTTCATCAAAGCGGACATAACCTATCTGCTTGATAAGTTGTCAATACAATGATAATGTGTATCAAGGGGAACTCTGATTGATAGTCCTTCATATATCGTGCAGGAATCTCTGATCAGAGAACGTGCAAGAATTAAAAAGTTTATTACTATACAGTATAAAAGAGTGGACAAATCTTGGAAGTAACCAATGAGGAGCCGACAATCGACTAGTATTCACTGGTAATTATTATATTGTATTGATAAGTAGGGCCTGTTTCTATTTGATGAAAGCTATTTTTTTCATAAGTCTGTTGGTATAAGCCAGAACAAAATGTGCCGTTTCATCGATGTGCCAGTCTTATTTATGATTGCGATTACTGTATATGGAAGCTTCTGAGTATGGGTTGTGCTGAGTAATGGCATTCGGGGCACAGCGAGTGCCTGTGGATGCAGTGAAACGTTGAACTCGTAGGGTCAGTTCTGCTGTGAGGAAACATATCTCACTCTATCCCTGCTTGATATGTTTCATTATAGTGCTACTCAGGCCCGACGAGAGGGGGAGACAGGCGGGGCTGGTACCCCGGGGCCCGACCCTCCTAGGGGGGCCCGGCATCCTAGGAGGATGGGCCCAATTGGGTATTGATTTATTATTGCCTGTATGTGACTTGAATTTGTTACTGGCAATCATTTAGTGAATGCAATGAACTATCTGTGAACATTGTTACAAGGATTGAAAAACGTATTGTGTCAAATGGACAATATTTTCCTTTACAAAGCGCTTGTAGGAAGAACAACTGTCTTAAAGTGGTCAACTTAGGCGATGGGGCTTCGCTATGTATTGTTCTCAGAATATACCTGAAGACAGAGAGAGCATTCCATTATTCTAAATTTAGCTTATTCGGCTTAAGCACCAATCCTTCAAATAACTGGTGTGTTTGGTCAGCTATAAGAGTTTCAAATTTGGTGTGTCACATCGAGCTTAGAGGTGATAGTGTCTGAAAAGAATATGTTGTCTAGCTAGACGTATCGTATGCCGTGCAGGCAGGTAAGTTAAATACATTTTAAAGTAGCGTACACACAGTAATTCACTTTGTAGTTATTGTTGATTTAAGGGGCGGAACAGCGAGGTCATCGTCCCCTAGTAATGCACTTATGAAAAATTATAATTGCTGGCTAAATATCTTGCGAAAGGGTGGGTTGATTCTATTGTCAAACATAGATGGAAGAAGTGTACGCGATATTGTTCATCTTCTAGTATACTGAATTGAGAAAAGAAACGCTAACATTTCAATTATCTGTATGTTTAGGTGCAGTATAATTATTATTATTATAACTGGTTCATTCAATACGATCAACAATCCTAGGTACTAGAGTTGGGAAATTTATCCAAATACTACTGAATCTAAGGTAACATTCCAGTAGTTTTCTGGACTGAGTGCTTAATTAACCAGGAGAAAAATGACAATTAAGCTAGGGCACTTAACCACTCAGGTTTGTTTTCCAATTCCTCTCATGGAACGTTAGTGGTAAGGACAGCTGACCTACCGTAGCTCTTCCGCCCATTTACACAACAATAAGTTACGTCAGTGGTAGGGGCAGATGGCCTAGCTGTTCCACCCCTTAAAACAACAATAAATAACGTCAGTGGTGTACGCATGGCGATGGAGAAAGTAATATATTGCATGTAGGCAAATGCGCAGATTTTCCTAAGACCAAATATTTGAACTCTGCTTAATTTAGAAGAAAATTAAGATGAAGTATTGTCGAATATTAATATAAATACAATTTTGCTTTGAGCTGCTGCAGTGGCTGATATTATTATTGGAAATTTCTACGCCGATTATTCCTAAGAGCGGCATCGATCTGCAAAGGACTTATTTTTCAGGACGCGAAGAGATACTTTCCCTTGCGAATCAAGCCCTTTCATGATACGCTTTAAGTCTCAGTACCGTTAAACATAAAATGAGTTGCTATCTTTATCTACGACTAGGAAATGACTACGGGTCCTGACGAAGCCGCGGCAAGAATGCAGGATTCAGCTTCCCGACTGCGGTGTCATTCGTAGTCTTACTCAACAGTTAATATTAGGCCTATTTGTCGTTACAGTTGTTATTTCATTTAAGGGCTTGTGACATTTAACCCGTGTACTTGGTACCTAGTAGGTCTAGTATCACTGGCGGGCAATGAACCATTGGCGCTCGGTTGGGAATCGTTTGCATCAACTAGTAGGCCTACTGTAGATATAATTCAGTATTTGCTGACGCGTTAATTTTCCGGTTTGTTTCTGAAGGCCTCCACATTATAGAATGAAGTTGACTGTAAAGTAGTAGTTTTCACAAATATTAATGAAGTAAATTATAAGATTCACAAACAGCGAACAAAATAGAAAACCAAGGAACGTGCGAATTGTGTAGACTGAAGGGGAGGCAAGTGGTTGTTGTATAATAAGAGAGGTGTATTGGCAACATTGTTGTAACTATTTGTCTTGGAGAGTAGAAACTTAGACCCTCTTAAAACCACCCACTGCTGGACGTAGAGCAGGGTGTACACTGTGCTGTGCTATGGCCTCTGCGATATGATCAATCGCATGCCGTATTCTTAGTTGCCGACTGGGAAAGCGTTGCCCGTCGCACATATTACTGTAATTATTAGGGTCAAGAGTAGGGTAGGTGTCCCTGGATTTGAAATAAGGTACAATCCCGGCATTTGTCTGGAGGAAGTGTGAAAATCCCCACTCAGGATGGCCGCTGTCAGCGCCGGGATTCGAACCTCCGATCTGCAGACTTGCTGTAGACCCCATCACGGTCATTGGTGCGCTACACCACGGGGTCTTACTTGGTGCGTGAGCTTTAACTTCTATATCGGAGAGTCTTTTCTGTAGCCACTAAATGTCAATGTTCTCCAAATTTTTACTCCAAAATATCACAAAAATAATCACCTAAATGGCCTATATCTCAATAATTTGGACCTAATATTTGCAAAATTTTCCGGAGGAGGACCCCCGGACCCCACTCTGAGCTTGGTGATATTCCATATCCTAGGAGAACCTTACTCTAGTTTTGCTTACAGCAGAGCAATATTAAATTATAAGAAGTTCAATGACTGTAAATTACAAAATATAGTTAAAATTCACATTTTCTTCTTTTGCGAAAACAATATTTTTAATTAATTTGGGATAGAATTGAGGAGGAAGTGAATGTACGATGGTGCAACTACAGCCTTTGGCTATAGGGTTAAAACGATGAATCCTGGAAAATAAGCTTAGAACCACCGACGGTGGAATTCGAACCCACCTGTTTCCGAGTTCATGGACAACAGCATTTATCAATGTGTTTTTTTTTTTCAAGTTAAATACTGTAAAAGCGATAAAATTACGGTCCGGTAAATGCAAGTTTTTTCAAATTTGTGAACGACAAACAAGCTTATTGTTTTAACGAGTATCACTGGAATTCTAAAATTATTGATTACACAAAGGATCTGCTGAACTTAAATCTGAACATTGGGCATGCTTACTATGTTACCTCATCGGGACAAATTTAAATCTGTCAAACGCCAAAACTTAACAGTATAGTGAATTTAATGAAAAAGATTATCTAGTTTTCGATGGCTTTACTCGTGATATTTATATTTGCTAATTGAAAATAATGCATTGGTACGCGCTTGTCAGGTATAAACAACGCATTTGCAAATAATTTTGCATGCATTCCTCCAGTTTCACTGTTGTAAATTTTACATACCAGCATTGACTTATTTACTGTATATTGATAGTAATTCACGCTCTGCTTATGATAATAAATATAGCCAGGATTTAGTGGAATATATAATTGAAATGTTATTAATACAGTACATTATACAGTATTTATTGCAGCCAATGGTCATGTCAGGACATATCAATTGACCACCCGTAGGCTCCTCAACACGTTCAATTTCAAGTAGTTCCAACTTTGGTTACCAGACGCCACTGTCACTAACACTAGCTGTGAACGTTGGAACTTGATAGAGCGTTTCTAACCAAATAACCTACAAATTTTGGCTACACACTACCAATTGTAGTGGTAGGTTCTTTTACATGCCATAAATCTAAGACATGGTCCCGCCGGCTTTACTTCACCTCCGAATAAAGGCATATTGAAGGATTTTAATGCTCTTAAAAATCCGGCGACTTCGACCGGAATTATACCCGCCATCTTGGGCATAGCAGTTCAGCATGCTACAATTATTATTATTGTTATTATTGCTGTTTTTATGTTCTTGTAAGTGATTTCGTGATGAACATTTTGTGCAAAAACAAAATTCTGCAAAATCAGTTTGTGCAAAATTACGAGGATTATAAATTAATTTCACTGAGTTTGGTTATAGAAAGGGGGCCGGGGGATTCCAGCCCCGGGGCCCGTCGCCGCTCTCCACGGCCCTGGTGCTACTAGGATCCAATTAGCCTCTGGATTGATAACCTAGCAGACAGACAGATTCGTGACCAAAATCATGAGATTGTTCCATTTTCCAGTAACTTAGTTAAGTTATTTATCTAGACACAACCGAATAACTTCCATAACGTTTGTTTTAGAGTAAAAAGGAAGGAAGGAAGCTTGTAGTTTAACGTGACCGTTAATCTCGAGATCATGAGCCACGGGACCTCCTTTTTACGTGGAATCCGAACCACAGGACATGGCATTTCACTTTGAAAATCTCACATGCATTGACCGGGGTTTTTTAGAGTAACTGAATAAACAAAGTTGTTGTTTCATTTGAGGGGCTGGGACATCGTGGTTATTTAGCCCAGTGTACTTGGGTGAGTGTGGCATTTTGTCTGATACCTTGTGTTGTTGTGATGACTGTATTAGTGTGTGTGTTGGTAATTCAGGTGCGGATTAGGAAGGAAGCGGCCGGGGCCTTATGTTAGGAACCATCCCAGCATTCGCCTGGAGTATAAGTGGGGGAAATCACACGGAAAACCACTTACAGGATGGCTGAGGTGGGAATCGAACCCACCTCTTCTCAGTTCTGCCTCACGAGTATGTAGCCAAAGTAGGCGATTTTATTTTTTTCACCTCACAAACTAATTATCGACCAATACGTTTGTCCCGGTACCGGATCAACCCAGGGTCAAAGTTTCAGTCCAGACCATTTACTTCCCCTCATATTTCTGTAATCAAGTCTAATACTAATTTCCGGTGATCCGATTTGCAAGTAACAATACATCAGCGACGCATAGTAGATATATTCTTCTTCTTCTTTCTTCGAATGAGCCAACAATGGACTACGTAGGTTAACCAAAATGGTTTTCAGCTTGATGAGTTGGGATTGGTTTCACGTTCTTAAGAGTCTTCTTCCTAGCCCATATCTCCTTCATTTCCTGACTTTGTAGTTATTTAGCTGCTTCTGACCTCTTTGGTTTCTGCCCTTTCTTAAGTTTAATCTGTGGGTCTTCTTTTAACATTTTCCGGAAAGCTTGTTGTCTTGTATAACGGATTCTGAGATGTTAAAGGTTTGCAGATCTTGTTTAAATTGCTGGTACCACAGTAATGTTGTTTTCTTGATGGATTACACTGGTAAATCTCGACTTGTTCATTCTCTCAAGGTGTCCGTAGAATTTGGCGCGTCTCTTGATGATTGCGTCCATTAGAGGTTTTTGCTTTAGGTATAAATCATCGTTGGACCTGTGATACCTTTCTCCATTTATTGTTATGTCTGTCTGTTAGGTAGTCAGTCCGAAGGCTGGTTGGATCCTCAAAAAGTACCACCGTTAGGTTATGTGGGTAAATACCCGCAAAAACCCAAGGCAGCGCTATATTGAGGCGTACTAGGCAAAATGAGGAGTGAGGTAGTTTGCCATTGCTTTCCTCACTGAGTCAGAACAGCAGTACTAACCCTATGAGTAGAACCTTTCACAGCATCCACAGCCACTGACTGTGCCCTGAATGTCATTACTAAGCACCACCCATACCTCAGTAGCTTCCATATAATCACAGCCATGAGTGAGACTGAGACATCGGTGAAAAGCCACATTTTACTCTAGCCTGTGCCAACAGACAAATGCAAATGTACTGCATTCATCAATAGATGGCAAACAGGCCATGCATAATTCTTTATTTGTTTTGTATACCCAATTTGCCACCGGGAGACACCCCCCCCCCCCCCATTTGCAAATAAATGAATGAATAGCAAACTTAGTTATGGCATGGCTGAGGACAAGAACTGTAAGGGTAGACCTAGGTTTGAATAGTCTATGTCAAAATGATAGCCTCGGATATAAGGTGTGGTAACTATGTAGAGATGAAACGATTAGCTCAAGACAGGGCGACATGGAGCACTGCATCAAACCAGTCAAATGACCAACAACAGCAGGCTAATCGTTCGTTCTTTGTGTTTACATTCTGTGCAGTATATGTCGCCCAAAGTCGATCTACGTACGGCGAATGGTTCAATGATACTGGTTTCACATAGGATACGTCTCCCAAAAACACATGTTTACATATTGTGACGAAACATTTTCCCCGCTAAACCACGCACATTTTACACGTCTTTCGGCATTTCCCTAGCTGGAAAATCGTATGTTCCCGGCTACCTAACTCATTATACACACACGTTCAATAACAGATCAATATTGACTCACGACCCTGTCTTTACTGAATATAATTAAATCTCAACTTATTCAAAATTGGATATGCGTATTGAAAACTCTTAATACTGTATATCAGGAACAAAGAATATCATTCTCAACAAACTCACGTGTAGTCAGCATCGCGCGTTGCAGTTAGACCTCTTTACAGAGTAGCCAAAAACAACTTGCTGGCAATTGAACTGAAGGTCTATGAAATGTGCTATGTAGGAAGTATCTACATATTGAACCTTTCATATTAAACCTGTAATTGAATTACTTATTATTTGTATATCGTCGCTGAACTTTCAATACCGCCTATCTGACAACGCTCTTTGTTTTATATATTTTCTGTATGACTTGTCTCGCCTCCCAGACGTATGAGCATGTGCCGTCCAACAGAACAATTCACGCTGGGTTCATTTTCCTGTGCTTAAAGCTAAAGGAAAATTGACCTTAAATATACTGTACTGTAGGAATGTATAACTACACGGAATATACCTCTTTACAGTAGTCTGTATTCAAATCGTCTGTATTCAAATACTTGGGTACACTAATCTGTTCAGATGGTCAAAACACTCCTAGATGCCCGAAACAAAGTCAACGCTGCATGGTTGAAATAGCGCCAAGTCTCTGGAGTACTTTTTGACCGAAATGTGCCACTACTGTATATCTGAAGTTGAAAATTTACAGAACCATCGTTCGACCAGTAGCACTGTACGGTACTGAATGCTGGACAGTAACGAAGAGACATGAACAACAACTGCATGTCATGGAGATGAAGATGATTTGCTGGACACAGGGACTTCCTAGACTGGACCGCATCAGGAATAACAATGTTGGAGCTACATTTGGAGTGGCTCCAAACCCTGAAAAAATGCGGGAGAGACGTCTACGTTGGTATGGCCATGTACTGCGTAGCAATCACTCTTCAGTCGCGAGAACTGCACTTGACATCAGTCCGGAAGGCCGACGACCACGAGGGCGTCCAAAAAAAGCGCTGACTGGATAGTATGCGAGAGGACATGCAACTAGTGAATGCCACTACTAGAGACGCTCAAAATCGTTCGGTTTGGAAGAGAAAGTGCAGAAAAGCAGACCCTGCAATAAAGCGGGATTAATGCTAGGAAGATGATGACAGTAGTCTACAATTAATAATAAAGCACATTTTTTTTGCATGTGCCCCTACACAGGAAAATGAATCCAACATGAATGGACGGCACATCCACATTTGGCTGGCAGGCGTGACCAATCATAAGAAAAACTAGTAGTGCCGTGAAGAACCTTCGGTATTTTCATATATCCTCCTGGTCTTTCCATTGAAACTCTTCTGACTATTAAAAGGATTTTTCATTTGATATACCAAATAAACTTTGGTTCACGATCTGTGTCTTCACCAACACCATTACAATGGGAAGTTATGTGCTAAAAGCTTTCAATATCGGTGATTAAGACTCCTCCCACGAGATGGCATCTTTCGGTAACGAACCACGGGAAATATATTTTAGAAAATTTTAATGAACGACTTCCATGATTTACTAAATGTAGGCTACAGCATTTGATGCCATTAAAAATGATCGTTTTCATAGCCCATCGTACAATTCAGGGTGATATCAGTAGGCTATTAATTTCGGAGATATCAAATACCGGTGAATAATTTCGCGCAGCTGCCATGTTGGATTGGTGAAAAATAAATGTTGATGGTACGGTACGGTCGGGGTCGGACGAAATAGTACAATATTCTTACCAAGTTTCATTGAAATTGCTCCAGCCGTTTAGCTTTTATTAGGGAGACACACACTCACACATACGTACACAAACACATGGACAAAAAGTGATCGCATATGGCCATTTTTGGCCTATTTTCACATGGAAAATGCCGAGAGCGAGGATAGAAGTGTTGCGCCCTGGCAGGGACGGACACCCAAGAACGGTCGTTTTGCGGTATTCCGACAACACACTCTTTACTCGGCCTGTGCAGCTGGTCAGTCCCCTGGAGATAGAGCAGGGTCGGGAGAATGTCGCGGAATGTTAACTGTTACGCCACTTTTGACTAATGTAGACGCATTTTTTTTCTCTAAGACGAGGAAAGGAGCTAATGCAGAAGAGTAAACGTAGTAAACCACAATCCGTGCAGTTCTTTCTAATTTGGTAGTTACCCTCCGGGGTGGACTGTACGACCCATAGTCACTATGACTAAACGTTGAAAAATCCGAAAATCAGATTCCTTCGCCTTAGATCTGACACCACACTCTCTGGGCAGGAGCGAACGGTCCACAGCCCGTACGCCACTGTCTACTGGTTTTATTATCATTGTTTATGACGGCGTGGACGTTATTCACGGAGTAGGATTTGTTCTCGAGTTAACAATGAGTGTTGACAATCTTTCAGATGGATATGTATAAAATCGAATATTCAGTTTTCAATTGTTTCTTCATCAGAAAGGCTGTTCCGAATTGTGGCCAATATCCTTTAATTATTATACAGTAGGAAGCTTCATTTGTTCTGTATATCGTACTGTTTCAAAATAGGTTCAGCCATGGAAGCATACTTCCTGTAGTGTTACGATTTGGAAGTGAAATTTGTAATACTAATAATAACAATGTTATTGGTTTTGCGTTCCTTCTAACTAATGTGGTTTTTAGAGACGCCAGGGTGCCGGAATTCTGCCCTGAAGGGATCTTGAACCTGCCAGTAAATCTACGACATGGCTCCCTCGCATTTGCGCACCCTCAAATACCAGCTGACTGCAACAGGATTCGATCCTGCAACCTTGGGGGCAGCAAGCGAGAACGTTACCTCTGAGCCAAGCTGCCAGTCAGTAAAATTTGTGTTGTCCATGAGTTGTTTGTGTTTTCCCGTGTTCAATTATGGGTTTACGTTGACTGAAAATCCTTATCTAATCCTTCTCTGCAAGATAACCCGATCCCCCGGAAACCGGTGATCGGGAAGAAGCTAGTTGTGAGTGTCTGGGGACTGGGGTAGCTGCTGTGATGACATGCATAGGGGTTCCTGAGATGACACCGTTCATCCTTTTCCAGTGGGTTTGGTGTGTACCCTGTATATCAGACATCTTCAACTCACGGTTAACGAATATTCTAACACTTCCTGAACAGCCCATTGGTAAATATAGTTAGTTAACATCTGCTCTAGGTCCACACAAAAGCTAGGGTAAAGTAATATAAGTGACTGATGTTGAAGTTCGGAAGAAGAATCTTGAAAATAAAAATTCCCAAGAATATTTTTAAAGAATCTAGAACTGTTCGTAAAACCATACGTTAGACTTTGAAATACCTTATTAGCCAAGTAAAACAATTTTACAGCAAACGTTTAGAGACAGTAAGTTATAAAAAGATACAATAGTTTCTGAAAACTGGCTTCGAGTTGAATAGTTTGCTCACCTCTGTATGTTTTATGCTAGGAGTAATCGTAGGGTTACAGCTCGATTGTACTATTATTATTATTTTACATGGAAAGCTATAGTTAAAAGGTCCTTCTTTCAGATGGAATCTTACTCAGCCCATTTAATACATAATGGGAGATGGAGGGCACATATGGCTTCAAGTGGTTGCAGCTTCATCAGGTGAATATGATCTTTAATTATTGATTTATCTATTACCTCTCTACTGTACTCGTATATACATCTACGGGGCAGATGACCTTGCTCTTCTGCCCCTTAAAACAACGCCGACAACAACAATCAACTGATATATACAGTATATATAGTATATTTTATATATTTATATATATTATACAGTATTTAGACATATATAAAACTGAAAGTGTCTTTGTTCGCTCGCTTCGCTATCGTTTTACCCTCCAGAGTTGGCTTTTCCCACGGACTAAGCGAGGGATCCCACCTCTACCGCCACTGAGGGCAGTGTCCTGGAGCTTGAGACTCTGAGTCAGGGATACAACTGGGGTGTGTGACCAACACTACGCCCAGCCGGCCTCACCTGCAAAGCGAACAGGGGGCCTGATGAAGGGATGGGAAGAGTGGGACGGTTAGGCAAGGAAATGGGAAGGAGGCGGCCGTGGCCTTACAGTAGGAACCATCCCGGCATTTGCCCGAAGACGAAGTGGGAAACCACGGAAAACCACTTCGAGGATGGCTGAGGTGGGAATCGAACCCCCTCTACTCATCTTGGCCACCCGAGGCCGAGTAGACCCCGTTCCAGACCTCACACCACTTGCCAAATTTCGTGGCAGAGCCGGGAATCGAACCCAGGACCTCCGGGGCGGCAGCTAACCATGCTGACCGCTACGCTACGGAGGCGACGTCTTTGTTTGTTACCTATTTATATTGTATCCGTTTGGTCCTACATAAACTTGTTGTTTAACTCTCAGTCGGTTTTTCAGGGTGTGCACGGTCTGCTGGTGATCATGTGAATTAGCATATATTTGAAGTCTATCGAAAGGTTCCAAGAAGCACAAAATAATTGTGATACATACTGTATTCATGGGTGGGATGAACAATGAACAATCTTTATCAATTGTCAGAGCAGTAAATAGCGACTGTTGTTGCTGGTGGTACAACACTTCTCTGGTAGCTCAAAATATTTAAATCACACATTAAATAGCACCACTGAATTTACTAAACACTAATTTATTTAGCCTAAATAACACAGAGACTATAAAATACACTACATTGCTAGCTCTAGAAAAAAATGCGACTGCGCGCGCCGGCTCACATGACAACAGTTATTCCTCCCAAGGTTATGCGACCCTCGGCCGCCAGGCCACGCACCTTCAAATTGAAGCGCCCGACAAATGCTGCCCCAGTGTCATTAGGGAGAACTGTCCAGCAATGAAACGGCACCCAAAATGCCGCCCTCCTATTTCGGCACAAATTATATACAATAGAGGGCAGAACTAAATATGAAAACACATTAACACAAATATTCCCTGTTGAAGTTCCATGTCCGCAGTGGGTAGCTCCAGAACCTAGTTGTGAAATGTTATTCACTTGGGAAAGGGCATATCTTCGTGATCATGGGCATAGAAGCTCAGCATGCTACCGACTACGCCACCGAAGCCGCCCACTGAGTAAAATTCATCATCATAAAGCAATCTCATATACTTATTATTATAATTACTGGGTTCCGCTAACGGACAGCGCAACATCATATGCATAGCGATCATCGTCAACAAATACCTTTAATCCTTCACATAACTGTGAGTACAGTCACATAATCGGCTGTATTTTACAATAATAGTGATAACAAATGAGACAGGTGTAACCAAAGAACCTGCCTTGAATTTGCTGGACCACCATAATTTCCTTACTCCATTAAAGTGTGTCACAAATTCCATTCATTGTGCATATTTATTTATTATTTCTTTACGTCCAGACATTAGCCTTGTCTGGACTCGGAGATACCTCATAACACTCAATAACGCATAACTTACCATATTCCTCCAGGCTAGACTCTTACCTGTGCACGGGTAGCGTAACCATGATCGACCAATGGGAGGGGTTATGCCGGGGATTGCAGGACATATTAATATGAAGCAACCAGACTATCTCACACTCAACAAGTTAACAAAGTTCTCCAAATTAGTGCTGAATTTACCCATACAGTAGAATTGTCTAGGTCCTTATTAAACGATTACATTTTTTAATTAAAACTAGATTCATTTATAAACAACTTCCCTCCCGCTAAGTAAAGAATGAAAGCGAATTGCCCAGCTAGGCGGGATATCAAATTATTTGGGCTAGGCTTAGTTTAAAAGAACAGCAACGTATATTTAGCGGGAAAAGGCTCAATTGACAACCCTGGGAGGACGGAGTTATACGTTGTCATGAAGACGAGTGTAGTCTTAATGGGGAGCAGGTCCAAAAGCGACAACAGTACATCACCAAGACCAAGCAGTGTTGCAGACACACAAATCAAAAACATACCGTTTTCCCAAGAAGCGTGACTTATAGGCTCATCTGCAAGTGTCATTTTTTAGTTAAGAAATGCTTATTTCGCTTATTAATTATTATCACTTCCTATTATTTTTGGTAAAAATTTCAAGGAGGGGGTGGGGGCACGTAAAGACAAATTAACCTAATTGCTCACTGCATCTTACTTACATATTCGACGATTATCGGGCACACACTTACATCGCGTATACCCACCTTCAAGTACGATACGCTTCTTGGACCAGCACCGCGTCATCGTCATTTAATTTTGGTTACACCATACGGTCTCACCTCAAAATTTGCCAGTCACTATACAATCAATCTACTTTATTCCAAGTATAGCCGTTGATGATCCAACTATCCTCCAAAAGCAAATTATACTGCAGGTCAAATATTCCATTAAAGTTAATCAATTTCATAAATCTATTCTAATGTGATCCTGACAGTTACTATGGAACAGGAGTGGGCATTTTGGGCATATTATGAGTCGTGGCCCTCCTTGTTCTCAGGCGGCTAGAATTACCCAACTCATTTGCTTGTTCCCTGAGATAAAACTCATGGGCCCTGTGTAAGTAAGGCTACCAACCAGCTTCACTTGTACCCCAAGACATGCTAAAATGTCATGAGTAAGCCTCGGACCTACGAGAGTGATGGAGTCCGACTCCCATCTGACATATCAGGGACTCGGAAACGAAAAGGCAATCGAACCGGTTTTCGATGGGTTGCTAATTGCTATTAATATTGAGGGTGGTTATGGAAGGAAGTAGAGCTAGCTGAGTCAGCAAGTCGGATGAGATTGGATATTCTGGGATTAGTGAAGTTCAGATAAAGGGGGATAAAGAGGAGGACGTAGGATATTACAAGGTATAGGCTACCTGTCAGGTGTAAAACGAGGTAGAGCAAAGTGTGGAGTAGGGCTGTATGTCAAGAGAACCTCAGAGCGTAACATAGTTTCTGTAAGGTACGTAAATGGACCAAAACGTTGAGGATTTTGAGGAAATACAGCGGACAGCAGACGAGTACCTTATGCTCAATGGCTTTGTGGGTAAATTCATCGACGAGGATCATACTGGACTACGAGCTGTAATTCCTAACATATTTCAGTCTACCTAAGTCATGACATTGGTACATCAGAGCATTGGTCATGCAGGGATGGACAAGAGAGGAGACATTAACCTGTAATAAATTAGGAAAATCCGTCATACGATATTTAAAAACCTGTACACTTGCCAACGCAACAAATACATAGCTCATTTGTTGCGATAATTGCCCAGGCCAATCATTCCTACAAAACCCAACTAATTGTTCGCCATGGATATTTTCGGCTCAACCCAAAATCCAGCAATGGATGTATATTCCAAATAGACGATGTTACATCCAATACAGAAAACGAATTCTAGATATATAATCTAGCGCATTCGTAAGAATATCATTCCAGAGGCAGGTAAACCTGAATTCTTATTAAGGGGAGACTGTAGTCCGTATGTCGACAATGTTGAATATGGTAGATTGTTGCCAATTTTTCTCAGGAACTATTTACAATAAACATATGAAATTCTTATGGGATGTATATGAGACCTTCTGATACATACTGACATTCTTTTAGAATGAGGAATGTTATAGGTTATATATTATGAATACATTCATTATGTTGTAATTTTCTTTACATTTGTACATGTGTCTAGGTTCTCAAGTACCTTCTAGTACAGTCTAGTGCCTTGAAAAATTGTCCATAGATGGCCTGGAATTAGTACAATATGCTGTGAAACTCTCAAGGCACTGCATTTATCAGATCTTGAGAAAGAGGTATACATATCTCAAAAATTATGTATTGGAGAAAATGGCCATTGAAGTTTTACAAGATGTTGTACTGACCTCAAAACATTCCTGCTCCATACACTGGATCAGAATAATTTTCTACATCTTCCCTAGCCCTTTTCAACTGCCTCCCATGCTTTCTAAAATTTGTCTTCAACAATTCCAACTCCTTTCAGCCTTTTGTATGCGAATGTTGTTAATTACTACCATCAGTTGTTGGAGAAATATTTTCAACTAACTCCAGTTGCTGTGTATAATGAACCCACAGCAACTGGATTATTTACGGCATTATTTACTCCTTCCACATTGTCCTCTGATGAAATGTTCTTCCTTCCAGGCCCTCCCTTAAGTATCTTGAATAATCTCTGTGATCGACCCATTATAAACGAGTGTTGTGACCGTGTGCTATCCATATGCTGTGCTAAACACAACCAGCATGGACAAAACATATTATGAAAAGCATAGAACAGGAATATGCTGCCAGCATAAGAATAAGAATATTGCCATCAATCAATTTTATTTGATGAAATTTGGAAAACATTGTAGTAAACATAAAAGGTGGGTTTGGTACAAAGTGCAATGGACATTTAAATGCAGATATTAACCTCTTAGAGATGTGTTTGAAGTAAAACAAAGCTATCTACTTGTAAAGGAAGGTCCAAACCTACCAATCTACCATTAAAAAAGAATTGTATTTTTTAAACCAAATTTGACTACAGTCTCCTCTTACTGATCAGGGATCACAACATCTGCAGAGTTTCGTGATTCTATAAGAGACATGGACGTCCGACACATATAGAGTTCAATTATACATTAGACATTAGACATAGCCAAAACCATCATGTCGAAGAATTCCAAATTCTGTTGAATATATTGCTCAAACCAGCATTGGAAATGGATGGGTGTCGTACCCGTAATTACTGACTGTATTAATTCTATAATTCACGTACTGTACTGAACAAACCCTACTAATTTTACAACACGGTGGTAAACCCACGAGAATCAGAGTAACCTAATTGGAAGGCCACCAACTGTAGAGATGAATAGACAGGCAAGCATTGACAAGCCAGGGGACAACTTGAAAAACAAGCAGAAAGAATACTACGCAGAGTGAGGCATCGACGATTCAGAAGACCACAACAAGAAGGAGATTTAGTGTTGATCAGAAGGCCTTGAATCTCGAATCCTTTGGAACGTGTATATGAAAGGTTCTCCAACCTGTAGTTTGGACCACACAATATTGGGAGAGTATACCATAATAATAGCTATGGAATTATTGATTTACATTCAAAAGTATAATAATATCGTATGGCCTCGGGTGCCGGGTGCAAGCTTTTTTTATTTGACACCCAAAGGGTAGCATGCATGTCGAATTTCTTTGTTCCTTGAAGCACTATGAAAGTCAAAGAGGTTAGATATCTAAGCTCCTTGAACCCTATAGCGCTTTCTAGTAGAGAAATAAGGAACTTTGTGTTGACGGAAACTCCCGAGATTAATTTTGCCATTATGATCACAGCCTACTGAATTCAAATGGGTTCTTTGACATGCCAACATCGTATGACATGGTGTAGTAATTTTTTCCGCCTTTCAAAAATCACTTACCACGGCCAGGAACGAACCTGCAAGGTTGGGGTTAGTAGACCGACACGTTGACCACTCACCCACCGTGGCAAGCTATTTAAAAGTATAAAGTATATGAGAGACGTAAATAAACATGAACATGGATAGAATACAAAAGCCCACTTTATGTTTAATTGTGGGGTAATTTAAAATACGAAGTGTACACATCAATTTCCCGTACTCAAGTGGAGCTGGAGAACAATATACGGTAGAAGAAGGGAATTACAACGTGTAAACGCCAATTTATTTACACGGTACAACGCCTGTCTGTCAGCAGAAGGAGATTTTTTTTAGCATCTTCTGTGAAAAGGTAAGTTCATTAATCATGATTTGCTGGTGAATTTACCATTAATTAGTGTACTTTGTTACGGTATCCACCTGCGCGCTATCCGCAGCCCGAGCTAAGTTGGCTGGCGGAAGGCGCGCGCTTCCGGCTGCTGGTCGTTGGCCCCACTTCAGCAAAATAATCTCCCTGTATGTAGCCCATAGAGTTATGTACTATTAGATTATTGCGTTGGTTTATTCAATCGCATGATTAGGACACTAGAAATAAAAACGAGATTTTACTATTTTGCACAGCTTCGATTTTGTGGTTATAAAAACAATTGAAATGAATTAGATGTCAGTGGATCAAAATTCGTATAAGCATTTTCCGTACTAAGTTTCACTACGCTCACATGGTTAAAACGAGAGAAACTTGCATTTAAATATTTAAATTTCGCGTCACTGCCATGTTGTATTTCAGCTCACCAGGTTATTGAAAGTTCCATAGAGGAACTTATGTCCATAGCCTTTATCAACATACAACATTTCAGTTTGATTGCTATCATAGATTGACTTAATAGATATTGAGAACCGTCTAAATATTCGGATGGTCGCCATGTTGGATGTTTATATATGTAGGCCATAGCGTTATGTAGTATTAGATGACGATTATTGCGTAGGTTCATTGTTCAAACGTTGACTTCGATGATTAGGACACAAGAAATAAGAACTTAGTTTTTAAATTTCGCACAGCCGCCATCTGGGGTTTATGTAAATAATGTAACTATATTGAATGTCAGCGCATTACAATGTGTAAAAACATTTGCTGTACCAAGTTTCACTGCATTCGAAAGGTTAAATCGAGAGAAATGTCTATTTAAATGTTTCAATTTTGCTTGGGCCGCCATGTTCGGTTCTTACTTAACAGGTTTATGAAAGTCACATAGAAGAACTTTTAATAGTGACTTTATCATCGTACAAAATTGCAGGGTGATGCAAGTAGTAGTTTTGTAGATATAGGCGCATCCATGTCGCGGGGGTGAGCAACGGTAGTATAGCAGCGGCTAAGTTCTCATGGGGACCCAGCCCTATGGGGTATAACACAGGCCCCTTGCACAGGGTGACGTGTGAAGACCTCAACGGCGGCGAAGGCTTAGAATGTGTAATTTAAAACGATGCAGCTGGCGGCGTAGGCACCCCACCCATCTTGTGGGTTGTACAGATGGAACCTACTGCCTTGTGGGATGACAAGGTATTCTCAAAGGCTAGGGGAGTAAACCCCAACAGAAAATCCTCTGTAATGTTAGGTTTAGCAAGTCAGCTGGAAAGAATTGATTGAATTTGCTTTCAAACCTAAAACAAGCCTCGGATGTAAGAACGTTAATACTACTGGACTTGACAGTAACTCTTCATGCAAATCACGAAATAATGACGGTCAAAAACCTGAAACTCGTCGGAGATGCTGAAAGAGACAAACACCATCCAAGAAGAAACAGCTCAGATTTGGAACCCTCAATATCCTAACCATTACAGGGAAGTGTGAAGTAATTGTAGATCATATGAACAGACGCAAACTTGGGATATTGGGGTTGAGCGAAGCCAAATGGAAAGAAAGCACTGCGAAAGGATTATGTTTTGTACTGGAGTGGAAATCCTCAAGAAGCCCGAAAAGGACTTGTTTTTATTCTCCTCAAAGATGTAGATAAACAGGCAGACATCAGCTGAGTCAATGACAGAATTATAAAAATGAAACGACGTGTTGGCCAGACATTCCATACCTTCCTCCTAGTGTATGCTCCACAAAGAGACTGTTCTACAGATGAGAAAGATCAGTTCCTCATAGATCTAGAGGATCTTATTAGAAGATAATATTACGATCATAGGAGACCTGAATTCCCAGGTCGGGATAGTCAGACACGGCTGTGAAGGTATCATCGGTCCCCATGTCTATGGTGGCAGAAACCATGAAGGTGAAAACCTGATAGACTTCCGAGCATGAAACCGTCTGTGCATACAACATTCTTGGTTCCAGAAGAGAGACAGCCATAAAATTACAAGTTACAGTTGGGATGGGAGGTCCGGGACTGTAATAGATGACATAATAACAGATCGATGTGCTAACCAGTTTATCACAGATGTTAAGATTATTCCTAGTGAATGCCACGAAAGTGACTACCGGCTTTTTGGTAGCACACACACAAAATGTCAGTGAGCCCAATACCAAGCACAAGAAAATGCCAAATATCAAGACCTGGCTGTTAATAGAAATTCTGAAACAAGAAGTATATACAAAGAAAAACCATGGCTAACCTACCGAACAATGACAAAGGAAGGATTGAGGAAGAGTGGGTGTCGTTTAAGAATACACTGGTTTCAGAAGCTGAATCACTATGTGGAAAGACTAGTGCAATTAGCCGGGTGAAAGAAATACCATGGTGGAATGACATGGTGAAAACTGCAGTGAAAGAAAGAAATGTATCTAAGAAGAATTTAGATTATGCAAAGCAGAAACCAGGCCGTCAATAAGTTGAAATTGAGCAACTAGCACAGGAGTATCGGAACAAGAAATTGTTTCTTAAGCGACTGGTACAGGAAGAAAATCAAAGGTGTTGGCATGAGTTCGCAACCAGGTTGACAGAAGACTGTGAAGGCAATACGAAAATGCTTCTCAAAGTAATCAGGAATAGAAGTGAGCATGGCAGCATCCTTGAACTGGAAACAGATAATGGGAACCTGGTGACGACTGATCAAGGCATCAGAGAAGAAATGAAGAGCTACTTCAACTTTTTATTTAATGGAGAAAATTTTGACAACATTAGCACTGCAGGCTTTATCTTAAATGTGAGGGATGAAGCTCACCAATTAACTTGACTTGAAGTAGAGTCTGCACTTAAAAGTATGAGAAATAGCAAGTTTTCAGGATTTAATGAACTCACCACTGACATGATCAATGCAGCTGGAGCACCGTGTATACAATGGTTATACAGAGTTATACCAGAAGACTGGATGAATGGCATAATAATTCCTAAACATAAAAAAGGAATTAGGACGAAATGTGGGAATTACAGAGGTACCACTCTACTTTCTCACTCACTCAAGTTTTGGAGAAGATAATTGAGAAAAAGCTCAGGACGATGCTAGAACCCCTCTTGGAGGAAGAACAACATGGCTTCAGGAAGGACCGAAGTACTGTAGACCTCATATTCGCTGTTAGAATGCTATCAGAGAAATACTGGGAACAAGGGAAGAGCTTGGTAATGGTTTTTATTGACATCGAAAGGGCCTAAGACAGTGTCCCCAAGACGAAAATCTGGGAATGCCTGGAGAGTTTAACTGTGCCAAAATTCCTAATTGATAAATTAAAGATGCTCAACCAAAAGTGCCTAAGCTGTATTCAAGTAAGGTATGGTAGCTCAAATTGGTTTGAAACAAGCAGAGGAGTCCAACTTGGAAGTGCCTTGTCATCACTCCTGTGCATCGTGACCATGGATCGGATCATAAAATCTGCCAAAGAAAATTTGAAGGTGTGTTGATATGGGGAGACACAGAAACAGAAGTGCAGGAGAAAGTAAACTTTTGGAATGACAAATTTAAAGAATTTGGATTAAAGATCAGTAAAACATAAACAGTTGAAATGATTATCATCAGGAAAGGCTCATGTTTATACACCTTTCTGGAGGGACGTCAGCTGCAGTCTGTTTCTAACTTTAAGTACCTTGGAATTGTTGTCTCAAAGGACAACGCTATAACGTAAGAGATCCTTAACAGGACCCAAAGAGCTTCTCTTTTTATTGTCAAGTGAGAAATCAACAATGGGATGACAAAATACCCCAGAAAGCAAAATTAAGCATGTTTCACAGCTACTTCATTCCAACACTCACCTATGGCTTTGAAACATGTACGGTACCCTACTTAACAAGGCTAATATTAAAATCCAGGCAACAGAAATGAAATTAATCAGAACAATGAACCAAAGGATCAAGAAAGATAACATTAGGAATTAAATTAACAGACAGGTAATTGGTACAAAATATCTGTCACTGAACTCCTAGGAAGACGAAGATTACAGTGGATTGGACACCTCATGAGAATGGTCAGAAATAGAACACCAATACATTATTTCGACAGAGAAGTGAGAGGGAGGAGACCGTCAGGAAGGCCAAGAAATCGATGGATAGACACAGTGAAGTCTGAGGTCAACAAATGGAATGTGAAATTGGAAGATGCAGAAGAACAGAAACTCTACTCTGACAGAAAGAAAAGGTGAGCGCTTGTATACCACACCCGGAAAACTGGAGCTGGAAAATAATGATGATGATGATGATGAGAATGCCGGTGAAATATTTCGCACAGCCGCCATGTTGGATTGGTGAGACTTATTAAAATTTGAAGGGCACGGTCGGAGTTGGACAAAATAGTACTATGTCCTTATCGAGTTTCATTGAAATCGCTACAGTCGTTTAGATTTTCAAGAGTTTAGTGCTTTTCAGTCGGTCAACACGAATGTAGCCTACCCAAAAGAGCTGGGTTATGCCCTAATCCTGAAATAAATTATATGAGATTAATAAATACACTAGGATGACCAGTTTCGATCGTCAAGTGATAATAATAATAATTTATTTATTTATCGTTTGGCAATACAAGATTTCAGAGTAAGCTACAAAGAAAATCACTTTAAAATCTACTGTATATTATTTTTACTGTTTACACTATTATTACAGTCTCAGGTCTAATGAGTCTATCCATTGGACCACGTCAGGTGTCGCCTACAGGAAGTCGATCCAGTCCCCTCCATATGCCCTCAGAGGACAGTCAGTTGTAATGTGTTGGATGGTTTGATTAGGAGCACCACAATCACACTGAGGAGACAAAAATTTTCCCCATTTGAACAAAGTTCCATTGCATACTCCGTGGTTTGTCCGAATCCTATTGAGAGTTGCCCAAGCCCTCCTAGGCAGATCGGAACCTGGAGTGGATGTTCTTGTAGGGTCCAGGAAGGAGCTCGACTCAGGACAAGCTTTTAGTGTCCATTCAGTAATCCACTGCCTGCTGGAATCAAAATGGTTCCTTACAAGTCTCTGGGCATGACAAATGGGTGGCTTCCTGGATTTGAGTCTGTTCATTTGAAGAGAGGGGATGTCTTCATGAATAGGTAGTGTAGGGTGATCCATGATCTTGTAGAACTCCCGTAGCAAGGCAACTTCTCTACGAAGGTGGGGTGGAAGAATATTGCTGAGGGCTGGAAGCCAATATGCTGGTGTAGTTCTTATACAACCAGTGATTAGTCTCATGGTGTTGTTCAACTGGGTGTCAACGAGTTTGACATGTGGGCTATTGAGCCAAACTGGGGCGCGGTATTCAGCCACAGAGAAGGCTAGACCTAAGGCAGAGCATCTTGTAGTAGTGGCAGAAGCTCCCCAAGATGTTCCACATAGCTTTAGCAATATGTTGTTGCGGCTTCTAATTTTAGCTGCTGTGCTCTGGAGGTGTTGCTTGTAAGAGAGTGTTCGGTCCAGTATTACTCCTAAGTACTTTGGGAACTTGTTATATTTCAAAATCTTCCCCTCAAATTTTACATTGAGTTGGGTATTAGCCAATATGTTGCTCAGGTGGAAACAAGATATCTCAGTTTTTGTAGCACTGGGTTGGAGCCTCCATTTGTGGAAATATCTTCCAAGTTTAGCCAAATCATCAAGTACATTTTCCAAATCTTCCATATTTTGGTGTTTAGTGGCCAATGCTATGTCATCAGCATAACAAAACTTTTTTGAGTTTGTTTCTGGTAGATTCGATAAGTACAGATTGAAGAGGAGAGGAGCCAGTACTGAACCCTGTGGGAGGCCATTAGTTACCTTCTTTCGTTTGCTGATTTTTGATCCCAAGACAACCTGGAAATGTCTGTTGTTAATCATATTGTCAATAAACTGGGCCATAGATTTACAGGGAATCACTTTTAGGAATTTATACAGTAGACCTTCTCTCCAAACTGTATCATACGCAGCAGTTAAATCTAAGAAGGCAACGGCTGTTTTCTGGTGAAGTTGGAAACCAGCTTCTATGTGAGATGTAAGAGCGAGGACTTGATCACAGCAACTTTGGTTTTTCTGGAAACCAGCTTGCTCAATGGGGATATGTTGGGTGATACTGGGGCTGATTCTGTTCAAAATCAGTCTTTCAAGAAGCTTATAGGTGCAGCTAAGTAGGGCTATAGGTCGATAGCTCTGAGGCAAATCTTTTGGTTTCCCGGGTTTTAAGATGGCAATTATTTGGATGTCTTGAATTGTTTTGGGAGTATTCCTGTTCGGAGAATATCAGAGAAGAAACGAGCCAGCCATTTTTTTGCATTGTTTCCCATGTGTATGAGGAACTCTGGATGGATACCATCAAAGCCTGGTGCTTTTCTAGCTTTCATGTCCTTCAAGGCAATGTTGATTTCTTCATGAGTGAAGGGTCCAGAGTATGCAGAATGAGTTGGTGAAGAGGCTTTGTGTTGTTTTAATTTTCTTTTCACCAGTCTTGTGTGATTTACATCCTGAGTGATTCTGGAAGTTGAGACAATGTGCTTAGCAATCTCATCCGGTGTAATGTTAGATTTCTCTTTTATTATTGGTGTGCTACCCCCAAGTTTCCGCAGTAAGCTCCAAGCTTTTCTACTGGAGTGACGAAAATCCATCTCTTCAACAGTCTTGGACCATTTTTCCCTGCGTGCCGCATCTAAGCTTCGTAACAGTTCCTCCGCTACTTCACGGTCTCCATTTCTTAGATATTCATTGTAGAGTGTATCACTCTGCTGATTCCATCCTGGAACATACTCTTTTCTGAAACCTCTTGGAACGTATTTCTTTGCCACAGAAATCACCAGGCCAACAAACCTTTGATAGCAACTGCTTTTTGCCGGAATAAACCTGATGCATTTATCTAAGTCGGTTGAGAACTTCTCCCAATCTGCCTTCAGGGAGTTCCAGCGGGGATGAGGAAATGATGTAATTAAGTGGATAGATAGCCCTACTTCTATAAGTACTGGTCTATGTTGGCTTCGTGGAAAGTCAGCTAGTACTCTTCTTGTTGTAGGTAGGAATTGGCCCTTGTTGTCACTAGAGACAAAACATAGGTCTGGGTTATGTTCATTCTTCCAAGCAGCAGATCTGAATGTCCCTCGATCTTTTGCATCAAAGATAAGATGTAGGTTGAGTTCATCAGCCCAGTCAGAAAGAGCAACACCGCAGTCATTATTCTTGGCGAATTTCCAATTTTCATGGTGACTGTTGAAATCACCAGCATAAATTGCAGGATGGTTCGCAGATGAGAAAACAGTAGCAGGCCAAGGAATTGTAGGTGGCTTGTAGATATTTACAACTGTAATATCTTGCAGTTTTACTGCAACAGAATGAATGTTGTTGTCACAACAAGCAGAAATAAGATAGATATCTTCCAGATTGTTACGAGCATAATAATAATAATAATAATAGTAATATCGTATGGCCTCGGGTGCCGGGTGCAAGCTTTGTAATTTGACACCCAGAGGGTAGCTTGCATGTCGAATTTCGTTGTTCCTTGAATCACTATGAAAGTCAAGGAGGCTAGATATCTAAGCTCCTTGAACACTATACCGCTTTCTAGTAGAGAAATGAGGAACTTTGTGTTGGCGGAAACTCCCGAGATTAATTTTGCCATTATGAACGCGGCCTACTGAATTCAAATGGGTTCTTTGACATGCCAAGATCGTATGACATGCGTGTCGTATTTTTGCCGCCTTTCAAAATTCACTTACCATGGCCAGGAGCGAACCTGCAATCTTGGGGTTGGTAGACCGACACGCTATCCACTCACCCACTGCGGCAAGCTGTCATGCGATCATCATCAGATCCATTACACTTAGGCTATAATATCTATGTTTGAAAATACAGGTGAAAATATTTACAATATATACAATTATTTAGTTGCAGTACCAATACTATGTTTTCAAACATAGATTTTATAGCCTAAGTGTAATGGATCTGATGATGATCGCTTGACGATCGAAACTGGTCATCCTAGTGTCTTTATTAATCTCATGTAATTTATTTCAGGATTAGGGCATAACCCAGCTCTTTTGGGTACATTCGTGTTGACCGACTGAAAAGCACTAAACTCTTGTTTACTAAGGCAACACTGAAAAATTGGCTTCAAACACCACAATGTTAAGATTTTATTAGGGTCGCACACAAATACGCACACACACACACACACACACACACGGACAAAAGGTGATTTCATAAATCTATTTTTTCATAAATGAAAATAGGCTAAAAATCATTAAAAAGCAAGCAATGCTTGGACCTTATTCTACATTTTTGAGGTAAAGGAACTGACATTGAAAATGTCATGCCAATAGTGTTGGTACTACCAGTTGAAGTGAATCGTTTGTACTACAAATATCATTTAAGGGAAATGAGTGAAGTTCATGCATGCCCACCTTGAACTTGAGAGAGCCATAAAAAGAGAGATGTCATATTGAAACAAATTAATTTGATTAAGCAATATAAATTAGGCAATTAAACATTGGACATGTTTGACATGAACCTTAGTTCACGCACCCTGTTATTAATGTAAATGCTTGATTGTAGTCTAATTGCGACAAAATGACCGACTCAATATTCCCTGGCCGAATCAAGCCCGATTGATGGTATTAGTACAGGGTCATTATCTTTGTGCAGTTGCGGCTTCGGTGGCGTAGTTGGTAGCATGCTGAACTGCTGTGCCCAAGATAGCGGGTTCAAACCCGGCCGAAGTCGTCGGATTTTTTAATAGCGTTAAAAATCCTTCAGTATGCCTTCCTTCGGAGGGGAAGTAAAGCCGGCGGTCCCATGTCATAGATTTATGACATGTAAAAGATTTCCCCCAGGGGCTCACATCTTGTGGGCGTGGGTTAGCGACCACGGGGCCCAGCTGAGTCCGGCATTGCTTCCACTTACTTGTGCCGGGCTCCTCTCTGTCTTGATTCATACGAAGTCTGGGCGTTCCCCGGGAAACCGTCCGCCGGGAAGGCGATTCCGAGAAACTTATTTGGCTGCCGTGCCTCTGCCGCCCCCGCGTGGTCCGCGTCCTCGGCTGGCTCCACGTTGAAGTCCTCCGCGGGAGACCGCGGGTTGGCGTACAGGAACTTGGTACTGGAAGTTGGGAGGTAGTTCCAACACCTCGTCGCCTCCAGCACTGTCGAGTTGGATAGCGAACCCCCACCCCTTGGTGAGGGCCGCATAGAGAAGATTGGCCCTGTTGAAACAATATTTCCGTTGGCCAGGGTCCAGAAGATTGGAGAGTAGGTACAGTGTTGTTTGGGCGTCGTGGTGGTCGCGCCCCGTCGGCACAAACAGTAGTTGTTGCTTGAGTGCTTGCGCCAGGTTCTATACCCTCTGGCTGGATGGAACCGGAAGACCTTTGGGGTATTCGATCGGCGCCAGTGATCTCCATGGATAGTCCAGTTGAACGGGTGGTTGGAGCTCGCGGACGTAATCCACTGGTTCTTCGTCGGGCTCCTGATGCTCGTCTGGCGGAGGTGGTTGCTGCTGGCGTAATTCTAAAAAACTTAGACGTCGACTGATGTCTTCCAATGTTGCCAGGATACGATCTGTTGTTTCTGCCATTCTGGTATTAGATGTGACAGAGATGGTATCGTGATCTGATGAGGCGCTTGACGGCGGTGGAGAGTGCCTATTGGCGATGAGCCTTTTGGCAGGCGACGCCGACCGGGATCTGAGCGGTTGCTGCGTCTTTGCTGGATTCGATTTCTTGCTTGATGATGCCTTCTGTTGTTTGAAGTGATGTGCGACGCTAGCTGGCGTCTGTCGCGGAGTCGTGCCTGTCTTATTCTTGTTGACCTATCCTGTCGACCTCACTTGGTCAACTCTTGTTCTCTTCTGACCCCGACGGTATTAGGGTATCCGAGGCCTAGGGAGTCTCTTCCCTTCCCGCCTTAATTGGCCCTTGTCTCATCTTTTCTGATACCCTCCTTCTGCGAGGGGTCAACCTTCTTTTTATCTTCCTTTTACCTCCTGCCTTGTGCTCTAGGCCCTTAAGGAGGCAGGGTGTATGTAGCCCCACCACTTCTGGTGCACCCTAAATAATGCTACACCCTCAGGGGCTCACGGGTGGTGAGTTCGGGAGTTGGCGACCCCGAGGAATTCCTGAGCTGGGTCCGTTTTCCCCTTTTGTCCCTTGCCTTTGGGGCGGACCCTCTCCTCTTTCACTTTCCTATATGCCTTTCATGGCTCTCCTTCCTTCCAAGTCCCTCAATCCGCATTCTTTGAAGGTTGAGGGCATTTCTTTTCCTTCTGTCCTTCTATTTGCCTTATTCTCCTTTAATTTTCCATTTCTTCTTCTAGTATGTAGGTTAGTAGTTAGTTTTAGTTTTAAGTTCGCTTTTCATTTTCATCTTCACGATCACCCAAACCATCAGGGGACGATAACCTAGATGTTAGGCCCCTTAAAACAACAATTATCATCATCATCATGTAAAAGATTCTTTCACAGACTAAACTTGTGTAAAGCATAATTGTTAGGTTAGATTTCGTCGGAACGCTCTATCAAAGTTCCAACGTTTACCACTAGGTATCATTGATATCTGTTGTCGAAAGTTGGAACTACTTGAAATTGAACGGAACTTGTAGCTCACCCTAATAAGGATGTCCGCTGGAAGCAGCTACAGACTCAGGCGAGCCGAACATGTCCTCGGACACTCCCGGCACTAAAAGCCATACGATAAATAAATAAAATAATCTTTGTGCACCCCGGTAATCGCGGCAAACGATGGCGTCATTTGGCTGGCCGCTCCGCTGACTCATATCGTTAGTTCACACGTATCTTGTCATTCATATGGACGTGTATCTACATAGCTCAGACGTTAGTTTATTTATTTATTTATTTATTTATCGTATGGCTTTTAGTGCCGGGAGTGTCCGAGGATATGTTCGGCTCGCCTGAGTCTGTAGATGCTTCCAGCGGACACCCTTAGGGTGAGCTACAAGTTCCGTTCAATTTCAAGAAGTTCCAACTTTTACCACCAGATATCAATGATACCTAGTGGTGAACGTTGGAACATTGATAGAGCGTTCCGACGAAATCTAACCTAACAATTTAGCTTCACACACGTTTAGTCTGAGGAAGTATATTTTACATGCTATTAAAAAATCCGACGACTTCGGCCGGGTTTGAACCCGCTATCTTGGGCACAGCAGTTCAGCATGCTACCAGCTACGCCACCGAAGCCGCTTCAGACTTTAGTGTTGCACGTTTTGTTGAGTATCGTGATTATTGTGATTGTTGGTCATGCCTAGACATCAATTCACATTGCGCGAACGTAGGTGTATCCATAATTCGTATATGAATATTGTTCTGAAACAAGACGAACATTTCGAATCACGTTTCCAGGAAGACCTGTGCCTAATGCCAGTACAACAAGGAGGCTCGCTAAACGATTCAAGAAAACTGGCTCCTTAAATAATAAAAAGGTTAGCAGACAACGTTGTGATCTTACAGAACAAAAATTAGATGAGATTGTTATCCATTCTTTCATCAGAAAATGTCAGGTGTGTGTTACAAGAGAGGGAGGACATTTTCAGCATCGACTATGAGCACTGTAAGTACACATTACTGAACATGTTTGGTAAAAGTGTAAAAAATCCGTGCCACCACCGGCTGAACCGTGTACGCGCGCCCGCGATCAGCGTCAGTCAACGCCGGCTTAGCTTGCTGTGTTTACCGGGGCGCACAAAAATAATGACCCTGTATTAAGAGTAGGCCTCGTAGTAGTGGTGATTATAATGATACTACACATCATAGGGACAGACGACTGCCGACTGCGGTGGCGTCTAGTAGCTAAGTTCTGAACTAGACCTAGTAGTCGTTTGGCGGCAAAAGTAGGAACTATTTGAAAAATTCAAATTTCCAGTCCTTACTTGAATTTAAAAAAACAGATACACACACTAATACAGCCATCACAATTAACATCGGTTATCAGACAGTTTCTACACACACCCAAAGTACACGGGGCTACATGACCGCGTTGTCGCAGCCCCTAAACTGAGGAACCAACCAGGGACAGACGACCTCGATGTTTTGCCTCTTAAAACAATAATCACCACCAAAATTATTTTCTGTGTTTCAGTAAACCTGGCATTTCTGACAGCTGGCACGTGCATTGGATGGCCCGATGGAGCGATTGATGAGATGGCGAATAGTGATAATGCATTTGTGCTTCATGGATATCAATATAAATGGCTCTTGCTATCTTCAATGGGAGGCTTATGTGTCTCTTCATTCATATCTACTTTCTTCGTAGACATAGTTGGAAGAAAGAATATTTTAACCTTCACATTCCTTCCTTTCATGTTCTCCTGGATTATTATTTCAGTTGCGGCCTATGTATGGCAGATGTACGTTGCTGAATTTCTGGCTGGTATGGGGATAGGGGCTGTCTTCACCGTGGCGCCCATGTATCTTGGTGAGATAGCGCAAGACAACATAAGAGGGGCCATTGTTGCAACACATCATGTTATGTTTGTGTTTGGCTTGGGATCAGAAGCGATTATCGGTAAACTCGTATCCTATCAATCACTGTGCATCATTTCGTGTATATATCCCATCCTTTTCGTGAGTACATTCATCTGGATGCCTGAGTCCCCGTATTATTTGATGCTAAAAAATCGGCATGGTGAAGCGGAAAAAGTATTGCAACTCTTAAGAGGCAAGAAAGCAGCTGTAGAACAAGAATTATTAATTATACAGATGTTAGTAGAGGATAAGCTACAATATCCAGGTTTTTTTGGTAGTTTCTGGAAGGATAAAAGGATTAGGACAGCAATTCGCACTGTACTGCCACTTATTTTAGTTCAAGTTTATTCAGGAATTTTACCATTACTTACTTTCAGCATTGAGATATTCGAAACGAGTTCAAAACTTAAACAATTAGACATTATTGCGATTATTACGACGTTCGAGCTAATAGGTGGTATTGCTGCCATTGCACTGATTGATCGAATAGGCAGAAGGTTGTTGCTGCAGATTTCAACTATAGCATGTTTCACTAGTTTGCTTATTGAAGGTTTCTATTACTATTTCTGCCAGGATGGGAATGGTCTCCCATGGCTTGCAAAAGTTTGTATAGTTCTGTACTTGATAGCATTCTCACTGGGACTTGGTCCTACTCCCTTAGTCTTATCGTCTGAAATGTTCCCTATATATTTCAAAGGCGAAGCTTTAGCTGCATTTACCATTTTCTCCGTAATTAATTACTTAGCAATCTCATTTCTATTTAATATAATGGAGAAACGCGTGGGAGAATATTTGGCCTGTTGGGTATTTTCTATTGTGTGTATGTGTGGAGCAATGTTTGTAACCCTTTTATTGCAAGAGACGGCTGCAGAACCCTTAGACAAAATACTTGAAGATCTAGGCGGACAATCTGTTGAAGAAGGTGAAATAAGTGATGTCCCAATCCAACCAACTGGTAGTGCACGTCAGTCCTGAGATATTTGGAGTTGTAAATTATGTCCATTAAAACAAAATTTATTTCCAATTCAAGAATTACTGCTTTTCAGATTTCTCAGTCCAGTTGCCAGTGGTTCGCCCCAGTGTGCCAATGGGATAGCCTGTTAGTATGACTAAGACCCTACCCAAGGCCACTTCAAGTCAAGTAAAGACCACAGGCAGTGCCAATGTACTGCGATAGATTGAATACCCATTTTCAAAATATAGCCTATGCAGCAGTTTCAATGAAAACCTCCCTTTCAAGGGGAAACCAGAAATTTTTCACACTGATTCAGAACAATATCAATTCCGAATTAATGTTTTATCAGACTTCTCACTCTGACGATAAGCCAAACGACACACAGGGGCGAAACGATGACAACTTGATTGAGAAGTCTGAAAAGCATTAATTTTTATGAATTGATATTCTCGCAATTGGTGTGCGAAAATCCTTCCTTCTGGAAACATAGATTTTTAACCTTAATGAGGAAATAATGATTTAAAACTAATTCTAATTTTGAAACTTCGGTGGCTTAGTCGGTAGCATGCTGAACTGCTATGCCCAAGATCCCGGGTTCAAACCCAGCCAAAGTCGTCGGATTTTAAGAGCGTTAAAATCCTTTAGTAGACTATGCCTTCCTTCGGAGGGGAAATGTAATTGGCGGGCCCATGTCTTACAGTAGATTTATGACACGTAAAAGAACCTACCACTGCAATTGGTAATGTGTAGCAAACATTTGTAGGTTATATTTGGCTAGTTAGAAACGCTCTATCAAGTTCTAACGTTCGTCGCCAGGTGTTAGTGACAGTAGTATCTGGTGGCCGAAGTAGTAACTACTTGAATTGAACTTATTGGGAACCTTCGGGCGTTCAATCAAAAATACCCAGCTATGGTCATACTTGACGTCAACATGAAGGATGTAGTTACCAAAGAATATTTAGAAAAACAGTAGGCTTCACCAAGCGGTTGATGTGGTTTGAAAAATTACTTTATCAAGAAAGAAATAGAAACAGTGTTTCAAGAATACAGCACTAATGCAGAAATTCTACACATAACAAACGATATTCATAATCTAACCAGAAAATTAGTAGATAATTATGGACAGTAAAGTATTTGACAAAATTGTAATTGAAAAAGATTTTGTAGCTGAAACGGACACGATAAAACATAATTTTATGTATGATGCCTACATTAGGACAATATTTATTCGAGTGATAGATCCTCACAGTATATTCAAGTCATATACAAAAAACGCAATTCAGAAAGTTTTTAATATTTTCATTACGCATCAAGAAAGCAGGCACGTAGAGCATGTTGTAGATGCTAGTAAACCATTTTCAGTTAAATTTGATGATGAACTACACTTCATAATGAATGATGGAATAAAAGAAATACCCATTAACGTATACCTAATCATGTTTGGATAAATAACTGCTGACGATCCAGAAAAATTTAAAACTGCAGATCCTGATGAAGGAGTTGCGTAAATAACGTCACATTTTTCTTTTCAGTAAATGGACAAAATTGAAACTACGAGCAGATTACCTTTCCTGTGAATGCCAGGACTAGGAATAATCTTAATGTACCCAATCAAGATACAGAGATAGATATCAAAGTTGGTGATGGTTGGGTAAAAAATAAATATCAGCTAGCCATGACTAGGGATGTTACTCATAATTAGGGCTCGGATCGATATGCTCGATAAAATCTCCAGATATGCTCGAAAACCATGTGTTTTATGCTCGATAGATATGCTCGAAAAACCCTTTATATGCTCGATAGATATACTCGAAAAAACCATTATATCCGGTTAAATATGCAGATTATGCTCGAAAAACACCGTTAATAACTATAGCAAGGAAAGTGAAACGAAAAATCCAATAACATATCTTTACACACGGGCTTTATTTTCTAATTGTATGTATGATACACTGCGATGTACTCGCATTCAAGTTTCAAGTACAGTAGGCCTATATATAAGATAAGTTTTCTTATAAAAGTTACAGTTTAAAAGTTCATTTACATAATGTTCAAAATTAGGCGAGTCAATGAAGTAGATCTGCATTGGTCTGTACAACAAGAATTTTTTCTATGTTTTCAGTTTTGAATGATTTTCTTAAATCAGTCAATAAAAGTTTCAGTGACGAAAACGACCTCACTAAAGGTTAAAAGCCTGCGGTTTTATTATTCGCACCAGATAGGTTTTTCAATTATTTCTGTTTTCAAACCTTAAGGATGGTCAGGGCCCGAATACGGGGAAGGGAGGGATGGAGGAATTCGAAGGAAAACAAACTATTTAGACGAAAACCACAAGACTATGCATTTATATGCTTCTATTCTGATAACCGCGGTTTTAGGCATTTATATGCTGGATAAATTTCAATTCTGTTGGTCCCAGAGAGGTGAATATACCACCGAAAGGCTTCTTTCAATGTGTACTATTCAGGGGGGAAAAATATGCAAATATGCTCGAATCCGAGCCCTACTCATAACAATGGAACAGATTACACATACTTTGAAGGCAAATCAGACGTAAAGCTCATTAACAATATTATTATGTTCCTTACTTCTGGAGTGCTGTTGCCATCAAGAAAGGTAAAAATATTGTTAGCAGAATAGAGCATCCTGGAATTACTTCAACAGTACTGCATAATCTTACTTCTTCTTTCAGTGATGACTAGGGTTCGGAAGTTGAAGACCTAAGGAAGTACAAAACATGCAAGCAAATATGCCCTAAAAACTAGCTAAATATGACATAAAAACTATAAAATATGACCTAAGAAAATTAACATACTAACATACAGTAAACGTCTTAAGTGCCAAAACGTGATCAGCGATAATACACCAGACACATTTAATCATACAAACTGATAGAGAGCTACAGTACATTAAAATTCAACATTCATTCTGTATCATATCCTTGAGATGAAGTTCTTGCTCGGTTTTCCTAAAAGACATAACATGGCATTTCCTTGCTTGGTAATTGCTTCTGAGCTAAATATATCTACTGGAGTGACATTCTATTGAAAGGCGGAATCACACTATCGTCATGTTCCGTGACCTCATGCGTTCAGTGTCGCAATTGAAATTGTCCAGAAAGATATGCTAAAAGACGTCCATAGAGGAGCGCCTTCTTGGAATCGGGTCTTCTAAACCTGCTCTCTGCCTGTTCTGGGAAAAGAAAGAAAAATATACTGCATCTACTACACTATTCGGAAATCATGTGTTGAATCTCGACGCAGATAACACGTACCTTGTTAACGGCGCCTAAATTTAAACAAAAATTCTGAAATTATAACCAAATATGACCTTATATCACTAATATATGACCAAATATGACCTTATATCACTAAAATATGACCAAATATGACCAAAACAATAAAAAGGACCGAAATATGCATTTATAGGCAACATCAAATTGCTTTAAACGTGGTCAGGGACCCGTCATTCAAACTTATTTTCCATATTTTGGGTAAAATGAGCTCAGGAAAAAAATATGACTTTTCCTTAACATACGAACCTTAGTGATGACATTAGATATGAAGGTACTGCCCCCGGAAATTGAATTATATTGAGACCACGATGGCTGTATTGGAAAATATCAGTAAAGTTAAGGATGTCATAGTTATGACGTGGATATTCATGACGTAGGCACGGATGACGTAGAATTCATGCCAGTAGGCTGATTGAGCTGAGATTCTTGGTGACGTCATGATTTTATTCGAGAAAGATCCGAGATTTACGACGCAGTCGCAGGAAACAAGGTATTGTGCTAAGGAAGAAGCTACGCTATTGGAGGAGAGACGCGAACCAATGAACAATAGTTTGGAAGGAAGACGGAGATTGCTGAAACTACGATATTCGATTACTTTTGGCATGCAGATTTGTGGAAATCTATTTTCAGTTATGGCATTGATTTGGAATTTTGAAGAAATTAATTTTGAGTTTTTGAATTTTGAAAATCCGTCAAGTATAGCCAAAGTTAAAACTTCCAGCAATGACGTAGCAACAGGCTATGGAAGGGATGAATACGCCCCTTAAGAAGTTGATAAAAGGTCGTGCACAGGAGAGAGGAGCTCTCATACTCATACTCAGATCTCATACGCTCAGATCTTATACTTGTGATCGCATATATATTTCTGGTGATACGGAGTTATTTTCAAGTGATTCAGTGAAGTAAGGTGTCTTTAGCGTGAGGTGAAAGCCTTGCCGCATCGAACGAACTCGGGGCAGTTCCATTTCACGCTGCTCAAAATTAGGTGAAGTTGAAACGCGCACATTAACGTTTCCACCAGTCAAGATATCAAGCGCTAACTTCAGCCTTTTTGATAATTCTATTAGGCAGTATAACATTAAGGTGTATACAAGATTTGAGGAATTTCACAGCGATACTTCGAAAGATATTGGAACTTTTAGGCTGCCAACAAAAGTGATTTTCTCGCCACAGGAGAAACACTTTTATATTCCACATTATACACTACGGCTGACACGTGGAGTGCAACAGTTTGGTATTACAACGATACATTCGACTATGGAACACTATAATATTGCAGTGCTTTTGATCATTATAACTGCAGTTGAGATGAAAGGCTAAGGCTTTGATGCAATTGGGACATACATTATTGGAGTAAAGTAACAGCATGGAACTTCGTTAATCGTCTTTCTACTGAAGCGAGCATGTAGTGAACATCCAACTACACTCATGCATCGTTAATCCATCGCTGAATTATACCAGATAACAGTGGAAATATTTTCATACTCCACAACTATGAATATTTCTGCGGAAATAGCTACATTAAACTTCATGACGAATTCCTGCAAGAACTTCAGAGAACTTTCAAGAGAGGCCAGGGTTATCCCGGTGCACAATGAAGAATTTTGCCGGAAGGATGTTTCTCGTATCCACGGAGCAGTGCCATTTCGGAGGAGGAAGCAGTTCGATTCTCCGAGGACGCTGATTCCTGTTTCGAGGATGGAGCTCATCTTTAAGTTGGTGAAATGGATCCATCAGCAGTCTTCTTTGGGGAATTTTTCTCTGGAACTTCAATCGGCAGATAAGGTAGTTGTGAACGTTTCTTGTATTATTTGAGTATTGTAGCGATATTTGAGCAACCATTCTTCCCATATTTTCTGTCCTACCTTTTGCCCCATTTTCTTGATTTATATTTTTGTACTCAGTACACTTCGATGATTTATGCCTTTTTCTTCGATTTTTGAGACATTGCTATGTCATTGGCATACTTAAATAATTTTGGATCAGTTGAGACTGATGATTTAGATTCTTTCAGTAATTTGCATATTTTGTAGTCACTATTTAACTGTAAAGTTAACGATTTGCGATGGCAGATTTGAATTCAGACAGCGTGTCATTTTATTAAAGTAATTCTATTTAGTTAATTACTTTGACCAATTTTCTGTCATCCTCAAGAAAGAAGAATAATTAAAAGATTTTAGAGCGTTAAAATCTTTTTCGATATCGACGATCTTTGAAATACTAGTCGTCTTATGAACATGATTGCAACATAGACATTTATCATTGCATTATAGACAATTTTATGAAATATGAACGTTAATTACAATTTATTGAATACACTATAATAATGAAGATGGGCGTTTTTCTCAATTCTAGATTGGAACAATAATGTTTGCATTCCACAATCTAATTGTATTCTATTCGACTATTTTGCAGTTTAGTTGATCTTTGATTGAAGATAGTATTTTTATACTGCGTTACTTTGAAGATGTTAATCTCAATTTTGATAGACCAGGCAGGAGTGTCTAATCGTATTTGCTATTAAATTTATTTGTGATTGGCAAATTTTTACTTCATATCGATTCATGAATGAAACCCACGAAGGTTAAATAATAACAGTCATTATTACAATTGATGAATAAAAGAATTTTTAAAGAGGAACAATGGATGTATAATCGATAGTTCAGTGGACGTGTAAAAGTCGCTGTTGAGTAATGCCCTTGAATAATGAAGGAGGTTCCCACAATAATTAATGAAGTTGTTGAATTAATAGTGGAGGTTTTTGTGTGAAGTTTGGAAGATTTTTACGCCATATATATGAAGATATATGATGAATTTTGGGCCAATTGTTGTGCAATTTTTGTGCGTTATGAGCGAAGTATTTTCCCGCTGAATGTTGTTCTTGTTCTTTGAAAGATTATTCATATGAAGACACTGTTAAAATTAACAAGAGTGTTAAATAATTTGAGATAAAGATTTTGAATGGAGGTTACAGTCACAAATATTAATAATTATTATTAAACATTATTAAACCTGAATTTGACTATTAAATATAACTAACCTTCATTGGTCGATTATATCAACACGATTTGAGTAATTATCAACCGGATAGACGTGTGGTTCAATGTATTCCTTGTATAAATAATATAAACAATTTAATATTGTAAAATATCTTTGTTAAATAATTTGGAATGATAGTGATTAATAGAAGCGTGTATTAAATTTTCAATCGTCATTTGACATTGTGCCGGCCCCGTGGTGTTGGGGTAGCGCGCCTGCCTCTCACCCGGAGGCCCCGGTTTCGATCCCCGGCTCCGTCAGGGATTTTAAAACTGACGTGAGGGATGGAACGGGGTGCACTCAGCCTCGTGAGGACAATTGAGTAGCTGTCTGACAGTGAGACAGCGCCCCGATCGCGAATACCAAGATTAACGGCCGAGGGGACTTGACGCGCTGATCACGGGTCACCCCAATATCTGCAGGCCAAATGGCTGGGCAGCGGTCGCTTGGTCGGCCTTAGCCCGTGATGGGCTGGATAGTGCCAGGGGTTGACTTTTTTTATTTGACATTGTTATAAACAATTTGTTATTGTTATAAATAATTAATGAACTTTTGTTATTAACATTTAGAGTTTTTTTTGTATACTCTAAACAATGCAAGTTAAGCAAGTGGTTTAAACAAATAATCATGATTTGGGATTGTTGGAGGAATCCAATGGTGTTTGAAGGAAGCATGTAAGACATTTGCGTGATAATATTTCAGTTGAGATGTGAACATTTACGTATTTGAAAAGGGAGAGCCGAGCTCTGAGGTAACACGCTTATGGTAGGGTTGAACGAACGGGTGTCCGCTTTGACTATGCAGGTGTTTTGCAGCTGGTCCGGACAACTGTGTTACTGAGACCAAGGGCGTTTCATAATAGCCTTGTGGCTATAAATAAGATGTGCAGTATATAAACACGCAAAGCAATTGATATGTGTGTCTCATCCCAAATCCCGTTTCCATTCCCATTGCATTGTTATATTTTCGTTGCTATAAGCTTGAGAAAGCTAAAACATTATATGTAGAGAATACAGGTCCTACAGGAGGACATGGTTATGTGGTCAATGGCTTCTGATTGCCACGTATATTTTGTTGTTTCATTTTTGTTAAAAATCATTCTTTATGTGAAATAAATTATTGTGCAGTTTAAAGTTTCTCGTCTTCGTTTTTGGTTCATTTTAAATATCATGGTGGAGGTTATTGTGAGGACATACTTTTAAGTGATCCAGTTGACAACCCAGTCCCCGAGATATATTTAAGAGGTAAGTAAAGGTAAGTAATAACCCCCGTATATTTTGGTGTGTTCCACAATAATTTTCTTGTTAACTATTGTGCTCTAATCTCGATAGTATCTGTCAGTGCCATTTTCATTGATGTAGCTATGCCGGCGCGTTTGATTATTGGCAATCCGATTGAGGGGGCGGATATCTGACAGCCTACTATCCGGATATCGGGTACAGTAGGATTGGCGACCCTGAAACGTGGGGCATGTTCTACAAAACTGGATTACCAGTAGGATTGGCGCCGCAATTCGGTGGGGCTCGATTGTCTCGATTGGCACGATCAGCAAAACATTGGATTACCAAGTTATTGCAGTAGAATTGACACCGCAATTTTTGTGGAGTGTTCGAATAACATTGGATTACCAAGTTATCGATGTCAGAGGGATTGTGAAGACTCAAATAAAGAGGTTGATTCTTTGTTCGATGTCTTAGCCAATTGTAGAATTTGAGAGTGTGATTATATAGGAATTAAATGTTGTACTGTATTAGGAAAATTACACTCAGCAAAGATCAGATCTCGTACGACTTGAGAGAGGTTAAATAGGCAGGAAACTTAGAAAAATCGCCTATGATCTGGAATCTTATTTTATTTGACCGGCTTGTGACATGTATAGTCATATTAAAGATAAAATTAAACTATTTGGATTATAAATGTAAATTATTTGTGTTAGGATACTCTAAAATGAACCAAAGAAACTTGAACATGTGCTTGAGTTTATTTCAACATGAAGTGTCTACGAAGGTTAATTATAAGGTAATTATAAGTTAGATTTAAGACAGAAAATTGCTCAAACTTTATATATGGTGAAGAATGTTGCTCAGATGTTGTTATTTTACTCTGTTTGATGTATGTCCCTAAAGCAGTTTATTATTGAAATAGTATTGAAATGGCAGATGAGAGTATTAAGAAAATGTTGGAGGAGATGTCCAACAATATGAGGGAAATGGAAGCTAGGAATATTAGTAGAATGGAGGAGATGGAAGCTAGGAATACTAGTCGAATGGAGGAGAATTCTAGTAGTTTGTCAGCTAATATGTCTATTAGGCTGGATGAGAGTTTGAAAGTTATTCAGACCAGTTCTGCAAACCTAGAGGATAATATGTCGCGTTTACAGATTAATACCCAAGGAATAGAGAATGCTGTAACTGACATGCGCACAGACGTGTCCAATGTGCATAAAGATGTGTATGTTGTTAAAATTGATGTGTCTAAGGTACAAAAAGATCTTACTATGTTGAATCTTGATGTTGCTAATGTCCGGAGTGATATTTCTTGTGCTAGGGCTGAAGTGGTTGTTGTTAAAAATGATGTTGCGACTGTCCAAGACAAGGTTGAGGGAGTCCAAAGAGAAGTACAAAATGTTAGAACTGATGTGTCCAATGTTCAGGTTGATATTAATAACATTCATTCGGATGTAAATGAGATGCAGAGTGATATAAATAAGATTCAAGTAGAAGTCAACACAGTTTTCGTAGATATTGCTAAAGTCCAAACTGATGTAAATAAAGTCAGGGAAGAAATAGAAAATTCGAAAACACTTTGTACGCGTAATATGAGTGCATTAACGACTAGGCTAGTTGATGAGTCAGTTAGAACGACAGCGTCTTTAGCAGGTTTAAAGTATGATATAGAGGTCATGAGAACCCAGGTATTAGACCATAATAGATTACTTAAAGAAGATATCGAAGGAGACATAGCAGAAATGTTAACGGCAAATGTAGCAGTATGGAAAGACGAGTGGAATAGGTCAAGTGGGGAACATGTAACCCAAATTCAGGAACGTGTTGAAAGAAAACTTGCCGGTACTCAAATAGATATTAACAATGAAGTAGTACAGATTAGGAAAGATTTAAGCGTAAGGATGGATTCGCTATCCGAGAGACAAGTAGAAGATAGAACACAAATAGGTCAGGATGTGCAAGCATTAAAATCTGCGTTAGAGGATCAAATTCATAAAGTTGTCTCTGATGCAAATGAAACGACGAGCAAATTGCAGAATTTGAAGCTAGGAGAAGCTAGTTTAATGGAGACCTACAAAGAAGAGTTAATCAGGAAAGTCTTAACGGAAATCACTGACAAGGATACAGAAGGCTTGGCTTGCGAAACTAATAGGAATTATGCCAGAAGATATAACCTAGATCCAGAAGAGAGAGACGTGACTCCTGACGAACGAATAACCAGATTCAGGGAGGAAGATGACGAGAGGAATAGGGAACCTGAGTGGAACTATCGAGATAGTGGGAAAAACTACCCGGATTCATATCCGAGGAATGTAACGGTCATCAGGAATTTTGAAGACAAACCGCAAAAATTCAGCAACACTGATAGTTTGACGCCTATAGAATATGTCAGGAACCTCAAAGATTATTTCATCGAAGCTCACATTCCCAGAGAGAGAGAGATGAAGATAGTGGAAATATTTTTGATTGGAGGACCCCTTGAATGGTTTAGAGCTTTTAGATACACTTTCAGTAACTTTGACGAGTTTGCAGAGGCATTAATCAAACGATTTTGGTCCATAGAAGCGCAGAATTCGTTAAGAGCGGAGGTTTATTCAAGAAAATACTCAGGTACTCTTCCAACACGGTACGCTGATTTCTTTACGAGTCAATTGTCCCGCTTGAGATTTTTGCAACCCCCATTGTCAACGGAGCAATTAATTGATGCGATTTCTCGTATGCTGCCTGTGGAGGTGAGGAGACTAATCATTTCATCAAACATCAGGGATTTGACCAGCATGGACGAATTACTGAGGAGGTTAGACTACACAAGTCCAATGCCTAACGTGGTACAGAAAGGTCAAAGGCATGACTTCAAAGAAATAAATACTGTATATATGGACCAAGTTCAGCAAACTGACAAGCCAGATGAAGAGAAAACTGACAATGTAGGTCCTCACAGGAATAATCAGTTTAGGAATAACAGATCGCAAGGTTACCGTCCGTATCAACAGAGAAGAGGCTGGAACTATAATCGAGGCAATTACAACAATGGAAGAGGCAGATATTACAACAATAATGGTTATAACAGAAATTATAATAGAAATAACCAGAACCAAAATAGGAATCAGGATTCTCAAGGTCAGGTTATGACACCCGATCAGTATCAGGAAAGAGAGAGGGAAAGCCAGCAATACCTGAAGGAGTTACGGGAAAAAGAAGCCGAAAATCAAAAGAAAAGGCAGGATGTTGTGATCGATCCTGGGCTTCCTACAAGTCAGAAGAACTTGGAAAACAGAAATTCAGGACAGAAGAGAAAGTAGAGAGGAGAGAATACATTAGCCACACACAAAACCAGAGAAGAAGAGACTTATGATTAAGGAACATAGTAGAAATATCATGTAAGAGTAAGCCAATAATAATTCAATTTCGTGTTCAAGTGAATTGAGATATTTATAACACAGAGTTTAAAAACAATTTGCAACTGTTTTTAAAACGTGGTGAAGGGAGAATGCCCCCGGAAATTGAATTATATTGAGACCACGATGGCTGTATTGGAAAATATCAGTAAAGTTAAGGATGTCATAGTTATGACGTGGATATTCATGACGTAGGCACGGATGACGTAGAATTCATGCCAGTAGGCTGATTGAGCTGAGATTCTTGGTGACGTCATGATTTTATTCGAGAAAGATCCGAGATTTACGACGCAGTCGCAGGAAACAAGGTATTGTGCTAAGGAAGAAGCTACGCTATTGGAGGAGAGACGCGAACCAATGAACAATAGTTTGGAAGGAAGACGGAGATTGCTGAAACTACGATATTCGATTACTTTTGGCATGCAGATTTGTGGAAATCTATTTTCAGTTATGGCATTGATTTGGAATTTTGAAGAAATTAATTTTGAGTTTTTGAATTTTGAAAATCCGTCAAGTATAGCCAAAGTTAAAACTTCCAGCAATGACGTAGCAACAGGCTATGGAAGGGATGAATACGCCCCTTAAGAAGTTGATAAAAGGTCGTGCACAGGAGAGAGGAGCTCTCATACTCATACTCAGATCTCATACGCTCAGATCTTATACTTGTGATCGCATATATATTTCTGGTGATACGGAGTTATTTTCAAGTGATTCAGTGAAGTAAGGTGTCTTTAGCGTGAGGTGAAAGCCTTGCCGCATCGAACGAACTCGGGGCAGTTCCATTTCACGCTGCTCAAAACTAGGTGAAGTTGAAACGCGCACATTAACGTTTCCACCAGTCAAGATATCAAGCGCTAACTTCAGCCTTTTTGATAATTCTATTAGGCAGTATAACATTAAGGTGTATACAAGATTTGAAGAATTTCACAGCGATACTTCGAAAGATATTGGAACTTTTAGGCTGCCAAGAAAAATTGATTTTCTCGCCACAGGAGAAACACTTTTATATTCCTCATTATACACTACGGCTGACACGTGGAGTGCAACAGTTTGGTATTACAACGATACATTCGACTATGGAACACTATAATATTGCAGTGCTTTTGATCATTATAACTGCAGTTGAGATGAAAGGCTAAGGCTTTGATGCAATTGGGACATACAGTATTGGAGTAAAGTAACAGCATGGAACTTCGTTAATCGTCTTTCTACTGAAGCGAGCATGTAGTGAACATCCAACTACACTCATGCATCGTTAATCCATCGCTGAATTATACCAGATAACAGTGGAAATATTTTCATACTCCACAACTATGAATATTTCTGCGGAAATAGCTACATTAAATTTCATGACGAATTCCTGCAAGAACTTCAGAGAACTTTCAAGAGAGGCCAGGGTTATCCCGGCGCACAATGAAGAATTTTGCCGGAAGGATGTTTCTCGTATCCACGGAGCAGTGCCATTTCGGAGGAGGAAGCAGTTCGATTCTCCGAGGACGCTGATTCCTGTTTCGAGGATGGAGCTCATCTTTAAGTTGGTGAAATGGATCCATCAGCAGTCTTCTTTGGGGAATTTTTCTCTGGAACTTCTATCGGCTGATAAGGTAGATGAGAACGTTTCTTGTATTATTTGAGTATTGTAGCGATATTTGAGTAACCATTCTTCCCATATTTTCTGTCCTACCTTTTGCCCCATTTTCTTGATTGATATTTTTGTACTCAGTACACTTCGATGATTTATGCCTTTTTCTTCGATTTTTGAGACATTGCTATGTCATTGGCATACTTAAATAATTTTGGATCAGTTGAGACTGATGATTTAGATTCTTTCAGTAATTTGCATATTTTGTAGTCACTATTTAACTGTAAAGTTAACGATTTGCGATGGCAGATTTGAATTCAGACAGCGTGTCATTTTATTAAAGTAATTCTATTTAGTTAATTACTTTGACCAATTTTCTGTCATCCTCAAGAAAGAAGAATAATTAAAAGATTTTAGAGCGTTAAAATCTTTTTCGATATCGACGATCTTTGAAATACTAGTCGTCTTATGAACATGATTGCAACATAGACATTTATCATTGCATTATAGACAATTTTATGAAATATGAACGTTAATTACAATTTATTGAATACACTATAATAATGAAGATAGGAGTTTTTCTCAATTCTAGATTGGAACAATAATGTTTGCATTCCACAATCTAATTGTATTCTATTCGACTATTTTGCAGTTTAGTTGATCTTTGATTGAAGATAGTATTTTTATACTGCGTTACTTTGAAGATGTTAATCTCAATTTTGATAGACCAGGCAGGAGTGTCTAATCGTATTTGCTATTAAATTTATTTGTGATGGGCAAATTTTTACTTCATATCGATTCATGAATGAAACCCACGAAGGTTAAATAATAACAGTCATTATTACAATTGATGAATATAAGAATTTTTAAAGAGGAACAATGGATGTATAATCGATAGTTCAGTGGACGTGTAAAAGTCGCTGTTGAGTAATGCCCTTGAATAATGAAGGAGGTTCCCACAATAATTAATGAAGTTGTTGAATTAATAGTGGAGGTTTTTGTGTGTAGTTTGGAAGATTTTTATGCCATATATATGAAGATATATGATGAATTTTGGGCCAATTGTTGTGCAATTTTTGTGCGTTATGAGCGAAGTATTTTCCCGCTGAATGTTGTTCTTGTTCTTTGAAAGATTATTCATATGAAGACACTGTTAAAATTAACAAGAGTGTTAAATAATTTGAGATAAAGATTTTGAGTGGAGGTTACAGTCACAAATATTAATAATTATTATTAAACATTATTAAACCTGAATTTGACTATTAAATATAACTAACCTTCATTGGTCGATTATATCAACACGATTTGAGTAATTATCAACCGGATAGACGTGTGGTTCAATGTATTCCTTGTATAAATAATATAAACAATTTAATATTGTAAAATATCTTTGTTAAATAATTTGGAATGATAGTGATTAATAGAAGCGTGTATTAAATTTTCAATCGTCATTTGACATTGTTATAAACAATTTGTTATTGTTATAAATAATTAATGAACTTTTGTTATTAACATTTAGAGTTTTTTTTTGTATACTCTAAACAATGCAAGTTAAGCAAGTGGTTTAAACAAATAATCATGATTTGGGATTGTTGGAGGAATCCAATGGTGTTTGAAGGAAGCATGTAAGACATTTGCGTGATAATATTTCAGTTGAGATGTGAACATTTACGTATTTGAAAAGGGAGAGCCGAGCTCTGAGGTAACACGCTTATGGTAGGGTTGAACGAACGGGTGTCCGCTTTGACTATGCAGGTGTTTTGCAGCTGGTCCGGACAACTGTGTTACTGAGACCAAGGGCGTTTCATAATAGCCTTGTGGCTATACATAAGATGTGCAGTATATAAACACGCAAAGCAATTGATATGTGTGTCTCATCCCAAATCCCGTTTCCATTCCCATTGCATTGTTATATTTTCGTTGCTATAAGCTTGAGAAAGCTAAAACATTATATGTAGAGAATACAGGTCCTACAGGAGGACATGGTTATGTGGTCAATGGCTTCTGATTGCCACGTATATTTTGTTGTTTCATTTTTGTTAAAAATCATTCTTTATGTGAAATAAATTATTGTGCAGTTTAAAGTTTCTCGTCTTCGTTTTTGGTTCATTTTAAATATCATGGTGGAGGTTATTGTGAGGACATACTTTAAGTGATCCAGTTAACAACCCAGTCCCCGAGATATATTTAAGAGGTAAGTAAAGGTAAGTAATAACCCCCGTATATTTTGGTGTGTTCCACAATAATTTTCTTGTTAACTATTGTGCTCTAATCTCGATAGTATCTGTCAGTGCCATTTTCATTGATGTAGCTATGCCGGCGCGTTTGATTATTGGCAATCCGATTGAGGGGGCGGATATCTGACAGCCTACTATCCGGATATCGGGTACAGTACCTTTATCAATAGTGAAAAATTACAAACAAAATTGGTCGAAGTGTTGTATCCTTTGGAAAAGCTGGGTGGATTCTTAAATGATTTTCAGGAGATTCACATGGAGTCCATATGCTGGAGATGTACTATATAGATACAAATCTATAAAGGATGATGGTACATTGGATGATGGTTCTCGTCCTGAAGAAGGAAAAGTAACTGTTACACGCATGGAAATACGCGCTCCTGTTGTTAATCATGAACCAGAATATGAAATTCAACGAGGGGAAGAAATATATAAAAATCCCAAAACCCTCATTACATTCTTTGATCTACAAACACACGAGTTTTCTGACGTTAGTGGCAAATGAAACTTTGAAATGGGTGTTTCAAATTATTTTCAATCTGCCGAGTTTGATCAACATCTCTTTACATTACTGGCTTTTCAAACAAACAGAAAGGGAGAATGGAGAATGATTCATCTAAATTCGATCATGTCAATATTGAATATGCATGTATGAAGACGGGCCGAGGTGCAATATTTCTACTGGAACAATGGAATCTTAATCTACCGAATGAATATTTAAAAGCTTACAACGAGTTTATTGGTTTAAAGCGAATAACTGAACTAAACTCTGATATTAGCATTAGCCCTCGTCACATTGTTACAAATTACTTTATTGTTGTACTCAACATGACTAAAATAAGGAATGCTGTAACCTCCGCTAAACCTGATTTTAAATTGAACTGTACTTTTAAAAATCCCATCCCTGCAAAGACATTAATGCACATGATTATGTATGCAAAGAAGAATATTATCTTTAATGCTCAGCACCGACTAGTTACAGAAAAGTTGTAAGTACTCTAATTAACATATATTTGCCAGTTTAAATTCTTCGTCCCACCAGTTGGTACCTTTATAACAGTACCGTACCTAATTTTTTTTTCAATGTACTCTTCAAATTCTTTTTACTTTCGGAGTTGTTCGAGTGGATTTGTTGCTAAAAACTCTTCCCATAATTGTTTACCTCTCATCAACTTGGAAATTTTAATTTTATGTTCAATGTTCAAGAGGTCAGTTATTGACGCTATAATATATTTGTAGGGTAGCGCCTTACCTTTATAATTGTGATGATTAAATACAGAAAAAACTTCTTCAATTTTATTTATACTATCGCAACTTTTTTTAAATGAAAGACATTAATCAACATCTTATGCATATATTTCCTTCTGTAGTTATAGTTGATGTGAGGATTTTTGCTTGATGGAGCACAAAAGTAGCAACGATAACCTAATGTACTCCATGTTGTAGAAGTCTCACAAAATTCTGGCTCTTCTTCTGGTTCACCAAATATTTCGTTAGCGAAATGAAATGGAAAACTCGTGTGTATAGAATTTATCAATTCTCTCAGACATTTCCCAAACTAAAGAAATTTATTTCAGTTGGCCGAAGGGGTTACTTTAGGGGAGTATATTTGTAAGTTAGAAAAGTGTTCCAAATAGGGGTTATTTTAGTGGAGTATATTTGCGGTAAATGTGGACCAATGAAAAAATATATTCGAATCGCGAGCCGTTAGGCTGAGATGAGAATGTAACTTTTCCATCAGGAGAATTTTCTAAGTGAGGGTCCAGCAGGACCCGATTTCGGGTGTATATTTGGTACACTTTTCCCCACAAATGTACTGTCCTAATGTAATCCCTTTACTACTAACTTAGTAGATCTTCGACGTAGGCAAAGGCCACGGTAGGCCTTGGCCCCTCCCATCATTAACCTAGCCGGCCATTTCACGGCAACACTTACACATCGTTACAATTCTCACTATTTGCTCTTAACAGACACATGACTTCTTGTTTTTAATACTATTTAAGTACACATAATTTATCCCTTTGACACTCATACAAAAATGATTATACATTTATTTTCATGTATCTACTGTACATTTTTCTTTACAATTAGTGGTCCCCACGACACTGAATTTGCTCACGGCACGATAAAAGTTTAATTCTTGTACCCTCCAACATACAAGTAATTTACTTACTCTTACTATTCTTTAATGAGTATATCTTGGATTTTTATATCATCCTGACACCAGCAGGAAGTTAGTTTTGAATTAATATTAAATTGGTAAACTGAACCAAAAAAGTAAAGACACACTGAAATTAATAATGTTATCAAAACAATATTTACAAAAAGAAAATTTGGTAGTAATAAGATTTCTTTGAATCAATATTAAAATAGCAACAAAAACAAACATTAACCTAAAGACAAACTGAAATTATAATATAGGAAACATACAACATACAAACCAATTTATTGAATAAACGACGATTTAGTTGGAATACTGTGGTCAGCTGCATCTACCATTGAAGTAATGTCCAATTCCATCTCATTTGTTACTAATCTCCAAAGATGCAGCAAGGAAGAGTCTGTAAGTCGACTTCTGTAGTGTTTTTAATGAATTTCATGGAAGAAGAAACACTTTCACATATGTACGACACGTGCTCCCAAATATTGAAGTCATTTTTAATCCAAAACGTCTTAAGTTTGGGTACTTTCACTGGATAGCAGTTTTAAAAAGTGTAATCCCTTTTCTTGTCTCGCTTGTAGAAATGGATTGGATTGTAGACACTTATTGTTAGTTCAAGTTGTAGGTATGATCCTTGTTCCTCGATTGTAGCACCAAGGGGATTCATGTCGAGCTTGTAACTATTTCCAGGCGACGGTAAACACACGCTGTTTCCAATAAACATAAAAATATAGAGCAACGAATATTCCTCTTTCTCTCCGGGTCAGAGACACAAATTTGGGCCGATCAATGAGAAGAAACACTGACTGACAATATTAAGGATTGTACGCCTATTGATTTACTTTATTTTCAATCATTCAACACAGTACCTTTCCCGGCCGAAGTCGTCGGATTTTAAGAGCGTTAAAAATCCCTCAGTATGCCTTCCTTCGAAGGGGAAGTAAAGCCGGCGGCTCCATGTCATAGATTTATGGCATGTTAAAAAACCTTCCACTAATTACAACTGTGTGATTCTAAGTTATAGGTTAAACATTATTGACAATCGCTCATAGGTTCCGACGTTCGTCGCCTGGAGCCGACTGCGGTAGCATCTGGTAACCAAGTTCTGAACTAGTAATCGATGACGGTGGCGTTTGGCGGCAAAATTAGGAACTACGTAAAAATATTCAATGTCTCCAGTCCTTACTTGAATTGAAAACAGATAACACACATTAATACCATCATCACAATAGGGATGTAGCCTGAGAAAGTTCGCGCCAGATAGCGATCGTGTAGTACTGGGTAAGCGCAAGGCGATCGTCCTATGTTTCCCCCAGTCAGCTACGAGGAATGTATAGATTGTGACCGAGTTTTCTAAGCTAAAGTAAATTATATCTTCTCTAATTTTACTCCAAGACTATATTAATTAATTCTATAGGAATATCCTCTAATATATTATGAACGATTTTCAGCGTTTAAGCGTTCAACAGCTGTAAAATGAGCTACGGACTAGAGGCGCTAAAACTAGTGGGAGGAGGGAAGAATTAGTAGGCTACAGCGGTAATAACAAAATTCCAACACGCTCTATTATTCAAATTATGAATAGGAGTCAGCATGCTTGAGTATTGTAGGCCTATATTGATAAATTGCCTATATCTCCGTAAGACTTAAATCATAAATAGAGATTTCCCGGTCAATGCATGTGAGATTTTCAAAGTGAAATGCCTTGTCCTGTTCGGATTCCACGTAAAGAGGAAGTCCTCTGTGCCTTATGATCTCTAGATTAACGGTCACGTAAAACTATAATCTTCCTTTTATAAATAGAGATTTAAATATTCACTGGCTCCTCTTGCTTATAGACTTCGATTCGTGTATTTTTTTGGTTGATAGCGTACATGAAACCGTCTTGTTTTAAGGTAAACATAATCAAAGAAAGTTGATACCGGTATTGTTTACCTCAAAATGCATCGCAACGTTTGGTTCTTTTGAAATTTGTCAATTTCTTAATACAAATCGTTTCCGTACCCCTTGGAAACGACTTAGGGGTAAAGTATTTAAAAAGTTTGAGAATCCCTGTTTTAAGGCCATGAACTGTTTCCATTCATCTGGCTAACTTAGGCCTATGACTCAAGAATGTAGAAGTCAGTCACTACCGGTACCACATTCTCCATCGGGCAGTTGTAAGTTGACGATTAATTCTGATTTCAAGAAACCAACCATAATACGTTTTTGACTGTTAATGTTGTGACATTTATTCTTGAAGTATTTGTCCGAGTATTGATGCCTTCGAAAATGGGAGTCACACATGTTACATTCACTTCTTCCTGTATATTGACGATTTCTTCCCGTACCGTACTTCAATGGAGATAATTTATGCAGATTCCGATATTGTAGGCTTATCGTGGTAAACTGGCAATTTTCTTGTGTATGGCCTCTTCCTTATTTTTGTTGTGTTCGTGGTCCACGGAAAAAGCGATGGAACAGCGCCCGGTTTTAATCTTGCTCTCTCACCTTCAAATACAAACGCATAAATTCAGTGGTTGTTATCGATATGTCTATTCAGTTTATAGGTAGGAATTATTTCCCTTTGTAAATCACACTTGCCCAACACAGTTTTCGTGAAGTCATCGAGTTGAAAACGATGGGAACACACTTTAATATTTTCGGTCAGATTTTCTTCACCGAAATGTTTCCTTCTAATAGCATGTAACTATTTCTTCCTCATTTCTTTATTTTGTGAAAATTGGAGACACGAAATCGGATTTCCCTGATTTTTGCAAAGAGGAACACTGCAATAGCTCGGCATAGTCACGAAAATAGCAATTTAAACAACTAAAATTCGTGGATATTAGCGGCATGAGAACACAGGAGACAAATGAAGAGCGCCTAGCGCTTACCCAGTACAACAGCAGTGCGCTCTATCGGTGCTAGTTCTATACATCCCTATTAACACCGGTTATCAGACAGATTCTACACACACCCAAAGTACACGGGGATACATGACCGCCTTGTCGCTGCCCCTAAACTGAGGAACCAAACAACACAGTACCACATCTCTACAAGCAATTGAAATGGCATGGCCTCTTCTTAACAGGTCAGCAACTGTTGCCATAATTACATAGGTTACAAAAAAGAAAACAAAAATAAACAAAGATAGAAGCAACTTGCACACAATGACAAAAGAAATGGAACATGGCCCCATATACATATATGGAATATGTACTGTACTCGATGTGACTTGAGTCAGACCGGCTATGTTGGCCGTATTGGAAAGGCAGTTTTGGGATGTGGTCGCTAAGATCCCTTACCGTGGACTCTGAGCCATCGTGACGTCACTCTACTCAAGTAGATGATGATGATGATAATTGTTGTTTTAAGGGGCCTAACATCGAGGTTATCGGCCCCTGATGAAATGAAATGGCGTGAAATGAAAGGATGAAGATAAATAACAGCTCACTGCTATGGATGAAACGAAAATGGTTTAGATAAAATAGACAGTGAGCCCCCAAGAACTATGCCTTATGTAGCAGGGAAAATACTTACAAAAAGGAACTCAGATTGAAACTACTCACCAAATGGAGAGCGGTAATACGTACATAAGGGAATTTGGAACGAAAAGACTCACAAAAATAATAGATTGAAAAAATACGCACAAAATGTAGGTTAAGTCCAAAATACGTACAAAATGCAACGTACAGTCGAAATACTTACAAAATGCAAGTGAAATCAAAATACAAAATGCAAATGAGATTGAAAATACGCACAAAATGTAATGTAGATTCAAAATACCCACAAAATGCAATTGAGACTTAACTACTTGAACAAAGCGGGGTAGGTTGAAAACACAAAATGCAATTGAAATTGCTTACAAAAGGTATGGTAGATTCAAACTTCTCATTTGGATGGACAATACTTACAAAATGCAACTTAGATTGAAAATAATTACAAAATGTAATTTAGATTCAAAATACCCACAACATTGCAATTGAGACTTAACTACTTGAACAAAGCGGGGTAGGTTGAAAATACAAAATGCAATTGAAATTCAAAAAACTCACTTAAGTCCCAGCCCCTATATTGAAAGACTTACTAAAAAGCAATTTAGATTGTCAATCCTTACAAAATGCAATTGAGATTGAAAAACACTCACAAAATGCAATCTAGATCGAAAATACGTACAAAATGCAACGTAGATTAAATATACCTACAAAAAACCGCTAGAAGGGGATTTAGATACACGGGGAACCAAGTAACAAAACCAGTGCGGGAATCTTAAAGAGAAAAGGAAATATAAAGAAAAGAGGAGAGGAGAGGGGAGAGAGTCCGCCCCAAAGGTAAAGGACAAAAGGGGAAAACGGACCCAGCTCAGGAATCCCTCGGGGTCGCCAACTCCCGAACTCACCAGCCGTGAGACCCTGAGGGTGTAGCATTATCTAGGGTGCACCAGAAGTGGTGGGGCTACATACACCCTGCCTCCTAAAGGGCCTTGAGCACAAGGTAGGAGGTAAGAGGAAAAGAAAAAGAAGGCTGACACCTCACAGAGGGAGGGTATCAGGAAAGATGAGACAAGGGCCAATTAAGGCGGGAAAGTGAAAGACTCCCTAGGCCTCGGATAACCTAATACCGTCGGGGTCGGAAGAGAACAAGAATTGACCAAGGAGGTCGACAGGAAAGAAGACGGAGAGGAGCCCGGCACAAGTAAGTGGAAGCAATGCCGGACTCAGCTGGGGCCCCGTGGTCGCCAACCCACGCCCACTAGAAGTGAGCCCCTGGGGGGTGCTCAAGTAGCCTACAGTCCAAAGACACCCAAGAATACCTGGATCTTGATGCTGACTTTATTAATATAATTTAAAAAAACAGTACGATGTGATAAGAAAAGCAACATACAAACCAATTTATTGGTTACACGACGATTTAGTTGGAATACTGTGGTCAGCTGCATCTACCAATGAAGTAATGCTCACTTCCAGCTCAGTTGTTGCTAATCTCCAAAGATGCAGCAAGGAAGAATGTGAAAGTTGACTTATGTACTGTTTTTAATGCATTTCATGGAAGAAGAAACACTTTCACATTATGTACGTGATCCCAAATATTGAGTGATTTTTTTTTAAAATCCGAAACAGCCATTATTGGTTTGGGAACAATAGTTCACGGCACATTTTTATCCAGCAATACTATCATATTTCACGCATCTGGATGGACAGTGAATATTTAATTGTGTTATCAGGTGAAGAGGGGAGTGTGTCACGCGAGAAGTTCAAACCCCACCACTCCGACAGAGAGACAAGCTAGCCGGTGGAGCGGAAAATACAGCTGGACAGTATAGTACGTTTTTCCTGATCGGAAAGACCGAGCCGAATATCCATAGCGGGGATTGCGGTCATTATTCAATCCGCGAGTGCAGTGAAAGTCGAGTATCCTAGTAACGATACACAGTCCGCCGTCACACTCTGTAGTTATAACTCAAATCGCGAGTTCGGTGACAGATTATTATTCTTACTACAGTGAGTTTCTCTCATCTGTTGGCCGGCTGATGCGCCCAGCTTATCTGCCTCTCGCTGACTTATCATTTCTCGTTACACAGCACGCATTTCGCAGTTCTCGTCCGTGCTTAGAACGTGTATTAGTGTTGATCTGTCGCCCCAATTGTTCTCAAGTTGTGAAGTGTTACTTCGGGATATAATTCTCATAATGCCCCCACATGTGTACACTGTGACCGATATCGCATGGGTTTGAGAGCTCTGGCAACGTCGCATAGCAGGAGGAAGGATGCAAGCGGAAGTAACCTGAGGTTGATGTTTTTACGTCATGGACATAGTCGACAGTATGACTAGGCGAAGGTTCCAGAAGTGTAGAGGGCGCTGATGATCTCCAGGAAAAGTTGAGGTGGAAAGGTCACACCGGAGAAGCGGGTCACTTTCTTTCCTATCTCCATACAACGAGGTTCACCTTTATTTTGCATCGCCGTCCAACGAAGTTCACTTTCTTTTGTGTCGCCGTATGCAGAAGTTAATCTTTATTTTTGTGTCGCCGCACGCTGAAGTTCCTAACAAGTGTGTAGTAGCAGTCGTACCGTGGCCGCTTGGAACCAGTTGGTATTCCGACAGTTTTGGGACATAGCTGAAAGGCTCAGTATTATTTCTTGCGTGGACAGCTCTGTGTTAACGAATACTAAAGCTGAATGTGGTAAGGTGATATTATAACGCAGATCATAATGCATTATGTTGTGGGACACTAGTCATTTGTACAATGAAGTGCGAGCAGACACACGTGGTGTCTCAAGCTTTCACCAGGTACGGGACTGTATGGGCCGTGCGCTATATAACTGAGGCCCAGAACATATGAACGAAGCGATGTGCTTTTGTTTGACGACCAGACAAATGAGTATCCAGGGTCAGTGAACTATGAGAGATAAACTGAGTGTAGTCCAAATATAGAGCGACATTCTAGGTCAAGGACGGACGTAATCTCTCATGAGTACAGGCTGGTGTTGACGCGTACGATATAACCTGTGCCGTTATAGTTATTTTCACGGCCATGAGTTGATATTACTTGGCATATTCGACATGAAGATTGCAGCGATGTATTGGACGGACATAAAGGCTATCAGTACAGACCAGTGCTAGTTTTGTGTCAAGAACTTTACGAGCGAAGAGATGGCAAGCTAAGTTTAGTATGTGGAAGCTGTTACGATGACGTGGAAACGAAGGCGAGCCAGGACCATGGACACCCCGAGGGTCGCGAGCTGGATCCAGGACGAGAGGGGAGGATGTTCAATGGGAAGAACGTGTACCCAAACCCCCAGGAAACGTGTCAGCGGAACCAAGACTGAGGTGGCCGAAAGGTACTGAAACCATGTTAATTCTTAAGTAGTGGTTAATGGGTAGTGGTTACTAAGATTTGGACAGATGGGCTAAAATCGAAATTGAAGTTAATCAATAAGGATAAAATGCGATATAATGACATGATTATTAGGATAGTAAATTTTAAGTTTTCTTTTGAGAGATTAAGGCAGTTTTCTTTAGGATTTAAAAATAAATATATGGATGCTTTAAAATATAATTTGAGTACAGGGATCTTTCAGCGTGTTAAGTCGCTGTGTTCTTTGAATTGGTGCAACCTGGATGACAATTTATGGCTTGAACAGGCTTAAATTACAAGGGATTCATTTACACTTAATGGGCCACTTTTTGTGCGCACATCATATTTATGCTAAACACTCACACGTCACTGAGGTTTCCCTTTACATGCTAACATGAGGAGATGCGTTTGGTAGGTGACTGATACAAGGTTGTGTAAATAATTATACTGCATTGATAAAATAGCAGGGTTGCATAATACGAAGTTATGATGAAACTGAAGGTTCTCGCTATAGCGAGGTGAATAAAATAAATGATTATAATTAATGTTAAGTGATAGGTTCAAGTATATGAAATTTTGAGGCAATTGTCAGTTGAAAAATAATACAGATAGGCAGAGGCCATCTACTTAAATGTTTATGGTGTAGTTATAAATATGTGAAGAGCATGCAGTGATAAATAAATAAAAATAAATATCTGGGATCATAAAGATGTTGCAATATAATGTGATAAATGTAAAAGCCAACAACCAGTCATTTTTCTGAGTGAGGCACAGCTGAACGAAAACCAGTGAAAATAATAATGAAAGTATTTAATACATGAATAAAAGGTCTGAAAATAAATTCTTTAACGCCAGTGACATCCATATATAAAAATATTCTTTTTCCTATTTTGGTTATTACATTTAGTTAGAAGGAGATCGAATGAGGCAACAATTTTTTTTTCTTTGAATATCTTTTCAGATTTATGCACCTGCTCATTTATGGACTATTAGCGGAGAGATGACATAGCATTTTGAAGTAATGGTTGTAATACTAGAATGATATAGCTCTGATCTCCGTAAGTTATTTTGTATCCAAAGATTAGGACGCCCGGAGATTTTTGTCCTCATTAATTTGAATTTTGCTTCTGCGTCATTTTTTTTTATTTTGCACATCAAGAGTAATTTTGAGAAGTCTCCGAGCGGAGGTAGGCTTCTGTGTGTGATTCTATGTATTTAGTGGTGTGGTTCTGTAATAAATGGTGGATGAGTTTTATCTTAACAGCGGAGTTTTTTGTCATTCTTGTTCGATGTCATACTTGTGTGTCCACCGGATCAATTTTGAGATTTTACCCCAGTTGTACCCATCATTATAAAGACCCCGGGATTGCTTGAATCTCGTCCCCGACACAGTTTTTTTTAAGGCCAAAATTGATTCGGACATTCAAGATTTTTTTTCTTTCGTGTTGTACCGAATTCTGGATGAGGGTTGAAGTGTATGTCGGGCCACCCAATCCAAAGCCAGATTATCGGGCACAACAAGATGGCACCCACCGTGTAATGGCCTCAAACTGGGAATATCGTTCCACGCAGTGGTATAGCCGACATCTTGAACTCGAAAAAATTGGAACACCAGAGGAGAGTGACAAGATGGTGGACGGCCATGTGGCACAAATGGAATGGAGAGAAAACCAATTGAGTTCTGGTACCCCATTTTATTGTGCGATATGTCTGTCAGTCTGTTAAAGTTCACTTTGTAGGATTTTTGTGTGTGTTTGAATGACATAAAACGAAGCGATTCAGTAACGTTAGATCGCTGTGTTTAAGCGATACCATCCACATTTATTATGTCCACATTATATTAGATTTCGATTCCACTGTCAAATTGAAGTAACCACTAGTCCTTAGTCTGAGTTAGTCACTAGTTGTAACAGCTTCCATGTTTATTTGTTGTGAAATATGGGAGAATTTGATGAAATTAAGGGATTGATAGGACAGCTAGGAGAGAAGCTAAAGGAGTTAGCTAAAAGTCAAAAGAATATGGAGGAAGGTTTGAAGACTCAATGGAAAGACTATGAAGGTGGTATGAACACTAATCTAGATGGGTTGGATAGACAGTTGATTAAGATGCATGAAGGAATAAATACTAAATTTGAAGGTTTAGACACTAAATTTGAAGGTTTAGACACTCAAATCAAAGGTTTAGACACTCAATTCAAAGGTTTCAACACCAAATTCAAAGATTTAGATACTAAATTCGAAGGTTTTGAAAAAATCTTGGAATTCAGTCAGGGGATTTGCAAGGAGGATTGGAATTATTTAAGGAGCACCAATTCGATATGAAACAGTACATGCAGAAGGCTCAAGCCGAAATGACGGATTTAAAGGAACAAATTAAGAGGGATAAGGTCGAAATTGAAAGTAATATGGGGACACAGTTGAAATCATTGGAGAAAACCGTTCAAGAGAAAATGGATCGAAGCGTGGAGGCATTGACCGCCAAGATGGAAGAAAGGGATAAAGCAATCAACGCAGAGGTCTTGGTGTTAAAGGAAGAGGCGAAAGCAGTACAGCAGAGATTAGCGAAAGATACCAGGAGCATGACCGATAAAATGTCTGAATTCACCATGGAGCAGGAATGCAAGATGGAAAGTCTTAGGAGTCAGATGGGGGAAATGAAATTAGAGTTAAACGACGAAATTAAAACACAGATTGCAACAGCGGTTTCGACAGTACAAGATAAAGTGAGTATTACTCACGGAGAACAGTTAAAGAGAATTGTTGAATTAGAAGGAAAGATGGTAGAAGCAAAATCGATAGATGTAAACAAGGAACCAAGTCCGACAGGAACAACATTCACACCATTCAGTTACAGCTCAACTCAACCGATTACCATCATTAGGAATCAGGAGGACCGCCCAAATTTTTTTTCAAATTTGACTGGCATCACACCCATAGAATTCCTGCGGGACCTGAAGGAATACATGGATGAACATAGGGTTCCTAAAGAGAGAGAAATGAGGGTAATAGAAAGAGCTCTTGAAGGCCAACCGCTAAACTGGATGCGAGCTTTTAGGAATCAGTTTAGAGGGTACGATGACTTTGCGAACGCTTTCCTGAAGAGATTTTGGTCCTCAGAAGATCAACAAAGTATAAGGGCTGAATTATACTCAAAGTAATACGCGACTACCAGGCCAACACAATACGCTGGGTACTTCACGAATCAGGTAGCCAGGCTACAATTTTTGGATCCACCGTTGGAGGAGCAGGATTTGGTGCATGCCATAATACAGCAATATCCGGTAGAAGTCCAGCGTGTATTAATTGCATCGGGTGCAAATAGACTCGAGGTGTGTGACGAGATTTTGAGGAAACTAGACCACACGAGCAAGATGACGGAACCTCGTAGTCCAAGAACAGAACAGAGAGAGGCAAATATGGTGGTAATGGATCGTATGGCGCAGACGGAACCTCAGCGAAGTTATGGAAGGAACGATAGAGATGGAAGGGATGAAGGAAATGGCTTAAACAGATACAGGAATCAAGGAAAGCCATATGACCGGAGGCCATATTATCAGGATAGAAGTGGACGATTTAATCAGAGGGACTACGGAAGGTCAGGATATAGAGGGAGAGAATCGTGGTCACGTGATCGGAGACCATACAATAACTACCCAAGATACGGGAATCAAGAAAGACAAAATTATAGGCCATCATTAGAAGAACGTCACCAAGAAAGCCGGAGATACATTGAACAATTAAGGGAAAAGGAACAAGAAGAAGAAGAATCTCAGGCAAAACAGCATGAGGAATCGAAACCAGGCACCAGTGGAGTCAAATCAGGAAAGAGAAGCTGACAGGAAGGAAATGCTGAGTTTGGACAGGGACTCACAGGCAGTAATAACGATTTTTTGCCCATTAATAATGATTTTCGCCCAGATGTCATGACAGTCCAAATTCAAGCCATTCACAGCATTACTGATGATGATAGGAGATATGAAGGCCAAGACGAAGAAGAAAGTAGAATGAGTGAAGAATGGATTGAGCTACCGTTTCAGGAGGAGAATACCACAGAAGAAGATGCAACTGAGAGAGTTATAGGCAAATTCAACGCAGCTAGCCTTAATGGTACCAAAAGAGAGAGTAAGCATGCGATATGGAGAACTTATTGAAGAAGTAGATTGTTAACCCAACAGAATAATAATAATCGAGATGTTTCACGCTTATTATTATTCCTGGTTGAGGGGGATTTGTGACCGATATCGCATGGGTTTGAGAGCTCTGGCAACGTCGCATAGCAGGAGGAAGGATGCAAGCGGAAGTAACCTGAGGTTGATGTTTTTACGTCATGGACATAGTCGACAGTATGACTAGGCGAAGGTTCCAGAAGTGTAGAGGGCGCTGATGAGCTCCAGGAAAAGTTGAGGTGGAAAGGTCACACCGGAGAAGCGGGTCACTTTCTTTCCTATCTCCATACAACGAGGTTCACCTTTATTTTGCATCGCCGTCCAACGAAGTTCACTTTCTTTTGGGTCGCCGTATGCCGAAGTTAATCTTTATTTTTGTGTCGCCGCACGCTGAAGTTCCTAACAAGTGTGTAGTAGCAGTCGTACCGTGGCCGCTTGGAACCAGTGTGGTATTCCGACAGTTTTGGGACATAGCTGAAAGGCTCAGTATTATTTCTTGCGTGGACAGCTCTGTGTTAACGAATACTAAAGCTGAATGTGGTGAGGTGATATTATAACGCAGATCATAATGCATTATGTTGTGGGACACTAGTCATTTGTACAATGAAGTGCGAGCAGACACACGTGGTGTCTCAAGCTTTTACCAGGTACGGGACTGTATGGGCCGTGCGCTATATAACTGACGCCCAGAACATATGAACGAAGCGATGTGCTTTTGTTTGACGACCAGACAAATGAGTATCCAGGGTCAGTGAACTATGAGAGATAAACTGAGTGTAGTCCAAATATAGAGCGACATTCTAGGTCAAGGACGGACGTAATCTCTCATGAGTACAGGCTCGTGTTGACGCGTACGATATAACCTGTGCCGTTATAGAGTTATTTTCACGGCCATGAGTTGATATTACTTGGCATATTCGACATGAAGATTGCAGCGATGTATTGGACGGACATAAAGGCTATCAGTACAGACCAGTGCGAGTTTTGTGTCAAGAACTTTACGAGCGAAGAGATGGCAAGCTAAGTTTAGTATGTGGAAGCTGTTACGATGACGTGGAAACGAAGGCGAGCCAGGACCATGGACACCCCGAGGGTCGCGAGCTGGATCCAGGACGAGAGGGGAGGATGTTCAATGGGAAGAACGTGTACCCAAACCCCCAGGAAACGTGTCAGCGGAACCAAGACTGAGGTGGCCGAAAGGTACTGAAACCATGTTAATTCTTAAGTAGTGGTTAATGGGTAGTGGTTACTAAGATTTGGACAGATGGGCTAAAATCGAAATTGAAGTTAATCAATAAGGATAAAATGCGATATAATGACATGATTATTAGGATAGTAAATTTTAAGTTTTCTTTTGAGAGATTAAGGCAGTTTTCTTTAGGATTTAAAAATAAATATATGGATGCTTTAAAATATAATTTGAGTACAGGGATCTTTCAGCGTGTTAAGTCGCTGTGTTCTTTGAATTGGTGCAACCTGGATGACAATTTATGGCTTGAACAGGCTTAAATTACAAGGGATTCATTTACACTTAATGGGCCACTTTTTGTGCGCACATCATATTTATGCTAAACACTCACACGTCACTGAGGTTTCCCTTTACATGCTAACATGAGGAGATGCGTTTGGTAGGTGACTGATACAAGGTTGTGTAAATAATTATACTGCATTGATAAAATAGCAGGGTTGCATAATACGAAGTTATGATGAAACTGAAGGTTCTCGCTATAGCGAGGTGAATAAAATAAATGATTATAATTAATGTTAAGTGATAGGTTCAAGTATATGAAATTTTGAGGCAATTGTCAGTTGAAAAATAATACAGATAGGCAGAGGCCATCTACTTAAATGTTTATGGTGTAGTTATAAATATGTGAAGAGCATGCAGTGATAAATAAATAAAAATAAATATCTGGGATCATAAAGATGTTGCAATATCTTATATATAAAAGTGAAAGTCTGTATGTGGGTCTGTTCCGTATACAAATCTACACCGTACCACCAATCTCAACCAAATTTTGCATACACATAGTTTAGGACCCGGAAGGAACCGCTGGCTACATGAATTTTCGATAGTCTTTCTCATTCTTTTGATTTAGGCCCTTTTGGACTCAAGCACAGGCTAATCAAATCATAAAATATACTCATGAAGGAATGGCAAGCCAGATAGTTTCCATGGCAACATAGCTCAAGTCGAGACACGGCCGACTGGATGCCAGTTGCGCTCTGCACTACCGGTATAGAAAATGAGGATCTTTACTTGAAATCCCGTTAGTTACTCACCTACTCACACAACACTGTCAACGGAGTTTCGCATAACAAAGACTTCACACTATCTTCTACTATATATTTGTCAACTACCACTCACTCACTCATTCATTCATCACGAAATCTCAGAAACCACCGAACGGATTGGAATGAAATTTGGTATGCAGCTTCCCCAAGGACCGCAAATGCCCACTAAGAAAGGATTTTTGTATATTCAGGTTCTAAAGGGGTGTTAAGGGGGTAGACCTTCATTTCATTGACTAGCAATATCTCCCGATTGGTTTCATTGGGGGATGTGATACTCGGCACATAAACTCATCATTAAAAATAAGAAGACCCGAGTCTCAGGGTTTTTCGATGTGGTGTATATTATGAGGTGAAAGGGGTGAAAAGTGGGGATTGAAATATTCCTAAATGAGCGTGTATCTCTTAAACGACAAATGCGAGGAGTTTGAAACTCAGCGAAAAAAAATCAGCATAAAAAATAAATAAATATTTGTTTGACCGTTTTTTTATAAATCCAATTTAAGGGGCCCATGGGGAAGGGTGAAATTCTGGTGGGGGGGGGACAGGAAAGAAAGTGTCCTACCTGATTGACTGACTGACTCACTCATCAAACTCAGGGGGAAAAACTGCTTTAAAGTAAGTAAATAGCTGTTCGACAGGTTTTTTTTCATAAATCAAATTTAAGGGGTTCATGGGGAGGGGTGAAATTCTGAAAAAAGAAAATTGAAAGAAAATGTCCTGACTCACTCACTCACTCACTCACTCACTCATCATCATCGCCCTGCCAAAATTATTGAAGTTAGAAACATGACAGTTTGGGGATATGTTCATTGTATGTCAAAACAGTCTACTAAGGGAGGATTTTCGGATATTCAGGTTCTAAAGGGGTCTTAAGGGGGTTAAACCTGCATTTCATTGAATAACAATATCTCTCGAATGGTTTCATTGGGGGATGTGATTCACGGCATATAAACTCATCATTAAAAAGTAAGGAGACACGTGCCTGATGGTTTTTCGATGTGGTGTATATTATGAGGTGAAAGGGGTGAAAAGTAGGGATTGAAAGATTCCTAACGGAGCGTGTATCTCTTAAACGACATAGGCGAGGAGTTTGAAACTCAGCGGAAAGAAATCAGCATACAAAATAAGTAAATATTTGTTTGACCGTTTTTTCATAAATCCAATTTAAGGAGCCCATGGGGAGGGGTGAAATTCAGGGGGAAAAAAACTGGAAAGAAAGTGTCCTAACCGATTGACTGACTGACTGACTGACTCACTCATCAAACTCAGGGGGAAAAACTGCTTTAAAGTAAGTAAATAGCTGTTCGACAGTTTTTTTTGGATCAATCAAATTGAAGGGGTTCATCGGGAGGGGTGAAATTCTGAAGAAAAACAAATGAAAGAAAATGTCCTGACTCATTCACTCACTCATCATCGCCCAGCCAAAAATATTGAAGTTGGAAACATGGCATTTTGGAGATATGTTCGTTGTATGTCAAAACCGTACACTAAGGGAGGATTTTTGGATATTCAGGCTCTAAAGGGGTCTTAAGGGGGTTAAACCTGCATTTCATTGAATAACAATATCTCAAGAGTGGTTTCATTTGTGGATGTGATACTCGGCATATAAACTAATCATTAAAAATAAGCAGACAGGTGTCTAAGGGTTTTTCGATATGGTGTATTATTATGAGGTGCAAGGGGTGAAAATTGGGGGTTGAAGGATTCCTAACGGAGCGTGAAGGCCTATCTCTTAAACGACATAGGTGAGAAATTTGAAACTCAGAGAAAGAAAATCAGCTAAATAAATAAGTAAATCGGTGTTCGACCGGTTTTTTTCATAAATTAATTTAAGGGGCCAATGGGGAGGGGTGAAATTCTGGGGGAAAAAAGGAGAGAAATTGTCCTAACTGACTGACTGACTCACTCACTCATCAAACTCAGGGGAAAAAGACAGCTTAAAAAATAAGTTAATAGGTGTTCGACCGGTTTTTTTTTCATAAATTAATTTAAGGGGCCCATGGGGAAGGGTGAAATTCTGGTAAAAATAATTGAAAGAAAATGTCCTGTCTGACTCACTCACTCATCACGCCCAGCGAAAACTATTAATGTTGGAAACATGAAATTTTGGGAATATGTTCGTTGTATGTCGAAAACGTCAACTAAGGAATGATTTGTGTTTATTCGGGATTTAAAGAGGTGTTAAGGGGGTAAAGATGCATTTCATTGAATAACGATATCACATGATTTGTTTCTTTGGGGATGTGATATTCGGTATAGAAACTAATCATTAAAAATAATCAGACATATGTCTAAGGGTTTGTCGATGTGATGTATATTATGAGGCGAAACGGGTGAAAATTGGGGGTTGAGGGATTCTTAACGGAGCGTGTATCTCTGAAACGACATAGGCGAAAAAATTTAAATTCGGCGGGAAAAACAGCTTAAAATACAAGTAAATAGGTGATCGACCGTTTTTTTTTCATAAATCCAATTTCAGGAGCCCTTGGAGAGGGGAGAAATTCTGGGGGGGAAAACAGGAAAGAAAGTGTCCTAAATGATTGACTCACTTAGTCACTCATCAAACTCAGGGGGAAAACAGCTTTAAATAAGTAAATAGGCGTTCGACAGTTTGTTTCATAAATCCAATTTAAGGGGTTCATGGGGAGGGGTGAAATTATCAAAAATAAATGAAAAAATGTCCTGACTGACTCACTCACTCATCATCGCCCAGCCAAAATTATTAAAATTAGAAACATGAAATGTTGGGGATATGTTCATTGTATGTCGAAAACGTCCACTAAGGAAAGAGTTTTGGATATTCAGGTTCTAAAGAGGAGTTAAGGGGGTAAACGTGCATTTCATTTAATAACAATATCTGACGAGTGGTGTCATTTGGGGATGTGATACTTGGCATATATACTAATCATTACAAATAAGCTGACACATGTCTAATGGTTTTTCCATGTAGTGTATGTTATGAGGTTAAAGGAATGAAAAGTGGGGGTTGAAAGATTCCTAACGGAGCGTGTATCTCTTAAAATACATAGGCGAGGAGTTTGAAACTCCTCCGAAATCAATCAGCTTAAAAATAAATACATAAATAATTAAATAAAATAAATAGGTGTTCGACCGTTTTTTCATAAATGCAATTTAAGGGGCCTATGGGGAGGGGTGAAATTTTGGAAGAAAAACGTCCACTAAGGAATGATTTTTGGATGTTCACTCTCATCGACCAACCAAAACTATTAAAGTTAGAAGAATTACATTTTGGGGATATGTTCGTTGTGTGTCGAAAACGTCTACTAAGGAGGGATTTTTGGATATTCAGGTTCTAAAGGGGTGTTAACGGGGTTAAAACTGCATTTCATTATATAACAATATGACACTCATTCGTTCATTCATTCATTTATTTGCAATGGAGGGTGTGGCCCCCGGAGGCAAATTGGATATACATAACAAATAAATAATTACACATAACAATTCAATAACAATTATACAACAATTAAACTGGAGTATTTACACAAATAGTCTGTCTTTTCTTAAACACACCTATCTGTTTGGGAAAAGGCTCTAAGACTGCGGCAGGTAGAGAGTTCCAGTTATCAATGGCACGGTTTACAAAAGAATATTTACCATAATTTGTTCGCTGTGGTCGGCCCTTAACTTTGAAAGGATGATCGCTCCTACCCATGTAAGTAATGTAAGTAATGACGCGAGCGAAGCAAGGCTAAAAATGAGATGGTGTGTGTCTGTGTATTACTCAATCACGCAAGTACCACTGGTCCGATATACGTGAATTGTACATGGAAGTAGCTGATTTACCTGGTTAACATATAGGTTACTTTTGATTACAATACTTTGCACTATTTAAAGATGGCGACCATTTTAGTGACGTCACTACACCCTTTGGTTTCAAACTCATATTTCCATTTGAAATAAAAAGAGAACGCTAAGAAATAGCAAACTTTTGATGGCATATACGAGGTTTAAAATTACATTTTCTATCCGAAAGGTATCTCCAACGGTTAGCGAGTAAAATCTAAATTTGTGCTATAAAACACGGTCAACGCCGAGCGTTGTAGTTGGACAAAATGTTTCATCCTTAATCTCCCTCCGCGCAGCACCTCGCCTATCCCCTATTTTAACTGTCACCTTCACATTTTAATTTATTTATGACGCGTAGCGAAGCACGGGTACTTCAGCTAGTAATGTGATAAATGTAAAAGCCAACAACCAGTCATTTTTCTGAGTGAGGCACAGCTGAACGAAAACCAGTGAAAATAATAATGAAAGTATTTAATACATGAATAAAAGGTCTGAAAATAAATTCTTTAACGCCAGTGACATCCATATATAAAAATATTCTTTTTCCTATTTTGGTGATTACATTTAGTTAGAAGGAGATCGAATGAGGCAACAATTTTTTTTCTTTGAATATCTTTTCAGATTTATGCACCTGCTCATTTATGGACTATTAGCGGAGAGGTGACATAGCATTTTGAAGTAATGGTTGTAATACTAGAATGATATAGCTCTGATCTCCGTAAGTTATTTTGTATCCAAAGATTAGGACGCCCGGAGATTTTTGTCCTCATTAATTTGAATTTTGCTTCTGCGTCATTTTTTATTTATTTTGCACATCAAGAGTAATTTTGAGAAGTCTCCGAGCGGAGGTAGGCTTCTGTGTGTGATTCTATGTATTTAGTGGTGTGGTTCTGTAATAAATGGTGGATGAGTTTTATCTTAACAGCGGAGTTTTTTGTCATTCTTGTTCGATGTCATACTTGTGTGTCCACCGGATCAATTTTGAGATTTTACCCCAGTTGTACCCATCATTATAAAGACCCCGGGATTGCTTGAATCTCGTCCCCGACACAGTTTTTTTAAGGCCAAAATTGATTCGGACATCCAAGATTATTTTTTTCTTTCGTGTTGTACCGAATTCTGGGTGAGGGTTGAAGTGTATGTCGGGCCACCCAATCCAAAGCCAGATTATCGGGCACAACACGGTAGAGGAAAGGGTATTTGTGTACGATAATTATGTGAAAACTGAGTCTTGCAGGGAAGTCGTTAGACGTTTTATTACACATTTTTCAGGTGTGCGCCCTCCACATAGAGTAGTCCAGTGAATAGAGGTATGTTAGCTTACAAACGGTGCGGTGGTTCTAAATTTTTTATATGTTCTCTAGGACGGCTAGTAGGTGTTTAAAATGGAAAATGCACAATTTTCCCCCCTCCGCGCCCGCCGCCATATTGGAAAAATCGAAAAAATCGGCACTTTCTTGATATTTTTGCCTATATCTCCGTTTATGTGCGTTTTAGTGAAAATAGAGTTCTAGTCAATGTTGTAGACAATTAAATTTCCTACAATTTACGTTCAATATTTTGTTTCTAGGACTTATGGTTACGGAAATATTTACATTTTTAAACAATACAAAATCACATTATCGGATATATTGCCAAAATTCTAACTTTAGAATGCTGTAATTCAGTTATGGCCTATCCTAGAAAAAACAAGTATCACAATATAATTTGTGAAGAATTTAATTACCTACAATATGCATGTAATTCTTTAGCCAACCATATGAAGTGGGGGTAAGTATAAAAATTAAAACAATGGGTATATTGCTTTTTTCGTTTTTGTGACTCCACATTTGATCTAAAGAAAATGCACAAACTATTTTCCAGCTATGGCTTGAATTCTTAGTTAATACCAACCATACTTGCGCTTCTTACATGTAACAGCGCAATTATAATGAGACATGTACTATATTTTCACTTAAATATCCACTGGTGAGAGGAGATGTTCAATTCCAAACAATCCACCAACACAGCAAGTACATTTTTAAAGATTCATTTATTTAAACAAAATAAGATTAAAATACAGCAATAATCTTACAAAAATCAGTAGTGAATAAACTAAGAACACAAAAGAAAACTGATTTAATGGAGCTTCGCTCGTTTTGTAGGAGGTGAGTGAATGAAGTCGGAGTCTTCATTGTCCTCCTCAAATAGTGAAGTTAGTAGATCGGCGTCGTCTTCGTCGTCGATGGTGACTTCCTCCCTGTTATTGCATTCTTCTCTACTACATACTTTGCAAAGGGCGGAACAACTTAGGCCCTCCTTTCTACAGCCACACGCCCCCATACAGCCAGTTGTGCATCTGCACGAGATGGTGTTTAGCAGGTTTTGGGGGAGCAGCGTCTCTACTCATCCTGATGGGCTCCAGTCTTCCAGCTTTTCTACACCAGCCCAAATCAATAGGGTCCTTGTCAATCCCCATCCACTGTATGACCTGGTGATATGTCCTCAGGAAGTGGAAATGTGCTGCGTCAGTAGTTGGAGGTAGTTTAGCCAGGTTAAGTTTAATGGCACTAGTCTTCAATTTGCTATAGCGAAGGGAGTTCAACGACTGTTCTCCACTGCCACCATACAGGGATATCAAGATTTTCTCCCCTGCTGCTGAAATTTCTTGGGCACTGGCAGCAGGGTCCTCGAACCTCTTAGCCTGCTCCAGCAATGATGGGTCTTTCGTAAAAAGTTGGCAGAATTTATTCTTTCCAAACCCAAAAATGTTTGAGGTGGTGTCACAGCCCGATATTGCATGCAGGAGCAAGATACAGCCTTTGGAGTTGTACTTGTAGGAGGAGGCGGAGTAGATTGCTTCTGGATGTTTTGCCTTCGCTGTTTTTTTTAGGTAAACATTATTTACCGCAGGTGTTGTGCCAGTCAGCAGTACAAGTAGGTCAATGTCTTCCCCGACAATGATAACGGCGTCGTACGTGGGGGAGAGGAGTTTAGCTGTGGCAACTATCAACCTGTCAGCGTCTTCGGAAGCTTGGTCTGTAGATATGTTTGACGTTTGCAATTCACTGGAGAGCAGCTTCACAAATCGGTCCTTGTTCCCCTCATTGGCCAGGAACTTATCCTGAGGTGTGGTGTTAAAAGTTGCTTTGTTAAACACCACGTCTGGTGATGAGTTTGCCTTGTACCTTCTTGCTCGTTCTGCAGTCTTGGTCCCTTGATGAGAAGGATCTGTAATGTAGCCATCAAAAATCACCATCACATCGGTGCCATAATGACGTAGAACGTACTTGACGTAACCCTGGCAAATTCCTCCAAAGGTCAAGCTGCTGTTCCATACAACTTTGTGCAGAAGGTAACCTCCATCAATAACGACCATGGAACGTTGAGGTAGTTGGAAGTCTTGTGGAAGTGGCGAGAAAGCTGTGTATAATAATGATTTCGTCCCTTTACGCATACCGTCCTCATTAAACAAAGACATAGGGAATGGTGCCAGTTCATACGATAGGTAGTTCTGCAGATCTTCTTCTGATTGTTTCGCTATACACATGCGGTTAAACAGTGTGAGTGGGTCAACAGATAACTTCTTGTCTCCCACCTTCATTGAGTTTTTATCGAACATCGTTGTGATCACTTTGTCTTTTTTCTTAAAAGACGCCTCTCCGAATGTGTTTCCAACTATTTTTGCTATTCCTGCACCTCCTACCACTTGAGCTTGGTGACAATTAACCTGGTCACTTCCCACTACGCCAGAGTTAATGTTGATGATTAGATCAGTTTCGGGGAAGGGTGGGTGTTTGGAAAGCCAATCAAATAGAATCCCCACATCATGAGCGTCACGACCCATTCTAGTAGGCCTCATTTCCACGTGCTGCTCAGAGGACGTTGATGTTACGTTGCTGTACTTCTCGATTTCATGAGCAATATTTTGCAGGCAGGTCATCCCAAGAGTCCACTTCAACAGAGTGCTCTCAGTCATGCCCCTTCCGATTAATCCTCCCCCCATTTTCATATCCTTCATTAGCATTTGTTCGATTGTCATGTCGGTCCAAATACCGGACCAGGACTTGTCTGATCTTCGAACAGTGAAATGACCCTCCATTGTGAACTTCTTAAACTCAGTGGGGTCCATTTTTTCTTCCAGGCACAGCATTTCTTGCAGATATAAATGCGCAGTTTTTGCATAAAACCAGTGGCCTGCAGCATGGAAGAAAGGGAGCATTATCTTGACACTGTTCAGATGAAGTTGAAATTCACCCATTCGTTCAGCTTGAATGTACTGCTTTACAAGGGTTACCATTTTAAAGTACTGCACCCAGAGTTTGGCAGTTGGTCCTCTTTTCTGCAGGTTATTCAAAGCAGTTTCAAATTGTGCAGCAACAGGTTTGAATTCTTCACATTTATCCGCTTCTAAAACTGTACATTGTTGCACGTCAGACAGGAATCGGTCCACAGTGTCCTTATCTTCCTCAGTCAATTCCATTGTTTGTATGATAAAACGGGCCAAAGTCTGGTGAGTCAACAAGTGGGCCCGCACAGCTCGGGAATAAGCGTGCCCACTCATCATTTTCATTATGCTATTCTGAGCATAAATGGTGGCGAACAACTCACTGAGTCCACTGCCAGCCATGATGGTACCGATAGCTCCCATGAAAGACATCAGCAAGTGAAAGCCTCCAAGCCTTGGTATGATGTTTTTAAGTTCTGGATTGCCATTGTGGAGAATTTCTTGAGCCTTCATGTAAAGTGGCTGATCAAACGTCACAAAACAGGTCTTCTGCTTTATACTGTCACATTTTTGTCGGGCGATGAGGAGAGCTGTGTATACAGTGTCGAGATTACTTGGTGGCGCATTAATGAAAGGGAGGTAAATCACTTTTGATCGTTGGTAATGTTCTTTAGATGTCGCTTTCTCCATAAATCCATTCCATCCTAGCACTGGGATCTCACTTGAATGTACATTTAGTAACCACAGAATGTCAGTTGCCAATGGCAAAATAACGTCGATAGCAATTGGGGATAAAATATCAAGATCTTTTATATCCACAGTTTTCAAGCCAGCGTCTGGATTCTTAACAAATGCTTGGAGTTCTGTTGACTCAGCACTTGATACCAATTGTGGTGCCGTCAGCTTCTCTAAACGTTTCACGTTGACCCCTTCTCCTACTGCGTCATATGGGGTTATGCATATTATTCCACCCATGGCATGAAAAGTGCCTCGACCATCTAGAGTGTTGACATTGAAGTCGGCGTTATCGAAAACCAGTTGGCAGAAAGCATCGCCACGGTTAGGTTTCACCAGAGGTAGTTGTGGTTGCATGATTGTAGACACTTCAAGTAATTGTGCTTCGTGATAAGAGGAAGAAAAGCCAAAAGATGACATTAAATCTATCAGAAGCTTAGAACCAAACTTTTTGTACATGAATACACTTAATCCAGTCAGAAGAGGTGATAGAAAGGATCTTGGTCTTGCAGCAGCTATGACAGCGTGCGATAAGGCAACACATTTTTTGTTCATTTTCTCCAGAGATCTTTTCTTGTTCTTTGTTATCACGGATGTCAAGAGAGTGAGCAAAGTTTGTGGAATTACTGTTGCAACATCATTCAAAAATTTGTCAGTGGGTGGGTATTCAGTGGTATTGTACACCTGAGATCTAATATCTTCTAAAATTATATCTCCTGCTGCTTTCACTACTCTCAGTCTCTCTCCTTCACGATCTGGGGATTTCATTGTACTGTACCAGTTGTCAGTGAGTATTTTATATCCTGTATTTTTGAAACAGATCGTCGTTTTTTTGTGAGTGTCGACAATAAGGATATCTTCCCCGTACTTCTCCAGTAGGCGGGATTTAATTGTTCTAGAATCGATCTGATATTCACCCTTGATGTGAGCCTTCAATTCTTCGAGTGAAAATTGACATTCTTCAGTATTCGCAAGAAATGAATAAATATCTTCCATCGCTGTATCAACTGAGGGATATGGCCTATAGCCTTTCTTGAATTCTGAAGGCATGTGAAATAGCTTCCTCTGACAAAAATTATGGTATTGTGCATCAGCTGCAACGAGGTCCAAGTCTGGAGGAATCCGTTCCAAAATATGTTGTCCCCATTCATCTCCCCGTTTCTGGGCAGCATGCAAAAACGTGTCCCTTACCGAGTGCATCTGGACCATATGGACAGTGTTTCGTTTTGCAAGAGGAGTCTTCTTTTCTTTTTCTAAAAATTCCATAGTTATTTCTTCTCCACAAAGGCAGCAATGATCCTTGAAATGAAAACATTTCACAACTGACCTGAGCACAGGCCTCCCAGAGCTCGTTGATGGCTGGTGGACCGAATCATCTATTTCGCTACTTACACGGCGTATATGGGCGGCTATCATAGCCTCATTGCAATTTTTTTTTGACATGTGCTATGAACTGTTATCTCCTCTTTAACCGCTAAGAATTGTAGATGGTCACTTCTTGCCCTTTTTTCAGCTGCTTTCCGTATTGTCTCAATTCCTTTATGTTTTACTTTACGGGTCGGGGCTCCTTCCAAATCTTCATTGCAGATGAAGCATATATTATCTGACATCTCTGCTTGTGATTCCATGGTTAATGACCACAAATACCATTACAGTGTGTCCGCCAGGTACCGGTCATTCACCTGCAATGAATAGAATAGATTAGTAATTTTTAGTAAATACAATGTTGAGTTACAATAGCAAAATAAGCAATATGGTTTTAGGTCATTTAACCCATAACACATAAGTGCAAGTTTTACGGGCGTAATATAAACTATACGGGCGTTTACAGACTATAAACGAAAACTGAAAAACACTATTTCTCACACCTCAGTAATATTTATGCATAATATAATGCATAAAGATTACTGTTATATTGGCATTGCAAATCATGCCGGGTAACAGCTATTAAAACATGGCCTAGCCAACTCACATGACTTAGATTATGAAATATAATTAGTTCAGCGTAAACCTTAAGAAATAAAATACACACAGGGTATTTACCTTTACTAATACTGTAGACGCACTAATAATAGTAAGCGAATCAATTTATCTAAGTCTGAACGAGAAACGACTTAAATATAAACACATTGTTTACGTCTGACCGATTGCTCACAAGGTAATGGCGGACTGTCTGCCGCTCTCCCTTTCAGTAAGCACGGCCGACTGAATACGAGCTGCGCTCTATACGCGATTCAGTCGGCCGTGCAGTAAGGAACGTAGTTCTGGCGTTGGCCGCTAGGTACCACCACCACTTACCGGGTTAAAACTGACATACCCTTAATCATCCCAAGTACCTGGTTTTACCACACTCTCCGGGCTATAACTGAATTTCAGCGTTCCAAAGTTAGAATTTTGACAAAATATCCGAAAACTGTGGTTTTTTATTGTTTAACAAAGTAAATATTTCTGTAACCATAAGTCCTAGAAACAAAAGATCTAACGTAAATTATAGGAAATTTAATTGTCTACAACATTGACTAGAACTCCTTTTTCGCTAAAACGCCCCGAAACGGAGATAGAGGCGAGAATCTCAAGAAAAGGCCGATTATTGGCGATTTTTCCAATATGGCGGCGGGCGCGGAGGGGGGGAAATTGTGCATTTTCCATTTTAAACACCTACTAACCATTCTAGACAACATATACAAAATTTAGAACTACCGGACCGTTTGTAAGGTAACCCCCCATTTTTTGCTCTATTCACTGGACTAGAGAGACCATGCGGAAACTCGTGAACAAATTGAGGGGAACTGGTTCTTTACTCGATAAGAAGCGAAGTATTAAAAAACGTGTACTTAAAGAGGAAAAAGTAAATGAAATCGCAGAGAAATTAGAACATACGCATACAAAATCCCTAAGACGACTTGGACAAGAAGCCGGGGTTTCGAAGAGCTCGGCATGGCAGGCTACGAAAATGTTGAAACAAGTCACACAAGAATCCACGAACAGCACCTACGTGATCATGATAGTTGGGTACGTTTTTGTAATTGGATGTTGCGAAACGTTCATGATGAAATAATTGATCCGCATTTAATATTTTTCTCGGACGAAGCCTGGTTCCATTTTCAGGGGTATGTTTCGACACAGAAACTATGCTATGCTGAGCGGGGAGTGATTAGTCAACGGGAGGCAGATAAGCTGGCCGCGCTGGACGGCCAACAGATGAGAGAAACTCACTGTAGAACGCTCAGTGAACTTGCATTTAGTTCGACAGTCATAAGGCTTAATTACAAGGTTGACATTCTGTCAGAACCTAGTGGAGATGCGATACGCAGTGTTACAGGTTAGTGGAAGTTGTTATTCCGCGTGAGCGAGATACATTTGTATGGTTCAGCTGTTACATTCAACACTAGTCGAATATAGAACCATGTGGAACATTCTGGCACATTTAAAGGTGACATATATTTGGTCACCAACATTAATGACCAATGGGATAATTCACGCGAAATTTAAGTTCGCATCGGGAAATCCAGAGTTGCATTTTGTAAAATGGATAATGTGTTTAAAGAGCCATTATTTCTCGATGGAAACAAAATTAAGATTTCTACGTTGCTATATATATTCGGACGGGCATCAATTCCACTTGGTCGAACATCAATTCCCCTCGATTTTCCTTAATTCCACTCGGTCCTCCAAGGGTCCCAAAAATGAGTTCCTCAACTCCGCTCAGGCTTTGGCAAGGGGTCGGCAAAGGGGTTATCCCCAATGACGTAAACAAATGTCATAACCCTCCTGCTCGCATACCAAGGCCCGGGTCAAGCACCTTCTGCAACGCATGAGTGAATTCTTGAATGCAACTGATTCATACAATTTGTAGGAAAAAATTGACTTCAGATCGCTTGACCGATGGCGTGGTGGTGTTCGCAAGACATTGTTGTGCCATTGGTCAACCGCTCTGATGTCAAGTTCGCTCATTAGTTAAATCAGGTATAAAGTGTTTGGCACATTATAACTTATATGGCAGAAAATACAAGTGATTTAAAATTAATCATAATATTCTTTTAAATAAGTCTGCCAAGTTTTCTATTTCTTTCTACAAATTTTATGCACTGTTTTTAACATGTGCATAATTAAATGTTTATATGTTTTTTTAACTTAGTCACAAATTATAAAATTAAATTTAGATAATAAGTGTATAATTTGTACCTAAAAATACTTTCGATATCAGCTGCGGATGCTGAAAATACTGTTTTCCAGCCTAGAACGGAAAAAACAGCTGCATTCAAGAATTCGCTCATGCGCTGCAGAAGGTGTTTGACCTGGCCATTGGTATGCGAGCAGGAAGATTATGACATTTGTTTACATCATGGGGATAACCCCTTTGCCGACCCCTTGTCAAAGCTTGAGCGGAGTTGAGGAACTCATTTTTGGATCCCTTGGAGCACCGAGTGGAATTAAGGAAAATCGAGGGGAATTGATGTTCTACCATGTATTCAATTCTTTTCTATGGGGCTGAGACTTGGACATTGACCGTGACAATGGGAAAGCGACTTGAGGCATTTGAGATGTGGCTCTACAGGAGAATGCTTAGAGTGCCATTGACAGCTAAATTTTCAAACAAAATGAAGAAAGAGAAAGAAGTCCTGAAAACAGTAAAATGCAGAAAGCTTCAATATTTAGGTCATGTAATGAGGAATTGACACAGGTATAAACTGCTGCAGAACATTCTTCAAGGGAAGATTCCTGGTAAAAGAGGATGTGGAAGAGGAAGAAGAACATCTTGGCTTGGAAACTTAAGAACATGGACTTCACACACGAGTTAGAACTATTCAGAACATCCAAAACTGACATAACTATGATGGTCACCAACATCCGGAACGGATAGCCACACGAAGAAGGAGAAGAAGAAGAAGATTATGAAGCGCCAGAATTATGTAAAGCAATAACACGAGGCTTCGTCATTATTTTCTTGGCGTAGTCGGTAGCATGCTGAACTGCTATGCCCAAGATAGCGGGTTAAAACCCGGCCGAAGTCGTCGGATTATTTAAGAGCGTTAAAAATCCTTCAGTATGCCTTCCTTCGGAGGGGAAGTAAAGCCGGCGTGTCATTGATTTATGGCATGTAAAAGATCCTTTCACAGACTAAACTTGTGTAAAGCAAAATTTGTTAGGTTAGATTTCGTCAGAACGCTCTATCAAAGTTCCAACATTCGCCACTATGTATCATTGATATCTGGTGGCGAAAGTTGGAACTACTTGAAATTGAACGGAACTTGTAGCTCACCCTTTAGGGTGTCCGCTGGAAGCAGCTACAGACTCAGGCGAGCCGAACATGTCCTCGGACACTCCCGGCACTAAAAGCCATACGATAAATAAATAAATAAATAAATAAATAAATAAATAAATAAACCCTTCAATTTCATCTCGTTTATCTTCCTGGGTATCCTCTCCTCTTCCATTCGCTTAAGCAACATTCTGTTACATTCCTGTGTGAACAATATTATACTAATTTTATCTGACGATACAGTGACCTACAGTGAAGTGGTTAGTTCCTCAGTTTAGGGGCTGCCACAACGCGGCATGTAGCCCCGTGTACTTTGGGTGTGTGGAGAATCTGTCTGATAAACGGTATTAATTGTGTAAGCTCCAAAGATACTTTGTCTCATGCCTACCCGAGCTACTATGTTTTTTACCATGCTGGATTTCCACACCCTCTACTTATTTTGTCATCTTCACCACTGGCCGGTTTCGGGATGATATGCGATGCTTTTAGCCGGGTCATCACATATCGCAAGTTCAAACCCGGCCGAAGTCGTCGGATTTTTTAAGAGCGTTAAACATCTCTCAGTATGCCTTCCTTCGGAGGGGAAGTAAAGCCGGCAGTCCCATGTCATAGATTTATGGCATGTTAAAGAACATTCTACTAATTGCACCTGTGTGCAGCTAAATTATATATAGGTTAAACATTCGACAAACGATCTTAGGTTCCGACGTTCGTCGCCAGGAGCCGACTGCGGTGGCATCTGGTAATCAAGTTCTGAACTAGTAGTCGTTGACGGTGGCGTTTGGTGGCAAAAGTAGGATCTATTTGAAAAAATACAATTTCTGCAGTCCTCACTTGAATTGAAAACAGATAACACACACTACTACAGTACAGTCATCACAATTAACACCGGTTATCAGAAAAATTCTACACACACCCAAAGTACACGGGGCTACATGACCGCGTTATCGCAGCCCCTAAACTGAGGAACCAACCAACCAACCTACGTATGTTGTCGTATTTAATTCATGATGATGATGATGATAATTGTTGTTTTAAGGGGCCTAACATCTAGGTTATCGGCCCCTGATGGTTTGGGTGATCGTGAAGATGAAAATGAAATGTAAACTTAAAACTAAAACTAACTACCAACCTACATACTAGAAGAAGAAATGGAAAACTGAAGGAGAATAAGGCAAATAAAGGACAGGAGGAAAAGAAATGCCCTCAACCCTCGAAGAGTGCGGATTGAGGGACTTGGAAGGAAGGAGAGCCATGAAAGGCAGATAGGAAAGTGAAAGAGGAGAGGGTCCGCCCCGAAGGTAAGGGACAAAAGGGGAAAACGGACCCAGCTCAGGAATCCCTCGGGGTCGCCAACTCCCGAACTCACCAGCCGTGAGCCCCTGAGGGTGTAGCATTATCTAGGGTGCACCAAATGTGGTGGGGCTACATACACCCGGCCTCCTTGAGGGCCTTGAGCAGAAGGCAGGAGATATCAGGAAAATAAAAAGAAGGCTGACCCCTCGCAGAAGGAGGGAATCGGAAAAGATGAGGCAAGGGCCAATTAAGGCGGGAAAGGAAGAGACTCCCTAGGCCTCGGATACCCTAATACCGTCGGGGTCGGAAGAGAACAAGAGTTGACCAAGTGAGGTCGACAGGAAAGAAGAAAGGGAGGAGCACGGCACAAGTAAGGGAAGCAATGCCGGACTCAGCTGGGGCCCCGTGGTCGCCAACCCACGCCCACTAGAAGTGAGCCCCTGGGGGAGTATTTAATTCAAACATATATTGATGTCATTAGCAAAATGGCTGCCGATTGCGCATGAATATTGAAATGGAAAGTCAGGAGCAGGTCTGTAGTTGCCTATAGGATTTACGATCACGTACAAACAACAAACAACGTATGTTTAAAAAAGTTTTAAACAGTTAAAAAGCATTGTGTGTTTAATATGTCAAAGTAATCCATTTTCGAGAAGTTTTCATTATATTATGTGCACATAATCCTGTTCTACTTATTCCATGGATAGACGAGACATTAGCGCCCTGGGTGGAGTAGGTAGCAAAGAAATACAGTATATCGCCCTATACTAGTTTCAGCCGTCTGATTCTATTTAGTCTACATAATCTTTTGGCTGTTTAACAGCTGAGCTGGGCGAATAGAGTAATCGCCCTGAGCTGAGCACGTCGGCTCCTGACGTGTGATGGTGACTCGAATGTCATGATACTCAGAAGAACCGTATCAGCATTGTAAACAGCTACTTTTGTAGCTTAGTTACTATGAGTCACGTGGACACCTTCAAACAGTACGTCGTGGGATTCAAAGGTAAAATAATCCCTTAGAAGAGCATTATTTTAATGATGGTTTATAGGTTATGACAGCCTCGAATTTTCTGTTTTCTTTTTGTTCAAAATATAGGCCTATTAATATAATAATACACTGTAGAGTAATAATGTTATGGATTTTTTCGTCCCTTTCAACTACTGAGGCTTTTAGAGACGCCGGTGTGTCGGAATTTTGCCCCAAAGGGGATCTTTATTGTAAATGAATTGCAGTCAATGCCCATAGCTTGTTATTTTTGATTGAACGCCCCAGGGCTCCCAACAAGTTTAATTTCAAGGGTGTCTTCCTGATTGCGGTCATTCCAGATTTCGTTCACCTCATTAGTAGTCCAGATTGCGGTCACTTTCATTTTAGGGAAGAGCTATAAACATTCCAGCGTCCAGATTGCGTTCACCTCATTAATAGTCCAGATTGCGGTCACTTTCATTTTAATTAATTTAATAATGCACACAAATTGTGTATATAAAGATATTACATTTCATGTAAACATAAGTCTATTATAGGCCTATTTCACTTTGTGCATTCCACAACATGGTAACGAGGACAAGTCGAATCACACAGTGCACACACACAACTATCGTCAGGTTCATGAAAGATCTTAGTTTTGCAGAGTTTATGGTGGTATCCATGAACTGACATAGCATTGACAAAATGTCGGAGATCCTGGTGAGTATTGGTCCAAGTCCTATTCGTCATTGCTTCAGTCGAGTAGAAGTCAATACAAATGACATTCCTTTTGGCCAATCTTTCGTCCAAGAGTTTCTTCCAATTGTCTGTGTAAGGTAGTGCGTTCTTGAATCTCAAATCTTCAATTAAAAAGTCGCCTTTGCAAGTTTATTAAACCAGTCTTGATCTAGTAAATCTCAATACAGAGAGGGTTGTCTTTAAATAACGAGCTTTGATTTTTTCTCAAGGGAAGAGCTATAAACATTCCAGCGTCCAGATTGCGATCACTTTTCTTGGGAGACCGGTCCGGTTGTAACTCCTCTGGGGATTTCCTCAAATTTCACTTCCACCTCTCTTGCCTATGTTGATGTACATGTCATGTGTCAGTTCTTTTGGACCTGATACACTAAATTAGGTGCAACCATAGTGTTCAATTTTTCTTCTTACTAACACCACCTCCCCTTGAACTTAAAGAAAGTCACATTGGGATTTAAATACTTTAAATTCACAAAGGTTTCTTAAAAAATCTTGGATAGAAATAGATTCTGATTTTATGGGGTGTGCTCAGCTGAACACTGAACTGTATTCTTTGGTTAAGTAGTGAAATATCTGTTTCCCCTTGTTATCCACAAAACTTACGGAAGGTATGAGTCAGTCGGGAAGAACTAAGAAACAAAGACCGGTCTCCCAAGAAAAGTGATCGCAATCTGGACGCTGGAATGTTTATAGTTCTTCCCTAAAATGGAAGTGACCGCAATCTGGACTGCTAATGAGGTGAACGCAATCTGGAATGACCGCAATCAGGACACAACCAATTTCAAGAATATCCAACTTTAGCTACCAGATGCTACTGTCACAAACACCTAGCGTCGAATAGGATCTTTAGCGTGCCAGTAAATCTACCGAAACGGCTACTTCACATTTAAGAATCTTCAAATGCCAACTGACTGCGCCGGGTTTCGATCCCACTGTTGGGGATGCAATTTCTCTGGTAGCATGTAGTAGGTGGTGCAGGTTCGCAAGGCAAGGAATTACATACCGGTACCGAAACACACTTAATTAAACAACGCATGGAACGAACTGTAGATATATTCACAACGATATACAACAAAATAAATATTCAACACTCAATAAGGCATGTCTATGATGCCGCGGAAGCGTATTGCCTTGTACGCTGTAAGCGAAAGATTCGCCTGCTTGCCCATTGTCTCAACGGAGAGTGTCCAATAGCCCTCTTCTCTCACCCTCCAGCTGCCCGACCGCGCTAATCCCAGCAGGGCAGCCAACTCAATGTAACGGAAAACTGAGTGCACACAGTGAGGGATTGCTAACACAGTAAAACACACAATATATATAAACAATAAGTCCAGTCACAACACCCACTATCTTGAACTCAGCAGGTGAGAAAGTTACAGCTGAGCCACGCAGCCAGTCGAAAATATATTAGGTCATCGTGTGGTTTTTTGGGCAATCGCGTGACCTTGACCGATTCCTTGCACCTCCATAGGGGATTTGTTTGAAGTATTAATGCATTCACTTGAACTGTTCAAAACAATTTGTGCAAGAGACTCATTTCGCCTTTTTCTTGTCAAAATTTGATATCTTTTGTAAGGATTGCCGGACCGTTTAAATGAACATTCAGGGTCCGGTTGGTTATAGACAGTTTTGATACTAAGCTTGTAATGAAATACATTCACCTTGGTCTCGTAATGATGTGGCGCAATTGAAATTCGCTCTTTGTCCTTTCACTGTAGACTACATAAAAGTCTTTCTATATACAGGGTGTCATTTATGTACTTGAGTACCCTGAAGGGGCGTGTAGGGGATGGGTATAGGATCAATTTGAGATAGGGAACCTGGGGTCGGAATGGCCTCCTAACCACAGAAAACAGGGTTGTTTCAGGCCCTCCGCCCCTGTAAAGTAGGGAAGCGCGCCACATGTTACTCTGAGGTCAGGCACTCTTTCGCAGTCAACGGTCTTGGCGCGACCACCGTTCTACGCTGCGTTAGTCGAGAGGATAGCGGCGGGGCGCGGTGCCACGGTGGTCCCGGGTTCGTCTCCCATGGGGTTCCATGCCTTCATTTTTTTTCTTTTTTAGAGGGTAAGGAGTGGGCGTAGTCACAGTGCGTGTTTATTCTGTGCTGATTTTTAAACTATCGTTCATTCTGTAAATTAATTGCCTTTTGATTATTAGTATCAACGAGTTACGTGTGTTTCTGTAGTAGTTACAGACGACGGAACTATCAATTAGCAAGCGGAATGCAGCTCTCGGCTAACGCAGCGTTGAGCGGTGGTCGCGCCAAGACCGTTGACAGCGAGAGAGTGCCTGACCTCAGAGTAACATATGGCGCGCATCCCTACTTTACAGGGGCAGAGGGCCTGAAACAAACCTGTTTTCTGTGGTTAGTAGGCCATTCCGACCCCAGGTTCCCCATCTCAAATTGATCCTATACCCATCCCCTACACGCCCCTTAAGGGTACTCAAGTACATAAATGACACACTATATATACACAGTAGAAGATTTCTTAAAGTGCAGGACCTCTAGAATTGATTTGAATGCGATCGTGTCAGGCTTAGCTCTTTGAAATAAAATAAATCACTGCCTTAACCCGTACGTTAAACGAGATGAGGGGAATTTAGATACGCAAAGTAATATTTTCAGGAAAGTGCCTTATGTTTCTAAAGAAGCTTCAGATGTTTTCGGCCTAAGTAAAGGGAAATGATTTCCAGACAATACGTCGTTGCAGGAAAGAATTCTAGTTAAAAACTTAATAATAATAATATCGTATGGCCTCGTTATTTGACAACCAGAGGGTAGCTAGCATTGTTCCTTGAAGCACTATGAAAGTCAAGGAGGTTAGATATCTAAGCTCTTTGAACACTATAGCGCTTTCTAGTAGAGAAATGAGAAACTCTGTGTTGGCGGAAACTCCCAAGATTAATTTTGCCATTATTAACACGGCTTACTGAATTCAAATGAGTTCTTTGACATGCCAACATCGTACGACATGCGTGTCGTATTTTTTCCGCCTTTCAAAAATCACTTATCACGGCCAGGAGCGAACCTGCAAGCTTGGAGTTAGTCGACCGACACGTTAACCACTCACTCACCGTGGGCGGCTTCGGTGGCGTAGTCGGTAGCATGCTGAGCTTCTATGCCCAAGATCGCGAGTTCAAATCCGGCCGAAGTCGTCGGATTTTTTAGGAGCGTTAAAAATCCCTCAGTAAGCCTTCCTTCGGAGGGGACGTAAAGCCGGCAGTCCCATGTCATAGATTTATGGCATGTTAAAGAACTTTCCACTAAATACACCTGTGTGAAGCTAAATTGTATAGGTTAAGTGTAAACAAAGCTCTTAGGTCCCTACGTCCGTTGCCAAAAGCCGACTGCGGTGACGTCTGGTAGCTAAGTTTTTATCTTCTATCTATATATATCTTCTATCTTCTATATATATAAAAATCAATCTTACGTGATAGTTTGTCTGTGGGTGTGTATGTCTCCTATGCATTCATATACCACTCAACCGATTGCGATGAAACTTGGGTGAGATGTTGAGTACACTCCAAGGATGGTTTCTGACTTAGGAAATCAATTTTACAATAGGTAGCGCACGCGTAGATTCAACAAATGAGCGACGATGCGCGAAGTATTTCAACAAAGTCCCGTATGTGTTCATATACCATTCGTCCGATAGCGATGAAACTTGGGTGAGATGTTGAGTACACTCCAAGGAAGGTTTCTGACTTAGTAAATCCATTTTACAATAGGCAGCGCACGCGTAGATTCAACAAATGAGCGACGATGCGCGAAGTATTTCAACAAAGTCCCGTATGTGTTCATATACCATTCGTCCGATTGCGATGAAACTTGGGTGAGATGTTGAGTTCACTCCAGGGATGGTTTCTGACTTAGTAAATCCATTTTACAATAGGTAGCGCACGCGTAGATTCAACAAATGAGCGACGATGCGCGAAGCATTTCAACAAAGTCCCGTATGTGTTCATATACCATTCGTCCGATAGCGATGAAACTTGGGTGAGATGTTGAGTACACTCCAAGGAAGGTTTCTGACTTAGTAAATCCATTTTACAATAGGTAGCGCACGCGTAGATTCAACAAATGAGCGACGATGCGCGAAGCATTTCAACAAAGTCCCGTATGTGTTCATATACCATTCGTCCGATTGCGATGAAACTTGGGTGAGATGTTGAGTACACTCCAAGGAAGGTTTCTGACTTAGTAAATCCATTTTACAATAGGTAGCGCACGCGTAGATTCAACAAATGAGAGACGATGCGCGAAGCGTTTCAAACAAGTCCCGTATGTGTTCATATACCATTCGTCCGATAGCGATGAAACTTGGGTCAGATGTTGAGTACACTCCAAGGAAGGTTTCTGACTTAGTAAATCCATTTTACAATAGGTAGCGCACGCGTAGATTCAACAAATGAGCGACGATGCGCGAAGCATTTCAACAAAGTCCCGTATGTGTTCATATACCATTCGTCCGATTGCGATGAAACTTGGGTGAGATGTTGAGTACACTCCAAGGAAGGTTTCTGACTTAGTAAATCCATTTTACAATAGGTAGCGCACGCGTAGATTCAACAAATGAGCGACGATGCGCGAAGCATTTCAACAAAGTCCCGTATGTGTTCATATACCATTCGTCCGATTGCGATGAAACTTGGGTGAGATGTTGAGTACACTCCAAGGAAGGTTTCTGACTTAGTAAATCCATTTTACAATAGGTAGCGCACGCGTAGAGTCAACAAATGAGCGACGATGCGCGAAGCATTTCAACCAAGTCCCGTATGCATTCATATACCATTCGTCCGATAGCTATGAAACTTGCGTAAAATGTTGTGTACACTGCAGGGAAATTTTCTGGCTTAGTACATCCACTTTACAACAGGCAGCGCACGATTAGATTCAACAAATGAGCTACGACGCGCGAAGCATTTCAACAAAGTCACGTTTGCGTTCATATACCATTCGTCCGATAGCGATGAAACTAGGCTGAGATTTTGTGTGCACTCCAGGGAAGGTTTCTAGCTTAGTAAATCCCTTTAAAAATAGGTAGAGCACGAGTAGAATCAACAAATGAGCAACGGCGCGCGAAGCGTTTCAACAAAGTCCCATTTAATTTCATATACCATTCATCCGATAGCGATGAAACTTGGGTGAGATGCTGTGTACACTCCAGGGAAGGTTTCTGGCTTAGTACATACATTTTACAATAGGTAGCGCACCAGTAGATTCAACAAATGAGCGATGACACGCGAAGCGTTTCAACAAAGTCCCGTATAAAGTCATATACCATTCGTCTGATAGTGATAAATGTTTGGTGAATTGTTGTGTACACTCCAGGAAAGGTTTCTGGCTAAGTAAATCCATTTTACAATACGAAGCGCACGTTTATGTTCAACAAATGAGTGACTACGCGCGAAGCGTTTCGACAACGTCCCGTATACGTTCACATACCATTCATCCGATTGCGATGAAACTTGGGTGAGATGTTGTGTACACTCCAGGGAAGGTTTCTGGCTGAGTACATCCATATTACAATATGTAGCGCAAGAGTAGAATCAACAAATGAGCGACGACACGCGAAGCGTTTCAACCAAGTCCCGTATGCATACATGTACCATTCGTCCGTACCTATGAAACTTGGGTGAGATGTTGTGTACACGTCATGGAAAATTTCTGGCTTAGTAAATCCCCTATACAATATGCAGCGCACAAGTTGATTCAACAAATGAGGGACGACGCGCGAAGCGTTTCAACAAAGTCCCGTATAAGGTCATATACCATTCTGCCGTTAGCGGTGAAACTTGGGTGAAATATGGTTGACACTCCAAGGAAGGTTTCTGGCTTAGTAAATACATTTCACAGTAGGTAGCACACGAGTAGATTCGACAAATGAACGACGATAGCGATGAAACTTGGGTGAGATGTTGTGGACACTTACGTGACGGTTTCTAACTTAGTAAATCCATTGTACAGTAGGTAGCGCACGAGTAGATTCAACAAATGAGTGACGGAGTGCGAATCGTTTAAACAAAATCAGGTATGCGTTCATATACTATTCATCCGATTGCGATGAAACATTGATCAGTTATTTTGTAACCGCCAGGGAAGGGGACTTAGTAAATCCATTTCACAATAAGTAGCGCAAGAGTAGATACAACAAATGGGTGACGACGCGCGAAGCGTTTCAACAAAATTCCCTATTGCGTTCATATAACATTCTTCGATTGCGATGAAACCTTGATGAGTTATTGTGTACACGCCAGGGAAGGGCTTCGACTTAGTAATACATTTCTCAATAGGTAGCGCACGAGTAGATTCAACAAATGAGTGACAGCGCACGAATCGTTTAAACAAAAACCCCTATACGTGCATATACCATTCATCCGATTGCGATGAATCATTGATGAGTCATTGTGTACACGCCAGGGAAGGGTTTCGACTTAGTAAATCCATTTCACAATTGGTAGCGTACGATTAGATTCAACAAATGAGTGACAGCGATGAAACATTTTGAAAGTTGTTGTGCACGCTCCCACAAATGGTTCTAAATTAGAAAATCCATTTTATGATAGCTTAGAGGCAGTTAACATGTTGTGTATCCAAAAGCACTTCATGAAACAGAATTTCAACGCCAACACTTTCTTTGATTGGCATTGCAACGCATGCCGGGTACAGCTTGTATATATATAAATCTATGTTACGTGATAGTTTGTCTGTCTGTCTGTGGGTGTGTATGTCTCCTATGCGTTCATATACCACTCATCCGATTGCGATGAAACTCGGATGAGATGTTGAGTACACTCCAAGGAAGGTTTCTAGCTTAGTAAATCCATTTTACAATAGGTAGCTCATGAGTAGATTTAACAAGTGAGCGACGACGCGCGAAACATTTCGAAACAGTCCCGTATTTGTTCGTACACATTTCATCCGATTGCGATGAAACTTGGGTGAGATGTTGCATACACTCCAGGGAAGGTTTCTGGCTCAGTAAATCCATATTACCAGTGGTAGCGCACGAGTAGATTCAACAAATGAGCGAGGACACGCGAAGTGTTTCAACAAATACCCGTATGCATTCATATACCATTCGTCCAATAGCTATGAAAGTTGGGTAAGATGTTGTGTACACTTCCGGGAACTTTTTTTGGTTGAGTAAATCTACTTTACAATAGGCAGCGCACGAGTAGATTCAACAAATGAGCAACGCCGCGCGAAGGGTTTCAACACAGTCCCGTATAAGGTCATATACCATTCGTCTGATAGCAATGAAACTTGAGTGCGATGTTGTGTACACTTCAGGGAAAGTTTCTTTCTTAGTAACTTTACTTTACAATAGGCAGCGCACGAGTAGATTCAACAAATGAGGGACGACGCACGTAGCGTTTCAACAAAGTCCCATATGCGTTCATATACCATTCGTCTGATAGCGATGAAACTTGGGTGAGATGTTGTGTGTACTTCAGGGAAGATTTCTGGCTTAGTAAATTCATTATACTGTTACGTGCCACCCCCCTAGTGGCACTTTTGTTAACTGGATTACGGTGGGGTACAAAGCACAACACCAATTACTGCTTAAAGAAATAATTAACTTTATTGTGGCCAGAAAATTACACGAATCAGCAAATACAAGCAATTAGGAGCCTTACTCCAGTTTCATCAAGTCTCTTCCTTGAGCGCTCTTGGCCCTTCCACTTGTCAACAAACCACAGAAGTTAATCCTGCCGCTAATGAGCCTAGTGGCCTTGACAGAACTACATGCAACTTCTTTCTAATGTGCGCCTACTACAGTACTTACGAGCACTTGCTGCGCGCTGTCCACCAGCTGGGAGAAACAATGTCACTTAATTTCGACACCACAATATCTGACACTCAGTGAAAACACACTTACTCAGAACACGGCAGTCCCCTGTATGTTCCTCACTTCGCCGCTACACTAGGGGTTTCGCAAGTCACCACACTTCTGTCGCTCAGAATAAACGCTCACACTAGCTCGTAAAACACAACAACAACTGCTTCACGGGTCACTCTTATATAGCAGGCCGGTGACTCAATAAATGGTTCTAGATCCATCCAGAGTCCACGGCTTCTCGAGGTTTCCACCGCTGGTCCAGTCACGAATCTTCTGGACTATCCCTTTGTCTGTAGTAGCCCTGTTGCATAAGGCGCGCGCAATACAGGAGGCAAGCCACAGCCCAGCCCCTGGGGCAGTTGTGACTCAAGCGGCGAGCGATGACACAAACTCACAGCCGTAACACCACCCCCTTCCTAAAAAGGCTGATCGTCCCGATCAATCATTGGTCCGTCTGTGTCCCTCCGTAGGCTGCCAGGCGATCTCGATGCACGATTTTCATCTTCGCCCTCGGGCTCCGCTGGATCCTGTAGACGACATCGTTGATCCGTTTCACGACTCGGTACGGGCCCTCCCAGGACTTCTGCAGTTTGGGTGACAGGCCTTTCTTCCGTAATGGGTTGAAGAGCCAGACCAGGTCGTCCTCGTGGAATCCGCCGGCATCCATCTGCTGGTCGTATCGGGTCTTCATTCTGTCGGTCTCGATCCGCAGTTTCCTCCTCGCGAACGCGTGCACGTCCTCCAGTTGGTCGACCAGTTCTTGACAATACTGGCTTACCGGGATCGGATCATTCCCAGGTCGGCCAAAGGCAAGATCGACAGGTAGACGGAGCTCCCTCCCAAACATGGCCCGGGCTGGTGTGCACCCGGTGGCTTCATGCACGGCGGCGCGGTAGGCCAGGAGAAATAGTGGAAGATGTTTGTCCCAATCCCTCTGGTGCTCGCTGACGACTATTCGAAGATGGTTCTCGATGGTGCGATTGAATCGCTCTACCATCCCGTCGGACTGAGGGTGTAGTGGCGTTGTCCTTGTCTTCCGGATTCCCAGCAGCTGGCATAGGTTTTGGAACACCTGCGACTCGAAGTTCCTCCCTTGGTCGGAGTGCAGCTCCAGGGGTACTCCGTACCGGCTGACGAATTCCTTCACCAGGGTCTCTGCAATCGTCGCGGCTTCTTGGTTAGGGGGCGCATACGCCTCCGGCCATTTGGTAAAGTAGTCGCTGACGACTAATATGTAGCGGTTCCCTGCCTCGCTTAACGGGAATGGCCCAGCAACATCGATGGCCACTCTCTCCATGGGGCCGCCCACGTTGTAGGTCTTCAGTGGACCCCGTCGTCTTCGTCCTGGGCCCTTGCTGGCTGCGCAATCGTGGCACCTCGCGCAGTGGTTCTCCACGTCTGTTCGGCATCCGATCCAGTAGAACCGCTCTCTCAGCTTCTCCAGGGTCTTCTTTATCCCTAGGTGTCCACCAGATGATCCTCCATGAACTTCCTTCAGGACTTCCTCCGTCATAGCCTTTGGAACGACGACTTGTTCCCGAGATGTCTTCCCGTCGGTGCTCTCCCAGGTACGGCAGATGAGGCCATCCCTTACAATCAGCGAGTCCCACTGTGCCCAGTAGAACTTAAACTTTGGGCTGCAGTCACTCACAATGTTCCACCCGGGTCTGGGGACACAGGCCCTCTTCCATTCGGCTATCAGTCCCAGGTCATCATCCTCTGCTTGTGCCCGCGTGAAAGATTCGCGGCTCCAGTTCCCTTGAAGTTCCACAGTAGTCCGTCGGCACAGTATCCCGGTGTTCTCCTCCCTTCGGGCACAGAACGTGCAGTCTTCGGGGCACGGTCTTCGTGACAGGGCGTCGACGTTAGAATGCAGTTGGCCTTTCCTGTGCTGAATCTCAAAGTTGTACTGTTGAAGTCTCTCTAACCACCGCGCGAGTTGACCCTCGGGCTGCTTGAAGTTCAGGAGCCACCGCAGGGATGCATGGTCGGTCCTGATGAGAAATTCTTGCCCGTACAGGTACTTGTGGAAGTGTTCAATGGTCTTCACGATGGCGAGCAGCTCCTTCCTGGTGACGCAGTAGTTCCTTTCTGGCTTTGACAAGGCCTTGCTGAAGTAGGCCAGTACTCTCTCCTCGCCGTCCACTACTTGCGACAGGATCCCCCCTATGCCAAAGTCGCTGGCATCGGTATCGACGATGAACCTTGTTCCAGGTCTGGGGTAGGCCAGAATAGGCGCGGCGCACAGAGCCTGCTTGAGTTGTTCGAAGGCACTGTGGCATTCTGCTGTCCACGTGAAGAGTTGGTCCTTCTCAGTCAGTCGATGTAAAGGTTTGGCGATGTCGGCGAATCCTCTCACGAAGCGACGATAATAAGTGCAGAGTCCCAGGAAGCTTCGTAGTTGCGACTTGTCCTTCGGAACTGGCCACTCCCTCACAGCTGCGGTCTTCTCTGGGTCGGTGCGCACCCCTTCCTCGGAGACGATATGCCCAAGGTACTGGACCCGCTTCTGGAAGAGCTGACACTTCTTGGGGCTCAACTTCAGCTGGGCAGCCCGTAGCTTCAACAAGATCTCCTTCAGGTTGCTGTAGTGCTCCTCGAAGCTCCTCCCCAGAACGATGACGTCGTCTAGGTATACCAGGCAGGTCTTCCAGTGTAGTCCCCTCAGAATGGACTCCATTAGCCTTTCGAAGGTTGCAGGGGCGTTGCACAGACCGAATGGCATGACGGTGAACTGCCAGAGCCCGCTGGCCACAGAGAACGCCGTTTTCTCGCGGTCCTTAGGGTGGACCTCCACCTGCCAGTAGCCACTCTTCAAATCCAAGGTGGAGAACCATCTTGATCCTGATATGGTGTCCAGCGTGTCGTCGATCCGGGGTAGAGGGTAGCTGTCCTTTTTCGTGACGTCGTTCACCCGCCTGTAGTCCACGCAGAACCTGGTGGAACCGTCCTTCTTCTTCACTAGCACGACCGGAGAACTCCAAGGACTATGTGATGGCTCGATCACCCCTTGCTCCTTCATCTCTTCTACCATCCGGTCGACTTCGGCTTGCTTGGCGAGCGGGACACGTCGGAATGGGGCCCTAATCGGTGCGCTGTCCCCAACGTCGATTCTGTGCTGGACCAAGCTTGTCCTGCCGAAGTCTTTGCTCCCCACGGAGAAGACATCCTGGAATTCGCGTAGCAGGTCCTGAAGTTGGCGTGATTGCTCTTCGTCTAGATGGTCCTGGGATCCTTGGTACAGCTTCTGTAGTTCTTCTGGCAGGGCGCGTCTTCTTCGGTTGTCCGTCTGCAGGTGTCCGTCCGTCGTATCTGTGATGCGGGCAATCCAGGTAACGGGCTCGCAGACTCCTAGGTTGGTGTCCCGGTGAACCGTAATGTCGTAGTCGTTCAGGTTGGACAGGCGGACGTACGGCCGGGACGTCGTGTTGATGAGAGTCTTGGCAACTAGCAATCCTTTTGTCTGGATGTCCTCATATTTTGGCTCGATGACAGCCGCCACACCCTCAGCAGTTCCGTCGACAATTACGGCAGCGCTGACTTCCGTCCTGGCGGGAACGATGACGTCCTCTCTCAGCCTTACTCGTCGTGCGGCGACGGCCTCGTGTGCTGGTTGCAAAGCAAGTTCCTCACTTCCGAAGTGCAGAGTGTTGGTACTCAGATCCAAGATGATGTTGTTCTGGTCCAGGAAGTCCAGTCCGATGATCACTTCATTTGATACGTCAGCCACAAGTACTGGATGCTTTATCGCCCGTCGACCAATGACGAACTCCAGTGATGCTTCGCCATGTACCGGTGCGGTCTCTCCGGTCGCGGTTATTAGCTGGAGGTTCCTTTGTGTGGGTTGCACTCTCCACTTCGGGATCACGGTGGGGCTGACGATGGTCCTCGATGCTCCCGTGTCGATTAGCATGGGCCAGCTCACTCCGTTGATAACTCCGTCGACCATCAGGCTGCTATTGTCCCTCCGTAACTTCGTCACACGGACTTGGACTGCCGGGGCTTGACGACTGTCACAAGCCAACCTTTGCCCCCCAAGGCTGGCTAATACTCGTTTCCCTGGGCCGCGCGGTTTTCAGACGACTGACTTCCCGTCGGATACCCTCGGCGGCGGCGATCACCGCAGTCCTTGCTCAGGTGGCCTTTCTTACCGCAGGTCCAGCAGGTCGGTAGTCCTCTTCCGGGTCGCCTCTCCGGTTGTCTTCCGGCTGTGTCGTTGCTGGTAGTGCCGCGACTATCGAAGAAACGGCTTAGCGCCTCCATCAATTCGTCGGCCAGGGGCTTGGTCTCGTTGGGTTTTGCTGGTTCGTCAACGTCCACTTAGCGCACCCGCTCGTGCATTCTAGATGCCTGTTTCGCCGTCTCAAACTCAAGTGCGTGGCTCAGCGCATCTGCCAGGGTCTTATTGCGCGCGAGTCGCAGCGCCTGTTGAGTGTCCGAGTCCCGTAGTCCGTCGGTGAAGGTTTGCGTCGCAATCTGCTCCAGAAAGTCGGCCGGCGCTGTTGGGTAGGCTAGCCTTACGAGGCGTGCGATGTCCATCTCGAACTCCTGCAGGGTTTCCGCGTTCTTTTGTACCCGGGTCCGGAGCCGCATCTGGTAGGCCTGCTGAAGATGGCTATCCCCATATCTGGACTCCATATGTGCGATCAGTGAAGCGTAGTCCTGGGATCCGGTCGGGATGGCCTGAAGGACGTTAAGGGCGTCCCCTCTCAGCGCTACAATGAGAGCTGTAGCCTTTTCCGTGCTGTTCCAGTTGTTTATGGAACAGGCTGCCTCGAACTGACGTAAATAGGTGCTCCACGGGACCTTTCCGTCGAAGGTTGGGGGCGTCACTCTGCTCTGTCCCGTTCCTGGTGTCCCCGGTGTACCTGTGGGCGGGCGTCGGCGCAGCTCGGCAACTTCCTCTTGAAGAGCGTTGACTTTCTCTTCCACCCCCGTGAGTGGGCGTTGGCGCAGTTCGGCTACTTCCTCTTGTAGGGCTTTGACTCTCTCATCCACCCCGGTCGGCGGGCGTCGGCGCAGCTCGGCGACTTCCTCTTGTAGGGCTTTGAATCTATCTTCCATCCCTGTCGGCGGGTGTCGGCGCAGCTCAGCAAATTCCTTTTGTAGAGCGTTGAATCTCTCTTCCACCCCCATCAGCGGTCGTTGGCACAGCTCGGCAACTTCCACTTGCAAGGCGTTGAATTTCTCCTCCACCCCCATCAGCGGGCGTTGGCGCAGCTCGGCAACTTCCACTTGCAAGGTGTTGAACTTCTCCTCTACTGCCGCGACTTCCTCACGTAGGCCCTGTTCTAATTTCCTTTGGCTCTCCTCTAATTTCGTCAGCAGACACTCTTCCAGATTTTTCTGGCCATCCAGAAATTTGGCGGTTAGGTCCTCTGCTAACTTATTCTGGCTGTCTTCCATCTGCTTCAGGTCCTCCGCTAACTTATTTTGGCCTTCTTCTAATTTGGAAGTTAGGTCCTCTGCTAACTTATTCTGGCTGTCCTTCAGGTCCTCTGCTAACTTCTTCTGGCCGTCTTCCATTTTGGCAGTTAGGTCCTTGGTTAAATTCTTCTGGCCGTCTTCTATGCCATTTAACTTTTCTAGCAATGCTGCCAATTGCGCCTCCATTTTAGTTGTTTGCCTTGTAAAGGGCATGCACTCACAGGAAAATTTTAAAAAAATTGACCTGCTCGGGTTTTGAAACCAGGACCGTCAGGTGTTGTGCTTGAGTTCGTAATCCGGCTTCTGACACCAGTTGTTACGTGCCACCCCCCTAGTGGCACTTTTGTTAACTGGATTACGGTGGGGTACAAAGCACAACACCAATTACTGCTTAAAGAAATAATTAACTTTATTGTGGCCAGAAAATTACACGAATCAGCAAATACAAGCAATTAGGAGCCTTACTCCAGTTTCGTCAAGTCTCTTCCTTGAGCGCTCTTGGCCCTTCCACTTGTCAACAAACCACAGAAGTTAATCCTGCCGCTAATGAGCCTAGTGGCCTTGACAGAACTACATGCAACTTCTTTCTAATGTGCGCCTACTACAGTACTTACGAGCACTTGCTGCGCGCTGTCCACCAGCTGGGAGAAACAATGTCACTTAATTTCGACACCACAATATCTGACACTCAGTGAAAGCACACTTACTCAGAACACGGCAGTCCCCTGTATGTTCCTCACTTCGCCGCTACACTAGGGGTTTCGCAAGTCACCACACTTCTGTCGCTCAGAATAAACGCTCACACTAGCTCGTAAAACACAACAACAACTGCTTCACGGGTCACTCTTATATAGCAGGCCGGTGACTCAATAAATGGTTCTAGATCCATCCAGAGTCCACGGCTTCTCGAGGTTTCCACCGCTGGTCCAGTCACGAATCTTCTGGACTATCCCTTTGTCTGTAGTAGCCCTGTTGCATAAGGCGCGCGCAATACAGGAGGCAAGCCACAGCCCAGCCCCTGGGGCAGTTGTGACTCAAGCGGCGAGCGATGACACAAACTCACAGCCGTAACAATACAATTGGTAGCGCACGAGTAGATATAAAAATGAGCGAGGACGCGCGAAGCGTTTCAAAACAGTCCCGTATGCCTTCATATACCATTAGTCTGATAGCGATGAAACTTGGGTGAGATGTTGATTACACTCCAACGAAGGTTTCTGGCTTAGTAAAGCCATAATACAATCGATAGCGCACCGGAGATTCAACAAATGAGGGACGACGCTCGAAGCGTTTCAACAAAGTCGCATATGCGTTCATATACCATTCGTCCGATAGCGATGAAATTTGAGTGAGATATTGTGTGCACTTTAGGGAAGGTTTCTGGCTTAGTAAATTCATTATGTAATAGGTAGCGAACGAGTAGATTTAACAAATGAGCGACGACGCGCGAAGCGTTTCAAACATGTCCCGTATGCCTGCATATACTATTAGTCCGATAGCGATGAAACTTGGGTGAGATGTTGAGTAAACTTCAAGGAAAGTTTCTTTCTTATTAACTCTACTTTACCATAGGCAGCGCACGAGTAGATACAACAAATGAGCGACGACGCGCGAAGCGTTTCAAAAAAGTCCCGTATGCCTACATATACTATTAGTCCGATAGCGATGAAACTTGGGTGAGATGTTGAGTACACATCAAGGAAAGTTTCTTTCTTATTAACTCTACTTTACCATAGGCAGCGCACGAGTAGATTCAACAAATGAGCGACGACGAGCGAAGCGTTTCAAAAAAGTCCCGTATGCCTTCATATACTATTAGTCCGATAGCGATGAAACTTGGGTGAGATGTTGAGTACACTCCAGGGAGGTTTCTGGCTTAGCACAGCCATTATACAATAGGTGGCGCACGGGTAGATTCAACAAATGAGCGACGGCGTGCTAAGCATTTCAGCAAAGTCCCGTATGCGTTCATATACCATTCGTCCGATAATGATTAATCTTTGGTGAATTTTTGTGTACACTCCAGGAAAGCTTTCTGGCTTAGTAAATCCATTTTACAATAGGCAGCGCACGAGTAAATTTAACAAATGAGCGATGGCACGCGAACTGTTTTAACGAAGTCCCGTATGCGTTAATATAGCATTCCTCCGATTGCGATGAAACTTTGGTGAATCGTTGAGTACACTCTAGGGAAGGTTTCAAACTTAGTAAATCCATTTTACAATAGGTAGCGCAAGTGTAGATTCAACAAATGGGTGACGGCGAGCGAATCGATTAAATAAAATCACGTATGCGTTCATATTAGATTCATCCCATTGCGATGAAACTTTGATGAGGTATTGTGTAAACGCCAGGGAAGGTTTCCGACTTAGTAAATCCAATTCGCAATAGGGAACCGTACGAGTGGATGTAACAAATGAGTGACGACGCGCGAAGCGTTTCAACAAAATCACGTATGCGTTCATATACCATTCAGAAATTGCGATGAAACTCTGATGAGTTGTTGTGTACACTTAGTAAATCCATTTCACAGAAGGTAGCGCATGAGTAGATTTAACATATGAGTGACAGCGCTCGAATCGTTTAAAGAAAATCCCGTATGCGTTCATATGCCATTCACCAGATTGCGATGAAACTTTGGTGAGTTGTTGTGCACGCTCCCACTAATGTTTCTAAATTAGTAAATCTATTCTTGATAGCTTAGAGGTACTTTACGGAAATTGAAAAAAAGTATTGTGTATTCAAAAGCACTTCAAGAAAAGACATTGCAACGCCTACACGTTCTTTGATTGGCATTGCAACGCATGCCGGGTACAGCTTGTCTATATATATAAAAATCAATGTAACGTGATAGTTTGTCTGTGGGTATGTCTGTGGGTATGTCTCCTATGCGTTCATATACCATTCATCCGATTGCGATGAAACTTGGGTTTGATGTTGAGTACACTCCAAGGAAGGTTTCTGACTTAGTAAATCCATTTTACAATAGGTAGCGCTCGAGTAGATTCAACAAATGGGTGACGATGCGCGAAGCGTTTCAAACAAGTCCCGTATGTGTTCATATACCATTCGTCCGATAGCGATGAAACTTGGGTGAGATGTTGTATACACTTACGTGAAGGATTCAAAATTAGTGAATACATTTCACAGTAGATAGCCTAGCGCACGAGTAGATTCAACAAATGAGCGACGACACGCAAAGTGTTTCAAAAAAGTCCCGTATGCATTCATATACCATTCGTCCGATAGCTATGAAACTTGCGTAAAATGTTGTGTTCACTTCAGGGAAATGTTCTGGCTTAGTAAATCCACTTTACATTAGGCAGCGCACGAGTAGATTCAACAAATGAGCTACGACGCGCGAAGCATTTCAACAAAGTCACGTATGCGTTCATATACCATTCGTCCGATAGCGATGAAACTAGGCTGAGATGTGTGCACTCCAGGGAAGGTGTCTGGCTTAGTAAATCCCTTTAAAAATAGGAAGAGCAGGAGCAGAATCAACAAATGAGAGACGACGCGCGAGGTTTTTCAACAAAGTCCCATATAAGGTCATATACCATTCATCCGATAGCGATGAAACTTGGATGAGCTGCTTCGTACACTCCAGGGAAGGTTTCTGGCTTAGTACATCCATTTTACAATAGGTAGCGTAGCAGTAGATTCAACAAATGAGCGATGACACGCGAAGCGTTTCAACAAATTCCCGTATAAGGTCATATACTATTCATCTGACAGTGATAATGTTTGGTGAGTTGTTGTGTACACTCCAGGAAAGGTTTCTGGCGTAGTTAATCCATTTTACAATACGAAGCGCACGTTTATAATCAACAAATGAGCGACGACACGCGAAGCGTTTCAAACAAGTCCCGTATGCATTCATATACCATTCGTCCGATAGCTATGAAACTTGGGTGAGATGTTGTGTACACTTTAGGGAAGGTTTCTGGCTTAGTAAATCCACTATACAACAGGCAGCGCACAAGTAGATTCAACAAATGAGGGACGACACGCGAAGCGTTTCAACAAAGTCCCGTATAAGGTCATATACCATTCTGCCGTTAGCGGTGAAACTTGGGTGAAATATGGTGGACACTCCAAGGAAGGTTTCTGGCTTAGTAAATACATTTCACAATAGGTAGCACACGAGTAGATTCGACAAATGAACGACGACACGCAGAGCGTTTCAATACACTCCCCTATGTCTTCATATCCCATTAGTCCGATAGCGATGAAACTTGGGTGAGATGTTGTGGACACTTACGTGACGGTTTCTAATTAGTAAATACATTTTACAGTAGGTAGCGCACGATTAGATTCAACAAATGAGTGACGGGGCACGAATCGTATAAACAAAATCCGGTATGCGTTCATATACTATTCATCCGATTGCGATGAAACATTGATCAGTTATTGTGTACACGCCAGGGAAGGGTTTCGACTTAGTAAATCCATTTCACAATAAGTAGCGCAAGAGTATATGCAACAAATGGGTGCCGACGCGCGAAGCGTTTCAACAAAATCCCCTATTGGGTTCATATAACCTTCTTCGATTGCGATGAAACCTTGATGAGTTATTGTGTACACGCCAGGAAAGGGCTTCGACTTAGTAATACATTTCTCAATAGGTAGCGCACGAGTTTATACAACAAGTGGGTGACGACCCACGAAGCGTTTCAACAAAATCCCCTATGCGTTCATATAACTTTCTTCGATTGTGATGAAACCTTGATGAGTTATTGTGTACACGCCAGGGTTGGGTTTCGACTTAGCAAATTCATTCCTCAATAGGTAGCGTACGAGTAGAATCAACAGATGAGTGACAGCGCACGAATCATTTAAACAAAACCCCGTATACGTGCATATACCATTCATCCGATTGCGATGAAACATTGATGAGTTATTGTGTACACGCCAGGGAAGGGTTTCGACTTAATAAATCCATTTCACAATTGGTAGCGCACGAGTTTATACAACAAATGGGTGACGACCCACGAAGCGTTTCAACAAAATCCCCTATGCGTTCATATACCTTTCTTCGATTGTGATGAAACCTTGATGAGTTATTGTGTACACGCCAGGGTTGGGTTTCGACTTAGCAAATTCATTCCTCAATAGGTAGCGTACGAGTAGAATCAACAAATGAGTGACAGCGCACGAATCGCTCAAACAAAATCCCGTATACGTTCATATACCATCCATCCGATTGCGTTGAAACTTTTGAAAGTTGTTGTGCACGCTCCCACGATTGATTCTAAATTAGAAAATCCATTTTACGATAGCATAGGGGCAGTTAACGGAAATTGAAAAACATGTTGTGTATCCAAAAGCACTTCAAAATACAGAATTTCCACGCCAACACTTTCTTTGATTGGCATTGCAACGCATGCCGGGTACAGCTTGTCTATATATATATAAATCAATGCAACGTGATAGTTTGTCTGTGTGTATGTCTGTGGGTATGTCTCCTATGCGTTCATATACCATTCGTCCGATTGCGATGAAACTTGGGTGAGATTTTGAGTACACTCCAAGGAAGGTTTCTGACTTAGTAAATCCATTTTACAATAGGTAGCGCACGCGTAGATTCAACAAATGAGCGACGATGCGCGAAGCATTTCAACAAAGTCCCGTATGTGTTCATATACCATTCGTCCGATAGCGATGAAACTTGGGTGAGATGTTGTGTACACTTACGTGAAGGTTTCAAAATTAGTGAATACATTTCACAGTAGATAGCGCACAAGTAGATTCAACAAATGAGCGACGACACGCAATGCGTTTCAACAAAGTCCCGTATGCATTCATATACCATTAGTCCGATAGCTATGAAACTTGCGTAAAATGTTGTGTACACTGCAGGGAAATTTTCTGGCTTAGTACATCCACTTTACAATAGGTAGCCCACGAGTAGATTCAACAAATGAGCTACGACGCGCGAAGCATTTCAACAAAGTCACGTTTGCGTTCATATACCATTCGTCCGATAGCGATGAAACTAGGCTGAGATTTTGTGTGCACTCCAGGGAAGGTTTCTAGCTTAGTAAATCCCTTTAAAAATAGGTAGAGCACGAGTAGAATCAACAAATGAGCAACGGCGCGCGAAGCGTTTCAACAAAGTCCCATATAATTTCATATACCATTCATCCGATAGCGATGAAACTTGGGTGAGATGTTGTGTACACTCCAGGGAAGGTTTCTGGCTGAGTACATACATTGTACAATAGGTATCGCACCAGTAGATTCAACAAATGAGCGATGACACGCGAAGCGTTTCAACAAAGTCCCGTATATAGTTATATACCAGTCGTCTGATAGTGATAAATGTTTGGTGAATTGTTGTGTACACTCCAGGAAAGGTTTCTGGCTAAGTAAATCCATTTTACAATACGAAGTGCACGTTTATAATCAACAATTGAGTGACTACGCGCGAAGCGTTTCGACAACGTCCCGTATACGTTCACATACCATTCATCCGATTGCGATGAAACTTGGGTGAGATGTTGTGTACACTCCAGGGAAGGTTTCTGGCTGAGTACATCCATATTACAATACGTAGCTCAAGAGTAGAATCAACAAATGAGTGACGACACGCGAAGCGTTTCAACCAAGTCCCGTATGCATTCATGTACCATTCGTCCGTAGCTATGCAACTTGGGTGAGATGTTGTGTACACGTCATGGAAAATTTCTGGCTTAGTAAATCCACTATACAATATGCAGCGCACAAGTTCATTCAACAAATGAGGGACGACGCGCGAAGCGTTTCAACAAAGTCCCGTATAATGTCATATACCATTCTGCCGTTAGCGGTGAAACTTGGGTGAAATATGGTGGACACTGCAAGGAAGGTTTCTGGCTTAGTAAATACATTTCACAGTAGGTAGCACACGAGTAGATTCGACAAATGAACGACGACATGCGAAGCGTTTCAATACAGTCCCCTACGTCTTCATATCCCATTAGTCCGATAGCGATGAAACTTGGGTGAGATGTTGTGGACACTTACGTGACGGTTTCTAACTTAGTAAATACATTTTACAGTAGGTAGCGCACGAGTAGATTCAACAAATGAGTGACGGAGCGCGAATCGTTTAAACAAAATCAGGTATGCGTTCATATACTAATCATCCGATTGCGATGAAACTTTGATCAGTTATTGTGTACCCGCCAGGGAAGGGGACATAGTAAATCCATTTCACAATAAGTAGCGCAAGAGTAGATGCAACAAATGGGTGACGACGCGCGAAGCGTTTCAACAAAATCCCCTATTGCGTTCATATAACATTCTTCGATTGCGATGAAACCTTGATGAGTTATTGTGTACACGCCAGGGAAGGGCATCGACTTAGTAATACATTTCTCAGTAGGTAGCGCACGAGTAGATTCAACAAATGAGTGACAGCGCACGAATCGTTTAAACAAAACCCCGTATACGTGCATATACAATTCATCCGATTGCGGTGAATCATTGATGAGTTATTGTGTACACGCCAGGGAAGGGTTTCGACTTAGTAAATCCATTTCACAACAGGTAGCGTACGAGTAGATTCAACAAATGAGTGACGGCGATGAAACTTTTGAAAGTTGTTGTGCACGCTTCCACGAATGGTTCTAAATTAGAAAAACCATTTTACGATAGCTTAGAGGCAGTTAACATGTTGTGTATCCAAAAGCACTTCAAGAAACAGAATTTCAACGCCAACACTTTCTTTGATTGGCATTGCAACGCATGCCGGGTACAGCTTGTATATATATAAATCAATATAACGTGATAGTTTGTTTGTGGGTATGTCTGTATGTCTCCTATGCGTTCATATACCATTCGTCCGTTTGCGATGAAACTTGGGTGAGATGTTGAGTACACCCAAGGAAGGTTTCTGACTTAGTAAATCCATTTTACAATTGGTAGCGCACGCGTAGATTCAACAAATGAGCGACGATGCGCGAAGCATTTCAACAAAGTCCCGTATGTGTTCATATACCATTCGTCCGATAGCGATGAAACTTGGGTGAGATGTTGTGTACACTTACGTGAAGGTTTCAAAATTAGTGAATACATTTCACAGTAGATAGCGCACAAGTAATTCAACAAATGAGCGACGACACGCAATGCGTTTCAACAAAGTCCCGTATGCATTCATATACCATTCGTCCGATAGCTATGAAACTTGCGTAAAATGTTGTATACACTGCAGGGAATTTTTCTGGCTTAGTACATCCACTTTACAATAGGCAGCGCACGAGTAGATTCAACAAATGAGCTAAGACGCGCGAAGCATTTCAACAAAGTCACGTTTGCGTTCATATACCATTCGTCCGATAGCGATGAAACTAGGCTGAGATTCTTTGTGCACTCCAGGTAAGGTTTCTAGCTTAGTAAATCCCTTTAAAAATAGGTAGAGCACGAGTAGAATCAACAAATGAGCAACGACGCGCGAAGCGTTTCAACAAAGTCCCTTATAATTTCATATACTATTCATCCGATAGCGATGAAACTTGGGTGAGATGTTGTGTACACTCCAGGGAAGGTTTCTGGCTTAGTACATACATTTTACAATAGGTATCGCACCAGTAGATTCAACAAATGAGCGATGACACGCGAAGCGTTTCAACAAAGTCCCGTATATAGTTATATACCAGTCGTCTGATAGTGATAAATGTTTGGTGAATTGTTGTGTACACTCCAGGAAAGGTTTCTGGCTAAGTAAATCCATTTTACAATACGAAGCGCACGTTTATATTCAAAAAATGAGTGACTACGCACGAAGCGTTTCGACAACGTCCCGTATACGTTCACATACCATTCATCCGATTGCGATGAAACTTGGGTGAGATGTTGTGTACACTCCAGGGAAGATTTCTGGCTGAGTACATCCATATTACAATATGTAGCGCAAGAGTAGAATCAACAAATGAGCGACGACACGCGAAGCGTTTCAACCAAGTCCCGTATGCATTCACGTACCATTCGTCCGTAGCTATGAAACTTGGGTGAGATGTTGTGTACACGTCATGGAAAATTTCTGGCTTAGTAAATCCACTATACAATATGCAGCGCACAAATAGATTCAACAAATGAGGGACGACGCGCGAAGCGTTTAAACAAAGTCCCGTATAAGGTCATATACCATTCTGCCGTTAGCGGTGAAACTTGGGTGAAATATGGTGGACACTCCAAGGAAGGTTTCTGGCTTAGTAAATACATTTCACAGTAGGTAGCACACGAGTAGATTCGACAAATGAACGACGACATGCGGAGCGTTTCAATACAGTCCCCTATGTCTTCATATCCCATTAGTCCGATAGCGATGAAACTTGCGTGAGATGTTGTGGACACTTACATGACAGTTTCTAACTTAGTAAATACATTTTACAGTAGGTAGCGCACGAGTAGATTCAACAAATGAGTGACGGAGCGCGAATCGTTTAAACAAAATCAGGTATGTGTTCATATTCTATTCATCCGATTGCGATGAAACATTGATCAGTTATTGTGTACCCGCCAGGGAAGGGAACTTAGTAAATCCATTTCACGATAAGTAGCGCAAGAGTAGATGCAACATATGGGTGACGACGCACGAAGCGTTTCAACAAAGTCCCCTATTGCGTTCATATAACATTCTTCGATTGCGATGTAACCTTGATGAGTTATTGTGTACATGCCAGGGAAGGGCTTCGACTTAGTAAATCCATTTCACAACAGGTAGCGTACGAGTAGATTCAACAAATGAGTGACAGCGATGAAACTTTTGAAAGTTGTTGTGCACGCTTCCACGAATGGTTCTAAATTAGAAAATCCATTTCACGATAGCTTAGAGGCAGTTAACATGTTGTGTATCGAAAAGCACTTCAAGAAACAGAATTTCAACGCCAACACGTTCTTTGATTGGCATTGCAACGCATGCCGGGTACAGCTTGTATAAATCAATCTAACGTGATAGTTTGTCTGTGGGTATGTCTGTATGTCTCCTATGCGTTCATATACCATTCGTCCGTTTGCGATGAAACTTGGGTGAGAAGTTGAGTACACTCCAAGGAAGGTTTCTGATTTAGTTAATCCATTTTACAATTGGTAGCGCACGCGTAGATTCAACAAATGAGCGACGATGCGCGAAGCATTTCAACAAAGTCCCGTATGTGTTCATATACCATTCGTCCGATAGCGATGAAACTTGGGAGAGATGTTGTGTACACTTACGTGAAGGTTTCAAAATTAGTGAATACATTTCACAGTAGATAGCGCACAAGTAGATTCAACAAATGAGCGACGACACGCAATACGTTTCAACAAAGTCCCGTATGCATTCATATACCATTCGTCCGATAGCTATGAAACTTGCGTAAAATGTTGTGTACACTGCAGGGAAATTTTCTGGCTTAGTACATCCACTTTACAATAGGCAGCGCACGAGTAGATTCAACAAATGAACTACGACGCGCGAAGCATTTCAACAAAGTCACGTTTGCCTTCATACACCACTCGTCCGATAGCGATGAAACTAGGCTGAGATTTTGTGTGCACTCCAGGTAAGGTTTCTAGCTTAGTAAATCCCTTTAAAAATAGGTAGAGCACGAGTAGAATCAACAAATAAGCAACGACGCGCGAAGCGTTTCAACAAAGTCCCATATAATTTCATATACCATTCATCCGATAGCGATGAAACTTGGGTGAGATGTTGTGTACACTCCAGGGAAGGTTTCTGGCTTAGTACATACGTTTTACAATTGGTATCGCACCAGTAGATTCAACAAATGAGCGATGACACGCGAAGCGTTTCAACAAAGTCCCGTATAAAGTCATATACCAGTCGTCTGATAGTGATAAATGTTTGGTGAATTGTTGTGTACACTCCAGGAAAGGTTTCTGGCTAAGTAAATCCATTTTACAATACGAAGCGCACGTTTATATTCAACAAATGAGTGACTACGCGCGAAGCGTTTCGACAACGTCCCGTATACGTTCACATACCATTCATCCGATTGCGATGAAACTTGGGTGAGATGTTGTGTACACTCCAGGGAAGGTTTCTGGCTGAGTACATCCATATTACAATATGTAGCGCAGAGTAGAATCAACAAATGAGCGACGACTCGCGAAGCGTTTCAACCAAGTCCCGTATGCATTCATGTACCATTCCTCCGTAGCTATGAAACTAGGGTGAGATGTTGTGTACACGTCATGGAAAAATTCTGGCTTAGTAAATCCACTATACAATATGCAGCGCACAATTTGATTCAACAAATGAGGGACGACATGCGAAACGTTTCAACAACGTCCCGTATAAGGTCATATACCATTCTGCCGTTAGCGGTGAAACTTGGGTGAAATATGGTGGACACTCCAAGGAAGGTTTCTGGCTTAGTAAATACATTTCACAGTAGGTAGCACACGAGTAGATTCGACAAATGAACGACGACATGCGGAGCGTTTCAATACAGTCCCCTATGTCTTTATATCCCATTAGTCCGATAGCGATGAAACTTGGGTGAGATGTTGTGGACACTTACGTGACGGTTTCTAACTTAGTAAACACATTTTACAGTAGGTAGCGCACGAGTAGATTCAACAAATGAGTGACGGAGCGCGAATCGTTTAAACAAAATCTGGTATGCGTTCATATACTATTCATCCGATTGCGATAAAACATTGATCACTTATTGTGTACCAGCCGGGGAAGGAGACTTAGTAGATCCATTTCACAATAAGTAGCGCAAGAGTAGATGCAACAAATGGGTGACGACGCGCGAAGCGTTTCAACAAAATCCCCTATTGCGTTCATATAACATTCTTCGATTGCGATGAAATATTGATGAGTTATTGTGTACACGCCAGGGAAGGGCTTCGACTTAGTAATACAGTTCTCAATAGGTAGCGCACGAGTAGATTCAACAAATGAGTGTCAGCGCACGAATCGTTTAAACAAAAAACCGTATACGTGCATATACAATTCATCCGATTGCGATGAATCATTGAAGAGTTATTGTGGACACGCCAGGGAAGGGTTTCGACTTAGTAAATCCATTTCACAACAGGTAGCGTACGAGTAGATTCAACAACTGAGTTACAGCGTTGAAACTTTTGAAAGTTGTTGTGCACGCTTCCACGAATGGTTCTAAATTAGAAAATCCATTTCACGATAGCTTAGAGGCAGTTAACATGTTGTGTATCCAAAAGCACTTCAAGAAACAGAATTTCAACGCCAACACTTTCTTTGGTTGGCATTGCAACGCATGCCGGGTACAGCTTGTCTATATATATAAAAATCAATCTTACGTGATAGTTTGTCTGTGGGTGTGTATGTCTCCTATGCATTCATATACCACTCAACCGATTGCGATGAAACTTGGGTGAGATGTTGAGTACACTCTAAGGAAGGTTTCTGACTTAGTAAATCCATTTTACAATAGGTAGCGCACGCGTAGATTCAACAAATGAGTGACGATGCGCGAAGCGTTTCAAACAAGTCCCGTATGTGTTCATATACCATTCGTCCGATAGCTATGAAACTTGGGTGAGATGTTGAGTACACTCCAAGGAAGGTTTCTGACTTAGTAAATCCATTTTACAATAGGTAGCGCACGCGTAGATTCAACAAATGAGCGACGATGCGCGAAGCATTTCAACAAAGTCCCGTATGTGTTCATATACCATTCGTCCGATTGCGATGAAACTTGGGTGAGATGTTGAGTACACTCCAAGGAAGGTTTCTGACTTAGTAAATCCATTTTACAATAGGTAGCGTACGCGTAGATTCAACAAATGAGTGACGATGCGCGAAGCGTTTCAAACAAGTCCCGTATGAGTTCATATACCATTCGTCCGATAGCGATTAAACTTGGGTGAGATGTTGAGTACACTCCAAGGAAGGTTTCTGACTTAGTAAATCCATTTTACAATAGGTAGCGCACGCGTAGATTCAACAAATGAGCGACGATGCGCGAAGCATTTCAACAAAGTCCCGTATGTGTTCATATACCATTCATCCAATTGCGATGAAACTTGGGTGAGATGTTGAGTACACTCCAAGGAAGGTTTCTGACTTAGTAAATCCATTTTACAATAGGTAGCGCACGCGTAGATTCAACAAATGAGTGACGATGCGCGAAGCGTTTCAAACAAGTCCCGTATGTGTTCATATACCATTCGTCCGATAGCGATGAAACTTGGGTGAGATGTTGAGTACACTCCAAGGAAGGTTTCTGACTTAGTAAATCCATTTTACAATAGGTAGCGCACGCGTAGATTCAACAAATGAGCGACGATGCGCGAAGCATTTCAACAAAGTCCCGTATGTGTTCATATACCATTCATCCAATTGCGATGAAACTTGGGTGAGATGTTGAGTACACTCCAAGGAAGGTTTCTGACTTAGTAAATCCATTTTACAATAGGTAGCGCACGCGTAGATTCAACAAATGAGTGACGATGCGCGAAGCGTTTCAAACAAGTCCCGTATGTGTTCATATACCATTCGTCCGATAGCGATGAAACTTGGGTGAGATGTTGAGTACACTCCAAGGAAGGTTTCTGACTTAGTAAATCCATTTTACAATAGGTAGCGCACGCGTAGATTCAACAAATGAACGACGACACGCGGAGCGTTTCAATACACTCCCCTATGTCTTCATATCCCATTAGTCCGATAGCGATGAAACTTGGGTGAGATGTTGTGGACACTTACGTGACGGTTTCTAACTTAGTAAATACATTTTACAGTAGGTAGCGCACGATTAGATTCAACAAATGAGTGACGGGGCACGAATCGTATAAACAAAACCCGGTATGCGTTCATATACTATTCATCCGATTGCGATGAAACATTGATCAGTTATTGTGTACACGCCAGGGAAGGGTTTCGACTTAGTAAATCCATTTCACAATAAGTAGCGCAAGAGTATATGCAACAAATGGGTGCCGACGCGCGAAGCGTTTCAACAAAATCCCCTATTGGGTTCATATAACCTTCTTCGATTGCGATGAAACCTTGATGAGTTATTGTGTACACGCCAGGAAAGGGCTTCGACTTAGTAATACATTTCTCAATAGGTAGCGCACGAGTTTATACAACAAATGGGTGACGACCCACGAAGCGTTTCAACAAAATCCCCTATGCGTTCATATAACTTTCTTCGATTGTGATGAAACCTTGATGAGTTATTGTGTACACGCCAGGGTTGGGTTTCGACTTAGCAAATTCATTCCTCAATAGGTAGCGTACGAGTAGAATCAACAGATGAGTGACAGCGCACGAATCATTTAAACAAAACCCCGTATACGTGCATATACCATTCATCCGATTGCGATGAAACATTGATGAGTTATTGTGTACACGCCAGGGAAGGGGTTCGACTTAATAAATCCATTTCACAATTGGTAGCGCACGAGTTTATACAACAAATGGGTGACGACCCACGAAGCGTTTCAACAAAATCCCCTATGCGTTCATATAACTTTCTTCGATTGTGATGAAACCTTGATGAGTTATTGTGTACACGCCAGGGTTGGGTTTCGACTTAGCAAATTCATTCCTCAATAGGTAGCGTACGAGTAGAATCAACAAATGAGTGACAGCGCACGAATCGCTCAAACAAAATCCCGTATACGTTCATATACCATCCATCCGATTGCGTTGAAACTTTTGAAAGTTGTTGTGCACGCTCCTACGATTGATTCTAAATTAGAAAATCCATTTTACGATAGCATAGGGGCAGTTAACGGAAATTGAAAAACATGTTGTGTATCCAAAAGCACTTCAAAATACAGAATTTCAACGCCAACACTTTCTTTGATTGGCATTGCAACGCATGCCGGGTACAGCTTGTCTATATATATATAAATCAATGCAACGTGATAGTTTGTCTGTGTGTATGTCTGTGGGTATGTCTCCTATGCGTTCATATACCATTCGTCCGATTGGGATGAAACTTGGGTGAGATTTTGAGTACACTCCAAGGAAGGTTTCTGACTTAGTAAATCCATTTTACAATAGGTAGCGCACGCGTAGATTCAACAAATGAGCGACGATGCGCGAAGCATTTCAACAAAGTCCCGTATGTGTTCATATACCATTCGTCCGATAGCGATGAAACTTGGGTGAGATGTTGTGTACACTTACGTGAAGGTTTCAAAATTAGTGAATACATTTCACAGTAGATAGCGCACAAGTAGATTCAACAAATGAGCGACGACACGCAATGCGTTTCAACAAAGTCCCGTATGCATTCATATACCATTAGTCCGATAGCTATGAAACTTGCGTAAAATGTTGTGTACACTGCAGGGAAATTTTCTGGCTTAGTACATCCACTTTACAATAGGTAGCCCACGAGTAGATTCAACAAATGAGCTACGACGCGCGAAGCATTTCAACAAAATCACGTTTGCGTTCATATACCATTCGTCCGATAGCGATGAAACTAGGCTGAGATTTTGTGTGCACTCCAGGGAAGGTTTCTAGCTTAGTAAATCCCTTTAAAAATAGGTAGAGCACGAGTAGAATCAACAAATGAGCAACGGCGCGCGAAGCGTTTCAACAAAGTCCCATATAATTTCATATACCATTCATCCGATAGCGATGAAACTTGGGTGAGATGTTGTGTACACTCCAGGGAAAGTTTCTGGCTGAGTACATACATTTTACAATAGGTATCGCACCAGTAGATTCAACAAATGAGCGATGACACGCGAAGCGTTTCAACAAAGTCCCGTATATAGTTATATACCAGTCGTCTGATAGTGATAAATGTTTGGTGAATTGTTGTGTACACTCCAGGAAAGGTTTCTGGCTAAGTAAATCCATTTTACAATACGAAGCGCACGTTTATAATCAACAATTGAGTGACTACGCGCGAAGCGTTTCGACAACGTCCCGTATACGTTCACATACCATTCATCCGATTGCGATGAAACTTGGGTGAGATGTTGTGTACACTCCAGGGAAGGTTTCTGGCTGAGTACATCCATATTACAATACGTAGCTCAAGAGTAGAATCAACAAATGAGTGACGACACGCGAAGCGTTTCAACCAAGTCCCGTATGCATTCATGTACCATTCGTCCGTAGCTATGCAACTTGGGTGAGATGTTGTGTACACGTCATGGAAAATTTCTGGCTTAGTAAATCCACTATACAATATGCAGCGCACAAGTTCATTCAACAAATGAGGGACGACGCGCGAAGCGTTTCAACAAAGTCCCGTATAATGTCATATACCATTCTGCCGTTAGCGGTGAAACTTGGGTGAAATATGGTGGACACTGCAAGGAAGGTTTCTGGCTTAGTAAATACATTTCACAGTAGGTAGCACACGAGTAGATTCGACAAATGAACGACGACATGCGAAGCGTTTCAATACAGTCCCCTACGTCTTCATATCCCATTAGTCCGATAGCGATGAAACTTGGGTGAGATGTTGTGGACACTTACGTGACGGTTTCTAACTTAGTAAATACATTTTACAGTAGGTAGCGCACGAGTAGATTCAACAAATGAGTGACGGAGCGCGAAACGTTTAAACAAAATCAGGTATGCGTTCATATACTAATCATCCGATTGCGATGAAACATTGATCAGTTATTGTGTACCCGCCAGGGAAGGGGACATAGTAAATCCATTTCACAATAAGTAGCGCAAGAGTAGATGCAACAAATGGGTGACGACGCGCGAAGCGTTTCAACAAAATCCCCTATTGCGTTCATATAACATTCTTCGATTGCGATTAAACCTTGATGAGTTATTGTGTACACGCCAGGGAAGGGCATCGACTTAGTAATACATTTCTCAGTAGGTAGCGCACGAGTAGATTCAACAAATGAGTGACAGCGCACGAATCGTTTAAACAAAACCCCGTATACGTGCATATACAATTCATCCGATTGCGGTGAATCATTGATGAGTTATTGTGTACACGCCAGGGAAGGGTTTCGACTTAGTAAATCCATTTCACAACAGGTAGCGTACGAGTAGATTCAACAAATGAGTGACTGCGATGAAACTTTTGAAAGTTGTTGTGCACGCTTCCACGAATGGTTCTAAATTAGAAAAACCATTTTACGATAGCTTAGAGGCAGTTAACATGTTGTGTATCCAAAAGCACTTCAAGAAACAGAATTTCAACGCCAACACTTTCTTTGATTGGCATTGCAACGCATGCCGGGTACAGCTTGTATATATATAAATCAATATAACGTGATAGTTTGTTTGTGGGTATGTCTGTATGTCTCCTATGCGTTCATATACCATTCGTCCGTTTGCGATGAAACTTGGGTGAGATGTTGAGTACACCCAAGGAAGGTTTCTGACTTAGTAAATCCATTTTACAATTGGTAGCGCACGCGTAGATTCAACAAATGAGCGACGATGCGCGAAGCATTTCAACAAAGTCCCGTATGTGTTCATATACCATTCGTCCGATAGCGATGAAACTTGGGTGAGATGTTGTGTACACTTACGTGAAGGTTTCAAAATTAGTGAATACATTTCACAGTAGATAGCGCACAAGTAATTCAACAAATGAGCGACGACACGCAATGCGTTTCAACAAAGTCCCGTATGCATTCATATACCATTCGTCCGATAGCTATGAAACTTGCGTAAAATGTTGTATACACTGCAGGGAATTTTTCTGGCTTAGTACATCCACTTTACAATAGGCAGCGCACGAGTAGATTCAACAAATGAGCTAAGACGCGCGAAGCATTTCAACAAAGTCACGTTTGCGTTCATATACCATTCGTCCGATAGCGATGAAACTAGGCTGAGATTCTTTGTGCACTCCAGGTAAGGTTTCTAGCTTAGTAAATCCCTTTAAAAATAGGTAGAGCACGAGTAGAATCAACAAATGAGCAACGACGCGCGAAGCGTTTCAACAAAGTCCCTTATAATTTCATATACCATTCATCCGATAGCGATGAAACTTGGGTGAGATGTTGTGTACACTCCAGGGAAGGTTTCTGGCTTAGTACATACATTTTACAATAGGTATCGCACCAGTAGATTCAACAAATGAGCGATGACACGCGAAGCGTTTCAACAAAGTCCCGTATATAGTTATATACCAGTCGTCTGATAGTGATAAATGTTTGGTGAATTGTTGTGTACACTCCAGGAAAGGTTTCTGGCTAAGTAAATCCATTTTACAATACGAAGCGCACGTTTATATTCAAAAAATGAGTGACTACGCGCGAAGCGTTTCGACAACGTCCCGTATACGTTCACATACCATTCATCCGATTGCGATGAAACTTGGGTGAGATGTTGTGTACACTCCAGGGAAGATTTCTGGCTGAGTACATCCATATTACAATATGTAGCGCAAGAGTAGAATCAACAAATGAGCGACGACACGCGAAGCGTTTCAACCAAGTCCCGTATGCATTCACGTACCATTCGTCCGTAGCTATGAAACTTGGGTGAGATGTTGTGTACACGTCATGGAAAATTTCTGGCTTAGTAAATCCACTATACAATATGCAGCGCACAAATAGATTCAACAAATGAGGGACGACGCGCGAAGCGTTTAAACAAAGTCCCGTATAAGGTCATATACCATTCTGCCGTTAGCGGTGAAACTTGGGTGAAATATGGTGGACACTCCAAGGAAGGTTTCTGGCTTAGTAAATACATTTCACAGTAGGTAGCACACGAGTAGATTCGACAAATGAACGACGACATGCGGAGCGTTTCAATACAGTCCCCTATGTCTTCATATCCCATTAGTCCGATAGCGATGAAACTTGCGTGAGATGTTGTGGACACTTACGTGACAGTTTCTAACTTAGTAAATACATTTTACAGTAGGTAGCGCACGAGTAGATTCAACAAATGAGTGACGGAGCGCGAATCGTTTAAACAAAATCAGGTATGTGTTCATATACTATTCATCCGATTGCGATGAAACATTGATCAGTTATTGTGTACCCGCCAGGGAAGGGAACTTAGTAAATCCATTTCACGATAAGTAGCGCAAGAGTAGATGCAACATATGGGTGACGACGCACGAAGCGTTTCAACAAAGTCCCCTATTGCGTTCATATAACATTCTTCGATTGCGATGTAACCTTGATGAGTTATTGTGTACATGCCAGGGAAGGGCTTCGACTTAGTAAATCCATTTCACAACAGGTAGCGTACGAGTAGATTCAACAAATGAGTGACAGCGATGAAACTTTTGAAAGTTGTTGTGCACGCTTCCACGAATGGTTCTAAATTAGAAAATCCATTTCACGATAGCTTAGAGGCAGTTAACATGTTGTGTATCCAAAAGCACTTCAAGAAACAGAATTTCAACGCCAACACGTTCTTTGATTGGCATTGCAACGCATGCCGGGTACAGCTTGTATAAATCAATCTAACGTGATAGTTTGTCTGTGGGTATGTCTGTATGTCTCCTATGCGTTCATATACCATTCGTCCGTTTGCGATGAAACTTGGGTGAGAAGTTGAGTACACTCCAAGGAAGGTTTCTGATTTAGTTAATCCATTTTACAATTGGTAGCGCACGCGTAGATTCAACAAATGAGCGACGATGCGCGAAGCATTTCAACAAAGTCCCGTATGTGTTCATATACCATTCGTCCGATAGCGATGAAACTTGGGAGAGATGTTGTGTACACTTACGTGAAGGTTTCAAAATTAGTGAATACATTTCACAGTAGATAGCGCACAAGTAGATTCAACAAATGAGCGACGACACGCAATACGTTTCAACAAAGTCCCGTATGCATTCATATACCATTCGTCCGATAGCTATGAAACTTGCGTAAAATGTTGTGTACACTGCAGGGAAATTTTCTGGCTTAGTACATCCACTTTACAATAGGCAGCGCACGAGTAGATTCAACAAATGAACTACGACGCGCGAAGCATTTCAACAAAGTCACGTTTGCCTTCATACACCACTCGTCCGATAGCGATGAAACTAGGCTGAGATTTTGTGTGCACTCCAGGTAAGGTTTCTAGCTTAGTAAATCCCTTTAAAAATAGGTAGAGCACGAGTAGAATCAACAAATAAGCAACGACGCGCGAAGCGTTTCAACAAAGTCCCATATAATTTCATATACCATTCATCCGATAGCGATGAAACTTGGGTGAGATGTTGTGTACACTCCAGGGAAGGTTTCTGGCTTAGTACATACGTTTTACAATTGGTATCGCACCAGTAGATTCAACAAATGAGCGATGACACGCGAAGCGTTTCAACAAAGTCCCGTATAAAGTCATATACCAGTCGTCTGATAGTGATAAATGTTTGGTGAATTGTTGTGTACACTCCAGGAAAGGTTTCTGGCTAAGTAAATCCATTTTACAATACGAAGCGCACGTTTATATTCAACAAATGAGTGACTACGCGCGAAGCGTTTCGACAACGTCCCGTATACGTTCACATACCATTCATCCGATTGCGATGAAACTTGGGTGAGATGTTGTGTACACTCCAGGGAAGGTTTCTGGCTGAGTACATCCATATTACAATATGTAGCGCAGAGTAGAATCAACAAATGAGCGACGACTCGCGAAGCGTTTCAACCAAGTCCCGTATGCATTCATGTACCATTCCTCCGTAGCTATGAAACTAGGGTGAGATGTTGTGTACACGTCATGGAAAAATTCTGGCTTAGTAAATCCACTATACAATATGCAGCGCACAATTTGATTCAACAAATGAGGGACGACATGCGAAACGTTTCAACAACGTCCCGTATAAGGTCATATACCATTCTGCCGTTAGCGGTGAAACTTGGGTGATATATGGTGGACACTCCAAGGAAGGTTTCTGGCTTAGTAAATACATTTCACAGTAGGTAGCACACGAGTAGATTCGACAAATGAACGACGACATGCGGAGCGTTTCAATACAGTCCCCTATGTCTTTATATCCCATTAGTCCGATAGCGATGAAACTTGGGTGAGATGTTGTGGACACTTACGTGACGGTTTCTAACTTAGTAAACACATTTTACAGTAGGTAGCGCACGAGTAGATTCAACAAATGAGTGACGGAGCGCGAATCGTTTAAACAAAATCTGGTATGCGTTCATATACTATTCATCCGATTGCGATAAAACATTGATCACTTATTGTGTACCAGCCGGGGAAGGAGACTTAGTAGATCCATTTCACAATAAGTAGCGCAAGAGTAGATGCAACAAATGGGTGACGACGCGCGAAGCGTTTCAACAAAATCCCCTATTGCGTTCATATAACATTCTTCGATTGCGATGAAATATTGATGAGTTATTGTGTACACGCCAGGGAAGGGCTTCGATTTAGTAATACAGTTCTCAATAGATAGCGCACGAGTAGATTCAACAAATGAGTGTCAGCGCACGAATCGTTTAAACAAAAAACCGTATACGTGCATATACAATTCATCCGATTGCGATGAATCATTGAAGAGTTATTGTGGACACGCCAGGGAAGGGTTTCGACTTAGTAAATCCATTTCACAACAGGTAGCGTACGAGTAGATTCAACAACTGAGTTACAGCGTTGAAACTTTTGAAAGTTGTTGTGCACGCTTCCACGAATGGTTCTAAATTAGAAAATCCATTTCACGATAGCATAGAGGCAGTTAACATGTTGTGTATCCAAAAGCACTTCAAGAAACAGAATTTCAACGCCAACACTTTCTTTGGTTGGCATTGCAACGCATGCCGGGTACAGCTTGTCTATATATATAAAAATCAATCTTACGTGATAGTTTGTCTGTGGGTGTGTATGTCTCCTATGCATTCATATACCACTCAACCGATTGCGATGAAACTTGGGTGAGATGTTGAGTACACTCTAAGGAAGGTTTCTGACTTAGTAAATCCATTTTACAATAGGTAGCGCACGCGTAGATTCAACAAATGAGTGACGATGCGCGAAGCGTTTCAAACAAGTCCCGTATGTGTTCATATACCATTCGTCCGATAGCTATGAAACTTGGGTGAGATGTTGAGTACACTCCAAGGAAGGTTTCTGACTTAGTAAATCCATTTTACAATAGGTAGCGCACGCGTAGATTCAACAAATGAGCGACGATGCGCGAAGCATTTCAACAAAGTCCCGTATGTGTTCATATACCATTCGTCCGATTGCGATGAAACTTGGGTGAGATGTTGAGTACACTCCAAGGAAGGTTTCTGACTTAGTAAATCCATTTTACAATAGGTAGCGTACGCGTAGATTCAACAAATGAGTGACGATGCGCGAAGCGTTTCAAACAAGTCCCGTATGTGTTCATATACCATTCGTCCGATAGCGATGAAACTTGGGTGAGATGTTGAGTACACTCCAAGGAAGGTTTCTGACTTAGTAAATCCATTTTACAGTAGGTAGCGCACGCGTAGATTCAACAAATGAGCGACGATGCGCGAAGCATTTCAACAAAGTCCCGTATGTGTTCATATACCATTCATCCAATTGCGATGAAACTTGGGTGAGATGTTGAGTACACTCCAAGGAAGGTTTCTGACTTAGTAAATCCATTTTACAATAGGTAGCGCACGCGTAGATTCAACAAATGAGTGACAATGCGCGAAGCGTTTCAAACAAGTCCCGTATGTGTTCATATACCATTCGTCCGATAGCGATGAAACTTGGGTGAGATGTTGAGTACACTCCAAGGAAGGTTTCTGACTTAGTAAATCCATTTTACAATAGGTAGCGCACGCGTAGATTCAACAAATGAGCGACGATGCGCGAAGCATTTCAACAAAGTCCCGTATGTGTTCATATACCATTCGTCCGATTGCGATGAAACTTGGGTGAGATGTTGAGTACACTCCAAGGAAGGTTTCTGACTTAGTAAATCCATTTTACAATAGGCAGCGCACGGGTAGATTCAACAAATGAGTGACGATGCGCGAAGCGTTTCAAACAAGTCCCGTATGTGTTCATATACCATTCGCCCGATAGCGCTGAAACTTGGGTGAGATGTTGAGTACACTCCAAGGAAGGTTTCTGACTTAGTAAATCCATTTTACAATAGGTAGCGCACGCGTAGATTCAACAAATGAGCGACGATGCGCGAAGCATTTCAACAAAGTCCCGTATGTGTTCATATACCATTCGTCCGATTGCGATGAAACTTGGGTGAGATGTTGAGTACACTCCAAGGAAGGTTTCTGATTTAGTAGATCCATTTTACAATAGGTAGCGCACGCGTAGATTCAACAAATGAGTGACGATGCGCGAAGCGTTTCAAACAAGTCCCATATGTGTTCATATACCATTCGTCCGATAGCGATGAAACTTGGGTGAGATGTTGAGTACACTCCATGGAAGGTTTCTGACTTAGTAAATCCATTTTACAATAGGTAGCGCACGCGTAGATTCAACAAATGAGCGACGATGCGCGAAGCATTTCAACAAAGTCCCGTATGTGTTCATATACCATTCGTCCGATTGCGATGAAACTTGGGTGAGATGTTGAGTACACTCCAAGGAAGGTTTCTGACTTAGTAAATCCATTTTACAATAGGTAGCGCACGCGTAGATTCAACAAATGAGTGACGATGCGCGAAGCGTTTCAAACAAGTCCCGTATGTGTTCATATACCATTCGTCCGATAGCGATGAAACTTGGGTGAGATGTTGAGTTCACTCCAAGGAAGGTTTCTGACTTAGTAAATCCATTTTACAATAGGTAGCGCACGCGTAGATTCAACAAATGAGCGACGATGCGCGAAGCATTTCAAAAAAGTCCCGTATGTGTTCATATACCATTCGTCCGATTGCGATGAAACTTGGGTGAGATGTTGAGTACACTCCAAGGAAGGTTTATGATTTAGTAAATCCATTTTACAATAGGTAGCGCACGCGTAGATTCAACAAATGAGTGACGATGCGCGAAGCGTTTCAAACAAGTCCCGTATGTGTTCATATACCATTAGTCCGATAGCGATGAAACTTGGGTCAGATGTTGAGTACACTCCAAGGAAGGTTTCTGACTTAGTAAATCCATTTTACAATAGGTAGCGCACGCGTAGAGTCAACAAATGAGCGACGATGCGCGAAGCATTTCAACAAAGTCATGTATGTGTTCATATACCATTCGTCCGATTGCGATGAAACTTGGGTGAGATGTTGAGTACACTCCAAGGAAGGTTTCTGACTTTGTAAATCCATTTTACAATAGGTAGCGCACGCGTAGATTCAACAAATGAGCGACGATGCGCGAAGCATTTCAACAAAGTCCCGTATGTGTTCATATACCATTCGTCCGATTGCGATGAAACTTGGGTGAGATGTTGAATGCACTCCAAGGAAGGTTTCTGACTTAGTAAATCCATTTTACAATGGGTAGCGCACGCGTAGATTCAACAAATGAGCGACGATGCGCGAAGCATTTCAACAAAGTCCCGTATGCATTCATATACCATTCGTCCTATAGCTATGAAACTTGCGTAAAATGTTGTGTACACTGCAGGGAAATTTTCTGGGTTAGTACATCCACTTTACAATAGGCAGCGCACGATTAGATTCAACAAATGAGCTACGACGCGCGAAGCATTTCAACAAAGTCACGTTTGCGTTCATATACCATTCGTCCGATAGCGATGAAACTAGGCTGAGATTTTGTGTGCACTCCAGGGAAGGTTTCTAGCTTAGTAAATCCCTTTAAAAATAGGTAGAACACGAGTAGAATCAACAAATGAGCAACGGCGCGCGAAGCGTTTCAACAAAGTCCCATTTAATTTCATATACCATTCATCCGATAGCGATGAAACTTGGGTGAGATGCTGTGTACACTCCAGGGAAAGTTTCTGGCTTAGTACATACATTTTACAATAGGTAGCGCACCAGTAGATTCAACAAATGAGCGATGACACGCGAAGCGTTTCAACAAAGTCCCGTATAAAGTCATATACCATTCGTCTGATAGTGATAAATGTTTGGTGAATTGCTGTGTACACTCCAGGAAAGGTTTCTGGCTAAGTAAATCCATTTTACAATACGAAGCGCACGTTTATGTTCAACAAATGAGTGACTACGCGCGAAGCGTTTCGACAACGTCCCGTATACGTTCACATACCATTCATCCGATTGCGATGAAACTTGGGTGAGATGTTGTGTACACTCCAGGGAAGGTTTCTGGCTGAGTACATCCATATTACAATATGTAGCGCAAGAGTACAATCAACAAATGAGCGACGACACGCGAAGCGTTTCAACCAAGTCCCGTATGCATTCATGTACGGTACCATTCGTCCGTAGCTATGAAATTTGGGTGAGATGTTGTGTACACGTCATGGGAAATTTCTGGCTTAGTAAATCCACTATACAATATGCAGCGCACAAGTTGATTCAACAAATGAGGGACGACGCGCGAAGCGTTTCAACAAAGTCCCGTATAAGGTCATATACCATTCTGCCGTTAGCGGTGAAACTTGGGTGAAATATGGTGGACACTCCAAGGAAGGTTTCTGGCTTAGTAAATACATTTCACAGTAGGTAGCACACGAGTAGATTCGACAAATGAACGACGACATGCGGAGCGTTTCAATACAGTCCCCTATGTCTTCATATCCCATTAGTCCGATAGCGATGAAACTTGGGTGAGGTGATGTGGACATTTACGTGACGGTTTCTAATTTAGTAAATTCATTTTACAGTAGGTAGCGCACGAGTAGATTCAACAAATGAGTGACGGAGCGCGAATCCTTTAAACAAAATCAGGTATGCGTTCATATACTATTCATCCGATTGCGATGAAACATTGATCAGTTATTGTGTACCCGCCAGGGAAGGGGACTTAGTAAATCCATTTCACAATAAGTAGCGCAAGAGTAGATGCAACAAATGGGTGACGACGCGCGATGCGTTTCAACAAAATCCCCTATTGCGTTCATATAACATTCTTCGATTGCGATGAAACCTTGATGAGTTATTGTGTACACGCCAGGGAAGTGCTTCGACTTAGTAATACATTTCTCAATAGATAGCGCACGAGTAGATTCAACAAATGAGTGACAGCGCACGAATCGTTTAAACAAAAACTCCTATACGTGCATATACAATTCATCCGATTGCGATGAATCATTGATGAGTTATTGTGTACACGCCAGGGAAGGGTTTCCACTTAGTAAATCCATTTCACAACAGGTAGCGTACGAGTAGATTCAACAAATGAGTGACAGCGATGAAACTTTTGAAAGTTGTTGTGCACGCTTCCACGAATGGTTGTAAATTAGAAAATCCATTTTACGATAGCTTAGAGGCAGTTAACATGTTGTGTATCCAAAAGCACTTCAAGAAACAGAATTTCAACGCCAACACTTTCTTTGATTGGCATTGCAACGCATGCCGGGTACAGCTTGTATATATATAAATCAATATAACGTGATAGTTTGTTTGTGGGTATGTCTGTATGTCTCCTATGCGTTCATATACCATTCGTCCGATTGCGATGAAACTTGGATGAGGTGTTGAGTACACTCCAAGGAAGGTTTCTGACTTAGTAAATCCATTTTACAATAGGTAGCGCACGCGTAGATTCAACAAATGAGCGACGATGCGCGAAGCATTTCAACAAAGTCCCGTATGTGTTCATATACCATTCGTCCGATTGCGATGAAACTTGGGTGAGATGTTGAGTACACTCCAAGGAAGGTTTCTGACTTAGTAAATCCATTTTACAATAGGTAGCGCAGGCGTAGATTCAACAAATGAGCGACGATGCGCGAAGCATTTCAACAAAGTCCCGTATGTGTTCATATACCATTCGTCCGATTGCGATGAAACTTGGGTGAGATGTTGAGTACACTCCAAGGAAGGTTTCAGACTTAGTAAATCCATTTTACAATAGGTAGCGCACGCGTAGATTCAACAAATGAGCGACGATGCGCGAAGCATTTCAACAAAGTCCCGTATGTGTTCATATACCATTCGTCCGATTGCGATGAAACTTGGGTGAGATGTTGAGTACACTCCAAGGATGGTTTCTGACTTAGTAAATCCATTTTACAATAGGTAGCGCACGCGTAGATTCAACAAATGAGCGACGATGCGCGAAGCATTTCAACAAAGTTCCGTATGTGTTCATATACCATTCGTCCGATAGCGATGAAACTTGGGTGAGATGTTGAGTACACTCCAAGGAAGGTTTCTGACTTAGTAAATCCATTTTACAATAGGTAGCGCACGCGTAGATTCAACAAATGAGCGACGATGCGCGAAGCATTTCAACCAAGTCCCGTATGTGTTCATATACCATCCGTCCGATAGCGATGAAACTTGGGTGAGATGTTGTGTCCACTTACGTGAAGGTTTCAAAATTAGTGAATACATTTCACTGTAGATAGCGCACGAGTAGATTCAACAAATGAGCGACGACACGCAAAGCGTTTCAACAAAGTCCCGTATGCATTCATATACCATTCGTCCGATAGCTATGAAACTTGCGTAAAATGTTGTGTACACTGCAGGGAAATTTTCTGGCTTAGTACATCCACTTTACAATAGGCAGCGCACGAGTAGATTCAACAAATGAGCTACGATGCGCGAAGCATTTCAACAAAGTCACATATAAGGTCATTTACCATTCATCCGATTGCGATGAAACTTTGGTGAGATGTTGTGTACACTCCAGGGAAGGTTTCTGGCTAAGTACATCCATATCACAATCCGTAGTGCAAGAGTAGAATCAACAAATGAGCGACGACACGCGAAGAGTTTCTAACAAGTCCCGTATGCATTCATAAACCATTCGTCCGATAGCTATGCAACTTGGGTGAGATATTGTGTACACATCATGGAAGGTTTCTGCCTTAGTAAATCCTCTATACAATAGGCAGCGCACAAATAGATTCAACAAATGAGGGACGACGTGCGAAGCGTTTCAACAAAGTCCCGTATAAGGTCATATAGCATTCTGCCGTTAGCGGTGAAAATTGGGTGAAATATGGTGGACACACCAAGGAAGGTTTCTGGCTTAGTAAATACATTTCACAGTAGGTAGCAGACGAGTAGATTCGACAAATGAACGACGACACGTGGAGCGTTTCAATACAGTCCCCTATGCCTTCATATCCCATTAGTCCGATAGCGATGAAACTTGGGTGAGATGCTGTGGACACTTATGTGACGGTTTCTAACTTAGTAAATACATTTTACAGTAGGTAGCGCACGAGTAGATTCAACAAATGAGAGACGGGGTGCGAATCGTTTAAACAAAATCCGGTATGCGTTCATATATTATTCATCCGATTGCGATGAAACATTGATGAGTTATTGTGTACACGCCAGTGAAGGGTCTCGACTTAGTAAATCCATTTCACAATAAGTAGCGCAAGAGTAGGTGCAACAAATGGGTGACGACGCGCGAAGCGTTTCAACAAAATCCCCTATTGCGTTCATATAACCTTCTTCGATTGCGATGAAACCTTGATGAGTTATTGTGTACACGCCAGGGAAGGGCTTCGACTTAGTAATGCATTTCTCAATAGGTAGCGCACGAGTAGATTCAACAAATGAGTGACAGCGCACGAATTGTTTTAAGAAAACCCCGTATACGAGCATATACCATTCATCCGATTGCGATGAAACATTGATGAGTTATTGTGTACACGCCAGGGGAGGGTTTCGACTTAGTAAATCCATTTCACAATAGGTAGCACACGAGTATATGCAACAAATGGGCGACGACGCGCGAAGCGTTTCAACAAAATCCCCTATGCGTTCATATAACCTTCTTCGATTGTGATGAAACCTTGATGAGTGTACACGCCAGGGTAGGGTTTCGACTTAGTAAATCCATTTCTCAAGTAGGAAGCGTATGAGTAGAATCAACAAATGAGTGACAGCGCACGAATCGTTCAAACAAAATCCCGTATATGTTCATATGCCATTCATCGGATTGCGATGAAACTTTTGAAAGTTGTTGTGCACGCTCCCACGAATGATTCTAAATTAGAAAATCCATTTTACGATAGCTTAGAGGCAGTGAACGGAAATTGAAAAACATGTTGTGTATCCAAAATCACTTCAAGAAACAGAATTTCAACGCCAACACTTTCTTTGATTGGCATTGCAACGCATGCCGGGTACAGCTTGTATATATATAAAAATCAATGTTACGTGATAGTTTGTCTGTCTGTGGGTATGTCTCCTATGCGTTCATAAACCATTCATCCGATTGCGATGAAACTTGGGTGAGATGTTGAGTACACTCCAAGGAAGGTTTCTGACATAGTAAATCCATTTTGCAATAGGCAGCGCACGACTAGATTCAACAAATGAGCGACGATGCGCGAAGCGTTTCAACAAATTCCCGTATGTGTTCATATTACCATTCATCCGATTGCGATGAAACTTGGGTGAGATGTTGAGTACACTCCATGGAAGGTTTCTGAGTTAGTAAATCCATTTTACAATAGGTAGCGCACGCGTAGATTCAACAAATGAGCGACGATGCGCGAAGCATTTGAACAATGTCCCGTATGTGTTCTTATACCATTCGTCCGATAGCGATGAAACTTGGGTGAGATGTTGTATACACTTACCTGAAGGTTTCAAAGTTAGTGAATACATTTCACAGTAGTTAGCGCAAGAGTAGATTCAACAAATGAGCGACGACACGCATAGCGTTTCAAACAAGTCCCGTATGCATTCATATGCCTTTCATCCGATTACGATGAAACTTGGGTGAAATGTTGAGTGCCCTCCAAGGAAGGTTTCTAACTCAGAAAATCCATTTTATAATAGGTAGCGCACGCGAAGATTCAACAAATGAGCAACGATGCGCGAAGCGTTTCGCCAAAGTCCCGTGTGTGTTAATATACCATTCGTCGGATAGCAATGAAACTTGGGTGAGATATTGTATACACTTACGTGAAGGTTTCAAAATTAGTGAATACATTTCACAGTAGATAGCGCAAGAGTGGATTCAACAAATGGGCGACGACACGCAAAGCGTTTCAAAAAAGTCCCGTATGCATTCATATACCAATCGTCCGAAAGCTATGAAACTTGCGTAAGATGGTGTGCACACTTCAGGGAAGGTTTCTGGCTTAGTAAATCCACTTTACAATAGGCAGCGCACGAGTAGATTCAACAAATGAGCTACGACGCGCTAAGCATTTCAACAAAGTCACGTATGCGTTCATATCCCATTCGTCCGATCGCGATGAAACTAGGCTGAGATGTTCTGTGCACTCATGGGAAGGTTTCTGGCTTAGTGAATCCATTTAACAATAGGTAGAGCACGAGTAGAATCAACAAATGAGCGACGACGCGTGTAGCGTTTCAACCAAGTCCCGTATAAGGTCATATACCATTCATCCGATAGCGATGAAACTTGGGTGAGATGTTGTGTACACTCCATGTAAGGTTTCTGGCTTAGTACATCCATTTTACAATAGCTAGCGCTCGAAAAGATTCCACAAATGAGCGATGACGCGCGAAGCGTTTCAACAAAGTCCCGTATAAGGTCATATACCATTCGTCCGATAGTGATAAATCTTTGGTGAATTGTTGTGTACACTCCAGGAAAAGTTTCTGGCTTAGTAAATCCATTTTACAACACGAAGCGCACGTTTAGATTCAACAAATGAGTGACGACGCGCGATGCGTTTCGACAACGTCCCGTATGCGTTCATATACCATTCTTCCGATTGCGATGAAACTTGGGTGAGATGTTGTGTACACTCCAGGGAAGGTTTCTGGACGAGAAATCCGTATTACAATACGTAGCGTAAGAGTAGAATCAACAAATGAGCGACGACACGCGAAGAGTATTTAACAAATTCCCGTATACATTCATATGCCAGGGGTGTGTAGGCATATATGGCTCGCCTACCTACTAATTATTGGTCTACATTGCTGTTAAATTTTGAGAAAACGCATTGTTGTTTAAGGAAGTACGATTTATGGTATGTAGATTAAGGCTTTCACGGCCCGGATTACTATTCAAATAATTCATGGTATTTGGGATAATGCCCTATTAAATTAAATTAAATGCCACCAGACGTTTCGAAGGAACCTTGCCTCCAATTCTATTGAAAAAGGAGGCAAAAGGTTCAACAAATGGTGACAACGCACGAATCGTTTAAACAAAATTCCGTATACGTTCATATGGAATTCATCCGATTGCTATGAAACTTGGGAATGTTTTTGTGCACGCTCCCACGAATTATTCTGAATTAGTAAATCCATTTTACGATAGCTTAGAGACAGTTAACGGAAATTGAAAAACATATTGTGTATCCAAAAGCACTTCAAGAAACAGAATTTCAACGCCAACTTTTTCCTTTTTTGGCATTGCAACGCATGCCGGGTACTGCTTGTAGTTCATAAATAATAGAATTATCGGTGCTAAATATTTTACTGAAAATTCTTCGTTGAAAAAGTTATTAGATTTTCGTATAAAGTTTGACTGGAACACCTTATAAATACGTTCGAATAATAGATCGAGTATGAGCTCTAATTTCAAAGTTCAGCGACGTCACGCACTCTTTATATCAAATTCATACTGGTGAAAATGTTTAAGTCAATTTCTGAACTAATAGCCTAGTAAATTTCTCGAAAATTGAAATTACCCAAGTCCGCGCAGTGCTAATGTGTATCACGCCTTTCAACAATAGCTTGTCCATCGAAGACCCTGCATCTGCCTTTAAATATAATTCCCCGGGACCGTGCCTGGCCTTGAAATCGACAATACGTCTGATCACTTCAGAAGTTCAGAATAAACAAGCCTCAATTATCATGACGTGTTCTCCCTTCTCAACAATTTCGGTGGCGTCCTTTCAAAAAGCGATGATGGCGCTCAAACTTCGTAAACATATCAATATCCTGCATAGCGTTCCCCTTAATTGAATTTCCAAAATATGACAATTATTATTGTATTAATACTCCACTATTCTCATTGAGTTAATACATCTTCTGGTTCTTCTGTAACAATTATAATTGCCTAATTACTACATCGATTATTTTCCGAGTTCCTTAATAGCTGGATCGCGTCACGTGGCCACCTACCACCTCTCTCTTCATGCTTTTTTTTTTTTTTGGGTACTTGGCAACGCGTGTCTTCATTTATTCTTATTTATTTTGCTAAAGACTTGTTTTGGTCGCTCGATTGCTAACTTCCATTGTCTCGCGGGCCGATAAATCCAATATATTCATTTCTTTATGTGACGGTGTCATAGAGTTGACACGTTTTGTAACACTTTGTCACATTTCCAGCTACCATAAAGATCGACGTATTCTGCATGACATTAAAATAATCCAATCTTAAAATTTCATGCAGCAGATTCAGTGCTCAGTAGGCCTAAATGAATAATAGGCAAATAACACTCCTGGAAAGAAATGCATGTAATATTATGATCACAATTATAATGGGGCAATTTTAAGGATTGGGCGTTTCGATCTTCAAACGGTCATCATCAGAGCTTCATCATTGAGTTTAGGCTTAATTTTTTACACAATGTTGTTTAAGTACACAAACTTTGCAGTGCGTTCAATTGGTGTTAATATTCTGACTCGCAGTTTGAATCTCGTTATTACTGTTTAGTTTGTTTTATTTATACAGGTTCGTGAATTAAGTATGTATATTATGCAAGTGTATACAAAATTAGACCGACGCAACTTAAAACAAGTGGTTCCATGAAGAACTATACAGCCTATTTTCATATATCCTACTCATGTTAATTGCCTCTAACGACATATAAAATTTCAGTTAGATTGTTGCGATAGATTCGTAGATATTGAGAACCGTCTAAATATTTCAGATAGTCGCCAGGTGAAGATTATTGTGTACGTGTGGTATTCAAACTTCAATCGCATGATTAGGACACAAGAAGTAAAAACGAGATTTTAAAATTTCGCACAGCTGTCATCTTGTGGTTATGAAAACAATTGAAATGAAATAGATGCCAGTGGATTAACATTTGTATAAGTATTTAACGTGCAAAGTTTCACTGCACTCGGATGGTTAAATCGCGAGAAACGTCCATTTAAATATTTATATTTCGCGTCGCCGCCATGTTGGATTTGTGCTCGCCAGGTTACTGAAAGTCCTATAGGTGAACTTACGTTCATAGCCTCTATGAAGATACAAATTTCAGTTTGATTGCTGTAAAAGATTCGTAGATATTGAGAACCTTCAAAATATTTTGGATGCTCGCCATTTTGGATTGTTATATGTATAGATCATGGAGTTATGTACCATTAAAGGAAAATTATTGTGTAGTTTCATTATTCAAACTTTCACTTCGATCGAATGATTACGACACAAGAAATAAAAACTTAATTTTAAAATTTCGCACAGCCACTATCTTGGGGTTATGTACACAATTGAACTAAATTAGATGCCAGTGCATTACAATATGTATAATCATGCACTGTACTACATTTCACTGCGCTCAGATGGTTAAATCACGAGAAAAGTCTATTAAAACGTTTCAACTTCGCTTGCCCGCCATGTTCGTTTCGTACTTTACAGGTTGTTGAACGTTACATAGATAAATTTGTAGCAGTGTCCTTTATCACCGTACATACAGTAATTTCAGGGTGATATATGTAATAGTTTCGGAGATATAGAAAGCCAGTGAAATATTTCGCACAGCCGCCATTTTGAGGTTCTGTAAACAATTGAATTAAATTAGACGCCAGTGCATTACAATGCGTATAAACATTTGCTGTACCATGTTTCATTACGTTTGGATGGTTAAATCGCGAGAAAAGTCTATTTAAAAGTCTCAAATTCGCTTGGCCACCCTGTTGGTTTTGTAGTTACCAGGTTTTTGAAAGTCTTATAGGTGAACTTCTAGTAGTACCCTTTATCACCGTACAAAATTTCAGGGTGATATCGGTAATATTTTCGGAGATACTGAATGCTGGTGAAATATTTCGCACAGCCGCCATGTTGGATTGGTGAGACACAATAAAATTTGAAGGGCACGGTCGGGGTTGGCCAGAATGGTGCTATGATATTACCGAATTTCATTGAAATCGCTCCAGACGTTTAAAAGTTATTAGAGGGGACATACACACGAATCACACACACACGCACACACAGACACACGGACAAAAGGTGATCTCTTAAGCCTATTTTTTCATAAAATTAAAATTGGCTAAAAATACGGTTTATTGATAACGGCTCCACTGAGATAATTAACCATATTAGAGAATGGAATTCAAGTGCATGCTCTAATTTTATTTTAAGGGTCCAGTTCAAGAACTAACCAACGTTAGGAAATTTTAAACAGATTGTATCGGATGTAATGTGAGATAGCTACGTAGAGATGACACGATTAGCTCGGGACAGGGTGGCATGGAGAGCTTCATCAAATCAGTCAAAAGGCTAAAGACTCAAGAACAAAGACAGTGGCAATGGTGCAGTTGTGGTGCAAGGAAGGAGGGCTGTAGCAAATTTCATTCAATTTAGATCAAGCATTTAGGATTCGATACGGGCATGGGTGAGGTTGGGTGAGGGGGCATCAGACACACAGAATAACAGACTGACTAACTCTGAATTTGGAGACATTGATGGCCTTCCCTTTTTTTTTTTTTTTTTTTTGCAGTGTCTTTGGGGTGGACCCAGTCAGCCTTTCATGGCTCTACTTCTTTCCAGTTCCCTCAATCCTTATTCTTTGGGAGTTATTATATTTTATTTCCTTCTTGTGCTAGTCAGTAGTTTAGTTTTAGTTTCCATATTATATTCATTAGGGCAGATGACCTAGATATTTAGTCAATTACCATTAGCAGTACCGGGTGAGTTAGCCGTGATCGTTACGGCTTGGCAGCAGGAAGTCGCTCACATTCGGGAGGCGGGGAGGTTCGAACCCCCCGCCCCCCGCCAGCAATCTTGAAGATGAACTTCTGTGGTTTCCCATCATTCATCCAGGCAAATGCCGGGGTTGGTCCCTAACTATAGGCCACAGCCGCTACCTTCCGATTCCTCGTCCTTACATTCACAAATTTCTCCCCCAGGCAATATTCCACACGCGACGGTACTTGTAGATCACCCCATGATTGTTCGCATTGGAGCAGCTACAAACTCTGGCGAGCCGAACAAGTCCTCGGATACTCTCGGCACTAAAAGCCATATACCCAAAAAAAACAAAACAAAGAAAAACTAGTGGTGTTCCTAGAAGTGGTTTCCTCCTTTTACTCATGCAAATGGTTCGTACGTTAAAGCCATAGGTGCCACCTACCTATCCTTGCCCCCAATATGCACACTAGGCTAGTACACGTAATGTGAAGTATTGAATACATTATTATTTTCCGTGTTGCCTGTACAAACTATTTCTTGTAACTCTCCAGTCTGTCAACACAAAAAAAAAAGGTGCGTCCAAAAAGTAACGAGCCGGAGGCTGGAATGCGCAAACCGGTGACGACATAGGCTAATCGTGGCGTGTGTAACAAGGTGTGGTTCCGACCAGAGCGTAGAAGGTCACAGCCCGTCGCTAGAGGGCACGCGTGCACGTCATGTGACTATACAAAGCGAGCAGCTGCATGCATCAATCGTCCAACGCTGCCAGTCGCATTGCAAACAGTGACATGGAGGAGTCAAACGAAGAGCAAAGAGGTGTTATTCGGTTTCTGATAGCGGAAGGGGTAGGGGGAACGGGCATTCATCGCCGAATGTCACAAGTGTACGGCGATCACTGCATGTCCCTTGCAAGGTTCAAGGCGTGGCCCAAGCGCTTCAGGGAAGGACGGGTGTCGTTAGCCGATGATGCATGGTCTGGGGCACCCCCCTGCATTACCGATGACAACGTCCTGCTGGTTGATGCACTCATTACCCAGGACCGCCGAGTGACAGTGAACACCATAGCCGCCGTTGACGGATTGAGCGTCGGAAGTGTGCACACCATCATGAAGGAACGACTTCACTTGCGCAAAGTGTGTGTCCAATGGGTGGCCCACAGTCTTCAACCACGCAGCGCTCCGGCCGCGTTCTAAGCCCGTGCTCCGAGCGTTTTGGTTGAAGGTAGTGGTGGGAGGAGATTAGCTGGTTGAGCGTGCGGTCTGCCCGCCGCGCCGAAGTAAGCAATGTTCGGGACAACTCGATTCCATTGTTATAATGCCACATTCTTATCAAAAATAGAATTGCACTGCAATAACTCCTCTTAATGCGGAAACTGCCGCGCTTTTAGACGAACATTTCTCTACGTAGCCTCGTATATCTCTGTATACAAAATACACTCACCTTTACTGCTTGTTGAACAATTCTATTACACAAAATAATTGTTACCAACATCTCTTCTATTAGGTGCGTTCAAAAAGTAACGAGCCGGAGGCTGTAATGCGCAAACCGGTGACGACATGGGCTAATCGTGGCGTGTGTAACGAGGTGTGGTTCCAACCAGAGCGTGGAAGGTCACAGCCAGTCTCTAGAAGGCACGCGTGCAAGTCATGTGAAGATACAAAGCGAGCAGCAGCATGCATCAATCGTCCAACGCTGCCAGTCACATTGCAAACAGTGACATGGAGGCGTCAAACGAAGAGCAAAGGGGTGTTGTTCGGTTTCTGACAGAGGAAGGAGTAGGGGGAACGGGCATTCATCGCCGAATGTCACAAGTGTACGGCGAACACTGCATGTCCCTTGCAAGGGTCAAGGCGTAGCACAAGCGCTTCAGGGAAGGTTCCTTTGAACGCTATGAAAGTCAAGGAGGTTATATATCTAAGCTCCTTGACACTACAGCGCTTTCTAGTAGAGAATGGACGAACTTTGTGTTGGCGGAAAATCCCGAGATTAATTTTGCCATTGAACACGGCCTACTGAATTCAAATGGGTTCTCTAACATGCCAACAACGTATGACATCCATGTCATGATTTTTGTCGCCTTTCAAAAATCACTTACCACGGCCAGGGGTGAACCTGCAATCTTGGGGTTGGTAGTCCGACACGTTAATCACTCACCCACTCCCTTGCAGTGAACATTGTAAATAAATAGTGACAATAGTAGTATAAAGTGAGACTCTGTTCGTGTGTGTGTGCAAGTGAGTAGGCATAATTTGTTTTAGTGTTAATTAGTGTAAATAATATTAGTGTAAATAAATATTTAGTGCATTATAGCCTGAACAGTTATTAACAACCCCAAAAATGTTACAGTACAATTTACAATAGATAGCGCGCGAGTAACTTCAACAAAATGGCACGCGGTTCCTTTCAAGAACGTCCAAAATGCGTTTATATGCCATTCATCCGATTGCGATGAAATGTTGGTGAGTTGATGTGTGCATTTCTCCAAAGGTTTTTGACTTAGTAAATCCATTTTACAATAGGTAGCGCACGAGTAGATTCAACAATTTAGTGGCGCCGCGTGAATCATTTCAACAAAGCCCCGTGTGCGTTCATATATCACTCATCTGATTGCGATGAAACTTTGCTGAATTGTTGTGTACACTCCTGCAAAGGTTTTGAACTTAGTAAATCCATATTACAATTGGTAGCGCACGAGTAGATTTAAGAAATGAGTTAAGACGGGCGAATCGTTTTTGCAAATGTCTATATGCGTTCATATACCATTCATCCGATTGCGATGGAACTTTGTTGAGTAGTTGCGCACACTCCTGCAAAGGTTTATGAAATATTTAATCCATTTTGCAATAGGTGGCACACGAGTAGATTCAAAAAATGGTTGACGGCGCGCGAATCTTTTAAACAAAGTTCTATTTGCGTTCATATACCATTCATCCGATTGCGATGAAACTTTGGTGAGCTGTTGAGCACGCTCCCACGAATGTGTCGGAGATAGTAAATTCATTCTACAATAGTTTAGAGGCAGTTAACGGAAAAAGAAAAAAATGTTTATCCAAAATCACTTCAACAAAGTTACAATGCCAACAGTTTCTTTGATTGGCATTGCAACGCATGCCGTGTACAGCTAGTGTATAATAAGTAAATCGACACTCCAGAAAAAAGTTACTACATATATTAGCTATAATCACTATTACATACTGGGACAATTTAGAATTACGCGTGTCGACCGTCAAGCGGCCATCATCAGATCCTGATCCCTACGGTTAAGGTTTAAATTTATATACACATATTAATCGGTGTGGTCTAATTACTGTATGCTTTGTATAAACCCTTGTTTTGGGCGTAGGGATGTGGCGGCCACATAGCCCAGTGGGAAACCACTGCAATCAGCCACCTGAGTATTGGTGGGAAAACCATACCTAAGTGGGTAATGAGGAAATTCCTGCCCAAATCCAGACCATCTGGGGCACCCTGTCTCCAGTGGATAAATATGGAGGACGGTTAGGTAACCTAACAAACCACTCTACGTTGGGCTAATCACCCATGTGGAGGTAGAGTGATTCAGAGAACTACAATTAGCTTCGGATTGGACGGATATAAACGACGACGACCGGAGTGGAAATGGAACACGAGATTCGGAACATGAAATAGCCTATTAAGACAATCGTTGGTAAAGAATTGGAATTGATACAGGAAATGACTAGAAGTACTGGGATTAAATGAGGTTAAGAGAAAAGGTAGCGGAATGAAGAGAATGCCAGAAGGGTACACTTTAAGGATAGCATTGAGAGATTGGAAGAAAAAAGGGGACAGAACTGTTGCGCAAATGAAGAGAATGTGCACAAATGGAGCGGAATGGCAGAAATGGCTCAAACGAGGCTACCCCGACGCTTGAAGGCATGAGGGAATTGAAGAAGTAGAAGAAAAGAAGAAGATAAACCCTTGTCAATGTTTATATTACAATTCGCAGTTCGAAACTTGTTATATAAGGTTAGTTTGTTTTATATTGGTTTGTGAACTGCGTATGAGTATTATGCACATGTCAGTAGCGTAGCCAAGATCGACCAATGGGAGGGGTTATAACAACTGTGGGATAACCGTAAGTCGGGGAATTGCTGGATATCTGTAATATGAAGCAACTCGACTATCTCACATTACTGAAGTTAACAATCTCCAAATTAGTACGGGCAGTTGGCCTCGCTGTTCCACCCCTAAACAAATAACAATCAATCATCCAAATTACTGTTAATGAACCCATAGAATTTTCTAGATATTTATTGAAACATTTTATTTTTAATTAAAACTAAATTATTTTTGTTAGCAATTTCCCTCCCTCTAAGGAAAGAAAAAAAGATAATTGTCCCAATATGCGGTATTTAAAATTGTTTGGCTCTAGGCTCGCCATGAAATAAGCTATATTTAGCGCGGAGTAAGCTAGATTGGCAACCCTGAGAGGACGTTGTCATGTAGACGTGTGTCGCCTCAAAAGTTGAGCCGGGTCGAAAGGCGACAATAGTACATAGTAAGAGTTTTGGATTCATCAGCGCCATATAATTATTTAATTAAAAAATGTTTTAGGTTATTTTAATTATCAGTCCCGTTTTATTTTTTGTAAAAAAATCCAAAATGGAGGGGGTTCTAACCCCTAGTAACACCCCCCTGGCTACGCCACTGGCACATGTATACATTTAAAACAAACACAATATTCGCACATCCAAAAAGGTTTTGCATAAAACTTGTTTGCCATGATGCAGAGCGTATGTGGGATTTTGGGCGAGGTTATTACAGAAGAGACGGCATTCTGACAAAGATCCTACAAGTTATCTATGTCCTATTGAGGCAGGAGATCCTACTCTTCAACAGCGCACAGAGGGTCAAAATCGAAATCTAGGAGGACAAAATTATTTATTTTCATAATTTAAAAAATCAAAATTTATTTCTTCTACAGTATTCTCATATAATTGCCGCTCACTATTCTGGGATAAAAACGCATCTTAGTGTAAATCAGTCACCACTGTTCGAGCAGTCTGAATTGGAGGGTGAATGCAAGTGGCTGCGGTTTGGTTGTCTTTGTGGTTAGTGTGATGCTTTAAGATGGAACATGCAGCTGAAGGTATTGTAGCGTGCACCGGGTCTGCAAGATTCGTGCAATTGCCCAGAATTCGCCATGTGTCTCGCAGTGGCAAGTGGGCGGGGTGTATAGAGACCGCTGGACAGCCAATTAGGCCGGGCTAATTAGGGTAGCCCCTCCCCAAGGCCACCACCAATACAATAGCGCTACGAATCAGGTAGACTCTTGACGCAAGGCTTCCAGACTCTTCTGCTTCTGGAGACTACTGGGGGTGACAAGAAGGTCCCGAACCTTGGTGGGAGGGGCTGGATAATTCTGGAAGCCAACCACGAGATCATACTCGACGCTACTGGAAGGAGCAACGGCCGAGAACATTCGAGACCAGGAGCTGGATTGGTTATATACCGGCAAACTGCGGCGGGCAAGTGAGTCCTGAGTGAGTCCGCGCTGTCGGTGTGTGCCTTGCCGAGCGACCAGTGGAAATAAATGTGAAGTGCTGTAATATTGAAGACAGTGCTGTGAAGATTAATAACGTAGTCAGTAAGTCTGGAAGATAAATAGTGACTGTGGAAGATAAACAGTAACTGTGGAAAATAAATAGTAACTATAGGAGATACTTCCTTGCAGTGAACATTGTAAATAAATAGTGACTTGTAGCTGTGTAAAGTGCAACTCTGTGTAAGTGTGTGTGTGTGGAAGTAAGTAGGCTTAATTTGATTTAGTGTAAATAACATTATTGTAAATGAAGTATTAGTGCATTATAAGCCTGACCTATTTTTACGAACCCTAAAAACGTAACAATTTGGTGTCAGATGTGGGGTCCATCCCGACCTGCCAGTAGCCACTCTTGAGGTCCAATGTGAAGAAGATCGTGCTCCCACCCAAGGTGTCCAGGGTGTCATCGATGCGTGGTAGAGGATAACTGTCCTTTTTCGACACATTGTTCAGCTGGCGGTAGTCTACGCAAAACCGCGTAGATCCATCTTTCTTCTTCACCAGAACCACTGGCGAGGCCCAGGGGCTGCTTGAAGGTTTAATCACCCCATCGCGAGCCATATCGCTTATTATTCGCTCGGCTTCCTCTCGCTTGGCTAGTGGCAATCTTCTGGGAGTCTGGCGAATAGGTCTTGAGTCACCCGTATCGATGCGATGTTGCACCACGTTCGTTCTTCCATTACCAGTCCCATCCTGGAAGGCATCTTTATGACGTTTGAGAAGTTCCCTTACCTCTCGGCTCTGCTCAGGATTTAGCTCTTGACACGCTGCCTCGATAAGACTGTCAAGCCACACTGAATGTATACCGGATGAGGAGGCAGCTGTTCGCACTTGGCGTACAACGGAGGACACAGACGAACATATTCCCAGGCTGGTTCCTTCCCGAACGGTTACTGGGTGATCATCAAGGTTCATTACCCGCACAGGAATCTTCGCCCCTGCACGAACCAAAGCTTTGGCTACCAGCATTCCATGTCCAGTTTCGTCTTCGCCAAACGTAGGCCCTACCATGACGACACAACCTTCAGGAATTTCACCGTCCAGCTTCCCTTCTACCATTACTTCACTACGTCCTGGCAGTACCATGTCTATCGCTGCTATCACCCGTACCGACGCGGCGTTCCCCTTCTGCAGCACTACCTCCTCGTTTCCGACTCTCAAAATTTCGCTTCCCAAGTCTAGTCCGAATTTGTACCTAGTCATGATGTCCATCCCGAGAATAACGTCCTCTTCCACCTCAGCGATCAAGACACGATGGCGAAACTGGGTATCACCGATGATGAAGTCGACGACTGCCTCCCCTCGAACGTTGGCTGGCTCCCCCGTTGCTGTTCGCAGTATCCATCTTGTGGGTGGTAATGCTCTTCTCACGATGCCTGGTCGGATGATGGTCATTGTGGCCCCTGTGTCCAGCAGTAGGTCTCTGGGTTCTCCATCCACATGGCCACTGACAAACATTGAGTTGGCTTGACGACCCAGAGACGCGACGATAGCAGAAGTGGGGTCATTTCTGGTGTTGGCGCGGGTTGACAGTCGCCCCTTCCCATCAACCCTCTTTAGTTTCCCTGCGGCTGGTACTTGTTAGTCGTAAGTTTAGGGCATCGATCTCCGAGGTGCCAAACCTCCCCGCAGCCCCAGCACCTCGTCCGTTTCTTCTTGGTCTGCAAGGCTTGAAGAACTTTCTCCACGATTTCTTCTATGGAAAGCACAGTTTGGGCCTCCTTGTCTCCCTCCAGAGCTCGAATGCGCGCCTGGCTGCGCACGGATTGTTGAACAGTCTCGAACTCAAGGGCTATGGTCAAAGCATCATTCAACGTTTTCGGGCGCACCAGCTTCACAGCCCGCTGTGTCTCGGTCTCGCGGAGCCCGTCGAGAAACTTCTCGGTAGCAAGACTCTCGTAAACGTCGCTGGGCACTGTTGGGTAGGCGCTCCTAACAAGACGGACTATGTCTGCTTCAAACTCATGTAGGCTCTCGTTAGGTTTTTGGCAGTGATTTCTTAACTGGGAGCGATATAGCTGCTCCATGTTTCGATGTCCGAACCGCATTTCCAGTTTTTGAACAAGAACGTCGTAGTTCTGTCTCTCCGATAAGGGAACAGCTTGTAGGACTCGTAGGGCCTCTCCGCGCAGCTTTCGTGGCCTCTGACCACCCATTAATCATGGCGGCGGTCTCAAACAAGGTGAAGTATTCTTCCCATGCAGATTTCCCATCGAATGTTGGCTGGTTAGAACGCCCAACTGCGGGAACGGGTGCACGATCGATTGGCAAGTCAGTCCGCCCAGTGGCGGGAACAGGTAAACTCTCCTTACCTTCCGATGGTTCAGCAGCGGCAATGGTTTCGTTTCGTTGCTTGTCCTTATTTTGAAGCAGGGCGCTCGCAAGCTCGTCCTCCAACTTCCGCAGCGATTCTTGAAATTCCTCCCTCAGCATCGTTTCCTTAGTGAGTGTTACTTCTCGAAATTTCCTCTCAAGATTGGCATTATTTTCCATTATATTCCTTTCCATAATTTTGGAGTTTTCTACTATTTTCTGTGTTTAAGACCAGCCCTGTGTTCAGAGTCGAAGTCGTACTCCTCGAGCCTTTCGATCCACCTGGCTACCAGTCCACCCGGGTTCTTGAAACTCAGAAGCCACGTAAGTGCTGCATGATCAGTCCGTAGAACGAACTTTCTCTCGTAGAGGTACTTGTGGAAATGCTCCACCGACTTCACTACAGCAAGCAATTCCCTTCTAGTCACGCAGTAGTTCCTCTCCGGTTTAGAAAGTACCTTGCTGAAGTAAGCTATCACTCTTTCCTGCCCACCTTGCAGATGGGAGAGCACGCTACCGATGCCCACATTGCTAGCATCGGTGTCCAAAACGAACAGTCCTTCCGGTTGTGGGTAACTCAGGATAGGAGCATTGGTCAGTACCTCCTTCAGTTGTTTGAAAGCCTGTTGACAGGTTGTGTCCCACACAAAACTCCGGCCGTTGCTCCCTCCAGTAGCGTCGAGTATGTCTTCGTGGTTGGCTTCCAGAATTATCCAGCCCCTCCCACCAAGGTTCGGGACCTTCTTGTCACACCCAGTAGTCTCCAGAAGCAGAAGAGTCTGGAAGCCTTGCGTCGATAGTCTACCTGATTCGTAGCGTTATTTTATTGGTGGTGGCCTTGGGGAGGGGCTACCCTAATTAGCCCGGCCGGACTGGCTATTCTGCATTCCTCACACACCCCGCCTGCCCGTCACTACGAGGATAAAGAATGGCGACCGCTGGGCAATTGCACGAATCTTTACACTGCCCCCTCCTTAACACTGTTCCGTCTCGGAGCAGACACTTCCAACAGGGTGACGGTAGGAACAGCTCGGTCCTTCACGGCATCGTGAGTTCACGAAGAAGTAAGAGTCCACCGTTTTCTGAGTCACCACGTTTGTTCGGGGCCTGCAGCACACCAGAACTTGAATCCCTGTGCGTCGAAAGACTTCCTCTAGCATGCTTCTTACAATCCTCCAGTCCAACCCATCTAGTCCACAGCCCAACTTGGGTACAGCTAATTTGGATATGCTTCGCTCCAGTAGGTGCTCCCGCATAGCAAGTAGACTATCCCAGATGGCACGATAGGAGGGTTTCAGATGGGAAAGTTCTTTCGTCACCAGATAGAACAGCGATCGCTCGTTCCTGGTTAAGCACAACACGCCCCCGACAAGAGGCACTTGGCTCTGTAGCTCTTCAATCCCGCCGTATTTCCGCCGGAACATCTGGCCGATTACCTGGCACATCCTCAGGTCCTTAGCCACACAGTGAGCCTAGGCATACTCACTGGCGGTTTGGACTAAATCTCGTCGAATCTCGGTAGTGACGCCATAACGAACCTTTCGGCCAATTCGGCATTGAGCCATGAACTCTTCGAAGGATCGTTCTGCTTCTGGCAATCGACAGATACGAGCGTGTTGTACGTGCCCCTCGTCATCGTTGTCGCCCAGGAACGGTGCCAGCCGATTGAAATGGACCACTCGAGTGCGGTTACGTCAGTTACTGCTGGACGCTGGTGAGGATCCAGACACATTTCTGTTCGAGATTCCTTGTAGCATGTGGGAGGTGTTGGAAAATGTTGAAAAGAAAATGTCAGAACATTTCGAAACACTGGGAAAGAAATTGACAGAACATTTCGAAAACTTTGGAAAGAAAATGGCGGCATTTCCGGAAAATTTGGAAAAGAAAACTGGGGAAAATTCTGAAAATAAAGTGGAGCATTGTGAGCATGAAACTAGTCATAACGAGCATGGAGGCGGTATGGGAAGTGACACTACAAAGGGTGCTGATGACCAAGCCGAACGCATCGTGGAGTCCGGAGGTCGGAATGCTGAGCGAGACGGGGACGAGCAACTGGGAAGCATCACAGGCCTGGAAACCGGATTGAGGCTTAGCAGCTCTGACGACAGGAGCAGTGTCACAAGTGTGATGACCCCGCACGTCGATGAAGCTACGTCACGGCAGATCTGCGGGGCAGGGTTCGACACTGTTACGAACCATGCCGGGTGCTCGCTGGAGGACGGAACAGTTCAGCTCATCACGGGACTTCAGGAACGCATGGCGGAGGTGCTACACGGCATCCAGTCGGGGACCGGCTACAACGGGATCGTCGCGACGCTGGAGGAGCATCATGTGGGCCACCAGCTACCCCCCATGTACCAGCTACGACTAGAAGATAAGACCAGGTGCGCGAGTAAGTCACTTCAAGAACTCGCGCTAGCTGGCTTGCCTCCCGAGCACGTACAACGAGAGGCGGCATACATCTTCGCGGATGAGCATCGCGACGACATGGTACCTCAGCGTTCGATGCTCAGTGGAAGGCGATACCTGCGGAAGGCAAAAACCATCACGTGGGGAATGGCGGCGGCGAAGAGGACAGTTTGGTTGACGCCACCAAAGAGGAGTTCAGCCGCAAGAGACGATGAGGCGGTGGAGGTTGGCTATCCTCCACCAAAGCGACGTAAACCACCACCGGGACGCCGTCGCAGTAGAAAGGTCACCTGTTTGCTACGGGCTGGACGGGGCCATATGTCGCGAAAATGGCAGCAAGGAGTTGTCGCCCACCTAGCGAAACGAGAGATCGTCAGCCAAAACAGGCGCTTGTCAGCGCCCTCAATGCCACCCCCTTGGACATTGGATAGCCTCACGATAAACAACTCGAGGCGAGTTGTTTTGAGAAGGGGGAGCAGTGTAGCGTGCACCGGGTCTGCAAGATTCGTGCAATTGCCCAGAATTCGCCATGTGTCTCGCAGTGGCAAGTGGGCGGGGTGTATGGAGAACGCTGGACAGCCAATTAGGCCGGGCTAATTAGGGTAGCCCCTCCCCAAGGCCACCACCAATACAATAGCGCTACGAATCAGGTAGATTATTGACGCAAGGCTTCCAGACTCTTCTGCTTCTGGAGACTATTGGGCGTGACAAGAAGGTCCCGAACCTTGGTGGGAGGGGCTGGATAATTCTGGAAGCCAACCACGAGGACAATCTCGACGCTACTGGAAGGAGCTACGGCCGAGAACATTCGAGACCAGGAGCTGGATTGGTTATATACCGGCAAACTGCGGCGGGCAAGTGAGTCCTGAGTGAGTCCACGCTGTCGGTGTGTGCCGTTCCGAGCGACCAGTGGAAATAAATATGAAGTGCTGTAATATTGAAGACAGTGCTGTGAAGATTAATCACGTAGTCAGGAAGTCTGGAAGATAAATAGTGACTGTGGAAGATAAACAGTAACTGTGGAAAATAAATAGTAACTATAGGAGATACTTCCTTGCAGTGAACATTGTAAATAAATAGTGACTTGTAGCTGTGTAAAGTGCAACTCTGTGTAAGTGTGTGTGTGTGTGGAAGTATGTAGGCTTAATTTGATTTAGTGTAAATAACGTTATTGTAAATAAAGTATTAGTGCATTATAAGCCTGACCTATTTTTACGAACCCTAAAAACGTAACAGTATGATCTTTGTAACGTGTTTCAATTATTGATGGGCGTAATTGTTACTGAATTTTAGCTATATTTGCATTATATAATATTTAACTATTATTTTTAAAATTATATTTTCACTTAGATTTTTAGTATGTCTCGTCACTCTGCGCCACTTTCTACTTAATGTTTAAATGTAGATACAGTCTTGTAGTTTACGCCTGTTATAACATTTTTTGCATCTTTTTTTTGCAACTTACTTAGTTATTTTACGTTTTAGAAGATGCCGCGCAACCAGTTCTCACACGTTTACAATTGTTTGAAGCACTGGGTTCGACGATTATGTCAAAAGTGGAACTTAGTGACTTTGTTAAAAGTAAATTAGGGGTAGAAAACTGTTCTGAAGAGATAACTGAGTGCTCCATCCAACTCCTAATCATAGACAATTTCTTGCATTTGTAGACGTAGCTTAAAAAAGTCTTAACTGATGTTTATTATGAAGTAAACAAATTATATGCTTTGCTTTCACTTTAAATTCATGATTAAAACGTAAAAATAATTTTTGTCCCCCGTAGATTTCGATTTTGACCCACTGTGCGGTGGTCTCCATGATCTCTTGGTGGGTTATTGGAGGGCGTGGGCACTGAGCAATAGCACTCTTCAGCATATACTAGACATGTTCGATAGTGTTCATATCCGGCGACATTGCAGGCCATTCCATTGGTGCAATGGCGGTATCCTGGAGGAAGTTTTGTACCCCAGCCGCTTGATATAGTAAGTATTATTATTATTATTATTATTATTAGAGTGCCACATCCCCCCAGGGGCGTAGGTGACCTGAATTAGAGCCTTTGACTTCATCATGGGATCACTAGCCAGGCATCCCTAGCTGAAGTTTGCGTGTGGTAGGGTGGCCAGTTCCTTTCCACTCCTCCTCCTGCCATTGCATCTGGCTTGTTCCCATTTTGCATCACGGGGATGGCAGACCCCGTACCAGACAATACCAAGACTTTTAAATTCTTGGTAGAGCCGGGGATCGAAATCGGTACCTCGGGGGTGACTGCCAACAATGCTAGCCACTGGGCCACGCGATGTTGGTAAGTATATGCAAAACCATTTTTGATTTGTGTAATAAAATTAGATTATGTAGTTAAATTCTTTTACATTATGTATATGGTTACTTATCGCAAGCCTCCGTGGCTTAGGCGGCAGCACGACGGCCTCTCACCGCTGGGTCCGTGGTTCAAATCCCGGTCACTCCATGTGAGATCTGTGCTGGACAAAACGGAGGCAGACGGGTTTTTCTCCGGGTACTCCGGTTTTCCCTGTCACAATTTCATTCCAGCAACACTCTCCACTATCAATTCATTCCATCTGTCATTCATTTAATCATTGCCCCAGAGGAGTGCGTCAGGCCTCGGCAGCCGGCACAGTTCATATCCTCGCCGCTAGATGGGGGCTTCATTCATTCCATTCCTGACCCGGTCGGAGACTGGAAGCAGGCTGTGGATTTTCATTCATAAGGTTACTTATCTGGTTCACAGGACGTTTATTGTACAGGTGTGGGCTATGTTATATGCTTGCCTGCTCTCGATATACTGTGCCCGTCAGAAGAGTTATCAGGGTTGCCAACAGCCGAAACGACATCCCTAACAACTTACCTTCCGGACCCATGTGCCATGAGGATCAGGTGAATTTCTTATAGGCAATAGCGGCACGAGAATCCATGATCCAGGGGATCCGTGATAACATGGTTGGTAAAAAGGTCATAGACAGCCCAAGAAAATACACCTCCTAAAGATAGACTGAGAAATAAACTTCCCGGCTTAAGTAAAACATGTAGAAATATTTATTCAAAATATTCAGACACCTAGCCTAGTTCGGAGGGTTTCTATCGGCTAATCCGAAAACTAATAAATAAACAAAAATAAAAGATCAGTACCCTACCTGTAAACTACTGTAAACCCTCGTGAAAGATCTATCTGACAAAGTAAAGCAACACCAGCAACGCTGGGAACATGGTACGGCAATAATCTTTAAGTCAGGTTACAAAATAAGCTAATAACGGAATTTACATTTAACAGGGTAGCAATAGCAAGTCTAAGTTAGGATGATACCATTTCCTCGTTTACATTTATTTTTAAATCTAGCTAATTCCTAACAATTAATACAAAATTTACGGCGATGACCTCCGTAAAGCAAAACAGTTAGTACAAATCTTCATGACAAGCCGTCAAAAAAAAACAAAAAACATTAAATGCCCTCTTGCAATCTAAAAAAAGGTAAACATGGGGTTTCATACACTTGAATAAATAACAACAAGACCATAAACAATATTATTCCTGCCTTCGCCCTGGGTTACTCTTTGTAAACCAGTGTCATCTACGTGCATGTTAATTACGGTGGCGATTGCGTAGTAAAAACTACGTCTAACGTCGCATGAGGCTCTCGCTCCACCAGCTACTGACTAAAGGTTGAGCAAGCACTCCGTCGATAAAATTAGTGTCATCTGTCCTAGATTACTTCCACAAAAGATGTGTGCACAAAGCAGGTGTCATCCAGCAGGTCCAAAATGCAAGAAAATCAAGGTTAAAAGCTATAAATAGTTAATTATCATCAGTTTATAATAATGACGTTTTTGATTGTTAGAATCGTTGGTTTAGATTATCGTTGGTTTATGGCGAATAGGCTGACAATCCTGAATACCTTGGGATCAGCAGTAGCAGTCTCGTGCGAGATCAATATCTGTTATAAAACATCGTCAACCAGCTCCCCCGCTCGGACATAACAATAACACAGGTTATTAGTGGCTCTCGGCTCACTTAATTTACCTCTGGGTAAGGCCTGGCATAAACATCAGTAGTTACCTCCCTACAATAACACAGTCAATAGAATCGAAGTCTGGACACACATAAATATAGCCTCTATACAGGTGCCTCATCTAGTCTCTTAATTTCAACAAATAGACCTTAACATAACGTGTCATCATTCTCAGATGGAGAAAAAAGATAGTCGCTTCAATAGCGATGCAAACATATGGCTCTTGCCATTCATCTCTAAATAGCAAAACTTCTGATTATAAAAAAATGGTGGCCTGGACATTGACCTACATATGAGACACATCATTTAAATGTTAGTAATGCTGTAAGCATTGTCAAAGCGTCTGAAAAGGTATGTCTCACTGAGTGAGTGGTGCTCTAGTACATTGCATGCTGGGAACTGTTACCACCTGTCCATGATTCGAGCTAGCTCCGCTACTCACAATCATCCACACGGACAGTTTAGAAAAATGAACAACACTGAAGGCAGGCAGCTTTCTCGCACAAAGTCCTATCAGAAAACTGGCCTTGTTATCATGTCCCAGAAATAGTACAAAATCACATAAGCATTAGGCTTAAAATCACGCCTCAAAACTATGCACAAAGACGTGGCATGTTTGTAAAAGTCAAAGAAATGAAAAACACAGATATTTAACTTAGTCTGAACCTCTCTGAAATGTGCAGATATGTCAGTTCATAACTGCTCTTTCTAATCATAACCAAAAATAATAACTGTGTCGAAACACTTGACACGAAATAAACATCATAAAGGTGCAAATCTTACAATTGCTAAGTTTGCCAATGATACGGCATTCATTGCAGGGTTCGATGCTAGATTGTATACAAAATGTAACACCCTGAATGTGTTCATAACTTGAACTGGATGGCTTCATAGCACATCAAAATAAAAATGACATTGAATTACAAAACTGATAGCTTCAGTCGGCTATCTAATGATACGGACTGTTCTGACTAATCAGTGGCGTGACAACATTTACTAGAAAGGGGTGTTACAAAAATAACACTGGCCATGACGTCTGATCGTCATCCCAAATGACTGTACACAAAATCACCCACCTAGGGTTGAAAAAAAACGTAGTAACAAAGACTACAGTCACGCTTAGCAGGGGGTAGAAATAACATCTTAGCGATGTCCATCAGAATGCACCGTGATCGAAGAGAAATTCAATCACAACGGGTGACTAACAAATCACTGAAAGTGAACTACAAGGATTAATTCTAACAGTACAAAACCTACCTATGGCTTGTCAAGGAGTTCGGCTGATTCTACAATAAACTACACTAAGCTACACCACAAAAGAACCTCACAAGGAATGAATTATTCGGACTTACAAGAAAGGATGTCTACATCTCAGTCGTTCCAACGACCTGAGGGATACAATAAGGCTTTGGTCTCCGGACAAGGGTTGTCCAATCTGGGCCTACACATAGGCTCTATCCATCTCCAGGGCCTTTATTCGTCCTCGTCGTTGTCGTGATGATATGACCAGACTCCTCCCCAAAGTCGTCATTTTCCTTGGCTTAGCGGATGCTAAAGTCATGGTTCTCCCGTCATCGGCTGCAGTTCTCCGGTCCTCTCCTTCACAAGATGAAGCTTAACAGCTCATCTCCACAGGTGATGCGTAACAAAGATCTTCGTACACGTGGTTATCAAGAAGTGACATTTTGAAGTACGAATTTACCACTTGAAAATACGAAAAATGAGCGTAGCACAGTTGCACTGAAGCTAGCTTTAATGTGGTACTAAATTCACTGCTGCTACACGGCGCAGATGGTTTATAAATTGGCCATGCACTATTATCTGCTTCACTAACACAGATTTTACTTGCCCACAAATCACGTGGCATCGACGTTGTGTTTCACAGAAAAGGATCGCACTTGCGATTAAAGCAATATTTGTAGTTAAGAGTGTTAAAATGATTCACTCGGTTAATGATAATCTCACAGTGAATGATATATTTTATCGCCACTTGACGATGTCGAAATACGATGTTCGAACACGTGGTTGAAAATATGGTGTTCCACAATTATAATCACTTTTCCAAAAATTCACAGTATTCGTAGCACAATCCTTCTCCGGTTGTAATATTCACTAATATTATGTACTGTTCGTAGTTAAATAATGTGCGATGCACTGAGATTGCTTTCCTCGCCTCCAGGCGGACTATTACATCGTCTTTTAGACGGACCTGACAAGAACAACATCCAACTTGGATGGTAAACCAAACACATTTGATAAGAGCTCAGTCCTGCGCTGCGTGAACTCGTGAATACACTAGTCGTGCAGCGACTGTCTGGTTCCGGTTCGCGTATCTGCCGTGTTACTGCCTTACCAAAAGCAGAAATAACATTCTAAAGAATGTTTCGAAGATACAGAATTACAACATGCGAATATCTGAGCTTCGTAGAAAATAGAAGTGTCATAATTTAGCCTCAGATTATTTAATAATGGTTTTCTCCATAGTCAAGCATTTATAACTCCAAACAATGTTAGCATGTGGCGACAGCATGGTCGGTCAGTGGGTACGTTCTAAAGTTGTTGAGTGCCATCTCAGTACTGGACGTTCTCCCTTATGACACTGGGGCAGCACTTGTCAGGTCCTTCAGGTGAAGAGTGTTTTTCCTGGCGGCCGAGGGTGGCATTACCGGGCGAGGAATAACGGTTGCCGGGAACTGTTGTCATGTGAGCCACAAAGCACGGTCGCATTGTTCTAATTAGGTGTAGTAATGTAGTGTATTTCATATTCTGTGTGTTATTTAGGTTAATAAATTAGTGTTTAGTAAAGTCAGTGTTGTTATTTTGGTGTGATTTAAATATTTGAGCTACCAGAGAGGTGTTGTGATGCCAGCAACAACATTTTTGGTCCACCACGCCGGATTTCTAAACCGACGTGACGCGTGTGTACTTGTGAACAGTCTACTTCCACATTATATTCGAGTGATTTCCTCGTACAGTTGTAAATGGCCACGTTAATTGATATAATTTGCAACGACAAACTTCTTCTTCTTCTTATGGTTCCTATCCGTTCCGGATGTTGGCTACCATATTGACTGTGCTGTTCCTATCACTTGCAGCTCGGAATAATTCAGTAGATGTTTTTGAGGTCCAGGCTGTGAGATTTTTTAACCAGGATATTCTTCTTCGTCCAACACTTCTCTTCCCTTCTCTTCTCACGACAAACAAGATCGTGATTATATTAATTTACATTTCATGCCTTGTAGTCCAGGCATTTGTACATGAGATTGACGCGAATCGCCATGTTGCTTGCGGTGTTGCCGGGTATCAGTGTTCAGCCGCAACGGAACTGTGACAGTGCAGCCAACTTCGGACATCACGGAAGAGGATAACCTCAACTCAGGACCTGGCCACCAGAGTGCAGTGCCGGCATATTCACGTGAGTAGTAAGTACAGTCTGGTTCACTTTATTATTCCTTTCCTGTCTATGTCACCATGGAGGAAAGTCTAAGGCGTGCATTAGTTAAGAGAAGGGCCGTCATCAAATCTCGTGTGACTCGAGTAGGCAATTTTATCACGGATTTCCATAACAGAGGAAATCTTAATGACATTAGGGTAAGACAAAGGCTTCTTGAAACTAGCATAGGTGAATACAACGGCGTACAAGATCAGTTGGAAGTTAATGATGAGGATGTTGCACACGACGTAGACAGGGAAACATTCGAGGAACTGTGTTTGGAGATTCAATCCAAAATTGAAACACTACTGGCAGATGATGCAGCTCAGTCATCAACCCCTATCAAAAGTTCATTTTATACCATCAGCCATAATCTTAAGTTGCCTACAATCGTACTACCCAAATTTACAGGCTCTCTTATTGACTTTATGCATTTTCATGACACATTTCAATCCTTAACTATCCACAATGAGTCACTGACCGACATTCAACGCTATTATTATTTATTAACGTGTGTATCAGACGAGCCACACAAACTCATTGAAAACCTTCCAGTTACTCAGGACATTTTCAAGGTGTCATGGAATTCAATTTGCAACCGATACCACAACCTAGGCTCATTTTAGATCTCCATGTCAAAGAATTGCTGTCGCTACCTACCGTAAAATCGGAATCACCCAGACTCTTGCGACAACTCATCAATCAGTTGAGCAGCAACCTGAATGCCATTGAAGCCCTGCTTATTGGGACCCCATTGCATGATGTCCTCCTATCACACTTGGTTCTGGAACGCATCAGTCTAGGCTTGCGGAAGCAATGGGAGAACAAGACGTCAGGCGATACATGTCCCAGCTTGAAGGATCTTGTTTCATTCTTGGAGAGCAATTGTCAAACATTAGAGATTGTTGCCTCACACAAGCCACCAGCAGATAAACATGATGCGAATAAAGTCAGCCCAGCCTCAAAGAGTCCGCGTCGCTCATACAAGTCAACTTCTCCCGGATGTGAATCGTGTAATGAACAACACACTTTGTCAAGATGTCAAAAATTCAAGGAAATGGCAGTGAATGATCGCATCAAGTTAATTGAAGATCACAAACTGTGTTACGATTGCTTGCGGCGTGATCACATGGAATCAAATTGTAATGCTGGTTACTGTAGAACTTGCAACAAGAAACACCACACATTACTGCATAACCATCAGGACAGTAACACATTAGGCCATTCCTCACAACAGGGTCTTATCTACAGCACGAAGTTCTTCTCTCAACCGCAATAGTTCACATCAAGGAAAATTCAGGTCGAATTCACGTTTGCAGAGCGCTATTGGACAGTGGTTCTGAGCTGAATTTCATGTCTAGGGAAGTTGCTGATCGTTTGGGTCTGAAATTGAGTCGCTATGTCATGCCCATCAGTGGTATTAGTAACACTAAAGCAGTTGAGTCCTCACACATCTGCCAATAAATCATATCTGCCAGGGTGAGTGATTACAGAAGGCCTATTGTGTGCTCCGTGCTGCCTCAGATCACAGGTCAGCTCCCTACCTCACGTATCAACTGTGATGATTGGCAGTTACCTAAGGACATCACCTTGGCCGATCCCCAGTTCAACCAGCCTCGTCAGGTTGATATTCTTCTAGGAGCAGCTGTCTTCTTCGACATCTTACGGCCCGGTCAGCAAACGCAGGAAGGTCATCCCATCCTTCAGAACTCAGCGCTAGGATGGGTAATAGCGGGCTGCATCCCTAACCACTCAGTGGAACAGCGAAGTACTGTAGTAGGAACAATACGTTGTTTGTCAGAACTGACCCATTAAACTCTCAGGTGGAGCGGTTCTGGGAACAGGAAGAGATAAGAACACATCCCCAGTCAAAGGAAGAAAAACTATGTGAAGATCATTTTGCAAGATTCACCACCAGAGACGAAACAGGACGCTTCGTCGTAAGATTGCCCCTTCGTTCACCACAAATGAACTAGGAGATTCGCTGCATAATGCCAGGATGCGTTTCGGCTACATGGAGAGGAAGCTACAAAGACAGCCTTCGCTAAAGAAAGACTACGTCAATTTTATGGACGATTATCTTCAATTAGGTTATATGGACATCGTTGAGCCATTCGATCAGAATCATTATTCATATTACCTGCCCCATCATGCAGTCGTGAAGGAAGACAGCACAACCACCAAGCTGAGAGTCGTCTTCGATGCATCTGCTAAAACCACATCGTCATTGTCTCTCAATAATATGATGATGATTGGAGCTACCGTGCAGCAAGATTTATTTTCAATTGTCTTACGTTTTCGCAAACACAAGTATGTCTTCACCGCGGATATTGAGAAAATGTACCGCCAGGTTCTTGTGCATCCTGAAGACAGAGATTTGCAGAGGATTCTGTGGCGAAGCTCACCTGACCAGCATTTGCAAGCATATCGGCTTACCACTGTCACATATGGTACAGCAGTAGCCCCATTCCTGGCCACAAGATGCCTAACAGAGTTGGCAAGAGAAGGACAGCGGACATATCCGGTGGCTTCGGAGATACTCAGAAATGATTTCTACGTAGACGATCTGCTTACCGGAACGGAGCATCCAAGATGCTATTAAACTGCACAGAGAACTAACGACCCTACTGAAAAGTGGAGGATTTCCCATTCGCAAGTGGCGTGCCAATCATCCAGATATATTAGCATCTATTCCTGAGGACCTTCGTGAGAATCAGCTCCCATGCAAATTGAATTTTGAAGAAGATGTAGCCAAAACACTTGGCATACACTGGCACCCTGTTGACGACATGTTCAGGATCGAAACTACAATCAAAAACAATTCTCAAGAATGGTCAAAACGTACTGTCCTGGCTAAGGTTGCAACCATCTTCGATCCGCTAGGCTTACTAGGTCCAGTCATTGTGCGATGCAAGCTATTCATCCAGATGCTGTGGCAACTACGAGTTGACTGGGGTGAGCCACTTCATGCAGAATTTGAGAAAGTCTGGGTGCAGACCCACCAGTATCTCTCCTGTCTGAGCAAAATCGACATACCACGGAGAGTGACCTGTGATGGCAAAATAGTCAGTGTGCAGCTGCATGGCCTCTCAGATGCATCGGAGAAAGCTTACGGTGCGTGTGTATACTTGCGTTGCACCAACACCAATGACAACATCACCGTCTCGCTCTTAACCTCCAAGTCCAGAGTTGCCCCCCTCAAACAAGTCTCATTGCCTCGTCTGGAACTATGCGGAGCTCTGCTACTTACACGTCTGATGAACAAGGCATCAACAGCCCTTAATATGAACATCCAGGCATGTCATTATTGGACAGACTCGACGGTCGTACTTGCTTGGATAGCAGGATGTCCCACATCATGGAAAACGTACGTGGCCAACAGAGTTTCAGAGATACAAGATCTCTCTAGATCGGAAGACTGGAAGCATGTTGCATGCCAAGAAAATCCAGCAGACGTCCTCTCAAGAGGACTTGAACCACAGCATCTTGGACTGACGCGGCTATGGTGGACGGGGCCCCACTGGCTGCACTAGCCCCCTTCTGCTTGGCCAGAGAAGAAGGCAACTGCCGACAGCTCAACTGAAATCCCTGAGCAGCGAAAGGCAAATGTATGTCTGCTGTCAATCAACCCCGACGCAGAAGAACACATTCTACGATTCTCCAGCTGGTCAAGACTCCAACGAGTGACAGCCTACATGCTCAGGTTTATTCACAACCTTGTACGCGAGAAGAAAGAGAGACAGCATGGACCACTAACGACTGCCGAGTTGCGCGAATCCTTCAAAACGATTGTTCGCATCGCCCAGCATGCTACATACTCACAAGACATTCAGAAACTCCAGAAGGAGAGAACCATTTCTCCAGCGAGTAAGCTTGTAAACTTGTGCCCATTCCTTGATCAGGAAAAGTTGATTAGGGTGGGCGCAGATTGGAAAATGCTTCTACATCTTATGATCATAAACATCCTCTAATAATTCCCCCGAACCATCACGTCACCAAACTCCTCATTAAGCATGAACACCACAGACTGCTGCATGCGGGAAGCCAGCAGGTGCTAGCCTCACTACGTCAGAGGTTCTGGTTCAACAATGGGAGATATGTTGTGAGGCAAACCATACACAAGTGTCTCATCTGCTTCAAGCTGAAAGCAGCAACAGCGAATCAACTCATGGGACAGTTGCCTGCTTCACGAGTTACACATAGCAAACCGTTTTCGAATTGTGGAGTTGACTATGGAGGCCCCTTATACATCAAGTATGGTGCTCCCAGAAGTAGGACGCACCAAGTGTTACATTGCCTTGTTCGTGTGTATGGCGACAAAGGCAGTTCACATCGAACTAGTCAGTGATTTGTCCAGTGATGCGTTTATTGCAGCCCTGCGGAGGTTCATCGCAAGACGCGGCCGATGCAGCAATATATAGAGTGACAATGGGACTTGCTTTGTCGGAGCTAGGAACAAACTAAAGGAGCTGCTCCATCTAACAAAATCACCTCATTATCGGGTTGCCATACAAGAATTCACTTACAATGAGGTCATAAATTGGCACTTCATTCCACCTTATGCACCCCACTTCGGAGGTCTCTGGGAGGCAGGAATAAAGTCCGTTAAGAACCATCTCAAAAGGATCACTGGTGATACTCTCCTCACCTTCGAAGAGCTCTACACCCTTCTAACCCATGTTGAGGCATGCTTAAATTCACGGCCACTGACTCCCCTACCTAACTATCCGGATGAGTTTACCTTCCTGACTCCAGGACATTTTCTCATTGGAGAACCCTTTAGCTCGTTCCCTGAACCAGACTATCTTGCTAGCTCATCTTCCCACCTGTCTAGATGGCAACTGGTTCAGCGCTGTCGGCAGCAGATTTGGAAGCGGTGGTCGTGTGACTACCTCTCTCAGTTGCAGCAAAGAGCCAAGTGGCACACCGCCCAACCCAACATTGAGATTGGAACACTGGTGATCATCAAGGAGGACAACCTTCCACCGTTCACATGGCGGACGGGCATCATCGAGGAGGTGCATCCTGGACCTGACGGCCACGTGCGAGTTGTATCTGTGCGATCAGCTAAGGGAATGTACAAGCGGCCAGTGACGAAGATATGTCCTTTCCCAAGTGAATAACCTTATTTCACATCTAGGTTCAGGAGCTACCCACTGAGGCCATTGAACCTCAACAGGGAATATTTGTGTTCATGTGTTTGTATCTTTTTTTCAGCCTTCTATTGTATAATTTGTGCCAAATTAGGTGGGCGGCATGTTGAGTGCCATCTCAGTACTGGACGTTCTCCCTTATGACACTCGGGCAGCACTTGTCAGGTCCTTCAGGGGAAGAGTGTTTGTCCTGGTGGCCGAGGGTGGCATTACCGGGCGAGGAATAACGGTTGCCGGGAACTGTTGTCATGTGAGCCGCAACGCACGGTCGCATTGTTCTAATTAGGTGTAGTAATGTAGTGTATTTCATATTCTGTGTGTTATTTAGGTTAATAAATCAGTGTTTAGTAAAGTCAGTGTTGTTATTTTGGTGTGTTTTAAATATTTGAGCTACCAGAGAGGTGTTGTGATGCCAGCAACAACAAAAGTGTTGCATCAAAAATGCGTTGCGATGAAAAATATCACATGAACCAGTGCTTAGCGGGTTCAATACACACATTGTACCACCTCCCAGTCATTTGGTCAATTTTGTGTTGACCGACTGAAGATTTACAAGTCACACTAGTACAGTCAATACAATGACAAAGTTATCATACGGATTCCTCACACCCAAGCAAACAGAATCAACAAAAACAAAGCAAAGCTGAATGTCATATACAGTAGACTATATAAACACTCGTTACTCATGCAGTAAAGATGTTTCATGATTTTTCTTTGCAGTCTCCCTGTGTGCATTGACCTGTGGCTCTGCTCTGCATTGGGTGGTCACTGTTCATCCCGGATTTTTCGGATATTGGAAAGAAGCCGCAATCGACCTGAATGGCATGTGGGTCTCCATATTCGCCTACATTGGCCTGCTACTCTCCATTCTGTTTACAGACAAGATTATGTCGGCAGCAGGCCGTAAGGCGACGTGCCAATTGTCAGGTCTACTGCTCCTTTTCTTTTGGATCATCGTTTCCTCGGAAACGAATCTGGCAGTCCAAACCTTGGCTGCTACCTTCGCAGGATACGCGGTACGTATTCCCAATGGATCTCACTACTAATGGTGACCCGTGGGAAAGCTACATTCATGCTACTGGGTATTCATAAGTTCGTACCTTAGAGTTTATTGTAGATAAATTTCAGTCGCTGTGTTTTTTCGCTCTGATAGAACATGCTCTATTCTATGTTGTCCCAGAAGATGATATCGTTCCCAATTAAGAATATGTTTCTTAGAAATTTGATGCTTTCGTGCTCTACGATGACAATTTGTAATACACACAACCCTAGTTTCACTCCATTCTTTACTATCGCTACGAAGCAGAATAGCAACAAAACAATGCATCGTGCCCGTCGTTAATCTTGCTGTTAACCATTCATACTGCTCATACCACTGAGACTGGAATTTATGTAACTGATGTTTATCACTCTGTACAATATTTAGATGAGGTTTTGGTCTTCTCTCTTTCATTGCACATTTCTCGTCATACGATAACGAAGAAAATGGTCTTGATTTTAAATACACTATTAAATCGCTACACTGATCCATGTTTTATAACTCACAAACGAACATGCACACGCGGAAATACCGCCCGCCTCAAGATGTCTGGCTCAAATGCACAAAAGAAAATCAACTGACTAAGTTTAACAATAATAATCTGTTAACAATATAGTCAGGTTATCATGACAACGAGCCCATGACTTTAAATAAAATAAGAATCGCATCACGATACGTAAAACAGGATCTTGAAGAGACCATGCTACATACCAAAGGTGGGGAAAGGAAGAAATAAAATTAAAGGTTATGTATTTTAGAAAAACACCTTTGGTAGTCTACAAGTTGAAGGTCGTATCACAAGAACAGCTTGACTTGGATCAAAAAATAAAATAAAATCCATTACATACTGTAAATAATAAACACATGCTTAAGAATAGTACACTATTTACTTACGTTTTCTGTATTTCAAAAGACGACATTAACCTCTCATATTATCCATACAAACCTGAATGGGATGACACATCTCAACTACCACACAGTAGGCTAAATTAACCACGAAGACCGAAATATCTTCCAAACAAATTAAAACCATCACATATACACTTTTGAAATAGAGATTACGTACTTAGTAGTCGTAGAACGAGGTATATACCTAGGCCATCATGTACAAATAATAAGGTTTTTGAAAGAATTTATAAGTTTATGGCGACGAAGATCTTACGTGTCTGACATTTAATAAGTATCAAAATGTTGGGGAAAACTTTTAGACGGGGCTAAAGCCCCGTCTAAACCCCAAATTCACCGGAGCTCTAACTCCTTTCTTCAAGCTAAGGAAATCCACCTTCTATTGTCGCCATCAACAACAGTCGTCACAGCAACCATGCGACTACTCGATACGGGTTGGACAGCGCACGCTACCTATGTGCGTGTTGAACTACTAATCTCCCGTAATGCGTAACGCAGCCACTAGGTGGCATTACAAGTCAACTTCTGGTATTTTCTCGATGTTCAAGACTCGTAAGTTTACTATACCATTCGCTAGATAGCGTCCAAGGACAGAAACACAGTTTTTGATGGATAATGGCGTGATTGTAACGTAACAATAATTTTAATCCTAGTCTTAATATATCAGGACAACAGTCCTACACTTTGCAAACGTATAGAATATGAAATTTCTGATTAATTTTGAGTAACATATATATGACAGTGCTGCCAACAAATTGCTACGCGTGCTGATAATTTTAATGTTTAACTGCATGTAACTTCCGTAATATGAAATGAATTTCTTCTAAAATAAGCACATATATAGATTATAATACTTCAGATAAACGCTGAGCAACCCAAGCCAACATGGTTCTATGCGTGCTGTTAAGTTCAATGTTAATCTTCATCTAACGTTCATACTGTCTATTTGACTTCAACCAAGTTCTGAACGACTGGAAATCTTTCTTTAATAGAATTAGGCAACACTGCAATATGCCTTCTAGCACTTCAATTTTCAAGTTTTGTAGGAGCATTGTATACCTTAAGGGTAAAGGGGATTGCCAGGGCTGCCGAATGGTTATAAATGCTCTCTATAACCTTTAACTGACATCTCAGTATACAGGTGTAATTGATATACGTGACGTCCGTTACACTGATGACAGAAGGGACTGTTCTAAGCTTCCAAGGTAAAAAAAAATATGTCACCTATCTTTAAATTGAAAATTAAACATTAAAATGTCAACGTTTGTAGGTTTTTCAGAAAATGTTCAAGCAGACTTGGGGCCGGACGAGGCAGTTTGAGGCGTGGCAAGGGCGGGGCGAGGTGTTATTGCGTAATCGGAGCATTGACCTTCCTGTTGAGGAGGGGAGGGTATCAGCTGATACGAGGATAGCTGTACTCGTCTTGTTGAATCCCTACGTAAGCAAATTGTGTTGCTGTTTTTTGTTGTTGTTGTTGTTGTTGGAAACTCACATAATGGCTTGTGATATTTCGACCGGTACTATTGTAGCCTACTTTGTATGTGTGGAAGACATTGATTGATGTTGATGTAAAGGATAAAATAATTTCGATAATAAGCCCCGGTGTGAAGTTGGCTTCTGGCACGTGAAAGAAATACAGTGAGACAAAATTCCGAGTACCGTCGTCTGTTCAGAACTATCATTTAAGGCGGACGTAAAAACGTTGATATTGTTTCGTTTGAGAGGCTTGGCGATTGCGGTCATAACCCCCATGTAGTTGGGTGTGTGTAGAATTCGTCTGATAACCTGTGTTTTTGTGGTTTCTGTGGTATTGTGTGTATTTGTAATTCAGGTAACGATTGGGCAGAAGGTGGCCGTGGCCGTTGGTAATGAACCATCCCGGCATTTGCCTGGGATAGAAGTGGGAAACCATGGCAAACTACTTCCAAGATTTAATGCTAGTATAGCGCCACAGGTACATAATAATAATGATAATAATAATAATAATAATAATAATAATAATAATAATAATAATTTAACGAGAGCGAGGCTGTGTAGCTCAGGTAGTATAGGCCAGTGCTATCCTTCTCTCTAGGCTTTATCTAGGCTCAGTCATGTAATAAATGAAGGTGAGCATATACGACAGCAGTATGCCAATGGATTTAATGGCAAGTACAAGAAATTCTGTGAACACAAAATTCCGGCAACTCGACTTCTTTGAAAAAATAAAAATAGTGTGTTTAAAAACCTATTATTATTATTATTATTATTATTATTATTATTATTATTATTATTATTATTATTATTATTATTATTATTATTATTACAGTTGTTGCACTGTTTTCATTCAAAGTTATACCAACGGTTCCTTTCATTAATTTACCAAATCTTTAGGATTTCAATTTTCTAATATTTGTAGTCTACTATACCGTAGACCAATAAGTTATGTCATAGATCATAAGGCTGACTGATCCACCATCACTAGTCATTAAGGTTCGGATGTTTAGGACCTAAAGAAACGAGAAATATGCCGGCAAATATGCCCTACAAATACTGAAATATGATCCAAAAAGGAACAATATGACCTAATATATTTACATGCTTTCTAAAAACAAGTGTTAATAACGAAGTGAAATGCTATTTTTATTATTAATTCTACATTCAAATCTAAAGAATGTCAAAATGTACGCTGATTTCATGAATAGGCCTACGATAAAAAAGTTTTCTTCAAATTTGTATCGTAGAGACTCGCGGAAATCAGCATATTCTTCACCCTTTCTTGCATTAAAATCTGCGACACAAATCACATTTCCTGTCAATATAAGCAAATGCCCTAAGATGAAAATACTACCAAGTTAAGTTACAGTTAAATATTTTCTGATAGTCTACAACAATTGGCAAGTTTTTATATTTTTATCGCCACTATCGCACACCTTTCAGCAGCCTTGAACCTTACTAATCATGTTGGCCACTCCCCATGGAGGTGTGAATGAGCTGCTGATAGGCTAGGTTTGTGCCATTAGAAAACACAGCGAGGAGGTCACTCAACTTCAGACACTGGTCAACATTCCACTGCGTTGGAGGGGATGCTGGCGGGGAGAAATCAGCTGTGCTGCTGAGGGGAACGCAATCTAAGCCCTTTTCCAAGACATTGACTGACGATTTTTGTGATTTAATTCCATCTACACTAATTAAGATACGACTTAATTTCATGAAGATATTTGCTTATAATACGATCTTCTATCGCCAGTGTAACGGACTTCACATATATCAATTGCACTCTGTATAAGAAAGTAGTTCTAAAATTTGCACACTAGACAACATGATATTCCAGATGAATTCTGAGTGGCCCATACATGATAGGTTTGCCAACAAGATTCTGCGTGCACTGATAAATTCAATTTTGAACTGCCCGAAACTATCATACTAACAAATGAATTTAATCCAAATTTAGTACGTACAGTGTATGACAATGTAGGACATATAACTGTGTGTATTATAAGAGTACCAGGGTTTCTAATTGTGTATCTCAAGATTTTGAACCCTAGATTCAATATCTCGGATTGTCTGTACGGAACACACTTCAAACTTGACACAAATGTAGCCTATTTGTTATATTAAGAGTAAATCGTGGAGATTAGTGCTACCTACATAATTCTATGCGCTAGATTAGATTCAATGTTCAACTGCATGTAACGTCCATACTAACAAATAAATTTCAAGCAAATTACGAATGTGCAATGTTGTTGTTTCTTATGGTAAGCCCGGATTCCAATCCATCAGCTTTCTTGCGTTCCAATAGAGTTGTGTGAGGTTTCCTGAAGTTCTAGCAGTCACATCAAGTTTGTAGCAGGTGCCCCTTATCATTGTACTTCCAGGTTCGTGACTAATTGTGCATTTTTCAGATCTCAGGATGTTGATTCGTTTCAGATGAGCTGCAAGGCAGTCATGGCCAGTGTTAAGTCTGAAGAAGGCTACAGCTTCTCTTCTTTGTGTTAATTTATATTGATCCCATTTAGCATCAATGTCCTTCCATAATTTGGTTTTTGCTGTTTTCATTGCCATTTCTTCATACCTGTTTTTGATAATATTTTTCCTTTTTGCTGACATAAAACTGTCTGACTGACAGGTTGAATGCAATTTATGTCTCAAGAGATATAACTCGGTATATTATTGGTGTCCCGAGGGCTACCTACCAACACTGTTGTTAAACACTCTCCATTGTTTTCACTCTAGCCTCAATATATCATATTGTATGGAGGCAAACAGATTAAACCTTGGCACTTGTATAGACCATAATTTTGCAAATTCATTTTGAGTGACCAATACGTGATAGTATTGCTAACATCATTCTACACGTGCTGATGTGTTCAATATTTAGCTGCTTGTAACTTCCATAACATTTAGTGCAAAACTAACAAATTCTATATATACAGTGTATGCCGTAAGGCAGTGCTGTCAAACTCGGCGCCCGTGGGTGCCATGGTTAGGGTTGCCAGACGTTCCGTTCTATCCGGAACAATTCCGTTTTTCCTTGTTTAGTTCCGTGTTCCGTGTCAATCTTTAACGGAACGCCAAATATTCCGTTTTTTGGTTAATTTGATAATATATTCAATTTCGCACCAATTTTCAAATGTCCTGCTTCAGAATTGATTGTAATATCTAGCTTGATTTCTGGTGGTACATGTGCAAGTTTGAAGGAGAAAATGATTTCTATGTGTGTGCCAGATAGATGGGTACATGTTATAGATTTATTAGGGGCAACAAAATTAAGGAATATCTTAGTCCTTGTGAAGTTAATGCTCAGCATTTTCCCTTCCAATGCTTTTAAGGAGAGAGTTTTTTCTGTCATGAATATCAAATGGAGAGATGATAGAAACAGAAGCTACATTAGTTCGATAAAACAAGAATTGTTCACAATTACAATAGTATGACGACAATTGTAGGGAATTTTATCAGAAGGTACTTACAAATTAAAAATCCTTGCAAAGGGTTGTTCAAATGAAACGTATTTGTAAGTTTCTGGTGTCACAGGCCTATATGATATGTCACCAATATCTAATTTTAATTTTGTGTATTTTATTATGTAATGTTTATTTAATGCATATGTGTATTATTTATTACAACATTTAACAACCTTAATTTAAAAAAAATGTTTTGGGATGTGTGCTCCGTTTTTTCATTCTCTGATTCTGGCAACCCTAGCCATGATTCCCTCGGTGTATTTTCCTGGCGCCCTTCATAAGCACATTTTTATTCCAACGAGTTTTTAATATTAATAATTTCGAGTAAAAACTATTTTCTTCAGTACCTACATCTTCCCAGTCACACCCATGAAGCATATTTATGTACGCTAGTCTTTTCCTGTTTTCTCTCATTAGAAGGATATTTACGTGTCATAACGGTGTTTACGTCGCTTCTCGGATCCGGGGCCCCTGCTGTGTCATAAACATTTCCACCATACAAAAGACACACCCTCCTCCGGGATTTGCGCTTCCGTCAGGCCTCAACTGGTTGGGAATTAGAGACAAATTTACTTAAATCCCAACAAAGCTATGCAGCAATAAGTAAGTTCGGTCTCTTGAAGATTGTTATTTGTACCGATAGCGACGGAAGGAGATACAATCAACGAACCATTCAGTATAACTTGAGAGCTCGTTAGTGAAGGTTCTGGTGTTGTGATACAATATGGCTAAAATGCAAAGAACTTACAGTTTCAATCAGTATTGTTTAGTCGAATTTAGAGGAAAACCCGTGTGTTTAATGTGTAATAGTAGTGAGTCTGTTCCGAAAAAAATAATGTAGAACGACATTCTTCCACAAATCACAAGGACTTTAAAAGTGAATTAACGGTTGGTTCCAAATTACGAAAAAAAAACAAAAAAAACTGAGAAATGCCTTTACAAGGCTAGTTCAGCAAAATAGTAAGGTGACATTGGCCTCTTACAAAGTCTGTTATTTTTTCGGAAAAAGAAAGAAACCTTTCAGTGACGGGGAAGTAGTTAAAGAAGCAATGGTCAGTGGCGCGGAATCTCTGGTCGATGGTGACAAAGATAAATCTTCACTGATGTCTTCCATAGAAGGACTTCATTTGTCTCACCAAACTGTGGCTAGACGGCTTGAAGAGATATCTAACAACTTAGAATCTTAATTACCTATGTTAGGATCTACAGTCAAGTGAATAATTTTCGCCTCAGTTTGATGAAAGCACTGATGTTTCTGTTATTGCACAGCTGTGTGTATTTATTAAAATGGTCGTTCATGATTTTGCGGTTAAGGAGGAGTTTGTAAAAGTTCTGCCACTTCATGGATGTACTAGGAGAGAATGCATATTTAACGCGTTCCTGAAATTTGTGAAAGGTAGGAACATTCCACTGTCTAAATTTGTTGCTACAACAAATGGAGCGCCTTCAATGACTGGTAGGTTTAATGGGTTTCTTGCTCTTTGTACTAAAGATGATTTATTTCCAAAATGTTTTTGCTATCATTGCATTATCCACCAGGAATCCTTATGCACAAAGGTTTTGAAGTTCGACCTTGTCATTTTAGCGAAAGAAGTACATCAAGCTTTTGAGATCTTTTCGTTGCAATTGGACGCCATTTGGACCCCGTTTTGCAGGGTAGAATACTCGGCCACCTGGAAGCAGGCCAGACACAGACCGAAGTCGCCGTATCCTTTGATGTGCCACAAAGTGTCATTTCCAGGCTTTGGAGACGATTTCGAGACACAGGAGATTTTAGTCGTAGGCCAGAACCAGGTCGACCAAGAGTAACCACCCCACAGCCGGACCGATATCTGGCCTTAACCACCCGACGAAATCGGAGTGCACCTGCAAGATAATTGTCGGCGGAGCTTGCAGCCGTCTCAGGGGTTGCCGTTTACCGGCAAACTGTGTACCGGAGGCTCAGAAGAGTAGGGCTGTTTGCCAGACGTCCAGCGGTGTGCATAACGCTCACTCCAGCACAGAGACGGGCCCGTTTACTGTGGAGCCGTCAACGTCGATACTGGACCATGTATACATGGAGGAATGTGCTCTTCACAGATGAATACCGCTTCAGTTTGCAGACCGATTCCCGTCGCACATTAATCTGGAGAGAACCGGGTAACCGATACATCCATGGTGTGGGGTGGCATTATGTTGAATGCCGTACGGACCTGCACATCTTCATGGGTGGTCCGAGGAACATTGTGAACGCTCGGAGGTAAAGGAATGAGGCATTGAGGCCACATGTTCGACGTTTCTAGAGGTGCGGTTGGTACAGACTTCCTATTAATTGACGATAATGTCCGACCACACCGCGCTGCTCTGGTGGATGTATTTATGACTGGGGAAGACATTCATCGCATGGACTGGCCAGCGAGGTCCGCGGATCTGAATCCCATAGAACATGCCTGGGATGCATTGGGGAAGGCGAATAGCACCCCGTCAGCCTCCACCAATGACGCTCCAAGACCTTCGCATTGACCTTTCGGAGTAATGTTATCTACTGCCACAAGAGCTCTTGGTCTATCTGATAGAGAGCATGCCACGTCGAAGCGAGGCATGTGTGGCCGTTAGGGGTAACCGTACACTCTATTAATAGCATATTTTGTTGTGGAAGACATTGCCAAGTTTTGTTAGTTGTTGTCCAAGGTGTACCTTAGCTATCAGAACCTTTCTAACACTGTTTTTTTTTTTTATGGGCACGTTGTGTGACATGGTGTGTGATTTAGCTTCCGTTTGTTCAGCAATCCGTCTGACTTTCCTATCAGGCGGTATGGCCTCGTTTAGTGATTCTGCTTAACGTCTGGACACTAGTGTACATTGGCAGTGTTAGCAACAGGATCTTTGAAGAGGTTTTGTCTTGGCTTCGCAAGACTGACGAGTACAAGTTATCCTGCGTTCAAAACGTATCCCAACTTATGCGCACCCACAACACAGAGTTGGTGAACTGTTAACCTTGCGCATATTACTAAACTTCGGTTCGAGACCATACAGTCGAAGGACAGAGATGGGGAAGGAGGCATCCGATCCCCCGCTGTTTCAACATCCAGGAGCAGGCGATTGTAGAGATGGGTACATCGATGCGGGAGTCGAAGAAACGAGTCCTTGATCCACCAGGGTATGACGAGCCAATGTCAGCTGTTTGCAGTCAAGGTAGAAGAAGATCTTTCATTATTCTTGTAGATGATTGGAACTTGTAGAGACGACCATACTTATTAGATTGTTGCATTTGGATTCATATCGTGTTAGAGTAACTTCAATATTTGGTTTTTGTTAGAGATTTTTCTTCGATATTTGAGAATTAGATAGTTCTATTCGTTGGAGATATTTTTCGTATTCGTCGGAGATAACTTACACCCCCTGTCTGAAAAGTTCGGTGAATAGGTCTATATTACGAACGGATTGTTGGCTTACCTGAAACAGCAGTTACTGTCCTTCGAAATAATCCCCGTGGATAGTTAGGCACTTCTTAGAACGACTGTACAAGTCCTTGAAACTCCTGTCATTAGTTTTCCCTAGGGATAGGCTTCAGTTGGGCCGTAACATTACGTTGGATGTCCGAAAACTCGTGGTCCTTCAGGGCTTTTCGGTGACCCTGAACCCCGCCACTCCATACTTTGACGCTTGCCTTTGAGGTCGTACCTCAGGCACCAGGTCTCGTCACCCGTGACGATGGTTTTCAGGACCATTCCATTCCACGGTACATTCACCCTTCTCACTGCCACCCGTGGAACAGGTGTGCATGATTAAGTTGCATAAATTCACCCTTCTCACTGCCGCCCGTCTATCAGGTGTGCAAGGCGGGCTGCATAGATTCACGCTTCTCTCTCGCCTTCAATTTAGTGTTTTGACGATCCAAACTGAAGGCTATCCCTAAGGAAGACTATGCCAGGAGTTTTAAGGACTTGTACAGCCGTTCTAAGAAGTGCATAACTATCCACTGGGATTACTTCGAAGGACAGTAACTGCTGTTTCAGGTAAGCCAACATTCCGTTCGTAATATAGACCCATTCACCGAACTTTTCAGACAGGGGTTGTTTATTTGTTGGATGCTATTGTGGATACAGCATTGTTATGGCACATTTCGAAGTTATTTTAAATAATATTTGGAAATGCCCGTGGTGTTGCGGTAGCGCGCCTGCCTCTCACCCAGAGACCCCAGGTTCGATTCCCGGCTCCGTCAGGGGTTTTAGAAACTGACGTGAGGGCCGGAATGGGGCGCACTCAATCTCATGAGGACAATTGAGTAGCTGTCTGACAGTGAGCCAGTGCCCTGGTCACGATAACCATGATTAATGGCCGAGGTGACCCGATGCGCTGACCACGCTTCACCCTAATATCTGCAGGCCATATGGCTGGGCAACGGTCGCTTGTTAGGCCTAGGCCCTTCATGGGCTGTAGTGCCAGGGGATATTAATATTTATTATTTGGAGATGTCATTATTTTGAGGTGATCAGAGAACTGCTAGGAATTATTAGACAGAAATAGTAATTTTCTGGATGTGATATTGTTATTTGTGAGGATAGCAAGTAGGCTACTTTAGTTAGTTACTTAGTTGTTTAGGTTTTACGGGGAGGAACTACGAGGGCATCTGCCCCTAATTGAGACTTAAGGTATATTTGAACATTTGGATAGTATTTGAGACATATCAGGATCTTTACTAGGATTGATCCTATTTCAGACTTTGTTTTGAAGCTCCATTGAGATGATTTATCAGTCATATAATCTTAAGGAATATAGAAGTAGGCTATTTAAGACATAAATTTGGTCATAATAGGTATTTGGATACTTGACAATTCATTTCAGGTGAGAATGTTACGTTGAACCCTAACAATGTTATTGTAAAATATTTTTCGTGCAATCCATTTTTATTACTAACAATTTATGAAGGTTAAGAAGGAGGAGAGATTGTATTGGTGTTTTAAAACAGTAATCTTTTTAGAGCTGGTTATTTTCTACGATAAATAGAGTTGCGAATGTTATTAAGATTATGAGTATTTATGCTAAGAAGCTGTGGAATGTAACGATTATTTAAATACGCCTTTTATGTGAAATGTTGAAGTCATTATGCACAAGGTTTATAGTTATGTTGTGATGTTAATTTATGTCATAATAGAAGGTTAGTGTTGCGAAGATTTATTCCACGATCGAAGGTCAGATGTGTGCACAGATTATAATAAATAGGATGCTATTTTAAAGCACGATCTACGTTGGGATATTCAAGGAAATTTGTTATTTGAAACGTATTTCAGCAGAGTTGTGACGATTACAATGGTAATAGTGTGATGGAAAGGAATGTCAAGATATACCGTACTCCACATATAAATATATACGTAAAGCCATTAGTAGGAAGGTTCCTAAATATGATGTAAAACAGCTGGTTATTGAACTAAGATTAATAACTTATGTATATGAGATGTACTAGAAAATTGATATTATTCGTAAGAATTTATCCTATTATATTTAATGAATATGACGATGATTGCTAAGCTTAATCGCTTTGGTAAATTTAAGCCTGGATACCATAAATGAGAAGTGATAGTGAATTTAAAGAGGTGTTTCTCTAAGGAGTTTGTCGGACATTCGTTTAAATGAGTAGATGCAAGTTGTAAATAGTTTATTGGTGTAAATATTTGTACAGGAATTTTAAGTAGAATAGTTATAGTTTTGTCGTTATCGTGTGTGTTTAGAAAAATATATTTCACATGCTTTTCCCATTCTGTGATGATTTTGTCCAGTACGATGTTGAACAATAGCGGTGATAAACCATCTCCTTGTCGGACTCCAGTATGAATTGCAAAAGAGTTAGAGATTTCTCCCATGAATTTCACTTTTGAGGTAGTTCCCAATAATGTTTCCTGGATGATGGCCTTGGTATTCCTCTCAACTCCTAATTCTTCTAGTCTGTTAAACAAGGTTTGTCTGTCAACCGAATCGTAAGCCTTTCTGAAATCTACAAATGTGACAGTAGTGTTCCTGCATCGCCGGATGCACAGTATGGTCTTGAGATTCCAGATCTGCTCAATACAGGACCTTCCCTTCCTGAAACCTGCCCAATATTCTCCAATATGGTGGTCCACCTGTGGCTCGAATCGATTCAGCAAAGCTTTAGAGAGAATTTTATAAGGGACTGGAAGAAGCTAAATTCCTCTATAATTATTCGGATCAGTATTGCTTCCCTTCTTATGGAGTGGGTGTATCAAATCACTCTTCCTTTCATTTGGGATTTTCTCTGACATCTGATATTATTCTGTGAATTTTTGGTGTTATGTGTTCATGAGCCCATTTCCAAACTTCTGCAATAAGTCCATCTTCACCAGGGGCTTTATTGTTTTTTAATGACTTGATTATGTCCACTATTTCTTCATGTGATGGTGGAAGTGAATCAAGGTTGGGCACTAGTTTTGCAAATTGAAGTTGTTCAGAAGGTGCTTCGCAATTAAGGAGTGTACTGATTTTTTTTAAATTAATTAATTAATTTATTTAATTATTTATTTATTGCAGTTGTTATTGTTTAATAAACTTGCGGGAACGCCTTGTTTTGCTGCTTTTTTAAATATATTTCCGTGTTATATTTGTAGTACTGTAGGCCTACGATAGTTAGTAAGATGACGTGCTATGGATAATAGGTGTTCATGTTTACCATCTAACCCGTTGCTACCCGAGATTCTAAGAATCTCACTCTCCATCTGTAGTTAGGTATATCTATCCCAGTAGATAAAACCATAGTGCAACATCATTTGTATTTAAGAATATCCCAACTGAGCTACTTGTCAGCGTTAAACTGAGGTTTGCCTAGCCGGGGACTTCAGTTTTCCTGCAATCCTTCTCCATCCTTCGATAATGACAAGTACCTAGGATACTTGGGCACATTTACTGGTACATTACCTATAGTTTCTAACAATTTGAGAATGTCGCCATCAATAAAGACATGTCGCGTGTCTATATATGGAAAACGGTAAAAAAAAATGACAGGAAAATAAGTTGGACAGCCCTGAAAGAAATAATTGGCTCGCAAGAACATTTGTCAGGAAAGAAAACAAGTTAGCAGCCCTGAAAAAATAATTATCTGGCGGGAAAAAATTGCCAGGAGAAAAATACAAGTTGGCAGCCCTGAAAAAAGGAACAAGTCCAAAAGGACCGTGTACAAAAAGCATGCGGAAAAGCATGAACGCCGCCATCTTTGCAGCTTGCAATTTGAACTTTGCAAGGCGCTTATCTTTTTGGATGTCATATTGCCCAGTTTCGCGAATGGCCGGCAACTCCTTTTCAAGTAAATGCTTTTTAATTGCCAGGGCTAGTTCTTGCGAACTACCCAGGATGAACATATCAATGCTTAGATGGTTTAGAAACACTGCATTATGTGAGGTAAAACTACCGGCACTATTAGTGACTAGTAATGGCACTTGTACACCCTATAATTTCCACATAGGTTTTTATAAACTTATCGTAATTGACATAAATGCAAATGGTATTACAAGTACAGGGTCATCAATTTAAGTCGCGCATCCGATACCGATCACGGCGCGGCAAGCTCTCGCGCTGACACCCGCTCGCTGGCCGGTAAAAAGTGCGCGACTTCTCCCCACTACTTCGCGTCAACATACAGTCATTTAATAGCAATTTCTAGTGAAAATAATTATCTACAAACTTACCTGGTTTTACAAGAAATGTTCAAAGTGTTGTCCGTCGGCTCGCAAGCATGCCTGGCACCTCGTAAACAAGTTTCTAGACACACGGCAAATTTCTTCCTGGGTGACGTTCGTTATAACTTGGCGAATATTTTCTTATAACTCCTCACTTGTGAGGATTGTTTGCATATGAATCGAAAACGGCACTCTCTAACAGAAGAATACTTCGCATAAGAAAGCACAATGAATACACGTTGTTGTGTAGAAACATCACTTTAAGGCAACACATAAACTGTAAAATTGCCCCAAGACTTCACTGTATGTTAGGTCAAATCAACTAGCACTTCACAAGCTTGAATACGCTGGAGATACTGACAGCTTATTGCAACATTGCCGATCGTAGCGCACGTGTTCATTGCGGGGAGAACGCCAAGGCCACCTGACCGGCCTAGCGGCCGCATCTGCCAAGACCACCTTCACCGGCCTAGCGGCGCGTACATGCGGGAAATACAAGTAGTTCCGTGAAGAATTATACAGCCTATTTTCATATATCCTACTTATGTTAATTGCCACTATCAACACACACAATTTCAGTTTGATTGCTGTAATAGATTCGTAGATATTGAGAACCGACTAAATATTTCGGATGGTCGCCATGTTGGATTTTATATATGTAGGTCCTAGAGTTATGTACTGTTACATGCAGATTATTGTGAACGTGTAGTATTCAAACTTCAATCGCATAATTAGGACACAAGAAGTAACAAGGAGATTTAAAAATTTTTCACAGCTGCCATCTTGAGGTTATGGAAACAATTGAAATAAATTAGATGTCAGTGGATTAACATTCGTATAAGGATTTACTGTACCAAGTTTCACTGCACGCGGATGGTTAAATTGCGAGAAACCTCCATGTGAATATTTATAATTCGCGTCGCCGCCATGTTGGATTTGTGATCACTATGTTATTTAAAGTCCTATAGGTGAACGTAAGTTCATAGCCCCTATGAACATTAAAAAATGCAGTTTGATTGCTAAAATAGATTCGTAGATATTCAGTATCGTCTAAATATTTCGGATGGTCGCCATGTTGGATTGTTAACTGTATAGGCCATAGAGTCATGTACCATTAAAGGAAAATTATTGCGTAGGTTCATTATTCAAACTTTCACTTCGATCGCAGGACTACATCACAAGAAATAAAAACTTAATTTTAAAATTCGCACTGCCGCCATCTTGAGGTTATGTAAACAATTGAACTAAATTAGATACCAGTGGATTACAATGTGTATAAATATTTCCTGTACCAGGTTTCAGTGCGCTTGGAACATTAAATCGCGAGAAAGGTATATTTAAAATTTTGAAATTCGCTTGGCCGCCATGTTCGTTTTGTAGTTAACCGGTTTTTGAAGGTCTTATAGATGGATTTCCAGTAGTACCCTTTATCTCCGTACAAAATTTTAGGGAGATACCGCTAATAGTTTCAGAGATATAGAATGCCGGTGAAATATTTCGTACATCCGCCATCTTGTGATTATGTAAACAATTGAACGAAGTTAGATGTCGGTGCATTACAATGTATATAAACATATACTGTACCAAGTTTCATTGCGTTTGGTTGGTCAAATCGCGAGAAACGTCTATTTAAAAGTCGCAAATTCGCTTGGCCGCCATGTTGGTTTTGTTGTAACCAGGTTATCAAAAGTCACATCAGTGAACTTATAGTAGTTCCCTCTATCACCATAGAAAATGTCAGGGTATTATCGGTAATAGTTTCGGAGAATTTGAATGCTGGTGAAATATTTCGCACAGCCGCCATGTTGGATTGGTGAGTCGTAAACAAATTCGAAGGGCACGGTCGAGGTCGGCCGGAATAGTGCTATGAAATTTCCGAGTTTCATTGAAATCGCTCCTGCCGTTTAGATTTTATTAGGTGGGGACACACACACGAATCACACACACACACACACACACACGCACACACACACGGACAAAAGGTGATCTCATAAGCCTATTTTTTCGAAATTGAAAATAGGCTAAAAATGATGACCCGGTATTATTATATTCAAGGAACTCTGCAATCTCGTTTGCTTTGTACTGTCCCCGTAAATCCGGATAGTAGGCTGTCAGATATCCGCCCCCTCAATCGGATTGCCAATAATCAATCGCACCGGCACAGCTACATCAATGAAAATGGCACTGACAGATACTACCGAGATTAGAGCACAGCAGTTAACAAGAAAATTATTGTGGAACACACCAAAATATACGGGGGTTCATACTTACCTTTACTTACCTCTTCAAATTAATCTCGGGTATGGGTTGCCAACTGGATCACTTAAAGTATGCCCACACAATAACCTCCACCATGATATTTAAAATGAACCAAGACGGAAACAAGAAACCTTAAACTGTACAATAATTTATTTCACATAAAGGGGTGACTCTAACAAAAATTCAACAAAATACACGTGGCAATCAGAAGCCATTGTCAATATAATCATGTCCTCCTGTAGGACTTGTAAACGTTACATACAAAATTTTATCTTTCACTAGCTTATAAAGAACGTAATAATAGTAATACACTTGGAATGGATGAGGGAATTGGAGCGAGACATGTAGCAATTGTTTTCCTCTTTCATAAACATCACACTTTATTTATAACTGCAAGCCTGTTGTGTGGTCGACCTTGGCCTCTAACATACAGTTGTCAGGCCAGCTGCGATCCACCCTACATTATGTCGCATGCCTACGTCGTTAAATGGACCCACCTGTCCGGCCAGTGCTAGCATATGCTCGTAACCTCCGAGCCTAGCTCCTTTTCAAACACTTTAAATGTCCTCAACTCAACTCAAATATTATCACGCAAATCTTTTAAATGCTCCAATCAAATATTACTGGATTACTCTAATAATCCCAAAACTTGTTTAATTACATAATCCATATGTATAATTAGCGTTCTTTAGAGTATATTAACAAAACTCTTAATGTTTATAACAAATGCTCAATAATTGTTTATAACAATTATAAATTGTTTATAATATTTTCAAAAGACAAATTGAAAAATCTATACACGCCTCTATTAATTCATTTCATTACAAATTATTGTTTAAGATAATTACATAATTTATTTACAATATTTATATTATTTATTTTAGAAATACATTAAACCACACGTTTATCCGGTTGATAATTACTCAAATCAGGTTAATATAATCGACCAATGAAGGTTAGTTATATTTAAGCTTATATTCAGGTTTAATAAGTTTTAATAATTATTATTATTATTTGTGACGGTAACCTCCATTCAAAATCGTTATCTCAAATTATTTAACACTCTTGTTAATTTTAACAGTAATTTCACATGATTAATTTTCAAAGGACCTGGACAATAAACTCAGCGGAAAATACTTCGCTTCAAACGCACAAATTGCATAAAATAGGCCCAGAATTCAACATATATTTCAATATATATATGGCATAAAAATCTTCCACAATTCATACAAAAACCTCCACTTACAATCTCATCAACTTCATTCTTATTACTGTGGGAATCTCCTTCAATTATTCAAGGGCATTATTCATCAGCGACTTTTACACGTCCACTGAACTAACGATTATACATCCATAGTTCCACTTCAAAAATTCTTATATTCATTACTTGTTTCAAAACTGTTATTTATTTAACCTTCGTGGGTTTCATTCATGAATCGATATGAAGTAAAAATTTGCCAATCACAAATAAATTTAATAGCAAATACGATTATACACGCCTCTCTGGTCTATCAAAATTGAGATTAATATCTCCTAAGTATCTTAGTATAAAAATACTATCTTCAAACAAAGTTCATCTAAACTGCAAAAATAGTCGAATAGAATACAATTAGATTTTGGAATGCAAACATTATTGTTCCAATCTAGTATTGAGAAAAATTCCTATCAAAAGTTCATTACTATAGTGTATTCAATAAATCGTAATCAAAGTTCATAGTTCATAAAATTGTCTATAATGCAATGGTAATTTCAGAACTGACGATAAATGTCTATGTTGCAATCATGTTCATAAAACGACTAGTATTTCCAAGATCGTCGATACAGAAATAGATTTTAACGCTCTAAAATCTTTTAATTATTCTTCTTTCTTGAGGATGACAGAAAATTGGTCAAAGTAATTTACTGAAAAGAATTACTTTAATAAAATGACACGCTGTCTGAATTCAAATCTGCCATAGAAAATCATTTACTTTACAGTCAAATCGTGACTTCAAATGTATGCAAATTACTGAAAGAATATATTATCAGTCTCAACTGATCCAAAATTATTTAACTATGTCACTGACATAACAATGTCTTAATAAATCGTAGAAAAAGGCATAAATCATCGAAGTGTACTGAGTACAGAAATATCAAGCAAGAATATGGGGCATAATATAGGACAGAACATATGAGAAAAATGGTTGCTCAGATATCGCTAAATGACTCAAATAAAACAAGAAACGTTCTCGACTACCTTATCTGTTGATTGAAGTTCTAGAGGAAAATCTTCCAAAGAAGACTGGTGATGGTTCCATTTCACCAAAAAGATGTGCTCCGTCCTCGAACCTGGAACCAGCGCCCTCGGAGAATAGAACTGCTTCCTCCTCCGGAAATTGCACTGCTCCGTGTATACGATAGACATCCTTCTGGAAAAACTCTTCTTTGTGAGCCGGGTCTACCCTGGCCTCTCTTGATAGTTCCCTGAAGTTCTGGTAGCAATTCGCCATGAAGTTTATTGCAATAATTTCCGTAGAAATATTCATATTTGTGGAGTATGAATATGTTTCCACTGCCATTTGAAATAATTCAGCGTTGGACCACGATGCATGAGTGTAGTGGGATGTTCACTACATGCTCGCTTTTGTAGAAAGACGATTAGCGAAGTTCCATGCTGCTATTTCACTCCATTGATATATGTCCCAATTGCATTAAAGTCCTTAGCCTTCCATCTCCATTTCTGTTATAATAGTTGAAAGAACTGCCATTTTATATTGTTCCATGTTAGAATGCAGCGTTATATCATCAAAAGCAATATGAAGTAGCACGGTTGCAATACTTGTCAGCCGTAGCGTAGAATGTGATATTTAAAAGTGCTTCTCAGGTGGCGAGAAAATCACTTTTGTCAGTCGTCCTAAAATGCCAATATCTTTCGAATTATAATCTTGAAAATGTTCAACCTTTCTACACACTTTAATATAGTACTGCACAATCGAATTAGCTTAAAGGCATTAGTCAACTCTTGATATATTATCTTGTAGACTTGAAAATGTGTGCGTTTCAACTTCGCCTAGTTTCAAACGCCGTAAAATGGAACTGCGGCACGCTCGAAGCTCGTTCGATGCGGTGGGCTATACCACACGCGCTAAAGACAAGTTGCTTCACTTATTCACTCGAAAATGACTATATGACATCAGAAATATATATGCGGTATGAGACACATGAGCTATGAGATATGTATGCGATATGAGACACATGAGCTATGAGAGCTCCTCTCTGCTGTGCAAGACCTTTTATCAACTTCTTAAGGGGCGTATCCATCCCTTCCATAGCTTGTTTCTCCGTCATCGCTAGAAGTTCTAACTTTGGCAATACTTGACGGATTTTCAAATTTCAAAAACTCAAAATTAATTTCTTCAAAATTCCAAATCAAAGCCATAACTGAAAATAGATTTCCACAATTCTGCATTCCAAAAGTAATTAAATATGATAGTTTCAGTAATCTCCGTCTCCCTCCAAACTATCGTTCATTGGTTTGAGTCTTTCCTCCAATAGCGTAACTTCTTCCTCAGCACAATTCCACGTTTCCCTGCGACTGCGTCGTAAATCTCAGATTTTTCTCGAACAAAATCATGACTTCACCAAGAATCTCAGCTCAATCAGCCTACTTGCGTGAAGTCTGCATCATCCGTGCTTACGTCATAAATATCCACGTCACAACTATGACAGCCATAACTTTCTTCATATTTGCCAATACAGCCATCGTGGTCTCAATATAATTCAATTTACGGGAGCATTCTCCCTTCACCACGTTTTAAAAACAGTTGCAAATTGTTTTTAAACTCTGTGTTATAAATATCTCAATTCACTTGAACACGAAATTGAATTATTATTGGCTTACTCTTGTATGATATTTCTTCTATGTTCCTTAATCATAAGTCTCTTCTACTCTGGTTTGTGTGTGGCTAATGTATTCTCTCCTCTCTACTTTCTCTTCTGTCCTGAATTCCTATTTTCCAAGTTCTGCTGACTTGTAGAAGGACCAGGATCGATCACTACATCCTGTCTTTTCTTTTGGTTTTCAGCTTCCTTCTCTCGTAATTCCTTAAGATACTGCTGACTTTCTTTCTCTCTCTCTTGATATTTGTCGGGTGTCATAACCTGACCTTGAGAATTCTGATTTCTATTCTGGTAATTTCTATTGTAATTCCTATTGTAGCCCTGGTTATTGTAGTATCTACCTCTTCCATTATTGTAGTTTCCTCTATTATTAATCCAGCCTCTTCTTTGCTGATATGGACGGTAACCTTGCGATCTGTGGTTGCGAAAGTGATGGTTCCTGTGAGGACCTACATTTTCAGTTTTTTCTTCATTGGGCTTGTCAGTTTGCTGAACTTGATCCATATAGACTGTATTGATGTCTTTGAATTCGTGCCTCTGACCTTTTTGTACCGCATTTGGCATTGGACTCGTGTAGTCAAGCCTCCTCAACAATTCGTCCATACTGGTCAAATCTCTGATGTTTGACGATATGATGAGTCTTCTCACCTCCACAGGCAGCATACGAGAAATCGCATCTATCAACTGCTCTGTTGACAATGGGGGTTGCAAAAATCTCAAGCGTGATAACTGGCTCGTGAAGAAATCAGCGTACCGTGTTGGAAGAGTACCTGAATACTTCCTTGATTATACCTCAGCTCTTAGTGAATTCTGTGCTTCGATGGACCAGAATCGTTTTATCAGTGCCTCTGCAAATTCGTCAAAATTACTGAACGTATAGCGAAATGCTCTGAACCATTCAAGGGGTCCTCCAGCTAGAAATCTCTCCACTATCCTCATCTCTCTTTCTCTGGGAATGTGAGCTTCAATGAAGTAGTCTTTCAGGTTCCTGATATATTCTATCGGTGTTAGACTATCAGTATTGCTGAATTTTTGAGGTTTGTCCTCGAAGTTCCGGATGACTGTCACATTTCTCGGATATGAATCCATGTAATTCTTCCCACTATCACGATATTCAGGTTCAATATTCCTATCCTCTTCTTCTTCCCGGAATCTGGATATACGTTCCTCAGGACTAATATCTCTCTCTTCTGTAGCGAGGTTACATCGTCTGACGTAATTCCTATCCTCTTCACCAGTCAAGCCTTCTGGATCCTTATCCGTGATTTCCGTGATGACTTTCCTGATCAACTCTTCTTTATAGGTTTCCATCATGCTGGCTTCTCCTAGTTTCAAATTCTGAAGTTTGCTCGTAGTTTCATTAACATCAGAGACAACCTTATGGATCTGTTCCTCTAACGCGGATTTTAATGCTTGCACGTCCTGACCTATTTGAGTTCTATCCTCTACCTGCTTTTCGGATAGCGAATCCATCCTAATACTCAAATCTTTCCTAATTTGCACTACTTCATTATTTATGTCTACTTGTGTACTGGCAAGTTTTCTTTCAATTCGTTCCTGAATCTGAGTGACATGTTCCCCACTTGACCTGTTCCATTCATCTTTCCACACCGTTACATTTGCAGTTAACATTTCCGCAATATCTACTTCAATGTCTTCCTTAAGTAAACGATTATGATCTAATACTTGGGTTCTCATGACCTCTACATCATACTTTAATCCTGCTAAAGAAGCTGTTGTCCTAACAGACTCGTCAACTAACCTAGTTGTTAATGCACTAATGTTACGAGTACAAAGTGTTTTTGAAGTTTCAATTTCTTCTCTTACTTTATTAACATCAGTTTGAACTTTAGCAATATCTACAAAAACAGTGTTAACTTCTACTTGTATCTTAGTTATATCGCTTTGCATCTCATTTACATCTGAATGAATGTTATTAATCTCTACTTGAACATTTGACACATCGGTTCGAACATTTTGAATCTCTCTTTGAACCTCTTCTACTTTATCTTGTACAGTAGCAACATCGTTCCTAACAACAATTACTTCAGCTCTAGCACATGAAATATCACCCCGGACATTAGCAACATCAAGATTCAACATAGTAAGATCTTTCTGTACCTTAGAAACATCAGTCTTAACCTCAGAAACATCTTTATGAATGTCACTTACAGCATTCTCGATTCCCTGGGTACTGATCTGTAAACGCGACATATCATTTTCTAAGTTTGCAGAACTGGTCTGAAGAACTTTCAAACTTTCATCCAGCCTAATAGACAAATTAGCAGACAAATTACTAGCACTCTCCTCCATTCTAATAGACATATTAGCAGACAAATTACTAGAATTCTCCTCCATCATCTGCTTCATACTGCTATTCATGCTAGCTTTCAAATTAGCAGACATCTCCTCCAACATCATTCTCAGACTCTCATCTGCCATTTCAATATTATTTCAAGAATAAACTGCTTTAGGGACATACATCAAACAGAGGAAAATAACAACATCTGAGCAACATCTTTCACCATATATAAATTTGAGCAATTTTCTATCTTAAATCTAACTTATAATTACCTTATAATTAACCTTCGTAGACATCTTATGTTGAAATAAACTCAAGCACATGTTCAAATTTCTTTGGTTCATTTTAAAATATCCTAACACAAATAATTTACATTTACAATTCAAATAGTTTAATTTTATCTTTAATATGACGAAACATGTCATAAGCCGATCAAATAAAATAAGATTCCAGATCATAGGCGATTTTTCTAAGTTTCCAGCCTATTTAACCTCTCTCAAGTTGTATAAGATCTGATCTTTTCTGAGTGTAATTTTCCTAATACAACACAACATTTAATCCCTATATAATCACACTCTCAAATTCTACAATTGGCCAAGACATCTAACAAAGAATCAACCTCTTTATTTGAGTCTTCACAATCCCATTGACATCGATAACTTGGTAAACCAATGTTATTCGAGCACTCCACAAAATTGCGGTGCCAATTCTACTGCAATAACTTGATAATCCAATGTTTTGCTGATCGAACGTGTCAATTCTACTGGCGTTCAACCTGGTAATCCAATTCTGTTGTACGTGCCAATCGAGCCAATCGAGCTGATCGTGCCCCACGTTTTAGGGTTGCCAATCCTACTGTCCCCGTAAATCCGGATAGTAGGCTGTCAGATATCCGCCCCCTCAATCGGATTGCCAATAATCAATCGCACCGGCACAGCTACATCAATGAAAATGGCACTGACAGATACTACCGAGATTAGAGCACAGCAGTTAACAAGAAAATTATTGTGGAACACACCAAAATATACGGGGGTTCATACTTACCTTTACTTACCTCTTCAAATTAATCTCGGGTATGGGTTGCCAACTGGATCACTTAAAGTATGCCCACACAATAACCTCCACCATGATATTTAAAATGAACCAAGACGGAAACAAGAAACCTTAAACTGTACAATAATTTATTTCACATAAAGGGGTGACTCTAACAAAAATTCAACAAAATACACGTGGCAATCAGAAGCCATTGTCAATATAATCATGTCCTCCTGTAGGACTTGTAAACGTTACATACAAAATTTTATATTTCACTAGCTTATAAAGAACGTAATAATAGTAATACACTTGGAATGGATGAGGGAATTGGAGCGAGACATGTAGCAATTGTTTTCCTCTTTCATAAACATCACACTTTATTTATAACTGCAAGCCTCTTGTGTGGTCGACCTTGGCCTCTAACATACAGTTGTCAGGCCAGCTGCGATCCACCCTACATTATGTCGCATGCCTACGTCGTTAAATTGACCCACCTGTCCGGCCAGTGCTAGCATATGCTCGTAACCTCCGAGCCTAGCTCCTTTTCAAACACTTTAAATGTCCTCAACTCAACTCAAATATTATCACGCAAATCTTTTAAATGCTCCAATCAAATATTACTGGATTACTCTAATAATCCCAAAACTTGTTTAATTACATAATCCATATGTATAATTAGCGTTCTTTAGAGTATATTAACAAAACTCTTAATGTTTATAACAAATGCTCAATAATTGTTTATAACAATTATAAATTGTTTATAATATTGTCAAACGACAATTGAAAAATCTATACACGCCTCTATTAATTCATTTCATTACAAATTATTGTTAAAGATAATTACATAATTTATTTACAATATTTATATTATTTATTTTAGAAATACATTAAACCACACGTTTATCCGGTTGATAATTACTCAAATCAGGTTAATATAATCGACCAATGAAGGTTAGTTATATTTAAGCTTATATTCAGGTTTAATAAGTTTTAATAATTATTATTATTATTTGTGACGGTAACCTCCATTCAAAATCGTTATCTCAAATTATTTAACACTCTTGTTAATTTTAACAGTAATTTCACATGATTAATATTCAAAGGACCTGGACAATAAACTCAGTGGAAAATACTTCGCTTCAAACGCACAAATTGCATAAAATAGGCCCAGAATTCGTCATATATTTCAATATATATATGGCATAAAAATCTTCCACAATTCATACAAAAACCTCCACTTACAATCTCATCAACTTCATTCTTATTACTGTGGGAATCTCCTTCAATTATTCAAGGGCATTATTCATCAGCGACTTTTACACGTCCACTGAACTAACGATTATACATCCATAGTTCCACTTCAAAAATTCCTATATTCATTAATTGTTTCAAAACTGTTATTTATTTAACCTTCGTGGGTTTCATTCATGAATCGATATGAAGTAAAAATTTGCCAATCACAAATAAATTTAATAGCAAATACGATTATACACGCCTCTCTGGTCTATCAAAATTGAGATTAATATCTCCTAAGTATCGTAGTATAAAAATACTATCTTCAAACAAAGTTCATCTAAACTGCAAAAATAGTCGAATAGAATACAATTAGATTTTGGAATGCAAACATTATTGTTCCAATCTAGTATTGAGAAAAATTCCTATCAAAAGTTCATTACTATAGTGTATTCAATAAATCGTAATCAAAGTTCATAGTTCATAAAATTGTCTATAATGCAATGGTAATTTCAGAACTGACGATAAATGTCTATGTTGCAATCATGTTCATAAAACGACTAGTATTTCCAAGATCGTCTATACAGAAATAGATTTTAACGCTCTAAAATCTTTTAATTATTCTTCTTTCTTGAGGATGACAGAAAATTGGTCAAAGTAATTTACTGAAAAGAATTACTTTAATAAAATGACACGCTGTCTGAATTCAAATCTGCCATAGAAAATCATTTACTTTACAGTCAAATCGTGACTTCAAAAATATGCAAATTACTGAAAGAATATATTATCAGTCTCAACTGATCCAAAATTATTTAACTATGCCACTGACATAACAATGTCTTAATAAATCGTAGAAGAAGGCATAAATCATCGAAGTGTACTGAGTACAGAAATATCAAGCAAGAATATGGGGCATAATATAGGACAGAACATATGAGAAAAATGGTTGCTCAGATATCGCTAAATGACTCAAATAAAACAAGAAACGTTCACGACTACCTTATCTGTTGATTGAAGTTCTAGAGGAAAATCTTCCAAAGAAGACTGGTGATGGTTCCATTTCACCAAAAAGATGTGCTCCGTCCTCGAACCTGGAACCAGCGCCCTCGGAGAATAGAACTGCTTCCTCCTCCGGAAATTGCACTGCTCCGTGTATACGATAGACATCCTTCTGGAAAAACTCTTCTTTGTGAGCCGGGTCTACCCTGGCCTCTCTTGATAGTTCCCTGAAGTTCTGGTAGCAATTCGCCATGAAGTTTATTGCAATAATTTCCGTAGAAATATTCATATTTGTGGAGTATGAATATGTTTCCACTGCCATTTGAAATAATTCAGCGTTGGACCACGATGCATGAGTGTAGTTGGATGTTCACTACATGCTCGCTTTTGTAGAAAGACGATTAGCGAAGTTCCATGCTGCTATTTCACTCCATTGATATATGTCCCAATTGCATTAAAGTCCTTAGCCTTCCGTCTCCATTTCTGTTATAATAGTTGAAAGAACTGCCATTTTATATTGTTCCATGTTAGAATGCAGCGTTATATCATCAAAAGCAATATGAAGTAGCACGGTTGCAATACGTGTCAGCCGTAGCGTAGAATGTGATATTTAAAAGTGCTTCTCAGGTGGAGAGAAAATCACTTTTGTCAGTCGTCCTAAAATGCCAATATCTTTCGAATTATAATCTTGAAAATGTTCAACCTTTCTACACACTTTAATATAGTACTGCACAATCGAATTAGCTTAAAGGCATTAGTCAACTCTTGATATATTATCTTGTAGACTTGAAAATGTGTGCGTTTCAACTTCGCCTAGTTTCAAACACCGTAAAATGGAACTGCGGCACGCTCGAAGCTCGTTCGATGCGGTGGGCTATACCACACGCGCTAAAGACAAGTTGCTTCACTTATTCACTCGAAAATGACTATATGACATCAGAAATATATATGCGGTATGAGACACATGAGCTATGAGATATGTATGCGATATGAGACACATGAGCTATGAGAGCTCCTCTCTGCTGTGCAAGACCTTTTATCAACTTCTTAAGGGGCGTATCCATCCCTTCCATAGCTTGTTTCTCCGTCATCGCTAGAAGTTCTAACTTTGGCAATACTTGACGGATTTTCAAATTTCAAAAACTCAAAATTAATTTCTTCAAAATTCCAAATCAAAGCCATAACTGAAAATAGATTTCCACAATTCTGCATTCCAAAAGTAATTAAATATGATAGTTTCAGTAATCTCCGTCTCCCTCCAAACTATCGTTCATTGGTATGAGTCTTTCCTCCAATAGCGTAACTTCTTCCTCAGCACAATTCCACGTTTCCCTGCGACTGCGTCGTAAATCTCAGATTTTTCTCGAACAAAATCATGACGTCACCAAGAATCTCAGCTCAATCAGCCTACTTCCGTGAAGTCTGCGTCATCCGTGCTTACGTCATAAATATCCACGTCACAACTATGACAGCCATAACTTTCTTCATATTTGCCAATACAGCCATCGTGGTCTCAATATAATTCAATTTACGGGGGCAGTACCAAACAACCTGGTTGGCGTCACCACGTAAAAAAAATGTGCTTCTTGCCTTTGAAAGTAAAGGAGCATGCTGTCAAGTGTTCATCTACGCTCTCTTGAAAAGTATCGATATACTTGGAGGCTTTCTCTAGGGTCTCTTTAATGCTCGCCATCTCAGCCAGCGAGAAAAAAAGGAACATGTCAAAAAAGGGGCATGTTCCAGAAGGGTGGGAACATTTTAGCGGGCAGAAGCATGGATGCCGCCATTTTGGTTCCCTAGCACATGGTAATGGCCGACATCTTGGTTCCAAGCCCCATCTTGTTCCGTACCACGTGGTCCCTGGTGCCATCTAGCTTCCAGTCACATGGTTCCTGTCACGTAGGGTCACCATCTTGGTTCCAGGCGCCATATTGTTCAATAGCACGTGGTCCCGGTCCCCATCTTGTTCCCTAGCACGTGGTTCCAGGTGCCAAGTTGCTTCCGGTCACATGGGACAATCATCTTGGAACATAGTCACGTGGGACCGCCTCTTGGAAAAGGGTCATGTGGGACCACCATCTTGTGAAAATGGTCACGTGGAAAAATGAAGTCATGAGTACATGGGTACAGTACCCCAAAATAGTGGCAGACATGGGTAGAGGACCCAGGGGTAGGGGTACCGTACCCAAGTGAGGAGTGAAAAATCTAGCGACCGTAAATCCCCTCTACTGAAATGCCATGTCCTGTGGTTAGGATTCCACGTAAAAAGCAGGTCTCGTGGCTCGTGATCACAAGATTTACGGTCACATAAAACTACAAACTACCTTCCTTACTTTGTTGCCATATATTTGTTGACGCACATCTCCTCTGTAGATCAACCCCTTGGTCGCAGATCCATCAACCTTGGACTCACCATTTTTCCCCCGTCCCCAAGTAATCGATAAATGCTCTTAGCCATGTCAAGACGGGTACACTATTTACAACTTACAGGTTGAGGAGTTGCGGGAAAGTATGGGGAAATCTCCAGGGAGGGTGATGGGGTAGGTAGTCTGTCAGGTTGGTCTCATTAGTGACGAATATGTTGTCAGCAAGTCGGCAGCAGTGACGTTGCGTATGGCGGCCATCTTGTGTACTGCCCCCTGACTAGATTTTCACTTTTCACTTTATTTATGGCTTTTCGTGCCGGCAGTGTCCGAGGGCATGTTCGGCTCACCAGAGGCTGTAGCTGATTCTAGCAGACACCCATGGGGTGAGCTACAAATTCCGTTCAATTTCAAGTAGTTCCAAATTTCGCTACCAGATGTCAACGATACCTAGTGGTGAACGTTGGAACTTTGATAGAGCGTTCCAACTAAATCTAACCTAGAAATTTAGATTCAGACAAGTTTGGTCTCTTTTCACTGATACTATGTAAGGGAAGATGACCTTGACATTCCTCCTATTAAAAAATAATCACCACCTCTTTCTCTTCTGTGCAGATTGGTGCAGCAGCCATTGACGTCCCAGTGTACCTGAGTGAAATCTCCGACAGCCGCGTACGTGGCAGCGTCTGTTCCCTCTTCTATCTGATGTTAACCTGCGGAGAGCTCTATTCAGCCATCATTGACCCACACTTTTCTCAGTACGTCCGCCCTCTACTGGCGATCCCCATTCCTATTATATTTCTGGTAGTAGTCACCTTTACGTGGACTCCAGAGTCACCCTACTTCCTAGTTTCCGTAGAGCATTTCCATCAGGCTCGCAAGGTTCTTCTCGATCTCGGAATGAAAGAAGATGATAGGGTGATTAACGGGGATGATCTCATCGAATTTGACGATGTGATGTTGAATTTCTTAGTAGGCCACGATCCTTGCAGACACTTATTTCTTTTCAAGAAAAACAGACAAGCCCTTTTCATTCAGGCAATTTTCTTCATAGTCCAGGTCAGCAGCTCCTATGTCCCAATGATTATATCTTCAGGTGAGATTTTCGATCAGATAAGAAGAGAGATGAACACATTTACCGCATCCATATTTTTTTCATCAATTCAGCTTATAGGAAGTATATTTTGCTTTACTATGATTGACACCGGTAGAAAGAATCTATTGATAGCATCCTGCATCATTGTCATTATCTCACAATGCACCTTAGGACTCTGTTTATACTTTGACTCAGAGACGAATTATGATATCGACAGTTGGGTATTAGTGTTGATCACGTCTATATTTATCATGGGATATTCGTTGGGGCTTGGGCCTATACCCTGGATTCTAATGGCTGAAACCTTCGGCCCTCACATCAGATCTCTTGCTGCGAGCGGATCGGTATTAGTGTATGCCATTAGCCTATTAGTTATTCCAAGGCTGTTCATTTGGATTGCCGAATCCAAGGGAACCTATACAGCAATATGGGTGTTTGCGTCTGTTGCTGCCATAGGCGCTACTTGTATATACTTCTTATTCGTTGAAACAAAGAAGAAAACTTTTAGATCTATAGCCAGAGAGATCGAAAATGAGACTGACCGGTGTGGAGAGAATGTTAGGAGATCGCAATTGGCACTTATTGATATTGAATCAGAAACAGCAGTTTATCAGTGAACTCCTGTGAGAGATTGCATGCAAATCAACTTGAGATAGCAGTGCAGAATATGTCACATGAAACGCATACCATAGCACACGGCAATTACTTCTAAAGGAGGGCCAGTCTCACAATTGTCCGACGTGCAAAGCAAAAGGGGGGTATTCGTTAATCTATAGTTTGTATATAAAATGTACTTTGTTTCTTAGTTTTTTATGTGATTTGTTTCATTACAAAATTGCAGTGCTTCGCTGTCACTCGTATTTTCTTTCCCCTGCACTTAAAACGCAAACGCCAATGCAAACTAGAGTATACTACCTCCCTATTATGGGACGTACATTAGATTATCCCAGCATTGCTTCCAGTTACTCTTCATCAGCATCTCGATTCATGGATTAACAACGTATTTTATATTCTTGCCTGTATTGTCCCTGGTATTTTCGCATTTGGTACTCTGTCCTCTGGTCGAGGAGTTTTAATTCATCCTCATATGGGTGAGATATATTATATGGCCACGTTATTCTCTGCCTATCGTAAGAAGTGACTAGAAGGGCAGGATACATGTAGCCCGCAACCAAATAGTGCACATTGTATAAGTGATCCACACTTAGATGTTCGTGACTAATGAGCGCCCTCGAACGCAAGTGTTAAGTAAAGAAAATTGTGATTTATTCAAAACTGAAATGTGAACATATTAGAGAGGAAAATTGAACAACATTTTACCAATATGAACAGATATTACAGACCTTGAGTGACTTTTGCTCCTTTGTAAGCTGTACAGATAAATGAAATGTCCCATTCTGCTTTAAAGGCTGCTGCTTCACCACTCCATCTTTTTTTTAAAATGATGTTCAGTCATGACCACTGCGAAAATGATTTACTTACACGCTGTCAACAAAGCGCATTGGACTAGACTAGCGACTGACCGCGCGTTGAGCCAGCCAAGCTCCTCCCACCACTAGCAAAACTAACTTCACCCAAAGCGCTCGGAGCACTGGCTTAGAGCGCGGCCGGAGCGCTGTGTGGATGGCCTGCCATAGTCCATTAGCACTACTGCTAAACGAAAGTACTATATATACTTTTGTTTCTTGCTCATTCAACAACAATGGCCATGCTTGTCAGGCGTATAACGCCTCTTCAACTTTTACTGATGCGCACACATTGCCGTCACATTGCTGTTACCAACATTTGGGATACAAAATACACGGATTGTATTTTGAAGATTTTAGGTGTTCAACTTATTGAATAAATGGAGGGTTGCCCTTCCTTGGATGTCCCAAAGACAATTGCTTTCCAAAAGAATAGCGATACTTTACAACAGAAATCCCTACAAATAGAATGCCTAAAGTGTACAATTTACAAATGTCAAAGGTCAATCTGTTCACATCAGTTAGATCAGGCGTGTACAATCTTCTTTGGAAAAGGGCCACTGTCCTGAAGGTGAATTGGTTTGCGGGACACATGATTCGATTTTTTCTACCGTATTAAACAGGATCTACATTTTCAGATAACCCAATTTAAACAAGATGTTCAGTAAAGAACATATATCCTACTTTCTCCTAAATGAATGGGTATTGTTATAACTCCCTGTCCTTTTCAAGGAGTATAAATGAATGTTGGTTGTAGTTGCTTGCTGAAATACAACGTTCTATACGGATATTAATCATGAATATGTGGTGCCCTTTGCTAGTGCTACCTCTGTACAAAATTTCATTCAATTCGTTTTCAGCGTGTTTGAATTGATAGGGGGAATCGATTTGCACACATACATGGATGACATATGCAAACTATTGGACTGATGACCTTGTAGATTGGTCAAAGAACGCTTCGCACATAAAGGTATGTTGTTGCAAAATTTGGTAGATATCAGATGATTAGGTTGGTCGTAATTTGATTTAACCTTTTTACATTTGGGTGGCCACCATTACGTTTCCGTCAAGATGGCGGCGATAAAAAACATGACACTGAGGTGCTCTTTGCTAGTACTACCTCTGAACCAAATTTCGTTCAATTCAGTTTCACCGTGTTTGAAAAGATTGGGGGGATCGATTTGCACACATACATGGCCGCACTCCGCAAATTATTGGGCTGATGACCTTGTAGTTTGGTCAAAAGATTCTTTATACCTAAAGGTATAACGTTGCACAATTTGGTAGAGATGAGATTATTAGGCCGGCCGTAATTTGATTCAAACTTTTAACATTTGGGTGGCCGCCATTACGTTTTCGTCAAGATGGCGACGATATAAAACTTGACACTGGAGTTCCCTTTGCTAGTGCTACCTCTGAACCAAATTTCGTTCATTTCGGTTTCACCGTGTTTGAATAGATAGGGGAAATCGATTTATACACATACAAGGCCGCCATCCGTCAAGTATTGGGCTGATGACATTTTACTGCTCGGGTCTAAGCTGCGTGAACCTGAGAGGAATGTGCATCGTAGACTATGAGTAGTGGTATTGACGAGTGATGAGGTTTCTCTGTCCGTGCATAGTACAGAACCAAATACATTGGTCGGTGACTCACTCACTCATTCCTAACACCACAGTGGTTTGAACAACGGCCCAATATAATCAGTATTGGAATAGAAAGGAATACCATATATCACGGTGGGCTGTTGATAGATCCCTCTCTTCTCGCCCGACCCTTCCCTGCTCTTTCCCCTAACCCTGCAAGTTCATAGAGCTTGGACCCGAGCAGTAGTTTGGTCAAGAGATTCTTAATGTTGCAAAATTTGGTAGAGATCTGGTGATTAGGATGGTCGTAATTTGATTTAACCTTTTTACATTTGGGTGGCCACCATCACGTTTTCGTCAAGATGGCGGCGATATGAAACATGACACTTTGATAGTGCTACCTCTGTACCAAATTTCGTTCAATTCAGTTTCACCGTGTTAGAATTGACAGCGGGAATCGATTTGCACACATACATGGCCGCCATCCTCACACTATTGAGTTGATGACCTTGTAGTTTAGGGACAAGACGCTCGCCATATTAATATATGTTGTTGCAAAATTTGGAAGAGATCGGATGATTAAGTTAGTCGTAATTTGATTTGAGCTTTGAACAATAGGGTGGCCGCCATTACGTTTCCGTGAAGATGGCGGCGATATAAAAAAAAGTCCTCTCGGCACGCCGGAAGGCGGAGGTAGATTTCACCGGACAAACTTGGGGATAAGCGAAAATAGGCAGAATATGCAGGTTTTCGTAGAAGGATCAGACCTCATTTATTGCGTGAAAGTATTTTATAATTGGAGATTAATTAAGTTTGTTTTTCGTCATTTTATGCATATTTTAAACATTTTATTGTCTTATGATGACGGTAACCTTCTTGTCATTTCGAGTTAATTTTTATACTTGTGGTCACACTGTCCTTATGCAAGGTTTCGATACTGATGTGTAACTATGTAACGGTCTGTTACTTCTTCACGCAAAATTATATCTCCCGCAGAGATGTTGGTTGGTTCCTCAGTTTAGGGGCTGCGACAACGCGGTCATCTAACCCCGTGTACTTTGAGTGAGTGTAGAAACTGTCTGTTAAACGGTGTGAATTGTGATGGCTGTATTAATCTGTAATTCAGGTAAGGAATGCAGACGCACAATTTCAAGCAGTAGTTCCTAATGTTGCTACCAGATACTACCGTCAACGACACCTAGCTGTAAACTTGGCTACTAGATGCCACCGCAATCAGCAACTCACAACGAACGTTGGAACCTCCCCTCCAAAGGAAAGCATACTGAGGGATTTTTAGCGCTCTTAGAAAATCCGACGACTTTGGCCGGCTTTGAACCCGCGACTTTGGGCATGCTACCAGTAACGTCACCGAAGCCGCTTCACACTTAGTCAGCTGGAAATCTGAATCTGATCTCGCGCAAGTGCGCTATCATGGCAACGTCTGATGGCTCATCCCTCATCAATTTAGTAGTGTTGCCATGGCAACCACTGATAGCTCTTGGCATTTTCTTATAATTCCGAAATTATTTTTCTCATCCCTTGGCGTAATGGTGGGTCATATCAAAAATTCTTTGAGACAAAAGTTTTAGGTAATTATTAGGGGAATATTGTATATTTTGTACGGTTTTGATATTGTGATTATTAAGAGAGATATGATTAATGTTTCCCGAAAAACCTACTTTTCCCCACCCCTTTGGTCAATGGTTGGTGCTATAAAAAAACTCTTCAAACATAAATTGTTGAGTTTTATTCGGCACATACTATGCACTTTGAACGGATTCGATATTTCACATATTAAGAGAGTTATAGCAATGTTTCATTTTTTCGAAAAAATGGCCCCCATTTTCATCCCCTTCGAACGATTTAGCCCTGTAACGAACTCGACCGAGATTTTATGGGTATACATATTCGGTAAAAATTTCAAAGTGATTGGTGCAAAATTACGGCAGTTATCGTGTCCACAAGAAACTGATATATATATATATATATATATATATATATATATATATATATATATATACATACATAAATTATATATACACTTTTGAACTGACGGTGGTTTAGGGGTCTGGGGGATGTGAAACGCGAAGATATGTCGAAATTTTCCGGAAATCGAAACATGGTACCCATTGCAATAGTTAGCTTTCTAATGAAATCTACCTAAAATACTACCATCAACGACACCTATCTGTGAACTTTGTTACTGGATGCCACCGGAACCATCAACTCTCAACGAACGATGGAACTTCTCCTCCGAGGGAAAGCAAACTCAGTTTTTTTTAGCGCTCTTAGTAAATCCGACGACTTCAGCCGGGTTTGAACCCGCGACCTTAGGCATAGAAGTTCAGCATGCTACCAGTTCCGATACCGAAGTCGCTTCCCACAGACAGATGGAAAACTGAATGTTATCTCGTGCTGTGGCGTTGTCATAGCAACTGCTGATGGCTCATCCCTTATCAATTAAAAGTAAAGTTGTCATGGCAACCTCTCTTGGCACTTGGCATTTTCTTATAATTTAAATCATTTTGCTCACCCCGTGGCGTAATGGTGGGTCATATCAAAAATTCTTTCAGACAAAAGTTTTAGGTAATTATTGGAGGAATATTGTCCATTTTGTACGGTTTTGATATTGTGCCTATTAACATAGATATGATTAATATTTCCCGAAAAACCCACTTTTTCCCACCCATTTGGTCAATGGTTGGTGCTATCAAAAACCTTTTCAAACATAAATTTTAGGGCCTTGTCCGACTCATAGTATGAACTTTGAATGGATTCACTATTTCATATATTAAGAGAGTTATAACGATATTTCACTTTTTCGAAAAAAGCCTCCCATTTTCACCCCCTTTGACCGATTTTGCCCATTAACGAACTCGACCGAGATTTTAAGGGTATACATATTATGTAAAAAATTCAAAGTGATTGGTGCCAAATTACGACAGTTATCGTGTCCACAAGAAACTGATATACATATATATATATATATATATACATACAAAAATTATATATGAACTTTTGAACTGACGGTGGTTTTGGGGTCTGGGGGATGTGAAACGCGAAGATATGTCGAAATTTTCCGGAAGTCGAAACATGGGACCCATTGCAATAGTTAGCTTTCTAATGAAATCTACCTAACATGACCCTGGGGTGTCATTTGCTAGTTAGTAGGGGAGCAGTGGCGCTTCTAACCAGTGTCATGGCCGCCGCGTGAGTACAAGCCAATATCTCTTTAACCCAAGGTCAAATGTTGACAAATGAGGTGTCGTTGGACTCGGGCAGACGGCCTCTTTCCTATGGACCACGTATTATATTTTTCAAATTTTTTTTGAAAATTGTTGTTTTTGAAACTAGGCGATAGATTGAAAACCAAACATGATAGGAAGTTGTGCCATAGTTCAAACAAGTGGTCGTTATGTCCTTTATTTTTTATAATAAAACTTTTTTATTTTTTATGTTTTTTGAAAACAGTCCAATTTTGAAATACCTATATTTTGGAAACTAGGAAATTTACAAAAAAATTGTTTGACATAAATGAATGGCCCTGACCCTCTCTACCAGCAAAATAAATTTCAAGCCTCTAGGACTAAAACTGTGCAGTAGTGTGGTAAGGGGGTTTCTACCTATAATCGCGTATGTGCTTGAATACGTATGGCTATGTTAGAAAAAGTTGGTGCTGGGGGAGGACTAGGGTCGAGTGAGGGGTCGTTTAGATGGTATTTATTCCGCTCTATTTGATGGTGAGGTTATTTTTTACAATGGGTGGAATTTGGAAACGCAATTTGAGGTAAACGTGCGTTTTTGACATTTTGGTGATATTTAATGAGCTTGTAAGGCTAGAACGATGTGTTGTTTAGGAACGGGGTGACGTTCTCTTGGCTAAGTATGTGTGATGATATTAAAAAAATTGAAAATGTTTGTTTTTTGGATTGGCGCTATTTTGGAAACGGTGAATTGGAAAAAAGTTTGTTTGACGATAATGAAAGGTGGGTATGCCCTCTAGGGAGACAGCAAGTTTCAATGGTGTAGGAGAAAAAAAATGATAGCCCACGTTCTCGCGAACATTGGTGATCATTGGCGAACTGATGGTCGGATTTTAACAAATGATGTGTCGTTGGACTCGAGCTGAGGTCCTCTTTCCTATAGATCACACAGTATTAAAAAAAATTGTTTTTAAAAGTAGGGGATAGTTTGAAAACCAAACATGATAGAACGTTTTTGAATAATTTATGACCTTTATTTTTTATAATAAAACTTTTTTATTTTTTGAGATTTTTTGAAAACCCTTAAATTTTGAATTTTTACTATTTCGGAAACTAATACGTTGACAAATAAGTTTGTTTGACATAAATGAAAGCTCCCTTCCCCCTCTACCAAGAAAATAAATGTCAAGTCTCTAGGACAAAAAAAAAACTAGGCATTTTAATTATTTTTTAAATAAAAGCGTGTTTGTAGACAGAGAGCCGGTAGCGCTTGACGTATGTTACAACGAGGCTATGATTGGCCATGGTGGATACTGGAAATGGCTATTTCGACGGGGGCGATGTATGGCAAAACGAGGGGTCGCTTTTCGATATATATTTTTTTCCTATGACGAATGAATGAAGGCGAATATTTTGAAATGTGGCAAGCATGCTAAGATTTTTACTCCTGAAGGGGATCTTTAACGTTTTAGTTAACGGTGATGTGCGAGATCGCTCTCTGACAACAGACAGTAGTAGGATATGACCAAATGATTCTTAGACTTTGGCGATCTCGGTGACCATGCCCGGAAGAAATGAATAGCTATTTTGGTGGGATGGCGGGGGCAGCTTATGACGGTTGGTTTTGTGACATTTCCTATGACGGATAGAGGCGAATATTTGAAAATGTGTTAAGTGTGCTAGGAATTTTTTTACCCCTGAAAGGGATCATTATCATGCTAGTAAACGGTGAAATGCGATACTGCTGTCTGGCACAGTAAATGGTTTTAGAATATGGAAACCTATAACATTTGCTCAATCAAGTCATGTGCATGTACGCAAAGAGCCAAAACGGTAAGGTCATTGGCCTGAAATGTTATAAACTAAATACTGAACTGGGTAAAGTCATGTGTTTTAGGATGAAAGTATGTGGTTAACATGATCATGTATTGAGGATGGCCGCTTGCTAGTAATTATTATTACATTAAAATGTTTAATAATAATAAGACACACAAATTTTTTGAATGCTAACACGCACACAGTCCAGCTCACTGATGACTGAATATTGTACCTAGCCAGAGGACTCGTGAGAGCTGTTGCTGGTGCTGACGAGGCAGGAATATCTACGTCAGCAGGAAGTGTGATATCAGCTTACTTGCCTCGTGGTGGCTAGCAGGTGTGCTGTTTAAGCAGAGACCGTCATTTTGGTCCTGAGACAGTAGGACTACCGATGTATAAGAGGGAGCCATTTTGGTTCCTTATTAAAAACATGAAACTACTATAAGGTACACGAATCTTATTCAGATTGAGGAATGTGAAGAGGCGTGGGAACACGTGCCAGAGAGAGACACAGAACCATTCAAGGTCAAAACGCTGAGAAAATACAACTTTTTCTGTTGCTAGGCTAACTGATAACGATTGCATTAGTCATCCAATTGCCATTTTAGCACACGGACTTATACAGTAGAGTTGTGGAAGAAAAATCCTTTTATTTTTTGGTAAGTACCTATGAATGATTATTTTAATAATGTCATGCTAATGAACCTTAAATTTGTAGTCATTGATTAGGTAATTATTGATTTTTTAATTTATTTGTTTGCAGATAACCGGTATACATTACATGTCTGAGATACAAGAAACCAGCTTAATTTTGAGCCCACTAGAAGGAAACAGCAACAAGCCACTGCAAGTGAAGGTGGGATTATTTATTTAAACTAACTTGTTTCATTTTTTCTGTTTCATATTTTATTTTACGAAATGCATGTACTAAGCTGAATTTTGGTATTTATAACGGTTTATTTTATTTATCTTTAGAAACTTGGAAGGAAAACCCTTACCGCCGTAGCAGTCACTGAAAACCCGAGACGCAGTAAAGTGCTACCATTGTTTCCAGGCAGTGAATTATTTAAAGCTCTGGTAAGCCCAACATAAAATGCTATTCCCTTTTACCACTACTGAAAACTCATAGACGAAAAATTCATTACCTGTACATGACTAGGACGATGATTGCTTTCTTGATTAATGACTATGTATTGGCAACCGGTACAAGACCATATTGGATTTTGTAAAAAACAAAAATTGTAATTTAACTGACATGTCGTTACCTATAATAAAAATAATAATAATATAATATTAATAATAATATTAATATCGTATGGCCTCGGATGCCGGGTGCAAGCTTTGTTATTTGACTCACAGAGGGTAGCTTGCATGTCGGATTTAGTTGTTCCTTGACTATGAACGTCAAGGAGGTTAGATGTTAGATATCTAATCTCCTTAAACTCTATAGCGCTTTCTAGTAGAAAAATGAGGAACTTTGTACCCTGTGAACTCAACGAATATTCACAGGTTTGCACATGATAATCTGAACAAAATGACATTAAATAATATTATTTTGTTTATGTATTGGTTAAAAGGGAATGTAAATGACCGCAGCATTATAAAAAGAAAATAAGTACATGGGTTACTGTTAGTGCCGACATACAGTTTATTATAATTTTTATGGTGTTTTGATATATTAATGCCAATTAACGTTAAAGTTTTATTTACAAGTATTGATTGATTGATTGAGTGATTGGTTATATTGTTTGCTTTTAGGTGTCGTCATGAGCCATTAACGTAATGAACAGACAGTGAACAAGCATACATTGTGCTTTAAAGTACTCTGTGCAACGTTAATAACTTACAATAAGCAAAAGTTTTATTACAACACATGGCGTTAGTACCAATACAACAAGTGAGCAAGTTGGTTTACCACGTGGTTTAAATTTAAAATCAGAACATGATCGATGGTTAACATTTGAATCCTGGCCTGTAGGCTTTTTGGTCGACACATAAACTTGCAAAAGCCGTTTTTTTTACTTGAACCGAGAAGATGTGGTGCGCTGTGTGTTTTGTCGTATTGAACTTTCACACTGGGAAGAAGGGGATGATCCCTTTAGAGACCATTTGCGATGGTCTCCTTGTTGTCATCACATGCTTGGAAAACATGTGGGTAACATACCTGTGTATTCATTTTACCGAACCACAAGACCAATGGCCGCTACTTGCGTTGCTGAATCACAAATAAATAATAATAATGACGTATTACCAGCCAACAACGGTAGTGTCGATATATGTGGTCCTATATGCCATAGACAGTGTTGAATTGGCATGTGCTTTTGAAAAATTGGGAGTTTGCAAGTCTAAAGCACTAGCACACCCAGAGTACAGCTCTGTTGAAAAATGTTCAAAATCTTATAAAAACGTTTGGCCATTAATATTAAAATACTTTACCAAACAGCTAAGTGATGCTGGATTTTTTATACTGGTGAAGGGGATAAAATAATATGTTTTTATTGTGGATTTGCTTTAAAGGATTGGCAATTGACTGATGACCCTTTTGTGCAACACGCTCGTTGGCTACCTAACTGTAAATACATGGTGTTGCTTAAAGGTCAGGAATTTGTGAACACTATTCGTAAAGAAAACGTGATTGCAGCACAAGACATAAAAGTGCATTTAGAGTTAGAACATGCGGAGCAAATATATTAGGCTGAAAAAAAAAAGACTTGTCTCACGAACAGATACAAACGTGTGACCAACAATTATGTAAAATTTGTTATCAAGATGAACTAGGTGTTGTATTTTTGCCTTGTGGACAAATGATAGCCTGTGTCAAGTGTGCATTAGAACTCAACACTTGTGCTTTATGCAGAAAAGCAGTATCTGCTACAGTTAGGGCATTTCTTGCATAAATAGTAAAATTTATCAGCCATGCATAGTGCAAAATCCCTAATTGCACAATATTATTAAAGCTGTTTTAGAGTGTAATAGATAAGCTTTTCTTTTGTTTATAGACTACTACAATGAATGTTTTGAATGCTGTGGGTCAAGCATGTCGCTTATCGACAAAGAAGCTCAGCGGATTGCCTACGCATATTCCATTCCGCATTATCAAGATTCGGAAATTGAAAAGAGCATATGGTGATCGTGTACTTTGTGTATGTGAAAACTTTGAGACATTTCTGCCTACGCGGTTTAATGATATGTCGGAGAGTGTTTTTGATGAAGTCAATAATGCTGTACAACCTGTACACTTATTTTATGAAGGTTTTAAAAACAATAGGTGCATGGTTCGTTTTAATTAAATTTAAAAAATGTCAAATAATAATGGAAGATATAAGTCATGACAATGGACTGAAAGAAAAATATGTGTATGGAATAATAATATTTTAGTGTTTAGTATTGCCTTAAAAATATTATCATGAAACAAAAAAAATGTATAAAACTTTGTAAATAAATGAAAATAATGGTACAATGTTGTTTTATTTTCTATAGAAGTCAGAATATTTAACATTGCAGAGTATACATGATTATGACAATAAGAAGCACCCTTAATACAAGTCTTTGCCTTTACGATAGTGTGTTATAGTTTTAAAAACTAAGCTTGTTGTAGATCTTTTTTCTTCCACGGTGAACAATAGGCATGAAAGCGTTATTGTCTTGTTTTGGATCATTATCACTATCATAATCACAAGCGGCATGATCTATATCACTATTATTATAATCACTATACTTATCCTCAACATTATCCTCAACATAACTAAAACCAGTTAAATAATCCTGTTCCTCTTCCTGTTCCTCTTCCTCTTCCTCTACAGTGTCCTCATGTAGAGTCTGCGTGGATTTTGATCATGTTAAGTTTTTTTTTTAACATTGAACTATTTTCAATAGTAGTATTGTTTTGTAGCACTTGCTTTTTAACATTTTCATGATTTTCTGTTGACAGCAACAGTGTTTCATGCAGTACACTACATTGATGATCACTGTCATTTAAAACCTCACTATTTTTACCTTTTAGCTCACTGCGACATTGTTTTGAACGTTGTTTTGAACAACGCCAAATAACAGTTCCATTTTGATTGGTTTGTTTCACAATATATGAATATCCTTTATAGAATGCATGAGGCTTACCATACCTAGTCACAGTTACTTCCATATCAACTATCAAGCATAGACTAAGCTCTAGTAAAGACAACTTAGTAATAAGAACAATAGTTTAATGTGCGAGCATATAAGGGTGCAAATGTGGGAGCAAAAAAGTGGGAGCAAAAAGTGGGAGCAAAAAGTGGGAGCAAAAATTGAGAGCAAAAAGTGGGAGCAAAAAAAAGTAGGAGCAAGTATGGGAGCAAATGTGAAAGCAAAAGTGGGAGCAAGTATGGGAGCAAGTGTGAAAGCAAAAGTGGGAGCAAAAAGTGAGAGCAAAAAGAGCGAGCAAAAGTGAGTGCACAAAGTGGGAGTAAAATGTGTGAGGAAAAAGTGGGGGAAAATGTGGTGTTTTACTAAAACAATCTCCCCTAACCTAACCTAACTTCACCTAACCTAACTTCACCTAATTAACCTTCCCACTCTCAGATCAAAAATTAAATTCTGGCTATAGTCGAGTTGGAACCCAAAACCTCTGGGATAACACCCAAGTATACTAGCCACTACTCCGCGAGATGGGCAAATTATCATGCAACACAACACAAAAATAAAAGTTTCCTGTAGTGTAACTCATTGGCTGACAACCATAGTTGAGAATTCAAACCCAAGACCTCAGGACTTTTGTTTTGAACATTATCAGAAATATAATTCCATTTACATTTTGATGTTGCTTATAGTTATAAGAGTTGGCATTAATATGGGAGCAAAATTGAAAGCAAAAAGTGGGTGCAAGTATGGCTGGTTGTTGAGCCTTTCATATCAACTCATCATCTTCCTACCATTAATCCCGCTTTATTGCAGGGTCTGCGTTTCTGCACTTTTTCTTCCATACTGCTCGATCTTGAGCGTCTCTAGTTGTGGCATTCACTAGTTGCATGTCCTCCCGCATAGTATCCAGCCAGCGCTTTCTCGGTCGCCCTCGTGGTCATCGGCCTTCTGGACTGATGTCAAGTGCAGTTCTCGCGACTGAAGAGTGATTGCTACGCAGTACATGGCCATACCAACGCAGACGGCTCTCCCACATTTTTTCATGGATTGGAGCCACACTAAATGTAGCTCGAACATTGTCATTCCTGATGCGGTCCAGTCTAGTAAGTCCCTGTGTCCAGCGAATCATCTTCATCTCCATGACATGTAGTTGTTGTTCATGTCTCTTCGTTACTGGCCAGCATTAAGTACCGTACAGTGCTACTGGTCGGACGATGGTTCTGTAAATTTTCGACTTCAGATATAGTGGGACATTCCGGTCAAAAAGGACTCCAGTAACTTGGCACCATTTCAGCCATGCAGAGTTGACTCTGTTTCGGACATCTGGGAGTGTTCGGCCATCTGAACAGATTAGCGTACCCAAGTATTTGAATGCAGATGATTTTCGGAGTTCAGTGCCATCAATGTGAATAGATCCTTCACTTGGTACTCCACACTCCATATACTCTGTCTTCCCAATATTAAGTCGTAGGCCATGGGTGTCTAGTGCAGCTTTCCAACATTGAACATGTTGTTCCAAATCTTGGCGAGACTTGCAGGCTACAATGATATCGTCAGCATAGACCAAGGTCCAGGGATGTGGTTGCAGTAGTTCGGCTGCGATGGTGTCAAGACAGATGATGAACAGGAGCGGGGACAAAGCTGACCCCTGATGAACACCAACTCTGATGGGAAAAGTTGCGGAGTTTCCTGAAGCACATCGGACATAGCTTGTGACATTCCGATAAAGAAGCTGAACCCATTGAACATATGCTTCTGGTACCCCATGCTGTCGTAGTGCATACCATATTAGATCACGAGGTACCCTGTCGAAGGTCTTTTCAAGATCCAAGAAGGCTATATGGAGTGGTTTCCGCTTTTCTAGGCGCCTTTCCATCAAAAGACGAGCGGCGTGAATAGCATCGATTGTCCCTGTACCTTTCATAAAACCACACTGGTTTGAGGCAATCTTGATTATGTCACGAAGGCGTGTATCCACGACTTTCATATCAACTAATACACATAAATTAAATTTTAGTAAAGTGACTTGGCTAATAATAATAATAATAATAATAATAATAACAGTTTAAAAAATTCAAGGGGATTGCTATTTTTCAGGGTGTAATTTCCAAAGTACTGTCAAGTATAATAATTACATGAACAGATTCCAAGAACTCTAGAGTGCTTTTAAGGTTAGTGATTGGCTAGGAGTGCGATAGAGCTAGCTAACCTAAGTTAACCTCAGCTCACTAAACCTAACCTTGTCACATGACATATTCTACAAGTATAGACTTGCTTTGAGACTGGCTATGACGTCACAGATGAATGGCGGTGGGAGGCTGGACATGACTTTTTAATACACAAAAACATTTTCCTTTTTGAGTATGTTGTGCGATGAATATTTTGTTGTAAATATGAGATCTCAGTTCGTGAACAGCCATAATGTAATGTGCTTTTCTGGTTAGTTAATTAATATAGGGTCTTCAAAATTAACTAGTGTTAAATTTCTGTTGAAAATTGTGGTCATCAGCTTCTGTAAGTCAGCTTGTTTTGCGTTTAAAGCCAGTAATCTGTTGTTTCTGGAAATCAGGGTCTTCAGTTGCCTCATGTTAACTGTAAATAGCATAGGACTCCTGTTTTAGTTCTTGCTATGGCAATCACGGTCATCAGCCACTGTAACTTGAGTAAAATTTTCTGCTTTTGACTGGCAATTCTAATTTTTTTCTGATTCTATCGTTAGGAATGGTGCGTTAGTGTTCTCCGTTAGCCTCGTCTTTCGACAAAAGCGGCTTGTTTCTCATCTAACCGTATTTTCGGGCCATGTTAGGCATCCTGTTAAGTACGTGTTCGTATCTTAAACCTGAACGAGGAAACCTCTTTTGTACCTCGGGTAATGTTGAACTTAGTTCTTTTATGTTGGATCTTTCTCACCCAGGCGGATTTCGGCTGTATAGTCATCTTGTGTCGAACCTCAATTTCGTTCCTTGTGTTAGTGTACTGGTGTTTGGTTTTCTGCGCTGCCATTTTCTCTTCGTTTTTGTCGTTAATGTATCTGCGTTTGTATTTCTCATTGTCCCCATGCCAAGCAATTAGTGCGATCACGAACCAACGAATGTAGACGCATACATGTCAACTTAATTAACTTTCTTATTCGAAACCCTGAGGCCAATAAAATATCCAGAGTGCATCTGTCGCACATAAAACGAGGTGGAGAGATTTGTAATGAAGAAATGGTACCATAAATTTGTAAACTGATATTTTGTGTAATGTAGAGTATCCCAAACCTTCATTGAAGCCTACAGGCATCTGTTCCTTCTGGAATTTTGTATTGGATTTGCACACTCTACTGGGATACAGCTTGTAACTGTTAGGTAATTCTCATTTAATGGTAAAATTTTAACATCGTGTAATAGCCTACCCTTTGTAAAATTGTAACTGATTTTGATGTTCACGTAGAAGATGCTTGCATGTAAGAAAGACTCGATGGGAGACCTAACTCATGGTGATCTCGTATACCTGTTTCCTTGGGAATTTGAGTGGTAATTCCTCTACCGGATCTCCTTCTGAATGTATGGTCGTTCAACTCGTGTACTCTAGGAAAGTCTAACTAGTCTGTAAAAACTTAACCTTGGCAATGAACTTTACATCTGTAAATCTTGTTTGTTTAATGAACTATTGTGAGCACGGATCTAGGGCATGGTCAGGATTTTCTTCATATAAATTCAAACTTGTTTCTCATAAGTAAAATGTATTAAGAATTAGTAATTTCTGTAAACTTTTATTTTTGAAATAAGAATAACGACTGTATTGTAAATGGCTGCCCACTCGTCGCATGGTATCTTGCACATTGCATCCACCTACTTCTTCAAAAGCTAACAACATTGGCCTTATTGAAAATTTACCTAACGCGTCTCGGACTCTGTAAGCAGTGCAGGTGCTGGTGTAATGCGTTTCTGAAGAATTTTGGACACAGTGAAGCTGTTAACTAAGTGGTTTGCGAGGTGATCAATTATCCCTTCACTGATAATCTGACCCTGCACTCTTCCTAACCAAGACGATGCGGTTTTTTCCATCGATTGGAATTAACTGGTGAACATTATCTTATGGAAACATTGTTTTGTGAATCGACTAGTTATGGAGTACTACCTATGCCTAGGCATGTTCGTGAACGGTGTTCACGCTTAAGGGAGGGAGACTGTCACATGCAAAGCCTGTCTCAAACATTATTATTATGCATCTATTTCGATGTCTTTGTACCATCTGCCATTTAAATTGCCCGCTAAGATGCCTTGGTTTGGCTAATGAACTCGAGATGGCAGCGCCTATCGGAACTACAAGCTGTGGGTTGTGAGTTCAACCGCTAGAGCGAGACATGGGTGTCTTCCGGAACCGCCCCTAATCGAGACATATTTGAAATAGTATATTATTAATCTACGTCATTAAACAAAAGACTATATACGCATCATGCCGCCAAATTATTTTAATGGTGTCGTGTGAATATTATTTTGATATGCACATTAATAATAATATCGTATGGCCTCGGGTGCCTGGTGCAAGCTTTGCTATTTGACACCCAGAGGGTAGCTTGCATGTCGAATTTCGTAGTTCCTTGACTATGAAAGTCAAGGAGGTTAGATGTTAGATATCTAATCTCCTTGAACACAATAGCGCTTTCTAGTAGAGAAATGAGGAACTTTGTGCTGGCGGAAACTCCCGAGATTAATTTTGCCATTATGAACTCGGCCTACTGAATTCAAATGGGTTCTTTGACATGCCAACATCGTATGACATGCGTATCGTATTTTTGCCGCCTTTCAAAAATCACTTACCACGGTCAGGGGCGAACCTGCAATCTTGGGGTTAGTAAACCGACACGCTATCCACTCACCCACCGTGGCAAGCTATATGCACATTGTCGCAGTATGTGGCTCATTTGGATTGGTCAAATTGAAATAAACTTGGTGCATGATGGGAGTCCTTCTTCGCTCGTGTCCTCCATCTTGTGAATTGGGACTTGTAACTGATTGCTGTTTGGAGAAAGACGCAAATTTTGGGTCTCGCCTGGGACGAGGGCTTTGGCCCTCGTCTCCGCTAAATTAGGGATATATCCCATTATTTTGATGAATATGAAGAATATGGTGTACAACTATCATCTGTGATATTCGTGAACTGTTTTTTTTCTGCCTAAATATGGAGAAATGATGTATTTGTTGGCATCTCAACGTGTTCCACTGGCAGCCTTCTTCATATTTTTTTGTTGGTGATATAAATCTTTTAAGGATATCTCATTAGTGTTTTAAATATTAGTGTCTCCCCAAAAGGCTTTATTAAGGTATGTTTTGATGTTTTATTTATTTTAAATTGTTGGAGCTCCATGTTTTTCATTGTGTACTTGTGTTTAAGTTTTTTTTGTTTGAAGGATGGCTAGGCCTAAAAATGTCACCACTGAATATGTAAAACTCTGGTAAATAATATTTATCTGGGGGAACACATCTATATTTGTCTTCTAATTTTATTATTTGGTGTCTTGTTAAGGCGTTTTCTTCTTGTTATATTCTGGTACTGACCAGATTAGTCAATTGAGTAGTAGGCCTAATTTTGGTCATTAGTCGATTGGTTTTTATTTTGATCCGTAGCATTTTAAAATACTATTTGATCTCGTCATGTCTAGAGTTTTTTATATCTTCCTGTTTTCTCACTGGAGAAGAATTTTTTTAATGTAAAATTCTGCGTTTGATGTGAATTCGTACTGATATACTTTCAACTGTTCTGGTCGCCATGGTAACTCGTTGACAGTAGTGCATTGTGGGTTATTGTGATGTTGTTTAACTTGTTTTGGTTTAAATTATCCTTTGGTTTTCCTTATTTGGGGTTTTCTATTTTAGTACTCCTGCGTGTATCTTTCGGTACCTTGTTCATGGTAAAGTTTGCATTATATACTTCCTTTTGATTCTCCGTGGACCTCATGGTACAGTTGAAAGTATGTCAGGTACATGTTAAGAGTTTAAGTTTTCTTTTTGGCTTTTCCTTCTCTGACTTCAGGTAATACTTCATGGTAGTTTTTATGTTACCTTTTATGTGTCAAACTTCCTACCAAAATAATTATAGTTGTTGTAAATTTTTGTTTGGGTCCCTTAACTAAATGTTTCGTTAGTATCCCCTCAGGTAATTGTTAATTGGTATCGACCTTTAGCCTTGTTTTATCTCCAGTGAGAATTTTAGGTGGGGTTTGTTTAAGTTTTTGTAATTTTATGCTGGCTGATGCATTTTCTGTTCTCTGGTGTAGCTGTTCATTGAACATTAAATATTTTTTAAAAGCAAGCTACTGTTGTTGCATCATTTCGTCGGTGGCAGTTCTGTTAGTTATCGGGGGTTTTTCTGTAGACGAACCTGTGGGTTTTCTTCTTCTCCACCTTCCTCCGTCTTTAGGTGTTCTTCTGTTGGGGCATGTCAACTGGCGGTGAGTTGCAGTTGTGAGCGGACCTCAGAGAAAAGGTAAGTTGGCCCATCCACCCTATCCCCCGATGCGAGTAGGTGTCAATTATTATTATTATTATTAGCCAAGTCACTTTACTAAAATTTTATTTATGTGTATTAGTTGATACGCAAGTCTCAACAACCAGCCATGCTTGCACCCACTTTTTGCTTTCACTTTTGCTCTCATATTAATGCCAGCTCTTATAATTATAAGCAACAGCAAAATGTAAATGGAATAATATTTCTGATAATGTTCAAAACTAAAGTCCTGAGGTCTTGGGTTTGAATTCTCAAATATGGTTGTCAGCCAACGAGTTACTCTACAGGAAACTTTTATTTTTGTGTTGTGTTGCATGATAATTTGCCAATCTCGCGGTGTAGTGGCTAGTATACTTGTGTGTTATCCCAGAGGTTTTGGGTTCCAACTCGACTATGGCCAGAATTTAATTTTTGTTCTGAGAGTTGGAAGGTTATGTTAGGTGAAATTAGGTTAGGTGATGTTAGGTTAGGTTAGGTTAGGGGAGATTGTTTTAGTAAAACACCACATTTGCCCCAACTTTTTACTCACACATTTTGCTCCCACTTTGTGCACTCACTTTTGCTCGCTCTTTTTGCTCTCACTTTTTGCTCCCACTTTTGCTTTCACATTTGCTCCCACTTTCTGCTCCCATAAGCTCACAATTGTTTGCTCCCACTTTTGCTTACTCTTTTTGCTCCCACTTTTTGCTCCAATATTTGCTATCACTTTTTTTGGCTCTCATATTTGCTCGCACTTTTGCTTACACTTTTTGCTCCCACTTTTTTTCTCTCACTTTTTGCTCTCACTTTTGCTTTTACATTTGCTCCCATACTTGCTCCTACTTTTTTGCTCTCATATTTGTTCCCACTTTTGCTTACACTTTTTGCTCTCACTTTTTTTCTCTCACTTTGTGCTCCCACTTTTGCTTTCACATATGCTCCCATATTTGCTCCCACTTTTGCTTTCACATTTGCTTTCATACTTGCTCCTAGGTTTTTGATCCCACTTTTTGCTCCCACTATTTTCTCCCACTTTTTGCTCCCATATTTGCACGCACTTTTTTTTGCTCTCATATTTGCTCCCACTTTTGCTTACACTTTTTGCTCCCACTCTTTCTTCTCCCACTTTTTGTTCACACTTTTGCTTTCACATTTGCCCCCATACTTGCTCCTACTTTTTTGCTCTCATATTTGCTCCCACTTTTGCCCCCACATTTTGCTCCCACTTTTTTCTCTCACTTTTTGCTCCCACTTTTGCATTCAGATATGCTCCCATACTTACTCCCACTTTTGCTTTCACATTTCTCCCAAACTTGCTCCTACATATTTTTGCTCCTATTTTTTGCTCTCAATTATTGCTCCCACTTTTTTCTCCCACGTTTTGCTCCCAATTTTTGCTCCCACTTTTTGCTCCCACTTTTTTGCACCCACATTTGTTCCCATATATGCTCGCACATTAAACTATTGTTCTTATTACCAAGTTGTCTTTACTAGAGCTTAGTCTATGCTTGACAGTTGATATGGAAGTATCTGTGACTAGGTATGGTAAGCCTCATGCATTCTACAAAGGATATTCATATATTGTGAAATGAACCAATAAAAATGGAACTGTTATTTGGCGTTGTTCAAAACAACGTTCAAAACAATGTCGCAGTGATCTAAAAAGTAAAATTAGTGTGGTTTTAAGTGTCAGTAATCATTAATGTAATGTACTGCATGAAACACTCTTGCTGTCAACAGAAAATCATGAAAATGTTAAAAAGCAAGTACTACAAAACAATACTACTATTCAAAATAATTCAATTTTCAAAGAACCCTTAACTTTATCAAAAGCCACGCAGAATCTACATGAGGACACTGTAGAGGAAGAGGAACAGGAAGAGGAACAGGAATATTTAACTGGTTTTAGTAATGTTGAGGATAATGTTGAGGATAATAGTGATTATAATAATAGTGATATAGATCATGCTGCTTATGATTATGATAGTGATAATGATCCAAAACAAGACAATAACGTTTTCATGCCTATTTTTCACCGTGGAAGAAGAACATCTACAACAAGCTTAGTTTTTAAAACTATAACACACTATCGTAAAGGCAAAGACTTGTATTAAGTGTGCTTTTTATTGTCATAATCACGTATACTCTGCAATGTTAAATATTCTGACTTCTATAGAAAATAAAACAACATTGTACCATTATTTTCATTTATTTACAAATTTATATACATTTCTTTTTAGGTTTCATGATAATATTTTTTAAGACAATACTCTACACTAAAACATTATTATTCTATACACATATTTTTCTATAAGCCCATTGTCAAGACTTATATCTTCCATTATTATTTGACATTTGTTTTTTTTATTTAATTAAAACCAACCATGCACCTATTGTTTTTAAAACCTTCATAAATTAAGGGTACAGGTTGTACAGCATTATTGACTTCATCAAGAACACTCTCCTACATATCATTAAACCGTGTAGGCAGAAATGTCTCAAAGTTTCACATACACAAAGTACACGATCACATATGCTGTTTGCAATTTCCGAATCTTGATACTGCGGAATGGAATATGCGTTGGCAATTCGCTGAGCTTCTTTGTCTCTAAGCCACATGCTTGACCCACAGCATTCAAAACATTCATTGTAGTGGTCTATAAACAAAAGAAAAGCATACCTATTACACTCTAAAACAGCTTTAATAATATTGTGCAATTAGGGATTTTGCACTATGCATGGCTGATAAATTTTACTATTTATGCAAGAAATGCCCTAACTGTAGCAGATACTGCTTTTCTGCATAAAGCACAAGTGTTGAGTTCTAATGCACACTTGACACAAGCTATCATATGTCCACAAGGCAAAAAATACAACACCGAGTTCATCTTGATAACAAATTTTACATAATTGTCGGTCACACTTTTGTATCTGTTCGTGAGACAAGTCTTTTTTTTCAGCCTCATGTATTTGCTCCGCATGTTCTTACTCTAGATGCACTTTTATGTATTGTGCTGCAATCGCGTTTTCTTTACGAATAGTGTTCACAAATTCCTGACCTTTAAGCAACACCATGTATTTACAGTTAGGTAACCAACGAGCGTGTTGCACAAAAGGGTCATCAGTCATTTGCAAATCCTTTAAAGCAAATCCACAAAAAAAACCATATTGTTTTATCCCCTTCACCAAAATAAAAAAAATCCAGGTTCACTTAGCTATTTGGTAAAGTGTTTTAATATTAATGGCCAAACGTTTTTATAAGATTCTAAACGTTTTTCAACAGAGCTGTACTCTGGGTGTGCTAGTGCTTTAGTCTTGCAAACTCCCAATTTTTCAAAAGCACATGCCAATTCAACACTGTCTATGGCATATGGACCACATATATCGACACTACCGTTGTTGGCTGGTAATACATCATTATTATTATTTATTTGTGATTCAGCAACGTAAGTAGCGGCCAATGGACTTGTGGTTCGGTAAAATGAATACACAGCTATGTTACCCACTTGTTTTCCAAGCATGTAATGGCAACAAGGAGACCATCGCAAATGGTCTCTAAAGGGATCATCCCCTTCTTCCCAGTGTGAAAGTTCAATACGACAAAACACACAGCGCACCACATCTTCTCGGTTCAAGTAAAAAAAAAAAAAAGGCTTTTGCAAGTTGATGTGTCGACCAAAAATCCTACAGGCCAGGAGTCAAATGTTAACCAACGATCATGTTCTGATTTTAAATTTAACCCACGTGGCAAACCAACTTGCTCACTTGTTGCATTTGGTACTAACGCCATATGTTATGATAAAACTTTTGCTTAATGTAAGTTATTAACGTTGCACAGAGTACTTTAAAGCACAGTGTATGCTTGTTCACCGTCTGTTCATTACGTTAATGGCGCATGACGACACCTCAAAGCAAACAAAATAACCAATCACTCAATCAATACTTCTAAATAAAACTTTAAGGTTAATTGGCATTAATATATCAAAACACCATAAAATTATAATAAACTGTATGTCGGCACAAACAGTAACCCATGTACTTATTTTCTTTTTATAAAGCTGCGGTCAATTTCATTCCCTATCAACCAATACATAAACAAAAAAATATTATTTAATGTCATTTTGTTCAGATTATCATGTTCAAACCTGTGAATATTCGTTGAGTTCAAGGGTACACAAGTTCCTCATTTTCTACTAGAAAGCGCTATAGAGTTTAAGGAGATTAGATATCTAGCATCTAACCTCCTTGACTTTCATGTCAAGGAACAACTAAATTTGACATGCAAGCTATCCTGTATGTGTCAAATAAGAAAACTTGCACCCGGCAACCGAGGCCATACGATTTTGATATTATTATTAATATTCTTCTTTAATCGTATCGGCCAACTAAGGACCACGTTATTTCAACTGGCTTCTCTGGGCTTTGATGTTTGCCCAGTGTTCCTTCATACGTTGCCGGTGTTGCTCTTTTCTTTCTTCCGTCCACATCTTTCCCGTCTTCAACTTCGGTTTTTCTTGAAAACCCTGGTGGTCGTGTAGTTTCTTCCTGAGGGGATTGCGTTCTTGAATATCCTCACAGGTAATTTCCATCTCTTGCAGGTCACTTTCCACCTCTTCGAACCAGGCTGGCTTGGTCTTCTTATTTTTAAAATAGTTAAAGATCCGGTTTGTCAATCGTGTGGGTTTCATTCTAAGCAAGTGGCCATAAAATGCAATCCTCCTTTTCCTCATTACATCAGAGATCTTCTGGACATGAATATACAGCTCATAGTTATGCCGTCGTCTATATTCACCGTTGTCTTTAATCGGGCCAAGAATTTTCCTCAAGATCTTTCTTTCCTTGATCTCCAATTTTTCTACCAGGCCTTTCTTGTTCATGGTGAGGCATTCCGCTGCGTACAGAGCCTCTGGTCGTATGACAGTGCAATAATGCCTAAGTTTTGCGTTCAGGGATATTGACTTTTTGTTGTAAACGTCCTTGGTGAGTTGGTACGCCATTTCCATTTTGTTCATGCGCGAAGTGAAGGTTTCTTTCTCACATACGTTGGGTTCTATCCACTCGCCAAGATATTTAAACTTATCTGTCCGTTTGATTTTCCCCTGGTTTACTTTTAGCTCCCTTGGTGCTGGCTTGATGTTAGTTATGAAGTGTGTTTTCTCCAAAGAGATCTGAAGACCAACTTTTGTTGCCTGTACCTGCAGCTGGTTAATTTGTTTTGTGGCCATGTCTAAAGAGTCGGAGAAAATTGCAAGATCATCTGCAAAAGCGAGGCAATCAATAGAAAGGTTCATGTTCTTGTAACCCAGTCGTACTCCATTTTGGACCCCATCGTTCATTTCTTTGCGCCACTCGCGGATGACCTTTTCCAGTGCACAGTTGAAGAGCAGGGGTGAAAGCCCATCTCCCTGCCTAACTCCTGTCTTAATTTCGAAAGAGTCCGAAATTTCTCCTCTGAACTTGACTCTGGAGGTGGTGTTAGCTAAGGTCTGTTGAATGATTGCCCTGGTTTTATTATCCAATCCAAATTCCTTTAGAATTTGAATAAGAGCTATTCTATCAATCGAATCATAGGCCTTCTTGAAGTCGACGAAGGTTCCCACAAATTTCTTGTTCCTTTGCTTCAGATAGAAAAGGATGGATTTCAGATTCATAATTTGTTCTGCACATGAGCGCTCTTTCCTGAACCCTCCTTGGTACTCTCCTAATTGTGGATCAAGTTGTTGTTCTGCCCTAATCTGCAGAGCTTTTGAAATAATTTTGTAAGTTATCAGTAGGAGGGAAATGCCGCGGTAGTTGTTAACGTCCGTTTTGTCACCTTTCTTATGCAGGGGATGAATCAAGGCAGAAGTCCAGTCACGTGGAAGTTTCTCAGTTTCCCAAATCTCCTTGATAATGTCAGTCAATTTATCAATCATCTTTTCACCAGCATACTTCCACAATTCGGCGATTATCGAGTCCTCACCTGGTGCCTTGTTGTTCTTAAGTGACTGGATAATCTGTTTGATTTCTTCTTTCGTTGGAGGGGATGAATCTGGGTGGACTTGTACGTTGTCTTCAAATGAGAAAGTGGATTTGGGAGTCTCACAATTAAGGAGGGATTCAAAGTATTTCGCTAGAATCTGGCAATTTTCTCTCTCACTGTAAGCTAGTCTCCCATTTGAGTCTTTGAACTGTAGACTCGGAGGATTGTATTTGCTTAGATTGCGTTTGAAGGTTCTGTAGAAGTCCCTTGTGTTGTTCCTCTGAAAGTCTAGCTCAATTTGAGTTAGTTGGCTCTTGTTGTAGGCACGTTTTACATTGCGGATGATTTTTGCAGCGCGTTGTCTCTCGTTCACGAAGTTTTCCCAATTTTCTTGGTTCTTTCCCGAGTTCCATTTCTGCCAGGCAAGTTGTCTTTGCTTTACCACTGAATCACATGCATTATTCCACCACGCATGTTTCTTTGACTTCGTCAGTGGAACTGTCTCCTGTGCTGTTGTGACCAAGGCCTGTTGTAGTTCATCCCAGTTTTCGGGATTCCAAGATTCTAGTTTTTGAGTAAATTTAGGGCACAATCGTAGTTTTTCCGTATCAAATCGATTGATCTTTTTTAAGACGGCCTTTCTGGTGTTTCTCGGAATCAGCTTAACTTTGATTTTGGATAGATAGTGATCCGAATCTAGATTGGCATTTCTTAGAACCTTCACATTCTGTATTTCTCTCTGAGCTTTACGTGCAATAGCGACGTGATCAATTTGAAATTCGCCGAGATTTGGATTCGGAGATGTCCAAGTCTTCTGTTTTCTCGGAAGGTGTTTGAACGCTGTGGATTTTATTACAAGATTGAAAGCCTTACATAGTTCTACGAGCCTCTCACCATTGCGATTTGTTCTCTGGTGAGCTGGATAGTTTCCGATAATGTTTTGGAACTTTCTTTCCTTACCCAGCTGTGCATTGAAATCTCCAAGAAGCATAATCGTGTGTTTGTCTGGAATCTTACAGAGAACATCTTCAAGGTCTTCCCAGAATCTATCCGTTCCTTCCGGGTCTCTCTTATTCGCTTGATTGATTGGCGCATGGACATTCACAACAGTATAAACTTTGTTTGTGCTCCGGAAGGAGAGAGTTGAAACTCGACTGCTAGGCGAGTTGAAGCCAATTATTGAATCCAAAATCTTCCTACTGACGATGAATCCTGTGCCAAGGTTGGGAACTGTTTTTATTACACGTTTACCAGTTTTACCTTTAAAAATTCTGTAGCCTTCTGACTCAAAGGCTTGTTCATCTGTGAATCTCGTTTCTTGAATTGCTGCAATCAGGATTTGATGTTGGGATAAGGAATCAGTTAGTTGTTTCAATTTACCAATCTTCCGAAGGGAATTCGTGTTAAAGGTAGCAAAGAAATTCCGGCGTTTGTGTTGGATCTTTCCTGGAGTCTCCGATACCTCCATGCATGTCGGCGCAGGCTCCCCAGATTCCGAAGGCCTGCATGCTTCGCTCAAGGCGAAGGTGGATTGGTTACCACCTGGGGTAGTAGCTTTTGCTGAACTTTCCTCCATGCTTTGAACAGTTGAAAAACTGTAGTTTGGGGTCAGTGATGTTTCACACCGACCAGGGTACTACCAAGGTTGTGAGCCTTGGAGCCCCCAGCACTGATCGGCTCGCCGACCCAGTTTCCCGCTGGGATTGGTTACCCAACCTTCCACTGAGTTGCTCGGCTTAACAGGGGCACCTCTTGTAGGTTATGTGCCGGAGTTGGAGTGAAAGAGGCTAGTTGGATTCTCTTGCTGAATCCAATATGTTATGGTTGCAGATGACAGGCAACGACGCATTTCACTCCCATTTGCCCAGAGCCACATGGACTCCTCCCAGGTTAATTCCTGGGACCTATTATTATTATTATTATTATTATTATTATTATTAATATTATTATTATTATTATAGGTAACGACATGTCAGTTAAATTAAAATTTTTGTTTTTTACAAAATCCAATATGGTCTTGTACCGGTTGCCAATACATAGTCATTAATCAAGAAAGCAATCATCGTCCTAGTCATGTGCAGGTAATAAATTTTTTGTCTACGAGTTTTCAGTAGTGGTAAAATGGAATAGCATTTTATGTTAGGCTTCCCTGAGCTTTAAATAGTTCACTGCCAGGAAACAATGGTTGCACGACTGCTACGGAGGTAAGGCTTTTCTTTCCAAGTTTCTAAAGATATATAAAATCGTTATAAATACCTAAATTCAGGTTAGTACATGCATTTCATAAAATAAAATATGAAACAAAAAATGAATTAAGTTAATTTAAAAAAGTCCTCTCGGCACGTCGGAAGGCGGAGGTAGATTTCACCGGACAAACTTGGGGATAGGCGAAAATAGGCAGAATATGCAGGTTTTCGTAGAAGGATCAGACCTCATTTATTGCGAGAAGGTATTTTATAATTGGAGCTTAATTAACTTTGTTTTTCGTCATTTTATGTTTATTTTAAACATTTTATTGTCTTATGGGAACGGTAACCTTCTTGTCATTTGGGGTCCATTTTTATACTTGTGGTCACACTGTCCTTATGCAAGGTTTCTACACTGATGTGTAACTATGTAATGTAACGGTCTGTTACTTCTTCACGCAAAATTCTATCTCCCGCAGAGATTTTGGTTCGTTCCTCAGTTTAGGGGCTGCGACAACGCGGTCATTTAACCCCGTGTACTTAGGGATGGCTGTATTAGTCAGTAATTCAGGTAAGGACTGCAGACGGTCAATTTCAAGCAGTAGTTCTTAATGTTGCTACCAAGTACTACCGTCAACGACACCTAGCTGCGAACTTGGCTACTATATGCCACCGCAACCAGCAACTCTCAACGAACGTTGGAACTTCCCCTCCAAAAGGAATGCATACTGAGGGATTTTTAGCGCTCTTAGATAATCCGACGACTTCGGCCGGCTTTGAACTCGCGACCTTGGGCATAGACATTCAGCATGCTACCAGTTACGTCACCGAAGCCGCTTCACACTTAGTCAGATGGAAATCTGAATCTGATCTCGAGCAAGTGCGTTATCTTGGCAACGTCTGATGGCTCATCCCTCATCAATTTAGTAGTGTTGCCATGGCATCCACTGATAGCTCTTGGCATTTTCTTATAATTCCGAAATCATTTTTCTCATCCCTTGGCATAATGGTGGGTCATATAAAAATTATTTCAGACAAAAGTTTTAGGTAATTATTAGGGGAATATTGTCCATTTTGTACGATTTTGATATTGTGCCTATTAAGAAAGATATGATTAATGTTTCCCGAAAAACCCACTTTTTCCCACCCCTTTGGTAATGGTTGGTGCTATTAAAAAACACTTCAAACATAAATTTTTGGGCTTTATCCGACACATAGTATTAACGTTGATCGGATTCGATATTTCACATATTAAGAGAGTTATAGCAATATTTCACTTTTTCGAAAAAAGCCCCCCATTTTCACCCCCTTCGACCGATTTAGCCCAGTAACGAACTCGACCGCGATTTTATAGGTATACATAATCGGTAAAAAATTCAAAGTGATTGGTGCTAAATTAGGGCAGTTATCGTCCACAAGAAACTGATATACATATATATATATATATATATATATATACATACATAAATTATATATACACTTTTGAACTGACGGTGGTTTTGGGGTCTGGGGGATGTGAAACGCGAAGATATATCGAAATTTTCCGGAAGTCGAAACATGGTACCCATTGCAATAGTTACCTTTCTAATGAAATCTACCTCCGGTTGGTTCCTCAGTTTAGGGGCTGCGACAACGCGGTCATCTAACCCCGTGTACTGTTGGTGAGTGTAGAATCTGTCTGATAAGCGGTGTGAATTGTAATGGCTGTATTAGTCTTAATTCAGGTAAGGACTGCAGACTGTCAATTTCAAGCAGTTGTTCCTAATGTTGCTACCAGGTACTACCGTCAACGACACCAAGCTGTGAAATTGGCTGCTAGATGTCACCCCAACCAGCAACTCGCAACCAACGTTGGAACTTCCCCTCCAAAGGAAAGCATACTGAGGGATTTTAGCGCTCTTAGAAAATCCGACGACTTCGGCCGGCTTTGAAACCGCGACCTTGGGCATAGACATTCAGCATGCTACCAGTTACGTCACCGAAGCCGCTTCCCACTGAGTCAGATGGAAATACTGAATCTGATCTCGTGCAAGTGCGTTGTTATGCCAACGTCTGATGGCTCATCCCTCATCAATTTAGTAGTGTTGCCATGGCAACCTCTGATAGCTCTTGGCATTTTCTTATAATTCCGAAATCATTTTTCTCATCCTTTGGCGTAATGGTGGGTCATATCAAAAATTCTTTCAGACAAAAGTTTTAGGTAATTTAGGGGAATATTGTCCATTTTGTACGGTTTAGATAATGTGCCTATTAAGAGAGATATGATTAATGTTTTCCAAAAAACCCACTTTTTCCCACCCCTTTAGTCAATGGTTGGTGCTATAAAAAAACTCTTCAAACATAAATTTTTGGGCTTTATCCGACACATAGTATGAACGTTGAACGGATTCAATATTTCACATATTAAGAGAGTTATAGCAATATTTCACTTTTTCGAAAAAAAAAGCCCCCCATTTTCACCCCCTTCGACCGATTTAGCCCAGTAACGAACTCGACCGAGATTTTATAGGTATACATATTCGGTAAAAAATTCAAATTGATTGGTGCAAAATTACGGCAGTTATCGTGTCCACAAGAAACTGATATACATATATATATACATATATATATATATATGTATATATATATATATATATATATATATATGCATACATAAATTATATATAAACTTTTGAACTAACGGTGGTTTTGGGGTCTGGGGGATGTGAAACGCGAAGATATGTCGAAATTTTCCGGAATTCGAATCATGGGACCCATTGCAATAGTTAGCTTTCTAATGAAATCTACCTAAAATAATCCCACCTTCACTTGCAGTGGCTTGTTGCTGTTTCCTTCTAGTGGGCTCAAAAGTAAACTGGTTTCTTGTATCTCAGACATGTAAGGTATACCGGTTATCTGCAAACAAATAAATTAAAAAATCAATAATTTCCTAATCAATAACTACAAATTTAAGGTTCATTAGCATGACATTATTAAAATAATCATAGGTACTTACCAAAAAATAAAAGGATTTTTCTTCCACAGCTGTACTGTATAAGTCCGTGTGCTAAAATGGCAAGTGCATGACTAACGCAATCGTTATCAGTTAGCCTAGCAACAGAAAAAGTTGTATTTTCTCAGCGTTTTGACCGTGAATGGTTCTCTGTCTCTCTCTCGCACGTGTTCCCTCGCCTCTTCACATTCCTCAGTCTGAAAAAGATTCGTGTACCTTATACTAGTTTCATGTTTTTAATAAGGAACCAAAATGGCTCCCTCTTATACATCGGTAGCCCTACTGTCTCAGAACCAAAATGGCGGTCTCTGCTTAAACAGCACACCTTCTAGCCACCACGAGGCAAGTAAGCTGATATCACACTTCCTGCTGACGTAGACATTCCCGCCTTGTCAGCACCAGCAACAGCTCTCACGAGTCCTCTGGCTAGGTACAATATTCAGTCACCAGTGAGCAGGACTGTGTGCGTGTTAGCATTCAAAACATGTGTGAGTCTTATTATTATTATTATTATTATTATTATTAAACATTTTACTGTAATAATAATTACTAGAAAGCGGCCATCCTCAATACATGATCATGTTAACCACATACTTTCATCCTAAAACACATGACTTTACGCAGTTCAATATTTAGTTTATAACATTTCAGGCCAATGATCTTACCGTTTTGGCTCTTTGCGTACATGCACATGACTTGATCGAGCAAATGTTATAGGTTTCCATATTCTAAAACCATTTACTGTGCCAGACAGCAGTATCGCTTATCACCGTTTACTAGCATGTTAAAGATCCCTTTCAGGGGTAAATAAAATTCCTAGCGCACTTAACACATTTTCAAATATTCGCCTCTATCCGCCATAGGAAATGTCGCAAAACCAACCGTCATAAGCTGCCCCCGCCATCCCACCAAAATAGCTATTCATTTCTTCCGGGCACGGTCACCGAGATCGCCAAAGTCTAAGAATTACTTGGTCATATCCTACAACCGTCAGTTGTGTCAGAGAGCGATCTCACTCAACACCGTTAACTAAAACGTTAAAGATCCCTTTCAGGGGTAAAAATCTTAGCATGCTTGTCACATTTCAAAATATTCGCCTTCATTCATTCGTCATAGGAAAACAAATATCGCAAAGCGACCCCTCGTTTTGCCATACATCGCCCCCGTCGAAATAGCCATTTCCAGTATCCACCATGGCCAATCATAGCCTCGTTGTAATATACGTCAAGCGCTACCGGCTCTCTGTCTACAAACACGCTTTTATTAAAAAAAAAACAATTAAAATGCCTAGTTTTTTTGTCCTAGAGACTTGACATTTATTTTCTTGGTAGAGGGGGTAGGGAGCTTCCATTTATGTCAAACAAACGTATTTGTCAACGTATTAGTTTCCAAAATTAGTAAAAATTCAAAATTTAAGGGTTTTCAAAAAATCTCAAAAAATAAAAAAGTTTTATTATATAAAATAAAGGTCATAGAGACCATTTGTTTGAACTATACAACAACGTTCTATCATGTTTGGTTTTCAAACTATCGCCTACTTTTAAAAACAAAAATTTTAAATTTTTTTTAAAATAAGGAGTGATCTATAGGAAAGAAGACGTCAGCTCGAGTCCAACGACACCTCATTTGTTAAAATCCGACCATCCGTTCGCCAATGATTCGCGAGAAAGTAGGCTATCATTTTTTTTCCTCCCACACCATTGAAACTTGCTGTCCCCCTAGAGGGCATACCCCCCTTTCATTATCGTCAAACAAACTTTTTCCAATTCACCGTTTCCAAAATAACGCCAATCCAAAAAACAAACATTTTCAAATTTAAAAAAAATATCATCACTCATACTCAACTCATCGTTCTAGCCTTACAAGCTCATTAAATATCACCAAAATGTCAAAAACGCACGTTTACCTCAAATTGCGTTTCCAAATTCCATCCATTGCAAAAAATAACCTCACCATCAAATAGAGCGGAAAAAATACCATCTAAACGACCCTAGTCCTCCCCCAGCACCAACTTTTTCTAACATAGCCATACGTATTCAAGCACACACGCGATTATAGGTAGAAATCCCCCCCCCCCCTTACCACACTACTGCACAGTTTTAGTCCTAGAGGCTTGAAATTTATTTTGTTGGTAGGGGGGATCAGGGCCATTCATTTATGTCAAACAATTTTTTTTGTAAAGTTCCCAATTTCCGAAATATGGGAATTTCAAAAAAACATAAAAAATAAAAAAGTTTTATTATAAAAATAAAGGACTTAATGACCACTCGTTTGAACTATGGCACAACGTTCTATCATGTTTGGTTTTGAAACTATCGCCTACTTTCAAAAAAAAATTGAAATATATAATACTTGGTCCATAGGAAAGACGACGTCAGCCAGTGTCCAACGACACCTCATTTGTCAACATTCGACCTTGGATTCACGAGATATTGGCTTGGACTCACGCGGCGGCCATGACACTGGTTAGAAGCGCCACTGCTCCCCTACTCTAGTTCTATCTCTATACCAAATTTCGTTCAATTCAGTTTCACCGTAATCGAATTGATAGGGGGGGGGGGACAGGCATTCAGAGTACACATACTCACTCACACACACACACACACACAGCCAGACCCACAATTTTTGGCCCTGTGTAGATCTCATGTGTCTACTTTCATTTTTTGCAAATTCGAAAGTAGGCCTAAATAGCTAATATATTGATATTTTTTATTAAAATATTAAATCATATATTAATTAAGTTATTTTTAAATTAAATTAAATACATATAAATGTTATATAAAAATATTTGAATTAATATTTGACTGTCGATGCGACACCTAGCACTGCTTCTCACGTACAAGGCATCCAATATCTGGCTTGATGTTGTAGCAACTCGAAGCGAACTCTCCAGGTGACCCGGTGTTTCGCGTTCTCGTTGCGCACTTCACATATTTCATCCTGGAGAACACTTGTTCACATATGTATGTGCTACAGAAAAGTGATGTGAACCCAAGTGCATGTCTATTAATGCCTGGATATTTTTCTCTGGGAAAATAGTCGCGATAGAATTGTAGTAAGGGGACATTGTTGAACTTAATCTGACGCACATTGAAAATCAACGCACTCCTTTTGCAGATCCATGGGAACGTCGTCTATGTTAATAGAGAAAGGGGAAGAAAACATATTAAAACGTATAACATTCTCCATTGAAGCCTTGAAATCTAACGCGACATTAGGTTCTTAATTCTGATATAATTTCTGCGTACTTTTGAGAATGTTGATTATTAGAGATTTGTAGGGCTGGGAAATGCACAAAATTGTTGTTTTTTATTTGTGATTACCAAAGGCGCAATATTGTTTCTAAGGCCTTTACCTTGGAGACGTTAATAATTAAGTTCGTTCAGTTGTGTTGTTATACCTACCAGAAAGGCAAAATCACACATCCATTCTGCGTCTTTAAATTCAACGATAGGTTTGCCTTTCTCCTCCATAAATGTTTGTATTTCGTTTCTTAGATCAAACACTCGCTTCAACATTTTGCCACTGCTCAGCAATCTTATTTCAGTATAATAAACAATATCTTCAAATTCTGAATCGAGAATTTTGAAATTCTCTACGTCGCAAGCCATGTGAACGAATGAAATTCACTACTGTACCCGATACCTAGTTGAGGCTATCGGCTACGCCAGCAGACATTAAGCCGTAGTTGAGATTATGGGAAGAGTTAAGAAAAGATAGCGCTCAGATCGAGTCAAGAGGAATGTCAGGATGACGTAGAAAGTCTAGGATCAAGAAGGCACTGACATCAGTCAAACAGATGGAATTATGGATGGAATTATGAAGCTTTATTAAGATCTATATGGAACATGGTATTTAAACATCTCAGAAGAGAAGATATAACATGCATTATATGTGGTAATAATTTTAAGGAAGACAGATAACCCTTAAGTTATTTTATAACTTGATAGTCGAGATGATCGGGGTTCGAGATTATATTTGTGACGCAAGAGCACAGAGGTGGGGAGAACGTCACGTGACTGCGCCAGGGAGGCTCAGGTCAATGCAGTCTAGAGACAGTCAGTTGAGCTCAGTGAGCCAAGCAGTCGAGCTCTGTAAGCAGAGGAGTCAAGTACAGTTAGCACGGCAGTCGAGGTCAGACAGCGAGCCGAGTAGGGCATGCCGAGCGTATGGTTAAGGTCGCGCGGTGAGCAGCATTTGTCACGGAAAGTGAAAGCGACAGTTTCAACTTCACCAAGCAGCGAACGAAAAGTAGGTCATTGAGCCGGGCGGACATCCGCAGTAGGCAGCGTGAAGACCGGTTACAAAACCAGCTGTACGAGCCAAGCTAGCACAGAAGGCCGGGGTTCAGAACAAGTACTGTAAAACGAGTTGGAGAACTTATTTCAAGCTGCATTTTGGTTACGCAGAACAGCATAGCAGAGCGACATGGCGAGGCCAGCTTTAGGCGGAGATGATTCTATAGCATTGCAGTAGGGGCGAGCGGATTATTTCCAATCTTATACGCAAGCATTATGACAGAAGCTGAACTTCATTACAACATTGAGTTGGAACGTATATTCTTTAATCAAATTATACAAGCAGATAGTTACGAGATACTGCAACTGTGAACTTCAGATGAACATAGTTTTTCTTAATGACATTACGACTATGCATTTCATAACACATTCCAAGTAACATTAACGATTTCAGGCAAACGGAATGTTGTAAGCATATGCACTTCTGAACATTAGCACGTGCATTAATGCAATTATTTCTTATGCAATGTTATAAATTACCGAGTATGAACACAGCTACAGGGTGTTTGGTAAATTTAGACACTCTCATATAAAATTTTATTTTATGAAAGTGAGACTTAGCAGTTATTGGAGATTGAACTTTCAACACTCAAACCGAACATTGTATGGAACAGTGGCGTAACGTCGAAGAGGAATAGGGGGTCCGCTGTTTCTATGAACTTCTTCGTGAAGATTTGGACAATATCCGCTATGGATAACCAGATGTTCATCATGTCGGAGTAAACGCAGACAGAGACGCGATGGCACCACAGAGCGATGGATTCGATTCCTGACGAGGAGGAGGTCCACCAGCTGATTCACTTGGTATTTTGAAGGCAATCGTCATTGCATGGATGGAATGATATTCACGCCGATCTTTCGAGAAATTCATTACATAGGGAAAATCGACGATCTTTGAAATTTAATAACAGCTGATTATGAGAAGGTACTGTAAGAGTTATAACTTCCTGATACGATTATGTTCATGAATACTGGGCACACATGTATATTTTTCTAATAGGAGTGATACGATTATTTAGACATGGCTTTGACATTATATGCTTCAAATTTTGCTAGAATAGGGCGAGACCATATGATATGGCAGGCATCATTATACGAAATTCTCACCATTGGTTGGCTTTATTAAGCAGATGTTTGGTCTTTTAGACATTTTTCCAGCAAGGATATTTTTCATAAATAGTTTTTTTTTTGTGTAACGAGTATTTCGAACTCGTGATCTGCAATTGATTATCTAAAATTACTTCGTCAGTTCATTGCATACTAGCGAGTGTGTATTATTCATCAGTAGGGATTTTTTCCATTGGATTGTTTGGAGATATTAAGAAGTTATTCACTTTAGTGAATGAATATCGCTTTTATATGACAACTAGAAACTTGTTGATTCCTATCTGGTACATTCACTCATATAGTCTACGAGATGGGGTCTTTCGTATTTATACGATTGTATGGTGGCTACTCATCTTACCCATCGTTTAGGGCACTATCATCTTAGTCGACGGGGCGAGGTCTTTCGTATTTATACGACTGTACGGTGGTTACACATCTTACTTGCCATAGAGGGACTCATTTTTATCATCCGAGTGTACATGAGATTGTAAGTGAATCAAACAAGGAACTACTAGTCACATATCAGTCGAAATTTTGTTAAATAAAGTAAAGATAAATGTTAGCAGGGTTACATTTAGTAATTTTTGTTTGCCAATCCAATATTTTGTTGCTATACTCTTTTGAGAGTACTTTCAGTTTAACAGCTGTTACAGCTGATGCTTTAGATGATTTTTATAATTGTGTTTGGTACCTTTGAGAAGGATTTAAAGTAATTGAATCTTGTAAGATGAATCATTAATGGTCAGATTTATTTTAAGGCAGATCGGTATTGCAGATTTTGATATGAGAGATTATAGCACATTGGTGTTTTTCTGTGATGTGAATTATGAGAATTGTAAGAGAATTTATGCTATTTGAAAGCAGATCTTGAATTACTAAGGTAATATTTTTTTCAATTGTTTAAGAAGTTGTCTAGATGTGATCAGATTAATTACAGTTATTGGAGATTGTGTGCGTAATAATTTGAAGCCAGTTATATATTTTTTGTAGATCATGCAACATGGTTAAGTGAAGTTTGTGATAGGCATTTTGTGGAAGTTGCCAAGTGATAGTTGCAATATTGCTAATGTATTTTGATGCAGACATGAGGTTGTCGAACCCAGTCTAGCGTAATTGTTGAGATTCGATATCTCAGCTGAATATTTATGGAGTTTTGTGGAATAATTGTGGTATTCAAATGTGATATTTGAAGAAGTGAGGAGATATAATGTAGTTGTGGATAGTCAGATCCAACGTGATGTCGTGAAGGCAATAATATTTTTTGGCATGATAATTAAATACGAAATATAACTTGGAAGTGATAAAACTGTAAGACAACGTTCTATAAACCATATTAAACAATTTGTTAGGAAATTAAACAAATAAATAAAGTTGATAATACACGATTTTCTGATAATAATAATTAATGAAATAATAATCTGAAATTTAAGCATATTAATGATCTGACCTAATGAAATAAAAATCAGAATGACTAGATGAAATAATGAAAATCTAAATAACCAGAAGAATAAAATTTAAATAAGTTGATAAATTAAATTTTGGAATAAACCAATGAATTAAATAAGTGGATGAATTAAAGATTTAATAAATAAACTGACTTAAATAAATTAATAGATGATTGGATAGATGATGAATAACTGAATTAGAAGGTGATAATTAACTAAAGAAGCTGATGATTAATGAATTTATATGGGATTAAAAATAAATTTAATTGAGAGATGATTTAAAGAAATTGCAACTTGAGTTGAGGATTTAAATGATTTAATGGTGATGAGTTAATGATTCTGACAGGAATATGTTGAATTTTGGGATGAGAATTAATGTGAGAAATATTTAATTTTGATGATGATGATGATGATGATGACCAATGAGCAGTGAATTTTCTGTAATTCACAAACAAGCTATTATCAATGACAATGTAAATAGTGTAAATTAATTATTCGATGTTTAGGAGCATTTTACTAACGTATTTAACATTTAAATTATGCCATGCAAGCCATAAAATACGTGATATTTAAAATATGTGATTATAATATGTGTATGTTTAGACAGATTAATAATGTTTTCAAATCCACATTCATGATGTTAATTTAAAGAGAAATTAGGTCTCAGGTATCACAAATGTCAGTGACGAAAGACATAGTGCTACAGTGATCCTGAGAACCCAAGAGAACTTTAGAGATTTTTCTTGTTTTATGTGGATGAAATATTTTTAATTAGAAAAGAGATGGTTCGATTTTTGGACAATGACAATTTAACGTTGGCATTCGACCATGCTCTCAGGTAGGATAAATATTTAAAATGTCTGTCTGACTATCAAAGTGAAATAAATTTGTTTTTTTTTATCATAGTTGTGATCTGATGATGGTGTGATTTTCCTTTTTCTTTCCTTGTCTTGATTAAGGCTTAACCGGAAAGGATGTGGTTTGCTAGGAGTTCAGTTGATGGCGCCCATTTATATTTGCATTTTTTAAATTAAACTTAAGCCCGTAACGACCCTAGAGATACTTTGTCTCGTGTTACCCACTGCTTTTTCGATATCTCAGCTGAATTTCCGACACATTCCTTATTTGACTAGAGGTTCATTTAACTCCGCTCTGTCCTGGAACTCCAGGAATGCGATGTAATAGCAGATGGGTCATCGCATCCCCAGGAAGAACGGGTACACTACTTTTACAACAACTTTCAAAAGCATTGATACTGCATTACAGAAACGTTTCCTACTTTAGTTCTCTTGCAGTATTTTAATTAACCCTTCTCGTTTTCCTGCAAATGCAGGAGCCCCGTCTATTGTTACACCAGCTAGATTTGTATATTTCAAACCAAGCCGATTCAAGGTTTCAGTGACACCCCCCCCCCCCATTTTATCATTGGCTTTAGCGGTGCCTTTAAGAGCGACAAGAGCAGCTAATTCTTCTGTAATACTGAAATTTTCATCAACTCCCCATAAGAAAATTGCTAATTGGGCACAGTCGCTAGCATCACTACTCTCATCAAGGGCCAGAGAATTGAACTGGAAATTTATGGCTCGGTATTTTAAAGTTTCTACTATATTGGACGCTAATTCGACAATACGGTGAGCTACAATCTGTCGCGATAAGCTTAATTTTGCAAACTGTGCTTTTTTGTCAGGACATATAGTATAAGCAACACTCTCAATGCATTCTTTAAAAAATTCGCCATCTGAAAATGGTTTGATTTGTTTGCAATAATTTCTGCAACTGCAAAACCCGCTTTTACCAGAGATTAAATTCGATGTGACACATTCTTGAAAATTAACTGCTGTCTGGAAAGTTTAATTTTAAATTCAGATACCTTGTCTTCACGAAATTGACCCCCATATGAAGACACATGTTTGGTGTCGTAATGTTGCTGTATGTTATTATACTCCTTAACCCTTGAGAAATGTCGTGAAAAACAAGATGTTCAGTAAAGAACATATAGCCTACTTTCTCCTAAATGTATGAGTATAGTTATAACTCGTTGTTATTATCAAAGAGTATAATAGAACTATTCTTTGTTGAAGACCTTAGAAACGATTTACCTCTACCAAACGCCACAACCTAGATAAAAACTGCTACCATCATTGAAGAAAGAAAGAAAGAATGATATGAAGTATATCAAGAATGTTATGGATCTGGAGACATAATCGACCGGACTGGCTGCGTGGCTCAGCGGTAACGTTCTCGCTTGCTGGGCCCTAGGTTGCAGGTTTGTATCCTGGCGCAGTCAGCTGGCATTTGAGGGTGCACAAATGCGAGGGAGCCGTGTCAGTACATTTACTGGCACGTTAAAGATCTCCTTCGGGCCAAAATTCCGGCACCCCGGTGTCTCTAAAAGCAGCAGTAGTTAAAAGGGATGTAAAACCAATAACATTATTATTATTATTATTATTATTATTATTATTATTATTATTATTATTATTATTATTATTATTACATATACGACCTGCCGTGGGCAACATCCAACTTTGAGTTGAGGCATGTCTTTACACGTCTGGTTGTGCATGGCTTTCACAACCCTAATTGAATTAACAAATCTTTCCATGACCCTACAGAGACGTGTGTATACAAACTATGTGGATATTTTCGATTGCTATTTGCCTGAAATAAAAGTAGTAATTAATAACCTGAACTAACACCAACGGCTTGAATTCAGTTACTATGTGAAATCGTTTTGTTCTTTACTTCAAATAACATTTTCCTAACAGAGCGAGTGCATTCTAGCGGCCAGAAGAAGAAACTTTTCAATAAAATCTGCAGTTACCTTTTTGGCAGCTAGATGTCTCGAGTAAATCTGCTGGCGAATTATGTTTTAATTACATATATATTTTACACCATAATATGCACAATATAACGCTTAATTTTAAAACATCTGAATCATTACAAAACAATAAACATATAACATTTCAAGCAAAAAACCTAGCTCTGATCGGGTTTGAACCTTTGGCATTTGAGCGATAGGCTAACGCTCTACCACTGAGCTAATTGTGTCAACGAATATCGTTCTAAATAAAATGACTTACATAGAACTTGTTAGCAAATAATGATTTATACTAAACGATTTCATCACTGGAGTATATTATTTATATATAAAGCATTTCATACAAAGTTTATTTATTTTGTATCAGTACGCTATATTGCATGCAATACTCAAATTAGTGAAATATAAGTCAGGCACAAGATATCCGCTGCCATCTTGTCTTATTACTGAATCGGCTCAGCTTTTTAAAATCACGTCTGCACTATAGTATTACAAAATAAACTTTTAATTTCGAACGTGCCTCTTCCTTTAGAACAGTTAAAACGATTCTCGGCTCGATAATCGGAACTGGTGGGTCCCATGATATGGATTATACAGTTTGCATAATTCGCACGACCACCATCCTGAAATGGTATTGCGGTCGACCATGTAGTTTGGTCACAAGACGCATCCTATACGAAGGTATGTTGTTACCCAATTTGGTAGAGATCGGATGATTTGGTTAGTCGTTATTTGATTTTACGTTTTGAACGTTTGAGTGGCCGCCATTCAGTTTTAGTAAAGATGGCGGCGATATAAAACATGACACTGAGGTGTCCTTTGCTAGTGCTACCTTTGTACCAAATTTCGTTCAATTCGCATTCACCGTGTTCGAATTGATAGGGGGGGACAGACATTCAGAGTACACACACTCACACACACACAGACACACACACACAGACTCACACACACACATACACACACACACACACAGACTCACACATACACATACACACACACAGACAGACACACTTTTTTCACCCTGTGTTGATCTCATAAGTCTACTTTCATTTTTTGCAAAAATCGAAAGTAGGCTAAAAATAACACGAGGACTGGCGCCGGGTCATTTTGATCCATTGTGTGTCACTGCCTTTTTGTCGTAGTCGTACGTCTTTTAATGAAGAAATTTTACACCTGGTGTCTTCCTATGAACTATTCCTGATGTAAAATGAGGTTTATTTATATTTTTAAAATTTAACACGCAGAAAAAAGACAATAATTTTCGTTACAGAATATAATTGACTGTGATAGTGGCGGCAAAGCTGTCATAACAGTTTTTCTTTTGAATAAAGGAGCTGATGACCAAGGTGTCCCTTCACACTAAACATGGACCAACAAGAACGTGAGTTATGCGTTTGTGCTGCACCAAAATAGGTGGATTTTACCCCTTATTTTTTACAGATTGTTCCGGGTAATGTAAGTTGAAAAAGGTCAGGCGAGGACTGGCACCATGGGTAAATCTGACCCGACCGTAAATAATACAGAAATAACTTGACTATTGAAAAAGCTTTGGACATGTTTCTTTTGCAGGATGAATTCCAAGGCTAGGAAGGATGGTACAGTGAGCATAGGAAATGAGGGCTGACCAAAACAGAAATATAGAGTATAATTTAAGCCACGGGTCAAAAATACCCACACGCCAGTTCTCGCGAGGTAAACTGTTTCACTTCAAATTAAACACACTGCTTTCTTGTTTACTTGACTAAAAACAGTACTGATTTGTCCACTTTATTTGAAATGATCTACCTTCGTCTGAAACTAGAGGCCATATTATCACTTATAAAAATCACAAAATCATATATATTATTTCAGTAGTATAGATCCCTCCTGTGGCACTCACAAGCGACCGATCGTGAAAAATGAGCATTAAAATGAAAGAGAATATACATTACCAGTGACGCATTGCACTCTAATTCCTTAAAACTCTACAATTTCTTTAAAAAATGACTTTTAGAAAACTGTATGAAATGTGCGATTTGCAAATACTGTTGCTGACTGAAAATACGCGACACCATTGCTGGTCAGTTCGCATTTTGGCCGTAGGGACGCCTGAAACGTAAATAGTGTTCTATAATCATTCGGTTCAAATAAAAACATAACAACCTTTCTCCATAAGTCACTTATTGGGGAAAGTGTGGCTCATGAATATGCGAGATTTCTCGCACGGGTCCGCCAGTTAATGATATTCTTCCAAGTTCTCACTAACACTGGCACTACAACGTGAGCGAACAACTGGAAACTAACTTGAAAGTTCTACAATATAACGATAATAGAACATCTGGCACACACTCGCCTTTGAATGTATTAACGTTACCGCGCGGTCAACAATGCACGAAGACTTCAAAGCGATGCGTGGTAGGTAGGATCATAAATAACAAGATGTTCAGTAAATAACATATAGCCTACTTTCTCCTAAATGCATGGGTATAGTTATATAACTTTGTCCTTTTCAATGAGTAGGTAATTGAATGTTGGTTGTAGTTGCTTGTTGAAATACAACGTGCTATACGGATATTATACGTTGATTGATTGAATCCTCACTTCAATCATATATACACACAATAAAGCAATCAAAATAACACAGGTTATCAGACAAAATTCAACACTTACCCAAGTACACGGGGTTAAATGATCATGATGTCCATGCATCCCAAATGAAATAACAACAGCTTCATACCCAAATCCTTCCACACACTAGTAAGCCTACCGACATCATAGTGACACAGTTTATCAGACAACTACTCCACACAGCCAAGTACACGGGACTACAAGACCATGATGCCGCAAAACCCCTAGAGAGTCAACAACAGGGGCAGATGACCTCATAGCTCCGCCCCTTAAAACAAAAATAACTAACTAGAGTCAACAACAAAAACAACAACAACAACAATAGACTCTACCGTGGAACAAGGACAACGAATTGTAATCGCTGTAGTTGAGTGTTGAAACATGTGGTGTTATCTCTACTTAGTTTAAAACAAAGTCCCCGATTCTTGGATGTTACGGGTAATCTCGAGAACCACTGGATGGATTTTGATGCGGTTTTCACCATTCTGTAAAGGATATCTCGAGAATGATTTCTGTAGAAAATAATTTATTTATGATCAAAGGAAGCCGAGCAGTAACGATTTCAGTGCAAAAGTCGGAAAAAAAACTGGCGTCCGAGCGCTTTGTAAGCTTACGCTGGGCAAACCGTTAAAAATATCTAAATACTATGACGGTATGAATTTTTCAACATGCAAAATTCTACAAAAAAGTCCGCGAGAGCATATGTCTATCTTCAATACATCGCCCACTATAAGTGTTTTTACGTTTTAATTTCTTCCAACCATGTCCATTCAACTACTGAGGCGACAGTTTACGAGCTAGCTAGGGGCGAGTCAATCATCCCTGTTACAGCCTACCTAGCGGGCGAACCTATTGCCCCAGATACAGCCAGCAACAAACTGTTGAATCGTGTTGAGTTAAGACTTCTGAGAAGGGTGCTTGTGTTTGGAATTTTCCAGGAGGTGTAACTTGGGTTTTCTTCATTTCGCCTGTGAAACACAGTCAAGTTAAGATTGGACGGAAGGGGGATTTGAGTTACATTCACCTCGCCATTCCCTGGAAGTGCAACTCTCATATCGCCTGTGAACTTTTCGTTCCGCAAAATTCACAGTTAATTTAAGATTGGACGGAAGGGGGATAATATTATATTAAATTATACTGATTGGCGTATAATCTCCACTTAATATAAAACAAAGTCCCCGATTCTTGGATGTCACGGGTAATCTCGAGAACCACTGAATGGATTTTGATGCGGTTTTCACCATTCTGTAAAGGATATCTCGAGGAAGGTTTCTGTAAAAAATAATATATTTATGACCAAAGGAAGTCAAGCACTAAAGATTTCAGTGAAAAGGTCGAAAAAAAAACTGGTGCTTTTTAAGCTTACGCTGGGTAAACCGTTAAAAATATCTATATACTATGAGTGTAAGAATTGTTCAGCATGAAAAGTTCTACAAAAAAGCCCGGGTGAGCATATCTCTATCTTCAATACATCGACTACTATAAGTGTTTTTACGTTTTCATTTCTTCCAACAATCTCCATTCAGTTACTGAGACGACAGTTTACGAGCTAGCTAGGGGCGAGTCTATCACCCCAGTTACAGCTTAGCTAGCGGACGAGCTTATTGCCCTAGATACAGCCAGGAGCAAACTGTCGAGTCGTATTGAGTTAAAAACTTTACAGAATAGTGGTTGTGTTTGGAGTTTTCATGGAAGTGCAACTCGGCATTTCTTCATTTCTCCTGTAAAGTTTTCGTTCCGCAAAATTCACAGTCAAGTTGAGATTGGACGGAAGGGGGATTTGTGTATCATGCACTTCGCCATTCTTAAATTACGTGTGACAAGAATTCGTTACACATGCATCTCCATGATAATATAATTAATAGTCCAGCCAGTGATTTTAACCCATCATGCCGAGACGTAAAACGGTTATTGGTCGTTGTTCATTGACATTAGAAAAAAAAAGCGCTTATCACGTAATGCATTCATAACTGTTCCCGGGCGAAGCCGGGTGGGGTTGCTAGTGAGTATATATATATCTCTACTTAGTATAAAACAAAGTCCCCGATTCTTGGATGTTACGGGTAAAATCGAGAACCACTGGATGGATTTTGATGCGTTTTTCACCATTCTGTAAAGGATATCTCGGGGATGATTTCTGTAGAAAGTAATTTATTTATGATCAAAGGAAGCCGAGCAGTAACGATTTCAGTGAAAAAGTCAAAAAAAAAACCTGACGTCCGAGTGCTTTGTAAGCTTACGCGGGGCAAACCGTTAAAAATATCTAAATACTATGAGTGTAAGAATCGTTCAGCATGAAAAGTTCTACAAAAAAAAAGTCCGTGAGAGCATTATGCCTATCTTCAATACATCGCCCACTATAAGTGTTTATACGTTTTATTTTCTTCCAACCATGTCCATTCAACTACTGTGGCGACAGTTTACGAGCTAGCTCAGGGCGAGTCTATCAACCCTGTTACAGCCTAGGTAGCGGGCGAACCTATTGCCCCAGATACAGCCAGCAGCAAACCGTTGAGTCGTGTTGAGTTAAGACTTCTCAGAAGGGTGGTTGTGTTTGGAGTTTTCCTGGAAGTGCAACTCGGGTTTTCTTCATTTCGCTTGTGAAACACAGTCAAGTTTAGATTGGACGGATGGGTGATTTGAGTTTCATTTACCTCACCATTCCCTGGAAGAGCAACTCTCTTTTCGCCTGTGAACTTTTCGTTCCGCAAAATTCAGTCAATTTAAAATTGGACGGGAGAGGGATTATATTATATTAAATTATACTGATTGGCGTAGAATCCCTACTTAGTATAAAACAAAGTTCCGATTCTTGGATGTCTCGGGTAATCTCGAGAACCACTGAATGGATTTTGATGCGGTTTTCACCATTCTGTATATGATATCTCGAGGACGGTTTGTGTAGAAAATAATTTAATTATGACCAAAGGAAGTGAAGCACTAAAGATTTCAGTGAAAAGGTCGAAAAAAAAAGCTTGCGTCCGTGCGCTTTTTAAGCTTACGCTGGGCAAACCGTTAAAAACATCTATATACTATGGGTGTAAGAATTGTTCAGCATGAAAATTTCTACAAAAAACCGGGAGAGCATATCTCTATCTTCAACACATGGCCTACTATAAGTGTTTTTACGCTTTCATTTCTTCCAACAATGTCCATTCACCAGTTACTGAGGTGACAGTTTACGAGCTAGCTAGGGGCGAGTCTATCACCCCAGTTACAGCTTAGCTAGCGGACGAGCTTATTGACCCAGATACAGCCAGCAGCAAACTGTCGAGTCGTGTTGAGTTAAAATTTTTAGAGAAGAGTGGTTGTGTTTGGAGTTTCCCGGAAGTGCAACTCGGCTTTTCTACATTTCGCCTGTGAGATTTTCGTTCCGCAAAATTCACAGTCAATTTAAGATTGGACGGAAGGGGGATTTGTGTTTCATGCACCTCGCCATTCTTAAATTACGTCTGACAAGAATTTGTTGCACATGCATCTCCATGATAATATAATTAATAGTCCAGTCAGTGATTTTAACCCATCATGCCGAGACGTAAAACGGATATTGGTCGTTGTTCATTGATATTGAAAGAAAAAGCGCTTATCACGTACTGCATTCATAACTGTTCCCGGGAGAAGCCAGGTCGGGTTGCTAGTATATTGAGCCCGAAATCACATTTTCCATGTGACCTCTATGGCTCATGAGGAATTACCATCCTTGAGAGAAGCAGAGACTTCCAAGGAGAAGTCATGAGTAGCGCTCATTTGATTTATATGAGTTGCCGCGCCGTGAATGTATATAATTTTGTGTATTTCGTAAGACTTTATTTGCTAACCAATATTGTACATATTTTTGATGCACCGGAGAGTGATTTGGTTTATTATGTAAAGGAAACATGAATGTTAAAACCTGCAAAGAATGCCATAAATATTTTACAGTCGCACATTTGACTGATGGCTAGATAGTGCATCCGGCTTCTTGCTGAGCGACTCTCCTACCGCAAGCATGGTCTTGATATGACGTACGACTCTTACTGCAGGCATGGTCCTGTGAAAACGTAGTAATCGTGCTCGTCAAAATCGACAAATATCTGTGGAAGCTAACTTAATCCGACGAACTGTGATACGCTTTTGCGTGCAGCGAAGCTGTTTAGAGGAACTGAAATAATTAGTGAAGGTAAATTTTGGATATTTGTGATATTGTAATAACTTTTTCCACGCTGGCATCGAACACGCTGCCAACCACGTTTTTCTAAAGTGCTACGATATTACCAGGTACAGTGCAATACGGTAATGAACAAATCACGTGTGATTTAATTCACCAAGTTTTTAGTGTGCACAGTAGCACAAGCTGCTGAGATTAAAATCTGTGAGCGGAGAAAATCCATGGCCATTATTATTTGCTTACCCGCTGATACAAGTGTAGCTTCAGTGTGAAATTGCTAATTACAATCTAATGATAAATTCAGTGCAAACCAACGAATACGACGTCATCATGGCATTACTCATACACATTTTACATGCCGAAGAAATGCCAATTATTCCTTTTATAATGGAATTGGGAATGGAGTAGAAACCCCAGGATGGCGGGGTTCAGTGATGGCTGGATTATACTATTAAGGAAGGCACGTGTATCTTAGGCATCTTACTACCGTGCCTTATTTTCAACCTATACCAGGCAAGTCATTTCACTGAGGAAATGTGAAGCACGCACGTGAGTCTGGCTGAAAGCCGAAACATCTTTTTTGTACGACCTCGTAATGGGGATTAGATTTAGTAAGACCATACGCCGCACACTCTTAGGTAGGATTAATTATTAACATGTATTTCCTAGTGGTGAAGCAACCACAAGTTATGTCGTAACATTTGCAATAGCTTTCGACAAACGCTTCTGCCAACGTTTTTGTAAATAACAATTCTCTAGTTCGACACTGCATCGAACCCACAATCTTTAAAGTGTAGGATTTTTGTTATATAATCATGTCTGAATAACAGCATTTTTACTGGGACAGTATTCAGCGACCACCTGTTGGCCGTGAAACAAGTCAATGTCACATTTTTCTTTTATTTATTGACCTTATAAACGCGACTATAGCGCACTCTTTTCTTGATAATTTCATTTAGAAGGCTGTGAGTGGAGTGAACACTCGACATTACTGCGTCAAAACCTGTTTACGATATGTGGAGAAGTGAAAGAGTAACTTTATAAAATTCGACATTCAGACGACTACCAAACAAGCTATGAACTGTAATTTTGTAAGATGAGCTGAGCAGGCTATCTTGAGTTCGAAGTGAGGGGTCATTTTAGGACTGTAAACAAAAGACCCAGGTTATTAATACTTTAGATGTCTGATATATGAGTAAATAATGCACCATTCTATAAGTTCAGAATGCACAGCGGTCATTACAGCAGAGTTAAATCTTGTCCACAAGCTTGGATTGTATAAATTTAGTCAAACCCATGTTATGTTAAAAAGCACTATGAGCTGATAACGTGAACGACTTTAGTCTTGTTATTGCAGCAGATGATCGATGGATCAGTGGTATTGATCAGCACACAGATATGCTATTTGATGTTTGGAATTGATTTTTCTTCCAATGATGAGTTTGATATTGGATGCTTTGTTACACCAATTTTTTCACACTTTACGAAGTTAACATGGTCACTAAACAATACAATGAAACTGATAGGACTGAACTAATCCGAAAAATAAGAAAGTAATAATCAAATATCAGGATCTTCTATTTAAAATGAACATAAACAAAGAACTAGGAAGTCTAATAAAACGTAAATAAACCTACGAACTTAAATGAACCTTGATGACCATTACTTAGACTTGATTATTCGACACAGTTAAATACAAATATAGCTATCCCTATTGAGAGACGACAATCAGTTAGTTTGTGTTTAAACGCGGTAGCTAACCTGATAATGCGACGTTAGACATGTTTTACTCATGCAGTCACCGACCTAACTTTTCTCTCCCCACACAAATCATGACCCAACTTCACAAACAGTGAATTTGCGATATAGGTAGGCAGGATCAGAGGCGCCCATTGAGCAGTAATTTAAGAGGGTTACATGATACTCATTAGTGTTGTTAACTAGAATAGATTTTCGTGCGATCTGTTAGGTTCATAATGTGCACAGCTTTTGCTTGGAAATAAATTTAGGATGATACGCTTCTCGTTTACAGCATTGTTATTATTAACGTACGATAGGTATTAGATTAAATGACTGTAACGTTAAATGATGGAGATGACACCATCATAGCATAGCTTTAAACTTATTATGCTGTAAATATTGGTGTATTCTTGGAATACACGGTAAGATAGAGTATTCTTTTTATTGCTCTTTGCTTGTTCATTTCATCCTTTTTCTCAAACACCAACAGTGATCTCCTAGTTTCTCTTTGTTGGTCATGTATCTTATGTCATTGTGAGTCTGTTCTAGATATATATCTTCCATGACCCACCTAGCGTCATCTAGCAGCGAATCTCTGAAGCTCCTCAATTCTTCCTGGTGCAAGAGGACTTCCTTTTCCATCTGGCCACCAGATCTCGTTGCCATCGCCAGCTATTATCTCTGTGATCAAGAGAACTTCGTCTACTCTTTCACCCACCAGGCTGTGCTAGTATCGCCTGCCATCAACTCTTTGAAGACCATTTCCTCAAGAGAATTTAAGTTTACAATATTGGTCATGCTTATATGTTTTCCTTTTGTCTCCTACCCCCACTCTTTTCCCTTCCTTGGACCCTCCACGCTTCGCTGAGTGGGTCTCACTTGTAAGTCGGCAGTTGACTCGGTCAGTCAAGGCTCAACTAGAGCCAGTCTCCTCAAACCAAGAGGCACTCTCTACGTTCTACGCCATGTTGGCACATTAAGTATTCGTCAAAGGGAACTTCACCTTCGACATGCAACCAAGATAAGTACAGACTTAAGGTTTTAACCTCATCTTCATCAGTTTTATTATATACATGCTTTTATTGATCATTTTATAGACAGCGTGAGATTACTTATTTGGGGCGGTAATCATTCTTCGCGGGATTTGCCATGTTGAGCTTTTGTCTGTCTAAGCCAACCTTAATAGAAAGTAGCTTTTCTTAAGCTATTTAAATGAGAAATCTTCTCACCACGTGGGATATTATCTAATACCCGCTGTCTATAAATTACCAAGCTAGTTCCTCCGCTGGATTATCTTTGGCCCCATTCTTCTATTAAGGTCGTTCTGGAACCTTCCAGATCCTGTACTTTATCTACAAGTCCTGCCGTCATGTATTTTTCACTCATTTGTGAGAATACTATTTAAAATTGAAGAATCTTACTTCTGAATTAAAGCTCAATGGCGAATTTTCTTCCGCCGTTGGAATGTTCAATGGCGCATTTAATTGTAATACACAACTTTCTCAAGCAATAGACTTTCGCCTATCTAGTGCAACCAGTCCTTTTTCATCATTGCAATAACTTTCTTTGCCATAAACTTTCGTGTTACTACAGTGAATTTTTCATCTATTCAAAAGACTATAGTGATAACTAGTGCTTGTTCAACTTTTCTACCGCGTCGCGATCGTCCGTTTACATTAAATAAGGCCATGAACATTGATCCTAAATCCCAATTGATCGTTCCTAAACCTTCTACTAACAAACCATATTAATAAAATTGTAACTCTAGATCATTTTCTATGAGGTGTCACTCTAACGAAGTACCCTTCCATTTTGCTTGTTTATCATTAATTAATTTCTGCATAACTACGTGTTTTATACACGGTTCAAGCTTACATTGTTTCTACCCTATAATCAGGGAAAACAATTCTCTCAACTCATGAGTGAGTTATTTCTAGGTCTCACGAAAGGGAAACTGCCCCATTTGGCTCGTGATTCCTACTTAAACATAGGAGGTCGAGAACCTTCCTTTTGACTTTCTCATCAGGTTTCACGGTAAGTGACCTGCCCTTATTTGTATAATAACCAACAGTAATTCTATCTTATTCTTCATGTTTTTCTTATTGTTATTTTCGAAGTGGTTACTTTCTCTAGAATGTTTTCTCAGAAATTTCTTAAAGTACACTCCTTGTACTCAATTTAATGTTTAAACTTTAATCACTTCATTTGTCTTTTTTTAAATCTTACAAAGATTTTAGTAGATATATAAGGTTTGAAACCTAAAGAATTGTTAATTGCCTGGAGCAAACTTTAAATGTTAGGAGGTCTGCGACCCCAAATTGTTACTAAAAATTGAAACTATATACTCGTCAAATTTATTAGACTTCTTTTGCCTTGTTAAATAAATTAAATATTTGTTTTTGGATTTTATCATTTCGCAAATACTATAGTTAGGCAAGATCCTGGCTTTCCTAACTCTTCCTAGGTTCATGCCCTCGTTAATACGCAATAAATCTGTTACTATTTGTCTTGTCAGACCATCACCCTTCCCCATAGTAGTCTTATGCATGCTTGAGAGGGAATACACTAAAGCCTTTCTCTGGCAAACCGCCCAAGTCATAGCTGCGGTTCCCGTCAGCTTCGACCAGGTCCTTACCCACAGCTCTGTTGAAAAACGTTTAGAATCTTATAAAAACGTTTGGCCATTAATATTAAAACACTTTACCAAACAGCTAAGTGAACCTGGATTTTTTTTATTTTGGTGAAGGGGATAAAACAATATGGTTTTTTTTGTGGATTTGCTTTAAAGGATTTGCAAATGACTGATGACCCTTTTGTGCAACACGCTCGTTGGTTACCTAACTGTAAATACATGGTGTTGCTTAAAGGTCAGGAATTTGTGAACACTATTCGTAAAGAAAACGCGATTGCAGCACAATACATAAAAGTGCATCTAGAGTAAGAACATGCGGAGCAAATACATGAGGCTGAAAAAAAAGACTTGTCTCACGAACAGATACAAAAGTGTGACCGACAATTATGTAAAATTTGTTATCAAGATGAACTCGGTGTTGTATTTTTTGCCTTGTGGACATATGATAGCCTGTGTCAAGTGTGCATTAGAACTCAACACTTGTGCTTTATGCAGAAAAGCAGTATCTGCTACAGTTAGGGCATTTCTTGCATAAATAGTAAAATTTATCAGCCATGCATAGTGCAAAATCCCTAATTGCACAATATTATTAAAGCTGTTTTAGAGTGTAATAGGTATGCTTTTCTTTTGTTTATAGACCACTACAATGAATGTTTTGAATGCTGTGGGTCAAGCATGTGGCTTAGAGACAAAGAAGCTCAGCGAATTTCCAACGCATATTCCATTCCGCAGTATCAAGATTCGGAAATTGCAAACAGCATATGTGATCGTGTACTTTGTGTATGTGAAACTTTGAGACATTTCTGCCTACACGGTTTAATGATATGTAGGAGAGTGTTTTTGATGAAGTCAATAATGCTGTACAACCTGTACCCTTAATTTATGAAGGTTTTAAAAACAATAGGTGCATGGTTGGTTTTAATTAAATAAAAAAACAAATGTCAAATAATAATGGAAGATATAAGTCTTGACAATGGGCTTATAGAAAAATATGTGTATAGAATAATAATGTTTTAGTGTAGAGTATTGTCTTAAAAAATATTATCATGAAACCAAAAAAGAAATGTATATAAATTTGTAAATAAATGAAAATAATGGTACAATGTTGTTTTATTTTCTATAGAAGTCAGAATATTTAACATTGCAGAGTATACGTGATTATGACAATAAAAAGCACACTTAATACAAGTCTTTGCCTTTACGATAGTGTGTTATAGTTTTAAAAACTAAGCTTGTTGTAGATGTTCTTCTTCCACGGTGAAAAATAGGCATGAAAACGTTATTGTCTTGTTTTGGATCATTATCACTATCATAATCATAAGCAGCATGATCTATATCACTATTATTATAATCACTATTATCCTCAACATTATCCTCAACATTACTAAAACCAGTTAAATATTCCTGTTCCTCTTCCTGTTCCTCTTCCTCTACAGTGTCCTCATGTAGATTCTGCGTGGCTTTTGATAAAGTTAAGGGTTCTTTGAAAATTGAATTATTTTGAATAGTAGTATTGTTTTGTAGTACTTGCTTTTTAACATTTTCATGATTTTCTGTTGACAGCAAGAGTGTTTCATGCAGTACATTACATTAATGATTACTGACACTTAAAACCACACTAATTTTACTTTTTAGATCACTGCGACATTGTTTTGAACGTTGTTTTGAACAACGCCAAATAACAGTTCCATTTTTATTGGTTCATTTCACAATATATGAATATCCTTTGTAGAATGCATGAGGCTTACCATACCTAGTCACAGATACTTCCATATCAACTGTCAAGCATAGACTAAGCTCTAGTAAAGACAACTTGGTAATAAGAACAATAGTTTAATGTGCGAGCATATATGGGAACAAATGTGGGAGCAAAAAAGTGGGAGCAAAAAGTGGGAGCAAAAATTGGGAGCAAAACGTGGGAGAAAAAAGTGGGAGCAATAATTGAGAGCAAAAAATAGGAGCAAAAATATGTAGGAGCAAGTTTGGGAGAAATGTGAAAGCAAAAGTGGGAGTAAGTATGGGAGCATATCTGAATGCAAAAGTGGGAGCAAAAAGTGAGAGAAAAAAGTGGGAGCAAAATGTGGGGGCAAAAGTGGGAGCAAATATGAGAGCAAAAAAGTAGGAGCAAGTATGGGGGCAAATGTGAAAGCAAAAGTGTGAACAAAAAGTGGGAGAAGAAAGAGTGGGAGCAAAAAGTGTAAGCAAAAGTGGGAGCAAATATGAGAGCAAAAAAAAGTGCGAGCAAATATGGGAGCAAAAAGTGGGAGAAAATAGTGGGAGCAAAAAGTGGGATCAAAAACCTAGGAGCAAGTATGAAAGCAAATGTGAAAGCAAAAGTGGGAGCAAATATGGGAGCATATGTGAAAGCAAAAGTGGGAGCACAAAGTGAGAGAAAAAAAGTGAGAGCAAAAAGTGTAAGCAAAAGTGGGAACAAATATGAGAGCAAAAAAGTAGGAGCAAGTATGGGAGCAAATGTAAAAGCAAAAGTGAGAGCAAAAAGTGAGAGAAAAAAAGTGGGAGCAAAAAGTGTAAGCAAAAGTGCGAGCAAATATGAGAGCCAAAAAAAGTGATAGCAAATATTGGAGCAAAAAGTGGGAGCAAAAAGAGTAAGCAAAAGTGGGAGCAAACAATTGTGAGCTTATGGGAGCAGAAAGTGGGAGCAAATGTGAAAGCAAAAGTGGGAGCAAAAAGTGAGAGCAAAAAGAGCGAGCAAAAGTGAGTGCACAAAGTGGGAGCAAAATGTGTGAGTAAAAAGTTGGGGCAAATGTGGTGTTTTACTAAAACAATCTCCCCTAACCTTACCTAACCTAACATCACCTAACCTAATTTCACCTAACATAACCTTCCAACTCTCAGAACAAAAATTAAATTCTGGCCATAGTCGAGTTGGAACCCAAAACCTCTGGGATAACACACAAGTATACTAGCCACTACACCGCGAGATTGGCAAATTATCATGCAACACAACACAAAAATAAAAGTTTCCTGTAGAGTAACTCGTTGGCTGACAACCATAGTTGAGAATTCAAACCCAAGACCTCAGGACTTTAGTTTTGAACATTATCAGAAATATTATTCCATTTACATTTTGCTGTTGCTTATAATTATAAGAGCTGGCATTAATATGAGAGCAAAAGTGAAAGCAAAAAGTGGGTGCAAGCATGGCTGGTTGTTGAGACTTGCGTATCAACTAATACACATAAATAAAATTTTAGTAAAGTGACTTGGCTAATAATAATAATAATAATTGACACCTACTCGCATCGGGGGATAGGGTGGATGGGCCAACTTACCTTTTCTCTGAGGTCCGCTCACAACTGCAACTCACCGCCAGTTGACATGCCCCAACAGAAGAACACCTAAAGACGGAGGAAGGTGGAGAAGAAGAAAACCCACAGGTTCGTCTACAGAAAAACCCCCGATAACTAACAGAACTGCCACCGACGAAATGATGCAACAACAGTAGCTTGCTTTTAAAAAATATTTAATGTTCAATGAACAGCTACACCAGAGAACAGAAAATGCATCAGCCAGCATAAAATTACAAAAACTTAAACAAACCCCACCTAAAATTCTCACTGGAGATAAAACAAGGCTAAAGGTCGATACCAATTAACAATTACCTGAGGGGATACTAACGAAACATTTAGTTAAGGGACCCAAACTAAAATTTACAACAACTATAATTATTTTGGTAGGAAGTTTGACACATAAAAGGTAACATAAAAACTACCATGAAGTATTACCTGAAGTCAGAGAAGGAAAAGCCAAAAAGAAAACTTAAACTCTTAACATGTACCTGACATACTTTCAACTGTACCATGAGGTCCACGGAGAATCAAAAGGAAGTATATAATGCAAACTTTACCATGAACAAGGTACCGAAAGATACACGCAGGAGTACTAAAATAGAAAACCCCAAATAAGGAAAACCAAAGGATAATTTAAACCAAAACAAGTTAAACAACATCACAATAACCCACAATGCACTACTGTCAACGAGTTACCATGGCGACCAGAACAGTTGAAAGTATATCAGTACGAATTCACATCAAACGCAGAATTTTACATTAAAAAAATTCTTCTCCAGTGAGAAAACAGGAAGATATAAAAAACTCTAGACATGACGAGATCAAATAGTATTTTAAAATGCTACGGATCAAAATAAAAACCAATCGACTAATGACCAAAATTAGGCCTACTACTCAATTGACTAATCTGGTCAGTACCAGAATATAACAAGAAGAAAACGCCTTAACAAGACACCAAATAATAAAATTAGAAGACAAATATAGATGTGTTCCCCCAGATAAATATTATTTACCAGAGTTTTACATATTCAGTGGTGACATTTTTAGGCCTAGCCATCCTTCAAACAAAAAAAACTTAAACACAAGTACACAATGAAAAACATGGAGCTCCAACAATTTAAAATAAATAAAACATCAAAACATACCTTAATAAAGCCTTTTGGGGAGACACTAATATTTAAAACACTAATGAGATATCCTTAAAAGATTTATATCACCAACAAAAAAATATGAAGAAGGCTGCCAGTGGAACACGTTGAGATGCCAACAAATACATCATTTCTCCATATTTAGGCAGAAAAAAAACAGTTCACGAATGTCACAGATGATAGTTGTACACCATATTCTTCATATTCATCAAAATAATGGGATATATCCCTAATTTAGCGGAGACGAGGGCCAAAGCCCTCGTCCCAGGCGAGACCCAAAATTTGCGTCTTTCTCCAAACAGCAATCAGTTACAAGTCCCAATTCACAAGATGGAGGACACGAGCGAAGAAGGACTCCCATCATGCACCAAGTTTATTTCAATTTGACCAATCCAAATGAGCCACATACTGCGACAATGTGCATATAGCTTGCCACGGTGGGTGAGTGGATAGCGTGTCGGTTTACTAACCCCAAGATTGCAGGTTCGCCCCTGACCGTGGTAAGTGATTTTTGAAAGGCGGCAAAAATACGATACGCATGTCATACGATGTTGGCATGTCAAAGAACCCATTTGAATTCAGTAGGCCGAGTTCATAATGGCAAAATTAATCTCGGGAGTTTCCGCCAGCACAAAGTTCCTCATTTCTCTACTAGAAAGCGCTATTGTGTTCAAGGAGATTAGATATCTAACATCTAACCTCCTTGACTTTCATAGTCAAGGAACTACGAAATTCGACATGCAAGCTACCCTCTGGGTGTCAAATAGCAAAGCTTGCACCAGGCACCCGAGGCCATACGATATTATTATTAATGTGCATATCAAAATAATATTCACACGACACCATTAAAATAATTTGGCGGCATGATGCGTATATAGTCTTTTGTTTAATGACGTAGATTAATAATATACTATTTCAAATATGTCTCGATTAGGGGCGGTTCCGGAAGACACCCATGTCTCGCTCTAGCGGTTGAACTCACAACCCACAGCTTGTAGTTCCGATAGGCGCTGCCATCTCGAGTTCATTAGCCAAACCAAGGCATCTTAGCGGGCAATTTAAATGGCAGATGGTACAAAGACATCGAAATAGATGCATAATAATAATGTTTGAGACAGGCTTTGCATGTGTTAGTCTCCCTCCCTTAAGCGTGAACACCGTTCACGAACATGCCTAGGCATAGGTAGTACTCCATAACTAGTCGATTCACAAAACAATGTTTCCATAAGATAATGTTCACCAGTTAATTCCAATCGATGGAAAAAACCGCATCGTCTTGGTTAGGAAGAGTGCAGGGTCAGATTATCAGTGAAGGGATAATTGATCACCTCGCAAACCACTTAGTTAACAGCTTCACTGTGTCCAAAATTCTTCAGAAACGCATTACACCAGCACCTGCACTGCTTACAGAGTCCGAGACGCGTTAGGTAAATTTTCAATAAGGCCAATGTTGTTAGCTTTTGAAGAAGTAGGTGGATGCAATGTGCAAGATACCATGCGACGAGTGGGCAGCCATTTACAATACAGTCGTTAATCTTATTTCAAAAATAAAAGTTTACAGAAATTACTAATTCTTAATACATTTTACTTATGAGAAACAAGTTTGAATTTATATGAAGAAAATCCTGACCATGCCCTAGATCCGTGCTCACAATAGTTCATTAAACAAACAAGATTTACAGATGTAAAGTTCATTGCCAAGGTTAAGTTTTTACAGACTAGTCAGACTTTCCTAGAGTACACGAGTTGAACGACCATACATTCAGAAGGAGATCCGGTAGAGGAATTACCACTCAAATTCCCAAGGAAACAGGTATACGAGATCACCATGAGTTAGGTCTCCCATCGAGTCTTACTTACATGCAAGCATCTTCTACGTGAACATCAAAATCAGTTACAATTTTACAAAGGGTAGGCTATTACACGATGTTAAAATTTTACCATTAAATGAGAATTACCTAACAGTTACAAGCTGTATCCCAGTAGAGTGTGCAAATCCAATACAAAATTCCAGAAGGAACAGATGCCTGTAGGCTTCAATGAAGGTTTGGGATACTCTACATTACACAAAATATCAGTTTACAAATTTATGGTACCATTTCTTCATTACAAATCTCTCCACCTCGTTTTATGTGCGACAGATGCACTCTGGATATTTTATTGGCCTCAGGGTTTCGAATAAGAAAGTTAATTAAGTTGACATGTATGCGTCTACATTCGTTGGTTCGTGATCGCACTAATTGCTTGGCATGGGGACAATGAGAAATACAAACGCAGATACATTAACGACAAAAACGAAGAGAAAATGGCAGCGCAGAAAACCAAACACCAGTACACTAACACAAGGAACGAAATTGAGGTTCGACACAAGATGACTATACAGCCGAAATCCGCCTGGGTGAGAAAGATCCAACATAAAAGAACTAAGTTCAACATTACCCGAGGTACAAAAGAGGTTTCCTCGTTCAGGTTTAAGATACGAACACGTACTTAACAGGATGCCTAACATGGCCCGAAAATACGGTTAGATGAGAAACAAGCCGCTTTTGTCGAAAGACGAGGCTAACGGAGAACACTAACGCACCATTCCTAACGATAGAATCAGAAAAAATTAGAATTGCCAGTCAAAAGCAGAAAATTTTACTCAAGTTACAGTGGCTGATGACCGTGATTGCCATAGCAAGAACTAAAACAGGAGTCCTATGCTATTTACAGTTAACATGAGGCAACTGAAGACCCTGATTTCCAGAAACAACAGATTACTGGCTTTAAACGCAAAACAAGCTGACTTACAGAAGCTGATGACCACAATTTTCAACAGAAATTTAACACTAGTTAATTTTGAAGACCCTATATTAATTAACTAACCAGAAAAGCACATTACATTATGGCTGTTCACGAACTGAGATCTCATATTTACAACAAAATATTCATCGCACAACATACTCAAAAAGGAAAATGTTTTTGTGTATTAAAAAGTCATGTCCAGCCTCCCACCGCCATTCATCTGTGACGTCATAGCCAGTCTCAAAGCAAGTCTATACTTGTAGAATATGTCATGTGACAAGGTTAGGTTTAGTGAGCTGAGGTTAACTTAGGTTAGCTAGCTCTATCGCACTCCTAGCCAATCACTAACCTTAAAAGCACTCTAGAGTTCTTGGAATCTGTTCATGTAATTATTATACTTGACAGTACTTTGGAAATTACACCCTGAAAAATAGCAATCCCCTTGAATTTTTTAAACTGTTATTATTATTATTATTATTATTATTATTATTAGCCAAGTCACTTTACTAAAATTTAATTTATGTGTATTAGTTGATATGAAAGTCGTGGATACACGCCTTCGTGACATAATCAAGATTGCCTCAAACCAGTGTGGTTTTATGAAAGGTACAGGGACAATCGATGCTATTCACGCCGCTCGTCTTTTGATGGAAAGGCGCCTAGAAAAGCGGAAACCACTCCATATAGCCTTCTTGGATCTTGAAAAGACCTTCGACAGGGTACCTCGTGATCTAATATGGTATGCACTACGACAGCATGGGGTACCAGAAGCATATGTTCAATGGGTTCAGCTTCTTTATCGGAATGTCACAAGCTATGTCCGATGTGCTTCAGGAAACTCCGCAACTTTTCCCATCAGAGTTGGTGTTCATCAGGGGTCAGCTTTGTCCCCGCTCCTGTTCATCATCTGTCTTGACACCATCGCAGCCGAACTACTGCAACCACATCCCTGGACCTTGGTCTATGCTGACGATATCATTGTAGCCTGCAAGTCTCGCCAAGATTTGGAACAACATGTTCAATGTTGGAAAGCTGCACTAGACACCCATGGCCTACGACTTAATATTGGGAAGACAGAGTATATGGAGTGTGGAGTACCAAGTGAAGGATCTATTCACATTGATGGCACTGAACTCCGAAAATCATCTGCATTCAAATACTTGGGTACGCTAATCTGTTCAGATGGCCGAACACTCCCAGATGTCCGAAACAGAGTCAACTCTGCATGGCTGAAATGGTGCCAAGTTACTGGAGTCCTTTTTGACCGGAATGTCCCACTATATCTGAAGTCGAAAATTTACAGAACCATCGTCCGACCAGTAGCACTGTACGGTACTTAATGCTGGCCAGTAACGAAGAGACATGAACAACAACTACATGTCATGGAGATGAAGATGATTCGCTGGACACAGGGACTTACTAGACTGGACCGCATCAGGAATGACAATGTTCGAGCTACATTTAGTGTGGCTCCAATCCATGAAAAAATGTGGGAGAGCCGTCTGCGTTGGTATGGCCATGTACTGCGTAGCAATCACTCTTCAGTCGCGAGAACTGCACTTGACATCAGTCCAGAAGGCCGATGACCACGAGGGCGACCGAGAAAGCGCTGGCTGGATACTATGCGGGAGGACATGCAACTAGTGAATGCCACAACTAGAGACGCTCAAGATCGAGCAGTATGGAAGAAAAAGTGCAGAAACGCAGACCCTGCAATAAAGCGGGATTAATGGTAGGAAGATGATGAGTTGATATGAAAGGCTCAACAACCAGCCATACTTGCACCCACTTTTTGCTTTCAATTTTGCTCCCATATTAATGCCAACTCTTATAACTATAAGCAACATCAAAATGTAAATGGAATTATATTTCTGATAATGTTCAAAACAAAAGTCCTGAGGTCTTGGGTTTGAATTCTCAACTATGGTTGTCAGCCAATGAGTTACACTACAGGAAACTTTTATTTTTGTGTTGTGTTGCATGATAATTTGCCCATCTCGCGGAGTAGTGGCTAGTATACTTGGGTGTTATCCCAGAGGTTTTGGGTTCCAACTCGACTATAGCCAGAATTTAATTTTTGATCTGAGAGTGGGAAGGTTAATTAGGTGAAGTTAGGTTAGGTGAAGTTAGGTTAGGTTAGGGGAGATTGTTTTAGTAAAACACCACATTTTCCCCCACTTTTTCCTCACACATTTTACTCCCACTTTGTGCACTCACTTTTGCTCGCTCTTTTTGCTCTCACTTTTTGCTCCCACTTTTGCTTTCACACTTGCTCCCATACTTGCTCCCACTTTTGCTTTCACATTTGCTCCCATACTTGCTCCTACTTTTTTTTGCTCCCACTTTTTGCTCTCAATTTTTGCTCCCACTTTTTGCTCCCACTTTTTGCTCCCACTTTTTTGCTCCCACATTTGCACCCTTATATGCTCGCACATTAAACTATTGTTCTTATTACTAAGTTGTCTTTACTAGAGCTTAGTCTATGCTTGATAGTTGATATGGAAGTAACTGTGACTAGGTATGGTAAGCCTCATGCATTCTATAAAGGATATTCATATATTGTGAAACAAACCAATCAAAATGGAACTGTTATTTGGCGTTGTTCAAAACAACGTTCAAAACAATGTCGCAGTGAGCTAAAAGGTAAAAATAGTGAGGTTTTAAATGACAGTGATCATCAATGTAGTGTACTGCATGAAACACTGTTGCTGTCAACAGAAAATCATGAAAATGTTAAAAAGCAAGTGCTACAAAACAATACTACTATTGAAAATAGTTCAATGTTAAAAAAAAACTTAACATGATCAAAATCCACGCAGACTCTACATGAGGACACTGTAGAGGAAGAGGAAGAGGAACAGGAAGAGGAACAGGATTATTTAACTGGTTTTAGTTATGTTGAGGATAATGTTGAGGATAAGTATAGTGATTATAATAATAGTGATATAGATCATGCCGCTTGTGATTATGATAGTGATAATGATCCAAAACAAGACAATAACGCTTTCATGCCTATTGTTCACCGTGGAAGAAAAAAGATCTACAACAAGCTTAGTTTTTAAAACTATAACACACTATCGTAAAGGCAAAGACTTGTATTAAGGGTGCTTCTTATTGTCATAATCATGTATACTCTGCAATGTTAAATATTCTGACTTCTATAGAAAATAAAACAACATTGTACCATTATATTCATTTATTTACAAAGTTTTATACATTTTTTTTTGTTTCATGATAATATTTTTAAGGCAATACTAAACACTAAAATATTATTATTCCATACACATATTTTTCTTTCAGTCCATTGTCATGACTTATATCTTCCATTATTATTTGACATTTTTTAAATTTAATTAAAACGAACCATGCACCTATTGTTTTTAAAACCTTCATAAAATAAGTGTACAGGTTGTACAGCATTATTGACTTCATCAAAAACACTCTCCGACATATCATTAAACCGCGTAGGCAGAAATGTCTCAAAGTTTTCACATACACAAAGTACACGATCACCATATGCTCTTTTCAATTTCCGAATCTTGATAATGCGGAATGGAATATGCGTAGGCAATCCGCTGAGCTTCTTTGTCGATAAGCGACATGCTTGACCCACAGCATTCAAAACATTCATTGTAGTAGTCTATAAACAAAAGAAAAGCTTATCTATTACACTCTAAAACAGCTTTAATAATATTGTGCAATTAGGGATTTTGCACTATGCATGGCTGATAAATTTTACTATTTATGCAAGAAATGCCCTAACTGTAGCAGATACTGCTTTTCTGCATAAAGCACAAGTGTTGAGTTCTAATGCACACTTGACACAGGCTATCATTTGTCCACAAGGCAAAAATACAACACCTAGTTCATCTTGATAACAAATTTTACATAATTGTTGGTCACACGTTTGTATCTGTTCGTGAGACAAGTCTTTTTTTTTCAGCCTAATATATTTGCTCCGCATGTTCTAACTCTAAATGCACTTTTATGTCTTGTGCTGCAATCACGTTTTCTTTACGAATAGTGTTCACAAATTCCTGACCTTTAAGCAACACCATGTATTTACAGTTAGGTAGCCAACGAGCGTGTTGCACAAAAGGGTCATCAGTCAATTGCCAATCCTTTAAAGCAAATCCACAATAAAAACATATTATTTTATCCCCTTCACCAGTATAAAAAATCCAGCATCACTTAGCTGTTTGGTAAAGTATTTTAATATTAATGGCCAAACGTTTTTATAAGATTTTGAACATTTTTCAACAGAGCTGTACTCTGGGTGTGCTAGTGCTTTAGACTTGCAAACTCCCAATTTTTCAAAAGCACATGCCAATTCAACACTGTCTATGGCATATAGGACCACATATATCGACACTACCGTTGTTGGCTGGTAATACGTCATTATTATTATTTATTTGTGATTCAGCAACGCAAGTAGCGGCCATTGGTCTTGTGGTTCGGTAAAATGAATACACAGGTATGTTACCCACATGTTTTCCAAGCATGTGATGACAACAAGGAGACCATCGCAAATGGTCTCTAAAGGGATCATCCCCTTCTTCCCAGTGTGAAAGTTCAATACGACAAAACACACAGCGCACCACATCTTCTCGGTTCAAGTAAAAAAAACGGCTTTTGCAAGTTTATGTGTCGACCAAAAAGCCTACAGGCCAGGATTCAAATGTTAACCATCGATCATGTTCTGATTTTAAATTTAAACCACGTGGTAAACCAACTTGCTCACTTGTTGTATTGGTACTAACGCCATGTGTTGTAATAAAACTTTTGCTTATTGTAAGTTATTGACGTTGCACAGAGTACTTTAAAGCACAATGTATGCTTGTTCACTGTCTGTTCATTACGTTAATGGCTCATGACGACACCTAAAAGCAAACAATATAACCAATCACTCAATCAATCAATCAATACTTGTAAATAAAACTTTAACGTTAATTGGCATTAATATATCAAAACACCATAAAAATTATAATAAACTGTATGTCGGCACTAACAGTAACCCATGTACTTATTTTCTTTTTATAATGCTGCGGTCATTTACATTCCCTTTTAACCAATACATAAACAAAATAATATTATTTAATGTCATTTTGTTCAGATTATCATGTGCAAACCTGTGAATATTCGTTGAGTTCACAGGGTACAAAGTTCCTCATTTTTCTACTAGAAAGCGCTATAGAGTTTAAGGAGATTAGATATCTAACATCTAACCTCCTTGACGTTCATAGTCAAGGAACAACTAAATCCGACATGCAAGCTACCCTCTGTGAGTCAAATAACAAAGCTTGCACCCGGCATCCGAGGCCATACGATATTAATATTATTATTAATATTATATTATTATTATTTTTATTATAGGTAACGACATGTCAGTTAAATTACAATTTTTGTTTTTTACAAAATCCAATATGGTCTTGTACCGGTTGCCAATACATAGTCATTAATCAAGAAAGCAATCATCGTCCTAGTCATGTACAGGTAATGAATTTTTCGTCTATGAGTTTTCAGTAGTGGTAAAAGGGAATAGCATTTTATGTTGGGCTTACCAGAGCTTTAAATAATTCACTGCCTGGAAACAATGGTAGCACTTTACTGCGTCTCGGGTTTTCAGTGACTGCTACGGCGGTAAGGGTTTTCCTTCCAAGTTTCTAAAGATAAATAAAATAAACCGTTATAAATACCAAAATTCAGCTTAGTACATGCATTTCGTAAAATAAAATATGAAACAGAAAAAATGAAACAAGTTAGTTTAAATAAATAATCCCACCTTCACTTGCAGTGGCTTGTTGCTGTTTCCTTCTAGTGGGCTCAAAATTAAGCTGGTTTCTTGTATCTCAGACATGTAATGTATACCGGTTATCTGCAAACAAATAAATTAAAAAATCAATAATTACCTAATCAATGACTACAAATTTAAGGTTCATTAGCATGACATTATTAAAATAATCATTCATAGGTACTTACCAAAAAATAAAAGGATTTTTCTTCCACAACTCTACTGTATAAGTCCGTGTGCTAAAATGGCAATTGGATGACTAATGCAATCGTTATCAGTTAGCCTAGCAACAGAAAAAGTTGTATTTTCTCAGCGTTTTGACCTTGAATGGTTCTGTGTCTCTCTCTGGCACGTGTTCCCACGCCTCTTCACATTCCTCAATCTGAATAAGATTCGTGTACCTTATAGTAGTTTCATGTTTTTAATAAGGAACCAAAATGGCTCCCTCTTATACATCGGTAGTCCTACTGTCTCAGGACCAAAATGACGGTCTCTGCTTAAACAGCACACCTGCTAGCCACCACGAGGCAAGTAAGCTGATATCACACTTCCTGCTGACGTAGATATTCCTGCCTCGTCAGCACCAGCAACAGCTCTCACGAGTCCTCTGGCTAGGTACAATATTCAGTCATCAGTGAGCTGGACTGTGTGCGTGTTAGCATTCAAAAAATTTGTGTGTCTTATTATTATTAAACATTTTAATGTAATAATAATTACTAGCAAGCGGCCATCCTCAATACATGATCATGTTAACCACATACTTTCATCCTAAAACACATGACTTTACCCAGTTCAGTATTTAGTTTATAACATTTCAGGCCAATGACCTTACCGTTTTGGCTCTTTGCGTACATGCACATGACTTGATTGAGCAAATGTTATAGGTTTCCATATTCTAAAACCATTTACTGTGCCAGACAGCAGTATCGCATTTCACCGTTTACTAGCATGATAATGATCCCTTTCAGGGGTAAAAAAATTCCTAGCACACTTAACACATTTTCAAATATTCGCCTCTATCCGTCATAGGAAATGTCACAAAACCAACCGTCATAAGCTGCCCCCGCCATCCCACCAAAATAGCTATTCATTTCTTCCGGGCATGGTCACCGAGATCGCCAAAGTCTAAGAATCATTTGGTCATATCCTACTACTGTCTGTTGTCAGAGAGCGATCTCGCACATCACCGTTAACTAAAACGTTAAAGATCCCCTTCAGGAGTAAAAATCTTAGCATGCTTGCCACATTTCAAAATATTCGCCTTCATTCATTCGTCATAGGAAAAAAATATATATCGAAAAGCGACCCCTCGTTTTGCCATACATCGCCCCCGTCGAAATAGCCATTTCCAGTATCCACCATGGCCAATCATAGCCTCGTTGTAATATACGTCAAGCGCTACCGGCTCCCTGTCTACAAACACGCTTTTATTAAAAAAAACAATTAAAATGCCTAGTTTTTTTGTCCTAGAGACTTGACATTTATTTTCTTGGTAGAGGGGGTAGGGAGCTTCCATTTATGTCAAACAAACGTATTTGTCAACGTATTAGTTTCCAAAATTAGTAAAAATTCAAAATTTAAGGGTTTTCAAAAAATCTCAAAAAATAAAAAAGTTTTATTATATAAAATAAAGGTCATAGAGACCATTTGTTTGAACTATACAACAACGTTCTATCATGTTTGGTTTTCAAACTATCGCCTACTTTTAAAAACAAAAATTTTAATTTTTTTTTTAAATAAGGAGTGATCTATAGGAAAGAAGACGTCAGCTCGAGTCCAACGACACCTCATTTGTTAAAATCCGACCATCCGTTCGCCAATGATTCGCGAGAAAGTAGGCTATCATTTTTTTTCCTCCTACACCATTGAAACTTGCTGTCCCCCTAGAGGGCATACCCCCCTTTCATTATCGTCAAACAAACTTTTTCCAATTCACCGTTTCCAAAATAACGCCAATCCAAAAAACAAACATTTTCAAATTTAAAAAAAATATCATCACTCATACTTAGCCAAGAGAACGTGTCACCCCGTTCCTAAACAACTCATCGTTCTAGCCTTACAAGCTCATTAAATATCACCAAAATGTCAAAAACGCACGTTTACCTCAAATTGCGTTTCCAAATTCCATCCATTGCAAAAAATAACCTCACCATCAAATAGAGCGGAAAAAATACCATCTAAACGACCCTAGTCCTCCCCCAGCACCAACTTTTTCTAACATAGCCATACGTATTCAAGCACACACGCGATTATAGGTAGAAATCCCCCCCCCCCCTTACCACACTACTGCACAGTTTTAGTCCTAGAGGCTTGAAATTTATTTTGTTGGTAGGGGGGATCAGGGCCATTCATTTATGTCAAACAATTTTTTTTTTGTAAAGTTCCCAATTTCCGAAATATGGGAATTTCAAAAAAACATAAAAAATAAAAAAGTTTTATTATAAAAATAAAGGACTTAATGACCACTCGTTTGAACTATGGCACAACGTTCTATCATGTTTGGTTTTGAAACTATCGCCTACTTTCAAAAAAAAATTGAAATATATAATACTTGGTCCATAGGAAAGACGACGTCAGCCAGTGTCCAACGACACCTCATTTGTCAACATTCGACCTTGGATTCACGAGATATTGGCTTGGACTCACGCGGCGGCCATGACACTGGTTAGAAGCGCCACTGCTCCCCTACTCTAGTTCTATCTCTATACCAAATTTCGTTCAATTCAGTTTCACCGTAATCGAATTGATAGGGGGGGGACAGGCATTCAGAGTACACATACTCACTCACACACACACACACACACAGCCAGACCCACAATTTTTGGCCCTGTGTAGATCTCATGTGTCTACTTTCATTTTTTGCAAATTCGAAAGTAGGCCTAAATAGCTAATATATTGATATTTTTTATTAAAATATTAAATCATATATTAATTAAGTTATTTTTAAATTAAATTAAATACATATAAATGTTATATAAAAATATTTGAATTAATATTTGACTGTCGATGCGACACCTAGCACTGCTTCTCACGTACAAGGCATCCAATATCTGGCTTGATGTTGTAGCAACTCGAAGCGAACTCTCCAGGTGACCCGGTGTTTCGCGTTCTCGTTGCGCACTTCACATATTTCATCCTGGAGAACACTTGTTCACATATGTATGTGCTACAGAAAAGTGATGTGAACCCAAGTGCATGTCTATTAATGCCTGGATATTTTTCTCTGGGAAAATAGTCGCGATAGAATTGTAGTAAGGGGACATTGTTGAACTTAATCTGACGCACATTGAAAATCAACGCACTCCTTTTGCAGATCCATGGGAACGTCGTCTATGTTAATAGAGAAAGGGGAAGAAAACATATTAAAACGTATAACATTCTCCATTGAAGCCTTGAAATCTAACGCGACATTAGGTTCTTAATTCTGATATAATTTCTGCGTACTTTTGAGAATGTTGATTATTAGAGATTTGTAGGGCTGGGAAATGCACAAAATTGTTGTTTTTTATTTGTGATTACCAAAGGCGCAATATTGTTTCTAAGGCCTTTACCTTGGAGACGTTAATAATTAAGTTCGTTCAGTTGTGTTGTTATACCTACCAGAAAGGCAAAATCACACATCCATTCTGCGTCTTTAAATTCAACGATAGGTTTGCCTTTCTCCTCCATAAATGTTTGTATTTCGTTTCTTAGATCAAACACTCGCTTCAACATTTTGCCACTGCTCAGCAATCTTATTTCAGTATAATAAACAATATCTTCAAATTCTGAATCGAGAATTTTGAAATTCTCTACGTCGCAAGCCATGTGAACGAATGAAATTCACTACTGTACCCGATACCTAGTTGAGGCTATCGGCTACGCCAGCAGACATTAAGCCGTAGTTGAGATTATGGGAAGAGTTAAGAAAAGATAGCGCTCAGATCGAGTCAAGAGGAATGTCAGGATGACGTAGAAAGTCTAGGATCAAGAAGGCACTGACATCAGTCAAACAGATGGAATTATGGATGGAATTATGAAGCTTTATTAAGATCTATATGGAACATGGTATTTAAACATCTCAGAAGAGAAGATATAACATGCATTATATGTGGTAATAATTTTAAGGAAGACAGATAACCCTTAAGTTATTTTATAACTTGATAGTCGAGATGATCGGGGTTCGAGATTATATTTGTGACGCAAGAGCACAGAGGTGGGGAGAACGTCACGTGACTGCGCCAGGGAGGCTCAGGTCAATGCAGTCTAGAGACAGTCAGTTGAGCTCAGTGAGCCAAGCAGTCGAGCTCTGTAAGCAGAGGAGTCAAGTACAGTTAGCACGGCAGTCGAGGTCAGACAGCGAGCCGAGTAGGGCATGCCGAGCGTATGGTTAAGGTCGCGCGGTGAGCAGCATTTGTCACGGAAAGTGAAAGCGACAGTTTCAACTTCACCAAGCAGCGAACGAAAAGTAGGTCATTGAGCCGGGCGGACATCCGCAGTAGGCAGCGTGAAGACCGGTTACAAAACCAGCTGTACGAGCCAAGCTAGCACAGAAGGCCGGGGTTCAGAACAAGTACTGTAAAACGAGTTGGAGAACTTATTTCAAGCTGCATTTTGGTTACGCAGAACAGCATAGCAGAGCGACATGGCGAGGCCAGCTTTAGGCGGAGATGATTCTATAGCATTGCAGTAGGGGCGAGCGGATTATTTCCAATCTTATACGCAAGCATTATGACAGAAGCTGAACTTCATTACAACATTGAGTTGGAACGTATATTCTTTAATCAAATTATACAAGCAGATAGTTACGAGATACTGCAACTGTGAACTTCAGATGAACATAGTTTTTCTTAATGACATTACGACTATGCATTTCATAACACATTCCAAGTAACATTAACGATTTCAGGCAAACGGAATGTTGTAAGCATATGCACTTCTGAACATTAGCACGTGCATTAATGCAATTATTTCTTATGCAATGTTATAAATTACCGAGTATGAACACAGCTACAGGGTGTTTGGTAAATTTAGACACTCTCATATAAAATTTTATTTTATGAAAGTGAGACTTAGCAGTTATTGGAGATTGAACTTTCAACACTCAAACCGAACATTGTATGGAACAGTGGCGTAACGTCGAAGAGGAATAGGGGGTCCGCTGTTTCTATGAACTTCTTCGTGAAGATTTGGACAATATCCGCTATGGATAACCAGATGTTCATCATGTCGGAGTAAACGCAGACAGAGACGCGATGGCACCACAGAGCGATGGATTCGATTCCTGACGAGGAGGAGGTCCACCAGCTGATTCACTTGGTATTTTGAAGGCAATCGTCATTGCATGGATGGAATGATATTCACGCCGATCTTTCGAGAAATTCATTACATAGGGAAAATCGACGATCTTTGAAATTTAATAACAGCTGATTATGAGAAGGTACTGTAAGAGTTATAACTTCCTGATACGATTATTTTCATGAATACTGGGCACACATGTATATTTTTCTAATAGGAGTGATACGATTATTTAGACATGGCTTTGACATTATATGGTTCAAATTTTGCTAGAATAAGGCGAGACCATATGATATGGCAGGCATCATTATACGAAATTCTCACCATTGGTTGGCTTTATTAAGCAGATGTTTGGTCTTTTAGACATTTTTCCAGCAAGGATATTTTTCATAAATAGTTTTTTTTTTGTGTAACGAGTATTTCGAACTCGTGATCTGCAATTGATTATCTAAAATTACTTCGTCAGTTCATTGCATACTAGCGAGTGTGTATTATTCATCAGTAGGGATTTTTTCCATTGGATTGTTTGGAGATATTAAGAAGTTATTCACTTTAGTGAATGAATATCGCTTTTATATGACAACTAGAAACTTGTTGATTCCTATCTGGTACATTCACTCATATAGTCTACGAGATGGGGTCTTTCGTATTTATACGATTGTATGGTGGCTACTCATCTTACCCATCGTTTAGGGCACTATCATCTTAGTCGACGGGGCGAGGTCTTTCGTATTTATACGACTGTACGGTGGTTACACATCTTACTTGCCATAGAGGGACTCATTTTTATCATCCGAGTGTACATGAGATTGTAAGTGAATCAAACAAGGAACTACTAGTCACATATCAGTCGAAATTTTGTTAAATAAAGTAAAGATAAATGTTAGCAGGGTTACATTTAGTAATTTTTGTTTGCCAATCCAATATTTTGTTGCTATACTCTTTTGAGAGTACTTTCAGTTTAACAGCTGTTACAGCTGATGCTTTAGATGATTTTTATAATTGTGTTTGGTACCTTTGAGAAGGATTTAAAGTAATTGAATCTTGTAAGATGAATCATTAATGGTCAGATTTATTTTAAGGCAGATCAGTATTGCAGATTTTGATATGAGAGATTATAGCACATTGGTGTTTTTCTGTGATGTGAATTATGAGAATTGTAAGAGAATTTATGCTATTTGAAAGCAGATCTTGAATTACTAAGGTAATATTTTTTTCAATTGTTTAAGAAGTTGTCTAGATGTGATCAGATTAATTACAGTTATTGGAGATTGTGTGCGTAATAATTTGAAGCCAGTTATATATTTTTTGTAGATCATGCAACATGGTTAAGTGAAGTTTGTGATAGGCATTTTGTGGAAGTTGCCAAGTGATAGTTGCAATATTGCTAATGTATTTTGATGCAGACATGAGGTTGTCGAACCCAGTCTAGCGTAATTGTTGAGATTCGATATCTCAGCTGAATATTTATGGAGTTTTGTGGAATAATTGTGGTATTCAAATGTGATATTTGAAGAAGTGAGGAGATATAATGTAGTTGTGGATAGTCAGATCCAACGTGATGTCGTGAAGGCAATAATATTTTTTGGCATGATAATTAAATACGAAATATAACTTGGAAGTGATAAAACTGTAAGACAACGTTCTATAAACCATATTAAACAATTTGTTAGGAAATTAAACAAATAAATAAAGTTGATAATACACGATTTTCTGATAATAATAATTAATGAAATAATAATCTGAAATTTAAGCATATTAATGATCTGACCTAATGAAATAAAAATCAGAATGACTAGATGAAATAATGAAAATCTAAATAACCAGAAGAATAAAATTTAAATAAGTTGATAAATTAAATTTTGGAATAAACCAATGAATTAAATAAGTGGATGAATTAAAGATTTAATAAATAAACTGACTTAAATAAATTAATAGATGATTGGATAGATGATGAATAACTGAATTAGAAGGTGATAATTAACTAAAGAAGCTGATGATTAATGAATTTATATGGGATTAAAAATAAATTTAATTGAGAGATGATTTAAAGAAATTGCAACTTGAGTTGAGGATTTAAATGATTTAATGGTGATGAGTTAATGATTCTGACAGGAATATGTTGAATTTTGGGATGAGAATTAATGTGAGAAATATTTAATTTTGATGATGATGATGATGATGATGACCAATGAGCAGTGAATTTTCTGTAATTCACAAACAAGCTATTATCAATGACAATGTAAATAGTGTAAATTAATTATTCGATGTTTAGGAGCATTTTACTAACGTATTTAACATTTAAATTATGCCATGCAAGCCATAAAATACGTGATATTTAAAATATGTGATTATAATATGTGTATGTTTAGACAGATTAATAATGTTTTCAAATCCACATTCATGATGTTAATTTAAAGAGAAATTAGGTCTCAGGTATCACAAATGTCAGTGACGAAAGACATAGTGCTACAGTGATCCTGAGAACCCAAGAGAACTTTAGAGATTTTTCTTGTTTTATGTGGATGAAATATTTTTAATTAGAAAAGAGATGGTTCGATTTTTGGACAATGACAATTTAACGTTGGCATTCGACCATGCTCTCAGGTAGGATAAATATTTAAAATGTCTGTCTGACTATCAAAGTGAAATAAATTTGTTTTTTTTATCATAGTTGTGATCTGATGATGGTGTGATTTTCCTTTTTCTTTCCTTGTCTTGATTAAGGCTTAACCGGAAAGGATGTGGTTTGCTAGGAGTTCAGTTGATGGCGCCCATTTATATTTGCATTTTTTTAATTAAACTTAAGCCCGTAACGACCCTAGAGATACTTTGTCTCGTGTTACCCACTGCTTTTTCGATATCTCAGCTGAATTTCCGACACATTCCTTATTTGACTAGAGGTTCATTTAACTCCGCTCTGTCCTGGAACTCCAGGAATGCGATGTAATAGCAGATGGGTCATCGCATCCCCAGGAAGAACGGGTACACTACTTTTACAACAACTTTCAAAAGCATTGATACTGCATTACAGAAACGTTTCCTACTTTAGTTCTCTTGCAGTATTTTAATTAACCCTTCTCGTTTTCCTGCAAATGCAGGAGCCCCGTCTATTGTTACACCAGCTAGATTTGTATATTTCAAACCAAGCCGATTCAAGGTTTCAGTGACACCCCCCCCCCCCCCATTTTATCATTGGCTTTAGCGGTGCCTTTAAGAGCGACAAGAGCAGCTAATTCTTCTGTAATACTGAAATTTTCATCAACTCCCCATAAGAAAATTGCTAATTGGGCACAGTCGCTAGCATCACTACTCTCATCAAGGGCCAGAGAATTGAACTGGAAATTTATGGCTCGGTATTTTAAAGTTTCTACTATATTGGACGCTAATTCGACAATACGGTGAGCTACAATCTGTCGCGATAAGCTTAATTTTGCAAACTGTGCTTTTTTGTCAGGACATATAGTATAAGCAACACTCTCAATGCATTCTTTAAAAAATTCGCCATCTGAAAATGGTTTGATTTGTTTGCAATAATTTCTGCAACTGCAAAACCCGCTTTTACCAGAGATTAAATTCGAAGTGACACATTCTTGAAAATTAACTGCTGTCTGGAAAGTTTAATTTTAAATTCAGATACCTTGTCTTCACGAAATTGACCCCCATATGAAGACACATGTTTGGTGTCGTAATGTTGCTGTATGTTATTATACTCCTTAACCCTTGAGAAATGTCGTGAAAAACAAGATGTTCAGTAAAGAACATATAGCCTACTTTCTCCTAAATGTATGAGTATAGTTATAACTCGTTGTTATTATCAAAGAGTATAATAGAACTATTCTTTGTTGAAGACCTTAGAAACGATTTACCTCTACCAAACGCCACAACCTAGATAAAAACTGCTACCATCATTGAAGAAAGAAAGAAAGAATGATATGAAGTATATCAAGAATGTTATGGATCTGGAGACATAATCGACCGGACTGGCTGCGTGGCTCAGCGGTAACGTTCTCGCTTGCTGGGCCCTAGGTTGCAGGTTTGTATCCTGGCGCAGTCAGCTGGCATTTGAGGGTGCACAAATGCGAGGGAGCCGTGTCAGTACATTTACTGGCACGTTAAAGATCTCCTTCGGGCCAAAATTCCGGCACCCCGGTGTCTCTAAAAGCAGCAGTAGTTAAAAGGGATGTAAAACCAATAACATTATTATTATTATTATTATTATTATTATTATTATTATTATTATTATTATTATTATTATTATTACATATACGACCTGCCGTGGGCAACATCCAACTTTGAGTTGAGGCATGTCTTTACACGTCTGGTTGTGCATGGCTTTCACAACCCTAATTGAATTAACAAATCTTTCCATGACCCTACAGAGACGTGTGTATACAAACTATGTGGATATTTTCGATTGCTATTTGCCTGAAATAAAAGTAGTAATTAATAACCTGAACTAACACCAACGGCTTGAATTCAGTTACTATGTGAAATCGTTTTGTTCTTTACTTCAAATAACATTTTCCTAACAGAGCGAGTGCATTCTAGCGGCCAGAAGAAGAAACTTTTCAATAAAATCTGCAGTTACCTTTTTGGCAGCTAGATGTCTCGAGTAAATCTGCTGGCGAATTATGTTTTAATTACATATATATTTTACACCATAATATGCACAATATAACGCTTAATTTTAAAACATCTGAATCATTACAAAACAATAAACATATAACATTTCAAGCAAAAAACCTAGCTCTGATCGGGTTTGAACCTTTGGCATTTGAGCGATAGGCTAACGCTCTACCACTGAGCTAATTGTGTCAACGAATATCGTTCTAAATAAAATGACTTACATAGAACTTGTTAGCAAATAATGATTTATACTAAACGATTTCATCACTGGAGTATATTATTTATATATAAAGCATTTCATACAAAGTTTATTTATTTTGTATCAGTACGCTATATTGCATGCAATACTCAAATTAGTGAAATATAAGTCAGGCACAAGATATCCGCTGCCATCTTGTCTTATTACTGAATCGGCTCAGCTTTTTAAAATCACGTCTGCACTATAGTATTACAAAATAAACTTTTAATTTCGAACGTGCCTCTTCCTTTAGAACAGTTAAAACGATTCTCGGCTCGATAATCGGAACTGGTGGGTCCCATGATATGGATTATACAGTTTGCATAATTCGCACGACCACCATCCTGAAATGGTATTGCGGTCGACCATGTAGTTTGGTCACAAGACGCATCCTATACGAAGGTATGTTGTTACCCAATTTGGTAGAGATCGGATGATTTGGTTAGTCGTTATTTGATTTTACGTTTTGAACGTTTGAGTGGCCGCCATTCAGTTTTAGTAAAGATGGCGGCGATATAAAACATGACACTGAGGTGTCCTTTGCTAGTGCTACCTTTGTACCAAATTTCGTTCAATTCGCATTCACCGTGTTCGAATTGATAGGGGGGGACAGACATTCAGAGTACACACACTCACACACACACAGACACACACACACACAGACTCACACACACACATACACACACACACACACACAGACTCACACATACACATACACACACACAGACAGACACACTTTTTTCACCCTGTGTTGATCTCATAAGTCTACTTTCATTTTTTGCAAAAATCGAAAGTAGGCTAAAAATAACACGAGGACTGGCGCCGGGTCATTTTGATCCATTGTGTGTCACTGCCTTTTTGTCGTAGTCGTACGTCTTTTAATGAAGAAATTTTACACCTGGTGTCTTCCTATGAACTATTCCTGATGTAAAATGAGGTTTATTTATATTTTTAAAATTTAACACGCAGAAAAAAGACAATAATTTTCGTTACAGAATATAATTGACTGTGATAGTGGCGGCAAAGCTGTCATAACAGTTTTTCTTTTGAATAAAGGAGCTGATGACCAAGGTGTCCCTTCACACTAAACATGTACCAACAAGAACGTGAGTTATGCGTTTGTGCTGCACCAAAATAGGTGGATTTTACCCCTTATTTTTTACAGATTGTTCCGGGTAATGTAAGTTGAAAAAGGTCAGGCGAGGACTGGCACCATGGGTAAATCTGACCCGACCGTAAATAATACAGAAATAACTTGACTATTGAAAAAGCTTTGGACATGTTTCTTTTGCAGGATGAATTCCAAGGCTAGGAAGGATGGTACAGTGAGCATAGGAAATGAGGGCTGACCAAAACAGAAATATAGAGTATAATTTAAGCCACGGGTCAAAAATACCCACACGCCAGTTCTCGCGAGGTAAACTGTTTCACTTCAAATTAAACACACTGCTTTCTTGTTTACTTGACTAAAAACAGTACTGATTTGTCCACTTTATTTGAAATGATCTACCTTCGTCTGAAACTAGAGGCCATATTATCACTTATAAAAATCACAAGATCATATATATTATTTCAGTAGTATAGATCCCTCCTGTGGCACTCACAAGCGACCGATCGTGAAAAATGAGCATTAAAATGAAAGAGAATATACATTACCAGTGACGCATTGCACTCTAATTCCTTAAAACTCTACAATTTCTTTAAAAAATGACTTTTAGAAAACTGTATGAAATGTGCGATTTGCAAATACTGTTGCTGACTGAAAATACGCGACACCATTGCTGGTCAGTTCGCATTTTGGCCGTAGGGACGCCTGAAACGTAAATAGTGTTCTATAATCATTCGGTTCAAATAAAAACATAACAACCTTTCTCCATAAGTCACTTATTGGGGAAAGTGTGGCTCATGAATATGCGAGATTTCTCGCACGGGTCCGCCAGTTAATGATATTCTTCCAAGTTCTCACTAACACTGGCACTACAACGTGAGCGAACAACTGGAAACTAACTTGAAAGTTCTACAATATAACGATAATAGAACATCTGGCACACACTCGCCTTTGAATGTATTAACGTTACCGCGCGGTCAACAATGCACGAAGACTTCAAAGCGATGCGTGGTAGGTAGGATCATAAATAACAAGATGTTCAGTAAATAACATATAGCCTACTTTCTCCTAAATGCATGGGTATAGTTATATAACTTTGTCCTTTTCAATGAGTAGGTAATTGAATGTTGGTTGTAGTTGCTTGTTGAAATACAACGTGCTATACGGATATTATACGTTGATTGATTGAATCCTCACTTCAATCATATATACACACAATAAAGCAATCAAAATAACACAGGTTATCAGACAAAATTCAACACTTACCCAAGTACACGGGGTTAAATGATCATGATGTCCATGCATCCCAAATGAAATAACAACAGCTTCATACCCAAATCCTTCCACACACTAGTAAGCCTACCGACATCATAGTGACACAGTTTATCAGACAACTACTCCACACAGCCAAGTACACGGGACTACAAGACCATGATGCCGCAAAACCCCTAGAGAGTCAACAACAGGGGCAGATGACCTCATAGCTCCGCCCCTTAAAACAAAAATAACTAACTAGAGTCAACAACAACAACAATAGACTCTACCGTGGAACAAGGACAACGAATTGTAATCGCTGTAGTTGAGTGTTGAAACATGTGGTGTTATCTCTACTTAGTTTAAAACAAAGTCCCCGATTCTTGGATGTTACGGGTAATCTCGAGAACCACTGGATGGATTTTGATGCGGTTTTCACCATTCTGTAAAGGATATCTCGAGAATGATTTCTGTAGAAAATAATTTATTTATGATCAAAGGAAGCCGAGCAGTAACGATTTCAGTGCAAAAGTCGGAAAAAAAACTGGCGTCCGAGCGCTTTGTAAGCTTACGCTGGGCAAACCGTTAAAAATATCTAAATACTATGACGGTATGAATTTTTCAACATGCAAAATTCTACAAAAAAGTCCGCGAGAGCATATGTCTATCTTCAATACATCGCCCACTATAAGTGTTTTTACGTTTTAATTTCTTCCAACCATGTCCATTCAACTACTGAGGCGACAGTTTACGAGCTAGCTAGGGGCGAGTCAATCATCCCTGTTACAGCCTACCTAGCGGGCGAACCTATTGCCCCAGATACAGCCAGCAACAAACTGTTGAATCGTGTTGAGTAAGACTTCTGAGAAGGGTGCTTGTGTTTGGAATTTTCCAGGAGGTGTAACTTGGGTTTTCTTCATTTCGCCTGTGAAACACAGTCAAGTTAAGATTGGACGGAAGGGGGATTTGAGTTACATTCACCTCGCCATTCCCTGGAAGTGCAACTCTCATATCGCCTGTGAACTTTTCGTTCCGCAAAATTCACAGTTAATTTAAGATTGGACGGAAGGGGGATAATATTATATTAAATTATACTGATTGGCGTATAATCTCCACTTAATATAAAACAAAGTCCCCGATTCTTGGATGTCACGGGTAATCTCGAGAACCACTGAATGGATTTTGATGCGGTTTTCACCATTCTGTAAAGGATATCTCGAGGAAGGTTTCTGTAAAAAATAATATATTTATGACCAAAGGAAGTCAAGCACTAAAGATTTCAGTGAAAAGGTCGAAAAAAAAACTGGTGCTTTTTAAGCTTACGCTGGGTAAACCGTTAAAAATATCTATATACTATGAGTGTAAGAATTGTTCAGCATGAAAAGTTCTACAAAAAAGCCCGGGTGAGCATATCTCTATCTTCAATACATCGACTACTATAAGTGTTTTTACGTTTTCATTTCTTCCAACAATCTCCATTCAGTTACTGAGACGACAGTTTACGAGCTAGCTAGGGGCGAGTCTATCACCCCAGTTACAGCTTAGCTAGCGGACGAGCTTATTGCCCTAGATACAGCCAGGAGCAAACTGTCGAGTCGTATTGAGTTAAAAACTTTACAGAATAGTGGTTGTGTTTGGAGTTTTCATGGAAGTGCAACTCGGCATTTCTTCATTTCTCCTGTAAAGTTTTCGTTCCGCAAAATTCACAGTCAAGTTGAGATTGGACGGAAGGGGGATTTGTGTATCATGCACTTCGCCATTCTTAAATTACGTGTGACAAGAATTCGTTACACATGCATCTCCATGATAATATAATTAATAGTCCAGCCAGTGATTTTAACCCATCATGCCGAGACGTAAAACGGTTATTGGTCGTTGTTCATTGACATTAGAAAAAAAAAGCGCTTATCACGTAATGCATTCATAACTGTTCCCGGGCGAAGCCGGGTGGGGTTGCTAGTGAGTATATATATATCTCTACTTAGTATAAAACAAAGTCCCCGATTCTTGGATGTTACGGGTAAAATCGAGAACCACTGGATGGATTTTGATGCGTTTTTCACCATTCTGTAAAGGATATCTCGGGGATGATTTCTGTAGAAAGTAATTTATTTATGATCAAAGGAAGCCGAGCAGTAACGATTTCAGTGAAAAAGTCAAAAAAAAAACCTGACGTCCGAGTGCTTTGTAAGCTTACGCGGGGCAAACCGTTAAAAATATCTAAATACTATGAGTGTAAGAATCGTTCAGCATGAAAAGTTCTACAAAAAAAAAGTCCGTGAGAGCATTATGCCTATCTTCAATACATCGCCCACTATAAGTGTTTATACGTTTTATTTTCTTCCAACCATGTCCATTCAACTACTGTGGCGACAGTTTACGAGCTAGCTCAGGGCGAGTCTATCAACCCTGTTACAGCCTAGGTAGCGGGCGAACCTATTGCCCCAGATACAGCCAGCAGCAAACCGTTGAGTCGTGTTGAGTTAAGACTTCTCAGAAGGGTGGTTGTGTTTGGAGTTTTCCTGGAAGTGCAACTCGGGTTTTCTTCATTTCGCTTGTGAAACACAGTCAAGTTTAGATTGGACGGATGGGTGATTTGAGTTTCATTTACCTCACCATTCCCTGGAAGAGCAACTCTCTTTTCGCCTGTGAACTTTTCGTTCCGCAAAATTCAGTCAATTTAAAATTGGACGGGAGAGGGATTATATTATATTAAATTATACTGATTGGCGTAGAATCCCTACTTAGTATAAAACAAAGTTCCGATTCTTGGATGTCTCGGGTAATCTCGAGAACCACTGAATGGATTTTGATGCGGTTTTCACCATTCTGTATATGATATCTCGAGGACGGTTTGTGTAGAAAATAATTTAATTATGACCAAAGGAAGTGAAGCACTAAAGATTTCAGTGAAAAGGTCGAAAAAAAAAGCTTGCGTCCGTGCGCTTTTTAAGCTTACGCTGGGCAAACCGTTAAAAACATCTATATACTATGGGTGTAAGAATTGTTCAGCATGAAAATTTCTACAAAAAACCGGGAGAGCATATCTCTATCTTCAACACATGGCCTACTATAAGTGTTTTTACGCTTTCATTTCTTCCAACAATGTCCATTCACCAGTTACTGAGGTGACAGTTTACGAGCTAGCTAGGGGCGAGTCTATCACCCCAGTTACAGCTTAGCTAGCGGACGAGCTTATTGACCCAGATACAGCCAGCAGCAAACTGTCGAGTCGTGTTGAGTTAAAATTTTTAGAGAAGAGTGGTTGTGTTTGGAGTTTCCCGGAAGTGCAACTCGGCTTTTCTACATTTCGCCTGTGAGATTTTCGTTCCGCAAAATTCACAGTCAATTTAAGATTGGACGGAAGGGGGATTTGTGTTTCATGCACCTCGCCATTCTTAAATTACGTCTGACAAGAATTTGTTGCACATGCATCTCCATGATAATATAATTAATAGTCCAGTCAGTGATTTTAACCCATCATGCCGAGACGTAAAACGGATATTGGTCGTTGTTCATTGATATTGAAAGAAAAAGCGCTTATCACGTACTGCATTCATAACTGTTCCCGGGAGAAGCCAGGTCGTGTTGCTAGTATATTGAGCCCGAAATCACATTTTCCATGTGACCTCTATGGCTCATGAGGAATTACCATCCTTGAGAGAAGCAGAGACTTCCAAGGAGAAGTCATGAGTAGCGCTCATTTGATTTATATGAGTTGCCGCGCCGTGGATGTATATAATTTTGTGTATTTCGTAAGACTTTATTTGCTAACCAATATTGTACATATTTTTGATGCACCGGAGAGTGATTTGGTTTATTATGTAAAGGAAACATGAATGTTAAAACCTGCAAAGAATGCCATAAATATTTTACAGTCGCACATTTGACTGATGGCTAGATAGTGCATCCGGCTTCTTGCTGAGCGACTCTCCTACCGCAAGCATGGTCTTGATATGACGTACGACTCTTACTGCAGGCATGGTCCTGTGAAAACGTAGTAATCGTGCTCGTCAAAATCGACAAATATCTGTGGAAGCTAACTTAATCCGACGAACTGTGATACGCTTTTGCGTGCAGCGAAGCTGTTTAGAGGAACTGAAATAATTAGTGAAGGTAAATTTTGGATATTTGTGATATTGTAATAACTTTTTCCACGCTGGCATCGAACACGCTGCCAACCACGTTTTTCTAAAGTGCTACGATATTACCAGGTACAGTGCAATACGGTAATGAACAAATCACGTGTGATTTAATTCACCAAGTTTTTAGTGTGCACAGTAGCACAAGCTGCTGAGATTAAAATCTGTGAGCGGAGAAAATCCATGGCCATTATTATTTGCTTACCCGCTGATACAATTGTAGCTTCAGTGTGAAATTGCTAATTACAATCTAATGATAAATTCAGTGCAAACCAACGAATACGACGTCATCATGGCATTACTCATACACATTTTACATGCCGAAGAAATGCCAATTATTCCTTTTATAATGGAATTGGGAATGGAGTAGAAACCCCAGGATGGCGGGGTTCAGTGATGGCTGGATTATACTATTAAGGAAGGCACGTGTATCTTAGGCATCTTACTACCGTGCCTTATTTTCAACCTATACCAGGCAAGTCATTTCACTGAGGAAATGTGAAGCACGCACGTGAGTCTGGCTGAAAGCCGAAACATCTTTTTTGTACGACCTCGTAATGGGGATTAGATTTAGTAAGACCATACGCCGCACACTCTTAGGTAGGATTAATTATTAACATGTATTCCTAGTGGTGAAGCAACCACAAGTTATGTCGTATCATTTGCAATAGCTTTCGACAAACGCTTCTGCCAACGTTTTTGTAAATAACAATTCTCTAGTTCGACACTGCATCGAACCCACAATCTTTAAAGTGTAGGATTTTTGTTATATAATCATGTCTGAATAACAGCATTTTTACTGGGACAGTAAATTCAGCGACCACCTGTTGGCCGTGAAACAAGTCAATGTCACATTTTTCTTTTATTTATTGACCTTATAAACGCGACTATAGCGCACTCTTTTCTTGATAATTTCATTTAGAAGGCTGTGAGTGGAGTGAACACTCGACATTACTGCGTCAAAACCTGTTTACGATATGTGGAGAAGTGAAAGAGTAACTTTATAAAATTCGACATTCAGACGACTACCAAACAAGCTATGAACTGTAATTTTGTAAGATGAGCTGAGCAGGCTATCTTGAGTTCGAAGTGAGGGGTCATTTTAGGACTGTAAACAAAAGACCCAGGTTATTAATACTTTAGATGTCTGATATATGAGTAAATAATGCACCATTCTATAAGTTCAGAATGCACAGCGGTCATTACAGCAGAGTTAAATCTTGTCCACAAGCTTGGATTGTATAAATTTAGTCAAACCCATGTTATGTTAAAAAGCACTATGAGCTGATAACGTGAACGACTTTAGTCTTGTTATTGCAGCAGATGATCGATGGATCAGTGGTATTGATCAGCACACAGATATGCTATTTGATGTTTGGAATTGATTTTTCTTCCAATGATGAGTTTGATATTGGATGCTTTGTTACACCAATTTTTTCACACTTTACGAAGTTAACATGGTCACTAAACAATACAATGAAACTGATAGGACTGAACTAATCCGAAAAATAAGAAAGTAATAATCAAATATCAGGATCTTCTATTTAAAATGAACATAAACAAAGAACTAGGAAGTCTAATAAAACGTAAATAAACCTACGAACTTAAATGAACCTTGATGACCATTACTTAGACTTGATTATTCGACACAGTTAAATACAAATATAGCTATCCCTATTGAGAGACGACAATCAGTTAGTTTGTGTTTAAACGCGGTAGCTAACCTGATAATGCGACGTTAGACATGTTTTACTCATGCAGTCACCGACCTAACTTTTCTCTCCCCACACAAATCATGACCCAACTTCACAAACAGTGAATTTGCGATATAGGTAGGCAGGATCAGAGGCGCCCATTGAGCAGTAATTTAAGAGGGTTACATGATACTCATTAGTGTTGTTAACTAGAATAGATTTTCGTGCGATCTGTTAGGTTCATAATGTGCACAGCTTTTGCTTGGAAATAAATTTAGGATGATACGCTTCTCGTTTACAGCATTGTTATTATTAACGTACGATAGGTATTAGATTAAATGACTGTAACGTTAAATGATGGAGATGACACCATCATAGCATAGCTTTAAACTTATTATGCTGTAAATATTGGTGTATTCTTGGAATACACGGTAAGATAGAGTATTCTTTTTATTGCTCTTTGCTTGTTCATTTCATCCTTTTTCTCAAACACCAACAGTGATCTCCTAGTTTCTCTTTGTTGGTCATGTATCTTATGTCATTGTGAGTCTGTTCTAGATATATATCTTCCATGACCCACCTAGCGTCATCTAGCAGCGAATCTCTGAAGCTCCTCAATTCTTCCTGGTGCAAGAGGACTTCCTTTTCCATCTGGCCACCAGATCTCGTTGCCATCGCCAGCTATTATCTCTGTGATCAAGAGAACTTCGTCTACTCTTTCACCCACCAGGCTGTGCTAGTATCGCCTGCCATCAACTCTTTGAAGACCATTTCCTCAAGAGAATTTAAGTTTACAATATTGGTCATGCTTATATGTTTTCCTTTTGTCTCCTACCCCCACTCTTTTCCCTTCCTTGGACCCTCCACGCTTCGCTGAGTGGGTCTCACTTGTAAGTCGGCAGTTGACTCGGTCAGTCAAGGCTCAACTAGAGCCAGTCTCCTCAAACCAAGAGGCACTCTCTACGTTCTACGCCATGTTGGCACATTAAGTATTCGTCAAAGGGAACTTCACCTTCGACATGCAACCAAGATAAGTACAGACTTAAGGTTTTAACCTCATCTTCATCAGTTTTATTATATACATGCTTTTATTGATCATTTTATAGACAGCGTGAGATTACTTATTTGGGGCGGTAATCATTCTTCGCGGGATTTGCCATGTTGAGCTTTTGTCTGTCTAAGCCAACCTTAATAGAAAGTAGCTTTTCTTAAGCTATTTAAATGAGAAATCTTCTCACCACGTGGGATATTATCTAATACCCGCTGTCTATAAATTACCAAGCTAGTTCCTCCGCTGGATTATCTTTGGCCCCATTCTTCTATTAAGGTCGTTCTGGAACCTTCCAGATCCTGTACTTTATCTACAAGTCCTGCCGTCATGTATTTTTCACTCATTTGTGAGAATACTATTTAAAATTGAAGAATCTTACTTCTGAATTAAAGCTCAATGGCGAATTTTCTTCCGCCGTTGGAATATTCAATGGCGCATTTAATTGTAATACACAACTTTCTCAAGCAATAGACTTTCGCCTATCTAGTGCAACCAGTCCTTTTTCATCATTGCAATAACTTTCTTTGCCATAAACTTTCGTGTTACTACAGTGAATTTTTCATCTATTCAAAAGACTATAGTGATAACTAGTGCTTGTTCAACTTTTCTACCGCGTCGCGATCGTCCGTTTACATTAAATAAGGCCATGAACATTGATCCTAAATCCCAATTGATCGTTCCTAAACCTTCTACTAACAAACCATATTAATAAAATTGTAACTCTAGATCATTTTCTATGAGGTGTCACTCTAACGAAGTACCCTTCCATTTTGCTTGTTTATCATTAATTAATTTCTGCATAACTACGTGTTTTATACACGGTTCAAGCTTACATTGTTTCTACCCTATAATCAGGGAAAACAATTCTCTCAACTCATGAGTGAGTTATTTCTAGGTCTCACGAAAGGGAAACTGCCCCATTTGGCTCGTGATTCCTACTTAAACATAGGAGGTCGAGAACCTTCCTTTTGACTTTCTCATCAGGTTTCACGGTAAGTGACCTGCCCTTATTTGTATAATAACCAACAGTAATTCTATCTTATTCTTCATGTTTTTCTTATTGTTATTTTCGAAGTGGTTACTTTCTCTAGAATGTTTTCTCAGAAATTTCTTAAAGTACACTCCTTGTACTCAATTTAATGTTTAAACTTTAATCACTTCATTTGTCTTTTTTTAAATCTTACAAAGATTTTAGTAGATATATAAGGTTTGAAACCTAAAGAATTGTTAATTGCCTGGAGCAAACTTTAAATGTTAGGAGGTCTGCGACCCCAAATTGTTACTAAAAATTGAAACTATATACTCGTCAAATTTATTAGACTTCTTTTGCCTTGTTAAATAAATTAAATATTTGTTTTTGGATTTTATCATTTCGCAAATACTATAGTTAGGCAAGATCCTGGCTTTCCTAACTCTTCCTAGGTTCATGCCCTCGTTAATACGCAATAAATCTGTTACTATTTGTCTTGTCAGACCATCACCCTTCCCCATAATAGTCTTATGCATGCTTGAGAGGGAATACACTAAAGCCTTTCTCTGGCAAACCGCCCAAGTCTTAGCTGCGGTTCCCGTCAGCTTCGACCAGGTCCTTACCCACTTTAGGTATCAGAGAGCGGATTTGCGGTGGCAACCGCCTCTGAGTGCATTTAAAGTTAAATTCATAACTTTTGTGGGATTCTCCTCCTATCTTTCTATCTTTTTTCTCCAGTCCGAAATCTACCTCCTTTTTTTTATCATCTTCCCTTGGTGGTTAGGTTATTCCTCAGCCAATAATCTACCCAAATGTAACTGAAACCTTGCATTGTAAACAAGTAAATAACTCCGAAGTAATTGTATAGGGAAGAACTACGTGCCATTTTATTAGATTACATTCTTTGATTTTCCATTTTTGCTTAGGACTTCGAGAGGCTTAAATTATTAGGATTTTCGCACGGAGACGAGTTACATTATTATCAACATTGTTTAGCACGAATTAGCCGTTTTCATCTCTCTGAAGTAGTTATGGATCTGCCACTTTTTGAATAAACTGAGTGCGATTTAAATGTAAGCCTTGCCTCTTTATTGTATTTGTTGTGTTTGTATTCCTCTGGACTGGTAGTTTCACCTCTTATTACACCCGACACCCCCGAGTACAGATTCTTGACTGCTTTTCCAGTCCAAGAATGCATTCCTTCCCGTCCTATATGTCTTCCTGGGAGATGCGGGTTTCGGAAGGGTCATTTAAGGTCTATGACTCCCCGAAATTCTCGTCAAACGGGCACAATCTCTATATATAACAAGAACTTCCGTGAAGAACTATACAGCCTACTTTTCATGCCAATGATTATTCTACAGTATATGAACCTATCTAGAATAATGACGAAATTAAGTTGGTAATATCGAAATATCTAATTAGATCAAAATATACCTGGTATAATGTAGCCTAATAGAGCACTACAGTTGGCAGCCCTGGTGACTGAATATATTCTCAGTTCCTCCTCTTAAGGTACAGAATACAAAATTTGGTAGAAGTCCAATGGACGTTACATGCAGTTACACACTGGATCTATCAGCACGCGTAAAAGCATGTTGCCAACAATACCATGCGTGTGCTGGTCAGAAATAATCTGAATTATAATGATATCTTGTTGTGACAATTTTGGATGAAATCCATTTGTTAGTACAGAAATTACATGTATTTTAAAATTGGACATATCGGCAGGCATAGAATCATGTTGGCAGCACTGACTTGTATTAATTACTCCAAATTAATCTAGAATGTCAGGTGCTATAAGTGTGCAAAGTATAGAGCTGTTGGCTTGATTACTTTCTGATATATTGATATTAGGGTAAAAAGAATATAGACAGCATTTATTAACAGTTGGCAGCCCTGATTGCTCTTAACAATACTTATAGTCATATCTGTTATGGTACACATAGCACATACGAAATTTGGTTGAAATTCAACTGATAGTATAGAAGTTACATGTATTTAAAAATTGGTACTATCAGCAGGCTTAGAATCATGTTGGTAGAACTGACGTATATAAGTTACTCCAAATTAATCTAAAATGTCAGAATATACGTGTGCATAGTTTAAAGCTGTTGGCTTGCATACTTTCTGATATATTGGTATTTGGATAAAAAAAATAGAGAGAGAAATTATTAACAGTTGGCAGCCCTGGTGGCTCTTAAGAATACGCTCAGTCATATCTGTTTATATACAGATGTTACATACAAAATTTGGTTGAAATCCAATTGATAGTGTAGAAGTTATATGCATTTAAACATTGGACATATCAGAAGGCTTAAAATTATTTTGGCAACACTGTCATGGTTGGCCTCCTGGAAATTAAACTAAAATAGTATTATCTACATGTGTGCCAATTTTGGAACAGCTCCCATGCATACCTTGCAAGATATCCAACATGGAGCTCAAATTTCTAGTGCGTTTTTTCAACAGTTGGTAGTACTGACATCATTTTCAAATATGGACGTGAGCTATTCCGGTGCACATCTTTACTCATTCTAAATTTGGTTTTGATTGCCGCAGCCGTTTAGGAGTTGATAGGGAGGGACACACACAAACAGCAAGACAGACAGACAGACAGAAGGACAGACAGACAGACAGACACACATTTTCCCGGATCGATCTCATAAGTCTACTTTTTCCTCATTTTTGCAAAATGTGAAAACCAGGCTAAAAATCAATTTTACGTGATAGTTTGTCTGTCTGTCTGTCTGTGGGTGTGTATGTCTCCTATGCGTTCATATACCATTCATCCGATTGCGATGAAACTTGGGTGAGATGTTGAGTACACTCCAGGGAAGGTTTCTGGCTTAGTACATCCATTTTACAATAGGCAGCGCACCAGTAGATTCAACAAATGAGCGACGATGCGCTAAGCGTTTCAAAAAAGTCCCGTATGTGTTCATATACCATTCGTCCAATAGCGATGAAACTTGGGTGAGATGTTGTGTACACTTACGTGAAGGTTTCAAAATTAGTGAATACATTTCATAGTAGATAGCGCACGAGTAGATTCAACAAATGAGCGACGACACGCAAAACCTTTCAACAAAGACCCGTTTGCATTCATATACCATTCGTCCGATAGCTATGAAACTTGCGTAAAATATTGTGTACACTGCAGGGAAAGTTTCTGGCTTAGTAAATCCACTTTACAATAGGCAGCGCACGAGTAGATTCAACAAATGAGCAACGACGTGCGAAGCATTTCAAAAAAGTGACGTATGCGTTCATATACCATTCGTCCGATAGCGATGAAACTAGGATGAGATTTTGTTTGCACTCCAGGGAAGGTTTCTGGCTTAGTAAATCCCTTTAAAAATAGGTAGAGCACGAGTAGAATCAACAAATGAGCGACGACGCGCGAAGCGTTCAACAAAGTCCCATATAAGGTCATATACCATTCATCCGATAGCGATGAAACATGGGTGAGATGTTGTGTACACTCCAGGGAAGGTTTCTGGCTTAGTACATCCATTTTACAATAGGTAGCGCACCAGTAGATTCAACAAATGAGCGATGACACGCGAAGCGTTTCAATCAAGTCCCGTATAAGGTCATATATCATTCGTCTGATAGTGATAAATGTTTGGTGAATTGTTGTATACACTCCAGGAAAGGTTTCTGGCTAAGTAAATCCATTTTACAATAAAGTGCACGTTTAGATTCATCAAATGAGTGACTTCGCGCGAAGCGTTTCGACGCCCCGTATACGTTCACATACCATTCATCCGTTTGCGATGAAACTTGGGTGAGATGTTGTGTACACTCCAGGGAAGGTTTCTGGCTGAGTACATCTATATTACATTACGTAGCGCAAGAGTAGAATCAACAAATGAGCGACGACACGCGAAGCGTTTCAACCAAGTCCCGTATGCATTCATATACCATTTGTCCGATAGCTTTGAAACTTGTGTGAGATGTTGTGTACTCGTCATGGAAGGTTTCTGGCTTAGTAAATCCACTATACAATATGCAGCGCACAAGTAGATTCAAGAAATGGGGGACGACGCGTGAAGCGTTTCAACAAAGTCCCGTATAAGGTCATATACCATTCTGCCGTTAGCGGTGAAACTTGGGTGAAATATGATGGACACTCCAAGGAAGGTTTCTGGCTTAGTAAATATATTTCACAGTGGGTAGCACACGAGTACATTCGACAAATGAACGACGACACGCGGAGAGTTTCAATACAGTCCCCTATGTCTTCATATCGTATTAGTCCGATAGCGATGAAACTTGGGTGAGATGTTGTGGACACTTACGTGACGGTTTCTAACATAGTAAATACATTTTACAGTAGGTAGCGCACGAGTAGATTCAACAAATGTGTGACGGGGCGCGAATCGTTTAAATAAAATCCGATATGCGTTCATATACTATTCATCCGATTGCGATGAAACATTGATCAGTTATTGTGTACCCGCGAGGGAAGGGGACTTAGTAATTCCATTTCACAATAAGTAGCGCAAGAGTAGATGCAACAAATGAGTGACGACGCGCGAAGCGTTTCAACAAAATCCCTATTGCGTTCATATAACCTTCTTCGATTGCGATGAAACTTTGATGAGTTATTGTGTACACGCCAGGGAAGGGCTTCGACTTAGTAATACATTTCTCAATAGGTAGCGCACGAGTAGATTCAACAAATGAGTGACAGCGCACGAATCGTTTAAACAAAACCCCGTATACGTGCATATACCATTCATCCGATTGCGATGAAACATTGATGAGTTATTGTGTACATGCCAGGGAAGGGTTTCGACTTAGTAAATCCATTTCACAATACGTAGCGCACGAGTATATGCAACAAATGTGTGATGATGCGCGAAGCGTTTCAACAAAATCCCCTATGCGTTCATATAACCTTCTTCGATTGTGATGAAACCTTGATGAGTTATTGTGTACACGCCATGGTAGGGTTTCGACTTAGTAAATCCATTTCTCAATAGGTAGCGTACGAGTAGAATCAACAAATGAGTGACAGCCCACGAATCGTTAAAAAAATCCCGTATACGTTCATATGCCATTCATCCGATTGCTATGAAACTATTGAAAGTTGTTGTGCACGCTCCCACGAATGGTTCTAAATTTGAAAATCCATTTTACGATAGCTCACAGGCAGTTAACGGAAATTAAAAAACATGTTGTGTATCCAAAGGCACTTCAAGAAAAAGAATTTCAACGCCAACACTTTCTTTGATTGGAATTGCAACGCATGCCGAGTACAGCTTGCATATATATATATATATTAATGTTTTCGATTGCAAATACACACTATATATGCTTAACATTATCGTAACGTGTGTGTAGTTATAAAACAATAAATACCAAAAAAAGCGAAGTAAAAATATTTGAGCCTGCTGGGATTTGATACACGAACCACCAGACTATGACTCCATGTCGCTACCACTATGCCACAGATGCCGTACAGCAATACTTTGTTAACAACTGGTTTAGTATAACTCCATGATATTTTGTTTTGTCTTGTAATCAACGATTTCATTAGCGTTTTCTGCCGTTTCTATAAACAAATTAACATCATTTTCTGAACATCATAATGTTAAATGGTTTATAGAAACGGCAGAAAATGCTAAATATGTATTAGTTTGTTCACTACATTCTTAAAAGGATATAAACTTACGAAGTTAGGGAAATATATGGATTTACGAGAGTACAATAGCACTATTTAGACCCAACGGGACGGCACAGCACAGACATGCACGATATGGCACGGCAGCCTAAGCTGTTAATCACTACTGCTGTTACATATTCAATATTTTTATTTAATTTAAAATGCTATTATTCTACCGGTCAGCTCCTTGAGGACAGTTTAAGCCTCCCTATGTACGATGAGGGTATTTCGTATGGCCAAGCCTCGTTGATTCGTAAGTTACGGTTAGGCTATAATACTTGCATGATTCATACAGTACATCCGCCATCTTAAAACCATTTGGCAGATGTCCTTGTAGTTTAGTAAAAAAAATTGACGCTTCCAACATTAAGGTATATTGTTGCAAAATTCGGTAGAGATCGGATGATTAGGTTAGTCGTAATTGAATTTAAGCTCAGAACAATTGGGTGGGTGCCATTTCTTTTTCGTTATGATGGCGGCGGTATACAACATGACACTGAGTTGTCCCTTGCTAGTGCTACCTCTATACCAATGTTGGTTCGACTTGGTTTAGTTCTGATTGAATTGATAGGGGGGATCCATTTGCACACATACGCGGCCGCCATCTGGAAACTATTGGGCTGATGACCTTGTAATTTGTTCGAAAGACGTTTCCTACATTAAGGTATGCAGTAGCAAAAATTGGTAGAGCTCAAATGATTAGGTTAGTCGCAATTTGATTTAAGCTTTGAACATTTGGGTGGCCGCCATTACGTTTTCGTCAAGATGGCAGCGATAGAAAGAATGACACTGAGGTGCCCTTTGATAGAGCTACCTCTGTACCAAATTTCGTTCAATTTGGTTTCAGGGTGTTTGAATTGTTAGGGGGGGACAGACATTACGCCATTACGTTTTCGTCAAGATGGCGGCGATAGAAAGCATGACACTGAGGTGCCCTTTGATAGAGCTACCTCTGTACCAAATTTCGTTCAATTCGGTTTCATGGTGTTTGAATTGATAGGGGGGGGGGCAGACAGACATACCAAATGGCACACACATACACACATACTCACTCACAGACAGACACACAATTTTGGCTCTGTTTCGATCTCATCAGTCTTATTTCATTTTTTCAAAAATCGAAAGTAGGCTGAAAATATGGGCTGGGTATTTCTTAAAACGGATGTGATTTCCCCATGTTTTGAGTAACAAACATATGTGTTGGAAACGGAAAAAGTCTTGCTCTTTCAATTTTGGATAGAATCACTTATTTCATATATTATAACTTATCAAGAAGTTCCGTGACGAACTAAAGAGCCTACTTTTCTTAAAATTTAAGATTCATGCCAATGGTTAATCTATATTGATCTATCTAGAATAATGACGAAATTAAGTTGGTAATATCGAAATTTCTAATTAGTTCGAAATACTGTATACCTGGCATAATGTAGCCTAATAGAGAACTACAGTTGGCAGCCCTGGTGACTGAATATATTCGTAGTTCCATCTCTTAAGGTACAGAATATAAAATTGGTTCAAGTCCAATGGATAGCATGGACGTTACATACAGTTAGACATTGGATCTAACAGCGCGCGTAAAATCATGTTGGCAACAATGACAAACATGTATTGATCAGAAATAATCTGAAATAATGTGATCTATTGTTGTGTCAATTTTGAATGAAATCCATTAGTTAGTATAGAAGTTACATGGATTTTAAAATTGGACCTATCAGCAGGCTTAGAATCATGTTGGCAGTACTGGCGTAGGCCTATATTAGTTACTCCAAATTAATCTAGAATGCCAGGTACTATACGTATGCAAAGTTTAGAGCTATTGGCTTGCATACTTTCTGATATATTGATATTAGGGTAACAAAAATAGAGACAGCATTTATTAACATTTGGCATCCCTGGTTACTCTTAAGAATCGGTATAGTCATATCCGTTATGGTACACATAGTATACACGAAATTTGGTTGAAATCCAAATGATAGTATTGAATTTACATGTATTTAAATTTGAACTTCTCAGCAGGCTTAGAATCATGTTGGTAGCACTGACGTATATAAGTTACTCCAAATTAATATAGAATGTCAGGTACTATACGTGTGCATAGTTTAAAGCTGTCGGGTTGCATACTATCTGATATATGGGTATTTGGATTTTAAAAAATGAGAGCATTTTTTAACAGTTGGCAGCCCTGGTGGCTCTTAAGAATACGCTCAGTCATATCTGTTTATGTACACATGACACATACGAAATTTTGTTGAATTCCAATTGATAGTGTAGAAGTTATATGCATTTGAAAATTGGACCTATCAGCAGACTTAGAATCATTTTGGGAACACTGCCATGTATGGCCTCCTGGAAATTAAACTGAAATATTATTATTTAAACGTGTGCCAATTTTGAAATAGCTCCCATTTATACCTTCCAAGATATCCAACATGGAGCTCAAATTTCGATTGCGATTTTCAGCAGTTGGTAGCACTGACATCATTTTCAAATATCGCCATGAGATATTCAGGTATAGATCTTTACTCCTACCAAATTTCGTTTCGATTGCTCCAGCCGTTTAGGAGTTGATAGGGGGGACACACACACAGACAGACAGACAGAAGGACAGACAGACAGACACACATTTGCCCGATCTCATAAGTCTACTTTTTCCTCATTTTTGCAAAATGTGAAAAGTAGGCTAAAAAATAGCACTGTGGGCCGAATGCAATGTGATAAGAGCATCACTGTGGACCGCATGCGATGGGATCGAGGGCTGGAAGCGGCGCTCGGGCCGCGGGTTGTACTACCTGACTTAGATCATAATGGAGTTAATACGTTGGTGTCAAATAAATACGTTGTAGGCTATGTGAGAATATTAAAGGCCGTTGCTATCTGGTAATTACAGCGGTATATCATGCATTAATTTGATCAGTTTAAATACTAAAAGTTGACCGTGGAGAGGGCTAATATTTGTATAATATTTATAAATAACTCAACTTTTCTTCTTAATATTCATATTTACTAGCAGACCCGTGCGAGAAATCTGGCATGCTCATAAACCACACTTTCCCCAATAGGCTTATAATGAGAGACTTAATACTTTTATTATATTTTTTACGTCCTGTAGGGTCGGAATCCAAAATGATATTTTGATGTATTTTTTCGTCCCATGCATTTTTGGTTTCTGGTGATAGAATTATTTTCCACTAGGACCCATGCTCATCTATATTATATACAACTACATGGCTGACTGACTCACTCACTGACATAAATGTTTACCCACTTCCAAATGAGTTACAAACTTGATATTTGGCAAAAAAAAACACACTCCTTTCACCTTGCAATCAACAGAAAAATTCCGAAAAGGTACATTTTTTAATTTTTAACCCTACAAAAGACAAAAAATATGGGGAAGTTACATATCTCCAGTAATATCTCTGAGTGTGATATTGTGCATGGCCTATGTTGTAGACAATAACACATTACATCTTTTTTGTCTCTTGCTATTTCATCATACGACGTTTAATTACGGAGTTATTAATGATTTTGTACTTTTGGCCGGAATTCTCTCTGAGTGTGATATTGTATATGGCCTATGTTGTAGACATTAACACATTACATCTTTTTTGTCTCTTGCAATTACATCATACGACGTTTAATTACGGAGTTATTAATGATTTTGTACTTATTGGCCAAACATTTTCTCTGAGTGTGATATTGTACAAGGCGTATGTTGTAGACAATAACACATTACATCTTTTTTGTCTCTTGCTATTTCATCATACGACGTATAATTAGGGTGTTATTAATGATTTTGTACTTTTTGTCCGAAATTTTTCTATGTCCCACGAATACCTTAAAAATTGATTCGAATGAAATTTCAAAAAATAGTTTTTTTAATACTTTTATTATATTTTTTACGTCTTGTAGGGTCGGAAACCAACATGATATTTTGATGTATTTTTTCGTCCCATGCATTTTTGGTTTCAGGTGATAGAATTATTTTCCACTAGGTCCCATGCTCATCTATATTATATAAAACTACATGGCTGACTCACTCACTGACATAAATGTTTACCCACTTCCAAATGAGTTACAAACTTGATATTTGGGAAAAACACTCCTTTCAACTTGCAACCAACAGAAAAATTCCGAAAAGGTACATTTTTTAATTTTTAACCCTACAAAAGACAAAAAATAGGGGGATGCTACATATCTCCTGTAATATCTCTGAGTGTGATGTTGTGCATGGCCTATGTTGTAGACAATTACACATTACATCTTTTTAGTCTCTTGCTATTTCATCATACGACGTTTAATTACGGAGTTATTAATGATTTTGTACGTTTTGGCCGGAAATTTTCTCTGAGTGTGATATTGTACATGGCCTATGTTGTAGACATTAACACATTACATCTTATTTGTCTCTTGCTATTTCATCATACGACGTTTAATTACGGAGTTATTAATGATTTTGTACTTTTTGGCCAAAAATTTTCTCTGAGTGTGATATTGTACATGGCCTATGTTGTAGACAATAATACATTACATCTTTTTTGTCTCTTGCTATTTCATCATACGACGTATAATTAGGGAGTTATTAATGATTTTGTACTTTTAGTCCGAAATTTTTCTATGTCCCACGAATATCTTAAGGAGAAAGGTTTTATGTTTTTATTTCAACCAAATGATTATGGAACTCTTCATATTTCAGGATAAAGGAAATGCCTCAGAATGTTAAAATGAGATGAAACAGGCGTCACAGCGGCCCATGGACAGCAATAATGGAGCGTATTTTCCTACAGCAACGGTATTTGCAAATCGCCGTACATTTTTCAAGTAATTTTTTTAAAGATATTATAGGTATTTATGAAATTAGAGTGCTATTCGTCACTGCTAATAACTATTCTGTTTCATTTGAATGCTCATTTGTCACAATCGGTCGCTTGTGAGTGCCGCAGGAGGGATCTATACTTATTCTTTCCTAGCGTGTATCCCACGATGGTGCAGGGTCCGCTTGTTTGGATGCTGTTCGCCACTTCTTCCTGTCAAGGGTATCTTCAGGTTTAAGTCCACACATCACCAAGTCTTCCTTGATTCTGTCCAGCCATCTTTTCTTTGGACGTCCACGGGGTCGATTTCCTCCTGGATCGTATTGTAGAGCTGTTCTTGCCACAGAGTTCTCATCACTTCTAGTGACATGCCCATACCACCGAAGCCGTGTTTCTCTCATTTTATCGGTAATGGCTGCAACTCCCATCTGTTTCCGGATATGTTCATTCCTGACATGATCAAGCCGTGTAATTGCTTCCAGCACAGAGTTCGATTTTCTAGATTTTAGCGAGTTTGATCTGCGAGAAACACATCATCAGCATATAAGATCGTCTATGGATGAGGTGTCTGAATGTCAGCTGTCACCGTATCCATGCATAGAATGAACAGAAGCGGCGAGAGTGCTGATCCCTGATGAACTCCAACAGTGATAGGGGAAGCAGGTGAAATTCCAGCTGGACAGCGCACCATATTTGTGACGTTGCAGTAGAGGGACTGAATACATCGGACGTAAACTTCTGGGATTTTGTGAGCTCGAAGAGTTCTCCAGATGTGCTTATGTGGCACCCTGCCGAAAGCCTTCTCGGGATCCAAGAATACGAGATGTAAAGGTTGGTTCTTTTCTCTATGTCTTTCCGAAAGTAGGCGTTCAGCATGGATTGCGTCGGAGTAGTGGTTTTGTGGGGGTTCTACAGCCTCCACCTCCACACCCTCCACACAAGATGGCGGCAGCCCGATAACTCTCGAACCCGTGGTCGGATTTTGACGAATGAGGTGTCATTGAACTCGGGCTGATACCCCCTTTCCAATGGACAGCATATTTCAACCCCAAAATAAAACCTACCCCTACTAGGGGGTGAAATTGAATTTTTTAGAGAATCTCTCTTTCCAATTGCAACATGTGAGAGTTTGAATGCCGATATGGAATGAAACGTTGTTCTACACAAGAGCCATGTATACGGTGGCAAGCCACTATGAATTAACATGCTTGTTTTCTGTTTTTACGCATGCCCACTCATGGCTTTTGTAAGAGGGTGGGGGAGCGGATCCCTGTGGATGGGTTATTGTTGACGGGTCATTGTTGGCGGGGTCATTGTTGTCGGGTCATTGTGGATGAGTCCTTGTGGACAAGTCCTTGTTGACAGGTCCTTGTGGACAAGTCCTTGTTGACAGGTCCTTGTGGACAGGTCCTTGTTGACAGGTCCTTGTGGTCGAGTCCTTGTGGACGAGTCCTTGTCCCTTTGGACTGATCCCTTTGGACGGGTCCCTTTGGCCTGGTTCCTACGGACTAGCCCATGAATTTATTTAAATTATGTCAAAGGGCCTAACTACATTTGTGTGTGTTGAATTGACGTTGTTCACTAATCCCCCACTACTATAATTGGATAACGATATGAAAGGAAAGTGACGAAATGCATGTGAACATACAAGGGATCTAACTTGGTGGATGGATGTGTTCTAACGAGTCATTTGTAGTTGAAAGAGAATAATACATGTTCTTAAGATGTTAAAACTGAGGAGATGGCACGTGCAGTAAGACGTCTTGTTACTTCCTGTGTCATATTACAGACATGACAGAGAGCGCGCAGATCTGTTGCTATTACTAACACTGCAGTAATTTGAAACCGCAAGTGTTCATGAAGACAATGGATGATGATCATGCAAAGTTAGCAGTTATTGGATATTACACAGGTGTTCCTTCCGGTGTCATGTTGCTGACATACCAGAGAGCGCACACTGCTGTTGCTATGACTGACGCTGCAGTAATTTGAAACCCCATATGTTGATTAAGACAATGGGTGATGATCATGCAAAGTCAGCAGTCATTGGATACCACACAGGTGTTCCTAGTGTACTTTGGACTCTCAACTGTATTGGGAAAGGAATTGCAATGATCTGCAAAAAACTGCTGACACGAGCGATGAGAGTTTATATAAGAGGGGTGTCATATATCTCCCTACTGTCAGACTTTATTACTCGCTTTGAGTGAACAGTGCTCTATTACTGCTCAAGAGTTGTAAAAAAAAAGCCGTATTGGTAGAAAATCATTACATTATTTTGCAAGGTAAGTACTAATTATTAATGGATTGTAGTATTTTATTACTAATTGATGTTGAAGTTATTGATTGGAATGTATTTATTGATTGATTGATTGATTGATTGATTTGTTTACAGATAATTGGATACCTGTAGGTTACCAGATTCCTACAATCTGTTCATTCAGTGACAGCAGTTGATCAATTATAAAAAGGTAAGTGCCCCCTCTAATAACTTTTAAACAGTTAAGAGTGATATTTTCCAATGTTCACCCCTACATGTTAGTGAAAATGGTATATTTGGCAGTCAAAAGTTGGAACTACTTGACCATGGTGTGTAAAGCTAATTTTGTAGGTTAGATTTTGATTACCGCTCTATTAAGTCTGAATGTTCATTGCTAGGTGCCAGTGTCAGAGGGAATATTTAAAAACATAACCTCAGTTCACCTAACATAACCTAACTTTACCTAACTTAACCTTTAGAAACCAACATGAATAAATACAACCCCCTTCGAGCATCATCATACATTGATTTGCCAGGATGGATTAAACGTAAGCATGCTTGTGTAAACGTTTTGAATAATGATGACGCATGTTTTGCGTGGGCTGTAACCTCAGCTCTCCATCCAGCAGTGATGAATGAGAATAGAACGTCATCTTATCCTCACTATTCTTCAGTGTTAGATTTAAAAGAAATAGAATTTCCTATGGCGATAAAAGACATTCAACGTTTTGAAGAGCTGAACAATGTAAGTATTAATGTTTATGGAATTGAAAATAAGAGTATAGTTGGTCCTCTATATTATACTCAGGAAAAAAAGGATATTCATGTAAATTTACTTTACATAACCGAAGGTGTAAATGCTCACTATTGCTGGATAAAACATTTAAGTAGACTTGTCAGTAGTCAAGTATCAAAACATAAATCTAAGAAGTGGTTGGGTGACGGCTGTTTGCTACATTTCCAGAAAGAGGATCAACTACCACAACATCAAAAATGGGGATGTAATCATGTTCGTACGGTATTACCGACTCCTAAAAATAACATTCTAAAATTTAAGGATTGTGAGAAACAGCTTCGAGTACCATTTGTTATATATGCTGACTTCGAGGCTCTGCTAAAACCATTTAATACATGTTCATCGAATCCATCCCAATCTTTCACCAACACTACTCACATTCATGAACCTTTTAGCTTTGCATATTATATTAAATGTAGTTATGATGACTCTTTAAATAAGTTTGAGCTCTATAGAGGACCTGATGCACCTAAAGTTTTTATGGAAAGGCTTGAGAAAGATGCCATCCGTATATCCTCTATTTTAAATACGATCATTCCAATGGAACCACAAACTTTATTAGAGCAAATGAATTTTGAAACTGAAACTAATTGTTTTATATGTGGTGAATGTTTATATACAGACAGGGTTCGCGATCATGACCATTTAACAGGACAATATCGTGGTGCTGTTCACCAAGAATGTAATTTAAATTATAGAGTAAGTAAATTCATTCCGGTCATTCTACATAACGATAGCAAATACGATAACCACTTTATCGTTAAAGAATTTGGAGCTTCAGATGTGAAAATCGATGTGATTGCAAATAATAAGGAACAATACATATCGTTCACAAAATACATCAAAACTGACAATAAGAAAACGATAAAACTGCGATTTTTAGATTCATTCCGCTTTATGCCGAGTAGTCTTGATAAGCTTGCTAGTAATTTAAAATCAGATCAGTTTCATGAAATTCAACGTGTCTTTCCTAAAGAAGATGATTTTAATTTGATTTGTCAAAAGGGTATATTCCCTTACGAATATATTAACTGTGTGGAACGTCTTGAGGAGCGTTCTTTACCACCGAAAGATGCATTTTACAGTTCCTTAAACACAAGTCATATCAGTGATCAGGAATATTTACATGCACAACGTGTATGGGCACAGTTTGACATTCAAACTTTAGGAGAATTTTCAGACATATATTTGAAGACAGATGTGTTGTTATTAGCAGATGTTTTTGAAAATTTTCGGAATGTTTGTATGAAAACTTATGACCTTGATCCTTGTCAGTATTTCACAGCTCCTGGGTTAAGTTTCAGTTCAATGTTGAAAAAAACGAAAGTAAATTTAGAATTTATGACTGATATAGACATGATCAATTTTATAAAATCATCAATTCGAGGTGGATTAAGTCAATGTAGTGGACGGTACTCTAAAGCGAATAATAAATACATGCCTAGCTACATCCCTTGTGAAGAGTCAAAGTATATTGTCTACCTCGATGCAAATAACCAATATGGTTGGGCTATGAGTCAATATCTACCACTGAAAGATTTTCTCTGGCTGACACAACCTGAAATTGATGTATTACATGTTGACACTCTTAATGATAACGATGATAAAGGATATATTTTAGAGGTAAATCTTGAGTACCCTAAAGAGTTACATGATGATCATAATGATTTACCATTTTGTCCTGAAAATATGAAATCTCCATACATCACATCACGAACAAAAATGTTAATTGCTAATGTAAATAATAAATGTAAATATGTAATACATTATCGAAACTTGAAACAGTGTCTACAGCATGGATTGAAATTAACTAAAATTCATCGCGTATTGCAATTTCATCAGTCAGCATGGCTCAAACCGTATATTGATCTAAACAATAATTTAAGAACACAGTCAACAAACCCACTTTTGCACCCACTTTTGCACCCACTTTAAACTATTATTTATAGTATTGAGTGAACTTTGCTAGAGATTAGTTCATGCTTGACAATTGATATGGAAGTATCATTTTCATTTCTCTTTATTTGTTACTCTATTTACCCTTTGTATGTTTATCATTCTCTTTTAATACACCGTTTCAAACACTTATAAAGAAAAGAAAAAAGCAAGTCCAAGAAAAAAAAAATACTGTGGTTCATATACAGTGCATTGTTTACTGAGCAAAGTCTAACTCCTGTTGATGTAAAAGTTATGTTTAATCCATCTTTCACGTCTCAAGAGCCATCAACATCGCAGATTATGCAAGAGGTAGTGTTGTTGTTTTAAGGGTGGAACTAAAAGGTTATCTGTCATCGATATGCAGATAGTTTTACCAAAGAAGAATTATTGGTGCTCTCCAAGTTGTTCAATTATTATGTGACAGTCAATGCCGTGAAAGAAATATGGCAACTTATACCAAAATCATGGACTCAAGATCCTGGATAGTCTTACCAAAGATGAATTATTGGTGCTCTCCAAGTTTTCATTTATTTTGTGACAGTCAATGCCGTGAAAGACATCTTGCAACATGTACCAAACTCATGGACTCAAGACCCTGTGTTAAGTAAATACCTATTATTTCTTTGGATTAAGCATGTAAAGAACACGACCTTTCTTATCGTCATAGTCATTATGCTTTAATACGTGTGGTGGATAAAGTATCGTTGAAAAGCTAAGCAAGGTTTGACATCCTATAATGGCTCAGTGGGGGAGAGGTTGGCAGCCCTCATTGTGATTACTGCTATAAAAGGGAAGTTAATGATGAGTGGACATGAACATTGAAAAGGATTGAGGAAATGGTATTTCTTTGTATTCTATTTTGTAAAGCCATATATGTTGTGAAATAAAAACAAGGTTTACAAGATCACAATGTCTTTTAATTTTAAAATGGTGATAGCCATTTCTTTATTTTCATTTTTTCACACATGAATATTTACAATGTCCACTTTTCATTTTTTTACATTCTTTTTGTTTAGTTTACACATTCTGTGCATTTTTGTTGTTGTGAAATAAAAACAAGGTTACCAGATCACAATGTCTTTTAATTTTAAAATGGTGATAACTATTTCACTTTTTCACACATGGATATTTACAATTTTCCACTTTACATTTTTACATTTCCCTTGTTTAGTTCACACATTCTGTGCATTTTTTTAAACTTTTTTTTCGTAATATACAAAAGCAAACATTTTACACTAAAATGTATTACTTATCTTATTTTTACTAAACTACAGTAGCCTAACATTATACATTCTACTTACAGTTTTTACAAAAAAATATTACAATATAAAACACACTAGAAATATTACAATATAGTGATCATTAGACTTAAGTAAAGTAATAGTCGTCAATGCGACTGTTTCCCCAAGCAAAAGTATCAAATGTGTTGGGTATAATGAATCGTTTGTTGTCTTCATTACTTAAAGCAACTTTGTTCAGCAAATTGGTATGTAGCTGATGATTTTTACTTCTAAATACACTCATTTTCTTATATAATACAGGTGGGTTACTAACTATACAGTTTTTATAATCACTTATATCTAACTCTTTACTAACAACATTCTTTTTCACTCCTTTTAATTTTTTTACTACTACATCATCAATTGTCATATAGCTGTATGATTTAGATTTTGTGCCCACAAAGGTGTCTATAATAACACCAGCACATTCATCCTTAAATTTCCCAAGAACCTTTTTGTTTACTAGAGGTAAATGGTAAATATTATCCTCGGGATAGTCACTTGTATCAAACCTATTTAGCTCGGTTTTGATATCTTCATAAAAATCATCAGTTTTAAACTCATAAATAAAAGAATCTGTGTCTGTGTAGAGTAATTTAGCATTATCAAGATAGTTTTTCTTTACATAATCATAGTGAAATTCATACATAAGTGTTTTTGATAATTCCAGAATGGTGTAACCCACATATATAGGTTTGTTGTAAGTTACTTTAAGACGATTCATTTGTATTACAACTAAATCCTCATGAATAATTGAACAGCTATGAAAGTTAGGCTTGCTTATTAAGTTGCTCGCACCATACCTTTTACCTTCATTCTCCCACTTTGTTATCAGCTTTACATCAACTCGTTTATCAACATTCTCCATAGTCTTTCCAAAAACACTATTATTCATGAGTTTATAAAAATCTTTTTCAAACGCGTTTGTTGACTGTGTTCTTAAATTATTATTTAGATCAATATACGGTTTGAGCCATGCTGACTGATGAAATTGCAATACGCGATGAATTTTAGTTAATTTCAATCCATGCTGTAGACACTGTTTCAAGTTTCGATAATGTATTACATATTTACATTTATTATTTACATTAGCAATTAACATTTTTGTTCGTGATGTGATGTATGGAGATTTCATATTTTCAGGACAAAATGGTAAATCATTATGATCATCATGTAACTCTTTAGGGTACTCAAGATTTACCTCTAAAATATATCCTTTATCATCGTTATCATTAAGAGTGTCAACATGTAATACATCAATTTCAGGTTGTGTCAGCCAGCGAAAATCTTTCAGTGGTAGATATTGACTCATAGCCCAACCATATTGGTTATTTGCATCGAGGTAGACAATCTACTTTGACTCTTCACAAGGGATGTAGCTAGGCATGTATTTATTATTCGCTTTAGAGTACCGTCCACTACATTGACTTAATCCACCTCGAATTGATGATTTTATAAAATTGATCATGTCTATATCAGTCATTAATTCTAAATTTACTTTCGTTTTTTTCAACATTGAACTGAAACTTAACCCAGGAGCTGTGAAATACTGACAAGGATCAAGGTCATAAGTTTTCATACAAACATTCCGAAAATTTTCAAAAACATCTGCTAATAACAACACATCTGTCTTCAAATATATGTCTGAAAATTCTCCTAAAGTTTGAATGTCAAACTGTGCCCATACACGTTGTGCATGTAAATATTCCTGATCACTGATATGACTTGTGTTTAAGGAACTGTAAAATGCATCTTTCGGTGGTAAAGAACACTCCTCAAGACGTTCCACACAGTTAATATATTCGTAAGGGAATATACCCTTTTGACAAATCAAATTAAAATCATCTTCTTTAGGAAAGACACGTTGAATTTCATGAAACTGATCTGGTTTTAAATTACTAGCAAGCTTATCAAGACTACTCGGCATAAAGCGGAATGAATCTAAAAATCGCAGTTTTATCGTTTTCTTATTGTCAGTTTTGATGTATTTTGTGAACGATATGTATTGTTCCTTATTATTTGCAATCACATCGATTTTCACATCTGAAGCTCCAAATTCTTTAACGATAAAGTGGTTATCGTATTTGCTATCGTTATGTAGAATGACCGGAATGAATTTACTTACTCTATAATTTAAATTACATTCTTGGTGAACAGCACCACGATATTGTCCTGTTAAATGGTCATGATCGCGAGCCCTGTCTGTATATAAACATTCACCACATATAAAACAATTAGTTTCAGTTTCAAAATTCATTTGCTCTAATATAGTTAGTGGTTCCATTGGAATGATCGTATTTAAAATAGAGGATATACGGATGGCATCTTTCTCAAGCCTTTCCATAAAAACTTTAGGTGCATCAGGTCCTCTATAGAGCTCAAACTTATTTAAAGAGTCATCATAACTACATTTAATATAATATGCAAAGCTAAAAGGTTCATGAATGTGAGTAGTGTTGGTGAAAGATTGGGATGGATTCGATGAACATGTATTAAATGGTTTTAGCAGAGCCTCGAAGTCAGCATATATAACAAATGGTACTCGAAGCTGTTTCTCATAATCCTTAAATTTTAGAATGTTATTTTTAGGAGTCGGTAATACCGTACAAACATGATTACATCCCCATTTTTGATGTTGTGATAGTTGATCCTCTTTCTGGAAATGTAGCAAACAGCCATCACACAACCACTTCTTAGATTTATGTTTTGATACTTGACTACTGACAAGTCTACTTAAATGTTTTATCCAGCAATAGTGAGGATTTACACCTTCGGTTATGTAAAGTAAATTTACATGAATATCCTTTTTTTCCTGAGTATAATATAGAGGACCAACTATACTCTTATTTTCAATTCCATAAACATTAATACTTACATTGTTCAGCTCTTCAAAACGTTGAATGTCTTTTATCGCCATAGGAAATTCTATTTCTTTTAAATCTAACACTGAAGAATAGTGAGGATAAGATGACGTTCTATTCTCATTCATCACTGCTGGATGGAGAGCTGAGGTTACAGCCCACGCAAAACATGCGTCATCATTATTCAAAACGTTTACACAAGCATGCTTACGTTTAATCCATCCTGGCAAATCAATGTATGATGATGCTCGAAGGGGGTTGTATTTATTCATGTTGGTTTCTAAAGGTTAAGTTAGGTAAAGTTAGGTTATGTTAGGTGAACTGAGGTTATGTTTTTAAATATTCCCTCTGACACTGACACCTAGCAATGAACATTCAGACTTAATAGAGCGGTAATCAAAATCTAACCTACAAAATTAGCTTTACACACCATGGTCAAGTAGTTCCAACTTTTGACTGCCAAATATACCATTTTCACTAACATGTAGGGGTGAACATTGGAAAATATCACTCTTAACTGTTTAAAAGTTATTAGAGGGGGCACTTACCTTTTTATAATTGATCAACTGCTGTCACTGAATGAACAGATTGTAGGAATCTGGTAACCTACAGGTATCCAATTATCTGTAAACAAATCAATCAATCAATAAATACATTCCAATCAATAACTTCAACATCAATTAGTAATAAAATACTACAATCCATTAATAATTAGTACTTACCTTGCAAAATAATTTAATGATTTTCTACCAAAACGGCTTTTTTTACAACTCTTGAGCAGTAATAGAGCACTGTTCACTCAAAGCGAGTAATAAAGTCTGACAGAAGGGAGATATATGACACCCCTCTTATATAAACTCTCATCGCTCGTGTCAGCAGTTTTTTGCAGATCATTGCAATTCCTTTCCCAATACAGTTGAGAGTCCAAAGTACACTAGGAACACCTGTGTGGTATCCAATGACTGCTGACTTTGCATGATCATCACCCATTGTCTTAATCAACATATGGGGTTTCAAATTACTGCAGCGTCAGTCATAGCAACAGCAGTGTGCGCTCTCTGGTATGTCAGCAACATGACACCGGAAGGAACACCTGTGTAATATCCAATAACTGCTAACTTTGCATGATCATCAACCATTGACTTCATGAACACTTGCGGTTTCAAATTACTGCAGTGTTAGTAATAGCAACAGATCTGCGCGCTCTCTGTCATGTCTGTAATATGACACAGGAAGTAACAAGACGTCTTACTGCACGTGCCATCTCCTCAGTTTTAACATCTTAAGAACATGTATTATTCTCTTTCAACTACAAATGACTCGTTAGAACACATCCATCCACCAAGTTAGATCCCTTGTATGTTCACATGTATTTCGTCACTTTCCTTTCATATCGTTATCCCATTATAGTAGTGGGGGATTAGTGAACAACGCCAATTCAACACACACAAATGTAGTTAGGCCCTTTGACATAATTTAAATAAATTCATGGGCTAGTCCGTAGGAACCAGGCCAAAGGGACCCGTCCAAAGGGATCAGTCCAAAGGGACAAGGACTCGTCCACAAGGACTCGACCACAAGGACCTGTCAACAAGGACCTGTCCACAAGGACCTGTCAACAAGGACTTGTCCACAAGGACCTGTCAACAAGGACTTGTCCACAAGGACTCATCCACAATGACCCGACAACAATGACCCCGCCAACAATGACCCGTCAACAATAACCCATCCACAGGGATCCGCTCCCCCACCCTCTTACAAAAGCCATGAGTGGGCATGCGTAAAAACAGAAAACAAGCATGTTAATTCATAGTGGCTTGCCACCGTATACATGGCTCTTGTGTAGAACAACGTTTCATTCCATATCGGCATTCAAACTCTCACATGTTGCAATTGGAAAGAGAGATTCTCTAAAAATTCAATTTCACCCCCTAGTAGGGGTAGGTTTTATTTTGGGGTTGAAATATGCTGTCCATTGGAAAGGGGGTATCAGCCCGAGTTCAATGACACCTCATTCGTCAAAATCCGACCACGGGTTCGAGAGTTATCGGGCTGCCGCCATCTTGTGTGGAGGGTGTGGAGGTGGAGGCTGTAGAACCCCCACAAAACCATTACTCGTCGGGCGTACCAACCCCTTTGACAAAGCCACATTGGTTAGGAGATATCTGGATCATGCAGCGCAGACGACTGTCAAGAATACGCTCAAAGACTTTCATTGTGTGGTAGAGCAATCGAATTGGACGGTAATTGAAGCATTCGCCAACATCTCCTTTACCCTTCCAAATTAGGATATTAGTACTAGACTGCCACGTTGTAGGTATGCAGCCATCCTCAAGGATACGATTGAAAAGTGCCGTAAGAATTTTAGCACCAGGATTTCCAAGCAACTACCAGATTTCAGATGGTATGTCATCTGGTCCTGCCGCTTTGCCATTTTTCATTTTACTTACAGCCTTTAATACCTCTTCTTCGGTAATTTAAGGTACAGGTCCTGCATTTGGATCGCTGATCAATTCAGGTGTGTGTGGAAACTCTTCATTACACATTTCCTTGTAGTAGTTATGACATCGATGTGGTATGGCTGTTGGATCCCTAAGAGGCTGGAGGCTCGCATCTTTAATCTGAAGTACATGTCCAATATCTTCCGTTGCTCGATGGCGGGATCTTGCAAGGCGGTAGATCTTGTTAGCACCATATGACGTATCAAGTTGGTTATACAGTTCCTGATAATGGTGTTTTTTTTACTCTGGCAACAGCGTGTTTTGCAGGGATCTATACTACTGAAATAATATACGAGGCACGTCCAGAAAGTAAGTTCCGTTTGGTAATAAAATTAAATTGTGTACAGATACAGAAAAATTATTTATTGCACAACATTCTACACCTCTTAAACTACTTTTCCACATAACTGCCGATCTTTTGCAGGCATTTGTCATAGCGTGGCACAAGTTTTTGGATACCTTCTTCATAGAAGTTTGCCGCCGACCCGTAAACGAGAGAGAAAACTCCCCTGTAAGATATCCTGCCATTTGGCCACCATTGTTAGGCAAATTGCGAGCTTACCAGGAGAACTGCGTATGTTTAGGAGTTCTCCTGATCACATACGATATTTGCCTAACAGTGGTGGCCAAACACTAGGATATCATACAGGGGAGTCTTCACTCTCGTTTACGGGTCGGCGGCAAACTTCTATGAAGAATATATAATTTTCAAAAGAAAAATATGTGTTGTCCGTTGTGACGTGGATACACATGTATCAAATACGTCTTGCAATGGCCTTCCCAGTGTGTACTAGACAGTGTCTTGGTGAGGTGTGCTTTAACCAACTGAAGAGCCCAATTGCACACCGGGGCGAAACACTGTCATTTTGTTGAGTTATGCCGGAACATTTAGTACAATTTGTGTTTATATTCTATGAGGACGGTATTCAAAAACTTGTGCCACGCTATGACAAATGCCTGCAAAAGTTCGGCAGTTATGTGGAAAAGTAGTTTAAGAGGTGTAGAATGTTGTGCAATAAAAAAATTCTGTATCTGTACACAATTTAATTTAATTACCAAACGGAACTTACTTTCTGGACGTGCCTCGTATATGACTAGCAGACCCGTGCGAGAAATCTCGCATGCTCACAAACCACACTTTCCCCAATAGGCGTATAGTGAGAGACTTAAGGAGAAAGGTTGTTATGTTTTTATTTCAACCGAATGATCATAGAACACTATTTACATTTCAGTTAAAATTTAAAGTTCTGCGTTCCCTAACTTAAGAAGGCAATCTCTGAAAATTGGATCATAATAACACTCACCGGTTATTCGGTATTTATGAAATTATACGATTTGAGTACCGGTACTCATTCCTTTGATTTACTGTTTCTGAAATCCATGCAAAATAATAAAGGAAAGACCTCACAATGTTAAAATGGCATGATACAGACATCACAGCGGCCAAAATGTGAAGTGGACAGCAATTATGGAGCGTATTTTCCTACAGCAACAGTATCTGAAAATCACACACTTACATATTTTAACAGTCAATTTTTAAAGAAATTATAGATATTTATGAAATTAGAGTGCAATTCGTCGTTGCTAATGTCTATTCTCTTTCATTTGAATGCTTGTGAGTGCCACAGGAGGGATATATAGCCTACTACTGAAATAATATATATGATAGGACTCCGGAATGCCTTATATTGACCAAGCTAGTAACCAACTTTTTATTTGCATTTTTCTCAGAAACCATTAACAGAAACTAATCGAATATTTTCAGACATTTTCTGTGTTTATTGTGACAAAGGTCTTTTGAAAATGAATGCATTATTGAAGGTTAATGATTCTTTTTAAAATTGCATGAGTTTAACAGCACTTTTATGCACATTTATACGTATCTATCACACTAAAACTAAAGTAAATTTTGAAAAACGATTGTATTAAAATATAAATATAAGTTTCGGAAAAAGATTTTTTTTTGGCAGAAAAACATATTAGCGAGAAATTGCAATCAAATATTTTTCCGGTTTCTAGATCATGCCATTACCACAGGAATGATCTATCTTCTTCCATTCCCCCCCCCCCCCCAGGGGCTCACATCTAGTGGGACGTGGGTTGGCGACCATGGGACCCCAGCTGAGTCCGGCATTGCTTCCACTTACTTGTGCAGGGCTTCTCTCCGTCTTCTTTTCTGTCAACCTCTCTTGGTCAACTCTTGTTCTCTTCCGAACCCAACGGTATTAGGGTATCCAAGGCTTAGGGAGTCTTTCACTTTCCCGCCTTAATTGATCCTTGTCTCATCTTTCCTGATACCCTTTTTCATGTCATCTCCCGTCTTCAGCACAAGGTCCTCAAGGAGGCAGGGTGTATGTAGCCCCACCACTTCGGGGGCACCCTGGATAGTGCTATATCCTCAAGGGCTCACGGCTGGTGAGTTTGGGAGTTGATAACCCCGGGTGATACCTGAGCCGGGTCCGTTTTGGCCCCTTTATCCTCTGACCTTGGGGCGGGCCCTCTCCTCTTTCCCTTACCTATCTGACTTTCATGGCTCTCGATTCCCGGTCAATGCATGTGAGATTTTCGAAGTGAAATGCCATGTCCTGTGGTTCGGATTCCACGTAAAAAGGAGGTCCCGTGGCTCATGATCTCAAGATTAACGGTCACGTTAAACTACAAGCTTCCTTTTTTCCTTTCCTTCCAAGTCCCTCAATCCTCATTCTTCGAGGGTTGAGGGCATTTCTTTTCTTCCTGTCCTTTATTTGCCTTATCCTTTATTTGTTTACCATTTCTTCTTCTAGATATAAGTTTGTAGTTAGTATTAGTTATAGATTTCATTCTCATCTCACGTTTCACTATCACCCAAACCATTAGGGGCCAATAACCTTGATGTTATGCCCCATAAAACAGCAATTATCAACATAATAATAATAATAATAATAATAATAATAATAATATATTCTTCCATTTGAAGCACTAGCAACCATTTTGCTATTTTTTCATGTCATTTTGCCCCTGCTTCTAATGCAGCCTTTTTTTCTTTTCTTTTGTGTCTATCGTCTAATAGATTTTTTTATTTAGTCAATTTACCCTCTAGGTTGGTGGTTCCCAAGGACGCAGCGAGGGAACTCACCACTACCGCCTCTATGGGCAGTGTCCTGGATATGGGAACATCTGGTCGGGATGGATACAACTGGGGAGGTGTGATCAGCACTTCGCCCAGGCGGCCTCACCTGCAAAGCGAACAGGGGCCTCATGAGGGAGGGGAGAGGATGGAAGATTAGGATGGATAGGCTAGGAAGAGGGAAGGAGGCGGCCGTGGCCTTACAGTAGGTACCATCCCGGCATTTGCCCGAAGACGAAGTGGAAAACCACTTCGAGGATGGCTGAGGTGGGAATCGCACCCTTTACTCATTTGGGCCACCCGAGGCTGAGTAGACCCCGTTCCAGTCCTCATACCACTTTTCAAATTTCGTGGCAGAGCCGGGAATCGAACCCAGGACCTCCGGGGCGGCAGCTAACCATGCTGACCGCTACGCTACGGAGGCGATCGTCTAATAGAAATAAATATAAAAATATACTTTGGTGGATTTACTAATAGGACGCATGATTGTGAGAAAGTACACTCCCCGGCATAGAACGCGAAACACTACTAATGTCAGACAAAACGCAATATTTGACCTTTTCATATCTGTTATAAATTGAATTTTGTAACTTTGCAGCAACGTGGCAAAGCGTAGTCAGTTAATCATGAGTTAAATAGCTCATTTGATAAGTTTCAGCGCAATAATATTGATAAAAATTGTTGATCGTGACAATCACAACACTAATGTTCCTTTATAAAGATCACTCAGTATGCCATCCTTCGGAGAGGAAGTAAAGCCGGCGGTCCCACGTCATAGATTTATGGCATGTTAAAGAACCTTCCACTAATTACACCTGAGTGAAGCTAAATTGAAGGTAAAGTTTAAAACAACGCTCTTAGGTACCTACGTTCGTCGCCAGGAGCCGACTGCGGTGGCGTCTAGTAGCCAAGTTCAGAATTAGTAGTCGTTGAAGGTGGCGTTTGGCGGCAAAAGTAGGAACTACTTGAAAAATTCAATGTCTGCAGTTCTTACTTGTTTTAAAAAAACTGATAACACACTCTAATGCAGTCATCACAATTAACACCAATTATCAGACAGATTCTACACACACCCAAAGTACACGGGGCTATATGACCGCGTTGTCGCAGCCCCTAAACTGAGGAACCAACCAACCACCAACCAATGTTTCTTTTTCCCGCCTTTGGACAAGAATAACCGCAAACGGCTGTCTTAATGTTTATTGCTGTAAATTCTCGTTCCCCGTATTTTTGTGGACATTACTGTTTGTTTACGACATTCGTAATCGTACAGTGCAAAAGGTCGGAGGACAGTACGATGGATTCCAGCTTTCAATACTTCCAAATTCTTGTTTGTGCACTGTTATGATTGTCTTGATCAATAATGCTTATCAATTATCGTACTAATCTTCGGTGGCGTAGTTGATAGCACGCTGAACTGCTGTGCCCAAGATTGCTGGTTCAAAGCCGGCCGAAGTCGTTATATTTTTTAAGAGCGTTAAAATCCTTCAGGATGCCTTCCTTCGGAGGGGAAGTAAAGCCAGCGGTCCCATGTCATAGATGTATGGCATTTAAAAGATCCTTCCACAGACTAAACTTGTGTAAAGCTAAATTTCTAGGTTAGATTTCGTTTTAACGCTCTATCAAAGTTCCAACGTTCACCACTAGGTGTCATTGACATCTGGTAGCGAAAGTTGGAACTACTTGAAATCGAACGGAACTTGTAGCTCACCCTAGGGGTGTCCGCTTGAAGCAGCTACAACCTCTGGCGAGCCGAACATGTCCTCGGACACTCCCAGCACTAAAAGCCATACGATAAATAAATAAATAAATAAATTGTACTAATGAAGCTATAGTAATTTATTTATGATACATTGCCATATTGTTGTAATGTCATAGTACAGTATTTGATTAATACAAGGTTTGGAACAGTCCAACATTGAGTTTAGTCTTAAATTCGTAGTGTTTCGCATTTTTTGCCGGTGAATGTACGAGGGAAGAAGCCTCAGGAATGATATATATGGAAAATGAAACTTACCGTCAGAAATTTAAAGGTCCGTAGATTAGATGGCACGAAAACAAATTTTTGATAATTTTGAAGATTTTCGGCATCCGGACTCCCTTAACGTATAATTTTTATGATGATACAAGCTGTACCTGGCATGCATTGCGATGCCAATGAAAGAAAGTGTTGGCGTTGTAATTTTGTTTGTTGAATTGCTATTGGATGCACAATATATATTTTTCTTTCTCTGATAACTGCCTCTAAACTATTGTAAAATGGATTTACTAATTCAGAAACATTTGCCGGAGCGTGCACAACAACTCATCAAAGTTTCATCGCAATCGGATGAATGGTATATGAATACATAAAGGACACACAAACACAAACAATCACGCACCATTCATTTTTATAGGGATATTGTATCCTTCTAGTCCTAGATAAAACTCCTTGGGTCTCACTCGGCAAGTGCGACGGCGTGATCGGTCGTAAATGATCACGAAAATGTGCATAAATTGGAGTTTTACAAGAGGTACGAAAGCCCGGTCAAGTTAGCCCAAAAAATAGGGGCAAGCCTACCAAAATTCGCTTTGAGTTGAAAAACTAATAGTCGAAAGACCATTATAAATGAAATGTGAAAAGTCCCCATCGGTCCGACAACGGCAAAAGAAAAAAAAAAAAAATCAAGATCAAAGTACGCAAAGATGGGCTTTGTGCGTTTTTTCAGCCCAACAGTAAGTTTTATCATAAAAATAGATCGGACTAAAATTGTATATCGTGCAATTATCTATAAACATCGTCTCAATACTTTTTCTCCTAAGAGTCACCATTTTGGAGATATAACGATTCAAAGTGTTGAAAAAGTTGTATTCTTCATAATATGCAAACGTTTCCACGCGCGTTTTTTAACGTGGTTTCCCCGGTAGGCCTATTCCACAATTGCAAAACACTTTGTAGAGGAGTTTTTTCGGTGCAGGTAAAGTATGGTTTGGTCCCAATGCATTGTCGATTAACTTCCAACCCCACTCTTCTGGGTCTAGTTGATCATCAAACCACACTTAAACTTGATAATATACCTGAAATAGATATTGATGAGCAGAAGCAGAGGTTGGAGGAAAGCAAGCTAATTGCACTTGTTTTTTGTTCCGACTGATGTTGAACTCTCCCAGGTTTTAAAAAATAAATAATTTGTTCGGTTGGAGTTCAAGCAGTAAGTAATATCAGTAAGTCAACGTCTTCACCAACAACAATAGTTGTATTTGTCAATGAACTGTTCAATTGCTGTTTCAATTATCAGGACATCAGCAATTAAAAAGGGATGTAATGCTAAATGCGGCTGCAAAAAAGTTGGATTATTTTGTTCATTAGCATGTACCAGTTGTCAAGGCCAGTCATGCTCCAATGTTGATTTTCCATCAGAAGAGTGTTCATACGATATCAGCGAGGAGACATCTGATTCATCGCTGTTGGGACAATTTACCTGCACCCAGCAGGAAGAAGAAGAAGAAGAGGAACTAAAAAGAAGGAGAGCAAGAAGAAGAGGAACAAGAGGAAAAAGAAGAACAAGAACATGAGGAAACAGAAATATTAGATGATTCCGAATAATTTCCCCCAATTTCTTAAAATTCACACCACTTTCATCATTTCCAATAGTACTGTACCCGAAAATCCCACGATGACAACTGGATCGTAGAACCTGAAAATCCCGGCTAGAAAACCCCCAGATCCTACTAACATGTGACGGGGATAATGGGGCACTGATTAACCTAACCGAGGAAACGTTAAGAAAAACCATGGCAAAAGATGAAAAAGCAGCTTATAGAACACGAGAATTACGTAGAAACGTAATCTCAGGAGAGTGGAATACTCCGAAATGCCCTGCAATGGTCTTCTTAACGTGACCTCATATCACTTTTATAAAGCATCACACTCGAAGAATTAAAAGAAAACTATTCAAATGTATTCAAAAAGAACGATATAGTCAAAGAGTGCTATATCAGGAAAGCAACAATAGACAAAATAACAACTTCAAACCGAAGTTGAAATACGAACAGAGTGGATGCAGAACACAGTCAGCAATAGTGAAACTTCATTCCACCAAAATCAAATGGATATAAAATCCCCAATGATCCAAATTCCCAGCAATATACAGATTAAAACGTGCTGGATCAAAATTTTGGATTTCCACATTTATATAGGCTTTACCTGCCTATAAATCAATTATACCCTTATGTACAATAATTTACAAAAATTACAATAAGTGTGGCACACTCCAAGTGTGTTTTTTCGCAATTTTCAGAATTCAACACCCTCCATCAGTGTTTTATTCGATAGTCATTTCATGAAAATGTATTTATTAAATCATGCCCATCTGACCAAGCAATGAAGCTAAGTACATGTGAACATTGCCTTAATATCAACTGCAGTCGCCAAGTCAATTGGCTGGGATGACTATAAAACCTAAGTCAGCAATGTAAATTAATTTCCAGATAAGGATCACAGAAATCCTTCAACAAATAATTCAAACACTCATGCGTTGAAATGCATGATTCTATACAACAACAAAATCCACTGAAATTCCGCTGAAACAATTCTTTAAACCATTCAAGACACACCTGACTTCATATTTCCATCCCAAAACTGGATTATATTTCACCACATAATATTTCTTTGAATATGATTCATATTACCAATGCCTCCTAACGGCTTTCTTCACTGAGCACTGATATCGACATTTCATATGGCATTACCATAGACAATTGCAATCACTTATCATCCTCACTGGTGATCGACGAATTTCATTACTTGAATAAATTTACAGCATATTTTTACATCTTGACTAGCGTTGTTAGAATTTATACAAGATCATTGCATTTCATGTCCAATTATAAAAGTTGGTTTCTTTCAATAATATAAATCTTCATTGGAATAATGAAACTATGCCATCCGTAAGTTTAATTACAGTCACAAATCTTTCTTAAGATGTGCCTCCACGTTAATCGAACCTGGGATCTACGTTAATAAAAAGGTGAAAGTTGCATCAAAATCACCATTAGTCAACTGACTATGTGTTAATTACATGAATAAATTCCAACTAAAGTGGATTTCAAAACGCCTGCACAAACGTGGCTATCATGATTGTATAAAAACCTGAAGATTAACGAAGAAGAGAAAGTTCATCCAGCTAAAGTTCAGAACAATTCTACTCAAATGGATTCTAGAAAACAAGTAATGTTCCTACACCACCAACCTAGGTAATCATAACAATTAGCGCACTATTGACCGGTTAGAAAACACCACAAGTGTCTGTCCTCCAAAAGAACAGAAAATGGTCCCTAGCAAAAGCGAAGGATCAGACTTCTTCACAAAAATAAAGCTTCCACAAAGCTTATAACTTTCTATAAAAATCTTTATCAATCTTCAAAAAGCAACTCTCGAGTTTAGAACTATTAAGAAATTCAACGACAAATGTAGCTCATGCGATGGTCTACAGAAGCGAAAAATGTCAAAAACACTATCAAAACACGCAGAATAAATATCTTCCCCTATAAAATCCTCTTCTCTACACTAAAGAAGTCTCAATTAAATTTAACTGAATTTACTATTAATATTAATTAAACAAACTACAATACAATCTGGAAAAGGATGCATTCTCTACGAGAATCAAAATCCTGTCAGGAATAGAATCATTCATGAGTAAAATATCATGATTCAAAAGAAATGGCAGCAAAAGTATCGTTAAAATGTTTCTACTGAGCTACGATTGATTGGACATTTTTCTCTGTACCTTGTTGATTCTTGTAGATGGTATAAGAGCAATGATATGCCCATCATAACATGTCTTCCTTCATATGTGGCAATAGCTTGGATTCTCCTGGTCGTCGAGAATCGAACCATCGAATCCCAGTCTCCACACCACTGGTTCCACCTGGTTATCAGGATACTTCCCATCCAGCATGAACGGTCAGCTACCTCACCACGAAGTGTCCAGCTCGATCCACAGAAATATCCGTCACAATGTAGCGTCACGACATCCATGTTGAACAGAAATGTTAATTAAATAGTAACGCAGTACTGCCTCTACGAAATGTCATGCTTGACACTGATCAGCTGTGCTGTGGGGCACTAGAGTACGCGTGAATCATTATCGGTGTCGTTGAAATGTTTGTTTCTTCGCCAGCATGGTAGTATTCATGTCTATAGAGCGTCTCTACCTTAAAAGACAGTACGCATTAAATGGAGCGCGCTGATGCCAGATCTGCTGCATGTACAAGTTCTGTAAGGCCGAGCACATGATGTAACATAACTCATATACAGGCGAGCTTTTACGCAAAACTCGGGACATTTCGAAAATATTTGTTTGTTGTATGTAACTGTACTGTACCACATGCCTTGGAACGAACGACGGTACAATATTTAGATATGATACACCGAAGCTCAGAGCGCGATTTTTGTGCACACATTATAATAATTTATAAATACCAATTATTCATGAATATGATAATATTATAACATGTTATAATATGTTATAATATTACTTTTACTCGAATATCATAGGTTATAATAAATTATAATATGACATATAATAATAAAAATAATAAAATAATAATATATATTTTCTTCCACGTAATTTACCCAATTTTGTGTGGTCAAGTGGTGGTATGCAGACGAAATTAAATTACATATTCATTTCCTGTTTCTTGAATGAGACGTTGTTTAATTTTATATAGTTCTTCACTTGCGCCCATACCATTTCGATGGGGTTAAGTTCACTGTGGTATGGTGGTGTGGTATGGTGGCAAGCAAGGAACATTTCTCAGCTGTGATAGCCTACATTGCCTATTACTAGGATAGATTCTTCGGGAACATTGGGCAACAATTGCTCGGCGAACCACTTTCCATACACTTCACCTGTCATTTCGTCGTGGGTGGCTGCCGTGTTCCTTTGGCACAGAAACGTTAACTCTGCACCATTAACGAACCCGTGTTCATTCCCGGGACGAACAAAGGCAAACTACGTAAACCACTTCGAGGATGGCTGAAGTAGGAATCGAACCCGCCTCTACTCAGTTTTGTCTCGTGAAGTTGAGTACACCCCATTCCAGCCCTCAGACCAGAATTAAATTTCTTGATTGAGCCGTGATTCAAACCAGGGTCTCCACGGTGACAGCACAGTGACAGCCAAGAATGCTAGCCACTACGCAACGAGGCGGACAATTTATAAAGAACACAAGCTCCACTTCATTTCACAGTTTAACTTCACCTACCCTCCATAAAACGCAGTCGGGGATATACGCGTCACCTGAGTAAAGAAATGTTCCCTGCGTCAGCGCTGCGCTGGGCGGGAGGACTACGCGAATTGCGATAACTTATGAATGCTATCTGATATCGAGCTCTGGTTTGTTGTAAAAAATATTTCAGACATTAATGAACATTGCTTCTCGCTTAGTCACCAACGTAAAGTCAACAGCAAAAACGTTTCTCGCTAAGTAACCTTTTTTGTGACACCATCCCAGATTTTTCAAGTAACATTTAAGAAAAAACTCATAACTTTCTTATTATGAGAATAATTACTGCCCTGAAAAATAAAAATAAATTTTCGATCTGTTGCGATCATTAGTTCATTATCTATTGCGTGATAAGTTTTATATCTGCAAAAATATAGATTGGCGCTAAAATATCGTAATTGTGAAAATTGGGCCATTTGTTAATTATTTATGGCTTATTTTTATATCATCATTAAGAGCGGAAAATTCTCTATAAGACCACGCAAACAATGTCTTAGATTTGCCACTTTAAATTATTGGGAAATGGCAACATCGCCGGGGTAGAATTGGACAAAGCGAATTGCAGAACATAGGAGTGCGAGTGAGAGGAAATACTCCATTTAATTCCATACTGTCTTTTATACTGTGTTCAACCTGCCATGGTTAAAGAAATATAACGCATTTGAACTGTTCCTCTCGACATCCTGCTAGATAATGTGTCGTATATGAAAGATGAATAATCTCCAAAGTTCATGAGTTATGACAGCGTTACTTAAAGCATACATAAGTATGAAAAGCACTCTTCAAGAATGGTAAGTTCACTGCCGTTAGTAGCAGTCTGTTATAGCGTGCTTACTGAAACTTACAAAGTTCATAATTATCGCTGTATTCAGGGTCTTTCATATAAAGTAAGAACGGCAAGCGGCAGTTTTGTTATTCGCTGCTACGGTGGCCTTGACCGAGCTTGTGGCGAGCTATGGCCCCCTGCTGTACTATTGAATGCGCGCGCATAGTACATACAGTACGAGGGCTGGTTTTTTTCAAGTTTCGATGGACTGTATATAAATAACAGATTGACATACCAAACTGATTTTACTTCTAAATGTTTGCTTGTTTCATTCTTATGTCTCAACATAATCACCAAAACGATTGAAACATTTGTCGTATCGTTACACGAGCTTTCCAATGCCCTCGGCAAAATATTCTGCCGCCACAGAGGTGGGTACGGACAGCCTCCTGAAGTTTTTCATCTTTGGCGAGGCTTTGCCGCCCAAACATACCTTCAATTCTCGAAAAAGGTGAAAATCATTCACGACCACACTGTACCAACGTTACGATAGACTTTTACAAAGAATTCAAATGTGAAGTTTTGGACCATCTGCCGTTTAGTCCAAACCAGCACTGAATGATTTTCACCTTTTTCGAGAATTGAAGGTATGGTTGGGCGGCAACGCCTCGTCAAAAAGGAAAAACTTCAGCTGACTGCCCAGACGTACCCACATCAGTGGCGGCAGAATATTTTGCCGATGGCATTGGAAAGCTCGTGTAACGATACGACAAATGTTTCAATCGTTTTGGCGATTATGGCAATCTGTTATTTTTATACAGTCCATTGGAAATTGGAAAAAACAGCCCTTGTATGTACTATGCGTGCGCTTTCAATAGTACAGCAGGGGGCCATGGCGCGCCACAAGCTCGGCCAGGAGCACCGCAGCAGCGAATAACAAAACTGCCGCTTGCCGTTCTTAATTTATATGAAAGACCCTGTAGTCTAAGTCCATACGTGCATACAAACGTATGACTTACTTGTGAGAAAATCACAAGTTTACATCACAGATGACTTCCAGCTGTTGTGGCAGACTTGAAACTGTTGTTAGTTTTTTCTGGAAGAAAAATTCTAAACGCAAGTAGTACTACATAATGCCCAACAGATGGCAGAACATGCCAGGTATCGATTTGGCACTTGGGAGCGAACGGGGAATATAAAACAAAATTGAGTTCTCGTGCACCGTCTATAGACGGGCGTAACAATCAACGGATTAATATTGTAGCTTTCGGTCAGTCAACACAAAAGTCATTCCAATCACTGGAATATGTGAAAAATAATCTGAAAGATATTACATGCGAATAAAATGTATATATATATTATATTTTAGCGTATGGCTTTTAGTGCCAGGAGTGTCCGAGGACATGTTCGGCTCGCCAGAGTTTGTAGCTGCTTCTATGCGGACACCCATGGGACGAGCTACAAGTACCGTCGCGTGTGGAGTGTTGTCTGGGGAGGAAAGTGTGATTGTAAGGACGAGGAATTGGAAGGTAGCGGTTGTGGCCTATAGTTAGGGGCCAATCCCGGCATTTGCCTGGAAGGAAGATGGGAAACCACAGAAGACCATCTTCAAGGTTGCCGGCGGGGGGATTCGAGCCTCCTCGCCTCCCGGATGTGAGCGACTGCCTGCAGCACGCCGTAACAACCACGGCTAACTCACCCGGTTATATTTTGTTACGGATTATAGAAGAAGAAGAAGAAGAAGAAAACTAAGGGATGACATGTTCCGCTTGTCAAGCGAGCATCATCAGATACAAATATGCAAGACAAATAGCTCTACAAAAATCCTACAGTGACACCCACCCACAGACAGTCTCTGCCCTTCAAAAACAAAATACAGGGTCATTATCTATGTGCGCACGAGTATACACGGCAAGCTAAGCCGGCCTTGAATAGCGCAGATCGCGGTTCAGCCGGTGGTAAGCCCGCTTTTCACACTTTTACCAAACATGTTCAATAATGTGTACTTACAGAGCTCATAGGCGATGCTGAAAATGTCCTCCCTCTCTTGTAACACACACCTGACATCTTCTGATGAAAGAATGTCTGTTAACTCTTTTATTATTTACGGAGCCTGTTTCCTTGAATCGTTTAGCGAGCCTCCTAATTGTACTGGCATTAGACACAGGTCTTCCTGGAAACTTTATTTGAAATTTTCGTCTCGTTTCAGAATAAGATTTTCTGCTTTTCATATACGTATTATGGATATACACACGTTCGCCCAATGTGGATTGGTGTCTAGTCATGGCCAGCAATCACAGAAACCACAATACTCACTAATAATGCATCACTAACGTCTAATCTTTGCAGATACACGTCCATATGAATGACAAAACACGTGCGAACTAACGATATGAGTCAGTGGAGCGCACCACCACCGGCTGAACCGGGTACGCGCGGCCTCGATTTGCGCCAGTCGCAGCCGGCTTAGCTTGCCATGTTTACTCACGCGCACATATACAGGGTGTTCCGAAAGTGGGCGTCCCCCCCCCCCCTCACTTTATTTTCAACATTATGGTAGTTATGGTTGAATGTTTGTTATACACAGTTTACCTTGAAGTCTTCAGAGTCTTAAGCATCGGTATGAGCACCATCCTTGTCGTAACAGAGCTGCTGCGCCATGTTCTCGCAGATGTTTTGCGGAGATACTCCGGAGTCACGAAGGTGAAGGTGTGTTCCACAGGTGCTCGTAATTCCTGGGTAGTGTGATATCAAGTGTTTCTTACTCGTTGCTTTATGAAATCCCTGAGAGCATTGTCTGGTGTCGTCAGTTCTGCATCTTTACCAGCTCCCTTTGCCTGGCCTCCAAGAAGTCCCGATCTGACGACACCAGACAATGCTCTGAGGGGTTTCATATAGCAACACGTAAGAAACACTCGATATCACACAACCCAGGAAGTAGGAGCACCTGTGGAACTCACCTTCACCCTCGTGACTCTGGAGTATCTGCGCAAAACATCTGCGAAAACATGGCGCAGAATTCAGCTGTGGTACGACAAGGATGGTGCTCATATCGATGTTTATGACTCTGAAGACTTCAAGGTAACTGTGTACAACAAACATTCAACCATAACTACCATAAGGTTGAAAATAAAGGGGGGGGGGAGGGGGTGCGCCCACTTCCGTACCACCCTTAGTAACGTAAGTGTGGTAATTAATTATTACTGATAAATATTAAGGCATTAAGCCCTGTAAAAAGAACCATTTATTTTAATATTGCAAAACTGGTATGAAAATGGAAATAACCAATGGCCAACCATAGAAAAGTAGCCTGCAGTCGTTTCTGAAAGTCACTGTATATTGGGATCGAGACGGCTTGAATTCCCTAGCCATATGCCGTGGATTTGGCAGAAGTAATTGAGCAGGAGAAATGGAAGAAGAGACAGGAGTGGAAGAGGCTAGTTTACAACACCCGGATGACTGAAGTTGGACTCGGATGATGATGTTGATTCCATGCATCTTTGAGCTTTTACTACCGTGAAGAGAATTGCATTTATGTTCTTAAAAGTACCTTTGAATGAGGGAGGTAGCGCGCAGTTCACTACTCCTGTTGGGGTCCGGGCGGGGATACCAAGAGCCAGCTGATGAGCCAGTTTTGTGTCCCAGGTGAAACCCCACACAAGATGCTGCACAGACATAGAAACATTGCTGAGTTTTACCTTTGAATGTCTGATTATTATTTAAGGATGAGAGTAACTTTCGATTAGTTCACTCTTATACTAGCTGACGAACATTATTAAGATTATTCCTACTAGCCTATTATTATTATTATTATTATTATTATTATTATTAATATAAATAATAATAATAACCCTCAAACAGTGTCTGCCGGGAACTGAGGGCCATATTTTAATGTAAGATCATAATACTTATCATCTTGGTGAAAAATGTAATTAAGTGAATGTATTCTAATGTGTGCATTTAAATCGCGCTCTGAGCTCAGGCGTATCTTATCTGGTTGGTTGGTTGGTTCCTCAGTTTAGGGCTGCGACAACGCGGTCATGTAGCCCCGTATACTTTGAGTGTGTGTAGAACCTTTCTGATAACCGGTGTTAATTGTGATGGCTGTATTAGTGTGTGTTATCTGATCTTCATTCAAGTAAGGACTGCAGACATTCGATTTTCAACTAGTTCCAAATTTTGCTACCAAACGCCACCGTCAACGACCAACTAGTTCTGAACTTTGTTTGTAGATGCCACCGCAGTCGGCTCCTGGCGACGAACGTTGGAACCTAAGAGCGTTAGTCAAATCTAACCTATAATTTAGCTTCATACAAGTGTAATTAGTGGAAGGTTCTTTATCATGCCATAAATCTATGACATGGGACCACCGGCTCTACTTCCCCTCCGAAGGAAGGCCTACTGAGGAACTTTTAACGCTCTTAAAAAATACGATGACTTTGACCGGGTTTGAACCCGCGTCCTAGGGCATATAAGCTCAGCATGCTACCAACTACGCCACCGAAGCCGCCCGTATCATATCTCATTATCGTACTGTAACTCAATCTGTAGGACATGTGGCAGTCGTTCTAGTTACTTATTTTTGGGGTTGGGAAATTTTGTTCATATAACCCCGTGTATTTGGGTGTGTGTGGAATTTGTGTGATATCCTGTGTTATTTTGATGGCTGTACTAGCGTGTGTATTTGTAAATGGGTGAGGGATAGGATTGGGGAGGTGGCTGCTGTGGCCTTAAGTTAGGAATCATGTCAGCATTTTGCCTGGAATAGAAGCGGGGAAACCACGGAAAGCCACTTCCAGGATTGCTCAGATGGGAATCGAACCCTCCTCTTCTCAGTTTTCCCTCACGACGCTGAGTGTACCCCGTTCCAGGTTTCCGACCGGAATTCAATTCTTTGACACAGCCGGGAATCGAACCCGGACCTCCGCGATGATAGCCATGAATGCTAGTCACTACGCAACTAGATGGACCAACCCTGAGGTTAGGTAGTCTTTCTCTTTCCCACCTTAAGTGGCCTTTGTCTCATCTTTCCTAATCCCTCATTCTTCTAGGAGTCAGACCTGTTTTTCTTTTCATGATATCTCGCTCTTTATGATCAAGGCCTAAAGGAGACCCTGTATAATGTTACACCCTCAAGGGATCACGGCTGTTGAGCTTGCGAGTTGGTGACCCCGAGGGATTCCTGAACTGGGACCGTTTTCCCCTTTTCCCATTATATTTGGGACGGACACTTTCCTATCAGACTTTCATGGCTCTTCTTCCTTCCAAGTCCATCAATTCTCAGTCTTCGAGGGTTGAGTGCATTTCTTTTCTACCTGCCTTCTATTTTACTTTTTTCTTTTTTTTTCATGTCTTCTTCTATTGTGTAAGATCATTTTAATAATAATAGAGAAAATATTCGCACAATGTGCAAATAGGCCTAGTTGTAGGTTCATTATAATCTCATTTTTCGCTATCACGCATATCATTAGGGACCGATAACCTAGATATTCAGTGAAAAGCCACGTTTTGGTTTAGCCTATGACAACTGTCAAATGAAAAAAAAAATCTCCATTCACCAAGAAATGGTTAACAGGCCGATGATGTAAAAACAATTTAAAAAATATATATTTGCTTCTCAATGTTACATCTGTATTCAGCGGAAACTGAGTTCAGACATTTACCATTTGTACAGATCTAGGTTTAGCCATTGTTATACGTCCAAAGACCTAATGATAATGGCTACATTTAGGTCTTGCTTGAAGCAGTGGGTGAGTGGTTATCATGTCGGACTGCCAACCCCAAGCTTGCAGGTTCGTTCCTGGCCGTGGTAAGTGATTTTTGAAAGGCGACAAAAATCACAGCAAGCATGTCATACGTTATTGGCATGTTAAAGAACCCATTTGAATTCAGTAGGATGTGTTCATAATGGCAAAATTAATCTCGGGATTTTTCACCAGCACGAAAGTTCCTTCTTTCTCTAATAGAAAGCGCTATAGTGTCAAGGAGCATAGATATCTAACCTCCTTGACTTTCATAGCGTTCCAAGGGACGACCAAATTCGACATGCGAGCCGCCCCCTGGGCGTCAAATAACAAAGCTTGCACCCGGCATCCGAGGCCATACGATATTATTATGGTGTTATTATTTCGGTCTTACTTAGGTTTGGTCAAAGTAAATGACCATTGGCCGTCTTCGCGCTTTTCTCAAAAAATGATATACTTTCTAGAACCCCCAGATTTCTCAAAACATTTACACGCATGTCCAGTAGGTCCAGATTTCAGCGAGACCAGAAGATTCCCTTTCTGGTGTAGTTTGGAATTCATTTCGTCAATCGAGTTCTTGGAAAGATTCCTGAGCTGTAGTTCTCGCACACGTGTGATTAGGCTACTTTATGCACAAAGACTCTGTTAACAATGAACTGATAACTAATTTTGTTTATCAGCATCATTACGTATCTTTTAATTGCCTTATTCATTGAAGATAAGGTTGGCTGTCAGTGCTGAGAGTGTGGTGGCGTGCGGAAGAAGGTGAGATATTATTATTATTACTACTACTGCCCTTCTTGCTAGTGATCACCGTCCATAACCAAGCTTAGGAACGTAGACACCCCCAGGGGCTTGCAACTAGTGAGACTCTAGTTGGCGACCACGGGACCCTATCTGAGCATGCCATTGCTTTTGTTTACTATTAGGGTAAACGAGCCGCCGAGTGTCATTCCCTTTCCCACCTTAACACTTTTGATGCCAAGCTATAATGAGTAGGTACTTTAAAAATTGCCAAGTTTAGTGAAATTACAAAATGTTGATGGTTGGTTAGGTCCTTAGTTTTGGGTCTGCAACAACGCGGTCATGTAGCCCCATGTACTTTAGGTGTGTGTAGAATCTGTCTGCTAACCGGTGTTAATTGTGATGGCTGTATTAGTGTGTGTTATCTGTAATTCAGATAAGGACTGCAGACGATCAATTTCAAGTAGATCCTATTATTGCTGCCAAATACTACCGTCACCGACACCTAGCTGCGAACTTGGCTACTAGATGCCACCGCAACCAGCACCTGGCGACGAACTATAGAAATTAATAGAGCTACAATCAAATCTAACCTACACATTTAGCATCACACAATTGTAGTTACTCGAAGGTTCTTTTACATGCATGATATGGGGCCCACCGGCTTTACTTCTCCTCCGAAAAAAGGCATACCGAGGGATTTTTATCGCTCTTAAAAAATCCGACGACTTGGCCGGGATTGAACCCGCCATCTTGGGCATAGTGTTATGCCGCCAAGTGTTATGTATGACGGGAACATAAATCATATTGTCTACAAGATGTTGAAAATCACAGAATTAAAACATCGTACTTAACCCATATCATATCAGAAAACACACTGTAAGAAGCATTGAACCAACATTCAACATAACCATGGCTTCTGGCAAAACATACAAGGTAATTACAACTCAACTCTTACACTGATCAATCTTATGAAGTCCAATGCTGCGCCACAATTTGCTTATTTAAAAATTCATTAGGCCTACTCTATCTACAACCAGTAGATCAATTATCATTAATATCGTTGTAGTTGATCACAAGATAATACTTTTCGATACATAACGAATGTTATCTTTTCCTGGCGGATGCTTGTTAGTGGCGTCGGTGGCGTAGTCGGTAGCATGCTGAATTGGTGAGTCCAAGATCGCGGGTTCAAACCTGGCCTATTTTTAGAGCGTTAAAAATCCTTCAGTATGCCTTCCTTCGGAGGGGAAGTAAGCTAAAGCCGGCGGGGCCCATGTCATAGATGTATGGCATGTAAAAGATCCTACCGCTACAATTGGCAGTGTGTAGCCAAATTTGTAGGTTATATTTCGTTGAAACGCTCTATCAAGTTCCAACGTTCGCCACTAGGTGTCAGTGATATCTGGTAGCCAAAGTTGGAACTGCTTGAAATTGAACGGTACTTGTAGCTCACCCCATTGGTGTCCGCATAGAAGCAGCTACATACTCCGGCGAGAACATGTCCTCGGACATTCTCGGCACTAAATGTCATACGCTAAATAAATAAATTTAAAAAAAATTGAAATCCACAGCCTGCCGACCGACCGGGTCAGGGAATGGAATGAATGAAGCCCCCATCTAGCGGCGAGGATATAAACTGTGCCGGCTGCCGAAGCCTGTCGCACACCCCTGGGGCAATGATTAAATGAATGACAGATGAAATGAAATGAAATGATAGGGGAGAGTGTTGCTGGAATGAAATTGTTGACAGGGAAAGCTGGAGTACCCGGAGAAAAACTTGTCTGCCTCCGTTTTGTCCAGCACAAATATCACATGGAGTGACCGTGATTTGAACCACGGACCCAGCGGTGAGAGGCCAGCGTGCTGCCGCCTAAGCCACCGAGACCTCAAATAAATGAATAATAGTTGTTATTATGTGCTATTACTTAACGGTTAAAAAGTGTTCAGGAAGGTTATGAAAGCTATGAATGGCGCCGGACAATGCATTCATATACATAACTCTTTACAATTGAACGATATGCATGAATGTATCAAACTATTTTAGAATAGAAAGATATCCACGATCATAATAATATTCTATTGTCTTCGTTTTCTGCCGGAAGGGAGGTGTGGTAGTCATCTTGTCTACATCATTGAACCTGTATAAACGTTGGCTTATTCATTTATCACTTGTCTTCATAGAAGGTATTGATATGAGCCGTTAGTCGGTGGCGAGTGTATTCCGCAGATCTCTTCTACAAACGTATTAATTTCTGTTCCGTCTCCTGTAAACAATAACTAAGTAATAATTTCACTGTAAGATTTTGATCTAATTCTACTCACATAATTTAACTCGCAACTACAACTCAACTTACTGTACTCGTTGCAGCTATAAGGACACAACAAACCCTTGAATCCTAGTTCGCGTAGATTTTTGTAACAAGTAACTTTAACAGTTAGTTGTTGTCTTACTACGAGATCATAGGCCCTTAAACTTTACCAGGTAAATAGGCTGGTGTAGCTTTGTAAACCTGTACAGTATAATTTATCGTGTTTGAAAACACACGGAACATCTAAACTGCGTCCATTTCATGAAGGCTGATATAAAGTATCGCATTTCTGCTGCTCATGAATTGCTCTCGACTAGAGGTGTGCACATTTTTTTCCGCTATCATTTTACCCTCCAGGATCGGCTTTTCCCACGGACTAAGCGAGGGATCCCACCTCTACCGCCACTGAGGGCGGTGTCCTGGAGCATGAGACTATGGGTCGGGGATACAACTGGGGTGTGTGACCATCACGACGCCCAGGCGGCCTCAACTGCAAAGCGAACAGGGGCCTGATGAAGGGATGGGAAGAGTGGGAGGGTTTGGCAAGGAAGTGGGAAGAGGGCAGCCGTGGTCTTACAGTAGGTACTGTACCCGTATTACCTACCATCAGCTTGTTGAAATCTCACGATGACAACTGGATCGTAGAACCTGAAAAATCCCGGCTAGAAAACCCCCAGATCATACCAACAAGTGAAGAGGATAATAGGGCTCAAGTCATACCTAACAGAGGTGGCATTAAGAAAGACCATGGTAAACGATGAAAATAAGCTCAGAGAACACTAGAATCACGTAGAAACGTAACCTCAGAAGTGTGGGATACTCCAGAAATACCCAGCAATGGCCTTCTTAACCCGACCTCATATCACTTCTATAAAACATCACACTCAAAGATTTAAAATAAACTGACAAAATTTATCCACCAAATGACATAACAGCAAATGCAATGTTATGAAACAACAACGAAGAAAAGAAAATAATCCTCACTGGAATCCACATCATAAAATGCCACAAATGCAGAGAACAGTCCCCATGGACTAGACTGCATTATACTCAATCCAAATTTACATATATACTATAATGATCCACTTACAAAAACAAGAAAATCCTATGGGATCATAAATTCGGAGCTCCCACATTCATAGTTACGCATTGAAGAATTCCTAATTACCCTTATGTACAAATATACAAAATTTACAACAGTATCATTGCACACTTAAGTGCTTTCACAAAAGATTTTCATAATCTGGCAGTTTCCATTGGTGGTCCATTCGTACTTTAATTTTATATAGAATTGTTGGTCAAATCCTGGTATATTCGACCGAGCAATAAATCTTAGAAGAATTAAAATGTCCTATTTCAACAATCATCATCAGAACAATAATTGGGGATGACTATAAAACTCAGTTAGCATGGCCAAAAAATCGCTGAATAGGAATTATAAAAAATCATCCAACAAATAATTATCCATTTATGCTTTGAAATTCAACCTTCTAAATCAACATAATATTTCTCTGGAATTTCGATGAAATATTTTTTAAACAACTTAAGTCAAACATGACTTCGACGCTTCCATATACTAATGGATTATACCTATAACTTTCCACAGGATATTCCTTTCAATACTTTTATAATACGGTATATTTGCCTCTATACGGCACCAATAAATGCACGTGTCTCCACTGAGCACTTAATTCATTATTACACTTTCATTACCACATATGATTGTATTCAGCTATCACCCTCACTGGTGATCGAAACATTCTATTACTCATATTAATTACAACTTATTTCCGCACATAGAATTGTGTCGTCTAAATTATACAATTTCGCTACATTTCATTTCAAATTATTAAATATGGTTTCTGAAATATATATATCCACTGGAATTAAATGACCCTACTATACGTAAGCATTATCACAGTCACAAATCTTATAAAAAGATGTGCCTCCACATTAATTGTACCTGGAATTAACGTTTGAAAAAGAGTGAATGTTCTTTCAAAATGTTCTTAAGTCAACAGACTATGCATTAAATTGTGTGAATAAATTATCCAACGAGTGTGGATGTAAATCATGACTCGAACAGACATGACTTTCATGTATCAGGAACATGAATTGTATCGAAGAAGCAAAATGAATCAAGCTAAGTTTAGGTACGTAACCCCTCAAATTGCTTCAAGAAAGTCAGTAATATCCCTACACCATGGACCAAGGTAACCGTAAAAGTTAGCACGCTATTGGCCCATTAGGAAACAATACTAGCATCTATCTTCCACGAGAGTGAAGAATGTTCCCTACTAAAAGCGAAGGATCAAACTTCTTCACCATAAATATATTTTCAATACGATGGAATCTTGCTATAAAGAGGATTAGTACTATCAATGCAATTCTCGAGCATGAAACTAGAGCGAAGCTCAACTACAAACGTAGCTCGAGTCAAAATCCAAAAATTCAGCTAATGTCATAAATTGACATCCGTAAATGTTCATCAAAGTATCAAAAATACGTGGAATATAATTATTCCCCTAAATGGTCCTCTTCTCTACATTCAAGAAGATTCTAATTAATTAAATTAAATTAAATTTACCAATATTAACTTTAAATCAAACAACAATACAAACTAAAAAGAACGGATGCACTCTTTATTAGAGCCAAACTTCGATCGAGAATGGGGTCAGTCATGAATAAGACATCATGTCTAAATTACACCCCTCGATCATACTACTGAAAACGAAAAATGGCAGCAATAGTAAAGTTAGAATGTCTACGCTTCTCTACATATGATGACTGGCTTCTCTATACCATAGATGACTCTTGTAGCCGGAATATAGAGCAATGACATGCCCTGATATCACATCTCCTTACAAACTGGGAAATAGTATGAATTCTCTTGGTCTCCGAGAATCGAACCCTGGAACACCACTCCTCGTTCCCCTGGTTCAGAAATGTCATCTGGACAGCTCCAATACTGTATGCATGGTCTCCTCCATTCCCACGTATGCTCCAACTCGTTAGAAAGAAGTCACTCGTCTCATAGTAGCGCCCCGACACTCGAATGAAACCGCAACGTAAGTTCATTTCCATCGCGATTGCACTACAGCGGAATGTCTTGGTTGACACGGTATCAGCTGTGCGATACGTCACTCAAATATTCGTACAGCAATGTTGGTTCCCCACGGAATGTTCGTTGCATTGCTTAGATAGCGGTATCCACGTCTGGTATATTTAACCTGCTATGGTGATAAATATAAAACTCATAGCAGTCCTTCCTCCTGACTTCTCGTTATTGAACGTGTCGTGAATAATTGAGGAAATTATAGTCTGAGTTCGCATACCGTAACTGTGTTACTGAATGCATATACAAATAAAAAATGGACTCTTGAAATATGTGGTAACCAGTTCTGTGAGTAGTAGCATGTCCAAGTATGGCTACTATTCATATCACTCCGGTTGATTACTGTCTCAGAGTCTATGTTCCTATGTGTGAACATATCGTAAACTTGACTTGAGAAATTATAAGTTCCGGCCCGGTGTGCTATTGAAATATCCACTAACATGTGCGATATTTGCAGGGTTCCGTTCGTCATTCGGAATTTGTACGTAGTTTATATTGAACCCTTAATATGAATGCCACATATTAATGTTTCACATTTCTGGTCTGTGTGAGGACGAAAGATGACTTTTGAAGGAGGCTTGCTAGTATGTTGAAAATTTAGAAGCTACCTGGCAATAAGAAGGGAGCCTGACATCCTGTTCAAACAATGGGCCGGGGAGAGTTTGGAATGCAACCCGGACTGAAGAAAGGGACAACCCGTTAGCTGGAGTTCAAGAACCTAGTTGGCGCGTTGGACAATGAGTCGCACCTAAGCGTCTGTTCCTTGTAAGACAAGGGAAAATACGTGGGCGGGGTCCGCATTTTACCGCGAGTTCAGAAACAGCACCCCAACCAATAAGAAATGAGGACGCGAGGCCTTTCGCGCTATTTCGAAGATACGGCGTCCGATGAAATTAAGGAGGGAAATTGATTACGATTAATTGCTCGATCAAAATAAAACCCGCATGCCATAGGTGTTCGATTCACATCAATACAAGCTCCCTGATATGTGTTGTGTGTATGTAGGACTACTGGTTGAATAATTAGATATTTTATTCAGTCCCGCCCCCACTTTCGGACTAAAATGTATAAATACTGAGTGGAGTGTTCACGGAAAGGGAGTATTATTTCATTCGTTGACAGATTGTGAAGGCTGACTATGCTCGTTATACGTTACTATTTTGGGAAGTGACAATACTTAAACTTTCATAAAATCATTGCTCTTAGGAGATGAAATTCTACCGCATCTCAAGTGTATAAATTAATGTGTTCTGCGTGTGAAACGTTCTAGATAGCTTTTTGGCTATAAGTGAGGGACAGTCATCGCTAAATATTGCTATCAGGACTTGTGGGTGGATACAGCAATCCACGCTAGCAATCTATTAGGGATATTGTGTGAGGCACTATTTTAAAACGAACTGACATTCTATTTTGAAGCAGCCAGCCAGAAATGGAGACCGTGGTATCAGCAGCTGAAGGAAGAATGGTGCTACTGAAATCGAACACGGGAATGATTGGGTGCTAAGAGCACATGGTTGGGGTCATGCCCAGGAAACGTCAACGATGGAGGAAACTAAAAAGGATGAGTACAGAATGATTTATTTCATTATGTAGCCTAGTTTTGGTAATCGGGAAATCCTTGTATATTGTATAGTTGTGATGTTTTCTTTTGTGTGATTAGAGTGTTTTGTTGACCGACCACTATTTTAATTTGTGAAGAGCATCGTGGTCATTCTTTTGTATTTCATTAAAATTAGTGCGGGACAGTGGATTAAATTGTACTCGTGTGCACTGAGTGTGTGTTAGAGAGATACAGCAAATGAGCGGACTGTATCGCTGATGATAAGTGAAGCTTTGGTTAGGTAACGCAATTATAGTGTAGGGGGGAAATGTGATAATTTTGTGGGAGAAACGTCGGATTACCCAGGCTGTAAATGTTATGCGATATTGCATATTTTCTTAGCGAGAAGCATTCAGCTTCTCTGGTAATCATTCTTTTGTAGTTGAGCACTTAGTAACTTCTTGTGTGTTGGAGCACTATATTTTTTTTTGAGGTTTATCTGTGATCTGGAGCAAAGTGAGGGTGATGTGTGTTATACCAAGGCATGGGTCTATTATTATTATTATCCTGCGCGGGGTCTGACCGAGGTCAGTTACCTGTCAGCTGCATGGCGTCGAAGACAGGACTCATATGGATGATGTCACTGTTAAGTATTCTACAGATTCCAAATTGCATGGTGCAGTTTGGAGGACAGATCTACGAGTTGATATGTGTTTTATTCCAGAGTGTGATTGTTAATTCTTTTCTTCGGATCTCTAGCGTGTGGCTGAGAGACAATTTGAGACCTGCCTGGTGTTGACACAATGACGAGAGCTGGATATTCCAGACTGCAAGGCTCAGATCTCAGATAAGGACAGAGGGACCATTAGGGCCGAGGCGCGTGCTCCCGTGATAACGATCAGTTAAAAGCCTGGATGATTGGAAGCGAATTAGATTAATTTTGATGCAAGTTCTTCACATCAGAAATACAGTTCGTGATTATGCTGATTTGTATATTGTTGCCATGTTGGCTACTGTCTCGTAATTATTGTAAATATTTTATCGCATTTTTTTATGCGCCCCTGTAACTTTGATGTGTTCGGGAAACGATCGGTTTATCCATGAGTTAGTTACGGATGACCACGATTGTATTTTCAGCCTGTTTCTGTAAGACCTTTTTAGACGGCTTGATTTTGTGTGCTTTTGGCACCGATATAAATACATCTCGCGGAAGTAATGACTGTGTACTTTTAGTAAAGGGTAGTGTGGTCGATTGTCAATTCATTTTGTGTTAGCCTTTAAGTGTGGATCCCGATACCAAGGCGTGGTGAAAAATGTTCATGGATATGCGTCCTGCGATCTGGTTCTATGGAAGCATATCTCATGAAAATATGTACTCATTCTAACCGTAGTCTTGCCAGTAAAAACCGTCAAACACAATTCACGCAACAATAAGAGGAGTAAGGACGAGGTCCATGTTTTGGTTTATTTGCTGCTGTAATGTTGATTCAGAGTAACTTATTATTTGATTGTTTGATGTTGAGTTGATAAATATGGTTGTAATTTGGGATTTTGTGTCATTGTTGTGTCATTCTTATCGGGATATTAAAATATTTGTTTTGTTTGTAGCTGAGTCATCTTTGTTAATTATATTCTCCTTGTGTCACCTTGAAATTATGGAAGCAAAGTACAAAATATCCAACTTCACGACGATGAACTGTACACCCCCGAATAAAGTCTCGTGTACGCTTCCTCAAGGGGACATAGGAAGAACGGCGCAATCCATCGATGGGGCTATTTCGTGTTAGGTTGGTTGGCATTTGTGAGAAACGTGGTATTAGATATTTGGTATATAAGTTTTGCCACTGTTTCAGGTTTTGTTAAATTCAGTTAATAGGCGAAGTTTTTCCGCCAGATGTGAGATATAAAGTAGAATCTTGGAGTTTGTCAGTAAATATTAAATACGGGACACATTACTTGATTTGATATTGATGATTTTGAGATAATGTGAGTATCCGGGCGTCCAACTATAAATTAATTAGAAATGTGTAGTGATGACGAACTCAAAAATGTAGTAGGAGGGTGTTTACCCTGGAAAGAATAATGATATTTGATAATTAAGTCTTGGTGGTAACGTAAAGCCAATTAAATTAGGGAAAATTTTAATAACCGATATTAAGTGTTGACACTAAGTAAATTAAAGTAAAGATATACTCAAGGATGATTGCATTGCGGGAGGTTAAAATAAAGTAAATGAATTGAGTATGATTAAAATATTTAAATGCATTGTTGTGTGTGTGCGTGACGGAAGTTGATGTTTCTATGTGCATGGCCCCTATATTCTCAAGTGAATTTATTTGTTGTCATGGCGACAGTCGATGAAATCAGGCAGTTTGTGGAGCTTGCCACGGCAAGGAACATTGAAAATTTAGAGAAAATGAGAGCTGAACTGAACGAACAGAGTAGGGTACAAGTTGAGGAAATAAACAATCGTATGTCACAGCAATCCGCGGAAATAAACAATCGTATTTCACAACAGTCCGAGGAAATAAATAAGCGTATCGCGGAACAGTCGGTTATCCAAAGCGAGAAAAACCAGGAGCAATTTAGTCAGCTGTCGGATAAGATCAAACAAAATACTCAGGAGCAGATGGACCAGTTAGCCAGTGAAGCAAGCAAAAACAACGACAAACAACTAGGTCGTATGAAAGAGATGGAGGAGAGCTTCGACAGAAAACTTGGATTTCTTGATGAGACTGTAAACGCTAAGCTGAAACAAATTGAACAGGCATGTAGCTATAATTCGGATGAAATGAAAGAAGCACACGAAAAATTGAAAGAACGGTTTGATAAGGTGGAAGCGAACACTCAGGGTATGCAGCAACAAATCGAAGCAGTAGACAATAACTTGCTAGGCATAGTTAAAGAGATGGAGCGGGCCGAAATGAAAGCGACGGAGCGTTTGAAAGGGATAGAGAACGAGCAAGGCGAATTAAAGGCGTCCTTTGATGCAAATAATAGTCAAATGGAAATACGGCTAGATAGGATGGAAATAAATCAAGAGGAAAACGCAGAGAATCTTGAGGCGAAATTCGAAGGATTGAAGATTAAAATACGCAAAGATTTGAGCCAAGAAAGGGAAAATAGTAAAGAAGAACGCCTATCTATAATAAAGAAATTAGGAGATAATCTCGCCAGGTTGCAACTATTAGAAAAAATGTGCATTCGAAACTGCAGGAACAGGATGATAAATTGGTTAAAGCAGAACTCAAGTCACAGGAGCTGGACACGTTGTTGACATCCGTGAAAGACAGAGAGGGCTTGGAGAACAATAATAGCTTGGAGAACGTAAATAGCTAGGGGGCGAGTAACGGAACGGAAAGAGGGCTGAGTAATGAGCAGAGCCCACTGACCGGTTGCAACACAAGAGTATTTGAGAAGTTTAGAGGCCAGACGTCGAACCCAGAGCAAACCGCAATACCCACACAAATTATACAAGTGATCAGGGGCAATGAGTACAAACCAAATCGATACACAGATGGAACAGGGACCACGCCTAAACAATTCTTGAGGAACTAGACGATTTTTTTTCAGACCAGGGGGTACCGGAAAGTAAGAAATTACGAATGGTAGAGAAGGTTTTGAGTGGGAGCAGCTTAATTTGGTATCAGAGCTTCAAATATACTTTTGGCAGCATGCAGGACTTTAAGGATGCATTCTTAAGAAAATATTGGTCTTCAGCCCTGCAACAAAGTCTAAGAATGGACTTGTACTCTCGCAAGTATCATTCTACCCACCCAACGAGATTTGCCGATTTCTTTACCCAACAGCTATTAAAACTGAAAGATTTAGATGACCCACAGTCCGAAAAAGACATGGTAATGACAATAGGAAAACAGCTTCCCATGAACGTGCAGCAGTTCCTGGTAACGGCAAATATAACTACAGCAGTCGGAGCGGAAGAGATGCTCAGGAACCTAGATGAGACAAGCCTACAGCTACCGCCTCGGGGCGCGAGACACAGCGAGCAAGTAAACACTGCAGAGGTTGTGAGAGAGAGCGCTAATAATAACACTAGCACGAGATCACAAGCAACAAATACTGGAACAGATCAGCGCTGGCAAGAAAATAATAACGGACAGTACGGGAGGTACGAAAACAGAGGAAATTACAGGAACAACAGAAATAATTACAGACCGTACCAAAGAGGATATCAGGAAGCCGGTAATGATAGAAGGCAGGAATTTCCGTACCGAAGGAATGGTGACACGAGAAATGACCGTCAGTGGCGTAACGACAGACAGCAGACAAGGGGGTACCAAAGAGGGCATCACAACAATTGGAACGAGAGATATCACGAATCACAGAGGTACCTGCAGGAGTTACATGCTACGGAGAATAATGGACCAGATAGATGGGAAAGAGCCATGAAAAACCACCAGAACCCGGACACATTCGAGGATCAGGGAGCTGAAAGTTTAGAAAGTCAGCAGGAAACACGCAACCAGGGGGCGATACCGAGGCACTCTCGGGATTAAAAAAAACAATAATTTCAGTTAAAGGAGATAGTCTCGCAAAACAGCATGGGGCTGATGACCGTGATGGTAGAATTGTTGCACACATAGCAGAGTGGGTTGCAAGACCGGAAGATTGCCTGGAGGAGGTTACTAAGCCACAGACAAATAACATCAAGAAACTACCAGTAATTTACGCACGGATTGGGGGATTGGATGTAAGATGCCTTTTAGATACCGGGGCGCAAGTGAGTCTTATATCAGAGACATTGTTGAAGGAACTGGCACGTAATCAACATGTACCATTGATTCCTGTACCACAGTTGAAAGTAAGGGGCGTAATTCCCGAGCGATCTATAGTATGCAAGCACCAAGCGTACATAGAACTGGATATTTTAGGCCACACCTTCGCACAGACTTGCATTGTTATGGCAAAAATGAATTTTAATGTCATATTAGGGGCAAACTTTATTTATGATTACCAAGCAATTATTGACCTGCACAACAATATGGTAAGCTTTCGGCAGATTGAAGGAATAAGGGAAGTTGCCTTACACATGGACGACGGACCTAATGATCAGGAAGTAGACACCTGGATGCTGGAAACAATTAACGAGGAAACCATTGAGGAACTATGTGATGAAGCGGAGGACGAGTGTGACATTGCTGTCGTGGAACTTGGAGAGCAGGACTACTCACAGGAAATATGGACCTTATTAGCGAATGAAGAAAAGGACGGATCCGAATTTGAATGTCTACTACAGGAGCGGCTTCGAGAAGTAAATTTGGGGGAAGCAGATAAGAAGAAATTTTAAAATATTTTACGCAAGCACAAAGAAGTTTTCGATACTGTCCCAGGGAAGATTTTAAACTTCACTTATGCCATACAAGTGGATAATTGGGCCCCATTTAAGAGTAAATTATATCCGATACCAGAGAAGCACTACTCTGAAGTCAAGAATATCATTGACGGAATGCTAGCGTCTGGCTTGATAAAGAAATCACCGACACCATATCTCAACGCAATATTGGCTGTTGTAAAACCAAATGGATCGATCAGGCTGTGTCTCGATGCACGAAATTTGAACTTCAAGGTCATACCTGAGTATGACAAAGCGCCGTTAATCCGTGATGTACTGAAGGGATTCAAAGGAAAACATATATATTCTTCTGTCGATCTCACTAGTTCGTTCCACCATATTGAACTAGAGGAAAAGTCTAAGCTACTGACAGGCTTTCTCTTCGATAACCAGACTTTTATTTGGAATAGGCTCCCGTTTGGCATTAAAACAGCTGGATCCGCACTTATCAGAGCTTTGGAGAGGAATTTAACGGATGAGGTCAAGAGCATGACAGTAAGATATATCGATGATATTCTACTGGCATCCGAAGGTATTAATGAACACATGTGTAACCTGGACAAACTGTTGGAAAATTTAAAGACCACAAATTTTAAAATAAATTTGAAGAAATCTCACTTCTTCAAGAATGAAATTCTATACCTGGGGCACATCATTGATCGAGAAGGCGTGCGGCCAAATCCAGTGAAAATCGAGGCGATAAGGAAATTTCCAACTCCCACTAGGGTGAAACATGTGAGAGCTTTTCTTGGAGTGACTGGTTTCTTCAAAGAAAACTGTCCTGGATATACGGAGACTGTAGCTCCAATGCAGGAAATGCTAAAGAAAGCTAACAGATGGAAATGGGACGACGCCTGCGAACAGTCATTTCAAGCAACTAAGGAACTTTTGGCCAACTGCATTAAATTGGGTTATCCAGACTTTGAATAGAAATTTATCATACAAGCAGATGCTTCCTTTATTGGAGTAGGAGCAATGCTCTACCAAGAAAATTCTAATAATTCACAGGACCGATCATATTTGGCATTTGTAAGCCGCAAACTGCGCAAGCACGAGAAAATTTTTACCGTGACTGAACTGGAACTGCTAGCGATACTTCACGCATTACAAAAATGGCGGAAGATCGTGTTCGGTTATGAAATTGTGGTGAGGACAGACCACAAGGCAATGACGTTTATGTTCAAAACGCAATGATGAGTGAGAGAGTCACACGTTGGTCACTATACATTCAACAATTCAACATAGAAATAGAACACTGCCCTGGTAAAATGAACGTGATACCTGATGTCCTAAGCAGATATCCAGACCCGGAGGACGAGATAACAGTAGATGTCCGACACGTTGAGTTGACCACCAAGGACAGGGAATTCCTAGATGAACTGAAGAACATAGCTCAGGAACAGGAAAAGGAACCGTGGATGATGATGATGAAGTATTTCAGAAGAGAACTACAGCCCGGAACACCGGCATATCAAGAAGCAAGGTCAAAGGAAGCCAAGTATAACCTTATAAATGGAGTGCTGCATAAATTTATAGACGAAGACCACACCAAGTATAGGATATTAGTACCAGCAATACTGCAGAGAGGACTGACATGGCATGTACACAACAGTTTAGGCCATGTCGGTACAGAAAAGGTTGAAGCGACGATCGGTGAATCTTTCACTTGGCCTAGGATGAGGACGACGATCTGTGACGTCATAAAAACCTGCGAACTAAGCCAAACAACTAATTAATGAGGCAGATCCCAAAGCCTTTACTACCTGAGAAACCTTGTGAGCTAGTGGCTGTGGACACGTTTGGGCCGATTCCTAAGGGAAGGCGAGGATGTAAACACCTACTTGTATGCATTGATGTGTTTTCGAAGTTTTCTGTTCTATATCCTATTCAGAAGACAACTTCAAAACAAGTGCTGAGCAGAATAAAGCATAAGGTGATACCAATGCTAGGTAAACCTGAATTCTTACTCTCTGATCACGGCAGCTACTTCACAAGCGCCAAATTTAAAAGGGGAATCGCCGATCTGGGAATCAAACACATACTATCTTCTATAAGACACCCAAGGTCAAATCCAGCCGAGAGAGCGATCGGGGATATTTTAAAATGTTACCGCATTTGCATTCCAAACGCACACTACAAATGGGTAGAGAGAGTGGGTGATGTTGAGACGTGTATGAACTATACCAAGCATGAATCAACTGGTCAGATACCATTGGTACTACACCACAACAGACTTCCGGTGAGATCATGGGACAATGTTCTCAACTGTCCCAGAGATCCAATGCTAGCATCTGACATCAGAATCAGAAACACTGTGGAGTATATGAAAAGCCAAGCAGATAGACGTCTGAGGAGGATGAGAGGAAAGAAGTTCCACCGGGAATTGGTCGTAGGGGAATTGGTCTTAGTGAAAAAGATCCCGATATCTGATCCAGCAAGCAAAATACTCGCCAAGTTCAGCCAGCGATATATTGGACCGTTCCGCATTGTTAGAAATCTGGGCAACAATGCATACAGGATTCAGGAAATCAGCACGGGAACGATGTCAGTCTTTAACATTGAAAACCTTAAGGTGTATCTAAGGACGGAGCCGTTTGAGAACGAAGAAGACGTCGCTGAGGCCGATGTGGTACATTTCCAAGAAACCACAACATACGGCTCGGGGAGATTGGAGCAAGCAGCTGGAGGAAGAAGCGAGTGACGGTTTGTTTACAAACAGTGCAGTCAGCCGAGGTCAGACTCGCTTAGACAGAGAGCGGAGATGAATGGGAACAAGGCAGGTAGCGAGCAGACAGCAGGCGGTGTCGAAGTGAGTCAGAAATGGAGAAACTCATTAGCAATGAGAGGAGGACACCACACAGCCAGAATGAAATTTGAAAATTTGGAGTACTAGACCGTATGAAGGCACAGAAAAAAAATCGAATCCATGTATCGATTCGATTTTTCCTAAGAAAAGGACGAATGAACCCTTAATATGATTGCCACATATTAATGTTTCATATTTCTGGTCTGTGTGAGGACGAAAGATGACTTTTGAAGGAGGCTTGCTAGTATGTTGAAAATTTAGAAGCTACCTGGCAATAAGAAGGGAGCCTGACATCCTGTTCAAACAATGGGCCGGGGAGAGTTTGGAATGCAACCCGGACTGAAGAAAGGGACAACCCGTTAGCTGGAGTTCAAGAACCTAGTTGGCGCGTTGGACAATGAGTCGCACCTAAGCGTCTGTTCCTTGTAAGACAAGGGAAAATACGTGGGCGGGGTCCGCATTTTACCGCGAGTTCAGAAACAGCACCCCAACCAATAAGAAATGAGGACGCGAGGCCTTTCGCGCTATTTCGAAGATACGGCGTCCGATGAAATTAAGGAGGGAAATTGATTACGATTAATTGCTCGATCAAAATAAAACCCGCATGCCATAGGTGTTCGATTCACATCAAGACAAGCTCCCTGATATGTGTTGTGTGTATGTAGGACTACTGGTTGAATAATTAGATATTTTATTCAGTCCCGCCCCCACTTTCGGACTAAAATGTATAAATACTGAGTGGAGTGTTCACGGAAAGGGAGTATTATTTCATTCGTTGACAGATTGTGAAGGCTGACTACGCTCGTTATACGTTACTATTTTGGGAAGTGACAATACTTAAACTTTCATAAAATCATTGCTCTTAGGAGATGATATTCTACCGCATCTCAAGTGTATAAATTGATGTGTTCTGCGTGTGAAACGTTCTAGATAGCTTTTTGGCTATAAGTGAGGGACAGTCATCGCTAAATATTGCTATGAGGACTTGTGGGTGGATACAGCAATCCACGCTAGCAATCTATTAGGGATATTGTGTGAGGCACTATTTTAAAACGAACTGACATTCTATTTTAAAGCAGCCAGCCAGAAATGGAGACCGTGGTATCAGCAGCTGAAGGAAGAATGGTGCTACTGAAATCGAACACGGGAATGATTGGGTGCTAAGAGCACATGGTTGGGGTCATGCCCAGGAAACGTCAACGATGGAGGAAACTAAAAAGGATGAGTACAGAATGATTTATTTCATTATGTAGCCTAGTTTTGGTAATCGGGAAATCCTTGTATATTGTATAGTTGTGATGTTTTCTTTTGTGTGATTAGAGTGTTTTGTTGACCGACCACTATTTTAATTTGTGAAGAGCATCGTGGTCATTCTTTTGTATTTCATTAAAATTAGTGCGGGACAGTGGATTAAATTGTACTCGTGTGCACTGAGTGTGTGTTAGAGAGATACAGCAAATGAGCGGACTGTATCGCTGATGATAAGTGAAGCTTTGGTTAGGTAACGCAATTAAAGTGTAGGGGGGAAATGTGATAATTTTATGGGAGAAACTTCGGATTACCCAGGCTGTAAATGTTATGCGATATTGCATATTTTCTTAGCGAGAAGCATTCAGCTTCTCTGGTAATCATTCTTTTGTAGTTGAGCACTTAGTAACTTCTTGTGTGTTGGAGCACTATATTTTTTTTTTAGGTTTATCTGTGATCTGGAGCAAAGTGAGGGTGATGTGTGTTATACCAAGGCATGGGTCTATTATTATTATTATTATTATCCTGCGCGGGGTCTGACCGAGGTCAGTTACCTGTCAGCTGCATGGCGTCGAAGACAGGACTCATATGGATGATGTCACTGTTAAGTATTCTACAGATCCCAAATTGCATGGTGCAGTTTGGAGGACAGATCTACGAGTTGATATGTGTTTTATTCCAGAGTGTGATTGTTAATTCTTTTCTTCGGATCTCTAGCGTGTGGCTGAGAGGCAATTTGAGACCTGCCTGGTGTTGACACAATGACGAGAGCTGGATATTCCAGACTGCAAGGCTCAGATCTCAGATAAGGACAGAGGGGCCATTAGGGCCGAGGCGCGTGCTCCAGTGATAACGATCAGTTAAAAGCCTGGATGATTGGAAGCGAATTAGATTAATTTTGATGCAAGTTCTTCACATCAGAAATACAGTTCGTGATTATGCTGATTTGTATATTGTTGCCATGTTGGCTACTGTCTCGTAAAATGAAAATCCACAGCCTGCTTCCAGTCTCCGACCGGGTCAGGAATGGAATGAATGAAGCCCCCATCTAGCGGCGAGGATATGAACTGTGCCGGCTGCCGAGGCCTGACGCACTCCTCTGGGGCAATTATTTAATGAATGACAGATGAAATGAAATGATAGTGGAGAGTGTTGCTGGAATGAAATTTTGACAGGGAAAACCGGAGTACCCGGAGAAAAACCTGTCTGCCTCCGTTTTGTCCAGCACAGATCTCACATGGAGTGACCGGGATTTGAACCACGGACTCAGCGGTGAGAGGCCGGCGAGCTGCCGCCTAAGCCACGGAGGCTCACTGTCTCGTAATTATTGTAAATATTTTATCGCATTTTTTATGCGCCCCTGTAACTTTGGTGTGTTCGGGAAACGATCGGTTTATCCATGAGTTAGTTACGGATGACCACGATTGTATTTTCAGCCTGTTTCTGTAAGACCTTTTTAGGCGGCTTGATTTTGTGTGCTTTTGGCACTGATATAAATACTTCTCGCGGAAATAATGACTGTGTACTTTTAGTAAAGGGTAGTGTGGTCGATTGTCACGTCATTTTGTGTTAGCCTTTAAGTGTGGATCCCGATGCCAAGGCGTGGTGAAAAATGTTCATGGATATGCGTCCAGCGATCTGGTTCTATGGAAGCATATCTCATGAAAATATGTACTCATTCTAACCGTAGTCTTGCCAGTAAAAACCGTCAAACACAATTCACGCAACAATAAGAGGAGTAAGGACGAGGTCCATGTTTTGGTTTATTTGCTGCTGTAATGTTAATTCAGAGTAACTTATTATTTGATTGTTTGATGTTGAGTTGATAAATATGGTTGTAATTTGGGATTTTGTGTCATTGTTGTGTCATTCTTATCGGGATATTAAAATATTTGTTTTGTTTGTAGCTGAGTCATCTTTGTTAATTATATTCTCTTTGTGTCACCTTGAAATTATGGAAGCAAAATACAAAATATCCAACTTCACGACGATGAACTGTACACCCCCGAATAAAGTCTCGTGTACGCTTCCTCAAGGGGACAATATGTATTAGCACCTGACACGACCGAACTGAACACTCCCGATGATTTCAACTGTATTCAAATGAGACGAAACATGATCTGGTTGCTCCTGGCCGGCGGTGGGTCGCAGGTAAGCTAGGCTCCCCCCACTCCAGAGATGTATATATCGATATTAATAGCCTTGGTGTCAGATAAATACTACTCAGGTATTCTACAGTGCTCATAAACATGAAAACACTTATCATTCACTCCATGCTATATCTTGTTTCCTTCTAATACACCGCAAAGTGCATATAAAGTTCTTATTTCTTCTCATTATATATAAATGATACTCTGGTGGACGGCTCGATATAATGAATCAACATTTATCGACCGCTTGTGTCGTCACACCACGTGAGTCTGACTTCGAGGGTACTCGGGGAGCTTCGGAAGAACCGCTACATGACGCGGTCAGCTGTGAGGTAAATCACATGTGGCTGGCTGACTCGCTTTCTTCAAAATGAAATGCCGCGCGGAAATACTTCGAATTCCGGACATGAGAATAATGGTACAGTACCATCCCGGTATTTGCCTGAAGACGAAGTGGGAAACCACGGAAAACCACTTCGATGATGGCTGAGGTGGGAATCGAACCCCATCTACTCATTTGGGCCACCCGAGGCTGAGTAGACCCCGTTCCAGTCCTCGGACAACATTTTCAAATTTCATGGCAGAGCCTGGAATCGAATCCAGGACCTCCGGGGCGGCAGCTAACCATGCTGACCGCTACGCTACGGAGGCGACTCGGTATGCAAATCTTATATATTAAAATAGTTTTCAAAAAATTTCACCCTTTACTAAAACTGAAATATCTCGGGAAGTGTTTGCGTTACGACGACGTTTGTTGTCTTAAAATGTAATGCCCGTCAAGCACCGTCGATTGATACCCACCTTACTTGATTATATCATTGGAGTATTAAAATAATTGCGAATATTACTTCCTTCAAGGTCTCACGAAAATAGAATTGAATGACTTGATGGACATATTGTCGCTAGGCGACAACGACTAACACTATATCATGATATTTTACGCCGCCTCAATAATACATCTAACTTGATACTAACAGAGAGTTCCCTAATTACGTCATGATATCGGTAACTTCTACCTGCTCCACTCGGGCGCTAATGTCGCATGTATCCTTACATGATATCGTTAACTTCTACCTGTTCCACTCGGGCGCTAATGTCGCATGTATCCATAGGCCTACAATAAGCAGAAGGGAATTCTGTGCACTTAATTTAATTAAAACTTCTCAAAGAATGGATTACTTTGAGACTGAAATGCTCATGCACAATCAGCAGTCATTTTGCTAATGCACTGTCATGTCAACATCTCTTTGAATGACAACAAATACTGTATACGAAAGACAACTAATTTTACGAAGATGCCGCTACAGTCGAATGTTGGAACCGCCATTTTGTATTGTGTATCCGATCTTTCTGTTATATAGTCTTTGGTCTCACCAGATACAAACTGTCTTCTTTTCGTTTCAACATTCATCCTTATAGGTTGTGTGTTCAATCAATACAATGAATCATATTATGATGAATGAGAGGCGACACTCTATTACAAATGTTATAAAGATTAAAGGTGACGGTAATTGTTTGTTCAGGTCATTGGCATATTGTGAGTACAACAATCATAGTTTATTTACACAGGTTAGAAAGCGAATTGTAAAACATGTTACAGACAAGTGGAATAATTATTCTTCCTTTATTGTTGGCAACAGCGATAGGTACGAAACTGCTATCAATACGAGCGTTGATTACAAAATGTATTTGTCTATGAATTGTGTTCATGGAGGTCATGTTGAGTTAGTTGTCGCTGCTCAAGTTTGCAAAATGGTTCGTGGATTACTACCGTCGTACGGAAGGTGACCGGTTAAAATATATACGTCGTCAACAAACGAAGTTACGAGTTGATATATATGCCGGTTTAGCAGACGCCTTGCATGTACGAGCAGAAAATGAAATCCTCGAAGTGGGTCGTATTGTAGTTTTGCCATCTTCTTTTACAGGTAGCCCATGGAAAATATTGCAAAATTATCAGGATGCGATGGCGATAGCGAGGAAGTTTGGAAAGCCAGATTTATTCATTACGTTCACCTATAATGCGGGCTGGCCAGAAATACTTAACAGCATTCATCTCTGTGAAACGGCTAATAATAGGCCTGATATTGAAGTGAGAGTTTTCCATTGCAAAGTAAAGGAATTGCTACGTTTGATTAATGTTATGGAAATTTTCGGTAAGAGCATATCTATATACAGTGGAATTTCAAAAACGAGGTCTCCCGCACATCCATTACTCTTAACATTAACGGAAGATTGTAAGTTTCGAGAAATTTCTGACATTGACAGTGTGGTGTCAGCCGAAATACCAGATCTCGAGGATGAAGCGCTATACGAGTAGGTAAGGTGTCATAAGGTACATGGTCCTCGCGGATCTTTGAATCCTTCTTCAGTCTGTATGAAAGATGTCGTATGTAAGAAAGATTTCCCTAAACAGTTTCAGGAAGAGACCAAAGATAATGCCAATGGTTATCCTTCGTATAGGAGAAGAAATAATGGACGGATTATTATAAAAACAATTAGAGGCTTATATATTAAAGTCCACAAGTATGTGTATAAAGGTCATGACTGCTGCATTGTTAAAATATGTCCTGAAGGCGAAACGGTGAACTACGATGAAATTACTTCTTTCCTAAATGCTAGATATGTTGGTCCAACAGAATTCGCATTCAGGATATTTTCATTTCACATGCATGAACAGTCACATTCTATCGTGCGATTACCAGTTCATTTGCCAAACGTGCAAAATATCTATTTTAACAAGATGTTTAGCAAAGAACATATAGCCTACTTTCTCCTAAATGTATGGGTATATTTATAACTCTTTGTCCTCATCCCTAAAACAATCACCTCTAGCACCATGTAGTGTTTGTTTTCTTTTATATTGATAATTAGCCAGTAAGTGTCAAAATCAATATTATGTACTTTATGATGATTGAATAACAAAACTACTAACTTATTGTAGTGCATTCACGTCCGTTAATCTCTATATTAAGTCAGCCTGCAAACTTAAGAAGCTTTCGTTTTGGGTACTTTCCCCTTTAAAAATCCGCGCCGATCACAGTAGGTTGGTGCTGTGACCTAGCAGTGAATTAATATTTTTATGTTCGACCCTAACTAATATGTGTCAGAAAATTGTATCATAATTAGGCTCATTATAACACTATTTTTCATTATGAAACAGTTTCTCCCACCAATCAGAGCTCAAGAAACAGTTGTGTGACCATTTAGATAAGGATACCTTCGCGCATGCGTTAAAAATCCAACATGTCTATATAAATTACCGAAATTGCACCGTCCATATGTTCCCGTAAATAAACTGAGACAAGAAATGGCACTGTACCTTAATATCCCCAAAATCACTTTCTACACAGCGCGTGGTTTTGAAACGACTTCGGTGACAGTATTACTGAATACTGGAGTACAATCTGAACATACGGCATTGAAGCACACAGAGCGCATGCGTCGGTTGTCCAGAGAGCTTAGGAAACAGAGATATACTACCCACCGCAGCACCCGATCACAACATTCTAGTGACTGAACAGATATTTATGAATATTTATGTTAAAACATATAATAAAGTTATAATTAACGTCGAACATATACAGTCGTATGCAACTCCCCTATAATGGTAATTAAAACACTCGTATGGAAATTATAAAACTCGCATACGCTCGTTTTATAAAAATACTCGTGTCTTAATTATGGCCATTATAGGCTCGTTGCAAAATGTACTAATCTTGTACGCCTCTGGGTGTTCAATGAGCAGGCAGTTTATAGTAGCCAGGAGGGAGGCGATCCTGCTGGCAGTGTTTAAAGGTAATCGGAGCGCGATCGTGGCTAATAGTTGAACTACCAGTATTACAAAATTGCCATACTTCAGGAGGCCAGGTATTTACATAGCGGTATGTTTGGAACAATATTACCCACATAACCCACAAGATGACAGCACCGTACAGAGACATTAAGAAGACTGTGGTTGATGACAACGTGTATCTAGTTCTTCTATTCTCCTTTTCCTAATGTCTTCTGTTTATGTGCAATGCTGGGACTGTGATTTTATTAATAAACGAGTGTATACATTAGCCTCCCCTTAGAGCTAAATGACATTTTATTCAGAATCTGTGGTAAGAACTTGTGCACATCATTTGTAAAAGAATTCAATAAAAAAAAAAGGTTAACTGTAGGAGTATTCGTTCCCCAGTCTACTGCGTGACAGACTAACACGCTAGCCCAGAGCTAAACATATCCTTAACATCATCGTGTTCTTAACTGATATATTAGATACAACCTGTTGGAAAAAATGCCTTGAAATAAACGATTTCTTCACTGCAGTACATATTCATTATAGATCATTTCATACAAAGTTTATATTAATGTATCAGTAGGGTATATCACATATAACATATTAAAACTACTGAAATATAAGACAGGCTCATGAGGACAGCTGCCATCTTGTCGTGTGGCAGAGACGGCTCAGCTCTTTTAAGCCACTCATACAGTATAATATTATAATATTAAATTAAAATAAATAACGGATCACGACCTTCAGGATAGCTTAAACCACCCTATGCTCGATAATCGGAATTGGTAGGTCTTAAGCTATTGTTTATAATGGTTGCATAATTCACACGGACGCCATCCTGAAATAGCAAGGCCGATGACCTTGAAGTTTGGTTGAAAGACGCGTCCTATATAAAGGTATGTTGTCACCAAATTTGGTAGAGATCGGATGATTAGTTTAGCCGTAATTTGAGTTTACGTTTTGAACGTTTGAGTGGCCGCCATTCAGTTTTGGTAAAGATGGCGGCGATATAAAGTATGACACTGAGGTGCCCTTTGCTAGTGCTACCTCTGTACCAAATTTCGTTCAATTCGGTTTCACCGTGTTCGAATTGATAAAGGGGGGACAGACATTCAGAGTACACACACACACACACACACACACTCACCCACACACATACACACACACAGACAGACACACAATTTTTCGCCGTGTGTTGATCTCATAAATCTACTTTCATTTTTTGCAAAAATCGAAAGTAGGCTAAAAATGATAACGCTCCTGATATTTTACTTCAAGCACCGTTGCGCAAAATCAACATAGGCTACATGATTAACAGTGCAAAAAGTAAGGCACTGCAACTCAAATTTAACAGCATGAGATGGTTGATTAATGCTAGTATCTCGCGAACACAAACTGTATAATTATGTCTTCTCCCAACTTTTATTTCAGAATGAGATTTCCGCCTTTCTTAACCTGAGAGGATGTGAAATACGACATATCCCTCTGAATATTCCCTAAACCCTGATAAATTTCCATGGATGACGACATTTCACCATTAAATAACTTATTTTACTGTCCTACTCGGTTCTCCAGCACAAGCCTTCACACACACTATTCCTACCGACTCAGTGAGCGAGTTGCCGCTAGGGTCGCTAGCAGCTAAAATATCGCCATTCGCACGGGGTCTATAGGCTAGCGATAAAACAGTTTACAACACAGCCGTGAAACATGAAATGTACGCTCTTTGATACAAGAATATGTGAGAAATTTTCGATTTGTTGTAGGTTTATGGTGAAAATAGGGTTCAATATTTCCTTAAAAATGCGTATGTCTCTGGAACTGCTTAAGCAATAAATGCTCTACCAACATTCTGCAGCTACCTCTCTCTTTAGACGCGACTGGTGCGCTATCTGTATACGAGAGTCTGAATCAGATCCAGCTCATTCTTCCTACAATCATAATCCGTTATTCTAGGGCCTATGCTATGAAGTGGGATCGGCGAGCATGCAGGCGTATTGGGCCTATAACTTTTAAGCATTTTGCAGTTCACGGTCTGCTTGATTATACCAAAGAATATACAGCCACAATCACCATCTTTCAATGAGTTTTGCACAGCCCTTAAACAACGATTCGTTTGCTCATATACCAATCGTCGAAGGTGCTGGTGAAACGCCAACGAGTTGAATTCCTATGTCAAAATTAACGAGGCATTTATTGACGGCCTGTTAACGCTGCGTTATTAAACCCGGACTGTAAGTTCCATTTTTTATAGGTTGCCCTCGGGTTGCCCCGGTATCGCTGCAATCGCAGTTCGACGCCTGCGCGGCAGTTGCTCTGTGTCACGGAGAAGGAGATGACGCTATATTAAGAACGCTGTTATTTGTTTATGCTTTATAGTGCTTGCCGCTTGGTTAAAATGGCGAAGTTCATTGAAAATCCCGCCACTTGTGAGATTAGATCTGTCATACGTTCTTTGAATACGAAGAACACTAAACTAGACAACATTCATCGACAGACTTGAGAGGTGTACTGAGAAAATGCGATGAGTGATTCAATGGTAAGGATATGGGTCCAACAGTTCGTTGAAGGATGTGATCAAGTGCACGATGAGTACAGTAGAGGCGGCTTAGGTGGAGTAATTGGTAGCATGCTGAGCTTTCATGCCCAAGGTCACGGGTTCAAACCGGGCCGAGGTCATCGGATTATTTTAAAGCGTTAAAAATCTCAAAGTATGCCTTCCTTCGGAGGGGAAGAAAAGCCGACGGGCCCATGTTATAGATTTATGGCATGAAAAAGAACCTTCCACTAACTACACTTGAGTGAAGCCAAAATTTGTAGGCTAGAATTGATAACGCTCTGTTAGTTCCAACGTTCGCCCCCAAGTGTTGACTGTGATGCCATCTAGTAGCCAAGTTTGCAAGCTAGGTGTCTGGACGGTAGCATTTGGTAGCAAAAATAGGAACTACTTGAAATAACTGTCTGCAGTCCTTACTTGAATTAAAACAGATAACACACCCTAATACAGTCATCACAATTAACACCGGTTATCAGACAGATTTTTCACACACCCAAAGTACTCGGGGCTACATGATCATGTTGTCGCAGCCCCTAAACTGAGGAACCAACCAACCATCATTGATTTAAGCCGTCTAACGAGCCCTTATAACTAGTTCATTGCCCTCTTTCGTTCCCAATATCTCTTGAGGCCGGTTGATAATGTTTCCTTTCTCTCCTGTCAGAGGGATTTCCGAGAGTTGTCACTTCGGATGGTGGGGACCAATAGTTAGCCAAATCACACAATTTGGAACGAACTAGGACACCAAGGTTAGAAATCTCAGCGGAATACAAGTCTATTTGCAGTTCATTGAGCCACAGGCTTCCAGTCTTATAGCTTTTAACCAAGGATAAGATCCTCCTAAGTCTGTTATTGTCCATTCGTACAATGTGCCTGTAGAACTTGAGGGAGGCTACATAGTTCAAATTAAAACAACCATCTGTGAGCCCTCGAGGGTGTAGCACTGAAAATCCCTCGGTATGCCTTCCTTCGGAGGGGAAGGAAGTGGACCCATATCATAGATTTATGGCATGAAAGACTACACTTGTGTGAAGCCAATCTTTGTAGGTTAGAAATGATAACGCTATATTAGTTCTAACGTTCGCCTCCAGGTGCTGACTGTGATGGCATCTAGCAGCCAAGTACGGAAGCTAGGTGTCGTGGATGGTAGCAAAAGTAAGAACTACTTGAAATTATCGTCTGCTGTCCTTACTTGAATTAAAACAGATAACACACTAATACAGCCATCACAATTGACACCGGTTATCAGACAGATTCTACAAACACCCAATGTACACGGGGCTACATGACTGCGTTGTCGCTGCCCCTAAACTAAGGAACCAACCAGCTAACCAACCAAAATGTTATAGTTTGTAGATTGCTTCATATTCTCAGTTAATATGAATACATCTGAATAATCAACAGACTTTTATTGCTATCTATATATTCTGTTATCGCAGGTTGCATTGGCTACGTGAACATCACGGTAATATGTGTTCGCGGTACTTGTGGCAAAGTTGCTTCTTCCACTCCTAACAAAATACTTCTGCCAACTATGATGCATTCAAGTGCGAATTCAAAGGCTCAAAGTGGACAGATAACACAGGTGATCGATATCAGCTTAAACTCAAGTAGGTTGCTTATGTCACACCAGTAGTCAGCTTGGTTTCCTTGATTCCAACCACTTCAGTTTTCTTCCGTAGTTCACTCGAGATGCTCAACGTACCGAGTACAGAAAAATCTAAACTATTAACAGCCAACATTTTCCAAGAAAAAGCTCTCCATAATTCCTGGAAATTACAACCTAGAAGGACGTTGTTGGCGATCACAGGGCACCCAGCTTAGCATGACACCGTTTCCATTAAACACTTATCACGTCGGGGCCACCGAATGTTACTGTATACGTTTTATTCACTCCGTAGGCTATAGTTACTAATACACGGCCGTGTTATCAATAATAATGACACTTCATAATAACAACACAGTATACATATCAATACAGTAAGGACACATCAGGCCTTTACCATGTAATTTTTTCGTCATGGTTTTGAAACGGCCGTCACCGGAAGCACCGCACGCACGCACGCATGGCGGCGACGGTTCACCATGTATCCGCGAGAGTGCAGTCTACCCATATTCATTGAGTGCGGCCTGTCGATTTTGTCTGAAGAAAACATTGTTTGTAATTATTAAAATCAACTCAGAAATATAATTTTGCAATTTAACCAATAGCAGAAATGTGGGAAACCAACATCTGTGCGTTTTTTTTTTTTGCGCAGTTCTTATCACACCGGACATAACAGCATTCCGGTTTCCTCGTGCATTGGAGCGGTAAATACAAATATCACACGTTTCAACGAATAATTCTGGTTTTAATACCCATGAGATGTCAGTCCCTCAAACACCTATCCATTAATTCACAAATTCCTCATTCCTAATCCAGATATAATGACTGGATCAAGGCCTGTAATCAGGAGGATTTACTGGCATACATGGCAAATCTACACGTCAATATATAGGGTATGTAGTCTTTATTTCTCAAAGGAAGTGTTTTAAACCACAACGAGGGCAGTGCTAGGCTGAGATTAGGTAATAATGCCCAACAAACATTAAATCTCTACCCTAGAGAAGCTATTGTCTCCTTTAAAGTGACCGTTTTCTAACCCCACTTAGCCTAGGAGGCAAATGGTTTCCTGACTGAAGTTAGTTTATGTGTTTTATTAAATGTAATTTGTTAAGCTGCAGCCCTTTACAGTGAATTAAGTGATTTAATTACAAGCTACAATGCAAATCAGATTTAACATTTGCTCCCTCACCTATGGGACTTTGTGCTAGAGTTCTGGAGAAGGTTGGATTGTCGTGTACCCAAAGCTACAATCTCATGATTGTTGAAAATGACTGAAGGTACTCCAGTCCCTCAGAATTGTAAATAGTGTTGCTTTCAGAGACAAACTATTGAGGTTAGCAAACCCCTCACTAGGCTCGGCATGCCATTAAGGCTGTGTGACTTAAAAACCAGGGCTGTTAACCTTGATCTTCCTACCTCATAGACATATCACAATGCCCTTAATTTTATTTAATTTTGTGAGACCACTAAAAGTTTGCCCACCTATGTATATGATAAACCCACCCAATTTCTTCTCAAGTGATACCTGCCTCTCAATCCACACACGCCCAAATACACGGGGATATATGACCTCGATGTCTCAGCCCTTAAAATAAGCAACAACAACTGTATCTTCGATACACACTAATCAAATTCCTGGATACTTCTATGCTTTTAGCAACGATCCTAGGGATGATTTTTCTTCACTATGACACATGCAGAACATGGTGCCTCTAAAGCAATACCGTATAGGTCTATGTTATTTGAAAATGAAAACATAATAATCACACAAGAGTGGAGCCTTGCATAAGTGAGGAGATGTTACACCAAACTCTGGGTGTCAACAAGCCTTACTCTTATATCACTCGGGAATTGAGAAATTGGGTGGGCATATTGTGTGATAACCTGTGTTACTGTGGTGGCTGTACTAGTGTGTGTATTTGTAAATTGGGGATAGGATTGGGAAGGAGATGACTGTGGCCTTAAGTTAACAACCATCCCAGCATTTGCCTTGAGTGGGGAAACCACGGAAAACCACTTCCAGGATGGCCGAGTTGGCAATCGAACCTTTCTCTTCTCAGTTTTGCCTCACGAGGCTGACTGTACCCCATTCCAGCCCTCAGACCAGAGCCGGGAGTCAAACCCAGACCTACGGGGTGACAGCCAAGAAAGCTATCCGCTACACCAAGAGATGTAATGTAATGTAATGTATTGGTCATAAATATAGGCTATATAAATCTACTGCCTATCCATACATTTTCATAAATTTGAGTTTCATATACCATTTTAAAGCTCAATGGTTTTAAAATGTACAGTTATCTTAAGTCATAGCAACAGATTTCAATGTTTACATTAAGCCACATTGTTCAAACCTGTTCAGGGATGTCGGAAATTCCTCAGATAATGTCAAGCTGCACCTCACATCCTATTCTATTGTTGGGCAAGGACTTGATTCTCATCATTGCAGAAATAATCTGTTTATAACTAGCTGTAAACATGGCCAAGGTGTCATGTGATACAAGCTAAAGGTGTAGAATTTGGTACAAATGTTTATCAAAAGTATCCAGTACCGGTACTTCTATGTCAATGTTACATAGGCATTGTGCTTGCTACACTTGACATAGTATGTGGTATAAATTTCAGAATGTGCATCCGTTTTACTTTCTACCCTTGATTATTCATATTTATGTGGAGGTCAGGAATCGTATGGAAGTGATGCTAGGAAAATATATGACAGGTCTGAAGCAGTTCATTATTTCAGTATTTCAAAAACTGACTCTCTCTACCAGAAATCAAATCAGTGATCTGGGTTCATGGCGATATCAGGATAGAAGGAATGTTTGTTTATTGCATTACAACAAGGGATTTGGTAGTAACCTCATAAAGCAATAACTTCTAAATCAAAATAACTTACAATTTTATTGTTGGACAGCCAAAGGACTTAACATAATGCTCCATGGTTTTAGACAGGTGCAATGATCCATTAGTTCTGGGTTATCCCATCCTGTTAGAAAATGGAAGGATTGGGGTTTGAGACCTAAGGATGTTGTACAACATTAACTGCAAATCACATCACCACTCTGAAGACCTGGTTTGTGAAATAAGTTGGTTCATGCCACTTCACCTGTCATTTCAAATTAGCTTCCTTGTTTCTCTTCTCAAAATGCTGAGATGGTGGCTTTCCCATAGACCACAGTCACTTCCCCATTCCTTTCTTAGCCTCTTCTACTTTCCATCTACTTTGAGGCTGCTTGGATGATCCATTTCTCTAGAATGAAAGGGCTCCATGACACTGTCAATTAGGATGAAAAAGAGTTTGGGAATGAAGACAGGTGATAAAAGAAATATTCATATCTAAGAAATAAAAATAGCCAAACATATAAGTCCATTGTTTCCACAGCTACTGCCATGGTCTAGAAGTAAGAATAGCTGCTTTCTAACTGGTTGGCCCAGTTTTGAATCCTGGTTTTGCCAAGGAGAATTTAAATTTTGGCATGTAGTCACATGTACTTGGGTGTGTGTATAATTTGTCTCATAATCTGTCTTATTGTGATGTATTAGTGTGTGCATTTATAATTTTAGGTGAGGATTGGGAAGGAGGCAATTATGGCCTTAAGTTAGGTAGTCTACCGTCTCGGCATTTGCCTGCAGTAGAAGTGGGAAACCAAGGAAAACCACTTACTAGATGGCCGAAATGGGAATCAAAATCACCTCTTCTTAGTTTTGCCTCACAAAGCTGAGTGTATCCCGTTCCAGTCCTCAGACCAGAATGCTAGTTGCTACACCACGAGGTGATCTAAGTGAAAAGGGATGGATACTAATCCACCTCTTGGTCATAATAGAAGTGAATCTCTATGGTTTCTGATTCCACTTCCCCTCAACCAGGCAAAGCCTGCTTTATGCTCCATGCACCAAACATTCCATCTCCAAATTATTTTGCATGCCCAATTAAATGAAGTAATATAGCTCGGGTGGTGTTGGGGTAGCGCGCCTGCTTCGCACCAGGAGACCTCGGATTCGATTCCAGGCTCCGTCAGGGATTTAAGAAACCGGCGTGAGGGCTGGAACAGGGTGCACACAGCCTTGCAAGGACAATTGAATAGCTGACAGTGAGGCAGCGCCACGCTCATGGAGACCAAGATTAACGGCTGAGGGGACCCGAGGCGCCCACCACGCGTCACCACACAATCTGCAGGCCAAATGGCTGGGTGGCGATCGCTTGGTAGGCCTAGGCCCTTCATGGAGTGTAGTACCACGGGGGTTGTTTGTTTCGTTTTAATGGTAGCTCGGAGACCACGGTTTCAATAGTCTTCTTAGAATGCATATGGGTGTTAACTTTAAAAATACCCGCACGAGTCTCTCTGGAGGACTCACACACTATTACTATTACGTAAACATATCTTGCATAAGAATCATGGCCCTACTAATAATATAGTTCATCGTATCTTGGTGAGAAAAATACTGTACCTGTATGTGCATTTGCTCAAAGAACTTTTTCTTTTCTGAATGTTTATTCCATATATATTATTTTTGTTTGTTTTATTAATATTAGGCATCCACCTATAAATTTTAACTCAACTAAAATTGGTATTATTCTGTGTTAAGAGGGACAGATGACCTTTCTGTTCCGTCCCTTAAGCAACAATAACTATCCATACTATGTGTAAAGTTACTGGGCAATTCTGAGAATATTTACAGAGGATCCAGATTGCAGTCATGGACCACCTTGTGGCGTAGTGACTAGCATTCTTGGCTGTTGCCCCAGAGGTCTGGGTTTGATTCCCGGCTCTGCCAAGAAATGTAATTCTCGTCTGAGGGCTGCAACAGGGCACACTCAGCCTCGTGAGGCACAACTGAGAAGAGGAGGGTTTGATTCCCACCTCAGCCATCTTGGAAGTGGTCTTCCGAGGTTTCCCACTTCTACTGCAGGCAAATGCTGTGATGGTTCCTAAGTTAAAGCCAAGGCCGCCTCCTTCCCAATCCTCACCTGAATTGCAAATACACATACTAAGACAGGCATCACAATAACACAGGTTATCAGTCAAAATTCCACACACGCCCAACACAGGTATCAGTCAATATTCCACACTTGCCCAAGTACACGGGGCTAAATGACCACGATGTCCAGGCCCCTCAAATGAAACAGCAGATTGCAGTCGATGTACAGAAGTTGTCTAACATGGTGGCCAGATTGCTCCTTAGTGCCTCTTGGTCTATTGGAATGGCTGTAACATCCGGTGCATTATCATATTATTTCTGCTCGAACAATAGCCACACTGTTCCTCTATTGGAGCACGAAGATTGGGATTCTCTGCCGTCACTGTCTCATGAAGCCATAGCCAGGTGGCTATGCTAATGCTTGTTGTTTCATGTAGGAGGTTGTATATCATGGTATTGTGTATTTGGGTGTGAGAAAAAACCCATACAACAGGAGCATACGAGCCTGGCAACGGGTGGGTGAGTGATTTCACAAGCTCTTCATCCAGGAACGCCTCCAACAGCAAGGACATTCAGTCATGTTTTGTGGTGGGATCATGTTTGGTCGATGTACGCCTCTAATTCCTATCCACAGTAACATGACCGGTCTGGTATACAGAGACAACATCCTCAAACCTGTCGTTACAGGATTCGCTGCCACAATGGGTGAGGGCTTTACACTAGTGGACGATGATGCCCATCGAGCTAGGGTGGTCAATCAGTTCCTTCAGATGCAAGGCATACGGAGAATGGAGTGGCCTGCATATTCTGCGGACATGAACATTATCGAACATGCATGGAGAGAGATTAGGAGTGCAGTTTCGCACTGTCCCAATCCTCTCACAAACAAATAAACATTCAGCAACTGATTGAAGCTGCTTTCCAAGAGTGGGATAATCTGCCCCAAACCCGGTTGGTTCGTAGTTATGCCTCTTTGTCGGCAAGCATGCCTTAGGGCTCATGGTGGCCATACATGGTATTGATAGGCCCCAACATGAAAAAGATTGCCACTTTTGTTATTGTATTAGTGTATGTCTCTTTTGCACAGCATATTGTGTGTTGTTTTTCTTTGTAAGTCATTACATACTACATTACCAGGGAATTGTTACTGCTCGACGTGGAGCACGGCTGTTGTGTATATGTCGTAGTCAGATAGTGAAATCCGTCATTTCATGAAGATCCTAGGCACTTCATGAAAAGCCGGCATATGATGTAAAAAGAGATAGTTACACCATCTGACGCGTTTCTTCATGAAGTGACGGACCGATTTAGGCAGATGGTGTAAGAAATGATTTTACATTATCAGCCGAGGCACTTCATGAAGATCCGGTGTTTGTTGATTCGGCACTTCATGAAATGACTGACACAATGAAGCCGTACATTAATTCATTTAATTGTTCTATTCCAAGATATAAATTAATGCTTGTTTATTATGGTTTTCGAAATTAATTTTCACATAAAAACCTAAATCTAATCGTGAAATACCGGATACTCTTTACTCTCTATCTCTTTTTTTCTAGAAGTTTGTATTTTTATATATTTTATTTGTACAGAATTTTTTTCTAATCTGCAATGCTTACTTTCATAATTACATTTGTAGTTTTTCTTTTTATTCTTCATTTGTGTATCTTTTTTCTCTCTTTCCTTCACTGATGCAATTTGTATTTTTAGCCTATTTTCATTTATGAAAAAAATAGGCTTATGAGGTCACCTTTTGTCCGTGTGTCTGTCTGTGTGTGTGTGTGTGTGTGTGTGTGTGTGAGGATTTGTGTGTGTGTCCCCCCTAATAACTTCTAAACGGCTGGAGCGATTTCAATGAAACTCGGTAAGTTCATAGCACTATTTCGGGCGACCCCGACCGTGCCCTTCAAATTTTGTTACGTCTCGCCAATCCAACATGGCGGCTGTGCGAAATATTTCACCAGCATTCAATATCTCCGAAACTACTACCGATATCACCCTGGAATTTTGTACGGTGATAATGGAAACTACTAGAAGTTTACCGATGTGACGTTTTTGAAAACCTGGTAACTACAAAACCAACATGGCGCCCAAGCGAAGTTGCGACGTTTAAATAGACGTTCCTCGCGATTTAACCAACCAAACGGAATGAAACTTGGTACAGTATATGTTTATACACATTGTATTGCACAGACTTCTAACTTCGTTCAATTGTCCGCCCACCCCTACAGTCATCATATAAATATAATTTCAATTCACACCCAATCACACGGGACTGATGATTGAGGTGACCAAAGACCTCCAAATGAATTAACAACAAAACTGGAACGATAACTTACAGGTAAGATACACACAATGAAGAAAAATGCAGAATCATTCTTTCAAATATTTCTGTCTATAATAAATAGGCTGAAATTCGAGATTTTCTCGAAGGTGAACCCTCCACTAAATCAACCAAATGTAAAGCTTTTGTGTATTCAGCCCTGTGTACTTGGGAGTGTGTAGAATCTGTCTGATAATCAGTATTATAATGGTATTTGTAGAATTGTGTGTATTTGTAGTTCAGGTTAAGATTGAGAAGGAGGCGGCCGTGGTTAAGTTAGGAACCAACCCGGCATTAGCCTAGAGGAGAAGGGGGAAACCAAGGGAAACCAATTCCAGGATGGCTAAGGTAGGAATGAAACTCTTCTCAGTTTTTCCTCCCGAGGTCGACCTTAATTATGTTCCTATCCGTGGTAACCATAGTTGATTTCATAAGTCTACTTAAGGAGTAGGCCAATATGCTGGTTCGAATCCCGTCGCTGACTGTGGCGTTTTCTCCCAGGTCTTTTCACACACCCTCTCAGCAAATGCCGGGATGGTACTTCATTTCAAGTCTCGAGACACCTTCCCAAATTCTTTACCCACACACTACTTCTATCATCACGCAAACACAGGTTATCAGAAAACAACCACCCAAATACACTGGGCTGATGATCAAGATGTCCCTAGCCCTTCAAATAAATATACAAGAAAAGAACTATAAAACAAGGCAACAACTGAACTAGATTAAAATGTTAGTTGGCAAAAAAATATCCTTCAGTGGGGTTCGAACTCACTACGTAGTGGTTCGGAAGCCAACACCATACCCCGAGACCACAAGTTCACTAATACAGTTGGCTGCTAAGAGCTGTACAAGATCCCTATATTACGCGCCCGTAACAGCGAAATAAAGTCATATTATACTATCGGTTATCTATCTCTCATGTTTTAAAAACAAAATGGATCTGAACGACGTTCTTCTTCCGTTCACAGTACGGCAGCATATTATTCCTTCTAGGCGCAAGGCCAAGCAAGATGCTGGGGAGGGAATTAGGGGATAAATGAAGTCCAGACCATTAGACATTTGTACCATATGTCACAGTGTTCACTTTCTGAGGAGATAACAGCCCTTTAGCGTCCGCATTTTTATCTGATTTATTATTGGAAGTCTCACTTCCCTCACACGTGATCACCGCTGCCGCTACGGTACTTCATGAAGTGACGGGCTGGATTTCCCGTCAGATGATGTACAAAACGAATTACACTATGAGACGGCGATATTTAGTCATTTCATGAAACCACGCGTCAGATAGTGCAACTGTACCTTTTTACATCATATGCCGGCTCTTCATGAAGTGCCTAGGATTTTCATGAAATGACGGATTTCACTATCTGACTACGACATATACATTACGTCAGCTCGCATCGTTATGGCTGCCGCGAGCGGTTGCTAGGCAAGAGGGGGAACGCATGTAGAGTCATACAATGATAACACATCGCACAGCGCACGACCCAACACGAATCATGCACACAAATGACGTGCGATGAGGTTTCGCTGGCGACAACTGCAAGGCTATCGCAGGCGTGTGGCTGGGCGGAGCGCATTAGTTCCGATTTCCGCCACCGGTAACAATTCGCTGGTAGGGTAGTACACATAGCAAAACACTAAATCGCGCAATATGCAAAACCTTTTTTTGAGTACTGTTCAAGTTACAAACACTGCTAGTCACCACAACACACTAGGGGCAGATGACCTCGAAGTTCCGCCCCTTAAAACAACAATTACATTACATTCACCACAACACTGATGATCAAATACAATGCACACACAAGTACACGGGTTATAGACCAAATAGGTCCTAGTTGGAACTATAATATATACAGTATGTCAAAAAATATGATTATATAAATGACTCCAGATTATAGCTTACCAGAGGCATACATACTTTGAACCGGCCTCGGTGGCCGAGAGCGCTAACGTGCTACCTCGGTTACGTCTCAAAACTCACGAGTCTCAAAACTCACGAGCTAAAAATAGTAACAAATAGTATAAAAACTCACGACAATAAACTAGTAGCTGAATGAACATTATAATAATAGTCTCAAAACTCACGACTCTGTAGAGCACACTGCCCTTTGGCCCGTTTGTCCATCCAGTTTTAGAATGGGATTTCGTTTGTATTGCACAGACGTCACAGTGACGCAGGTTATCAGACAAATTCCATGCCCACCCAAGTACGTGACCACGATGTCGCAAAGCCTCTAAAATAATCAACAACAACATCTTGATGAGAGAGGTGCCAATTGCAAGAAGGCAGTCAGTTCTGGCTGACTCTAACAATGAACCTTTTCGCAATGAACTCGCTTGTCCATGGCTACCTATAACCTTATAGGTGGCTATGGCTTGGTTCGTAAGTTTTGAGACTGGCCCAGGTACAGAAACCGGTTAGAACCTACTTTTACTAACCCTCATCTTGAAATTCGTGAATTTTGAGACTCGTGAGTTTTGAGACGACACGCCTCCCTCGAGCCTCGCTGGCATCGGGAGAGCGTGAGTTCGAATCCCACATCGACCATCCTGAAAATGGTTTTCGTGGTTTCCCATTTTCACCACCAGGCAAATGCCAGGTCGGTTTCTTTCAATAAATACACTGCCAATTTCCCTCCAATAACCCTTCCCTGACCCGTCCTGAAAATAAAAGTACATGGCCATTGGCTGCATTAATAAAAATGTACATACTTTGAAACTTAAGTGTTTAAAATAAGACTGCTGTTGCGACTTGAAACTGAATCCCAGCACTCTGCGCAGAGTGTGAACTGATAACGCCATGATAGCCCTTTGTTAACTCTTGACGTAGGCCTAGTAACTGAAGCTATGGCATATAGTTAGGCCTCCTAATGACCAGTATTAATTCTACTATGATGTACATGTCGCTTACAGGTACCAACTGGAAAGACCTGCACCAGGCCTCTCCAAAAGCAACACAGCATTATGAGCCTAACATTTCTCTCATCCAGGTGTAAAAACCATCCATCATATGGAAAACTCATCTCCAATCCTGCAGAATGGGAAGAATAAGGAGTAGACATACCACTGACAAGTAAAAAGTGCGGTGCGGTTAGATGGCAACTTATTAGTCGTGACAAGGTTAAAGTTAGGGCTGATTGGTGTTAAGCTATGGTTAGAGCAAGTTCAGGACTGAGTGTTTTACTTGATTGATTGGCGACGCCATTGTACATAGTGTTATTCACCAGTTATATTACTTTATTACATTCACTAGCGGCAGGAAGCAAAGCAAACTTGTAGCTTCACGTGGCTCTCGTGATCATAAGCCACAGAACCTTTCTGTTTTATACTTGGAATTTGAACCACTGGATGCAACTCTGAAATTCTAACATGCATTAACCAAGAATTAAATAGTCTGTCTAATGAAATTCATAAGCTAAATCAGGCTACCGTAGAAGGAAGTTCTAGTGAACCAGTTCACAAAATTCAACAAAGTCAAATAAATATCCAGTGCCAATTAGGATCTCAGGCACATGAGGATACTCAGGGACATCACGTAGAATCTGAAATTAATGCAAACAACAACTCCTTCATTGAGATGTTGCCGTACCGTCAGAATGAAACTGTTGATGATATGATTACTAAATTCCAAACAATAATAAGGGAAGACATACGTAAAGTTGTTAGTGAGGAATTCAAGAAAACCAAAGGATCCACCGGGAAAAATAATGAAATCACTATAACTGAAATCAAGAATGCCATAGGCTCTAACGACGGAGAGCTGGAGGACACATTATCGGAAATAAGTAATGCTGAGAAATCTCACCGCACACCCGTAAAGAAGAATTATCATAACACTAGGGAAGAGTTGGTTCAGAAAAGTAATATGTTGACCAGGAAAGGCACCAGAGCTGAAGTCAATGCTAATCGTATGACAGAAAAAATAGATTTGCCAGCAGAATCATATGCTCACTTTAGTCGAAAAGTTACGGATTCCATTGCTCCCTTTAGTCAAGAATTAACGGATGCCCATCCCTCATGAGATGAAGGATTACCTTACAGTCCAGAACAACCATCTGACGAAACAAAACGGTCTGAGGCCGTAGGTCGACGACGTAGGGGCAACCTTCAGTTAATTCATACCCCAACAATCATAGGGACTAAACATAATTCTGTGGAAAAAGGAAAGGAAAGACAATGTGATGAACTCCAAGCAGTATCACATCGAGCATGGCTGTACATTGGACGACTACTTCCGAGTGCGACCACTGATAAAATAGTGAGCCATCTAAAGAAGCTGCAAGTAGACGAGATATATGATTGTGAAGAACTTCAATCCAAAGGTACACTCAAATCCTTCAAAGTTGGAATCCCCATTACAGATCTCAACAAAGTTGTCATCCCTGAACTCTGGCCAACAGGAGCTCTTATTAGAAGATATCGTCTTTTTCGCTCCAAATGGCAAGGAGCAAGATTTACGGATTAATCTACTAATCTGGAATGTGGAAGGATTGAAGAGCATCATCGACCTATCCCCGAGAAATATATTTGATAAACAAGACATTCTCATCTTAACTGAAACTTTTGCGACCAAGGCAATACATATTACCGGATTTTACTCAGAGCATGTCCTCGCTACCCAAGGACCAAGAGGAAGACCTATGAGAGGTATTTCCTGTTACTTCAAACCCACAATTGGAAAGTTACTAGCTGCCTACAGTGACGAGGAGACCATAATAATCAAATTAGAGAACTTAACACTCATAGGCCTTTATATAGAACCTTCAACATCCTTAGAGGATGTCATAACAACGGTCCTGACTGCACTAACGAAAGCAAACCCTAAAACCAACGTAATCATTGCTGGTGACTTCAACTGCAGATTAGATACTGACAACATCAGGAGCAAAGAATTACTATTGTTAATGGAAGAAGAAGGATTTACCCTCGTCAATAAAAAAGATGACAAAACGTATTTCGCATACAATGGGAGTAGTACAATAGATTTAATTTTCTTCAGGGGAGTCGGGATGAAATTATTGGACTACACAGTTCGTTCCTCAGGAGCAGAAGCACCACTTAAGAAACATTGTCCTGTTGTGGCACGCTTCGTAATTACTGGTAATGCTAAAGTTCAGAATGAGAAATGTATCACAAAGAATATCTCCAGAAAGTTGAATGAAAGTGTGCTCCTGCAATGTACAGACAAACTTACCCACTTTAATGACAGAATAAAAGCGAACGATCTTGATTCTGCTGCTATTGCGCTAGAGAATATAATTCAATCCTCAACCACCACAAAAACAGATCGAAAATCACAAAAATGGTTTAATAAAACCTGCTACTTAGAAAGGAAAAGAGTATTGCATGCCCTTCACAAAGCAAAGGTTAGCAATAAGCAAGAAGACCTAACAACGTATAGTCACCTGAGAAAGGAATATAAGAAATTACTCAAGAAAATTCGAAATGACTTCATCGAACTCGAAACATACAGGATGGTGGAGGAAGCAAAGAAAAACCCTTACTTAGCTCTCAGACCCCGGAAAACACAAGCTGCAGGAAAAATCGATATGTCAGCCTGGGAGGAACATTTTACACTTATTCTGAACCAGAATGGATCCACAACAGCTTATCATAAGAAAGAAATCGACCCTGACGGCTTCAATATATGCTCGTTCACGACAGAGGAGGTTCGAAATGCTGTGTCTGTTTTGAAAAACGGAAAAGCACCCGGACCGGACGGTATCTTTAATGAGCATATCAAGACAGCAGTTACGGTATTACTCCCAGCTATTACAGACCTAATGAACCTATGCTTACAATCAGGAGACATACCATTGTCATGGAAAACTTCTACAATAAAGGTACTACACAAAGGAAAAGGAGATGTGTGTGACCCCAACTCATACAGAGGGATTGCCCTAGAAAGCAATTTATTAAAGATACTTACAAAGCTCATGACGAACAGACTTACTGAAGAAATCGACGTTAAAATACCAGAAGAGCAATTTGGTTTTAGACGAGGGAGAAACACGCTTCAGGCAATTAGAAATCTAAAAGATGACATAGAGAATACCCTTAGAACACCTCAAGGAAAATTCCATGCAGTATTTATTGATTTCTCGAAAGCCTTCGACAATCTAAGCAGGACCATCATCTCCACGAAACTAAATTCGATATCGACAGAAAATAAAGCACTCACAATTCTGGTTCATAACATGTTAAGGAGCAATAATATAAAAATCTCCGACAACGTAACCATTTCCAGACAGATCATACAAACGAACGGCGTACTTCAGGGAGATCCCCTCAGTCCCCTGCTGTTCAATGTCGCCACGCACGATATTGTTCATGCAGTCAGAGAAGTTTCAAAGGAAACGAAGATATACCTTTACGCCGACGACATGGTTTTGGGGTCGCAGAACATCAGGGACCTCCAAATTGCAACCCATGCTCTGGAGAAATGGGCAGATAAGAATGAATTGCAAGTTAATGCAGAGAAGACCGAGCATATGATTTTCAGGAAGGGTGGACGTGTTTCCCAAGAACAGAGAATATTTTTCAAAAGTAAACCACTGAAGACTGTCAATAGCTTTAAATATCTGGGTGTAACGTTACAAACGACAATGAACTCGTTCAAAATCCACGTAAAACAAAGAGCGACAGCAGCTACCAAGGCTATATTTGACGTCAAAGCCATTACAAGACTTTCCTTGAGATCCGCCATTGCACTCTTCGATGCAAAAATTGTCCCAATCCTCACGTATGGCATAGAGATAATTTGGGACAAGTTAAGCATAGGAGACCTCCGAACATTGGAACAGGTAAAGGCTAGATACTTGAAGGCTGTCCTTGGAGTATCCAAATACACGCGATCGAGATTAGTGTATGTGCTCTCTCGGGAACCCTTCTTGATGGAGGATTTTAGATTCAAGTTCGCTTTGCCTACTACGACCTGCTGGAAGAGGGTTCTAGCAGAAAGAACGTTGAAAAGAAGTGAAATCTGGGAAGAATTCTACTCGACCGAGGCTATGATCAACAGAGCATGGATGGAACCGAACCAGGACTTGCGGCACTTTGTGACCTCTTTGGCTGTGCACGGTTTCCACCATAGAATGTGCAAGACAAAGACATTCCATGATCCGGACCCGGCCTGTGTCTGTGAGCTGTGTGACGGAATCTGTGAACGTTATCACGTTCTTCATTGCAGAAATAGAGGGAAACCCATCATAGATCACTGCATAGGCTGAAGTGCATCTTTCCTTGCATGTTATTTGTAATTTTGCACAACTTGTGCGCAATAAAACGTTATTATTATTAACCAAGAATCAAAACCCAGTCCAAAACTATATGATGACTTTAGGAATCCCAATGGAGGAGATTATTTGGGTGTGACCTTGGCTTCTAGGATTAAAGAAGCAGGCCTCTATACGAAGGGTGGTTGGCCGGTTTACTTACTGTAAGCCCTGAGCTTGTATTTCAGCTTTACTTTACTTAATTTTAGGCCATCTGTAGGCTAAACAAAACAATCTACAAGTAAATGTATAGTCTATTTGTTGAATCAGAAGGCTACTTGTTGCTGCTATAATAGCCCCACAAAGGCGTGGAACTAATAAAGGTAATGAAAAGAGATTCCGTAGCACATAACTTACAGTAGGCTACCGGTATTGTATTATTCTTGGAACACAAGATAATGAATGGAAGTGTGAGTAGGCTAAGAAATGAGGAGTAAGAAGTAGCCTAGGCATATCATGAAATGTGAAAATAACACTGCATAATAAGGCTGTCCCCACAATCAACAGGACTTTTTTATTGACTAAATAAATTCCCGGGTATTTACGTTAGGAAGCTGAGAACATTAAAAATTACCACTTATTTATAGTCACTGTAGAAAACTTCAATTGCATTATCTCAGACCACAAAAGTTTAAGAAACAAAATCCACATTTCCCCCAACACTTTTCAATACCGGTATATTGTGTGTTAATTTAATCATTAAAAACATATCATAACCTTCCATCGTTACGATGCAATCACAATGCGACACCACAGGTCTGAAGGAATATGGTGTTAAACATAAAATCACACACATCTTGGAATTAAAACTCAGTAATATTAACACTTTCTATTTTCTTGTTATTTATTTTCTTAAACTATGGTATCTGATTATAAAGAGAGCTACTGTGTTGAACTAGAGTTAAATAAATTACATAAGATATACATTCAGCACCCAGCTGTTTATCATGTGTTTGTCCATAAGTGGTGCTACCTAGCGGCTTACAGGTGTATTGGTGCTCCCCCTTATCAATTGTTTTTTGAAAATCCGTTCTTCCGGTTTTGCCGAAGTGTCCATACTGTAATGATATCTATACTGTGATAACAATTTCCATAAGAATGATCGCATGTGATTTTCGATCGTTCTTTGTTCGTTCTTTCTATAATTATTCCTTCCTCCATCCGTACGTCACATAATTGGTTTGTGTGTCAGTGGATATCTCCATGGACTGTAGCTGCACGCGTTAGCCGGTAGGCACGGATATGGCAGCAGTGGTACGCACACTCGTACACCCGACACAGTCCGAAATCGACGGACAACCCTGTGAAGGAGTAGAGGTAGGGGGTTGATGCCGATTCTGCCCCCCACCCCACCCACCACTACTCCCAATGCGAGCCGATAACTCCCGAACCCGTGGTCGGAGATTCACGAATGAGGTGTCGTTGGACTTGGGATGACGGGGGCTTTGCTATGGACCACTCGTAATATTTCTGAAAAAAAAAATTGAAAATTTTTGTTTTCGAAAATAGGTGATAGTTTGAAAACCAAAGATGATAGAACGTTGTGCTATGGCTCAAACGAATGGTCTTTATGACATTTATTTTTTGTAATAAAACTTTTTACTTTTTATGCTTTTTGAAAACACTCGACTTTGGAAAATCCCATATTTTGGAAACTAGGAATTATACAAAAAAGTTTTTTTGACATAAATGAAAGGCCCCTATGCCCTCTACCCCCAAAATAAATTTCAAGTCTCTAGAGAAAAAAAAAGTGTTTTGTTAGTAGTGGGATGACAGGGGTTCTGCTTAAAAAAGCAAGTGGTGAACCCCTGCGACCTTGGAATGGAAGGAGTCAAGCTAGGAAGGCGTGCTTGGATTCGTTGTTTTCGTCTCGTTGTGCTCTTTGCGGGAATGTCGGTGCCGAAAAGGTGAAATGTTGAGAACATGTTTTTGGGGGCAAAACCGTGATTTTAGACTTTTTGTTATATCTCGCGAACCAATCATGCTAGAGGCATGTACGAGGTGTCCAAGGACTCGGGCTGACGTCCTCTTTGCTATGGACCACTCGTTATATTAAGGTGACTAGCTTTGAACACATTGCGTTGCGTGAAACCCCTGGTCTTGTTTAACAGTTTTGGTGTTGGTGGAAAATACTTAACCTTGTGGTGGGGTAGGTATTTATTTATATATTTATTCATTTATACATTTATTGATTTATATATATATATATATATATATATATATATTTACAAGCAATTATTTATTGATTAGGTAATTAATGATTTTATTTATTTATTTGTTTGCAGATAACCGGTATACCTTACATGTCTGGGAGAGAAGAAACCATTGCACTTTTGACCTCACTAGAAGGAAACAGGAACAAGCCACTGCAAGTAAAGGTGAGATGATTTTTTTTAACTAACTTGTTTCATTTTTTTGTTTTATGTTTTATTTTATGAAATGCATGTATTAACCTGAATTTAGGTATTTATAGCGGTTTATTTTATTTATTTTTAGAAACTTGGAAATAAAAGCCTTACCGCCGTAGCAGTTGCTGAAAAAACCCGAAACTCATTAAAGCGAAACCACTGCCCAAGAGAGAACTGTTTAAAACTCAGGTAAGTCTAACTTAAAAATGCTATTCCATTTTACCACTACTGAAACTCGTAGACAAAAAAAAATCATTACCTGTGCATGACTGGGACAATGATTGCTTTCTTGATTAATGACTATGTATTGGCAACCGGTACAAGACCATATTGGTTGTTTACCGGGTAAGTACAAGGCCATATTGGATTTTGTGAAAAACAAAAATTTTAATTTAACTGACATGTCGTCCCTATAATAATAATAATAATAATAATAATATCGTATGGCCTCGGGTGCCGGGTGCAAGCTTTGTTATTTGACACACAGAGGGTAGCTTGCATGTCGAATTTAGTTGTTCCTTGACTATGAAAGTCATGGAGGTTACATGTTAGATATCTAATATCTTTAAACTCTATAGCGCTTTCTAGTAGAAAAATGAGGAACTTTGTACCCTATGAACTCAATGAATATTCACAGGTTTGAACATGAAAATGTGAACAAAATGACATGACATTATTTTTTTTGTTTATGTATTTGTTAAAGGGGAATGTAAATGACTGCAGTTTTATAAAAAGAAAATAAGTACATGGGTTACTGTTAGTGCCGACATAGAGTTTATTATAATTTTTATGGTGTTTTGATATATTAATGCCAATTAACGTTAAAGTTTTATTTACAAGTATTGATTGATTGATTGAGTGATTGGTTATTTTGTTTGCTTTTAGGTGTCGTCATGTGACATTAACGTAATGAACAGACAGTGAACAAGCATACATTGTGCTTTAAAGTACTCTGTGCAACGTTAATAACTTACAATAAGAAAAAGTTTTATTATAACACATGGCGTTAGTACTGTGACCGTTTAGTTGATGTCAACAACCACGATGACTCAACTAACGACACATAAATCGAATAAAAGGGTACCGTGAGGATCAGGTGACCTTCCATAAAGGCTAAAGCGGCACGAGAGTCCGTAGTCCACAGGGATCGTGGTACATGGTGACGATGGTCATAGACCGCCTAAGGAAAGGTTCACCTTAAAGCTAGACTGAGAAAATAAACATCCAGACTCATGTAAAACACCGTGAAAATTTATTAGAATTCACAAGCCCCTAGCCTAGTTCGGAGGGTTATAATCGACTAGTCCGCAAATTAATAAATAAACTAAGATAAAGAACAGGTCCCCTACCTGAGAAGTTACTGAAAACCCTCGCGAAAGATCTAACTCACAATGATAAAGCAACAACAGCAACGCTAGGAATATGGCACGACGCAAGTCCCTAGTTCAAGTTACAAGATCAAGCTAATATCTGAATTTACATTTAACAGGGTAGCAAAACAAATCTAGGTTAGGATGGTACCATTTCGACATTTAAATTTAACATTAATTCAACTAGCTAAGTCCTATCAATTAACAAAATTTACGGCGATGACGTCCGTAAAAGAAAACAATTACATCCAAAAGCTAAGTGTACAGCCATGAAAAACAAACAATTTAATTATGCTTAATAACTATGTGCTAACAGCACACAATAAAGTAACATGTAGGGTTTAATACACTTGACATCATAAATTAATAACGAAATAGACACAGTAGTTTTATTAAAAATTCCTGCCTACACCTTGGTTTACTCTTTGTAAACCATAGTCATCTAATGTGTATAGTTACGGTGACGAATGCGCAGTTGAGACCACGTCTGACATCGCATGGCCTGAGCTCCACAAGCTACGAACTCTAGGTTCGCACATGCTTCAGGTCGCTACAAAAATGTCAACTGTCCTAGTCATTTCCTCACAAGGAAATTATCTTCAACTGCACGGCTATGTCAACAGTTCCAGAATGCAAAGAACAAAGTTAGATAGAAAGAATCGTTAGTTAGGCTTGTTTTATAACAATTATGCATTTTATTATTAGAATGTCGGTTTATAGGTTTATCGTAGGTTTATGGCGAATAACATTGACAATAGCCTGGGCACGGAGTGTCTCCAACTGAGATCATTCTCCACCAAAAAGCCTCGACTCAACAGTCGGAATATAATCAACGAGTATAACAACTCGGACACACAATAACACGGGTTACCAGCGGCGCTAAGCTCGCGTTCAATAACTCTGGGATAGGCCTGTACAACAGTTACCTTCCAATAACATCTGGTCAACGGGATCATCCCCGGACAAAGCATACAATAACATCCTGCCATAACAGGGTAGACTTCACCATCCTATAGAAAACCTTACATAACTGTACCTGTCATACGACAATACACGCAACAGAGCGCTAAACTAACAAAAACCGATCCATAAAACAAGTGATCAAATACAAGAGTGGAAACTGGTTTCCATAAGCAAAATAGCAATGAAAGGAAAAGCGAATACAAATTGTACTCTGTCCTCGTCTATAGTAGTTTTGTCTCACAATGAAGCAGGCGTGCTCTAGGTCACTGGGTTACATAACCAGTTTATTCAAGGCCGGCGATTTAATCAATACAAAACCTGCACTTGGCCGGTTCATAAAAAACATTACCATATGTTACGGATCTCTACAGAGTCCGTGTATCAAACGCACGCTATAAATCTGAGTATAGTAATACACTTCCGTCTTTCTACCAAAGACGTCTAAATGAAAGTAAACTTACAATAACTGAAGCTCTTTGCTTTTAAAATTGCAACTCAGTAGTTGCTAGAACATCAAATAAAAACGTGTCTCACACGACACAAGCAAAATATGATAAATGTGGCACAGATTCACACACTAGATCTGCTTAATGATACGTTGGGAACCGCGTTCGATGCTAGGCAACGAAACATTCCTTCTAGTTGTTAGGTTCAAACATGACCAAGAATAGCTTCTGAGCTTATTCAAAATGAAATATAATGCATTTACAAACTGGTAGTTACTGTCGACTACCTAAATGATACGACCGTTCTAACGACAGTCAGGGGTGTAACAAAGGATGGCTGCGAAGAATGCAGTCAATTAATAACCAAGGCATCTGATTGCCATAACTACAGTCAGCAAAGACTTGAAAATTACCCCAAGTAGGGTTGAACAAAATAGCCTCAAAATGACTACGATCAGGTTCAGCAAAAAGGTAGGCATTGACGTTCCACGACGTTCACCAAGCTGCACCAGGGCTGACCAAAATGTCTGACCCCAAAGGTGTCTCACTCTAAACTGAAATAAATGACATCTAACTAATCTAGTTACATCCCTACCTAGAAAAATGGCTGACACTGAGTGTGGTTGATTCACAAACTACATTAAAACTACTACACCACCAGAAACTAGAACAAAGAAGGGGTGTGACAAAAACTCACGAAATGGAGGAGCTCTCACTCAGCTCTCTATTCCACAACAAGGGTTGTACATAAACCTCTCTGGCTCTCTGGATCGGTATCCTCCTCATCAGGATTCCCATCCGGACTCCCCCAAAGACCAGGGTTCGATTTGTCCCTGTCGACATCTTCGTGGATATGCCTGGAAATGGCATTTTGGCTCCTTCCCTCTCGTTCATCGTTCTGGAAGTTCCACCATCATGCTGGTTCCTGTAGAAACGTCACCCCCCCATACTGGGATGGTATTAGCCCATGGTAACTGCTTCAACCATGGTGAATAAAAGTCCAATCACGTGGGTAGCGAAATAAGTTGCGTGATTATTCATCCTCTCACTTCCAAAATTATAATGTCCGTCGTGACTATTATGGGCTTCAATTATAAGATACGACACAGCCTTAATCTTACAGATGTGGATTAGCATGTGAGCTAATACTATTTTATAATGCTGCACGTGCTAGTGACGCTACTTTTGTATCACGCAGCATCCGTGAATTATACGACGTTTCAAAGATGAAATTTCCACTTTGGCAATTTAAATATCTCATACAATTATAATCACACTTATTCAGGATAATTGTAACACTATTACCTGTATATTTCCACTAGGCATCTGCCCTCCACATACGCGTGGGTAATATGTGATGTCACAGCAATGTTGTGCAATACACTATACTTGCCAATAATTATTTCCCAAGCTTCTTATTTAATTCACTGGACTTCATCGACAGTGAATATTAGTATTTGCTTACTCGATGGCACTTTATAATCACTTTGAACGCTAAACAGCGGATATTCTTCTACGTCTCGTAGGAAAAATGTAATTCCACGCCTACACAAGGCGGATTCTCAAGACGCAGTGCTCCGGTACTGGGTGTCTCTAGAAAGTAGGTCGTCAAAACGAAAACGTTGAGCGACTACTTACGTTCCTTTTTGCGTATCTGCAAGGGTATTACCTTACCTAAAGTAAAAATAAACATTCTCCAAAATGTTTTAATAATGCAGCATGACGAAATGGAATATTCTGAGTCTCGTAGGAAAGATAAAAATAATTAATAAGACCTCAGATAATAATTAGCAGTTTAGACCAAAGTCAAAAGTGCGATTCACCGCTACTTCAAAGTATCGCGTGATCTCTCAGCTTCACGTGGCTTCCTGGGTGTGATCAAAAGTACAACATCCCATCATAAATGCTCTGTCATAAAAAATATCACATGAACCATAGCTCAGCGGGTTCAGTACCAAATACAACAAGTGAGCAAGTTGGTTTACCACGTGGGTTAAATTTAAAATCAGAACATAACCGTTGGTTAACATTTGAATCCTGGCCTGTAGGCTTTTTGTCGACACATGAACTTGCAAAAGCAGTTTTTTTTTACTTGAACTGAGAAGATGTGGTGCGCTGTGTGTTTTGTCGTATTGAACTTTCCCACTGGGAAGAAGGGGATGATCCCTTTAGAGACCATTTGCGATGGTCTCTTTGATGTCCTTACATGCTTGGAAAACAAGTGGGTAACATACCTGTGTATTCATTTTACCGAACCACAAGACCATTGGCCGCTACTTACGTTGCTGAATCACAAATAAATAATAATAATGATGTCTTACCAGCCAACGCCAGTGTCGATATATGTGGTCCATATGCCATAGACAGTGTTGAATTGGCGTGTGCTTTTGAAAAATTGGGAGTTTGCAAGACAAAAGCACTAGCACACCCAGAGTACAGCTCTGTTGAAAAAGGTTTAGAATCTTATAGAAATGTTTGGCCATTAATATTAAAACACATTACCAAACAGCTAAGTGAAGCTGGATTTTTTATACTGGTGAAGGGGATAAAACAATATGTTTTTATTGTGGATTTGCTTTAAAGGATTGGCAAATGACTAATGACCCTTTAGTGCAATACGCTCGTTGGTTACCAAACTGTAAATACATGGTGTTGCTTAAAGGTCAGGAATTTGAGAACACTATTCGTAAAGAAAACATGATTGCAGCACAAAACATAAACGTGCCTTTAGAGTTAGAACACGCAGAGCAAATACATAAGGCTGAAAGAAAAGACTTGTCTCACGAACAGATACAAAAGTGTAACCAACAATTATGTAAAATTTGTTATCAAGATGAACTAGGTGTTGTATTTTTGCCTTGTGGACAAATGATAGCCTGTGTCAAGTGTGCATTAGAACTCAACACTTGTGCTATATGCAGAAAAGCAGTATCTGCTACAGTTAGGGCATTTCTTGCATAACTAGTATAATTTATTCGCCATGCATAGTGCAAAATCCCTAATTGCACAATATTATTAAAACTGTTTTAGAGTGTAATAGGTATGCTTTTCTTTTGTTTATAGACTACTACAATGAATGTTTTGAATGCTGTGGGACAATCATGTGGCTTAGAGACAAAGAAGCTCAGCGAATTGCCAACGCATATTCCATTCCGCATTATCAAGATTCGGAAATTGAAAACAGCATATGGTGATCGTGTACTTTGTGTATGTGAAAACTTGGAGACATTTCTGCCTATACGGTTAAATGATATGTCGGAAAATATTTTTGATGAAGTCAATAATGCTGTGCAACCTGTACACTTAATTTATGAAGGTTTTAAAAACAATAGGTGCATGATTCGTTTTAATTAAATAAAAAGTCAAATAATAATGGAAGATATAAGTCATGACAATGGACTGAAAGAAAAATTATGTGTATAGAATAATAATGACTTAGTGTTTAATATTGTCTTAAAAATATTATCATGAAACCAAAAAAATGTATATAAAGTTTGTAAATAAATGAAAATAATGGTACAATGTTGTTTTATTTTCTATAGAAGTCAGAATATTTAACATTGCAAGTATACATGATTATGACAATAAAAAGCACACTTAATACAAGTCTTTGCCTTTACGATAGTGTGTTATAGTTTTAAAAACAAAGCTTGTTGTAGATCTTTTTCCTTCCACGGTAAACAATAGGCATGAAAACGTTATTGTCCTGTTTTGGATCATCATCACTATCATAATCATAAGCAGCATGATCTATATCACTATTATTATAATCACTATAATTATCCTCAACATTATCCTCAACATTACTAAAACCAGTTAAATATTCCTGGTCTTCTTCCTGTTCCTCTTTCTCTTCCTCTTCCTCTACAGTGTCGTCATGTAGAGTCTGCGTGGCTTTTGATAATGTAAAGGTTTTTTTGAACATTGAATAATTTTCAATAGTAGTATTGTTTTGTAGCACTTGCTTTTTAACATGTTCATGATTTTCTGTTGACAGCAATAGTGTTTCATGCAGTACACTACATTGATGATCACTGACACTTAAAACCACACTATTTTTGCTTTTTAGCTCACTGCGACATTGTTTTGAACGTTGTTTTGTACAACGCCAAATAACAGTTCCATTTTTATTGGTTCGTTTCACAATATATGAATATCCTTTATAGAATGCATGAGGCTTACCATACCTAGTCACAGATACTTCCATATCAACTGTCAAGCTTAGACTAAGCTCTAGTAAAGACAACTTGGTAATAAGAACAATAGATTAATGTGCGAGCATATATGGGTGCAAATGTGGGAGCAAAAATTGGGAGCAAAAAGTGGGAGCAAAAATTGGGAGCAGAAAGTGGGAGCAAAATGTGGGAGCATATATGGGTGCAAATGTGGGAGCAAAAATTGGGAGCAAAAAGTGGGAACAAAAATTGGGAGCAAAAAGTGGGAGCAAAAAGTGGGAGCAAAAAAAGTAGGAGCAAATATGGGAGCAAATGTGAAAGCAAAAGTGGGAGCAAGTATGGGAGCATAGGCGAAAGCAAAAGTGGGAGCAAAAAAGTGAGAGAAAAAAGTGGGAGCAAAAAGTGTAAGCAAAAGTGGGAGCAAATATGAGAGCAAAAAAAGTAGGAGCAAGTATGGGAGCAAATGTGAAAGCAAAAGTTGGAGCAAAAAGTGAGAGAAAAAAAGTGGGAGCATAAAGTGTAAGCAAAAGTGGGAGCAAATATGAGAGCAAAAAAAAAGTGTGAGCAAATGTGGGAGCAAAAAGTGGGAACAAAAAGTGTAAGCAAAAGTGGGAGCAAATATGAGAGCAAAGAAAAGTGGGAGCAAAAAGTGGGAGCAAAACGTGTAAGCATATGTGGGAGCAAACAAGTGTGAGCAAATATTGGAGCAGAAAGTGGGAGCAAATGTGAAAGCAAAAGTGGGAGCAAAAGGAGCGAGTAAAAGTGAGTGCACAAAGTGGGAGCAAAATGTGTAAGTAAAAAGTAAGGGCAAATGTAGTGTTTTACTAAAACAATCTCCCCTAACCTAACCTAACCTAAGTTCACCCAACCTAATTTCACCTAACCTAACTTCACCTAACCTAACCTTCCAACTCTCAGATCAAAAATGAAATTCTGGCCATAGTCGAGTTGGAACCCAAAACCTCTGGGATAACACCCAAGTATACTAGCCACTACACCGCGAAATGGGCAAATTATCATGCAGCACAACACAAAAATAAAAAGTTTTCTGTAGTGTAACTCATTGGCTGACAATCATAGTTGAGAATTCAAACCCAAGACCTCAGGACTTTTGTTTTGAACATTATCAGAAATATTATTCCATTTACATTTTGCTGTTGCTTATAGTTATAAGAGTTGGCATTAATATGGGAGCAAAAGTGAAAGCAAAAAGTGGGTGCAAGCCTGGCTGGTTGTAGAGACTTTCATATCAACTAATACACATAAATTAAATTTTAGTAAAGTGACTTGGCTAATAATAATAATAATAATATTAACAGTTTAAAAAAAATCAAGGGGATTGATATTTTTCAGGGTGTAATTTCCAAAGTACTGTCAAGAATAATAATTACATGAACAGATTCCAAGATCTCTAGAGTGCTTTTAAGGTTAATGATTGGCTAGGAGTGAGATAGAGCTAGCTAACCTAAGTTAACCTCAGCTCAGTAAACCTAACCTTGTCACATGGCATGTTCTACAAGTATAGACTTGCTTTGAGACTGGCTATGACGTCACAGATGATTGGCGGTGGGAGGCTAGCAAAAAGGATTTTTTTTTGTGTAATAAAAAGTCATGTCCAGCCTCCCACCGCAGCCACTTTTTGCTCCCACTTTTTGCTCCCACTTTTTGCTCCCAATTTTTGCTCCCACATTTGCACCCATATATGCTCCCACATTTTGCTACCACTTTTTGCTCCCAATTTTTGCTCCCACTTTTTGCTCCCACTTTTTGCTCCCAATTTTTGCTCCCACATTTGCACCCATATATACTCCCACTTTTTGCTCCCTCTTTTTGCTCCCACTTGTTGCTCCCAATTTTGGCTCCCACTTTTTTCTCCCACTTTATGCTCCCTATTTTTGCTCCCACTTTTTTCTCTCACTTTTTTTTGCTCCCACTTTTGCGTTCACATATGCTCCCATACTTGCTCCCACTTTTGCTTTCACATTTGCTCCCATACTTGCTCCTACTTTTTTTTTGCTCCCACTTTTTGCTCTCAATTTTTGCTCCCACTTTTTACTCCCACTTTTTGCTCCCTATTTTTGCTCCCACTTTTTGCTCCCAATTTTTGCTCCCAATTTTTGCTCCCACTTTTTGTTCCCACTTTTTGCTCCCAATTTTTGCTCCCACTTTTTTTTTTTTTGCTCCACATTTGCACCCATATATGCTCGCACATTAATCTTGTTCTTATTACCAAGTTGTCTTTACTAGAGCTTAGTCTAAGCTTGACAGTTGATATGGAAGTATCTGTGACTAGGTATGGTAAGCCTCATGCATTCTATAAAGGATATTCATATATTGTGAAACGAACCAATAAAAATGGAACTGTTATTTGGCGTTGTACAAAACAACGTTCAAAACAATGTCGCAGTAAGCTAAAAAGCAAAAATAGTGTGGTTTTAAGTGTCAGTGATCATCAATGTAGTGTACTGCATGAAACACTATTGCTGTCAACAGAAAATCATGAACATGTTAAAAAGCAAGTGCTACAAAACAATACTACTATTGAAAATAATTCAATGTTCAAAAAACCCTTAACATTATCAAAAGCCACGCAGACTCTACATGAGGACACTGTAGAGGAAGAGGAAGAGAAAGAGGAAGAGGACCAGGAATATTTAACTGGTTTTAGTAATGTTGAGGATAATGTTGAGGATAATTATAGTGATTATAATAATAGTGATATAGATCATGCTGCTTATGATTATGATAGTGATGATGACCCAAAACAGGACAATAACGTTTTCATGCCTATTGTTTACCGTGGAAGAAAAAAGATATACAAAAAGCTTTGTTTTTAAAACTATAACACACTATCGTAAAGGCAAAGACTTGTATTAAGTGTGCTTTTTATTGTCATAATCATTTATACTCTGCAATGGTAAATATTCTGACTTCTATAGAAAATAAAACAACATTGTACCATTATTTTCATTTATTTACAAACTTTATATACATTTTTTTGGTTTCATGATAATATTTTTAAGACAATACTAAACACTAAGACATTATTATTCTATACACATATTTTTTCTTTCAGTCCATTGTCATGACTTATATCTTCCATTATTATTTGACTTTTTTATTTAATTAAAACGAATCATGCACCTATTGTTTTTAAAACCTTCATAAATTAAGTGTACAGGTTGCACAGCATTATTGACTTCATCAAAAACACTTTCCGACATATCATTAAACCGTATAGGCAGAAATGTCTCAAAGTTTTCACATACACAAAGTACACGATCACCATATGCTGTTTTCAATTTCCGAATCTTGATAATGCGGAATGGAATATGCGTTGGCAATTCGCTGAGCTTCTTTGTCTCTAAGCCACATGATTGTCCCACAGCATTCAAAACATTCATTGTAGTAGTCTATAAACAAGAGAAAAGCATACCTATTACACTCTAAAACAGTTTTAATAATATTGTGCAATTAGGGATTTTGCACTATGCATGGCGAATAAATTATACTAGTTATGCAAGAAATGTCCTAACTGTAGCAGATACTGCTTTTCTGCATATAGCACAAGTGTTGAGTTCTAATGCACACTTGACACAGGCTATCATGTGTCCACAAGGCAAACATACAACACCTAGTTCATCTTGATAACAAATTTTACATAATTGTTGGTTACAATTTTGTATCTGTTCGTGAGACAAGTCTTTTCTTTCAGCCTTATGTATTTGCTCTGCGTGTTCTAACTCTAAAGGCACGTTTATGTCTTGTGCTGCAATCATGTTTTCTTTACGAATAGTTTTCACAAATTCCTGACCTTTAAGCAACACCATGTATTTACAGTTTGGTAACCAACGAGCGTATTGCACTAAAGGGTCATCAGTCATTTGCCAATCCTTTAAAGCAAATCCACAATAAAACATATTGTTTTATCCCCTTCACCAGTATAAAAAATCCAGCTTCACTTAGCTGTTTGCTAATGTGTTTTAATATTAATGGCCAAACATTTTTATAAGATTCTAAACGTTTTTCAACAGAGCTGTACTCTGGGTGTGCTAGTGCTTTAGTCTCGCAAACTCCCAATTTTTCAAAAGCACACGCCAATTCAACACTGCCTATGGCATATGGACCACATATATCGACACTACCGTTGGCTGGTAAGACATCATTATTATTATTTATTTGTGATTCAGCAACGTAAGTAGCGGCCAATGGTCTTGTGGTTCGGTAAAATGAATACACAGGTATGTTACCCAATTGTTTTCCAAGCATGTAAGGACAACAAAGAGACCATCGCAAATGGTCTCTAAAGGGATCATCCCCTTCTTCCCAGTGGGAAAGTTCAATACGACAAAACACACAGCGCACCACATCTTCTCGGTTCAAGTTAAAAAAAAACTGCTTTTGCAAGTTCATGTGTCGACAAAAAGCCTACAGGCCAGGATTCAAATGTTAACCAACGGTTATGTTCTGATTTTAAATTTAACCCACGTGGTAAACCAACTTGCTCACTTGTTGTATTTGGTACTAACGCCATGTGTTATAATAAAACTTTTTCTTATTGTAAGTTATTAACGTTGCACAGAGTACTTTAAGGCACAATGTATGCTTGTTCACTGTCTGTTCATTACGATAATGTCACATGACGACACCTAACAGCAAACAAAATAACCAATCACTCAATCAATCAATCAATACTTGTAAATAAAACTTTAACGTTAATTGGCATTAATATATCAAAACACCATAAAAATTATAATAAACTCTATGTCGGCACTAACAGTAACCCATGTACTTATTTTCTTTTTATAAAACTGCAGTCATTTACATTCCCCTTTAACAAATACATAAAAAAAATAATGTCATGTCATTTTGTTCACATTATCATGTTCAAACCTGTGAATATTCATTGAGTTCATGGGGTAAAAATTTCCTCATTTTTCTACTAGAAAGCGCTATAGAGTTTAAAGATATTAGATATCTAACATGTAACCTCCATGACTTTCATAGTCAAGGAACAACTAAATTCGACATGCAAGCTACCCCCTGTGTGTCAAATAACAAAGCTTGCACCCGGCACCCGAGGCCATACGATTTTTTTAAATTTGCGAATTGACCACTTCGGATCGCGCTACAATTTCATTTTTTCTTTGCATGAAGTTTCCTCTTCCTCCAGTACTCCTTCATATGGGCGCTATGCTGTTTCTTCTGCTCATCCGTCCAGGCTCTTCCCTTCTTTGTGGTTCTTGTGACGTGAAACCCTTCCAAATTTTGAATTATGTACCGAAATGTTTCCCTGTTTGACATCTGAACTTCCTGGATGTTGGAATTTTCGAGATCTTTTCGAACTTCCTTAATCCATGTCGTTGTTTTCTTCTTGTTCCACAGGTAGTCGAATAACTGTTTGGTTAGTCTAGTTTTGTCCATTCTGTACAAGTGTCCGAGAAACGATAACCTCCTCTTCTTCATGGTCTCTGAGATTCTCTCCACATTTTTATAGACTTCATTGTTGCTCCGAAGTTTCCAGCCGGTTTCAGTCTGGACTGGGCCCATGATTTTCCGTAGTATTCTTCTTTCTAGGATCTCTAGCTTCTACAACTTGTAATTCATCGAGAGGCATTCGCTGGCATACAGGCATTCTGTTTTTACTACCGTGTTGTAATGTTTTAGTTTGGCATTCCATGAGATGCATTTCTTGTTGTAGATGTTTTTAGTTAGCCCATAAGCTCTTTCCGTTTTTGAGATACGATTTTCTACAGCAGCTTTCTCTAAGCCGTTCTCTTGTATGGTTTCACCGAGGTATTTGAACTTTTTCACCCTCTGAATCCGTCCAATCTCTGTTTCAAGGAATTGTGGTCCATGTTTGTCATTCATCATGAACTTGGTCTTCTCTTTCGAGATCCTAAGTCCTGTCTTGCTAGCAATCTTTTCTAAGAGGTTGATCTGTATGGCCGCTTCTTCTAGGTTTTCTCAAAGTATCGCAAAATCATCAGCGAACGCCAAGCAATTGACTTTGATTCCTCCCGTTTTTCGTCCTAGGCAGATCGGGGCTATCTCTTGATTTTCAAGTTCGGAATTCCAAATTCTCACAATCCTCTCGAGGACACAGTTGAATAGTAATGGTGATAATCCATCACCCTGTCGCACACCTGTCTTGATTTCAAATGACTGAGACAATTCTCCCATGAACTTCACCTTAGAAGTTGTGGCTGTTAAGGTTTCTCTGATAATATTGGCCAATTTGGTTTTGACTCCAAATTCTCTAAAGATATTATTATTATTATTATTATTATTATTATTATAGGGACGACATGTCAGTTAAATTAAAATTTTTGTTTTTTACAAAATCCTATATGGCCTTGTACTTACCCGGTAAACAACCAATATGGTCTTGTACCGGTTGCCAATACATAGTCATTAATCAAGAAAGCAATCATGGTCCCAGTCATGTACAGGTAATGATTTTTTTTTTGTCCACGAGTTTCAGTAGTGGTAAAATGGAATAGCATTTTTAAGTTATACTTACCTGAGTTTTAAACAGTTCACTCTTGGGCAGTGGTTTCGCTTTAATGCGTTTCGTTTTTTTTTTCAGCAACTGCTACGGCGGTAAGGCTTTTCGTTCCAAGTTTCTAAAAATAAATAAAATAAACCGCTATAAATACCTAAATTCAGGTTAATACATGCATTTCATAAAATAAAACATAAAACAAAAAAATGAAACAAGTTAGTTTAAAAAAATCATCTCACCTTTACTTGCAGTGGCTTGTTCCTGTTTCCTTCTAGTGAGCTCAATAGTGCAATGGTTTCTTCTCTCTCAGACATGTAAGGTATACCGGTTATCTGCAAACAAATAAATAAATAAAATCATTAATTACCTAATCAATAAATAATTGCTTGTAAATATATATATAAATCAATAAATGTATAAATGAATAAATATATAAATAAATACCTACCCCACAACAAGGTTAAGTATTTTCCACCAACACCAAAACTGTTAAACAAGACCAGGGGTTTCACGCAACGCAATGTGTTCAAAGGTAGTCACCTAAGTAAGAGTGGAAATGATAACGACATGTCTTTATATATGTTACATTGCATGTATAATCATTTTTTCCCACGCTTTGAACATCCTGTTATCGGTCACGTGGACAGCTAACGCCCAAAGTGAACACCTGTGCCGGATCAAATTTCACATGAACTTGCATTTTGTCACGTACGAAGCAAACAGGATGTAACTTGTTTAGCGTACATGTGGTTTCACACATGTTCACATGCATTTCGCTCTTCCCTGCCACCACGATGGTCAGATTATTTCACCTTCAAGCGTCATTGTCATTTTTCCATTGCACCTGTTGTCAAGTCAGATCAGCGCATTCCAATAAGCTCAAATGACATTCGACTCCTGCTCCTCTGCAAGTTTGTTTTCTGTACTCGCTTCGATCAACATAGAACCAAGTTCTCATCATCGTTTACACTTTAAAGATCCCCTTCGGGGGTAAAGTATCAGAAAAAACGCATCCTCGCTCTTTCATAAACCGACCCGTCGAAATATCGATTGATCTATTGAACACAGCCACCGTCGTTAGCGACAGGTTCGTTGAAACACACACCCAGCAGTATCGTCTCTCTCAACCACCAAGCTTCATGGACATTATAAACAGGTAAAGAAAAAGAAAAGTTTTTTCAACATTTATGGCGTTAGGCCCTTTGTGAATTATTTTTTTGGAAAAAAATATCTACTACATTTGAAAGAGGGCGTTAGCCCGAGTGCTAGGACACCTCGTACACGTCTCTAGCGTTATTGGTTCGTGAGATATCAGTAAAAATCACAAAAAACACGTTTCTACCCCAAAAGCGAGTTTCCAAATTTTTTTAAAAATATAACGAGTGGTCCATAGCAAAAAGGACGTCAGCCCGAGTCCTTGGACCCCTCGTACACGCCTCTAGCATAATTGGTTCGCGAGATATAACAAAAAGTCTAAAATCACTGTTTTGCCCCCAAAAACCATGTTCTCAACATTTCACCTTTTCGGCACCGACATTCCCGTAGGGAAAGAGCACAACGAGACGAAAAAAAAACGAATCCAAGCACGCCTTCCTAGCATGACTCCTTCCATTCCAAGGTCGCAGGGGCTCACCACTTGCTTTTTTTAAGCAGAAAATCTGTCATCCCACTACTAACAAAACACAATTTTTTTCTCTAGAGTCTTGAAATTTATTTGGAGGGTAGAGGGCACAGGGTCCTTTCATTTATGTCAAACAAACGTTTTTGTATAATTCCTAGTTTTCAAAATATGGGATTTTCAAAATTCGAGTGTTTTCAAAAAAACATAAAAAGTAAAAAAGTTTAATTACAAAAAATAAATGTCATAAAGCCCATTCGTTTGAGCCATAGCACAACGTTTTATCATCTTTGATTTTCAAACTATCACCTATTTTCGAAAATAAAATATTTTCATTTTTTTTATTTTTTTTTTCAGAAATATTACGAGTGGTCCATAGCAAAGCCCCCGTCATCCCAAGTCCAACGACACCTCGTTCGTGAATCTCCGACCACGGGTTCGGGAGTTATCGGCTCGCATTGGGAGTAGCGTAGGGGGGGGGGGGGGCAGAATCGGCCTCACCCCCTACTGAGTAGTGCCGCATCATTTGGATAGCCCCCACGCAACAGCAGCACAAACATTAGTACCCCACATTACACAACAAACAACCAGAATGAACTCTGTCCAAGTAGTTTACGAGCCCGTGTTTCTGCAGAAGGCGTTCCATTGACCCCATAACATCGATGTGGAGGGCTGGACCGGTGTCAGGTTGACGAATGGGGCAGTGTAGTCTTTTGGTGATGAATCGCGGTTCTATCATTCTCGCGGTGATCACGGCAATCGTTTGAAACGTCGTACCAAGGAGATGATCTGCCCAGACTTTATTATCGAGAGGCGTATTGAGTCATCACAGGAAATTATGGATTGGGAAGTTATTGGCATTAATGTGAAATAACAATGATTTCTGAGAGCAACATGACTGCTCGCCAGTATGTTGACAGGGTTCTAAATCAAGTGAATGTATATATGATGGAAAACATTGCAAATAGGATGTTTCAGCAGGACAATGCTAGCGTTCATACTGCACGCATCTCCAGGGAAGTTCTCCACATGACAGCCCTACAATGGCCCACCAGATCGCCAGACCTCAGCCGTATGCAGCAAGCGCGGAATATGCTGCGTCGACAACTGGCCAACTTGTCTCAGTCATTTACAACTCTGAAGCAACTGACCTGTGCAGTGCATTAAGCGTTGGACCACAATTTCTCAGGAAGTGATGCATGGTCTTATTGACTCCAAGCCACGAAACTGCATTGCAGCTCATGGGTGGGCACGTCCTGTTTTGCGTTTTATCCCCATTTGAGGTCAGAGGGACCTGAAACACTCGTCTTACATGTTCACTTGCAACAATGCTGCAAGCGTGGACCACAATTCTTCAGGGTCCTATTGACTCGAAGCCTCTAAACGTTCAGGACTGCATTTTGACTCGTGGGTGGGAACGTCCTGTATTGACTGTCAACATTTGAGGTCAGAGGCATCTTAGAAACTCTTCCTGCAAGTTCACATGCAGCAACACTCGTTCATGGTGTTGGAATTTCCATGATCATTCTCATAATCACCCATATCGCAGAGGAAGAATACCTCCATGATCCGCCACCTTCAAACTAAAATGGCCACCATCACTCGCCATTGTATTAGAGAGCATTTGTTCCTGGTTTGAACGCTCGAGCCCAGAATTGTCAGTAACACTAGATAGACCTACAGTACCTTTAGAGTGTTGAATATATACACACAATAATAAGTTACAACATTCATTCTGATTGACCTTTTTCAGTTCAATGGAATAGGTCGCTGTGATTCCAACTGCATCCCAGGCAGAATGTCCCAAGAAAACAGCGTACTACTTTACATTGCTGCTTCGGCTGGTAAGTGTGACACTGCACAGTTCCACTGTTATGTAAACCACAAGATTTAAAAAAATACGTGTTTAGCAACTGGAAAGTTCATTTTTTTTTTTTTTGTAGAGAAAAAAATAACCATGTCTTGAACATGACCCTTATTGCCAAAGTTTGAGACCAAGATAGTATATCTTTGGTCAGTAAAATTATTATTATCCTAAAGAACCGGTTTCGGTCACATTATGACCTTCATCTGCATTGCACAATGTATAATGAATACTTTTAAAAAGAAACAAGTATAAAAATGCAAGTTCGTGAAATTATGTGATACTGGTCAAACAAACAATTTTCCTAGTGTCATCGAGAGAAATAGTACAACAAGTAAAATTAAATATATAAAAGAGGTGAGATTCAAAAATATTTCCAAAATGATTTCTGCCTAGAATATTTTAAAATTTGTAACAGATCTGATTTTAGAAGTTAGAGAGACGAGGCTGCTGGACCTAATCTCATGTACGCTGATTTTCTGGAACTAGCAGATGATGATGGTACTGTTGTTTCGACAGATGTCTTCAACGTAATTTACAATATTGGAGTAATAATATCGTATGGCCTCGGTTGTCGGATGCAAGCTTTGTTAATTGACGCCCAGAGGGCAGCTTGCATGTCGAATTTTATCGCTCCTTGGAGCGCTATGAAAGTCAAGGAGGTGAGATGTCTAAGCTCCTTGACACTATAGCGCTTTCTAGTAGAGAAAGGAGGAACTTTTTGTGTTGGTGGAAAATCCCGAGATTAATTTTGCCATTATGAACACGGCCTACTGAATTCAAACGGGTTCTTTAACATGCCAACAACGTAATGACATGTGTATCATGATTTTTGTCGCCTTTCAAAAATCACTTACCATGGCCAGGAGCGAACATGCAAGATTTGGGTTGACAGTCCGACATGATAACCACTCACCCACCGTGGCAAGCAATACTGGAGTATGTCAGAGGATTGGCTGAAGTCCACCTTAATTGCAATACCGTACCTAAAAAGGAAATGCTTGACGTTGTGAAGACCACCGTACTATTAGCCTTATGAGCAATGTCTTAATGATGTCGCTGAAGATCATTCACAGAAGAATTTACGCTCAATGTGAGACAAGGTTGGATTCAGGAATGGGCTTGGGACAAGGGACGCCTTATTCCGCAAGGAGATTTCGGCCACCGATGCTTAGGAGTGAATAAGGACGTTTACATATGTTCCATCGACTATGAAAACGCCTTTTATAGGGTGCAACATGTAAAACTGTTGGATGTCTTGAGGAAAATCTACCTTGACATGAAGGACTTTGGTTTCGTTGCCAACCTTTATTGGAACCAGAAAGCCATGGTTAATGCCGATGACAAGCTTTCTGATGAAGTCCAGATTAGACGTGGTGTTCGACAAGGCTTTCTGGTTCCAGTAAAGGTTGGCTACAGAACTGATGTCCTTCATGTCATTGGACTCTATTTTCATTCTGTAAGATAACAGGACCAGTTTCTGCTTCTACCACATTATGCTGCTCAGGCCTACAATGGTCAAACAGCTGGTTGATGTAATTCTTCCAAGCAATAGCATGAAGAATAGATGTATTATATTCATCATGGCAATAGTTTGTCATCAATGTCGGTTACCAGTTGGTTGTCATTATTGGCTAATACACTGATGGCACTCTTTTGGTGTACGCCTAGTGTCGCTTTGATCTACAACGCAGGTTAAAGCTGGCATGCATCATCTGTAATTCCTCCATCTCCTAACATTGAGATGACATCTATTGCTCTTTGGCTGCTTTACATTTAGATTTTACTTTACTAAATTAACTCATCGGGGTAATTATTTTCAAATCAGACGAGTACTATTTGTGATAACAAGTATTCAAAGATTGTGCTAGGCCACGCGTTGTTCGAAGGGGGACTTCTTAGGTGATTAACTTTGAACATTCTAGACCAGTCTATGTCTGATTTGAACAAGCCTCAGAGTTAATTGTGCTTGTTAATAGTGGTGATCATTTTCATTATTATCCTTAATTATTACGGGAAGATAACCTTAATGTTCTACCCCTTCAAACAGCAACCACTATCACCAGCATGTTGGGATGATTTTGTCTTTAGAAAGATCACATCTATTGGTTTTAACTTTCGGAGGTAGTCCGAAACTGCTCCTCTCGTCAGGCGTGCCCGAGGATTTTACTCCACGTTAGGGACAAAGCAATGGGTCCACGTATATAATCCACAGAATGAAAACGATATCTCATCCACAGCGAGTCTCACCAGTATCATGAACTGTCTGTTCATAACATGGACTTCACCTATGTTGCCTGCCCTCCGAAGGCTCTCCTAAGCAACTCAGCATGAGCGAGTCAATGTGAATCTATTCCACTGATTAACAACATCTTCTGCTCCACAGCGAGTCTCACCAGTATCATGAACGGTCTGTTCATGACATGGACTTCACCAATGTTGCCTGTCCTGCTGGCTGAAGACTCTCCCATACCTCTCACCACGAACGAGTCAACATGGATTGCGTCCTTCCTACCGCTGGGAGTCCTCATCTCTGCTATACCAACAGGTCAGTACTTCAGATAAAAACTGCGGTAGGGAATAGAATACATCGGCAGGTACCCTCTCCCTGTCTTACGAACTGACTAAAATGATAGTGTTCGTATAGCCCAGCTCGCAAGATTACGCCCTGAAGCCTCACGGCAGGGCTCCATGGCCGGCTACACCGTGAAGTGACTGTTCATTCACAAATAAATGCTTAACATGGTGATATTTATTTATTTGCTTATTTATTTATTTATTTACGTATTTATTTATTTTATTTTTTATTTATTTGTTTATTTATTTACTTATTTATTTATTTATTCATTTACTAGGAACCCGCCCTGGCTTCGCCCGGGAAAAGTTATAAATGCATTACGTGATAAGTGCTTTTTTTCCAATGTCAATGAACAGCGACCAATATCAGTTTTAAGTATCGGCATGATGGTTAAAATCACTGACTAGACTATTAATTATATTATCATGGAGATGCATGTGCAATCAATTCTTGTCAGACGTAATGTAAGAATGGCGAGGTGCATGAAACACAAATCCCCTTCCATCCAATCGTAACTTGACTGTGTATATTGCGGAATAAAACGTTAACAGGCGAAATGAAGAAAAGCCGAGTTGCACTTCCAGGGAAACTCCAAACACAACTACTCTTCTGTGAAGTCTTAACTCAACACGACTCGACAGTTTGCTGCTGCCTGTATCTGCGGTAATAGGCTCGCCCGCTAGCTAGGCTGTAACTGTGGTGATAGGCTCTCCCCTAGCTAGCTCGTAAACTGTGGCCTCATTAACTGAATGGAGATGGTTGGAAGAAATGAAAACGTAAAAACACTTATAGTGGGCGATGTATTGAAGATAGAGATATGCTTTCCGGGACTTTTTTTAAGAACTTTTAATGCTGAACAATTTTGCACCCATAGTATATCGATATTTTAAACGGTTTGCCCAGCGTAAGCTTAAAAAGCGCACGGACGCCAGGTTTTGTATTCGACTTATCCACTGAAATCATTATTGCTTGGCTTCCATTGATCATAAATAAATTGTTTTCAACAGAAACCTTCCTCGAGATATCCTTAACAGAATGGTGACAACCGCATCAAAATCCATTCAATGGTTCTCAAGATTACCCGCGACATCCAAGATTCGGGGACTTTGTTTTATACTCACAAACAATAAGTAGAGATTTTACTAGCTGTACCCGTCATGCTTTCCAATACCAATCAAAGAAATAAAATCTTTGTGTTGCAATGCTTATTGAAGTGGTTTTGGATAGGCTACACAATATGATTTGTTTTTCCGTCTGGTGCGTACATATATAAATCAAAAGGCTTTCCGACGCGTTAGCAGGACACATACAGCTGCCCATGTGAGAAGCAGGTATTTTACAAAATACTTTAGTCCACACACTTTTAGGGATTGTCCATGTGCTTTGTGGATGGTCATCGCAAATGCGAGTCGACCCGGAAACTTCCAACGTTTGGAAACACATAAACTGCCGATAAACTGTATGAAATACACTCATTTGTTGAAAGACTCATGAGCTTCCTATTGTAAAATGGATTTACTAATTCAGAAACCTTCGCGGGCGTGCACAACAACTGACCAAAGTTCATTTGTTGAATGGACTCGCGTGCCACATATTGTGAAATGAATTTACTACTTCAGAAACTTTTGCGGGCGTGTACACGACAATTAAGCTAAGTTCATTTGCTTGAACGAATCGTGTGTCGACACTCATTTGTTGAATCAACTCGCATGCCACCTATTGTAAAATGGATTTACTTATTTAGAAACATTCGCGGGAGTGTGCACAACAACTCTCCAAAATTTCATCGCATTCGGATGAATGGTTAATGAAGGCATACGGGACATTGTTGAAACTACTCGTGCGTCACATATTGTAAAATGATTTACTAGTTCATAAACCTTCACGGAAGTGTGCACAACAACTCAGCAATGTTTCATCACAATCAGATGAATGGTATATGAACGCATACGGCACAAACTGACAGACAATCAAACAAAAAAAAAGACACATTCATTTTTATATTTATATATTTATATATTTATTTATTCATTCATTTACTTATTTATTTATTTATTTCACAGGATTATGCGTTCTTTGACATTATCTCCGAATATCGAAAAATTCTCTATTATAGCATCCCTTGGAATAGAGGGTATGTATACAAATAAGAAGGAAAAGAAGAAATTAACAACTGGACCAAAGTGGACTCAAGAGGAGAAGGAACGACGCTCTAGAAGGATGAAGGAAATTTGGAAGCAAAGGAAATCGAATACAATGAAAAATAGCCAAAGTTGATTCATCGTATAACAGCTTAGGCTTTCACGGCCGGCGTTCATAATTAAATACAAGTTTTTCGGGCTTGTAGGCCGTGGTCCAGACAGGATATCTCCCGACGTTTCACCGGAAACTGCGTCCGGCATTATCAAGGGTTCCGCTCCTTTCCTTGGTCTGCAGTGGAATGAGGAAGAGGCTTCACTCGAAGCCAAAGACTCTTGACATGTTAGATGATCAAGCCTCTTCCTCATTCCACTGTAGACCAAGGAAAGGAGCGGAACCCTTGATAATGCCGGACGCAGTTTCCGGTGAAACGTCGGGAGATATCCTGTCTGGACCACGGCCTACAAGCCCGAAAAACTTGTATTTGATTCATCCTACCTACCAAATGGATTATTCGAAAGTAGAAGAAGAAGAAGAGGCGGAATTGTAAGGGGTAGAGTTAGACAGATTCTGAAAACTAGCAATACAAGAGACAGTCAGTCTGAAAGACTGGACTTTATATCATTTTAAATGCTACAAATGCTGAAAAATGCTAGAAAGGCTGGAGGCTTCTCGCTTCACTCGACGCCAAAGACTCTTGACATGTTAGATGATCAAGAAACAATCAGAACGCTAGAAAGTTACAAGTCATGAGGGAGCTGGAGCGCGCGGTGAAAGGAGGGAGCTGGCTAGATGACATCACCCTCGCCGTGTCGTTACCGTCTCGTAACTCCAGAGCTCACCAGTGAATTCAGTACATATGCACCAAGCGGTACTATGACGTCACATACCTCACTGCATTCTCGGTACATTTCGCGACGTCGCCGTAACGTAACGACGAAGTCTACTAGGTCATTTAAAATGATAACATCAAAAATTTGGTCAAAGCTGTAAGTACGTTTGCAATTTTTGTGCTCTGCTACTTATTTTGTATGACAAAATGGAGCGAAACTGACAATGAGAGTCTTGCACGAGAACTGGGAAGGCTAATGAAAAAAGTGCTTAACCATCATGCCAGATCATCATTAGAGAGGATGGCTGTCAAGATATCTAGGCGGCCGCGGATTCCTTGATAACGGGAATCAATATTGTCATGTCAGGTGAATAATCTGAGGAAGTACTTTCGTTGAATTGATTCTTAACTCCACAAGACCATTTGTAAGGCTGATGTTTTCACGCCAATGGTGTTGAGTGAACAAGAGATTGTTAATAAATTATGTAACCAATGATCTTCAGCATAGAATGCGTGGATGGCGAAACAGCTACGCGGAAAGCATTCCCAAAACTTAAGTCAAGTCCATATCGACACGGTAGTACGGCAGATCTTCCCCGAAACTGAAGGGAACAAAGGCAATGCATGTGTGATTTTCGAAGTGAAATTCCATGTCCTGTGGTTTGGATTCCAGTTTAAAAGGGGATTCCATGTTTTATGATCGTGAGATTAACGGTCACGTTAAGGGACACTAGGACTATTGATCATTTCAGTAAAACAGTTTTCATGCACTGCCATTTTTAAAGGCTCGGCGACACTTAAAATCTCCTCTGCGTAAGAAGAAGATGGAATTCAAATCATATGAAAGTAGGCTATACTTTTAAAACTATAAATCCTAGAAAGTCGTAGGTTAACTCAAACGAAAGGTCTATATGCACTTTATCTCTACAACAAAACATTGTATTTTTCAGATTTTTTCCTAAAAAGTTTCATTAGGTGAGCCAAACTGGTTAATATAGCATGCGATTTTATAAAAATGCTTTTATGTCCTAACAACATTTTTAGGTAATCCAAATGCCCCATGTGCATGAGATATTCACCAATTTTACTAAATAAATCACTGGATATTCATAAATACATGTGTTGTAAGATAACATTGCAATATCTCCAGTCACTTAGTAAATTACAAACCAAAAAAATAAAAAACTATGAAAAATTATCAAAATTCATAAAACATGATGGCACATCATGAAAAATTAATCTGACAGCATACATGTATCTCTTTCCTGAAATGTCTCAATGTTATAATATTTAGATGGAATTCAAATCATATGAAAGTAGGCTATACTTTTAAAACTAGAAATCCAAGAAAGTCGTAGGTTATCTCAAACGAAAGTTCTCTATGCACTTTATCTCTACAACAAAACATTGTATTTTTCAGATATGTTCCTAAAAAGTTTCATTAGGTGAGCCAAACTGGTTAATATAGCATGCGATTTTATAGAAATGCTTTTACCTCCAAACAACATTTTATGTATATGTAATGAAAAAATCAAGCGTTTTACACAATTTCTAATGCGCGTGGAGCATTTTGGTCACACGGTAGGCTATATTTTAATAATATAATTAGTACAAAAAATACATTTCATCCAATTGTTTTTAAATTTGATATGTGACTTAGTGTTACTTCTTCTTCTTCTCCCTTCGTTACGGCCAACTAACGACCACGTCATGTCAACTGTTTTTTCTGCATTTTAATGTTGGCCCAGTCCTCCTTCATTCGCAATCGATGTTGCTCCTTTCTCTCCATCGTCCACGCCTTCCCGGTTTTTAGCTTCGGCTTAAGTTGAAAACTCCGATGTTTCTGAAGTTTTTCCCTAAGTGGGCCACGCTCCTGGATATCTTCACGTGTTATCCCAGTCTACAACAGATCATTCTCTACTTCACTGAACCAGGCCCCCTTTGTCTTTTTCTCACGGAGAAAAGCAAAGTGTTACTATTATAAGTTTGCAGTTTAAATTTCAACTAATTCTGATTTAGAAAATGTGGAAGTTGAAAAATTCAGTCCTAGCTTCCTTTTACAGAATACAGATAAAGGCATGACGTAGTGGCTAAACCTTTGCACCGACATCTAGCAGAGAAACATCAACTTCTGAGACAACATAAAGTTCCATACTATCAGTACCTCCCAGAGTGCATCACAGAAAATGAAACCTATCGTCGCATATACTGTACATATAGAAGTCTTTTCATTCCCACCCATAAAGGGTGGGCGGGCCCCTATAAATGGTCGTACCATCTCTTGGGCCAGACGAGGGCATGGATTTGGAGAAGGGAGTTGTATTGAAATTGGAGGTGTTGAAGTGTGGAATTGGGAGTAGAGAGAATCGGATGGACCTCTTGGCTAAGATTCAAGTTTTAGAAATTTTGAATTTTTTTTTAAATTTGAAATTTTGAAAGTTTTTGAAAATTTGTTATCTTTAAAAGTTTGAAATTGGAATGTTGGTGATTTTGGAAATTTTGAATTTTGGTTACGGTATTTTTGAATTTGTGGAGTTTTGGAATATTTTGAAATTTTGAAATTTTGTTATCTTTGAAGTTTTGGAGTTTCTTGTTGTGTGTCCTGGGAGTCAGTATCGGTTTTGGAGTGAGTGTGATGGGAGGAATGGATGCTAGCTGTGTATGGTGATGGGCTGAGAGAAATGCATGCTTTTTTTAATGTACTGGGAATAGATGAATTATATGTATTTTATGGAATGGGATGGGGTGTTGTGTAGCGATGGAAAAGATGAATGATAACGATTTGATGAAATAAGATGAGTTGTGTTGGTGGAGTTTTATCGTCTCTATTGGGATCGTACTATATTGACCGAAATATTACAAACTCAAACTTTACATCCCCCTCGGTAATATATCCATTACTAACCAACAAATTACAGTAACTCACAAGCGCCAACAAATAATTACAGTAAAAAGGACCCCAAAATAGCAGAGGACTTGTGGGAATTGCGATAAGAAACCAGACCTGTTTTCTATTGTTTTTTGTTCTGTTGGCAGGTATACTTGGATCGAGAATTGGTGGCAAACGCATTCTGTTGTGCAGCGTAGCTCCTGCCCTTCTGTCGATACAGCTCGCTGCTGCGTCCACGTCCTTTTCCATGCTGCTTGTATCACGTCTGCTAGCCGGAATAAATATGGGGATGACATTGACGACAACCCCCGGCTATCTGACCGACATCGCTAGAGACAGTAACAGAGGTCTGCTGGGAGTCATCTCACATGTCTGCACTAACATAGGCTCACTGATGGCCTACGCCGTAGGACCTTATATAGAATTCAGACAGTACCAGCTACTGACCTCAGTAGTACCCATCTTATTTATTTTGGTGTTTATCTGGATGCCAGAATCACCTTACTACTTGTTGTCAAGCGGACGCCGTGGTGAGGCAGCGACAGTCCTTGCAACTTTACGAGGCCAGAGTGACATAACGGCGGTGAAAAATGAGCTACAGCATATGGAAGCCAACATAGGGATGCACGCAAGCAACAAAGGAAAACTGTCGGACTTGTTTAGCACTAGAGGGAATCGCATAGCCTTTGCGAACCTTATTGGAATGATAGGCGTGATGTTTTTATGTGGACACGGTATTATCATGAGTTATGCTGGAATGATCTTCCAATCCAGTGGAAGTTCCTTGAATCCTGAGATATGTTCTATGATCCTCGGAGTGGTCCAGTTAATTTCTAGTGTGGTAGCAACGTTTATCGTGGACAAGTTAGGCAGAAAGCCGCTGATTATTATTTCAACACTTGGCATGGGGATTGCTCTCATACCGGAAAGTGTGTATTTTATCTTGAATTCTCAGGAAAGTTCAGATACTTCTGACTTTGGTTGGGTGCCACTTGTTTTTCTCATAGTGTTTGCCCTTATGTATTCATTGGGTCTTGGATCTCTCCCCATGATTATAATCTCGGAACTATTCCCCATGAATGTAAAGGGAATAGCTTTGGCTTTGGGAGCTTTGTTTGGTTGTTTTGTAGCGTTTTTCTTCACAGAAGCCTTTCTCATAATTGCACAACATTTTGGACTGCAAACTTCATTCATTATATCGATTATATGCTGCATAATCGGAACGATATTCTTCATCATTTATTTGCCAGAAACGAAGGGAAAGTCTTTGGGTGAAATTATAAAGATACTGAACGGCGATGAGAAATCTGGTGGCACATTAGATCCTACATGTCCTCAGGTTCCTTGTTCAGAGAAAGATTGTACACGCGTGTAGATAGAACTGGAATAAGATGGGAGTTACTCAAGTAAAGTGTAGGTTTGGGGAGTAATTACGTTATGGTAACCGTTACTTTTACGATAATGAGGGAGTAACGACGTTATTTGTCAATGTTACTTTTACGATAACTAGGGAGTAACGACCTTCCGAGTAACCGTTACTTTTACGATAACGATGGAGTAACGACGATAATTTTAACCGCTACTTTTCGATAACGAGGGAGTAACGCCGATACTTGTAAACGTTACTTTTCCGAAAACGAAGGAGTAACGCTGATACTTGTAAACGTTACTTTGACTATAACGAGGGAGTAACGCCGATACTTGTAAACGTTACTTTGACTATAACGACGGAGTAACGGTGATATTTGTAGCCGTTACTTTGACGATAAGTACGGAGTAACGGTGATACTTTCAACCGCTGCTTTGACGGTAACGAGGGAGTAACGGCGATATTTGTAACCGTTACTTTGACGATGAGCCAGCCCCGTGGTGTTGGGGTAGCGCGCCTGCCTCTGACCCGGAGGCCCTGGGTTCGATACCCGGCTCCGTCAGGGATTTTAAAACTGACGTGAGGGTTGGAACGGGGTGCAATCAGCCTCGTGAGGACAATTGAGTAGCTGTCTGACAGTGAGACAGCGCCCCGATCACGAAAACCAAGATTAACGGCCGAGGGGACCCGACGCGCTGACCACGCGTCACCCCAATATCTGCAGGCCGAATGGCTGGGCAGTGGTCGCTTGGTCGGCCTTAGCCCGTCATGGGCTGTATAGTGCCAGGGGTTGTTTTTCTTTGTTGACTACTTTGACGATGACGAGGGAGGAACGCCGTTCCTAACAACCGCTACTTTTACGATGACTAGGGAGTAACGACGTTACTGGTAACCGTTACTTTTACGTTACCGAGGGAGTAACGCCGATAATTGTTACCGTTACTTTGACGATAACGGCGGAGTAACGGCGATACTTGTTACCGTCACTTTGACGATAACGATGGAGTAACGCTGATATTTTAACCGTTACTTTGACGATAACGGAGTAACGGCGATACTTGTTACCGTTACTTTGACGATAACGACGGAGTAACGACGATACTTGTTATCGTTACTTTGATGATAACAACGGAGTAACGATGATATTTGTAACCGTTACTTTGACGATAACGACGGAGTAACGGCGATACTTTTAACAGTAACGGAGAAACAATAATGCTCATTCAAGATGGAGCATTCATTCTGACTTTTGTTTTTCATTTAATTTAGAATAACATTCACATATATTTTGAAATACAATTTTATTTTTATCGAAATGTTAAGTACTTTTTATAATTTCCTCTTACCTTGGACTCCAGAAAAACTCCTTAAACTTGCAGCATCTTGTGATTCTAGAGTACAGATATGCCTGGACCAAGGTGACCTCACTAGGAAGTGATTGTGGGTGACTAGGAAAGTCACGTTTTAACAATTTTATCCCAAAAGAATAATTCAATTACGAGTCGGAAATCTTCAAAGAATAGACTGTCATAATAACTACAGGGTCATTATCTTTGTGCACCCCGGTAAACACAGCACGCTAAGCTGGCTTTGACTGGCGCTGATCGCGGGCGTGCGTACACGGTTCAGTCTGTGGTGGTGTGCACTTTTACACTTTTATCAAACATGTTGAATAATGTGTACTTACAGTGCTCATAGTCGATGCTGAAAATGTCCTCCCTCTCTTGTAACACACACCTGACATCTTCTGATGAAAGAATGGACAACAATCTCATCTAATTTTTGTTCTGTAAGAACACAACGTTGTCTGTTAACTTTTTTATTATTTACGGAGCCTGTTTCCTTAAACCGTTTAGCGAGCCCCCTATTTGTACTGGCATTAGGCTGTGGCGGCTCTTTGATTAAACATCAGGTGAAGAGCGAAACTCAAATTTCAGCAGTGCTTGATTGTTTGAATTTGTGAATATTGACATATTCTTTTTCGTATTTTAATGCTAAAATATCTACTCAGTCGTCCTGAAAATGATTTTCGTTGTTTCCCATTTCTCCACCAGGCAAATGCTTGGACGATTCCTTTCAATAAGTCCACGGCCGATTTCCTTCCAAATTCCCTTCCCTGACTCGACCTGGAAAGAAAATGCATGGCCATTTCCTGCATTCATAGAATTAATATAATTCCTTTAAAGTCCCACGGCCCACGGGTTACAGTAAAGTTTAAAGTTTATAGGAACTCTCTTCTAGAGGTCATGACGAGAGTGAGACCTCAAGTATAGAATAACTCTAATTACAAGCCTCAAAATCTACCTATTTAAAGTCACGTTCTCATTATATCTAAGTGCACATAGTCTTGCATTTTCCCTCAAGGCGTCAGATAACGTGATAGTGTTTCGTTTGAGTGTTCTAATTGTAACTGGCACATCAAATGTTCCTCACTGCATTTGTGTTTGTTCAACCCGGGCGTAGGCTTAATGTCTTGGAAATCACCGGAACTTGTTTATTCCAGATACCACATTTGTTACTAAAAAGTAAGCAAGTCTAACAGACCAGGTTGTTTTCTCGAAAACAACTACTGCACAAATATGTGAACTGTTCGAACCAAGATCCCTTGCAATGAAGGCTAAAAGATTTGCCGGTTTTCTTGCTGCATTTTTAGTGCACTGTTCTAACAATTTATTTGGCCGTCCACAAATTAATAACTCCACTTTGTCTTCGTCTTTCCACCTACTGAAGGGAATTTGTAATAAAATTGATACTGTGTCTTTCACTGAAAACATTATTACACTAAAAGCCATCAACTTTCATCAACGACAGGGTAAGTAACGTTATAAATAAATACTATTTATTGGGAAAATATCCTACAAGCTTCAGCATAAAAGAAAAGAAGCCTGTCGCAATGACAACTTTCATCTACTAGACTTGACGTGTTGCCTTGCACACACAGCAACGTCTTCACTCGAATGGCTAACGGCAGGTAATGACGTCACAGCTGATGTCAGGTTACCATGGCAACGGGATGAAGTGGCTGAAATATACAAGTTACTTCGTCTCCTACAGGTTACCCTCCAAGTTACGACAGTACTATAATCTAGCGACAGGGAGTTCAACTGACACAAGGACGTCATACAGCCACGCTTGCGTACCATCTAGCGACAACAGTACAATACACGATAAATAAGCCCAACACAATTGCAACATTTTTATTTAAATTAGAAAATATAATGTTTATCTTATGAGATGACTAGTGAACAGGCTCTTCATTCTCTTCACCTGAATAGCCGCTACTGCATTAGGCACAGGTATTCCTGGAAACTTGATTCGAAATTTTCATCTTGATTCAGAAGAGGACTTTCTGCTTTTCATATACGAATTATGGATATACACAAGTTCGTGCAATGTGAATTGGTGTCTAGGCATGACCAACAATCACAGTAAACTAACGATATGAGTCAGCGGAGCAGGTTATTGCGAAGTCCACTCGCTCCGAACCTGACCAGCCAAATGACGCCATAGTTTGGCGCGATTACGGGTGCGCACCAAGATAATGAACCTGTATTTATTAATTAGCTACGATTTATACAATAATTGCCAATTAATTTTTATTCTCCATATTACTGGCATCCTTCATAGTTAGGTGTCTGCCCCTAAATTTGTAATTCAATTCAAAATTTGTATAACTTACTTTAATCTTCCCCCAGGGGCTCACATCTAGTGGGACGTGGGATAGCGACCACGGGACCCCAGCTGAGTCCGGCATTTTTCCACTTACTTGTGCCGGCCTTCTCTCCATCTTCTTTCGTGTCGACCTCTCTTGGTCAACTCTTGTTCCCGACGGTATTACAGTAGGGTATCCGAGGCCTAGGGAGTCTCATCCTTCCCTGCCTTAATTGGCACTTCTCTCATCTTTCATGATCCCTCATTCTTCAAGGGGTCAGACCTCTTGTTTTCCTTTCAGGTATCTCCTGCCTTCTGCTCAAAGCCCTCAAGGAGGTAGGGCATGTGTAGCCCCATCACTTCTGGTGCCCCTTGGATAGTGTTACACCATCAAGGGCTCACAGCTGGTGAGTTCAGGAGTTGGTGACCCCGAGAGATTCCTGAGCTGGGTCCAGTTTTTCCCCCTTTTTCCAATGTCTTTGGGATGGGCCCTCTACTCTTTCCCTTTCCTATCTCCTTCCCTGGCTGCACTTCTTTCTAATTACCTCAATCCTCATTCTTCGAGAGTTGAGGGCATTTATTTCACACCTCTATCATTTCTCTTCTTTTGTTTTCCCTTTTCTTCCTCTAGTAAGTAAGGTGTAATTAGTTTTAGTTATATGTTTGTAGTGAGATTTATTTATAGGTTCAATTTTCATGATCACCCAAACCATTTGGGGCCGAAAACCTAGATGTTAGGCCCCTTAAAACAACAATTACAATCATCATATATATCAATCTGTGTTACTAGGGGCAGATGAACTCGCTGTTCCGCCCCTTAAAACCTCAATAACTAACTAACTTACTGGAATACGTTCATATCAACCAATTTACAGGAACGGAGCAAGTATTAAAAAGTAATCAATATTTTATACAAAGTAACCAAACAATTGTAACAATATCTTCCTTCTTATTTGGTGATGATGATGATAATTGTTGTTTTAAGGGGCCTAACATCTAGGTTATCGGCCCCTGATGGTTTGGGTGATCGTGAAGATGAAAAAGAAAAGCGAACTTAAAACTAAAACTAACTAATAACCTACAGACTAGAAGAAGAAATGGAAAACTAAAGGAGAATAAGGCAAATAAAAGGACAGAAGGAAAAGAAATGCCCTCAACCCTCGGAGAAGGTGGATTGAGGGACTTGGAAGGAAGGAGAGCCATGAAAGGCATATAGGAAAGTGAAAGAGGAGAGGGTCCGCCCCCAAGGTAAGGGACAAAAGGGGAAAACGGACCCAGCTCAGGAATCCCTCGGGGTCGCCAACTCCCGAACTCACCAGCCGTGAGCCCCTGAGGGTGTAGCATTATCTAGGGTGCACCAGAAGTGGTGGGGCTACATACACCCGGCCTCCTGAAGGGCCTAGAGCACAAGGCAGGAGGTAAAAGGAAGAGAAAAAGAAGGCTGACCCCTCGCAGAAGGAGGGTATCAGAAAAGATGAGACAAGGGTCAATTAAGGCGGGAAAGGAAGAGACTCCCTAGGCCTCGGATACCCTAATACCGTCGGGGTCAGAAGAGAACAAGAGTTGACCAAGTGAGGTCGACAGGAAAGAAGACGGAGAGGAGCCCGGCACAAGTAAGTGGAAGCAATGCCGGACTCAGCTGGGGTCCTGTGGTCGCCAACCCACGCCCACAAGATGTGAGCCCCTGGGGGACTTATTTGGTGAGTATCGGTAACTGAAGCTTACCCAGCCCCGGTAAAATGTAAGATGATTACCAGGGAATATGATGGAAATATATCAATTGTTAATTGATTTTTACTATGCACCAATAAGATTTTCATATTAGGTGTAGTCTGCAAATCTCTGCGAACTTCAAAGCAGCATAACAATGCCTAAGAATACAATTATTTTTAACTGGTCGTTTATGTACAATGTACTTAGTGTTACAAACGACTCTGTATCATAAATATTTTGAGAAATTCCATTCTTGTGTACTTTCTGGTATGAATTCCATCCAGCGTTGCCATATTTTTGTCAACTGAAAAGAAGAAGAACATTTCCAAGATTAACACATATATCAACACGTTTGTTTAGACTTTATTAGAGCGGCATCGGTGGCTTAGTTGGTAGTATGCTGAGCTTCTATGCCCCAGATCGCGGATTCAAACCCAGCCGAATCCGTTGGATTTTTAAGAGCGTTAAAAATCCCTCAGTATGCCTTCCTTCGGAGGGGAAGTAAAGCCAGTGGTCCCATGTCACAGATGTATGGCATGTTCAAGAACCTTCCACTAATTACACCTGTGTGAAGCTAAATTGTAGGTTAGGTTAAACAGATGACATACGCTCTTGGGTTCCTACGTTCGTCGCCAGGAGCCGACTGCGATGTAATCTGGTAACCAGTTCTGAACTAGTAGTCGTTGACGGTGGCGTTTGGCGGCAAAAGTAGGACCTACTTGAAAACATTCAACGTCTGCAGTCCTTACTTGAATTGAAAACAGATAACACACACTAATACAGTCAGCACAATTAACACCGGTTATCAGACAGATTCTACACACACCCAAAGTACACGGGGCTACATGACCGCGTTGTCGCAGCCCCTAAACTGAGGAACCAACCAACCACTTTATTAGAACATTAAGATATATTCTCTATATTAAATGTTGGAACAGTTTTCCACTTGTTATAAAATTCATTGATAAATGTGTATTTCCGTTTCGTTTCTTTATTGCCTAATTATACAAGTGCAAAAATAAAACACGCTAATAGATTTTCAAATGCAAACATTGCAGCAAAATTAAAATAAAACTACAAATTAAAATGTATACCCAAAGTTAAATTTTCTGTACAAACAAATATGTAAACAATTCGGTAAAAATATTTTCAACAAGATAAAACACTAATCCAAGCCCTTTCCTCCCACACACATAAACACACCGCTATGCAGAACCAAAACATGGATGTGGTCTTATTCTTCTATTCATGTTATAAATGAGCCGTTTCTCGGCTCACTCTACGACTTTCCCCTCAGAAAAGGTAAATGGTAAGACTGTACAAGAGGTAATGTAAGGTATATAGTTGCTCCGGCGGTCACTAGATGGACCCACTTCCTGATTTCGCAAGTTGCATGGAAGATAGTTGCATGATTTGCTGGTAGAGCGCAGTATGAGACTACTTGGTAGTAAGTTCTGAACATAACTTGTATTTGTTCTGTTTTTAAAATGGCATGACGACAATTATTGAGATTGAATTATTAACAAGATGGTGATATGTTCATGACCTGAGAATATGTAACTGCACGCACGGGAAGTTGGTTCGGGAAGAAAGGGGGCTTGCCCTCCTTATTTCTGTCCCAATATGTTATTCTGAACATCGAGAGTATCTGATCAGCTGGTGACATTACTGGGAGTTGGAAATTTGGGAAGCTTTTTAATACACTACAACTGGGTGGAAATTAGGCCTAGCATTTGAAGAGCGAAGTATTGATATGAAGGCATTGATAATGTGAGTCTGTTCGAACTACGCATGGAGATGTTTAATGAAGATTTGGTCCTACTTGTTAATGTTTTAATAAGTTAACTGGGTTAACTTAAGGAACTAGATTGAATTATGTCGCCGTGTATATTGGTATGTGTATGTATTGCAGTGTGTAGACGTGCCAAGGAGATGACCAGAGGTAATGCGTTAATATTTTATTCTTTGTTTGAAAGTGTGATGGCCTAGCAGAGAAGAAGGGTTTTTAATTTATTTGTCGGGTTCGTGATTTCTCACTGTAGCAGCCGACATTCATCTTGTGCGACGTAGTAAATGCTTTAATAACCTCCAGTTAAATTGTAATGTTTGTCCTCATTAACTACGTGTAGAATGGTCCTTATGATCCCGTATAATTTATTATTTATTTAGTTCTTTGATCTATGTGGTATCAGCAGCGCAGTAGGAGTTTCGTATGTCTTTTGTCAACTGTCATGGTAGGTCTGGGATTATTAAGTATGTAGGCCGACAATAAGGGGAAAGATACGGGAAGATCGATGTGTACCCATTAGTAAGATTATGAAATTGGATCGGTGGTCATGTTATTTGAGATTGCTGGTATGGATTGTTTCATATTTACTTGGGCGATAAGAAGAATATGATGAATCGATGTATTGAAGAAAAGAAGATGTATGATGAAATATTGTAATTTGGAAGATATGTATTTGATCCTACGAGAGTTCGTATACCCACTGATAGACAAATCTTGTCGTCGACCTTAAGAAGCTGCCGGTTGTAATGATCTTATGTGAATGTTAAGTAATGACAAGGGAAATGAAATTAGGATAGCCCTCAAAAGTGAGTACCTGTCCTAGGTCCGGAACACACACCTTGTTTTAATATTTTGTATGTGTATGTATTTATGATTGTTTAAATGTCTTTGGACTTGTAATGTTTTGGTGAATAGAAAAAGTAAGTTGAAATGAGCCTCTGTATTATTTCCAAATGTAAATCTAAGGGATATTCTCAAACAGATCTTCTGGGTAGCATTGCTAAAATATGGGTCCAGTCTTTCCAAGTATTTAAGTCGTAGGGACGTTGCAATAAATCTCTATAATCTCTATCTCTATAAATACACACATCAAAAAAAGTTTTGCATCACCTCGGTTCCCAGATCTCCGGCATATAGACGTTGACTGTGTATATTGTATCCAAGATACAGTCCCTTTGACTGTTCATAGATGTCACTAAAACTGCTCAAAGATGTAAACAACCATGCATGAGCAGGGCCTATTAGACGGAGGGGGTACGACAGCCGATCAGTTCCAGTCATTCCACCAGGACGAAGGTACGCTGCTCATGTTGTCTGTAGTTCTACCATGCCTAGAAGGTCAATACCGCAGTTCGATCGCGTCCGCATTGTTACTTTGTGTCAAGAAGGGCTCTCAACAAGGGAAGTTTCCAGGCGTCTCAGAGTGAACCAAAGCGATGTTGTTCGGACATGGAGGAGGTACAGAGATACAGGAACTGTCGATGACAGGCCTCGCTCAGGCCGCCCAAGGGCTACTACTGTAGTGGATGACCGCTACTTACGGATTGCCGCTCGGAGGAACCCTGACAGCAATGCCACCATGTTGAATAATGCGTTTCGTTCAGCCACAGGACGTCGTGTTTCAACTCAAACTGTGCGCAATAGGCTGCATGATGCGCAACTTCACTCCGGACGTCCATGGCGAGGTCCAGCTTTGCAACCCCGACACCATGCAGCGCGGTACAGATGGGCCCAACAACATGCTGAATGGACCCCACGGAATTGGCATCACGTTCTCTTCACCGATGAGTGTCACATATGCCTTCAACCAGACAATCGTCGGAGACGTGTTTGGAGGCACCCTGGTCAGGCTGAACGTCTTAGACACACTGTCCAGCGAGTGCAGCAAGGTGGTGGTTCCCTGATGTTTTGGGGTGGCATTATGTGGGGCCGACGTACGCCACTGGTGGTCATGGAAGGCTCCGAAACGGCTTTACGATACCTGAATGACATCCTCCGACCCATAGTGCAACCATATCGGCAGAATATTGGAGAGGCATTTGTCTTCATGGACGACAATTCTCGACCTCATCGTGCACATCTTGTGAATGCGTTCCTTCAAGATAACGACATCGCTCGACTACAGTGGCCAGCATGTTCGCCAGACATGAACCCTATCGAACATGCCTGGGATATGTTGAAAAGGGCTGTTTATGGACGTCTTGACCCACCAACCACTCTGAGAGATTTACGCCGAATTGTCGTTGAGGAGTGGGACAATTTGGACCAACAGTGTCTTGATGAACTTGTGGATAGTATGCCACGACGAATACAGGCATGCATCAATGCAAGAGGACGTGCTACTGGGTATTAGAGGTAGTGGTGTGTACTGCAATCTGGACCACAAATGCTGAAAGTCTAGCTGTATGATGGTACAACATGCAATGTGTGGGTCTCATGAGCAATAAAACGAGCTGAAATGTTGTTTGTGTTGATCTCTATTCCCTTTTTATTTAAAGGTTCCGGAACTCTTGGAACCGAGGTGATGCAAAACTTTTTTTGATGTGTGTATATAAAAATGAAAGTTTGTCTGTTTCTTCTGAATTTCCACGGAAATTTGCGTAATTTGCGCGTTTCAGACTGTTTTATGACGCATGCGCGCAAAAATATTTTTTTTGTCTGTCTGTCTGTCAGTATGTTTGTCTGTGGACAGTTATGAGTCCTTATAACTTGAGAACGGCCGGGTGGATCAACGTAAAATTTGACACAGATATCCATCAGAAGCACCACACTAATCATTGCTGTAACTCTTCTCCGTACCTCTCATAAAAGGGGGCCTACCCCCTTAAAATGCATGCTGAAATAGGCGTAGAAGGACGAGACAAAGCTTATTTTCAACCCCTCGACATGAGAAACAAAACTCGGGGGCCCTAAAAGCACATTTTAAGGCCCTAAAACCAACAGTTTTTGAGATATTCCCAGAAAACTATTTTTTTAATAATCTAATGAAAGAATGCAAGCCGGTAACCATGGCAACAAAATCTCAGAAGACCATCTATTTCTGTAAGACGCAATGCAATTCCATTTATGACATTACTGTGAAGTTTTGCAAACGGCTATACGGTTATTACGGAACCAAATTAAGCTGTAAAATTCAGCTTAAGGGGGTCAAGGGGTAGCCTACACTAAAATTTTGTCACGCGATTTTCACGTGCGGTTGTGGTACGGAAGGTCTTTCATATCCCTATCCCTGTATTGTATTTATTATATTATAGCTTGCCACGGTGGGTGAGTGGATAGCGTGTCGGTCTACTAACCCCAAGATCGCAGGTTCGCTCCTGGCCGTGGTAAGTGATTTTTGAAAGGCGGCAAAAATACGACACGCAAGTCATACGATGTTGGCATGTCGAAGAATCCATTTGAATTCAGTAGGCCGTGTTCATAACGGCAAAATTAATCTCGGGAGTTTCCGCCAACACAAAGTTCCTCATTTCTCTACTAGAAAGCGCTATAGTGTTCAAGGAGGTTAGATATCTAACCTCCTTGACTTCCATAGTGATTCAAGGAACAACCAAATTCAACATGCAAGCTACCCTCTGGGTGTCAAATTACAAAACTTGCACCCGGCACCCGAGGCCATACGATATTATATTATTATTATTATAATTATTATTATTATTATATTATGGCATACAACGACGAGACAAAGCTCATTATTAGCACCTCGGTGGCAGAAACGAAACTCGAGGGTTTCCTAAAACTACATTTTAAGGCTCTAAAACCAACAGTTTCTGAGATATTCCCAAAAAACTAATAAAATTTAAAAAACTAATGTAGGAATGCAAGCCGGCAACCATGACAACAGGTTCTCAAGAGAAGACATCCAACGTTCCATCTATTTCTGTAAAAATCAATGCCACTCCACTTATTACATTTCTGTGAAAGTTTGCAAATGACTATAAGGTTATCACGGAACCAACTTAGACTGTAAAATTCATCAATGCGCATTTTTCACGTGATTTACACGTGTGATATGTCGTACAGAATTATATCTGCAAACAGCAATATTATTTTCAAAAAATACTGAATTGAAATAGCATATTTTGCTGCTATTAGGAAATTGTGCCATTGGAGGCTAAAAAACCTGAATATCCATGCACCACAAGCCTTTATAATTTGTTAAAGGTGTCTTCCTGTGGATGGGGACTTTACACAACGGTGAGGGTCAGTCTTTATGTGAGGTGTATTGCGTTTCGTCTACGAGGTTTTCAATTTTATTTTCACTTCAGGAAGTACACGTTAGGTGAATTTAGATTGAGCACATTTTCTTTTTTCGACAAACGGGTTCATCGTAAGGATGATTGTGTTTGAAACTGTGTGGTTGATATATCTATATTCGGACTTCTGGGTGATATGTTGTAGGTTGGTTGATTGGTTCCTCAGTTTAGAAGCTGCAACAACGCGTTCACGTAGCCTCTTGTGTGTAGAATCTGTTTGATAACCGGTGTTAATTGCGATGGCTGTATTAGTGTGTGTTATCTGTATTTCAGATAAGGACTGCAGACGATCAATTTCCAGTAGTTCTTACTTTTGCTAACAAATGCTACCGTCGACGACACCTAGCCGCAAACTTGGCTACTATATGCCACCGCAACCGGCAAACTTTGGAACTAATAGAGCGTTAATCGAATCTAACCGATAAATTTAGCTTCACACAATTGTAGTTAGTAGAAGGTTCTATTACATGCTATAAATCAATGACATGGGACCGCCGGCTTTACATTCACTCCGAAGTAAGGCATACTTAGGGATTTTCGGCCTTTCTGTGTATCTTTATGTACCCCTATAACTCGTGTTCGAATGTCTGGAGCATCGTAAAATTAGGTATCCATGAGAGTGAACACACCAATCATTTATAAAACTCTTCACCGTACTTCTCATAGGAGGATTGGTATAGGAAAAAACTTTTCAAAATACATGCTAAAATAGGCGAAATATAAAAATTATCCTAGAAGGACGACCAAAGCATATGTTGCGCTTCTCAATGTGGGTCAAAAAATTCGGGAGTCCATAAAGAGTCTCCGAAAACCACATTTTAAGGCCCTTAATTTAACAGTGAGTGTGTTATTCCCAGAAAACTAACTTCGCTCTGATAACCATATGAAGGAATAACAAGCCCCTAACCATTGCAACAGTAGCTCAATTGATAACGCCTGGTTATTAATACCGAAGACCGTTCAAAGAGCGGGTACTTCCTGCTAGTATCACATATTCTTCAACAACTGGGATGAGTGTGCTTGAACAGTATTTGTTGCCATGGTAACTGGGTGTCTGAAATCTGTCGGTGAACACGCATCAACGATAGGAAAGTAAGTGCGTTTCCCTTTGTTGCCATGGCAACATGGTGTCGGAAATTTGTCCAAGTAAATCGGTCGTCGCTAATCCCAGATAGTTATTGTTGTTTTAAGGGGAGGAACTACAAGGCCATCTGCCCCTAAAAATAAACCCATATATATATAGAGTTATGTACTGAAATGAAATCCACATCCTGCTTCCAGTCTCCGACCGGGTCAGGAATGGAATGAATGAAGCCCCCATCTAGCGGCGAGGATATGAACTGTGCCGGCTGCCGAGGCCTGACGCACTCCTCTGGGGCAATGATTAAATGAATGACAGATGAAATGAAATGATAGTGGAGAGTGTTGCTGGAATGAAATTTTGACAGGGAAAACCGGAGTACCCGGAGAAAATCCTGTCTGCCTCCGTTTTGTCCAGCACAGATCTCACATGGAGTGACCGGGATTTGAACCACGGACCCAGCGGTGAGAGGCCAGCGTGCTGCCGCCTAAGCCACGGAGGCTTCAGTTATGTACTATTAGATGAATATTACATAGGTCTGCTTGCCACGGTGGGTGAGTGGTTATAGAGTCGGACTACCAACCCCAAGATTGCAGGTTCGCCCCTGGCCATGGTAAGTGATTTTTCAAGGCGACAAAAATCACGATACTCATGTCATACGTTGTTGGCATGTTAAAGAACCCATTTGAATTCAGTAGGCCGTGTTCAATGGCAAAATTAATCTCGGGATTTTCCGCCAACACAAAGTTCCTCCATTCTCTACTTGAAAGCGCTGTATTGTCAAGAAGTTTAGATATCTAACCTCCTTGACTTTCATAGCGTTCAAAGGAACGACGAAATTCGACTGCAAGCTACCCTCTGGGTGTCAATTAACAAAGCTTGCACCAGGCACCCGAGGCCATACGATATTATTATTATTATTACATAGGTCTATTATTCAAACGTTCACTTCATTCGCGTGATTAATAAACAAAAATAAATTAAAAAAGAATTTGAACTCAGTCAGATGCCAATACAAAAAGACAACACAAAAGCCTATACAAAAGCCAACATAAAAGCCAACATAAAAAGCCAACACATAAGCACTTGTTAGCCTTGACTAGGCTATATAAGAGGACCCTTAGCAAGAATACTAACAGTTGACTACTACTTCTTACAGTGTTCACATCGCAAAAGACCGTCTCACCGACCAGTGTACCACTTTGTCATAAGCAGTAAACATCTGTAACTCTTGACTTAGAGAACCCTTAGCAAGAATATCGTCACTCCATTACCAGAACAGTTGTAACCGTTATAGTGTGAACATCATACTGACAGGTCAGTTACTACTATGAAACTTACTACAACCAACAAGGGTCACCAACGTGTACTCTATAAAGGCTAATCGCCAGAATGTGCATGGAATAATATTCTGGCGATGCTCGAAAGAGAGATCAAAAGGGTGTCGCGGAGACCTGAAAAGTATAAATGGAAAGGTTTTAAGTGTGAGTGTTCATCAATGTGGGGGCTGCGTGGCGCAGTCGGTAGAGGCGCTGAGCTTCTAACTGAAAGGGAGTGGGTTCGATCCCCACCCAGGTAGTGGATTTTAGAAACAAAACCATCACTTTCGGAAACGCAAATGGCCCTGGGGTTCACTCAGCCTACACCAGAAATGAGTACCAGGGTAATTCCTGGGAGCAAAGGTGGCCGGGCATGGAGCTGACAACTCCATCCCATCCAGTGCCGATGTCACAAAAAGTGGAAGCCTCTACCTTCCACTACTCCCAGGGCCTCCATGGCCTGTACGGAGTTGGCTTTGCTTTTTGGCTTTGCTTTGTTCATCAATGTAGTGCTCCAAACGAACCACAGTTGCTGTTTACAACAATCATGAAAATGCGAGAAAGCAAGTTCGAGAAAACAATATTTTTGCTCAAGATAGTTCAACGTTCAAAAAACCAACAACATTATCAAAAGCAACGCAGACTCTTCACGAGGACCCTGTGAAAGAGGAACAAGTGGAATTGGATAGTTCTAGTAATGTTGAGGATGATGATGGTGATTATAGTTATAGTGATGCTGCTTATGATGATTATGGAAAAGAAGAGGATAAGGACTTTTCGCCAATAAAACCATCACTGCTTTCCCAGTTTTTGAAAACATCAGTCGTTGCTCGCCGTGGGAAACCATTCATCAATAATACCTATTGGAACGATCCTAATATATTAGTCGAACGCCTACAGCTCTTGCATGACTATAAAAAGCCTGGCCATATTGGGTATGACGAAGAGCTATTAGAAATAGAAGATGACCTTCGTAATGCTGGTATTATTGTGTAATGGGTCAACGTAGCAACACCCGATCCCTTGAAAAATAATTTCCAACAAGTGTTATGTTTAAAAACTATGACAAGCAATCATAAACAGACAGAGCTGAATTCTGTGTGTGTACCTATTATAAAAATTAAATTAATACAAATATTTTATGTGTATTGCTTTCATTTTTCTTAATTGTTATCTAACCTTCCACTCCTAATGCCTCGTTTTAAACCTCTTCATGTGTTGTCCTATGTAGTTATAACATGAACTAGCCATGTGCGTTCAATAGTGAACAGCGACTCCAATATTGAAGAACCAATAGATAAATGATTTCTGGATAGTTAATGGTGTACATTAAAAAAAATAAAGTGAGGATTGGAAATAATGCAGCCATAACCTTAAGTTAAGAATCACCCATGCATTTGCCTGAAATAAAAGTGGTAAAACCATAAAACATTATGACTGAAGTAGGAAATGAGTTTATCACGTCTCAGTTTTCCTCACAAGGCTGGGAGTTACTCCCTGCTCAAGCTAATTTAAGCTGCATCTAAGACAATCTGTTTAGCATATTTGAACCTTGACCTACACAAATACTGGGATGGTGGTTACAAGTTTTCTGTAAGGTTCTTTCCATAATTATTTTTCATATTCCCATAACAGATTAAAATCCTTAGTAGTGAAACCTAAATCCCTTAGGGTCAAAGTCTACCATGCTAACCAATTAGCCATAGGGCCACACTTCAGGGGCATATCCGATAACGTGACCATTTAAACCCATGTACATGATGTTTCTGGAATCTGCTTGAATACCTATGTCATTGTGGTGTCTGTTGCAGATTATGTATTTTGTAATTTTGGTGGGGTTGGGAAACAAACATATCTTAGTATCCACTTACTGGTATTCACGTATTCCCCACTTAGATTGCTACCTATGTATCAAACTTGACGAATAAAGTGTAAGAGATTGAGACAACCTGTTTTCCTGAATAACGTTTCTTGATCATCAACACCAAAGAGTTGGGTGTACGTAATTCACCAATTTCCCAGCGATTACCAAAGAAAGAAGGGATGCAATAACTATATAATAGTTAGAATATGCTTCATTGCATAGTATGCCTCATTATAGTGCTGTCTTAGATTTCTATGCATATCTACCGACCTAACCTGTAGTGGTACTTTTTAAGATCTAACCAGCCTCTGGTTGACTACCTTACAGAAAACTTGTAATCACCATCCCAGTATTTGTATAGTCTAAACACAAAAAAGACAACTTATAAAAGTAGCTAACGTTGCTTCCTATTACGTCATAAGCTGCTTTGTGATAGGCTTTAGCGTGTCTCTACATAAAATAACACCTCAGCACTGCTTTCCAAGCGTTGGTTGCTATTCCTAAATGTCGTAGTAAGTGTCCTACCAACTTATCTCTCCACTTCTTAAAAAAACGCTAAAACACATTTTATTCCTCTTTATTTGTTACTCTATCTACCCTTCAGATCTTTATCATTCTCCTGTAACACCACATTTCAAAAGCTTGCATTCTCTTCTTTTCTAATGCGTTCGCAGTCCCAGTTTGACTTCCATAAAGCTCCACACTCCATACAAAGGCTATTATAACTTTTAATACCTAAATCTATATTTGATATCAATTAATTCCTTTCTGTAGAAATGCTTTTGTTGTTGTTGTTGACTGAGTCTTTTCACTAGTTTAATACATCTGTCTATACCAGTCCTAAGCTAATTGTTTTAACCCTTTATAGCTAGCACACCTTACATCCGAGGTAAACCGTTAAACATATTCTAACCTTAGCTTCATCCCTTCTTCCATAACTAAGATTGCTATTCCTTAATGTCTCAGTAAGTGTCTTAACAACCTATCTCTCCTTCGTTAAACAACACTAAAAGCACCTTTTCATACCTCTTTACTCTTTACTCCACGCACCCATCTAATATTCATCAGTCTCCTGTAAAGCCACATTTTAAAAGAATGAATTTTTTACTTTTCATGCGTTAAAATCCAAGTTTGACTTCCATAAAAGCTCCATACAAAGGCTTTTAAAATAATTTCTAGTACATAAATCCTTATTTATTGTCAATTATTTCTTTTCTGTATACACTACTCAGCTACCTTAACAACTTGTAATAAGATTGTTATTGTATAAAGGTTATAGCAAACTTGCTACCTGTATGCCGCAAAAAAGTGGCCACTAACTTGGATCTTTTTGATCACACCTCATAGGTTTGGTTTAGTTAACATTTAAACAATAAATCATAGAAAGATGTATGATTAATGGAACAAAAAGTCTGCCTGTCCTGTATTCCTTGAACAAAACATTGTACTTTTATATTTTAAGATATTTATTTTATTTTGGAAAGTAAGCTATATGTATTAACTAAAAATCCTAAAAGTCATATCTTAACCCATACACCTACCTCTATCCCACTCTCCAATTATAGAGTATTTGTTTTTTCAAATTTTTCCTAAAATATTGGGAAAGTAGGCTATATGTTTAAGAGAAACCGGGACGTGTGAATCGATAGAAAAATGTAGCTTCCGATGTTTAGTTACAGATCTTAGAAACTACATTAGATAGGCCTATCTCCTTGAATGTTCTGTTGGTATATTCAGAACACATTCATACTTATTTGGATAGGATTTGAAGCTTCTGTATTAAATATTTTGTGTCAGAGAGAGCATTACAAAACTAATTTTAGAAAAATATATTGTTAAAAATTCCCTTAACTCATGTCCCTTTTTCTCAACAAATACTCAAACCACACCCAACAAACTTTGTATGCATAATATTTAAACCATTTTTGAGCTACTGAACTAGAAGTATTGTCCTATTGTTTACCGGAGTTGAGTTTTTTTTACATCCTAGTTGAAAACTGAAAATTTCTGTAAAATTATCAGTGCTTTTCCTGCTGGGCTCCATGAACTAATCAAGATACATGAATAAATTTACTTCCACTGGTGTATCTATATTGTGTCTTAGAGACTACCAAGTTTCAAATACATTGATCAGATAGTTTCTGAGAAAATGGTACATGAAGTTTCAAAAAATACGACTTACGGAAAACACAAAAAGAATGTTTGACTAGTAGCTGCAGTACAGCCTGTTAATGAGTGGACTTCATCCCGTCGATGTTGAAAGGAAGGAGTCGATTGCGCGTCGACTGGTTTTTGTTGCGACCCGTACTCGCGGGAGCGTGTAGTCAATTGTTTGAAATTGTAAAAACTTACGACAGAAAGTAAGGACACAAAATAAAGATCTAAGCAATCGGTAAAACGCAACAGCGTTTTATTCACGTCAAAAATAGATACAATAACATTGGCGCCCAACGGCACGGCCTTCGAAAACCGGAGATATTCAGAAATAGCATCGGCAACGAGCCGATATTCGGGAATCGGCAAGACGGCAATACGCTTCACGGAGAAGAACGTCACAAGACGGCAAATAGGTTAGAGAGTAGCCCAGACATAAAAATAAAATAATAAAAACTTTCCTAGAACTCCTTTGATAACCTAAACATAACATAATCCTTCAGAAGCTACTCATAACCTCAATTTCGACATGTCGCCACTTGCGAAATTAAAGCAATCGCGTGGCCGAGTAAAAGGTATGTTAACAAGAATAAACAATTCTATTACAGCTGACACATCAAAATCGGAAGCAAAGGTTAAAATTTTAAAATGTGATGAAGTATGGAGTGCCTTTGAAGAACTACAGATCAAAATAGAGGAAACAGAGATCACTGATGAATTGGCAGCACAAGAGTTTCAAGTGCAATGTGAAGGAGAGCGGCAGCTGTTCGAATCCATTTATTTCAATGCAGTTACACGTTTGCAAACAATTATAGATGAAGCGGAAGAGGTTAAAAGTACTTTACTATCTCAATTGAATCCAGCTATAAACAACACCATTCATCAACAAAAAGTAGGCCTACCAGTAATTCACTCTAAAAGAGTACATAAATTACCAGAAATCAAATTACCGGAATTCAATGGAGAATTCACAAAATGGTTGTTCTTTAAGAATAGTTACGAGTCAACAATTCATCATGATACTCAGCTGACAAACATCCAAAAATACCAACATCGGATTGGAGTCCTGCTGGGTGAAGCACGCAAGGTCATACAAGGATTTACTATCTCAGAGGAAAACTAAACAAGTGCCAGGAACTTGCTTGTAAATACGTATGACAATCAAATTCTGATCATTGAGACACATCTAGATGAACTTTTCAAGTTTCCCACAATTTCAAAAGAGAATAAATCTGAATCCCTCACGCGGTTACATCTTCATATCCAAACTCACATAGCTTCATTAAAGGCAATGAAGCAACAGGTGCAACACTGGGATACGCTGATAATTCACCTAGCAAAGAAGCAGTTGGATTTCGTGGAGCAAAGAGATTGGCAAGAAAGAGTAAAAGGATGCACTCCAGAAGAGATGCCAACATTAGAAGAATTTCTACAGTTTTTAACTGAACGTTCTCAATCATATATGCTGTTGAATTATAATTTAAAAAAAAGACTTCAATACTAAGACATATTCAAAGGACAAATGGCCTAGCAAGAGAGTTGTTATGACAGCCACTCAGGAGGGCTGCATTTTGTGTGGAGGAAGTCACCCCATTTACATTTGTGAGGAGTTACTTCAACGATCAGTAGAAGACAGGAAGAAGTTTCTCCGAGAGAAAAAACGGTGTCTTAACTGCTTGAAGTCAGGACACATTGCGAAAGACTGTAGAGGATCAAAGTGCAAGAGATGTGGACATTTACATAACACGTTATTACATGAAGAGGACGATAACAAACAAAAACAAAATATTGGAAAAAACGAAGCGAGTGTGAATCATTGCGTCAAATATCAGGATGTGCCTCCCCTCAATATAAGCTTGGAAAAAGAAAACACATCGCAAATACTTCTGTCAACGGCATTAATCGATGTGAGGGATGCGCAAGGTAGGAGAACAACATGTCGAGCCTTATTTGATCCTGGATCTCAAATCAATCTGATGAAAGAGAATCTGTATAAGAAGCTCGGCTTGCCGAATGTTAAGAGAAGCATGCAAATCATGGGAGTTGATTGTTCCAAAGTAGAAACAAACAAAACTGCAAGAGTACAACTCGCTTCAAGAAATGACGATTTTGCCTTAGAAGAAGAATTTGTGGTGTTGTCATCTATTACAGAACGACTGCCACAGCAAGAGATCAAGAAAGACAAGTTAATTATTCCAAAGGATATTTGCTTGGCAGACCCGACTTTCAACAAGCCTGGGGACATAGACATGTTGATTGGTGCGGGACTCTATTGGAAGCTTGTTATTGGTCGACCCAGAAACGAAGTACAAGGGCAACCAGCTCTACAGAACACCCGATTAGGTTGGATTATTGGCGGTGAAGTTTGCGAGAGTCAACAAGGATTATCAATCACATGCATGAAGATCAGCAACCAACAATTAGCAGATCATTTAGAAAGGTTTTGGAAGCAAGAAGCAGTTCCGGAAATTCAGCATACACAAAAGAAGAAAAAATGTGTGAAAGGCAGTTCACAGAGACTGTTTCGAGAGATGAAACAGGTAGATTCATCGTAAGGCTGCCATTAAGACCAGATGTCGTACATGGAGAGTCTAAAGGTCATGCACAAAAGAGACTAGAATCATTAATCAAGAGATTAAGCAGACAACCAGAACTCAAGACTGCGTACACAGATTTTCTAAATGAATATCAAAGGCTAGGGCATATGACTTTGATGGAAGAGCAGAAAAATCAGGAAATGACAAACTCATAGTTCATACCCCATCATGCAGTGGTGAGACCAGACAGTGACACTACTTAAGTTAGAGTGGTATTTGACGCCTCAGCAAAAACATCACACGGTACATCACTCAACGACAAGCTCATGATTGGGCCTAATTTACAGAGAGACCTTTTTCATATTGTACTTAGATTTCGCAGTCATAAGTATGTCATAACAGCGGATGTGGAAAAGATGTTCAGGCAGATCCTCGTCCACCCTGATGATCGAGCATTACAGCAAATTATGTGGAAGGAGGATCCTTCAGCCCCTGTGAGGATTCATCAACTAAACACAGAGACATACGAAACAGGGTCTGCACCGTACCATGCCATGAGATGTTTAAATGAATTGGCTAATCTCCATGATAGTGAACTTCCAATAGCAGCCAAGGCTATTCGTGATGATTTTTACATGGATGACTGTTTGAGTGGAGGAAATATTCTTGAAGATGTGATTCAGCTGCGGCAACAAATACAAAGTATCCTTTTGAGTGGTGGAATGGATTTGAGGAAGTGGAGGCCCAATGACAGACGTATTTTGCAGGAGTTGGAGAGCAAAAGTAACGAGGGGACTTTGTTGATTTTAGATAAAGGTGAAGCCAGTAAGACTCTTGGACTTCTCTGCGACTCAGCACGGGATTGTCTTCAGTTTCGAGCTATACTAGCAAGGCAAACACCAAATTCCAAAAGAGAAATGGCTTCCAAAATCGCACAGATTTTTGATCCTCTGGGGCTTGCGAGTCCAGTACTGATCAAAGGAAAATTGTTGATGCAACACTTATGGGCAGATGGATTAGATTGGGATCAGCCATTGTGTCCGAAGCACCTTCAAAGTTGGAAAGACTATTATTCATCATTGGAGAGACTGAACGACATCAGAATAATCAGAAATGTAAATCCTGGAAATTGTTCTGACACTTTTGATTTGTTCGGATTTAGTGATGCTTCCGAGAAGGCCTTTGGAGCCTGCATCTATGTAGTTAGTCAAACACAAAAGGATCACTTCGTGTCTAATTTACTTTGTGCCAAGACGAAGGTGGCCCTGTTAAAGACCATTTCATTGCCCAGGCTCGAATTAGAGGCAGCACTTCTTCTTGCACAACTTGTCAAAACGACGGCAAGTGCTTTGAAAGAAGGAGTTGGTCGTATCAGATTGTGGAGCGATAGTACAATTGTTTTAGGATGGATCAACACCGAGCCACGGTTGTTGAAGACGTTTGTTGCAAATAGGATCGCAAAGATTCGAGAAGCCACCGATCCCGCCATGTGGAATCATGTTCCATCAACAGAAAATCCAGCTGATCTTCTCTCAAGGGGAATTACTTCTATAGAATTTGAAGGCAAAACACTTTGGTGGAACGGGCCTCCGTGGCTCTGCACACAAATTCAACAACCAAGGCAATCCAAGGAATTTGAAACAGAACTTCCAGAACTGAAGATTACAACAGTGACATTAAAGGCAACTGCAACCAGCAGTTTGCATATCAAATTTTCGTCGTTCTTGAAATTATGCCGTATAGTAGCATACTGTCAGAGATTCATCTACAACTGCAAACAGGATGTACCAGAAAGGAAAACAAGCTCACTAGAGACAGAGGAAATTTGTCAAGCAGAGAGACATGTGGTCAGGTGGACGCAGTTGGAAGCTTTCTCTGAAATACAAAATTGTTTAACAAATAATCAAGACCTCCCAAGAAAGAGTCCATTAAATTCACTCAGTCCTTTCCTAGACAACGATAGGTTGATTAAGGTTGTAGGAAGGCTTCGGTTTTCAGAGTTAGCATCGGAACAGAGACATCCCATACTTCTCCCAGCAAATCACCACATCACCAGGATAATCATGGAAGGGGAACATCGGCGACTTAAGCACTGTCCGCCAGAGCAGTTATTACATGCAACACGACAGCGATATTGGCCCATCAGTGGCAGAAGAGAGGCAAAGAAGGTCATTAGAAGATGTGTGAAGTGTTATTGCTTTAATCCTACAGTTCCTGAGGTACGCATGGCAGATTTACCAAAGAAAAGAGTCACGCTGGTTCTTCGGCTCTTTGTCACCACGGGAGTGGACTACGCAGGTCCCATATCTGTGAGAGAGAGCCGCAGAAGAGGCCGGTTCCATGTTTACAAGAGTTACATAGCTGTATTTACGTGCTTCAGCACCAAGGCAGTGCATCTGGAACTAGTGTCAGAGCTAACAACTGAAGCTTTCTTAACCGCACTGCAACGTTTTACAGCTAGACGAGGTTTATGTAACCAGCTCTTTTCCGATAATGGAAAGAATTTTATTGGAGCATTCAATGCGCTTCAAGATATCCTGTCCTTTTTAGAGAAAGAATCATCAGGCATTGCCTCCTCACTTGCTCAGCAACGAATCAATTGGAAGTTCATCCCTCCCCGATCGCCACATTTTGGGGGATTGTGGGAGGCAGCTGTAAAAATTATGAAGAGACATTTACTAATTGAAACGCAGGGACATATACTAACATTTGAAGAGACCTACACTATTCTTTGCGACATTGAAGCAGTATTAAACTCACGCCCTCTCACTCCGTTAGCAAATGATCCCAATGATTTTCAAGTTCTAACACCTGCACATTTCATCTTGAGTGACTCGCTTATGCAACCTGTACAGATGGATGAGTCGAGGGAACCGGATAACCGCTTGTCCCATTGGAAAAACTTGCAGAAAGTCCGACAACGGCTCTGGCAGAGATGGCGGCAAGAATACTGCAGGAGTTGCAAAAACGTGTCAAGTGGCACAGTACTGATCGGCGTATTAAAATTTACTCTTTAGTACTGTTGATCGAAGACAATATCCCGCCTCTACAGTGGCCACGAGGTAGGATAATTCAAGTTCATCCCAGACGAGATGGCGAGGTGAGAGTTGTCACCGTTCAGACCCCTGGTGGAACCTTCATTCGAAGTATCAAGAAAATATGCCCTCTTGCCATAGAGGATGAAGAAAGGATCATTATTAATTATTATGAAATAGATTCAATCTGTATAATTGTATTAATTAATTAATTAATTAATTGAAAGAATTCCTTTCAAGTTGGGGTGCATGTTAATGATTCGACTTCATACCGTCGATGTTGAAAGTAAGGAGTAGATTGCGCGTCGGCTGGTTTTTGTTGCGACCCGTACTCGCGGGAGCGTGTAGTCAATTGTTTGAAATTGTAAAAACTTACGACAGAAAGTAAGGACACAAAATGAAGATCTAAGCAATCGGTAAAACGCAACAGCGTTTTATTCACGTCAAAAATACATACAATAACACAGCCTTAAAACATTCCTGGGCAGTAGCTCTCTGATTCTTCAAGTCCATGCCCCTGTTTCGTCTTTTGAAGTCCCCTGGATGTCGTAGCATGCTTTGCTGTGGCCTCAGCAGCTCTGTTGGCATAGTCGAGTCGTTCGTTGTCAGCAGTCCTCAGTGCTTCAGTACAGTGTTCTGGCCTACTCTGACTCCCATTTCTTGAAGAACTTTGATTCTCCCCATGACCCCTTCATTAAAAGTTAAAACTACATCCTTGACACCTATTTTCAATGTTTCTATACCAACAAACACATTTTTGGGGATACGCTCCCAAATTGGAATGTTCAGACTCTCATTAGTGTTCTGTGTTTTGCCATGAAGGCACTTTTTCAATAGATTTGGCTGGCTAAGGTCTCTGTAAATGGGTTTAATTTTGTCCAAGACTGCGGGGTAAAGAGGGCTTGTGGGTAAAACTTTCTCCACAGGAAGCAGCCCTTTGGTACTTGCACCAAGAGTCGGTACCTTTTGGACATAAATAGTGAATGGGCTCTTCATCAGTCGAGTATTTATGAAAGAAAGTGGCCCACATTGCTTCATGCATGGATTTCAAATTGTTTACATTTTTCCTAATGGCTAAACCAAAATATGTCTGCAATAAATCTATTTCAGAATCTGTTAGCCTATCTGGGCCGCCAATACCTTTGCCATCTTCCAGTTTCACCACTTTCAGATCTCGTTGCAGTTTGCGGAGTCTACACCCCAGACGTTTCTGGACGTGACCCACACACTCTAGTTCTTCAATCTGAACGTTATTTCCATATGGCTTTGCTTCTGACACCTTCATGTAAGCCTTAGAATCACCATCTCCTAAATATTTAGTATAACTAAGGCCACGTTCTGATTGCGACCTACTGAAAATGTTCACGGCACCTACTGCTTCCATCCCCCCACTAGAACCATCATAATTTTTCAGGCACTTGTGTTCCTTAGCCATTGAACAACCCTGACAGTACATGGATAGGATATCCACATCTACAACTTTACTTGTGTCAAAATGGGTTGCAGATACAACCCCATGAAGAGAGGAGTGTCCTCTTCGTTGCCACGTTCCATCCATTGCTATGGTTATGTCAACACAACCCTCATTTTCAACAATAGCTTCTTGGGCAGCACTTTTCATTGATACCTAACATATTGTTCCCACACACTTGTCAACAACTTTATTGTACCTAATAAACTTTCTAGGAGGAGGAGGAAGATCTAGAATACCACAAAGCATATCTGCTGCCTTCTGCCCCTTCCCTATACTCATCATGCCATAAACCAATCTCAAGTTAATATCATAATATTTGTGTGAAGTCATATCTGAGGTTCTTGTGAAGTTTTCAGCATTACAATGTTCACATTGGTTACATTGGTCCTAACATTCACATATTCAGTCACAGATAAACATGCACTATTATTACAGTATTTACAGTTAGAGAACTTACTGATGAAATCTGACAACACTTTAAAATTCACTATTATATTGCCGTCATTCTTATGGGGACTGAACTCACAAAATTCATCTGCCTTGTCTTTTTCACATGAAAATAATTTCCTTTAAGAGGCATTTGAAGTAGGCAATTCAGGCCTACCACCAGGAGTAGATTGGTTAGAATAGTTTTGATTATTACTCGTACTTGGATTCGAAGTGGCCTGAACACTACTCACCGATTTATATTTATTTCCATAAAACTTACGTTTCTTGAATAACTTATCACTCCTACCCATTATGATAACGTGAACCACAAATGCAAAACAATGAAAGAAAACCACTCCGGTAAAGAAAGCAAGTTTCAAACAACAACAGAAAACAAATGAAACACGAATATAGCACCACAGCATAGCCAACTGCTGCCTGGCAACAGAACAAACTTTACCACAAAGAGAAATTCAGTTATATGTCACATTACATTATCACAGAAGAAGAATTCTGAATGAATGACAGTAGATGGGGGCGTGGCATCCAATATATTCAGTTTGCAGAGTAATGTTTATACCTAATTTTATTGCATCAAATATCACTTCAGCACAATAATTGATACAACAAATTTTTCAGGAAAGATGTGAGGTTCTTTTAAGCTAAAAAAATGACATATTTGAGCCTATCACACGTCCCGGTTCCCTTAAACTAAAAAACCTATAAGTCATATGTTAACTCATACACTTACCTCTATACCGCACTACCTGTGTCTTCCATGATGGCTTAACGCTCGGAGCATCAGTCCAGAAATTTTTTCATATAGAAGGTGTCAAATAAGTATTACGACGGTCTTGTGAGGTGCTATTGGTTCACTGAAGTGAAGGTGATCTGTGCAAGTGTTAGTGAAGTGAGCGTGAGTGTAGTACGATATTTATAGTCATATTGGAATTTGTAAATCGTCACTTTGAGGTTAGTCATGGCGGGAAACAAAGACAAAAGAAACGCAACTCGCTCTTCAAATGTCAGTGTACAAGGAAAGATTACAGCCAAGCGCGCGGCTAGCTCGTCAGCTGTTTCCGGTGAGGTCTCATCCCCTCAACAGGGAATTAGCAGCCAGCGCTCTCCCTTAGCGACCAACGGTACTACACACAGCCCCTCTGACAAAGCAGCTAATGACATCTTATCACATGATAACATCGGACACTTGGTGCAAGGTATCGTAAAGAACTTATTTCAAAACAATGACTTCCTTCAGCCCCTTGTGACAGTTCTCGCTCAAAAGGTATGCGAGGAACTAAGGGAATCACTGGCTTTCAGCAATGAGCTGATTGCAGAATTAAAACATGAACTCAAAGCTCGCGAAAATGAAATTCTTGAACTGAAGTCCTCACTTCACAACAAAATTGAGGAAACAGAACAATATTTAAGGAGGAACAATCTAAGAATCTTTGGTGTGCCTGAAGAGAGAAGTGAAAGTACAGACCAATTAGTGCTCAATGTTGCTGCAAAGCTTAACGTCCCGTTGACCGTGGATGATATTGACCGTTCGCATAGGGTTGGAGCCCCGGGGGGTGGAAAGCCTAGAGCTATCCTGTGCAAGTTTGTTTCGTATGGGAAACGGTCGGCGATTTTTCGTGCAAAGAGGGCGTTGCGTGGAACCAAGGTGACAATTCGAGAGGATCTCACCTCCACCAGACACCATCTACTGAAGCAAGCGGTCTCCATCTTCACGGAGAAGCAAGTGTGGACGTCAGATGGTACGTTAATTGTACTGCGAGGTGACATCAAACACCGTGTGAGAAACGCAGCCGAGCTTAAAAAGCTCACCCCCTGCTAAGTTCCAGGTACAATGAAGATAACTAGCGTACTCATATTACTCACTCTTTTACCTCCTTTTAATTTTTAAAATTTTATTTTTAATTTACTTCACATATTTAAATAATTATGCAACATTTCTTTTTAGGACCATCTTTTAATATTTAATATTTCTGGAAACTCTGTGTCTGTAGTTAGTAGGTATACAGCTGAATTCCACTCCCCTCCTTCCAGACATACTTTCCGCTATCAGCCTGAAAAACACCAATTGCCTAAAAATTGCTCATATCAATGCTCAATCATTGGTTGACTCCTCTCACTATTCTGAATTTTGTCACGTCTTTGGTGGTTCGTCTTTTGACATAATTGCAGTAAGTGAGTCCTTTTGCAAGCCCTCAATTCCAGATGCTGCTGTCTCTCTCACTGGCTATAAAGTCATTAGAAATGACAGATTAACCGTCGGTGGAGGTGGTGTTGCAGTTTACCTTAGGGATAACATAAAGTATAGCGTGCTAAGTCAGTCTCCTGGTGAATATAACAAGAGGCCTGAATACATTATACTTGACATCTCTCTTACCGAAACTAAAATTCTCTTTGCTTGTGTGTATCGTCCACCGAAAGCTGGCTACCTAGATATTTTTCTGAACGACATGTACAGGTTCATTCTTGATTATAAATATGTTTTTATTGTTGGGGACGTTAATGCTCGGTTTGGTAGTGGAGCCTTTGAAACTGAACAGGTATGTGATGTGCTCTGTTTCTGTAATGTTGAATGTTTACCATTCGATACTACATTTCACACAGCTACTTGTGACAGCTCTCTCGATATTATCTCTTCAAACTGTAATGACCTCGTTGTTGACTACGGACAAGAACCAGCTGCTGGATTCTCAGCCCATGATCTTCTGTACGCAGTGTTTTCTCTATCTACCCCGAAACTTCGACCAAAATCAATCTTTGTACGTGACTTCAGTAAATTTAATTTAAATGATTTTAAAACGGATGCAGAATTACTCCCTTGGCAGAATTTCTACCAATCCACTGACATAGATGAGAAAGTGACTCTATTTAATGATTGTGTAAATGAACTATATGATATGCATGCACCGCAAAAGAAAGTGGATATAAAACATAACTCTGCTCCGTGGATCAGTAAAGAAATCAAAACGCTTTTAAAGAAACGTGATAAAGCACGTAGAACATTTATTAAATCTAAACTTACCATTGACTATGAAGAGTACAGAATTCTGCGTAATAAGACAAAACAAACAATCAGGAACACAAAAGTGAAATATATGTACAACCTCTTCAGTGACTGTAAAACCACCTCCGCCAGATGGCGTGCTGCAAAATCATTGGGAGTTGGTGCCAGTTCAGTCACTGATGTTGAGATGCCTGTCTCTGCATCACAATTAAATGAACATTACTCAAATGTTGCCTCAATTGGTGATGTATTAAGAGTATCAGAGACCGTCACGAAATACACATCCATCCCTCCCCCTGCCCATGAAAAATTTTTCTTTATGTATGTTTACCCACACCAGATTGTGAAAGCCATCAAATCAATTCGTACAAAAGCAAGAGGCCCTGATAGCATCCCAATTTCTCTTATTTCTAACTGTCTTGAAGTATTTCTACCCCCAATTATCCATCTATTTAATTTCTCTCTACAAAGTGGAGTATACCCGTCTCTTTGGAAGTGTGCTAACATACGTCCAGTGCCAAAAAATAAAAACCCCACTAGCTGTAGTGACTTTAGACCAATAAATATCCTTTGTGCCCTTAGTAAAGCGCTTGAGAAAATAGTTCATGAACAAGTATGTGAATACCTAACTAAATTTAATATCTTCAATCCTTACCAATCTGGGTTTAAAAAGGGTCATAGTACCACCACTGCATTGTTAAAGGTCAGCGATGATATACGCTCAGCTATGGACAAGCGTCAGCTTACAATCCTATGTCTTTTCGATTTCAGTAAGGCTTTTGACTGTGTGCACCACAATATACTTCTTGCAAAGCTGAAATCTTTTGGCTTCTCTCAGAGTGCTCTTTCCTGGTTCAAATCCTACCTTTCCATGCGTACACAGAGAGTGGTCCTCGCGGATGGCTCCTCCTCAGACTGGAAATCGGTAGAAAGTGGAGTACCTCAGGGATCTGTCTTAGGTCCACTATGCTTCTCGCTATATATAAACGATGTTTCTAATGAATTCCGAAATAGTTCTGTTCATATATACGCTGATGACCTCCAAGCCTATTTTCACCTCACGCCTAACACTGCATGTGATCGTATAAATCTGTTTAATGAAGACATTGACAGGCTTTGTGAATGGGCCCAAAATCATAATCTTAACTTGAACATATCTAAAACACAACTTATATCCATTGGATACACAAAACTTCTGAATTCAGTAGATTTTAATTCACTACCACCCATCAAGATACTAGATAATAATATTAAATATAGAAACACTGTCAATAATCTCGGAGTGATATTTGATAGAACACTGTCGTGGGCAGATAATACGTCTAATGTGGTAAGGAAGGTTGTATCAACTATGCATCTCCTGAAAAGAACTGTTTCTTACACCCCACCTAACATACGTAAGCTCTTCGTCCAAACTCTCATCTTTCCAATCATTGATTATGGCTCTGCTGTATACAATGATTTACCAGAAACACAGAACATCAAATTACAAAGAGTCCAGAATGCATGTGTTCGGTACATTCTGGATGTAAGGCGAGATGAACATATCACACCTTACTACGTGCAGCTGAAATGGCTGAAACTCCACGAGCGCAGGCAGTTATCAGTTGCCATTCTGACACATAAAATATTACATACCAAGACCCCGTTATATCTCTACAATGCCTTTACACCAATGCATTCTGTTCATAATCGAGAAAATAGATACACAAAATTAACACTCCAGATTCCTATACACCGAACCATGAAGTTCAATAAATCTTTTGTTTGCACCGCCTCACGCCTCTTCAACACCTTCCATGTATATAAGTTCGTCAACATTGCAAGCACTGCAGCTTTCAAAAGACATCTTTCATCCCGCTTCTTGGAGCAGTATACCTCTCACATTTGATTACTGTGTTATGTTAAAATACTTTTTTAAAGTTCAATTATAACACAAGGACAATAGCTGACAACATGTCTACTTCAATAGCTCTTCTTGTACAGTATATGGTGTTTGTTTTTCGGGCTGATAGTCTGTATGCACTCTCACTCTTTTGTATATAATTTTTCCATTATCATTAGTAATATTATTATTATTGTATTGTTACTATATTTTTGTTACTATAATTGTTAGACTATGATTATTTATATTGTAATGTAGGTGAAATGTTTTATTTTTATAAGCCCTAACTTTATTTTATGTAGGGCGCTACTGTAAAGGAGCTCTTAAGCTCTATGTGTAGCAGTGAAAATAAATCAATCAAATCAATCAATCCAAAATATAATGCATTTTTAAAATTTTCCAAAACAATATTGGGTTAGTAGGCTATATGTTTAAACTAAAAAACCTAAAAGTCATATGTTAACTCATACACTAACCTCTATACCACTCTCAGTCCAAAATATAATGTATTTTTAAAATTTTCCAAAACAATATTGGGTTAGTGGGCTATATGTTTAAACTAAAAACCTAAAAGTCATATGTTAACTCATACACTTACCTCTATACCACTCTCAGTCCAAAAATAGTGTATTTTTAAAATTTTCCAAAACACTATTGGGAAGGTAGGCTATATGCTTAAACTAAAGAACCTAAAAGTCATATGTTAACTCATACGCTTACATCTATACCACTCTCAGTTCAAAAATAGTGTATTTTTCAAATTTTCAAAAACAATATTGGGAAAGTAGGCTATATTTTTTACCTAAAAATCGGAGATATTGCATGCTACCTTAAACAAAAGGTATCTACCTAGGTATACCCTTTATATTATTATTATTTAGCGTATAGCTTTTACGGCCAAGAGTGTCAAAAGACATGAATAGCGCGCCAGAAGCTAAATGCAGTCTGAGTGATAACACCAAAGTATTACATATCTGCTGATAAAGATTCTAACGAGCTCGACTTCAGTCCAGTGCAGTGAGTGCTCTCTGAACTGCTCAAGGGACATTCTAGTCATGTAGCCTTGTGTATTTGTGTGTGTATGTAAAGTTTTGGGAAAATTTCAGTCATCTGTCTAGTATACTGACGAGAGTCTAATTCTTGTTCCTCTATTGCATTATTTTGTTTATTAGGCCTGTATGGTTAAACATTGAAAACAAAGAGATCATCTGACTTGTGTAGTTAAATATGTAAATGACTAGGGGTATATCAGTCATCAGCACCACATAGTTCCGTGTGGTTATCAGCAACGTATAGTTACGTGTGGTCATCAGCCTCGTGTACTTGAATGTGTGAGTTAAAAATTTTATACATCTTAAGAGAATTTTTCATAAATTATATTTTTGCTAATTTACAAAGACCGTGAAACGTGTGTCAGTTGTCAGCGCTGATTAACTAACATCTGCTGTTATATTATAGTAAGTTAAAAAGCACAGAATGCTGTAAGAAATTGGTATCCTAAGCGTCGAGTTGGAAAAGAACAAGAGTTGACCAAGAGCGATCGACACGTAAGAGGAGCCCAGCACAAGTAAGTGGAAGCAATTATATGTTGCTTGTGTCTTACGTTTTTTGACTGGTTTCACGCAGCTCTCCAAGCCTCTCTGTCCTGAGTTAATCGTTTCATCTCTACATAGCTACCACATCCTACATCCAAAACAATCTGTTTAATATTCTAACCTTGGTCCACCCCTACAGTTCTTGTCCTCAACACTTCCTTCCATAACTAAGCTTGCTATTCCTGGGTGTCTTAGTATGTGTTCTACCAACCTATCGCATGTGTTTTTGTTAGAATATGCTAAAACAAACCTGTGCTATTGTGATGGTTGAAAGAGTGTGTGTACTTGTAATCCAGATGAGGATTGGAAAGGAGGCGTTCAAGGTCCTCAGATAAGATATATCCCAGCATTTGCCTGGAGTAGAAGTGGTAAACCCCAGACAAATTCTTCCAGGATGGGTGAGGAGGGAATTGATCCCGCCTCTTCTCAGTTTAGCCTCACAAGGCTTAGTGTACCCCGTCCCAGTCCTCAGACCAGAATTAAATCTCTTGGCAGAGCTGTAAATCAAATTCAGGCTTAAGCGGTAACAGCCAAGATTGCTAGCCACTACACCACAAGGTTGACATGTAGTTGTTGTTGTTTCATTTGAGGGGGCTTTGACATCGTGATCATTTATCCCCGTGTACTTGGGTGTATGTAGAAGCTGTCTGATGACCTGTGTTATTTTGATGGCTGTATTAGTGTGTGTACTTGTAATTCAGATGAGGATTGGAAAGGAGGCGTTCAAGGTCTTCAGATAAGATATATCCCAGCAATTGCCTGGAGTAGAAGTGGTAAACCACAGAAAAAATTACTTCCAGGATGGGTGAGGAAGGACTTGAACCCGTCTCTTCTCAGTTTTGCCTCACAAGGCTGAGTGTACCCCGTCCCAGTCCTGAGACCAGAATTAAATTTCTCGTTAGAGCTGTGAATCAAATTCCGGCTTAAGCGGTGACAGCCAAGATTGCTAGCCACTACTCCACAAGGTTGACATGTAGTTGTTGTTCTTTTCATTTGAGGGGGCTTTGACATCGTGATCATTTAGCCCCGTGTACTTGGGTGTATGTAGAAGCTGTCTGATGACCTGTGTTATTGTGATGGTTGCATTAGTGTGTGTACTTGTAATTTAGATGAGGATTGGAAAGGAGGAGTTCGAGGTCTTCAGATAAGATATATCCCAGCATTTGCCTGGAGTAGAAGTGGTAAACCACAGAAAAAATACTTCCAGGATGGATGAGGAATGAATTGAACCCGTCTCTTCACAGTTTTGCATCACAAGGCCGAGTGTACCCCGTCCCAGTCCTGAGACCAGAATAAAATTTCTTAGCAGAGCCAGAAATCGAACCCGGGCCTCGCAGAAATAGCCAAGAATGCTAGCCACTACACTAATGCGGTGGAGAATATAAGGCTGATCTCGATTGTATATGATCAATCAATAATTACCTAGTAATAATTATAATATTAAATATAATAATAATAATGATAATAATAAATATTTCATTTAGCAACATTTCACAGCCGACCTGTATTTATGACGTCATCCACGGCCTCATGGCTTGCGGCCATCTTGCACATTGGCCACTGCACCAGCTATGACTCTCCCTCCATAAGAATAACATAGGGGAGTTGCGCGCGGCGGCCAATTTGCACATTAGCCCCTGCGCCAGCTTCGGCCTATTATTCCTACTGTGCCCTTTCAGCAAGAAATATGCAAATCACAGTATGCCAGCATTGCTCAATTCGGGATTTTCGGGGTTGCAGTATGTTCTCCCACTCTGTGACTTACACATTTTGGATTAAATAGAGGATACACTTGCAAAAATAACAACAAAATCAACTCCTATTTCAAAACATTTAATTAACCAAAATTATGGCGCTACAAACAATAAAACAAATAAACTACTGACCAAAATCCTTCTACTGTACTTGTTCAAAGTGAACAAGGAATAACATAAGAATTAAACAAATATTATATTAAAACACATGGTTTCCTTTAAACCAACAACTCCTAATTAGTTTTACTTCCATAAAGCATCTATCTTAAAGTTCCATATAACCACGAGCTCCTTTGGCTCGATACTTCCTAATAATAACGGTGTCATTCTTTTTTTTAACACCTCAATACTATATTTATAGTTTCTTATCATCAAAACAAATATATAATTACATTTAAAGTACATGTTAATTCTCTATTTAAATGTTTGGGCATTTCACATGTTCTCAACATTTACCATCTCTCTCAAGTTTTACAAATTCACCATAGTGATCGGGAAAATACTTGTGTACTCCAGAGTTATAAAAATTACTTGACAAAGTCAAAAACTATGATTACTCCCAGAATCTAGTTATCTTCATTAAACTCATGGAATCCTACGTCCATACAACATTACAATAGGGATATTTATTTATTTATTTGTCTTATAAGACCATTCTCACATAAGAAAACTACGATCTGAACTGGCAAGCGATAATTTCAATCTACCTGGACCTCGGTTCAAAGCCCGGGTCATTAACAACTTTTAAACACTCACGGTGTATTTATTACTTCTTACAGACGGCCTTCACCGACCCTCCTCCTACTAGGGTCTGACCGTACACTTGAATGAGATTTATGACTCTGAGGGTAACTTCTCGTCTAGTCTGCGGGTGGGAGCTATACTCAATGCTTTTAAAACAAATCTTTCTTTCTTTTCAGTTCTCTGGGAAGACCTGGCATTTTACTTCTCTTATTTACTTTCAACAACATTATTAGGCTCATAAACCACTTTCGTAACCTTGGCATTTATTAATTATGAAGGGTCCTCATTGATTGGGAAGAGTAATACACATTCTACGACGAATACTTAGGGGCTTCAACAACAAGAGGAGTCTAGGTTCGACTCTCTTAACATGCCTCGGGAACCATTCTCACATTGGAGGACTTATACAAAATGCGATTTAGGGTCGGCCGTGGCCTACATGACCTACGCTCATAATACCATACATTTGCTCCCTATTACAATATAATAACACACACATGGCCTCGTGATCTACGTCACTATTGGAGGACTTACAACATAGCTCTAATACCGCAATCAACTACCCCTCATAAGTAATTTACCAAGTACATTTAGATTCTACGCATTCCTAGCGTGACATTTCATTTTAATTGCGCTACATTGCGATATACATTATTTTAAAGCCTAGCGTCTTCCAAAGAACTGATAAATTCCATATTAACAATTGATACATATCTCAATTTTTATATTAATCTTTTCCCTTGACAATAATCGCTCTTTTTTTAAGAACATGTATTAACATCATGTCTTATACTTTTATTAAGGCTCCAACGCTCTTATTTTCATATCATTCAATTTGATTTTTATTTATATTTCCTTTATTATTATTATTATTTACTTATTAGTACGCTTGCTTTTATAACATTCGTCAAACACACTGACATTTTATTCCATACATTTCCTCTACAGGATTTATTCTTTCACATAATTATTTATAATTTCTCAAATTTTATTTGTTCAGATCGCGTTCTTATTCTGTTATTAGTTATTTAGAAACATCCCTTTACCTCAAAACTCCGGTGGATTTGTACACAAACACTTCCCGACACCAAAACATAATGAAAATCTTTACTCACATGTTATAGGTCGTTCCCTGACCTTCCTTCTCGTGCGATGTGTCATTTTGCCCACTCTTTTAAATTACTCCATCTTGTACAAATTCATTACATGTACAGACATATCTTGACACATATTTAACACGTATACATTTAACACTGATAACATTTTAAATACACTGGTGTATCCGTTTAGAACACACAATAAAACACTGAAAATATACTACTTTTAACACAAAATCTTGATATATTTACACTTCACAAATTCTGATCACTAGGCTGCTATTAAGCCTATCACACGTGACCTCTTGACCTCCCGTCTCCAAGGGTGAAATTTAGTAATGTCGGCTTCCTATCCTCTCCGAATATGAAAGTCTCGAACCATCTACTTCCTCCCTGCAATAATTCTCCTTCGAATCCCGTTCCTGACGATCTGCTATTTTATCTGACTCGAACGGCTCCCTTTTAGATCCTATTGATTGATCTTAGCGAAAGTCTATTCTGTTCACGGTCCCCTCGATAATTTATCGGTGACCTATGGATTTTTAGCAACTAATACTTCTCGTACTTTAGTGCCTTTTAATAGTTCATCTGCTTCCTTGAAACAATGTTTATAGTTTCCTTCTCTTCTTCGCTTATTCGGTTCTCGAACTTCTAATCTTCTAGAATACTTTGCGAACCTTATTCTGTCTGTCCCTGCTCGGGTTCTTTAAATTTGATAAAATGTTTATCTCGCTGTTACGTTACTTCAATACGTTATGATACTTTTGGTCATTTAATTTTAAGACCTATCGCCTTGAGTTCTAAGTTCGCAGCCTGCTTCGACTGTAATTAATGAACTTTTCACGGTAAACTTTCTACTTTTGGACCTAAATCCTGTAACTAGGATTTTCCTAATTCTCAACACGGTGATACTGTAATATTACTTCTTTGCAACTCCTTACGGATGCACGTAAGTTATTGATACCGCGACGCCCTTGGCTGTCGGATATTGTCTATGCGATGTGATACAGCATTTTCCCCTCAAGGAATACTGGTAAACTGCCTTCGATGTGTTACAGCGTGACGCCCCTTCACGGACTGTCAGAATACTGCATTCGATGATATTTGAAACAGTATGTCCTCCTCAGAGAATCATACGTCTGAATACTGCGTGATGCAGCACCTCCCTCACGGAGTCTGTCGTGAACTGCATGTTTGGCTTGGTGAGGCCAGGAGTTTTATACTCTTTAGTCAAAAAAGATAAAATCCTAGTCCTTTTCGTGACCAACTTTTGAACTAATTGTCGCACAATTATAAAAATTATATCTCCAGAAAGCTCGTCTTCCAAACGTCAAATGATCTCACTGCGCATAAGAATCGATCGTGCATTTCTGAGATATTAATTAATTTTTAGTCTTCAGCTGCGTGGGTAGTGCTGTTCATTTTTAAATTCCCCACTCCTCGGGTCTCAGTGAATCCCCGATGACGTATGCTGCGTTTGCATTTCTTTCCTGGGCAATTATTAAAAGCTTTTTCTTTACACAAAAATCTCTAATCCGCTTTGATTCCCAGTACTGTATTTATTTACTTACTTTTATTCTCGCAAATGGGTTAAATTTAATTCTTCTTCTTCTGGCACTGCGGCGCTGTTGCCGTTTTACTGCAAGGTAAGCTTGATTTCCGAGTCGTGCTTCTCTGTCTTACAGTCCAAACTTTCCACTCGTTCTATTAATACTCATGACCGGCTCCTTATCATTGAGTCAAGAGGCATGATCTCATTTCCTGAACACCTGGGTCCAGCTGCTTGCGCAACGTTATGCTAGAATCCTTGCTTGAAATCTTTCTACGTTCCATTAGAGACTGTATGTTTCTTTCATTCCTCTCACAAAATACATGGATTCGACCCCTTTTGAGCCACTGGTACATGGGTTCACTACATATATCCATCCAAGAGTTTACCTGCTTCCGCAAACTGTCAAAATCATGTACTATTTTACACGCAGTAACCGGCTGCGATACATCAGCATTTTTCAGAGGGTAAAACAACAGTTTTTAAAATGTTTGAGAAACAAGATTTAGTTCATTGTGCTGAAGTCTTTAAAAAGAGTCACTCTACTAAACATGATGTAATCACCAACGGAATTCACTTACTTCTTTCTATTTATGGACCTCCAAAACAAATTACCTGTTTAGATAACTTTCGATACGCATGCTTTGTAAAAAATACTCGTAACAAAAACAAGTGCAATTAGCTCGTCTTCCTCCAACTTCTGCTTCTGTTCATCAACATCTATTTCGTGTATATTATCAATTTCAAGTGTGGCTTGGTAATCAACTAGACCCTGAAGACTGGGATTGGAAGTTAATCGACAATACATTGGAACCAATCCAGTCTTTACTCCCACCTGCACCAGAAAAACCCCTCAACAAAGTTTTTGCAATTGTAAAAAGGCATTTAATGCTAAAGCGGTTGCAAAAATGTTGGATTATTTTGTTCATTAGCATGTAGGCAACCAGTTGTCAAGGCCAGTAATGTTCCAATGTTGATTTGCCATCAGAAGAGTGTTCATACGATATCAGCGAGGAGATATCTGATTCATCGCTGTTAGGACAATTTACCTACACCCAGCATGAAGAAGAAGGAGGAGAAGAGCAAGAAGAGGAGGAAGAAGAAGAAGAATAGCAAGAAGAAGAGGAACGAAACGAAGAACAAGAACATGAGGAAGCAGAAATATTAGATGATTCCGAATAATTGCCCCCAATTTCTGATTCACACCGCTTTCATCATTTCCAATAGTACCATCTTTAGCCAACTTTTCACATTTTGCAAACATGAGGTAATGAGGTGTGTGTGTCCCACTATCAACTCCTAAACGGCTTCAGCGATCGAATCCAAATTTCGTATGAATAAAGATCTATACCTGAATATCTCAAACCCAAATTTGAAAATTATGTCAGTGCTACCAACTGCTGAAAAACCGCAATTGAAATTTGAGCTCCATGTTGGATATCTTGGAAGATATGCATGGGAGCTATTTCAAAATTGGCACACTTATAGATAATAATATTTCAGTTTAATTTCCAGGAGGCCATGCATGGCAGTGTTGCCAAAATGATTCGAAGCCTACTGATAATCCAATTTTTAAATGCATATGACTTCTATACTATCAACTGAATTTGAACCAAATTTCGTATGCGCTATGTGTACCATAACAGATCAGACTATGCTTATTCTTAAGAGCAACCAGGGCCGCCAACTGTTAATAAATGCTGTCTCTATTTTTTTACTGAAATATTAATATATCAGAAAGTATGTAAGCCAACAGCTTTAAACTATGCACACGTATAGTACCTGACATTCTAGATGTACTCAGTGCTACCAAGATGATTCTAAGCCTGCTGATAGGACCAATTTTTAAATACATGTAACTTCTATACTATCAATTGGATTTCAACCAAATTTCTTATGTGCTATGTGTACCATAACAGATATGACTATGCTTATTCTTAAGATTAACCAGGGCTGCTAACTGTTAATAAATGCTGTCTCTATTTTTTTACCCAAATATTAATATATCAGAAAATATGTAAGCCAACAGCTTTAAAATTTCCACACATATAGTACCTAACATTCTAGATTAATTAGGAGAAACTAATATACGCCCGTGCTGCCAACATGACTCTATGCCTGCTGATAGGTCCAATTTTAAAATACGTGTAACTTCTATATTAACAAATGGATTTCATTAAAAATTGGCACAACAATATATCATAATATTTCAGATTATTTCTGACCAACGCATGCATGACATTGTTGCCAACATGATTTTACGCGCGCTGATAGATCCAATGTCTAACTGCATGTAACGTCCATGCTATCCATTGGACTTCAGCCAAATATTGTATAATGTACCTTATGAGATGGAACTAACAATATATTCAGTTACCAGGGCTGCCAACTGTAGTGCTTTATTAGGCTACAAGTATATTTCGAAATAATTAGAAATTTTGTTATTACCAACTTAATTTCGCTATATTTATAGATAGGTCTATATAGATTGGCATGAATCTTAAATTTTAAGAAAAGTAGGCTCTTTAGTTCGTCACGGAACTTCTTGGTTATTATTAAATATTATTGAATTAAACAGGAACACGATAGATAGTGGAATAGGCTTACCAGGAAAACCACGTTAAAGAAATGCGCCAAGTACACTACCTAACAGGTGACGTGGAAACGTGTGCATATTATGAAGAATACAACTTTTTCAACTTTTTGAATCGTTATATCTCAACAACGCTGACTCTTAGGAGAAAGAGTGTTCAAACAATTTTTATAGATAGTTGCATGATATATAATTTTAGTCTGATCTATTTTTATGATCAAACTTACCGTTTGGCCGAAAAACGCAAACAAATCATATTTGCGAACTTTGACATTGAATAATTTTTTTTGACGTTGTCGGACCGATGGGGACTTTTCACATTTCATTTATAATGGTGTTTCGACCTTTTGTACAAATTTTCAGCTCTCATAGAGGCTATGAACCTTATTTCACCTATAGGACTTTCAATAACCTGGTGAGCACAAATCCAACATGGCGGCGACGCGAAGTATAAATATATAAATGGACGTTTCTCGCGATTTAACCGTCCAAGTGCAGTGAAATGTTGTACGGTAAATGCTTATCCACTGGTATCTAATTTATTTCAATTGTTTTCATAACCACAAGATGGTAGCTGTGCGAAATTTTAATATCTCGTTTTTACTTCTTGTGTTCTAATCATGCGATTGAAGTTTGAACACCACACGTGCACAATAATCTTTATTTAATAGTACATAAATTAAATTCCAACAAGGCTATTTGAAATATTTAGAGGGTTCTCAATATCTACGAATCTATTACAACAATCGAACTGAAATTTTGTATGTTGATAGAGGCAATTAACATGAGTAGGATATATGAAAATAGGCTGCATAGTTCAGCGAACTACTTGTACATAAATGAAAAAAGGCTAAAAACGTACCCACCACTCTTGCTTTACAGTTGAACGTCATCAGCCAAACATTTCCGACTCATATTAAGAATCCCTTCAATCTCGCTGCTTGTAAGCCTATGCTTGGCAACCCCTCCAACTAAATGCAACACGATATCACATTCAAATTAATGTTAATACACTTACGGAATGATGCAGCACCCAAGATTAGGAAGGTTAGTGTAGATGGCTGATTTAGTCTTCTACTACAAAAATCAAAATCAAAATAACGGACTTGCAAACCGCGTATTCACACATTTAACCAACATAATTATACTATGATCATACGGTGAAGAGAAAACACACTTTGAAGTTGGTTGGTTTGTTGGTTCCTCAGTTTAGGGGCTGCAACAACGCGATCAAGTAGCCCCGTGTACTTTGGGTATGTGTAGAATCTGTCCGATAACCGGTGTTAATTGTGATGGCTGTATTAGTGTATGTTATCTGTAATTCAGGTAAGGAGTGCAGACGATCAATTTCAAGTAGTTCCTATTTATGCTACCAAATGCTACCGTCAACGACAACTAGCCACGAACTTGGCTACAAGATGCCACCTCGACTGGCACCTGGCAGTGAACGTTGGAACTAATAGAGCGTTAATCAAATATACCCAACAAATCTAGCTTCACACAATTGTAGTTAGTGGTAGGTATTTTTACATGCCATAAATCTATGACATAGACCCGCCGGCTTTACTTCCCCTCCAAAGGAAGGCATACTGAGGGATTTTTAACGCTCTTAAAAAATCCGACGACTTCGGCCGGGTTTGAACCCGCGACCTTGGGCATAGAAGCTCAGCATGCTACCAACTACGGCACCGACGCAGCTACACTTTGAAGTGGGAATATTAGTAATTATTTTCAGACTCCTTTGCGGATTTATATTTATTATGCGACCGTTACCAACCGTGCAATCATTCCGCGAGCACGTGGGTCTTCAGAGTGTAAAATTAGTTTTGGAACACTGGAGACTAGGACAATTGGCAATAGCAGCTATGGATTAAGTGCTACTTTAGAGTAAACGAAATGTAACTCAAGGCCTAGGAATACAGCAAATAATATACTGTACCGTCGTATCATGTCTGAAGATTTGCCTCCTTAATCTGAACTAGAGCTCCATTTATGATTTAATTGCACGCAGAGCAAGATAAGGACTTCAGTATTCAGTTCTTCTTCATGATACAGGGCAGGAGCTGCGGTGAGTTTGTTACGTAATGTATAGTTTTGAAGCCATTCTTCCAGTGTTGCTTATACAAACTCCCAGTCGGTCAGCACGAATTTGTCCAATGATTGGGCGGGTACAATGTATTAATTTCAAAAACTTCTGAATTGAATCAGCATTTTTTGCGGCCTACAGGCATTTGGGCCATTTGAGGCTAAAGAACCTGAATTTTCATGCACCACAAGCCTTTATAATTTATGAAAGGGGTCTTCCTGTAGAGGGTTAGTTTTAATGTGACGTGTATTGCGTTTCGTCTACAAGGCTTACAATTCTATTTCACGTCAGGAAGTACACGTTAGGTGAATTTGCTTTGAGAGCACATTTTAACTAATCTTTTTTCTGTTTTTTGTCGACATACGGGATCATCGTAAGGATGATTTTGTTTGATACTGTGTGGTAGATATACCCATATTTGGATATCTGGGTGATAAGTTGTAGACAATACAATTTAATTGTCTGTCTGTCTTTCTGTGTATCTTTATGTACGCCTATAACTCGAGTTCGGATACTTGGTGCATCGTAAAATTAGGTATGGTATCCATTAGAGTCAATACACCAATCATTTATAAAACTCTTCACCGTACTTTTCATATAGTAGAAAGGTGGATATAGGGAAAATCTTCTCAAAATACATGCTAAAATAGGCGAAATATAAAAATTATCCTAGAAGGTTGACCAAAGCATACGTTGCGCTTCTCAATGTGAGACACAAAATTCGGGAGTCTGTAATGGGTCTCCGAAAACCACATTTTAAGGCCCTTAAATTAACAGTGTGTGTGATATTCCCAGGAAACTAACTTCGTTCTGATAAACTTATGAAGGAATGACAAACCACTAACCATTGCAACAGTAGCTCAATTGATAATGTCTGGTGTTAACACCGAACACCGTTCGAAGAACGGGTACTTCGGCTAGTAAATAATAAATAAATATAGCCTAGGTAATCCCATAAGGGCAAAGGCCTCCTGCGAGCGGGAACTAGCTCTGGTTTAATCTCGTTAGGCGAGCAAGTCCTAAGGAGTATTGTACAAGTTTTCACTCCACTTGCTACACTTCACTGTAGTTCACTTCACTACACTACATTTCACTTCGCATTACATCTTCTTCTCTAGATGGGAGGCGAGGACCAGTTGTCGTGCCTTTGTATGTGTCTATTTGTTGTCGTTTACCTTGTGCATTGTTTGGCTTGTTACAGGTTGCAGAAGTGTATCTTTAGGTGTGCTGTCTACCGGTATTTTTCTTTGTTGAAGCTCTCCTTCTCTTCCCTTCTTATAGTTCCATATGTCCCCATTCTTGTCTCTCCCTTGCTATCCTCGTCCAGTGTTTGCCTGTCTTCCTTACGATTGAATCTTTCCAGCGGGTCCTCTGTCTACCCACGTTCCTCCTTAGCTTGTGCGTCCATCGATAGTCTTTCATTCTGGCCACGTAGCCTCCCCACTTCCATTTTAGCCTGTCAGCTGTTGTCACGGCATCTTTCATGGCAGTTCTTCTTCTTATCTCCTCGTTTCGGAATCTGTCCCTCAAGGAAACTTGAAGGATCTTCCGTTCCATATTGCGTTGACATACCCGGATTGTTTGCCTTTGCTTCTCTGTTAAAGACCAGGTTTGACAGCCGTATAGCAGTACCGGCATTACACACTTTTCTAGCACTTCTGACTTTACACTTATCTTCTGGGATTTGTCCAGCAATATAAATTTTAAGGACCAGAACTTCTTCCATGCTTGTCCAACTCGTCTCTTGATTTTCTTCTCCTGGGAGCAGTCAAATGACAGGTTTTGTCTAAGATAGACGTATTCCTGTGTGAACGCTAGTGGTTTGCCATTGATGAGGATTTGTACTTCCAGTGAGTTGGTCATCAGTTTTGTTTCGAGAATACCAGTACTCACACGTAATTCTCAAATCCTTATAACGAAACAAACTAACCTTATAGCGAGATTCAAACTGAGAATCGTATTATAAACACCAATTAATCTCATTACAATTTGTTGTAATTAAATAATAAATTTTGTATTAAAGGTAGATTTCCAGTCGTTTAACACAAATTGTGCCCATTTATATTAGGGGGGAAACAATTATTTGCATGTCGTAAACTGAAAGAAACAAGATATTATTACCAAATAACACGCTTTTATGTACAAAATGGGGTATTTATTGGATGACGTGCTTGGTACGTCATGCGTACATTTTCCGATATTGTACACTTAGTCCTACTCTATGTGGCCCAATGTATTTGGGCATATATTTGTATTGACCGACTGAAAATTGTCATCAAACATGTTGCCGACACGGGTGAACTCGAGCGCCTCCCTTACAACCAATTTTATTATTATTGTTGTTGTTGTTGGAGTCCTCAGTCTTTTGACTGGTTTGATGCAGCCCTCCACGCCTCCCTGTCCTGAGCTAATCGTTTCATCTCTACATAGCTACCACACCCTAAATCCGAGGCAATCTCTTTAACATATTCTAACCTTAGTCTACCCCTACAGTTCCTGTCCATAACCCTTCCTTCCATAATTAAGCTTGCTATCCCTGGGTGTCTTAGTATGTGTCCTATCAACCTATCTCTTCTCTTCATTAGCAGTCGCCAGAAACATCTCTCCTTCCCACTAGCCTCAATACCTCTTCGTTTGTAACTCTTTCTACCCATCTGATCTTCATCATTCTCCTGTAACACCACATTTCAAACGCTTCAATTCTCCTCTTTTCTGCTGCACCAATAGTCCAAGTTTCACTTCCATAGAGTGCCACGCTCCAGACAAAGGCCTTCAAAAATGACTTCCTAATACCTAAATCTATATTCGATGTCAATAGATTCCTTTTCTGTAGAATTGCTTTCCTTGCCTGAGCTAACCTACTTTTTATATCGTCTTTACTTCGTCCATCACTGGTTATTTTGCTCCCTAAGTAACAGAATTCTTCTACTTCCTTTAGCTTTTCACCTGCCAATTTGATGTCCATAGAGGTTTCTGATTTATTTCGGCAGCATTCCAATATTTTTGTTTTACATTTATTAATTTTCATCATGAATTGTTTCCTCAAGACGGAGTCCATACCATTCAAATCCTCAGGCGAGTCGGCCAAGATGACTATGTCATCGGCAAATCTCAGAGTTGAAATTATTTCTCCTTGAATCTTCACTCCCACTTCACATTTTTCTCCAATTTCCTTCATTGCGTGTTCAATGTAAAGATTGAAAAGTATGGGTGATAAGTTGCAGCCTTGCCTTACACCTTTCTGAATACCAGCTTCTCTCTCGTGTCCTTCAGCTCGAATGACTGCTGTCTGGTTTATGTATAGATTGTATATCTCCCTCCCATCCCTGTACTTTATTCCAATATTATTAATATTATTATTTTATTATTATCTACCATAGATCACACAAGATGTATGGAAGGCCTAGTGAAAAACATACGTAATTTATGCTTCACTGGCACATATTTACATCTACGTTTCGTATTTACAATAGGTTGTGCCATTAGCGCATGGATTGTCATAGTCGTACAGTGAAGTTCCACACAGTGTCAACATTTATGTTAGAAATATTTGTGAAAAAGTTCCTTATAGCGTTCTATTGGTTGTTTGTCTGTACAAATAAACACTGATTTACGTTCAATTAAACTGAATATATTCCTCCACTTTTTCATAGTTTATTGCATTTTAGACAGTGTTACCTACTGTAGTATCAATATTTATGTCATAATCTTAATTTTTTGTGGTCTTGAGAATGTAATCAGAAAATACTGCTTATTTCAATTTTGTTTAGAGATAAGTTCAAACTATAATTTGCTAAATGAATGATCGTGTGGCCTCCGGAGAGTCCTAGTGCAGGTACAGGGTCTTTCATATAAAGTAAGAACGGCGAGTGGCGGTTTTGTCATTCGCTGCTGAAGCCGGCCTGGCCGAGCTTGTGACGCACCACGGCCCCCTGCTGTAGTATTGAAAGCGCGCGCATAGTACAAACTTGACCTTGCAATAAGCGTGCAGGTGTTGTCAGTCGCCAGTGTGAACCACAGCTGCTAACATGTTGAGACAGTTATCATTGCAACATCGTATTTTTGTATGTAAAATTTATTTTAATTACGATTCGGCTCGGCGGGTACGTGATGCATTTATTCAGCAATTTCCTGATGAAGTGCCACCTTCACTAGCACAGATTCACGTAATTGTAAATAACTTTGACACTACTGGTTCAGTGCTTAATAAAAACACAAAATAAAAAAATCAGAAAAAATACAGTGGCATGACTCACTCGCGTCAGCCAAAATGTGGTTACCAGATACAATGCCTGTATAACCCAGGAAGGACGACACTTCCAGCAACTTTTATAAGGTAATATTTCATAGAGGATTGTACACACGCTTAGAGCAGGGGGCCACGGCTCGCCACAAGCTCGGTCAAGGCCACCACACTAGCGGATAACAAACCCGCCGCTTGGCGTTCTTACTTTATATGAAAGACCCTGTATTTCTAGTTGACGCCCGCGGGCGACCTGCGCGTCGTAACGAGGATGAAGTGATGATGAAGACGACACATACACCCAGTCCCCAAGCCACGGGAATTTACCACAGAAGATTAAAATCCCTGATGGCTCGGCCGGGAATCGAACCCGGAGCACTTTGGGCCAAAGCCTAGCGCGCTAACCACAGAGCCGGATACTATAATTCTGTAGAACAGTGGTTAAGTAGACTTGCACCTCCTTTCCGATCCCACCCTTAATTTCAATATATAAACTCACAATAACACAGGTTATCAGACAGATATGACATATACCCAAGTTCACCGGAATAAATGACCTTGGTGTCGTAGAGCCCCTTAATCTAGTGATCATGAACCACGGGACCTCCATTTGTAAGTGAATAAGAACCACAGGACGTGATGTTTGATAATCTCACATGCACTGACCGGGAATCGAACCCAGTCCACCTTGTTGAGAGGCAACCATTTTTCCCACAGCACCGCCACGCCCCTAACTACAACGGCGTGCCCATGTCATAGATGTATGGCATGTAAAAGAACCTTCCACTATCTACGCATGTGTAAAGCTAAATTTCTAGGTTAGATTTGGTTAACGCTCTATTAGTTCCAAGGTTCTGCGCCAGGTACCTGTTGCGGTGGCATCTATAATAGTAGCCAATTTCACAGCTAGGTGTCGTTGACAGTAGCATTTGGTAGCAAAAGTAGGAACTACTTGAGATTGATCGTCTGCAGTACTTTACCTGAATTACAGATAACACACACTAATACAGCCATCGCAATTAACACCGGTTATCAGACAGATTCTACACACACCACGTTGTCGCAGCCCCTAAACTGAGGAACCAACCAACCCTGACTACAAGTCACTAATCTTCTCTGTACTCTTGAGAACACGATTGACAGGGGTGAACTTTCTCATTCTCAATATGGCCAGCAGATTTATTATATCTTTCTTTTAGTCTTCTTTTTAATATTCTTTATCCATTCATCTAGCATTTTTGTCTTCTTCCTTTTCTTACTTGATACATCGCCAAGTATCCCTAGTTGTGTTATTTTTTTTTCGGCTTTGGGGGCGTAGTTGGTAGCATGCTGAGCTTCTATGCCCAAGATAGCGGGTTCAAACCCGGCCGAAGCCGTCGGATTTTTTAAGAGCGTTAAAAATCCCTCAGTATGCCTTCCTTCGGAGGGGAAGTAAAGCCGGCGGTCCCATGTCATAGATTAATGGCATGTTAAAGAACCTTCCTCTAATTGCACCTGTGTGAAGCTAAATTTGATAGGTTAAGAATGTAAACAACGCTCTCAGGTTTCTACGTTCGTTGCCAAGAGCCGACTGCGGTGGCGTCTAGTAGCTAAGTTCTGAACATGGCCTAGTAGTCGTTGACGGTGGCGCTTGGCGGCAAAAGTAGGAACTATTTGAAAAATTCTAAGTTGCAGTACTTAAATTAAAAAACAGATACACACACTAATACAGTCATCACAATTAACACCGGTTATCAGACAGACTCTACACACACCCAAAGTACACGGGGCTACATGACCTCGTTGTCGCAGCCCCTAAACTTAAGAACCAACCAACCAACCCGTTATTTTTGACCTCCTGTTTGAGATTTATCTTGCCCTATTTTACCATGTAGGTAATCAAAGAGAGTGTTTGCGTTGTAATTGTGTTTGTTGAAGGGCCATTGAGGCCCTGGGAGTAGTGGAAGGTAGAGGCTTCCACTTTTTGTGACATCGGCACTAGATGGGATGGAGTTGTCAGCACCGTGCCCGGCCGTCTTTGCTCCCAGGAATTACCCTGGTCTTCATTTCTGGTTAGGCCGACAGCAGTGGCTACGCTCACTAAAGATCAACGTTAGGCTAAGGGGCCAAGCTCTCTGCTGACTCGGTAGACGCGAGGGTTAGAGCCCCACCGTCAGCCGTCCTTGAAATGGTTTTCCGTGGTTTCCCATTTTCAACTCCAGGCAAATAATAGGACGGTACCTTCTGACAGGCCACGCCCGCTGCCTTCCACATCCTTGCCCACTTTCATCCATTCCGACGCGCAGGTCGCCCACCAGCGTCGACTAGAAAGACCTGCACTCGGCCTCTAAGGAGGCCACACGACAAAAACAATTCTGGTTAGGCTGAGTGAACCCCAGGTAGTGATAGTATTGTTTCTAAAATCCGCTACCTGGGTGGGGATCGATCCCACTCTCTTTCAGTTACAAGCTAAGCGCCTCTATCGACTGCTCCACGCAGCCCCCTGTAAATAAGTAAGTAAATTATGTAATATTGCAAGATCACTGACATGGGGCTAAAGATTATATTAGTGATGAGTTCCCTAGCTTGATTTTCATTTAAAATACTTTTTTGTCTGGCAAACCCTTATGAGTGAAGATAGCAGAAATATAGAAATATATGGAAAACCATTAGAAGCTGTCATAGAAGTAGGTTGGTTGGCTCCTTAGTTTAGAGGCTGCGACAACGCGGTAATTGAGCCTCGTGTAGGCTACTTTGAGTGTGTCTGATAACCAGTGGTAATTGTGGTGGGTGTATTAGTGTGTGTTATCTGTTTTAATTCAAGTAAGGACTGCAGACAATGATTTCAAGTAGTTCCTACTTTTGCTACCAAAGGCTACCGTCCACGAACCAAGCTTGCGAACTTGGCTACTAGATGGCATCGCAGTCAGCACCTGGCGGCGAACGTGCGAACCAATAGAGCATTATCAATTCTGACCTACGAATTTTGGCTTCACATAAGTGTAGTTAGCGGAATGTCCTTTTTCATGCCGTAAATCTATGACATGGGACCGCCGGCTTAACTTCCCCTCCGAAGGAAGTCATACTGAGGTATTTTTAACGCTCTTAAAAATCCGACGACTTCGGCTGGATTTGAACCCACGACCTTGGGCATATAAGTTCAGCATGCTACCAACTACGCCACCGAAACCGCCTCAATAAGTAGTATACCCTGGGTTTCCGCTCGTAGTCCTGGCAAATGGTTGGGAGGTACCAGTACCTAACTCCTAGCCCCAATTGAAAATACAAACGCCACCATAATGGCTCAGGCTATCAGACAGATTTCCCAATCACCATGCCCACGGTGTACCAATGCCCCTATATAACAACAACATTTTACTAAATACTATTTTTATTTATAATAACTGTCCGCCTTTTTTGAATGGTTCCAATGCTCGGTAATCTTCTTTCCAATGACACCTCACACGTCGTCCTGCGACCCTACATTTACAAATTGGTCTGAGCTGAAATGTGCCATACTGATAATTTTAAGGACCAACCCATGCATGCGCTCCCTGACAGAGGTAGGAATGATCAACGATCTGTCAGTATTAAAGTGATACCATAGGTGTGGGGATGTTCCTGTTAGTTTTATATTTATTACAAATGGTGAAATACCATTCTTTCGTTACATCAGCCCAGCCTAATTCACACCACGTGGTGAAACATCAAAAAGAATGATGGAATCAAACTCATCTCTTCTCGATTCTTCCTCAAAATGCTGAGTGAACCCCGTTCCAGCCCTCAGACCAGAATTAATTTCCTTCGCAGGGCCGGGAGTCGAACCCGAACCACTGCGGTGATGGCCAAGAATGATAGTCACTACATCAGAAAGTGGGCTGCCTTCAATTCTCGAAGAATGAGGCATGAGAGACTTGGACGAAGTAGAGCCATGAAAGGCATAAATTAAAAGGAAAGTGGAGAAGATCTTCCCGAACGTTACTGGAGAAAAGAATCGAAGGAAAATAATAATCTGGTCGAGGAATTCTGAAGATATTCAACTTCTTAATGGTCAGAGATATCCTACTTAACTAGAGTTTTAGGGATGAACGCACACATTCCTAACATTGCGCCTCTAAAATATTGAAATATATTTATTTTGGTGTCGTTTAATGCCATTAAATTTCTTCTCTGTCGTTCTTTAAGAATTCAAGTATGGGTCAGTAGGTGTAGCTGTAACTTACGCAGGTGACACAGCAGAAGCTCCATCCTCTACCACTTAATTTGCTGTGTTCAATTCTGCCTCCATCAAAGGAGATCTCTTATCATTTCCTCAGTTTTTCCTCACGAGGCGAGTGTACCCCGTTACAGCCCTCAGAGAAGAATTAAATTTCTTGGCTGAGCCGGGCCTCCGCGGTGACAGCCAAGAACGGAACGATGTGGACAAGAGAAGAGGTACCACAAAGGAGCTTCCAGGCAAAACAAAGAAGGCAGTATCCGGATCTGTAGAAGATAATTAAATGATATTCTGACATAACTATGCACATTATTTAGGTATAATGCATGGCACTGTGCGTGGTATGTGGGTAAGTGATGTTACGTCCCTGTCCAGATGTCAATTCTACGGAGGATTTAAGAAGTCTTAGAACGGGAGAACTCTGCCTCGTGAGTACAGCTGAGTAGCGTGTTAGAGTCGATTCTTACTATCAGCTTTTCTAGAAGGCTTTTTTATAATTTTTTATTTTTTATTTTTTAGCGTATGGTTTTTAGTGCCGGGAGTGTCCGAGGATATGCTCTGCTCGCCAGAGTTTGTAGCTGCTTCTATGCGGACACCCACATGGGGTGAGCTACAAATACCGCCGCGTGTGGAGTGTTGTCTGGGGAGGAAAGTGTGCTTGTAAGGACAAGAAATTGCAAGGTAGCGGCTGTGGCCTATAGTTAGGGACCAACCCCAGCACATGCCTAGAAGGAAGATGGGCAACCAAAGACCATCTTCAAGGTTGTCGGCGGGGCGATTCGAACCTCCTCGCCTCCCGGATCTGAGCGACTGCCTGCAGCACGCCGTAATGACCACGGCTAACCCACCCGGTTTTCTAGAAGTGATATGCCAACGCAACTTCATACACTGATAGGATGGTTTCTTGCTCAAGATAACGGCCGCTTTCTTCCCACTCAAAGCACCAAATACAAGAACACTAGCTTATGCAGACACTTCAATATCACAGGTATACAATCAGGATATTAAGAAAGTAAGAGTATGCTCTTCAAAGACATTGCCTAGAAACTATGGGTATTGGAACAGAGCTTGAATTCACCTAGAAAGTTGGACAGAAAACATGAATATAAGGGATCTAACCTATCTCTTCAGTCATTATCGATTTCAATCACTAACATTTCACGAAAAATGGAATGAGTGTCTATCAATAAAAGCAAATACCAACAGACTCATTGTGGTGTATTTCAGTAAACTTTGAAGCCGTCAACGATGTCCACTCAGCTCCTATAACAACAATCAATACTCAATTCTATGTTGCGTGGTGGTGCAGTGGTCCAGCTGTTGGCCTCTCACCAAGGTGGACCGGGTTCGATTCCTGGTCAATGCATGTGAGATTTTCGAAGTGAAATACCATGCCCTGTGGTTCGGATTCCACGTAAAAAGGAGCTCCCGTGGCTCATGATCGCATGATTAATGATCACGTAAAACCAAAAGCTTCCTTTCTTCCTTCAACTTTATGTTTTACGACACCTGATGTTTCGGAATCGCGTAGCATTCTTTCTTTAGGTGACCTTATTGTTCAATCGGGGCCAATCAATAATGTTTAAAAAGAATCTGATAACTAACCTACTGATACCCATCTTATCAATGCGTCGTTGTGTTGTCTTTGTTACAGGCCACAGTAGTGAGCTGTAATGCCAGGAGTGACATCATGAAGGACTGTGTTTGTAGGTAAGAGTTAGTGTTGGCTAATTTGTCTACAACTACAGCAATATCATATTTTCTGTCAATCTTATACAATCTACCCTAATTCCCCTTCTAGTAGTACCCATTATCACCGTACAAAATTTCAGTGTGATATCAGTAATAGTTTCGGAGATATAGAATGCCGGTGAAATATTTCGCACATCCACCGGCTTGAGTTTATGTAAACAAATGAAATTAATTAGATGCTAGTGCATTACAATGTGTGAATTTCATTGCGTTTGGATGGTTAAACCGCGAGAAAAGTCTATTCAAATGTTTTTTTTAACTTCGTTTGGCCGACATGTTCGTTTTGTAGTTAACAGGTTTGTGATTGTCCCATGGATGAACGTCTAGTAGTGCCCTTTAGCACCGTACACAATTTCAGGGTGATTTCAGTTATAGTTTCGGAGGTATAGAATGCCGTTGAAATATTTAGTACAGTACAGTACAGCCGCCATGCTGGATTGGTGAGACGTAATACAATTTGAAGGGCACGGTCGGGGTCGGCCAAAATAGTACTATGACCTTTCATTGAAATCGCTCCGGCCATTTAGAAGTTATTAGGAACACACACACACACATACACACACACACGGACAAAGGTGATCTCATAAGCCTTTTTTTTTTCATAAATGAAAATAAGCTAAAATGGTGAAATATCCATTCTTTCGTTACATCGGTCCAGCCTAATTTACATCACATACCAAATGCGTGATCAAACATCAAAAAGAATGAGGGAATCAAACCTATACCTTCTCGATTCTTCCTCACAAGCCTGAGTAAAACCCGTTCCAGCCCTCAGACCATAATTAATTTCCTTGGTAGGTCCGGGAATCGAAACCGAACCACTGCGGTGATAGCCAAGAATGATAGTCACTACATCAGAAAGTGGGCTGCCCTCAACCCTCGAAGAATGAATCTTGAGGGAGTTGGACGAAGTAGAGCCATGAGAGGCATACATTAAAAGGAAAGTGGAGAAGATCTGCCCGAACGTTACTGGACAAAGTGATCGAAGAAAAATATTAATCTGGTCGAGGAATTCTGAAGATATTCAACTCCTTAATGGTCCGAGATATCCCACTTAACTAGACTTTTAGGGATGAACGCACACATTCCTAACATTGCTACTCTGAAATATTGAAATATTTTTACTTTGGTGTCGTTTAATGCCATTTAATAGCTTGCCACGGTGGGTGAGGGGTCAACGTGTCGGTCTACTAATCCCAAGCTTGCAGGTTCGCTCCTGGCCGTGGTAAGTGAGTTTTGAAAGGCGGCAAAATTTATGACATCATGTCATACGATGTTGGCATGTCAAAGAACCCATTTGAATTCAGTAGGCCGTGTTCATAATGGCAAAATTAATCTCGGGAGTTTCCGCCAAAACAAAGTTCCTCATTTCTCTACTAGAAAGCACTATAGTGTCCAAGGAGCTTAGATATCTAGCCTCCTTGACATTCATAGTTCTTCAAGGAACAACGAAATTCGACATGCAAGCTACCCTTTGGGTGTCAAATAACAAAGCTAGCACCCGGCACCCGAGTCCATACGATATTATTATTATTATTCATTCATTCAATTTCGCTAATCGGCCAACTAGGGACCACGATAAGCCTCATTTTACATTCTGGCATTTGCTCATTTTTTGCTTGATCCACATTGCCTTCATGAGCTCACTGTGTTTAGCACGACGTTCCTCTGTCCATTTCGCACCAGTTGTCCGTTTTTCGTCCCGGAAAGTCCCAAACGTCTTGATGGCTGCTCTATAAAGATTTCGGTCTTGTGCATCTTCTGCTCGTATCCCCATTTCTTTCAGATCTTTCTGGACGTTAACATACCATGGCATTGTCGTTTTTGGTTTTGAGTCGAATATACTGAAGATACGTTTCGTCCATCGGGAATCGATCATCCGTCGCATATGACCGTAGAAGCAAACTCTGCGTTTTCGCATTGTGTCTGTGATCTTCTCTATCATCGAGTAAATTTCTTGCCTGGATTTTCTGATGTAGATGCCATTTTTGTAGTCTGGGCCAAGTATGGTGTGTAGGATCTTTCTTTCTTTTCTCTCTAACTTCGCGAGCAAACATTTCTCGGATAGGATAAGGCATTCAGATGCATATAGCGGTACTGGTTTGATGACAGTGTTGTAGTGACGAATTTTTGTGTTCATTGAAAGCGCGATGCGGTTGTTGGAGGAGTGGCGTAACTATTGGGTTGCCGGTTCTTCTTCTTATTATTATTATTATTTTGTGCCATTTAATTTCTTCTCTGTCGTTCTTTTAAAATTAATGTATGAGCCAGTAGGTGTAGGTGTAACGTCCGCTAGTGACACACCAGAAGCTCCATCCTCTCCCACTTAATTCGATGTGTTCAATTCTGTCTCCTTCAAAGAAGATCTCTTATCATTTCCTCAGTTTTGCCTCACGAGGCCGAGTGTACCCCGTTACAGCCCTCAGACAAGAATTAAATTTCTTGGCTGAGCCGGGCCTCCGCGGTGACAGCCAAGAATGCTAGGCAGAACGGAACGAGGTGGACAAGAGAAGAGGTACTACAAAGGAGCTGCCAGGCGAAACAAGGAAGGCAGCATCCCGAACTGTTGAAGATAATTAAATGATATTCTGACATAACTATGCACATTATTTAGGTATGATTCATGACACTGTGCTCGGTATGAGGGTAAGTGACGTTAAGTCCCAATCCAGATGCTGTATCTACGGAGGATTTTAGAAGTCTTAGAATGGGAGAATTCAGCCTCGTGAGTACAGCTGAGTAGCGTGTTGGAGTTGATTCTTACTATCAGCTTTTCTAGAAGTGATACGCCAACCAAGGAGGATTAAGAAATATCACGTTTGAATCACGGGAAGCGTTGAATTATATATACAGTATATGGCAGTCGTTTCATTCCGCCGCATGGCTATTGATCCTGCGGCGGCGGGCCCTCTTAGACGGTTTCGCCGTCTCTTCGGGCCAAGGGGTTAAGGTATTCGGGAGAGGTGTAAATTTTTGGTGATGGGTGGGTTTGATTTTGGGATTTGGAAGAAAGTGGGTGAGAAGTTGTTGGTTGGGGCACTGCTGTGGAATTTGAAGAAGGGTGTGGGGGGCTAAGGATTGTTTTGAGAAGGGAGAGTTAGATGCAGGATTGGGGATGTGGGGGAGAAGGGTGACTGCTTATTGCAAGTAGGTATGATATTAAATGTAGGAAATTTTCGACGAACAAGGAAATCACGGAAAACATGGAAACAACACTTGCATGTGCCAACGTAGATGAAGTAACTTCTATTGCTCAGGGATTTGCGTCTATTTTTAAACGAAGTAAGTGTGGTGGAGAAAAAGATTTACGTCCAGATCATAAGGTTTTATTTTTATTTTTATGAATGATGTCGATGAGAAGGGAGTAATGAAAAATGTTTGTTGAGATGAGAAGGAGAGTGGTATGGTAGTAAAGAGAGGGAAATAAAGAATTGCATAGCTGGTGGTATGAGGACAGTGGCGAATGAATAAGTGGAGATTAGGGGAGTAGTAAACGGAAGAAGAGAATGAGCAGAAGGAGGGTGATGGTGTCAACGTTGTAAGATTTGCTGGTGAATGTGTGAGAAGATTAACTTGATGATTTTTTATTTTTTTTGTAATGGTGATGATGATGATGATAATTGTTGTTTTAAGGGGCCTAACATCTAGGTTATCGGCCCCTGATGGTTTGGGTGATCGTGAAGATGAAAATGAAAAAGCGAACTTAAAACTAAAACTAACTACTAACCTACATACTACAAGAAGAAATGGAAAATTAAAGGAGAATAAGGCAAATAAAAGGACAGAAGGAAAAGAAATGCCCTCAACCCTCGGAGAAGGCGGATTGAGGGACTTGGAAGGAGAGCCATGAAAGGCATATAGGAAAGTGAAAGAGGAGAGTGTCTGCCCCAAAGGTAAGGGACAAAAGGGGAAAACGGACCCAGCTCAGGAATCCCTCGGGGTCGCCAACTCCCGAACTCACCAGTCGTGAGCCCCTGAGGGTGTAGCATTATCTAGGGTGCACCAGAAGTGGTGGGGCTACATACACCCTGCCTCCTTAAGGGCCTAGAGCACAAGGCAGGAGGTAAAAGGAAGAGAAAAAGAAGGCTGACCCCTCGCAGAAGGAGGGTATCAGAAAAGATGAGACAAGGGCCAATTAAGGCGGGAAAGGAAGAGACTCCCTAGGCCTCGGATACCCTAATACCGTCGGGGTCAGAAGAGAACAAGAGTTGACCAAGTGAGGTCGACAGGAAAGAAGACAGAGAGGAGCCCGGCACAAGTAAGTGGAAGCAATGCCGGACTCAGCTGGGGCCCCGTGGTCGCCAACCCACGCCCACAAGATGTGAGCCCCTGGGTTTTTTTTTTTGTAATGGAGATGAACAATGTTGATGGGTAGTGGGTAATGAATGATGTTGGTTGCGATGAGAAGGAGACTGATAGTATAGAAAAGAGAGAGGAAGAAAGGAAATTAAGAAAGAGAGAAAAGGAGAAAGAGAATAGTATAGCTGGTGATATGAAGACAGTAGCGAATTAATGAAGTGAAGGGGGGTGGAGTAGTAGCGGATGCAATGAATAAGTAGTTGAAGAGTTATGATGTCAACGGTGTGAGATGTGCGTGATGAAGATGTTGAAAGTTTGAACCATTGGTTGCTACTTGAACCATTGGTCGGTGCTAGAGCTGGTGGGTGAGGCTTATGTTTCTGTGTGTTTGTTGACCAACGGCATTCTCAGTTAGGTGCTGGAGGCAGTGCCAAAAGGCTGTAGATGCCCAGTTTTGTGCGCACCGGGGCGCGATGCGGTTGTTGGAGGAGTGGCGTAACTATTGGGTTGCCGGTTCTTTGCGCTCTCAGGAGATATCGGCGATGCCGAAGGTCGATGTAGGTGGTGAGCGGTGGCAGTGGCATTCTGTCCAGCAGGTCTGCCGTTCGATAAGTGAAAGGCAACCGCATGGCGACCCTGACGAGGCGACGCTCTAGTGCAAGATAGGGGCGAAGGGGGCATTCGCGGAATCCTGCCCATGCCATATGCCCATACACTAAGAAGGTGCGTATTAGGACCTTGTAGGTATATAGTAGTAACCTTTCGTTGAGGCCCCTGGTGGTCCTTGCCAATCGCCTCAGGAGATATGCGCGCTTGCGTGCGTTGGGGAGTTTCAGTTTGAAGTGAGGGCGGAAGGTGTGCCATCTGCCACACCAGGAGGAGAAAAGATCCAGGTAAGATTGGACTTGAGAGTTTATGTGGGCGACGGTGGGAAAAGGCGCTACTATTGCAGTATCGTCGGTGAACTGCAATAGTTGCATTGGAGGGGATGGTTGGGGAATATCGGCGACGAAGAGGACGTACAGAAGTGGGGAGAGGACGGAGCCCTGGGGGACGCCCTGTTCGAATGGGATGGGGTGGGAGTAGTGGCCGTTGACGTGCGGTGGCGGAGAAAGGTGTTGAGGAAGCGGAGGTAAGTGTGGGGGAGATGGAAAAAGTGAAGTTTGAGGACGAGTGCGTCGTGCCAGACGGTGTCCAAAGCCTTCTGGAAGTCGAAGGCAATCGTAAGGGAGGGAGCAGGGCGGTTTGAGTTATCGGCAATTAGGGTGGAGAGACGGAGGAGTTGGTCTTGGGCGGAGAGGTGGGGACGAAAGCCACATTGGGAGAGGGGTAAGAGCTGGTGTCGGTGAAGATGGGTATGCATACGCTTGGTGAGGATTCTCTCGAAAGTTTTTGAAAGGACGGCGGTCAGGCAGATGGGACGGTAGGAATCGGGTGAGGAAAGTGGTTTGTCTGGTTTTGGGAAGAGGAGCATCGTGGCTTGCCTCCAAGGGGTAGGGTAGAAACCTGTGCGTAGGAGATGGTTATAGAGGTGGGCTAAAGCGGTGAAGAAAGGGGGTGGTGCTTCCATGAGGTGACGGTATCTGATGGAGTCGGGACCAGGGGTGGTGTTGGTGGTGCGGGAGAGAGCGATGGTTATGTCGATGGGGGTGATGGGGTCGTCTAGAGGTGGGGGGAGAGGGCATGGTTGGGTGAGGGCTGAAGATAGGGGCGTTGAGGTACCGTTGAAATGAACTCGTCATCGTCGTTAATGAACGTTGGGTCCGGTGCGTCTCGGAATACTCGGGCGAATTGATTAGCAAACATGGCTAGTTTTGCCGGATCGTCAGGTGGTGCGACGTTGTCATAGACAATGGGGTATTGTGGAGTGGAAGTCTTTCCGGTGAGTCGGTTGAGGTACTCCAGAAGCGAGAAAGGGAGGGTGATACTCCATTTAATTTTGAGCAGGTGTTGTGCCAGGAGCGTCGCTTGTGTGCCTCAATGTATGATTTTACCTGGCGAAGTGTCTGTCGATGCCGCTGCAGGAAGTAGCGGTCACGGGTGCGGAGGTAGGAGTAATGATAGGAGTGGGAAAGTGCTAGTAGACGCCTAGCTTTGGGTGGGATAGGTGGTCGGTTAGGGGTCAATGGGGTAAGGGAGATGTGGCGTTGTGCCGCTTGTTGGAGTGTATCCTGTAGATGAGACGTGTAGGCATCGACAGTTTCTTGGGAGCTGAGTGGTAAGGTGTCGGTTTGCAAAAGCTCCGTGATCTGTAGGCGATAAGCTGGCCAATTGGCCGAGCAGAAGTTTTGAATCATAACGGGGGGCGGTTTAGGTGAGTTTCGAGTGGGAAATTGAAAAGATAATAAGACAGGGGCATGATCGCCTCCAATGACAGGTAAGACTGAATCGTGAAGGAGGTGGAGTAGGGAATTATGCACTATGATGGCATCAGGAGTGGTTCGGGAGGATGGGCGCGTGGGTTGTGGAATGGGGACGAGCGAGGCGTTAATGTGGTTTAAGTGGATGTCGAGGCTCCAGAGTTCGCGAGCCGTGCGATCATGTAGATTGAGATCAGCCATGATGATAAAGTGGGGGAAGGATTCAGCCACATGGGCAATACAAAACTTTTGGAAGAGGATGTCGAGGACGGGTGTATATTGTTGCCAGATGGAGAACGCGGGATGGGAAATAAACTGTTGCGATGAGGCTCTCTGGAAAGTGTAGGGGGGAGTGGGGATATGAGGGCGGGTGGGGAAGCGTGGTCGGTAAGCGAGTGCAAATCCGCCACGGCGTAGGTTATGGGGACGATCCGCTCTTAGAAGGGTATATCCGGGCAGTAGGGCGTGTTGATCGCTCTGGAGAAATGTTTCATTTAAAAGAGCCACATCTACGTGGTGGGTGGATAGGGTTTGACTCAGTAGTGTGCGGCGGGCGTTGAAGGGGCAGACGTTCTGATAGAGGATGGTGATGTTATGGGGAGTTCGGTTCCTTGGTAGTTGTTGGGCCATTGTCGGTTTATACTGCGGTGACGCGGGGGTAGGGGAAGAAGGTGAAGTGTGTTAGAGGGCCCGAAAAAGAAGGATGGAATTGCACCCCGAAGATCTGCTGGGCCGCGTACTGGAGTTGGGTTAGTATGAGAGGGCAATTATACGGCAGAATGTTCTGAATGGATATGACCATGAATCTCATCAGATCCTCGATGGTTGGAGGAGGGAATTGGGAAAGAGCGGGTGCGGTAGGAGGGTAAATGGACTTGACCGGGGCTACAGTTTCAGGACGGTAGGGGAGTGGTGCAGGCTTGGCCTTACACTTGTAGAAGTATGTGGGATGTGGTTCGTGGCTTTTGTTGCAACGAGGGGGCTGGGCGAGGTTAGGGCACCGTCCGGTGGTGTGGGCGGGTTGGGAGCAATGACCGCAGCGCGGGGGTTCCCGGCATTGGTCGGTTGGATGAGCGTTATATTGGAGGCACCTATTGCAACGAAGGGCGACAGGGGCCGGTGCTTTGGAGGGCTCGACGCTGTAGTGGTAACGGTAGAGAAAAACCGCAAAGGTAAGAAGGCGGTCGACCTCCGCCTGGGTGACCAGGAGGATACGCACCTTCTAGGTTGGACCGTCCGCATTATGTATGCGAAAAGCCTTCTTCGCGTCAACCTGCTCAAGGTGAGGTTCCTGGAGCACCGCCTCCTCGGTGAGTTCGGGGTCCACACCCCGGATGACGCACGAGAAGTGAGGTTGGCGCTGGGGTGGGGGAGGGACTGCGGGTCTTTGGCGGGCGTGAAGAGGCTCCGCGGTGACGTTAGGGCCCAGTTCGCGAACGACGTCCGGGCTGTGCAGTACAGCGGCGTGGCGTCGTCGTCCGTTTTAACGTACACGCCGTTGGTAGAGGCTGTGGCGGTGAAATTGGCGTGGCCAAGCACGCGGCGCAGCGCGTCGGTGAAGAGGTATTTGTTTGCGTGGGTGTGGCCTCGAAAGAGGAAGACGTGTTTGTACGTTGGCTCGAAAGCCTTGGAGGCATAGGATGGGAGGGTTGGGGGGATAGAAGCTGGTGCGGCGTCTGAGAGTGCGAAGTTGGGGATAGGGGCGGTGGAAGGTAAGCGTGGATCGTGTGGAGAAGGGTGAACCCTCTGGCGAGAGCGGTGGGCTGTACCCTCGGTATCAGATGAGTCAGATCCGGGACGCTTTTCTGGACGGCTTGGAGTTTGTTTCACTAGACCCGGTAGTTGGAAGTGGGTTCCAGCGGGAGGTAGGGTGGGGATCCTTGTTGTGATATTTTTGGGGGGATTGCCCCCCCCCCCCTCCCTGAGGGGCGGACGGAGCGTAGGTGATGTTCCCCGGAGGACCAGATGGGATAGGAGTGGTTTGTTTCTGAGTTTGGCGATTTGGCGAATTTTTCCCCTTGCCCCTACCCATGGTGAGATGTTGATAGATTAAAGAAAAAGTGAGTTGGTGAAATGATAAAGGAATGGAGCAAGGAAACCAGGGAAGTCGACTGACAAAGGATGGAAGTGTGGGGAGGAGTCAAATGGGTCGCTGGGTGAAGTGGGACGGAAGGCTGTATGGCGCAGCGGTATGATTTCGCCTTCAAAAATAAGGAATGGAATGGTAAGTGAATGCAATGGAATCATATACTAAAATGTATGATGATGGTGAGGATATGACGAAGAAGTGCCTACGTCAGGAGAGGAATATCTCGCTGGCGAGTACTGAATGATAATGGGAGAATGAATGCAGTATCTATAATGAATGAAAAAGTCTGGAAAGAAATATTTCGCAGACTAGCTGTGTATAAGTATGTGTGTATATAAGTGTTAATGTATGAATGATGATGTTTCGTAGAGAAAAAGAAGTATCGATGAAAGTAATGTCACTACAGCAGTTCTCAAGACGAAGACAATACGGCTACAGGCGCTACACAGTATGAACGTAGCTGTGTATTGCAAGCACTATGTATTCTGAGTAGCGTGTACTAGCAATGATATGCGACGAAAAACTGCTGGCTCTGGTCAATACCCTTGAAGGACTGTTGGTAGGCAAGCAGCGTGGATAAGGCGATGTTACCAGACAGTGCAGTAGTTTGGCGAAGTGAGGATGAGATGTAATGGTTGATTAAATGAATGAAATTATGAACGTAGGTGCACTGACTGTAATTGCGTGATGCGTGCTCCACGTGGCTAGACGGGGTCGCCTGTGTAGAACCAGGAACTTCCGGTGCTATGACGATGGCGATGACGTGGCGATGACTTGATGATGACGTGTGTCTTGAAGACGTAGTTACCTTTCGTGATTTATTCGGCGAGAATGACGTTCCTCTGAATAAAGTCAGAAAATAAGATGAGCGTTGAAACAACCAGCCAGCTCTTCGTTCGAATTATATCGATAGTATCTGATATCGTTTTCGAGCGCAGTGTATCGACTAAAATCGATGTGTGATTCAATATAAATCAATTTCTTCGTATAATATTGTGCCAAACCGTCTGTATTCTTTTCTAAGCACTGCAATATGCATTTACTATTGATATATTCAAATATTGATTAGATATACAACATTAAAAAGAATACTCACCAATTTTCCGAATCTGCTGCCATCTATTGAAGTACAACTCAACAACATCGTCGTATGTGATGACTGCTAGCGTTTTAACGTTGTTAGCAGGAACTACTACAAGGCAAGCTAGCGTTGGCTTCAAAACTCCCTATTGACGTCAGAAAAGTTGGATGGCGCAGCCACGCGGCAGAATGTTGAAACTGTAACATTGTGACTGGTGAGAAATATTTAGATGGTGGAGCATTGACGTCGTGATGGAAACAGAAAGAAATTTGTCAAATTCGAGGAGGTACTGCTCTGTATACGGTTGCAAATCGTATAAAACGGCTACGAAATATCTTCACTACTTTCCTGTACAAAAAGTTCAGAGAGAAAGATGGCCTTCGGCGCTGTCAATTGGAAAACGTGTTACATGTTACATGACAGTGTGCAGTCTGCGTTTTTGTGAAGACGACTTCTTTCCACCGGTACTGTTGATTATTGATAGTTATTGTCTCTAATTTGTATTCACATGGATTTAGCTACATCAAAAATACTGATAAACTTATAGCCTATTTTTTACTTCTGTGCCGTACAAAGAATGTAATCCGCTCTTCGTAAACTTATTTTAGGGGTTCTTCCGATTGATAATAGCCGAATGGTTAGAAAACTTAAGAAAAATGCTGTTCCTAGCCTTAATTTGCCAGAGAATTTATATTTTTGCCTTTGAACAGCAAGTATGTAGGTCATTGAAGTATGATTTGGCTTGAATTGTGTTTATGGCTATGATCTCCCTACTGTTGAATTTAGTTAATTAAAATGTAAAATCTTAGTTTTAAGTACCGGTTTGGTGACCCATCATCCCAGGCAGGCCGGCAACACCTATACTACTCAGGCAGATAGGTCACTTAGCTGTAATTTTGAAGTTATAGTGATGTTAAGTATACATATGCGGTAATGTAGCAGGAGACCGGATCGGCCTAGGCTATTCTAACTTTAATTAGTTCCCATTTCCGGGTTTTACAGTTTTGAGTGCGAATAGTTGGTTTTAAAGTTGTACAACAGTAAGGAGAGTATGTTTTGTATAGGTTTTAATTGGTATTATGGTTTATGTCGAGCTGAGGATTGAATTTGGTTTGGCTTATATTGTAGTTTTTGATCTGTTCCGTTTGCTTATGACAAGTTCAAATGGAGACTCCAGCGTTGTTAACTATCTGTATTTTAAATATTTAATTAAATATATTGATAAAGAGGATGTCTCCATTTTAACTTGCCTGTGGCAAGAGATTAATAAATTAACATTCTTGCCTTTGAACAGCAAGTATGTAGGTCAATATTTGCAATATTGAAGTATGATTTGAGCATCCCAAGTAACGCTTCTTTGAAACCCAAAAAATCATGCAAATTCAGGGTTGCTTGATTCAATTTATTATCAGGGAGTCGTCCTTTGTGTTATGTGAGATATATATATTGTGAAATTAATAAAAACATCGATACCGCTAGGCTCCCAAGTACAGGCTTCATATATGTAACAGCAGACAGTAAATTAACTATCTACATGTGGGTAATATTTTTAACTGGTAGTAATTAGGCACTGCATTTCAATTGATTATAAAAATATTTCTATCAATGAAAGGAAATATGTAGTATTTTGCCATAATAAATTAGAAGCCATAACAAACGCACACCCAATTACTTCACGTCACTATATTGCCGCCATATTGCAAACAGCTGACCGTAAGCTCCTCCCCCGTTTCGGACGTCACAACGCAACTTCAGACACTGAAAAGATGGTTTCTTGCTCAAGATAACGGCCACTTCCTTCCCGATCAAAGCATCAAATACAAGAACACTAGTTTATGCAGACATTTCAATATCACAGGCATAAAATCAGGTTATTAGGAAAGGAAGAGTAAGCACCACAAAAACATTGCCTAGATACTATGGGTATTGGAACAGAGCTTGAATTCACCTAGAATGTTGGACAGAAAACATGAATATAAGGGATCTAACCCATCTCTTCGGTCATAATCGATTTCAATCACTAACATTTCACGAAAAATGAAATGAGTGTCTATCAATAAATGCAATTACCAGCACTCATTGTGGTGTATTTCAGTAAACTTTAAAGCCGTCAAGGATGTCCAGTCACCTCCTATAACAACAATCAATACTCAACTTAATGTTGCGTGGTGGCGCAGTGGTCCAGCGGTTGGCCTCTCAGCAAGGTGGACCAGGTTCGATTCCCGGGCAATGCATGTGAGTTTTTCGAAGTGAAATACCATGCCCTGTGGTTCGGATTCCACGTAAAAAGGAGGTCCCGTGTCTCATGATCGCATGATTAATGGCCACGTAAAACCAAAAGCTTCCTTTCTTCCTTCGACTTTGTTTTTTACGACACCTGATGTTTCGGAATCGCGTAGCATTCTTTCTTTTGGTGACCTTATTATTCAATCGGGGCCAATCAATAATGTGTGAAAAGAATCTGATAACTTATTATTTATTTAGCGTATGATGCATACAAGACAGTAATTAATATATATAAATTTACAAATAAACAATTTACAGCATTAGGACCCTTCATATATGGGCTGCCAGGTCTTCAATCCATCAAGAGCTTGTGGAGTGGCTGCATGGATCTCTACTAAGGTCCCAGAGTACATATATAGAGGGCATCCCTGCACGAGGTGCTTGGTGGTTTGCACTTCGTATCCACATTCACAACGAGGCGAGTCTATCCAACCCCACTGATGTAGGGCTGCTCTAGTTCGAGCAGTGCCACATCGAATTCTGTTCAGACGGGACAGGCAGCTCGAGGGAGATGGAATCCAGGTAGATTGATGGTAGAATCAAGTACTCTAATTAGGCCATGAGGTGGAGAGGTAGACCATTCAACTTTCCATGTATTTCGGGGCTTGAATGGAGCTGAAGTAAGTTCCATAGCCGTCTTGTAGGCTGGTTTCCGTGATTTCAACCTGTATAAATTAAATAGCATAGGGGATAAAACTGAACCTTGAGGTAGACCATTATTGAGTGTATGGAACCTGCTCCTGGCACTTTCATTGTGAACTTGGAATAGTCTATTACTTAACATGTCGCTAATGAGAGTGACTGTTTTAAGACAAGGGACTGACTTTACGAGTTTGAGGAGAAGTCCTTTCCTCCAGACAGTATTATACGCCGTTGAGTGGTCCATAAAGGCAGAAACACTTTTAAGTTTCTTCTCAAAGCCAATTTCTAGATATGTAGTTAAGGCAACGACTTGATCAGAGCAATCTCGTTTTGGGCGGAATCCAGCTAGTTTAACAGGAATCTCTTGCACAATTGCATGAGCAATTCTATTCAGTAACAGACTTTCATGTAACTTGTAGGTGACACTGAGTAAGGCAATTGGCCTGTAACTTTGAGGTAGCTTTGGATCTTTTCCTGGCTTCAGTATTGCAATTATTTCGGTCTCTTTGAAAGACGGTGGAAGACGTCCTGATTGCAGAATGGAACTGAAATTGTGTTCAAGCCATCGTTTGGTAGCTGGACATCGTTTCTTGAGAAACTCCGTGTACACACCATCAAAACCCGCTGCTCTTTCAGTCTGGAGGGCATCCAAACCATGTTGTATCTCTTCTGATGAGAATGGTCGCGAATACAACAAGTTAGGTTGGACTTCACGTTTTAACTTGTTGAATTCCAATCGGACCTGTCTGCTAAACCTCTTGTCTCTCTCTGTCCTGGATGTAGAAATAAGGTGGTCAGCTACGGATTCTACGTTGATAGCGGAATGCTTACTTGTGGGTATGAATGTTGAATCCAGTTTTCGTATTAGTGACCATGCTTTCCTACTTGAGTGGGTGAACTTCAAGTTTTCAAGAGTCGTGTACCATTTCTCTCTTCTAACATTGTCCAAGGATGTTAGTAATTCAACAGCTTTATCATGACTACTGTTCAGTTCAAATTCATTGCATAAGCGAGTTATTTCTTCATTCCAGCTAGGGACATAATCTCTGCGGAAACCTCTAGGAATGCTTCGTTTAGCAGCAATTTGATTCATCCAACAAACCAGTCATAGTTCTCAGGGACTGGTTGCGCCCATCTAATGTTGGCAGGAGTGCAACTGGCGTACAAATCCCAGTCAGCTTTCTGGAAATTCCATCGAGGCAGGCCCGGACTTAGAGATCCAGGGCCCCTAGGCACTTGACATTTGGGCCCCCCACCATCTCGAAGCTGTTTTGGAAATGTAGAAAATTAAATGCACTAGTACAGAACATATAATTTTTTAAATCGACTTTAATGACTTTTATAATCATCGGAATAATACAGTCTATATTACTATAGTTACGTTAAACTATAACATTTATAGAATCATACGACGGACTTTCTTCTGTGCAAAAGAATGAATGACATCATCATAGTCAATTGGCTGCATTATTTCTGACTCTATGTACATTACAGAGAGTGAATTGAGTCCGTTCTCCCCTATTTTAGATCTTAATTCTTTACTCTCTTTATCACCGGGTGAGTTAGCCGTGGTCGTTACGGCATGACTGCTCGCAGTCGCTCACATCTGGGAGGCGAGGAGGTTCAAATCCCCCCGCCGGCAACCTTGAAGATGGTCTTCTGTGATTTCCCATCTTCCTTCCAGGCAAATGGCGGGGTTGGTCCCTTACTATAGGCCACAGCCGCTACCTTCCAACTCCTTGACCTTCCATTCCAACTTTCCTCCCCACCGGTACTTGTAGCTCACCCATTGGATGTCCATCTCGAAGCAGGTACAAAACTGGCGAGCTGAAAATGTCCTCGGACACTCCCGGCACTAAAAGCTATAACCTACCAAAAAGAAAAACTCTTTAGCGCTGAAAACGACCGTTCTGCTGAGCAGTTTGACGCTGGTGTTCACAACAGCATTCGGACCGCAATTCCTACGTTTGGATAAATGTCCAAAAAGCCTTTCTCCGATAAGTATTTGTATAGCTTCAGTGACGATAACTCCATAACTGCATCATTCGACGACAAATGATCTTGCAGGTGCAGACACTCGTTTTCCAAAGTCCTATCCAAGTCCCCCGGATAAAAAGTTATACGGTTTCTGGCTCCTTAACGAATGTCTTTAGATTTCAAACGATGTAGTTTCCTAAGAAAGTCAAACTTTTTACTTAACTTCTCATTAGCAGATCCGCGTCTCCGTAGTTCTGTTATTAGTCTATCAATAATGACGTTAGAAATGGTAACTCTGAATTTGTCCCTGGCAGAGAGTTAGGTCTCGTTTCCTTTTACTTCATCGAACTGGACTTTACACTTACGGTTCCTCTGCATGTCATATGCAAAGCTATTTTCACCAGATTTTTCAATAAATTTCGACTCATAATGATCAAAGGTACCGATTTCCTTAAATGTTTTAGGTATGTTACCAAAGACTGAGACAGTTGAACAATCGCACCCAGGTCGATGTTAACAGATTGGAGAGATTTGCTTACTTTCTTGAACCTTTCCAAGATATCGTTCCAGAGAAGTGACGCACGGAGCCTATAGACTGGACTGCCTGCGCGTGGCCTGGCAATGCTAAGCGTGGATACTGCAGGCGAGAGAGAGAGAGAGAGAGGGATCGAAGAGGCCTAATTCTAGCTTTGTTGCGCGCAGGGCTGTAAAGTGTGGCAAAATGTAGTAAAAATATGTATTATATTATTTTCGATAAAGCTTTATGATAAGGCAAGCCAGGCTTTTGAGCTTATGTAAATATTCCGCCACCGAGGCCCCTAGGCTGGCTGGGCCCCTATGCCGGAGCCTTGTAGGCCTAGGCAGAAATCCGGCACTGCATCGAGGGTGGGGTGTAGATCTTATAACAGGGATATCAATACCAAAGTTATAAATTATCGGTCTATGCTGACTACGCGAAAAGTTATTCAGAACGAGCCTTTGTATTCGTGGTGTTGGTATCATTAGGCAATTGGAGACAAAACATAGATCAGGAGAGTAATCCTGGTTCCATCGAGCAGAATGGAAGGTGACTCGATCTTTAGCATCATATATCAGTGTGAGATTATTTACATCCATACATTCAAATAACTTGTCACCATTATCATCATTTTTCACATACGGTACCCCCAGTAAGTATGTTGGCTGTTGAAATCACCAAGTATTATACTATCTTCTGCAGAAACTAGTGCAATTTGATCTGTCCAGCAGACAGATGAGGGCTTATAGATGTTCGTGATGGTAACATCCTGAATCCTGATAGAAGCTGAGTATGCATTTGGGCATATATCAGAAGGCAAGATCGTATAGTCTTCAATGTCACTCTTTACATACATGGCAATGCCATATTTTGGATGATGATGTTCCGTCGCTATTTTGTATCCAGGAATTTTCCCCCTGTTTGACAGCTGAGTACCATATTCAGTGTGTGTTTCTTGTAGTGCCAATACATCTACAAAATGGTCCCTAGTATCTTAGATAAATACTCGCTCTTAGCTCTACAGATTCCCTCAATGTTAAGTTGGCAGATCGTTAACTGAGGGCCCAGGTATTGAATGCCGAGTCCTTACAAGGACTTTTCGTATCAATTTTACTGTCATGGCCGAGAGGCCCCATGGGGCAGTACGGCGACATCTTATCTCTATTGCTTTCTTAGCACCAACCAGGGGTCACGTGCAGGGTAATGTAAGGTTTCACTTACGTACGTGAAGCAACGATCGACTAACCTACTGATACCCATCTTATCACTGCGTCGTTGCATTGTCTCTGTTACAGGCCGCAGTGGTCAGCTGCAATGTCAGGAGTGACATCATGAAGGACTGTGTTCGTAGGTAAGAGGTCTACAACTACAGCAATATCATATTTTCTGACAAATCTTATATAACCTATCCTTATTCCCCTTTCTCTTAAGAAATATTAAATGTAGCATTCATCCAAGGCCTCTAATTTCTCTTTCCATTCCAGTATTATTGTAGGGTACTGTACATATAAAAATAATATTATTAATAAAAGTAATAATAACAATAATTATAACTTGTCTCTTCGGTGATTCAAGGCTTTCTAAAAAGGGGCTTTCTAAAAAGGTACATTGGGCATATAAACTTCTTTATGAGTGATAGTTTGTCTCACTGAATGAATGAGCTCTCGAATGAATGAACCAATGGAGTGATTGAGGTGATGAAATTGCGTGAGCAGGAAACTGTTTACCATATTATTTATCTTCATATTAATATTCTAAATATGTAAATACTGCAAATAATTTGTAAAAGATGTAAATATTATAATTTCGAAATATATATGCAAGGTGTGCCAGTGAAGCATAACTTATTCATTATGTATGTAGGGTTTGTGCCCTTATTCACTAGGCATTTTATATTTCTTGTATGATCTATGGTAAATAAATTTAAACAAGATGTTCAGTAAAGAACATATAGCCTACTTTATCCTAAATGCATGGGTATTGTTATAACTCTTTGTCCTTTTCAAGGAGTATGATTGAATGTTGGTTGTAGTAGCTTGTTGAAATACAACGTGCTATAGGGATATTAAACATGAATATGAGGTGCCCTTTGCTAGTGCTACCTCTGTACCAAATTTCGTTCAATTCGGTTTCACCGTGTTTGAATTGATAGGGGGAATCGATTTGCACACATACTTGGCCACCATCTGCAAACTATTGGGCTGATGTTCTTGCAGTTTGGTCTGAATATGTTTCCCACATAAAGATATGGTGTTGCAAAATTTGGTAGAGACTAGATTATTAGGTTGGTCGTAATTACATTTTAGCTTTTAACATTTGGGTGGCCGCGATTACGTTTCCGTCAAGATAGCGGTGATATAAAACATGACACTGAGGTGCCCTTTGCTAGTGCTACCTCTGTACCAAATTTCGTTCCATTCGGTTTCACCGTGTTCGAATTGATAAGGGGAATCGATTTTCACACAAAGATGGCCGCCATCCGCAAAATATTAGGCTGATGACCTATTAGTTTGGTCAAAGGATGCTCCCTCCATAAAGGTATGTTGTTGCTAAATTTGCTAGAGATCGGATGATTAGGCTAATCGTAATTTGATTTAAGCTTTGAACATTTGTGTGGCCGCCATTACGTTTCTGTCAATATGGCGGCGATATAAATCATGACACTGAGATGCCCTTTGCTAGTGCTATCTCTGTACCAAATTTCGTTCCATTCGGTTTCACTGTGTTTGAATTAATAGGGAGAATCGATTTTGACACAAAGATGGCCGCCATCCGCAAACTATTAGGCGAATGACCTATTAGATTGGTCAAAGGATGCTCCCTCCATAAAGGTATGTAGTTGCAAAATTTGGTAGAGATCGGATGATTAGGTTAATCGTAATTTGATTTAAGCTTTGAACATTCGTGTGGCCGCCATTACGTTTCAGTCAAGATGGTGGCGATATAAAACATGACACTGAGGTGCCCTTTGCTAGTGCTACCTCTGTACCAAATTTCGTTCCATTCGCTTCCACCGTGTTCGAATTAATAGGGGGAATCAATTTTGACATAAAGATGGCCGCCACCCGCAAACTATTAGGCTAATAACCTATTAGATTGGTCAAAGGATGCTCCCTCCATAAAGGTATGTAGTTGCAAAATTTGGTAGAGATCGGATGATTAGGTTAATCGTAATTTGATTTAAGCTTTGAACATTCGTGTGGCCGCCATTACGTTTCTGTCAAGATGGCGGCGATATAAAACATGACACTGAGGTGCCCTTTGCTAGTGCTTCCTCTGTACCAAATTTCGTTCCATTTGGTTTCACCGTGTTTGAATTAATAGGGGGAATTGATTTTCACACAAAGATGGCCGCCATCCGCAAACTATTAGGCTAATGACCTATTCATTTGGTCAAAGGATGTTTCCTCTGTAAGGGTATGTTGTTGCAAAATTTGGTAGAGATCGGATGATTAGGTTAATCGTAATTTGATTTAAGCTTTGAACATTTGTGTGGCCGCCATTACGTTTCCGTCAAGATGGCGGCGATATAAAACATGACACTGAGGTGCCTTTTGTTAGTACTACCTCTGTACCAAATTTCGTTCCATTCGGTTGCACCGTGTTCGAATTAATAGGGGGAATCGATTTTCACACAAAGATGGCCGCCATCCGCAAACTATTACGCTGATGACTCATTAGTTTGGTCAAAGGATGCTCCCCCCATAAAGGTATGTTGTTGCAAAATTTGGTAGAGATCGGATGATTAGGTTAGTCGTAATTTGATTTAAGCTTTGAACATTTGTGTGGCCGCCATTACGTTTCCGTCAAGATGGCGGCGATATAAAACATGACACTGAGGTGTCCTTTGCTATTGCTACCTTTGTACCTAATTTCTTTCAATTCGCATTCACCGTGTTCGAATTGATAGGGGGGGACAGACATTCAGAGTACACACACTCTCTCACACACACACACACACAGACACACAGACACACACACACAGAGACTCACACACACACATACACACACACAGACAGACACACTTTTTTCGCCCTGTGTTGATCTCATAAGTCTAGTTTCATTTTTTGCAAAAATCGAAAGTAGGCTAAAAATGACGATTAATAAATAGATAACTAAAACAAGAAGTTCCGTGACGAACTAAAGAGCCTAATTTTCATGCCAATGATTATTCTACAGTATATGAATTTATCTAGAATAATGACGAAATTAAGTTGGTAATATCGAAATGTCTAATTAGTTCTAAATATTCCTGGTATAATGTAGCCTAATAGAGCACTACAGTTGGCAGCCCTGGCGACTGAATATATTCTTAGTTCCACCTCTTAAGGTACAGAATACAAAATTTGGTTGAAGTCCAATGGACGTTACATGCAGTTAGACATTGGATCTATCAGCACGCGTAACAGCATGTTGCCAACAATACCATGCGTGTGCTGGTCAGAAATAATCTGAATAATTATAATATCTTGTTGTGCCAATGTTGGATGAAATCCATTTGTTAGTATAGAAGTTACATGTATTTTAAAATTGGACATATCAGCAGGCATAGAATCATGTTGGCAGCACTGCCTTGTATTAATTACTCCAAATTAATCTAGAATGTCAGGTGCTATACGTGTGCCAAATATAGAGCTTTTGGCTTGCATACTTTCTGATATATTGATATTAGGGTAAAAATAATATAGACAGCATTTATTAACAGTTGGCAGCCCTGATTGCTCTTAACAATAATTATAGTCATATCTGTTATGGTACACATAGCACATACGAAATTTGGTTGAAATCCAACTGATAGTATAGAAGTTACATGTATTTAAAAATTGGTACTATCAGCAGGCTTATAATCATGTTGGTAGAACTGACGTATATAAGTTACTCCAAATTAATCTAAAATGTCAGAATATAGGTGTGCATAGTTTAACGCTGTTGGCTTGCATACTTTCTGATATATTGGTATTTGGATTTAAAAAAATAGAGAGAGAGGGAGAGCAATTATTAACAGTTGTCAGCCCTGGTGGCTCTTAAGAATACGCTCAGCCATATCTGTTTATGTACAGATATTACATACAAAATTTCTTTGAAATCCAATTGATAGTGTATAAGTTATATGCATTTAAACATTGGACTTATCAGAAGGCTTAAACTTATTTTGGCAACACTGTCATGGTTGGCCTCTTGGAAATTAAACTGAAATAGTATTATCTACATGTGTGCCAATTTTGGAATAGCTCCCATGTATACCTTGCAAGATATCCAACATGGAGCTCAAATTTCTAGTGCGTTTTTTCAGCAGTTGGTAGCATTGACATCATTTTCAAATATGGACGTGAGCTATTCCGGTGCACATCTTTACTCATACTAAATTTGGTTTTGATTGCGGCAGCCGTTTAGGAGTTGATAGGGGGGAACACACACACAGCCAGACAGACAGACAGACAGACAGACACTCATTTTCCCGGATCGATCTCATAAGTCTACTTTTTCCTCATTTTTGCAAAATGTGAAAAGTAGGCTAATAAATAAATGAATAAATAAATACCGGTAAATGAATTTCTTTCTTCGGCTTTCGCAATTAATTGGGGTCGCCGGAGCCAACCAGGCTCATTTTTGGTTTTGGCCGGGGATTATAGGCCGGATGCCCTTCCTGACGCCACGTGATTTTTCAGGTGAATATTCCACCCCCGCTGTCACCGGGATTCGAACCCCGGCCGTCCGGGTGAAAGACGAGCAGCTAAGCCACTGCGCCATCACGCTCCCCAAATACCGGTAAATGAATAATTAATATAAAAAAATAATTAATTGTATGTAAGTTTACCCCTTTTTATTCCTGGTTCCCAACGGGATCGGGGATGAGATGCGTTGGAAGTATTTGTGGCGAATGTTTTTTACGGCCGGATGCCTTTACTGACGCCAACCTTATGAGAGGAGTTAATGACAGATGAAATAATAATAATATCGTATGGCCTCGGGTGCCGGGTGCAAGCTTTGTAAATTGACACCCAGAGGGTAGCTTGCATGTCGAATTTCGTTGGTCCTTGAATCACTATGAAAGTCAAGGAGGTTAGATATCTAAGCTCCTTGAACACTATAGCGCTTTCTAGTAGAGAAATGAGGAACTTTGTGTTGGCGAAAACTCCCGAGATTAATTTTGCCATTATGAACATGGCCTACTGGACTCAAATGGGTTCTTTGACATGCCAACATCGTACGACATGCGTGTCGTATTATTGCCGCCTTTCAAAAATCACTTACCACGGCCAGGAGCGAACCTGCAATCTTGGGGTTAGTAGACCGACACGCTATCCACTCACACACCGTGGCAATGAGAGATTAAATGAATGATGGTGAATGAAACTGGGCAAGCATGTGGAAGGAAGCGGCCGTGGCCTGTCAGAAGGTACCGTCCCAGCATTTGCCTGGAGTTGAAAATGGGGAAACCACGGAAAACCACGGCCGAAGGTGGGGCTTGAACCCACACGCCTATCGAGTCAGTAGAGAGCTTGGCCCCATGACCTAACACAGTGCTTTAGCGAGCGTAGCCACCAGTGTCGGTAATTAATTAATTAATTAATTAATTAATTAATATATAGGCCTACATACTGGTAAATAAAAATATAAATAAATACCGGTAAACAAATAAATTGATTAATTAATAAATACCGACAAATAAATAAATAAATATATAATTCATTAATTGTGAACGATATTTCAGGTGGTCACCAATTCGCTTTTACTAAGACTGTATCAATATATGAAGAGGGGTTATGTGCCCGGGGAAAAACTACCTTCGTTGCAATTTGGTTCAAGTCCTTAGGAATTGACACAAACAGATGGACACAGACACAGGCAGATATGAAGAAACACAGGCACACAGACACGCAAATACACATTGAAGCACGCCTATTTGGGGTTTGAATTCCGACTGCAGACTTATTTTCAAGTCTTGCTCACATCAGTAGATACGACGCTACAAGGGGGAGCTATTATTTTTAGTCCCTTCTATCAAATATCGCTTGTATAGCTCACTAGAAATAACAAATGGATTTAGCCTTCTTTCCTAATAAAATAGAGGTTGACTGCTTGGAGAAGCGGTATCGTTCTTACCTGCTGTGGCCAAGGTTGTGGGATTGCAACCCAGCGCACTAGTGGCATTTGAGCGTGCTTGCATGCTAGGAAGCCGTCGTTAAAGATCCCTTCAGAGCGAATTTCCGGCACCCCGGCGTCTGTGAAAGCTGCAGGAGTTAAAGGGGTGGTAAAATCCTTGTCATGAATACACATATTATAACAAGTAGTTCCGTGAAGAACTAAATAGCCAATTTTCATATATTGCACTTGTCTTTTCCATAAAAACTCTCCTGCCTATTAAAACGATGTGATAGGCCTATACAGTATATTAACCTTTGTTTGAAGATTTTTCGTGCTAAGTTTCACTGCGTTCGGATTATTAAGTCACGAGAAAAATACATGTAACTACTTAATTTCGCGTCGCTGCCATGTTGAATTTGTATTCATCAAGTTATTGCAAGGCCCATAGGTGGGCTTACGTTAATAGTCTCTATAAAAATACAAAATTTCAGTTTGATTGGTGTAATAGATTATCAGATATTGGGAACCGTCTAAATATTTTGGATGAACGCCATGTTAGATTGTTCTATATGTAGGTCAAGTTATGTATCATTAGATTAATATTATTGCTTAGGTTCATTATTCAAACGTTCACTTTGATCGCTTCGTTAGGACACAAAAAATAACAAATATAATATTAAAATTTTCACAGCCGCCATCTTGAGGTTATTAAAGAAATTGCATAAAATTAGGTGCCAGTAGCTTAAACCATGCATAATTGTGTGCCGTTCCACCTGTCACTATACTAGGAAGATTAAATCGCGAGAAAATGCAATTTAAACATGAAAAATGAATGAACGAATGGAGTGATTGAGGTACTGAAAGTGCGTGAGCAGGAGAATGTTTACCATATTATTTATCTTCATGTCAATATTCTAAATATGTAAATACTGCAAATAGTTTTGTAGAACATGTAAATATTATAAATACGAAATGTATTGGCAAAGTGTGCCAGTGAAGCATAACTTATTCATTATGTATGCAGGGTTTGTGCCCTTTTTCACTAGGCATTTCATATTTCTTGTATGATATATGCTAAATAAATATAAAAAAATAAGTGCCGATAATAACAAAATAAAAAATAAATGATTACCGGTAAGTAAGTAAATATATAAATAAATAAGTACCTGTAAGTAAATAAAAATGGTAAATAAATAAATATTACCGCTAAATAAATAATTAATAAACAAATTAATTAATAAATATAGTAATTATGGTAAATAAAAGATAAATACATACCGGTAAACAATAAATAGATCAATTAAAAATACTGGAAAATAAATAAATAAATAAATAAATAAATAAATAAATATATAATTCATTAATAATTTTGAACGATATTTCAGGAGGTCGCCAATTCGCTTTTATTAAGACGGTATCAATATATGAAGTGGGGTTATGTGCCCGGGGAAAGACTACCTCCGTTGCAATTTGGTTCAAGCCTTTAGGAATTGACACTAACAGACAGATGGATACAGACACAGACAGATGGGAAGAAAGACAGGCACACAGACACGCTAACACACATTGACGCACGCCTACTTAGGGTTTGAATTCCGACTGCAGACTTATTTTCAAGTCTTACTCAGTAGATACGACGCTACAAGGGGGAGCTATTATTTAAAGTCCCTTCTAGGGAGTTTGTATTGCTCACTAGAAATAACACATTAATTTAGCCTTCTTTCGTAATAAAATAGAGGCTGACGGCGCGGAGAAGCGTTAGAACTCTTACCTGCTGTAACCAAGGTTGTGGAATCGAATCCCAGTGCACTAGTTGTCATTTGAGCGTGCTCGAATGCGAGGTAACCATCAGTAGATTTACTAGCAAGTTTAAGATCCCTTCAGAGCAAATTTTCAGCACCCTGGCGTCTGTGAAAGCCGCAGAAGTTAAAGGAGAGGTAAAATCCATATCATGATTACACATACTAATAACAAGTAGTTCCGTGAAAATCTAAATAGCCTATTTTCATATATCGCTCTTGTCTTTTCCAATAAAACTCTCCTGCCTATTAAAACGATTTTCCATGTGATACGCCTATACAGTTCCGTATATTAAAACTTATTTGAAGATTTGTCACTGCGCTTGGATAATTAGGTCGCGAGAAAAATCCATATAACTACCGGTATTTACATTTCTCGCAACTGCTTAAATTTATATTCATCAAGTTATTGAAAGGCCTATAGGTGAACTTACGTTAATAGTCTCTATCAACATACAAAATTTCAGGTTGATTGGTGTAACAGATTATCAGATATTGGGAACCATCTAAATATATTGGATGAACGCCATGTTCTATACGTAGGTCATTGAGTTATGTATCATTAGATCAATATTATTGCTTAGGTCATTATTTAAACGTTCACTTCGATCGCTTAGTTAGGACACAAAAAATAACAAATATAATATTAATATTTTGCACAGCCACCATCTTGACGTTATTAAAGCAATTGCATAAAATTAGATGTCAGTAGCTTAAACCATGCATAATTGTGTGCCGTACCAACTGACACTGTATTCGGAAGATTAAATCGCGAGAAAATGTCATTTAAATATTTTAATTTCGCTTGGCCGCCATGTTGGTTTTTTAGATAATAGGATTTTGAATGTCACATAGGGGAACTTACAGTAATATTCTGTATCACAATATGAAATTTCAGCGTGATGTCAGTAATAGTTTTGGAGATATAGAACGCCAGGGAAATATTTCGCGCTGTTGACATGATGGATTTTTTATATGTAGGCCTACGCAGTAGAGTTATGTGCCATTGAATGAATATTATTGCGTAGTACTATTATTCAAACATTCACTTCGATTGCATATATAGGCCACAAGAAATACTAACTTAATTTTATAAGGACGCAAGCGCCATCTTGACGTTTTGAAAACAATTTAACTAAATTAGATGCCAGTAGATTAGAATGTGTATAAACATTTACCGTACTAAGGTTCACTGCATTCGGATGGTTAAATCGCGAGAAAAGTCGGTTTAAACGTTTCAACTTCGCTTGGCCGCCATGTTTGTTTTGTACTCTTTATTAGGGAACACACACACACATACGCACACACTCACACACACACGCACAAAAGGTGATCTCGTAAGCCTATTTTTCATAAATAAAAATAGGCTAAACATTACTAGAATGATCGATTATGAGAGCAATCACGAGGTAGTGGACTCTTTGTCTGTCTGTCCTTCGACACTTATGAACGACTGCTCCGATTACAACGAAACGTTGTGCAGTGGTAGTATGGCTTCAGACCAACTTAAACTTCTATTGTTTACATCCATGTTGTTAACTGTAAGTAATATGCGATACGAACCTTATAGTTACCCTTGAATAACTCGTATAAGATTGATCCAATTTTTGGTCAAACTTTGTGTGAACAAAGTACGGATCACCAAACCGTAATCGTCATCATTAGTTAGGCTATGCATACACTAATACTGTCATCACAGTAACTCAGGTTATCAGAAAAAAATCACACTGACCCAAGTACATGACCACGATGTCGTTTAGTCCCTGAACGATTAAACAACAACAACAACAGGTTTGGCGGCTTCGGTGGCATAGTTGGTAGCATGCTGAGCTTCTATGCCCAAGGTCGCGGGTTCAAACCCAGCTTAAGTCGTCGGATTTTTTAAGAGCGTCAAAAACCCCTCTGTATGCATTCCTTCACAGGGGAAGTAAAGCCGGCGGTCCCATGTCATAGATTTATGGCATGAAAAAGAACCTTCCACTAAGTAAACTTGTGTGAAGAAAAAATTTGTAGGTTAGAATTGATAACGCTCTATTAGTCCCAACGTTCACCGCCAGGTGATGATTGCGATGCCATCTAGTAGCCAAGATCGCTAGCTAGGTGTCGTGGACGGTAGCATTTGGTAGCAAAAGTAGGAACTACTTGTAATTATATTCTGCAGTCCTTACTTGAATTAAATCATATAACACACACTACACAGCCATCACAATTAACACCGGTTATCAGATAGATTCTACACGCACCCAAAGTACACAAGGCTACATGACCGCGTTAGGAACCAACCAATCAACAACAGGCTTTTAGGCGACTTCATTTGTGCAAACAGTTCGGTGGATACTTAGTCCCAAACCAAAATGTGTGTACTGAATACCTGATGGATGGTATGCGTCCTTTGGCTCGGGCACAACTGATCGTAAACATGATGATGATCATGATGATAATTGTTGTTTTAAGCGGCCTAACATCTAGGTTATCGGCCCCTAATGGTTTGGGTGATCGTGAAGATGATAATGAAATGTAAACTATAACTAAAACTAACTACTAACTTATATACTAGAAGAAGAGATGGAAAACAAAAGGAGAATAAGGCAATTAAAGGACAGGAGGAAAAGAAATGCCCTCAACCCTCGAAGAATGCGGATTGAGGGACTTGGAAGGAAGGAGAGCCATGAAAGTCAGATAGGAAAGTGAAAGAGGGGAGGATCCGCCCCAGAGGTAATGGATAAAAGGGGGAAAACTGGACCAAGCTCAGGAATCCCTCGGGATTGCCAACTCCCGAACTCACTAGCCGTGAGCCCCTGAGCGTGTAGCAATATCTAGGGTGCACCAGAAGTGATGGGGCTACATACGCCCTGCCTCCTTGAGGGTCTTGAGCAGAAGGTAAGAGATAACATGAAAAGAAAAAGATGAGACAAGGGCCAATTAAGTTGGGAAAGGAAGAGACTCCCTAGGTCTCGGATACCCTAATACCGTCGGGTTCGGAAGAGATCAAGAGTTGACCAAGTGAGGTCAACAGGAAAGAAGACGGAGAGGAGCCCGGCACAAGTAAGTGGATGCAATGCCGGTCTCAGCTGGGGCCCCGTGGTCGTCAACCCACGTCCCACTAGATGTGTGATCGTAAACACTAGTCTAAATCAAATAACGTACCAGGATAATAGCGGAAACTCTTTATTAAAATGATCAACAGCTGGACCAAAAGACAACATGCAACAACGCCCTTCTAGCAGCTCGACTTGTAACCAAAGAGAGTTTCCGATGTTATCTTTATACACCACTTGTCTGAAGTAACCCACAATTTCCCTATCTCATTGTCTTCCGAGATTCTTCTGACTTAAAACCATTGCTCATCTTCTGACCTTGTTGGCGAAATCATAATCAGAAGTAGGTAGTGCTAGATAAGGAATTCTTTGTTCTTGGTAGGCTTATACAAGATTTCATTTGTGCCACATTCCACATTGTCTTTAAACTGCTGATTCAGAAACGTGCTGTGCTGATAACACAGCTATGAATACCCTTTGTTTATTCATTTGAAAGTGTATTTGGTGTGACCTATCACCCATTTTTTTTTCGTGTGGTCTCCTCAGAGACCTAGTGCAGGTCTTTCTATTCGACGCCCGTGGGCGACCTGCGCGTCGGGATGAGAGATGGAATTCATTAAGGTGAATGAAATTGGAGAAGGATGTGGAAGGAAGCGGCCGTGGCCTGTCAGAAGGTACCGTCCCAGCATTTGCCTGGTGTTGAAAATGGGAAACCACGGAAAACCATTTCAAGGACGGCCGACTGTGGGGCTCGAACCCACGCGTCTACCGAGTCAGCAGAGAGCTTGGCTCCATGACCTAACACTGCGCTTTAGCCAGCGTAGCCACTACTGTCGGTACCTATCACCCATTGACATTACTAACCTTCTTTCATTAAAAATTGGAAAGTGGGTTTATGGGACCAACAATCATTAATGTTTGAGTACATCTGTTTCCCCTCATAAATTTAGAACTGGTGCACGGAACCTCAGAAAAATTTTAAGCTTCAAGGCTTCAAGCTTTGTTGAAGGACACTTGAATTCTAATATTTATACTGCCAACTAGTTTGTGAAAACAACATGGCTGTTATCGATATCTTTTTGTGCCTAGTGGTTTACAAATATCTTAAAAGGAGGGAAGCTTTTAGTTTTACGTGACCGTTAATCGGGTGATCATGAGCCACGGGACCTCCTTTTTACGTGGAATCCGAACCGCAAGACATGGCATTTCACTTCGAAAATCTCACATGCATTGACCGCGAATCGAACCCGGTCCACCTTGGTGAGAGACCAACGGCTTGACCACTGCGCCACCAGGACCCGATCTGGGAGGCCAGGAGGTTCGGGTTGTATGGAACTGCGCCCAAGCTTCACTAATGACCCTGGTCATTAGCAAAAACCTTTCAAAAGTGGCTGTGGAACTGCGCCCATTGAGAGCGGTCAGGTATGTCCCCTCCCTCCACCCCTCTACCGAATTATGTTGTGTCGAGTGGTGTGAATTTGAAGTGACTAGTTTCAAATCGGTTGTGTCTTGATTGCGAACAAGTCATAAACCGTCCAGATTGCGAACAACTAAATATACCCTGTCCTGATTGCGGACAAGAGATTAGTGTTCGCCTGGGATACATAAAACAGGTACAGTTTTCAAAACAGATTAATATTTAATTTTTGTTCTAGCAATATTAGCATTAACTGGTACATTGGGATGTTTTCGACAACCTAACCATATTTTTAAAAATAGTTTTGTTATTGCAAATGTTTAATAATCTAATTTGAGGTAATCTTACCATTTAGAGGATTATTATATTTTTTTATTGTATAACAACACTAGAGGGGTAGTTATTTATGGTGGATTAGAGAGAGTTGTATTATTATTATTATTATTATTAGTAGTAGTAGTGCAGCCTCCGTGGCTTAGGCAGCAGCGCGCCGGCCTCTCACCGCTGGGTTCCGTGCTTCAAATCCTTTTCACTCCATGTGAGATTTGTGCTGGGCAAAGCGGAGGCGGGACAGGTTTTTCTCCGGGTACTCCGGTTTCCCCTGTCATCTTTCATTCCAGCAACACTCTCCAATATCATTTCATTTCATCTGTCAGTCATTAATCATTGACCCAGAGGAGTGCAACAGGCTTCGGAAGCCGGCACAATGCCAATCCTCGCCGCTAGATGGGGGCTTCATTCATTCCAACCCTGACCCGGTCCAATGACTGGAAAAAGGCTGTGGATTTTCATTATTATTATCATTATTATTATTATTATTATTCTCCTCTGTGGTGTAGTGGTTAGTGTGATTAGCTGCCACCCCCGGAGTACAGCTGCTTATCGGGACGGGGGGGGGGGGGACTACCTCTTATTCTCAGCAGTGCAGAAGCTAGTGGTGGGAGACAGTCCGTCACTTCCCCTTAAACCGACCTTGATTTAACAGCCGACTTGACGGTGTCGCGATAAAAGCGACCAGCAAATTTAGCGACCAGCGAACTAAGCGACCATCACGAAATTTTACCTGCGCCTCGAAGGTCAACACTTCTGTGAATTTAGCGACCAGCGAACTAAGCGACCACCACGGAATTTTAGTAGTTAGTGGGACGTAAAGCCAAAAACATTATTATCATTATTATTATTATTATTATTATTATTATTATTATTATTATTATTATTATTCTATTATTCTATTATTTAGGCATGTTTAAAATCAGCTTCAAAACAGCGTCGTCAGTTCTTTTTTTTTACCTTTACCTGAGAGGACAATGAATTCTTCCTCCAACACTGATTTCTATTATTTAGCCGTGTTTAAAATCAGCTTTAAAATAGCGTCGTCAGTACATTTTTTGTAATGTTTTAAAAAGCAATATTTACAGATATATAAACATACATTTACATAGTGTTTTCATGATCGTGAACTTAATCCAACTTTTGAAGGTAGGAGAGGGTTTGGAAACATGCCATTACGTCACCCGTTTCTTCATACTTCTTCATTGTTTTTTCAATACCCTCATCCATTTTTCTGTATTTGAGTTTTCTTCGCTTTCCTTCCAGATTCAGTTGTAATTTCATATACATGCATGCTGAGTTTTCAGCTTCGGTCATTAAGCACTGGATCAGTTCTTTGATTCTGGGGGTTGGTCTTTGAAACATACTATTTAGTTTATTGTTCCACCCTTCAACTGCATTTGTGGTCCTATGTCGGCTACTGTGGCAATTCCATTGCTGTATGCCATTTTGCTCATTTTCAATCCAATTTTCAATTAAATAATCACAGAACGAAGTTAAATTCTCACTTTCTGGTTTCAGAGAGTAGATCTCCAACCAGGCATCGGAGACATTATCCGGCTTCAGAAATTTTGTCGCTTGAAGTTATAAGAGTAACCGTCATAGAGCGCGCACTGTTTACCTTTGTTAGTTGTAGTAAGTTCCATAATAGCAAACTGATAAAAAACTGATAGCACAAACCAACAAATCACTGACACAGCTAATTGACTTAATCACACGATCTTCAGGTTACGACGGATAGAACAGTTATGGTGAGAGTGATACAATGTCAGTAGGGGAGCAGTAGGGGTTCTAACCAGTGTCATGGCCGCCGCGTGAGTCCAAGCCAATATCTCGTGAACCCAAGGTCGAATGTTGACAAATGAGGTCTCGTTGGACTCTGGCTGACATCCTCTTTTCTATGAACCACGTATTATATTTTTGAAAAAAAAATTGAAAATTTTTGTTTTTGAAAGTTGGCGATAGTTTGAAAACCAAACATGATAGAACGTTGTGCCATGATTCAGACGAATGGTCTATATGTCCTTTATTTTTATAATAACACATTTTTATTTTTTATGTTTTTTTGAAAACAGTCCTATTTTGAAATTCCTATATTTTGGAAACTAGGAACTTTACAAAAAACACTGTTTCACATAAATGAATGGCCCTGACCCCTTCTACGGGCAAAATAAATTTCAAGCCTCTAGGACTAAAACTGTAGTAGTGTGGTACGGGGGGTTCTGCTTAGTCGCCTACTTTCTTATAAACTTTGCCGATATCTCCCGAACGCGTGGTCGGATTTTAACGAACGAGGTATTGTTGGCGTTGGGATGACGTTCTCTTGGCTAAGCATGTGTGATGATATTTAAAAAAATTGAAAATGTTAGTTTTTTGGATTGGCGCTATTTTGGAAACGATGAATTGGAAAAAAGTTTATTTAACGTTAATGAAAGGTGGGTATGCACTCTAGGCGGACAGCAAGTTTCAATGGTGTAGGGAAAAAAAAATGATAGCATAGTTTCTCGCGAACATTGGTGATCATTGGCGAACGGATGGTCGGATTTTAACAAATGAGGTGTCGTTGGACTCGAGCTAACGTCCTCTTTCCTATAGATTGCTCGTTATTTAAAAAAATGAACATTTTTTGTTTTTAAAAGTAGGCGATAGTTTGAAAACCAAACATGATATAACGTTGTTCAATAGTTCAAACAATGGCCTCAATAACCTTTATTTTTTATAATAACACTTTTTTATTTTTTGAGAATTTTTGAAAACCCTTAAATTTTGAATTTTTACTATTTTGGAAACTAATACGTTGACAAATAAGTTTGTTTGACATAAATGAAAGGTCCCTACCCACTCTACCACGAAAATAAATGTCAAGTCTCTAGGACAAAAAAACTAGGCATTTTTTTTTTTTAATAAAAGCGTGTTTGTAGACAGAGAGCCGGTAGCGCTTGACGTATGTTACAACGAGGCTATGATTGGCCATGGTGGATACTGAAAATGGCTATTTCGACGGGGCGATGTACAGCAAGACGAGGGGGTCGCTTTTCGCTAAAAAAAATCCTATGACAGATGAATGAAGGCGAATATTTCGAAAATCCCTCATGCCGATCTTTAAACATGTTGGTAAACACTGACCAGTAACCAGACAAAATTCATAATGCTATGAGACGAATAAAAATAGTCGACAACAACAGAACTTGTTTTTCTATGTCTGACTGGCAGCCAGAATGGGAAAACAGAATATCTGCTCGAGAGGCCTGCTTGAAGCTTGGCTGGCTGGGTGACAGAATGTGACATGTTATCGCGATTCAGTAATGTGAGCGAACGGGACAACAGGCCAATGGAAAATTACAGTGACGTAGAGGTCACTTGGAGGTCGAACAATAACGCAACGATATCAGAGAAATAATGCAGTAAGCGAGTATAACTCCTCCCCCTACCATTGCCATAGCCAATTGCAGGGCAAGAGCAATGTTAACAGCTATGATAAGAGGGACAGAGGGCCAGGGGCTGAGCGAGGGGCTGGGCGAGGAGAGGAGGGCAGGCGGTATTAGAGTGTTGATCATGATATGACACGCAGTCAGTCATTACTGTTTTAAACACTGCAGTGAAAACGTAGGCTGTATCGTATGTGTAAAAAAGGAATTGCATTCGGGTGCTCAACCCCAGTTGGTTACTATATTGGATACATTATATATTTGAGGTAAGTGTTGGAATAACACTGTTTATTTTATTTTATGCTAATCAATGATTAAATGAGTATTGGTTTACCATTTGATTGATGAATGGTTTTTATTTTGTTTGTTTGTTTTAGATAACCTATATACCTGTTGTTGTGGACAAAGAGAGAGAGACAGAGAGAGGCAAACCATTTCACAGAAGCCTACAAGACAAGGTAGAAAAAGCAAGTTTTTTTACAAAACCCAGGTAAGATTTTTTGAAATTATATATATATCCTGTTTTATTTTTATATTTTTTATGATAAATGCTATTTGGAATGGATATACTCATGGTGGTTTATTTTATTTCTTTTTAGTGTGTTGGAAAACGCTTGACCCCTACAACCACTGCTGTGTGTTGGGGACCAGTGTTTACCGAGCAGTCTACGGCTGAAAAGTGTGGTGAGATTGTTTCATTTATAAAAATCATGTCTTTTGCCACTGCTACCGATAGCTTAACGTGGGAACCCCTTGACTCTTGTTTTAAAAAGCTTGTTTGCTCTGGCGGCGTAGTGAATGTTAGAGAGAGTTGAATCCCAAAAGACTTTGTCGAATCATGTTTTGACATTTTTAAAGAACAAATTTGTACAGTGCAAAGGTTGCACACGGCTTTAATGGTCAATACACAACTCGTGTGCGATTTCATTTACAAAAACAAGGACGGTGAGCATAAAAAAACATTTTATATTGGCAGTAAAATGCAAGAGCTTTTGATAGCCGATAATCTGAACGAGTGGTATCAATCCCATGTGGTCAATGCCTTGCTATCAAAATTTGATAAACTGCAACAAAGACCAAGTGGTTTAGCGTTAGACAAAATCCATTACCTGCAAATCAACATTTGTAATTTGTCATTTCAACCCGTTGAATGCTGGGTCTAGCTATATTAAAACACCAGCAATAGCTTCGTAAAAGGCTGTGGTCAAGTGCCGGGAATGTACAAGGCCAAGATGAATTAAAACAAACTTCAAATTTAACTCGAGTATCGTTCCCTATGGACTTAACCGAGATTCGTAGGTTTGAACAAGACAACCTGGACTTTTCGTTCATGGTGTATGGCCTTAATGGTAATGAGATTGTGGGCCCTCTTTATGCCACAAAAGAACCGAAACGACATCACATTCATCTTTTATATCTATCTTACGGAGAGGTGAATCACTATTGCCTGATTAAAAGCCTGAGTAGATTGCTAAGCAGTCAAATGTCTAAATATAAATGTAAAAAACATATTTCTGACCGTTGTCTGCAATATTTTAAAACCCCTACGCTTTTGGAACGTCATAGGGTAGATTGCGTTTCTCAGGAAGCGGTGAGATTGATATTGCCACCAGGGGACAAGGCTGTGTTAAAGATTAAGGACATTCATAAGCGTGGCACTGTTTCCTATGTGGTATATGCAGATTTCGAAGCACTCACTACACCCATGGCGGGATGTGAACCAGATCCCACCATTAGCTCAACCACACCTATTCAAAAACATTAACCCTTTGCCATAGGATTTGATGTAGTGTGTGCCCATGATCGCACACAATCCGTTCACAAATACCGTGAGAGACCACATTGTGCCAGATGGTTTTTAGATGAACTTGTTCAGTTGGCCGACCATGTACAGGGATTACTAGACCACCCTGTACCCATGAGCCAATCTCCAGAACAGCAGCAGCAGTATGAGCATGCCACGACATGCCATATTTGCGAAAAGCCACTGATCAGTGCTGAAGACACCGTTCGTGATCACTCGCAATTTACGGGGGAGTTTCATGGAGCAGCGCATTGTAAATGCAACTTGAACTTTCCAGCTCCTCGTTTCATCAGTGTCTTCTTCCACAATCTGGCAAATTAAGACATTCAGTTTTTGATACGTGAATTGGGTCATGTCAACAAGGGCTCGTTTACCATTATCCCCCAAAACCATGAGCGTTTTACAGCCCTGACATGGCGGTTCAGCAACTTAAGCATTCGATTTTTGGATTCCTTTAAGTTTATGGCATCCTCGCTAGACAGTCTTGTGAATGGCTGAATGAGGAGGAATTAATAAATACTAGAATGCATTTTAATGATCCTAAGCAATTTCAATTGTGCATTCGGAAAGGTGTATTCCCGTATGATTACTGCAACAGCTGGGACGTGTTAAAGCAAAGAAAACTCCTACCAAAAGAGAAATTTTACTCAAAACTAACACGCAGTACCGTTTCCGATGAAGTCTATGCACATGCATGTCAAGTTTGGCGAGTGATTGGCATGAACACGATAGGTGAATATGCTATGCATTACCTAAAACTGGATGTATTGCTGCTCACCGATGTATTTCAAAAATTCCGAGAGTTGTGTCAGCACATTTTCGGTCTTGACCCGGCTCACTATTACACGAGTCCTGGGCTCTCGTTCGATGCCGCTTTGAAATAAACTCAAGTGGAATTGGATTTACTAACTGACGTAGACATGGCTCTATTTTTTGAAAAGGGCATTCGTGGCGGCTTTGTGTCGCTTAACCAACGCCATGCCGAAGCGAACAATGTCTACATGCCTGATTATTCACCAGACAAACCAGAATCATACTTAATGTACTATGACGTGAATAATTTGTATGGTTACGCCATGAGTCAGCCTTTACCCTATGGCAAGTTTGCTTGGCTGACAGACAAACAAGTGTTAGAATTTGATGTGATCAAGGCTAGCCAAGAAATAGCCCGTGGATATGTCTTAGAAGTAGATATTGAATATCCCTCATAATTGTATGATCAACATGCCGATTTCCCATTCTGCCTTGAGCAAATGGTTCCCCCTGACAGTAAAGTGAAAATTGAAAAACTTATGGGCACACTTTACAACAAAAATCGGTATGTGCTACATATCCAAATGTTGGTGCAATGTCTCGCCCAAGGCTTGGTGTTGAAGAAAATCCATAGGGGTATTTCCATTGCTCAAAAACCGTGGCTCAAGCCATACATGCAACTCAACACAGAGCACCGACAAATGCAAACACAGCAGTTTGAAATTATTTTTTTCAATTTAATGAACAACTGCATCTATGGCAAGTCCATGGAGAATGTCCGCAAATACCGTGACATTAAATTGGTGAATTTCTCCGTTTTCACAAGTCTTGGCCACCCCTCAAAATAAGGCTCAACTGAAAACCATTTTAATAAAATATTATGGATCAACACTAGAACCCTATCCCATTGATCTATTTATTGGAAACACAGATACCACGTATGGTGTTCGCTATGAGAATGAGTTTTAAAATTGGGGATTCATCCATTAAATTTGATCGTACTAAAGCTGTCATTAAGAACATCAACTATAAATTGACGCCAGGACTGTTAAAGCTGATCTTTTCTCGAACACCCTCATTCCATGATTATACGTCAGAGGACCTTGGCAAATATAAATCCATTTTATTGGATACCCATGCCCAAAAAATACAGTATGATCCCACTCAGCAAGTGAATGCCAATATATCTCAAAAATATAAAACCATCATTGCAAAAATGTTTCCCACCAGTCAAAGTACTCGTCGTAAAGTGTCCGCTTCGGGAGTGACATTTAAACCATTAAAACCCCTTGTGAATGTTACCTACTGGCACAATCCCAATAAGCTCGTCCAGCGGCTACAGTTGTTGCATGCTTCACGTCAAGCCGGCCATACCGGTCACCATTGGGAAATTCAAGAAATTGAACAAGAACTTCGAAATGCCAAAATTATTGTTTAAGCCCTCACCCATTAAAATGGGTATTGCTCACGAGTTGCATCGCCCAGCTAGCCGTCACTATTCACGACTCAAGGTGATTTCACGAGGTCTGGATGAACTTTGGCAGGATGACCTGGTTGAAATGATACCCTATGCTGGCGTTAACGACGGTGTACGCTATATGTTGACTGTCATTGATGTCTATTCCAAAATGGCCTTTGTTGAACCTGTGCGTCGCAAGTCTGGTCCACTAGTCACCAAGGCCTTTCAACATATTATTCAATACTCCAAACGTCAACCTCAGTTGCTACAAACCGACCAGGGGAAAGAATTTTTCAACAAGGATTTCTCCAATTTTCTCAAATCTAAGGATATTCACCGTTACACCACTTACAGCAATCTCAAAGCCAGCGTGGTCGAGCGGTTTAACCGAACATTGAAAACCCATATGTGGAAAGCGTTTACTGCTCAGGGCAGTTATCGCTGGTGGGACATGTTACCTGAGCTAGTGTCACGTTACAATGACACCAAACATAGAACCATTGGGACCAAGCCACGTCACGTGACCAAAAATATTCAGCGACTGGATAAACTGTTTAACCCCATAAAAACAGCAGATCCTAAACGTCACCGACTGAAAATTGGGGATTTTGATCGTGTGAGCAAATTTAAGTCTGCCTTCAATAAGGGCTACACGCCTCAGTGGGGGACTGAATTATTTCGAATTCGTCAAGTCAACTTGGACATTCCAGTCACCTATTTACTGCAAGACCTCAACCATCAACCCATAAAAGGTAGATTTTATCTCTATGAACTACAGAAAACAGCATTTCCGAAACATTACCTCGTGGAAAAAGTGTTGAAACAAAAAGGAAATAAACTATATGTCAAATGGTTAGGATTTAACTCAACGTTTAATTCTTGGATCAATAAATTACATGTCGAGTGAACCTGTGTACTTTTTTATTTATTGAATTATGTTGTACAAGAGCCCTGTGTTCTGCGCTCCGCGCTTCGTGCTTGCCCATAAATGTTTCTCTTTCTCTCTCCACACCTAAGTCTCACTTCTTCATTCCATGATGATATACAACTCGTTCAGCTATTGGCTGTCATGGGTTCCCCCACTCCTCCTCTTACCTCTTCTCCGGCTCTCTCGCCCCTTCCCCTCACCACTCTGCAGTGGGTCATGTGATTTCCTATTGTGTAGAGGTTTCTCTCCTTTCCCCTCTCTCCCCCTTTCCTCTCTGCGGGGCCCCTGCCTGCTGCTGCTGCTCAGCTCGCCTAGCTAGCCGTTATCACCTTTTTACAGAGTTGTCACATGATTCCAACTGCTATCATATGTCAGCAGTGTTGTCAGCTTGACTGACATTCCATTCTGTTAGCCGACTAGCCATGCCTCAAAAAGAGATTCTTTCCGTTCTGGCCACCAGTCAGACATACATACATACAAAGCAAGTTCTGTTGTTGTCGACTATTTTTATTCGTCTCATAGCATTATGAATTTTTTCTGGTTACTGGTCAGTGTTTACCAACATCTTTAAAGATCGTCATGAGGAATTTTCGAAATATTCGCCTTCATTCATCTGTCATAGGAAAAAAATTGCGAAAAGCGAACCCTCGTTTTGCCGTACATCGCCCCGTCGAAATAGCCATTTTCAGTATCCACCATGGCCAATCATAGCCTCGTTGTAACATACGTCAAGCGCTACCGGCTCTCTGTCTACAAACACGCTTTTATTTTAAAAAAAATAAAAAAATGCCTAGTTTTTTTTGTCCTAGAGATTTGACATTTATTTTCATGGTAGAGGGGGTAGGGACCTTTCATTTATGTCAAACAAACTTATTTGTCAACGTATTAGTTTCCAAAATAGTAAAAATTCAAAATTTATGGGTTTTCAAAAATTCTCCAAAAATAAGAACGTTTTATTATAAAAAATAAAGGTCATTGAGGCCATTGTTTTGAACTATTGAACACCGTTCTATCATGTTTGGTTTTCAAACTATCGCCTACTTTTGAAAACAAAAATTTTCATTTTTTTTTTAAATAACGAGCAATCTATAGGAAAGAGGACGGCAGCTCGAGTCCAACGACACCTCATTTGTTAAAATCCGACCATCCGTTCGCCAATGATCACCAGTGTTCGCGAGAAACTAGGCTATCATTTTTTTCCCTCCTACACCATTGAAACTTGCTGTCCGCCTAGAGGGCATACCCACCTTTCATTAACGTCAAATAAACATTTTCCAATTCATCGTTTCCAAGATAGCGCCAATCCAAAATACTAACATTTTCAATTAAAAAAAAATATCATCACACATGCTTAGCCAAGAGAACGTCATCCCAACGCCAACAATACCTCGTTCGTTAAAATACGACCACGCGTTCGGGAGATATCGGCAGAGTTTATAAGAAAGTAGGCGACTAAGCAGAACCCCCCGTACCACACTACTACAGTTTTAGTCCTAGAGTCTTGAAATTTATTTTGCCCGTAGAAGGGGTCAGGGCCATTCATTTATGTGAAACAGTGTTTTTTGTAAAGTTCCTAGTTTCCAAAATATAGGAAATTCAAAATTGGACTCTTTTCAAAAAAACATAAAAAATAAAAAAGTTTTATTATGAAAAATAAAGGACATATAGACCATTCGTTTGAACCATGGCACAACGTTCAATCATGTTTGGTTTTCAAACTATCGCCTACTTTCAGAAACAAAAATTTCCAAATTTTTTTGGAAAAATATAATACGTGATCCATAGGAAAGAGGACGTCAGCCAGAGTCCAAGGACACCTCATTTGTCAACATTCGACCTTGGGTTCACGAGATATTGGCTTGGACTCACGCGGCGGCCATGACACTGGTTAGAACCCCTACTGCTCCCCTACTAATGTCAGAATTAGGGGCAGGTATAGCTATTAACCGGTTGGGAATAACCCGGTTGAATGACTTCGGGCGATGTGATGGGCATGAGTCAGGGTAGCTTGGCCGCTTAGTTCGCATATTCCGTACTGGTCGTTTAATTCGATGGTCGCTTTGTTCAGGTATTCCATGAGTCAGGGTAGCTTGGCCGCTTAGTTCGCGTATTTCGTGATGGTCGCTTAATTCACTGGTCGCTTTGTTCATGAATTCGACTTGACTATGGGCGCAGTTCAATCGGCCTATTTAAAAAGATCTGGAAATACCACTGATTATGGGCGCAGTTCCATATCTCCCGGAGGTTCAAATCCCCCCGCCGGAAACCTTGAAGATGGTCATCTGTCGTTTCCCATCTTCCTTCCAGTAAAAATCCCGGGGTTGGTCCCTAATTGTAGGCCACAGCCGCTACCTTCCAATTCTTCGTCCTTACATTCTCACTTTCCTCCCCAGTCAAGAACACGACGGTACTTGTAGCTCACCCCGCATAGAAACATCTACAAACTCTGGTGAGCCAAACATGTCCTCGGACACTCCCGGCACTAAAAGCCATACGCTAAAAATAAATCGTATTAATTTACGCTTTTAATGTTAAAGCGCTTTCTTAATTTGTTATTTTCTATTAAACATTAAAACATTAAAGTCCAACCTTTAAGAAAACAAAACGGTGCTGCGGTGTCAGAACTAAATTAAATCTGTCATCGTTTCTTCTTTCGTTAAGAGTAGTGTATGGCACACGAAAATCTTAAATTGAAGGAATTATTTCACAGCAAATCATCGACTGGAAATCATTAATTTAAATAATTCCCAATCACGTTACCCCAAATGGCGGCTAAGACTGAACAGGTCCAGGATGCCACAAAAACGCAGGATACAGGATATCTATACATTGTTGAAGATTGTGTGAACCAATTAACAATAAAGATTTGGCTCTAATTAGCCTTATTATAGGAATTTGGCCACCTGTGTAATAAGTCCGAGATAGAGCGTAATTATATTTAATATTACGTTCAACCACAATCTTTAATCTATTGAAAATAATTCCTCACAATCTAAAATCTTAAAATTGTCAAAAAATATAGTACGGTATGATTAGTCTATTGTAAAGAAGATATCTGACGAAGACAAAAATACATCGTTTTTATTCATTCTACAGTTGATGGTGGATTATCTTAATAATAAAATATTTAAACCAGAATGTACAGTACACAAGCAAGAACAGCGAAATGTGGATCAAGACGAGTTTTGTCTGAAAGATCTCAGCTAGTGATTACTTATATCGTACTTTAGATAACCTAATAGACTTAAGTGGATTCTGGCACTAACCTCTTACGATATGAGATGATGGGAACCCTTAAGCTGGCGTTGTCATGGTTATTACAGTTTCCAAGAGCATGGATTTGCTGAAAATATCTCCGAAACGTTTGGTTTTAGGGCCATAATTTCTGGTTTTCATGCTGTACTGTATGTGCAACTTCTTGAGTACTGTTTCTGTTACTGAGCTGTACCGTGTCCTTCTACCACAACTTTCACATTCTGTGCATATTCATCGCCGTCTGCAATGCTCTAACCCTAACGCCTTCCCATTCAGCGCGAGTTGCGTGCTAAGCAACGAACATCCCCTACTTTATTATCTTCCCGACAGTAGCGCTGCTAGGTTGAACCGATTGTGAACCTATCCAAGAGCGCAATTCGGCTTATAGCCTACTGTTTTGAGGCCAAATAAACGCAATCTTGCAACACTTCCGTTTGTTGCTTTAATTTTGGACACCGGTGTAAGTGTTGGTGCTGATGCGTTGATATCTTATATTACTTACAGTACAGCAGTTGAAGGTTAGAGGAAAGATTCCGGGATATGACCTTCTGGGAGAGTAGGAATAAAAGAGCGGTTCTGGGACAGGGGCTAATGGGCAAGATGGCCGCCACGCGCAACTGCCCTATGTTATTCTTATGGAGAGGTCAGTCATAGCTGGGTCAGGGGCTAATGGGCAATATGGCTGCCACGCCCTGAGACATTGGATGATGTCACAGAGAGAGGTTGACAGTGTTACGTTGCTAAACGGAATATTTATTATTATTATTATTTATTCAATTCACCATTACAAACATGGGTTACTCTAAAGCACGGGTTAAACCAAGTGCTTTACAACAATACATAAAAACTATAATACAAACTATAATACATATCATGTATATACAAAATATAAGAGTTCATTATCACTCATTCATTAGCAAGGAAGGATCGCACAATATTGCATGTGGACAATAGGACCGAATGCTGCATACTCTTGTAGATGGTCGGCGGAAGATCCAATTCCTTCAGACTCTTGTGGAGTGTGTGAGGTATGAGGCCGTTGACTGACAAGATTACAGGCACTATCCGGACGCAGCTCATCTTCCATATCCTCTTGATTTCCTCTGCAAGCTGTCTATACTTGGAGATTTTTTCATTGTGTTTACGTTCGATGTTGGTGTCGTTGGGGACTGCTATGTCTATTATAAATGTAGTGCCATCAACCTTATTTACTACTATGATGTCTGGTCGATTGTGATCTATTGTTTTATCTGTCACAATACCAGTGTCCCAGTATATTTTACACAGTTCATTTTCGAGGAGGTATGGTGGATGATACTTGTAGTAAGGGATATACTCCTCAGTTAATTTATATTTCTGTGCGAGTGCTTGATGAATGATGCCTGCAACCTGATTGTGCCGCTTTGTATATTCAACTGATGCTAGTATTGGGCAACCAGCAGTGACATGGTCAATGGTCTCGAGATGAATGGCGCATCGCCTGCATTTGTCTGAAATTACACTGGTATCTTTGATGATGTATTTCTTGTAATTTTTTGTAGCAATGACTTGATCTTGGATGGCAATTGCAAATCCCTCTGTTTCTCCAAACAGTCGACCACTTTGTAACCACATACACGATGCGTTTTTATCAATACTCTGTTGGGATAGGTTGCTGTAGTATTTTCCATGGAGGGTCTCTTCTCCCCATGCCTTTTCTTTTTCATGTAAGTGTAGTGGCTGGCTGATATGATCATCAGAGGATGTACGAAGGTTCAATACTGTGTGTTTATCAGCAAGTACAATGGCTTTATGGAGAATGCTGTTTTCCTTTCTTTGATAGAAATATCTTCTAAGGGTTTTAATTTGGTTCTGGAGCATAATTTGTAAATCCAGTACTCCTCGACCTCCCTTCTTTCGTGGAAGAGTGACCCTTTCTTTACAGGCGTTTGGATGGTGTAAACGGTAAGTAGTGAGAAGGGTCCTTGTTTTTCTCTGCAGGCTTTCCATTTCTGTTGCTGACCATTTCAGAATCCCAAATGAATATACTAGGGTTGGTATAGCGTATGTGTTGATAGCTTTAATTTTGTTCTTTGCACATAGATTGGTTCGCAGCACTTGATGTAGTCTTGTGGTATATTTTCCAATGAGTTCATCTTTGATACTTTTATGATCCAAAGTTGTATTTTGAGCAAATCCCAGATATTTGTAGGTTTCTCTTTCAGTCATTCCTTCAATTAGAGATCCTTTGCGTAGCTCATGTGGTTCAGAAGTTGCATATTTACCTCTTTCAATTGTCAGACGCTTGCATTTCTTCACTCCCAGCGTCATTCGGACATCGGATGAATTTGAATCTATTATATTTAGCATGGCATTCATTTGAGTCTCACTGTGTGCATATACTTTGAGGTCATCCATATAAAGGAGATGGGATATTCTGTATTTCCTATTGTAGTATTTGATGTCAAATCCGAAACCGGTGGATTTTAGAATTTTAGAGAGAGGATTGATGGCTAAGCAAAACCATAATGGGCTTAGCGAGTCTCCTTGATAGATACCACGCTCAATTTTTATTGTGTCAGATGTGACACATTCATTGTCTGTCTTAGTATACAGTACTGTTTTCCAATTATCCATCGTGACCTCCAGGAAGTGAATTACAGCAGGGTTAATCTTATACATATAGAGGATTTCTTTCAGCCATGCATGCGGGACTGAATCAAATGCTTTCTGGTAATCTATGTATGCCGTATATAGATTCCTTTGATTAAGTATCGCCTGTTGTGTTATCACAGAATCAATAACTATCTGTTCTTTGCATCCTTGCGACAGCTTCTTGCATCCTTTCTGTTCCTCAGCCAAAATGTTATGTTTGTCGAGAAACTTATATATTTCGTCCGCAATTATGGACGTAAATAGTTTGTAAAGTGTTTGGAGACAGGTGATAGGTCTGTAGTTTGATGGGTCTTTAGTATTTCCACTTTCTTTTTGATTAGATATGTAATTCCAGCAGTAAGGAAATCAGGACATTCCTCAGGATGATGGATGAGGTAAGTAAATTGCTGGGCTATCTTCTGGTGCACGCACGTGAAATGTTTGTACCAATAATTGTGAATTTTATCTGTGCCCGGCGCTTTCCAATTGTGAGTTCTCCTTATAGCATCATACACATGCCGTTCTTCAATGGTATCAAAATCCATTTCTTCATATACATTATTGCTATTTCGTTCTTCGTTGATCCAATTTGCATTTTCATTGTGCGGTGACTTCGCAGCCCATACACTTCTCCAAAAATCTTCCGTTTCTTGCGTGCTAGGAGGTTCTGCTTTTGTCATGGATTGTTTGTTTCGTTTGATCATTCTGTAGAACTGACCTTCATTGTTGGAGAAAAGTTTGTTTTGTGTTTTCCTCGCTCGTGATTCCTTGTACCTCCTAAGTCTCGCTGCTTTTGCGCATAATTTTAGGTTTTGGTTGTCAATGTATTCCTTGATTTTTTCTGTGTGATCATATTCCTTTATATGGCTGTTGATTTTTCTGAATATATTTCTCAGCTTTCGATTGGTTTTGGGTTTAGTTTTATTGTTTAAATATGCTGGTAGTTGGCCTATGGTTTTCCTCAGTTCCTTGATGTAATTTTCTAATCGACGTTGCCAGGGTGGAATGTATTCTGCATCTGCACCTTTTCCACGAGAGCTTCCAGACAAAGGTATTAGTTTCTGGTTGTTCAGCCTTATCACAGTTACTGCTGCGCAATATACAAGAGAGTTTGTTTCTTCTAGATTATCGGATGTTTCCACATACTGATTTAGGATGTTATTTGTCATACTGACAAGAGATTTACTCTTTGCTGTTTCTAGGAGTTTGGGCAGCTTTGGTCGATAGTCTACTTTAAGGCCCATAAATTCTGTCATTGCCTCTTTAAACACATGTTCAATAGAACTTGTTTCATCAGAACTCGAGATATTAGTAGGGATAGTTGGTTCAATAATTCCCTCTTCCCCTGCGTTATTTCTGCAGTTTACTTCCTGAACAGCTTGAATCAATAATGTGGATCTGCTTTCATTGTTGGATTCTGAAACTAGAATTTTTGCTGCTTCCTCTTTAAGACTTTGAATCATTATTGCAGGAAGTCTATTGTTCCTCACTATTACACGTCTTTGGTCTGCAATTCTTTGTTCTGTAACGAAAGAGTAGTCAGAAAAATTCTCCACAAACAACTTGCGCAAATCTTTCCTATATGTTGTGAGGTCTCTCTCTAAGTTTGTAACAATGAAGTAGGAGCGCATTATGAATTTGTTCATCTCATCAGTCCATTTTAAGCGCTGCCTCAGTTTGCCTGCCTTAGTGGTCAGTTGAATGTTTGAAACACTTTCGACAGGGGGAGATGACGGCTGTTGGGTTCTCCTATCTGCGTTGTCGGCTGTAGAATTTTCGGGTGACCCGACATGTGCCCGCCTGTTCAGCATCATGTCACTGGTGGTTCGCCTGCTGTCACGTTCAGCACCAGCTCCAAACGTGCCCCGACGCACCTCGGGTAGCGTCCTTTTCCGAGGCTCATTATTCTTTGACATTTTCTCCATTATCAATGGGTTGCGTTTGATACCTACTGCCAGGATTTCATTTAGGCCGCCCCTAACATGGGGTACAGACGCCTTTCACAGCCGCCCCTAACATGGAGTACAGACGCTGTTGGCTAGTGCTTATGGCGGCACTGACTCGCCTTGTCACATTGCTGTCTTTGGATATATGTGGCATTTTATAGAGACTGTGGTGCCATCCACAGACCCACCACATCCTGTTAGCAATGCCGCTGTTGGTCCGGGACTGCTTATTCGTCAGGTTGCCCTGCTTATGTCGCAGCTACCCTCCATATCTAGAGGGCGATCCACTATCCGCCACCTATGGACCCGTCCGGCCGTAGTCAGCTCTAAGTCCTCCTCGATTATGATTATTATTATTATTATTATTATTATTATTAGATAATCATGCATTGATCATGTACAATCAAGACCAGCCTTATATTGTCCCGTTTTTGGTGTAGTGGCTAGCATTCTTAGCTGTTACTGTAGAGGCCCGGGTTCGAGTCCTGGCTCTGTCAAGAAATTTAATTCTGGGCTGAGGGTTGAGACGAGGTACACTCAGCCTTGTGAGGCAAAAAACTCAGAGCAGCTGGGTTTAATTCATACCTCAGCCATTCTACCTAACCTAACCTAACCTAACTTGAAAATAAAAAATAAAAAAAGTGAGAGCAAAAAGTGTGCTCAAAAAGTGAGAGAAAATGTAAGAGCACAAATAATAAACTTAGTTATAACCTAACCTAACTTTACCTAACCTAACCTAACCTAACCTAACGTCACCTAACCTAAACTAGCCTAACTTAACCTAACCTAACCTAACCGAACTTCAAAGTGCAAAAAAAAAGTGAAAGCAAAAAGTGTAATCAAAAAAAGTAAGAGCAAAAGTAAGAGCACAAATAATAAACTTAGTTACAACCTACCCTAACCTAACCTAACCAAGCATTTCCTCACATAATTTCACCTAACCTAACTTCAAAGTGAGTGCAAATATAAGAGCAAACGTAACAGCAAAAAGTGAAAGCAAAAAGGTAGTGAGCAAAAAATTGTCAGCAAAAAGAAAAGTGAGAGCAAATGAGAGGGCACAAATAATAAACTTAGTTATAACCTAACCTAACCTAACCTAACCTAACCCACAGAAACCTCATTTAAAGATTTTAGATTTTACATTTTAACATTTTACATTTTATCATTTTAGATTTTAGATTTTTTCATTTTACTATTTATAGATTTTACATTTTTGATTTTTTGTATTTTAGATTTAGTTTTTTTTAGATTTTACATTTTAAATTTAATATTTTTTGATTTTAGATTTTACAATTTACATTTTCCGAAAAGAGTAAACTACAAGGTCACATACCTAACAACACCTAACCTAACTTTACCAAACCTAACTTAACCTAATTCAAAGGCTAATGCACATACACAAAGTACAGTACATAAGGGCACATGCAACTACCCTTATGCTAGTCCTATAGGCTACTGTACAACATGATCACTGCCCCAACCGGGTAATTTTTTTCATTTTGTTATTTACACATTTGTCAATTTTCCAATTTCCCATTTTCAGTTTTTTTTTAAAGTCAGTTTTAAGTTTTTCAATTTTATAATATGGAAACATGGATTTTGCATTTTGTTGTTTACTTATTTGTCAATTTTCCAATTTCACATTTTCAGTTTTTTTAATGTCAGTTTTAAGTTTTTCAATTTCATAATATGGAAATATGGATTTTGCATTTTGTTGTTTACACATTTGTCAATTTACCAAATTCCCATTTACAGTTTTTAAAATTTCAGTTTAATGTTTTTTCCTATTTTGTCAATATGGAAACATAGATTTTCCAATTTGTGTTTTACATGTTCATTTTGCATTAGGAGTGGAGAGAGACGGGTAGTAATTAAAAATGTACAAGCAGAGTCCATACAATATTTTTTATTTTAAATACATGTACACTATTTGCACATAATACATTTTTATATATAGTCTATTCGGTTTTTTTGTTATAAATTGTACAGATGTTTTTATTTTGTTTTCTATTTTATTTATGTTTGATTAAGAATACCATTTTTTATTTTTGTAGTGCCATGGTTAATTTTCTAAATAGTTTTGTTTTATGTATTTGCTAGTTGCAGGCAGAAGATTTTGATATTCATAACTTAACTCTTTAAGCATGGTTAATGATTGAGTAATGACCATAGGCATGTGTACCTATACCATTAGCATCAATCACTCTTTTATCATCACCAGGACACAAAGCAATTTTGTTTAGTCTTATAGATGATATGTCATGTTGTTTAGAAGCGATAATGTTCATGGGTATTCTTTTTACATTGTTTTTCATGACACAATCCTTATAATCTTGAAAGCTTATACAATTTTGACAACACCTCTGCTAATACCTTTAATCTTTTTGATTTCTTTACCATTTATGTCTAAAACATACATTTTAGCTCTAAGTCCAACAAATGCTTTTATAATTTGTCCACAAGCCTCGTCTTTAAATTTCCCCAACGTTTCTTTTTTTTATGTAGAGTAACATATGTGATTAGTAGGATAATCTGATGTGTCCAGGTGTTCTAGGAAATCCCATTTGTCTTGATATACATCTGGGGTGTTAACCAAATAAATGAACGAGTCAGTATCCATATACATGAGTTTAAGATTGTCCATGCCATAATAGGGTAGAAGGACATCATAGTGGTGGGAATACATGAGAGTTTTTGAAATATCCAGTATACACATTGCAATATATATAGGCTTATTGAATACAATGTTACGTTTAGCAGTTAGGTTAGGACCATAAATTGTTCTGTCGATAAATGTTGGCTTTGCTATTAGCTTTTCTGCCTTTTTGCTGTCAGTCACAAGACGTATGTCTATTCTTTTACGGATATTTTCCATTGTTTTTTTCCAAAAATGGCATTGTTGAATAATTTGTACAGATTTTTCTCAAAATCATTTTTGGCTTGTTTTCGAAGGTTGTTATTAAAATCAACGTATGCCTTTAGCCAAGGTCTTTGTTTAAACTTTAACACACGATGAATCTTTATCAATTTTATTCCATGATCTAAAGCCTGTTTTAATGCCATGTAGTGAACGACATATCGCCTTCGATTTCCAAGATGAGGAATTAGTTTTTTCAGAGACGAATCCTTAGGTTGTGTACACTCTGGTAGGAAAGGTAAATCGTTGTGTAGATCATGAAGGTCAGATGGGTAATCAACATCAACGTCTAGAATGTATCCCACAGGATCGTCTTCCTTTAGTTTTTCTAGATCAACAGTATCTGGAGAAACCCACTGAAATCCACCATAAGGAAGGGTGTGGCACATAGCCCACCCGTATTGGTTGTTGGCATCATCATAGGTAATTAACTGCGAAGGTTTCTCAGAATCATAGGTTTCCATGTATTTATTGTTAGCTTCAGCATACCGATGAGACACCTGGCATATGCCTCCACGTATTCCAGACTCGATTAGAAGAATCTGATCGTAATCCTGTAGCAATTCCAGTTCAATTCCTGTGTAAAGGAGCATTGCCTCAAAACTTAAACCAGGCGAAGTAAAAAAGTGTGCAGCATCCACTCGGTGTGTTTCTAGTGTTTTGTTTCTAAACGTTTCAAAGCTGTCTGCAAGAAGGAGTACATCTGATGTTAGGTAGAGGTCACTATATTCCCCTAGAGTTTTAATGTTGAACTGATTCCAGACATTTTTGGCATGTTCATAGTCTTCTTGAATAACATCTTCTTGACTTAATTTGTTAAAGAATGCCTCTTTTGGAGGTAAACACGTTTCACTTAACTTTTCTCAGGAGTCAATGTAGTCATAACAAAATACCTCTTTACGAGTCATGAGCATTGCATTTTCTTTTCCAAAGTACTTGTCTGTTTCAGGGTATGATGTTAAGTTGGAAACTAAGTTTTCCAAACTATTCGGCATTAACCAAAACATGTCCACAAGTCTAAGCTTAACAATTCCTACATATTTGGTAAAGGAAATGTACTTTTCTTTGGAGTTTGCGATAACATCCACTCTCTCAGTAGTACATCCCAATTGCTTTACAATAACATTTGCGTCGTAACCACTCATATTATGTAGAAACACAGGAATGGTGTTACGTGTTTTACACCTCAAATTACAGTTATTGTGAGCACTTTCACGGTATTCCCCTGTAATATGGCAGTGGTCTCGAACTTTCCAGTCCTGTTGGGTAAATGGTTTTTGACACAAATAACAGGTCTCAGAACATTGGAACTCTGCTTCTTGATCCTCAGTTAAAGCCTTTGGAACATTTAAGCTGTAAACGCGATCGATTTCATTAGCTATTGAAATCAAACAGTCCATAAACTTTCTGCAGCGTCAGGTCCACGATAAATAAGAGGTTGGCTTGGAAGGTTTGTCTTTATGTGTTCCACAGCAGGTGAGGGTTTAACGTATATACCAAAGCTCATAGGAACATGACTCTGGTATGGCACTGTATAACTTGCTTCAGGATTGGGTGGACATGTTTGATAGGGTAACAGTATACTTTCAAAATCAGCATAGATAACGTAAGGTATTCTCAGCATTTTTTCCACGTTTAAAAATTTAACAATTGAGTTTTTAATAGACATTTCAACCCTAGCAATGCCATGCTGGACACACAAATCTCTATGTTCTTTCAATTTTTCCATTCCTTGTTGTCCATATCGATTATCAGAGTGCGTAAAACAGCGTTTACACGTATATATCTTATGTTCATAGCGGGTAATCTGATGTCTTACTAGTTTATCAAAATCTTTTTTAAAGTCGTAGTGGTTCTGGCCGGATGATGAACTTAGCAGAAGGTGGTCGCGATGGTCTTGCAGCTCTTGATCCACAACCTTTAGAGGGAACAATTTGTTGTCTTGTTCCAATCCAAATACATTAGTGGATATATCGTTGGCTTTTTCAAATTTGGGAATGTCAGCTAGTAATGTAGGAAATTATATTACAGAAAAATCATACTTGTTGTCCAGATCCTTGTATTTACTAACGCGTTCGGCTTTCGTTTAAACCAGTTTTGCTAAAATGGCATACATAAAACACCTATCGTCCTTAAAGTTAATGCAGGCTTTTCTTGGTTTTATAGCTGCTGGTAATGGAATGTATGTGCTGCCACGCAAGGGATTCTACTTATTTATTTTCAATCGTACTCCTTCCACTGCTAACAAAGCCCAATTACTGCCTTTTAGCTCAGATTCTTCCATTTCTGTAGTTAACTTTGTAAATTGTGTTTCCAAGAAACTACTCAAGTCTGTTTCCAAAAATAGGGCCTGATTTCGTGTTTTAAAGACACGATCTTAATGTCATTGGTAGATGTATGAATGAATCTACATTCAGCCACCAGATTAACTTTCATCGACTTGTGCATTGCTAGTTCTTTCTGCATAACTTGTATTATTTGCTGTTTGGACTCTTTAAGGTATGAATTTAAATCCTTGCACGTATCGCAACGAATGAAATGGATTTAAGTCGACCTTGAAAAGATGTCTCATATTCAATAAGTCCATTTTTGTCAGGGACCAATGACAGTAGGTAATGTTTTGTAGGCTCCGCTTTTTGTCTTTTAGCTTCCGACACAACATTACAACATTCTTCATGACAACGTCCATTGTAGGCATTGTTGAATTTACTGCCACACGTTTTACACTCATGAAATTCCCCACACGAAACTTCATGACGCTTCCTATGATAGTCCCGAAGAAAAGCTTTTCCACACTCTTTGCACATATAGCTAGGAATGGGTTCTTCCATCACGAATGTTGATTTCTACAAACAGCTGCTTACTGCGTATCACAGGGCTAGAGGTTGGTCGGTGAGACGGTATATCACGATGTGAACACCGTGAGAGGTAGTAGTCAACTGGTGATATTCTTGTTAAGTGTTCTCTAATATACCCCTAGTCTAGACCAACAGCTCTTTACAGCGTACGACAAGGCTGTAGACTGGACAGTGAGACGGTCTTTCACGATGTGAACACTGTAACAAGTAGTAGTCAACTGATTGTATACTTGCTAAGGGTTCTCTATTGTACAATAGTCAAGACCAACAGCTACTTACTGAGTAGTATAAGGCTGTACAATATTTGTTTTGACAGTCTTTCACGATGTGGTCACTGTGAGTGGTGGTAGTCAACTGATGATATTCTTGATAAAGGTACTCTAATATAACCCAAGTTAAGGGCAACAGCTGCTCACTGCTTATGACAAGGCTAAAGACTGGTTGTTTCAACGGTCTTTCACAATGTAAACACTGTGACAGGCAGTAGTCAACTGAAAATATTCTTATGGCCTACTCAAGGTTATCAAGTACTTACTTCATATCAAAGGCTGTACACTCATGTGTGTTAGGCACTCATTCTTGCTAAGGACCCCAATATTCCCTACACAAGGCTATACGTGTTAGTTCTGAACACTAGGTAGTTAATTGTATATTCAATTTTTGTACTAAGCTTATACAAGCACGTTTTTCATGAGGTAAAACTTAGTTATATAGCTGCATGCGACACGCAAAGTATGTTTCCACTATCTAGCGGTGACTATGAGAACTACTTGAACGACCAGCTTGCTACCTAGCGCTCCATTTCAACACTCACTCACTGAACGACCAGCATGCTATCTAGCGGTCGATATCAATACTCCTCAACTACCAGCCTGCTACCTATCGGTCAATATGACAACTCACTCAACTACCAGCATGCTACATGGATTTTTCTTTTGTAAGATTTTTGTTGGCTTTTTTGTTGGCTTTTGTTGGCTTTTGTATTAGCTCTCTCATATTTGCCCTTGCTTGTTGGGGCTTATTTGGTCTTGGAAAGTATGTCAGTCCTTTTTTATGGCTGTATAATGCTTACAGACATGTTTGTAAGCAGCAACAACAACAACAACACACAAAATTCCTAAAAATGCGAAGTACTCTAAGGTTTATCAATGACTCTCAACTCTTACACTTACCTCTATCCCATGCTTAGTCAAAAAAAAATTGTATTTTTCAAATTTTTCAAAAAATATTTGGAAAGTAGTCTGTCATTAATCTAAAAATCCAAAAAAGTCATATGTTAACTCCATCACCTACCACTATACCACTCTCAGTCCAAAAATAGTGTATTTTTCAAATTTTCCAAAACATATTTCCGAAATGGGTTATATTTCCAAAATTAAAAAGTTTACAAAAATGTTTGTTTGACATAAATGAATGGCCTTTACCCCCTCTAACGCCGTACCAAGTCCCAGGTCTCTAGGACAACAAAAATAAAAATTTTGAAAATGGGCTTATATTTCCAAAATTAGGAATTTTACAAAAACGTTTGTCTGACATAAATCAGTGGTCTTTACCCCCTCTACCCTGACATTAAGTCTCAAGTCTCTAGGACAAAAAAATAAAATTTTGATAATAGGCTATATTTCCAAAATTAGGAATTTTACAAAAACGTTTGTCTGACGTAAATCAATGGTCTTTACCCCCTCTATCCCCATACCAAGTTTCAGGTCTCCAGGTCAACAAAAATAAAATTTTGAAAATGGGCTATATTTCCAAAATTAGGACTTCTACAAAAAAGTTTGTTTCACATAAATCAATGGTCTTTACCCCCTCTATCCCCATACCAAATCTCAGGTCTCTAGGACAACAGAAAATGAATTTTGAAAAATGGTCACTATTTTGGAAACTGTAAATTTTACAAAAAAGTTTGTTTGACATAAATCAATGGTCTTGACCTCCTCTAGCACCATACCAAATTTCAAGTGTCTAAGACAAAAGAAAATTATTTTTGAAAAATGGTCACTATTTTGGAAACTAGGAATTCTAAAAAAATTTTGTTTAACATAAATGAACGGTCCCTATCCCCTCTACCTGTAAACCAAGTTTCAGGTCAGTATGACAAAAGCGAAAAAAAGTTCAATTGGGAAAGTACGCGATTTTTCATAAAACCAAACATTCTAAGAAGTGTTCTATGGGCGTAACAGAATGGCCTCTATGTCCTTTATTTTTTATAATAAAACTTTTTTATTTTTTACTTTTTTTTAAGTTCAATTTTGAAATTTTTATATTTTGGAACCTAAGGAGTTTACAAAAAACTTTGTTTGACGTAAATCAATGTTCCCTACTCCATCTACCCTCAAAATAAATTTCGAGCCTCGAGGACTAAAACTGTGCAGTAGGGGGCTACTAGGAGTTCTAGCCCCGCCTCGAAATGTGACGTCAGAGTGAGAGCGTTGGGGGGGGGGGTTAGAATTCCAAGTAGCCCCCTACTGCACAGTTTTAGTCCTAGAGGCTTACAATTTATTTTGAGGGTAGATGGGGTAGGGACCATTGATTTATGTCAAACAAAGCTTCTTGTAAACTCGTTAGTTTCCAAAATATAAAAATTTCAAAATTGAACTTTTTTCAAAAAAATTAAAAATAAAAATGTTTTATTATATAAAATCAAGGACATAGAGACCATTCTTTTATGCCCATAGAACACTTTTTAGAATGTCTGGTTTTATGAAAAATCGCCTACTTTCCCAATTGAACTTTTTCATTTTTGTCATACAGACCTGGAACTTGGTTTACAGGTAGAGGGAATAGGGACCTTTCATTTATGTTAAACAAACTTTTTGTAGAATTCTTAGTTTCCAAAATAGTGATCATTTTTCAAAAATAATTTTCTTTTGTCTTAGAAACTTGAAATTTGGTATGGTGCTAGAGGAGGTAAAGACCATTGATTTATGTCAAACAAACTTTTTTGTAAAATTCCTAGTTTCCAAAATAGTGATCATTTTTCAAAATTCATTTTCTTTTGTCCTAGAGACCTGCGACTTGGTATGGGGATAGAGGGGGTAAAGACCATTGATTTACGTCAGACAAACGTTTTTGTAAAATACCTAATTTTGGAAATATATGCCCATTTTCAAAATTTTTATTTTTGTTGTCCTAGAGACCTGGGACTTGGTACGGCGTTAGAGGGGGTAAAGACCATTCATTTATGTCAAACAAACATTTTTGTAAACTTTTTAATTTTGGAAATATAACCCATTTCGGAAATATGTTTTGGAAAATTTGAAAAATACACTATTTTTGGACTGAGAGTAGTATAGTGGTAGGTGATGGAGTTAACATAATGTCTTGTTAGGATTTTTAGATTAATGACTTAGCCCACTTTCCAAATATTTTTGAAAAATTAGAAAAATACACTATTTTTTTTGACTAGGCATGGGATAGAGGTAAGTGTAAGAGTTGGGAGTCATTGATAAACCTTAGAGTACTTTGGATTTTTAGGAATTTTGTATGTTGTTGTTGTTGTTGCTGCTTACAAACATGGCTGTAAGCATTTGCAGTCATAAAAAGGACTGACATACTTTCCATGACCCAATAAGCCCCAACAAGCAAGGGCAAATATGAGAGAGCTAAAACAAAAGCCAACATAAGCCAACAAAAGCCAACAAAAGCCAACCAAAAAGCCAACAAAAGCCAACAAAAGCCAAAAAAAGCCAACAAAAAAAACAACAAAAATCTTACAAAAGGAAAAGCCATGTAGCATGCTGGTAGTTGAGTGAGTTGTCATATTGACCGATAGTTAGCAGGCTGGTAGTTGAGGAGTATTGATATCGACCGCTAGATAGCATGCTGGCCGTTCAGTGAGTGAGTGTTGAAAGGGAGCGCTAGGTAGCAAGCTGGTCGTTCAAGTAGTTCTCATAGTCACCGCTAGATAGTGGAAACATACTTTGCGTGTCGCATGCAGCTATATAACAAAGTTTTACCTCATGACAAAACGTGCTTGTATAAGCTTTGTACAAAAATTGAATATACAATTAACTACTAAGTGTTCAGAACTAACATGTATAGCCTTGTGTAGGGAATATTGGGGTCCTTAGCAAGAAAGAGTGCCTAACACACATGAGTGTACAGCCTTTTGATATGCAGTAAGTACCTGATAACCTTGAGTAGGCCATAAGAATATATATATTTTTTTTTTCTAGACAAATTTACGTTCGGGAATATTCGGCTGTGAATACGACTGCCGAATCTCCGGACAAAAATAGAGCATTGTTGCCAACAGCGACATTTTATTTTTAGTGTTGACAAAAAAAAAAAAACACTAAAACTATTTTTATTCGACATCATATACTTAAATCACATTATTAGACGATTACCAACTTCAATATTGAGTGAATTACAAGTACTAAGACGCTACAAAATCACTACTTCATATAGACTTCAGACTTCAGAAAAGTAAAACAAATATCTATAGACTACAGACGACCGTCCTGATGCCGGGACATACCGGCTCTAGGGGGAGCTCCATTACTTCCCCTAGCCGAAAGAGACGCAATAGAAAGAAGAGGACCCGAGACCGAGAGCGAAAGGGAGAGCCTATGGAGGGTGTGCCAACCGAGCCATCCGAAGAAGAGGACATCCGCCCTGCTGGAGCGTCCGATTCCGAGGATGACTCGAACCACAGCAACAGCTCTTCCCGCCGCAGCCGTCCCAGAAGGAAGACCACCGCACCGACACTCACCTCATCGTTTGACATCGTGTGCGGTAATTATCCGACGACATCAGTGCTCCCAAACCCACCTCCAGTTGACTCCGTCTCTTACCCCCCTCTCACCTCCTGCACGGTCACTCTTTCCGCAGACCCCAGCCCTACTACCACATATGCCACCATTGCTGCCCCCACCCAGCCCATCTCCACTATTCCCTTCACCTCTTATCAATCACCCATAATGTCCACCCCCAACTTCCCTACCTCACAGGCTTCTGTTTCTCCTTCCTCCTTTCCTCCTTTCCAATTTAATCTCCCATCAAATATCCCCAACTACTTCCAACCCAATCCAGACCCCAACCCATGCCATCTTCATTTGCTCTCCCACAATCCACTCCTCCCTCTCTTCCACCTCTTCTGAGCCAAACCATCCCGCCTCCAACCACCCCCACCACTCAACATCAAGACTCCACCTGCACTTACAAACTGTCCAACTTCAGCGAACCACGTCCTGATATCCGGCGAGTAGCGGCCATTCTCCGGTCCTTTCTTCCAGCTACTTCAATTCTTCAACTTATTCCCCAACCCCATGGCATCATCCTCAAAACCCGAGGTGATGCCAGAACCACTCTGATCCACAAGATGGGTCTGGCTCGTCTAGGAGAACACGTCTCCCTTGAACTCCTTCCCCCCAAGTCTTCCATTCTCCCCCCAATAATCCGCCGAGACCCCCTCCTCTCCGTAGTCATTTTCGGAGTGGACACCGGTTACAGTGACGCGGACATTCTTACAGAATTGCAGTACAACACCCTTAATATTCATAAAGTATTGCGCATAAAGAGTGACCGTGGTCCCACCTCCCTAGTGCGCGTCCTTACCCCCGACCGCTCCACTATCGACCGTCTTCTTTCCGAGGGAGCCTACTTGTACTGGCAGCGCCACCGAGTAGAGCCCTCCCGCACCAACATGTCTGCTCCCCTCCGCTGTGACCGATGCCAGGTATATAACTCCCATGCAACCGCCCATTGCCCCACTCGCCAACCAGTTTGTGCTCACTGTGGTCAACCCCACATGACCCGCAATTGCCCCAATCTCCAACTTCCCCCCAAATGCACTCAGTGCCAGGGTACCCACCCAGCTTACTCTCCCCGTTGCCCTAACCGCCCCATTGCTGACGTTTCTAAACCAGAATTCACTGCCCCTGTTCGTACCATCGACCCCGTCACTCCCCCTCAATCATCTGTTTCCCCTTCACCCCCCTCCATAGAGGATATGATCCGTTTTACGGCCATATGTTTACAGAACCTGCTTCCCTTCGACCGCCCCCGGGTATTGGAAATTTTGCATTTTGCAGCCCGTACCACGTTCGGCCTAAATATGCAGGCCACTACCTCTGGCCAGAAAATTCATTTTCACTTCCAGCCAATGTCCAATATTTAAACCATTATGGCTAGTATGGGAAATAAGGTACCTTCCGTTGGCGCGCTTTACCATAATATCTGCTCCCTGAAAACAAATCGCCCCTTTCTTGATCTTCAAATTCAAATTTACAATTCCGCAATCTTCATACTCAACGAAACTTTTCTGACCAGTAATCAGAAACCTGTCTTTCCCCAATATACCCTTTACCGTGCTGATCGGCCCAACGCCGCTCGGGGAGGAGTAGCCATTGGAGTCCATAAGTTTTTTCCATCCCGTCTTCTTCAACCACAACGTTTTGTTCATACTCATGAAATATTAACAGTCATGGTTTACTTTCCCTCTACCCCTGTCATTGTCGCCACAGCATATAGTTCCCCACGTTCCCGCCCACCCTTTGAATACCTTGAATTTCTGGACAACACATTTCAACACTATATGTTCGCTGGCGATATTAACATCAATGGCTTCAATTCAGCTGAGGAGGATTTACTTGAAACCTTCACCACTTCCATGCACGGCAAACGAATAGCTATTCCCCCCCATACCATGGTAAGATTTCAGAGCACCCCGGAGATAGTCTTCGCTTCCTCCACCATAGCCCAGAACTGTTCTATAGATTTAGCTGGCCCTGCCGGTAAAGACCATGATCCTTTCTATATTAAGCTTCCCGCCCTCACTCTCCCCCGTTCCCTCTCCGCCCCACCTCCATCATTTTTGAGACCAAATTTTCCAAAGACAAATTGGGAAGCTTATCGTTCATACATTGAAGAAACACTTTCACAGGCTGCAGTCCCACAGAATACCGAACAACTGTTCGATTTAATCACACTCCTGGAAACCACCATAGCCTCCGCTGACCGACTGCATGTCCCCAAGACCAAAATTACCCCGAGCAAGCCACCTATTCCGGCCAAAGCAATCCAACTTCTGAAACTCTCCCGTAGCTATTATAGGGCCTACCTCAGGACTTTTGACCCAGACCTACTGACAAGACACCGACAATACCAAAGACATGTCCGGTCCTATATTAAAGCCATAAAGAAAAAGAAGTGGATTGACTCTTGCTCCCGCCTAGCACAGGAAACTCAAGCTCGCCCCTTCTGGAAAACTTTCAAACAACTTACTGGACAAAAAACCCAGGAAAGCCAGTACCCTATCCGAGGGACCAACGGTCATTTATTCTCCGACAAAGACAAAGCTGACACCTTTGCCCACTACTTTACTGACATCTACAGTGACGCACCCCATAACCGACATGATTACTCAAACCATGCGACCGTTTGCGAGCAAACTGACCCCCATCTCCCCCTCCTGACACCCAGTTTTGACCACATACCGACCTTAGACCCCGAATCACCACTAAACCAACCCATTACGATCGACGACATTTCATTCCAGCTAGGCAAACGACGCAATACTGCTCCCGGGACAGACGGGGTGGTTTACCAACACATAAAACAAGCTCCTCTCATCTTCCTACATTTTCTAGCCATAGCTTACACACTAATTCTACATACCGGTAACTTCCCTTCCCATTGGAAGACAGCCAAAATTATCTTGTTTCTTAAAACAGGTAAACCTCCATCTCTTCTTTCCTCCTACCGGCCAATCAGCTTGCTATCCGTTTTTACTAAATTGTTTGAAGCCATCTTAGCCCGTCGACTTTACACATTCCTCAATTCCATTAACGTCTTCCCCCCCACTCAAGCAGGTTTTCGCCCTCAATTTTCCACACAAACTCAACTCTTTCGATTAGTCAGCCTTATCACTCCCCATATCAACTCCGGCTATCCTGCGGCCCTCCTCCTACTAGATCTTGAAAAAGCCTTCGATCTAGTATGGCACCGTGGTCTCATTTTTAAACTAATGTCCCTCCACCTCCCACGCTCCATAGTTCGCCTTCTCAGTAACTTTTTACTGGACAGGCGAGCCTTCATACAAATTAGATCTGCGTCCTCCTCCACCTTCACTCTCTTTTCAGGAGTACCTCAAGGCTCCCCGATTTCCCCGCTCCTCTATTTAATCTACGTCCATGACATGCCCCAACCCAACCAGTTCTCTCAGCTCTTTCAATTTGCGGATGATACAGCTCTGCTATCATTCGCAAATAATCTCACAACCCTCAGCAACCGTCTCCAGGCCTACCTAAATACACTGGTTGCCTGGTTCTCTAAATGGCACCTCACTATTAATACCACCAAAACCCAGTTAGTTCTATTTGGCCTCAAGTCTACCATCAGCCACTACCGACCATTCCGCCTCAACATCTTCGATGAAGCCATTACTCCCTCCCGCCAGGCAGTGTATTTGGGAGTCACACTTCATCACCAGCTATCCTGGAGACCTCACATCAAACAGCAAGCCCACAGAGCGCGCCAACGTTTGGCGCTAATCCGTCGACTGAAAGGGGTTTCCTGGGGTCTTAGCCCACTTCAGCTCATCCATACCTACAAGGTCTTCATCCGCCCATTGCTTACTTATTGCTCATTGGCCTGGATAGGGGCTAGCTTATCCCAATACCAAATTTTAAATTCTATTGAACACTTCATTTTGAAGGTTGCATTTGGCCTTCCTCTTGACACGGACAGCAATCTGTTAAATTACCCCAGGACTCTCCCCTCACTCTACCGTCACCTTCACAAACTCCGCCTACGTTCCCTGCAGTCACTAGTTGACTCACGACTTCCACTTACCTATGACCTTCTCATGACGCCAATTACCCGGAGGCAACGTCGCCTATCCAAACCACTTCCCCAAGCCTTGGCACTATCCCTACTCCATCATAATATTCTCCCCGACCTCTCACACATCATTCCTCCTGACACGTATCCCCCATAAATGTTAACCCAATAAGCATCCAGTTTGCACAAACCGTTTGTTTTCACATAGATTTTCCAACATTTTCTCATTGTTTTTCATCCATTCCACTCAGCCACTTACCACCTGGCATCGGGCCACCTTACAACATCAAGAAAGAAGACAACTTACTCTACGAACAGACGAGCTGAACGCATCTCACCGACGTTTCACACATCATCTATCATCTGTAATTCTATTAAATTTTGATACTACATTTATATATTTTTAAGTAATATTTACATCAAGAACAGCAAGATATTGAACAATTGTATATTTTTATATATATTTTTGTACATTTTTTTTAAAGCACAATAAAAAGGGTTCCCCACGGCCGAAGATCACCGTAGTTGTGATGGCGGCCAGTCCTCCTGGGAGGGCATTTTGCCCTCCTTCGGAGGGCAAAACAACCCATTTTATGTATGTATAAGAATATTTTCAGTTGACTACTACCTGTCACAGTGTTTACATTGTCATAAGCAGTGAGCAGCTCTAGCCCTTAACTAGGGGTGTATTAGAGGACCCTTATCAAGAATATCATCAGTTGACTACCACGACTCACAGTGATCACATCGTGAAAGACTGTCAAAACAACCATTGTACAGCCTTGTACAACTCAGTAAGTAGCTGTTGGTCTTGACTATGATATAATAGGGAACCCTTAGCAAGTATATCATCAGTTGACTACTATCTTTTACAGTGTTCACATCGTGAAAGACCGTCTCACTGTCCAGTCTACAGCCTTGTCATACGCCATAAAGAGCTGTTGGTCTGGACAAGGGTATATTATAGGTCCCTTAACAAGAATATCACCAGTTGAGTACTACCTCTCACGGTGTTCACATCGCGAAAGGCCGTCTCACCGACCAACCTCTAGCCCTGTGATACGAAGTAAGTTGCTGTTTGCAGAAATCAACATTCGTGATGAAAGAACCCATTCCTAGCTATATGTGTAAAGAGTGTGGAAAAGCTTTTCTTCGAGACTATCATAGGAAGCGACATGAAGTATCGTGTAGTGAATTCCATGAGTGCAAAACGTGTGGTAGTACATTCAACAATATGTACAACGGACGTCGGCATGAAGAATGTTGTAATGTTGTGTCGGCAGCTAAAAGACAAAAAGCGGAGCCTACAAAACATTACCTACTGTCACTGGTCCCTGACTAAAATGGACTTATTGAATATGAGACATCTTTTGAAGGTTGATTTAAATCCTATTTCATTCGCTGCGATACGTGCAAGGATTTAAATTCATACCTTAAAGAGTCCAAACAGCAAATAATACAAGTTATGCAGAAAGAACTAGCAATGCACAAGTCGATACAAGTTAATCTTGTGGCTGAGTGTAGATTCATTCATACATCTACCAATGAAATTACAGATCGTGTCATTGAAACACGAAATCCGGCCCTATTTTTGGAAACAGACTTGAGTAGTTTCTTGGAAACACAATTTACCAAGTTAACTACGGAAATGGAAGAATCTGAGCTAAAACTCAGTAATTGGGCTTTGTTAGCAGTGGAAGGAGTACGATTGAAAATAAATAAGTAGAATCCCTTGCGTGGCAGCACATATATTCCATTACCAGCAGCTATAAAACCAAGAAAAGCCTGCATTAATCCTCAAAACTTTAAAGACGATAGGTGTTTTATGTATGCCATTTTAGCAAAACTGGTTGAAACGAAAGCTGAACGCGTTAGTAAATACAAGAATCTGGACAACAAGTATGATTTTTCTGTAATATAATTTCCTACATTACTAGCTGACATTCCCTAATTTGAAAAAACCAACGATATATCCACTAATGTATTTGGATTGGAACAAGACAAAAAATTGTTCCCTCTAAAGGTTGTGGATCAAGAGCTGCAAGACCATCGCGACCACCTTCTGCTAAGTTCATCATCCGGCCAGAAATACTACGTCTTTATCAAAGATTTTGATAAACTAGTAAGACATCAGATTACCCGCTATGAACATAAGATATATACGTGTAAACGGTGTTTTACACACTTTGATAATCGATATGGACAACAAGGAATGGAAAAATTGAAAGAACATGGAGCTTTGTGTGTCCAGCATGACATTGCTAGGGTTGAAATGTCTATTAAAAACTCAATTGTTAAATTTTTAAACGTGGAAAAAATGCTGAGAATTCCTTACGTTATCTATGCTGATTTTGAAAGTACACTGTTACCCTATTAAAACATGTCTACCCAATCCTGAAGCAAGTTATACAGTGCCATACCAGAGTCATGTTCCTATGAGCTTTGGTATATACGTTAAACCCTCACCTGCTGTGGAACACATAAAGACAAACCTTCCAAGCCAACCTCTTATTTATCGTGGACCTGACGCTGCAGAAAAGTTTACGGACTGTTTAATTTCAATAGCTAATGAAATCGATCGCCTTTACAGCTTAGATGTTCCAAAGGCTTTAACTGAGGATCAAGAAGCAGAGTTCCAATGTTCTGAGACCTGTTATTTGTGTCAAAAACCATTTACCCAACAGGAGTGGAAAGTTCGAGACCACTGCCATATTACAGGGGAATACCGTGGAAGTGCTCACAATAACTGTAATTTGAGGTGTAAAACACGTAATACAATTCCTGTGTTTCTACATAATATGAGTGGTTACGACGCAAATGTTATTGTAAAGCAATTGGGATGAACTACTGAGAGAGTGGATTTTATCGCAAACCCCAAAGAAAAGTACATTTCCTTTACCAAATATGTAGGAAATGTTAAGCTTAGACTTGTGGACATGTTTTGGTTAATGCCGAGTAGTTTGGAAAACTTAGTTCCCAACTTAACATCATACCCTGAAACAGACAAGTACTTTGGAAAAGAAAATGCAATGCTCATGACTCGTAAAGGGGTATTTTGTTATGACTACATTGACTCATGTGAAAAGTTAAGTGAAACGTGTTTACCTTCAAAAGAGACATTCTTTAACAAATTAAGTCAAGAAGATGTTAGTCAAGAAGACTATGAACATGCCAAAAATGTCTGGAATCAGTTCAACATTAAAACTCTAGGGGAGTATAGTGACCTCTACCTAACAACAGATGTACTCCTTCTTGCAGACAGCTTTGAAACGTTTAGAAACAAAACACTAGAAACACACCGAGTGGATGCTGCACACTTTTTACTTCGCTTGGTTTAAGTTTCGAGGCAATGCTCCTTTTCACAGGAATTGAACTGGAATTGCTACAGGATTACGATCAGATTCTTCTAATCGAGTCTGGAATACGTGGAGGCATATGCCAGGTGTCTCATCGGTATGCTAAAGCTAACAATAAATACATGGAAACCTATGATTCAGAGAAACCATCGCTGTTTATTACCTATAATGATGCCAACAACCAATACGGTTTGGCTATGTGCCTCTCCCTTCCTTATGGTGGATTTCAGTGGGTTTCTACAGATACTGTTGATCTAGAAAAACTAAAGGAAGACGATCCTGTGGGATACATTCTAGACGTTGATGTTGATTACCCATCTGACCTTCATGATCTACACAACGATTTACCTTTCCTACCAGAGTGTACACAACCTAAGGATTCGTCTCTGAAAAAACTAATTCCTCATCTTGGAAATCGAAGGCGATATGTCGTTCACTACATGGCATTAAAACAGGCTTTAGATCATGGAATAAAAAAGTTAAAGATTCATCGTGTGTTAAAGTTTAAACAAAGACCTTGGCTAAAGGCATACGTTGATTTTAATAACAACCTTCGAAAACAAGCCAAAAATGTTTTTGAGAAAATCTGTACAAATTATTCAACAATGCCATTTTTGGAAAAACAATGGAAAATATCGTAAAAGAATAGACATACGTCTTGTGACTGACAGCAAAAAGGCAGAAAAGCTAATAGCAAAGCCGGCATTTATCGACAGAACAATTTATGGTCCTAACCTAGCTGCTTTCCACATGGCTAAACGTAACATTGTATTCAATAAGCCTATATATATTGGAATGTGTATACTGGATATTTCAAAATCTCTCATCTATTCCCACCACTATGGTGTCCTGCTACCCTATTATGGCATGGTCAATCTTAAACTCATGTATATGGATACTGACTCGTTCATTTATTTGGTTAACACCCCAGATGTATATCAAGACAAATGGGATTTCCTAGAACACCTGGACACATCAGATTATCCTACTAATCACATATGTTACTCTAAATCAAACAAGAAAACGTTGGGGGAAATTTAAAGACGAGGATTGTGGACAAATTATAAAAGCATTTGTTGGACTTAGAGCTAAAATGTATGCTTTAGACATAAATGGTAAACAAATCAAAATGATTAAATGTATTAGCAGAGGTGTTGTCAAAAATTGTATAAGCTTTCAAGATTATAAGGATTGTGTCATGAAAAACAATGTAAAAAGAATACCCATGAACATTATCGCTTCTAAACAACATGACATATCATCTATAAGACTAAACAAAATTGCTTTGTGTCCTGGTGATGATAAAAGAGTGATTGATGCTAATGGTATAGGTACACATGCCTATGGTCATTACTCAATCATTAACCATGCTTAAAGAGTTAAGTTATGAATATCAAAATCTTCTGCCTGCAACTAGCAAATACATAAAACAAAACTATTTAGTAAATAAAACCATGGCACTACAAAAATAAAAAATGGTATTCATAATCAAAAATAAATAAAATAGAAAACAAAATAAAAACAACTGTACAATTTATAACCAAAAAAAGAATAGAGTATATATACAAATGTATTATGTGTAAATAGTGTACATGTATTTAGAATAAAAAATATTGTATGGACACTGCTTGTACATTTTTAATTACTACCCTCCTCTCTCCACTCCTAGTGCAAAATGAACATGTAAAACACAAATTGGAAAATCTATGTTTCCATATTGACAAAACAGAAAAAACATTAAACTGAAATTTTAAAAACTGTAAATGGGAATTTGGTAAAATGACAAATGTGTAATCAACAAAATGCAAAATTCATGTTTCCATATTATGAAATTGAAAAACTTAAAACTGACATTTAAATAAACTGAAAATGGGAAATTGGAAAATTGACAAATGTGTAAACAACAAAATGCAAAATCCATGTTTCCATATTATGAAATTGAAAAACTTAAAACTGACTTTTTTTTAAAACTGAAAATGGGAAATTGGAAAATTGACAAATGTGTAAACAACAAAATGAAAAAAATTACCCGGTTGGGGTAGTGATCATGTTGTACAGTATCCTATAAGACTAGCATAAGGATAGTTGCATGTGCCCTTATATACTTTGTGTATGTGCATTAGCCTTTGGATTAGCTTAAGTTAGGTTTGGTAAAGTTAGGTTAGGTGTGGTTAGGTATGTGACCTTGTAGTTTCCTCTTTTCGGAAAATGTAAATTGTAAATTCTAAAATCAAAAAATATTAAATTTAAAATGTAAAATCTAAAAAAAAACTTACAAAAAATCAAAAATGTAAAATCTAAAAATAGTAAAATGGAAAAATCTAAAATCTAAAATGTTAAAATGTAAAATGTTAAAATGTAAAATCTAAAATCTTTAAATGAGGTTTCTGTGGGTTAGGTTAGGTTAGGTTAGGTTAGGTTATAACTAAGTTTATTATTTGTGCGCTTACATTTGCTCTTACTTTTTTTGATTACACTTTTTGCTCTCACTTTTTTTTTTGCACTTTGAAGTTAGGTTAGGTTAGGTTAGGTGAAGTTAGGTTAGGTTAGGTTAGATAAAGTTAGGTTAGGTTATAACTAAGTTTATTATTTGTGCTCTTAGATTTGCTCTCACTTTTTGAGCACACTTTTTGCTCTCACTTTTTTTATTTTTTATTTTCAAGTTAGGTTAGGTTAGGTTAGGTAGAATGGCTGAGGTATGAATTAAACCCAGCTGCTCTGAGTTTTTTGCCTCACAAGGCTGAGTGTACCTCGTCTCAACCCTCAGCCCAGAATTAAATTTCTTGACAGAGCCAGGACTCGAACCCGGGCCTCTACAGTAACAGCTAAGAATGCTAGCCACTACACCAAAAAGTGGACAATATAAGGCTGGTCTTGTTTGTACATGATCAATGCATAATTACCTAATAATAATAATAATATTCATAATAATAATAATAATAATAAATATTCCATTTAGCATCGTAACACTGTCAACCTCTCCCTGTGACGTCATCCAATGTCTCAGGGCGTGGCAGCCATATTGCCCATTAGCCCCTGACCCTGCTATGACTGACCTCTCCATAAGAATAACATAGGGCAGTTGCTCGCGGCGGCCATCTTGTCCATTAGCCCCTGTCCCAGCACCGCTCTTTTATTCCTACTTGGGAGCTACCTACCATCATGCATATGGAAATACTACCTACGTGCGCTCCACCAGAGATAATGCTTACCTTGTCACCTCTAGCATAAACGAAGATATTCATACAGTTGTTACTAGAATGTTGATACTGTTATCTCAAATATTTATAAACCACCAAATGTTAAGTGGCCAAATCATGTTTTAGACGTGCATCCACACCCATCCGTCTATGTAGGAGACTTCAACAGTCATCACCAGGACTGGAACTATAGATGCGACGATGAGAACGGAGAGGCGCTAATGAATTGGAGAGAAAGTAATTACCTTGTCCATGTTTTTGATGCTAAAATCGAGGTACTTTTAGATCTGCGGCATGGAGGCTAGGATATTGTCCTGACATATGCTTTGTGTCCAGATACCAAGATGATAAACCCTTATCAATCATCCGAAAAGTGCTCGCTGATTATCCTCACAGCCAACACCGGCCAGTCCTTTACGAGATTGGAATCCAGATTCCCTTAGTTTCATCTACCCCACGACCACGCTGGAATATAATAAAGCTAACTGGTCTGCCTTTACGGAGGACCATGATAAATGTTTACGAAGGATACCACCAACTAGAAAACAATACCAGAGATTTGTGGGAGCTGTGATATCTGCAGCAAAAAAAAAAACCCTAGGGCGTTCCGTAAAGAGTATATTCCTGGATGGTGTGACGAAACTGATGATCTTTACCAACAATATATAGACAGTGGTGATCACGAAATTGCTGATCAACTTTTACATAGCCTAGATGCTGCAAGAAAACAAAAGTGGATTTCTAAAGTGGAATCTCTTGACTTTACAAAATCTAGTCGTGAAGCTTGGTTGCTTCTCAGGAAGCTGGGGGATTGTAAACCTATAACACGAATGAGTACAGATATTCACCCAAACAAATTTGCTTCTCACATAGTCGTGACTTCTGAAAGTAGCAGGTATCAAGTTTTTACAAAATGCATAAAGAAAGAACTGACAACTTTGAAAGATGATGCCTCAGATATCTTGGAATTCTCCAGACCTTTTACTAAGGATGAGTTAACTGCTGAAATTAAAGACATTAAGCCAGACAAAGCACCAGGTCTGGATGGCATCCACCCGGAATTTATCATTCATTGTGGAGACGGAGCTAGAATATGGTTGTCCTACTTCTTCACGAATATATTACAGAGTGGACAATTGCCAAATTTATTCAAACAAACGTAGATCATAGCCATCTTGAAGAAAGGTAAAGCAAGTGATAAACCAGAGAGCTATCGCCCTATTGCCCTGCTTAGTGTTATATATAAATTACTAGAAAGACTCCTTCTCAATAGGATTGGCCCAGAGATAATCAAGAAAATCCCAGTGGAGCAGGCAGGATTCAGACCGCACAGCAGCACTACAGATCAAGTATTGTCTCTTACAACCTTCATAGGAGCAGGCTACCAGAGAAAACTTAAAACATCGGTGGCTTTTATCGATCTGACAGCAGCATACGACACAGTCTGGAAAGATGGCCTACTCATCAAGTTCCTGAAAGTGATACCATGTAAGACGATGCAGATAACTGGGCATTTGCTACTAGAGACACAACATTTGAGGAAACAGAGATGACCCTAACGGACGACCTGAAAGAACTGACACAATATTTTAAGATGTGGAGACGTACACTTAATACTAACAAAACAGAAGTATGCTGCTTCTATCTAAACAACAAGATGACTAATAAAGAATTGCAGGTGTTCATTGGAAATCAATTATTGAGACATAATAGATTTCCTAAATACCTAGGGGTTACATTAGATAGAACTCTCTCCTTTAGACAACACCTCCGCAATACTCAATCCAAAGTAAGAACCCGCAACAATATAGTCCAAAAACTATGTGGCACAACTTGGGGTTCATCGGCAACTTCACTTCGATGTACAGCTTTGGGACTTGTGTTTTCAGCTGCAAAATACTGTGCCCCAGTTTGGTTGAATAGCTTTCACACTAACCTCATAGATACCCAGCTCAACACCACCATGCGCCTAATCACTGGCACAATAAGTTCTACACCCACACATTGTCTAGCTATCCTCAGCCATATCCCTCCACCAGATCTTCGACGTGAAAACGCTCTCCTCAGGGAGTTCAAGAAAATAATGGATAACCCACAACTTCCAATACACTGTGACATTGCTGATGTTCGCCTGAATCGTCTAAGATCTCGAAATCCATGAACAAGGACTTGGAGAATACAACCTTCAACTAAAGAATGGCATGGAAGACAGGATACTAGACCTGGATCAATATTACCACGTATTGGATCATCGCTGCCACCTGGATTTGAGTTTCCTCGGAAAACATGGTCAACTCTCAACAGGATACGTACGGGTTATGGCAATTGTGCAAACTTCCATTATAAATGGAAAATTATTTCTTCGCCGAACTGCGATTGTGGTGATCCTAAGCAGACCATCCAGCATATCATCACCAAGTGTCTAAAAAAGAAAGTACAGTGGCAGCGTCTCTGATTTCGCTCATGGATCACCAGAGACAATTAAACTCACTCATTCACTCACTCTGTTGGCTTCTCTGGGACGTGACGATCCCGTGCCGCTCTCACTATCTGCCTCCATTTCCTCCTATCCAGCGCAGTATTCTCCCATACAGTAATACCCATTTGTCTGCTGTCAGAGGTCACCTCATCTTGCCATCTACTCCTAGGTCTTCCAGGGGGTCTCGAGCCTTCGATCTTCTTCTCGTACACCTGGCGAACTATTCTGGCAGCATCCATTCTGATAACATGCCCTGCCCATTGCAGCCGTTTCGCTTTCATGACGTCCACTACCCTGGGTTGATTAACTAACTTGTACAGCTCATGATTTGATCTCAGAACCCATCTTTGTGTTTCCTGGTCAAAGATGGGGCCGAATATTTTTCTATATATCTTGTTTTCGAAGACTGTAAGTTGGCGTTCCTCCCTTTAGGTCACACTCCATGTTTCGGCTCCGAATAGCAGTACCAGCCTGATGATCGTGTTGTATAGTTTGTTTTGTTTTCCTGGTCAAAAGTTTGGAGGAAAGTAATTTATGCAGGGAAAAGTAAACTTTGTTTGCACTCCGTAATCTAATTTGGTGTTCAAGTTGTCTTCTATTGCAGTCATTTATATTTACCCCATGGTATTTGAAGTTTGGCGTGTTCTTAAAAGTAAAATTGCCTATATGAAGGTCGTTGCGTTGGTCTGTAGTCATGTTTTCTCTCTGTATGATCATGTATTCTGTCTTCTCTTCATTAATCTTTAGACCTATTTTTGCAGCAGTTTCATTTAATTTCCTGAATAAAGCTTCAATTTCTCCTCCATTATTTCCTATTAATACAATGTCATCTGCATATGCCAGGATGTTATGTCTGTTATCTGCTAGGTCTCCAGTTGCAGCTTCTTTGGTTTCCCGAATTAATTTTTCCAGAACGATGTTGAAGAGAAGTGGGGAGAGCGCATCACCTTGTTTTAGTCCTGTTCTGTCTTCAAAACCGTCTGATACGGATCCACAGTGTGTCACTTTGCTCACTGTCTCCTCCATACACATTTTGACCAGGCTGATAAGTTTCTGTGGGATTCCGTATTCTGCCATAATTTCCCACGCCGTTTCTCTGTGGACTGAGTCATAGGCCTTTTGGAAGTCAATAAATAGGTAATGGACGTTTTTGTTATATTCTCAAACTTTTTCATTGAATGTCTTAATACAAAATATATTGTCTCTTGTTGATCTGTTTTTACGGAAACCATTCTGATAGTCTCCTATTATATCTTCGGTGTATGGAATTAGTTGTTGTAATATTATGTGCGACAGTAATTTGTAAGCTGTGACAAGTAGGGATATTCCTCTGTAATTTCCGCAGTTATGTTTATCTCCTTTCTTATGTATTGGAACAATAATTGCTTCATTCCTTTCATCCGGTATTTGTTCCTCAGGCCATATTTTCAGGATAAGTTTATGCAGTTTTTCATGAAGCTTCTCACCCCCATATTTCAGCAATTCAACTGGTATACCGTCAGATCCAGCAGCTTTGTGGTTTTTCAGTTTCTTCAGACTGCTGGTTACCTCTTCATACGAAGGATCATTTATGAAAGGTTCTACCGTTGAAAGAGTGGTTCTCTCCAATTTGTTGTCTGGTTCAGGGCAGTTCAGTAAGTGGTCAAAGTACTCTTTCCAAGCCTGTAATATGTGGGTTGTTCCTGCAATGATGTTACCATTGTTGTCGTGGAGAACTGCTGATCGCGGTTGGTAACCTTTCTTAATGTTATTCACCGTCCCATATAGTTTACGGATGTTGTTCTCCTTCTGGTCATTCTCAATACTCTCTAACATATGTTTAAGGTAAAGCTTCTTTTCTTTTCGTAAGGTTCTGCTTGTTTCTCTTCGTGTTTCCCTGTAGTGCTGTTCCAATTCTTCATTTCTCCTGTCCTGTAGCCATGCTTTCCTTGTTATGCTAGCTGCTACTGCTGTTTTGAATGTACCATTAAACCATTTCTTCTTTCGTTCCACTTTTGGTAATGCGTTTTTAGCTGATTCTTGAATCACCTTCTTGATATCCTTCCACAATCTATTAATATCTGTAGTTCCACTTTCATCCACTTCTTCTCCTACTTCATCAAGTACGCCAAACCTGTTGCTCACTTCCACTAGGTACTAAGAAGTTTGAGGATTTTCCTTTAATGCTAGTAGATCATACTGTATTGCGCGCCCTTGTTGTTGTTTGTGGTGAATTTTCAGTTTCACCTTCATGGATGCAACCAGCAAGTTGTGGTCAGACCTATGTCAGCTCCCCGGTAAGCACGAATATCAGTGATGGCGCTTCTGTGTCGGTTTGAAATTAGTATATGGTCAATTTGGTTTGCCATCTTTCCATCTGCTGAATACCATGTTTCCTTATGTATATCCTTGTGTGGGAACGTCGTACTCCAGGCATTCATGCTTTCTGATTCTGCAAATGATCTCATTCTAAGCCCATTTTCAGAGGTTTCCTCATGAAGGCTTTCATTACCTATCGTCGGTTGTAGGTGCTTTTCTTCTCCTACCTTGGCATTAAAGTTTCCTAGTACTATCTTGATGTCATGTTGTGGTAGGCCTTCATACACCCTCTCCAGCAGTTCATAAAAGCTGTCTTTCTCCACATCTTCTTTATCATTTGTAGGTGCATGTACATTGATAATGGATATATTAAACCATCGACCTTTCACTCGTATGTAGCACATTCTTTCATTGATTGCCTCAAACCGGATTACTGTTTCAACCCATTCCTTTGATATGAGGAATGCTGTTCCAAATTCATGCTTTCCAGATTGAGTTCCACTGTTAAACATAGTGTACTCTCCGAAGTTCTGTATGTCTTCCCCTGGAAATCTTGTTTCTTGAATAGCAGCAAATTATATTTTATACTTCTCGAGCTCGTCTTTCAATCTTTGAATGTGTCCAGGCTTATATAAGCTCCGTGCATTCCATGTACCAATTCATAAGTCCTCATTTCCTTTGCCATGTCTTCGTAGGTTACTCATTCTTAAATCGTTCCGAGGCTTAAGTGAGAGATTCTTAACAATTCTCTTTTTACATGAGAGGGTTGTTAACCCTAAGCACAACCCCCAACCTGGAGGACCAGGGACTTTTCTGTTAGACAATTACCTACATAAATAACCTAGATATAAATATATAGTTTGTAAACTAATTGAGTAATTATCATCTGTGTAAATATTGTATCTCTTAAGCCATACGCTAAATAAATAAATAAATTACTTACAGTAGTTACGGCATTTTCACTACGACTCCATGATATTTTTCATGCCTATGGAATATACAGACATGTATGTTCATTTAATTTAAATACCAATCTTATGGTATATTGGCTCTCACGGCCGGTGAATTAAAACTCAGCAATTTTCTAGGTTTGTGTCGGGTCTTGTGTGGGGTTTCGCTTAAGATACCAAGCTGGCTCATCAGCGGACTCTTGGTGTCCCCACCCGGACCCCCACAGGAGTAGCGAACTGCGCGCTACCTCCCTTTCTATGAAGCGCACCTGCGTCTCTTTACTGTGAGAACTAAAAGCTCAAGCAGCCATAAACTCCATATGAAGGCTTCCAAAAAGATGGTATATTGGCTTTCACGGCTGATGAATTAAAACTCAGCAATTTTTCTAGGTTTGTGCCGGGCGGGGACAACAAGAGCCCGCTGATGAACCAGCTTGGTGTCCTAGGTGAAACCCCACACAAGACACGGCACAAAGCTAGAACAATTGCTGAGTACCAATCTTATGTTGTGCTGCCGTGATCTCTGGAATATCAACCTACTAGCGCTGCGAGGTAAGTGGTGGAGAATTTTAGTTCCCTTGCATGTTCACTGTTGGGAATGAAGTGGGGAGGCGTTAGAGCCTAGCAGACGGCGGTGGCATATTTAAGTCCCTAAGGGACGATATAAGTTGGAAACGTCAATAGTCTTATATTCTTGCCAGGTATGAAAATTATGTTCGTGCAAAATTTCCTCTTGTTTGGTCGGGTAGCTTTTGCGTAAGAGGATGGGCACAATACAGTGCATATAGATTTTGATGTTTTGGTATTGTACCCGTTCGTCCGAGGGATGCGATGACCCATCTGCTATTACATCGCATTCCTGGATTCCCAGGACAGAGTGGAGTTAAATGAACATGAAGTCAAATAAGGAATGTGTCGGAAATTCAGTTGAAATATCACAAAAGCAGAGGATAACACGAGATAAAGTATCTCCAGGGTCGTTACGGGTTTAAATTTAATAAAAAATACAAATAGAAATGGGCGCCACCAACTGAATCCCTAGCAAACCACATCCTTCCTGGTTAAGCCTTAATTAAGACAAGGTAAGAATTAGGAAAATCACATCATCATCAAATCACAACTAAGATAAAAACAAATTTATTCAAACTTTGATAGTCAGACAGAAATATTAAACACACATCCTACCTAAGAGTATGGTCGAATGCCAACGTTAAATTGTCATTGTCCTGAAAATCGAACCATCTCTATGCTATTCAAAGTGTACTTCATCCACATAAAATATGAAAATTTTCTAAAGTTCACTTGGGTTCTCAGGTTCACCGTAGCACTATGTCCATGCGTCACTGACATTCGTGATACCTGAGACCTAACTTCTCTTTTAGTTAACATCATGAATGTGGATGTCAAAAATAATGAATCTGTCTAAACACATATATTCGAATCACATATTTAAATATCAACTAATTTTATGGCATGAATGGCATTATTCAAATGCTGAAAATCTCAGTAAATGCTCTTATAAATCGAACAAATAATTTACACTATATTTACACTGTCATTAATAATTGCTTGTTTGTGAATCAAAGAAACTCCACTACTCATTGGTTATCATCAACATCATATCAAAATTAAATATCTCTCACATTAGTTCTCATCTCAAAATTCATTATATTCAAGTCAGAATAATTAATTTATTACCATCAAATCATTTAAATGAATATTATAATAATCAATTCATTACATTCTCTAATTATCCACACACTCTCATTTCATCATCTCATTCAGATTAAATCATCTCAAATCATCCATCTAAATTGTTTAATTCATTAATTCAAGTTGCAATTCTTCAAATTATTTAAATCATATCTCTCATTTAAATTTATTTAAATCCATTTAAATTTATTAATCATCAGCTTCTTTAATTAATTATCACCTTCTAATTCAGTAATTCATCAGCTATTTAATCATCTATTAATTAATTTAATTGAGCTTATTTATTCAATCTTTAATTCATCCATTTATTTAATTCATTGATTTATTCCAAATTTTAATTTATCAATATATTTAAATTTTAATTCATCTGGTTATTTAGATTTTTATTTCATCGAGTCAATTAGATTTTTATTTCATTGGGTCAGATCATTAATATGCTTAAACTTCAGATTATTATTTTATTAATTATTATTATCAGAAAATCTTGTATTATCAACATTATTTATTTGTTTAATTTCCTAACAAATTGTTTAATATGGGTTATAGAACGTTGTATTACAGTTTTATCACTTCCAAGTTATATCTCGTATTTAATTATCATGCCAAAAAATATTATTGCCTTCACAAAATCACGTTGGATCTCACTATCGAAAACTTCATCATATACTCTCACTTTATCAAATACCATATTTGAATACCATAATTATTCCACGTAACACCATAACTATTCCACATAACACCATAACTATTCAGCGCACAGCATGAATTTAAAAAAATTATGCTAGACTGGGTTCGACAACCTCATGTCTGCCTCAAAATACATCAGCAATATTGCAACTCCCACTTGGCAACTTCCAGAATATTCCTATCACAAACTTCACTTAATCACGTTGCATGATCTACAAAAATATATAACTGGCTTCGAATTATTAACGCACACAATCTCCAAGAACTGTAATTAATCTGATCACATCTAAACAACTTCTTAAACAATAAGGAAAAATTACCTTAGTAATCGAAATCCAATTCAAGATCTGCTTTCAAATAGAGCATAAATTCTCTTAAAATTCTCAAAATTCACTTCACAGAAAAACACCAATGTGTTATAATCTCTCACATCAAAAATATGTAATACTGATCTGCCTCAAAATAAATCTGACCATTAATGATTCAACTTACAAGATTCAATTACTTGAAATCCTTCTCAAAGGTATCAAACTCACTCACAAAAGAGTATCAAAAGTATCAGCTGTTAAATGAATGTACTCTCAAAAGAGTATAGCAACAAAATATTGGATTGGCAAACAAGAATTACAAAATGTAACCCTGCTGACATTTATTTTTAATTTATCTAACAAAATTCGACTAATGTGTGACTAGTAGTTTCTTGTTTAATCCTCTTACGATCCTAAGTACATTCGGATGATAAAAATGAGGCCCTCGACTGGCAGGTTAGGTGAGTACCACCACGCAATCGCCTAAAGCGAAAGACCCCGCCCCGTAGACTATCATGATAATGCCCTAGACCAGGGGTCTCCAAACTTTCCAGCCTTAGGGCCATACTGATTACTCCAGTAAGTTCCGAGGGCCAAAACCATATTATCATTGTTGCCGGTGGTAAAAAGTGAAATAGTCCACTGATGAAAAAAAGCCCGAAAAAGTACGCAACGTTGAAAAAAGGCTGCAAATCGGACTAAAGTCCGCAAAACGGCAACACTGCATATTATTAATTTTCCTGTCATTATCTGTAATTTCTAGATTAGTCGTAGAGTACGAGCCATGAGGAGTAACGTGACACGACATCTGGTGGACACAAGCGGAAATAGGTAGTACCTTCCATCGCTAACAGATGGCGCTAATAGCACGTACAGAGTAATCTCGTTGGTTCGAGAGAGTTCTGGTGTCTTCCACTCACTTCTAGATGGCAGTAATTGGAATATATAAGAAGGCTAGTTGCGCAACCACAAGTCAGTTCCTATGACACTGTTGTGAAATAAAATAGTGCGTACCTCCTTAAAAGGTGTGTGTGCGTGTTTAAGTTTAAGACATCTCTGTAACAGTATTTTGATTTGAATTGTTGCTTTTGTATGTGATTTAGTAGTATGGAAAAGAAGCGAAAAATTGATAGTGAATGCAGAAAATTCAAAGATGAGTGGAACATTCAGTATTTCGTAATTGAGTCCAGTAACAAGGCGCTATGTTTGATTTGCAATGAAAGCATAGCCGTTCTCAAGGAATATAACATTAAACGTCATTATGAAACAAAACATTTTCAAAATTACTCAAAATATACAGGAAGTTTGCGGACAGAAAAATTCGAACCTACGAAGCGCGGATTGAATTCGCAGCAATCTTCATTTACAAAACTCAAAACCGAACAAGAGGCTGCAACTCGTGCCAGCTTTCGTGTGGCTCTTGAAATTGCAAAACGTGGAAAACCATTCACCGATGGAGAAATGATCAAAGAATGCATAATTGCAACAGCCGAAGAAATGTGCCCTGAAAAGGTAAATTTATTAAAAACTGTCAGTATGTCAGCAAACACTGTGGCTCGAAGGGTAGAAAACATCGCTGAAAATATATCCTCTTAACTGTTCGACAAAAATGGAGATGTTGAGTGGTTTTCTTTGGCCTTGGATGAGTCAACGGATGTGTCAGATACTGCTCAGGTGTTGATTTATATTCGAGGAGTAGATAAAAGCTATGAAGTGCATGAAGAACTTCTTGATATGTATAGTATTCATGGCACAACTACTGGTACAGATATTTTTAAAGGAGTTGAAATGGCCATTAATCAAAAGAACCTTCGATGGAAAAACTTGAAATGTATTACAACTGATGGAGGCAAAAACATGAGTGGGAAAGATAAAGGAGTGGTCGCTCTTGTGTCAAAGGCTGTAGAAAATGACGGTGGTTCAAAACCATTCGTCTTACATTGTATCATTCATCAACAGTCTTTGTGCGGAAAATGTTTGGATATGTCAGAAGTTCTGAAACCAGTCATATCAGCTGTTAATTTTATGAGATCTTTTGGGCTGAATCACCGACAATTCCGACAATTTATTGAAGAGATTGGAGAAAATGACTTACCTTATCATACTGCCGTACGTTGGCTTAGTTGTGGGAAAGTCCTTCAGCGCTTTTTTGAACTTCGAGCAGTGATCGAAATTTTTTTGAATGAAAAGCATCGCCCTCTTACTGAATTACAAAACAACGCATGGCTGTGGAAGTTAGCATTCTATGTTGATTTGACAAAACATGTGAACGAACTGAATTTGAGATTGCAAGGAGAAAACCAGCATCTTCCTGATTTATACACTAATATCAAATCATTCCGGAAGACATTGATACTGTTTCAATCACAACTACGAAGTAAATGTTTTTCACATTTTAAAACATGTGAAATATTCAGCCACACCACTGAGACTGAATTTTCTATCGATTTTGCAATCGAAACTTTGAGTGCTTTGAAAATAAATTTTGATACTCGTTTCTCGGACTTCGATGCCTTTGCGAATCAAATTAAGATTTTTCAGGATCCTTTTGATACTGAAATTGAAACCCTAGCCCCGGAACTTCAAATGGAAATGATTGAACTACAGTGCAGTGATATAATTAAGAACAAATATCAAAACTCATCTTTGATGGAATTTTATAAGAGTCTTCCACTGACACAATTTGATAATTTGCATAAATTTGCTCGTGGGCTGTTTTCTGTTTTTGGTACTACTTATTTGTGTGAGAAGACCTTCTCCAAAATGAAGTACACAAAAAATGTTTACAGATCTAAATTAACTGATGAGCATCTTAAATCTCTTTTAATAATTGGTACAAGTAAAATTAGTCCACAACTACAAACTTTTGTCAGTGGAAAATCTCAATTACATAAATCTCATTAGTATTTCATATGTCTGCATGTTATACATGTCTTTACTCATTACAATTCTGTGTTTCTTTATCCAACTTATCACAAAAACAATAACAATAAGCCTACAACAATGTTATGAGTAGTTAGCCCATGACCATATCAATGTAGATGTCATATTAATAATTATTCAACATAAAATTAAAATACTTCAGTAAACTAAATTTAATTTGCTATAAAAAATTATGTTCTCTAAAAGGAGTTTTCAAGTATGCTAGCTCTCCGCGGGCCGGACAAAATCTGTCCACGGGCCGGATGTGGCCCCCGGGCCGTAGTTTGGAGACCCCTGCCCTAGACGATGGGTCAGGTGTGTACCACCACGCAATCGTATAAAACGAAAGGCCCCATCTCGTAGACTGATGAGTGAATGTACCAGATTGGAATCAACAAGTCTCTAGTTGTCACATAAAAGCGATATTCATTCACTTGAGTGAATAAAATCTTAATATCTCCAAACAATCCAATAGAAAAATCCCTACTGATGAATAATACATACTCGCTAGTATGCAATGAACTGATGAAGTAATTTAAATAATCCAATTGCAGATCACGAGTTCGAAACACTCGCCACAAAAAAATAACTATCCAAGAAAAACTATCCTTACTGAAAAATGTCAAAAAGACCAAACATCTGCTTAATAAAGCCAACCAATGGCGAGAACGTCGTATAATGGTGCCTGCCATATCATATGGTAACGCCATATTCTAGCAAAATGGAGCAAAAAATATCTAAGCCATGTCAAAATAATCGTAGAACTCCTACTAGAAATATATACAAGTATGCTCAGTGTTCATGAAAAATCATATCAGGAAAGTCATAACTCTTACAATACCTTCTTATATCAGCTGTTAATATAATTCCAAGATCGCCGATTATCCTCGTGTGTGCCACAAATTTCTCGAAAGATCGACGAAAACATCGCATCACCAACTGAACTAACGATTGACTTCATATTCCAAGTGAATCTGATGTTGGATATCCTCTTCTTCAGGAACCGAATCCATCGCTCTGTGGTGCCATCACGTCTCCGTATTCGCCTAGCCCGACATGATGAACTGCATATTATCCATCACGGATATTGTCCAAATTCTTCTATAAAAGTTCATAAATGTAGAGTGCCCCATACTCTTCGACTATGTCACGCCACTGTCCCATACAATGTCGGTTTGCATATGACAAAAGTTAATCTCCACAGCGGCTGCATTTCACTAGTAGAAAATACATTATTTATAAAAGTGTATACATTTCTGAAACAGCCTGTATCTGTGTTCGTAACTGATATTTCATAAATGTTTATGAAACACAACTATATTGCTGCACGTGCCAATTTTCATAAAGTGCATATTCTCGTAACTGTTCATTTGCCTAAAAGCATTAATGTTGGCCTGACCCCATGGTCGCTTTAAATATTCCGGTCTGAAATGCATTATTTAATAAGCCGTAATACCATTGGAATATATCTAAGTCCATTTGAAAGTTCACAATAGCAGTGTATAATTGCTATCTGCCTGAACAATTAGACTGTCGAACACAAGTCCAAACTTATAAAGTTTTATCAAAATGTCGAAATACTGTTCAGCTGCTTGCATGTCGCCTGCTTATAAAATGTCGGACCCTGCACGCCCTGTTCTGCCTCACTGTTCTCGAGTAAATGCAACGCTGAAAACTGGCGTCATTATATCGCTTCGCTGTGCTGTCCTGTATTAAGAATGCGGCTCGAAATAATGTTCTCAATTCTATCACAATGCTGCGTATTACTTTAACGAACTGTAACATTGGAAAAGCATTGCTGTTTCACATAACTGTAACCACGATGTTGAAAATACATCTGTCCGAACACCGGCTCTCCTTTCACTTTCACGGCCTGTATAGCTTGCCTTGCTAACCGCTTCTCGCACTGCACACCGTGCTTCTCTCGTCTTGACTGACTGACCTACTTTCGTTCTCCTAGCGTATGCTGCTATCAGCTCTGCTTGCTGGAATACTACTGTCGTTTTCCCCGCACCATGTGCTGTACTCAGCTCGACTGGCTGGACTACTACTGCCGTTTTCTCCGCGCACCATGTGCTGTACTCAGCTCTGCTTGCCGGAATACTACTGCTGTCCTCAGACTGTGTGATGTGCTCCGCTCGGCGCTGTCACGTGACGTTCCCCTACCTTCTGTGGTCATACGTCTCAACTACAATCTCGACCACAATCATATCGGCAATTAAGTTATACCATAACTTAAGGAGTTATCTGCCTTTCTTCAAGTTATCACCATAAAGATTTCTTGATATTTCTTCTCTTCTGAGATGATATAATATTATATTCCATATAGATCTGGATAATACTTCAATATTCCTCCCATAATTCCATCTGCTTGATTGGTAGTGCCACCTTCATCCTTGGCCTCCTACGTCATTTCCTACCATTCTTCTCGACTCGATCTGAGCGCTATCTCTTCTTCTTTTCCCATAAATCTCACCTACGGCTCGATGGCAACTGGCGTAGCCGATAGCCTCAACTAGGTATCGGGTACAGTATGGATTGAAATCAATTACTCGTCATCTAATCTTTCATCCCGACGCGCAGGTCGCCCACGGGCGTCGACTAGAAAGACCTGCACTCGGCCTCTCAGGAGGTCACACGACAAAAAAAAAAAAAAAAAAAAATCTAATAAACTTAGAATTTTGTAAAATTATATTAGTTACTGGGATGTTTACTTTGTTGAAACTTCATCCTGCCTGCCACAGTGTTTTTCCTGCCAAGGGGCCTCCATTTCTACGTGGAATCCGAACCACAAGACATGATACTGTATTTCACTTCAAAAATCTCACATACATTGACCGGGAATACATCAAAATCTATATGCACTGTATCTTGGTGAGAGGCGTCCTAAGCTGGGGTCCCGTGATCACCAACCCACTAGTAGTGATGAGTTGGAATTAAGGAACGTTGTTGTTGATTCATTTAGGGGCTTTGCGACATGGTGGCCATGGTGTTGTTGGGACAGTGTGGGATCTGTTTCATTGTGATGGCTGTACTTATGTGTTTGCTTTTGAGGACTAGGATTGGGCAGGAGGCGGCCGTAGCTTTGGGTTAGCTACCATACTGACAATCGCCAGCCTGGAGTAGAAGCGGAATGCCACAAAAACCTACTTTTATGATAGCTCAAATAGGATTCGAATACACGTCTTCTCAGTTCTGCTTCAATAGCCTGACACTAGACTCATATTTCAAGGCAGAGTCGATTTTCGAACCGAGACCTCTGCGGTCAAAGCCAAGAATGCTAGCCACTACACCACAAGGTGGACGGAAGGAAGGATCAAGTAACTGAATGATAGTGATATGCACGTTAGTGTTTCCCAACTTAAGTGTTAAAAGTGTACAACAATTCACCTACCAAATTCATCAGCTCTATACGCTTAAGAAGGGTGGCTTCGGTGGCGTAGTTGGTAGCATGCTGAGCTTCTGTGCCCAAGGTCGCGGGTTCAAACCTGACCGGAGTCGTCGGATTTTTTAAGAGCGTTAAAAGTCCCTCAGAATGCATTCCTTTAGTGGGGAAGTAAAGCCGGCGGTCCCATGTCATAGATTTATGGCATGATAAAGAACCTTCCACTAATTACACTTGTGTGAAGCTAAATTATAGGTTAGATTTGACTGATGCTCTTAGGTTCCAACGTTCGTCGCCAGGAGCCAACTGCGGTGGCATGTAGTAACCAATTTCAGAACAAGATGGTCGTTGATGGTGGCGTTTGGTAGCAAAAGTAGAAATTACTTGAAATGATCGTCTGTAGTCCTTACTTGAGTTTAAAAAATACCAGTTATCAGACAGATTCTACACACACCCAAAGTACATGGGGCTACATGACCGCTTTGTCGCAGCCCCTAAGGAACCAATCAATCAACGCTTAAGAAGGGAGATGAACTTTAATAATTTGTATTTGTGAATAACGTTTTGTGACCTTCTGTGTAAGTATGAATAATGTCTTGTTTCTTTCCAGATAAACTTATTACTGCCACTGTGATCCACTTAACACAGTCAACATGTCTCGAGGAAATGATATTATGCTTTACACTGCAGCTGTGGCAGGTACGTTCATAATGCATCTCTCAACAGCTGACCCAAGGATTTTGTTAATAGGCCTACATACCCACCAATAATTTGAATTTCAAACAGAATGTAAGCCTTAAATTGTACCAAATTTAATACGAAAGTGCATTACTAACTCTGGCAAGTGATCTACCTTGGCTGATTACCTAGATGTTAGACCCGTTCAATCCAATCAATATAATATCTTGCGAGGGTTGTTTTCGTACGCTAGAGTCATCTGTTGACGGTGTTGAGTATTAGAGAAGTTTCCGCGCTACGAATAGATGTCACCCGGGTACACATTCTTGTCTGATCTTTACTACACAGTTCCCGTGTATTCCAATAGGAGCGCTTCAGTCACTCACCGATACCAGTGAGTAAATAAGCGGAAACATAAAAATTTGATTTTTCACTTGAATTTGTATTAATCCTACTTCATGTTCAAAACCAACAGAGGATACTATTCTAGGGCTCGGATGTTTAGGACCCATAGAAGTACAAAACATGCAAGCAAATATGCAATAAATACTAGCTGAATATGTCCTAAAAACGGGAAATATTGACCTATACATTTTAGGGAGTAGAAAATAAAATGCGATAACACAGCAGAGGCTGACCACGGTGGGTGAGTGGTTATCGTGTCGGATTACTAACCCCAAGCTTGCAGGTTCGCTCCTAGACGTGATATTTGAAGGGCGGCAAAAATCACGACACGCATGACATACGATGTAGGCATGTTTAAGAACCCATTTGAATTCAGTAGGCCGTGTTCATAGTGGCAAAATTAATCTAGGGATTTTCCACCAACACAAAGTTCCTCATTTCTCTACTAAAAAGCGCTATAGTGTCGAGCTTAGATATCTAACCTCCTTGACTTTCATAGTGCTCCAAGGAACAACAAAAATCGACAAGCAAGCTGCCTTCTGGGTGTCAAATAACAAAGCTTGCACCCGGCACAGAGGCCATACGATATTATTATTATTATTATAACACAGCAGACATATTTTTAATCACGCAAACTAACAGAACTATAACACCTACTGGACCCATCAAGGACAAACTGGGCGAGAGATAACTCAGAGTTTCCTTGTTAAATAATAATTGCTCTGAGCTAAATGTATCTCCTGGGGTGAGCGGCTTCGGTGGCGTAGTTGGTAGCATGCTGAGCTTCTATGCCCAAGATCGCGGGTTCAAACCCGACCGAAGTCGTCGGATATTTAAGAGCGTTAAAAATCCCTAAAAATACCTTCCTTCGAAGGGGAAGTAAAGCCGGCGGTCCCAAGCCATAGATGTATGGCATGAAAAAGAACCTTCCAATAACTACACCTGTGGAAGCTAAAATTTGTAGGTTAGTTTGAAAGCGCTATATTTGTTCCAACGTTCGCCACCGGATGCTGACTGCGATGGCATTTAGTAGCCACGTCCGCAGGTAGGTGTCGTGGTTGGTAGCATTTGGTGGCGAAAGTAGGAACTACTTGAAAGAAAAAAAATAATCGTATGCAGTCATTCTACCTGAATCACAGATAACACACACTAATACAGTCATCACAATTATCACCGGTTATCAGCCAATTCTACACCCACCCAAAGTACACGGGGCTACATGACCACGCTGTTGCAGCCCCTAAACCAAGGAACCAACCAACCAACCAACATCTCATGGGGTGGCATCTTACTCAATGAGACATCCATACAGAAGCTTTTTCTCGTAATCAAGTCTTCTAAACCTGCTATCTGCCTGCTCCGGGAATAAAGAGAAAAATATATCCTATCTACTGCACCATTTGCAAATCCCGTGTTTGAAACTCCAACCAGATAACTAACTTGTACCTAATCAAAATGTAAAAAAAGTGCTCAAATATATCAAAATATGATTTATATCATGAACCCGAGGAGGTTATGCTGACTGGAATTGAACGTGGTTCTCAGAGACTGTGATCTCAGTGTAAAGGTTCCACCAGGGAACGAACCAGAGATCTGTAGAGGCAGTTTCATGGTAAAAACCCCTCGAAAGAAGTGTATATTTAATCACTGGTGTGATTTTGGTGCAATGACATTATTTATTAAAATAATGCAGGGAATAATGAGCAGATTACAGCATTATTAGACTACTTGGTGTAGGCTATACGAGGCTTGAAGCACGAAGAGGGCAGAGTTGACATTTTACAAATTAGCCCAGAATTGTGGGTGGGGCTCAGTGGAGCCATGTCCATCTCTGTGACCCCATTCTGTCGTCTGGAGCAGGGTGGAGGCCTGAATAATGACCCAGTTATTCCCCGACGGAGAATAGATTTGAGGAGTGGGAGGAGAGATGCCCAGGAAAATCATTGATTACTCGTGATTGGAGCAACGAATTGAGATGAGAGTTGCTCACAGATGAATCTTTTGGCAGGAGGCTAATTTTAGAGCCTTTTACCTGCGAAATTGGGGCATATTTAACGAAGTGCGGAAGGACTGTAAAGCTACCATTGTGCGCGGATAGATTTGAGAATGTTGCCGGGGAATACCCGTAAGATAGCGTCCCACGCTATGGAGAAAGGAATTAATATTAATTAATTGGACGAGCGATTCCTTTGCACGCAGATAGTTTTGGAATCTGTGAAGAGAGAGGAACCCAATGATCATGGTTTGGAGACCAGATTCACGCTGTGAGAGGAGCCAAGATTTTGCGGTAAGATTTCGCCCTACTTTCAGTGAGAATCTGATATAAGGGAGTAGACCCTTGGAGGAGCGCTCTGTCTCAACCCAGTCTCGCTCAGTTGAAGCTCAGTCTACGCGCAGTTCACGTGCAGTTTGCACCCAGTTACAGCCCAAGTTGCAGTCTTACGCAGTCTTCACGACGTTAGAAGTTAACCAGTTGTAGCACAATTGCAGTAAGTTGCAACCAGTATGCAGCAAGTATGCAGCAGTACGAGACCGTATGTAAGCAGTATACAGCAGTCTTCAAGTAAGTTACGAGCAGTCTTCAAGTGAATCTTCAGTCAGGTACAGCCACTTTGAAGCAAGTTCGTCAAGGCAGAACGCATGGCGGTTCTACTCATAATAGACGCCGAACAAAGACTGGTACATGTAAATGAAGCATTTTATAAGCTTTTATGAATAATAGTCGTGCTATAGGCATAATCAGCAGTACGAACTATGCCGTGTTCAGTTACGAAGCACCGTGTAGACTAATGGCAGAACTATTGTAAATAATTATTTGTGTAAAGTATTGGACTGTGTTAAGCGCAATGTGTAAAGTATTGAATGATCGTATATGTGTAATTACGATGGTATGCGCTAATGAAACTCTATGACGTGTTTGGTAATGCCATGAGAGTACCAGATGATAACACATGTACGGGAGCTAGCATATTTATGCAACGCAGGACGCTTACTGTAGGAGTAAGAATATAAAAACTGTTGGTGAATTCCGAAAGCAGGTAAACCAGACTTTCAATCAGGAATTGATAGGAGCACGGGAGATACCGTCGACGCCTGCAATTTCGATCTTTGTTAGGGAATTTCAGCATTGAAAAGTGTATAAAGTGATGTGTGTTAAGTGTACAACATATGTAAAATATCCTTTAAAGTAGTGATTAGATAAGTGTTTCACATGTTTGGGAGCAATAGCTTCCTGAGAGTTATGCAACGTGTCGTGTTGTTGATGAAAATTATGTGTTATAAAATGTGTGTTTGCAAGATGAATATGTCGCGTTAAACCTGCTAATGGCGGGCGACATGGAGAAATATGATTGGTTGGAGCCACCATAGACGCCTATAGAAATGTAAGTACCCCACAAGTTATGATTATGTAGAAATCTGGGCCACTGCATGTTGTGATTCCGTAAAGATGCCAGTAAAAATCAGTTTAGGAGGCAGATCCTCCATGTTTAATCATTATTGTGTTGATTTTTATAGAGTTGAGATGTTAATTTGCATCATTAAGTGGAGTAATTATTCCCACTATGAATTAAAGAATGGCAATCAGTTATGTAAATGTGACGAACGCGATTGTTCGGATTTTAAGACGTTTAGCTATGTCGGATTTTTGGTTAAGTTATGTGAGAATAATAATAAAGTAATGAGTTTGGTCATTTATGTCAGTGAGATTAATAAGAATAATAAAGTAATGATTTTGGTCATTTATGTCAGTGAGATTAATGGTAATAATAATAATGAATATTAAAAGTATGAATGAACACATCAGGAAACAAATAAATGTTATAAGCGAGAGATTTACGCTAATTGCAAGACTTATCAATCTAAGCAGTAAGATGATACAGTAAGATTACATTACAGTAATTAAGGAAAGAAGTTTTATCAGAATATTGCATATATTCAATAATGATGCCAGGCATGAAAGAGCTTTTAGTGAATTGAATTTGCAGCTTATATGAGAAGCTTATAGAGTAAATTGTTAGATTTCTCTTAATACTATAGGTCGGAGGTCGTAGCATTGAGTAAGGGGCCAGATGGTCTATTCTACGTATGAAATCTCCTATGTCATGGACATAAGTGGAGATATAATTTTATGCCAGAGTTGTAGTGTGTACCCTAGCTCTGAGGAAGGATATGAAAGTGTTCCGGGTTGGGATCCTGTGATAGAGACGAGGAGAACGAGGACACCTCGAAACTCTATGGTCTCCCGAGAACTTATTTGATGAGTTATTCCGCTTGTGGTAGCGAAACTCATGGCGACAGCTGCAGTGAGCGCCTATATTTTACTTGAGACATCGGTCACCCGTCAGACTAATGCATTACGAACCCCGAACCTTCATGTTGAATGGACCCGTGTGAGGCCAGTAATTATTATATCCTCTGTGTAGGAGTAATTTATAAAAGCTCATTCAATACCTGTTTGCATAATAGTCAATTAAGATCCTTTGGGATATGTGTGTCGGTCAGACGACAGTATTTGTCTTGTAAATCTTTACTGCTTAGAAAGGAAAGCATTCAAAACCTTTAAGGAGGGTCGAGGTAATTGGTGGAACACCCATCCCACTTTCTATTGTGTGCTGACTCCTCCAGCCGAGGGTCTGCAGGGGCACTCGAGCCGTCAAGGCAAGTTGAAAGGAAAAGATTTTCGACCCTGGTAAATGACATATAATGAAAGATTGTTATGTTGAGTAATGTAGCCATGTGTTTTAGGAACACATGGATAATTATAGATTATCCTGATGGTTCATTATTTTAGCTATCTGACGAATAGTTAGATGATGTATTTGTACTGTCACTGAAACCAAGTTTTGAAGTTAGTTACCAGATGCCAATCGCCACGAGAGCAAGGTAATATAATTATACCATCCGACACAAGCTATAACGTAACGTTTTATGTAGGAATCACATACAGCATGCAGTGGAACCATATAAATAGAGGAAGTGGAGGGGTAGCTTACATAATTATGGAGTTGCACGTTGATTGCGGTGCAACGTCCGAATAGGTAAATGCATGCAAGCATTTGTTTGGTGAGAAGAGAAAAATCAAAACACGCACGGCACACATAATTGTTAAAACCAAGAGGTTTAAGGAATAATTAATTTGTGATATTAAAGAAGTCACATTGTATGACTGTTATGTTAATGTACAGTTTGTATTGAAGTCGTAGGTGCATCAGCGCACTAGAATATATCTTTATGTAGTTCACATAAGGGTACAGCTTTATGGTTTAATATGACTTTATTATGATTTCATTTTGTTTGTTTGTGGATTGTGGAAGTAAATTTTTGTTTGTTTGTTTTTTTATGGTTTTGGGATTGTTTTTGTGTTTGAAGCCATGATTTTTATTTACTGAATTAAAGTTTTAGAATAGAGTTGTGCCTTGTTATTGTAGAGTTGTTACCTTATAGCCTCAAATCCACAATATGCACTGCTCATTTGGGGGAACGGCACGCGCCTGAGACCTGATGCTAGCTGGAGGCAGCTGCATATTTACCATCGAGATTACTCACATGGGTACAATCACTAAAAAGAGCAAAATATGACACATGCCATAAAATGGCCAAAATATGCATTTATAAGCAAATACAATTGCTTTAAACGGAGTCAGGGACCCTTCATTCAAAATTATTTTTCAATTTACGGCAAAACCAAGCTCATGAAAATAATATGGCTTTGCCTTAACTTCCTAACCTTATCACTATTATAATTTTAATAGCACACTATCTTGACCACGCCAATATGAAGCTCGGAAATACTTCCTGTCTAAATGGAGCGGGGGAGAAAATACAAAATACACAAACTACTAATGATACCACATTATTAACGTAAAAATTACATAAAACTTGCTTTAGGTACAGTTTAAAACATCCCACGCAGTAAATGAATGCATTCCAATCAGTATTTAATATCTAACTGAAATCATTCGACATTTAGCCATATGCATTAATATGGCCTGTTTGCAATTTCTTGATGATTGCAGTACATTTACATTCACATTTGTATGTAGGCACAGGCTAGAGTAAAATGTCGCTTTTCACCGATGTCTCAGTCTCACTCATGGCTGTGATTATATGGAAGCTACTGAGGTATGGACGGTGCTTAGTAATGAGTAATGACATTCAGTGCACAGTCAGTGCCTGTGGATCTGTGAAAGGTTCTACTCATCGTGTTTGTACTTCTGTTCTGACTCAATGAGGAAAGGAATGGCAAACTACCTCACTCCTCATTTTGCCTAGTACGCCTCAATATGTCGCTCCTTTGGGTTTTTGTGGGTATCCACCCACATAACCTAACGGCAGTACTTTTTAAGGACCCAACCAGCCTTCGTGCTAACTACCTAACAGACAGACATTGATATCTGGAACAATAAGCATGAAATAGGAATGGAACAGTGTGGGCCTGCGATTGGTATCGCGCCTGGTCAGTAAATCAAGGGGCCCGGGTTCAAGGCTACCCTAGGGCAGAAGTGGGAGACAATTAGATAGCAACTTAAAATGGTGGAAATTCATTTACTTAAGAAAATCAAGTTACAAAGTTGAATGGATGACGAAGCGAAATTATTTTAGAGCTTCATTATTGTCAAACTAAGCAGTTAAGTCAAAAATAACATAAAACATCATCGAAAACATGTCTAACTCTGGGGTATGCAAGCTACGATGCTCTATCTGTCTACCAGAATACATAAGATAAATGAGTTGAAGAAGACGAGAAAGGCTGGTGACTGGAACGTTTGGACTCTAGTTTTGTTGAACATATATCCACAGTCACCTCGAGTTCAGTGCCCCTATGTAAACAACAAGTGTCGCAGGTTGGATCTTCTAGAGATGCTGGAGATAGAGAGGATTGCCTAGGAGCATCCTTCATTAGTTTTACGAAACGACCTACTGAATTAAATTCTTTCCCGCTAATTTCATCTTTGCTCCACTGATTCGAATTTATCTTTCTGTTCCCTCCCGGTAGAGAGAGTGCAGATTCCAGTTCAGTTTTAGCATTAGGTTAAATACGGCTTCCTAATTGGTTGTCGCACGGGAGTACGGCTGAGATTAGTCAGCTCAGTTAACACCATGAACCTATCGGATGCTATTCTAGTAAACAGAATTAATTAGGCTAGGTGAGATTCTCACTTTATATTTCGCATATTATGTTCCATCCCGTGTCCAATATTCACCATATTTGAGTGAATATTGTGTGGCTTTGGCAGCAGCACGCAGGCCTCCCACCGCTGGGTCCGTGGTTCAAATCCCGGTCATTCCATGTGGGATCTGTGCTGGACTAAACGGAGGCAGACAGGTTTTTCTCCGGGTACTCCGGTTTTCCCTGTCAAACATTTCATTCCAGCAACACTCTCCACTATCATTTAATTTCATCTGTCATTCATTTAATCATTGCCTCGGAGGAGTGCGATAGGCTTCGGCAGCTGGCACAGTTCATATCCTCGCCGCTAGATGGGGTCATTCCAATCCTGACCCGGTCGGTCGACTAGAAGCAGGCTGTGGATTTTCATTTTCATTGTATTATAAGTAAAGTGTAAATATGCTTGTTTTTTAGCCTACTTTCGATTTTTGCAAAAAATGAAAGTAGACTTATGAGATCTACACAGGGCCAAAAATTGTGTGTCTGTGTGTGTGTGTGTGTGTGAGTGTGTGTACTCTGAATGTCTGTTCCCCCCCCCCCTATCAATTCGAACACGGTGAAACCGAATTGAACGACATTTGGTACAGAGGTAGAACAAGCAAAGGGCACCTCAGTGTTATGTTTTATATCGCCGCCATCTTGACGGAAACGTAATGGCGGCCACCCAAATGTTCAAAGCTTATTTCAAATTACGACTAACCTAATCATCCGATCTCTACTAAATTTTGCCACAACATACCTTTATGTAGGAAGCAAATTTTGACCGAACTACAAGATCATCAACCCAATAGTTTGCAGATGGCGGCCATGTATGTGTGCAAATCGATTCACCCTATCAATTCAATCACGGTGAAAACGATTGAACAAAATTTGGTACAGAGGTAGCACTAGCAAAGAGCACGTCAGTGTCATGTTGTATGTCACCGCCTTCTTGTTGGAAACGTAATGGCGGCCACCCAAATGTTCAAAGCTCAAATCAAATTACGACTAACCTTATCATCCAATCTCTACCAAATTTTGCAACAACATATATTCTTAAGGCGAGCGTCTTTTGACTAAACTACAAGGTCATCAGCCCAATAGTTTGCTGATGGCGGCCATGTACGTGTGCAAATCGATTCCCCCTATCAATTCAAACACGGTGAAACCGAATTGAATGAAATTTTGTACAGAGGTAGCACAAGCAAATGCCACCTCTTATTCATGTTTAATATCCGTATAGCACGTTGTATTTCAACAAGCTACTACAACCAACATTCAATTTATACTCCTTGAAAAGGACAAAGAGTTATAACACTACCCATGCATTTAGGAGAAAGTAGGCTGGCTATATGTTCTTTATTGAACATCTTATTTTAAGACATAATCATTCAACGTTTAGTATTTACTAGTAGTTTTCTTTCTTCTGAGTGTGTTCGCTACAAGCGCATGACCATACATGGTGATTGTTGTAGTTTATGATGGTTGTGTTCAACCCTATGAAGATCTGTTACCGGTATGTTCATCAGCCCTTAATCGCTACATCTTGCATTAGAGATTTATCAAATCTAAGCTCAGCTGTTTTTTGCGAACACTGAAGAATAGTCCACTCTCACCAAAGTATTACAAACATTTACCACGGTCTTACAATTCACAAGACATAGATAGGGCCCCGAATTCAGCCTTCAACTCGCTGGTGATTCTGTTGATTTTTCTCTCCTGTGTGGCCTCTCTTGGTCAGCACGTGCTCTCTTCTAACCTTGCCACTATTATAGAAGGTTATAAGGTTAGTGGTTAGGGTGTCTTTCACTTCCCACTTACTTTTTCTTATTTTTTCAACAATTCATGTCTATTGCGGTACCAATATGATTTGCCGTCATTAGGGATTGTGACTTATGTCTCGAGTCTTGCTACGCAGAACAGGTCAGCATGAAGCTTTATTGCTCTGTAGATTTATTATGGTTATGGTTGACTAACATTACCCAGCCATTCGGATACTCCGAGCTACTCGCTTAACAGTACGTAGAGGAGACTTATTTGGATTGACTTAAGCAACAGGAAAAACCTGATGATTAGGGATTTTGGAGAAGAGTCTGCATGAATGAAACGGCCTTCAATGGTCTCGGCATTCACATTGAGGGTTCGGATCCAAAGGTCTTGGGTTCGATTCCCGGCTCTGCCAAGAAATCAAATTCTCGTCTAAGGGCTGGAACGGGATACACTCAGCTTTGAGAGACAAACACGAGAAGTCTTGGATCCGATTCTCATCTCAGCCATCTTAGAAGTGATTTTCCTTGGTTTCCCACTTCGAGTTCTGGAAAATGGTTTCTACCTTAAGATCAGGTCGCCTAATCCTGTCTAAATTATAGCCTAAAACAGACACACACAACTACAGAAATCACAATAACACAGGTTATCGGGGAGTAGAGACACTATTCGTGTACTGGGTCAAACTCTGCTTCCACTCACGGTGTACAGTGTGCACTGTAATCCTGGGATATAACAATTAGTATTCTCTACCAATAAATAATAATAATAATAATAATAATAATAATAATAATAATACTCACACCCAAGTACACAGGACTAAAAGAGCTTGATGTCTCAAGCACCTAAATGAATTAGCAATAATGATAGACATAAAACTCTGCGATCCAGTCGAGACCTGTACCCATCCAATAACTAAGTTATTCTTTCTTATTGTGGTGTTTGAAGCCATATTTTCAGTGTTGCCTTAGTAAACAAGAGTTTAGTGCTTTTCAGTCGGTCATTCGTGTTGACCGACTGAAAAGCACTAAACTCTTGTTATTCTTTCTTACTCTTTTGAATGTTTTCCAACAGCGTCACCTTAGACATAGCCTATTCTTGGAGTATCCTATCGTGACCATATCAAAAAGTGAAGTATAATTCGATGAACATATCATTGTTTTATTTTTGCTATTTTTTGAACATCCCTTTGAACGAGCTTCCCAAAATAGGATACTTAATGATCTTTCTGCATTTTAAATCCCTCTCTTTGGGCATTTAAAGGTGTCAGCGCATGGTGAAAGCGCACAGTTCCTTTCTTAATTTTGTAGTTTGGCGTATCTTTGATTTTTAGACATTTAGGTACTTTTTTTTCAGCAACTATTTTTAAGCTATGAAGCGGAATTTTCTGTATAATAATAATTATTATTATTATTATTTATTTAGCGTATGCTACAAAACACATCACAATACATATTATAACAAAAAGATAATGAAAACTAAATAATAATAATAATAATAATTACTTATAGTCTTTAAAGTGAGCGAAATAGATTTATTATTTCATTGCTAATAGTTGAGAGAGCAAATGTACAATTTCCATTTTTTCAAACAAAATATTTTTTGCAAATAATAGTAACTTATTTCACAAAATGCCTAAATTACTAACAATAAAAGTTACTATGTAGCCTACAAGATGACAGTTTAGACATGTTAAAATGATTGCTCTGCTGAAATTACTTCTTTTTTTTTGTGCACTAGTACCCAAGTTGGCAGTTGGCCTGTCAAATATTTTCTTGTATCAAAGTTTGCGAACACTCTGTGTGAGAAAGAAAGAAGATAACTTCCCTATATATAATATATAAAAATTAAAGATTGTCTGTATCTTCCGAATTTCTACTGAAATTTGCGTTATTAACGCGTTTCCGACTGATTCAGTGACGGAAGCGCGCGAAAATATTTTTTTTGTCTGTCCAACTGTTTGTTTGTCTGTGGACAACTTTGTTCCCTTATAACTCGAGAACGGCTGGGTGGATCAACGTACAATTTGGTACAATCATCGATGTAATTCTTCTCCTTACCTCTCATAAAATAGGGCCTACCCCCTTAAAATACATGCTGAAATAGGCGTAGAAAGGCACAACAAAGCTCATTTTCAGCCCCTCAATGTGAAAAAACAAAACTAGAAGGCCCTAAAATCAGCAGGTGTTGAGATATTCCCAGAAAACTAATTTCACTTAATAAACTAAATAGTAATAGTAATATCGTATGGCCTCGGGTGTCGGGTGCTAGCTTTGTTATTTGACACCCAGAGGGTAGCTTGCATGTCGAATTTCGTTGTTCCTTGAATCACTATGAAAGTCAAGGAGGTTAGATATCTAAGCTCCTTGAACACTACAGCGCTTTCTGGTAGAGAAATGAGGAACTTTGTGTTGGCGGAAACTCCCGAGATTAATTTTGCCATTTTGAACACGGTCTACTGAATTCAAATGTTTTTTTTTGACATGCCAACATCGTATGACATGCGTGTCGTATTTTTGCCGCCTTTCAAAAAAAATCACTTACCACGGCCAGGAGCGAACCTGCAATCTTGGGGTTAGTAGACCGACACGCTATCCACTCACCAACCGTGGCAAGCTAAATGAAAGAATGCAAGCTGGTAACCATGCCAACATAATCTCAGAGATCCATCTATTTCTGTAAGACGCAATGCAATTCCATTTATTACATTGGTTGGTTCCTCAGTTTAGGGGCTGCGACAACGTGGTCATGATGTAACCCAGAGTTCTTTGGGTGTGTCTAGAATCGGTCTGATAACCGGTGTTAATTGCGATAGCTGTATTAGTGTGTGTTATATGTTTTTGATTCAAGTAAGGACTGTAAACATTGATTTTCAAGTAGTTCCTACTTTTGACGCCAAACGTCACCGTCAACGATTACTAGTTCAGAACTTGGTTACCGCAGTTGGCTCCCGGCGACGAACGATGGAACCTAAGAGCGTTGGTCAAAATTTAACCTATACTATTTAGCTTCACACAAGTGCAATTAGTGGATGGTTCTTTAACATGCCATAAATCAATGACATGGAACCGCTGGCTTTACTTCCCCTCCGAAGGAAGGCATACTGAGGGATTTTTAACGCTCTTAAAAATCCGACGACTTTGCCCGGGTTTGAACCCACGATCTTCGGCATAGAAGCTCAGCATGCTACCAACTACGCTACCGAAGCCGCCTACTTTGAAAGTTTGCAAACAACTATAAGATTATCTCGGTTATTAAGCTGTAAAATTCATCAATACGTAAGGGGATCAAGGGGTACTCTAGAGTTTTTCACACGATTTATACGTGCGGGTGTGGTACGGATGGTCTATAATATCCCTATCCCTATATTATATTATTGTTATTATATCATTATTATATCATGACTTTCAATGACGAGACAAAAATAATTTTTATTCCCTCGGTGTCAGAAAGATAACTTGGGTTCCCGAAGATTACATTTTAAGGCTCTGAAACCAATAGTTTCTGAGTTATTCCCAGAAAATTCATTTCATTTAATAAACCAATGAAGGAATGAAAGCCGGTAAACATGACAACAGTATCCCAAGAGGTGTAAACCAACTTTCCATCTATTTCTCTAAGAAGCAATGCCACTTCATTTATTACATTTCTGTGAAAGTTAGCAAATTCCTATAAGGTTATCACGAAACCAACTTACAACTGTAAAATTAATCAAAATATGCCCAAGGTCGCGGGTTCAAACCCGGCCGAAGTCGTCGGATTTTTTAAGAGCGTTAAAAACCCCTCAGTATGCCTTTCTTCGGAGTGGAAGTAAAGCCGGCGGTCCCATGTCATAGATTTATGGCATGATAAAGAACTCTCCACTAACTACTCTTGTGTGAAACCAAAATTTGTAGATTAGAATTGATAACGCTTTATTAGTTCCAATGTTCGCCACCAATTGCTGTTTGCGATGCCATCTGGTAGCCAAGTGCAGAAGCTAGGTGTCCTGGTCGGTAGAATTCGGTAGCGAAGTAGGAACTACTTGAAATTATTGTCTGCAGTTCTTACTTGAATTAAAAACAGATAACACACGCTAATACAGCCATCACAATTAACACCGGTTATCAGACAGATTTTAGACACATCCAAAGTACACGGGGCTACATTACCGCGTTGTCGCAACCCCTAAACCAAGTAACCAACCAAGCATTTCAAGTCGCTGTTTATAATTTCCACACGTAATCAGGATCCACAACTGCAAGTTACTGCTACATAATGTTCATTAACCATAATTAGAATGTTCAATTTCTTTATGTTAATTACTATTGTATGCCACTTACTGGAAGTTTTTAGAATAAATCCCGTATAACCTAAATAATTACAGTTAAAACGATCATTATGTACGGCAGTTATTGTATTCTTAACTGTTAATTAAATAAAAACATCTAATTATTATTTTGTATGATTTACTTACATTCAAAATAAACTATGGTGGGCCGGGTTGGAAGTGATCGCGGGCCACTGTTGGCCTGGTGGCCACCGGCCACCAGTTTGGAACAAAACTTATCATCATCAATCACCACCATTATCTATCTCAGTGTTTCCCAAACTTTTTTGTGTGTGTACCACTTTAAGAGATAAGAATCTCTCGCGTACAACCTTATGGTTGGGAGATATAGTAACTATAACCCCCACCACCACTACGTAACAGACCAAAGGATGGATTGTAAGTTGTGCTTGTTCGAGTTAGACTGTTAGAATTAAAGTTCAAATAATAAAAAGTGTGTCAAGTTGTATTATTATTTATTACAATAAATATTCAATTCAAACATTCAGAAATGACACTGTACAAATAATATTAATAAAAAGACTCTTAATAATTAATCAAAAAACCTAAGTTCAATTAACAACTTCAATGTGAAGGGTGAGTTTGACGATTAGAAGCCAACTTAGAAATGTCTGGTTTAAGATTGCTGAGTTTCAAACGAAGATCGTTTTCCACTGTAAGGAGCCTATTCCGGTATTTATTCTTGAGATAAAAAGGTGAAGAAAATGCAGTCCCACACAAGTACGAAGTAGTGAAAGGTATTTTAACAAATTCACAAAGAAATTTGATACAATGGTCCGGCTAGCTCAAAACAGTTGCCAGCGTTTCGCCCCAGTGTACCAATGGGCTCTTCAGTTGGTTGTGGTACACCTCACCAAGACGCGTGGCTAGTACATACTGTGAAGGCCGCTGCAAGGTGTTTCATAACCAACTGAAGAGCCCATTGGTACACTGGGGCGAAACGCTGGCAACTGTTTTGAGCTAGCCGGACCATTGTATCAAATTTATTTGTGAATTTGTTAATAATAATAATAATATCGTATGGCCTCGGGTGCCTGGTGCAAGCTTTGTTAATTGACACCCAGAGGGTAGCTTGCATGTCGAATTTCGTCGTTCCTTTGAACGCTATGAAAGTCAAGGAGGTTAGATATCTAAACTCCTTGACACTACAGCGCTTTCAAGTAGAGAATGGAGGAACTTAGTGTTGGCGGAAAATCCAGAGATTAATTTTGCCATTTAACACGGCCTACTGAATTCAAATGGGTTCTTTAACATGCCAACAACGTATGACATGAGTATCGTGATTTTTGTCGCCTTCAAAAACACTTACCATGGCCAGGGGCGAACCTGCGATCTTGGGGTTGGTAGTCCGACACTATAACCACTCACCCACCGTGGCAAGCTAATTTGTTAATGTACATAGCTCAATCGGACAATTTTACATCCTGTTTCCTCCGGGAACAGATATTTCCAATAGTGAAATGTAGTAAAAATCTAACTGCTTTGTCTGCATAGTCTGCACGCCTCTCAACCCAAAAGTTCACAAGAGCCATTTTTGTAAAAGTTTGCCTTAGTTCTGAATCACAATTCAATTCATAAAACTGCTCCTTATCTTTGGCCTTAAAGTCCTCCGGCAACATATCAATGTTTTTATATTTTATATTCTTATATTTTTATATTTTTCGTATCATCACCGCGTACCACTGCAACAGTACGAACGTACCACAGTTTGGGAAACGCTGATCTACCATCTCTCCCCAACCGTATTTTCTGAGACCCAATGAGCTATATTGTCTATTGTTTCCAGTATCCCTTGTGAACGTGATCTCTGGGATGGTCCAGGTGTGGACCTCACCCATGCTACCGCTGCTGCTGAGCGAAGACTCCCCAGTTCCAGTGCGGCAAGATCAAACAGCATGGGTCATCTCTTTCTTGGCCCTGGGAGTTCTAATGTCCTCTTTGCCGGTTGGTGAGTTACTCACATTATCACAATGGTGGAATTGGGCCAGCAGTAAACCAGCATATTGGTAGTCAATAATTCAAACTTGATCCTATAGATAAAACTGTACATATAATGTTCTCAAAGAAACAATCCCACATAATAGACATTGATTAATAATTTTGGTTTCTGCATTTATTGATAGTAATGTTGTTAATTAATTTTTAGGGGCTTAGGACATATTGGTGATCAGCCCAGCGTAGTAGTTTGTGTAGCTCTATTAGGGATAGTGATGGGGGTAAGGGTCCCGGGACTTGAAATAAGGTATTATCTCGGTATTTGTGTGGAGAGAGTGTGGAAAATACCACGAAAAAAAACACACTTACGATTGCGGCTGTCAACGCCGGGATTCGAACCTACGATCTTCTGACTTGCTGCAGCTACCCACGCGGTCGTTGTGCACGATTTAACGAGCACGGCTACGCCATGGGGTGCATTTATTGAAGCCGTACATTAATTAAATTTTATTTATGCCATGTAATTTGTTGTGATGAACTGAGATGGACGACAACTTGATATTTTGTCTCAGCAATTAAATTGTCTTGAAACTGAAGACTACACACACATCCATGCCCGTGAACTCAGTCACAAGCCCAACGCGTCAAACACCCAGCAATACTAACGTTAGTTCGCTGCTTATTCAAAACCCGTAAAAATCATGGCTGGGTCAAGGAGTTGTATGAGTTCTGTGGTATTGATTTTAAGAAACTAACTTTTCTTTAAGTATCCTTTCTTTATTTTGCGCTGTGAGATGAGCTGAACCAGCAACACTATAGTGAAATGAAGATCTCTTAATAACCTCCACCATAGAAAAGGAAAATATTGTCTTTTTCCATTGACCTTGTGGATGACTCTCTTCTTTCCCATTCCTACCTGCTTTTCATGGCTCTCCTTCCTTTCACGTCCCTCAATTCTCAGTCTTCTTTTCCTCCTCTCCTTTATTACCCTTATTTCTTTGTTTATTTTTATTTTATTTTCTATTAGGGCCTATGTAACTTAGTTGCAAGATGTAGTTAGTAATTGTGGTTGTAGCGGCAGTTTACATTTCATCTGAACACCACGTAGTGTAGTGACTAGCGTTCATGGATGTCACTCCGGAGGTACGAGTTCAATTCTCGGCTCTGCCAAGGAATTTCAATTCTGGTCTGAGGGCTGAAACGGGGTACACTCAGCCTTGAGAGGCAAAACTGAGAATAGGTATTGCTATTATTATTATTTATTTACCATAAATCGAAGCCTCCATGGCTTTGGCGGCAGCACGCCGGCCTCTCACCGCTGGGTCCGTGGTTCAACTCCCGGTCACTCCATGTGAGATCTGTGCTGGACAAAACGGAGGCAGACAGGTTTTTCTCCGGTACTCCGGATTTCCCTGTTACAATTTCATTCCAGCAACACTCTCCACTATCATTTTATTTCATCTGTCATTCATTTAATCATTGCCCCAGAGGAGTGCGTCAGGCTTCGGCAGCCGGCACAGTTCATATCCTCGCCGCTAGATGGGGGCTTCATTCATTCCATTCTTGACCCAGTCGTAGACTGGAAGCAGGTTGTGGATTTTCATTTTAATTTACCATAAATCAAACAGAAGTATGGAAGGCCTAGTGAAATACATATTACATGTTTCACTGCTCGATTTCACCTCATCCATCCTGGAAGTGGTTGGTGCGCAGCCAATGACTGGATTAAAACAGAGACTTGTCACAGTACCTTCGACCCATCACCATGGATGAAAACTTAGCCTGATTCAGCCATTCCTGTTGTATATCTCAACATTGACTCCCCAAAGTAAATTTACCGGCCGATAACCCCTGGTTCAAGCCTCCTTTACAGATAACTGATCATTTCAACTAACACTCAAGATACATATTCTTGTAAAATAATTCATTATATTTTTTGCGAAAATTGCTCTGATTTGAATATAATCATGACTTATTTCTTCCAACCAGAGACCAGGGATCGAATCCCAGGCGTGTGCCACACGTGCCATACTGAGTCCACAGATGGCTTGGCCCCATGGCCTAGCGTTACGCGTTAGCGAGCTTAGCTACTGCTGCTTAATTTAATTTAATCATATATATTATTTCAGTAGTATGCATCCCCCCTGCGGCGCTCACAAGCAACCGATCGTGACAAATGAGCATTCAAATGACAGAGAATAGACATTAGCAGTGACTTATTGCACTATAATTTCACAAATATCTATAATTTCTTTAAAAAATTACTTTAAAACATTTGTACGAGGTGTGCGATTTGCAAACACCGTTGATGTAGGAAAATACGCTCCATAATAGCTGTTCGCGGGTCGTTGTGACGCCTGTTTCATGTTATATTAACATTCTGAGGTCTTTCCTTTATCATGAAATGTAAATAGTGTTCTGTAATCATTTGGCTGAACTAAAAACATAACCTTTCTCCTTAAGTGTCTCATTATAAACCTATTGGGGAAAGTATGGTTTATGAACATGCGAGATTTCTCGCACGGGTTCGCTAGTTTAATTTAATTGGGTCGAGTCAAGTTGCTCCGTGATATCAAGTAACATCGTGATAAAGCGTATTTCCTCTATCACGATGTAGGTTCAATTCCGAAAGTTCTAAATTTTTACCAACAGATGGCAGTAGAAACCAAGATTTCAGAAAGCCCTTGCGCTCTCTCTTTAGCCAACTCCAAGACGTTTTAAAAAAATATTCACAGAGTGTTCACATTTCAACAAGTGATACATATCCAGTGAAACCAGTGGTGAAGATATTAATTTCTTATAAACAGGTGTTTCATTACAATAGTTTCATTTTAACACCAGCCAGAGGTAAAATACAGACCATCCGCATTTAAAACTTACGTGCATGTAGTGTTACGCATGCAAGGTGCGTGAGCTTAGCAATAAGTTCGTTTTTCTTAGGTTGGACGCTCAGATGGCGCCAAAACGGAATAAAGAGGCTCGTTCCTACATACCTGAAATACTTAAATAAGCATAAAGCATTGCGGTTGGTGAAGGAAGAAGGGTGGACAGAATTCAAGGCCAGTTGACGTTTTAGTATCCCGTGGAGTACACTAAAGGATTATTGCACAAAATATTTAGCCGATCCGAGAAGTGCAACCCTTGCGAAAATTGGAAAGCCATTCGTTATGCCACCTAACCTTGAAGAGAAAATAGTGTGTCAAGATAGACACAATAGATCGGTTTAGGCCAATTCCAGACCTCAGAACAATGATGATGATGGTTGTGGTGCGTGCGGTGGCTCCCCTTGCGGATGACGCCAAGAGGAAGAATGGAGCCGAATGGATTGAGTGCCAGTTTTGTAATGGCTGGTACCTACAATGTCTATTCTATGTGTGATAGGTGCGAGGAATCAGATAGTGACTAAGAAGAGGCAAGTAGACGTAAAATATGTGTAGTGTAGTTGTGTAGTGAAATGTTTCAATATGGGCAATATGGGGTAATAGAAACTTATACATACGATTTGAACACTTTCATTACATAAAACATTAGATTTTACGCTTAAAAAGTACTCTGAATGGTAAACACCATGCTATCACGGAGTAACTTGAATATCACGGCGTTACCCACGTCTACTACCGAAATTTGTTAGTTAATACCAATTAATAACTACCGACTGTAGTGGCTACGCGCGCTAAAGCGCTGCGTTAGGTCAAGGGGCCAAGCTCTCTGCTGACTCGGTAGACGCGTGGGTTCGAGCCCCACCGTCGGCTGTCCTTGAAATGGTTTTCCGTGGTTTCCCATTTTCAACACCAGGCAAATGCTGGGACAGTACCTTCTGACAGGCCACGACCGCTTCCTTCCCCATCCTTGCCCAGTTTCATTCATCTTCATCCATTCCATCTCTCATCCCGACGCGCAGGTCGCCCACGGGCGTCGACTAGAAAGACCTGCACTCGGCCTCTCAGGAGGCTACACGACAAAAAATAATAATAATAATAATAACTTATATATATTTGTAAGATATATACTAGAAATGTTCCGTAGGGTATCCCTCTTTATCATGAAACGAATCGAAATAACTGAAACCTAAAATTTCTGAAATAGTAGCAAAAAAAAAATATGCTTAGTATCACGGAGTTACTTAACTTTACCCTAATTGGCGTAATGTAATTTAATTGGTCACATTTGTGTTGACCGATTGAAAAAAAAATACTTTTAGTGGACTACCATTAATTACTCTGGTAATCTCATGATAATGAAAACATAAATTATTATTATTATTTTTACACACTTAAGAGCGCGATTGAACCAATCTAACAGATGATAATTAATTTGCTTTCGTCTCTTCCCAAAATCTCTCCATTCTCTTCTTCCTTCCTTCCTTTCTTGTCTTTGCAGTGCTGGTTCTCATGCGGGGCTTGGCAGCAAGATGGTAAAAATAAAATAATAGTAATAATAATAATAACAATAATTAGCTTATTATTTATGCCTTTATTGTGGCGAAATTAGGGCACATGGCCCTCTTCTAAACCACATAAAAAGCAACTTTTTTTTACAAATATTACACGCATATGGCACCCTAAGTCTAAACAAACTTACAGTATGTACTAAAATTCAGGTGGAAATCATGTGTTTGACATGTTATAATAGAGTAATAATTAACCTATGTAAAATTTACATAATATCAATGTGTGCGTGCATATGAAAATGGACCACATGTCGGGTGTGTTCCATAATATGTAACTAATATCATGTAATTGAATTGAATGCCTCTGAAAGAAATTAAGGCCTTAAATTAGCACGTAGGCCTAATATTACAACAAAAGATTTCATAACATTTCGGTAGAGCTGTGGAAAAATTTGATTACTATATGACACAAATAACTTCTAAACAATTTGGAAGTTTGCAAGATATCCGAGCCCTCTTATCTTGTGTTTGCGCAGTTGAGATCGCAAACGAGTAAGTGTGTGGAGCCTCGCTTAAGATGCGCAAAGTGGTCCCTTTTCTTAGTATTAAATAAACTCATGTTTTAACATTGATTATTGTTAGAGGGCTTTCAAATTCACGCAGTGAGTAGATGACGGTCTCAGCAATACATAGGCATCACAAACGAAAATTCGACAATTTACTCCCTTGAGTGATTTTTATTTTACAATTATTTCATGAACTTTAGACCGAGAAGTGGTCCCTTTTCTTATGCACGCACACATTATGATGTCTTAACACATTTTTACTATGGACATTCCCTCACATATTCATTGTTCTTGTTAGCCCCCGAGTTCATCGTTTTTATTGTCAACATTTTATAGATTGGACAGCTTTTGCTGTGAGTTCTCCTAAGGCACACATGGGAAGTTAAGAATTGATTTTGTTCCAGGCATGTTGGTCCCCAAGCTTGGAGTCAAGCGTCTTCTACTGTTCGGTATGGGCCCTGTACTGCTATCGTCTCTGATTGCTAGCGGGACCTCTTCTTTCGGCTTGCTACTGGTGGCCCGTCTCTTGCAGGGTATAATAGTGGGATTCGCTTCCTCGACCGTCCCCACTTACCTGACGGACATCTCAAGGAATAGAAACAGAGGATTGCTTGCTCTCATAGCGAGCGTCAGCTTGAATTTCGGTTCACTGATTACATTCTCCGTGGGGCCGTACGTCAAGTACAATGAGTTCCAACTGGTGTGTTCTGCAGTGCCCATCCTCTTCATGATGGTGTTTTTATGGATGCCTGAGTCCCCTTACTACCTCCTGATGAGAGGACGTCGTGAGGAAGCAGCGATATCTCTTGCATTTATTCGTGGCCAAGAAAACGTCTCGGAAGTGCAAAGTGAACTACAGGAGATGGAACTGACGATCAAGAATAATCCAATCGAAAGAGGAACGTTTAAGGATTTATTCACTATAAGAGGCAATCGCTTGGCCTTGGCAAATTTATTGGTACTCGTTGGCATGATAGTGTTGAGTGGACATACGATTATTATGAGTTACGCTGGTATGATATTTAAAATGAGTGATAGTTCTATAGACCCTAATATTTCCGCCATTATTCTCGGAGCAGTTCAGGTAGTTTCTAGTGTAGTTTCGTCATTTTTGGTCGACAAACTTGGTCGAAGGCCTCTGGTTATATCTTCCGTTATTGGTTCAGGGGTCTCTCTTGTCCCGGTGAGCACCTACTTTTACATGAAAGACGTGGTCGAAGCCGACACTTCTCAGTATGACTGGGTGCCACTTGTATGCCTGGTTCTGTTTTTGCTTATGTTCGGATTGGGCCTTGGATCTGTTCCAAGTGTTATCATACCAGAAACATTTAATAATAACATTAAAGGCATTGCCTTGGCCATAGGTTCAATGTTTGGTTGCGTGCTATCTTTTGCTGTAGCGACAGTTTATGTTGTATTAATAGAAAGTGTAGGGCTTCATATTTCATTCTTAATATCTATAATTTGTTGCATTTTAGGGACAATATATTTTATTATCTTCCTGCCTGAAACAAAAGGTAAATCCATGGGAGAAATTTTAGAATTATTAAATGGTGGTAAGAAGCTGGAAGGTATTGAAAACCCTTCTTTTACGGATAAGAATTGTACAGATTTGTAAATAAATATACTTTTGTTATTGTTGTTGTTGTTTTTTTTTAGTAAGAAGTGACCACCGTTGGTATAGGCTATCTCTCTAACTGGATGGAGCCAAAGGAAAGTCTCCCATGTGGCCACAAGGAAGACTGGTCAACATGGAGACTTTGTACAGGAGTTGGAAGAACAAGGGTGAATCTGCAGAGGTGAGGTTTCTCATCCTACACAGCTCTTTGTGATTGTGGAGAGCAGTAGACGACACAGGATCTTCGTCAGTGCTCCTTGTGCCCTTCAACGAGCATTATAGATGCCATAATTGCAGCCACTCCCAATGCCATCGAAGTCGCCTGCTACTGGGCAGCTAACATCTAGCTGCTTGACTGCCAACCCTTACCTTGTTTCTTCTTCTTCTTTTTTAAATATGAGTATAAATATGTTATGTCATGTAAAGAAGGTGCCTCTGACTCGAATAGAGAGAAAGACCGTAGACATTCGAACCCGATGCTTCTGCTGTCCGGAAAAGAGCATTTCGGCCCTCACACCACCACGACCACGGTCGAACAGCGATTCCTTCTTAGTTCTTATTAAATTGAGAGAGCCCGTTGCAGTGTCTTCTGCGACGACCAGGTGATATCCGAGACGACACAAACCAAGTCTGAACATGACTTGGAATTTATGAACCATGGAACGATTGGATGGACAGTTAATTCCCCAGACTCGAGGACTGGGTGCATGTGACATCGTCATCATTTGTTTCATCCTCTTCACGGAGTGCAATTCACCTTACGGACGTCAATTTGAAAGACCTGCACCAGGCCTCACCGGAATTAACAGTATATTCGCCAATACGAATATTTAAAAGTTTAGTATATATCAGTAGGCCCACATGTTCAAAAAAGAAATGTTATTATTATTATTATTATTATTATTATTATTATTATTATTATTATTATGGTTTCTTTTCGGCCAACTAGGCCAAGGACCACGCCATTCCAACGGTTTCCTTTGAACTTTAAAGTTGATCTAGTACTCCTTCATTCGCAGACGGTATTGTTCCCTTCTTTAGTCTACCCGTTTTCAGTATCGACTTTGGTTGGAAACTCTGATGTTCTAGGAGTTTACTCTTAAACAGGCACGCTTCTGGATACCGTCAACTGAGACCCCCAATCTCCTGCAGATATTTATGTATCTCACTGAACCAGGCTCTCATTGTCTTGGAGAAGAGTGAAAATGCGGTTGTTTAATCGTGTTGACTTCATTCGGGTCACATGCCCACAAAAAGTAATCTGTTTTTCCCGCATCGCGTCTGTAATTTTCTCCACACGTGCGTATAAATCTTCGTCATGCCGTCTTCTAAACTCACCATTCACTTTGACCAGACATTCGATTTTCCTCAAAATATTCCTTTCCTGGTTTTTTAATTTTTCCATCATCCGTTTATTATTATTATTATTATTATTAGACTATTATCATTATGCTCATGCATACATCTTTATTATGATAGCTACACACTTGTGACAAAGTATACTTTTTCTAATTTAGCTGTAAGGCCTGAGTTTCCTGTGGTAATAGATGTGTAGCATGGAAAATAAATAATGACATGCATTATGTTTAGTTTCCTCCTGTGATCAGGTTATCGAAGCGACCTCGCACCAAGCGGCACGGCGCGAGAGAAGTGAGAAGTGTGATGTACAGTTTCTTCTAGCACCCAACAGATGGCACTGCTTATCCGCGCAGTGCATCAACTCGGCAACTAACTTCCAGAATATCCGCTAGGGGAAATTCTGTTGAGGATCCTCATTATTTCTTTAGATCAGCCTGATTCTATTGCTGTGGTTTCGTATAGGGACTTTTACCCTAGAATACTAACATTATTCAATATTGATGCTTAATACTAATAATACGTTAAATTGACGTACATTACGATCTTTGTGCTATGGCACCAATAAGTTAAATGGTTGAAATTAATATATATATATATTGTATGTAACACTATTTATATACAGTGAATTCTCTGTGGTCTTTGAAATTAATATGTATATTGTATGTAACACTATTTATATACCGGTACAGTGAATTCTCTGTGGTCTTTGAAGTTCAATACGCTTTTAAATACAACAAAAACAGGAGTAATTTAAAATAAGAATCTCTGTTTCGCGGGCTTATAGGCCGTGTTCTAATGTCCTTAGAACACGGCCTATAAGCCTGAAAAACAGAGATTCTTATTTCAACGCCGGTCGTGAAAGTCTGAATTTTTACAGAAGTCATTTACTTTGACGTAAATAGCAGTATGTAATCTCTCCAGCCTCTTACATTGTCTCTGTTTTTTATGAGGTTGTTTTTATAATCCCTCTGAAATGATGTGTCATATCTACATCAAATTCCCCACCTCTTTGTTATTGCCATGGAGAAACCAATATGTTGTTAAATTGAAGGACAGTTTCCAGGCAATTCTTTGCCCCATAATTATGCCTCTAGAACTGATTGGCATTAATAACAAAAGCATTGACATCATTACCATAGACCAGTGGTTCTGAACCCATAGAAGTCTGCGGACCACTCAGCCTAAAATTGAATCATATACGGACCACCCACTCCCCCCAATACACCTTATCATTTGTAACCCTTCCTCAATAACCCTTATTTTAAAGATATTTCAATTCAAACCCTGATAGTCATCGCCACGAATAAATTCGCACGATTATCTTTCAACGCACATTGGTTCCAAAATCCCCATTTATTGGCCACTTTTTATACGTGCCGGTGGACCCCTCCTCCCGCGGACCACTCCCGAGGTACTCACGGACCACCTTTGATCCGCGGACCACAGGTTAATAACCACTGCCATAGACCAATAGAAGCACTGCTGGAAGATGGTAGAGTGGGGACAGATATAGAGGGAATTCTAAGCAGTTAAATTATTTATACACGTAAATTAAACGTATGTTAGTATTGTAAGGTTAAACATATTCGTCATCCGCCTTCTGTACTTTTGCGCGCTCTCTCTCTCGCACACTCAATCTCTCTGATAACCTGTGTTGTTGTGGTATCTGTATATGCAATAGCCATTAGGTGACCGTTTGCCTAGAAGTGGGAAAATATGAAAAAGCACTTCCATGGTGACTGGTGGAGTAGGAGTCGAACCCATCTCTACTTAGTTGTACTCACGTAGCTTAGTAAAAACCTGTTTCAGCTCTCAGATCAGAATTTATTAGTTGGCATTGCCGGTAATTGAACTCAGAGCCCTCGGCAAAGGACTAGATCGTGGCACAGTGGCTAGCATTCTTGGCTGACACCCCCGATGCCCGGGTTTGATTCCCGGCTCTTGCAATACAAACGTCAGAGTGTCATATACCTGATCTCAAAACGCTCATATTCGCGGATTAAGAAGAGTCGTTCATTGTAATGTGGGGTAAGTGAACGCAAACATGCCAATGCTAATCTTACTTTTTGGTGCTCAGAAATCATGAAACGGTGCATTTAAAGCCAAATTGAGTGATAGGCCTACTTTTGGGACATTCGAAAGAAAAAAAACCTATTTGCAAGCGAGATTGCACTAGCCGATAGCTGTGACTATCTCGCATCACTTAGCGAACACTGCCGCAAGACGAAGATATGTTGCTGTTCATGTGACACGTTCCTTTGTTTTTATAATATTGTTTTATTGTAGCATTAAATTTAATTCTGATTGCTATGTGAGGAGGACTGGAAACGAATTGGTAACCCTACCTCACTTCTCAGAATGCCTGCTTAGTGACCAGCGGGCTCTAATCGGGTCACCTACGCCCACTTTGGATGAAGTTGTGATTGTAAAATGGCAGACAACGGAAAGAAATATTCACTTATTGTAAAGAAACACAATATTCATTACTGTGACAGTAGTTTTTGTTGCATTCTGTAGGTTGTATGGCTCTATAGAGGGTGTATTTCCAGTTAAACTAGGCCTAATTGGTTGTGGACAAGAAAGAGAATATAAATAGCAACGTCTGGCAAAATTAAAGGGCTTCTCAGAAAAACAGCGTTAGTCCAAAAATCAAGTTTTTGGGAAACGAGACAAAACTGTCCACCATCATCATGCAGCGATAAATATGGAATTTGGTGTTTGCATAGGGATACGCTTACTCAGTAAGAAACATAATATGCATTTGCAAATGTATTTCACACACGAGAACAAAAAATAAGATGGACATATTATGATATTTTTTATGCTTGAAAAATACAGAAATCAAACTTTTTTTTTTGCTACGATGCATTCATAAGCATAACAATGTACCAGAAACACACAACAATGATGTTACAATATTTTAGTGTGCTTATAATATGTAACTCTCTGTGACACAATTAGTCCATGACCAGTGCTGTTCTTCCCGAAATCACGTTGGACATTATGATGTTTTTCCAGAACCGCCTATATTATAACCCTCGTTTTCTGTGGGACAAATGCCCTTATAGACGAGACGGTATTATCATCAGAAGCATTCATATACATACTGCAAGATGGCAGCACTAACTCAATTTACGCGATTTTGGACTAATGCTGTTTTTCCGAGAAGCCCTTCAATTGGATGGAGATGGAGGTATCACATATTTTCAGCTCAATGTACTCTAAGGTCGCGCAGTTGTTAGAGGCGCTGAGCTACTGACTAAAACGGAGTGGATTCGATCCCCACCTGGGTAGTGGAATTTAGAAGCAAAAATTACTTTTTTCGGAAACGCAAATAGCCCTGGGGTTCACTCAGCCTACACTAAAAACCTTCCACTACTCCCAGGGCCTGCATGACCTATACAGAGTTGGCTTTGGCTTTGCTATTGCCAAGTAAATTGATTGATTTTATCACAAATACTGACTTTTTAAATATACTGTATATGGTAAGTTTCTTGTTTGTTTCCATCAAGAGAACTAGTAGCGGTACAAAACACAATGTGTGTTTGAGTCTTCAGTATTTTTAATGGTTTGATGCAGATCCCCATGCCTCCCTGTTCCGAGTTAATCGTTTCATCTCTACATAGCTTCCACACCCTACATCTGAGGCAATCTGTTTTACATTTTCTAACCTTGGTGTACCCCTTCAGTTCTTGTCCTCGACCTTTCCTTCCATAACTAAGTTTGCTATTCCTGGGTGTCTTAGGTGTGTCCTACCAACCTATCTCTTTTCTTCATTAGAAGTCGCCAGTTTCTCCTCTCACACTCGCCTTTATACCTCTTCATTTGTTACTATATCTACCCATCAGATTCTCATCATACTCCTGGTATACTTGGTTAATACAAAAGCTAACCAGACCGTTTTGGCGAGCTTTGGTTTTAACTAGGGTTTAGTTTGGTTATAACCAGGCTCTTGAAATCAGTAACCAAGCGACTACTGCGGTTACTGAAATTTTTATCACTTTAGAAGCGCCAATTCAAACATAATCTGAAACTACTATTGAAAGTACGAGATATGAAATCATATTTTAACTTGAATCACTCGCACGCAACAAATGAAATCATAAATAATATCAAATTCTTCGTGGTTTTTGCAATGTTATATTTGACGATTTCGAAATCGAGCTGTTGTGACGTTGGTTGGTTGGTTCCTCAGTTTAGGGGCTGCGACAACGCAGTCATGTAGCCCCGTGTACTTTGAGTGTGTGTAGAATCTGTCTGATAACCGGTGTTAATTGTGATGACTGTATTAGTGTGTGTTATCTGCTTTTTTTTATTCAACTTGGTCAGTTGATACACGGTCTACGTTCTTTTCAGGATTATGGTGGATTTTTAATGCCGTATGTAGCGCGCTACGAATCTCATCAGTTGTTGCTGTTGCTTATTTTTAGAAATTGCAATATCGCAGTCATATAGCCCTTTGTATTTTTGGGTGTGTGTGGAATTTGGCTCATACCATATGTTATTGAGATGGCTGTACTACTATCGGATTTTTTTATTATGGAGACTCGAGTTTAGGCCTTAATTACAAGCAAACCCACAGAACTATTGAAAAACGAGTTATACCAATGTTTTTCTTGTTTAATTATGCGTTAGTCTATTTAAGCCAACTATTGTCAAGTTTATTAATTATTAATATATTTGTTGTTGTATGAAAAAATTGACCGTGTTTTTGACGTCTTTTCTAAGAACCGCTCACTTAAAACTATATACATGGAAAACTACTTGACTGAGGGTAATACAATTTTTATATGTAATAGGTACAAGTATTGGTAGTGTAAATCTCAAGTTTAATTTTTTTTCAACTACCCAATAAAATGTTCATATACTTTTTCTGACGTAACGTTTTCTCAGCTCAGGATAAACGTACAGCAGGAAACTTGGTCTCATTTTGAAGCTCTCATGCGTGATTATCGGAAACTACGACCCCTGTAAAAAACAGAATGATGACGGATTTATGAAGAGTAACATTAATGGGAGGTTTAGTGCGTTCTGGCCCGTGCGATTAGAAGCGAGCGGGCTTTTGAAATCCGGTGCAGCGTTGCCGCGTTAAGTTGGAGTCGTCGCGGCTCGCAACGAACGAACACTGCTTTAAGTTTCTTTTCAACCTTTTATTTTCTTTCCTCGTGTAAATTTCATTTTCCATCACCTTTTTCACATAAGGGCTTTGGACTTCAATGGCAGGTTTAAAAATGGTTTGCTTCCTAATTTGGAAATGTCATACTACACAATTTTTACATGGGCTATTTACATTATTTACATTTCTTTACAATATTTAATTCAGTCAGTATTCTTCGCCTGAAGAATCGCTCTGTTCCAATGAATCAGAACTGCTGTCATTCATGTTAATTATGACTGGCTCGAAATGGGGGACTTTTTCCGACAGGCCATCCTTCTCCCAGTAGTGGTCTTCAATTCTTTTAGCGTGTTCATTATTTCCAGAGTTCAGGAGCAACGGTACGCAAGGCTTCTCGGCACTAAATATTCATTGCTTCCATACTTCTACCATTTTGTAATATGTTAGTGCAAGATCGCCCTCAGAGAATGGTGGTCTCTGAGGCATCTGGAAGTGATGTGGCCTATAAGCAGTAAACAGGAAGACTGAAAATAGCATGTGGACATAGCCAGGCCACTCGCATTCCAATACATAACTGCCCGGGACGAGGGTACCCGGCAACACTGCACTCGAAAAGCTCGCCCGCTTTTAATCGCACGGGCCTGAACGTACAAAACCTTCCATTAATATTACTCTTCATAAATTCGTCATCACACTGTACGTTTACAGTGGTCGTAGGTCTAGTTTCCGATAATCACGAATGAGAGCTTCAAAGTGATACCAAGTTTCCTGCTGTACGTTTATCCTGGGCTGAGAAAATGTTACGTCAGAAAAAGTATAAGAACTTTTTATTGGGTAGTTTAAAAAAAATGAAACTTGAGATTTGCACTGCCAATACTCGTGCCTGTCACATATAAAAATGTCATTACCGTCAGCCAAGTAGTATTCCATGTATATAGTTTTAAGTGAGCGGTTCCTAGAAAAGACGTAAAAACACGGACAATTTTTCATACAACCACAAATAAATAAATAAATACATAATAAACTTGACAATAATTGGCTTATATAGACTAAAAGAGAATTAAACAAGGAAAACATTGGTACAACTCGTTTTTCAATAGTTCTGTTTGTTTGCTTGTAATTAAGGCCTACACTCGAGTATCCATAATAAAAAATCCGATAGTAGAGTGTGTTTTAATTTGTAAATTGGGGATAGGATTGGGAAGGAGTTGGCAGTGGCTATCCCAGCATTTGCTTTGGGTAGAAGTGGGAAACCACGGAAACCCCCCCACCTCCAGGATGGCTGAGGTAGGAATTGAACCCTCTTCTCCTCAGTTTAGCCTAACGAGGCTGAATGTACCCCGTTCCAGCCCCCACACCACAATTCAAATTTCTTGACAGAGCCAGGAATTTAACCCGTACCTCCGCAGTTGAAGCGATCGGTCACCATTGAGCCTTCTTTTGCCAAATACTACCATATTAGATTCCAGTTTTTTTCTTAAATACCATTTCTCCCCCGTATGAGCACACTACTGTGACTATGGAATGTCTCGTGAGTCACCCTAAAATGAATATGAAAATCAGTTTGACTGTACAACGATATCCAATATTCGCTAGGCTAGTATAGGCCTACAGTGAAGGTCTTAAGTACCCGTTCTCTTGACGCATTCAGAGCCATTGCGATATTTTAAAAATTATTTTCGCCCTCTATATACTAGGTATTGTAGGAAACATATCTGGTCGACATCATCATCATTATTTATTCACCATATCAATTCCAATTCCAATATTTATTCACCATATCAATTCCAATACATCTTTCGCCACCATTTTGTACGGTAACATTATTTTCTTAACCAATTTCGTTTTGGCGAGTGTAACCGCAAACTGTAACCAAACCTAACCCAGGTTAAAACCAGAGGGAGCGCCAAAACACGCCTAATGATAAGTTACCATCTTGAAAGTCAAACACAGTAGATTGTTGAGAATAGAAATGCAATAGTTAATACATTATTTTGATCTAGTTTCTTAATAAGTATCATTCTGAATGTATTAGCTGGTGCTTCAATAATACTCTTAGGGCTGGTACAAAGTATTGTTATACCTTTAAATTTGGGAAATTGAGCACAGGACCAAGAAAATGTATAAGTTGTCTGCACTCAAGAGAATGTCTTCGTTGATAAATAACTGATAAAATATTTGTGCTTCGTTAACAATGATGAATGCATTAAAATAAATATTATTTGCACGATATGAAACTTAACCATGTTTTGCCTACATACCAACTCCTGTCGTACCACAATGGACTTCATTCGTCTCGTGAAACACGCTGCATTAATCGCTGTGTTATGTGTTCTTGTAGAGACATCTAGTGGCAATATCAGGCAATGAAAGAAATCCTATTCTGAAGAATTTTAGCCAGATATGCGCCGGCCTTGCATGACGTAGGCAACACTATTTATATACATTGATGGAAAGTGAAACATACGCATGCACACATGAAAGTAACATAACCTAGACTAGCGTTATATTGGTGCAAATACATATTCGTTTTCAACTGAAGGAGGTAATTCGTGTGAAGAACTCTTAGAATGGTAATTATTATTGCTGTTTGTTTTCTAGCCTACGGGGCTTTAATTTATGTCGAAACATAGTAGGCCTACTTATGATCTGGTCTCTGGTAGGTTAAACCATACTATTTTTGTTATTGTTATTCCATTTTGCAACTAGTGATGTTTGAAAGCAATAATTGATGTAATAGACATGTTAGGTTTCGCCGTATGAATTGATTACAGAGTAACTAACCTTGCTAATGGTTCCCCTAAGGGGCAAACTGCATGGGGGCTTTCAGCTTCCCCTTCCAGTCCGAGTCCATGAATCAACGTAGGTGACTACGCTGTGAGGTTTACAGTAGTGTTCTGCTTGTTCCAGGATGCTCTCTTTAATCTACCATGTTGGTCTCCCTTGATCACTCCATGTACTCTTCCAGCCCAACGATATTGCTCATAAAGCCATAGGGAGTCTTTTATTTTCCAGTGATCCATGGCCCTTGTCTTTCTTCTCCTGTTCTCTGTATTTCACGAGTCCGTCAAACCCCGCCCTTCTTACGCCAGACCCCTCCAACTTATGGTAAGTGATGTCCCCTTCACCTCGCATACTGCTTGGCCAGACCAGTGGCGTTCAGATCATAGCCGTGTCAACTCCCCGTCCGTTCTCTACGACTGGGCACTAGTTCAGCTTACTCAGCTGATCAGCGGGCAGTTGAGCTGGAGAGATGTGACTTCCGGTAGTTCATGTGAAAAACACCATCGTTATGTTAGTTGTAAGGCCTATCCGCTACGCTGCACTCCTCCATCTTGTCGCCCTGAAGCAACTTTATGTTAGCTGTAAGACCTAACTGCTATCTTGTACACCTCTAACTGGTCGCCCCCCAGGGGATCACATCTAGTGGGACGTGGGTTGGCGACCACGGGGCCCCAGCTGAGTCCGGGATTGCTTCCACTTACTTATGTCGGGCTCCTCTCCGTCTTCTTTCCTGTCGACCTCACTTGGTCACCTCTTGTTCTCTTCCGACCCCGATGGTATTAGGGTATCCGAGGCCTAGGGAGTCTCTTCCTTTCCCGCCTTAATTGGCCCTTGTATCATCTTTTCTAATGCCCTCCTTCTGCGAGGGGTGAGCCTTCTTTTTCGTTTCATGTTATCTCCTGCCTTCTGCGCAAGGCCCTCAAGGAGGCCGGGTGTATGTAGCCCCACCACTTCTGGTGCACCCTAGATATTGCTACACCCTCAGGGGCTCACGGCTGGTGATTTCCGGTGTTGGCAAACCCGAGAGATTCCTGAGCTGGGTCCTGTTTTACCCCTTGTATCCATTACCTCTTGGGTGGACCCTCTCCTCTATCACTTTCCTATTTGCCTTTCATGGCTCTCCTTCTTTCCAAGTCCCTCAATCCACATTATTTGATGGTTGAGGGCATTTCTTTTCCTCCTGTCCTTTATTTGTCTTATTCTCCTCCCCCCCCCCCCCCCACTCCTATTTCGTGAAGAAAAACAACACCTTTTGACAGCAACCCTCGGCGCTTATTCTGTATTGCGCGGCGCAATTTCCTTAGTAGTTAGTTTAGTTATAGTTTACATTTCATTATCATCTTCACGATCATCCAAACCATTAGGGTCCGATAACCTAGATGTTAGGCCCCTAAAAACAACAACATCTAACTGGTCGCACCGAAGCATCTTGATTTTAGTTGTAAGGCGTATCAGCTACGCTGTATCCCTCCAGCTTGTCGCCCTGAAACAACGTTATTTTAGTTGTAAGGCATCCATGGTTCACCGTAGGTATAATGACCTAATGCACGAGTCACTAACAGGGCTGATTTACCAATAGGCCCCATAGACTCCGGCCTAGGGGCCCACCATGCTGAGGGGCACAAAATAATCCGCAAAGTTTTTTTTGTCGGAAAATGTCCATAACATGTTATAGACTACAATACACGTCTACTTCCAACAAATGTTTTGCAACAGCAGATTTTTCGACTTTAGCTGTAAAACAGGAATGTTTTATGATTAATTAGGAGAAATTTTAAGTCTTGAATATTAATATCAGTTTAATTTGAATAATTTATTACGCATAGTTGTAGGTCGTATGATGCAGTGTGTATGTATATCTGAATATCTGTAAGTGTATAATGAGTCTTACATAGTTTAAACTTATTTTAATATCTCGTTGACCTATTTATTTATAATTTATATATGAGGCACGTCCAGAAAGTAAATTCCATTTGGTAATACAATTAAATTGTGTACAGATACAGAAAAATTATTTATTGCACAACATTCTACACCTCTTAAACTACTTTTCCACATAACTGCCGAACTTTTGCGGGCATTTGTCATAGCGTGGCACAAGTTTTTGGATACCTTCTTCATAGAAGTTTGCCGCCTGTGTCTTCAACCAGTTGGAAACCTCTTCTTTCAGCTCGTCCTCATTGTTGAAGTGTTGACCGCCAAGGAAAGACTTGAGATGTGTGAACAGATGAAAGTCGCTAGAAGCGAGGTCAGGGCTGTACGGAGGATGGTCAAACACGTCCCAGCCAAATCCCTGTAGGAGGTTTTTCGTCACATTTGCAGTGTGTGGTCGTGCGTTGTCGTGAAGAAAAACAACACCTTTTGACAGCAACCCTCGGCGCTTTTTCTGTATTGCGCGGCGCAATTTCCTAAGTGTCTCGCAGTAAGCATCTGCGTTGATTGTTTGACCACACGGTAAGAAATCAATGAGTAAGATGCCTTTCCAGTCCCAGAACACTGTGCACATCATTTTCCAAGGTGTCAAGATTTGTTTCGGCTTAACCTTTGCTGGGGATGAAGTGAGCCTCTATTCCATTGATTGCCGCTTACTTTCAGGGGTGTCGTAAGAAACCCAAGTTCCATCTCCTGTGACTATCTGTGTCAGAAATTCTTTGCCGCCTTCATTGTAACGGGTCAAAAACTGAAGTGCACTACCCATCCGTTTTGTTTTGTGTTGCTCCGTAAGAATCTTTGGTACTCAACGTCGGCATAGTTTACGAAAGTTCAGTTTTTCGGTAACAATTTCATGAATTAATGATCGTGAGATTTGGGGAAATTCCATACCGAGAGCACTAATTGTAAACCTGCGGTTTTCCCGGATCTTGTCATCAATCGCGTGAACAAGTTCTTCTGTAACCAAAGATGGATGCCCACTTCATTCTTCATCGTGCACTTCACTACGTCCTTCATTGAACTGTCGGACCCATCTTCTCACCATTGAATCACTCATCGCATTTTGTCCATACACTTCGCAAATTTGCCGATAAATTTCAATTGGTTTCACTTTCCTAGCATTCAGAAAACGAATCACAGATCTGATTTCACAAGCGGCGGGATTTTCAATCAACACCGACATTGTACGAGTAAACATGCACAACAACGCGTACGTGGCTGACAGCGCTCTCCAAATGGCGCACGTTTCTTCTCCTTGATACAGAGCGTCTACCGCGCATTTGCGGAACTGCGCTGCAGCGGAACGTACAACTAGTTGAAGACACAGGCGGCACACGTCTATGAAGAAGGTATACTAAAACTCGTGCCACGCTACGACAAATGCCTGCAACATTTCGGCAGTTATGTGGAAAAGTAGTTTAAGGGTTGTAGAATTTTGTGCAATAAATAATTTTTCTGTATCTGTACACAATTTAATGTTATTACCAAACGGAACTTACTTTCTGGACGTACTTCGTATACAAATTTAAAAATAGTTGTTTCTCTCATTATTTTAATCTATTTAATTGATTTTACTTCCCGATACATTAGAATAAAATAAAATTTACCTTCACAAAGACCTTTCTGAGGTCTAAATTCTCCCTCCTTAAAGATGGTAAGAAGAGGGGGCGCCAAAAACCCACGGGCCTAGGAGCGCATAAAATCTAAATCTGGCCCTGGTCACTAAACGGCAAGGAATCATGTGGGAGTACATTTCCGCGGTTGGAGATGTGAGAGCGTACGAATAGTTGAGAGGAATGTATCAGTGCGGTTAGCCATGCTAATTGACCTTCCTCTCATCACATCCTTATGCCATCCCGCATCTCGTATGACCTTAAGATAAATATACGCATATACAGTTGTAACTGATTCATACATAATCCAGTTGTATAGCTAGGGCGGTTTATGGAGAAGCGGCAAGGTGGCGACTCTGGGCAGGCGGGTTGTGTTGCACATATGCACGTAGTTCTGTTCAGTCTCGCTGCTTGCTCTCAGTTTTTACGGTGGAAAGTTGACAACGCTGTGCCACGCGCTGGGAAAGAGAGGATTTTCAGCCATTGATATAGTTTGTGTGTCTACAGTCAGTCTTGGTTTCAAGAATACTATCCTAATTATCCTTAGCTAAGTGATATGTTCAACATCGTGCGGCCTCAAACGTCCGGGTAAGTAAACATTGCATATAGAATTTTGATAGTGCATGCTAGTTTCATGTTTGTTTATTAAATTATTACTACATTGTGTTTTTAAATTGTAAACACGTGTATATATATTATTTTCAATTTTCCTTACGTAATTCATAAAACCGTTAAGACAAAACAAACATAACTTATAAGGAAATTCAAATACGAATCGTAAATTATACAGCAATGACATACTACTATTATACTGTAGTGAAAAACCACAGCCTGCTTCCAGTCTCCGACCGGGTCAGGAATGGAATGAATGAAGCCCCCAACTAGCGGCGAGGATATGAACTGTGCCGGCTGCCGAGGCCTGACGCACTCCTCTGGGGCAATGATGAAATGAATGACAGATGAAATGAAATGATAGTGGAGAGTGTTGCCGGAATGAAATTTTGACAGGGAAAACCGGACTACCCGGAGAAATACCTGTCTGCCTCCGTTTTGTCCAGCACAGATCTCACAAGGAGTGACCGGGATTTGAACCACGGACCCAGCGGTGAGAGGCCGGCGTGCTGCCGCCTAAGCCACGGAGGCTTACTATTATACTGTAGTAGCGTAATGAATTATTTTAGTGTAAATTTTAACCACTACACCAGGACAGCCCAACCTACGGCCCACGGGCCGCATACGGCCCACGAGACTATTTTGTTCGGCTCACCACTTCGCATCCTCGGCGTGTGCACCCCCGCCCCAGGTCATTGATCACTGATGAGCACTTAAAATCCTTATTAATGATTGGTACAATTAAGTTCGATCTTAATTAGGAAGAAATTTTAAGTACCGGTACAAAGCTTTTCCAGTCATCGCACTAAACTATATTATCATGAAATTTATTTCATAATGTGGTTAATAATTGTGCCAAGTGAACATAAATACTCACTATTTGTCATTCATGACGTAAGAGTGTATTGCAAATCATCGTAGCCTACTTCTATTTTCAAGGAATTTATTAAGCATATTTAATTTTTCCTTAGTGTTTTTTTTACCCACTATAAATAAATACAGAAAACGGCAACTATACTAAGGAAACAAAGCTCAGACAGCCACAAAACTCACCATATTGCACCTGTATTTAGAGAAAAATCCCCCCCCCTCCCCCTCCACCCCGCCCCCACCACCACCACCCCTCCCAAACCCCCCGGAGTGTTATTGGCCCTCAAGGTCCCACCAACTATTTACAATGTGGCCCTTAGTTAAAGAAGGTTGGGCACCCCTGCACTACACACTAAACAGGATCTGATGATGGCCACTTGAGGATCGAAACGCGTAATCCTAAATTGCCCCATTTAATTGTGATAATTTATTAATACATGTATTTTTTCCAGGAGTGTGTTTACATAATTAAATCTTTTACCCCGCCCATTCATTGGACACAATCGTGTTGACCGATTGAAGAGCTACAAATGACAGACACGTAACAAGTCAGTTTCGAAAATCTCGAATGCATCAGCCGGGAATAGAACCCGGTTCGCATTGGTGAGAGCACTCCGCTATCACGCCCACAGTGAAAATGGCGATGAAATGAATAATGCAACTGGTAGGTTCCTTAGTTTAGGGCATGCGACAACGCTGTTATGTAGCCCCGTGTACTTTGAGTGTGTGTAGAATCCGTCTGATAAACGGTGCTAATGGTGATGACTGTATTAGTGTGTGTTATCTGTTTTAAATTCAAGTCAGGACTGCAGACAATAATTGCAAGTAGTTCCTACTTTCACTACCAAATGCTCCCGTCCACGACACCTAGCTGTGAACTTCGCTACTACTAGACGCCATCGCAACCAGCGCCCGGTGACGAACGTTGGAACTTAAGAGCAATAATCAAATTTAACCTACAAATTTTGGCTTCACATAAGTGTAGTTAGTGGAAGGTTCATTTCCATGCCATAAATCTACGACATGGGACCGCCGGCTTTACTTTCCCTCCAAAGGAAGGCATGCCGAGGAATTTAAACGCTCTTAAAAAATCCGATGACTTCGGCTGGGTTTGAACCCGCGACCTTTGGCATAGAAGCTCAGTATACTACCAACTACGCCACCGAAGCCACCAAAAATGCAACTAACTTGCGTACTAGAAGAAGAAAAAATGGACAAGAGAAAGAATAAGGGAAATATAAGACAGGGAAAATAAATGCCCTCAACACTCGATGAATGAGGATTGAGGGACTCGGAATTAGAGCCGTGACAGGCAGGTATGAAAGGAAAGGCTTGAATTGCACTGACTATAGCAATAAAAATCATTCTACATTTGTGACCTTTGCCGTGTGAATTAAAGACAAATGCTTGTTCAGTTAAATCTAGAATTCTTTTAACAATGAAGATAGCATTTAAAATGGTATGGTTGTCCTTTGAATCATTTCATTTTTGCATTGTACTAAAACTTACTTCATGTTTAAATTGAAAATCATGATTAGAATGTTAAGCGAGAGGACGTTTTATCCGAATAGCCTTCTCGAGTTTTGTGTTACACAAACTTGCAGCCTAAATCTTTTATTTTTGATAAGGTGGTAGTCAACTAAGGAATTCGTGAAAGGTGGCAATGATACTATAACAGTCATATGACATGACTCCAGATAACATCGGATTTATGGGAACTACTGATGGGATAATACGGTTTGTCTTTTTATGTTCCAGCTATGATAGACAAAACGTGCACGGAGAAACAGTACCATGGAATATTTGATGAAATGGATGAAATGTAGAAATCCTCGAGGTGTACTGAAGAAAACAGGACCACAAGTGACGTATTCAATTCGCGGTAAGGTATTATTGTGACTTCTTTTACAAGTAACCCAATTTAATACTGATAACTTACACACAGGATTTATCTATGCAAACCAGACATTTCTTCATTCAAACGTTTCTATGAATGATCTTGATCATGTAAGTAAATTTAAAAATTAATTAATTAATTAATTAATACGTAAGGAAATAAATAAATATCGGTATGTGTCATTTCCATTCTTTCAAGTAACTGACTATGAACGTGTTTACTTGTCATTTTGCACGCCCTTCTTCGTCGTGTTTCATCAACATCATCATTTATTTTCACTCGTGTATAATTTTAAGTGTTACCCTAACATAACTATCACTAGCTTGCCACGGTGGGTAAGTGGTTAACATGTCGGACTACCTACCCCTAGCTTGCAGGTTCGCACCTGGCCGTGTAAGTGATCTTTGAAAGGCGACAAAAATCACGACATGCATATCATACGTTGTTGGCATGTTAAAGAATCCATTTGAATTCAGTAGGCCGTGTTCATAATGGCAAAATTATTCTCCGGATTTTCCGCCAACACAAAGTTCCTCCATTCTCTACTAGAAAGCTTAGATATCTAACCTCCTTGACTTTCATAGCGTTCCAAGGAACAACGAAATTCGCATTGCAAGCTGCCTTCTGGGTGCCAAATAACAAAGATTGCACCCGGCATCCGAGGTCAAACGATATTATTATTATTATTATTATTAACACCATCATTATCAACTATGCTAAAGATAAACATTGTCATTTCGCTACAGCCACTTACTTTGGTCCTCTGCAGTTAACTCCATGGTAACGTACAAAGGACACTCCATTTCACCAATCGTGTTCTTGAAGTTTGGTTCATGCCTCCATTTCCCTCCCAATTTAAGCTGATTTAAGGTCTTTATATTTTCATGTATTTCCCTAGATATCACATCCTTATCGTCGGTGATAGAGTGTCCGGTTTATGATCGCGGGTTCACGTGCCGAGCAAAAGATATGTGTTTCTGAAGAGCAGGATAAAGGAATATGGCATTCCCAGGAGTACGATACCGGGTCTTCTGGTGATTAGAATGATGTTAAACCTCAGTGACAGGTAGATCAATCACTGCTTGGTGATAGTGCAAGCGGAACGTTGAAATTGGAGAGAGATCGCCTCAATGACTCTAACGCGTAGCTAGTGTGACATACGATTATTATTATTATTATTATTATTATTATTATTGTGGCAACTAAGAATCGCAAGTTCTCAATCGTTTGCCTTCTTGCGGTCCCACCAGCCTTTCATTCTTTCAAAGTGTGCTTTCGTCCATGATTCAGAAAGAACATGCATTGGTCGAGTTGGGACTTCTTCTTGTGCTTGTTGTTTGAGTGGTGTTCGTAGCTGAACGACTATTTCTGAAACTATATAAATGGTCCTAATCCATCTCCAGAATCCAAGGAACAAACGTTTTGAGACTTATGAAGTAAGATAACCAACGTTTAAAAATGCTTTCAGCTGGCAATCTGAAGAGAAGAGCGTAAAAGGTTATCCTTCTTTTTAGGATTACGTTTTATACATTTTACGTGTGCGTCTATATATCCAAGTTGCTTCAAAGTCTGTAAACACCATCTTTGAAGTTTGAACCAAAAAGTTTTCTGATAATCCTTTATTGCCATTTTTTAAGCAGACCATGTGTTCGAAATGAAAGGTTATACTGCTTCTGGTCTAATCACAGTTTGATAATGTCTAAAGTTTTCACTTCTTCGTTTTAATGTTCTTGCCTGAGTTCCGTTGCACCTTTCTGCAATCCTGAATAGTATTTCCTTTCTTTTCAGCCTTTTTGCAAATTCTCTTAAAGTTTCCTCTGCCGACTGAGCTCTTCTGAACGTGCCATTGCTTTTGTACTGAGTAGGCATGCCATAATTTTTTATTTCTGAAAATAATATAATTGTATACATAATAACAATGATGTTAACAATGAAACAAATGAAATAAGTTATGTATTTTGAGAATCATGAGATAATAAAATACTCGAACAGAATACCGATAAGTTCTGAATAGTTTAAATGTTTCCAGATCGCTTTTAAAATTTGATATCAATCTCTACCGGATGTTTGTGTGGCAACTTAATATACAATAAATGAACACTAGGAAAAACTTTGTCAGGATGAAACATGCACTCGCCTCTCGTTACCGAATAAAATTAGCGTAATATGCAAGCAACCTTCACCACACCCGTAAATATTGGTTATTGCTTAGATACCGAAATAGCTTACACACTGCCATCTAGCTGCGACGATGGGAACCTATGGCTACAGTGTATGCGGCGTCTGTACCGGGGCGACATATGTACTGCATTTACCTTAAGCTATTAAAGTAACGTCGACAGAGAGAAACCGGACTGATTCAAGGATGACAACTTGTGGCTTGAAACAGATCACGAAGATTGGATTGTGGACACTCGTGAAGTAGATCTGTCCACACCGAAGCACTGGAAGAAGGAAGGATTGCTGTTAGTAGAATCAAATGGAGATGCTTTCTTGGAGCCCTGCGTTCCACGAGGGCCACAACAATTATTAAGTTCAATAAGTCAAATCTTTTAGGTTCTTGCCATGTCTGTGGCGGGGTTTCACCTAGGTGACCAAGTCAGACTCTTCAGTGGGCTCTTGGTAAACCCTGACCGGATACCGCTGGATAGTACATCGTTGTGCTACTTTGCTGCGGGAAACAAGAGTTCTCTCAAATATCCTCCCAATAGACTCTAGGTGTCAAAAGTGTGAGACGTAGTGAATGATACGCTACCCCACCGGTGATCCGGGCATGGTGTGCCAAGAGCCCACTGATGAGCCTGACTCGGCGCACCATGGCAAACCCCCGTAAAAGACACTGTAGAATCATTCAAACATAATGCTATAGGCTATCTGATGAGTGTTGACAGAATGATTAACGATCTGCAACTCACAAGACAAGTCGGACGATAAAATGATCTTCTTGAGTTCACTGATTTTAAACAGTGGAGTTTGCTCAGAAGAAATCAGAAGAAAATTAGCAATGGCCCGAACGACATTTCCCCAAATGTCCAAAATTTGGAAGTAGAGGACCTTAACTAAAAGTACCAAACCTCAGATCACGCCCAGATATTTCCCAGTGTTGCTGAATCATAAATAGTCAAGAAACACTAAATTAAAATACCCAAGTAGAATGTGGGTCTGTTGTTGGGCCCTACGGACATCATAGACAGAGCACTGAACACATACATCTGTTTTAGAAGAGCTTCAAGTGAAGGATAGGCAAAGTCTATCTGAGGTACTAGAGCACATCTCCCGAAGACACGTTGCGCTGGTATGGACAAAGTTGGTAGTGCAGGGGAAAGTAAAAGCACGGTGAACTCAGGGTAGATGACCAAGTAGGTGGACCGACCAAGAAGAACTCAATTGGTATTCACTCCATGAGTCGAAACATATCGCACAAGACCGGAGTGAATTGTACCACCATCCCTGTCCAGGGTACGACCTACGGATATAACTCCTTGAACCAACACACATGGTACAGGATGGTGCTTATTCACAAAGCGTATACGGATAAAACTGTATGTGGCGACACATCTGGCACTTGTCTGGAGTGAATAGTACCACCATCCCTGTCAAGGGTATAAACGGATAGACTCCATGAACTAACAATATTTGGTTTACTGCAGTCCTACTGTATGTAGAGCCTGAAGTATTAATTAGCCACGCTGATGATACTGTAATATTTGCTGACTGTTTGGATGGTCTTCAACACCTTGTCTCTCGAATCGGTGAAAGTTGTGAGCGTTATGGTTTAGATATCAACATGAATAAAGCAAAATTCATGGTAATCAGCAAGAAAGACATAGGCGTATAAAACTACCATCTTAATATTAACGGTACCCCTATTGAACAACTAAGCAAACACATATATTTGGGAACCAATATTAATGACCAATGGGATAATTCACGTGAAATTAAAGTCCGTATCGAGAAATCCAGAGCTGCATTTTGTAAAATGGCTAATGTGTTTACTTCTCGGTGAAAAAAAATCTACCTTGCTATTTCTTTTCCATTCTTTACTATGGAGCTGAGACTTGGACTTTGACCGAGACAATGGGCAAGCGACTTGAGGCATTGAGAATGCTTAGAGTGCCATGGCCATGGACAGATAAAATTACAAACAATGACATACTACACAAAATGAAGAAAGAAAGAAAGAAAGAAAGAAAGAAAGAAAGAAAGAGAAGTCCTGAATACAATAAAATGCAGAAAGCTACAATATTTAGGTCATGTAATGAGGAATGGATACAGGTATAAACTTAAGAACATGGACTTCACACACGAGTGAAGAACTATTCAGAACATCCAAAACTGACATAACTATGATGGTCACCAACATCCGGAACGGATAGGCACAATAATAATAATAATAAGAAGAAGAAGTGAATTCTGTTTAATGCTCTGGTACCTAATGGACAGTTTCAAGTACAGAGGTGTGCAAATTATTAGAATCAAATAGAGAATTGAAATCAGTGAGTACAGTTTTGTTCCAAATCATTTTATTGCACAACGGGTGACATCTCTCATCACTCTACTAAGTAAAGATTTCTCCCTTGTTGACTTTCAACTTTTCTCATAAGGAATTGCGACTGGAAATTTTCAGAATTGGGTATTCCGATGGATACCTGAGCTGGATCCGTTTTCTCTTGTTTCATTGACTTTGGAATTTGCCCTCTAAATAAGGTGGTTTCAATCCATGGTCCACGAATCTTTGTATAGTTCAAGAGCGGATGATCAGTATAAAAGGCTTTGAATTCCTCAGATCTAAATTCATACAAACATTAGAATATAGCAATTCAAACAAAACGTGTGGCATTTTGCATTAACGAGGCCCCTCTTTTAGTGGAAATTCTATATAATCATTTTACTATAAAGTTCTTCAAATAAAATGTAACTTAATTAAGACTAATAGTAAAATATTTGAAATAACTTCAGCGCCTTGTGAATAGCCTATATTAAGTGCATTAAATCAAGAAAAGTGCGAATGCCATTTGGAAAACTGGCGTTGAGTCTAATAATTTGCACACCTCTGTAAGGGGTCTGTCTGTTAGGTAGTCAGCCCGAAGGCAGGTTGGATCCTCAAAAAGCACCGCCGTTAGGTTATGTGGGTAGATACCCATAAAAAAACAAGGCATCGCTATATTGAGACGTACTAGGCAAGAAGAGAAGTGAGGTAGATTGCCACTGCTTTCCTCACTGAGTCAGTATAGCAGTACTAACCCTATGAGTAGAACTTTTCACAGCATCCACAGGCACTGACTGTGCCCTGAATGTCATTACGAAGCACCACCCATACCTCTGTAGCTTCCATGTAATCACAGCCATGAGTGAGACTGAGACATCGGTGAAAAGCAGCATTTTAATCTAGCCTGTGCCAACAGACAAATGCAAATATACTGCAATCATCAAGAGATGGCAAACTGTAAGGGGTAATGCCTCATTATTCTACTACTCTGACATCCTTTACAGCCTTCATTCCTTTTCTTGATGTCACTCTATATACCCTGCCAGATAAATTTAGAGGTCGTAAGAGTAGCAGTTGGGTTTACCTCTGGATGTGACATATTGTGAATTCTGTTTACAGTACTGGTACCTAATCGACAGTCTCGAGTAAGGAGAAGTGCCTCATAGTGATATCTTCTGTTTTCAGCACTGTGCTTGTTGGTTTCGTGTGGGACTGTCCTCGGATGGAGTGCTCCAAATTATGTACGACTACGACTGGAAGAAGAAAAAACAATCATGTGGTCTCTTATAGTGGCCGGATTGTTCATAGGGATGCTCTTGGCTGCTGTACCAGCGTTCTTTCTCGTCGACATCTTGGGTCGTACGAAAACGATGGTTTTAGCGGCCGTCATCCTCGTCATATACTGGATAATGGTGCGTATTCTCCTTTCACTCCTCCTGGGAGACCAGGGAGACTCCAGCCGTCCTATATTGCTTCCCTTTACTTGTGCTAGACTACCCTCTTTCATCTTTCCTATCAACCGACAGTAGTGGCTACGCAGGCTAAAGCGCTGCGTTAGGCCATGGGGCCAAGCTCTCTGCTGACTCGGTAGACGCGTGGGTTCGAGCCCCACCGTCGGCTGTCCTTGAAATGGTTTTCCGTGGTTTCCCATTTTCAACACGAGGCAAATGCTGGGACAGTACCTTCTGACAGGCCACGGCCGCTTCCTTCCACATCCTTGCCCAGTTTCATTCATCTTCATCCATCCATTCCATCTCTCATCCCGACGCGCAGATCGCCCACGGGAGTTGAATAGAAAGACCTGCACTCGGCCTCTCAGGAGGCCACACGAAAAATAAAATCTTTCCTATCGACCTCTCTTGGTCAGCTCTTGTTCTTTTCCGACCCCAAAGATATTAGGGTATCTTTCATTTTTTCGCCTTAATTTGTCCTTCGATCATCTTTCCTGATACCCTCATTCTCGAGGAGTCCGTCTTCTGCTGAAAGCCTCAAAGGAGGCAGGGTGTATGAAGTTCCACCACGTATGGTGCACCCTGGATGGCGTTACACCCAAAAGGGCTCACGGCTTGTGAGATCGGGAGTTGGTGACCTTGATGGATTCCGGAGCTGGGTCCATTTAACCCTTTTTCCACTGATTTTTGGGCCGTCCCTGTCCTCTTATTTCCTTTCCTATTTGCCATTACTAGATGCAGATCTCGTTGAGTATCTCAGTCCTTAATTTTCGAGGGAAGAGGGTATTGCGGGTACCTTCAATCGACACTATAACTGTCTTTATGTTCGACGATGTCGAAATGTAAATATGATATGTCAGAAAACTGTATCATAATAATAATAATAATAATAATAATTACAACACTATTTTTCATTATGAAACAGGTTTTTCCACCAATCAGAGCTCGAGAAACAGTTGTGTGACCAATTAGGCAAGGATAGCATCGCACCTGCGCTGACTTCCACGGCCCACTATTTTAAATTTCACTGCGTGGCTTCTAGTGTCATAGAGGGGTATTTGAGGAGGCCATGGTCAAATACAAGGTATTATCTGCGTCCCATACGCTCTGTTTAGTACATAAAACTGGCAAAATCTCGACAGATATTTATGAATATTTATGTTCGAACATAAAATATGTATAATTATCGTCGAACATAAACAGTCGTATCCAACTCCCCCATAAGGGTAATTAAGACACTCGTATGGAAATTATAAAACTCGCTTCGCTCGTTTTACAAACATACTCGTGTCTTAATTATTGCCATTATAGGCTCGTTGCATAATGTACTATTGGTACTTCTCATCAACTTATTCCAGTAATCCCTTATTCATCTCTTCACACACTACTTAAATTGATTCTCTTTAAAAAAAAGACAAAGAAGAACTCTATAGCTAATGTTTGACATCCTTGATCTTAAACCTATTTCATGCTAAGACCACTAGGGACGCTTATACCACTCCCCCTTCTGTAACATAATTACGATACATGAATACTTGCTTCCGAGATACGAACAAAAAAATCTACACTCACAAAATTCAAATACAAAGTTCTCTAAATAACGAACAGGAGAAATGACTGTCTTTCCTGTACGGGACTTTGCCATACCATTGCCTTACTGGTTTTGTCTGGAGGTTATGATGTTCCACCGGGAGAACTCTGATGTTCTGACACTGCTATCTGTTCTTCACCACCGGTTATAGAGGTCTCCTTATCTGCTGTTGAGTTGTAGGCTGATTTCAGACTATCAAAAGAAACATTCACAACCCTGTGTTTTATGTGGACAGTTATTATTAGTTAGTTTTGGAAATTACTTTGAAGGGACCTTCATAAGATTTTTGTAATGGTTTACTTACTCTGTCCACTCTTAACAATACATGGGTACAGTCACTTAAGCTCTTACGGATGAACACACTTTCATTGGTCTAAGTTGCTGCACTAACTGCTGAAGGTTGGAGACAAAAGATTCCGGTTCGATCAAAGATTTGGGTTCTTCGAAAAAATCTCCTGGAAGTCCAATAGGATTGTCATCCGTGGAGTCCTGCAGGAAGGATGCATGTAGTTCTAGCAACACTCTAGGGAGGGTGTCCGTCCATGTGGTAGTATGGTGGTCTCTTACAGCTGTTTTAATGGTCAGATGCAAACCTTAAACTTTTTCGTTGCACTGCTGATGATAGGATGTTTTACGTTTGAGTTGCACGCCACACAATGCAGAAAGTTACAATTGTTGACTCTTAATCTGCCGGCCTTGATCCGTGACTCGGTTGGCTAGGTCTCCAAATCGTGTCACCCATTGATCATAAAACGATTTGGCTAAAGTTTTCGCTGTGATGTTTCGCATTGGTATTGCTTCCATACGGTTGGTGATCTATGCATGTTAGGCAATAGTGGTAGTCATCAGAAACATGAAAGTGGCCCAACAAAATCAATATGAACCGTATAGAACCTTAGAAATGGCTGACTGGCGATTTGGTGTTCCTGGTTATTTTACATCTTTGACATCCCATACAGCCATGATTCCATTTCTTGACGTCACTCTTGATTCCCTGCCAGATAAATTTAATGGTCATAAGAGTACGAGTTGTTTTTATCCCTGGATGTGGCATATTATGAATTTGGGGAAAGAACTGCTTACGGAATTATTTTGAAATGCATGGCCTAATCTTTTCGGTTGAAGTTTCACCCCACAATAATTTGCCCGATGGCAGTGGGTAACTCTTGAACACAAGGGATTGATTTTTCTCTTTGAGTTGATCGAGCCCCGGGTCTTCACGTTTCTTTTCAGTGACAGTATCGTAGTTAATGGCAGTCATGTCTTCACTCTTTGAAAGATGGTTTGCAGCAATGTTGTATTTTCCACTGATGTGCTGTATACAGTAGATGTGCTGAACTGAGAAATATATTGTAGATGTCGCTGTTGTCATTTTCTGCTTGAATGCAAAATCAGTGGCTTGTTGCTTGTGTATATTACAAATTCTCATTCTACCAAGAAAGATTTAAATTCCTTGACAGAGAGATAGAACCATTGCAATTCACGATAGAAGGTGCTGTGTGTTCTCTGTACTTCACTCTTCTTAGATAATAATCCCATGGGTTTCCATCCTTGTTCTTCGTATTGTTCTAGTACTCCAACAACAGCAAAATCACTTACATCCGCCATTGTCGAGAGTCTACACCCAAAGTTAGGATATACTGTACTGTATGAGCAATGCTCCGATCGCCAATTCCTCCTTGCAATTTTAGCCTATTTCCATTTATGAAAAAATAAGCTTATGAGTTCACCTTTTGTCCATGTGTGTGTGTGTGTGTGTGTGTGTGTGTATGTGTCCCTAATCAAATCTAAACGGCTGAAGCGATTTCAAGGAAACTCGGTGAGGTCATAGTTCTATTTTGACCGACCTTGATCGTGCCCTTCAAATTTTATTACGTCTTACCAATGCAACATAGTGGCTGTGCGAAATATTTCACCGGCATTCTATATCTCCGAAACTATTGCCGATATCTCCTTGAACTCACTACTATAAGTACACCTATTTGACTTTTAAAACCAGTTAGGTACTAAACGAATATGGCGGCCAAGCGAATTTGAAACATTTAAATTGACTTTTCTCGCGATTTAACTATTTGAGCGCAGTGAAACATGGTACAGCAAATGTCTATACACATAGTAATGCACTGACTTCAAATTTACCTAATTATTTGCATAACCTCAATATGGCGGCAGTGCGAAATTTTAAAATTAATTTCTTTCTTGTATCCTCATCATGCGATCTACGTCATCGTTTGAATAATGAACCTACGAAATAATAGTCATCTAAGAGTATATAACTCTATGGCCTACATACAGTATTTAAAAATTCAACAAGGCGATCATCTGACATATTTGGACGGTTCTCAATATCCACTAATCTATGTCAGCAATCCAACTGAAATTTTGTATGTTGATAAAGGCTATTAACATAAGATCACCTGTGGGACTTTCAATAGCCTGGTGAGCAGAAAACCAATATGGCGGTGACGCGAAATGTTAATATTTAAATGGATGTTTCTCACGATTTAACCATCCTAGCGCATTGGAATTTGGTACGGTAAATGCTTATACAAATTCTAATCCACTGACAACTAATTTATTTAAATTGTCATCATAACCTCTAGATGGCAGCTGTGCGAAATTTTAAGATTTCGTTTTTATTTTTCTTGTGTCCTAATCATGCGAATGAAATTTGAACAATAAACCTACGCAATAATCTTCATCTAAAAATCATAACTCTATGGCCTATATACTATATATAAAAATCCAACATGGCGACCATCCGAAATAATTAGACGGTTCTCAATATCTACGAATCTATGACAGCAATCTAACTGAAAGTGTGTATGTTGATAGAGGAAATGTAAGTAATAGAATATATGAAAATAGGCTATTTAGTTCTTCACGGAACTATTTGTTCAAATTTTAACAGCTTTCTGAGTTCATGGAATTTTTAGCTTATTTTCATGAAAAACAGGCTTGTATAATCACCATATTGTCCGTGTGTCTGTCTGTGTGTGTCCCCCTAATAAAATCTAAACAGCCGAAGTGATTTCAATGAAACTTGGTAGTGCATACTAATACCTTGTCCGACCTCGCCAGTGCCTTTTAATACAGTACGTTTCACCATTCCAACATGGCGGCCGCGCTAAATATTTCACTGGAATTCTATATCTCCGCAAGAGTGCCAGATATCACCCGAACATTCTGTACGGTAATAAAGGGTACTACTAGACGTTTATCTATGTGACTTTCATAAACCTGTTAAGTACAAAACGAACCTGGCGGCCAAGCGACGTTGAAACATTTAAAGAGCCTTTCTCCTGATTTAACCATCAGCGCAGTGAAACTTTGTTCAGCAAATGTCTATACACATTGTAATGCTCTGACATCCAATATAGTTTAATTATTGTTCACATAACCTCAAGATGGCGGCTTTGCAAAATATTTAAATTAAGTTTTTATTATTTATGTCCTAATCATGAGATCGAAGTGAACGTTCGAATAATGAACCTAGGCAATGATTTTCATCTAATCTACTACAGCTTTCAAACTGAAATGTTGTATGATGATAGAGGCTATTAATTTAAGTTCACCTAAAGGGACTTTTAATACCCCGGTGATCACAAAACTAACATGGATGCCAAGCGAAATTTAAATATTCAAATGGAATTTTCTCGTGATTTAATCATGCGAGGGCTGTGAAATTTGGGACGGTATATCTTCATACAAGCCTTAATATAGTGACGTATAATTTAATGGAATTTTATGAGAACTTAAAAATGGTGGCTGCACATTGTTTCAAAATCTCGTTTCCATTTCTCGCGTCCTAATATACTGTAGCCAGTAAGATATATTAAATTGGGCTGTTTAGTTCTTCACGGAACTACTAGTTAGATTGGCACCTCAGAGGTATTCGTGCAAAATGGCATTTGTCTCTGCTGCATTCTTAAAATACCTGCGGTAAAAATTAACAGTACGCTGATACTCATGAAGTTCGTGTATCGTCTCTGGTAGCTAGTAGTCAAGAATGACTTACTTTATCGGTAAGAGATCTTGCGACCTCAGGCGTAATCCAATTTCCAAAACTAAATTTACCTCTTCTAATCCAGTGACAAATGTTCGCACTTTGATACTGTACCCAATCGTCATCATATGGAACATGTGTTCGTATCCCAGTTAACTCACGGTCTTTCGAGGTATGGGACGTTCCTGCCCACCATACGACCACATGCTCAGGATTTGAGTCTGTCAGGTAACTACTCTACGTGAAAGAAACAACATATTCCTAAATAAAACATTTAATGTTAAAAATCATGGCTATACAACAAAAATACAAACAAAGGATATTTTACATTTACTTCCCACAACGAAAATCAAGGTTATTTGTGAGTCTCTTCTTAAAATTAGTGCTACACTGCACTCAAATCTATTTCTAGCATCCTATCATTGATACTCTCAGACATATACTGTACCCGTTCGTCCTGGGGATGCGATGACCCATCTGCTATTACATCGCATTCCTGGATTTCCAGGACAGAGCGGAGTTAAATGAACAACTAGTCAAATAAGGAATGTGCCGGAAATTCAGTTGAAATATCTCAAAAGCAGAGGGTAACACAAGATAAAGTATCTCCAGGGTCGTTACGGGTTAAAATTTAATTTAAAAAAATACAAATATCAATGGGCGCCATCAACTGAATCCCTAGCAAACCACATCCTTCCTGGTTAAGCCTTAATTAAGACAAGGAAAGAAAAAGGAAAATCACATCACCATCAGATCACAACTAAGATAAAAACAAATTTATTCAACTTTGATAGTCAGACAGACATATTAAACACTCATCCTACCTGAGAGCATGGTCGAATGCCAACGTTAAATTGTCATTGTCCAGAAAATCGAACCATCTCCATTCTACTCAAAGTGTATTTAATCCACATAAAATAGGAAAAATTTCTAAAGTTCTCTTGGGTTCTCAGGATCACCGTAGCACTATGTCTTTGCGTCACTGACATTCGTGATAACTGAGACCTAATTTCTCTTTAAATTAACATCATGAATGTGGATGTAAAAATATTATTAATCTGTCTAAACACACATATTATAATCACATATTTTAAATATCATATAATTTATGGCTTGCATGGCATTATTCAAATGCTGAATATGTTAGTAAAATGCTCCTAAACATCGAATAAGTAATTTACACTATTTACACTGTCATTAATCATTGCTTATTTGTGAATCACAGAAAATCCACTATTCATTGGTTATAATCATCATCATCATCATCAAAATTAAATCGTTTAATTCATCAACACAAGTTGCAATTCTTCAAATCATATCTCAAATAAATTTATTTAAATTCATTTAAATTTATTAATCATCAGCTTCTTTAATTAATTATCACCTTATAATTCAGTTATTCATCATCTATTCAATCATCTATTAATTTACTTAAGTCAGCTTATTTATTCAATCTTTAATTCATCCATTTATTTAATTCATTGATTTATTCCAAAATTTAATTTATCAACTTATTTAAATTTTATTCATCTGGTTATTTAGATTTTTATTATTTCATCTAGTCATTCTGATTTTTATTTCATTAGGTCAGATCATTAATATGCTTAATTTTCAGATTATTATTTCATTAATTATTATTATCAGAAAATTTTGTATTATCAACATTATTTATTTGTTTAATTTCCTAACAAATTGTTTAATATGGGTTATAGAACGTTGTCTTACAGTTTTATCACTTCCAAGTTATATCTCGTATTTAATTATCATGCCAAAAAATATTATTGCCTTCAAAAATTCACGTTGGATCTCACTATCCACAACTACATTATATATTCTCACTTTATCAAATATCACATTTGAATACCACAATTATTCCAAAAAACTCCATAAATATTCAGCGCACAGCATGAATCTCAAAAATTATGCTAGACTGGGTTCGACAACCTCATGTCTGCTTCAAAATACATTAGCAATATTGCAACTTCCACTTGGCAACTTCCACAAAATGCCTATCACAAACTTCACTTAATCACGTTGCATGATCTACAAAAATACATAACTGGCTTCAAATTATCAACGCACACAATCTCCAATAACTGTAATTAATTTGATCACATCTAGACAACTTCTTAAACAATTAGGAAAACTATTACCGTAGTAATCGTAATCAAATTCAAGATCTGCTTTCAAATAGCATAAATTTTCTTAAAATTCTCATAATTCACTTCACAGAAAAACACCAATGTGTTATGATCTCTCACATCGAAATATGCAATACTGATCTGCCTTAAAATAAATCTGACCATTAATGATTCATCTTATAAGATTCAATTACTTTAAATCCTTCTCAAAGGTATCAAATTCAATCATAAAAATTATCAAAAGCATCAGCTGTATCAGCTGTTAAATTGAAAGTACTCTCAAAAGAGTATAGCAACAAAATATTGGATTGGCAAACAAGAATTACAAAATGTAACCCTGCTGACATGTAATTTTAATTTATTTAATAAAATTCGACTGATATGTGACTAGTAGTTCCTTGTTTGATCCTCTTACAATCTCAAGTACACTCGGATGATAAAAATGAGTTCCTCAATGGCAAGTAAGATGAGTAACCACCACGCGATCGTATAAATACGAAAGGCCTTGCCCCGTCGTCTAACATGATAATGCCCTGAACGATGGGTAAAGATGTGTACCACCACGCAATCGTATAAATACGAAAGGCCCCATCTCGTCGTCTCATGAGTGAATGTACCAGATTGGAATCAACAAGTCTCTAGTTGTCACATAAAAGCGATATTCATTCACTTGAGTGAATTTTGAACTTACTTATTTCCTTTCGCTCCGTGCGGAGCATAGGGCATCCAAGAATGATTTCCATCGGGCTCTGTGTGTTGCCAAGTTCTTCACTTCCATCCAAGTCTTTCCCGCTTTTCTGGCCTCCTCTTCAATGGTGCGTTTCCAGGTGTTCCTTGGTCTTCCCCGTCTCCGAGCCCCTTGAGGATTCCAGTCCAGAGCTCTCCTTTCTACTGCATCATTCTGTTTCCGCAGAGTATGCCCAATCCAGCCCCATTTCCTCCGTTTAATTTGGACTTCTATAGGTTGTTGGTTAGCCATTTGCCACAGCTCTTCGTTTGGGATTATATCTGGCCATCGTATACCCAGAATTCGACGCAGACAACGATTGATGAATACTTGAAGTTGGTGGCTGATAGGATTGGTAACTTTCCATGTTTCACATGCATACAATAGGACAGCTTTCACATTGGTATTAAAAAGTCTGATTTTCGTCTTCCTGGATATGTTACGGTTTCTCCATACTGGATAGAGCTGCACAAAAGCCCCATTTGCCTTTCTTATTCTGCTCTTGACATCCTCCTCAGCCCCTCCACTTCTCGTTACCACGCTTCCCAAGTATCCACCTGTTCTACATCTACACCTCCCACAGTGAGACCAGCCTGTACTGTGGAGTTCACTCTCAGCTCCTTTGTCTTCTTTGGGTTTATCTTAAGTCCAACCTTAGCAGCTTCAAGTTCTAAGTTTGCCAGTTTTCCCTCTATGTCTCTAAAGCGCTGTGCTAGCATACAGATGTCATCAGCAAAATCAAGATCCTCCAACCTGTCTCGAAGTCCCCACTGTATCCCTCTCTCCCTTCCTCTCCCCACCTTCCTAAGAGTATTATCAAGAACAATCAGGAACAAAGTGGGAGAAAGTATACATCCTTGTCGTACTCCAGTCTGGATGGCCAATGGCTGGGATAGCTGACCCTCATGCAGGACTTGACATTCATAACCAGAATACATCTCTCGTATAATGTTAACTATTTTACTTGGTATACCATATTCCTTTAAGGTCTCCCACATGACCTTCCTATTAATGGAATCAAAGGCTTTCTCAAAATCTATAAATGTGATGTACAGTGCTGCTTGCCATTCGTTACTCTGCTCCACAATAATCCGTAAAGTGTTAATTAAGTCCACACAACTACGGTGTTCCCTAAATCCAGCTTGTTCTTTCCTCAACTTCGACTCGATAGACTTCTTAACGCGATTCAAGATTATCCTGAGAAATACTTTGCTTGGTACGGATAGTAAGGTAATACCTCTCCAGTTGTTACAATTCGTCAAGTCACCCTTCTTTGGGATTTTAACAATCACACCTTTCTTCCATTCCGCAGGCAGCTTCTCTTCAAACCAGATCTTTTCCATCAATGGATTCAGGATATTAGCTGTGGTGTCCATGTCTATCTTGAGGACATCTGGCGAAATGTTGTCGACACCGGGGGCTTTTCCATTCTTCAGTTGTAGCAAGGCTTCTTTGATTTCAGCACAAGTTGGACTGTGCAAAAGAATATTTGGATCAGAATTATCAGGTTCATCATTCCTCTCTTCGTGGTGTTCATTAATCCCTCGATCAACATTAAAAATTTCGGTGAAGTATTCCCTCCACCGTTCTTGTTGTTCTTCTTGAGTTGTGGGTAAATTTCCCTGTTTGTCTTTTATGGGCCGGTTCTTTCGGAAACTTTTCTTGGACAGCACTTTTGTGATGCGGTACATTTCTTTGCTGTCACCTTTTGATGCAGCATCTTCTGCCTTCTTCGCCATCTCATCGATCCAATTACTCTTATCTCTTTTCACACTCTTTTTGACTTCTTTGTCAACGACCGTGTATTCTGCTTGCACTTTTGCTTTCTGATGTCGAGTCTTACACATATTCAACCTCTCCGTAATCATTTTCCTATGACTAATTGCCTCCCAAGTTTGTTCTGACATCCAATCCTTCTTGAGAGGATTGCTCTTTCCCAGGACTATTTCACTTGTATCAAGGATGATGTTCTTTACATTACTCCAGGAAGATTCAATATCAGTTTCTGCTGTATCAGATTGGAGTACCTGAAAACGATTTCTTAGCTCCAATTTAAATTCATCTCTGACCTTCTCCTCCTTCAACTTCCTCACATCAAATCTCTTGCTCTGTTTTTCAAACCTCTTCCTTGCCACCATGATCTTCATCTTGAACTCAGCCAGCATAAGGTGGTGATCACTGCTAGCATCAGCTCCTCTCTTATTCCGAACATCGGTGAGCGATCTTCTGAATCTCCTACTCACTGCGATGTGGTCAATTTGGTTCTCAGTGTCATGATCAGGGGAAATCCACGTGATCTTATGACACCTCTTATGAGGAAACAAAGTACCTCCAATAACAAGGTCATGGCTAGCACAGAAGTTTGTGAACTTTTCCCCATTTCCATTCCTATCCCCAAGGCCATGTACACCCATCACATGTTCTAGTCCCTCGTTGTTCTCTCCTACCTTAGCATTAAGGTCTCCCATTATTATAATCACATCTCTCTTACTGCTTTTCTTTACTGTCTCATGTAGAAGGGAGTAGAATGCTTCTTTAAGTTCATCTTCTGATGGTTCCGTGGGTGCATAGCATTGTATAATCGTAACATTGCGAATGCGAGTCTTAAATCGTGCTGATAATATTCGCTCGGAAATGGGTTGCCAACTTATAAGGCTTTTCTTTGCATGTTCAGTAAGCAAAAGACCAACTCCATCTCTGCGTTCCGCATTCTCCTCGCTCCTCCCAGAGTATATGAGGGTAAGTCCTTCATAAGTTTTTATCTCACCAAAATCTGGCCATCTTATCTCACTGAGCCCAAGTATATCAAGTTTATACGAGATAATTTCTCTGGTCACCTGCCTCAGCCTACTACTCTCACCCAGAGTCCTCACATTCCAGAAACCTATTCGTGTCTTCCTTTTCGTGCCGAAAGTTGTCAACATGAGATCCGTCCGGTTTTCATTCTTTTCAGTTCCTTTAATAAACAATTTCGGAGAGTGCGAGTTATTAGCCCACAGCTTCCTAGTTTTCTGGTAGGGCTGCCACCTTAAGGACTGAAAACGAGCCCCCGCAGTTTTCCAACCGTACCACTGAATTACAGCTCCGCCTGGAAATAATATACTGATGACGCTGCTGCCCACCATCATGGTTAGTCTGTCATTTAGTCTGGTCTCTCACCCTCGACCTTACCGGCATGGGTGACCCTGCCAGGAGCCGAAGCTCCCGCCGGCATTGCTCTCGGGATCACTGAAACACACAAGCCTCCCCACCACGTCAAGGTACCAGACCATGGGGGAGGACTTGAGTGAATAACATTTTAATATTTCCAAACAATCCAATGGAAAAATCCCTACTGATGAATAATACACACTCGCTAGTATGCAATGAACTGACGAAGTAATTTAAATAATCCAATTGCAGATCACGAGTTCGAAATACTCGCCACAAAAAAATGAACTATCCAGGAAAACTATCCTTACTGGAAAATGTCTAAAAGACCAAACATCTGCTTAATAAAGCCAACCAATGGTGAGAATTTCGTATATGGTGCCTGCCATATCATAAGGTAACGCCATATTTTAGCAATACTCGGAGCAAATAATGTTTAAGCCATGTCTAAATAATCGTATAACTCCTACTAGAAAATATATACATGTACGCCCAGTGTTCATGAAAGTATCATATTAGAAAGTCATAACTCTTACAGTACCTTCTCATATCAGCTGTTATTATATTTCAAAGGTCGTCGATTATTCTTGTGTGTAATAAATTTCTCGAAAGATCGACGTGAATATCGTTTCACCCACGCGATAACGATCGGCTTCATATCCCAAGTGAACCAGCTGTTAGACCTCCTCTTCTTCAGGAATCGAATCCATCGCTCCGTGGTGCCATCGCGTCTCTGTCTTCGTTTACTCCGACATGATGAACTGCATGTTATCCATAATGGATACTGTCCAAAACCTTACGTAAAAGTTCATAAAAGCAGCGTACCCCATGTTCTTCTTCTAAGTTACGCCACTGTCCCATACAATGTTCGGTTTGCTTGTTAAAAGTTTAATCTCCACAGCGGTTAAGTCTCACTTGTAGAAAATAAATTTTATTTATGAGAGTGTATAAGTTTTTTGAAACACCCTGTAGCTGTGTTCGTACTCGATATTTTATGATAATTCATGAAAAAGAATTCTATTAATGCACGTGCCAATGTTCATAAGTGCATATAATTGTAACAGTTCGTTTGCTTAAAAGCGTTAATGTTGTTTGGACCCCATGGTCACTCTACATATTCCGTTATGAAATGCATAGTCGTAATGTAATTTGAATATCTAAGTTCATAATTGAAGTATATTGTAACTATCTGCCTGCACAATTCTATTACTGAACACAAGTCCCAACTCAATGTTGTAACTGAATGTTGAAATGAAGTTCAGCTTCTTTAATGTTGCCTGCGTATAAAAGTCGGAACTAGCCCGCTCTGATCTACTGCACTGTTCCAGAATGAACTATGCTTAAAGCCGGCCTCGCCATGCCGCTTTGCTATACTGTTCTGCGTTATAAAATGCAGCTCGAAATAAAGTTCTCAAACTCGTATTACAATGCTGTTCTGAACCCCGGCCTTTCTCCTCCGTACACGGCCCGTACAGCCTGCCGCGTAACCGGTCTTCTCGCCGTCTGCCCTGCGTTGCTCGCCTTGGCTCACTGACCTACTTCCGCTCTCTGCTTGGTTAAGTAATACTGTCGCCTTCGCTTTACGTAACAAGTGCTGTTCACCGCTCGACTTTACCGTACGCTCTGCGCATTTGTACCACTCAGCTCGCTGGCTAAACTCGACTGATGTCCCTAAACTGCCTTGACCAGCTCCTACCTGGCGCGGTCACGTGATTCTCCCCCACCTACTACGGTCGTGCGTCACAAATATAATCTCAACCACCTTCATCTCGGCTATTAAGTTATACAATAACTTAAGGGATTATCTGTCTTTCTTCAAGTTGTTATCATATATAATGCTTGTTATCTCTTCTCTTCTGAGATGATTAAATACTATGTTCCATTTAGATCTTAATAAAACTTTAATATTCCTCCCATAATTCCATCTACCTGACTGGCAGTGCCTTCTTGATCCTAGGCCCTCTACGTCATTTTCTAGCATTCCTCTCGACTCGATTTGAGCGCTATCTTTACAACTTTTCCCATAAATCTCAACTACGGCTTAATGTCAGCTGGCGTAGCCGATAGCCTCAACTAGGTATCGGGTACACTACGAGTGTCCATAGTGTTCTTCACATGGCACAATTTAACACAAACTGGAGTATCACAACACAATAGTCACAATACATCTTTAAATGACATTAATTATGCAATAATTAAACATTAATCCGTTTTACACGGGGCATTTACTTTCATTAACATAAATTCATTATCTTAAGCCTTAATTAACAAGTGCTGTGTCGTGTGAATCGTATTCCTTTTTCCCATCAGTTTGAAACGCTAAAGTGGTACGTTTTCCCTTCCAAAATACACATGGATAAAAATGTTTATAGCTTCACCATACAACGATTTTCTGGGTCTGGTCGAAATATTATCGTTACAAACGTGTCATGTCATTGAGATAACCTACCCGTCTGCATAAATTAATGTGAACTGGGCAAAATGCACTTTAAAAAAGATGCCTATGTTTATTTGGTGCAGCGTTCCTCCTCAGAGAATAACTGGGCTAAATATTATCCGATCACAGCGATCCAACAAGGTATGTGTGTTGAAACACATCATTTAATTCAATTTGCATCATCACAACAACCATATCTTAATCACTTTTCGAAATATCGAGATTCTTCAGTGTCCCACTACGCTTCTAAAATAAAGGGATCAGGTCACCAGACCTCCTTTCCAAGCGGGCAATAAAATTAGTTCCAGCTGACCGAGCAAGATGGCCGCCATCCTCGTGGCCTGCTACCACCCCATATGGCTGCTAGCAATGTCACGTTTGTTTACAAATGCAGTACAATGGAGGTACCCTGAGTGTTGTCCCTAGTAATCGAGTCATTCTAATTATTTAACATCTACTTATATAGTGTAATGGGCTCAATTCGGCTCCTAATTAACATTCATGGCAGGGGATGGATCCTGTAATAGCCTTGCCGTCCTGTGGCGATACTAGTGGCTTCGGCGCGCATCTCGATAGAGTATCCAAGTTTTCTCATCGGAGCAGCTGCTTAATAATAATAAGGAAATCTGCGTTTCCTATACCACGAACATGATTCTTACCTCGCAGGGCAGATCAATTAATACATGGGCTCACGCAGGGTCTCGAAGAGTTATCGCTCGCGGCACAATTCCTGCAAGGGATGGATACAGACAGACTCCGTCTCACTCGCTGCGAATAATACAAGTATGCACCAAGGCGATACTGTCTCGTAGATTAGTCAACTTTTCACCTAACGTGCAAGCTATGTTTGAATGATCCCCGCAACTTATTGACGTAAATCACTTGATTCTACGTTACTTGCTCGCTGTATGCGGCTCAAACAATACTTCTCATAGATGACTCAATTATTAAAGCACTCACGCCTCTCTGCAATTACTCTTAAGCCAACGCTTTAATTAACTCCTAAAACAAGCATCAATTTACTGGCTTACATTACCTTAATGGTTCTCAAATACAACCCTGTAGAATTTACCATACTAATATACATTCAACACTTCAATGTCACTGAAAAATTCTCATATCTCGATATATTTTACGTTACTTTCTTACTGTTTACAAAAATACAGTATCTTTACGTTAGACATGACACACTTTGCACGTACGCTAGGCCTGACACGCCTATTACTTTACGTATTACTGTTACCGACCCCAGATTATTATTATTATTAATATCTAACGTTACCGTTACTTTCATCACTATCTTAGGCCCAAATAGCCGTAAGCAAATCACCCTCCAAACCATATTTTACCAAAATACGAGTGGTGAAAGCTCGTACATAAATGACTGTTACATCTTAGTCTTAAAGTGATGCTTCGTTGTATGGTGAACTATTTAATTATATTAACATTTTAAATTTGTACTCACTTTTCATTTTCGCTGGGTTACTCCAGCACGCCAGCCACGAACCTACCATGATGCTGTGTTTAAGCCATCATAGTAGTTATCACACGACAACTGGTATTATACACTTCAAATATGATAGTCATATTTTTATCACTGGCTTTTCTCACTTTAACACAATACATATTATTTTACCATACACATAAACACTTTTAAAATCACAGTAATAAAACTTATATACACTTCCCGCACTATTTCACATGTGGATCCTTAACTGGACTCCTATTAACGCCTGACCTCAGAGATACGATGCAGCTACGACAACCGCTTGTCTCCGTGACAGTCTATCTTGCGTGTGCGTGCGTTCGATTCCCGTCAACTTCAATTCATATCATCTCTACTGCAATCCTGTTCAGTTCACTGTCACGATTATTTGTGATGCCTTCCAAGCTCCCACAACTGTAGTGATCCTGATAATAATGTGTCATTTTTAACTATGACTACACCTCCTGGTATATTCACTGTCCAAAAACATCCTGAATTATCCCTACGCTGTAGCGAATTTATACTTGCGTATGATATTGGATAATATCTGCTGTAGGTTAAATCTTACATGATTCATAATTACTATTAAGAAGCTGTATGATGCGCTTCCATTGTTCTCCCAATATACTTGAGCGTCGACACTTTAACAACTCGTGCACTTTCTAGCGTGATCTGGCAGCGTTTTAGTTTACGTGTTGAGTCAAGACGAACTGGAGAAGAACTGGAGAAGCACTCGAGATGATCTGGCTTCTCTGCGCTGCTCGCCCTATATAAAGGTTTCTCGTAAAACGTAGTCCACTGGACATTCGGGACCGACTCCTTTCTTGAAATAATGCATTTCCAGCCAAAATGACGTATAATCCTCGTTTGTCTAGGTGTGGAGGTCCCAAAATCACTCGCGTGCAAGCGATCGCTTCGGCCAATTAATTACAATTAATTGCCTTCTTCCATAGCGTTATGACGCTAGCCTGGTAACTCCCCTCGTGCTGGTCTCCAAATCATTCCTCCTGCGCGTAGGCAGTGTGTTCATATGCTCATTTAGAGATATAGGCTTTAATTTAGGCGTGAAACCACTCCTAAGTTATCTCTCCTAGAATATATTCACCTGGGTGTAAATTTTACTTAATTTCAATGCTCCAATTGGCTGCAATCAATTAATTTCTGTGGGCAACTACCCCTTCTCCGGTCTCCTGCCTTGTCCACTGGTGAACCCCAGAGTCATTAATCTCGAGCTGTCCCTGTGGTCCAGACGAAATGAGTTCCTTCGGCGTCACTAAAACACGTCGCTCTGCTGGCTGCGATTAGTCAAATGTCAAACTGGTTGGTTTTCATGCGTCCAGGCTTCCAAAACGTACATATGCCTGCACTTTCTTACAGTTATTCACCTTAAACAGCTATGATATTCACATTCTGGCCTTGAAATCATGCTATTGTGATTTTATGCCATTATATAACTCATTGCTCTTCGGGTTCCCTGTAGCTGTTCCCCCTCAGAGATCAATGGTACAATTCTGGGCAGAATCATGGGCCTGGTCTTCTCTGATAAGACCCGAGTTCGATGCCAATCTGCCGTGTCCCATTGGGTACATCTTTCCCTCGCTAAGCTCGAAAAATTCATTTTACAAGTGAATTCTTTCGGGCCTTCAGACGGCATTGACTCGATACAATATTTACTTTACGCGGTCAGTGCTCTCGGGCAATGGGATGTCTCGTTTTCCCACTCCACTATGTCTGCCGTCTCGTATTCTCTTGTTCTGCTTCCTTAGTTGTTCATTCATTTCTTGGAGCTCTGCAGCGGCCTCGCACAACTGGTCGTAAAATTCTTTCAACTGACAGCTGCATTCAGCCCTCGTCTCGCCTGGGTCTGCGAGCTGGCCGTCTCGCTTTCTATCTTCCAGGTGCGTGCTTTTCTCAGGACTCTCTGCGTGCATATATAATGACTCCCTGTCCATTTGGGTGTGCATGGCTTGCTCTTCTCTTGTTTCATATTCCTCTGGCGGACCATATAACTTTAAATTAGCTGCATTTACAACAACTTCTCTACCTGTTTCTTCATCTTTGATTCGGCAGGCAATATTTTGCAAGTCCCTTATAATCAGGTAGGGTCCGTGATAGTTATGCTGAAACTTTTTGTATTTCCTGCTCTCTGGATCTGAACTAGCGGGTTTCTACAATAAGACGTATTCCCCTACGAGTAGTGGTCTGTGGTAGCGTTTCCTCCTATTTCTTCGCTGCCGTCTGTCCGCTTGTTTCTTGAGATACTCGAATGTTCTCTGGATCCTCAACTCGCGTCCATGCTGTGCATCTACAGGTGTCCGAATGACATTGTTCCATGGCCTCTCCGGTCTTCTATCAAGATGTAGGCTCACGGGCACTTCTCCTGTCGCTTCATGCACTGTATTGTTAATACAATACTCGATAATTTCTAGTACATCTATCCATTTCCAGTTTTCTGTAGAGCAGTATATCTTCATGTACGTTTGCAGTTCCCTCATCACTCTTTCAGCGGAATTCGATTCTGGGTGTCGAACTGTGGACAAAAGCTGTCTTATTCCCAGATTTTCCAACTCCCTGCGAAATTCTACGCTGTTAAAACAGCTCCCATGATCAGATAATATGTTTTCCGGCTGCCCTAGTATAGGAATGATTCTTTCCTTCAGCCTCTTAAGTACCTGTTTCGTACTGGTTTTCTGAATTGGACACAGGACTACCATTTTAGAAAACACGTCTAGTGCAACTAGGATGTGTTTATTTCCTCTTCTAGCTCTCGGAAGCGGCCCGAAATTATCCAGTGCCAGAAGCTGACATGGCTTCTCTGGCAAGAGTGGTATCGGTTTTTGCCTCATTAAATACGAGTTAGGCTTTACTCGTTGGCAAATATCGCATGTCCTGATTGTATTCCTGACTGTATCTCTAAGTTTTGGCCAATTAAATGCTTCTTTAAGCAGGGCAACAGTTTTGCCTACGCCAGGGTGACCAAAAGCTCTGTGTGCTAACCATACTAGCCTTCTCTGCAATGCTGGTGGTATAACACTCCTGGGTCGAGTGTGGTCTGTATCGCTCCATTTGTGTAGCATCTGGTTAAACCATAAATACTCCGTTGATAGTGCCTCGGCTTCAACATACATCGGGGTTCCTCTGACAAGATTTCCCTCGAAGTAATTCATCATCAACCGTATCCAGGGATCTTCACGTTGAAAAACGGTGATGTTCCTTAGATCATCCAAGGTCTTCTGGTCTCTATCTTCTATGTCGATAGCTAGAGCTTCCTCTTCATCAGCTGTCGGGTATCTGCTTAGCAAGTCAGGTATGATATTGTCCTTCCCCGGGCAATACTCGATTTCCACTTGAAATTGCTGTATATACAGAGCCCACCTCGTCAGTCTTTGACTTGACAAGTCAGTTTTCAACAGGAATGTTAGGGCTTTATGGTCCGTTCTCAATACAATTCTGAACCCATAAATCAGTTTTCGCCAACACTGTAAGGCATACCGTATCGCGAGTAATTCGATCTCCGTGACCGTATAGTTATTTTCATTAGGTTTCAACCTTCTGCTTATGAATGCAATATAAGTTTTCTCCTCTGGCCTGTCCACATTTTCCTAGTAGAGCATCGCCCCAATGCCTATAAGTGTTGCGTCAGTCTGGATAATAAATTTCTGGGTGTAGTCTGGATATCCCAATTTAACATAATCTAAAAGCATCTGTTTAGATTTCACGAAGGCTTCCTCGCATTTTTCCGTCCATCGCCACCTTCCCCCTTTCATCAGTAAATCTTGGAGTGGTGCTACGGTCTCGGTATACTTCGGGCAATGGCTTGAAAAGAATCCAATAACGCCAGATATTGCCTGACGTTCTTCACATTCGTTGGTCTCGGGAAATGTTTAATGACCTCCAATTTTCCCGGATTAGGCCTAACTCCTTGCGCATCTATTACATGGCCTAGGAATTTACCTTCTCTCTGACCAAAGTTAGATTTCTTTATATTGACCTTAAAGTTAGCCTGACTTAGGTCATCCAACAGCTTGCGTAGGTCTCTGATGTGTTCTTCGATAGTTTCAGATGTCAGTAGTATATCATCTACATAGCATATGGTTGTTGCTTTTACTTCTTCAGACAGGTTTCGATCAAGCGCTCGTATCAACGCTGAACCCGCTGTTTTCAGGCCAAATGGGAGACGCACGAATGAATATGTATGCTGATCGAATAAAAACCCAGTTAATAAGCTTGTTTTCTCCTCTAGTGCAAGATCGTGAAAACTTGCTGTCAGGTCAAGATTTGAGAATACAGTCTTTCCTTTGAACCTCCTTGATGGGCGGCACTTGGTCAAATTCTGGTATGACCTTGGAATTCAAATTTCGCAGGTCCAGGCATATCCTTACAATTCCGTCCTGTTTAGGTACAACTACCAGTGGCCTGACATAAGGTGTGGCCGTCTTTACAATGACGCCCGCCTCTAGCATCTCCTGTATTGCTTCCTTGACCTTCAAATAATGTTTTTCAGCTACAGGATACGGCTTTTGTCTGAATGGTGTCCAGTCACTAACTTTGAACGCATATTGGAAATTCTTGATCCGGCCAGGTCTTGAATCGAAGACTCCTTTGTATTCAAATAGCAGTTCCCTTAACATTTGCTTATGTTCAGGACCAATTTTAACTTCCTCTATCTTTTCTCCCAGGCATTCTTCAAATTGTGGTTCGAGGTCCTTTTCAATGTCTGCGGCCAGTGTTGCCAACTCTCCCTCGATGTCTTCTGTTTTAAATACTGCATCCCCAGTCATATCTCCGTTGTATGCCATACGTACTCTTCTGGTCTCGTTTCATTATGTTTTAATGAGAGCTCTGAATCTTCCTTTCCCTCACTTGCGCGAAACATAACAATGGCTTGCGAGATATCTATTATGACCTTATATTCTCTTATGAAATCCATGCCAACAATAACGTTAAAAGGCAGCTTATTCACAAGTAGGAAGCTCTGTGAGAATGTAGAGTTCCCTATCTGTAAATCTAAAAATACTTGGTATCTGCATATCATAACTTTATCTGGTAGCACGCCTTTTATCTTCACGCTTGAAATAGGTATTTTCAATACGTGGATTTTACTTTGTATTTCATTATATAACGCCTGGGTTATTAGACATACCGTTGAGCCTGTATCTAGAAGACTTCTTATCTTCATGCCTGCGATGTTTACAATTATAATGGGTAGTTCCCTTCTTACATTGACCGTCCCTTCATCCTGGTCTTCAATAAGTTCCTCAGGTTAGGCAATCCAGTTAACCACATTCACTGTATTCCATCCTGCATTTACCTCTCCTATTTGGTCATTTAATTTTGGTGTTTTTTCCATTGCTCCATTCTTTGTGGAGTTCTTCTGTCTGTCTTCGTACTGCTGAAGTTCCAGACTCTTGGCTCCGTCATCATTCTTATCGATGTCGGGTGACCTTCTATTCTTAATCGCTTCATCCCAATGCACTTGCGATTTTCTATTGTCGTCTACACGCTCTTCCATATATCTTAATGATGCGTGATAGCGTTCTTCTGCTTCTTCATCGAACCCGCGACTCTGTTCTTGGGATCTCCATCCTTGGTTATTCCCATTTCGGCCGTAATTTCTTCTGTTATCAGGCTGCTGGTCTCTTGTATCGCGTTGATTCCAGGTTCTCCTTCCTCGGTATCCGCGGTTCGATCTTCCTCTGTATGCTGGCCTCCAATTCTGGTTTTCCCTTTCTTCGCGTTGCCAGTCTGATTTCTCCGTTTTGGTGCTAGTAGACTTACTTTTAGTTTGCACCCTAGTCGATTCAGTAGGCGTACTAGTCACGTGGACTTGTTCTGTGTTCCGACTTTGCCTTGTGTGCTGCGCTGTAGTGAGATCGAGTTGTCTCAGCACTTCCTCCATGTCAGTCGCAGTCTTGGCTTTTGCCGATATTAATAGACGTTGTACTTCATATGGTAACTGCTTGGTTATCGCTATACACAGATCTGACTCTCTAGGCCCTTCATCAAGTTCACGGAAACGGCACAATTGAGCTATGAAGAACTCAGCGTACTTCGTTGGATTATTTGTACTATAGCGTCTGGAGTACAAGTCCAATCTGAGATTCTGTTGTATATTTGCGTTCCAGTACCTGCTTAAAAATGCCTGGCGAAATTCGTCAACGGTGTCAAACGTGTACCGAAAACTTCTAATCCATAAGACGCACTCGCCTTCAGTCAGTTTTTCGATAGCTCTCAACCTTCGCTCTGGCGGTACCTTCGCGTCATTCAAATACTCGGAAACCTCTTTGAGCCAGTATTTGGGTGTCATGTTTGAATTACTCCCAGAATATTTCTTCGGTTTCTCGTCACTAGCCCTCACAACAGTGACTATTTGATTTTGTATAGCATTTTCATGCGGTGTGGACATAGAAATAGGTATACCAGGCGTGGTATACGGGCTGTCAATTGGCATGGCTGTATTCTTTGGAGTGGGCTGTATCTCTGTATCTGCCCATCTATTTCTCCTATTTTCATCTACGCTTCCTTCCTTGGACCTAGGATTTCGCAATATGGACTCCTCCTGCGCGATCATTCTAGTTTCTATTGGGCTGTGCCTGTTTTCTGCCCTTTCTAAACGAGCTAATACCTCTCGTTCTATTTTTTCCAAGCGATCCCGGTTTTTCTCTGCCATAGAAAATACTTTCTCCGTGTCATCCGTAAGGCTTTCTTTCATATGGGAAATTTCCCCCGCTAGACTCTGTCTTACCTCGGCAAGCGTTTTATCGCTGGCTTCAGTCTTCAAGCCCTCTCGCAGTTCGAATTCTTCTCGTAAGCCTGTAACTTCTTTCTGTATGTGACCATGCATATGAGAAATTTCAGTCCTTATTTTTGTAATTTCTCCCTGGTCCTCATCCTGCCTTTTATGAATGACTGCTAGATCGTTTTGAGTTTGTTCTAACTCTTTTTGAACCTTTCCAACCTGCCTTTTCATGTTTGAGATTATTTCCTTATTCTCTTGAGCAGAAGTTTTTACTTCGCTGATCTCCTTGCACTGGTCAAGGATATTCTGATCCTGCTTCCTTAAGGCTTCGTCTACAGCTTTTGTGTAGCCTGCCATCCGATTATTCCATTTTCCGTCGCTGTCTTCGAGCCTTTGATCCACGGTCTGAGTGAACGTATTAAATTGCTCTTGCTGACGCTTAGTATTCGCTTCATTCTGATTTTGAATGTCTTTAAGCTTTACGGACATACTGGTTAAGCTATCATTAATCTCACGCTGTGATTCTCTGCACGCTTGCAGATTATTCTCTAGTTTTAGCTCTATTGACTCAAAGCGTTTGTCGTTAAAAGCTTGCATCTCTGAAACCACGCTAACAATATTCTTAGTTACCTCTTGCTTAATAGATTCTTTAACATCATCAAATTTTTTATTGACCTCTATTAGGTTTGAATCTAACTGCGTGTTTACTGTAGCCAACATCTGGCTCATTTCAGTTTGATTGGTCTCTAAGAGTATTTACTGTAGCCAATCTACCCGCTATTTCATCTTGAAATGCTTTAGCCTCTTCCCTACTCTTAGCATGAGTAGTATCAAAATGTTCTCTTAACTCCGCGATACACTTGAGTACCTCCTCAGTTCCAGCCATCCTGTATTTCTTATTTTGAGATTCAGGCAGGCCGTAGCTGAGCATGCTGGCGTGTTCTATTGGGAAAAAGAATTCCGATGTCGCGACAACAACAACAATCATTTTACACAGTGCTGTAACCACCTATGGAATGGGTTTAGACCCTCGTACCCGTCTGACAACAGTGTCTAATGTCTGAGTATCACCTAAAAGACTCACAATCGCTCAAACATAGTTTGAGGAAAAAAATACTATTATGGTTTTCCCCATGAAAACCATGCTATTATTATGGGGTTTTCTGAATCCCATAAGCTTTCCACGTATCTGGGCGCCATGATAATGTATGTGTAGACACGCACACCTATGGTGACGCGTATTTTCAACTGGCCCCACTCACGGGCGACATGATAAATAAGTAGTCTGGTTATCAATGGTTGTCCCATTGTAAGACATCGGCCATATTCTGAAATATTAGTAAAACTGTCCAGGGAGTGGTTTTTATTGCCGAATGCCCCACCCGGGCCGCCATGATATATAAAGGGTATCCGTGGCCAGGTTGCGCAATGCCAAGATCGCTTATATTGCACTGATGCAGGCGATTCCATAATGAATTAATACCGCCCCACGTTGCCTTGGCCATGATAAATATTAAGGAGGACGTGCTTTAATGGTGTTTATAAGTAGGTGGGTGCTCATCGCTAACAAGTTACATTTAAGCATGTCTTATGGAGGATTATCAACATTTATTTGACGTGAAAGCTTATTAATAAATGGGACGCGGCCTTTTCCTAATATATCCTAATTTTTCTGCTGTACTTGCTTCTACCATTAATATCTTGGCCGACTTTTAGTAGTACCTGTGACTCAATCCTAGTACAATAACATCACCTCCATGTACCCAACCGTCATCATATGGAACATGTGTTCGTATCCCAGCTAACTCACGGTCTTTCGAGGTATGGGACGTTCCTGCCCACCATACGACCACATGCTCAGGATTTGAGTCTGTCAGGTAACTACTCTACATGAATGAAACAACATATTCCTAAATAAAACATTTAATGATAAAAATCATGGCTATACAACAAAAATACACACAAAGGATATTTTACATTTACTTCCCACAACGAAAATCAAGGTTATTTGTGAGTCTCTTCTTAAAATTAGTGCTACACTGCACCCAAATCTATTTCTAGCATCCTATCATTGATACTCTCAGACATCTACGAGTGTCCATAGTGTTCTTCACATGGCACAATTTAACACAAACTGGAGTATCACAACACAATAGTCACAATACATCTTTAAATGACATTAATTATGCAATAATTAAACATTAATCCGTTTTACACGGGGCATTTACTTTCATTAACATAAATTCATTATCTTATGCCTTAATTAACAAGTGTTGTGTCGTGTGAATCGTATTCCTTTTTCCCATCAGTTTGAAACGCTAAAGTGGTACGTTTTCCCTTCCAAAATACACATGGATAAAAATGTTTATAGCTTCACCATACAACGATTTTCTGGGTCTGGTCGAAATATTATCGTTACAAACGTGTCATGTCATTGAGATAACCTACCCGTCTGCATAAATTAATGTGAACTGGGCAAAATGCACTTTAAAAAGATGCCTATGTTTATTTGGCGCAGCGTTCCTCCTCAGAGAATAACTGGGCCAAATATTATCCGATCACAGCGATCCAACAAGGTATGTGTGTTGAAACACATCATTTAATTCAATTGGCATCATCACAACAATCATATCTTAATCACTTTTCGAAATATCGAGATTCTTCAGTGTCCCACTACGCTTCTAAAATAAAGGGATCAGGTCACCAGACCTCCTTTCCGAGCGGGCATTAAAATTAGTTCCAGCTGGCCGAGCAAGATGGCCGCCATCCTCCTGGCCTGCTACCACCCCATATGGCTGCTAGCAAGGTCACGTTTGTTTACAAATGCAGTACAATGGAGGTACCCTGAGTGTTGTCCCTAGTAATCGAGTCATTCTAATTATTTAACATCTACTTATATAGTGTAATGGGCTCAATTCGGCTCCTAATTAACATTCATGGCAGGGGATGGATCCTGTAGTAGCTTTGCCGTACTGTGGCGATACTAGTGGCTTCGGCGCGCATCTCGATAGAGTATCCAAGTTTTCTCATCGGAGCAGCTGCTTAATAATAATAAGGAAATCTGCGTTTCCTATACGACGAACATGATTCTTACCTCTCAGGGCAGATCAATTAATACATGGGCTCACGCAGGGTCTCGAAGAGTTATCCCTCGCGGCACAATTCCTGCAAGCGGTGGATACAGACAGACTCCGTCTCACTCGCTGCGAATAATACAAGTATGCACCAAGGCGATACTGTCTCGTAGATTAGCCAACTTTTCACCTAACGTGCAAGCTATGTTTGAATGATCCCCGAAACTTATTGACGTAAATCACTTGATTCTACGTTACTTGCTCGCTGTATGCGGCTCAAACAATACTTCTCATAGATGACTCAATTATTAAAGCACTCATCCTCTCTGCAATTACTCTTAAGCCAACGCTTTAATTAACTCCTAAAACAAGCATCAATTTACTGGCTTACATTACCTTAATGGTTCTCAAATACAACCCTGTAGAATTTACCATATTAAATATACATTCAACACTTCAATGTCACTGAAAAATTCTCATATCTCGATATATTTTACGTTACTTTCTTACTGTTTACAAAAATACAGTATCTTTACGTTAGACATGACACACTTTGCACGTACGCTAGGCCTGACACGCCTATTACTTTACTTATTACTGTTACCGACCCCAGATTATTATTATTAATAATATCTAACGTTACCGTTACTTTCATCACTATCTTAGGCCCAAATAGCCGTAAGCAAATCACCCTCCAAACCATATTTTACCAAAATACGAGTGGTGAAAGCTCGTACATAAATGACTGTTACATCTTAGTCTTAAAGTGATGCTTCGTTATATGGTGAACTATTTAATTATATTAACATTTTAAATTTGTACTCACTTTTCATTTTCGCTGGGTTACTCCAGCACGCCAGCCACGAACCTACCATGATGCTGTGTTTAAGCCATCATAGTAGTTATCACACGACAACTGGTATTATACACTTCAAATATGATAGTCATATTTTTATCACTGGCTTTTCTCACTTTAACACAATACATATTATTTTACCATACACATAAACACTTTTAAAATCACAGTAATAAAACTTATATACACTTCCCGCACTATTTCACATGTGGATCCTTAACTGGACTCCTATTAACGCCTGACCTCAGAGATGCGATGCAGCTACGACAAACGCTGGTCTCCGTGAAAGTCTATCTTGCGTGTGCGTGCGTTCGATTCCCGTCACCTTCAATTCATATCATCTCTACTGCAATCCTGTTCAGTTCACTGTCACGATTATTTGTGATGCCTTCCAGGCTCCCACAACTGTAGTGATCCTGATAATTATGTGTCATTTTTAACTATGACAACACCTCCTGGTATATTCACTGTCCAAAAACATCCTGAATTATCCCTACGCTGTAGCGAATTTATACTTGCGTATGATATTGGATAATATCTGCTGTAGGTTAAATCTTACATGATTCATAATTACTATTAAGAAGCTGTATGATGCGCTTCCATTGTTCTCCCAATATACTTGAGCGTCGATACTTTAACAATTCGCGCACTTTCTAGCGTGATCTGGCAGCGTTTTAGTTTACGTCTTGAGTCAAGACGAACTGGAGAAGAACTGGAGAAGCACTCGAGATGATCTGGCTTCTCTGCGCTGCTCGCCCTATATAAAGGTTTCTCGTAAAACGTAGTCCACTGGACATTCGGGACCGACTCCTTTCTTGAAATAATGCATTTCCAGCCAAAATGACGTATAATCCTCGTTTGTCTAGGTGTGGAGGTCCCAAAATCACTCGCGTGCAAGCGATCGCTTCGGCCAATTAATTACAATTAATTGCCTTCTTCCATAGCGTCATGACGCTAGCCTGGTAACTCCCCTCGTGCTGGTCTCCAAATCATTCCTCCTGCGCGTAGGCAGTGTGTTCATAGGCTCATTTAGGGATATAGGCTTTAATTTAGGCGTGAAACCACTCCTAAATTATCTCTCCTAGAATATATTCACCTGGGTGTAAATTTTACTTCATTTCAATGCTCCAATTGTCTGCAATCAATTAATTTCTGTGGGCAACTACCCCTTCTCCGGTCTCCTGCCTTGTCCACTGGTGAACCCCAGAGTCATTAATCTCGAGCTGTCCCTGTGGTCCAGACGAAATGAGTTCCTTCGGCGTCACTAAAACACGCCCCTCTGCTGGCTGCGATTAGTCAAATGTCATACTGGTTGGTTTTCATGCGCCCAGGCTTCCAAAACGTACATATGCCTGCACTTTCTTACAATTATTCACCTTAAACAGCTATGATATTCACATTCTGGCCGTGAAATCATGCTATTGTGATTTTATGCCATTATATAACTCATTGCTCTTCGGGTTCCCTGTAGCTGTTCCCCCTCAGAGATCAATGGTACAATTCTGGGCAGAATCATGGGCCTGGTCTTCTCTGATAAGACCCGAGTTCGATGCCAATCTGCCGTGTCCCATTGGGTACAATACCAAGGCTGAATTTGTTCAAGCGCTCAAAGCCAATCTTGAGGTGCGTGCGGCGTTCCTCAATAGTTTCCGAAGCGATTAGACAGTCATATAGATAAGGAAACATGAACTCTATGCATTGAAAAACTTATTTTAGGAAGCGGGTGCATTTCGAAGTACAAATGGCATTGCATTGAACGGAGTGCCTATAGCAGTTTTTCGCCGGTCCTCTTCTGCGACCGGAATTTTAAAATAGACCTTGAAGAGATCGATTTTGCTAAATATTTTCTTACCGTCAGCATTTGCAGGAAGTCATCAATCCGAACGATTGGACATCGTTGTGGAATGGTTTGGGCTTTCAGTCTCCTATAATCGCCACATTGTCGTATAGTTCTATAGTCGAATTATGCCATTGTTCTTAATTGACTGGAATTCTTGTTTGGCTATGACAAGCTAACGAGGATCGAGTTGCCTTGGTTTATAAGGAACAGATTGGCCTTATGTTGGAATGATGTGTTGGATATCATGTTTGATATCGGAAGGTATCCAATTGGGTTTGGTTAAGTCACAATATTTGGACATTAAATCAGCAAATTTTTGTGTTTTAGACATGATATTGAGAACATTATCGGACGTGACTTCGCCTCGAACAGAAAGTTTGGTCACACCGTCAATTAGTTGCGATTTCAATGTTAAATTTTTCCAACAATCGAGGGCCACTGAAACTGGCGATGGAGTCCCAAATCAATGTTCACTGTTTTCATCCCAAAACTGGGTATTTAAGTGCTATTGGCTGCAAAGAGTTTAAAATTGGAATCACAAATTTTATTATTAATCAACCAATCAAACAATCACCCTTTCCAAATCACATCTGGAATTGTAAACCCTGGCCTCGGTCAGAACTGTTTCGATCGTCGAGATCAGACAATCAATCAAACATGAAGAGTCTTCTAACGAATAAATCCACCGGCTTGGACATGCAACATCGAAGATCCAAGCAAGGCACCATTCGGAATACGGTGGGGTGCCACGTAGAAGATCAAGGCGAGTCGGAGCGCCTGAAAGCCCAACAGAAGAAACTTAAATTCAACAAGAAAGGAAAGTTTTCATACTTTGCGACATTAAATATTAACTCACTACTGAAACTTGGTAAGTTGAAACACTTAACAGATATAATGGATCAACATAAAATCTTAATAACAGCGCTTCAAGAACTTCGAAATACAGATCAGGATCCAATTGAATCAGGAGGATATCGTCTATATAAAGGACCCCCAGGGAAAAGGGTAATGAAGAATGTCCCGCAATTCGGAGTGGGATTTCTGGTTCATATTAGTATAATAGACTCAATAGAGGACTTCTCCTCGAGCACGGCGAGGACAGCAACCTTAACAATTAAAGTTGAAAACAAAACCTACACCTTGATAAATGTACACGCACCAACAAATGATAAAAACAGAAAGGATAGAGAAGAAGTGGACAAATTTTGGGAGGAACTCGACCATATGATATCAAGCATCCCTGATGCACATGTTAAAATCTTGCTTGGGGATTTTAATGCAAAAATAGGACGAGAAAGGCGATACCGCCCAGTAGTAGGAAAATGGCCAGCTCATAAATTAACAAACAGGAATGGTCAAAGGTTAATTGAACTTTGTACAGACCATGGATTTATTTTGGAAACTACCAGATTTAAGAGGCGACCACACAAATTAATGACCTGGAAATGTCCTAACATAAAATTGGGGGAATTCCAAATCGATCATGTTGCCATGGATAAAAATTATCATAAGGAAATTTATAATGTCAAAGTTCTCCGTGGAGTGGACATCGATTCAGATCATTACATATCCAAAATAAAAATAAAGCTAACACCTAAGAGAAAGCGTAAGCCTGCCCAATCCAATAGGAAGAAAAATTATGACCCCACATATTTAATGAACAATAAAGTATACTTGGAGAGATCTAAAACACAACTAAGTGATGACTTAGAGGTGATAATTAATAAATTGAAATCAGTAGCTGAAGAACTTGCTCCCATTAAAAGGAGGAAGAAACATGCTTGGTGGAACGAGGAGTGCGATAAAGCAATTCAAATGAGGCACAAAGCATGGTTAAATGATCAACAAAGGAAAACCGACGAATCCAGAACAGAACTAACTAATGCTAGAAGACAAGCAGCTAAAGAAATTCGAAGAATTAAAAGGAATCATCAGAATGAAATGCTCAGAACAATAGATGAATCATTCAAGCAACATAAAACAAGGGATTATTACAAGTCGTTTAAACAGTATCAGTCTAAGTATACCCCACCTACACTTATGCTGAGAAATGAAAATGGGAAAATGGCACATAACAACCAAGACAATGCAAATATCTTGGCAGTCTACTTCAAAAAATTACTCAACTGCGAAGACCCAAGAGAAAATCTGGAATTTGACCCAAAACCTAAAAACAAAACACCACTAGAAAAGGTTATTCCACCAACATATGAGGAAGTGATCAAAGCCGTTAACTTGCTCAAGAACTATAAAGCAGCAGGAGAAAATCAGTTGGTTGCAGAATTATGGAAGAATGCAAATGATCAAACTCTACGAAACCTACATAAACGTATTATTGACATATGGAACTCTGAAAAAATGCCAGAGGAATGGAACACTGCAATAATCCACCCCCTACACAAGAAAGGTGATAGGTCAGATCCCAATAATTATAGAGGAATATCCCTTGTTGATGTCACATATAAGATCTTTTCAAAAATTCTTCACTCAAGAATACAGGAACAACTGGACCAAGAACTTGGAGAGTACCAAGGAGGATTTCGGCCAGGCATAAGTTGTCCAGATCAAATCATCAGTCTTAAATGGATTATGAAGCATCACAGAGCTCGAAGTAAGAACCTAGTCATCACTTTTGTTGACTTCAAAAAAGCTTATGACAGTATTCATCGGAAGTCATTACTAAATACTCTTCAAGAATTTGGTGTTCACAGGAAATTGATCAACCTTATTGGAATGACTCTCAAGAACACTAAAGCAAAAGTTAAATTTAGAGGAGAATTGTCAAAACCATTTACAATCACAACCGGCCTTCGGCAGGGGGATGGTCTCTCACCTATTTTGTTTAATTGTGTACTGGAGAAGGTCATGAGAGAATGGAGAAAGAAATGCCAACCAAACATCAAGATTGGTAGAAATATTAAACTAAACTGCCTGGCATTTGCAGACGATCTTGCACCACTGGCAAATGGTGTGGAAGAGGCTAAAGTCCAAATTGAACAACTGGAAAACATTGCAGAAAAAGTGGGATTACAAATTTCATTTGAAAAGACAGAGATTATGCCAACCTTCGAGGTGGACACTCCTGTCCTTCAACTAAATGATAATAAACAAATTAAGGTTGTAAAAAAGTTCAAGTACCTTGGGGAAACTATAACTTGGAACCTAAATGAGAAAGCCGCAATAGAGTACAGAACAACAAAACTGAGACAAGCACAACGAGTCACATGGTCAACTTATAAGAAGAAATCTCTCTCGATGAATGCCAAATTCAAACATTATGGTTCAGTAGTTAAACCAGAAGCAACTTATGCAAGTGAAACCCTGTTTAAGATGAATACCAAAGCAACAACAGATAAAATCCAAAAAATAGACAGAAGGATCATCAGGACAATTATCAATAAAAAACATCAAGTAAATGGACAATGGAGACTGCTGCCTAATGGAATAGTCTATCGGGAAAATGAATCAATTGTGGATACAATGCGAAAAAGGAGACTTGCTTTTTTCAGCCACATAGTAAGACTACCAGACACCAGACTACTGAAACAATTATTCAATTTCTTTTGGAAAAGTAAAACCAAGAACAACTGGTTCGTTGAGGTCCAGAATGATTTAGACGAGCTAAATATTACAATGAAACAAATTGCAGAGAGAAAAGAGAAGAGGATTCTGAGAAGTAGGGATACAAGATTGAAATTAAAAACAGTCAAACGAAAACAGTACACCATTACAAATGAAGAGAGGGCGGCCAAGTCGGAGAGATTAAAGAAGCTCTGGGAGAAGAGGAAGTTGAGAAGCCATTACAACTCTAATAATGTAAAGACTGTAGTGTATATGGATTGATTTAAGTGCTCCAATGTGGGCGTAAACTATGTAAATAAATAAAAAACCAATCAAACACAATTACGGTAGAAATGAACACTATGTACATTACAATATGTTACAGTCCACTTGAGATGTTTCTGATAACAGTTAACAGAGAGGCGAAGTGATTATCATTAGCACTTTTTCTCCCCATCAAGGTGTATGTTGACTTCAACCGGTTGCACATTAATTCTCGATCTGACTTCATCGCTCCGCACTGTCCTCATTTTCCCATATGTTCTCTACGTACGAGTATTTTGGCTCAAGTTGGGCAACGAGGTAGTTACATTTGCTATCCTCTTGTGTAGTAGCTGAAATGGAAATATTAGTTTGCACTTGATAGAACCATATATATTTGGTTTTACAACCCAGAATGGTGGAATTCTGATGCTTACCTTGCTCGCATGCTGCCTTGCAGTGAGGCAGAGGACTTCCAAAGGCTAAGGGAGACAACCCCTGACAGAAAATCCTCAATTACGTTAGGCCTAGCAAGCCAGTAAAAGAGTCTATTTGTAGTTGCTTTCAAAACATACAAGAGACTCGGAGCGCAATCATCTCGATTTAGACGCCAGCATGAGCAGACGTCTGTCAGGGATGATGGTTTATGGCCTGATGATAGACAGGGGCTTGTAAAAATGCAAAAATCCCGGAGGAGACTAATACGGATTGGAACCATCAACTTACTCAGTGAAGAACTAGTGGACCTCATGGAAAGGAGGAAATTAATGATTCTGGGGCTGAGTGAAACCAAATAGAAAGGCTAAGGAATGAAGAAATTAAGGAAACAGTATACACTGTATTGGCATGGAAATGACAAAAAAATGAAAAATGGTGTTGGTTTCATCATGAGTCTAGAAGGAGTTGCTGACATTCAGTATGTTAGTGAGAAAATAATAAAGGTGACTGCAAATTTAGGGAAAGAAAAACTAACCTTGGTACAGGTTTATGCTCCTCAAACTGGATGTTGTCGAGAGGACAAGAACCAATTTCTCGATGATTTGGAAACAGTCATTAGTAAAGAGAGAGTATTCATTATACGAGACCTTAATGCACAGATAGGGACAGATAGAACAGGATATGAGAACGCAATGGGACCTCATGAATATGGTGGAAGAAATGCAGAAGTTGAACATCCCCGTGACTTTTGTATGAGGAATGGGTTGGTGGTGATAAACAGCTGGTTCAAGAAAAGAGAGAGCCATAAGGTTACACGATACAGTTGGGATGGGCTACAAAAAATATAATATGTTTTATGTCTTCACAGATGAAGAAAGGTAACAGATGGTAACAGATGTCAGAGTAATAATAATAATAATAATATCGTATGGCGTCGGGTGCCGGGTGCATGCTTTGTTATTTGACACCCAGAGAGCAGCTTGCATGTCAAATTTTGTTGTTCCTTGAAGCACTATGAAAGTAAAGGAGGTTAGATTTCTAAGCTCCTTGACACTATAGCGCTTTCTAGTAGAGAAATGAGAAACTTTGTGTTGGCGGAAAATCCCGAGGTTAATTTTGCCATTATGAACACGGCCTACTGAATTCAATTGGGTTCTTTAACATGCCAACATCGAATGACATGCATGTCGTGATTTTGCCGCCTTTCAAAATTCACTTACCATGGCCAGGAGCGAACCTGCAAGCTTGGGGGTTAGAAATCCGACACGATAACCACTCACCTACCGTGGCAAGTTACATTTCAGAGTAATACCCAGTGAGAGGCTTGACAGCGACCACCGTCTATTAGTAGCGGACCTGAAAAACTTAAGTACAGAACAGGCAAACGCCAAAAATCAAAGTAAATGAACAGAAAACAGATAAGAGAACTGAGTATCAGAACCAGATAGAACCCTGTTACCAAGAGATGAAAGTGGAGAGGCAGAATGGGCCAGACTAAGGGACTCATTGGTAAAGGAAGCATATTAAGTTTGTGGAAAGTCAAGTATGAAAACAAGGGAGAAAGAAACATCTTGGTGGAACTAAAGAGTAAGAGCAGCAATCAAGGAAAGAAATAACGTGCGGAAAGAAATGGATCAAGAGAAAATAAACCAGAACTTACTAGAGACGAGACAAAGATCAGAAACCTCGAACAAATATACCGAAACAAGAACAGTTGCAGAAGAAAAGACCAATGCATGGAAGATATTCACTCAGAAAGTGGAGGAGGACAGCAGAGACTATAGGAAACTACTGTATAGTGTTATCAGAGGTAAAAGGAAACCGATGAATACCATAACGGCCCTTGAAGATGAAAATGGAAATCTGGTTAGGACAGATAGTGACACGAGGGAAGTCCTGAAGAACCATTTTGACCACCTACTGAATAGACCAGTTCAAGAACAAAATATAGAACCGGAAATCCACGCCTTCAATGAGTAACCTCCCATCACTTGGACAGAAACTGAGGCAGCCTTAAAATCTATGCCCAAAGGAAAATCTTCAGGTGCAAATGAAGTGAATGCAGACATGATAAGGGCAGCAGGCAGCCAGGCCATACAATGGTTGCACACTAGGCTTTGGCCCAAAGTGCCTCGAATTAGATTTCCGGCCGTGCCAATGGGGATTTTTATCTCCTGGAGTTTATTCCCGTGGCTCGGGGACTGGGTGTATGTGCCGTATTCATCATCACTTCATCCTCATTACGACGCGGAGGTCGACCACGGGTGTCAACTAGAAAGATCTGCAATCGGACTTTCCGGAGGCCACTCGATCATTCAATGGTTGCACAGAGTACTCAATGCAATATGGACAGAAAACAAAATACCTGCAGATTGGAGCAAGGGTGTTATAATTCCCCTGTTTAACAAAGGCAGCAGAAGGAAACCCACCAACTATAGAGGAATAACCCTGCTGTCTCATGAGCTGAAAATTCTAGCGAAGATTGTAGAAAGAAGATTAAGAACCATCATAGAACCACAGTTGGAGGAGGTGCGATATGGTTTCAGAAGTAACAGATCGACAATGCAACTAAATTTTACCACCCGCATGTTGATGGAAAAATATTGGGAGAAAGGCAAGAACCTGGTCATTGTATTCCTGGATATAGAGAAGGCCTATGATAGTGTTATAAGAAATAAGATCTGGGAGTGCCTGAGGAAAAGAAATGTGCCTGAGGGACTAGTAAGGAAAGTTCATATGCTGTTCAAAGACTGTATTAGCTGTGTACAAATTGGGGAAGGACGATCATCATGGTTTGAGACCAAGAGTGGAGTTCAGCAAGGCAGTGCACTGTCCCCACTACTGTTCATCACTATAATGGATGATATATAGAAAAACGTCAAGAAAAAGTTAGGTGAATTGCATTAAGTGGCCTTTGCTGATTACATCATGATTTGGGGTGAAACAGAAGAATAAGTACAGACCAGACTCAATGGATGAAAATCCCAGTTCCAGGAATATAACCTCAACATCAGCTTGACCAAGACAGTGGTGATGGCAGTCAACAGAGATAACGTCCTGCAAGTGTTAAACTACTGTCGACCAAAATATTATGTGCACTCGAGTTTGAAGGATGTTTGTGAAGTAACCAATAGACCTACATAAATCCAATAACATCATCATTTCCATCGTTCTATTTTACGTTAGTTTTCATGTAGGTTGGAAATTTTTAATTTATATTTTAATATTTTTTATCGCAGTTGAATCGAAAAAGGGCCCGATTTTAAGCGTGTTTCAACCATGCGTCACATTAGGAATTTTTATCTCACAAACTCGTCATCAGATCGAATCCAAATTTTATCACGTAATACATTGGAATGTTTTATAACTGGTTTATTATTTTCAAAATTTTCTGTGTTCAAGAACGAAAGTTGTTATCATTTTTGTAAGGTAACTTTTCCTCGGCTCGGGGTCGTTGGAAAATGTAGTTCTTGTTTGCGTTGTATTCCTTATATATCAAAAGGTTAAGCTGTATGACTGTGAAATACGTAAATTAATTCACGTATTTTATATCGGTTTATATGTGTACGGGGAATTACGACATGGTTCACCAGCTAGCCGCTCTGGGAAATGCTGTACAGCGTTACTGATATGGAGCCCATCACTTCCGAGCGAGGCGCGCCTTGACGCGTGATGGAGCCCATCTTGGCAACGTTGTACAGCTTTCACCAGAGCGGCTAACTGGTGAGCCATGTCTTAATTCCCCGCACAAATACAAACCGATATGAAGTAAGTGAATTAATGTACGTATTTCACAATCATACAGCATACCTTTTTGATGGATAAGGATTACAACGCAAACAAGAACTACATTTTCCAACGACCCCGAGCCGAGAAAAAGTTACCTTACAAAAATGATAACAACTTTGTTTCTTGAACACACAAAATTTTGAAATTAATAAACAACAGAGTGCAAAAGGGATCAGAATTCTACCAACAAGTAAGAACACTTCTTATGGGATGACATGATTCCAAAACCAGGTAAACTAGTGATGTTTTAACAGCTACTTTGTACAGTACCAATATTGACCTATGGTATTGAACATTCCAATGTATATTGTGTTAAAATTTGGATTCGATCTGATGACGGGTTTGTGAGATAATAATTCTTAAATGTGACGCATGGTTGAAACACGCTTAAAAACGGGCACTTTTTGTGTTCCAACTGCGATAAAAAATATTAAAATATAAATAAAACATCCAAACCTACATGAACTAACGTAAAATAGAACGACGAAAATGACGATGTTATTGGATTTTATGTAGGTCTATTGGTTACTTCACAATCAACTTTCAAACTCGAGTACACATAATATTTTGGTCGACAGTAGACGACCACCAGTTGGAGTGTGTGGACAGTTTTCCCTACCTTGGAAATGTAATCTCCAGTGATAATTTGGTCAATAAAGAAATTACCAACAGTAGTGTATTTGTAACAGTTCAGATGCCACCGCCACCGCCACCGCTGGAATACTAAAATGGCAATATATCGCGAACCAATCAGGCTAGAGACTTGTACGAGGTGTCAAATTACTCAGGCGAACACTCCCTTTCCATTGGACAACATATCTCCACCCTAAACTAAAACCTACCCTACTAGGGGGTGAAATTGAATTTTTTAGAGAATCTCTCTTTCCAATTGCAACATGTGAGAGTTTGAATGCCGATATGGAATGTAACGTTGTTCTGCAAACCAATAATCAAAGAGGGGCATGTTAGGCCTTGAGGTGAGAGCCCCTGTTATTGTTGACGAGCCCCCTGCTGTCGGGCCCCTGTTGATGGGTTATTGTTGACAGGTCCTTGTGGACGAGTCCTTGTGGACAGGTCCTTGTGGACGAGTCCTTGTGGACGAGTCCTTGTCCCTTTGGACTGATCCCTTTAGACGGGTCCCTTTGGCCTGGTTCCTACGGACTAGCCCATGAATTTATTTAAATTATATCAAAGGGCCTAACTATATTTTGTGTGTGTTGAATTGGCGTTGTTCACTAATCCCCCACTACTATAATGGGATAACGATATGAAAGGAAAGTGACGAAATACATGTGAACACGCGTGAAATGACCTTATTACCGTCCTCCTTGTGAAACAAATCACATCCTGTTTTGCTTCATACGTGAGAAAATGTGAGTTCATGTGTAATATGATCTAACACACAGGTGTTCACCTGTACACGCGCACGATAAGAGCTAACAAGTCACAACCTGTTTTGACAGTGGTGGGAGGTGAAGGGGGTTAGTGTAAGAGAGAACACAGGTGAAGAGAGAAAGAAATATGTATTGCTCATAATACATGTATAGCTGAGGACTGTACATAGGACTGTAGGTTAAGTACAACATGAGTAAATAAATAAATAAATACAAGACACACAGGTTCACACAACATGTAATTTATTAATCCAAGAATTAAAGGCTGAGCTAAATCCCAACCATTTTACATATAGTTTATTTCCTTTTTGTTTCAACACTTTTTCCACAAGGTAATGTTTAGGAAACGCTGTCTTTTGAAGTTCTTGAAGATAAAACTTGCCTTTTATGGGTTGATGGTTGAGGTCCTCGAGTAAATAGGTGACTGGACTGTTCAGGTTGACTTGACGAATTCGAAATAGTTCAGTCCCCCAATTTGGTGTGTAGCCCTTGTCGAAGACGGACTTGAATTTGCTCACACGAACATGGTCCCCAATGTTAAGGCGATGACGTTTAGGGTCTGCTGTTTTTATGGGGTTAAACAGTTTATCCAGTTGTGGAATATTTTTAGTTACAAGTCGTGGCTTGGTCCCAATGGTTCTGTGTTTGGTGTCATTGTATCGTGACACTAGCTCAGGTAATATGTCCAACCAGCGATAAGTGCCCTGAGCGGTAAACGCTTTCCACATATGGGTTTTCAATGTTCGGTTGAACCGCTCGACCACGCTGGCTTTGAGATTGCTGTACGTGGTGTAATGGTGAATATACTTTGATTTGAGAAAACTGGAGAAATCCTTGTTGAAAAATTCTTTTCCCTGGTCGGTTTGTAGCAGCTGAGGTTGACGTTTAGATTGTTGAATAATATGTTGAAAGGCTTTGGTGACTAGTGGACTAGACTTGCGACGCACAGGTTCAACAAACGCCATTTTGGAATAAACATCAATGACCGTCAACATATAGCGTACACCATCGTTAACGTTAGCATAGGGAATCATTTCAACCAAGTCTGCTTGCCAAAGTTCATCCACACCCTGTGAAATCACCTTGAGTCGCTGATAGTGACGTCTAGCTGGACGATGCAACTCGTGAGCAATACCCATTTTAATGGGTGAGGGCTTAAACAATAATTTTGGCATTTCGAAGTTCTTCCTCAATTTCTTGAATTTCCCAATCGTGACCAGTATGGCCGGCTTGACGTGAAGCATGCAACAGCTGTAGTCGCTGGACGAGTTTATTGGGATTGTGCCAGTAGGTAACATCCACAAGGGGTTTTAATGGTTTAAATGTTACTCCTGAAGCGGACACTTTACGACGACCACTTTGACTAGTGGGGAACATTTTTGCACTGATGGTTTTATATTTTTGGGATATATTAGCATTCACTTGTTGAGTGGGATCATACTGTCTTTTGTGGGCATGGGTATCCAATAAAATGGATTTATATTTACTAAGGTCCTCTGGCGTATAATCTTGGGATGAGGGAGTCCGAGAGAATAGTAGCTTTAACAGTCCTGGTGTTAATTTATAGTTGATCTTTTTAATGACAGCTTTAGTACGACTAAATTTAATCGATGAATCACCAATTTTAAAACTATCATCCTCATAGCGAACGCCATATGTGGTATCTGTGTTTCCAACAAATAGATTGGTGAAATAGGGTTCCAGTGTTGATCCATAATATTTTATTAAACTGTTTTTCAGTTGAGCTTTATGTTGAGGGGTGGCCAAGAGTTGTGAAAATGGAGACGATCTGGAAGGGCAAGGGGTTTCGACCATGGCCAAGGATTTCCTTTTTCTTAAAAACTCTGCAAGGGGTGATGCCTTTTTTGAGGCGTAAACACTTGTTCCTCATTATCCTCAACTTCACTAACACTAGTTAAATCTTCCTCTTCCTCTTCCTCTTCCTCTTCCTCAGAGTCCTCGTGGTGCCTCTGAGTGGCTTGTGAAACGGTAGGTAGCGTTTCAGATGGCTTGAAAGAGGGTTTCAACATGGCTTTTAGCGGAGGTGCTAAATGTTGTTGAATAAACAAAGCATGATCCGCACGCGATCGTTTCAATTGACGAAATTTTTGGCGAATAGTATTTTTTGCTCTAATAATATGCTTTTTCAATTGACTCTCGGCTAACGCCATGATGTCGTGACAAATGACTTGTGAGGGAATGATACAGTGCCTTAAATAGCAATAAAATGATCAAACCCTAAGCGATACCGCCCTTGGTTGAGTTCACTTTGTTTGTCAATCACTAAACAGGCATGACGTTGTGTGTTCCAGCACTTGCCACACAATTCTGTAAACATTTGAAAGGTCATATCCGGATTCACATGTTCATTATAAATGTAACGACTGTTCCTCTCGTCCTGGCGAAATAAAACAATGACATTGGCATTGTCACGAATCAACTGTTTGGACATTTTAGAATACGTTTGTCCAAGATAGAAGCAATCGATATGTTTGTGTCGACCCATGCTGAAATAGCTTTGAATGATACCTTGTCGTTCAGTGGATACATCATCGAAAATCATGAGTGAATCAGGCTTTACCTCATCCGGTGAAATAACATTTTCTTGCGTGGAAAATGTAAAATACCCCATATTCTCATTTTTTTATCCAGACATGACTTGATCCAGAAACACGTAGAGGGGTTGGTAGAGAGATTCTGCGAAAATATAAATATTTTGAAAACACAGACCATTGGGCGCTGTAATAAGTGTCAGCAAAAGATTGGTCTTTCCACAGCCGGAAGGTCCCACAATGATGCAGCGAATGGAAGATGGAAACAGTGAACCATGGCGTTGTTCACGTGATGTGGGGCAGAGATGGGAAACCATGTCCCTCACGGGGAATGACTCTTGCTGCTTAATTAGCTTCATTTCAACTAAGGCTTAGGGAGGCTAGCAGGCTGTCTATATACATTGCACCGAGCCTTGTCATAGAAACAGTAGACTCGTACTACAGGTTGACGATGGATGTCTTTGGACGTGCGTTGATGGTCAAAGCTAGGTCTGTTCCCATACATGATCCTAAACAAGAAACAGATCCTGCTAATAAACACTATGTGGATAGGTTAGTAGTGCCACGCACAAAACAAGGAGATTATGACTTTAAAGGAAAGCGGCTAACTCATGTAAAACATCCTCAAGTGTCTACAGACGTTACTACAAAAAAGTATGTGGATAACAAGGTGTATGAGTTTTATGATAAAGTGCCTCAGCTTACGGTGGATGGCTATAGCGCTAATCATCACCGCATTATTCACGTGGAAGACCCACAAGAAGATGATGATGTCTGTACCAAGCGATATGTGACCTATGAAATGAAAAGGCTTTATAAATTTATCCCATCTGTATTTTTAGTGCATCTGACAAATGTAAAACCTGTGAATGAGAGAAACCATATACCGCTAGTTCATGACCTGCACTTGACCTATGTGCTTGCTTCGGGTTTAAGCCACTATCGACTACACTATAATGGGACCATTCACATCAAATATGCCATACCAGATGAGAACCATTTACAAATAGAGATAAATGGTCATAGAATGTTGGTCCATAACCATGAAATGGTCAATGAAGGAGACGAATTATCCTTTCATCTCCTGTTGACATGGAATGAAAAGCAAGCTGGAAAAACCGTAAATGATTTCCCACTTTATGTAGAATTGGAATATACAGCCATGAAATAACAATCTAATGTTAGTTGTGACTTAAACATTCTTGTGAAAGGTTGGTTGGTTGGTTGGTTCCTTAGTTTATGGGCTGCGACAACGCTGTCATGTAGCCCCGTGTACTTTGGGTGTGTGTAGAATCTGTCTGATAACCGGTGTTAATTGTGATGACTGTATTAGTGTGTGTATCTGTTTTTTAATTCAAGTAGGGACTGCAACTTTGAATTTTCAAATAGTTCCTACTTTTTCCGCCAAGCGCCACCGTCAACGACTACTAGGCCTAGTTCAGAACTAGCTTCTAGACGCCACCGCAGTCGGCTCTTGGCAACGAACGTAGCAACCTAAGAGCGTTGTTTACATTCTTAACCTATCCAATTTAGTTTCACACAGGTGTAATTAGTGGAAAGATCTTTAACATGCCATAAATCTATGACATGGGACCGCCGGCTTTACTTCCCCTCCGAAGGAAGGCATACTGAGGGTTTTTTAACGCTCTTAAAAAATCCGACGGCTTCGGCCGGGTTTGAACCCGCTATCTTGGGCATAGAAGCTCAGCATGCTACCAACTACGCCACCGATGCCGCCTTGTGAAAGGTTGTTGGTCATCATCATCATCATGGTGAAACAAAGATATGTGGTGAGAAAGACAAAAAAAATATGAGCCTGGCCTTGGCAAAGCCTGGGCTTATGACATTCGTGGACAAGCCTTTACGAAAGAAAAAAAGAAAAAATAATATGTTGACCATAAGGAAAGCTCTTCGAGTAGCACAGAGACATGTTATTCCAAAACGTCAGCGACAGGGTTCAAAACAAGGGCGTGTGATCCCCGTCCCCAAACGAGCGGGACTTTTACCTGCATTATTCGCTGGTCTGGCTGCTCTAGGTTCACTTTTACGCGGCGCCAGTGCAGTGGCAAAAACTATTAAAGCCGTGCAACAGGGCAAGCAACAACTCAATGAAAGTCAGCGACACAATGAAACAATGGAGGCCATTACTATGGGGGCTAGAAATGTCAATTTGAAGCCAGCCTTTTATCAACAAGGATTTGGAATTTCACCTTTTCGAAATAAAAAAAAACATCTTTAACCTCAGCCATAGCAAGACATGCCCTGACGCATCAGCAAGTGAAAAGCTATGCTAAACAACTAAAGCTTTCTCATTTTCGAGGTGTGTTTATTCGAAACCAATTACCCTCACAACCCTGGAAACATGAATGTGCTGTTGTCAATTTGGATGATCACCGAGGACCTGGAACACATTATGTAGCTTATGTCAAAGAGGGATCTACTGTATGGTACTTTGACAGTTTTGGGAATTTGCCCCCGCCCATGGAACTAGTGGCCTATTTTAGAAACAGGATCAAGATATATTATAATGTGAAACGTGAGCAAACGTTTAACAGTCAACAGTGTGGACGTTTGTGTTTAATTTTTTTATATAAGACGCAACATAAGCAAAAACGTCAACAGTATGTCGGTGGAAAGTAAGACGTTTACACTGCATGGACGTGGACCTGAAGTGAGTCTAGACTTTTACCCACCTATCGAATTGAGTGAAAAACCTTATGGTTTAGGACTTGTTTCTCTTGAAACGTACAATCGAATATACAACATACGTGAAAATGTGAACAACAAGTTTTACTATGATGATTCTGTGCTCACCCTGAACTCTGGTGGATACACGATAGATGACATTTATGAACACATTTATGTGGTGTTGATCAATGAATATGGTTTAAAGTCATTTCTCGATGGAACGCGCAAGTTTGAACTTGTAGGAAATACCAACACTCATCGCTGCTGTATTTTTTCTACATTCAAAATTGACTTTAAAACTCACCCCGATTCCATTGGTCCATTACTAGGATTTAAACCACGTGTGTTAGAGCCCAACAAAAAACATGAATCAGACCATGAAGTGAAATTCATTGAGGACCATCATGTGTCGGTGACGTGTAATATTATTAGTCAAGTGTACACCGATCAAGAACCGTCGCATTCGCTTTATGACTTTATTGTAACATCGCCCAATGGCTATATTATTCGTGAAAACCCTCCAGTGGTGCTTTTTCATTCTGTGGCTGTCGATGGTATTAGTAATATAACATTAAGACTGATCAATAGAGAGCAACAACTCATTGATCTAGATTCTACCACACCAGTGACTTACAAGTTGGTGCTAAAACCACTATGAAGTTTGTATATAAAGCAACAGCACCGTCAAGGAATGGTGTTAGTTGTTTACCACGTGAATACACGTTAACATCTCAGAACAAGCAGATTTTACAGCATTTGGGTTACCACATCAACCCCCGCGATGAATTCCATCCTAGAGGTAGTGAACCACATCGAGGAGCAACCAGGAGTGGTAAGAATTGATCTCCATTCTTATCAAGCTCAAACACCTGGACTCAATAACAATGATGAAATTCAATTTGTTATCAACAACCAAGATATTTACACTCTACCACATGAAAGTGTTATTCAGATTGAAGGTCGGCTCACCAAAGCCGATGGTTCTACACCCACCACATCCAAGTTAGCCAACCATGCTTTCGCCTTCCCGTTTTCTGAAGTGCGTTATGTGATTAACGATATCGTGGTGGATAGCACTCGAAATGTGGGTATTTCCAGTGTCATGAAACTATATCCCTCTTATAGTGAGGAAGAAGCTAAAACACTTTGCATGGCGGGTTGGTGCCCTGACTCGACCAATGACTGGATGGTACACACCGATGGCACCTTTACTGGATATTTACCTCTTAAACTGATTTTAGGCTTTGCTGAAGATCACCAGCGCATTGTGGTCAACGCAAGGCAAGTGCTTTATCTGGTGAGAGACAGGAGTGATAATAATGCACTCAAGGGAGTCGACAATGCCCCCATTGATTCAAAAATTCAACTACAACGCTTGCTATGGAAAATGCCTCATGTAACCCTTAACGATAGCAAAAAACTGGACATACTCAAAATGGTAAAGAGAGATATACCTCTACCCATGGAATTTAGAAGCTGGGCACTCCATGAGTACCCGTTATTGCCCACCACCAACACATACAGTTGGTCTATAAAAACAGCCCGATATACAGAGAGACCTCTCTACATGATTGTGGGTTTTCAAACGAATCGCAAGTATCAACAAGCCAAAGTTGTCACGCAATTTGACCACTTGAAATTGAGAAATGCACGTCTTTTCCTCAACGGTGCTGTGTTTCCCTATGAAGGGTTGGATTTAGATTTTTCAAAAAATAAGTTTGGCCCCCTGTACGACTTGTTTTCTAAATTTAGATGGTCGTATTATCAAAAAGAGAATTGTCCAATGTTATCACCCCAAGTTTTTAAGACAAGGGCGCCACTGATTGTCTTTGACTGTTCCTACTTGGAAGAGTCTGTCAAACCATCCAATATTGACATTCGACTAGATTTTGAAACGCATGACAATGTTCCAGCCAATACCACGGCCTACTGTTTGATTATTCATCACAAACAAGTCAACTATTATCCACTGTCCAACCAAGTGACAAGTGTATAAATAGCAGGTCAACACACATCAAACCACTCAGTCATGTCTTGCTTTCAAGCCTCAAGAGAAGTTACATCCATGAATTTAAAATCTGAGGAACGTTTAAAGACCTTTGCAACGTGGCCGGTGCCTTTTATAAACCCTTAGCAGCCGCTGGATTCTACTATTTAAAAAGAAGAGATGAAGTGAAATGTGTGTTTTGTCCCATCATCTTAGACCAATGGCAAGAGAGCGATGAACCCATGCAGGAACATCAGCGCCGGTCACCTGCCTGCCCCTACCTGTGCAGAATGGAGATGGGTAATATACCCTGTCATTCAAGTTACCCCTCACTCATGCCTCTGAGTGATGAAAAAAGTTATGATACGTGTGGACTTTATGGTGCTGGCAGTGCTTCAGTGAGCAGCTCACAGTTAAAAACATCCAGTTTAGAGACATTGGGATATCATCGGTGTTATGGACACTATAAACACAAAAGACTTCTTTGTTGTATGAGATGGTACCGCCTCTATCCTAGAATGAAAAAAGAATGTAAAACTTGTTATGCTAATAAAATAATGAAATATAAAAATTGGTTGTTGTTGTTATATTATTATTTCTTATGCCCCCCCCCCCCTGTCATATCCTAACCTCTATAGTGAATACTCGATTTTTTTCTTTTCTTTTACTAGAATGGAATGTAAGTAAGTGACATGGGTACACCTTACTGAACAATTGTCAGTCTGTGGTCAGTTGGACTTGATCCAGACAAGAGTGAACATGTTGCGTACACTGATTGTCGACTGTCAAGGGTTTAAAATTGGAGATAACAAATTTATATTTAAAGAAGTGGCCATCATCGATTGTTCCAATTTTTGGATATCACAAGCTACTCATTTGGTGTTTAAACCACCTTATGCGTTTGATTTGTTGTGTGATAAAGACCGTATACAAACCCAGTGGATTGAAACTCATATGCAACTAGACTGGAAGCAGGGAACCATTTCATATAAGCACCTGGACATGGTCATGAAAGCCCACTTGTCTTCTGCCCATGTAATATTTGTGAAAGGTAGTGAAAAACGTCAATGGCTACAACCATTTTTAGCGTCTTACTGTCAATGTATCGATTTAATGGACATGGGTTGTCCCTCGCTGCAAACACTCATGGACCGCTGCCCCTGTGACAATATTACCCATAAAGCTCTGGCTCAGGTGTGGCAATTGTTTCATTGGCTAACCACCAATGCCTGCTGGGAGTTGTGAAATAAAATTAAAACTAAAGGTTTACCTGTGAATGCCACCAGTGAGACTTCTACAAGTGACGTGTAAACATCAACGTGATACCATGGAGAAAGGGAATGCTACCGATAAAGCGATTGGAAAGTTCTTCGTGTGCAAAAAGAAACTAGAGAGTTTTACTAAAGAAGAATTATTGGCTCTTCCAAAATCATTCATTTATTACGTCGCAGCAAATGCAGTGAAAGAAATGTGGCAACATGTACCAAAATCATGGACTCAAGACCCTGTGTTAAGTGAATTGCAACCATATACGGATTATGATCACCATAAGCAAGTGGCTATGGCAAAAATACCCTCTATGCGACAGTGTGCTACTTGCCAGCTGGTCAAACTGTATCATGGTCATAAAAGTCAGTGTAAAGACTTTGTTTCCTCACACCACGGGTGTAATGAAGAAAAAAAGCAGCAACAACAAGCATCATCCACAGAGGAGGAGGAAGATCAAACCTTTTTACCATCGATGGAAAAGGATATGCCAGACCTGTACTGGCAATGGCGTCATTGACAAAGTAATTCAATACTTGACTTTCGAAATCTACCTACCTGGTTATTATTTGTGTGGTCCTGGAACTTATCTTGAAGAACCTTTGCAGCGTGGTGATATACCTATTAATCCTTTAGATCGAGCATGCACCTTTATCACCACAGTCATCCTGCATTAAGATGTGTAGCGGATCAAGTATCGTTGAAAAGCTAAACAATGTTTGACATCCTGTGATGTCTCAGTGGGAGAGAGGTTGGCAGCCCTCATTGTGATTAGTGCTATATAAGGAAAGTTTAATGATTAGTGGACATGAACATTGAAAAGGATTGAGGAATTGGTATTTCTTTGTTTTCTATTTTTGTAAAGCTCTATTTGTTGTGAAATAAAAACAAGGTTTACAAGATCACAATGTCTTTTAATTTTAAAAATGGTGATAGCCATTTCTTCTTTTTCATTTTTTCTTACATGAATATTTACATTTTCCACTTTCCCTTTTTTTACATTCCCCTTGATTAGCTCACACATTCTGTACATTTTTTTGTTGTGAAATAAAATAAGGTTCACTAGATCACTATATATTTTAATTCTAAAAATGGTGATAGCCATTCCTTCATTTTCAATTTTTCACACATTAATATTTACAATTTCCACTTTACATTTTTACATTCCCCTTGTTTAGTTCACACATTCAGTAAATTTTTTTGTGAAATATAAATAAGGTTCACCAAATCACTATATCTTTTAATTTTTAAAAGTGGTGATAGCCATTTCATTTTTTCACACATGAATATTTACAATTTCCACTTTTCATTTTTTACATTCCCTTGTTTAGTTTACACATTCTGTACATTTTTGTTGTTGTGAAATAAAAAACAAGGTTTACAGGATCACAATGTCTTTTTAATTATAAAATGGTGATAGCCATTTCACTTTTTCACACATGGATATTTACAATTTCCACTTTACATTTTTACATTCCCCTTGTTTAGTTCACACATTCTGTACATTTTTTTAAATCTTTTTCGTAATATACAAAAGCAAACATTTTACACTAAAATGTATTACTTATCTTATTTTTACTAAACTACTGTAGCCTAACATTATACATTCTACTTACAGTTTTACAAAAAATATTACAATATAAAACACACTACAAATATTACAATATAGTGATCATTAGACTTAAGTAAAGTAATAGTCGTCAATGCGACTGTTTCCCCAAGCAAGAGTATCAAATGTGTTGGGTATAATGAATCGTTTGTTGTCTTCATTACTTAAAGCAACTTTGTTCAACAAATTGGTATGTAGCTGATGATTTTTACTTCTAAATACACACATTTTCTTATATAATACAGGTGGGTTACTAACTATACAGTATTTATAATCACTTATATCTAACTCTTTACTAACAACATTCTTTTTCACTCCTTTTAATTTTTTTACTACTACATCATCAATTGTCATATAGCTGTATGATTTAGATTTTGTGCCTACAAAGGTGTCTATAATAACACCAGCACATTCATCCTTAAATTTCCCAAGAACCTTTTTGTTTACTAGAGGTAAATGGTAAATATTTTCCTCGGGGTAGTCACTTGTATCAAACCTATTTAGCTCAGTTTTGATATCCTCGTAAAAATCATCAGTTTTAAACTCATAAATAAAAGAATCTGTGTCTGTGTAGAGTAATTTAGCATTATCAAGATAGTTTTTCTTTACATAATCATAGTGAAATTCATACATAAGTGTTTTTGATAATTCCAGAATGGTGTAACCCACATATATGTTGTAAGTTACTTTAAGACGATTCATTTGTATTACAACGAAATCCTCATGAATAATTGAACAGCTATGAAAGTTAGGCTTGCTTATTAAGTTGCTCGCACCATACCTTTTACCATCATTCTCCCACTTTGTTATCAGCTTTACATCAACTCGTTTATCAACATTCTCCATAGTCTTTCCAAAAACACTATTATTCATGAGTTTATAAAAATCAATTTCAAACGCGTTTGTTGACTGTGTTCTTAAATTATTGTTTAGATCAATATACGGTTTGAGCCATGCTGACTGATGAAATTGCAATACGCGATGAATTTTAGTTAATTTCAGTCCATGCTGTAGACACTGTTTCAAGTTTCGATAATGTATTTCATATTTACATTTATCATTTACATTAGCAATTAACATTTTTGTTCGTGATGTGATGTATGGAGATTTCATATTCTCAGGACAAAATGGTAAATCATTATGATCATCATGTAACTCTTTAGGGTACTCAAGATTTACCTCTAAAATATACCCTTTATCATCGTTATCATTATTAGTGTCTACATGTAAGACATCAATTTCAGGTTGTGTCAGCCAGCGAAAATCTTTCAGTGGTAGATATTGACTCATAGCCCAACCATATTGGTTATTTGCATCCAGGTAGACAATATACTTTGACTCTTCACAAGGGTTGTAGCTAGGCATGTATTTATTATTCGCTTTAGAGTACCGTCCACTACATTGGCTTAATCCACCTCGAATTGATGATTTTATAAAATTGATCATGTCTATATCAGTCATTAATTCTAAATTTACTTTCGTTTTTTTCAACATTGAACTGAAACTTAACCCAGGAGCAGTGAAATACTGACAAGGATCAAGGTCATAAGTTTTCATACAAACATTCCGAAAATTTTCAAAAACATCTGCTAATAACAACACATCTGTCTTCAAATATATGTCTGAAAATTCTCCTCAAGTTTGAATGTCGAACTGTGTCCATACACGTTGTGCATGTAAATATTCCTGATCACTGATATGACTTGTGTTTAAGGAACTGTAAAATGCATCTTTCGGTGGTAAAGAACACTCCTCAAGACGTTCCACACAGTTTATATATTCATAAGGGAATATACCCTTTTGACGAATCAAATTAAAATCATCTTCTTTAGGAAAGACACGTTGAATTTCATGAAACTGATCTGATTTTAAATTACTAGCCAGCTTATCAAGACTATTCGGCATAAAGCGGAATGAATCTAAAAATCGCAGTTTAATGGTTTTTTTATTGCTAGTTTTGATGTATTTTGTGAACGATATGTATTGTTCCTTATTATTTGCAATCACATCAATTTTCACATCTGAAGCTCCAAATTCTTTAACGATAAAGTGGTTATCGTATTTGCTACCGTTATGTACAATGACCGGAATGAATGTACTTACTCTATAATTTAAATTACATTCTTGGTGAGCAGCACCACGATATTTTCCTGTTAAATGGTCATGATCGCGAACCCTATCTGTATATAAACATTCACCACATATAAAACAATTAGTTTCAGTTTTAAAATTCATTTGCTCTGATGAAGTTAGTGGCTCCATTGGAATGATCGTATTTAAAATAGAGGATCTACGGATGGCATCTTTCTCAAACCTTTCCATAAAAACTTTAGGTGCATCAGATCCTCTATAGAGCTCAAACTTATTTAAAGAGTCATCATAACTACATTTAATATAATATGCAAAGCTAAAAGGTTCATGAATGTGAGTAGTGTTGGTGAAAGGTTGGGCTGGATTCGATGAACATGTATTAAATGGTTTTAGCAAAGCCTCGAAGTCAGCATATATATAACAAATGGTACTCGAAGCTGTTTCTCATAATCCTTAAATTTTAGAATGTTATTTTTAGGAGTCGGTAATACCGTACACACATGATTACACCCCCATTTTTGATGTTGAGTTAGTTGATCCTCTTTTCTGAAATGTAGTGAACAACCATCACACAACCACTTTTTACCATCGCATTTTGTTATCTGACTACTGACAAGTCTACTTAAATGTTTTATCCAACAATAGTGGGCGTTTTCACCTTTAGTTATGTACAGTAAATTTACATGAATATCCTTTTTTTCCTGAGTATAATATAGAGGACCTACTATTCTCTTATTTTCAATTCCATAAACATTAATATTTACATTGTTCAGCTCTTCAAAACGTTGAATGTCTTTTATCGCCATAGGAAATTCCATTTCTTCTAAATCTAACACTGAAGAATAGTGAGGATATGATGATGTTCTCATCGTGTCCCTCACTGCTGGATGGAGAGCTGAGGTTACAGCCCATGCAAAGCATGCGTCATCATTATTCATAACGTTTACACAAGCGTGCTTACGTTTGATCCATCCTGGCAAATCAACGTATGATGATGCTCGAAGGGGGTTGTATTTATTCATGTTGGTTTCTAAATAAAGTACTTCAACTAACGCCCAGCCTGACTCCCTTTCCTGGAACTCTTCACTCTTCACAATGATAGCACTTGAAATATTTTGGTATATATCACTAATATTAGTTGATTCGCTAACAATTATGTTTTTTGTATTAAAGGATTTGATATCCGTAATTTCACCTTCGCTCCCAGTTTTTACATAGAGGCCAAAAAGTTCAAAATTCATTTTAATTGTTTTATGCTCTAATAAAACATTTTCTACTAAGCAAAACACAGTAGGTTGAACATTTTTTAAAAATGATTCAATTCTTTGAGTTTTTTCTTTACTATAAAGTCTATAACTAGCAATTCGACTTTTAAATGCACTACCAATTTGTTGAACATTTCCAGAATTTCTTTCATGGCAAGATGAATGATGAATACTGCGTAAATGTCCATGAATGAATGAAGAAGGTATATCTATATTACATACATCACAATGTGTTATCGAAGTTTCACCATTCTTCTTTCTTTTTGTTGCACAACTATTTTCACAATCTTGAGAACGTTTACGCTTTTGAGCATCACATTCATTTAAAGGTTCCGTGCTAGTTGATGGTTTTACAGATTTCAATTCCTGTTGTTCTCCATGCACTTCAACCATGTGGAATTGATATCGCTTTACAGCAGAAAAACCAAGTTCGCAAACTGAACACGAAAATGGTGCAGTACTGACATGTTTTAAATTTACATGTCGTGTAAGACTATCCTGTCTGTTAAATGTTGTAGCACAATGACTGCATACAAACATTTTCTGATTTTGTTTTGTACTTGCATGACGTTGAAAGCTGTCAGGTCTTGAGAACTGTTTCTTACAGTCACCACACTTGAACATGATGATTACTTTCCAAGTTATCTATAAAAGAAAGAAATCATCAATGTTAATAAAAGATAAAACAAAAAGTATAATATAACTAGTTTAATTATATTCCAGTCAATGGTTATAGCAGGGTATTTAAATCGATCTGTGAACTCCTAGCAAGTCTAACTTTATGTAGTTCTAACTGGGGGTTACTATATACCACTGTCACTGACACCTAGCAGTGAACATTGGAACTTGATAGAGTGGTAGAAACCAGCGGTCGCCAGTTAAGTGAGCTAAGTGTGGCGTCATAGCCAGTCTTATAGCAAGTCTAAACTTGTAGAACATGTCACGTGATAGAAACCAGCGATCGCCAGTTAAGTGAGCTAAGTGTAACGTCATAGCCAGTCTTAGAACAAGTTTAAAATTGTAAAACATGTCACATGACAAGGTTAAGTTAGGTTATGTTAGGTGAACTGAGGTTAAGTCTTTAAATATTCCCTCTGTCACTAACACCTAGCAATGAACATTCAGACTTAATAGAGCGGTAATCAAAATCTAACCTACAAAATTAGCTTTACACACCATGGTCAAGTAGTTCCATCTTTTGACTGCCAAAATATCACTCTAACTGTTTAAAAGTTATTAGAGGGGGCAATTACCTTTTTATAATTTATCAACTGCTGTCACTGAATGAACAGATTGTAGGAATCTGGTAACCTACAGGTACCCAATTATCTGTAAACAAATCAATCAATCAATCAATCAATCGATAAATACATTCCAATCAATAACTTCAACATCAATTAGTAATAAAAGACTACAATCCATTAATAATAAGTACTTACCTTGCAAAATAATTTAATGATTTTTTACCAAAACGGCTTTTTTTACAACTCTTGAGCAGTAATAGAGCACTGTTCACTCAAAGCGAGTAATAAAGACTGACAGTAGGGAGATATATGACACTCCTCTTATATAAACTCTCATCGCTCGTGTCAGCAGTTTTTTACAGATCATTGCAATTCCTTTCCCAATACAGTTGAGAGTCCAAAGTACACTAGGAACACCTGTGTGGTATCCAATGACTGCTGACTTTGCATGATCATCACCCATTGTCTTAATCAACACATGGGGTTTCAAATTACTGCAGCGTCAGTCATAGCAACAGCAGTGTGCGCTCTCTGGTATGTCAGCAACATGACACCGGAAGGAAAACCTGTGTAATATCCAATAACTGCTAACTTTGCATGATCATCATCCATTGTCTTAATGAACACTTGCGGTTTCAAATTACTGCAGTGTTAGTCATTGCAACAGATCTGCGCGCTCTCTGTCATGTCTGTAATATGACACAGGAAGTAACAAGACGTCTTACTGCACGTGTCATCTCCTCAGTTTTAACATCTTAAGAACATGTATTATTCTCTTTCAACTACAAATGACTCGTTAGAACACATCCATCCACCAAGTTAGATCCCTTGTATGTTCACATGTATTTCGTCACTTTCCTTTCATATCGTTATTCCATTATAGTAGTAGTGAACAACGTCAATTCAATACACGCAAAATGTAGTTAGGCCCTTTGACATAATTTAAATAAATTCATGGGCTAGTCCGTAGGAACCAGGCCAAAGGGACCCGTCCAAAGGGATCAGTCCAAAGGGACAAGGACTCGTCCACAAGGACTTGTCCACAAGGACTTGTCCACAAGGACTCGTCCACAAGGACCTGTCCACAAGGACTTGTCCACAAGGACTCGTCCACAAGGACCCGTCAACAATAACCCATCAACAGAGGCCCGACAGCAGGGGGCTCGTCAACAATAACAGGGGCTCTCACCTCAAGGCCTAACATGCCCCTCTTTGATTATTGGTTTGCAGAACAACGTTACATTCCATATCGGCATTCAAACTCTCACATGTTGCAATTGGAAAGAGAGATTCTCTAAAAAATTCAATTTCACCCCCTAGTAGGGTAGGTTTTATTTTAGGGTGGAAATATGTTGTCCAATGGAAAGGGAGTGTTCGTCTGAGTAATTTGACACCTCGTACAAGTCTCTAGCCTGATTGGTTCGCGAGATATGGCCATTTTAGTATTCCAGCGGTGGCGGTGGCGGTGGCATCTGAACTGTTACAAATACACTACTACCAACAGAGTGCAAAAGGGATCAGAATTCTATCAACAAGTAAGAACACTTCTTATGGGATGACATGATTCCAAAACCAGCTAAACTAGTGATGTTTTAACAGCTACTTTGTACAGTACCAATATTGACCTATGGTATTGAAGCATGCACTCTTACAAAGAGAGATGCATCAAGACTACAAGCATCAGCGATGACATTTCTTAGATCCACCATCCAGAAGACCAAGATGGACAAGTTAAAGAACGAGGAGGTGAGGAAACAAGCTGGAATAAAGACATCTCTATCAGACCGAGTCAGCACATCTAGACTATGGTGGTACGGACATGAAATGAGGATGGAGCCTACAAGATCAGCCAGAATAAATTTGGAAAGACAAGTGGATGGAAAAAGACTTGTAGGAAGAACTAGAACCCGATGGATGGACATGATCAAGGTTGATCTAGCGACCAGAGGATGCACAGTGGATGATGTTCTCCATGTTGTTGTTGTCTTCAGTCTTTTGACTGGGTTGATGCAGCACTCCAAGCCTCCCTTCCCTGAGTTAATCGTTTCATCTCTACATAGCTACCACACCCTACATCCAAGGCAATCTGTTTAACATATTCTAACATTGGTCTACCCCTACAGTTCTTGTCCTCGACCCTTTTTTCCGTAACTAAGCTTGCTATTCTTGGGTGTCTTAGTATGTGTCCTACTAACCTATCTCTTCTCTTCATTAGCAGTCGCCAGAAACATTTCTTCTCTCCCACTCGTCTTAATACCTCTTCGTTTGTAACCCTATCTACCGATCTGATCTTCATCATACCCGAACACCACATTTCAAACGCTTCCATTCTCCTCTTTTTTGCTGCACCTACAGTCCAAGTTTCACTGCCATAGAGCGCCACGCTCCAGACAAAGGCTTTCAAAAATGACTTCCTAATACCTAAATCTATATTCCATGTCGACTGATACCTTTTTTTTTTTTTTTGTAGAAATGCTTTCCTTGCCTTAGCCAACCATGACAAGTTGTATATGGACAGGTTGAATTGGAAGAGGCTCATAAACAATACCCGGGAAACTGGAACTGCACAATGATGATGATGATGATGATGATGTTCTAAATCAACCGTTCCTATTTAAATTGGTGGCCTATTGTATGTGGTGATAATGTCAATGTGGTGAAAACACAAATGATAAACTGCACTAGAATGAAATAAGATTATTTGTCTTAACTTGCATTTGAAACTTGAGTCCTATGTGTCGTCTGCTCTCGTTCACTGCAGGTGATCTCTATCATAGTGAAGGCCGTGTTTCAAAAGTTACCTAGTCCATCAGATGGAAAAGCCATTCAATAGTCGGGTTAGATTAAATAGAAAAGACCAGTATCATAATCATCCTCCTTTCATGTGTTAGTCCTAGAAGAACTGTTACGGTTTACACAAAAGATTTAAATTTTCACGCCATCTTTTCCTGGAGCGACCTAGAGATCTCTTCCCACCGGGACAGTAGTTGATGACTAGCCAATTTCTTTGATATTCATGGATGAATTCCAATATAGGTCTGCTGTTATGACCATTCAGCACTTCTGTGTTTCGTTTGTGATCCCCCTCATTGATTCCAGCTGTTCGTCGCATGTATTTCATTTCGGCGGTAATTATTCGTCTCTCATCGCATTTCCTCAGGGTCCACGCTTCGCTACCATAACAAAGTACTGGTCTTGCTAAGGTTTTGTAAATTCTTGTTCGGGTATGTTTCTGAACTAATGATGGTCTAAAAACTTTATTGATGATTCCTAATCATCTGTTGAATTTAAAGATTTTCTCGGGTATGTCCATTTCTTCAAGGAAAGACAGTTTGTAACCAAGGTATTTAAAATCGTTTACTCTTTTCAAAACGTTATTATCCAAGCAGATCTTATTTCTTACTGGTCCCGTGCCACAGAATGCCATTACCTTTGTTTTGTCTAGTGATATTTCCATTGAAAAGACCAGTATGAAACTAGGCTAATTAGTTCTTCGTGGAACTACTAGTTATTTATTGCTTTAATTTTTAATTACATTAAATTTTTGTTTGGTATTATTATAATAATATAATTTTTGCCCTTATGGACAGTGTTTGAACTTAAATATTTCATGATGACACAAATTTCACTTCTCTCCCTTCTTCCTCTTCTCTTCCCAAAATCTCTTCATCCTTTGACTGTGCACCTGTTTCCGTTGTTCTGTCCACAATGTTCCCGTCTTCTTCTTTTCATTTGCTTCAAATTTTGTATCCTTAATTTTGTTTCTGCATTGTCTCCAATCATTTGTTTGGTATTATTATTATATTAGGCCATGCTCTTATTTAAGTATTCACATCTAAATGAAATAAAGTATATAAACTGAGTTAGATGTGTGGTGATATTGGGAGAGCAATAATGAACAACATAGTTTGTGCACGTCTCAACTGTATTTCAAAGAATATAAGAAACTACGATATCACACTTATGATACAACTAGCAGTAGTGCCCGGCTTCGCCCGGTGGATTTATTTGTTTTATGGATGATAATGTATACTACCACAGAACTGGAGCGCTCAAGGATAAGGATCGGAAAGCACCAACGCTTATTGCAGCTGATAACCTCAGTATACTGCACCAACACCATCGCCCTTATACAGAGGCATACTATTGTCATGATGATAAATGTTTTAAAGGGCCTAAGAAATATTTTTGCACTAATTACTCCCCGTGACTGCAATTTATAAGCAGCTCGCACTTCTGCACCAGAAAACTGGCAGGGGGCGACGTGATGCAGCCCGCATTACCAGGCAACAATAGACTTAGGTTTTATTGGAGATGTCCGAGAGCGCTTGTTCTTCCGACTTACGGAACAAAAATCAATCTTTATGGTTACCTGAGAGGTGTAGCATAATGCTACATAGCCTAAATAGTGTAAGAAGAATAGGGTAAAGTGTGGAAAATTAGTTTATCAAGCTAAAAATTGGTGGAGAGGTTCCTTGAATAGCCTGGATCAAAATACTAAAAGTCCCAAAACATCCCGCATGGGGAACATGCCGCCATCTTGGAAAAATGGCCGCCATCATGGATTTCGTATCCAGCATCGCATTAAACGTCATAACTCGGTACCTAAGGGTGATAGGGACATGCGGTTTGGTCAGGATGACTTACCAAAATGCAGGCTATCATTTTTACACTACTTTACTTAGATAACAATCGAAATAGTTATTATAAATCACTTAAACAAACTCTCATAGGGTAGCGTTAAAAGCCATCTTGATGTTCAATGTAGTTTTGTCACCTTTTACAGTCATGGGATTGAAAAAAGTACCGAAATAAATGTTGTTAAGCACATCAAAACGCACAAAAATATGTAATCAGCACTTTCATAAACCAAAAATTACGGATGTGAGAAGTTGTCAAACATGCGCATGCAACTCGACGAGCGGCGCGCCGAGGAGGTGGGGCTTCACAAAACCGGTGCTACTGGTGATGTAAACATATTCTGTAGGCGCAACTGTGCCCCTTTTTTAATGATAAGTAAAATTTTGACACTTTTTTATAGAAGGATTGCAACTTATAACCTAATCTTCTATATATATAAAAATCAATGTTACGAATAGTTTGTCTGTGGGTGTGTATGTCTCCTATGCGTTCATATACCACTCATCCGATTGCGATGAAACTTGGGTGAGATGTTGAGTACACTCCAAGGAAGGTTTCTGACTTAGTAAATCCATTTTACAATAGGTAGCGCACGCGTAGGTTCAAAAAATGAGCGACGATGCGCGAAGCGTTTCAACAAAGTCCCGTATGTGTTCATATACCATTCGTCCGATAGCGATGAAAATTGGGTGAGATGTTGTGTACACTTACGTGAAGGTTTCAAAATTAGTGAACACATTTCACAGTAGATAGCGCACGAGTAGATTCAACAAATGATCGACGACATGCAAAGCGTTTCAACAAAGTCCCGTATGCATTCATATACCAATCGTCCGATAGCTATGAAACTTGCGTAAAATGTTGTGTACACTCCAGGGAAATTTTCTGGCTTAGTAAATCCACTTTACAATAGGCAGCGCACGAGTAGATTCAACAAATGAGCTACGACGCGCGAAGCATTTCAACCAAGTCACGTATGCGTTCTTATACCATTCGTCCGATAGCGATGAAACTAGGCTGAGATGTTGTGTGCACTCCAGGGAAGGTTTATGGCTTAGTAAATCCCTTTAAAATAGGTAGAGCACGAGTAGAATCAACAAATGAGTGACGACGCGCGAAGCGTTTCAACAAAGTCCCATATAAGGTCATATAAAATTCATCCGATAGCGAAGAAACTTGGGTGAGATGTTGTGTACACTCCAGGGAAGGTTTCTGGCTTAGTACTTCCATTTTACAATAGGTAGCGCACCAGTAGATTCAACAAATGGGCGATGACACGCGAAGAGTTTCAACAAAGTCCCGTATAAGGTCATATACCATTCGTCTCATAGTGATAAATGTTTGGTGAATTGTTGTGTACACCCCAGGAAAGGTTTCTGGCTCAGTAAATCCATTTTACAATACGAAGCGCACGTTTAGATTCAACAAATGAGTGACTACGCGCGAAGCGTTTCGAAAACGTCCCGTATATGTTCACATACCATTCATCCGATTGCGATGAAACTTGGGTGAGATGTTGTGTACACTCCAGGGAAGGTTTCTGGCTGAGTACATCCATATTACAATACGTAGCGCAAGAGTAGAATCAACAAATGAGCGACGACACGCGAAGCGTTTCAACCAAGTCCCGTATGCATTCATATACCATTCGTCCGATAGCTATGAAACTTGGGTGAGATGTTGTGTACACTTCATGGAAGGTTTCTGGCTTAGTAAATCCACTATACAATAGGCAGCGCACAAGTAGATTCGACAAATGAGGGAGGACGCGCGAAGCGTTTCAACAAAGTCCCGTATAAGGTCATATACCATTCTGCCGTTAGCGGTGAAACTTGGGTGAAATATGGTGGCCACGCCAAGGAAGGTTTCTGGCTTAGTAAATACATTTCACAGTAGGTAGCACACGAGTAGATTCGACAAATGAACGACGACACGCGGAGCGTTTCAATACAGTCCCATATGTCTTCATATCCCATTAGTCCGATAGCGATGAAACTTGACTGAGATTTTGTGGACACTTACGTGACGGTTTCTAACTTAGTAAATACATTTTACAGTAGGTAGCGCACGAGTAGATTCAACAAATGAGTGACGGGGCGCGAATCGTTTAAACAAAATCCGGTATGCGTTCATATACTATTCATCCGATTTCGATGAAACATTGATCAGTTATTGTGTACACGCCAGGGAAGGGTTCGACTTAGTAAATCCATTTCACAATAGGTAGCGCACGAGTATATGCAACAAATGGGTGACGACGCGCGAAGCGTTTCAACAAAATCTCCTATGTGATCATATAACCTTCTTCGTTTGTGATGAAACCTTGACGAGTTATTGTGTACACGCCAGGGTAGGGTTTCGACTTAGTAAATCCATTTCTCAATAGGTTGCGTACGAGTAGAATCAACAAATGAGTGACAGCGCACAAATCGTTCAAACACAATCCCGTATACGTTCATATGCCATTCATCCGATTGCGATGAAACTTTTGAAAGTTGTTGTGTGTGCACGCTCCCACGAATGATTCTAAATTAGAAAATACATTTTACGATAGCTTAGAGGCAGTTAACGGAAATTGAAAAACATGTTGTGTGTCCAAAAGCACTTCAAGAAACAGAATTTCAACGCCGACACTTTCTTTGATTGGCATTGCAACGCATGCCGGGTACAGCTTGTAAATAATAAAAAGCAATAATTAATTTGTCAATACAGTAACTTTGCGCTTTAAACTCTCTTTCTTAGCTACGTATAATATATTTATATAGAAATGGAAAGATAAACGTTACTATTAGAAAATAAATTAAGCAGCTATTTGCTTATTTGCTATCTTATACCATACCATAAACACACTAATGTTTAAGCACATTACAATTTATTTTGTACAAACACGACAAACATGGAAAAGAGGAGATTCTGCTGCCACGGGACGCTGTAGTGTGGTGTGCCTGTAACGGAATTAGGCCAACTATTAATTATATCGTACGCGTTTAATATTGGTCATGTGTTGGTTAAAAAACGTGACACTTGCCTTAATCTTGACGCTTTTTCTTTGGTAAGGTTGAACTTTCAGAAGAGTCGACTCTGCGACGAAGAGGTGGCGAGGATCTGCATGGCAATTCTTCGGAGTTGTCCTCCTGTTCCTCACTCGCCATATCGTCAAGAGTATCTGGCTCTGGCCTGTTAGAACAACCATCACCAGTGCAATTGCTGCACATTGCTGAACAGGAGAGACCTTGTATTCGGCAACCGCAAGATCTGCTGCCGCATCCAGTCTTGCACTCACAGCTGATGAGGTTTAGGAGGAAGTCTGGTGCGGGAGGAGATTCTGTTGGAATCGGTAAATATTTGCCGATTCTGTTCATCTTCCATCCCCACTCTGTAGGTGGAAGAGAGATTCCGCGCCATTCCTGCACTTGGTGATAAACTCTTAGGCTATGCTGTCGAGATGCTGCTGATGTTGGTTGAAGACTTGAGAGGTTAAAGTCTGCATGGAGACGTTGTTTGGCAATGGTCTTTAGGTACTGACTATACCTTGTCTTGATTAGGCTATCTGTAGTTCTACCTCCATATAACGCTACGAAGAATTATTCCCCTGCCTTCACGATCTCTTCCACTGCAGCGTCTGCGGTGTTAAAACAGCAACTCTTTGGCGAAGACCTGGGTTATTGTATAAAGTCTTGAACGCGTGTACTTTCCCCTTCTTGTAGGTAGCCGAAGTTGTGTCGCAACCGGCCATGGCATGGAGGAAGAGAAGATTGTCGGTCATGTCCCCAAGAGCCTTCTGCAATTCCGTAGAGCAAAAGAGTTTCTTCGGATGGGCTTTTGATGGTGGCACCAGCATATAGACGTTTCTATCGCGTTATGCAAGGCTCGAAAGAAGTACCAACAAATCGGTATCCTCTCCAACAATTGCCACATGACTTCCCTTCTCTGCTTCCTTGATCGCTGTTGTCACGATGAGACAATCAGGATCAGACTTGGCATGAATAGCTGGAATCCCCTTTTCTTCGAAACAACGACCTAAAAGTGCGACGAATCTTGATTTGTTTGAAGTGTTGGCTAAGAACTGATGCTGCGATGAGACCATTTTCAGTTCCAAATCCACCAAAACTTCATGATATGATTTCTTGGCACGTCATCTCATGTGCTCCACGTCTTTCGTGGTACTTTCAGAATAGCCGTCGAACACTACAATAGCTTTCCCTTGGTAGTTCGCCTTGATGCACGAAATGTAGTTCTTACAAACATCATCGAAGGTTCCCGATTTCGGCCATACCACCCGGTGCAGAGATCTCCACCATCAAACATAGGTAACGTCTTCGGGACGACAGGTCATTGGTGCTCACAACTTCTCTATCACTGTCCGTAAAGTTGATTTTGTACCTTTTCTGATAGTTGAAGCATCGAACAGCGCTGGCGGCAATAAAGCCAACTCGAATTCAAAGCTAGATTCAAGGTCCTCTTCATTGCGAGCGACACACGCAATCCGATGAAACTGCTGGTTCCGATTTACAGGTACGGTCTCAACTCGGACAACAACGACATTGCTTATGGCTGCAAGATTGACAACTTTGACCTTTCGCTGGAGTTGAACTTCGGCGAACGATTTCCCTTCCAGTTTCTTCAAAGTCGCGGTTCCTATCCCCCAAGCTGAGTCGCAGGTCACCGTTTCGTCACCTATATAACACCGGTTGATAAGGACACCAAAATATCTTGAGGTTTGTTGAAAGGAGAATGTATACGTAGCCATTCTGTGAATTTTTCGAGATGCTTGAAGTCTCGCCTTTGGCAAGCTTGCCCAAGTTCCACGTGTTGCTGGGACGTGCTCGTGTTCACTCCAGCAAAGGATCCCAAAGCTTCCACCATCTTCATTGAAGCTGGCATTGCATGTATCCAGCGTGCAAGCATAGCATCAGATATGCCATGCCCTCGAATCAATCCTCCTGTTGTCTTAAAATTCTTCATCAGGACTTGTTCGATGGTCATATCAGACCAAATCCCACTCCAGAATTTTGATGAACGACGCACGGTAAATAATCCTTTTTCCACAAACTTCTCGAAATCTCTGGTTGCCATGGTCATCTCCAGGTTCTCCATTTGCTGTAGATAGACGTGGACAGACTTCGCCTACTTCATATGCCCACCAGCGTACGGGAAAGGCAGCATCTTCTGAACACAATGCAGATGCAGTTATTGTTTTTTATTATTATTTATTAGGATATAAGATGCTATCCTTCTAGCATCATCAAAAAAGGGGCATAGTTGCGACTACAGAACATGTTTACATCACCAGTAGCACCAGTTTTGTGAAGCCCCCCTCCTCAGCGCGCCGCTCCTCGAGTTGCATGCGCATGTTTGACAACTTCTCACACACGTAATTTTTGGTTTACGAAAGTGCTGATTACATATTTTTGTGCGTTTTGATGTGCTTAACAACTTTTATTTCGGTACTGTTTTCAATCCCATGAATGTAAAAGGTGAAAAATCGACATTGAACATCAAGATGGCTTTTAACGCTACCCTATGAGAGTGTGTTTAAGTGATTTATAATAACTATTTCGATTGTTATGTAGGTTAAGTAGTATCAAAATGATAGCCTGCATTCTGGTAAGTTATCCTGTCCAAACCGCATGTCCCTATCACCCTTAGGTACCGAGTTATGACATTTAATGCGATGCTGGATACGAAATCCATGATGACGACCATTTTTCCAAGATGGCGGCATGTTCCCCATGAGGGATTTTTTGGGACTTTTAGTATTTTGATCCAGGCTATTCAAGGAACCTCTCCACCAATTTTTACCTTGCCCAAATCACTTTGCCCACTTTCTGTCTAATATTCCTGCACTAAAACTATTCCCCTTGAATTTGGCTATCATATACAGAAATAATTTTTCGAATCCGACTGGTAGTTCCACAGATTAGCGCGTTTATATTATTATATTATATTAGTATAGATGACATTAAACAAATATATCACACATTACACAGTCCAAGGATTTATGATTCTCTCGCAGTGCCTATCAATTCCCAACAACATGGCCTCGATGTTCCACCCATTGAAACAACAATCATAACTATGATCATTATAATTCTGGTGTTTGGTTGTTCTAGGTGGCGTTTAGTGGTACGGTGTTGCTGATCGCTGCCCGAGTGGTTGGTGGATTTGGTGTTGGACTGGCCCTCTACAGCACGCGGGTGTATGTGGGAGAGATCACCCATGAGTGTCTCCGTGTGTACTTAGGTGTGGCAAGTCACATCATGCTCTATTTGGGCGTGTTGTTCGCGTACGTAATGTTACCTTTCGCCCCAGCTAAAATAATCAGCGTCTTATTTGCACTGTTGCCAATATTATTCATATTCTCTGTCTGTGTCACTCACATGCCAGACACCCCTTACTACTTCTTCAAGTTAAAGAGACCTCAAAAAGCTATGAAAGTTTTGAAGACCCTAAAAATGAGAAAATATAACGAACAAGTTAGGAAAGAATGTAACATGATTCACAACTACTTCGTCGTTGATCGTGAGGGTAGAGCAATTGGTCGATTGTGCACACATAAAAAGAACCGGTGCCTGTTCGTCGTTCTGATCTTCTTGATGCTGTTTCAACAGTCCAGTGGATTTTTGGTGGTAGTATGCTTTGCAACAGAAATATTTATGTTACAGGAGATTGGAATGTCACCTGACTATTCGACAATCATTTTGGGGGTCATATTAATTCTCTCAGTTATATTTTGGGCTCGATTCGTCGACCGTACAGAGAGGGTGTCCTTCTTGTTCGCCTCCAGTGTTGGCTGCTTGGTTCCGTGGGCGCTACTCTCAACTCTCTGGTAAGTATTTAAATTATTTAGTACTAGCGACCCGCCCCGGCTTCGCCCGGGAACAGTTATGAATACATTATGTGGTAAACCCTTTTCTTTTCGATGTCAATGAACTACGACCTAAATCCGTTTTATGTATCGGCGTGATGGGTTAAAATCACTGAATCATTGAATCGGCCGGAGCGGAAAAGCATTAAGTCAAAAATGGTCATTTTCTTAAACAATTAGTATTCTGAAGTATTGACCCGAGGACCTTGGAACGGCAAAGAATTAATTCAGCGTTCTGTTTAAGCCAGAAACCACTGCTACATGTAGTGCGATCAGAGAAGATAAGACTTGAGTCAATGACTTGCTGCCTTTCAGGGTGTCGTGCCATTTCGTCCAGGTGCCATTTCTACCAAATTCTACGAACATAGGCAGGTGGGTTGACTCTTTACCGGCCCACTAGTGCTATTTCGTCCAAACACATATGATTGACAGTTTGACAGGTCTACAATAACTGTTTCATTTAAATGCGTTTCTTGTTAGAAATAAGTAATTTTTTGATGTTTGTAATAATGGACGTTACTCGTTCGCTCGTTTACCACCAGTCAACTATATTTTACAATGAAATGCTTATAATGTAAACAACATAGTGAGAATAGAAACAAATATTTTCACAAATCAGGTGAGATGATGATGATCATGATAATTGTTGTTTTAAGAGGCCTAACATCTAGGTTATCGGCCCCTAACGGTCTGAGTGATAGCGAAAATGGCAATGAAGTGTAAACCAGAACGAACAGTAAGTGAGAAGGAAAATATTTACAAAAAAGGAACTCAGATTGAAACTACTCACGAAATGGAGAATGGTAATACTTACAAAACGGAATTCAGAACGAAAATACTCACAAAAGGAATAGATTGAATAATACGCACAAAATGTACGTCAGGTTCAAAATACGTACAAAATGCAATGTAGAGTTGAAATACTTACAAAATACAACTGAAATTCTAAATACTTACAAAATGCAAATGAGATTGAAAATACGTACAAAATGCAATTGAGGTTCAAAATACTTACAAAATGTAATTGAAATTGAACATACACAATGCAATTTAGATGAAAAACCAGCATTTCAGATTCCAAATACTCACAAAGGGCAAGTGAAAGTGGTTGAAAACTCCATAATAAACAAATATGTTAATTCATAGAGATTATTCGAACGAATGAAGTCTCTCTTCAAAAACAAAGGTGGGGAGGGGAGGAATGGAATTTCACAGCAGGGGTGGGTGGGAAATCCCACAGCCAGTTATGGATATCCCACAACCTGTGGTTGTGCACGTAAGCACAGGGGTCATTGACCTCCGACTACCTGCAATGCCTCAACCCTTGTCAACATTTCGTCTGGACGAGATTGCACTCATTAAATTGTGGAATAATTTGTAAAACCGAGCTGGACGAAATAGCACGTTTTGCAAGGAAATTTGTTGCTGATCGAAATGGCACCTGGACGAAATAGCACTGAACCCCTTTCAGCGCGTATTCCATACTTAATGTTGGCTGCACTGCAAGATTCCCACATCTTCAGTGCTATTGTAAATTACACTTGTACAGGGTTTAGGAGGTTTTTATTTTACAAATCCATTTTACAAAAAAAAAAAATATATATATATATATCATGTCAAATATTCATTCTGGATGGCGTTATGCCGCACTAAACGGACCACGGAGCTGAAAGACATTCAGTCCGCTATCACAAATATAACCTGAATAGTTTTATTTATTTAATCGTATGGTGAATTACATAAAAACAAATCACAAATCCAAGTTCAAGTTTTGGAGCCATTCCACAGTACATTCTCGAAGATGAAACAGATCACTAGGGCTCCCGGAGTAGGCATGTAGAGGGCAGCGCTGGATGATATGGTCCATGGTCTGTTCCTCCTCATTGCATTGACACAATGGGGAATCTATCCAACCCCACTTATGACATAGGTAATTGCAACGGCCGTGCCTGGTTCTCAGTCTATTGAGGCGACACCATAATTTTCTAGGAAGGTCAAATCCTTGTATTTTCACCGTTGGGTTGATCTCCTGGGCACTAGTTCCAGACGTTGAGTTTGACCATTCGTCCTGCCAGCATTGGTTTAGGTTGAATCGATTTGCCAGAAGTTGGTCGGCCAATAAACTGGTTGGTCTCCTCGAATGAAGTCGCTTAGGTGGTGGGTGGCAGAATTCCTGGTGTATTGGTAATGAGGGAGAAGCATAGATCTTCTTTGCTTCTCTGATCAGAGCTTCCTTCCTCCTCAGGTGAGGTGGTGGAATGTGGCTGAGTACTGGTAGCCAGTGGCGAGGGGTTGATTTTATGGTGCTCTACTTAGTTGCTTCACAACAAAGATAGTGTTTTCGTTATGTTCTGTTCTGTCAATGACGTTTTTTTTTCTGTCTCCTGAGAAGCAGTGAAAACTGACTTAATACGTTTCAGCTCCAGCCGATTCAACTATATTATCATGGAGATACATATGCAATGAATTCTTGTCAGACGTAATTTAAGAATGGCGAGGTGCATGAAACAAAAATCCCCCTTCCGTCCAATCTTAATTTGACTGTGTATTTTGCAGAACGAAAAGTTCACAGGCGAGATGAAGAAAAGCCGAGTTGCACTTAAAGGAAAACTTCAAACATAACCCCTCTTCTCTGAAGTCTTAATTCATCACGACTCGACTGCTGCTAGCTTTATCTGGGGGTAATAGGCTCACCCGCTAGCTAGGCTGTAAATGGGTGATAGTCTCGCCCCTAGCTAGCTCGTAAACTGTCACCTGAGTAATTGAATGGAAAATGTTGGAAGAAAAGAAAACGTAAAAACACTTGTAGTGGGCGATGTTCCCGCGGACTTTTTTGTAGAACTTTTCATGCTGAACAATTCTTACACTCATAGTATATTGATATTTTTATCGGTTTGCCCAGCGTCAGCTTAAAAAGCTCACGGACGGCAGGTTTATTTTCGACGTTTTTACTGAAATCGTTACGGATTGGCTTCATTTTTATCAAAAATAAATTATTTTCTACGGAAACCTTCCTCGAGATATTCTTTATAGAATGGTGAAAACCGCATCAAAATCCATCCAGTGGTTCTTGAGATTACCCGTGACATCCAAGAATCAGGGACTTTGTTTTATACTAAGTAGAGATGTTATACTGTACGCTCTGGCCAGCCCCGTGGTATTGGGGTTGCGCGCCTGCGTGCCTACCTCGCACTCTGAATCCCCGGGTTCGATTCCCGTTTCCGTCAGGGATTTTAGAAACTGGCAAGAGTGCTGGAACGGGGTGCACTCAACCTCGTGGGGGACAATTGAGTAGCTGTCTGACAGTGAGGCAGCGCCCCGGTCACGGAGATCATGATTAACGACGCGCTGACCACTCGTCACCCCATAATCTGCAGGCCAAATGACTGGGCAGTGGTCGCTTGATAGGCCTAGGCTCTTCGCGGACTGTGTAACGCATCGGGATTTGGTTTGGTTTGAATTCGGTGGGGAATCTGCCGAGACAAAATGGTTGTAAAGACAGTGGAATTTACTTCGGTGAAACTAGCCCCACAACAATGTACAGTAATTACCTTGAGTACAAAATAGGTTATGTCATGTGGCCGAGTGGCCTTTCACTTAGGAGGTCTTGGCTTCGATTCCCAGAACGATATCTGACGTGAGGGTTAGTACGGGGTGCACTCAACCTCATGATGACAATCGAGTATCTGCCTGAACCGAGAGGCAGTGACGCATTTCAAAGAAACGAAAATGAAAGGCCGAGAGGAAACGTCGCGGTGACATCACAACACCCCACAATCTGCAGTGGCCCCTTAGTAAGCTAAAGTCCATCCTGGGTTGTAGAGTCATGGGGTTTGTTTGGTTTGATATTTTATGTGGCCATAAGATTCATACAGCGGTCATGGTGAAACATAATGTTTGAATGTCTGTCACATCTCTCGAACATGTAGTTCATGAAAAACTAATCCACCTGTTTTCATTTATTATGCACGTCCTTTCTATCACTGAATTCTCTCTTCAATGAAACCAATACCGGACGGACTCAATCAGCTTCCGTCACAATTCACTGTCCAATATGTTCATATTAATCGATGTCATGTATTTGTTTTTAAGGGGAAATTATTGCAGAAGTAAAATCTTTTAAATATCTCGGAAGCAAGCTTACGAGAAAAGGAGACAAAAGAAGATCTTTCAGAGAGGATAAAACATTGCTCGAAATTGTATTATTGTGTGTCAGATATAATTAAAATTGGGAAATATAGTACCTACAAAAGCAAAGATAATGATATTCAAATCATATTATTTACCAAATTTGACCTACGGATCAGAATGTTGGACATGGACAAAGGAAGATCTAAGCAGATTACAAGCTACCGAGATGCGTTCTCTAAGAGGGATCCTGGGTAAAAAAAAAGAAGAGGCTGGATAATAAATGAGAAAATACGACACACTCTTCAGGTCAAGACCATAAAAGAAACTATGGGCAAAAATAGGCTGAAATGGTTTGTCCACGTAAAAAGAATGGGAAAGGAAAAATCACCGAGAAGAGCTCTCGAATGGACAGAAGCTGAAGGAAGGAAGCTTGTAGTTTTACGTGACCGTTAATCTCGTGATTTTGAGACACGGGACCTTCTTTTCACTTGGAATCCGAACCACAGGACATGGTATTTCACTTAGGCTAAGCTGGAAGGAGACCAATTGGAAGACCACGAACAAGATGGGGTGACCGGGTGAATTATGATGTGACCCGAAGAGGAATACAGTGGGAGGTAATGCTGAACGATAGATTGTGGGAGAAAACAGAAGATGTGAACGACCTGCGTTAGCATAAACATTTTAGGAAGAAGAAGAATTATTTTTCGGGTGTAGGGAATAACACCCATTACAATTTGGGTGCAATCGTATTGACTGACTGAAAAGCATTTAAATTACATGTCAAAGATTTTTTTTTGCTTTTCTACGGTGGCGGGGATATAACCTGGACGTTGTCATCACTTCCTTCACTGTATGTACCGGTCAAGGACGGGTGGAATTAGCTAGCAACCTATAAGCAGGAGAATTTAGTTCGAGACGATTTTCACAAAGGTAGTTTTTCTTCCAATTAAGTTTCACTGCTAGCATAGCTTGCGTCATACATAATCTTTAGATACTATGGTAGAGAATTACCCACCAGTGGTTTGGATTATCATCGTGGTTCATTATACTAACCATTTTGATGCCATGTTTTTATGAGTAGTTATGTTAAAAATGCCAAGCCAAGTTTAGTGAAATTACAAGTAGGACTATTTGATAAAATAAAATTTCCCTATCAGGTAAATATGTTTTGAAAATATTAGTTGCTAAATAATTAATACTTTGTTCCTTCTTCTTCGTCTTCTTCTTCTTCTGCTGCTGCTGCTTTTACGGCCTCATTGGACCACTTCAATCAATCATCTCTTGGTCCTCTTCCTCAGAAAGTTTTATTTCCGAGTTGCCAATAGCTTTTCATTCGCTCTGATCTTCTCAGGCTTTCCTGATCTATAAATACCCTTTTTACTGTTATGAAGTTTATCTATTTTTGGTTGATATCTTATATTTATATCTTCCAGATTTTTTTATTTTTTTTGTTTTGTTTTGCAAGTAATCCAAGGTTATTTCTATTTTTTTCATATCTTCTCTAATTTCCTTAATCCATCCTACGTGTTGTTTCATATTCCAAAGTTTCTCAACAATTTTTCTTGATAATCTGGTTTCCGGTGTCCTCATAATGTGACCAAAAAAGAAATCTGTTTCTTCCCAATAGTATCAGTGATGCACTCCAGTTCCCTGTATATCACTTCATTTGGTACTAACCGCCATTGTCCATCTTTATGATATTTTTTATTTATAAATGTTGTACTGTAGATATTCGTCTTTCTACTTTTAGAATTTTATCGATTCTGTTTTTCTGAGTACCTTTAAAAAGAGTTTCGCTTCCATTATGTCATCTCTGGTTGAACTACCGTCTTATAATGCTTTAATTTTGTTATGATTGATAGACATTTTCTTTTTTATGTGGACTTTGTTCCATTAAAAATACTTTTTAATACAAATTTGACAGCCTACATACTCTAAATATATTTTATGTTTGCATGTTAATAGTATAGAGTTTCGTATAACAATCCCAAGTTTAGAATAATTCTATCAAATAGGTTTCGTGTACGATCAATTTCTGCAAACAAACATGGCTTCAATCATAACACGTGCAGAGTCAGTTCCTTGCAACATATTCAAAGAACAATTAATATGACTCCAGTTATTCACGGAACTTAAACGCATTGATATATCCAGAGAGAGAATGATTGCCGCGTTGTCTCCTTTAAAACAGTGATAGCATCGCGTGGCTGGAAATTAAAATAATCCTGATATAAAATATGGGGCCGATGGATCGACCCATGACATTTTAAGTAGATGCTCCCTCAGGCCTTGGCACTATAAGGGTTACGATTCACTTCGATAGAACATGAAAAATATAATAGCCCGCGCACTCCATTCAAAGTGAAGGCTGTCAGAAGTAAGACATTTGGGAGTTAATTTGATACTCGGTTATCGTGCCAGGTTCACACACATTATTCTGAACAGGGTTGCTTCGTTACATCAAATTACGTGAACATGCTTCTGTTTGCCGCAAAATGTACGGAAGAGACTGGTACAGACATTGATACTACCAATTTTTGACAATGGATCTATTATTTTCTATGATCTGTTGATCTCTTCAAAGAAGAAACACGCTAAATATCATCCTCCAAATCAGACGCCTCTTGAAATCTTAGACACCTTGAAGCAACAACTTCAGGCGAAAGCTCAGAGGCTTCGTCGCTATAAAGAGTCCAATCAGCGAAAACGACAAAATACTACTTATTTGCCGCAAATGAGAAATTCTTCTGTAGAAACCTCGAAGAAACTGATGATATGAGAGGTCCTACACCCCCAAAAAGAGGAGGAAGAGAACTTCTGGTCTACTATATGGTCCGATGCGGGAGAGTACAACAGCAGCGCTCCATGGCTTACTGAGGAGGAGCAAAGAATGTCAGAAGTTGACACAATGCAGGACTCGTCTGTATCCACAGATGATGTTACACGAGCTGCGAATGAGTCACAAAATTGGAAAGCCACTGGACCAGGCAATATCCATAACTTCTGGATCAAACGATTCACCTGCACACACGAACATCTTGCCCGCCACTACAGTAAATTCCTTGAAAATCCACCACTGATACCCTCCTACCTGATGCGAAGGAAGACATACCTACTCCCGAAAGGCGAAGAACTCTAGACCACGCAAAGTATAGGCCAGTCACTTGCCTATGCAATCTCTATAAACTATTTATATCATGTATTGCACATAAAGTCTACAAGCACTTGGATTATAATAACATCTTGGCTGAGGAACAGAAGGGATGTGTGAAAAAGGCTCAAGGATGCAAAGCACAGCTGGTAATTGATGCCGTGATTATGGAGCAAGGATACAAAATGATGCGAAATCTATACAGGGTGTATTTGATATGATGGAAGTCCTTTACACTGGTGATAGAAGATGGTATTCTAAGCAAATATCTTCATGAAATTAACTCGGATCTTAATTAGTGTAGGTGGAATTAAATCACAAAAATCGTCGGTCAATATCTTGGAAACGGGCTTTCACTTCGTTCCCCTCAGCAGCAGAGCTGACTTCTCCCCGTCTCCCTCCCCTCCTACGCTGAGGAATGTTGACCAGAGTCTGCAGTTGAGTGACCTCCTCGCCTTGTCTGCCAATGACATTGAAATACACAAACCGAGCCTATGAACAGCTGATTCACACCTTCATGGGGAGTGGCTACATGACTAGTGATGGTGGATCTGTCTAGGATTTTTCCAGCTTCATGAACTATGCATAGAAAATAGAAATCCTAAAGATTTAGTAAATTAATTTAAGGAACTGTTGGTCTATCTTTGTGTGAAGATAGTGCAACAACTGTAATAAACTTATTAATAATACTAATAATAGTTATAGTAGGCTTTTAGACACACTAACTTCTTTTATGTTTCTTTTTGGTATGTCGAGTTGCCAGACTTTAATGTACGTAGGATTTCTTGTATGTGCCATGAAATCCATGGAGATGATCTTATTAGATCCCATTCATTTACTACATGACTGAACGTAGATCGCACCCTCGGGAAGGTTAGCACTCTACCACCAGAACTACACATGCTGACTCTTATTATTATTATTATTATTATTAGACTATTATTATTATTATTATTATTATTATTATAACACTGTATTATAACAATGTATTTGTATTTTATTTTCATTTTCGTGTATTTTCATATGTATTTACATTGTTGATGGACCAATAAATCAATCCTCCCCCCCCCCCCCTCTCCAGTTAATGGCCACCCGAGGGCTGGAGATGGGATGGGACAATTCACAATATGAACATGTGGTACCATACTAGTATTAAATCTTGGAAGTAGGTTTCCATGGGTTCCCACTTCTACCCCAGGCAAATGTCGGGATTGTTCCTAACTTCAGGCCACGGCCGCCTTCTTCTCAATAATCATAACCGCTGGCAGTGCAGCCCATGAAGGGCCTAGGCCTACCAAGCGACCGCTGTCCAGCCATTTGGCCTGCAGATATTAGGGTGACGCGTGGTCAGTGCATCGGGTCCCCTTGGCCATTAATCTTGATTTTCCTGACTCGGGCACTGCCTCACTGTTAGACAGCTACTTAATTGCCCTCACGAGGCTTAGTGCACTGCGTTACAGCCCTCACGTCAGTTTCTAATATCCCTGATGGAGCCAGGAATCGAACCCAGGGCCTCCAGGTGAGAGGCAGTTGCACTGCCCCAACACCACAGGGCCGGCGCCTTCTTCCGAATCCTCACCTGAATTACAAATACCCACATTACTACAGAAACCACAAAACACAGGTTATCACACAAATTCTACCCACACCCAGCTACATGGGGCTAAATGACCAAAATCGCCAAGCCTCTCAAACAAAACATCAAGTTTTTTACTTCCGTCCTAAATGCCTAGTTCTGAACAGACTGCGGGATGTCGGAATTTTGTCACACTGCATTTCATTAAGAGAATGTTTTTAGTATTTTCAGAAACTAGTCAACAGAAGGTCCGACACGGACGCCAATGATACATCAGGGCTGAGTATCGAAATTATTTTATACATGAACATCAATCAATGAATTCCACACTTACAAAGTAGGCTACACAATACTACCGGTCCTGACGTCCCAAGCCATTGCGTGCGTTGTCAACAACAACAACAACAAGAACAACGGCAATGCACATTTTCTTACGAGACGGTAGAGCTCAAACAGCTGATAGCCTACCACCCCTCAAGTCAACCGGTAAGGGTCAATGCTCCGATTACGTAACAACTTCCCCTTCGCGCGTCGTCACATCGGGCTCCGCCTCGTTTCCCCAGCCTGCCGCACCACTTTCTGCCTGATTAGTTTCTGAAATAACTAAAAACATTGACTTTTTAATGATTAATTATCAATTTCAAGATAGGTGACAAATTTTTTACCTAGGAAGCTTAGAATAGTCTCTTCTATCACCAGTGTAACGGACTTCCATCATATCAAATACACCCTGTATATGACCTACATTGATTACAGGAAAGCATTTGATTCAGTTCCACAGTCCTGGTTACTCCGAGTCCTCAAAACTGATAAAGTTGATCCAGTGATAAGTACATCATTGCAAACAATGATGACATCTTGGGGGAACCAATTTGTATATACAACAAGGTGGTACTTCGATTGAGTCAAGATTCATTCCAATCAAGAGAGGCATTTTTCAAGGTGACAGTCTGAGTCCTTTGTGGTTCTGCCTTGCGTTGAACCCGTTATCATCGTTATTGAATGCGACACGAAGTGGCGTTCCGATTAGACACTCCGGCTCAGTAATCCATCATCTTTCCCATTTGATGTACATGGATGACATGAAATTATATGCACCCTCTGAAAAGCATATAGATAATCTGATTATCCCAGCTTCCTTTTCTACAGATATCGGTATGTCCATTGGTTTGGATAAATGTCGTACTCTTACTCTCCGACAGGGAAAGTTAGAAGTCCGAGGATTTGTATTCGAAAATCGATGTCTCATTCAGCCCACGGAAGAAACTGAGAGTTACAAATATCTTGGTTTCCAACAGTTAAAGAGAATTGATCACAAGATCATTAAGGATCAAACAGTAGTGACGTACAATCAACGTCTCAACAAGATTCTGAAATCCAAGTTGAATGGAAGGAACATCTTCAAGGCCATCAATACATATGCCATTCCAGTACTGGCGTACACGTTTGGTATAGTAAAATGGACACAGACAGACCTAGAAAATATTCTTATTAAGACGCGCACCACCTTAACGAAACACAGATGTATGCACCAGAAGTCAGCAGTTGAACGACTGACTTTGCCACGCCAAGAGTTGGACGCGCGCTTACTGATATTATGCACCTACATGCCAAGCAGGTGAAGAATCTTCAGGCCTACTTTTTGAGCAAGACGAACTCTCCCCTGCATCAGGCTGTTATTAAGGTGGATGACAAATACACGCCATGGGAACTTCTCCATGCCAGGGATGTGAAGCTAGCTACGTCAGAAGAGCACATAGCCAACAAACTTCAAAAGTGGACTCAGAAAGCACTGCACGGCCGTCATCCATATCATCTCAGTAAAGAATATGTTGACACACATGCGTCGAACAGCTGGCTGACCCATGCGGATCTATTTCCTGAGACTGAGGGGTTCTTGTTCGCGATACAAGATCAAGTAGTGGCAACAAAGAACTACCTAAAATACATCATCAAGGCGGACATGCCAGATGACAAATGTAGGAGATGCCATTGCGAATCGGAGACCATCCAGCATATCACAGGGGGCTGTACAACAATTTCATCTATGTACTACTTGTAGAGGCATGACCAAGTAGCCACGATAATCCACCTGAACCTGGCAAAGAAGCACTCCTTAAGTAATTTTGTTCTGCCTTACTATCAATACATTCCTGATGCTGTTCTGGAGCATGATACACACAGGCTACTCTGGGACAGGTCAGTGATCACAGATAGACCTATATCAGCAAACAGGCCAGACATTAGTCTTATTGATAAAGTGCCGAAGAAAGCTCTTCTAATAGATATCGCAGTCCCTAACTCGCATAATATCCAACACATTTATGCTGAGAAAGTGACGAAATACATGCCTCTGGCTGAAGAGATCCGACAGATGTGGCGACAGATATTTGTCACTGTATTGCCTATCATAATCTCTTCCACAGGGGGGCTCCACCATAATCTGCGTACTAGTATGCAGAAAGTAGTTATTTTAGAGACCTGCTCCATAGTTCGTTCGTTCCTCAACCTACCAGATTAGACATCTCCACTCAATCTTGCAACAAATGCCGATGAAATGGTGAATTGTACCCAACGATATGGTAAACTTATGAGACATAATAACAATAATAATAATAATAATAATAATAATAATAATAATAATATCGTATGGCCTCGATGACGGGTGCAAGCTTTGTTAATTTACGCCCAGAGGGCAACTTGCATGTCGAATTTTATCGCTCCTTGAAAGCGCCATGAAAGTCTTTGTTGCCACTACTTGATCTTGTATCGCGAACAAGAACCCCTCATTCTCAGGAAATAGATCCGCATGGGTCAGCCAGCTGTTCGACGCATGTGTGTCAACATATTCTTTGACACTACAGCGCTTTCTAGTAGAGAAATGAGAAACTTTGTGTTGTCGGAAAATCCTGAGATTAATTTATCCATTATGAACACGGCCTACTGAATTCAAGTGGTTTTTTTTAATATGCCAACATCGTATGACATGCGTATCGTGATTTTTCCGCCTTTCAAAAATCACTTATCATGGCCAAGAGCGAACCTGCAAGCATGGGGTTGGCAGTCTGACTTGATAACCAATCACCCAACGTGGCAAGCTAGTGATTGTTATGTTAGGGTAACACTTAAAATGTTACACGAGTGAAAATAAATGCTTTCAAACATAATCCAATTGTTATCAATCCGAAGATAGGTTTTATTTAGGGATCAAAACTTTATCAAACCTACTTGTAAGACCCCCTGCGTGTTATGTATGTGCCAAGTTGTTGTTCACAGGTATGGTCAGAAGCGAAAATACAGCCAATGGGGAATGATGTGGATACTTCACACATGTGTCAGTCTCTTCGTGTTCATGTTCTTTGCGGGTCTGGGACCCCTCCCTTCCATGATCGTCTCCGACATGCTGACCAATAATGTGACTGAGGTTGCCTCTCTGTTGCTCACAATTGCCAACAGACTGTTCAGCGTGATCGTCGTTTTGACTTATGGCCTGTTCGTTGAGGCCACTGGAAACTACATCGTCTTCTTCACCTACGCCGCTATGTGCTTGCTGTCCGCCATATTTATCTATTTCTTTCTTCCAGAATTCGACGAAGTTATAGTGATTACTATGACTTGAAACTGTGTCATGGTCCAATGTCTCAGAGTGATTTCAAGAATGTTTCATGATAATGTTTGAAAAATATAACTCAATGCAAGGACAGCTACTACGAATTTGATTGTTTCTTATGTACGACGGCTATTCCAAAACTAAGGTCCGGTTAAACAAAAACATCCAAAATCAAAATTGTTTCCAAAACAATTGTTTTATTGACATTCCTTACGTCTTTCTCTATTTTTCTACATAATTTCCATACTTATTTACACATTTGTCACATCGTTCCACAAGCTTTCGAATGCCTAAGTCATAGAACTCGGCCAACTGCGAAGCTAACCAGTCTTTAACAGCTTATTTCACTTCGTCATCTGTGTCGAAGCGCTTGCCGCCAAGAAACTCCTTTAGGTAGCGAAACAGGTTTAAATCACTTGGCGCCAAGTCCGGAATGTACGGTGGGTGGTCCATCTGTTCCCATCCAAATTTCTTGATTAGAGTTTGCGTGTCATTCGCAGTATGGGGTCTGGCATTGCCATGCAACAACAACACTCCAGACGACAAAAGACTACGTCGCCTATTCTGGATTGCACGTCGAAGTTTAGTCAGGGTAGCGTAGTAGGCGGCTTTATTGATCGTTGTCCCTGAAATAGTGAATCGTCGATCTTCACGAATTTTGTGGTCAACCGCATGAACCAACTCGTCTGAAATCACTGATGGTCTGCCAGAGCGGGGTTCATCGTGCACATTTTCCCGCCCTTCAATAAAGGCTCGCACCCACTTGCGCACTTTACTGTCACTCATTATGTTAGGACCGTACACTTCAGTAATCTGCCGATGAATTTCTGCCGCAGAAATGTTTCTTGCAGACGGAAACCGTATCACTGCCCTTATTTCACAATCGGTGGGCTGATTAATTGTCTTAAACATTGTGAACTGACACTATCAACAGCACACAGCAACAGTAACAACGCTACTGGAGGCTTTTGCCGCGCAAGGCATGCCAGGAGTCGGCGCGCATGCGTGTTTTGGCCTTGGCGCCGCTTTCAAATATTTACAGCGAATCGGACCTTACTTTTGGAATTACCCTCGTACATAGTTTACGCCCACATAGCAGCACTTAAATCAAACGAAATATATTTAAGTTATCTACAAGGATTTTAGCTGTCATCATCTTCCTTCTCTCAAAAAAAAACCTCTTCATTCTAGCTGCACTTTCCTCATCAGATATGACATATTGTTTTCGTTGATTAATTTTTTGTGTAAGGCACGTTTTAGAACTTAAAAGGTTCATTCTGGTTCCGTATTGATAAACTAATTAGTATAAACAGTTTAAGGGGGAACGTATGGAAAATTGCACTCCAGTAAAATAAGTATTGTAACTCCCAGAGTTTTATAGATAATGCTGTATAATTTTAATCACATGATTATCAGTGTATTAGGCATGTCTGTGTTGAGTTTCATGATGATAATACGAATGGTTCTTCAGCTAGGAAGGAATATTTGAATTTTCAGAAACATGTACCCTTATATGTATCTTTTCTACGAAACCATCACCTTGTAAGTTACAAAATTTGAAATGTATCATCTACAGACCAGGTTAAAGATATCTGTGGAACAATGTTTCGATATCTTATTTACTTTATTTTTAAAAGCACTTCAAAATCTTATGGACTTAAATTGAAAAAAATAATGATGACATGTCACCCCCTTAAAATCTAAAATATGTTCTTAAAAAAATGTTCCAGGAAGTTATTTAGAATAATGGTTTATAGAAGCATACCAAGTTTCATCACTGTATCTTTAATGATGTAGGGGAAATGGTACAATAAACTTACAAAAATGTAAGTTATGTAAAACTTGAACCAAAGATTTGAGTTTTTATGCTGTATTGCCGCTCATCTAATGAATTAGTGCAGACCATATCCATTTTACTCTGATTCCTCTTATTTCTCCAGCTGTTTCCTCATTGAATGTCTCCTTTGATGAGCCTTTGTTTCCAATTTCATCATATGATGATGTCAGATTATCCTCACATACTTCCTACAGAAGTGGGTGTGACAGTATACAAGCAGTTACATATACTATACTGTGATATTTTGGAATTAAAATCTTGAGACCGTAAGGTAAATTATGGGCGAATAAAACAATTTGCTACTTTTACTCATTTGTACATACGTCCCCCGCCTGATCAATACTTATATTAAATACTAGCAGAAGTACCCGTTCTTCGAACGGTGTTCGGTGTTAACACCAGACATTATAATAATAATAATAATAATGTTATTGGTGTTACGTCCCTTTTAAGTACTGTTGCTTTTAGAGATGCACCAGACATTATCAATTGAGCTACTGTTGCAATGGTTAGCGGCTTGTCATTCCTTCATAAGTTTATCAAAACGAAGTTAGTTTTCTGGGAATATCACACACACTGTTAATTTAAGGGCCTTATATTGTGGTTTTCGGAGACCCTTTATAGACTCGCAAATTTTGTGTCTCACATTGAGAAGTGCAACATATGCTTTGGTCGTCCTTCTAGGATAATTTTTATATTTCGCCTATTTTAGCATGTATTTTGAGAAGTTTTTCCCTATATCCACCCTTCTACTGTATGAAATGTACGGTGAAGAGTTTTATAAATGATTGGTGTATTGACTCATGTTTACCATACCTAATTTTACGATGCACCAAGCATCCGAACATGAGTTATAGGCATACATAAGGATACACAGAAAGACAGACAGACAGACAATACTATTGTCTACAACATATCAGCCAGAAATCCTAATATAGGTATATCTACCACACAGTATCAAAGAAAATCATCCTTACGATGAACCCGTATGTCGAAAAAAAAAAAAAAGATTAGTTAAAATCTGCTCTCAAACTAAATTCACCTAACGTGTACTTCCTGACATGAAATAGAATTGAAAGCCTTGTAGATGAAACGCAATACACGTCACATAAAAACTGACCCTCTACGTTGTGTTGGGTCCCCGTACACAGGAAGACCTCTATCATAAATTATAAAAGCTTGTGGTGCATGAAAATTCAGGTTCTTTAGTCTCAAATGGTCCAAATTCCTAAAAGCCGCAAAAAATGCTGATTCAATTCAGGAATTTTTGAAAATAATGTTCTTGTTTGGAGATATAATAGACCTTCTGTACTATATGTCGCAGTGAAAATTGCATGAAAAAATCCTAGGTTACCCCTTGACCCCCTTAATTGCATTGATGAACTATACAGTCTACGTTTGTTCCGTGATAACCTTATATTTGCAAACTTTCACAGAAATGTAATAAATGTAATAAATGTAATAAATTGCTTCTTAATGAAATAGATGGAAAGTTGGATGCCACCCCTTGAGATAATGTTCTCATGGTTACCGATTTACATTCCTTCATTAGTTTGTTAAATTAAATTTAATTAGTTTTCTGGGCATGTTTCAGAAACTGTTGGTTTTAGAGCCTTATAATGTAGTTTTCGAGGACCCTCGAATTTTATTTCAGGCACCGAGGGGCTTTGTCTCGTCGTTGTTCGCCATAATATAATACTAATAATAATAATATAATATAGGGATAGGAATATAATAGACCTGCCATACCACACCCGCAGATGTAAATAGCGTGAAAAAATTCTAGACTACCCCTTGACCCCCTTAAGCGCATTTTACGTATTGATGAAATTTACAGCTTAATTTGGTTCCATAATAACCATCTAACGGTTTGCAAACTTTCACACTAATATAATTAATGGAATTGTATTGCGTCTTACAGCAATAGATGGACCTCTGAGAATCTGTTGCCATGGTTATCGGCTTGCATTCGTTCATTAGTTTATTAAATTAAATTAGTTTTCTGGGAATATCTCAAAAACGGTTGGACGTAGGACCTTGAAATGTGCTTTTAGGGCCCCCAAAGTTTTGTCTCTCACATTGAGGGGCTGAAAATGAGCTTTGTCTCGTCCTTCTACTCCTATTTCAGCATGTATTTTAAGGGGGTAGGCCCTCGTTTATGAGAGGTACGGAGAAGGGATACATCAATGATTAGTGTCGTGCCTCTGATGGATATCTGTACCAAATTTTACGTTGATACACCCAGACGTTCTCGAGTTATAAGGGAACAAAGTTGTCCACAGACAATCAAACAAACAGACAGACAGACAGACAGACCAAAACATTATTTTCGCGCGCATCTATCATAAAACAGTCTGAAACGTGTAAATAACTGAAATTTCTGTAGAAATTCAGAAGAAAAAAAAATATATTCTTTTTATATATGTAGAGATATACTGCACCGCTCGGTGTTGACCGTGTTTTATTGCACAAATTTAGGTTTTACTCGCTAACCGTCAGAGATACACGAAAAGTGATAAGAACATTCTGGATAGAAAATTAAACGGCAAATCAGGTGTATACCATCAAAAGTTTGCTATTTTTAGCGTTCTCTTTTTAATTGAAATGGAAATATGAAATTTTGAAACCAAAGGATGTAGTGACGTCACAAAAGTAGGATTTACTCGCTAACCGTTGGAGATACACGAAAAGTGATAAGGACCTTTCGGATAGGAAATTAAATTTCAAAGCTCGTAGTGCCATCAAACGGTTGCTATATCTTAGCGTTCTCGTTTTATTTGAAAAGGAAATATGAAAATAGTCGCCATTTTTCAATAGTGCAAAATATCGTAATCAAAAGTATCCTATATGTAAACCTGGTAAATCAGCTACATCCATGCAAAATTTCATTTAAATCGGACCAGTGGTTCTTGTGTTATTGAGTAACAGACAGACAGACAGACAGACAGAAAGACAGACACACACCATCTCATTTTTATATATTAGTAAGATGATGAAAATATGAAATTTTTAAACCAAAGGGTGTAGTGACGTCACAAATGTAGGTTTAACTGGCTAACCGTTGGAGATACACGAAAAGTGGTAAGGACATTTCGGATAGAAAATTAAATTTTAAAGCTCGTAGTGCCATCAAAAGGTTGCTATATCTTAGCGTTCTGTTTTTATTTGAAATGGAAATATGAAAATAGTCGCCATTTTTCAATAGTGCAAAATATCGTAATCAAAATATCCTATATGTAAACCTGGTAAATCAGCTACATCCATGCAAAATTTCATTTAAATCGGACCAGTGGTTCTTGTGTTATTGAGTAACAGACAGACAGACAGACAGACAGAAAGACAGACACACACCATCTCATTTTTATATATTAGTAAGATGATCACTGTGTGGTCATTAGTGGGACATGTTTCAAGGCCTAATTATTGCCCCTTTATCAGCCGATATGAATTAATAAATAACACTAAAATTTCCCTTAAAATTGAATCTCGTATGGTGCACCATAAAGACAGATTGAAAATTTTTTAACGCCCAAAGTAACATAAGTGATGTCGAAAGTCTTATGAACTATGAACACTTTCAATACACGCCTCACTGTGGTCTGTAGATGCTAATGAAAACACAAATGCACCGGCTCAGCACGGCGGCAACAGCTGAGAACACCATGAAATCATGCTGGAATCAGCAGCAATGATGGACCACTTAATACCTCAATACTTCACCAGTAATGCAGAAATACAAAAAATGGCGACACTGACCCGGAAACCAAAACCCTGCAGATTATCTCACGCGAGGAATAGACGCAGACCAGCTACCACCTTTAGACACGTGGTGGTGTGGTCCCCACTGGCTTACTCAGAGAGATACCTGGCCATCTGGCATAACAACGGAACACCTAACACTACCAGAAATCAGAAAGATGCCTAATGTGTTTGTGATCACCGCTACTGAACCTATATTAGATGTATTAAGGTTCAGATCATATTGGAAACTGATAAATTTTACTTGCTGGGTTTTACGGTTTGTCAGAGCGATCAAGGAAAGAGTACAATACCCCCAAGTATCTGACAGAAAAGGAACTAAATGATTCCCGACTTTACTGGATACGTCAGGTTCAAGAAGTGTGTTTCGGTCTGGAGCTCACAGCCTTGAAGGAAAACCTTCCATTTCCCAGTATGGCAACTATGGCAACAGCTCACCGGATCGTCCGTCCATCATTACCTAGCACAGTATTCCGTCAAATGGCGATTCATTGCTCCACGGGTGACTTGGTGGGGAGGATGGTAGGAGAGGATGGTTGGCATTACAAGACATTGACAACCGAGGAAAGTCTAAATACCATCCTAGTGAATATTGAAGCCGCCATCAACTCACGACCCTTCAACTCGTCCAGTGCAGCTGGTCATCCCTCTGGAGATAGACCAGGGTGGAGAGGATGTCATGGATTATGAAGCACCATGGCCTATCAACCAGTAACATATATCTAGTCCGGTAATGTTAATCTATGCCAACCAGAGAGAGTGTAACAATAGAAACACGAAAATAAAGAGGGTCAAGGGAAATGACGTGTTGTCCATCACAGGGGTTAAACTATACAAATTCACTGTGAGCTCATTTTTTCATAAAAAGCGGACCCTCATCTTTATTCCCCTGGACTCTTCATTTGTTTTTGTTTTTCGAGACAAATGTCCTTTTTCTCAGGAAGTGCTCTGAATTTTTTTCAGTAATTCAATATGATCAACTAAAGGATTGTAAGTATTCTTGTGTTTTTATCATAAATAGAAAAATAATATTTTATGTTTCGTAGAGAAATAAGTTGAATTTAAGGAGTCACCTATTCCAGAAGAAAAGCCAAAATCCCTAGTACCTCGCTACTCAAGAACTCCCAAGTTCTACGGCCTACCAAAAATACACAAGCCCGGTGTGCCTCTGAGGCCTATAGTTAGCGCCATAGCGTCTCCAACTCACGCTCTGGCTAAATATTTGAACCAGGTACTGCAGCCATTATTCCCTCCGCCAACCTCCCACGTGAAAAACTCGCAGCACTTTACTGATATCATAGCGAGTATAAGTCTGAGTGACGGTGATCTACTGGCAAGCTTCGATGTGGAGTCCCTATTTACCAGAGTGCCTGTACCTGACGCCATACAGTTAATCAGGGAAAAACTTACAGCCACAGGAGGTCCAACGAAGTCAGTGGAGTTAGCTGAACACTGCGTTAACTCCACAGTCTTCGTATTCAATGGGCAGATGATTCAGCAAACGGAGGGAGCAGCCATGGGTTCCCCCCTCTCTCCACTACTGTCTACGTGTTTATGGCTAACTTCGAAGAAGAAGCGATCAAGGAGAGCCCATTGAAGCCTAAGTGTTGGTTCAGATACGTAGACGACGTCTTTTTGATATGGGAACATGGACGCACCACACTTCAGGACTTTCTAGACTTCATGTGCTCCAGACATCCGAGCATCAACTTCACAATGGAAGTAGAAGAAATTAATCAGCTGGCCTTCTTAGACGTTCTGCTCTATAAACGAACAGATAACACACTCGGACACAGGGTCTCTAGGAAAGATACTCACACAGATCGGTACCTACATGCTAACTCAAGTCATCCTCCGTCGCAGAAAGAAATGGTAGCTAGAACACTCCTCACCAGAGCCAACCACATTTGCGATATGGATAGCGTGAATGAAGAAAAGAAACATGTTTGGAACACGCTCCTAGCTAATGGCTACAGCAAAAGGACAAATAAATAGGGCCACACGGAAGGTAGAACAAAGCCGAAGAACTGGCAAAAAGAACAAAGATAGGCCGCACCATAAAGCCTTTCTGCCGTACGTACAGGGGTTGACAGATAGAATCGCCAGGCTGCTCAAGAAACACGATGTGACTACTGTGATGCATCCTATAAACAAGCTGACGCAAGTGGTGCGTAAATCAAACGAGATAAAGCTGCCAAACCAGGACGCAGGAGTTTACAAAGTGCCTTGCTCCTGTGGACAGATTTACATAGGGCAAACCAAAAGACGCGTTTCCATTTGGATTTCAGAGCACATTTGGGACACGAAACAGATAAACTACAGATCTGCAATAGCTGAACATGCTGACGTCACGAGACACGCCATCGAATTTGATAAGGCCGAAACTGTTGCTAAAATTCCCGGATACCAAAACAGGTTAATTAGAGAGGCAATAGAGGTCGTGAAGCATCCCAATAATTTCAATCGCGAAGATGGGTTCAAACTCAGCAACATCTGGAAAGTTCTACTAGTGCGAGACTGCCAGGGGCGGGGACCAATCAGCGAGCAGCGTGACGTCAATGCAGGGCAAGCAAGCACACCTGACTGGCAATAACCGTTAGTTTGAGTACGGACACCAACTCGTACCTACCCATGATTAAGGCTGCTGCAATGTCAGCCGAAACGTCGGGAAATAATAACCGATATGCGACGCGGCTCAATCCTGTAAGCCAAGATGATAAACCTGACACCGGCCGCGAAAGCCTACGATCTAAATATGCTACAACTGTTGGTTTATTTAAAGACACATAAACACTTTAGGATTTTTTTTTGTATTTTCGTCTCTTTTTTCTGTAAAACTTCTTATGTAATTTTTTATCCGATGTGATGCATTTTGTTGTTTCCGATGAAGTGACCAACAGTAATCACCCATCATGTAGGTGTTCCAAAGTCCCTGGTATCGTTTCTCTATCACCTTGATGTCCTGATGGAATCGTTCCCCTTGCTCTTCACTCACATCACCAAGATTTTCAGGGAAAAAGTCAAGATGGTTGTGTAAAAAGTGGACTTTAAGGCTCATAAGACATCCCAAACTTTTAAATTTACTCAGAATATTAGCCACTATGAACTCATAGTTAGTTTTTTTACATTGCCTAAGAACTTGGTTACAACTTCTTTAAATGCAATCCAAGCCTCCTTTTCAACCGTAGTCATCTTCGCTTCAAAGGTGGGATCGAACATCATTTTTCGAATATCTGGTCCCACAAAAACGCCTTCTTTTAGTTTGGCCTCTGATAGATGAGGAAATTTTTCACTCAAATACTTAAAACATTCTCCATCTTTAGGCAAGGCTTTTACAAACTGTTTTATTAAGCCTAATTTGATGTGTAGAGGTGGAAGGAGTACCTTTTTAGGATCTACTAAAGACCTATACAAAATGTTTTTTTCGCCAGGTTTTAATACTTTTCTTGTGGGCCATTGTTTTGTGGACTGTCTCATTCACAAATAAAACCTGAAAACTTAGTAAAACCCTTCTGTTGACCAAGAAGCATGCAAACAACTTTTAAATCTCCACAGAGCATCCAATCGTGAGCTGAATAGTTGATTTTCTGTAAAATCGTGTCAAGATTTTCATATGTCTCCTTCATGTGGACTGAATGAGCAATAGGAAGTGAAGCGTAAGTATTTCCATTGTTTAGAAGGACAGCTTTCAAACTAGTTTTTGATGAGTCTATAAAAAGCCTCCAATCTTCCTTATTATACTCAATACCGAATTCGTTCATTAGACCAACAATATCGTGACAGTAAACCAAATCCCCTTCCCGCTTGAAAAACTGACATGAGAGAAGTGTTCATCTCTATATCTGTACTTGTAAATACATGTACCAGGAGCCAATAAATGTTTTTCTTTTAATCTTGAGCCAAGAAGTTCTGCTTTTTCCTTCGTCAAACCTAAATCTCGCACTAAGTCATCTAGCTCAGTTTGCGTAAACAGCTGTGGTTGTAAACTTTCTGAAGAACATTGAAATTCATCATCATTTTCTGGTGCACTTCCATGAGATTCTGATTCACTGGTATTTAAAATGTCGTCAATGCAATGAGGAGGCTCAGGAACAGGCAGTCCAGGACCATGTTCTGCCGGACGGATAGCGGACAGAAGGTTTGGATAAACAATCACTTTCTTATTTTTAGAGTTATTCCCAGAAACATCAACAGTACAAAAATAACAGTCATTTGAATGATTTTTTTGCTCTCTCCATACCATAGGCACTGCAAATCTAAAATCTTTCTTTTCTTTTTAGACCACTTCCTTAGATCCTCAACACAAACATAATAAACCTTGTGAGGAGCCCAACTTTTATCTTGGTCACCAATTTTAACACCAAAATATGCAAAGTACACTTTTTTTACAAAGTCATTTCTGTTTCTTTGATGTTTCTTAATCACAAAATCACCACATATATAACAAAATGTGTTAGGACAGTTTTTACAACCACGGCTAGCCATATTTAAAGCACATAGGAAAAAAGTGAAAAGTGAGGTTATGTTTATTGGAATGAATCAACTGTACAGCTGTTAGAGAGGAATAAAAATAATGTGAGAGAAAAACAGTGTTGCAGGTTCTATTTACCACTGCTGCCAACCAACTAACATTTAATTTCTTTGTTTATTTTACTGTAATAAAATAAAAAACATACAAAATGTATTTTTTTATATTTTAAATAAAAAATTGTAAAAAACTGGTGGGTGATAGAGCAATTATAATATGATTTTCGGATTCAGCACACCAAAAATCATTAAATAGAGCTAATTTTATAGAAAGAGTTTTTTTTGTCGTTGGCCTGTGTTATCGGCAAACCATCTCCATTAATGACAGGCTAGGTATAACATTAAGATTCCTAGCAACTGGTGACTCCTACACTTCACTTATGTACTTGTCTAGAGTATCAAAACAAGCAATTTCAGTTATGGTGCCTTAATTGCGTCTTTGCGCATGCGCGAACCGAAATGTTAACGAAAACACGAATAGTTAATGAAAAGTTTCATCCACAAAAGTTGAAGAGATTTTTTTCATGAACATGCTCGAAAAGTTAAAGAACACGCTATTTTGCTTATGAACAGTCAAAAATGTCCATGAACATTGTTCATGAACAGTGTTAACGAAAACATCTTGGTGTGGACTAGCCTTAATGCAAACGATACGATTAAGGGCGCCAGACAGCGAACCTAGTGGCAAAATGCGGAACAAGTTCGAACCATCGCTCGCAATGTTGTCTGACGCCTCATTTCCAGGCCTTGTATATAACGTAGGCCATGTAAATTATACACACACCCCTCCACTTGGGGCCGAATGACCACGATACTCAAACCCGAATTGAAACAACAACAACAAGTAGTAGTAGTAGTAGTGACATTTTCTCTGCTCTCCTTACAATGAGGGGCTGATAACCTCGACATTTTGTCCCTCAAAACAAAAATCAACCCCCCACCACACTCGCCGTATGTTATACAAATAGCAATAGTGTACTTAATAAAATTATGAACAGCCAATACATTAATTACTCTGTAATGAGCAATATTGTGTAATTAATATAAAGTGTATGGGTATTTACTTTTCACCTTTCATAATTATTTAATGACGTCGTTAATAACAGTTTATTTATCACGTATTTCTATTGTTGGTATTGAATTATTTATTGGCTAGTTGAACGTTTTAACCAGATGGTTATTAAATCACAGAGCCATACGCATATTTTCCTCGTCCATTCCCAGTACCATTTGTTTGGGGAAGATGATCTTGTTGTATCACCAAAAGCAATAGCAATCACCACAACCACTAATACCATTCGATTATGCGTAAAATAATACGTTTTCAGGTTACCTTGTACAAATATACAATTGAATGGATCCCCACCGGAACGTTGCAAGTACCAAATTTACCTATAATGCGTTCCAGTCTCAGAACGTTTATTATCCTATTCTCCGTCAATCTAGTAGCATCTGCTTCCCTGGGAGTTATGAGTTGTCGAAATTGGTGGTCAGTTCCAGAACGTTGCAGGTGAGCAAACAAATAGCCACTCCAAAGTACGTGTCACTTCTGGATTCCGCATTGGAACAAGCGAATAAAGGAAAGAAAATCGTATTAACAACGAAAATTGGAAATGTGTTACAAGGAAACGATTGAGGAGCGGTGGGAGTGGTTATTTGTCAACGGCCGGAAATCAGGTCTCCTAATATGGTTAGTATTAAAACGCTGCAAATCCTTTTTGTTTTTCTGTTGAATTTACAGTGGCGAGTTTCTATTGACTTAAATTAATTAATTTAGGACCATTTAAAATGTATGAATGTCGGAGATTTATTACTGAAAACTACGAGTTTCTGGTAGCATGCATTTACACTATGAGTAAATACATTACCGGTAATGTTTATCCTCATTCTGCATGTAACTGGTGAACGGTAGTCAGTCAATTAGGATTTAAAAAAACGAAGCCGAAACTGAAGGCATACATTTCAAGATATCTAACAGTCAAGCTGTGTGTCTCTGACGGAAGTATGCTGGATTTTTGAACACTTGGGTGGTAGATTCAATCCCGACTTCTTCTCCTTCTAGTCCCTAACCGTTCGGCAACCATCTTGGCTGTGCTTTCTCTGTTCTGAGCCGTTTCGAATAACTCTTCCGATGTCTTGAGAGTCCAGTCTCTGAGGATTTTTAGCCTACTTTTCACATTTTGCAAATATGAGGAAAAAGTAGACTTATGAGATCGGCCAAATGTGTGTCTGTCTGTCTGTCTGTCTGTCTGTCTGTCCTTCTGTCTGTCTGTCTGTCTGTCTGTCTGGCTGTGTGTGTGTCCCCCCTATCAACTCCTAAACGGCTGCAGCAATCGAAACAAAATTTGGTAGGAGTAAAGATCTATACCTGAATATCTCACGGCCATATTTGAAAATGATGTCAGTGCTACCAACTGCTAAAAAAACGAAATTGAAATTTGAGCTGCATGTTGGATATCCTGGAAAGTATGAATGGGAGCGATTTCAAAATTGGCACACGTACAGATCATAATATTTCAGTTTAATTTCCAGGAGGCTAAACATGGCAGTGTTGCCAAAATGATTATAAGCCTCCTGATAGGTCCAATTTTTAAATGCATATAACGTCTATACTATCAATTGGAATTCAACCAAATTTCGTATGTTGTATGTGTACATAACCAGATATGACTGAGCGTATTCTTAAGACCTAACAGGGCTGCCAACTGTTAATAAATGCTCCTAATGTTTTTTATCCAAATACCGATATATCAGAAAGTATGCAAGCCGACAGCTTTAAACTATGCACACGTATACTACCTGACATTCTATATTGATTTGGAGTAACTTATATACGTCAGTGCTACCAACATGATTCTAAGCCTGCTGACAGGTCCAACTTTAAATACATGTAACTTCCATACTATCATTTGGATTTCAACCAAATTTCGTATGTGCTATGTGTACCATAACATATATGACTATGCGTATTCTAAGGAGCAACCAGTGCTGCCAACTGTTAATATGTGCTGTCCCTATTTTTGTTACCCTAATATCAATATATCAGAAAGTATGCAAGCCAATAGCTCTAAACTTTGCACACGTATAGTACCTGGCATTCTAGACGAATTTGAAGTAACTAATATACGTCAGTGCTGCCAACAAGATTCTAAGCCTGCTGATAGGTCCAATTTTAAAATGCATGTAACTTCTATACTAACTAATGGATTTCATTCAAAATTGGCACAACAATAGATCATATTATTTCAGATTATTTCTGACCAATACATGCATGACATTGTTGCCAACATGATTTTACGCGCGCAGTTAGATCCAATGTTTAACTACATGTAACGTCCATGCTATTCATTGGACTTCAACCAAATGTTGTATTTTGTACCTTAAGAGACGGAACTAAGAATATATTCAGTCATCAGGGCTGCCAACTGTAGTGCTCTATTAGGATACATTATGCCAGGTATACAGTATTTCGAACTAATTGGAAATTTCGATATTAGCAACTTAATTTCGTCATTATTCTAGATAGGTTCATATTATGTAGAATAATCATTGGCATGAAAAGTAGGCTGTATAGTTCTTCACGGAACTTCTTGTTAGCCAGGAGATTCGTCTCCTGGCAACATTTCTCTTTCCGGGTATTTTTCCTTGCAGAATTTCTTGCCATCATAACTTCCGACTTGACGTTTTAGTGTTACCCTAGAGTTATCTACCGGTCAGAAGGAAAATCACTTTAACCAGACAATCACAGACAGTCATTAAAATCGATATATCACGACAAATTGAGTTTCGATCGCGATGACGTGATTTAGCGAACGAAACTCTAGCCTAGCAGTGAAACGTCAAGTCGGAAGTTATGATGGCTTTACTATAGATGGTATCTGCTTCTGTTGCGCATAACGTGACCGAGGTATTGCATCTTTCTCATTCTTACAGTGACCAATACTTGCATATCCTTTCCCATTCTTCGAAGGATCTCGGGATTTCTTATACGATCTGTCCATGATACTCTCAGCATCCGTCGATAGAGCCACAACTCAAAGGCCTCTATATTTTATTGAGTGTCTTTGTTAAAGTCCATGTTTCTACTCCGTAATAAAGAACATAAAACACATATCAGCGAAGTAGTTTCATTTATTGAAGTAAATTTTTACTCGCGAGTTTTGAAAAGATTTCCCATTTTGTTGTACCATGGTTAAACACATTTATTTATTTATCGTATGGCTAGAGATACTATAGTTAACATGGATAGAATCTATATTACATGTGTATGCCCAGATTTTTGATGTATTCTAGAACTTCAGGAGTCGCAAGAGCAAAGTCACTAACACTGCCGTTATACAGGGAGCGGCATAAAGATCTGACGGTGTTTAAATCACAACAACACAAACATTTTAAATGATACAAACTCTTTTATTACTTATAACAGCAAGGTGTACATGTCAATTAATGGAAAACATGAAAGAACAATAGATTTTAACTTTTAAGATTTGAAGATAATGTCTTTCAAATGATGCCCATATTTTGCCATGCATTCTTCCAGTCTTGCATTGAAGCTTTGCATAGTCATTAGGCTTCAACTGCTGGACAATAACCATTTTATACGGATGAAAATGCAAATCAAAACGCAATATTCGTGTCACTGTTCGATCAGATATTTGCTAAGCAGCAGCTTGTTTACGAGCCGGCCGCCGTGGACTGGTTTCCACAGCTTGTCTCACTCGTTCAAAATTTTCTGGTGTCCTGGCTGACCTTGGACGGCCTGTCGACGTACGTTTTAAGGCTGATCGAACAGTGAGACGAATATTGCGTTTTGATTTGCATTTTCATCCGTATAAAATGGTTATTGTCCAGCAGTTGAAGCCTAATTACTATGCAAAGCTTCAGTGCAAGACTGGAAGTATGCATGGCAAAAGATGGGCATCATTTGAAAGACGTTATCTTCAAATCTTAAAAGTTAAAATCTATTGTTCTTTCATGTTTTCCATTAATTGACATGTACACCTTGCTTTTATAAGTAATAAAAGAGTTTGTATCATTTAAAATGTTTGTGTTGTTGTGATTTAAAAACTGTCAGATCTTTTTGCTGCTCCCTGTACTTTCTTGTCCTGCATTCACTGTCTGTTGTGGAGCATCACAGTCACAATCATGCGTGGGGATTCTGTTCCATTTGTAGAGGAAGGCTGCACAGTTCCCGTGGTCCGTTTGAATCCTGTTAAGAGTAGACCATAGTGTATGAGGGAGGTTACTACAACTAGATATAGGTCTGACGTTTGTTTTTGACCGCTGTTTGCTTTTTGAGTAGAGGTCTCCGGCCAATCAGGAAGCCTTCTTATTGTGAGCATGCGCAGTAACAACTGCATGCACGCAAGCACGTTCAGAAGGAACGAATGAACGAAGGAAGGAGGTTGAATGGTTAGCACAGTGGATCCGCGGATTTCACGGCCACCGGCCAAAAACAAACGTCAGACCTAGCGTCTTCTGCACACGTGGCATTGTTAGGTGGTGTTTGTCGCTGAGTTTCTTCTGCCACTCAGCTATGGTTTGGTAGCTGCAGTTCCTCAAGTTCATGACTTCTCTTCGCGGTGGTTTCCTCGAACGAAGGCGAATTATATTTGTATCTCGACGTCATCATGTTTTGGCAGATCTGTGTTGTTATTGATTTATTGAATTCTCTTAAGAGAGCATCTTTACGTCGGAGATCCGGGGGAGGAATATGACTTAACACTGGTAGACATTGTGTAGGAGTAGATTTGATTGTACCAGTGCTGAGACGCATTGTGATGTTCAATTGGGTGTCCACATTTGAATTCAGTAGGCCGTGTTCATAATGGCAAAATTAATGTCGGGATATTCCACCAACACAAAAAGTTCCTCCTTTCTCTACTAGAAAGCGCTATAGTGTCAAGGAGCTTAGATATTTAACCTCCTTGACTTGCATAGCGCTACAAGGGGCGATAAAATTCGACATGCAAGCTGCCCCCTGGTCGTCAATTAACAAACTTGCACCCGGCACTCGAGGCCATACGATATTATTATCATTATTGGGTGTCCACAATATTTGTGTGGGCAATAATTAGCCAAATTGCAGCACAGTATTCAGCAGGTAAATACAGTATACCAACCCCAGAGCTGAGCATCGCAAAGTTCCGACTGTAGATCTTCAAGATGTTCCGACAGTTTTTGAATTATGTAATTGCGTGTTCTTAATTTGGCAGTGACGTTCTGAAGATGTTGTTTATAAGACAAACTGTGTAACTCCAAGATATTTAGGGAGCCTATTATGTTTCAATTGCTGGATGTCCATGAACACATTTAACTCCCTGTGAGCCATTGTGTGGTTAAATGGAAGCAACAAACTTCAGTTTTACTGATGATTGGTTTGAGTCCCTACATTCTAAAGTAGAGTGCCAGCTTCTTGAGGTCTTCCGTCAGAATCTCTTCCGTTTACTCAACAGTTTTTTTTTCCTGATAGCTATTGCCCAGTCATCTGAATATACGATTTTTTAAACACAGTCCTAGCTTTACCGATGCGGGTCTTCATATCATCTAAATTATCCCATTGATTGTTAACGATGGTTCCCAGATGTATGTATTTCTGGACTCTATCAACAGGTCTTTGATTGATTACAAGATGACATGCAGCGTTTACATTTTTGCTTATGACCATAAATTTGGTTTTCTTTCTTTGTAATCCCGACTTAGTCAGACTGGACAGTATTTGAAGGTGCTCATATAAGACAGCCCCACGTCAGTAGATTTACTGTAACGCAAATGAACTCCTGCATATTTATTTAAGGCAATACTTAAACAGAAGCAATGGAGTACATAATAGGAACGTTCCATGTACTGCGGCTGTGTACTTAAATTAGGAACCACCCCGGGATGTATCTGGTTAGAAGCGGAAATCAATCGAAAGACACTTCCAGAATGGTTGAGGTGAGATTCGAACCCATCGCTTTTCGCTTATAGCTCGTGAGACTTAATGTACCCCGTTACAGCTCTTAAGAGCAGAATTAAATTTCTTGTTAGAGCCAGGAATCGAACCTGGTCATCGGTGTGCTAGCCACTGCACCACGGGGTGGTCTTCTACGCAAGTCTTACTAATTTTAGGTGCAGTTTCTTCATTATCTCCGTCACATGGAGCAGATAACCTGGATATTTGCCTTAATAATAATAATAATAATAATAATAATATCATATGACCATGGGTGCCGGGTGCAAGCTTTGTTATTTTACACCCAGAGGGCAGATTGCATGCCAAATTTCGTTGTTCCTTGAAACGCTATGAAAGTCAAGGTGGTTAGATATCTAAGCTCCTTGACACTACTGCGCTTTCTAGTAGAGAACGGAGGAACTTTGCGCTGGCGGAAAATCCCGAGATTAATTTTGCCATTATGAACACGGCCTACTGAATTCAAATTGGTTCTTTAACATGCCAACAAGGTATGACATGCAATTCGTGATTTTTGTCGCCTTTCACAAATCACTTACCACGGCCAGGAACGAACCTGCAAGCTTGGGGTTGGTAATCCGACACGTTAACCATTCACCCACCGTGGCAAGTGGATATTTGCCCTTAATCATCATCATCATCATCATCATCATAGCTTACCAATGATCCATACCCCGCGACCTGCAGAGAAACCAATTAGGCTAACTTACACACAACGTTATAATTTAGGAAATTGCATTCCTATTGATATTGAAGCTGATAGGATATATCAATTATATGGAAATATATTTCACTAAACTAATATGTGTCCACGTAAACAAACAGTGTTTACTGTAACATGTACGATATAAATTAGGGAGATAGAATCATATTCTAATTCCGGTTTTATGTCATAACATAATTTCAAGATAGAGGGAGTTAAATCTTTGATTATTCTTATTCTCGTATCAGAAACATGCATATTTTATAATTTTTGCCCAATACTTGGCCACTTCCAATACTTTTTGTGTTCCTTGAGGAAGATCATCTTCTGTACAGGATGCTGTACACAGTCGACATTGATGCATATGTTGAACACTCTGGTCTTCTCCACAGTCACAATGAATATTATCTTGATCTTACCAAATTAGCCTTTGATCTGCCAACTCCAGATCTCAGTCTATTCAGGGACTTCCAAGTCATCCATTCCTCATCATAGCCAGGAGGTATGGATTCAGAGTCGTAGCACTCCTCAGTTGCAACCTAGATTTTTCAGCAGTGTTCTTTGTTCTAAGGAAACTCTTCCTTGACTTCAGTCGTTGCGGGTTCGGTTCATGCCTATACGGAGGATGGGTTCTTTCCTGCTCCACTGTCTTTCTTTCCTTATTCGCAGCTGTTTCTCTTCGAACAGGAAATGGTGCTATTCCTGCGAGGTGGTAAAGACATTCAACTGGAGTGGATTTCAAGAAACCTGTTATAATTCTGTAGGTGTCGTTGAGAGCTACATCCACCTGTTTGGCATGTAAATCTATAATGATATTCATACACCTAATGAATGTATTCATCCTACAAACTACTCACAAGAAAGAGGAGCCAAATACTTTTCGATTAAAATAAACCCTCGATTTAGCGGATTAATTGGGGGTGGAGGTTCTTACGTTAAATCACAAATTTGGATATTAGAACTTTTAATTCAAAATATTCCAAAAATATAATTTAAAACAACGCGTTTCATCTTACAAAATGCATCGGCTGGCACTTTAAGATGCGCGCCCACAATTGCGCTAGGTCTCGAGCGATAAAAATATCGAAGTTGTACTAATGAATAATCGAAATTTGTGAATTATCGAACGATTGTATAGCCCGCAGAACGATCGATTACATGTGTTCTATTTCAAAAATGGCTGTAACTTGTTCTTGCATTCACGATTTTGGCCGACAAAAGGATTTTTAGGGGAAAATTATTACGTACGGTAGTTTTATTTGGTTGCGCTAATAAACAGGAATGTTCTACGCGGTTGTATATATTCCTTTTACAGTCAGGGCTGGATTTACCAATAGGCCCACCATGCTGAGGGGCGCAAAATTAATCCGCAAATTTTGTTGTCAGAAAATTTCCATAAAATTTTATACCGGTAGACTACTATATACTACTACGTCCAACAAATGTTTTGCAAAAGCAGATTTTTCGACTTCAGCTTTAGAGCAGGAATATTTTATGATTAATTAGGAGAATATTTAAACAGATTAATTTGAATAATTCATTATGCACAGTTGTAGGTTGTATGATGTAGTGTGTATGTATATGTGAATATCTGTAAGTGTATGAGTCTTAAATGGTTTAAACTTATTTTAATCTCGTTGGCCTCTTTATTTATAGTTTATATAGGCCTATATAAGTTGCGTTCAAAAAGTAAGGAGCCGGAGGCTGGAATGTGCAAACCTGTGACGATATCGGCTAATCGTGGCGCGCGTAACAAGGTGTGGTTCCGACCAGAGCGTGGAAGATCACAGCCCGTCGCTAGAGGGCACGCGTGCACGTCACGTGACGATACAAAGCGAGCAGCAGCTTGCATCAATCGTCCAACGCTGCCAGTCGCGTTGCAAACAGTGACATAGAGGCTTCAACCGAAGAGCAAAGAGGTGTTGTTCAGTTTCTGATAAGGGAAGGAGTAGGGGGAACGGACATTCATCGCCGAATGTCACAAGTGTACGGCGAACACTGCATGTCCCTTGCAAGGGTCAAGGCGTGGCACAAGCGCTTCAGGGAAGGACGGGTGTCGTTAGCCGATGATGCCCGGTCTGGGGCACCCCCCCTGCATTACCGATGACAACGCCCAGCTGGTTGATGCACTCATTACCCAGGACCGCCGAGTGACAGTGAAAGCCATAGCCGCCGTGGTGGCTCCACGACAATGCACGACCTCATACGGCCAACACAGTCGCGGCACTCCTGCAGAAATTCAAATGGGAGGTTGTCGGCCACCCTCCATACAGTCCAGACCTCTCTCCCTGTGATTACGCCATGTTTGGTCCCCTGAAAAGGGCTCTGCGGGGTCAACGATTCACCTCGGACGCCGACGTCCAGCTGTACGTGCGGAAATGGTCCACATCGCAGCCCAGGGAATTTTATGAGACAGCTTTTCACCACCTCGTGTCACAGTGGGACAAGTGCCTCAACAGCCAGGGCCAATACTTCTAACATACAGGTACTGGTTTCTGTAATTATGCCTCCGGGTCGTTACTTTTTGAACGCACCTTACACAAATCAAGAAACAGTGATTCTCTCATTATTTTAATTTATTTAATTGGTTTTACTTCACGATACATTAGAATAAAATAAAAATTACCTCCACAAAGACCTTTCTGAGGTCTAAATTCCCCCTCCTTCACGATGGTATGAAGAGGGGGCGGCAAAACCCCACGGGCCTAGCGGCGCATACAATCTAAATCCCGCCCTGCTTACAGTAAGAGCAGTAAGGTTATGTCCACCACTAATTAACGAGGTTTAACTGTAATTAGTATTTACTATACTTTTTAAATAAGAAGAATTTGGGACGCACATGCAGTAGATAACACTTCGTTCCGTTGTGAACGTGTGTAAGTGTGTGTTCGGTCTAACTCTGTTCGTTAAATGAAGTCCGTTGAATCGAGGTCCGATAAATCAAGGGTTTACTTTGTATCAGTTTTGCTCTGTTTTATTTATAGCCTATTTCTCTGCTTATTGCAGGGAACCGGGAAGTGATGATGATAATTGTTGTTTTAAGGGGCCTAACATCTAGGTTATCGGCGAACCAGGAAGTGTGCAGCTTGCCATATATGACATTGCATATCACAAAGTATTTCAGATATGTCCTTAATAATTTCCTGAAATGTAAATGGCACTTCTGCAATAAGAGAGGTGTGCAAATTATTAGATTCGACACCAATTTCCCAAAATAACATTTATACTTTTCACGGCTTAATGCACTAAATATGTTTGCAAGGCGGTGAAATTACTTCCAATGTTTAACCAAGAGCCTTAATTATATTTTCTTTTAAGAAACTCAAGGTAAAATGATTTTTTAGAATTTCCACTAACACAGGAGCTTTGCTACTGCAAAATACCACACGTTTTGTTTTGATTACTTCACTCTACTTTTCATGTGAATTTCGAGCTGAGGGATAATTGCTATCATCAGGTACCATTTACTCAGAAACTACTAGACAATCGCTCAAGAGAGTTTACTGTAACAGATCTTGAGTCTTTGTTGTAAAACTGTAGCCCTGGTATGTTTAGAACGGAAGGAAAAATATTTTTGAGAATCATAATTGAATGATTAAACTTTCAGTGAAAATCTGTCAGTCTGGTTTCCAACAACCAATAAAGATATCTGAATAATTATACTACCACACATACAAAACATAGATTTAAAATATCATACTAAAGTTCATCTAGTTTGGTTTCAAAGGGTTTGAGAAAATAGTACCTGAATATAACAATTATTTTGAAAATTATTTAGATGTTTCTATGGAAATCGCTACTGTGTTTTTGACAACCACAAGCTGCAGGAAACTTAAACCCTCTACACAAGTGCCATTTACATTTCAGGAACGTTTTGAGGAAATATCTGAAATACTTTGAGATATAAGCTTACAACGTTTAAATATCAGAAGCTGCACTTTTCTGTCACTTTACACTTGCCGGGTCTCTTAAATCTCTGATGATAATAATATTACACCTAATGCGTTCATACCACAATCTGCACACAAGGAAGAAAGGCCAAACACTTTTCGATTACTGTATATCAGTTCGGCTGTTTTTGTTTATATTTATCTGTTTATTTTATTTCAACAGCCCGCCTTTTTCTCTAAAACAATCGAGGATTTCTCACTGTTCCAATAACGGTTACGTCTCAAAACTCACGAGCTAAAAATAGTAACAAATAGTCTCAAAACTCACGACTCCGGAGAGCACGTGCCTGCGATGATCGCAGGAAGAATGAGCTGTACGGTGACTCACACTGCCCTTCAACTCATGTTTGTCCATCCAGTTTTAGAATGGGATTTCGGTTGTATTGCTTTAACATTATCAACCTACCGAAATTCTCCAAGTATAACACTGATTTTTTACTCATTCTGCTTGGTATCATCAATCAGGCCTTAAAACTTCATTGAAATCATAGAGGTCGTTATTTTGTGTTTGGATACAAAGCGACAGCCAATGGTCATTAGCAAAACAATTGAAAATCGCCTAGCATAGATCATGCTCGAAAACGCCTAGTAACCACGTGGAATGCTCATATCTGCCAACCCTATCAAGTGACTTAGGTGTCTATTGGGTTGGTCCTGTACAGAAACAAATGACTAGCGGCGTATTCGACAATAGGCCTAATAATAATAATAATAATAATAATATGGGTTTTACGTCCCGTTTTAACTGTTGCGGCTTTTAGAGACGCCGGTGTGCCGGAAAATTTGTCGCAGTTCCAGCTGGCGCTAACAATGGACTTTTTCCCATTCAAAGAAGAACTGGCTTGGCTCGTGAGTTTTGAGACTGGCCCAGTTAAACCGGCTAGAACCTACTTTTAATAACCATCATCTTGAAATTCGTGAATTTTGAGATTCGTGAGTTTTAAGACTCGTGAGTTTTGAGACGACACGCCAATCACTAGCGAATATCCACGATCTGCCTGGCAACTTCGCCTAACGCGAGCCAAGACCATGACGAACGGAGCCTCGAATAGAGAATGAACCTCAAATCAGTATCCATGATTTAGGGGCCAGCGACATCGTGGTCATATAGTCCAGTGTACTTGTTTGTGTGTGTAATCTGCCTGATAACCTGTATCATTGTGGTGTGTGTATTTATAATTGGGCCTAAGGTTGATTGGAGGCGAACGTTAGTTACGTTCGATTCCAGCATTTGCCCGGAGCAGAAGTTAGAAATCGTGAAAAATCACTTGTAAATCGCCTGAGGTGGAAATATCGGTTTTGCCATAAGAGGCAGCCCTCAAACAAACATTAGGAAGAGCTGATAATTGAACCCGAACACCAGCAATGGCAACCAATAATTCTATTCTAGCCACTAAAAACGTGCTGGTCCCCATAAGAGGTTAATATCCAAAGCTGTCAAGAAATGGCTGAGCTTACAATAGCTCCCAGGGTTCGCAAGCATCACAAGCGTTTGTCATTCAATACTGCATAAAAAAAGGAATATGCAATTTTTTGTACCTGTATATTCCTTTGTTTAATTTGTTCTCCCAGGCAAATTAGACCAAAAAAAGCCGTGCTTCCCGAAAAATCGTCCAAAGATGGAATGTTTTTAATACCTTTTGGGGGTCCCAAATAAGAGTCCTGTGAGTTTGCGACGGATTCTTACTTCTGCTTAATTTTTGGAAGTCAAAAAAACGAAAAAATTTCGCACGTTTCTCAGTTGTTTCCTTATAACTTCTAAACGACGCATTCTAGAGATATTTTTTCTCGTAACTTGTTTAAAGAACATTAAATTCTGCGTCGAATGGTTTTTAGTCCGTCTAAATTAGCTCCGTCGTTTATCCGCAATAGATTTCTGAATTTGGGCCATTTTTACCAACTTGGTAACAAGGTGATTCTTTGTTTAGTTTTTCGCTTAAAACTCCTAAACAACGCGCCCTATAAGTTGTATTGAATTGGTAATCACTGACCGTTCACAAACTGTTCGGTCAAAATTCCACTGATGATTGGATTGAGAAGTTCTGTTGGGGTTTGACATACCTGATCTTCCTCTCTTCCATCTTCAAGCTCAGGGTCGTCCATGAATGTGTATTTAAATTGTGAAAGTTTCATGGGAAACCATGCTGATTGTTTACGATTAAGACGTTCCGCTTGCACTGCCATCTACTGGAACTGCAATGGACGACCTGTGCACAGTTGGGAAACACTGGGAAACTTTTTGTTGTTATTGATTGATTTAGGGGCTTTGCGACATTGTGGTCATATAGTCCCGTGTATTTGGGTATGTGTGGAATTTGTCTAATCTGTGTTTTTGTGATGGCTGTAGGTTTGTAATTCAGATGAGGAATCGGAAGGATATTGCACCTACACAAGTACTCACCATATAATGAATATTTACATAACTAAAGCTTGTTCGCCGAGTCGAGATAGTGGAAGTAAACACAGTTGTGCACGTCATTTGAGGGCTGCCCGCAAGGGGGTGCATAGAGCTGTGCCTTTTGAACGTACGCCAACTTCAGTGCTGTGTGTAGACTACATGTGAAGCGGGCTGACTTATCGGTTACATACTACAGCACGGTTTATTTATTGTTCGTTTATGTATTTATGTATTTAATTAATTACTACGTTCTTAACTGCTTATGACAGGCAACAGTATACAGTGCAGCAAGTCTTGTCTTTTCTAGGCCCCCCTGTGGGTGGGGGGTTTAGAATACACCCACGGTATCCCCTGCCTGTCGTAAGAGGCGACTAAAAGGGGCGACCTTGGCTATACTTTAAGGACTCCGCGTTGTTTTGTGAATTGGACCCCCAGTGGGTGGGAGGAAGCGAATACATCCACGGTACTCCCTACCAGTCGTACAAGGCGACTAAAAGGGCTTCTCGGAACGGTCCCCTTTCGAGGGTTTGACAGTCAGCTCTAAAAGACATACACCCGTGCGGTATAACTCTCATTAGGTTATATCGCACTTCTTTCCGTCACTGCTTTCAGGGTCTGGCAACCAAAATTTCTATATGTGCGTGCTGTTAGGGGATGGGCCACTTACGCTAGCGACTACGCTCAAAAGCCTGTTCCGGTCTTGGCCGCGCCGACAGGTGGGTGTGCCATGTACCCGTTCAGTAGTATCCGCCTGACTACGCAGGTCCCCGCACAGCCGAATGTCTGAGCTGTAAAATCCAGTATATGCCAAGGGGTACATGCCGATACGGCATTGTAAAACATCGGACCCCCGGGCAATGCCTTCCAAGCTAGGCGGGCCTTGCCCTGGCTGGGTAGCGCCTACTGTGACGGCCCGTGATCGGATGTCGGTGACATTCGGGGAGGATGATCTGGCCATGGGTTCTAAAAGAAAAATCCCCAACCAGGGTGGACGTACACCCAAACAGGGTGGTCCTACACCCAAGTCTTTAACATTTGATTCCCTACGGGGATCAACCCCCTGGGAACAATCTGTGCGTGAAAATCTGGGTACTAACACCCCCAAGTTTCTGGTAGCTACCAGAACAGATGGGGGTGATTTCAAGCTGGTAAAGAGTATTTTGTTTTCTCGCCACATAGAAGGTGTCTATGGTGAGCTTGAGAAAGTACAAAAGATGAGGAACGGTAGCTTGTTGCTCAAGACTAGGACTGGAGAGCAAGTTGAACAACTTTTGCAATGTGACCACTTTGGCGACATTCCCGTCAAAGTGGAAAAGCACACGTCCCTGAATCTGGTCCGAGGAGTTATTTTCCACCGGGACCTGATTCTGAACACTGACGAGGAGCTCAAGGAGGATATGCGGCACCGTCACGTGACTGATGTCCGGCGCATTACGCGCAAGGTCAATGGTCAAATCGTGGATACTGGTGCTTTCATTATTTCCTTTGAGCTTTCGGTGCTCCCGGAGAAAGTCAAGGTTACAAGTTACCGTTGTGACGTACGGCCTTATATCCCTCCCCCAATGAGGTGTTATAAATGCCAGAAGTTCGGGCACATGTTATCCCGATGCTCGAGCCCCGCAATCTGCGGAACATGCGGTAAGGTACCACACGAAGCGGAAGAGTGCACAACACCTTATCAGTGCACTAATTGCCCTGGATTTCATTCTCCTCGGGACAGGAACTGCCCTGTCTTCCTGAGTGAGAAGAAAATCCAGGAGATCAAAACCCTGGATGGTCTGACCTACCAGGAGGCCCGCAAGAAGTACCGTACCACGACTTCGCCTTCTCCAACGATTGATTATAGAGCCATAATACCAAATTTGGTCCCGGCTACCTCATCTTTTGTTCCAGCTGTGAAACCTGCAACTGAGTTTCCTGTTCCAAAACCAGCTCCTAACATTATAACGGAAAGCCCGAAGGTGACTTCAACTCCACCTTCGGCCAGCACGAAGGCTGTGCGAGCGAAGGCTGCTCCGCCCGCACAGCAGGGGAGGAAGTTGAAGACTTCCTCCCCACTCGGGAGGAAGTCGAAGTCTTCCTCCCCATCCAAACGGTCGGCGAAAGCCGCGCCGAAGCCGGCGGAGGCGGCATCGTCGACCAGGGTCAGGACTTCGGCTCCTGACCCGTCTATATACCTTAAAGAGCCGGGGGCGGGTAAGAAGGGACCCCGCACTACGCATTCCCTTTCTCCAAAAAAGGGGAAGCCATCCGCGCCAACACCTGCGGATGCTTCTGCGCCTGGGGACGTTTCGGCCCCCAGATCTTCGCGCTCCCCACGGAGATCCCCCCGCCGCCGAACTGCGTCCAGGAAATCATCTACCGAGTCGATTCACTCCATGAACTCGCATGAGGACATGGAGATTATAGTCGACGTAGTGACTGTAGATTCTCCAGAGTCAAAGTTGGAGTAGCTTGCTGCTCCAACTTATTCCCTAAGTTCACACAATGGCACTGTTACAGTGGAATTGTAACAGTTATGACAGGCATTTGACAGAGCTCCGTCAGCTTATTGCCCAATACGCGGCGAGTATAGTCTGCCTACAGGAAACAAACCTCAGACCTGATCACGAGACTGTTCTGAGAGGTTTCCGACTATATTCTAAAGAGCGACAAGACGCCGCCCGGGCTTCCGGGGGCGTTTGTACCTTCGTTCGCTCTGACTGCTATAGTGAGGAGTTTCCACTCGCCACTCCTCTGGAAGCTATTGCAGTTCGCGTGTCCTTGCCTGCTATGACAACTGTTTGTAACGTGTACCTTCCACCGAACCAACCCCTTGATATTAATGACGTCTTAGATCTTGTTGATCAACTTCCAGTCCCTTTCCTACTCGTGGGTGATTTCAACTCTCATCACCCCCAATGGGGATCACCATCTTCCTGCCCCAGAGGAAGGGACGTGGAAGGCTTAATTCAAGGGTTGGATTTATGTCTATTAAATACAGGGGAAGCTACACATTTTAGCTTAGCGCACGGCACGTACTCACACATTGACTTGAGTGTGTGTAGCCGTGCGCTGGTCCCCTTATTTGGCTGGTATGTACACGATGACCTCTGTGACAGTGACCATTTCCCGATCGTTCTTACCCTTCTGAACCAGACGCCCGTTGAGTTCCCCAGTCGTTGGGTTCTTAAGCGGGCAAATTGGCCCTCGTTTCAAGAACGAGCTGTATTCGTTGATCTTGGTTGCCGGAGCGTCGATGACGAGGTACAGCACATCACCGATGTGCTTCTTGCTGCCGCCGAGGAGTCCATTCCATCCTTTTCTGGGACTCCTCGTCGCAAACTCGTCCCTTGGTGGACAGAGGATATTGCAGCGGCAATAAGAGACCGTCGTCGAGCTCATAAGCACTACCGTCGGCGTCCAACCATGGCCAATTTGGTGGCGTTTAAGAAATTCCGTGCCAAGGCACGGATTCTTATTCGCCAGAGTAAGAAACAATCCTGGGAACGGTATGTGTCTTCTATTACGGCACATACCCCCTCCTCTCAAGTGTGGACTAAACTGCGACGCATTTCGGGAATTCAGACATCTTCTACTGTACCGGGAATTTCCATTGCTAATGAACTGGTTACAGATCCTTATCGCGTTGCAAACCATCTCGCCTCGTATTTTGCGGATATATCCGGTTCCGATAACTATGACCCTGCCTTCGTGGCCCTGAAGCGCGAAGCGGAACGTTTCCATCTTAGTTTTGCTTCCCGCGCTTCGGAGGAGTACAACGTGCCCTTTACGGAGTGGGAACTCCGCGGAGCGCTGGCGCTCTGCAGGGACACGTCTCCTGGCCCGGATAATATTCACAACCAGATGCTTAAACACCTTAACGATGAGAGCATTCGCTATTTGCTCAGGGTGTTTAATCGTATCTGGTTGGAAGGTGTGTTTCCAGCGCAATGGCAGGAAGGTATCATTATACCTATCCTGAAGCCCGATAAGGATCCCAAATTGTCAGGGAGTTACAGACCTATTTGTCTCACAAACGGTTTGTGCAAGCTCTTTGAGAGGATGGTCAATCGGTGCCTGGTGTGGGTCCTGGAGAAACGGGGACTCCTGTCTGAATACCAGTGTGGTTTCAGGGCGTCACGGTGTACCAACGACCATCTGGTACGCCTGGAGACTGCCATACAGGACGCTTTTCTCCGGAGACAGCACCTAGTCGCTGACCTCGAGAAGGCCTATGACACCACTTGGCGTTACGGCATCCTCTCTACCCTGCATCAATGGAAATTCCGAGGTAACTTGCCGGTTTTTATTGCGAATTTTCTGTCCCTTCGCCTGTTCCGTGTCCGAATAGGGGGGACATATTCGCAATATCATATACAGGAAAACGGAGTCCCGCAGGGATCGGTGCTTAGCGTAACATTATTTGCGATTGCCATAAACGGTATAGTCGCTGCTGCTGGTCCAGCAGTGGTACCGTCGCTATATGTAGACGACTTTGCTCTACATTATAGTGCGCAAAATATGGCGGTCGCTGAACGACAGCTACAACAAGCTATTCGGAGAGTGGAACGCTGGACACTGGAGCATGGCTTTCGATTCTCAACCGCTAAGTCCTCGGTTGTCCATTTCTGCCGAAAGCGCACCCTCCATCCAGATCCTGAGCTTTATCTGGGCAATGTAGCTTTGCCTGTTGTTGCTGCGTACCGGTTCCTTGGGCTCCTTTTCGATCAGAAATTGACGTGGGAACCACACGTGCGGTGTTTGAAAACTGCCTGCGCTAAGAAACTCAACATGTTGCGGTTTCTTAGTGGCACATCATGGGGGGCGGACCGCGCGGTGCTCCTGCGTTTTTACAAGTCCCTGATTTTATCTAGGTTAGATTATGGCAGTGTAGCATATGGTTCGGCCCGTAAGTCAGTGCTTGTTAAACTGGACAGTGTCCACCACGGCGGTGTGAGGCTGGCGACGGGTGCCTTTCGGACAAGCCCAGTCGTCAGCTTGCTCGCCGAGGCTGGCGTACCTCCTTTACACCTGAGGCGCCAACAAGTACTGCTGACCTATGCTGCAACTATTCGACAGATGCCACTTCATCCAAGCTATCCATGTTTGTTTTACAATCCGAATCGCCGGCTGTATGATGTGCTCGCCCGAGCCACTCGGCCGGCGGGGATTCGCTTGGCTGACTTATACCGTCAGTTCCGATTTCCTTCTGTCTCCTGTATCGTCCAAGTACCTAGCAAGGCCCCTCCGTGGATGGTCGCTCGCCCTGATATCATCCTGGATCTGCACACCGGCCCCAAGTCGGACACGGACTCCTCCATCCATCGGAGGCTGTTCCAGTCCGTGGTGACACGGTATCCGGGATCAGGGCTTGTATTCACGGACGGTTCGAGGGTAAACGAGAAAGTAGGCTGTGCATTTGTGGTTGAGGATCGTCGGTTTCTCTTTTCACTTCCCGAGGCCTGTAGCGTGTACACTGCGGAGCTCTATGCCATCTTAGAGGCTCTGCGGTACACGTTATCAGACGATCACCAGCACTTTCTTGTGTGTACTGACTCTCTGAGTGCGCTGCAGGCGATCGATGTGTGTTTCCCGAAGCACCCGTTGGTCCAGCGTGTGCACGACCAGCTCGTCAGTTCGCGTAACGCTGGAACCGGGGTGACCTTTGTGTGGCTTCCTAGCCACATGGGTATTGCGGGAAACGAGCTTGCTGATCAGGCGGCGAGAGAGGCAGTTGCACTGCCCTCGCTACCGTATAAGGTGCCAGCTAGTGATGTGCGCTCTCAGTTGCGGCATTCGATCCTGTCGCATTGGGAGGAGGCATGGCGTGCCACGCCTCCACCCAACAAACTGAGAGGCATCAAGGAGACAACGAAGGTGTGGAAATCTTCCTTCCGATCTCTCCGGAAGGAAGCTGTGGTACTCTGTCGACTCCGGATCGGCCATGGGATTGCTACGCACTCCCACTTGCTAAAGAGAGAAGATCCTCCTGTGTGTACTTGCGGCGCCCACCTAACCGTGGCACACCTTCTCTTGGAGTGTGTGGATCTGGCCGATCTGCGAGGGACTCTTAAACTGCCTAATACCCTCTCCCTTATTCTCCGTGATGACGGGCCGTCAGCTGACCTCGTCATCCGGTTCATGAGGGAGAGTGGTTACTTTTTTAAGTTTTAATGTGTAGTTACGACTTTTAATTCTGGTTAAATCTGTTTTATGATTTTTATTGTGTTATGTATTGTATTGTTCACTATGCCTTATTTGTTTTATCCTTTTTTACCATCCGCCTTTTATTCTTTTTATTCAAATAAGGCATAATTTTTGGGGCTCACTGTCTGTTTTATAAACACCATTTTCGCTCCATCCATGGCAGTGAGTTGTTTTTATCTACATCCTTTCATTTCACGCCATTTCATTTCATTAGGGGCCGATAACCTCGATGTTAGGCCCCTTAAAACAACAATTATCATCATCATCATCATCATCTTTTCTAGGGCTACGGCATGACTAATGAATTTGGAGCTTCTTGGCTACTCCTGTCCGGCAGAGCCGATGACGTGAACTGGGCGTGTTTCCCTGTCTGGGTAGCCAGGGGCACCGTCTCGACTCGGCGAATAGACGTTAGGAACATATCACAGTAATTAACATACTACTCTTCTGAAGCAGTCGATGAGAAACACACTTTGATGGCATAGCAACTTTATGTTTATTTACCATAATTTTATTAGATCAAAATATTGAACACCATTTTTATGTACAGTGCTGCGAATTTGCAGATCAGGTATTGAAACACTACCGTCTGTGTTAACTGTTGTTGCAGCAGAAACCTTGTGTCTGGTCTCTGACACGAGTCACTTCACTAGATTTAGCTCTACGCCTCCTCAACCATTCCACACGTACAGTAAATAAATTGTCCCTGGCATCACACACACACGTTTCACCTCTCATACCGAGAGTTCAGTCAGAGCGCAGCGAAGGCTTTCATCTCAATCTTTTTAATATGAAAACTGTAAAACTATATACAAGAATGTGCACTGAAATGGAAACGCTGGCTGAGTTCTTGTTCCCATGTTGCATTGCCGCTGGATGTTCACCTGAAACAAACGAAAGACAAGCGTCATATTAGAGTTAGGTATTGCTTAGAAGCATAGAGAACATGGGGCGAGATAAATATTTGGGTAAAAACATTGTCATGGATCACAACAAGAAATAACTTTAAAACAACACTAACTAACTAACGAACGAACTAAGAATCGATTGTACTGGCATCCGCATCAATATCGCACTTAGCATAAACTCCACGCATATAAAATCATAACCAGCGGCGTAGTGAGGGTCACTGGCGCCTAGTGACGATACCAGATCTGTCCATGTCGTCTCAAAACTCACGTGTCTTAAAACTCACGAGTCTCAAAATTCACGAATTTAAAAATGAGGTTTAGTAAAATTAGGTTCTAACCGGTTTCTGTACCTGGGCCAGTCTCAAAACTCACGAACCAAGCCATAGCCACCTATAAGGTTATAGGTAGCCTTGGCCAAGCCAGTTCATTGCGAAATGGTCCATTGTTAGAGCCGGTCAGAACTGCTTGCCCTCTTGTAATTGGCACCTCTCTCATCAAGATGTTGTTGTTGATTCTTTTAGGGGCTTTGCGACATCGTGGTCATGTACTTGGGTGGGCATAGAATTTGTCTGATAACCTGCGTCACTGTGACGTCTGTACAATACAAACGAAATCCCATTCTAAAACTGGGTGGACAAACATGTGTTGAAGGACAGTGTGCTCTCCGGAGTCGTGAGTTTTGAGACTGTTATTATAATGTTCATTCAGCTACTAGTTAATTGTAGTGAGTTTTGATACTATTTGTTACTATTTTCAGCTCGTGAGTTTTGAGACGTAACCAATCTGTCTCCCCCAAGTAATTTCATAATAATAATAATAATAATAATACAAAAGCTTTAACGGCCGGCATTCATAACCATATACAAGTTGTCCGGTACGTAACACACGGATCCCGGCCATTAGGAATACCAAGACTAAGATATCACGCACTCATCAAACAGAAGAACAGTCCATCGCAGCCGGGCAGTCGCCCAAGGAACACGAGGTGGGCATCCGCAGTCGGAGTGCGCACCCTATCCAGACCGTGCAGCTTCTACTGCTGGCTATCGGAAGAAGCGTACCCTCTATAATGCCGAACGCAGTGTTTGGTGAAACGTCGGGAGCTAACATCTTGCCTGGACCATGGTCTACAAGCCCGGACAACTTTTATACAGTTAATAATAGCCTAATAATAATATCAAGACCAAATTCAATCCTAATGTCACCATACGTTATCGGTGAAAGATTCAGTTGGTCCGAATTGTGCTGGAATATATAAGATTCCATGTTCCTATGGTCACGTGTATGTTGGGCGGACAGATAGGAGAATCTCAACAAGGATCAAGGAACATCGTGAGGATTTATTGTACGATTTTGCCAACCATAGAGGTCTGCTGTGAGTAAAGACGCCATACAGAATGCACTGTACATCAAATTCTTTTTGATGAAATATCTGTCATCTGTAGGAAGAAACATTTTACTCCTTGAACCATTCGAGAGGTGTTAGAAATAACTAAATAACCTATGAATTTTAATAGAGGCGATGGTTATCCCTTGAGCTGCCCTCTATAGCTTCGTTACCATCTTCGTCTAGGTCTGGGAGCTCACGGACTAGCAATTCACGTTTGAACATGACTTCCTAACTACATTAAAAATTGTGCCCAATTACATTAGACGGGTGTGAAAATGCGAGGCAGACCTAAACGAAGATGGATGGATTGTGTACAGGAGGACCTCAGAAAAAACCGTTGTCAGAAGAGGATGTGCATGACCGAGTTAAATGGAGGAGAGCTGTCAGAAACATCGACCCCACATAGGAGTGGGAATGATGTAAAGATAAAGAAGAAGAAGAGGACATTAGACGGGAAATTAAGTATTACATGAGATATTTATTTCAAAATAACACGCTTTTTGTGTACAAAAAACAGGGTGGAGAATACTTTGTGTACATAAAAGTGTATTAATTTGCTATAAATGCCCCATGTAATATTTCTGGCAGATTATGGTGTTTAAATACTTGTTTTCCCGTCTAATAAAATTGGGCACAATTTGTGTTGACCGACTGAAAAGCTTTCTATAATAGAACTAGGCAACACTGAAAAATATCTTCTAATACTTCAACATTCCGAACTAAGTTACAGTAATACATTTCTTATACCGTACTGTATAAGTTATATGGAGACTATATGCTATTGTTGACTATTTCTTTCTTTCTTTCTTGGTTTTTGTAAAGGCTACATGACCTTCTCTTATTCACACCAAGATAAATGTTTATAAATGTAAGCCTCCGTGGCTTAGGCGGCAGCACGCCAGCCTCTCACCGCTGAGTCCGTAGTTCAAATCCCGGTCACTCCATGTGAGATCTGTGCTGGACAATACGGAGGCAGACAGGTTTTTCTCCGGGTACTCCGGTTTTCCCTGTCAAAATTTCATTCCAGCAACACTCTCCACTCTCATTTCATTTCATCTGTCATTCATTTAATCATTGCCCCAGAGGAGTGCGTCAGGCCTCGGCAGCCGGCACAGTCCATATCCTCGCCGCTAGATGGGGGCTTCATTCATTCCATTCCTGACCCGGTCGGAGACTGGAAGCAGGCTGTGGATTTTCATTTTCATCAACTGTAGAAGTACGCTAAAATAACGGAAATGGCATTCCTAAAGTACCTAGCTTCTTTCTTAACATTCTTGGGACATGAAGTACAAGGCTGAGTCAGCTCGCCCGGGTAAATAATTGACGAGCGAGGCAGTTGTGTCCATACAGCTGTGATCTGGAAAGAGTGACCGATGTGTCAATACCGCTTTCTGCTCGGGAGTATCGTCCGCTCAGGGAGTAGTGGCGCAAAGACACTTGGCGTAATGCGTGAAGACAGCGTACTATTCCCTTTCGTCAGTTCTCTACCCTTTCGTACCGAAAGAGAAAGATTTATAGCCCGCGTCCCCTTAAATAAGTTACTGACAATGTAAACTTACCACTTGCCCCCCCCCCCCCCCACCATAAATACAAACATTCCTTGCTGCCACTCATTTCTCAAAATCACTATATTTGTAGACGACTTGTAGACACTGAAATTGGCCCTCATAGAGTAACTTGAAAGTTGGTAGCATGAGCTAATCGTCGTCTGTCAGTGTGACGTCATTTCGTGACCGCCAATCTTCACATCCTTATCAACCATTGAATTGTAGATACTGATGATGATGATGATAATTGTTTTAAGGGGCCTAACATCTAGGTTATCGGCCCCTAATGGTTTGGATGATCGTGAAATGTAAACTATAACTAAAACTACTAACTTATATACTAGAAGAAATGAAAAACAAAAGGAGAATAAGGCAAATAAAGGACAGGAGGAAAAGAAATGCCCTCAACCCTCTAAGAATGCGGATTGAGGGACTTCGAAGGAAGGAGAGCCATGAAAGGCAGATAGGAAAAAAAAGAGTGAAAGAGGAGAGGGTCCGCCCCAGAGGTAATTGGAAAAAAGGGGGAAAACAGGACCCAGCTCCGGAATCCCCCGGGATCGCCAACTCCCGAACCCACGAGCCGTGAGCCCCTGAGGGTGTAGCAAGATCCAGGGTGTACCAGAAGTGGTGGGGCTACATACACCCGGCCTCCTTGAGGGCCTTGAGCAGAAGGCAGGAGATAACATGAAAAGAAAAAGAAGGCTGACCCCCTCGCAGAAGGAGGGTATCATAAAAGATGAGACAAGGGCCAATTAAGGCGGGAAAGGAAGATACTCCCTAGGCCTCGGATACCCTAATACCGTCGGGGTCGGAAGAGAACAAGAGTAGACCAAGTGAGGTCGACAAGAAAGAAGACAGAGAGGAGCCCGGCACAAGTGAGTGGAAGCAATGCCGGACTCAGCTGGGGCCCCGTGGTTGCCAACCCACGTCCCACTAGATGTGAGCCCCTGGGGGGTAACTGTAGATACTATTGGAACAACTCCCCCCATAGAAACTCTCGCTAAAAACCGCTTCGTTAGACATCGCCTAGTCATGTCTATAATAGTGTTGTACTGCACTTGCGACATGTTACGCAGGTTGCAGGTCAGAACCTTCAGTGAAGAGGTAGATTTGTGTCTCTTATAATGTTCAATACGGGGATCTATTGTAATCAGGGGCAGATGGCCCCACTGTTCCACCCCTTAAAGCAACATCTACTGACTATTGTAATCAACACGTTCATAGTGAAACACAAACCAAAACAAGAGTTGTAAGAAATAAATTTAAAATATTGTCATCATCTTCCTAGCATTAATCCCGCTTTATTGCAGGGTCTGCTTTTCTGCACTTTTTCTTCCATACTGATCGATCTTGAGCGTCTCTAGTTGTGGCATTCACTAGTTGCATGTCCTCCCACACAGTATCCAGCCAGCGCTTTCTCGGTCGCCCTCGTGGTCGTCGGCCTTCTGGACTGATGTCAAGTGCAGTTCTCGCGACTGAAGAGTGATTGCTACGCAGTACTTGGCCATACCAACGCAGACGGCTCTCCCGCATTTTTTCAGGGATTGGAGCCACACCAAATGTAGCTCGAACATTGCCATTCCTGATGCGGTCCAGTCTAGTAAGTCCCTGTGTCCAGTGAATCATCTTCATCTCCATGACATGTAGTTGTTGTTCTTATGTCTTCGTTACTGGCCAGCATTCAGTACCGTAGAGCGCTACTGGTCGAACGATGGTTCTGTAAATTTTAGACTTCAGATATAGTGGCACATTCCGGTCAAAAAGGACTCCAGTAACTTGGCGCCATTTCAGCCATGCAGCGTTGACTCTGTTTCGGACATCTGGGAGTGTTTGGCCATCTGAACAGATTAGCGTACCCAAGTATTTGAATACAGATGATTTAAAATATTGTATGGTATTTAATTCAAAAAATCGCGGTCCGGTACACTACATATGATTGGTCTGCATTTCTCGAGATTAAATTGCTGTATTGAAATCGATCACATTCATCTTTCGTTTGCCAAGGCACGAAACATAATATACAGGGTCATTATATATATATGCGCGCGAGTAAACTCGGCAAGCTAAGCCGGCTGTAAATGGCGCAGATCGCGGCCGCGCGTACCCGGTTCAGCCGGTGGTAGGCACGCTCCGCTGACTCATATAGTTAGTTTGCACGTTTTTTTTTGTCTTTCATATGGACATGTATCTGCAAAGCTTAGACGTTAGTGTAGCATGTTTAGTGAGTATTGTGATTACTGTGATTGTTGGTCATGCCTAGACACCAATTCACATTACGCGAACGTGTGTATATCCATAATTCGTATATGAAAAGCAGAAAATCTTGTTCTGAAGCGAGACAAAAATTTCGAATCAAGTTTCCAGGAAAACCTGTGCCTAATGCAGTACAAATAGGAGGCTGCTAAACGATTCAAGGAAACAGGCTCCGTAAATAATGAAGGAGTTGACAGACATCCTTTCATCACAAGATATCAGGTGTGTGTTACAAGAGAGGGAGGACATTTTCAGCATCGCCTATGAGCACTGTAAGTACACATTATTGAACATGTTTGGTAAAAGTGTGAAAGTGCGCGCTACCACAGGCTGAACAGAGTACGCGCGTCCGCAATCTGCGCCAGTCACAGCCGGCTCAGCTTGCCATGTTTATTCGCGCGCACATAGGATAATGACCCTGTACCGGTTACCTATAAGGCAACACTTGACTCTTAATGTAGCTTCGGTTCTCCGGACGCTGGCGCCCCACTGCCCTCATGGAGTGTACCATAGATCAGGGTTGCCCAACCTTTTCTAACTAAGGGTCTCATTGTGAATAGTTAGGGCAACTTGCAGGCCAATAACACTCCAGGGTGTTTGAGGGTTATGGATTTTTACCATTTTAAATGATCTTGACGACTTCGTCGTTACGCTGAGGTCTGGCGTTACGTTACGGTGACGGGACGAAATGTACTCAGATGCACTGAGGTGTGTGACGTCATAGTACTGCTTGGTGCATGTGTGTGTCCTGACAATCTCTACTTCGTTAGTATAAGACAAAAATCCCCGATTCTTGGATGTCACGGGTAATCTCGAGAACCACTGGATGGATTTTGATGTGGTTTTCACCATTCTGTAAAGGATATCTCGAAGAAAGATTCTGTAGAAAATAATTTATGTATGATGAAAGGAAGCCAAGAAGTAACGATTTCAGTGAAAAAGTCGATAACAAACTTGGCGTCCGTGCGCTTCTTAAGCCTACGCTGGGCAAACCATTAAAAATATCAATATACTATGAGCGTAAGAATTGGTCAGCTTGAAAAGCTCTACAAAAAAGTCCACGAGAGCATATCTCTATCTTTAATACATCGCCCACTATAAGTGTTTTTAGACTGAATGGAAGGGACACGTCCCTGCGCGCTGTGGTGAGCGTGACGTCATCCTGCGCGCTTGACCTTGCTTTGCCCTTGGTTTGCACTTGCCGTTCACGAGTAATTTACAACAAGATAAGCAAGATTAGTATTATGCAGATAATTTTCTAACATGTCAAGATTCTGTACCTTCGAGCGAAGCGAGAAGCCTCCAGCCTTTCTAGCATTTTTCAGCATCTGTAGCATTTAAAATGATACAAAGTCTAGTCTTTCAAACTGACTGTCACTTTTTTTAAATATAGGTGGAATATGGTGAGCTTTTTGGTTGTCTGAGCTTAGTTTTCTTAATATTGTTGCCGTTTTCTATATTTATTTATAGTGGATAAAGAAATGAAACACTAATAAAAATTACATATTTTTAATAAATCCCTTTAAAATAGAAGTACGATGATATTCAATACACTCATACAACACGAATAACAAAGAGTGAGTATTTATGTTTATATGACACAATTATTAATCCAAATGAAATAAAGTTCATGATAATTTAGTTTAGTGAGACGACTGGAAAAACTTTGTACCGGTACTTAAAATGTCTCTCCACTTAGGATCGAACTTAGTTGTACCAATCATTAATAAGGATTTTAAGTGCTCATCAGAGAGTCAATGACCTTGGGTAGGGGTGCGCGCGAACTGCTTTGTCCAGTTGGCTTTAGTTGTGTTTGGTGACACGGCGCGGACGTGGAGCGGTGGACCGGAGAAAATAGTCTCGCGGGCCATAGGTTGGGCAGTCCCGCCGTAGATTGCTCCACTACGCTAGTGGGTGAGCGAATATTACAGTCCGTACTATAACAGAAGAAGCACCGAGAGACGCAAAGTTTCTTCATAGAGGAAAGGCAGGGATTGGACGAACGTACAGGCTGTCGTACTCTTCCATCTTGCCAGTGAAAGAGAGAAAATTGCAAAAGTTGTGACAGCTCTTCAGACACGCGAAAGCCATCAATAAGCGGAAATCGGAGGCAGGCTAAGTTTTATGGGAGACTTAAGGTTACTCTGGTAAATTTACTTCCATGGCCAGGATTCATTCAATACCGTGTTCGACGTGTGTTAACCTACTGATATCCTGCAATCCAATTTTTACATATATTTATTTTGTCATGCTGCATTATTTAGACACAATGTGTCAGATGTGAGGTTATACTAATGTTTCTAATTAATTCCCCTGTGCGCTGACGATTTGTAACAACGATGAAGTTGATGAGATACACTTATAAATACATTTTTTAAAATTTTAGCGTATGGCTTTTCGCGCCGGGAGTGTCCGAGGACATGTTCGGCTCGCCAGAGACTGTAGCTGCTTCAATCAAGTACAACACACACAATATGCCTTAAACCGGTCTCGAACCAGCAGTAGATTTCCTTTAAGGGACTCCGGAATGTCCTATATTGCCCACGCTAATTCCCAACTTTTAATTTGCCTTTTTTCCAGAAACTGTTTACGGGAACTAATCGATTTTTTCAGGGATGTTCTTTAAGACTCTCTCCTTACGTTTACGCAGGCTTTTTGATCATCTCGTATATGCATTTTTGAATTTTCATGAATCTTTTCAAAATTGCATATTCTTAACAGCACTTTCACGAATATTTCTATCTGGCAAAATTAAAGTATATTAGCTTGCCACGGTGGGTGGGTGGTTATCGTGTCGGATTACTAACCCCAGGCTTGCAGGATCGCTCCTGGCCGAGGAAAGTGATTTTTGAAAGGCGGCAAAAATTACGACACGCATGTCATACGATATTGGCATGTCAAAGAACCCATTTGAATTCAGTAGGCCATGTTGATAATGGGAAAATTAATCTCGTTTTTTTCCGCCAACACAAAGTTCCTCATTTCTCTACTAGAAAGTGCTCTGGTGCCAAGGAACTTAGATATCTAACCTCCTTGACTTTCATAGTGATTCAAGGAACAACAAAATTCGACATGCAAGCTGCCCTATGGGCGTCAAATAAAAAATCCTTGCACCCGGGGCCGATGCAATACCATATTATTATTAACTTATTCTTTAATCGTATCGGCCAACTAAGGACCACGTTATTTCAACTGGCTTCTCTGGGCTTTGATCTTTGCCCAGTGTACCTTCATACGTTGCCGGTGTTGCTCTTTTCTTTCTTCCGTCCACATCTTTCCCGTCTTCAACTTCGGTTTTTCTTGAAAACCCTGGTGGTCGTGTAGTTTCTTCCAGAGGGGATTACGTTCTTGAATATCCCCACAGGTAATTTCCATCTCTTGCAGGTCACTTTCCACCTCTTCGAACCAGGCTGGCTTGGTCTTCTTATTTTTGAAATAGTTCAAGATCCGGTTCGTCAATCGTGTGGGTTTCATTCTAAGCAAGTGGCCATAAAATGCAATCCTCCTTTTCCTCATTACATCAGAGATCTTCTGGACATGAATATACAGCTCATAGTTATGCCGTCGTCTATATTCACCGTTGTATTTAATCGGGCCAAGAATTTTCCTCAAGATCTTTCTTTCCTTGATCTCCAATTTTTCTAACAGGCCTTTCTTGTTCATGGTGAGGCATTCCGCTGCGTACAGAGCCTCTGGTCGTATGACAGTGTAATAATGCCTAAGTTTGGCGTTCAGGGATATTGACTTTTTGTTGTAAATGTCCTTGGTATTATTATTATTATTATTATTATTATTATTACCCTGTTATATGACACTGCAGATGGCCAGAGGAGGAGAAAAGTCACAGCAGGAGCAGCGCAAGGATCTATCCTGGGCCCGGATTTCTGGAACATGTTGTACGACGCCTTACTGCGCATGGAGATGCCCGAAGATACATTCCTTGTTGAGTACGCTGATGATATTGCAGCGGTGATTGTAGCCCGAGATGCGGTTCTGGCTCAGTGGAAACTCAATCAGGTAATGCGACGGGTGAGTGGTTGGATGGACACTCATGATCTGAATTTAGCTATGGCGAAAACTGAAATAGTCATGTTAACTAGGAGGAGAATGGACACTATAATTCCCATGAAAGTTGGAGAGGTGGTCGTTCGAACTGGAGCCACTGCGAAGTACTTAGGGTTTACTCTTGACACGAAACTGACATACTGGTCTCATATACGGAAGGCAGCAGACAAGGCGAAAGTAGTGACAGCTGCCATTAGTAGACTCATGGCTAATGTGCATGGTCCTAGAGAAAGCAAACGTCGACTACTGTTGTCCACAGCGCAGTCTATTCTCCTGTATGGAGCTGAGATTTGGTCTGATTCGCTGAAGATAGAGAAGTATAGGAAACGCCTAGCTGCAATTCAGAGGAGAGGAGCTCTGAGGGTGGCGTGTGCTTACCGTAAAGTTTCGGAACCTGCAGTTCTGGTTGTCTCAGGTGTTGCGCCAATAGACTTACTCGCGCAAGAACGTAAAGACGTATACTTCCGACGAGTAGAACTGGGCAAGGCTCAAGCCCGGAAGGAAGCCGTAGCACGCAAGATGGAGCTTTGGCAGCAGAGGTGGAATGACGATCACAGAGGAAGATGGACAGCTCGGCTGATACCGAGTCTGGTCGAGTGGACGAGTAGGAAACACGGAGAAATAAATTACTTTCTGACACAGATGTTGACAGGTCATGGCTACTTTCGGTGTTACCTTCATCGTATGGCGAAAGTAAGGAGTCCAGTTTGTATTTACTGCGAGAACGAACGAGATGACGTTTATCATACGTTTTTCGTCTGCGATCGTTGGGCAGCGGAAAAACAACAACTTGAAGCTGAGGTTGGTCCAATAACGCCGGACAATATAGTTGGCATTATGCTGAGAAACGAGCTCAGCTGGGATACGGTCGCTTTCTTTGTTGAGGTGGTCCTTCGTCAGAAGAAGTCGGATGGGGACTTGCTCGATTTAGTCGATTGAGTCTGCGATCCGCGGGCTATGAATGGAGAAGTAAGATGGTGCTTGTGAAGCAAAGAAAATGACTCCATCCTGAAGTAATACGAAAGTGGTCCCGGGATGGGTTTTGTCAAGAGGACAGGGTGTGGCTTTTTAGTGGGTAAGAATCCCACACTCTTGAGAAGTGCGGACCCTTCTCAAGGTCTTATGCAAAATTTTTCCACTTCCCTGGTAAAAAAAAATAAAATATTATTATTAAAGTATATTTAGAAAAACAGACGAATTGAAATATATCATATAAGTTATGAGGAGCAACTACAACTACAAGTTTCAGTATGTAGATTCAGGCTTTCACGACACGGAATACTATTAAAACTATTCATGCGTTTGGGATATTGCCGAGTGAAAATACAATTTAAAACTCTAAACGTTTCGATAGGGCCCTTGCTCCTTTTTCAATAGAATTCAAACAATGTGGCCAAAGAATGTATGCCAATGAGCTTACAAAAATTAGAGAAAACCAGGGAAATTTCTCTATCATCATTATAGAACATCAACATTCCTTATCAATCCCGTTTCCACCGGAGTCGGGGATAAGATGTGATGAAATTCCACGTGGTTGGTGGTTTCTACGGCCAGATGCCCTTCTCGATGCCAACCTCACAAGACGAGTAGATGAGAGATGGAATGATTGAAGATGAAAGTACAATTTCAAGTAGTTCCAACTTTGGCTACCAGACGTCACTGTCACGTTGGAACTTGATAGAGCGTTTCTAACCAAATGACCTACAAATTTAGCTACACACTACCAATTGTAGTGGTAGGTTCTTTTTCATGCGATACATCTATGACATGGGCTCGCCCCTCTGAAGGAAGGCATACTGAAGGATTTTAGCGCTCTTAAAATTCCGATGACTTCGTCCGGGTTTGAACCCGCGATCTTGGGCATAGCAGTTCAGCATGCTACTGACTACGCCACCGAAGCCGACAATCGACAACAACATAATTCATGCGGGGGTAACTTTGTGCCTGCCGGGTAACTTTGTGACAAAACTTCATCTTACTGCATTTTATAAAACCCGGGACAATTGACCTTACTTTTGGGGGCGAATCGTGGCATTACACTGGCCATGATTTACGCTCCAAAAGATCAATTATGACGGGAATTATAAAATACAGTAAAATGAACTCTTGCCACAAAGTTACCCCCGCTTAGGTGTCAATGCATGTGAGATTTTCGATGTGAAATGCCATGTCATGTGGTTCGGATTCCACGTTAAAAGGAGGTCCCGTGGCTCATGATCTCAAGATTAACGGTCACGTTAAACTACAAGCTTCCTTCCTTTTAGGTAGATTTCATTAGAAAGCTAACTATTGCAATGGGTCCCATGTTTCGACTTCCGGAAAATTTCGACATATCTTCGCGTTTCACATCCCCCAGACCCCAAAACCACCGTCAGTTCAAAAGTTTATATATAATTTATGTATGTATATATATGTATATCAATTTCTTGTGGACACGATAACTGCCGTAATTTTGCACCAATCACTTTAAATTTTTTACCGAATATGTACACCTATAAAATCTCGGTCGAGTTCGTTACTAGGCTAAATCGGTCGAAGGGGGTGAAAATGGGGGGCTTTTTTTTCGAAAAAGAGAAATATTGCTATAACTCTCTTAATATGTGAAATATCGAATCCGTTCAACGTTCATACTATGTGTCGGATAAAGCCCAAAAATTTATGTTTGAAGAGTTTTTTTATAGCACCAACCATTGACCAAAGGGGTGGGAAAAAGTGGGTTTTTCGGGAAACATTAATCATATCTCTCTTAATAGGCACTATATCAAAACCGTACAAAACGGACAATATTCCCCTAATAATTACCTAAAACTTTTGTCTGAGAATTTTTGATATGACCCACCATTACGCCAAGGGATGAGAAAAATGATTTCGGAATTATAAGAAAATGCCAAGAGCTATCAGAGGTTGCCATGGCAACACTACTAAATTGATGAGGGTTGAGCCATCAGACGTTGCCATGACAACGCACTTGCACGAGATCAGATTCAGTATTTCCATCTGACTAAGTGGGAAGCGGCTTCGGTGACGTAACTGGTAGCATGCTGAATGTCTATGCCCAAGGTCGCGGTTTCAAAGCCGGCCGAACTCGTCGGATTTTCTAAGAGCGCTAAAATCCCTCAGTATGCTTTCCTTTGGAGGGGAAGTTCCAACGTTCGTTGCGAGTTGCTGGTTGGGGTGGCATCTAGTAGCCAAGTTCACACCTAGGTGTCGTTGACGGTAGTACCTGGTAGCAACATTAGGAACTAGTGCTTGAAATTGACCGTCTGCAGTCCTTACCTGAATTAAGACTAATACAGCCATTACAATTCACACCGTTTATCAGAGAGATTCTACACTCACCCAAAGTACACGGGGTTAGATGACCGCGTTGTCGCAGCCCCTAAACTGAGGAACCAACCAGATGTAGATTTCATTAGAAAGCTAACTATTGCAAAGGGTACCATGATTCGACTTCCGGAAAATTTCGACATATCTTCGCGTTTCACATCCCCCAGACCCCAAAACCACCGTCAGTTCAAAAGTTTATATATAATTTATGTATGTATATGTAGTCTATATACATCAGTTTCTTGTGGACACGATAACTGCCGTAATTTTGCACCAATCACTTTGAATTCTTTACCGAATATGTATACCTATAAAATCTCGGTCGAGTTCGTTACTGGGCTAAATCGTTCGAAGGGGGTGAAAATGGGGGGCTTTTTTTTTTCGAAAAAGTAAAATATTGCTATAACTCTCTTAACATGTGAAATATCGAATCCGTTCAACGTTCATACTATGTGTCGGATAAAGACCAAAAATTTATGTTTGAAGAGTTTTTTATAGCACCAACCATTGACCAAAGGGGTGGGAAAAAGTGGGTTTTCGGGAAACATTAATCATATCTCTCTTAATAGGCCCAATATCAAAACCATACAAACTGGACAATATTCCCCTAATAATTACCTAAAACTTTTGTCTGAAATAATTTTTGATAAGACCCACCATTATGCCAAGGGATGAGAAAAATTATTTCGGAATTATAAGAAAATGCCAAGAGCTATCAGTGGTTGCCAAGGCAACACTACTAAATTGATGAGGGATGAGCCATCAGACGTTGCCAAGATAACGCACTTGCACGAGATCAGATTCAGATTTCCATCCGACTAAGTGTGAAGCGGCTTCGGTGACGTAACTGGTAGCATGCTGAATGTCTATGCCGAAGGTCGCGAGTTCAAAGCCGGCCGAAGTCGTCGGATTTTCTAAGGGCGCTAAAAATCCCTCAGTATGCTTTCCTTTGGAGGGGAAGTTCCAACGTTCGTTACGAGTTGCTGGTTGCGGTGGCATCTAGTAGCCAAGTTCACAGCTAGGTGTCGTTGACGGCAGTACCTGGTAGAAACATTAGGAACTACTGCTTGAAATTGACCGTCTGCAGTCCTTACCTGAATTACAGAATAATACGGCCATCCCTAAGTACACGAGGTTACATGACCGCGTTTTCGCAGTCCCTAAACTGAGGAACCAACCAAAATCTCTGCGGGAGATATAATTTTGCGTGAAGAAGTAACAGACCGTTACATAGTTACACATCAGTGTCGGAACCTTGCATAAGGACAGTGTGACCACAAGTATAAAAATGGACCCCAAATGACAAAAAGGTTACCGTTCCCATAAGACAATAAAATGTTTAAAATAAGCATAAAATGACGAAAAACAAAGTTAATTAAGCTCCAATTATAAAATACCTTCTCGCAATAAATGAGGTCAGATCCTTCTACGAAAACCTGCATATTCTGCCTATTTTCGCCTATCCCCAAGTTTGTCCGGTGAAATCTACCTCCGCCTTCCGGCGTGCCGAGAGGACTTTTTTTTTCCCCCTTAGGTGTATGTATAAAGTGTATCCTAAGGTTTGCATACACCTTGTATTTCAATCATCTAATTTATCCAATAATTTGATAAATAAGAGATTAAAATTTTCCCACTTAGCATTGAACAGGAACAAATAAGGTGAAATCTGAATATCGGGACTTCGATTATCCAATAATAATTTTTTCCGCTTCCTGAAAAGTTCAGAAATTTGACTTATCGCCGTCTAACCATATTGTTTATCACTTTGATGTGCTTGAGAGTTTATGGATGATGCTCCAGGTAAACGGGATCCTAGAGTTGGAAGGATAACTTTATTCACGCTCTCATTTATTCACGCCCATACAGCTATCTATATTTTTCTCCTTTATCCCATCAGCCGATATACTGTGTCTAATTGGGATTTATATTCCATTGTGGATTAACAGAATTACAGTTACCGCAGGATTTATGACTCTCACTAAGCTGTTTCACAGGTAATTTAATTTAACATACAATGTTTAGTGACATAGGATTTTGTAAAGAGTATCAAGCATGCAAAGAATGGACGCGAATGCATTCTGTGAGCAAAGCCTACAAAAAAATGTGAACGTGCATTCCAGTTCTAGTTTAGGATATTCACAATACTCGAAGGATATTTATCATGTATACAGTATAATGATATGACATGAACCATTAAGGTTCAATATTCTGAACATTGCGCATTGATTTACAATAGCCTATCTATAATGCATTCAAATATACATAGGTTGGTTTTTTAGTTTTGGTACTGTACCCTTTTACCTACCAATACCTGTTGAATCCCTGGATAGCAGCTGGATCGTAGAACCTGAAAATTCCCCGGCTCTAAAGACCCCCAAGTTCTACCAACAGACACAGGGATAATAGGGCCACTCGAATACCTAACAGGATGTATTAAGACTGACCAAAGCTCAGAAAAAGAAAAGACTAGCTCAAAACACAAGAATTCTTCAAGAGGAAGAAAGAATCTCAAAGGTGTGGTAAACACTAAAATACCTAGCGATGGCCCCCTTAATACACCCTTCCATCACCTCTATAAAGCATCACGCAATAATTAAAACCAAGTAATAAATAGTTTATTGTAAGAATAAACAAGACAGAAAGAACAATCAATTTTGTCGATACCACGACCAATCAAAAAAAAAATCTCATTGATAATACTGGATTGTCTTTCAAAAAAAAAAATTTACCCATTATCTCAACTAACTTTTAGTTGATTAAAATATAAGGCATATTAATAATAATAATGATCAATCCCATAGGATAAGCATTTACAAAAGAAAAATATTATAAGACTTGAATACATTAAATTCGTTTCGGTTCCTTAACTGAAATAACATCTTATACAGAAATATCCTGATTATAATTGATAATCCTACACGACATCTTCAGTAACATTATATGTTCTTGTTATTAAACGAAGAAATTCATATGGCATATTTACAGAATATAATTTACACAAAATTCCAGAATAATTTCAATTATTCTTTTCCCACTGACTTAATGTCACGACATTCATTTCTGCTTAATATTGTTTCATTTCTAGTTTTAGGGTAATTCTGCCGAACAGTTAAGCTAAGCAAAAATTAATCATAAATTCAGCATTAAATAGTTATTAGTTTCCTTGTTAAACATACATCCTATGGCAAAATCGTTATATTAATTTTACTGGAAATATTGAACCGGATATCCACTCAAGATTCTCAATAATACTGCTCAGAAAAATATTAATCTTCACACAGGCATTTTCACGATAACAGCGATAAAGTCAACTATGACCAAATATTAACCATACTAGGTTAAAAGCAACACCTCTCTGGGTTAAAACCCCAGTCAATCTAATCCTGATTGGCACACCTGGCTCAATCCTCAACAAGAAAAATATGCTTTACAAAGCACTGTATCAATATACTTAAACACAAAGACATTACTCATAGTACATGCCTCTCTAAAGTCGAACATGCACCTATAATAGGAGCCTTACTGTTATAAATCCACAATTATGAAAATCAGCTGTTTATAGAAAAATCCTGAACTCGAGTGCGAAAGAATAATATGATTCTGTAACAGATTACCAACAAAGCCCAGTGGATTTCAGAAATATTCCACCTATCTTTAAAAACTTGCCTTACATTGATGTATTACATGATCCATAATTCTTAAACGTATGACTTATAGTAAGTCGTCCCTGGGATTATCCTCGCAAATTTGGATGTCGCTCAAATACCCTCTTAATAGAGAAAAACTATTGCACCAAAGGCAATGATATCAATTTAATCCAGTGTTAACTTCACAAGAAAGAAAAGTATAACACTCCCCAACCACACAAACTGAGGTTGTAAAAGCGATCTATAAAAATAAATTCAATCTCAAAATAAGATCTTCCCTGAACTTCCCGAACGCGAAAATGTCGATAGATTAGTCCTACAGCATGGATCTAGGTTAGCAACAAAGGCTAAGCGACTAATGACCCATTAGGCAATCCATTTCGAAAATCACGCTCAGAAAATGCAAGTTAAATCTATTAATAAACTGCAGAAAAAAAAATATTGTCAAAGGACTCGAAGTAACATTCAGAATAACAGGATCCGAAAACTTCCTAATATCGTAATAAGAATACGAAAAGGAAAATCCCCTTCAAAGAATACGATGATCCAAGCGAAAGTGCTTAAAGAACAATACACTAGAATATGAAAAACTCAACCAAAGTTCTCAAAAGAAAATTGTGTTACTAAAATGTTCTTACACAAGAAAAACTGTAGATCTTCTTCCTACATTTATTTCTCGACAAATAAGAATGAGCATATTAGTTTAAATACTGTAAAATACTACTGAAATTTTTAATTTATTCATTAAATTACACAAAGGATGCACTCATTTTTATGAGTCAAAGTCTTGGCATCATAGAAGGTCAGTTTCGAAATAAACATCGAACCTGCACTTTCTACTCAACCATTTAATCCACAAAATCGAATATGGCAAAGTGTGGTAGTTCAAAATGTCCACGCTACGCTACTGTAACAAGTTGAAGTGATCTGTACCTTTGGCGAATCTAGATGAGGAAAAAAGGATATCGTTGGCCATACTAAGCTCCAGACCAACAGAACACACGCCGGACTCCAACTGGGTTTCCATAGAACGAACCAAAGTCCTCCTAGGCTCGAACAACACCCGGTCGGTCGAAATAGTTCCAACATATCCTGGCGATATCTTCCCATACATATTCGAATACCGACGGACGGACCGCACACAGTTTATCAACTCGTCACGAAGCGAGGGTGAACTCGAACAGTCGCTAAATAGTTCCAATATATGAACGCGAATGTGAACAAGTTCACAAGGGTCGACGCGGCCCCTTGCATCACGAGAGTCGCTTGCACACTTCATGCTAAATGAAAGTTGCTGCCAACATGTCCCCGCTACACTCTGCTAATGCAGTATTCTTATATCAATCTAGCCTACCATCGTAATGGATATAAGCTTCATAGTGTTCCTTCCCTCTGACACCTTGCTTGAGAATGTGCTCTTTTCAAAAAGTATAAGCACTGTGAAGAGTGAATCAAGTCTAGGCTGCATTTCCACGACGGTTTATATGCAGAGTTTTGTGACACATTACAGCTGAGCTCGCGGTCGGGATTATGAAAGTATTCATCCGCATGGCCCGTTAGTTGCTGTAGATACACGGTCGCAAAGATAAACTATTACATGTTTAAGACCATGTCTGAGCCCTATTAAACACGTGTATACTTCACGTAGAATGCTGAACGAACTAGCGTATACACTCCAGCGCGGTCACACGTTTTTAAAACTACCGTTAGCTGGCGACTTCACTTTCACTCTTTTCAGGCTCAAACCTCTACGCTGTCGGTTTCTCTACTCCTTGCTCTCCGCAGGAGGTCGTCTTGGTCTCACATCCGCTCCCCCACTCCTTCACACGTCACGACTCGATACGAAATATATCGCAGTCGAAACGTAATCAGCAGTGAGTTAACAGATCATCTTCTGTTCTTCATACTTTCTTAATAATAGCTTTCTGCCATGGAAATATACATACAGACGTATGTAGCTGCTTACATATAGCGCTAAATATACATTAATTTGTATTAATCACTCTCAGGTGAATCGATCGATATAGTGTTAGACACAGTCAACATGGTTATTATCAATGACCTTCGGGTTTCTCGTCGGAAACACGAGCTCTGCCGATCTCTTTCTTGATAGCATGACTTTTGCTCGCTTTAGACCAGCTGTAATTATAGACTTCAGAGGCTAGATAGGAAGTTACAGGGTGTTCCCAAAATACTGTAACCATGTCTGTACTTAAGACCTTTATGAATAATGGTGCAGTACCTTAGTTATAACTGGATTTATAACTCACTTTGATGGTTCCAAGTGTCACAGGCCCTCGATGTGGTCCGCACCGTTGCGTACAACGTGTTCCCAGCGATGGGGAAGTCGTTGGATCCCGTTGGCACTGCCCAATCTATTGATGGTACGAAGAGAGCGCTCGGCAGCCTGCTCCCCGCGCATTGTCATCTTCATCTTCGGAATGAGATCATAGTCGCAGGGACTGATGTCGGGAGAACATGGGGGGGGGGGGGGGTGATAGAGGACCTCCCAGCCCCAGCGATGCCGACACAACGCCTGCTGTGTGTGCCCTAGTATTGTCATGCAGAACGATGGGCGGTGTACCATGTGGTGGCGCCGTTTCCTTCTCAGAGCTCCTCGGAGATGGTCTTGCAGAAACGAAAAATAGTACGCCGCATTAACGGTTTGTCCTCGGGGAACAGTATGGCAGCGCTTCCGTACCATTGAAGGCGTTAAGCAGGCTGCCGAGCGTTCTCTTCGTACCATCAATAGATTGGGCAGTGCCAACGGGATCCAACGACTTCCGCATCGCTGGGAACACGTTGTACGCAACGGTGGGGACTACATCGAGGGCCTGTGAAACTTGGAACCATCTAAGGGAGTTATTAATCCAGTTATAACTAAGGTGCCAAAACTAAAAAACCAACCCATGTATTTGATCCACATAGTCTATACTCATACATCCATGAAATCCATTGAAAACCTATTAAAATTAAGTATCCAGATACTTCTCCAAACCAAGTAAAATTCCTCAAAAATTGGCGGAAGTCATTAGAAGTAAATATTCTTGAGGATGAACCTCAATGGTCACATTACATTAAAAACTGAAGTAGTTAGGTATACCCCGGGTGGTTCGCGAGCCACGGTTTTAGAACTGCTGGCATAAACAGTTAAGGAACCTCTTGAATATGTGAATTGTGTACAATACAAGCATCGTAATACTAAGCATATCTTGCTTTGTGGTATGGATATGTGTAAGATTTCAGTAACGTAAAAGTAGCTTAACCGATTCCAAACTCGATGATATCCATATGACGATATTTGAGTCGTCCAGTTGCAAAACTCGTTTAATCCACTTGTGAATAAGAATCATTTTCATGGGAAACGTTTCTCTGGACTTTGCCTCACGTATCTTTTGTATTTGTTGTTTTCAACTTTTTGCTTTGTGCTTTTTGTTTTGTGTTTGCTTTGTGCTTATCCTTTTGAAGTTTACTTTTTGCTTATCTTTCTTGGTGTTGTGTTTGTTATCTGCTCTTGCTTTTTTTGAATTTTGCTTTTTGATTTGTGTTTCTTGTTCTTTTGTTTTCAGCTTTTGTTTTTGAATTTTGCTTTTTGCTTCGTGTTTTTGGTTTTTGGTTTTGTGTTTGTTTTCTGGAAAACCAAAATAAAATAAAATAAAATAAACAAAACCAAAGAAAATATAACAAAATAAACAAAACAAAATAAAATAAAACAAAGTAAAGTAAGGTAAAATAAAATAAAATAAAATAACTAGGTAATTAATTTTATGACATGAGCCTTATTCACAATTAGTGGATTAAACGAGTTTTGCAACTGGTCGACTCATTTTGAAGTTAGAATATCTGGAAAATTAACAAAAATTTTAACAATGTAGAATAAAAGTAACATTACTTCATTCGGAAACACATATCTCAGTTGTTTTTCAATCAAATGCTCTGCAAATTTTATCAAATATTGAAAATACATAAGTTCAGAATGCAAACCTATAATAATTGCTATCAGGTAGGCCCTATTAGCAATTCGAGAAAAGACTGGAATCCATTGAAAAAGTGTTAAAAATAAAGAAGTTGGTTGGGACATCTGTCATGGTTTCTATTCTAATCTAAATGAATACCATTTGGCATTTAATAAATTTATTACACCTTTGTCAATAATAAAATTAATATAATTAATTAATGAAATGTACAAGTTTCGGCCATATTATGGCCATCTTCAGCGGTGTTGTTATAAAGATCTACAGTAATTACGAGCAAAGCTTTGTTATTAATATTTAACTTGGATTTTCTATGAAAAATCTTATAAAAATATTTACAAACAGATCTGTAACAAATGTGGGTTTTAATTTGATTTTAATAAAAATAATTTTGCAAAAATGACATATACCAAAATAGCCTAGTTGGTATTTGTATATTCCGATAAATTAGTCTAAATAAGTCTTTATAAATAGGCCTACTTTGGAGTTCATATTGTTATATTCTATTCTAATGTTAATAAGATAAATAGGTTATCATTCAGAAGTTTTCTATTCTCAGAGCATTTGGTTGTTAAGCAACTGAGATGTGCTCCAGAATGAACTATTTTTCTATTCCTGAATATTAAAATTTATATTAATTTTCCAATCCTCAAAATATCCACATAAGGTTATCATTCAATTCAGAATAAGTTACTTTTTGGACGTTACATGGTCTTGCCACAAAACAAGAAATGCTTAGTTCACTGATACACACGACAACGTACATAATTCACATGCTCTAGACCTAGAGCAGGGGTTCTGAAATATTTTCTGTCGCACCCCCATTCGGAAACATGATATATCTAGCGCCTCCCTCTTGTTCTTCTTTCCTTTATTAGCACTTCCCATAACCTACTTCACAAAAAGAAGAAAACGAATCACAAGATCTACAGTATTTAATTCTGTCTAATTACTGCAACTACCAGTTACAATAATAATTATTATTATAACACACAATTTACAATTTCCTATTCTTAGAGCACATCAAAGGTCAACATTTTGTAAAAGATACTTGAAATGGCGTTACTTGCATCAGTTTATTGTAAATCAGGCTAACCACTTGCACTGAAAACGCACTAGAATTCACCAGTTCACTCATTGTTTTTGAACTGACTGCAAAGACCTGTCTGAATTCGAGTCGACAATGGCAGAAATAGAAGAATCTATTCTTGTAACGAAGTGGAAGTCACATTTTCAAGCGGGTTATGGTAATTAATGGTTGTTAAGTGTTTGGGCGGGTGGCGGCTGAAGGGTGTTGTGTGGGAAATATTACTCTACACCAGGCTGTTCCAAATTCACGAGTTTGAGTATGCGTACACGCGAGTACTCAGCAGTAATGCTCGGAGCACGGTTGGAGAGGGACTGGGGGTGATAGCCAATACGTCACTGGGCGAAGGTCATAACACAAGTCCATGCTCTTCCTACCAGTCTTGATGTATCCACTGCGCAGTGACGGCAGCCCCCACACCAGAGCTGTATTGCATGTTGCAAGTTTACTCAGGCAAGGCGGCGAGTACTCACCTGCTCACTGGCGAGCAGCTCGGCTGGAACAGCCTGCTCTACACCTTTTCTCAGAATTCCTGTGGACAGGATCTACTGGTCAGTTCTTGTGAAATAAGACAGCAAGAGCACGAGTTTATGTCTTGTAAAGTCGTTGGAACTTCCTGTCTAATACTGGTTCATGGATATGAGGATAGCAATAATTGTTACAGAATCTATTGAACCCTTAATAAGCTACGCATATTAATGATTCTAATTATTCATTTCATTATATTCTGATTTTACTGCCAGAATAATACAGGAAGGCCAGACTGGATTGCGAAATGTCAAGCTTATATGGAGACAGTACCTTTGACGGAGGTTGTCTCTGAATCGTTAGAGGAAGGACACCTTGCCAGTGGCAGCAGCAGACCAGCCTAAGTTGTTGTAACAGCTCACCAGGATGGAGACTACGAGCAGCGGGACCATCGAGTGGAGGAAGCAGCTGAGGACCAGCCAGCCAACCAGGGGCTTGAGCAGGCGCAACCGCGCCCGGAGAGGTAGAGGGGAGCTAGCCTCCACAGGGCCCTCACCTCCGGTCACGCGGGCGCGCCAGCAGGCCCTTGGTGAGACGACGCCAGCGGCGCAGAAGCCGCCAGCCGGTGAAGAGGTGCGGGTGCCTCTAATCCCGGCTGGCGCACGCATCGCTGGAGGAGCTCCCGGCCCGGGGAGCACAGGTAGCTCGGACATATCGCAGGTGTCCATGCGGTCCGAGTCAACTGACGCCTCCCCTGGGCCCTCTGAGCTAGCCGAGTCCGAGAAGAATCGGACGCCAGGACCGGCTAGCTCCCCGCGACCGGACATCAGCAGTAGCCCGGAAGCCAGGTTCAGCTGGGCGAGCGATGTGAGCTCGGACACAGCGCACGGGCGCCCTGGGGCCACTTCCCCAGGCTCCGAGCTTACATGTAGCAACGACCCCAGTGCCTGGGCTATGTTTGTTTATTTCAGACCTGACCGCAACCAGGAAGACGAGTGCCGGGACATCAAGGAGTGCCTGGACTCAGGCCACGAATTCTTGACGGGAGGAGCCGAACGTGACCACGAGGATGAGGACATCGAGGCCTACCTCCCCACTGGAGTCATGGTTAGGCCTCACAACATCAGCGCCTACCAACCGTACTTCGCAGCGCTGTCATCCAATTGGCAGGTCGCGGTGGTGCCTGGACTCCAGCCGGGGTGTCCAAAGATACTCCGAGGTGCCTTCAACCTTGACAAGCCGAAGGACGCCACAACGCAGACAGACGTCGCGACGCTGGACGAGGTCGGGACCCAGGCGGGTTCCCTGACCTTCTCTAAGAGGACTCAGGCGTCTCTACCAGCACCTCAGGCGGTGCCTTTAGCGGGGCAACCTGCGCCCGCCATCCAGGAGGAGAAGCGACCAGAGCCCCAGGTGGGGCCTTTAGCGGGGCAACTCGCGCCCGCCACCACCGCCAGGCAGGGGACTCCAGAGACGGCCGGGGCCACCAGGACGGCCCCAAAGCAGCGGAAGAAGAAGAAGCGCCGCAGCAGCCCAGAGGACCGTCGCCCGCAGCGCCCCCAGGAGGGGGAACCAGGACGCCGCGAGGCCACCAGCCGCAGCCAGGGACAGCCGCTACAGCCAGGTAGTATGAAGCCCCGCTCAGGCCAGCTTTTACAGTGTTTCCGCTGTCTGAGATGGGGCCACTCCCAGGGATCCTGCGGCTCTCCAGTCCGCTGTAACCGGTGCTCAGGTGGCCACCACCACACCGGCTGCACGGTGCCGCGGGACGCGCCGGTGTGCGCCAACTGCATGGGCGACCATCCGTCATCCCATCGCAGTTGCCCCGTCTACAGGTCCATGGCAAGAGCAGAGAGGAAGGTGGCTCGTTCCCATGGACCGACCACTAGGCCCCTGTTTCGGCAGGCGAGGCCCCCCCCTCCACTCTCCGGTGACGGAGGCTCGGTACCAGGGACCCCATGGAGACCGGGTAGTGGCGCAGGTTCTCCGGATCCTTGTACCATTGCTCGGTAGCCGGCAAGGCCCGCGCTGATCCCAGCAGTGCCGAGTTCTATCGGATTCCCCGGAGACAAACTGGCGAGAAGACGGACATGGATCTGGTGCATGATACCTTCTCCCAACTAACATACCTACTCATTTCCATACCCACATTATCCTTGCATGTGGCAATAACCAAGCCGCCAGGTTTTACGTGTAGGCAATCTTTCCTTTCTGCCTATGCGGTTTTCCCTGGCCCTACAATCTTACCCTTATATATGAGTACATATTTATATGTGCTCATATATAATATATACCAATGTTACTACCTACTCATTATGCCTGGTAGATCGCGACCGCGATGGGACAGGCACTAAGTCCTAAAAGACATTCCTTCTATCCAATCCCCTATGCTATCTCTTCTACTATCGTAGATTAATTGCATGTCGGAGGCACCAGTAGTAAGGTCGGGTGCCACGCGGGGGGAGCGGGTACTCTTTCGGGCCCCCCCCGAAAAAAAAAAAAAAAAAAAAAAAAAAAAAAAGAACGTGCCCAGTCCTGAAACAAAGGAGTGACGAGATCGGAATGTTTGACAGATACTTTATCAGACAAAGGTGTGTTGGGGTCCTGACTCATTTCAGACCGTAATTTCTTTGTCACCCTAGCGTTACGAGTAAGATAGTTGCTGGATGAGAGAGACGAGAGGAACTTTCAACCAATCATAGGACAGAGGCTTCTGTTCTAAACTGCGATATTGACGTCATGAACTACCAATCAGAGAGGGTCACCAATTTTAGCGCCAAGGGAGCGTCTGACGCCGGCTTGAAGTTGAAAGCGGGAAAGATTGGATTAACGAAATCTATGATCGATTCCAGAGCACGATAGCCCCATTGTGACCTGTATAATATTTCAAACTGTTTGATACCTGTTGCATGCCAATAGTCGCATTATTATAGAAGTTAGTGATAGATTTCCCTCTCCCTCCGTCCTTTTGCTAAATTCACATAAATACTGTCGTCTGAGTGACGACGAGGTTGATTCTTGGTGACACCGTGAGGTGATCACTTATTCTTTTCCATACCGTGAAGATATACTGTGTTAAATTTATCAGAGATAGGGTCATTATTGAAAACATTATAATAAAGTTGTGTGCGCACAGCTGAGTGTGAAATTTGTGTATCTGTAAGATTTTAGTAGTCTCCCATGACTACAACTATTAGGGAAAGTCTACGATTAATTTTGCACTAGACAAATTGTGAATGAAGTAGCTATTGGCAAAATTTAGATAGAAAATTACGTGTGACTATAAATAACATTTTATTTTTATTTTTATTCAACGTTAAGATGGAACTCCAGACCCAGAGAAAGACATCGAACCAACGTTTCTACGGCTCCATGTGGTATGAGATGAGCTAAACACTTTGGAGAGAGAATGTCAGGCGATGTTCGATGAGACGACGCAGAAAGAGGAATGAGTACTAAAACAATTTAATTATTTGACAAACTGGTTATGGTTTTGTGGGAACATATTATTTTGTGTAAATATTTTATTTTATTTTTGTCTTCGTGTTTTATTGTAGTTGGTTTGTGGTACTGACACACTTTAGTTTAATTCATGAGCAACGTGGCATGTATTCTATCTGTGTGAAGATTTTTTTTTTTTGATGTCAAGTACACGGGGCAAGCGTACTCGAGTGCGTGTCGCTACCGTAAAATGCGCGTCTAAGCGACGCAAATTGGGAACCGATATCATAACAGAAGCGAAACTGAATTAACTATAGTAGATAATAGAATTGGTGGGAAATCTTTTTATTGTATAGATTTTTATTGTTACACAGGCTTGTGTGTTAATTGCCGTTTGTTGCATTTTTGTTAAGTGAGGGGTCATCTGCCCAATTACTTTATTTGTTGGTGAAGTTTCTCTTTTAGTGTCGTGGTACACAAAATCTATGGATATTTGATTGGAGTGTCGGCCCGTGGTAGATTTGTGTTGTGTTCTGCCCAAAATGCTTTGTTGAGTCTGCAAATATGTGTTTTATGGGATAGGAGTTTTCGGGAACCCTGGTTCTGTCTGAAGCTATGTCCAGGATAAGCATTTAATCCTTGCGAGGAAAATGTTGGAATCCCCTTTTACGATGTTCTTGCAATTCTTTGGAATTGGCAGAAGTGTGTGAATTTTTGTGTCGCGATTAACAGGTGGCGTAACGGGACTGTCTAGTCTCTTGTTATAAATAGCATGACTCAAAGCTTCGACAAGGAGGGCTGGTTTGAACACAGACGTTAATGAGTGGTAAGTGAAGGTATTTCTACCCGGCGCACTCCATCAGATAAGGAGCAAGCTGTGCTCATTAGTATTCACGGACCAGATTTCCGTTCTTCGTAAATGTTTATCTTATATTAAAATAAAGCCTGTTTAATGATAAAAGAATTGTAATCGGTAAATAGGTGCTGTTCGCGTTTTGATCGATCGACTCCCAGCGTGTTAGCTTATCCATGCTTTTATTTCATGTAAATATCAGCGGATTTTAGGCATCTTAGTTCTTGTTTATTTATTGTCATGTTCATTGACCTCGGGTGGTCTCGATGTTCGGTCACGTTGTTGTCATGTTTGTGTTGAGCAATATGAGCCATTGGGCAAGCTTCTGTGTTGCTGGGAGTTTCCTGACTCACTGCGATCTCGCTGGAGATCAATTAGTTTATACATTTTAAATGGTTGCGTGTGTCAGTAAAATTATAATTTTTGGTATGTTATTCTACGAGTGTGTCCCATAAAGCCATAATAATGGTTTGCAGTATGGGGGTTTGCAAGCATTTTGGCTGTTCCATCTGTGAGCAAATCTCCATCAAAAGTACTTATTTCTTCTCTAGCGTAGTTATACGCGTGCATACATATTAATCAGACAAGTGGAATTTTGATCCACAATTTTATTTCTTTGGAGTGGACTTTTCTAGGCCACTCAGATCTGTGTAAATTCTTGTACAGTGGGAGTAAAGTTCAGGGTGGACTTTGTTTATGTTATATTTTTTATGTTTTGTTGTTTTTATTCAGTTATTAAATGGTGGTAATTTTATTTGTTTTTCACTCATTTCTTAGTTTGTAGTTTTGCATATGGTCCTTGTATTTGTAAGCAGCCGTCTGGTATTTGAGCTCTAGTGAAAGCATACCTGGACTGAACGCGCCCCGAAGTTTGATTCTCGTATATACGACGCTGTTATATACAAGGGCACACTATACTAATATAATAAAGCTGAAGAGTTTGTGTGTTTGTGTGTTTATGTGTTTAAACGCGCTAATCTCTGGAACTACCAGGCCGATTCGAAAAATTATTTTTTTATATGATAGCCAGATTCAAGAGGAATAGTTTAGGTTATATAGCATTAGGCTACACCTCTCAGGTAGCCATTAAGATTGATTTTTGTTCACTAAGTCGGTAGAACAAGCGCTTCCGAACAGCCCTATCCGCATGCGCTGGCGTTATGGTTAGTGATACGCACACCGTTTCACCTATCTCAACCAAAATTTGTATACTTACCTTTGGAACCAAGCCTCCGTGGCTTAGGCGGCAGCACGCCGGCCTCTCACCGCTGGATCCGTGGTTCAAATCCCGGTCACTCCATGTGAGATCTGAGCTGGACAAAACGGAGGCAGACAGGTTTTTCTCCGGGTATTCCGGTTTTCCCTGTCAAAATTTCATTCCAGCAACACTCTCCACTATCATTTCATTTCATCTGTCATTCATTTAATCATTGCCCCAGAGGAGTGCGTCAGGCCTCGGCAGCCGGCACAGTTCATATCCTCGCCGCTAGATGGGGGCTTCATTCATTCCATTCCTGACCCGGTCGGAGACTGGAAGCAGGCTGTGGATTTTCACCCTTTGGAACCCTGGTGGTAACACTATCGACGTGAAATTTATGACTGACCAGTCCATTCCCTGCATTTAGGCCCTTCATCACAAATCTACACCGTTTCTCCTAATTCCACCAAATTTTACATACACTTTGAAACCTTGCTGGTAACACTGTCCACTTGATATTTTGGACAACGCTCCCCATTCCCTATATTTACAATAACAGACAAAATGAACTTGAAAACCACGTATTAAGGCCCTAGAACCATTCATGTCCGTAGTAGTGTAAGTGTATTTTAATAAGTCTATTGTTGACGAGCAGTTCGGGCTGCATCACGTCACCCCTACCAGTGTTCTGGTACAGAATTGCGAAAATAGTTGCATCTTGCGCTGTTTATGAATTGCAGTCACGGGGGGTAATTAGTGCAAAATTATTTATTAGGCCCCTTTAAACAGTTATCATCATGCCTCTGTATAAGTGCAATGGTGTTGGTGCAGTACATTGAGGTTATCAGCTGAAATAAGCGTTGGTGCTTTCAAATTTACCTTCATTTATTCCGAAACTTATCGGTAAGCGCTTTGTGGCGATAAATGATACTATTGCTACCTCAGTAGCTCGGGACAGCCGAAGTTTTCCAAAGAGTTCTGATTATTTTCCTACGGCGCTATGCGGCAAAATACGACACTATTGGTCTCTACATTTCTAACAGCCAATGAGATGTAGGCCCTAGGCAGTGTCTTTATTTCACTTACTTCTCTTTCTATTTTTTTTGTGTAAATTTGTTTGTAAATTACATGTGTCAATGCTGTAGTTAGTAAATAGCTGTTTCCCTATTCATAATTATAATTACGGGAAAATGACCTGAATGTTACATCCATTATACTGTACTACTTATCACCCCCACTACAACCACCACCCCTACTACAACCACCACCACCACCACCACCACCACCACCACCACCACCACCACCACCACAAAAAGATATATTTTTAAAAGATTGTTTTCTGTTAGTTTAAGTATCATGTGCCAGTTCTGTAGTAGTATTAATTATCATCCATAAAACAAATAAATCCACCGGGCGAAGCCGGGCACTACTGCTAGTATGAAATAAAGGGGCTTCGGTGGCGTAGTTGGTAGCAGGTTGAGCTTCTATGCCCAGCCAAAATCGCTGGAATTTTTAAGAGTGTTAAAAATCCTTCAGTATGCCTTCCTCCAGAGGGGAAGTAATATTTATGACATGTTAAGGTACCTTCCAGTAACTACACTTGTGAGAAGCTAAAATTCTAGGTTAGATCTCATTAACGCTCTATTAGTTCCAACGTTCATCGCCAGCTCCTGACTGAAGTGGCATCTAGTAACCAAGTTCACAGCTAGGTGTCATTGACGGTAGTATTTGGTAGCATAAGTAGGAAATACTTGAACATTTAGTGTCTGCAGTCCTTACCTGAATTACAGATAACACACACTAATACATCACAATTAACACCGGTTATCAGACAGATTCTACACATACCCAAAGTACACGGGGCTACATGACCGCGTTGTCGCAGCCCCTAAACTGAGGAAACAACCAACCAGAATATGAAATATGAATATTTCACACAGAGCCGGCGACCCCTTTCATCACTCCCTCCGCCCCCACAGGGGGGCCGTCCCCCACTTTGTAGACCACTGCTCTAGAGAACACAGTCAACTCGGAAGCGTGGCCCTCGACAACCGCATTTCATCGCGTTTCTAGTGAATGTTCTTACATGTCGGCAAATGAATTCAGTTTGGCCATACACGGTAGTTAGCAGGACTCCTTTACAAACGGTTACATTTGAGCATGATATGAAAATCAGAGTAAATGAGAAGTGAGTTGCAGTTGGAATAACATGAAGCGCTCGACATTAATTGCTGGCGACATGGGATAATGTACTCGCTTTAGTAGAGAATATTTCACTGCCATCAGTGCTAATCCCATCCACAACGCCACATGGCTGACATTCAGATTAATCATCGGTGTACATCGGTCAGAGAAACAACTGATAATTACCGTGATCAAAACGAATTGAAAACACAATTTTCAACACAGGTGTGCCTGTTTCCATGTCTAGTTTTTCGTCTGGCTGATAAGTCTACCTAATAATTATAGAAATTAACTGTGAATGAAGTATCAGAGATCAACCAAGGGATCCCCATTGAGTCTAGAATTGCTTTTTCTGAGTTAAATATTGTTCTTCAGTTGGTCAACGTTTAAAACGTGCCATGTAATCTACTCACACGGGATTCATGTATTTAAGTACCCTTATATTCCAACCGAATGGGCCAGGATTCAATCCCACAATCTTGGGAACTTTGTTTTGGAAAGTACGAGTAGATAAAAAAGGAAGGAAGTTTGTAGTTTTACGTGAGCGTTAATCTCGCGATCATCTCCTTTTTACGTAGAATCCGAACCACAGGACATGAAGTTTCACTTTGAAAATCTCACATGAATTGATCGGGATTCGAACCATGTCCACCGTGAAAACAGCTTGACCGCTGTTCCACCAAGCCCCTTACGAGTAGATACTCGTAGTTGATTTGGAGAAGTAGATACTGTATGTATTCTAAGCTTATAAATTATACTCGATATGGGAAATTAGACAACCATCAACCATGACAACCATGTTTCGCTCTTGAAGCGAGCATCATCAGATCAAAATATACAAAACAAAATTACTCTACAAAATTAATGATTTAATTCTTTTTCAATTTTTTTCGCATTTCCAAGTGATTGGAATTATATTGGGTTGACCAACTGAAAATGAAGTTATTATTATTATTATTATTATTATTATTATTATTCAGGATCGAATCCCGGTGAAGTCAGTTGTCATTTGAGTGTGTGCAAATGTGAGGCAGCCGTGTCAGTAGATTTACTGGCACGTTTAAGATCCCGGGGCAAAATTCCGGCACCCCGGCGTCTCTGAAGCCCCCTGTTGTTATAAGGGACATAAAACCAATAACATTATTATTATTATTATTATTATTATTATTATTATTATTATTATTATTATTATTATTATTATTATTATTGGGTTTTGCCTATTATAGAGCGTGCTTGAACTTGTTTTTCGGCTTGATGATATTCGCCTTCCTATCTTCCCAAAATCTCTTCATGAAGTTACTGTGCTGCTTCTTCCGTTCTTCTGTCCACTTGGTTCCAGTCCTGCCACTAGTTTTTACCCTAAACTTGTGCTTTGGTACTGCGGTCCTGAAGACTTTCTCAGAATATTTTCTCCGATGTTCAACTCTTGCAGGTCCTCTCTTGATTCATCCAGCCAGGCTATCCTTGACTTCTGAGAATGTATTACATTGAATTACCTTTTTGTAAGTCTATAATAATAATAATAATAATAATAATAATAATAATAATAATAATAATAATAATAATAATAATAATAATAATTTTACTATTGTTATTATTATTAGCCGTTGATAAATCCCTTAAAGGGCAAAGGCCTCCTGCTGCAGGGTAGCTCTGAGAAATTTCATCAGGTGAGTTAGGCTGATGAACATTTACCTTAATAGTAACTTAAAACTAGTAGTAGATATTGAACTATTTACACTCCTTCCCAACTTCCTCACAAATGATCGTATTGTATTAAATACAACATTCACTGGTAGAACTTTGACCTAGTTCATGTTAGCCTGAACTTTTAACTAAGCTGACGGTGAGTCTAAGGATGTTTTGAACAGACTGTTTTGACGACAGTCCTCCACGAATCCCTTTGACCTGCCACACTCATCCACTGCCTCCCGATCGTCGACTGGAACTCGTCTGAACATCTGGTCTTTGGACGACCGGGGTTTCTTCTTCCATCTATGGGCTCCCACACTGTGATTGAGTAGGTCCTCCTCGCGTTCGCCAACATTTTTCAGGGTTTACAGCTACCGTAGCGGTGACGGGGCACATGAAGTCCCCAGCGTACTTCGCCCCTACAGACAGCCCCCTACTTTATGATGTTGCCCGTCTCACACGACGTGGACGAGGGGTTGGACTTCTGCCTAAATATTGTTTTGAGCGGTCACACACAACAGTTTCAAAAGTTTCCTTCAATCTTTTCAGCAGTTTTTCCACTTCTTCTTCTGTTTGGCCCATAATCAATCCGTCGTCCACATGAAGGGCAATGAATAGGGTCTTCTTCTTGTTAGTAAAGACATATCTGTCATATTTTGTTTGTTCCAGATGTTCAGTCTTTAGTTTTCTGTACCACTGTCTCAGTCCATAAAGTGCTTTGTTGAGTGCACACACCATGCCTGGATGATTAAACCCCTGTGGTGGTCTCATGGATATTTCTTCTTTGAGATCTCCATAAAAGAAAGCTGACTTAATGTAAAATTTCTTGATCATATATTTTCTTATAGCTGCTATGCCGAGTAGAACACTGAGGGACTGAATTCTCACAACTGATGAATATGTGTCACTAAAGTCTAGAGAATACATGTTTATGATTTATTAGGAGGAAAAATAATCCTTGAATAATTCATTATGCATAGTTGTAGGTTGTTTGATGTAGTGTAGGCTATATGTATATCTGAATATCTGTAAATGTAAATCTTAAAAGGTTTAAACTTATTTTGATATCTCGTTGGTCTATTTATTTATAGTTTATATATACACATTTAGAAACAATTGATTCATTATGGCCTGCCCACGTCCATTTCAGTTTCCTGGCCCTCGTGATGACATCCTCCAGCCCTGTCTTCTTCCTGAATTCCTCGATTCTAATTCCATTCCTTTGTTCATTTTTGTCAATTACACCCAGGGCTGGATTTACCAATAGGCCCCATAGGCCCCAGCCCAGGGGCGCACCATGCCGAGGGGCGCAAGTTCCTTTTACAGTTCAAAAATAGCTAACCAGAGTTTTACTACTTATGATTTTTTAAACCAATTATTTAATTGATTTTACTTCACGATGCATTAGAATAAAATAACAAGAAGTTCCGTGACGAACTAAAGAGCCTAATTTTCATGCCAATGATTATTCTACAGTATATGAACTTATCTGAAGCCTCCGTGGCTTAGGCGGCAGCACGCCGGCCTCTCACCGCTGGGTCCGTGGTTCAAATCCCGGTCACTCCATGTGAGATCAGTGCTGGACAAAACGGAGGCAGACAGGTTTTTCTCCGGGTACTCCGGTTTTCCCTGTCGAAATTTCATTCCAGCATCACTCTCCACTATCATTTCATTTCATCTGTCATTCATTTAATCATTGCCCCAGAGGAGTGCGTCAGGCCTCGGCAGCCGGCACAGTTCATATCCTCGCCGCTAGATGGGGGCTTCATTCATTCCATTCCTGACCCGGTCGGAGACTGGAAGCAGGCTGTGGATTTTCATTTTCATATGAACTTATCTAGAATAATGACGAAATTAAGTTGGTAATAACGAAATGTCTAATTAGTTCCAAATATTCCTGGTATTATGTAGCCTAATAGAGCACTACAGTTGGCATCCCTGGTGACTGAATATATTATTAGTTCCATCTCTTAAGGTACAGAATACAAAATTTGGTTGAAGTCCAATGGACGTTACATGCAGTTAGACATTGGATCTATCAGCACGCGTAAAAGCATGTTGGCAACAATGTCATGCGTGTGCTGGTTACAAATAATCGGAAATATTATGATATCTTGTTGTGCCAATTTTGGATGAAAGCCTTTTGTTTGTATAGAAGTTACATGTATTTTAAAATTGGACCTATCAGCAAGCATAGAATCATGTCGGCAGCACGGACTTATATTAATTACTCCAAATTAATCTAGAGCGTCAGGTGCTATACGTGTGCAAAGTAATAGAGCTGTTGGCTTGCATACTATCTGATATATTGATATTAGGGTTAAAAAAATATAGACAACATTAACAGTTGGCACCCCTGATTACTCTTAAGAATACTTATAGTCATTTCTGTTATGTTACACATAGCACATTCGAAATTTGGTTGAAATACAACTGATAGTATAGAAGTTACACGCATTTAAAAATTGGTCCTATCAGCAGGCTTAGAATCATGTTGGTAGAACTGTAGTATATAAGTTACTCCAAATTAATCTAAAATGTCAGGTATTATACGTGTGCATAGTTTAAAGCTGTCGGCTTGCATACTTTCAGATTTATTGGTATTTGGATGAAGAAAATAGAGAGAGCAATTATTAACAGTTGGCATCCCTGGTGGCTCTTAAGAATACACTCAGTCATATCTGTTTATGTACACATATTACATACAAAATTTGGTTGAATTGTAATTAATAGTCTAAAAGTTATATGCATTTAAGAATTGGACTTATCAGAAGGCTTAAAATTAATTTGGCAACACTGTCATGTATGTCCTCCTGGAAATTAAACTGAAATAGTATTATCTACATGTGTGCCAATTTTGTAATAGCTGCCATGCATACCTTCCATGATATCCAGCATGGAGCTCAAATTTCTATTGCGTTTTTTCAGCAGTTGGTAGCACTGACATCGTTTTCAAATATGGACGTGAGATATTCCGGTATACATCTTTACTCATACTAAATTTGGTTTCGATTGCTGCAGCCGTTTAGGAGTTGATAGGGGGTGGGACACACACACAGCCAGACAGACAGAAGGACAGACAGACAGACACACATTTTCCCGGATTGATCTTATAAGTCTACTTTTTCCTCATTTTTGCAAAATGTTAAAAGTAGGCAAGAAATTACCTTCACAAAGACCTTTTTGAGGTCTAAATTCTCCCTCCTTCACGATGGAATGATGAGGGGGCGGCAAAAAACCACGGGCCTAGGGGCGCATAAAATCTAAATCCGGCCCAGACACACCCTGTAACAAGGTTGTGCGGGATTTAGCCTCGGAGCTAAACGTCCACTGGATATGAAGTGCGCTTGACTTAACCATCAAAATGGTCGCAACTCCAGTGCGTGCAGGAACCATTTCAACTATTGCCGAGCTGAACTGACACTTGTTTTAACAGTTGAAGAAATTAGAAAGATAAAAGATGTAGCTTCCAAAAGGCCCGCATTAAAAACTTCTTTTTCCGCCTGCTATTGGTTTTCATGCTTTCGCAATAAAGCAAGCCAAGTGCTGAATTGGGCTTCGTCCAAGTCTCGAGCAGAACGTGAGAAAAATGTGAGTGAAGTGTTGTAGCAACTTCTCCGGCAAAGTTTGATCAAATCGTAATGACACGAATAGTTCTTCATTCTGTAATTGGTTTATTATCTTTAATACGTTTCCTGCCATACATGGATAAACCACAAGTTTGATAAAGTTAGTAAACAAGACCCAGGCAGAAATGAAAAATACTTTCGAACAGTGGCTTGGCATTTTATCAAGCGCATGGCGAAGAATTCATTACCTCTTACAGTTTTCTAGTTTGAGCTGGCAAAATAAAATTGCGATATGACTTGGTAAGGGATGGACTTGATTTATTAGTATTATTTATTATTATTATTATTATTATTATTATTATTATTATTATTATTATTATCGTTCTGGTCAGCTAGGGACCACGCGCCAATTTCAATGCTTTGTCCTTTGCTGTTCCTTCTTCTTCCTCCAGTATTCCTTCGTCATCTCACTATGTTTCCTCTTCCTTTCCTCGGACCATTTCGAGCCGGTTTTCTATCCCTTCGTCATTTGGAATCCTTCCATTTTTAGCACTTTCTGCCTCAAAATATATCTCTGTGGTGTATATTCTTCTTTGATATTATTATTACATTACATAACACTATGCGAACCGGCCAAAACTAAGGACCACGCAAATATCATTTCATTTCCTTCTCATAGTTCTTTCTTCCTTTCTCATCCACCACACTTCCTTCATTCTTTCAGAGTGTTTCGCCTTTCTCTCTGCTGTCCATCTTTCTCCCCTGCGTTCTCTCTTTTCTCCCACAAAAACCTTTATGTTAGAAAGTATTTCCCTTCCCTGAATTGTGTTCTGTCTCGACAGTCGTCATCTGTAATTCCTAGCCTTCGGAGTTCTTCCTTCATCTGCTTGGTGTAACCCCCTTCGCTCTTCAGATTATATATTTTATCAAAAATGTGTTTATTTATTCTTGTTGGATCCATTCTACCATATGTCCATAGGAACATAAACGTATTTTCCTAATTGTCGTTTCCATGTATTCCACCCTCTCATATATCTCCTTGTTTGATCTTAGTCTGATGATGATGATGATGATGATGATTATTATTATTATTATTATTATTATTATTATTAACAGTGTTATTCTCAGATCATTGTCTGGTAAAATACGAAGCAATTATGCAAATCAAAGTATAATCATCGCCTTCATTTAAATCACTGCCAATGAATTTCCGAACTATCTTAGTTGTAGCCAATATCACTGCCTTCTGAGTTAATTTATACAAGTTAGTGTCCAGATCAAGCCCTTGCATAAGGTATTAGGGAACCGCACCTGTTCTTGAGATGACTATTGGTACAATTAGAGCTCTCTTGACCTACACCAGCTCCAAATATTTGGACAATTTTTCTTCATGTTTAGCCTATGGGTTGTGCGTATTCGGAATGGTAACGTCAATCAGCGTGACTTCCTTAAATCTTTTGTTGAAGATCACTATGTCAGGCATGTTATGTTTCACTGTCCTTTCGGTGAGCACAATCCGATCCTAGTACAGTCTGAATATTCATTTTCAGCCACGTTCTCTGAAACATTCTGGTAGTACGGAACCTTATTTTGTTTTAGAAAATAGAGTTTCCCAGCTAGCTCTTAGTGCAGGATTTTTGATACAGCATCATGTCAGCTCCTGACAGCTGCAGTGCATCCAGAGGTGATATATTGAATGCAAATACATTTGCCATTGATATCAAAAATGTTTGTAGATATCCATATTGATAGATGAATTCAAAGTTTAAATTATACGCAATCAATACTTACACAAATATATCTATTATACAGGGTGTATCTTAATTATACCGACAAAAAAAATCAGGGACGCTCTGCGTGTTATGTAAAAGACGATGCCGCAATCGGATTGGCGGAGAAAATATTTCCCTTCGAGAAAATTAGGTTACTTTGTTACTTCCGGGCGCGCGATTCAAATTGACGGGTTCGCCGTATTTCCTGATCCAGAGGGCAAGCCGAAGCGAAAGAGGAAACTTGCGCATTCTCGCCAGCATATCTGTGTCTCCTTCTATCACACTTCCTTCCCTTGCTTGAGGCACAGCAGTGGCCAGCGGCTTGCTCTGTGGCTCAGCAAATACGGCGAGTTCGTAGATTTGAATCGCGCGCCTGGAAGTAACAAAGTAACCTCATTTTCTCGAAGGGAAAAATTTTCTCCGCCAATCCGATTGCGGCATCGTCTTTTACATAACACGCAGAGCGTCCCTGATATTTTTGTCGGTATAATTAGGATACACCCTGTATATTGTACATGTTTCGACCTACATTGAGGTCTTCTTCAGCTCAATTAAGAATAATAATAAAATACTATACAGGTTGTAACAATAAGGCACTGCACAAATGCAGGACGGATTCCTCACACGTAGACGAAGAAATTATGTTATAAGAACATGGGTCCGGAAACGCTTCGATTCCATGTTATACCTCATTGTTTCCAACGCACAAATCATGAAAAATACACAAGAACAGAACATACCTGCATACAGCTCTTTGTCCGTGCGCATTGATGCATGCATTAACCCGCCGTCGTAGTGAATCTCGGATGCGCTGATGTATTCCTGGAGTATTGCGCATCGTTTCGCAGCCTTCCATAATACGGGCACGCAGATTCTGAACATCTGGTACAGGGGTTTGATACACAAGAACTTTCAAATATCCCCACAAATTAAAGTCCAGTGGGTTTAGGTCCGGAGGGCGTGGAGGACAGGCAATTGGTCCACTTCTACCTATCCATCTGTCACCGAATCTGTTATTTTAGGAGCCGACGGACATTAACACTAAAATGGGGTGGTGCTCCATCGTGCATGAGGTACATCACAATAATAGTTGATGTTACCGTAAGTCGCATGGCAACACGGCCATGTTAAACAAAACACTGGCGGTGCACCTACGGTAATGACAACGTAACCAGATGTAACCAACAGTGCATGATCCCCATGATTCGAACGTCCAGTTCTTGTGTGTTTTTCATGATGTATGCGTTGGAAACAATGGGGTACAACATGGAAATCAAGCGTTTCAGGACCCATGTTCATATAACGTCATTTCTTCGTCTACGTGTGAGGAATGCGACCTGCATTTTGTGCAGTACCTTTTTGTTACACCCTGTAGATGTACTTAAGTGTAATGTTTTTTGATGTGAAAAATGTTATGAGATAAATTGTAATTAAAGGAAGGAAATCTCTCTCTATATATAAAAACGAAAGTTTGTCTGTTTTTTCCGAATTTCCACGGAAATTTGAGTTATTAACACGTTTCAGACTAACCAACCGGGTTCTCAACTACTGGGAGAATAGAAAGAGCGTGACACCGTGGTTAACAGAAGTTAAAAAGGACATCCAAGAACTGAAGATAATGGAAAGTGATATTAGAAGCCGATCACATCTCAGAAAGATAGGTTGGTTGGTTCCTTAGTTTAGGGGCTGCGACAACGCGGTCATGTAGCCCCGTGTACTTTGGGTGTGTGTAGAATCTGTCTGATAACCGGTGTTAATTGTGATGACTGTATTAGTGTGTGTATCTGTTTTTTAATTCAAGTAGAGACTGCAACTTTGAATTTTCAAATAGTTCCTACTTTTGCCGCCAAACGCCACCGTCAACGACTACTAGGCCTAGTTCAGAACTAGCTACTAGACGCCACCGCAGTCGGCTCTTGGCAACGAACGTAGCAACCTAAGAGCGTTGTTTACATTCTTAACCTATCCAATTTAGTTTCACACAGGTGTAATTAGTGGAAAGATCTTTAACATGCCATAAATCTATGACATGGGACCGCCGGCTTTACTTCCCCTCCGAAGGAAGGCATACTGAGGGATTTTTAACGCTCTTAAAAAATCCGACGGCTTCGGCCGGGTTTGAACCCGCTATCTTGGGCATAGAAGCTCAGCATGCTACCAACTACGCCACCGAAGCCGCCTCAGAAAGATACTTACACAGAATAGTTTTCAGGACGACCACCCTGTAAGAAAACCGGCATCATATGGACAAAAGAGAGAAAGGAGAAACATAGCCAGAGAATGCGCGAATATTGGGCAAACAACAAGTCCCTCGCCAAGCTGAAAAGTTGAACGTCGTGGTCCTTAGCAGGCCCATTCGAAAGAAGAAGAACAAGAAGAAACTAATGAAGGAATGCAAGTCGGTGATCATGACAACAGTATCTCAAGAGGTGACCTCCAACTTTCCATCTATTTCTGTAAGAAGCAATGCCACTCAATTTATTATATTCCTGTAAAAGTTTGCAAATGGCTATAAGGTTATCATGGAAACAAACATAGACTGTAAAAATCATCAATGCGCCTAAGGGGGTCATGGAGTAGACTAGAATTTTTAAACGCAACTTACACGTGCGATATGTTGTACAGAAGGTCTATTATATCTCCAAACAGCAACATTATTTTCCATACATTCCTGAATTGGAATAGTGTTTTTTTCAGCTTTTGGCAATTTGGGCCATTAGAGGCTAAAAATCCTGAATTTTCATGCACCAAGCCTTTATAATTTATTAAAGGAGTCTTTTCCGGGGGACGGGGACCTTCCACAACAGAGAGGGTCAGCTTTTATTGACATATATTGCGTTTCGTCAACAAGGTATTCAATAATATTTTCACGTCAGGAAGTACACGTTAGGTGAATTTAGTTTGAGAGCACATTTTAACTAATCATATTATTGTCGACAATCGGGTTCAACGTAAAGATGATTTTGTTTGATACTGTGTGCTTGATATATCTTTATGTTGATGTACGCATATAACTCGTGTTCGGGTGCTTGGAGCATTGTAAAATTAGGTATTGTAACCATGAGTCAATACACCAATCATTTATAAAACTCTTCACCGTACTTCTCATAGAAGGGTTGGTATAGGGAAAAACTTTTCAAAATACATGCTAAAATAGGCGAAAAATAAAAATAACCCTAGAAGGACGACCAAAGCACATGTTGCGCTCTCATTGTGTGACACAAAACTAGGGAGTCTATAATGGGTCTCCGAAAACCACATTTTAAGGGCCTTAAATTAACAGTGTCTGTGCTATACCCAGAAAACTAACTTCGTTCTGATAAACTTATGAAGGAATGACAAGCCCCTAACCATTGCAACAGTAGCTCAATTGATAGCGTCTGGTTATTAATACCGAAGACCGTTCGAAGAGCGGGTACTTCTGATAGTAAAAGGATAAAAATGGATATCCTTACAATGTAATATTAATTTAAAATAAATAAAATATAATATTTTGAAAAATTTAATGTTAAGCCCAATATTATATTTTATTTATTTAAAATTAATATTACATTGTAAGGATATCCATTTTTATTGTCTTATTTAATTCTTTTTATAACAATTTTTCTCAAAAACATTTTTCACTTCAAAGAACATTAGAGTTAAATACATCTATATTATTTTATTTTTATTCTTAATTGATTTCATTCTTAATTTAGCTGACGAAGACATCAATGTCATGTCGAAAAATGTATTATATACTGTATAATATATACATATAATTTAAACTTTGAATTGAGGTGATATAGTGAATAATTTCAAAGACTTAACACCCATTGCGACATTTATCGTCACTAACTGACGGATCTCTGATGATGACTTTGAGATAGTTTCTAGCACGGATGACTTGATCTTGATAAATCCTTCTGTTTCAGGGAAGATCTGCCCCACAGTCAGTCACACGTTCGACGCATTCATGTTGACATGGGCTTGACATACTGCATGTCTTCAATGCAGATGTTGGGTCTTCCACATTTCCAATTTCTGAAAGTCATTTCATTTTTGGTTTCCAACTAACTGTTCACACAAAAGCAAATGTGTCAGATTATCTGTCTCACAGATGGCCTTGTGCAAATCAGAACTGCTTTGCTTTTCGTGAAAATACTCTCCAATACTGTCGATCTGATGCTAACTGGTTTCCAATGTCTGCGAATCCACGACAACCCAAATATATTGGCAAAGTCATTCTTTGAACCGATGATATGGATGGTCATTACGAGCTTTGGTCATCAGCTACGGTGTAGACTAATATTATAATATGAACTTTAAATATCGAACGGGACACGTCCTTTAGGACAGTTTAAACCATTCTTGGCTCGATAATCGGAACTGGTCGTTTCTAAGTTTTAGATTATAATGCTTGCATAATTCACACGGCCGCCATCTTGAAATTGCAAGACCTTCAGTATCTGTTTTATTCAACGAGCTAGAGAAAGGTATATAGAGTGGAAATGGTGCCGCCATATTTGAAGAAGGTTGAACTGGCAGCCGCCATGATATACCCTGTCAAGAGGGTGGGAGGAGGGAGAGAGAGGCGTGACTAACGAGGAGTAAGATTAGGCCTACGTAACGCCTGACAATTTAATTTGTACATTGAACGAAAACTAACAGAATCATCTTACAAGACAATAAGCTACGTTGCTTATGTATAGTACATTGCATGATTCTATTCACCTTTAAAAATAAAACGTTTTGTGTACAACTGACGCACCTGTTGACCTCTTACGTAGAGTTGTATTTCTGCAGAAGTGTGAAGCCTGCATTTATAATACTGTTTCACAATTCGCTCGATGAGTGAAGCATAGTGAGGCTTTTCCCCAGGTTCAGTAGCTGTAAATAGATGGTCAGATTTCAGAAACAGATAACCCGGCAGCATATCATAGACATCTGTCTGCCACTTCAGCATGGGATTATTCGTGTTCTTTCGCAATATACACTCATTCTTCCTGATGACACTCTCAGCTGTTTTACATAATTTCACTACATCATTTGATGGATTCAAAGGGCATTCTTTCACGTCTTTCTCTTTAATCACTCCTTCTTTCTGAACATCTTGACCTGATAAAAGCACTTCTAGGCATTCAATACAAGTAATTTTTTTAGACACTTGGCGAACGACACTTCCTGCTATGTAATGAACAACATTTCCTACATTCAAGCTCGGTGAATTATAATGTGCACAGTAACCATGATCTGTCTGTCAGCATAGTATCGTCCTTCCAATTGACACCATGAATATTTGCTGTTGCAGTTGTCACAAGTAGGTCACACTCAATAGGCTTACAGTTGGAATTCACGGATGGGCGTACCCTCGCAATTAAACACGTCTATTAGCTGAATTAAATTGTACTGCATTTGGATTATTTCTATTCCCACTTCTGGAGCGAATAGAAGAAAAAAAAAAGCTCTAAGTGATCCTGACTCAATCTGCGTGTTAATAAGTATCTCAATACAGAACTTTGTCCCCACACGTACTGCTCGGTTCCAAGCTCTGTGAACTTGCGGGATGAAGGGCAGAGACAGGGTAGGAGCAGGCGAGAATTGAGAAGCCTGTCGACAGCCCGCCGTGTTACCTGACATTCTCGTCTATTCCAATACTGCTAACATGGATCTTTTCTGAAACCAGTGTGGCGTTGGGAATGAGTGACTGAGTCACCGACTAGGCTAATGTATTTGCTTCTGTTACTACGCAAGGACCGAGAAACCGCATCACTCGTCACCACCATTACTAATAGTCTGCGATGCATATTCCTCTCAAGTCCACGCAGCTTAGACTCGAGCAGTATGTTTCTGCTAGTTGTATCACACTTATGAGATCAATAATCAAACCGTATATTGGCATCTTTCTGCTGGAAACGCAAATAAGCTTTCCATCTGAAATTTCTGAGAAGAAAGAAAGAAAGAAAGAAAGAAAGAAAGAAAGAAAGAAAGAAAAGATTAGTAAAGCCCGTTACGTTTCCCATAATTAGTTCAAAACAACGAACTAGAGAAAGTATACCTCGTTGGATTACGAAGATTGTTATTTGAACAATATATTTTATTTTATAGCTTGCCACGGTGGGTGAGTGGTTATCGTGTCGGATTACTAACCCCCAAGCTTGCAGGTTCGCTCCTGGCCGTGGTAAGTCTTTTTTTAAGGCGGCAAAAACCACGATACGCATGTCATACGATGTTGGCATGACGAAGAACCCATTTGAATTCAGTAGGCCGTGTTCATAATGGCAAAATTAATCTCGGGATTTTACGGCAACACAAACTTCCTCATTTCTCTACTAGAAAGCGCTATAATGTCAAGGAGCTTAGTTATCTAACCTCCTTGACTTTCATAGTGCTTCAAGGAACAACAAAATTCGACATGCAAGCTACCCACTGGGTGTCAAATAACAAAGCTTGCACCCGGCACCGAGGCCATACCATATTATTATTACCGTAATTATGATTATGGCTCACAACTATCTTTGCTTAAATTTTAAGACAGCCTAATATATTTACCTACTGATATCAAGGTCTTCTGCAACAATGCTACCGTATCTGAATGCGAGTGTTCTGTAGTTTCCTGGAAACTACGCTTCTTCAGCGAAGATCTACAGGCCTGCTTCTTCTGCAGATGTGCAGGAAAATTGAAAATTGTAGGTACTGCATTAGCTAGTAGACGTCGCCTTTCATTTGTTACATACATATATTTATCTTCAAAGTGTAGAGAACAAATTAAGCTGTATCTCGTGGGGTGCCATTTATTGCTTTTCATGTTGACAACCCATTGTTTTGTTAGTTCCTGGTTCTGCAAAGGGAATCCGAAATGTAAATATCACACAAACTTAAACTGCTGCATCACGTTTTCGTAAAGGGTCTACCTCATTAATTTATGAATTTGGATGACATTTCTTACCTGAAATACACCACTTCTGTTGTCTTATAACTTATATTCGTACAATTGAATGACGAACACACTGACGGCATGGTCAATGTATTTTTAAATAAATTTCATTCAACACATGTTCCCGCTCAACGCGAACAATCACAACAAGCTCTTGTCAGACGACGTTCTGAATCATGGCCGCCTTAACTCAAGTTGCCTCCGCCCAGAGCGCTGCTACGCGGCTCCTTGCCTCTCTATATACCTTTCTCTAGCTCGTTGGTTTTATTCCATTGGATGATACCAAGTAAGTAACCACGCACCAGAACGGCTTAGGTGTTAACAGCTTTAACTAAGTTCTTGCTGTTCAGACTCGTCTGTAGGATTTGTTTGATGATGATGATAATTGTTGTTTTAAGGGGCCTAACATCTAGATTATCGGCCAAAGATTTGTTTGACACTTCTAACAAACTCAGTTGTCAAGTCGTGTTTAATGGTCGTACACTCAATTCCCAAGTACGCCTACTTATATTAGGGGCTGCGACATCGCGATCATAGCCCCTTGTACTTTTGGGTGTGTGATTTGTGTGATAACCTGTGTTATTTTGATGGTTGTACTAGTGTGTGTATTTGTAAAATTTGGGTTAGCATTGGGAAGGAGGCGGCCATGGCCTTAAGTTAGGAAACATCCCAGCAGATGCCTGGAATAGAGGTGTGAGGGGGAAACAACGGTAAACCACTTCCAGGATGGTTGAGGTGGGAATCGAACCCTCCTCTTCTCAGTTTTGTCTCACGAGGCAGCACTCACAACAGATTTTAAATTCTTGACAGAGCCGGGGATCGAACCAGGACTTCCGGGGCGAGAGTCAAGAACACTAGCCGCTACACCACGAAGTGGTCATCCTTATATCCTTCATTTAGTAATAGTTTTTATGGCCGAATGCTCTTCTTGACACCAACTGATTGTTAAATGAATAACATTGAAGAAGTTGGGAGAAAGCGGCCGTGGCCAATTAGGAGGCGCCATCCGACTAATTAATTAATTTATTTATTTATTATTTATTTATCGCATGACCTTTAGTGCCGGGAGTGTCCGAGTACATGTTCGGCTCGTCAGAGGCTGTAGCTGCTTTAAGCGGACACCCATAGGGTGAGCTACAAGTTCCGTTCAATTTCAAGTAGTTCAACTTTCGCTATCAGATGTCACTTATACCTAGTGGTGAACGTTGGTGCATTGATAGAGCGTTCCAATGAAATCTAACCTAGAAATTTAGCTTCACACAAGTTTAGTCTGTGGAGGGATCTTTTAGGCTACATGCCATAAATCTATGACAAGGTACCGCTGGCTGTACTTCCCCTCCAAAGGAAGGCATACTGAAGGATTTTATCGTTCTTAAAAATTTCGGCGACTTCGTCCGGGTTTGAACGCGCTATCTTGGGCACAGCAGTTCACCATGCTACCAACTTCGCCACCGAAGCCGCAATTTATACTGGGGTTGGGAAAGGAAACCCACGAAAAACATGCATAGCCTATATGATTTAATTTGGTGTAGCTTCTGCTCGGTCACAGAGCTCGTACACGAATAACTAATTAACCTTGCTATTGTTCTTCTGTTGTGGAAGGGCACGAGTAATTTCTATACGCTATTCATCATTACATATACGTCATGTTCCATCCACGATTACACAATGTCACAATGGACGACAGGAACCCAGTTGGAACTGGCAGCAGGAGTCACACAGATTAGCTACCGCCATCTCGGTTAACAACACGACGTTCCCTAGGATCTGCCACATTTTGAATTGATCTTGTAGCGTCCTCAAATACTACCCCCTCCCCAGGGACTCAAATCTAGTGGGACCCGGGTTGGCAACCACGGGACCTCGGCTGAGACCAGCATTGTTTTCACTTACTTGTGCCGGGCTCCTCTCCTTCTTCTTTCCTGTCGACCACTCTTGGTCAACTCTTGATCTCCTCCGACCTAGGGAGTCTTTATTTTTCCCGCCTTTTGGCCCTAGTCTCATCTTTCCTGATACCCTCATTCTTCAAGGGGTCAGCCTTCTCTTTCTTTTCATGTTATCTCCAGCCATCTGCACAAGGCCCTCAAGGAGGCAGGGTGTATGTAGCCCTCCACTTATGGTGCACCCAGGACAGTGCTACACCCTCAAGTCTCACGGCTGGTGAGTTTGAGAGTTGGCGGCCCCGAAGGATTCCTGAGCTGGGTCCGTATTGTCCCCTTTTTTCCTCTGACCTTGGGGTGGGCCCTCTCCCCTTTCCTATCTGCCTTTCATGGCTCTCCTTCCTTCCAAGTCCCTCAATCATCATTCTTCGAGGGTTGAGGGCATTTCTTTTCTTCCTGTCCTTTATTTTCCCTTATCCTTTATTTGTTTACCATTTCTTCTTCTAGTATGTAAGTTTGTAGTTAGTATTAGTTATAGTTTTCATTCTCATCTCATCTTTCACTATCACTCAGACCATTAGGGGCCGATAACCTTGATGTTAGGCCCCTTAAAACAATAAATATCATCAACATCATCATCATCAAACACTACCACCACATCTACTGCCGATAGGGGAGACTCAGCAAAATCTACAATTTTAAGGGATTGATGGTAAAAATGATAAATTAAGGGAAAGGGTTTAAAAGAATCAACATTAGAAATTATATTGCTACAAAAAGATGGTACATGGGCATTCATGGCCCTTGAATTAAAACTCAGCATGTTCTCCACGTTATACCGTGCCTTGTGTAGAGTTTCACCTAGGAATACCAAGCTGGCTCATCGGCGGGCTCTTGGTGTCCGTGCCCGGACCCCCACAGGAGTAGCAAACTGTGCACTACCTCCCTTCTTATGAAGTGCACGTGCGCCTCTTAACTGCGAGAGCTAAAAGCTCAAGCAGCCTTCTACCTTTCTATAAAGGCTTCCAAAAAGATGGTGTATCGGCTTTCAAGGCCCGTGAATTAAAACTCAGCAATTTTTCAAGGTATATGCCATGTCATGTGTGGGGTTTCGCCTAGGACACCAAGCTGGTCATCGGCGAGCTCTTGGAGTCCGCGCCTGAACCCCCACTGGAGTAGTGAACTGTGCACTACCTACCAACTTATGAAGCGCACGTGCGCCTCTTAACTGCGTGAGCTAAAAGCCAGCTTGGTGTTCCTAGGCGAAATCCCACACAAGACACGGCAAAAACCTAGAAAAATTGCGTACTTTTATATTACTACATATTTGTGAAAAAATTCAGTTCTTAAAATTGTATCTCACAGGGTTGTCTAAATCAATTAATAACACATTCGAAGAGATTTGAACTTAGTAAATTTTAGTATTTTTTGTATTAGTGGTAGGGTATCGCAATTGATTCTTTTAGGCGCTTTGAGACATCTAGGTCATGTAGGCCCCGGGTACTTGGGTATATGTAGAATTTATCATTTATGCTTACAGGATGAAGCCGCGTCGCATATCGGTCATTGTTTCCCGACGTTTCGGCTGTCATTGCAGCAGCCTTAATCATGGGTGCTCAAACTGTTGAGTTCAGACATTAACTTGTACCCATAATTAAAGCTGCTGAAATGACAGCCGAAACGTCGGGAAACAATCACTAATACAAGACGAGGGTCCACCATGTAAGCCTAGATGATAAACTAGACACCGGTTGCGAATGCCTACGATCTAAATATGTTGACTTTTTCTCATAACCTGTGTCATTGTGATGTCTGTGCTAGTATGTGTATTTTGTAATCTAGGAAGGAAGCGGCCGTGGCCTTAGATTAGATACCATCCCAGCCTTTGCCTGCAGTAGAAGTGGGGAAACCATGGAAAAACACTTCCAGAATGGCTGAGGTAGGAATCGAACCCTCCTCTTCTCAGTTTTTCCTCACGAGGCTGAGTGTACCCCTTTCCCGCCCTCAGAACAAAATTACTTTTCTTGGCAGGGTCAGGAATCGAACCCGGGCCTTCGCAGTGACAGCCAAGAATGATAGCCACTACGTAACGAGGCGGGAAATCCTAAATACACACACCACTAATGACACCATAACAATACAGGTTTTCAGATGAGTTATATACACACCTAAGTACACGAGACTAAATGACCACGAAATCTAAGCCCCACAAATGGAACAACAACAACAAAGCTTTAGTGTTTGATAGAAGTGAGACTTTGTGCGAATCCCTCATTACATTTTAATGAAAGGTAACTGCATATTTTTAACGCTGTAATGCTGTTCTGTGAACTTTCTTGCAGTCTTATATGAAATATTGATGAATATCTTCGTCTAAATTATTTTGAAATATGTTTTCCGCTTGTAACTTTTAGTTGTTGGTGTATTCTTGGAATACACGGTACGAGAGAATATAATGTTTAATGCTCTTTGCATGTTCATTCCTTCCTCTTTATCAAACACCAACAGTGATCTTCTATTTTCTCTTTGATGATCATGTCGCTTATATCTTTTCTGAGTCTGTTCTAGATATATATCTTCCATGACCCACCTAGCGTCATCTAGCAGCGAATCTCTGAAGCTCCTCAATTCTTCCCGGTGCAAGAGGACTTCCTTTTCCATCTGGTCACCAGATCTCGTTGCCATCGCCAGCTATTATCTCCATGAGTAAGAGAACTTCGTCTACTTTTTCACTCACCATGCTGTGCTATTATCGCCTGCTATCAACTCTTTGAAGACCATCTCCTCAAGAGAATTTAATTTCTTATGTTGGTTATTCTGATATGTATTCCTTTTGTCTCCTACCCCCACTCCTTTCCCTTCCTTGGACTCTCTGTGCTTCGCTGAGTGGGTCTCACTTGTGCGCCGGCCGTCGACTCAGTTAATGCTCAACTAGAGATAGCCTCCTGACCTAACGAGGCATTTTTTAGATTCCACGCCATGTGGTAACTTTAAACATCAAGGAGAACCTCACCTTCGCCATGCAGCAAAGTTAAGTACAAACTTCAAGTTTTAACCTCATCTTCATGGTTTTAACTTCTACATGCTTTTAACGATCTTTTATAGGCAGTGTGAAATTACTTATTTGTTGAAATAATCATCCTTCGCGGGATTTTCAATGTTGGGCTTTTGTCTAATTATTATTATTATTATTATTTATTTACCATAAATCGTACACGAAGTATGGAAGGCCTAGTGAAAAAGGGCAAGCCCCACATACATATTTCATGCTTCACAGGCACAGCTTACATCTACATTTGTTTTAACAATATTTACAAGTTTTACAAAGATATTTGCAGTATTTACATATTTAGAATATTGACATAGTACATTTTCCTGTTCACTCACTCTCTCACGCACGCACTTTCATAACCTCGATCACGCGATACATACATTCATTCCATTCAGATACTCATTCATTCAGCGAGACAATCAATCACTCATACATACGTTTATTTATACAATGTACTTTTTTTACGTACGGCTTGAATTTCCTAAGAGGCAAGATCTTGGCATCCCCTGGCAGCGCGTTCCATAACCGCGCTGAGCGGCCGTAGAAACCTGTCAGGTAAGCATTGCTACGTGCGAAGGGCGGAACGAGGGTTACACCTCGTCCTCTCCGAACTGAGCGATATGCCAATGACAGTCGGCAAAAAGGGTCAATATTAATGGAACCTGTAAGGGATTTTTTAAGAAAAATTAGATCAATTTGTTTGGCTGTTGCCTCTATAGATGGACATTTTGACAAAGGGGAAGGGGAATAACGAGCTATTAGCCTTTCTGCGCGGCGCTGCACACGCTGGAGTTTGTTCATGTTTTCCGCTGTAGTGGGATGCCAAGCAGGTAAGCCGTACGTTAATATCGGTCGGACCATGCATGTGTAAGCCATCCTGAAGGCTCTAGGTTTACAACCTCTCATGTTTCTGTACAAGAAACCCAGAACTTTTGTGGCCTTACATCTTGCCTCTTCACTTTGCATGTTCCAATTCAGGGTGTCGGAGATTGTTACCCCTAATAGCTTTAAGTTTGTGCACTGTGGGATGACACTGTTCATAATTTTGTATTCATTCTTAATGGGTTTTTGTGACCTGGTTATTCTTATGTATTTACATTTTTGTACATTTATATTTAAATTATTCACAGAACACCACAGCGATAAGTTGTCCAGATCTGATTTAAGACAGAGGGAATCTTCTTCACATTTAATGCCCCTGTATAGCACGGTGTCATCTGCATATAGTGACATTGATGAGGTGACACAGCCAGGAAGATCGAGCACATATATAGTGAAGAGAAGAGGTCCGATCACAGAGCCCTGAATCACTCCAGAAGTAACTGGAGCAGCCTGCGATCGAGTTCCTCCGTACACCACACACTGTGTTCGACCCTCTAGGAATGACCTCACCCATGCAAGTAAGCTACCCCGTATGTTAAGCTGCTGTAGCTTTAACAAAAGTCTTTCATGAGACACTTGATCGAAGACCTTAGCCCAATCCAGTGCAATACAGTCCACTTGTTTCACTTCTGGCTGATTCAAGTAGAACTGAAACTCATCAATGACTTTTGTCAATAGAGTAGTGCAAGAACGACCCGGAAGAAAACCGTGCTGATTTGGGTCGAGCAGATTGTTCTCCCGTAGGAATTCCAGCACACTGTTTGCTACTAGCCGCTCCATACATTTACAAATTATAGATGTTAGACACACCGGTCTGTAATTTGCAACATCTTCTCTGTCACCTTGCTTATAGATTGGCACCACGTTAGCACATTTCCACCCACACGGCACAGAACCTTGGTTGATAGACAGGTTGAATAACGCACACAGAGAGGGCGCTAATGCTTCCGCACACTGCAGCAGGATCCGTCCGGGAACATCATCTGGGCCGGTCGCCGCATGTGGTCTAATCTTCCGTAGGCTCTGAATCACCTCAGTTGTTGTGAAGTACAGGTTGGAGAGTGGGAGGGGTGGAAGTGATGACCTTGGCAGAAGCAGGTTCGTGGTCATATCCGGCTTAGAAAAGTTCTGCTTGAAACTGTCACTGAACGCTGTTGCAATATCTTGGGGTGCACTGAGGAATGTACCGTTACAGTGAAATGAGGCTGGCGCAGCGGTGCCGCGTCTTCTGGACAAAAAATTTCCACATTTCACTGGTGCTGCTTATTTTGTGAATATAATTGTCGTATGTTTCGCGAATTAATTTCTTTGTTTGGTTCCTGATGTTCTTGTATTTTTCCCACATGATGTCAGTTGAGCAACTTTTCCATTTCTTGTATAAAACGTTCCTTTTCCTAATCATTTTAATGACTTCCTTCGTCACCCATGGAGAAATTTTCTTCCCACTAATGGTTATTTTCGGTATAGCTATATCCACACATTCAAAGAAACAATTTCGCCAGGCGTGCCACACTGAGTTGATGTCGCTGATGTCCAGAATACATGGGGTGGGAAGGTGTTTGAGGAATAAAGATGATAGCAATTTCCAGTCTGCCTTTTTGTAATTGTATACTGTCCTCACTGTGCTCTGGCTGCGTGGTTTGTTGTAATGCAATGTGGTAAAGATGGCTGCGTGATCACTGAAACCGGGTATGACTTCAGCTTTCTGTACGGAGGAAGGAAGGAAGCCAATCTTGGTGAAAAGCAGCATTTCTTATGTTTGTTAAATGAGAGATCTTCTCACCACGTGGGATATCATCTATTACCCGCTGTCTATAAAGATTAAGCTCGTTCCACCGCTGGAATAACATTGGCCCCATTCTGCTATTAGGATCGTTCTGGAACCTTCCAGATCCTGTACTTTATCTACAAGTCACGCCGTCATGTATGTTCTACTCACTTGTGGTAATTCCATCCTAAACTAGGAAATCTACCTTATAAATTACTGCAATAGCGAATTTTCTTCCACCGTTGGAATGTTCTATGGCTCATTTAATTGTAATTCACAACCTTCTCAAGAAATAGACTCTCGCCTACGTAGTGCCACCAGTTATTTTCATCATTGCAATAACTTTCTTTCCCATAAACTTTCGTGTTACTACAGTGAATTTGACGTCCATTCAACAAACTATAGTGAGAAACAGTGCTTTCAGTATTTCTTCCGCGTCGCGCTCGTCCGATTACATTAAATAAGGCCATGAACATTTATCCTCAATCCCAATCGATCTTTCCTAAACCTTCTACTAACAAACCATATTAATAAAATTGTAACTCTGGATCATTTCCAACAAGGTGTCACTCTAACGAAGTGCCCTTCCATCTTGCTTGTTCATCATTAATTAATTTCTGTATAACTACGTGTTTTATACACGGTTCAAGCTTATATTGTTTCTACCTTATTATCAGGGACAACAATTCTTTCAACTCTTGAGTGAGTTATTTCTAGGTCTCACAAAATGGAAACTACCCCATTTGGCTCGTGATTCCTACTTAAACATAGGAGGTCGAGAACCTTCCTTTTGATTTACTCTTCAGATTTCACAGTAAGTGACCTGCCCTTATTTGTATAATAACCAAAAGTAATTCAGCTTAAATATAAGAAGTTGTAGGAACTTCTATCTTATTCTTCATGTTTTTCTTATTGTTATTTTCGAAGTTGTCACTCTTTCTAGAATATTCTCTCAGGAGTTTCTTAAAGTACACACCTTGTACTCTATTTATTGTTAAATTTTAATTACTTCATTTGGTTTTTTTCTTACAAAGATTTTAGAAAATATATAAGGTTCGAAACCTCATAAATTGTTAATTGCCTGGCGCAAACGTTTAATGCTTTCTGAGGTCTGTGACCCCAAAATTGTTAACCAAATTGAAAATATATTTGTTAATGTTATCAACTTCTTTTGCCTTGTTAAATAAATTAAATATTTGTTTTTGGATTTATCATTTCGCAAATACAACGGTTAGGCAAGATCCTGTCTTCCTTGGCTCTCCCTACTCAATGCCATTAAATCTATTGATAGGGCTTTCTCCACTCGTTGCATTTGAGCAAGAACTCTTAGTGGTAATCTCGTCAAAGTTTCTCTTCAAATTCTAACTGGCCAGTAAGGCAAGTAAAGCTCGCTACGCCAGCTACCTGCTTGTGGAGATCCTCTCCGAAAACTTATGGTTAGTTTTCCAAAAGATAAGTGTTTCTTTTTGTCTAAACTTTTAGCCGGCTCCTTGCTGAGTAAAAGCTTAGCCATTTCCAAATGCAACCATTGGTCCACTTACCAAAATTACTCCCCAAGGTATAATTTTTTATCATTATCCTTCTTGGAAGCACTTGGTCGCTTTTTCAGGAACTCTATAACTTCGAAAACTGGAAATACCAAACCTGATTCAAATTATTGGCATTCTTCGAATTACTTTGCAAAAACGAATTTCTTTGAACAGACATACAAAAAATCTGTTACTCTCAGTCTTGCCAGACCATCACCCTTCCCCATAGTAGTCTTATGCATGCTTGAGAGGGAATATACTAAAGCCACTCTCTTGCAAACCGCCCAAGTCCTAGCTGTATTTCCCGTCAGCTTAGACCAAGCCCTTACCCATTTTAGGTATCAGAGAACGGATTTTCAGTGGCAACCGCCTCTAAGTGCATTTAAGGTTAAATTTATAACTTTTGTGTGACTCTCCTCCTATTTTTCTATCCTTTGTCTCCAGTCCGAAACCTATCTCCTTTTCTTAATCATCTTCCCTTGGTGGTTATGTTATTCCTCAGCCAATAATCTAGCCAAGATTTGGTCCCGGAAACCCGGGAGAGTCCATTTTCTATTCCTATTCTTTGTAAAGTGTCAGTTGACAATACCTTGCGAATTATTAATATCTGCTTTGAATCTTTCAGCTATAACCACATCGTGCAAAGCCTGTGAAGGGGAAAGAGGCCGCTCCTGTCTCCTTTGGTGTGTCCCGTTCTTTCTACTTATTTGCTGCTGCCAGCTTGACAGCATTTCCAAGGTTCCACAGTTTCGTGAGTTGCATTTCAATCTATTTTCTTTAACATGGCTCCTACTGAAAAGGATAAGGATGAAAAACATACTTCTAAACGAGCATCCTATAAAGGGCAAATTACCCGAATCAGAAAGTACATAAAAGAGTTAGATCCCTCAGAAGCTCAATTAGACTTGTTGAAACATCGTGTAAGGGATTTTGAACGTTCTTATGAAAATTATTGTAACATTCAAACTGAAATAGAAACTTGTATGCTCAATCAAACCGAAGATCGAGTCGAAGTAGAAAACCAATATTACGAAGGCATAGGTTCTATTTTCAAAATAATACGCCAACTCGAAGAGGAGCAGAAAAAGGACGCTTCTGTTCTTGGTTCCCTTCACGAACCACAAACTTCTTTCCGTGATGGTACTCACAAGCCCAAACCAATTTTACCTAAAATTGATTTACCCCATTTCTCTGGAGATGAATCTACTTGGGATTCTTTCTATGAATTATTTTGCTCCCTTGTTCATGACAATGAAGACATTCAAGTCATTTACAAGTTTCATTACTTGAGATCTATCCTCCGAGGTCAAGCTTTGCAGTTAGTCGAAGCTCTTCCTCTGCGTGCCGAAAATTACCCCATTGCCTTTAACTTATTAAAAGAAAGATATGGAAATTAACGGTTACGTATTCAACGCCATATGAAGGCTCTATTCAACTTACCTGCGTCACAGCACAATGACGTCACTAGTTTGCGTACTCTAGTTGATACTACACAACTTCACGTTAAGGGTTTGTCCCAATTAGATCAACCTACTGAACATTGGGATACTTTCCTGATACATTTAGTGGTTTCTAAAGTTGATGCTGCTACCCTCAAAGCTTGGGAAATTGAACTTTCTAAAGAAGACGACTACTCTTACGAGCATTTAGTCACTTTCATAAACGCTAGATGCCAACTCTTAACCGCTCTAGCTAATCAAAGTGAACCCTCTTCCCCGAGTTCCAAATTTGAATTAATGTCTATCAAACCTAAAAGCGAACGCTTAGCGTCTAATACCCAAAAACCCGGGTCCAGCTCATCTAAATTTAAATCAAACTCTACTGGTTACCCAACTAGGTCTAGTGAACGTCGTGTTGCTAGCTCTATGGTTTTAAACACTCAAAGCGAACCCCGTAAGAGTTTAAACGAACCTTTAAAGTGCATACTTTGTAAAGATCCCCATGCCCTATACCTCTGTAAATCCTTTAAAGAAATGTCAGTCGACGACAGAAGGAAATTAGTTTCCCAGAACAAACATTGCTTCAATTTCCTAGCGCCTACTCATTCTGCTTCTAATTGCAAGTCCACAAGACTTTGCTACCATTGTGAAAAGGCTCATCACACTTTGCTACATCGTCATGTTCAGGCAAGGTCATCAACAGCATCTACTTCTCCGAAAAATGATAGTGCTAACAGTTCTAATGCGTCATCGTATATTCAAAATGCCAAGTCCATTCGCAGTGCTCAAGTATTGTTGTCTACTGTCCAAATCGAAGTTCGGGATAACTTTGGTAACTGGGTCCGTGCACGCGGTCTTCTAGATTCAGCGGCAACTCATGATTTTGTGTCTAATTCCTTGATTAGAAAACTAGGCCTACCTGTAAACCCCACTTCTAACAACGTGTCGGACATCAACAGCTCAAAATCGCAAGCTTTACAATTCTCGAAGCTAACCATAAGAGATATTTGTCATAGAAACAACTTTTTTAAACTCAATTGTCTAATTCTCAATAGCATTGGAGAAGACACTCCAAGTCACTCTGTGGATATTTCAGGGTTAAACATTCCCTCGCATTTAAGGCTAGCCGATCCTTTGTTCAACATGCAAAATCCTTTTGACATACTCTTTAGTGCCAATGTTTTCTGGAATTGCCTTCGTAAACAGGTTCGCAAGTTATCCTCAAACGTGGTCGCCAGAGACACTAATTTTGGATTGATCGTCACAGGTCAACTTCCCCATTATTCTCCCCAACCTGCATCGCAATGTTACTTCTCCAATACTGACCTGGAACAGTTTTGGAGGCTTGAAAGCGTTGATCCTCCTAATGTAACCTCTTCAGAAAATGAATTCTGTGAGCAACTTTTTTTTTGAACACCACCACTCGTTCTTCTGATGGCCGGTTCGTTGTTCAAATGCCAAGATTACATAATCCTCCCAAACTTATTAACTCACAGCCCAAAGCTCGAAAAGCTCTCTTTGCTATCGAGAGCAAATTCAAGAAAGAACCCCTTGTTAAACAGCAGTACACTGATTTCATGGATGAGTATGAAAGCTCAGATCATATGGAAGTTGTTAACAAATCTGATGATGAATTGCACCCCCCAATTGAAACGGTTTATTTAAATCATCATCCCGTGTGGAAAACCCCTCTTGTAAAAGATAAAATCCGAGTTGTTTTCAATGGTTCATCACCCGACGTTAATGGCAACAGCCTTAACGACACTCTTTACTCTGGTCCTGCTATTCAGTCAGATCTATCTGCTATACTCTTAAACTTTCGATTATTTCCCATAGCTGTCATAGCTGATATAAAACAGATGTACCGTCAAGTTTTAATTCAACCGGAACAACGAGATCTCCAAAGAATCTTGTGGCGTGATGAAATCAGTAAGCCCATTAAGGTATTTCGCTTAAAAACGGTTACTTATGGCTTAAAACCCTCTGCTTTCCTTGCTATCCGATCCCTACACTTGCTAGCCTCACAAGATGGTCATTTATTTAATTCCAAAGCCTCTGAAGCACTAACTACGTCATTCTATGTTGACGATTATTTGCAGTCCTTCCCCACTTTGGAGGAAGCTTCTTTTGTGTCTTTAGAACTTCAGGTATTGCTAAGGAATGGAGGTTTCCCACTTCATAAGTGGAATTCCAACTCCCCTGAGTTTCTCGCCCAGTTTCCCATCGAAGACGTAGATCCTTCTTCTGTCGAAATTTGTGGAAACTCCGAATCTATAAAAACTCCAGGAGTTCATTGGTGCACTAGCGCTGACACTCTCATCTATAAAGTTTCGCTCGCAGAAGAGCTTCCTAACACAAAAAGACAAATTCTCTCTGAAATTGCAAACATTTTTGATCCGCTTCAATTCCTTGCCCCAGTTATCGTTATAGCCAAACTCTTCATGCAAGAGCTGTGGTCGCTCAAATGTGAATGGGATGACACTGTCCCTCTTTCTTTTCTTAATCGTTGGCTCTCGTTTCGCAGCAATTTGCTGGATCTTTCCCTTATTGAAATTCCCAGGAATTTAATTAGCTCTCATTCTAATGCATCTTTTTTCCTTCATGTGTTCGCGGACAGTTCCGAAAAAGCTTACGGTTGCTGCGCATATTTAGTTTATCACGGTTCATTCTATGGATCTTCAGTTTCCAACCTTGTTTGTGCCAAATCGAAGGTCGCTCCTCTTAAAATTATCACTTTGCCTAGGCTTGAATTGTGCGCTGCACTCATGGCTGCAGAACTTGTTAAGAAATTACGGGAAGTATTAAAAGTCGAATTCTCGCAAATCTATCTCTGGAGCGATTCCAGATCACCCTTTCTTGGATCGCCAAGAACCCCTCTCACTGGCAAACTTTTGTTGCAAACAGAGTTTCCAAAATTCAAATTCTTTCTTCTGGATGTCATTGGAGGCATGTGCCCAGTGCTGATAATCCAGCCGATATTATCTCTCGTGGTTGTTTACCCTCTCAATTGGCAGCTTCCCAGTTGTACTGGCATGGGCCCTCGTGGTTAATCGAAGACTCTTCTTCATGGCCTTCTAAACCTCCAGCTACAAACTCCAACTTGCCTGACGCTAAAGTACCTCTATCCATTGCTTCGTGTCTTGTTTCCAACGCTTCTCATCCCTTTCTGCCCCTCCTCCTCTTCCCAATTCTTACAGGGATTCTAATCTACCTATTGTTTGGCGTAAACTTGAAGCCCTCCGTAATTCCTTTTGGAAGAGGTGGAACTTGGAATATTTAACTTCCTTGCAACGGAGACAGAAGTGGTTTCTTTCCAGTCCCGACATTAAAGTGGGGGACTTGGTCTTGGTTAGGGATGTCTCTCCCCCCCTGGTTTGGACTTCCGGTAGAGTGACCGAGTGTTATCCTGGAAGGGATGGGAGAGTCAGGGTGGTCAAAATCTTGACCACTAATGGTCCGATCACAAGACCACTGTCTTTGATTCGTTCATTACCTTCAAATGTTTAACTGCTTATTTGTTCTCTGTTGGTGTTTCCCCCTCCCAGTATGGTGTATTCTTGGAATACACGGTACGAGAGAATATAATGTCTAATGCTCTTTGCATGTTCATTCCTTCCTCTTTATCAAACACCAACAGTGATCTTCTATTTTCTCTTTGATGATCATGTCGCTTATATCTTTTGTGAGTCTGTCCTAGATATATATCTTCCATGACCCACCTAGCGTCATCTAGCAGCGTATCTCTGAAGCTCCTCAATTCTTCCCGGTGCAAGAGGACTTCCTTTTCCATCTGGTCACCAGATCTCGTTGCCATCGCCAGCTATTATCTCCATGAGCAAGAGAACTTCGTCTACTTTTTCACTCACCATGCTGTGCTAGTATCGCCTGCTATCAACTCTTTGAAGACCATCTCCTCAAGAGAATTTAATTTCTTATGTTGGTTATAGAGATAGCCTCCTGACCTAACGAGGCATTTTTTAGATTCCACGCCATGTGGTAACTTTAAACATCAAGGAGAACCTCACCTTCGCCATGCAGCAAAGTTAAGTACAAACTTCAAGTTTTAACCTCATCTTCATTGTTTTAACTTCTACATGCTTTTAACGATCTTTTATAGGCAGTGTGAAATTACTAATTTGTTGAAATAATCATCCTTCGCGGGATTTTCCATGTTGGGCTTTTGTCTAATTAAGCCAATCTTGGTGAAAAGCAGCATTTCTTATGCTTGTTAAATGAGAGATCTTCTTGCCACGTGGGATATCATCTATTACCCGCTGTCTATAAAGATTAAGCTCGTTCCACCGCTGGAATAACTTTGGCCCCATTCTGCTATTAGGATCGTTCTGGAACCTTCCAGATCCTGTACTTTATCTACAAGTCACGCCGTCATGTAAGTTCTACTCACTTGTGGTAATTCCATCCTAAACTAGGAAATCTTCCTTATAAATTACTGCAATAGCGAATTTTCTTCCACCGTTGGAATGTTCTATGGCTCATTTAATTGTAATTCACAACCTTCTCAAGAAATAGACTCTCGCCTACGTAGTGCAACCAGTTATTTTCATCATTGCAATAACTTTCTTTCCCATAAACTTTCGTGTTACTACAGTGAATTTGACGTCCATTCAACAAACTATAGTGAGGAACAGTGCTTTCAGTATTTCTTCCGCGTCGCGCTCGTCTGATTACATTAAATAAGGCCATGAACATTTATCCTCAATCCCAATCGATCTTTCCTAAACCTTCTACTAACAAACCATATTAATAAAATTGTAACTCTGGATCATTTCCAATCAGGTGTCACTCTAACGAAGTGTCCTTCCATCTTGCTTGCTCATCATTAATTAATTTCTGTATAACTACGTGTTTTATACACGGTTCAAGCTTATATTGTTTCTACATTATAATCAGGGAAAACAATTCTTTCAACTCTTGAGTGAGTTATTTCTAGGTCTCACGAAATGGAAACTGCCCCATTTGGCTCGTGGTTCCTACTTAAACATAGGAGGACGAGAACCTTCCTTTTGATTTTCTCTTCAGGTTTCGCAGTAAGTGACCTGTCCTTATTTGTATATTAACCAAAAGTAATTCAGCTTAAATATAAGTAGTTGTAGGAACTTCTATCTTATTCTTCATGTTTTACTTATTGTTATTTTCGAAGTTGTCACTCTTTCTAGAATATTCTCTCAGGAGTTTCTTAAAGTACACACCTTGTACTCTATTTATTGTTAAATTTTAATTACTTCATTTGTTTTTTTTCTTACAAAGATTTTAGAAAATATATAAGGTTCGAAACCTCATAAATTGTTAATTGCCTGGCGCAAACGTTTAATGCTTTCTGAGGTCTGTGACCCCAAAATTGTTAACCAAATTGAAAATATATTTGTTAAAATTATCAACTTCTTTTGCCTTGTTAAATAAATTAAATATTTGTTTTTGGATTTATCATTTCGCAAATACAACGGTTAGGCAAGATCCTGTCTTCCTTGGCTCTCCCTACTCAATGCCATTAAATCTATTGATAGGGCTTTCTCCACTCGTTGCATTTGAGCAAGAACTCTTAGTGGTAATCTCGTCAAAGTTTCTCTTAGCTTTAAAAGCTAATTCTAACTGGCCAGTAAGGCAAGTAAAGCTCGCTACGCCAGCTACCTGCTTGTGGAGATCCTCTCCGAAAACTTATGGTTAGTTTTCCAAAAGATAAGTGTTTCTTTTTGTCTAAACTTTTAGCCGGCTCCTTGCTGAGTAAAAGCTTAGCCATTTCCAAATGCAACCATTGGTCCACTTACCAAAATTACTCCCCAAGGTATAATTTTTTATCATTATCCTTCTTGGAAGCAGTTGGTCGCTTTTTCAGGAACTCTATAACTTCGAAAACTGGAACTACCAAACCTGATTCAAATTATTGGCATTCTTCGAATTACTTTGAAAAACGAATTTTTTGAACAGTCATACAATAAATCTGTTACTCTCAGTCTTGCCAGACCATCACCCTTCCCCATAGTAGTCTTATGCATGCTTGAGAGGGAACATACTAAAGCCACTCTCTTGCAAACCGCCCAAATCCTAGCTGTATTTCCCGTCAGCTTAGACCAAGCCCTTACCCATTTTAGGTATCAGAGAACGGATTTTCAGTGGCAACCACCTCTAAGTGCATTTAAGATTAAATTTATAACTTTTGTGTGACTCTCCTCCTATTTTTCTATCCTTTGTCTCCCGTCCGAAACCTATCTCCTTTTCTTAATCATCTTCCCTTGGTGGTTAAGTTATTCCTCAGCCAATAATCTACCCAGTTGTGAGTCCCTGGGCGGCTTTGAGCAGTGCAAGGGAGACAAGGTCTTTGACAGGCTCTATTTTCTGTGGAAGTTTTAATATTTCTGAAAACCACCTAAAGTATTTCTGTTTGCCTTGAATTACGCTGCTGGACAATATTTTAAAATAAATAAAATAGCAAGTAAATATTAAACCGACAGTAGTGGCTACGCTGGCTAAAGCGCAGTATTAGGTCATGGGGCCAAGCTCTCTGCTGACTCGGTAGACGCGTGGGTTCGAGCCCCACCGTCGGCCGTCCTTGAAATGGTTTTCCGTGGTTTCCCATTTTCAACACCAGGCAAATGCTGGGACGGTACCTTCTGACAGGCCACGGCCGCTCCCTTCCACATCCTTGCCCAGTTTCATTCACCATCATTCATTTCATCTCTCATTAACTCCTCTCATGAGGTTGGCGTCAGGAAGGGCATCCGGTCGTAAAATCCATCGCCACGAAGACTTCCATCGCATCTCATCCCCGACCCCGTTGGAAAATGGGAATAATAAGGGGTGGACATACATACAGCAAGTAAATATTAAATGAAATGAATGTAGATAAATTAAATGTAAAATAATGACAAATCAAATCGAATATAAAATTACAGAAATAAATCAAGAATTTAAATTATAAATAAATATTGAAATTAAAATTACATACATTTCTATAAGCATAAAAATTGCAATTATAAAAAAAACATAATCATTATTATGAAATTAATTGTGAAAATTAAAATAATACAAGTTAACCGTCATCATAAGTAAAATTAAAATAACTAAAAAACATTAAGTCGAATAAATACAAAGAAAAGAAACTATTAAAAAATATTGCCTTATAAACGATTAAACCCACGAAATTCCGGCTAATTTTATTCTGTGATACACAAACAAAAAATAGATTTTTCAAAATGCTTTCATTTAGTTAAGAATCAGCTCTTTTTTTCTCAATCAAGCCCTTAGTCGGACCTGGTTGATGCGTGTGGGATTTTCGAAAAGAAATGTCACGTCCTGTGGTTCGGATTCCACGTCTATATGGAGGTCCTGAGGCTCATTATCGCAAAATTACCGGTCACTTATAACTACAAGCTTGCTATTGCTTCAATGTAGACACTAAGTCTCGGACACTAGAGACGCTCTTGGCTGACCATTAACCATCTAACGTCCGATAGTAACTGATATTATAGCTCTATAAATACTGACCCGTGTCACGTGACCCAGATAAAGTGACATGATCGTGTTATTACGCGAGCCAGACATTCCCCTTTTAATATATTGTGTTGCTAGATAGAGTCTCTACTTCGTGCAATAGCGTGCCGTAAATCGCGTTCACGTTTATTGGAATATTGTGCACCATTAAAGTGGCTCCACCTACTGTCACATCTGGTTTCTTTGATATATGAACCCTAACTCGTGTATTGATTCCCTGGCTCATAGCGGCCTCCCGCCGAGCCACGGACACTTCTTCGTCCCCAGATCTTTCTAAACCCAAAATACAGGGGGGAGGGGGTAAAGATGACGTTGTCTGTAGTCCAAGGTGCTTGGTTTAGAGGGAAAATAAGGGTTAGTTATATTATTTAAGGTATTCATATACTGCACGTTTGAAATCGGGCATTTCGTTTGAATTTTCACTTTGTTTTTTGTTTCCAGATGAATGTTTAATTCTTCTACTTAACGAAAATGTATGATTTTTACATGTTTCATCCATAAATGCGGTCAGAAAATATATTTAAATGGAACAGGGCGCGCGTGTTTAAACTTTAACTTAATTTACTCATTAACTAGGAATTGTGAATCCAAACATCAATAAACCAAGTTCCAAATAACCTCAGTCTCCCACAAATCCAACCCCTCGTCCTCGTCGTGGGAGATGGGCAACGTAATTAAGTAGGGGATTGCCTGTAGGGGTGAAGTACAGTGGGGACTTTGCGGGTCTCAAAACCGCTACGGTAGCTGTGAAGGCCCTACAGGAACCCTGAAGAAATTACGGCTAACGGGGCTCTGGTAAAACAACTGCTGCCTTGTAGTTTGGAGTTGGTTCTTCAAAGGCTAAGGTAAGAAACCCTGACAGAAAATCAGCCTGGTGCCTCAGGCTTAAGGTGGCAGCCCCTCCAAGGCACTCGGAGGCAGTGGGTTAATCACTCGCTCCTCTTAAATAAACTGATTACGGAAACTGAAGCGAAATTACAAAACCGGACGGATAACCTGATGACGACTTTTGGCATGAAGAGGACTACGAAAATCGGTTTCTGGAATGTGAGGACCTTGCTGGAGAAAACCAGACTGAAACAAGTGACACGGGAGATGAAGAACTATGGGCTGGATATCCTAGGATTGAGTGAAGTGAGGTGGCCAGGATTTCGTGAAATACAGACAACAGATGGAATTACATTTCTCTATTCTGGGGGCGATGATGAAGAACACAGGGATGGAGTGGGGTTGCTGCTCAACAGAAATGCAAAGAGAAGCCTTATGGAGTGGAAGCCAATTTCTAGTAGGCTCATGTTTGCTTGGTTCAAGACAAAGATCAGGAATGTGATCATCATCCAATGCTATGCGCCTACAGAACAATCGGAGCCAGAGAAGAAGGAAGAATTCTACCAAATGCTGCGAGACGTCACAAGACAAACAAGTAAGAAGGACATTCTCATTGTTATGGGAGACTTCAACGCGAAGGTGGGCTCAAACAATGAGGGGTTGGAGCAGATCATGGGTAAACATGGCCTTGGTGAGATGAATAACAATGGGGAGAAATTTACGGAATATTGCGCCAGTCAGGATTTGGTGATGGGTGGCACGGTATTTCCTCATAGGCGGTGCCACAAGGTCACCTGGGTGTCTCCTGATCAAGTCACAGAAAATCAAATTGATCACATCGCGGTGAGCAGGTGGTTCAGAAGAAGCTTGGAAGATGTTAGGAACAAGAGAGGAGCGGACGTTGGTAGTGACCATCATCTTGTGGTTGCCAACTTCCGCATGAAGATCTTCGCAGTCCGCCGAAAGTTTAACACTCGGCACAACAAGTTTGATGTGGGCAAGCTTATGAACCAGCAGAGATTGGACCAATTTAAACTGGAGCTCAGAAATAAATTCCAGGTGTTGGACTCCGAGACAGAGAAGGACGTGGAGACTGTGTGGAGCGAAGTAAAGAATATCTTCGTGGAAACCAGTGAGATGCAGCTCGGGTACAAGAACTACCTGCGGAAAGAATGGATATCCGATCAGACCTGGGACAAGATAAATTATAGGAAGGAGATTAAGGCCAAGAACACCTGCAAGACTAGGCAGCAGAAGGCTCTCACACAAGCAAAGTATTCAACAGCAAACAGGGAGGTAAAGAGTAGTGTACGGAAGGATCATAGGAGGTGGATTGATGAGCAGGCGGAGAAAGCAGAAGAAGCGGCAAGAAGGGGGGACGTTAAGGAGCTCTATGGCATCACAAAGATGCTTTCGAAGAAAGGTTTTAATAAAACTAGGCCTGTGAAGAGCAAGACGGGCGAGATCCTCACGACGTGTGAACAGCAGCTGACAAGATGGAGATAACACTTTGCGGAGGTTCTTAATAGAGATAGAGGACCAGAAAGTAAGCAGCGAGGAGAAGATGAAGAGGAAGCAGAAAGTGACCCAAGCATCAGCCTCGACTCCCCAACTCGGGGCGAAATACGGACAGCGTTGAAGCAGATGAAATGCGGGAAGGCACCAGGTCTGGATAATATCCCAGCGGAAGTACTGAAAGCAGACCTGGATATTACGATCGATCTGCTGCACCCGCTGTTGGAGAAGATCTGGAAGGAGGAGAAAATACCAACCGACTGGAAGAAGGGGTTGATAGTCAAGTTGCCGAAGAAAGGGGACACCACAAACTGTAACAACTGGAGGGGTATCACCTTGCTGTCCATTCCAAGCAAAGTGCTGGCGAGAGTCATCCTGAATCGTATAAAAGACTGCGTAGAAAAAAGGCTTCGGAAGGAACAGGCTGGATTTCGACAACATCGCAGCTGTGTGGATCTCATCAACACCCTCCGAATCATCCTGGAGCAGAGTGTGGAGTGGCGGAATACCCTTTACCTCACATTTGTTGACTTCGAGAAAGCCTTCGACTCCGTAAATCAAAGAATCATGTGGAAGACCCTCGAGGAATATAAAATTCCAACAAAGATCATCAGAATCATGGAAGATATGTACGAAGGGTATGAGTGCCAGGTTCTTCACGAAGGCAAATTAACAGAAAAGATAAAGGTCAGTTCCGGAGTGAGACAGGGGTGTGTCCTTTCCCCCACTCTGTTCCTGTTGGTCCTGGATAGTGTGATGAAGAAGGTAATGGGAGGACGTAAGAGGGGTATTCAATGGGGTATAAATGACAGGCTTGAAGATCTGGATTTCGCAGACGACATTTGTCTTATGGCACAACGGTACCGAGACATAGAAGATAAGCTGGGGAGGTTGCAGAGAGAAGCAGAACGTGCAGGACTGATGATCAACACCAACAAGACCAAAGAGATGAGGATAAATTCTGACATCAAGACTAGTTTGACAGTCAACGGAAAGGACATTGAGCGAGTTGAGTCCTTCCTCTACCTTGGAAGTATAGTCACAAATGATGGGGGAGCAGAGGAAGATGTTCGAAGCCGTATCAGGAAGGCAAATGGTGCCTTTGTCCAGCTCTACCCCATCTGGAGAAATAGAAACATTTCCAGGAAGACCAAGCTCCGCCTTTTCAATAGCAACGTAAAGTCGATTCTTCTCTACGGCTGTGAAACGTGGAAAGTCACAAAACCGATCAACAACCAGCTACAGGTGTTCATTAACAGATATCTGCGTCGCATCATGAATGTGAGGTGGCCGGACATAATCTCAAATGAAGATCTTTGGACCATCACCAATCAACAACCGATTAGCATCCAGATCAAGGAGAGGAAATGGCGCTGGATTGGTCACACACTAAGGAAGCCGGACGGAGCTATTGAGAGGGCGGCGCTAGACTGGAATCCTCAAGGCGCCAGGAAGCGAGGTCGACCTAAGAAGACGTGGAAGAGGACGATCGAAAATGAAATTGCAGAGGTGGACAAGAACTGGAGTCAAGTGAAGAGAATGGCCAGGAACCGTACTGCGTGGAGAAATTTCGCCAAGGCCCTATGCTCCGGAAGGAGCGGCAGGAATTAAGTAAGTAAGTAAGTAAGTAAATAACCTCAACAAGGTCTCGAATTAAAGATCATTAAATCAGAAATGCCCTGTATTAAAGCTGAGACAATTATGTGCCCATTTTAAAACTGAATATGAAGATGGGAACAAACTATTTTTGATTTTTAACATTTTTGAAAGAATATGTTATATTTCTCGGTATAATAGTGATACACTAATAAATGAAGTAGGAGATATCACACATGAAAATCCACAGCCTGCTTCCAGTCTCCGACCGGGTCAGGAATGGAATGAATGATGCCCCCATCTAGCGGCGAGGATATGAACTGTGCCGGCTGCCGAGGCCTGACGCACTCCTCCGGGGCAATGATTTAATGAATGACAGATGAAATGAAATGATAGTGGAGAGTGTTGATGGAATGAAATTTTTGACAGGGAAAACCGGAGTACCCGGAGAAAAACCTGTCTGCCTCCGTTTTGTCCATCACAGATCTCACATGGAGTGACCGGGATTTGAACCACGGATCCAGCGGTGAGAGGCCGGCGTGCTGCCGCCTAAGCCACGGAGGCTTAGGAGATATCACACATACTAATGTTAATAGTTATGAGAAAGTAAAATTGAAAAAAAATCATCGTGGTAGTTGCTAGGTGATCTAAAAAAAATGCCAATGTAAACAAAATTAAAAAATAAAATTATTTTGGACACACCTTAAACTGTAAATTTACCTTTCTGATGGTAGTCCTATAACCGCCTTTATTGACATTCTAAAGACATTTTGGTTCAAAATTAGAGAACGTTTCTTATAAAGTATATGAATACCTTAAAGAAGGGGAAGAATACCTAGCTGTCTGCCCCTTAAAAATCTAATAACTAACTGGTTGGTTCCTTAGTTTAGAGGCTGCGACAACGCGGTCATGTAGCCACGTGTACTTTGGGTGTACAGTATGTAGAGTTTGTCTGATAACCGGTGTTATTTGTGAAGACTGTATTAGTGTGTGTTATCTGTTAGGTAGATTTCATTAGAAAGCTAACTATTGCAATGGGTCCCATGTTTCGACATCCGAAAAATTTCGACATATCTTCGCGTTTCACATCCCCCAGACCCCAAAACCACCGTCAGTTCAGAGGTTTATAAATAATTTAGGTATGTATATATATATATATATATATATATATATGTATATATGTATATATGTATATATGTATATCAGTTTCTTGTGGACACGATAACTGCCGTAATTTTGCACCTATCACTTTGAATTTTTCACATAATATGTATCCCCTTAAAATCTCGGTCGAGTTCGTTAATGGGCAAAATCGGTCAAAGGGGGTGAAAATGAGAGGCTTTTTTTTTTCGAAAAGGTGAAATATCGCTATAACTCTCTTAATATCTGAAATATTGAATCCATTCCAAGTTCATACTATGTGTCGGACAAGGCCCTAAAATTTATGTTTGAAAAGTTTTTTTATATCACCAACCATTGACCAAAGGGGTGGGAAAAAGTGGGTTTTTCGAGAAACATTAATCATATCTCTCTTAATAGGCACAAAATCAAAATTTGCCTGAAAGAATTTTTGATATGACCCACCATTACGCCAAGGGATGAAAAAAATGATTTCGGAATTATAAGAAAATGCCAAGAGCTAGCAGAGGTTGCCATGGCAACACTACTAAATTGATGAGGGATGAGGCATGAGACGTTGCCATGACAACGCACTTGCACGAGATCAGATTCAGATTTCCATCTAAGTGTGAAGCGGCTTCGGTGACGTAACAGGTAGCATGCTGAACTTCTATGCCCAAGGTCGCGGGTTCAAAGCCGGCCAAAGTCGTCGGATTTTCTCAGAGCGCTAAAAATCCCTCAGTATGCTTTCCTTTGTAGGGGAGGTTCCAACATTCGTTGCGAGTTGCTGATTGTGGTGGCATCTAGTAGCCAAGTTCACAGCTAGGTGTCGTCGACGGTAGTATCTGGTAGCAACATTAGGAACTACTGCTTGAAATTGAGCGTCTGCATTCCTTACCTGAATTACAGACTAATACAGCCATCACAATTCACACCGTTTATCAGACAGATTCTACACTCACCCAAAGTACACGGGGTTACATGACCGCGTTGTCGCAGCCCCTAAACTGAGGAACCAACAAATATCTCTGCGGGAGATATAATTTTGCGTGAAGATGTAACAGACCGTTACATAGTTACACATCAGTGTCGAAACCTTGCATAAGGACAGTGTGACCACAAGTATAACAAGAAGTTCCGTGACGAACTAAAGAGGCTACTTTTCTTAAAATTTAAGATTCATGCCAATGATAAATCTAAACGGATCAATCTAGAATAATGACGAAATTAGGTTGGTAATATCGAAATTTCTAATTAGTTCGAAATACTGTATACCTGGCATAATGCAGTCACTTAGAGAACTATAGTTGGCAGCCCTGGTGACTGAATATATTCTTAGTTCCATCTCTTAAGGTACAGAATACAAAATTTGGTTGGAGTCCAATGGATAGCATGGACGTTACATGCAGTTAAACATTGGATCTAACAGCGCGCGTAAAATCATGTTGACAACAATGACATACATATATTTGTCAGAAATAATCTGAAATAATATGATATATTTTTGTTTCAATTTTGAATGAAATCCATTAGTTAGTATAGAAGTTACAATCATTTTAAAATTGGACCTATCAGCAGGCTTAGAATCATGTTGGCAGCACTGGCGTAGGCCTATATTAGTTACTCCAAATTTATCTAGAATGCCAGGTACTATACGTGTGCAAAGTTTAGAGCTATTGGCTTGCATACTTTCTGATATATTGATATTAGGGTAACAAAAATAGGGACAGTATTTATTAACAGTTGGCAGCCCTGGTTACTCTTAAGAATCGCCATAGTCATATCAATAGCTTATAAAGATAATAGCGGAAACTCGGCCGTAAAAGCATGCGCTCGTTTGGAGACAGCGATCATAGTGCCATCTCTTGGTGCGAGTTGACAGCATGACTCGCCTTGTCACCCATTTTTGAGTGCGCACCGACCGAAATTGCATTGTGAAGTTAACATACGTCTCGGCTTGATGTTTAGGCAGCAAATAATTTAAAGATTAGTTTTAAAAGAAACAAAAGATACTTGGTTCTGTACGATATTTATATAGAATTCAAAAAAATACTGGACTGCTTCTGCATATGGTTTGCTTTGCCATAGGCAGTAGAACTGAAGGCACTGCAGCAGGCCAAATACTGATAATTACAAGGAAATATTAGCACATTGGTTTTAATCTATCCTTTTTGACATACAGGTATTTAAAAACGAGTTGAACACGCTTAATTACATTAAAAGAAAACAGTTACCTTCTTATATATTTCCTAATAAAGTCAGTAAAATAAAAATTTTTGTTTCTGAAGTTGTTAGATTACACCAACCTCCTTAGCTTTAATAGTGCAATACGTACACGTTAGAGGCAGATGACCTCGCTGTTCCGCCCCTTATAACAACAATAAATAACTACGTACACTTTCAATCGGAAATATTGAAGCATGTTGTTAAATGTTAGGCCTACTGTACCGTAGAGTCACCACGTTTTATAAAGGCTGTTATCTCAATATTAACATTAGGCCTACTATCAACAACCAACAAAGATCTTACCCTTGACTTAACAAGTTTTTGTTCCTGAAATCTTTCTCCACAAAGTGGTCTGAGCATAAAACATGAGTTCTGTTTAAATGTTCTGGCCATTCCTTTTCAATACGTCGTCTAAGCCAGCTCTTCGGCTTCGAATAACCCACAGCGTGCATCTATAAATATATAAAGAACAGGCTAAAATATGCTAAATTTTATTGTAAAAGCATTCTGTATTAAAAGAAAACCGAACTATCAGTGTAATGGTAGGCTACTTGTTTACAATAATTTCTTGGGAACCTGAAGAAAGATTTTGGGTCACTTTGTTGTTTATAATTATTACAGCCATATATGGCACAAATACTCCCCGTACCAACCATTACAATTGGATAATTAGATCATCCACAGGTCAATAATTTCTTGTAATTGTTTGGTTGGATCTCACGGTTGTAAATCAGCTGGTCTTACGTTGCCAACTCGGACCGCTAGGCGGTGCTGAGGAGCGCTGTCTCCCGTTTTGGCGAGGAGTTTCCGCTATTATCTTTATAAGCTATTTGGTCATATCTGTTATAGTACACATAGCACACACGAAATTTGGTTGAAATCCAAATGATAGTATAGAAGTTATATGTATTTAAAGTTGGAACTCTCAGCAGGCCTAGAATCATGTTGGTAGCACTGAGGTATATAAGTTACTCCAAATTAATATAGAATGTCAGGTACTATACGTGTGCATAGTTACAAGCTGTCGGCTTGCATACTTTCTGATATATGGGTATTTGGTTTTAAAAAAATGAGAGCATTTATTAACAGTTGACAGCCCTGGTGGCTATTAAGAATACACCCAGTCATATATGTTTATGTACACATAGCAGATACGAAATTTGATTGAAATCCAATTGATAGTGTAGAAGTTATATGCATTTAAAATTTCGACCTACCAGCAGGCTTAGAATCATTTTGGCAACACTGCCATGAATGGCCTCCTGAAAATTAAACTGCAATATTATTATCTATACGTGTGCCAATTTTGAGAAAGTTCCCATTCATACCTTCCAAGATATCCAACATGGAGCTCAAATTTCAATTACGATTTTTCAGCAGTTGGTAGCACTGACATCATTTTCAAATATGGCCGTGAGGTATTCAGGTATAGATATTTACTCCTACCAAGGTTTGTTACGATTGCTGCAGCCGTTTAGGAGTTGATAGGGGGGGGGGGGGCACACACACAGCCAGACAGACCGACAGACAGACAGACACACATTTGCCCGATCTCATAAGTCTACTTTTTCCTCATTTTTGCAAAATGTGAAAAGTAGGCTAAAAATGGACTCCAAATGGCAAGAAGGTTACCGTCATCATAAGACAATAAAATGTTTAAAATATGCATAAAATGACGAAAAACTAAGTTAATTAATCTCCAATTATAAAATACTTTCACGCAATAAATGAGGTCTGATCCTTCTACGAAAACCTGCATATTCTGCCTATTTTCGCCTATCCCCATGTTTGTCTGGTGAAATCTACCTCCGCCTTCCGGCGTGCCGAGAGGACTTTCTTTAATTCAAGTAAGGACCTGAGACGATAATTTCAAGTAGTTGCTACTTTTGCTACCAAATGCTACCGTCCACGACACCTAGCTGCGGACTGGGCTACCAGATGCCATCGCAGGCAGCAACTGGCAACGAACGTTGGAAATATTATAATCTACAAATTTTGGCTTCACACAAGACGTGTAGTTAGTGGAAGGTTCTTTTTCATGCCATAAATCTATGACATGGGACCACCGGATTTACTTCCCCTCCCAAGGAAGGCATACTGAGGGATTTCTAACCTTCTTAAAAAATCCCACGACTTCGGCTGTGTTTGAACCCACGACCTTGGGCATAGTAGCTCAGCATGCTTACAACTACGCCACCGAAGCCGCCCTAATAACTAACTAATACCTTAAAGGGAATTGAATGATATCTTTCAGTCGATGATTCTGCCCAAATCATAAATCCGTGGAAAATGAAACTGATGACAAATGCAACAGAAGAAGCGGCAAGCATGGAGAAATATAGGAGTACTAGCAGTAGTACCCGGCTTCGCCCGGAGGAATGATGATAATATTTCTGTCTCCTTAACACTCAACGTCATAAATTACATTTATTTATGTATTCATTTCTTACATTATCAAACCCAGTGACAATGTTTATACTTAAGTCACTATGGGAAGGCTCTGCAAAATAATAATCATTCTCGTGATATTTGTCTTCAGTCCGAGTCAAGACATGTCGTTAGCGGTCCCAGAATTCGTGACATCTCAGTCGTAGAAGACTTTATGTGGAGGGGATTAGAAATATTATGGACTTAAAATCTAGGTCATTTTCCCCCAATGACGTTGAGGGCGTAACATTTAGGTAATTTGCCCTACTGATCAGGATGATATTGAAAATTACTACATAACTGACACATAAAACTTAGAAAATAATAGAAAAAGTTAATTTTAGGACTCACATTTCGGGAAAGACTTGATTATTTTTTGCCAAAGAGCTCCCACTTAGATCGCTATCTGGTTAAAAGTTTCGTCTTGTTAAGGTTTAAACTGTACGATAAATGTCTGAAGCAATTCCTCCAAGAGAAGCTTCCAGATTTCGCAGTCGATATATCGTTAACTTTCATGAGCATCCAGTTGTCTTTTCTTCTGATGCAAAACATCTTCTACATAGTTATGATGAACATAGAAGCGACTACTGGCACATGTAACTTATCAACGAATGGGAAAAATTGATACTTTAAAGGAATGAGAGGAATAAAATAGAAAAGAGATGTACGATATACCATAACACTCGCAGTGAATTTTCTACGTGACCGGCTTACATGTTTCGGTGCAGGTTTTCAAGAAGAGGAACCAGATCATTGGCATAAATGAATACAGTGACAGTAGATTAAATAGTATCCTAGACAGATGACACGCAAAGTAACACGGCCTAATATACGATGTAATGGTTGAACTTCAGAGAAATGTTTCATCTCACTTCGCAGTTGTTATTTAATAAATACTAACATGTTTGTAGCTAACATTGAAATTAATGGAGTGCGTTAGGATAAACGATATTCCTTGTTTTTCCCTCTGGTGTATAAATAAATAAATGTTTAGGTGTGCCCACTCTTGAGCAAGCTACGTATAACTGACCATGAGAGAAGCATGGACTTTCCAGATTAAGGCCTGCTACCTTGAGCGACTGTCCTTGGGCCTTGTTTATGGTCATTGCAAATGCAAGACGTACAGGGAATTGCAGTCGCTTGAAATCAAAAGGCATATCAGTAGGGATCATAGGAATTCGGGGAATGAAGATATCTACTCCTTTGGCATGGCCTGTCAATACTGTCGCTTCTATTAAATTTGGCATGAGTTTATTCACACAGAGTCTCGTTCCATTACACAATTTTGGTGGATCGATATTACGCAATAGCAGTATTGATGATCCAGCTTTTAGTATTAATTTATGTGGTGGAAATCCAGGTGGTTCCAAAGAATTCAAGAACTCAGTAGGGTAAAATACAGCCTGTTCGGTCTCCAGAACAGTATCGATAGATTCGTACGTCGTACTGGGACCAGGAACATGATCTTGGATCTGAATATTCATTTTGTGTACACTTTCGTTTTTAGGCGCTAGAATTGCTCGCTCGCTAAGCCACTGATGGTCTTTATAATTTCCAGGAATATTTGGGAATACTTCGTTCATCATTTCCTGAACTGAAGGCATCAGTTCGCAAAAGTCTAACGGGAAAGAAATGAGATTGGTTGTCGCATCAGGCGTGAAATCACCATCACCGAGATGCAGGAGTTGTTGCGCAAAATTCTGTGCAGTCACATCTCCTAGTAAATGGACTCTCATATTGGTCGTCAGTGTCATTTTGTAAACATGTCTCCAAAGATACGATGCTTTGAGGCAAGCATTGAGTTCATCAGCGGGAGTTGATCGTGGTATAACTGGTAATGTTTGGCGAAAGTCACCCGCCAGAACTAAAACAGCTCCTCCCATTAGTTGACTGTTTCCTCGTATGTCTTTCAGTGTTCGATCAAGCGCTTCAAGAGCTTTCTTATGGGCCATAGTGCACTCATCCCAAACAATGACTTTGCATGTTTTAAGTATTTCAGCTTTTCCGGAGCCCTTCTTGATGTTACATACTGGAGTTTCTGACTGCGCAAGATATAATGGTAGATTCAGAGCTGAGTGTGCTGTTCGACCTCCAGTGAGTAGTGTGGATGCAATTCCTGATGATGCCATTGCAAATGCAATTTCGTTCTGTGCCCGAATTTCTGCAAGTAGCAAATAAATGAGAAACGTTTTTCCTGTTCCTCCTGGTGCATCAAGAAAAACAATTCCACCATTTCCGTTATTGATTAAGTCCATTATGGCACTATATGCAAAACTTTGGTCATCAACTAAGAGAGGCTTTTTGTCTTCAACGAACCTTTTTAACTCATCAGTGTTGAAGCTTCTTTCTCTCAATATGTCTCTATCAAGTACGTCAGTATTAGTGCGTAATGGGGCTGGCAAACCAAGCTGTATGAGAGTTTTGCCATTGCATTTATCCTCAATCATTATGAGGGCTTCATTAAATACATGAGGAGAAAAATTCAAAAACAAAGCTGGATTAGCTCTTCGTTGTTCTCTAAGTACATCCTCACTAAGGCTTTCTTTATATTTGTCCCAAAGAGCCTGAGGGTTCGATGGGGAGCAAGTTGTTATTATAATTGCAAAGAGACTTCTTAGTTGAGATGGAAAAGATGTGAGGGATGCTTCGGACAATATTATGTCCCAATGTTGGTCATTTTCAAGTAAGCCACGCTGTTGGCATGCTTCTCTGAATGTTTGGCATTCTACCCCGTTCACAGTTTTCAGATATTTGAATGATGTTGGCCCTCGAATTGTGTGAAGTAGTAATCGAAGGTAATAGCATTCGGCGTTGTTGGGATGAACTGTATATACCCGGCCTAAGGCATCACTTGCTCGCACATCATGTCCTGGAACTAAAGCACCTTGTTTTCTCTTGCAGAAAACTTTGGTAGATTTATTCCATGTATAATATCTTGGAACTTCTGCATACATCAGTGTTCTAGCAAATGCATCTTGTTGATATAAAAGAAAGAAGGCTGTTAGAGTCGTGTTAGGAGGTTGTACAGCTCTCTCTTGGGCGTTATCAGCTGTGAAATAAACTCGTTGTCCGTTTTCTAGGTGAACACTGAGATGAACAACTGCTGGATAACGTTCATGAATTGGGAAATTAAGGATACGCCAAACTGCTTCGTTGCTGCTGATATATCTTCCCAACTGAAATTGTGTAGGCTCATCGATAGTCCTGGTTTGTCCTTCAAGTTGAAATACTGCCATATCGCTACCCTTGTTGACATATTTACAGATGTATTTAATGGATTTCACTGAATTGCAGTATTCAACGTTGATGTGTGCTTGGAACATTTTAGAAAGTAGAGGAGAATATGGAACCACCCATCTGTTGTCTACCTCAGTTTGTCTGTACTGGTTGTTTATTTTAAGATTAATATTCGAAGTATAGCCTCCGTTTCCTGGTTTTCGTCTTCTGTACAGAGGGTAGCCATCATCTACGGTTTGGGTTTCCTGGGCAAATTCTCGGGGGTACTTTTTGCTACACTTTCCTTCCTTCATGCAGGGTGACTTAGGGTTGATAGCTCCACATGGTCCATGAATCATATTCTTTGTAATTATCTCAAAGAGCATGGGGTCTTGTTCTTTACTGGGTATCTCCGCGGAAATAACACTGTCCACTTGAGTTGGACGTATCTTGCTTTTGAGCCATAATAATATGTGAGCATGTGGAAGGCCTCTTTTTTGCCACTCAATTGAGTACATCCAACAGCGAGTTTCTCCATAAATATGACTCTTGGTTATTATATCCACGAGCTTTGCTAATTTTTGTTTAAAAATTCTCGCTGTCAAATCATGGCGATCAGTACTTGCCTGGCCACAGAAAAGTTCTTCCTTAATGTCAGTCCAGGCAGGATTACATGTAACTGTAATAAATAAATCTGGACATCCGTATATCCGAACATAGCACATGGCATCCTGGGCATATTCGTGCATATGTCTTGGACTTCCCGTAAATGTTGCCGGTAAAATAACCATTTTTCCAATGTCCACAACATTGCCATCATTGGCTACAGCATCACGCAAATGAATGTAATCATCTACTCGAAGTTTATTTTGGTTTAATCGGATGTAGAGCAGGCGTTCACTTTCTATCTTGGCGTACATATCAACAATAAATTGATGGAAGAGTTGTCCGCTTTTCAGTATATGGTTTGATGATCCTGGTCTAATCATTATTCTGTAGGCATAAAAATCCATAGCTGATATCTTTTTATTCGTGGCTGTACCACTGATTGGATCAGTTTGCCTCAGATTAAAGTGGTAACCTTCCTCACTCTCCCAAACTATTAATGGGTACTGAAGGGCATCGTACGATCTGTGTGTTTCTGAAATTCGTTGCAAAACATCACTCCGTCTATGAATGATTATGTCACGTTTCTCGAATTCGTGTCCTGTCATTACAATGGCCACTTCGTCAATGGTCGGAGCATTAAAACGACGTTCATGTTCGCCTACTGGTCTCTTGTCTGCTGATATGACAACCTTATATTCATCCGTTGGCATTCGATCCAGGGCGGTCTTAAACATATTTACTAAGTTATTATGCTCTTGCAACAACCTCTGTAGAGCTATAACAATCTCCCTTCTGGTGCTGGAAAAATTTTTACAACGTTGATCGGCTTGTTGTCGTTCGTCTCCCATAAAATAGATTTGTAAGAATTTTGGATTCTCATTAGTGAAGGGAAGAATTGATCCAAGTTGATGATAAATTTGTCCTTGCACTTTGAAAGTTGGCATGAAACCAGTTTCTTTTACTATTGCTGTTGTACCGAAAGAAGTCATTTGGAAGCATGAATTGTACTTCCTAATGTTTTTCTGGAAGTGTTTAGATTCTTGAGTCGTTCCTGACGTGTACGAAAGAAGTGGTTCTGGAGGAGGATTTAAAGCGGCTAGCTTAATTTTCCCGTTAGAGCAACATATTCCAGGCGACTCCGATCTGAATTTTTTGGCTAGACAGTGATGGCATACACCATCCATTTTTCCAATTGTTACTTTGGGGTGAATTCCATAATTGTAAGTGTGATCGTACTGAAATGCCTCTAATTTCAAATCAGACTGCCTAAATGTTTGCCTAGATTGAAAAAGTCGCGTACGTTCGATTTCAGCCGGTCTTGACGCTGCTGAGGTGTTTCAGCAGCCCTGAGCTCAGCGTGCCTTCTTTCGTCCTGTTCAAGTCGGTCTTGACGCTGCTGAGGAGTTTCAGCAGCCCTGAGCTCAGCGTGCCTTCTTTCGTCCTGTTCAAGCCGGTCTTGACGCTGATGAGGAGTTTCAGCAGCCCTGAGCTCAGCGTGCCTTCTTTCGTCCTGTTCAAGTCGGTCTTGACGCTGCTGAGCAGTTTCAGCAGCCCTGAGCTCAGCGTGCCTTCTTTCGTCCTGTTCAAGCCGGTCTTGACGCTGATGAGGAGTTTCAGCAGCCCTGAGCTCAGCGCGCCTTCTTTCGTCCTGTTCAAGTCGGTCTTGACGCTGCTGAGGTGTTTCAGCAGCCCTGAACTCAGCATGCCTTTTTTCGTCCTGTTCAAGCCGATATTGACGCTGCTCAGGTGTTTCAGCAGCCCTTAATAATCAAACTTTCTTGGTTTGTTGGCTGATTTTCCCAATAGTTTGTCGCTTTATAGGAGGCATTTTGAAATAGTTAAAAGAAAAATTCGCAGTGGAAAGCCGTTGGTGATTGTTACTATAACAAAGGGCGTACCATGTACCTGTAAATCGCAGTCAAGAAAGATTTTATGTCGTATTATTTAAAAGTAATATGAACGGAGCATATTATGGGTCATTGGCCCCTAATGGCTATTATTGCATTGAACACATGAAACTTAGAAATTAATAGACAAAGTCATTTTTAAGAATCATAGTTCGTGCAAGACTATGTTTTGGTGATTATTACTATAGTAATGGGCGTAACATGTGGGTAACTTGCCCTAATGATGAAGATGATAATGAAGACGACTACTACTGAACGGGTACATCAAACTTACACTCTAATAGAAATACATATTTTTAAATCACCGGCGAGGAAGACTGTGGTGTTGGACGTAACATCTAAGTCATTTGCCCTTTTGATAAGAATTATAATGAAGACGACTACTGAACTGGTACATCAAACTTTTAAACTAATGAAAAACAGCTTTTAAAAATCACAGGCGATGAAGACTGTGGTGTTGCTTAGTAGTATAATGGACGTAACATCTAGGTCATTTGCCCTTTTGATGAGGATGATAATGAAGACGACTACTACTGAACGGGTATATCAAGCTTACAAACTAATGGAAATACATATTTTTAAAATCACAGGCTAGGTAGACTGTGGTGTTGCTTAGTAGTATAATGGACGTAACATCTAGGTCATTTGCCCTTTTGATGAGGATGATAACGAAGACGACTACTACTGAACGGGTATATCAAACTTACAAACTAAAGGAAATACACATTTTAAAATCTCAGGCGGTGAAGACTGTGGCGTTGCTTAGTAGTATAATGGACGTAACATCTAGGTCATTTGCCCTTTTGATGAAGATGATACTGAAGACGACTACTACTGAACGGGTATATCAAACTTACACGCTAATAGAAATACATATTTTTAAATCACCGGCGAGGAAGACTGTGGTGTTGCCTAGTAGTATAATGGGCGTAACATCTAGGTCATTTGCCCTTTTGATGAGGATGATAATGAAGACGACTACTACTGAACGGGTATATCAAACTTACAAACTAATGGAAATACATATTTTTAAAATCACAGGCTAGGTAGACTCTGGTGTTGATTAGTAGTATAATGGACGTAACATCTAGGTCATTTGCCCCTTTGATGAGGATGATAATGAAGACGACTACTGCTGAACGGATATATCAAACTTACAAACTAATGGAAATACACATTTTAAAAATCACAGGCGATGAAGACTGTGGTGTTACTTAGTAGTATAATGGACGTAACATCTAGGTCATTTGCCCTTTTGATGAGGATGGTAATGAAAACTACTGTTGAATTGACACGACAAACTTACAAACTACCGTGATAGAAAGAAATATTTCAAAATTCACAGGCGATGAAGACTTATTGTGTGTGGTGATTAGTGGTATAAAGGGTGTAACATCTAGGTCATTTGCCCTTATGATGATAATAATAAGGTAATGAAAAATGACCACTAAACGAATATGGTGTAATTTTAAATCTGATATAGGTAATTCAGATTACTACCTTCGATGTCTTCCAAAGTCTGAACGTTATATTCTGGCTTAGGCCTATACTCGATGCGTGTAGTGAAAGAGCTTATCGAGTACTGCTCGGGTCCAAGCTGCACGTAGCTGAGAATATCGCAGATGATGACGATATATGATGACAGACGTTCGGGGGGGTTCCCGGTCCTATTCACATTGACCGGTGAATCACTCATTCTTTCGTAACACTACAGCGGTTTGAGCTAAGACCCTGTATGAACATCAGCATAGTCAGCAATAACAGGTAACACGGCGGGGTCTGGACATTTTTCTCATGTCACCTCGCGATGAATGAGCAAGCTATTCTCACCCCTGCCCCCTCTTCCCCCCCTCCACCCACCAGGGTCACAAATTGTGGGACGTGGGTTTGCGACCACGGGACCCCAGCTGAGTCCGGCATTGCTTCTACTTACTGGTGCCGGGCACCTTTCAGTTCTCTTTTCTGTCAGCCTCCCTTGGTCAAACTCTTGTTCTCTTCCGACCCCGATGGTATCAGGTTATCCGAGGCCTAGCGACTCTTTCACTTTCCCGCCTTAATTGGCCCTTGTCTAATCATTCCTGATAGCCTCATTCTTTTCTTAATATCTCATATCTTCTGCTCAAGACCCTCAAGGAGGCAGGGTGTGTGTAGCCCTGGTGCTCCCTGGATAGTGCTACATCCTCAAGGGCTCATGGCTGGTGAGTTCAGGAGCTGGCAACCCTGAAGGTATCCTGAGCGGGTTCGGTTTTACCCCTTTTTTCCATTGCCTTTGGGACGGACCCTGTCCACTTTCCGGGAATGGAGTGGTCTGTCCGCAATTTCAAGCAGACAGTGTTACTCGCAGGGTACCAAAGGGTAAGTATACAAATTTTGGTTCTGATCGGTGAAACGGTGTAGATTTGGACCAAAGGGCCTAAATGCAGAGATTGGGTTGGACTGTCCGAAATTTCAAGTGGACAGGGTTACCCGCAGGGTTGCAAAGGGTAAGTATACACATTTTGGTTCTGATCGGTAAAACGGTGTAGATTTGGAGCAAAGGGCCTAAATGCAGAGATTGGGTTGGTCTGTCCGAAATTTCAAGTGGACAGGGTTACCCGCAGGGTTGCAAAGGGTAAGTGTACAAATTTAGGTTCGGATCGGTGAAACGGTGTAGAAGTTAGCCAAAGGGCCTAAATGCAGGAAATGGGGTGGTCTGTCCGAAAATTTAAGTGGACAGTGTTATTCACAGGGTTACATAGGGTAAGTATACAAATTTTGGTTGAGATCGGTGAAACAGTGTAGATTTGGGACAAAGGGCCTAAATGCAGGGAATGGGGTGGTCTGTCGGAAATTTCAAGTGGACAGGGTTACCCGCAGGGATCCGAAGGGTAAGTATACACATTTTGGTTCATATCGGTGAAACGGTGTGGATTTGTATACATAACAGACAGACAGACAAACATTGAGCTTTATATATATAGATGTGCAGGTCTATATAACCTAGGTAAGAAAATGTCATTACATAACAATACAGAGAAGGAAATCAAAAGAAGAATCGAGCAAGCATGAAAAAATACTGATTCATTTTAGGAGATAAATCTCAGAAACGAACGTAGGAAGAAACGAAAAATCCTCAATATCACACTGAAGGACAGACTCAAATGAAAATGGGGAAGCCATGTAGGGAGGATGGAGCATACGAGGTGGACGCACATAATAACGATGTGACACCCCAGAATCGGCAGGAGAGACGTACGAAGACAGAGGGCTCGCTGGGCTGACACATTTAAGAAAATGGCCGGACCACAGTGGAAAAGAAGAGCAAAAGACAGGAAGACCCTAGAAATGCTCCTTTTTAAAACATGGTGCGTGCTAATCGGGACATCGGGAGTGTTGGCCACTACACCACCAGTTGGTGTGTGTTGTAATTGCCATGTGAAAAAAGATAAACCAACATCTTCACTTGACATTTATTTCCGTGAAATAGAAAGTCATATTCCCACAGGCAACTTGTTAGCACTTGCTGTTTCAGAGGCGTCTGAGAAACCATATACCGTAACTTGAATGTTGCTACACATACTGTACCTGTATTTAAGGCGTGTCTGTCTACTTGAATGTTATCATTATCAAGGTCAACTGGATTTGAAGTACCTTCCATTCTGAGATAAAGCCTTCAGGGAAAGTTTGATCCCCATTAAGTTTGTGTAACCACAACCTTTAAAGGAATATTTTGTAGGTTACCACTAATGGACTGAATATTGCCGCTGGCGGACTTAGTTGACATCTTACAGCTCCATTTCACTTCTCATCCTGTGACCGTGCTGCCATCTTGCGTTCGACTCAGAGCTCAGGATGCAGTCCCACAACAGGCCCACCCCGGCATGTGCCACTGCAGAGTGGGTCGGCAAAGAAACGCACGAGAAGGATGTGAGGTTATTAGAAATCCTGAACAGTGTTCAAATATTACCGCCAGTCATCCAACAGCCTGCAGCTCGACAATCTACAACCACGGCAATAATATCGCCACCGTGGATTGTTTGAGTGCTCAGTGCTAAATATTTATTTACCTGAACATTACTTTTGTATTATCACAAAATCTATTATTAACAGGGAAGTGTCACGATACAGTGAGTGTGCGTCCTATAGCTTACTGTGAACGAACTCCACTCAGACTTTGTTTCATTTTGTTTCATTAATTAGCGAGTGTTTTTATATTCATCAGATTACTTTGTATTAGCTCTACAGTGATTGCTCTCTTTGCCGTATTTATTGAATTAAATATTGGTGAGAGATTCGGTGTGTAATTAATTAAATTAATTATTTCGAAAGAACGAGTCTAAAGAATTTGGAGGGAACGATATAAAATGGCCACCGCGGGCTCCTATTGGCCGGAGTTTGACAGTTGAACAACACGTGTTCATTCATTCAGTCTCTTGTTAACCGTCATCATCAAACGTTCGTCATTATTTTATATTACGCCAGTTGTTGTTGTTTGACTCTTCAATCTTCAATCTTTTGTCTGGTTTGATGCAACACTCCATGCTTCCACGAAGGAATTAATTAATGCATTTATTTATTCATTTATGTTCCGTGTTTCTCTTTGCATATCCTCCATGGCTTAGGCGGCAGAACGCCAGCCTCTCACCGCTGGGTCCGTGGTTCAAATCCCGGACACTCCATGCGAGATTTGTGCTCGACAAAGCGGAGGCAGACAGGTTTTTCTCCGGGTACTCTGGTTTTCCCTGTCACAATTTCATTCCAGCAACACTCTCCACTATCATTTCATCTGTCATTCATTTAATCATTGCCCCAGGGGAGTGCGACCGTCTTCGTCAGCCGGCACAGTTCATATCCTCGCCGCTAGATGGGGGCTTCATTCATTCCATTCCCTGACCCGGTCGGTCGACTGGAAGCAGGCTGTGGATTTTCATTTCTGTTTGTATGTGTTCGGCGTTCACTCAAGATCGGCTTTTAAAATATATTACGAACTAGCAATCCGCCCCGGCTTCACCGGGTGTCTTTAACGGTTTACCCAGCGTAAGATTCAGAGGCGTTTTTTTTTTTCGATTTCAATGAACTACGACCTATGTTCTCACTACGTCTCGGTATGATGGGATAAAATCACTGACTGGACTATTAATTATATTATCATGTAGATAGCATGTGCAATGAATTCTGGTCAGACATAATTAATGAATGGCGAGGTGCATGTGACACAAATCCCCCTTCCATGCAATCTAAACTTGACTGTGTATTCTGCGGAACGAAGGCTGAAACTGGGATGATAGGCTCGCTCGCTAGCTAGGAAGCTAGTAATTGAATGGAGATTGTTGGAAGAAATGAAAACGTAAAACACTTATAGTGAGCGTTGTATTGAAGATATAGATATTCTGTCGTGCACTTTTTAGTATAACTTTTCTGCGTATTTGTTGAGCTGATTTACAACAATAAAAACTTGGCAACGCAGCTCAACTGTTCTAAGCGCCCGACATGTCCTGCACGTTCTATCTTTCGAAGTGCAGGGTATAGACGAAAGTCCGTGAAAGACACGGCAAAAACGTGAAAGATTTATTTGGGTTAAATACATATATATTCTTGTTATGTTATGTTTTGCTTCAATTAAGGTCTCCAGACATAGTTCCTCAACAGCCTCAAGCATTTTGTATGCTTGTTGTATCATAACCTGTGTTATTAGATAACTGTGGTTTTCTGTGTTGTGATAGGTTTCCTGGGACATGTAATAGGGCACTATCTCGACATTTACCTGGAGACAGTGTGGTAAAATCTCACGATGGCCGTTATCAGTGCTAGGGTTCAAAACTTTGGGAATATTCTCCTGGAGCGTATTTGAAACCTGACAATTGGAAATTCTACAATAAGAAACACCTTCGTGAAGTTTTTGAGAGTTCCCAAACTGGCAGTATATTACGTTCGTCTCTAACGCCCGTATGAATCACTGAAGGTATCAGAATATAGTACGTTTAAAATAGCATTATTTTCTCATTTAACTTTGGGATAATTTTGCATATCTAAAACTTCTAAGAAGGAATTTCGCTCTCAAGATAATCTTATTTGCATCCAGTTGCGAGGAAGAGATCTGTTGGAACTCACACTACATGGGGTTATTGTTCACCCTAAGGATAAATTACAATTGTTTTTATTCATGTTAGATTTTACTTTCTTTTGCTCAGTAACACAGTGAAGGGGTTAGGGTGGCTAGTTATTCATTGTGGAGGAGAGTGGTTTGAATACCTGCATCAGGACCACTCCTCTGTACTGGCTTTCACCTCTAAGTCACATTGCACCACCCGACTTACGTAGACAAAACTCTCTCTTGAGGGTATATCAAAAGATAACCTCCACACCACAGCTTCCTATTCATTCTGACGTACCTACAGTAAAGATAAGATGCTTGAAATCCCGATGACTACCCATCCTAACAGCGGAATCTCTACTATTAAATAATTTTCAGATTGACAACAAGTGGTCTGAGGTGTGGAATAATTTATTACATGAGAAATGCAGAAACTTCATTGATCCTATCAAGAAACCAGCTGGCATGGAACTACCACGCCATACATGGAAACACCTAACAGGATTCGAACGGGACATGGGGTCTGCACAGACAACTTTATACAAGTGGAATAAGGCTTCCTCATCTCAGTGCGACTGTGGATTTGAAATACAGACCATCCAACATATTGTGGAGGACTGCAGCCTTCGAAACTATAATGGGAACCTGAAAGACTCCCATGATGCAATGCAGCCTGCTCTTTATTGCATTTCAAATTTAAATATTATCTTGTAAATCTGAACATTTTATGTGTTGAATATGTGTCTCATCAAAATTGATTTTAGTATTTATTGTTCTTTTAAATGCTAATGTATAATATGTGTTATGTGTTCCTTAGCTTGTAATTATGTAGATTACCATGCCATACGCTAAATAAATAAATAAATAATACTTGAACATTCATTTTCTGGTGCCTATGACTACCAGTGTTCGTCATCTTTGTATACTAGGTCAGTTCTTCTTCTTCTATCGAAGTTTGGCGGTCTCGTGACTATTCTAGTCTTGGAGTCTACCACACAGGAAAGGGTCGTTGTGTTCATCTCAAACCAGTCCCTCAGGTTCTTCAGCCATGAGATTCTCCTTCGACCAGGTCTCCGTTGCCCTGAGATCTTCCCCTGAATCACCAACTGTAGGATCCTGTATTCTTCATTCCACATCACGTGTCCGAAATATTCGAGTTTGCGCTTCTTGATGAAAAGAAGAACCTCAATCCTTTGTTTAATTCTCCCTTCACCTCAGTAGTATATGCACTCATTTTGTAAAAACACTGGGCACCAAAAATAATTTTTTGAATGTTTCCTGCACTTCAAGAGTCAATTCTTACTAATTTTGGGTTGAGTAGTCGAATATGACAATTAAAATGTTTTCTTAGCTCTAGTTTCTGTGATACGCAATACGTGGAAGTATTTTCGTTTAACGGATTAAGAAAAATCTATACATTTTAATTGCATACGCATCGGTGCAACGACTAGGTGGACATTGTTTGACACCTGTTAATTAACACTCAATATGTTTCCTACTTTATTGAAACATGTTTTCGGTCCATTGTTCTCATACAAATGCATAGCGTAAATCGCATCACCACAGAGATTAAAAAAGCAAAGTAAATGGTTCTATGGACTATGACAAAAGAGCATCGCCCCAAACAGCTGGAATATGGAACAAAAATGCGCACACGTAGCGACGAGTCATTTGATCACTAGAACTCTAAAAATTTCTCAATATCAAAGCCGTTTAAAATGGTCAATGGTACTCTAAAAATTACCTAAAACTCTTGTCTGAGAGAATCTTCTATAAGACCCACCTTACGCCAAGGGATGAGCAAAATATTTTCGGAATGAAGCAATGAAGGAAATTGGAGAAAAATTCAAAGTAGGAGTAAATATTCAAGGAGAAATAATTTAAACTGTGTGATTTGCTGATGACATCGTAATCTTAGCCGACACAGCAGAGGATTTGGATGAGTTTTTAAATGGAATGGATTCTATCTTGAGGAAAGAATTCATGAAGAAAATTATTAATGTAAAACAAAAATATTGGAATACAGTCGAAAGAAATCAGTAACCCCTATAGATGTCGAATTGGAAGGTGAAAAGCTAAAGGTAGTAGGTGATGTCTGTTACGTAGGAGCAAAATAACCAGTGATGGACGAAGCAAAGAGGATATAAAAAGTAGGTTAGCACAGTCATTTTTGAAAGCCTTTGACTGGAGCGTGGCACTCTATGGGAGTGAAACTAGGACCATTGGTGCAGCAGAAAAGAGAAAAATTGAAGAGTTTGAAATGTCGTGTTACAGGAGCATGATGAAGATCAGGTGGGTAGATAGGGTTACGAATGAAGAGGCATTAAGACCAGTGGGAGAGGAGAGATGCTTCTGGCGACTGCTAATGAAGAGAAGATATAATAATAATAATAATAATGATAATAATAATAATAATAATAATATCGTGTGGCCTCGGATGCCGGGTGAAAGCTATGTTATTTAACACCCAAAGGGTAGCTTGCATGTCAAATTTTGTTGTTCCTTGAAGCACTATGAAAGTCAATGAGGTTAGATATCTAAGCACCTTGAACACTATAGCGCTTTCTAGTAGAAACATGAGGAACTTTGTGTTGGCGGAAACCCCCGAGATTAATTTTGCCATTATGAACACGGCCTACTGAATTCGAATGAGTCCTTTGACATGCCAACATCGTATGATATGGTGTCGTGATTTTTGTCACCTTTCAAAAATCACTTACTACGGCCAGGAGCGAACCTGCAAGCTTGGAGTCAGTAGACCGACACGTTGACCACTCAACCACCGTGGCAAGCTAAGAAAATAGAGAGGTTGGTAGGAAAAACATCCTAAAACACCCTGGAATAGCAAACATAGTGATGGAAGGAAGGGTCGAGGATAAGAATTGTAGGGGTAGACCAAGATTAGAATATGTTAAACAGATTGCCTCGGATGTAGGGTGTGGTAGCTATGCAGAGATGAAACGATTAGCTCAAGACATGGAAGCGTGGAGCGCTGCATCAAACCAGTCGAAAGAGTGAAGTCTCAAACAACAACAACAAGATGGGGTCTCTCCTATGCTTAAGATGTGGAACGTGTGTAGTTATACAACAATTGTATTGGCAAATTTAGTGAATATGAAATATTTTTCTTTGTCTGGTGAAATGTACCTCCGTCTTCCGGCCTGTGGAGAGGTTTTATTTCTAGCCTACTTTTCACATTTTGCAAAAAAATGAGCAAAAAGTAGACTTATGAGATCGATCCGAGCAAATGTGTGTCTGTCTGTCCTTCTGTCTGTCTGTCTGTCTGGCTGGCTGGCTGTGTGTGTGTGCCCCCCCCCCCCCCTATCAACTCATAAACGGCTGCAGCAATCGAAACAAAATTTGGTAGGAGTAAAGATTATACCTGAATATCTCAATGCAGTATCTGAAAATGATGTCAGTGCTACCAAATGCTGAAAAATCGCAATTGAATTTTGAGCTCCATGTTGGATATCTTGGAAGGTATGCATGGGAGCTATTTCAAAATTGGCACACGTGTAGATAATAATATTTCAGTTTTATTTCCAGGAGACCATACATGACACTGTTGCCAAAATGATTATAGGCCTGCTGAGAGGTCCTATTTTAAAATGTATGCAACTTCTATGCTAACTAATGGATTTCATTCAATATTGGCACAACAATAGATCATATTATTTCAGATTATTTCTAACCAATACATGCTTGACATTGTTGCCAACATTATTTTACGCGCGCTGTTAGTTCCACTGTTTAACTGCATGTAACGTCCATGCAGCCAAATTTTGTATTCTGTACCCTAACAGATGGAATTAAGAATATATTCAGTCACCAGGGCCGCCAACTGTAGTGCTATATTAGGCTACATTATGTCAGGTATACAGTATTTCGAACTAAATAGAAATTACGATATTACCAACTTAATTGCGTCATTATTAATCATTGGCATGAATCTTAAATTTTAAGAAAAGTAGGCTCTTTAGTTCTTCACGGAACTTCTTGTTCCTCTTCGGTAGGAACGTACTTGTATGTTACTTTTCCATAAACCAACAATCTGCGTCACCTAAAATTGGATCCATTTATAAATGGAATGTGGCGGAGAATTAGTCTGAACAGAGTAATATGTTATCTGGTCTCCATATAACCGAGGATGATTTATGCCGGCTGTTAAATGCATGTACGCTACGTATTATATATTATTCCCCTTTTACATTTTTTTTCTGCTGATGTGTGAGGTTAGTGAAATAAATGTGATTTAGGAGGGAATTGTATTTCAGCATATTTTCTGCCTCTCCCAGACCAAAATGTGAGAATAAATCATTATTTCTGTAGCAGAGTGCACACCTAAACAAGTTTCGGTACAGGTTTAAATTACAAATTCTATTAAGTAATCAATACAAAGCCTTGTAATGTCACAGCGCCCGCTTCATTATTACCAAATATTAATTAAATCGAACGGAATCTGCATACAGTGGGGCAATGAGATCGATTTACACCTGCTGTATACTGTATAGAGCGGACCACACACTAGCAACAGGCTTACGTAATGAATAAAATACGTGCGAATGTATATTATATTACGGAACTAAAGTAAAAAATTACTTCAAAATTTAACTAACAAGAGTTCGCATTGGGAAATTTTATTTTACATTCAGATATGAGGATACACATTAGTAAGGCACTGATAGCATACACATTACTGTTCAAAGCCACCATTCTTGCCCAAGCACTTGTTCTCACGATTCACCAAGGCTGATATAAGGGTACACTGTAGTAAGGCACTGATAGCATACACATTACTGTTCAAAGCCACCATTCTTGCCCAAGCACTTGTTCTGACGATTCATCAAGGCTGATATAAGGACACACATTAGTAAGGCACTGAAAGCCTACACATTACTGTTCAAGGTCACCATTCTTGTCCAAGCACTTGTTCTGACGATTCATCAAGGCTGATATAAGGACACACATTAGTAAGGCACTGATAGCCTACACATTACTGTTCAAAGCCACCATTCTTGTCCAAGCACTTGTTCTCACGATTCACCAAGGCTGATATAAGGGTACACTGTAGTAAGGCACTGATAGCATACACATTACTGTTCAAAGCCACCATTCTTGCCCAAGCACTAGTTCTCACGATTCACCAAGGCTGATATAAGGGTACACTGTAGTAAGGCACTGATAGCATACACATTACTGTTCAAAGCCACCATTCTTGCCCAAGCACTTGTTCTGACGATTCACCAAGGCTTATATAAGGACACACATTAGTGAGGCAGTGATAGCCTACACATTACTGTTCAAAGCCACCATTCTTGCCCAAGCACTTGTTCTCACGATTCACCGAGGCTGATATAAGGGTACACAGTAGTAAAGCTCTGATAGACTACACATTACTGTTCAAAGCCACCATTCTTGTCCAAGCACTTGTTCTCACGATTCACCGAGGCTGATATAAGGACACACATTAGTAAGGCACTGATAGCCTACACATTACTGTTCAAAGCCACCATTCTTGTCCAAGCACTTGTTCTCACGATTCACCGAGGCTGATATAAGGACACACATTAGTAAGGCACTGATAGCCTACACATTACTGTTCAAAGCCACCATTCTTGTCCAAGCACTTGTTCTGACGATTCATCAAGGCTGATATATAAGGATTCACATTAGTAAGGCACTGATAGCCTACACATTACTGTTCAAAGCCACCATTCTTGCCCAAGCACTTGTTCTGACGATTCATCAAGGCTGATATAAGGATTCACATTAGTAAGGCACTGATAGCCTACACATTACTGTTCAAAGCCACCATTCTTGTCCAAGCACTTGTTCTCACGATTCACCAAGGCTGATATAAGGGTACACTGTAGTAAGGCAGTGATAGCATACACATTACTGTTCAAAGCCACCATTCTTGTCCAAGCACTTGTTCTCACGATTCACTCAGGCTGATATAAGGACACACATTAGTAAGGCATTGATAGCTTACACATTACTGTTCAAAGCCACCATTCTTGTCCAAGCACTTGTTCTCACGATTCACCAAGGCTTATATAAGGGTACACAGTAGTAAAGCACTGATAGACTACACATTACTGTTCAAAGCCACCATTCTTGTCCAAGCACTTGTTCTCACGATTCACCAAGGATGATATAAGGACACACATTAGTAAGGCACTGATAGCCTACACATTACTGTTCAAAGCCACCATTCTTGCCCAAGCACTTGTTCTGACGATTCACCAAGGCTGATATAAGGACACACATTAGTAAGGCACTGATAGCCTACACATTACTGTTCAAAGCCACCATTCTTGTCCAAGCACTTGTTCTGACGATTCACCAAGGCTGATATAAGGACACACATTAGTAAGGCACTGATAGCCTACACATTACTGTTCAAAGCCACCATTCTTGTCCAAGCACTTGTTCTGACGATTCATCAAGGCTGATATAAAGATTCACATTAGTAAGGCACTGATAGCCTACACATTACTGTTCAAAGCCACCATTCTTGTCCAAGCACTTGTTCTCACGATTCACCAAGGCTGATATAAGGACACACATTAGTAAGGCACTGATAGCCTACACATTAATGTTCAAAGCCACCATTCTTGTCCAAGCACTTGTTCTGACGATTCACTCAGGCTGATATATGGACACACATTAGTAAGGCACTGATAGCCTACACATTACTGTTCAAAGCCACCATTCTTGTCCAAGCACTTGTTCTCACGATTCACCAAGGCTGATATAAGAACACACATTAGTAAGGCACTGATAGCCTACACATTACTGTTCAAAGCCACCATTCTTGTCCAAGCACTTGTTCTCACGATTCACTCAGGCTGATATAAGGACACACATTAGTAAGGCACTGATAGCCTACACATTACTGTTCAAAGCCACCATTCTTGTCCAAGCACTGGTTCTCACGATTCACCAAGGCTGATATAAGAACACACATTAGTAAGGCACTGATAGCCTACACATTACTGTTCAAAGCCACCATTCTTGTCCAAGCACTTGTTCTCACGATTCACCAAGGCTGATATAAGGACACACATTAGTAAAGCACTGATAGCCTACACATTACTGTTCAAAGCCACCATTCTTCCCCAAGCACTTGTTCTCACGATTCACTCAGGCTGATATAAGGACACACATTAGTAAGGCACTGATAGCCTACACATTACTGTTCAAAGCCACCATTCTTGCCCAAGGACTTGTTCTCACGATTCACCGAGGCTGATATAAGGACACACATTAGTAAGGCACTGATAGCCTACACATTACTGTTCAAAGCCACCATTCTTGTCCAAGCACTTGTTCTGACGATTCACCAAGGCTGATATAAGGACACACATTAGTAAGGCACTGATAGCCTACACGTTACTGTTCAAAGCCACCATTCTTGTCCAAGCACTTGTTCTCACGATTCACCAAGGCTGATATAAGGACACACATTAGTAAGGCACTGATAGCCTACACATTACTGTTCAAAGCCACCATTCTTGCCCAAGCACTTGTTCTGACGATTCACAAAGGCTGATATAAGGACACACATTAGTAAGGCACTGATAGCCTACACATTACTGTTCAAAGCCACCATTCTTGTCCAAGCACTTGTTTCTGACGATTCACCAAGGCTGATATAAGGACACACATTAGGAAGGCATTGATAGCCTACACATTACTGTTCAAAGCCACCATTCTTGTCCAAGCACTTGTTCTGAAGATTCACTCAGGCTGATATAAGGACACACATTTGTAAGGCACTGATAGCTTACACATTACTGTTCAAAGCCACCATTCTTGTCCAAGCACTTGTTCTCACGATTCACCAAGGCTTATTCAAGGGTACACAGTAGTAAAGCACTGATAGACTACACATTACTGTTCAAAGCCACCATTCTTGTCCAAGCACTTGTTCTCACGATTCACCAAGGCTGATATAAGGACACACATTAGTAAGGCACTGATAGCCTACACATTACTGTTCAAAGCCACCATTCTTGTCCAAGGACTTGTTCTCACGATTCACCGAGGCTGATATAAGGACACACATTAGTAAGGCACTGATAGCCTACACATTACTGTTCAAAGCCACCATTCTTGTCCAAGCACTTGTTCTGACGATTCACCAAGGCTGATATAAGGACACACATTAGTAAGGCACTGATAGCCTACACATTACTGTTCAAAGCCACCATTCTTGTCCAAGCACTTGTTCTCACGATTCACCAAGGCTTATTCAAGGGTACACAGTAGTAAAGCACTGATAGACTACACATTACTGTTCAAAGCCACCATTCTTGTCCAAGCACTTGTTCTCACGATTCACCAAGGCTGATATAAGGACACACATTAGTAAGGCACTGATAGCCTACACATTACTGTTCAAAGCCACCATTCTTGCCCAAGCACTTGTTCTGACGATTCACCAGGGCTGATATAAGGACACACATTAGTAAGGCACTGATAGCCTACACATTACTGTTCAAAGCCACCATTCTTGTCCAAGCACTTGTTCTCACGATTCACCAAGGCTGATATAAGGACACACATTAGTAAGGCACTGATAGCCTACACATTACTGTTCAAAGCCACCATTCTTGTCCAAGCACTTGTTCTGACGATTCATCAAGGCTGATATATAGGATTCACATTAGTAAGGCACTGATAGCCTACACATTACTGTTCAAAGCCACCATTCTTGTCCAAGCACTTGTTCTCACGATTCACCAAGGCTGATATAAGGACACACATTAGTAAGGCACTGATAGCCTACACATTAATGTTCAAAGCCACCATTCTTCCCCAAGCACTTGTTCTCACGATTCACTCAGGCTGATATAAGGACACACATTAGTAAGGCACTGATAGCCTACACATTACTGTTCAAAGCCACCATTCTTGTCCAAGGACTTGTTCTCACGATTCACCGAGGCTGATATAAGGACACACATTAGTAAGGCACTGATAGCCTACACATTACTGTTCAAAGCCACCATTCTTGCCCAAGCACTTGTTCTGACGATTCACCAAGGCTGATATAAGGATTCACATTAGTAAGGCACTGATAGCCTACACATTATTGTTCAAAGCCACCATTCTTGTCCAAGCACTTGTTCTGACGATTCACCAAGGCTGATATAAGGACACACATTAGTAAGGCACTGATAGACAACATAGTCACCAGGTTTGTCCAAGCACTTGATCTAACGGTACACCATGGTCGATATAAGGATACACAATAGCCTAGTAGGGCATAGATACACATTACAATTCAACATTCTTGCTTATGCACTTGTTCCAACTCTATATCGATACCGGAATGTAAGAAATCTCCGTTCCCTTCCCTTAAGCCACATTGAGGAAGCACCTGGTGTGTCGCAGTTACTGGCAACGTTCACTATCGCGAACAGCCGTCTTTCAACTGATATGTTGAGATTCTGATACAACATATTCACCGTCTATCGGCTGTATGATACAGATCTGGACACTTGCTTCTGCCCTGGTTGAATACTCGACATGAAGGGGAACATATCACACGTGAGAGATCTTGTAAGGTACCTTGTAGCTTACATGCAAGTCAGACTTAAATGAGATAAGAAGGGAAAAACAAGTCGTTCCGTGAAGAACTATACAGTCTATTTTCATATATCCTACTTATGATAATTGCCTCTATCTACATACAAAATTTCAGTTTCATTACTGTTATAGATTCGCAGATATTGAGAACCGACTAAATATTTCGGATGGTCACCATGTAGGAATTATATATGTAGGTCCCAGAGTTATGTACTTTTACATGAAGATTATTGTGTACGTGTAGCATTCAAACTTCAATCGCATGATTAGGACACAAGAAGTCACAAGGAGATTTTAAAATTTCGCACTGCTGCCATCTTTTGGTTATGGAAACAATTGAAATAAATTAGATGCCAGTGGATTAACATTCGTATAAGGATTTACTGTACCAAGTTTCACTGCATTCGGATGGTTAAATTGCGAGTAACGTCCATGTGAATATTTATACTTCGCGTCGCCGCCATGTTGGAATTTTGATCACCAGGTTATTTAATGTCCTATAGATGAATTTAAGTTCATAGCCCCTATGAACATTAAAAAATTCAGTTTGATTGCTATAATAGATTCGTGGATATTCAGAGCCGTCTAAATATTTCGGATGGTCGCCATGTTGGATTGTTAAATGTATAGGCCATAGAGTCATGTACCATTAAAGGAAAATTATTGCGTAGGTTCATTCTTCAAACTTTCACATCGATCGCATGATTACGACACAAGAAATAAAAACTTAATTTTAAAATTCGCAAAGCCGCCATCTTGAGGTTATGTAAATAATTGAACTAAATTAGATACCAGTGTATTACAATGTGTATAAACATTTCCTGTACCAGATTTCATTGCGGTTGGAACATTAAATCGCGAGAAACGTCTATTAAAAATTTTCAAATTCGCTTGGCCGCCATGTTCTTTTTGTAGTTAACCGGTTTTTGAAAGTCTTATAGATGAACTTCCAGTAGTGCCCTTTATCTCCGTACAAAATTTCAGAGTGATACCGCTAATAGTTTCAGAGATATAGAATGCCGGTGAAATAATTCCCACATCCGCCATCTTGTGGTTATGTAAACAATTCAACCAAGTTAGATGCCGGTACATTGCAATCTGTATAAACATATACTGTACCAAGTTGTATTGCATTTGGTTGGTTAAATCGCGAGAAACGTCTATTTAAATGTCGCGAATTCGCGTGGCTGCCATGTTGGTTTTGTTGTTACCAATTTTTCAAAAGTCACACAGGTGAACTTCTAGTAGTTTCCTTTATCACCGTTAGAAATGCAAGGGTGATATCGAGAATCGTTTCGGAGATATTGAATGCTGGTGAAATATTTCGCACAGCCGCCATGTTGGATTGGTGAGACGTAACAAAATTTGAAGGGCACGGTCGGGCTCGTCAGGAATAGTGCTAAGAACTTACCGAGTTTCATTGAAATAGTTCCAGCCGTTTAGAAGTTATTAGGACACACACACACACACACACACACACACACGCACACACACACGGACAAAAGGTGATCTCATAAGCCTATTTTTTTTTTTTTTTTTCAAAATTGAAAATAGGCAAATAAGGAAGCTCTTCAGGTTATGTGGCTTCAAATCCCAGATCATAAACCACTTATTTCATTGTACGCGGTAACCAAACGGCTGGAAGTGATATACTGTATTTACATCTTATAAATCCCACATGAATTGACCGAGACTCCAGGGACTCACCAATTTTGGGACATGTGTTGGCAGCCACAGGATACCAGATTAGCATGGAATTGCTTCCATTTACCTATGCTTACCACCACTCTGTCATATCTCCTGACAACCTTTTTGGTCAACGCTTGTTTTCTTCCGACCACGACGGTATACGAGGTCTTACATTATCGCACATCACATTAGGGACATATTACCTAGGTGTTACGTCCCTTAAAATAACAATCATCATCCCGACCATTTGGGCAGTTGGACAACTCTATCTACTAAGAATCGAGACTGGTCTGTTTAAAATGGTAAGTGGTGTATTTGAGTTAGAAGTAATATTAAAACATTGGAGACTTCTGCATACTTACAACAACAGTTCAGAACTTAAAAACCTACTTGAATTAATGACAATAATAATAATAATAATAATAATAATAATAATAATAATAATAATAATAATAATAATAATCATTCAAACCCCGCCAACCTGGGTCCAATGTTTGGGAAGCCAGGCTCTGCCTGTCACAAGCCAGGACAAAGCGATGAGTGACAGAGGAATAACACCTCTTTAAAAAACCGAGGTCCAGCTGACCCGGCTGGTAGTACCTTGTAAGGGTCCCTTGCCAGGGTTACGGTGAAGTCCTCAACGGCATTGATGGTGGTATAAATGATCTATATAATAGTGTTAATGGCGGACGAGGCGGCCTTGTATCCGGGATTAATAGGATAAAAGGCATCTATACTAGTATTTGGTTAGATGTCAGCTTTACTTAAATCCATGAGCGTCAGTACTGGTATCCAGCGGCGAGTGGTCAGCGTCTGATAGCTCAGTGAGCTCGGCTGAAAATCTAAGTTCCAAAGGCCTCAACAACCTCTGGTCCTATATGGTCCTGGTATCTGCTAGGCCAAGTACTGAGTACAAGCAAATATGGAATGTGCAAGTAAATACAATCTTACCCCAGGTGGTACACAATCCACCCGTCAACAGACGGCCACTGAACTTTCGGATTCTGGGGAGTTCAGACGTGCGCAACAGAGAGTATCGGAGATCTCTGGTAAACTTCCCTACAACCAGAAATCATTCCTTGGAACGATAAACATTAATACATTGATCCAAACAGGTAAATTACATGACCTCACGCAGGAAATTGGCCGACAAAAAATTCTCATCCTTGCTCTTAAAGAAACACGAATAACAGACAACGACACTATGGACTACGGAAACTACCGCATCTTTAAAAGCAAAACACAACAAAGAGTCGCAAGGGGCGCACCAATTTTCTGTATGGCGTTTCTTGTACACAGATCTATTATCACCTCCGTCAGGGAAATTACACCCGTCAATAGTCGGCTCATGACCATGCGCATCGAATGCGCCAACAAAAATTTCACACTCATCAATGCGCATGCCCCACCAATGTCGACAATAAGAAGAACCCTGAAACGGTTGAAAAATTCTGGAACAAACTTAAGAACATCATGAGCAAGATTTCCCGCGACGACGTTAAAATCCTCATGGGAGATTTCAATGCTCAACTTGGCAAAGAGAAAATCTATCGAAAAATCGTCGGTAAATATTCCGCACACCAAAACACGAACACTAACGGCACGCGTCTGTTTGACATCTGTCACCAATTCAACCTTAAAATTATGTCCACGCACTTTAGAGAATCACGCATAAACAGAAAACATGGCAATCTCCGATCCAACATCTCGGTGAGTATCAGATAGATCACGTCGCCATTTCCTACGCCCACTACAGAACCATTCACGACGTTCAAGTCCGACGAGACGCGAATATCGACTCGGATCACTACCTTACAAGAATCAAAGTAAAGTTCACCCCAAAGAGAGTTCACCGTCGCAAACCACATATCCCGAAATTCGATTTAGCTATGATTCAAGAAACAAATATTGTAGAGGAATGGGAAAAGGAACCGGCGAATAGCTGGAACGACTTTCGTAGCAAAATTATCGGACAAGCTAAAGCACTGATCCCGCTAAGAAGACAGACAAAACATCCATGGTGGAATTCTGAGTGTGATCAAGCCATTGCCAATCGCCGAATCGCATTCCAAAAATACAACAGCAGTAGATCACCAGGAACCCTGGGACACTTCCTCGACATCCGCAAACAGACAAACAAGACTATCAGGAAAGTCAAGCGTGATTATATCACTGAGCAACTTAAGTCCATGGAGAATGATTTCAGAAACTCCGATAGTCGGAATTTCTACAGGACCTTTGCGAATAATATTAAGGGTTATGCACCGCCAAATTTAACCTTTAGGAAACAGGATGGACAACTGGCACTTACTAATCGTGAAAATTGCGATGAACTTGCACGCTACTTTTCTGGGCTCCTTCTGTTATAGTAAACACACATCCCCGCTCCCCTCTTGCCATCCCCTCTCCTGCCGTCAAGCCTAACGCTGGCTACAATTTTGCAGGTGGCGAACGGCGATATTTGATGATACCCGAGTCAGCACACAAGCAACGTGCAGTGAGGCGCAACGAACGCGGTACATTTAAATGTAAAAAAGCGGTATTCTGGACATTTGTTAACGCTTTATACTACCATAAAATCTTATATTAATTTTTATATTCGTAAAATTCAAATGTGAACGGCAATTTTTCAAGAATGGGTGTGCACTGGCTCCAGGGCGAATACCCAGAAACCGCCACTGCTATAGAATGAACAGTGACAGACTAACCAAGAGTATTAGTACAATAGTACACAAGCAAAAATTCATGTGGAAACCTAAAAAGAAAACTGGTAGGAAGTTGTTGTTGTTGTTGTTGTTTTAATGATAGAACGTACAAGGCACTGCCGGCAGGACGTTAGGTCCTCATTTGAGTACGTAATTCAATTGCTTATATGAGGACGAAGCGTCCTGCTGGCAAGACCGTTCGTTTTTCCATTATAAAGAGGGAAATGTAACGAATCAGCGCATGCAAGTCTGAAGTTGGTAGCTCTGACCGTTCAGTAATGGCGGCGATTATAAGTAAGGGTGACCGTGTTTATGATTTTGCTACCTATTTCGATGCTCCAAACAGCGGAAATGCATGGAGTCGCTCGTTATTTGCTAGTAATTATGATACCACTAAATACATTTGGCATTCCACCATAAACAAGACATGTAGAAGCTTTGTTGGCCGAAGAAGTGAATTTACCTGTAGAGGTAACCTCACACGTCCTTGTGAATCTTTCTAAAGAAGACCAGCGGCTGCGCGTTCAGAGAAAATGTCCGATTTGCTCGAGCGTGCATAGAAAACAACTGAAGCAAGCTACTTTTGCAAGAAATGCGGGTCTACATCTATTATGTGTATCTCACAAACTGGCAGAGATTGTTTCGAATACCACATAAGAAGCAGTATACCCATACGTCGTACCCTTACGTAGATGTGTACTGAAATGACTACAGTCGAGAAGCAAGATATCGAACATTTTTTCATTTATATATTTTAGATGTTAATTTTAGATATATGAGACATTACTTCTTTGAAATGGCTAAAGTTGTAGGGAAATAAATCCCATTTTTTATACATTTTTATATAGCCTATTTTAGATCTTAAAATTTTTACAACTTTTTATACTTCTCATACATTTATATAGTCTCTGTACTGTAAGAAAACACGTTTATACGTTATACGTTTTATAGTCAAAAAGTGATTACGAGACAGTTATTGTATTAGTCAATATGAGTCATATTAAACTGTTTTAGAATATTTACAGACTTTTATTGTTTTCCCAGTACCAGATCTGCAGTATTATTACGCTCTGATAACCCAAAGTACTGCCGGAAGGAAGTGTCCTGCTGGAAGGCCAGTTCAAACATTTCCCATAAGGGTCCTAAGTCCTGCTGGAAGGTCGCGCCACTGTGTACAAAAGTACTTCCGGAAGGTCCTTCTAGCAGGACGAGTGACTGTACGCTCTATCATTAAGGGGCCTAACATCTAGGTTATCGGCCTGGTAGGAAGTGGTCCACAGATCGCAAGATGCAACACAGTGCATTCATGAAGAGATTTTGGGAGGATAAGAAGACGAAAACCATCAAGCCAACTTACAAGTTCAAACGCTCGTTTTGAATGACCATAACGAATAATAATAATAATAATAATAATAATAATAATAATGGTAATAATAATAACAGTAATAATAATAATAATCATTGTACTTGACAGAGCTAAGTTCAGAGAATTAGTTAATAATCACCACTTTGCAGACCATCCAAGAATTATCACCAACAGAACCTGGTCAGAAGATCGCAAGAGAAGCCACACCGAGAAGATGAAGAGATTTTGGGAGAAGTGAAAGGCAATGCCATCAACTAAATAAGTTCAATGCTTGCCACGGTGGGTGTGTGGTTATAGTGTCGGACTACCAACCCCAAGATTGCAGGTTCGCTCCTGGCCATGGTAAGTTATTTTTGAAAGGCGACAAAAATCACGATACTCAAGTCATACGTTGTTGGCATGTTAAAGAACCCATTTTAATTCAGTAGGCCGTGTTCATAATGGCAAAATTAATCTCAGGATTTTCCGCCAACACAAAGTTCCTAATTTCTCCACTAGAAAGCGGTATAGCGTCAAGGAGCTTAGATATCTAACCTCCTTGACTTTCATAGCGCTCCAAGGAGCATTAAATTCGACACGCAAGCTGCCCTCTGGGTGTCAATTAACAAAGCTTGCACCCGGCATCCGAGGCCATATGATATTATTATTATAATAAGTTCAATAGCGCTCCTTAGTCCAGCATGACGAAGAAAGAAAGAAAGAAAGAAAAAGAATAATAATAATAATAGTAATAAGAAGAAGAATAATAAGAAGAATACTCTTATATTTTCTCTCAACCGCAATACTCTACACAGCTACACACACTACTACAGTCATCACAGAAACATAAGTTTTCAGACAAGGTCAACACGCATCCAAGTACATGGAGCTGATGACCAAAATGTCCCAAGCCTCAAAATTGAATTAAAGAAACAACAAACTAACACTAGCCACCACACCCCGACGCCGACCAACTGAATAAAGGAGGAAGAGTTGCGGCAGCTTGGAGAATCATAGTCTCCCTATGCCTGAGATGTTTTAATATCGTTAGGTCATTGCGAAATAAACCCCGTGTATGCCAAACCACATACAGTAAGGTGTGAACTCTGCGGATTGAATATCAAGCTGAATTTAATTGCGAAATGCGCACGTAATATCTTGTTGCAGTCATTATTATTTGAGCCCTTGTTGAAGCACAGGTTTTTACAGAAGGGAATTCCAGATCCATGGAGTTAATTGCAGAATAACTGATATCCCCAGCACTTAATTGGGAAACATGCAACCGGTCAGAATTCCAACATTCCAGCACACAAATCCAATAATTTGAGAGCCATCAGAGTGGCTTCGTGTTAATGATATCTCAACAAGCAGCGTCTGATTTCCATAGCAAAAGGCTCTGTCGTACTTGCAGGAATTTAAAATGTAAATCACGAATAAGATGTTGGGGATTTACATATCGAGCTGGTCGTGTAATTGAGTAAGTGTTTTGTCTCCTAACGACCCAGCAAGTGCCGTTAGCTAAAGGACTCACTGAAATTGAAACAGACATTTAGACTTCTAGTAGAAATTAAGTCTCTTAAGAGAGACATTATGGACGCTCCGAAAGCGCACTGACTAGTTCAGTCTGTCTGGATCCTCTACAATGAGTCAAATCACTTAGGACCCCAGCTGAGTCCGGCATTGCATCTACTTACTTGTGCCGTGCTCCTTTCTGTCTTCTTTCCTGTCGACCTGCCTTGGTCACCTCTTGTTCTCTTCCGACCCCGACGGTGTTAGGGTATCCGAGGCCTAGGGAGTCTTTCACTTTCCTGCCCTAATTGGCCCTTGTCTTATCTTTCCTGATGCCCTCATTCTTCGAGGGGTCAGCCTTTTTTTCTTTTCATATTATCTCCTGCCTTTTGCTCAAGGCCCTCAAGAAGGCAGGGTGTATGTAGCCCCACCCTGGATAGTGCTACACCCTCAAGGAATCACGGCTGGTGAGTTTGGGAGTTGGCGACCCCGAGGGATTCTTGAGCTGGGTCCGTTTCGTCCCCTTTTTCCTCTCCTTTGGGGCGGGCCCTCTGCTCTTTCCCTCTATCTGACTTTCATGGCTCTCCTTCCTTCCAAGTCCCTCAATCCTCATTTTTCGAGGGTTGAGGGCATTTCTTTGCTTCCTGTCCTTTATTTGCCTTATCCTTTATTTGTTTACCATTTCTTCTTCTAGTATGTAAGTTTGTAGTTAGTAGTCTATTAGTTATAGTTTACATTACGTATCATCTTTCCCTATAATCCAAACCATTAGGGGCCGATAACCTAGATGTTAGGCCCCTTTAAACAACAATTATCATCATCATCATCTTGCACTATCACCCAAACCATTAGGGGCCGATAACCTAGATGTTAGGCCCCTTAAAACAACAATTATCATCATCATCAGCAGCAGCAGCAAATCCCTTAAATTAGGTACCAGGAAATGTGTAAAACTTTTACTGTGGGCTATAGACTATTATTATTCAGCATATTGCAAGAAACGTTGAAGTTATGAAATTAAAATCCACAGCCTGTTTCCAGTCCACCGACCGGGTCAAGAAGTTGAAGTTATACATTTTGGAAAAAGTTACACAGTAACAAGAAACGTTAAAAAACAGGGGCGGCTCCTGACTAAAATTTTGCGGTGGGCCAGATGATATAATTGTTGCTTCATATTAAATAGGCACATATTTGACATTCATTGTTACCAATATTGCCATTATCAGCATTCCACACAACACCACATTTGAAACAAGTTTTAATAAATACAGTACTAAAAAAAGTTTTGTACATTGCGATTTAGTGTTTATTTTGCTATGTGTATGTAATCACATTATACACAACATAGGGTACATACAAAGAAAAACAACACACAATCTGCTCTGGATCGGCCGCGGTGAACGCACTACCTAGTGTCTCGCTGGCATCGAGAGAGCGTGGGTTCGAATACCACCTCGACGGTCGTGAAAATGATTTCCCATTTTCACTACCAGGCAAATGCTGGGACGGTTCCTTTCAATAGGTCCACGGCCGATTTCCTTCCATTATCCCTTCCCTGACCCGTCTTAAAGAGAAAAATATGTGCCCATTGGCTGCATTAATACAATTATTAAAAGTGACAGAAACACGCAACCAATATCAAAAGTGATGTGGGACTGAGCACACAAACGTCCTTTTCAAGTTGGGGCTTATTAATACCGTGTACGGCCACCACGAGCTCTAAGGCATGTTTGCAGTCGACGAGGCATACTGAGCACCAACGAATTCAACCTGGTTTGGGGCAGATTATCCCGCTCTTGGACAGCAGCTTCAATCAGTTGCTGTTTGTTTGTTGGAGGATTGGGACAGTGCGAAATTCGCTTCTTGAGTTCTTTTCATGCATGTTCAATATAGTTCATATCCGGAGAATAGGCAGGCCACTCCATTCTCGGAATGCCACGCATCTGAAGGAACTGACTGACCACCCTATCTTGATGGTTACGAGCATTATCGTCCACTAGTGTGAAGCCCTCATCCATTGTGACAGCGAATCATGTAAGGACAGGTTTAAGGATGTTGTCTCTGTACACCAGTCCAGTCATGTTACCTACGTCGACCAAACATGATTCCACCCCAAAACATTACTGAACCCCTTGCTGTTGTTGGCATTCCTGGATTAAAGGCTCGTGAAATCTCTCACCCACTCCTTGCAGTAGTATAGATCGCGATTCCTTACACTACAAAATTCCTATAGACACAAAATGGCGGTATCCATTACATCATGGACTGTACGAAAGGTTTTAACGATGCATGTATGTTAAGTTCTAAGACTATACATACAATCACATACCTAACTTGGGGCTTGAGCCCCAGACCCCCTTGCTCACAGCACAAGCAGTACATTTTGTTCAGTGTTCTAACCTACTAACGACCGATGGTTTCGTCCAGACAGTCGTCTAACCTAGTAGCGACCAATGGTTTCGTCCAGACCGTCGTCTAACCTACTAGCGACCAACGTTATCGTCCAGACAGTCGTCTAACTTACTAGTGACTAATGGTTTCGTCCAGACAGTCGTCTAACCTAGTAGCGACCAATGGTTTCGTCCAGACAGTCGTCTAACCTACTAGCGACCAACGTTTTCGTCCAGACAGTCGTCTAACTTATTAATGACCAATGGTTTCGTCCTGATATTCGTCTAACTTAGTAGCGACCAATGGTTGCACTCATACAGTCGTCTAAGCAAGTAGCAAACAATAGTTTCGTCCAGACAGTCGTCTAACCTATTAGCGACCAATGGTTTCGTCCAGACCGTCATCTAACCTTCTAGCGACCAACGTTTTCGTCCAGACAGTCGTCTAACTTAATAGTGACCAATGGTTTCGTCCAGACAGTCGTCTAACCTAGTAGCGACCAATGGTTTCGTCCAGACAGTCGTCTAACTTACTAGCGACCAACGTTTTCGTCCAGACAGTCGTCTAACGTATTAATGACCAATGGTTTCATCCTGACATTCGTCTAACTGAGTAGCGACCAATGATTGCGCTCATACAGTCGTCTAAGCAAGTAGCAACCAATAGTTTCGTCCAGACAGTCGTCTAACCTACTAGCGACCAATGGTTTCGTCCAGACCGTCATCTAACCTACTAGTGACCAACGTTTTCGTCCAGACAGTCGTCTAACTTAATAGTGACCAATGGTTTCGTCCAGACAGTCGTCTAACCTAGTAGCGACCAATGGTTTCATCCAGACCGCCGTCTAACCTAGTAGCGACCAATGGTTTCGTCCAGACAGTCGTCTAACTTACTAGCGACCAACGTTTTCGTCCAGACAGTCGTCTAACGTATTAATGACCAATGGTTTCATCCTGACATTTGTCTAACTTAGTAGCGACCAATGATTGCGCTCATACAGTCGTCTAAGCAAGTAGCAAACAATAGTTTCGTCCAGACAGTCGTCTAACCTATTAGCGACCAATGGTTTCGTCCAGACCGTCATCTAACCTACTAGCGACCAACGTTTTCGTCCAGACAGTCGTCTAACTTAATAGTGACCAATGGTTTCGTCCAGACAGTCGTCTAACCTAGTAGCGACCAATGGTTTCGTCCAGACAGTCGTCTAACTTACTAGCGACCAACGTTTTCGTCCAGACAGTCGTCTAACGTATTAATGACCAATGGTTTCATCCTGACATTCGTCTAACTGAGTAGCGACCAATGATTGCGCTCATACAGTCGTCTAAGCAAGTAGCGACCAATGGTTTCGCCCAGACCGTCGTCTAACCTACCAGCGACCAATGGTTTCGTCCAGACAGTCGCCTAACCTACTGTACTAGCGACCAACGTTTTCGTCCAGACAGTCGCCTAACTTACCAGCGACCAATGGTTTCGTCCAGACAGTCGCCTAACCTACTGTATTAGCGACCAACGTTTTCGTCCAGACCGTCGTCTAACTTAATAATGACCAATGGTTTCGTCCAGACAGTCATCAAACCTACTGTACTAGCGACTAACGGTTTCGTCCAGACAGTCTTCTAACCTACTTGTGACCAATTGCTTCATATAGACAGTCGTCTAACCTACTGTACTAGCGACTAACGGTATCGTCCAGACAGTCGTCTAACCTACTTGTGACCACTTGCTTCATCTAGACAGTGTCTAACCTACTGTACTAGCGACTAACGGTTTCGTCCAGAGAGTCGTCTAACCTACTTGTGACCAATTGTTTCGTCCTGAGAGTCATCAAACCTAGTAGCTACCAAGGGTTTTGTCCCACCATGGCCTTTAGAAACCTTGCAGTTGAACACGTGTGACTACATCCCTGTGTAACGACGTACTGTTTGAAACCTCATACAGCTGAGTAATATGACGGAAATTCAAAACACAACATAAAATATCCGTGACGTCATCGACTACACATGACATGTTTGTATTGTGACATATACTTGAACCAATGTTCTTTTACTTAGTTATTATACCCAAAGTACAAGCATATCTACAATTCTATTTACATAGATTATAAGCACTTGTAATGAATGAAGAGGAATACAAAATAAAATAAGGAGGTTATATAGTTCATGTTCGTAGAAACTTTTTATATTAACTGCTAGGCTTAACTTCTTACCAAATCCAAGTCGGGACCGCAGGAGACTTCGTTGCTCATGACATAATTAACACGGGAAAACTTGGCTAATTTATGAAAATGTGTGAAAAGTAGCTGTCAGAACCTTAATACACACCCCAAGAGAAGTTGCTAATACAGTTTATAAGAGACAGCAATGCACTTTATTTATTTTAAGAGGTGAAATTGTGTTTTTGCTTAACGTTTAACCTCGTGGTCATAAGTCACAAGATGTTATTATTACGTGGACTGACGTTTTGTATCAAAATCTCGCATTCTCGGGATATAATCTGATCTACCTCGGCGAGACTGCTAGGCTAACACTAGAGCTCGGTGCAATGGGCGCTAGAAAACTTAAAATAGGCAGGCAAATACGCACAGGAACGTTCGAAATAGACACTATATGTAATGTTAAGAATTGACGCAGGTACAACTATTGTATTCATTTAACATTTAAAATCGTATTTCAGAGCGGCATATAAATATCAAATACAGAAGGCATTCCCGTCTAGCCTATATTAAATTCATTAAATTCCACTATTATTTAAATGGTGTGTAAATTAAAAACCGTATTTAATTTCCGTGGAGCAAATGCAATACAATAATGTCTAGCTGTACATAGTATAAAACAAAGTCCCCGATTCTTGGACGTAACGGATACTCTAGAGAACCACTGGGTGGATTTTGATGCGGTTTTCACCTTCTGTAAAGGATTTGAAAAATGAAAATCCACTGCCTGCTTCCAGTCTCCGACCGGGTCAGGAATGGAATGAATGAAGCCCCTATCTAGCGGCGAGGATATGAACTGTGCCGGCTGCCGAGGCCTGACGCACTCCTCTGGGGCAATGATCAAATGAATGACAGATGAAATGAAATGATAAGGGAGAGTGTTGCTGGAATAAAATTGTGACAGGGAAAACCGGAGTACCCGGAGAAAAACCTGTCTGCCTCCGTTTTGTCCAGCACAGATCTCACATGGATTGACCGGGATTTGAACCACGGACCCAGCGGTGAGAGGCCAGCGTGCTGCCGCCTAAGCCACGGAGGCTTCTCTGTAAAGGATTTAATAATAATAATTATAATAATAATGATATTGGTTTTACGTCCCTTTTAACTACTCTGGCTTTTAGAGACGCCGGGGTGCCAGAATTTTGCCCCGAAGGGGATCTTTAACGTGCCAGTAAATCTACTGACACGGCTCTCTCGCATTTGCGCACCCTCTAATGCCAGCTGACTACGCCAGGATACGAACCTGCAACCTTGGGCTCAGCAAGCGAGAACGCTACCGCTGAGCTGTAAAGGATTTCTCGAGGAAGGTTTCTGCAGTAAAACATTCATTTATGATTAAAGGAAGCCGAGCAGTAACAATTTCAGTGAATCGAGTCGAAGAAAAACCTAGCGTCCGTGCACCGTTTATGCTTACGAAGGGTAAACCGTTAAACATATCAATATACTATGAATGTAAGAATTGTTCAGCATGAAACGTTCTACAGAAAAGAACCGGACAGCATATCTCTATCTTCAATGCATCGACAACTATAAGTTGGTTGGTTGGTTGGTTCCTCAGTTTAGGGGCTGCGACAACGCGCCCCGCGTACTTTGGGTGTATGTAGAATCTGTCTGATAACCGGGGTTAATTGTGATGGCTGTATTAGTGTATCTGTTTCTTAATTCAAGCAAGGACTGCAACTTTTAATTTTTCAAATAGTTCCTACTTTTGCCGCTAAACGCCACCGTCTACGACTACTAGGCCTAGTTCAGAACTTAGCTACTAGACGCCACCGCAGTCGGCTCTTGGCAACGGACGTATGAACCTAAGAGCGTTGCTTACATTCTTAACGTATACAATTTAGCTTCACACAGGTGTAATTAGTGGAAGGTTCTTTAACATGCCATAAATCTATGACATGGGACCGCCGGCTTTACTTCCCCTCCGAAGGAAGGCATACTGAGTGATTTTTAAAGCTCTTAAAAATCCGACAGATTCGGCCGGGTTTGAACCCGCTATGACCACTATCAGTGTTTTTACGTTTTCATTCTTTCTTATAATCTTAATTCAGTGGAAATTTAAATTACTAGCTTTGGAGCGAGTTTATGAGCTAGAGAGTGACACTAACCCCCCCAGCATCGGCCAGCATCAAACTGTCGCGTCGTGTCGAGTTAAGACTTCAGAGAAGTGTACAGTATATGTATTTGGAGTTTCGCTGTTCACTTTGACTTTTCTGAATTGCGTCTGAGACCTGCCGTCCGTGCGCCTTTTAAGCTTACGCTGGATAAACCGTTCAAGATACCGGGTGAAGCTATCCCATTAACAATAAATCAATAGCCTATATTTGAAAACGAACTGGAGCTTACATACAATTTCCTTGAATTCTGGATAACTTCATTCTCAAAACATTCTATCCAACGTAGGCTGCAAGAAATGACAAAGTACAATATTCACGAACTAAATAGCAAGATTTCATCCAATTAGTAAAACATTCAAATACTGTACATATTATGGGGTTTGAAACCATTTTAGCCTACTTTTCACATTTTGCAAAAATGAGGAAAAAGTAGACTTATGAGATCGGGCAAATGTGTGTCTGTCTGTCTGTCTGTCCTTCTGTCTGTCTGTCTGTCTGTCTGGCTGGCTGTGTGTGTGTCCCCCCTATCAACTCCTAAACGGCTCCAGCAATCGAAACAAAACTTGATAGGAGTAAAGATCTATACCTGAATAGCCCATATTTGAAAATTATATCAGTGCTACCAACTGCTGAAAAATCGCAATTGAAATTTGAGCTTTATGTTGGATATCTTGGAAGGTATGAATTGGAGCTATTTCAAAATTGGCACACATATAGATAATAATATTGCAGTTATATTTCCAGGAGACCATACATGTCAGTGTTGCCAAAATGATTATAAGCCTGCTGATAGGTCCAAATTTTAAATGCATGTAACTTCTACACTATCAATTGAATTTCAACTAAATTTCAAATGTGCTCTGTGTACATAAACATATATTACTGAGCGTATTCTTAAGAGCCTCCAGGGCTGCCAACTGTTAATAAATGCTCTCAATTTTTTAAATCCAAATACCCATATATCAGAAAGTATGCAAGACGACAGCTTTAAACTATGCACACGTATAGTACCTGACATTCTATATTAATTTGGAGTAATTTATATACGTCAGTGCTACCAACATGGTTCTAAGTTTACTGAGAGGTCCAACTTTAAACACATGTAACTTCTATACTATCATTTGGATTTCAACCAAATTTCGTGTGTGCTATGTGTACCATAACAGATATGACTATGCTGATCCTTAAGAGTAACCAGGGCTGCCAACTGTTAATAAATACTGTTTCTATTTTTGCTACCCTAATATCAATATATCAGAAAGTATGCAAGCCAATAGCTCTAAACTTTGCACACGTATAGTACCTGGCATTCTAGATTAATTTGGAGTAACTAATATATGTCAGTGCTCCCAACATGATTCTAAGCCTGCTGATAGGTCCAATTTTTTAATGCCTGTAACTTCTATACTAACTAATGGATTTCATTCAAAATTGACACAACAATAGATCATATTATTTCAGATTATTTCTGACCAATACATGTATGTCATTGGTGCCAACATGATTTTACGCGCGCTGTTAGATCCAATGTTTAACTGCATGTAACTTCCATGCTATCCATTGGACTTCAACCAAATTTTGTATTCTGTACCTTAAGAGATGGAACTAAGAATATATTCAGTCACCAGGGCTGCCAAATGTAGTTCTCTATTAGGCTACATTATGCCAGGTATACAGTATATCGAACTAATTAGAAAATTCTATATTACCAACTTAATTTTGTCATTATTCTAGATAGATCCATAATATAGATTAATCATTGGCATGTAAATTTTAAGAAAAGTAGGTTCTTTAGTTCGTCACGGAACTTCTTGTTTCAGTGTTGCCTTAGTAAACAAGGCTTTAGTGGTTTTCAGTCGGTCAACACGAATGTACCCAAAAGAGCTGGGTTATACCCTAATCCTCAAGTAAATTACATGAGATTAATAAATACACTAGGATGACCAGTTTCAATCGTCAAGCGATCATCATCAGCTACATTACACTTAGGCTATAAAATCTATGTTTGAAAATACAGGTGAAAATATTTACAATATGTACGTCCTCAAAAGACCGGGCTGCGCTTAGTTTGAATGGCTTATGGTCCACGCGTGGCGGGGAATGATCCACGGCCTTTAATAGTTGTAGTCCCACCTCATTCAATAACAAACATCTTATCTAGGTTGCCAACACCCCACATAAACACATCGCACTGACTCCGCACAGCTCATATGAACAGGGGGGAGAAAGGGAAAAACGAGTGTCGAGATAACAGCCCATTTCAGTCGAACACACCTGGAGTAACAGTGAACACGAAAGTGCGCGTAGCTCCAGTAGGAAGTCAACCAGATCAGTAGTAGCCTGTAATATTACATTTTAACCATAGTTGATTATTTACAACCATATAATCACCCCAAATATACAAACTCCGGATATCTATCACCATTTAGCATTTCACCTAAAATCATATATACTGCATTTAGCAAACACCGACTGTTGCAGTACCAATACTGTAACAAAATAATTGTACATATTGTAAATATTTTCACCTGTATTTTCAAACATAGATTGTATAGCCTAAGTGCAATGATCTGATGATGATCGCTTGACGATTGAATCTGGTCATCCTAGTGTATTTATTAATCTCATGTAATTTATTTCAGGATTAGTGCATAACCCAGCTCTTTTGGGCACATTCGTGTTGACCAACTGAAAAGCACTAAACTCTTGTTACTGTACATATTAATAAAGTTAACGCTGCCTACCTGTTAACAACAGTATTGCCAAACAATTATTATTTTGCCGTCTGTTGCGAACGCCGGCCGGCTCATATCCATTGTCTGTGCAGCGAACTCAAAGTATTTACTGATTTCGGCATGGAAGGTTTTTACTCTGTAATTGACACTGCAGCGGTAAGAGACACGATGTGTTCAATAATTAAAAAGCGACTTTAAGCCACCTGTTTTGATTTGCATTGTTGGAAAGAAAGGCGCTAATTTTGTGTGAAAGAATGGCGGTATTACAAGCTTCTTCATAGACTTTGTCAACAACGGTTCAAGGGCTCAGAGCGCATTATCTCAATTTCGTATTGTTGTGGACATTGAGTTTTGGAATTCAATTCTACAGTAGTTTAGGGCTTATTGCTTAAGGTACTCATCGACCCTTCCATTAGTCATTTTGAAGAAAATTTTCGATTTTTAGCCTATTTTCAATTTTGAAAAAAAAAAAAGGCTTATGAGATCACCTTTTGTCCGTGTGTGAGGTGTGTGTGTGTGTGTGTGTGTGTGTCCCTAATAACATCTAAACGGCTGGAGCGATTTCAATGAAACTCGGTAAGTTCAGAGTACTGCTCCGGGTGACCCAGACCGTGCCCTTAAAATTTTGTTACGTCTCACCAATCCAACATGGCGGCTGTGCGAAATATTTCACCAGCATTCAATATCTCCGAAAATATTACCGATATCACCCTGGAATTTTGTACGGTGATGAAGGGTACTACTACAAGTTCACCTATGTGACGTTTGAAGACCTGGTAACTACAAAACCAACATGGCGGCAAAGCGAAATTGCGAAATTTAAAGAGACGTTTCTCGCGATTTAACCAACCAAACGCAATGAAACTTGGTACAGTATATGTTTATACACATTGTAATGTACCGACATCTAACTTCGCTCAATTGTTTACATAACCTCAAGATGGCGGCTGTGCGAAATATTTCACCGGCATTCTATATCTCTGAAACTATTACAGGTATCACCCTGCAATTTTGTACGGAGATAAAGGGCACTACTGAAAGTTCACCTATGAGACTTTCAAAAACTGGTTAACTACAAAACGAACATGGCGGCCAAGTGAATTTGAAAGTTTTAAATAGACTTTTCTCGCGATTTAATGATCCAAACACAATGAAACTTCGTACAGCAAATGTTTGTACACATTGTAATGCACTGGTATCTAATTTAGTTCAATTGATTACGTAACCTCAATATGGCGGCTGTGTAAATTTCAAAAATTAAGTTTTTATTTCTTGTGTCCCAATCATGCGATCGAAATCAACATTTGCGTAATGAACGTACACAATAATCATCAACTAATAGTTCATAACTCTATGGCCTACATATATTAAAATCCAACATGGCGACCATCCGAAATATTTAAACGGTTCTAAATATCTATCAATCTACTACAGCAAACAAACTGAAATTTTGTAAATGTATAGAGGCTATAAGCATAAGTTCACCTATGGGACGTTCAATAACCTGGCGAGCTTAAATCCAACATGGCGGTGATGCGAATTTTAAATATTCAATTGGACTTTTCTTGCGTTTTAACCATCCGAACGCAGTGAAACTTATACGGTATATGCGTATACAAATTTTAATCGACTGGCATCTAATTCATTTAAATTATTTTCATAACCACAAGATGGTGGCCGAGCGAAATTTTAAATTCCTGCTTTTAATTCTTGTGTCCTAATCATGCGATTGAAGTTTGAATAAAACACCTACACAATAATCTTCATGTAATAGTACATAAATCTAAGGCCTATAATATAAAAATCCAACATGGTGACCATTCAAAATATTTAGACGGTTCTCAATATCTACGAATCTATTACAGCAATCAAACTGACAATTTGTGTGTCGATAGAGGCAATTGATATTAGTAGGATATATGAAAATAGGCTATATAGTTCTTCACGGAACTACTTGTTTAGATCGTGTTATTCGATAGTATGTCCTCTCTAGTTTCCAGAAATATATAGTTTATACTAGTGTTATTGTTGTTTGGCTCATTTATATTCACTTTAATGATCGATGAGCACGCTTTTCAGCAGTTGTCACTTTGACACATAGGTGCAGCAGATAAAGCACACATTAATCTGGCGTTGAAACAGTCTACTCCAGAACTAAAACAATGTAGGAGATACTCTCGGGTCGGAGAATGCAAAGAAAATTCAGTTTTTAGGAGTTGAAGAGTAAGACTCTTTACTCTAAATGTGTACCTCAACTTTAAGTTATGTATGCCTCTCACCAAGGCGGTCCGGGTTCGATTCCCGGTCAATGCATGTGAGATTTTCGAAGTGAAATGCCATGTCCTGTGGTTCGGATTCCACGTAAAAAGGAGGTCCCGTGGCTCATAATCACAAGATTCACGGTCACGTAAAACTACAATCTTCCTTCCTTCCTTCAACTTTAAGTTACGATTTCTCTCACTCAATTTTTTTCAATATATCTCTTGACTTGGGCAGTTAAAATGTCCACTTAGATGCAGATATTAGTTTCATTTAAAAATATAGACAAATAATGCAGCTATGTTGTAAAGCAGAATGAAGCTGTTAAATTGAAACTAGGGGTCGCCCCCCCCCCCCCCCACAATTAATTTATTTTTCCAATCAAAATAGCGTAAATTGTAAAACAAAGCTAATATATTTGCCTCAATCAATGATACAAAAACGATTCTGCTATACAACATTCTGAACATCAATTTGCAACAACAATGACTCAATTAAGTTGAAAAAGAGCAAGGATATCGCGTCCTAAAAATGCACGTTATTTTTGTGATTAATCTTTGAAAAGGACCCCCCCCCCCCCCCAAATTTAATTATTATTATTTTTTTGCAAAAATCCACTAGTTCATATTCGTGGAATCAGTGATATCAATTTCAAGAAAATAAGATAACTTGTAATGAAATGTCTTCAGTAGTGTCGATGAGTACCTTAAGTTTATCACAAGCATAGATTAGCTGCTGGATGGAGACTGTTCGTGGATGGGATTGTCATTTCTCAGCGTTACAACATTAAAATAAATTGCATCTTCCTATCTGTTACGAGACAGGCGTGGGACTATTTTGAAATCCACCCTGTTTATACTGTATAAATCAGGTTGTAATAGTATTAGTAGTGTTGATTTTCATCATCCTTCATATCATTTGTGGCTCATGACCTAGGTGATATATCCCTAAGAACAACAATTCCCTCAACCAGTAGCTTAGCTAAGATCGACCAATGGGAGGGGTTCTAGTTACTGGTGATTGCAGAACATATTAATAAGAAGCAACTCGACTATCTCACACTCAACAAATTAACAAAGATCTCCAAATGTGTGCTGAATGTACCCTTATAATAGAATTGTCTAGGTCCTTATTAAAAGATTTCATTTTCAATTAAAACTAGTTTCATTTATAAACAACTTTCCTTCCGCTAAGAAAAGAAAGAAAGCGAATTGCCCAGCTAGGTGGGATTTAGAATTATCTGGGCTATGCTCAGTTTTAAAAAAACTACCGTATATTTATCGGGAACAGGCTAAATTGGCAACCCTGGGAGGACGGAGTTATACGTTGTCATGAAGACGAGTGTAGCCTCAATGGGGAGCCGGACCAAAAGCGACAACAGTACATCATCAAGCAGTGATGCAGACACAAATTATAAACATACAGATTTCCCACGAATCGTGACTTATAGGACTATCTGTAAGTGTCATTATTTAATTAAGAAATGGTTATTTCGCTTCTTAATTATTATCAGTTCCTATTATTTTTTGTAAACCTAACCCATACTTTTCAATCTTTACATTGAACAAGCAATTAAGGAAATTAGAGAAAATGTAAAGTGGGAGTGAAGATTCAAGGAGAAATAATTTCAACTCTGTGATTTGCCGATGACATAGTCATCTTGGCTGACACGCCTGAGGATTCGAATGAGTTTTTGAATGGCATGGACTCCGTCTTGAGGAAAGAATTCATGATGGAAATGAATAAATGTAAAACAAAAATATTGGAATGCAGCCGAAATAAATCAGAAACCTCTATGGACATCAAGTTGGCAGGTGAGAAACTAAAAGAAGTAGGAGACTTCTGTTACTTAGGAAGTAAAATAACCAGTGATAGACGAAGCAAAGAGAATATAAAAAGTAAATTAGCTCAGGCAAGGAAAGCATTTCTACAGAAAAGGAATCTGTTGACATCGAATATAGATTTTGAAGGCCTTTGTCTGGAGCGTGGCGCTCTATGGAAGTGAAACTTGGACTATTGATGCAGCAGAAAAGAGGAGAATTGAAGCGTTTGAAATGTGGTGTTACAGGAGAATGATGTAGATCAGATGGGTGGATAGGGTTTTCACACGAAGAGGTAATAAGACTAGTGGGAGAGGAGAGATGTTTCTGGCGACTGCTAATGAAGAGAAGAGATAATAATAATAATAATAATAGTATCGTATGGCCTTGGATGCCGGGTGCAAGCTTTGTTATTTGACACCCAGAGGGTAGCTTGCAGGTCGAATTTTGTTGTTCCTTGACTATGAAAGTCAAAGAGGTTAGATGTTAGATATCTAAGCTCCTTGAACATAGCTCTTTCTATTAGAGAAATGAGGAACTTTGTGTTGGCGGAAACTCCCGAGATTAATTTTGCCATTATGAACACAGCCTACTGAATTCAAAGGGGTTCTTTGACATGCCAACATCGTATTACATGTGTATTGTATTTTTGCCGCCTTTCAAAAAAAATCACTTACCACGGCCAGGAGCGAACCTGCAATCTTGGGGTTAGTAGACCAACACGCTACCCACTCACCCACCGTGGCAAGCAAGAGAAGAGATAGGTTGGTAGGACACATATTATGACATCCAGGAATAGCAATATTGGTTATGGAAGGAAGGGTCGAGGACAAGAACTGTAGGGGTAGACCAAGGTTAGAATATGTTAAGCAGATTGTCTCGGATGTAGGGTGTGGTAGCTATGTAGAGATTACACGATTAGCTCAGGACAGCGAGGCATGAAGAACTGCATCAAACCAGTCAAAAAACTGAAGACTCAAACAACAACAACAAAAGGGTGGGGGTTCTAACCCCCAAGTAACACCCCCTTGGCTACGCCACTGCCCACAACCACATCATGTTAGAGGCTAATATTACTCACCATTGATGACGTGTACAGTGACGCTGGCCGGGTCTGCGATAGTGGGCACGCACGTGTAGTTCCCAGAGTCGGAGAACCTGGCGTTGGAGATGCGCAGATGTGAGGTGTATTGGTCAGTCCACTCGGTGTCGATGGTGACTCTCGCCCGGGGCTCATTCTCGCTCAAGGGTGATGGTTGCTGGGGAATGATGGCGGCCCCGCGGTACCAGAACACGGTTCCCAGGTCGTGAGGGCCCTGGTTGATGACACACGTCAAACCCACCGAGCTGCCCGCCTTCACGTACAGGTCTGAGGGCCCCAGTACATGCGCCTTCGCCTCTGCAACACACCATACACATGTGAAAACTACCTGGGTTTCGACAGAAACTAGTGGTCTGTCGCAGCAGTAGCTGCCAACAAAAAAACTGCTGATAAAGGAAGCGTGTGAAAAATAACGGAGTATATACTGAACTTCAGAAGACTATTTATTTGCCATTAAGGGGGCTGATACACCTGGAATGCATGCATTTTGTAAATTACTCTATATCTATGGAACCATAACAGGGATTTGAATTAAACTTTGTATACTTATAGTACAACTGCTGGGCTTTCATTTGATGTATAAAGTTTTAAAATTCAGTATGTACAAGTGTAATAAAATTTGCATGCTAAAATATTAAAAAAATATTTTTTGAGTTTTACAAAAAAACATCATTTCTTGAAAACTATCAATGTGATGGGCATAAACATTATTTTCCTTAAAGACAACACTAAATTACCCAGGATAGACCTCTATGAACTTAGTGGAAGAATAAGTTACCCTTTTATAGGTATTTCATTTGAATATTGAAAAAAAAAAAAAAAAAAGAATTTCACATGGTGTCTTAGATTCACTAAGCATATTTCTCAAAGGAATTCACTAATTGAGGTTCATCCTCTATAGTCTATAACATAGTTCCAACAAGGGGAATTCCAAATTTCATGCATTTTGGACCATTAGTTCTTGAGTTATTGTGTTTTTGTGTGATAAAATTAAACTTTTGGGAAATGAAAATCCACAGCCTGCTTCCAGTCTCCGACCGGGTCAGGAATGGAATGAATGAAGCCCCCATCTAGCGGCGAGGATATGAACTGTGCCGGCTGCCGAGGCCTGACGCACTCCTCTGGGGCAATGATTAAATGAATGATAGATGAAATGAAATGATAGTGGAGAGTGTTGCTGGAATGAAATTTTGACAGGGAAAACCGGAGTACCCGGAGAAAAACCTGTCTGCCTCCGTTCTGTCCAGCACAGACCTCACATGGAGTGACCGGGATTTGAACCACGGACTCAGCGGTGAGAGGCCGGCGTGCTGCCGCCTAAGCCACGGAGGCTAAACTTTTGGGAAAATGGCTCTAAACATTGTATATACATTTCCACTTACATCTAACACTCAGCTGACAGTTCAGTACATGCATGGATTAAAATCGTAATATCTCGGTCAAAATTGGAAATTTCGCTATAAAACTTCAGATTTAGATAAAGAAATGGTTATTCTTTCATTCGAGATCAAAAACAAAAGATGAAAGAAATTCATATTTCCAGGTGTATCAGCCCCCTTAACCCTATCAGTAGCGCCTCGCATCGGTGAGGACTACGATTCTATAAACTGATAATCAGTACCACTTACGTCAACCTTTATTTCACTCTCTAGGCCAGCAGAATGCAGATTTTTTTTGGATTAATTTTGTTTATTTATTTTTGATATTGACATTATGGGGTTTGAAGCCATTTTTCAGTCTACGCGTGGCGAGGAATATTCCACGGTCTTTAATAGTTGAAGACCTTCCTGAATTCAATAATATACATCTTATCTAGACTTGGCAACACGTCACAATTACACATGCATTGACTACAGACAGCACATAGGAACACGGGGGCGTGGAGAGGGAAACACCAGTTCAGTGAGATAACATTCCAATTCAGTCGACCGTCACTGCTCCAAGAGGGAAGTTGATACTACTCACAGTTACAGCGCAGAAGACACCCAACCAGATAAGTAATAGCTTGCACTATAAAGTACAACCATAGTTGACTTTTAGAACCATATAGTTACTCCAAACAGACAAATTTCGGATTTCTATCACCATTTTAGCATTTTACCCAACATCATATATACTACAAGTAGCAAACACTGACAAGTTGCATTACCAATACTGCAACGAATTAGTTGTGCATATTGTCGATGTATTTTCACCTGTACTTCAAACATAGATTTTACAGCCTAAGTGTAATTGATCTGATGATGATCGCTTGACGATCGAAACTTGTCATCCTAGTGTATTTATTAATCTCATGTAATTCTTTTCAGGATTAGGGCATAACCCAGCTCTTTTTGGGTACATTCGTGTTGACCGACTGAAAAGCACCAAACTTTTGTTTTTTTGATGTTGATTTATTATTTATGGAATTTTTGAGCTGGTTCACACTAATTTTGATTAATTGTGATTGTTTTCTTTTTGGATTTTGTCTAATTTTTATTTTATTTTTTTACTTTTTTAACTTTTTTGACTAATTTTGAATGTTTCTTTTGTATTTTGACTAGTTTTGATGTTTTGTGTTTATTGATTTTAAGTTAATTTTCGTTTATATCGTCGGGGTTGGAAACGAACAAGAGTTGACCAAGGGAGGTTGAGAGGAAAGATAACAGAGAGGAGCCCGGCACAAGTAGATTAAGTGTAAGGAATGCCGGATTCAGCTGGGGTTCCGTGGTCGCCAATCCACGTCCCTCTGGGGGGGGAGTCGTATCGAGTTGAGACTTGAGAGAAGAGTAGGCTATAGCTATGTGTTTGAAGTTTCGCTGTACTCCTCGGCTCTTCTGAATTGCCTCTGAGACCTGCCGTCCGTGCGTCTTTTAAGCTTGCGCTGGGTAAACCGTCAAATATACCGGCCTAGTATTAGTGTTTTAGTGGTTTTGTCGTCTTTGGAAAGACCGCAAAAGTATATAAAATAATCAGTAAACTAGGAAACCATATCTGTTACAAAATCCTTTAAATACAATGTTGTGAACAATATGAATGAAGCTGTGAGACATGAAAAGCTGTTGTTAACTTGAATACGTGATGTTTCAGTTGTAAAATGTTTTTCTATAAATATATCTTCTATAAATGGCTTTATTGATTTTTGATGGATTACTTTTAAAGCAATTTGTATTTAATTAAATGGATTTATAATTATAAATTACTTTCTGGTTGGTGGAACCCACGGACTCAGCGAGGGAACTCACCACTACTGCCTCTACGGGCAGTGTCCTAGAGCTGGGATCATCTGGTCGGAGTGGATACAACTGATGAGGTGTGATCAGCAACTCGCCCAGGCGGCCTCACCTGCAAAGCGAACAGGGGCCTCATGAGGGATGGGAGGGGAGGGGAAGATTGGCATGGATAGACAAGGAAGCGGGAGGGAGGCGGTCGAGGCTTTACAGTAGGGACCATCCCGTCATTTGCCCGAAGACGAAGTGGGAGACCACGGAAAATCACTTCGAGGATGGCTGAGGTGGAAATCGAACCCCATCTACTCATTTGGGCCACCCGAGGCTGAGTAGACCCCGTTCCAGTCTTCATACAATTTTTCAAATTTCGTGGCAGAGCCGAGAATCGAACTCAGGACCTCCGGGGCGGCAGCTAACCATGCTGACCGCTACGCTACGGAGGCGACTATAATTATACATTTCTTTCGGCATAAAATACAAACATTCAAGTTACTGATCACATTACAGCTAAAATAAATGCCAAGAATAAAGTAGTCACGTCTGTAGTAGTACCATGTTTATACTTTGTACCAGATAACCTGGATGTTCCGCCCCTTATAACAAAAACCACCATCGCCTAACCACAGACAGGAAGTACATATTGTAGGGCAAGCTGGGAAATGAATAAGTTCTCATTCTTAGAGCGTCTATAATATCCTCTATTGTATTCGCTCTTTTGTGCTGCTATCGCACTTCCATTTATTTTTCCACCCAGATGAACATTCAGTAGGCTAGCTACACCGGGCGCTCGCAAAGTTCTACTCTTGTATATACGATGGTTTGTGGTGTATGAGATATCACGTTGTCGGGTATTCAATGCCACCAATACCATATCTTCTCCAGTGAGTTATTGGGGCTAAATAAACTACAGAACTCACTGCTTAGCACAAATAACGTTTATCACATTAAGTGCCTTCGGTGGCGTAGTCAGTATCATGCTGAACTGCTATACATAGGATCGCGGGTTCAAACCCAACCGAAACCATCGGATTTTTAGCCAATTTTCATTTATGAAAAAAGAGATCACCTATTGTCCGTGTGTGTGTGTATGTCTGGGTGCCCACACGTAATAAAATATAAATGGCAGCAGATATTTCAATGAAACTCGGGAAGGTTATATTAGGCGTAATATTTCTTCCGACCCCGACTGTGCCTTTAAATTTTATTACATCTCACCAATCCAACATGGCGGCTGTGCGAAGTATTTCACCGGCATTCTAAATCTCCGAACCTATTACTGATATCACTCTGAAATTTTGTACGGTAATAACGGGCACTACTGGACGTTCTTCTACGTGAATCCCAAAACCCTGTTAAATACAACCCGAACATGGCGGCCAAGCAAAGTTCAAACATTTAAATAGACTTTCCTCGTGATTTAATCATCCAAGCGCAGTGAAACTTGGTACAGCAAATGTTTATACACATTGTAATGCACAAACGTCTAATTTGGTCCAAATTCTTCCATAACCTCAAGATGGCGGCTGTGCAAAATTTTAAAATTAAGTTTTTATTTCTTGTATCCTAACGATGCGAGTGAAATTTGAATAACACACCTACGCAATAATCTTCATGTAATAGTACATAACTCTATGGCCTAGGTACATAAAAATCCAACATGGCAACCATCCTAAATATTTAGACGGTTTGCAATATCTACGAATCTATCACAGCAATCAAACTGAAATTTTCTATGTTGATAGAGGCAATATACAGTAAGTAGGATATATGAAAAAAGGCTATTTGGTTCATCAGAGAACTACTTGTTTTAAGGGCGTTAAAATCCTTCAGTATGCCTTCCTTCGGAGGGGAAGTAAAGCTAGCGGACCCATGTCGCAGATTTATGGCATGATGAGGAACCTTCCACTACAATTGGTGCTGTGTAACCAAATTTTTAGGTTATATTTCGATAAAATGCTCTATCAAGTTCCAACGTTCGTTGCTAGGTGTCAGTGGCATCTGGTAGCCAATGTTGGAACAATTTGAAATTGAACTTGTTCATTCATATTCATTTATTTCATCTCACTCACACGCGACAGTACTTGTAGCTCACCCCACGGGTGTCCGCATACAAGCAGCTACAAACTACATGTCCTTGGACACTCCTGGCACTAAACGCCATACGCTAAATAATAATATCCCATACAACTAAAGTACAGTTTTGTAAAAAGCATTCTTTCATAAACTATTGTAGGTAAGCTACAGCTCTAGTTTTTTACCACGCGGTAAAATGTACGCGTTAAATTGCGCACCATGACTCCGATGGGAAGCTGCATCGTCTGACATCACTGGACTACTTTCGAAAGAAAATCTGCTAACTTACAGAACATAGTCCTGGAATTTAATCCCGGAATTCGCCTGGAGTAGAAGTGGGAAACCACGGAATGCCTCTTCCAGAATGGCTGAGGTACCTCGTTACAGCCCTCAGACCAGAATGGAATTTCTTGGTATAGCCAGGAATCAAACCCGGGCCTCCGTGGTGACAACCAACAATGCTAGCAACTACGCAACGAGGCGGAAAGTATGTTAGTATGTGGATACTAGTATTCGTAAGTTTGTCATTTTCATGATCATGATCGTAACTTGTTGGCGATAACCCAAGCGTTAGGTCCCTTAAACCTGTAATATCCAGTGTTATCATCGCCAATATGAAGTGGAAATGAATACAATATTCAGAGCTTTTTTTTTTCAGGGGAAACGCGGGGGTACGCATACCCCTTATACATTTGTATTTCAAATTATAAATCAATGCTTCTATGAGCTATGATGTACTTCATTCATATCAATTCTTAACTACGTCATACCTTCACAAATACGAACAATGGTAATGGCCATTTTGATTAGGTGTAGATAAAGTTGTATTCCCATCCCTTTCAACAAAAACCTCCACCAGCAGCCTCTGAGCTACGGCAGACAATAGATGACAACGTGTCAGGGGGCCATGAGATCGCCGCAGGTGATAGCCGTCCTATTACTTTTCAACTTTATTCTGCTAACTGGCGTTCGTTTGGGGAGCTAGGCCTGTTACAGTAATGTGGTCTATGTTGCTTCAAATTACAGTGTAAAACATACGGACACGAAACCAATTTATACGAAACATGAAACTCATAACTAAACTTGAGCCGTATACGTAAAATTACGAAACCCACTTTCGGAGATTCCCGTGCTAATGCCAACATTTCATCCACAATAATTTTCCTCAATATGTTGTTGATTTTGTTTCTGGTATTTTTGGGAATAAATTCGAAATGCTACTAATTCTCGCAATAAAAAGGCGGGAAAATGCGGGAAGCAATAAACCGCACTCAAACATGACAGCCAACAAGGATACTTCTATTGAATATAGTTAAAATATATCCCTTATCTGTATGTTATACGGCCCTCGTGGGACCATGACCACCTGAACCAGGCGTAATTGCGAGCCCCATTAAAAACCTGTTATGATCGCATTAGCCCTCAGCCGCATTTATATAAAACAATTGTGCGGAAAACGATTGTTACTTGCAGATGGCATCTCCGGGACATTAAGGGGAGGTAACACTATCATCTGCGGCTGTAAAATACAATTTACTGGCCCCCATCGCATCGGCCAACTTCAATTTATATAAATCTTTGTTGAACAAGCACTGAATTTTGTTTAAATGGTTCGTTCGTGGAAACAGAAGGTGTATCCTAACCTTGCCGGGAAGAACTTTATAAAGGTAATACTTAATTGATATTATCACGCTATCGTGCTAGGCATAAAGTATCGCGACTGGTCTCAGCGGGAAGTGAGAAGGTGGACCAGGCCAAAAAATAAAAAAGATCAAACAAGAATTCAATAGCAATAACACCCTCGCCAACAAGCATGATATTAAGTCTCTAGAATAAAGAATGAAAGAACAGGATTAAAATATAACAAAAGCAGATAAAGTCGATACCACAGTCATCCGGAATAAAACGGAACTTCTCTTCCTTTTGTGAAACAATTATAAGTAGATATCGGATTTTATTAGGCCCTAGAAAATTAAATAATGTTTAATGTTAAGGTGGCACGTCTATACAAAATGTTTCACCGATACAGGCTGTCCCAACTAAGAATCGTCAAGTGCCATTTTCTCGGTGTTCGTGAAGATATTTTGAATTGTTATTGTAATCAGTCAGTCATGTCGATTACATCCCAATTATTGTGAAATATGATACAACCTGAAATCAAAAATACATGCGATTATAGAGTACGGTAAGATATTCTTATTCCACAGATTACAAGAAGAGGGGGATCAACCGTTTAACAAGCGAGCATCGCTAGTTCATAAAAAGTTCAAATCTACAAGATAAAATAACTCTCTCTACAAAACAATAACAACCCGCGGCTTAACTATGCTCGTTAAAGCGTGCACCTTGGCCGTAAGGGCAGCTGCAGCAACTCCAGATATCGTAGGTTCAAATCTCGGAGTGTGTAATTTATCCCAGGGTTTCCCACCACACTTCCTCCAGGAAAAAGCTGTGATAGTACCTTACTTCAGATTCCCGGGTGCCTACCCTATTCCTGTCCCTTATACAGTTACACACACTACTACAGTCATCCCAGCAATACAGTTCAACACACACCCAACTACACAGCGATGATGACCATGATGTCGCAAGCCCCTCAAAATGAATCAACAACAAAACACTAGCAAAGCTCACATTGTATTTCATCGTCTTAGTTGTATTAATTCAAGGTGAATTTCGTTTTGTCTTCACGGACTATTACAATACTGCAGTAGCAATTTAAATTAATAGTACATGCAACGAGCCTATAATGGCAATAATTAAGGCACGAGTGTTGAAAGCGAGTTTTATAATTTCCAAACGAGTGTCTTAATTACCATTATACGCGAGTTGCATACGACAGTTTATGTTCGACGATAATTATAACTTTATTATATGTTTTAACATAAATATTCATAAATATCTGTTGAGATTTAGTCACTTGAAATTTGTGATCGGAGAGCAAGCGCTGGGTTTGATATCTCAGTTTTCCAAGTTCTCTGACCGATCAACGCATGCGCTCTGTGTGCTTGGCAATGCCATATGTGCACCAGCATTCAGTCAAACTGTCATCGAAGCCGTTAGAAAGCAATACGCTGTGTAGAAATTGGAGTTGAGGATATTAAGGTACAGTGCTATTTCTTATCTCATATTCGCCAGTTATTTACGCGAACATATGGCCGGTGCACTTTCCATGTCGGTAATTTATATAGACATGTTGGATTTTGAGCGCATACGCGAAGGTATACTTACCTAATTGGTCAAACAACTGTTTCTTGAGCTCTGATTGGTGGGAGAAACAGTATCATAATGAAAACTTGTACCATAATGACCCTCATTATGATACAGTTTTCTGACATATAATGTTTACATTTCGACATCGTCGAACATAATAGTACATTTTGCAACGAGCCTATAATGGCAATAATTAATACACGAGTATGTTTATAAAACGAGCGTAAGCGAGTTTTATAATTTCCATACGAGTGTCTTAATTACCATTATAGGCGAGTTGCATACGACTGTTTAGGTTCGACGATAATTATTATAACTATGTTATGTTCGAACATAAATATTCATAAATATCTGTCGAGATTTCGCTAGTTTTATGTACTGAACAGAGTGCATGAGACGCAGAGAATGCCTTGTATTTGACCATGGCCTCCTCGATTACCCTACTATGACACTAGGCCACGCAGTGAAATTTAAATTAGAAGGCCTTGGAACTCAGCGCAGATGCGTTGCTATCCTCACCTGATGGGTCAAACAACTGTTTCTTGAGCTCTGATTGGTGGGAGAAACTGTTTCATAATGAAAAATAGTGTTATTATGATACAGTTTTCGGACATATAATAGTCAGGATCGAACATAAAATAAATTAATTAATTATTTAGTGTAAATTTAAACCGCTACACAGTGATCTGATGTTCGCTACTTGAGGGTCGAAACGCGTAATCCTATATTGCCCCATTATTTGGGATAATCTAATATTAATACATGTTTATTTTCAGGAGTGTGTTTACATATTTATATCTTGCACTCCGCCGTGTTGTCCGACTGAAAGGCTACAAATGGCAATTTTGTATAGGCAACACTGAAATAGAATGTCTTCAAATCTCTACATTAAATTATATGTGCAAACGATTCTTGCAGTGAAATTGATGTTAACACAATGTCAACCATAACGTAGGCTAGTAGACGGGTCTGTTCGCTGACCACATTGGTATTTGACCTGCGCACTGACCTTTTCAGCTGCGCAGATTATTTTTTTGAGTTGCGCACTGACTTTTTGAGCTGCGCAGATTAGTTCTTTGAGCTGCGCATTGACTTTTTGAGCTGCGCATATTAGTTCTTTGAGCTGCGCATTGGCTTTTTGAGCTGCGCAGATTACTTATTTGAGTTGCGCATTGACTTTTTGAGCTGCGCAAATTAGTTTTTTGAGTTGCGCATGGACATTTTGAGTTGCGCAGATTAGTCATTGTGAGCTGCGCATTGACTTTTAGAGGTGCGCAGATTAGTAATTTGAGCTGCGCATTGACTTTTGAGCTGCGCAGATTAGTTCTTTGAGCTGCGCATTAACTTTTTGAGCTGCGAAGATTAGATTTTGAGGTGAGCATTGACCTTTTGAGCTGCGGAGATTAGTTTTTTGAGCTGCGCATTAACTTTTTAAGCTGCGCAGATTAGTTTTTTGAGCTGCGCTCTGACTTGTTAAGCTGCGCAGATTAGTTCTTTGAGTTGCGCATTGACATTTTGAACTGCGTAGATTAGTTCATTGAGCTGCGCATTGACTTTTTGAGCTGGTCAGATTAGTTTTTTGAGTTGCGCATTGACATTTTGAGCTGCGCAGATGAGTTCTTTGAGCTGCGCACTGACCTTTTGAGCTGTGTAGATTAGTATTTGAGCTGCGCATTGACTTTTTCAGCTGCGCAGATGATTTTTTTGAGTTGCGCATTGACTTTTTGAGCTGCGCAGATTAGTTTTTAGCCTACTTTCGATTTTTGCAAAAAATGAAAGTAGACTTATGAGATCACTACAGGGCGAAAAAAAGGGTGTCTGTCTGTGTGTATGTGTGTGTGTGAGTCTGTGTGTGTGTGTGTGTGTGTGTGTGTGTGTGAGTGTGTGTACTCTGAATGTCTGTCCCCCCTATCAATTCGAACACGGTGAGCGCAAATTGAACGAAATTTCGTACAAAGGTAGCACTAGCAAAGGACACCTCAGTGTCATGTTTTATATCGCCGCCATCTTGACGGAAACGTAATGGCGGCCACACAAATGTTCAAAGCTTAAATCAAATTACGACTAACCTAATCATCCGATCTCTACCAAATTTTGCAACAACATACCTTTATGGGGGCAGCATCCTTTGACCAAAAAAATAGGTCATCAGCCTAATAGTTTGCGGATGGTGGCCATCTTTGTGTCAAAATCGATTACCCCTATTAATTCGAACACGGTGAAACCGAATGGAATTAAATTTGGTACAGAGGTAGCACAAGCAAAGGGCACCCCAGTGTCATGTTTTATATCGCCGCCATCTTGACGGAAACGTAATGGCGGCCACCCAAATGTTCAAAGCTTAAATCAAATTACGACTAACCTAATCATCCGATCTCTACCAAATTTTGCAACAACATACCTTTATGAAGGGAGCATCCTTTGACAAATCTAATAGGTCATTAGCCTAATAGTTTGCGGATGGCGGCCATCTTTGTGTCAAAATCGATTACCCCTATTAATTCAAACGCGGTGAAACCGAATGGAATGAAATTTGGTACAGAGGTAGCACAAGCAAAGGGCACCCCAGTGTCATGTTTTATATCGCCGCCATCTTGACGGAAACGTAATGGCGGCCACCCAAATGTTCAAAGCTTAAATCAAATTACGACTAACCTAATCATCCGATCTCTACCAAATTTTGCAACAACATACCATTATGAAGGGAGCATCCTTTGACAAATCTAATAGGTCATTAGCCTAATAGTTTGCGGATGGCGGCCATCTTTGTGTCAAAATCGATTACCCCTATTAATTCAAACACGGTGAAACCGAATGGAATGAAATTTGGTACAGAGGTAGCACTAGCAAAGGCACCTCAGTGTCATGTTTTATATCACCGCCATCTTGACGGAAACGTAATGGCAGCCACACAAATGTTCAAAGCTTAAATCAAATTACGATTAACCTAATCATCCGATCTCTACCAAATTTTGCATCAACATACCATTATGGAGGGAGCATCCTTTGACCAAACTAATAGGTCATTAGCCTAATACTTTGCGGATGGCGGCCATCTTTGTGTGAAAATCGATTCCTCCTATTAATTCGAACACGGTGAAACCGAATGGAACGAAATTTGGTACAGAGGTAGCACTAGAAAAGGCCACCTCAGTGTCATGTTTTATATCACCGCCATCTTGACGGAAACGTAATCGCGGCCACCCAAATGTTAAAGGCTAAAATGTAATTACGACCAACCTAATAATCTAGTCTCTACCAAATTTTGCAACAACAAATCTTTATGTGGGAAGCATATTCTGACCAAACTGCTAGATCATCAGCCCAATAGTTTGCAGATGGTGGCCAAGTATGTGTGCAAATCGATTCCCCCTATCAATTCAAACTCGGTGAAACCGAATTGAACGAAATTTGCTACAGAGGTAGCACTAGCAAAAGGCACCTCAGTGTCATGTTTTATATCGCCGCCATCTTGACGGAAACGGAATGACGGCCATCCAAATGGTAAAAGCTTAAATCAAATTTCGACCATCCTAATAATTTGATCTCTACCGGATTTTGCAACAATATGCCTTTTTGTGGAAAGCATCTTATGACTGACTACCAGGTCATCAGCCCAATAGTTTACAAATAGCGGCCATGTATGTGTGCAAATCCATTCCCCAGATCAATTCAAACACGGTGAAACCGAATTGAATGATTTTTTTTACAGAGGTAGCACTAGCAAAGGGCACCTCATATTCATGTTTAGTATCCCTATAGCACGTTGTATTTCAACAAGCTACTACATCCAACATTCAATTATACTCCTTGAAAAGGACAAAGAGTTATAACAATACCCATGCATTTAGGAGAAAGTAGGCTATATGTTCTTTACTGAACATCTTGTTTGAAATGCGCATTGCTCTTGAAATACCGTATCTAGCTTCCTCGACGGGAAATCAAACCCGACCAGGAGTTGTACTAATCCACCCTAGGAAGACGTGACAACACTGCAGTGAGCATCTCGACTCTTGCATTGGAGGAGAATAAAGTTGATTCATTGATTCGTGACAGTATAGCCTACACAATGCACATCTACAAGTCCGTGACACGGTCGCTTTCCTTTCACAGTTTGGAACTTTATAAAGAAGAAGTCTAATGTACCATCTGCTGTAGTATGGCTTCTAACCAAATTGCTTTTCGATACCGGCGCGAAAGCATGTGCTGTTTATTGTTCACCTTTACAAACAACAGACGATCCGAGAGAACTCCAATGACGTTTAACTTAATTTTCTCTTCATTGACCTGAAAGGAGATGCTTTTTGTTCGGCTGGTTCACAAGAAATCCTTAGTAGTCTGCATTTGACTATAATCTCAAAAGGTTCGTTTCCAATTCCGTCTAATGACAGAGGGACATTCCACTAATATTGGGTGCTTTCCCAGGTTATGTCAAAGGAACGAGAACATCAGGAGCTCACAGGTGGTGAGTGCGGAAAGTGACGATATTAGCTGACCAAAGAGTGATGTGTGGTCGTCAGTTGGTCATCTTTCTCATTTTTATTGCCATTATAGCTTCTTGGATGTGTCAGTGGTAGAGTGTGTGCCTCAAATTACCAAGGTCGCAGGTTTAATTCCAATCATTCAATGAAATGGAGATGATACCTCAAAACTGTATAAAGTTTTGTAAATTTGGGCTATTGCTTACATTGTTTACAGAATGTGAATTCGACCTCAATTAATATTTAACAATAGGATTGCAGCATTTCATATTGACACGATAACTGATTGCCCAACTGCAATTTGTATAGTAATAATAATAATAATGGGGCTAGGTAGACCAGTCGGTAGAGGCGATGAGTTTCTAACTCAAAGGAAGTGGGTTCAATTCCCATCCAAGTAGAGGATTTTAGAATCAAAACTAATATTTTTAGGGGATAGTCTGGCAATAAAATATTGCATTTTTGTGATTTATTTTTGCCTAAATACAGTATGTTCATTCATATATGTGCTTTCTTAGTACAAAAGGATTTTGTAAAATTCGAAAGAGAGATGTAGAGAAAATATAATTAAATACTACTCTGCAGCTGAGGAGTGGGCGTGGCATCATATGAAAGCTGTCACAATGTTACTTGTTCGCTCTGAAAAAAAAAAGATATGAATGTAAGGAGTGAATCTGGACTTTGGTACCATTTCTTGAGCGTTCCAGGTAGCCAGTGTTATTTGAGAAGCAGGTATGTGATCGTAGGGTCTTTGAAGTCGTTTGTAAACAAATGAGTGTCTACACAGTATAATCTGGTCAAAGCGTCCAAAGGATGTATTTGTATCCAAGAAAAATGTAGAACTAGCTGTGACAGAAGCAGTTTCAGTGTTCAATCAAGGGTGCTATCTGACAGAAGCTACAAGAACTACAGAGACCACTCCACCGTCAGCAATAAGGAAACAACTGAGCAAAGTTAGAGACGAGCGACAAAGGAAGCAAAAGGCAAATCAGTGCTTAGAATTCGAAAAAGGAAGACTGACGGCCATACACTCTGAGGAAACTCGAAAGAGAAAAGATGGAACTACATACAGCCCAGGTGGATTTTAGACCAAGGATTGGCGGATGCTTGTGTTGTGTAACTTTGACTGCGTTTATCTTTAATTGGGAAATTGAACATTTAAATGTTACTTTTTTCTAGTAAATATTCTGTAAACTGGACCGTTCAGCGCCAGAAGATGAATTCATGTATTCAAGTTCAATCGCTCTCCTAAAGGGGAACGATCGATTAAACAAATAAATAATAATACGAGTAATAAAGCCTTAAAGATAACAAAACACGTGCAGAAAAATTATGCAAAGCCTAAACAATCTCTTGGAATGTTTACAATAAGAAATAACTTTCCACTAAAGCCAAACTCCATCACAAACACACAGTCATTCTCCCAGAGGCATTCTATGCGATTGAGACGTCATCGTTAATCATCAACATCAAAGACATTGAGAAGATAGAACGGCAAATAATGAGGAAAATATTTAGACCAAGGCTTCAGGACGGTATCTGGATGAGGAAAAGCTCAGAAGAACTGTATTCACTGACTGAACGGTTCACCTCACTTGCACGCAAAAGACGCATGAAATTCTATGGACAATAACCACGAATGAACAACTCCCGACTGACCAAGAAAATCTTCCTCATAATCGATGGAACCCGACAAACCGAAGTACGCTGGCTAGCACACACCCTAAAGGACCTCACTGAAATCAACATTGGCCCACTAACAACGACGCGGACTGCATATAGATAGAAAGTAAATTCATATAAGTTTCCACCCAAGTTCCCTACCGGACGAAATTTGAAACTCAAAAAAGCTGCATGGACACAAGAAAGGATGAGGAAGTTTTGGGAAGACACGAAGAACAAGAAGACCAATACTAATTAATGGTTCTACGTGCTCCTTAAACGGACAACCGTAAGATCTTAACTCTTTATAGGTCCTTGGGATACTATCTTCCCACCATGTATTTATAGAACGGTGTTAGGGAGAGAATCTTTCCACTCCTTTCATCTCAAGCAGTTCCACATGCATCCACAAGCTAGATGCAGAGAAATTTTGAAAACCCATTAATTTGATGTGTACTGTCATCAGAAACCAAAGGTGGGAAGCATATATCCTAGTGGTCTCCACAGTGCACGTGCTCGCCAGTTCGGTTGTGTTGGGTGAAGGAAATGCATTGTTTTACAGAAGAAGGTGTCTTTATTGAAGATAGGAGATTTGTAAAAGTTGGTATATAACTGAAATACAATGTTAATAAAGGTTTTGGTCACTTGAGTAAATATATTTCAGCTAGAATGGAAATAATTATCCTGCTCAGGGTGTTTGCCATAGAAAAAAAAATCTGTGTTTTTAGTAAATACTATTTTGAAATTATTGAATTATATTCGAATATATTAACTTTTAATATTCCAAAATCACTTTTATATTATTTGTGCGGTTTTTGGCAAACATGATATAGGTCACTGACCTTGTGTTGCGTGGGAGTTACGTTTTTTTTTAAATTATAGGGAGTGATGGGTGTTTTTATATATAAACCTCATTATTGAGTGATAAAAACAGTTGACTATCATCATAATTTGGAAGTGGGAGATTATTACCCCATTGCTCATTTAAGGGGACCAAGTACTCCCTATACGAACAATGTTAATTTAGTAAAACTTGGGGGAGCTCATCTTCCAAAGTATTGCAGATAGAGCAGTGAAATTTGATATTGTTGTAACAGTTGCCTTTATCTCTGTGTTAAATGCATTTTAAACAAAATTAGTTCATCCATTTTATTTTATATTTTACTTTTTTCATGTAAGTAAAAAAAACTAATTTTTTTCTTGCACATGAATTTTTTATGAGCAAAGTATGAATTAGTTTATAATGAATTTGTGTTTAACATGGAGATCAGTGTTAGTTTTAAAAGTGGTATTAGTTTTACCCTTGTATCTTTCGTAGTTTCCAAGATGAGCACCCCACACCAAAAAAAAAAAAAATGTTTCCAGATATTTAACTTGAAAGTTAAGTTAGAAAAGAACATGTGCTTTTTGTGGTATAGAACTTTCCAGCTCCATACTCTGGATCATCCATATCTTCCTTCCTCCGTTTGGCTCCTCTCCTTTTCTTTCTTGCTAATTTGGTCATCTGTTGTGCCTGTCGATCAGCATTTTTCACACGCACGTCATCCATTTTCTGAAGCTGATGTATGGTGTTTAGGCCTGGTTCAATCCCTAGGTGGGCAAGCACTTGTGCTTTTCCAATGTTTCCCATGTTGAAGCACAGAACACTTTCCAGCACCCCAATTTTAAGGGTATCATACCCAACAAACATATTCTTGGGTATTATAGTCCATATAATGTTGTTAAACGACTCATTCGGGTTCTGGGTTTTGCCATGTAAGCATTTTCTTAGCAGGTCTGGTTGAGCCAAATCCCGATATATGGGTTTTATGGCATGTAAAATAGGTTCAGGAAGGCCATGGTGCTTGTAGTTTGCCCTTTCAGAAGAATTATACTTACACCATGAATCTGTTGGGCAGAGTCCATGTTGAGGTTGATTGTCTGTCGAGAGCTTATGAAAATATGTGCACCACACTGCTTTTCTCATCTTTTCCAAGTCATGCACATTTTCTCTTATTGATACTCCCTTTCACAATAATCACATGTTATACATATGACACTAGCAAGGCCCATTCGTTTGTCAGTGTCTTCATGCACAGATATGCAATCCACATGATTACAATACTTACACTCTACAAATTGTCTCAAAGCTTTAGACAGCAGTTCAATATCTACAAACTGAAAACCTGTGGTCACTTTATTTACATCTGTATTACTGTTGCCAAATTTATTAAACATAGATCTTGAAGAAGAAACTTTCCTCCTTGATGCACTTGTAGGACTATCTGTACAGTCAGAGTGGACCCACTGTTGCTTGTAGGCCTAACCTCACTTTGAATATTATTTCCTTCACTGTTTCTTACACTTCCACTACCTGCACCACTACATTTATTGCTCCTTAAAGATGTATTCTTGTTCTTATACTGATTTCCATGAGTTTTTCTTCGGCCAAATTTCTTAACATTACCCATTTTTCTCCGGCAAACAAGATAATATGGTTTGTATCAAAACAAATAACTCCCTGTGTTATGGATCAAAATAAACCAACTCCCTGTGTAAAAACAAAAGAAGGTGACATAAAGACAGTAGGACCAACTTCAGCTACGTTAATTCCTCTTTAAAACGAGGGTACGCACATCAATCTGACACAAAAAGTAACGGAATAGAAGTTGATAAAGTGAACTTCATATGAAAAGGGGCGTCACCAAGGTTACAAGCATGCACTAATTGTTAAAAATGAGACATTTCCAGATGGATTTAGGATATGAAACTCTAGAATTACATTTATTAGACATCCCTCAGCATGAAAGTGAAAAAAAATAAAAATAAAAAAATTCATCCCGTTTAAGGGTACTTGGTTCCCTTAAGAAAACATACTGTCGGGTGTGGGCAGTGGGATAATAATTTCCCACCCCATATTTCATAAAATAGAATCCACGCCCATAAAATTGTTGCATATTCCTACTCATCTATCACCCCCAATTACAAATGTGCAAAAAAATAATTTTTATACCCCCAGTCTTTTGCCCTATAAAGGGTTAAAGAACTGGATCTGGATACTCAAGCGTACAAACTAATGCAAACAACTCAAATCGTCCGGAAGTTCATGGGTAGCAACTTTCCAGCTTAGAAGTGGCTGTTTCAGTAACTATAGCCTACTTTGGTTCCCTGAAGCCCGTATAGTTATATTGTGATGTACCAGCAATGTACTGTATAAAATAATAATAATAATAATTCCCACCGGCCTTGCTGGCCAAGAGCGCTAACGCACTACCTCCTGCCTCGCTGATATCGGGAGAGCGTGTGTTCAAACCTCACCTCGGCCGTCCTGAAAATGGTCTTCAGTGGTTTCCCACTATCACACCCCCAGGCAAATGCTAGGGTGGTTCCTTTCAACAGGCCCACGGCCGACTTTCTTCCAAAATCCCTTTCCTGAATCTTCCTTAAATAGACCCAATTTAGTGGTCACCTGTCACTATCCCCAGTTGTATCTGCTGTGAAAGTGTGTCGAGCTCCAAGACATCGTCTTTGTGGAGGTAGAGGAATGACCCTTCGCAGAGTCTGTGGATGAAGCCGAGATGGAGGAAAAGCGATTACATTTATTTAAACAAGATGTTCGGTAAAGAACATATAGCCAACTTTCTCCTAAATGCATGAGTATTGTTATAACTCTTTGTCCTTTTCAAGGAGTATAATTGAATGTTGGTTGTAGTAGCTTGTTGAAATACAACGTGCTATAGGGATATTAAGCATGAATATGAGGTGCCCTTTGCTAGTGCTACCTCTGTAAAAAAAATCATTCAATTCGGTTTCACCGTGTTTGAATTGATCTGGGGAATGGATTTGCACACATACATGGCCGCTATTTGCAAACTATTGGGCTGATGACCTTGTAGTCAGTCATAAGATGCTTTCCACAAAAAGGCATGTTGTTGCAAAATCCGGTAGAGATCAAATTATTAGGATGGTCGAAATTTGATTTAAGCTTTTAACATTTGGGTGGCCGTCATTCTCTTTCCGTCAAGATGGCGGCGATATAAAACATGACACTGAGGTGCCTTTTGCTAGTGCTACCTCTGTACCAAATTTCGTTCAATTCGGTTTCACCGTGTTTGAATTGATCTGGGGAATGGATTTGCACACATACATGGCCGCTATTTGCAAACTATTGGGCTGATGACCTTGTAGTCAGTCATAAGATGCTTTCCACAAAAAGGCATGTTGTTGCAAAATCCGGTAGAGATCAAATTATTAGGATGGTCGAAATTTGATTTAAGCTTTTAACATTTGGGTGGCCGTCATTCTCTTTCCGTCAAGATGGCGGCGATATAAAACATGACACTGAGGTACCTTTTGCTAGTGCTACCTCTGTACCAAATTTCGTTCAATTCGGTTTCACCGTGTTTGAATTGATAGGGGGAATCTATTTGCACACATACTTGGCCACCATCTGCAAACTATTGGGCTGATGATCTAGCAGTTTGGTCAGAATATGCTTCCCACATAAAGATTTGTTGTTGCAAAATTTGGTAGAGACTAGATTATTAGGTTGGTCGTAATTACATTTTAGCCTTTAACATTTGGGTGCCCGCGATTACGTTTCCGTCAAGATGGCGGTGATATAAAACATGACACTGAGGGGGCCTTGTCTAGTGCTACCTCTGTACCAAATTTCGTTCCATTCGGTTTCACCGTGTTCGAATTAATAGGGGGAATCAATTTTCACACAAAGATGGCCGCCATCCGCAAAATATTAGGCTAATGACCTATTAATTTGTTCAAAGGATGCTCCCTCCATAATGGTATGTTGATGCAAAATTTGGTAGAGATCGGATGATTAGGTTAATCGTAATTTGATTTAAGCTTTGAATATTTGTGTGGCCGCCATTACGTTTCCGTCAAGATGGCGGCGATATAAAACATGACTCTGAGGTGCCCTTTGCTAGTGCTACCTCTGTACCAAATTTCATTCCATTCGGTTTCACCGTGTTCGAATTAGTAGGGGTAATCGATTTTGACACAAAGATGGCCGCCATCCGCAAACTATTAGGCTAATGACCTATTAGATTTTTCAAAGGATGCTTCCTCCATAAAGGTATGTTGTTGCTAAATTTGGTAGAGATCGGATGATTAGGTTAGTCGTTATTAGATTTAAGCTTTGAACATTTGTGTGGCCGCCATTACTTTTCCGTCAAGATGGCGGTGATATAAAACATGACACTGAGGTACCCTTTGCTAGTGCTACCTCTGTACCATATTTCATTCCATTCGGTTTCACCGTGTTCGAATTAATAGGGGTAATCGATTTTGACACAAAGATGGCCGCCATCCGCAAACTATTAGGCTAATGACCTATTAGATTTGTCAAAGGATGCTCCCTTTATAAAGGTACGTTGTTGCAAAATTTGGTAGAGATCGGATGATTAGGTTAGTCGTAATTTGATTTAAGCTTTGAACATTTGTGTGGCTGCCATTACGTTTCCGTCAAGATGGCGGCGATATAAATCATGACACTGAGGTGTCCTTTGCTAGTGCTACCTTTGTACCAAATTTCGTTCAATTTGCGCTCACCGTGTTCGAATTGATAGGGGGGGGACAGACATTCAGAGTACACACACTCACACACAGACTCACACACATACACACACACACACACAGTCAGACACACTTTTTTTCGCCCTGTAGTGATCTCATAAGTCTACTTTCATTTTTTGCAAAAATCGAAAGTAGGCTAAAAATTCGTCGGGTCTGGAACCCGAGTCCGTTTCTGTCCGCACAGGTGCGTTTGCTATTTAAACTAATGCGGCCACGCTCTAATCGCGATAAATATTCAAGTCTTAGATGAAGTGGCACCGTTGCGGTGGCTTGCTGAATGACGAGTACATATGTCTGATCTCGTACACCTGAGGTTCCCATTAGGAATTTTTCTCGGACCCCTTATGCGATCGTTATGTAAGCACGGACCCCCTGCTCCAAAATATTTTATATCAAGACTTAAATTATTCTAATTCCTATTGGGAACATCTTTACTAGTTCACTGGAATGAAGAAAACCTTTATATATTTCGTCATGACATAAAAAACGTACACAAACCAACATTATCGCCTTTTTTGATACGTCGGTACTCTCAACCAACTGCAGAGCAAACATGTCACACATGTGGAGCCTTTCCAACGTCTCTTCAACATTGCTTGACATTATCTGTAATTCGTATTTGCCCAGTATTGTTAGATAGCGGGACGGTACTTATAAGCTTTGCGGCAGCATCGCCCAGCATTATGTTGCACAAAATAATTGCAGAAGGTAGAATGAGCTCTTCAACAATGGTATGGGTTTTGGCACGTCTTGTGACAAGCTGTGGATACTTCGTAGGATGCAAGAGTTGCATTTTCATTCACATTTGCACCAGACTTTTTGGTGGTAGGCCTAATTACTTTCTGGCATGAATTCAGTTCAGCTAACTTTATTTTGAACAATACAATGGATTTACCTTTGTGCTCCGAGTGTTTAGTATCTAGATGCATCCTGAGGTTTGCAGGTTTCATACTCTCGTTGGCAAGGGTTTCAAAGCATATCACGCATTGAGGTTTAGGACAATCTTCAGGTCCACAATACGTAAAGCCAATTTCCAAATATTTTATATCGTATTTCCTACTTTTCGCAGTAGGCTTACTCTTTGAGAGAGAGGCAGCATTCACTTCTATATTTGTTAATACAGATTCCTCTTCGTCACTATCTGTAGCAGTTGGCCTACTTCGTTTTATAGATCTACTCTTCCACCAACGATCCATATTCAATGGGCTTTTAACAATTAAAACGATCAAAAGTTTCAACTTTCAAAACTCATTTAAATATGTAGTCACACAAAATGCAAAATGGATGCGGAGCAGAAGACAGATATAAAGGAGCAGAACACTCTCTAGCGGGAAACTTGAAAAGCTCAAATTACGCTGCGCTACATATGAGTGCGCCACTTATGCTGTGGATGGCAACGCAAATTTTTTATTATAAGGAACTCAAGAGAGTTTTCCATTTTTAATTTTCATTATTTTTAGCCTATTTTCAATTTTGAAAAAATAGGCTTATGAGATCACCTTTGTCAGTGTGTGTGTGTGAGGTGTGTGTGTGTGTCCCCTTAATAAATTCTAAACGGCTGGAGCGATTTCAATGAAACTCGGTAAGTTCATAGCACTATTCCGGGCGACCTCGATCGTGCCCTTCAAATTTTGTTAAGTATCACCAATTCAATATGGCGGCTGTGCGAAATATTTTACCAGCATTCAATATCTCCGAAACTATTACCGATATTACCCTGGAATTTATTACGGTGATAAAGGGAACTTCTAAATGTTCACCTATGTGACTTTTGAAAATCTGGTAACTACAAAATCAACATGGCGGCCACGCGAATTTGCGACTTTTAAATAGACGTTTCTCGCGATTTAACCAACCAAACGCAATAAAACTTGGTACAGTATATGTTTATACTCATTGCAATGCACCGACATCTAACTTGGTTCAATTGTTTACATAACCACAAGATGGCGCATGAGCGAAATATTTCACTGGCATTCTATATCTCTGAAACTATTAGCTGTATCACCCTGAAAATTTGTACGGAGATAAAGGGCACTACTGGACGTTCATCTATGAGACTTTCAAAATCTGGTTAACTACAAAACAAACATGGCGGCCAAGCGAATTTGAAAATTTTAAATAGACCTTTCTCGCGATTTAATGTTCCAAACGCAATGAAATCTGGTATGAGAAATGTTTATACATTTTGTAATGCACTGGTATCTAATTTAGTTTAATTGTTTACATAACCTCAAGATGGTGGCAGTGCGAATTTAAAAATTAAGTTTTTATTAATTGTGTCGTAATCAAGCGATCGAAGTGAAAGTTTGAATAATGAACCTACGCAATAATTTTCCTTTAATGGTACATGACTCTATGGCCTATACATTTAACAATCCAACATGGCGACCATCCGAAATATTCAGACTACTCTGAATATCTACGAATCTATTATAGCAATCAAACTGATTTTTTTATGTTCATAGGGACTATGAACATAAGTTGACCTATAGGACTTTAAATAACCTGGTGATCACAAATCCAACATGGCGGCGACGCGAAGTATAAATATTCACATGGACGTTTCTCGCAACTTAACCATCCTAGTGCAGTGAAACTTGGTACAGTAAATCCTTATACGAATGTTAATCCACTGGCATCTAATTTATTTTCAATTATTTCCAAAACCACAAGATGGCAGCTGTGCGAAATTTTAAAATCTCCTTGTTACTTCTTGTGTCCTAATCATGCGAGTGAAGTTTGAATGCTACACGTACACAATAATATTCATGTAACATTGCATAACTCTAGGACCTGCATATATAAAATCCAACATGGCGACCATCTGAAATATTTAGTCGGTACTCAATATCTACGAATCTATTACAGCAATCGAACTGAAATTTTGTATGTTGATAGTGGCAGTTAACTTAAGTAGGATATATGAAAATAGGCTGTATAGTTCTTCACGGAACTACTTGTTTTATTTCTTGACTCTTCACGGATCCCCTGGCCAACCGGCGGACCGCCTAATGGGAACCTCTGAACCTAGACAACACACACAGAGTCACATGTACACCAAAATCTAAACTTGACATAGCTTTTTAAAACATAGGAAAGATTTTAGGACATTATTATTATTATTATTATATAATATTTTCAAATGGCGGTAATTCCCCGGTGGCAAATTGTACAAATACAGAAAATTACCAACAATAACATAAAACACGTTATACACAATTCACAATTTAGGGACTATAGTAATTACATCGTAGTATTTACATAGTATACAAAATTTCTATCTTCTCTTAAACACATCAATGTGTTTGGGGAAAGGCTCTAAGACTGAGGCAGGTAAAGAGTTCCAATTGTCAATACCACGGTTAATGAAAGAACGAAAATTAAAATCCACAGCCTGCTTCCAGTCGACCGACCGGGTCAGGGAATTGAATGAATGAAACCCCCATCTAGCGGCGAGGATATGAACTGTGCCGGCTGCCGAAACCCGTCGCACTCCCCTGGGACTCGAACCCGACACGTAAGTGTAGCGATTTACACCAATGCTGACACATGTGGCGAGTTAAAAAATCTGGACTGCTCAGCCAGCAAAGTTGGCGAAAAGGACGGTGTTGAGAAAGCTAAGATACGCGGAGCTTCGCTACTGAAATAAACCGATAGACTATAAATATATTAGGATTTATTAACCTCATGTAATTCATTTCAGGATTAAGGCATAACCCAGTTCTTTTGGGTACATTCGTGTTGACCGACTGAAAAGCACTAAACTCTTGTTTACTAAGACAACACTGAAAAAATGGCTTCAAACCCCACAATGTCTTTTATTTCTGTTGTATGGTACTGAAGTTATGCCATCCTTTATGTCATTCAGAACATAATCAAATAACACTGGCGTCATCCGAAAATATTCGTATTTATCAACATTGCAATGCAGATGACGAAGCACTAAAATTTCATATGCACCTTCGGTAGGACGCCTTTAAAAAATGTCACTTCCCCCGAAAATTCCCTACCGTCTTCTTCCAAAAATATTACGAGTGCCATGTTAATATCATCCATTTCTTATTTAACTTTATGACATCATGCCGTCACGACACACACTGATAATTAGCCCTAACTTTACACCATTGTTCACCGTCAAGACGGTTCCGAGTTTCTATACGTCATTCGCCGTCACATTACGGCCTATAGAAAGCGGTACCGCTACTGGAGGAAACCGTAGCTCAAGGCTTGAAAATGTTACTGCAGTCGGGACTCGAACCCGACACGTGAGTGTAGCGATCTATACCAATGCTGCCACGCGTGGCGAGTTAAAAAATCTGGACTGCTCAGCCAGCCAAGTTGTCGAAAAAGACGGTGTGTAGAAAGCTAAGATACTCGGAGCTTCGCTACCGAAATAAACCGATAGACTATAATTGATTTATATTTTAGTCATATTGTTACACGTTATTGGTCCAAATGGAAAAAGTCCCAGTGATAGTCATGTTTGCTGCGGGCAAGGACAGGTTATTCTGACAAATTGAGACGTATTGTTGTTCTCACTCGCACGGAGCAATTGTTTATTCATCTTGGTCGCCAAATGCCACTTTCATTTGTCACGGCACAAGGAAGTTTGTCTCTGTCAGCTTCGTGGCTAATTCATCATCTGCAGCGTTCATGTTGACACGACACACATCTTAGTCGGAGGAAAGCAAACCGTAGCGTACTAATAACAATCAGAGCTCGGAGCTTAGGTAGAGTAGTCTGTGGTGGTGGTGTTGACTGTGGATTTAAGGTGACAAACAAGCAGGTCATCTGCACTTAATGTTTTAATTACATTACATTACATTATGCGAACCGGCCAAAACTAAGGACTACGCAAATATCATTTCATTTCCTTCTCATAGTTCTTTCTTCCTTTCTCTTCCTCCACACTTCCTTCATTCTTTCAGAGTGTTGCGCCTTTCTCTGTCCATCTTCCTCCCCTGCGTTCTCTCTTTTCTCCCACAAGAACTTTCATGTTTTCGAACAGGGGCGTATATACAATTTTTTCGGGGGGGGGGGGGGGGGTGACTATCCTGGAAAATTGTGAGTACTTAATGAATGTTCTATTATAGCCTGGGGAGTATGAATGGCAAGTATCTAAATGGATTACTTGTTAATTTATTCAGCAAATTTTACAAATTGATAAGCATTTCTTAAAAGTACTGTGAAATACATTGTATTTTGTACCCAAGTAGGCTTTTTCGGGGGGGGGGGGGGCTGGAGCCCCCTCAGCACCCCCCTTATATACGCCCCTGTGTTCGAAAGTATTTCCCTGAATTTGTGTTCCTTCGCGACAGTCGTCATCTGCAATTCCTAGCCTCCGGAGTTCGTCCTTTATCTGCTTGGTGTAACCCCCTTGGCTCTTCAGATTATATATTTTATCAAAAATGTGTTTATTTATTCTTGTTGGATCCATTCTAACCATATGTCCATAGAAACGTAAACGTCTTTTCCTAATTGTTGTTTCCAGGACTTTCACCCTTTCATATATCTCCTTGTTTGATCGTAGTCTGTAGGTTCCCTGTACAACTTTTGGGCCGTAAATCCTCCTCAATATCCTCCTTTCAATCTTCAGAAGCTTTTCCAGGTTCATCAAATTTGCTGTCTCCACATCGTATAAGATGTTTTAATGATGATGATAATAATAATAATAATTTTTTTTTTTTTTTTTTTTTTTTTTTTTTAGGGGAAGAAATGCATTTACGCACAGAGTGTCGGGCTCCTGCTCCTGAGTAGCAGACTACCGACTAAAACTCCCCCGTTACTTCTGAACACTAGCCTGGAACCGTTTAGCACATTACTTCAGGCTAGAGTCATTTTATATTTGCCTGTAGGGCACTCTTCCGTAATGAATCATCTTCAGTGGCGATCCAGATCCGTCTTCTTTGTTCGGAGGATATCTTCAACAAAGCTTGCTACCAGTTTCCAGTTTTCCTCATTTTGTAGCATCACTGCAACAATATTGTCCGGGGATATCTCTACATCAATGTGATCTTGAAGAGACTGCCTATTTTGGACCCACCGTCCACAAGAGAAGAAGGTGTGATTAGCATTATCTAATTCATTGATACAGTAGATGCAATCTGATGAATCCACCTTCCCCATCTTCTTAAGATAGGAACAGAAGTACCCATGGCCAGTCAAGAACTGAGTGAGATAGTAACCAACCTCACCATGTTTCCTCTCTGTCCAAACCTGCACCTGAGGGATCATTCTCTTAGTCCATTGGCTTTGATCTCCTTGCTCCCATTTGATCTGCCAATTTTGAAAGGTTTGTACTCTTGCCGATCGTCTTGCATTTTGTAAACCCATATCAGATTTCCTCAAGTAAATGTTCTTGCGTTCTTTCGCAAGAAAAAAAAAAAAAAAAAAAAAAAATCGGAATAATCCCGGCAATAACGAGAACTGCTTCCTCAGAGACCGTGCGATATGCAGATGCCACGCGCAAAGCACCCCGCCTCTGCACTTGCGCCAGTGGCTTCCTATAAATTTCCTTATCCAGGGCATCCGCCCATATTTCCGCTCCATACAGCAGAACTGAATGGATGGCTGTCATCAATAGTCTTCTCTTACTAGATTTTGGCCCACCAACATTGGCCATGAGCCGACTGAGGGACGTTACTCCTCTGGCTGCCTTATCTGCAGTCCGTCTAATCTGTTCTCCAAAATTCATTTTACTGTCGATCATGATGCCCAGGTATTTTGCTGCTGGCTGCGTCTCTACTAGAATTTGTCCTACCTGTATTGGAAGTATTGTCTGAATTCTCTTCTTTGTTAGGATGACAATTTCCGTCTTACTAAGTGCTAGAGACAGACCATGTTCCTCCATCCATCTATTGATTTTGCGCATTACCATATTGAGTCGCAACTGTGCCTGCTCGACACTTCTTCCTGCTACAAGAGCAGCAACATCATCTGCATATCCTACTAGAATAGTTTCTTCAGGCATTTCAAGCCTCAACAAGCTGTCGTATGTAACATTCCAGAGATCAGGTCCTAGAATCGAACCCTGGGCAGCCCCAGCCGTGACTTGTACTCTACGGATCCCTTCTGTAGTATCGTAGAGCAGAGCACGATCCTTCAAGTAAGAGTCTAAGATCCGAAGGAGATACCTTGGAACATGGAATGAAAATTCTAGAGCATCCATGATATCAGTCCATTTGACAGAGTTGAAAGCGTTTTTAACATCCAGTGTAACAAAAAGAATCACCCGGCGAGAGTAATGATTATAACTCTCCGCTCTTCGTACTTTATCGGCGACTTCTTGCACTGCATCCAGTGTCGACCGGCCTACCCTGAATCCAAATTGTCTTGGTGATAAATCGCCGGCTGCGATTATTGCTTCAAGCAATCTCCGTCTTATGAGTTTCTCAAATAGTTTGCCTGTTGTGTCAAGCATACAAAGTGGGCGGTACGATGATGGTAACTCAGGGTCACCCATGCCCTTACTAATGAGCACTAAGCGACAGATCTTCCAGCGAAAGCTAAAGATTCCTGCTTTCATGCACACATTGAACATTCTCAACAATAACAACAACATATCTTGATCAACTAATAATAATAATAATAATAATAATAATAATAATAATAATAATAATAATGTTAATGATTTTATCACAAAGCTACAGAAAGCATACAGACTTACATGGAACAACTACAACAAAAAAGCATCTCCATCAATGCCAAACTACGACACAATAACACCGTAATCTTACCGGAAGCTTTATACGGTAGAGAAACGACATCAATCAAGGAAGGAACAAAAATTAAAGAACACGAAAAACAAGAGAGAAAAATACTGAGAAAGATCTACGGGTCAGTTCAGAAAGAGGGCATATGGATAAAGAGGCCAACAATACAAACAGACAGAGATGATTACAAACAACATCAGGAAAAGAAGGGCTACGTTTTATGGACACTTACACAGGAAGACGAAGACTGACTGATCAAGAAGATTTTTAATATAGTTATGAACTAGGAACCCGACCCGGCTTCGCCCGGGAACAGTTATGAATGCATTACGTTATAAGCGCTTTTTTTTTTCAATGTCAATGAACAACGACCAATATCCGTTTTACGTCTCGGCATGATGGGTTAAAATCACTGACTGGACTATTAATGATATTATCATGGTGATGCATGTGCAAAAAAATCTTGTCAGACGTAATTTAAGAATGGCGAAGTGCATGAAACACAAATCCCCCTTCCGTCCAATCTTAACTTGACTGTGAATTTTACGGAACGATAAGTTCACAGGCGAAATGAAGAAAAGCCGAGTTGTACTTACAGGGAAACTTCAAACACAACCACTCTTCTCTAAAGTTTTTAACTCAACACGACTCGACAGTTTGCTGCTGGCAGTATCTGGGGCAATAAGCTCGTCCGGTAGCTAAGCTGTACTGGGGTGATAGACTCGCCCCTAGCTAGCTCGTAAACCGTCACCTCAGTAACTGAATGGCGATAGTTGGAAGAAATGAAAAAGTAAAAACACTTATAGTAGGCGATGTATTGAAGATAAAGATATGCTCTCCCGGGCTTTTATGTAGAACTTTTCATGCTGAACTATTCTTACACTCATAGTATATAGATATTTTTAACGGTTTGCCCAGCGTAAGCTTAAAAAGCGCACGGACGCCAGTTTTTTTCGATCTTTTCACTGAAATCGTTAGTTCTTGACTTCCTTTGGTCATAAATAAATTATTTTCTGCAGAAACCTTCCTCGAGATATCCTTTACAGAATGGTGAAACCACATCAAAATCCATTCAGTGGTTCTCGAGATTACCCGTGACATCCAAGAATCGGGGACTTTGTTTTATATTAAGTGGAGATTATACGCCAATCAGTATAATTTAATATAATATAATCCCCCTTCCGTCCAATCTTAAATTAACTGTGAATTTTGCGGAACGAAAAGTTCACAGGCGATATGAGAGTTGCACTTCCAGGAATGGCGAGGTGAATGAAACTCAAATCCCCCTTCCGTCCAATCTTAACTTCACTGTGTTTCACAGGTGAAATGAAGAAAAGCCGAGTTGCACTTCCAGGGAAACTCCAAACCCAACCACCCTTCTCAGAAGTCTTAACTCAACACGACTCAACGGTTTGCTGCTGGCTGTATCTGGGGCAATAGATTCGCCTGCTTGCTATGTTGTAACAGGGATGATTGACTCGCCCTTTTCTAACTCGTAAACTGTCACCTCAGTAGTTGAATGGACTTGGTTGGAAGAAATTAAAACGTAAAAACACTTATAGTGGGCGATGTATTGAAGATAGACATATGCTCTCGCGGACTTTTTTTGTAGAACTTTTCATGCTGAACAATTCTTACACTCATAGTGTTTAGAAATTTTAACGGTTTGCCCAGCGTAAGCTTACAAAGCGCTCGGTCGCCAGGTTTTTTTTCTCGACTTTTTCACTGAAATCGTTACTGCTCGACTTCCTTTGATAATAAATAAATGATTTTCTAAAGAAATCATTCTCGAGATATCCTTTACAGAATGGTGAAAACCGCATCAGAATCCATCCAGTGGTTCTCGAGTTTACCCATAACATCCAAGAATTGGGGACTTTGTTTTATACTATGTAAAGATCATACACTGAAAACCAATTGGGGAAACGAAACCGTGGAGAATCTTAAGAAACTAAACATTTCTACAGAAAACATGGCAGACAGGAAAATATACAGTGATAAAATCAGAAAATAGGATTTTTATCTAACGCTCAAAGAGAAAAAACAACAGGAAAGTGGACAGAAGAGAGAAAGAGGAAGCATAGTGAATATCTAAGAGGTTCTTAGCAAAAAAGAAGAAGGGAATTGGATTATGTCCCTTTTAACGGCTATGGCTTTTAGAGACTTTTGTCCCGAAGGGAATATTTAACGTGCCAGTAAACCCTCTGATACGGCCAGGATTTAATCCTGTAACCTTGGTAGCAGCAGGCGAAAACGTTACCGCTGAGCCACACAGCCAGTCAATGATTTCGGTGATGAACAATATTGTGAAATAATAACTGCGGCTAACTACTGAATTACAACTAATTTTGGCTGCGTGGCTCAGCGGTAACGTTCTCGCCTGCTGTCCCGAAGGTTACAAGATCAAATCCTGGTTCAGCCAGTTGGCATTTGAGGGTGCGGAAATGTAACGGAGCCGAGTCGGTAGATTCACTGACTCGTTAAGATCCCCTTCGGGGCGAAATTACGGCACCCTGACGTCTCTAAAAGTGGCAGTTGTTGTAAGGGACGTAAAACCAATAACATTATTATTACAACTAATTGTTCTTTCTATTTGAGGACCGTGGACATTGTGGTTATTAGGCCCGTGTAGTTCAGTATATATACACAATATATTGTGCCCTATTGTCCAGGGACGAGATATACCACATACACTACCGCCGACTAATATACATAAATATACATGGAAATGCTTGTATGAATACATATAAATATGTCGTCCAATATCCGTGGGGAATTTGCTTAACGTAAAGTACTTGAACTTGAGTAAATGTTGGGAAACACATTTGTTTGCTGAATTTTTATCAAATATAAATAAAATTGATCCCTGGCGTCCAATGTATATTGTTTATTGGAGACGAGTTCCAAATAATTGAAGTACGAAGGTGAGTTTTGAAAGCCGTATAATATTAATTAATGCTTTTCACTAACTAACAAAGGGGAGAGGAATTTTTGAAGTTTATATTCATCATTCCCCCCCCCCCCCCCCTCCGTATCTGCCTTTCGTGGCGCTACTCATCTCCAAGTCCCTCAAACATCTTTCTTCGTGGTTGGAGGGCAATGTTTTAACTTAAAAAAATATACATAATTATGTAGGGCACATATTTCTTCTTCTAGAATGTAAAACTGTAATTAGCAGCTTTTGTAGACCACTCCTTGGTGTAGCGGCAAACATTCTTGGCTGCCACCCCAGAGGTCCGGGTTCGATTCCCGGCTCTGCCAAGAAATTTTAATTCTGGTCTGGGGGCTGGAACGGGATACACTCATCCTCGTGAGGCTAAAAGGAATGTTCGATTCCCACCTCAGCCATCCTGGAAGTGGTTTCCGTCGTTTCCCCACTTCTACTCCAGCCGAATTCTGGGATGGTTCCACGGCAGCCCCTCTTACCAATCCTGTCCCCAATTTACAAAATACACACTAGTACAGCCATCACAACAGCACAGGTTATGACAGATTTTTTCCTCCTCCCTCCCCGCCCCCCGGACACACAAATGGGACTATAAGGCACGATGTTGCTGCCCCAAACATAAGCAATAGCAGCACATTTCGTCATCACTAGAGACCGGATTTTAAGGTTCTTAAAATTGCCATTTTAGTTTTTCAAAAAGAAGTTTCTACGTAGAATAGATGTTTAAATTGATTTCATAATTAATAGTTGACATAAACTTCGCAAAGCTTAGAATGAATGCCTAATTGTGAGTAGAAAATCTGATTCTATATTCTATAGGAAACTTGGAAACAATAAGAGGTTTATCTCCACTTCCTGCCAGAGAAAAACCAACAATAATATATAAGCTAAAAAGTGCCGTATTTGAATATTCTGGCACGTAGCATTTCTATCAATCAGCTAGACCTCGGAATAAAACTGTCTTGTGGTTTACTTAAAAAAATACGGACTAAAATTGAAATACTGTATACTACTATAAATGAAAAAAAAATGCAATTAGTTAAAGGAAGGAAGGAAGTTTGTAGTTTAACGTGTGCAATTAGGTATTTTTAGGTACTTTCACATTATAGTATATGGTTCTTTTAAGTGTGATTCGGAAAATTATTGAAGTATTTTTGTTTATAGAAGCAAGGAAACAAATAGTGCGCAAAAATTAAATAGCTTTTTTTCATATATCCTACTTAGTTAATTGCCTCTATCAACATACAAAATTTCAGATTGATTAATGTAATAGATTCGTAGATATTGAGAACAGTCAAATATTTCAGATCATCGCCAAGTTGAATGTTTATATTTTCAGGCCATACAATTATGTACTATTACATGGAGATTATTGCGCAGGGGTATTATTCAAACTTCAATTGCATGATGAGGACACAAGAAGTAAAAACGAGATTTTAAAATTTCGTCATGAATTTGTTCATGAAAACAATTGAAAGAATTAGATGTCAGTGGATTACAATTTCTCTATGCATTTACCATAACAAGTTTCACAGCGCTCGGATGGTTAAATCGCTAGGAACGTCCATTTAAATATTTACATTTCGCATCGCCGCCATGTTGGATTTGTGCCAACCAGGTTATTGAAAGTCCCATAAGTGGACTTATGTTCATAGCGTTTATCATCCCACAAAATTTCAGTTTGATTTCTGTCATAGATTAGTCGATATTGAGAACCGTGTAAATATTTCGCAAGGCCGCCATGTAGGATTTTTATATATTGTGCCCTTATGAGGGAGGCTCAGAAGGACACAAACTAAAGACCATGGATATTCTCAATGAAATAAATGATTAAAGAACTTAGGACCATAGGGATGGCAGGCAGGAAATAAGCCGAGATGTGAGGTCTTAAAAGGAATATAGAATAAAAATAGGTCATTGGGCAAATTATAATACAGCATGATTGGAGGTTTTAATCAGAAGACAAGATGAAATTTCTACATATTAAGAAATGAGATGCAATAGGATCGTATGACGAACGAAATGATTCAGAAGGAGGCGTTGTCTTGCACGTGTGCGGGTGAGGTCACTCCATTGATTCATATCACGCAAGAAGCCTAGGGACTTTTTACGATGAGACACAGCTAGCATATGATCCTGGGAACTACCGATGAAAGTTGAACCAGCGATATTTTCATATCAGCTAGAGGCGTGGCCTGAAATGTTATGGAATAACCTGGATTCCGAGTTTAATGAAAAATTAATATGAATACACCATAGTTGAGGATGATTGAAAAGAGGATTTTTGAAAATATAAAATTTTATAATATTTAAACAGACAAGAAAGGATGATAAGGAATTACATCATGGATCATGGGCGTAGTGATCCGCGCCAAATACCAGTAAAGGGGACCGCCCACGTGGAATGCCAATCACTTTGCGAATTTTTGAAGAGATATTGAACGATCGATTTCGGAATTAAGAAGGATTTTTGAAACCTAGGAACTCTCTAGTTCACATGGGTAATTTTTTCAACTCACTACGATTATTATATCAAAAGTTACCTTTCAAGAAGACGAGATTGACTATTTTTAGTCATTTCAAATACAGTGTATAGAGCCTTCAGCCAACGAAGTATCATCGAGTCATTCGTGAACCTAGGGAGGTTATGCTGGTTCAACCGCCCGTCGAGACACGAGTGGGGTCCTAACGAAATTGTGAGAGTTGGAGCTTTACCCGTGCTTGGGAAAGTTGACGACAAGCGTCGGTCCAATGGGACATTAGTAAAACAGTGATAGTTACAGGTCGCAAGTAGAAGTGACTTTTCGAAGTCATATTAGGTCTTGAAAACATAAACGATAAGAATCCCTGTGAGGATTACAAGTTATAAACAGTTATTTGTGGGACTAGAGTGAGAACCACACAATGCGAAGTTGCTAGTTCGAGACTAGGTTATGGTTCTATGGAAACTTGTTAATAAGAGAACCACCTTGAAAGAACGCTATTGCAGCGATTGGGAATTAGTATCGCGCCGTCAAAGTGAGTTTCACGCCAATCGAACCCAGAACGGAAACTTTGAGAATAGAATTTTTCGAGGTTAATAGGAGACCGACGGAGGTAGGAGTTCGGAGACTTTCATTCGTTCAAGTAGATGTCTATGACAGGGGTAGAAATACGCCAGTACCTGCATTTTCCGGACGAGACGAGTGGAGAAATTGAAAAAGAGACGTGTGAATAGGAAGGACTATAACCTCGTGTGTTAGGTAGTGGAAGAAGCATTATTGTATGCTCGAGTGAATTCAGTATGTAAATAATTTTTGAAGTGTGTCAAGTGTTAAGAAATACGTGTTTAATTGTAATTTGATGTGTCAATACACCCTAAAAAGAGGGAAGCTAATTGAAATGAGGATGTGTGTCAAGGGTGAAAATTTTGAAGTTAAAATACATGTGAAAAGTGTAGAAATGTGTTACAGGTGTAAGATGAGAGGTTAATCTACAAAAATGGTGGACGAAAAGTTCCATAGTCATTGGCGAAGGCCACCAAATATGTAAGTACTCACTATTTTCATTATGATTGTTTTTGGAGAGTCGTGCATTCTGAAAAATTGTGTGTCACCATAATCCAGGGAAATAATGAATATGTGTGATATGTTTGTGTGTATAATAGTGATTTGAATAGATTCTTAGCAGGATAAATTTGAATTTGAATTTAAATTGTATACGATGGAAAAGCCCAATTGTTGAAATGGTAGGATTATTTTATGAATGAATAATGATCAATTATTAATAGTGATACGCCAAAGTAATCTCAGTTGTATGAAGGAGGGTTGGAAGGAAGTTAACAGGTCTTCACGGAAGGTTTTGAGAGAAGTATAGATTGAAACCGCTGACATGAGCGATGATTAAAGTAGAATCGAGTGATGTTGCAAGGAATAAAATAAGGGAGTATCATTCTTGGGCGTAGTTGCCGCGGCAGTATTATGACGAGTCGAGTCGTCGGTCTTAAGGACAATTGGGGAGCATGTTGTGTATTGGCGCAGAGGGCCGGGTGTCCCGCTCTGTTGTATATATATATATATATCGCAAAAGAGGACTGTGTGGTTGTTCCGCTCTAATTAAGGAAGGATTGCTGGTGTGTCCCACTTCCCGGAATCGTCGAAAAAATCCCAGTAGAAGAGGTTTGGACCCTTGGGTTTGATATTATGTAATGCTGTATGGTTGCATATTTGTGTTGGAGCCCCCGTAAGTAAAGATCGCATAATACTCCGGACAATAAGGATACCCAAGCATTGATTATCTGTGCGTGTTGAATGTTTGCTAATGAGCAAAATAATAATTAATACAGTAGAATGTAAATGCGTTAAAGCCTTCCAGAATGAAGAGATTGTTTCTTGCGTATCCCCGCGAAGCCCAGCTGGTAAAAGGAGACCACGATGTTATCGCTGTTGAGAGCGAGACGAGAGTCATAAACTACACGTGTCTAGCACACTGGTTGAGAAGGGTCACAGACCGTAAATGGCTCGTTGAGGCCTACTGGAAATTAATATACCGAAGTTGTAAAGATTGTTTTGGCAATGTAAATAAAATCGTGGATAACATAATCAATTAGCATGCGTTATAAATATTGTTTCCTGCTAAAATATTCATTAAAACTCCACTTTTGGGAATCTTATATTCCAGAATAACCAATGAGTTCCTGTGTGACACATACATTTGCAGAGAGTTCCTTTAATAGAACAAAAGAGATGTGTCGGGGAGACGCGATCTCATTGAATGATTCAGTATTGTTTAGAATTGAAGGAATGCTCGACGACCCACAAGAAGAGTACTTAACATGTTATGTGAGAGAAAGAAGGAACATTTGTGGAATCAAAACCCATGATAAGTAAAACACATTTTGAAAAACTCAAGGAAAAGTTGTCAACCAAATAAGTTGTAAATGCTTAATGTAGAGGGTCAATGAACATCCAGGAAATTGCCATAAAAGATTCTTTTTGAATATTGTAGAATCAGTAAGATTTAGCAGAATTTATATTCTTGCACGTTATATGGAAGTGAGAGGAGACCCGTTATAGGCTCAGTGGAGCTGTAGTAACAGTGTCCATAGAACACTTTGTGTACAGGGGATGTTGCTATGTTTTGATAACGCAACAAGTTTGTGTATTTTATATTTGAAATTTATTTTAATGTCATTATATTTCTTTAATGTAAGATTTTGTGGAGTGCCATAATTTTGATAATTAAAATTATTTTGTGAATTTGTTTTTTAATTTGAGTGTTGACCTGTTTAGCTCATGATTCCAAAATATATGTGTCATATCGTGGGAAATGAACGTACCGTCCCCGAATCGATTGAGCTAGACGAAGTATGACCATGTATTATTCCTATGAAAGGGTGCAATATGTAGGCCATAGAGTTCTGTAATTTTAGATGATGATTGTTGCGTAGGTTCGTTATTCAAACGTTGACTTCGATCGCATGATTAGGACACAAGAAATAAAAACTTAATTTAAATATTTCGCACAGCCGCCATCTTGAGGTTATGTAAACAATCGAACTAAATTAGAGGTCAGTGAATTACAATGTGCATAAACATTTGCTGTACCATGTTTCGCTGTGCTCGGATTTTTTAAGTATATTTAAATGTTTGAAATTTGTTATGCCGCCATGTACGTTTTGTATTTAACAGGTTTTTGAAAGTTACATAGGTGACTTTTTATTAGTGCCCTTTATCACCGTACAAAATTTCAGGGCGATATCCATAATACTTTCGGAGATATAGAATGTCTGTGAAATATTTCGCACAACCACCATGTTGGATTTTTGAAACGTAATAAAATGTGAAAGGCACGGTCGGGGTTGGCCTAAATAGTACTATGACCTTACGGACTTTCATTGAAATCTCTCCAGCAGTTTAGGTTTTATTAGTGGGGACACACACACACACAGATGTACGCACACACACACACACCCACCGACAAAAGGTGATCTCACAAGCTTATTTATTCATAAATGAAAATAGGCTAAAATACTAAGAATCTTGTCCCTAGTCATCACCATTGTCGCCATCGTACTAGTAGCATCAGTGGTAGTGATACTTTTCAATATACTTTTTATCGAAGCAGATAACTTCAACGCTTCGCTCCTTAATACAACATTTACCACCATCATCCCAGGCGGAAATTTAGAATTATTGTTTTTCGATATGTACTTTACCTCGGCAGAAAGAGATTCGCGATATTTTCCAAGCATTAATTTAATTTATATTCAATTCCAGGGACAGCCTTCCCCCTTTCCCTTTGTCCGAGGCACGTGCACATTCTCAGAAACAATCCAATTACAATGGAGCTCATAAATTGTGTCTTGCTGCCCTTGTAACATTAACGAACAGGATATACTACTAGTTCAGGATTAGGTCTCATGTGATCTGAGAGTCGAGGTTGGTAGGCTATCGGATCACAATCCTTAGCTATGACAAACGAACACTAACCAACCGTCCTTAACCTCAGTTTACGTCAGGCCTTCTCAATTAAATTTACTCGAGGGCCACAGATTAATTTTACGATTTTTATTTTAAGGTACACGGGGGGGGGGGGGGGGCAGGAAGTGAAAAACATCCTTTAATATCATAGGCTAGGCCTATCTTTATCACTAATCCTTTAGGGCAGGCCTGTCCAGCCATGCCAATGGTGGCTGTGGCGCCACGGCTTGCCACGATACTCGCTCCGTGGCAAACTAACCCCCCCCCCCCTCTTCCCTTTACAACCCCCGATCCACTAAGGGAGGACTGACCAACCTCGGCCCGCGGGACGGATACTGCCCGCGAGACTATTTTCTCCGGCCCGCCGCTCCGCGCCCTCGCCCGCGCCCGCGCCCGCGCCCGCGCCCGCGCCCGCGCCCGCGCCCGCGCCCGCGCCCGCGCCCGCGCCCGCGCCCGCGCCCGCACCCGCACTGTGTCACCAAAACTTTGAAACAACTAAAGCCAACTGGACAAAGCAGTGCACGTGCACCCCTTCCCAAAGCAGTTCCAGTCGTCGCAGTAAACTAAATTACCATGAACTTAATTTCATAACTTGATTAATAATTGTGTCAAATAAACATAAATACTCACTCTTTGTCATTCATGCTGTTTGTGCATTGAATATCATCGTACTTCTATTTTAAAGGGATTTATTAAAAATATGTAAATTTATTTTGGGGTTTTATTTTTTTATCCACTAGAAATAAATGTAGAACAAGTAGTTCCGTGAAGAAGTATACAGCCTGTTTTCATATATCCTGCTCATGTTAATTGCCTCTATCAACATACAAAATTTCAGTTTAATTGCTGTAACAGATTCGTAGATATTGAGAACCGTCTAAATATTTCAGATGGTCGCCAGGCTGGATTTTTATTTTTGTACTATTACATCAAGATTATTGTGTACGTGTGGTATTCAAACTTCAATCGCATGATTAGAACACAAGAAGTAATAACGAGATTTTAAAATTATGCACAGCAGCCATCTTGTGATTATGCAAACAATTGAAATAAATTAGATGCCAGTGGATCAACATTTGTATAAGCATTTAACGTGCTATGTTTCACGGCACTCGGGTAGTTAATTCAAGAGAAACGTCCATTTAAATATTTATACTTCGCGTCGCCGCCATGTTGGATTTGTGCTCACCAGGTTACTGAAAGTCCTGTAGGTGAACATATGTTCATAGTCTCTATGATCATAAAAATTCAGTTTGGTTGCTGTAAAAGATTCATAGATATTGAGAACCGTCTAAATATTTCGGAAGCTCGCCATTTAGGATTGTTATATGTATAGGCCATAGAGTTATGTACCATTCAAGGACAATTATTGCCTAGGTTCAGTATTCAAACTTTCACTTCGATCGCATGATTACGACACAAGAAATAAAAACTTAATTTTTAAATTTCGCACAGCCGCCATCTTGAGGTTGTGTAAACAATTGAATTAAACTCGATGGCAGTGCATTACAATCTGCAAAATCATTTACTGTACCACATTTCACTGCGCTCAGCGAGTCAAATCACGAAAAAAGTATATTAAAATATTTCAAATTCGCTTGGTCGCCATGTTCGTTTTGTACTTTACAGGTTTATGAAATATACATAGGTAAACTTGTATCAGTACCCTTTATCACCGTGCAAAATTGCAGGGTGATATCTGTATTAGTTTCGGAGATATAGAATGTCAGTGAAATATTTCGCACAGCCGCCATATTGAGGTTATGTAAACAATTGAACTAAATTAGACTCCAGTGCATTAAAATGTGTATTAACATTTGCTATACCAAGTTTCATTACGTTTGGATAGTTAAATCGCGAGAAAAGTCTATTTAAAAGTCTCAATTTCGCTAGGCCGCCATGTTGGTTTTGTAGTCACCAGGTTTTTGAAAGTCTCATAGGTGAACTTCTAGTAGTGCCCTTTATCACCGTACACAATTTCAGGGCGATATCGGTAACAGTTTCGGAGATATTGAATTCTAGTGAAATATTTCGCACAGCCGCCATGTTGGATTGGTGAGACGTAACAAAATTTGAAGGGCACGGTCGAGGTCGCCGGGAATAGTGCTATGAACTTACCGAGTTTCATTGAAATCGCTCCAGCCGTTTAGATTTTATTAGGGGGGGCACACACACACCTCACACACACACACACACACACACACGCACACACACACACAAACGGACAAAAGGTGATCTCATAAGCCTATTTTTTCAAAATTGAAAATAGGCTAAAAAGGCAACAATACTAAGAAAACTAAGGTCGGACAGCCACAAATCTCACCTCATTTCACCTATATTTTTTAAAACATTTCCGTACCCCCCAAACACCCCGGAGTGTTATTGGGCCGCAAGGTCCCCCAACTATTTACAATGTAGCCCTTAGTTAAAAAAGTTTGGGCACCCTTGCACTAAGGCACTAACGTGGCGGACGACTGTCACCGTGGCATTTTCCCCGGACAGGACTGCTTTAGGGGATATGGACTTGCGAATTTACGTATATGCCGTCATTTGTAGCCCTTCAGCCGGTCAACATAGATTCGTCCAAGGCGGGGTACTAAATATAAATATGTAAATACACTTCTGGAAATATATACAAAGTATTAGTTAATTATCACTATTAAAGGGACAATTTAGGATTACCTTCAAGCGGTCATCATCAGATCCTGTTCACTGTGTTGAGGTTTAAATTGTCACTAACATTAAAGCACTACTTTTGTACCTAGTCTTTGGTAGTGCTTTAATATCAGTGATATTAATAGTGAATTAAAAATTACAGAAAATTTACCACTCAATCGAAAAGCTAAAATAATTACTAAATACAAAAATATAAGGTTCCATGATAAATCCACACTAAAATCCAACCCCATCTTCTCGGAAGAAGAGAGGAAAAGACGATCAGAAAGAATGAAGCGATACTGGGCACTAAGGAAAGAACAACACAGAAAAGATTGATTCAACGCACCCCAAAGAGGGTGAAACGAAAGAATAACAAGTAGTTCCGTGAAGAACTATACAGCCTATTTTCATATATCCTACTTATGTTAATTGCCACTATCAACATACACAATTTCAGTTTGATTGCTGTAATAGATTCGTAGATATTGAGAACCGACTAAATATTTCGGATGGTCGCCATGTTGGATTTTATATATGTAGGTCCTAGAGTTATGTACTGTTACATGCAGATTATTGTGAACGTGTAGTATTCAAACTTCAATCGCATAGTTAAGACACAAGAAAAAACAAGGAGATTTAAAAATTTTTCACAGCTGCCATCTTGAGGTTATGGAAACAATTGAAATAAATTAGATGCCAGTGGATTAACATTCGGATAAAGATTTACTGTACCAAGTTTCACTGCACGCGGATGGTTAAATTGCGAGAAACGTCCATGTGAATATTTATAATTCGCGTCACCACCATGTTGGATTTGTGATCACCAGGTCATTTAAAGTCCTATAGGTGAACTCAGGTTCATAGCCCCTATGAACATTAAAAAATGCAGTTTGATTGCTAAAATAGATTCGTAGATATTCAGTATCGTCTAAATATTTCGGATGGTCGCCATGTTGGATTGTTAAATGTATAGGCCATAGAGTCATGTACCATTAAAGGAAAGTTATTGCGTAGGTTCATTATTCAAACTTTCACTTCGATCGCATGACTACATCACAAGAAATAAAAACTTAATTTTAAAATTCGCACTGCCGCCATCTTGATGTTATGTAAACAATTGAACTAAATTAGATACCAGTGGATTACAATGTGTATAAATATTTCCTGTGCCAGGTTTCAGTGCGCTTGGAACATTAAATCGCGAGAAAGGTCTATTTAAAATTTTCAAATTCGCTTGGCCCCCATTTTCGTTTTGTAGTTAACCGGTTTTTGAAAGTCTTATAGATGGACTTCCAGTAGGGCCCTTTATCTCCGTACAAAATTTCAGGGTTTTACCGCTAATAGTTTCAGAGATATAGAATGCCGGTGAAATATTTCGCACATCCGCCATCTTGTGATTATGTAAACAATTGAACGAAGTTAGATGTCGGTGCATTACAATGTATATAAACATATATTGTACCAAGTTGCATTGCGTTTGGTTGGTCAAATCGCGAGAAACGTCTATTTAAAAGTCGCAAATTCGCTTGGCCGCCATGTTGATTTTGTAGTTACCAGGTTTTCAAAAGTCACATAAGTGAACTTATAGTAGTTCCCTCTATCACCATAGAAAATGTCAGGGTTATATCGGTAATAGTTTCGGAGATATTGAATGCTGGTGAAATATTTCGCACAGCCGCCATGTTGGATTGGTGAGTCGTAACAAAATTTGAAGGGCACGGTCGAGGTCGCCGGGAATAGTGCTATGAACTTTCCGAGTTTCATTGAAATCGCTCCAGCCGTTTAGATTTTATTAGGGGGGGACACACACACGAATCACACACGCACACACACACGGACAAAAGGTGATCTCATAAGCCTATTTTTTCAAAATTGAAAATAGGCTAAAAATAATAAATACTCTATATTTCTCTCGTAAAATGACTTGATTGTACCTGCTCCTGCTACAAACTAGAATAATACAGTATAAATGGAGATGATACGCGACGCACCGTGCGATCTCGGTAAGTACAGTTGAATGGAGCCTCGTCCCTCATTAGATCATAATATGGCATTATGCGTTATTTAGAGAGATGTTGAAAGGTCGATGAGATTCACCAAGCACAATGGAGACTTTCTATACACGGAAATATATTAAAGTGAAGCCAGTAATTTAGGAGACATTCTTGACGAATCACCCTCTCATTTGTCTATTCAGCGACGTGGAAAACGCAATGTAAAAGGGAGAGAGAGCAAAAGAAGGGGTGAAAATTGCAGCCCGAGATGGGAGATAAAAGGAGGGGGTATGAGGAATTACGATTACGTATTTTCCCCTTGTTCGCTCCAGCGGCCCATTTGGTAGGGTTCATATTCTGTAATAAGAACATAAATTTACTTAAGTTACTTCAATAGCAAAAACATCCTTCAGCTGACTCCAGGATGTGACGTCAATTACTATACTGGGTGTTTCACAAGTAAGGTACACTAACACTCCATTAGAGTGCAGCCACCTTGTGGTGAAGTGGCTAGCATTCTTGCTGTCACCCCAGTGGTCCCCGTTCGAGCTGATCTGAAGGCTGGAAAAGGGTTCACTCAACGTTGTGAGGCAAAACTTTAACTATCTTGGAAATGGTTTTCTGTGGTTTTCCACTTGTACCCCAGGCTACTACCGGGATGGTTTCAAACTTAAGGCCACGACCGACTACATGATAAAAAGAAACACTCACAATTCACTACTGACACCTCAATATCAGATTATCAGACACATTCTATACACACACCAAAGTACACTGGCCTGCTCCTCTAATGAATCAATAACCATAACAAATAAACAGGGAGGTAGTGATTGTTGCTTTTAAGTGGCAAAATATCCAGGTAATGATAACGGTGATAGAGAAAATGAAAACTAATACTCATGCTACCGCGAACTTGGCCTACACATGAGAAGAACAAATGGGCAAAGGAGGGAAGGGATAATGGAAATGAAAGCCAGATACGAAAGAGAAAGAGGAGAAGGTCCATCCCGAAGTAGGTACCTGAAAAGAGTACCGTAATACAAAGTTCTGGTGTTGCAAATCCAAAACATGGAATCATGTTTTTAATCGGCCATTAATATTATAATTAGTACCGCGCATATTGGTTGGTTGGTTGGTTGGTTCCTCAGTTTAGGGGCTGCGACAACGCGGTCATGTAGCCCCGTGTACTTTGGGTGTGTGAAGAATCTGTCTGATAACTGGTGTAAATTGTGAGCCTGTATTAGTGTGTATATCTGTTTTAATTCAAGTAAGGACAGTAGCCATTGGTTTCTTTCAAGTTGTTCCTACTATTGCCGCCAAACGCCACCGTCAACGACCAACTAGTTCAGAACTTAGTTACCAGATGCCACCGCAGTCGACTCTTGACAACGAACGTAGGAACCTAAGAACGTTAGTCAAATGCTTAACCTATATATAATTTAGCTTCACACAGGTGTAATTAGTGGAAGGTTCTTTAACATGCCACAAATCTATGACATTGGACCGCCGTCTCTACTTCCCCTCCGAAGGAAGGCTTACTGAGGGTTTTTAACGTTCTTAAAAAATCCGACGACTAAGGTCGCGCATGTTTGGGATCGAAGTCTGCTTGCCCTTGTTGCCATGGTAACGAGTTGTCAGAAATATTGTCGATGTATCCGCTTCAGCGAGTGTGATGTAAGTCTGCTTGCCCTTTTTGCCATGGTAACGAGTTGTCAGAAATATTGTCGATGCAACACGCTTCAGCGAGTGCGATCTAAGTCTGCTTGCCCTTGTTGCCATGGCAACGAGTTGTTAGAAATATTGTCGATGCAACACGCTTCAGCAAGTGCGTTCTACGTCTGCTTGCCCTTGTTGCCATGGTAACGAGTTGTCAGAAATATTGTAGATGCAACACGATTCAGCGAGTGTGTTTTAAGTCTGCTTGCCCTTGTTGCGATGGTAACGAGTTGTCAGAAATATTGTCGATGCAACACGCTTCAGCGAGTGTGATCTAAGTCTGATTGCCCTTGTTGCCATGGTAACGAGTTGTCAGAAATATTGTCGATGCAACACGCTTCAGCGAGTGTGATCTATGTCTGCTTGCCCTTGTGGCCATGGTAACGAGTTGTTAGAAATATTGTCGATGCAACACGCTTCAGCGAGTGTCAGGTAAGTCTGCTTGCCCTTGTTGCCATGGTAACGAGTTGTCAGAAATATTGTAGATGCAACACGATTCAGCGAGTGCGTTCTAAGTCTGCTTGCCCTTGTGGCCATGGTAACGAGTTGTCAGAAATATTGTCGATGCAACACGCTTCAGCGAGTGTGATCTATGTCTGCTTGCCCTTGTGGCCATGGTAACGAGTTGTCAGAAATATTGTAGATGCAACACGATTCAGCGAGTGTGTTTTAAGTCTGCTTGCCCTTGTTGCGATGGTAACGAGTTGTCAGAAATATTGTCGATGCAACACGCTTCAGCGAGTGTGATCTAAGTCTGATTGCCCTTGTTGCCATGGTAACGAGTTGTCAGAAATATTGTCGATGCAACACGCTTCAGCGAGTGTGATCTATGTCTGCTTGCCCTTGTGGCCATGGTAACGAGTTGTTAGAAATATTGTCGATGCAACACGCTTCAGCGAGTGTCAGGTAAGTCTGCTTGCCCTTGTTGCCATGGTAACGAGTTGTCAGAAATATTGTAGATGCAACACGATTCAGCGAGTGCGTTCTAAGTCTGCTTGCCCTTGTGGCCATGGTAACGAGTTGTCAGAAATATTGTCGATACAACACGCTTCAGCGAGTGCGATGTAAGTCTGCTTGCCCTTGTTGTCATGGTAATGAGTTGTCAGAAATATTGTCGATACAACACGCATCAGCGAGTGCGATGTAAGTCTGCTTGCCCTTGTTGCCATGGTAATGAGTTGTCAGAAATATTGTCGATGCATCACGCTTCAGCGAGTGTGATGTAAATCTGCTTGCCCTTGTTGCCATGGTAACGAGTTGTCAGAAATATTGTCGATACAACACGCTTCAGCGAGTGCGATGTAAGTCTGCTTGCCCTTGTTGCCATGGTAATGAGTTGTCAGAAATATTGTCGATGCAACACGCTTCAGCGAGTGTGATCTATGTCTGCTTGCCCTTGTGGCCATGGTAACGAGTTGTTAGAAATATTGTCGATGCAACACGCTTCAGCGAGTGTCAGGTAAGTCTGCTTGCCCTTGTTGCCATGGTAACGAGTTGTCAGAAATATTGTAGATGCAACACGATTCAGCGAGTGCGTTCTAAGTCTGCTTGCCCTTGTGGCCATGGTAACGAGTTGTCAGAAATATTGTCGATGCAACGCGCTTCAGCGAGTGTGATGTAAGTCTGCTTGCACTTGTTGCCATGGCAACGAGTTGTCAGAAATATTGTAGATGCAACACGATTCAGCGAGTGCGTTCTAAGTCTGCTTGCCCTTGTGGCCATGGTAACGAGTTGTCAGAAATATTGTCGATGCAACACGCTTCAGCGAGTGTGATGTAAGTCTGCTTGCCCTTGTTGCCATGGCAACGAGTTGTCAGAAATATTGTAGATGCAACACGATTCAGCGAGTGCGTTCTAAGTCTGCTTCCCCTTGTGGCCATGGTAACGAGTTGTCAGAAATATTGTCGATGCAACGCGCTTCAGCGAGTGTGATCTAAGTCTGCTTGCCCTTGTTGCGATGGTAACGAGTTGTCAAAAATATTGTCGATGCAACACGCTTCAGCGAGAGCGATGTAAGTCTGCTTGCCCTTGTTGCCATGGTAACGAGTTGTCAGAAATATTGTCGATGCAACACGCTTCAGCGAGTGCGTTCTATGTCTGCTCGCCCTTGTTGTCATGGTAACGAGTTGTCAGAAATATTGTCGATGCATCATGCTTCAGCGAGTCCGATCTAAGTCTGCTTGCCCTTGTTGCCATGGTAACGAGTTGTCAGAAATATTGTCGATGCAACACGCTTCAGCGAGTGTGATCTAAGTCTGCTTGCCCTTGTTGCGATGGTAACGAGTTGTCAGAAATATTGTCGATGCAACACGCTTCAGCGAGAGAGATGTAAGTCTGCTTGCCCTTGTTGCCATGGTAACGAGTTGTCAGAAAGTTTGTCGATACAACACGCATCAGCGAGAGTGATGTAAGTCTGCTTGCCCTTTTTGCCATGGTAACGAGTTGTCAGAAATATTGTCGATGCAACACGCTTCAGCGAGAGCGTTCTATGTCTGCTTGCCCTTGTTGCCATGGCAACGAGTTGTCAGAAATATTGTCGATACAACGCGCTTCAGCGAGAGCGATGTAAGTCTGCTTGCCCTTGTTGCCATGGCAACGAGTTGTCAGAAATATTGTCGATGCAACACGCTTCAGCGAGTGCGTTCTATATCTGCTCGCCCTTGTTGCCATGGTAACGAGTTGTCAGAAATATTGTCGATGCATCATGCTTCAGCGAGTCCGATCTAAATCTGATTGCCCTTGTTGCCATGGTAACGAGTTGTCAGAAATATTGTCGATGCAACACGCTTCAGCGATTGCGATCTTAGTCTGCTTGCCCTTGTTGCCATGGTAACGAGTTGTCAGAAATATTGTCGATGCATCACGGTCGATGCATCACGCTTAAGCGAGTGCGATCTAAGTCTGCTTGCCCTTGTTGCCATGGTAACGAGTTGTCAGAAATATTGTCGATGCATCACGCTTCAGCGAGTGCGATCTAAGTCTACTTGCCCTTGTTGCCATGGTAACGAGTTGTCAGAAATATTGTCGACGCAACACGCTTCAGAGAGTGCTATCTAAATCTGCTTGCCCTTGTGCCATGGTAACAAGTTGTCAGAAATATTGTCGATGCCTCACGCTTCAGCGAGTGTGATCTAAGTCATGTCTGCTTTCCCTTGTTGCCATGGTAACAAGTTGTCAGAAATATTGTTGATGCATCACGCTTCAGCGAGTGTGATCTAAGACAAGTCTGCTTGCCCTTGTTGCCATGGTAACAAGATACAAGAAATTTATCGATGCAGCACGCTTCAACGAGTGCGTTCTATGTCCTTACTGAACTAGAATACATAGGCCTAGTTTACAAGCACTTGTTGCCATGATAACGCATTTGTTGGTTTCTTTGTCCACGCTGGTATTCAAAGACAGACTCTCCCAGCCCTACAACCTATCCATGTTAAAAAGAGATAAAACGGACCAAGCTCAGGATTCCCTTGGTGTCGCCCACTCATCAGCTGCCGTACTTCCAAGGGGGTGTAGCACTTCCCAGGAAGTATCATGCTCTCACCCTGCCCCATTTATGGGTTCTTACAGTAGGCAGGGGATTCCGAGATAGAGCAAGTTGTTCCACAAATAACATGAAGCCTACTTTCTCTTAAATGTAGGAGTATACCGGTACTTATAACTCCTTGTCTATATCAAGGAGTAGACTGTAATTGAATGTTCGTTGTAGTAGCTGGTACTGCAACCAAGCGGTGAATTATCTCATATGCCTCAGTGTTGAATGGGTGGCCAGTTGAAAGCAACCAGGAGGGATGCGATCCAACTGGCAGTGCTTATCCCTTTATGGGATAGTGGTCTCTATATTAACCACCCGTCATAAGGACAGTTTATGCTTTAAAAGATGCTGATAGGTGAATCTTTAAGCCAAATTTCGGAGAATTTTCATGCCGAAGGATCAAATATTATATATAGGTACGTATCTACTTAACGTAATGTGTTAGATAAAATTTAAAAAAATTAAAACTAAAAAACATTAACAATTAATTAATGTGTAAAATTATTATATATATCTTTATATATATAATTCTTCGACACGTGTGTATGTGACTGAACTCCTCCTAAACGACTGGACCGATTTTGATGAAATTTGGTATGTACATTAGGGTGGGTCCATGTATGGTTTAGATTCACAATCTGACCCGGTAGGTGGAATGAACACAATTTTAGAACCACAATTTACACACATTTTTAGAACCACAATATACAGTCAAAAACAGTCGTCATGGAAACCATTAGCCTTGGCCTTCGTGAAAGCTGATGTCTTTGGACGGTTTGTCTCTGCACGTTAGAGCTACCTGGCCGCAACCTGTGCAACTACCGCCATTACATACACTCCGCCCGTGGCAAAAAGTTGTGTTTTATACCAAAGGTGGCAGTGATGTCGAATTCTACTGTTTGTCTCTGCACGTTAGAGCGTTTCAAAGTCCCGTATGCGTTCTTATACCATTCATCCGATTGCCATGAAACTTGGGTGATATGTTGAGTGAGCTCCAGGGAAGGTGTTTGGCTTAGTAAATCCATTTTACAATAGATAGCGCACGAATAGATTCAACAAATGAGCGATGACGCGCGAAGCGTTTCAAAAAGGTCTCGTATGCGTTCAAATACCATTCGTCCGATAGCGATGAAACTTGGGTGAGATGTTGTGTACACTCCAGGGAAGCCTTCTGGCTTAGTAAATCAATTTCACATTAGGTAGTGCACGACTAGATTCCACAAATGTGTGACGACGCGCGAAGCGTTTCAACAAAATCCCGTATAAGTTTATATTCTATTCATAGATTGAGATGAAACTTTGATGAGTTGTTGTGTACACTTAAGTGAAGGCTTCTAACTTAGTAATCCATTTCACAGGAGGATGCGCACGAGTAGATTCAACAAATGAGCGGCGACGTGCGAAGCGTTTCAACAAAGTCCCGTATGCGTTCAAATACAATTCGTCCGATAGCGATGAAACTTGGGTGGGATGTTATGTATACTTACGTGAGGGTTTCTAACTTAGTAAATCCATTTTACAATATGTATCTCACGAGTAGATTCAACAAATGAGCAACGACGCGCGAACTTTTAATCAAAGTCCCGTATGCTTTCATATACCATTCATCCGATTGCAATGAAACTTGGGTGAGATGTTGTGTACACTTACGTGAGGGTTTCTAACTTAGTAAATCCATTTCACAGGAGGTTTCGCACGAGTAGCAACAAATGAGCGACGACGCGCGAAGCGTTTCAATAAGGTCCCGTATGCGTTCAAATACCATTCGTCCGATTACGATGAAACTTGGGTGAGATGTTGTGTACACCCTACGGAAGGTTTCTGGCTTAATAAATCCATTTTACAATAGGTAGCGCACGACTAGATTCAACAAATGTGTGACGGCACGCGAATCATTTCAACAAAGTACCGTATGCGTCCATATACCATTTATCCGACTGCGATGAAACTTTGGTGAATTGTTGTGTACACTCCAGGAAATGTTTCTGTCTTAGTAAATCCAGTTTTTAATAAGTAGCGCACGAGTAGATTCAACAAATGAGCGACGGCGCGCGAATCGTTTCCACAATGTCCCGTATGCGGTCATATATCATTCATCCGATTGCGATCAAACCTTGGTGAATCATTGAGTACACGCCAGAGAAGGTTTCAGGCTTAGTAAATCTATTTTACCATAGGTAGCGCATGAGTCGATCAACAAATGAGTGACGGCACGCGAATCGTTTAATGAAAATCACTTATGCGTTCATATGTCATTCATCCGATTCTGACCGAACTTGGATGAGTTGTTGTGTACCCGCCAGAGAAGGTGTTCAACTTGGTAAATCCATTTTACAATATTGGTAGCGCACGAGTAGATGTAACAAATGAGTGACGAAGCGCGAAGCGTTCCAACAAAATCCTGTATGCGTTCATATACTATTCATCGATTGCGATGAAACTTTGATGAGTTGTTGTGTACACTTACGTGAAGCTTTCTAACTTAGTAAATCCATTTCATAGTTGGTAGAGCACGAGTAGATTCAACAAATGAGTGACAGTGCACGAATCATTTAAACCAAATCCCGTATGCGTTCAATGCCATTTATCCGTTTGCGATGAAATGTTTCTAAATTAGTTAATTCAATTCACGATAGTTTAGAGGCAGTTAACAGAAATTGAAAAAAAATATTGTGTATCCAAAAGCACTTCAAGAAACAATGTTAGAACACTTTCTTTGATTGGCAGGACAACGTCTGCCGGGTCAGCTTGTATATATATGTATATATATAGAGAGAGAGAGAGAGAAATAAAATAATAAAAATAAAATAACAATAATAAAAGAAATATAAACATTAAAGTAATAAACATAACTATATAAATGAAAATAGTTGTAAAAAGAATTGGAAATTGGTTAATGAAGTAATTCAAGAGAAAAATATCAAAATTTAATCTATAAGAAAATAAATTGAAAACTAAAGATATATATATTAGAGAAACAAGAAATACCATCATTAAAAATTATAATAATTAAAATAAGTTAAAATGTAAAAACACATGAAAATAAAGAATAGTATTGCCCCATAAAGGGTCAAAGGTAATCAGAGCGCGGGCATGGCTAGAAGTTGTACTAGTACAACATTGTATTACTTCAGGAGGCCTGGGATCTGCAAAGCGGAATGTTTGGAACAATTACACACGTAACCCGCCACAGTACAGCATAGTACAGATACATTGGGATGGTTATCGACGACAACGTGTATCTTATTTTCAATTCTCCTTTTTCTTTTCTCTTCTGTTTATATGGGTTGCTTGGGCTGTGATTATTAATAAACGAGTGTATATATTAGCCTCTCCTTTGAGCTAACTAGCATTTTCTTTAGTATCATTGGAGAGAGCTCGTCCACATCTATTGTAAAAGAGTTCAAGTAAATGAAGCTAACTCTAGTAGGTTTCGAACCCTACCCAACCACGTGAAAGACTAACGCTCTAGCACTGAGCCAAACATGTCCATAACATCTCAGTGTCATTAACTGACTTAGATACAACGTGTTAGCAAATAATGTCTTGAAATAAACGATTTTTACACTGCAGTACAACTTCATTATAAATAATTTCATACAAAGTTTATATTATTTATATCAGTAGCAGAAAAGAGGGGAATTGAAGCGTTTGAAATGTGGTGTTACAGGAGAATGATGAAGATCAGATGGGTAGATAGGGTTACTAACGAAGAGGTATTAAGTCGAGTGAGAGAGGAGAGATGTTTCTGGGACTGCTAGTGAAGGGAAGAGAAAGGTTGGTAAGACACATACTATGTCACCCAGCATAGGCAAACTTAGTTATGGAAGGAAGGGTTGGGGTAAGAACTGTATGGGTAGAGCAAGGTTAGAATATATTAAACAGATTGCTTCGCATGTAGGATGTGGTAGATATGTAGAGATGAAACGATTAACTCAGGATAGCGAGGCATGGAGTGCTGAATCAAATCCATTCAAAAGACTGAAGACTCTTAACACACGTAATATTACATTATGCAACGAGCCTATAATGGCAATAATTAAGACACGAGTATGCTCATAAAACGAGCGTATGCAAGTTTTATAATTTCCATACGAGTGTCTTAATTACCATTAAAGGCGAGTAGTATACGACTGTTTATGTTCGACGATAATTATTATAACTATTTTATGTTCGAACATACATATTGATAAATATCTGTCGAGATTTCGCCAGTTTTATGTACTGAACAGAGCACATAGGACGCAGAGAATACCTTGTATTTGACCATGGCCTCCTCGATTACCCCTCTATGACACTAGGCCACGCAGGGAAATTTAAATTAGAAGGCCTTGGAACTCAGCGCGGGTGCGATGCTAACCTTACCTAATTGGTCAAACAACTGTTTCTTGAGCTCTGCTTGGTGGGAGAAACTGTTCCATAATGAAAACTTGTACTATATTGAGCCTCATTATAGTACAGTTTTCTGACATATAATATTTACATTTACAGCTTTGTCTCTTTTTGTAGGCTATACAGGATTATGTTACTTCTGTTCATATACGTCATAATTTGTAGAAACATGTATTTCATTTTTCTGCCACCAAATAAAATGTGTCTGTTTTAAATTAAATAATGTAACTTATAAAACGCTCAAAGTTTACTAAAATCAGAAAAAGAGTTACATATAATGATCAGATTAAAACATAACAATTATTACACTTAATCTACTCCTTGGAGAGTTATATAGAAGTCATAGATTGTTAATATTAATCTCACTGTAACTGACTTACGGACAATAATACTGTACATTCTTTGTTCTAAATCAGTTTGGTAAAAATAAATTGGAAAGAAATTGAAATGCCTAATATTTACGCAATCGGGCGCAAGTCATCTCGTAGATGAATCGCTTTATCGAGGAGTAGTGAAGGACACTGAAACAAGTACAACCTCACTCTAACGCAAATGGTGGAGAGCAGCGAGTCTATTGTGATATAAACACCATTTATTCAAAAACATAAGTCTGGGAAGGAAATGTATTCCCTTATAATCGCGCCCGACGGAAGGTTAAATAAGATAATAAGCTCACAAAATACCATGCCGGGATTGTATGTTCATGAAGTCTCACTGCGATATCTTGACAATAGAGATCCTTACAGCAGTGGCTTAGAAAGTCCACCAGGGTACAAGTTACCCATCTAAGCTCTTAATCAGATTATAGTCACTAAATTCCGTCCTACTTCAACGTTTTGTTTTCCGTTAAAACTTAAGAGGACTGTCTAACGTGACTTTTCCATTATCCTAGCATTCTCCAAATTCCTGAGGCACTCTGGAATCCCAGCAAGTGGATTTTTTAAGTGCTCAAGAGACTTGGAACGCCAAACGTTTCGTTTTTGCTGATTCATAAAGTATTCTCTGTACCAAGTTGAGGTTTTGTGTGTGAAAACTATACAGCCTATACTTTAATCGTAAGGGGTGACAAAGACAGGACAAAATATTTCCCATCTTGAAAATGATTAATACAGCTTTCAGATCACAATTTAACCACATCTTATTTATAAACTGAATTAAATAAATACCATGCCTTGGCGCTGCCGTGAAAAGAAACATCATCCAGCAACGAATGGAGCACTTTAAACTTTCTTCCACGAAAGTAATAAGGAGCTTTACTTCGGAGATCCGAGGTTAGAACTAGGGTGCTGACAGCGGCCATCATGAGTGCGGGTCTAAGTTCCAGGGTTCCTACATCTATCCCACATTACTACTATAGAATAACCTTATAATAGTACATTATGCAACGAGCCTATAATGGCAATAATTAAGACACGAGTATGTTTATAAAACGAGCGTATGCGAGTTTATAATTTCCATAAGAGTGTCTTAATTTCCATTATAGGCGATTTGCATACGACTCTTTATGTTCGACGATAATTATAACTTTATTATATGTTTTAACATAAATATTCATAAATATCTGTTGAGATTCAGTCTCTCGAATTTTGTGATAGGAGTGCAGCGCTGGGTAGGATAACTCTGTTTTCCAAGCTCTCTGACCGACCGACGCAAGCGCTCTGCGTGCTTCAATGCTATATGTGCCGATTGTGCTCCAGTATTCAGTAAAACTGTCACCGAAGTCGTTTGAAAGCAATGTGCTGTGTAGATATTGGATTTGGGGATATTAAGGTGCAGTACCATTTCCTGTCTCATATTTGCCAGTTTATTTACGCGAACATATGGACGGTGCACTTTCGGTAATTTACATAGACATGTTGGATTTTGAGCACATGCGCGAAGGTATCCTTACCTAATTGGTCACACAACTGTTTCTTGAGCTCTGATTGGTGGGAGAAACTGTTTCATAATGAAAAATAGTGTTATAATGAGCCTCATTATGATACAGTCTTCTGACACATGAAGTTTACATTTCGACATCGTCGAACATAAAGGTAGAAATCCTACTCCGCTTTAGTCATTACACATTTTTTAAAGGGAGAGCATAAAGCTTATGCTGCCAAAACGTAACGATATTAATATTACAACCATGTATGTTATAAATCTTGTTTAACAATCCTATACATTTCCAAGGTTCTTGCTGTTAAGAAGATAAGTTTAAAATTTTCAAATTTCAAATTGAAACTATTTTATCAATTTTTCAAAATTTGGTTCTTTGCGCTGATCTTCACTGTTTCTCTCATATCTCCCATCTTTGTAGGAATATTTTGACTTTTCATTTTCTCGACTCGAGGAGATGGTTGATTGTTTGGTTCCTTCGTTCAGGGGCTACGACAACGCGGTCATGTAGTCCCGTGTACTTAGGGTGTGTGTAGAATTTGTCTGATAACCGGTGTTAATTGTGATGGCTGTATTAGTGTGTGTTATCTGTGATTCAGGTAGAAGGACTTTTGACGATTAATTTCTTTCAAGTAGTTCCAACTTTTGCTTCCAAATGCTACTGTCCACGACACCTACCTGCGGACGTGGCTACTAAATGCCATCTCAATCAGCACCTGGCGGCGAACGTTGGAACTAATATAGCGTTATCAAACTAACCTACAAATTTTAGCTTCCACAATTGTAGTTAATGGAAGGTTCTTTTTCAGGCCATAAATCTATGACATGGGACCGCCGGCTTTACTTCTCCTCCGCTCTTAAAAAACCCGACGACTTCGGCCGGGGCTCTGGGAGGACTATTTCGAACTTATTTGTTAACAGTTACTATAGAGGGGTTTACAAAATTGACAAAAAGTTCAAGAAAAAATTGTTACATTAATCCTAGAATCATCAGTAGCCATCCTAAGAAACCATTTGTATGGACCATTAGCTTTGTAATAACACTTGTTTCACGATCACTGTATTTATAAAATTATATACTCTATATTATAATGTGTCGTTTAGGAAATGCCCTAGGGGTCAGTCAAATAAATAAAATAAATCATCATCATCATGAACCGGCTCCAGTTTCCCGGGCGCGGTGAATGAGCGCTCTCCATTTAGTTATTTCCAAGAATGTTTCCTCCTCCATGATACGCTGAACATCCAGCCCTCTCCCTGCAAGATCATTTCTAACCTGGTCGATCCATCTTTTCCTCGGTCGACCTCTTGGTCTCTTGTCTTTCAGTTCTTCCTCAAAATAAATATTGCATTTAAAGTTAATAAAAATTGGAAATAAATATGTAAAAGAAAATTTTAACGATTATTTAAAAGTTAATTCAATGTTAAATATATAAAAATAAAAATCATACAAATAAATATGAAAATAAAAATGAACAAAGAAACTTAAAATAAGTAATAATTAAAATCAAAATCAAATGTAAATGCTAATACAAATAAAGAAATAGTTCTGTCCCATAAATGGTTAAGAGTCACGCGTAACTACAATCTTACTGAATCTACAGTATCTGATAACTTGTGTTCCTGTAGTGACTGTAGTAGCGTATCTTACCGTAATTATTACAGTCAATTCAAAACATTGCCTGGTGGGAGCGTAGAAGATGTCGCGGAAGGAGGGGAGGCTCCTGTCAGCGTAGGATTCGAACGTTGCATCATGCAATTTATATCAGGTCCCAATTACAGCCATGTGATGTGACCAAACATACTACGCTAAGGGGTAAGTAATAATGTTGTTGTTTGAGTCTTCAGTCTTTCGACTGGTTTGATGCAGCTTTCTATGCTTCCCTGTCCTGAGCTAATCGTTTCATTCTACATAGCTACAGGCAATCTGTTTAACATATTCTAACATTGGTCTACCTCAACTGTTCTCATCCTCGATCCTTCCTTCAATAACTAAGTTTGCCATTCCTGGGTGTCTTAGTATGTGTCCTACCAGCCTATCTCTTCTCTTCATTAGCAGTTGCCAGAAACATCTCTCCTCTTTCACTCGTCTTAATACCTCTTCATTTGTAACCCTATCTACCCATCTGATCTTCATCATTCTCCTGTAACACCACATTTCAAACACTTCAATTCTCTTCTTTTCTGCTGCACCAATAGTCGAAGTTTCACTTCCATGGAGCGTCACGCTCCAGACAAAGGCTTTCAGAAATGACTTCCTAATACCTAAATCTATATTCGATGTCAACAGATTTCTTTTCAGTATAAATGCTTTCCTTGCCTGTGCTAACCTACTTTTTACATCCTCTTTGCTTCGTCTATCACTGGTTATTTTGCTTCCCAAGTAACAGAAGTCTCCTACTTCCTTTAGCTGTTCACCTGCCAATTCGACATCCATAGGGGTTTCTGATTTCTTTCGACTGCATTCCTATAACTTTGTTTTATATTTATTAATTCTCATCATGAATTCTTTCCTCAAGACAGAATCCATACCATTTAAAAAATCATTCGACTCCTCTGTTGTGTCGGCTAAGATGATGATGTCATCAGGAAATATCAGCGTTAAAATTATTTCTCCTTGATGTCAGCACACAGCGTATAGGAAGTATGCAGTTCAGCTATTGAATGCTGGTTTCCCACTAAAGTTTGTTCAGGCTGCAAACTGTTCAAGAAGACTAGCAATATCGATGTTACGCCTGTGCACATCGATTGAGTGTCTAGATAATAACTATATAAACATGCAGAGCCATAGCTGTGCTCATCAAAGCGCGTAACGAAGTGCCTGGATGGTTGGAGAGAAGTGCTTCTGCGGCCGTAGATAAAGAAGTGCACAATGGCTGTGCCAAGACATGTTATCTGGGACAGCCGCGGGCTCATTTTACGAGCTGCCGTACATTGTCATTACCCACATCTACATCTCCCCACCGCTATTCAGCTGGAACAAGGCTAATTATTATTTTAGGACTCTACTGTCCTTCCCACTCGCAGCACAACGCCGCGCCGTTACTCAGTCGGTTGTGGGCGAGCAAGCTACGAGAGGAAACCTCATACCGCAGGTTTCGAGCAAAATCGACGATGTCTAAATATACAAAATAAATTTGCAGTAATAGAAGAAGGAAGGCATTGGTTACTAAATTTTAACAGAAACAACACAAATCAACAATGTTAAATTAAGAAAAAAAATGGGGGGCGTGGTGGCGCAGTGGTGGACCGGGTTCAATGCCCGGTCAATGCATGTGAGATTTTCAAAGTGAAATGCCATGCCCCGTAGTTCGGATTTCACGTACAAAGGAGGTCCGTGACACATGATCGCATAATTTTTGGTCACGTAAAACTAAAGGCTAAATTAAAAGGGCAGATGACCTCTCTGTTCTGCCCCTTAAAACAACTATCAATGTTAAATTACAGTAATATAGTTTAAACCAACTCAGGTCGCCTCACATTGTAGACCTTTTCAGAGCTATAAAGTAACAGGTAATAAAATACTGTACAGTAATGGAACAAACCAAATAAATTAAATTAATAAAATAAAGAATACTAGTAGAAACCCGTCAAAACATGCCGGTCTTTAGGAAAATATTTACTGAAGGATTCTCTTATATGCATATTAGTTTTTGACACTTTTGCAACTTTAAGAGCGTCGAAAGATCGACTTCGCAGCATATAACTGGCCATGACTGAAACCTTGATGACACCTACACGTTCCAGAGTTTCCCCTTGAGCTTTATTGATTGTGATAACGTACGCCAAGCGATTGGAAATTGGAAAATGGAAGTGTTTTATCGGATGATGTTAAATAAACTCGAAGAATTATAGCTCTGTGCTGAATATTATCTGCACTTATTATTTCCAAATTCAAGCAATTTTCATACATATTTCTTACAATTAATCTGGTTCCATTTAGGAGCTCTTGGGAAACGTTCAAATTCCTATGAAGCATAACTATGGCTCAAACTTTTAGAGTAAGAATATGTGGAGGCAATCTCTTAATTCCAAGGAATTCAAGAATTAAGGCACGCTTTGTGAAAATATTTACAATATGTACACTTATTTAGTTGCAGTATTAGTAATACAACTCGTCAGTATTTGTTAGTTGTAGTCTATGTGATGTTTTGTTGAGATACTGGAAGTGGTGATTGACTTCCGGAATTTGCCTCTTATTGCACTTTTCACCCATATTTTCAGACATAGATTTGATAGCCCCAGTGTAATGAATCTGATGATCGCTTGACGATCGAAACTGGTTATCCTAGTGTATTTATTAATCTCATGTAATTCTTTTCGTGTTGACCGACTGAAAAGCACCAAACTTTTGTCTACTAAGACAACACTGAAAAATGGCTCCAAACACCACAACTATCTCTTCAGTTAGGTGCATGCATGCCTCACTACTATTCACGTAACATAGACCTACTCCCGAAGAGAGATGGGAAGATCTACAGTTTCAATACACGCGCGAATAGCCTGGATACACTTATACTGTATAAGCCTTGGCTGGTTTATTTTAACCTCTTTTATTAATTTAATCGAGTCGGAGAACATACATCATAAAACAATGGAAAAAATACATTTGGTACTATAAGAAAACCATGAAATCCCTGTATACATTGCATAATTGATTATATTATACACGCACTCATACTCAAATCAAATACTGAGACCAGAATTTTGCCAACTCTCAAGCTTCAGGTGTTCCGTCCATCAGGTTCCGTGGAGAACATGTGATGGAACACAACCCGCAAACTAGGAGGTGACTCATAGTCTGCTCCTCACCACACTCACACAAAGTCGAGTCACAGGCAAATCGCCACTTTTTCAAAATCGTCTTTGACCTCCCGGCTCCTGTGGGCAGCCTGTTGAATGTTCTCCACGTTGGCCAGGTTTCTTTGTGTCCAGCGTGCAGGTGTTCAGATGGTAGCGTCCATCCTGCAGAGTAGTTAGATCTGGAGCGCCAAGAGAGCAATCTAAATACTGAATGAGAGACTGTCAAATTTTCAATGACGTGAAGAAAACTTCTTCTTGATTTGAGTCTTTGAGCTGCAGGTAAGTAACCATTCAAAGGATGGGTTTGTTGGGTCAAAGCTTTAGATTTCTCTAAACTGGCGGCCGATTCAGGGCGGATATCTGGAGGTTAGATACCCGTCAGATAGTAGATTTTATCAAGCGGCGTAGATCTGAGACAACCTGTAACCGCTGATAATTCCACTGGCCATAAGGCAACCGGCTAGTTTGGCACGACCAAAAGTAGCAATTTTCACTTTAAGGCTCAACACAATATGCAACACAATGCCATAGGAAGCATTTTTAGCCATTTTCAATTTTGAAAAAATAGGCTTATGAGATCACCTTTTGTCCGTGTGTGTGTGCGTGTGCGTGTGTGTGTGTGAGGTGTGTGTGTGTCCCCCCCTAATAAAATCTAAACCGCTGGAGCGATTTCAGTGAAACTCTGTAAGTTCATAGCACTATTCCCGGCGACCTCGACCGTGCCCTTCAAATTTTGTTACGTCTCACCAATCCAACATGGCGGCTGTGCGAAATATTTCACTAGCATTCAATATCTCCGAAACTATTGCCGATATCGCCCTGAAATTGTGTACGGTGATAAAGGGCACTACTAGAAGATCGCCTATGAAACTTTCCAAAACCTGTTGAATACAAAACCAACATGGCGGCCAAGCGAAGTTGAGACTTTTAAATAGACTTTTCTCGCGATTTAACTATCCAAACGTAATTAAACATGGTACAGCAAATGTTTATACACATTGCAATGTACTGGAGTATAATTTAGTTCAATTGTTTACATAACTTCAAAATGGCGGCTGTGCGAATTATTTAACTGGCATTCTATATCTCCGAAACTATTACAGATATCACCCTGCAATTTTGTACGGTGATAAAGGGCACTGATACAAGTTTACCTATGTATAATTCATAAACCTGTAAAGTACAAAACAAACATGGCGACCAAGCGAATTTGAAATATTTTAATAGACTTTTCTCGTGAGTTAACTCTCTGAGCGCAGTGAAATGTGGTACAGCAAATGATTTTGCAGATTGTAATGTATTGCCATCTAATTTAATTCAATTGTTTACATAACCTCAAGATGGCGGCTGTGCGAAATTTTAAAATTAAGTTTTTATTTCTTGTGTCGTAATCATGCGATCGAAGTGAAAGTTGGAATAATGAACCTAGGCAATAAGTGTCCTTGAATGGTACATAACTCTATGGCCTATACATAAAACAATCCTAAATGGCGAGCTTCCGAAATATTTAGACGGTTCTCAATATCTATGAATCTTTTACAGCAACCAAACTGAATTTTTATGTTCATAGAGACTATGAACATATGTTAACCTATAGGACTTTCAGTAACCTGGTGAGCACGAATCCAACATGGCGGCGACGCGAAGTATAATTATTTAAATGGACGTTTCTCGCGAATTAACTATCCGAGTGCCGTGAAACATAGCACGTTAAATGCTTACACAAATGTTGATCCACTGGCATCTAATTTATTTCAATTGTTTGCATAATCACAAGATGGCTGCTGTGCGTAATTTTAAAATCTCGTTTTTACTTCTTGTGTTCTAATCATGCGATTGAAGTTTGAATACCACACGTACAGAATAATCTTAATATAATAGTCCAAAAATAAAAATCCAACCTGGCGACCATCTGAAATATTTAGACGGTTCTCAATATCTATGAATCTGTTACAGCAATTAAACTGAAATTTTGTATGTTGATAGAGGCAATTAACATGAGCAGGATATATGAAAATAGGCTGTATAGTTCTTCACGGAACTACTTGTTGAGGTCATTAGGCTACTTGCATTTTTGGGAGTGTAGAAAAATACTTTTCATGACCGTAAAAATAGCACATATTATGGCCCATTTAGACCAACGTCAATTATCTCTTAATTCATCATTAAAGGTTATTTAACTTTGCATTAAACCGAAACGCTCAGTAACCTACCACTAACAAGTAATTACGGCCGAATCGGACCACTCAACTCTCTAAAGCATCATTAACGTGGAGGGAAACAGCCGAACTCTACCTTGGGCATCCCTCAATGGCGGTTTGTTTCCGAGTTTCACATGAACTTTCATCCATATGAATATACAATATGATTATTACAATGAAATTATAAAAGATCATATATGTTGAATACCAAGTAAGAAGAATACGGAAATAAAAGGAAGCATATCCGAAGTGGGATTCGAACTCCCTCCAGCTCTGCATAATGTACTCAGAGTGTAAACTCCGTCCAAGCAATCTGCGAAGTGCCAGTGTGAAAACACAAGAGTGACTCGGCCAATGAGGCGCGATGCCACTGAATGATAAGCGCAGGAGGGAGGCATGGCCATGGTTTCAACCAACTCTCGCAACGGCTCGGGTGCCAAGCTCCACCCATAGCATTCTCTTTTCACTTCCTCTGTGTCGTCATGTGCAAACCTACTTCACAGATTCCGTGGATGAGTTGTAGAACGCAAGCACTTACGCTACGAAGACAACGCATCGGAGGGCGGGGGGAGGGGGCTAATAAACAATGTATACACACAACTGCCAGTTCTCCTATATACAGAGCGTCCACTCTCCGCAGCGGCGAGCTACGCGGGTCTCGCCAAGCGGGACGTGTAAGGTTGGCAGCACACTCATGTCGCAGTATACGCAAAGTCTCTGTGTGGTCAACTGGAGTGATAGGGTGGAGAATACCGGTTCATTATTGCCGACAGTGAGTGCCTGTTCGTGACAGTGTTGACGCTGCGAGTTGTGTTCTTGTCAAGTTCTTAATTGTACTCTAGGCTGAGTCTAAAGTCTATTCGCCGAGTCGAGACAGTAGAAGTAAACACAGGTGTGCGCGTGATTGCAGGACTGCCCGCAATGGGTGTGTAGTGTTGTGGCTGTTAACCGTACGCTTACGTGTAAAGAGGGCGAGGGCATACTTATTTTTATTCGGATTTATTATGTTATTATTTATTGTTATTTTTGTATTAAATTAATTAATTAATTAGTTCTTAACTGCATCAATTATTTTTGATCGTGTGTACGCGGATTTTATACAGTTGATGTTCTGTCGTAGACTCAGCAGGGGACAATGCGAGTGTTATTACTCCACCAAAGAAGCAGCTTCAGCGAAAAGCGCTGAGTAGATCTGAAAAGCATCTACACGTATAAGGTCGAGTTAGAAATGCATCCCAATGCACTAATTTCTGCCGTAGTAAGGAAAGCAAGTCATTCCACGGGTGTTAGTGAAATTTCTGTGTATGGAATAGTTCGAGAATATAAAGCTACCCATAGTTTACAGTCACCCTAGAAAGAGAAACCAAGGGCAAAGATTGTGGAAAGAGTTGAGTTTGATGAGAATGCTATAAAAAGAAAGGCTCAACAGTTCTTTTTTCGCAGTGAGCCGCCTACGATCGATAAAGTACTTATCGCTGTGAATAAAGATCCATATTTGCCGAAATTTTGCTCATAGAGAGGGACGAAACAGTTGCATGGAGACGCAGTTATTTGCAAACAATATGACGAATGAGTCAAGAATGGAGAAAAGTCTATTTTTTAGATGAAACTTGGATAAATACAGACCCAAAGTACAGCACTGGCCTTTACTAGGGCTACGCGATGCCAAACTGTCTCGGATCATCTTGGCTACCCCTGTTCTGCTCAGCCGATCACTTGAACTGGGCGTGTTTCCCTGTCCGGGCAGCCAGGGGCGCTGTCTCGACTCGGCGAATATACTTTAGTGGGAATGCTTACTAGATACAGAATAACGTGTGTTTTTAGTGGAAGAAGATTTCCGTGCTGGTGCAAACTTTAGTTAGTTAGTTATTGTTGTTTTAGGGGCGGAACTACGAGGTCATCTGCCGCTAGGTGGAAACTTTACGGAGCATACTGTGATAGTGGTGAGTACCGTATATATAATTGCATTACTTAATTTAATGTAATTGTTTTCCTTGTAACAACATAACATGAATGCACTGCCAACCCAACACGTCCCGCAAGGCGAGACACGCGCTGCGGAGAGACTTTGTGGACACACTATACTTTGTTCATATCATTTAAACTATTGCCACGAATAAGGTCTTCGGTATTTCCCTTTCTTTATAATTGTTCCAGAAAATCACAAGGAAACATCGGAAAATACGACGAGTGGTACACGCTTCTTGATCTGTCCGCTATGTTTCTCCAGGGTGAAACCGAGTCTACGCATGCGCGAGAGTTGTAAAGCTTATTTAAGTAATTGCGAACCCGAATGGCCTCGTGAAATGCATCAACAATAATCACGCATTAACTCTCGTATTTAATTTAAATAGGAATTAACATACTAATCGTTAGCACAATAGCTCATATTCTCAAGACAGACTGACTGTGATTGGTGGGATTGAAGTGAGGCATGACGTAATGGTAGCGTTGTGCTCTGCGCACCACCTTCCCGGCTGGCTCGAACAGATGGTTAAATCGCGAGAAACGTCCATTTAAAAATTTATACATCGCGTCGCCGCCATGTTGGATTTGTGCTCACCAGGTTACTGAAAGTCCTATAGGTGAACTTATGTTCACACCTTCTATGAACATAAAAAAATCAGCTTGATTGCTTTAAAAGATTCGTAGATATTGAGAACCGTCTAAATATTTCCGATGCTCGCCATTTTGGATTGTTATATGTATAGGTCATAGAGTTATGTACTGTCCCCGTTTACCTGGATAGTAGGCTGTCAGATATCCGCCCCCTCAATCGGATTGCCAATTATCAATCGCACCGGCACAGTTACATCAATGAAAATGGCACTGACAGATACTATCGAGATAAGAGCACAGAAATTCACAGGAAATCATTGTGGAACACACCAAAATAGACGGGGGTGTATACTTACCGTTGCTTACCTCTTAATTAACTCGGGGTTTGAGTTGACAACAGGATCACTAAAAGTCTGTTCACACAATAATCTCCGCCATGACATTTAAAAATGAACCAGAAACGAAGACGAGAACTTTGAACTGTACAAAAGCTTTATTTCTACTAAAGGATCTGATTTTCCTAACACAACAAAATATACGTGGCTATCAGTAGCCCAAGTCAATCTGACTACGTCCTCCAGTAGGACTTGCAAAATTATTATACAACATGATATATAAAACATTTTAGCTCCCAAGAGCTCCAAATACCGTAATATTCATAACACTATTGGATTGGAAAAGGACGTCAGGGTGTGACATATATATAGAGCATGTGTTTCCTTTTAATAAACAAGAGAATGATATTTATAGTCGCAAGGCCGGAGTGTACGACCTCACTCTCTGAAAACCATATGTTGACACAGCTGCGGGCTAACTTCCAGCCTGACGCATACTGGTCAAATGCACTCCCTTCTCACACGCTATGTTACGTAAGAATCCAGCCTGCACTCTCAAGCTTTTAAATGTCTTACAAGACAACTCACATTATATTTACGCAAATCTTTCAAGTACTTTGATCACATCCTATTGGATCATTACATAAATTTCTTAAACTTGTTAACTTCAATCCAAATGTTTAACTAGCTCTTAAATGTTTATAACAAAATCACATAAATTATTTATAACAATTAGAAATTGTTTATAATATTTGTCAAAGACAATAAAAATATTATAAGCACGCCTTTAACATTACTCTCGTTTCATATTACTTTCAAAAATATTTACAACAATTATTTACAATATTAACATTTAAATTGTTTAAATTATTAATTTAATAAATACATTAGCCACATGTTCATTCGGTTGGTAATTTTATAATCCTGTTTAATATAATCGACCAATGAAGGTTAGTTATACATTTAATGTCACAATCTGTTTTAATAAAGTTTTTTAATAATGATTTGTGACGGCAACCTTCATTCAACATCTTGTCTCAAATTCTTTCAAAACTCGTGTTAATTATAACAGTAAATCACTTGATTAATTTTCAACGAACTATAACAATCTTACTCCAGCGGAAAATCCTTCGCTAACAAGTTAATGCACAATCTGCATTAAAAATATGCCCAAAATCATCATATATTAATCTATATGGCATTTACAACTTTCACATCACTTACAAAACTTCCACAAATAATTCTTTAACATTTATTCCTGTGAGAACTTCCTTCATATTCAAGGGCATTATATCTCAGCGACTTTCAACACGCGCTGCACTAGCGATTATACATTCATAGTTCCACTTAAAAATCTTTATAATCATAAATTGTTTCAAAACTGTTTTTCTATTTAACCTTCGTAGATTTCATTCATGAACTGAAATGAAGTCAAAACTTGCCAATCACAAACAAATTTAATAGTGAATACGCTTATATACGCCTATCTGGTCTATCAAAATTTAAGATTAACATCTTAAAAGAAAAATTGTAGTATGAAAATACTATCTTCAAATAAAGTGCGACTAAACTGCAAAGTAGTCGAATAGAATCCAATTAGACTGGGGAATGCAAACATCGTTATATAATTCTCTAATTGAGAAAAACTCCTAACAAAAGTACTTGACTTTAATGCATTCAATAATTCATTATTAACATTACTCTTTCACAAAATTGTCTATAATGCAATGTTCATTCATAACGGACGATAAATGTCTGTGTTGCAATCAATACAAATAACGACTAGTATTTCCAAGATCGTCGATAACGTAAGAGATTTTAACGCTCTAAAATCATTTAAATGTTCTTCCTTCTTGATGATGACAGAAAATTGTTCAAAGTAATTAAACTGGGGTAGAATTACTTTAATAAAGTGACACGCTGTCTGAATCTAAATCTGCCATAAAAATCATTAACTTACAGTCAAATCGTGACTACAAAAATATATTAATTACTGAAGAATCTAAATATCAGTCTCAACTGATTCAAAATCGTTAACTATGCCCATGACATAACAATGTCTTAATAAATCGTCGAAAAATGCAAAACTCATCAAGGTGTACTGAGAATAAGAATCTCAACAAGAAAATAAGGCAACATACATGAGGATAAAAATATGGGAAAAATGGTTGCTCAAACATTACTAGGCTACTCAAATACAATAAACGTTCACGACTACCTTATCTGCCGATTGACGTTCCAGAGGAAAATTCCCCAAAGAAGACTGCTGATGGATCCATTTCACCACGTTAAAGCTGAGCTCCATCCTCGAAATAGGAAATAGCACCATCGGAGAATCGAACTGCTTCCTTCTCCGTGAATCGCTCTGCTCCTCGAAAACGAATAGACATCCTTCCGGCAATAATCTTCATTGTGAGTCGGGACTACCCTGACCTCTCTTGAAAAATTCCCTGAAGTTCCAGTAGACAATCATCATGACGTTTTGTAGAAATTTCCGAAGAAATTATTCATCTTCAGAGTATGAAATTGTTTCTATGGCTGTTCGATGGTATTCAGCCTTTAATTACGAAACATGGGTGTAGATGGTATTCACCGCATGTTCGCTTATGTGGAATAGCAATTAGCGAAGTTCCATGTCGCTATCTTACTCCATTGAAGTATGTCCCAATTGCAATAAGCCTTCTTAGCCTTCCATCTGCACTTCGGTTGTAGTGTCAGAAGAACAAACTGCCGTATTCAAATGCTCCATTATACTGTATCGTTCTGCAAGCAATCAATCTGAAGTCTTTCTACTCCACTCGCAGCGTTAGCCTTGCGTTGATTCTGGCTTATACAAAAGTCTTTCTCTAGTGGTGAGATAATCACTTTTGCCAGTCGTATAAAATAGCTAATATCTTTTGAAGTACTCGGTCGAAATTGTTCAGCTTTTCTCTATAATTGCATGTAGTACTGCACAATACAATTATGTTATCGTAGACCGCTAACTGTTTGAAGTTCAACTTATAGAAGCTTTCTAAGGTCCGTTTCAACTTCACCTAGTTTGACCTGGTTCTCGTTAACAAAGTGGCCTCGCCACGCGTTATAAAAACGATTCTTTTCACTTGCTGTTCACTTTGATGTCTCACTATATTGAATGCATAAGAAACTGACTTTCACAAATACTTCGATGATCTGAGCATTAGATCTCAGATTGATCAGCGAACGAAAGAGAAGAGAAGAGAAGAGACTCCTCTCTTCTGCGCAAGCCCTTTTATTACCTTCTCGAGGGGCGTTACCATCCCTTCCAAAGCGTGATACTACGTCATCGCTAGAACTTCCAACTTCGTTAATTCATGACGGATTTTCAAAATTCAAAAACTGAAAATAAATTTCACCAAAATTCCAAATCAATGCTTTTACTGCAAATGGATTTCCACAATTCTGCATTCAAAAAGTCATAAAAATTCCATAGTTTCAGCAATCTCCGTCTTCCTTTAAACTATCGTTCATTGGTTCATGCCTCTCCTCCAATAGCATAGTTTCTTCCTCAGCAGAATTCCTCGTTTCCTGCGACTGCGTCGTACATCTTGGAACATTCTGGACTAAAATGCTGACGTCACTGAGAATCTCAGCTCAAGTAGCTTGCTGGCATAACATTTACGTCATCCGTGCTTACGTCATGACTACCCACGTCATAACTATGACAGCCATAACTCTAATCATAATTTCAAATATAGCCACCGTGGTCTCTACATAATTCAATTACGGGGGCATTCTCCTCTCACCACGTTTTAAAAACAGTTGCAAATTGTTTTTAAACTCAATGTTACAAGTATCTCAACTCTCTTGAACACGAAATTGAATTATTACTGGCTTACTCTAGTATGATATTTCCTCTATGTTCCTTAATCATTATCTTGTCTATTCTGGGTTGTATGTGGTTAATGTATTCTTTCCTCTCTACTTTCTCTTCTGACCAGTGTTTCTATTCTCTAAGTTCTTCTGGCTCGTAGAAGGACCAGGATCGATTACAACATCCTGCCTTTTCCTTTGATTGTCAGCTTCTTTCTCCCTTAATTCTTTTAAGTATTGCTGGCTTTCCTTTTCTCTTTGCTGATATTGATCAGGTGTCATAACCTGACTTTGAGTATTCTGGTTTCTATTTTGGTTTTGGTTATTCCTATTATAGTTACGATTATACCCATTATTGTTATAATATCTGCCTCTTCCATTATAGTTTCCTCGGTTGTAGTTCCAACCTCTTCTCTGTTGATATGGTCGGTAACCTTGTGATCTGTAATTTCTAAACTGATTATTCCTGTGAGGACCTACATTGTCAGTTTTCTCCTCCTCTGGCTTGTCAGTTTGTTGGACTTGGTCCATGTATACCGTATTGATTTCCTTATACTCTTGCCTTTGACCTTTCTGGACTACGTTAGGCATTGGACTTGTGTAGTCTAACCTTCTTAGTAATTCATCCATGCTGGATAAATCCCTGATGTTGGACGAAATTATAAGTCTCCTCACCTCAACTGGCAGCATACGAGAAATCGCATCTATTAGTTGCTCCGTGGACAATGGGGGTTGCAAAAATCTCAAGCGGGACAACTGACTCGTAAAGAAATCAGCGTACCTCGTTGGAAGAGTACCTGAGTATTTTCTTGAATATACCTCCGCTCTTAACGAATTCTGCGCTTCTATGGACCAAAATCGTTTGATTAATGCCTCTGCAAACTCGTCAAAGTTGCTGAATGTATATCTAAAAGCTCTAAACCATTCAAGGGGTCCTCCAATCAGATATCTCTCTACAATCTTCATCTCTCTCTGGGAATGTGAGCTTCGATGAAATAATCTTTGAGATTCCTTACATACTCTATAGGTGTCAAACTATCAGTGTTACTGAATTTTTGTGGTTTGTCCTCGAAATTCCTAATGACCGTCACGTTCCTCGGATATGAATCCGGATAGTTTTTCCCACTATCTCGATAATTCCACTCAGATTCCATATTCCTCTCGTCATCCTCCTCTCTGAATCTGGATACACGTTCTTCAGGAGTCACGTCTCTTTCTTCTGGATCTAGGTGACATCTTCTGGTATGCTTCCTGTTCAATTCGCAAGCTAAGCCTTCTGTATCCTTATCGGTGATTTCTGTTAAGACTTTCTTGACTATCTCTTCCTTGTAGTTCTCCATTAAACTAGCCTCTCCTAACTTCAAATTTTTCAGTTTACTCGTCGTTTCATTTACGTCAGAGACAACTTTGTGCATCTGTTCCTCTAATGTAGATTTTAAAGTTTGCATATCCTGATCTAGTTGTGTTCTATCGTCAACTTGTTTTTCGGATAGCGAATTTATCCTGACGCTTAAATCTTTTCTAATCTGTACTACCTCATTGTTAATTTCTATCTGCGTACTGGCAAGTTTTCTTTCAATCCTTTCCTGAATTTGGGTTACATGTTCCCCACTTGACTTATTCCACTCGTCTTTCCATACCGCTACGTTTGCTGTTAACATCTCGGCTATGTCTACTTCGATATCCTCTTTTAATACTCTATTGTGGTCTAATACCTGTGTTCTCATGACCTCTACGTCATACTTCAACTCTGCTAAAGACGTTGTTGTTCTAACCGATTCATCGACTAACCTAGTCGTTAATGCAGTTATATTACGCGTACAAAGAGTTTTTGAGTTTTCGATTTCTTCCCTGACTTTATTGACATCAGTTTGGACTTTAGTGATATCTACGAAAACTGTGTTGACCTCTACCTGAATCTTAGTTACATCACTTTGCACCTCAGTTATATCCGCATGAATGTTGTTAATGTCTACCTGAACATTAGATACATCTGTTCTAGCTTTTTGAATTTCTTTCTGGACTTCCTCAACCTTGTCTTGGACAGTCGCTACATCGTTTTTGACAACAACAACTTCGGCTCTAGCACAAGAAATATCCCCTCGGACATTAGCTACATCTAGATTTAACATTGTAAGGTCCCTCTGTACCTTAGATACATCATTTTTAACATCAGACACATTTGTGCGGATGTCACTTACAGTATTTTCAATTCCTAGGGTATTAATCTGTAAACGCGACATATTATCCTCCAAATTAGCAGCACTAGTATGAAGAACCTTCAAATTAGCAGACATATTACTAGCATTCTCCTCCATTCTTGCATTTAAATTAGCAGACAAATTACTAACATTCTCCTCCATTCGACTATTATTCTCCTCCATCATCTGCTTCATACTACGATTCATGTTAGCAGACATCTCCTCTAACATCAACCTCAAACTTTCATCTGCCATTATAATATTATTATTCAAAATGGATTGCTGTAGGGACATACATCAAAAGAGCAAAATAACAACGTTTGAGCAACACTTTTCACCATATATATAATTTTTGATCAATTTTCTGTCTTAAATCTAACTTATAACTACCTTATAATTAATATTCGAAGATACTTCATGTTGAAACAAACTCAAGCACATGTTCAAATTTCTCTGGCTCATTTTAAAATATCCTAACACAAATAATTTACATTTACAATCCAAATAATTAATTTTATCTTTAATATGACTGAAGTGTCATAAGCCGGTCAAATAAAATAAGATTCCAGATTATAGGCGATTTTTCTAAGTTTCCTGCCCATTTAACCTTTCTCAAGTTGTATAAGATCTGATCTTTTCTGAGTGTAATTTTCCTAATACAATACAACATTTAATTCCTATATAATCACACTCTTAAATACTACAATTGGCCTAGACATCTAACAAAGAATCAACCTCTTTATTTGAGTCTAATCGAACCCTACGTTTTAGGTTTGTCAATCTTTCTAGTGTTCAACCTGGTAATCCAGTTTTGTTGAATTCGTCCCACATGTTGACTGCGCCAATCTTTCTGTCCCCGTTTACCTGGATAGTAGGCTGTCAGATATCCGCCCCCTCAATCGGATTGCCAATTATCAATCGCACCGGCACAGTTACATCAATGAAAATGGCACTGACAGATACTATCGAGATAAGAGCACAGAAATTCACAGGAAATCATTGTGGAACACACCAAAATAGACGGGGGTGTATACTTACCGTTGCTTACCTCTTAATTATCTCGGGGTTTGAGTTGACAACAGGATCACTAAAAGTCTGTTCACACAATAATCTCCGCCATGACATTTAAAAATGAACCAGAAACGAAGACGAGAACTTTGAACTGTACAAAAGCTTTATTTCTACTAAAGGATCTGATTTTCCTAACACAACAAAATATACGTGGCTATCAGTAGCCCAAGTCAATCTGACTACGTCCTCCAGTAGGACTTGCAAAATTATTATACAACATGATATATAAAACATTTTAGCTCCCAAGAGCTCCAAATACCGTAATATTCATAACACTATTGGATTGGAAAAGGACGTCAGGGTGTGACATATATATAGAGCATGTGTTTCCTTTTAATAAACAAGAGAATGATATTTATAGTCGCAAGGCCGGAGTGTACGACCTCACTCTCTGAAAACCATATGTTGACACAGCTGCGGGCTAACTTCCAGCCTGACGCATACTGGTCAAATGCACTCCCTTCTCACACGCTATGTTACGTAAGAATCCAGCCTGCACTCTCAAGCTTTTAAATGTCTTACAAGACAACTCACATTATATTTACGCAAATCTTTCAAGTACTTTGATCACATCCTATTGGATCATTACATAAATTTCTTAAACTTGTTAACTTCAATCCAAATGTTTAACTAGCTCTTAAATGTTTATAACAAAATCACATAAATTATTTATAACAATTAGAAATTGTTTATAATATTTGTCAAAGACAATAAAAATATTATAAGCACGCCTTTAACATTACTCTCGTTTCATATTACTTTCAAAAATATTTACAACAATTATTTACAATATTAACATTTAAATTGTTTAAATTATTAATTTAATAAATACATTAGCCACATGTTCATTCGGTTGGTAATTTTATAATCCTGTTTAATATAATCGACCAATGAAGGTTAGTTATACATTTAATGTCACAATCTGTTTTAATAAAGTTTTTTAATAATGATTTGTGACGGCAACCTTCATTCAACATCTTGTCTCAAATTCTTTCAAAACTCGTGTTAATTATAACAGTAAATCACTTGATTAATTTTCAACGAACTATAACAATCTTACTCCAGCGGAAAATCCTTCGCTAACAAGTTAATGCACAATCTGCATTAAAAATATGCCCAAAATCATCATATATTAATCTATATGGCATTTACAACTTTCACATCACTTACAAAACTTCCACAAATAATTCTTTAACATTTATTCCTGTGAGAACTTCCTTCATATTCAAGGGCATTATATCTCAGCGACTTTCAACACGCGCTGCACTAGCGATTATACATTCATAGTTCCACTTAAAAATCTTTATAATCATAAATTGTTTCAAAACTGTTTTTCTATTTAACCTTCGTAGATTTCATTCATGAACTGAAATGAAGTCAAAACTTGCCAATCACAAACAAATTTAATAGTGAATACGCTTATATACGCCTATCTGGTCTATCAAAATTTAAGATTAACATCTTAAAAGAAAAATTGTAGTATGAAAATACTATCTTCAAATAAAGTGCGACTAAACTGCAAAGTAGTCGAATAGAATCCAATTAGACTGGGGAATGCAAACATCGTTATATAATTCTCTAATTGAGAAAAACTCCTAACAAAAGTACTTGACTTTAATGCATTCAATAATTCATTATTAACATTACTCTTTCACAAAATTGTCTATAATGCAATGTTCATTCATAACGGACGATAAATGTCTGTGTTGCAATCAATACAAATAACGACTAGTATTTCCAAGATCGTCGATAACGTAAGAGATTTTAACGCTCTAAAATCATTTAAATGTTCTTCCTTCTTGATGATGACAGAAAATTGTTCAAAGTAATTAAACTGGGGTAGAATTACTTTAATAAAGTGACACGCTGTCTGAATCTAAATCTGCCATAAAAATCATTAACTTACAGTCAAATCGTGACTACAAAAATATATTAATTACTGAAGAATCTAAATATCAGTCTCAACTGATTCAAAATCGTTAACTATGCCCATGACATAACAATGTCTTAATAAATCGTCGAAAAATGCAAAACTCATCAAGGTGTACTGAGAATAAGAATCTCAACAAGAAAATAAGGCAACATACATGAGGATAAAAATATGGGAAAAATGGTTGCTCAAACATTACTAGGCTACTCAAATACAATAAACGTTCACGACTACCTTATCTGCCGATTGACGTTCCAGAGGAAAATTCCCCAAAGAAGACTGCTGATGGATCCATTTCACCACGTTAAAGCTGAGCTCCATCCTCGAAATAGGAAATAGCACCATCGGAGAATCGAACTGCTTCCTTCTCCGTGAATCGCTCTGCTCCTCGAAAACGAATAGACATCCTTCCGGCAATAATCTTCATTGTGAGTCGGGACTACCCTGACCTCTCTTGAAAAATTCCCTGAAGTTCCAGTAGACAATCATCATGACGTTTTGTAGAAATTTCCGAAGAAATTATTCATCTTCAGAGTATGAAATTGTTTCTATGGCTGTTCGATGGTATTCAGCCTTTAATTACGAAACATGGGTGTAGATGGTATTCACCGCATGTTCGCTTATGTGGAATAGCAATTAGCGAAGTTCCATGTCGCTATCTTACTCCATTGAAGTATGTCCCAATTGCAATAAGCCTTCTTAGCCTTCCATCTGCACTTCGGTTGTAGTGTCAGAAGAACAAACTGCCGTATTCAAATGCTCCATTATACTGTATCGTTCTGCAAGCAATCAATCTGAAGTCTTTCTACTCCACTCGCAGCGTTAGCCTTGCGTTGATTCTGGCTTATACAAAAGTCTTTCTCTAGTGGTGAGATAATCACTTTTGCCAGTCGTATAAAATAGCTAATATCTTTTGAAGTACTCGGTCGAAATTGTTCAGCTTTTCTCTATAATTGCATGTAGTACTGCACAATACAATTATGTTATCGTAGACCGCTAACTGTTTGAAGTTCAACTTATAGAAGCTTTCTAAGGTCCGTTTCAACTTCACCTAGTTTGACCTGGTTCTCGTTAACAAAGTGGCCTCGCCACGCGTTATAAAAACGATTCTTTTCACTTGCTGTTCACTTTGATGTCTCACTATATTGAATGCATAAGAAACTGACTTTCACAAATACTTCGATGATCTGAGCATTAGATCTCAGATTGATCAGCGAACGAAAGAGAAGAGAAGAGAAGAGACTCCTCTCTTCTGCGCAAGCCCTTTTATTACCTTCTCGAGGGGCGTTACCATCCCTTCCAAAGCGTGATACTACGTCATCGCTAGAACTTCCAACTTCGTTAATTCATGACGGATTTTCAAAATTCAAAAACTGAAAATAAATTTCACCAAAATTCCAAATCAATGCTTTTACTGCAAATGGATTTCCACAATTCTGCATTCAAAAAGTCATAAAAATTCCATAGTTTCAGCAATCTCCGTCTTCCTTTAAACTATCGTTCATTGGTTCATGCCTCTCCTCCAATAGCATAGTTTCTTCCTCAGCAGAATTCCTCGTTTCCTGCGACTGCGTCGTACATCTTGGAACATTCTGGACTAAAATGCTGACGTCACTGAGAATCTCAGCTCAAGTAGCTTGCTGGCATAACATTTACGTCATCCGTGCTTACGTCATGACTACCCACGTCATAACTATGACAGCCATAACTCTAATCATAATTTCAAATATAGCCACCGTGGTCTCTACATAATTCAATTACGGGGGCAGTACCATTAATGGAAAATTATTGCGTAGGTTCATTATTCAAACTTTCACTTCGATCGCATGATTACGACTCAAGAAATAAAAACTTAATTTTAAAATTTCGCACAGCCGCCATCTTGAGGTTATGTAAACAATTGAACTAAATTAGATGCCAGTGCATTACAATATGTATAATTATTTACTGTACCACATTTCACTGCGCTCAGAGAGTTAAATCACGAGAGAAGTCTATTAAAATGTTTCAAATTCGCTTGGGCGCCATGTTCGTTTTTTACTTTACAGGTTTATGAAAGTTGCATAGATAAACTTGTACCAATGCCCTTTTATAACGTACAAAATTTCAGGGTAATATCTGTAGTAGTTTCGGAGATATGGAATGCCAGTTAAATATTTCGCACAGCCGCCATTTTGAGGTTATGTAAACAATTGAACTAAATTAGATGCCACTGCATTACAATGTGTATAAACATTTGCTGTACCAAGTTTCATTACGTTTGGATGGTTAAATCACGAGAAAAGTCTATTTAAAAGTCTCAAATTTGCTTGGCCGCCATGTTGGTTTTGTAGTTACCAGGTAACCAGGCGAACTTCTAGTAGTGCCTTTTATCACCGTACATAATTTCAGGGTGATATTGGTAATAGTTTCGGAGATACTGGATGCTGGTGAGAAATTTCGCACAGCCGCCATGTTGGATTGGTGAGAGACAATAAAATTTTAAGGGCACGGTCGAGGTCGCACAGAATGGTGCTTTGATCTTACCGAGTTTCATTGAAATCGCTCCAGCCCTTTAGAAGTTATTAGGGGCACACACACACACACACACACACCATCACACACACGCACACACAGACACACGGACAAAAGGTTATCTCATAAGCCTATTTTTTTTAAAGAAAATAGGCTAAATATTAATTGAAATAATGTCTCAAAATATAAAGACGAAATCAAAAATTCATAAAATGTGTACCATATGCCCATCAACAATACGTTTGCTTCACAAGCTTTAAAATTAACTGATGTTTATGTATTCTTATTTTCATCAAATTAGGGGCAGATGACCTCATAGTTCCACTCCTTAAAACAAACAATAACTAACTATCTAACATTCATCAAATTATCTACAGTAACATCACAGTAAATGGTACATAACTAGGAGTAGGTTTAAAAAAAAACATCCTTTCTTTACATGTCTACATTAGGGACAGATGACCTCGCTTTTCCGCCCCTTAAAGCTCCAACAACTAAGTAACAAGTCTATATTTATTCAACTACTAGCAGAAGTACCCGTCTTCAAACGGTGTTCGTTGTTAACACCAGACATTATCAATTGAGCTACTGTTGCAATGGTTAGCGGTTTGTCATTCCTTCAAGTTAATCAGAACGAAGTTATTTTTCTGGGATTATCACACACACGGTTAATTTAAGGCCCTTAAAATGTAGTTTTCGGAGACCCTTTATAGATTCCCGAATTTTGTGTCTCACATTGAGAAGCGCAACATATGCTTCGGTCGTCCTTCTAGGATAATTTTTATATTTCGCCTATTTTAGCATATATTGATAAGTTTTTCCCTATATCCACCCTTCTACTGTATGAAAAGTGCGGTGAAGAGTTTTATAAATGATTGGTGTATTGACTCTCATGGTTACCATACCTAATTTTACGATGCTCCAAGTATCCGAACACGAGTTATAGGCGTAGGCTACATAAAGATACAAAGAAAGACAGACAATCCTATTGTCAACAACTAATTACCGAGATATCCAAATATGGGTATATCTACCACACAGTATCAAACAAAATCATCCTTACGATGAACCCGTTTGTCGGCAAAAGAAAAAATAGTTAAAATATGCTCTCAGACTAAATTCACCTAACGTGTACTTCCTGACGTGAAATAGAATTGAAAGCCTTGTAGACGAAACGCAATACACGTCACATAAAATACTGACCCTCTACGTTGTGCTAGGTGCCCATACACAGGAAGGCCCCTTTCATAAATTATAAAGGCTTGTGGTGCATGAACATTCAGGTTCTTTAGTCTCAAATTGCCCATATTCCTAAAAGCCACAAAAAATGCTGGTTCAATTCAAGAATTTTTGAAAATAATATTGCTGTTTGGAGATATCATAGACCTTCTGTACTATATGTCGAACGTGAAAATTGCATGAAAAATTTTTAGGTTACCCCTTGACCCCCTTAATTGCATTGATGAATTGTACAGTCTACGTTAGTTCCGTGATAACCTTATAGCCATTTGCAAACTTTCACAGAAATGTAATAAATGGAGTGACATTGCTTCTTACAGAAATAGAAGGAAAGTTGTAAGCCACCCCTTGATATAATGTTCTCATGGTTACCGATTTGCATTCCTTCATTAGTTTCTTAAATTAAATTAAATTAGTTTTCTGGGAATATTTCAGAAACTGTTGGATATAGAGCCTTATAATGTAGTTTTCGAGGACCCTTTAGGGCCCCCGAGTTTTGTTTCTGGCACTGAGGTGATTTGTCTCGTCGTTGTACGCCATAATATAATACTAATAATAATATAATATAGGGAGAAATTATAACACCTATTTTTTTAAATTATTAATGCAGCCAATGGCCATGTACTTTTCTTTTCAGGACGGGTCAGGGAAGGGATATTTTCAGAGACAGAAGCATTCAATCACGCATGAGCAAAATGGAAATGGCCTACCATTTAACTAAGGACATCTATAAGAAAAGGTCAATATCCTTCAACGCAAAACTAAAACATTACTGCAGTGTCATCTGTCCGGAGGTCGTGCATGCTTCTGAATGCCTCACGATGAACAAAATAGGCTTGGTCGAGAAACTGGAGGCCAAAGAAAGAAAAATTTTGAGAAAGATATTGAATTCCATCAAAGACAATGGGAATACAGAAGACGGCATAACCATGAACTATTTACTCATGTGGAGAAGATAAGTAACGTCATCCGGAAGAGAAGGATACCATTTTTGGGCATGTGAAACGAATGAGCCCAGTGAGACTGACCAATCGCAACATAACTTACTTTCAGGAGAGGAAAACAAAAAGGGCCTGGTTCATAGAACTGGATAAAGATCTGAAAGAAGTGGGGATTACACCAATAGACATTCAGGAGCGCGCCCCACTCAAAAGGAAACTTCAAGCTTGCAAAGGTTTCCAAGAAAAACCGAAGCTGAAAACGGGAAAGATTTGGACCCAGGAACGGAAGGAAGTCCACCGAGAACGAATGCGGGCGTAGTGGGCAAACATCCAAGCCAGTAGGAGACAGTGGGAATGACGCGGTCCATAGATGGCCTATACGAAATGAATGAATGAATGAATGAATGAATAATATGGGGATAGGAATATACAAATAGACCTGCCGTACCACACCCGCATGTGTAAATCGCGTGAAAAAAATCTAGAGTACCCCTTGATCCCCTTAAGCGCGTTAAACGTGTAGATGCATTTTACGGCTTAATTTGGTTCCGTGATAACCTTCTAGCCGTTTGCAAACTTTTACACTAATGTAATTAATGGAATTGCATTGCGTCTTACATCAATAGATGGACCTCTGAGAATCTGTTGCCATGGTTACTGGCTTGCATTTGTTCATTAGTTTATTAAATGAAATTAGTTTTCTGGGAATATCCCAAAAACGGTTGGTCTTAGGGCCTTAAAATGTGGTTTTCGGGTACCCGAGTTTTGTCTCTCACATTGAGGGGCTGAAAATGAGCTTTGTCTCGTCCTTCTACGCCAATTTCAGCATGTATTTTAAGGGGGTAGGCCCCCTTTTATGAGGGGTACGGAGAAGAGTTATATCAATGATAAGTGTCGTGCCTCTGATGGCTATCTGTACCAAATTTTACGTTGATACACCCAGCCGTTCTCGAGTTATAAGGGAACAAAGTTGTCCACAGACGAACAAACAAACAAACAGACAGACAGACGAAAAAAAATATTCGCGCGCATCCATCAAAAAGAGTCTGAAACGCGTAAACAACTCAATTGTCCGTAGAAATTCAGAGAAAAACAGACAAACTTTCATTTTTATATATAGAGAGATATACTGCATCGGTCGTTGTTGACCGTGTTTTATTGCACAAATTTACGTTTCACTCGCTAACCGTTGGAGATATACGAATAGATAGAAAATTAAATGTTAAAGCTCATGTATGCCATCAAAAGTTTGCTATTTCTTAGCATTCTCTTTTTATTTGAAATGGAATTAGGAAGTTTTGAAACCAAAGGGTGTAGTGACGTCACAAGTCGGTTTTACTCGCTAACCGTTGGAGATACACAAAAAGTGATAAGGACCTTTTGGATAGGAAATTAAATTTCAAAGCTCGTTTGTGCCATCAAAAGTTTGCTATTTTCTACCGTTCTCTTTTTATTTGATATGAAAATATGAAATTTTGAAACCAAAGGGTGTAGTGACGTCACTAAAATGGTCGCCATTTTTAATAGTGCAAAATTTCGAAATCAAAAGTATCCTATATGTAAACCTGGTAAATCAGCTACATCCATGCAAAATTTCATTTAAATCGGACCAGTGGTTCTTGCGTTATTGAGTAACACACAGACAGACAGACACATACCATCTCATTTTTTAGCCTATTTTCAATTTTGAATAAATAGGCTTATGAGATCACCTTTTGTCCGTGTGTGTGTGCGTGTGCGTGTGTGTGTGTGTGTGTGTGTGTGTGATTCGTGTGTGTGTCCCCCCCTAATAAAATCTAAACGGCAGGAGCGATTTCAATGAAACTCGGAAAGTTCATAGTACTATTCCCGGCGACCTCGACCGTGCCCTTCAAATTTTGTTACGACTCACCAATCCAACATGGCAGCTGTGCGAAATATTTCACCAGCATTCAATATCTCCGAAACTATTACCGATATTACCCTGACAATTTCTATGGTGATAGAGGGAACTACTATAAGTTCACTTATGTGACTTTTGAAAACCTGGTAACTACAAAACCAACATGGCGGCCAAGCGAATTTGCGATTTTTAAATAGACGTTTCTCGCGATTTGACCAACAAAACGCAATGAAACTTGGTACAGTATATATTTATATACATTGTAATACACCGACATCTAACTTCGTTCAATTGTTTACATAATCACAAGATGGCGGATGTGCGAAATATTTCACCGGCATTCTATATCTCTGAAACTATTAGCGGTATCTCCCTAAAATTTTGTACGGAGATAAAGGGCACTACTGAAAGTTCACCTATGAGACTTTCAAAAACTGGTTAACTACAAAACGAACATGGCGGCCAAGCGAATTTGAAAGTTTTAAATAGACTTTTCTCGCGATTTAATGATCCAAACACAATGAAACTTCGTACAGCAAATGTTTGTACACATTGTAATGCACTGGTATATAATTTAGTTCAATTGATTACGTAACCTCAATATGGCGGCTGTGTAAATTTCAAAAATTAAGTTTTTTATTTCTTGTGTCCCAATCATGCGATCTAAATCAACATTTGCGTAATGAACGTACACAATAATCATCAACTAATAGTTCATAACTCTATGGCCTACATATATTAAAATCCAACATGGCGACCATCCGAAATATTTAAACGGTTCTAAATATCTATCAATCTACTACAGCAAACAAACTGAAATTTTGTAAATGTATAGAGGCTATAAGCATAAGTTCACCTATGGGACGTTCAATAACCTGGCGAGCTTAAATCCAACATGGCGGTGATGCGAATTTTCGACTTTTAAATAGACGTTTCTCGCGATTTGACCAACCAAACGCAATGAAACTTGGTACAGTATATGTTTATATACATTGTAATGCACCGACATCTAACTTCGTTCAATTGTTTACATAATCACAAGATGGCGGATGTGCGAAATATTTCACCGGCATTCTATATCTCGGAAACTATTAGCGGTATCTCCCTAAAATTTTGTATGGAGATAAAGGGCACTACTGGAAGTCCATCTATAAGATTTTCAAAAACCGGTTAACTACAAAACGAACATGGCGGCCAAGCGAATTTGAAAATTTTAAATAGACCTTTCTCGCGATTTCATGTTCCAAGCGCACTGAAACCTGGTACAGGAAATATTTACACACATTGTAATCCACTGGTATCTAATTTAGTTCAATTGTTTACATAACCTCAAGATGGTGGCAGTGCGAATTTTAAAATTAAGTTATTATTTCTTGTGATGTAGTCATGCGACCGAAGTGAAAGTTTGAATAATGAACCTACGCAATAATTTTCCTTTAATGGTACATGACTCTATGGCCTATACATTTAACAATCCAACATGGCGACCATCCGAAATATTTAGACGATACTGAATATCTACGAATCTATTTTAGCAATCAAACTGCATTTTTTAATGTTCATAGGGGCTATGAACTTAAGTTCACCTATAGGACTTTAAATAACCTGGTGATCACAAATCCAACATGGCGGTGACGCGAATTATAAATATTCACATGGACGTTTCTCGCAATTTAACCATCCGCGTGCAGTGAAACTTGGTACAGTAAATATTTATCCGAATGTTAATCCACTGGCATCTAATTTATTTCAATTGTTTCCATAACCTCAAGATGGCAGCTGTGAAAATTTTTTAAATCTCCTTGTTTTTTCTTGTGTCCTAATTATGCGATTGAAGTTTGAATACTACACGTTCACAATAATCTGCATGTAACAGTACATAACTCTAGGACCTACACATATAAAATCCAACATGGCGACCATCCGAAATATTTAGTCGGTTCTCAATATCTACGAATCTATTACAGCAATCAAACTGAAATTGTGTATGTTGATAGTGGCAATTAACATAAGTAGGATATATGAAAATAGGCTGTATAGTTCTTCACGGAACTACTTGTTATAAATTAGTATGATAACATAAATTTATGTAATAGATCTACATTATCAGCAGGCGGCCATGAATGTCATTGCAAACCTCTGCAAATAATTCTAGTTTCTAGTTGCCATGGTTACCTAGCAATGAAGGTTCTATTAAGTAGTTGCATTCTTGGTTAATCTACACTAATCGGCATCATTAAGTGTTAAAGTTATAGTAGGTCTATATGTAGTGCTCAATATAATAGAACCAAAGAAGGAAAGAAAGAAATAGAGGAAGATTTTAAAATTTAGAAGGGGTGTACATGACATTGCCACTTCATATTTCTACGAAACTGTCACAATACCTACCGAATGATATCAGACGTAGCTTCGTTGCCACTTAAGCTTCGAGAACATTTGGAGCACCCATCAATTGACATTTCTTGCCTTGTTGTGAATGATAAACTTACAAAAATCAGTGTTCAAGCCATTCAGATGTGATCTATCGGCTCATTCGTGTGGTATTTGTCCAGTAGGCTGTATTAAAAGCCCGTAGTTTGTAACAAGGATGGAGATGGCATGACGTCGTAAATGTTACGTCAGCTTCAATATATTGTTAACTCCATGATTTTACATGTGGCAAATACGTATCTGTAATGGGGTCGCGTCTCATAATTTGAGAACCACTGCTTTAGATAACAATAATTCCCCGCTGTGCCGTACAACTGCGACTCAGCACTAACTAGCAAATATTCATTGAATCCATACTAATGGTCTCTGATAAACCCGAGCTCGAAGTCTAGACTAGACAAATCCTCGGGGGAGCTTCCTTCTTGCTTCAATGCCTTTTATAGCCCAAGTTTCCTCGTGTCCCTCTTAAATCTCTAGAACACTCACAGAACTTATAATCTATTTCTTGTACTGCTGTCCCATTTTAACTCTCTTATTATTTGTAACGTTATTGCACTAACGAAGTTTTAATTGAATATACCCCTACATTATAACACGAAAATTTCAGCGGTGAAACTTGGGATTACATTTTCATTAGAGAATTCAGTAGAATATCTCAGGTAGAATAAATATTACCTCAGACATTAAGTAATTTAAGCTGTATTAGCTGTTGCGTCTGCCAACAGAGGCAAGAGACTGCGCTATTTAGGAAATTAACCCGTTGAATGCTTCGCCCAACTGTAAATGTTACAAAAGAACTTTTTTTTTCATATTACCGATTCGTTTACGAGTGCCAAGTCGTTCTCTGCCGTGTTCTGCCATCTGTTGGGCATTATGTAGTACTAGCTGAGTTTGCACTTTTACTTCCGGAAGTACCGTAATAGAGCATGTTGTAGACGTCTGCCCTCTACGGATGGAGTTCATGTGAGATGTGAACAAGCATCGGTGGTTTGGACGAGCCGTGTGGGTTGCCTACTTTTACTCCTGCGAAGCTAACGCCATCTATGCGCCGTACTCAGAAACAGCCTGTCCGCCATCTTGTTGTAAAGGCCAGTTGGTAAACAATAGGGAGGGATTTGCATTTTGGGTGATACAACGTAGAAAGTAGCCCTTTCCGTCGTTGAATTCGAGACGGTAAGCTGTGCAATTGTTGCTTGTCACACGAGGACCAAAAAGGATAGAACTGATCACAAGGAGGGTGTACGTTTCTTCAGCATACCGTCAGTGACAGTAGCGGCTGGCGGATAATTTTTCTGGGTGTTGCACTATTTTCATTATGGTGGTACATGGGCACCCGCAGGATTTTTTCTAGGGGCGGGGGGCTGTATTCTTTTATCATTTTAAATGATCTTGTCGACTTCGTCGTTACGCTGGGGTCTGGCGTTACGTTACGGTGACGGGACGAAATGTACCCAGATGCACTGATGTGTGTGACGTCATAGTACCGCTTGGTGCATGTGTACCCCGACAATCTCTACTTCGTTAGTATAAGACGAAAATCCCCGATTCTTGGATGTCACGGGTAATCTCGAGAACCACTGGATGGATTTTGATGCGGTTTTCACCATTCTGTAAAGGATATCTCGAGGAATGATTCTGTAGAAAATAATTTATGTATGATCAAAGGAAGCCAAGCAGTAACGATTTCAGTGAAAAAGTCGAAAACAAACGGCGTCCGTGCGCTTCTTAAGCTTACGCTGGGCAAACCGTTAACAATATCAATATACTATGAGCGTAAGAATTGGTCAGCATGAAAAGTTCTACAAAAAAGTCCGTGAGAGCATATCTCTATCTGCAATACATCGCCCACTATAAGTGTTTTTAGACTGGATGGAAGGAGCACGTCCCCGCGCGCTCTGGTGAGAGTGACGGCATCCCGCGCGCTTCACCTTGCTTTGCCCTTGATTTGCACTTGACGTTCGCGAGTAGTTTGAAACAAGATAAGCAAGATAAGTATTATGCAGATAATTTTCTATCAAGTCAAGAGTCTCCAACCTTTCTAGCATTTTTCAGCATTTGTAGCATTTAAAATGATACAAAGTCTAGTCTTTCAGACTGACTGTCACTTTTTTAAAATTTTGTTACCTACATGTCACTAGGTGATATTGAGACTTACATCCCCCCTACCGCAATTTTCGTTTCATTTCTTATTGCTTCGTGACATTCATTATTTGGCTGCTCTTAAACCGTTGGTTACATAGTCTTTATGGCATAAATGGGAGATTGTTTTTAGTTCAGAGTTTTTGTCCATAGGAGTTCGCTTTTCTTTGTGAATCATCGTCATAATGTTCATTCTTTAAAAACAGGCAAAAAGTAGTTGTCGACAAAAATAAAAATCAAGCAGTTCATTAAAATAGTAATGTTAATCCAGTTCGCCGATTTTTCAAATAACTGAAGATATTCTCAAATAATCCCAAATAATAATAATAATAATAATAATAATATCGTATGGCCTCGGGTGCCTGGTGCAAGCTTTGTAATTTGACACCCAGAGGGTAGCTTGCATGACGAATTTCGTTGTTCCTTGAATTACTATGATAATCAAGGAGGTTAGATATCTAAGCTCCTTGAACGCCATAGCGCTTTCTAGTAGAGAAATGAGGAACTTTGTGTTGGCGGAAACTCCCGGGATTAATCTTGCCATTGTGAACACGGCCTACTGTATTCAAATGGGTTCTTTGACATGCCAACATCGTATGACATGCGTGTCGTATTTTTGCCGCCTTTCAAAAATCACTTACCACGGCCAGGAGCGAACCTGCAATCTTGGGGTTAGTAGACCGACACGCTATCCACTCACCCACCGTGGCAAGCTATCCCAAATTAGTAAGTTAAATAAAACTCTGGAATTATCCCTACAACTAAATCAGTTAACCATCAGTAACTTCACTTTATGAAATAAACTGGTGTGACGGTGAACAATCGAAATATTCTCGGTATTTCAGGGGGTGGGGACACGGCCCCTCCTTGCCCCCTCCCCTCCTCCTCCTCCTGCGGGCACCCATGAGGCGATAGGGTTAAAGACTCTTTGATATCGGAGAAAACTGTATTCATTTGCGCGGTAAAACGGATGTACCTCATTCATAACGAATGCCGCAGTTCAAAGACATCACAATTTCATCGGATTAAATGGAATATAAGTTAGTCTACATGAAAACCTTCACGAGAACAAAACAACGTAAGTTATATATGAGGGCGAGAACTGCGAGTGTCACAAGTTCACGTGGAACATTGACGAAGCATCTCGGATGTCTCCGGCCGCGCCTGCGCCTCAGATCCTGGTTGCAGTCAGCGAGCAACGCCCAGCCGTGTTAACTGTTGGGATAGGGCTTACCCGGTCTAGCATCTCTGCCATACCCTTCACTATTGAGATCTGGTCGGTGCTTGGGCTTGGCAACGACCCGACGGACGAGCGCTCCTAGACGGCTGGCGCGCTTCGCTTTCTCAGTCAGTTCACAGTAACTTACTATAAGATTTCCTGAATTATTAAAGAACAGAATTATGAATTCCTATACATATAGAAGGAAACATACAACTTCTAGTACTAAAAATATCATTACGGAATTAATTGTTTTTCATGACTTAATCTGGTCGTTGTGCAACACTGCAACCTTATTACCGGCCGCCACTGGTCAGTGATAAAGAACCAATGCGAACTCACGAAGAAACGAAGCGTGAGACTCCGAACACTGTGGCTTTCTCGCATACATTGGTAAGACCTGAGAGATCGTGGTCATCAGCTCCATGTATTTGGGTGTATGTTGAATTGGTCTGATAAAACGTGTCACTGTGGTAACTGCAGTAATGTGCAGTTAGATTCCCTCCTCAGCATTCGTGGAAGTGTTTTCCCGTGGTTTCCCCACTTCTGCTGGAATAATTCCTAACTTAAAGCCACGCCCACCTCCTTCCTGATCCTATTCCCAATTTGCAAATACAGGCTCTAATACAGCCATCACAATAACACAGATTAGCACAGAAATTCCACAAGCACACACCCAAATGACCACGATGCCACAGCCCTTATGCAACAACAACAACAACAACAATAGCAAAGAAGCGAGAAAGCGCTACGCTCCAGCTTTTTAACTTGCCTCCGAGGGATGTTGACCAACCCAGCACAAGGTCAAACATATTGGCCTAGGTATGACTCGTGTGGTATTTTTGAGGCAGTAGTAGGTCGGAACGCGAGGTGACCTGTTTGGTATTGCAGGACGGTCAACGGGAACACGAGTTCTTCTTTCTCATCGGGACGCTGTAGGATTTCGCGGCAAAGTGTTATTCTGAGGAGGTGTTATAAGTCATTATATAAGTGAAAATATTGTTCTATAGTGTGTGATAACTGGCCTGAAGACTAATTGACCGCACGAGGGCCATAATAAAATTCGTAACAGTTCAGAAGTGGTGAACATTCTACAAAACTACTTAAATTAGCCCAAATGCCTTTTCTAATGGATAATAATATTGTAGATATGCTCCGGTAATAGATGTTTTCTCCTCCGTTGTCTATAACCCACCCACCATCCCCTTTTTAGATTACGTCTTATATAGTAAAATTCCAGTTGTGTCCGCCACAATTCACTTCAATTATGGGACAAATACAATATTGACAACCCCGCGCATACGATACTACTCATCAATAATCTTTATCCGAATCAATGATTTTTGCCGCGGTAGCTAGTACACTGACTTAGGAAATGTCATGGGATAGTCACCTAATAGCATGTGGGGCCTCTGGCAGCTTAACATATCGCAGAACATCAAAGTCTCTTCCAGAACAGCCAGGGGACCCATTCCATAACAGGAACATGCACCCCAGACCATAACAGAGACACCACTTCCCTGGACCACACCTTCGAGGCAGGCGGGATCCATAGATTCATGTGGTCTGCGCCACACACGGTGCCTCCCATCGGCATGGTGCAATTGAAATCATGATTCGTCCGACCATATCACGTTACGCCATTGTTCCAGTGTCCACCCCTGGTGATTGGCGACAAATGCGCGTCGTTGTGTCGATGACATTGGGTTAACAGTGGCACCCGAGTGCGGCGCTGGCTCCCATACCCCATGGAACCCATGTTCCTACGGATAGTCCACTGAGAGACGCGTTTGGCACGGCCTGTTTTGAATTGAGCCGTGATTTGTTGCACTGTTGCCCTTCTGTCACTATTGACAATCTGTCTCAGATGTCGCCAGTCATGGTCATCGAGGGTAGCTGGACGGCCAGTGACACCCACATTCAACCATTCACCATACACCCTGGACATGGTTGACTCTGTGAAGCCGAATTCCCGCACCACTGCCTAAATCGCACTTCCCATCCATCGGGCACCGACCACCATACCTCGTTCGAACAGTGTCAGCTCAATATATAATCTCAGGCAGTGAACAAAAATCCAACCTTTTGGTCGGATGTTTGGGAGGTAGAGTAAGGTTTGACAAATACTTCTCCACAAAAGGCAGTTTTATCACTAAAAGTTGATGCTCCCACGCTTCTCACCACACGTATTTACCCTGGCTTTTACAACAATATGGCGGACGCTTTGTTTCTCGAGAGAGGCAATTGTTGGTGCTTGCTTCGGCCCGCCCCAGCCCCGACTCGTGGAACCCACCTATGGCGGAATAACAAACAAATCCTTCACTGCACGTTGTGATCTCGGATCAAAGAATATATTTATTTTACTAGTAGGAAGAAACAAATATTTCTTGCCTATTGATTTTAGGAAAAAGAATGATTTTGGACCCTCTACCTGGTGTGGAGATGATGCACGCATGGGAACATTTTAAATTTTGGTTCCCCTCAAAGTAAAAATTTATCTATTATATAAAACAAAGTGTCCTGACCGACTGACTGACTGACTGACTCATCATCGCCCAGCCAAAACTATTTAAGTTTGAAACATGAAATTTTGGGGATATGTTCGTTGTAAGTCGAAAACGCCCACTAAGGAAGGATTTTCGGATATTCAGGTTCTAAAGGGGTGTTAAGGGGGTACACCTGCATTTCATTGAATAACAATATCTCCGGCTTGGATTCATTGAGGAATGTGATACTCGGCATAGAAACTCATCATTAACAAGAAGTTCCGTTAAGAACTATACAGCCTACTTTTCATGCCAATGATTATTCTACAGAATATGGACCTATCTAGAATAATGACGAAATTAAGTTGCTAATATCGAAATTTCCAATCAGTTCGAAATACTGTATACCTGGCATAATAGAGCACTACAGTTGGCAGCCCTGATGACTGAATATATTCTTAGTTCCATCTCTTAAGGTACAAAATACAAAATTTGGTTGAAGTCCAATGAATCGCATGGACGTTACATGCAGTTAAACATTGGATCTAACAGTGCGCGTAAAATCATGTTGGCAACAATGTCATGCATGTATTGGTCAGAAATAATCTGAAATAATGTGATCTATTGTTGTGCCAATTTCGAATGAAATCCATTAGTTAGTATAGAAGTTACAATGCATTTTAAAATTGGACCTATCAGCAGGCTTAGAATCATGTTGGCAGCACTGACGTATATTAGTTACTCCAAATTCGTCTAGAATGCCAGGTACTATACGTGTGCAAATTTTAGAGCTATTGGCTTGAATACTTTCTGATATATTGATATTAGGGTAACCAAAATAGGGACAGCACATATTAACAGTTTGCAGCCCTGGTTGCTCCTTAGAATACGCATAGTCATATCTGTTATGGTACACATAACACATACGAAATTTGGTTGAAATCCAAATGATAGTATGGAAGTTGAATGTATTTAAAGTTGGACCTGTCAGCAGGCTTAGAATCATGTTGGTAGCACTGACGTTTATAAGTTACTCCAAATTAATATAGAATGTCAGGTACCATACGTGTGCATAGTTTAAAGCTGTCGGCTTGCATACTTTCTGATATATTGGTATTTGGATAAAATAAATTAGGAGCATTTATTAACAGTTGGCAGCCCTGGTAGGTCTTAAGAATACGCTCAGTCATATCTGGTTATGTACACATACAACATACGAAATTTGGTTGAATTCCAATTGATAGTGTAGAAGTTATATGCATTTAAAAATCGGAACTATCAGGAGGCTTATGATCATTTTGGCAACACTGCCATGTTTGGCCTCCTGGAAATTAAACTGAAATATTATGGTCTGTACGTGTGCCAATTTTGAAATAGCTCCCATTCATACTTTCCAAGATATCCAACATGGAGCTCAAATTTCAATTGCGATTTTTTAGCAGTTGGTAGCACTGACATCATTTTCAAATATGGCCGTGAGATATTCAGGTGTAGATCTTTACACCTACCAAATTTTGTTTCGATTGCTGCAGCCGTTTAGGAGTTGATAGGGGGGGGGGACACACACACAGCCAGACAGACAGACAGAAGGACAGACAGACAGACAGACAGACACACATTTGCCCGATCTCATAAGTCTACTTTTTCCTCATTTTTGCAAAATGTGAAAAGTAGGCTAAAAATAAGAAGACACGTGTCTGAGGGTTTTTCGAAGTGATGTATATTGTGAGGTGAAAGGGGTGAAAAGTGGGGGTTGAAGGATTCCTAACGGAGCGTGTATCTCTTAAACGACATAGGCGAAAAGATTGAAACTCAGCGGAAAAACATCAGCTTAAAAATAAGTAAATAGGTGTTTGACCGTTTTTTCATAAATCTAATTTAAGGGGCCCATGGGGAGGGGTGAAATTCTGGGGGAAAAAACAGGAAAGAAAGTGTCCTAACTGATTGACTGACAGACACACTCTTTTTCGTAAATCATATTTAAGGGGTTCTTGGGGATGGGTGAAATTCTGAAAAAAATAATTGAAAGAAAATGTCCTGACTCACTCAATCATCATCGCCCGGCTAAAATTATTGAAGTTAGAAACATGACATTTTGGGGATATGTTCGTTGTATGTCAAAACCGTACACTAAGGGAGGATTTTCGGATATGCAGGTTCTAAAGGGGTCTTAAGGGGGTTATACCTGCATTTTATTGAATAACAATATCTCACGAGTGGTTTCATTTGTTGATGTGATACTCGGCATATAAACTAATCATTAATAATAAGCAGACATGTGTCTAAAGGTTTTTCGATATGGTGTATATATTAAGGTGAAAGGGGTGAAAAGTGGGGGCTGAAGGATTCCTATCCGAGCGTGTATCTCTTAAACGACATAGGCGAGAAGTTTGAAACTCAGCTGAAAGAAATCAGCTTAAAAATAAGTAAATCGGTGCTCGACCGTTTTTTTTTTTCATAAATTCAATTTAAGGGGCAATGGGGTGGGGTGAAATTCTGGAAAAAAAAAGGAGAAAAAGTGTCCTAACTGACTGACTAACTCACCTACTCATCAAACTCAGGGGGAAAAGACAGCTTAAAAAATAAGTTGATAGGTGTTCGAGCGTTTCTTCATAAATCCAATTTTAGGGGCCCGTGGGGAGGGGTGAAATTCTGGTAAAAATAATTGAATGAAAACGACCTGACTGACTCACTCACTCAACATCGCCCAACAAAAACTATTGAAGTTGGAAACATTAAATTTTGGGAATATGTTCGCTGTATGACGAAAACGTCAACTAATGAAGATTTTTGGATATTGAGGTTCTAAAGTGGTGTTAAGAGGGGTAAACGTGCATTTCGATGAATAACGATATCTCATGACTTGTTTCTTTGGGGATGTGATACTCGGCATATAAACTCATCATTAAGAATAAGAAGACACATGTCTGAGATTTTTCGATGTAGTGTATATTATGAGGTGTATGTGTGAAAAGTGGGGGTTGAAGGATTCCTAACGCAGCAAATATCTCTTAAAAGACAGAGGCAAAAGTATGAAACTCAGGGGAAAAAATCAGATTGAAAATAAGTAAATAGGTGGTCGACCGTTTTTTCATAAATCCACTTTAAGGGGCCCATGGGGAGGGGTGATATTCTGGGGAAAGAAGTCCACTAAGGAAGGATTTTTGGATATTCACTCATCATCCCCCAACCAAACCTATTGCAGTTAGAAACTTGAAATTTTGGGGATATGCTCGTTGTATATCGAAAACATCCACTAAGGATGGATTTTTGGATATTATTGTTCTGAAGGGGTGTTAAGGGGGTTAAACTTGCATTTCATTGATTAACAATATCTCACGAGGTGTTTCATTTGGGGATGTGATATTCGCCATATAAATTAATCAATAACAAGTAGTTCCGTGAAGAACTATACAGCCTATTTTCATATATCCTACTTATGTTAATTGCCACTATCAACATACACAATTTCAGTTTTTTTTTTTTTTTTTTTTTTAGCGTATGGCTTTTAGTGCCGGGAGTGTCCGAGGACATGTTCGGCTCGCCAGTTTTGTAGCTGCTTCGAGACGGACACCCAATGGGTGAGCTACAAGTACCGTTGGGGAGGGAAGGAGGGAAGTTGGAATGTAAGGACGAGGAGTTGGAAGGTAGCGGCTGTGGCCTATAGTTAGGGTCCAACCCCGGCATTTGCCTGGAAGGAAGATGGGAAACCACAGAAGACCATCTTCAAGGTTGCCGGCGGGGGGATTCGAACCTCCTCGCCTCCCGGATGTGAGCGACTGCCATCAGTCATGCCGTAACCACCACGGCTAACTCACCACAATTTCAGTTTGATTGCTGTAATAGATTCGTAGATATTGAGAACCGACTAAATATTTCGGATGGTCGCCATGTTGGATTTTATATATGTAGGTCCTAGAGTTATGTACTGTTACATGCAGATTATTGTGAACGTGTAGTATTCAAACTTCAATCGCGTAATTAGGACACAAGAAAAAACAAGGAGATTTAAAAATATTTCACAGCTGCCATCTTGAGGTAATGGAAACAATTGAAATAAATTAAATGCCAGTGGATTAACATTCGGATAAAGATTTACTGTACCAAGTTTCACTGCACGCGGATGGTTAAATTACGAGAAACGTCCATGTGAATATTTATAATTCGCGTCACCGCCATGTTGGATTTGTGTTCACCAGGTTATTTAAAGTCCTATAGGTGAACTTAAGTTCATAGCCCCTATGAACATTAAAAAAAAACAGTTTGATTGCTAAAATAGATTCGTAGATATTCAGTATCGTCTAAATATTTCGCATGGTCGCCATGTTGGATTGTTAAATGTATAGGCCATAGAGTCATGTACCATTAAAGGAAAAGTATTGCGTAGGTTCATTATACAAACTTTCACTTCGATCGCATGACTACATCACAAGAAATAAAAACTTAATTTTAAAATTCGCACTGCCGCCATCTTGAGGTTATGTAAACAATTGAACTAAATTAGATACCAGTGGATTACAATGTGTATAAATATTTCCTGTGCCAGGTTTCAGTGCGCTTGGAACATTAAATCGCGAGAAAGGTCTATTTAAAATGTTCAAATTCGCTTGGCCGCCATGTTCGTTTTGTAGTTAACCGGTTTTTGAAAATCTTATAGATGGACTTCCAGTAGTGCCTTTTATCTCCGTACAAAATTTTAGGGAGATACCGCTAATAGTTTCAGAGATATAGAATGCCGGTGAAGTATTTCACACATCCGCCATCTTGTGATTATGTAAACAATTGAACGAAGTTAGATGTCGGTGCATTACAATGTATATAAACATATACTGCACCAAGTTTAATTGCGTTTGGTTGGTCAAATCGCGAGAAACGACTATTTAAAAGTCGCAAATTCGCTTGGCCGCCATGTTGGTTTTGTAGTTACCAGGTTTTCAAAAGTCACATAAGTGAACGTATAGTAGTTCCCTCTATCACCATAGAAAATGTCAGGGTAATATCGGTAATAGTTTCGGAGATATTGAAAGCTGGTGAAATATTTCGCACAGCCGCCATGTTGGATTGGTGAGTCGTAACAAAATTTGAAGGGCACGGTCGAGGTCGCCGGGAATAGTGCTATGAACTTTCCGAGTTTCATTGAAATCGCTCCTGCCGTTTAGATTTTATTAGGGGGGGGGGGACACACACACGAATCACACACACACGCACACACACACGGACAAAAGGTGATCTCATAAGCCTATTTTTTCAAAATTGAAAATAGGCTAAAAATACACAGACGTATGTCTAAGGGTTTATCGATATGGTGTATATTATGAGGTGAAAGGGGTGAAAATTGGGGGTTGAAGGATTTTTAACGGAGCGTGTATCTCTTAAACGACATTAGCGAGAAGATTGAAATTCAGCGGAAAAAAATCAGCTTAAAAATAAGTACTGTAAATAGCTGTTCGACCTTTTATTCATACCCATTTAAGGGGTTCATGGGGAGGGGTGAAATTCTCAAAAATAAATGAAAGAAAATGCCCTGACTGACTCACTCACTCATCATCGCCAAGCTAAAATTATTGAAGTTAGAAACATGAAATTTTGAGGATATGTTCGTTGTATGTCGAAAACGTCCACTAAGGAAAGATTTTTGGATATTCAGGTTCTAAAGGGGTAAACGTGCATTTCAGTGAAAAAGAAAATCTCACGAGTGGTTTCATTTGGGGATGTGATACTTGGCATATAAACTAATCATTAAAAATAAGCTGACATATGACTAATGGATTTTCGATGTGGTGTATATTATGAGTGAAAGGGGTGAAAAGTGGGGGTTTAAGGATTCCTAACGGAGCGTGCATCTCTTAAACGACATAGGCAATGAGTTTGAAACTCAGAGGAAAACAATCAACTTAATAATAAATAAATAATTAATTAAATAGGTGTTCCACCGTTTTTTAATAAATCCAATTTAAGGGGCCCATTGGGAGGGGTAACATTCTAGAAGAAAAACGTCCACTAAGGAAGGATTTTTGGATATTCACTCTCAACGACCAACCAAAACTATTCAAGTTAGAAGAACGATATATTGGGGATATGTTTGTTGTGTGTCGAAAACGTCTACTAAGGAGGGATTTTGGGATATTCAGGTTCGAAAGGGGTGTTAACGGGGTTAAACCTGCATTTCATTGAATAACAATATGACACGACTATGACGCGAGCGAAGCCGCGGGTACCTGCTAGTCCTATATAAACGTAAGATTTGAAATTTATATTAGAAAGACCCAAAAGCTATAGAACTTTGAACCCTAATTGGTTGTGTGTATATAGATATTTTTTCTGATAACCTGTGGTAATTTTTTTTTCGTGTGGCCTCCTGAGAGGCCGAGTGCAGGTCTTTCTAGTCAACGCCCGTGGGCGACCTGCGCGTTGGAATGAGAGATGAGATGAATGGATGAAAGTGGGCAAGAATATGGAAGGAAGCGGCCGTGGCCTGTCAGAATGTGCCGTCCCAGCATTTTCCTGGAGTTGAAAATGGGAAACCACGGAAAACCATTTCATGGACGGCCAACGGTGGGGCTCAAACCCATGTCTACAAAGTCAGCAGAGAGCTTGGCCACATAGCTTAACGCTGCACTTCAGCGAGCTTAGCCACTGCTCTCGGTGCCTGTGTTAATGTGGTGTCTGTAGTAGCGTGTGCATTTGTGATTCAGGTGAAGATTGGGAAGGAAGCGGCTGAGGCCTTAGGTTAGGAACCTTTCCACCATTTGCCTGGAGTAGAAGTGGTAACAACTTCCAGGATATTTGAGGTGAGAAACGAACACAGCTCTTCTCAGTTTTGCCTCACGAGGCTGAGTGTACCCTATCCTGCCCTCAGATCAGAATTCCATTTCTTTTCAGAACCGGGAATCGAACCCTGGGGCGACAGCCAAGAATGTTAGCCACTACACCACGAGGTGGTTTCACAACCTCTTCATTTGTTCACTGTGCTCTCTTTTGTGTTCTACCGTCCATCCTGTAATCTTTCGTGTAGATTTCTCGACAAATTTGTTTCTGATTATTAGGGTTCTAAATGTTGCTCCATTGTAAATGATTTCTTCGTTGATGACAATTTCTTGCAGTTTTTGTGTTTGTTGTAAGATTTTCTTTGTTAGCCTGTTGTCTACCAATCTGTATATGTGATCAATTATTATTATTATTGAGCCATGTACCTGCCTCAAATCTAATTCTCGTTAATTTCTCAATAAATTTATTTTCTTCAGTTCAAAGGGGTGCTGATTTTCCTATGTGGTTCCGCATTTTGACCGTAAGGGCAGCAGCATGCAGTCCCTGATTTGTTGCTAAATATCATTGCCGCATGAGAGCGCCGTAGGTGCCCTGCTTCTTTTCCTGGACTGAGATGTCTGACTGAAGGAGAATCTGGAATATGATCATCCAGCGATTACGACAAATGATTATTTTTATTTTAATAACCGCCAAATTTAAGCTTTGTTGGGGTCGGGTGTAAGAGGCCAAAATGTGCATTGTCAAGCTCGCGCCAAAAATCTCATTGATGCGTGAATACATGATTGGGGCCGTGTGAAAGGCGAATGTGTTTTGTCGAACTGACATCTTGTTAGAAGACTCTGAGACGGGACTTGTTACGAACAAGAAGTATTTGTTGTGTCCTCAGGGCGAGAGGTAATCTTTCCTTCGCTCTGGGATACATGGATCTGGAGGAACTCGATTTCAAGAAACCCTATGGGGTAAGGCAGACGCTGGAAAGGCTATATTCTACATATTAGCGTATTATTGTTCAGGATCATCTATACGTTTTCACAATAACCACACAAGAGAAGAAAGTGGATCCTAAAGATTGATATACAGTGGCAGTCATTTGTGTAAAAAGGTGTTTTTGTTTTTAAATGAAAATTGTGTTTATTTTAAAACGCGTGTAAATAATTTGTGAAGTGCCCGAGAATTAAGGAATGTTAACTTATCTCTTCTTTGTTTCTTTGTTTATTAGCCTACTTTTCACATTTTGCAAAAATGAGGAAAAAGGACTTAAGAGATCGGGCAAATGTGTGTCTGTCTGTCTGTCTGTCTGTCTGTCCGTCTGTCTGTCTGGCTGGCTGTGAGTGTGTCCCCCCCCCCCCTATCAACTCCTAAACGACTGCAGCAATCGAAACAAATTTTGGTAGGAGTAAAGATCTATACCTGAATATCTCACGGCCATATTTGAAAATTATGTCAGTGATACCAACTGCTGAAGAAACGCAATTGAAATTTGAGCTCCATGTTAGATATCTTGGAAGGTATCAATGGGAGCTATTTCAAAATTGGCACACGTATAGATAATAATATTGCAGTTTAATTTCCAGGAGGCCATACAAGGCAGTGTTGCCAAAATGATTATAAACCTGCTGATAGGTCCTATTTTTAAATGCATATAACTTCTACACAATCAATTGGATTTCAACCAAATTTCGTATGTGCTATGTGTACATAAACAGATATGACTGAGCGTATCCTTAAGAGCCACCAGGGCTGCCAACTGTTAATAAATGCTCTCAATTTTTGAATCCAAATACCCATATATCAGAAAGTATGCAAGCCGACAGCTTTAAACTATGCAAACGTATAGTACCTGACAATCTATATTAATTTGAAGTAACTTATATACGTCAGTGCTACCAACATGATTCTAAGCCTGATGAGAGGTCCAACATTAAATACATGTAACTTCTATACTATCATTTGGATTTCAACCAAATTTTGTGTGTGCTATGTGTTCCATAACAGATATGACTATGCCGATTCTTAAGAGTAACCTGGGCTGCCAACTGTTAATAAATACTGTCTCTATTTTAGTTACCCTAATATCAATATATCAGAAAGTATGCAAGCCAATAGCTCTAAACTTTGCACACGTATAGTACCTGGCATTCTAGATTAATTTGGAGTAACTAATATAGGCCTACGCCAGTGCTGCCAACATGATTTTAAGCCTGCTGGTAGGTCCAATTTTAAAATGCATGTAACTTCTATACTAACTAATGGATTTCATTCAAAATTAACTCAGCAATAGATCATATTATTTCAGATTATTTCTGAACAATACATGTATGTCATTGTTGCCAACATGATTTTACGCGCGCTGTTTGATCCAATGTTTAACTGCATGTAACCTCCATGCTATCCATTGGACTTCAAACAAATTTTGTATTCTGTACCTTAAGATATGGAACTAGGAATATATGCAGTCACCAGGGCTGCCAACTCTAGTTCTCTATTAGGCTACATTATGCCGGGTATCTTCTTCTTCTTCTTCTACCTTATCCGATACGGACGTTGGCTACCACCATGGCTAACACCTTCTTATCCTGTGCAATCCTGAAGAGTTCCGTGGAAGACAGCCCAAACCACGTTTTTAAATTATCCATCCAAGTTATTCGTCTCCTTCCTGGTCCACGCCGTCCTTCAATTTTACCCTGAAGTATAACTTGGAGCAGACGGTATTTTGGATTCCTCATCATGTGTCCCAAGTATTCCAATTTCCTCTTCTTAATTGTGTTTAACAGCTCAGGTTGGCTGCTCACACGCTGAAGAACCTCGGCATTACTCACATGTTCTGTCCACGAAATTTTAAGAATCCGCCGGTATATCCACATTTCAAAAGCTCGAATCTTCTTTTCTGTAGCTACGGACAAGGTCCAAGCTTCAACACCATAAAGAAGGGTGGAGACAACATAACACTTCACAATTCTTTTCTTAAGCGTCATACTGAGATCTCGACAGCATAGTAGTTGTTTCATTGTCATAAAGATGGATCTAGCCTTCTCTATACGGCATCTTATTTCAACCGAAGGATCCCAATTCTCATTAATATTCTGTCCTAAATAAACCAAACTCTTGACTCGCTCAATCTGATGTCCATCGACTAAAAGGATTTGTGACAATGCTGGTTTTCGCGATATTATCATATATTTTGTTTTCTTAATGTTGAGGTCAAGGCCATATTGTTTACTCTTTTGATATACCATAGTAACAATCTCTTTAAGTCCTTCGAATCTATTTGCAATCAATACAGTATAATCTGCGTACCGTATATTATTAATATAATTACCATTGACCTTAATACCTTGTTGAATGCCTTCAAGTGCCTCGGAGAAAATCTGTTCTGCATAGATATTATAAAGAAGTGGTGAAAGAATGCATCCTTGTCTCACACCACGCATTATTTCCACTGATCTCGATATATGTCCATCAATTCTGATACTAGCCTTTTGACCCCAGTATGCCGGGTATAGCCTAGAGTATTTCAAACTAATTAGAAATTTTGATATTACCAACTTAATTTCCTCATTATTCTAGATAGATCCATACAGGTTAATCATTGGCATGAATCTTATATTTAAAGAAAAGTAGGCTCTTTAGTTCGTCACGGAACTTGTTGTTTTTATCGAGATGTGATTAATATGTAAGTGGTGAGATGATATCCACTGAAATGTATGATATAGGTCTACTATATTTTTAATTGCTTCTTCATTTTTAATATTTTGAATTCTTTTCATTATTTCTACTCAGATATTTTATTTCTTGCATTAGATTGTTTAAAAACAAGTATGTTACCGGTATATATTCGACAAATATACATAACATGAGTGTTTTTAATTATTCTATCAATACGGATTTACACAATTTGCTATTATGGCAAATATTTTTGCTTCTTAGATTGTCTGCTGTTTTATTGGAATTCCGGGTACCTGATATTTTATTTCTTGTTAGTTATTCTGTTTTTCGCTAGTCAGCGTATCACGTTATGATCCGCAGCATATAAACCTATGTAATATTTGGTACTGTTATGTACTATATCAAATGTGATTGGTTCAATATCTCACTGACGGGTTTCTTAACTTAATAACTTTTCTATGAACCATTCTTTTGGAACTGAACTGTGGCAAATAATTCAACAGTTTTGTGTTCATTGTTATTTTTTATTTCTCTGTGGCATTGTGGGGCCGAAGGCAATTGGCTCTATCATGGCCCGATAGGTATCAGACGTGTGTTGTTGTGGTGGGTTTAAATTGTTCTTCGAAGTAGTCGATATGATACCGCCTTATCTTTTTAAATGAAATATTAATTGTGAGTAATTATTATTTATGTGATCGGCAGTAATTTTCTATATTTATTGTATTCTTTCATATTTTCATTTTACTTGTGTTTGCGTTTAGTTCTTGTAAACCACGTGTTTGTTTGATCTCCAGTTCATAGAGAAGGGGTTTCCCTTTAATTTTAATTTAATTTTGATACTTAAATTAACTTCATTTAATCCTAATTGGAGCTGTTACAATTTTCGTTCGCTCTTATAGCAACTGTATGCAAGTTTTACATGTGATATTTCTCCTTGTGGCCTTCAGCCCTTCAGCCATGTTCATGTACCTCAGTGAGATTAAATAAATTTTATACGAATAGGGATTTTTTTTTCAAATCAATAGGTGCATCCTTTATAGTAGCTTACCACGGTGGGTGAGTGGATAGCGTGTCGGTCTACTAACCCCAAGATTGCAGGTTCGCCCCTGACCGTGGTAAGTGATTTTTGAAAGGCGGCAAAAATACGATACGCATGTCTTACGATGTTGGCATGTCAAAGAACCCATTTGAATTCAGTAGGCCGAGTTCATAATGGCAAAATTAATCTCGGGAGTTTCCGCCAGCACAAAGTTCCTCATTTCTCTACTAGAAAGCGCTATTGTGTTCAAGGAGATTAGATATCTAACATCTAACCTCCTTGACTTTCATAGTCAAGGAACTACGAAATTCGACATGCAAGCTTCCCTCTGGGTGTCAAATAGCAAAGCTTGCACCAGGCACCCGAGGCCATACGATATTATTATTATTATTATTATTATTATTATTATTATTATTATTATTATTATTTATTAGTGTAATTTTAGACAGGGTCTTTGATTTATTAAAATTTTATTCCTTTCAAACTTACACACGTGTGTTCATTTGTTGGTCGTTTTGCATGTAGGGCGCTGGGGATTAACTATTTAAAACCCATGGGTTCCTACTTACCTTATTTCTTCTTAGGTATCTTCTGCTTCGAGCAGCGGAGGAGCGAGTGTGATTCCAGCGGGGTCTCTGTAGAAAACGTTAAGCGGCTCAATGCGCATTTTGAACTTTTTTATGTACTCCCGGGTAGGTGTTCGGCGGTGAAGTTCACTCTGCTGTCAGGTGAATTTCACCGAACGTGCGGTGGGGTGGCCGCCCTGGTGCGAGAGGGGCCTCCGACATCTCACCTTATTTTATACCACCTTGTCGTTTCTCGTCCTGGGGTGTTCCACCTTGCCTGCCCCCTCAAACCCACCCCGGGCGGTAGCAATTATTATTGTTATTTTTTCACGTCATTAACACGGCAAATCCGGTTACGTTTTAAGTCACAGCCTAGTTCGGACTTAGTAAGGACCATCTGTATTGAAATAAAATGTATGTGAATTTCACCGTACAGAGACTTCATATTACATTAATTTCGTGCCAGCACTCTTCACACGAGACAAGTGGCACTCTATGGCACAGAAAGTTGGCCGGCTTCTACCAAACACGAACAAGCCCTCCATGCTATGGAAATTAAAATGCTGCGTCGGGCCATGGGCATTACAAGACTTGACCATGGCAGAAATGAACATGTAAGGAAGCAAATGGGAGTTGCAACAATTAATGACAAAATGAGTGAAACACGTCTTCACTAGAAGTGATGATAACTCTGTGATAAAGGATCCCTCCGATACGATCCAGGAGGGCATCGACCCCGTGGGCGTCCAAAGAAACGATGGATGGATAGCATCAGTGAAGACCTACTGGTGTGTGGCCTCAAACCTGAAGATGCCCTCGACAGAAAGAAGTGGCGAACAACAACCAAGCAAGCGGACCCTCTGCCAACACGGGAAATACGCTAGGAAGGAAGACCCTTCACGAGTCCCCTTCATTTGTAGAATGATCTAAGTTTGCATCTGATCATCTTCAAGTCTTGCTGAAAGTCGGAGCGGATTGTTTTCACCAAGGAACTGACAATATGGCATGTGCCTTCTGAAGTCCATATATGTCAGTGGATGCAGATTCAATACTGATAGACGACTGTGGAGGGTTTTGGGTCACCAGTACATGATACAATTAGCCCACTAAGATTGTAGTGACCGACTCAAGTTTCCACATCTACTTATCTCAATTGCCAGCTTAGTGTACTTAGATATTTTAGTAGCAGCTGTTGCTTGGATGTTTTGTGTGTTGGGACACACGATGTCTATCAGTAATGCCTATCAGTGTTCCTTATTGATGACAATGATATCAGGCCGGTTGTTACTGACGGCGATATCTGTCACAACTCCTCTGTCCCAGAAGAGCTTGAGTGTGGCATTTTCGAGTACTACAGATGGTGTGTTTTTCCAATAGGGGACGGAGCTTTGAAGACGTTTGTACTTATATTTATACTTAACAAGCAACCCGCCCCGGCTTCGCCCGGTATCTTAAATGGTTTACCCAGCGTAAGCTTAAAAGCCGTATTTTTTCGATTTCAATAAACAACGACCTATAACCATTTTCCATCTCGGCATGATGGATTAAAATCACTGACTGGACTGTTAATTATATTATTATGGAGATGAATGTGCAACGAATTCTTGTCAGACGTAATTTAAGAATGGTGAGGTGCATGAAACACTAATCCCCCCTCCGTCCAATCTAAACTTGACTATGTATTCTGCAGAACGAAGGCTGAAACTGGGGTGATAGGCTCACTCGCTAGCTAGGAAGCTAGTAACTGAATGGAGATTGTTGGAAGAAATGAAAACGTAAAAACACTTATAGTGGGCGATGTATTGAAGATAGAGGTATGCTGTCCCGAACGTTTTTGTACTGAACAATTCTTACACTCGTAGTAGGCTATATACACACATCAAAAAAAGTTTTGCATCACCTCGGTTCCCAGATCTCCGGCATATAGACGTTGACTGTGTATATTGTATCCAAGATACAGTCCCTTTGACTGTTCATAGATGTCACTAAAACTGCTCAAAGATGTAAACAACCATGCATGAGCAGGGCCTATTAGACGGAGGGGGTACGACAGCCGATCAGTTCCAGTCATTCCACCAGGACGAAGGTACGCTGCTCATGTTGTCTGTAGTTCTACCATGCCTAGAAGGTCAATACCGCAGTTCGATCGCGTCCGCATTGTTACTTTGTGTCAAGAAGGGCTCTCAACAAGGGAAGTATCCAGGCGTCTCAGAGTGAACCAAAGCGATGTTGTTCGGACATGGAGGAGGTACAGAGATACAGGAACTGTCGATGACAGGCCTCGCTCAGGCCGCCCAAGGGCTACTACTGTAGTGGATGACCGCTACATACGGATTGCCGCTCGGAGGAACCCTGACAGCAATGCCACCATGTTGAATAATGCGTTTCGTTCAGCCACAGGACGTCGTGTTTCAACTCAAACTGTGCGCAATAGGCTGCATGATGCGCAACTTCACTCCCGACGTCCATGGCGAGGTCCAGCTTTGCAACCCCGACACCATGCTGCGCGGTACAGATGGGCCCAACAACATGCTGAATGGACCCCACGGAATTGGCATCACGTTCTCTTCACCGATGAGTGTCGCATATGCCTTCAACCAGACAATCGTCGGAGACGTGTTTGGAGGCACCCTGGTCAGGCTGAACGTCTTAGACACACTGTCCAGCGAGTGCAGCAAGGTGGTGGTTCCCTGATGTTTTGGGGTGGCATTATGTGGGGCCGACGTACGCCACTGGTGGTCATGGAAGGCTTCGAAACGGCTTTACGATACCTGAATGACATCCTCCGACCCATAGTGCAACCATATCGGCAGAATATTGGAGAGGCATTTGTCTTCATGGACGACAATTCTCGACCTCATCGTGCACATCTTGTGAATGCGTTCCTTCAAGATAACGACATCGCTCGACTACAGTGGCCAGCATGTTCGCCAGACATGAACCCTATCGAACATGCCTGGGATATGTTGAAAAGGGCTGTTTATGGACGTCTTGACCCACCAACCACTCTGAGAGATTTACGCCGAATTGTCGTTGAGGAGTGGGACAATTTGGACCAACAGTGTCTTGATGAACTTGTGGATAGTATGCCACGACGAATACAGGCATGCATCAATGCAAGAGGACGTGCTACTGGGTATTAGAGGTAGTGGTGTGTACTGCAATCTGGACCACAAATGCTGAAAGTCTAGCTGTATGATGGTACAACATGCAATGTGTGGGTCTCATGAGCAATAAAACGAGCTGAAATGTTGTTTGTGTTGATCTCTATTCCCTTTGTATTTAAAGGTTCCGGAACTCTTGGAACCGAGGTGATGCAAAACTTTTTTTGATGTGTGTAGATATTTTAACGGTTTACACAGCGTAAGCTTAAAAGGCTCACGGCCGGTAGGTTTCTTTGGCTCGGTTCACTGAAATCGTTACTTCTCGACTTCCTTAGGTCATAAATAAATCCCTCCAGGGGCTCACATCTAGTGGGACGTGGGTTGGCGACCACGGGGCCCCAGCTGAGTCCGGCATTGTTTCCACATACTTGTGCCGGGCTTCTCTCCATCTTCTTTCCTGTCGACCTCATTTGGTCAACTGTTGTTCTCTTCCGACCCCGACGGTATTAGGGTATCCGAGGCCTAGGGAGTCTCTTCATTTTCTGCCTTAATTGGCCCTTGTCTAATCTTTTCTGATACCCTCCTTCTGCGAGGGGTCAGCCTTCCTTTTCATTTCCTTTTACCTTCTGCCTTGTGCCCAAGACCCTTAAGGAGGCAGGGTGTATGTAGCCCCTCCACTTCTGGTGCACCCTAGATATTGCTACACCCTCAGGGGCTCACGGCTGGTGAGTTTGAGAGTTGGCGACCCCGAGGGATTCCTGAGCTGGGTCCGGTTTTCCCCCTTTTGTCCCTTACCTATGGGGTGGACCCTTTCCTCTTTCACTTTCCTATCTGCCTTTCATGACTCTCCTTCCTTCCAAGTCCCTCAATCTGCATTCTTCGAGGGTTGAGGGCATTTATTTTCCTCCTGTCCTTTATTTGCCTTATTCTCCTTTTGTTTTTTCCATTTCTTCTTCTAGTATATAAGTTAGTAGTTAGTTTTTAGTTAGAGTTTGCATTTCATTTTCATCTTCACGATCACCCAAAACCATAAGAGGCCGATAACCTAGGTGTTAGGCCCCTTAAAACAACAATTATCATCATCATCATAAATAAATGATTTTCAACAGAAACCTTCCTAGAGAAATCCTTTACAGAATGGTGAAAACTACATCAAAATCCATCCAGTGGCTCTGGATCATCCAAGAATCGGATACTTGGTTTTATACTAAGCAGGTATATTATTATTATTATTATTATTATTATGACATAGCCACAATCACCACCACCACCAACAATACGTATGTTCAATGGTCCACGACTACCAATAGGTCCAGGCCATGCAACTTGCAGGAATATCCCGGGCGAGGACGGGGATTTACGAGTGGCGCAACACAGGATGAGTTCCGTACTGCGGTGAGGTGGCTTTCGAACATACACTCAATTTATGGTTTTTTGCAGAGCTCTGACTCTTCCACACAATAAAACAGTTGAGTTCGGTGCTCGCGTAAGAGAAGAAAATGAAACTCTGAATTTAATATTATGTTAGGAAACTGAATAAAGAGCTCAAGGCAGGAGGAAATTGTTCGTAAAGTCCTGGAATCGTATTTGTGTCGGTGTGAAATGGTAGATGTACACATCGGACGACCAGTCAGTGAAAGTAAATGTTTTCATTGTAAATAGGGACATATTTAATATTGAGAATAAACAATGATTTTCCCAATTTATTTCCTTTTTGTGAGGTCAATGCTGCATATTAATTTTACAATTCTACAGTAGTTTATGGCTTATTGCTGAAGTGTATCACAGCAATAGTAGCTACGCCCTCATAGATTAGCTTAGTGGACGAAGACTGTTTTTTTGATAGGATAGTCATTTCTAAGTTTTGCAACATGAAAATAAATAGTCCTTTTTTCAGATGCTTAATGCTTTAGTATTAATTAGTAATAATTACCACTTTCTTTGTTCTTGATGTTTTTTTTATTTTTGAAGCCAGCCCTGTCGTGTTAGGGTAGCGCGCCTGCCTCACACCGGAGGTCCCGGATTCGATACCTAGCTCCGTCTGGGATTTTAGAAATTGACGTGAGGGCTGGAACGGGGTGCACACCGCCTCGTGAAGGCGATTGAGTAACTGTCTGACAGTTAGGCAGCGCTCAGTCTTGGAGACCAAGATTAACAACCAAGGGAACCCGACGCGCTGACCACGCGTCACCCTATAATCTGCAGACTAAATGACTCGGCAGCGGTCTTTTTATTGAGCCTAGGGCCTTAATAGGCTGTAGCGCTACGGTTTTTACTTTAATTTTTGGAGAGCATCACCGTTTGTGGGTGGCATTGTAGGTTTGGTATTGCTTTGTAGAGCCATTTTGTGTCGTATATTTGGATCTGATGATGCTCGCTTGACGAGAGAAACATGTCATTCATAACTTGGTTTCCTCCCTCTTCTGTATTCCATAACAAATATATATTAATTTTAATGGCGTGTAATACATTTTCAGGTTACTTTTTCGAATGTTCCAGTGATTGGAAATTCTGTTGACCGACTGAAAAGTTGAAATATCAATTGTCAAAAGGACAACACTGCAAAAATGTCTTCAAGCTATAGAGCGTCAAGTTGATGCCTTATGCCTTACCCCCGCCCCCTCACCCTATTCATCATGTTGCTGGATCTACTGCTATTTGCTGCACGCGAAAGGAATGCCTTGCACAGAAACCAACTGGCGTTGGGTAGCGCGCACGTGAGGATGATTTACCAATGGTGTCACTCTCTCCCCGCCCACCCCATGCTATATCTCCCTCGCTCCTTCGCTTGCTCGTGCCGGCAGCGCCCTCATTCAGGGCTTCTGTTGAACGGCCGAGCTATATCTATACAATTCGTGTGAGACTTTACGTATTTAAGAGACGAGTACTGTGCTTGATCGAAGCAGCTGGAGCCTTGCGGATGTGAAGGAAATCACTTATCTTGGAAGTAAAATTACATCCGATTCACATACAGTAGTGTCAAAGACCTAGTGTGCAAAATAAATCAGGCCAAGACAGCCCTCAACGGAAATCGGAAGTTCTTCACTTATCTACCCTCAGTTAAGACCTCAGAAAGCAACTCCTCAAAACGTTCGTTTTTAGTGTTTGTCTGTATGGAAGTTAAACCTGGACATTTGGATTGGAGTGAAAGAGAAGAATCGATGCTTTTGAGATGTGGTATTACCGCCGGATACTCAAGATTCCGTGAACAGTCAAGGTAACACACAAGGAGATGCTGCGTCGGTTAGGGGAATTGCCATCAAGCAACGACGTGACTTTTGGATGGGACACAAACTTCGTCCCAGAGGACTAGTACACATTTTATTGGAAGGTTTGGTGGAGGGTAAGAATACTAGAGCCACATAAAGACGAGTGAGTGTGGATCAAGTCAAGGACGACCTAGTCTGCCAATCCAACAGTGAGCTAAACCGAATGGTACAGGAGAGAAATGTGTGGAGATGAATATCTGCTGCATACCAATCTTTGGACTGAAAACTGAAGAAGAAGATTTCAAAGTTTTTAAGTACTTTACAAATGGGTCTGAATAATATTTGATGTATGGGTTGTTGCATTATCGTGCTATTTTTACGCATCCACATTGTCCTAGACTACATACTGGACAAACTAAAAACATCAACATTGCGCCGACAGACTTGCCCGGGCATCCCTCTTCTTCTGTCTTGCATTTCTTCACCATCTAGTGGCATCCATAGATACTATATACTACCCTACCAGCGAATTGTTACCGGTGGCGGAAATCGGAACTAATGCGCTCCGCCCAGTCACACGCCTGCGATAGACGTGCAGTTGTCACCAGCGAAACCTCATCGCGTGTCATTTGTGTGCTGGGTCGTGCGCTGAGCAGTGTGTTGTCATTGTATGACTGTACATGCGTTCCCCCTCTTGCTCCGCCACCGCTCGCTGCAGCCATAACGAGGCGAGAAGACGTAATGTATACACAACAGCTGCGCTCCACGTCCAGCGGTAACAATTCCCTGGTAGGGTAGTACTGTAAATGCTTCATAACAAAACATGTGGATTGCGGTCCGGGATTCAGTGAAAAAAAAATAGTTACCATGACTTAGGAAATGACCCTCGTATTTATTTTAAATTCCTGTGTTTTATCGTAAAGTTAAATTAAAAGGGAACAGGTGACGAGACGACAGTGTTTCTCTAGATCTCCGGCAGACTGCAGGCCTGACCAGTTTCTGGGCGTTTCAACCGAGCACTCAGGTCTAGTTACTGCCGGCCGAGAAGACACATTGGACGGATTACAAAACCGAGTGCTCTTCAACCAGATTACGAAGAGGCGTCGCTTCTGTCTGCTGCCAATTAGTAACTAGAGTGAGAGAGAGAGGAGAAAGAAATGGTAAGTCAAAGTGGAAGAAAGGCAGGCAGACGGAGAGAAGGGACAAGTGGTGCATGATAAATCTATTAATGAGCCCTCGTTCAATGCGGATTAAATGACACAAGTCTTGCTCTTTGTGCATTCCCATTTAATTTCGGCTTCCTTCAAAGGTTCCTACATAAATACGTACTTATAATGAAGTAATTTACATCTGAAAGGATGTAAAACGTAGCAATCTTATTAATAACGCAGTGATAAATAAAAGGAACTACCTCCCAGTAACGAATAGAGAACCTCGTGTTTACTCGCACATCTCATGCTTGCTTTCGATTCTGTTACTTTTGTGACGGCAAGGTTTATTCTCTCCTTTGTTTTGAGGAAAGTCGCACTACTGCCGTGACAATATTTTGAGCTTCAAGACACTCCTTCAAACCTGCAGCAGTGAGGTTCCAGAGAACATCATCATTCTACCTAGCACTTTCATCTGCGGAGGCAGCTCAGAATGGGACTGGGGAAAATGGGGAATCATTGAATATTAGGGTGAGGGGGATGATGATGGCCTACTAAGTTAATGAAAATAATAATAATAATAATAATAGTAATAATAATTTGTACTAGTGGACCCGTGAGAGAAAAATCGCATAATGGGTTGTGTGCACCCCATTTGTGCAGACAACCTGCCCGGCTATAGTGCTATGCGGACTGTAGGCGACAGAGTTCTCGCAGGGGCTATCGTCTTGTTTATTTGTTTAAAAGCACTTTATAAACAAATACATATATTTCCGTTGACTTTTGAAGAAATGCAAGATTTTTCCTGTACTATTGAGACGATTTGGAAGATTTTGGTACAAACCACACCTTCCAACTCCTTCTGGTTTAGGAGCTTGAGTTTTGCGAAACATACACCTTAGCCTTAGCGTATTATATAATAGGATGCTGGGTGGCTTTAAGAATCTGTATATGAGTGACCATCTGTACGAGTTGCTGAAGAAAGCTTCCATACTTTCAACCGGTCGAATTGTTCGGAAGTTCATGAGTTGTGACATTAATATTTCATCTAAAAATTAGGAATTTTGCCTTTGTTGTAATTACCTTCTAGGAGGTTTGAGTGCGTGTCTGTATGTTTGTGGTTGTTGGTAGATAATGGCGTCTTGGTATTTGCATTGCTGTTTGTTGTTCTTGTTTTGTTTATACTTAAATTTTGCTCATTATTAAATTGTCACTCGTTGATTATATATGTCTGGCAATAAAGAATACATTCTAATATACTTAGTCGTCATTAACCGACAAACAGTTTATCTGACACACATGAAATAAAGTCAAATACAATAACCACTTACGGTGGTGTCAGTTCTGCTGCGTTGAAGCCACTGTATGCGGTTTGGTTAGGCCTATACACACACCTCAATAAAAGGCTTGGAATATCGTAGAATTGACTATGAAAATGAAAATCCACAGCCTGCTTCCAGTCGACCGACCGGGTCAGGGACTGGAATGAATCAAGCCCTCATCTAGCGGCGAGGATATGAACTGTGCCGGCTGCTGACGCCCGTCGCACTCCCCTGGGGCAATGATTAAATGAATGACAGATGAAATGAAATGATAGTGGAGATTGTTGCTGGAATGAAATTGTGGCAGGGAAAGGCGGAGTACCCGGAGAAAACCCTGTATGCCTCCTTAGTGTCCAGCACAAATCTCACATGGAGTGACCGGGATTTGAACCACGGACCCAGCGGTGAGAGGCTGTCGTGCTGCCGCCTAAGCCATGGAGGCTCGTAGAATTGACTATATTGACTGTATACAGGGTTATTATGTGTGTGCACGCCAGTAAACAAGGCAAACTAAGCCGGCTGTAACTAGCGCAGATCGCGGCCGCACGCACCTGGTTCTGCCGGTGCAATAACGTGCTCCGCTGACTCATATCGTTAGTTCACACGTGTTGTGTCATTCATATGGGCGTGTATTTGTTAAGCTTAGACGTTAGTGTTGCACGTAAACGTGAGTATTGTGATTACTGTGATTGTTGGTCATGCCTAGACACCAATTCACATTGCGAGAACGTGTGTATATCCATAATTCGTATATGAAAAGCAGAAAATCTTGTTCTGAAGCGAGACAAAAATTTCGAATCAAGTTTCCAGGAAGACCTGTGCCTAATGTCAGTACAATTAGGAGACTCGCTAAACGATTCATGGAAACAGAATCCGTAAATAATAAAATAGTTGACAGACATTCTTTCATCAGAAGATGTCAGGTGTATGTTACAAGAGAGGGAGGACATTTTCAGCATCGCCTATGAGCACTGTAAGTACACATTATTGAACATGTTTGGTAAAAGTGTGAAAGTGCGAGCCAAACCACCGGCTGGACCGGGTGCGCGCGGCCGCGATCTGCACCAATCACAGCCGGCTTAGCTTGCCGTATTTACTCGCGCGCACACACATAAAACCCTGTATATCAATCCGGTGATGTGTGAACAAGAAATATTGAACACAATAAGGGGATCTTCCATACGAGTACTGTGAATGCAAAACATGCAGTGCGTATGAAATATCTGCGACTGCACTTTATGGCTGTATTCCAAACTTTTGTTGAGGTGTACATTTGCCGCGCGCTCTTCGCTCCAACAATCGAATACGTCTTACCGTTATGATTACTATAACCTACCAAACGTCAGGTCAAGTCCTAAGGAGAATATCCCTCCGCGGTGGCGTTTGGCGGCAAAAGTAGGAACTACTTGAAAAATTCAAAGTATGCAGTCCTTACTTGAATTAAGAAACAGATAACACACACTAATACAGACATCACAATTAACACCGGTTATCAGACAGATTCTACACACACCTAAAGTACACGGGGCTACATGACCGCGTTATCGCAGCCCCTAAACTGACGAACCAACCAACCAACACATGGAAACTCTCGATTGTCATTCCACAACCTACTATACACATATTTTGAAATAGCTTGTTTACACATTTTACTGGTGGTTTTGGTGGCGTAGTTGGTAGCATGCTGAGCTTCTATGCCCAAGATCACGGGTTCAAACCCGGCCGAAGTCGTCGGATATTTAAAGAGCGTTAAAAATCCCCCAGTATTCCTTCCTTCGGAGGGGAAGCAAAGTTGGCGGTCCCATGTCCTTCCACTAATTACACCTGTGTGAAGCTAGATTAGGTTAAAAATGTAAACAACGCTCTTAGGTTCCTACGTTCGTTGCCAGGAGCCGACTGCGGTGGCGTCTAGTAGCCAAGTTCTGAACTAGTAGTTGTTGACGGTGGCGTTTGGCGGCAAAAGTAGGAACTACTTGAAAAGTTCAAAGTGTGCAGTCCTTACTTGAATTAAGAAACAGAAACACACACTAATACAGTCATCACAATTAAGACCGGTTATCAGACGGATTCTTACACACCCAAAGTACACGGTGCTACATGACCGCGTTGTCGCAGCCCCTAAACTGAGGAACCAACCAACCAACACTTTTTACTCAACATCTCTCCACTTTTATTACCTTTGAAGTATTTTATTGGTGACTAACAACCCACTCCGGCTTCACCCGGTATCTTTAACAGTTTACCCAGCGTAGGAATAAAGGCGCATGGACAGCAGGTCTAGGACGAAATTCAGAAAAGCTGAGGTGAACAGTGAAACTCCAAACACATATACTCTTCATTGAAATCTTAACTCGACACGACTCAACAGCCTGATGCTGGCCGAAGCTGAGGTGATAGGCTTGCTAGCTCGTAAACTCGAATTTAAATTTCCACTGAATGGAGATTGCTGTAAGAAATGGAAACGTAAGAACACTCACAGTGGGCGATGTAGGCCTATTGAAGATTGAGGTATGCTGTTCTGAACGATTTTGTAGAACTTTTCTTACACTCGTAGTAGCCTATAGCCTATATATATTTTAACGGTTTGCCCACCGTAAGCTTAAAAGGCACACGGACGGCAGGTTTATTGTTGACTCGATTCACTGAAATCGTCACTGCTCGGCTTCCTTTGGTCATAAATGAAAGTTTTTCTACAGAAACCTCCCTCGAGATATCATTTACATAATGGTGAAAATCGCAGATTACCCCCTACATCCAAGAAACAGAACTTTGTTTTATACTAAGTAGAGATGCAAGTTTTACTGCTTCTGTTTGAACACGTTGTCTATTTGAGGAAGCCATGTTGAACTTTGTGCAATCGTTGCCAACCTTTGAGCCTGATTCGATATGGAAACGAATTACTCAGTTGCTTTTTTGCCATTCAAACAATGTTTATACACTACTAAATTTAATATAATATCAATTTCGTAGGCTACTGAATTACTCTGCCTATCGTTTTTAAATACCACTTAAAACTATATTCACACACACACTTCATCATATGAAAAGCAAAGTTGGTAAGGCTCCCAATACGTAAGAGTGGAAAATGTTTCCATAACTTTTTACAAAATACATTTTGAAAAGTAATCTAGCCAGCTTATGGAAACAGCAACATGGGCTGGAAAATCTTGAGCACCAATAACAAGCAAAACAAGTGGGAAGCGTTAGCTTCTTCCCAGACCAGATCATTAAAGGGACCGCTTAGGGCTTGAGGTGACTACAGGTATAGCGAATATCTGCAATCTGTTATGGCCACTTCGGCTATTTTCGATAGTGATTCCTTGGAGACCCTGGACTCTGACGGACGGGGTTTCAATATCTCACGACTAGTGAGCTCTAGGTTTAGCCACCACGAGGGAGTCCATCTGCCTTTCATGGCTCCACTACGTTGCAAGTCCCTCAGTCCTCACTTTTTGAGAGTAGATAATACGGTAAAACCTGCCTTCAATGCACCCCTTAGTGAACGGAAACTGTGTTACGCGGAAAACGAAAAAAATACGCAATTTAACGAAAAAAATCCAAGTTTAGGAATGCAGTATTCAGAATATTTTCAGGAACCTTGTGAAAGTCTATGTCGTCTGCTGTAACAGTTGATTCTGTAGCTAACAAGGAATGTGAAAATAGGTCTTCCTCCTTTTGTTCTCTAAATTACACGTGAAAGTGAACGATTATTTGCCTGTTTCCTGTTGCCGAAGCCGTTCTCAATGCTCGCTTAAACACTAGAACGGTAGCGCTAATTGCAACGTTGTTATCGATAGCGATTCGCATCGGCGACGACTACGATTCTAGAAACTGATAATAGATACCACTTACGTCAACTTTTATTCCACTCTCCAGGCTACCAGAATAGAAAATGTTTTTCAATAATTTTGTTTGATTTTTTTATTTCTTTTATTTTGAACAATTTTTTATTTATTAATTTATTTTTTGGAATTTTTGAGATAGTCTTCACTAATTATGACAAATTGTGATGGTTTTATTTTTAGCCTACTTTTCACATTTTGCAAAAATGAGGAAAAAGTAGTCTTATGAGATCGGGCAAATGTGTGTCTGTCTGTCTGTCTGTCTGTCTGTCTGTGTGTCCCCCCCTATCAACTCCTAAACGGCTGCAGCAATCAAAACCAAATTTAGTATGAGTAAAGATGTGCACCGGAATAGCTCACGTCCATATTTGAAAATGATGTCAGTGCTACCAACTGCTGAAAAAACGCAATAGAAATTTGAGCTCCATGTTGGATATCCTGCAAGGTATGCATAGGAGCTATTCCAAAATTGGCACACATGTAGATAATACTATTTCAGTTTAATTTCCAGGAGGCCAACCATGACAGTGTTGCTAAAATAATTTTAAGCCTTCTGATAGGTCCAATGTTTAAATGCATATAACTTCTACACTATCAACTGGATTTCAACCAAATTTTGTATGTAATATCTGTACATAAACATATATGACAGGGCGTATTCTTAGGAGCCACCAGGGCTGCCAACTGTTAATAATTGCTCTCTCTATTTTGTTATCCAAATACCAATATATCAGAATGTGTGCAAGCCGACAGCTTTAAACTATGCACACGTATAGTACCTGACATGTTTGATTAATTTTGGAGTAACTTATATACGTCAGTTCTACCAACATGATTCTAAGTCTGCTGATAGGGCCAATTTTTAAATACATGTAACTTCTATACTATCAGTAGGATTTCATCCAAATTTCGCATGTGCTATGTGTAACATATCAGATATGACTATAAGTATTCTTCAGTGCAATCAGGGCTGCCAACTGTTAATAAATGCTGTCTATATTTTTTTACCCTAATATCAATATATCAGAAAGTATGCAAGCCAACAGCTCTATACTTTGCACACGTATAGCACCTGACATTCTAGATTAATTTGGAGTATTTAATACAATGCAGTGCTGCCAACATGATTCTATGCCTGCTGATATGTCCAATTTTAAAATACATGTAACTTCTATACTAACAAATGGATTTCATCCAAAATTGGCACAACAAGATATCATAATATTTCAGATTATTTCTGACCAGCACACGCATGGTATTGTTGGCAACATGCTTTTACGCCTGCTGATAGATCCAGTGTCTAACTGCATGTAACGTCCATTGGACTTCAACCAAATTTTGTATTCTGTACCTTAAGAGATGGAACTAAGAATATATTCAGTCACCAGGGCTGCCAACTGTGGTGCTCTATTAGGCTACATTATACCAGGTATATTTTGAACTAATTAGATATTTCGATATTACCAACTTAATTTCGTCATTATTCTAGATAGGTTCATATTCTGTAGAATAATCATTGGCATGAAAAGTAGGCTGTATAGTTCTTAACGGAACTTCTTGTTGTATTTCTTTTGTGTTTTTTTTACTTTTGAGCTTTCTGACTGATCTAGTTTTTTTGTTTTTTGACTAATTTTGATTTGTTGTGAATTTTTAGATCTCAAGTGTTTTTCCATTTTTAACCTTTTGAATTTCTTTTTGACAATTTTTGACTAATTTTGAAAGTTTTTTTTTGTTTTGTGGATTTTGACTATTTTTTTTTGTGTGTGTGTGTGTTTAAGACTGCCAAACACTGATGGGGATTGGAGTATTGGGAGAAGTAGGGGAAGCAGAATTGTATCCCGTTTGCGTCGTGGAGACGAACGCTGCCATTAGGGTTAAAGAGAGCTTTCCACTCAGTCAACACAAATTGTGCCCAATTACATTCCATGCAAGTTCATGGTTGAATTATTTTAGCGTTGGCCTACCTCGGGTAACCAAAAAACTAATGTTAAACGGAAAAAAATTCAAGTTCCGTTCATTTCCGTCGATGGTATTTTTTACGGTATTTGTTATCTCTCTTTTCTATCCCTTAGTAATCAGTGACAGTGGATTACACTAGCAATGTATCTGCATGTAAGCACGTACTTTCTAACAAGTATAGGGTGGGTTATAAATCTCCCTCTCTTTGGTGTAGTCAATTGAAATATTCTTATTTATAATGGGCTCTGTTAAAGCAGTCTGTGCAGGAAGCATTTTGCTTCACGCACCCCAATACAGCGACATGTATTAATGACGTCATTTGTTTTAGAGTAAGTAATCCCATGCCCTCTGCCGATCCACGAGTGGAAATAAATCACGACAAAGGAATAACCCTTTAACAACCTGGGCTCCTGACCAGACACATTATACTGTACTACAGAACAAAGCAAAGTGGAACGACAACGCATAAAAACGCATACATTGGGATCGAGTAGTTTGACGGCTGTCGTGTAGTGAATAGGGTACTGGAAATCTATGCGTCGTTGACGATTATATGTAAGGCCCAGAAGTTCATGGACTATTAAATGAATAAATATGCATGCAAAAATGCACTAATGATTGGTCAAATATGTATCACGTTTAGAAAAAAGATATGCACTATGAAATAACTACGGCAATTACGATCACTCCGTATTCTTCAGCGTTTCTATTTTTAATATCAAGCAAATATGAACAGTCGGACATATAACTACTCCTTTCTTAAAATATCTCAACTAAGAAACAGTTCTAAGTAATAGGAAATGTTATTTTATGTTCGACCCTCACTATTATGTGTCAGAAAACTGTATCATAATGATGGTCATTATAACACTGTTTTTCATTATGATACAGTTTCTCCAGCCAATCAGAGCTCGTTCATTGACCAATTAGGCAACGATACCTTCACGCATGCGCTCAAAATCCAACATGTCGGACATAAACACAGCACTGTACCTTAATATCACCAACACTAATTTCTACACAGCGCATTGCCTTCAAACGACTCCGGTGACAATATTACTGAGGGACGGCAGATGTAAACATAGGGCCTGCATTTGGCATTGCAAGCACACAGAGAGCATTCGTCGGTCGTTCAGAGATCTTGAAAGACAGAAATATACCCAGCGCTCGCACTGCGATCACCAAATTCAAGTGGCTGACTCTCAACAGATATTTATGAATATTTATGTTAAAACATATAATAAAGTTATAATTATCGTCGAACATAAACAGTCGTATGCAACTCGCCTATAATGGTAATTAAGACACTCGTATGGAAATTATACTCGTGTCTTAATTATAGCCATTATAGGCTCGTTGCATAATGTACTATTATGGAATTTCAAGCGGTGTTGACCATCAATAATTAGTTTATTATGTAAATTGTTAAGTGTACAATTTTAATAGCTATTGAATTCTTTTAAATGAACATAATTTTACAATATTTACATAGTCTGTCTGTTAGGTAGTCAGCCCGAAGGCTGGTTGGATCCTCAAAAAGTACCGCCGTTACGTTATGTGAGTAGATACCCACAAAACCCAAGGCAGCGCTATTTTGAGGCGTTCTTGGCAAGAAGAGGAGTGAGGTAGTTTGCCATTGCTTTCCTCACTGAGTCAGAACAGTAGTCCTAACCCTATGAGTTGAAACTTTCACAGCATTCACAGGCACTGACTGTGCCCTGAATGTCATTACTAAGCACCACCCATACCTCAGTAGCTTCCATATAATCACAGCCATGGGTGAGACTGAGACATCGGTGAAAAGCCACCTTTTACTCTAGCCTGTGCCAACTGACAAATTCAAAAGTACTGTATTCATCAAGAGAGTAAATGCTGGATAAAAATAATTCATAATAACTTGCAAAAAGGATTGAAACGTATTAGGTTTCAGTATTATTCTGTGATTGACTCTCGGAGTCCGAATCGAAATATACGACTTAAAGAACTTGAGGTAACAAAAAGCACTTCAAAAAAATACGAAATTAGAATATACGCCCTTCTCAAGCAGAGATATGCACTTAAATAGGGAAAGGAGAAAAATATGACGCATTGTGCCAAAATAACCAAAATATGCATAATTATGCAAAAATATGATTTTTCATGAACTCCCGAGCCTTAGTTATATGAATCAAGTGACAATAACGAATTTGGTTCTATTTAGCTTTACCATAATAATTTGTCTAAACCTGCGTAATGTAACATATCAATACGATTCTATTGTTTAAACAAGGAGTGTTCGTATTTTGAAAATCCAGTTATTTCCATGATGAAATTATCGGTTTTTATAGGACAAAAGACTGGAGAATTAGAAAACTGTTTTGCTCAGTGCTTTTCTGGAACTACATGTACAAAAACTGACGCATGTGATTTGTGTTAAAATGTTAGAAAGACGGTGGGTATCTCACTGGAGACCATTAACATCACCGCTAATACAATTGGAGACGGACGAACTATCCCACGTTTCTTTGTGAACTTTTATTGGGCATTGGAGTTGAATCACCGACATTAAGCTATCAGCATTAAAATGCTCCTGTTTCATGTCTGCAGTCTGTACTCAAAATAGTTTTTACGATTACAAAAGCAGTGTATATCTGACATCATGAAGCAACAGATGCTCGTCTGCCGTGTATATTTGAAACACTAAGGATTCTTACGACTCTTGAAAACGTTCTACCCGAATGGTTTTAGAGATTCTTGCGGGAATCGACTCCTTCAGTTCCCTACATTTGCAAAGCGCAGCTTTAATTGGTATTGGTCTTTATTTCCAATAAGATGTTTACCATTATTATATCAAGGACAGCTATCTCTCTCCCGACTGACAGCATGTCTCTAACAAAGTAGCAATATTCGTTCACTCGTGCAGCACGGCCCTGAGGGCAGCTGCAGCACGACCGAAGATTCGCAGGTTGGAATCCTGAGTGTGATTTTTCCTCTGTTTTTCCCACAGTCCTTCCAAGCAAATGCCGATATAGTACCTTAATTGACGTCTCGGGGCGCCGACCCCATCCCTGTCCCTAATACAGTTACACACATTACTACAGTCAGCACATAAATACTGGTTATAACACAAGCACAACAAACACTCAACTACATTGGGTTGATGTCCAAGATGTCCCAAGACCCACAAATGAATCAACAACAATATCTCTAACTAAGAAAATACACTCTGTCCCCTGCCTAGTCAATGCTTTTTAGTAGAATACTGTATTTAAATCAGATGTTTCGAACTAACATGGGTTAATCTTCACCACAACTTGCTTGCTTGTAAAAAATCAAAATGTACTTGTGATGAAGGATGGAATGGACTATGATAAAGATGAGATAAAACAGAATTAAAATATTCTTGGTTAAGGTCTTTTCAGTCGGTCAACACGATTGTACCCAAATGAGATGGGTTATTCTCTAATCCTGAAAAAATACAAGAGATTAATAATTACACTTGGATGGCCAGTTTCGATCGCCAAGCGATTATCATCAATCACCAGATCCATTACATTTAGGCTATAAAATCTCTCGCATTCGTAAGTGATATGTGGTCCTCGTGCAAGTGTACCTGTAGTGAGTTGCCAAGTGTATTCTCTCAAATGTGGTGTATGTTACTGTATTCAGGATAGTCTTCAACTATTAAAGACCTGGTTTCAAACTCTACACCCATAAGCTAACACGCGCTCTTTAAGCGCAAACGGACTAATGAGAAAGGTGCTTTGACATTCTCATTAGTCTCTTATTATTTCCAAGAATCCTATATTAACGGTCTAGAGTGTGAAAATCACCTCTTGGTTGTATTGAATTTGAATAATTAACATATTTAAGGACAGCAAATATTGCCTAAAAGTGTGAAGTTTTCGGTGATAGTTTGATGACGTATCACTATGTAAAGTATTTACACTCTCGTTGCAATCAGACATTCTACTGACGAGGGAAGTACCCCAGCTCGAACGGCGAAATCCGACTGCAAGTGGTCAATAGCTATCAATGCCATCATCTGTAGAAGTACGTGTTCGGTCGCCAGCGCCATCTGAGTATGTGATAATGTGATCACCGTGGAATTTGAGTTTGGACTATTGCAATGAGAGAACATTGTAAATAATGCAGTATGCCTACATGTTGCCCTTGTTAAGCGTGCGTACTGTTCCATTCCGCTGTGTTTTAATTACTTCATTGAAACTCCACATTTACAGTAAAAATTTAGACTTTCACGACCGGAGGTTTTACCTTGCTTAATGTAACCTGTGAACATGCTGAACGCAGTATTCACAGTATTCAGCGAAACGTCAGGACGACAAAATGCCCTTAGAACATGGCCTATAAGCCCGCGAAACAGAGATTCCTATTTCCACATTTACACTTCGACGTCGAATGAAAGACAACACAGTATCTTCTATTGTGGGAAAAATGACTATGCCAACACGGTACTGCATGTGTTAAGATTTCTTTTTGCAAGCAAGTGTTCAACCTTTTGCCAGATGATACTGCACCACATCTGTTTCTTGTTAATATAATGGTCCGAATTTCCTGTTGCACGATAGTTTCTGCTGCGAATTGTGTTTCTGCAATCTTTTCGTAATGCTACCACATATATGCTAAATGTCTAACCAATTGCTAGGAATGGATTTTCCCTAATATAATGGTCCGAATTGCTTGTTGCACGGTAGTTTCTGCTGCGAATTGTGTTTCTGCAATCTTTGGACGCCGTAACTTCCAAACATTGATTGTACACTAATGCGGGGTTTTACAAATAAATGCCCGTGATGGGTAGTAGATCAGACATATCTTCGTATGTTAAGCGCACTGCCAGTCGGTTTTAGCCGTTCGAGCTGGGGTACTTCCCTCGTGAGAATTAGGCATTAATTTTAAGCTTTTATGTCAACTTTTGCTGCACTTTAAAAAACCTATTTAGAACCCTATTCTACCTGCACTTCATGTAGGTATTGTGCAGATATACACGTTCACGTAACGAATATTTCACATAAGGCATTACTGCACTATACACAATCACAATGAAACACTATACAATACGATATACAGTACAGAGTAGCTTTATAAAACACCCAATTAGCTCCGAGCTCACACGTCTACCGCAACAAGAGCGTGGGAATACGGACGGTGACTGCGCACGCCAACCTGTAAAAGCCGGCTAAGGTCCAGCGGAATCACCTTGCCAAGCAAAAATACAGACCCTGTAGTTCTTCACGGAACTACTTGCTATTCATTGCCTGTCTTCTTTCGTTATGTTGTTACTTTCTTACTGACGGGATTATTGCGTAATAGTGAGGGGTGAACTCTCAAAGTATGTGTGTTCATTTAGATTATCTGGGTTGTTTAGTTTAGCTAAATGAATTTCAATGCCTTGTTTTATGTCAGGTTCCCTACATTTGGTTTAGTAGTATATGATTCTTAGGACTGTTTCTTTATTAGTGAAGCTATGTACATCCTAGTGCATATGTAAATAGGCTACTTGATTTCCCGCCTAATGTAATTGGGCACAGTCTGTGTTGACCGACTGAAAAGCTTTCTTTAATGGTTACTAGGGACAGGATTTTTAGGTTTTAAAATTGTAATTTAAGGTTTCCAAAAACAGAAAATAGTCTTTTTTTAAAAGTTTGTAATAGGTAGAATAGGTTTCTCAATAGGTTTTTATTTTTAAAGTGTAGCAAAAGTTGACATAAAAGCTTAAACTAAATGCATAATTCTTAGTTCAATGTCTGATTGCAACGAGAGTGTAAATATTTAACATAGTGATAGACTACTTCATCAAATTATCACCGAGAACTTCACCCGTTTAGGCAATATTTGCTTTCCTTAAATATGTTAATTATTCAAATTCAATAATACCAAGAGGTGATTTTCACACTCTAGCCCATTAATTAATTGTGTTTATTGAGAATATAGGATCCTTGGAAATAATAAGAGATTTATACCCACTTTCCAGACGGTAAATAACCAAACAATATGACATAACCTGAAAAGTGCTGAAAATATTTTAATTTTCTGGCAAGTAGAATTTCTCTCAATCAACTAGAGCTAGGAATAAACACTATCTTCAGGTTTACTTTTAAAAATAATAGACTAACAATTCAAACATACTACAATAAATGGAACAAAACTGCAATTAGGTATATTTAGGTACTCGCACATCATTTAGGTTTAAGAATATGGATCGTATGAGTGAGATTCGGAAAAGCATGAAATTATTTTTGTATTTTAGAAGTAAGGAAAATAATAGGTAAAAACCTATATGAATCTGGTCCTAGTAATTACTAGGGCAAGGCATTTAATGATCAAAAATAGCAAGACAATGCAAATTAAAAAATGCATTTATGACCTACAAATTGTTAAAAAATGACACCAAATTTGAAAAAAAAAATACCAATAAATTATTCGTAAATCACTTATTTATTAATCTTTTAAGACACAATTAGCTGATTTTAAAGAGAAGTTTAATGGATGATAATGCATTAAGTTTAAATTATTTTTGTAACTAACAAAGCGAATACCACTTTGCCACCCCTAGTGAAAAAAAATGAAATATTTTAGAACTGGCATATTCTTCAAATACTCTCCTAGCAAATAGGTGTCACTTAATTAACAAAGAATATTTAATATTTAATATTTAAAAATACATTTCCTTGAAAACTAGTGGCAGCAGGTTTTGTTGCAAGTCTACTTTCTTTCTCGAGCAAGTTATTTGCCTAAGTTAAACATAATAGGCAAGTATTGTAAACATAAATAATATTAATTAACTATACAAATATGACGAAATATAACACTTACCAGAAAACAATTAAAAATGCCAAAAATGACCTAAAATTTCTCCAAAAATGACGTATCTCTTGTAAACTGCAAAAATGCAAAAAAAAAATGCCCTAACATATTGCCCTTATTTAATCAGTCAATTCGTGAAACACATGTATATTTACTCGAACTATCTTTCGGCCTTCATACAAAAAAAGATGCAAAATCATTAAATGCCTTGCCCTAGTAATTACATTATATGACCATGGTGTCGCAAAGCCCCGAGACGACTCAACAACATCAATGCATTTACCAAATGTTGTATCGGTTGGTCTTTGTCATCACGGCAACTTGCTCGGTGTATGCAAGGAGAATGTAAGATAAAAGATACATTCAACACAGTTTAGTACAAATTCTCTAAAAACTCTGGAAGAACGCACCTGAGGGAAAATTTTATCAACCTCTAACTTTTAGAGTTTAGATAGTAACGGTCCCTTTAACCTCGTCCCACAGGATGAAACATTCCATATCGAGTATCGAGGAGACGACTATCGATTGGTGGACGGTCCGTGCCGGATGTAATTAGGTTCGCTCGTGTAAAGTTAGGGAAACAAACTTAGAAGCGACTTTTCGTCCCACCAAGTTCCCGCAACTGTTGACCTCAAGAGCGAAGATGAAGCAGGAGTAGTTGGCTTGTAGACGAGACCCGCATTGTCCTTATAATTAGTGGTACATACTGAGGGCTAACCACGTTCTTATTGTATAGCTTGTAATTTTCGGGGAATACAGAGACTAAGTTAGCTGAAATAATAATAATAATATTAATAACACTAATTTTTATTTTTCAAATTTTATGGTCAACATGTTGTTGATGAGTCCTCAGTCTTTTAACTGGTTTGATGCAGCTCTCCATGCCTTCCTGTCTTGAGCTAATCGTTTTATGCATAGAGAGGTGCATATCCTCTGGAATAGGACCACTAAAATAAATTATACAAAGACAATTTTTCTCTTCTATGTTTCCAATATTTATTTAACCTCTCAGATATCAAGATCCTTTCTTGAAGGTGGAGCGCCCTTCTTTCGTCCTTTCATTTATTTTGGTTTGAACTCTCACGAGTCGTATAGAGTGTTAATTCTATCTGTTCTATTCTTGAGATCGTCTGTTATTTGGAGTTTTTTGATAAATCATCTTTAATTTCTATAATCCATTTTATCCTTTCTATTTTTTCTATTATTTTTCTACTAAGTCTGGTTTACGGCGATCAAACAAGATATCCAAAAATGAGGTGCGTTTCTTTTTAATAACAATATCATTATTTATTTTTAATTTTTTATTCTTTTAGGGGAAGAAATGCATTTACGCACATAGTGTCGGCTCCTGAGTAGCAGACTACCGACTAAAACTCCCCCCGTTATTTCTGAACACTAGCCTGGAACCGTTTATCACATTACTTCAGGCTTAAGTCATTTTATATTTGCCCGTAGGACACTCCTCCTTAGTGGATATCTTCAGTGGCGATACAGATCCGTCTTCTTTGTTCGGAGGATATCTTCAACAAAACTTGTTACAAGTTTCCAATGTTCTTCATTTTGTAGCATTACCGCAACAATATTGTCCAGAGATACCTCTATATCAATGTGATCTTGAAGAGACTGCCTATTTTGGACCCACCATCCACAAGAGAAGAAGGTGTGATTAGCATTATCTAGCTCATTAACACAGTATATACAATCTGGTGTATCCACTTTCCCTATCTTCTTAAGATAAGAACAGAAGTACCCATGGCCAGTCAAGAACTGAGTGTGATAATAACCAACCTCACCATGCTTCCTCTCTGTCCAAATCTAGACCTTGGGTATGATTCTCTTAGTCCACTGGCTTCGGTGTCCTTGCTCCCATTTGATCTGCCAATTATGAAAGGTTTGTACTCTTGCTGTTCGTCTTGCATTTTGTAAACCTACTTCCGATTTCCTCCAGTAAATGTACTTGCGTTCTTTCGCAAGAAAAAAATGGAATTATCCCAGCAATAACAAGATCTGCTTCTTCAGAGAACGTGCGATAAGCAGATGCCACGCGCAAAGCAATAATAATAATAATAATGATGATAATAATAATAATAGTAACAATAATAATAAAACCATACCAGCAAACTGGGCAGATATCGTTCTTGTGGACAAGGTTCAAAAGAGAACCTTTCTCATCGATATTGCAGTGCCCAATTACCATAATCTGCAACAAACCTGCTGTGAGGAGATCACCAAATATCTGCCCTTGGCTGAGGAAATACGGCAAATGTGGAGACGAAAAAGTGTAGTGGTTCTGCCCATAGTCATTTCTTCTACCGGTATCATCCCTAAATCATTGGCTTGCAATCTTGAAATATTGGGAATACATCCTGGTCTACATATCACCATGCAATAGGCCGTTATCTTGGAGACCTGTTCCATTGTTCGCTCGTTTGTCAATGTGACACTCTAAAAGAAGTTGTCATACCGTCTTGCAAACAAGCCGACGATTTGCGTTGATTTGTCCCACTTATGTGGTGAAATGAATGTGATAATAATAATAATAATAATAATAATAATAATAATAATAATAATAATAATACTAAAAGGCTTAAAAGAAGTTTTTGTCATCCCAGTGGTTGTCTTTGTGAATGGTTTAGTCACAAAGGACTGGGAAAATGCAAAGGAGGACCTTGCATTGAAGAGACACCATAAGCAGTTAATGCAAAAATCTGTCCTCCTTGGTACTTATCGCAAGCATAGTACGTAAGGTTTTGTCTCTTCAGTGACTTGCTCTGAACGTCTTGAGATCCAGTTCTATCATCAGTGTCTTTGGCTCGCAAGGAGTCCGACGATGATGCTTTTGTATTTTGATGTCAATTTCATTTATATAATACGTTGCCGTTATTCGCCCGGAGGCGTTATATGCATCAGAATGCCTGGCGTTGATTAAGAAAGTCTTGGCAGAACAACTGGAAGCCAAAGAGAGGAAGATTTTGAGAAAGATTTTGGGCCCAGTCAAGAAACGAGGAGAGAATAGAAAACGACACAACGATGAACTGTATCCACATGTGGAGAAAATAACGGACACCATACGCAAAAGAAGACTCTCCCTTTATGGACATTTAACACGAATGAGCCCCAGAAGATTGCCCAATCGAATCTGTGCCTACTTTGTGGGAAAGAAAACCAAAGGGATCTGGTTTACAGAGGTGGAAAAAGACCTACAAGAACTGGGGATATCACACGAGGACATCTTGGAACGTGACTCTTTGAAGAAGAAACTTGGGGAAATACAGAGTTTTCAGTCAAAACCCATATTGAAAACCGGCAAGAAGTGGACCGAAGAACAAAAAGAAGCTCACCGAAGAAGAATGCGTGAACACTGGGCCAATATGAAATAACCAGTGAGAAAGCAGTTGAAATAACATGGTCCATTGAAGACCGAAACGATTATAAAAAAATAGTAATAATAATAGTATTGGTTTTACATCCCTTTTATTTACTGCGGCTTTTAGAGACGCCAGGGTGTCGGAATTTCGCTCTGAAGGGGATCATTAACGTGCCAGTAAGTCTACTGACCTGGCACTGCTCCCTAGCTGTTGCCAATAAAGTGTTGCATATAACGATGTACTCTTTTTTCTATAAATAGGGAAACTTACTTTCAGGATGCACCTCGAATTTTATGAAAAGAATGACACGAATAACTATTTCAAAATAGTTTTAATTTATACTGTCATTCTTGTCATTGTTTTCATAAAATACCATATGTAGTGTTAAGCTAAGCAACCAAGCTGAAGAAGTCCCACTCAAGGGCCGAAAACATGTGTCAATAATGAAGAAAACATACTGAAGTATTAAAATATCCCTCTCGGCACGCCAGAAAGCGGAGGTATATTTCACCTGGAAAAGGAAAATATTTCGAATTCACTGAATATGCCAATTTTTGTATACCGGTACCTTAAAAACGTTTTACGTGTTTAGCACACGAAAAGCCCCATCTTATAATTCCGAAAACATTTTGCCTTGGTGTAAAGATGGGTCATATCAAAAACAGGTGTTGATCACTTTTCGTGATACTTTCAATGTTTAGCTTGGCCCATCTGTCGGTCGAATTTGTTTCTTGTTACCGAGATCCCCGAATGATAATTATTTCTTTGGAAATGTATTAATTGCTTAAACTATATGCATAACCTTGTTATTAATCACCTAATTCATAGATATTATAGTTACTCACCTAGTGTTTAAGGCTTCCGCAACACATCACTACAACGACTACACTGAGCCTGTCTGCTGCTTGCCTGCTGTCGCCACGAGCTCGTGACGTCATTTCCTTGGCCAACCAATAGCAGCGGAGTTTTTGGTCAACTGCCTCCCTCGGCGGGTTTTCGCCGCTATAAAACCTCGAGTCATCTTCTGGGTGACGTGCCACTCTTCATCCATTCTTCGGCCACGACTCGATGGGCCACTCTGGTGCCACTCTTCATCCATTCTTCGGCCACGACTTTACGGGCCACTCTGGGCCGCAATTCTTCGGACTTACTCTATGGCCAACATTCTATTGTCAACATGTGACAATCTGATTTTTGGTCACCACTCGAGACCAATAATCTTCAAATATTCTCGCCAAGACTTTTCAAGTACCGCAGTGAGAGTCATCATCTACGACTAATAATAATAATCTTCATGATGCACTATCTCGCAGTGAGGAAAGGCACAAGGCAGGAATGTCAATAGTACTTGCTACGCGCCGTGGTCAGCCAGGACCATCCAAGTTTGTAAACAAACTCCAATCTCTCCAGTGCACAACAACAGCAGTGATACCTCTTAATTGTGTGGAGTGGGTTGCCTACTGGGATTGACAAATGTTCTTACGTGACTGTGTTTGTATACATTTCTTCGCTTGAAGGATGATTAATTCTGGACATACCCTCCACTAAAGTGTCGCCAAAAGATACGTTTTTTAGCACTCATCTATAGAACATTTTTATTGCCTCTTCTATTTTAAGAAGACAAAGTTGATCTTTGCCATGAACTTTTTAATAAGAAGCTCAAGTATTTTCTTCAGTGGTTATTAATTGATGTTTTGTTTGCTTAAACAGTATATTAATAAATTGCATATTTGTTACCTATTATGTTTAATTGTGAAATCCTTCAGCCCCTTATATTAACGCATAGTTCAGTCATATTGCTTCACCCTAATGATATTGAATCCAAGCTAATGCTTGTTGCTGTTCTCCCTCTATGAGTTGGAGTTTTCTGGGGCAAACTCCACCAGGTGGCAAATCAATTTAATAAGTTATCGAAATTAAAACGTGGAATGATCGCATTATCCAATATGGCTAATGTTTTTGGGTCACATTTATGCACACTTCAACGAAAAATGTAATCCTGTTTGTTGTTTATGTTTCTTTTCTACAACTTTTCATTTTGTTTTCGATTGATGCTCCATGTTTTGATTTCATAAGAAAGCTAACTATTGCAATGGGTACTGCGCTCGAAATCATGTCTAGTTGAGAGAGAAGAAGTCAGGACGAGGTATGAACTGAGGACCACCTCAGAAAAATGGCATATTTAAAATTTGGAATTATGGATAAAATTTACAGTCTGGATGGAAGATCATGATTAAATAAGCAGTTGGAAAAAATTTCGCCTAGAGAAATATTTTTATTTGAGAAATAATGGAAATTTTATGATCTGGTAATTTTTAACCAAGCATAAATGATATTTGAAGAGTCTTGGAAATCTACACTTTCGTCGATGTTAGTAGCGAGAAGACTGTTTTGAGCCGAGGGAGAGCTAGCAAGGTCGGCTGGAGGTCAGACACGTGCCACGATCTACAGTGGGGGAGCAAACGCGTGTCGGGAACGCGCCAGAACTTGCTAAGGACCAATCAGAAAATAGTTTGAATACTGAGAAATAAATAAATATTAAAATCATTATTTTAATATTTTATGAGAGTGTTACATATTGAATTCACCAGCGGAGGAAAAGAAATTTAATTGGCAAAACGGATATTAAATTAAATGTCTGAGAGAGAAGTTATGTATAAATCAGTCATTTTTTATAGCGGTTGGAGGCTAGTTGACCAGGTTTGCGAGGGAAATCTGATCGACGAGGCTAGCAGACGCTAGGATACGAGGCTCTTTCGTTCTGGACAGTCGAGGAGGCAAGACGTTATTATTTTCACTCTTCGAGAAGTGGAGACAAAAGGTCTTTGTGAACCTGAGACTTCAAGATGAAGCAACAAGTTATTGAGAGGAGAAATAAGCATTATTAGTCAACAGTATTAAGGAAAAGAAGTTTTAATACATTTAAAGAAGAAATATACGTCGTGATATAATATTTGAAAGTTACAACCTGAAACATTGAACACGCAACTACACAGGAAGGAAGTCAGAAGAAGTGAGACTTTATTTAATAAAAAGTTCTTCAATCTACACAAGAATGTATGAGGAATTAGGTCGGAGGGGCGAGACTACAACTTCACATCGTTTGGCAGTGAGGAGAATGTTGTAACTTCACTATGTTGGGAATGTAGAGCTAAGCTAACTAGCGAAATCCAGAAATGACCAGATGACGTAGCAATACGAGCAGCGAGCTGCATGAACATCGCAGTTTTCACTCACATAACGCTACAAGCGACTACCAGAGAAAGTCACACTATGGAGTTGATTTCTTGTGTTGGAAAGAACACTGCAAGCTACCGACTTCAATGAACATCGAGATCTGAGAGGAGACGAGCGGCATTCGAGATCGAGAACGCGGGAAATCCAGAGCTGGAAAGCGCCAAGCACCGAGAGCTGCAAGGGGGACGTGTCATCGCGGAGGACAAAGGAAGCAGGCCAGCAGTCGAGTTTCCAGCTGAGAGCCGGTTGGGTTACATCATCCTAGGGCATTCACCTGCACCAGAGCCAGACGTCGCAGATATGACATAATGAAACCAGTCCGCAGGAGGCATGCTGCTTTCCAGAGAAACACGAGGGAGAGTTTCCATGGACAGAAACGTCATCAGGTCTGTCACCAGCGATCTCAGAATGAAGGTAGACAATTGCAATTTTACACACACCTGTAGTTAGTTCTTGTACACGTTATTCCAGAATTTTGACCAACATATTTGCATTTATAACCTATGTTATTGTATTGTCTTGAGAATATTGAGAATATTTAGTAATTTCTATGGTTATTTTCATACGTTATTCGGACGTACTTTGAAGGCTTGATCGATGATCTTAGACATCGTTAATACTTTTCATTGCCATTTTAGAGCGTTAAAATTTTCTTACAGTTAGTTTCGTTGCGATTGCTTACGTATATTCCGTAGATTTGTTGTAACATCGGAGAACGAACATATTTGTATTGGAACTTGAGAGAAGAAGCGTAAATTTGTGCTAAATAAATATGTATCAGAGAAAGAGAATAGTCATATGTTTGACGAACGTAGATGTAAAATAATTTAATATCAGAGAAAGGAAGGACATGAGAATCCTAAGATAAAGAGTTTATTCATATCAGAAACGAAATACTATGTATAAAACGAAGTAGTTAATAGGAGTATTCAATATTGGCTTTGAAGGAACTCCAGTATGAAAGGAATATAATGATATTGTAAAACCCAGAAGTGTTGTTGTACGGAAAAGAACAGTATGCGATAGTAAAGGCATAACTAAATAAGAAACGCTATTATGGAATGTTATGAATGTACAGTATATTTATTATAAATGAAAATGTGAAAGGAAGGAAGAATATTAGCATTTATTGTTAACAGAAACGTGAGGAAAGGTAGTTGTTATTTTCATAACAAATGCAAGCAGACTTAAAATTCAGAGTTAAGCGAGAAATTGTAACAAGGAAGTATTTGATGCAGAGAAGGAAGAAATGAGATGAGTTGTGGTAGTGAGAATTATGGAGAGTTTGTGCGATAATATTATGAGATCGAGAATCTAAGTGGAATGGTTTTAAACAGAGCACGAAATGTATAATCGATAGAGGATTTTGTAGAAGGAGGAGTAGTGTATTCGTGAAAGTTATTGCATTTGTAATTTCTAGTAGGAATACTGAATATCATACTTTGATGAAAGTAGTTGATATGGAACCGTAGAAGTTTTGTGGAATTGCTAAAGGAAGAAATATTAATGAGATGCAATTGTATTAATGAAGGCGTAACAGAGACGCGATGATATGAAACGTGAGATGAAGAAGTTGAGTGGAAGGGTTTTGAAATATTTTGTGGTGATTAAGAGAAGCCGTATTTTGTATTTTGTGAAGATGGGAGTGTGGGACGTGAAGGTCAATGCCACACACACTCGATATTTGGTTGGAGAGCTTATCTGAATAGTCATGCGTTGCAAGTTTTTATAATTATTAATTTATTGGATACCGGAATTGTAAACTTTAGTGACGAGATATTAACTTAATTGTTTGTGTCCATGAATCACATGGAATTGACGCATAAATACCTATTATAACCAGTATTATTGTGTGAAATACGAAGAAAGATTGTGAAATACGGAGAAAGTTTTTGTAGAAGAAGAAAGATGTGAGATATGGAGGAAAGTTGTGAAAGGAACTCTAATAAATTAGAGACAGATACTATGAATTCGTGCGGGTCGCGATCATGTAAAGGAATGTAAATATTTTATTATCATTATTATTAACCATTTCTTATAGCATTTGAAAACTTAAAATTATCTTTAGAGGACTTTAACGGATGTATTACATAGGGAGTATGTCTGTTATTTTGGAACGTTAAAGCATACTTTTCAGTGAACAGGTAGGACAGATACTAGTGTCCTAAAATTTAAATAATGTGTATTTTTTAAAAAAATATCTTGGAGCAAGATATACATTGCATTTGTGAAATGATACAGAGTTAAGCGAGAAATGCATCAAGCCTAAATGAGGCGCAGAGGGTGATTTATTTCTATTTTTTATTATTGGTGATGGGACATAAGTTGTTATGTCGTGTTAATATTTTTGTCAATAAATGGCAAGCGTATTTTTATTCTTGCTAAGTTTTCTAGAACTGATTCTTGATTCAATGCTTAATTACACTAGAACGATACCGCTAGCTAGATGAAGACAGCCGATCGGCAATTTATCTTAACGCCCGAGAGCCGAGTTGCTCGTTAGTGCTCTATCTTTTAGCTTTTATTTTTCTTGTCCTGTATGCAACTAGTTAGTAGTATAGTTAGAGGTGTATATGTGTGTTCCTAGGGTTACCTAGTCATTAGTCCGGTAGGAGTTGTTCAACTCTTAGGCGGGTGTTGAATTTCCTACGATTCTTTTACCATCTGCGCGGATTTGGGACTGTGGCCTAGAGGAATTCGGGCGCAGTACCATGTTGCGACTTCCGGAAAAGTTTGACATATCTTCGCGTAAAATGCGTAAACATTGACCACTATGACAATGGTAATAATTCATATCCGTGTTGATTGATAGTATTATCTTATTAAAACCGCCTAGTCAAACACTAAAGAAACGTTTAATTACATTATTAATCGTACATGTTTCTGTATTTCATTGATACCTTCCTCAGCGTGATTGATATTAAATCCTAAAACTAGTTAACAAAGCCAAAATGAAATGGATATTCTTACAAAAAATTGATTAAAATAAAGAATGGAAAAGCTTGCAAAAATACATAATATTAAATATATTTGCAAGCTTTTCCATTTTTGATTTAAAACATTTTTTTAGGGATAATATCTTCGCGTTTCAGACCCCTAAACTACCGTCAGTTCAAATGTTTATACCGTACAGTACTCCCTCTGTAATCCGGCATCTCAGCTCTCCGGCACTCACAGTAATCCGGCGTTTTGTATTCGAGTATGAGCTCAACATTTGATTTGATAATGCGTCCCCAATACTGTACAATGTTTCCCACGCAGCGACAAGACTAGTGTCTGAGTAAACAATGCTTTGGCGTCAAGAACGATGACTCACGCACGCCCCCCTCAGGTGCTTAGTGTAGGACAGTTGTACTGTAGTAGTGTTGTGTTGATGTTGGCATCCGTGCAGAAAAAAACGTAAGCATAAAACTCTATCTTTTTTAGATAAACATGAAATCATAAAGCGGCTTGAAAAGGGCGAAACGTTAACTAGTGTTGCTAACGAATACGGTGTTGGTCGAGCTACAATTCATGACTAGGGCCCGGATTTAAAAAAAATGCATATGCTCATATGCTTATGCATATTTTGACATATTTTGAGGTTTAGTGCATATTCTAGACGTAACAGCATATTCCAGTATATATGTCTGAATTTAAGGAAATTACAAGAACTACTAAAATAAATCTGTTTTGTGCATTCCTAGCTAGTTGCCTGTATTATGTGCATCCCTCACTAATTGGTGTTTTCGACTCTCTGTGTAACGGCACTTTACTTTCACAACTGACAATGGCAACAGATAGCTTAGGCATGGGTAGGCAGGCTGGCTGGACTTCCCGGAATTCCTTTCTCTACCACAGTAGATAATAATCTCAGGGGGTTGGGCAATTGGTCAGGACAGAAGTATCTTCAGTTCACTAGTTACGTTCCAGTTTAATGCCCTGCATCTCAAGTGTTAGTTTCTAAAAATGCCTAAGGAAAAGAGCAGGAGAAGAGATTTACTAAATCAGTGGGTGTCGGTAATAGGGACTATTCAACAGATGGTGTCATCGTGTACTGTCAAGTTTGCTCAAAGGAAGTAAAATGTGAAAAGAAATTTCAGCTTGAACAGCATTCAAAAACAACTGCACATATTAAAGCAAAGGAGGAGAAGAACAGCAAACCACAACAACTACTTCTTACGCAGGTAAAGCCTAAGTCCAGTTTTCTTAATACATTTTCAAATGATCTTTGTAGGGCTTTCGTATGCAGCAACATTCCATGGAATAAATTAAACAATCCAGTTCTGCGATCATTTCTTGAGAAATATTGTGTAAATCAAAAAATACCAGATGAATCAACTCTTAGGAAAAATTACCTACCTCCGCTATATGAATCTACCCTGGAATTGATCCGTTCTGATATCGGAAGGAACTATGTCTGGATATCGGTGGATGAGACAACGGATTCATGTGGCCGTTACATAGCAAATTTCGTGGTTGGTAAATTACATCCAGACGAACCCGGTAAGCCGCATCTTCTTGCTTGTAAAGTACTAGAGAAAACCAACCATAGCACAATAGCAAGATTTGTAAACGATTCTCTGCGACTATTGTGGCCATCGGAAATTGAGGATAATTGTTGTAAAGTGCTTGTACTGCTCACAGATGCAGCTTCGTATATGTTGAAAGCAGCAAAGGCCCTCCAAGTATTTTATCTGAAACTCATACACGTAACCTGTTTAGCGCACGGATTACATCGCATTGCCGAAGAAATACGCACACAGTTTCCAGCTGTTAACAATTTGATTGGATGTGGGAAGAAGCTGTTTCTGAAAGCACCAGCTCGTGTCCAGTTCTACAAAGATTGTCTACCTGAAGTTCCTTTGCCACCTGAACCTGTCCTGACTAGGTGGGGGACATGGTTATCTGCAGTATCATTTTATCAGGAGAATTTTAATGAAGTGAAAGAAGTGGTTACAAAACTTGAAGATGAGAATATTGCGTGTGTCCGTGATGCAAAAGTTGTGTTTGAAACCGCTACTGTTTATCAAGATGTGAATTTCATTCATGCACATTTTTCTAAACTTCCAAAAGCCATTGAGAGATTAGAATCTTCTGGTACTCCCCTCCGTGAATCACTTGATCTAGTTGAGAAAGCTGCATCTTCATTGAATTCCGCTCCAGGCGAAATTGGAGAGAAGATTAAATGCAAGTTAGAAAAGGTGTTGAATTCGAACCCAGGACTGAAGAAGATTAAGTTAATTGGTCAATACTTGAGTGGAACTAGGGTATCCTTGCCAGATGTATGCTCCGAAACTTTGGTGCCCGTGTATAAGTACTGTCCAATCACGTCAGTTGATGTAGAACGATCATTCTCAGCCTATAAACTCATTTTGACGGACAATAGACATAGTTTGACTCCAGAAAATATTGAAAGACTACTAGTTACCTATTGTGATGCTTCTTTTTGCAACAAATGATACCTGTAAATAGGTAAGTGAATAAAATTGCATGTTTTACGTGCATATTTCATTATTTTCCGTGCATATATTCTAACTTTTTAGTGCATATTTGCATGCATATTTTCAGGTTTTTTTAGTGCATATAAATCCGGGCCCTATTCATGACATAAGAAACAAGTAGTTCCGTGAAGAACTAACCAGCCTAATTTCATATATCCTACACATGTTGATTGCCTCTATCAACATACACAATTTCAGTTTGATTGCTGTGATAGATTCGTAGATATTGAGAACCGTCTAAATATTTCAGATGATCGCCAGGTTGGATTTTTATGTATGTACTATTTCATGAAGATTATTGTGTACGTGTGGTATTCAGACTTCAATCACATGATTAGGACACAAGAAGTAATAAAAACGAGATTTTAAAATTTCGCACAGCTGCCATCTTGTGGTTATGAAAACAATTGAAATAACATTTCGATTAACATTTGTATAAACATTTAACGTGCAAAGTTTCACTGCACTCGGATGGTAAAATCACGAGAAACGTCCATTTAAATATTTATATTTCGCGTCGCCGCCATGTTGGATTTGTGCTCATCAGGTTACTGAAACTCACATAGGCGAATTTATGTTTATAGCCTCTATGAACATAAAACATTTCAGTTTGATTGCTGTAAAAGATTCGTAGATATTGAGAACCCTCAAAATATTTCGGATCCTCGCCATTTTGGATTGTTATATGTATAGGCCATAGAGTTATGTACCATTAAAGGAAAATTATTGCCTAGCTTCATTATTCAAACTTTCACTTCGATCGTATGATTACGACACAAGAATAAAAACTTAATTTTAAAATTTGGCACAGCCGCCATATTGAGGTTATGTAAACAATTGAACTAAATTAGATGCCAGTGCATTACAATGTTAATAATCATTTACCGTGCCACATTTCACTGCGCTCAGATGGTTAAATCACGAGAAAAGTCTATTAAAATGTTTCAACTTCGCTTGGCCGCCATATTCGTTTTGTACTTAACAGGTTTCTGAAAGTTACATAGATAAACTTGTAGCATCCCCTTTATCACCGTACAAAATTTCAGGGTAATATCATAAATAGTTTAGGAGATATTGAATGCAGTGAAATATTTCGTACAGCCGCCATTTTGAGGTTATGTAACAATTGAACTAAATTAGACCCCAGTGTATTACAATGTGTATAAACATTTGCTGTACCATGTGTCATTACGTTTAGATGGTTGAATCGCGAGAAAAGTCTCACACGTGAACTTCTAGTAGTTCCCTTTACCACCGTGCAAAATTTCAGGGTGATATCGGTAATAGTTTCGAAGATACTGAATGCTGGTGAAATATTTCGCACAGCTGCCATGTTGGATTGGTGGGACACAATAAAATTTGAAGGGCACGGTCGGGGTCGGCCAGAATGGGGCTATGATCTTATCGAGTTTCATTAAAATCGCTCCAGCCGTTTAGAATTTATTAGGGGGGACACACGCACACACCATAACACACACACGCACACACACAGACACACGGACAAAAGGTGTTCTCATAAGCCTATTTTTTCATAAAATGAAAATAGGCTAAAACAGTGATAGAATAAAGTCGTTTTTTAAGACGAATGAAAATTTTAAAAGTCAACGACAGACATTGAAAACTGGTGAAGATCCTAAGTTGACGATAGCCTCTATGCTTTGTTTTTACAAGAACGTGGTAGGCAAAATACAATCGCTGCATATTTCCAGCCGTCTACTTCCAAGAAATAACGTGACTTATATGATGTATTTTCATACTTCTTTACTTCGTGTAGTACAATGTAATTAAACTGATTTTCAAATGATACCTGCGTTTTTCTCGATATTTTCCAGTAATCCGGAGTTTTCGGTAATCCGGCAGTGCTCTGGTCCGATATCTGCCGGATTACCGAGAGAGCACTGTATATAATTTATGTATGTATCTATCTATCTATCTACAGTATATCACTTTCTTGTGAATATGATAACTACCGCAATTTTGCACCAATTACTTTCAACTTCATACATAATATGTATCTCTTTAAAATCTAGGTCGAGTTAGTTAATGGGAAAATCCGGACGAAGGGGGTGAAAATGGGGGTGCCTTTTTCCAAAAAATGAAATATCGCTATAACTCTCTTAATATGTGAAATATCGGATGCCTTCAAAGTCCATACTATTCTTAGGATAAGGGCCAAAAGTTAAGTTAATTTACACCAACCATCGACCAAAGAGGTGGGGAAAAGTGCGTTTTTAAAGAATCAAAAATCACATCTCTTAATAGGCACAATATCAAAACCTTGTAGAATAATAATTACCTAAAACTTATTTTATGAAAGAAATTTTGATAAGACCCTTCGTTACGCCAAGGTATGAGAAAAATGCTTTTGGAATTATAAGAAAATGCGAATTAGACGAGGGAAGTGCCATCAGAACTTACCATAATAACGCCACTGCACGAGATCACATTTAGGTTTTCATCTATCTGTGTGGGAGATAAAATTTTGCATGAAGAAGTAAGACACATTTAGATAGTTACCTAGTCTAGCCATAAATACTGTTACAACTTAAAAAGTGAAAAACGCAAATATTATGAGAAGTATTTTAATTTGCTGTTAGTATGTTGTTCTTACAGGCATAATTTACACAAGTCACCAATCACTTTTCGAAATGGTCACCTTTGACACTGATATAGGCTCTGAGTGTTTGTGGCCACTCGTCTATGGCGGAACGGAGGACATCCAGGGGGAAATCCACCACTGCTGACAATAAGGAACGCTTTAAACTTCCAATGGTGGGGTGTCTCTTCTTGGAGACAATGCCCTCAAGCACTGACCACAGTCGGTAGTCCAAAGGGTTCAGGTCCGGACTGCCACTGGGCCAATCTTCAGTTGAAATGAAGTCGGGGACATGACGCTGAAGCCACCCTTGAGTTGACCTAGCCTTGTGGGCTGGAGCAGAATCCTGCTGGAAAGTCCAGGGTTGGTTTTGAAAGAATGTGCCACTTAAATTCTTCACAATAGGCTCCAAAACGGTGCTTTCGTTCACTCTGACGTTGGTTTTAACACAATTTTCGCAGAAATGCAGCTGGGTGGTGCCAGAATAACTCACCCCCCACCATACCATCACAGAGGAGGGATGATGGGCCCTCTGAACTTTCGGAACCTTTTTACTGGCTTCCCGAGATGATGATGCATAAACCTGTCGGTTTGCACATTGAAAGATTCTTCAATAGTGAATACCTTTTCATCGGTGAAGAGGGTGTTTCGCTGCAGGAGACGTCGACATTTAAGCACTCTCAGGTTCTTTAGACGCGCGTCAAGGTAATGTCCTGTTCGTCGGCGATAAGCCCGTAGTCCAAGGTCCTCTGACAGAAGCCTGGATAATGACCTTTTTGAAATGCTCATTTCACGGGCCATGATAACCTGCTTCCGCACCGCATTTCACCGATAAGAACACGAAAAGCAAAGTCTTTTAAGCTCAAATTGTAAAATACTTTCTCATAATGAGGGATATAAAATTAAGTCGGGTGCTTCTACGAAAACCTCCATATTTTGCCTATTTTCGCCTGTCCCCTAGTTTTCCCGGTGAAATCTACCTCCGCCTTCCGGCGTGCCGAGAGGGATTTTCTTTTGATTTCATCTCAATGTTTATGTTAAATAACAAATTCCTTTAATATGGAGCCAATGAAGGTTACAGATTTAACCGAAACTACTGTAGTATTTGATTTCCTCGTGATTTGAATTTAGCTGTTGTATTGTCTTAGGAGGAATACATCAATCCTACTCATTCTTGGTATTCGATAAAGTGGAAAGATAGGAAACAAGGTGGAATATACAGTACGGTATTTCCTTCACCATCGTCGCAGGTGACTCAATTCTGTTCATTACAGACGTTCTTTGAAGTCTGCGATCAATAGGACGCGACGCGGACGTGTTGACACTTGAATGACGTCAAGAAGAATTGTTTAAAAATGACATTTATTAGATGTCACCCCGTGGCCCGGGCAAGGGCAGAGGCGGAATGGTGATAAGCTTTGACGTGTTGACGGCACTAAAGTTTTTGCCGGTACTTCCTACGTGACAACTGAAGGGAACAAAATAAACAAGTAAGGACTTCCTCTCAGATTGCCTTCTTCCAAACTTTGGAGATCAACAGTTCCTTTGTGTCTGTTCAGTATTTACTTCCCCAGAGGCTCACAACAGGTAGGAGGAGGGTTGGTGACCATGAGATTGACATCACTTCTACTAACTAGGGCAGGTTCCTTTCTTTGATCTTTCCTAAATAATTGTGTTATGGAACACAAGTCAACAAACAAAACATTTTGTGTTGAGTCTATTACACTGGGGAACAAAAAAGAATTGTGTGGTGTTTGGAATTTAATTAATTTTATGCAAGAACATACCTATACTTATTATAAATTTATTATCAAAAATTCTAAAAATATTCTTCGTCCAAAGCTCACACATTAAAATTAAAAAGAACATAACATCACCTCGTAATATTTTTTCAACATTTTCATTCCATTATTTCTCCATGACTTCACATACACACAGCAAACTATCAGTTCTAACCTAGCTATTTCCACTGATATAGTTTAACATCCACATCTCTTCTATTCCACGCTCTTTTTTTTAAATCAAGAATTACTTATATTTTTCATGTTTTTCTTATTTAACACATTTTGGAACAGATTTAAAAAACAAGATGTTTAGTAAAGAACATATAGCCTACTTTCTCCTAAATGCATGGGTATTGTTATAACTCTTTGTCCTTTTCAAGGAGTATAATTGAATGTTGGTTGTAGTAGCTTGTTGAAATACAACGTGCTATAGGGATATTAAACATGAATATGAGGTGCCCTTTGCTAGTGCTACCTCTGTAAAAAATTTCATTCAATTCGGTTTCACCGTGTTTGAATTGATATGGGGATTGGATTTGCACACATACATGGCCGGTATTTGCAAACTATTGGGCTGATGACCTTGTAGTCAGTCATAAGATGCTTTCCACAAAAAGGCATTTTGTTGAAAAAAAAAACCAGTAGAGATCAAATTATTAGGATGGTCGTAATTTGATTTAAGCTTTTAACATTTGGGTGGCCGTCATTCCGTTTCCGTCAAGATGGCGGCGATATAAAACATGACACTGAGGTGCCCTTTGCTAGTGCTATCTCTGTACCAAATTTCGTTCAATTCGGTTTCACCGTGTTTGAATTGATAGGGGGAATCGATTTGCACACATACTTGGCCACCATCTGCAAACTATTGGGCTGATGATCTAGCAGTTTGGTCAGAATATGCTTCCCACATAAAGATATGTTATTGCAAAATTTGGTAGAGACCAGATTATTAGGTTGGTCGTAATTACATTTTAGCTTTTAACATTTGGGTGGCCGCGATTACGTTTCCGTCAAGACGGCGGTGATATAAAACATGACACTGAGGTGCCCTTTGCTAGTGCTACCTCTGCACCAAATTTCATTCCATTCGGTTTCACCGTGTTTGAATTGATAGGGGGAATCGATTTTCACACAAAGATGGCCGCCATCCGCAAAATATTAGGCTAATGACCTATTAGTTTGGTCAAAGGATGCTCCCTCCATAAAGGTATGTTGTTGCAAAATTTGGTAGAAATCGGAAGATTAGGTTAATCGTAATTTGATCTAAGCTTTGAACATTTGTGTGGCCGCCATTACGTTTCCTCCAAGATGGCGGCGATATAAAACATGACACTGAGGTGCCCTTTGCTAGTGCTACCTCTGTACCAAATTTCGTTCCATTCGGTTTAATCGTGTTTGAATTAATAGGGGGAATCGATTTTGACACAAAGATGGCCACCATCCGCAAACTATTAGGCTAATGACCTATTAGTTTGGTCAAAGGATGCTCCCTCCATAAAGGTATGTTGTTGCAAAATTTGGTAGAAATCGGAAGATTAGGTTAATCGTAATTTGATCTAAGCTTTGAACATTTGTGTGGCCGCCATTACGTTTCCTCCAAGATGGCGGCGATATAAAACATGACACTGAGGTGCCCTTTGCTAGTGCTACCTCTGTGCCAAATTTCGTTCCATTCGGTTTAATCGTGTTTGAATTAATAGGGGGAATCGATTTTGACACAAAGATGGCCACCATCCGCAAACTATTAGGCTAATGACCTATTAATTTGGTCAAATGATGCTTCCTCCATAAAGGTATGTTGTTGCGAAATTTGGTAGAGATCGGATGATTAGGTTAGTCGTAATTTGATTTAAGCTTTGAACATTTGTGTGGCCGCCATTACGTTTCCGTCAAGATGGCGGCAATATAAGACATGACACTGAGGTGCCCTTTGCTAGTACTACCTCTGAGCCAAATTTCGTTCCATTCGGTTTCACCGTGTTCGAATTAATAGGGGGAATCGATTTTCACACAAAGATGGCCGCCATCCGCAAACTGTTAGGCTGATGACCTATTAGTTTGGTCAAAGGATGCTCCCCCCATAAAGGTATGTTGTTCCAAAATTTGGTAGAGATCGGATGATTAGATTAGTCGTAATTTGTTTTTAGCTTTGAACATTTGTGTGGCCGCCATTACGTTTCCGTCAGGATGGCGGCGATATAAAACATGACACTGAGGTGTCCTTTGCTAGTGCTACCTTTTTACCAAATTTCGTTCAATTCGCGTTCACCGTGTTCGAATTGATAGGGGGGGACAGACATTCAGAGTACACACACTCACACACACACACACACACACACACACATACACACACACACACAGACACACTTTTTTCGCCATGTGTTGATCTCATAAGTCTACATTCATTTTTTGCAAAAATCGAAAGTAGGCTAAAATATATATAATGTGTGAGCTTTTGGACGAAGAATATTTTTAGAAATTTTGATAACAAATTTACGAGGGCTGTTTTTTAAGTAAGGACCGTGTTTTTAAAAGCACTTAATTACTGCACACGCCGCAACATGCGTGCGCGCTACCTCTCGGCATCCTTTGCGTACAAGCAGGCGTCAGTTGCAGCTGTGTAGCTAACCTGTACGCTGAACTGTGCATCTTTACAATGCTCAAGATTATTGATTCGCCCGCCTCGTGTGAGGTACGATCTTTGATACGTTTTTTGAGAGCAAGAAACATGCCGTCTGCAGACATTCATCGCCAGCTTTGTGAAGTGTATGGTGATAATGCAATGACGGAAGGTAACGTGCGAAAATGGGTACGCGAGTTCAAAAGTGGCCGTGAAAATGTTCATGACGATGAACGCTCAGGTCTGTGATCACAGATGACTTGGTGACTGCAATTGACACGAAAATTCACGAGGACCAAAGATTCGTAACCACTCTATCAATGGATTTTCCTCAAGTGTGAATTCTTGGTTGTCAGAGCAAGCGGCAAACATTTATGCAGAGGGATTTCAGAACTTAGTTTTAATGAATGACAAGAGCCTAAATAAACAAGACAACTATGTAGGAAAATAGAGGAAGGTACGTAAAACCTAAAAATAAATGTGGTTTCAAAATAAAATGTTCGATTAATTTAAAAAAAACGGTCCTTACTTAAAAAACAGCCCTCGTATATTGACTTATGGTTACATAAATGTTCTTCTTCTTCCTCTTCTTCTTTCGATTCGGCCATCTAAGGACCACGTCATTTCAACTGTTTCTTGTTGCATCGAGCTTTATCGTCCTCCCATAAATGTTATTATAATTAATTTTAATTGCGACGAAATGGGCAGTTAAGGAGTGAAACAAGTTTTCACATAACTTTTCAGTGACTTGTCCACTTAGCACAAACTTGAAAATCATAAATTCCCCACTTCTGACCACATAGTTCACATACACAATCTCCGTTGGGGCGATGCCATCTTTTGTCTGTGCAGAGCTTACTATGGCAACCGTGTTACTGCGTGGCGTAGATTGCAGTTTGCCTTTTTCCTGCTTCCATCCGTCATTACGGCAGTGGTGTTAATATCTAAATCTCCCTCTATTCATTCCCAGCCATATCCTCCAATATTCTTTTTACACTACTTACTGTGTTTGGCAATAAATGTTTCAATCTTAAGTCCTCTATGAAAAATGTTTCCCTAGCTAGCTCATATAGCCTACCAGTCTATTGAGGGTGTATTCTGAAACTGAGAGATCTTTTTTTAAATATCTGCCATTTACACGTTCTATGTCTAACAGCTGTTTTGGAGTTAAGTGCTCTCAAATGAGTTCCAGTCCATATGTTATACTGTACATGGTGATACTTTAGCTTCAAAGAGTTGCATGGCTGTTTCTAAGGATAATTTCCCGATTACTGAATGCCATTCATGCTTCTAATCGCAGCTATTATCCTCTTTTCAAGATGTTGGTTGGCTCCTCAGTTTAGGGGCTGTGATAATGCGGTCATGTAGCCCCGTGTACTTTTGGGTGTGTGTAGAATCTGTCTGATAACCGGTGTTAATTGTGATGGCTGTATTATTGTGTGTTATCTGCTTTTAATTCAAGTAAGGACTGCAGACATTCGATTTTCAAGTAGTTCCAACTTTTGCTACCAAACGCCACCGTCATGACCGTCAGGAAGGCATACTGAGGGATTTTTAACGCTCTTAAAAAACCGACGACTTCGGCCAGGTTTGAACCTGCGACCTTCGGCATAGAAGCTCAGCATGCTACCAACTACGCCACCGAAGCCGAATCAAGATGTATTCTGAACGATTTAGCCGTTGTCTGAATTGTTATTCCTAGATACCGGAAATGGTTGTTGTGTCTCATAGGTTCTTCGTTACAGAATATCACTTCTTCATTCGATAGTTTCCCTCCTTTTCTGAAGATTATCAGTTCAGTTTTTGTGCACTTATCTAAAGCTCATTTTCCTGTGCCCATTTTGTTAATTTGTTCCTTGCTAACTGTAGGTCATGCGAGGGTCATGCCATCCCCGTGAATATATATGTTAACATTCTTGATTGTTTGTACATTTTCCACCACATCCTGGACGAAAACATTGGAAAGAAGCGGCCTCAGTGGGCCACCTTGAAGAACTCTACGATTTGTGTGATTGTCTGGAATTTTAAAACGGATTATGGGCATATTTGAGCTGCTGATTCTATAACTGCCGTCCTTTTTGTTCTATCAGCTCTAGTTCTTTTTAAAGATATGCTAATTTTGTGATATTACAGTAATTTAGTAATTAGGATCACAGAGGAACAGAACTGTGGACGATGGGATACGGATATGATGGCGGACTTTTGTTGGAGCCTCCATCGAGAATGTACAGAAATATCACATCGCAGAAACGTGGATTCAGCGATAAGCCAAATTGAAGGTGCCAAACGTGTGTTGTTTTCTTTATGCTAGGCATTACGTCATAGTGCACAAGAAATAGATAACGACTAACTACGAATTTAAAAACTTTATACCAAAAATTCGTGTTACCTTATTGTAGAACTGGTGTTTATTTGTCAATGATTTAGGATTAATTGAATAATCAAATATGCCATATCCTGGGAAGGAGAGCTGATATGTAATAACTAAAATCATTTTTAGAATCTTCGACACAAGAACATACCAACAAGGGACTGACATCTTAGACACCAAAACCCCGTGTACCCCAGTGTTAATGCATATATTCAGTAATAGAGTTAAGAAATGAAACGATACAAGAAGTGAATGGGTTTAATTATCTGGGAAGTATAATAACGAAAGATGGAAGAAGCAGTAAAGAGATATTAAGTAGGATTGCCCAAGCCAAGAACGCTTTCTATAAAAAGGAGAACATATTCACTGCAAAGGACATAAATCTTGATGTGAGGAAACAAATGTTGAAGACCTATGTATGGAGCGTCAGTCTATATGGTAGCGAATCTTGGACAATAGGAGAGAGAGAGAGAGAGAGGAAAATACTACTAGCATTTGAACCCTGGTGTTATAGAACGATTATGAAAATCAGCTGGAAAGAAATGGTCACAAATGAGGAAGTCTTTATAAGAGTGGGAGAGAGAAGATGGAGGATTCAGTGGCGTAGTCGGTAGCATGCTGAGCTTCTATGCCCAAGATCGCGGGTTCAAATCCGGCCGAAGCCGTTAGATTTTTAGAGCGTTAAAAATCCCTCAATATGCCTTCCTTCTGAGGGGAAGTAAAGCCGGCGGTCCCGTGTCATAGATTTATGGCAGGTTAAAGAACCTTCCATTAATTACACCTGTGTGAAGCTAAATTGTATAGGTTAAGAATATAAACAACGCTCTTAGGTTCCTACGTTCGTTGCCAAGAACCGACTGCGGTGACGTCTGGTAGCTAAGTTCTGAACTAGTAGTTGTTGACGGTGGCGTTTGGCGGCAAAAGTAGGAACTACTTGAAAATTGATCGTCTGCAGTCCTTACTTGAATTAAAACAGATACACACACTAATACAGTCATCACAATTAACACCGGTTATCAGACAGACTCTACACAAACCCAAAGTACACGGGGCTACATGACCGCGTTGTCGCAGCCCCTAAACTTAAGAACTAACGTGCAGGATCCAGATTCATCTCTCCCGAAGAATTACCGTTTTTAATATGTCTAACTTAGTTTATTTGGTGATATCACAAATTTCATTAACGATATTCTCAGAATTAATATTATGCCTTTAAAATCAACAAAATCAACATCAAAAATTGACATAGGAATATTATTGATACATAAAATTAAAGCTAATGAAAGTAGGAATGCTGTGAACTTGGGATTTTCGGATACTTTGATAACTTTAGCCAATTTGTATATTTTAAGCTTCAGCTGGTCTCCCGGCTGATAACTTGTGAGGCAAAGAGTCACGATCACCGTCATCAGTTCCATCAGCATCATCAACAACATCACCATCATCAACAACATGATCAACATCATCATCATCATAATCATCAACAATCAGCATCAGCGTTATCATCGGCCCCATCATCATCGTCAACATTGGCATGAGTATCATCAACATCACTTTCGTCAATATCACCATTACCATCATGATCATACAAGAGACAGAAAATAAAGAAACATTGGTATTTTTCTGCCATGGATATTCGCTACGGTATATTTCGAAATACCGCTTCAGTTGACCCGTCCGAAGTGGTCGGACTTTTTAAGAGCGTTAAAAATCCCTCAGTATGCCTTCCTTCGGAGGGGAAGTAAAGGGGTGGGCCCATGTCATTGATTTATGGCATGTTAAAGAACCTTCCACTAATTACACCTGTGTGAAGCTAAATTAGGTTAAAATGAAAACAACGCTCAGGTTCCTCACGTTCGTCAGCAGTAGCCGAATTCGGTGGCGTCTAGTAGCCAAGTTCTGACCTAGTAGTCGTTGACGGTGGCGTTTGGCGGCAATAGTAGGAACTACTTGAAAAATTCAAAGTCTGCAGTCCTTACTTGAATTAAGAAACAGATAACACACACTAATACAGTCATCACAATTAACAGATTCTACACACACCCAAAGTACACGGGGCTACATGACCGCGTTGTCGCAGCCCCTAAACTGAGGAACCAACCAACCGCTTCAGTTGATCAGCATTGGAACTGGAACAAGAAATCGACTGCCAGTCGAGACAAGATAAGGGTTACAGACTTACCTACGACGTTGAGGCGAAAAGCTAGGCTCATCTTTGGCTCAGTGTTAACTTGACACTCGTATATTCCCGAGTCCCGCTCCTGAGGGAATTTGATCTGCAGTGTCCAGTTCTCGGATTTGTCGGGTCTGATCACCTGGAAGCGTGCATCGCTCGTGTAAGTGAGGATTCCTGCCGTCAGGATGTGTAGATCTCTCTTGCGTATCCACGACACCTGCAACAAATAGTATAGTATCAAATAGTTTATCTTAACTAGGCGGCACACTAACCAGCTGTTAACAGTTGAAGTTAATGGGTAAAAGTATTAACTGTTTAGTTAGAATTTGAAATGAAAATCCACAGCCTGCTTCCAGTCTCCGACCGGGTCAGGAATGGAATGAATGAAGCCCCCATCTAGCGGCGAGGATATGAACTGTGCCGGCTGCCGAGGCCTGACGCACTCCTCTGGGGCAATGATGAAATGAATGACAGATGAAATGAGATGATAGTGGAGAGTGTTGCTGGAATGAAATTTTGACAGGGAAAACCGGAGTACCCGGAGAAAAACCTGTCTGCCTCCGTTTTGTCCAGCACAGATCTCACATGGAGTGACTGGGATTTGAACCACGGACCCAGCGGTGAGAGGCCGGCGTGCTGCCGCCTAAGCCACGGAGGCTTAAAATTAAAATATTAGGTGATTAGTTATTAAGGGTGTAACGATTCTCCAATTATATTTTTGGGGTGGTGGGTGTATAGCACACAAGGGAAAACTTTTTATAAAAAATATCTATTCTACCACGAGCCTCTTCATCTATAACCTTACAAAAATCGACATAAAACATCTATCATATTCTCCTTTCAACAAAACAGATTCTACATCACTATTCTCCATAGAGAATCTCAACAGCATTCCAATCATCATTCTCAACAATAAGAATCTGAACAACCGACTGTATATAGACATGAATTTTCATTGAAGTGCAAAACCCCCTGATACCCATTTCTGGACCACCACAAAGAATCCCATAGCTCAAGTGCTAGACTCCTTGCAATGGCCCATCAGCAAGAGGTGGCCATGCTACTAACCACATATGTACCTTGAGAAAAGGAACCATTTCAAGGGGGTGGGGGGTAGTAAAGTGGTACACCGTGCTGGCACCTCTCTCTCTCTTTATTGCTGAAAAATAAGGGTTGTTACTAAAATAAGGTAAACTAGCGGACTCGTGCGAGAAATCTCGCATGTTCATAAACCACACTTTCCCCAATAGGTTTATAATGAGAGACTTAAGGAGAAAGGTTGTTATGTTTTTATTTCAACCAAATGATTATAGAACACTATTTACATTTCAGTTAGAATTCTAAGTTCTACGTTCCCTAACTTATGAAGGCATTCACTGAAAATTGGATCAACATAACAGTCACCGGTTATTCGATATTTATGAAATTATACGATTTGAGTAGGCCTTTGATTTACAGTTTCTGAAATCCATGAAAAATGATGAAGGAAAGACCTCAAAATGTTAAAATGACATGAAACAGGCGTATCAGCGGCAAAATGTGAAGTGGACAGCAATTAGGGAGCGTATTTTCCAATAGTAACAGTATCTGCAAATCGCACACTTCGTACATTTTTTAAAAGTCATTTTTTACAGAAATTATAGATATTTATGAAATATATCCTAATGTCTATTCTCTTTCATTTGAATGCTCATTTGTCACGATCGGTCGCTTGCGAGCGTCACAGAAGCGTTTTACCTAGGTATACTACTGAAATAATATATATGATTAATTAAATGGCTGTTTTGCGCCTGTTAGAGTGAAGTTAAATACATAGATTAATCGGTAAAACAATTAATCAATATTTAACAAACTGATTAATAGATTAATCTCACAGCCTGTTAATAGCTATTTGTAGCAATTAATCGATTTTTCTGCTTCGATTAATCGATTGTTCGATAACTGAAATTAATGGATTAAATGTACCACCCCTAGTTTCTACATTCTCCAAACGCATTGCTAAATACAAAAGCAATTAAAGAGTACGACAAACTAGATTATGACGGAGATTTATCTCATAATAAGGCTTCCGGACAGTAGCTGATATCTCTCTAGTTCATTTTAAAAGCGGCATTCATGGGAGCGATTTATATCAATTTCCTGTCTCGATGACATCGCCGCTATAGACATTGCGTGACAAATGGCCATCTGCAGGCATTTCTTTGCCAAGAATGTCTGTTTAGAGAGCAGGAAGACTAGAGACATTAGGGCCTCGTACAAGAAGCAGAGGGATCGCTTTCTTTGGTCGGCGTGCGTATTGACACTCAGATCCCACAAGTCATGGGTTCAATTCCCAGAGCTGCCAAGAAGTTTAATCGAACCACTGATCTCCGTACTTGCTGTAGCTCCCCTTCTCGGTTTGTTGCGCGGCTTAATATATATATAATAAGTATAAAATTGTTTTTTTTTACCAAAAATTCATTTTTTCCATTTTAAATGGAAGTCTTATTTATCTGCTTAAAATTAACATATATTTCATGTCTACAGTGTCTATTTTAAGGGGGCTCATGTCTAGAGGTTGTGGCTCCACAGCATCTCACTTGCATCTGAATATCCCAGAATATTAAATAGGGTATGAAAATCATGAATATAACATATATTAGGTAAGTGCAAGTATAGGATTCAGGTTCATCACTCCCGAAGAATTACCGCTTTTAATATGTCTAAGTTAGTTTATTTGGTCATATCATACTTGTGTAACTTCATTTACGTTATTCTCAGAATACGTTCAATTAAACAAAATCAGCATCTCAAATTGAGTTAGGAATATTATTAATACATCAAATTAAAACTAAAGAATGTAGGAATGCTGTGAACAAGGGATTTTTGGTTACTTTGAGAACTTAAGCAACCTTGTTAAATTTAAGCAATAATAAAGTTGTATTCGTTTTTAAACAAGTAGTTCCGTGAAGAATTATACAGCCTATTTTCATCTATCCTACTTATGTTAACTGCCACTATCAACGTACAAAATTTCAGTTTGGTTGCTGTAATAAATTCGTAGATATTGAGAACCGTCTATATATTTCGGATGGTCGCCATGTTGGATTTTATATATGTAGGTCCTAAAGTTATGTACTGTTACATGAAGATTATTGTGTACGTGTAGCATTCAAACTTCAATTGCATGATTAGGACACAAGAAGTAAAAACGAGATTCTAAAATTTCGCACAGCTGCCATCTTGTGGTTATGGAAACAAATGAAATAAATTAGATGCCAGTGGATTAACATTCGTATCAGGATTTACTGTACCAAGTTTCACTGCACTCGGATGGTTAAATTGCGAGAAACGTTCATGTGAATATTTATAATTTGCGTCACCGCCATGTTGGATTTGTGATAACCAGGTTATTTATAATCCTATAGGAGAACTTAAGTTCATAGCCCCTATGAACATAAAGAAATTCAGTTTGATTGCTATAACAGATTCGTAGATATTCAGAGCCATCTAAATATTTCGGATGGTCGCCATGTTGGATTGTTAAATGTATAAGCATAGAGTCATGTACCACTAAAGGAAAATTATTACGTAGGTTTATTATTCAAACTTTCACTTCGATCGCATGCATTCGACACAAAAAATAAAAACTTAATTTTCGAAATTCGCACAGCCACCATCTTGAGGTTATGTAAACAATTGAACTAAATTAGATACCAGTGCATTACAATGTGTATAAACATTTCCTGTACCAGATTTCATTGCGTTTGGTACATTAAATCGCGAGAAAGGTCTATTTAAAATTTTCAAATTCGCTTGGCCGCCATGTTCGTTTTGTAGTTAACCGGTTTTTGAAAGTCTTACAGATGAACTTTCAATAGTGCCCTTTATCTCGGTACAGAATTTCACGGTGATACCGCTAATAGGTTCAGAGATATAGAATGCCGGTGAAATATTTCGCACATCCGCCATATTGTGGTTATGTAAACAATTGAACGAAGTTAGATGTCGGTGCATTACAATGTGTATAGACATATACTGTACCAAGTTTTATTGCGTTTGGTTGGTTAAATAGCGAGAAACGTCTATTTAAAAGTCGCAAATTCGCGTGACCGCCATGTTGGTTTTATAGTTACCAGTTTTTCAAAAGTTACATAGATGAACTTCTAGTAGTTCCCTTTATCACCGTAATAAATTCCAGGGCGGTACCCGGAATAATTGAATGGTGGTGAAATATTTCGCACAGCCGCTATGTTGGATTGGTGAGACGTAACACAATTTGAAGGGCACGGTCGAGGTCGCCCGGAATAGGGCTATGAACTTACCGAGTTTCATTGAAATCGCTCCAGCCGTTTAGATTTTATTAGGGGGACACACACACACACACTTCTCTCACACACACACACACACACACGGACAAAAGGTGATCTCAAAGGCCTATTTTTTCAAATTTGAAAATAGGCTAAAAATGAAGAGAGAACTCCTTCATTCTGTCTGCTGCAGATAATAGCACGATTCTAGTTCAGAACATTATATGCATTAATGAAAAGAACTCAGTAAAAGAAATCTGATTATTGAATAATATTTTGTAATTTTAGGGAATTACAAAAATTGTCATTTTTATTCTGTTTTCAAAACTTCAGAAAACTGAAAATAGAAAACAAAGTTTCGAGTACAAACAAATGATGGTTGATTTTCATGTGTGATGTAAAAGTTTCAGAGGAATCGTTTCAACAATATGATAGCTTTTGTTTTTTGAGTCTTCTGTATTTTGACTGGTTTGATGGAGCACTCCATGCCTCCCTGTCATGAGCTAATCGTTTAATCTCTAGATAGCTACCACACCCTACATCCGAGACAATCTGTTTAACATATTCTAACCTTGGTCTACCCCTACAGTTCTTGTCCTCGACCCTTCCTTCCATAACTAAGCTTGCTATTCCTGGGTGTCTTAGTATGTGTCCTACCAACCTATCTCTTCTCTTCATTTGCAGTCACCAGAAACATTTCCCCTCGCCCACTCGTCTTAATGTTAATACCTCTTCGTTTGTAACCCTATCTACCCATCTGATCTTCACCATTCTACTGTAACACCACATTTCAAACGCTTCAATTCTCCTTTTTTCTGCTGCACCAATAGTGCATGATTCACTTCCATAGAGTGCCAAGCTCCAGACAACGGCTTTCAAAAATGATTTTCTAATACCTAAATCTATATTCGATGTCAACAGATTCCATTTCTGTAGAAATGCTTTCCTTGCCTGAGCCAACCTACATTTATATCCTCTTTGCTTCATCCATCACTGTTCTTTTCTGCTTCCTAAATAACAGACGTCTCCTACTTCCTTCAGCTTTTCACCTGCCAATTTGTGTCCACAGAGGTTTCTGATTTATTTCGTCTGCATTCCAATATTTTTGTTTATTTTAAATTTTCATCATGAATTCTTTCCTCAAGACGGAGGCCATACCATTCTAAAACTCATTCAAATCCTCAGATTTTCTAAACTTATATACATACTTTAACACGTATGACTACGGTGCTGAAGTAAAATGATGTGTACTGCATATTCAAATACATCCCATTTTCTAACAGCGTGTAGTTGGATGACCACGTCTAAGGTGGGAAGAGAGACGAGAGCTCATCTTTATGCAAGCATCCCCGATACCCTACGCAAACCATCAGCCAAACTTTATGGAAAACTTGCTGCTTTTTATCGGTTTTCCCGTTTCTTTTAACATCTTCTATCGAGCTTGAAACAGATATTTTATCGAAAATGTAACTGCAGCATTAGATATCGGGCAGTCTTATTGGACACGGGTTTAATATGATTCGCTGTCGGAGCGAACAGGCCCCACAAATCCAATACAGCAGTGCCATAAAGACGAGGCGAGTGGAGATGCAAAGCGAAATAATTTCAGTGGAACACGAGGAAAGGAGCCATGCAAGTAAACACCGCAGTGGAGACCATAAACCAAACTAGAGGGTGACCGGACTGAGTAGCCATAACTTGGACACACGCAATGCGATAAAAAACAAACAGCCAGATTTAAGACATGAATTAACAAGATTTTCAGTAAAGAACATGTAGCCTTCTTTCTCCTAAATGCATGGGTATAGTTATAACTCTTTGTCCTTTTCAAGGAGTATAAACGAATGTTGGTTGTAGTAGCTTGTTGAAATACAACTTGCTATTCGGATATTAAACGCTGGTTCATTGATTGAATCCTCACCTGAATTATATATTCACACACTAATACAGCCATCACAATAACACATGTTATCATACAAAATGCAACACTCACCAAAGTACACGCGGCTAAATGACCATGATGTCCATGCATCACATATGAAACAAGAACTACAACAGCTTCCAAACCAAATCCTTCCTCGTATAAAAGTACATACACTACTAAGCCTAAAGACATCACAGTGACACAGGTTATCAGACAATTTCTACACACACCCTAGTAGCCTAAATGGGGCTACAAGACCCTGATGCCGCAAAACCCCTAAAGAATCAACAACAAAAACAACAACAACAGTCTCTACTGTGGATCAAGGTCAACGAATATTAATCGCTGTGTTCGAGTTTTGAAATATATGGTGTTATCTCTTATATATAATCCAAAACTGACTCATCACCGCAGGGCTCAAACCACTAGACCTAGGAAGCTGAAATTTTGCATGTTGGTTGATCCGAGTATGTAGAGGCTCACTAAGAAACGGTTTTTGAAAATTCAATTTGTAAGTGACTTTTTTCGGCCCTTTGGCATTGACAATCCAAAATTGACTCATCGACGCAGGGCTCAAACCACTAGACCTAGAAAGCTGAAATTTTGCATGTTGGTTGATCCGAGTATGTAGAGGCCCAATAAGAAACGGTTTTTGAAAATTCAATTTGTAAGTGACTTTTTTCGGCCCTTTGGCACTGAGCAAGGACAGTCGGTAAAATGCTCGGATTTAGTTCATTTTAAGCCGCCACATACGAGAAACAATACTCGGAGGTCCTGTAGGGACCCCGAAACACACTTTTTAAGTTCCTAAAATGAACGGTTTCGGAGATATTCCCAAATAACTGTGTTCCCTCTGAGAAACAGATCAACGTTACTATGGCAACCGCTGAAATTTCGCAGACCGGGGATAGTTTTCTGGCAATATCTCGAAAACCGTTCGTTTGAGGGCCTTAAAACGCTGGGTTCGGTTCCCACCTCTAACCACGAACGTTGCTCCTCGCATTGATACGCGTAAAATGAGATATATTTTATATATAGAGGTTGCTTTTGTGGCTCGGATATGATCGTGATTTCGAGTCTAATTTTATACTCTTTCGGCTGGTTGTTGTAAGCGAGCTTTCAGAAGTTTACTCGAATTTACAATGTTAAGATACTTTCTATTTTGCACGGTATGCTTTCATTTTCTTTATAAATTTCTTTTTTCTTAACTGAATATTTTTGTTTGCCAATTTTGATCCGCTCTTTTTCGTTTTTAACCATGATCTGCAACGTTGATTCACAGTCGAATGTTTCGTATTCTACCGACTGTCACGTTAATTATTATTGTTTCTTAATTACTCTTACTGAGGAATTGGGCAAACTTATTACAATAAAGTTGTTGTTTTGTCTTTCACGGCCATTGAATCCCCGCACAAGGCACGGCTTAAACCTAGAAAAGTTGCTGAGTTGTACTAATGGAGTATTGGTGCAGCAGAATAGAGGAGAATTGAAGCTTTTGAAATGTGGTGATAAGGGAGAATGATGATCAGATGGGTAGTTAGGGTAACAAATGAAGAGGTATTAAGACGAGTGGGAGAGGAGAGATGTTTCTGGCGACTGCTAATGAAGAGAAGAGATAGGAGGGTAGGACACATATTATGACACCCAGGAATAGCAAGCTTACTGTCGACCAAAATATTATGTGCACTCGAGTTTGAAGGTTGTTTGTGAAGTAGCCAATAGACCTTCATAAAATCCAATGACATCATTTTCGACGTTCGATTTTACGTTAGTTCATGTAGGTTTGGAATTTTTAATTTATATTTTAATATTTTTTATCGCAGTTGAAACACAAAAAGTGCCCCTTTTTCAGCGTGTTTCAACCATGCGTCACATTTAAGAATTATTATCTCACAAACCCGTAATCAGATCGAATCCGAATTTTAACACAATATACATTGGAATGTTGTATAACTGGTTTATTGATTTCAAAATTTTGTGTTTTCAAGAACGAATGTTGTTATTATTTTTGTAAGGTAACTCTTTCTCGGCTCGGGGTCGTTGGAAAATGTAGTTCTTGGTTGCGTTGTAATCCTTATACATCAAAATGTTATGCTGTATGACTGTGAAATAGGTAAATTAATTCACTTATTTTATATCGGTTTGTATTTGTACGGAGAATTAAGACATGGTTCACCAGCTAACCGCTCCGGGAAATGCTATACAGCGTTGCTGATATGGAGGCCATCACTTCCGAGCGAGACGTGCCATGACGCTTGATGTAGCCCATCTTGGCAATGATGTACTGCTTTCACCGGAGCGGCTAACTGGTGAACCATGTCTTAATTCTCCGTACAAATACAAACCGATATACAATAAGTGAATTAATTTACGTATTTCACAATCATACAGCATACCGTTTTGATGTATAAGGATTACAACGCGACCAAGAACTACATTTTCAAACCATCCCGAGCCGAGGAAAAGTTACCTTACAAAAATAATAAAAACTTTGTTTCTTGGACACAAAAAAAAATTAAAATTAATAAACCTGTTATACAACATTCCAGTGTATGTTGTGTTAAAATTTGGATTCGATTTGATGACGGGTTTGTGAGATAATAATTCTTAAATGTGACGCATGGTTGAAAAACGCTTAAAAACAGGCACTTCTTGTGTTCCAACTGTGATAAAAAATATTAAAACATAGATTAAAAATTCCAAACCTACATGATCTAACGTAAAATAGAACGACGAAAATGATGATGTTATTGGATTTTATGTAGGTCTATCGGTTACTTCACAAACAAACTTCAAACTCGAGTACACATAATAGTTTGGTCGACAGTAGTTATGGATGGGAGGGTCGCAAACTAGAACTGTAGGGGTAAACCAGGGTTAAACTGATTTCCTCGGATGTAGGGTGTGGTAGCTATGTGGAAATGAAACGATTAGCTCAGGAGAGGGATACATGGAAGGCTGCATCAAACCAGTTAAAAACTGAAGACTCAAACAACAACAACAATCAGGAATTTTAATTACTTAGAGAGGCATGTGGGGCAAAAGAGTCATTGGAGAATTTCAATCCCTGGGATATAACACTTGAAGAGACTGCATAATGTACATCAGCGGCCAAGGTGAGCGATATTTAACTATAGGTCTATTAATAGGGATATGTTTACGTTCAAATCATCAATTAGTATGGCCAAATTACATCCAGAATAGCTTAAGTAAGAATACATTTAATTCCCCATATTCCGATAGATTTGCCATTCCAGTGTGCAAGAGTGCAGTTCCCTCTTCAAACAATATTCGCAATTTCTTTAACAAAGCGCAATGACACACACTTAACAGTAGCACGTGTACATTTAGACAAAACAATTTTTTCCCATGGCCAACTGTATGTGGCGTGCTCGCGAGCATCCGGACAACAAAATCGTTATGTCTCAGCAGAAGATGGCAAAACCATAAACGTAATTTTAAAATGTGTTAACATAATGTAACAACGAACCCTGCAGACGTTCACAACTCGATAAAATTCCCACTTTGCTGATCATATCAATATACTGTATGTATCAGAATATTCAGAATTAGAATGGACACACCTATAGCCGCGATTGCTGTAAAAGAATAGACCAATTATCAGCAATAATGCATCGTCCCCATTGTCTTGATCGCGGGCGAAGCCGCGGGTACCTGCTAGTAAGTATATATAAATAATAATTTCGATTGCAAATACACACTACACGCAGTGGTTCCCAACCTTTGTCAGCTGATGCCCCCCTTTTCAGATACGGGAGTTAATCCCCCGCTCCTCCCCCCCCCCTCTCCATCACACATCGCTTCTATAACCTCTTCGATTGACGCGGAGGATATAGACCTAACCTAATAACACTACTAAATGGAATAGGCCTATCTATTACATACCAACTTCATTTTAGCACAATACAAAGAATACACTTTTACAACAAATTCTTAAATTAGTCAACAAATGTCAGTGAGAGGGTTGACACTGTTTTCTCTTGGTAAGATTCGGTATGTTTGGGTTGATATTTGACAGAGCACAGCGGAGATCATTTGCAACATCAAGCCGACAGCGCTGCTTTGTTTCTATGACACTCAGCGTTGAAAATCCTCACTCGCATAAATATGTCTTTGAAAATGGGACAATGACACGTAATGCAAATTTGGCTATTACAGGATAATCTACAAGACAGTTTACCCAAAGGTCACCCAGTCCTAATATTTTAGAATCATTTTATAGCTTTGATTCACACTTCAAAACTATGGCTTATTCTTGAAGCTGTGCTGGCAGTGTTCCAATCTCAATGGCAAACGAATTTATTGTTAACATCCAGGACCATTCTTCCGACGAGATATCAGGAAAGTAGAAGTTGAATTCCTGTGCCAGGGAGTCCAAATGTGACTGAATTTGCACCTAAGTTTATTACGATCACGTTCATTTTCCGGCAAAATTTCATTAAGGCGGTGAAAGGATGAGAAGTTGTTCAACTGAAGCCGGCGTTTCCATAACTGTATTTTTTCCAGGAATGAATATTGGAGTTATTGCCTAGGAGCTTTAAGTTCAAACTGTTCAAAGCTTCAAAGAAATCACAAAAATATGCCAACAAGACGATAAAATTGGCATGATTTTGCTCCTAACACAGCAAATTCTTTATTTCACCTCCAACCTCGCGGCTTTTGAACGATTGCCTTGGTGCGACAATCACTTGGAGAGATTCGAAAAATGTTTATTTTACAAAATTGTAATATTCGAGTTAAAAAAACTTAATTCGGAAATCACTTCACGCTCCCCTTGATAAAGCTCCACGCCCCCCTATGGGGGCGCGCTCCCCAGGTTGGGAACCCCTGCGACTACACTATAATATGCTTAACATTATGGCGTGTGAGTAGTTATAAATCAATAAATACCAAAAAGAACGAAGTATAGATATTTCAACCTGGAGTGATTTGATCCACGAACCCCCAGCCTAAGAGCCCAAGTCGCTACCATTAAGCCACGGATGCCCTAGGATAATACTTCATAAAGAACTGGTTTAGTATAAATGTATCATGTTTTGTGTTGAAATCAACGATTTCATTAGCGTTTTCTGGCGTTTCTATAAACCATTTGATACTAAATATGTATTATTTTGTTCAGTACATCCCTAAAAGGATATAAAGTTAGGAAGTTACGGAAATATAAAGTATTTACGAGCAACAATAGCGGCCATGTTGACAACGGGACGGCACGGGCCCACAACGATATGGCACGGTAAGCCTGACCTGTTAGTCACTTCTACGGTTACCGTACATATTCTAATATGCTAATATCCTACCAGTCACCTCTTTGAGGACAGATTAAACCTCCCTATACACTATAAGCTGAATTGTTGAGGCAAGGCCGTGTTTAATTGTAAGTTAGGCTATAATACATGCATGATTCATACATCCACCATCTTGAAACTATTTGGCTGATGACTTTGTAGTTTGGGTAAAATTTCAGAACATATCGGTAGGCGCCAATTCTCTTTTGTTATAATGGTGATGATATACAACGTGACACTGTGTGGTCCCCTCCCAGTGCTACCTCTGCACCAAAGATGGTTCGATTTGGGTTCAGTTGCGTTTGAATTGATAGGGGGAATCAATTTGCACACATACATGGCCGTCATCTGCAAACTATTAGGATGATGACCTTGTAATTTGGTCAAAAGACGCTTCCCACATAAAGGTATGTTGTTGAAAAATTTAGTAGAGATCAGATGATTAGATTGGTCGTAATTTGATTTAAGCTTTTAACACTTGGGAGGCCGCCATTACGTTTTTGTCAAGATTGCGGCGATATAAAACATGACACTGAGGTGCCTTTTGCTAGTGCTACCTCTGTACCAAATTTCGCTCAATTCGGTTTTTCGTGTTTGAATTGATAGGAAGAATCTATTTGCACACATACATGGCCCCATCTGAAAACTATTGAGCTGATGACCTTTTAGTTTGATCAAAAGACGCTTCCCATATAAACGTATGTTGTTGCAAAATTTGTTAGAGATCGGATGATTAGGTTAGTCGTAATTTGATTTAAGCTTTTAACATTTGGGTGGCCACAATTACGTTTTCCTCAAGATTGCGGCGATATAAAACATGATACTGATTTGCCTTTTGCTAGTGCTACCTCTGTACCAAATTTCGTTCAATTCGGTTTCACCGTGTTTGAATTGATAGGAGGAATCGAATTTCACACATACATGGCCGCCATCTGCAAACTATTGGGCTGATGACCATGCAGTTCAGTCAAAAGACGCTCCTCACATGAAGGTATGTTGTTTCAAAATTTGTTACGGATCAGATGATTAGGTTGGTCGTAACTTGATTTAAGCTTTTAACATTTGTGTGGCCGCCATTACGTTTCGGTCAAGATAGTGGCGATATAAAACACGACACTGAGGTGCCCTTTGCTAGTGCTATCTCTGTACCAAATTTCGTTCAATTCGGTTTCATCGTGTTTGAATTGATAGGGGGGGGGGGGACAGACAGACATGCAGAGTAAATACAAATGCATACACACTCACAGATACAGAGACAGAGACACATACTTTTTGAGCCTGGGTTGATCTCATAAGTCTACTTTCATTTTTCGCAAAACTCGAAAGTAGGCTAAAAATATTATACATGGAGGCAGAGACCTTCAGCCATTATATCAGATGTTTTAAATGATGTTACTTCGGGCGTAGTCTACCATACCGTTTGCAAGTTAGCACACCTGACCATGTGTAGGCGGTTCGGTTTCTAGTCCATTTTCAACTCTCATGTTTGAAATTCTAAAAACATTGACTGCACATGCTTGAACAGCATAGAGTTAGGAGAATTGTGCCAGTTGAATTTCGACAAATATTCGCTGATTGATGTAAAAACTGTGAAAGGTATCATGGTGTGGTTCTGGACTTGATAAATCAAGAGTGTGCGTGATGAATGAGCCTGGCCACAGAGGCATCGATCAGAGCCTGGGAAATGGCAACTGTTACTCCCACTACCTGCTGAATTCACTTACAATACAGGGTGAGTCCCCTAAAACTTGCGGCTTCGGTGGCGTAGTTGGTAGCATGCTGAGCTTCTATGCCCAAGATCGCGGGTTCAAATCCGGCCGAAGTCGTCGGATTTTTAAGAGCGTTAAAAATCCCTCAGTATCCCTTCCTTCGGAGGGGAAGTGAAGTCGGCGGTCCCATGTCATAGATTTATGGCATGTTAAAGAACCTTCCACTAATTACAACTGTGTGAAGCTAAATTATATAGGTTAAGAATGTAAACAACGCTCTTAGGTTCCTACGCTCGTTGCCAGGAGCCGACTGTGGTGGCGTCTAGTAGCTAAGTTCTGAACTAGTAGTCGTTGAAGGTGGCGTTTGGCGGCAAAAGTACGAACTATTTAAAAATTCAAAGTCTGCAGTCCTTACTTGAATTAAAAAACAGACAACACACACTAATACAGTCATCACAATTAACACCGGTTATCAGACAGATTCGACACCCACCCAAAGTACACGGGGCTACATGACCGCGTTGTCGCAACCCCTAAACTGAGGAACCAACCAACCAACCACCTAAAACTTGCACCGCACAGATTTCGGAAATGGGAAGTGCTATTGGTGTGCGGTATTCACAGACTGGCTTGGTAGTTGGGGGCTCGTATTATTGGCCTATAGACATATTTGAATAATACTTCGAACGTGTATTGAATGAGAAAACATACATTATTTTAAATGGAACAATGCCTATTGATATTAACAAAATAAAGGTAGGGTAAATTAGAATGTCAATGGCGTTTGTTTCTGGATTCTAATGCAAGTGGTTTGAGAGATATCGTATGTTGAAAAGGTTCCACACCGGCTCTTGTACAGGGTCATTATCTATGTGCGCCCTGATAAACACGGCAAGCTAAGCCAGCTGTGACTGGCACAGATCGCGGGCGCTCATACCCGGTTCAGCCGGTGGTGGCGCGCACTTCCACACTTTTAAGAAACATGTTCAATAATGTGTACTTATTACAGCGCTCATAGGCGGTGCTGAAAATGCCCTCCCTTTCTTGTAACACACACCTGACATCTTCTGATGAAGAATGTCCTGTCAACTCTTTTATTATTTATCTTGCCACGGTGGGTGAGTGGTTAACGTGTCGGTCTACTAACCCCAAGCTTTCAGGTTCGCTCCTGACCGTGGTAAGTGATTTGTGAAAGGCGGCAAAAATACGCCACGCATGTCATACAATGTTGGCATGTCAAAGAACCCATTTGAATTCAGCAGGCCGTGTTCATAGTAGCAAAATTAATCTGGGGAGTTTCCGCCAACACAAAGTTCCTCATTTCTCTACTAGAAAGCGCTATAGTGTTCAAGGAGCTTAGATATCCAACCTCCTTGCCTTTCATAGTGCTTAAAGGAACAACGAAATTTGACATGCAGGCTACCCTCTGGGTGTCAAATTACAAAGCTTACACCCGGCACCCGAGGCCATACGATATTATTATTATTATTATTTTATAATTTACGGAGCCTGTTTCCTTGAATCGTATAGCGAGCCTCCTAACTGTACTGGCATTAGGCACAGGTCTTGCTGGAAACTTAATTCGAAATTTTCGTCTCGTTTCAGAACAATTTTTCTGCTTTTCATATACGTTCGACACACACGTTCGCGCAATGTGAATTGGAGTCTAGGCATGACCAACAATCACAGTAATCACAATACTCACTAAACGTGCAACACTAACGTCTAAGCTTTGCAGATACACGTCCATATGAATGACACAACACGTGTGAACTAACGATACGAGTCAGCGGAGCGCGCCACCACCGACTGAAACGCATACACGTCCCCGCGATCTGCGCCAGTCACAGCCAGCCTAGCTTGCTGTGTTTATCGGGGCGCACATAGATAATGACCCTGTACATACCTGTGGAACCAAATGGTTGGCGAGGTGTCGTATGTTGAAAAGGTTCCACAGGTATGTACGAGGGCTTTTGTTTAGTGGCTAGCTGCGTGGTTCAGCGGTAACGTTCTCGCTTGCTGGGCCCAAGAATGCAGGTTCGTATCCTGGCGCAGTCAGCTGGCATGTGAGGGTGCGCAAATGCGAGGGAGCCGTGTCGGTAGATTTTACTGGCACGTTAAAGATCCCCTTCGGGGCAAAATTCCGGCACTCCGGCGTCTCTAAAAGTCAAAGTAGTTAAAAGGGACGTAAAACCGATAACTTTATTATCATGTTTTTGAAGTAAGAGCCATTTTTTTAAACGCCCGTAGTTAGTGCGCACGCCGCAAGAAGCGTGCTCGCTACCTCCCGGCATCCTTTGCGAACAAGCAGGCGTCAGTTGCAGTTGTGTAGCTAACCTGTACGCTGAACTGTACATCTTTACAATGTTCATGATTATTGTTTCGCCCGCCACGTGTGAGGTAGGATCTGTGATTCGTTTTTTGAATTCAAGAAACATGTCGGCTGCAGACATTCATCGTCAGCTTTGTGAGGTGTGTGGTGATAATGCAATGACGGAAGGTAAAGTGCGAAAATGGGTACGCGAGTTCAAAAGTGGCCGTGAAAATGTTCATGACGATGAACGCTCAGGCCTGTGATCACAGATGACTTGGTGACTGTAATTGACACGAAAATTCATGAGGACCGAAGATTCATGATAACCACTCTATCAATGGATTTTCCTTAAGTGTGAATTCTTGGTTGTCAGAGCAGGCGGCAAACTTTTATGCAGAGGGCTTTCAGAACTTAGTTTTAAGGTATGACAAGTGCCTAAATAAACAAGGCAACTATGTAGAAAAATAAAGGAAAGTATGTAAAACCTAAAAATAAATGTGGTTTCAAAATAAAATGTTTGGTTAATTTTATTAAGAAAAACAGCCCTTACTTAAAAAACAGCCCTCGTACAAGTGTCGGTTTGGAACCTTTTAAACATACGATATCTCGCAAACCACTTGCACTGGAATCCTGAAACAAACGCCATTGACATTCTAATCTACCCTACTTTTATTTTGTTAATGTAAGGAGGCATTGCTCCATTTTAAAATAATGTATGTTTGCTCAAACAATACACGTTCGAAGTATTATTCAAATATGTTTATAGGCCAGAAATACGATCCCCCCCAACTACCAAGCCAGTCTGTGAAATCCGCACAACAATAGCACTTCCCATTAGTCTTGCGCATAATAGTTCGCGGCTGGGAGCGATCAGTTTAGTTCGCAGCTCCTAAGCGAACTAGTTCGCTCTTTTAGTTCGTTAGCTCCCATCTCGAAGACAGATCGTTCGCTCGCCTTGTTACTGCCACTGCACGCGCTCTTTGTTTGTTATAGCAGTCTGTCACCACTCATTACTCTTCACCCCTGATTGCTCATCCACATTGCTCTCGTTTCAAATAATACTGTAGGCTACTGTTACCGTTACTATGCTCGCTGCACGTGCAGTTCGTGTATTAGATATTGACATGTTGCGTGTGTAGTAATGTGTTTTACATTTTGATATGCGAAGATTACAAAATACAAAAATATGAGTATTGAAACATTAGTGAATTTCCTTATTCCTTACTTATTTCATTTTATTCCTTGTAAGAACATAGGGTAGCTACAAACTTCTTCCATCTCACTCTATTGTTGGCCATCCTTTTAATTAGGGGCCATGTCTTTCCTTCTGAGAAAACTTCTCTTGCTATTGTTTATTAAGCCAAACGTCGTCATTTGTTTATCACTAGTGAACTACCGGTACCATACATAAAAGAAAAACATAATGGACGATGTGTTCGTAGAAGTATACACTTATTATTCTCTTTATTTTTTTCTCGCGTGGGACCGATAACCTAGATGTTAGGCCTCTTAAAACAATTATCATCATAATTTTTCGCGTATATCGGCGCGTCACCATCCGATTCCATTTCCTACTTGTCACTAGGTGATGATAAGACGTACCCCCTCCACAATTTTCGTTTCATTTCTTGCTTGCTTCGTGATATTCATTATTTGGCTGCTCTGAAACCGTTGGGTGCGTTATCTTTATGGCATAAATGGGAGGAATAGGTTTTTTTAGTTCCGAGTTTTTGTCCATAGAAGTTCGCTTTTCTTTGTGAATCATCATCATAATGTTCATTTCTTAAAAACAGGTAAAAGTAGTTGTATCACCATGTATCGACAAAAATAAATATCAACCAGTTCAATAAAATGGTAATGTTAAACCAGTTCGCCGATTTTCTAAATAATTGGATATATTTTCAAATAATCCAAAATGACTAAGTTAAATAAAACTGTGGAATTATCCCCACATCTAAATCAGTTAACTATCGGTAACTTCAATTTATGAACCGCCACTTTATTACATTACAAATATAAGGTAGTTATTACCTATTAGCGTGTTAGCACTAGTAGTGTGTTTATACTGTCGGTCTACTAACCCCAAGATTGCAGGTTCGCCCCTGACCGTGGTAAGTGATTTTTGAAAGGCGGCAAAAATTCGATACGCATGTCATACGATGTTGGCATGTCAAAGAACCCATTTGAATTCAGTAGGCCGAGTTCATAATGGCAAAATTAATCTCGGGAGTTTCCGCCAGCACAAAGTTCCTCATTTATCTACTAGAAAGCGCTATTGTGTTCAAGGAGATTAGATATCTAACATCTAACCTCCTTGACTTTCATAGTCAAGGAACTACGAAATTCGACATGCAAGCTACCCTCTGGGTGTCAAATAGCAAAGCTTGCACCAGGCACCCGAGGCCATACGATATTATTATTATTATTATAAACCAACATTGAACATTCGCCGCGCCAAAACTTGACAATCTTGCCACTATCAATAGATACACTCAATCAACTGAACTGACTGAACGAAAGAAAGCGCATGTGATTGTGCAATGAGTGTTGACGTGACGAGCTGACGAGCTACGGCGGACCCGCGCTCTCGCGCTGTTACAAGTCTGTCAGCGGAAAAAGATCGAACGAACTAACAAGCGAGGGATCTGGGAACTAGTTCGGTAGTTCGTCTGTGGGACCCGCTCTTCCGAACTAGTTCGTTCGCGAACTACACAAGACTACTTCCCATTTCCGAAATCCTTGCGGTGCAAGTTTTAGATGACTCACGCTGTATACCGAGTTTGGTTGGTTACTTGGTTCCTCAGTTTAGGGGCTGAGACAACGCGGCCATGTAGCCCCGTGTACTTTGGGTGTGTGTAGAATCTGTCTGATAACCGGGGTTAATTGTGATGGCTGTATTAGTGTGTGCATCTGTTTTTTAATTCAAGTAAGGACTGCAACTTAGAATTTTTCAAATAGTTCCTACTTTTGCCGCCAAACGCCATCGTCAACGACTACTAGGCCTAGTTCAGAACTTAGTTACTGGACACCACCGCAATCGGCTCTTGGCAACGAACGTAGAAACCTAAGAGCGTTGTTTACATTCTATACAATCTAAACAATTTAGCTTCACACAGGTGTAATTAGTGGAAGGTTCTTTAACATGCCATAAATCTATGACATGGGTCCACCGGCTTTACTTTCCCTGCGAAGGAAGGCATACTGAGGGATTTTTAACGCTCTTAAAAATCCGACGGCTTCGGCCGGGTTTGAACCCGCTATCTTGGGCATAGAAGCTCAGCATGCTACCAACTACGCCACCGAAGCCGCTTATATCGAGTTTAATGAACTGCTCTCAAATGTCTAGAGGATCGTGAGGGTTGGAGATAAAGTGGTGTCTCACCAAACATTCGTAAGTTACATTTTCTCATAATTAACCGACTCCTACTCTTACATTTTACTTCATATTCCTAGCAGTATGCTGACCATCTACACTGACTCTTCAGCTAAGTGATTTTGCAGGGAGTTTCAGTGAGAGCGTGTCAAAGGGATATCAGCATTCAGGGCTGCCACACTGAGCATATCAACACAGGGAACATGTGGTTTCCCAAAGGAGCTATGGACATAAACATGAAGTCGTGGGTTCAAACCCAGCCGAAGTCGTCGGATTTTTAAGAGCGTTAAAAATCCCTAAGTATGCCATCCTTCGGAAGGCAAGTAAACCGGGCTGGCCCATGTCATAGATTTATGGCATGATAAAGAACCAACCACTAATTACTCGTGTATGACGCTAAATTATAGGTTATATTTAACTAACGCTCTTAGGTTCCAACGTTCGTTGCCAGGAGCCAACTGTGGTGGCATCTAGTAACCAATTTCAGAACTAGTTGGTCGTTGACCGTGGCGTTTGGCGACAAAAGTACGAACTACTTGAAAATCGAATGTCTGCAGTCCTTACTTAAATTAAAAACACGTAACACACACTAATACAGTCATCACAATTAACACTGGTTATCAGACAGATTCTACGCCCACACAAAGTACACGGGGCTACATGACCGCAGTGTTGCAGCCCCTAAACTGAGAAACCAACCAACGACGTAAACATGTGTAACACAACTGGGGGTTCCTGAGGGGTTAGTATGTGTGTTGACAGTGGTTTTGCGGCTAACGTTCTTGGCTGTCGCCCCGGAGGCCCGGGTTCGTTTCCCGTCTCTGCCATGAAATTTTAATTCTGATGTGAGGTCTGTAACGGGGTACACTTAGCTTCATGAGGCAAAACTGAGGATAGGAGCGTTCGATTTCCACCTCAGCCATCCCGGAAGTTGTTCCGTGGTTTGCCCCACATACTCCAGGCAAACACCTGGATGGTTCCTAACTTAAAGCCATGGCCGACGAATTCCCAGTCCTCACCTGCATCACAAATACGCAAATAATACAGACACCACAATAATACAGGTTATCAGACAAATTCTATACAGTACACACACTTGTACACGATGCTAAATACCCACGATGAAGCAAAGCCCCTAAATGAATGAATAACAACAACAACAACCACAACAACAATCTCTTTTTATTTCTTGTCTACCCTTTATGTCTCCAACCACTGCGTGGTGTAGCGGCTATCGTCGTTCCGGAGGACCGAGTTCGATACCCGGCTCTGCCATGAAATTTTAATTCTGGTGTGAGGTCTGTAACGGGGTACACTCAGCCTCGTGAGGCAAAACTGAGAGGAGGTGGGTTTGATTCCCACTTCAGCCATCCTAGAAATAGTTTGCCCTGGTTTCATCACGTGGGGGATGGAACCTAACTTAAGGCCATGACCGCCTCATTTCCAATCCTATTCACCCAATTTACAAATACACACACTAGTACAGCCATTACAATATCGCAGGTTATCACACACATTCCACACACACCAAAATATACGAGGCTATATGACCACGATGTTGCAGCCCCTAAAATAAGCAACCACATTGTCATTATTATCGTTTTCATTACGAATAGTTAACCTCGATGTTCCGCTACTCAGGACCAGTGGCGTAGGCACGGGGGGTGATTAGGGGGATCGTCCCCTCCCCCAGAGCCGAATAGTTTTATTTTAAGAAACAAAAAAGGAAAAGGCAATTTTCGGATGATTGGCAAACGATTGGGTTATTGTACGTTTATAATATTTGAGATAATTCCTCTTTACTTGTGTTAAATATTTAGTGTTAGACCGCACATGGAGATGTGCAAATAGAACGCTTCAAATGCTATCGAGATCAAACATGAAAACGTGTAGGTTTGCTTTCATTAATTGTCTTATTTTGCCCCCCGCACAAAGCAAACAGCCAAAACAAACACACAACCAAAACAGAAAGGAAAAAGCAAGAATCATAGCAAAGGCAGAAAAAAAAGAAACACAAACAAAGCTAAATTAATAACAAAAAAGCAAAGGCAGAAAACAAACGCAAAATCAAAACCCAAAAACCACAAACAGAAATCAAAAATCATCATTTGAAAACAAAAGCAAAGGCAAAACACAAACACTAAATCAAAAACAAAAGAGTAAAATCCTAAATTTAAAAACAAGGGAAAGAGCAGAAAATTAACACAAAATCAAAAACCAAAAGCTGAAAACAAAAAGCAAAATTTGAAAACAAAAGCATAAGCAGAAAACAAACACAAAACCAAAAACAACAAAAAAACAGAAAGCAAAAAGCAACATTTGAAAACAAAAGCAGAAAAAATAGCCTACAAAATCAAAACCATAAACAGAAAGCAAAAAGCCAAATTCGAAAACAAAAGCAGAAAACAAACACAAAACACAAAGCAATAAGAAAAATAGAAACCAAAATCAAAAACGCAATGAGTTCAGATTCGTCTCTGCTCATACCCCTCCTGAAGCAGATTCTAGTTGCACCACTGTTCTGGACAGTATGTTGTATCTGCGCCGTAGACTTGACAAGAAGCACCGACAGTAGTAATCTAGTTAACGCGAGCTGATATCGCCATTAGCGACCCAGTAGCCTAGGCGCATCTGTCTTACTTTAAGTAGTTCGTTACCGAACCTCGGCCACTTCAGATATGATTAATGGACGCCTCAGACGAGCTTACCAAATTACAGAACAGCTACTGTAAAGGAGATCGCTTGGGAGGTTTTCTCTCAAGTGAAGGGCATTGTCGGCTGCATCGCACTGACGTTGCTCCGAGCTGGGCTGTACCAATCGGATGAATATCTTGTGCCTTATTGCTAGTGACCAGATTTTTAGCCTACATCTCTCATTTTGCAACAAGTAGTTCCGTGAAGAACTAAAGCGTATTTTCATATAATTATCCTACTTATGTTAATTGCCTCTATCAATTTCAGTTTGTTTGCTGTAATAGAATCGTAGATAATGAGAACCGTTTAATATTTCGGATGGTTGCCATGTTGGATTTTTATATATGTACTGTATGTCTTAGAGTTATGTACGATTACATGAAGATTATTGAATAGGTGTAGTATTCAAACTTCAATCGCATGATTAGGACACAAGAAGTAAAGATGAGATTTTAAAATTTCGCACAGCTGCCATCTTGTAGAAATGAAAACAATTGAAATACATTAGATGCCAGTGGATTAACATTTGTATAAGCATTTACCGTACCAAGTTTCACTGCACTCGGATGGTTGAATCGCGAGAAACGTCCATTTAAATATTTATACTTCGGTCGCCGCGATGTTGGATTTGTGCTCACCAGGTTATTGAAAGCCCTAAAAGATTTCAGTTTGATTGATGTAAAAGATTCGTAGATATTGAGAACCGTCTAAATATTTAGGATGGTCGCCAATTTGTATTGTTATAAATTATGTATAGGCGATAGAGTTATGTACCATTGAAGGAACATTATGGCGTGGGTTCACTATTCAAACTTTCACTTCGATCGCATGATTACGACACAAGAAATAAAAAAATAATTTAAAATTTCGCACAGCCGCCATTTGAGGTTATGTTAACAATTGAACAAAATTAGATGCCAGTGGATTACAATACAGTGTGTATAAACATTTACTGTACCGTATTTCACTGCGCTCAAATGGTTAAATCGCGAGAGAAGTTTATTAAAATATTTCAAATTCGCTTGACCACCATGATTGTTTTGTACTTAACAGGTTTTTTAAGGTTACACAGGTGAACTTGTAAGAGAGCCACTTATTACCGTACAAAATTTAAGGGTGATATCAGTAATAGTTTCGGAGATATTGAATGCTGGTGAAATATTTCGCATAGCCACCATGTTGGATTGGTGAGACATAATACAATTAGAGGGCGTGGTCGGGGTCGGCCAAAATGGTGCTATGACCTTACTGAGTTTCATTTAAATCGCTCCAGCCGTTTAGAAGTTATTAGAGGGGGAGGTGCACACACGGACAAAAGGTGATCTCATAAGCCTATTTTTTCACAAATGAAAATAGGCTAAAGAACGATAGAAGGTAGGTAGACTACTTAAAATCTTAAAAAATAAAAATAAAAACATGTCAAAATCCATAAAGAAAACGATCAATTTTTTTCAAAAGATGCTCAAAAAGTCCAAAAAGCACGAAAATCAAAATTAGTCAAAATCCAAAAACAAAACAATCACACATTCAAAATTAGTGAAAACCAGCTCAAAAATTTCAAATGAATAAATAAATACAAAAATTAGTCGAAATAAAACAAAATATTAAAAGAAATCATACAAAATTCTGCTAGGCTAGAGAGTGAAATATGATTTGACGTAAGTGGTATTTGTTAACAGTTTCTACAGAATCGTATTAGTCGTCGATGCGAAGCGCTTCCGATAACAACGTTGCAATTAGCGCTACCGTACTAGGGTTTAAGGTTGGAACACTTAGGTCATCTGTCCCTATGACAATTCAAGACTAGTAATTGACTGCTGCCGTTGAGTATAAACCTAGTAGTCTTTTAACGACCTTTACCGTCTGGGTTTGAATCCCTACTCTATAATAAAGCGGGAACGGGCACACCTGAAACCTGGAATCCCTGATACTCAAACCACATCGAAATTGTTCAGAACAAATTCCAAACATATTTCTAGTAAAAGTAGGATTTATCCGAAATATGATTCATCATCTTCATCATCATCATTAAATGAACTCAATAGGCCATGAAGACCCATGGCAGTAAACACAAAATATACATTACATTACAAAATATATGACATAAATATGAAGACAAAAATAAAATATAATCAGAGGTTCAATCACATATGAGAGGCATGTTTCTGGTCACAATTTCAAATATTTATTGCAGATATTGTTCCACTTCACTAAGGGAAGCTGTAGGTTTTATTTCTTCCAATGTCACCATCACTCTATCTCTCCACCTAGTCCTTGGACGGCCTATTGGGCGTTTGCCAATCAGTTGGGAGTTAACACTTCTGTTAGGAATAGATGCATCTGCTCTAACAACGTGCCCTAGCCACTGAAGTCGTCGTCCTTTGATGGTTCAACCAATATTTTCTTTTTTAAATAGTTCGTAGAGGTCTTCCTTCTGCCTCCTTTCCCATCATCCTTCGTCCACATTGAATCTTCCTCAACACTTTCATTTCAAAGGCACACATACGTTCTTCAAGAGTTTGTGGTGTCGCCCATGGCTCGCACCTATACAATAATACCGGTATTACTAGAGCCAAAGGTCGATTTTGATATTTTGTAAAATCAGACGTGACTTAAATATATTGTTAAGACTATAAACGACAAGATTTGCATTCATATGCACGAAATATAAGTACCATGGAAATCTTCTAAACCAGTTAAATTACAAATCTCTGGCTGACATAATTATGTAAATTTATAATTGTCGTTTACAAATGATTCAATGGTCTTGCGTATAGTTCATATTTAACAGCGCAGTTTAATTCACATGCCCCACCTCTCACGAAGACTAGAACTGATAATAACAAACATTCGAACAGTCCTCCGCGAACCGAGATGTCCATGAAGAGAGAATTAGCCTATTTTGAGCGTTAATGTCCTTGAGGCGCACTGCTCCCCGCTGACGCGACGTGTAAATCTGTCGATCATTGTCAATAAAGTGGTCACCACTTTACAGTTAAAGGGGAGAATACATTTGTTCTTTATACACTTACAAGCCTTACTAGATTATAATTCGTAATATTACAATGTCTGAATGAATTCAGTGGCGTAGTCATGGGAGTGTTACTGGGGGTTAGAACTCCCCCCTAGAAATTTAACAAAAATACTGATAATACATAATAAGTTAATAGGATACAAGAAAACTGATCTGATAATAGACTGTCTGGCTTTTACAGACGACCTGGCGATATTCTTTAATTCCCTAGATACTGCTGGAAAACAACTTAGAACTCAACACCTCAAGCAACAAAAGCTGGCCTCCACATCTCCTTTCAAATAACAGAGTTTATAACTAATATTAAGCCAGCTCACAGAGAGCTCATTGTGGAACAGGGAAGAATCAAGCGGGCAGTAAAGTTTAAGTACTTAGGCGAGTGGATAGTCCCCAACAATTCTGAGAAAGAAGAAATCATAGCTACGATAAACAAGATAGAAGTGGCGTACCAGCTAACTAGAGATGTCTACAACAAAAGATCAGTGCCCATCAATGCCAAGCTTAAGTAGTATTGTTAGTCATTCGCCCAAAGGCCCTGCACGCAGCAGAATGCCTGGCAATGAATAGAAAAGGTCTGATTGCGAAGTTAGAAGCCAAAGAAAGGAAAAACCTGAGAAAGATCCTGGGACCGAGCCGAGAAAATGACGAGTACAGGAGACGGCATAACAAAGCACCCTACCTGCACATTGAGCGGAAAACAGACACCATTCGGAAAAGGAGGTCTCAATTTTATGGCCATATAACACGCATGATCAAACAGAGACAGACCAACATGATGGTTGGTTGGTTCCTTAGTTTAGGGGCTGCGACAACGCGGTCATGTAGCCCCGTGTACTTTGGGTGTGTGTAGAAACTGTCTGAAAACCGGTGTTAATTGTGATAGCTGTATTGGTGTGTGTTATCTGTGACTCAATTAGAAGGACTGCAGACGATTAATTTTGTTTTCTAGCAGTTTCTACTTTTTGCTACCAAATTCTACCGTCCACGACACCTAGCTGCGGACTTGGCTACTAAATGTTATCGCAGTCAGCACCTGGTGGAGAACGTTGGAACTTATATAGCGTTATCAAACTAACCTACAAATTTTAGCTTCCACAAGTGTAGTTAGTGGAAGGTTCTTTTTCATGCCATAAATCCATGACATGGGACCGCCTGCTTTATTTCCCCTCCAAAGGAAGGCATACTTCAGGATTTTTAACGCTCTTAAAAACTCCAACGACTTTGGCTGGGTTTGAACCCACGATCTTGGGCATAGAAGCTCAGCAAGACCAACAAGATCTTTTCCTACTTTGTTAACAAGAAAACCAACGGACCCTGGATCACTGAAGTTAAAAAGGATATTCGAGTAGTAGGAATCACACTTGAAGACATCCTGGAACGGTGCACCTCTCCAGAGAAGACTTTGAGCATACAAGAGCTTCCAAAAAAAGCCAAAATTGAAAACCGCCAAGAAGTGAACAGATGAAAGAAATAAGGCTCACAGATTGCGAATGCGAGAATATTGGGGAAGGTTTTGTGGAATAGGGTGTTCCTTTGTAATGATCCATAAATATTGAATTTATGAGTAATGCTTATATCAGGACGAGGATAGCTTTCACTTAGAAGAGATATAACAAACGACAAAAGGCAAAGACAAAACAAGGAAGAAGTTTCATTATAGAAAATTGAAACATCCAAAGAGTTTTAAATGTTTATAGCTTACAGTAATATTGAGTTTGTACACTAGGGTCCGCCACAAGTTAAAGCTGTAGGGTGCAAATGGTTGAAGTAGCGTGGTCCACAGCAGACCGAAACGAAGAAAATAGAAGTTAAATAAGCATTTCTTAAGGGTGGCGTAGTTGGTAGCATACTGAACTGCTGTGCCCAAGATAGCGGGATCAAACCCGGCCAAAGTCATCGGATTTTTAAGAGCGTTAAAAATCCTTCAGTGTGCCTTCCTTCGGAAGGGAAATAAAGCAGGTGGTCCCATGTCTTAGATTTATGGCATGTAAAAGATCCTTCCACAGACTAAACTTGTGTGAAGCTAAATTTGTTAGGTTAGATTTCGTCAGAACGCTCTATCAATGTTCCAACGTTCACCACTAGGTATCATTGACATCTGGTAGCGAAAGTTGCACTACTCGAAATTGAACGTAACTGGTAGCTGACGCTATTAGAGTGTCCGGTGGAAGCAGCTACAGACTCCGACGAGCCGAACATGTCCTTGGACACTCCCGGCACTAAAAGCATACGATAAATAAATAATAATAATGGGGGATGATGGTTAATTTATGATTTTTTTAATGATTTAATTTATGAATTTATCAATTATTGGCAATATGTTACCAAGTTTCTAGGACTCGTCCATTTCTTTCACCACAATAAAATAATATATAAGCGCCTGCACAGTTTAATGACGCCTCAACTTGCCTGCTGTTCAAATTGCTGTCAATCCATGACTTGTATACTTCAATATTGTTCTATCTTTGATATCAGAACGCTCCAGTATTGCAATATCTATGTTGTAGATCTGGGTGTCATCCACAGATGGCACTTTCAGCACTTATTCTACGAATAAACAAGCAATGTAAACAAGGCTTAGAGGTTAGATGGAAGATGGATAGGTGTTGGGTAGTAAAGGTAGGCTATCAGGCAAGAAAATAGACATTATGCAAGTTTATTACTGAATAGCAATCAGAGATAACATAGCAACTGTAGATTCTATGAAAAGAGCAGTTTGGGCCACATATCTCTATAAGCTATCTACCAATGAGAGTACACAACATAATGTTGTGTCCCAAAGGCAGTGACACCTGGTGCGGATATTAGAAATGTAAGGAGGCTGGTGAAACATATGACCACAAAAATAGCTTACCTTCTGCAGTAAAAGAAATAAAGCCTGTGTAAAAATATCTTGCACATCCAAGGGTCTTAGAAAAATGTTTATATGGAGGTGCACAAAACTGCAATGAAAGTTTGAACAATCAAATTTGGCTGCGATGCCCAAAAACTACATTTTGTGGTACTAAAACTGATCATATAGCAACATATGATGCTGTTGTATGGTATATTGAGGTCAATGAAGGAAAATTGATGGCATTAGAACTTAAAGGGATGAATTCAGAGATGCACACATTAAAGACATTGAGCATTCTGGGATAGGAGCAGGCCGATCGGACAGATGCAGCATTGATAAAATCATCCAAAATTCACAGGCAGTTGACAAGATCACGGAAAAGAGGAAGAGAAGATGAGTAAGACCCTGAATAAGGCGTAGGGAAGTTTTAAACATCCATAAATTCCATCCTTTTCCATGGAAAGTTATAAAATGTGTCAAAGTAAACTTTAAACCTATTTTCTTACAAATAATATTTCTTTAAATTCTAAAAACACCTAACTCCATGATGGTTAGAACTAGAACCCTTGGCATTTTCTCAGCTTGTGTATGTAGACAACCTGCTTATAATGACCTACAATAAAGTAGATAGGGGGTGTAATACAAGTGATATGTGATGAAACACATGGAAAATGTATTCAAAAACTGTCGTTATTATAAATAATTCATAAAACTTTAATTAGAATGACTTTAATATTAATTTCAGGTCATGTTATTTATTGAACCATTAAGGCAGTATTAGTGAAGTTTCATGATAGTGTGTCAATTGGTTGAGAAATTGTGTGTTCCTAAATTGCTAAATGTCACTAAATTGTTATTAACATTTGATAATGTTAACATTCATTGCATAATTTATTTTCCGATCAAAAACTGTAGACTGACTTTGTTCAAATAGGTGGGCCAGCTCAAATTTAAATATGTTGATATTTAGCATTTGTGTTTAATTAAATTAAACTATACTGCATTTTCGCCATCAACCCCCCTAAGTGAAACAATGACACGTGCTTATGAGTCTATAGCTCATGTTATATTGCCTATCGGTGATTTGTGTCTGAATAACCAAATTACTATACAGTTGTCGCCTTTCGACCTGGCTCGCTATTTGAGGCTAAACGCGTCTTCACGACGACTCAATTCATCTATTCCATGAATATCAACGTCATTCGCTTGTATTAGTGTCCTTATAATAATATAATGATGCGCACCAAAAATATTTTGAAATTATAAACCCCCCTACCCCATTGGTGGATCTTGGCTACGATACACATGCTAAACAAAAGTAGTTACGGAATTAAGATAGGCTTTTGTCACAAACATACTTTTTTCAAGAAATCACTGTCTTCTTGATACATACAACTGAAAATGCTTGGCCAACATCCCTTTAACTAGAACATCAACACATCTATCCGGACTTAATTTTCGCTTATTTAACGAGAACTATAATAAGTCAACATTTATAAGTAGCCTAACTACTTACTGAATATGGTTTATATAAATGTACAGTATATGGTACTGTGCCCAATTAGACACGGCAGACTGGCATCGAACTCGGACTTACCAAAGAAGACCAGGCCCATGATTCTGCCCAGAATCGAATCATTGATCTCTGAGGGGGAACAGCTACAGGGAACCCGAAGAGCAATGAGTTATATCTGCATATAATCATAATAGCAGGATTTCACGGCTAGCATGGGAATATCATAGCTTTTAAGGTGGATCTTTGCAAGAAAATACAAAGCCCATGTACGTTTTAGAAACCTGAATGCTAGAAAGCAAACCAGCTTGACAGTTGACTAATCTTAGTTAGCGAAGGGGCGTTTTTAGGTGACGCCAAATAACTAATTTTCGTCTGGACCGCAGAAGCAGCTCAAGATTAATGGCTCTGGGATCCACCGGCTCACAAGGCATAAGAGTTGAGAGGGGGCAGTCGCCCACAGAAATTAATTGATTACAGCCAATTGGAGCATTGAAATGAAATAAAACTTACACCCAGGTGAATATATTCTACGAAAGATAATTTAGGAGTGTTCTCACGCCTAAATTAAATCCTACATCTATAAACGAGCCACTGCACCACTGCTTCCGCTCGGGAGGAAGGTTTTGGAGATAAGCAGATGGGGAATTACCAGGATAGCGTCATGACGCCATGGGAGAAGGCAATTAATTGTAATTAATTGGCCGAAGCGATCGCTTGCACGCGAGTGATTTTGGGACCTCCACACTTAGACAAACGAGGATTATACTTCACTTTGTCTGGAAATGTATTATTTCAGGAAGGGAGTCGGTCCTGAATGTCCAGTGGACTATGTTTCCCAAGAAAGCCTTATATAGGGGAAGCTTCGCAGGGAAGTTAGTTCGTCTTCCGTTCGTCTTGACTCAACACGTGAACTAACACGCTGCCAGATCACGCAAGAAAGTGCGAGAATTTATAATGTATCGACGCTCAAATGTATTTGGAGAACAATGGAAGCGCATCATGCTGCTTCACAACAGTAATTATGTATCGTGTAAGATTTAGTCTACAGCAGACGTTTAACCAATTACATACGCGAGTATAAATTCAGTACAGCGTAGGGATAATTTAGGATGTTTATAGACAACGAACATAACAGGAGGTGTTGTCATAGTTAAAAATGACACATTATTGTCAGGATCACTACAGTTACGGGAGCCTGGAAGGCGTCACAAATAGTCGTGACAGAGGATTGAACAGAATTGCAGTAGAGGAGATATAAACTGTAGGTGACAGGAATCGAACGCACGCACACGCAATACAGACTTTCATGGAGACCAGCGGTTGTCAGGAGTTAGCTGCATCGCATCTCTGAGGTCAGGCGATAGTTGGAGTCAAATCAAGGAACCATGTGTGAAATAGTGCGGGAATTGTATATAAAGTTATATTACAGTGATTTTTAAAAGTGTTTATGTATGTGGTAAAATAATATGTATTGTGTCAAAGTGAGAAAAGCCAGTGATGGAAAATATGATTATCATGTGTGAAGTGTATACCATGTGTCGTGTGATAGATATCATGATGGATTAAACTAAGCATCATGGTAGGCTCGTGGCTGGCGTGCTGGATTAACCCAGCAAAAATGAAAGTGAGTACACATTTAATATGTTGATATGATTAAATAGCTCACCATACAACGAAGCATCACTCTAAGACTAAGAATTAACATTCATTTATGTACGAGCTCACATCCCTCGTATTTTGGTAAAATATGGCTTGGAGGATGATTTGTTTACGGCCATTTCGGCGTAAGTCAATGATGAAAGTAACGGTAACGTTAAATAATAATAATAATAATAATCTGGGGTCGGAAACAGTAATGAATAAAATAATGGGCATGTCAGGCCTAGAGTACGTGCAAAGTGTGTCATGTCTAACGTAAGAGTACTGTGTTATTGTAAACAGTAAGAAAGAAACGTAAAATATCGAGATAATGAGACTTTTTCAGTGTCGTTGAATTGTTGAATGAATGTTTATTATGGTAAATTCTACAGGGTTGTATTTGAGAACCATTAAGGTAGTTAATGTAAGCCAGTAAATTTATACTTGTTTTGGGAGCTACATAAAGCTTTGGCTTAAGAGTAATTGCAGAGAGGACGTGAGTTCTTTAATAATTGAGTCATCTATAAGAAGTATTGTTGAACCGCGTACAGCGAGCAAGTAACGTAGAATCAAGAGATTTACGTCAATAAGTTGCGGGGATCATCCAAACATAGCTTGCGCGTTAGGCGAATCTAGTCGGCTAATCTTCGATATCTACGAGATAGTATCGCCTTGGAGCATACTTGTATTATTAGCAGCGAAGTGGGACAGAGGCTGTCTGTATCCACCGTTTGCAGAATTGTTGCAACTAGGGATAACTATTAGAGACCCTGTGTGAGCCAATGTATTAATTGATCTGCCCTTAGAGGTATGACTAATGGTTCGTCGTATAGGAAACGCCGATTTCCTCTTGTTATAGGCAGCGGCACCAGTGAGAGAACTTTGATACTCACTTGAGATGCGCGCCAGAGCCGCTAATGTCGCCACAGAACGGCAAAGCTATCCGTGATCCATCCCCTGCCATGAATATTAATTAGGAGCCGAGTTGAGCCCATTATACTCTAAATGTAGGTGTTAAATAATTAAATAATACTAATAATAAGAAATAGCCTTACAAATCCCATAAGGGCTATGGCCTCCTGCTTTGCAGGGAATTGCTCAGTTTTAACTCATCAGGTGAGCAAGTCCTGAGGAGCATTCGGGGTTATTCTTTCTGATTGGGCCTACTATATAGATGTGCAGCTGTTTAAAGATTAAGTAAATTATATTACGCTGGCATAACATTCGCTACAACAGTCTTCATTTCTGAGTCTGGCGATATCAAGGCCTCAAATATCCATTAGTATTACGGAAATCATAATAGCCATCAACCAATATCTGGGAGCTTCCCATTGCCACTAAGCACAAAGCTTACCCTGTCTAAGCACTTGAACAATGACAGGAACTGCCAAGTCTTCACTCTTCAGTAAAATCTACGTATATATAACCGTTTCAAATAGGTCTTTTTAAAATGTAATACAAAACCTTACCGGTGGAGTTTTAACATCTAGTTTGGATGCAGATACCTATACACATTCTTTAACATCCCACAAATCATTCACTATGTTGTGCACATGTGGTCCCGGAACGAATTAACAAGTGTTTCGCAAGATAGTCGAACCTTTTGAATTCCTTGTAACAGGTGATGCAGTAAGGTTATTTTCCCTAGTGAACACGATGATGTTTCCTCAAATTAGAGCGCGAGACAATGCGGTCTCATCCCTGAGTGAACGACAAAATGTTCCATTAGCTCTGTCCGCCGTGCAAATGACTTCTCACATGTGCTACAAGTGTATTACTTCTCTCCAGTATGAACAACAGTGTGCTTCTTGAGGTCACCGCTCTGTGAGAAGCCTTTATTGCACACCAGAGATATGTACCGCTTTGTTGCATGTCTACTGAACGGTGTCTTTCTAGTTGATGCATTGTTTTATTGGTCACTGCATGCGAGTCTCCCCAGGTCTTTCCACTCCTACCTCATCTTCGCTGTTCTTGTCCATTGTTTTCCTCCCCATTTTACGAACCAGTCTGCCCATCTGATTCTTTGTCTCCCAACGTTTCGTCTTCCTGTTCTTGGGTCCCACATCGTCATTTTGTACGTCCATCGGTTAGGATCTAATCTCGCTACATGTTCACCCCATCTCCATTTGAGCTGGTCTGCTGATGTCATAGCGTCTTTCATGCCGGTTCTCCTTCTTATATCTTCGTTCCGTATTCTATCTCTCAATGAGACATGAAGTATCTTCCTTTCCATTTTCCGTTGACATCTCTGGATCATTTGTCTTTGTTTCGATGTTAATGCCCAAGTTTGGCAACCATATAGTAACACCGGTATAACGCATTTTTCTAGAACTTCAGCCTTTAAAGTGAGTTTTTGGGTCTTGTCAGCCAGTATAAACTTTAGGGAACAAAAGCTCTTCCATGCTTGTCCTATTCTTCGTTTAACCTCTTTTTCTGAACGACTTGAAAATGACATGTTCTGACCGAGATATACATATTCTTCAACATATTCCAGTGTTTCTCCGTTCACATTAATTGGGGCTTCTAACGCATTGGTCATCAGCTTCGTTTTCTTCGGGTTCATTGTAAGGCCCACTTCTTTACTTGTGTTGTCTAATTCTTTTATCATTTGTTCCAGCTCTTTCGCTGATTCAGCCACCAAAACAATGTCGTCTGCGAACCGTAAATGGGTTAGTCTTGTCCCATCGATTCTGATGCCATATTTTTCTTCCCAGTCTAGTTTTCTAAACTGATTTTCCAGCAAACAGGTGAATAATTTTGGTGAGAGGGGGTCTCCCTGTTTTACTCCCCTTTCTATCATGATGTTACATCCTTCTCTTTCTGTCTTTATTCTGGCTTGGTTACCGTCGTAGAGTTTGCCTAGGAGTCTAACGAATTTTTTTGGGATGCCTTGTTTTTCCATTGCTTCTAAGACGCTTTCCTGTTCTACGGAGTCAAATGCTTTGTTGTAATCCACAAATGCTATATACACCTCTAGATTAAATTCCTGAACTTTCTCCATGAGTTGATTTATTGTTTGCAAGTGGTCTGATGTACTGAAACTCTTTCTGAATCCTGCTTGCTCTATCGGTTGCTGTTCGTCCAGTGCCTTTGTCATTCTATTGGTTAGGATCTTCATAAATAGCTTGTAGAGGTTTACAATTAGGTTGATCGGTCTGTAGTTGTTTATGTCGTCCTTGGCTCCCTTTTTGTGTAGAAGTATGATAATGCTTTGTTTCCACTGCATTGGTATGTCTTCTGATGTGAGTATGGTATTAAATAATGTTGTGATGACTGGGATTAGGTCTTCTTCACCCCATTTTAGAAATTCATTGTAAATTCCATCTTCACCTGGGCATTTTTCGGTTTTCGTTTGTCGAATGGCTGCTCTTACTTCACTGGGTAGTATTGGAGGTGTTTCTTCCTCTAGGTTTTCTTCTGATGTATTCTGGTCCTGATGCAAGTTGGATATTTGAGAGTTACTTGAGTATAGTGTTCTATAGAACTCTGTCGCTTGCGTCATTATCTCTTCTCTTGAGGCTTGTCTTTTTTCGTTGTTGTCTTTTACTCCCAGTATCCAATGTTTGCCTGGAGTTAATTCTTTTCTAATCTTCTTTATTGATTTTGTGGTATCCATGATTTTTTTGACCACTTTAGTGTTGTGTTCTTTGATGTCTCTTCGGGTTTCCCCTTTTGATTGTTTATTGACTTCCGCATATTCCAGCTTTTTGTGTTCGTTTTCTATGGCTTGTGATTTTAGGCGTTCTCTTTCTTCGATCACACATTTGGTGCTATCCTTAAGTTTTATTCTATTTTTCATACTGTTTCCAGGTGTTGACGATTGTTTGGCTGCGCGGGATATGCAATTTACGAGCTTTGTATAGTGTTGTTGGACTTTTTGCTCCGTTTGTTGGTTGAAGTCTCGTAGGTTTTGTTGTAGTGCTTTTACATACTCCGCTCTGTCTATGCATCCTGGATGTGCAGTTTTGTTGTTGAAGTAGTGTCTCCTTTTCTTCTTTATTCTCACTTTCAATCGTACCATTCTGTGGTCTGTGTCAAACTTCAGACCATTGATCACTTGTATGTTTTTCACCTCTGTTAGTCTATTGGTTAGGATGAAGTCTATTTCGTTTTTGATTTTCCCACTCGGAGATTTCCATGTCCATTTGCTTTCTGGGTTCTTCTTGTAAAATGTGTTCACAATTTTAAGTCTTTGTCCCAGTGCAAACTGTATTAGTCTTTCTCCTCTTTCGTTCCTTGTTCCGTATCCGTGAAGGCCCATAGGTTCTTCTTCTTCGTATTCCTTTCTTCCGACCTTGCTGTTGAAGTCTCCAATTATGAATGTTGTGTGTGCTTCGTACTCGGCTAGTGTGTCTTCGAGGAGCATATAGAAATCTTCAATTTCTTCATCCGTACTTGCTTCTGTGGGAGCATAGATTTGAATTATTATGGATGTGTTGTCATTTAATTTTAGGGATAATACTATGATTCTTTCTGAGATTCCCTTTATTTCTTTTATATTGTGTTTTAAATGTCTTTTTAGCAGAAAACCTACCCCTTTTTGTCCTTTTGTTTCCCCTATGAAGCTAAATACAGCCCCATTTGTTTTCTCTATTATGTCTTCGGCGTATTGCCTCACCTCACTGAGGCCTAATATATCGTACCTTACGTTTTCGAGTGCGTTTTCGAGTTCTATTTCTTAATCTTGGGTTCTTAAGGTTCTAACGTTTAGTGTACCAAGTATGAGTTCTTCTTCCTTGTGTGAAGGTTGTTTCATCGTTGTGTTGTGTTGATTTCTTCTTCCCCGTTTTTTGAGGTTAAGTCTTTCCAGTGCACCCACTGGTCATTTAACAGGATTTTCTGGTATCCAACTCTTACATTGTTATTACCCTTTTCCCTTTCTTCCCTGGCTTTCTGTCGGAGTGATGCTTGGATTTCTCTTTCTTTTATTGTGAGGTCATCATCTATGAATATGTCTTGTCCTCTCAGTTTGTGTTTGTTTCGGACTATTTTTAGTTTGTCTGCAAAATTTGTGAAACTGACTTTCACTATACCTCTATTGTTTCTGTCTTTACCGACGTAGGTTGATTTTTCTGCCGTCACTTCTTTTTCTATCGTGTCCAATATCTTCTTGATTTTGTTCTTTAGTTCGTCTTTGTTACTTTCATCATTAGTGAATTCTTTACTTTTTACCACTATGTTGTTCCTCCTTTCACTTTTCGCCTGTTGTTCTTTTTGTTCTTCTATGTCACTTATTCTTCTGGATAATGTTTCTATCTTTTCTTGTATTGTGTTTTCTATGTTAGTGATGTTTTGTTCTAATGACTCATTTGCTCTTTCGCAGTATTCATATCTTTTTTTAATTTCCTTTCTCAAGGACTGAATTTCCTCTCTTGTTTCTTGTTTAAACTCTTCAGTTTGCTTTTTCAAATCTTTAAGTTCTGATAGTATTTCAGAAAACATACCTTTAATGTCGTCTCTTTGGGGTTTTGCATTGTTTGTGTGTTCTTCTTCTCCCGAGCTTTCTGAGGTTGATATTTTGTTTTTTCTCTGTTTTTGCTTTATGTTTTTAGCTGAGGGCTGTGTTTTGGGTGGCATGTTGTTATATTTGCTAGATACGTAATGTGATATATTTTACTCCCCTTTTTTCGCGCGTGTAGTGTATTAATCTGCTTTGGCTTCATTCACTTCGTATTTGCAATATAGTTCCTCTCACACTCATTCGCTTCTATTTTAGTGCTAAAATATGTCTATGTATATTGTTAAAAGTCTTCACACCTTAGTAGCAGGTTGCTGGTTTTCTTGTGTAAGCTGATACTATGCCTGTGCTATGTTCTGTAAAACGTTCGTTATGCGACGAATGTCCTCTTTCATTGTTGACAGGCCAGCGTCTTGTAACCGGTATGTCTCATTCTCCATACAGAGTTTCTTCTGGTCACATGTTATTTTTTTGTTTTTATTTAGAATGACTCAATTACTAGGGACACAACCCACTCAGGGTACCTCCAGTGTAACTGCACCAGTAAATAAACTTGACCTTGCAAGGAGCCAGATGGGGTGGCAGGAAGGCCACTAGACCGGCGGACATTTTTCTCAGGCAGCCGAAACTAATTTATTGTCCGCTTGGAAAGGAGGTCTGTTGACATGATCCTTTTATTTTAAAAGCGTAGTGGGACACTGAAGAATCTCGATATTTCGAAAAGTAATTAAGATATGATTGTTGTCATGATTCCAATTGAATTAAATGCTTTATTTCCACACACATACCATGTTGGATCGCTGTGATCGGATAATATTTGGCTCAGTTGTTCTCTGAGCAGGAATACTGCACCAAGTAAATATAGGCATCTTTGTAAAGTGTATTTGCCCAGTTTACACTAATTTATTCATACGGGTAGAGTAATTTCAATGACATGACACGTTTGTAACGAAATGTTTTGACCACACCCAGAAAATCGTTGTATGGTGAAGCTATAAAACATCTCTATCCATGTGTATTTTGGAAGGGAAAGTGTACTACTTCAGCGTTTCAAATTGATGGGAAAAGGAATACGAGTTGCGCGACGCAACACTTGTTAATTAAGGCATAAGATAGTGAATTAATGTTACTGAAAGTAAATGCCCCGTGTAAAACGGATAAATGTTTAATAATTGCAGATTTAATGTCATTTAAAGATAATTTGTGTTTATTGTGATGTGATATTCCAGTTTGTGTTAAATTGTGCCACGCGAAGAACACTATGGACACTCACAAATGTCAGAGAGTATCAATAATAGGATGTTTGGAATAGACTTGAGTGCGGTGAAGCACTAATTTTAAGGAGAGACTCACAGATAACTTTGATTTTGTTGTGGGAAGTAAATGTAAAGTATCTTTTGTTTGTGTTTTATGTTGTATTGCCATGATTTTCTATCATTAAATGTTATATTTAGGAAAATGTTGTTTCTTTCAAGTAGAGTAGTCACCTGACAGACTCAAATCCCGAGCATGTGATCGTATGGTGGGCATGAATGTCCCATACCTCGAAAGACCGTGAGTTAGCTGGGGTACGAAAACATGTTCCATATGATGACGATTGGGTACATGGAGGACATGTTATTGTACTAGGATTGAGTCACAGGTACTACTAAAAGTCGGCCAAGATATTAATGGTAGAGGCAAGTATAGCAGAAAAGTTAGGATATATTAGGAAAAGGCCGCGTCCCATTGTTAATAAGCCTTCACGTTAAAATAAATGTTGATAATCCTCCATAAGACATGCTTAAATGTAACCTGTTAGCATTGAGCACCCACCTACTTATATTTGCCATAGAGCAAGTCTCCCTTTATGTTTATCAAGGCATGGCCCAGCGCGGGGCATTCGACAGTAAAACCGAGTCCTTGGATGGTTGCTGCGATGTCTTACGAGGCCAGACCTTTATGTTTATCATGACGCTGATACGTGGGGCTAGTTTAAAATACAGGTCACCATAGGTGTGCATTTACCGTATGTTTATCATGGCGCCCAGAGACGTGATGGCTTATGGGATTCAGAAAACCCAATAATAATAGTATGGTTTCCATGGGTGAAAACCATAATAGTATATTTTTCCTCAAACTGTGTTTGAGCGATTGTGAGTCTTTTTAGGTGATACTCAGACATTAGACACTGTTGTCAGACGAGTGAATATACAGACGGGTACGAGGGTCTAAACCCATTCCATAGGTGGTTACAGTACTGTGTAAAATGAATGTTGTTGTTGTCGCGATATCGGAATTCTTTTTCCCAATATAACGCGCCAGCATGCACAGCTACGGCCTGCCTGTATCTCAAGATAAGAAATATAGGATGGCTGGTACTGAGGGGGTACTTAAGTGTATCGCGGAGTTATAGGAACATTTTGATGCTACTCATGCCAAGAGTAGGGAAGACGCTAAAGCATTTCAAGATGACATAACGGGTAGATTGGATGCTAATCAAACTGAAGTGAGCCAGATGTTGGCTACGGTAAACATGCAGTTAGATTCAAATTTATTAGAGGTCAATAGAAAAATTGATGATGTTAAAGAATCTATTAAGCAAGAGGTAACTAAAAATATTGTTAGCGCGGTTTCAGAGATGCAAGAAAATAACGACAAACGCTTTGAGTCAATAGAGGTCAAACTCGAGAGTAATCTGCAAGCGTGCAGAGAATCGCAACGTGACATTAATGATAGATTAAACAATATGTCCGTAGAGCTTAAAGATATTCAAAATCAGAACGAAGCGAATACTAAGCGACAGCAAGAGCAATTTAATACGTTCACTCAGACCGTGGATCAAAGGCTTGAAGACAGCGACGAGAAATGGAGTAATCGCATGGCAGGCTACGCAAAAGCGGTAGACGAAGCATTAAGAAAGCAAGATCAGAATATCCTTGACCAATGCAAGGAGATCAGTGAAATAAAAACTTCCGCTAAAGAAAATAAGGGAATAATCTCAAACATGAAAACGCAGGTTGGAAAGGTTCAAAAAGAGTTAGAACAAACTCAAAATGATCTAGCAGTCATTCATAAAATGCAAGATGAGGACCAGGGAGAAATTACCAAAATAAGGACCGAAATCTCCAATATGCATGGTCACATCCAGAAAGAGGTTACAGGCTTACGAGAAGAATTGGAACTTCGAGAGGGCTTGAAAAATGAAGCCAGCGATAAAACGCTTGTCGAGGTAAGGCAAAGTCTAGCGGGGGAAATTTCTCATATGAAAGAGAGCCTTAAAGATGACAAGGAGAAAGTCTTTTCTATGGCAGAGAAAAACCGGGATCGCTTGGAAAAAAAATAGAACGAGAAGTATTAGCTCGTTTAGAAAGAGCGGAAAATAGGCACAGCCAAATGGAAACTAGAATGATCGCACATGAGGAGTCCATATTGCGAAATCCTAGATCTAATGAAGGAAGCATAGATGAAAATAGGAGTAATAACCGTAAATGTAAAAAGGCGAAGTCCAGTTGGATCGTGTTCCGTGTTAATATGACCAAGAATTCAGGAAATTCGTAAGTTCAATGAATATAACTGTTAAAAAATTGAGTAGCTAAGTGAAAAGCATACATCACGTGTGTAGCAAAGTGACGTACTTTGATAATAGGAATATAATTGTCTTATTGTCTTTACTGTGAGATAGGCACATACTGCGCGCCATTTTGGGATCTGGCGAAACATCACAGCCACATAGATCGTAAGGTCAGATCACCAGTACGGGTACATTGCGGAACGAGTGAGTTTGCAAGGAGTGTTTTAGGCTGCTGGAAGACTTCGAGTATACGGAGAGATGGATGCACAGCGCTCGGTTTCATTGAGTGATCTCAGGATGGAAAATAGAGATGGCAAGGATAATGCCTATAGGAAACGAGTTACATCCGCAGACCCTTGTAGTATTTCCCAAGAGTCATATGCTAAAGGGAATGAGGATATGTGCCCAATATGTGAACGGAGGGTGGAAGAAAATGAGACTGATGTTGCTTGTGATGGTATATGCCAGAAATGGCATCATCTTCACTGTGCTGAATTGCAACAGGGACAATTTAATGCCCTTAAACCATCCAATAAAAGAAAATCTAAGCTGTTATGGCTTTGCTCTGGATGTCAAGAGGATTTCATTTTATACAAAGCAGGGAAAACTATGAAGAATGAACTTGAAGATATGAGAGCAGAAATGAACATAAAAATAGATCAAATGACAAGCGCACTTAGTAAATTGCACAACGAACGTCGACTTTCCATCTCATCAATCTTAGGAAGCGAATATCATCGTGTGAAGGGAAACAGTAAGCCTGGGTCTCTGCCAGCTATAGATCATACCAATGAAGGAAACAATACGGTAATATCATCCCCGAAAGCACCAGCTGTATGCAGCACCATATCAGATCATACCAATCAAGGAAACAATACGGTAATATCATTCCCGAAAGCACCAGCTGTTTGCAGCACCATATCCCATGGAGAAGCTAAGCAGAAACCAAATGAGGTCAATGATGGAAGCTTGGAAATTCCTCGGTCTCCAGTCGAACAATTGATCAACCAGGTGGGTTCAATAAGCAAGCCACAGGGCGTTCATAAAAGCAATGAATTTCAGTACGCAGAGGAGAGGAGAATTGAGAAAGAGGATGGTTTTATTTTGGTAGAGAGCAATAGGAGGAAAAGAAGAAGTCAGCAGATCATAATTGGAACGGACACATCTTCAGTTTTAGCACTACAAGCAGGAGAAAGATTCGCCTGGCTCTATGTAGGACGATGTTCTCAACAAGCGACGACAGAGAAATTGAAAGGCTTCCTTTCGGAAAAGGGTATACGTGGTAACACCACTCGTAACGAACTGAAAACAATGGGAACGAATAAGGCGTTCAAGTTAGGAGTACCATATCAGTATCTTCAAGAAACAGAGAAACCAGAGTTTCGGCCAAAGGATGTACTCGTAAGGCCCTTTCGTATTCGAAGACAGGGACTGTACAACAGAGGAGCCGATTTGGAAGGAAATAGAGCATTTTCCACACACGAAAAGTAGATCAGAGATTTTACGAACATTTATATGGAATGTGGAAGGTCTAAGGAGCGTCACAAATATTGTACCGGACTACGTTTTTGCGGAGCATGATGTTGTGATACTTACAGAAACAATGCTGACAGTAGAATGGACGGCAAACTATGCGTATACGTTTAATATACTAGCGAATCAGGGACCTCTGGGTAGACCAAAAGGGGGAATTACATGTCTGCTTAAAGCCAAACTAGCACCATTCAGAATTTTACATAAAACAGACAATATACTAATGATAAAATCAAGACTATGTGTAATCATGGGAGTTTATTTTCAACCTGACAAGTCAGCTGTTGATATAATTGAAGAGATAGCCTATGCAATGAACAAGACAACAGTAAATGATGCTTTAATATTGGCCGGAGACCTTAACTGTCGCATCGATAAGACATGTCACAAGACGTCTTCAGTGCTAGACTACTTGGAAGGGGAAGGATTGACTCTTGTGAATAACGCGCAGCAGATGACCTATATATGCTACAATGGATCTAGTGCTATTGATTTAGTCCTTACAAACAGGAGACATATCGTTCCTGTAAGCCAAAGAATAATAAGGGATTCAACGAGGAAACACCTTCCTGTTGTAACGGTTTTCAGTTAAAAACCAGAGAATTTCCAAAATGAAAATGTGCCTGTGAAGATCTCGAGGAAAATAGATACGAAACTGATAAACCTCACGGACAACCAGGCCATTTTGAAATTAATATCAATGGGTGACCTTGACGCAGCAACGAATGAAATTGAACAGCTTATTCTGCATGCAGCATATCCTGTACATGTTGTGGTGAAGAAATCTAAATTGTGGTTTAATGAAGAATGTTATATTGCCCGTAAGGTGGCTTTAACAGCCTTGCATCAGGCCTTACAATATTCCTCACCAGAGAATCTTCAAGCTTACAGCGAAAAACGGAGACAATATAAGGTCATCTTGAAAGCAACACGGATTTCATACCAAGAGAATGAAGAAAGAAAACTTGTTGAAGAAGCAGAACAGAACCCCTACAGGGTTTTAAACCCAAGACAGCCCAGATTCCCAAGGAGTATCCCAATGGAGATCTGGGAAGAACATTTGTCGCTTATTCTCCAAGATAGGGAAACACGTCCATCAGGAAACTCCCATGTAACAGATCATTTACAATTGTTTACAGAAGAAGAGGTGTTGAGAGTGATAAACAGTACGAAGAATAACAAGGCATGTGGTCCTGATTTTATCTATAATGAACACATTAAAAGCGTAGCACCAGTCCTTAAAGAGGGAATATTGTCTATTTTAAATGAATGCATCCGCCGTGGGAATATACCGGACAGCTGGAAGAGATCTACAATTAAGATGCTTTATGAGGGAAAAGGGGATACCAGTGACCCGAATGCATCAGCTCTTGAGTGTACACTCTTCAAAACTTTTACGAAGCTGATATGTGAACGTCTGACAGAGCATGTGGATATAAAAATGCCAGATATGCAATTCGGTTTCCGGAGAGGTAGATCCACCTTACATGCTATTCAGTGTCTTCAGATGGAAATAGAGGAGGCATTAGCACCACCAAGTGGAAAACTTTACGCAGTGTTCATTGATTACAGCAAGGCTTTTGACACATTAAACAGAACTATCCTATTGAAAAAATTGGAGAAATTCATAGGCGAGGAGCACTACCTGACCACTATAATACGGAATATTCTTAGCTGGAATTGTGTGGAGATTAATGACAACATCTCCAAGTCTAAGCCGATTCAACAAACTAATGGTGTACTACAGGGGGACCCTCTAAGTCCCCTGTTGTTCAACATCGCCACTGCGGACATAGTAGAAGCAACATTGACGGACAACGTCAGGTTATATATATATGCAGACGACATGGTTCTATCATCATCAAGTATGGAATATCTCCAAAGAGCTTTCAACAAGTTGGTGGATTGGGCTGAAGTCAATGAATTACGCTTAAACGAGGACAAGACAGTTATGATGACATTCAGGGAAGGAGGGAAGCGGGGAAAGATAAGCCATAAAGACAGACTTATTCCATCGGTGACTCATTTTAAGTATCTCGGGATAACTTTGCAGATTCTGGGAAACGTTTTTACAATCCATATGAGAGACAAGCTGACCGCTGCAGTGAAAGCGATGAGTGACATAAAACAAATTCATAAATTGTCCCTAAAGACTGCAATCCAATTGTTTCATGTAAAAATAGCACCAATTGCATCGTATGGATTGGAAAATATATGGATACACCTCAAGAGAAAACACCTGGCAGATCTGGAAAGAGTAAAATCCATCTATCTCAAGAGAGCTTTGTGCCTTTCAAAGTACACGCCATCCCGTTTGGTTTACCTGCTAGCTAGAGAGCCATATTTTGTTGAATACCTGAGACTGAACATACTGCTACCCGTTACACCTGGATATGAGACCCTACTGACAGAATTGAAAAGGAAGAGAGACGACATATGGGACGACTTTTACGGCACTGACGCGATGCTTTCAACTGAATGGACAAATGCATTGTACGATTTGCGTCATATAGTCACGAGATTTTCGGTGCATGGTTTTCACTTTAAAGTATGCACCAAGAAGATATTTCATCAGCCGGACCAGCAGTGCATCTGTTTGCTATGTGGAGAGCAGTGTGATAGGTATCACGTGATGCTGTGCAAACAAAGACGGGTCACACTTACAATGTTTTGTAGTGAAGACTAAGGCAATCTTTTTTGTCTTTTAATGTTAATTTATTAATTTGGCCATTGGCTGCAATAAAGTTCTTATTAAAATAGGAGAAATAGATGGGCAGATACAGAGGTACAGCCCACTCCGAAGAATACAGCCATGCCAAGTGACAGCCCGTATACCACGCCTGGTATACCTATTGCTATGTCCACACCGCATGAAAATGCTGTAAAAAATCAGATAGTCACTGTTGTGAGGGCTAGTGACGACAAACCGAGAAAATATTCTGGGAGTAACTCAAGTATGACACCCAAATACTGGCTCAAAGAGGTTTCCGAGTACTTGAATGACGCAAAGGTACCGCCAGAGGGAAGATTAAGAGCTATCGAAAAACTGACTGAGGGTGAATGCGCCTTATGGTTCAGAAGTTTTCGTTACACGTTTGACACCGTTGAAGAATTTCGCCAGGCATTTTTAAGCAGGTACTGGGACGCAAATATACAGCAGAATCTCAGATTGGACTTGTACTCCAAACGCTATAGTACAAATAATCCAACGAAATATGCTGTCTTTTTATAGCACAATTATGCCGTTTTAAGGAGCTTGACGAGGCCCCTAGAGAGGCGGATCTGTGTATAGCGAGAGCCAAGCAATTACCATACGAAGTACAACGACTATTAAGCTCGGCAAACGCCAAAACAGCGATGGAAATGGAGGAAGTGCTGAGACAGCTCGATCTCACCACAGCGCAGCACACAAGGCAGAGTCGGAACACGGAACAAGTCCACATGACTAGTTCACCAACTGAACCGACTAGGGTGCAGACTAAAAGTAAGTCTACTAGCACAGAAACTGAGAAGTCAGACTGGCAACGAGAAGAAAGGGAAAACCAGAATTGGAGGCCAGCATACAGAGGAAGATCGAACCGCGGATACCGAGGAAGAAAAACCTGGAATCAGCGCGATACAAGAAACCAACAGCCTGATAGCAGGAGAAATTACGGCCGAAATGGGAATAACCGAGAATGGAGATCCCAAGAACAGAGTCGCGGGTTCAACGAAGAAGCAGAAGAACGTTATCACGCATCACTAAGATATATGGAGGAGCGTGGAGACGACAACAGAAAATCGCAAGTGCATTGGGATGAAGCGATTAAAAATGGAAGGTCACCCGACATCTATAAGGATGATGACGGAGCCAAGAGTCTGGAACTTCAGCAGTACGAAGACAGATAGAAGAACTCCACAAAGAATGGAGCAATGAAAAAAAAAACACCAAAATTAAATGACCAAATAGGAGAGATAAATGCAGGATGGAATACAGTGAATGTAGTTAACTGGATAGCTAAACCTGAGGAACTCATTGAAGACCAAGATGAAGGGCCGGTCAATGTAAGAAGGGAACTACCCATTATAATTGTAAACACGGACGGACGCTTGTAGTTTAACGTGACCGTTAATCTCGAGATCATGAGCCACGGGACCTCCTTTTTACGTGGAATCCGAACCACAGGACATGGTATTTCACTTCGAAAATCTCACATGCATTGACCGGGAATCGAACCCGGACCGCCTTGGTGAGAGGCATTCAGCTAGACCGCTGAGCCACCACGCCCCCTAATTGTAAACATCGCAGGCATGAAGATAAGGAGTCTTCTAGACACGGGCTCGACGGTATGTCTAATTACCCAGGCGTTATATAATGAAATCCAAAGTAAAATCCACGTATTGAAAATACCTATTTCAAGCGTGAAGATAAAAGGCGTGATACCAGATAAAGTAATGATATGCAGGTACCAAGTATTTTTAGATTTACAGATAGGGAACTCTACATTTTCACAGAGCTTCCTACTTGTGAATAAGCTGCCTTTTAACATTATTGTTGCCATGGATTTCATAAGAGAATATAAGGTCATAATAGATCTCTCACAAGACATTGTTATGTTTCGCGCAAGTGAGGAAAAGGAAAATTTAGAGCTCTCATTAAAACATAGTGAAACGAGACCAGAAGAGTACGTATGGCATACATACGGAGATATGACTGGGGATGCAGTATTGACAACAGAAGACATCGAGGGAGAGTTGGCAACACTGGCCGCAGACATTGAAAAGGACCTCGAACCACAATTCGAAGAATGCCTGGGAGAAAAGATAGAACAAGCTAAAATTGGTCCAGAGTATAAGCAAATGTTAAGGGAACTGCTATTTCAATACAAAGGAGTTTTCGATTCGAGACCTGGCCGGATCAAGAATTTCCAATATGCGTTCCAAGTTAGAGACTGGACACCCTTCAGACAAAAGCCTTATCCGGTAGCAGAGAAACATTATTTAAAAGTCAAGGAAGCAATACAGGAGATGCTGGAAGCGGGCGTCATTGTAAAGACGGCCACACCTTATGTCAGCCCACTGGTAGTTGTACCTAAACAGGACGGAAGTGTAAGGATATGCCTGGACTTGCGGAATTTGAATTCCAAGGTCATAGCAGAATTTGACCAAGTGCCACCCATAAAGGAGATCCTCAAAAGATTCAAAGGAAAGACTGTATTCTCAAATCTTGACATCACTGCAAGTTTTCACCATCCTGCACTGGAGGAGAAAACAAGCTTATTAACTGTTTTTTTTTATTCGATCGGAATACATATTCATTCGTGCGTCTCCCATTCGGTCTGAAAACAGCGGGTTCAGCGTTTATACGAGCGCTTGATCGAAACCTGTCTGAAGAAGTAAAAGCAACAACCATAAGCTATGTAGATGATATACTACTGACATCTGAAACAATCGAAGAACACATCAGAGATCTGCGCAAGCTGTTGGATGACCTAAGTCAGGCTAACTTTAAGGTCAATCTAAAGAAATCTAACTTTGGTCAGAGAAGTTAAATTCCTAGGCCAAGTAATAGATGCGCAAGGAGTTAGGCCAAATCCGGGAAAATTGGAGGTCATTAAACATTTCCCGAGAACAACGAAGGTGAAGAACGTCAGGCAATATCTAGGCGTTATTGGATTCTTTTCGAGCCATTGCCCGAAGTATACTGAGACCGTAGCACCACTCCAAGATTTACTGAAGAAAGGGGGAAGGTGGCGAAGGTCGGAAAAATGCGAGGAAGCCTTCGTGAAATCTAAACAGATGCTTTTAGATTATGTTAAATTGGGATATCCAGACTACACCCAGAAATTTATAATCCAGACTGACGCATCACTTATAGGCATTGGAGCGATGCTCTACCAGGAAAATGTGGACAGGCCAGAAGAGAAAACTTATATTGCATTCATAAGCAGAAGGTTGAAACCTAATGCAAAGAACTATACGGTCACGGAGATTGAATTACTCGCAATACTGTATGCCTTACAGTATTGGCGAAAAGTGATTTATGTGTTCAGAATTGTATTGAGAACGGACCATAAAGCCCTAACATTCCTGTTGAAAACTGACTTGTCAAGTCAAAGACTGACAAGGTGGTCCTTGTATATACAGCGATTTCAAGTGGAAATCGAGTATTGCCCGGGGAAGGACAATATCATACCTGACTTGCTAAGCAGATACCCGACAGCTGATGAAGAGGAAGCTCTAGCTATCGACATAGAGGATAGAGACCAGAAGACCTTAGATGATCTAAGGAACATCACCGTTTTTCAATGTGAAGATCCCTGGATACGGTTAATGATTAATTACTTCGAGGGAAAGCTTGTCAGAGGAACCCCGATGTGTGTAGAAGCCGAGGCATTATCAACGGAATATTTATGGTTTAACCAGATGCTACACAAATGGAGCGATGCAGATCACACTCGACCCAGGATTGTTATACCGCCAGCATTGCAGAGAAGACTGGTTGGCACACAGAGCTTTTGGCCACCCTGGCGTACACAAAACTGTTGCCCTGCTGAAAGAAGCATTTATTTGGCCAAAACTTAGAGATACAGTCAGAAATACAATCAGGACATGCAATATTTGCCAACGAGTAAAGCCTAACTCGTATTTAATGAGGCAAAAACCGATACGACTCATGCCAAAGAAGTCATGTCAGCTTTTGGCACTGGATAATTTCGGCCCGCTTCCGAGAGCTAGAAGGGGAAATAGACACATCCTAGTTGCACTAGACGTGTTTTCTAAAATGGTAGTCCTATGTCCAATTCAGAAGACCAGTAAAAAACAGGCACTTAAAAGGCTGAAGGAAAGAGTCATTCCTATACTAGGGCAGCCGGAGAACATATTGTCTGATCATGGGAGCTGTTTTACCAGCGTAGAATTTCGCAGGCAGTTGGAAAATCTGGGAATAAGAGAGATTTTGTCCACAGTTCGACACCCGGAGGCTAACAGCGCTGAGAGAGTGATGAGAGAACTGCAGAAATACATGAAAATATACTGCTCTACAGAAAACTGGAGGTGGATAGACGTACTAGAAATTATCGAGTATTGTGTTAACAATACAGTGCATGAAGCGACAGGAGAAGTGCCCGTAAGCCTATATCTTGATAGAAGACCGGAGAGGCCATGGAACAATGTCGTTCAAACACCTGTAGATGCACAGCCTGGACGCGAGTTGATGATCCAGAGAACATTCGAGTATCTCAAGAAACAAGCGGACAGACGGCAGCGAAGGAATAGAAGGTAACGCTACCACAGGCCACTACTCGTGGGGGAGTACGTCTTATTGAAAAAACCAGCTAGTTCAGATCCAGAGAGCAGGAAATATAAAAAGTTCCGACATAATTATCACGGACCCTACCTGATTATAAGGGACTTGCAAAATAATGCCTTCAGAATCAAAGATGAAGAAACAGGCAGAGAAGTTGTAGTAAACGCTGCTAACTTAAAATTATATAGTCCGCCAGAGGAATATGAAACCATAGAAGAGCAAGCCATTCTCACCCAAATGGACAGGGAGTCATTATATATGCACGCAGAGAGTCCTGAGAAAAGCCCACACCAGGGAGAAAGAAAGCGAGACAGCCAGCTCGTAGACCCAAGGGAGACGAGGGTTGAATGCAGCTGTCAGTTGGAAGAATTTTACAACCAGTTGTGTGAGGCAGCAGTAGAGCTCCAAGAAATGAATGAAGAGCTAAGGGCGCAGAACAAGAAAATACGAGACGGTAGACGTAGTGGAGTGGGGGAACGAGACATCTCATTGCCCGGGAGCACTGACCGCTTAAAGTAAACACTGTACGGAGTCGATGCCATCTGGAGGCCCGAAAGAATTCACTTGTAAAATGAATTTTCCGAGCTTAGCGAGGGAAAGATGTGCCCAATTAGGCACGGCAGACTGGCATCGAACTCGGGTCTTATCAAAGAAGACCAAGCCCATGATTCTGCCCAGAATCGAACCATTGATATCTGAGGGGGAACAGCTACAGGGAACCCGAAGAGCAATGAGTTATATCTGCATATAATCATAATAGCAGGATTTCACGGCTAGAATGGGAATATCATAGCTTTTAAGGTGGATCTTTGCAAGAAAATACAAAGCCCTTGTACGTTTTAGAAGCCTGAATGCTAGAAAGCAAACCAGCTTGACAGTTGACTAATCGTAGTTAGCGAAGGGGCGTTTTTAGGTGACGCCAAGGAACTAATTTTCGTTTGGATCAACCGGCTCACAAGGCATAAGATTAGAGAGGGGGCAGTCGCCCACAGAAATTGATTACAGCCAATTGGAGCATTGAAATGAAATAAAACTTACACCCAGGTGAATATATTCTAGGAAAGATAATTTAGGAATGTTCTCACGCCCAAATTAAAGCCTACATCTATAAACGAGCCTCTGCACCACTGCTTCCGCTCGGGAGGAAGGTTTTGGAGATCAGCAGAGGGGAAATTACCAGGATAGCGTCATGACGCCATGGGAGAAGGCAATTGATTGTAATTAATTGGCCGAAGCGATCGCTTGCACGCGAGTGAATTTGGGACCTCCACACTTAGACAAACGAGGATTATACTTCACTTTGTCTGGAAATGTATTATTTCAGGAAGGGAGTCGGTCCTGAATGTCCAGTGGACTATGTTTCACAAGAAAGCCTTATATAGGGGAAGCTTCGCAGGGAAGTTAGTTCGTCTTCAGTTCGTCTTGACTCAACACGTGAACTAACACGCTGCCAGATCACGCAAGAAAGTGCGCGAATTGATAAAGTATCGTCGCTCAAATGTATTTGGAGAACAATGGAAGCGCATCATGCAGCTTCACAACAGTAATTATGTATCGTGTAAGATTTAGTCTACAGCAGACGTTTAACCAATAATATACGCGAGTATAAATTCAGTACAGCGTAGGGATAATTTAGGATGTTTATAGACAACGAACATAACAGGAGGTGTTGTCATAGTTAAAATTGACACATTATTGTCAGGATCACTACAGTTACGGGAGCCTGGAAGGCGTCACAAATAGTCGTGACAGAGGATTGAACAGAATTGCAGTAGAGGTGATATAAACAGTAGGTGACGGGAATCGAACGCACGCACACGCAAGACGGACTTTCATGGAGACCAGCGGTTGTCAGGAGTTAGCTGCATAGGATCTCTGAGGTCAGGCGATAGTTGGAGTCCAATCAAGGATCCATGAGTGAAATAGTGCGGGAATTGTATATAAAGTTATATTACAGTGATTTTTAAAAGTGTTTATGTATGTGGTAAAATAATATGTATTGTGTCAAAGTGAGAAAAGCCAGTGATGGAAAATATGATTATCATGTGTGAAGTGTATACCATGTGTCGTGTGATAGATATCATGATGGCTTAAGCTAAGCATCATGGTAGGCTCGTGGCTGGCGTGCTGGATTAACCCAGCAAAAATGAAAGTGAGTACACATTTAATATGTTGATATGATTAAATAGCTCACCATACAACGAAGCATCACTCTAAGACTAAGAATTAACGTTCATTTATGTACGAGCTCACATCCCTCGTATTTTGGTGAAATATGGCTTGGAGGATGATTTGTTTACGGCCATTTCGGCGTAAGACAATGATGAAAGTAACGGTAACGTTAAATAATAATAATAATAATAATCTGGGGTCGGAAACAGTAATGAATAAAATAATGGGCATGTCAGGCCTAGAGTACGTGCAAAGTGTGTCGTGTCTAACGTAAGAGTACTGTGTTATTGTAAACAGTAAGAAAGAAACGTAAAATATCGAGATAATGAGACTTTTTCAGTGTCGTTGAATTGTTGAATGAATGTTTATTATGGTAAATTCTACAGGGTTGTATTTGAGAACCATTAAGGTAGTTAATGTAAGCCAGTAAATTTATACTTGTTTTGGGAGCTACATAAAGCTTTGGTTTAAGAGTAATTGCAGAGAGGACGTGAGTTCTTTAATAATTGAGTCATCTATAAGAAGTATTGTTGAACCGCGTACAGCGAGCAAGTAACGTAGAATCAAGAGATTTACGTCAATAAGTTGAGGGGATCATCCAAACATAGCTTGCGCGTTAGGCGAATCTAGTCGGCTAATCTTCGATATCTACGAGATAGTATCGCCTTGGAGCATACTTGTATTATTAGCAGCGAAGTGGGACAGAGGCTGTCTGTATCCACCGTTTGCAGAATTGTTGCCACTAGGGATAACTATTAGAGACCCTGTGTGAGCCCATGTATTAATTGATCTGCCCTTAGAGGTAAGACTAATGGTTCGTCGTACAGGAAACGCCGATTTCCTCTTGTTATAGGTAGCGGCACCAGTGAGAGAACTTTGATGCTCACTTGAGATGCGCGCCAGAGCCGCTAATGTCGCCACAGAACGGCAAAGCTATCCGTGATCCATCCCCTGCCATGAATATTAATTAGGAGCCGAGTTGATCCCATTACACTCTAAATGTAGGTGTTAAATAATTAGAATGACTCAATTACCAGGGACACAACCCACTCAGGGTACCTCCAGTGTAACTGCACCAGTAAATAAACTTGACCTTGCAAGGAGCCAGATGGGGTGGCAGGAAGGCCACTAGACCGGCGGACATTTTTTCAGGCAGCCGAAACTAATATATTGTCCGCTTGGAAAGGATGTCTGTTGACCTGATCCTTTTATTTTAAAAGCGTAGTGGGACACTGAAGAATCTCGATATTTCGAAAAGTAATTAAGATATGATTGTTGTGATGATGCCAATTGAATTAAATGCTTTATTTCCACACACATACCATGTTGGATCGCTGTGATCGGATAATATTTGGCTCAGTTGTTCTCTGAGCAGGAATACTGCACCAAGTAAATATAGGCATCTTTGTAAAGTGTATTTGTCCAGTTTACACTAATTTATTCATACGGGTATAGTAATGTCAATGACATGACACGTTTGTAACGATAATGTTTTGACCAGACCCACAAAATCGTTGTATGGTGAAGCTATAAAACATCTCTATCCATGTGTATTTTGGAAGGGAAAGTGTACTACTTCAGCGTTTCAAATTGATGGGAAAAGGAATACGAGTTGCGCGACACAACACTTGTTAATTAAGGCATAAGATAGTGAATTAATGTTACTGAAAGTAAATGCCCCGTGTAAAACGGATAAATGTTTAATAATTGCAGATTTAATGTCATTTAAAGATAATTTGTGTTTATTGTGATGTGATATTCCAGTTTGTGTTAAATTGTGCCACGCGAAGAACACTATGGACACTCACAAATGTCAGAGAGTATCAATAATAGGATGTTTGGAATAGACTTGAGTGCGGTGAAGCACTAATTTTAAGGAGAGACTCACAGATAACTTTGATTTTGTTGTGGGAAGTAAATGTAAAGTATCTTTTGTTTGTGTTTTATGTTGTATTGCCATGATTTTTCTATCATTAAATGTTATATTTAGGAAAATGTTGTTTCTTTCAAGTAGAGTAGTCACCTGACAGACTCAAATCCCGAGCATGTGATCGTATGGTGGGCATGAATGTCCCATACCTCGAAAGATCGTGAGTTAGCTGGGATACGAACACATGTTCCATATGATGACGATTGGGTACAGTACATGGGAACTTTTTCTGTTCACTGGTACGTAAATGTAGTTAGTTATTGAGGTTTTAAGGGGAGGAACTATAAGGTGATCTGCCCCTTAAGTAAATGTAATGAATAAAGCATTTCACAAAAGGTCCGAAAACAAAACAAGGTTCTCTATATGTGGAAGAAACAAAATGTTTGTTCGTTATTGCAACGAAAATAAGGGAATGCAGGTGAAAGAAAATCAGAAACTCCTATTGACATCAAATTGGCAGGTAGATACTTCTGTTACTTAGGAAGCAAAATAACCAGTGATGGACAAAGCAAAGGATATAAAACGTATGTTGGCTCAGGCAAGGAATGCCATTCTACAGAAAAGGAATCTGTTGATATCAAATATAGATTTAAGTATTAGGAAGTCATTTTTAAAGCCTTTGTCTGAAGCGTGGCACTGTATGGAAGTGAAACTTGGAGGTTCATGCAGCAGAAAAGAGGAGAATAGAATCGTTTGAAATGTGATGTTACAGGGGAATGATGAAGATCAGATAGGTAAATGAAAATCCGCAGCCTGCTTCCATTTGACCGACCGGGTCAGGGAAAGGAATGGATGAAGCCCCCATCTAGCGGTGAGGATATGAACTGTGGCGGCTGATGAAGCCTGTCACACTCCCCTGGGGCAATGATTAAATGAATGACAGATGAAATGAAATGATAGTGGAGAATGTTGCTTGAATGAAATTGTTGACAGGAGAGAAACCTGTCTGCCTCCGTTTGGTCCAGCACAAATCTCGCATGGAGTGACCGGGATTTGAACCACGGACCAGCGGTGATATGCCGGTGTGCTGCCGCCTAAGCCACGGAGGCTTATCAGATTGGTAGATAGGGTTAAAAATGAAGGGGTATTAAGATGAGTAGGAGAGGAGAGATGTTTCTGCGACTGATAATGACGAGAAAAAATAGGCTGGTAGGACACTTTCTAAGACACCCAGGAATATCAAACCTAGTTATGGAAGGAAGGGTCGAGGATAAGATCTGTAAAGGTAGACCAAAGTTAGAACATGTAAAACAGATTGCCTCGGATGTAGTAGCTATGTATAGTTGAAACGATTAGCTCAAGTCATGGAGACACGGAAAGATGCATCAAACCAGTAAAATGACTAAAGACTCAAAAAACAACAACAAAAACAACAAGAACAACAACAACAACATTGAAACAATAGCGGGATAATGTATTATAGATTTTATAAATTCTGACATGACATCGATTCACGTTCACTATCTTCACATATCAAACATTATTTTCCATCCTGAGGTCATATCTTCCGAGATACAGAAATAAAATATCACACTCTTTGGTAAACTCGTGGCTTCGTAAACATCCAGATGGCCTGTAAATTCAGAAAGTTACGACACTTCGCTATGTGTCAGAGAGTTTCTCTCTTGGCAGAGTTTTGACTACACAAATATTGAACTTCCACCGACATAGACACGCTGTGATATGCGCTTCAGTTAACACAGACATTCTCTACCGGTGTGTGAAAAGGAGCGAGTCATATGTTATCACTCAAACCGTGAAATGTAGTTAGCTCCCAGGTTCGAGTATCAGTCACTTCATTTAACAGAACATGACACTCCTCAAGTTAAAATACCTATGAATATGTCAAATATCAATAACTATATAACATAAACAAACCCAGTGGCACTACAGCCCATGAAGGGCCTAGGCCTACCAAGCGACCGTTGCCCAGCCATTTGGTCTGTATATATTGGGGTGATGCGTGGCCAGCGCATCGGCTCCCCTCGGCCGTTAATCATCGTTTACGTGACTGGGGCGCTGCCTCACTGTAAGACAGTGACTCACGAGGTTGAGGACAATATTATTGTCCGTGATTTTTATCTCTTGTTCTACCCTGGGGTTCCCACAGGATATGGCCACCCCCTATCGGCCCCTTTCAAATGTCCGTGATTTTTATCTATTGTTCTACCCTGGGGTTCCCACAGGGTATGGCCACCCCCTATCGGCCCCTTACAAATGTCCGTGAGTTTTATCTATTGTTCTACCCTGGGGTTCCCACAGGGTATGGCCACCCCCTATCGGGTTGTATGGAACTGCGCCCAAGCTTCACTAATGACCCTGGTCATTAGCATCAAACTTCTAAAAGTGGCAGTGGAACTGCTCCCATTGAGAGCGGTCAGGTAGGTTCCCTCCCTCCACCCCTCTACCGAATTATGCTGTGTCGAGTGGTGTGAATTTGAAGTGACTCATTTCAAATCGGTTGGGTCTTGATTGCGAACAAGTCAAAAACCATCCAGATTGCGAACAACTAAATATACCCTGTCCAGATTGCGGACAAGAGATTAGTGTTGGCCTGGGGTACATAAAACAGGTACAGTTTTCAAAACAGACCAATATTTAATTCTTGTTCTAGAAATATTAGCATTAACTGGTACATTGGGATGTTTTCGACAACCTAACCATATTTTAAAAATAGTTTTGTTATTGCAAATGTTTAATAATTTAGTTTGAGGTAATCTTACCATTTAGAAGATTATTTATATTTTGTTTTATTGTATAACAAAACTAGAGGGGTAGTTATTTATGGTGGATTAGAGAGAGTTGTATTATTATTATTGCTATTATTATTATTATTATTAATATTATTATTAGTGTAGCCTCCGTGCCTTAGGCAGCAGCGCGCAGTCTCTCACCGCTGGGTTCCGTGCTTCAAATCCTTGTCACTCCATGTGAGATTTGTACTGGGCAAAGCGGAGGCGGGACAGGTTTTTCTCCGGGTACTCCGATTTTCCCTGTCATCTTTCATTCCAGCAACACTCTCCAATATCATTTTATTTCATCTGTCATTCATTAATCATTGTCCCAGAGGAGTGCGACAGGCTTCGGAAGCCGGCACAATGCCTATCCTCGCCGCTAGATGGGGGCTTCATTCATTCCAACCCTGACCCGGTCCAATGACTGGAAAAAGGCTGTGGATTTTCATTATTATTATTATTATTATTATTATTATCATTATTATTATTATTCGCCTCTGTGGTGTAGTGGTTAGTGTGATTAGCTGCCACCCCCGGAGGCCCGTAGTACAGCTGCTTATCGGGATGGGGGACTACCTCTTATTCTCAGCACTGCAGAAGCTAGTGGTGGGAGACAGTCCGTCACTTCCCCTTAAACCGACCTAGGGCTAACAGCCGACTTGACTATGGGCGCAGTTCAATCGGCATAATTAAAAGGATCTGGAAATACCACTGATTATGGGCGCAGTTCCATATCTCCCCCCCCCCCCCCTATCGGCCCCTTTTCCACCCTTCACCCCCATTTCATGCTACAACCCCAGAGAAACCAACAACAGCAAACGTCTAGCCATGGCAAACACACTCAGCTTGACAAACCAACCACACACACGTGTGGCAATTCTTACAACATCCTTAGAACATAAGTCCAAACAGGTAGCTGCCTACTATCTAGTAGGGGCAGATGACCTCGTAGTTCCGCCCCTTAAAACAACAATAACAACAACAACTACTATCTAGCACAAGAATTCGCTGTCCAATTTATACAAACATTGACGATTCCCTTAAATACACCCCGCACAGGAACTGAGATCTTTTTCGTCTACCAGACGCCGAGGTGCTGCCTGACGTCCGACCGCTCTACAGTCCGGTGAGTGTACTCATAAAAGGCTGTCCTTAATGAGTCCTTTCCATTCCAGACCGAATTCTTGTATTCGTCACATTCATTCTTTGCACCGTTTCACACTTACTGTAATTAAATCATCTACACTCTTTTAAACCGCCTTCTTGTATTTCTTGAAACCCCCCTTGTTCGAACTCTGGCCCCTAGCCAGCGAGCTCTAGTCAGCTGCGCCACGGTGGTTGCCTTATTTGTCTGGCATGTAACCTTGTAAACACGCGTCAGCAATAATTTTGTAAGCACGGCCTGCTCGCCGCTGCTTGTTCCATTCATTACAGACCGCAACACACACTTCCTTACACTGGAGTTATTGTCCTGCAGAAAAGTACATCGTCTTTTAGACAAAACCACCCTAACTTCGAGATACCTACCCCCCAGGACAATACACTATGTTAGCGTCTTTTCACTTTCAAAATTGGGAACATTGTTGCTAATGCACGACTGTCGAACAATCTGCCTCGCTCTGTCAGAGGAGTAACCCCGTCCAGCTTCAAGCAGCGTTGCCAGCAGTTTAGGCCTATATAATCACTAAATAAAGGAAAGTTGAACTCAAAACTTATTCTTATGTCGTATTACATACATATTGAATCTTTCCAATGCACACTTTCTTATTTACTCTCTATTTAGACATCTAAATAACCTTCTTCATCCATTCAAAGTACACTGCATAAATAATCTTGCTCATAAGTCAGTAATGACTAATCATCATCATCATCACCTTTATTTTATCAGTATTTCCTTTTCTTACTCTAATTTTAAACTTACTTCTAAGTATCTTACATATTCACCTTAACAATAAATTAGCAATACAACAATTCTCTGCCTATACCAAAACAATCTGTTTTTATTTGTATATTAAAAAGCTTGTAGTTTAACGTGACCGTTAATCGTGAGATCATGAGCCACGGGACCTCCTTTTTACGTGGAATACGAACCACAGGACATGGCATTTCACTTCGAAAATCTCACATGCATTGACCGGGAATCGAACCCGGACCGCCTTGGTGAGAGGCGTACAGCAAGACCGCTGAGCCACCATGCCCCCCTATTTGTATATTATATTCTATCAACATTGTATGTATTACCGCCTGATTTAAGTTGTATTTGTATTGTTCATTATGTATCAATTGAATAATCTGGTTAGATGGAAGAGAGGGCCCAATGGCCCTAATCTTGCCAGACAAAATAAATCTATCTACATTAGAAATGTATGTATTTATTTGTGTTGTTGTGAACATTACAGTAATCCCCAATAACAATGCTCTCTACTAGAATAAATAATATACAGCAATATGTAAACCGAGAAACAAGAGATACATACAAAATGCAGAGATGCATGTGAATAAAAACATAATATTATTAGGAGGAAGAAGAGAAGGGATAGGTATGAGAGGAAAATAATGGGATGAATTTAAATTTATTATATACAAAGCACAATGTACACATAAGGCGTGTTCACATGAATTAACAGGTCTTTGGCGTAATTGGCGAGTGTAATAGTTCTTTTAGAGCACTTCCTCAGGTGGTAGACTACATTTCATTCCACACAGTTGGCATTTGCGGTTGTTATCTGGTGTGTGGTGGCCGTCAGTCGTGCAGATCTTCCAGTGAAAGCCGTGGGCGGCGAATCGTGTGTAGACATGTCTCAGCTGAATTTCAATACAGTGCAATATATTACAAACTGGTTTACTGACATACAGACGATACCTAAATCATGACGATGAACTATATTATACTGAGATATAATTCTATTGATCCGCGAGTTTTTATGGCAGTCCGTGTGAACTCTCGGAATAAAGAAAATGTTTCGGAATCTACTTGGTTAAATAGCTGGAACATATAACGTAATTCTCTCTCGAATTTTAGCGTCGTCAATTTTATAGTTAACTATTTTATAAAGGTAAAGCAGGCCCTGATAATTTCGTCTGTGAGATAGTTTTCTGACATTGAATACCTGTAATACAGTTCACGTCACGGTTTTAAGCTGGTCGACTCCGGCTTCGCAGTCTTGCATAGAAAAGTCGGTGATTTTGAGACATTTGCAATTGACACATGAGTTGTCAGTTGTGCGGAAAGCACCTCTACAATTGACACATGAGATATCAGTCGTGCGGAAAGCAACTCTACAAATGACACATGAGATATCAGTCGTGAGGAAAGCAACTCTACAAATGACACATGGGATATAAGTCGTGCGGAAAGCAACTCTACAATTGACACATGAGATATCAGTCGTGCGGAAAGCAAATCTACAAATGACACATGCGATATCAGTCGTGCGGAAAGCAACTCTACAAATGACACATGGGATATCAGTCGTGTGGAAAGCAAATCTACAAATGACACATGAGATATCAGTCGAGCGGAAAGCAACTCTACAAATGACACATGGGATATCAGTCGTGCGGAAAGCAACTCTACAAATGACACATGAGATATCAGTTGTGCGGAAAGCAACTACAAATGACACATGAGATATCAGTCGTGCGGAAAGCAACTCTCGTATAAATTGCAGATGTCTGAGGCTCAACGACTGTTCTCTGTACGACTGCGAAACCGGAGTTGACCAGCCAAAGACCGTTGCGTGAACTGTATAAATGTGTTCGATTCATAAGAGGGATAATAGTCAATTCGTTTGCAATATACTGTATATATTTTAAGAATTTCTTTTGGATGTTCTCTATAAGCTTATTATGTTTCACTGTGTATGGATTGAATACAACTGAAGTATATTCAAGTATTGATCTGATGAAGGTATTAAAGAGCAATAATAATAATATCCCATATGAGAAATAAAATGATTTCCTGATTACAAATCACATAGCCTACATGTATAATATGTTTTAGAGACAATTTTCTCTATATGTCTTTGAAAATTCAGATCAATGGTAAATATAATTCCTAGATCCTGAACGTCACAAATTTTGAGTAATTTTGAGTCAATGTCTTAGTGAAATTCTATGCAATTTTTTCGCCCTGTAAAACTAATTTGCTTGCATTCACCTGATGTTAAATAGAGTTTGTTTTCTTCCGTCCATATATTTAGTTCATTTAAATAATTTTGAAGTTTGTTACAATCAAAGGGGTACTGTATGCACATAATCTTCCTCAGCACTGGCAGAGGTCCCCAAAAAGCTTCCTGAGGACATCTGAGATGCTTACCGTCTCACCGGAGAAGGCAAGGCTGGATATATGGAAGAAGTCGACCCCTCACTCCTGCGGTTGGATGCCAGAAGCTGAAGAACTACCACCCGGACACAACGAAAGCTGGTTGGTGTGAAAGTACTGAGCAGGTTGCGATCAGGAGTTGGAAGATCCTGAGACAATCTGAGGAGATGGGGCCTCAGTACACGTGACACGTCTTGCGAATGTGGACAAGAACAAACCACAAAACACATGCTTCAGTGCCCTCTGTGCCCTTCATCTTCTGCAGAGGAAGATCTCCTGCTAGCCACTCCGAGCGCCTTGGATGTTGCTCTGTATTGGGCACTTGCTATAGAGATAATTTTACCGTTAAATGTATAGCAACTGTACATTTATGTTTCCGACACGATAAATAAAAAAATAATCAAAGGGGTCACATATTGATATCATAGTTTTACATCATCTGCGAATAATACAATTTCTGACTGTTGAACTTTATCAGAATTGGCATTTAAAAATAATAGAAATAGTAATAGTCCTAGGTTAGAACCCTGAGCCATTTTCAACCCCTTGAGAGGAACAGGTACGGTCTGAAATACACATGGGGTTCGTACGTGACTTGGGGGGCCACTGAAAAATTGAAAATCCACAGCCTGCTTCCAGTCTCCGACCGGGTCAGGAATGGAATGAATGAAGCCCCCATCTAGCGGCGAGGATATGAACTGTGCCGGCGGCCGAGGCCTGACCCACTCCTCTGGGGCAATGATTAAATGAATGACAGATGAAATGAAATGATAGTGGAGACTGTTGCAGGAATTAAATTTTGACAGGGAAAACCGGAGTAACCGGAGAAAAACCTGTCTGCCTCCGTTTTGTCCAGCACAGATCTCACATGGAGTGACCGGGATTTGAACCACGGACCCAGTGGTGAGAGGCCGGCGTGCTGCCGCCTAAGTCACGGAGGCTTCACACTTGGGGGGCCACTACTGTAGACAATATTTCTACCCTGACCCAGTTCGTCATCCAGTGCACCTTGAGAGCAAGATCCTTCATATACATTCAATGAATCTAAATGGGAATGTTTTTTACAACTCATGCATATCTAAGGTGTAGCCAGCGCTCCGGCTATAAATCCTCCAGTTTGCAAGAGTACCGAGTGGCAGAACAGCAAGGTTCATCCTATTTGCAAGTTGTTGTTGTCTTCAGTCTTTTGACTGGTTTGATGCAGCTGTCGATCGCTCCCTGTCCTGAGCTAATCGTTCCATCTCTACATAGCAACCAAGCCCTACATCCGAGGCAATCTGTTTAACATACTCTAACCTTGGTCTACCCCTACAGTTCTTGTCCTCGACCCTTCCTTCCATAACTAAGCTTGCTATTCCTGGGTTTCTTAGTTTGTGTTCTACCAACCTATCTATTCACTTCATTAGCAGTCGCCAGAAACATCTCTCCTGTCCCACTCCCACCTCTTAATTTGTTACGCTATCTACCCATCTGATCTTCATCATTCTCCTGTAACACCACATTTCAAACGCTTCAATTCTCCTCTTTTCTGCAGCACTAATAGTCTAAGTTTCACTTCCACAGAGCGCCATGCTCCATACAAAGGCTTCCTATATTCGATGTCAACAGATTCCTTTTTTGTAGAAATGCTTTCCTTGCCTGAGCCAACCTACTTTTCATATCCTCTTTGCTTCGTCCATCACTGGTTATTTTGGCCCTAAGTAACAGAAGTCTCGTACTTCCTTCAGTTTTTCACCTGCCAAATATATGTCCATAGAGGTTTCTGGTTTATTTCGTCTTCATTCCAATATTTTTCTTTTACATTTATTAATTTTCATCATGAATTCTTTCCTCAAGACTGAGTCCATACCGTTCAAAAATTCATTCAAATCCTCAGGCGTGTCGGCCAAGATGACGATGTCATCAGCAAATCTCAGAGTTGAAATTATTTCTCCTTGAATCTTCACTCCAACTTTAAATTTTTCTCCAATTTCGTTCATTGCTTGTTCAATGTAAAGATTGAAAAGTAATGCTTGCAAAATACATTTTTTATGTTATACTTACTCTCATCCCTAGTATAAAGGAATACTATCTGCAAAGTAGTCAAGCGCGTCGAGTAACACTCCCCAAAACTGAAATTGAGAGCTGGAAATCCGTTTATCTGAGGTTTGAAACCCGTTGCAGACAGCATACCTTTTGAATGTGGGGTTACCACACTCGTTCTTTGAAGATAATGTTCATTATTCTCTGTTTTTAGGTAGATTTAATTAGAAAGCTACTTATTGCAGCGTGTACCAACTTTGTGTTTTACATCCCCAGACCCCAAAACCACTTTCAGTTCAAATGTTTATATAATAATAATAATATTGTATGTCCTCGAGTGGCGGGTGCAAACTTTGTTATTCGACACCCAGTGGGCAGCTTGCGTGTTTAATTTTGTTGTTCCCTGAAGCACTATGAAAGTCAAGGAGGTTAGATATCTAAGCTCCTTGACACTATAGCGCTTTCTAGTAGAGAAATGTGGAACTTTGTGTTGGCGGAAAATCCCGAGATTAATTTTGCCATTATGGGCATCATATGACATGCGTAGGATCTATCGTGATTTTTGCCACCTTTCAAAAATCGCTTACCACGGCCACCTGCAAACTTGGTGTTAGTAATCCGATACGATAACCACTCACCCATCGTGACAAAATTTATAGATTTCGCCATTTCGCACCAATCACTTTCAAATGTATACGTAAAATATTAGCCGGCCGCGTGGTGTTGGGGTAACACCTGGAGGCGCCGAGTTTGTTCCAGGCTCCGTCAGGGATTTTAGAAACTGACGTGGTGGCGGGAACGTGCTGCACTCAGCCGCGTGAGGACAATTGAGTCACTGTCTGAGAGTCAGGCTGCACCTCGGACACAAAAACCAAGATTAAAACCCCAGGGTACCGAGCACGCTGACCACTCGTCACCCGATTACCTCCAGGCCAAACGGCTGGGCAGCAGTTGCTTGGTTCGCGTTAATAACCCTCAGTATGCCTTCCTTCGGAGGGGAAGTAATGCCGGCGGTCCCATCTCATAGATTTATGGAATGATAAAGAACCTTCCTCTAATTACACTTGTGTGAAGCTAAATTATAGGTTGGATTTGACAACGCTCTTAGATTCCAACGTTCGTCACCTGGAGCCGACTGCGCTGGCATCTAGTATCCAAGTTCAGAACTAGTTGGTCGTTGACGGTGGCGTTTGGTAGCGAAAGTAGAAACTACTGTACTTGAAAATTAAAATGTCTGCAGTCCTTACTTGAACAGCCATCACAATTAACACCGGATATCAGACAGATTCTACACACATCCAAAGCACACGGGGCTACATGGCCGCGTTGTCGCAGCCCCTAAACTGAGGAACCAACCAACCTCCTCTAAAAATCAACTAAAACTTTTGTCAGAAACAATTTTGATATGACACACCTTTACGCCAAGCGATGAGCGAAATATTTTTTGAATTATATTCTAAACACTTGGAAATTGGCAAATTTATTTAATTCTAAACATTTTTCTATGCCCGGAGAAATCCTCTTCCGCCTTCCGGCGTGCCAGGTAGGATTTTTTTAAAATTTATTCCTTGCCTTTTTCTATAGCTCAGCAACTTGAAGTGCGACTCTATGTGAGCGGTAGCTGCGTCAGCCAGTGTGACAGAGAGGAGAGCGAGCTTGTAGTATGCATTTTAGTTCTGGGGTTTCAGTTGGAGTCGCTGGGTTCTTACTAGACAACCCCCATTCATTTTGACGTAGTTACAGTAGTTAGGCATTAGCCTATTTTCATTTATGAAAAAAAAATAGGCTTATGAGATCAACTTTTGTCCGTGTGTCTGTCTGTGTTTGTGATGGATTTTGTGTGCCCCCCCCCCCCCCGCTGGAGCGATTTCAATGAAACTCGGTAAGTTCATAGCACTATTCCGGGTGACTCCGACCGCGCCCTTCAAATTTTGTTACGTCTCACCAATCCAACATGGCGGCTGTGCGAAATATTACACCAGAATTCAATATCTCCGAAACTATTACCGTTATCACCCTGGAATTTTGTACGGTGATAAAGAGAACTACTAGAAGTTCACATATGTGACTTAAGAAAACCTGGTAACTACAAAACCAACATGGCGGCCATGCGAATTTGCGACATTTAAATAGATGTTTCTCGCGATTTAACCTACCAAACACAATGAAACCTGGTACAGTACATGTTTATACACATTGTAATGCACCTACATCTAACTTCGTTCAATTATTTACATAACCTCACGATGGCGGCTGTGCGAAATATTTCACCGGCATTCTATATCTCTGAAGCTATTACCGGTATCGCCATCAAATTTTGTACGGAGATAAAGGACACTACTGGAAGTTCATCTATGAGACTTTCAAAAACTGGTCAACTACAAAACGAACATGGTGGCCAAGCGAAGTTGAACGTTTTAAATAGACTTTTCTCGCGATTTAAAGATCCAAGCGGAATGGAACTTGGTACAGTACATGTTTATACACATTGTAATGTAATGGTACCTAATTTACTTCAATTGTTTATATAACCTCAAGATGGCGGCTGTGCGGATTTCGAAAATTAAGTTTTTTTGGTGTTCTAATCATGAGATCGAAATCAACATTTGCATAATCAACCTACTCAATAATCATCATCTAATAGTACATAACTCTATGGCCTACATATATTAAAAACCAACATGCCGACCATTCGAAATATTTAGACGGTTCTCAATATCTATTAATCTACTACAGCAATCAAACTGACAATTTGTATGTTGATAGAGGCTATAAGCATAAGTTCACCTATGGGGCGTTCAATAACCTGGCGAGCACAAATCCAACATGGCGGTGACGCGAATTTTAAATATTCAAATGGACGTTTCTTGCGTTTTCACCATCCGAATGCAGTGAAACTTCATACGGTATATGCTTACACAAATATTAATCGACTGCCATATAATTCATTAAATTATTTTCATAACCACATGATGGCGGCTGAGCGAAATTTTAAAATCCCGCCTTTATTTCTTGTGTGCTAATCATGGGATTGGAGTTTGAATAAAACACCTACACAATAATCTTCATGTAATAGTACAAAAATCTAAGGCCTGTAATATAAAAATCCAACATGGTGACCATTCAAAATATTCAGACGGTTCTCAATATCTACGAATCTATTACAGCAATCAAACTGACAATTTGTATGTTGATAGAGGCAATTGATATTAGTAGGATATATGAAAATAGGCTATTTAGTTCTTCACGGAACTACTTGTTTATTTATTTGGGTTTTAAGGGGCAGAACAGCGAGGTCATCTGCCCCTGATTTTGACGTAGAACTACGGGTTTGTTCATGAATTAACTAAGCAAAACCAGTGTAACGAGAAATGGATGTAAGTCTTTTCGTAATAAAATTAAGAATGAAAGGCACATCTGAACGCCGGAAGTTACATTTTAGAGTCAAATGTTGAAAGAATATTATTCATTGTATAAGTCTGTCAATTGACGTCATTTGGTAGAGGGCACGCGAGTGTGAAAATAGGTCCTGCAGATTCTCAGTGCGACCATTTCAACTCAATCCATCTCGTGATCTTGGTGCGTAGAACTTCAATTGAGGTGTCATTATAAACATCACGTCAAGACTGGGCAGAGATAAATAATGAGAAATAAAGAGTTGTTATAAACAAATTTGGTTTCATTAAAATAGTGTGGCGCCAAATTTAAGATGGCGCTAACTTAGGTTTTGGTAAAATAAAACTCTTTTTTTAAATGTTGGGTTCTCGGCATAGCATATTGAAATATCATAGGAAGTTTGCTTGGAGCAAAAGTGTTAATTTTTTTCCGAGATAAGGGTTTTTGAAGTTTGTCAACTTTGGCAAACATCTACCAAAGTCTTCATTCATCTACCTTTTCAGACATTTCTTTGACAGTCATTTCCTACAACTTTTATTCAAATAAGGTACATTATCTCAGAAATCCAGATCTGTTCAAACTATTCGACTCAAGAACATATTTTCACTAAATTTTCTTTCATCCAGCTGGCCACTAACACCTGCCACATTACCTGTGGGAATGGCTTAGCCCTTCCCCAATATCTAAAAACAATCCGATGATACTGCATACGGCACTGATTTCCTTATATCCTTTAATAACACTTCTAAATTAACGGTGCGACTTAGCTAGACTTCCCCCAATGAACAATCCACCAATAATGATCATAACCTCACATGAATCCATAATGTAGTGGCATCTGTTATTCCAAATTATACTAACAATCTGACACAAAAATCCCTTTTATGAACAGCCATCTTGAAATTGATTTGAAAGTGGCGGGTATTTGTGTGTAGAGCCTAGTAATTTGAACAGATATATACTGCATCGATATACTTGAAATTTTCTCAGTATATTTATATGCATATGTGCATTATTGTGGCATAGAATGATGGCTGCAGAACCTCATAAAAATGCATTACTTTAAAAGCAACGCTCTGTTTAAACTTATCAAAGAAACATTTACAAACTCTAAGTTTCAAGAAATACAACCATGGATTGCAAGCCATGAAATTTTCAAGAATATTTACTGTAGTTTCAAATCTTCAGCTGAGTCCGGCGTTGTTTCTACTAATTTCTACTCTCCTGTCTGTCGTCTTATTGACTACCTCCCTTGGTCAACTCTTGTTCTCTTCAAACCCCGATGGCATTACGGCATCCGAGGCCTAGGGAGTGTGGTATTTCTCCGCCTTAATTGGGCCTTTTTCTCATCTTTCCTAATACCCTCATTTTTCAAGCGACCAGACCCCTTATTTTCTTGTCATTGCACCTCCTGCCTGTTGGGGGCAGAGTGTGTGTAGCCACACCACTTATGGTGAACCCTGGATAGTGCCACATCCTCAAGGGCTCAGGGCTGGTGAGTTCAGGAGTTGGCGACCCCGACGGATTCCTGAGCTCAGTTCGTTTTTCCCTTTTTCTATTGGTTTTGGGGAGGAACCTCTCCTCTTTCCTGACTGGCTGCGTGGCTCAGTGGCAACGTTCTCGCCTGCTGTACCCAAGGTTGCAGGATCGAATCCGGGCACAATCAGTTGGCATTTGAGGGTGCGCAAATGCGAGGGAGCCGTGCCAGTACATATACTGGCACGTTAAAGATCCCTTTTAGCTCAAAATTCCAGACGTAAAACCAATAACATTATTATTATCTCCTCTTTTTCTTTCCTGCCTGCCTTTCATGGCTCTACTTCTTTCCTAGTCACTCAGTCCCTGTATCCATGCAATGTCACTCAGCTTATATACCCCTGCTCTCATAACATCACGTAACCCACGCCACGGTTAGCTCCGCACATATATTTGAGTGAATCAGGCACACGCTGCCGGCAGACCACTTGTACCCCGTGACACCTGCTGTCAGTAAATCACTATGACAGAGGAAGGCTACGTTTATGCCATGTTTGATGCCACGCACAACTGTGTGGCAAATGTCGGAATAATAAGCTACCTTATTCCATGTCCCGGGGCACCTACCTCATCTTTAATCTTAATAATTACTACGGTACGACAGGTTATTAGACCAATTGAACACACACTTAAGTATACGGGGATGATGGCCAAGATGTTTCTGAAACCAATTAACAGCAACAACAACAACTACAAGTGTAGGATTGTTATGAACTTTCTCAAAATTTGTTTTAAGACACTGACTGGGCAAGGCTATCTCCGGACCTAGAATACGAGCTGATTTGAATTTCACCGTTAGCTATCATGAAATATTCCATTGCCAAATCAAAGGAAATGCTGAGACGGGACCTTCTGATAGGGCATGGCCTCTTCCATTCAACTCCTTATCTAGTTTCATTCCTTAATTAGCGGCTTCGGTGGCGTTTTGGTAGCATGCTGAACTACTGTGCCCAAGATAGCGGGTTCAAACCCGGGCGAAGTCATCGGATTTTTTAATAGCGTTAAAATCCTTCAGTATGCTTTCCTTCGGGGGGAAGTAAAGCCGGCGGTCACATGTCATAGATTTACGGCATGTAAAAGATCCTTCCATGGACTAAATTTGTGTGGAGCTAAATTTCTAGATTAGATTTCATTGTAACGCTCCATCAAAGTTCCAAAGTTCACCACTAGGTATCACTGATATCAGGTAGCGAATGTAGGAACTACTTGAAATTGAACGGAACCTGTAGCTCACCCTCGGGGTGTCCGCTTGAAGCAGCTACAGTCTCTGGCGAGCCGAACATGTCCTCGGACACTCGCGGCATCAAAAGCCATACGATAAATAAATAATTCTTTAATTTCATATCTCATTAATTTCTCTTGTTGACATGGATTCAGGAAGGGTATCTGGTTGTCAAAGCAATCCTTCACATAGAAACTAATCTCACGTCATCACCGACCTCATAGGGATGGGAATATTAATGGATAGAGATACACACCGGCATACTTATGGCTAGGGACCGGTCATTTATGCACTGAAAACGAATAAAAAAAAGTCCTCTCGGCACGCCGGAAGGCGGAGGTAGATTTCACCGGACAAACTTGGAGATAGGCGAAAATAGGCAGAATATGCAGGTTTTCGTAGAAGGATCAGACCTCATTTATCGCGTGAAAGTATTTTATAATTGGAGATTAATTAACTTTGTTTGTCTTCATTTTAAACATATTTTAAACATTTTATTGTCTTACGGGGACGGTAACCTTCTTGTCATTTGGAGTCCATTTTTAGCCTATTTTCAATTTTGAAAAAATAGGCTTATGAGATCACCTTTTGTCCGTGTGTGTGTGTGTGAGGTGAGGGTGTGTGTCCCCCCCCCCCCTAATAAAATCTAAGCGGCTGGAGCGATTTCAGTGAAACTCGGTAAGTTCATAGCACTATTCCCGGCGACGTCGACCGTGCCCATCGAATTTTGTTACGTCTCACCAATCCAACATGGCGGCTGTGCGAAATATTTCACTAGCATTCAGTATCTCCGAAACTATAACGGATATCGCCCTGAAATTGTGTACGGTGATAAAGGGTACTACTAGAAGTTCACCTATGAAACTTTCAAAAACCTGGTTACTACATAACCAACATGGCGGCCAAGCGAAGTGGAGACTTTTAAATAGACTTTTCTCGCGATTTAACTCTCCAAACGTAATGAAACTTGGTACAGCAAATATTTATACACATTGCAATGCACTGGAATCTAATTTAGTTCAATTGTTTACATAACCTCAAAATGGCGCCTGTGCGAAATATTTCACTGACATTCTATATCCCCGAAACTATTACAGATATCACCCTGCAATTTTGTACGGTGTTAAAGGGTACTTATACAAGTTTACCTATGTATAATTCATAAACCAGTAAAGTACAAAACGAACATGGCGACCAAGCGAATTTGAAATATTTTAATAGACTTTTCTCGTGAGTTAACTCTCTGAGCGCAGTGAAATGTGGTACAGTAAATGATTTTGCAGATTGTAATGTACTGCCATCTAATTTAATTCAATTGTTTACATAACCTCAAGATGGCGGCTGTGCGAAATTTTAAAATTAAGTTTTTATTTCTTGTGTCGTAATCATGCGATCGAAGTGAAAGTTTGAATAATGAACCTAGGCAATAAGTGACCTTGAATGGTACATAACTCTATGGCCTATACATATAACAATCCTAAATGGCAAGCTTCCGTAATATTTAGACGGTTCTGAATATATATGAATCTTTTACAGCAACCAAACTGAAATTTTTATGTTCATAGACACTATGAACATATGTTCACCTATAGGACTTTCAGTAACCTCGTGAGCACGAATCCAACATGGCGGCGACGCGAAGTATAAATATTTAAATGGACGTTTCTCGCGAATTAACTATCCGAGTGCCGTGAAACGTTGCACATTTTAAATGCTTACACAAATGTTGATCCACTGGCATCTAATTTATTTCAATTGTTTGCATAATCACAAGATGGCTGCTGTGCGTAATTTTAAAATCTCGTTTTTATTACTTCTTGTGTTCTTATCATGCGATTGAAGTTTGAATACCACACTTACACAATCTATATATATAAAGCTCAATGTTTGTCTGTCTGTCTGTCTGTCTGTCTGTCTGTTATGTATACAAATCCACACCGTTTCACCGATCTGAACCAAAATTTGTATACTTACCCTTCGGAACCCTGCGGGTAACCCTGTCCACTTGAAATTTCCGACAGACCACCCCATTCCGTGCATTTAGGCCCTTTGGCCCAAATCTACACCGTTTCACCGATCTCAACAAAAATTTGTATACTTACCCTATGTAACCCTGTGAATAACACTGTTCACTTAAAATTTCGGACAGACCACCCCATTTCCTGCATTTAGGCCCTTTGGCAAACATCTACACCGTTTGACCGATCCGAACCAAAATTTGTATACTTACCCTTTGCAACCCTGCGGGTAACCCTGCCCACTTGAAATTTCGGACAGACCACCCCATTCTCTGTATTTAGGCCCTTTGACCCAAATCTACACCGCTTCACCGATCAGAACCAAAATTTGTATACTTACCCTTTGGTACCCTGCGAGTAACACTGTTTGCTTGAAATTGCGGACAGACCACTCCATTCCCTGCATTTAGGCCCCTTGGCTCAAATCTACACCGTTTCACCGATCTGAACCAAAATGTGTATACTTACCCTTTGTAACTCTGTGAATATCACTGTCCACCTAAAATTTCGGACAGACCACCCCATTTCCTGCATTTAAGCCCTTTGGCAAAAATCTATATCGTTTCACCGATCCGGACCAAAATTTGTATACTTACCCTTTCGAACCCTGCGGGTAACCCTGTCCACTTGAAATTGCGGACAGATCACCCCATTCCCTGCATTTAGGCCCTTTGGCACAAATCTACACCGTTTCACCGTTCAGAACCAACATTTGTATACTTACCCTTCGGTACCCTGCGAGTAACATTGTCTGCTTGAAATTGCGGACAGACCACTCCATTCCCGGAAAGAGGACAGGGTCCGTCCCAAAGGCAATGGAAAAAAGGGGTAAAACCGGACCCGCTCTGGAAACCCTCAGGGTTGCCTGCTCCCGAACTCACCAGCCATGAGCCCTTGAGGATGTAGCACTATCGAGGGTGCACCAGAAGTGGTGGGGCTACACACACCCTTCCTCCTTGAGGGTCTTGAGCAGAAGACATGAGATGTTAAGAAAAGAAAAAGAAGGCTGACACCTCGAAGAATGAGGCTATCAGGAATGATTAGACAAGGGCCAATTAAGGCGGTAAAGTGAAAGAGTCGCTAGGCCTCGGATACCCTGATACCATCGGGGTCGGAAGAGAACAAGAGTTTGACCAAGGGAGGCTGACAGGTAAGAGAACTGAAAGGAGCCCGGCACCAGTAAGCAGAAGCAATGCCGGACTAAGCTGGGGTCCCGTGGTCGCAAACCCACGTCCCACAAGTTGAGAGACCCTGGTGGGTGTAGGGGGGAGGAGGAGGCCGGGGTGAGAATAGCTTGCTGATTCATCGCGAGTTGACATGAGAGGAATGTCCATACCCCGCCGTGTTACCTGGTATTGCTGACAATGCTGATGTTCATACAGGGTCATTGCTCAAACCACTGTAGTGTTACGAAAGAATGAGTGATTCACCGGTCAATGTGAATAGGACCGGAACCCCCCCCCCCCCCCCCCCCCCGAACGTCTGTCATCATATATCGTCATCATCTGCGATTCGTGCAGCTTGGATCCGAGCAGTACTCGATAAGCTCTTTCACTACACGCATCGAGTATAGGCCTAAGCCAGAAAATAACGTTCAGACTTTGGAAGACATCGAAGGTAGAAATCTGAATTGCCTATATCAGATTTAAAATTACACCATGTTCGTTTAGTAGTCATTTTTCATTACCTTATTATTATCATAAGGGCAAATGACCTAGATGTTACGCCCATTATACCACTAATCACCACACACAATAAGTCTTCATCGCCTGTGAATTTTGAAATATTTCTTTCTGTCACGGTAGTTTGTAAGTTTATCGTGTCAATTCAACAGTAGTTTTCATTATCATCCTCATCAAAAGGGCAAATGGCCTAAATGTTACGTCCATTATACTATTAAGTAACACCACAGTCTTCATGGCCTGTGATTTTAAAATGTGTATTTCCAATAATTTGTAAGGTTGATATACCCGTTCAGTAGTAGTCGTCTTCATTATCATCCTCATCAAAAGGGCAAATGACCTAGATGTTACGCCCATTATACTACTAGGCAACACCACAGTCTTCTTCGCCGGTAATTTAAAAATATGTATTTCTATTAGAGTATAAGTTTATTATACCCGTTCAATAGCAGTCGTCGTCAGTATCATCTTCATCAGTGACGTTGAGTGTTAAGGAGACTGAAATATTATCATCATTCCACCGGGCGAAGCCGGGTACTACTGCTAGTAATCTTAATATAATAGTACAAAAATAAAAATCCAACCTGGCGACCGTCTGAAATATTTAGACGGTTCTCAATATCTACGAATCTGTTACAGCAATTAAACTGAAATTTTGTATGTTGATAGAGGCAATTAACATGAGCAGGATATATGAAAATAGGCTGTACAGTTCTTCACGGAACTACTTGTTATACTTGTGGTCACACAGTCCTTATGCAAGGTTTCGACACTGATGTGTAACTATGTAACGGTCTGTTACTTCTTCACGCAAAATTATATCTCCCGCAGAGATGTTGGTTGGTTCCTCAGTTTAGGGGCTGCGACAACGCGGTCATATAACCCCGTGTACTTTGGGTGAGTGTAGAATCTGTCTGATAAACGGTGTGAATTGTGATGGCTGTATTAGTCTGTAATTCAGGTAAGGAATGCAGACGCAAAATTTCAAGCAGTAGTTCATAATGTTGCTACCAGATACTAACGTCAACGCCACCCAGCTGTGAACTTGGCTACTGGATGCCACCTCAATCAGCAACTCGCAACGAACGTTGGAACTTCCCCTCCAAAGGAAAGCTTACTGAGGGATTTTTAGCGCTCTTAGAAAATCCGACGACTTTGGCCGGCTTTGAACCCGCGACCTTGGGCATAGAAGTTCAGCATGCTACCAGTTACGTCACCGAAGCCGCTTCACACTTAGTCAGATGGAAATCTGAATCTGATCTCGCGCAAGTGCGTTGTCATGGCAACGTCTGATGGCTCATCCCTCATCAATTTAGTAGTGTTGCCATGTCAACCACTGATAGCTCTTGGCATTTTCTTATAATTCCGAAATCATTTTTCTCATCCCTTGGCGCAATGGTGGCTCATATCAAAAATTCTTTCAGACAAACGTTTTAGGTAATTATTAGGGGAATATTGTCCATTTTGTACGGTTTTGATATTGTGCCTATTAACAGAGATATGATTAATGTTTCCCGAAAAAAACACTTTTTCCCACCCCTTTGGTCAATGGTTGGTGCTATCAAAAAACGTTTCAAACATAAATTTCTGAGCTTTATCCGACACATAGTATGAACTTTGAACGGATTCGATATTTCACATATTAAGAGAGTTATAGCAATATTTCATTTTTTCGAAAAAAAAAAAGTCCCCCATTTTCATACCCTTCGACCGATTTAGCCCAGTAACGAACTCGTCCGAGATTTTATGGGTATACATATTCGGTAAAAAATTCAAAGTGATTGGTGCAAAATTACGGCAGTTATCGTGTCCACAAGAAACTGATATACATATATTACATAAATTATATATACACTTTTGAACTGACGGTGGTTTTGGGGTCTGGGGGATGTGAAACGCGAAGATATGTCGAAATTTTCCGGAAATCGAAACATGGTACCCATTGCAATAGTTAGCTTTCTAATGAAATCTACCTAAAATACTGCCGTCAACGACGCCTAGCTGTGAACTTGGCTACTAGATGCCACCTCAATCAGCAACTCGCAACGAACGTTGGAACTTCCCCTCCGAAGGAAAGCAAACTCAGGTTTTTTAGCGCTCTTAGTAAATCCAACGACTTCAGCCGGGTTTGAACCCGCGACCTTGGGCATAGAAGTTCAGCATGCTACCAGTTTCGATACCGAAGTCGCTTCCCACTGACATAGGAAAACTGAATGTGATCTCGTGCAGTGGCGTTGTCATAGCAACTGCTGATGGTCATCCCTTATCAATTAAAAGTAAAGTTGTCATGGCAACCTCTCTTGGCACTAGGCATTTTCTTATAATTTAAATCATTTTGTTCACCCCGTGGCGTAATGGTGGGTCATATCAAAAATTCTTTCAGACAAAAGTTTTAGGTAATTATTGGAGGAATATTGTCCATTTTGTGCGGTTTTGATATTGTGCCTATTAACAGAGATATGATTAATGTTTCCCGAAAAACCCACGTTTTCCCACCCCTTTGGTCAATGGTTGGTGCTATCAAAAAACTTATTTGACATAAATTTTTGGCACTTATCCGACACATATTATGAACTTTGAAGGGATTCGATATTTCATGTATTAAGAGAGTTATAGCGATATTTCACTTTTTCGAAAAAAGCCCCCCATTTTACCCCCTTTGACCGATTTTGCCCATTAACGAACTCGACCGAGATTTTATAGGGATACATATTATGTAAAAAATTCAAAGTGATTGGTGCAAAATTACGGCAGTTATCGTGTCCACAAGAAACTGATATATATATATATATATATATATATATATATATACATAAATTATATATAAACTTTTGAACTGACGGTGGTTTTGGGGTCTGGGGGATGTGAAACGCGAAGATATGTCGAAATTTTCCGGGAGTCGAAACATGGGACCCATTGCAATAGTTAGCTTTCTAAAGAAATCTACCTAATATGCATGTAATTACGCACTAAAATGTAGAAAATTTGCATAAAAATTGAAAAATATGCACTTAACAATAAGCCAAACTTATTCACTCGCTTTATACATCCATCATTCACTGCAGAAAGTAGCATCACAATAGATAATTGCAAGTTCTTCAATGTTTTCAGGAGAAAAATTACGTCTATTTTAGGAGTTTCCAGTGCAGAAATGTCCGGTCCCTGCCATCAGTTGAGTAATCACCATTACCTGACACCCACTGTTTTAATAAATACTTTCTGCTGCTTTTCTCTTTAGGCATTTTGAGTTAAGGATTTGCAGACTAAGAATAAAGTAACACATTAACTGAAGAAACTCCTCAAAAAACTAACCCCGGGCTACTGGCTGTCGAGATGTTGAAAGGAATGTCCCACTCCATTCCCTTCTTCAAATTGTGAGGCAGCATTGCGTAAAGTACTGTCATCACGTTATCTATTTCTCAGAAAGTTGTTTACAAGGGATGTCCAACATTCAGGCGAAACCTATTTTGTTCAATATGTTATAAATTATACTTAATTTCTACTGTATATGCTAAAATATGCTGTTATGTTCAGAATATGCAAAGAACCCAATAAACATACAAAATATGCATTTGCATATGCCTATATGAAAAATGAAAATCCACAGCCTGCTTCCAGTCTCCGACCTGGTCAGGAATGTAATGAATGAAGCCCCCATCTAGCGGCGAGGATATGAACTGTGCCGGCTGCCGAGGCCTGACGCACTCCTCTGGGACAATGATTAAATGAATGACAGATGAAATGAAATGATAGTGGAGAGTGTTGCTGGAATGAAATGTTGACAGGGAAAAACGGAGTACCCGGAGAAAAACCTGTCTGCCTCCGTTTTGTCCAGCACAGATCTCACATGGAGTGACCGGGATTTGAACCACGGACCCAGCGGTGAGAGGCCGGCGTGCTGCCGCCTAAGCCACGGAGGCTCTGCATATGCGCATATGCATTTTCCAAAAATTGGCTTGCATATAGGTTATGTATGTTAGTGTTCGTTCAGGAATTTTAAAAGCTGGTGCTCAAAAGTGAACCAGTAAATAGCTTCAATCATTTATCTCCACATAGTATTAAACCAAGTCCCCGATTCATGGATGTAACGGGTAATCTCGAGAACCACTGGATGGATTATGAAGCGGGTTTCACCATTCTGTAAAGGATTTCTCGAGGAAGGTTTCTGTAGAGGAACATCCATTTATGACTAAATGAAGCCGAGCAGTAACGATTTCAATAATTCGAATCGAGTCGAAGAAAAACCTTCCGTCCGTGCGCCATTTAAGCTTACGCTGGGTTGGTTGGTTGTTTCCTCAGTTTAGGGGCTGCGACAAGGTGGTCATGTAGCCCCGTGTACTTTGGCTGTGTGTAGAATCTGTCTGATAGCCGGTGTTAATTGTGATGGCTGTATTAGTGTGTGTTATCTGTTTTTAATTCAAGTAAGGCCTGTAGACATTCGATTTTCAATACGTTCCAAATTTTGCTACCGAACACCACCATCAACGACCAACTATGTCTGAACTGTGTTACTAGATGCAACCACAGGCGGCCCCTGGCGACGAACGTTGGAACCTAAGAGCGTTAGTCAAATATACCCTATAATTTAGCTTCACACAAGTGTAATTAGTGGAAGGTTCTTTATCATGCCATAACTCTATGGCATTGAACCGCCGGCTTTACTTCCCCTCCATAGGAAGGCATAATGAGGGATTATTAACGCTCTTAAAAAAAACGACGTCTTCGGCTTTGGGCATCGAACTTACGCAGGAGAAACCGTTAAAAATATCTAAATACTATAAGTGTAAGAATTGTTCAGCATGAAAAGTTCTACAATACTTCCCGGACAGCATATCTCTATCTTAAATACACCGCCCACTGTATATGCTTTTATGTTTTCATTTCTTCCAACAATCTCCATTCATTGCAAATTTAAATTACTTTCTTCAGAGTGAATTTACGAGTTAGCCAGCCTATCACCCAAGCTTCAGCCAGCTCAAACTGTCGAGTCGTGTCGAGTTAAAGATTCAGAGAGGATGTGTTTGGAGTTTCGCTGTTCACCTCGCCTTTTCTGAAATGTGTCTGGGACCTGCCGTCCGTGCGTCTTTTAAGCTTACGTTGGGTAAACCGTTAAAGATACCGGTCGAAGCCGAGGCGGGTTGATAGTATTGGATAACACCTTTAGTTTTAATTGTAATTTTATTGTGTAGATGAATAGGATATGGGGTTATCTAAGTTTTCTTTATCTTATGACTTAAAATCTCTAAAATTATGGTGCTTGTTATGCGTCACGGTGGATTTCGAACTTCGCTCGTTTACTAACATAGACCATACTGCTACGAAATTATGCTGCAAGTTAAGCACGATACAAGAATTATATTTTAACTAACAAGTAAGTGTCAGTGTCAGTTGTAACTCTTCAGTTGGTCAATGACTGGGCGAGATATAATGTGTATACAATATAGGAATAATAAGTAAAAGCTACTTAGGAAGGAAAAGGACCAGTGATGGACGAAACAATCTATATATATACAAATCAATGTTACGTGATAGTTTGTCTGTATGTCTGTGGGTATGTCTCCTATGCGTTCATATACCATTCGTCCGATTGCGATGAAACTTAGGTGAGATGTTGAGTACACTCCAAGGAAGGTTTCTGACTTAGTAAATCCATTTTACAATGGGTAGCGCACGCGTAGATTCAACAAATGAGCGACGATGCGCGAAGCATTTCAACAACGTCCCGTATGTGTTCATATACCATTCGTCCGATAGCGATGAAACATGGGTGAGATGTTGTATACACTTACGTGAAGGTTTCAAAATTAGTGAATACATTTCACAGTAGATAGCGCACGAGTAGATTCAACAAATGAGCGACAACACGAAAAGTGATTCAAAAAAGTCCCGTATGCATTCATATACCATTCGTCCGATAGCTATGAAACTTGCGTAAAATGTTGTGTACACTTCAGGGAAATTTTCTGGCTTAGTAAATCCACTTTACAATAGGCATCGCACGAGTAGATTCAACAAATGAGCTACGACGCGCGAAGCATTTCAACAAAGTCACGTATGCGTTCATATACCATTCGTCCGATAGCGATGAAACTAGGCTGAGATGTGTGCACTCCAGGGAAGGTTTCTGGCTTAGTAAATCCCTTTAAAATAGGAAGAGCAGGAGCAAAATCAACAAATGAGCGACGACGCGCGAAGTTTTTCAACAAAGTCCCATATAAGGTCATATACCATTCATCCGATAGCGATGAAACTTGGGTGAGCTGTTTTGTACACTCCAGGGAAGGTTTCTGGCTTAGTACATCCATTTTACAATAGGTAGCGCAGAAGTAGATTCAACAAATGAGCGATGACACGCGAAGCGTTTCAACAAAGTCCCGTATAAGGTCATATACTATTCGTCTGACAGTGATAAATGTTTGGTGAATTGTTGTGTACATTCCAGGAAAGGTTTCTGGCTTAGTCAATCCATTTTACAATACGAAGCGCACGTTTAGATTCAACAAATGAGTGACTACGCGCGAAGCGTTTCGACAACGTCCCGTATACGTTCACATACCATTCATCCGATTGCGATGAAACTTGGGTGAGATGTTGTGTACACTCCAGGGAAGGTTTCTGGCTGAGTACATCCATATTACAATAACAATATAACCTTCTTCGATTGCGATGAAACCTTGATGAGTTATTGTGTACACGCCAGGGAAGGGCTTCGACTTAGTAATACATTTATCAATAGGTAGCGCACAAGTAGATTCAACAGATGAGTGACAGCGCACGAATCGTTTAAACAAAACCCCGTTTACGTGCATATACCATTCATCCGATTGCGATGAAACATTGATGAGTTATTGTGTACACGCCAGAGAAAGGTTTCGACTTAATAAATCCATTTCATAATTGGTAGCGCACGAGTATATGCAACAAATGGGTGACGACGCGCGAAGTGTTTCAACAAAATCCCCTATGCGTTCATATAACCTTCTTCGATTGTGATGAAACCTTGATGAGTTATTGTGTACACGCCAGGGTAGGGTTTCGACTTAGCAAATTCATTTCTCAATAGGTAGCGTACGAGTAGAATCAACAAATGAGTGACAGCGCACGAATCGTTCAAACAAAATCCCGTATACGTTCATATACCATTCATACGATTGCGATGAAACTTTTGAAAGTTGTTGTGCACGCTCCCACGATTGATTCTAAATTAGAAAATCCATTTTACGATAGCATAGGGGCAGTTAACGGAAATTGAAAAACATGTTGTGTATCCAAAAGCACTTCAAAAAACAGAATTTCAACGCCAACACTTTCTTTGATTGGCATTGCAACGCATGCCGGGTACAGCTTGTGAGGATATAAAAGTAGGTTGGATCAGGAAATGAAAGCATTTCTACAGAGAAGAAATCTGTTCACATCGAATAGAGATTTAGGTATTAGAAAGTCGATTTTGAAAGCCATTGCCTGGGGCGTGGCGCGTTATGGAAGTGAAATTTGGACTGTTGGCGCAGCAGGAAAAAGGAGAATAGAAGCATTTGAAATGTGGTGTTAGTGAAGATTGATGAAGATTAGATGGATATATAGAGTAACAAATGAAGAATTATTAAGACGAATGGGCGAGGAAAGATGTTTCTGGTGAACTAATGAAGAAAAGAGATAGGTTGGTAGGTCACATACTTAGACACCCAGGAATAGCAAACTTAGTTATGGAGGTGTCTATGCCAAGAACTGTAGAGGTTAGTTAGTTATTGTTGTTTTAAGGGGCGGAACTACGAAGTAATCTGCCCCGAACTTTAGAGGTAGACCAAGGTAAGAATATGTTAAAGAGATTGCCTCGGATGTTAGGTGTGCTAGCTATGTAGAGATGAAACAATTCGTTCAAGACAGGGAGGCATGGAGGGCTGCATCAAACCAGTCAACAGACTGAAGACTGAAACAACAACACATAATACTCCTGAAAAAAAAATACATGTATTAGTTATAATCACTATGAGGCAAACATGTAATTGTTTTTCCATGAGTGTTATTTACTTAGGCCTACTATTCATATTACAATACAGTAGATACATTGTACCTCGCTCGGTCATTGGAAAAATTACATTTTAACTAAGTCCCTACATTTCTAAAGAAAATAACGCTGCATGTTCTTTATTGAACAACTTGTTTAAAATCATTACGAATTATACATTGCCGTACCTTGGAAATTCACATTCCGCCTGTGAGATGGAGTCTGAATATTTCTACTTTACACGTGCTGCTCAGAGGAGTATGAATATTTTGTTACGAGTTCCTGGACTGAATTTCAATGTGCTCCTTTGCGAGATGGAAAGAGCTGTCGATGTGAGTGCCTTCACATTCCTTCTAGTGACATCGTTTATTATCTTCCATTGAAGGACGAAAGTTAGAATTATATTGCGTGTTTCTGTACAGAAACTCATCGTTCAAAGACGGTCACGGAAACATATCGATATCGCGTCTCCATATAAACACTATCGTTTTTATTACCAGCTAGGTTGCAGTGTCCTGAAATCCGTTAATGAAAACAAAAATCTCGGGGCGTTGCTTGATAGAAAACTAACGTTTACTTCCCATATAAACCATATGGTTTTTAATTAAAAACTACGTTGCAGTGTCCTGAAATCCGTTAATGGAAACAAAGATCTCGGGGTGTTGCTTGATAGAGAACTAATGTTTACTCCCCATATACTGAAAATGATAGTTGACTGGGATTTGTTATGGTGTGGAGATTTGGAGCCATTCTTTTTTCAGTGTTGCCTAACAAAATTGTCTTATGTTGATTTTCAGTTGGTCAACACGATTATGTCCAATGAATTGGGTGGGGTATACATTATAAATATGTAAACACACTGCTGGAAAAAATGACATGTATTAGTTAGGTGCCCAATTAATACTGATAATTCACTAATACATATAATTTTTCCAGGAGTGTATTTACATAATTATAACTTGTACCCCACCCAATTCATTGGACACAATCATGTTGACCGACTTAAAAGTTGCAAAAGATATTTTTTTTAAAATCGGGAATACAAAACCAATCAAAACCATAAGCACGTGTATCCACTTCTTCAACACACTAGTCAGACCAAAACTAGAATATGCTAGCATTATATGGAGTCCTAGATTCAAGAAATATGCCTCAATGATTGAAAACACACAAAAGAAATTCCTTTAAAATCTACATTTTAAAAGAACAGCCAACTACCCTAGTCATGCCCATTGCCCAGTAAACCCCTTACTAGCCATGACCAAGAGACATCCCTTACTAATTTTGGTTTTTAAATGATAATAATTATTATAAATAATAATTATTATTATTATTACTATTACTATTATTATTATTATTATTATTATTATTACTGTCCAGGAGAGACGAAGTATATTCTCTTCCAGAAGTGAGAATATTATAAGAGTCCACTCCAAGCCCACAGGCAAAGCAAGTAAAAGCTTGCTATTTCAAAAGCACTTTAAGTGAATATATTTCCATTAGATATTTCTCGGAAGAACAGAACTAAGAGTTGCCACTGCTAACATTCTTAAGTTTCCAGACTGTCTCCATTATTTCACAAGGAACACATATTTCTGTTCCTTCCTCATAATAATTCTCAGTATTGAGCTTTCCACAACAACTTTAAGGTCAGCCCAACCAAACCCCAACGCTTATGGCTTGATTGGCTAAAACCCCCTCTTACCACTAGAGATACACGCCATTGGTGAATCTCTACATGTGACAGCTTTTCCCTCTCCAGAGAACGTTATAGTTTATATACTGATACACAGCTCATAATCGCTCTCTTCATAACCATACAGCAGACCATGTGGTCACTCTTCAAGATAGCTATATAGATACTGTGTACGCTCTGCCTCACGGCGAGCAAGTCAGGCTTCATGTAAAAGTATTGTAATTACTTAGGTGTTGGTAACCAATAAATTAACATATTCTCAACGTCTTCTATTCTTTTGTAAGTATAACAGTATACAGCACGGTAGAACTTGAGCGGACCCAAATAGTAGATCCTCAAGCAATATTCAAATTAAGTGAGTGTCGATAAGTTCACTCTTCTCCAACTAGACAACTGGCCGGAGATCTACGAAAAACTTATCTGGGGGCCCGTCCGGAATTTATACATGATCTATCAGATCTATATGCAGATTGGATCAAGCATTCAGATAACATTCAGAGAAACGCCTTTCGTTGGTTGACCAAGAGGCTGTATCATATCACAACACTCTGTAGTATATACTCAAAAGAATCAGTGAGCTGGGGTAGCCAGTAGTTAGCCGACAACGCTCAAAGAAAAGCGCCTTTCGACAACCAACCGACTACGCACGCTGAAGGAGGGAGGTAGCCGATAACGCTCAGAGAAGCGCTTTTCGACACCAACCACCATCGCTGTTCGAGTGAGCCGACAACTCCAAAAGAAGGGGACTTTCGACCATTCGACAACGAACCGAAGACTTGAAGGAAGGAGGTAAGCTGACAGCTCTGAAATAGGGGCCTTTCAACTATCAACTTCTAGACCGATGTACGTGAGAGCTGGTAACGTTCCAAGAGACCAACGTCCCAAGTAGACGCCTTCCAACCACACGACATTAGGGAACCAACAACCGACTTCTACCATTGCTGTACGTGCGTGCTGATAACGTCAGAAGAAACCAACGTTCCACGTGACGCCCTTCACCACACGACACCAGAGGAGGAGCACAGTACGAGGAAGATGAGGTCCGAACTGCCAATTCTCCTTAGCCTGTGAGTACAAAACAATACCTTATTTGTGATGCCTGAATATTGCAGTGAAAACAGGGTCTTTAAGTTGTGTTGAGCAAAAATGTAATAATAAATTCATTTTGCCTTTCAAATAACGCGAGTCTTCGCTTAATCAAAAGATCTGTTGCCTTTCCCGTGTTATTTGAATTAATACGTAGATAATAAGTAATAATAAATTCATAGTACCCTTCGAATAACGTGAGACTTAGCTTAATCGAAAGATATTTTGCCTTTCCCATGCTATTCGAATTAATACGTAGATTATAAGCTAATAATAACTTCATTCTGCCCTTCAAATAAAGTGAGATTTAACTTATTCGAAAGATCTGTCGTTTTTTCCCATTTTATTTGAATTAATAATAATAATAATAAAATAAGTAATAATAATAAGCTTCGTTTTCAGAAAGAACAATCAAAGTGCGCTCTGAGTAGCAGACCTTACACCTCTTTATTAACTTTCTGAATTAAAACAGAAAACTAAACCTTTTTTTTAAACAAATATCATCACATTAAATCATCAAACTTATTTCAGAAGGAAATACCATTCTCATTTTATAAACAGCATTGTCATTAGAACCTTGTAGAGAATCTAAACGGGATATCTACATATAATTATATATTATATATAATTAATCTCTAGAATTAATAATAGTAATAATAAGTTAATTTCTTTATCGTGAAAACTTAAACGGAGCTCTATCACGAGAAGTCATATAATAATAATAATAATAAGTTAATTTCTCTATCGTGAAAACTTAAACGGAGCTCTTTCACGAGTATTCAAATAATAATAATAATAATAATAATAATAATAATAATAATAATAATAATAATAATAATAATAATAATAATAATAATAAGTTATTTTAATAAAATTGTAATTATTTCTTAAGAACATTTTTTCATTTTAATTAAGTTTCAACTAGTTCACATTGTGTAAAACCTAATTTGGGACTCTTTCACACACACACACACATATATATGTACACTCATATATATTTACAATCATAAATAAGTAACTAACCTTTTTAAATTAATCCATTTAAATTTATTAAATTTATTAAAATTGTAATTATTTTAATAATCTATACTAGCTGAGACAAACTCATCATTAAGATTAGAGTTAAAACCTAAAAACATTCTTATTTGAAATAAGAGGTATCCAGGAACCTTACTATTCTTATTTGAAATAGGTTTCCAAACAGCTTGTCCACTAAGCTACTCAGCATACAATCTATTTTACTAACACTTTGAAGCCTCATTAAAGTATACATTGCCTAGCAGTATCCGATAATATTAATAATTAAAAATTATTAATAATAATAAGCAGGATTTCACCCAACATAATACTAGAAACTTCTACAAGACGTTTAGAGAAAACTTAAAGGGATATCAGGCGCCCAGCATGTGCTTCAAAAAACCCGATGGCACGTTGGAAACTAACGCGAAAGAAAACTGTACAATATTAGCCCAATACTTCAACTCCCTTCTTAACTGCGAACCACCCCAAGAAAAACTTGCCTTCACTCCTCCGGTTTCCACACACCCGGACTCACAACTTCCTGACCTAGAAGAAATTCAGGAGATCATCCAAGAGCTCAAAAATAACAAAGCACCGGGAGAAGATGGGATCATTGCTGAATTCTGGAAACTGAACGATCCTACACTTACGCAGAAACTTCATCACCTTATTTCAGACATATGGATGATGGAGCGAATACCAGAAGACTGGAAATGTGCTCCAATTCATCCGTTACACAAAAGGGGTGATAAAACAGACATGAGTAATTACAGGGGAATCTCCCTGATCCCTATTGCTTATAAAATCCTCTCCAAGGCACTTTTAAACAGGCTCCGCTAATTGGTGAATACCAAGCCGGATTCAGAAAAGGGCGATCATGTGCTGAACAGATGTGGAGCTTAAAAACAATATTACAATTGATAAAATGTAGAAATACAGTAATAACATTCGTCGACTTCAGAAAAGCATATGAATCTGTAGACCGCGAAACCCTTTTTAGCCTATTTTCAATTTTGAAAAAATAGGCTTATGAGATCACCTTTTGTCCGTGTGTGTGTGCGTGTGTGTGTGTGTATGTGTGTGATTCGTGTGTGTGTGTCCCCCCTAATAAAATCTAAACGGCTGGAGCGATTTCAATGAAACTCGGTATGTTCATAGCACTATTCCCGGCGACCTCGACCGTGCCCTTCAAATTTTGTTACGTCTCACCAATGCAAAATGGCGGCTGTGCGAAATATTTCACTAGCATTCAAAATCTCCGAAACTATTACCGATATCGCCCTGAAATTGTGTACGGTGATAAAGGGTACTACTAGAAGTTCACCTATGAGAGTTTCAAAAACCTGGTGACTACAAAACCAACATGGCGGTCAAGCGAAGTTGAGACTTTTAAATAGACTTTTCTCGCGATTTAACTATCCACGCGTAATGAAACTTGGTACAGCAAATGTTTATACACATTGTAATGCACTGGAGTCTAATTTAGTTCAATTGTTTACATAACTTCAAAATGGCGGCTGTGCGAAATATTTCACTGACATTCTATATCTCCTAAACTATTACAGATATCACCCTGAAATTTAGTACGGTGATAAAGGGTACTGATACAAGTTTATTTATGTATATTTCATAAACTTGTAAAGTAGAAAACGAACATGGCGACCAAGCGAAGTTGAGACTTTTAAATAGACTTTTCTCACGATTTAACCATCCAAACGTAATGAAACTAGGTACAGCAAGTGTTTATACACATAGTAATGCACTGGAGTCTAATTTAGTTCAATTGTTTACATAACCTCAAAATGGCGGCTGTGCGAAATATTTCACTGACATTCTATATCTCCGAAACTATTACAGATATTACCCTGCAATTTTGTACGGTGATAAAGGGTACTGGTACAAGTTTATCTATGTATACTTCATAAACTTGTAAAGTAAAAAACGAACATGGCGACCAAGCGAATTTGAAATATTTTAATAGACTTTTCTCGTGATTTAACTCTCTGAGCGCAGTGAAATGTGGTACATTAAATGATTTTGCAGATTGTAATGCACTGCCATCTAATTTAAATCAATTGTTTACATAACCTCAATATGGCGGCTGTGCGAAATTTTAAATTAAGTTTTTATTTCTTGTGTCGTAATCAAGCGATCGAAGTGAAAGTTTGAATAATGAACCTAGGCAATAATTGTCCTTGAATGGTACATAATTCTATGGCCTATACATATATCAATCCTAAATGGCGAGCTTCCGAAATATTTAGACGGTTCTCAATATCTATGAATCTTTTACAGCATCCAAACTGAATTTTTTTATGTTCATAGAGACTATGAACATATGTTCACCTATAGGACTTTCATTTACCTGGTGAGCACAAATCCAACATGGCGGCGACGCGAAGTATAAATATTTAAATGGACGATTCTCGCGAATTAACTATCCGAGTGCTGTGAAACGTTGCACGTTAAATGCTTATACAAATGTTGATCCACTGACATCTAATTTATTTCAATTGTTTGCATAATCACAAGATGGCTGCTGTGCGTAATTTTAAAACCTCGTTTTTAGCCTATTTTCAATTTTGAAAAAATAGGCTTATGAGATCACCTTTTGTCCGTGTGTGTGTGCGTGTGTGTGTGTGTGTGTGTGTGTGATTCGTGTGTGTGTCCCCCCCTAATAAAATCTAAACGGCTGGAGCGATTTCAATGAAACTCGGAAAGTTCATAGCACTATACCCAGCGACCTCGACCGTGCCCTTCGAATTTTGTTATGACTCACCAATCCAACATGGCGGCTGAGCGAAATATTTCACCAGCATTCAATATCTCCGAAACTCTTACCGATATTGCCGGTGAAATATTTCGCACATCCGCTATCTTGTGATTATGTAAACAATTGAACGAAGTTAGATGGCGGTGCAATACAATGTATATAAACATATACTGTACCAAGTTTCATTGCGATTGGTTGGTCAAATCGCGAGAAACGACTATTTAAAAGTCGCAAATTCGCTTGGCCGCCATGTTGGTTTTGTAGTTACCAGGTTTTCAAAAGTCACATAACTGAACTTATAGTAGTTCCCTCTATCACCATAGAAAATGTCAGGGTAATATCGGTAATAGTTTCGGAGATATTGAATGCTGGTGAAATATTTCGCACAGCCGCCATGTTGGATTGGTCAGTCGTAACAAAATTTGAAGGGCACGGTCAAGGTCGCCGGGAATAGTGCTATGAACTTGCCGAGTTTCATTGAAATCGCTCTAGACGTTTAGATTTTATTAGGGGGGGACACACACACGAATCGCACACACACACACACACACACGCACACACACACGGACAAAAGGTGATCTCATAAGCCTATTTTTCAAAATTGAAAATAGGCTAATAAAAAAAGAGAACCGTCTGACAGTCAAGTGCCTCGCTTTTGCGGACGATATTGCCATTATCAGTAACACCAGACATGAAGCCATACACGCAGTGAAAAAATTACATGAAATTGCTCAAAGAACCGGACTACAAATTTCTTATGAAAAAACCACTATATGGAAAGACGGCCAGAAAATAACTCTTCTTTAATCACACAATACGGTAAAATAACACAAGTCCCCCATTTTAAATACCTTGGTGAAATCATACAGTCCTCGGGACTAAACCGAATCGCCAATGAACAAAGAATCACCAAACTACAGAAGGCCTACAAGCTAACGTGGGCTCACTACAACAAGAAGTGCATCTCGCTGGACGCAAAATTTAGGTACTATACAACGGTGATTCTTCCGGAAGCAACTTACGTAGCCGAAACAATGGTGATCGACGGCCATTCCAAAATTAAGGATATAGAAAAACAGGAAAGGAAAATTCTCAGAAAGATTTACGGGGCAGTTAATAATAACGGTATTTGGATGAAGAGACCTCAAAGCGAACTCTACCAAAAGATCCACACGATAACGGAAGTAATCAGAAAACGCCGAGTACAGTTTTATACACACATTTACTGGATGGAAAATTTCAGAACGCCGAAGAAATTGCTCAACGTTATAACACGGAGTAAGTGTGGCACGGAGTGGCTGACAGAGGTTCAGAGGGACCTACAACAGGTCAACATTGAAAATTTTGAGGACTGCACCGAGTGCAGGAATAAAATCAAAAATGTTAAGTTTGATCATAGACCATCACGACTGCCTGGAAGATAGTGGACAGCTGAGCGGAAGAAGGAGCATTCTGAGAGGATGAAGAGATTTTGGGAACAGAAGCGGCAAAACGCCAGAAGATGAAATCATGTATTCAAGTTCAATCGCTCTCCTAAAGGGGAACAATCGATTAAATAAATATTAATAAGTAACTTTGAATTAAAATTTTAATTATTTTAAAAACAGTTTTCAATTAAACTAACTTCCAATTATAATAATTTAAAATGGCTGAAGCAAATCTGTTATCAAAATTCGAGTACGCTCAAATTCAATTATTACCTGAATTTAATAGTAGTCCATCCTGCAGTCTAGATTATTTTATTGCAAGATGCGACAGATTTCTAAACCCCCATAGAAGAGCAGCCGCGACCGCCAACTCAAATGTAATTAATGAATTTTTATTCAATGTCATAAAATCTATATTGAAAGGTGAAGCCAGTAGTATACTCGGCCTAGATGCGAACAGTAACTACGAGAGGTTCAAAGAAAAACTAATTAGGAGGTTTGGGGATGTGAAAGACGAGAGATTGTTAGTACAAGAAATTTCTAACTGTTTCCAAAAACGAAACGAGAGCTATACTGATTATCACGACAGACTAGATGCCCTAGTTCTGCAATGTAAAAGCCTATGCAAACTCAACTACCGAGATCAGATCTTGGAATTGAAATTTCGGGAATTGGACAAGCTTTGCTTAAACACCTTTAAGGCAGGTATTCTAGAACCCTACCGTGCATATTTGCGCTACGCACAAATTGCAGACTTAAGTAGTGCGTTGCGACATTGTAGGATTTACGACAATTATCCATGACAATTATATGGATCAGTTGAGAGGAACATCAAAATATCCTCCCAACCACACTTCCAGTCAGAAAATGTATCCACCTAAGAACTGTCAAACGAACCAACCACTAAACCAGGTTTCTCATAATCCGTTCACATATCCAAAACCACATAATAATTATTTTCCGCAGATGCGACAATTTTCAAACCCACCAAACCCGCAATTCAGATATCCGAGTCCGCATCCGAACTTTAGACCTGTCCAGAGTGCCAGACCGCAAAACCAACCTTTCAACCCCACAAATCGACCCTATCCTACTCCAAATAATATTGGTAGGAGATTTACTCCCAATAATCAGAGTTACCCAAAACCTATGTCAGGAATATCCACCACTCGAGCAAATGTAAACGCGCACGAGGAAGAACTAAAAGAAATGAATAGTTATTCTCCTGAGGCACAATTAGAATACCCTCTGCAGACACAGGGATTCGAACCCATGTATGAACACGAGTCAGAACAAGAACAGGAATACAGCACTGACTACCTAACTTTTGAAACCCCTGTTGAACATTATGCACACCTTAACCAACAGACACCTGCAATAACTTTTGAACATAATTATGCACAAGAACAGGATTTTCGTCTTACCCAACTGTCTCAAGCGAAAACCTGAATAATATAAGAGACGCTCCAAAGCTACCATTTATCACACTATTCGGATTTAAAATTCTAATAGATAGTGGAGCTTGCAATTCCACAATGAATCCAAATGTAGCGTATGAACACTTTCCAGGATACATATTCAAAGAACGTTTTTGTATTCAGTCTGTCCACTCAGAAGCAATAGGTGAGGACAATATAAAGTTCCCCATCTTTTCTGAATATGAAATAGACGAACCAATAGATTTCCGTGTCATGAAATGGCATGAATATTTCGATGCACTAATTGGTTCTGCTGATTTTGTAAAACTAGGCGCAAAGATAGATTACAAATCGAACCTAGTTACCCTGAATAACAAAGACATACCATTTCACTTTTATACGAGTTTCAAACAAATAAGTTTCAAACCCTCATTAGATATGCACCAAATTGCCATCCCTGTCAATATCGAACAAGGAGACGTGTATGTCCCTACGTTTGAACATGAAGGAATGTACTTTACCGATGCGATTTTGCATGCAGAAAACTACCAGGTTATATACCCCGTAGAGCAGACACTAAAACAGGAATTCAGTAAACCAGTTTTAGTAGAACCACTAGAAAATATTGCTATGCGTCCACTAGAAATCAACTCAATTTCAGAAGACGATATTCAAGAATATCTCCGAACCCAACACATGAATGACTTAGAAAATAAAACTATATCTGAATTATGTTCACAATTCTCAGATGTATTTTATTATCCAGGGTGCGATTTAACGTTTACTGATGCAATGAAACATTTTATTCGTACCACTGATGAGGACGGGGTATATCAAAGGAACTACCGATATCCTCCCGATTTAAAGTCAGTACTGAGCGAGGAAGTAGATAAACTTCTAAAGCAAGGTATAGTAACTGAAAGCGAATCTCCTTACTGTAATCCTGTATGGATAGTGCCAAAGAAGCTAGATGCTTCAGGTCAGAAAAAATGGAGATTAGTCATTGACTTTAGGCAGTTGAATAAGAAGACTATTGAGGATTAATATCAACTTCCTAGAATAGAAGAAATTCTAGATAACCTAGGACATAGTCAGTATTATTCGACTCATGACCTCGCACAAGGATTTCACCAAATTGAAATGGATCCCAGATCTATAGAAAAGACAGCCTTTACTATAGATAATCGGCATCTCCAGTACGCCCGAATGCCGTTCGGTCTTAGAAATCCGCCCGCCACTTTTCAGCGCGTAATGGACAACGTCCTACGCCCTTTTCTTTATAAATTTTGTTTTGTATACATGGATGACATTATTGTGTACAGTAAATCCTTGGAAGAACACAAACACCATTTAACTCTAGTAATGCAAAAATTACGGGAAGTTAATCTGAAAATTCAGCTTGACAAGACTGAATTTCTCCATAAAGAAGTAGCCTTCTTAGGACATGTTGTTACAAGGAACGGTGTAAAACCGAACCCAGACAAAATAGAAGTAGTGAGAAATTATCCTATTCCCAAAACCACAAAAGTAATTAAACAATTTCTTGGCCTAGCAGGTTATTATAGAAAATTTCTGAAAGTCTTTGCTAAAATAGCATATCCCATGACCCGATGTTTAAAAAAGGGATCAAAAATAAATGCAGAATACCCAGAGTAGAAATCTGCATTTGAAAATCTTAAAACCTTGCTAATTAATGCACCAGTCTTAGCTTACCCAGACTTTGAGGAACCATTCGTTAACCACGGATAGCTCAGACTATGCACTAGGGAGTGCTCTCATCCTGAAAGGACATCCAGTCGCTTATTATTCAAAAACTTTCAATCCTGCAGAGAGAATATACTCTACAACAGTTACTTGCCATAGTACAAAGCAGTAAGCATTTTAAGCCTTACTTATGGGGACGACATTTCACTGTTGAGAGTGATCACCGTCCGTTACAGTGGCTTTTGACTCTGAAGGACCCTAGTTCAAGACTGTACCGTTGGAAAATCAAATTAGGAGAATTCGATTTTGACATTAAATACGTCAAAGGAAAGACTAATTATGTAGCTGATGCTCTTTCACGAATTCAGATCAATGTAAACAAAGAAGCAATTTCTAATATAGCTATTCCTGGAGATAAAACGTATCAGCAGGAAGTAGATAATGAAACAGTTCATTCTAACCAAGAAGACCCGATTTTCACTTTGAAAATGTCAGAAAGAAACCTAAATCAGAACAGAAACCAGATAATAGTTAAGTATGGAAAGTTTCCAAAATTTTTGGAAATAAAATTATTCAAGAAATTTACTCGCCATGTTATGAGAGTAACACGAGAAAATCTCACTGAAGATTTAAGAAAACACCTTCTTAAAGTCATACATACTTCAAACAGATACGCCACTTATTTCGATGATGTGACACTAGAAATTCCATTCATCAGAGTATGCCAAAAATTATTTACCTCGGAATTAATAATTATTAGAGCATCAAAATTTTTGGAAGATATTGAAAATTCAGAAACACAGAAACAACTGATTTTACAATATCACTCAATGAACCATAATGGAATCATTGAAACATTTGAGCACCTTCGAACCAAGTACTATTGGCCACATTTAAAAGAACAAATTCGAAATGTGATAAACCAATATAATTTGTGACAGAGGAACAAATATGAAAGACATTAAATGTAGTACCAAATCAAGGTCCCATTATAGCTGACCACCCATTTGCACAAGTTCATATAGATACTTTCCATTTTGAACAAACCCGCATCTTGACGATACTAGACGTATTTTCAAAATACGGACAAGCTTATGTGTTAGCTAATGGCACAGCCATAGCGGCCTTAAACCAATTACAAGTGTACTTTTCACACCATGGTTATCCCAAGAGAACCCACGACCAAGGCGGTGAATTCGAGAATAGTCTAATTACAGAATATTGTAAATCTGTAAACATCGAATATCATGCAACCACACCTTTGAATTCTTCTTCGAACTCCCCAGCAGAGAGATTGAATTCCACTCTCCTCGAGAAATTAAGAATCTCAAGAGACCATGATAGATTCACCCCATTACCACAACGCATTATAAATGCAATCATGAATTATAATTCCTCGATTCATTCAACTACTAAACAGCCACCATTCAACGCCCTATACGGTCCTTATTACAAAGCCTTAGATCACATCTTTTCTGCGTCACCGAAAATGAACGAGTATGTAGAAAGACAAGCGAATCAAATTAAAATCTTGAATGAAAAGCAATCCGATCCAAGGGATTCCACATTTACTCACCCCTATAAAATAGGAGAAACAGTATATGTTTTAGATCCCCTGACCAAGAATAAGAAATCTAAGAATTTGTACAACGAAGGTACAATACTCAAAGTTGAGGCAAACCAAGTTCATTGTAAGATGAAAAATGGTAAAATTCATGTCCGGAATTTTAGAAATATTAATCCTAAAAGGAAAACTCTTCCTATTACAGATTCCTTTGCAGATATGGCGTCATCCTCACAGAGCCAGTAGAAACCCCAGGATTTTTCGCTGATCCCCTCGGACCAGTAGAAATTGTTAACAATTATCATAAATTTATGTTTCATTTCAACCTTGCCGCCTTAAAAGAAGCATATAAGAATATTGATGACACTGTCTCCAGTCTAGTAATTAAAAGCAATAATACCTTCCCATATTTAATAAATGAATTAACCGAAGTAACAAAAGAAACAAGAAACGAATTAAATTAATTAATACCAACTAATGTCAATAGAACCAAACGAGGATTAATTAACGGTTTAGGTAAAGTAATAAAATTCATCTCACGTAATCTAGATCAAGATGATTTAGACAATTTGCAAAATCAATTAAACATTCTAAAAGAAAGTCATAATAAAGAAATAAACCTTCTCCATTCCCACCTTGATGTAACAAAGCTCAAACTAGATTTGAAGCCAATACCAACGAACTCTATCGCCGGCCTCTATCGCTGAGGTCAGCGACTCGAAACAGTTTGTATCTATTAATGTAACGTTTGTCTTACTCATAACATTTGTGATATTGTTTGTATTTAGACAAAAGTTAAGTAGCTTTTATTATCTTGTGAAGCTTAAGAGTAAGAAGAAGGTATCGCTGAGGTCAGCGACTCGAATCTTAGGGGGGAAGAGTCATGTCCATTGCCCAGTAAACCCCTTACTAGCCATGACCAAGAGACATCCCTTACTAATTTTGGTTTTTAAATGATAATAATTATTATAAATAATAATTATTATTATTATTACTATTATCAAGCCTCCGTGGCTTAGGCGGCAGCACGCCGGCCTCTCACCGCTGGGTCCGTGGTTCAAATCCCGGTCACTCCATGTGAGATCTGTGCTGGACAAAACGGAGGCAGACAGGTTTTTCTCCGGGTACTCCGGTTTTCCCTGTCAAAATTTCATTCCAGCAACACTCTCCAGTATCATTTCATTTCATCAGTCATTCATTTAATCATTGCCCCAGAGGAGTGCGTCAGGCCTCGGCAGTCGGCACAGTTCATATCCTCGCCGCTAGATGGGGACTTCATTCATTCCATTCCTGACCCGGTCGGAGACTGGAAGCAGGCTGTGGATTTTCATTTTTTCATTATTATTACTGTCCAGGAGAGACGAAGTATATTCTCTTCAGGAAGTCAGAATATTATAAGAGTCCACTCCAAGCCCACAGGCAAATCAAGTAAAAGCTTGCTATTTCAAAAGCACTTTAAGTGCTAACATTCTTAAGTTTCCAGACTGTCTCCATTATTTCACAAGGAACACATATTTCTGTTCCTTCCTCATAATAATTCTCAGTATTGAGCTTTCCACAACAACTTTAAGGTCAGCCCAACCAAACCGCAACGCTTATGGTTTGATTCGCTAAAACCCCCTCTTACCACTAGAGATACACGCCATTGGTGAATCTCTACATGTGACAGCTTTTCCCTCTCCAGAGAAAGTTATAGTTTATATGCTGATGCACAGCTCATAATCGCTCTCTTCATAACCATACAGCAGACCATGTGGTCACTCTTCAAGACAGCTATATAGATACTGTGTACGCTCTGCCTCACGGCGAGCAAGTCAGGCTTCATGTAAAAGTATTGTAATTACTTAGGTGTTGGTAACCAATAAATTAACATATTCTCAACGTCTTCTATTCTTTTGTAAGTATAACAGTATACAGCGCGGTAGAACTTGAGCGGACCTAAATAGTAGATCCTCAAGCAATATTCAAATTAAGTTAGTGTCGATAAGTTCACTCTTCTCCAACTAGACAACTAGCCGGAGATCTACGAAAAACTTATCTCCCTCACTTGATACCATATCTGTTAGGTCATCAGCCCGGAGGCTGGTTGAATCCTCAAAAAGAACCGCCGTTAGGTTATGTGGGTAGATACCCACAAGAACTTAGGGCAGCGCTATATTGAGGCGTACTAGACAAGATGAGGAGTGAGGTAGTTTGCCATTGCTTTCTTCACTGAGTCAGAACAGCAGTACTAACCCTATGAGTAGAATCTTTCACAGCATCCACAGGCACTCACTGTGCCTTGTATGTCATTACTAAGCACCACCCATACCACAGTAGCTTCCATATAATCACAGCCATGAGTGAGACTGAGACATCGGTAAAAAGCTACATTTTACTCTAGCCTGTGCCAACAGAAAAATGGAAATATATTGCATTCATCAAGAGATGGCAAATAGGCCATCAGGAATACATAACCATTCAAAAATACTTGTTGAACACACTAGTCAGCCAGAAACTAGAATATACTAGCATTATATAGAGTCCTAGATGCAAGACATATACCTCAATGAATGAAAACACACAAAAGAAATTCCTAAAGTACCTACATTTTAAAAGAACAGCCCCCTATCCTCACTTGATACCATATCAGGAACTGCTAATAAATTTTGATGCAGACAGTTTTGAAATACGAAGAAAAATAGTTGCTATTAAATTCCTTTTCAAAATTATAAACAACTAGAAGACCCGTGCTGCTCAGCAGCATTCACTTCAACAATCCTACAGCACGTCTGTCCATATGACATTTACATGTCTTCATGCTAGTGACCTGAACAGACGTTTACGGTCCCGTCGCTTTTGAGTAAATGATGAAGTAGACTAATGAGATCAAATGTGTGGAAGTCTGCCTGTCCTCTGTGTGTGTGTCCCACTATTTACCCTGCGTAAGCTTAAAAGGCGCACGGACGTCAGGCCGAGGTGAACAGCTAACTCCAAACACATAAGCTATACTCTTCTCTGAAGAATTAACTCGACACGACTCGGCAGTTTGATGCTGGCGGAAGCTAGGGTGATAGGTCGCTCGCAAGCTCGTAAACTCACTCTGAAGCTAGTAATTTAAATTTCCACTGAATGGAGATTGCTGGAAGAAATGAAAACGTAAAAACACTTACAGTGGTCGATGTGGAAGCTGTCGTGGACTTTCTTGCAGAACTTTTCATGCTGAACAATTCTCAGAGAATATCGATATTTTTAACGGTTTACCCAGTGTAAGCTTAAAAGACACATGGACGTTATGTTTTTCTTCAACTCAATTCACTGAGATCGTAAATGCTCGGCTTCTCTTGGTCACGAATAAATGTTTTTCAACCAAATCCTTCATCGAGAAATCCTTTACAGAATGGTGAAAACCGCATCAAAATCCATCAAGTTGCTCTCGAGATTACCCGTTACATCCAAGAATTGGGAACTTTGTTTTATACTAAGTAGATAGAGACATCCACACAATTTAAGGCTACAGCGGTACAATTTGGTGTTTTGTATACTTATTAACAATGGTATAGATTTAAAATAAAAGATGGGTCCCTTACATTTGAATTTAGAGATGTAACTCTTGGTTAACATATAGAGGTGTGCAAATTAATAGAATTAAATAAATAATTTTAATTTGTCATAATTACTTTTATTCAAAATCATTTTATTGTCCAACTTCTTTTGTTGTCCTACTTAGTAGTGTATCCTCTCCCGTGGAATTACAACTTTTCCCATAATGAATTGCGTCTGGAAACTTTCAGATTATTGGATTCCGAGGGATATCTGAGCTGGGTCCATTTTCAATTTTCATTGGCTTTATAATTCAAGTCAGGTGATTTCAATGCATAGTTCATGAATCTTTGAATAGTTCAATAGAGTTCATCACTTAAAAGACCCCAAATCCCTCCGCTCTAAATGCACACGTAAAGTAGAGTGAAGTAATAAAAACGAAACGTGTAGCATTTTGCATTTGCAAGGCTCCTTTGTTAGTGGTAATTCTAAACAAGATGTTCAGTAAAGAACATATAGCCTACTTTCTCCTAAATGCATGGGTATTGTTATAACTCTTTGTCCTTTTCAAGGAGTATGATTGAATGTTGGTTGTAGTAGCTTGTTGAAATACAACGTGCTATAGGGATATTAAACATGAATATGAGGTGCCCTTTGCTAGTGCTACCTCTGTACCAAATTTCGTTCAATTCGGTTTCATCGTGTTTGAATTGATAGGGGGAATCGATTTGCACACATACTTGGCCACCATCTGCAAACTATTGGGCTGATGTTCTTGCAGTTTGGTCAGAATATGTTTCCTACATAAAGATATGGTGATGCAAAATTTGGTAGAGACTAGATTATTAGGTTGGTCGTAATTACATTTTAGCTTTTAACATTTGGGTGGCCGCGATTACGTTTCCGTCAAGATAGCGGTGATATAAAACATGACACTGAGGTGCCCTTTGCTAGTGCTACCTCTGTACCAAATTTCGTTCATTCGGTTCCACCGTGTTCGGATTAATAGGGGGAATCAATTTTGACATAAATATGGCCGCCATCCGCAAACTATTAGGCTAATGACCTATTAGATTGGTCAAAGGATGCTCCCTCCATAAAGGTATGTTGTTGCAAAGTTTGGTAGAGACCGGATGGTTATGTTAGTCGTAATTTGATTCAAGCTTTAAACATTTGTGTGGCCGCCATTACGTTTCTGTCAATATGGCGGCGATATTAATCATGACACTGAGATGCCCTTTGCTAGTGCTATCTCTGTACCAAATTTCGTTCCATTCGGTTGCACAGTGTTCGAATTAATACGGGGAATCGATTTTCACACAAAGATGGCCGCCATCCGTAAACTATTACGCTGATGACCTTTTAGATTGGTCAAAGGATGCTCCCCCCATAAAGGTATGTTGTTGCAAAATTTGGTAGAGATCGGATGATTAGGTTACTTGTAATTTGATTTAAGCTTTGAACATTTGTGTGGCCGCCATTACGTTTCCGTCAATATGGCGGCGATATAAAACATGATACTGAGGTGCCTTTTGTTAGTACTACCTCTGTACCAAATTTCGTTCCATTCGGTTGCACCGTGTTCGAATTAATAGGAGGAATCGATTTTCACACAAAGATGGCCGCCATCCGCAAACTATTACGCTGATGACCTATTGGTTTGGTCGAAGGATGCTCCCCCCATAAAGGTATGTTGTTGCAAAATTTGGTAGAGATCGGATGATTAGGTTAGTCGTAATTTGATTTAAGCTTTGAACATTTGTGTGGCCGCCATTACGTTTCCGTTAAGATGGCGGCGATATAAAACACGACACTGAGGTGTCCTTTGCTAGTGCTACCTTTGTACCAAATTTCGTTCAATTCGCATTCACCGTGTTCGAATTGATAGGGGGGGACAGACATTCAGAGTACACACACTCACACACACACAGACACACACACACACACAGACTCACACACACACATACACACACACAGACAGACACACTTTTTTGCAAAAATCGAAAGTAGGCTAAAAATCATTTTAATTTGAGTGTCTTAAAGGAAAATATAATTAGGAGTCTTGATTAAACAATTGAAGTAATTTCATCGCCTTGTAAACATACTTAGTGCATTAAACCGTGAAAAGTAAAAATGCAGACATCGAATCTAATAATTTGTACATCCCTGTAGAGACAGCTATCGCCTCCACCCCTACAGATAGAATAGTAAGTATAAGCGTTTGATGAGAAATGAAAAGATAACTCACACAGAAGGAATTAATATTTATTAAGCTGTAAATTTGATTGAGTATATCTTTGTTATAGAACTGAGGGAATGAAATAACAGGATGTAGGAAAGTAATCACCGATGTAGGACAATAGTATTTGTTTTTACCATTACCACAGGACAGTTATCGTATTAGGGATGCGGACGTCCTTGTATAATTGATATTTAATCTGTGCCCCGGTTGCTGAGGTCTGTGCTCCTCCGCAACATTCGTTTCAAAATTCTAATAGTACTTCCTTCCATTCGACATTTGGTGTTCGCTTGCCTTTTGGTTCTATTTGAACTTTGACGTCATGAAAGGATTTTGCTCGCGATAGTGCGGCATACAGTAAAGTTGTCCGTGGTTAAACACCGGTTGAGGTAAATAAATGCCTACTTGATCTAGTGTTTGACCTTGAGCTTTATTGGTAGTTATACAAAAAGCCAAACGTACTGGAAACTGCCTCCTTTTGATGGAAAATGGCATAGAAGTATCTGATGGCGTAAGGTCAAGGCGAGGGAGTTGGACATTGTTTCCAACTTTTACGCCAGTAATAATTTCCAGGTGTAAGCAATTGTCATTCACTTTCCAAACCAACAGTCTAGTACCGTTCAACAGACCTTGGGTAACAATAATATTTCTCAACAAAATCACAATTGAGCCTTCTTTTAGTCGAAGGATATGAGGTGGCAATCCACTTATGCCTATGCTGTCTAAAAATTCTATTGGGAATTGTAGAAGTTCACTATCATCTTCAGTAATCAAATTATTCACACTGATGTAAGTTCTCGATGATCCTGGGACTAGGTCAAAACTTTGTCATTGATTTCTTTACAATGATCATTTTTATGTGCTAAAATCGCTATTTTTGAAAAGCGAGAAATATTTTTCAGCGTGGGACTAATTCTGAATATTCTCCATCGACGTGAGGGTATTCACCGTTACCAATTTGTATCAAGAAGTTTGCAAAGTCACATTGATCTGTATCCGCTCGCATATTTTTGTTGAGTTTAAATATTTTGAATAATGGCCACAAAGGAGAGAACCTTACTGACATTTGGACTGATGCTGCTTTAGATGCGTGAGGCACAACAGGCAATACCTGCCTAAAATTTCCACCGAAGATGATAATTTTTCCTCCGAAAGGCACGTCGTTATTCATGATGTCCTTGAGCAACCGATTTACACACATCAACGCGTGCTTATTAGTCATAGGGGCTTCATCCCAGATGATAAGGTTTGCTGAACGAATATAAAAAGCTTCCTTGCTGTTAACTTTTATTCCTGATACAGAACTTTCATGTAAATGTAGAAGTAACTTGAACTGGCTGTGTACAATGCGCCCCTGAGGTAGTAACATTGCTGCAATACCAGTCCATGCAACAGAAACTACATTTAACCCAAAATTTGTGCAACTGTGAATGAAGCATGGGTAAAGAAATGTTTTCCCGGTGCCCCCTGGACCGTCAATGAAATATGCATTACACATCCTTTCATTGCTCTTTTGTACTAACCCCAAAATTACTGTAATTATAGCCGTTTGGTTTCCATTTGCTTGGTTTATCATCCGACTTAATTGATCCTCATTAAGTTTTGGATAATTCATTGGTAAATTTGTCTGAGGGAAATTATCAATAATAGCTGGCAATTCGAGAGTAGTAATGGGAAGACCATGGAGCTTTAATGTATTAGAAATATGTATAAGTGTGAACTGACTTGCAATGTTAGGTTCGTGAAACTGCAGATAATCTTCTGATAATGAATACTTGAAAATGTCCCATAAATATCTTACATTTGAAGGGGTCAGAAAGATACATATGTAAGGAAACAATTGTCGTAACTGAGAAGGCATCTGAAATTGTGACGCTTCTGCCAAACAACGCTGTCATTCACAATCGTCAATCAGCAAACCTCGCTCCTTAGCTGTTTCTTTAAAAGTAGAATAGACAACTGCTTTGTATGTTCGTAGATCCTGGAAGCTGGTAGCACCTATGACGTGTAGCAATAACAGGCGTAAATAATACCTTTCTGTTTCTGTAGGCGAAACATTATACATTCTGCCTATAGTTTTTGAAACATTTTTCCATTTTTGCCACTGGCAGTTGCTCTTATCCCAGACGTAATCTACTAGTGTTTCAGGATATATATACGGACTTCTGGCTTGCGAATCTTGATTTAACTTGAACCACGCTTGTAATTCCGTGTTGCGCAACTGTGCTTGAAGTAAAATATCAGGTGCGTTATCATTTAAAAAAAAGTCCTCTCGGCACGCCGGAAGGCGGAGGTAGATTTCACCGGACAAACTTGGGGATAGGCGAAAATAGGCAGAATATGCAGGTTTTCGTAGAAGGATCAGACCTCATTTATTGCGAGAAAGTATTTTATAATTTGAGCTTAATTAACTTTGTTTTTCGTCATTATATGCATATTTTAAACATTTTATTTTTTATGGGGACGGTAACCTTCCTTTCATTTGGGGTCCATTTTTATAGTCTGGCTGCGTGGCTCAGGGGTAACGTTCTCGCTTGCTGAGCACAAGGTTGCAGGTTCGAAACCTGGCGCAGTCAGCTGGCATTTGAGGGTGCGCAAATGCGAGGGAGCGGTGTCAGTAGATTTACTGGCACGTTAAAGATCCCCTTCGGGGCAAAAAGCCAGTGTACTTAAAAGGGACGTAAAACCAATAACATCATCAACATCAACCATTTTTATACATGTGGTCACACTGTCCTTATGCAAGGTTTCGACACTGATGTGTAACTATGTAACGGTCTGTTACTTCTTCTCGCTAAATTATATTTCCCGCAGAGATTTTTGTTGGTTCCTCAGTTTAGGGGCTGCAACAACGCGGCCATGTAACCCCGTGTACTTTGGGCGAGTGTAGAATCTGTCTGATAAACGGTGTGAATTGTGATGGCTGTATTAGTCTGTAATTCAGGTAAGGAGTGCAGACGGTCAATTTCAAGCAGTAGTTCCTAATGTTGCTACCAGATACTACCATCAACGACACCTAGCTGTGAACTTGGCTACTAGATGCGACAGCAACCAGCAACTCGCAACGAACGTTGGAACTTCCCCTCCAAAGGAAAGCATACTGGGGATTTTTAGCGCTCTTAGAAAATCCGACGACTTCGCCCGGCTTTGAACCCGCGACCTTGGGCATAGAAGTTCAGCATGCTACCAGTCACGTCACCGAAGGCGCTTCACACTTAGTCAGATGGAAATATGAATCTGCTATCGAGCAAGTGCGTTGTCATGGCAACGTCCGTTGGCTCATCCGTCATCAATTTAGTAGTGATGCCATGGCAACTTCTGATAGCTCTGGGCATTTTCTTATAATTCCGAAATCATTTTTCTCATCCCTTGGCGTAATGGTGGGTCATATCAAAAATTATTTCAGACAAAAGTTTTAGGTAATTATTAGGGTAATATTGTCCATTATGTACGGTTTTGATATTGTGCCTATTAAGAGAGATATGATTAATGTTTCACGAAAAACCCACTTTCTCCCACCCCTTTGGTCAATGGTTGGTGCTATAAAAAACTCTTCAAACATAAATTTTTGGGCTCTATTCGGCACATAGTATGAACTTTGAACAGATTAGATATTTCACATATTAAGAGAGTTATAGCAATATTTCACTTTTTCGAAAAAAAAAAGCCCCCCATTTTCACCCCCTTCGACCGATTTAACCCTTTAACAAACTCAACCGAGATTTTATAGGTATACATATTCGGTAAAAAAATCAAAGTGATTGGTGCAAAATTACGGCAGTTATCGTGTCCACATATATACATATATACATATATATAAATACATACATAAATGATATATAAACTTTTGAACTGACGGTGGTTTTGAGGTCTGGGGGATGTGAAACGCGAAGATATGTCGAAATTTTCCGGAAGTCGAAACATGGTACCCATTGCAATAATTAGCTTTCTAATGAAATCTACCTAATAGATATTTTGCAAGTTTGGCAAGTGAATTGGTAATCGCACGATAGACTGTGACTGTTCATGCATGTGAAATGAAAATATTCTGAATGCGGCTTTTGATGGACCAATATATCTAGCATTCAGGAAAGAAGTAATTTCATCGTAGTTCACCGTTTCGCCTTCAGGATATATTTTAACAATTCAGCAGTCATGACCTTTATACACATACTTGTGGATTTTAATATATAAGATACTTGTGGATGTATTTAACACTCTGACCACTTGAGCATATTTCAACATTAATATGAGCTTGCAAGTAAATTAAAAGAAATGTATTGTAGGGAACAATCGACTATCGATTTTAATGTCAATGCCTCGAATGGTTTTTATAATAATCCGTCCATTATTTCTTCTCCTATACGAAGGATAACCATTGGCATTATCTTTGGTCTCTTCTTGAAACTGTTTAGGGAAATCTTTCTTACATACGCCATCTTTCATACAGACTGAAGAAGGATTCAAAGATCCGCGAGGACCATGTACCATATGACGCCTTACCAACTCGTATAGTGCTTCATCCTCGAGATCTGGTATTTCAGCTGACACCACACTGTCAATGTCAGAAATATCTCGAAACTTACAATCTTCCGTTAATGTTAAGAGTAAATGGATGTGCGGGAGACCTCGTTTTTGAAATTCAACTGTATATAGATATGCTTTTACTTTATCGAAAAATTCCTTAACATTAATCAATCGTAGCAATTCCTTTACTTTGCAATGGGAAGCTCTCACTACGGTACAATATCAGGCCTATTATTAGCCGTTCCCCAAAGATGAATGCTGTTAAGTATTTCTGGCCGGCCCGCATTACAGGTGAACGTAATAAATAAATCTGGCTTTCCAAACTTCCTCACTATCGCCATCCTGATAATTTTGCATCATATTCCTTGGGCTACCTGTAAAAGAAGATGGCAAAACTACAATAAGACCGACTCTGAGATTTTCATTTATGCTCGTACATGCAAGGCGTCTGCTAAACCGACATATGTATCAACTCGTAACTTCGTTTGTTGATGACGTATATATTTTAACCGGTCACCTTCCATACGACAGTACTAATCCACGAATAAATATCAATTTAGCAAACTTGAGCAGCGACAACCTACTCAAGATGACCTCCATGAACACCATACATAGACATATACATTTTGTAATCATCGCTCGTATTGATAGCAGTTTCGTACAAATCGCTGTTGCCAACAATAAAGGAAGAATAATTGAATCATTCACCCGAACAACGTTGTAACCAACAGTTTTGTTAAAAGTGAGTTAAGGATGGAACAATGTTGTTACTGCTATCCTGCATGCGATGGGAAACTTTATTCTTGGTGGAAATATTCGTCATGGTGCCAACTGTTATTTCCAGCAAGAATAAAGTTTCCCATCGCATGCAGGATGGCAGTGACAACATTGTTCCATCCTTAACTCACTTTTAACAACACTGTGGGTTACAACGTTATTCGGGTGAATGATTCAATTATTCCACTTGTCTGTAATATGTTTTACAATTCGCTTTCTAACCAGTTAAAAAAACTCTGATTGTTGTACTCACACTATGCCAATGACCTGAACAGACAATTACTGTCACCTTTAATCTTATAACATTTGCAATTGAGTGTCGCCTCTCATTTATCATAATATGATTCATTGTATTGATTGAGCACACAACCTATAAGGACGAATGATGAAACGAAAAGAAGACAGTTTGTAGCTGGTGAGACCAAAGACTATATAACAGAAAGATCGGATACACAATACAAAATGGCGGTTCCAACATTCGACTGTAGCGGCATCTTCGTGAAATTAGTGGTATTTCGTATACAGTATTTGTTGTCATTCAAAGAGATGTTGACATGACAGTGTCATTAGCAAAATGACTGCTGATTGTGCATGATCATTTCAGTCTCAAAGTAATCCATTCTTTGAAGTTTTAATTAAATTATGTGCACAGAATCCCCTTGTACTTATTGTACGGATACATGCGACATTAGCGCCCGAGTGGAACAGGTAGAAGTTAACGATAGCATGTATGGATACATGCAGGATTAGCGCCCGAGTGGAGCAGGTAGAAGTTAACGTTATCATGACGTAATTAGGGAACTCTCTGTTAATATCAAGTTAGATTTATTATTGGGGCGGCGTTGAATATCATGATACAGTGTTAGTCGTTGTCGCCTAGCGACAATATGTCCGTCAAGTCATTCGATTCTATTTTCGTGAGACCTTGAAAGAAGTAATATTCGCAATTATTTTAATACTCGAATGATATAATCAAGTAAGGTGGATATCAATCGACGGTGCTTAACGGGCATTACATTTTAAGACAACAAACGTCGTCGTAGCGCAAATATTTCCCGAGATATTTCAGTTTTAGTAAAGGGTGAAACTTTTTGAAAGCTATTTTAATATATAAGATTTAATTGATGATTCCACATTCCTTTCTCTCTTAAATTTCCATGTAACACGCATCAATTCAAGGAACGTTATCACACTTGAAATTAAAAGAACCAGATCATTTGCCCACAAAAAATCACAGACTATGTAATATCTTCAACAATGATGTTCGAAGAAATAATGCCATAGATTTTAGTACTTCCTTGACAGTATTTTTGATGGAATTTCTAACCACTCTTCAGAAATAATGTTTCAAACCTTGCAAATTGTAAATCATGAATTCTTACCACTGTTTCATTCTATCTGGCCAACCTCGTGTTACAATTGTATTATTTGTGTTACACTGTTTAAATTTCACACCCAGTTATTTTAATTTGTTTTATTTAGTTACTGTTTACTTTAAGGTAGTATACGTTTTAAGATAGCATACTGTTTAATCTTTATGCCACTGTAATTAGTGTTTAATCTTTATGACACTGTAATTGAGATGCAAATCCTGTTGTGCGCAAATAAATAAATAAATTATTCACGAAATAGGGGTGGGGATCGACAGACAAATGATTGGAGACAGAGGATACTTCAGAAACAAAATTGAGAATAGAATTTTTAAAACAAATGAAAATATGAAGACAAGAACATTGTGGACAGAACAACGGAAACAGGTGCACAGTCAAAGGATGAAGAGATATTGGGAAGAGAAGAGGAAGAAGGGAGAGAAGTGATAATTTTGTCATCATGACTTAAGTTCATAAGGGCAAAAATGATACAATAATAATAATAATAAATAATTAAATATCTTGTGAAACAGTGTTTGAAGACTTAGTCCATTATCGCCACGTTCATGTTGAGTGCCCCGCTAAGATCATAATAATGAACATCAATGAATTATATAAAACGCTAAGATGTGTGTTTCACAAAACTGTACTTGGCTCATGCCTCACCCGATCCGCGCCAAAAATGCTATTTTTCCTAAACGCTTGGCCATCTGGAGCTCTCACTTCTGTCACTTTCATTTCTGGCCAAACCCTGCATATACCATCAATTTGGACGAAATTGGTGATAAGGAGTAGCCTAGGCGCGGTCTCCTTGATAGTCGGAAATCGAGCTCAGTGCTAAACATCAAGAATGCTAACCGTAACAGTATAAGGTGGTTGAAAATGAGGAGCCCGGTAAGTGAATGTAATACCAGACTTAGCAAGAGCCTACCCACGTGACACTACTCCTGAGTCTATGGGTGGGGGAAGTTAAGTGATCCCATTTAACTACGATAAGCTGTAGAAATACTGAACGCCAACGGAGTCTTAATTCTGAAGATTATTTTCCTCTTTTTAGGAATGAGAGTTATATTACAGAAGCGACACAAGTTTCAGAAGTAAGATTAAAGAGAAGCTCTACACAAAGGCACCGTGATTATTACGTCCGTTCGGAAAGCACACAATAACCAAGCAAAGTTACTGTTAACTTTCTATTATAAACCAATGAAGGTTATGGTAGCCTTGTGATGAAGAAGCCAAGAGTTTTAACTAATAAAAACCAATTCTCATAATGCCATTGAGGACGTCTTAAAGAATGAACTCTTTTCTGGAACTTCTCAAGGGATAAAATGAAACCGCTCTCTGAGATGTAGCTCGAAAATTTGTCGACAGCGGCTCGCACTGTGCCGTTGATGGCAATATTACAGTGGCTGTCAATAGTTGAAGACCATTAGCTCATTTTCAACAAAACCTTCCTGGTCTTTCACGAAATATTTTATTTAAAAATATGCTCATTTAGAATAATAATAATAATAATAATAATAATAATAATAATGGTTTTACGTCCCTCTTAACTACTCCGGCTTTAAGAGACGTCAGGGTGCCGGAATTTTCCCCCGAAGGGGATCTTTAACGTACCATTAAATCTCCTGAAACGGCTCTTTCGCAATTGCGCACCCTCAGGGGCCAACTGGCTGCGCGGTCATTTAGACATCCCACCTGTACCAAAGACATTGTGATATGTCTTACAGTGTTAGAGTTATGCGTTTCTTAATACAATTGGTGTATCGAAGAAAAGCACCTTTTGTAACCACATATTAATTTGTGATCATTTCTTGACAGAGCCGGGAATCGAACCCGGGCCCCCAGGGTGACAGTCAAGAACGCTAGCCGCTACACAGCGAGGCGGACACACAAACACAGATTTTTCTGTGGACACAGATCTGGAACGGGGTACACTCAGCCACGTGAGGCAAAACTGAGAACAGGTGGGTTTGATTCCTACCTCAGCCATCCTGGAAGTAGTTTTCCGTGGTTTCACCACTTCTACTCCAGTCAAATGCCGGGATGGTTCCTTAGATAAAGCCACGGCCGCTCCCTACCTAAATTCTACCTGGATTACAAATTCACACACTGCTACAGCCCCATCCCCGTGACACAGGTTATCAAGCAACTTCTACACACACTCAAATACACGGGGATACATGGCCACGATGTCGCAAAGCCCCTAAAGAATTAACATTAACTACTACTTTAATCTGTGGATAGAAATGACGATTTTCTTCGATACCCCAATTGTACTAAAAGAAACTTGGGATGTCTACACGACGGGAATTATTTTCATAAAATATTTTATGTTCGACCCCCACTATTATGTGTCAGATAACTGTATCATAATGATGGTCATTATAACACTGTTTTCCATTATGATACAGTTTCTCCAGCCAATCAGAGCTCGTTCATTGACCAATTAGGTAACGATAACTTCGCGCATGCGCTCAAAATCCAACATGTCGGATATAAACACAACATCGAACTATAATAAATTACCGACATGGAATACCCACCGTCCATATGTTCGCGTAAATAAACTGGCGAATATGAGACAAGAAATAGCACTGTACCTTAAAATCACCAACACTAATTTCTTCACAGCGCATTGTCTTCAAATGACTGCGGTGACAATATTACTGAGGGACGGCTGATGTAAACATATGGCTGCATATGGCATTGCAAGCCCACAGAGCGCATGCGTCGGTCGTTCAAAGCTCTTGAAAGACAAAGATATAACACCCAACGCTCGCTCTGCGATCACAAAATTCCAGTAGCTGACTCTCAACAGATATTTATGAATATTTATGTTAAAACATATAATAAAGTTATAATTATCGTCGAACATAAACAGTCGTATGCAACTCGCCTATAATGGTAATTAAGACACTGGTATGGAAATTATAAAACTCGCATACGCTCGTTTTATAAAAAATACTCGTGTCTTAATTATAGCCATTATAGGCTCGTTGCATAATGTACTATTTTAAAATTTCCAACAACATTAAAGGACCAGGAAGCTATTGTTGAAAATAAGCTCCTGTAGATGAACATGTTCCCTTTAAATTTATTCCAAGCCCAGTTAAAAGATTAGCTTTACTGTAAACTCGAGTCATTATGTTTAGCCTATACGCAGTGATATAATATGCAGTGGACTTGCATTTTACTCACCGTCGCGCCATGCGTCAGCACTTAACATGATCCAAGCGTAGTTAAACAGACGATGGAACTGTAATGGACTCGAGCATTAGTACAGCTCATTACTGCTTCACTTAGCTCACATCGGGATTGTAATGAACGCTACTGAGCACAGGTAATGCTCGCATAATGGTAACTTATAACAAAATACAGCTCTTCTTATCAGAAAAGCAAAATGTGCTTACAGAAGAACTGGATAGGAGACAAATGTTTGCAGGAAAACTCTCTCCTTATGAAATATCCTAGGGGATATCAGCGGCTACGGTGGCGTAGTTGAGAGCATGCTGAGCTTCTATGCCCAAGATCGCGGGTTCAAAGCCGGCAGAAGTGGTCGGATTTTTTAAGAGCGTTAAAATCCCTCAGTATGCCTTCCTTCGGAGGGGAAGGAAAGCCAGCGGACCCATGTCATAGATTTCATCATCATCATCATGTTTTTCAGTCAAGCGACTGTTCTACCCCTACAATGAGTCTTTTCCACGTTGTTCGATCATGTGCTGTCCTTTTGACCACTTCATAACTTCGTAGGCCAGAGCTATCTAGGAAAGATCTCATGAAAGTGTTCCATGGCCTCCCGCGAGGGCGTTTTCCAGGTATTTTGCCTTCTAGTATGTCGATCATCAGGCCACCATGTCGTAACCTGTGGCCAAGCCAGGTGGCGGGTCATTTGCCGTTTTTTCCTTTATTCGATCCAGCACCGTTATGTTGGTCATTTTCTCTATCCAGCTGATCTTTTCCATTCTGTACCAACACCACTTCTCAAACGATTCTAGTCGTTTAATGTCACCTCTATTCACTGTCCGGGTCTCACTGCAGCACATTGCAACTGGCCATATGTAGTAGATTTATGGCGTGTAAAAACAACTTCCACTATCTACACTTAATGAAGCTAAAATTTGTAGGTTAGATTTGATAACGCTCTATTAGTTCCAACGTTTGTCGCCAGGTGCTGGTTGCGATGGCATGTATTAGCCAAGTTCACAGCTAGGTGTCGTGGACGGTAGCCTTTGGTAGCAAAAGTAGCAACTACTTGAAAATTGATCCTCTGCCGTCCTTACCTCAATCACAGATAATTCACACAAATACAATTAACATCGCTTATAAATAAAAAATTTCTACTGTAAGTGGTTTTAGATTTTAGTTAGAGCAGTAAAGGTGTGTTTTTATCGTATCGACCACTAATTATTATTAATGAGATTGTACTGTAATTAATATTTATTATACGTTTTAAATAAGAGGAATTTGGGGCGCAGGCTCAGTAGATAACACTTCCGTTTCTTTGTGAACGTGCGTACGTGGGCTGGTTCCTGACTTAAGGCCAAGGCCGCCTCCTTCCCAATCCTCATTTGAATTGCTAATACACACACTAATACAGGCATCACAATAATGCCCATTGCTCACGGTTAAATGTTTCTTAATAGTACATTATGCAACGAGCCTATAATGGCTATAATTAAGACACGAGTATTTTTTTTATAAAACGAACGTATGCGAGTTTTATAATTTCCATACGAGTGTCTTAATTACCATTATAGGCGAGTTGCATACGACTGTTTATGTTCGACGATAATTATAATTTTATTATATGTTTTAACATATATATTCATAAATATCTGTTGAGAGTCAGCCACAAGAATTTTGCTATCGGAGAGCGAGCGCGAGACATCTCTCTGTCTTTCAAGATCTTTGAACGACCGACGCATGCGCTCTGTGTGCTTGCAATGCCATATGCAAGCCGTATGTTTACATCTGCCGTCCCTCAGTAATATTGTCACCGGAGTCGTTTGAATGCGCTGTGTTGAAATTAGTATTGGTGATTTTAAGGTACAGTGCTATTTCTTGTTTCATATTCGCCAGTTTATTTACGCGAACATATGGACGGTGCGTATTCCATGTCGGTAATTTATTATAGTTCGATGTTGTGTTTATATCCGACATGTTGGATTTTGAGTGCATGCGCGAAGGTATCGTTACCTAATTGGTCAATGAACGAGCTGTGATTGGCTGGAGAAACTGTATCATAATGAAAATAAGTGTTATAATGACCATCATTATGACACCGTTTTCTGACACATAATAGTGAGGGTCGAACATAAAATTTATTTTACAACTAATTTTATAAAAATATGACGAAAGCAAGCTGTGTTCTTCACTGTAAAATTAGTTTATTAAATCCGTGGATGTATCAGGATCGACATCTACCGATAAACTTCTGAACCAAGAATCAGCTGTTCAACACACATTGGTTTGAGAGTATGGCTCCAACAAACAAAGCAAAAATTGCTAGTTTAGCTACAATTATTATGTCTTACAGTGATAAAAAGGAAGAAAATAAATGCTAGGAAGTCCTGGACTCGGGAATGGATAAAAAGAAGAGAAGAGTAGAGGAATGTTGTCCTTGGTCGAAAATGAGTTGAGGTTAGAAGATCAGAATTCATATAGGAATTTTCTAAGCATGGAGGAAATCAGTTTTAAATAACTCCTATGGTCCCAAAATTATTCGATAGGACACTAACATGAGGCAAGTCATTTCTCCTGTAATGAGACTACAAGTGAGTTCGAAGCCCGTTTATCTTCGCCTTCACATCCACCTGTCTTGTGTTCGGTCGAATTTGTGAAACATATTCGGCGATTGAGATTTCTTCCTCCCTTCTTGCATTTCTAGTGTGGTGTATGGGCGTTTTAACCTCATACAAACACTGATATTTCTGGTACTCGTCCAGTAAAACACTAACAGCTTCCTTAGTCCAGCCTGAGCCTGCCATTTTCGAAATGCTTGTTTGCGAGCGAGCTTCACAATCTTCTCACCACGTGGCGCCAGCATCATCTTCATGTCAGCTTCCCTGATTGGTTAGTTTCGTAAAATTAATTTTACGGAATAGAACATGTCCTATTTTATGGAAAGTTTTATCAAAGGTTTTATAAAACTTGAATTTGACCGCGAGCAACAGAAATTTTATAAAATTAAATTATTATACAATAAATTTGAAGGAAAAATTGACCGTGAGCAACGGGCATAAACACAGATTATCATACAAATCTCTCTCTCTCTCTCTCTCTCTCACTCACACACACACACACACACACCCATGTACACGGGACTACATGACAACGGTCATGAATCATCATCATCAACAACAACAACATCTATTCAAAATTACCGTAGCAAGAATATCCGAAGTTGTACGAACAGGCCAGGTCGCAGAAGTGGTATCAATGTTTGGAGCCACGTATGTATGCGAAACGTTTTTCTCTGCATTGAAACTTACATAATCACGGCATCGCGCTCCGATGTCTGACGATAGCCTCCGGTTGATTGTTTTTCAAACAATTGTACCGAACACTAAGCATATTTTAAATATGAAACAAATTGAAACAAATTGAAAACAAGAAAATTCAAAATGTGACCAAAATTGCGAGGTCTTGAATGACTCCCATGATACCTTAACAATATTTCTGCCTGCTTTAAAGGTAAGCACGTATTCTTCAAGTCCCGGTACGCAGAGAAACGCGCGAAATACAATGTAGATGTGTCGGACGAATGAATGTTTGTTTGGTTGGTTGGTTCCTCAGTTTAGGGGCTGCGACAACGCGGTCATATAGCTCCGTGTACTTTGTGTGAGTGTAGAATCTGTCTGATAACCGGTGTTAATTGTGATGACTGTATTAGTGTGTGTATCTGTTTTTTAAATTCAAGTAAGGACTGCAACTTTGAATTTTTCAAATAGTTCCTACTTTTGCCGCCAAACGCCACCGTCAACGACTACTAGGGCTAGTTCAGAACTTAGCTACTAGACGCCACCGCAGTCGGCTCTTGGCAACGAACGTAGCAATCTAAGAGCGTTGTTTACATTCTTAACCTATACAATTTAGTTTCACACAGGTGTAATTAGTGGGAAGTTCTTTAACATGCCATAAATCTATGACATGGGACCGCCGGCTTTACTTCCCCTCCGAAGGAAGGCATACTGAGGGATTTTTAACGCTCTTAAAAATCCGACGGCTTCGGCCCAGTTTGAACCCGCTATCTTTGGCATAGAAGCTCAGCATACTATCAACTACGCCACAGAAGCCGCGAACGGTTTGTTTGTTTGTTTGTTTGTTTACATTACGTCCAGTGTGAAGGTGATCCCAATGCGCCGGCAGTCAGAGCAGGCAGCTCGGCCAAGAGAGGCAGATGCCAGCCTGACGGCGTTCGTCGCAGTATAGCTCGTACGCCGAGCGTGCAAAGAATAATAATAATAAGAAGAAGAAGAAGAAGAATGTTATTGGCTTTACGTCCCTTTTAACTACTCTGGCTTTTAGAAACGCCGGGGTGCCGGAATTTATCCCCGAGGGGTATCTTTAACGTGTGAGTAAATCTACTGACATGGCTCCCTCACATTTGCGCACCCTCAAATGCCAGCTGACTGCGCCAGGATACGAACCTGCAACCTTGGAACAGCGGGCAAAGACTGGCCGACCCTGATATACGCGATAAATGAAAAGGGAAGGAAGGTAGGAAGTTGAATGTCATGATGTTTCCATTGGCGCGGTACGATATGCTTACGTTGACTGCAGAATATACTGCAAATTATATAATTATTGTAAATAATCGATCTCTTGGTATATTTGCTTTCAAGGCCAAGGAATGAAAACTCAGCAATTTTTCTAGGTTTATGCCGTTTTAATTCTGTTGTTGACTTCATGTTCCATCTTTGACAATCAAATAAAATATCGTACTATTTCAGTAATAATAAACACGCAGTGCAGGTAAAATTCATATCAGCTGGGTTGCCATGATACCACAGCCTCCTAGATCAAATCGAGTTCTTGTTACAAACCGTGATTCAAAGAGTAGACTAAATATCATGCAGTCTTAATATTCAAGTGGTAGTAGACGTGGACAAATTCAAGAGCACATAATAATATGCTAGCTCGTGCCTCGCTGGCAACGGGAGAGCGTGGGTTAGAATCTCACCTCGGCCTTCATGAATATGGTTTTCATTTTCACCACCAGGCAAATCCCGGGCAATTCCATTCACGGCCAACTTTCTTCCAAAGTAATTTCCATGACCCTTCCTTAATTAGGCTTAAGTAAGTGGTCGCCTGTGCGATCGACTTGTCCCATCCCCAGTTGTATCTGCCGACGAAGTGTATTCAGACAACGTCCTTGCGACGGTAGAGGAATGATCCCTCGCTGTCAAGCTGGGAGGAAAAGCGATTTTAAAAATCATAGTAATTTCAGCTACCTACATTACTACAGCCAGCACATAAACGCAGGTTTTGAGACAAATTCAACTCATATCCAAGTACATGGGATTTATGGGTAAGATGTTCCAAGCCCCTAAAATGAATCATCAAAAGATTTCTTTACATAAATTCTTGAGTACAAATGTAAATCTTCCCAGACACACGGTTTCTTTCGCTACTCTACCGAGTCAGTGAACTTGAAAGTGAATGGCCAACAAATACGATCCTGATACAGTTCTGGATATAACACCGTCAGCATGCTAGGTGTAGTCGAGAAGGCGATGAACGGGGGTTTCCTGATCAATACAATGGCTCTGCAACCCGTCCGTGTCTCCACGAGAAATATGTCGAATTCCTCTGGGAGAGACCGAACAAAATCCCATAAGCAGTATTTTCTCCCCCAGCTTTTTTCAATTCTACGTAGGAAATGAGAAAGCTATCTATGCTTCTCTAGCTCACGTTTCCAAATCTTAGACAGAAGAAGTGTGGAAAAGAATAAAGTTAGCTACAGAAATTAGCTGACAAAATGTTTTCACAAGCACAGCAAGGAAGTTTACGGGCTGACGGACCGTCTTATGATACGGAGAACTCTAACTTCCCTCTGTATTTCCGTGCGTATATCATTCTAGGATAAAACTTTCGGCTCACAAGGAGAAGAAGTGGGGCGCCAATCTGCTGACCAGAACGTCTGGAGATATAGTCCAACCTTCTGCCCTGTACCTTAACCAGGGGTGGATTTTCGTTTCAACACACTGTTACTATCTCTTGGAGAAGTTAGTTATTGTAGTTTTAAGGGGCGGAACTACGAGGTCATCTGCCTCTACTCTCTTGGATAAGAATCGATAATCAGATCACTAAATATATTTTTTATTCACGTGCGTGCACGATCTGACTTCCAGGTGGAGCGCAGATTTAAGGGCCAAAAGGGCCCCGCCCACCCAGGACCGTTATGCATAGTCTATTTTTCAAAATTTGTTTGATGAAGTCTATAAAAATTACTTTAAATCACAGATATTCTACTTAAAATAAGTGGTTTCCCATCTAGAATCTCTAAAAAGAATTCAGTATACATAACTCATCCCTAGTATTAAGATTCTGACAGTCTCATACGGTGTATTGTCATAGAGAGGGCCACTCTACAGAAAGTCCCATGTAAAGTATATAGCTTGATGGGCCGTGTGAGGAAACAGTGGACATAGCACTGTCTTGCACGCAAATTCTTCTGTGCTATGAAAGGATTTTCTCTCTCTTCAAAGGCCAGCAAAATTGGCCCATAGCGTTGCTTTGAAGCGAAATAGAAGATGTCGCCATTTCACTTCCTGCTCCTGTCTCTGTCAAACCGGATTACGGGAGAAGGGTCCACCCCACCCCCACGCCCTTAAACAGGTATTCAGCCATTGTTCGCAGCTTGCTGACATTAGACAAAATATATTTATACATTTCGAGTTGTCTTGTGTTCCAAATACAGTACAAGTGTGTTAGTGAGTAGATCTACTGTGAATGAAGTTAATTTCTATAAATTAGTGTGTTTTTAGCCTATTTTCAATTTTGAAAAAATTGGCTTATGAGATCACCTTTTGTCCGTGTGTGTGTGCGTGCGCGTGTGTGTGTGTGTGAGGTGTGTGTGTGCCCCCCCCCTAATAAAATCTAAACGGCTGGAGCGATTTCAATGAAACTCGGTAAGTTCATAGCGCTATTCTGGGCGACCCCGACCGTGTCCTTCAAATTTTGTTACTTCTCACCAATCCAACATGGCGGCTGTGCGAATTATTTAACCAACATTCAATATCTCCGAAACTATTCCCGATATCACCCTGGAATTTATTACGGTGATAAAGGGAACTACTAGAAGTTCACCTATGTGACTTTTGAAAAACTGGTAACTACAAAACCAACATGACGGAAACGCGAATTTGCGACTTTTAAATAGACTTTTCTCGCGATTTAACCAACCAAACGCAATAAAACTTGGTACAGTATATGTTTATACACATTGTAATGCACCTACATCCAACTTCGTTCAATTGTTAACATAACCACAAGATGGCGGATGTGCGAAATATTTCACCGGTATTCTATATCTCTGAAACGATTAGCGGTATCACCCTGAAATTTTGTACGGAGATAGAGGCCACTACTGGAAGTTCATCTATAAGACTTTCAAAAACCGGTTAACTTCAAAACGAACATGGCGGCCAAGCGAATTTGAAAATTTCAAATAGACTTTTCGCACGATTTAATGTTCCAAACGCAATGAAATCTGGTACAGGAAATGTTTATACACATTGTAATGCACTGGTATCTAATTTAGTTCAATCGTTTACATAACCTCAAGATGGCGGCTGTGCGAATTTCGAAAATTAAGTTTTATTTTTTGTGTCGTAATCATGCGATCGAAGTGAAAGTTTGAATAATGAACCTACGCAATAATTTTCCTTTAATGGTACATGACTCTATGGCCTATACATTTAACAATCCAACATGGCGACCATCCGAAATATTTAGACGGCTCTGAATATCTACGAATCTAATATAGCAATCAAACTGATTTTTTTTATGTTCATAGGGGCTATGAACTTAAGTTCGCCTATAGGACCGTCAGTAACCTGGTGATCACTAATCCAACATGGCGGCGACGCGAAGTATAAATATTCACATGAACGTTTCTCGCAATTTAACCATCCGAGAGCAGTGAAACTTGGTACAGGAAATCTTATACGAATGATAATCCATGGGCATCTAATTTATTTTAATTGTTTCCATAACCACAAGATGGCAGCTGTGTGAAATTTTAAAATCTTGTTTTTACTTCTTGTGTCCTGATCATGCGATTGAATTTGAATGCTACACGTACACAATAATCTTCATGTAACAGTACATAACTTTAGGACCTACATATTTAAAATCCAACATGGCGACCATCCGAAATATTTAGTCGGTTCTCAATATCTACGAATCTATTAAGCAATCAAACTGAAATTTTGTATGTTGATAGTGGCAATTAACATAAGTAGGATATATGAAAATAGGCTGTATAGTTCTTCACGGAACTACTTGTTAACTTTTGTGGAAGCACGTGCGACATAGGAAAATGAAAGTGGAATTATTGTTATTATTATTATTATTATTATTATTATTATTAATAATAATAATAATAATAATAATAATAATAATAATTTCCTTGTATACCTCTGAACACAATGTTAGAAATTAAAAATATGGACCTCATAAACCAAGCTGTTAGATAAATTTGTTTCATCCAAGCACAGGAGAGGAGAATATATTTACAGATAAGGGGCCATGTGAGTACAGTTTTATAATTTTAAATGATTTGGTCGACTTCGTCGTTACTTTACGGCAACGTCACGAAATGTACCGAGAATGTGCACTGAGGTGTGTGACGTCATAGTACCGCTTGGTGTATGTGTACTGAGTTCCCTGGCGTTACGAGACGGCAACGATACGGCGAGCGTGACGTCATCCAGCCAGCTCCCTCCTTTCACCGCGCGCTCCAGCCATTCTAGCATTTTTCAGCATTTGTAGCATTTAAAATGATATAAAGCCCAGTCTTTCAGACTATTTATGCATTAGCTATTTATTAAAACCTGTCTCAAATGTTGTGTTGTGTGGAATTATGATAATGGCAATATTGGCAGCAATGAATGCCAAATATAAAACAATATTTAATATGAAACAACAATAATATCATCTATTCCACCCTAAAATTTTAGTCAGGAGCCGCCCCTGGGGTATAGTATTCGAAGTTACTGTAGTTGAAATTTACGGTACGTATTAGAAATATTTCAATGTGACATTTCTTTTATGCTCCTTTAGTAGCGTTCCGAAACACATACTGTGACTGTTCCGGTCACAATGTTCCCAAACCCTTATTTGGTTGACTGCAAGAGAAGTCAGGTTAGGGTAATTTGTTCATACCATTTCTTTTCTTGTTCATCATCATCATTTAGGTTGTAGAATTTCATTTTATTTAGTGTATATGTATCTTGTGTATCTCGGGGACTCAGTCAGGAATATTTCATTTAATTTGTATGGGAGATGTCAGTATACAAGACAGCGGATTGTGTAGGTAAGCTACAAGATGTTGCAACAGCAGGAAACTCTAGGCCAAATTTAGATTGGGCCGAGAATAACTTCCCTTGTCTTGAAGAAAGCTTTGTGTAAATTGTGTAAGGTTCTGACGTCAGAGAAGAGTTTCGCGCCACGAGTTGTAAGAAATATACATGGGTTCGAGATTATTGGTGTATTTTGTATGGGTTGGAGGGTATCATGACCCTGGCGGAGAAAGACGAAAACATGTGTTTACAAGATGAGAGGTGGGATTTTCGTGTATAGCGGGGCTTCACTTCTATTGTAGCGTCTGATTGGAAAGGTCGCGTTCTCGTAATTTGGCGTAGGCCTATTTGGAGAAACAGTTTTGTTGAAAGCATGGCTTGTGAATGTACTCGAAACGGCTACATATCACAACGATGTTATCTCTGTTAGCACAATTCAAGTTGGGTACGGAAGCACATTCATTTCTCTCGCAGAGATGTGGCTATGTAAACCAGTAAACATCTCTAACCTCAAACCACGTGTGGAAAATCTTAGAAATGCTGGGGAGAACTGATCTATCGAGCATGTCTCGTAGATTATCTGCTAGATCGTCGATGAGTGAGTAACAAACATCTTTATATTCCAACATTCATTTTGGGTCACATGTTTTCGTCATTGCCGAGGAGAGAAGATAGTAAACCATAGTCTGTTCGACGAGAGTCCCCGCCATATGTTTAAAGTTGATACTAATACACATATTTTGAAGGTTATAATTAGTTTTCTTTATAGGGAATTACACCTAATAGTTGAACGCCCAAATGATACCAGTTAGGTTGACCAAATGTGTGTCCAACACTCCACGACCCTGCCATTTCAATTGTGTGGTATATGATGAAGTACTTCCGATCAAAAATAGGAGGATGATTTTGGGAAGTTTTAAATCAGTCGCCCAAGAAGGGCTGGTAAAAAGTTACAACATAGCACCTCAACGTGGGGCAAGAGTAGGGAAACCTAGCAGGTATCATTAGGGCACATATGCACACAGCCGATAGACACCTTAGGAGTATTAGGGTTCACAGTAATTTGTTTTGTTTTAAGGGGTATGTCCACATCAGACAATTTAGAATTAAGGTCAAGGGTTGTGTGTAAATCAAACAGTAAAATGTCAGGTAATCAGGAAACTGGGGGAAGTGGCAGTGAGGAAGATGTGGAAAAGACAGTGGGAACATATGTTACCATTGTTACTACTGAGTCGCAGCTGATCGCTGAAGGTAGTAACTTAAATGTAAATGGGGGGGTTATGAACGATAGTTTGATCCAAATGCTACTGAGTGAAATAAAAGAGATTAAGAAGCAAGGAGAATCTATGAGTAAGGAAATTAAGGAGCAGGTAGGCTCTGTAAATGAGAAGGTAGAGTCAGTGACCAAACAGATAGTAGAAGTGAAGGAATTTGTAAGTAAGGAAATTCAGGAGAGCAACAGGGCCACGAACACAAGGATAGAGAGTCTCAGCAAAGAAATACGGGACCATAAGTCTGTCCTTAATAGTAGAATGGAGAGTATGAACCTGGAATTAAGTGGGAAAATTAGCAAACAGGGAGAGGAAATCAGGGCAGAAATGCAGGGGAATCAGGCTGGGATCACAAGTAGGCTAGAAGGAATGGAAGGCCATCAGAACCAGCAAGATGTGGAAATAACGAAAATTAAGTCAGAGATAGCTAGTTCAAGGGCAGAAGTACAGAATGTAACGGGAAAGTGTGATGAGATATGCAACACTGTAAGTGGGAATAAGAGGGAATATTTAGATAGAGTAGGTGCCGTTGAAAATAAGTTGGGAGAGATTGAGGGTCTGAGAGGGAAGCAGGTGGCATTGACCGAGAAAAACGAAAAGCTGCAGGAAGAGCTGATAAAGGTCAGGAGAGAGTTGAAAGAGCGACCGATGAGTCAAAGGGTTGTGATGCCATCTAGTTTGCTACTCAGGGACCCTGGTCTGCCACAATTTAACTCAAGGCAGTTCAACCCTATGGAGTTTTTAAAAACCATTGAGAAGAAATTCAGCAAGGATCTAGAAGACGGGGTTGTCGAATGGGAAACAGTGTTGGAGATCTTGTCTAACTCATTTCAAGGGGATGTGAAAGCATGGTTCCAAATATACAGGCCTAACATGAATAGTTTAAGGGAATTCAGGGATAAATTCAAAGCTAAGTTCTGGGGGGAGGGGGTACAGTCCAGGGAAAGGGAAAAATTAACTTTTGGGAAATATAAGGAGAGAGAAGGGGTATCCCTGACAGAATATTTTTTGGCACATGTACTTATTTGGAAGAATTTGGATGGGCTGACCTCTGACAGTGATGTGGTTAGGGTCATGTTGAAGCACTTCCCACCTAGAATTCAGGAGGCAGCTTGTATGCAGAAGGTAAGGACGCTAGAAGAGTTGGAAGAGCTTCTTACGAGCTTTGACGTTTTAGGCAAGCAGCACATGGAGAGGCCAGAGGTCAAACAGGAATTTAGGGGCAATAGGGGGAATAATCAGGAGTTTAATAGGGGTAGATTTAATCAGGAGCAAAGAGATTATCAGCAGAGGCAGGAAAACTATCAGAGAGGTGGGGGGCGTCAGGATAATTCACAGCGACAGGAAGGTAACTATCAGAGAGGTGGGGGGCGTCAGGAAGGTGGTAACGAAAGAGTACAGGTGAACCAGAGGAGACAAGAACAAGGTGGTCAAGGAGCTTTAAACTCCGAACGGGCTGTGCAGGGAGGTCAGTCAGGCAGTCCGTAAGAAATGAAGTCAAGCAGTGTGTTATTGTGGGTGAGGAGGATTTTATGCCTATGAGTCGGGAGGATCTGCTAGCTGACCAGCAGGAGTTCTCATGTATCGGGGAGAAGGAGGCTTTTATGTCAACTGTTGAGTTGAGCATACTAGGTAAGAGAGTGCAGGCATTGGTGGATTCGGGGAGTGAGAGAAGTGTCATCAGTAAGGGATTTTATGATACTTTAATCAAGGACGGTGGTAAGTTGGAAGAAATTCCAGTTAAGTCGACATATGTGGTAACTGCTGTTGGTAATAAATCCCAAAGAGTGGGAAAGCAGGTATTGTTGCCCATGAGGTTTGGTAATGAAGTTGACCACAAGACTTGCTTGGTAATTCCTAACCTAATTTATGAAATGATTTTGGGGATAGACTGGCTTAACGAGCATAGTGCTGTTATTGATTTTGACCGGGGTGTCATCAACTTTGTGAGGGGGAATATAAGCCAGGAGATGAGAATGAAATGCAAGAGTGTAGATAAGACAGTAAAGGCATGTGTTACTGAGGTCACTGTAGGGGATATGGCAGAAGGTAAGGCTGACGATGAGGAGGAAGTTGTGGATTTATGTCACATTGCTGTGGAGGGTGATAAGTGTGATCAACTCCAGCAGGCTGTGGATAAGAGTGGTTTAAGTGTTGAGGAGAGGGATAAGTTGTTAGAGGTTTTAGAGCTAAACCAAGAAGTTTTCAGTGACAAGCCAGGGCTAACACATGTCTATACGCATCAGTTCGAAATTGTAGATCATTCTCCATTTTCAGGACCCAAGTACCCGATACCTCACAAATTTGCTGATGCTGTGGAGAAAGAAATAGGCATTATGCTGAATCAGGGTATTATTGAGCCTTCAACTAGTGCATATCTGAATCCCTTAGTTGTGGTTGGGAAGAGTGATGGCTCGGTCAGGTTGTGTATTGATGCCAGGCAGCTCAATTGTAGGATATCTGGGGACCAACAGAGGCCAGAATGTGTTGAGGAACTGGTTCAGAAATTCAATGGTAAGCAATGGTTTTCCACTATGGATCTGAGTGCATCATTTTGGCAGGTACCGTTGAGAGAACAGGACAGGAAGTTGACTGCGTTTAGCTTTAAGAGTGGTTTGTACCAATTCAGGGTCGTTCCTTTCGGAACAAAGACCAGCAGTTCAGCGTTGATTAGGGCCTTAAATCTAGTGTTAGGGAGGGACACACACGAGTTTGTGACAATGTACATAGATGATTTAATTGTTGCATCTTACACATTAAAGGAACACCTGGATCACTTAGACATTGTTTTGGGGAAATTAAGGGACGGGGGATTTACAATTAAACTTAAGAAGTCTCTGTTTTGCACAACATCAATCACATTTTTAGGGCATACTATCACAACACAAGGGGTGTCTCCCGAACAGTCACGATTAGACAAGATTCACAACACTGCTACACCACGTAACGCCAAACAATTGAGGTCAATATTAGGGGTTTTCAATTATTTTCGTAGATTCGTAGTTAAATATTCCTGTCTTGTAGAACCGTTTAGGGAATTGCTGAAGCAGGGTACTAAGTGGGTATGGACCCAGGTGCACGATGAGGCTTTTAAGGAGTTGAAGAGAGGCTTTGTAGAGACTGTCATGCTTAGGTATCCTCGTCTGGATTGTCCCTACATTTTGATGACTGATGCGAGCATGCAAGGCATCTCAGGCATTTTGTGTCAGGAGGATAGTGAGGGCAATCTAGGGATTGTCTCATTAGCAAGCAGAGGGCTAAGCATGGCGGAGAAGAGATATACAATTACTGAAATAGAGATGTTAGCAATCGTATACTCTCTAGGGAAGTTTAGGAGTTATGTGTTGGGCAGTAAGTTGCAGATACTGACTGACCATCATGCATTACTTTTTATTGGATCCTGCAAGCTCACTTCGAACAGGATGTCAAGGTGGATATTGGCTATAAGTAAATATAACTTTGAGGTAAGGCATATTAAGGGTACTGAGAACATTGTGGCTGACTTCATGAGTAGAAACATTGGGGGTGATGAGGGTCATCAGGTACTGGAGGTACAGGAAGGTGTTGTTATCTGCGTAACCAAGGTAAGCGAGTGTGATTATGAGATACGCTGCTTAAGGAATCTGCTTGTAGAGCAGGAGAAGGATGAGGTCTTAGGTGATATCTTGACTCAGTTGAGAGGTATGGATGTGGATAGTAGAATTAAGGTTGGAAAGTATTGGTACAAGTTGGAGTGTGGTTTCTTGGCTAGGCTGTGCCATGAAGGTGCCTGGAGAGTGTGTGTGCCAAGCTCATTGCAGGTAACGATGATTTGGTATCATCACAAGGCTTTAGGGCATTTTGGATCAAGCAAGGTTCTTTTTGCTGTTCAGCAGCATTTCATTTGGAAGAACATGGGAAGGCAGATTAGGAAAGTTCTGGCAAGTTGTGACTCGTGTCAACGGTGTAAATGCCCAACGAGGTTTCTTGAGGGACCTCGGCAAATGGTGATCACAGAAAAACCAAGGGATTTACTCTGTGTCGATCTGTATGGTCCATTGGTTAAAGCTCAGTTTGGATATCAGTATATCTTCGTGGTTGTTGACGCATTCAGTAAACTCGTCAAACTGTATCCCCTGAGAAAAGCGACCGGGAAGGGTTGTGTCCTACAGATCACTGATAAGTATGTACCTGAGTTTGGGGTGCCTCTCAGGATACTATCAGACCACGGTAGTCAATTCACCTCAAAGATCTGGAAAACCAAGTTGAGTGAATTGGGTATCAAGCACATATTCTCATCTATTCGATATCCTCAAGGGAATTTGTCCGAACGAGTTATGAGAGAATTAGGGAGAGTATTTCGCACCTATGTGAGCAATCGCCACAATGCGTGGTTCTCCAAGTTAGGAGATATTGAACGATGGTTCAATAGTACGTTCCATGAGAGTGTAAAATGCACTCCCTATGAAATTCAGTATGGTAGGAAGCCTACCAATGAGCTTGCTAGAATGCTAGGTTTGGTCACGGGAGAGGAGATTGGGAAGGATGTTTGTATCCAGCTGGCTAGGGACAACTTAATCAAGGCAGGGAATAAGCGTAGGCGCCAGCAGAAGCGGGTAAAGTTTGATTCTTTTGAAGTAGGCGATCAGGTGCTTCTGAGGGTTCCATATCCGTCTTCAGCTGTAGATAAGGAGATAGGGAAGTTTTTTTCATCTATTTCAGGGGCCTTTTAAGGTGGTTAAACGTATTGGTGAGTGTGCCTATAGTTTAACGGACCAGGATGGTAAGTCTGTCAGTACACATAATATTAGGAATCTCCGTAGATATCACTCTGTAAAATAATATGGCATGGACTCTTAGAGAATCAGTCAACATAACGTGATGGCATGACAAAACTCAAGAGATGTGACGAAGAATGCTAACCAGCAAAGTGGCATCGAGTGTTAGATGGATAGATGGTATGATAAGGCCTGTGCAGGCAAATACCATGGCTTGTGAAGCGATAGGGTCTCATGATGAGACGAAGAAAATGAAGTGGTAGACCTAAGACACTTGAGAGAAATCAGTGAGGCTAGGAAATGGACACAATAAGACATTCGAGAGAGTGAGAATGTGTGAAAATTTGACAAGTGTGTATGTATATATGTCTTCCAGGGTTTATTTATGTAATAGTGTAATTCTTTGTGTTTTCAGTGCGTTGCTTGTTTGAGTGTTTGTGATCCACACTTGTTTCACCCGTGTGAATCACATGGGGGCGTATTGTGACTGTTCCGGTCACAATGTTCCCAAACCCTTATTTGGTTGACTGCAAGAGAAGTCAGGTTAGGGTAATTTGTTCATACCATTTCTTTTCTTGTTCATCATCATCATTTAGGTTGTAGAATTTCATTTTATTTAGTGTATATGTATCTTGTGTATCTCGGGGACTCAGTCAGGAATATTTCATTTAATTTGTATGGGAGATGTCAGTATACAAGACAGCGGATTGTGTAGGTAAGCTACAAGATGTTGCAACAGCAGGAAACTCTAGGCCAAATTTAGATTGGGCCGAGAATAACTTCCCTTGTCTTGAAGAAAGCTTTGTGTAAATTGTGTAAGGTTCTGACGTCAGAGAAGAGTTTCGCGCCACGAGTTGTAAGAAATATACATGGGTTCGAGATTATTGGTGTATTTTGTATGGGTTGGAGGGTATCATGACCCTGGCGGAGAAAGACGAAAACATGTGTTTACAAGATGAGAGGTGGGATTTTCGTGTATAGCGGGGCTTCACTTCTATTGTAGCGTCTGATTGGAAAGGTCGCGTTCTCGTAATTTGGCGTAGGCCTATTTGGAGAAACAGTTTTGTTGAAAGCATGGCTTGTGAATGTACTCGAAACGGCTACATATCACAACGATGTTATCTCTGTTAGCACAATTCAAGTTGGGTACGGAAGCACATTCATTTCTCTCGCAGAGATGTGGCTATGTAAACCAGTAAACATCTCTAACCTCAAACCACGTGTGGAAAATCTTAGAAATGCTGGGGAGAACTGATCTATCGAGCATGTCTCGTAGATTATCTGCTAGATCGTCGATGAGTGAGTAACAAACATCTTTATATTCCAACATTCATTTTGGGTCACATGTTTTCGTCATTGCCGAGGAGAGAAGATAGTAAACCATAGTCTGTTCGACGAGAGTCCCCGCCATATGTTTAAAGTTGATACTAATACACATATTTTGAAGGTTATAATTAGTTTTCTTTATAGGGAATTACACCTAATAGTTGAACGCCCAAATGATACCAGTTAGGTTGACCAAATGTGTGTCCAACACTCCACGACCCTGCCATTTCAATTGTGTGGTATATGATGAAGTACTTCCGATCAAAAATAGGAGGATGATTTTGGGAAGTTTTAAATCAGTCGCCCAAGAAGGGCTGGTAAAAAGTTACAATACGAAGGGTTTCGGGATATAATAATTATGTTCTCTCAGTTTATTTCACGGAGGAGTTGTGTTACGAAGAGAGCAAACACATTATCATAACAAAACCGACAGCGGTGGCTACGCTCGTGTCTCGACATCCATCTCGCGTACAGGTTTCGATACCTCGAAAACTGTCTCATTTCATTCAGTTGCCCACGAGTTTTATTCCATTTCTCGGCAATAACAAAGAACCTTATGTCCCAATACTGGTCTAATGTTCATATTATTGCTTTTTAATTGAGTTATATGCTGTGTACACACGATTTTGGCTTGGCCAACCTCGAGCCCTGGGCTTAGACTCCGTCTTCATGCCCCCAATGGGAACAATACTTATGACCAAAAAATTCGATCATTGATTTGGTAAATGCCTTGTTGGGGACGGCGTTAGGAAGTTGAAAGTATCTTCTGTGAATCGCACCGCTCGCCGCCAGTGACTGGGTAGGCCCAGGTACGCTACTCTTCATGGTTTATGAAATTGAGGGGTTTTTGAAAATTACATGTGTTAATATTATTTTATGTTGATTGCTGTGTGTCTTGTCCCGTCGCGGAGCTCGTCGTGGTAGGCTTGAGCACGTGACTTGTAGATGTATTGTGTATTTAGAACTGTAGCCTATTCATGTGCTTCTAGATCCAATGCACCTGAAGATATCATGAGGGTATCAAACTCTGTAATTATAAATACCCATTTAGATCAGCGGCTTCGGTGGCGTAGTTGGTAGCATGTTGAGCTTCTATGCCCAAGGTTGCGGGTTCAAACCCGGCCAAAGTCGTCGGATTTTTAAGAGCGTTAAAAATCCCTCAGTATGCCTTCCTTCGGAGGGAAAGTAAAGCCGGCGGTCCCATGTCATAGATTTATGGCATGTAAAATAACCTTCCACTAATTACACTTGTGTGAAGCTAAATTATAGGTTAGATTTGACTAACGCACTTAGGTTCCAACGTTCGTCGCCAAGAGCTGACTGCGGTGGCATCTGGTAACCAAGCTCACATCTTGTTGTCGTTGACGGTGGCATTTGGAAGCAAAAGTAGGAACTACTTGAAAATTGAATATCTGCAGTCCTTACTTGAATTTAAAAGAAACAGATAACCCACACTAATAAAGCCATCACAATTAAAACCAGTTATCAGACAGATTCTACACACATCCAAAGGTATTTGGAAACACCCTATATAACGAAATACTGTAGTTGACTTGATTGTCTAAAGGTGATAGAAGAGCACTTATACGCGAGCAATATGAAAGCTCCGACAGAAATTAGAGCAGAGTAGTTGATGGAAGCTAAAGACCATATTTATGATGTAATATTCTCGTCGCCTTAATTAGGGCACTGCGCCAGATTATTCATCATTATCCCAATTTAATTATAAAGACCCAAGATGGCGGTTTGCCTAGATCCTCAGTATACAGCCACCTGGGACCAGCGCTATTGATTGATTGAGCTGAGATCATGACCTTTCCAAGTATTAACACATGCCAATAGCAATGACGGAGTGACTATTCAGCTGTCAACATATTATATGGCGGTGCAGACAGTGGGTAAGGGTTGAATACCACGGGAGCCCATTTACTTGTGCTGGGCTTCTCTATTTCATATTTTCTGTGGACCTCCCTTAGTGAACTTGTAATTTAAAATTTATAACAAAGAGTAATTAATAAATCTCTTATCGGGAGAGCCCCATAATTGAGTAGCATTGTTAATAAAGAAAATCCCTCTCGACACATAGGAATCCGAAGTTCGTAGATTTCACCGGGTAAAGAAAACAATTCCGAATTCACTAAATTTGCATCCGTCGGAGTGGAAAATCATTAAGTCAACAAGTAGTTCCGTGACGAACTATACAGCCTATTTTCATATATCCTACTTAAGTTATTTTCCTCTATCAACTTACAAAATTTCAGTTTGATTGTTGTAATAGATTCGTAGATATAGAGAACGACTAAATATTGCGGATGGTCACCATGTTGGATTTTTATATATGTAGGTCTTAGAGTTATGTATTGTTACATGAAGAGTATTGGGTACGTGTAGTATTCAAACTTCAATCTCATGATTAGGACACACGAATTAAAACGAGATTTTAAAATTTCGCACAGCTGCCATCTTGTGGTTATGGAAACAATTGAAAAAATAGATGCCAGTGGATTAACATTTGTATAAGGATTTACTGTACCAAGTGTCACTGCACTCGGATGGTTAAATTGCGAGAAACGACCATGTGAATATTTATATTTTGCGTCGCCGCCATATTGGATTTGTGATCACCAGGTTAATGAAAGTCCGATAGGTGAACTTATGTTCATAGCCCCTACGAACATTAAAAAATTCAGTTTGATTGCTGTAATAGATTCGTAGATATTGAGATCCATCTAAATATTTCGGATGGTCGCCATGTTGGATTGTTATATGCATAGGCCATAGAGTCATGTACCATTAAAGGAAAATTATTGCGTAGGTTCATTATTCAAACTTTCACTTCGATCGCATGATTACGACACAAGAAATAAAAACCTAATTTTAAAATTCGCACAGCCGCCTACTTGAGGTTATGTAAACAATTGAACTAAATTAGATACCAGTGCATTACAATGTGTATAAACATTTCCTGTACCAATGTTCATTGCTTTTGCATAATTAAATAGCGAGAAAGGTCTATTTAAAATTTTCAACTTCGCTTGACCGCCATATTCCTTTTGTAGTTAACCGGTTTCTGAATGTCTTATAGATGAACTTCCAGTAGTGCCCTTTATCTCCGTACAACATTTCAGGGTGATACTGCTATTAGTTTCAGAGATATAGAATGCCGTTAAAATATTTCGCATGTCCGACATCTTGAGGTTATGTAAACAATTGAACAAATTTTTTGGCGGTGCATTACACTGTGTATAAACATGTACTGTACCAAGTTTTATTGCGTTTGGTTGGTTAGTTAATTAGTTAGTTATTTAGATACTGTTGTTTTAAGGAGCGGAACTACGAGGTCATCTGCCCCTTTAAATGTCGCAAATTCGCTTGACCGCCATGTTGGTTTTGTAGTTACCAGGTTTTCAAAAGTCACATAGGTGAACTTCTAGTAATTTCCTTTATCACCGTAAAATATTCCAGGGTGATATCGATAATAGTTTCGGAGATATTGAATGCTGGTGAAATATTACGCACAGCCGCCATGTTGGATTGGTGAGACGTAACAATATTTGAAGGGCACGGTCGGGGCCACCCGGAATAGTGCTATGAACTTACCGAGTTTCATTGAAATCGCTCCAGCCGTTTAGAAGTTATTACGGGGGGACACACACCATCACACACACACACACACACGCACACACAGACAGTTACACGGACAAAAGTTGATCTCATAAGCCTATTTTTTCATAAATGAAAATAGGCTAAAAATTGACATTTTTTAAAGAATTAGTATTGTGAAGGGCCTTGGAACGGCATAGGAAAGAATTAACCTAAGTCAGCCTTATGTTTAAGCCAGAAACCACTGTTACATGTAGTGCGATTAGAAGAGACGGTTAGTTGGTTCCTCAGTTTAGGGGCTGCGACAACGGGGTCATGTAACCCCGTGTACTTTGGGTGTATGTAGAATCTGTCTGATAACCGGTGTTAATTGTGATGACTGTATTAGTGTGTGTTATCTAATTAGGAAGCTTGCCACGGTGGGTGAGTGGATAGCGTGTCGGTCTACTTACCCCAAGATTGCAGGTTCGCTCCTGGCTGTGGTAAGTGATTTTTTGAAAGGCGGCAAAAATACGACACGCATGTCATACGATGTTGGCATGTCAAAGAACCCAGTAGGCCGTGTTCATAATGGCAAAATTAATCTCTGGAGTTTCCTCCAACACAAAGTTCCTCATTTCTCTACCAGAAAGCGCTATAGTGTTCAAAGAGCTTAGATATCTAACCTCCTTGACTTTCATAGCGATTCAAGGAACAACGAAATTCGACATGCAAGCTACCCTCTGGGTGTCAAATTACAAAGCTTGCACCCAGCACCCGAGGCCATGCGATATTATTATTATCTAATTAGAAGAGAAAAGCATTAAGTCAATGACTTGTTGCCGTTCAGCGCCGTATTCCATACCTACTTAATGTTGGCCACACTGCAAGATTCCCGCGTATTACAGTGCTATTGTTAATTACATTTGTGCAGGGTTTAGGTGGTTATTATGTTCCAAATCCATTTTAAAATAAATGTTCATGTGACATATTCATTATGGATGGCTTTATGCCGCACTAAACTAACCATAGACCTGAAAGGCATTAAGCAACGTTTCCAAAATTGATCTTAAAAATATGTTCATTAAATTAAAATTGATATTCCACTAACACAAATAAAACCTGAATAATTGCTCCACAACATGGATGACTAATATAGTGTGTTTGTTAAGTTATGTTCTATCAATAAGTGATTAAAATGGTCCGGTTAGCTCAAACAATGCCAGCGTTTCGCCCCAGTGTGCCGTTGGCTCGTCAGTTGGTACAGACACACCCACCTATACGCGTGGCTAGCACATACTGAGAAGGCCATGCAAGACACAAAATACAAGCAGTATTGACGTCACGAGCATGCCAATGTGCTACGGGAGTCAAACTCCCTTTCATAAAAACAAAAGCCTTACCTTGGCAATCCAAATAAGGTTTTGAATATTCCCAAAGGGAATATGATGTAGTTTCCATTTGAGCGGATGAATTATCAATAAATGATAAAAATGGTCCGGTTGCCAAGGTAAGGCTTTTGTTTTTATGAAAGGGAGTTTGACTCCCGTAGCACATTGGCATGCTCGTGACGTCAATACTGCTTGTATTTTGTGTCTTGCATGGCCTTCTCAGTATGTGCTAGCCACGCGTATTGGTAGGTGTGTCTGTACCAACTGACGAGCCCAACGGCACACTGGGGCGAAACGCTGGCATTGTTTGAGCTAACCGGACCATTTTTATCATTTATTGATAATTCATCCGCTCAAATGGAAACTACATCATATTCCCTTTGGGAATATTCAAAACCTTATTAAGTTATGTTCTATCAATGACGTTTTATCTGTCTCCTGAAAAGTTGTGAAAACTGACTTAATACTTCTCAGCACCGGCCGATTCACTTGTTGTATAGGGTAAAGGGAGGTATCTTCGTGATACAGGTAAGTTCGTGATACATCTTAGAATCAGTATCATGAACTTCCCTATTGCGGACTAAGCGTTTCAACTTCAGTAGTAGTTCCCTGAGTTCTCAACAGATGTCTCGAGGTACTTGCATTGGTCTTCATCGCGGTCTAGCGGACACAACCAAACCTTTTGTTTGTAGTGAGGTGTTTTCTTTCATAGTTGTGGCAGGTTTTGTGCTGTGTCTTTTAGTATAAAGATTCAAACGCTAATAAAAAGTTAAGATGTGTGTGTTTAGTATCAAATTATAGCTTTAGGTGTGTAGTGTCGGCATGTATGGTTAGGAAAATAATTCTGTGAAAGTACTAACCGATATCGCTTAGTTCGTGAAGTACTTTTCTTAGCTTGTTTGTCAGAACTAAAACGTTTGACTGCATGCGCTCTTACATTTTCGCCTTTAGCAGGTAAACTGACCAATTTAAGATAAGAATACATATGAAGAAATTTGTTCAGGATTAAATTTACTATCAAGCTATTATGTTAAATTTTTAATTTAGGGTATCACGAAATTACCTTACTGATAATGCATGAAGTTGAACATCTTTACTGCGTGACTTGATAGTTATGCCTGTAGTGTGTTAAGTGTGCACTCTAGCATTAAACCTTACTTTATACCAACGGAATTATTCAGAATTAAATTTATTCTCTAGATTTGCATATGTTTTCCTAATTTAAGGCATCACGAAATTACCTGACCCTCTTGTAATTCTATATTCTCCTTTGCATTATCGGTCAATATGCCAAAAGAAAAAACAAAATACCGGCAGAATGAATCAAAACAGTTATTCACTGCTGATAAAATGGTAACAGAGCAGACGATTTCAGTTTATCAAGCATCAAAACGAGCAGGTGTTCCCTGGATGATTTCATAACAAGAAATTCCGATCAGTTACGGTTGCTGTACTGATCAAAATGGGAAGTCATTCCGAGTAAACACCATGAAAATGAAGAGAACATACTATGACATTTATTTATTTATCGTATGGCTTTCAGTGCCAGGAGTGTCCGAGACATGTTCTGCTCGCCTGAGTCTATAGCTGCTTCCAGCGGACACCCTTAGGGTGAGCTACAAGTTCCGTTCAATTTCAAGTAGTTCCAACTTTCGCTACCAGATATCAATGATACCTAGTGGTGAACGTTGGAACTTGGATAGAGCGTTCCGACGAAATTTTACCTAACAATTTAACTTCACACAAGTTTAATCTGTGGAAGGATCTTTTACATGCCATAAATCTATGACATGGGACCACCAGCTTGACTTCCCCTCCGAAGGAAGTCATACGGTTGATGCTATCAAAAACTTTACTAAAATAAGTTTGGACCTTATCCGAAGTATAGTACTAACTTTCAATAGATTCGATTTTTCACATACAAAGCAAGTTATAGCGTAAATTTAGGTCTTCAAGAAAGGCCTCACATTGTCACCCCCCTTGGTCCAATTTTGCCCATTATCGAACTCGACCAAGAGTTTGAATGGCTTTATATTTATTTATACATTTGAAAGTGATTAGTGTCAAATGACGGTAGTTATCGTGTCCAGTACAAAATAATATAGGCTAAGCCTATATAAACTTTTGAACTAAGGGTGGTTTAGGGGTCAGAACGATGTGAAACGTCAACATTTTCCGGTTGTTGCAACATGGTACCAATTGCAATAGGTAGTTTTCTAATGAGCGGCTTCGGTGGCGTAGTTGGTAGCATGCTGAGCTTCTATGCCCATGGTTGCGAGTTCAAACCCAGCCGAAGTCGTTGGATTTTTAAGAGCGTTAAAACTCCCTCAGTATGCCTTCCTTCGGAGAGGAAGTAGGCCTAAAGCCGGAGGTCCCATGTCATAGATTTATGGCATGAAAAAGAACCTTCCACTAAGTACACTTGTGTGAAGCCTAAAATGTTTAGGTTCGAATTGATAACGCTCTATTGGCTCCAACGTTCGCCACCAGGTGCTGACTGCGATGCCATCTACAGTAGTAGCCAAGCCCGCAAGCTAGATGTCGTGGACGGTAGCATTCGGTGGCAAAAGTAGGAACTACTTGAAATTATTGTCTGCAGTCCTTACTTGAATTAAAACAGATAACACACACTAATACAGTCATCACAATTAACACCGGTTATCAGACAGATTCTAGACTCATCCAAAGTACTCGGGAACATAACCGCGTTGTCGCAGCCCCTAAACTAACGAACCAACCAACCAGATTTCTAATGAAATTTACCTAATACTTAAGAACAAATTCCACACTGTGAATGCAAGTTACAACAACAATAGAGCAAATGATAAGAAAATAATAAACATATTCTAATAGCCTATTATTGCAAACTATTCTTGTTCTCAGGGAGAATTCAATAATCCTAAAAGGTACTGGTTTGTGTATAGGCCTTGCCCAAAGCTCCTAAAACGTTGAGGCCAGGAATATAATTCGACTTAAGGAACGTCCACACCAAGATGGTTTCGTTAACTTTGTTAATGAACACTGTTCATGAACAATGTTCATGAACATTTTTGACTGTTCATTAACAAAATAGCGTGTTCGTTAACTTTTCGAGCATGTTCATGAACAAAATATCTTTAACTTTTGTGAATGAAACTTTTCATTAACTTTTCGTGTTTTCGTTAACATTTTCGTTCGCGCATGCGCAAAGACGCAATTAAGGTTGTAAATTCGTAGGGCGGAATACAATGCTCTTTTACTTCTCTAAAATCGACTATCGAATCGCAAGCGACTCGTATATTGCGCGGAATTATGAAATACCAGGAAGCACATGAGAATATTAATTAACTTAATTCTAAACGCCTTTCCAATATTTTTCTTTTCCACACCTTGCGTCTGCGCTTTTCTCTAATTTTGTACGCACTAAAATAATGAAAGATGCAGCTGTAAGTACTTTCTTCTTCCTGACCCTATCCATTATAACCTCACAAACAGTTTATTTAATTTTGAAGATGTTTGTTAACAAATGTTTATTTGGTGTGGACATAATGTTGAAGAAGTTTGTTAACAAATGTTTAGTAAACATGTTGAGAAATGTTTTCATTAACATTGTTCATGAACATTGTTCATTAATTTTGGTGTGGACTAGCCTTAATAAAGCCTGGGAACATTATTTAAAGTTAAGCTTATATTTTGACAACTTGGCAATATTTAAGGACTGAATTCCCTTGAAAAATGCGAATAAATATTTAAAAAAAGGCATTCAAGTGAAATACAAATCCTTCCTCATATTTTTGCCTTGGTTCTGAGGAGGATGGACCGTAAAACGTAAAATTAGGCCAAGCATCAGAAAACCACCGTCAGACAAAAAATGTACATTACTGCGTATAATAATGGAATAAATTGTATGGCCACCTCACACGAATGAGCAACAATAGGTTAACCAAAAGATATTCACTTACATAAGCAAATTAAAGTCCACCACAAAATGGGTTGAAGAAACACGAGCCGATCTCAAAGAAGTTGGCAACACTCAAGAAGATATTCTCAACAAATCACTGTTTGGAAGGAAGGTTGATAAATTGAAATGGTTTCAGGTAAAATCTAGCTCAAAAACCGAGGTCATCTGGTCTGAAGAAAGAAGGAGGAGACTCAGCGAACGCATGAAGAAATTCTGGGAGGAGAAGAAGAGATTGGCAAGTCGGCCGATTGTTCAACGCGGTCCACAGGAGGCCAAAATCGACAGAAAAAGAAGAATTTGATAATAACTCACATCTACTGCGAACGGACCTACAGTAAACAATTGGGCACTTTGTTAACATAATAAAATACTTTGATGTATAATTACGTAATGCCTTCAATGAATATTAACAGCCTATATCAAACTGTCATGGGAAGCTCCTAACAATATTGGTTACAAACTCCTTTTCTATTCTGACTAAGAGTAATCAAGACATAGGTGCCTTTAATTTTTCCGTCGTAATTGGTCGTGGTATTTTCTTTCATAATACCCAAATTTTCGAGGGGTCCGTCAACATAATTTATTTTCATGGTATCTTCTGCCTTCTGCAAGGACTTAAAGGAGGCGTAGCCCCACCTGAATGGTGCTTCACCCTCGAGAGCTCTCGGCAGGTGTGCTCTGGACTTGACGACCCTGAAGAATTCCTGAGCCGGGGCAGTTTTTCCCCTTTTCCTGTTATTTTTGGGCGTATTCTCTGCTCATTCCTTTTCCTATCAGCTTTTCCTGCCTTTCATGGTTCTACTGACCGGCTCCGTGGCTAAATGGCTAGTGCACTAGACTTTGACCCGAAGTGCCCCGGGTTGGTCGAGCCATCTGGGATTTTAATCTCCTGGGATTAATTCCCGTGGCTCAGGGACTGGGTGTATGTGAGGTCTTCATCATCACTTCATCCTCATTACAACGTGCAGGTCGCCCACGGGCGTCAACTAGAAAGACCTGCACTCGGCCTCTCCGGAGGCCACACGATCATTCCATTTCGTGGTCCTACTTCCTTGTTTTGAGGTTCACTCTCCATGCCCTGATTCCATGACATGTTGATGGGAACACCCTAGGTGTGTTGGTTCGAATCTCACCGTTGCTAGCCACTGCCAATTGCGGGCAAATGCCGGGACGGCACCTTCTTACTGGCCAAGGCTTCTTCCTTCCATGTCCTTGCCCATTTTCAGTCATCTTCAATAATAATAATAATAATAATAATAATAATAATATAAAATGCCATTGGTTTTACGTTCCTTAACCTTTAATATTATAGCTTTCGTTTTGTGTTGACCGACTGAAAGCTATTATACGGCAGCCCTGAGAAATGGCTTCAAATTTATCATTTTACGTCCCCTGTAACTGCTGAGGCTATTAGAGACGCCAGGATGCCGGAACATTGCCCCTAAGGGGATCTTTAACGTGGCAATAAATTTACTGACACTGCTCCCTCCCAACTGCACACCCTCCAATGCCAACTGACTGAGCCAAGATTAGATCCCACAATGTTGGGCACAGCAGGCGAAAACGTTACCGCTAAGCCGCGCAGCCAGCGATTCATTAGCCTATTTTCATTTTATGAAAAAGTAGGCTAAAGAGATCACCTTTTGTCCATGTGTCTGTCTGTGTGTGCGTGTGTGTGCGTGTGTGTGTCCTCCTAATAACTTCTAAACGACTGGAGCGATTTCAATGAAACACAGTAATATCATAGTAACATTCTGGCCGACCCCGACCGTGCCCTTTAAATTTTATTGTGTCTCACCAATCAAACATGGCGGCTGTGCGAAATATTTCACCAGCATTCAGTATCTCCGAAACTATTACCGATATCACCCTGAACTTTGTACGGTGATAAAGGGCACTACTAGAAAATCATCAATGAGATTTTAAAAAGCCTGGTAACTACAAAACCAACATGGCAGCCAAGCGAAATTGTGACTTTTAATAAACTTTTCTTGCGATTTAACCATCCAAACGTAATGAAACTTGGTACAGCAAATGTTTATAAACATTGTAATGCACTGGCGTCTAATTCAGTTCAATTGTTTACATAATATCAAAATGGCGGCTGTGCGAAATATTTCACTGGCATTCTATATCTCCGAAACTATTACAGATATCACCCCAAAATTTTGTACGGTGATAAAGGCACTGATACACGTTTATCTATGGAACTTTCAAAAACCTGCGAAGTAGAAAACGAACATGGAGGCCAAGCGAATTTGAAACATATTAATAGACTTTTCTCGTGAATTATCCATCTGAGCGCAGTGAAATGTGGTACAGTAAATGATTATACATATTGTAATGCTCTGGCATCTAATTTAGTTCAATTGTTTATATAACCTTAAGATGGCAGCTGTGCGAAATTTTAAAATTGAGTTTTTATTTCTTGGGTCGTAATCATGCGATCGAAGTGAAAGTTTGAATAATGAAGCTACGCAATAATTTTCCTTTAATGGTACATAAGTCTATGGCCTATACATGTAACAATCCAAAATGGCGAGCATCCGAAATATTTTGATGCTTCTCTATCTACGAATCTTTTACAGCAATCAACCTGATTTATTTGTGTTCATAGAGGCTATGAACATAAGTTCACCTTTAGGACTTTCAGTAACCTGGTGAGCACAAATCCAACATGGCGGCGACGCGAATTGTAAATATTTAAATGGACGTTTCTCGTGATTTAACCATCCGAGTGCAGTGAAACTTTGCACGTTAAATGCTTATACAAATGTTAATCAACAGCCTTCTAATTCATTTCAATTGTTTTCATAACCACAAGATGGCAGCTGTGCGAAATTTTAAAATCTCGTTTTTACTTCCTGTGTCCTAATCATGCTATTGAAGTTTTAATACCACACGTACACAATAATCTTCATGTAATAGTACATAATTAAAAATCCAACCTGGCGACCATCTGAAATATTTAGATGGTTCTCAATATCTACGAATCTATTACAACAATCAAACTGAAATTATGTATGTTGATAGAGGCAATTAACATGAGTAGGTTATATGAAAATAGGCTGTATAGTTCTTTACGGAACTACTTGTTTTCTTATTAACTTGGATCAGAAAGGGAATCTGGCCGTAAACTCAATTCTCCATAAAGAAACTCGTCCCACGTCATCCCGGATCAGGAGCATTGAGGGGTAGAATAACATACCTGTAATTCGTATATTTTATTTCTATAAGAACAAGTTTAGTATAAGAGGGCATCCATAACCTTAAAATAGCGAGTGAACATATAAATAACAAGATAAATGTACCCCCAAATGCAGAGAAGGCACGCTCAATAAACTATTAGCACACATCGGTATTCTTCCCCCATGTTTGGTCATCCGAGATTGGGAGAGAAGAGTTGTCTTCTTTATAACATGTCTTGTTGATTTTATCGAGGCTCACAGGAGCAGCGGTCGTACCTCGATGGGCCTCTACTCTGACCTAGATCTTGCGCAGAACATCTTACCATTACTTTATTGGGCCTACTGCTCTACTCACAGCAGCTCATTCATTCATTTACTTAATTTGCAATTCTCGGGTGGCAAATTGTACACATCAGAAGATTACAATAATAACATGAAACACCCAATATACACAAGTCTTGATTTGGGAATGATAGTAATTACCGCGTAGTATTTGAAAATCCACAGCCTGCTTCCAGTCTCCGACCGGGTCAGGAATAGAATGAATGAAGCCCCCATTTAGCGGCGAGGATATGAACTGTGCCGGCTGCCGATGCCTGACGCACTCCTCTGGGGCAATGATTAAATGAATTACAGATGAAATGAAATGATAGTGGAGAGTGTTGCTGGAATGAAATTTTGACGGGGAAAACCGGAGTACCCGGAGAAAAACCTGTCTGCCTCCGTTTTGTCCAGCACAGATCTCACATGGAGTGACCGGGATTTGAACCACGGACCCAGCGGTGAGAGGCCGGCGTGCTGCCGCCTAAGCCACGGAGGCTTCATTCATTCCATTCGTTACCCGGTCGGAGACTGGAAGCAGGCTGTGGATTTTCATTTCACCACGTAGTATTTACTGGAGCTGTCGATCGATTAGAAATTTTGATCGGTTAACCGAGCGCCGTTAATCGATTAATCGGTCGATTAATCGAACTTAAGTCGGTTTCACACAGTATCAGTTCGAGAAAAAGAACCTTTGAGTAATATATTTTAAAATGTTTACAAATCCACGTGCTATGAGGAAGTTGTAATTTTAAATTTTAATTGTATTGGTGGCGTGCAAGTAAAAAATAAATAAATTAAAAGCATTTAAGTTAATAATAGGCCTATTATTTAAAATATATTTAACTAGCAACCCGACCCGGCTTCGCCCGGGTACAGTTATGAATGCATTACGTGATAAGCGCTTTATTTTTTTTTTTTCCAATGTAAATGAACAACGATCAATATCCGTTTTAGGTCTCGGCATGATGGTGTAACGGCTACCTTAGTCGTTGGATATCGCTCTACAAGTTGGGCGATCATTTATAACGTTTCTACAGATATTACACTCAAGACTCCTTAAAACCACCTCATCGTTCTTATTTAGCATTGGCCTGTCTAGACAGACGACATACACTTTATTAATTTAGATTTACTGGGCGCCAGTTATCGTAAAGATAACAAATTAAAATTTTATTTAGCCACGGCCGCTCCCTTCCTTGAGCCAAGATCTATCATCGGAGCGTAGGGCAATAAACTTGCTCTATGAGATACTCTTTGCATTCCAACTATCCTATATATTCAACTCCCAATGAACAAGACATTTTAACTAATACTGGTTTATTTACAACAAAATTATTAACATTTGATCTGAGGTTTCGAGCTGTGTACAATATGTGCATTAATATTCCCTAATTGCGGGGCAATATTGACTGTCTTCTCGCTAGCGCTGATCTTCTGTGTTGATAATAACTCGGTCCACATACCTGGTGCCTTGTGGTTCAAAGTCCATCTCGTTAGTCTGCTTGCAGTCTAATTTGAGATCTTACGCCAACACACGTTTATTGACCTTTGAAAACATATGTTTTCTTCTTCTTGTTGTTGTTGTTGTTGCTGCTTGTTTCTGAGTTTGATCACCATGGTAAGCAAATTTGAACAAACCAGGCTAATTGAATTCACTAAGTCCCATCTTACTGAGCGACTGGCAGAGTCTACGACTCACAAAGTCAGTGAGTGAGTGCGTGATCGAATAAGTGAATGACAGAATAGAATCTATAGAATAGCCAGTGCTGAAGTCGCGCTGGGCTTTTATACACTCTGAATGGTCCCGATGTTTCGCGGCATAAATTTGCCCGCGACCCATCAGACCAATTATAGCAAAGCATTTCTCAGTCCTCAAGCGACGCTAAAACTTCTCCGAGCGGGAATACAGGCCCGCGTACTTCAAATATTCCACTCAGAACCCGCTATTCCTCTCGTTGCGCATATATATATTCCGCCGAAATCTTTCTCCAAGCCCTTGTCTCCAGTCAGCGTGGCTTCGTTCCAGAAATACATTTTCTTGCAATATGTTGCTTCACCGTCCGTAACTTCTTCCAACCATGCCCGTCCTGTCTTTACAATTTAACTAATAAAACAGCCCTAGACCTCTATAAAAACCCTGTTTCTTAATCTAAGCACTTGACAATATTATATATGATTATGGTAATGACGTGAATATGGTATGGCCCCTCCCTTGATATTAATGGGTGAATAAAACGATATAACTTTGATATCTCAATAATAATAATAATAATAATAATAATAATAATTACACAATAATATTTCAATAATAATAATAATAATAATAATAATAATAATTACGCAATGACTTTAAAAATAATAATAATAATAATAATAATAATTGTACCGTAATCAAGATTACGTTACAATGGGTTAAAATATTATCATAGAGATGCATGTGCAACACATTTTTGTCAGACGTAATTTAAGAATGGCGAGGTGCCTGAAACACAAATCCCCCTTCCGTCCAATCTTAACTCGACTGTGAATTTTGCGGAACGAAAAGTTCACAGGCGAAATGAAGAAAAGCTGAGTTGCACATCCAGGGAAACTCCAAACACAACCACTCTTCTCTAAAGTTTTTAACTCAACACGACTCGACAGTTTGCTGCTGGCTACATCTGGGGCAATAGGTTCGCCCGCTAGCTAGGCTGTAACAGGGATGATAGACTCGCCTTTAGCTGGCTCGAAAACTGTCGCCTCAGTAGTTGAATGGAGACGGTTGGAACGTAAAAACACTTATAGTGGGCGATGTATTGAAGATAGACATATGCTCTCGCGGATTTTTATGTAGAACTATTCATGCTGAACAATTCTTACACTCATAGTATTTAGATATTTTTAACGGTTTACCCAGCGTTAAGCTTACAAAGCGCTCGGACGCCAGTTTTTTTTCGACTTTACCACTGAAATCGTTACTGCTCGGCCTCCTTTGATCATAAATAAATTATTTTCTATAGAAATCATCCTCCAGATATCCTTTACAGAATGGTGAAAACCGCATCAAAGTCCATCCAGTGGTTCTCGAGTTTACCCGTAACATCCAAGAATCGGAGACTTTGTTTTTTACTAAGTAGAGATGCAGAGTACACATGACCGCGTTGTCGCAGCCCCTAAACTATGAAACCAACCAACCTAAGTAGAGATGACACAAGAATTTCAAGTTGAAGTTCACAGTTACTTACAGTCACACTTCTTTGCTCCAGGACTTCAGACATGCTCAGAACTAAGGGCTGCCCTTCTCTTAGTAACATTACTTTTCCAGCTTCATTGAACATTCTATCACACGGAAATGAAATAGCTGAAATGCAAAGCAATTATTTTGCTATGCGTGTGAGATGTGGAAGTTGGACTGAATGTTTCTTCCACCATTGTAGACGGTCTGAAAAGTCATCTTCTAGATATTATGGCTTTTATCTTTCTGAAGCAAAGGCATGAGCATCAGCTAACTTTAATGACCTGTCAATCTTACAATAGCTGATGCTAGCACGCAAATAATAATACAATACACAGGTTTTGTGCTGCCCAGCTAATGGTCATTCGGCTGCAATTCATATATAAAAGCTATTACCTTACCTACACCACACTACTATTTTTAATCGGTTCGATAAATCGACTACAGCACATTGATAGGTTAATCGTATTTTTAGATTGATCGGTTAATTGGTCCTATAATCGATTAAATCGACAGCTCTAGTAATATCACAAAATTTCAGTTTTCTCTTAAGGTATTCATTAGTCATTTTCAAGAAAATTGTCGATATGTTTATTGCCGCATTCGATAGTATGTCCTCTCTAGTTTCCAGAAATATATAGTTTATACTAGTTTTATTATTGTTAAGCTCATTTATATTCAGATCGCTGTGCTCGATTTTCAGCAGCTGTCATTTTGACACATAGGTGCAGCAGATAAAGCACACATTAATCTGGCTTTGAAACAGTCTACTTCAGAACTAAAACAATGTAGGAGACACTCACGGGTCGGGGAATGCTGAAGATTGACCTAAAATCCAAAGAAAAGGCAGTTTTTAGGAGTTGAATAGTAAGACTCTTTACTCTAAATGTGTACGGTACCTCAACTTTAAGTTACGATCCCTCTCACTTCATTTTTTTCAATATTTGTCTTGACTTGGGAAGTCAAAATGTCCACTTAGAATGCAGATATTAGTTTCATTTAAAAACTAAAATATAGACAAATAATGCAGCTAAGTTGTAAAGCAGAATGAAGCTGTTAAATTGAAATTAGGGGTTGCACCCCCCACAATTAATTTATTTTTTCAATCAACATAACGTAAATTGTAAAACAAAGCTATTATATTTGCCTCAATCATGATACAAAAACGATTCTGCTATACAACATTCTGAACACACAGCAAATCAATTTGCAACAACGATGACTCGATTAAGTTGAAAAAGAGCGAAGATATCGAGTCCTAAAAATGCACGTTATTTTTGTGATTAATCTTTGAAAAAGAGCCCCCAAATTTATTTATTTTTTCTTTTTAGGCAAACATCCACTAGTTTAGCCTATATCCTTGGAATCAGTGATATCAATTTCAAGAAAATAACATAACTTGTAATGAAATCTTCAGTAGTGTCGATGAGTACCTTAAACGCATCAATATGTTGGGGAAAAGCTCTAAGACTGTGCCAGATAATTAATTCCAATTATCAATACCAAGATTAACTATAATGTACTATACATAAATTGCAGCCAAATGACCATAGGTGGGTATTTTTGATTGAACGCCCGAGGGCTCCCGACAAGTTCAGTTTCAACCTTGGCTACCAGATGCTACTGTCATTAACACCAAGCTGCGAACGTTGGAACTTAATAAAGCGTTTCTACAAATAGCCAAATATATCCTACACATTTTGCAACACACTTACGAATTGCAGTGGTAGGTTCTTTTACATGCCATAAATCTATGAAGTGGCCCGCCGGCTTTACTTCCCCTCCAAAGGAACGCACACTGAAGGATTTTAACGCTCTTCAAATCCACGATTAATGAAAGAATATTTCCCATTATTTTTACGCTGAGGTTGGCCCCTAACTTTGCGCGGATGATCTGTCCTGCTCAGGTAGGTGGGAATTCCCAGACGTTTGCTCAGTTTTCCCCAAGCTGGCCGATTGGTGTAAGTGTTAAACATAGCGTATAATCAGTATTTCGTCCTTCTAGCTTCCAGAGATTTCCACCCTCGCTTTTCAATCATTTGAGTAACAATACTTGTACAATTAAAACCTAGCAGTCTTCCTTCATACAATTTCCAGTTCATTGATGCCCCCTACTGAATATGGGTCCCATACTGCTGAGCCCATATTCCAAGATTGCCCTCACCAGAGTAAAATATCCTAATTCTTTTGCGGTGGGATTATCACCTTTTAATACCCCCTACAAAATGAAGTGATTTGTACGCTTTGGAGACGACAAAACCCACATGGGTACTCCAGTTCATATCATTCCTTACATGGATGGCCAAGTGTTTGCACGAGTCTTCTTCTACAAGTATTTCCGAGCCGATATCATATTGAAAATCATGTCCTCGTCCTCTGCCTATTCTCATGAGACCGCTGTACATTTACTCGTATTTATCTTCATTTTGTTGTCAACCACCCATTTATGAACCAGGTTGGGGTCAGTTTGTAACTCAGCATTGTCTTGTGAGGTTGGTTCAGACTGTCCGAAGCCAGGCACGAACACCCAATTAATATTTACTGTATGTTCGACGATGTCGAAATGTAAATATTATACGTCAGAAAACTGAATCTTAATCATGGTCATTATAGTACTGTTTTTCATTATGAGACAGTTTCTCCGGCCAATCAGAGCTCATTCATTGACCAATTAGGTAAGGATACTTTCGCGCATGAGCTCAAAATCCAACATGTCGGACATGAATTACATGATTTGAAAGTTCAAATTGGATATCGGATCAACCATTGTAGTTACAATCCAAAACACAAAGACAAAATCAGCACGAACCTTTACGGTAACAAGAAAATACTATGACATATGCAAGAAATTTATGAATCTAGGTCCAGAAGTTAGCAACACAGCATCTTTCTATATAAATTACCGACATGGAAAGTGCACCGTCCATATGTTCGCGTGTATAAACTGGCGAATATGAGACAAGAAATAGCACTGTACCTTAATATCCCCAACTCCAATTTCTACACAGCGCATTGCTTTCAAACAACTTCGGTGACAATATTAGTGAATGCTAGAGCAGGACGGCACTAGTCATCATGCAGGCTGTAAACAATAGCATTGCCATGCAAAGTAAATGGTCTCTGCTTTCCAAGTGCTTTGACCCACGCATGCGCTCTGTTCAGTCAGCAAAGCCAGCGCGCCCTGTTCATTAACTGAAGGAACTGAATCCCACAGATATATATGAATATTCATGTTAAAACATATAATAAAATTATAATTATCGTCGAACATAAACAGTCGTATGCAACTCGTCTATAATGGTAATTAAGACACTCGTATGAAAATTATAAAACTCGCGAGGTACGTTTTATAAACTTACTCGTGTCTTAATTATTGACATGATAGGCTCGTTGCATAATGGACTATTGTAGATTAGTTAGGTATTGTTGCTTTAAAGGGTGGAACAGCGAGGTCATCTGCCTCTCTTAACAAAAATAAAATTATACAAATTTCGATGAGTTTAAACATTTAGAGATGGATGCCTAAATAAAGCTGACACAAAGCCAGAAAATGAAGGCGTTCCGCGCCAGAGAGGATCCTAGGCAAGAGTCAAAACGATCTCCGTGGTCCTCAGCGACCTGAGGGTCTGGAGCACGTTCAACCATATTGCATTTCCAAGTCATATCATGTTATGTAATTGCTGAAGCACTGGAAACAAAGTCGAAATAAATAGGAGGAAGAATTTGAAATAATTATTGGCATCAAAAACGTTGCGATTTTCTAGATTGCTGTGAATGTAATATGTGATTGAAATGAAATCAGAAATCTGTTGTGTAAAGAAGATAAACTCGCACGAGTGAAAGCAAACCGTTTGTCTGTGTTTTCCTTTCATATGAATTTACTCAATAAGCATGGAGCATTTCCGTCTTTATCCGCTATTTTTATTGAATATTGATCCAGTGCTGTCAGCTGTGGCGGGGAAGAGAGATTCCATTATTCACACAGGCTCAACCCATCTGTTTTCCTTTCCACAGCTCGTGCTTGATATAAGACGTGCCTAAATGCAACTCGGAGCGGCGAGGCGCTGAAAACTTAACTGTCAGCCGGATAAGTGCCGGACAGAAATCAGTAGGGGAGTTCAATGTTTGTTTTAACAATGTAGATGTTGAATCTTTAGGGCAGGCATCCACAAACTTTCTGAGACCGCGAGCACTACTTCTTGCCATACCAAGTACCAGAGCACCACCTTCTTGAATATAAGAATAACAACAAGTAGTTCCGTGAAGAACTAAATAGCCTATGTTCATATATCCTACTGGTCTTGAAAGCGGCTTCGGTGGTGTAGTTGGTAGCATGCTGAGCTTCTATACCCAAGATCGCGGGTTCAAACCCTGCCCTAGTCGTCGGATTTTTGAACAACGTTAAAAATCCCTTAGTATGCCTTCCTTCGGAGGGGAAGTAAAGCCGGCGGTCCCATGTCATAGATTTATGACATGTTAAAGAACGTTCCACCAATTACACCTGTGTGAAGCTAAATTAATATAGGTTAAACATTTGACTAACGTTCTTAGGTTCCTACGTTCGTCGTCAGGAACCGACTGCGGTGGCATCTGGTAACTAATTTCTGAACTAGTTGGTCGTTGACGGTAGCGTTTGGCGGCGAAAGTAGGAACTACTTGAAAATTAATCGTCGGCAGTCCTTACTTGAATTAAAACAGATACACACACAAATACAGCCATCACAATTAACACAGGTTATCAGACAGATTCTACACACACCCAAAGTAAACGGGGCTACATGACCGCGTTATGGCAGCCCCTAAACTGAGGAACCAACCAATCACTGGTCTTGACCATTAAGACTTTCCTGCCTATTAAAACGATTTTTACTGCGATCACTTGATTAGGGGACAAAACATAGGCTAATTTAAATAATAAATTTGCACATCCGCCATCTTGAGGTTATTAAAGCAATTGAATAACATTACAGTAGATGCCAGTAACTTGAATCAAGTATAATTATGTCATCATCATCTTTCTTCGGCTTTTCGGGGTCGCCGGAGCCAACCAGCCTCATTTTGGTTTTGGCCGGGGATTTAAGGTCGGATGCCCTTCCTGACACCACGTGATTTTTCAGGTGAAAATTCCACCCCGCTGTCACCAGGATTCGAACCCCGGTCGTCCGGGTGAAAGACGAGCAGCTAAGCCACTGCGCCGTCACGCTCCCTATCAAGTGTAATTATGTGCCATACCAAATTTTACTGTGCTCGGATGAATAACAGTATGCCTTCCATCGGAGGGGAAGTGAAGCTGGCGGGCCCATGTCATAGATTTATGGCACATAAAAGGACCTTCCACTAACTAAACTTGTGAGAAGCAAAATTTGTAGGATAGGTTTCATTAATGCTCTTAAGTCCCAACGTTCGTCACCGGGCGCTGGTTGCGATGGCATCTAGTACTAGCCAAGTTCACAGCTAGGTGTCGTGGACGGTAGCATTTGGTAGCGAAGGTAGAAACTACTTGACATTATCTTCTGCAGTCCTTACTTCAATTACAAACAGATAACACCCACTAATACAGTCATCACACTTAACACCGGTTATCAGACAGATTCTACACACACCCAAAGTACACGGGGCTACATGACCGCGTTGTCGCAGCCCCTAAACTAAGGAACCAACCAACCATCGGATGAATAAATCGTGAGGAAATGCTATTTAAATATATTAATTTGCTTGGCTGCCATGTTGGTTTTGTAGATAACAGTCTTTTGAATGTCATATACGTGAACTTATAAAATGAAGCTTGTAGCTTAACGTGACTGTTAATCTCGCGATCATAAGCCACGGGACCTCCTTTTTACGTGGAATCCGAACCATAGGACATGGCATTTCACTTCGAAAATCTCACATGCTTTGACCGGGAATTGGACCTGGTCCACCTTGGTGAAAGGCATACAGCTTGGCCGCTGCGCCACCACGCCCCCACGTGAACTTATAGTAATATTCTCTAACACCATAGGAAACTTGAGGGTGATATCAGTAATAGTTTCGGATAGAATTCCGGAGAAATATTTCGCGCAGCCACCATGTTGGATTGTTATATATGTACGCCATAGAGTTATGTACCATTATATGAAGATTATTGAGTAGGCTTACTAGTCAAACATTCACCTCGATAGCATAATTAGGACACACACAGTAGAAATATTATTTTACAATTTCACACAGCCGCCATCTTGACGTTATTAAAATTATATGCCATTGATTAGAATTTGTATTAAAGTTGTATTACCAAGTTTTATTGCACTCGGTTGGTTAAAACGCGAGAAAAGTCCATTTAAATGTTTCAACTGTTTTGTTTTGTACTTAACAGGTTTTTGAAAGTCGCATGTATGAACTTAAAGTAGTATCCTTTATCACCGAACAAAATTTCAAGATGAAATCGGTAACTGTTGCGGAAATACAGAACACCAGTTAAATATTTTGCACGGCCGCGTTGTTGGATTGACGAAACATATCTCAATTACAAAGGCGCGTTCGAGGTCGGACTAGACAGTAGTATGTACTTACCGATTTTTAATGAGTTAGCCATTTGGCCATTTAGATTTTATTAGGAACTCACACACATACTCATACACATACACACACGGACAAAGGTGATCTCTAAAGCCTATTTTTTCATAAATAGGCTAATAATAATAATACCTCGGATAAATCATACTACCATCGGGACTAGACAGTAGGGCTAACGTAGAAAGAGTGCCAAACTCCTTAAGGCGTACAGACTAACGTGGAATTACTACAACAAAAGAGTCACATCACTACGACACTACAAGACAGTTATTATGCCGGAAGCTTAATACGCCTCAGAAACCATATATCTTGGTGGTCTCTCTAAAATTATAGAAATTATAAAGCAAGAACGGAAATTTCTCCTGAAAATGTATGGTCCCTCAAGAGAAAATGGAATGCGGATTAAGAGGAGAACAATGGACCTCTATTCCTTAACTGACAGGTTCACTGATGCCGTACTCAAGAGACGTCTGATTTTCTACAGACATATCCAGGGCCTGGATTTTGATGACCTAAAAATGTTTACAAAATGACCTGTAAAATGACTGCAATAATTTAATAAAACTACCGGAAAACTTTAAAAAATGACCTAAACATTTGAATGGAACTGACATAATGTTATCACACAAAAAATGCAAGCAGACTACGTCATTGTACGTTGAAATGATTTTAATAGATACCTGATATAATTTAATTATTATTTGACAAATACGAATTATTTGCACACAAATAATGGTTATTATTTCAGTCTAGTGTGTCTTCTGGAATGTGGATATTCCAAGAAATAATGGTTGAACGAAGTTGTGAAGATTCTCTTGTCTTCAGATTCATCCTCACTTTCAGTTCCTTTAATATCCCCCCCAGGGGCTCACATCTTGTGGGCGTGGGTTGGCGACCACGGGGCCCCAGCTGGGTCCGGCATTGCTTCCACTTACTTGTGCCGGGCTCCTCTCCGTCTTCTTTCCTGTCGACCTCACTTGGTCAACTCTTGTTCTCTTCTGACCCCGACGGTATTAGGGTATCCGAGGCCTAGGGAGTCTCTTCCTTTCCCGCCTTAATTGGCCCTTGTCTCATCTTTTCTGATACCCTCCTTCTGCGAGGGGTCAGCCTTCTTTTTCTCTTCCTTTTACCTCCTGCCTTGTGCTCTAGGCCCTTAAGGAGGCCGGGTGTATGTAGCCCCACCACTTCTGGTGCACCCTAGATAATGCTACACCCTCAGGGGCTCACGGCTGGTGAGTTCGGGAGTTGGCGACCCCGAGGGATTCCTGAGCTGGGTCCGTTTTCCCCTTTTGTCCCTTACCTTTGGGGCGGACCCTCTCCTCTTTCACTTTCCTATATGCCTTTCATGGCTCTCCTTCCTTCCAAGTCCCTCAATCCGCCTTTCTTCTGTCCTTTTATTTGCCTTATTCTCCTTTAGTTTTCCATTTCTTCTTCTAGTATGTAGGTTATTAGTTAGTTTTAGTTTTATGTTCGCTTTTCTTTTTCATCTTCACGATCACCCAAACCATCAGGGGCCGATAACCTTGATGTTAGGTCCCTTAAAACAACAATTATCATCATCATCACCTTTAATATCCAGTACCATTCGCAAAGAAATATATCATAAACCATTATAATGTGAAAAATTGACTCAAAACGTACAAAATATTCTCTTAAATTCCATAAAATTACACAATAATGACGTGAAAAGCAAGAAAATGACCTAAAGCAAAATACTTAGAAAAATGACGAAAAAATGAATGAATTAATATGCATTTCTGTAGTGTGGGGGCCATGAACAGGATTTGTACATGAGTTAGCAATGACTGTGATGAATAATTTAAAATATGACATGTCATCAGAATCCGGGCCCTGGCCATGTCTATAGAATGGACAGTGCCAGACTAATCAAAATATTATTTAAAGTAATCAACTCTAGATGTTCAAAATAGACTGGCTAGAAGAAACTAAGGCAAACCACCAAGAATGATATACTCATCCTCCTCCTGAAGCAAACCCTAATTACGCCACTGATTCCAGCAAACGTTTTAGGTTTTTGCCGTGCATGTAGCGGGGTTTGAACTGGGTGCTGGAGCATAGTGTTGGAGGTTACATTGTTAGGAATTTATTTAAGGAGACGTGGACTTCACTCCTTTCACATCTAATTTTTTAGTATAGCCAATACATTTCATTACGCGGCTTCGGTGGCGTAGTTAGTAGGATGCTGAACTTCTATGCCGAAGATCGCGGGTTCAAACCCGGTCGAAGTCGTTGGATTTTTTAAGAGCTTTAAAATCCCTTAGTATGCCTTCCTTCGGAGGGGAAGTAAAGGCGGCGGTATCATGCCATAGATGTATGGCATGATAAAGAACTTTCCACTAATTACACTTGTGTGAAACTAAATTATAGGTAATATATTTCACTAACGCTCTTTGGTTCCAACGTTCGTCGCCAGGAATCGACTGTGGTGTCATCTAGTAACCAAGTTCAGAACTAGTTGGTCGATGACGGTGGTGTTTGGTAGCAAAAGCTGAAACTACTTGAAATCGAATGTCTTCAATCCTTACTTGAATTGAAAATAGATAACACACACTAATACAGCCATAACACCGGTTAACAGACAGATTCTACACACACCCAAAGTACACGGGGCTACATGACCGCGTTGTCGCAGCCCCTAAACTGAGGAACCAACCAACCAACATTTCATCACGAGTGACTGTCGCAGTTTTCATCATAACACACTCCAGTCTTACATGTAGGCCAGGAAGGTGAAGCCGTTGAAGTCATCAATCTAGCGCAAGTAGCGTGCTCGTGACGCGGCCAGATATTTCATGCAAAAGTTTCCTTAAGCCGGTGATGATTTATGGGCGCGCCGACGATTGGACAGGCGGACAAAGCACGCGCTGTTCCGGGGAATCCCTGCTTTGTGTCAAACGTCTGCGTGACCTCGCCAACACAAGTACAGTGTAGCAAGTAGCAGGAGAAACACGTTCACTTTCGTGGCGAAGTGGATAGGCCACTAGTCTTTGCTTTAATAAGACCAGGATTCCATTCCCAGTCGTGTCGTGGGATTTTTACTACGGATCGTTAAGGAATTCATTCCATCATCACGACATGCAAGTCGCCTACCGGTATGGGCTTGAATTTGAAAGACTTGTACCAAGTCTCTCTTGAGGCCACATGCCATTATTTTTATTAGATTACTATTATTACTAGGGCTCGGATTTTTAGGTGCTAAAATTGGGAAAATATTTATTTTTTATTTAGGCTATTACAAATACCTGAAATATGTGACAAAAAAGTAAAAATATTTAATTATAATTTAGTTTATTAATGTGAATATAAACAATATGCAGTACTCACGAATGCAATTTATTCTATGTCTCACTGACTGCTGAAGCATTACAATACACAACGAGATACATCCTCAAGTTGTCCATCATAAATGACCGACGATTATCGCGAAACACTTATTCTGAAGGTGTGAAACTGCGGCAATATGTTTCTTGCCCTTGAGGTGTTGTGTAACTTGAGATCGCTGTTCAGCCTTGATTGCTTTCCCACATGGTTGGCTGAACAGAACGCCCCTATCATAAGTAAACTTATCATTAAATTCTGCAACAGAACGATAACTTGTAGCTGTTTTTACTTTAGGCATCGTAGAACTGCCTTACTTTTCACAGTGCCAGTAACGAACTGCATGTGAGTGACACTGGTTCCAGATAGCTGGGGGAAGGGTGAGGTCTAGCACGTGCTACAATATGGCTATGGACAAGGAAATCGCCGGCTTCCATAGTGAGTGGCACGGGGCGACAAGTTAAGAATAACTCAGTTGCAAGCTAACATACGCTCTGCATGAAGATTAGATAGCTCACAGGTTCTTCCCCGTTAGAAGTAAAACAGAACTACAATGCAATAAACTGAAAGATCTAGCAACTGATTTTAAAATATGTAAATATTATTTCTTTTTATGTGCTAATAAGTGAAAAGCAGGAATTTATGCATTCATAGAAAAAATACTTAAAATATGTATTTACATAAAATAATATTTATTTACCTAAAAATCCGAGCCCCAATTATTACATTAAACTCCTGATTATCCGATTACGATGAGACCGAGCGTCATGTCAGTTAATCGAAAATTCGGACAACCCGGAAGCATTCTATTCCCGCGATATGGCGAGCATACGACTCCTACGATAGTGCGTTTTTAAATCAATCTTAAAATGAAGGTTTTGAAACGGTGATCTTCAAGAGAATTAAGCATTTTTAGAGTTTTAATGTGTGATTCAAATTTGTTTCAAATGATTAGTTTATTCATGTTCTCATACATCATTTTTTGTTGATTTAGGAGTTCAATTTTCCATATTTCTTTAAGGTGCACCATATAAGCATAAGGTGTAACGACAAGGGACTTTTTAGTGTTACGCCATACTATTATCTTGTGTGTCTGATATTAATTGATTGATTCATATCGGCTGATGAAGGTGCCAAAAATAATTAGGCCTCGAAACATGTCCCACCAATGACCACACAGTGATCATGTTTAATAATAAGTATTCATCAGGCAGAACATTTAACCTATTTATTAAAAAAAAAAAAAGACCCCTGGCACTATACAGCCCATGACGGCCTAAGGCCGACCAAGCGACCGCTGCCCAGCCATTCGGCTTGCAGATAATGGGGTGGCGCGTGATCAGCGCGTCGGGTCCCCTCGGCCGTTAATCTTGGTATTCGTGATCGGGGCGCTGTCTCACTGTCAGACAGCTACTCAATTGTCCTCACGAGGCTGAGTGCACCCCGTTCCAACCCTCACGTCAGTTTTAAAATCCCTGACGGAGCCGGGGATCGAACCCGGGGCCTCCGGGTGAGAAGCAGGCGTGCTACCCCAACACCACGGGGCCGGATAACCTATTTATTACTCAATGAATAAGGTCTTTCGTATTTCCCTTCCTTTATAATAATGTTCCACTCTCAAGGAAGCATCGCAAACAATGATAAATGATAAACGCTTCTTGTTCTGTTGGTCATATTTCTCCAGGATGAAACCAAGTCTGCGCATGCGCTAGAGCCATACTAGTACATTATGCAACGAGCCTATAATGGCAATAATTTCCATACGAGTGTCTTAATTACCATTATAGGCGAGTTGCATACGACTGTTTATGTTCGACGATAATTATAACTTTATTATATGTTTTAACATGCATATTCATAAATATCTATGGGATTCATTAACTTCAGTTAGTGAACACAGCGCGCTGGTTTTGCTTACTGAACAGAGCACATGCGTGAGTCAAAGACCTTCGGAAGCAGAGACCATTTACTTTTCTTGGCAATGCTATTGTTTACAGCCTGCATGATATCTAGTGCCGATCAAGACTAGCATTCACTAATATTGTCACCGAAGTCGTTTGAAAGCAATGCGCTTTGTAGAAATGGAGTTGGGGATATTATGGTTCAGTGCTATTTCTTATCTCATATTCGCCAGTTTATTTACACGAACATATGGTACGGTGCACTTTCCATGTCGGTAATTTATATAGAAGGATGCTGTGTTGCTAACTTCTGGACGTTGATTCATAAATTTCTTGCATATGTCATAGTATTTTCTTGTTACCGTAAAGGTTCGTGCTGATTTTGTCTTTCTGTTTGGGATTGTAACTACTATGGTTGATCCGATATCCAATTTGAACTTTCAAATCATGTAATTCATGTCCAATATGTTGGATTTTGAGCGCATGCACGAAGCTATCCTTACCTAATTGGTCAATGAATGAGCTCTGGCTGGAGAAACTGTTTCATAATGAAATACAGTACTATAATGACCATTATTATGATACATTTTTCTGACATATAATATTTACAATTCGACATCGTCGAACATAAAGCGTATTTAAGTAATTACGAACCCGATTGTCCTAGCGAACTGCATAGTCAATAACCATAGATTAACTCTCGTATTAGCTTGCCACGGTGGGTGAGTGGGCAACGTGTCGGTCTATTAACCCCAAGCTTGCAGGTTCGCTCCTGGCCGTGGTAAGTGATTTTTTTGAAAGGCGGCAAAAATACGACACCATATCATACGATGTTGGCATGTCAAAGAACCCATTTGAATTCAGTAGGCCGTGTTCATAATGGCAAAATTAATATCGGGATTTACCGCCAACACTAGAAAGCGCTATAGTGTTCAAGGAGCTTAGATATCTAACATCCTTGACTTTCATAATGCTTCAAGGAACAACGAAATTCGACATGCAAGCTACACTTTGGGTGTCAAATAACAAAGCTTGCACCTGGCACCTGAGGCCATACGATATTAATTAATAACTCTCGTATTTAAGTTAAATAGGTATTAACTAACTAATCGTTAGTGAAGTGTCGGTGAAAACTGTCCTAAGACAACAACCAGCACTATTTAGGTCGTGACGTGCATGCTCACATGCTAATTTCAGATGAGAGACTGGACCTCATTATGCAGCTACACTGAGAGGCGACTAAGTGCAGCCTCATATTATGCGACTCTGAGCTCGAGGTATTCATTAACACATTTTATGAAGACAGCCGCACTGACACGCTCCTATGTGAAATCACAGGCTATGTTCCCGGCACGCAAATCTTCAACCCCCTGGCGGGAACTGCGGGAGGTCTGACTCATATATGAACATATCATCAATCGTGAGGCTTCCAATGGTCGCCGTTCTGAGCAGGCTTTCAACACGAAAGCGAGGAGTACATTATGCAACGAGCCAATAATGGCAATAATTAAGAGACGAGTGTGTTTATAAAACAAGCGAAGCGAGTTTTATAGTTTCCATACGAGTTTCTTATTACCATTATAGACGAGTTGCATACGACTCTTTATGTTCGACGTTAATATAACTTAAGTATATGTTCTAACATAAATATTCATAAATATCTGTCGAGATTCTGTCGGTTGGCTTCTTCTTCTACTTGGGAATTGTGTGGGCTCAGCATTTTCGCTCTACCCAACAACGAATTCCAAAGCTTTGAAACATTGTTTATCCGTAAGTTGCACCAACAGATAGCGCACTATGTTGGATCAGTTTGTTATTTTGGTCAAATAACACAACATAGGCCGTTACAAACGCTTTAAAATTAAAATGTGTCGTATTATCAACTACTGTAGTTATTCTTCAAATTCGATGCTTATAGAATGTCATCGGAAGGCAAATCAATTGAGTTCCAAATAGAACAGTTATGACATCTGGCAGAAAAGTTTCGCATAAGAAATCCATTTACTGAACAGAGAGCTGGACTATAATTTCCGTGGAACGAATGTCATATGTCTGCTTCCTCCATGACGTTCTAGTGTGTTCATGTCAGCAACAGCATTCACTAAAATTGTCGGCGAAATGGTACGAATGTAATGAATGCCCTGCGTAGAAATTGAAGTTGCGGATATTAAGGTACAGTGCTATTTCGTTTGCAACATTGCCCAGTTTGTTTATGCAAACATTAGGGACGGTGCACACTTTCCATATCGGTAATGGCTAGAAGGATGGTGTTGCAAACCTCTGGACGTAGATTCCTACATTTCTTGCATATGTCATTGTATTTTCCTGTTACCGTAAAGGTTCGTGCTGATTTTGTCTGTGTGTTTGGCATTCTATTTACAATGGTTGATCCAATATAGGCGACATGGCCAACTTTCAAATCATGTAATTCATATCCGACATGTTGGATTTTGAGTGCATGTGCGAAGCTATATTTACCTAATTCGTCAATTAATGAAAATATTGAGCTCTGATTGATTGGAGAAACTGTATCATAATGACCCCCATTATGATACAGTTTTCTGACATATAATATTTACATTTCGACATCGTCGAACATAATGGTACATAATGCAACTCGCCTATAATGGCAATAATTAAGACACGAGTATGATTATAAAACGAGCATATGCGAGTTTTATAATTCGCATACGAGTGCCTTAATTACCATTATAGGCGAGTTGCATACGACTGTTTATGTTCGACGATAATTATTATAACTATGTTATGTTCGAACATAAATATTCATAAATATCTGTCGAGATTTCGCCAGTTTTATGTACTGAACACAGCGCATGGGACGCAGAGAATGCCTTGTACTTGACCATGGCCTCCTCGATTACCCCACTATGACACTGGGCAACGCAGCGAAATTTAAGTTACAAGGCCTTGGATCTCAGCGCAGGTGCGATGCTAACTTTATCTAATTGGTCAAACAACTGTTTCTTGAGCTGTGATTAGTGGAAGAAACTGTTTCATAATGAAAATAGTGTTATAATGACCATCATTATGATACAGGGTCGAACATAAAGATTTTTAAGTGTTAGAACAATACTAGAGTCAAAATCTGAAATCCTCAGTTACTGTGTGTGCTCTGCCAAGAAATTTAATTCTTGACTGAGGGCTGGAACTGAGTACACTCAATCTCATGAGGCAAAACTGAGAAAATGTTGGTTTGATTCCCATTTCACCCATCTTGGAAGTGGTTTTCCGTAGTTTCCCACTTTTCCTCCAGGAAAATGCCGGGATGGTTTCTAACTTAAGGCCACGCCCGTCTCCTTCCCAATCCTCACTTGTTTGGCAAATACACACACATCCACAGTAGAGTCTCAATTATCTGACCTAAACTGGTCCTGGGTACGTCGGATCACCGAAAATGTCGGATAATACAGAATGACTTTGAAAATGAACTAAAACAAATAGGTTGGCTATACTGTATTATAAAAACAATGGCATGTTTCACGGTACTCTATTTACTGAATTACCAATTCAATAGTACATGCAGTATTGAACAAAAACGTTCCAAATGCCTTGAGAAAAGAATCTTGTCAACAATGTCTGCTTGCCTGCTGATTCACGTTTTCCTGCTGCGAGATCTCGCAGGTTCTTGTGTTCTATCAAAAGGACAAATATTTCACTAAACAACGTTGGACCAATATTTTGCAATGTAACCTTCACTATATCTTCTTTTCGTGATCATTTTCCCTAGACTGATTGTTTCTTCAGCTCTCTTAAGGACTTCTTCATTTGTTAGCCAGTCAGTCCAGAGTATTCGTAACATTCGGCGCCAGCACCACATTTCAAATGCATTTATTATTTTCTTATCAGCCTTTAATAGAGTCCAGGTTTCAGAGCCATAGATCGCAATGCTCCAAATGAAGCTCTTAATGAAATACTTTCTCACTGGTAGGGATATAGCCTTGGAGGCCAATAAGCTTCTTTTTTATTAAAAGCTTCTTTAGCCTTGGCTATTCGAGAACGGACGTCCTTGTCACATCTCCCATTAGATGCGATGATGCTTCCCAAATAACTGAACTGATTTACTTGAGCCAATCTTTCTCCTTCCAACCAAACATTAACATCCTGCTTAACATCCGGAGTACATTTCATTATCTTCGTTTTTGTTTTGTTAACCTTCATGTTACATTTTAGTACGTATTACTAGATCGTTCAATTTTTTAGTGAAGTCTTTCTCTCATTCTCAGTTTCAGCTATGAGAGCTATATCATCAGTGAAACAACTAAAGATTGGTAAACGAGTTTGTATGGAATTCGGAAGGCCTCTGGTTTGAATCCCAAAGGTGTCTGACATTTTAATGCCCATTTCTATTTGAAATAATTGAAGAGCTCTGTTACATGGATCAATGAGATTGGGTAATATTTTGATGCAAACAAAATTGCATATGCGCTGATTGTGACAGTAAGTCTCTACGGACTAATGGAACCCCGAGAGCTATTCAGTCGATCGGATATTTAATTATTTCGCTGGCTTTGTGATGAGATCCATTTTTGTGGAGTGTGCTTTACGCAGTATCAATATTCTCGTCACGTCTCCCATGTCTGGATTTCCAGCTTCCTCTCGCCTCCGCAAGTGCAATTCCAGTGAACAAACGACGGTATAAATAGCGTCCAAACATTTCAGCAACCGTGTCTCTTAACGTGCTTTAATACTCTGTCAATTAACACTCGTAAAATACTAAAATAATATAATGTCTTTTAAGAACCTTTTAATATGCGAAGTAAAATTTTCCTTTTGCTCTCAACTAGTGGAGCTTGGGATGGCATGAAATTACTTGCTCCACGTTCGTTTCATTGTTGTCGATCTCCCTTGTTAATTATTTTAAGTACTGTAGATTTCATGAGAATGGGTACCATGTTGCGATTTTCGGAATATTTCCGATTTCTCATCCCTCAGACCCCTAATCCACTGTCAATTCAAAAGTTGATAATATAATTTATGTATATACTAGCAACCCGCCTCGCCTTCTCCCGGAAACAGTTATGAATGCATTACGTGATAAGCGCTTTTTTTCGATGCCAATGAACAACGACCTATATCCGTTTTACGTCTCGGTATGATGGGTTAAAATCACTGACTGGACTATTAAATTATATTATCATGGAGATGCATGTGCAACGAATTCTTGTCAGACGTAATTTAAGAATGGCGAGGAGGAATGAAACACAAATCCCCCTTCCGTCCAATCTAAAAACACTTCTATTGGGCGATGTATTTAAGATAGAGATATGCTCTCGCGGACGCTTTTGTAGAACTTATCATGCTGAAAAATTCTTACACTCATAGTATATTGATATTTTGAACGGTTTGCCCAGCGTAAGCTTAAAAAGCGCACGGACGCCAGTTTTATTTTTTCGACTTTTTCACTGAAATCGTTACTGCTTGCCTTCCTTTGATCATAAATAAATTATTTTCTACAGAAAGAATGGTGAAAACAGCATAAATATTCATTCAGTGGTTCTCGAGATTACCCGTGACATCCAAGAATCGGGGACTTTGTTTTATACTAATTGTAAGTAGAGATATAACATCTTGTGGACACGAAAACTACCGCCATTTTGCACCAATCACTTTGAAACTTATGCATTAAATATAAACAATGCAAATCTCGGTCGAGTTCGTTAATGGGCAAAATTGGACCAAGGAGGAGGAAATGGGGGCCCTATTTAGAGAAGTGAAACAACTCCATAAATTTCTTAATATGTGAAAAATGGAATTCATTCGTATTATTCTTCGAATAATAGCCAAGAACTTACCTCAAGAAAGGTTTTGCCAGCACCAATCTTCAACGAAAGGGATGGGAAAAATTGAGTGTTTAGAGAAAAAAATCGTTTTACCTTTAATAGATAATATTGGAAGAACTTTCAATAAAAGTTATAAAAAGATGGGCAATGGTGAATAATAACCAAAGATATTGCCAATAACAACCTAGAACCCATGTGAAAGAAACGACTAGGATTCTTTGGGCATATCATGAGATCCACGTCTTCTAAAACAACTAGTAGAGTACAATCTTGCTTCAAAAAACACAACAACTGGATGCCGATGGTTAAAAGAAATCAGAGAGGACTTAAAAGAAATTGGCCTAACAACAGAAGATGCTACAAATACGAAACGTTTAACTACAGCACTTAAAAATATGAATTATCATTTTCCACTCATAAGAAAGAAAAATTCCAACAAGAATATTTTCCGTCCAAGAAAGGGCAAGAAGTTCAATACGAATGAAGAAGTACTGGGAGGACCGCAAGTCTCGTACAGTTCCTACATGTCGACGAACTAATGGTTGGTTAAAGTGATCCTTTGTGGTCTCAAAAGGCGAAGGAGAAGAAAAAGATGCAATATCAAAACCGTTTAAAATGGTCAATAATCCTCTAAAAATCACCTAAAACCTTTGTCTAAAAGAATTCTTGATATGACCCACCCTTACGCCAAGATTTTAAAACAAGAAGTTCCGTGAAGAACTAAAGAGCCTACTTTTCTTAAAATTTCAGATTGATGCCAATCTATTATATACAGGCCTATCTAGAATAATGAAGTAATCAAGTAAGAGTAACTTAGTAGAGTTGGCAGCCCTGGTGACTCTGAATATATACTTGGTTTCGTGTCTTAAGGTATAGAATGCACATACAAAATTTGGTTGAAGTCTAATGGATAGTATGGACGTTACATGCTGTTTGATATTGGATTTATCAGCGCGCATAAAATCTTGTTGGGAACAATGTCATACGATCTATTATAGTGCCAATTTTGGATAAAATGCATTTGTTAGTATAGAAGTTACATGTAATTAAAAATTGAAACTATCAGAAAGCTTAGAATCATGCTGGCAGCACTGAGGTATATTAGTAACTCCAAATTAATCTAGAATGTCAGGTACTATACGTGTGCAAAATTTAGAGATGATGACTTGCATACTTTCTGATATATTGATATTAGTATTAAACAAATAGAGAGAGCATTTATTAACAGTTGGCAGCCCTGCTTGTTCTTACGAATAGGCATAGTCATAATAGTCATAACTGTTATGGTACACAAAGCACATACGAAATTTGGTTGAAATCCATTTGTTAGTATAGAAGTTATATGCGTTTAAAAACTGGACCTATCAGCAGGCTTAGAATCGTATTGGTAACACTGATGTACATACTGTATGTTACTCCAAACTAAGGTAGAATGTCAGGTACTATACGTGTGCAAAGTTTAGAGCTGTTGGCTACAATACTTATATACTTTAGGGTTAAAATATAGAGAGAACATTTTTTAACCGTTGGCAGCCCTGGTGGCTCATTAGAATACGCACAGTCATATCTGCTGTAGTACACATAGTACATACGAAATCTGGTTGAAATCCAATCGATACTATAGAAGTTACATGCGTTTAGAAATCGGACTTATCGGCAGGCTTAGATTCATGTTGGCAATACTGGTATGTATGGTCTTCTGAAAATTAATCTGGAATGCTATTGTGTATATGTGTGCCAATATTGGAATAGTTCGCATGTATAACTTCTGAGATATCCAACATAGAGATCAAACTACAATTGCGATTTTTCAGCAGTTGGTAGCACCGATGTCAATTTAAAATATGGCCGTGAGGTACTCAGGTATAGATCTTTGCTCCTACCAAATTTCGTTTCGATAGTTGCAGCCATTTAGGAGTTGATAGGGGGGACACACACAGCCAGCCAGACAGACGGACAGACAGTCAGACGGACAGACAGACACACATTTTCCCGGATCGATCTCATAAGTCTACTTTTTCCTCATTTTTGCAAAATGAGAAAACTAGGCTGAAAATAGTGAAAGGAGACCGATCGATTTAGGAAAATAATTAGTATCTTGGGAAATCGTGCGTAATATTCCGGCATAAAGAGTCCTATAAAAGCCTAATAGAACCAGAGGCGGCCACACCTTATGCGCTGAAGTGCTGCAGCACATTGTTTTATTTAAAAATACATTACTTTAATCTACAATCAAATACAGGGCATTAGAAAAAGCGTCAGTCAAAGAATAGGAAATATTTCAACTCCCCTCACAACGATTGCGCGTCCGGGACTGGCTGTGTAAACAGTAGCTCAGCGAGAATGTCTACGTTTATTGCCAGCAAACATGAACTCTGCCTATTGCGCATGCGTGCCCACCTTTTCCGTTGTGCTGATGAGACAACAGACAAGACATCATATTGATTCTTCGTTCAAACACGGAAAGGCATTGGTCATATGAAATGAAAACGTGGCAGCTTTTAAGACGGAATCGCTCAAAGCAAACGGGGGAAAATATTAGAGGAAGCCATCAGCTGTTCCTGCCAGAAAGTCTTGAAATCTCCCAACTCATCTATTCCATAGCCACATTTTGTAAATCGATGAACTGTAAGTATTATAATTATTATGTTGTCAAATTAAGGACATGATATTGTTATTTTCTTCCATTAAAAATTTGCTGCGTGTGTTAGAGTATTCAGTCTCTTGACTGGTTTGATGCAGCCCTCCAAGCCTCCCTGTCCTGAGCTAATCCTTTTCATCTCTACATAGATACCACACCCTACACCCGAGGCAATCTATTTATTATATTCTAACCTTGGTCTACCTCTACAGTTCTCGTTTTCGACCCAACCTTCCATAACTAACCTTGATACTCCTGGGTGCCTTAGAGTGTGACCTAGCAACCTATCTCTTCACTTTATTTGTCTAGCAGTCGCCAGAAACATATCTTCTCTTCCACTCGTCTTAATACCACTTCATTTGTAACCCTATCTACCCATCTGATCTTCATCATTCTCCTGTAACACTACATTTCAAACGCTTCAATTCTCCTCTTTTCTGCTGCACCAATAGTCCATGTTTCACTTATTTATAGTGCCACGCTCCATCAAAGACATTCAGAAATGACTTCCCAATACCTAAATCTATATTCGATGTCAACAGACTAATTTTCTGCAGAAATGCTTCCCTTGTCTGAGCCAACCTACTATTTATATCCTATTTGCTTCGTCCATCACTGGTTATTTCGTTTCCTATGTAAGAGAAGTCTACTAATTCCTTTAGCTTTTCACCTGCCAATTTGATGACCACAGGGGATTCTGATTTATTTAGGCTGCATTCTAATATTTTTGATTTACAATGGCATGGCGGCCAAAATGACGATGTCATCAGCAAGATACAGAGTTGAAATTATTCCTCCTTGAATCTTTACTCCCACTTTAAATATTTCTCAAATTTCCTTCTTTGCTTGTTCAATGTAAAGATTGAAAAGTATTGGTGATAATAATAATAATAATAATAATAATAATAATAATATTAATAATAATAATATCGTATGGCCTTGGGTGCCTGGTGCAAGCTTTGTTAATTGACACCCAGAGGGTAGCTTGCATGTCGAATTTCGTCGTTCCTTTGAACGCTATGAAAGTCAAGGAGGTTAGATATCTAAACTCCTTGACACTACAGCGCTTTCAAGTAGAGAATGGAGGAAATTTGTGTTGGCGGAAAATCCCGAGATTAATTTTGCCATTGAACACGGCCTACTGAATTCAAATGGGTTCTTTAACATGCCAACAACGTATGACATGAATATCGTGATTTTTTTCGCCTTCAAAAATCACTTACCATGGCCAGGGGCGAACCTGCAATCTTGGGGTTGGTAGTCCGACACTATAACCACTCACCCACCGTGGTGATAAGTTGCAGCCTTACAAATTTCACTATAGCAAAATAACATGTAATTTTGCATTACGGGGTTGTTGGTTCCATTTTAATGATTTTGGTAACACTGAGAATTTCTGATTTTTGCGTGCTCACACCAAATGTTTCTTAGTTCGTGAATACGAGTATTTTGTCATTGCAAGGTTTATTGTATGTGAATTCAATAATTCATTGTGTGGTGAGTTTGTTTGCGTGTTTGTGCTGTATGAAGAATTCAGTGGAGAGCCTCTTGAATGTTTCTATATGTTTCTAAATATTTTTAATTTTTGGACGGGGGATGGGTTACAGCACACAACTGATTTTTAGACACCATCTGCCACTGTATAGAACATAATTTTAACTTATAGGCCTAATAAACTATTTATTACCTAAAGTCAATATTTAGTACATTGAAACCGTACCGATTTGGGTAGTATAAGAGAAGTAACTGTGTAGTACCATACAACTGAGAAATGGGAAGAAGCCCAGGATCAGATCCTCGAACTCCAGAGGCAAGCGTTAAAAATGGGTCTCAAAATCTCAGTTGAAAAGACCAAAATAAAGTTGAACATAAACACCAAAAAAGCTTCAATTGGGCAAACAATACATAGACATCGTCAAAGAATTTAAATATCTTGGGGAATGGATCGGCTGGAATGCACTAGAGAAAAAGGCAATGGAATCTAGGAGAAATTAAGTTGAATAGGCCTTCCAATTTACGAAGGACACTTATAACAAGAAGACTCTCTCTCCTGGAATACCAAGATAAAACATTATAACACGGTAATTAAACCAGAAGCTTTATATGCAGCCGAAACATTGTCTATCACCACCCAGGCACCGCTTGAAAGGCTGGAGGTCAAGGAAAGAAAGATAATACGCAAAATATTAGGCCCCAAATTTCATAACAACAAATTAATCCATATCAGGAACGAAACACTTGACCAAAAAACTGAAAAACTCTCGGACACAATAAGAAAACGGAGAGTTGAGTTTTATGGGCACATCCTCCGGATGAATTCAAATAGATTAACCAAAAAGATCTTCGACGACTTCCGTAATAAAAAAAATAAAAAACCTTTGGTTTAAGGAAACCGAGAAAGACCTCGAAGAATTCCAAAATACAGACACCATGCTCATGGGCAAAACAGCCAATACCGTCACCAAGGATAAGAAGCAACATTTCCAAGTGAAACTCAAACAAAAGCGTACGATCCACATCTCTGACGAAGAATGGGAAGCAAGATCTCAAAGGATGAGGCAACACTGGGCCCAAAGGAAAGCTCAAAACAATAAAAAGTGATTGATTTCATGAACCCCAAAGTTGGGTGAGACAAATAAAGAAGAAGAAGAGGATAATATAAATAATTTTGTACCAAAAGTTCACAGAGTAAAATTTCAAAAAACATAAATAGATCTGTTACAATAATGTTGCTAATGAAGCATAAAAAAGTCTTGAATAAACAGCGTAGAATTGAAGAGAAGTGTATGAGAAAATATGTATGCTGAATAAGTTAGGTTATAAAAATGATGTTTGATGTGTATTTGCCAGGTAGAGAGATATTGTAGAGAGAAACTTTGGAAATAGGTGTGACGAAGTTATGATGAAATGTTGAGAAATGTATCGGTTGTGTAGTTGCACATACATATTTTCACATACACATCTCTTCAATTCTACGCTGTTTTTTAAAGACTTTATCAATAAAATTATTGCAACAGATCTGTGTTTTTGTTGTTGTTGAAATTTTACTCTGTGAACGTTTGGTACAAAAATATTTATGTTCGACCATGGCGAAATGTAAATATTATATGACAGAAAACTGTACTATAATGAGGCTCATTATAGTACAAATTTTCATTATGATACAGTTTCTCCCACCAATCAGAGCTCAAGAAATAGTTGTGTGACCAATTAGGTAAGGATAGCATCGCACCTGCGTTCAATTCCACGGTTTCCTGTGGCTCGTGTCATTATGATTATTATCAGTGTATAATACTGGCGAAATCTCGACAGATATTTATGAATATTTATGTTCCAAGATAAAATAGTTATAATTATCGTCGAACATAAACAGTAATATGCAACTCGCCTATAATAGCAATTAAGACACTCGCGTCTTAATTATTGTCATCATGGGCTTGTTGCATAATGTACTATATTATCCTCTATTATGGATTTTTTAATTAAGTTGTATGTTACTGCACAGTTACTTATCCTATACCACGCTGAAGAAGATCACAATATGACCTAAACCGGTACGGTTTCAATGTACTAAATATTAACTTTAGTTAATAAATAGTTTATTATTATATACATAATTCATGTATTTGGGCTAATGCCGTGTGAAATTAAATTAGAACCATACGTTTCGGAGAAACCTTGCCTCCTTTTTCAATGGCATTTCACACGACATTAGCCCAAAGAACATGAATGATTCATATAGTAATCCGGGACGTGAAAGCCTTAATATAGTTTATTATAATTAATACGTCAATAAGAAATCGGGCTATCATGTTCATTTTTATGTAATTCTATAATAATTGTAACTTCTTAGAATCCGGGGCTTGCTGATCAGCGTCTGCCAGAACTGTTGATGGAAAGTTAAACACCTGACGCTGTTATTGTTAGCAAGAACCTGTTGTCTATTTTGCAGAATACATCGAAGAAATTGTTTACATTAAACCAACAACCCGCGGCTATCCACATGAAATAGTTCACATACATTACGCAAAACGCTATCAAGGAACTTTTTTTTTCTTTATATATTTTTTAAGAAGCTCTCTACAGAGGAGTGGCTTCTGTGGCGTAGTTGCTAGAATACTGAGCTTCTATGCCCACGATCGCGGGTTCAAACCCGGCCAAAGTCGTCGGATTTTTTAAGAGCGTCAAAAATCCCTCAGTATGCCTTCCTTCAAAGGGAAAGTAAAGCCGGCGGTCCCATGTCATAGATTTATGGCATGAAAGAGAACCTTCCACTAACAACACTTGTGGAAGCTAAAATTTGAAGGTTAGTTTGCTAACTCCATATTAGTTCCAACGTACGCCTTCAGGTGCTGCCTGGGATGGCATTTAGTTGCCATGTCCGCAGCTAGGTGTCGTGGACGGTAGCATATGGTAGCAAAAGCTGGAACTACTTGGAAAAATTAATCGTCTGCAGTCCTTCTACCTGAATCGTAGATAACACACACTAATACAGTCATCACAATTAACACCGGTTATCAGACAGATTCTACTCACTCCCAAAGTACATGGGGCTACATGACCACGTTGTCACAGCCCCTAAACTGAGGAACCAACCAATCTTTACAGAGGCGTGGAAATTATTAGAATCAAATAGGGCATTTAAATAAGTCAGATTATTTTATTTCAAAATAATTTTATTGAACAACGGCTGAAATACTTCATCACCCTACTTAGTAAAGGTTTCTCACCTGTACACTTGTAGCTTTTCCCATAAGAAATTCTGACTAAACATTTTTAGAATTGTGTATTCCGAGGGATACCAGAATTAGGTCTGTTATCTCTTGTTTCATTAACTTTGAAAAGTGATCTATAAATCAGGTGATTTCAATCCATGGCCCACGAATCTTTGTATAGTTCAAGAGTGGATTATCAGTATAAAAGACTTTGAATTCTTCAGCTCTAAATTCATACGAAAAGTAGAATATAGCGATCAAAACAAAACGTGTGGTATTTGGCATTAACGATGCTCCCCTTTTAGTGGAAATTCTATAAAATCATTTTACTATAAATTTCTTAAAATAAAATGTATTTAAGACTAATAGTAAAATATTTGAAATAACTTCAGCGCCTTGTAAATACAGGGTGCCCGAGAATGTTCTCCGCAGTGGGTAGGTGCAGCTGTGAGTGGTTGAGTCATTAGTTAAGTTGGCTGCACTGCACTGTGTCCTTCAAAGCGGGACTCCCCGTGTGGTCTGCCAGTGTGAATTGCGATAAACGAGCGAGCATGCATGTCTTCAGTGTGTATTACAGTAAGCGAGCGTTCAGATAGATTGGAAGAGTGCAGCAGTATACAGGCGGTAATGTTTACTACTGAAGAGAGTTTTTTTTTTTTTTTTGTGAAATACGTTTTTCGCGAAGGCGATCGGTTTACAGAAAATGTAAAATTAAGATTTTATGCGCGGTTTCCAAATTCAAAGTGTCCAAGCCGTGATACCGTTCGGGATTTGGTAAGTAAATTTCGTGTTACTGGCTCAGTTCACGATGTACCGGGAACAGGCAAGCCTATGCTTTTAACAGACATAAACTTGATGAAATCTCCAATATACTGTAATGCTGCGTAGTCCAAGTAAATCAACACGAAAATTAGCTCAGCAAACAGGAATCTCCAAGTCGACAGCACATAAAGCTGTAAGAGACAAGCTTCAGTTGTTCCCTTATAAAGTTACCGTGGTTCATGCATTAAAACAAACTGATTACGGAAAAAGAGTGATGTACTGTGAATGTGTCCAGCATCTGTTATGAATGGCTGTGGTGAGTACAAAGTTTACTGTTTTACTGTTATGTTGCAAGCGGCAGCCGTGCTACCAACGTAACTGCTGTAGCTAGCTCTCGCAGACGCATATAGGCACTGCGGAGAACATTCCCGGACTCACTGTAGAATATAGTAATCAAATCAAAACGTGTGGTATTTAGCATTAACGAGGACCCTCTTTTAATGGAAATTATTGTTACGTGCAAAGCCCGTCCCAACGTTTTTAAAATGCATCTCCCCTATATGTATGTATTCTCTTCCTTTAAAGCGCCCGCCTAGATGGCTTGGTTTCGCTAATGAACTCGACATGGCAGCATATATATATATATCGGCACCTCTCGCCGAGGGTTGTATCTTCGACCGCTAGAGTGTGTGAGTGGTGTCTTCTGATCTCGTCTAATCGAAACATATTTGAAGGATATTGTATTCTACGTCATTGAACAAAAGACTATAAATACATTATGCCGCCAAAATAATTATATAATCTGCACATTGTTACTTGATGTGTTAATCTGTGATTGGACAATTACAATTAACATTAATGCACTGCGGCCTTTGACTTTGGAGTCTCCGCCATCTTGGCATCTTCACAGTCTGTCGTCAAGAAAGCAACAAGCGAGTTGGTCGTGAAAGGTGTCGCCGCTGCTGGGGGCTTGGCCCCTAGCCTCTACGAAATATGGATATATATAAAAAAAAGGAAATGCCTGTGCTCCTAGGCTATAATTTCTTAACTTGCCTTGAAGATGACGTGTGATCTGTTTATTTTACGGGCTACAAGAAGAAAAGCCACGTGGGTGATCGAAGCGGGATGTGTGTGCTAACGCAGCCATATTGAGGCAGTTCATATCTTTTACATTATTTAAAATGTGTTAGTTTTTTGTTTCCTTGTGTCTCCATTTAGGAAGGATTTAAAGGTACGTTATTATTTAATATATATACAGGGTCTTTCATATAAAGTAAGAACGACAAGCGGCAGTATCGTTATCCGATGCTGCGGTGACCTTGGCCGAGCTTGTGGCGTGCCAAAGCCCCCTGCTTTAAGCGTGTGTACATTCCTATATGAAATATTACCTCATAAAAGATGCTGTAGGTGTCGTCCTATCTGGGTTATACAGGCATTGTATCTGATAACCATATTCTGGCTGACGAGAGTGAGTTCTGCCACTGTAGTGTTTCTGATTGCATGCGTAATGTTTCCTTTCAGTTTCTCCAATGTGTGAGGATTTGTTAAAATTTGTTAAAATATGGATGGTATATTGGTTATTAATGGCCAGAGAGTTTAACTCAGCAATTTTTCTAGGTGGGTACACCAGGAGCCCGCTGATGAACCAACTTGGTGTTCCTACGCTAAACCCCACACAAGACACGACATAAACCTAGAAAAATTGCTGAGTTTTGTTAAAATAAGTTTTACATTAAGAAAAAAGATGTTGCACTGATAACATTCTTACCATGTTAGCGACTGAACACCTGCATGCTTATTGCAAGGCCAAGTATGCGCGCACTTTCAATACTACAGCAGGGGGCCGTGGCGCGCCACAAGCTTGGCCAAGGCCACCGTAGCAGCGGATAACAAAACTGCCGCTTGCCGTTCTTATTTTATATGAAAGACCCTGTATATATATATTGTTATGGGAGCTCCGTTATTGGCCATATATTTATGTTTTTTTTCTGTATTTTATTTCGTGTTCCAGGCCTAATATTTCTGTTTGTTTATGTTACCTGATATGTAAATATTTCCCTTTTCTGTGCCTTCCGGAGACACGTACCTAGTTATCGTACCTGGCAATTTTTTTTTTTTTAATTTAAGTTATTTTCTTTTGGTAATCTTAGGGATTGCTCTATTATTAATTTGATTTACGATCCGTTGCAGCCTAAATTGTCTCGTGTCAATAGTGTTAAGGCGTAATTCTTTCCTCCCTTTCTGTTCTCTCTGGTGTCGTTTAAATTTAAAAAGGTACTTGTTTGCCGTAAATCGACCGGACATGCGGTCGTCTATTTGGTGGCCATGTTTGTTTTTTGTTTTGCCCGAGTGCATTCTGGTCTGTGGAGTGTAGTTCTCTAGGCGTCGAGCGGGACACTCAAACGTGTTGTGCTGGTAGATCAGTAGGTTTTTTGTTAATCTTATTGGTTTAACATTGTGTTTTTGTGAGTGTTCCTGAGTTTTCTTTCGTCATGAAAGTTTTAGTTTTGTGAATTAATTTTATTTTATTAAATTTTGTTTAAGTTTTCGTTTTTCCTCGTGGCCTTGATGTCTGCATGTCGGGTCGGTATTGCGTACCTTAGTAAATTATCAAGCCCTTTCTCATTTGGTAATACCTGTATTCTGGTTTTCTATCTTTTGGGCTTTATTATTTTAATTTTAAATTAAATCTTTTCGTTTTTGCTTTGCAAGCAAGCATGTTAAGCCGTATCTTGCCTACTTATGTAATTTAATTAAGCCATGTGCATCACCAGAGAGAGGTTGTTGTGGCAATAGAGTTTCCTTTTTATGATTTTGTTAAATTATATTTTCTTGCCCCTTTATTTGCTGAGTAAATATTCTTTTAAATATTAAGCAACTGTTGTGGCATCATTTCGTCGGTGGCAGTTCTATGGGTAATCGGACTGTATCTGTGGACGAGCCTGTGCGTTTCCCTCTTCTCCACCTTCCTTCGCCCTTTAGGTGTTCTTCTGTTGGGGCGTGTCATCTGGCGGTGATTTTGCAGTTGGCGATGGGGACCTCTGAAAAAAGGTAAGTTAGGCCCATCCATCCATACCAGGTGTCGCAATTATATATAATCATTTTACTATAAATTTCTTAAAATAAAATGTAATTAAGACTAATGGTTAAAGATTTGAAATAACTTCAGCGCCTTTTAAATATAATTAGTGCTTTAAATCATGAAAAGTATAAATTAAATTTTGGGAAACTAGCATTGAGTCTAATAATTTGCACACCTCTGCAATTTCATTTCTCATCTCGTGTCTACTAATCAATTAATCGATCCTTCGGATAGCCGATTAACCTATTATTCGATTACTCGATGAATCGACAGAACGGTCAGTCGATTAATCGATTGATCGCTTTCGATTAAGTATAATTTCAAATTTTTCGATTAACCGTACATCCCTTAGTTCCACGTCTAATAGAAATGCTGACATCATTGAGTGTGTGGTGTAATGGTATTTATTTATTTATCGTATGGCTTTTAGTGCCGGAAGTGTCCGAGGACATGTTCGGCTCGCCTGAGTCTGTAGCTACTTCCAGCGGACACATTTAGGGTGAGCTACAAGTCCCGTTCAATTTCAAGTAGTTCCAACATTCGCTACCAGATATCAATGATACCTAGTGGTGAATGTTGGAACTTTGATAGAGCGTTCCGACGAAATCTAACCTAACAATTTTGCTTCACACAAGTTTAGTTAGTGGAAGGATCTTTTACATGCCTTAAATCTATGACATGGGACCGCCGGCTTTACTTCCCCTCCGAAGGAAGGCATGCTGAAGGATGTTTAACGCTCTTAAAAAATCCGACGACTTCGACCGGGCTTGAACCCGCTATCTTGGACACAGCAGTTCAGCATGCTACCAACTACGCCACCGAAGCCGCTTGCTGTAAAGGTGACTTGCTTCTAATGCGTCGAGCCTAGAGCGGACAGAGAGAATGAGCTGTCTGGCAACTTCGCAGTCTCACTCTACATAAAACATTCCCTCGCCAGCGTTCGTTAGCGCTCTCCATTATAACAGCATACTGTATTATGGAACGCTGTAAAGCTGTAAGCTTAGCACTCTTATGACGAGGTTTCCTGAGGCTAGGCTATATACAGGGAACTTGAAAATAAATTGTTAGTTGTAAGAGGGGAAAGCTCGCCAGAAAATCCACAGAGAAATGCAAGATCATTTGTGAGCAAATTCTGTATCAGCCTATACAGCACGTAGCTGGTCGAGCTCGTGTTTGATAATGTCAGCTACCAAAGTATTGTCTGCGCGCCAGGAGAAGTAGGGTCGATACTTTGGCGCTGTGACGGAGAGGGGGGGTTGAGCTCTAAGCATGCGCAGACTGTCTATTACTGACCCAAATGAATGAAAATCCACAGCCTGCTTTCAGTCTCCGACCGGATCAGGAATGGAATGAATGAAGCCCCCATCAAGCGGCGAGGATATGGAATGTGCCGGCTGCCGAGGCCTGACGCACTCCTCTGGGGCAATGATTAAATGAATGACAGATGAAATGAAATGATAGTGGAGAGTGTTGCTGGAATGAAATGTTGACAGGGAAAACCGGAGTACCCAGAGAAAAACCTGTCTGCCTCCGTTTTGTCCAGCACAGATCTCACATGGAGTGACCGGGATTTGAACCACGGACCCAGCGGTGAGAGGCCGGCGTGCTGCCGCCTAAGCCACGGAGGCTTCTTTACTGACCCAAATACAGGGTGCAATTGAAATATATGAAGTCCGTTAAGTAGGTGATACAAGAGTATATTCTAAGCATCATAGATGAAAATATTGTGATCTATCTTTAAATTAAAAAATAAACATTAAAAAGTCAATGTTTTTAGGCTTTACGGTAACTCTACTGGTAAAAGGTGCAAACGAAGTCTGCTTTAGCAAGTGGGGTTCGGGGCGGGGCTAAGAAGGGGTAAGGGATTTGTTGCGTAATCGAAGTATGACGTTTATAGGAGGGTAGAGTGTCAGCTGATGTGTGGATAGCGGTGCTCGTCTTGTGAAACCTGTACGTAAGGATAATGTGTTGTTATTGAATTCACACATAAAGGGTGGGATATTTGAACCGGTAGTAGACTACTGTGTAGCCTGCGTTGTAAGTGTGGAAGTCATTATTAGATTGATTGATGTTGCTGTAAAGGATAAAATCATTTCGATAATCAGCTCTGGTGTGCAAGAATGTTTGAAATCGCATGCTAATGCGTTGTCTCTCAAGCTCTGCCCTAAATACATCTCACTTGGTCCTGCCGAGATTTGAACCCAGGAATCAATGGCGAATGACTATGAAGCAACGATGCTCATCATTATAAGCAGGGTTAAGGGATACAATAAGCGCAAATTAAACTTTTCACAGAGCTGAAGTTTAGACATCGGCCTTCCAATGCGGCATTCCAGTTCAAATCTCGGTCGGTGCATGCGAAAGTTGTGTCGGTCAAAGTGGAGGCAGGACAGAGTGGTCTCCGGTCCCCCTTGTCAATTTAATTCCGGTAATACCTCATTATCATTCATTTATCATCACCCCAAAGGAGTACGACGGGGTGAGGCCGTGTTAAAAGCTGCCGGTATAACTAAGGGGAAGACCAGAGCAAAGGGAAAGATCGGGGTTTATATTTGAAACCCATGAGGGATGTTCTATGTTTTAATGAGTAGATCATTTATCTCCTCCATCAACCTGACACCAGGCATTGGGGGTTCAGACGGTTAGTTGTTGTCTAGCTGAGACGATTGAGTTCGACATTGTTTCCACTTACTCGTTGGGGGCTCCTCCCATACATCTTTCCTGTCGACCTTCCTTGGTCAACTGTTGTTTCCTTGCAACCCCGTTGGCATAAGCGTACAGTACGGCTCTCAGCTTGGAATGCAACCGCTCCACCTGTGTCACTTCAGTTGACAGCCTGACAGCGGCTACTGCTACTGCTAACGATGCAGGAAATATTCACTAGCATCTCGACGGGTAATGTATCTCGGGTCTAAGCTGCATAAACCTGAGAGGAATGTGCATCGCGGACTATGAGAAGCGGTGTTGACGAGAGATGAGGTTTCCCGGTCCGTGCATAGTACAGAACCAAATACATTGGTCGGTGACTCACTCACTCATTCGTAACACCACAATGGTTTAGCAGCGGCCATATGTTAGAAGTATTGGAATAGACAGGAATACCAGATATCACGGCGGGCTGTTGACAGACCCTTCTTTTCTCGCCTGACCCTTCCTTGCTCTTTCCCCTCACCCCGCAAGTTCACAGAGCTTGGACCCGAGCAGTACAGGCCGGATGGTTGCTTTGGACGAGTGAAAAATCTTAATGGAAGCCTGGAAGCGAGTTACTACAGTACCTGTGTTGTTGTCAGCTGCCTCATGCGGTCAGATGATTGACAAAGCTATCTCACACTACTGCTGAAGTACAGTCGTTGGAAAATATAATGGCATTCTGTTCGTACCTATGTAACGTGTACTTCCGCGTCACACAATATTCGACGAGGATTGTACTGTCTGCACGGTGGTGTCGTCACGTGCTCAAGCCTGGAATGCCATTACATCAGACCGGTGGTGATAAATGTGAAGCGAGAGGGCGACAGAGGGATTGTGTACAGTCTCACCCGCAAGCTTCAAGTTCAAGGCCAATCGTCTATAACAAACGTCCGGCCTGTATCGTATATTTAATCAGCCATTTTTTTTTTAAATTCAACGCATCCCTTATTAACGTTCAAAACATTTCTTAGCCCACAAAGTAGCGGTTCCCATCTCAGCAAAAACGTAAAATTAAGCAATTTCCTTAATTGTGACAAACGCTGAAGGGCTTAAGGGCCCGGAAAGGTTCCTAATTGTGATTCTTGAAGAACTCTATCAAATTAAAGAAACCAAATTTCAAAATTCGCTTCCAGCCAAAATGCAGTTCCGGAAAAACAGACTAAAATCGCTTGTTTCTTTACTTTTGCTCTTTTTTAGCCAAATTAACTTATTTACACAATTCTTTCTTTAATGTGCTCCTTGGTTCAATACCATCAGGCAATTTTTGATTTTCTGAAAAATCTTCACACTGGACGTAGTTGCCGTGTAAGGGCTTAAGCAGGCGCGGATTCAATTGGGGTGGGGGGCACGGGGGTCATGACCCCCCCCCCCCCCAAACGGAGGCCAATGTTTTTTGCAAACTCAAAACACAATAACCAGACAAATAAAACTTAACGAATTTTAACTGAAAAACAGTTTTTATTTTAATTTTATGCAATACTGAAAATATCTTAATTGCAATTATTATTTTCTGTTTCAACTGTGCATATTTACAACTTCATACCTGTTATATAAAAACTATTAACAAAATCAACTCGTCTATTTTGTTTAGCAAACATTGTGAATACCGAATCGATGTGTATAGAGATGTCACGATGAATGTGCAGCAATCCACAGATAGGAATTTGTTTTTTTTTCTCGCACCAAAAAGTTTTGCCGACGTCCAAACTGCAAGCTTGGTTGGCAATTTAAGCTGTGACTTTCTTCCTTTGTCGGTACCAACTCGACTTGCCGAAACTGTAGCGTACCTTGATACTTTTCTCGAAGCTCGATATTAAAGTCGCAAAACACGCCGTTGCAATTTGTACCAATATTTTTGGTGTGCTAAACGCATCAAATTTCTATCCATGTAGCTTGCAAAAAAATTGGTCTGGTTTGTACGTTTGGTTATTTTGTGATTGCGTTTTTAGTGATACCATTTTTCTTAACATTTTCGATTCTCTGACCCTCCCAAAGCCAAACTCTAGATCCGCACCTGGGCTTAAGAATGTTACCCTTTATTATTCCCGTCGGGGATAAGATGCTTATAAGGGCTTAAGTGAAACTCTGCGCTCATAGTGGTAGAAAAGGCAAACTGCTAATCTAATCGACCCGATTGAGCTTCCGGTGAACAATCATCTGTCTACCGCGTGCCATCATGCCGGCACCTCGTAAGAAACGTTTAGTGAGTCTATTTATATTCATTCACTTATTATGTTATTGTATCTTTAGGGTAAACATCTTATGGTGCACCATAATAGGTTTATTGATGAATGTTTTTTAATGTTAAGCTTTTCAAACACCTGCTCTCCTTGACATTTTAATCTATATTGGCTGATGAAGGGGACAAAACAATTAGGCCTCGAAACATGTCCCCAATGAACACAAAGTGATCATTTATTAAAATAAAAGGTATTGATCAGGCAGAACGTTTGCCACAATATTATTACTAATTTAGTAACGGAACCAGCATGAACCTCAGGGCCGTGGAGAGCGAGTACAGGCTTTAGGGCTAGGACTTATGGGCCCCTTCCATATTGTTTCGTCCCCTTGACAACGTGTAAATATCAAATCTGCAACTTTAATTTTAAGGCCCACTAAAAAAAAAACGTTAATTTTTTAATTTACTTTTTTTGGAACGTAGATTTTGTTCATTGTAAATGTGCAATGTCGTTTCTGTTGTATCTGACCGAAAATTTTACTCTCTCTCATCACAAGAACAAGTTCAACGTCTTCCACTAAACTTTGCGAAGGTTCATAAATGTTGCTTAGCGGCTATTAGTTGAAATATTATTTAGAAACTTTCCTGCCTATAAACAGTGGAAACTTTACTATTTCCCTGGCCGCCGCAAAGATATGAAGATAATGGTTATTTACATGTTCTCATTATAGTATTTTGTAGCATATTCAATTTATTCAGATACGTTGAATATAATAAAATGTCAAATTTGTTGGTAAATACGTAAAATTGGGTAAATTTGTTTACTATGGGGTTTTCCACTTTCGCAGGCCTCTCGGCAAGACCGGGCACCAGGGCTGCAGCCCCGTTTGCCCCTCCCTCTCCTCGGCCCTGATGAACCTTTCAAATACTAAAAAGTAGAGAAACCAACGAAAGTTAATTACAAATGCACCAATGATAAGATTTAGTGATGAAGCGGGTTCAAGTCGATAATCGGACGAAAGTGTGATCGACAGACAACGAGATAATGTGTCACGAACGAAGAGGAACCACCCAAGAAACGACAACGTCTTTGACATTAAATTATGTTTTGAACATTAAGATGCTTGCCTGAAGTGGTTTTTTTGTACTTTTACTCTTTGGAAGGTGGTCTTGATAGCGTCAGACGCCTAGCACGTATTGAGAGCCACTCCAACCCAATATGTTTTAACAGTCAATTTAAGTCAAAATTCCAAGCCGAGTTCTTGTCATCTAATGCTTGTAAGTTGTTTCCTACATTTTATTATTTGTATCATGTGTGCTGTCTTTTTCATTTCATATTTTCCGTCAACATAAAATTCCAGGTTTTCAATGTGTTACAATAATACAAATAATGGCGGCCTCTTGCCGGAATTTGTTTTTGTTTTTCTATATATGATTTTATATTACAACGTTGTGACTGTGAGGAATGTTGTGTTGTGTGGTCGTGTATTTGTTATTCTACTGGATTTATATTTTTGTGGCTGTTATACGAATGTATCTCCTGATGACGATGCGAATGTGACTATTCTCTCAAGGCCGGGGTAATGCCTCAAAATGTTCCTCTAATTTTATGATCTTGTGCAAATAAACTGGAGGCGTCTACATAATGTTGTAGATAGTTCCGCAAATGTATGTGAGAATATGTTATATAATGTGTTACGCTAATAATAATAATATCGTATGGCCTCGCGTGCCGGGTGCAAGCTTCGTTAATTGACACCAAAAGGGTAGCTTGCATGTCGAATTTCGTTCTTCCTTGAAGCACAATGAAAGTCAAGGAGGTTATATATCTAAGCTCCTTGAACACCATAGCGTTTTCTAGTAGAGAAATGAGGAACTTTGTGTTGGCGGAAATTCCCGAGATTAATTTTGCCATTATGAACACGGCCTACTGAATTCAAATGGGTTCCTTGACATGCCAACATCGTATGATATGGTGTCTTAATTTTAGCCGCCTTTCAAAAATCACTTACCAAGGCCAGGAGCGAACATGCAAGCTTAGGGTTAGTAGACCGACACGTTGACCACTCACTCACCATGGCAAGCATGTGATACGCTGAATCTCTTATTTGAATGTTGTATAGGTTAGTTTTTATTCAGCATTGTTGGCTGATATGTGACATAATTGGGGTGTACGCGGTATGGGACACGTATGACCGTATGAGTAAGTATTTTTTTCGAACACCATGTGCTGAAGAAATCATATAAATGAGTCCGCATATGGGACAGCCCCCACGGGTGTGATTATTTCGTTCTTGTGGCTTTCAATATCATTCTGTTATGATTTTATAATTTTATGTTATTTGGATTAAATTCGTTATTATGTACGGTTTGGTACGTTTTCAGTGCCACGCCCTCCTTGCTATATTTATTTATGAAAAGCGCACAATGTGCATATTGTTACATACATTATTCTTGACCTAGTCCTATTATTGAGATTGTCCTGTTTGGGCAGTTTTGAGCATGATATCTCTCACGGGGTTTATCGCACAATTCGCACATGCAGGATTCCCCCAGGTTGATGAAATCTTAGGTTCCGACATAGCTTGTGGTGAATGTCGTGCGTTGCAAATCTTGTCATTATATGTCGAAGTGCATAATGTGGCTGCTTCCATTCCGAAGTTGTAATAGCGTCTGTTGTGTAAAATTCGGGCCATATGGTATTAGTTTTCTCTTTTAACAGGTGTAGTGCCTTTAGTATTTGGTAGCCAGAATTGTGCTTTTATGTCCTCAACGAAGAAGGTTTCGTTTGTTAACACATATGTTAGACTCGATGGTGCTGACTTCCCTACTGCTAGAATCCGCTCTAGGTCACGGGATTTGACCTTCTCACTTGTTGTTAGATTTTTAGCCTATTTTCAATTTTGAAAAAATAGGCTTATGAGATCACCTTTTGTCCGTGTGTGTGTGTGCGTGGGTGTTTGTGATTCGTGTGTGTGTGTCCCCCTAATAAAATCTAAACGGCTGGAGCGATTTCAATAAAACTAGGTACGTTCATAGCAATATTTTGGGCGACTCCGACCGTGCCCTTCAAATTTTGTTACGTCTCACCAATCCAACATGGCGGCTGTGCGAAATATTTCACCAGCATTCAATATCCTCGAAACTATTACCGATATCACCCTGGAATATTCTACGGTGATAAAGGGAACTACTAGAAGTTCACTTATGTGACCTTTAAAAACCTGGTGACTACAAAATCAACATGGCGACCAAGCGAAGTAGCGACTTTTAAATAGATGTTTCTCGCGATTTAACCAACCAAACACAATGAAACTTGGTACAGTATATGTTTATATACATTGTAATGCACCGACATGTAACTTCGTTCAATTGTTTACCTAATCTCAATATGGCGGCTGTGCGAAATATTTCACCGGCATTCTATATCTCTGAAACTATTACCGGTACCAGCCTGAAATTTTGAACGGAGGTAAATGGCAGTACTGGTAGTTCATCTATGAGACATTAAAAAATACGGTTAACTACAAAACGAACATGGCGGCCAAGCGAATTTGATAGTTTTAAATAGACTTTTCTCGCGATTTAATGATCCAAACGCAATGAAACTTGATGCAGCAAATGTTTATACACATTGTAATGCACTGGTATCTAATTTAGTTCAATTGTTTACATAACCTCAGGATGGCGGCTGTGTGAATTTTTAAATTAAGTTTTTGTTTCTTGTGTCGTAATCATGCGATCGAAGTGAAAGTTTGAATAATGAACCTACGCAATAATTTTCCTTTAAAGGTACGTGACTCTATGGCCTATACATATAACAATCCAACATGGCGACCATCCGGAATATTTAGACGGTTCTCAACATCTACGAATTTATTCTAGCAATAAAACTGTTTTCTTTTATGTTCATAGGGGTTATGAATACAAGTTCATCTCTAAGACTTTCAATAACCTAGTGATCACAAATCCAACATGGCGGCGACGCGAAGTATAAATATTCACACGGTCGTTTCCCACAATTTAACCATCCAAGTGCAGTTAAACTTGGTACAGTAAATCCTTATACAAATGTTAATCCACTGGCATCTAATTCATTTCAATTGTTTCCATAACCACAAGATGGCAGCTGTGCGAAAGTTTTAAATCTCGTTTTTACTTCTTGTGTCCTAATCAGGTGATTGAAGTTTGAGCGCTACACGTACACAATAATCTTCATGTAACAGTACATAACTCTAAGTCCTATATATATAAAAGTCCAACATGGCGACATCCGAAATATTTAGACGGTTCTCAATATCTACGAATCTGTTACAGCAATCAAACTGAAATTTAGTATGCTGATAGAGGCAATTAACATTAGTAGGATATATGAAAATAGGCTGTATAGTTCTTCACGGAACTACTTGTTGATTATTAGTTTGTCCCAGATGATCTTGATCACTTAGGTTGCTATAGTAACCAGTTACTATTGGAAGCGTCCTTTATTGTCCACGAGTCTAGTGTTCTCTTGGTTATTGTGGGCTTGTTCTGCGTAATATATTAATGGTGAGTAAATTTTAATTACTGTACCACAATCATTACATTAGTAGGAAAATATGGTTTTCTTGTTGTTTATTAGTTAGTTACTGAGGTTTTAAGGGGCGGAACAGCAATGTATTCTGTTAATCCCTGATAACCTGTGTTTTATTGTGACTTTAGCAGTGCGTGTAACTGCCTTGGGATTTGAAATAAGGTGCAATTACATAATTTTTCCAGAGGGATTGTTGAAATAACCAGGGGAAATGGGTGCTTAGCATGGGCACTACTTGATGCAGCTTTTACCGCGGGCATGGTGCACAATTTAACACGCATATTTATGCCACGTAACCTCTTGTAGAACTTGAGGAATTTTACCTGATCTAGCGCTGAATGAGTGGTATCACTCAAACAATCCGACAGTGACTCAACCCGGTCTATTTTTTATGTCTACCCCTTATTAATCCCGTTTCTAACAGGGTTGGGGATGAGATGCGATGAACCACGTGGCTGATTGTTCCTACGGCCGGATGCCCTTCCTGATGCCAACCTCACGAGAGGAGTTAATGAGAGATGAATGAAAGTTCAATTTCAAGTAGTTCCAACTTTGGCTACCAGACGTCTCTGTCACTATTCTAGCGGCGAACGTTGGAACTTGATGGTGCCAAATATAACCTACAAAGATTACAACACACCACCATTTGCAGTGTTAGGTCTTTTACATGCCATACATCTATGACATAGGCACGCCGGCTTTACTTCCCATCCGAAGTAAGGCATACTGAAGGCTTTTGACGCTCTTAAAAATCCGATGACTTCAGCCAGGTTTGATGATGAAGATGGTGATGATAATTGCTGTTTTAAGTGGTCTAACATCTAGGTTATCGGCCCCTAATGGTTTGGGTGATAGTGGAAGATGAGATGAGAATGAAAACTATAACTAATACTAACTACAGACTTACATACTAGAAGAAGAAATGGGAAACAAATAAAGGATAAGACAAAAAAGGACAGGAAGAAGAGAAATGCCCTCAACCCCCGAAGAATGAGGATTGAGGGACTTGGAAGGAAGGAGAGCCATGAAAGGCAGATAGGAAAGGGAAAGGGGAAAGGGCCCGCCCCTTAGTCATTGGACAAAGTGGAAGAAACGGACCCAGTTCAGGAAATCCCCCGGGGTCACCAACTCCCGAACTCACCAGCCGTGAGTCTCAGGGTGTAGCAATATCCAGGGTGCACCAGAAGGGGTGGGGCTGCATACACCCTGCCTTCTTGAGGGCCTTGTGCAGAAGGCAGGAGATAACATGAAAATAAAAAGAAGGCTGACCCCTCGCAGAAGGAGGGTATCAGGAAAGATGAGACAAGGGCAAATTAAGGCGGGAAAGGAAGAGACTCCCTAGGCCTCGGATACCCTAATACCATCGGGGTCGGAAGAGAAGAAGAGTTGACCAAGATAGGTCGACAGGAAAGAAGACGGAGAGGAGCCGGCACAAGTAAGGGGAAGCAATGCCGGACTCAGCTGGGGTCCCGTGGTCGCCAACCCACGTCTCACTGGATGTTAGCCCCTGGGGGGGGGGGGGGAGCCAGGTTTGAACCCGCGATCTTGGGCACAGCAGTTCAGCATGCTACCGGCTATGCCACCGAAGCCGCTGTCTCAATCCGGCAACATGCACATATTTCTCCTGGACTTGATCTTCTAAGTATTATAGGACTCCTTTAACATTCTGCAAACGATGCAACTTCATCAATCGTAAAAAGGATTTTACGAGATAAAGGATGACTTTGCTCACGATTATTGATTCCATTCCAAGTCGCGAGGTTTCCAACATAACTTCGATTGGGAGGTGAGAGCGGGGAAAGTTAGGATTGAGCTTACGACCTTTAGACTTGCTACAAACTTATATCTTCGCGAAGAGAAATCCAATATTTCAATACATGTATTAAACATAGACTACAAAAGCGTTTCCAGATTTGCGAGGACATGAAAGTTTCTTGGAAGAACTTTGTACAGGGTCGTAACGTGACGTCGGTCACTGTTTCACATTCGCCCAGCAGAACAGCACACACTATTCTTATCTACTTAAGGGACGCTCCGGGTGAAATTTGTCAAAGTTATAAAAAGAAAAATCTAGCAGACCCGTGCGAGAAATCTCGCATGTTCATAAACCACACTTTCGCCAATAGGTTTATAATGAGGGACTTAAGGAGAAAAGTTGTTATGTTTTTATTTCAACCGAATGATTATAGAACACTATTTACATTTCAGTTAGAATATTAAGTTCTACGTTCCCTAACTTAAGAAGGCAATCTCTGAAAATTGGATCTTCATAACACTTACTGGGTATTCGATATTTATGAAATTATACGATTTGAGTACTCATTGCTTTGATTTACTGTTTCTGAAATCCATGCAAAATGATAAAGGAAAGACCTCAGAATGTTAAAATGACATGAGACAGGCGTCACGGCGGCCAAACTGTGAAGTGGACAGAAATTATGGAACGTTTTTTTCCTACAGCAACAGTATCTGCAAATCGCACACTTCTTCCTTTTTTAAAGTAATTGTTTGAAGAAATTACAGATATTTTGAAGTTAGAGTGCAATTCGTCACTGCTAATGTCTATTCTCTTTCATTTGAATGCTCGTTTGTCACGATCGGTCGTTTGTGAGCCCTTCAGGAGGGATCTATATTACTGAAATAATATATATGATGATGATATAGAGATTTTGATCTCTCATGAGAAACTCCAGCAGACGTACACGAGCCTATTAGAAACAGTTTATTAACCATTTCTATCCTTGATTGGGAATCCACCAGTACAGTAATTTCTAAATATTCAATATGGTCATAAGTATCTATGAAATACGGCTACTTGTTTAAAAAAGAATTAATGTTGAAATTTCTTTTGATGACACTGAGAGCACTTAGGGTCCAGTTTAGCAAAAACGTAAAGTTAAGTTATTTTGACATTTCTGCCAAACGTTGAAACAATAGAAGACTCGGAAAAGTGTCAAAATTCATGTTTTGAATATTTTGAAAATTACTTCCGACTTTAATATTAAAAAAACATGCTATAGTAGCTCTTTTTCGGAACTTGTTCTACAGATTTAAATGAAATTAAACTTTGATTGACATAATCGGTTCTTTGGCTCTCTATCTTCAATTTTGACTTGACCATGTAGGATGTGTCAGCACTAGCGCTCGTAGTGATAGATTTAATGTACTACATACGACAAAGGATGTAATCTAACATGCCTTGTCAGTTTAGTGTGTGTCACAATGCCGCCAACACGCAAGAGGTTAATACTCGATATATTCAAAAGTGGAATAATAAAATTATCAAGTAGTTCCCTGAAGAAATAAATAGCCTATTTTCATATATCTAACTAATATTATATGCCTCTATCAACATACAAATTTTCAGTTTGATTTCTGTAATAGATTCGTAGATATTGAGAACGGTCCAAATATTTCAGATGGTCTCCATGTTGGATTTTATATATAGGCCTTAGAGTTATGTACTATTAGACTACATGAAGATTATTGTGTAGGTTTTATTCAAATTCAATCGTATGATTAGGACACAGGAAACAAAAACGATATTTTAAAATTTCGCTCAGTCGTCAACTTGTGATCATGAAAATAATTAAAATGAATTAGATGCCAGTGGATTAAAATGTATATAAGTATACCGTATACCGTACCAAGCTTCACTGCGCTCGGATACTTAAATCGCAAGAAACGTCCATTTGAATATTTAAATTTCGCGTCGCCGCCATGTTGGATTTTTGCTCACCAGATTATTTAACGTCCCATAGGTGAACTTATGTTTAGAGCCTCTATACTCATACAAAAGTTCAGTTTGATTGCTGTACTAGATTAATAGATATCGAGAACTGTCTAAATATTTCGGATGGTCGCCAAGTTGGATTTTAATAATATGAAGGCCACAGAGTTATGTACTATCAGAGGAGGATTATTCAAGCGTTGCTTTCGATCGCAGGATTAGAACACAAGAAATAAAAACATAATTTAAAAAGCGATTTAACCATCCGAACGCAGTGAAACTTGGTAAGCAAATGACTATACAAATTTCAATGCACTGACGTCTAATTTAGTTCAATTGTTTACATAATCTCAAGATGGTGGCTGTGCGAAATTTTGAAATTAAATTTTTATTTCTTGAGTCCTAATCCTGCGATCGAAGTCATCGTTTGAATAATGAATCTGAGTAATAATTGTCGTCTAATCGTACATAACTGGTTGGTTGGTTCTTAAGTTTAGGGGCTGCGACAACGCGGTCATGTAGCCCCGTGTACTTTGTGTGTGTGTGTAGAATCTGTCTGATAACCGGTGTTAATTGTGATGACTGTATTAGTGTGTGTTATTTGTTATTTTAATTTAAGTACTGCAACTTAGAATTTTTCAAATAGTTCCTACTTTTGCCGCCAAGCGCCACCGTCAACGACTACTAGGCTAAGTTCACAACTCAGCTGCTAGACGCCACCGCAGTCGGCTCTTGGCAACGAACTTAGAAACCTAAGAGCGTTGTTTACAATAACCTATCCAATTTAGCTTCACACAGGTGCAATTAGTGCAAGGTTCTTTAACATGCCATAAATCTATGACATGGGACCGCCGGCTTTACTTGCCCTCCGAAGGAAGGCATACTGAGGGATTTCAACGCTCTTAAAAAATCCGACGGCTTCGGCCGGGTTTGAACCCGCTATCTTGGGCATAGAAGCTCAGCATGCTACCGACTACGCCACCGAAGCCGCTATCGTACATAACTATATGGCCTACATATATACAAATCCAACATGGTGACCATCCGAAATATTTAGACGGTTCTCAATATCTACCAATCTATTACAGCAATCGAACTGAAATTTAGTATGTTGATAGAGGCAATTGGCATAAGTAGGATACATTAAATAGGCTGTATAGTTCTTCACGAAACTACTTGTTATTTTCTCATTTTGTGTTTTCACAAACACGTTATTTCTTCCACGTCTGTGTTGTTACTTTTGAGGGGTTACTACATCGTGGTTATTTAACCCCTTCTATTTGAGTATGTGTGGGTGGAACGTTTGTCTGATAACTTGTGTTATTGTAATTGATGTATTAATGTGTGTATTTGTAATTCAGGTGAGTTTAGGGATTGAGGCGGCCGTAGCTTTACGTTGGGAACCATCCCGGAAGTTTCACTTCAACTTTTAAATAGATGCGATTAATATCAGGAGGTAACTCCGAATGAAGAGATAGTTTTAACTACAAAAAAGGCTATGGGCGCTTCCTTCGCAACACTCAAATTAATTACACACACTGCACTGGACTAGAAGTGGGAAACCACGGAAAACCACATCCAGGATGGCTGAGGTGGGAAATAAACCCTCTTCTTCTCAGGTTTACCACACGAGGCTCAGTGTAACCCTTTACAACCCTCAGACCAGAATTAAATTTATATGCAGATGATGATGATGATGATGATGATAATTGTTGTTTTAAGGGGCCTAACATCTAGGTTATCGGCCCCTAATGGTTTGGGTGATCGTGAAGATGATAATGAAATTTAAACTATAACTGAAACGAACTACTAACTTATATACTAGAAGTAGAAATGGAAAACAAAAGGAGAATAGGGCTAATAAAGGACAGGAGGAAAACAAACACCCTCAATCCCCGAAGAAGGCGGATTGAGGGACTTGGAAGGAAGGAGAGTCATGAAACGCAGATAGGAAAGTGAAAGAGGACAGGGTCCGCCCCAGAGATAATAGATAAAAGGGGGGAAATCGGACCCAGCTCAGGAATCTCTCGGGGTTGCCAACTCCCTAACTCACCAGCCGCGAGCCCCTGAGGGTGTAGCAATATCCAGCGTGCATCAGAAATGGTGGGGCTACATACGCCCTGCCTTCTTGGGGGCCTTGAGCAGAAAGCAGGAGATAACATGAAATGAAAGAGAAGGCAGACCCCTCACAGAATAGGGGTATCAGAAAAGATGAGACAAGGGCCAATTAAGGCGGGAAAGGAAGAGACTCCCTAGGCCTAGGATTAATACCGTTCGGGTCGGAAGAGAACAAGAGTTGACCAAGTGAGGTCGACAGGAAATAAGACGGAGAGGAGCCCGGCACAAGAAGCAACGCCAGACTCAGCTGGGGCCCCGTGGTCGCCAACCCACGTCCCACTAGATGTGAGCCCCTGAGGGCAATTTATAGGCAGAGCCGTGAGTTGAACCCTTAACTCCGGGGCGATATTTAAGAATGCTAGCCACTACACTACGAGGTGACCATGCACACCTGTGAGTTTTGAACGTTCTGGTTGTACTCTATTTAATATAACACGGGGAAAATTTCCCCCAAAGCCGAGTCAGAGGGAGAAATTTTGTTCTTACTGCCTTAAATTCCTCCCTCACACCCCGCTGTAGTTTCCCATTGAAAACATAAATTCCCAGGCCACCTCCGTATCACACACATTTCTCCCGGTTTAATTCGATTTAACTTGACGTTTTGGAACAGATAAATCAGGTGGACGATATTCAGCAACCGGATAGGACACGCAGTGCTACTGCTGGTATTGCTCAGTCATTATTCTGGGAGCAATCGTAGCGGAAGAGCTTCCCCAGGTGCTGTGACACTAATTGGCCAAGATAAATGGCAGGAGAGCGCGAAGAGGCCGCAGGAAATGAAGAGGCGTTTAGAAGCGCTATCGCGAGTACTTTATATGCAATGAAGACAACCGTAAGGATCAAGAGGTCATGGCAAGAGTGCTAAAAGTGAATGTTGTGTGTGATGATGGTGATGATGACGATAATAATAACTAGAACGATAATGGGAGTGTTAATGGGGTTCACCTGGCCTTCCCACTCCACACAAACAGCCCCTGCAAGTCCCAAATACTCTCAAGTTAGGAACTAGGTTTGAGTGGAGAATTAACTGCCTCCATAAGGGAGCCAAATGCAGACATTATATTCAGACCACGACGATTCTCAACAGGGAGTGTATATTTCTATAGGGCTTACCTCAGTCGTCCTAGGCCAAGGGTTCCCAACCGGAGGTACGCTTACCAGGAGCGTATATAGGGGGGGAGGGGGGGGGGGGGGGTGCTGAGGGAACTTGAGCCACCCCCCCCCCCGATAAAAAAGTCAATAAAAATTAAGAAAGTGCTGCTTTGGTAAGAGCATAAAATAATTGTAAAATTGGTTGTATTCTAATCTTAACTTATCGGCTAAGTTATAAACAATATTAAAATTGAAATTATACTAACTCGTGGTGTAGTGGGTAGCATTCTTCGCTGCCGCCCTGGAGATTCGAATTCGATTCTCGGCTCTGCCAAGAAATTTTAATTCTAGTCGGAGGGCTGGAACGGGGTGCACTCAGCCTTGTGACGTAAAGCTGTGAATTCCACAGTACGTTTTTTGAGAAATACATGTAAAAACAAACCTGTTTACCTTTCTGCTTAGTAAATTGACAAATATTTAGATATACTGTATGCCATTCATACTCCATAGATCATAATAGAAAGTTCATTGAGTATAAAATGTTATTTGTGTGTTGTGTAGTATTTTACAACTTTTGTGTATTGCCAGTAATAATTGTAGGCTATATAAACTTTGAATCTTATTTAAAATAATTACACAAAGTTATATGCTCTAAGATATTAGTTGACAATCCCCTGAGAATACTCACAATTTTCCAGGATAGTCAGCCCCCCCCCCCCCCCGATTTTTTTTCTATATACGCCCCGGACGCTTACCACTGGTGGTACGTGTGGGTGATACGAGTGATTACGAGCGATATGCTAGTAAGGGCCTCTGTGTTCGTGACCACGCAAACTCTACTCTGCTGCCCGTCTGCGGGCTTTGTTGCTTAGTTTTTACTAATTATATACAATTATATGTTTTTAGACCTATGAGTAGACCTAATAAATAAAACTGCAATTTGCAATAACCGTTTTATTTTTTCCTTTATTGTAAAACTGTTATTAATATACATTTATCTGTAACGTATTTACGGCGGCTTCGGTGGCGTAGTCGGTAGCATGCTGAGCTTCTATGCCCAAGATAGCGGTTTCAAACACGGCCGAAGTCGTCGGATATTTTAAGAGCGTTAAAAATCCCTCAGTATGCCTTCCTTCGGAGGGGAAGTAAAGCCGGCGGTCCCATGTCATAGATTTATGGCATGTTAAAGAACGTTCCACTAATTACACCTGTGTGAAGCTAAATTGTATAGGTTAAGAATGTAAACAACGCTCTTAGGTTCATACGTTCGTTGCCAAGAGCCTAGGCCTAGTAGTCGTTGACGGTGGCGTTTGGCGGCAAAAGTAGCAACTATTTGAATAATTCAAAGTTGCAGTCCTTAGTTGAACTAAAAAACAGATACACACACTAATACAGCCATCACAATTAACACCGGTTATCAGACAGATTCTACACACACCCAAAGTACACGGGGCTACATGACCGCGTTGTCGCAGCCCCTAAACTGAGGAACCAACCAACCAACTAACTTATATACATAAAAAAATTAGCAAGAAAAAAATTGATAAAATCTACATATAATTTTTGTTGGCTTGTTAAATGGTTGAAAAAAGAAACCGAAATAACAATGCATTAATAATTAAATATGAAGTTTTCTCAGGAATTTAATGACAATAAAACAAGCCATTGGGCACTTTTCTGGCAGTAAATACAGTTTCTAGAAAACATATAGGACTCTTGGTACACCAAAATTTCTAAAAAATTCAAGTGGTACGCAGTTGCTAAAAGGTTGGCAACCCCTGTCCTAGGCCATTGACATAACTAGAGGGGAAGGGGGGGGGGTGATCATGGGGAGGGGGTCAATCCTTTCCCAGAGCCCCAAATATTAAAAATATGAAATTTGTTGAAGTTTTAATTTTGAGTGTAACAAATCTTCGGATTGGTGACAAATGATTGGATTATGTAAGTTTACACTTACTAATTTGAAAGCTTTCATTTTCAGTCGTGTAAATGTTTTAGCGCTACGGTACCCTAACTTAACATTTATGGAATGAGCAATGGACAGCTGTTCAGTTAGCCAGAGGAGTGTTAGTGGAAGGAGTGTGGCGCTATCCTAATCCCTTCGCTAAAATATACATTTTTTTTAAATTACCATTCTAAGCCTCCGTGGCTTAGGCGGCAGCACGCCGGCCTCTCACCACTGGGTCCGTGGTTCAAATCCCGGTCACTCCATGTGAGATCTGTGCTGGACAAAACGGAGGCAGACAGGTTTTTCTTCGGGTACTCCGGTTTTCCCTGTCAAAATTTCATTCCAGCAACACTCTCCACTATCATTTCACTTCATCTGTCATTCATTTAATCATTGCCCCAGAGGAGTGCGTCAGGCCTCGGCAGCCGGCACAGTCCATATCCTCGCCGCTAGATGGGGGCGTGAGTGCCATTTCAGAAGTGAATAATATATTTTGTTAAGTTGTATTGCTGTTTTAAGTTAAACTTTGGTGGGAAACAATTGTGAATTATTATCAATATTTATACAATGTCGGAGAATAGGAAGGTCCAGATGTCTTCGCTAAGAAACCTGGATTTTATAATTTAATATGAAGATAACTCCAAAATTTAGAGCATTTGCACGTTGATAAGTGCAAATACAACTCATCAAATGCTAGGCCTAATGAAATCAAATATGTGAAAGGCTTTTAACCCTTGGGATTGTTTATTAGCTTTCATTAATTATGTCGGATTATGCCCGAACCTTCACCCCAATGTAATTTTGACTCAACTCAACCCCCTGCAGAAGCAAAGCCAAGTTTCGCCACTGTCCTAGGCTAATGCTGTGGCAGTTCTTTCTTTCTATCTTTCTTTCTTTCTTTCTTTCTTTCTTACAAATTCTCGGGAATTTCCCAAATCCCTGCAGTGACTGACGATTGGTTGTTGATGATGATGATTAGGGTTCGGAAGTTTAAGACCTAAGGAAGTGCAAACTATGCACGAAAATATGCCCTAAAAACTACGTTCTTCACCGAAATCTTTCACGTACTTTCTGAACTTTACAGCTTCACTACACTTCACTTTCGGCATAATGGGGTTCACTGCAGTACTACAAGTGTGACCAATCTGTTGAAATCCGTTGGTAGTGAAAGAGCAAGGGAGCTTTCACTCCGCCCTGCAAGGAAGAACTGGGTGAGATATAACATGGCATTTCCTTGTTTGCTACCTAATTGCTTCTGAGCTAAATATATCTACTGGAGTGACATCATATTGAAAGGCGGAAGCACACTATCGTCATGTTCCGTGACCTCATGCGTAGAGTGTCGCAATCTAATAACTTGTCCAGAAAGATGTGCTAAAAGACGTCCGTAGAGGAGCGCCTTCTTGGAATCAGGCCTTCTAAACCTGCTATCTACCTGTTCCGGGAAAGGAAGGAAAAATATATCTACTACTATTCGGAAATCCTGTGTTTGAAACTCAACGCAGATAACACGTACCTTGTTAACGACGCCTCAATTTAAACAAAAATGCTGAATTATAACCAAATATGACCTTATATCACTAAAATATGACCAAAACAATAACAAGTAGTTCCGTGAAGAACTATACAGGCTATTTTCATATATCCTGCTCATGTTAATAGTCTCTATCAACATACAAAATTTCAGTTTAATTGCTGTAACAGATTCGTAGATATTGAGAACCGTCTAAATATTTCAGATGGTCGCCAGGATGGATTTTTATTTTTGTACTATTACATTAAGATTATTGTGTACGTGTGGTATTCAAACTTCAATCGCATGATTAGAACACAAGAAGTAAAAACGAGATTTTAAAAGTACGCACACCAGCCATCTTGTGATTATGCAAACAATTGAAATAAATTACATGCCAGTGGATCAACATTTGTATGAGCATTTAACGTGCAACGTTTCACTGTACTCGGATAGTTAATTCGCGAGAAACGTCCATTTAAATATTTATACTTCGCGTCGCCGCCATGTTGGATTTGTGCTCACCAGGTTACTGAAAGTCCTATAGGTGAACATATGTTCATAGCCTCTATGAACATAAAAAAAATCAGTTTGGTTGCTGTAAGAGATTCATAGATATTGAGAACCGTCTAAATATTTCGGAAGCTCGCCATTTAGGATTGTTATATGTTTAGGATATAGAGTTATGTACCATTCAAGGACAATTATTGCCTAGCTTCATTATTAAAACTTTCACTTCGATCGCATGATTACGACACAAGACTAAAAACTTAATTTTAAAATTTCGCACAGCCGCCATCTTGAGGTTATGTAAACAATTGAATGAAATTAGATGGCAGTGCATTACAATCTGAAAAATCATTTACTGTGCCACATTTCACTGCGCTCAGAGAGTTAAATCACGAGAAAAGTCTATTAAAATATTTCAAATTCGCTTGGTCGCCATGTTCGTTTTGTACTTTACAGATTTATGAAATATACATAGGTAAACTTGTATCAGTACTCTTTATCACCGTACACATTGCATGATGATATCTGTAATATTTTCGGAGATATAGAATGTCAGTGAAATATTTCTCACAGCCGCCATTTTGAGGTTATGTAAACAATTGAACTAAATTAGACTCCAGTGCATTACAATGTGTATAAACATTTGCTGTACCATTTTTCATTACGCTTGGATAGTTAAATCGCGAGAAAAGTCTATTTAATAGTCTCAACTTCGCTTGACCGCCATGTTGGTTTTGTAGTCACCAGGATTTTGAAAGTTTCATAGGTGAACTTCTAGTAGTGCCCTTTATCACCGTATACAATTTCAGGGCGATATCGGTAATAGTTTCTGAGATATTGAATGCTAGTGAAATATTTCGCACAGCCACCATGTTGAATTGGTGAGACGTAACAAATTTTGAAGGGCACGGTCGAGGTCGCCGGGAATAGTGCTATGAACTTACCGAGTTTCATTGGAATCGCTCCAGCCGTTTAGATTTTATTAGGGGGGACACACACACACCTCACACACACACACACACACACGCACACACACACGGACAAAAGGTGATCTCATAAGCCTATTTTTTCAAAATTGAAAATAGGCTAAAAATGGCCGAAATATGCATTTATAGGCAACATCAAATTGCTTTTAACGTTGTCAGGACCCATCATTCAAACGTATTTTTCAGATTTCGGGTAAAATGAGCTCAGGAAAAAAATATGACATTTCCTTAACATCCGAACCTTAAGATGGTAATTGTTGTTTTAAGGGGCCTAACATCTAGGTTATCGGCCCCTAATGGTTTGGCCGATTGGGAAGATGATAATGAAATGTCAACTATAACTGAAACTAACTACAAACACATTCTAGAAGAAGAAATGGAAAATAAAAGGAAAATAAGGCAAATAAAGGACATGAGGAAAAGAAATGCCCTCAACCCTCGATGAATGAGGATTTAGGGACTTGGAAGGAAGTAGAGCCATGAAAGGCAGATAGGAAAGTGAAAGAGGAGAGGATCCGCCCCAGAGGTAATGGAAAAAGGGGGAAAACCAGGCTCAGCTCACGAATCCCTCGGGATCGCCGACTCCCGAACTCACCAGCCGTGAGCCCTTGAGGGTGTAGCACTATCGAGGGTGAACCAGAAGAGGTGGAGCTACACGCACCCTGCCTCGTTAAGGGTCTTGAGCAGAAGGCATGAGATAGGAAGAGAACAGAAGAGGTCTGAACCCACGAAGAATGAGATATCAGAAAAAATGAGATAAGGGCCCAATAAGGCGGGAAAGTTTAAGAGGCCCTAGGCCTCAGATAGGTTACCCAAATACCGTCGGGGTCGGAGAAGAACAAGAGTTGACCAAGGGAGGTCGATAGGAAAAATAACAGAGAGGAGCCCGGCACAAGTGGAGTAATGCCGAACTCAGCTGGGGCCCCGTGGTCGCCAACCCACGTCCCACTAGTCGTGAGCCCCTGGGAGATGACGATTGGTTGTTGTGTTGCTGTGTCATAGAGGAGCATCCGACATACTTTTTAGCAACTCCATATTCTTGGGTGTGTGTTGAACTTGTCTGATAACTTGTGTTACTGTGATGTCTATTAGACCACGCCGTGTTTTTGCTGCTAGCATTGTGGCTGTCACCCCAGAGGTTCGGGTTCAATTCCCACCTCTGCCATCCTGGAAGTTATTTTCCGTGGTTTCCCCTCTTTTAATCCAGGAAAATTCTGGGATGGTTCCTAACTTAAGGCTACGGTCGCTTCCTTTCAAATCCTCACCTGAATTACAAACACACACATTAATACAGTCATCAAAATAAATAAAAAATTACAGTCATTCTGAAAGACTAGACTTTATATAATTTCAAATGACGCATGCGACAAATGCTACGCATGTTGGAAAGGCTCAGGAGGGCTCTTTCAACAGACTCCATTAACCATTAACTTAGGCTTCCCGCGCGGGCACCTCTTTAAGGGTCACTCTGTATTTGAGTCTGACATCTTTTATAACTCTTTAAGGGTCACCCATTATTTGAATCTGATATCTTGCAAATCTCTTTAAGGGACACCCTGTATTTGAATTGAATCGAACATACTGTACTTCTCGTTAAGTGTCACCCTGTATTTTGCTCTGACATCCTGCACACCTCTTTAGGAGGCACGCTCTATTCTTATCTGGCATCTTGTATATCTCCTTAGAAGTCACCCTGTATTCTTGTGTGACATCTTGTACACCTCTTTAGGAGTCACCCAGTATTCCTGTCTGACACCGTGTACACCTCTTTAGGCGACACGCTGTATTCTTATCTGGCATCTTGTATATCTCTTTAGAAGTCACCCTGTATTCTTGTGTGACATCTTGTACACCTCTTTAGGAGTCACCCTGTATTCTTGTCTGACATTTTGGGCAACTCTTTAGGAGTCAGCCTGTATTCTTGTCTGACATCTTGTGCACCTCTTTAGGAGTCACCCTGCATTCTTCTCTGCCATCTTGTACACCCCTTTATGAGTCACCTTGTATTCTTATCTGGCATCTTGTATATCTCCTTAGAAGTCACCCTGTATTCTTATCTGGCATCTTGTACACCTCTTTAAGAGTCACCCTGTATTCTTATATGACGTCTTGTATATCTCTTTAGGAGTCACCCTGTATTCTTGTCTGACATCTTGTACACTTCTTTAGGAGTCACCCTGTATTCTTGTCTGACATCTTGTACACTTCTTTAGGAGTCACCCTGTATTCCTGTCTGACATCTTGCACACCTCTTTAGGAGTCACCCTGTTTTCCTGTCTGACGTCACGTACTCGCCGTCTCCCAGGAGTAAACTCAGACTCGGTGCATATGCACTGAACAACATGATGACGTCATACACGCCGTAACCGTAACGCATAACGTTAGACCCAAGCATAACGACGAAGTCGACAAGATCATTTGAAATGATAAAAAGATTACGAGACATAGTTCCACACACACATCCAAGTACACGGGACTGAATGACCACGATGTCCAAGCCCTTGAAATGAAACAACAACAAAAACATGTATTTTTAATCTACGCTGTCATTGGAAAGGAGGGGGCCGTGGGATTAAGGGACTAACGTTTTTTTCTTTTTTGTTTACGTGATAAATGATTCTGTATCTGTATTGGGAGAAGTGATGGGACAGATTTTCAGCGTTAGTTCATCTGGTTTTAGCTTTACTGCCTCACCTACCTTACTTCGTAGAACACTGGCTACATTCCGCCCTGGATTTAGCAGCAGCACCCTATCAAATATTTCCCTGACGGCGACCACGTTACCAGATGTTTGATCAAGACTTCTGAGAATCCCCCTTGGTGTTAGTGGGGTAAGCAGATGTTGTGAATCGGAAAATAATATTGTGTCGACCACTCCAGCTACCGTACAACAGAATATAACTCATTGCGAGAAAATGGGGTTCATTAAAAGACTGTCTAAAGGCTTAAAACCGGCACGAACGCCTAAAATAGGCAAAGATCACAAGCATTCAGTCTCTAAAATGTATAAAGAGATAGGATATAACGGGTAATCTCGAGAACTACTGGATGGATTTCGATCCGGTTTTCACCATTCTGTTATGGATTTTTCGAGGACGGTTTCTGTAGAAAAACATTCATTTATGACCAAATGAATCCGAACAGTAACAATTTCAGTGAATCGAGTCGAAGGCAATCCTGCCGTCCGTGCGCCTTTTAAGCTTACGCTGGGTAAACCGTTAAGTACTATGAGTGTTGGAATTGTTCAGCATGAAAATTCTACAAATAAGTCCGTGATAGCATATCTCTATCTTTAATACATCTCCCACTATAACTGTTTTTACGTTTTCATTTCTTCCAACAATCTTGATCCAGTGGAAATTTAAATTACAAGCTTCGGAGCGAGTTTACGAGAGAGCCTATCACCCCAGCTTCGGCCTGCATCAAACTGTTGAGTGGTGTCGAGTTAAGACTTCAGAGAAGAGTGTATTTGTTTGGAGTTTCTCAGTTCAACTCGGCTTTCCTGAATTTCGTCTGGGACCTGCTGTCCGTGCGCCTTTTATGCTTACGCTGGGCAAACCGTTAAGGACACCGGGCGAAGCCGGGGTGGGTTGTTAGTGTATTTACAGTATAATAATGCTCAATAGACTGGTATATGAGCTAGCTAGGGAGATATTTATCATAGAGGACTTCAGATGGAAACTTTTATTGCCAATCACAGCAAGTGTATAAGAGGAATTTGGGTTAGATCCGGACTTTTACGCCATTGCTGCAATGACAGATGAAGCTGGACAAAGGCAAACTATGATCAACCCCACGCAGTAACACGATCCGCTGTCCACGGTTTCCATTGCAAGCTATGCACAGACAAAAGATGGCATGACCCCAACGAAGATTGTGTATGTGAACTATGTGGTCAGAAGTGTGAAACTTATCATTTTGAAGTTTGTGTACAGAGGACAAAGTCACTGAAAAGTTAAGTGGAAATCTGTATCATTCCTTAACTGTCCATTTGGGTGCAATTAAATTATTTATATCTTAAAAACCTACGTTTATGTTCACGGGAAACAAACTAAATCTCATCCCTAGTGAAAATCCACTGTGCATGTGTCGTCTCCTCTAGGGCAGGGGCTCTCAAACTTTTTCTGTTGCGACCCCTACAGAAACATGAAATATCTAGTGCCCCCCCCCCCCTTTATTCTTCCTTTTTAGCACTTTTCATAGGCTACTTCGCGCACAAAATGGATCACAAGATCTACAGTACCGTATTTGCTTGTGTATAATTACTGCAACTACCAGTTAAATATTAATGTAAATGAAAATCCACAGCCTGCTTCCCGTCTACCGACCGGTTCAGGGAATGGAATGAATGAAGCCCTCATCTAGCGGCGAGGATATGAACTGTGCCGTCTGCCGAAGCCTGTCGCACTCCCCTGGTGCAATTATTAAATGAATAACGATGAAATGAAATGATAGTGGAGAGTGTTGCAGGAATGAAAATGTAACAGGGTAAACCGGAGTATCCGGAGAAAAACCTGTCTGCCTCCGCTTTGTCCAACACAAATATCACATGGAGTGAGCGGGATTTGAACCACGGACCCATCGGTGAGAGGCCGGCTTGCTGCCGCCTAAACCACGGAGGTTCTAAAATAATAAATGAATAATAATGAATGAATGTACTGTTATTATTATTATTATTATTATTATTATTATTATTATTATTATTATTAATAACACACAATTTACTATTCTTAGAGTATATCAATGTTCTTGCATTCTGAAGGAGGACAAGCACTACTGAACCCATGTACCATGGCCTCAAAAGGGAGTCGAATCCATGTACTTTGAGAAAGGAATGAAAGAATCATACAGTTTCTAAGGGAACGGAGAGAGATTTCAAGCCAGGATTATAGCTTAACATTGTGCAAGCGTTAGGGCCAGGTGTTCCTTAGATGAGCTCATGCCTCTTGACATTTATAAGGAGCCAGTCATGGATATTATTAGAACGAGTGGAAAGTTTTGACTGTAAGACGAAGAAGCTGGACTCGGAAATTGCTCTTACGTTGCAAGAATATGGCAACCTCGCTGCTGAGTCAGAACAGGAATAATTAAATTTAACCCGTTTACGAGTATAAAAATAAGTAAACAGATACAGTACGGTGAATCAATTTGGATTAGAGATTTTTGTGTAAAGAAAAACCTTGTAAAAATTGCACAGGAGAAAACTGCAAACGCAAGTAGACGTCATTGGGGGTTCACCGAGACCTAAGGAGTGGGAGAATAAAAAAAGTATAGCACTACCCACACAGTTGAGGACGAGAAATTAATTAATATCTCGGAAATGCACGATCGATTTCCATGCACAGGAAGATTATTTTACGTTTGGAAGACGAGCTTTCTGGATATATAATTTTTATAATTGTGCGACAATTAGTTCAGAAGTTGGTCACGAAAAGGACTAGGATTTTATCTTTTTGTGACTGAAAAGTATAAAACTCCTGGCCTCACCAAGCCAATCATGCAGTTATCAAACGGCCCGAGGGCGCGTCACTGTGCTACATCACACATCGAATGCAGTTCACGACAGACTCCGTGAGGGGCGGTGCTGTATCACAATCATGCAGTCTACGAGAGCCCGTGAGGGGAACTGCTGCACCACATCGTATACGCAGTATTCAAGAGCCTGTGAGGGGGCCGTTAAGCTGTATCAGACATCGATCCAGAGCCTGTGGGGGGCTATGCTACAAGTTCACCGAGTGTAGACCAGTTACGATATAAGTACCCTACGCTGAGGGTTAGCAGTTCGAGACTTTGAAGAGTCCTAAATTATAAAGAACATTAAATATACGGACTTTAAAGCAATATCGCCAAAGTAAGACACAGCGATCAGTAGGGAACTTCGAGTTCCAGAAGAACACTAGTTCAATACAGTTACGAAGTTATAAGAACTCCAACAAATAAACGGCGTTACGTTTAGTAAAGACATTGTTAAAGACATTACGTCCTGTAAAGGAACTTTACAGTAATTACGATCGCGAAAGATAGAAGTTCAAGCGAAAGGAACTTAGGAACCTTAGGTTCGAAACCAGAAGGAAAACGTACTCTAGTGAGAAAACGTCAAGAATATACGATAGACAGTATACGGTCCTCGAAGGGAGGCCAAAATATAGAAACTAAACGGTACGATAGACAGTATACGGTCCTCGAAGGGAGGCCAAGATATAGAAACTATAGGGTGCGATAGACCACCATATATAAATAGAGGTGACGGCAAAGTAAAGACATTTATCGCCTAGTTAAAGCAGATAAAGTAAAGCCGAGTAATAGACAATAGAAGCGGTTTTGAGAGACTGAAACCAGTAGTTTCCTTTGCAGGAGAGAGAGCAACTTTGAACGAGTAAAATCACACGTCCAATGCAGGTCGATAGGATTCACATCAGGGATCATCAACAGCCGACAGAAATTGTAAAAATCGTCGAGATACACCCGTGTGATAGGAGTGAAGTGTAAATATTGTAAGAAAAGAAATAAGAGTATCATTTTAAGTGTTTTAGGTAAAGTGAAAGCGTTTTTATGCACAGTGATATGTGTTATAATATGTACCAGAGTAAATTTTTTTTTAGTGTTTTAATGTGTGTTCAAAACGGATACACCAGTGTATAAAAAAAATGTTGTCAGTGTTAAATATAGTGAATATGTGTCAAGAAATTTCTGTACATAAGATGAGATTGTACAATATGGAGTAGGTCAAGAAGGTGGGCCAAAATGTCACATCAAACGAGAACAAAGGTCAGAAAGCGACCTTAATCATGTAAGTAGAGATTTTCATTATGTTTTGGTGTCGGGAAAAATTTTGTGTACAATTCCACCGGAGTTTTGAGTAGAAGGGATGTTTTTAAATGAATAATAACTAAATAAGAACGCGATCTGAACGAAAATAAAGAAATAATAAATGAGTATGTGAAATAATAAATCCTGTAGAGGAAATGCATGGAATAAAATGTCAGTATTTAATGAATGTTATAAAAGCAAGCTTGATAATAATAATTATAACAAAGATATTTACATAAAGGTAAATTGGAATTATATGAAAGAAATAGCTTTTGAGCTTTTGTAAGGAATGAAAACATGATGTGAATAACAAGGTAAAGAAATCTAAATAAAGATTAAATTGAATGATATAAAAATATAGAGCGTTGAAGCCTTAACAAATGTATAAGACACGATGTGAATGCGTGTTCTTAAAAAGGGAGCGATTTATTGTCAACGGAAAAGATTAATATACAAATTAAGATATGTATTAATTGTTACTATGAAATTTATCAGTTCTTTGGAAGACATTCGGCCGTAAAGTAAATGTGTAGCGTAATGGAACGCAATTAAATAAAAAGTCACGCTAGGAACGCGTAAAAGTTAAAGTACTTGGTAAATTACTTATGGAGGGTAGTTGATTGCAGTGAATTGAGATATGTTGTAAGTCCTCTAAATTGTGACGTTGATCACGAGGCCATGTGTGTATTATTTAAAAGGGAGCTAATGTATGGTATTATTGAGCGTATGTCATGTAGGCCACGGCCGACTTTAAATCGCGTCTTGTATAAGTCCTCCAAATGTGGAAATGTTCCCGAGGCATGTTAAGAGATTCGAACCTAGAATCCTTTTGTTGTTAAAGCCCCTAATTATTCGTCGTAGAATGTGTATTAATCTTCCCAATCAATGAGGACCCTCTCATAATTAATAAATGCCAAGGTTACGAAAGTGGTTTATGAGCCAAAGAATATTGTTGAATGGAAATAAGTGAAGTAAAAGCCAGGTCTCTCCACAGAACTGAGAATAATGTGAAGGTTTGTTTTAAAGCATTGAAGAGAGCTGCCACAAGAGGTTAGGCAGAGAGTCGCTTTCCTTGTCATAAATCACGCCCGAGTGTATGGCCTGACCCTCATAGAGCGAGGGTGGGTAAAAACCGGCTTGTAAGATGTGTTAAATACACCGTGAGTGTTTAAAGTTGTTAATGACCCGGGCGTTGAACCGAGATCCTTGTAGATTGATATTATCGCTTGTCAATTCAGATCGTAGTTTTCTTATGTGATAATGGTCTTATAAGACAAATGAATTATATAAAATCCCTATTGTAATATTGTATGGAAAAGAAGGAATCCACGAGTTTTGTGAAGATAACTAGGTTTCGGGAGTGATCATAGTTTTTGACTTTGTCAAGTAATCTTTATAACTCTGGAGTACACAAATAGTTTTCCCGATCACCGTAGTGAATTTGTAAAACTTGAGAGAGATAGTAAATATGGAGAACATGTGATATGCCCAAATATTGAAGTGAATAATTAACATGTAATTTTAAATGTAATTATATATTTGTTTTGATGATAAGAAAAGATAAAAATAATTCTTGAGGTGTACAAAAGTATGACACCATTATTATGGGAAAGTATCGAGCCAAAGAAGCTCGTAGTTATTTGGAAATTTTAAGACAAGTACTTTATGGAAGTGAAAATAATCATGAATTGTGGGTGTAAATGAAACCCACCTATTTAAAATAACATTTGTGTTATCTTATGGATTCCGAGTTCATTTGGAACCGGAATAGTTTTAATTTGTCTAGTGGCTTCAAAGTGGGGCTTCTAGCAAACCATTACCTTTCATGGCGCCCAGTACGCAGGGCCGAGTTTTCCTAGGGAAAACCCGAGTTTTCTCGAAAAATCAAAATTTTCATTTTTTTTTGAAAAAAATTGTTTTTCGAAATTTTGAATTTTAAACACTTCCATAAAGGTCTTTGAGTTTGAAAATGATATCAAAAGGGTACGGTGTAGTAAACACCCGTACCAAAGTAAATTTTTAAAGAAATTGGGACACAATGGTTCAGATTACTATCTCTCAAGCATGTTCTAGCGATGTGGCATGGGTAGCCCACTATATTCTAATATGATGTCATTAAGTGAAGAGAGGCGGAGGCTCTCAGAGAATGTAAGGGCCGAGAGTCCAGATAAAGGTAAAATTACAGGTGATAAAGAGTACCCAGATAAGGAAATTGTAAAGGTTTCTGTAGAAAGCATGCGTGCACCAGGAGACATAGTTACACGAAGAGAAGGTAACATGTCTGCAGACAACAGGGTAACAAATGAGCCTTTAGAGCTCCAAACGGAAAAAGAAAAATGTAAACCGAGTCCAAGGGAGAATGAAATTAATAACGAGGATAATAATGGTAAAGGTAATTCAAAGTCTCACGTAGAAATGCAGGTTCAAGTAGGCTCGGAAAGCGGAAGCGAAAAGAACGATAGTACTGACATTCAGGATCAGGAAAAAGTAGAAATGGCGACTTGGGATGAAATAAAGAAATTCTTGGATATAATTGATAAAATGCGAAGTGAACACATTAAGATGAGGATGGAACTTTGGGAATTAAAGGATTTCAACTTAAGAGAGAAGGAAGGAATTGAGGAACAGAGAGAAAGTATTTCGGAGGAAATTGGGAAGATAGTTGAACTTCGTCAGAGGGCAGGTAAAAATTGCTTTCAGATATCCAAACAGGAATTAGAAGAATTATACGAGGAAATCCCGAAGCTTAAAAAGTCCTTCAGAGAAACAAAGAAGAAATTTGCGGAACGTATGGTGAAAGAAGGAAAAATAGAATTAGCTCCGTGGAAACAGATAAATATACTCACTAGGGAAGTAAGTGATATAATGGATCAACTATGGGAAATAAGAGATAAATGGTGGCAGATTCAGCGTGATACCGATTATAAAGAGCACGACCGGAAGAAATATATTCAGGAACAAAGGGATAATTTACAGGAAGAACATGATCAGATGCATTGCTTCAAAATAAGCATATACGAGGAACAAGATATAATCAGTGTTCAGGGTTTAGCTGAAGTAAGAGAAGTCAAGATTCGGGAATACAAAGAAATATTAGAAGCTGCTCAGAAGAGATATGATGAATATATCGTAGCGCTGAACCGTCAGTCAGATGAAGCCGATACCCAAGCTGAAAAACAAGTAGAAATTGAAGAAGAAAAAGAAGTAACGGTGCCGGAAGAGCCCGAAATTGAAATTAAAGAAGAAGAAGTCGAAAAAAAACTAGAAATCGTAATGACTCCAGTGGAAACTGAGGAAAACCTTGAGATCCTTCCTGAAGAGCAAATGGAGACCCAAGAGGAAATAGTAACTCCAGACCAAGAGGACAGCCGAAACGAAAATGAGCTGCAAAGTGAAGAAAATTATTTGGATGAAAAGGTTAAGTTGGAAGAGCAAGAAATAATCTCAGAACAGGAGATAATGAAAGAAGTGGAAGCAGGAGAAACGGAAATAATAATTCCTGAAGAAATGGAGAAAGTGAATGAGACCATAATAGAAACTATCGTCGAAGCACCGATAGAAACAGAGGCTCGAGATTTCACCGAAAGTGAAAAGGAAAACCCAGAAGAAATTCAGGAGGAAAAGGGACATAAGATTCAATTAAAAGAAAAAAAAGAGCAGTTGAAAACACAAATTCTTGAGTTAATGAGGGAATATCAAGAATGTCAACAAAAGGAAAGAGAAACGGAAACAGATGCCAATGAGAGCCAAGAAAACCTCCATATAAAAGATGAGATTGTTGGAAATAATGAAAAATTAGAGGAGATGTATTTGAAGAGAATCAGGAAAGAGGAAAACCGCAATTGGTAGTCGGTTTACAGGAAAACAGATACCCCATGGAAACTAGGAAAAGAGGAGAGACAATGTACAATGCCTTGGAGGAAGAGGATGCCCAGGCATATTTCAGCTGGAAGCTCCGTAAAAAGAAAGGGAGTGATAAAAGGAAGAGACAGAATGGAGATCTGAAGGATCTAAAGAATTGGAAGAGTCGAAAAAAGAAATACTCTTTCGAAATGCCATCTCGATGCGAGATGAAGGAAAAGAATTATTCCATTGGAACCAACGGGTTAAGCCAGATGCAACCGTTAAAGAATAAAAGGAATAAAATTAATTTTGTCTGAAATACCATCTCAAAAAGAGATGAGGAAGGTGGTAGAAAACCGGAAAGAGTCAGGTGAGGTTAGACCGAGCTCTTAAGAATTAAAATGAAATTTTACAGACTTGAGGAGTCTGACAATAATAATGATGATGTTACGGGTAAAGCCAGTTGCACCCGCAAGGTAATTTAAAGAAGGTCATTAAGCTGACAATATGTAATGTGGAAAGAGAAACAGACCGGCAGAAAGCCCGTCTAATAAAAGAAGAAAAGAAACAAACTGTTTGACGCAAGCCTGGAGGGTGCACACCAGACTAGAGGAAGACTAACAAAACACCCGAACGTGACAAGAAATTTATGACCCTGAAGTGTAGTCGACCACTAGGGGAATGAATGAATGAATGGGACCTTTAAGAAAGACCCATACAAATATAAACCAGAGAGGAAGGGAACTTTAAAGAAATAATTGATTTTATTGAAGAAGAAAATGTCAATTTAAGGAAGGAGAATGATGAAATAAGGGAGCGGGTAGGGATAGACCACACCCGTAAAGAAGAATGAGGTTCTGGAAACCTGATATCCAGACAAATAAAAGGAGAAAGAAAGGGTAGGGACAGAGCGTACCCAACCGACACAATTACCGGATATGACGTTAAAAGATGAAAGAAATCAAATTATCGTGGAATTTTTAAGGAAGAAAAATCAGAAGGTACGGATAACGTTATGATGGCTTCGACAGTTAAAAAGGAAAAATAAGATATTTTTTTTTGGATAATTAAAATAAATTTCCTCAAACTTTTTCGAAAATTTATTTACCTAAGGAGGGGAGAGATGAACCCATGTACCATGGCCTCAAAAGGGAGTCGAATCCATGTACTTTGAGAAAGGAATGAAAGAATCATACAGTTTCTAAGGGAACGGAGAGAGATTTCAAGCCAGGATTATAGCTTAACATTGTGCAAGCGTTAGGGCCAGGTGTTCCTTAGATGAGCTCATGCCTCTTGACATTTATAAGGAGCCAGTCATGGATATTATTAGAACGAGTGGAAAGTTTTGACTGTAAGACGAAGAAGCTGGACTCGGAAATTGCTCTTACGTTGCAAGAATATGGCAACCTCGCTGCTGAGTCAGAACAGGAATAATTAAATTTAACCCGTTTACGAGTATAAAAATAAGTAAACAGATACAGTACGGTGAATCAATTTGGATTAGAGATTTTTGTGTAAAGAAAAACCTTGTAAAAATTGCACAGGAGAAAACTGCAAACGCAAGTAGACGTCATTGGGGGTTCACCGAGACCTAAGGAGTGGGAGAATAAAAAAAGTATAGCACTACCCACACAGTTGAGGACGAGAAATTAATTAATATCTCGGAAATGCACGATTGATTTCCATGCACAGGAAGATTATTTTACGTTTGGAAGACGAGCTTTCTGGATATATAATTTTTATAATTGTGCGACAATTAGTTCAGAAGTTGGTCACGAAAAGGACTAGGATTTTATCTTTTTGTGACTGAAAAGTATAAAACTCCTGGCCTCACCAAGCCAATCATGCAGTTATCAAATGGCCCGAGGGCGCGTCACTGTGCTACATCACACATCGAATGCAGTTCACGACAGACTCCGTGAGGGGAGGTGCTGTATCACAATCATGCAGTCTACGAGAGCCCGTGAGGGGAACTACTGCACCACATCGTATACGCAGTATTCAAGAGCCCGTGAGGGGGACGTTAAGCTGTATCAGACATCGATCCAGAGCCTGTGGGGGGCTATGCTACAAGTTCACCGAGTGTAGACCAGTTACGATATAAGTACGCTACGCTGAGGGTTAGCAGTTCGAGACTTTGAAGAGTCCTAAATTATAAAGAACATTAAATATACGGACTTTAAAGCAATATCGCCAAAGTAAGACACAGCGATCAGTAGGGAACTTCGAGTTCCAGAAGAACACTAGTTCAATACAGTTACGAAGTTATAAGAACTCCAACAAATAAACGGCGTTACGTTTAGTAAAGACATTGTTAAAGACATTACGTCCTGTAAAGGAACTTTACAGTAATTACGATCGCGAAAGATAGAAGTTCAAGCGAAAGGAACTTAGGAACCTTAGGTTCGAAACCAGAAGGAAAACGTACTCTAGTGAGAAAACGTCAAGAATATACGATAGACAGTATACGGTCCTCGAAGGGAGGCCAAAATATAGAAACTAAACGGTACGATAGACAGTATACGGTCCTCGAAGGGAGGCCAAGATATAGAAACTATAGGGTGCGATAGACCACCATATATAAATAGAGGTGACGGCAAATTAAAGACATTTATCGCCTAGTTAAAGCAGATAAAGTAAAGCCGAGTAATAGACAATAGAAGCGGTTTTGAGAGACTGAAACCAGTAGTTTCCTTTGTAGGAGAGAGCAACTTTGAACGAGTAAAATCACACGTCCAATGCAGGTCGATAGGATTCACATCAGGGATCATCAACAGCCGACAGAAATTGTAAAAATCGTCGAGATACACCCGTGTGATAGGAGTGAAGTGTAAATATTGTAAGAAAAGAAATAAGAGTATCATTTTAAGTGTTTTAGGTAAAGTGAAAGCGTTTTTATGCACAGTGATATGTGTTATAATATGTACCAGAGTAATATTTTTTTTAGTGTTTTAATGTGTGTTCAAAACGGATACACCAGTGTATAAAAAAAATGTTGTCAGTGTTAAATATAGTGAATATGTGTCAAGTAATTTCTGTACATAAGATGAGATTGTACAATATGGAGTAGGTCAAGAAGGTGGGCCAAAATGTCACATCAAACGAGAACAAAGGTCAGAAAGCGACCTTAATCATGTAAGTAGAGATTTTCATTATGTTTTGGTGTCGGGAAAAATTTTGTGTACAATTCCACCGGAGTTTTGAGTAGAAGGGATGTTTTTAAATGAATAATAACTAAATAAGAACGCGATCTGAACGAAAATAAAGAAATAATAAATGAGTATGTGAAATAATAAATCCTGTAGAGGAAATGCATGGAATAAAATGTCAGTATTTAATGAATGTTATAAAAGCAAGCTTGATAATAATAATTATAACAAAGATATTTACATAAAGGTAAATTGGAATTATATGAAAGAAATAGCTTTTGAGCTTTTGTAAGGAATGAAAACATGATGTGAATAACAAGGTAAAGAAATCTAAATAAAGATTAAATTGAATGATATAAAAATATAGAGCGTTGAAGCCTTAACAAATGTATAAGACACGATGTGAATGCGTGTTCTTAAAAAGGGAGCGATTTATTGTCAACGGAAAAGATTAATATACAAATTAAGATATGTATTAATTGTTACTATGAAATTTATCAGTTCTTTGGAAGACATTCGGCCGTAAAGTAAATGTGTAGCGTAATGGAACGCAATTAAATAAAAAGTCACGCTAGGAACGCGTAAAAGTTAAAGTACTTGGTAAATTACTTATGGAGGGTAGTTGATTGCAGTGAATTGAGATATGTTGTAAGTCCTCTAAATTGTGACGTAGATCACGAGGCCATGTGTGTATTATTTAAAAGGGAGCTAATGTATGGTATTATTGAGCGTATGTCATGTAGGCCACGGCCGACTTTAAATCGCGTCTTGTATAAGTCCTCCAAATGTGGAAATGTTCCCGAGGCATGTTAAGAGATTCGAACCTAGAATCCTTTTGTTGTTAAAGCCCCTAATTATTCATCGTAGAATGTGTATTAATCTTCCCAATCAATGAGGACCCTCTCATAATTAATAAATGCCAAGGTTACGAAAGTGGTTTATGAGCCAAAGAATATTGTTGAATGGAAATAAGTGAAGTAAAAGCCAGGTCTCTCCACAGAACTGAGAATAATGTGAAGGTTTGTTTTAAAGCATTGAAGAGAGCTGCCACAAGAGGTTAGGCAGAGAGTCGCTTTCCTTGTCATAAATCACGCCCGAGTGTATGGCCTGACCCTCATAGAGCGAGGGTGGGTAAAAACCGGCTTGTAAGATGTGTTAAATACACCGTGAGTGTTTAAAGTTGTTAATGACCCGGGCGTTGAACCGAGGTCCTTGTAGATTGATATTATCGCTTGCCAATTCAGATCGTAGTTTTCTTATGTGATAATGGTCTTATAAGACAAATGAATTATATAAAATCCCTATTGTAATATTGTATGGAAAAGAAGGAATCCACGAGTTTTGTGAAGATAACTAGGTTTCGGGAGTGATCATAGTTTTTGACTTTGTCAAGTAATCTTTATAACTCTGGAGTACACAAATAGTTTTCCCGATCACCGTAGTGAATTTGTAAAACTTGAGAGAGATAGTAAATATGGAGAACATGTGATATGCCCAAATATTGAAGTGAATAATTAACATATAATTTTAAATGTAATTATAGATTTGTTTTGATGATAAGAAAAGATAAAAATAATTCTTGAGGTGTACAAAAGTATGACACCATTATTATGGGAAAGTATCGAGCCAAAGAAGCTCGTAGTTATTTGGAAATTTTAAGACAAGTACTTTATGGAAGTGAAAATAATTGTGAATTGTTGGTTTTAAAGAAAACCATGTGTTTTAATCTAATATTTGTTTTATTTTTATGCTATTCCTTGTTCACTTTGGACAAGTAGAATGATATGGGTCAGTAGTTTATGTGTTTATTTGTTTGTAGCGCCATAATTTTTGATTAATTAAATGTGTTAAAATAGGAGTTGACTTTGTTGTTATTTTTGCCAGTGTATCCTCTATTTAATCCAAAAAATGTAGTCACAGAGTGGGAGAACTTACCGCAGCCCCGAAAAATCCCGAATTGTGCAATGCTGGCATACTGTGATTTGCATATTTCTTGCTGCAAGGGCACACTACCACTTTCATTGTTTTTTTTACCACTGCTAATAAGCCACTTATCCATGGGTAATGTAATGTAACTTGTAACAGTTTACTGTAAATCGAACTAACCACTTCCACTCAACTCGCACTAAAATCCACCTGTTCACTCACTGTCTTTGAACTGACTGCAAAGGCCTGGCTGGTTTCAAGTCGACAATGGCAGAAATAGAAGAATCTATTCTTGTGTACCCGTTCGTCCTGGGGATGCGATGACCCATCTGCTATAGCATCGCATTCCTGGAGTTCCAGGACAGAGCGGAGTTAAATGAACCTCTAGTCAAATAAGGAATGTGTCGGAAATTCAGCTGAGTTATCGAAAAAGCAGTGGGTATCTCGAGACAAAGTATCTCTAGGGTCGTTACGGGCTTAAGTTTAATAAAAATAATGCAAATATAAATGGGCGCCATCAACTGAATTCCTAGCAAACCACTTCCTTTCCGGATAAGCCTTACTCAAGACAAGGAAAGAAAAAGGAACACCACACCATCATCAGATCACAACTAAGATAAAAAAAAATTTATTTTACTTTGAAAGTCAGACAGACATTTAAAATATAATTCCTACCTAAGAGTATGGTCGAATGCAAAGTTAAATTGTCATTGTCCAAAAATCGAACCATCTCCTTTCTAATGCAAAATTATCTTAATCCATATAACAAGAAATATGTATAAAGTTCTCTTGGATTCTCAGGATCACTGTAGCACTATGTCTTTCGTCACTGACATTTGTGAAACCTGAGACCTAATTCTCTTTAATTTAACATCAATGTGGATTTAATTAAGTAATTAATCTGCCTAAACATACACATATAATAATCACTCATATTAAATATCACATAAATTATGGTTTGCATGGTATAATTTGAACATAGAACATGTTAATCAACTGCTCCTAAACATTGAATAATTAATTTACACTATTTACATCGTCATTAATAATCTCTTATCTGTGAATTACTGAAAATTCAAATTCTCGTTTGGTCATCATTATCGTCATCATCAAAATCAAATATTTCTCACATTAATTCTCACTTCAAAATTATACATGTTCTTGTCAGAATCGTTAATTCATCACCATTACGTCATTTAAATTCTCAACTCAAGTTGCAATTCCTTCAAATTATCTCTCAATTAAATTTATTTAATTCCATGTAAATTCATTAATCATCAGCTTCTTTAATTAATTATCACCTTCTAATTTAGTTATTCATCATCATTACAATCGTCTATTAATTTATTTCAATCAGTTTAATTATTCAATCTTTAATTCATCCATTTGTTTAATTCATCGATTTATTTCAAAATTTAATTTATCAAATTATTTAAATTTCAATCATCTGGTTATTTAGTTTTTATTATTTCATCTAGTCATTCTGATTTTTATTTCATTAGGTCAGATCGTTAAAATGCTTAAATCTCAGATTATTATTTCGTTAATTATTATTTTCAGAAAATCTTGTATTATCAACTTCATTTATTTGTTTAATTACCTAACAAATTGTTTAATATGGTTTATAGAACGTTGTCTTACAGTTTTATCACTTCCAAGTTATATCTCGTATTTAATTTATCATGCCAAAAAATATTATTGTCTCCACGACATCACGTTGGATCTAACTATCCACAACGACATTATATTTCTTCAATATTTCAAATATCACATTTGAATATAAGAATTACTCCAAAAACTCCATAAATATTCAGCACATACAGCATGAATCTCAACAAATACGCTAGACTGGGTACGACGACCTCATGTCTGCTTCAAAATACATTATCAACGTTGCAACTATCACATGGCAAATTCCACAAAATGCCTATCACAAACTCCACTTAACCATGTTGCATGATCTACAAAAAATATATAAATGGCTTCATTATTATTAACGCACATAATCTCCAATGACTGTAATTACTCTGATCACATCTAGACAACTTCTTAAACAATTGGAAAAATATTACCTCAGTAATTTAAGATCTGCTTTCAAATAGCATACATTCTCTTTTACAATCTTCATAAATTCACATCGCAGAAAAACACCAATGTGTTATAATCTCTCATATCAAAATCTGCAATACTGATCTGCCTTCAAATAATTATGACCATTAATGATTAATCTTACAAGATTCAATTACTTTAAATCCTTCTCAAAGGTATCAAACACAATTATAAAAATCATCAAAGCATCAGCTGTAATAGCTGTTAAACTGAAATTACTCTCAAAAGAGTATAGCAACAAAATATTGGATTGGCAAACAAGAATTACTAAATGCAATCCTGTTGACATTTATCGTTACTTTATTTAACAAAATTTCGACTGATATGTGACTAGTAGTTCCTCGTTTGATTCACTTACATCTCGTGTACATTCGGATGATAAAAATGAGTCCCTCAATGGCAAGTAAGATGTGTAACCACCGTACAGTCGTATAAATACGAAAGACCTCGCCCCGTCGGCTTGGATGATAGTTCCCTGAACTATGGGTAAGGTGAGTACCACCATACAATCGTATAAATACGAAGGACCCCATCTCGTAGGCTGTATGAATGAATGTACCAGAAAGGAATCAACAAGTTTCTAGTTGTCATATAAAAGCGATGTTCATTCACTAAAGTGAATAACTTCTTAATATCTCCAAACAATCCAATGGAAAAAAATCCCTACTGATGAATAATACACACTCGCTAGTATGCAATGAACTGACGAAGTAATTTTTGATAATCAATTGCAGATCACGAGTTCGAAATACTCGTTACACAAAAAAGACTATTCATGAAAAATATCCTAGCTGGAAAAATGTCTAAAAGACCAAACATCTGCTTAATAAAGTCAAACAATGGTGAGAATATCGTATAATGATGCCTGCCATATCATATGGTCACTCCATATTCTAGCAAATTCGAAGTATATAAATTCAAACCATGTCTTAATAATCAAATCACTCCTATTAGAAAAATATACATGTGTGCCCAGTATTCATGAAAATAATCGTATCAGGTAGTTAGAACTCTTACAATACCTTTCATTATCAGTTGTAATATAATTTCCAAGATCGTCGATTTTCCCTACATAAAGAATTTCTCGAAAGATCGGCGTGCATATCATTTCATCCATGAAATGACGATTTCCTTCGAAATCCCAAGCGAATCAGCTGGTGGACTCCTCTCGTCAGGAATCGAATCCATCGCTCTGTGGTGCCATCTTGTCTCTATTCACGTTTACTCGGTCATGTTGAACCTCGGATTACCCATAGCGGATATTGTCCAACTCCTTCTCGAAAAGTTCATGAAAACAGTGGACCCCCTTACTCCTCTTCTAATATACGCCACTGTTCCTTTAAATGTTGAGTTTGAGTATTGCAAGTCCAATCTCAACTTACTGCAAAGTCCCACTTGAGTAAAATAAAATTTTACTTGAGAGTGTTCAAGATTACGAAACACCCTGTATCTGTTCGTAATAGGTAACTCATGAAAATTGTATAAGATATAAATCTTATAAATGCACGATATAATGTTCATCAGAGCCTATGCTAAACATTCAGTTTACTTGGAATAGTAAAAGTCGCTTTGAATGTGTTATATAACAGCATGGTTATAAGGTTATTCGTAAAAGCCTGTGTTTGAACAGCGTCGAAATGAAGCTTGAAATAAAGTCTTCAAATACGAGCAGTGTGGTTTTGAAATACCCCGGCTGTCTACAATTGTCTCCTCGGCCAGCCCGCCTGGATCAACGACCCGCTCGGCCTTGGCTGCTCGGCGATGCGAGAAATGTCGCCTACACTTATGCCGTGACGGTTTCCGTACGTTGCGTGACCTTCAATGTCCGTCTCGCTGTGCTATAGAGCTGCTCTGAACTGCCCGTCTCCTTGGGTTCAACTGGCTTGCTAGCGCTGTGTTCTGGCTTATGTGCTCCGCGCGGCACGTGGCTTGTTCTCCCACCACTGTGCTCTTACGTCATGAACATAGTCTCGAACCCGAATCCTCTCGGCTGTTCTGTTATAAAATAACTTATTTCCATAAAATTATTTCCACATATAATGCATGTTATATATCCTCTTCTAAGTTGTTTAAATTGCTATAATTCCATATATGTTTCAATAAAGCTTCACATCTCTATTCATATTTCTATCTTCTCACAGATTTCAATGCCTCCTTGATTCTTGACCTCCTACGTCATCTTGGCTTTCTTCTTGACGCGATCGGTGCGCTATCTTTTCCTATTGCTTCTCAAAACCTCAACTACAGCTTAATGTCTGCTGGCGTAGCCGATAGCCTAAAATAGGTATCGGGTACACTTGTGAGAAACTGGCGGTCACATTGTCAAATGACTTCTTGTCATTAGTGGTTGTTAAATGTTTGGTAAGAAGATAACACTGTGGGTGGGGAATGAAAGGGTGCTGTGTGGAAAATACTACTCTTCACTTTTTCTCAGAATTACTGCTGGCAGGATCTAATGGTCAGTTCTTGTGAAATAAAACAGCAAAAGTGCGAGTTTATTAGTCTTGAATGGTCGTGGGAGCTTCTGGCTATGATAGGTTTATGGATATGAGGATAGGAATATTTGTTACAGAATCTCTACATAGTATAAAACCAAGTCCCCGATTCTTAGATGTCACGAGTAATCTCGAGAACCACTGAATGATTTTGATGCGGTTTTCACCATTCTGTAAAGGATATCTCGAGGAAGGCTTCTGTAGAAAATAATTTATTTATGATCACAGGAAGCCAAGAAGTAACGATTTCAGTGAAAAAGTAGAAAAAAACCTGGTGTCCGTGCGCTTTTTAAGCTTACGCTGGATAAACCGTTAAACATATCTATATGCGTGTAAGAATTGTTCAGCATGAAAAGTTCTACAAAAAAGTCCCGGAGAGCATATCTCTATCTTCAATACATCGCCCACTATAAGTGTTCTTACGTTTTCATTTCTTCCAACATTCTTCATTCGATTACTGAGGAAACAGTTTACGAGCTAGCTAGGGGCGATCCTTTCACCCCAGTTACAGCCTAGCTATCGGGCGAGCCTATTACCCCAGATACAGTCAGCAGCAAACTGTCGAGTCATGTTGAGTTAAAACTTCAGAGAAGAGTGGTTGTGTTTGGAGTTTCCCTGAAAGGGCAGCTCGGCCTTTCTTCATTTCGCCTGTTAACTTTTCGTTCCGCAAAATACACAGTCAAGTTAAGATTGGACGGAAGGGGGATTTGTGTTACATGCACCTGGTGTATTCTTTGGAATACACGGTCAGTCAGAGTTAGCTCTTGCTGCTCTTTGCTTTAATTTTCTTTAATTCCTTCTTTCCCTTTTCGCAGACACCAACAGTGATTCCTTCCGATCTATTTTCTCCGTGCACTTGCTTATGATTTGTATAAGTCTGTTCTAGATATATATCTTCCATGGACAACCTAGCGGTATCTAGCAGCTAACTGACGAAGTTCATCAATCCATCGGAACTCTAGAGAACTCCCTCATCAATCCACGAGGCATCGTCCTTGTCGCCAGCTAATATCTCCATGAACACCGCTTCATGAAGAAAATTCACATCTATGAAGAATCTTTTATGTTTGTTGTGTTGGTTATTATGATGTACACTTTCTTGTCTAATAACCCCACTCCTTTTGCTTCCCCTTTCCCTTCCCCTCGTTTACCTTCCTCTGCCGTGTGCGTGTTCGCTCGTCCTCACTTTAGCTTCAGTCGTCAAACTTACAGTTGGGGCCCTCTCACGGTCTTGTCTCCTGTCCTCGAGAGACATTTTAAACTAGACGCCATGTAAATTTTTTAACTCAACAGTCACCAGGAACCATCGCCTGCCCTACAAGAAAATCAAGCTAAGTACAAAACTTCAATGTTTTTAAACAAGTTTTAATGGTTTTTAATACAATTTTATAGGCAGTGTGTGGAATTGCTAACAATTATGCTATATTCGCCTTCGAGGGATTTTTCTTGTCATGCTTTAGCTATCTAAGCTGGCTTTAAACCTTGGAAATCAGTACTTCTTGCACTAACTAACTGGGAATATCTTTCCACTACGAAGGATTTAATTCAAATTACCCACTGTCTATAAAACTTAGCTTTTTCCTTCGTGGGAACTTTACTGCCCTATTCAATCGTCATCATAACTCCAGAACTTTCTACGTAAACCCATCTTTCTAATCGTCAAGAAACCTGGTAAATTATTACAAAAAAGCATTAAAACTGCTTTATCGCTTCCCTCTCTAGGAGCATTCGGTCGTTTGCCGGAGATTCAACAGTTCCCAGAACTAAAAACATATCACGGCGAATTCAAATTATTTCATCCTTTCAAAACATTCGGTTAAATATAACTCCTTTGAAAGGAGAAACAGTAAATCTGGAACCCTTAACACACTTTGTCTTGCCAGACTACCACCCGTCCCCAAAGTACAGGAATACCGGCTTGGGAGGGAAAGAACGCTTGCCGCTTGCTTGCAAATACCCCAAGCTCCAGCTGCATTTCCCGTTAGCTGTGGTCAGGTCCCTACCTACTTTAGGTGGCTCACGGGCATTGTGCGGTGGAACCTTTTACTGAAGACTTATTTCAGTTTGGTTTTATGCCTTTGTATTAGACTCCCGTCCTATCCACCCATACTTGTTCTCCACACCGAAACCCACTTCCTTTTTAGACTATTTTCAATTTTGGAAAAATAGGCTTATGAGATCACCTTTTGTCCGTGTGTGTGTGAGTGTGTGTGCGCGCGCGTGTGTGTGAGTGTGAGAGGAGTGTGTGTGTGTGTGTGTGTGTGTCCCCAATAATTTCTAAACGGCAGGAGCGATTTCAATGAAACTCGGTAAGTTCTTAGCACTATTCCTGACGACCCCTACCGTTCCCTTCAAATTTTGTTACGTCTCACCAATCCAACATGGCGGCTGTGCGAAATATTTCACCAGCATTCAATATCTCCGAAACTATTCCCGATATCACCCTGGAATATTTTACGGTGATAAAGGGACCTACTAGAAGTTCACCCATGTGACTTTTGAAAAACTGGTAACTACAAACCCAACATGGCGGCCATGCGAATTTGCGACTTTTAAATAGACGTTTCTCGCGATTTTACCAACCAAACGCAATAAAACTTGGTACAGTATATGTTTATACACATTGTAATGCACCGATATCTAACTTAATTCAATTGTTTACATAACCACAAGATGGCGGATGTGCGAAATATTTCACCGGCATTCTATATCTCTGAAACTATTAGCGGTATCACCCTGAAATTTTGTACGGAGATAAAGGGCACTACTGGAAGTTCATCTATATGACTTTCGAAAACCAGTTAACTACAAAACGAACATGGCGGCCAAGCGAATTTGAAAATTTCAAATAGACCTTTCTCGCGATCTATTGTTCCAACCGCAATGAAATCTGGTACTGGAAATGTTTATAAACATTATAATACACTTGTATCTAATTTAGTTCAATTGTTTACATAACCTCAAGGTGGCGGCTTTGCGAATTTTAAAATTAAGTTTTTATTTCTTATGTCGTAATCATGCGATCGATGTCAAAGTTTGAATAATGAACCTACGCAATAATTTTCCTTTAATGGTACATGACTCTATGGCCTATAGATTTAAAATCCAACATGGCGACCATCCGAAATATTTAGATGGCTCGGAATATCTACGAATCTAGTATAGCAATCAAACTGTATTTTTTAATGTTCATAGGGGCTATGAAGGTAAGTTCACCTATAGGACTTTAAATAACCTGGTGATCACAAATCCAACATGGTGGCGACACGAAGTATAAATATTCATATGGTCGTTTCTCGCAAATTAACCATCCGAGTGCAGTGAAACTTGGTACAGTAAATCCTTATACGAATGTTAATCCACTGGCATCTAATTTATTTCAATTGTTTCCATAACCACAAGATGGCAGCTGTGCGAAATTTTAAAATCTCCTTGTTACTCCTTGTGTCCTAATCATGTGATTGAAGTTTGAATGCTACACGTACACAATAATCCTCATGTAACAGAACATAACTCTAGGACATACATATATAAAATCCAACATGGCGACCATCCGAAATATTTAGTCGTTTCTCAATATCTACGAATCTATTACAGCAATCAAACTGAAATTTCGTATGTTGATAGAGGCAATTAACATAAGTAGGATATATGAAAATAGACTGTATATTTCTTCACGGAACTACTTGTTTTTTCATTATCATCATCCCTTAGGTAGAGTAAATCCTCAGCTAAAACCTACCAGCACCTCGCCATTCTTAAATTACGTCCGACAAGAATTCGTTGCACATGCTTCTCCATGATTACCTGTAATTAATAGTCCAGTCAATGATTTTAACCCATCATACCGTGACGTAAATTGGATATAGGTCGTAGTTCATTGACATGAAAAAAGGGCTTATTTATTTATTTATTTATTTATTTATTTATTTATTTATTTACTTATGTATTTATTGCCACAACAAGGCAGTGCCCCAATTACAGTAGCAAACAATTGTTTACACACAGAAATACATGAAAATACATTAAAATACAATATAAAATACATTAGAATACAAAATAAAAATTGAAAATTAAAACATAAAAATTGAAGATTAAATATTAAAAATTTAAATTAAAAAAAAAGAAATTGTTAACAAGGAATATACACAAGTTCAAGTCGCAATAACAGTAAATGAAGCATGATTTTTTAGCCTACTTTCGATTTTTGCAAAAAATGAAAGTAGACTTATGAGATCAACACAGGGCGAAAAAAGTGTGTCTGTCTGTGTGTGTGTATGTGTGTGTGTGAGTCTGTGTGTGTGTATGTGTGTGTGTGAGTCTGTGTGTGTGTGTGTGAGTGTATGTACTCTGAATGTCTGTCCCCCCCTATCAATTCGAACACGGTGAATGCGAATTGAACGAAATTTGGTACAAAGGTAGCACTAGCAAAGGACACCTCAGTGTCATGTTTTATATCGCCGCCATCTTTACTAAAACTGAATGGCGGCCACTCAAACGTTCAAAACGTAAAATCAAATAACGACTAACCAAATCATCCAATCTCTACCAAATTTGGTAACAACATACCTTCGTATAGGATGCGTCTTGTGACCAAACTACAAGGTCGTCCGCCATACCATTTCAGGATGGCGGCCGTGCGAATTATGCAAACTTTATAATCCATATCATGGGACCCACCAGTTCCGATTATCGAGCCGAGAATCGTTTTAACTGTTCTAAAGGAAGAGGCACGTACGAAATTAAAAGTTTATTTTGTAATACTATAGTGCAGACGTGATTTTAAAAAGCTCAGCTGATTCATTAATAAGACAAGATGGCAGCGGATATCTTGTGCCTGACTTATATTTCACTAATTTGAGTATTGAATGCAATATAGCGTACTGATAAAAATTAAATAAACTTTGTATGAAATGCTTTATATATAAATAATATACTCCAGTGATGAAATCGTTTAGTATAAATCATTATTTGCTAACAAGTTCTATGTAAGTCATTTTAAATAGAACGATATTCGTTGACACAATTAGCTCAGTGGTAGAGCGATAGCCTGTCGCTCAGATTCCTATGGTTCAAACCCGATGAGACCTAGTTTTTTTGCTTGAAATGTTATATGTTTATTGTTTTGTAATGACTCAGATGTTTTAAAATTAAGCGTTATATTGTGCAAATTATGGTGTAAAATATATATTTAATTAAAACATAATTCGCCAGCAGATTTACTCGAGACATCTAGCTGCCAAAAAGGTAACTTCCAGATTTTATTGAAAAGTTTCTTCTTCTGGCCGCTAGAATGCACTCGCTCTGTTAGGATTATATTGTTCGATATTTCACCACTAGATGTCCCGACTAGTCTACGTGGGGATCCATTGATTACTATACCATTATCATTCTATGCGCATCGAATTTGAAGAATGACAAGTTGATACTACGATACATTTTAACTTTTTATTTTAAAGGGTTTGTAACAGCCTATTTTGCGTTACTTGAAAATGTTATTAAGCGTTATATTGTCCACATTATGGTGTAAAATATATATTTAATTAAAACATAATTCGCCAGCAGATTTACTCGAGACATCTAGCTGCCAAAAAGGTAACTTCCAGATTTTATTGAAAAGTTTCTTATTCTGGCCGCTAGAATGCACTCGCTCTGTTAGGATTATATTATCGAAAATATCCACATAGTTTGTATACACACGTCTCTGTAGGGTCATGGAAAGATTTGTTAATTCAATTAGGGTTGTGAAAGCCATGCACAACCAGACGTGTAAAGACATGCCTCAACTCAAAGTTGGATGTTGCCTACGGCAGGTCGTATATGTAATAATAATAATAATAATAATAATGTTATTGGTTTTACATCCCTTTTAACTACTGCTGCTTTTAGAGACACCGGGGTGCCGGAATTTTGGCCCGAAGGGGATCTTTAACGTGCCAGTAAATGTACTGACACGGCTCCCTCGCATTTGTGCACCCTCAAATGCCAGCTGACTGCGCCAGGATACGAACCTGCAACCTAGGGCCCAGCAAGCGAGAACGTTACCGCTGAGCCACGCCGCCAGTCCGGTCGATTATGTCTCCAGATCCATAACATTCTTGATATACTTCTTATCTTTCTTTCTTTCTTTCTTTCTTTCTTTCTTTCTTTCTTTCTTCAATGATGGTAGCAGTTTTTATCTAGGTCGTGGCGTTTGGTAGAGGTAAATCGTTTCTAAGGTCTTCAACAAAGAATAGTTCTATTATACTCTTTGATAATAACAACGAGTTATAACTACACTCATACATTTAGGAGAAAGTAGGCTATATGTTCTTTACTGAACATCTTGTTAATATTTGGTCACATAATGTAAAACTAGTTTCATATCTTTAGGCATTCATAACTGTTCCCGGGCGAAGCCGGGGCTGGTTGCTAGTCATCATCATCATCATCTTGTACAGTTTCCAGCCGCAGGCTGGGTCTGTTTGGAACAGAACAAGAACATCTGTCACAGGCCCCTGTGTGTCGTCACTGGTTCCCTAGAGCAGATGTCCTTTAATACTGGTTACTAGTATGAAGTATAAATATTTCAATCAGAGCCGTGGCGCCCCCCTCGGGGGGCACGCCCCCACTTGAGAACATCTGCTCTAGGGAACCAGTGACGACACACAGGGGCCTGTGACAGATGTTCTTGTTATGTTGTTGTTATAATTTATTGCCTTAATATTATTAACAACCTGTTGCTGATGACCCTTGCGATTCAGCAATATTTGATGTACTGTATAAGCTACTTTATTACTACGGCCAGGAAATTGCAGGACAAATCATTTAAAATACCTCGTTGTGCAGAGTTATGAGCAATCGATTGTCGCAAGTAGTCATAAAGACGGCACTCGTAAAACAAATGGGTAACGATAAGCGTTAACGATGTTAAATCCCACATAAAAGGAACTGAAATAGTCCGCAATGGAGTGTCAATTGGATAACACACTTCGTTTAAGATCAACTTTCAAATTTAGTAGACCGCTTATTTCCTTTAGTCTGCTTTGATCATAAATCTTGAAGAATTTCACGAGTTGAAAGGCTTACAGAATAAAGTGCGGTTATAGTGATAACTCAGCACTTACAGATATGGCCGAATGGTTAAGATTAAATTATTATTTCCCAATTCATTAACCATTTTTAACTAATTAAGAACCTAACCTGAGTTTTTATATACATTTGAGTTTAGTCACTGATGAGGGCGTAGAGATAAGAACATAATCATATCTGGTTTTTAGTGACCTTATTGATATGAAATTAAATTAAGTACCAAAAACATTTAATCCACATTAATCAATAAAATTATAACTTAATTAATATGAAAATTAATTATTACATTAGTACCAGTTTCGGCCACTTCTTCAGTTTTTCAAAGAAGAAAAGAAAAATCTAATGGTAAACAACGAGCAAAGCTTTGGAAAAATATATATAAACTTGGTCTTTCCTATTGAACCTTTTTATAAAAAATATATTTAAAAACAGATCTGTCACAAATGTGGGCTTTAATTTGATAATGTAAAATAATTGTGGAAAATGACTTAAATCTAAAAGAAAATGTGTGTATGTATTCCCATAAATGGACTAAAAATTGTACTTTAAAAATCCTTGATATGGTGATTCTATGAGATGAAGAAACTCTTTGCTGAGTGAATAGTTAGTTAGTTATTGTTGTTTTAAGGGGCGGAACTATGAGGTATTTGCTGAGTGGAACCTGTAATAATAATATTAATAATAATTCGGAACAGACGTGGTAATTTTGAACTAGACAACTCACACTACCAAAAGCATAGTAGCCTATGTCATAGTTTATATTTCTTTACCAGTTAGGAATGATGACCAAGCTGTTAGGATCTTCGAATAAACACGTTAGGACCTAAAATTTATTTTACTTCTGTTGGTGCTTCAAAACATTTTAATGGCTTCCTCTTGCAACACTGCCGATTTAATTAGCTCAAGACCCCGTAGTAACCAAGCGTGTTGGAACTTTCCATCCAAGTTGTGGAGTTCGAGGCTAAGAGGTCGCCTGGGTCCTTATCACTCAACTTGAAAGCCAATCAGGGCCGCAAACCGTAAGTCCCAACTCTTGCGTCGTAGTTAAAATCATGTATTGATGTAGTCATGTAGGAAGAGGAAAGGAATGATAAAGTGTGTGGTTACCCCACACTCGTCTATTTGATCACTCCCTGTAGGAACACAGAGGTGCCTATTATACTAGTACCGTATCGACATTTCTCACCTAGTGAGCATATAAGAACTAACTTTAATTGACACTATTAACAGTACGTCTTTCGAACAATAAGTGGTTTTCATCTGCTTAACCAAACTTTTCCACATAAAGATTTATTGTTTATATTAAAAAGCGAAGAAACTGCAAACCAGAAAGAAGCTTTGCGTATTGGGTAGAAACAAGGATAAATTGAAGCCGGAAAGGATGAAGCAATCATGTGATAGGTGGCTTGGATACCAAAGCAGATAACCTAAAGGCTTGGTTTCTCAGAACCGACGCATCCGAGGTGCGAGGTGCGAGGCTGCCGTTGCGTACTTTCGTCGCAATGACGCTGCGAGTCTTGTGGTTTCCCAGGCTGCGAAGCGGATCAGTTGCCGAGCACGTGTCTACAGAATTACAGTTCACTTTCCCAGCAATGAACATTTTCAGGTGGTAACCCATACTTAAAAAAGGCTTTGTGTCCACTGGATCTCGTAGCCTGTGTGCTAGTCTTGGAAGAGGAAGCGGATGATGAGGGAAAAATTATCCTGCGTTGTTTCGGCGGAGAAGGAAGCGATGTCTTTAAAAGTAGGAAAACCGATATTCTTGTGAAACGCCATTTGACTGACAGTGAAACTAAATTCAGTAGTTATTTTCTGGTCTCAAGGAACCTTTTTCATAGGATTTTAAATTTTATCAAATAAGATATTACGAAGTCACCGAGTAATAACAGGTATCAAACAAGAAGTTCCGTTAAGAACTATACAGCCTACTTTTCATGCCAATGATTATTCTACAGTATATGAACCTATCTAGAATAATGACGAAATTAAGTTGGTAATATCGAAATATCTAATTAGTTCAAAATATACCTGGTATAATGTAGCCTAATAGAGCACTACAGTTGGCAGCCCTGGCGACTGAATATATTCTTAGTTCCATCTCTTAAGGTACAGAATACAAAATTTGGTGGAAGTCCAATGGACGTTACTTGCAGTTAGACTCTGGATCTATCAGCACGCGTAAAAGCATGTTGCCAACAATACCATGGGTGTGCTGGTCAGAAATAATCTGAAATATTATGATATCTTGTTGTGCCAATTTTGGATGAAATCCATTTGTTAGTATAGAAGTTACATGTATTTTAAAATTGGACATATCAGCAGGCATAGAATCATGTTGTCAGCACTGCCTTGTATTAATTACTCCAAATTAATCTAGAATGTCAGGTGCTATACGTGTGCAAAGTATAGAGCTGTTGGCTTACATACTTTCTGATATATTGATATTAGGGTAAAAAATATAGACAGCATTTATTAACAGTTGGCAGCCCTGATTGCTCTTAACAATACTTATAGTCATATCTGTTATGGTACACATAGCTCATACGAAATTTGGTAGAAATCCAACTTATAGTATAGAAGTTACATGTATTTAAAAATTGGTACTATCAGCAGGCTTATAATCATGTTGGTAGAACTGACGTATACAAGTTACTCGAAATTAATCTAAAATGTCAGAATATACGTGTGCATAGTGTAAAGCTGTCGGCTTGCACACATTCTGATATATTGGTATTTGGATAAAAAAATAGAGAGAGCAATTATTAACAGTTGGCAGCCCTGGTGGCTCTTAAGAATACGCTCAGTCATATCTGTTTATGTACAGATATTACATACAAAATTTGGTTGAAATCCAGTTGATAGTGTAGAAGTTATATGCATTTAAACATTGGACCTATCAGAAGGCTTAAAATTATTTTGGCAACACTGTCATGGTTGGCCTCCTGGAAATTAAACTGAAATAGTATTATCTACATGTGTGCCAATTTTGGAATAGCTCCTATGCATACCTTGCAGGATATCCAACATGGAGCTCAAATTTCTAGTGCGTTTTTTCAGCAGTTGGTAGCACTGACATCATTTTCAAATATGGACGTGAGCTATTCCGGTGCACATCTTTACTCATACTAAATTTGGTTTTGATTGCTGCAGCCGTTTAGGAGTTGATAGGGGGGGACACACACACAGCCAGACAGACAGGCAGAAGGACAGACAGACAGACAGACAGACAGACAGACACACATTTGCCCGATCTCATAAGACTACCTTTTCCTCATTTTTGCAAAATGTGAAAAGTAGGCTAAAAACCATATCACTTGAGGGGAAACTCTGTGTCACACTAAGGTGAGGGTAATCATTTAGTAAATCTTAAGGTAATTATTCCACAATGAAAATGATTTTGTCTTCTTCAAAAGTACGAGTAGGCCTATATTTTAATTTGGAATTCCGAACAGATTATTGTTGCTAAATATTTTCTACAAGGTAAAAGTATGGAAAATGTGTTTTTACAATACAAGATTATTTGTAGTATGGATGCAGCCAGGGTAATAAAGCCATGTATTGGGACAGGGCAGACGACACTTCATCCTACATTGACGATGGACCAGGTGGCAATTCGGTGATAACAGATGTTGAAAACGTCGTGGATGAAGTGGTTCGTTGTTGGTGCAGATGCCGCATCTCCATCTCTGTTACAATTTAGCAAACTTTCATTCGCGTTTCGGCGATCATCTCAGGTGAAAATTCCATCACCGTATTTGCCATACTTTCGAAAAAGTCTACCACAGGATGATCTTCTTTGTGTCCTTGAGATTTAACTCCTAATAGCTGTTTTATAATAGCCATCCTATCTTCGCTTTTGTGTTGTAAATTATAAAACACTGGGTGCATTCTCACTTCTTCGTTCAGTATTCCATTTCGTCCGTGAAACTCATCTTGTTGCTTATTAACAGTGGAAATAAGGTCAGAAACCATGTCGCCTCGCACTACTCTCGCCTCGCAAAAATCTGGCGGGATGAATCAGTGCGGGGTGACGCTGCGAGGTCTCACTGCGAAGTTGCGCAGACCGCGCACCGCGCAGCGTGAGAAACCACTGCCATAAGCTCGTGTAGTCTGGATATGTCGCACCTCGCATGCGTCGGTTCTGAGAAACCAAGCCTTAAGGGCACCTTGCCTAGCCTTCGCTGACGACCTGACCTTGCTGGCAAACGACATGCGAGAGGCCACTACACAACTCCAAACACTGTATAGTACTCAATGGCGACGAAAACGGGTCTGTTGACCAACATCGGAGAGACAGTGTTCATTTCCAATATTCAAGACGCCCCTAAAACCATGATGTGAGTGATACTAACCATATCAAGAGAGTGAAAGCAGTAAAATACCTTAGAGAATGGATCTCAGAAGATCTCAGTGAAATAATGGCTCTCGAACAAAGAAGGATCAAGCTAGACTGTTTGCTTGCAGAAAACTGTACGCCTCGAAACATCTGTCGATGAATGTCAAACTAAGACACTATAATGCAGTAAAGAGACCATCAATCCTCTACGCAGCTGAGTGCCTGTTTCTAAGAAGATAACCCTAAGGGCCCTCGAGGTACGGGAAAGGAAATTCTTGCGGAAAATAGTGGGACCAAGGATCTTACCGTATGGGAGACGACAAACCAAATTGTTAACTCTGCAAACACCAGGAAAACCTCACCGGTGCCATCAGATGAAGACGTCTGGCTTTCTACTGCCACCTGTACAGAATGGACCACCACAGGCTGTCTCATAAGATCTTCAAGGTAGCCAAGAAGGGTAAAGCCACCGGGTCCTTGTGGATCAAACATCGAGAAGGATCTGAACTTAATATTCAGCAAGGCACAATAAATGACAGGAGTCGCTACCGTCTGACACTTGAAACCAGACCCTTCCTCACATGCATTACAGAACCTAACCACAACGCGTCCAGGAAATGGTCCGAGGAACGTAAGATAGAGTTCAGCAAGAAAATGAAAGATTACTGGACTAATAGAAAGGCTAAAGATTTCAGCACAGAAGCATCCACCAACCAATCCACCATGAACACCACAAGTGGCAGACAACAACTAAAGCACAAGCACGTGGTCCATAGGAGGCCCAAACTATCCAAGGAAAATAAATAAATAAATAAATAAATGAAAAATAAAAATGGAAAACGTCAGAACGGCGAAGAAATTGCTCAACGTTATAACACCGAGTAGGTGTGGCACGGAGTGGCTGGCAGAGGTCCAGAGGGACCTACAACAGGTCAACATTGAAAATCTTGAGAACCACACCAAGTGCAAGAATAAAATCAAAAATGTTAAGTTTGATCGTAGACCATCACGACAGCCAGGAAGAAAATGGACAGCTGAGCGGAAGAAGGAGCATTCTGAGAGGATGAAGAGATTTTGGGAAGGGAAGCGGGAAAACGCCAGAAGATGAAATCCTGTATTCAAGCTCAATCGCTCTCCTAGAGGGGAAAAATCGATTAATTAAATAATAAATGAAATATAATTATATACATGAATTACGGTAATTAATTAATTAATTAATGAACAGTAAATTAAGTAAGTAAGAAAGTAAGTAAGAAAATATGTTAGTAAATTAGTAAATAAGTAAATAAATAAATAACTAAATATATACAAAAAATAAATAAAGGCTTATTGGCATTTTTTGCCTCTAAATGTTTCTTGAGAATGGGAGTAAAGTCGTTGTTGACCTGCCAAGTTATTTCTTCTTCATGTCAACTGTCATATGCATGAAGTTAAATTTTGCGAAATATTTCAAAGAATATCGTTGTGAAGAAAAGATAATTGACTATAAACTTTGGATCATCTCTCGGCAGGGAATGTGTTGTCCCAGTAACCTGAATACCCAGTAAGATTACTGCTGCGCCAGCCTCTTTCCCAGATGGCAGTGTCCGTCTTCATGAAAGGAAATTGCATTTCCTCTCCCAGACTCCAACTGGCCTGATGAAATCAGTTTCTATCACAGGACGTGAAGAGAGGCGACAAGCGTGGACAGAACAGTTGTTGACATGTCAATAGCTCTCTCACGCTCCTGCCAGAATATCGAGGCAATTTCGAAGTCATTTTTAGTTCAGGAATGGAATACAGTAAACAGTCTATATTGTCTGAATCAAACTCCATCCCTGGCCTATCTTGATTCATTTACGGAAATTAATTGAAATTCCGTACTTTGATTTCTTATGGTAGATTTCATTAGAAAGCTACCTATTGCAATGAGCACCATGATGGGACTTCCGGAAGAATTCGACATATTTTTGCGTTTCACATCACCCACACCCCAAAACCACGTTCTGTTGAAAAGTGTATATAATTTATATATACATTGAACCCTCACTATTTCGGGCTTCACTAATTCGGAATTCGGATAATTTTGACAGGTTTTCATCGCCGCAGAACTGCGCCAGACATCATTCGCATCAAGGTCATCTGTTGTATAATGTCGATCGCATCCCCCTCCCTTCCCGTTCACTCCACTCGTGGCCAATAATAGGTACCGTAAGTATGATTATTGGTCACAAGCACGCAACAAAGGCAGTGCCTGCACAGTTCGCTTTTAGAAACCCACATGACGAGTTACTGTTACATTGTGTTAAATTCTATCTCTATGGTTCCTTAAAAGTGTTAGGAAGTGTCGTACTGTTGTCCTCGCTAGAATACAGTAACTAAGATGAGTGTTGGGGGGTAAATATACATCACTAAGTTTAGAAGACAAAATGTATATAGGGATTTATAGAAAGCCTTTGAATATGGTTGGTTGGTTCCTCAGTTTAGGGGCTGTGACAACGCGGACATGTAGCCCCTTGTACTTTGGGTGTGTGTAGAATCTGTCAGATAACCGGTGTTAATTGTGATGACTGTATTAGTGTGTGTTGTCTGTTTTTTTAATTCAAGTAAGGACTGCAGACTTTTGAATTTTTCATATAGTTCCTACTTTTGCCGCCAAACGCAACCGTCAACGACTACTAGTTCAGAACATAGGTACCAGACACCACCGCAGTCGGCTCTTGGCAACGAACGTGGAAACCTAAGAGCGTTGTTTACATTCTTAACCTATCCAGTTTAGCTTCACACAGATGTAATTAGTGGAAGGTTCTTTAACATGCCATAAATCTATGACATGGGACCGCCGGCTTTACTTACCCTCCGAAGGAAGGCATACTGAGGGATTTTTAACGCTCTTAAAAATCCGACGGCTTCGGCCGGGTTTGAACCCGCTATATTGGTCATAGAAGCTCAGCATACATTGTATATTACTGTATATTCCTAATTATAGCTTCAGATAACTATGCATACACTGTACAGTACAGTATTTTAGAAAACATTTGTATAATTTGGACTAGACCTCGCCGCCATTAGTCCGAAATAGTGAGAGTTTACTGTATACAGGTGGACCACGTAAGTTGAGACTGTACAATATCTCAAAAACTAAACGTTGTCTAAAAAACTGACTGCGATAAAAGTTGCGTGATATTAAGGGAAAAATAGGACTAAGGGGATGGAAATGTTTCTATAACATTCTTAATATGAGAAAAATGGAATCGTTTCAAAGTTCATACTATTCTTCGGATCATCAACATCTCAAGGCTAGGCCGTGTCACTGCAACCACACTTGTCCCTCACTTGCTGAACATTTTAAGCCAGCACACTGTTTAAATTGAAGTCCATGCATCACAGAATCCAGATGAGCCTTCTGCGGTCTTTCTCTTCCTTTCTTCCCAAGAACTTTTCCTTCCAGTATGGTGGTCATGAACTCATTATGTCGTAAGGTGTGGCCAACTAATTTTGCTTTTCTCTTTTCTATAGTAGTGATCAATTTTCTTGTTTCGTCTACTTCCTTATTCTTCGGATATGGGCCAACATCTTATATCGGTCAAAGTTCTTGTTAGCACTAACCATTGACCAAAGGGGTGGGGAAAATGGAGTAATACTCCTCTTAATAGTCATGGAATCAAAAATGTTTACAATGGGCAATAGTCCTCTAAAAATTACCTAAAATATTTGTTTGAAATATTTTTTTGATATGACCCACTCTTACGCCGAGGGATGACAACATATTCTCGTTTGATGAACATGGGAACAATTGAAGGTCTACAACGATTGGCAAATTTAGTGAATTTGAAATATTTATTTCCCGATGAAATCTACCTGCGCCTTCCGGCGTGCGGAGAGAGATATTTTATTATTGCTTTAGTTGTGTTTGTCTTCTTTTTTTGCAATCTTGGAACTGTTTATAGACCAGGCAATCCTACATTTAGATCTTGTTCACATAATGACACACTTAAACTTTTAAGAACACTTCACTCGCCACCATTGGTCCGCAGGCTGTAGTTCAAAACCTTTTTTTTTTTTTTTGGTAGCGTATGACTTTTTTAGTGCTGGGAGTGTCCGAGGACATGTTCGGCTCGCGAGAGGTTTGTGGTTTCTTCTATACGGACACCCAATGGGTGAGCTACAAGTACCGTCGCGTGTGGAGTGTTGTCTGGGGAGGAAAGTGTTAATGTAAGGACGAGGAATTGGAAGGAAGCTGCTGTGGCCTATAGTGAGGGACCAACCGCGGCATTTGCCTGGAAGAAAGATGGGAAACCACAGAAAACCATCTTCAAGATTGCCGGTGGGGGAAATCGAACCTCCTAGCCTCCCGGATGTGAGCGACTGCCTGCAGCCACGCCGTAACGACCACGGCTAACTCACCCGGTTTCAAAACATAAATAAATATCGACCAAACGCTGCAGAAAGGGTCCCAATTTTGTCTGTTTTCCATCTATCCTTATGTAGGTGGTCCAAGAAGTCAACTATGGTTTGTTCACGAACACTGTGATGTGAAAATGAAAATCCACAGCCTGCTTCCAGTCTCCGACCGGCTCAGGAATGGAATGAATGAAGCCCCCATCTAGCGGCGAGGATATGGACTGTGCCGGCTGCCGAGGGGGCACGGATTAAATGAATGACAGATGAAATGAAATGATAGTGGAGAGTGTTGCTGGAATTCATTCAACACTGTGATGTACGAGGTTAAAATGAATTGCACCTGCTGTGACCCAAAAGATGGCGTTGCGTTGTTCGCCTTTTGAGAGTTGAACTGCAAAATGTTTAAGCTTGTTGCCGATAGTCGCATCAGGGTCCATGTCTATGATACTGACGCGTTCCCACACGTCGCGTCGTTACCACAGTGTCGGCACAACCACAGACTTGGCATATGGCATCCTTACTTTGGCCATGACGGAACAATTTTATCATTTCAAATGATCTTGTCGAAGCCGTCGGATTTTTTAAGAGCGTTAAAAATCTCTCAGTATGCCTTCCTTCGGAGGGGAAGTAAAGCCAGCGGTCCCATGTTATAGATTTATGGCTTGTTAAAGAACCTTCCACCAATTGCACCTGTGTGAAGCTAAATTGGATTGGTTAATGTAAACAACGCTCTTAGGTTTCTAAGTTCGTTGCCAAGAGCCGACTGCGGTGGCGTCTAGTAGCTGAGTTGTGAACTTGGCCTAGTAGTCGTTGACGGTGGCGCTAGGCGGCAAAAGTAGGAACTATTTGCAAAATTCTAAGTTCCAGTACTTAAATTTAAAAAAAAAACAGATAACACACACTTATACAGTCATCACAATTAACACCGGTTATCAGACAGATTCTACACACACCCAAAGTACACGGGGCTACATGACCGCGTTGTCGCAGCCCCTAAACTTAAGAACCAACCAACAAACCGACTTCGTCGTTATGCTTAGGTCTAACGTTATGCGTTACGGTTACGGCGTGTATGACGTCATCATGTTGTTCAGTGCATATGCACCGAGTCTGAATTTACTCCTGGGGTCTGGCGTTATGCGATACGGAGACGGAGAGTGCGTGACGTCAGACAGGAATACAGGGTGACTCCTAAAGAAGTGTGCAAGATGTCAGACAGGAATACAGGGTGACTCCTAAAGAGATGTACACGATGTCAGATAAGAATACAGGGTGACCCTTAACGAGGTGTACAAGATGTCAGGCAAGAATAAAGGGTGACTCCTAAAGAGATATACAAGACGTCAGATAAGAATACAGGGTGACTCCTAAATAGGTGTACAAGATGTCACACAAGAATACAGGGTGACTCCTAAAGAGATATTCAAGACGTCAGATAAGAATACAGGGTGACTCCAAAAAAAGATGTACAAGATACCAAATAAGAATACAAGGTGACTCTTAAAGAGGTGTACAAGATGGCAGAGAAGAATACAGGGTGACTCCTAAAGAGGTGTACAAGATGGCAGAGAAGAATACAGGGTGACTCCTAAAGAGGTGTCCAAGATGCCACACAAGAATACAGAGTGACTTCTAAAGAGATATAAGTTACAAGATACCCGATAAGAATACAGGGTGTCTCCTAAGGAGGTGTGCAGGATGTCAGAGCAAAATACAGGGTGACACTTAAAGATATGTACAGTATGTTAGATTCAATTCAAATACAGGGTGATTCTTAAAGAGGTTTGCAAGATATCAGATTCAAATAATGGGTGGTCCTTAAAGAGTTGTAAAAGATGTCAGTCTCAAATACAGGGTGACCCTGAAAGAGGCGCCCGCGCGGGAAGCCTAAGTTAATGGGTAATGGAGTCTGTTGAAAGAGCCCTCCTGAGCCTTTCTAACATGTGTAGCATTTGTAGCATGCGTCATTTGCAATGATTTAAAGTCTAGTCTCTCAGACTGACTGTATCTTTTATTTCCCTGGTTGGTACAATTTCGTTTATGTATTCGTACCATTCTTAGTAGGCACAGAATCAAAACTGTTTAAACTGGGAAATAGTCCTAAACGTTTGTTTGAAGGAATTTCTCATATGTGTTTTGTTAGGATTACCGGATAAATAAATAATTTACGGATTTGACATCGTGGTCATTTAGCCCCGTGTCCTTAGGTGTGTGAGGTTTGTTGTTGTTAATTCATTTTAGGGGCTTCGTGATACCCTCATTACATAGCTTATGGATCAGATACCATGAATCTACCCAGATCTCACTTCCATACAGCAAGGGGGGTCTATATATTGAGCGATCTAGGGAGAGTTTCGTCGCTATACTAACTTCTTTCTTACAGTATTCCTACAAAATACTGTAAACCGCATCCGAGAACTCACTGACTTTTCTACACATCGGCTCTATTTCCTTCCCCATGCAACCATCCTGAGAGAATACACTGCCCAAGTACTTGAAATGTTCCCCCTGTAACATGTGGTTACAGTGGTCATATGTCACTGTTCATTTTGTAGGTTAGGATCATGACTACTCTTTGCTGGTGGGCTATTGTACAGGTACTTCAGGCCTTAGCGTTTGAGATATAGAGATTCCTTGCAATAGTTCATCAGTAAAGGAGAAGAGGGCCATGTTTTATGTATTGAGTTAGTATCTGTTGAGAAAATCTATGGAGATTATTGTGTTCTTGGATAGATTTATTGGGTAGTGATGAAATGAAATATGGGCTTTTTGGTTGGTTGAAGAGAATATGTAGTAAGTTGCTTATATGAAAGGAAGTTTTTGGAAATGGAGAATGGAGAATCGGACGGATGAAATGTTTTAGATTACAAAAGTGGCTGTTAATTGTGTTTTTTTTTTGTCGTGTGGCCTCCTGGGAGGCCGAGTGCAGGTCTTTCTAGTCGACGCCCGTGGGCGACCTGCGCGTCGGGATGAGAGATGGAATGGATGAAGATGAATGAAACTGGGCAAGGATGTGGAAGGAAGCGGCCGTGGCCTGTCAGAAGGTACTGTCGCAGCATTTGCCTGGTGTTGAAAATGGGAAACCACGGAAAACAATTTCAAGGACAGCCGACGGTGGGGCTCGAACCCACGCGTGATATGAAAAGGGAGAATGAGAAGAGGTTAAAATATATATTTATAGAAATGTTTTCCTTAAGGTAAATAATTACGTCCACCATCGAACTATCAAAACGTTACATTTGTCGTACCAACGTGGCGCAAGATCCCGTAACGTTACACCCCTGCTCCAATGTAGTTCCTCCTACCTGGCATTATCATTTATTGCGTTTCCTTCCTACCGTCATTGTTGTTCCGATTTTCATACCATAATCTGGCCTGTTTGCCATCTCTTGATGAATGCAGTACATTTGCATTTGTCTGTTGGCACAGGCTAGAGTAAAATGTGGCTTTTCACCGAGCGTAACTACTGCTGTTCGTATGAATCTACGTTCAGTAATATATTTACTTAACTCCCAAACTACTCTATTAGTTCATTATGCAGGAAGAAAATAGAGAATTTGTTTTGTGCGTGGGCAATAAACGTAACCGGGATGAGAGAAGGTAGGAAATACAGGTGGCTGCCTGTACTGGGTTAATTATTCCTAACGTGCTTACTGCCTTTGCCATGGGATTATCCGAGCGTCTCGCATCAGACTTAGAACTTTACCGGAAATGCCTCACATTATTTTAACATAACTCCGAACGAGTTCATTGTCACATTTCTGTTCGTAAATGCGAAGCGACTCCGTTTCTTTACGTATTTTCACAAAGACAATGAGACGATTAACTACTTCACATTTAACTTTCATCTCGTGCTCACATCACTTTAATGGTATGTGTACGCGCTTGCTTTTACCAACATTTTGATGCGCCGACTGACGGTTTCTCACTCGAATTCACCCCCTTTCGTTTGAACAACTTCAATCAAGCCGTGAAAATGGTAAAGGGAAAGATTCAAAAGAGGAAATATGAAATAAGCTTCACTGCATTGACACAAACTTTTTCGATAGAAACTTAAATAAAGAAGATGAGTCAGGAACCAGAATGTGTAAAGTTGAGCAACTCCCTCTCTTCCTAGACGGCGCGTGTTCCAAATGAATCACTTCCTTAACTTACGCTGAATATTTCATTCTTCCGTCTACCGACGTGGTATTTGCTCCACACTGTAAGTTAAACCATAGCTGCTCGACAGCCGGCTCCGCGATGCCCTGAGCGAGGAGCGATTGGACAACAAAGGGCTGAACCCACAGTTCTAGTCCTTCAGGCTGGGAACTTAATGTTGAAAACATGACTTGGGAATTAAGGTTTTAGGATAACAAAAATGAAAATAAATAATAAACTTTACATCAAAGCCAAAAAAAAAAAAAAAAAAAAATTCCATACGAACTAAAGAGCCTACTTTTCTTAAAATTTAAGATTAATGCCAATGATTAATCGATATGGATCTATCTAGAATAATGACGAAATTAAGTTGGTAATATCGACATTTCTAATTAGTTCGAAATACTGTATACTTGGCAGAATGTAGCCTAATAGAGAACTATAGTTGGCAGCCCTGGTGACTGAATATATTCTTAGTTCAATCTCTTAAGGTACAGAATACACAATTTGGCTGAAGTACAATGGATAGCATGGACGTTACATGCTGTTAAATATTGGATCTAACAGCACGCGTAAAATCATGTTGGCAGCAATGACAAATATATATTGGTCAGAAATAATCTGAAATAATATGATTTATTGTGGTGTCAATTTTGAATGAAACCCATTAGTTAGTATGGACGTTACATGCATTTTAAAATTGGACCTATCAGCAGGCTTAGAATCATGTTGGCAGCACTGGCGTAGGCCTATATTAATTACTCCAAAATAATCTTGAATGCCAGGTACTATACGTGTGCGTAGTTTAAAGCTGTCGGCTTGCATACTTTCTGATATATGGGTATTTGATTTTTTTCAAATTGAGAGCATTTATTAAGTTGGCAGCCCTGGTGGATCTTAAAAATACGCTCAGTCATATCCGCTTATGTAAATATAGCACATACGAAATTTGGTTGAAATCCAATTGGTAGTGTAGAAGTTATATGCATTTAAAATTTGGACCTATCAGCAGGCTTATAATCATTTTGGCAACACTGTGATGTATGGCCTCCTGGAAATTAAACTGTAATATTACTATCTATACGTGTGCCAATTTTGAAATAGGTCCCATTCATACCTTCCATGATATCCAACATGGTGCTCAAATTTCAATTGCGATTTTTCAGCAGTTGGTAGCACTGACATCATTTTCAAATATGGCCGTGAGATATTCAGGTATAGATCTTTACTCTTACCAAATTTTGTTTCGATTGCTGCAGCCGTTTAGGAGTTGATAGGGGGGGGGGGGGGCACACACACTCAGCCAGCCAGACAGACAGAAGGACAGACAGACAGACACACATTTGCCCGATCTCATAAGTCTACTTTTTCCTCATTTTTGCAAAATGTGAAAAGTAGGCTAAAAATACTGAGGAAGGAACTTGGTAAAATGAGTAAACATTAACCATTATGACAATGGTAATAATTAATATCCGTATTGACCGATCATCTTCTTCTGGTTCCTATCCGTTCCAGATGTTGGCTACAATCTTGACTGTGCTGTTCCTATCACTTGCAGCTCGGAATAATTCAGTGGATGTTTTTGAGGTCCAGGCTGTGAGTTTTTTTATCCAGGATATTCTTCTTCGTCCACTTCTCTTCCCTGGTAATTTCCCTTGAACAATAGACTGTAGGAGATGGTACATGGCGGTATTCCTCATGATGTGTCCTAGGTATTGTATTTTCCTGATTTTCACGGTGGTTAATACTTCCTTAGATTTTATTTTTTATTTTTTGGAGAACCTCAACATTTTTGACATGGTCTGTCCATGGTATCTGCAATATACTTCTGTACTGATAGTAGACTACTATGTAATTCAAAACCACCTTGTCAAACACTAAATAATGTTGTTTAATTACTGCTTATATGTACATGTTTCCGTGTTCAATGACACCTTCGTCTGCGTTGATTGAATATCAAAATAATCTTGAAACTAAGTTTACAAAGATAATAGACAAAATGGATATCCTTACAAACCACTATTTTTAGCCTACTTTTCACATTTAGCAAAAATGAGGAAAAAGGAGACTCATGAGATCTATCCGGGAAAATGTGTGTCTGTCTGGCTGTGTGTGTGTTTCCCCCCATCAACTCCTAAACGGCTGCAGCAATCAGAACCAAATTTAGTATGATTAAAAAGATGTGCACCGGAATATCTCACGTTCATATTTGAAAATGATGTTAGTGCTACCAACTGCTGAAAAAACGCACTAGAAAGTTGAGCTCCATGTTGGATATCTCGCAAGGTATGCATGAGAGCTATTCCGAAATTGGTACACATGCAGATAATACTATTTCAGTTTAATTTCCAGAAGGCGAACAATGACAGTGTTGCCAAAATAATTTTAAGCCTTCTGATAGGTCCAATGTTTAAATGCATATAACTTCTACACTATCAATTGGATTTCAACCAAATTTTGTATGTAATATCTGTACATAAACAGATATGATTGAGCGTATTCTTAAGAGCCACCAGGGCTGCCAACTGTTAATAATTGCTCTCTCTATTTTTTTCCAAGTACCAATATATCAGAAAGTATGCAAGCCAACAGCTTTAAACTATGCACACGTATATTCTGACATTTTAGATTAATTTGGAGTAACTTATATACGTCAGTTCTACCAACATGATTATAAGCCTGCTGATAGTACCAATTTTTAGCCTATTTTCAATTTTGAAAAAATAGGCTTATGAGATCACCTTTTGTCCGTGTGTGTGTGCGTGTGTGTGTGTGTGTGTGTGTGAGTGAGGTGTGTGTGTGTGTGTGTCCCTAATAAAATCTAAACGGCTGGAGAGATTTCAATGAAACTCGGTAAGGTCATAGCACTATTCCCGGCGACCTCGATCGTGCCCTTCAGATTTTGTTACGTCTCACCAATCCAACATGGCGGCTGTGCGAAATATTTCACTAGCATTCAATATCTCCGAAACTATTACCGATATCGCCCTGAAATTGTGTACGGTGATAAAGGGCACTACTAGAAGTTCACCTATGAGACTTTCAAAAACCTGGTGACTACAAAACCAACATGGCGGTCAAGCGAATTTGAGAATTTTAATAGACTTTTCTCGCGATTTAACTATCCAAACGTAATGAAACTTGGTACAGCAAATGTTTATACACATTGTAATGCACAGGAGTCTAATTTAGTTCAATTGTTTACATAACCTCAAAATGGCGGCCGTGCGAAATATTTCACTGACATTCTATATCTCCGAAACTATTACAGATATCACCCTGCAATTTTGTACGGTGATAAAGGGTACTGATACAAGTTTACCTATGTGTATTTCATAAACCTGTAAAGTACAAAACGAACATGGCGACCAAGCGAATTTGAAATATTTTAATATACCTTTCTCGTGATTTAACTGTCTGAGCGCAGTGAAATGTAGTACAGTAAATGATTTTGCAGATTGTAATGCACTGCCATCTAATTTCATTCAATTGTTTACATAACCTCAAGATGGCGGCTGTGCGAAATTTTGAAATTAAGTTTTTATTTCTTGTGTCGTAATCATGCGATCGAAGTGAAAGTTTGAATAATGAACCTAGGCAATAATTGTCCTTGAATGGTACATAACTATATGGCCTATACATATAACAATCCTAAATGGCGAGCTTCCGAAATATTTCGACGGTTCTCAATATCTATGAATCTTTTACAGCAACCAAACTGATTTTTTTATGTTCATAGAGACTATGAACATATGTTCACCTATAGGACTTTCATTAACCTGGTAAGCACAAATCCAAAATGGCGGCGACGCGAAGTATAAATATTTAAATGGACGTTTCTCGCGAATTAACTATCCGAGTGCCGTGAAACTTTGCACATTAAATGCTTATACAAATGTTGATCCACTGGCATCTAATTTATTTAAATTGTTTGCATAATCACAAGATGGCTGCTGTGCGTAATTTTAAAATCTCGTTTTTACTTCTTGTGTTCTAATCATGCGATTGAAGTTTGAATACCACACGTACACAGTAATCTTAATGTAATAGTACAAAAATAAAAATCCAACCTGGCGACCATCTGAAATATTTAGACGGTTCTCAATATCTACGAATCTGTTACAGCAATTAAACTGAAATTTTGTATGTTGATAGAGGCAATTAACATGAGCAGGATATATGAAAATAGGCTGTATATTTCTTCACGGAACTACTTGTTAAATACATGTAACTTCTATACTATCAGTTGGATTTCAACAAAATTTCGCATGTGCTATGTGTGCCATAACGGATATGACTGTAAGTATTGTTAAGATCAATCAGGGCTGCCAACTGTTAATAAATGCTTTCCATACTTTTTTTTACCCTATTATCAATATATCAGAAAGTATGCAAGCCAACAGCTCTATACTTTGCACACGTATAGCACCTGACATTGTAGATTAATTTGGAGTAATTAATACAAGGCAGTGCTGCCAACATGATTCTATGCCTGCTGATATGTCCAATTTTAAAATACATGTAACTTCTATACTAACAAATGGATTTCATCCAAAATTGGCACAACAAGATATCATAATAATTCAGATTATTTCTGACCTGCACACGCATGGTATTGTTGGCAACATGCTTTTACGCGTGCTGATAGATCCAGTGTCTAACTGCATGTAACGTCCATTGGACTTTAACCAAATTTTGTATTCTGTACCTTAAGAGGTGGAACTAAGAATATATTCAGTCACCAGGGCTGCCAACTGTAGTGCTCTATTAGGCTACATTATACCAGGTATATTTTGAACTAATTAGATATTTCGATATTACCAACTTAATTTCGTCATTATTCTAGATAGGTTCATATACTGTAGAATAATCATTGGCATGAAAAGTAGACTGTATAGTTCTTCACGGAACTTCTTGTTTTTGGTGAGTTTTCTTTTCATTTAAATTTCTAACAGTGTGTTGTAAGGATATCCATTTAATCTTTTAACTTTGTAAACTTAGTTTTATGATTATTTTAATATTCAATCTACGCAGACGAGTGTGTTATTGAACACCGAAGCATGCACCTATAAGCAGTAGTTAAACTACATTCTTTAGCATTTGACAAGGTGGTTTTGAATTACATAGTAAGATCCTTGGACCAATCAGAGAAAATGACGAGTTCAGGAGACGGCATAACAACGAACTCTACCTACACATTGAGAGGAAAACAGAGACCATTCAGAAAAGGAAGATTCGATTTTTATGGCTACAAAACATGCATGAGCTTGCAGAGACAGACCAACAAGATCTTCACCTACTTTGTTAACAAGAAAACCAAGGGACCCTGGTTCATGAAAGTTGAAAAAGATCTTCGAGAAGTAGGAATCACACCAGAACACATCCAGGAACGTGCACCCCTCTAGAGAAGACTTCGATCATACAAGAGCTTCCAAGAAAAGCCAAAATTGAAAAAGGGCAAAAAGTGGACTGATGAAAGCAAGGAAGCTCACAGAACGCAAATACGAGAATATTGGGGAAGAGGTAAAGCTGTAGGGTGCAAACGTTTGAAGTAACGTGGTCCATAGCAGACCGAAACGAAGATAGAAGAACAAACGTTACATCAATTCAGTGAACTACATACGACAAAGGATGTGGTCCAACGCTTGGTGTCCATGTATTGTTTGAATGAGTATCGGATGTCTTCTGTTGGCGAGGTTTGCGTTTCTTTGAAGTAATTTGTAGTTGTTGATCGTTCAATGACTACAATAACTTCATCTTGTTGCCGACTCATTCCAGGCTCGTCGCTGAATCTTACTACTTTCGTCTTTTTAACCTTTTCACTTCTATGTCGAGTGGGGTTCGACATTAAAATACCGTATTTAACTTCCGCTCCGATGTCGAGTCCAAAATGACATTGACGATAGCTTGTACTTACAGCCCTCGTATGACTTCTGGCTGTATTCCAGTATTGTGCAGCTATCTAGTGGTCTCAGAGAGAACACCTTTCCCTATATACTATAGTTTGCGGGAATTGTATTGAATTTTTAACTTTCATTATTCTCGAATGTTTATGACAGTTTTACTGAGGATATAGGTTGAATGTAAACATGGCGTCTGCTTCAACTCCGCTCACAGAACTGGATATTTTAGAACAGTTAGTGGGCAGTGATAGTTACGATGATGAACCAACAACTAACGTGGAAATATATATCATATAACAAAATTATATGTTGTGTTAGTTTATTTTGCAGCGTTCACTTCCTACTGTTCTTCATAGTGCAGAAATTAATTAGGAGAGGAGCAGGAAACATACGCTAAGGGTAATGGAGTTCAAAGGGTGTTATTATTCTACTATAATTTTGAATATTTTATGTAGGCCTATTTACCAAACGCCTCTTACGTGTTGGCGGAAAGGTGACACGCACTAAACTGACAAGTCACGGAAACCCGGGCCTTCACGGTGACAAGAATGCTAGCCTCTAAGCAACGATGCGGACTGAGCAATAGACCAAGGGAGCCCGATTCAGTGAGATACAACACGATTCTCACGAGACTGGGATCGCATGTGAAGACTTCCAGAAGTGTGATCAGGTTAAGAGAAAACTCTCCGAAAATCAGAGTTTCCAACCAAATCCGATGGTGAAAACTGGGAAAGCGTGGGCAAAAGAGAGAAAGCAACAACATGGTCTATATATAAAGGAATATTGAACTAATTTGAGAAGCTAAATAGGTACAATTTAAATGGCGCGGTCCTTAATTGACAGGAATTAAATAATAGTAATAATAGCCTACATTAGAATCCATTAACGTCGTCCTTCAAAAAGAAAAGGTTGCTGTTCTACGGGCATATGTTTGATGACCGTTTGACATAGAAAATTTATGATATCACAAAGCAAAAAGCAACCAAATGGAGTTGGATCCAAGAATGTGAGAAAGACCAGATGCAAATTGGTATCCAGAAACGAAAATCCACGACAGATTTGAATTTCGACAAATGGTTAAAGACTATCAGGATTTTAAAGTGGAATCTGAGCCCAGCAGACGGAGAGGGCCTCTACCAGAAGCACGAAAGAAGGCACTGATTGATGGACTCAAGAAATACTGGTAGGGTGTCAAGGCTGGTAGAAGAACAGGATCTAGGAACAAATTAAACTGATTGTTAATATGCAGTTCACAGAGGCTGAATTCTAATGCGAAAATAATAATAAGAAGAATAAGAATACTAAGCTCATTGTGGAGCAGGGCAAAATCAAACAGGCAGAAAAGTTTAAGTACTTAGGCGAGTAGATAATACCTAACAATTCTGAGAAAGAAGCAATCATAGCTAGGATCAACAAGATAAACCTGCTAACTAGAGATGTCTACAACAAAAGATCAGTGTCCATCAACGCCAATCTTAAGCATTGTTGTTCAGTTATTCACCCTAAAGCCCTGTACGCAGCAGAATGCCTGTCAATGAATAGAAAAGGTCTGATTGAAAAGTTGAAGCCAAAGAAAGGAAACCCTGAGAAAGATCCTTCGACCAATCAGAGAAAATGACGAGTACAGGAGACGGTATAATAGCGAACTCTATCTGCACATTGAGACGATAACAGACACCATTCGGAAAAGGAGGATTCAATTTTATGGCCACATAACACGCATGAGCTTGCAGAGACAGACCAAGACGTGATTTTCATACATTGTTAACAAGATAACCAAGGGACCCTGGTTCATCGAAGTTGAAGAAGATCTTGAAGAAGTAGGAAAGGAATCACTCTTGAAGACAACCAGGAACGTGCACCTCTCCAGAGAAGACTTCGAGCACACAAGAGCTTCCAAGAGCTTCCAAGAAAAGCCTAAATGACTACTGGCAAGAAGTGGACTGATGAAAGCAAGGAGGCACACAGATCGCGAATGCGATAATATTGGGGAAGAGGTAAAGCTGTGGTGCAAACGGTTGATGTAACGTGGTCCATAGCAGACCGAAACGAAGGAAGAATAATAATAATAATCGAGATATTTAGGTTGTTCAATAATGATGGGTACTCCCCCTATCACTCCTGCAAAATAGTAGTTTGAAATGTGTGTCGACGTATGCGTGCAGATCGACTATAGTACTATCAAATTCCGCCAGATGCTGTTGCTGCTTCCTTTAGGTAGCGCACTGGAGCGTCAAATGTTCCGGCATGCGAGTACGCTTATGAACATCGATGAATTAAAAGAGATAGTCAGTCTGAAAGACTGGACTTTATATCATTTTAAATGCTAGCAGCCGAGTACCAAGAAGGCAGTGCGAGAACAGAGTTTCAAGATTCTATTTTGTTTCTTCACTGCCTACTTGATTGTTCTCGCACTGCCTTCTTGAAACACTGTTCTTGCACTGCCTTCATTGTACTCGGCTGCTACATCGTACTATGACGTCACACACCTCAGTGCATTCTCGGTACATTTCTTGACGTTGCCGTAAAGTAACGACGAAGTCGACCAAATCATTTAAAATGATAATATGGAAGCCGACAAGCACAGGTAAAGGTGGACAGTGTGGTTTCTCTGGAGGGAAGACGTGACAGCTTCACACTTACACACGAGGTTTGCAGCCATATGTGGGGAGGCAGCACCAAGTCGCCAGACCATTGACAACATTCGTGAACTAGGGTTTACTGTGCTGCCACATATCCTCCATATTTGCCGGATCTGGCCCCTAGTGACTATGCCCTATTCGACGCAATGAAAGACGGCATGCGGGGCAAGAAGTTCACCACCAAAGATGAACTCCATGGAGTTGTCCAACAGTGGCGCCAGGATACCCCCAAAGAATGGTTTGTTACGCAAATACGGAAGCTGCCAGAACGATGGACAAAGTGCACAGACATTGGCGGGGAATACCTGTAATGTTATCTGAATGAGTTTGTTTAACGAATGATTCCTGTGAATGAAAAAAATGTAGTGCAAGTAATTTTTGAACGCCCCAAGTAAATACTACCTGAAACGTTTTATTCTTCCTGTTGTGAACGATCTGATTGATAAGCGAAATGTTATGCAATAGCGGGTTATCGCTCCACTCTCTAGCACTGTGGGCTGGTGAAGCACTGACGAGGACTAAGGCCGCACATTACAGCAGACAAGATGTGCTGAACAGTGAACCTGGGCGAGAAATTCCACGAGTGCAACAAGCTGGTGGCTAGAAAAGAGTCCGTCCCATCTTGTCCCTTTATCTGAAGAGCAGTGGCGCGTGAAATTGGGATCCAGGCTCCACCAGATGATGTACGAGTTCCATTTAGCTTAAATTCAATGTTCTTTGTTAAAGAACATGGGAACTGTGTGTAAGAGGTGAGCACCCATATAAATCGCGCTGAATTAAGAAACGGGAATATTTAGAATATTCTTGAATAGAAAACTGCAATAGCAAGTGCAGCGAAGCGTCAAGCTCAATAAGAGTATTGCGATACTTTTAATGCCGATAATTTTACGGTAACGAGAGGGTAACGACGTTACTAGGAGCCGTTACTCGTACAGTAACGAGGGGAAATGACGTTCCTAATTGTAAATTGGTCGCCTCCGTAGCGTAGCGGTCAGCATGGTTAGCTGCCGCCCCGGAGGTCCTGGGTTCTATTCCCGGCTCTGCCACGAAATTTGAAAAGTGGTATGAGGACTGGAACGGGGTCTACTCAGCCTCGGGTGGTCGAAATGAGTAGAGGGGGTTCGATTCCCACCTCAGCCATCTTCGAAGTGGTTTTCCGTGGTTTCCCACTTCGTCTTCAGGCAAATGTCGGGATGGTACCTACTGTAAGGCCACGGCAGCCTCCTTCCCTCTTCCTAGCCTCTCCATCCCAATCTTCCATCCCTTCCCATCCCTCATGTGGCACCTGTTCGCTTTGCAGGTGAGGCCGCCTGGGCGAAGTGCTGATCACACCTCTCCAGTTGTATCCATCCCGACCAGATGTTCCAAGCTCCAGGACACTGCCCATAGAGGCGCTAGTGGTGAGTTCCCTCGCTGAGTCCGTGGGAACCACCAACCTAGAGGGTAAATTGACTAAATAAAAAAATGTAAATTACAAAAGTTAATTTTGATATTGATGATTTGCGAGTGGAACCATATTTAGATTGTTGATTTCACATCAGACAGTTTGGTTGGTTGGTTCCTTAGTTTAGGGGCTGCGACAACGTGGTCATGAAGCTCCGTGTCCTTTGGGTGTGTGTAGATTCTGTCGAATAACCGGTGTTAATTGTGATGACTGTATTAGTGTGTGTTATATGTTTTTAATTCAAGTAAGGACTCCAGACGATAATTTCAAGTAGTTGCTACTTTCGCTACCAAATGCTACCATCCACGACACCTAGCTGTGAACTGCGTTACTACTGGATGCCATCGAAACCAGCGCCCGGTGACGAACGTAGGAACTTAAGAGCATTAATCAAACCAAACCTACAAATTTTGGCTTCACACAAGTGTAGTTAGTGGAAGATTCTTTTTGATGCCATAAATCTATGACATGGGACCGCCGGCTTTACTTCGCCTCCAAAGGAAGGCATACTGAGGGATGTTTAACGCTTTTAACAAGATGTTCAGTAAAGAACATATAGCCTACTTTCTCCTAAATTTATGAGTATAGTTATAACTCGTTGTTATTATCAAAGAGTATAATAGAACTATTCTTTGTTGAAGACCTTAGAAACGATTTACCTCTACCAAACGCCACAACCTAGATAAATACTGCTACCATCATTGAAGAAAGAAAGAAAGAAAGAAAGAAAGAAAGAAAGATAAGAAGTATATCAAGAATGTTATGGATCTGGAGACATAATCGACCGGACTGGCTGCGTGGCTCAGCGGTAACGTTCTCGCTTGCTGGGCCCTAGGTTGCAGGTTCGTATCCTGGCGCAGTCAGCTGGCATTTGAGGGTGCACAAATGCGAGGGAGCCGTGTCAGTACATTTACTGGCACGTTAAAGATCCCTTTCGGGCCAAACTTCCGGCACCCCGGTGTCTCTAAAAGCAGCAGTAGTTAAAAGGGATGTAAAACCAATAACATTATTATTATTATTATTATTATTATTATTATTATTATTATTACATATACGGCCTGCCGTGGGCAACATCCAACTTTGAGTTAAGGCATGTCTTTACACGTCTGGTTGTGCATGGCTTTCACAACCCTAATTGAATTAACAAATCTTTCCATGACCCTACAGAGACGTGTGTATACAAACTATGTGGATATTTTCGATTGCTATTTGCCTGAAATAAAAGTAGTAATTAATAACCTGAACTAACACCAACGGCTTGAATTCAGTTACTATGTGAAATCGTTTTGTTCTTTACTTCAAATAACATTTTCAAGTAACGCAAAATAGGCTGTTACAAACCCTTTAAAATAAAAAGTAAAAATGTATCGTAGTATCATCTTGTCATTCTTCAAATTCAATGCGCATAGAATGCCAATGGTATAGTAATCAATGGAGCCCCACGTAGACTAGTCGTGACATCTAGTGGTGAAATATCGAACAATATAATCCTAACAGAGCGAGTGCATTCTAGCGGCCAGAAAAATAAACTTTTCAATAAAATCTGGAAGTTAATAAGTAGGTCGGCGTGCAGTTACCTTTTTGGCAGCTAGATGTCTCGAGTAAATCTGCTGGCGAATTATGTTTTAATTAAATATATATTTTACACCATAATATGCACAATATAACGCTTAATTTTAAAACGTCTGAGTCATTACAAAACAATATACATATAACATTTCAAGCAAAAAACCTAGCTCTGACCGGGTTTGAACCATAGGCATTTGACAGATAGGCTAACGCTCTACCACTGAGCTAATTGTGTCAACGAATATCGTTCTATATAAAATGACTTACATAGAACTTGTTAGCAAATAATGATTTATACTAAACGATTTCATCACTGGAGTATATTATTTATATGTAAAGCATTTCATACAAAGTTTATTTTTTTAAATATCAGTACGCTATATTGCATGCAATACTCAAATTAGTGAAATATAAGTCAGGCACATGATATCCGCTACCATCTTGTCTTATTACTGAATCGGCTCAGCTTTTTAAAATCACGTCTGCACTATAGTATTACAAAATAAACTTTTAATTTCGAACGTGCCTCTTCCTTTAGAACAGTTAAAACGATTCTCGGCTCGATAATCGGAACTGGTGGGTCCCATGATATGGATTATAAAGTTTGCATAATTCGCACGGCCGCCATCCTGAAATGGTATGGCGGACGACCTTGTAGTTTGGTCACAAGACGCATCCTATACGAAGGTACGTTGTTACCAAATTTGGTAGAGATCGGATGATTTGGTTAGTCGTTATTTGATTTTACGTTTTGAACGTTTGAGTGGCCGCCATTCAGTTTTAGTAAAGATGGCGGCAATATAAAACAAGACACTGAGGTGCCCTTTGCTTGTTCTACCTCTGTACCAAATTTCGTTCAATTCGGTTTCACCATGTTCGAATTGATAGGGGGGGACAGACATTCAGAGTACACACACTCTCACACACACAGACACACACACACACAGACTCACACACACACACACACACACACACACACACACAGACTCACACACACACATACACACACACAGACAGACACACTTTTTTCGCCCTGTGTTGATCTCAAAAGTCTACTTTCATTTTTTGCAAAAATCGAAAGTAGGCTAAAAATCCGACGGCTTCGGACCTATCTAGAATAATGACGAAATTAAGTTGGCAATATCGAAATTTCTAATTAGTTCGAAATACACCTGAAATAATGCAGCCTAATAGGGCACTCTAGTTGGCAGCCCTGGTGACTGAATATATTCTTAGTTCCAACTCATAAGGTACACAATACAGCATTTGGTTGAAGTCCAATGAATAGCATGGACGTTACATGCAGTTAGACATTGGATCTATCATTGCGCGTAAATTCATGTTGGCAACAATATCATGCACGTGTTGGCCAGAAATAATCTGAAATATTAAGATCTATTGTTGTGCCAATTTTGGATGAAATCCATTTGTTAGTATAGAAGTTACTGGTATTTTAAAATTGGACCTATCAGCTGGCTTAGAATCATGTTGGCAGAACTGACGTATGTTAGTTCTAAATTAATCTAGAACCGGGTGAGTTAGCCGTGGTGGTTACGGCATGACTGATGGCAGTCGCTCACATCCGGGAGGCGAGGAGGTTCGAATCCCCCCGCCGGCAACCTTGAAGATGGTCTTCTGTGGTTTCCCATCTTCCTTCCAGGCAAATGCCGGGGTTGGTCCCTAACTATAGGCCACAGCCGCTACCTTCCAACTCCTCGTCCTTACATTCCAACTTCCCTCCTTCCCTCCCCAACGGTACTTGTAGCTCACCCATTGGGTGTCCGTCTCGAAGCAGCTACAAAACTGGCGAGCCGAACATGTCCTCGGACACTCCCGGCACTAACAGCCATACGCTAAAAAAAAAAAAAAAAAAAAAAAATCTAGAATGTCAGGTACTATACGTGCGCAAAGTTTAGAGCTGTTGGCTTGCATACTTTCTGATATATTGATATTAGGCTAAAACATATAAACAGTTTATTAACAGTTGGCAGCTCTGATTGCACTTAAGAATACGCATAGTCATATCTGTTATAGTAAACACAGCAGAAACGAATTGATAGTACAGAAGTTACATGTATTTAAAAAATGGTTTTATCAGCAGGCTTAGAATCATGTTGGTAGCACTGACATAAATTAGTTGCTCCAAATTAATCTAGTATGTCAGGCACTCTACATGTGCAAAGTTTAAAGCTGATGGCTCTCATACTTTCTGATATATTGGTATTTGGATAAAAAATAGAGAGAGTATTTATTAACAGTTGGTAGCCCTGGTTGCTCTTAAGAATTCGCTCAGTCATATATGTTTATGTACGCATAGTACATACGAAATTTGGTTGAAATCCAATTGATAGTGTAGAAGTTATATGCATTTAAAAATTGGACCTATCAGTAGGCATAGAATCTTTTTGGCAACACTGTCATATATGGCCTCCTGAAAATGAAACTGAAGTATTATTATCTATATGTGTGCAAATTTTGTAATAGTTCCCATGTATACCTTCCAAGATATCCAACATGGAGTTCAAATTTCTAGTGTGTTTTTTCAGCAGTTGGTAGCACTGACATCATTTTCAAGTATGGCATTGAGATGTTCCGGTATAGATCTTTACTCATACCAAATTTGGTTTCGATTTCTGCAGCCGTTTAGGAGTTGATAGGGGTGGGGTACACAGACAGACAGAGAGACATTTTCCCGGATCGATCTCATAAGCCTACTTTTCCCTCAGTTTGGCAAAATGTGAAAAGTAGGCCAAGAAACACAGATAGTCAGTCTGAAAGACTAGACTTTATATCATTTTAAATGCTACAAATGCTACAAATGCTGCGTGAACTCAAAGTCCGCTAGCAAAAACAAAAGTACAAGAGAAAAAAAAAGAAGAAAGAAAAAATGCAAGTGCAAACCAAGGTCAAAGGAGGTAGCTGGCTGGATGACGTCACGCTCACCGAAGCGCGCGGGGAAAGGAGGAAGCTCAAGCAGTACTATGACGTCACACACCTCCGTGCATTCTCGGTACGTTTCGTCCCGTCACCGTAACGTAACGCCAGACCCCAGCGAAGTCGATATCTATCTATATATTTAAAACACTAAGCTGTTTTTTGTACACACGAGATTGTGAAAACGACTTAACCGATTGGCTTCGTAGAGCACTCTAACGAAAGCTCTTGGCTTCGAGATTTGCAGAGTGTCTCTAAAATAAACAAATATATTACGGTATATTTTTAAATTAATATAGAAAATAGCAGAAATCTTTCCCCTCACGCATGCTCACAATCCGCCTGGGGTCATGACAAAATGGCGGTGAGAAGTCCATTAAAATGTAAGTTATTTAATAAGCTTCCATGTAATAGAAAACATACATTAACCAAGTTCTGACAATAAAATATAATAACCCGTGGCTTCGCTCGCGATCAAGACAATGGGGACGATGCATTATTGCTGATAATTGGTTTATTCTATTACAGCAATCGCGGCTACAGGTGGGTAGATTCAAATTCTGAGAATTCTGATACATACAGTATATAGATATGAGCAGCAAAGTGGGAATTTTATAGAGTTGTGAACACATTTGAAAATTTTAGTTTTGGTTTTGCCATCTTCTGCTGGGACATAACGATTTTGTTGGCCGGATACTCGCCAGCACGCCACATACAGTTGTCCATGGGAAAAAATGGTTTTGTCTAAACGTACACCTGGAATGGCAAATCTATCTGAATATGGGGAATTAGAAGTATTTTTCCTTAAGGTATTCTGGGTATAATTTTGCCACACTTATTGATGATTTGAACGTCAACATGTCGCTATTAATACACCTATAGTAAAATATCTCTCACCTTGGTCGCTGATGTACATTATGCAGTCACTTCCAGTGTTACATCCCAGGGATTGAAATTCTCCAACAACCCTTTTGCCTCACATGCCTCTCTAAGTAATTAAAATTCCCCATTGTTGTTGTTTGAGTCTTTAGTTTTTTGACTGGTTTGATGCAGCCCTCCATGCCTCGCTCTCCTGAGCTAATCGTTTCATCACTACATAGCTACCACACCCTACATCCGAGGCAATCTGTATAACCCTGGTCTACCCCTACAGTTCTTGTCCTTGACCCTCCCATCCATAACTAAGCTTGCTATTCCTGTGTATCTTAATATGTGTCGTATTAACCTATCTCTTCTCTTCATTAGCAATCGCCAGAAACATCTCTCCTCTCCCACTCGTCTTAATAGCTCTTCATTTGATACCCTATCTAACCATCTGATCTTCATCATTCTCCCGTAACACTACATTTCAAACGCTTCAATTCTCCTCTTTATTGCAGCACCATTATTCCAAGTTTCACTTCCTTATAGTGACTCAAAAGCTTTCAAAAATGACATCCTAATACCTAAATGTATATTCGATGTCAAGAGATTCCTTTTTGTGTAGAAATGCTTTCCTTGCCTGAGCCAACCTGCTTTTTATATCCTCTTTGTTTCGTCCATTACTGGTTATTTTGCTTCCTAAGTACCGGTAACTGAAGTCTCCTACTTCCCGTAGCGTTTCACCTGCCAATTTGATGTCCATAGAGGTTTCTGATTTATTTCGGCTGCATTCCAATAATTTTGTTTTACATTTATTGATTTTCATCATGAATTCATTCGTCAAGACGGAGTCCATACCATTCAAAAACTCGTTCAAATCTTCTGGCGTATTGGCCAAGATGACGATGTCATCAGCAAATCTCAGAGATGAAATTATTTCTCCTTGAACCTTCACTCCGACTTTACATTGTTCTCCAATTTCCTGATTATTGTGCTTTTAGAGATCTTTGAAATGCGTTGCCCTCGCACATGGTGTAGATGCATTGTCAAAGGAAAACATTCCATGTTACGAACATGGGCCGCATAACCAGTAACGAAAGCCTATTCTGGACAGCAGTTCCTTGAACTCAGATTTGCCAACATTTTATTGTATCTTTCCATGTGGTATGTCTCTGTACCTCAACATACAGAAGAGTGCTTTAAAAATCATGTCTTGTGTAAATTTTGGAAAATGTAGTGAGTGTGGTTTTTGCCGGAGTGGATACTCGCTAGTAGAAATTCTTTTCAGTAAAATAGACTGGTTCACAAGTTCTGACAATAAAATATAATAACAGTATGAACGTATACGAATGTGCAACATTGATTTATTTGGATAATGAAATGGATTAGTTCCTTCAGACAGCGGCTTTTGAATATAATGAATAGCTGCGTCTGCTGCTGCACACGAGTGCGCGAGTAGCTATGTGGTTAAGACGACTGACTGTTGTTCCAAGAAGCACCGGTTCGATCCCAGGCCTCGCCAGTATTTTTTATTTTTTTTACCACTGAAATATTGTTTAATCAAGGAGTATTACTAAGGTTTTATGTCTGTTAAAGATACATATTTCTACATTCCCTCTAAATACGTTTTATTTCCGTTTTACCATTGCATTGCAGCATGTGATCAAAAGAGCAAACTGTTGCCCGCAGTACGCCGTTTAAATATCTGCAATCAGTTCCTACAACTGACAACAGATGGCAGTACATCGCCCATATAGTTCCAGTAACTGACAGCAGATGGCAGCACCATTGCATCGATATATTAAAAACACAAGACATAGCACGTTTTCACGTGATGGAAAATTATAAAGGAGGGGAATATTTAAGAAGGGAAATGTTGAGGAACATTAACCGACAATTGAATGTGTAGGCTAGGTTGTTTATGTACCTTAATATTGCAATTTCTTCCCAATGCTTCGCTGGTCAAGCTATTCGAGTCCTAGACTAAAAGTTATAATTATGCACCGTCGATATACTCTTAAATTATTAAAGAAAAAAGTAGTTTTCCAGGCACTCGCGCGTGTCCACAATTGCTTTCGCCATGAGAGACACTTGGCAAATATAATTCGTTTGAAGGGCTCCGACATCGTGGTCACTCAGCCCCGTGTACTTGGGTGTGTAGTAGGCTAGGTTGTTTATGTACCTTAATATTGCAATTTCTTCCCAATGCTTCGCTGGTCAAGTTATTAGAGTCCTAGACTAAAAGTTATAATTATGCACCGTCGATATACTCTTAAATTATTAAAGAAAAAAGTAGTTTTCCAGGCACTCGCGAGTGTCCACAATTGCTTTCGCCATGAGACACTTGGCAAATATAATTCGTTTGAAGGGCTCCGACATCGTGGTCACTCAGCCCCGTGTACTTGGGTGTGTACGTGTGAAATTTTCTCTGATAACCTGTGTTATTGTGATGGCTGCATTACTGTGTGTATTTGTAATTAAGGTGGCAAATGGCAAGGAGACGGCCAAGGCCTTAAGTTAGGAACCATCCCGGTATTTGCCTTAAGTGGAAGGGGTAAACCACGGAAAACCACATCCAAGATTGTCGAGGTGGGAATTAAACCTTCTTCTTCTTAGTTATACCTCAAGAGACTGAATGTGCCCCGTTTTTGCCCTCAGACCAGAATTAAATTTCTTGGCAGAGCAGGAAATGTAACCCGGGTCTCCGGGGCGATAGACAAGAATTGGTGGGCCTCCATGTGTTAATACGATTTTTGACATGCACGGGACATAGAATTCAAAAACTGCCTCCTTTAGGGTGACTGTCGAAGTGAGTATTGAGTATAGGCCTATGGTCATTCCAGTAGTTGGTGAAGTGATTCTATGTTCCCCTTCAAAATGTACTGCCATAACCTATAACAGGTGATGGAAATTGCTTATTTAGAGCAGTTTCGTACTGTTTATAACAAAATGAAGAACGTCATTCTGAGCTGCGTTTTCAAGCTATTGCAAAAAATTTCGCTGGCAGGAACAATTATAAGGAATTTATTTTAAGCGATCAGTCTCATCGCATTCTCCTCACCAACCAACTTGAGTATGACAGTCTCTGGACGGTCATGTTGAACTTCATTGTATAAGACAATTGTTTAATGATTATTTGTTTAGAGTACTGAGTCTAACTACGCAGTTGATTTCGGCAATGGAAGTATTATTTGCCATGTAATATTTAGCGGCTCCGTTATTGCAGGAACTATAGTGTTATCGAATAATACGAAGCCACATTTAAAATCCAATATAAATAGGCCATTTCAGAAACAATTCCAGATATTATGCAGTACAGTGTACTGTAAGGTCTTTGACGATCAAATGTAAACTTTGTTCTACATTGTATTTCTCTTGCGTAAAATCTATGCGTGGTTACTTTGGTCTTTACTGTTGTGAGGGTAAAATTGATCTGCGGGAATATAAAATATTTGCCAAGCTGCAACAATATAATGATATTAATTTAAAAGTCATTGAACTTATATCCAGTAGTTCAAACACATACATCAGCGTTAACAGATTGGATACTGAAGATGAAAGCCAGCTACTTCATTTCCCTATTATTGAATTTTTCAATTCCTTGGAATTAAGTGATTCGCCTCCACATACTCCGAACGTTTGAGCCGTAGTTATGCTCCTTAGAAATCTGAACGTTTCCCAAGGACTCATATTAATATATTAATTGTAAGAAATATGTAAGAAATTGCTTGGATTCGGATATAATAGGTGCAGTAATATTAGGCAGAGAGCTCAAATCCTACGACTTGATTTAACACCTTCCGATAAAACACTTGCAGGTACAGTACATTTTCTTTTAATAGGCAACAATGTCCTATTCGCTCGGCCTACTTTATCACAATCAATCAAGCTCAAAGAGAAACTCTTGAACGTATTGGGCTATTTACCTCATCACGTTTTCAGTCAAGACCAGCAGGATAGTGAAGGTACAAAAAAGGTCCTGTATGGGATGGTAAAGAATAAGAGGCGGAAGGATCCTACGGATTATGTTAGAATGGTGATCAAAAGGGGAAAAGAGATAGAAAATAGGGAAGAACTGAAGAAAATGTGGAAAGAATATTTTGAAGAACTCCTGAACCAAAATGGAAACCACGGCGAGGAGGAAGAAATCGGGGAAGAGGTACAGTAGATGAACTGCAAACAGAAAAGGACTTAACATGGAAAGACGTGGAAGATGCAGTGAGGAAGATGAAAGGAGGGAAGGCACCGGGTGTGGATGAGTTGAGTGTGGAGTTGGTGAGAGCAGCAGGAGAGGTGGGGATACAATGGTTGTACCGACTGATGAAGACAGCATGGAAGGAAAGGAAGACCCCAGAGGGCTGGAAAAAGGGAATAATTGTCCCGATCTTCAAGAAAGGTAGTAGAACAGAATGCAGAAACTATCGGGGAATAACACTGATGAGTCATTGTGAAAAGTTGTTTGAGAAAGTTTTGGAAAGGAGAATTAGGACAAGGATAGAAGGAGGGATGAGGGAAGAACAATCTGGCTTCAGAGCAGGAAGGTCCACAGTGGATTTGATTTTTGCTATAAGGCAGTTACAAGAACAGCACTATGAGTATGGAACAGATCTACTGATGGCCTTCCTGAACATTGAGAAAGCATATGACAGTGTATGCAGAAACAAAGTATGGAAGTCCCTGGAGGATAGAGGAATAGAAAAATGGACTATAAGGAGGATAAAGGAGATGTGCAAGGGAAGCGTGAGCTGTGTGAAAGTGGGAGGAGAGAGATCGGACTGGTTGGAACAGAGAAACGGCCTGAAACAAGGAAGTGCACTGTCACCGTTACTTTTCATTGTGGTGATGGATGACATAATGACCCGAGTGGCACAAGTAATTGGGGAAGGAAAGATGAAAGCAATGGTGCTTGCAGATGATTTGATGATTTGGGGAAACAAGGAGGAGGAGGTACAGGAACAGTTGGACGTGTGGGAAGGAATAATACAAGGTTATGGGATGAAATTTAGCATAAATAAGAGTGAGATGGTGATCACAACAAGGAAGAAGGAAATAACCACAACAGGAATAACAATTGGTGGGGAACAGCTGAAGGAAGTGGAGAGTTTCAAGTATCTGGGTAGCCTGATGCAAGAGAATGGAAGAAACGATAGAGAAATAAATGAGCGGGGGAGACAGGCAGAAGCATTCCGGAGGAGTGTGAGAAGCATGTTATGGAGCAAGGATGTCCCTCAGAACAGCAAAAAGATCATATATCGGACGTACTATGTCCCTATCCTGACGTATGCCTTGGAGGCCTGGGTTATGAAAGGAAGGGTGAAGAGCAAAATACAGGCCAGTGAGATGAGGTTCTTGAGAAGCAGTATTGGAGCTACAAAGAGGGACAGAATAAGAAATGAGAGGACCAGAGAATTAATGAAGGAGGAACCATTACAGGATGGTATAGAGAAATCTAGACTTAGATGGTATGGACATGTAAAACGAATGGAGGAGAAGAGGATACCCAGGAGGATACACGAGACGAAGTGGGAAGGAAAGAGACCAAGAGGGAGACCGAGAGACAGGTGGCTGAAGGGGGTGGAAGAAAGCGTGAAGAAGAGAGGAGAAGACTGGACAAGGGTGGAGGCTGAGAGATGGTGGGAAGACAGAAGACGTTGGAGAGGCTTGTGTTCCAAACAGACCCGGCCAGTGGCTGGAAACTGTGCAATATGATGATGACCTCATCACGTTTTCAGTCATGACCAGCAATATGTTGCAATGCTGAGAGTGCTATCTTTTGACGCCCTTAAAGTTTCAATAGTGCTAAAAAGTAATCGTACAAAGAATGTAACTTATATAAGAAGCTTCTTCAGTAATTTTGTTTTCCATTGTCCGTCATGTTTTGACGGGTTTCGTCTAGTAATCATTTAAAATGCTAAAATCCTACATGGTGACCATCCGAAATATTTATACGGTTCTCAATATCTACTAATCTATGACAGCAATCAATGACACACAGATGAACTTCTATTAGAACCCTTTATCACCGCATGAAATTTCAGGGTGATATCAGTAATAGTTTCGGAGATAAAGAATGGCAGTGAAATATTTTACGTGGCCGCCATGTTGGATTGGTAAAACTTATTAAAATTTGAAAGCCACGGTCGAGATTGAAAGAGGTAGTAGTTTGTACTTACCAAGTTTCATTGAAACCGCTTCGACCGTTTAGAGCAGGGGTTCCCAACCTGGGGGGGGGGGGGGGGGGGGGGGGGCGTGGGGCTTTATCAAGGGGGGCGTGAAGTGATTTCCGAATTAAGTTTTTTTAAACTCGAATACCACAATTTTGTATAATAAACATTTGTCGAATCTCTCCAAGTGATTGTTGCGCTAAGTCGATCGTTCAAACCAGTGGTAATTGCCAACTGTCGGTACAAACCTCTGCGGAGCCGCGAGGTTGGAGGTGAAATAAGGAATTTTGTATGTTGTAAGGAGCAAAATCAATGCCAATTTTATCGTCTCATTGACATATCTTTGTGATTTAATTGAAGCTTTGAACAGTTTGAACTTAGAGCTCCAAGGCAAAAACTCCAATATTATGCTTGCTTATGATGCCATCAGAGCTTTCCTGAAAAAAAAAATACAGTTATGGAAACGCCGGCATCAGTTGAACAACTTCTCATTCTTTCACCGGCTTAATGAAATTTTTCCGGAAAATGAACGTGATAGAAATAAACTTACGGTGCAAATTCAGGCACACTTGGATTCCCTGGCACAAGAATTCAACTTCTACTGTCCTGATTTCTCGTCGGATGAATGTCCTGTATGTTAAAAAGAAATCCGTTTGCCATTGGCATTGAAGCACTGCCAGCACAACCTCAAGAAGAAGCCATAGATATGAAGTGTGATTCAAAGCTAAAATATGATTCCAAAATATTACGATTGGGTGACTTATGGTTAAATTGTCTTGCAGTGTATCCTGAAATGGCCGAAGTTGCATTGCCTGTCATTGTCCCATTTTCAACGACATTTTACGCGAGTCAGGATTTTCAACGCCGAGTGTCATAAAAACAAAGCAGCGCTGTCGGCTTGATGTTGCAAGTGATCTCCGCTGTGCTCTGTCAAATATCAAACCAAACATACCGAAACTTACCAAGAGAAAACAGTGTCAACCCTCTCACTGACATTTGATGATAAATTTAAGGCATTATTCTAAAAGTGTGTGTTTTTGTATTGTGCTAAAATGAAGTTAGTATGTAATAGATATCAAGCGCGTACTCATATTATTTTCAGAAATAATTACTCCATTATGTAGTGTTATTAGGGTAGGTCTATATCCTCCGCGTCCGTTTATTGAAGAGGTTATAGAAGCGACGAGTGGAGGGTCGGAGGAGGAGGAGGAAGAGGGGGGGGGCTAAGGGCGGGGGGGGGGGGGGGCGATTACCACACGGAATCTGAAAAGGGGGGCGTCAGCTGGCAAAGGCTGGGAACCACTGGTTTAGAGTTTATTAGGGACACACAAACATACGCACATACAAATGGACAAAAAGTGATCTCATAAGCCTATTTTTTTTTCATAAATGAAAATAGGCTAAAATATTCTACATTACCCCATTTTAAGAGCTGTCTAGCTCAGATTTTCTGAAGACTGAAGGGTGCATTTTGACGTCAGATTTGTCAATGAGAACACAAATAATTGAAAATAAGAAATACAGAGTTAATCAAACTAACCCACAGGGAAGAAGGGTGAATTTCAAAAGCTAATAACGGTCGTCTGCTGCCTTTTGTTAAGTAACCTTAATATGGTCTGGCTAGAAAGCGAGTAGCTGAACATTTTAATATTACACCAGTCAGCGAACAATGTCTGAATAGCTTCATAAAAAACTTTTCTTCCCAGCGGGGTATTCTTCTGTGGTTATGATTATTAACATTCAAGTTTTATAACTGACTAGCTGAAGTACCCGTGCTTCGCTACGCGTCATAAATAAATTAAAATGTGAAGGTGACAGTTAAAACAGGGGATAGGCGAGGTGCTGCGCAGAGGGAGATTAAGGATGGAATATTTTGTCCAACTACACCGCTCGGCGTTGACCGTGTTTTATAGCACAAATTTAGGTTTTACTCGCTAACAGTTGCAGATACCTTTCGGATAGAAAAAGTAATTTTAAACCTCGCATATGCCATCAAAAGTTTGCTATTTCTTAGCGTTCTCATTTTATTTGAAATGGAAATATGAAAGTTTGAAACCAAAGGGTGTAGTGACGTCACTAAAATGGTCGCCATTTTAAATAGTGCAAAGTATTGAAATCAAAGGTAACCTATATGTTAACCAGGTAAATCAGCTACTTCCATGTAAAATTCACGTAAATCGGACCAGTGGTACTTGCGAGATTGAGTAATACACAGACACACACCATCTCAATTTTAGCCTCGCTTCGCTCGCGTCATAGTCGTATCATATTGTTTTTCAATGAAATGCTGGTTTAACCCCGTTAACACCCCTTTAGAACCTGAATACCCAAAAATCCCTCCTTAGTAGACGTTTTCGACACACAAAAAACAAACATATCCCCAAAATATCATTCTTCTAACTTTAATAGTTTTGGTTGGTCGATGAGAGCAAACATACAAAAATCCTTCCTTAGTGGACGTTTTTCTTCCAGAAGTTCACCCCTCCTCATATGCCCCTTAAATTGCATTTATGAAAACACGGTCGAACACCTATTTATTTTATTCATTTATTCATTTATTTATTTATTTATTTTTAAGCTGATAGATTTCCTCCGAGTTTCAGACTCCTCCCTATGTCGTTTAGGAGATACACGCTCAGTTAGGAATCTTTCAACCCCCACTTTTCATCCCTTTCACCTCATAATATACACTACATCGAAAAACCATTAGACATGTGTCAGCTTATTTTTAATGATTAGTATATGTGCCAAATGAAACCACTCGTGAGATATTGTTATTCAATGGAAAGCACGTTTACCCCCTTAACACCTCTTTAGAACCTGAATATCCAAAACTCATTCCTTAGTGGACGTTTCCGACATACAACGAACATATCCCCAAAATTTCATGTTTCTAACTTCAATAATTTTGGCTGGGCGATGATGAGTGAGTGAGTCAGTCAGGACATTTTCTTTCATTTATTTTTGATAATTTCACCCGTCCTCATGAACCCCTTAAATTGGATTTATGAAACAAACGGTCAAACACCTATTTACTTATTTAAAGCTGTTTTCCCCCTGAGTTTGATGAGTGAGTGAGTCAATCAGTTTGGACACTTTCTTTCCTGTTTTTTCCCCCAGAATTTCACCCCTCTCCAAGGGCCCCTTAAATTGGATTTATGAAAAAACGTTCGAACACCTATTTACTTGTATTTTAAGCTGTTTTTTCCCACCGAATTTCAAACTTCACGCCTATGTCGTTTCAGAGATACACGCTCCGTCAAGAATCCCTCAACCCCCAATTTTCACCCCTTTCACCTCATAATATACACCACATCGATAAACCCTTAGACATATGTCTGATTATTTTTAATGATTAGTTTATAAACCCAATATCACATCCCCAAACAAACAACTCATGAGATATCGTTATTCAATGAAATGCACGTTTACCCCCTTGACACGTCTCTAAAACCCGAATAAACAAAAATCATTCCTTAGTTAACGTTTTCAAAATACAGCGAACATATTCCCAAAATTTCATGTTTCCAACTTTAATAGTTTTCGCTGGGCGTGATGAGTGAGTGAGTCAGACAGGACATTTTCTTTCATTTATTTTACCAGAATTTCACCCCTCCCCATGGGCCCCTTAAATTGGATTGATTAAAAAACGCTTGAACACCTATTAACTTATTTCTTAAGCTGTCTTTTTCCCCTGAGTCAGTCGGTTAGGACACTTTCTCTCCTTTTTTCCCTTAGAATTTGATCCCACCCCAATGGCCCCTTAAATTAATTTATGAAAAAAACAGTCAAAAACCGATTTACTTACTTTTTCAGCTGATTTTTTTTTCGCTGAGTTTCAAATTTCTCGCCTATGTCGTTTAAGAGATAGGCCTACACGCTCCATTAGGAATCCTTCAACCCCCACTTTTCAGCCCTTTCACCTCATAATAATACACCACATCGAAAAACGCTTAGACACATGTCTGCGTATTTTTAATGATTAGTTTATATGCCGAGTATCACATCCACAAATGAAACCACTCGTGAGATATTGATATTCAATGAAATGCAGGTTTAACCCCCTTGAGACCCCTTTAGAACCCGAATATCCAAAAAACCTCCCTTAGTGTACGGTTTTGACATACAACGAACATATCCCCGAAATGTCATGTTTCCAACTTCAATATTTTTGGCTGGGCGATGATGAGTGAGTGAATGAGTCAGGACATTTCCTTTCAATTTTTTTTTTCTTCAGAACTTCAGAACGGAACCAACATATATACATACATACATACAGACTTTCACTTTTATATATTAGATACAGGATGTTCTGTTCAACAATCTCTACTGCAAATTTGTAACCAATATGGACCTCCGTGGTGACAGCTCAGAGAGCTAGGGTCTATGCCATGAGGTGGATACATTACGTTCTCTTTTAGAGTGTTCAACAGTGGCGTAACTACAACAGGGGCCAACTAAAGAAAATATGAAATTTGATGGAGTATTTCATTTTGAATATAGCCAATCTTCAGATTCATGACAAATAATTGGATTGTTCTTGAGACTATTTCTTGTCACTCGTGTAAAGTTTATATCGCTACACTTTTTTTTAGCGTATGGCTTTTAGTGCCGGGAGTATCCAAGGACATGTTCGGCTCGCCAGTTTTGTAGCTGCTTCGAGGTGGACACCCAGTGGGTGAGCTACAAGTACCGTTGCGTGTGGAGTGTTGTCTGAGGAGGAAAGTTGGAATGTAAGGACGAGGAGTTGGAAGGTAGCGGCTGTGGCTTATAGTGTGCCCATTTAGCAAGAAATATGCCAATCACAGTATACCAGCGTAGCTCAATTCGGGATTTCGGGGCAGCGGTAAGTTCCCCCGTCCATTCTGTGACTCACATATTTTGGATTAATTATAGGATACACTTGCAAAATAACAACAAAATCAACTCCTATTTAAACACATTTAATTAATAAAATTAATGGCGCTACAAACATTTAAACAATTTAATTACTGACCCAAATATCAACTGCTTGTTCCAAATGAACAAGGGATCACAAAATAAAATAAAACAAATATTGTATTCAAAACTTGTGGTTTTTACATAAACCAACAATTCTTACATAGTCTCACTTCCATAAAGCACAAACATTAAGTTTACATAACTCTGAGCTCTTTGGCTCCATGCATTTACATTATTACGGTGTCATTCTTGTACACCTCAAACATTAGATTTTATATTTTCTTATTTCTCAAAAACAAATATATAATTATATTTAAAAATCTAGGTTAATTATCTAATTCAATATTTTGGGCATGTCCACACATTCAGTTGTTATCATCTCTCTTTATTTCACAAATATATTAAGGTAATCAGAAAATCAATTGAGTACTCCAGAGCGTGAAGGTACTTGACACAGTCAAAAAACTATAGTTACTCCCGAACTCAGTTGCCTTCAATCAACTCGTGGAATCCCACGTCCATACATTATTACAATAGGGATTGTTATTTATCTCTTATGTCTTAAATAGACCATTATCATATAAGAAACTACGATCTGAACCGGCAAACGAAATATCCGTCTTTAAGGACCTCGGTTCAACGCCCGGGTCGTTAACAACTTTAAACACTCCTGGTGTATTTATTTCTCTTTACAACAGCTTACGAGACGGTCTCTGTTCCTTCTCGCTTTAAGAAAGCTAGACTCTACTCCTTGGGGTGCGATTTATGACACGTTAGGGTGGTGGAGACATCCCGTCTGACCCAACATTTAGTAGCTTATTTTCAAGGCTTTCAAAACAAACCTTCCCATTATATCCAGCTCTGGGGAGACCGGGCTTTATTGTACCGTATACATTCAAACAACTATTCTTTGGTTCAAAGACCATTTTCATATCCTTGGCATTTATTAATTATGAGAGGGTCCTCATTGATTGGGAAGATTAAATACACATACGACGACGGAGAATTTCAGGGGCTTTTATCATAAGAAGATCCTGTATTCGAATCTCTTCAGGTGCCTCGGGAACTAATTCCATACAGAGGACTTATACAAAATGCGATTTAGAGTCGGCCGTGGCCCAATGACATACGCTCAATAATACCATATATTAGCTCCCTTTTTAAATACATACACAATGCCTCGTGATACTAATGTCACAAATAGAGGACTTACACAATTATCAATTCACTGCAATCAACTACCCTCCATAAGTAATGTACCAAGTATTTAACCACTACGCGTTCCTAGCGTGACACTTTAATATTATATTTGCGCTCATTATGCGCTATGCATTATTTTAAGCCGAAAATGTCTTCCCAAGAACTGATAAAATCTCTTTAGTAACAATTCATATTATTTTAATTCACATATTAATCTTTCTGTGGTCGATAAATCGCTCCCTGTTTTAAAATATTCCATTGAACCTCATTTCACACATACGTTAAGGCTTAACGTTCTTATGTTCATATCAATTTATTTGATTTTTATTTAACATTTCCATATTTAATTATTATTATTATTCTTTATACAAGCTCAAAAGCTATTTCTTTCATATCTCAACTTTACTTTATTTCAATGTCTTTCATGATAATTAAATGATATTTCGCTTGCTCTTATGACATTTGTTAAATACTTTAACCCTTTATTCACTTATTTCCTCTACGGGAATTATTCTTTACATGATTATTCATAATTTCTCTATTTATTTTATTATTGTTCAGACCGTGTTCTTGATTATTCAGCATTTATTTATTAAACACATCCCTTTCACCCAAAAACTCCGGTGGATCTGTACACAATCAATTTTTGACACCAAATAAAAATGAATTTTGTACTCACATATTTCCAGATCATCCCATGATCTTAAATCTGGTGTGGTGCTTCATTTTTGGGCCCACTTTGAACTTTTTACACCATATTGAAGGTATTCATCTTACGTAAAAACACAAATAAACATATATCTAAAACACTTAATATTGACGACATTTTTATATACTGATGTGTCCCTTTTGAACACATAATAAACACTAAAAAATATTATTTATCACACAATCTTGATTATTTTACACTTCACAATGACTCGATCACTAGGCCGTATTTCTGAGCCTATCACACGTGATCTTCTTAAATTCCCGTTTCCAAGGGTGGAATTTATCCGATGTCGTCTTCCTATTCTGTAGAATGCGAAAGTCCCGAAACATCTACTGTTCCCTGGGGTCCAATTCTGCTATTCCTATCCTGGATAACCGGCTATTGATCTAGCTTGAACGGCTTCTTTGTAGATCTGTCTATCGATCCTAACGAAAGTCTATATGGATCGAGGTCTCCTCTAAGACCTATAGATTCAGTTTATAGCAGCTCGCCCTTCTCGATTCTAGTATTATTAGAATTGTTCGCCTGCTTTCAGGAGCTAATGTTTATAGTCTCCTATCCTATTTATTTGAACTGTTTTAACACTCCTACGTTTTTGAACCTTATTCTGTTCTTCCTTTTTAGGTTGCTTCAATTTAAATAACAGTTTATCTGTCTGGTACGATACTTCCGTACGTTATGATCTATTCGTCCGTACATTTAACGACCTATCGCCTTTAAGTCCGACGTTCGCAGCATGCTCTGACTATATCTTACGAGTTTTCACTTTAAGGGACACTGGGACTGAAATTTTAGTGAAATTTGTGGAAAATGTCGATTTTCGGTATTTTCCATATTAATACACCCCTATCCCCTGCGGATCATATAGCAGTGTTTTTATCCGAATTCCGCCATTTTTAAAGCCCTGGCGAAGCTTTAAAATGCACGGTGTGTCCTTTAATCGCCCCAGCACAGTAAGTGTCCTGAAGGTTCTGAGTCTTGGTGTTTCTACAATCGAAGTATCGCAGCTGGTAAAACACCACAGAGTCATGACAAAATGGCTGTAGAACTTTTAGAACCCTTAGTTGTCAAGATTATGCCTGTTTATCAAAAGATGGCATCCGATGAGCTACTATCCAGATACATCCGTGGTGCTACTGAAAATCAGAATGAGAGTCTGCATTCTGTTATCTGGAGGAAGTGCCCAAAGGAGATTTTTATTTCACGGAAGATACTTGAAATTGCTGTTAGTAATTCTGTAGCAGAATTCTACATGGGGTGTAGTGCTACAACAGAGTTGAAATCAGGAATAAGACTAACTTCAGTATCTCATGTCACAGCATAAACACTTGAAAGATGTGACAGTCGCAGGAAGAATGTAAGTCCGCGGTCATAATTGGAGAAGCGAAAGGCAAGTCGACGGAAGGTGAAACTAACAGAAATGAAGGAGGAGGCTGCAAAACAGAAGAAGGAGGTTGTCACCTATGCTGTAGGACAATCCTAATGTCATTGGTAAGCTGAAACCTTGTAAATTGTGCATCATTTTAGAAAATTGCTGTTTTCTCGGATTCACTTTTTCAGGCATTCAAAATGTTACTCGCGTCATAAATCTTATGATATTGCTTTCAAAATGGGAATTTATTATCTTCATTGCAATGACTATAAACCTGCGGATCGTTTTTTAGATTGCACTTTTGGTATGGCTGCAAAAAAAATTCAAACTGGAAAAAATACGATTTTTTGTAGAAAAAAAACTTGGATATGAAAAAAAATTAATTTCTTGACACTCATTAATGCAATTCAAAATCGGATCCGTAGGTTTCTTCCAATTGTTATAGTGCAATAGAATATAACCTAAAAGTTACACTATCTTGTTTTTTTTAACGCGGCTGACCTTTATAAAACTTGAATAATTAGCACAATAAATGTACAAAATAATTAATATCTGGAGAACTAATCAACTTACAATGCTCACGTTTCCCACAGTGGTTTATAATATGACTATTCATAACGGTATAAAATTTCAAAGCTGTACCTCAGTTTATATAGAATTTGAAAATTTCAGTCCCAGTGTCCCTTAACTTGTATACAGTCGGGCCTAAATCCTATAATTAGGATTTTCCTAATATTTCACTACGGCGATACTTTAAAATTTCGTCTTGGCTGCTCCTTATGGAGGCAAGCAAGTCGTTACTACTGTGACGCCTGTGGCTATCAGACCTTGCTTCGGCGGTGTAAAACAGCGTTTCTCCCCTCAAGGAGTACTGGTAGCTGTTTTTCGATGTAACGAAGAGTTACGTCCCCTCACGGACTGTCGGAATGATTACTTCTACGTCGTGGAGCAGCACTTCCCCTCACGGAATGCTCGTAGGACTGCATGCGATGTGACACAGTGACGTGCCCTCTGGCTGTCTGAATACTGCATTCAATGCTTATACTTGTTGCGCAGTATGACCTCCCCTGAGGTTCATACGTTTGAAGACTTTGATGCAGCACCTCCGGTCACGGAGTGCTCGTTGAAACTGCATGATTGGCTTGGAAACGCCCGAAGCTTTATACTGTTTTACTACAAAAAAATAAGACTCAAGCCTTTTCTGTGGTCAACTTCTAAAATAATGGTGCCACAAATATAAAAATTATACCTTCCGAAAGCTCGTCTTCTCAATGTCTAATGATCTTATTGCACCTAAGAATCGATCGTGCAATTCGGAGATATTAATTAATTTCTCGTCCTCAATTGTGTGGGTGTTGCATTCTTTTTGCTCTCTCCCCTCCACAGAGGCTTAGGTAATTCCCCTATGACGTCGTCTTACGTCGGCAGTTTATTTCTGCACAATTATTACATGGTTTCTCTATACTGAAAAATCTCTCATTCCAAATGATTCACTGTACTGTGCTTGTTTACTCATTATTATGCTCGTAAACGTGTTAATTTTAATTATTCCTCTTCTGGCGCGTATGCGACGTTGTCAATTTCGAGCCACGTCAGCTTGAATTCCGATTCAGGCTTCTCTTTCTAACACGGTGGAAAATTCCACTCAGTTATTAATACTCGTGACCAGCCCTCTCTGAAATGTCGAGTGGGGTGATCTCATCTAAGGAACATCTGTCCCTAGTCGCTTGCACAATGTTAAGCTATATTCCTGGCTTAAAATCTCTCTCCATTCCTTTAAGAAACTATACGTTTCTTTCATTTCTTCCTTAAGGACATGGGTTCGACCTTCATGGACCCGATGGCCCAAGGGTTCATCTCTCCCCTCCTTAGGTAAATAAATTTTCGAAAATTTTGAGGAAATTTATTTCAATTTAATTTTGTATTTCTTTTCGGTCGAATCCATCATAACGTCATCCGTATTTACTGTTATTTTATTTTTTTAAGGTTCCTTCCACTAATTGTGTAGGTTGGGTGTGCTCAATCTTTACCCTTTTCTCCTTTATTACATTCAAATTTTCCTTTTCAATAAAATCAATTACTTCTTTAAAGTTCCTTTCCTTTCTGGTCTGTGTTTATGTTCGGTCTCCAAGAGTTCCCATTCATTCATTTATTCCCTAGTGGTCGACTTCACTCAGGCCATAAATCTCTTGTCACGTTCAGTGTTTACAACTCTCTACCCTCGTCTGGCGCGCGCCTCCAAACTCGAGTCAACAGTTGGTTTCCTTTCTTCTTTTCTCAAGTCAGACTGCAAGTCGGTCTGTTCTTTATTCATTATATTTCTTCAACTTAATGACTTTATGTTAATTATCTTGCGGGTGCAATTAGCTTTACCCGTAACTTGCTTCATTACAGTTATCAGACTTCAAGTCTGTTACCCTTCATTTAAAATTTTTAAGAGCTCAGTCTGACTTCACCTGACTCTTTCTAGTTCTCTTCCCTATTCCTCATCTCTCTTTGAGATGGTATTTCAGCACATATTATACTTATTTCTCATATTCTTTGATGGTTGCAAATATCTTTACCCGTTTGTTCCAATGGGATAATTCTCTTCCTTCACCTCGTATTGAGATGGCACTTTCCAAGAGTATTTCTTTTTCCTACTCTTCCAATTCTTTAGATTTTCCAAATCTCCTTTCTTTCTCTTCTTTTTATCCTTCCCTTTCTTCTTACGATGCTTCCAGCTGAAATATGCCTGGGCATCCTCTTTCTCCAAGACATCGTTGGTTATTTCACCTTCTTTCATTGTTTCCATGGGGTATCCATTTCCTGGTACACCAATTATCAACGGCGGTTTTCTTCCTTTTGGCTCTTCCTCCGAGACGTCTCCTCTCATTTTTTCATTGCTCCCAACAATCTCATCTTTTTCTTTTAGGTTTTCTTGGCTCTTATTTGCATCTCTTTCCAGTCCTCTTTTCTGTCGTTGGCATTCCTGACATTTAATCATTAATTCGAGGATCTGGGTTTTCAATTTTTCCTCTTCTTCCTCTAATGCCCTTTTATTTTCCTGGTCCTGCATTTCTTTGAAGTTTTCCTTTTCCCTTTCTGTGAAATCTTGAACCTCTGTTTCCATCGGTGCTTCGTTGAAATTTTCTATATTTATTTCATTTAATTTCTCTATTTCTTCTGGAATTATCATTTCTGTTTCTTCAACTATCAATTCCTTTAATATCTCCTGTTCCGAGATTACTTCTTGTTCTTCCAGCTCAACTTTTTCATAAAAATGAGTCTCTTCAATTTGGAGCTCATTTTCATTTTGGCTATCCTCCTTTTCTGGAGTTACGATCTCTTCCTGAATTTCCATTGGTTTCTCTGGAAGGATCTCCAAAGTTTCTTCAATTCCCACTGGAGTCATGATGATTTCTATTTCTTGTTCCTCTTCTTTAATCTCAACTTTGGGCTGTTCTGGCACCGTGATTTCCTTTTCTTCTTCACCTTCAGCTTGGGCAACTATTTCATTTGCCTGACGATTTTGCTCCAACATGTCTTCCTCATATCTCTTCTGAGCATCCTCTAATATCTCTTGATATTCTGGAATTTTGACCTGTCTTACTTCAGCCAACTCCTGAATACTTATTATCTCATTTTCTTTATGCATGCTCATTCTGAAATAATGCATCTTATCCCATTCTCCTTTTATATAATCCATTTGTTCCTTTACATATTTCTTCCTTTCGTGCTCTTTATAATTGGTCTTCCACCAAATCTTATCCCATTCTCTTCTTATATCCCATACCTGCTCCATCATCTCACTTATTTCATTAATAAACATTTTTAGCTGTTCCCACGGAACTATTTCAATTTTCCCTTCTTTCTCCATGCGTCTCGCAAAGTTCCTCTTTGTTTCTTTTAATGACTCTTTAAGCTTAGGGATTTCCTTGTACGCTTCCTCAAATTCCTGTTTGGGTATCTCACCCCCATTTCTATTTACCCTCTTATGAATTTCGAATGTCTTCTCAATTTCCTTGGACATCCTTTCTCTCTGTTCCTCAATGCCTTCCTTCTTTCTTGACTTGAAATCTTTTAATTTCCATAATTCATCCTGCATTACCATGTGCTCTCTTCGTATTTTTTTAATTATATCCAAGAACCCTTCTACTTCCTCCCAGGTCGTCATTTCTACCTTTTCCTGTTCCTGCACGTCAGTACTATCGCTCTTTTCCCCTTCGTTTTCTGAGCCTACCTGAACCGGCATTACTACGTGAGACTTTGTATTATCCTTATTCTTATCATTATCAATTACATTTTCCCTTGGAATTGGTTTACAAATTTCCTTTTCCTTTCCGAGCTCTATAGGCTCAACATTTACCCTTTTGTCTGCAGACATGTTACCATCTCTTCGTGTAACTATGTCTCCAGGTGCACGCATGCTTTCTACAGAAACATTTATCATTTCTTTGGTTGGGTACTCTTTCTCACCTGTAGTTTTACTTTTCCCTGGGCTCTCGGCCCTTACATTCTCAGAGAGCCTCCGCTTCTCTTCACTTAACAACATCATATTAAAATACAGTGGGCCTCTAATGCCACCACACTAGTACATGTTTGAGAGATGATACTCTGAATCCGTGTGTCCCAATTTTTTCAAAACTTTACTTTAGTACTGGTATTCACTTACAACGTACCCTTTTAATACTTTTGTTCAATTTCATAAACCTTTATGGAAGTGTTTAAAATTCGAAATTTCGAAAAACCATTTTTTTCAAAAATTGAAAATTTTGATTTTTCGAGAAAAACTCGGGTTTTCCCTAGGAAAACTCATCCCTGCGTACTGGGCGCCAAAAAGTGTATTATTTTGCTAGAAGCCCCACGTTGAAGCCACTACACAAATTAAGCATTGCTAGGGGGTTTATAATATAATATATATTATTCAGGGTTGCTCGGTATGAGTTTCCAGGGACCCATGCGGTCAGTTAATATTTTACGTTGTAGCTATCCCTATTATTACTGTAATCTTACATGATATGACCGACTTAAGTGTTCCTCTAGTTATTAATCCAGCACAGTATTTATATATCCCCCTGTGCCCATTTAGCAAGAAATATGCCAATCACAGTATACCAGCGTAGCTCAATTCGGGATTTCGGGGCAGCGGTAAGTTCCCCCGTCCATTCTGTGACTCACATATTTTGGATTAATTATAGGATACACTTGCAAAATAACAACAAAATCAACTCCTATTTAAACACATTTAATTAATAAAATTAATGGCGCTACAAACATTTAAACAATTTAATTACTGACCCAAATATCAACTGCTTGTTCCAAATGAACAAGGGATCACAAAATAAAATAAAACAAATATTGTATTCAAAACTTGTGGTTTTTACATAAACCAACAATTCTTACATAGTCTCACTTCCATAAAGCACAAACATTAAGTTTACATAACTCTGAGCTCTTTGGCTCCATGCATTTACATTATTACGGTGTCATTCTTGTACACCTCAAACATTAGATTTTATATTTTCTTATTTCTCAAAAACAAATATATAATTATATTTAAAAATCTAGGTTAATTATCTAATTCAATATTTTGGGCATGTCCACACATTCAGTTGTTATCATCTCTCTTTATTTCACAAATATATTAAGGTAATCAGAAAATCAATTGTGTACTCCAGAGCGTGAAGGTACTTGACACAGTCAAAAAACTATAGTTACTCCCGAACTCAGTTGCCTTCAATCAACTCGTGGAATCCCACGTCCATACATTATTACAATAGGGATTGTTATTTATCTCTTATGTCTTAAATAGACCATTATCATATAAGAAACTACGATCTGAACCGGCAAACGAAATATCCGTCTTTAAGGACCTCGGTTCAACGCCCGGGTCGTTAACAACTTTAAACACTCCTGGTGTATTTATTTCTCTTTACAACAGCTTACGAGACGGTCTCTGTTCCTTCTCGCTTTAAGAAAGCTAGACTCTACTCCTTGGGGTGCGATTTATGACACGTTAGGGTGGTGGAGACATCCCGTCTGACCCAACATTTAGTAGCTTATTTTCAAGGCTTTCAAAACAAACCTTCCCATTATATCCAGCTCTGGGGAGACCGGGCTTTATTGTACCGTATACATTCAAACAACTATTCTTTGGTTCAAAGACCATTTTCATATCCTTGGCATTTATTAATTATGAGAGGGTCCTCATTGATTGGGAAGATTAAATACACATACGACGACGGAGAATTTCAGGGGCTTTTATCATAAGAAGATCCTGTATTCGAATCTCTTCAGGTGCCTCGGGAACTAATTCCATACAGAGGACTTATACAAAATGCGATTTAGAGTCGGCCGTGGCCCAATGACATACGCTCAATAATACCATATATTAGCTCCCTTTTTAAATACATACACAATGCCTCGTGATACTAATGTCACAAATAGAGGACTTACACAATTATCAATTCACTGCAATCAACTACCCTCCATAAGTAATGTACCAAGTATTTAACCACTACGCGTTCCTAGCGTGACACTTTAATATTATATTTGCGCTCATTATGCGCTATGCATTATTTTAAGCCGAAAATGTCTTCCCAAGAACTGATAAAATCTCTTTAGTAACAATTCATATTATTTTAATTCACATATTAATCTTTCTGTGGTCGATAAATCGCTCCCTGTTTTAAAATATTCCATTGAACCTCATTTCACACATACGTTAAGGCTTAACGTTCTTATGTTCATATCAATTTATTTGATTTTTATTTAACATTTCCATATTTAATTATTATTATTATTCTTTATACAAGCTCAAAAGCTATTTCTTTCATATCTCAACTTTACTTTATTTCAATGTCTTTCATGATAATTAAATGATATTTCGCTTGCTCTTATGACATTTGTTAAATACTTTAACCCTTTATTCACTTATTTCCTCTACGGGAATTATTCTTTACATGATTATTCATAATTTCTCTATTTATTTTATTATTGTTCAGACCGTGTTCTTGATTATTCAGCATTTATTTATTAAACACATCCCTTTCACCCAAAAACTCCGGTGGATCTGTACACAATCAATTTTTGACACCAAATAAAAATGAATTTTGTACTCACATATTTCCAGATCATCCCATGATCTTAAATCTGGTGTGGTGCTTCATTTTTGGGCCCACTTTGAACTTTTTACACCATATTGAAGGTATTCATCTTACGTAAAAACACAAATAAACATATATCTAAAACACTTAATATTGACGACATTTTTATATACTGATGTGTCCCTTTTGAACACATAATAAACACTAAAAAATATTATTTATCACACAATCTTGATTATTTTACACTTCACAATGACTCGATCACTAGGCCGTATTTCTGAGCCTATCACACGTGATCTTCTTAAATTCCCGTTTCCAAGGGTGGAATTTATCCGATGTCGTCTTCCTATTCTGTAGAATGCGAAAGTCCCGAAACATCTACTGTTCCCTGGGGTCCAATTCTGCTATTCCTATCCTGGATAACCGGCTATTGATCTAGCTTGAACGGCTTCTTTGTAGATCTGTCTATCGATCCTAACGAAAGTCTATATGGATCGAGGTCTCCTCTAAGACCTATAGATTCAGTTTATAGCAGCTCGCCCTTCTCGATTCTAGTATTATTAGAATTGTTCGCCTGCTTTCAGGAGCTAATGTTTATAGTCTCCTATCCTATTTATTTGAACTGTTTTAACACTCCTACGTTTTTGAACCTTATTCTGTTCTTCCTTTTTAGGTTGCTTCAATTTAAATAACAGTTTATCTGTCTGGTACGATACTTCCGTACGTTATGATCTATTCGTCCGTACATTTAACGACCTATCGCCTTTAAGTCCGACGTTCGCAGCATGCTCTGACTATATCTTACGAGTTTTCACTTTAACTTGTATACAGTCGGGCCTAAATCCTATAATTAGGATTTTCCTAATATTTCACTACGGCGATACTTTAAAATTTCGTCTTGGCTGCTCCTTATGGAGGCAAGCAAGTCGTTACTACTGTGACGCCTGTGGCTATCAGACCTTGCTTCGGCGGTGTAAAACAGCGTTTCTCCCCTCAAGGAGTACTGGTAGCTGTTTTTCGATGTAACGCAGAGTTACGTCCCCTCACGGACTGTCGGAATGATTACTTCTACGTCGTGGAGCAGCACTTCCCCTCACGGAATGCTCGTAGGACTGCATGCGATGTGACACAGTGACGTGCCCTCTGGCTGTCTGAATACTGCATTCAATGCTTATACTTGTTGCGCAGCATGACCTCCCCTGAGGTTCATACGTTTGAAGACTTTGATGCAGCACCTCCGGTCACGGAGTGCTCGTTGTAACTGCATGATTGGCTTGGAAACGCCCGAAGCTTTATACTGTTTTACTACAAAAAAATAAGACTCAAGCCTTTTCTGTAGTCAACTTCTAAAATAATGGTGCCACAAATATAAAAATTATACCTTCCGAAAGCTCGTCTTCTCAATGTCTAATGATCTTATTGCACCTAAGAATCGATCGTGCAATTCGGAGATATTAATTAATTTCTCGTCCTCAATTGTGTGGGTGTTGCATTCTTTTTGCTCTCTCCCCTCCACAGAGGCTTAGGTAATTCCCCTATGACGTCGTCTTACGTCGGCAGTTTATTTCTGCACAATTATTACATGGTTTCTCTATACTGAAAAATCTCTCATTCCAAATGATTCACTGTACTGTGCTTGTTTACTCATTATTATGCTCGTAAACGTGTTAATTTTAATTATTCCTCTTCTGGCGCGTATGCGACGTTGTCAATTTCCAGCCACGTCAGCTTGAATTCCGATTCAGGCTTCTCTTTCTAACACGGTGGAAAATTCCACTCAGTTATTAATACTCGTGACCAGCCCTCTCTGAAATGTCGAGTGGGGTGATCTCATCTAAGGAACATCTGTCCCTAGTCGCTTGCACAATGTTAAGCTATATTCCTGGCTTAAAATCTCTCTCCATTCCTTTAAGAAACTATACGTTTCTTTCATTTCTTCCTTAAGGACATGGGTTCGACCTTCATGGACCCGATGGCCCAAGGGTTCAATAGTTAGGGACCAACCCCGGCATTTGCCTGGGAGGAAGGTGGGAAACCACAGAAGACCATCTTCAAGGTTGCCGGCGGGGGGATTCGAACCTCCTCGCCTCCCGGATGTGAGCGACTGCCAGCAGTCATGCCGTAAGGACCACAGCTAACTCACGCGGTATCGTTACACTAACTAGACAATATGCCTTCCTTCGGAGGGGAAGTAAAGCCGGCAGTTCCATGTCATAGATTTATGGCATGTTAAAGAACCTTCCACTAATGCCACTTGTACGCAACTTAGATGAAGTAATAGAAATAAACATATACTTACGTACGCAGCAGACGTCAGTGGAAACGTAGCTGAAGCTCTTCCCCTATCCCCGAAGAAATATAAAATAAAATAAAATAGAAGAAAGAAAAACGGGGAGATCGCAGTCTTGTTTGGCTTTCGCTGGGCCCAAATTTTAAAAGGCAAACCAGAAAGCAATCCCAAAAGGAAGGGGGAAAGCTAAATAAAATTAAACTACGGTAAAATCCAAAGATGAACAAATTTAAATCAGAGGCCGTGTAGGTCGTATTAACGTCACAAGTACGCTAATAAGACCGACAAACCGAAATATAGCAAAAACCAGACAAAACTCGAAGAAGGTTACTAAAATTAAAATAAGACGTGACGCAAAAGCAGAGATACTTAGGCAAAGATAAAATGTATTAAAATAACAACTACAATGCACAACGATCCCAGAGATATTAAAAGCAAGAAGAGAAATGACCAACAAATAAACCACAAAATTAGTTTACCGCAAGAAAAAATACAAATTAGGAAGAAAATCGAAAATATACTAAATTAAATTATATTAAAATGAAATAAAATAAGATAAGTTAAGGTAACGTGTTCAAGGCAAGATGAAACGATGACTAAATGTAAGTATGTCGCAATTAAATAAAAAGACAAAACTCAGAAACGACTACACTCAACGAAGTCAAGATACGTTCTCCAAATTTAGACAAAGCGTGTCAAAAGTGATGAACAAAATAGGAGGGGGTACAATGGTTCAGAACGGGGTGGAGAGGGGTGAGAGGGAGGGGAGGAGTGAGGAAGAAAGACGCGGATGCACATACAAGAACGAGTGAGTTACGAGAAAAATAGGAAATTAGACAGAAGGAAAAATTACATTAAATTATCGGCAAAGCCAAAAATATACTTTAAAAATTGAAAGTATGCGTAGGAGATAAGGGCACACAAAGACGACGAAAATATGTGATGCGCAAAATATGGGCATTCACAGACACAAGAATATCACAGGTTAGGTCACCAGCAAATAGCAATGGTGAGACCTCCTTTTGTGAACTCTTTAGATAAAGAACAAAGCATTACGGGAAGCAAGAAAAATAATCTGCAATCCCGTTATGTTGTTCTACGATAAGATACACTCTGAATGACAGACTCAAAGGTGCCCCCTACAAGGTAGGCAAACCCACCGTCACGCACTCCAGAGTAAATCGAAGACAGCCCACATACATAACTTTCAACCCTTAAAGTACAAAAACTACGTTATCAAAATAAATGAAAATAACACTACCATACAAAACAAAAACTCACCAGCAATTACACGCACACAAAGGGCGGAGGGAAAATATCGGGAGGGGGCAAGTACACGCGACCAAAAGAAAATAACACAGAATAAGAGTTTAAAATTGCCGAAATATGAAACTGAACTACAGTAAAGCAATATAGATTACGACATACAGACACCTCGCCATGATTTCACCTTGAACGCGGGCACTTCCCCAAGAATATGGGAATACGACTAGCCTACTTGGCTGCAAGAAAGAAATGCCTCGAAACGAAGCAAATGACGACGCAACACAAAGGTAACTGCGTGGTAAAATTTGATTGGTCACGACCCCTTCCAATATATAAATCACTGGCCAATAAGGGGACAAGATGCAGATATGTCCATATATGGTATTAAGACATCAGAGGGCTATTAATAGCTTCACAGCCAAGGTTTCACAAAGGCGTGCATTGATCACGTCAGATAAAAATGGCACAAAGGAGTAACTTATATATCTCATAAAAATGGCTCACACTTCTGTGAAGCTAAATTATATAGGTTAAGAATGTAAACAACACTCTTAGGTTCCTAGGTTCGTTGCCAAGAGCCGACTGCGGTGGCCTCTAGTAGCTAAGTTCTGCAGTAGTAGTCGTTGACGGTGGCGTTTGGCGGCAAAAGTAGGAACTATTTGAAAAATTGAAAGTCAGCAGTCCTTACTTGATAAAAAAAAACAGATAACACACACTAATACAGTCATCACAGTTAACACCGGTTATCAGACAGATTCTACACAACCCAAAGTACAGGGGCTTCATGAACGCGTTGTCGCAGGCCCTAAACTGAGGAACCAACCAACCTAACTTGACAATTCCTCAAAAAAGCTAAATGGTAAGCTGTTATGTTAGCCAGAAGCGTGGTAGTGAGATGGGTGTGGCACTATCTTTTCTCATCGCATTCCAAACACACACCACTGCACTGGCATCATGAGAGCGTGGGTTCGAATTCCACCTCGGCATTCCTGAAAATGGTTTCCATGGTTAAGTGCCATTTTCGAAAGTGAATAATATTTGGTTAAGTTTTATTACTGTTTTAAGTTAAACTTTAGTTTTAAACTGTAGTTTCTCAATATTTATACAATGTTGGGGAATAGTAAGGGCCAGATGATTTCGCGAAGAAAAGTTGACTTTATAATTAAATAGACTTTATCAGGACCGGCCACAGTGGTGTCCCGCTGGCATCCTAAAAGATTTGGTTTGAATCCCTCCTTGGCTGTCCTGAAAATAAATTAAATGACCATTGGCTGCATTAATAAAATAATAATTAAATATCAAAATAATTTTTCACTTTCGAGCAGTTCCACATTGGTAGGTAGAAATACAACGTATCACCAAACGCTAATGTAATCAAACATGAAACATACACAGGAGGTTTTGAAACTTCGGGACCATAATATTAGCTTTCATTAGCCTACTTTCTATTGCAAAAAAAAAAAAAAAAAAAATGAAAGTAGACTTATGAGATCTACACAGGGTCAAAAGTTGTGTGTCTGTGTGTGTGTGTGTGTGTGTGTGTACGTCTTAATCCCCACCCTATCAATTGAAACACGACGGAACTGAATTGAACGAAATTTGGTATAGAGGTAGCACTAGCAAAGGGCACCTCAGTGTCATATTTTATATTGCCGCCATCTTTACCAAAACTTAATGGCTGCCACTCAAATGGTCAAAACGTAAATTAAAATTACGACCAAACTATTCATCAGCAAGTTTGGTAAAAACATACCTTCCTATGGGACGCGTCTTGCGCCCAAACTACTGTACCAGCCATGCCATTTCAGGATAGCGGCCGTGTGAATTATGCAAGATTTATAATCCATAACACAGGATCCACCAGTTCCGATTATCGAACCAAGAATGTTTTAAACTGTTCTAAAGGATGAGGCCCGTTCGAAATTAAAAGTTTATATGATAATATTATATTGAAGAAGTGACTTTACAAGGCTGAGCTGTCCCGGTTACAAGAGAAGATGGCAGCTGATCTCTCATTCTGACCTATATTTCACTAATTTGAGTATGTTGAATGCAATATAGCCTACAGATAGATATAATATACACTTTGTATGAAATGGATTATTATGAATATATACTCCAGTGAAGGAATCGTTTAGTCCAAGTCATTAATTTTCTAAGACGTTGTATGTAATTCGATTGATAACGTTAAACTTTGGCGGACACGTTTGGCTCTTTTACCCGGTTGGCCCGAGGCTCAAAACCGATCAGAGTTGTATTTTTTTATTTATTGTTTTTTAAGTACTGAGAAGTTATATAATTGAGCGTTATGTTGTGCATATTGCAATGGAAAATATACTTAATTAAAACAACGTTCGCCACCGGATCTGCACGAGTGACATCTACCAGTTCAATTATGCGTGTACTAACCACGGCCTACTAGATGCGAGCTGTGCTCTATACCAGCCTTGACATTCCCAGTTAGTGAACCCATTCATACGGTGTAATTGAAAATTTTCCTCTTGTTGGCGATAGAGCGCGCTTTCCCCCAATGATAGGCGCAATTAAAATTAGCTGTGCAGTAGGTTTATAACATGTATTTCTGCCAGTGATACGTTTAATATAGTGAATTCCTACGTTGCTTGGAGTGTTTGCTGATGAAATTGTAATATGCTGGGGTAAATTATAAACTATGGTTTGAACGCCATTGCTCAAATTCAGTATGTCATACTGATGTGTGTCGTTTTGCACTTCGAATAGGAAGAAAATAGGAGGTGATAAGGACAAAGAGTTATAACTATACCCATACATTTAGGAGAGTGTAGGCTGAACATCTTGTTTATTATGTCTCATGATATCCGTGCTCTCATCCTCTCAACGTAATTTTGACTCAACTTATCCCCCTCCAGAAGCAAACCCTAGAAATTAGAGATTGGGGCTCAAGTCATGACTGCGGTCGCGCTTTTAAATGTTAATTCATTTAAGGTAGTGGACATCGTGGACATAGAACTCCGTGTACTGGTGTTGGTTTGTATAAAGAATTTACCTGATAACCTGCGTTAACATGGTTTCTGCAGTAGTTTACAGTTTGTTTATTCAAGCCAATTTTTACAATTTTTGGTCCTGCCAAGCCTATGTGTAGAATCTATCTGATAACCGGTGTTAATTATGATGACTGTATTAGTGTGTGTTATCTGTTTTTTTTATTCAAGTAAAGACTGCAGACTTTGGAATTCTTCAAATAGTTCCTACTTTTGCCACTAAACGCCACCAAAAGTAGGAACCATTTGAAAACTTCAAAAGTCTGCAGTCCTTACTTGAATTTTAAAAAAAATTAAAAAAACTGTGACATCTCATTCAAGTAGCGGGACCTATATCTAGAGCCCAGCGCGGATAAACAACCGCATACTGTTATCCGAATCTACTGGCATTACAATAATATTTTTTATATCCTATAGATAAAGTATAAATCATTAAAGCAACACATTTAGACTTTTGAAGAGAGAAAGTCGTTCCCCTAGACTGTGTGTGTCACGTACTATGTTTAAAATGAATGTTATACAGTCAGAATTGCAACCCTCTTCAGTTGTTGACAGAAGTCTTTTGACTGGTTTGATGCAGCCCTCCATGCCTACCTCCGAGGCAATCTCTTTAACATAGTCTAACCTTGGTCTACTCTTACAGTTCTTGTCCCCGACCCTTCCTTCCATAACTAAGCTTGCTATTCCTCGGTGTCTTAGTATTGAACCCGAGGGTGTTATGCTGACTGATATCGAACGTGGATCTAAGAGATTGTGATCTCAGTATAAAGGTTCCACCAGGGAACGAACCCGAGGTCTGCTGAGGGAGTTTCATGGTAAAAACCCTTAGAGAAAAGTGTATATTTAATCACTGGTGTGATTCCAGTTGATAATGACATTATTTATAAAAATAATGCAGGAAATTGAGCGAAATACAGCATTATTAGACTACTTGAAGTAGGCTATACTGGACTTGGAGCACGAAAAGTGCAGAGTTTGACGTTTAACTAATTGGCCCAGAATTGTGGGAGGTGCAGCATGGAGCCACGTCCATCTTGCTGACCTCGTTATGTCGTCTGGAGGAGGTTGGGGGCCTGAGTAATGACCCAGTTTTTCCCCGACTGAGAATGGATGTAAGAATGGGGGGGAATATCCCAAGGAAAATCATTGATTACTCATGATTGGAGTAACACAATGACATGAGAGTGGCACACAGATGAATCTTTAGCCAGGAGGCTAATTTTAGAGCCTTTAATCTGCGAAATTGACGCATATTTAATGAAGTGCGGAAGAACAGAGACTATGGTTGTTCGCGGCTAGGTTTTAACGAGGTTGCCAGGGATTCCCGGTAAGATAGCGTCCCCACGCTATGGAGAAAGGAATTAATATTAATTAATTGGCCGAGCGATTCTTCAGCACGCAGACAGTTCTGGGATCAGTGAAGGAAAAGGAACCCGATGAGCATGGTTTCGAGACCAGAATCGTGCTGGGAGAAGAGTCGAGATAGCGCGGGAAAATTTAGCTCTACTTTTCGTGGGAATCCAATATAAGGGAGTCGACCCTTGGCAGAGCCTCAGTCTTTAGCCCAGTCATCGCCCAGTAGCACGTCAGTCTTTAGCCCAGTCATCGCCCAGTAGCACGTCAGTCTTTAGCCCAGTCATCGCCCTGTAGCACGTCAGTCTTTAGCCCAGTCTTAACCCAGTCGCACGCCAGTGTTGCAGCCAGTCTTAACGCAGTTTACACAGTTGGACACAGTTTGTCACAGAGAGTCGCAAACAGTCGTCACTACACAGTTTTTGTCAGCAGAACGAACAATGGTGTGTTCACTTAGGAAGCAACGTGTGAGAGAAGTTGCAGAACTATTGTAAATAATAATCTATGTAAAGTTATGCACAGTGTTAAGCGCAATGTGTAAAATTATTGACTGATCATACATGTCTAATTACGATGGAATGCGCTAGGAGAAACCTTACGAAGCATTTGGTAATGTCTTTGAATACCAAATAATAACGCTCAGGACGGAAGTTAGCATATTTATGGGAATCAGGAAGCTTACCGTAGGAGTATGGATAAACTGTTGGTGAATTCCGAGGGCAAGCGAACCAGACTTTCAATCAGGAGTTGGTAGGAGCGCGGGAGATGCCGTCGACACCTGCATTTTTGGATATCTTTGCTAGGGAATTTCAACCAAGGAAAAGTGTACGGAGTGACGTGTGTTATGTAAATTATATGTGAAATGTCTTTTAAATTAATAGTTTAATAAGTGTTTTAAAGTGTCATGTGTGTTGGAAGCAATAGCTTCTTTATAGAAATGCAAAGTGTCGTGTGGTTAACGAAAAATATGTGTCAGAAAATGTGTGTATTCAAGATGAAAATGTCGCACTAGAATCTGCATATGGCAGGCGACCAGGAAGGATATGAGTGGTTGGAACCACCGTGACGAGCCTTAAGATATGTGAGTACCCCACAAATTATGTTTAAGTAGAGGTATAGGCCACTGCATGAAGTGTGATTTCAGAATTATAAAGATGCCAGTAAGAATCAGAGTAGGAGATGGTCTCTCCAAGTTTACTCATTATTGTGTTGATTTTAATAGATTTGAGATGTTATTTTGCATCAGTGAGTGGATTAATCGTTACCACTATTAATTAAAAATGGCAAATCAGTTATGTAAACGTAATGAACGAACATGGTTGTTCGATTTGTAAGATGAGTTGTGTCGGATTTTGGTAAATTTATGTCAGTGAGAATAATAATAATAATAATAATGAATATAAAGGTATGAATGAATGCATCAGGCAAAATGTTGTAAACAAGAAATATTTACGCTAAAGGGCAAGACTTATCGATCTAAGCAGTAAGATTATACAGTAAGATTACGTTACGGGATTAAGAAAAGAGTTTCATATCAGAATATTGTATTATGGGAATATAATTATGCCAGGAAATGGAAGAGCTTTTAGTGAATTGAATTTGCAGCTTATGTGAAAAGCTTATAGAGTAATTGATAGATTTCTCTTGGTAATTATAGGACGCAGATCATAGCATTAGGAGGGACCAGGGTATCTATTCTTCGTATGAAATCTCGTATGTCGTGGGCGTAATGAGAGATGTACTTTATGCCAGAGCGTATATAGTGATATTGACCCTAGCTCTGATGATGGATATGGAATGTTCCGGGTTCGAATCCCGTGATAGGTGGGAGGAAAACGATGGACACCCCTGCACGCTATCTGATTCCCCGAGAACTATTTGTTGAGTGATTCGGCTCGTTGAAGCGAATCCCAGACGGTAGCATGGGCTGGCCGCAATATTATTAAAGATACCGGTTACCTAATGGACTAATGTGTTATGAATCTCGTGCCTTCATGTTGAAATGGGCCTATATTGGAGCCAATTATTATTATCCTCAGTGTAGGAGTAAATGTGAAAGCTCATCCAGAACCTATTTACATAATGAAAATGAAAATCCACAGCCTGCTTCCAGTCTCCGACCGGGTCAGGGAATGGAATGAATGAAGCCCCTATCTAGCGGCGAGGATGTGAACTGTGCCGGCTGCCGAAGCCTGACGCACTCCTCTGGGGAAATGATTAAATGAATGACAGATGAAATGAAATGATAGTGGAGAGTGTTTCTGGAATGAAATTTTGACAGGGAAAACCGGAGTACCCGGAGAAAAACCTGTCTGCCTCCGTTTTGTCCAGCACAGATCTCACATGGAGTGACCGGGATTTGAACCACGGACCCAGCGGTGAGAGGCCGGCGTGCTGCCGCCTAAGCCACGGAGGCTTGCATAATATTCAGTTTAAATCCATTGAGATATGTGTGTCACTGGGACCACAGTGTTTGTCTTGTAAAATCTTTTACTGCTTGGGGAGAAAGCCTTCAGACAGGAAACGAGGGGGAGGTAATGTAGGACCTCACTCCACTTCTATTGTGTACCGGCCGCTCGGGAAGAGGGTCTGGACGGTCAAGCGAACCGTGAAAGCAAGTTTTAAAGGAACAGGTTTTAGACCCTGTTAATGACATAAGATGAAACATTGTTATATTGAGTAATAAAGTCATGTGGTTTAAGAACACATTGATAATTATAGATTATCCTGATGGTTCATGATTTTAGCTATCTAACGAATGGTTAGACGTTGCATTTGTACTGTCACTGACATCTGTTTCTGAAGTGGGTTACCAGATGCCACAGGCTACTCGCGCAAAGGTAGTTTAATAGTACCGTCCGACACAGCGTTAACGAATGTTTTTAATATGAAATCACACACGGCATGCAGTGGAACTATATAAATAGAGGAAGTGTAGGGGTAGCTTACATAATTATGGAGTTGTACGTAGACTGCTGTGCAACACCAGAATAGGCTAATGCATGTAAAGCATTTGGTGGGAAGAGAAAGATCAAAACACACACACGATACACATTATTGTCAAATTAAGACAAGGTTTAAGGAATAATTAATCTTGTAGAATTAACGAAGTCACATTGGATGACAGAAGAATTAAAGTACAGTTTGTTTCTGAAGTTGTATGTGCATCAGCGCACTAGAGTACTTTGTAAAGTTCACATAAGGGTAAAGGTTTGTGTTATAATATGATTTTATTATGATAATATTATGTTCATATTTGTGGATTGTGGAAATAATTTTTGTTTGCTTTTATTTTTGTGGTGTGGGATTTGTTTTGTTTGTGTGAAGCCATGAAGTTTTTACTGAATTAAAGTTTTAGAATAGAGTTGTGCCTTATCATTGTAGAGTTGATACCTTTTAGCCTCAAATCCAAAATATGCAACTGCTACATGGAAGAACGGTACACGCCCGAGCCCTGATGCTAGCTGGAGGCAGAAGCATATTTTCCATCGAGATTACTCACATGGGTACATGGAGTGTCCTACCAACCTATCTCTTCTCTTTTCTATGCCTTCCTTCGGAGGGGAAGTAAAGCCGGCGGTCCCATGTCATAGATTTATGGCATGTTAAAGAACTTTCCACTAATTACACCTGTGTAAAGCTAAATTGTAGGTTAAGAATGTAAACAACACTCTTAGGTCCCTACGTTCGTTGCAAAGAGCCGACTGCGGTGGCGTCTGGTAGGTAAGTTCTGAACTAGTAGTCGTTGACGGTGGAGTTTGGCGGAAAATGTTGGAACTATTTGAAAAATTCAAAAGTCTGCAGTCCTTACTTGAATTAAAAAACAGATAACACACACTAATACAGTCATCACAATTAACACCGGTTATCAGACAGATTCTACACACACCCAGAGTACACGGGGCTACATGACCGCGTTGTCGCAGCCCCTAAACTTAAGAACCAACCAACCAACTATCTCTTCTCTTCATTAGCAGTCGCCAGAAACTTCTCTCCTCTCCCACTCGTCTTAATACCTCTTCGTTTGTTTCGGAGTGTTAAAATAATAATATAAATAATTATAATTATAATATTAATAATATCGTATAGCCTCGGGTGCCTGGTGCAAGCTTTGCTATTTGCACCCAGAGGGTAGCTTGCATGTCGAATTTCGATGTTCCTTGACTATGAAAGTCAAGGAGGTTAGATGTTAGATATCTAAGCTCCTTGAACACTATAGCGCTTTCTAGCAGAGAAATGAGGAACTTTGTGTTGGCGGAAACTCCCGAGATTAATTTCGCCATTATGAACTCGGCCTACTGAATTCAAATGGGTTCTTTGACATGCCAACATTGTATGACATGCGTATCGTATTTTTGCCGTCTTTCAAAAATCACTTACCACGGCCAGGAGTGAACCTGCAATCTTGGGGTTAGTAGACCGACACGCTATCCACTCACCCACCGTGGCAAGCTTTCGGTGTGTTAATTATGCTTAATGACATAATTTGAATAAGATTGTCTTAAATTTTCATCTTATATTTGTCATGAAAATAAAGTGTCATAAACATCCGGGTTCTAATAATGATATTTAACAAATTCGGACAGTAACTTATTCTAAAAACTATCCGCAAATTTACTCCAATCATTTTCCGCAGCTTATCTGCTATCCGCACATCCATGCAAAATATATCCGTGTGGCGAAAAATTTTGCTGATATCCGAGGGTTTATCCTCATCCGCGCAGGGCTTTACCTATACTATAGCCCTGCGCGGATGAGGATATCCGCGGATAAACTCGCGGATATCCGCAACATTTTCCCCCATGCGGAAATATTTTGCATGGATGTGCGGATAGCAGATAAGCTGCGCATAATGTTTGAAGAAAATTTGCGGATAGTTTTTAGATTACAATCCGAACTTCTTTAGGCTTAATATCATTACTAGGACCCAGATGTTTATTATGACAGATCATTGATTTCCATTATGTTCTTTTTATGACAAATGTAAGATGACGATTTTAGCCAATCTCATTCAAATTATGTCATTAAGCATAAATAACACTCCGAACAGGAGAGGGTTGTAACTCTGGTTGTATAACATTCATTTTAAACATAGCACATGACATACATAGCCTAAGGGAACAACGTTTCCCTCAAATGTCTAAATATGTCGCTTTAGTAATTTATGCTTTATCTAATTAAAAATATTGTTGCAATGCCAGTAGATTCGGATAAGAAACGTGGGAACACGAAAAAAACACTGATAGTCAGTCTGAAAGACTAGACTTTATATCATTTTAAATGCTACAAATGCTGCGTGAACTCAAAGTCCGTTAGCAAAAATAAGAAATAAAATCAAATTCAAAAAAAATATAGACAATATATATAAATAAAAACAAGATGTTCAGTAAAGAACATATAGCCTACTTTCTCCTAAATGCATGGGTATTGTTATAACTCTTTGTCCTTTTCAAGGAGTATAATTGAATGTAGGTTGTAGTAGCTCGTTGAAATACGTGTTATACGGATATTAAACATGAATATGAGGGGCCCTTTGCTAGTGCTACCTCTGTACAAAATCTCATTCAATTCGGTTTCACCGTGTTTGAATTGATATGATGAATCGATTTGCACACATCCATGGCCGCTATTTGCAAACTAGTGGGCTGATGACCATGTAGTTCTGTCAAAGGATGCTTCCCACAAAATGGTATGTTGTTGCAAAATTTGTTAGAGATCTAATGATTAGGTTGGTCGTAATTTGATTTAAGCTTTTAGCATTTGCGTGGCCGCCATTACGTTTCAGTCAAGATGGCGACGATATAAAACATGACACTGAGGTGCCCTTTACTAGTGCTACCATCGTTCAATTCGGTTTCACCGTGTTTGAATAGATTGGGGGAATCGATAGTCACACATACATGGCCGCCATCAGCAAATTATTGGGCAGATGACCTCGTAGTTTGGTCAACATATTCTTCATACATACAGGTATAATGTTGCAACATTTGGTGGAGATCAGATGATTAGTTTGGTTGTAATATTATTTAAGCTTTTAACATTTGGGTGGCCGCCATTACGTTTTCGTCAAGATGGCTCCGGTATAAAACATGACACTGAGGTGCCCTTTGCTAGTGCTACCTCTGTACCATATTTCGTTCAATTCGGTTACACCGTGTTTGAATAGATAGGGGGAATCGATTTGCACATATACATGGCCGCCATCCGCAAATTATTTCGCAGATGACCTCGTAGATTCGTCAAAAGATTTTTCATACATAAAGGTATAATGTTACAAAATTTGGTAGAGATCAGATGAATAGGTTGGTCGTAATTTAATTTAAGCTTTGAAAATTTGGGTGGCCGCCATTACGTTTCCGTCAAGATGGCGGCGATATAAAACATGACACTGAGGTGCCCTTTGCCAGTGTTACCTCTGTACCAAATTTCGTTCAATTCGGATTCACCGTGTTCGAATTGATAGGGGGGGGGGACAGACATTCAGAGTACACACACTCACACACTCACACACACACAGACAGACACACAATTTTTGGCCCTGTGTTGATCTCATAAGTCTACTTTCATTTTTTGCAAAAATCGAAAGTAGGCTAATAAAATAATAAAAAAGCAAGTGCAAACCAAGGTCAAAGGAGGTAGCTGGCTGGATAACGTCACGCTCACCGGAGCGCGCGGGTAAAAGGAGGAAGCTCAAGCAGTACCATGACGTCACACACCTCAGTGCATTCTCGGTACATTTCGTCCTATTACCGTAACGTAACGCCAGACCCCAGCGAAGTCGACATAATCATTTAAAATGTTGAAAAGTCGAGCGGATGTGGGGCGGAAGCGGATAACGTTTTGCTTATCCGCACAGGGCTCTAAGAGAGGAGTTAGTCTGTAGTACCACGATCAACCTACAGTAAGCTAAACTGTTCAGTCATGTCCATTTAGCGCAGAGATTGCGTCAGGATTGACGAGAGGTGATTTGAGGAGGATATACTGTTGACATGTTTGTAACTCCCATGGATAATTCAGCAGTTTCTCAGAGCGACTGGATAATATCATTAACACGACTTGCTTGCACGTCCATTATGCAGAAATCGTTTACACGTCTCATCTGTAGCCATAATTAATGATGAGACGTACATTCGACCCTGCGATACTGCGTAATAACTGCAATTCTACAACAGGAAAAAGAAATGCACTCACCCCTTGAGGAATGGGGACTGAGGAGTAGAGCCATGAAAGAGAGATAATAATAATAGTCTAATAATATCGTATGGCCTCGGGTACCGGGTGCAAGCTTTGTTATTTGACATTCAGAGGGCAGCTTGCTTGTCAAATTGTGTTGTTTCTTGAAGCACTATGAAAGTCAAGTAGGTCAGATATCTAAGCTGACACTATAGCGCTTTCTAGTAGAGAAATTAGGAACTTTGCGCTGGCGGATAATCCCGAGATTAATTTTGCCATTATGAACACGGCCTACTGAATTCGAATGGGTTCTTTAACATGCCAACATCGTATGACATGCGTGTCGTGATTTTTGCCGCCTTTCAAAAAATCCCTTACCACGGCCAGGAGCGAACCTGCAAGCTTGGGGGGTTAGTAATCCGATACGATAACCAATCACCCACCGTGGCAAACTATGAAAGAGAGATATGAAAGACAAAGAAGTGGGGGCAACCCCGGAAGCAATGGAAAATTCACAATTCTAGCCCTTCAGGTAAGCAACTCATTGTTGAAAACATTGTATTACGATTTAGTCAGATTGCGGACTCGAACCAGGTTCATTACTGAATCTTAATGTTGGTGCATTTGTAATTAATTTTCGTTGTTTTCTCCACTTTTTCAAACGTTTCTTACGAGGTGCCAGCATAATGACACGCGGTAGACTGATAATTATTCGATTAGATTAGCAGTTTGTCTTTTCTACCACTACGAGCGCTAGAGTGAGTCAATGGAGAGTGTCACTTTAGCCCTTATAACTACACTGACCGGCAAAAAAAAAAAAAAACCTGATCACTTGAAAATTGCAACATTACTTTCATTTAAATCATAAATATGAACGCTCTTGGCCTAGTAAATAAGTTATTATTTATAGCATGGAAGTAAGGTTTCGTGGATGTAGTATCATTCTCCATGTCATTGTTTCACTTGAGGCTGTGTCCCAATAGTACAATTTCAGCCGTAGTGAACTAGATAGTCGACTACTTTACCGGATATGACGTCAGAAGTCTTGTTCCAATACTGCTTAGCACATAGCAATCAAGTCTGTAGTTGCTAGTGAACGAAAGTGCATGCTAGATTGGCCGACTACGTCAAGGAATTTATAGAAATTGTAGCTTATCGGTATTGTAGGTTATGTAAATCGTAGGTTATCTTTGACTTAAGCCAAACACAAAACATAATTAGGGCTCGGCTAAAAAGTGATCATCTTGGCGCATACATGATCGTATCGTTCAGGTATTGTTTATTTAAAGCAGCTGATGAAAGCGCAAAGAGCTTACAAGAAGTAGCAGATCACCGCCATCTTGAGTGTTGGTTTGGCACCAGCATGTAAGTCCAGTGCGTTTCACACCACAAGTCTATGAAGGAGGCTGTGATCAAGCAGACATGTCCCAAATCTCCGTAGTGCATAGCTCATAGCACATAGTAGCTAGCAGCTAGTCAATAGCAGACAACTTGAGTATTGGGACACAGCCTAACAATAGCGATTCATTGACTTGATGCTGTTTACCGCGGAAAGATGTGCGTGCGACCATTTTCGATCAGAACCACTGCCCTGGCAACATCTTCAGGCCTCAAGCACATATTCGTTTCTGAATTGCACAAGAACAACAGAGGATATGGCTGTGTTGATATTTTCCTATGCCAACACGTGACAAAAGAAAAAAGAATAAATCATTGCATTGCATTGTTATTATTTATTTATTTATTTATTTATTTATTTATTTATTTATTTATTTATTTATTTATTTATTTATTTATCGTATGGCTTTTAGTGCCGGGAGTGTCCGAGGACATGTTCGGCTCGCCTGAGTCTGTAGCTGCTTCCCGCGGACACCCTTAGGATGAGCTAGAAGTTCCGTTCAATTTCAAATAGTTCCAACTTTCGCTACCAGATTTCAATGATACCTGGTGGTGAACGTTAGAACTTCGATAGAGCGTTGTGACGAAATCTAACCTAACAATTTAGCTTCACACAAGCTTAGTCTGTGGAAGGTTCCTTAGCATGCCATAAATCTATGGCATTGGACCACCGGCTTTACTTCCGCTCCCAAGGAAGTCATACTGAAGGATTTTTAACGCTCTTAAAAAATCTGACGACTTCGGCCGGGTTTGAACCCGCTATCTTGGGCAAAGCAGTTCAGCATTCTACCAACTACGCCACCGAAGCCGCTATTGCATTGTTGACGATAGCGATGGTGCGCACATCTTTCCGCGGGAAACAGCATCATGCCAAAGAATCGCTATTGTTAAGAGAAACAATGACTTTGAGAATGGTAATGCATCCAAGAAACCAATTAACCTTACTTCAATGCTATAAACAGTATGTACTAGGCCTATACCGCTCATATTTATGATTTGAATGAAAGTTATGTTGAATTTTTCAAGTGATCGTTTTTTTTGCCGGTCAGTGTACTTCCGGTATGAAGATTTTTCAAAAAATTCAAAACATTACCTAAGTCTATTGAACCAAGGAACACATTAAACAAAGAATTAAGTTAAGTTAATTTGGCTAGGATTTTAATTAAAAAAAGAAGACGAGTAGAGAAACAAGTGATTTTAGGCTGTTTTTCCGGAACTGCAATTAGGCTGGAAGTCATTTTCAAAATTTGATTTTTAGTTTAATAAAGCTTTCTAAGAGGAAAGGAAGATTCTGAGGAAAATTCTGGGAGCTCAGAAGACTTCTGATGGAACTTGGAAGAAGAGGAAAAACGAGGAACTCTGCAAGTGTTCTGAAAAGATCCCGGACACAATGCGGAAAGGAAGGCTAAAATTCTATGGACACTAGGTAAGATTGGACGAGAACCGACTAACCAAAAAGATCTTCAAATATATCATGGGATTAAAGGTCACCTCTAAGTGGGTAGAAGAGGTCAAGAGGGATGGAGCAGAAGTTGGAATTACTCCTGAGTTGATCCACGATATAAGAGAGTTTAGAAGAAAGGTAGACAGTTTAAAATCTTTTGCAGAGAAACCAATTACAAAGAGACCCATGCGGATCATTTCCGAGGAGGAGAGAAAGATAAGGAGCGAAAGAATGAAGAGGTTCTGGGAAGAAAAGAGAAGGAAGGCCAAGAAGCGTTAAGTTCTATGCGGTCCATAGTTGGCCAAATTCGGAAGAGAAGAAGAAGAGCTTTTTAAGACTAACAACTTGAAACCTTTCCAGACCCCTTAGTCCTTCAACCCTTGGCACAATTGAGGAAATTTCTTAATTATACGCTTTTACTAAGATAGGTACCCCTACTTTGCTAAGAAATATTTTCAACATTTAAAAGGGAAACACGGATCCAGTTCAGGGATCCCTCGGGGTCGCCAACTTCTGAGCTCACCATCCGTGAGCCCCTGAGGGTGCACCACATGAGGTGAGACTACACATATTCTGCTTCCTTGAGGGCCTTGTGCAGAAGGCACGAGATACCAGGACAAGAAAATGTAGAGGTCTGACCCCCTCGACGAATGAGGGTATCAGGAAAGATGAGTCAAGGGCCAATTAAGACGGGGAAAATGAAAGACATCCTAGGCCTCGTATGCCCTAATACCGTCGGAATTGGAACAGAACAAGAGCTGATAAAGGGAAATCGGCAGGAAAGATTAAAGAGTGGAGCCTGGTACATGTAACTGAAAGCATTGCCGGACTTGGGTCGGGTCCCATGGCCACCAAACTACATCCCACTAGCTATGAGCCCCTAGGGGGGTATGGCAGGAAGAAGATACCACCCAGCATTAGCCTCGAGTTGAAACCATGGGATCCCCATTTCAAGGGCACCCAGCAGTATTCCTTTGAACGCAATCGTCTTCCGAGTCCGGAGATAGCTTTGTTCCATTGCCTTGCGTTGCGCCCTATCGTGAGTAGCTACCCGGCTGGTTTTGTCAAAGTCTCGCCAATGCTGTTTTTTTTTTACTCGGCGATTGATACGCTTGGTATTGGTTAATATAACACAACATAAAACCGTTAGGGTAATCCACATTCTTTGTAACGCTCGCAGCACAATTTGCTCGCGGTCCATAAATAAATAGTAGATAATGTTGATAGCAAAAGGAGATAAATTATCGTCTATCTCTCTTTCTATTGTGGCGCACATAACTGAATATTTGATGCAACTATTGCATCACCAATTAAATGCTTTATCTATTTGTGGCTAACGCGCGCACCGCTTCCGACCCCTCTAAAACTTCCGGTTATATGTTGTGGTTCATTTCATAGAAATGTACTGTTTGTTGCTAATGGATCTCCTGCCAGAAGAGTGTTCTGAACATGTTCACTGATGGAAAAAATAGAAAGTAGAAATGTAGCTTAATTTGAATATCATTACACCCCGCAGCATAGCCATGCGCGTTAAATCACTCATCACGGCTGGGGATTAGAAGCTCGAATCCCAGTGTTAACAGCGACTACCCCGAGTGTCGTTTCTCCCCGTTATTTCCACACTACCTTCAGAGAAATATCGGGATAGTTTCTCATTTCAAGTCAACATCCTCATCCCTGCTCTTAAAACACTTACTCACACTACACTACGGTCACCACAGTAACACAGTTTTTCAGATAAATTCCTAAGACACCCCACCCAACTACACGAGGCTGATGACCATAGATGTTCCAAGCCCATAATACGAATTATCAACAACAACAACAACATGAGATATACCTAATGGTCCGTTAAACTGAAAGGACTTGTTTTCTCCAGGGATCTCCGTTCGCATCAAGGTACTCACTGATTATAGTAGTTCGTTAGTTATCTATGTATTCCTGTGCAGTGACAGAAGGATTTGTATTCAGACTCCATCTGGAAGGCGTGTCAACTCATAGAAAGGTCTGTATTCTGACTCCATCTAGAAGACATTACAACTCAGGAGAAAGATTTGTAGTAAGACTCCATCCGAAAGACGTGTATTCTCAGAGAAAGATCTATGTTCTGACTACATCTAGAAGAAGTGTATAATTAGAGAAAGATCTGTGTTCAGAATAAATCTAGAAGACTTGTCAACTCAGAGAAAGATCTGTATTCAGACTCCATCTAGAAGGGACTTCAACTTAGAGAAAGATCTGTATTCAGACTCCATCTTAGAAACGTGTACAATCAGAGAAAGATCTGTGTTCAGACTCCATCTAAAAGATGCGTACACTCAGAGGAAGATCAGTATTCAGACTCCATCTAGAAGGCATTTCAACTTAGAGAAAGATCTTTATCCAGACTCGATCTTAAAGACGTGTACAATCAGAGAAAGATATGTGTTCAGATTACATATAGAAGGCGTGTCAACTCAGAGAAAGATCTGTATTCAGACTCCATCTAGAAGGCATGTCAACTCAGAGAAAGATCTGCATTCAGACTCCATCTAAAAGACGTGTACACTCAGAAGAAGATCTGTATTCAGACTCCATCTAGAAGGCATTTCAACGTAGAGAAAGATCTGTATTCAGACTCCATCTTAGAAACGTGTACAATCAGAAAAAGATCTGTGTTCAGACTCCATCTAGAAGACGTGTACACTCAGAGAAAGATATGTTTTCAAACTACATCTAGAAGGCTGTGCACTGAGAGAAAGGCACAGCATGTATTCAGACTCCATCTAGAAGACGTTTTCGCTCTGAGAAAGATATGTATTCAGCCTCTATGTGGAAGACTGTGCACTGATATATCTGTGTCCAGACTCCATCTAGAAGGCGTGTGCACTGAGAGACTGTTCTGTTTTTTAATTACAACTAGATGGCATGTTAACTCATAGAAAGATCCTTATTCAGATTCAATTTGTAAAGCATGTGAAGATATGTATTCAGGCTCCATCTAGAAGGCGTGTAAAATAAAAGAATGTTGTGTTTTCTGATTACATCTAGAAGGCGTGTAAAATGAGAGAATGTTCTGTTTTCTGATTACATCTAGAAAGCGTGTACACTGACAATGTTCTGTTTTCAGAGTACACTGACAGAAAGGTCTGTTTCCAGACTGCATCCAGGAAGCGTGTGCACTGACATAGCGCTTCACAAGATATAAACACCAAGGTTCTGCTGTTCCATATCACTGAACATAAGTTTGATGTCTCAAGCTGGGAGGAGATGTTGACGGCATTAAAGTAAATGAGATAATTTGTAAGTCTAATGAATTATGAATGCAACCGAGGTTCGTGAAGACGCGTGGATCGATACGGTTTACGGAGCCACGCTCATCAAGACGGTCATAAAGCTTAACTTAATTATTGTACTCATCTTGTAACGCTAACAGCTTAGCGAAGTATGCGACAAGTAGGGTAATATTCTCACTTTAATATCCTTAACCGGCGAGCGACGGTACCTTCACCAATATGATCGGGATTATTTTATAGTGAGAGTACATTATAAAGTAAACCACACTTCATTCGTCAAGTTCTTCCCGTGAGTGGTAAAGCATCATTATTCTTTTAATGATCCAAATTAGAGCAATAATAATAATAACAATAGCCCATATAGGCAATTGGAACGTCTGCGACAGTACTTCTTTGATGCAAGAATTACTCCTCTGTATGAAGTCATTGTTGAAAGTGATAACAGGTTCACAGACATGCAATATGGCACAAAAGAGCACGTTACTTCGTTTGAACAGCGCCAGATGGCATGGTTACGAAACGAACTGCATGGTGTACACCCTCACATGCTCAGCCAACATCAAGTCCACCGATCATTGCCGAACTTATGGTTGAAGCATGGTTCGCTCTTCAGTGAAACTGTAGGCTTTGTAATTAAGGTACAGGACCGTCTCATTGCAACAACAACAAAATATAGAAAGCACATCCTTAAAGAGAATATAGCAGATGATCGATGTCGTAGATACACGTCAACGCTGAAAACCATCGATCATATCATCGGTGGCTGCTCTACGCTGGCTGGTATAGAGTATTCCAAGAGGCACAATGATGTTGCTAAGATGTTACATCAAGAGCTAGCTATAAAATGTGGACTTCTGGATTCGAGCATGGTCATTTATTGGGATAGTCCTATTTTAACCGACCAGAAAGTCTTGGCCAATCGATCTGATACTGTCCATCTCAATAAAAGAAACCAAAAGGCCTACTTGATAGACGTTGCTGTCCCACATAGCGAAAATATGCAAACTACCCAAGCTAAAAAACAAACAATTACGCACCCTTGGCTGAATAAATACGAAAATGCGTGAGAATTTCGCCAGTGGTGATCTCTTCCACGGGAGTTGTTCCAAAGACGTTGGCAATGGCTTTAGAGGAACTGCAAATGAAACACCTTATTGCCAGAATACAGAAGGCAGTGCTGCTGGATACGTGTCATATTGTTAGGCTATTTTTATCTCAGTAATAGGTTTACAGGATACTTGATTAACAAATCCGTATCTTGTAGTCGGATTTGTACCATAATTTTGAGAAATTAATGATAATAATAACAATAATAATAATAATAATGATACAATAGATAGAGGAGAACATAAACCAAATGAAACTAACAGCAGCAGGAGAGGATGGTAATATCGCCGAGGTCTGTAAACTTCAAGATAAAAACATCCCCGAAGAAATTCATAAAATAATCACGGAAATTTGGATCAGAGAGAAAATACCAGAGGAAGGAAAATGTGTACCCTTTATATAAAAAGGGTGATAAGGCAGATCCAAATAATTACAGAGGTATTTCACTAGTAGGCTACCAGTCACTAACAAAATATTCTCTAAGGTGTTATTAAACAGACTAGAATCCCAAGCAGATCCACAAATAGGGTAATACAAGGCAGGCTTTGGAAAAGGGGGATCATGCGTTCTCTATTTCGACTGCTTGATTATTCCGTCCATAATTATTTTATTTATTGGGATTCGTTATTTTCTATGGTATTTAGGTCTGACCATTTCCTTTCTAGTATTAAACTTTCGATTTAATTTAATCTAGTTAATGTTTAATTTGTCGTGACTGTGAACCTCCATGATTCAGAACCCAGGACTGCGGTTCGAAGGAACATTATACAGAAGGGCAATAGAGTTATTATTATTATTACTAAGTTGGATGTGAGCAATTGTAAGCCAGAGATGTATTTATGGAGGAGATAGGATTGCTGGAGCCAGGATGTGTACAGAGGTCTGTAAATATTGATAGTACAACAGTACGTTGGTCGAGCACTTTGTATTGTAGAGAGAGTGATTCATTGTCACAAGCCAGGCCAGAAATTGAACCTAGGAATGTCACGTAGACACGAGTATGGGGATTTCGCCGCTAGCTTAGGGAGCAGCACTTGCTAAGGCACTGAGGATGAAATGGACCAGGCCTCAGTGGAAGGGGAAGATGGACTTTGGGTCATCTCCAGTGGGATATAATGGTATCCAAAATGGCGAGCGACAGAGTTATTACAGAGTATCAGAGTAGTAGTCACAGAGACTTGCAGAGTAGTGGATCGGCAGAGTAACAGTAGCTCTCACGCCTCAGTTCTTGCCAGAGTAACGTCGTAACGCGCGTGAGCAGAATTCAGCCTCGCGGAGACATACTAGATGTCAAGTATCAGTAAGACTTAGTAGCGCTATTACAGACCTGCGTGCACTTCCAGCAGTAACTTCACATAATTTGTATATAGTGTATATATATTTCGACTGCCAAGGGCTTAATAAATCGGCAGTAGTCCAAGGGAATTTCATCTTTTATTCCGGTAGTTCCGGGACGAGTCTGTGAAACCTCAAGTTCCCTTATCTAGAAAACCGCTCGGCTAGTAGGGAAAATCGACGGAGGAGCTGTCAACCTGCCAGAACGTCTCACAGGCCAGGTAGGTCACGACAGACCTAAAATTTTGGTGTCAGAAGTGTAGGGTCCCGAGTTCGACGCACTGAACAAAGCAACTACGGAATAAAGAGAGAGATCGCGACATCGCAGTAGATTGTCCGATAAAGACCGCGACAACGCAGAAGATTGTCCGTCCGCGCATCCGCGTAAATCGTACCGAGTGCCGCGCAACGCAGAAGAGAGAAGAAGAAGCCTACTAAGCAGAAGGAGCCGTGCAGTAGCGAGCCGTGCCACCAGCAGAAGGGAGAACCGATCAGCCGCAGTATCCAGTTAGCAGAGACAACAAAGAAGAAGAAGTAGCCGCCAGGTAAGCTAACATTATTACAATGGCAAGACAGACAAGTGCAGCTACCGGTGTCCAGGTAGAGGAGAGGCTAGCAGACATAGATATGGTAAGTACAAGTGGGCCTTTTGTATCAGTAACCGAAGGACATCGCCTGATAGGTCGGGAGTTCGATGGAACACAGCCCGACAGATTACGTGTGTTTGTGGCCAATGTAGACGCTGCTGTTCGCATGGTAAAAGACGATGATCAAGAGCTGTTCTTTAAGTATATCCTGACCAAAATCACGGGCAAGGCCCGAGATAAGTTGTTAGTCAGAAGAGATATAAATCATTGGGAGGCTGCCAAACAGGCATTACAAGAATACTATGGATTTCAGGGCACATTAGACTTGTATATTTGCCAGATGTTTCAAACAGCGCAGGATCCGAGGGAATCAGTGGCGACATGGGCACACAAAGTAGAGACTCTATCAGCTGCGTACAGGGAAGCAGTCCTCGATGGAGAAAGCTGGGAGGACAGGGAAGCTCAGTTAAGAATCACAAGAAAAATATGCGTAGCTAGCTTCATACAGGGGTTAAGTAACCCGCGAATCCAAGCTAGAGTCCAGGGCCACGGGGCCATTACTTTCGAGAAAGCTGTAGCCACTGCAAGGCAAGAAGAGGCGGTAATTCTGTCAAAGAAGGCAAGAGAAGGGTTGCATACGAAACATAGCTCAGGGGTAAGAGCAGGTAAACCCGATCAGGAAAGGAAGGCACCACTAAGGTGGCACACTAAGCCAACACAAGCGAGTGTTAGGGTGGTCTGTTACAATTATAACAGGGAAGGCCACATCGCACGGGAGTGCAAGGAGGCACGAACCCGAGGTGCACGCACCGCGTTAGGTAGTACACCCAAAGTACAGACTGGGGGCACCCCAAGTAAGATCATATGTAGATATTGCAAAAAACCGGGACACATAGAGCGCGATTGCCGAAAGAAGCAGAGAGATAAGGAAGCCGTGGCGCCGGAAGCCGTGCACATAATTAGAGAGAAGCCTCACACGGAAGCGGACAGGAGTAGACCCTGTTACCGTTGTGGGAAGAAAGGGCACGTACAAAACAACTGCCGACAGATAGCCCGGGTACCACAAGTAGAAGTGGACCGGCGGAAGTGTCATAAATGTGGCCAGCAGGGTCACATAAAACGAAATTGTCCGGAGGCCAAGAAAGGCCAGGGCCAGAGTAGGCGCACGGCAGGCAAGGCCATGAAAGGCCGACGACAGTGCGATATTTGTGACCGATGGTCACATGGAACCAAGGACTGTTGGTTCAAGAGTGGGAAAGGTAGTAAGAGAAATATCACTCAGACAGGGGCGACAAACTGGAACGGGTCCATAACACAGGGACAGCTATGGAATCCCGTAATTTAAGGAGTCCCAAGGCACGTGACATGGAGGGCACTATATTAATGCATTGTGGGGGGCCTCTGAGGTTTCTAATTGACACTGGTTCCGATGTCAGCCTAGTGAAGAGGCAATCAGTGCCTAAAACAGTTACAATCAGTAGAGGCACCACGATCGAATTAACGGGTGTAAGCGAGGGAACGATTTACACCCAAGGGACCGTTCAGTTTGTTATTGGAGGTACTGAACACACAGTGCATGTGGTGGGCAGTGATTTCCAACTAAGCCAGGATGGTATAATAGGGAGAGACATCCTAGATGACAGCGTGATCGACTACCGGGAGGGTCATGTTACGATCCACGGTAAGAGATACCCGCTGGGAGCGAGGGAGGCGAAGATAATCAGCCTCGAGCCTCGAACCCAGAAGGTAGTAGTTATTGAAGTCGATAAGAATCTACCAGTGGGAATTATTGAGAGGGCCGAGGTGGCACCAGGGGTTTACCTCGCAGAGTGTCTAACTAGGTCAGAGCACAACGAGGCAGTAGTCAGCATGATGAATACTACTGAGGAAGAAGTGACTCTGTACAGCCCTCGAGTGCGAATGCAGGAGGTGGATGACACCTGCCTGGCAGAAGTACGCAAGGTACAGCAAGGCAGTAAGGCGGTAACCGGAGAACCGGCTACTCGGAAGCCTAGATCACGCCGAGTGATAGACTGCTTGCGAGTAGACCATCTCACGCAGGTAGATAAGGAAGGTATATACGCCATCTGTGCGGAATACAATGACATCTTCCACCTTGAGGGAGATAAGCTCACATGCACGGAAGTTATACGTCACGAGATCCCAACGCCCCGGGATCAACCCCCGATTAATGTGCGGCCGTATAGGCTGCCGGAAGCACAAAAGGGAGAAATACAAGCGCAGATAGATAGGATGCTAGGTGATGAAATTATTGTACCTAGTACATCCCCTTGGAATGCACCATTATTGTTAGTACCGAAGAAAATGGATGCGTCAGGTAAGCAAAAGTGGAGAGTTGTGATTGACTTCCGAAAATTGAACGAAGTAACGATAGGGGTTAGTTATCCCCTCCCACTCATCTCAGAGCTATTAGATGCTCTAGGTAAGGCCAGGTATTTCAGTACACTTGACCTTTGTAGCGGTTATTATCAGGTGTTATTAAAACCTGAAGACAGGCCCAAGACAGCTTTTTCAGCACTAGGGCGCAAGTACGAATTTGCAAAGATGCCCATGGGGTTGAAAGATGCGCCAGCCACATTCACAAGGCTGATGAATACAGTGCTTACCGGATTGACAGGTATTCAGTGTCTGTGCTATCTAGATGATATAATAGTGTATGGTAGCTCAATAGAGGAGCACAATGCTAAGTTAAGGGATGTTTTTCAAAGGCTGAGAGAAAATACGTTGAAGCTCCAGCCAGATAAGTGTGAGTTCCTGAGGACTGAAGTAACATTCTTAGGACATGTAATTACTGAAGGGGGAGTATTACCAGACTCACGAAAGGTGCAGGCCGTGAAGGATTTTCCGAGGCCTACCACGAGCCGCCAGATTAAACAATTCTGTGGGCTCAGTGGGTATTAAGGGAAATTTATACCCAATTATAGTAAGATCGCGAAGCCACTATATGAATTAGTGAAGAAGGAAGTTCCCTTCGTGTGGGGAGATGCACAGGAACAAGCGTTCGAAACGCTAAAGCAAAAACTCATTGAAGAGCCTATTTTGCAGTACCCAGATTTTGAAAAACCATTCGTTCTTACCACAGATGCTAGCAACGAAGCAGTGGGGGCCGTATTGTCACAAGGGCCCGTGGGTAAAGATCTCCCCGTAGCATACGCAAGCAGGACGCTTAATAAGGCAGAAAGAAATTACAGCGTCACAGAAAAAGAATTATTAGGCATTGTTTGGGGTGTAAAGTATTTCAGGCCGTATTTGTTCGGACGGCATTTCACAGTGGTGACAGATCACAAGCCGCTGAAGTGGGTATTCAATGTCCAGGACCCGTCGTCACGCCTGCTAAAGTTCCGATTGAAATTGGCAGAGTATGATTTTGAAATCATTTACAAGCAGGGCAAGCAGAACTGCAATGCTGATGCCCTTAGCAGGAATCCCACTGATGCACAGTGTCAAGCGCGAGTGATCAACTCGGCTGGGCACGAGTTACGGCAGGGGGCGGCCGTGGCCACTCATATGGAAACTCGTAGGAGGGTAGCAACAACTTCAAAACCCGAGGACGCTACGGTAGAGGGAATTGAAGCAGACGGTAGTGAGGTCTCCGAGGACGCTAACGCAGAAGAGTCCACGCCCGAAGACAGCTTACCCGAGGTAACCGAGTTGCAGGAGGCTGAGAAATTGGCCATCCTGAAGGAGTGTCATGATTCCTTGGTTGGAGGACACCAGGGAATAGCCCGCACGTACGCCAGGGTACGCGAACGATTACAGTGGAAGGGAATGAAAAGCGACATTGAGCGTTATATACGCTCGTGTCCTTCATGCCAAAAGAATAAGGGGACTAGACCAGACGTCAGAGCGCCAATGGTAATTACGGACACCCCTAGCACGGTCTTTGAGAAGGTATCTTTGGATGTGGTGGGTCCACTTCCGGTGACAGAGCTTGGCAATAAGTATATTTTGACATGCCAGGACCAACTGTCGAAGTACTTGGTAGCTAGTGCCATGCCGAATCAGGAGGCTGAAACAGTGGCACGGTCGCTCATTAATAATGTTATAAGCATTTACGGGATACCGGGGCAGATTCTCACAGACCAGGGTAGTAACTTCATGAGCGAAGTTTTCAAGGCACTTTGCAAGAAACTGCGAATTAGGAAAACAAACACAAGCGCTTTCAGACCACAGTCCAACGGTAGCGTAGAGAGATCTCACAAGGTACTAGCAGAGTACCTGAGACATTATGTTTGCTCAGGCGGACAAAATGACTGGGACAAGTATCTGCCCACAGCGAGCTTTGTATATAATACCACCAAGAGTACTAGCACAGGGTTCACACCCTACGAGCTTATTTTTGGAAGGAAGGCGAATATACCAGGTGTATTGCAAAAGCCATCTGAGGTGGATTATAATGAACATCAGAACGTGGTAGAGGAGCTGACGTCACAGCTCAGGAGGAATCATGAAGCCGCTAGGAGGACGCTAGTTGAGCGTAAAGAACTGGAAAAGGCTAATTACGATAAAAAGCAGAACGAAGTCACATTTCGAATTGGTGACAAGGTACTCTTGCGTAATGATGCATTGCGAAGAGGACGATCAAAAAAGCTGAGTCCGCCATTTGTAGGACCTTATGAGGTAGTGGACGTTTCAGGGGTAAATTATACCCTACTGCTTAATAAGAAAAGCAGAAGAGTCAAGGTGCATAAGAATCGGTTGAAAATGTACTTGTAAAAGGACTCCAACGGGTTTAGAACCCGGGTGGGTGCAGAAGCAGCACAGAACGGATTAAGGAGTAAGGAAGTATATATACGGTTAGTAGACTACAATGACAGCTAAGGGTTAACACAGCTGTAAGAGATTGTGTGCGAATGGAGTCAATATAGTTTATCAGTAGGCACACAATAATATTTGAACAGCGGACAACAGAGGCGAGCAGCCTAGATAATGCACCGGGAGACATGAGTTATGTAAGGCGAAATACAGGGATGTCCATAGTGGCCCCGGAGCGGCCATCCTGAGGAAGTAAAACCCCCGTGTGGGTGGCGGGAACCATTGGAACGTATAGACACGTGATCATTGGTGTTAGAATACCCCCAACAGTGAGCCTGCTGTGTCGTAAGAGGCGACAGAAAAGAGGCGTCGCCTGATGACCTCGATGACCTACTGGTCAGGCAGGCGCGAATCCCGGTGAGTAGCTCTGTGTAATTGAGCCATATGTTATTAATGGCAGCCCCAGGTATGCGAAGGCCTGCCGTAGATAATATATGGAAACCAATCAATGGCATAAGGGTGAATTAGAGACTCCTGTGTTAAAGGTACAAATTATTTAGGGACACATACGTGTGTATAGCAAGTAGAGAAGAAGTGCTCTAAGAGGCACATTTGAGAAAAGCGAAGAGTCAGAACCTCAAATTTCGGCCACGACGAAGTTACACACCCCTTCGTCTCAATGGTAACTAGGTCATAGCGACAGCTGCTGGTAGGGTTCTTTAATACCCCGCCAAGCTACGGAAAACAAAATTGGGCCGTATTAGAAATTTTAACAGTCAGACGAACAGAGGTTCGACGGGTGGCACTGAGGTGCTCGTAAGTAAAGGGTTGCGCGAAGGCGAGCGTGTAGCCTATATGTGACTCGTCACCCCTAGGGTAGTCGCGGATACGCACCCGTTAGGACAGGGGTAGGGAAAACCGGAAATTAGCTTAGATGAAATGACACAGAAACCGAGCCATGTAAGGCACATTTTGAGAGCATTCAGTAAAATGCAAACGGCATTAGTGTAGCCATCCCCGAGGTGGGATGTGAAGCCGAGTCTCTATGTAACAGAACTCGAAGTTAAGGGAGCAAGTTTTTGAACTTAGTGTATGACACTGCTGATAGTTTTGTAGCCGCATGCCTAAGCCAGGATGCGAAGCAAAGTCTCTTGAGACTTTAGTTATTGAAGTAGATAAAATTTTGGTGGAAAATCAGTAAAATAGGTAACGAATAACCTGTCTTTACCTTGCAGGTAAGGCAGAAGGCAATGGCTCGAATGCTATAATGGTTCTACACCATGGTGGCGGTGGTAACAGTGACGTCATCACCCCACGGCATAACCGGAGAAGTACTAGATGTACAAGTGACACCATACGAGAATACACCTGGAGTATACTTCGACAACCAGGGTGAGATACAGTTGTATAACATGGAATGGACATTAGTTACCTATGTGAATTTGAATCAGCTAAGTGAGGTATTTTCGAATATCAGGGAGCATATACACTGGACACAATTGGCATGTATATTGTTAGAGCAGAAAACAAATTTGACATGTCAGCATGACATTAAGATTTTAAGTAATCATTTGCAACGGATTAAGGAATCTAAAGAAACGATAGCCAAAATCACTAGACCAAGTGGGGAGACGGATAATACCAGACCGAAAAGGGGATTGATAAATGCTGTAGGTTCAATAGCCAAAGCGTTATTTGGAACATTAAGTCAGGACGATGCAGATACGTATGAGTCACAAATAAGTGAGTTAGAGAGAGAGCAACTCTCAATGATTAAGGTCACTAAAGAACAGATGTTAGTGGTTAAGTCCACGTTACAAACAATGAACAGCACCATCTACAATGTAACTGCAAACGAGCAGAGGTTGACTCAGGGTTTAAATGAAATCAGGACATATTTGTCCAATAGTACGCTTCGGATTACAGAAGCATTTGAGCAAGCAGAGTTAGAGATCTCATTAAACAGACATTTAATTGAGATAGAAGGCTTACTTGTACAGCTGTATGAGCAGTACAGTGTGGTACTGTCAGGCATTATGAATGCACAGGTAGGAGTCATCCAGGTACAGATAATATCACCGGATGACATCATAGAAAGTTATAAGAAAGCCCAGGAGGACTTTCCCAAGGGGCTGTCTCTGCCATTTGAATTAAGGTCAGCTTACGGTTACCTAGTCTACAAGGTGGCCACAGTGGAAGTGTTTACAAGTGAAAACTATCGTGTGTATGTTATAAGAACACCCCGTACAGACAGAGTGGTTTATAGTGTGTATCATATGATCCCATTCCCCACCTACATGAAGAGTAATCCCCACCATTTTGTGTACATTCAAGAGGCCAAGGACTATATATTGATGGACAAGGAAAAGCAGACATTTGCGCAATTAGATAGGGAACAGGTGAGGCAGTGTAAGGTAGTGTCTGCCACGTGGAGGTTGTGTCATGCTCAGTTCCCTGTTAATATGGTTCACTCGCAAGACAGTTGCGCAGTAAAGATACTCAGTGGAGTTAACCAGGTACCGGAGAATTGTGATAAGAGAGTACTACCAGTACAGCGATTGCTGTGAATACCTATAAGGGAAAACAGGTATATTTATGTGTCTCCAGGTGAGACAAGGGTCACCTGCATGTGTAAGGACACTACAAGTGATATGGGACTAACTGGCACAGGTATTGTTGTGTTAAGTCCAGGGTGTATGTTGTACAGCCCACATAGTAAGGTACAAGGGGTAGGTAAAATAAACACTACTCGAGGTAAGGACTTAGTGCCAGATTTGATACTTAATTATGACTGCTGCGAGCAGATTGGTAGTGAGATTAAGTTAGAGCAGGTACCGGAGGTTAATAAACTGCCACTGAATAATTTGTTAAATCATGTGAATGATTTAAAGTGGGCCACGCACAAAACAGAAGAGGTGGAGGACTTGGTGAGAAAACAAAGAAGAAGACATACAAAGTCAGATGATGTATAAACGTTTCAATGTATATAAGTATATTGTACTAACTATAGCAGGTATAATTGGGATAATTTTATGGTGCTATTGTTGCAATTGTTGTTGTGATTGCCCTAAATTAGGGTCTCCAGCCAAAAAATGGTTTGATGATGCAAGGTCACATTGCCCAAATATTTGCATAAGGCAAACAGTAATTACGAGGGAAGGTAAGGCTAAGACTTCAGATGAGGATATTACGATATTCCAACGTCCCAGGCAACTTCGGGGACGCCCGGAGATGTCCGAGGAAATCCTTGAATTAGACTCTAGGCCTGCTGAAGGACGCTTCAGTACGCCTACAAGGGCTATTGTAGGTTCAGATATGAGTGCGAGTCAGATCGCACTACAGCCTTCACCCTCAACGCAAAGTCGCAGATCATTACGACTCGACAGTAACCGAGTGTAATATTGGGACAGAAATGAATGCAAGGAAGATTGCACCCATTTCTTCCCTGGGGAGGGAGGTGTCTCGTGACCGTGAACATCCATGATTCAGAACCCAGGACTGCGGTTCGAAGGAACATTATACAGAAGGGCAATAGAGTTATTATTATTATTACTAAGTTGGATGTGAGCAATTGTAAGCCAGAGATGTATTTATGGAGGAGATAGGATTGCTGGAGCCAGGATGTGTACAGAGGTCTGTAAATATTGATAGTACAACAGTACGTTGGTCGAGCACTTTGTATTGTAGAGAGAGTGATTCATTGTCACAAGCCAGGCCAGAAATTGAACCTTGGAATGTCACGTAGACACGAGTATGGGGATTTCGCCGCTAGCTTAGGGAGCAGCACTTGCTAAGGCACTGAGGATGAAATGGACCAGGCCTCAGTGGAAGGGGAAGATGGACTTTGGGTCATCTCCAGTGGGATATAATGGTATCCAAAATGGCGAGCGACAGAGTTATTACAGAGTATCAGAGTAGTAGTCACAGAGACTTGCAGAGTAGTGGATCGGCAGAGTAACAGTAGCTCTCACGCCTCAGTTCTTGCCAGAGTAACGTCGTAACGCGCGTGAGCAGAATTCAGCCTCGCGGAGACATACTAGATGTCAAGTATCAGTAAGACTTAGTAGCGCTATTACAGACCTGCGTGCACTTCCAGCAGTAACTTCACATAATTTGTATATAGTGTATATATATTTCGACTGCCAAGGGCTTAATAAATCGGCAGTAGTCCAAGGGAATTTCATCTTTTATTCCGGTAGTTCCGGGACGAGTCTGTGAAACCTCAAGTACCTTATCTAGAAAACCGCTCGGCTAGTAGGGAAAATCGACGGAGGAGCTGTCAACCTGCCAGAACGTCTCACAGGCCAGGTAGGTCACGACAAATTTGTTGTGGTAATGTATTGTGATTTATTTAAATTATACGGTATTAATTTAATTGAGCCTACTGTCTTTTCTTGAGATTCATAACTCACCCTTTGATTTTAATTATTGGTAGCTTATTTTCATCTGGGTTATAAAACCCTTTTAGCCATCCATTGCATTTTAGCCTTACTATTTTAGGTTGGTAGTCTGCACAATAACAATAATAATAATAATAATAATAATAATAATAACTAGCGGACCCGTGCGAGAACTCGCGCATGTTACAAACCCCCCGCCTGGCTTTACTGTTATGCGGGCTTCAATAAATATGTTTATTTGTTTAAACGTACTTTTTAAACAGATTGTTGATATTTATGAAATCAGTGTAATTAATCACTGCTGCTGGTTGTGTGCGCCCCATGTGTACAGACTACCCGCCCGGCACTAGTGCTATGCGGCTCTACGTGACACATTTCTGACAGGGGCTATCGTCTTGTTTATTTATGTAAAAGCAATTTATAAACAAATACATATATTTCCGTTGACTTTTCAAGAAATGCAAGATTTTTCCTGTACTATTGAGCCAATTTGGAAGATTTTGGTACAAACCACACCTTCTAACTCCCTCTGGTTTAGGAGCTTGAGTTTTGTGAAACATACACCTTAGCGTATTAGATATAGATAATAATAATAATAATAATAATAATAATAATAATAATAATAATAATAATAATAATAATAATAATGACGGCTATGACTCAGTTCAATGGAACAGACCCAATGCTTAGACCTGCCTTGCCTCGAGTAAATTCGTCTAGGAAGGTATCAAAATTTTTAAATATCATGAATCAAGCTATCCTACCCAAACACTTGATAGATGTGAATGACTTAGAATCTCTTCACACTGTTCTGTACTGTGGAGCCGTCACAGTTATCAGAACTATGGGCATCCAACTGAGAGAAAGGAATACTTCCTGCAGTAGGAAATGTGCTCCTGTTACTCCTAAGTCGGAGAGACGTCTGATAGGCAATATCGACAAATTGCGAACAGATATTGGCCGTTTGACTGAGTTTATTAGAGGAACGCACACAAGAAGACTGGTGAGACTCTGTAAGGCAATAATGAGGCGGTCCAAAATCCACACCGACCGAGATGACCCAAACACAAAAGCCGAACAGTGTTTAGATACACTCAAACAGAAACTTACGTTGATAGCGAACAGACTTTCCAGATACAGAGCCAGTAGGAAACGGAGACAGGACAACAACTTATTTGTCAAAGGCGAGAAGAAATTCTACAGAGCACTGAGTGAAAACTATGTATCCTTAAATGCTCCTTATCCAACAAGAGAAGAAATTGAAGAGTTTTGGAGCAATCAACTATCCAAAGCCACCAATTTTAACTCAGACTCTCATTGGGTTCAGGAAGTAACAAACATCTCTAAAGAATTTAATCCGATGCAATATGATCCAATAACATCCACTGAAATTTCTTCCATCATTAAATGTCTTCCGAACTGGAAAGCACCTGGTTTAGATCAGATACAGAATTACTGGTATAAGAAATTCTGGTGCGTATACGATCTTCTGTCTACTCTGGTGAATGAAGTTGTTGCTCATCCACAGAAGATGCCAAATTTCCTTACACAAGGTGTAACACATCTACTTCCGAAAGACCCACAAAATATGCAAGATCCTGGAAAATACCGTCCAATTACATGCCTTCCCACGATGTATAAGATCATCACGTCCTGTCTTAGTAGGAGGATATATGCTCACTGTGAAAAAAATAACATCATAGCAACACAACAAAAAGGATGCACGAAAGGGTCCAAAGGGTGTAAAGAAATACTTATCATTGACTCAGTGGTTTCTAACCAGGCCTTTACCAATAACAGAAATTTATTCACGGCATATATTGACTACAAGAAGGCCTATGATTCCGTGCCCCATGATTGGTTGATCCATATTTTGTCAGTGTATAAGATTGATCCTCAGATTATATATTTCTTGGAACACGCCATGACATCGTGGCGTACAGTGATGAGCCTTAGTACTACAAATGGCAGTATTGCAACAAGTATGATCCCAATCCACAAGGGAATATTCCAAGGAGACTCCTTGAGCCCATTATGGTTCTGTCTTGCGATGAACCCACTATCAAACCAACTTAATTCAACAAAATATGGATTCAGTATCAAGAAGAACTCCAGGGAGCTTGCAAAGCTCAACCATCTCCTGTATATGGATGACATAAAGCTATATGCTGCCACCAGAGCACAACTAGAGTTTCTGTTGAAGATAGTGGAAACCTTTTCACAGGATGTGAAAATGGAATTCGGGCTGGAGAAATGTAAGACGCTGAACATTATGAAAGGCAAGCTGCAGGAAGGTGTATATGAAACAGCTCAGGGCCATCAGATTGCAACAATGCTCACTAGCGAGACCTACAAGTATCTGGGAATGAAGCAAGACAGACACATAGAACACTCAGTAGTGAAACAAGATCTGACGAAGGAATTTGTCAGAAGAATTAAGCTTGTTTCTAACACCAGCCTCAACAGTAAAAACTTGGTTAAGGCAATCAACGCTTATGCTGTCCCTATTCTTAGTTACTCGTTTGGGGTCATCAAGTGGAGTAAAACTGACATTGCAAGCTTAGAACAGAAAATTAGAACATCACTGACCAAGTCACGAAAACACCATCCCAGGGCATCTGTGGAACGAGTCATGTTACCGAGACATATGGGTGGGAGAGGAATTGTTGATATAAACAACCAAGTAGCTCGACAGATCTATGAGCTAAGAAAATACTTCTGTTCTGTATCGAACCATTCGATGCTGCACAGGGCTGTCACAGAAGCAGATGATTCAACTCCACTACTCTTAAGTCAGCAAGAGACTCAAATTCAGGTGCGCAGTGATTTGGACAGATTCAATGCCTGGTTGTCCAAGCCACTACACGGAAGACATCCCAATGAAGTCATCCAAACTCACGTCGACAAGCTAGCGTCGAACTTTTGGTTGATTTCTGGGCAGATGTTTCCTGAAACAGAAGGCTTTATGATGGCTATTCAGGACCAGGTTGTCCCCACGAGGAACTACCTAAAGTTCATAACCAAGGATGCATCTGTGCAAGATGACCATTGCAGATACGGTTGCCCAACATCTGAGACTGTTCAGCATATTATATCGGGTTGTCGCCATTTTGCAGGGACAGAATATAGGAAGAGACATGATTTTGTTGCCAAGATAGTCCATCAAGAATTGGCTATACAACTTCAACTGCTGAGCCAAGAGAAAGTGCCGTACTACAAATATGCTCCTGAAAGTGTACTGGAAAATGACAGCTTTACGTTGTACTGGGATCGTACTGTATTGACAGACCAATCAGCTGTGCACAACAGACCTGATTTAGTTCTTGTTGACAAATGCATGAAGCACACCACCTTCATAGATGTGGCGATCCCAAACAGTGGCAACATACTAACAAAGCATGTTGAAAAGCTGTCAAAATACACAGAGCTTTCAGAACTGATAAGGAAGCAATGGCACATGGCACAAGTCAGGACAGTTCCTATTATTATCTCCAGCACTGGCGTGATTCCCAACAACTTAAAGGAATCGCTCACGGCGTTGAAATTAGACCCAGGCCTTTTCAAACTGATGCAGAAAACAGTCATACTTTCTACGTGTCGCGTAGTAAGGCTGTTCTTGGGCAATCAGGCCTGAAGCAATGAGGGGAATATGAAGCTACTACTCAATGCAGTCACCAAGAATTTGCTCCTTGTGATATGTACGGTATCTGGGATTGTAAATGTTTTCTTTCCAGCAAATGCTGAGAATGTGTAAGCGCATGCGCAAAATAAATAATAATAATAATAATAATAATAATAATAATAATATTGTTATCGGTTCAAAGTCTTTAATATTCCCTTTAATAGAGACTTCGGGGTGTCGATATTTAGCTCTGAAGGGGATTTTAATGACGCGATGTTGTCATATTTATAGGCTACTCTCTAATATGTCATCGAACTGAACTTGGATTGAGGCTACTATCTTGCGTTTTGAAATCCAACAGCGCCTCTAAATTCGGCGCTGTTACGGCCGTGCTAGTGTCCTCAAATGTGCGCACATGGTCCCAGATCATTAAAGCGCTGCCCTGCTGCAGGACTCGCGGGGCACACTGTGCGTCATAGATTGATAACGTGCGACGAGTCTCATCGATCCCCAGGCTCCGACCTCGAAGCTCGGGCCATTGAAATTAATTAAACTGTGGTAGACAATAACCAGCCTGCTAAGTGCATGTCAACACATCAGAGACAAGGGGAGATTCCAGCGGTCCGGTTGGCTGCGTAACTCTGGCTTGCTTGAATGATTTCACAAGTTTCATTTACCATCCACTTGTGAGATGCTAGTTCACTTCACGGGATTTGAACATATTGGTTAGCCACATGATGATGATGATGATGATGATGATAATTGTTTCAAGGTGCCTAACATTGAGATAATTTTAATATCGTATGACCTAGGGTGCCGGGTGCAAGCTTTGTATTTTGACGCCCAGAGGGCAGCTTGAATTTCAAATTTTGTTGTTCCTTGGAGTTCCTAGACACGATAACGCTTTCAAGTAGAGAATGGAAGAACTTTGTGTTGGCGGAAAATCCTGAGATTACTCTTGCCATTATGAACACGGCCTAATGAATTCAAATGGGTTCTTTAGCATGCCAACAACCTATGACATGCGTGTCGTGATTTTTGTCGCCTTTCAAAAATTACTTACCACGGCCAGGAGCAAACCTGCAAGCTTCACGACACGATAACCACTCACCTACCGGCCCCTAATGGTTCGGATGAAAACTTAAAATGATGATGAAACGAACACCAGAACTAAATCTAACTACAGCAGAGCGTCGATAATCCGGACGTAAAAAATGCGGACTGTCAATAATTCGGTGGAATAAAAAATTGAAGTGAATACATACATATTTGTGAAACAAAAGCGTTGATGGGGCAGGCTGGCGGGTTCGTCTTACCGCTACGAATCAAAGACTTGGCCACAAATAAACGAACTACCACTGCAGTTCATACTCAATAACAGATTTTTTAGGAGCTCTGGCAATGTATAAACTGTACAGAATTCTGTAAATATGTACTTATTGTACATTACATGTGTAAGTATAGGCTATTTTTTCATTAAAATATATTATAAGGTCATATTAATTAGTTTAATTTATCTGCTCCAATTATTTAACAACTCAAGTGAATTATTAACAGTTTTAGCAAGTTTTCGTTTTTTTTATCAACTCAAACGACCTTATTTTAGGTTCTCTTCTAAAATCCCAGCAGATTGATAATCTGGACAGAGTTCGGTCACAATTAATCCGAATTATCGACGCTTTACTGCAACTTACAACAAACTTACGAGCTAGAAGTGGAAAATGAGAAAAATGAAGGAGTACGGGGAATAATCGACAGGGAAAAGAAATGTCCTGAACCCTCTTTGAATGAGGATTGATGGACTTGGAAATAAGTAGAGCCATGAAAGGCGGATAGGAAAGGGAAACAGGAAATGGTTCGCCCCAGAGTCACTGGATAAAGGGAAGAAACCGGACCGAACTCACGAACCCCTCACGGTTGCCAACTCCCGAACTCACCAGCCGTGTGCCCTGGAGGGTGTAGCACTATCCAGGGTGTACCATAAGTGGTAGGGCTACACACCCTGCCACCTTTAGGGCCTTGGGCAGAGATAACATGAAAAGCAAAGGAAAACGTCTGTCTCATCGAAGAATTAGGGCATCAGGAAAAATGAGACATGGACCAATTAAGGTTGGAAAGTGAAGGACTCCCCAGACCTCGGTTACTGTAATACTGTCGAGGTGGGAAGAGAACAATAGTTGTCCCTGATATTTTTTTTAACACGTTTCTTATTAAACAAATGATGATTTCAAAATTAAATTAATGAACATAAGGCACCGCAGAATAAACAACTACAGTATGTTTTGAATTTGAGGATCTTAACACGAGCTTATATACAAAAGGGAATACATAATAATCAATGTATGTCTACCCCTTATTATTCCCGTTTCAATTGGGTCGGGGATGAGATGCGATGGAAACTATGTGGGGGATGGTTTTTACAGCCAGATACCCTTCCTGACACCAACCTCATGAGAGGAGTTATCGAGAGATGAAATGAATGAAGATGAATGAAGCTGGGTAAAGATATGGAAGGAAGCGCTGCTTTAGCGATCGTAGCTATTGCCGGAGGCGTTATATGCATCAGAATGCCTGGCGATGAATAAGAAATGCCTGGCAGAACAACTCGAAGCCAAAGAGAGGAAGATTCTGAGAAAGATCTTGGGCCCGGTCAAGGAACGAGGAGAGTATAGAAGACGACACAACGATGAACTCTATCTACATGTGGAGAAAATAACGGACACCATTCGCAAAAGAAGACTCTCCTTTTATGGCCATTTAACACGAATGAACTCCGGAAGATTGTCCAATCGAATCTGTGCCTACTTTGTGGGAAAGAAAACCAAAGGGTTCTGGTTTACAGAGGTGGAAAAAGACCTACAAGAACTGGGACGATCACATGAAGACAACTTGGAACGTGACTCTTTCAAGAAGAAACTTGGGGAGATACAGAGTTTTCAGCAAAAACTTATATTGAAAACAGGAAAGAAGTGGACCGAAGAACGAAGGTAAGCTCACCGAAGAAGAACGCGCGAATACTGGGCGAATGTTAAAGAACGAGGGAAATGGCAGTTGAAATAACGTAGCCCATAGACGACCGAAACGATAAAAAAAAAAACGTTAATTAACAAAGAATCACCCAGCTACAGTAGGCCAATAAGCTAACGTGGGCTCACTACAAGAAGAAGTGCAATACAGTAGACCCAAATGAAGACACTATAAAATAGTGATTCTTCCAGGAGCAACCTACGCAGCGAAACAATGGTGATCGATGGTCATTTCAAAATTAGCGTAAGGACATAGAAAAGCAGGAATAAAACATTCTCAGAACTAACTCTATCAAAAGACCAACACAATAACAGAAGAAATCAGAAAACGACGAACAAAGTCTTACTTACACTTATACAGGTTGAAAACCTCCAGAACGGCAAAGAAACTACTCAAAATCATAACATACAGTAAATGCGGCACGGAATGGCTGACAGAGGTCCAGAGAGACCTACAACAGATCAACTTAGAATCTCTCGAGGACCGCTCTGTGTCGGAGTAAAACCACAAAGTTTGAGCAAAGAACATCACGACAACCTGAAAAAAAAATGGACAGCTGAGCGGAAGAAGGAGCATTCCAAGAGGATGAAGAGATTTTGGGAAGAAAAGAGGGAAAACGCCCGAAGATGAAATTGTGAATTCAAGTTCAATCGCTCTCCTGAAAGAGAACAATCATATAATAAATACATACTGAACCCGATGGGGTTATGCTGACTGGAATCGAACATGGTTCTCAGAGACTGTGATCTCAGTAAAAAGGTTCCACCAGGGAGCGAACCAGAGATCTGTACAGGGAGTTTCTTGGTAAAAAAAACCCTCGAAAGAAATGTATATTTAATCACTGGTGTGATTTTTGATGAAATGGCATTATTTATTAAAATAATGTAGGAAATAATGAGCAGATTATATCATTATAAGACGATTTGGTGTAAGCTATTGGGAGTTTGAAGCACAGAGGAGGGCAGAGCTGACATTTACTAATCGGCCCAGAATTGTGGGTTGGTCCCAGTGGAGCCACGTCCATCTCTGTCACCCCATTATGTCGTCTGGAGCAGGGGAGAGGCCTGAATAATGACACAGTTATTCCCCGACGGAGAATAGATTTAGAGGAGGGGCGGAGAAATGCCCAGAAAAATCATTGATTACTCGTGATTGGAGTAACGAATCGAGATGAGAGTTGCACACAGGTGAATATCTTGGCAAGAAGATAATTTTAGAGTCTTTTACCTGCGAAATTGGTGCATATTTAGTGATGTGCGTAAGGACTGTAAAACGACCATTGTTCGCGGATGGATGTGAAGATGTTGACGGGGAGTTCCCGACTAGGTAGCGTCCCACGCCATGCAGAAAGGAATTAATATTAATTAATTGAACGAGCGATTCCTTTGCACACAGATAGTTTTGGGACCTGTGAAGAGAGAGGAACACAATGATCATGGTTTGAAGACCTGAATCATGCTGTGAGAGGAGCGAAGATTACGCGGGAAGATGTTGCTCTACTTTCTGTGGAAATCCGATATAAGGGAGTAGACCCCAGGAGGAGCTCTCAGTTGAACCTCACTTTGAAACTCACTCTGTTCTAACTCAGTTGAACCTCACTTTGAAACTCACTCTGTTCTAACTCAGTTGAACCTCACTTTGAAACTCACTCTGTTCTCAGTGTTACTCTGTTCTAACTCACTTGAAGCTCAGTCGAGACGCAGTCAAGCTCAGTCTACATGCCGCCAAGCGCAGTTACAGCCAGTTACAGTTTTACTCAATTGTCAATTGTAGCACAATGGAAATAAGTTGCAATCAGTATGCAGCAAATATGCAGCAGTACGAGACAGCGTGTAAGCCGCAGACAGAAGTCTTCAAATAAGCTACGTGCAGTCTTCGAGTGAAACTTCAGTCAGCTACAGCCAGGTTGAAGCAAGTTCGTCAAGGCAAAACGCATGACGGATCTATTCATCTAGACGCCGAACAAGGACTGGTATGTGTAAAAGAAACAGTAAACATGCTTGTATGAATAATAGTCGTGATACAGGCATAATTAGCAGCACGAACTATGACGTGTTCAGTTACGAAGCACCGTATAGACTAACGGTAGAAATATTGTATATAATTATTTGTGAAAGTGTTGAACTTTATTAAGCGCAGTGTGTATAGTATTAACTAATCGTATATGTGTGTAACAACGATAGAATGCGCGAAAGAAACTTTACTAAGTGTTTGGTATTGCCATGAGAATACCAGATGTTAACGCTCATGTTTGGGAGCCAGCGTATTGATGTAACGCAGGACGCTTACTGTAGGAGTAATGATCGTCATAAAACTGTTGGAGAGTTCCGAGAGCAGATAACCAGACTTTCAATCAGGAGTTGGTAACGTCAGATGCCGTCGACACCTGCAATTTCGATCTCTGCTAGGGAATTTCAGCATTGAAGTGTGTATAAAGTGACGAGTGTTCAGTGTAATGTATATGTAAAAATATCATTTAAAGTAGTGTTTGATGAAGTGTTTCACATGTTTGGGGAGTGATAACTTCCTGAAAGGTATGCAACGTGTCGTGTTGGTGATAGAAATTAGGTGTAATCAAATGTGTGTAAACAAGAGAAATATGTCGCGTTAAACCCATTATGGCGGGCGACATGGAAGAATATGATTGGTCGGAGCCACCTTAGATGCCTATAGAGATGTAAGTACCCCACAAATTATGGTTATGATCATGTAGAAGTATGGACCGATGCATGTCTGTGATTCCGTAAAGATATTGTGAATTCCTTATAGATGCCAGTAAAAATCAGTTAGGAGGCTGATCCTCCATGTTTAATCAGTATTGAGTTGATTTTTATAGAGTTGAAATGATGATTTGCATCATTAAGTGGAGTAATTATTCCCACTATGAATTAAGAATGGCAATCAGTTATGTAAATGTAACGAACGCGATTGTTCGAGTTTAAAACGTTTAGCTATGTCGGAAATTTTGGTAATTTATGTGAGAATAATAATAAATAATGATTTGGTCATTTATGTCAATGAGATTTTCAATAATAATAATAAAGGATGATTTTGGTCATTTATGTCAGTGAGAAATGATGATAATAATAATAATGGTTATTAAGAGTATGAATGAACACATCAGGAAACAAATAAATGTTGTAAGCGAGAATTATTAACGCTAAGTGCAAGACTTATCAATCTAAGCAGGAGGATGTTACAGTGAGGTTACATTTCAGTAATTATGGAAAGAAGTTTTATATCAGAATATTGCATATATTCGGTAATGATACCAGTAATGAAAGAGCTTTTAGTGAATTGAATTTGCAGCTTAATTGAGAAGCTTATAGAGTAAATGTTAGATTTCTCTTAATGTTAGAGGTCGGAGTGTCGTAGCATGGAGCATTAGGGGCCAGATAGTCTATTCTACGTATGAATTCTCCTATGTCGTGGACATTGTTGGAGACATTATTTATTCCGGAGTTCTAGTGAATGGACCCTAACTCTGAAGAAAGGATTGAAATGTGTTCCGGATTGGAATCTTTTTAAGAGTCGAGGAAACAAGGACACCTCGCAGCTCTATGATTTCCCGAGAACTTATGATGAGTTATTTACGCTCGTGGGCAGCGAAAACTCATGGCGACAGTGGTTTTGTGCGCCTATATTATACTTGAGACATCGGTCACCGCCAGGCTCATGCATTACGAACCCCGAACCTTCATGTTGAATGGACCCATGTGAGGCCATTAATTAATCGTTATCCTCGACGTAGGAATAATTACAAAAGCTCATTCAATACCTGTTGGCATAATAGTCAATTAAGATCCTTTGGGAACATATGTGTCGGTCAGGACACAGTATTTGTCTTGTAAATCTCCACTGCTTAGAGAGAGGGAAGCTTTCAAACTTTTAGGAAGGTCGAGATAATTGGTGGAACGACCCATCCCACTTTCTATTGTGTAGCGATTTCCTTAGCTGAGGGTCGATGCCAACCACCCGGACCGCTCAGGCAAGTAAAAGAGGGAAGAAATTCTAGACCTTGTTAAAATGACATATAATGCAAGATTGTTATGTTGAGTATTATAGCCATGTGGTTTGTGAACACATGGATAATTGTAGTTAATCCTGATGGTTCATTAATTTAGCTATCTGACGAATAGTTACATGATATATTTGTACTGTCACTGGAACCAAGTCATGTAGTTGGTTACTAGATGCCAATCGCCATGAGCGCGAGGCAGTCTATCGTACAATCCGACATAAGCTATAACGTAACGTTTTATCTAGGAATCACAGACAGCACGCAGTGAAACCATATAATTGAAGGATGTGTAGGGGGTAGCTTACATAATTATGGAGTTGCACGTTGATTTTGGTGCAACGTCCAAATAGGTAAATGCATGCAAAGCATTTCATTGGTGAGAAGAAAAATATTAAAACACGCACGGCACACATAATTGTTTAACGTAAGGAGGTTTAAGGAATAATCCTTGTTGTAATATTAAAGAAGTCACATTGTATGACTGTTATGTTAATGGACAGTGTGTTTTGAAGTCGTAGGTGCATCAGCGCACTAGTATATCCTTGTGAAGTTCACAGAAGGGTAAAGCATTATGGCTAGGTATGACTTTGTTGTGATTTCATATTTGTTTATTTGTGGATTGTGGAAGTAAAAATTTTGTTTGCTTTATTTTATGCTTTTTTTGGGTATTGTTTTGTGTTTGAAGCCATGATTTATTTTACTGGATTAAAGTTTTAGAATAGAGTTGTGCCTTATCATTGTAGAGTTGATACCTTTTAGCCTCAAATCCAAAATATGCACTGCAAAATTGGGGTTACCGTACACGCCTGAGAGCTGATGCTAGTTGGAGGCAGATGCATATTATCCAACGAGATTACTCACATGGGTACATGGGATTTGATGTCCTATACTGTGATTTGAGCTAAAGGTACGACTAAAGTCGGTCAGATTTAATGCACACAACTCTATTAAAGTAAGAATTAACGAAGTAGGGTGTGACCGCTCCTAATCCATAGCTAAGTTCCGATACGTATATATAAATTTTGATAGATTGTGTATCACTATCATTTATCATGACGCCCATCTGTGGAGTCTATGGTAGAAAAAGCTCTATTAATTTATCATGGCGTGGCCCAAGTGGGGCTTTCGGCAGTAAAAACCACTCCCTGAACAGTTTTTATAGTAAATTAAAATACGGCCGATGTCCTACTAGTACCACGACACATATTAATTTATCATGGCGCCCAGAATACGTGGAACTTATGGGATTTAGGGAAAACCCATAGATTTTTTATGGTATTTCATGGGGAAAACCATAGTAATTGTTTTGCCTCAAACTGTGTTTGAGTGATTTTTGAATTCAGTAGGCTTTTGAGGTAACGCAGAATCTCTCTATTGAGAAGAGAATGGCCTAAGGGTACTAGCGTTACATACCCAATCCACAATCTACCATAATATTATCAGGTTTTGTACGACTTCACAATATGTGTGCAGTGTTTGATGTTTCTCTTCGAAACGTATCCACATATTTTTCCAGGAAGCCTGCCTGCATATTTAAGTGTGTTATTGTAAAATGTCAGGTACGGAGGAGATCTTGCAAGTTATTGCAGGACTGAAACAACATTTTGATGCTGCTCATGAGCAGAGTAAACTGGAAACCAAAGCGTTCCAGGATAGTATAAACACTCGGTTAGATGAGAACCAGAGAGAGTTAAATAACAGGTTAGATGCCAATCAGGAGGCAATTAATGCAACTCAGGTTGAAATAAACAACCGTTTAGATGCAAATAAAACTGAAATAAACAGTCGGTTAGATGCAAATAAAGTTGAATATAAAGATGAATTAAACAATAAGTTAGGTCAAATGCAAGAAGTCATTAAGACCGAAGTAACAGATACTGTTGTAAGCATTGTATCGGAAATGCAGGTAAATACTGATAAACGTTTCGAGGCCATAGAAGCCAAACTTGAGGGTAATTTGCAAGCGTGTAGGCATGCTCAGGAGCAAACCAACAGTAAATTAGAGGCGTTGTCTAACGATATTAAGGATATTCAGATCCAAAATGAGGCGAATCTCGAACGCCAAGCGAAACAGTTCGCAGAGTTTACGAAAACAGTAGACCAGAGATTAGAGGAGAACGACTCCAAATGGGATCAGAAATTGAAAAGCTACGCTAGAGCAATTAATGGTGACCTCAAGAAACAGGACCAGAATATATTAGGTCAATGCCAGGAAATAGGCGAAGTTAAGGCTATCGCGCAGGAAAGTAAGGAGCTGGTAGGCAACGTAAAAGGTCAGATGGGTAAAGTTCATAAAGAACTGGACCAAGTTCAGAGTGATATTGTCATAGTCAATAAAAGACAAGAGGAAAATAGAGGCGAGATCACCAAGGTCCGGAATGAATTGTCTAAAGTCAATGGACACATTCAAGATGAAATTAAAGGTCTGAGAGAAGAACTCGAAATAAGAGAAGGCCAGAAAACAGAGGCAAGCGACAAGACCCTTGCTCAAATTAAAGAGGACGTAGAGGATGAAATATCCCATATCAAACAAAGTCTGAAAGAAGACAAGGTGAAAATCTTTCAAGTAGCCGAGGAAAACCGAGATAGGCTTACGAGGATAGAAAAAGAAGTCATCACTCGCCTAGAAAGAGCAGAAATGCGCCATAACCAAATGGAGACTAGGATAATAGCACAGGAGGAGACACTTCTGAAATATCCTAAGTCAAATGAAGGCAGCATAGAGGATATAAGAAAAACAAGGTGGGCAGACCTAGAAACCCAACCTATAAGCAGGAATGCTACAGGCGCAGGAGAAAGTCCTTACATGACGCCAGGTGTACCAATTGCGGCATCGACGCCACATGAAAACGCGATGCACACCCAGGTGATAAACGTCATTAGGGCAAGCGAAGAAAAACCTAGGAAGTTTTCAGGTAGTCACTGTAGTATGACACCAAAATATTGGTTAAAGGAAGTGACTGAATATCTCAATGATGCACGAATACCGCAGGAGCGTAGGCTACGTGCTATAGAGAAGTTAACAGAGGGGGAGTGCGCATTATGGTTTCGCAGCTTCCGTTACACTTTTGATACTGTTGAGGAATTCCGCGAGGCATTCTTGAAGAGGTATTGGGACGCCGCGACTCAGCAGAATTTACGGCTGGATTTGTATGCCAAAAAGTACAGCAAGAACAACCCGACGAAGTACGCAGAATTCTTCATATCGCAGATGTGTCGTTTTAAAGAGCTGGATCAAAAACCTAGTGAACTGGAGCTATGCATTGCTATCGCCAAACAGCTTCCATACGAGATCCAAAGGCTACTAATCTCGGCTAATGCGAAAACGGCTATGGAAATGGAGACAGTTCTAAGGCAACTGGACCTCACCACAGCAAATACTATGCGTCAGAGTCGAACCGTGGAACAAGTCCACGTGACCAACACACAGACTGACCAACAGCAAGCTCCAAGGAACAACAAGGCCACGAGCACAGAAACTTTAGATTCCTATGGACGGAAATGGGAACAGGAATCCAGAAAATGGCAGTCAAGGTACAAAGGAAATTCTAATAAAGCAGGAAGAGGTCGAAGTTCGTGGAATAAACACAATAACAGGGGCAAACCGTACCATAACAATGGAGGTAATAATGGCCAGGAAGGCAATAATAGAAATTGGAGACCCCAAGAGAGAAGAAATAACTTCGATGACGAGGCAGAAGAGCGATATCATGCTTCTTTGCGATACCTCGAAGAAAGGGGAGATGAGCCCCAGAAATCACAAGTCCGCTGGCAAGAAGTCATGCAGAACAGGACATCGCCAGACAGATATGGAGATGGAGCTAAGAGTTTGGAACTACAGCGCAGCGAACAGGAGAGAAGGAACTCCAAAGGGGCGGGCGCTGAAGAAAAAAAAAAACGCCAAAATTAGAAGAGCTCGAGACTGATGGATGGAAGTCTATTAACATCGTCAATTGGATAGCCAAACCAGAAGAATTGATTGAGGATACAGGAGGACCACAGGTCATGGTCAAGAGAGAATTGCCTATTATAATTGTGAGAGTGGCAGGATTAAAAGTCAGAAGTCTGCTAGACACAGGATCAACAGTGAGCCTGATGACACAAGCTCTATATAATGAAATAGCCCGGAGAGAGAACATTTTGAAGATACCGATCTCCAGTGTCAAAATTAAAGGGGTAATTCCAGACAGAACAATGATATGTAAATACCAGGTATTCCTAGATTTACAGATAGGAGGCTCTATTTTCTCACAGAGTTTTCTGTTAGTAAACAAACTACCTTATAACCTACTTATTGGGGCAGAGTTTATAAGGGAATACAGAGTGATAATTGACCTAGCACAGGACAGGGTTATGTTCCATGTGAATGAAGAAGCTGAAGGCTTAGAGGTCGCACTCAATGAAATTGAACCAGGATCCAGTGAACAAGTATGGCATACATACAGAGATGTGGCTGATGAAGAAGTGTTAGCTATTGAGCAGTTAGAAGCGGAGCTCAAGACACTAGCCACAGACTTGGAAAAAGATCTGGAACCCAAATTGGAAGACTACATTTCGGAGAAGCTAGAAGAAGCGAAAATTGGGCTAAAAGAGAAGGAAAATTTAAAGCAGTTATTGCTGGAACAGAAGGAAGTCTTTGATTCGAGACCTGGTCGGATAAAGAACTTCACTTATGCTTTTCAAGTCAGTGATTGGACACCATTTAGGCAGAAACCCTACCCTATAGCTGAAAAGCATTATGCTAAAGTGAAAGAGGCAATTCAGGAGATGTTGGAGGCCGGTGTTATTGAGAAAACACCTACGCCTTATGTAAGTCCATTGGTAATTGTACCAAAGACAGACGGATCTGTCAGAGTCTGCTTGGACCTGAGACGCTTAAATTTGAGAGTTATTCCGGAATTTGACCAAGTGCCACCTATTAAAGAGATCCTCAGGAAGTTTAAAGGGAAAACTATATTCTCAAACTTGGATATCACATCCAGTTTCCACCATCTTGAATTAGAGAAGGAAACTAGTCTGTTGACAGGATTTATGTTTGATCAACATACATTCACATTTTTAAGGCTACCTTTTGGGTTGAAAACAGCTGGTTCAGCCCTGATAAGAGCGTTAGATCGCAATCTATCAGATGAGGTTAAAGAGAGTACCATCAGATATGTAGACGACATTCTACTCACATCAGAATCTCTGGAGGAGCACATGAGAGACCTGAAGAAGTTGCTAGATGACCTTCGAGAGGCTAACTTTAAGGTCAATATCAAGAAATCGCACTTCTGTCAGAGGGAAGTTAAATTCCTAGGGCATGTTATTGATGCAAATGGAGTGAAGCCCAATCCAGATAAATTGGAGATAATTCGGAATTTCCCTCGACCCACGAAAGTTAAGCACGTCCGACAGTATTTGGGAGTAATTGGATTCTTTTCGAACCACTGCCCAAACTATACTGCGACAGTAGCACCACTGCAGGACCTATTGAAGAAAGGCGGCAGATGGAATTGGACGGAGCAATGTCAGGAAGCATTCGTGAGGTCAAAACAAATGCTTTTGGAATATGTGAAACTGGGATACCCAGATTATACCCAGAAGTTCATCATACAGACGGATGCATCACTTATTGGGATTGGAGCGATGCTATTCCAGGAAAATGTTGACCAGCCTGAGAAGAAAGTTTTTATCGCCTTTATCAGCAGAAGACTGAGAGCCCATGAGAAAAATTACACGATCACAGAGATAGAATTGCTCGCAATTTTGTACGCGTTGCAATCGTGGCACAAACTCGTGTACGGCTTCCGAATAGTTCTGAGAACAGACCATAAAGCTTTAACATTTTTGTTAAAGACAGATTTGTCTAGTCAGAGATTGACAAGATGGTCCCTGTATATCCAGCAATTTAATGTGGAAATAGAATACTGTCCAGGGAAAGAGAATGTAATACCGGACATATTAAGTCGTTACCCTAGAGAAGAAGAAGTACCAGCGGTCCAGATTGAGAATCGAGATCAGAAGACGTTGGATGACTTAAGGAACATTACCAACCTACAACGCGAAGACCCATGGTTGAAGATGATAATCGATTACTTTGAGGGACGCTTAGCAAGGGGAACTGCGATATACAGAGAGGCGGAGGCATTGGCAACAGATTATGTATGGTATAATCAGATATTACACAAGTGGGACGATGTGGATCACACACGTCAAAGGATTGTAATTCCTGCATCTTTGCAGAGGAGGTTAGTATGGCTAGCCCACAGAGCATTTGGTCATCCGGGGATTGATAAAATCTGTGCTCTGTTGAAGGAAGCATTTACTTGGCCGAAATTGAGAGAAACGGTGAGAAATGCTATTAGAACATGTGATCTTTGCCAAAGGGTAAAGCCGAATCCCTTTTTAATGAGGCAACGACCTATCCCGTTATTACCAGAGAAGCCAAGGCAGCTATTGAGTATCGACAACTTTGGACCATTGCCTAGAGCACGTAGAGGCAATAGACACATTTTTGTAGCCATGGATGTATTTTCGAAAATGGTGGTGTTGTGCCCCATTCAAAAGACAAGTTCAAAACAGGTCTTGAAGCGCCTGAAAGAGAGAGTTATTCCGATTCTTGGGAAGCCGGATAACATTCTCTCGGACCACGGAAGTTGCTTTACTAGTGCAGAATTTCGTCGAGAACTGGAAACTCTAGGAATTAGGCAGATTCTATCTACTATTCGCCATCCTGAGGCAAGTCCCGTTGAAAGAGTAATGAGAGAGATCCAGAAATACATAAAGATCTACTGTTCTGAAGCGAATTGGCGTTGGATTGAATTTCTAGAAGTCATTGAATACTGTATAAATAATACTGTACATGAGGCGACAGGTCAGGTTCCCGTTACTCTACATCTGGATCAGAGACCTGAGAGACCGTGGAATGGTGTTATTCCATTACCTGTAGACGCACAGCCCGGTAGAGAATTGAGGATCCAACGAACCTTTGAATATCTCAAAGCACAGGCGGAGAGACGTCAGAGAAGGAATCGTGCGAAGAGGTATCATAAACCGCTTCTCGTGGGACAGAAAGTTTTAATTAAGAAACCCGCCAGTTCAGATCCAGAGGCACGGAAGTATAAAAAGTTCATTTTTGCTTACCACGGCCCGTTCGAGGTGATAAGAGACCTCCAGAACAATGCATACAGGTTAAGGCATTTAGAGAATGGAAACGAGGTCGTTATGAACATAGCCAACTTAAAAATTTATTACTCGCCAGAAGAATTCGATGAACCAGAAGAAGAATTAGTAACGCACACCCAACTCAACGTGGAGAGCAGAGGCAGCCAAGCAGGCAGACCTGAATGTTGGAACGGCGAGACGGGACGAGAAGCAGACAGTTTACCCAGTGTAAGCGGAGAGCAGAAAGAATGCCAGTGTTTGCAAGAATTCTATGAATAAATGGTCAGAATGGCTAGAGAGGTTGAGGCTGTAAACGCGACCCTTCGCAGGGAGAATAGACAGCTCAGAAACAAGGCCGAGTGTGGAAGGGGGAACACTACTAACCCACTCGTAGCCAGACAAGGTGAAGGACCCCAGACGTAAACACAGACGGTGGTCGACAGTCAGCTGGTTACTTATATAAGCCACTTGCATTGGACTTTTATAAGTTTTGCAAGGGGAACATGAACCCGATGGGGTTATGCTGACTGGAATCGAACATGGTTCTCAGAGACTGTGATCTCAGTAAAAAGGTTCCACCAGGGAGCGAACCAGAGATCTGTACAGGGAGTTTCTTGGTAAAAAAAAACCTCGAAAGAAATGTATATTTAATCACTGGTGTGATTTTTGATGAAATGGCATTATTTATTAAAATAATGTAGGAAATAATGAGCAGATTATATCATTATAAGACGATTTGGTGTAAGCTATTGGGAGTTTGAAGCACAGAGGAGGGCAGAGCTGACATTTACTAATCGGCCCAGAATTGTGGGTTGGTCCCAGTGGAGCCACGTCCATCTCTGTCACCCCATTATGTCGTCTGGAGCAGGGGAGAGGCCTGAATAATGACACAGTTATTCCCCGACGGAGAATAGATTTAGAGGAGGGGCGGAGAAATGCCCAGAAAAATCATTGATTACTCGTGATTGGAGTAACGAATCGAGATGAGAGTTGCACACAGGTGAATATCTTGGCAAGAAGATAATTTTAGAGTCTTTTACCTGCGAAATTGGTGCATATTTAGTGATGTGCGTAAGGACTGTAAAACGACCATTGTTCGCGGATGGATGTGAAGATGTTGACGGGGAGTTCCCGACTAGGTAGCGTCCCACGCCATGCAGAAAGGAATTAATATTAATTAATTGAACGAGCGATTCCTTTGCACACAGATAGTTTTGGGACCTGTGAAGAGAGAGGAACACAATGATCATGGTTTGAAGACCTGAATCATGCTGTGAGAGGAGCGAAGATTACGCGGGAAGATGTTGCTCTACTTTCTGTGGAAATCCGATATAAGGGAGTAGACCCCAGGAGGAGCTCTCAGTTGAACCTCACTTTGAAACTCACTCTGTTCTAACTCAGTTGAACCTCACTTTGAAACTCACTCTGTTCTAACTCAGTTGAACCTCACTTTGAAACTCACTCTGTTCTCAGTGTTACTCTGTTCTAACTCACTTGAAGCTCAGTCGAGACGCAGTCAAGCTCAGTCTACATGCCGCCAAGCGCAGTTACAGCCAGTTACAGTTTTACTCAATTGTCAATTGTAGCACAATGGAAATAAGTTGCAATCAGTATGCAGCAAATATGCAGCAGTACGAGACAGCGTGTAAGCCGCAGACAGAAGTCTTCAAATAAGCTACGTGCAGTCTTCGAGTGAAACTTCAGTCAGCTACAGCCAGGTTGAAGCAAGTTCGTCAAGGCAAAACGCATGACGGATCTATTCATCGAGACGCCGAACAAGGACTGGTATGTGTAAAAGAAACAGTAAACATGCTTGTATGAATAATAGTCGTGATACAGGCATAATTAGCAGCACGAACTATGACGTGTTCAGTTACGAAGCACCGTATAGACTAACGGTAGAAATATTGTATATAATTATTTGTGAAAGTGTTGAACTTTATTAAGCGCAGTGTGTATAGTATTAACTAATCGTATATGTGTGTAACAACGATAGAATGCGCGAAAGAAACTTTACTAAGTGTTTGGTATTGCCATGAGAATACCAGATGTTAACGCTCATGTTTGGGAGCCAGCGTATTGATGTAACGCAGGACGCTTACTGTAGGAGTAATGATCGTCATAAAACTGTTGGAGAGTTCCGAGAGCAGATAACCAGACTTTCAATCAGGAGTTGGTAACGTCAGATGCCGTCGACACCTGCAATTTCGATCTCTGCTAGGGAATTTCAGCATTGAAGTGTGTATAAAGTGACGAGTGTTCAGTGTAATGTATATGTAAAAATATCATTTAAAGTAGTGTTTGATGAAGTGTTTCACATGTTTGGGGAGTGATAACTTCCTGAAAGGTATGCAACGTGTCGTGTTGGTGATAGAAATTAGGTGTAATCAAATGTGTGTAAACAAGAGAAATATGTCGCGTTAAACCCATTATGGCGGGCGACATGGAAGAATATGATTGGTCGGAGCCACCTTAGATGCCTATAGAGATGTAAGTACCCCACAAATTATGGTTATGATCATGTAGAAGTATGGACCGATGCATGTCTGTGATTCCGTAAAGATATTGTGAATTCCTTATAGATGCCAGTAAAAATCAGTTAGGAGGCTGATCCTCCATGTTTAATCAGTATTGAGTTGATTTTTATAGAGTTGAAATGATGATTTGCATCATTAAGTGGAGTAATTATTCCCACTATGAATTAAGAATGGCAATCAGTTATGTAAATGTAACGAACGCGATTGTTCGAGTTTAAAACGTTTAGCTATGTCGGAAATTTTGGTAATTTATGTGAGAATAATAATAAATAATGATTTGGTCATTTATGTCAATGAGATTTTCAATAATAATAATAAAGGATGATTTTGGTCATTTATGTCAGTGAGAAATGATGATAATAATAATAATGGTTATTAAGAGTATGAATGAACACATCAGGAAACAAATAAATGTTGTAAGCGAGAATTATTAACGCTAAGTGCAAGACTTATCAATCTAAGCAGGAGGATGTTACAGTGAGGTTACATTTCAGTAATTATGGAAAGAAGTTTTATATCAGAATATTGCATATATTCGGTAATGATACCAGTAATGAAAGAGCTTTTAGTGAATTGAATTTGCAGCTTAATTGAGAAGCTTATAGAGTAAATGTTAGATTTCTCTTAATGTTAGAGGTCGGAGTGTCGTAGCATGGAGCATTAGGGGCCAGATAGTCTATTCTACGTATGAATTCTCCTATGTCGTGGACATTGTTGGAGACATTATTTATTCCGGAGTTCTAGTGAATGGACCCTAACTCTGAAGAAAGGATTGAAATGTGTTCCGGATTGGAATCTTTTTAAGAGTCGAGGAAACAAGGACACCTCGCAGCTCTATGATTTCCCGAGAACTTATGATGAGTTATTTACGCTCGTGGGCAGCGAAAACTCATGGCGACAGTGGTTTTGTGCGCCTATATTATACTTGAGACATCGGTCACCGCCAGGCTCATGCATTACGAACCCCGAACCTTCATGTTGAATGGACCCATGTGAGGCCATTAATTAATCGTTATCCTCGACGTAGGAATAATTACAAAAGCTCATTCAATACCTGTTGGCATAATAGTCAATTAAGATCCTTTGGGAACATATGTGTCGGTCAGGACACAGTATTTGTCTTGTAAATCTCCACTGCTTAGAGAGAGGGAAGCTTTCAAACTTTTAGGAAGGTCGAGATAATTGGTGGAACGACCCATCCCACTTTCTATTGTGTAGCGATTTCCTTAGCTGAGGGTCGATGCCAACCACCCGGACCGCTCAGGCAAGTAAAAGAGGGAAGAAATTCTAGACCTTGTTAAAATGACATATAATGCAAGATTGTTATGTTGAGTATTATAGCCATGTGGTTTGTGAACACATGGATAATTGTAGTTAATCCTGATGGTTCATTAATTTAGCTATCTGACGAATAGTTACATGATATATTTGTACTGTCACTGGAACCAAGTCATGTAGTTGGTTACTAGATGCCAATCGCCATGAGCGCGAGGCAGTCTATCGTACAATCCGACATAAGCTATAACGTAACGTTTTATCTAGGAATCACAGACAGCACGCAGTGAAACCATATAATTGAAGGATGTGTAGGGGGTAGCTTACATAATTATGGAGTTGCACGTTGATTTTGGTGCAACGTCCAAATAGGTAAATGCATGCAAAGCATTTCATTGGTGAGAAGAAAAATATTAAAACACGCACGGCACACATAATTGTTTAACGTAAGGAGGTTTAAGGAATAATCCTTGTTGTAATATTAAAGAAGTCACATTGTATGACTGTTATGTTAATGGACAGTGTGTTTTGAAGTCGTAGGTGCATCAGCGCACTAGTATATCCTTGTGAAGTTCACAGAAGGGTAAAGCATTATGGCTAGGTATGACTTTGTTGTGATTTCATATTTGTTTATTTGTGGATTGTGGAAGTAAAAATTTTGTTTGCTTTATTTTATGCTTTTTTTGGGTATTGTTTTGTGTTTGAAGCCATGATTTATTTTACTGGATTAAAGTTTTAGAATAGAGTTGTGCCTTATCATTGTAGAGTTGATACCTTTTAGCCTCAAATCCAAAATATGCACTGCAAAATTGGGGTTACCGTACACGCCTGAGAGCTGATGCTAGTTGGAGGCAGATGCATATTATCCAACGAGATTACTCACATGGGTACAATACATAAATAAATAAATAATATTAATCATATGACCTGAAATCTTTCGAGTTGGATCCATTTAGGCGACCTACTCTCCAAATTTCAAATTTAATCTATTACCCTCCCCACCCCCCCAGGGGCTCACATCTAGTGGGGTGTGGGTTGGCGACCACGGGGCCCCAGCTGAGTCCGGCATTGCTTCCTCTTACTTGTGCCGGGCTCCTCTCAGTCTTCTTTCCTGTCGACCTCACTTGGTCAACTCTTGTTCTCTTCCGACCCCGACGGTATTAGGGAGTCTCTTCCTTTCCCGCCTTAATTGACCCTTGTCTCATCTTTTCTGATTCCCTCCTTCTGCGAGGGGTCAGCCTTCTTTTTATTTTCATGTTATCTCCTGCCTTGTGCTCAAGGCCCTTAAGGAGGACGGGTGTATGTGGCCCCAATACTTTTGGTGCACCCTAGATAATGCTACACCCTCAGGGGCTCACGGCTGGTGAGTTCGGGAGTTGGTGACCCCGAGGTATTCCTGAGCTGGGTCCGTTTTCCCCTTTTGTCCCTTACCTTTGGGGCAGACCCTCTCCTCTTTCACTTTCCTATCAGCCTTTCATGGCTCTCCTTCCTTCCAAGTCCCTCAATCCGCATTCTTCGAGGGTTGAGGGCATTTCTTTTCCTCCTGTCCTTTATTTGCCTTATTCTCCTTTAGTTTTCCATTTCTTCTTCTAGTATTTAGGTTAGTAGTTAGTTTTATGTTTTAAGTTTGCATTTCATTTTCATCTTCACGAGCAGTCAGCTGGCATTTGAGGGTGCGCAAATGCGAGGGAGCCGTGTCAGTACATTTACTGGCACGTTAAAGATCCCCTTCGGAGCAAAATTCCGGCACCCCGGCGTCTCTAAAAGCCAGGGTAGTTAAAAGGGACGTAAAACCAATAACATTATTATTATCATCTTCACGATCACCCAAACCATCAGGGGCCGATAACCTAGATGTTGGGCCCCTTAAAACAACAATTATCATCATCATCATTAATCAATTACCTACCTGTAGCTGTTACAATGTTAAAGATTTTCGGCATTCCTTAGCCGCACCGCTGGATTCTCGCCTTGTCCCTGACGTGCTGACATGCACTTAGGAGGCTGGTTATTGTCTACCGCAGTTAAATTAATTTCAAAGGCCCGAGCTTCGAGGTAGGAGCATAGGGATCGATGAGGCTCGTCGTACGTTACATCCTCTTAGCCAGGGATTATCGAGGAATCGAAAAATTCAAATTATAGAATTTCGACTTAAATAAGAAAATACACAATCATGTAAGTTATAGGAAAAGATGGTATATTGGCTTTCACAGTCAAGGAATTAAAACCTAGCAATTCTTCTAGGTTTATGCCGTGTTTTGTACGGGATTTCGCCTAGGAACACCAAGATAGGCTCATCAGCGGGCTCTTGGTGTCCGTGCCTGGAACCCCACAGGACCAGCAAACTGCCTTCTTATGAAGCGCACCTGCACTTCTTTACTGCGAGAGCTAAAAGCTCAAGCCGCCTGATGAGCCCATCTTGGTGTCCTAGGCGAAAACACGCACAAGACACGGCATAAACCTAGAAAAATTGCTGAGTTTTAAGTTATAGGAAGTTTGTTCAAGTATTATTATAATTACTACGAGTTATGGAAATTGCAGATGTTCTAATAGAGGTTCGAGATATCGACCGTGCTTCGCTAACTCAGGAGTAACCTATGTCCTTAGGCATTTGAAATGAAGAATGTAATAAATTGAATTTCGCTTCATAATTTGAGAACGAAAATGTTTAGCATCGTAAAGAGAAGGGAATTAGCCTAGTATCATAACACACATCACGACATAACTCGATATTATAGGTAACACGATCAAACGTGGCGATGTGCCCGGGGGTTTCACCATTTCAGAAGCTGTATCAGCACACTGCTTTGCCAAGAAATAGCGCCCATGTATGCTTTGCTAACTGAGGACTTGGTTATCTCAGCGATTTTTAAACTTGTGGCCACAGCAGTTCAGCGCGACAGTGTGCAGGTACAGCAACAAACTGCTCTACTTAAGCAGTTCTTCCATACACACACAACCCTTACTTCATCGCATTGTAAGCCAGTGATAACCAGCCAATTCCTATCAACTGAAGTATGCTAATTTGGGAATAGTTTGCAAACTGAATATCTCTGTTCACGTTATTGCTTCATTTATGAGGTTATGGCATTGTGATCATTCAACCCTGAGTACTTCGGCGTCTGTAGAATTTATCTGATAACCTGTGTTATTGCTGTGTCATTATTATTATTAGTATAAGTAGTAGGTAGGGACATACGCAGGATTTCCTTCTGCAGGGTGGGGTTCATTAATATAGTAGGATGATTGTGTACATTATAAAGGGGCAGATGACCTTGCTGTTCCGAGTCTTAAAACGACAGTCATAATCAACATAATACATTATTAAAATGATATTTCGATTAATATTTATAAAACACAATAATTAAACAAATATTCTCTTTGCATTAAAACAATATTAGGCCTCATTATTTTTTTCAGCACAATAAAAAAATGAAAAAATAAATAAATCAAGCAGTTTCGTGACGAACTAAAGAGCCTACTTTTCTTAGAATTTATGAATTAATCTAAAATGTTATGATCTATAATTGTTCCAATATTGGATAAAATCCATTTGTTAGTATAGTAGTTACATGCATTAAAAAATTGGACTTATCAGAAGGATTAAATAATGTTGGCAGCACTGACGTACATTAGTTACCCCAAATTAATTTAGAATATTAGGTATTACCCTTTCACGAATTGATTGCCGGCGGTCGAGATGGGAACTATTCTCTGTTTACTTGTGTCACACGTCACTATGCTTCGTTGACAAGTACAGTTACGCGAGTAGGATATGACTCAGCTACAGTAGCTGTCCGTGGTGACATGACGCTTATCAGCGCTTCTAAGACAGGTAGCGCACGCAATGCTGCTTGACTTATGTGCAACGTGCACTGTGTCATCACAGTGTACTTCTCCTTATCCCCGCGGGGCTCCTGCTACAATAATCAACAAACGGTGGCGCAGCCAGGCTCAGCGGCAATCAAATGTTAAACGGGTAATACTATACGTTTGCAAAGTCTAGAGCTGTTGGCTTGCATATATTCTGATGTATACACGTAGATATTAGGGTAAAAAGATAAAGAAAGATCATTTATTTACAGTTGGCAGCCCTGGTAGCTCTTAAGAATACGCACAGTCGTATTTGTTATTGTACATATAGTACATACGAAATTTGGTTGATATCCCATTGATAGTGTAGAAGTTGCATGCATTTGAAAATTAGACTTATCAGCTGGCTTAGAATCATGTTGGTAACACTGTCACGAATGGCCTCCTAGAAATTAAACTAAAATATTATTGTCTATATGTGTGCAAACCTTGGAATTGCTCCCATGCATACATTCCAGGATATCCAACGTTGAGCTCAAATTTCAATTGCGATTTTTCAGCAGTTGATAGCACTGACATCATTTTCAAATATGGCCTTGAGATATTCCGGCATAGATCTTTACTCATACCAAATTTGGTTTCCATAGCTGCAGCCGTTTAGGAGTTGATTTGGGGGGGGGGGACAGGGACACACAGCCAGCCAGACAGACAGACAGACGGACATACACACATTTCCCCGGATCGATCTCATAAGTCTACTTTTTCCTCAGTTTTGCAAAATGAGAAAAGTAGGCTGTATTTTGTGTAGGGCACGCAAGGTTGGGAGACTGGGATTCATATGGCTTAGACGATTTACTTGTTTTTCATCTAAAATGAAAACTGTATTCTTAAGAATGCCTTCTAATTTCCTTTGTGTAGTTGCAGTCGGGTCTTTTTTTATTTTATTTTTGTTTTGCTGATATACTCATTCTTGTCAATGAGTACTATTGTGTTTCCTATATCTGCTTTACTTACTATTATATTATTGCTGTCTAATTTCTTCTTTAAAGTAGTGATGTTGTGATTGTTTAAATGAATGCTGGATTTATTTTTGTGGATAATTTTGCGAATTTTATTGTTGGTTTCATGTCTTGCTCCGTTTTGTTCGTCGTTGGGTAGTTTCCTGATAGCGGTTTCTGTTTCAGCTATTATTGTGGTTAGGCCCTTATTATTAAATTTTGTTTTGTTTTGTTTTGTGTTCTAAAACGGACACACACAAATAATGCAACCCGAAACGGTTTCTGTTTAAGGGATTTCAATCCAAGATCCTTCTTCATGTGGTATATCATAACATCGTTGTTTTCGGGGTTCCAAGCTTAGCAGACCGTTTGCGTAGTGACTTTTGTGGGGACCGAAGCCCAGATGCCTCCACTCCTGCACATGTGTTCTGTTGTTTGAATGGTGGTATAGTCACTTTAGGAGTGGTTTTTGTTTGTTTCAATCGTCTCGTGAAATCTCGTCACACATCTTCCATGGTCTTGCCAGTATGTGAACGTTCATGAGCCCAATCACTGAAAACAAGGCGCTCTTACACACTGTAGGAGCTTGTGTCAGCCATATCTGCAATAGAATCAATACGCCTATAATATAATATCGTATAACCTCGGGTGCCGGGTGCAAGCTTTGTTATTTGACACCGAGAGGGTAGCTTGCATGTCGAATTTCGTTGTTCCTTGAAGCACTATGAAAGTCAAGGAGGTTAGATATCTATGCTCCTTGAACACTATAGCGCTTTCTAGCAGAGAAATGAGGAACTTTGTGTTGGCGGAATCTCCCGAGATAAATTTTGCCATTATGAACACGGCCTACTGAATTCAAATTCGTTCTTTGACATGCCAACATCGCATGACACGCGTGTCGTAATTTCGCCGCCTTTCAAAAACCACTTACCACGGCCATGAGCGAACCTGCAATCTTGGGGTTAGAAGACCGACACGTTAACACTCACCCACCGTGCCGAGCTAATAGAATCACTGAATTAGTGATCACACGATTTTAATTCGTGGGGTGGGTAACAAGACATATGGACCTCCCTGTAGGTTAGATCACTGTCAGGACGAAAATTACTGCTTGTAGGCCTACTGCAGGAAATAGGTCTGGAGCATAAGCCCCAGGTTAGGTTTGCGTTTGCATGTAGAGCCTTATTAACACATAGAATTTAACATCTGCCTGACGAAATGGATGGCGGCATTTCGTCTCGAGGAGAGTTTTGTTCTGTAAGGTATCGCTACTCCCTAATATTAACCATGTCGGTGCACAAATTTTGTTGTTAAATGTGTGTATGAGTCTTCAGTCTTTTGACTGGTTTGATGCAGCGCTCCAAGAATCCCTGCCCTGAGCTAATCGTTTCATCTCTACATAGCTACCACACCCTACATCCGAGGCAATCTGTTTAACATATTCTAACCTTGGTCTACCCCTACAGTTCTTGTCCTCGACCCTTCCTTTCATAACTAAGCTTGCCATTCTTGGGTGTCGTAGTATGTGTCCTACCAACCTATCTCTTCTCTTTATTAGCACTCTCCAGAAACATCTCTTCTCTCCCACTCGTCTTAATACCTCTTCATTTGTAACCCTATTTACCCATCTGATCTTCATCATTCTCCTGTGACACCACATTTCAAACGCTTCAATTCTCCTCTTTTCTGCTGCACCAATAGTCCAAGTTTCACTTCCGTAGAGTGCCACGCATCAAACAAAGGCTTTCAATACCTAAATCTATATTCGATGTCAACAGATATTTGTAGAAATGCTTTCCTTGCCAGAGCCAACCTACTTTTTATATCCTCTTTGCTTCGTCCATCACTGATTATTTTGCTTCCTAAGTAACAGAAGTCTCCTACTTCCTTCAGCTTTTCACGTGACAAATTGATGTCCATAGAGGTTTCTGATTCTTTTCGGCTGCATTCCTATATTTTTGTTTTACATTGATTAATTGCCATCATGAATTTATTCTTTCCTCAAGACGGAGTCCATAGGCTACCATTCAAAAACTCATTCAAATCCTCAGACGTGTCGGCCAAGATAATGATGTCATCGGCAAATCTCAGAGTTGAAATTATTTCACCTTGGATACATTTTGTTATTTGCACTTGTTTTTCTTTATGGACCAAGGAAGCTTGAAAGAAATCACCCTTGGATTTTAAAGCACATTGTGCAATATATGAATACATCCCAGATATCCTTCTCTGAGGATTATATCTATCAGGACATCACTGGTGAAACCAATTTACTATATAGCAAATTACTCATTTTAACAAGCGTTGCGATATTCAAACGGCTCATAACAGCACACAGAACACATTTATTAGTTTGCATTATCTGAATTACGAACACCACTTTTATCCCTGCAGTGTGACAAAGCGAATTGCCTGTGTCTGTTCCTCTTATCGCGAACATAAGGCATGCAGTTTTGGGATCATGCCACAGAGATTCTAATAATCCAATGACCGCCATATATGAATTCCATATTAAATTTCCAATTAAATCCCTGTGGTCACATGGTATGTCAGGTTTACTGACATGACACGAGAAAGCTTAAAAAGCACTACCCAGTGCCACACAATGAGTGATGACATTTACAGTACATGGCGGAAACAACTTACAGTTGTTCAAGTTCATTAGTGAAATATTTCAAATCTATGTTAGATGGAGAAATATTTATTTTATTTTACATGGATATGTTTTTGGGACGAGTATCAAGCCAAAATTTGCGTTATACAAGATGTGTGACGGTCTACTGCGCATCCTACGTTTACTGCATATTAGTAGAGCATGAGATATCCACCAAACGGAGCGAGACATTTGTGAGGTACTCCTTAAAAGTCGTAATAATTCCAGTTTTAAATGTCAGTAAGACGAGTTCTACCGAGCTTATTCTACAGGGTCATTATCTATGTGCGCCACGATAAACACGGTAAGCTAAGACAGCTGTGACTGGCGCAGATCATGGGCGCATGTACGCGTTTCAGCCGGTGGTGGCGCGCTCCGCTGACTCATATCGTTAGTATACACGTGTTTTTCATTCATATGGACGTGTATCTGCAAATCTTAGACGTTAGTGTTGCACGTTTAGTGAGTATTGTATTATTGTGATTGTTAGCCATGCCTAGACACCAATTCAGATTGCGCGAACGTGTGTATATCCATAATCGTATATGAAGCGGCTTCGGTGGCGTAGTCGGTAGCATGCTGAACTGCTATGCCCAAGATAGCGGGTTCAAACCTGGTCGAAGTCGTCGGAATTTTTAAGAGCGTTAAAAATCCTTCAGTATGACTTCCTTCGGAGGGGAAGTAAAGCCGGTGGTCCCATGTCATAGATTTATGGCATGTAAAAGATCCTTTCACAGACTAAACTTGTGTAAAGCAAAATTTGTTAGGTTAGATTTCGTCAGAACGCTCTATCAAAGTTCCAACGTTCACCACTAGGTATCATTGATATCTGGTGGCGAAAGTTGGAACTACTTGAAATTGAACGGAACTTGTAGCTCACCATTTAAGGGTGTCCGCTGGAAGCAGCTACAGACTCAGGCGAGCCGAACATGTCCTCGGACACTCCCGGCACTAAAAGCCATACGATAAATAAATAAATAAATAAATAAATAAATAAATAAATCGTATATGAAAAGCAGAAAATCTTGTTCTGAAACGAGACGAAAATTTCGAATCAAGTTTTCCGGAAGACCTGTGACTAATGCCAGTACAATTAGGAGGCTCGCTAAACGATTCTAGGAAACATGCTCCGTAAATATTAAAAGAGTTGAGAGACATGCTTTCATCAGAAGATGTCAGGTGTGTGTTAGAAGAGAGGGAGGACAGTTTCAGCAATTATTGAACATGTTTGGTAAAAGTGTGACAATGCGCGCTTGCCACCGGGTATGTGCGCCCGCGATCTGTGTCAGTCACAGCCGGCATAGCTTGTCGTGTTTATCAGAGCGCACATAGATAATGACCATGTACTTAACGTACTCAGGAAGCTGGTGCGTGACCCGCACGGAGGTTGAAATCGGGAATAATACTGAGCCTCGTGATGTTGACGGACCTGCATTGTCGTGCATCTGTACACAAATGTAAATAAAATGATAATAAGCGTCATAAAACATCCAGAAATAATTAGGCTTCTTCGAGTTATTTCATGTTAGTCATGAATATGTTGCAAGAATAATTATCAATTACACTTCTAGTCCTTTTATAAAAAGTCTTTATGGAATTATTTATTAAACAGCAGTTGGACAGGACCGAATAAAAGCATGAGGAATGTTGTAACGCGACTGGCAGTACATGGTTTTCACCATAAAGTGTATGCCATACGCAGTTTTCATATAGTGACGAATAAGTGTCTATGTAAATTTTGTAAACTAAAATGTCATACATATTATGTGTTAGATTGTAAGAAATGCCCAAAATCAGTAACAGAATTCAGTGTTGAAATCTAAATGAAGTATTTTAAAGTATCCTCCTGCTATGTATGGCTACTTGTCTGCAATTGTTAAATTAATTAATTAATTTTATTACGAATCACTAGTAATTCTCCTAAAATATAATAAACAGAAAATGCTGGGTCTTAACTCGCAAAGAAGTTGTCTTGCTGCTCAGTGATTCCCTAAAAGAATGAGAATGTATGACGAAAATCGAAACGAGTAAATACGCGGGAAACCTAAAACGCATGCGGAAATCTGGCTATGGATGAACCTGGTAGTAGATTGTAATTAAATCATGTTTAATTAATTGATTTATTCCATCTATAGTTTCTCTAGTTTTTTGGACTAATTTTTATCAATATTTTGATTAACAGAAAAAGCGCACGAATGTGCGTAACATAGATTTACACTAGATTAGTCCTTGGCATAATCGCACAGTGATTTCTGGTTATTTTTAGCCTACTTTTCACATTTTGCAAAAATGAGGAAAAAGTAGACTTATGAGATCGGGCAAATGTGTGTCTGTCTGTCTGTCCTTCTGTCTGTCTGTCTGTCTGTCTGTCTGGCTGGCTGTGTGTGTGTCCCCCCCTATCAACTCCTAAACGGCTGCAGCAATCAAAACCAAATTTAGTATGAGTAAAGATGTACACCGGAATATCTCACGTCCATATTTGAAAATGATGTCAGTGCTACCAACTGCTGAAAAAACGCACTAGAAATTTGAGCTCCATGTTGGATATCTTGCAAGGTATGCATGGGAGCTATTCCAAAATTGGCACACATGCAGATAATACTATTTCAGTTAAATTTCCAGGAGGCCAATAATGACAGTGTTGCTAAAATAATTTTAAGCCTTCTGATAGGTCCAATGTTTAAATGCATATAACTTCTACACTATCAATTGGATTTCAACCAAATTTTGTATGTAACATCTGTACATAAACAGATATGACTGAGCATATTCTTAAGAGCCAACAGGGCTACCAACTGTTAATAATTGCTCTCTCAATTTTTTTTATCCAAATACCAATATATCAGAAAGTATGCAAGCCAACAGCTTTACACTATGCACACGTATATTCTGACATTTTAGATTAATTTCGAGTAACTTGTATACGTCAGTTCTACCAACATGATTATAAGCCTGCTGATAGTACCAATTTTTAAATACATGTAACTTCTATACTATCAGTTGGATTTCTACCAAATTTCGTATGAGCCATGTGTACCATAACAGATATGACTATAAGTATTGTTAAGAGCAATCAGGGCTGCCAACTGTTAATAAATGCTGTCTATATTGTTTTTACCCTAATATCAATATACCAGAAAGTAAGCAAGCCAACAGTTCTATACTTTGCACACGTATAGCACCTGACATTCTAGATAAATTTGGAGTGATTAATACAAGGCAGTGCTGCCAACATGATTCTATGCCTGCTGATATGTCCAATTTTAGAATACATGTAACTTCTATACTAACAAATGGATTTCATACAAAATTGGCACAACAAGATATCATAATATTTCAGATTATTTCTGACCAGCACACGCATGGTATTGTTGGCAACATGCTTTTACGCGTTCTGATAGATCCAGTGATTAACTGCATGTAACGTCCATTGGACTTCAGCCAAATTTTGTATTCTGTACCTTAAAAGATGGAACTAAGAATATATTCAGTCACCAGGGCTGCCAACTGTAGTGCTCTATTAGGATACATCATACCAGGTATATTTTGAACTAATTAGATATTTCGATATTACCAACTTAATTTTGCCATTATTCTAGATAGGTTCATATACTGTAGAATAATCATTGGCATGAAAAGTAGGCTGTATAGTTCTTCACGGAACTTCTTGTTACATCGTGTGATGTGATATATGTCACAGAACCGGTCACATAACGAGCACACGCAGAGTTCATTTGGGGCGTGGTAGGCCATGTTTTACCATACTTTATGGTGGTACCCATGCACTGCTACTGTTTCCCCACTTGTCTTAGTTTCTGATTGGCGTTGGTCCAGTTCCGGTTGATCATGGCATCCGGGCTGTAAAATTCTAGCGGGATGTCTTCTCTCTTCTCCCTTCTCCCTTCTCTCTGCTAGGTGCGCTTCAGCTTTTTTTGGAGATGGAAGCTGCAATTTTGCCCTTATTTCTTCGACGAAGAAGGGTTCCCGTGCTAATTCATATGTTGGGCGCGAGCGCGTGTATTTTGAGATGCCCATTAAGGTTTTCAGTAATTGGGCTTTAACTCTCTCCTCGTTAGTCGGTCCCATATCAAGTGGATCCCGTAAGTGAGAATTAGTAGGATCTTTGCGGCAAACAGATACCATTCACATAGAAGCATAAGATCACAATTCATCCCAACCTCAACGAACCACTACATCAGTTCCATACCATTGAAATCTCCAATATAGATTTCTTTTCTTTAGAATTTGTTCTTTCATCATTAACATATGAGTCATCCAGTTGCAAAACTCGTTTAATCCCCTTGTGAATAAGAATCATGTCGTAAAATTATTTATGTTCGACCCTAACTATTATGTGTCAGAAAACTGTATCATAACGAGGCTCATTATAACACTATTTTTCATTATGAAACAGTTTCTCCCACCAATCAGAGCTCAAGAAACAGTTGTGTGACCAATTAGATATGGATACCTTCGTGCATGCGTTCAAAATCCAACATGTCTATATAAATTACAGAAATTGCACCGTCCATATGTTCGCGTAAATAAACTGAGACAAGAAATGGCACTGTACCTTATTATCCCTAAAATCAATTTCCACACAGCGCGTGGTTTTGAAACGACTTCGGTGACAGTTTTACTGAATACTGGAGCACAATATGAACATATGGCATTGAATCACACAGAGCGCATGCGTCGGTTGTCCAGAGAGCTTGGAAACAGAGATATACTACCCACCGCAGCACACGATCACAACATTCTAGCGACTGAACAGATATTTATGAATATATATGTTAAAACATATAATTAAGTTATAATTATCGTCGAACATAAACAGTCGTATGCAACTCGCCTATAATGGTAATTAAGACACTCGTATGGAAATTATAAAACTCGCATACGCTCGTTTTATAAAAAATACTCGTGTCTTAATTATGGCCATTATTGGCTCGTTGCATAATGTACTATTATTTAATTAGTTTAATATATTTTGTTTTATTTTGTTTTGTTTATTCTTTTCTTTTTGTTTTGTTTTACTTCATTTCGTTTTGTTTTAAAATGTGTTGTTTTATTTTTGTTTTGTTGTTTTATTTTGTTTTTGTTTTTTGTTTAATTTGTTTTATTTTGATTTGTTTTGTTTTATTTTGCTATTATTTTGTTTATTTTGTCTTGTTGTATTTTGATTTTCCAGAAAACAAACACAAAACCAAAAACAAAAAACACGAAGAAAAAAGCAAAATTCAAACAGAAATGCAAACGCAGAAAACAAAAAAAAAAGAAACGCAAAGCAAAAAGCAAAATTCAAAAACAGCAAAAGCCGAAAACAATCACAAAACCAGAACAAAACAGACGAAGCATAAAGGAAAATCAAAAACAAAAGAAAAGCAGAAAACAAAATCAAGAAACATAAAGCAAAAAGCAAAATTCAAAAAGCAAAAGCAGGAAACAAACACAAAACCAAGAAAGAAAAGCAAAAAGTAAAATTCAAAGAAAAAGCACGCCGCAAACACAAAACCAAAATCCAAAAAACACAAAGGAAAAAGTAGAAAACAACAAACACAAAAGATGTGTGAGGAAAAGTCCAGAGAAACGTTTCTCATGAAAATGATTCTTACTCACAAGTGGATTTAACGAGTTTTCTAACTCAACGACTCATATAGAGAGTTGTAACATATCTGATTTTTAAATTGATTTAGAATAGTCTATGTTTAGCCTATTTTCGTTATAAAAATATAGGCTTATGAGAACACCTTTTGTCCTTGTGTGTGTGTGTGTGTGAATGTGTGTACGTATGTGTGTCCCCCCTCCCTCCTCTCCCCTAATGACTTCCTTGGTTGACGCATTAGTTGTCTTAGGTTTCAGGTTTTCTTTCTTCTTTGGTTTACGTTATTTTTTGTATTTCGTTTTCGAAGACACCACAAACACCCAGTCCCCGAGCCAGGGGAATTGATTACTAAAATTACCTCGGACTGGCCAGGATTTGAACCCAGGACCCTTCAAACCAAAGCCTAGTATTCTAACCAAAACCATGGAGCCGGATTCAGTTAACTGAAGGAAACTTTGTATCCTCACGGTAGTTTGTGCCATCATTTTTCCTTTCAGAGACGCTGTAGTATCTGTTGGGTGCACAGCTGTTGTCTTGCTGGCCCATAACGTCGCTATGAATTGCTATCGTATTTCAATTTGCCTGAGACACAAGCACTCACCGTTTTGTATCATTGTGGAACTACCGCACTTCTAGACACTGGACCACTTCTACCGGAACTAGTTGGAGAGATGTTATATCCTCAGACTCTTCAAACAATAAACGCCTTAGAAACTCTTTTCTCTTCCTTTCATTGACACACAAAAGTACTCGTAGTACCGTATAAACTGTTGAGCAGTGTGGAGATTGGAGGTTCAGGAAGAAACCGTAATCTCCTGTATACAATCCTCATACAACTGGTTCAATACCTCTCAGGCATTTCTTTTTTTAAATCTTCACACCGGCTGTTGTTATAAGGGCTTAAGTGAAACTGTACATTGACTCACACTAGCATTCGTAGTGGTAAAAAGGCAAACTACCAATATTATCTACCAGATATGGTTGAGTCTCCGATTTTTAATTTATTTAATATTTATTTTTATCTAGTGGCCTCCGGGGAGGCGCGTACAGGTCATTCTAGTGAATGCCCGTGGGCGACTTGCGCATCCTAGTGAGGATGGAGTGATGATGAAGATGGCACATACAGCCAGTCCCCGAGCCAGGGGAAATTAACCCCAGGATATTAAAATTCCTGATGGACCAACCAGGAATCGGACTCGGGACCCTGCGGGCCAAAGTCTGGTGGGCTAACCAATTCTCGACGGGGCCGGACCGAGTTTCCGAAGAACAATCATCAGTCTACCACGTGCCATCAAGCCAGCACCTCATAAGATACGTTTTGAATCCTTTACGTTTGGAAAAGTGGAGAAAACAACAAATGAGTGATGGTGCACGAATCGTTTCAACGATTACGATGAAACTTTGATGATGAGTTGAGTATACTCCTGCAAAGATTTCTTACTTCGTAAATCAATTTTACAATACGTAGCGCACGAGTAATTTCAAAAAATGAGTGACAGCGCGCGAATCGGTACAGCAAAGTCCCGTATGCGGTCGTAAACCATTCTTACGATTGCGATGAAAGTTGGGTGAGTTGTTGTGTACACTCCAGCGAAGGTTTGTGACTTAGTAAATACATATTACAATACGTAGCGCACAAATAGAATTAGTAAAAGAGTGACGGCGCGCTAATCGTTTCAACAATGTCCCGTATGCGTTCATATACCATTCATCCGATTGCAATGAAACATTGGTGAGTTGTTGTGCATGCTTCCATGAATGTTTCTGAATTAGTAAATCCATTTTAGAAAAGTTTAGAGGCAGTTAACTTAAAAAGGAAAAATATTATGTATCCAAAAGCACTTTCACAAACAACGTTACAACACCAATACGTTCTTTTATAGGCATTGCAACGCATCTCGGGTACAGGTAGTATGTGATAAAAACTAAAAATATGCATGTAAATATAATTTTGAAATAGTAAAAATGCACAAAATTTGCCCAAATATATATTATTAATATCATTGGTATTCTGCCCGAAGGCAGGTCCGTGCCTCTGATGAGGCTATCCTCAGCTGGAGTTTACGTGCGGTAGGGTGGCCACGGCCTTTCCGCTCCTCCTTTCCCCGCAAACAGCGCTTGGTCCCACTGAACCGGCTTTCCATTCAAGGTCCAACCACGCCCAGTGATGCTTAACTGCGGAGTTCTCAAGGAATCTGGTGTTTCAACATGGCCAGGCCGTTTGCTCTAAACTTACATCTGGAACAAACATCGCCAGGTATCAATGGCGAGCCGCTCGTTAACGAGAAAATTTAGAAGCTATATATATTAGCTACCTCGGCCCACAGGGTCAAACCACCTAGTAATTATTGGTCTAGGCATATACCACTAGTCTGGTTAAAAATTATTGATGAGTAGTACCACAATATTTGATGCATAATTCACGCTGACACAACTGGAATTTCACAGAAAAAAGTCAACAGACAGACATTCTTTGACCTAGTAGGAAGCTGTTCTTGATCCAATACAGTGCTGCAACTGTAGGACTACAACGTGAAATATAAAGGATCTCTGTAGCTTGAAGGGTCTCCCGCCAAGCCAAGACCGTAGAATGTCTGTCTCTTGACTTTTTTCTGAGGTTTCATTTCGGGCTATAAAACTGGTGATATTTCTTAATGGAAACACATTCTTGTGTTCTATTGGAAACATAAATATTCTACAGGCATCTGCGTTTCTTCATAACCAACATTTTGAAAATAATTCTTATTGTGTTCTGTCCAGATCGCTTCAAATATGAAACAAGTAGTTCCGTGAAGAACTATACGGCCTATTTTCATGTATCCTACTTATGTTAATTGCCTCTATCAACATACAAAATTTCAGTGTGATTGTTGTAATAGATTAGTAGATATTGAGATCCATTTAAATATTTCGGATGTTCACCATGTTGGATTGTTATATGTATAGGCCATAGAGTCATGTACCATTAAAGGAAAATTATTGCGTAGGTTCATTATTCAAACTTTCACTTCGACCGCATGATTACGACACAAGAAATAAAAACTTAATTTTAAAATTCGCACAGCCGCCATCTTGAGGTTATGTAAACCATTGAACTAAATTAGATAACTTACCAGTGCATTACAATGTGTATAAACATTTCCTGTACCAAGTTTCCTTGCGTTTGGATCATTAAATCGCGAGAAAGGTCTATTTAAAACTTTCAAATTCGCTTGGCCGCCATATTCGTTTTATAGTTAATTGGTGTTTGAAAGTCTTATAGATGAACCTTCAGTAGAGCCCTTTATCTCCGTACAAAATTTCATGGTGATACCGTTAATAGCCGGTGAAATATTTCGCACAGCCGCCATCTTGAGGTTATGTAAAGAATTGGATGAAGTTCGATGTTGGCGCATTACAATATGTATAAACATATACTATACCAATTTTATTGCGTTTGGTTGGTTAAATAGCGAGAAACGTCTATTTAAAAGTCGAAAATTCGCGTGGCCGCCATGTTGGTTTTGTAGTTACCAGATTTTCAAATGTCACACAGGTGAACTTCTAGTAGTTCCCTTTATCACCGTAAAATATTCCAGGGGGATATTGGTAATAGTTTCGGAGATATTGAATGCTGGTGAAATATTTCGCACAGCCGCCATGTTGGATTGGAGAGACGTAACAAAATTTGAAGGGCACGGTCGGTGTTGTTGGGAATAGTGCTATGAACTTACCGAGTTTCATTGAAATCGCTGCAGCCGTTTAGAAGTTATTAGGGGACACACACACACCATCACACACACACACACGCGCACACGCACACACAGACACACGGACAAAAGGTGATCTCATAAGCCTATTTTTTTTTTCAAAATTGAAAATAGGCTAAAAAATAGACATCTTTTTCACACTTATCTTACACAAAAAATTCGAAACTTCAAAACTAACAGTGATGATTTCATGATAAGCTTAGTTCACAAAATGTTCCTCATGACACGTTATAGGTCCCTGTAAAAATTCATATATTTGAGACAGGAATAATGATCATGTAATTTGCGAGTGTCCGTAAACTTTTGGTAGGACCTGTAGATATTTTCATGTTTCTTATACATTTGAGATTGTAGGCTATGAATGACTGAATGAATGAATAAAAGCTGGAGGTAATTTTAGTCCAGGATGTTTGTATGGTTGTGATTGTTGCACCTTTCTATTCATGGTCGTGCTCATTGTTTTTGTCCCCCAGGGGCTCACATCTTGTGGGCGTGGGTTGGCGACCACGGGGCCCCAGCTGAGTCCGGCATTGCTTCCACTTACTTGTGCCGGGCTCCTCTCTGTCTTCTTTCCTGTCGACCTCACTTGGTCAACTCTTGTTCTCTTCGGACCCCGACGGTATTAGGGTATCCGAGGCCTAGGGAGTCTCTTCCTTTGCCGCCTTAATTGGCCCTTGTCTCATCTTTTCTGATACCCTCCTTCTGCGAGGGGTCAGCCTTCTTTTTCTCTTCCTTTTACCTCCTGCCTTGTGCTCTAGGCCCTTAAGGAGGCAGGGTGTATGTAGCCCCACCACTTCTGGTGCACCCTAGATAATGCTACACCCTCAGGGGCTCACGGCTGGTGAGTTCGGGAGTTGGCGACCCCGAGGGATTCCTGAGCTGGGTCCGTTTTCCCTTTTTGTCCCTTCCCTTTGGGGCGGACCCTCTCCTCTTTCACTTTCCTATCTGCCTTTCATGGCTCTCCTTCCTTCCAAGTCCCTCAATCCGCCTTCTTCGAGGGTTGAGGGCATTTCTTTTCCTCCTGTCCTTTATTTGCCTTATTCTCCTTTAGTTTTCCATTTCTTCTTCTAGTATGTAGGTTAGTAGTTAGTTTTAGTTTTAAGTTCGCTTTTCATTTTCATCTTCACGATCACCCAAACCATCAGGGGCCGATAACCTAGATGTTAGGCCCCTTAAAACAACAATTATCATCATCATCATCATCATTGTTTTTGTTTTGTTAATACTTGTAAATAATATTGTTAACCTTTTAACTGCTATGAATAACCATCGCTGTGCTGAGTTATTTTCTCACATCTGAGCCCCATTCAACAACAAGGCCCTAATTAAATATTCTCCCTTCCCGTATTGGCTCCATGCGTCATATATTATAATGGGTTATAATTTACACACATGTACGAAGGTGGATCAAAAAGTTAGTTGCACTAACGCGCTGCAGCAGCGCGCTGTGTGTCGCAAACGTCGGCACAGCGGAGAAAGGGACAGACACTGCCCACACGTCTGTTAGGCAGGTCGCTGTGGTGTCTCGTCTTGTATGGTGTGAATAGCGGCCAAATGCCATGGCGTGTCGACTGGACGTTCACTCCAAATATGAGGTGCGTGCAACAATCCGATTCCTATGGGCCAAAAGGAAGAATTGCACGATTAAAGAGAAGCGCCGGCGGGAAAATGAGCGCCGGTGTGATTTTGTTGCACGATAACGCAACACCTCACAAGACCCGCCATACCAGCGAACTGCTGCAGCGTTTCAAGTGGGAGGTCTGGCAAAATCCACCCTACAGTCCCGACCTAGCGCCATGTGACTTTCATCTGTTCGGTAAGCTGAAAACTGAGCTCAGTGATCGATGTTTCCAGATAGGTGAGGAGGTGAAGGCCGCTGTCTCCGTGCGGTTGCAGAACGATGGAGGAACTTTCTATGCATCCGGCATCGACAAGTTGGTTGTGCGTTCGCAGAAATGTTTGGAATCTCTTGGAAACTATGTGGAAAAGTGACGTTACACTGTATGTCATTATAGGAGTGTTGCTGTTGTATAGGTGGTGTAATAAATGGCCATAACTGTGAAGTGCAACTTATTTTTTGATCTGCCCTTGTAATTTGGTGGGTAGGAGTAGCGGATTTTTGATTTCTGACTGCCTTATGTGGTGAGTAGTTCTAGGGGTGACAAATCAGACTCTTTGGGAAATATATATCCCCTATGTCCCCTCCTAGTTACTAAAGACGTTTACTAGCATCAAAACTCGAACTACTAGGCTACACTACTTGGTGTGCTTTCAGCCATTGCAGCGCACAGACGTTAAACATTGCCATCTCTTTGCACAAACTAATAGCGCAATTCGCATCACCAAGGAGATTAAAAACGCAAATTAATTGCTTCTATGGACTATCACAAACAGCTGGAATGTGTAACTAAAAAGGTGCGTGCATAGCGACGAACCATTTCGTCAAGAGCACTCTAAAGGTTAATATATTGTCACACATGGAGTCTATCTGTCTGGCGATAAAGAACATACATACATTACAGACAGCGGAGGAGAAATAGTACATTATGCAACGAGTCTATAATGGCAATAATTAAGACACGAGCATGTTTATAAAACGAGCGAAGCGAGTTTTATAATTTTCATACGAGTTTATGTTCGACAATCATTATAACTATTTTATGTTCGAACATAAATATTCATAAATATCTGTCGAGATTTCGCCAGTTCTAGGTACTGAACAGAGCGCACGGGATTCATAGAATACCTTTTATTTGACCATGGCCTCCTCGATTACTCCATTATGACACTAGCCATGCAGTGAAATTTAAAACAGGAGGTCGTGGAACTCAGCGCAGGTGTGACGCTATCCTTACCTAATTGGTCACACAACTGTTTCTTGAGCTCTGATTGGTGGGAGAAACTGTTTCATAATGAAAAATTGTGTTATAATGACCCTCATTATATTACAGTTTACTGATGTATAATATTAACATTTCTTCATCGTCGAACATAATAGTACATTATGCAACGAGCCTATAATGACTATAATTAAGACACGAGTATTTTTATAAAACGAGCGTATGCGAATTTTATAATTTCCATACGAGTGTCTTAATTACCATTATAGGCGAGTTGCATACGACTGTTTATGTTCGACGATAATTATAACTTTATTATATGTTTTAACATAAATATTCATAAATATCTGTTAAGTCACTAGAATGTTGTGATCGGGTGCTGCGGTGGGTAGTATATCTCTGTTTTCCAAGCTCTCTGGACAACCGACGCATGCGCTCTGTGTGCTTCAATGCCATATGTTCAGATTGTGCTCCAGTATTCAGTAAAACTGTCGCCGAAGTCGTTTCAAAACCACGCGCTGTGTAGAAATTGATTTTGGGGATAATAAGGTACAGTGCCATTTCTTGTCTCATATTCACCAGTTTATTTACGTCAACATATGGACGGTGCAATTTCGGTAATTTATATAGAGATGTTGGATTTTGAGCGCATGCGCGAAGGTATCCTTATCTAATTGGTCACACAACTGTTTCTTGAGCTCTGATTGGTGGGAGAAACTGTTTCATAATGAACAATAATGTTATAATGAGCCTCATTATGATACAGTTTTCTGACACATAATAGTCATCGTCGAACATAAACATCTATTATCACATCATTCCCAAAATTATTATTCATCAATACAAATGGTGCTTGCCACGGTGGGGGAGTGGTGTCCGGCTCCGTGGCTAATAGGTTAGCGGACTAAGCTTTGGCCCTAATGGTCTCGGGTTTGATTCCCGGCCGGATCATGGTTAATTTGAATTCCTGTGGTTAATTCCTCTGGCTCGGGGACTGTGTGTGAGTGTCGTCTTCATGTACAAAAAGAAACCAAACCCAGAAAACAAATTGAAATAACACGGAATCAAGAAATAAAAATGGTTATCTTGTCGGACTACCAACCCAAAGCTTGCAGGTTCACTCCTGACCATGGTAAATGATCTTTGAAAGGCGGCAAAATCACGGTACGCATGACATATATTGCTGGCAGGTTAAAGAGCCCATTTGAATTTAGTAGCCCGAGTTCATAACGTCAAAATTAATCACGGGATTATCCTCCAACACAAAAAGTTCCTCCTGTCTCTACTAGAAAGCGCTATAGTGTCAAGGAGCTTAGATATCTAACCTCCTTGAATTTCATAGCGCTCCAAGGAGGGATAAAATTTGACATGTAAGATTTCCTCTGGGCATCAATTAACAAAGCTTGCACCTGGCACCCGATGCCATACGATATTTAAAACAATACAAATGGTTTTTCGGCTAATTTAAAAAGGATCAGCACTCCTATATTGTTACCATGTTTCTTTATCCCATTCAAGAAGTGTTCTGAATGGCTCTAGGACATGGAGGACACGTTGCACGCACAGTTAGTGCCGTATAATTGTAATAGAGTTATTGCTCAAAGGAGCACGTTTAGTATGGAAGCTGGATCGCCTGCAGTGTCAATGTAGTAAGCGGCAAATGGTGAATTCAGGTGTTCATAAAAGCCATCGGCACGTAGAGCACGTGACAGGCCTTCGAACGGGGACCGCGCGACCCTTCTTCGTCTTATCGATTCTTCTTTCATACTTCCTTGGAGTTCATAGAATATTCGGTACGTAAGCCCAACTTTGTTTGCCGATCTGGAGATACGATCTTCATCTTATCAGATTACTGAAACGAGAGCGCAGATACTGTAGACACGTAGAGCGATATCAGATCCATTGAGAATGACGCTCACCCACACCCAGGTGAAACAAATAACATTCTCTTTCAGCGATAGTAAGAGTCTTATTTCACAACGTGAAATTATTGCAACTCTGAGATTTTCTGATGAAGACAGTAGTGGCTACGCGCGCTAAAGCGCAGCGTTAGGTCATGGGGCCAAGCTCTCTGCTGACTCGGTAGACGCGTGGGTTCGAGCCCCACCGTCGGCCGTCCTTGAAATGGTTTTCCGTGGTTTCCCATTTTCAACACCAGGCAAATGCTGGGACGGTACCTACTGACAGGCCACGGCCGCTTCCTTCCACATCCTTGCCCAGTTTCATTCGCCTTCATCAATTCCATCTCTCATCCCGACGCGCAGGTCGCCCACGGGCGTCACCTAGAAAGACCTGCACTCGGCCTCTCAGGAGGCCACACGAAAAAAAAAAAAAAATCCTTCACCAGGGGCTCTCCACTAGTGGGACGTGCATTGACGACCACGGGATCCCAGCTGAGTCCGGCATTGCTTACACTTACCCGTACCGGTCTCCTCTCTGTCATCTATCTCGTCAACCTCCATTGGCCAACTCTTGTTCTCTTCCGACTCCGACGGTAATAGCGTATGCGAGGCCTAGCGAGTCGTTCATTGTTGTTTGAGTCTTCAATCTTTTGACTGGTTTGATGCAGCTCTCCATGCCTCCCTGTCCTGAGCTAATCGTTTCATCTCTACATAACTACCACACCCTACATCTGAGGCAATCTGTTTAACATATTCTAACCTTGGTCTACCCCTACAGTTCTTGTCCTCGACCCTTCCTTCCATAACTAAGCTTGCTATTCCTGGGTGTCTTAGTATGTGTCCTACCAACCTATCTCTTCTCTTCATTAGCAGTCGCCAGAAACATCTCTCCTCTCCCACTCGTCTTAATACCTCTATGTTTGTAACCCTATCTACCCATCTGATCTTCAACATTCTTCTGTAACACCACATTTCAAATGCTTCTATTCTCCTCTTTTCTGCTGCACCAATAGTCCAAGTTTCACTTCATTTTTACGCCTTAATTGGCCCTTGTCTCATATTTCCTGATTCCCTCGTTCTACGAGTGGTCAGACCTATTCTTTTCCTTTTCATGATATCTCCGGCCTTCTACTCAAAGCCCTTAAGGAGGCCGAGTGCATGTAGCCCCACCCTGGACTGTGCTACACCCTAAGGTGCTTTCGGCTGGTGAGCTCGGGATTAAAACTGTATTAGTTCCAACGTTCGCCGGCAGGAGCTGATTGCGATGGCATCTAGTAGCCAAGTTCGCAGCTAGATGTAGTGGAAGGGAGCATTTGGTATCAAAAATAGAAACTAAACTTGAAATTGATCGTCTGTTGTCCTTACCGGAATCACAGATAACACACACTAATACAGCCATCACAATTAACACCGGTTATCAGACATATTCTACACACACCCAAAGTACACGCGGCTACATTGCCACGTTGTCGCAGCCCCTAAAGTAAGAAACCAACCAATAAGGGCTTGTCAATGATTATTAACAGGACCCAAATTGGGCCTAGATTCTGCATTGTTATTTTTAATGTAGCCTATCTTCACGCGATATTTTATTGTTGAAATATTGTACATTCGTACCAACTCCATATACTAATTGTTTTAATAGCGTAAAACGATCCTCAACATGTTCAGTCTTCCTCCCACCACCTCACGCGATTTTTAACCCCTTACCCTCGATGATTTATTAATTCTGAATGAGACCAGAACGTGACTTTTACACTTGCATCAGACGTCATCGTGGCTTTTACATACCTTGTATCATCTTCTGGGAGATATTACCAATTCAAATTAGTAACCTTGGTCATTACTGCACCGGAAATATATGGTAAAAACGTAAATAACATGTCTTTCTTTATTGCTTTTCTGAGAATGGCAGCCATGTTCCGACAACGCATGATTCTCGTTCAATTGTCACATGTTGCCAACATGTGGGATACAAAATACACCACACTTATCAAAGACTATCCCAGCTTCGCCCGGTGGATTTATTTGTTTTATGGATGATAATGAATACTACTACAGAACTGGAGCGCTCAAGGATAAGGATCGGAAAGCACCAACCCTTATTGCAACTGATAATCTCAGTATATTGCACCAACACCATAGTCCTTATACAGAGGCATACCAATGTCATGATGATAACTGTTTTAAGGGGCCAAAGAAATCTCTTTGCACTAATTACTTCCCGTGACTGCAATTTATAAGCAGCTCGCAATTCTGCACCAGAACACTGGTAGGGGCGATGTGATGCAGCCCGCATTGCCAGGCAACAATTGACTTAGGTATTATTGAAGCTGTTCGGGAGCGCTTGTTCTTCCGACATACTGAACAACAATCAATCTTTAAGGTTACCTGTGAGGTGTAGCCGAATGCTACATAGCCTAAACTATTCCCCTTGAATCTGGCTATCATAACTTATACAAACAAGCATTTTTCGAATCCGACTGGTAGTTCCAGAGATTAGCACGTTTAAACACACACACAAACAAACAAACAAACAAACAAATTCTTCAGCTTTATTATATTAGTAAAGATTATTTATTGGTGCTTGACAAACACAGGGTTGTACATATGGCTAACGCGGCCCGCAGGCTAAAACCACTGTCAAAATCCATTGTATTGGAGAAAACGAAGGTTAGAATGGTCAGGTTGAGGTGCAGGCTTGGTCGCGGGAAGCTAGCAGGGCACTGTTGACGACAGGTTAGACTGTAACCATTGTAAAAACCATTCATCATGACGAGTTACACTGTACTCATTGTCAAAAAGCCATTGGATGGGACGTGTTAAGTTGTAACCATTGTCAAAACTACTGTTCATTTCATTTGAACCACTCACAGAACGCAACAATTAGTACCGTATGGGTGGGATTTCGTTGGGGTTTGCAATACTATGCTGTGAATAATCCACGTGGATAATGGCCGACACAGCTGGAATTTTACTATATAATTCGTGATCTACTGTAAAAGGGGGTGGCCGGTGGGTTATAGTCAGCACTGTAGTTTATTTATTTATCTATCGTATGGACTTTAGTGCCGGGAGTGTCCGAGGACATGTTCGGCTCGCCAGAGGTTTTAGCTGCTTCCAGCGGACACCCTTAGGGTGAGCCAAAAGTTCCGTTCAATTTCAAGTAGTTCCAACTGTTGCTACCAGGTGTCAATGATACCTAATGGTGAACGATGGAACTTTAATAGAGCGTTCCAACTAAATCTAACCTAGAAATGTAGCTTCACACAAGTTTAGTCTGTGGAAGAATCTTTTACATGCCAGAAATCCATGACATGGGACCGCCGGCTTTACTTCCCCTCCGAAAGAAGGCATACCGAAGGATTTTTAAAGCTCTTAATAAAATCCGACGACTTCGGCCGGGTTTGAACCCGCTATCTTGGGCACAGCAGTGGAGTCAATATCAATTGCTCCAACATTTCCTGATATACTTTTCATCATTTGTCTAAATACAGTATTTTAGAAAATTTATGTTCGACGATGTCGAAATGTAAATATTAGATTCTATGTCAGAAAACTGTACTATAATGAGGGTCATTACAACACTATTTTTCATTATGAAATAGTTTCTCCCACCAATCAGAGCTCAAGAAACGGTTGTGTGACCAATTACGCAAGGATAGCATCGCACCTGCGCCGACTTCCACGGCCTTCTATTTTGAATTTCACTGCGTGGCTTCTAGTGTCATAGTAGGTTATTCCAGGAGGCCATGGTCATATACAAGGTATTCTCTGCGTCCCATGCGCTCTGTTCAGCACATAAAACTGGCGAAATCTCGACAGATATTTATGAATATTTATGTTCGAACATAAAATAGTTATAATTATCGTCGAACATAAACAGTCGTATGCAACTCACCTATAATGGTAATTAAAACACTCGTATGGAAATTATAAGACTCGCTTCGCTTGTTTCATAAACATACTCGTGTCTTAATTATTGCCATTATAGGCTCGTTGCATAATGTACTATTATTGTACGTTCGTGACTCATTCAGTGTTACTAACGATTCTGTCAACTTACGCTCCAGTACAACTTAAGGTGGGTACACTTAAAGGTGACGGCGTAAACGATAGGTTGGGCGCGGTCCATTTTCGTACTTCACTGGTGCCGTTCTCATCACCAGATGAATTGTTTACACATGCGCAAGCATCATTAACTGTGCTTATTCAAATAGTGCAGACGAATTTGTGAAGCACATTATGTTCCTGTACAGAACGTGCGAACAAATTTTAGGGTTATTAGCATAAGCCAATTAGCATTGAGGGTAGCAAAATGTGACGGCGCAATCATCACAGCGACAGAATCAATTGCAATGCTCTTTTTGTCCCACAACACCATTCCGAAAACACGGCTAATTTGTGTTTGTAATGACAATTGAACCGGCAGCTCTCACAGTTCAAACGAGTCTGTTGATTAACGTGGTTTAACTTTTAGAACTTTAAACAATATAAAATGTTATTTTGGCCCTAAATGTAGAGCTATTATTGATTTAAAATAACTGGTTTAGTTAGGCATAAGGAGAATATAGGAGCTAGTCTTGACAGCGTTCATAGCATATTGTTTTTTTAACCACAACTATTTTTATTTTACCAGGAAATATCAATTACAAATTAAAAATTAATGAAAACAACTGTTGAGTAATATTCGGACGTGAGATCGCAGTCGGTGCCATTGGGCTTCCGCATGATTGACCTGTTTTTTTTTTTTTTTTTTTTTTTTTTTACTATAGGCTACTTAAATTTATTGATGAACAATAATTTACGCAATGGCATGAACTTAGGATGGGTCTGGTTTGCCATCTCTTGATGAGTACAGTACATTTGCATTTCTCTGTTGGCACAGGCTAGAGTAAAATGTGGCTTTTCACCGATGTATCAGTCTCACTCATGGCTGTGATTATATGGAAGCTACTGAGGTATAGGTGGTGCTTAGTAATGACATTCAGGGCGCAGTCAGTGCCTGTGGACGCTGTGAAAGGTTCTACTCAAAAGGCTAGTACTGCTGTTCTGACTCAGTGAGGAAAGCAATGACAAACTACCTCACTCCTCTTCTTGCTTAGTACGCCTCAATATAGCGCTGTCTTGGGTCTTTGTGGGTATCTACCCACATAACCTAACGGTGGTACTTTTGAGGATCAAACCATCCTTCGGGCTGACTACCTAGCAGACATGAACTTAATCATATTTATTATTTCCTTACTGACATTTAATTATAAAAGAAATACCCACAGGTATACAATAAATCTAATACACCTTAGTCAATAACATTTTAAAATTAATATTTATTAATTTACCAGTTTTGGCCACACTATGGACTTCTTCAGTTTTTCATAGAAGAAAAGTAAAAGCTAATGAAAATCTTTAAAAACTAGTAGTTCGGTGAGGAACTATACAGCCTATTTTCTTATATCCTACTTATGTAAATTGTCTCTATCAACATACAAAATTTCAAATTGATTGCTGCAATACATTCGTAGATATTGAGAACCATCCAAATGTTTCGGATGGTCGACAGGTTGGAATTTTAGCCTACTCTTCACATTTTGCAAAAAAGAGGAAAAAGTAGACTTATGAGATCGATCCGGGCAAATGGTTGTCTGGCTGTACGTGTGTGTGTGTGTGTCCCCTATGAAAATCCACAGCCTGCTTCCAGTCTCCGACCGGGTCAGGAATGGAATGAATGAAGCCCCTATCTAGCGGCGAGGATATGAACGTGCCGGCTGCCGAGGCCTGACGCACTCCTCTGGGGCAATGATTAAATGAATGACAGATGAAATGAAATGGTGGTGGAGAGTGTTGCTGGAATGAAATTGTGACAGGGAAAACCGGAGTACCCGGAGAAAAACCTGTCTGCCTCCGCTTTGTCCAGCACAGATCTCACATGGAGTGACCGGGATTTGAACCACGGACCCAGCGGTGAGAGGCCGGCGTGCTGCCGCCTGAGCCACGGAGGCTCTGTGTGTGTCCCCTATCAACTCCTAAATGACTGCAGCAATCGAAAAAAAATTGGGAGGAGTAAAGATCTATACCTGAATATCTCAATGCCGTATTTGAAAATGATGTCAGTGCTACCAACTGCTGAAAAATCGCAACTGAAATTTTAGCTCCATGTTGGATATCTTGGAAGGTATGAATGGGAGCTATTTCAAAATTGGCACACGTATAGATAATAACATTTCAGTTTAATTTTCAGGAGTCCATACATGGCAGTGTTGCCAAAATGATTATAAACCTGCCGATAGGTTCAATTTTTAAATGCATATAACTTCTACACTATCAATTGGAATTCAACCAAATTGTGTATGTGCTATGAGTACATAAACAGATATGACTGAGAGTATTCTTGAGATCCATCATGGCTGCCAACTGTTAATAAATGCTCTCAATTTCTTTTATCCAAATACCAATATATCAGAAAGTATGCAAGCCGACAGCTTTAAATTATACACTCGCATAGTACCTGCCATTCTATATTAATTTGGAGTAACTTATATACATCAAAGCTACCAAAATAATTCTAAGCCTGCTGATAGGTCCAATTTTAAAATGCATGTAACTTCTATACTAACTAATGGATCTAATTCAGAATTGGCACAACATAGATCGTATTATTTCAGTTTATTTCTGACCAATACATGCATGACATTGATGCCAACATGATTTTACGCGCGCTGTTAGATCCAATGTTTAACTGCATGTAACGTCCATGCTATCCATTGGACTTCAACCAAATTTTTTATTCTGTACCTTAAGAGAAGGAACTAAGAATATATTCCGTCACCAGGGCTGCCAACTGTAGTGCTCTATTAGGCTACATTAGACTACATTATGCTAAGTATACAGTAAATTATTTCTAACTAATTTGAAATTTCGATATTACCAACTTAATTTTGTCATTATTCTAGATAGGTCCATATAAATTAATCATTGGCATGAATCTTAAATTTTAAGAAAAGTAGGCTCTTTATTTTGTCACGGAACTTCTTGTTATGTATGAAGATCTTAGAGTTTTATACTATTACAAGAAGATTATTGTGTAGGTGTCGTATTCAAACTTCAATCGCATGATTAGGACACAACAAAATGAAAACCAGATTTTAAAATTTCTCACAGCTGCTATTTTGTGGCTATGAAAACAATTGAAATAAATTAGATGCCACAGGAATAAAATTTGTATAAGCATTTACCGTACCACGTTTTACTGTGCTTGAATGATTAAATCACGAGAAGCATCCATTTAAATATTTATATTTCTCGTCGCCGACATGTTGGATTTCTGCTCACCAGGTTATTGAAAGTCCCATAGGTGAACTTATGTTCATAGCCTCTATCAACATACAACATTTCAGTTTGATTGCTATCATAGAATGATAGATATTGAGAACCGTCTAATTTCGGTTGGTCGCCATGTTGGATTTTTATATGTGTAGGCCATAGAGGTATGTACTATTAGATGAAGTTTTTTGCGTAGGTTATTATTAAGACGTTCTCTTCGATCGCATGATTAATACACAAGAAATAAAAACTTAATTTTAAAATTGCGCACAGCCGCCATCTTGAGGTTTTGTGAACAATTGAACTAAATTTGACGCCAGTGCATTACAATGTGTATGAACATTTACTGTACCACATATCACTGCGCTCAGATGGTCAAATCACGAGAAACTTATATTAAAATATTTCACCTTCGCTTGGCCGCCATGTTCGTTTTGTGTTTTACAGGGTCTTGGAAGTCTCATAGCTGAAATTTTTAGTAGTGCCCTTCATGGCCGTACAATATTGAAGGGTGATATCAATAATAGTTTCGGATATATAGAATGCCGGTGAAATATTTTGCACAGCCACCATCTTGAGGGTATGTAGAAAATTGAACTATATTTGAAGCCAGTGCATTGCAATGTGTGTACAAATTTGCTGTACTAAGTTTCATTGCATTTGGATAGTCTATTAAAAATGTTCAACTTCGCTTGGCCGTCATGATCGTTTTGTAGTTAACAAGGTTTTGACAATCTCATAGCTGAACTTCTAGTAGTGCCCTTCATGACCGTACAAAATTCAGGGTGATATCAGTAATGCCGGTGAAATATTTCACACAACCGCCATGTTGGATTGGTGAGACGTAATAACATTTGGAGGGGACGGTCGGGGTAGGCCATAATAGTAGTATGACCTTATCGAGGTTTATTGAAATTGCTCCAGTCGTTTAGAAGTTATTAGGGGGAGGGGACACACATACGTACGCACATACACATACACACACATATACACACACATACACAAGGGCAAAAGGTGATCTCATAAGCCTATTTCTTTTTACAAAATGAAAATTGGCAAAAAATTGTGTTTGTATTCATATGAATAGACTTTATATGGTATTTTGCTATGAGATGAAAAAGTCTCTTTGCTGAGTCTACCATTTGCTTACAGGCTTCACTCAGCATAGAGAGGAACATGGCCACCACTGTCTTCCAGCGGGGCTCTTACTCGCCGTGACATACCACAAATCAAGATCTTGAGGCAGGAGATCCCACTCTTCGACGGCGGCCTCCATGATATCTTGGCGGGTTATGGGATGGCGTGGACGCTGAACAATAGCACGCTTCAGCATATCCCAGACATGATCGATACAATTCAATGCCCGGTGACATCCCAGGCCTTTCCATTCATGCAATGGTGGACTCTTGGAGGAAGTTTTGTACCACCGCCGATTGATGTGGTAAGTATATGCAAAACATCTTGATGTGTATATAATATGTTGGTAATAATAATAATAATAATAATAACAAATCCACGATTTAATGTTTCTCAGTGTATCGGAGAAACTTAATGTTTTTTTAGCTTATTTTCATTTATAAAACAAGTAGTTCAGTGAAGAACTAAAGCCTATTTTCATATATCCTACTGATGTTAATTGTCTCTATCAACATAAAAAAAATGAGTTTGATTGTAACAGATTCGTAGATATTGAGAACCCTCTAATATTTCGGATTTTAATATATGTAGTGAACCCTTTATCCACAGGCTGTATAAAGGATTCTAATAATTATTCTTCATCTTTTGATACATTTCTACAGACAACAGATATGAGAGCCGGACGGTGTTGGGAAATATTGAGAAATCAGTGGCCAAGAGGACACAATGGTTTAAGCTCCTGTGGTATTTTAGGAAGAAGCATATATATTCTTGGGACATAGCACAGGTGCAACTTTTAGCGCGGAAGACGGCTTGGGGACGCACATTATGGCCTGTTGCTAGGAAGGTTGGCGCCAAGAAGGAAATCGAATGCTACGAAGCAATTGGTCTATCATCATGTTAACCACTCCCTACTGCTGAAAAATATGTAAAAGCGCGCAAAGACATACAAGAGTCTGGGCCAATAATATCAAGACGCCTTGTTTTAGCGGCAACTCGGCTTGATAACGCACACTGGTAAATTAACGCGGGACTTATCTGCAGATTAATTCCACGATCGATTCGAGCCGGCTACAGCATAATCCTAACCTCCACACTGCTACGAACTCAATGATACCGATCGCATGCTAGTCTGATAATTATTATGTTTTTTAATATAAATCCCTTTCCACACCTACCCTAGTCAGTTTCATTTATAAGGATCCAAGATGCTTCGAGGATCACGACTCATTTTTGTACGTCTGAGGACGTAACGTCGATCACTCATTTCGTGCGTCTAAGGGCGTAACGTTCATTCACTCATTTTGTGCGTCTGAGGACGTAAGATTCATACTCTGCATATTTTCATGTTATTGAACATGGAACAGTGTCGTCAAGTTATAAGTGTAACTTCAGTGATTTATTTGTAGTCCCAGCACTATCAGTAAGGTCCAGTTCATCGAAATAATTCACCAAATAGACTGTCAAGGAATATAGTACTTGATAGGTGAATATAGTAGGAATTATATCGTGTGTGTATCTGACAAAACTTTATTTAATTCAGCACGAGATGACGTCTAAGAACGAGAACGGAACTGGGAACCAGCAGGACATTTGCCAGAAGATGTCGATGACCAGATAAACATCTTAACGGAGATGGCTGCAGACGTTTTTCCTGGCGCTGTTTTAAAGGATTGAGTACCAAATGAATTTATTTATTTATTAAATCAGCTATGGTATTATGGGACATATTTTTGTAGATATTTGTTTGCTTGTTTGGTAATTTTGATCATTAGTTTTTGTTTTACTGACACATTAAATATGGGACTAGCCGAGCGTTGCGTAATTTGTAAATATTGTGATTGTATTTGGTTCAACTTTACGGGGCGATACGCGGAGCCCGTGCTCGCGTTCGCTTGCGTAAATCGCGGTCAAACATTGTTATTCGGAGGTATGCCTTACAACAAAAATGGAACTGAATTAATTTTGAGATTAAAAATAGAATTTGGAGGGTAAGATTATTTGTGAGTAGAATTTTATGACAGATCAGGATTATTTTGATAATTGCTTTCCAGCAGATTTGAACGGGATGGCACTTTGCACCCGAGTTTTTGTTGTGTATTTTTGTTAAGGTGTCAATGGACGCAGTATTGTTGATCTGTTTTGAGCCGACCCAGTGTGTGCGTATGAGAGTCAGTCCAAGCTTTGGTGCGTTGTGTGATTTTTATAATGTGCTAGCGAGAATATATCATGGTGATTATTCTGTCTTGCTCCACATTAGCCCAGTTCATGACCTCGCGAGGGTGAACTTGTGGTATATATTTGTGTTTCTCGCCATCCAGTGGATGGGTGAGATATGTTGACGCTTCCAGAGTGAAACTGAACCGAGCTTGCTGGGCTGAGAGAGATAATTGTGGCAGTGGTGACTCATACAAGAAGGGCGCGCTCAAATCAGATAAAAACGTGACTTGTCATTAGTAACAGGCTTGCTTCCTGTACTGCAATTTAAGATGTTGTTTAAAATTCACAAAACCTGATCGGTTATAATGAGTATTGATTGATTAAATGGGTGCTGTCCATAGTTGTACGGGAGCTTCCGAAATTCGTGTTTGTCTGGCGTTTTATATAAATGTAAACATAGTTTTTCAGCCGTTAGGCTTGTATTTTGTTGTTGTTGGTTCAATTTTTGGTGTGTTTATTCTTACACGTCCTTGACCCGTGTCAAGTTAGGGTGTGCGAAGCTATGTTCCCAAGTTATGTTGAGAGCGTTTTGGCCTATTTCTGGCATGCTCTTTTTGTGTTCATTTTGTGCTCCGGCACCAGCTAGGATCTCAGGGAGATTCTTCATTCTGTTTATATTATTAGATCTTGCATGTGTCAGTAGTAATTATAGTGTATTAATTAAGGGTGGGTCCCATAGCCGTAGTGTGATTTAAAAGATGCAACTCCGTAAGCGACATGACTGTTTCAGTTGTAAACGGACTCGCATCAGTACTCAATTTCTTATTAACGAACAGTACACCACACATTATATAACTTCTTGACCAGAAAGAATAGACTTGTATCCATAGGTTATGACGAGTGAGTTCTTACTGCTCATATGCAAATGTTATGATTTTATCATTTATGTGAAGCTGCATTCACATTGTCTTGTTGTGACGAGCGAGTTCCTACCGCTCAGTGTTATTATTATTTATTAACGGGGTGAAAGTCAGGGAGGATTTCTTTTTATTTATTATTATTAACATGCACATATCTTTTCAGTCATTAAATTTCTTTTATTCTACTTGTTATCCATTTTATTTCTAGTATAGCCTCTGTCATGAACCTTTCAATTCATTAGAGCATGTTGTTTTTAGCGAACTTTGCTGTGTATCGCAGTCTGGACTGAACACGACCCCGTAGATGAATCTTGAGAAAACCATGCTTTATTGAAGGGTGCAGTAGGTCTTAGAGTTATGTACTGTACTATTACATGAAGATTATTTTGTAGGTGTAGTATTCAAACTTCAATCGCATGATTAGTAAACAAGAAGTAAAATCAAGATTTTTAAATTTCGCACAGCTGCCATCTTCTGGTTACGAAAACAATGGAAATAAATTATATGTCAGTGGATTAACATTTGTATAGCCTAAGCATTTACCGTACCGAGTTTCATTGCACTCGGATGGTGAAATCTCGAGAAACGCCCATTTAAATATTTATACTTCGCGTCGCCGCCATGTTGCATTAGTGCTCACCAGGTTATTGAAAGTCCTATAGGTGAACTTATGTTCATAGCCTCCATGAACATAAAGAATTTCAGTTGATTTCTGTAAAAGATTCGTAGATATTGAGAACCGTCTAAATATTTCAGATGGTCGCCATGTTGGATTGTTTTATGTATAGGCCATAGAGTTATGTACCATTAAAGGAAAATTATTGCGTAGGTTCATTATTCAAACTTTCACTTCCATCGCATGATTACGACACTAGAAATAAAAAAATAATTTTAAAATTCCACACAGCCGCCATCTTGAGGTTATGTTAACAATTGAACTAAATTAGATGCCAGTGCATTATAATACGTGTAAACATTTAATGTAACACATTTCACTGCGCTCAGATGGTTAAATCGCGAGAAAAATGTATTAAAATGTTTCAACTTCGCTTGGCCGCCATGTTCATTTTGTACTCTACAGGTTGTTGAAACTTACAAATATAAACTTGTGGTGGTGCCTTGTACACCGTACAAAATGTCAGGGTCATATCAGAAATAGTTTCGGAGATATAGAATGCCGGTAAAATATTTCGCACTGCCGCCATCTTGAGGTTATGTAAACATTTAAACTAAATTAGATGTTAGTGCATTACAATGTGTATAATATTTTGCTGTACCACGTTTTATTGCGTTTGGATGGTTAAATCGCAAGAAAAGTCTATTTAAGGGTCTCAACTTCGCCCGGCCACCATGTTAGTTTTGTAGTTACCAGGTTTTTGAAAGTAGCATAGGTGAAGTCTAGTAGTGCCCTTTATCACCGTACAAAATTTCAGGGTGATATCAGTAATACTTTCGGAGATATTGAATGCTGGTGAAATATTTTGCACAACCGCCATGTTGGATTGGTGAGACGTAATAAAATTTGAAGGGCACGGTCGGGGTCGGCCAAAATGGTGCTATCACCTTACCGAGTTTCATTAGCATTTCCCCAGCCGTTTAAAAGTTATTATGGGGGGCGACACACACACACAGACAGATACACACACACACATACACGCGTGTGTGTGTGTGTGTGTGTGTGTGTGTGTACGTCCGTGCGAGCGTGTGTTCCCCTAATAAAATCTAAATGGCTAGAGCGATTTCAATGAAACTCGGTAAGGTCATAGTACTGTTTTGACCGACCCCGATTGAACCCTTAAAATTTTATTAAGTCTCACCAAACCAACATGGCAGCTGTGCGAAATATTTCATCGGCATTCTATATCTCCGAAACTATTATTTTCTCATATCACCCTGAAAATGTGTACGGTGATAAAGAGCACTACTAGAAATTAACGAATGTGCCTTTTAAAAATCCGTGAACTACAAAACGACCATGGCGGCTAAGCGAATTTGAAACATTTAAATAGGCTTTTCCCGCAATTTAACCATCTGAGCGCAGTGAAATATGGTACAGCAAATAATTATACACATTGTAATGCAGTGGCATCTAATTTAGTTTACATAACCTCAAGATGGCGGCTCTGCGAAATTTTAAACTTTATTTTTTATTTCTTGTGTCCTAATCATGCGAACGAACTCAACGTTAGAATAATAATAATACATTTATTGCAGCCACTTAATTAACCTAAGTAATAAGTGACATGTAATAATGCATAACTCTATGGCCCATATAAAAAATCCAACATGGTGACGTCCCGAAGTATTTACACGGTTCTCAATATCTACTAATCTATGAGCGCAATCAAACTGAAATTTTGTGTATTGATAGAGGCTATAAACATAAGTTAACCCATGGGACTTTCATTAACCTGGTGAGCACGGCGACGCGAAAATTAAATATTTAAATGGACATTTCTCGCGATTTAATAATCCGAGTACAGTGAAATTTGCTTCGATAAATGCTTATGTGAATTTAAATCCACTGATATCTACTATAATTTATTTCAATTGTTTTATAACCTCAAGATGGTTGCTGTGCGAAATTTTAAAATCTCGATTTTATTTCTTGTGTACTAATCATGTGATTGTAGTTTGAATATTACACACACACAATAATCATCATAACAGTACATAACTCTAACACCTACATATATACAAATCCAACATTGCGACCATCCGTAATATTTAGACGGTTCTTAATATCTACGAATCTATTACAGCAATCAAACTGAAATTTTGTATGTTGATAGAGGCAATTAACAAAAGGAGAATATGTGAAAAAAGGCTATTTTGTTCTTCAAGTAACTAGTAGTTATTTTTCTATTCCTAGTATGCCCAGATGTTTTACCCCTAAGACAGAAAGGCAGATATTAGTTTTACGTGACCGTTGATCACGAGATCATAAGCCACGGGATCTCCATTTTACGTGGAATCCGAACCACAAGACATGGCATTTCAATTTGAAAATCTCAGATGCATTGACCGGGAATCGAACCCGGTCTGCCGTGGTGAGAGGCCAACAGCTTGACCACAGCGCCACCGCACCCTCCCTTAAAAGACAGGTATCATCACCACCCCATGCCATCTAAATTCGACACTTTTGGTATCGTGACCTTGAGGATGTATTATGCAGGGAAATCAACCTTTTCATGTGTGACGTAAGCATCTAATCACCTCATTAAGTACTCACACAGTGGGCGTGGGTGATGTTGTACGCTAAAACGTAAATCCCGTAGCGTGAACCCATTTGATAACTTTTTAATTGGTATCGTATTTATCCGTGGAGAGATTTGGTGCGATGATCAAAGGAGTAGATTTGGCAAATAGTATAAGTGCTTGTATTATACGTTGCTTATTGAAATGTAAGCCGCTTTGTCGTAAGTGGCGGCAGGGTGGTCTTAGGGTAATGAGGCAAAACGCACGTCGTGTTTATCTCGTTCTCTTTGATCCTGGATATAATATAGCAGCGGCTAACCTTTCAAACGATGCTCTTTCATCCTTCCATTACTCAGCTGTGCTGGCCCACAGCATTAACCCTGTGTTCAAAGCCGGGGTTTCACGCAGAGTGCAGGGTAGTCTATCTCCCAGGCTCGACAACACAACCCACAGTACTCACCCTATATTGTTACATCCACCCGAATGTGCTAAACCGTATGTTTAATGCTAGAAGGGCAGATCAGAAGGCAATACACAATCATTTTTTATCCCCTGGTATTGCAGCTGGAATGATGAAATTTCACAACGATATAGTTTGAAGTTTGCGCTACAGAGGGTAACTTATTTTGTTTTCATGTGCAGCTCTAGCGAGAGAAGTCTGAACTATGTAACAAACATGGTGCGCGTGTTACTGTCGTCAACTTGTGAAGAGCAGTGAAGTGTAGTTCGATACTCGTATTTGTAGGTCAAAGGGCATAAACCGAGTGAAATTCACAGGGGGCGACGATATGGACCATAGCAATGTCTCCAGGAATCGTCACTGGTAAAGAGTCGTGGGCGTACCACTACACGCCCGAAACCAAGCAGGCCTCTATGAAATGGAAACATGCTGGTTCCCCAGTACGAAAAAAATTGAAAGTGACTGCTAGGAAAGTGCATGTGGCAGTGTTCTGGGATATGTGTGGAGTGTTATTGGTGGACTTTGCTGAGCACGGGACCACTGTGAATGCTGCAGCGTACATTAATACTTTGGTTAAGTTGCGTCAAGCTCTTCGAGACAAACGCCACAACATTAATGCTGATGGTGTCAAACTTCCTCATGACAATGTCCGCCCCCAATGTGCTGCTCCTGTTCGTGAGAAAATCGCCCAATTTGGGTGGAGGTGCTCCCAGCCTGTAGACATTACACAATTCTGATAAGTATCCAGTAGCCTGGCTATGTGGCTCAGCGTTAACGGACTCGCCCGCTTAGCCCAAAGTTGCTGAATGGTGCAGTTAGTTGGCATTTGAGGGTGCGCAAATGCAAGGGAGCTATATCAGTAGATTTACTGGCACGTTAAATATCTCTTTCGGGGCTAAATTCCGGCACCCAGGCGTTACTAAAAGCCACAGTAATTAAAAGGGCCGTAAAACCAGTAACATTATTAACAACTTATAATTACAGGGAAAATATAAAGCTGGGTATCGAACTCATGACTTCTGGATCCAGCGTGTTAATACGTATTCCATCACAGAAGTCGGTGGTTGGTCATACGCAGGATCTGGATTTTGATGACATATCATCATTTGGTTACCACAGACTTTGCTAACTTATACAGAAATGCCGATCATATTTTCCTAAATACTAATTAATTACCGTACGTCATTATTTATTTTTATGTCATTTATTTGGTAATTAGCTTGCCACGGTGGGTGAGTGGTTAACGTGTTGGTCTACTAACCCCATTCTTGCAGGTTCGCTCCTAGCCGTGGTAAGTGATTTTTGAAATGCGGCAAAAATTACGACACGCATGTCATGCGTTGTTGGCATGTCAAAGAACCTATTTGAATTCAGTAGGCCGTGTTCATAATGGAAAAATTAATCTCGGGAGTTTCCGCCAACACAAAGTTCCTCATTTCTCTACTGGAAAGAGCTATAGTGTTCAAGGAGCTTAGATATCTAACCTCCTTGACTTTCATAGCGCTTCAAGGAACAACGAAATTCGACATGCAAGCTACCGTCTGGGTGTCAAATAACAAAGCTTGCACCCAGCACCCGAGGCCTTACGATATTATTATTATTATTATTATTATTATTATTATTATTATTATTATTATTATTATTATTATTATTATTATTATTATTATTATTATTATTATTTGGTCAATTTATGGAATTTACTATTTTATACTTTTTGATTCATTTTGAAGGGTATTGATGCATTTTTACGCTAGGTATTGGAACTTAAAGTGGGGATGGTTGCGGATACATGAGAATCACCACAGGCCCCTTAAAACAACAATTATCATCATATCAACTCATAGTCGATCTGAAGACTAAAGTAACTTTGTTCAGTCCTTACTTTTTCGAAATATCCATATTCCAGGAGACACATCTGCGCTGCTAAGTACTAATCCAGGGGCGATGTAGAACGTGAGGGTGACAGGACAGACTACAGTGGGCCCAGTAACGCCAGTCTCAGTACTACCATACGTGTGTTGAGTAAATTTGTGCTGTCGGCTGCGATTGGTATTTCGAGTGCATTTAAAATGCCGAAGTTAAAGCCATCTGGAGTTGCTGATTTCAAACAAACATTTTCAGAATTCGGCGAGCATATTCCTTCTACCAATGGTGAAATTATTTTCTAAAAAATATATGAAGGTATTGTTCGCTTAATTTTTTTTTGTGTTAAAATTATGTCAACAACATAAATGTAGGCTATACGAAATTGATGAGTAAATTGATTGTAAAATTTCATTCAAACTAATAGGTTGTTGTCTTTAATTTTTGCAGTCATTTTATGGGCCATTTCTTTAAAAAAATCGGCTAAAAATTCGGGCCCTGGACTTCAGATGCCAGCTGATTGCCTTTGTCATAACGTGCGTTAGAATTTTTCTTAGTTATTTTTCTGCTCCTCGTGCCAACCTCAAGAATGGAACTACATTGAAAACACTCAGCGTAAAAGAATCTTCAGGTGGAAAAGGGGTGTAGAATGAATTAGTAAGAGAGTGCACCTGTAAACAAGCAATTCTCCGTGCTATGGAAGTACCACTGGCTGTACCATTTTATATCTCCCTGGACAGTTACTGCAACACCCGACCTCTGGCCTTATTTCTATGTTTAAATTTTACTTACAACATTAAAGGTGATATAAAAATGAGAAGCGAGTCAAGTTTCTGTAGCTCCCGTAGGAGCACAAAGGAGCTCTCACACCCACCGCAACAGTTAAACATCTGAGCAAGACAACAACACACTTCGAACGGCCATGTTAATTCAACTATTTTCATATGAAACATATCTGGGAAATAAAGCATATTCCTTTCGTTCTCTACTTGCTGCTGTTGTTGTTGATTCATTTAGGGAGAAGAGTTTGGTGCTTTTCAGTCGGTCTACACTATTGTACCCAAATTAGATAAGTAGCCTGTATAATACATTACAATCAGGATTGACCATTTACAACAACCACATATTCACACCAAACAGGCAAATTCCGGAGGTCAATCACCACTTCCAGTATCTCAACAAAACATCACATAGACTACAACTATCAGATACTGACGAGTAGGGGGGTAATGCCGATTCTAACGCACTCCAGAACCCTCCTCGACCCACTACTAAGCCTCAGCCATGTTAAATATCTCTCGAACGCATGATCCGATTTTGACAAATGACGTGTTATTGGACTCGGGCTGATGTCCTCTTTGCTGTGGACCACTCGTTATATTTTTGAAAATTCTTTGAATTTTTTGTTTTCGAAAATAGGTAATAGTTTGAAAACCAAAAATGATAGAACGTTGTGCCATGGCTCAAACGAATGGTCTTTATGACCTTTATTTTCTATAATAAAACTTTTTTACTTTTTATGTTTTTTTGAAAACACTCGAATTTTGAAAATCCTATATTTTGGAAACTAGGAACTCTACAAAAAAAATTGTTTGACGTAAATCAATGGTCCCTACCCCCTCTACCCCCAAAATAAATTTCAAGTATCTAGGATGAAAACCTGAGTAGTGTGGTAACAGGGGAGCTGCTTACTAACTTATTGAGCCCTCCTCGTAGCGGCCCCGAAGCTGATATCTCGCTAACCAATCATGGGATTTCAACATACAGGGTGTCCTAGCACTCGTAGTGATGCCCCCTACTTTCCTATAGGCTCTTTATTTAAATAAAAGACCAAAACTAAAAGGTCATGTGCTTTTAATATCTCGCGAACCAATCATGCTAGAGGTGTGTTCGACAGGTCCAAAGACTCGGGCTGACGTCCTCTTTGCTATAGACCACTCGTTATAATTTTTAATAAAATTGGAAACTCGATTTTGGGGTAAACACGTGTTTTTTGTGATTTTGCCGATATCTCACGAACCAATAACGCTAGAGGCATGTACGACGGGTCCAAGGACTTGGGGTGACGTCCTCTTTGCTATGGACGACTCGTTGTAATTTAAAAAAATTTGGGAAACGCGATTTTGGGGTAAACATGTGTTTTTTGTGATTTTTGCCGATATGTCACGAACCAATAACGCTAGAGACATGTACGAGGTGTCCTAGGACTCGGGCTAACGCCCCCTTTAAAAATGTGGTAGATATTTTTCCAAAAAATTATTCACAAAGGGCCTAACGCCGTACATGTTGAAAAAAAATCTTTACCGATACTTGTTTATAATGTCTATGAAGCGTGGTGGTTGAGAGAGACGATACGGCTGGGTGTGTGTGTGTTTCAACGAACCTGTCGCTAACCACAAGGACCATGCTTAATAGAACAATCGCTATTTCGACGGGTCGGTGTATGACAGAGCGAGCGTGCGTTTTCTGATATTTTACCTTTGACGTGTAAACGGTGATGAGAACTTGGTTCTATGTTGGTCGAAGCGAGTACAGAAAACAAACTTGCTGAGGAGCAGGAGGTGAATGTCATTTGAGCTAATTGGAAGGCACTGATCTGACTTGACAACAAGTGCAATGGAAAAATGACCAAGACGCTTCAAGGTGAAATAATCTGACCATCGTGGTGGCAGGGGAGTGCGAAAGGCATGTGAACACATGTGAAACCACATGCATGCTAAACAAGTGACATCCTGTCTTGCTTCGTACGTGACAAAATGCAAGTTCATGTGAAATTTGATCTACCGCAGGTGTTCACCTTGGGTGTTAGCTGTCCACGTGCATGATAACTGTTAACAAGTCACATCCTGTTTTGCTTCGTACGTAACAAAATGCAAGTTCATGTGAAATTTGATTCGCCACAGGTGTTCACTTTGGGCGTTAGCTGTCCACGTGACCGATAACAGAATGTTCAAAGCGTGGGAAACAATGATTATACATGCAACGTAGCATATATAAAGACATCTCGTTATCATTTCCACTCTCACTTGGGTGGACTACCTTTGAACACACTGCGTTGCATGAAACCCCTGGTCTTGTTTAACAGTTTTGGTGTTGGTGGAAAATACTTAACCTTGTTGTGGGGTAGGTATTTATTTATATATTTATTCATTTATACATTTATGGATTAATATATATATTTACAAGCAATTATTTATTGATCAGGTAATTAATGATTTTATTTATTTGTTTGCAGATAACCGGCATACCTTACATGTCTGAGGGAGAAGAAACCATTGCACTTTTGAGCCCACTAGAAGGGAAGAGCAACAAGTCACTGCAAGTAAAGGTGAGATGATTTTTTTAAACTAACTTGTTTCATTTTTTGTTTTATGTTTTATTTTATGAAATGTATGTATTAACCTGAATTTAGGTATTTATAGCGGTCTATTTTATTTATTTTTAGAAACTTGGAAAGAATAGCCTTACCGCCGTAGCAGTCGCTGAAAAAAACCAGAAACGCACTAAAGCGAAACCACTGCCAAAGAGTGAACTGTTTAAAACTCAGGTAAGTCCAACTTAAAAATGCTATTCCATTTTACCACTACTGAAAACTCGTAGACAAAAAAAATTCATTACCTGTACATGACTGGGACAATGATTGCTTTCTTGATTAATGGCTATGTTGTTGTTGACTGGGAAAAGTACAAGGCCATGTTGGATTTTCTAAAAATAAAAATAATAAATTTAATTTATGGGTGATTCCCTATGGACTCAACGAATATCCACAGGTTTGAACATGATAATGTGAACAAAATGACATGACATTCATTTTTGTTTATATATTGGTTAAAGGGAGGGTGTGGGAATGTAAATGACTGTAGCTTTATAAAAATGAAAATAAGTACATGGGTTACTGTTAGTGCCAACATACAGTTTATTTTTAATGGTGTTTTGTTATATTAATGCCAATTAATGTTAACGTTTTATTTACAAGTATTGATTGATTGATTGATTGATTGATTGATTGATTGATTGAGTGATGGGTTATTTTGTTTGCTTTTAGGTGTCGTCATGTGCCATTAACGTAATGAACAGACAGTGAACAAGCATGCATTATGCTTTAAAGTACTCTGTGCTCTTGTGCAATGTTAATAACTTACAATAAGAAAAAGTTTTATTATAACACATGGCGTTAGTACCAAATACAACAAGTGAGCAAGTTGGTTTACCACGTGGGTTAAATTTAAAATCAGAACATGATCGATGGTTAACATTCGAATCCTGGCCTGTAGGCTTTCTGTCGACGCATGAACTTGTAAAAGCCGTTTTTTTACTTGAACCGAGAAGATGTGGTGCGCTGTGTGTTTTGTCGTATTGAACTTTCACACTGGGAAGAAGGGGATGATCCCTTTAGAGACCATTTGCGATGGTCTCCTCACTGTCCTTACATGCTTGGAAAGCAAGTGGGTAAACTACCCGTGCATTCATTTTACCGAACCACAAGGCCTTTGGCCGCTACTTACGTTGCTGAATCACAAATAAATAATAATAATGATGTATTACCAGCCAACGGTAGTGTCGATATATGTGGTCCATATGCCATAGACAGTGTTGAATTGGCGTGTGCTTTTGAAAAATTGGGAGTTTGCAAGACTAAAGCACTAGCACACTCAGAGTACAACTCTGTTGAAAAACGTTTCGAATCTTATAAAAACGTTTGGCCATTAATATTAAAACACCTTACCAAACAGCTAAGTGAAGCTGGATTTTTTTATACTGGTGAAGGGGATAAAACAATATGTTTTTATTGTGGATTTGCTTTAAAGGATTGGCAAATGACTGATGACCCTTTTGTGCAACACGCTCGTTGGTTACCTAACTGTAAATACATGGTGTTGCTTAAAGGTCAGGAATTTGTGAACACTATTCGTAAAGAAAAAGTGATTGCAGCACAAGACATAAAAGTGCCTTTAGAGTTAGAGCACGCGGAGCAAATACATAAGGCTGAAAGAAAAGACTTGTCTCACGAACAGATACAAAAGTGTGACCAACAATTATGTAAAATTTGTTATCAAGATGAACTAGGTGATGTATTTTTACCCTGTGGACACATGATAGCCTGTGTCAAGTGTGCATTAGAACTTAACACTTGTGCTATATGCAGAAAAGTAGTATCTGCTACAGTTAGGGCATTTCTTGCATAACTAGCATAATTTATTCGCCATGGATAGTTCAAAATACCTAATTGCACAATATTATTAAAGCTGTTTTAGAGTGTAATAGATATGCTTTTTGTTTTGTTTATAGACTACTACAATGAATGTTTTGAATGCTGTGGGACAATCATGTGGCTTAGAGACAAAGAAGCTCAGCGAATTGCCAACGCATATTCCATTCCGCATTATCAAGATTCGGAAATTGAAAACAGCATATGGTGATCGTGTACTTTGTGTATGTGAAAACTTTGAGACATTTCTGCCTATACGGTTTAATGATATGTCGGAGAGTGTTTTTGATGAAGTCAATAATGCTGTGCAGCCTGTACACTTAATTTATGAAGGTTTTAAAAACAATAGGTGCATGGTTCGTTTTAATTAAATAAATAAATAATGTGAAATAATAATGGAAAATATAAGTAATGACAATATACTGAAAAAGAAAGAAAATATGTGTATAGAATAGTAATGTTTTAGTGTTTAGTGTTGTCTTTAAAAATGTTATGGTGAAACCAAAAAAAAAATGTATATAAAGTTTGTAAATAAATGCAAAATGATGTTACAATGCTGTTTTATTTTATACAAAGTTAGTATATTTAACATTGCAGAGTATACATGATTATGACAATAAATGCACACTGAATACAAGCCTTTCTCACTTTACAATAGTCTGTTATAGTTTTAAACACAAGGCTTGTTGTAGATCATTTTATAGCAATGTCCATTCAATGTTGTTTTCGAAAAGTGGGGAAGCCGCAATGGTTGTATTGACATAAAAACCTTATGGTTATTACTATTTAGTCACTTTGATCCCCTTGCATATCAAGAGCAGATGACCTAGTTGTTCCACTCTTTAAAACGACAACAACAACACTACCTCTTGCATAGTTTGTGATGTTGATGGCTCTTGCGACGTGGAAGATGGATTAAAAATAACTTTTACAACAGGGGTTAAACGTTGCTCAACAAACAATGCACTATTTTGAGTAGCAATATGGTTTTCTTGATTTTTTGTCGACGGCAACTGTGTTTCATGCGGTACACTACATTGATGATCACTGACACTTAAAACCTCACTAGTTTTACTTTTTAGGTCACCACGACAATGTTTGGAACGTTGCTTTGAACAACGCCAAATAACAGTTCCATTTTTATTGGTTCGTTTCACAATATATGAATATCCTTTATAGTATGCGTAAGGCTTACCATACCTAGTCACTGATACTTCCATATCAACTGTCAAGCATAGACTAAGCTCTAGTAAAGTCAACTTGGTAATAAGAATACTAGTTTAATGTGAGAGCAAATATGGATCCAAAGAGTTCAGGTAAAAGTGAAAGCAAATAAGCAAATATTAGAAACAAGAGTTGGGGTAAAAGTGGTCGCAAAGTGGTAGACCCATTACACAATAATTTCAGCACGACGAAGCTCTTGTTCAATTTCTTTGATTTCCCAATCGTGACCGATATGCCCAGCTTGTCGTAAAGCATGCAATTGTCGAAGCCGTTGAATTAGCTTACTGGGTTTGTTCCAGTATACAAATTTAACAAATTGATTTTTAGGTGTAAACAAAGCATTACCATTATCATGATCATTATCATCATCATCATCATCATCATCATCATCATCATCATCATTATCATCATCATGATCACCATTATCATCATGACCATCATCACTGTTACTATATAGTCCTTTTTGATCCTCTTGCAATACCACTTTATTTATAGTCTGAGTTGATTTTGATAGTGTTGAAGGTTTCTTGGACGTTGACAACTGTCCTAACATGACGTTTTGAGGACATGATAAGTCCTTTTGAACAAACACTGCACTACCTTTAGCCGCAATATCGTAGTAGTTCCGTGAAGAACTATACAGCCTATTTTCATATATCCTATGTTAATTGCCACTATCAACATACAAAATTTCAGTTTGATTGCTGTAATAGATTCGTAGATATTGAGAACCGACTAAATATTTCGGATGGTCGCCATGTTGGATTTTATATATGTAGGTCTTAGAGTTATGTACTGTTACATGCAGATTATTGTGAACGTGTAGTATTCAAACTTCAATCGCATAATTAGGACACAAGAAAAAACAAGGAGATTTTAAAATTTTTCACAGCTGCCATGTTGAGGTTATGGAAATAAATTAGATGCCAGTGGATTATCATTCGTATAAGGATTTACTGTACCAAGTTTCACTGCACGCGGTTGGTTAAATTGCGAGAAACGTCCATGTGAATATTTATAATTCGCGTCACCGCCATGTTGGATTTGTGATCACCAGGTTATTTAAAGTCCTATAGGTGAACTTAAGTTCATAGCCCTATAAACATTAAAAATGCAGTTTGATTGCTAAAATAGATTCGTAGATATTCAGTATCGTCTAAATATTTCGGATTGTCGCCATGTTGGACTGTTAAATGTATAGGCCATAGAGTCATGTACCATTAAAGGAAAATTATAGCGTAGGTTCATTATTCAAACTTTCACTTCGATCGCATGACTACATCACAATAAATAAAATCTTAATTTTAAAATTCGCACTGCCGCCATCTTGAAGTTATGTAAATAATTGAACTAAATTAGATACCAGTGGATTACAATGTGTATAAATATTTCCTGTGCCAGGTTTCAGTGCGCTTGGAACATAAAATCGCGAGAAAGGTCTATTTAAACTTTTCAAATTCGCTTGGCCGCCATGTTCGTTTTGTAGTTAAACGGTTTTTGAAAGTCTTATAGATGGACTTCCAGTAGTGCCCTTTATCTCCGTAAAAAATTTCAGGGTTTTACCGCTAATAGTTTCAGAGATATAGAATGCCGGTGAAATATTTCGCACATCCGCCATCTTGTGATTATGTAAACAATTGAACGAAGTTAGATGTCGGCGCATTACAATGTATATAAACATATACTGTACCAAGTTTCATTGCGTTTGGTTGGTCAAATCGCGAGAAACGTCTATTTAAAAGTCGCAAATTCGCTTGGCCGCCATGTTGGTTTTGTAGTTACCAGATTTTCAAAAGTCACATAAGTGAACTTATAGTAGTTCCCTATATCAACATAGAAAATGTCAGGGTAATATCGGTAATAGTTTCGGAGATATAGAATGCTGGTGAAATATTTCGCACAGCCGCCATGTTGGATTGGTGAGTCGTAACAAAATTTGAAGGGCACGGTCGAGGTCGCCGGGAATAGTGCTATGAACTTTCCGAGTTTCATTGAAATCGCTCCTGTCGTTTAGATTTTATTAGGGGGACACACACACACACACACACACACACACACACACGCACACACACACGGACAAAAGGTGATCTCATAAGCCTATTTTTTCAAAATTGAAAATAGGCTAAAAATGGCTTCAAACAACATAATAATCATTTAGGCACTTTGCAACGTCGTGGTCATGTAGTCCCGTGTACTTAGGTGTGTGGAATTTGTCTGATAATATGTGGTATTGTGATGACTGTATTAGTGTGTGTATTTGTAGTTTAGATGAGGATTGGGAAGGAGGCGGCGGTGGCCTGAATTTAGAAACCATCCCGGCGTTTGCAATGGAGTAGAAGTGAAAACCATGGAAAGCCCCTTCCAGGATGGCTGAGCCAGGAATAGAACCTGGACCTCTACGGCGAGGCAAGAACGCTAGTCGCTACACCACGAGGTGGTTGGCAGGATAGAAGGAGAATATGAGTTGACCAACAAAGTTAGGTAACTGAAGATGAAAGAGAGGAGCCCAGCACTTTTGTTTCACCTAGGGAATACGTCTAATACCCCGTTTAGACGTCTCGGTCGCGATCCCGATTAGCTCTGATCTGGATAATGTCCAATCGCGATCAACGTCATTTCTCATTGGTACATGTTTAGACGTCCCATCATGAAACAACAGGATAATCGAGTATTTATTTATTTATTTATTTATTTATTTATTTATCGTATGGCTTTTAGTGCCGGGAGTGTCCGAGGACATGTTCGGCTCGCCAGAGGCTGTAGATGCTTCAAGCGGACACCCATAGGGTGAGCTACAGGTTCCGTTCAATTTCAAGTAGTTCTAACTTTCGCTACCAGATATCAATGACACCTAGTGGTGAAAGTTGGAACTTTGATAGAGCGTTCCGACAAAATCCAACCTAACAATTTAGCTTCACACAAGTTTAGTCTGTGGAAGGATATTTTACATGCCATAAATCAATGACATGGGACCGCCGGCTTTACTTCCCCTCCGAAGGAAGGCATACTGAAGGATTTCAACGCTCTTAAAAAATCCGACGACTTCGGCTGGGTTTGAACCCGCTATCTTGGGCACAGCAGTTCAGCATGCTACCAACTACGCCACCGAAGCCACTAATAATCGAGTAAAAACAGCATGACATCGCTAAGGTCTGCCAACTTTTGAATTCCAAGTAGTATAGCAGTAGTATAGTTGGTTTCCTCCAGTTTTGAAGTAGGCTATTACTGTTTTCTTATTTACATAGGCTAATTCAACCTGCTAATGTATATTCTTAATTATATACAAATCCTGAGGAGTTGTGTAGGCAAGGCCTACTCTTGGTGTGGAAAAACAAATATTTTAAAATATTTATGTACAGGTCTAGAATATTTATTGTATAAATACTTCTTTGTTCGTCCAGAGTCATTTGCCTCTATCGGAATCCATTCATTGTCTATGCCAATAAATGTATGTCTTTATTAATCGTCTTCATAGACTTTCCCCCACGCTAATAAAACATTTTCCGTGTTTAAATACTGGTATGTTTGTCGGCATCCATCATTTCGTGTCTCTCAATCTACATATATCTGATATCAACCTACATAAATACAACCATCATGGCCAACATTACATACTTCTCGCTTTCAAAACACAAGATAATACACACATCAAAAAAAGTTTTGCATCACCTCGGTTCCAAGAGTTCCGGAACCGTTAAATACAAAGGGAATAGAGATCAACACAAACAACATTTCAGCTCGTTTTATTGCTCATGAGACCCACACATTGCATGTTGTACCATCATACAGCTAGACTTTCAGCATTTGTGGTCCAGATTGCAGTACACACCACTACCTCTAATACCCAGTAGCACGTCCTCTTGCATTGATGCATGCCTGTATTCGCCGTGGCATACTATCCACAAGTTCATCAAGACACTGTTGGTCCAAATTGTCCCACTCCTCAACGACAATTCGGCGTAAATCTCTCAGAGTGGTTGGTGGGTCAAGACGTCCATAAACAGCCCTTTTCAACATATCCCAGGCATGTTCGATAGGGTTCATGTCTGGCGAACATGCTGGCCACTGTAGTCGAGCGATGTCGTTATCTTGAAGGAACGCATTCACAAGATGTGCACGATGAGGTCGAGAATTGTCGTCCATGAAGACAAATGCCTCTCCAATATTCTGCCGATATGGTTGCACTATGGGTCGGAGGATGTCATTCAGGTATCGTAAAGCCGTTTCGGAGCCTTCCATGACCACCAGTGGCGTACGTCGGCCCCACATAATGCCACCCCAAAACATCAGGGAACCACCACCTTGCTGCACTCGCTGGACAGTGTGTCTAAGACGTTCAGCCTGACCAGGGTGCCTCCAAACACGTCTCCGACGATTGTCTGGTTGAAGGCATATGCGACACTCATCGGTGAAGAGAACGTGATGCCAATTCCGTGGGGTCAATTCAGCATGTTGTTGGGCCCATCTGTACCGCGCTGCATGGTGTCGGGGTTGCAAAGCTGGACCTCGCCATGGACGTCGGGAGTGAAGTTGCGCATCATGCAGCCTATTGCGCACAGTTTGAGTTGAAACACGACGTCCTGTGGCTGAACGAAACGCATTATTCAACATGGTGGCATTGCTGTCAGGGTTCCTCCGAGCGGCAATCCGTAAGTAGCGGTCATCCACTACAGTAGTAGCCCTTGGGCGACCTTAGCGAGGCCTGTCATCGACAATTCCTGTATCTCTGTACCTCCTCCATGTCCGAACAACATCGCTTTGGTTCACTCTGAGACGCCTGGAAACTTCCCTTGTTGAGAGCCCTTCTTGACACAAAGTAACAATGCGGACGCGATCGAACTGCGGTATTGACCTTCTAGGCATGGTAGAACTACAGACAACATGAGCAGCGTACCTTCGTCCTGGTGGAATGACTGGAACTGATCGGCTGTCGTACCCCCTCCGTCTAATAGGCCCTGCTCATGCATGGTTGTTTACATCTTTGAGCAGTTTTAGTGACATCTATGAACAGTCAAAGGGACTGTATCTTGGATACAATATACACAGTCAACGTCTATATGCCGGAGATCTGGGAACCGAGGTGATGCAAAACTTTTTTTGATGTGTGTATAAAATGTACATCATTTCCACTGTCGACTTCACTCACACAGCAGGAGGATAGAACACACCGACGATCGCAATGGCCACGACCGAGATTATCTAGTTGTGGGAATGGGATCGGGCTGATCCTGTTGGAGGAAAAGTTGATCGCGATAATGTAATCCTGTTGCGTTTAGACGTCCCAACTTAATCTGGATCGGGGCCTGATCGCGATCGCAACTGCCGCTAGAGGGAGCTCGAGAGTTGATATTCGTCTGTTTGCACGCATGACTATATTGAGCCAGGAACGAATGTATAGTATAGCATGTGGGAAATCGGAAGTGCCTTGCACGGTTTATAGCTAAGTGCAGTACTGTGTACCTGCTACATAAATCACCTTTCTCATGAAGATATATTGCCGTAACATTTATTCCTCTTGTAATAACCAAGTTTGCTCCTGTGATGTTTAACCATCAAGAGAAATACAACTGAAAACTTCAAACACGTCAAGGTTCCCGCGAGTGCGTTTAATGATTTAATTTGCTTTCTGCTTTAGTAATCTTAAGTAATTTTGTAACCGTGTGGTTTACTGTGGAATAGAATATCATGTAGACCTGGGATTTTAAGGCAAAGGCCATTATGTTGCCATTTCATGAAACCCCCCAGGGGCTCACATCTAGTGGGGCGTGGGTTGGCGACCACGGGACCCCAGCTGAGTCCAGCATTGCTTCCACTTACTTGTGCTGGGCTCCTCTCCATCTTTACTGTCGACATCTCTTGGTCAACTCTTGTTCTCTTCTGACTCCGACGGTATTAGGGTATCCGAGGCCTAGGGAGTCTCTTCCTTTCCCGCCTTAATTGGCCCTTGTCTCATCTTTCCTGATACCCTCATTCTTCGAGGGGTCAGCCTTCTTTTCCTTTTCATGTTATCTCATGCCTTCTGCTCAAGGCCCTCAAGGAGGCAGTGTGTATGTAGCCCCACCACTTCTGGTGCACCCTGGATAGTGCTCCACCCTCAAGGGCTCATGGCTGGTGAGTTTGGGAGTGCTGAGCACGAGGGATTCCTGAGCTGGGTCCGTTTTGTCCCCTTTTTCCTCTGACCTTGGGGCGGGCCCTCTTCTCATTCCCTTACCTATCTGCCTTTCATGGCTCTCCTACCTTCCAAGTCCCTCAATGCTCATTCTTCGAGGGTTGATGGCATTTCTTCTCTTCCTGTCCTTTATTTGCCTTATCCTTTATTTGTTTACCATTTCTTCTTCTAGTATGTAAGTTTGTAGAAAGTATTAGTTAGCCTATAGTTTTCATTCTCATCTCATCTTTCACTATCACCCAAACCATTAGGGGCCGATAACTAAGATGTTAGGCCCCTTAAAACAACAATTATCATCATCATCATCATCATCATCATCATCATCATCATTTCATGATACGAGGGGTGTTCAAAAACTAAGGTTACAAGGCCAATATTCCTGGGGTTTCGTCATTTTTAAGAGATTAGTACTGTGGGGTAATTCGAATGCATGCGGTTGGTAACTGTGCAGAGTTTCAGCCACCCATCACCCACAGCACTAGTTGCAGTTGGGGAGCCTGGTGGTGCAGCGGTCAAGCTGTTGGTCTCTCACCACGGTGGACCGGGTTTGATTCCCGGTCGAAGCATGTGGGATTTTCAATGTGAAATGCCATGTGCTGTGCTTCGCATTCCACGTGAAAGAGGTCCAGTAGCTCATGATCGCGAGATTAACGATCACGTTAAACTCCAAACTTCCTTCCTTCTAGTTGTAGGTGAGCAACCAATGGGGACTCGTTTGGAAAACTTGTCTCGCGAAGAGATCTGTTCAGTTATTCCATTTCTGCGGGTGAAACATGTAACCGTGGCCAGGACTTCTAACCAAGGGCGTCATCATTATTCATGACAACGCGCGACCCCATACAGTCCTGAAGGCCACCAAGCTGTTGAAGCTGTTTCGCTTGGAAATCATTGGCCATCCTTCCTACAGTCTGGAATTCGTTCCAAGCGACTTTCACTTGAAGGAGCACCTAGGAGGTCAAGGATTCGCTTCAGACGAGGATGTAAAACACTTTGCAACAACGTGGCTGAACACGCAAGGACAGGATCCTTACTTGGAGAGAATATTCAAACTCATCTCACGAAGCGACAATTGGCTAAACCGATATGGAGACTATGTCGAATAATAACCTAATGTATGTACTATCAGTTGGCTGTGTTAGTAGTATCAAATAAAATATACATGTTTCACTGCAGGCTTTGTAACCTTAGTTTGTGATCACCCCTCGTAAATCACTTCCCATTTACAGAGATTTATAGTACCCTAAAATGCCTATTTGGAACTTTAGAACCTATTTTACTATTCTAATGCCTAGAATGCCTATTTTGTACATTTAACCCATGAGAGAAAGCGTCAATTCTTTTCATTTTCATAAAGACATACACACGGATGGGAAATATTTATCAACACAGTTACAGTCTCAGACATCTGTGAGTGTGGAGCATACTCAAACCGTCTCAATATTTCAGATGGTCGCCATGTTGGATTTTTATTTATGTACTATTACATGAAGATTATTGTGTACGTGTGGTATTCAAATTTCAATCGCATAACTAGGACACAAGAAGTAAAAACGAGATTTTAAAATTAAGCACAGCTGCCATCTTGTGGTTATGGAAACAATTGAAATAAATTAGATGCCAGTGGAATAACATTTGTATAAGGATTTAACGTACAAAGTTTCACTGCACTCGGATGGTTAAATCGCGGGAAACGTCAATTTAAATATGTATACTTCGCGTCGCTGCCATGTTGGATTTGTGCTCACCAGGTTACTGAAAGTCCTATAGGTGAACTTACGTTCATAGCCTCTATTAACATAAAAAATATCAGTTTGATTGCTGTAAAAGATTCGTAGATATTGAGAACCGTAAAAATATATCGCAGGCTTGCCATTTTGGATTGTTTTATATATATTGGCAATAGAGTTATATACCATTAAAGGAAAATTATTGCGTAGGTTCATTATTCAAACTTTACCTTCGATCGCATGATTACGACACAAGAAATAAAAACTTAATTTTAAATTTTCGCACAGCCTCCAACTTGAGGTTATGTTACCAATGGAACTAAATTAGATGCCAGTGCATTACAATATGTATAATCATTTACTGTACCACATTTCACTGCGCTCAGATGGTTAAATCACGAGACAAGTCTATTAAAATGTGTCAAATTCGCTCGGCCGCCATGTTCGTTTTGTACTTTTCAGGTGTTTGAAATTTACATAGATAAATTTGTAGCAGTGCCCTTTATCACCGTACAAAATGTCACGGTGATATCTGTAATAGTTTCGGAGATACAGAATGCCAGTGAAATATTTCGCACAGCCGCCATTTTTAGGTTATGAAAACAATCTACTAAATTAGACGCCAGTGCATTACAATGTGTATAAACATTTGCTGTACCAAGTTTCATTTCGTTTGGATGGTTAAATCGTGAGAAAAGTATATTTAAAAGTGTCAACTTCGCTTGGCAGCCATGTTGGTTTTTGTAGTGCACCCTTCAATAAAGCATGGTTTTCTCAAGATTCATCTACGTGTTCAGTCCTGACTGCTTTTCACAACAAAGTTCGCATAAAAACAACATGCTCTAATGAATAGAAAGGTCCTTGACAGAGGCTATACTAGAAATAAAATGAATAACAAGTAGAATAAAAGATATTTAATGACTGAAAATTATGTGCATAATAATAATAATAATAAATGAAAAGAAATCCCCCCTGACTTTCACCCCCTTAAGAAATAAATATAACACTGAGCGGTTGGAACTCGCTCGTCACAACAAAACAGTGTGAATACAGCTTCACTGAACATGATTACACATAACATAAAATTGAGCGATAAGAACTCGCTCCTCACAACTTATGGTTGCAAGTCCATTTTTCCTGGTGATGAAGTTATATAATGCGTGGTGTACTGCTCTTTAATAAGAAAATGAGTACTGATGCGAGTCCGTTTACAACTGAAACAGTCATGTTGCTCACGGAGTTGCATCTTTTAAATCACACTACGGCTATGGGACCCACCCTTAATTAACAAACTATAATTACTAATGACACATGCAAGGTCTAATAATACAAAAAGATGAAGAATCTTCTTGAGATTCTAGCTGGTGCCAACGCACACAAGAATAAAAAGAGCATGCCGAAAATGGGCCAAAACGCTCGCATCACAAATTGGGAACACAGCCTCGCGCACCCTAATGCCACACGGGGTCATTTAACGCGTAAAATAAACACACGAGAAGTGAAGCAACAGCAACAAAATACAAGCCTAACGGCTAAAAACTATATTTACATTTTTATAAAACGCCAGACAAACAGAAGTTTCGGAAGCTACCTTACAACTAAGGACAAAACCCATTTAATCAATCAAATACTCATTATAACCGATCAGGTATTGTGAATTTTAAACAACGCCTTAAATTGAAGTACAGGACCCAGGCCTGTTACTAATGACAAGTCGCGTTATCTGATTTGAGCGCACCCCTCTTGTATGAATTATCGCTGCCTCAACTATCTCTCTCTCTCTCAGTCCTTCAAGCTAGGTGCTATTTCCATCTGGAAACGCAGACATATCTCACTCATCCACCTGGATGGCAAGAACACACAAATATATACCACGAGTTCAGCCTCGCGAGGTTATGAACTGGGCTGATGTGGAGCAAGTCAGAATAATCACAATGATATATTCTCGCTAACACGTCATAAAATCACACTACGCACCATAAAGCTTGGACTGACTCACTCATACACATACCAAGTGGGTCGGCTCAAAACAGATCAACAAATATTGCGTCCATAGACACATTAAACAAAATACACAACAAAAACTCAGGTGGAAAGTGCCATCCCGTACAGATCTGCTGGAAAGCAACTATCAAAATAATCCTGATCCGTCATAACATTCTGCTCACAAATAATCTTTACCCTCTAAATTCTATTTTAATCTCAAAATTAATTCAGTTCCATTTTTGTTATAAGGCATACTTCCGAATTTATAATGCTTGACCGCGATTTTACGCAAGCGAATGCGAGCACGAGCTGCGCGTCGCTCCGTATAGTTGAACCAAACAAAATCACAATATTTACAAAATACACAACGCTCGGCTTGTCCCGTACTTAATGTGTCAGTAAAACAAGGACTAAGAATCTACATTACCAAACAAGCGAACAAATATCTACAAAAATATGTCCCATAATACCATAGCTGATTTAATAAATAAATAAATTCATTTGTACTCATTCTTATAGAACAGCGTCAGGAAAAACATCTGCAGCCATCATTCCTTTAATATGATTAGCTCGTCATCGACATCTTCTGGCAAATGTCCTGCTGGTTCCAAGATCCGGCCTCGTTCCTAGACGTCATCTCGTGCTGAATTAAATAAAGTTTGTCAGATACACACACGATATATTTCCTATTAAATTCACCGATCAAGTACTAAATTCCTTGACAGTCTATTGGTGAATTATTTCGATGAACTGGTCCTATCTGGTAGTACTGGGACTACAAATAAATCACTGAAGTTACACTTATAACTTGATGAAAATGTTCCATGTTCAAATACATGAAACAATTATGCAGAGTATGCCTCGTGTCCTCCGATACCTGAATAAAAGACCTTACGTCCTCAAAATCTCAAATAAAAGTCAACGTTACGTCCTCAGATGCACAAATAAAAGTCATCTCTCGAAGCTTCCTGGATCAATATAAATGAAACTGGCTAGGGTAGGTGTGGAAGGGGATTTATGGAAAAATATTCCATAATAATTATCAGACTAGCATGCGATCGGTATCATTGAGTTCGTAGCAGTGTGGAGGTTACGATTATGCTGTAGCTGGCTTGAATCGATCGTGGAATTAATCCGTAGATAACTCCCGCGTTAATTTACCAGGGTGCGTTACCACGCCGAGTTGCCGCTTAAACAGGGCGACTTGATATTATTGGTTCAGACTCTTGTAGATCTTTGCGCGCTTTTACTTGTATTTCTGCCACAGGGAGTGGTTAACATGAAGATTGACCAATTACATCGTAGCATTCGATTTTCTTCTTGGCGCCAACACCCATAGCAACAAGCCATATAGTGCGTACCCAAGCCATCTCCGCGCTAAAAGTTGCACCTGTCCTATGTTTCACGAATATTATGCTACTTCCTAAAATACCACAGGAGCTTAAACCATTGTCCTCTCGGCCACTGATTTCTCAATATTTCCCAACACCGTCTGGCTCTCATATCTGCTGTCTGTAGAAATGTATCAACAGATGATGAATAATTTATTAGAATCCTTTATACAGCCTGTAGATAAAGGGGTCAGTAGTTACCAGGTTTTCGTAAGTCTCATAGGTGAACTTCTAGTAGTGCCCTTTATCACCGTACAAAATTTCAGGGTGTTATCTGTAATAGTTTCGGAGAAACTGAATGCTGGTGAAATATTTCGCACATCCGCCATGTTGGATTGGTGAGACACAATAAAATTTGAAGGGCTCGATCGGGGTCGTCCTGATTGGTGCTATGATCTCACCGAGTTTCATTGAAACAGCTCCAGCCGTTTAGAAGTTATTAGGGGGGACATACACACGAATCACACACTCACGCACACACAGACACACGGACAAAAGGTGATCTCACATGCCTATTTTTTTCACAAAATGAAAATAGTCTAAAAATAAATTGAAAAACTGTATATTTCAGATTGTTAAGTTGTAACGACCCCCTTAAGCAGTTGAACTTGACAAGTCTGGACAACACAAACAGCTGATCAACTGTGAATATCTTAGCTGATGAAGGTATTAAAGACAGGGAAATTGTGATTGCATTTCCATCATTCACGCAGAATTCGAGAGGGAAAGAAATACCGCCTTTGCATCGGTGCTGAAATAGCGGATCCTGCGGAGCTTCGCTGCTATAAGCTGGCAAGAGGTCGATTAATCAAATCCTGTTGTTTCAGGAGAGAGGAAAAAACGGAGGTACACACTGCCCTTTAAGCACATTACTTAACTACTGATCCTCTCTAAGCAGCATTAGTCGCGAATTCCAATACTACAGGGGGGCACAGAAGTTGCTCATTGATACTGTACATATTGTACTGTCCTCTTTTGGACTAAATTTGAATTTTGATCTTGGATAGGATATCATGGTGGCGAAATGTTTGCAAACAGAGGCTTGCATACTGGACGCTAAAAGGCAAAACTGTCTCAAATAAAAACGTATGTAAATGTACTTGAATTTATTGTTCCTCTTGTACAGTGCCTACCAAACGTTTAAGACCACTAGCTTATTTTCAACAAAAGCTTCCTGGTCTTATATATTTGATTCAAATTTTGCCAAATATTTTATGAACATACTTTGATCTAATAGAACTGGCTTCTCAGAATTAGACGAGGAAATCTGATTACAGGTACTCGGAGTGTTGCCCTCTGTTGTTAATATGCTGCGCTGTGTCTGGTGCAAGTTTCGGTCCGCTAGCTCAACCCTCGCAGAAGCTATTAACCAGTGAACGTTTATCAGTCTTAGCTTCAATTCGCTACCCTTTTACAAAAAGTACAAAAATTACTACCAAATGGCAAAAACATTTTTGGGATTGTTTTTCCATTCACAAAACGTTTGTATACATTCTACAATACTTATAAAAATAATTAATACGGTAACCCCATTGGTTTTTAATTTGTGGCCGAAAATTGAGTTTCGCTTCGATACTCCTCTTGTATTAAAAGAATTGAAACTCTAAAACTGAAAGCCATATTACAATGTTCTTGGTCCAGGTGGATGTCTTTTAGATCAAAATAATTTCATAAAATATTTGGCAAAATTTGAATCAAAAATATAACACGATGAATCTTTTGTTGAAAATAAGCTAGTGATCTTAAACATTTGGTAGGCGCTGTACAAGTCACTGAGGCTGCAGGGCCTCTTTATGTAGCTCTCTTCATTTATGGGGTGTTATTATACTGTAAAATAAGAAAAAACATAAATATTTATTTGACAATAAAATGATGTTCTTGATACCAGTAGTAATAATTGTCATTACTTCTGGATGTTGTTGTTTGAGTCTTCAGTCTTTTGACTGGTTTGATGCAGCCCTCCATGCTCCCTAACCTAAGCTAATCGTTTCATCTATACATAACTAGCACACCTTACATCCGAGTCAATCTGTTTAACATATTCTAACCTTGGTCTACCCCTACAGTTCTTATCCTCGACCCTTCCTTCCATAACTAACTTAGCTATTCCTGGGCGTCTTAGTATGTGTCCTACGGGATAGTTGAGTCTTCCGTGTTGGTTAGGTATGTGATTTTTGCGCGTGAGGATTTGAAGTTATAGTAGACACTATATATTTGATAAGAATGTGTGTATGTGATTTCCTAGCATTCGTACTTTTGGTTTTTACTACTTTTGCTACCAAATGCTACCATCAACGACACCAAGCTGCAAACTTGGTTAATAGATGCCACCGCAACCAGAACGTGGCCGTGAACGCTGAAACTTAATAGCGTTAATCAAATTTAACCTGCAAATTGTACCTTCACACAAATGTAGTTAGTGGAAGGTTGTCTTACATCACACAAATCTATGACATGGACCCACCGGCTTTACTTCCCATCCAAAGGAAGACATAAGCTACTGAGAGATTTTTAACGTTCTTAAAAATCCAATGACTTCGGTCGGGTTCGAAACCGCGACCTTGTGCATAGAAGCTCAGCATGCTACCAACTATGCCACAAAAGCCGCCCAATATGAGATAAATGTAAATTATTTTTACAGCAATACTATTCTCTAATATGGTACACACTCACCTAGGCACATGCATAAGTCATTTCTAATTATTCACGCCATTCATGCGGGGATTAAAATCATAAGGATATTTGACTCCTGAATAATGACTTTATCTTCCAATCATTGAATAATTTAAATATTGTTTCCTTTCGAGAAGGCAGATGCAACATTTTACAAGTAGTTCCGTGAAGAACTAAAGCCTATTTTCATATATCCTACTTATGTTAATTGCCTCTATCAACATACAAAAGTTCAGTTTGATTGCTGAAACAGATTGGTAGATATTGAGAACCGTCTAATATCTCGGATGGTCGCCATGTTGGATTGTTATATGTATATGCCATGAAGTTATGTACCATTAAAGGAAAATTATTGCGTAGGTTCATTATACAAACTTTCACTCCGATCGCATGATCACGACACAAGAAATAAAAACTTAATTTTAAAATTTCGCACTGCCGCCATCTTGAAGTTATGTAAACAATTGAACTAAATTAGATGCCAGTGCATTACAATATGTATAAACATTTACGGTACCATATTTCACTGTGCTCAGATGGTTAAATCACGAGGAACGTCTATTAAAATGTTTCAAATACACTTGTCCGCCAAGTTCGTTACGTACTTAACAGGTTTTAGAAAGTTACACAGATAAACGAGTCGTAATGTATTTATCTCCATGCAAAACATCAGACTGATATCACTAATAGTTTCGGAGATATAGAATGCCGGAGAAATCTTTCGCACAGCCGCCATCTTGAGGTTATGTAAAGAATTGAACTAAATTAGATGCCAGTGGATTAGAATGTATTTAAACATTTGCTGTACCAAGTTTCATTGCGTTTGGATGGTTAAATAGCGAGAAAAGTCTATTTAAAAGTCACCATGTTGGTTTTGTAGTTACCAGGTTTTTGACAGTCTCATAGGTAAGTTTCTAGTAGTTCCCTTTATCACTGTACTAAGTTCATGGTGATATCGGTAATAGTTTCTGAGATATTGAATGCTGGTAAAATATTTCGCACAGCCGCCATTTTGGTTTGGCGAGACGTAATATTGTTTGAAGGGCACGGTCTTGGTCGGCCAAAATGGTGCTATTACCTACCGAGCTTGATTGAAATCGCTCCGGCCATTTAGAAGTTATTAGAGGGGGACACACACACACATACGCACACACACACGCGCGCGGACAAAATGTGGTCTCATAAGCCTATTTCTTCATAAAATGAAAATAGGCTAAAAATGAAAGAGAACTATGTGAACAAGACGTCTTAACTACACCCATTATAACAAAACTGAAGACTATCAGGATAGTAATGTAATTGTGAGACTAAGTCCTTGAGAAATTGTGCATAAACAGCCCTTTTGTTATTGTTGCATTATTTGCTACGTTATTGTGCTCAACATTACTTTTCGACTAGGTTTACATTGAGTTAATATTGCACTTGAGTAACATAAGAGCCCAGGAGAACTATGTTTTAAACTCACTTAGGGTCAAATTGAATATAATCTGCGAAATATATTGGCATGTATCTTCCTATAACATGTAAATACACATCCCAGGCAAAGCCGGGTAAAATAGGTAGTTATTAGTATTGTTTATTTTGTACATGCGCTTACACATTCGTAGCATATTTGCTGGAAGGAAAACATTACTTCAAATCTGTTAGATATTCCTTTAAGTTGTTCGGAATCAAGCCAGTGCTGGAGATGATTATAAGAACTGTCCTGACTTGTGCCATATCCTTATGAGTTCTGAAAGCTCTGTGTATTTCGACAGCTTTCGACATATTTTGCTAGCTTGTTTGCACTGTTTGGGATTGCCACGTCTATGCATTTGTCAACAAGAAGCAGATCAGGTCTGTTGTGCACGACTGACCGGTCTGTCAATACAGTAGACTACGATCTCAGTACAATAATAATAATTAGGATGTATCTTAAGTAATGTCTTAGTTCTCTTCTAGGTCTGTCTTTGCCAATTTGATTATTTTTTAAATTTATTTTTTAGTCGGTTTACCCTCCAGGTTGATATTTCCCTGTGTCTCAGCGAGGGATCACAACATTACCGTCTCCAGAGCAGTGTCCTGGAGCTTGAAACATCGGTCATGGGATACAACTGGGGAGGTGAGACGAGCATCTCACCTAGGCGGCCTCACCTGCAAAGCGAACAGAGGCAAGGGATAGGCAAGGAAGAGGGAAGGATGCGGTCATGGCCTTACGTTCGGTACCATCCCGGCATTTGCCCGAAGACAAAGTGGGAAACCACGGAAAACCACTTTGAGGATGGTGGGAGTCGAACCCCCTCTACTCATTTGGACCACCCGAGGCCGAGTAAACTCCATTCCAGTCCTCATACCACTTTTCAAATTTCGTGGCAGAGCCGGCAATCGAACCTCGGACCTCCGGGGTGGCAGCTAAGCACGCTGACCACTACACCACGGAGGCCAAGCTGCTTGCTACTCACCGGCCAATGCATGTGAGATTGTCAAAGTCAAATGCCATGTTCTGTGGCTCAGATCCACAGTAAAAATGGCGGTCACGAGGCTCATGATCGCGAGATTAACGGTCAAATTACAAGCTTCCTTCCATGCTTATTATTATTATTATTATTATCATTAATGGCATTGAGCAGCAGTGTCTGTGTAACACCAATGCATCAACAAAGGGGTTAAATTGTAATCATTGCCATTAGTCATAAGTATCTTGATCACATGCATCAGCGTACTAATTTAATTGGGTGTCTCATGTCGCCACTGTGTGATGTACGGCATTGTGCGCGTACAGCCTAGGTCAATAACATGTTCAGCTCGACAATGTAATAACTGCCTTATTACCAAGCCAACGTTTCTTAGGTTCTAAAAAGTTAAAATTAGATTATATCTGTAGCTTAGAATGTTATAGTATCTTATACAGTATGTTCAATTTAGGCTGCCTCCCTCACAATCCTCACCTCAATTACAAATACGCATACTAATACAAGTTATCAGCCAAATTATACACATATCCCAGAAAACGGGCATGAATGACCACGATGTCCAAGCAGCCCTCCGTTTCTCCCTGTCCTGAGCTAGTAGTTTCATCTCTACATATCTAGCACACCTTAAGTTACATCCGAGGCAATCTGTTTAACATATTCTAACCTTGGTCTACCCCTTTGGCTTGTTTGCCATCCCTTGATGAATGCAGTATATTTGCATTTGTCTGTTGGCACAGGCTAGAGTAAAAGGTGGCTTTTCACCGATGTCTCAGTCTCACTCATGGCTGTGATCAGCCTATATGGAAGCTACTGAGGTATGGGTGGTGCTTAGTAATGACATTCAGGGCGCAGTCAGTGCCTGTGGATGCTGTGAAAGGTTCTACTCATAGGGTAGTACTGCTGTTCTGACTCAGCGAGGAAAGCAATGGCAAACTACCTCACTCTTCTTCCTGCCTAGTACTCCTCAATATAGCGCTGCCTTAAGTTTTTGTGGGTATCTACCCATATAACATAACACCGGTACCTTTTGAGGATCCAACCAGCCTTCGGGCTGACTACCTAACAGGCAGATTTACCCCTAAAGTTATTGCCCTCGGTAGCTGGCTGCGTGGCTCGGCGGTAACGTTCTCACCTGCTGTTCCCAAGGTATCAGGAACGAATTCTGGTGCAGTCACTTGGCATTTGAGGGTGCGCAAATCAGTAGATTTACTGGCACGTTTAAGATTTTTTTGCGGAAACAAATCTGCCACCCCGGCGTCTCTAAAGGCCGCAGTTGTTAAAAGCGATGTAAACCCAGTAATATTATTACTATCTTAACCTCGACCCTTCCTTCCGTAACTAAGTTAGCTATTACTGGGTGTCATAGTATGAGTCCTACCAACCTATCTCTTCTCTTTATTAGCAGTCCCCAGAAACATATCTCCTCGCCTACTTTCTTAATACTTCTTCATTTCTTATTCCATCTACCCATCTGATCTTCATCATTCTCCTGTATCACCACATTTCAAACGTTTCTATTCTCCCCTCTTCTGCTGCGCCAACAGTCCAAGTTTTACTTCCATATAGCGCCACACTATAGACAAAGGCTTTCAAAAATGACTTTCTAATACATAAATCTATATTTGATGTCAACAAATTTCTTCTGTAGAAATGCTTTCCTTATTTGAGTCAACCTATTTTTATATGCTCTTTGCTGCGTCCATCGCTAGTTATTTTGCTTCCTAGGTAACAGAAGTCTCCTACTTCCTTTCACTTTTCACCTGCCAATTTGACATCCATACGGGTTTCTGGTTTATTTCGGCAGCATTCCATTATTAGCCTACTTTCGATTTTTGCAAAAAATGAAAGTAGACTTATGAGATCACTACAGGGCGAAAAAAGTGTCTGTCTGTGTGTGTGTGAGTCTGTGTGTGTGTGTGTGAGTCTCTCTCTCTGTGTGTGTGTGTGTGTGTGTGTGTGTGTGTGTGTGTGTGAGAGAGTCTGTGTGTGTATGTGTGTGTGAGTATGTGTGTGTGTGTGTGAGTATGTGTGTGTGTATGTGTGTGTGTGTGTCTGTGTATGTGTGTGTGAGTGTGTGTGTGTGTGTGTGAGAGAGAGTGTGTACTCTGAATGTTTGTCCCCCCCTATCATTTCGAACACGGTGAGCGCAAATTGAACGAAATTTGGTACAAAGGTAGCACTAGCAAAGGACACCTCAGTGTCATGTTTTATATCGCCGCCATCTTGACGGAAACGTAATGGCGGCCACACAAATGTTCAAAGCTTAAATCAAATTACGACTAACCTAATCATCCGATCTCTACCAAATTTTGCAACAACATACCTTTATGGGGGCAGCATCCTTTGACCAAACTAATAGGTCGTCAGCCTAATAGTTTGCGGATGGCGGCCATCTTTGTGTGAAAATCGATTGCCCCTATTAATTCGAACACGGTGAAACCGAATGGAACGAAATTTGGTACAGAGGTAGTACAAGCAAAGGGCACCCCAGGCCATCTTGACGGAAACGTAATGGCGGCCACACAAATGTTCAAAGCTTAAATCAAATTACGACTAACCTAATCATTCGATCTCTACCAAATTTTGCAACAACATACCTTTATGGAGGAAGCATCCTTTGACAAATTTAATAGGTCATTAGCCTAATAGTTTGCGGATGGCGGCCATCTTTGTGTCAAAATCGATTACCCGTATTAATTCAAACACGGTGAAACCGAATGGAATGATATTTGGTACAGAGCTAGCACAAGCAAAGGGCACCCCAATGTCATGTTTTATATCGCCGCCATGTTGACGGAAACGTAATGGCGGCCACCCAAATGTTCAAAGCTTAAATCAAATTACGACTAACCTAATCATCCGATCTCTACCAAATTTTGCAACAACATACCTTTATGAAGGGAGCATCCTTTGACAAATCTAATAGGTCATTAGCCTAATAGTTTGCGGATGGCGGCCATCTTTGTGTCAAAATCGATTACCCCTATTAATTCGAACACGGTGAAACCGAATGAAATGAAATTTGGTACAGAGGTAGCACTAGCAAAGGGCACCTCAGTGTCATGTTTTATATCGCCGCCATCTTGACGGAAACGTAATGGCGGCCACACAAATATTCAAAGCTTAAATCAAATTACGATTAACCTAATCATCCGATCTCTACCAAATTTTGCATCAACATACCATTATGGAGGGAGCATCCTTTGACAAATCTAATAGGTCATTAGTCTAATAGTTTGCGGATGGCGGCCATCTTTGTGTCAAAATCGATTACCCCTATTAATTCGAACACGGTGATACCGAATGGAATGAAATTTGGTACAGGGGTAGCACCAGCAAAGGGCACCTCAGTGTCATGTTTTATATCGCCGCCATCTTGACGGAAACGTAATGGCGGCCACACAAATATTCAACGCTTAAATCAAATTACGATTAACCTAATCATCCGATCTCTACCAAATTTTGCATCAACATACCATTATGGAGGGAGCATCCTTTGACCAAACTAATAGGTCATTAGCCTAATATTTTTCGGATGGCGGCCATCTTTGTGTGAAAATCGATTCCCCCTATTAATTCGAACACGGTGAAACCGAATGGAACGAAATTTGGTACAGAGGTAGCACTAGAATAGGCCACCTCAGTGTCATGTTTTATATCACCGCCATCTTGACGGAAGCGTAATCGCGGCCACCCAAATGTTAAAGGCTAAAATGTAATTGCGACCAACCTAATAATCTAGTCTCTACCAAATTTTGCAACAACAAATCTTTATGTGGGAAGCATATTCTGACCAAACTGCTAGATCATCAGCCCAATAGTTTGCAGATGGTGGCCAAGTATGTGTGCAAATCGATTCCCCCTATCAATTCAAACACGGTGAAACCGAATTGAACGAAATTTGGTACAGAGGTAGCACTAGGAAAGGGCACATCAGTGTCATGTTTTATATCGCCGCCATCTTGACGGAAACGGAATGACGGCCACCCAAATGTTAAAAGCTTAAATCAAATTTCGACCATCCTAATAATTTGACCTCTACCGGATTTTGCAACAACATGCCTTTTTGTGGAAAGCATCTTATGACTGACAACAAGGTCATCAGCCCAATAGTTTGCAAATAGCGGCCATGTATGTGTGCAAATCAATTCCCCATATCAATTCAAACACGGTGAAACCGAATTGAATGAATTTTTTTTACAGAGGTAGCACTAGCAAAGGGCACCTCATATTCATGTTTAATATCCCTATAGCATGTTGTATTTCAACAAGCTACTACAACCAACATTCAATTATACTCCTTGAAAAGGACAAAGAGTTATAACAATACCCATGCATTTAGGAGAAAGTAGGCTATATGTTCTTTACTGAACATCTTTTTGTTTTGTTTTACATTTATTGATTTTCAATATGAATTCGTTCCATACAATTAAAAAACCTCATTCAAATCCTCTGGAGAATTGGCTAAGGTGACAATGTCATTAGTAAGGCCCGGATAGTTATATTTTTATATATTTTTAGCCTACTTTTCACATTTTGCAAAAATGAGGAAAAAGTAGTCTTATGAGATCGATCCGGGAAAATGTGTGTCTGTCTGGCTGTCTGTCTGTCCTTCTGTCTGTCTGTCTGTCTGTCTGGCTGTGTGTGTGTCCCCCCCTATCAACTCCTAAACGGCTGGAGCAATCGAAATAAAATTTGGTAGGAGTAAAGATCTATACCTGAATATCTCACGGCCATATTTGAAAATGATATCAGTGCTACCAACTGCTGAAAAATCGCAATTGAAATTTGAGCTCCATGTTGGATATCTTGGAAGGTATGAATGGGAGCTATTTCAAAATCGGCACACATATAGATAATAATATTGCAGTTTAATTTCCAGAAGGCCATACATCGCATTGTTGCCAAAATGATTATAAGCCTACTGATAGGTCCAATATTTAAATGCATATAACTTCTACACTATCAATTGGAATTCAACCAAATTTCGTATGTTGTATGTGTACATAACCAGATATGACTGAACGTATTCTTATGAACCACCAGTGCTGCCAACTGTTAAGAAATGCACTTAATTTCTTTTATTCAAATACTAATATATATGAGAAAGTATACAAGCCGACAGCTTTAAAATATGCGCACGTATAGTACATGACATTCTATATTAATTTGGAGTAACTTGTATACGTCAGTGCTACCAACATGATTCTAAGCCTGCTGAGAGGTCCAACTTTAAAAACATGTAACTTCCATACTATCATTTGGATTTCAACCAAATTTCGTATGTGCTATGTGTACCACAACAGCTATGACTATGCGTATTCTTAAGAGCAACCAGGGCTGCCAACTGTTAATAAATGCTGTCTCTATTTTTGTTACCCTAATATCAATATATAAGAAAGAGTGCAAGCCAATAGCTCTAAACTTTGCACACGTATAGTACCTGGCATTCTAGATTATTTTGGAGTAACTAATTTACGTCAGTGCTGCCAACATGATTCTAAGCCTGCTGATAGGTCCAATTTTAAAATGTATCTAACTTCTATACTAACTAATGGATTTCATTCAAAATTGGCACAACAATAGATCATATTATTTCAGATTATTTCTGACCAATACATGCATGACACTGATGCCAACATGATTTTTCGCGCGCTGTTTGATCCAATGTTTAACTGCATGTAACGTCCATGCTATTCATTGGAATCCAACCAAGTTTTGTATTCTGTACCTTAAGAGATGGAACTAAGAATATATTCAGTCACCAGGGCTGCCAACTGTAGTTCTCTATTAGGCTACATTACGCCAGGTATACAGTATTTCGAACTAATTAGAAATTTCGATATTACCAACTAAATTTCGTCATTATTCTAGATAGATCCATATCGATTAATCATTGGCATGAATCTTAAATTTTAAGGAAAGTAGGCTATTTAGTTCGTCACGGAACTTCTTGTTATTTAACTAAATCATACTAATATATAACAAGAAGTTCCGTTAAGAACTATACAGCCTACTTTTCATGCCAATGATTATTCTACAGAATATGAACCTATCTAGAATAATGACGAAATTAAGTTGCTAATATCGAAATTTCCAATTAGTTCGAAATACTGTATACCTGGCATAATGTATCCTAATAGAGCACTACAGTTGGCAGCCCTGATGACTGAATATATTCTTAGTTCCGTCTTTTACGGTACTAAATACAAAATTTGGTTGAAGTCCACTGGATAGCATGGACGTTACATGCAGTTAAACATTGGATCTAACAGCGCGCGTAAAATCATGTTGGCAACAATGTCATACATGTATTGGTCAGAAATAATCTGAAATAATATGATCTATTGTTGTGCCAATTTTGAATGAAATCCATTAGTTAATATAGAAGTTACATGCATTTTAAAATTGGACCTATCAGCAGGCTTAGAATCATGTTGGCAGCACTGACGTATATTAGTTACTCCAAATTCGTCTAGAATGCCAGGTACTATACGTGTGCTAAGTTTAGAGCTATTGGCTTGCATACTTTCTGATATATTGATATTAGGGTAACAAAAATAGGGACAGCACATATTAACAGTTGGCAGCCCTGGTTGCTCCTTAGAATACGCATAGTCATATCTGTTATGGTACACATAGCACATACGAAATTTGGTTGAAATCCAAATGATAGTATGGAAGTTACATGTATTTAACGTTGGACCTGTCAGCAGGCTTAGAATCATGTTGGTAGCACTGACGTATGTAAGTTACTCCAAATTAATATAGAATGTCAGGTACTATACGTGTGCATAGTTTAAAGCTGTCGGCTTGCATACTTTCTGATATATTGGTATTTGGATAAAATAAATTAGGAGCATTTATTAACAGTTGGCAGCCCTGGTAGGTCTTAAGAATACGCTCAGTCATATCTGGTTATGTACACATACAACATACGAAATTTGGTTGAATTCCGCTTGATAGTGTAGAAGTTATATGCATTTAAAAATTGGACCTATCAGGAGGCTTATAATCATTTTGGCAACACTGCCATGTTTGGCCTCCTGAAAATTAAACTGAAATATTATGATCTGTACGTGTGCCAATTTTGAAATAGCTCCCATTCATACTTTCCAGGATATCCAACATGGAGCTCAAATTTCAATTGCGATTTTTAGCAGTTGGTAGCACTGACATCATTTTCAAATATGGCCGTGAGATATTCAGGTATAGATCTTTACTCCTACCAAATTTTGTTTCGATTGCTGCAGCCGTTTAGGAGTTGATAGGGGGGGACACACACACAGCCAGACAGACAGACAGAAGGACAGACAGACAGACAGACAGACAGACAGACACACATTTGCCCGATCTCATAAGTCTACTTTTTCCTCATTTTTGCAAAATGTGAAAAGTAGGCTAAAAATGAGATGGTGTGTGTCTGCCTGTCTGTCTGTGTGTTACTCAATAACTCAACAACCACTGGTCCGATTTAAATGAAATTTTGCATGGATGTAGCTGATTTACCAGGTTTACATATAGGATATTTTTGATTTCGAAATTTTGCACTATTAAAAAATGGCGACCATTTTTGTGACGTCATTAGACCCATTGGTTTCAAAATTTCATATTTCCATATCAAATAAAAAGAGAACGGTAGGAAATAGCAAACTTTTGATGGCTCACATGTGCTTTGAAATTTAATTTCCTATCCAAAAGGCCCTTATCACTTTTCGTGTATCTCCAACAGTTAGCGAGTAAAACCAACATTTGTCACGTCACTACACCCTTTGGTTTCAAAAATTCATATTTCCTTTTCAAATAAAAAGAGAACGCTAAGAAATAGCAAACTTTTGATGGTATACATGAGCTTTAACATTTAATTTTCTATCCGAAAGGTCTTTATCACTTTTCGTATATCTCAAACGGTAATCGAGTAAAACCAAAATCTGTGCAATAAAACACGGTCAACACCGAGCGGTGCAGTATATCTCTCTATATATATAACAAGATGTTCAGTAAAGAACATATAGCCTACTTTCTCCTAAATGTATGAGTATAGTTATAACTCGTTGTTATTATCAAAGAGTATAATAGAACTATTCTTTGTTGAAGACCTTAGAAACGATTTACCTCTACCAAACGCCACAACCTAGATAAAAACTGCTACCATCATTGAAGAAAGAAAGAAAGAAAGAAAGATAAGAAGTATATCAAGAATGTTATGGATCTGGAGACATAATCGACCGGACTGGCTGCATGGCTCAGCGGTAACGTACTCGCTTGCTGGGCCCTAGGTTGCAGGTTCGTATCCTGGCGCAGTCAGCTGGCATTTGAGGGTGCACAAATGCGAGTGAGCCGTGTCAGTACATTTACTGGCACGTTAAAGATCCCCTTCGGGCCAAAATTCCGGCGCAGTCAGCTGGCATTTGAGGGTGCACAAATGCGAGGGAGCCGTGTCAGTACATTTACTGGCACGTTAAAGATCCCCTTCGGGCCAAAATTCCGGCACCCCGGTGTCTCTAAAAGCAGCAGTAGTTAAAAGGGATGTAAAACCAATAACATTATTATTATTATTATTATTATTATTATTATTATTATTATTATTATTATTATTACATATATGACCTGCCGTGGGCAACATCCAACTTTGAGTTGAGGCATGTCTTTACACGTCTGGTTGTGCATGGCTTTCACAACCCTAATTGAATTAACAAATATTTCCATGACCCTACAGAGACGTGTGTATACAAACTATGTGGATATTTTCGATTGCTATTTGCCTGAAATAAAAGTAGTAATTAATAACCTGAACTAACATCAACGGCTTCAATTCAGTTACTATGCGAAATCGTTTTGTTCTTTACTTCAAATAACATTTTCAAGTAACGCAAAATAGACTGTTACAAAGCCTTTAAAATAAAAAGTAAAAATGTATCGTAGTATCATCTTGTCATTCTTCAAATTCGATGCGCATAGAATGCCAATGGTATATTAATCAATGGAGCCCCACGTAGACTAGTTGTGACATCTAGTGCTGAAATATCGAACAATATAATCCTAACAGAGCGAGTGCATTCTAGCGGCCAGAAGAAGAAACTTTTCAATAAAATCTGGAAGTTAATAAGTACCTTTTTGGCAGCTAGATGTCTCGAGTAAATCTGCTGGCGAATTATGTTTTAATTAAATATATATTTTACACCATAATATGCACAATATAACGCTTAATTTTAAAACATCTGAGTCATTACAAAACAATACACATATAACATTTCAAGCAAAAACCTAGCCCCGATCGGGTTTGAACCATAGGCATCAGAGCGATAGGCTAACGCTCTACCACTTTTTTTTTTATTAGCTCTTTACAGAATTACAGAATTTTCAGATATGATAAATACCAGACTAATACATCACAAGAAATCCAGATAGTGTCCATATTTATCGTACAATTGTCCACTTTCACTAAGCTTCCAACGCTCTTTTTGCAGGTGATACCTGAGATCCAGGAAAGAGAAATGTTGATCATTGTCCATCACGAAGTGTACATATTGGCCCATTATCCACACAATGGCAGTCTGTTTAATTTGGGGGAAGGCGGTCACCGACAAACGAACCAACTTCCTGTCATCAAGGTCATCCGAGGGCACATTTAATAGTTGACATACTTTTCCCTTACACCACAGCCACGTGGAGGCAACTCGCGTGCATGATGTGAAGCGGTGTATCGCCGTATCAGTTTGACCACATATAGTACACCATGGGTAAGCTTCAAGATGGATGGTATATCGCCGTAGAGCGGTTGGGATGAGATCGTTGAGGAAGATAAAAACTTGGGAGTGTACAGCAGAAGAAATGGACATAGCCCCAAAATTTTTCCAAACAGTGGGCCAATGGACATAGAGGGTGGTGGCCTCTATTCGCGGTTTGGAGTGTACCACTTGCCGCAACATGTTATAGATACTTTTCGTCGTTGGAACAATCCCTGATGGCATTTGGCGAACAGTTTCCAGAAGGTGCTGTTGATGGTCCCTAAATATCTTCGGCAAAGCTCTATCACAACCACGGGCTGTGTTTCGAATATCTTTGTATAGCGCTTTCGTAAAAGTGTCATGTTGGGAAAGAATGGTGATATCGTTCTTGCAGAGGAGTGCACGGCATTTCATGCCATGAGCTGTTAGCCCTAGCCCGCCTTGCCGGGATGGGAGATACAACTGTTCCCGTTGTACTCGGAACAAAAATCCTTGCCATATAAACCAACCTGTATATTATGCCAATTGGCTCTCAAACATTTTGGGAAGTGGGAAAAGTTGTGCGACATACCATATTTTAGAGAGCGCAAACACGTTGAGGACCATGACCCGTTGCACTATATTGAGGTTTCTTTGACCAAATTGGATCAGGACTCCCCTAACTTTGGCAATGACCTTAGTCCAGTTAACTTGCACTGTGTCCAGAAGCGATTGCTTCCAGGTAATGCCAAGAATTTTCACCTCATTTACTATCCGGAACCAGGGCTGTGGGGTAATCACTGAGTTAGTATTGAGCGGAAGCAAAGCAGTTTTCTGGGGGTTCGATTGTGCTCCAGAGGCGATATGGTAGAGCTGAAGGACGCTATCGATGTGGGAGATGTCTTCTTCATTGCGGATCAATATTGATACGTCATCAGCATAGGCGCACATTCCAAAAACATGTGTGGACAGTTTGTAACCCTGTAGCTTCACCTGGGTAGTCCGAATGAACGGTTCAAGGCCAATGACAAAAAGTAGCATAGAAAGGGGACATCCTTGCCTAACTGATCGTTGTATTGGAATCAGAGGGGAAAGAAAACCGTTGACGAGCACTCTAGACGTAGCATTACAATTTATCATACGAATGTAGTCAATAAGGATTTCAGGAAATTCGAAGTGTTGCAAGACCATGTACAAGTATTCATGACTGATGCGGTCGAAAGCTTTATCAAGATCTAAGGTGAGAAAACTCATTGGCTCAGTGGGGAGCATTTCGGCTTTTAGGTGTAGGTCCCGTAGTATCGCTAAGTTTGTTAACAGAGTTCTTCCAGGAATACTGCAACATTGTTCATCACCAATGATATCAGGTAGAACAGTCTTCAATCGGCATGCAAGTACTTTGGTAAGGACTTTATAGTCACTGCAGAGCAGAGTAACTGGTCGGAAGTCACCAACTGCCATGGGAGAGGATGTTTTTGGTATGAGGACTATGGTACCCTCGTGATGTGATTGACAAAGAGCACGACGTTGGAGAATGGTACGCAGGACATGACAAAATTCTTTGCCAATGAGAGGCCAGAAGTGTTTATACATTTCATATGGCAGTCCATCAATGCCAGGTGAGCGGTTGTTTGGGAGTCGTTTAACCACAGAGTGAATCTCTTCATCCGTAATATCTGCGCTGAGCAGAGTTTTGTTGTCCGGAGATAGTTTGGTACTGCAAGATGACAGCAATAGGGTCACCTGCTGGGGATCAATGGGAGCCTTAGCGTAGAACCGTTGATAAAATAATGATATTTCACTACGTATAGCGTCAGGGGAGGTGACGACACTTCCAGTACTGGTGCGGAGGCGGTGGATATATTTACGTTGCCGCTCACGTTGTCCTTTGGCGATATGGTATACACTTGCACTTTCGTCCGGGAGCACTGTACGATCTTTTAAAGCCACGTTGATATGAGCGAGCGTTCGTTGCTGTAGAGACAGGAGCTTGGTTTTAACTTCCCGGATCTGGTCATATATACGCTCCCCAGCATCAGATCTTTGCTGGAGCTGGCGAAGAACTCGATAGTAAAATTCAACTGTATCCCGTCTTTCCCGACCTCGTTGGTAAGATATGTTCTTAAAGACGCGGCGGATCCCTGGTTTAACTAAAATATCCCACCAGTCTGTGCAGTCGCGAAATTTGCATTTTTGTTGGACCCATCGAATCCAGTGTTGTCTGAAAATATCTTGGCATTCCTCCTCCAGTAACAGCGAGCAATTCAGCTTCCAATAACCTCTTCCTATGTGAAATATGGGATGGGGGTAAGAGATTGTACATACGACAGCATGATGGTTAGTGAAACTGGCAGGAATCACTTCATATCGTCTAGGCTGGATAAGTTCCTGTGAAAAGTAGATGCGGTCAAGTCGTGATGAGGAGTTGTGACTTATACAGGTGTAATGGGGCAGGGGCACCCTTAAACTATCCACAGCATCAATGAGGTGTAGGGAGGTAAGAAGGGTCCTGAGAGCCGGGTTGACACCTCTGTATGGACTAGTGGAATCCTCTGGGCGTTGAATACATTTGAAATCCCCTGCAAGAATAAGTTTTTCCTTAACGTCGTGCAGATGAGGCAGTATACTCTGTTGAAAGAACATTTTCCGTTCCACACGTTTATTAGACCCGGATGGGGCATATACATTTATCAGGGTGGTATTGTTTATGTGTCCAGATATTATGCGTCCTGATGGATGACATAGCACACCTGCAAGTGGGATATCATGTCTTATGAGGAATACGGTCCCTCTATTCGTATTACCGGTATTGATGTATTGTTTGTAGAAGGCAGATATGGGTAAACACGGTATAGCAACTTCTTGAATGAAAGCAATGTCAATGTCAGCATCTCGAAGGAATCTCTCCAACAGTTGAAATTTCAGAGGGCATTCTATTACATTGATATTCACAGTGGCCACAGTGAGAAATTGCGCCATTAAGAGAAGTATAAAAACTGTGCTAGACATACTGGAAGGTGGACTCGAAAGAAGACACAGGTGAGAATTATCCTGGTGCACTATGTCAAATTAGGTTGAGATAGTTCCTTTTGACTGCCATTCATAGGCCGGCTGTCAGCGGTTGAGAGCGTTCGTGGGTCCCTAGATGACGTAGAAAGAAGATTTTGTTTCTTTTTCACAGCTGCGGAATCGTTTGTGGAGCCAGTTTTATTCTTCGGGGCTGGTACGGCAATCGAGGCATTTGTTCTAATCTTCTTAGAGACGTTCTCGGATCCCCGATCAACATTCTTAAGTGAGTCGGTAGGGACCAGCGAAGTCGGAGGCAGTGAAGACAAAATTTCTGTGGCAGCCTGTAGTAACGGCAGAGTTGGTTCTAAGGCTGCGATACAGGTTGCCGAGAGCACAGGGGCACTCTGTGTCTCGCAGCTCTGGTCAGGGCAAGGTACCAGTTCTGCGTCAGATGTATCCGAGGTCACTCCTGGTGTTGTCTCAGCTGACTGATCAATGAGCATGTTTTCATATGACGTTTGCTGCGTCACAACTTCCGAGTATTGTACACGTCGTTGTTGTGTAGGAGTTATACCGAGGGGAATCATTTTCTTTGGGCAGTTAATACGTAGATGTGTGGTAGCATTGCAAATTAAACAGGTCTGTTTCTGTCCATTATACGTTATATAGCCAGAATGGCCACCAAAAGCCTCAGTGGAGGGGATATCTTGCTTGATTTCCATAGTTACGGCACGTATTCCATTATACACCGGGAACTGATAAGCAGAAGACCATTGTTCTTTCCTGACGTCACTCACAGTGCCATATTTCGACAGGACGGATTTGAAAATTTCAGGGGGTACTTCGAGTGGGACATTAAATATACGCACTGTGGTAAAATTGGAATCCGCTGTGGAGAGCTTAACATTGGTCATTTCGCCTGAATCATACTGAAATTTAATAGGATCTGCAAAAGTATTTAACAATTTCTGATAAATAGATATGGTGATTACCTTGATGTACATGGTTTTTTCGTGCGCATTTAACTGGATGGCTTCTACTTGGTCGACAGTCAACCGGAGGGTATCGCCAATCCAGCGGTGAATTTCTCCTGGTGAGGGGCGAGAACTCTGCCTGTCCCATTGGCAGCGTACGGTGTTTTTTCTCTGGTATCCGGACATGTTTTTCAGCGGGGTTTTCTGGGTTCCTGGTTTTGTTGTCCTATCTGGAACACAACTTGAAAAAAGTATTGTCCGAAAGACACACGGAAGGTCAGTACACACGTGGAACTAAGGAAGCACCGGTATTAGGAACTGTAACCTCTTCCAATGCGGTCACACAGCGCGCACACACGTACCGCACTCGGCCACGACCAGTGACCAACACCACTGAGCTAATTGTGTCAACGAATATCGTTCTTTATAAAATGACTTACATAGAACTTGTTAGCAAATAATGATTTATACTAAACGATTTCATCACTGGAGTATATTATTTATATATAAAGCATTTCATACAAAGTTTATTTATTTTGTATCAGTACGCTATATTGAATGCAATACTCAAATTAGTGAAATATAAGTCAGGCACAAGATATCCGCTGCCATCTTGTCTTATTACTGAATCAGCTCAGCTTTTTAAAATCACGTCTGCACTATAGTATTACAAAATAAACTTTTAATTTCGAACGTGCCTCTTCCTTTAGAACAGTTAAAACGATTCTCGGCTCGATAATCGGAACTGGTGGGTCCCATGATATGGATTATAAAGTTTGCATAATTCGCACGGCCGCCATCCTGAAATGGTATGGCGGACGACCTTGTAGTTTGGTCACAAGACGCATCCTATACGAAGGTATGTTGTTACCAAATTTGGTAGAGATCGGATGATTTGGTTAGTCGTTATTTGATTTTACGTTTTGAACGTTTGAGTGGCCGCCATTCAGTTTTAGTAAAGATGGCGGCGATATAAAACATGACACTGAGGTGTCCTTTGCTAGTGCTACCTTTGTACCAAATTTCGTTCAATTCGCATTCACCGTGTTCGAATTGATAGGGGGGGACAGACATTCAGAGTACACACACTCACACACACACAGACACACACACACACACACACAGACTCACACACACACACATACACACACACACAGACTCACACACACACATACACACACACAGACAGACACACTTTTTTCGCCCTGTGTTGATCTCATAAGTCTACTTTCATTTTTTGCAAAAATTGAAAGTAGGCTAAAATGAAAATTTGTGTGTTTTTCTCTGAATTTCTTCGGAAATTTGAGTTGTTTACACGTTTCAGACTGTTTTATGATGGATGCGCGCGAAAATAATTTTTTTGTCTGTCTGTTCGTTTTTTTGTTTGTCTGTGGACAAATTTGTTCCCTTATAACTCGAGAACGGCTGGGTATATCAACGTAAAATTTGGTACAGATATCCATCAGAGGCACGACACTAATCATTGATGTAACTCTTCTCCGTACCTCTCATAAAAGGGGGCCTACCCCCTTAAAATACATGCTGAAATAGGCGTAGAAGGACGAGACAAAACTCATTTTCAGCCCCTTAATGTGAGAGACAAAACTCGGGTCCCCGAAAACCACATTTCAGGACCGATGACCAACCGTTTTTGAGATATTCCCAGAAAACTAATTTAATTTTATAAACTAATGAACGAATGCAAGCCAGTAACCATGCCAACGGATTCTCAGATGTCCATATATTGCTGTAAGACGCAATGCAATTCCATTAATTACATTAGTGTGAAAGTTTGCAAACGGCTAGAAGGTTATCACAGAACCAAATTAAGCCGTAAAATTCATCAATACGTATAGGCCTAATGCGCTTAAGGGGATCAAGGGGTACTCTAGAATTTTTTCACGCAATTTACACCTGCGGGTGTGGTACGGCAGGTCTATTATATTCCTATCCCCATATTATTCATTCATTCATTTATTCATTTCTTATAGGCCATATATGGACCTTGTCATTACAACCGTCTCCTACTGGCTTTGATGTTTGCCCTGTACGCCCGCATTCGTTCTCGGTGGACTTCCTTCCGTTCCTGGGTCCAAATCTTTCCCGTTTTCAGCTTCGGTTTTTCTTGGAAACCTTTACAAGCTTGAAGTTTCCCTTTGAGTGGGACGCACTCCTGGTGTAATCCCCACTTCTTTCAGATCTTTATCCAGTTCAATGAACCAGGCCCATTTTGTTTTCCTCTCCTGAAAGTAAGTTATGTTGCGGTTGGTCAGTCTCGCTGGGCTCATTCGTTTCACATGCCCAACAAATGGTAACCTTCTCTTCCAGATGACGTTGCTTATCTTCTCCACATGAGTATATAGGTCATGGTTATGCCGTCTTCTGTATTCCCCATTGTCTTTGATGGAACCCAATATCTATCTCAAAATTTTTCTTTCTTTGGCCTCCAGTTTCTCGACCAAGCCTTTTTTGTTCACCGTGAGGCATTCAGAAGCATGCAAGACCTCCGGACGGATGACACTGCAGTAATGTTTTAGTTTTGCGTTGAAGGATATTGACCTTTCCTTATAGATGTCCTTAGTTAAATGGTAGGCCATTTCCATTTTGCTCAAGCGCGATGTGAATGCTTCTTTCTCTGATAATATCCCTTCCCTGACCCGTCCTGAAAAGAAAAGTACATGGCCATTGGCTGAATAAAAATAAATTAAATAATAGGTGTTATAATTTCTCCCTATATTATATTATTATTAGTATTATATTATGGCGTACAGCGACGAGACAAATCCCCTAGGTCCCAGCAACAAAACTCGGGGGCCCTAAAGGGTCCTCGAAAACTACATTATAAGGCACTAAATCCAACAGTTTCTGAAATATTCCCAGAAAACTAATTTAATTTAATTTAACAAACTAATGAAGGAATGCAAATCGGTAACCATGAGAACATTATCTCAAGGGGTGGCATACAACTTTCCATCTATTTCTGTAAGAAGCAATGACACTCCATTTATTACATTTCTGTGAAAGTTTGCAAATGGCTATAAGGTTATCACGGAACTAACGTAGACCGTATAATTCATCAATGCAATTAAGTGGGTGAAGGGGTAACCTAGAATTTTTTCATGCAATTTTCACGTTCGACATATAGTACAGAAGGTCTATTATATCTCCGAACAGCAACATTATTTTCAAAAATTCCTGAATTGAACTAGCATTTTTTGCGGCTTTTAGGAATTTGGGCAATTTGAGGCTAAAGAACCTGAATTTTCATGCACCACAAGCCTTTATAATTTATGAAAGGGGTCTTCCTGTGTATGGGCACCTAGCACAACGTAGACGGTCAGTTTTTATGTGACGTGTATTGCGTTTCGTCTACAAAGCTTTCAATTGTATTTCACGTCAGGAAGTACACGTTAGGTGAATTTAGTCTGAGAGCACATTTTAACTATTTTTTTTTGTCGACATACGGGTTCATCATAAGGATGATTTTATTTGATACTGTGTGGTAGATATAACCATATTTGGATATCTGGGTAATATGTTGTAGGCAATAGAATTGTCTGTCTGTCTTTCTGTGTATCTTTATGTACGCCTATAACTCGTGATCGGATGCTTGGTGCATCTTAAAATTAGGTATGGTAACCATGAGAGTCAATACACCAATCATTTATAAAACTCTTCACCGTACTTTTCATACAGTAGAAGGGTGGATATAGAGAAAAACTTCTCAATATATGCTAAAATATGCGAAATATAAAATTTATCCTACAAGGACGACCAAAGCATATGTTGCGCTTCTCAATGTGAGACAGAAAATTCGCGAATCTATAAAGGATCTCCGAAAACTACATTTTAAGGGCCTTAAATTAACAGTGTGTGTGATAATCCCAGTAAACTAACTTCGTTCTGATAAACTTGATGGAATGACAAACCGCTAACCATTGCACAGTAGCTCAATTGATAATGTCTGGTGTTAACTACGAACACCGTTAGAAGAACGGGTACTTCTGCTAGTATTTTATATTTATGTACATATTTTTGCCGTTTTTATAAATAAATACATATTCTGGCGTATTTATTCATAAGCACATATTTCCTATATTTGGTGGGATGTTGTACTCCTTAGAAGACTGCTGCCCACATTTTCGACCCTTGGCAATTCCAGTAATTTGCTTCTCTACGTATTTCATGAATTCACCCTTGTCTCTGTATTGCAGAAGTATTTCAAGACAAGAATTCGCCGGTCATTAAGTATAGCAGGGGGGCTAGGGTCAACAGCCTTATTAAGCCTCCAATAGTCCTTACCTTGACAGAAATTTGTACTTGAAATTACAGTCGTCTGCGAAACTTGCGAGTATTGACCAAGTGCTATGTAAGTTTTTGAAGTGACCTTTTCTTCTGTCCTTTAGAATGAAATTTGAAAACAGCACTCACATAATTTCGTATCGCGAATTTGCAGTAAGTAATCAAGGATTCGGAAACTGAGGCATGCCCCGGCCTATTAGGCGGCAAGATTTTGTACTGTAGACAGGATTATGGATTATTCAAGGAGCTGGACGTTTCAATTATATTTCGAGTAACTGGGGGACATAAAATATGATACAAATATAAGAACATATTTTCGAAACTTAATCACATATTTTTCACTTTTAAGCACATAAATAAACACCTAGCCTATTTCTGAAGAGTTAAGCACATACTTATCCGGGCCCTGGCCATCAGTAAATCTCATAGTTGAATTTTTTCTCCTATAATATTTACTCCTCCTTTAAATTTTTCTCTATCTTCCTCCATTGCTTGTTCAATGTGCAGATTGAAAAGCATGGGTGATAAGTTGCAGCCTTACCTTACACCGTTCTGAATATCAACCTATGTCTCTAGTCCTTTGGCTCGAATAACTGCCGTCTGGTTTTTGTACAGATTGTAGATCACACCCCTTTGCTTCGTCCATCACTAGTGATTTTGCTTTCGTAGCAGAAGTCGCTTATTAACAGCTCGAATCTAAACGGGTAAGATCACCACCCAGGTTGTAGATTTTGAAACATAAATAATCTTAAAACTCAACAATTTTTCTAGGTTTATGCCGTGTCTTGTGTGCGGTTTCGCCTTGGAACGGCAAGCTGGCTCATCAGCGAGCTCTTGGTGTCCGCGCCCAGGCCGTGAAAGCCAATATACCATCTTTTTGGAAGTCTTTATAGGGAGGTTAAAGGCTGCTTGAGTTTTTTTTAATCTCTCGCAGTTAAGAAACGCGCCTGATTTTCATATGACGGGAGGTAGTGCACAGTTCGGTACTCCTGTGGGGGTCCGGGCGCGGACACCAAGGGCCCGCTGATGAGCCAGCTTGGTGTTCCTAGGCGAAATCCCATACAACACACGTCATACACCTAGAAAAAATTGCTGAGTTTTAATTCACGGGACGTGAAATCCAATATACCCTACCATAAGTAATCTAATCAGTTCACAAATCGTATTACAGATGTCGCGGCTGTAGTAGACGCTGTTGCTCTGTGACGCCATTAGTGCTCTCTACACACGGAGCGCGACTAATGCGAACAACGCCCGGGCTGCGGTTTGCTCCTCAATGGGACAGTTCTCGGGCAGAAATCCTTATCTTATTTTTCATCCGGGAGTATGTTTTATTTTCCGTTCTATTTCATTCTCGGGGCGTATGTGTGTGTGCGAACGTGCGTTGAGGGAGGCGAATAGGAAGGAAAAAGGGAAAGAGAGGCAGAAATGAACGGCAGGGTTTAGGAGAAAAAGTGTCGCGGTGTTATATTGTTGGTGCTGCATGCCAGTGAAACTTATGGATCCATTAGTTGCCAGGGATTTGGTTGGGTGGCTGTCCTCGCTCGAGATTTACGCTGTCTACCTGGCTCCAGGGAAAACAGCAATTAAACAGGGACTAGACAGCAAACTATTGCCACTTAGCAGCATTGCCACCATCATCTATCAGTATATACCCCTTTCAACAAGCCAGCGGCGTACCCGAACTCGTGCACCATGACCGAGCAGGTAGCTGAAACAAGTCCGGAGATCTCAGATTGGAATTACGGGCCTGACAGAGGCTACCCTGGGTGTGGTTATTGCCCGGGTTTTATCACAGTCCCTCCAGGAAAATACCGGAATATTACCTATTTCTAGTCCCTAATACAGTTACTCACACTATTACAGTCATCACATAAACGCAGGTTATCAGACAAATTCAACACACATGGGGCTGATGTTATTTGAATTATAAACAACAACAACAAAACCTGAGCATCTCAGCTGATGGAGCAAAGCCACTGTACTGGTATAACTAAGAGGCTTCTACTTCCTAAACAATTCAAATCTAGGGGAATCTAGGGGAATTTGAGCCCATCTAGGGACATAAATCCTGTTTCATTTCCCCTATCAAAACCAAGCAACAACAACAACTCACCAATATTCAAATCTAGGGATTCCTGGGTATTTTCAGCCCAACTAGGGAATTTCACGTTTGAAAGAAGCAACAATAACACCAACGCGCCAAGTTTCAAACCAATATCAAGCAACAAAACACGGGGACGGGCGATATCATCCAGCAATTATTATTATTATTATTATTATTTATTTTACTTTATTTTACACGTTACAGGCCTATTAGACCACGCGAAGCAATCATGACTTTTTGTTCTTCCTGTCTTTCCAGTACTCTTTCATTCGTGCACTAAAGGCCCTCTTCCTTTCTTCGGTCCACTTTGGTCTTTGGACTGTAGGTGCTGCTTTTTCTGACAACACTTCCCACTTGTATACCTTGTGTCTAAGTACGCTTTTGTCTATGACGTCTTCTGGGTCGACCTGTGCTTTTACTAGATCAATTTTGACTTGCATCATCCAGGGTGTAGTAATCTTGAGCCGCTGTATGTATCTAAGAATTTTGTTGGTGAGTCTGGTTTGTGGGAGTCTGCTGATGTGGCCGTAAAATTTTAGTCGCCTCTTTTTGATGTCTGCTGCGAAGTTGGACAATTTCTCTGTGGTGTCTCTGGAGTGAAGCCTGTATCCTTCATCTGTGTGCTTTATTATTATTATTATTATTATTATTATTATTATTATTATTGCGTTACAGCCTTCTAAGGACCATGTTACAATATTCAATGAATTAGTCTTCCTTAATTGCTCTTTCCTTTTCCTCCAGTATTACTTCATTGTTGCATTATACATCTTTTTCCTGTCTTCAGTTTACTTTGCGTCTGTGTTCTTTTCCTTCCTCCCTTGGAATACTTCCAGCTGCAAGACTTTCGTCCTAAAAACCTCGCTTTTCAATAATTCTCCTTTTCTTATACTGCTCCTTTACAGATCTTTCTTGACTTCTTGAATCCAGGTGGTGGTTGATTTCTTTTCCCAAAGATATTTGAAATTTCCTTTAGATAGTTTATTGTCATCCATTCTGTAAATATGTCCAATAACCATCAATCTTCTTTTCCTATGTTTTCTATGTTCTGATAAATTTTATTGTTACATCATAATTTCCAAAACTCTGCAATTTTTAGAAGACTTATTATTTTCCGTATAACTCTTCTTTCTAATACTTCTCATTTATCAAGCCTGTGAATCAATACTAGTTATTCGCTGCCTTAGTAATTATTATTAATATTAATATTTTTATTATGAATATTTATTATTCGCCGTTAGCGAGCACAACATGGTGAGCACAAATCCAACATGGCGGAACCAAAATATAAATATTTAAATCGAAGTTTCTCGCGATTTAACCATCCAAGCGCAGTAAAACTTGGCACGGTAATTGAACTCACAAATATTAATCCACTGGCATCTTCAATTTATTTCAATTGTTTTCATGACCACAAGATGGCAGCTGTGCGAAATTTTAAAACCTCGCTTTCATTTCATGTGTCGTAATCACGCGATTGAATTTCGAATAATACACCTACACAATAATCTTCAAGTAATAGTACATTACATACATAAAAAACAACATACCGACCATCCCAAATATTTAGACAGTTCTCAATATCTACGAATCTATTACAGCAATCACACTGAAATTTTGTATGTTGATAGAGGCAATTAACATAAGTAGGATAATATGAAATTAGGCTGTACAGTTCATCACGGAATTAGACCCTACTTGATTAGATTTGAAGTACGGTACCGTATTTTTTTTAGTGTTTTTTAACTTTTTTTGAGTTTTTTCTTTTACAAATTTTGAATAATTTGATTGTTATTGGAGGTATTATGGATTTTGAGTATTTTTATTGTTATTTGGGGTTTTACGGAAGTTGACTAAGTTTGATTGTTACTTGGGGTTTTATGGATTTTGTCTAATTTTGTTTGTTATTTGGGGTTTTATGGATTTTGAATAATTTTGATTGTTATTTGGGGTTTTATGGATTTTGACTAATTTTGTTTGTTACTTGGGGTTTTATGGATTTTGTCTAATTTTGTTTGTTATTTGGGGTTTTATGGATTTTGTCTAATTTTGTTTGTTATTTGGGGTTTTATGGATTTTGAGTAATTTTGATTGTTATTTGGGGTTTTATGGATTTTGACTAATTTTGTTTGTTACTTGGGGTTTTATGGATTTTGTCTAATTTTGTTTGTTATTTGGGGTTTTATGGATTTTGACTAATTTTGTTTGTTATTTGGGGTTTTATGGATTTTGACTAATTTTGTTTGTTATTTGGGGTTTTATGGATTTTGTCTAATTTTGTTTGTTATTTGGGGTTTTATGGATTTTGTCTAATTTTGTTTGTTATTTGGGGTTTTATTGATTTTGACTAATTTTGTTTGTTATTTGGGGTTTTATGGATTTTGTCTAATTTTGTTTGTTATTTGGGGTTTTATTGATTTTGACTAATTTTGTTTGTTATTTGGGGTTTTATGGATTTTGACTAATTTTGTTTGTTATTTGGGGTTTTATGGATTTTGACTAATTTTGTTTGTTATTTGGGTTTTTATGGATTTTAACTAATTTTGTTTGTTATTTGGGGTTTTATGGATTTTAACTAATATTGTTTGAAACTCAGCAATTCTTCTAGGTTTGTTCCGTGTCTTGTGTGGGGTTTCGCCTAGGACACCAAGTTGGCTCATCGGCGGGCTCTTGGTGTCCCCACCCGGACCCCCACTGGAGTAGCGAACTGCGCGCCACCTCCCTTTATATAAGGTGCAACTGCACCTCTTGACTGCGAGAACTAAAAGCCCAAGCAGCCTCGCAGCCTTTAGTTCTCGCAGTCAAGAGGTGCAGTTGCACCTTATATAAAGGGAGGTGACGCGCAGTTCGCTAATCCAGTGGGGGTCCGGGCGGGCACACCAAGAGCCTGCCAATGAGCCAGCTTGGTGTCCTAGGCGAAACCCCACACAAGACAGGGCACAAACCTAGAAGAATTGCTGAGTTTTAATTCACTGGCCATGAAAGCCAATATACCAATTTTGTTTGAATTTTGGGGTTTTGTGAATTTTGACAAATTTTGATTGTTATTTGGGGTATTATGGAATTTGACTAATTTTGATTGTTATTTGGGGTTTTACGGAATTTGACTAATTTTGTTTGTTACTTGGGGTTTTATGGATTTTTGACTAATTTTGATTGTTATTTGGGGTTTTACGGAATTTGACTAATTTTGTTTGTTACTTGGGGTTTTATGGATTTTTGACTAATTTTGTTTGATATTTGGGGTTTTACGGAATTTGACTAATTTTGTTTGTTACTTGGGGTTTTATGGATTTTTGACTATTTTAATTGTTACTGGGGTTTTTATGGATTTTGACTAATTTTGAATGTTATTTGGGGTTTTACGGAATTTGACTAATTTTGTTTGTTACTTGGGGTTTTATGGATTTTTGACTAATTTTGTTTGATATTTGGGGTTTTACGGAATTTGACTAATTTTGTTTGTTACTTGGGGTTTTATGGATTTTTGACTATTTTAATTGTTACTGGGGTTTTTATGGATTTTGACTAATTTTGAATGTTATTTGGGGTTTTGTAGATTTTGTCTAATTTTGTTTGTTATTTGGGGTTTTATGGATTTTGACTAATTTTGTTTGTTATTTGGGGTTTTATGGATTTTCACTAAGTTTGTTTGTTATTTGGGGTTTTGTGGATTTTGACTAATATTGAATGTTATTTGGGGTTTTATGGATTTTGTCTAATTTTGTTTGTTATTTGGGGTTTTATGGATTTTGTTTAATTTTGTTTGTTACTTGGGGTTTTATAGATTTTGTCTAATTTTGTTTGTTATTTGGGGTTTTATGGATTTTGACTAATTTTGTTTGTTATTTGGGGTTTTATGGATTTTGACTAAGTTTGTTTGTTATTTGGGGTTTTGTGGATTTTGACTAATATTGATTGTTATTTGGGGTTTTATGGATTTTGACTAATTTTGTTTGTTATTTGGGGTTTTATGGATTTTGTCTAATTTTGTTTGTTATTTGGGGTTATATGGATTTTGACTAATTTTGTTTGTTATTTGGGATTTTAAGGATTTTGATTAATTTTGTTTGTTATTTGGGGTTATATGGATTTTGACTAATTTTGAATGTTATTTGGGGTTTTATGGATTTTGACTAATTTTGTTTGTTATTTGGGGTTTTATAGATTTTGTCTAATTTTGTTTGTTATTTGGGGTTTTATGGATTTTGACTAATTTTGTTTGTTATTTGGGGTTTTATGGATTTTGACTAATTTTGTTTGTTATTTGGGGTTATATGGATTTTGTCTAATTTTGTTTGTTATTTGGGGTTATATGGATTTTGACTAATTTTGTTTGTTATTTGGGGTTATATGGATTTTGACTAATTTTGTTTGTTATTTGGGGTTTTATGGATTTTGTCTAATTTTGTTTGTTATTTGGGGTTTCATGGATTTTGTCTAATTTTGTTTGTTATTTGGGGTTTTATTGATTTTGACTAATTTTGTTTCTTATTTGGGGTTTTATGGATTTTGACTAATTTTGTTTGTTATTTGGGGTTATATGGATTTTGACTAATTTTGTTTGTTATTTGGGGTTTTATGGATTTTGACTAATTTTGTTTGTTATTTGGGATTTTATGGATTTTTACTAATTTTGTTTGTTGTTCGTTTTTTTTTTTTTGGATTTTGACAAATTTTGATTGTTATTTGGGGTTTTATGGATTTTGACAAATTTTGATTGTTATTTGGGGTTTTATGGATTTTAACTAATTTTGATTGTTATTTGGGGTTTTATGGATTTTAACTAATTTTGATTGTTATTTGGGGTTTTATGGATTTTGACTAATTTTGTTTGTTGTTCGTTTTTTTTTTGGATTTTGACAAATTTTGTTTGTTATTTGGGGTTTTATGGATTTTGACTAATTTTGTTTGTTATTTGGGGTTTTATGGATTTTGACTAATTTTGTTTGTTATTTGGGGTTTCATGGATTTTGTCTAATTTTGTTTGTTATTTGGGGTTTTATTGATTTTGACTAATTTTGTTTGTTATTTGGGGTTTTATGGATTTTGACTAATTTTGTTTGTTATTTGGGATTTTATGGATTTTGACTAATTTTGTTTGTTGTTCGTTTTTTTTTTGGATTTTGACAAATTTTGATTGTTATTTGGGGTTTTATGGATTTTGACAAATTTTGATTGTTATTTGGGGTTTTATGGATTTTAACTAATTTTGATTGTTATTTGGGGTTTTGTGGATTTCGACTAATTTTGTTTGTTATTTGGGGTTTCATGAATTTTCACTAATTTTGATTGCTATATGGGGTTTTATGGATTCTGACTAAGTTTGTTTGTTATTTGGGGTTTTGTGGATTTTGACTAATATTGGTTCTTATTTGGGGTTTTATGGATTTTGACTAATTTTTTATATATATATTTGTTTATATTTTGACCAATTTTCTTTGTATTTTAGAACTGCCAAACACTGGTGTGGATTCAAAAGGGGGAAGCGGAGGCAGCAGATGTGGATACCGTTTTAGTCGCGCTGACGAACGCTACCATTCTATGATTAAAAGACACTGCTGATCGTCCTGAGTATCTTAATGCACGTCTCGTAACTAATTAATATGATAAGCAAACAAAATTGATTGCATACACACTTTATAAAGCAGGTAATCCTATATTCTCTCAAGCTTGATTAAACACGATGAGAAGATGTAAAGAATTAATAAGGTGGGTCCCCAGGAGCTGTCAGACGCCGGCAAGGCGAGCAGACAAGACAGTAAAATGATAAAGAAGCGAGATTAATTTTACAGATACTTCCAAAGTCAACAGCAGCACATTTAGAACTTATTTTCAGTGAGGGACAGGGGCTTGATGATATTCCACTTGATGTATGCACATAATGCAGGGAAGTGTTCTAGATTTATCATTGTCAGGCAAAAGAGAAGTGTTTCTTATTGAAATACAGTAAACTCTCACACTAATTCGGACTGATTGGGACGAGGTCTAGACCAAATTATAGGAAGTCCGCATTATACAAATGTTTTCCAAAATATTGTTCTGTACAGTTCAAAAGTTCTGAAATCATGCAAATATGTTTTATAGTATCAGTTGGTTGGTTCCTCAGTTTAGGGGCTGCGACAACGCGGTCATGTAGCTCCGTGTACTTTGGGTGTGTGTAGATTCTGTCTGATTACCGGTGTTAGTACTGATGGCTGTATTAGTGAGTGTTATCTGTAGTTCAGGTAAGAACTGCAGGCGATCAATTTCAAGTAGTTCCTACTTTTGCTACCAAATGTTATCGTCAACGACACCTAGCTGTGAACTTGGCTACTAGATGCCACCACAACCGGCACCTGGCGACGAACTTTGGAACTTAGTAGAGCGTTAATCAAATCTAACACAGAAATTTAGCTTCGCACAATTGTATTTAGTGGAAGGTTCTTTTACATGCCATCAATCTATGACATGGGGCCGCCGGTTTTACTTCCCCTCGGAAGGAAGGAAGGCATACTTTGGGATTCTTAACACTCTTAAAAAATCCGACGATTTCGGTCGGGTTTGAACCCACGAACTTGGGCATAGAAGCTCAGCATACTACCACCTACGCCACCGAAGCCTCTTGTAAAGTATTTTCATACTTTTTTCCGGGATCGGTTATCCGTTGTTAAAGTTTGAAGCCAAAGTTGACTTACTAATACCAAACTCTGTCATAATACTCTGAGTAGAAGCACTGGCTTGAATTTTAACCGGCACTCTCATTTTGTCTTCTAAACTTAGCGATGTATATTTACCCCCCAACACTCATCTTAGTTACTGTATTCTAGCGAGGACAACAGTACGACACTTCCCAACACTTTTAAGCGATCATAGAGTTAGAACTTTTACACAATGTAACAGTAACTCGTCATTTGGGCATCAAAAAGCGAACTGAGCAGGCCCTGCCTTTGTTGAGTGCTTGTGCATGTGATACATACAGTACTTCCTATTGACCACGAGTGTAGTGAACTGAAGGGACAGGGATGCGATTGACATTTTACAATAGATGGCCTTGGTGCGAATGATGTCTGGCGCAGTACAGCGGCGATGAAAACCTGTCCGAATTATTGGAATTCCGAATTAGTGAAGCCCGAAATAGTGAGAATTCACTTCTAAATGCTAATAGCAAACATGTCCGTTCGTAGCAAAAGTACTAACAATTTAATTTACAAACGACATTCTGGTTGGTGCTCTCACGTTGTTAAGCTGAGCAGGATTTAGCTCGGACATTGAAGAGTGATTACAGTAAATTGCTCCATCGTGCTTCACTGCTAATGGGATTACCAGCCATTACCTCTGGATCACAATGGAAGTCTTGCCGCAAGCTAATCATAAGACATTGGTAACAATTAAAGAGCCTGCATGTTCTGGAGTGTGAATAGGTCCCGATATGGAGTCTCTAGGCAGGAGATATCTTCATCGTTGACCACCTCGTGGCGCGGGACGCTAGCAGGTCACCCTTGACGACACGTTAGGCCGTCACCATTATCAACAAGATGTTCAGTAAAGAACATATTGCCTACTTTCTCCTAAACGAATGGGTATTGTTATAACTCTTTGTCCTTTTCAAAGAGTATAATTGAATATTGGTTGTAGTATCTTGTTGAAATACAACGTTTTATACGGATATTAAACATGAATATCAGGTGCCCTTTGCTAGTGCTACCTCTGTACAAAATTTCATTCAATTCGGTTTCACCGTGTTTGAATTGACGTGGTGAATCGATTTGCACACATACATGGCTGCTATCTGCAAACTATCGGGCTGATTAGGTCCGTCGTAATTTGATTTAAGCTTTTAACATTTGGGTGGGCGTCATACCGTTTCCGTCAAGATGGTGGCGTTATAAAACATGACCCTGAGGTGCCCTTTGCTAGTGCTACCTCTGTACCAAATTTCGTTCAATTTAGTTTTACCGTGTTTGAATTGATAGGGGTAATCGATTTGCACACATAAATGGCCGCCATATGCAAACTATTGGACTGATGACCTTGTAGCTTGGTCAGAGGACGCTTCATACTAAAAGGTATGTTGTTGCAACATTTGGTAGAGATCAAATAATTAGGTTGGTGGTAATTGGACTTAAGCTTTTAACATTTGGGTGGCCGCTATTACGTTTCCGTCCAGATGGCGACGATATAAAACATGACACTGAGGTGCCCTTTGCTAGTGCTACCTCTGTAACAAATTTCGTTCAATTCGGTTTTACCGTGTTTGAATTGATAGGGTGAATCGATTTGCACACATACATGGCCGCCATATGCAAACTATTGGGTTGATAACCTTGTAGTTTAGTCAAAAGACGCTCGCCATATTATTATATGTTGTTGCAAAATTTGGTGGAGATCAGATGATTAGGTTAGTCGTAATTTGATTTAATCTTTTAACATTTGGGTGGCCGCCATTACGTTTTCGCCAAGATGGCGGCGATATAAAACATGACCCTGAGGTTCCCTTTGCTAGTGCTACCTCTGTACCATATTTCGTTCAGTTCAGTTTTACCGTGTTTGAATTGATAGGGGGAATCTATTTGCACACATACATGGCCGCCATCTGCAAACTATTTGACTGATGGGTGTATTCCTAGCAATACACGTTCAGTCAGAGTTAGCTCTTGCTGATCTTTGTTATTTATTTAATTTCTTTCTTCGCAGACACCATCCCTTTGTATTTCATTCTTTTTCTCTTTGGGCAGGATTTTATTGTGTCTTTGAGTCTGTTCTAGATATGTAACTTGCATGGAGAACCTAGCAGCATCTAGCAGCTATCTGCCGAAGTTCTTCAATCTCTCTCAGCTCAAGAGGACTTCCTCACAAATCCACCAGGCGTCGTCCTTGTCGCCAGCTAACATCTATTTGAAGACACCACTCCACGAAGAAAACTTATTTTTAAAGAAAAGAATGTTCATTTTTTTCATGTTGCCCATTTTGATGTATGTCCTCTTGTCTTTTACCCCCTCTCCCTCGTTCTCCCTGGTCCCTTCGCGTGCCGTTCAGCATCTCTCACTTCTTCTAGTCTGGTCGTCATGTGTACGGTACCGAGCCCTCTCAGGGTCAGTCTCCTGTCTTCATGAGAACATTTTGAAATAGACGCCATGTCTACTTTTTAAAGCTAACGGCCACAAGGAACCTTCGCCTGATCATCACGAAAAACTAAGTACAAATCTTCAAAGATTTTAGCCTCATTTTAATGGTTTTAAACTGCTAAATGCTTTCAATATACTGTAATTTTATAGACAGTGTGTGGAATTGCTCACTATTGTGCAATAACCGTCTTCGTGGGATTTTCTTTGTCAGGCTTTAGGTATCTAAGCTGGCTCAATAACATGGAATCCAGTACTTCTTGTACGAAATAAATGGGAATACCATCCTACAACGTGGGATTTAATTGAAATTTAACCGCTGTCTATAAACTTAGCTTTTTCCACCGTGGGAACTTTCTTGCCCTATTTAACTGTCATCATAGTGTAATACGTTGAACTAGCTTATTATTATTATCAATGAGTCTCGTTGAATTATTATTATTAGTAGTAGTGCTTTCATATATTAGATCACATGTCAGGTGACATACCTTGATTCACATATTATTATTATTACCTATATTATTATCATTTTGATTATTAGTTTTTTTAAAGACATTTAGCCGTCATTTCAATACATAGGAATTCATTTCATTTGGCTGGAGGAACATAGCGATGGGAAGAGTGGTAGTTTTCAAGATTTTAGGGTTGAAAGGCTGACACCAAGAGGATTACTGGGACGACAATTCACAGCATGAGTTGTCCCAACCATAGCTTCGATCAGGGGAGTGTTCGTTCCTGGAAACTCGCCGTGGAGACAGGCCTTTGTCCTAGGTACTGCTGCTCGTTTGGACATGGATACACAGCACTGACGTGACTGCTTTGTCAGGAGATTAGGTGTGACGAAGAGACGATTGGAAGAGGGTGAACTCACTGGTGGAAGGTGTGGCGCAGTTTGAAATACCGAGGACAAGGGGGAAGGCAGGCGGCTGGACATTACAAGAGCGACTTCTTCGACTAGAGGACACAACAGAGAGGGTTCTCTATGAGCTCGGAAGTAAGACAGTATATCGGTCGAGTGTGGTAGGCGAATTCATGCCTATATGCACCAATGGGGATAGTCGTGTCTGGGCTACCACCATAAGAGTGATTTTAGGGATTATATCCCATCACTAACCATACATCAGAGCAGATATCAAATCACTGTTAAATGCAATAATCATAATTCAGCGCATCATGACGAGCAGAGGAGGAACGACAACGAACCAGCCCAACATCACATCACTGCCGTGAAGCACGAGGACGAGAGACGCTCTACATTGGTAAGCCAAATGACGCGAATTACGCAAAGTCTCTATTTGCAGTAAATTCATCGGCACGTAAATTCCAGCTTTTGTTTTTTAACTTTAACTTATAGACCACCTCCAGTTGCTATTTTCGCCGAGCCTTAGTAAATTCAGTAGTCATTTAATTTTTATCATTTATCATTTATCTTGTATCGTCATTTTCTTGTTTTTAACTTTATTAAATCTTCTATATTATTTGATGCAGGTCTTTTCTTCCTTAGTAGTTAGAAATAGCTTTAAGTCATCCCTTATTCCCAAAACAAATACTATCTCGGTTAAAGATGGAGTCTTACCACGTCCTTGAGAAGAAGAGATCGCAGCTGCTCTACAAATTGTGTAAGTGACTATATGTTTGGTCATATGTTACATGACCATGGCACCCACCGAGTAATTAATTTATCCATCTTTAATACCTCAATGAATTATTATTTCAAATTATCAATTCGAGTGTCATTCGTCAGTCTAGAGGGAGAGTTGCCGTGGAATTTCCTCAGACCAACCAGTAAGACCGTTACATTGGTGTGCTCAACGTGAAGCGAAAACGGTTACAATAGTTCTGGAACTTTCCACATGAACCAATCTTTCTACCAGTTAAGCCATCTAGTATTTTCCACACCAAATAAGGGGAATACTTTTCCACACTGAGGGATTCATGTTAAATTAACTGCTATTCAAAACTTAATTTGTTTTTCACCGTGGGAACTTAACCGCATCATTCGACTGCAACCCATGAACTTTCTAACGCAATAAACTAATTCAAACTCAAATTAAACTAAGTGTTCTCCACAACTGCAATAACATTCTTTTGTTCTACGAACTTACATATACTACAATAGTGAAGTTTTCCAACTTATCAACAAACTATCAATGCTTCGAATTTGTGTGTGCAACTATCTTCCGCGCCGCGTTCGATTGAGAGCAATAATTCTGGCCAGGACTTTATCCTAAAGTTCCTAACGCCACTTCCCAAATAGGCTACATTTTACTAACAAACCTAAACTAATGTAAAGCTAGTTATTGTTCAAGAGGCTTCGCTTATAATTAAGCGCCCTCTCAAATTTGTTCTACTTCTCATATAGTAAGCTCTTCCCTTCTAAAATTAGGGAATTGTACTTCTTCTAATTATAAAGGAGTTAGCTAATTGTGTTATCCTGGCTTCACAAAAGGTGACCTGGCCTATTAGAGTTTAAAATCTCTTAAATTCTGTATAAATACCCATTGTTCTAGAAACTACATATTAGTCCTTCTTTTCTTTTCCTGTTAGTTCAGGAATTGTTAACTCCTAAGTGTTAAACTTTGAATCTAATCTTTTTGCTCCAGGTTCCGTTAAGTCGACCTGTCCACTTTTGAACATATATTGTTCATTTCTGCTTAAAATAGCGGTAATTTCCGCTTGTAATTTTTTCTTCTCCTTCTTTTCCTGTTACAATCAGGAATCCAATATTTGTTTATAGCCTTTTCGATTGCCATAAAGGCATCCTAAAAGTGCTTGTATCGTACCTAATCAAACTATCAAAGTTAGAATTGCTTTACAATTATGGTTACAAACTTTAAATTTCTTAATCGTATGAACACTTTTTAAAATCTTTGTAAGATTTTAGTGCTGTAACAGGTTCGAAACTTGTACACTATTTAATATTGTTTGTAAATTGTAAACCTCTTATTATTGGGTCTAAGACCTTGTCATTTTATAACCAACTAAATTGTTATTCTTAACCCTGAATTAAAATCACAACCTAAGTATTGTTAATTAGTTTAAAGTTTATAATTTGTTAAATAAATTATTTATTATTGTTTGCTTTAACTCTCTCGCTAGAATTACGGTTAGGCAGGACCAGTGGCGGCTCTTAGATCAGAAAGTAGGTGAAGAGCCAAACTCAATTTCAGCGGTACAGCGTTTATGAATATTAACATATTTCTTTTCGTATTTGAATGCTAAAAAACGAATACTTTACAAAATATAAATTACCGTACTAAAGAGTCAAACTCACCTATTTTTTATATAATAAATCAATCATCCGTTCCTTATGGTTGACAAACTTATCTATGATGTACTCGTAGAAGGGCTGGTCTTCAATTAGTTTCAGCAACAATTCACGGTGTATGGTGATAACAGCCAATGATGTAAGTCTGGACAAGGATATTGTATTTCTTGTAAAAGTTTTTAGTCTTTTCAAACAAGAAAAACTGCGTTCCGCGTAATGTTTTGGAAATCACCGAAACCTTGTTTATTCCAGACACCACATTTGTTACTAAAAAGTAGGCAAGGCCAACAGAATATTTTTTTAAGAGAAAAAAAAACTACTGCACAACCATGTGAACTGTTCGAACCAAGATCCCTTACAATGAAGGCTATAGAACTTACCGGTTTTCTTGATTTCTTTTTAGTGCACAGTTCTATTAATTCCTTTGGACGTCCACAATTTAATAAATCCCCTTTGTCTTTGTATATCCACCTACTGAAGGGAATTTATAATAACATTTATACTGTGTCCTTCAATGTAAACATTACAGTATACACTAAAAGCCGCCACCTTTCATCAACACCAGGGTACGTAACGTATTAAATAAATACTATTCATCGGAAATATAAATCCAATCTTCAACGTAACAGAAAGACAAGCCTGACGCGATGCAAACTTTCACCAAATATACTAGACGAAGTTCCTTGCAGAGGCAGCATATTCTTCACTCGTACGATCTCTCTCTGTATAACGGCATGTAATGACGTCACCACTGCTTAAGGTTACCATGGCAACGAGACGAAGTTGCTGATATTTCAAGTTACTTCGTCATCTGCAGGTTTCTTTCCACGCTACGACATTAGTACCATCTAGCGACAGCGTGTACAACTGACACTGAGACCGCATACAGGGCAAGGGCAATCTGTGGTCATGCAGTGCCATCTATCAATGGAGTTTAGAAATAATACACTACATTAAACGGTGGCTACGTTTTAATTTAAATAAGATAACATAATATTTATTTTAAGAGATGGCTAGTGAAGAGGCTCTTCACTCTCTTCACCTGAATAGCCGCTTCCCTGATTCTTCCCCTAATCTTAAGTTCTATTTACGAAAAAATAATAATTTCTTCATTAGTAAAACCTTTACCACTTGTTGCATTAGAAACAAAATTTCGAATAAAAACGTTTTTAAAGTTTCTCTTAGCTGTTACAGCTAATTCAAGCAAACCATCAAGACTCCGCAAGCTTTCTGCTTGTAGAGATTTTCTCTCTGACTTATGTTTTACTTTCAAACTCACAGTTTTGTTTAAGTCAGGTCTGAGGTTTTCCTCTGTTCTAAACTTTTAGTCGGCTTTCTGCTGGGTAAAAGCTTAGCCTACCTTCATTGCAACAATTGGTATTCTTATAGGATTTTTACAAAGACCAGTATTAATATTGCTAAAAGCACTAAAGTTATTTTATCCCTTCCCACTCTGGAAGCATTCGATTGTTTTGCCAGAGATCAACAATGCCCAGAAATAAAAAAAATATCTCGGCAAATTCAAATTATTCCAGCATTTCAAAACGTTCAGTAAAATCAAATCCTTTTGAAGGGAAAAATAGTAAATCGTTTGCCTTTAGCATACTTTGTCTTGCCAGAGTACCAGCCGTCCCCATAGTACCGGAATACCGGCTTGGGAGGGAAAGAGCACTCGCCGAGCGCTAGCAGGCAACCTCAATTTATGCTACGCTCTCAGCTTGCCTTGTACAGGTCCCCTCTAAAGATAGGTATCTCATAAGCTTAGCACAGCGAAATTCCTCTTTATATCATCATTTAATTAAAACTTAGTGCTGGATTCTCATCCTATCTGCCAATTCTTGTCTCTGCTCCTAAACCCACCTCCTGTTCCTTCTCATCATCTTCCCTTAGGTAGTGTTAATCCTCAGCAAAAACCTACCACTGATGACCTTGTAGTTTATTTAAAAGACGCTCGCAATATAAATATATGTTGTTGCAAAATTTGGTAGAGATCGGATGATTAGGTTAGTCGGCTTTTGTTTTAAGCTTTGAACATTTGGGAGGCCGCCATTACGTTTCCGTCAAGATGGCGGCGATATAAAACATGACACTGAGGTGCTCTTTGCTAGTGCTACCTTAGTACCAAATTTCATTCAATTCGGTTTCACCGTGTTCGAATTGATAGGGGGGGACAGACATTCAGAGTACACTCTCTCTCTCTCTCTCTCTCTCTCTCTCTCTCACACACACACACACACAGACACACAATTTTTCGCCTTGTGTTGATCTCATAAGTCTACTTTCATTTTTAAAAAAATCGAAAGTAGGCTAATAACCATTGATCTGGACGTGCTAGGCTATAACCATTGTCAAAACCACTGTTGCTTTCATTTGAACCCCACACAGATCGTTACCTATACCGCCTATATAATTAGTACCGTATGGGTGTGGTTTCGTTGGGGATGGCAATACTGTACTTGCGCATAATTCACGCGGATAATGGCCGACACAGCTGAAAGTTTACTATATAAGACGTGATAATAAATTGGGATGTTGGGCTGTTTTTAGACAGAGGAGGATTGAACAACTATACATCCTTTCCACATTGATTTTGAATCATTACAGACGGTATTTGGGAGCGTGATGGTGCAGTGGCTTAGCTGCTCGTTTTTCACCCGGACGGCTGGGGTACGAATCCCAGTGACAGCGGGGAGGAATTTTCAACTTAAAAATCACGTGGCGTCAGGAAGGGCATCCGGCCTCAAATCCCCGGCCAAAACCTAATTGAGCCTGGTTGGCTCCTGCGATCCCAATTAATTGGGAAAATCCGAAGAAAGATATGAATACAGACGGTATTTATGACTAATAGCCGGCCCCGTGGTGTTGGGGTAGCGCACCTGCCTCTCACCCGGAGGCCCCGAGTTCGATCCCCGGCTCCGTCAGGGATTTTAAAACTGACGTGAGGGTTGGAACGGGGTGCACCCAGCCTCGTGAGGACAATTGAGTAGCTGTCTGACAGTGAGACAGTGCCTCGGTCACGAAAACCAAGATTAACGGCCGAGGGGACCCGACGCGCTGACCACGCGTCACCCCAATATCTGCAGGCCAATTGGCTAGGCAGCGGTCGCTTGGTAGGCCTAGGCCCTTCAAGGGCTGTAGTGCCACGGGGTTAGTTAGTTAGTTTTTATTTATGACTAATATCAGTACAGTTTAGTAAATTTTTCCATGGGTTCACCTCCCCTCAACAGTTACCAACTATCTTGCACAACGGTGACTGATTTCGTCAAACAATTTTACGTACTTCCTCAAACAAGTAGATTTCGATCTACTGATTACTCTTGACCCGGGTGAAGCCTGACAAGAATGCTGGTAAGACAACTCATTGCGTTAACAACAGTTTCCTGTTTGTAGTCCACGACACCAGGGATTTACAAGTGGTTAAACCGAGCCATTTATCAAGTATGAAGCAGACACTGTGAGAAATTGCTGCCTGCACATAACCAATATTCAAGATATTTAATGTGAAGTGTAACGCGGGTAATGTGAAGTATATAGTTAATTACTCGTGGCAATGATTTCCCGTCTTTTAGGGAATAACAGCTAGTAAACCGTAAGTTGAAAACCAAGGGACCCCAAGCTGAGCACGTCATTGTTTCCACTTGTGCTGGGCATCTTTTCTGTCGACCTACCTTGATTTTGTTCTCTTCCAATAACGACAGTATCTGGGCATCCGAGAAGTTATGCATTAAAGTGTCCATCCATTATTTACGTGTTAGCAATTCAAATCTGTGGAAAATTCTTCGGTAGCAGTCCAAAAGTTGCTGAAACCTAGGTTTGGTGACAAACTCATTAAATTGACAAAGTTATACTACCTCAGAGTGGGCTCAAAGGTGGGGGATAATAGTAGAACGTATTCAAATGTTTGGAATCTTTTGGCAGTATTAAATCACTCGTTGGTATTTGCTGAGGATATCAAAAACAGACCCTTTGCAAGTAGACTTCTGATACACATACGACGACTTACATTTTCAGTTTCTGTGCTCTTGCGTCTTACCAAGGAAGCCTTTCACGTATTGAGTCGTTCAATGTCTTCCTGATTCGCTTAGTTGGTTGAACCGCGAAGATCGTGGGTTTGAGTTCCTAATTGTGTCAGACATTTTAATTCTTTGCCTTCCATCATCCGTATACGGGTTTTACATTCACCAGATAAGTACAGCTCAAAAAAACTTAGAATTTTTCTACGTTAGCAATTCAAATCTGTGGAAAATTCTTCGGTAGCAGTCCAAAGCTGCACTTCTGATTTTCCGAACCTGCTATTACTGTAGCCTGTAGACAGCCCAACGTAGTGAGCTGTGTGTATCTGTTAAACCCGTACATACGAGCTCAAAAGTCTCCTTGGTCATCAATGCAATAGTGGAACTCCAATCCATCGCATCGCCAATTACGATTTGAAACACCTTGCACTGGGATAGCCAACCTGACTAAACTCTCATTTCTCTGCTGTCTATTCCTTTCTCTGTCAATGTTACTTCTTGTCTCGCTTCTCTGAGGAGATCGTTTTGGGATGGTTGGTTGGTTCCTTAGTTTAGGGGCTGCGACAACGCGGTCATGTAGCCCCGTGTACTTTGGGTGTGTGTAGAATCTGTCTGATAACCGGTGTTAATTGTGATGACTGTATTAGTGTGTGTATCTGTTTTTTAATTCAAGTAGAGACTGCAACTTTGAATTTTCAAATAGTTCCTACTTTTGCCGCCAAACGCCACCGTCAACGACTACTAGGCCTAGTTCAGAACTAGCTACTAGACGCCACCGCAGTCGGCTCTTGGCAACGAACGTAGCAACCTAAGAGCGTTGTTTACATCCTTAACCTATCCAATTTAGTTTCACACAGGTGTAATTAGTGGAAAGATCTTTAACATGCCATAAATCTATGACATGGGACCGCCGGCTTTACTTCCCCTCCGAAGGAAGGCATACTGAGGGATTTTTAACGCTCTTAAAAATCCGACGGCTTCGGCCGGGTTTGAACCCGCTATCTTGGGCATAGAAGCTCAGCATGCTACCAACTACGCCACCGAAGCCGCCTCGTTTTGGGATGTATTATGTGTTTTCTATTGTTTTCTAACAGTTCCATTCGTTTTTTCTCTCGTGAATACCTTATCAGTCACCGTCCTTCCGCTTCAGTGAAGATTTTCTCCGCAAATGTCTTCTCGACAGTCAGCAATAGAGTTCCCTGCCCACTACCCGTCTTTATAACGTAGAAAATTACATGTCGGTGCGTCCTGGGATTTATACCTATACTGGGGCATTGGAAAATTGTACAGGGACTGGTTCCCTCGTATTTACGCACCCTTAAATGCCAACTGACTGCGCCAGGATTCGATCCTGCATCCTTGGGAACAGCATATAAGAACGTTACCGCTGCACCACGCAGCCAGTCACACAATTAACCGATCATAACAAATGAGCATTCAACAGAAACAGAATTACCCGCAGCAGTGATGAATTGCACTATGATCCATTAATATCGACAATGTGTTTAAACAACTAGGTCCGTGAAGAACTATACAGCCTATTTTCATATATCCTATTTATGTTAATCGCCTCTATCAACATACAAAATACAACATACAATAACTCTATGGCCTACATATATTAAACTCCAACATGTCGACCATCCAAAATATTTAGACGGTTCTCAATATCTACAAATCTATTACAACAATTAAACTGAAATTTTGTATTAAAACTCAGCAATTCTTCTAGGTTTGTGCCGTGTCTTGTGTGGGGTTTCGCCTAGGACACCAAGCTAGGCTCATCGGCGGGCTCTTGGTGTCCCCGCCCGGAGGTGGCGCGCAGTTCGTCACTCCTGTGGGGGTCCGGGCGGGGACACCAAGAGCCCGCCGATGAGCCTAGCTTGGTGTCCTAGGCGAAACCCCACACAAGTCACGGCACAAACCTAGATGAATTGCTGAGTTTTAATTCACCGGCCGTGAAAGCCAATATACCATCTTTTTGATATTTTGTATGTTGATAGAGGCAATTAACATACTGTAAGTATATTGTATGAAAACTAGCAAACTGGCCCGGCTTCACCCGGGAACAGTTATGAACGCATTACGTGATAAGCGCTTTGTTTTTCGATGTCAATGAACTACGACCTATATCCACTTTACGTCTCGGCATGATGGGTTAAAATCACTGACTGGACTATTAATTATATTATCATGCAGATGCATGTGCCACGAATTCTTGTCAGACGTACAGTAATTTAAGAAAGAGGAGATGCATGAAACACAACATTCCCAATCCGTCCAATCTAAAAGCACTTATAGTGGGCGATGTATTGAAGATAGAGACATGCTCTCTCGGGCCTTTTTATAGAACTTTTCATTGTGAACTATTCTTACACTCATAGTATACATATATTTTATCGGTTTGCGCAGTGTAAGCTTAAAAAGGTCACGGATGCCAGGTTATTTTTTCGACTTTTTCACCGAAATCGTTACTGCTTGACTTCCTTCGATCACAAATAAAGTGTTTTCTGCATAAACCTTCCTTGAGATATCCTTTACAGAACGGTGAAAACCGCATCAAAATCCATCCACTGGTTCTCGAGATTACCCGTGACATCCAAGAATCGGGAACTTTGTTTTATACTAAGTAGAGATAGGCTACTTTGTTCGTCACGAAACTACTTGCTTATGTTAATTTGTGTCGTGCCCGGCAATGACTTAGTATGTGTATTTGTAATTCAGGCTAGGATTGAGAAGGAGGTGGCCATGGCCTTAAGTGAGACCAATTCCGACATTTGTCAGTAATAGAAGTGGGGAAACCACGAAAACTACAGTACTTCCAAAATGGATGAGGAAAAAGCAGTTCCCTCCTTTACTCAGTTCTACCTCATACGGCTCGGTGTTCCCCGTTCCAATACATTTCTTGCAAAGCCAAACCCGAACCCCGCCGGTGGCAGCCAAGAATGCTAGTCACTACACCACAAGGCTGACGTTCTTCCACGCTTGTCTAATGTAACTGACAGAAGTTATAAATTGCACAAAAATTGGTTTTGGTTGCCGATGCTGTAACGACATGGGCTTTTATCTCTAACGATCTATACAGCTTGTACTTATTGTACAACACACGACCTAATAGGAGGCAACCTACTTGACCATTAATTTGGCGGCCGCGAGGAATACAGTACTTGACATCAATTCACATGTCTGGTTGTTTTAGCACGGACTAGCTTCACAATAATGTATCCTTGCCATGAGGAACAAAGCGTCTGCTGCATTAGTGTGGCATTGTATTTATCATTATTGCAGTCTACCTTGAAGTCAAGGTTCGATTCTAGCCCTGCCAAGAAATTTAATTCTGCTCTGAGGGATGGAACGGGGTACACTCAGCCTTATGAACAGAACTCCATATCCTAAGTCAATTAACAAATACACGCCCTTGTACAGCCATCGCAAAGACACAGTTTATCAAAGAGTTTGAACACACACCCAAGAACATGGGTTACACATCACGATGATTGCAAAGCCCCTAAATGTATCAATAGCATTAGCTCAATTTTTCGAGTATCAGTCGTAAGTTGTAGATTGCAGGTTCGACTCCCACATGCGTCAAACATTTAATTTGCTTATTTATTTATGTATTTATTTTTATTTAGCGAATGACTTTTAGTACTGGGAGTGTCCGAGGACATTTTCGGCTCGCCAGAGTTTGTGGCTGCTTCTATTCGGACACTCATGGGGTGAGCTACAACTACCGTCCCATGTGGATGAGATGAAATGAATGAAGATGAATGAGCAAGTTCAATTTCAAGTAGTTCCAACTTTGACTACCAGATACCACTGACACCTAGCGATGAACGTTGAAACGTAATGGAGCGTTTCTAACTAAATATAACCTACAAATTTGGCTACAAAGTACCAATTGTTGCGGTAGGTTATTTTTCTTGTCATAAATCTATGACATGGGCCCGCCGGCTTTACTTCCTCTCCGAAGGAAGGCATACTGAAGGATTTTATCGCTCTTGAACCCGCGATCCTCGGCATAGCAGTTCAGCATGCTACCGACTACGCCACCGAAGCCGCTATTTAATGCGCTATCTCCCATCTATGTGGCTTGTACTCATCGAAAATACATGATATAGTGTCTGAGAACCTTCTCCGGCTGCGGTCGTGGATATGTTGTAGGGGGGAATGTTCCCCGAATACAAAAATATGTGCATTGTGTGGACAGCAGAGAATTTATTCCAGCTGAAAGAAGGAAGGTATGATATAAGGGATTTTAAATCTCAATGAGGTCTACCAAGTATACATCTCCACTGAGGACGGCGCGTTGTGCAGTTGTTCAAAGAGCAAAATAAAAGGAGAAAAGGCCAGCAGAATGGTCGAACTGAAATTACTTTCAGAATACGGCTGTAGCGCAGAATGAAACGAATTCACAATATTACAAAAAAAAGAAGTAGCAGGCAGCAGTGTGGCCAGCAGAATAAAAACAACTCAGTGGAAAGGGAAAATATTCATGTAAGGGTTTCCTATGTTGAGGAAAATAAAATAAAAACACAGAGATTTTTATATCCAGTAGAAAGTTTGCTGACAAAACCGTGTGTTGTTTGAAGTTATAGAATGAAGTGTTTCTGCCGAGCCTTGAGAACTTGGTCTTGTAGAGAATATAATTCCCTCCGTGAAATGGCGAGCCTCAATTGTTCTACATCCTCGGTTAACGCCAAGCAGTGAACAGAGCGACAGGGTGTACAACAAGTTAGCTCACCTTTAAAGTGTGTTGAGCCACGGTTGCTACAGTACAGTTGTTCTTACTTGCATCTTTCTTTCACGCTCACCCAACGCGCGAAATCCAGATTCGGGAGACTCGTGGGTTCGTGATGTATGATTTTAAGTCGGTTTGAATATTAGTAAATCTGTGTCCCGCGACATACATATGTTGGCATACTGCCGAGTGCTCTTTGTACCGCGTTTCCATTATTCTGCCACTTTGACCAATGTAATTTGCTTGACACGATAACTTGGCGCGATAATGTACCAATGACTTTGAGTACGCATGTTTACGAACCGAAACGAAGAGACCTCAGCAAAAAGAAAGCAATCGAGAATCACAACTTTAATAATCTAAACAAACACACATTCATGGAGATTTCACCCCTCTTTACACAACTAGAAAACACCCCCGTTGGAAACGAGAAACATTATATTGTTACAGCCGGGCTAGATAAGGGAGCAACAAGGGAAATATGTTATTGGATTAGGATGAACTTTTTACCATATCTTCAATAAACCAAGTCCAGCATTAACGGAAGTTTTAAAGATTCCAAAACATTCCCAATAGACCAGATGCGGTTAGAGGGGGCTGTTTAACTTGTGCGTGGCGAGAATGCAAAATGGCCATTTATAGTTAAAGATGTCCAGAATACAGTAACATACACCATATTAGGATGATATGGACGTGGCAGCACACATATGTCACATTGCCGAACGAGCATAGACAGGTATCAACGCGGGGTAAGGCAATGGAGGATAAGAGATAACGATACCTCACAGGAATTTCCTTCCAGTTCAGTGCAGTGCTTCACGCGAACGGACCACACATCACTCAAACACTCAGCTAAGTTTACAATCCACTCTAACCTGACTATTCAATAACAATCACGGATATCACACTAAGCAAGCAAACTTGAAGGTCAATCTCCAATATCAGTATCGGTATCTTAACAAAAAAAAAACACATATAACTAACAAATCTTGACCATATTCGCCAATTTTTCTAGGTTTACTGTATGCCATGCCTTGTGCGGGGTTTCGCCGAGGAAGACCACGATAGGCTCACCAGCGGGCTCTTGGAGTGTCCGTGCCTGGACCCCCACAGGAGTAACTTCTTATAAAGCGTACCTGCACTTCTTTACTGCGAGAAATAAAAGCTCTAGCAGCGTTTCACCTCCCAGTAAAGGCCAGTACATCATCTTTCTTCTTCTTTTTGCGTTTTGCCCATTATAGAGCGCGCTTGAACTTGTTTTTCGGCTTGATGATATTCGCCTTCCTATCTTCCCAAAATCTCTTCATGAAGTCACTGTGCTGCTTCTTCCGTTCTTCTGTCCACTTGGTTCCAGTCCTGCCACTAGTTTTCACCCTAAACTTGTGCTTTGTTACTGCGGTCCTGAAGACTTTGCGGTTTCTCAGAATATTTTCTCCGATGTTCAACTCTTGCAGGTCCTCTCTTGATTCATCTAGCCAGGCTATCCTTGATTTCTGAGAATTTATTACATTGAATAACCGTTTTGTAAGTCTATAATCGTCCATCCTGAAGAGGTGTCCATAAAATGTTAAACGTCTTTTTCGTACCGTGTTGCTGAAACTATCTGTGTGACGGTATAGGTCTGAATTTCGTCTTTTAATCCAAATTCCGTTTTCTTGTGTGGGGCCGAATATTTTTCTAAGAATTTTACGTTCTTGCTTTTCTATATTTGCAATTTTAGAATGACCTCCTAAAGCTATGGTTTCTGAAGCATATAGAGCTTCCGGTAGTACAACTGTTTTGTAGTGTTTCAGTTTTGCATTATGTGACATTACTCTTTTATTATAGTGATCCCATGTTAGTCTGAATGCTCTATGAAGTTTTGAGGCTCTTTCTGTGTTAGCCAAACTGTCCAATCCTGAAGGAATAATTATTTCTCCAAGGTATTTAAAAAATTCTACTTGTGAAATTGCTCCATACGCTGTTTCTATTTTTTCTTTCTTCTTCTTTTGCTGAAAATTCTTCATGTACTTGGTTTTTTCAAATGATATTTGAAGGCCTGCTTGTGATGCTATTCTGTATAATGTCTCAATAGCATGCTTAGTTTCTTCTTTGTTCCTAGTGATAATTGCTAGGTCATCTGCGAAAGCCAAGCATTTCACATTGATTTTGTTTCCAGCAGTTCCTATGCTAACGCCTTTGATGTTCTTTTCCCACTCTCTGATGACTTTATCTAGAACCAGGTTAAATAGAAGGGGTGAAAGTCCGTCTCCTTGGCGAACACCTGTTCGTACTTCAAAAGAGTCAGAAATTTCCCCAAGAAACTTCACCTTCGATGTTGTATTGGTGAGAGTCTGACAAATCAGTTCTCTGGTCTTCCTGTCCACTTGAAGTTCTTCTAGCGTCTCAAACAGGGTCTGCCTGTCCACAGAATCATATGCTTTCTTTAGGTCCACAAAGGTGACAATTGTGGGGTTGGATCTGCGGATCTTCAAAATCATCTTCAGATTCCATATCTGTTCAGCACATGAACGCCCTTTTCTAAAACCCGCTTGATATTCACCAATCAAATGGTCTGTTTGTTTCTCTAGTCTGTTCAGAAGAGCTTTAGATAGGATTTTATAGGCCACAGATAATAGGGATAGACCTCTATAGTTGTTTGGATCAGTTTTGTTACCTCTCTTGTGCAATGGATGTATTAACGCGCACTTCCAGTCCTGTGGGATCACTTCTGTTTCCCAAATTGCTTTTAAAATTGCGTGGATTCTTCTGGTGACCTCTTCCCCACCGAGTTTCAACATTTCAGCGGTAATACCGTCTTCTCCCGGTGCTTTGTTGTTTTTAAGAGATTGAATGATTTCAGCTGTTTCTTCCATTGTCGGTGGATGTGAATCTGGATTCGGTGCAGGCTTTTCAAAGTGCATTTTTTCTTTCGGTGGGTCACAGTTGAGTAGGTCCTGGAAGTAATCTGCTAAGATCTTGCAGTTTTCCTTGGTGTTTGTTTCTAGTGAGCCATCTGGTCTACTGAAACATATGCTAGGTGGTTGATAACTAGACAGACTCTCACGGAATGTCTTATAGAAACTTCTGGTGTTGTTTTTTAGGAAATCCTGTTCTATCTCTATGAGTTTATTCCTGTCGTATGTCCGCTTCTCCCTGCGGATGATCTTAGCTGTTGATTTCTGGATCTTAAGGAATAATTCCCATCGTTCAGTTGTCTGATGTCCGTTCCATTTATTCCAGGCTTTAATTCTGTCTTCAATTGCTTTATCACAGGTTGTGTTCCACCATCTGTGTTTCCTTTTCCTTGGGGGCTGCCCTAACTTCTGTGCTGATGTCAGAATTGAGTTTCCTAAGTCCCTCCAGTCTTTGGGATTTTGCTCTTTTATGGCCTGAAGAAATTCTTTGGCGTTCTGCTTGAGGTGCTCCGGATCCACTCTTAGTAATCTCTTAGTTTTTGGTTTGGATCTATTAGGCTGGAATTTCACTTTGATTTGGCTTAAGTAGTGATCAGAGTCAATCACTCCCCTGCGCACTCTAACATTTAGGATTTCACATATGTTCTGTTTGGACACTGCTACATGATCAATTTGGAATTCTCCTAGTGCTGGATTTGGTGATTTCCATGTTTTCTTCTTGTGTGGAGACCTGGTGAAATATGTAGACATGAGCCTCAAATTAAAGGATTTACAGCAATTTATCAGATGCTCACCATTCTGATTTGTTCTCCAATGTGCTGGATGATGACCAACTATGGACCTATACTTCCTTTCTCTACCAACCTGTGCGTTAAAGTCACCGAGTAAAATTTTCACATGATGTTTAGGAATTTTGCTGATGGTTTCCTCAAGGAGTTCCCAAAAGTCTTCTACTTTCTGAGGGTTTTTCTTATTGTCATTGTTTATGGGAGCGTGGGCATTAATCAATGTGTATGCCTTGTTGCTTGATTTTATTGAGAGAACGGAGATCCTTTCGGAGGGAGAAGTAAAGTTGAGTACTGAACTGGCTATTGTTTTTCTTACAAAAAACGCTGTTCCAAATTGTGATAAATTATCTCCAATTTTTATGGCTGGTTTCCCCTTATATATCCTAAAGTTTTCTGAATCAAAATGATTTTCGTCTTGGAAACGTGTTTCCTGAATGGCTGCAATTTGAATATCAAATTTATTCAAGGTGTCAATTAAATGTTTAAGTTTCCCAGTTTTGAGCAAAGTGTTCACATTGACTGTTCCGATGAAGTTCTTTTTCTTCGGGCGAAGAGATTTTGAGAAGCTCCGACTCTTCTCAGCATGATGCTCCCGATCCCCCAGAATCCGATGATCGGGAGAACCCGAACTGTATAAGTCCGGGGCCTGGGGTAGTTGCTGTGATCCAATACGATCCATCATGCCAGGTTCACAAGTTGAAAGTGAAAGGTTGGGGTGATCACATGAAATGATCACATGGTTGCAACTCGATTGTTGAGATCGAGAGGTGCTACTCGATGTTCTGCAGCTGTTTACAGAGTGTTTGGTCCGCGAGAGGTATTTTATTTCCCTCAAGTCCGCTGGCAAGCCAGTGAGGACACCCCTATCCGCCACCTGGGACGCGCCACGTGGGAGTATCACCTCTCCCCCTGCTACGACAACGTAGTAGGTTCGTGGATTTATTATTATTATTATTATTATTATTATTATTATTATTATTATTATTATTATTATTTTTATTATTATTGTTATTATTTGAGTCTTCAGTCTTTTGATTGGGTTGATGCAGCCCTCCAAGTCTCCCTGTTGTGAGTTAATCGTACATCTCTACATAGCTACCACACCTCACATCCGAGGCAATCTGTTTAACATATTATAACCTTGGTCTACCCTGCAGTTCTTGTCCTCGACCCTTCCATAACTAAGTTTACTATACCTGAGTGTCTTAGTATGTGTCCCACCAGCCTATCTCTTCTCTTAATTAGCAGTCACCAGAAACACCTCTCCTTTCTCACTCGTCTTGATACCTCTTCATTTGTTACTCTAACTACCCATCTGATCTTCAACATTCTCCCGCAGCACCAATTTTTAAATGCTTCTGTTCTTCATTTTCCTGCAGTGCCAACAGTCCAAGTTTCACTTCCGTAGAGCACCACGATCCAGAGAAAGGCTTTCAAAAATGGTTTTCTAATACCTAAATCTATGATGTCAACAAATTTATTTTCTGTATCAATTTCCTGAGCCAAAGTACTCTTTATATTATCTTTGCTACGTCCATCACTAGTTATTTTGCTTCCTAAGTAACAGAAGTCTCCCACTTCCTTCAGCTTTCCACCTGCCAATTTGACGTCAATAATGGTTTCCTATTTCTTTCGGCTGCATTTCATTATTGTTGTTTTTACATATTTTTTTAAATTAATATTTCTTGTGTCGTGCTTTGAACGTCTGTGTCAGCCATCGCTGAGCCCAGCGGCGAGAAATATGAAATGTGTTAAGATGCCGCTCAAGATCACCAGAGAGGGAGCAAGAATTTTTATTATACGCGCCCTGGCTGTGGCAGTGAGGAATTTGTGAACTCGAGTTCTGATATAATTAAATATTCCACCATATTCACAACGTGAATACCTGCGTCTTTTAAAAGAAGCTTTTATGAGAAGAAAGGAGAGAAATATCTACCTGTCAAGCCGTTTGATGACAGCTTGCTTGAAGACGTAACGAAAAAAGTTAGCCCCATGAATATGGATGTGTTTCCGAGGTGTCTGCTAGGAGGCAAGCCCGAGATTCAGAATTAAAGGGGACCTGCTCGTAGCTTCGCTCTGCTCAAAGGGTGCCTCGGCTCTCAAACAGAAAGAGGTAAACCTGCATTTAGCTTCTCTTATTATACAGTAGTACACCCGTGTGGTTATAGAGATAAAGCCTGTACTATTATAATATATACTTTATGTTCGATCCTGACTATTATATGCCAGAAAACTGTACTATAATGAGGCTCATTATAAGACTATTTTTCATTATGAAACAGTTTCTCCACCAATCAGAGCTCAAGAAACAGTTTGACCAATTAGATTAGGATAGCATCGCACCTTCGCTGAGTTCCACGTCCTTCTAATTTAAATTTCACTGCGTGACCTAGTGTCATATTAGGGTAATCGAGGGGGCCATGGACAAATACAAGGTATTCTCTGCGTCACATGCTCTCTGTTCAATACATAAAACTGGCGAAATCTCGACAGATATTTATGAATATGTATGTTCGAACATAAAATAGCTATAATAATTATCGTCGAACATAAACAGTCGTATGCAACTCGCCTATAATGGTAATTAGGACACTCGTATGGAAATTATAAAAATCACATACGCTCGTTTTATAAACATACTCGTGTCTTAATTATTGCCAATATAGGCTCGTTGCATAATGTACTACAGTATTAAAGTGCTAGTTTTTATTATGATACAGTTTCTCCCACCAATCAGAGCTCAAGAGGTCATTATGAAACAGTTGTGTGACAAATTAGGTAGGCTACTTGATAGCTTCACACATGCAAATAAAATCCAACATGTCGGACATGATTTGAAAGTTGACAATGTAAAGAATATCCTATCAATGCATGAACAAACTGGGGAATATGTCGAACAAATGGCACTGTTCCTTAATATCCCCAACTCCAATTTATGCACAGGGCATTGCGTACGATTTCGCCGACAATTTTAGTGAATGCTGTTGTTGATATAAAACACCAGAATGTCATGGAGACAGCAAGCATATGACAATAGATCCACGGAAATCAATCAATAACTCAGCTCTCTTCAGTTAGGTGATTTCTTACGCGAAACCTTTCTGCCAGATGTCATGACTGTTCTATTTGGTACTGCATTGGTTTGCCTTCCGTCGACATTCTATAGACTACGCATCGAATTTCAAGAATAACTAGTTGATAATACAATTCATTTTAATTTTGAAGCGTTTGTAACAGCCTATTTTGTGTTATTTCTCCAAAATAGCAAAATGATACCACACAGTAGACTACCTGTGCGCTATCTATTGGTGTTAGTTCAGGATGAACAATGTTTCCAAGAAGATGGTATATTGGCTTTCACGGCCAGTGAATTAAAACTCAGCAATTCCTCTAGGTTTGTGCCGTGTCTTGTGTGGGGTTTCGCCAAGGACACCAAGCTGGCCCATCGGCGGGCATCAAGTTACAGACCCACAATAATACTGGTTATCCGACAAATTCTACACACACCCAAGTACACGGGGCCAAATAGCCACGTTGTCGCAAATTCCCTAAATGAATTAACAAACAACAAACAGTAACCTGTACAAATGCTGATTATTCAAACAAATACGAGCATTATACGATGACTAATTGATTGCTTGACTTTATTTCTACGGCTACACTCAGAGCTTAAGAGTTAATTTACAGTAGCCCCCAAGACTAGGCAGTGGCGGCTCCTGAATAGCCTTTTAGGGTGGGCCGATTGATACTACTTTGTTCCATATTAAACATTGTTTTATATTTGATATTTATTGTTGTCAATATTGTCATTATAATCATTCCACACAACACAACATCTGGAACAAGTCTTAATAAATAGTTAATGCATTAAAACCTGGACTCACATGGCTCCTTCCCTGTGGTTGGATGAAGCAAAAACATCTTGGTTGATGAGGTCCTAATATTTAATTTCTTACTTTGTGTTCAGAGGTATAGAGGAAAAAGGATTTTTTAATAAAAAATCCACTTTCATTTTCCTCTGTCGCACACAATCATCCTATTGAAAAAATACGTACCGTGCCACAAACGTTAAAACACATTCATTATAGAAATTTACTTCTCTCAAAGAATTCAATAAGACACTCTTGTACAGTGCTTGGAACACTAGACAAGTGAAAATGTAATAAAAGTATAATTATTTTTGTCTAATGCCAGCAGAGGATTTCAATGAGTTCTTGAATGGTATGGACTCCGTCTTGAGGAAAGAATTCATGATCAAAATTAATAAATGTAAAACAAAAATATTGGAATGCAGCCGAAATAAATCAGAAACCTCTATGGACATCAAATTGGCAGGTGAAACGCTAAAGGAAGTAGGAGACTTCTGTTACTTAGGAAGCTAAATAACCAGTGATGGACGAAGCAAAAGGGATATAAAACGCAGGTTGGATCAGGCAAGGAAAGCATTTCTAAAGAAAAGGAATCTGTTGACATCGAATATAGATTTAGGTATTAGGAAGTCATTTTTGAAAGCCTGGCACTCTATGGAAGTGAAACTTGGACTACTGGTGCAAGAGAAAAGAGGAGAATTGAAGTGTTAGAAATGTGGTGTTACAGGAGAATTGTGAAGATGAGATGGGTAGAGGGTTACAAACGAAGAGGTATTGAGACGAGTGGGCGGGGGAGAAATGTTTCTGGCGACTGCTAATGAAGAGAGGAGATAGGTTGGTAAGACACATACTACATTGCACACTCATGAAATGGTAGCTAGTGCTTATAAAATGCTAGGCTTTATAAGAAGAAATTCTAAAGATTTCGTCAACCCAAAAATTATTGTTCAATTATTTTGTTAGAAGCAGATTAGAATATGCATCCAGCATCTGGAATCCCTGGTACTTGAACCGCATTAGTGAAATTGAAATGGTTCAGAATAAATTCCTAAGATATCTGCAGTATAAAATGACGGGTATTTATCCGAAATATGATAGCTATGGAAATCTTCTAAGTTACCTGAATTATACATCTCTGGCTAACAGACGAAAAATTGCAATTCTTGTTTTTGTCTTCAAAGTATTCAATAACCTTTTGTATAGTCCGTATTTAATATCACAGTTTAATTTACGTGTCCCACCTCCATCAACTCGACCTAAGTTTATTACATTTTACTGCCCAAGAACTAGAACTGAACAGCATAAACATTCCCCTATAATAAGTGCTATTCAATTATACAATGAACATTCAATATCAAACAACCTCGACTTATTCAGTTACACATATAGTTCCTTTGTTTCTGCCTGCTGTGCGATCACATGAACTTGTACATTCCACCTACCAATTACCTGCACAGAATTATTATATTTTCGTATTTAGTTGTAGAATTAATTTGCATTACAATCTCAGCATTATGTCTGTCAATTATTTTATAATTTGATAGAATTTTGTAACCAAATGTACATGTGTTTCTTTTTATTAGGCATATGCCTGTTAGAAGCACAATAAATCCAAATAAATAAATACATAAGACACCCAGGACTAGCAAACTTAGTTATGGAAGGAAGGGTCGAGGACAAGAACTGTAGGGGTAGACCAAGGTTAGAATATGTTAAACGGATTGCATCAGATGTAGGGTGTGGTAGCTATGTGGAGATGAAACGATTAGCTCAGAACAGGGAGCCGTGGAGGGCTGCATCAAACCAGTCAAAAGACTGAAGACTCAAACAACAACAATGTCAGCAAGCTGTGAACAATGACTAACTGCCTGTCGAAGGGCGTGGGGTGGACCCATCTCCCATATTCCAGTTTGACTTTCAAACAGAGACAGTAGCAGGAAGTGAAATGGAGAGTTCTTCATTTTCGCTTCAAGGTAACGCTATGTGCCCATTCTGTAGGCCCTTGCAGAGAAAGGAAAATCCATGCATAGCGCAGAGAATTCAAGGGCTGGCCCATCAAGCCATATACCTTACACGGGAGTTTCTGTCGATCGACCCTCGCTATGACGAGACTGCCAGGAACTCATGCTAGGAATAAGTTATGGATACTGAATTCGTTTTAGTGATTCCAGAAGGAATAAAAACACGTATTTTAAGCAGAAAATCCGTAGTTTCAAGTAATTTTTAAAGAAATTAATTAAACAAATTTTGTGCAATACGGCCTAACGCCCTTGATGTCGCACCGCCCCTGGGATTAGGGCATGTAAAAATTAACACGTTGCAGAAATTAAGGAAGGAAGATTGCAGTTTTACGTGACCGTTAATCTTGAGATCATGAGCCACGGGACCTCCGTTTTACGTGGACTTCAAACCACAGGACATGACATTTCACTTTAAAAATCTCACATGCATTGACCGAGAATCAAACCCGGACCTACGTGATGAGAGGTTAACAGCTTGACCGCTGCACCTCCACGCCCTCAATGCAGAATTTAAAATAATATGATATGCAACCCGTAAAATCTGTATAATATTATAAAATACGTTGCGTACAACATTTACAATATAAATAACTAGCCGATCCATGCGAGAAATCTCGCATGTTCATATAGGTACCACACTGATCGCAACAGGTTTAAAATGAGAGACTTAAGGAAAAAGGTTGCTGTAACACTCACTGGTTTTCGATATATATAAATATATTTTAACGTATGGCTTTTAGTGCCGGGAGTGTCCGATAACATGTTCGCCTCGCCAGATTGTAGCTGCTTCTATGCGGACACCCATTGGGTAAGCTACAAGTACCGTCGCGTGTGGAGTGTTGTCAGGGGAGGAAAGTTTGACTGTAAGGACGAGAAGTTGGAAGGTAGCGGCTGTGGCCTATAGTTAGGGACCAACCCTGGCATTTGCCTGGAAGGAAGATGGGAAACCACAGAAGACCATCTTCAAGGTTGCCGGCGGGGGGATTCGAACCTCTTCGCCTCCCGGATGTGAGCAACTGCCATCAGCCATGCCGTAACGACCACGGCTAACTCACCCGGTATTCGATATTTATGAAATTATACGATTGGAGTACTCATTCCTTTGATTTACTGTTTCTGGAATCCATTCAAAGTGATAAAGGAAAGTCCTCAGAATGTTAAAATTACATGAAACAGGCGTCACAGTGGCCAAAATGTGAAGTGGACAGCAATTTTGGAGCGTATTTTCCTACAGCAACAGTATTTTCAAATCGCACACTTTCTACATTTTTAAAAGTCATTTTTTAAAGAAATTATAAATATTTATGAAATTAGAGTGCAATTCGTCACTGCTAATGTCTATTCTCTTTCATTTGAATGCTCATTTGTCACGATCGGTCACTGTGAGCGCCACGGGAGGGATCTGTACTACTGAAATAATATATATACGATGATAGTAGTTTAACATAGTAACAAGGACGGTAATAATAATAATGTAATAGAAAAGGTCACGACTAGCTGGATTCAAGAGTTAAAGAGAGATTTAGAAGGAAATAATATAAGATTAGAAGACACTGTGGAAAGAGAGATTGTTCGAAAGAAGGTGTTAAGTATGGAAGGATTCCTGGGAAGAGTGGAAAGGAAACCTGGGGCGAAGTGGTCTGAGGACAGAAAGAAGCAGCACAGTCTAAGAATGAAGAAATATTGGGAAGAAAGGAAGAGAAAACAATAAAGAGTGAAGAAAGAAGAAGAAGACCAAGAAAAAGATGAATGTAATTGAAAAATTATAATAATATAAAGAGTGCATATAGACACGGTATTATCCAGAAAAAACAAACACTATAACGTAGATAGGTTGTCAGCTATTGTCTTGATATTATAATTGAACATAAAGAGATGTCATGATACCTTTTTGAAGCTAACTTGTCTCTAAACAAGAGATATAGAAAGGGAATTACAGATACAAACTGGTAAACAAAGGGACGAGGGAACAGGATCTGCTTAAGAAGCAATCGTGTTTGAAGAGACGAAACGAAATGTTGACTTAAGTTTGCAGCGTGTTTGTCAAAATACTTCACTGCTAGTTGAATTGAAAGCTAGCAGTACAGGAGGCTAATCGATTCTTTTGAAAGACTTCAAGTTCTGAAGAGACTTGGTAATTAAAACCATAAAGCCGATAAGATCGACAGCGCGCTTGCCAGTGGAGTAGCACGCCTTCCCAACAAAATAGAAGTTCTGAGCCACCGTTTCTTTTTATTTACCACCAATGGCACACAACTTGTGGGGAGTGGGTTGGCGACCACTGGGCCAGAGTTGAGTCCGGTATTGCTCCCGCTTACTGGTGCCAGGCCCATCTCTGTCATCTTTCCAGTTGATCACCCTTGGCCAACTCTTGTTCTCTTCCAACCCCGCCGGTATTAGGGCATCCGAGGCCTAGACAGTTTTTCGTTTTCCTTGTATTTTATAATTGATATCCTCGTTATTCGAGAGGTCCTTCACAGTAGCCGTTACCTTCTGAACGAGGACAGACAAGAGGCAGTTGACGAATGAGTAACACTCCTTGAATAAAATTATATTTATTAACATAATTGACTGGAACTTATTTACGTGACAAAATGCTGCGTGAATTATCTCGTAACTTGACGTGTGTGAATTCAAACAGATCCGCTGCAATTAAGCCAGGAAAATACTGGTACAGTACCTAACGTAAGGCCACGGTCGCCTCCTTCCATCTTCCTTGCCTATCCGCCCCAATCGTCCCATCCCTTCCCATCCCTCATAAGGCCACTGTTTGCTTTGAGGTGAGGCCGCCTGGGCGAGGTGCTCGTCCCACCTCCCCAGTTGTATCCCCTGATTCGAAGTTTCATGCTCCAGGACACTGTCCTGGAGGTGGTAAAGGGGGGATCCCTCACTCAGTCCGAGGAAAAAGCCAACCCTCGAGGGTAAACTGACTAAAAATAGTACATTATGCAACGAGCCTATAATGGCAATGGAAATTATAAAACTCGCTTCGCTCATTTTATAAACATACTCGTGTCTTAATTACCATCATTGGTGAATTGCATACGACTGTTTATGTTCGACAATAATTATATCTATTTTATGTTTGACCATAAATATTCATAAATAACTGTCGAGATTTCACCTGTTTTATGTACTGAACAGAGCGCATGGGACGCAGAGAATACCTTGTATTTGACCACGGCCTCCTCAAATACCCCACTATGACACTAGCGACGCAGTGAAATTTAAAATAGGAGGCCATGGAAGTCAGCGCAGATGCGATGCTATCCTTACCTAATTGATCACACAACTGTTTCTTGAGCTCTGATTGGTGGGAGAAGCTGTTTCATATTGAACAATCGTCGAACATAAAAAAATGTTATGGACTATTTAAGAAGAAGAAAGTAAGATATGACATGTTTCGCTCGTCAAGCGAGCATCATCAGATCCAAATATGTAAGACAAATAGCTCTACAAAACTCTGCCAAACCTAGAGTGCACCCACAGACAGTCTCTGCCTTGAAAAAGCAATATATAAATCTTAATCACATGTAATTTATTTCAGATTATTTTTCACATATTCCTGTAATTGGAATGGCTAAAATATTAATTGTTAAACCAAGGTAAACCACTTCCAGGATGGCTCAGCTGAAAATCGAACCCGTACCTCCTGAGCGACAGTCATTACACCACGAGGTAAATATTTAATATTTAGAAGGCTTTATTTTCACTAAACACTAATAGACTGTAAAATGCCCCAAGCAGACTTTCTGCCCACAACTTCAAACCCTGGGAAATGTGTATTTGATCGAGTTCAGAAGACAGAGTGGGAGGAGAGTGCATGTTTAGGATCATCTCGCCGGCTACAGAGTGCCTCTAATTGCTCAATTAATAGTATGGTGCTGTAAAATGGTCTCCTCTTTGAAGCGCATCTGAGCCATTAACAACCTCTGCAGCACTCCGACACGACGCAGCTAATATCAATTATCACCGCCCAGGTCCTGCGATGTAAATAAGTAACCATATAGGCTGATAGTACCGTATTGAGCGCTAGAAAACAGGACTAAATACTTACCAGCAATGTGTCTACAAGGGATGTAGGTCAAAGCTCCCCAATTAATATAGGGTTATTCAAAATGAAGGAACAGATTTCAAACATTTATTTTGTCGAAACTACAAAAGGTAGAACCTTAATTCCAACGATCTTTTTTTTTCTTCGATGAATCCACTTTTCATATTTCCGGTACCGATACACAAAGTTAATCGCCATAACGTTAGAATTTTGACAAGTGAAAATCCTATGGCAGTTATTGAACATGAACGAGATTTGCCATCTTCTGCCATTATAGCGGAAGTTTAATGTATCCTCTGGACTGGCTGCGTGGCTCAGCGGTAACGTTCTCGCTTGCTGGGCCCTAGGTTGCAGATTCGTATCCTGGCGCAGTCAGCTGGCATTTGGGGTTCACAAATGCGAGGGAGCCGTGTCAGTAGATTTACTGGCACGTTAAAGATCCCCTTCGGGGCAAAATTCCGGCAGCCCGGCGTCTCTAAAAGCCACAGTAGTTAAAAGGGACGTAAAACCAATAACATTATTATTAATGTATCCTCTAATTGCTGGGATATCCCTTAAGCAGAGCTTAAGGTCCAGCAGCCAATTCCGTTGCTTACTTAGCACCACCCGGGAGACACGCGTTGGGTATTTAAGGTTATACCTTCGGACGTGAAGCAACGCCTGTTCAAGAACTACATAGTGCCTCTACAGAGGCAGTGGACTGACTGGAAAGTCTGGACATTGAGTTTTGAATGTTGACCTGTAAATAATTGTACATATAATTGTAATATATATGTATTTATAATGTATCCTTGTTTTGCCATACGATATAAATAAATAAACGTCTTCTGTGCCATATCTGTAAACTAGGATTATGGACCTTTCTTCTTCACGGATAAAACTATGATAGGACTAACCTATCTAGATAGCCTATGCTTCAAAAATGGTTATTCCACGTCCGACGTTACCTGAATGACACCATTCCAGGACGTTGGATTGGAAGAGGAGGAGCAGAAGATCAACTTCATCGCCAGTGTCCTCTAAGGTCTCCAGACTTCACTCCGTGTGAATTTTATATGTGGGGTTACGTAAAAGACCGTGTTTTTATCCCCCCTATGCCTGACACTCTTGAAAGTCTGCGGCATCGAATTGTTGAAGCTGTGAATTCGATAACACAAGAGATCAGCTGACTCGTGTGTGGCAAGAAATGAATCACCATTTTGATATTTGTCGCGTAATATGTTGAATGCATAAAAAAGTGAAAATTGAACTTTTCTCTTTCCAGGAATGTTGGAATTATGTTTCTATCTTTTGTAATTTGGAAGAAATAAATGTGTGAAATCTGTTCCTTCTTTTGAATAACCCTGTATTATACTAGCGGACCCATGCAAGAACACCCGCAAGTGCATAAACCACCCGGCCAGCTTTATTGGTATGTGGGCTCGACACAGTGGCGTGACTAGGATTTGCTTCTGTAGGGGGATGAGCGGAGATAAATCAGAACTAATTTCAATTTTGGTTTTGTGTTTCTTGTTTTCTACTTTTGTGTTAGAATTTTTATGTTTTGTTTTTGTTCTTGTTTGCTTTTTGAATTTGCTTTTGTGTTAGAAATTTAATGTTTTGTTTTTGTTTTTATGTTTGTTTTCTGATTTTTATTTTGTTTTAGAATTTTGCATTTTTCTTTGTTACTTATTTTTAGATTTCTGTTTGTTTTCTGCTTTTGCTTTTGAATTTTGCACTTTGCTTTCTGTTTTTGGTTTTTGGTTTTAAGTTTTTTTTTGCTCCTGAAATATGCTTTTTGCTTTTTGTTTTTTTCTTTGTTTTTTATCTTTCGCTTTTGCTTTTGAATTTTGCTGTTAGTTTTGAGTCTGTTTTCTGCTTTTGCATTTGGTTTAGAATTTTGCATTTTTTATGTTTGTTTTTGCTTTTTTTGTTTTTGAATTTTGTCTTTGCTTTGTGCTTTCTTTAGTCTTGTGTTTGTTTTCTGCTTTTCCTTTAGAATTTGTCTTTTTGCTTTCGGATTTTTGGTTTTATGTTTTCTATTTTTCGTTTTTGTATTGAATTTTGCTATTTGTTTTGAGTTTTATTGTTTTTGTTTTGTGTTTTTGTTTTCTGCTTTTGCTTTCAAATTTTTCTTCTTTTGTTTTTGTGTTTGTTATCTGCTTTTGCTATATTTTAAATTTTTTTTTGGTTTTGGTTTTGTGTTAGTTTTCTGCTTTTGCTATAGAATTTTGTATTTTGCTTTCTGTTTTTGGTTTTTATTTTTTATTTCTTATTTTTACTTTTTATTTTTTTATTTTCCTTTTGCAGTTTGCGTTTTGCTTTCTGTTCTTTGGTTTTGTGTTTTTTATGTTTCATTTTTGCCGTTGAATTTTGCACTTGTTTTGTGTCTTTGGTTTTTGTTTTGTGTTTGTTTTTGTTTTGAATTTTGCTTTATGCTTTGTATTTTAATTTTGTGTTTGTTTTCTGCTTTTGAATTTTGCTTTCTCTTTTGGTCATGTGTTTGTTTATGCTTTTTGTTTGGTGTGGTGGGTAAAGTTTGTTATTGAATGCATTAGATACGTTTTAATTGCACCTCTCAATGCACGGCCTAACACTAAATATTTTACAAAAGTAAAGAGAAATGGCGATGCCTCCGTGGCTTAGGCGGCAGCACGCTGGCCTCTCACCACTGGGTCCGTGGTTCAAATCCCTGTCACTCCATGTGCGATTTGTGCTGGACAAAGCGGAGGCAGACAGGTTTTTCTCCGGGTACTCAGGTTTTCGCTGTCACAATTTAATTCCAGTAACACTCTCCCCTATCATTTCATTTCATCTGGCATTCATTTAATCATTGCCCCAGGGGAGTGCGACAGGCTTCGGCAGCCGGCACTGTTCCTATCCTCGCCGCTAGATGGGGGCTTCATTCATTCCATTCCCTGACCCGGTCGGTCGACTGGAAGCAGGCTGTGGATTTTCATTTTTCTCAATGATAAATGGTCTCAAATTATAAACGTACAAAATCCAATCGTTTGTCAACAATCCGAAAATTGGCTTTTTTTCAAAAGAAGAATTTCATCAAATTACGTTGTTTTAAAATTATTTGGCTAAGGTGGGGGGGGAGTCCCCCTAATCACCCCCATCTCCCGTAGCTACACCACTGGCTTGACGCGGCACAGATCTGACAGGGGCTATTTTCTTGTTTATTTGTTTAAACACACCTTTTAAACACATTGTCGATATTTATAAAATAAGAGTGCAATTCGGGTAATTCTCTTCCATTTCAAATCTCGCTTGTTACGATCGGTTACTTGTGTCGCACGCTGTGTGGCGCAGCGGTAACGTTCTCATGTGATGTGGCCAAGATTGCAGGCTTGAATCCAAGCGCAATCAGTTGGTATTAGAGGGAGCGCAAATGTGAGGGGGCCGTGTCAGTAGATATATTGGCACATTAAAGATTCCCTTCGGGGCAAAATTCCGGCACTCCAGCGTCTCTAAAAGTCGTACTAGTGAAAAGGGACGTAAACCAATAACGTAATTAAGCTTCTTCTTGTTTCGTTTCAGCCAACTAAGGGCCACGCCATTTCAACTTTTTTCCTTTTAGCTTTAGATTTAGCCCAGTATTCCTACATTCGTGGACGGTGTTGTTCTTTTCTCTCTTTTGTCCACACCTTTCCAGTTTTCAAGGTCGACTTTGGCTGGAAACTGATGTTGGAAGAGTTTTCCCTTAATTTGGTCAACTCCTGGATATCTTCCGATGAGATCCCAATCTCGTGCAGATCATTTTGTATCTCGCTGAACCAGCCTCCCTTTGTCTTTTTCAGAGAAAAGTGAAAATGCGATAATTTAATCGTGCCCATAAAACGTAATCCGTCTTTTCCGCATCGGGTCAGTAATAAATTATCTCCACGTTTGTATATAAATCCTAGTTATGCCGTCTTCTAAACTCACCATTATTATGAATAAAGAGAACTGCATAAAGAGGCTTTGTAGCCTCAATGACCTGTGTAAGAGAAAGATTAAATTCAAATTTAAAAAAATCATTCACTTTAACTGGACCTACATTTTCCTAAAAATCTTCCTTTCCTTGGTTTTCAATTGCTCCATCATCCCTTTCTTGTTCGTGGCGAGTCATCCCGCTGCATATAAAGCTTCTGGCCCGATGACAGTGCAGTAATGTTGATTCTTGCATGCAAGGATATAGATCTTTTGTTATAGATGTTTTTTGTTAGATGATGGGCCATTTCAATTTCATTCATGCGTGACGTAAAGGCTTCTTTTTTTCCTACATGTTAGGTTCTACCCATTAACCAAGGTACTTAATTGTTTCAATCCGATTGATTATTCCATGAGTCACTTCTAGCTCTCTTGGAGTCGGACTGATGTTTATAATAAATTCTGTTTACTTCAAGAGAGATCTAGAAGCCTGCATTTGAAGCTTGTTCTTGAAGCTGTTTGATCTGCTTTCCTAGTCATAACTAAGGAATCAGCGAAATTCGTCTGCAAATGCTAGACAATCAATCGAAATATTTTTGCTCCTGTAACCTAGTCTGATTCCACATTGGACTCCTTCAGAACTTATTTGTTAGTGCCATTCACGGATGACTTTCTCGACAACACAGTTAAACAGCAAAGGCGAGAGACCATCTCCCTGCCTAAATCACGTTCTTATTTCAAAAGCATCAGAAATTTCTCCTCTAAAGTTCACTTTTGAGATGGTGTTGGGAAGAGTCTGTTGGATGATCGCTCTTGTTTTGTCGTCCAAGCCACATTTCTTTAAAATCTGAATTAAGGTGGTTCGATCAATTAAGTCGTAGACCTTATTAAAGTCGACTAATATTACTATGCATTTCTTGCTCCTTGGTTCCAAATATCAAAGGACAGATTTGAGATTCCTAATCGGCTCCACACATGACCGTCCTTTCCAGAAACCTGCTTGGTAATTATCCAAATTTGAATCTAGCTGTTTTTCTGCACTGGTTTGGAGAGCTTTTGAGATAATATTTTAGGTTATGAATAGGAAGGAGATGCCGCGATAGTTGTTAACATCGGTTTTGTCGCCTTTCTTTTGAAGTGGATGGATCAGGCTAGAGGTCCAGACGCTTGGAAATCTTTCAATATCCCTAATTTAGTGTATGATGTCCGTTAGTTTATCCACTGCATTGTCACTAGCGAACTTGCACAATTCAGCTATTATGGAGACTTCACCCGGTGCCTTATTGTTCTTCAAGGATTGGATAATGTGCCCGAATTCATCTTTTGTATGTGGGGATGAGTTTGGATGGACTTATGTATTATCTTCAAATAAGAACGTTGATCCTGGGGCATCATAGTTAAGAAGGGATTCGAAGTACTTTGCAACGACTCGGCAGTTTCCTTTGTCACTAAAGGTGGCTCCACACGTAACTGCATGCTTGATAAGCATGCATGATCAATCTTGATGTGCAAGCAGGCTTTAGCGTCTGTAGGATAATTCTGCGCAAGCATTTTAATTGTACAAGCGGCTTGAAGATGGATTGAATTGAAATCATGCAAGCTTGTACAAGCCGCGTTTGCTCAAGCGAAACGGAGCGTGTGTACCGAGGATGTCCAGCTTGTACAAGCGAACATCAGTCGTGAGTGACATCATTTGGACCATGTCGAGTGATCTGAAGAAGGTCAACCGTCAATAACCATTGTTCGCTACTGACCAATAGCTGACGGTTCTTAACCAATACCATACTTCCTCTATCACTCCACGTGAACTCCAATGTCCCGTCCTGGCGGCTAGCTTGCGTGTAACGCAGGTATCAGATGTCACAGTTTCACGCAGTCCTGTCCAGTCTCACTGCTTGCTCTCAGCGGCTACGGAGTAAAGTTGGCAACACGGTGCCTCGCGCAAGGAAAGCCTTGGCTTCCCGCAGACATGGAATGTAAACGTATTCACCCGTGATCGTATTCTTCTTTTTAATTAAAGATGTTACGAGCCGCAAGATGTTCAGATAAGTTTCTCCACTCATTCTGTGGAAATTTCAATTACAAGTATTTCCAATGTTGGCTACAAGATGTCATTGTCACTGACACCTAGCGGCGAACGTAGGAACTTGATAGAGCGTTTCTAACCAAATATAACCTAAAATTTCGGGGTCCAGATGCAAGACTCACGTTCTCACTTTTTCTAATTTTACAGGAACTAAAAAGAAAACTTCTTAAATGTATTTAACTAATGGAATCTCTAAGAGACGTTGCTTTTGTTACAGACTTGTATAAACTATGTTTCATTATTTACATTAATTTATCTGAAAAAATAGGTTTTAATTTTGGAGAATGTGACTTTTGCATCCAAATATCGGAGACTGTGAGTTTCGTGTCTGAACAAGTTGTAGAATGTTCTTCTGACACTAAACAAAATGAATTACTTCAGACAAAACAATAGACAAATTGGCCAAGTTTGTGAAAAATGAAACCAATTGCATTTATTTATTATGTAGAGGTTATGAGTTGAACATACAATAATAATATTGGCTTGCAGCTGTAGAAAGTCACATGACCAGAAGCTGTCTTGTGACTGGCCAACAGGGAGTATGTGCTATTTGCAACTAAACAGTGTGGAGAAAGTTAGTTTTGCATCTAAATTTAGTTTTTGGCATTTGAAAACCACAGGATATTATGAGTTTGGCTTTTCAGCATTAAGATAGTCACCGACAGTAGTGGGTACGCTGGCTAAAGCGCAGTGTTAGGTCATGGGGCCCAGCTCTCTGCTGACTCGGTAGACGCGTGGGTTCGAGCCCCACCGTCGGCCGTCCTTGAAATGGTTTTCCGTGGTTTCCCATTTTCAACACCAGGCAAATGCTGGGACGGTACCTTCTGATAGGCCACGGCCGCTTCCTACCACATCCTTGCCCAATTTCATTCATCTTCGTCCGTTCCATCTTTCATCCCACGGGCGTCGACTAGAAAGGCCTGCACTCGGCCTCTCAGGAGGCCACACGACAAATAAAACAAAAGAACAAAAAAAACTACGATAGTCGTGTGTAGTTTGGAACGAAGAATAAGAATGCCTTGCTAACTCAATTTCGAACATGAGTGGAGAATGTGAGTTTTGCATCTAGACCCCTCAATTGTTGGGGTAGGTTCTTATACATGTCATAAATATATGACATTGGCCTGGCTTTACTTCCCATCGGAAGGAATGTATTTTAACGCTCTTAAAAATCCAACGGCTTCAGTCAGGTTTGAACCCGCGATCTTGGGAACAGCAGTTCAGCATGCTACGCCACCGAGGCCTTTACTTTGAATATTTGCTTATCATAAAATGTAAAATTTGAAGCACCGCAATTAAATTGAGTGAAGGTGTCTACTCTGAGCTCTTCTACCATTCCAGGCCCCCGCTGCTGCCCCGCTGCTTTCGTCGGGCCTCCTATTCAGCTACTGAAGTCTAAGCGCAGTGTAGCTGGCAACACCATGCGCTCTGACGGATGGGGAGAGATCTTCACAGCGTGGCGTGTGGATTGATATCTGTTATTCATGGCGCGGTGTATTTTTATCGCTCTGCACATTAAGTCGGTGTAATTTCTCTCCAGAAGAGGGCTGCTAGTTTTCGCTTCAAGTGGCCTTCACGCAATAATATCATGCATTATGCATGGGATCCTTTTGTATACATACATCATATCGCAAACCTACAGGAAGAAGAAGAGCAAGAATTTCAAATTTATTTCTGAAGGGCAGTTTGACTAAACAAGCATGGAAGAGAAATATTACGTCCATTCGTAACAAGTCCTGTTTTATGATGTTTTGCTATCTCTTGTATTTTCACAAATAAAATTGAAAACTCTATTTTGTGCACCACAAATTTTGGCTCTTGGTTTGAACGAAATAAAGGTATTGTGGCTAAGAGCATTTTTCCGGACAGTTCAAGATCCGGGCTCGAATTCAGATTACAGTCACATTCTCAAGGCCCCCCATACACGTTCAGAAAGTCCTCTGAGGACTGCAATCACATTCTCAAGGCCCGCATACACGTTCAGAAAGTCCTCTGAGAACTGCAGTCACAATCCCAAGTCCTCCATAGGCTACACATTCTGAAAGTCCTCCGAGGATTGCAGTCACGTTGTCAAGGCCCCAAACACGTTCCGAAAGTTCTCTGAGGACTGCAGTCCCATTGGCATTTATCCTTGCATCATATTCATGAGTAACATAAAATAATACTAATAATAATAATAATAATAATAATAATAATAATAATAATAATAATAATATCGTATGGACGCGGAAACCGGGTGCAATCTTTGTTATTTGACACCCAGAGGGCAGCTTGCATGCCAAATTTTGTCGTTTCTTGGAACGCTATGAAAGTCAAGGAGGTTAGATATCTAAGCTCCTTGACACTTGAGCGCTTTCTAGTAGATAAAGGAGGAACTTTGTGTTGGCGGAATATCCCGAGATTAATTTTGCCATTATGAACATGGTCTACTGAATTCAAATGGGTTCTTTAACATGCCAACAACGTATGACATGCGTGTCGCGATTTTTGTCGCCTTTCAAAAATCACCTACCATGGCCAGGAGCGAACCTTCACGATTGGGGCTAGTAGTCCGACACGATAACCACTCATCCACCGTGGCAAGCTACAGTAACTTGAAATAACGTATATTAATCATTGTTGGCTGCGTCATTACGCTTATGTTATCATTTTATTTATATTTTGTGTTCAGTTGGCCGAGATTGCAGTTCCGTCAACATCACGAGGCCAAGTATTACCTCTCCATTTTTACCATCGGGCAGGTCAGTCACCAAGCGCGTGAGTACGATAAGTAGGAAAAACTCGGTAGAACTCGTCGTATCAACTTTTAAAAGATTTCTACGCAGATATCAGGCTCAGTTTGGTAGATATGTCAAGCTGTACTAATAGGCAGTAAACGTGATAAATTTCTTGACCGAGACAGGAATTGAAGCCACTCCTCTAAGATCGTTCCACAATATGTACCCATACCAGGCGACAGGGCCATAAGGAGTGAATGTTATTGTTCAAAGCAGAAAGCAATGGTCCATTTCTTCTCTGAAGAGATTCCTCAAAGCTGGTCAGTAAAGATATGAGCTAGCAAACATCTCAATTTTGAAAGAGAACAGTTTTATTTCGTAGTGTAGAAATGGAATATTGTTTTCTTTGTGACATAAGTCTAAGAGAAAATATTTGATATAGGCCTACTGCATATAAAAACTCACAAACGGCTGGACTTACAAAGGAAAGTGAATATAGTGGCAGAAAGAAGGAAGGGCCCTAAGACACTCCAGATCGTGTGTTTTGCTACTAACTCTCATCCTATACACAAAATAAAGAAAGAAACAAGCACGCATTTTGGGGACAGCAAAATATTTGTTCATGTGAAGTAGAGGTCAAGAATTCAAAGTCCCACTTCACTGACAAGCTGGAATGAAAATTACATTCCTGATTCTCTTCCAACGATAAAGAGTTGTGTGGAGAAGTAGATAGTCTTAGAACCATATCGAAATGTTAACCATCATCTACGAAGTTCGTACTACAATGTTTAACACTTTATTTTTTCCACCCAAACGAAGTACATTATACATCAGTTGTTACGTCCATCTTCTGAACATAATCTCCTTGTAACTTTATGCACTTTTGCCATCGATGTGTCAGTCTCTCCAGACAAGAACCTGCCGACTTCATGGCTATGCTTGTGACTGTTGATGAGACATGGCTCCATTACCATGAGCCACAAACGAAACAACAATCGATGCAATTGAAGCATGGGGGCAGTCCACCGCCAAAGAAATGTCGAACAGTGCTATCAGCTGGCAAGCGAATAGCGACAGTGTTCTGGGACACAAAGGACATAATCCTCATTGACTGGCTGGAATTGGGGGTCCACGGTTAACAGTGTAGCATATGAGGCAACCCTTAAGCACCTACGTCATGCCATTCAAACTAAGTGGCCAGGAAAATGGGCTAAAGATGTGCTTCTGCAACATGACAATGCCCGCCCCCACACTAGCCGAGAGACCACCTCTGCCATTGATTAAATGGGATTTACGGTGCTGCGACACCCACCATACTCTCCTGGCTTGGCTTCAAGTGATTATCACCTGTTCGGGAAAATGAAGAAACCTCTGCGTGGTCGCTGTCAAGGCATATGTACGCAGCACTCCGAAGGAATGGTTTCAGGAAGGACTGGAGAGACTGAGACATCGATGGCAAAAGTGGATTAATATACAAGGAGATTATGTTGAGAAGGTGGACGTAACAATTGATGTGTAATGTACTTCATTTGGGTAGAAAAAATAAAGTGTAAAACAGTATTGTACGCCCCTCGAACAATGGAGACATTCTCGAAAAATGATGACTCAGCATCTTGGGTGGAAATGGCTTCTGAAAGGGAGATACGAAAAGGAAAGAGGAGAGGAGCCCGAACAGTTGACAGTAGAACCTTCTCCTCTGTCAAGCCTGATGATGGCCAGCCTGCTGTGTTATCGCACTCATTGTCAGATAACTCGGGGAGTAAGCAAAACTCTACCAGTATTCTTTAGAATGAGCCAAACTTGGTTCAGTTAAATGCCTTGAAAATGTGTTTCTTGGTGATGTAATTTGCGAAGTACTGAGATTCTCATCTTATTAAGATATTTACTTCAACTTATGTTTCACCCGTGGAAAGCATTTTCATCACAAATCTCTAACATAATATAAATCGAACTTATTATTCAAATTTTATTGCAGAATGCGGCTTCGGTGGCATAGTCGGTAGCATGCTGAACTGCTGTGCCCAAGATTGCGGGTTGAAACCCGGCCGATGCCGTTGGATTATAGAGCGTTAAAATCCTTCAGTATGCCTTCCTTTGGAGGGGAAGTGAAACTGGCGGTCCCATGTCATAGATGTATGGCATGTAACAGAAACTTCAACTGACTAAACTTGTGTGAAGCTAAATTTCTAGGTTAGATTTCGTTGAAACGATCCAGCAAAGTTACAACGCTCACCACTAGGTGACTATGGCATCTGGTAGCGAAAGTTGGAACTACTTGAAATTGAGCAGAACTTGTAGCTCACCTTATGGGTGTCCACATTAAAGCAGCTACAGCCTTCTTTGGCGAGCCGAACATGTCTTCGGACACTCCCGGCACTAAAAGCCATACGCTAAATAAATACATAAATAATAATAATAATAATAATAATAATAATAATAATAATAATATTATATTGATATAGGACGTCGCTGCTAATTGTTGTAGGATGCTGCTTCCAGGTGCTGAGGTAAATTTGTTGTGTATAGTCATCTATCCTTGAAATATTCCAGTTGATTTTTACTTGTTGGTTATAAGATGTTTCATCCAGACGCGGAGAAAAGCGTAAAGTTTTTTGAATTTTTTCATCTAATCTCGAAAAAATTCAGTCGATTCCTATTTGGTTCACTTTGCTGTATTAGCTGTCCGATTGGGTAACATTAATGCATTAATACAATCAGTCAACTCGCATAATAATTATTACCTTTTTCAAAATGGTTGATGTTTACTCATTATATGCAAGTCATATAACAATTATTTACGTTGTTTCACGTAGTAACCAAGTAAGAGAGAGACGATAACATGGAGACTATTACCATTATCACTCGGATGTTTGTGTATTGACATGGAAGGGATCGGTGTCATCATATTCCTAATTAGGCCTCTTACCGATAATTCCTCCACTGTTAATAGAGTCTCCTTGTTTACTTCATCAGCCTAATTGACGCTTTAATACACTTCGGTGCCAAAATATTCTCAACTCTAATAACGAAAGCTTCTTGACAGAGGAACATCTAGAACACTCAGATAGCTCCTGGCACTGTTGTATCCTGGTTAAATCGCGAGAAACGTCCATCTCTACTTAGTATAAAACAAAGTCCCCGATTCCTGTTTGTTACGGGTAAACTCGAGAACCACTGGATGGATTTTGATGCGGTTTCCACTATTCTGTAAAGGATATCTCGAGGATTATTTCTGTAGAAAATAATATATTTATGATCAAAGGAAGCCGAGCTGTAACGATCTCAGTGGAAAAGTCAAAAAAAAAACTGGCGTCCGAGCGCTTTGTAAGCTTACGCTGGGCAAACCGTTAAAAATATCTGAATACTATGAGTGAAAGAAGTGTTCAGCATGAAAAGTTCTACAAAAAAGTCCGCGAGAGCGTATGTCTATCTTCAATACATCGCCCACTATAAGCGTTTTTACGTTTTTTTTCTTCCATCCATGTCCATTCAACTACTGAGGCGACAGTTTACGAGCTAGCTAAGGGCGAGTCTATCATCTCTGTTACAGCCTAGCTAGCGGGCGAACCTATTGCACCAGTTAGAAGCCAGCAGCAAACCGTCCAGTCGTGTTGAGATAATACTCCTGAAAAGGGAGGTTGTGTTTGGAGTTCTCCTGGAAGTGTAACTCGGGTTTTCTTCATTTCACCTGTGAAACACAGTCAAGTTAAGATTGGACGGATGGGTGATTTGAGTTTCATTCACCTCGCCATTCCCTGGAAGTGCAACTCTCATTTCGCCTGTGAACTTTTCGTTCCGCAAAATTTACAGTTAATTTAAGATTGGACGGAAGGGGATTAAATTATATAAAATTATACTGATTGGCGTATAATCTCTACTTAGTATAAATCAAAGTCCCCGATTCATGGATGTCGCGGGTAATCTCGAGAACCAATGAATGGATTTTGAAGCAGTTTTCACCATTCTGTAAAGGATAACTCGAGGACGGTTTCTGTAGAAAATTATTTATGACCAAAGGAAGTCAAGCACTAACGATTTCAGTGAAAAGGTCGAAAAAACTGGCGTCCGTGCGCTTTTTAAGCTTACGCTGGGCAAACCATTAAAATATCTATATACTATGATTGTAAGAATTGTTCAGCATGAAAAGTTCTACAAAAAAGCTCGGGAGAGCATACCTCTATCTTCAATAAATCGCCTACTGTAAGTGCTTTTACGTTTTCATTTCTTCCAACAATCTCCATCCAGTTACTGAGGCGACAGTTTACGAGCTAGCTAGAGGAGAGTCTATCACCCCAGTTACAGCTTAGCTAGAGGACGAGCTTATTGCCCCAGATACAGCCAGCAGCAAACTGTCGAGTCGTGTTGAGTGTCGTGTTGGAATGGATGAAGATGAATGGAACTGGGCAAGGATGTGGAAGGAAGCGGCCGTGGCCTGTCAGAAGGTACCGTCCCAGCATTTGCCAGGTGTTGAAAATGGGAAACCACGGAAAACCATTTCAAAGGCGGCCGACGGTGGGGCCCGAAACCACGCGTCTACCAAGTCAGCAGAGAGCTTGGCCACATGGCCTAACGCTGCGCTTTAGCGAGCTAAGTCAGCACTGTCGGTAATATATTAGTGAAAGATGTAAAATGTTGATGGTAAACAATTATCTAACCTTGAAATAAACCAGAAGATTCCTACTAGTTGGATCGTTCTGTTAAAGTTACCTGTCCAATTTGGTAATGCAGTATTTAATCTCAATCCAAACTACACTAGTATTTTATATGTGTAAGACGTATGAAACAATTTGGTTATTGCCAAGCCAAAATATAATGTATGGATACTTTGAGAAATAAAATAACCAACATTCATTAAACAGGCGGCTTCGGTGGCGTAGTTGGTAGCATGCTGAGCTTCTATGCCCAAGATAGCGGGATCAAACCCGGCTGAAGCCGTCGGATTTTTTAAGAGCGTTAAAAAGCCCTCAGTATGCCTTCCTTCGGAGTGGAAGTAAAGCCGGCGGTCCCATGTCATAGATTTATGGCATGTTAAAGAAACTTCCACTAATTGCACCTGTGTGAAGCTAAATTGGATAGGTTAAGAATGTAAACAACGCTCTTAGGTTTCTACGTTCGTTGCCAAGAGCCAACTGTGGTGGCGTCTAGTAGCTAAATTCTGAACTTAGCCTAGTAGTCGTTGACGGTGGCGCTTGGCGGCAAAAGTAGGAACTATTTGAAAAATTCTAAGTTGCAGTACTTAAATTAAAAAAACAGATAACACATACTAATACAGTCATCACAATTAACACCGGTTATCAGACAGATTCTACACACACCCAAAGTACACGGGGCTACATTACCGCGTTGTCGCAGCCCCTAAACTTAAACACCAACCAACCAACCAGCCAACCAACCATTCATTAAACTGTTGGCAACAAATTGGAAAAAAAATAGGCTTATGAGATCACCTTTTGTCCGTGTGTGGGTATGTGTTTGTGTGTCTCCCTAATAAAATCTAAAGGGCTTGAGCAATATCTCAATGAAACTCGGTAAGGTTAGAGTAGACTACAATTTTGTCTGACCCCAACCGTGGCCTTCACATTTTATTACGTCTCAGCAATCCAACATGATGGCTGTGTGAAATATTTCACCGGCATTCTATATCTCCGAAACTATTACTGACATCACCCTGAACGTTTGTACGGTGATAGAGGGTACTACTAGAAGCAGGGGCGTATATAAGGGGGGGGGGATGCTGAAGGAGCTCCAGCCCCCCCCCCCCACCGAAAAAAAAACAATAAAAATTAAGAAAATGTTGCGTTTGTAAGAGCATAAAATAATTGTAAATTTGGTTGTACCCTAATCTTAACTTATTGACTAAGTTATAAACAATATTAAGATTGAAATTATACTAACTCGTGGTGTAGTGGTTAGCAGTCTTTGCTGCCGCCCCGGAGGTCCGAATTCGATTCCCGGCTCCCCCAGGTAATTTTAATTCTAGTCAGAGAGCTGGAAGGGGGTGAGCCTTGTGAGGCAAAACAGTGAATTCCACAGTACGGTCCTCATGAGAAATAATTCATCAACTTGTAAAAAAATAAAAAATTGACCTTTCTGCTTAGTAAATTGACAAATATTTAGATATTTCTCATTCATACTCCATAGATCATAATAGAAAATACATTAAGTATAAAGTTTTATTTGTGTTTTGGGTTGTATTTTACAACCTTTTTTTTTTTTTTTTGGATTGCCAGTAATTGTAGGCTATATAAACTTTGAATCTTATATAAAATAATTACACAAAGTTATATGCTCTAAGGTATTGGTTGATATTTCTGGGTATTTTGCGGTGACAATACCCTGAAAACAATCAAAATTTCCAGGATAGCCAGCCCCCCCTCCCCCAGAAAAAAAAGTATATACGCCCCTGACTAGAAGTTCAGCTATGTAACATTCAAAAATTGGTTAAGTAGGCCTACAAAACGAACATGACATCCAAGCGATGTTGAAACATTTAAATAGACTTTTCTCGTGATTTAACCATCCGACCGCAGTGAAACCTGGCATAGTAAATGTTTATGCACATTCAAACGAACTGACATATAATTTTGTTCAATTGTTTACATAACTTTAAGATGGCAGCTGTGCCAAATTCTATAATTAAGTTTATATTTCTTGTGTACTAATCATGCGATCGAAGTCAACGTTTGGATAATGATTTTAAACAATAATCGTCATCTAATGGTACATAAGTCTATGGCTTACATATATAAAAATCCAACATGGTGACCATCCGAAATATTTAGACGGTTCTCAATATCTATTAATCTATGACAGAAATCAAACTTAAATTTTGTATGTTGATAATGGCTATAAACGTAATTTCACCTATGGAACTTTCAATAACCTGGTGAGCACAAATCCAACATGGCGGCAACGCAAAATTTAAATATTTAAATGGACGTTTCTCGCGATTTGACCGTCCGAGGGCAGTGAAACTTGGTATGGTAAAAGCTTTTACATATTTTAGTCCCCTGACATCGAATTCAATCAATTGTCTTCATAACCACAAGATGGAATATGGGCGAAATTCGAAAACTTCGTCTTTATTTCTTGTGTCCTAATCATGCGATTGAAGCTTGAATAATAAACCTGTGCAATTATCTTAATCTAATAGTAGGCTACATAACAGTATGGTGTACATATATGAAAATCCAACATGGCGACCATCAACATCTACGAATCTATTACAGCAATCAAACTGAAATGTTGTATGATGATAGAGGCAATTACCATATATAGGATTTATTAAAATAGGCTATTAGTTCTTCACGGAACTACTTGCATTTATTTCTATCAGACGATAGATTACAAATAAAAAAAACGTTTAATAATGAGTCTGCGTTAGAACCTAGGCCAAAAGGACATGGAACAATAGAATGATGGATGCTAGTGCTTCAATTGGAAAAAGAGGAATACTATTGTAATGGCATGTTATAAAATGCAGAAAAATCTTTGTTTCCAATTACTCAATAAAATGTTTTTCTATATCTAAAGAATCCCTATTTTGGACAGTCAATGTGACTTTGGTTGGTTGGATGGTTGGTTCATCAGTTTAGGGGCTGCGACTACGCGGTCATGTAACCCCGTGTACTTTGAGTGTATATAGAATCTGTCTGATAACCGGTGTTAATTGTGATGGCTGTATTGCTGTGTTGTATCTGTTTTTAATTCAAGTAAGGACTGCCGACATTGAATTTTCAAGTAGTTCCTACTTTTACCGCCAAACGCCACCGTCAACGACTGCTAATTCAGACCTTGGTTACTAGACGCCACCGCAGTCGGCTCCTGGCGACGAAAGTTGGTGCCTAAGAGCGTTATTCAAAATTTTTAACCTATAATTTAGCTTCACACAGGTGTAATTAGTGGAAGGTTCTTTAACATGCCATAAATCTATGACATGGGACCGCCGGCTTTACTTCCCCTCCGAAGGAAGGCATACTGAGGGATTTTAACGCTCTTAAAAAATCCGACGACTTCGGCAGGCTTTTAACCCGCGATATTGGGCATAGACGCTCAGCATGCTACCAGCTACGCCACCGAAGCCGCTTCAATGTGACTCTAAGATAGAGATAAATTCTAGAATTGAACAGGCCCGGAAACAATTGATCGACATGAGAAAATTCTTCATACGATCAGACCTCAGCTTACCACTGAGAATCAGAATGATTCGTTGTTACATTTTCTCTGTCCTCCTTTACTGGTGTGAAAGTTGGACTTTAGACGCAAATATTGAGAAACGAATGAGGCATTTGAACTGTACCTGTACAGACGTATCCTACGTATATCATGGATACTGAAAGTTTCGAATAACGAGGTCCTTCGTCGGATGAAAAAGCAAACAGAACTACTACTTGTAATAAAACAACGAAAAACAAGATACTTGGGACATGTTGTGAGATGCGAAAAATACCAGTTACTTCAACTAATTATTGAAGGGAGAATACATGGAAACAGGTCTATTGGAAGACAAAGAAACTCGTGGCTGAAGGATATCTGAAGATGGAATTGTTGCACATCAGATGAAGCCTTTCATACAGCAATGTCAAGATCACATCTAGCTATGTGGATCGTCAACCTCGGTTGAGAGACGACGTCTTAAGAAGAAAGAATACCTTTTTATCGGAACTAGTCAACATACAAAGCTGATATTTTGAAATGTATTTCCTCCTTATATTTTTTTTTATCGCATGTGGCCAACAATGGACCGCAAGGAACTCGAGACTTATTGGGTTTCTTTCTCTTCTTTTCCCTGAACTTCTTCATCCTGTCACTTCTTTGTTTTCTCTCCTCCTCGGAAATGATCCGTTTGGCCTCCTGCTTGGTGGTTTCTCCTGAAATGATTTTACTCCGTCAACTCGACTGCGGAACTCTCTTCTATCATGGGCCATCGGTGGAGTAATTCTAACTTACGCTGCATCCCTCTTCACCTCATCTACCCATTTAGATGTGACCTTTAACCCCTTGATGTAGCTGAAGATCCTTTTGGTCAGCCTTCCTTCTTCCATTCGTAGTAAATGTCCGTAGAACTTTAGCCTCCGCTTCTTCATTACATCTGTGATCTTTTCAGTACACTTGTAAAGTTCTTCATTTTTCCTCTTCTTCCATGTCCCATCAGAAGTCTTCTGTGGTCCAAGTATTTTCCCCAGAATCTTACTTTCAATCTTTCTTTCTTTCTTTCTTTCTTTCTTTCTTTCAATCTTTCTTTCTTTCTTTCTTTCTTTCTTTTTTTCCTTCCTTCTTTTCTAGTTCTCGAAGTTCTCCCTTTTTACTTAAAATAAGACACTCTGAAGCGTACAATCCTTCAGGTTGTACTACCGATTTGTTGTGTCTGATTTTGGCCTTCAGTGATAAAGGTCGTTTGTTGTATTTATTCTGTGTTAGTGATATATTTTCTACCTCGTCTGTGTTTCAAAATTTATTTTATTTTACCAGATATTCGAGAAAGTGTTGTTGTTTTTGAAAAGATTCAACTACCGTAAATTTAAAAAATCATGTATTTTCAAACTGTCTGTGTCGAGATGGACATCCCTACTATTCCCTCATGGCTATTGGGAAAGAGCTCGCATGGAGAATCTCTGAAATGTAGGATTCAATAATAGCATAATTACGGAAAGGGACTACCCCTGAACCAATATATCCCTTGTTTATATAAATGTGCCAGGAACCGTGGCTCTGACGCCCATGTGTAAATATTTGTTTTATTCTGGTATAAAATTTAACACATTTCCCCAGCGTCCTTTGATTGTCATGCAAAGAGCGTGTAGATGTATTCCACCAATGTAATGAAAGTGCGGAGCGTCATACCAACAGACTAATAATAAAATACAGTACGTCTATTAAACAAGTGCAACGATAAACGTGCCGCAGGATACGTATTGCGATTCTGATCACAACGACCCTAGGTTCGATTATATACTAGCCCCATCAAAATTTAATTCTGGTCTAAGTTTTGTAGTTTATTTATTTATTTATTTTTATTTATCGTATGGATTTTAGTGCCGGGAGTGTCCGAGGACATGTTCGTCTCCCCCTGAGTCTGTAGCTGCTTCCAGCGGACACCCTTAGGGTGAGCTTCAAGTTCCGTATAATTTCAAACAGTTCCAACTTTCGCTGCCAGATATCAATGATACCTAGTGGTGAACGTTGGAACTTTGATAGAGCATTCAGACGAAATCCAACCTAACAATTTAGCTTCACACAAGTTTAGTCTGTGGAAGGATCTTTTACATGCCATAAATCTATGACATGGGACCGCCGTCTTTACTTCCCCTCCAAAGGAAGGCATACTGAAGGAGTTTTAACGCTCTTAAAAAATCCGACGAGTTCGGTCGGGTTTGAACCCGCAATCTTGGGCACAGCAGTTCAGCATGCTACCAACTACGCCACCGAAGCCGCTAGTTTTGTAGTGGAACACATTAAGCCTCGTGAAGAGAACCTGACAAGAAATGGGGTCAATTTTTCCCTTGGCCATTCTTGAATTTGTTTTCCGCTGCTTCTTAACAAACACCATGTCCGTAATCCTAAAAACACACACCCTGAGGTGACTGGTCTTCTTGTGTTCTTGTTGTTATTTATATATATATGTGGTTTACTGTGTTACTCAATATAGTTGATATCAGCGCTGGAATTCGAACCTCCGAATTTAATATATATCCTCATCGCGGTTGTGGTGAGTGATTTAACACACACGGCTGAGCCACGGTGCTTTTGAAACCTGAAATGTGACTGCGGATGCGACTACAGTGGAAATATAGTCAGTTGTCGTCTATGTCCGTGTGTGAAGCGGGTGGTGTGAATGTGTAACACAAAATACACTACATTTCCACTTTCTGTGCGCTCTTTAATGAACCAGACCTGGAAGAGACAGCAAAACTTCCTTTTATTATCCCGTTCAAAGTTACAGAAATGCTTGCAATTAATGTGCACATTGCCAGCAAGTAAAGTTGCTCTTGCTAAGCATTATAAAGAACTTCATTTAACTTAAACCAATAAGAGACGTGTTAATCAGATACATGATGCAGATAGAACATTCATTTCCCTACAAGTGCTAGTAATTACACAAGCAGACTCATTATCTTGTGGAAACAACAAGCTCTCTCTCCTCATCATGACACCTCGTCTATTGCAAGAACTTTCTCAACGGTTTCCTTCTAGACTAGAGGAAGACTTGGCAAGACCCCAAGTAATATAAATAAATAAATACATAAATAAATAAATAAATAAATAAATAAATAAATAAATAAATACATAAATAAATAAATAAACAGACCCCACCAACCTGGGCCCAATGTTTGGGAAGCCAGGCTCTGCCTGTCACAAGTCAGGACTAAGGGCGAGTGATAGAGGAGTAACACCTCTTTAAAAAACCTTGGGCCTTCTGACCCGGCTGGTAGTACCATGTGAGGGTCCCTTGCCAGGGTTACGGTGAAGACCTCAACGGCATAGACAGTGGAGTAGATGGACTATGGAACAGTGTCGATGGCGAAAGAGGCATCCCAGTGCTCGGGAGAATAAGAGTAAAAGGTATATGGCAACCATATATCAATTTAAGGGGACGACGGTTCCATATGTTAATGGCGGTAACCCGACAGCGTCTGTATCACATGTTAGTGGCGGCTGATTTTATAACACTCAGAAGTGGAACTCTGAGTTTATCCGATTGACTGGTCAGTCAAAATTTCAAAACCTCAATTAAATCAACATGGACAGTGCACCTTATAAAGCAAATATTTACCCCAGGGGTTTCAGTCCCCAAGTGGTCTATTCGAATTCTGGGGAGACCACTGATGAGTGCATGGAAGTAAGTCGGAGTACTTCAAATCCCCATAGAAACAAAGTTAAAGCAAGATCTCGGATTTGGCTCATGACATTTAATGTCAATTCTCTTTTGAAAGTGGGAAAACTTAAACATATCCTGAATAAATCTAAAGAACGCAACATTAAAATAATTGCATTCCAAGAATCACGCTATACTGATGAATACCCTTTTGATTCTGAAAACTATAGGATATTCAAAGGAAAACCTGGTGAACGAGTTATGGATCACTGTCCGCAGTTTGGAACGGGCTTTATAGTGGATAAGTCAATACTTGGCTCAGTTGTGACATTCGAGTCTTATTCAGGACGTCTTTCAACCTTAACGATAAAATCGGGAAACAAAATTTATTCTCTAGTGAATGGTCATGCTCCAACTAACATTACGAATAAATAAGCACCTGACAAAGCAGAGCAGTTCTGGAATCAGCTAGACAGTGTTTTACAAAGAATTCCAAGTCATCATGTCAAAATCCTTATGGGCGACTTAAATGCCCAAATAGGAAAGGAGAAGAAATATCGATACTGGGTTGGGAAATGGTCCGGCCATGCACAAACCAATAAGAACGGCATACGACTCATTGAGTTATGCATCAGCCATGACTTGTTTTTTAAATCTACCTTTTTCAAGAAAAGCCCTTCTAAAACTAAGACTTGGGTCGCACCTAATCCCTTATTAGGTGAATATCAACTGGATCATGTGCTGATTTCCCGCCTGCATACATCTGAAATCATGAAACTCAAAGTTCTGAAAGGACTGGATTTAGACTCTGATCATTATCCAACAAAATTTTCCCTGGATATGATCCCTGAAAAGAGAAACTTAATGAAGCGAGCTCTACAACGAAAGTACGACACAGCAGGTATTAAAAGCAATGAAGAATTTAAGAAAGGTACAGAACAGTTAGATCCACAAAATTTGACACAAATTAAAACAGGACTCTTACACACAGCCGAAACTACAGCACCACTCAGACGAACAAGAAAACACCCTTGGTGGACAGATGAATGCGACGAGTTAATACAACTTCGACAAAAAACTTGGCATAATTAGTCATGCAATAAAACTCCAGCCACTTTTCAAGAACTTCAAAATGTTAGAAAGGTTGTTACTAAATAAGGAAAATTCATAAACTGAGTGAGGATATGAAATTACAGTCTATAGAAGATGACTTTAAACAACATAATTCAAGGAACTATTATAGAACTTTCAAACAAACGTTAACCAAATATTCTCCTCCATCACTCCATTTTGTCAATCATAAAGGAGAAATGGCTTATACCACTGATGCTAACTGCAAAATCCTCGCAGCATACTTTTCTAAATTACTTAATAGTGAAAGCCCCCTGGAAAAGTTCCAGTTCACTTCTAACCAAATTAATCAAGATTCAGCCCCACCAACAGTTCAGGAAATTAGAGAAACAATTCAATCACTAAAAAATAACAAGGCCACAGGAGAAGATCAAATAACTGCAGAACTTCGGAAAAATGCAGGGGAAAATTTCATCAAAAAACTTCACGACATTATGCTGGACATCTGGCAAACTGAAAAAATACCAAAGGATTGGAAGATAGCAATAATACACCCCATACATAAGAAAGGAAGCAGGTCTGATCCAAACAATTATAGAGGTGTTTCCCTTCTTCAAGTCACATATAAAATTCTCTCAAAAATTCTACTCAACCGTGCAGAGAGTCAACTTGACCAAAGAATTGGTGAATACCAAGGCGGATTCAGAAAGGGGAGATCCTGTGCTGAGCAAATTCTGAACCTGAAGAATAGCCTACTATATCATATTTTCGGAACACAACAAACAAAAATTATGTCATCACATTTGTCGATTTCAAAAAGGCCTATGATAGTATAGATCGCATGTCACTTGTTAATGTTTTAACAGAATTTGGACTTGATAACAAAACAAGAAATATTATTAAAGATACACTAACTGAAACGAAGGCTAAAGTTAAATTTATGGGTGGTTGTAGTGATGAGTTTGAAATAAACACAGGTGTCCGTCAAGGGGATGGGCTCTCCCCTTTAATTTTCAATTGTGCTCTTGAGAAAGTTGTCAGAGAATGGAGGAAAGCAGGTGCACCATCTCACCGCCTGGGCCCAACGATTAAGGGTATTGACTTAGATTGTCTAGCGTTTGCTGATGATTTAGCACTAATTGCCAAAAACGTCGCTGATGCACAGAAACAGCTTGTTATACTGGAGGAGCAAGCAGCCAAAATAGGACTAAAAATCTCCTATGAAAAAACTAAATTTATGACAAATATTAAGAATGGTCCACCTGAAATTGTCATTGGTATCAATAAGATTGCAAGAGTGAAAGAATTTAAATACTTAGGTGAATGGATCACTGAAAATGGCAATGAAAATAAATCTGTAGCATCACGAATTCAGAAAATGGAAATTGCTTTTCAACACACAAAGAATGTTTATAACAAAACAGCTTGTCCTGGAACAACAACATTCGTCATTACTGTACAGTGATTAAACCTGAAGCTCTATATGCTTCAGAAACGCTCAGTTTACATCGTAAGACCTTAATGGAAAAATTAGAGATTAAAGAAAGGAAAATCATGAGGAAAATCTTAGGGCGCAGAATTGTAAATGGCATACACTACCCCAAACCCAACTCTGAAATTTATCAAAGAGTTTCTAAATTAACTGATACAATGAGATTGCGACGAATTCAGTTTCTAAGCCATTTGGAAAGAATGAATCCTACCAGACTCACTTATCGAATCCACAAATTTCTGCAAATCAAACGCACAAGACCAAAATGGTATAAACAAGTAGAGTAAACCTTAATGAATTGGGTTCACCAAATTTAAAAGATAGAAATATGATCCGGAAAATTGTTCACACAAGGGGATTTGAGGAAGATGAGAAGAAACCACAGCGACGTACCTGGTCGGAGGAACAGAAATTACAGCAATCAGTGAAAATGAAGAACTATTGGGCAAGGAGGAAAGCTCAGAAAATGTTGATTCCGCGTGGTCCTAAGTGACCCATTCGCGAAGAAGAAGAAGAAGAAGAAGAAACAGACTGTACTAGGCCACGACCTAACAAGGAAATATACACCCATGTGGAGAACATAATTCACACCACGCGCAAACGACGGATGTCTTTTTTTTTTGGCATTTAAATAGAATGAATAATGACAGGCTAACAAAACAAATTTTTTAAAAAAATTTTAAACTTTAAGTTCAACCAGCGTGATTTATACAGACATTAATAGTACATTATGCAACGAACCTATAATAGCAATAATTAAGACACGAGTATGTTTGTAAAACGAGCGTATGCGAGTTTTATAATTTCCATACGATTGTCTTAATTACCATTATAGGCGAGTTGCATACGACTGTTTATGTTCGACGATAATTATTATAACTATTCGATGCTCGAACATAAATATTCATAAATATCTGTCGAGATTTCGCCAGTTTTATGTACTGAACAGATCGCATGGGACGTATTTGACCATGGCCTCCTCGATCACCTCACTATGACACTAGGCCACGCAGTGACATCTAAATTAGAAGGCCTTGAAACTCAGTGCAGGTGCGATGCTATCCTTACCTAATTGGTCAAACAACTGTTTCTTGAGCTCTGATTGGTGGGAGAAACGGTCCCATGATGAAAACTTGTACTATAATGAGCCTGGCATATAATATTTACATTTCGACATCGACGAACATAAAAGTTCTTAAGGATGCCGTCATTGACATTACAGATACATAGGCCTATAATGGGAATTTATTTCGGGACAACGTTCAAAAAGTGATCTTCAGGGAGGAACAAGAAAGACAACGAAAGCAGCCACGGAACATTGAACAGCTCCGAAAGCAGAGATCAGATAGGATGAAGCGAATGTGGGCAGAAAAAAAGACATGTGGCAAGATTTCGAGTATTGATTTTACGTGCTCTGTAATAGTGCTATTGGATTAAATAATAATTATAATAAATATATAAATAAATAAATATATAGAATGTACGTAAATTAAGTTCAAATTCACAAATAAACAGATTAATAAAATATGTATTAGTCTAAATATATAGATTAAAATTAAGTTAACTTAAAATATATATATTAAATTAAATTAAAGACTAGTATTCCGCTGGGATTTCTGACCTTGATGTCTAACATCGCTCCAAATTTGCTGATATGGTTTATTATTGGTCCCCGCCTCCAAAGTGTCTAAATGTAGGAAACCCCTATTACAGGAGAGAGAGGAAAAATTAGCAGTCGGGCTCGAAAGATATTGGGAACGGAAGAGAGCATCGCAGAAGAACTAGCCATAAGTGCTCATTAGTGGTTTTAAATCAAAAATAATAATATTAAATTACAACAAAAGAACAATATGTTACAGAGCGAAGATAAGACACTATACCACGGTTGTCAAGCCTGAGGCATTGTATAGTTCAGAATGTTTGATACTGAACAAAAAAATAGAGGAACTGGAGAAGAAAGAAATAATAATCTTGAGGAAGATCTTAGGACCCGAAAATAGAAATGATGGTACATAGCGGAAGAGGCGAAACAAAGATATTTAAGGACAAGCAGAAAAAAAACACAGATACCATACGGAAGAGAAGATTGAAGTTCTATGGACACCTTACGAGAATGGGCGATAGTCGACTAACGAAGAAGATCTTTAATTACATCACCAAGATAAAAGCGACTACAAAATGGGTAGATGAAATAAGAAAGGATATGGAGGAAGTTGGGGTCAGTTCAAATGAGATCTGGAATAGAGAGGTGTTTCGAGGTACGATTGATGCATTCAAGGGGTTCCAGGAAAAGCAAACGAGAAGAGCCAAGAGCATCTGGTCGGAAGAAAGGAAGAGAATCCACCGTGAAAGAATGAAGAGTTTCTGGGAGCAGAAAAAAGGACTAATCCGCAAGTCAATTGTTTCCCGTGGTCCAAAGTAGGCCAAAATCGACCAAAGAAAAGGAAGAAATTACATTTATAAATTAATAGAAATATAAAAAGTAAATAATTGAATAACTAAATAAATAGAACGGAATTACGTTTAATCAAATGTTAAGAAAATAATTAAAATAAATCTAAATTCAAATAAATGGCAAAAGTAATATTCATGGTCATGTGGGAAGCTGGTTATTTGGAAATTAATTTTGAAGATGGTGGTTGACAACTTTGATGAGCCCACAACGATAAGTTGCTATTGTTCAATATAGGAGATAGTAATAGTAATATCGTATGGCGTTGGGTGCCGGGTGCAAGCTTTGATATTTGACACCCGAAGGGTAGCTTGCATGTCTAATTTTGTTGTTCCTTGAAGCACTATGAAAGTCAAGAAGGTTAGATATCTAAGCTCCTTGAACACTATAGCGCTTTCTAGTAGAGAAATGAGGAACTTTGTGTTGGAGGAAACTCCCGAGATTAATTTTGCCATTATGAACACGGCCTACTGAATTCAAATGGGATGGGAGGACGTGTTCATTTTAACCCCGTGTACTTGAGTGTTTGTGTGCAATAACTCTTTGATAACACTGGTCAACAGTGATTTTGGTGCCGGAGCTTTTTAAGCTGATTTTATATGAATTTGATGCCCTGAATTCAAATATGCCATTAGTTTTTGCCTAGCAACTCTAGTTTCTGAGATAAGACATTTTTGTGAAATATACATTACCCTATCGCATGGTAATAAAAAACTAAACACGGAATTTGCATTGTTATATTATACAAACACAAACATAGAGGAAAAAGTCATGAATGAAACCAACCAGTCACTGGACACCTCGGAAGCTTCTTTTCCGTGATATTCTTGAACAGTCCATTTTTAAGCTCCAGCAGTAATCTGCCATCATGTGCATACCCCATATCTTCCTTGGTAGCGGTCCTCCACAGTTTTAATATCTGGTGAATTCGTTCACCTTGTTCCTCACTGGTGTCTGCTAAATTTTCAGGAAAACGGTCTAACTGGCTGTGTAAATAGTGCACCTTAGTACTCATGTTGCACCCAAGAGATTTGAAACTGTTAAGCATCTCGTTTACTAATTCAACATAGTTTTCAGCTTTGCGTTTGCTTAGAAAATGTTTTACAACTGACACAAACAAAGTCCAGGCTTTTAGCTCAGATTCATTTATCGAATTTATGAAGTCAGGATCCTTAATGAGTAGTCTTATTTGTGGGTCAACAAATATCCCTGCTTTAAGTTCTTCCATACTCAAGTGAGGTATTTTATTTCCTATAAATGCAAAGCATGATCCGTTCTTATCAAGAGCCTTCACAAACTCCTTCATAAGGCCCAGCGTGATATGCAGTGGAGGAAAGATGATTTTCCCTCGTTCAACATTCCCCCCCTTCCAACATCAATGTTTTCTCTCATAGGCCACTCTTTTCTAACCCAGTGGTGTGTTTTGCCTCTGCTATCCCATAGGCACAAGAAGCAAGGATATCAGACTGACGATACGACACAATATACATGACCCAATCCTTGTATATTATGATTGAGAATTGCACAAAATGGAGTTAGAACTTCACATTTCGGATAAAACTGCACATCTAAACAAATAGTGATAGAGAAAACTGATATCTAAAAAAATAGAGCTATTAGAGGAAAATTGATTTCATATTTAGATTCAGTGACCCAAGTATACCTAAAATCAGTTACAAAATCCCCGGCACCAAAAAGATAAAGTATTTTTGTGGCCTGTGTAATCTGTGTTATTGTGGTGTCTGTACCAGAGAGTGTGTGTATTTGTAATGCAGGTGAGAATTGAGAAGGAGGTGTTCGTGGCCATAAGTTAGGTTTATCCCGAATTTGTCTGGAGTAGAAATGGAAACCACGGGAAACTACGTCCAGGATGCATCGAGATTGTAATCGAAACCGGATCTCTCAGTTTTGCTTCACAAGGCTAAGCGATCCCTGTTACAGGACTCATACCGGAATAAAATGTCATGGTAGGGCAGGGAAACGAACCCGGACGTTAGGGGTGACTGTCAAGAAGGCCTGTGCGCCACAATGTGGACTGTCAGTACGTTTTGGTTGGTTGGTTCCTCAGTTTAGGAGCTGCGACAACGCGGTCATGTTGCCCCGTGTACTTTGTGTGTGTGTAGAATCGGTAGTCTGAAAACCGGTGTTAATTGTGATGGCTGTATTAGTGTATGTTATCTGTTTTCATTCAAGTAAGGAATGGAGACGATAAATGTTCAAGTAGTTCTTACTTTTGCTATCAAATGCTACCATCCACGACACCTAGCTGCGGACTTGTCTACTAGATGCCATCGCAGCCAGCACCTCGTGACGAACGTTGGAACTACTATAATAACCCCTGGCACTACAGCCCATGAAGGGCCTAGGCCTACCAAGTGACCGCTGCCCATCCATTTGGCCTGCAGATATTGGGGTCACGCGTGATCAGCGCATCAGGTCCCCTCGGCCATTAATCTTGGTCTCCGAGATTGGGAAGCTTCCTCACTGTCAGACAGCTACTCAGTTGCCCTCACGAGGCTGAGTGCACCCCGTTCCAGCCCTCACGTCAGTTTCTAAAATCCATGACGGAGCCAGGAATCGAACCGTGGGCCTCCGGGTGAGAGGTAGGCGCACTACCCCAACATCACGGGGCCGACTGGAACTAATATAGCGTTTTCAAATAATCTAACCTACAAATTTGGCTTCACACAAGTGTAGTTTGTGTAAGGTTCTTTTCATGCCTTAAATCAATGACATGGGACTGTCAGCTTGACTTCCCCTCCAAAGGAAGGCATATTGAGGGATTTTTAACGCTCCTAAAAAATCCGACGACTTCGGCCGTGTTTGAACCCACGACCTTGGGCATAGAAGCTCAGCATGCTACCAACTACGCCACCGAAGCCACCGGTCAGTACGTTTATATTTTTAAATAAGAATGATTGAAAACGCTTCTCTGAGTTTATTCATCTTTACAACTCCATAGCATATGCAAAACAGTAACTGGGATTAATGCCGCAGAACTGTTTAATATAACACAGTAAGTCAAGTATCACCTTGTGCTTCAATTTGAGATATTGTTTAAAATAATACTCAAAAGCTGCTTTGCTTACTGGACTGGCCTAGCGAAGAATAAAAACCCTCCGTGGTAAGGAAGCTGCACGTTAAAATTAAATTTACGGATTTTTTGTTCTCAGCAGCAGGCGGGATATGTAAATTTCATAACAGACCGATTAATTAAGAAACTGAAACAAAAAGTGTCATATGGTGAAGTGAAAACAGCATTTGTCAGTGACTGCTCAATTTGTGCGAATGTGTCGGGTTGGATAATGAGGCACAAGTCCGTGGGTCCATGACTCGAACAATACACGTAGAGGAGAGGAAGAAAAATAATAGAAATAATAATAATAATAATAATAATAATAATAATAATAATAATAATAATAATAATAATCAGAAAACTTAAATTTGAGCAAACGCCCACAGAGAAATAAAACAGGAAAGAAGTGGACAGAAGAGAGAAAAAGGAAGCATAGTGAATATATGAGAGATTTTTGGGAAGAAAGAAGAAAGGGACAAATAACCATGAACATTGATGATGTTTAGACGCTGTCCTTAAGGGAGAATTAACGAAAATAATAATAATAATAATAAAGAATAATCGGAATCATCGGATTCTGGGGGATCAGGGACACCATGCGGAGAAGAATCGGAGCTTCTCAAGAACTCTTCATACTCTCAAGACCAGACGTAAACATTTTGTTGGCACGCTTAACGTTAACACCCTCACTAAGACGGGTAAGCTAAAACAACTTCTCAACACCTTGGAAGAATTTGAATTAAAAATCACTGCGCTCCAGGAGACACGCTTCACAGACGAAGAACACTTCAACACAGGGAATTTCCGAATCTACAAGGGAAAACCTGCCATCAAAATTAATGACAACTTACCTCTCTTGGGAACAGGATTCGCCGTACACAATTCTGTGCTTGATTCGATCATCGACTTTACTTTTACAACCGAGAGAGTCTCTTTACTATCAGTAAAATCAGCTAATAAAGCTTATACGCTGATCAACGTGCATTCCCTCACAAATCAACACAATAAAACTGATCCTGAAACCGTGGACAATTTCTGGGAAACTTTGGAAGAAACAACCAATAACATACCAAGACACCATGTGAACATTTTATTAGGTGATTTTAACGCACAGTTAGGGAAAGAAAGGAAATTCAAGGATACCACAGGCCCTCATACTAAACACAAACGTACCAACAAAAATGGGGAAAGATTAATTGACTTCTGTAGAAACTTTGGACTTAAAATCATGAGCACCCAATTTCAAAAACCTGCACATAAATTGACCACATGGAGATCACCCAGTCTTAAACAGGATGAGTACCAAATTGACCATGTCGCAATCTCCAAGAAAAACATAAAAGAAATTTTGAACGTCAGGGCTCGTAAAGGCGTCTTTGAATCAGATCATTATCTTCTCCAAATAAAGACAAAATTCCAACCAAATAGAAGACCAAAACGCCCACCAAAAGAATTCAGACCAGATCTGGAATATCTGAAACTCCACAAGGATGAAATCATTTCGCAAATCAATCAGGAGGAATCAACAGACTGGTGAATACTAACGGGGAGAATTCAGGAAGCCATGAAGCTAGGGCAACCAGCTCGCTCCAGAAAACATCGCTGGTGGAACACAATTTGCGATCAAGCAGTTGACAATCGCATAATGGCTTGGAAAAAATTTCACAGTAGCCAAACAAAGGAAAACTGGGAGAACTTTATTACCACTCAAAAACAGGCCTCAAAAATAATTAGGAAAGAAAAACGAAGGTATGACACAACAGACTCCACGAAATCCAGCAGGATTTCACCAAAAATAATACTAGAAATTTCTACAAGACATTTAGAGAAAATCTACGGGGATACCAAGCACCCAGTCTGTGCTTCAAGAGACACGACAGTTCATTGGAAACTAACTCCAAAAATAATTGCAACCTATTAGCCCAATATTTCAACTCTCTTCTTAACTGTGAACCACCTCTAGTAAAACTTGACTTCTCTCCTCCGGTATTCATACACTTGGACTCGCAAGCCCCCGACATTGAAGAAATTACGGAGATAATCCGACAACTCAAAAACAACAAAGCACCAGGGGAAGATGGGATCGTTGCTGAACTCTGGAAACTGAATGATCCCACACTGACGCGGAAAATCCATTCCATAATTTCAGATAATTGGACAACGGAGCAATTACCACATGACTGGAAATGCGCTTTGATTCACCCGTTGCACAAAAAGGGCGACAAGACGGACATGAACAATTATAGAGGAATTTCCCTGCTCCCGGTTGCTTATAAAATCCATTCCACAGCAATTCTGAACAGGTTAGAGCCCCAAATGGATCCACTCATTGGTGACTACCAGGCTGGATTCAGAAAAGGGCGATCGTGTGCCTATTTTAAATCTGCATTTCAATTCATCTTGCCATGTTCCTTTCTTCTTTTTCTTATGCCTCAAACCTTTGCTTGCTTTTGTGCTTCTTTGTGTTTTTAACTGTTAGGCTCACCGTGTGTTTTTCCCATACCTTGTTTATTACCAGTATTTCTGTGACTTTTTACTCATTTTAGTTATCCAAATGAAGGAGAGGTATTTATTTTGTACATTACTGTTTACATTTGTTACATGGCGTTGACGACTCAACGACTTGTTCGTTTTTGAATGATAATTTTTTTGTTTTTCCGCAATTTTTGTTTATTTTTATTATTTTTATTTATTTTGTTTTGTTTTATTAATTTTAGATCTTTTAAAATTTAGTTGTCCACCTCAAAATGTTAAATTCAATTCCAAATTTGTATTCTTTAATCTGTGTTAAGAGGGGCCCCTTAAAACAACTATAACTAACTAAATTACAATAATCAGAAAATTAATACCTTAAGTCAACAGATATGGTGCCTAAAGACGATCTTACAAATGAGGAAATGTAGAAATACCGTGATTGCATTCATAGACTTCAGAAAAGCATACGACTCTGTTGACCGCGACACCCTCTTTAAAATCATGGAAGAATTTGTGATCGATCGTATGACACGCAAAATCATAGAACTGACACTTACAGGAACAATATCCAAAGTGAAATTCTTGGGCGAAATATCAGAGCCCTTCGAAATCAATACGGGAGTCCGACAGGGGGATGGTCTATCCCCAATCCTCTTCAATATGGTTCTGGAGAGGATAATTAGGGAATGGGAACCTCTTGTAAAGGGCATTCAAATCGGTATTAAAAAAGAGAACAGAACTAAAGTCAAATGTCTCGCTTTCGCGGACGATATTGCAATTATTCATAATGTTGAATTTTGGGCTCATGCCGTGTTTATTATATTAAAATTCGACGCGTTTCGAAAGAAACCATGTCTTTCTTCGTCAGGAATAATCTGGAATACGACAATGATTGCTAAGAGAAAGCAACAAAGAACATATAGAAGGTGCCCAATGATGGACGCCATTATAGCCCCATGTTAGGGACAACGGAAAGCAGCAGTGAATTACTTTCTCAGGGTTCTGATAATAGGTAGCCAGGATTCACTGAGATTGTAGCCGGTGTCGCGGTTGAAATTATCTGGGTGTTTACGTATTTCAACCGCCTCCCTGATGATTCTGGGATAAGGAACTGCCTCCCTTATAATTATAAGGGAGGCAGTTGAAATTCGTAAAAATCCCAATAATTTTAACACAGACACTGGATATCAGCTAAGTGACACTTGGCTACCAGTTATTAAGGATCTAGGGAGATAGTTCCTCTCAGTCTCTCTGTTCTTCACATATTTAAAATTGTACATTTTCCCTCTAGGGCTCAGAGCCTGGATTTGATCTCCTTTGTTCGTCACTGGGGGAGTTTCCATCTGTTTTTTCGCCGTTGACTGTATGACGTTAGGTATCGTTCAGACACACTTCCCTTTTGTTTATGTTTCCCTATATCCATCTACCCCCCCCCCCCCCTCCTCATTCTTCGAGGAGTTTCTATATTTCCACACCGCCCCCTTTACCTTCTCGTTACTTACTAATCTGTCCGCCGTTCCACCATGGTCCATACAGTAATTTCTGGCAGCTGCTCTCTGGTGACGAACAGAGGAATTTATCTATATTTTTTGTAATCTCATTGATTTACTTTCTATGGCCACATTGTTTATTTCCATTGAAAAAGGAGGCAAGGTTCCTCCGAAACGTATGGTTCAAATTAAAAATACACACGGCATTAGCCCAAAAGCATGAATTATTTATATAACATATTCCTAATTACTGGAAAATGTGAAAATAAAGCTTGCAAGAAATTACATGTGATTAAATACTGTATACAGTTATTTGGTGTGGACTGCAGAAGAGGGAGAGAACTAAAGGATGGCATGTTTCGCTCGTCAAATGTTCTGTAGAACTATACTGTCCTATATACGCATGAAAGAAAGGTTTTACGTAACTCTTGTTTGCCGGGATACAGAGCATATAAGGGATTGTGGGCGATGTTATTACAAAAGAGACGGCATTATGACAAATCCTGCAGACTTTATACTGTGCCTGTTTGACGAGGATTTCGGGGAGCCATAGACCTTAAATGACCCTTCCGAACCCCCCCCTCTAACTGGAGAGCATATAGGACGGGGTGGAATGAATTCTTGGACTGGGAAAGCACAGGGAAACTTTACTCGGGGGTGTCGGGTATAATGAGAGATCAAACTACCAGTCCAGAGGAATACAAACTCAAAAATACAATAAAGAGGCCAGGGGTACATTTAAATCGCACTCAATTTATTCAAAAAGGTGGCAGACCCCTAACTACTTCTGAGAGGTAAAAACGGCTAATCCGTGCTAAACAATTGAGATAATAACTTAACTCGTCTCCATACGAAAAATCCTAATAACTTATGCCTTTCGAAGTCCTACTAAAAATGAAGAAGTCAATAAACAAACTAAGAGAATGACACGTAATCCATCCCTATACAATTACTTCGGAGAAGCAGAAATAATAATAATACACGCATGAATCTACAGCATAGAAAAATATATACTTGTTTACAATGTAAGGTGTTCGTTACATTTACTGCACAATAAGTTGTGCACGGTGGGGCTCCGCCTCACTACCTCCACGCGGTACGCGATCCACTCCACGCACGTCCTCAGAGCAACAAACAAAGCTCACATTGAAACTTACTAGGGTATGAACAAAAAAGTTATCTTTTCCACGCATTTTAAGGCTAAAACCATTACAGTACATTACCTCTAATAGTTGTTCATAGCAATTATCTACAATCTAGGCATTATCATTCGATGACTCTGTATCACCCGTCTATTTTGTGCATTCCCTACTGGGTAGCGCCAGCGCGCTAACCTCTCACCCGGGTTAGTATTAATGTCCTAGAGTTTGTCCTGATGGATTCTGGGTTCAATTCCAGGACCATTGAAGATTTTTATCTCCTGCGGTTAATTTCCCAGGCCCGGGTTCGATCCCCATCATGAATTTTACAAACTGGCGTGAGGGTTGGGGAGGAGGGGGTCTCCACCCGTTCCCCCACATGAGTAGCGAACTGCGCGCTACCTCACCTTCTTATGAAGCGCCTTTTCACTGCGAGAACTGAAAGCTAAAGCAGCCATAACCTCCCTATGGAGGCTTTCAAAAAAGATGGTATATTGCCTTTCACGGCCAGTGAAATAAAACTCAGCAATTTTTCTAGTTTTGTGCCGTGTCTTGTGTGGAGTTTCGCCTAAGACACCAAGCTGGCTCATCAGTGGGCTCTTGGTGTCCCCACTCAAGCAGGTTGAGGTTTTAGCTCTCGCTGTTAGAGGCGCACGTGCGCTTCATAAAAAGGGAGTTAGTGCACAGCTCGCTACTCTTGTGGGGGTCCGGGCGGGGACACCAAGAGCACGCTGATGAGCCAGCTTGGTGACCTAGGCGAAACCCCACACAAGACACGGCACAAACCTTGAAATTTTGCTGAGTTTTAATACACTTGAGCGTTTCATATACTTGATTGCAATATAATAAGGAAGGGATGTAGTATTAGAGTTGTAGTAATTTTCTAGGAACTTTATTTCATAGATAAGTTGGAAGCTTGGTGAACATTGGAGCCGAGTATTGCTGCTCGTCCAGGCAATTAATAATCGCTTTGAAGCAGGTAGAATGTTGCTAATTAACTTTGTAAGTCAATTAGCCCTGCAATTAGTATCAGTCCGTTAGACACGCTATCTGCGTGGTCTGACACAACAAGCCTGAATTAACTTACAATATAAAGCGAATTTTGGAACGCCGTGTACATCTGTAAATATGTGCCACCCAGCGCTCCTTACGAGATGCTACTTACAAGCCTCAAGAGCGGGTTACGTAATAAATGGTGTTGTTGTTATTGTTGGAATTAGTTCATTTGTGCGCTACCCCAGTCATCAGTCCTAGCCACTTGATTGTATGTGGAGTTTGACTGTTAGTCTGAATTATTGTGATGTCTGTTATACCGTATTGTAAGGGAAAATGGGGAGGGGTGGAGGTGCATGACCGGGTAGCTGACCGAAAATCATAATAACGCTCTAGTATTTTAAATGAATTTTGGAACGAGTTGAAAATAACTATAAACAAGTAGCTCCGTGAAGAACGAAATAGCTTATTTTCATACAGTACATCCTACTTATGTTCTTTGCCTCTATCAAAATACAAAATTTCAGTTTGATTGCTGTAATAGATTCGTAAATATTGAACCGTCTAAATATTTCGGTTGGTCGCCCAGTTGGTTTCTTCCTACAGTATGTAGGCCATAGAGTTATGTACTATTACATGAACATTATTATTTAGGTGTATTATTCAAATTTCAATCGCATGATTAGGACACAAGAAATAAGAACGAGATTTTATCATTTCGAACATCTAACATCTTGTGGTTATCCAAACAATTGAAATCAATTAGATGTCAGTGGATTAAAATGTGTATAAGCATTTACCTTACCAAGTTTCACCTTCAACAGTAGACTAAGGACATGATTATGCTGACTTGGACGTTGAATCATCTATTTACCATAGTCGCCATACAAGATAAGGTAACACACAACTCTAGAAAGAAAATCCATAGTTGTATCCCTTCAGGCAAGCACCTCAATGTTGAAGACAGCTATTAATGCCACAGACTACACCTTCCAAGAACATTGTACCTTTAGGAGACATGGACTTGGGAATTTATGCCCCATCAACCTCTAGGGATATGAGCTAGAGATTTTAGGTAAATTAAATATAAGTAGCGAACCCGTGAGAGAAATCTGGCATGTTCATAAACCACACTTTCCCCAATAATGAGAGACGTGGTTATGTTTTTATTTCAACCAAATGGTTATAAACACTATTTACATTTCAGTTAGAATTCCAAGTTGTATGTTCCCTAAGTTAAGAAGGCAATCACTGAAAATTGGATTATCATAACACTTACCGGTTATTGGATATTTGTGAAATTATACGATTTGAGTAGGCCTACTATATATATAATAATATCGTATGACCTCGGGTGCAAGGTGCAAGCTTTGTAATTTGACACCCGGAGGGTAGCTTGCATCTCGAATTTCGTTGTTCCTTGAATCACTATGAAATTCAAGGAGGTTAGATATCTCAGCTCCTTGAACACTATAGCGCTTTCTAGTAGAGAAATGAGGAACTTTGTGTTGGCGGAAACTCCCGAGATTAATTTTGCCATTATGAACACGGCCTACTGAATTCAAATGGTTTCTTTGGCATGCCAACATCGTATGACATGCGTGTCGTATTTTTTGCCACCTTTCAAAAATCAATTACCACGGCCAGGAGCAAGCCTGCAATCTTGGGGTTTAGTAGACCGACATGCTATCCACTCACTCACCTTTGATATACTGTTTCTGAAATCCATGCAAATTGATAGAGGATATACCTCAGAATGTTAAAATGACATGAAACAGGCGTCACAGTGGCCAAAATGTGAAGTGGACAGCAATTATGGAGCGTATTTTCCTACAGAAACAGTATCTGCAAATCGCACACTTCGTACATTTTTTTAAAGTCATTTTTTTAAGAAATTATGGATATTTATGAAATTAGAGTGCTATTCGTCACTGCTAATGTCTATTCTCTCGCATTTGAATGCTCATTTGTCACGATAAGTCGCTTGTGAGCGCCGCAGGAGGGATCTATACTACTGAAATAATATATATGATGACAAAGTATGAGAATACATTCTTTATTTATTCCTAAAAATTACAATCCTTTTCTTAATCATGGAATGTGTATTTTCGCATTTTGTTTTTTCCCCCTTTCCAATCGTAAAGGACACATTAAACGTTTCTTACGAGGGGACGGTATGATGACAAATGGTAGACTGATGATTTTTCCCCGGGAACTCAAACATATCCGATCGATGAGATTAACACATTGCTTTTTCTACCACCACGAGCGCTAGTGTGAGCCAATGAAATTCAACTATATCCGGTCGATTAGATTACCAGTTTTCCTCTTATACCACTACGAGTGCTAGTGTGAGTCAATTGAGAGTTTCACTTAAGGCCTTTTAACTACTTCCGGTGTGATGATTTTTCAAGAAATGAAAAAACACGTAATGGTATTGAACCAAGGAACGCATTAAAGAATGAATTATGAAAATAAGTTAACGTGGCTAGGATTTGTATAAAGAAGATACAGTCAGTTTCAAATGATGTATGCTACAAATGCTACACATGTTAGAAAGGCTCAGGAGGGCTCTTTGCACTCTGCTGCATGACGTCACGCACTCGCCATCTCCGTAAACTCAGACTCGGTGCATATGCACTGAAAAACATGATGACGTCATACACGCCGTAACCGTGTCGCATAACGATAGACCTAAGCATAACGACCAAGTCGACAAGATCATTTGAAATGATTAAAAGAATACGAGTAAAGAAACAAGTGATTTTAGGCTGGTTTTCGGGAACTGCATCTAAGCCGGAAGTTATTTTTGAAATTTGTTTTTTTGTTTTGATAGAACTCTTCAAGACTCACAATTTGATACCTTTCCAAGCCCTTTAGCCCTTCAACGTTTGACACTACTGTATCGAGAAAATTGCTTAATTTATCGTTTTCACTTACATAGGAACCCCTACTTTGTCTGCAAAAAAAAAAAAAAGTTTTCAACATTGAAAACTGCAGAGAGATACCGGGAAACGGAACCCGCTGTGAGTATCAGCACTCAAGGTAACTAGAATACTAATCAGTAGGGCCTGGATGTTGATGACATGTCATCTTTTTACTGAGCTGTCTAAAACAATGCTGAAGTATATAGAAATTCCGGACAGGCCACCCCGTCTCCAAATTCGTCATTTTTATTTTGCATCTTTTTGCATTTTTTTTGCTATTTTTCCATTTTAAGAGCATTTTTTAAGTTTGCTGAATTTTTTTGGTCATATTTTAGAGAAATCGGCCTTTTAAGGTCATCCTTTTTTTTTCAATTTAGTCATGTCACAGCTTTATATGAGGGAGTTACGTCTCTCAGAGTTAAACAAGATGTTCAGTAAAGAACATATAGCCTACTTTCTCCTAAATGTATGAGTATAGTTATAACTCGTTGTTATAATCAAAGAGTATAATAGAATCATTTCTTGGTTGAAGACCTTAGAAACTATTTACCTCTACCAAACGCCACAACCTAGATAAAAACAGCTACCATCATTGAAGAAAGAAAGATAAGAAGTATCTCAAGAATGTTATGGATCTGGAGACATAATCGACCGGACTGGCTGCGTGGCTCAGCGGTAATGTTCTCGCTTGCTGGGCCCTAGGTTGCAGGTTCGTATCCTGGCGCAGTCAGCTGGAATTTGAGGGTGCACAAATGCGAGGGAGCCGTGTCAGTACATTTACTGACAAGTTAAAAGTCCCCTTCGGGCCAAAATTCCGGCACCCAGGCGTCTCTAAAAGCAGCAGTAGTTAAAAGGGACGTAAAACCAATAACATAATAATAATAATAATAATAATAATTATTATTATTATTATTACATAATCGACCTGCCGTGGGCAACATCCAACTTTGAGTCGAGGCATGTCTTTACACGTCTGGTTGTGCATGGTTTTCACAACCCTAATTGAATTAACAAATCTTTCCATGACCCTACAGAGACTTGTGTATACTATGAGGATATTTTCGATTGCTATTTGCCTGATATAAAAGTATTAATTAATAACCTGAACTAGCACCAACGGCTAGAATTCAGTTACTATGTGAAATCGTTTTGTTCTTTACTTCAAATAACATTTTCAAATAACGCACAATAGGCGGTTACAAACCCTTTAAAATAAAAAGTAAAAATGTATCGTAGTATTATCTTGTCATTCTTCAAATTCGATGCGCATAGAATGCCAATGGTATAGTAATCAATGGAGTCCCACGTAGACCAGTCGTGACGTCTAGTGGAGAAGTATCGAACAATATAGTCCTAACAGGGCGAGTGCATTCTAGCGGCCATAAGAAGAAACTTTTCAATAAAATCTGAAAGTTAATAAGTGGGTCGGGTCGGCGTGCAGTTACCTTTTTGGCTGCTAGATGTCTCGAGCAAATCTGCTGGCGAATTATGTTTTAATTAAATATATATGTTCCACCATAATATGCACAATATAACGCTTAATTTTAAAACGTCTGAGTCATTACAAAACAATAAATATATAAAATTTCAAGCAAAAAACCTAACTCTGATCGGGTTTGAACCATAGGCACATGAGCGGTAGGCCAACGGTTTACCACTGAGCCAATTGTGACAACGAACATCGTTTTATATAAAATGACTTACATAGAACTTGTTAGCAAATAATGATTTATACTAAACGATTTCAACAGTGGAGTATATTATTTATATATAAAGCATTTCATACAAAGTTTATTTATTTTGTATCAGTACGCTATATTGCATGCAATACTCAAATTAGTGAAATATAAGTCAGGCACAAGATATCCGCTGCCATCTTGTCTTATTACTGAGACGGCTCAGCTTTTTCAAATCACTTCTGCACTATAGTATTACAAAATAAACTTTTAATTTCCTTTAGAACAGTTACAACGATTCTCGGCTCGATAATTGGAACTGGAGGGTCCCATGATATGTTCGTTCATATTCGTTCATTTATTTGCAATGGGGGGGGGGGGGGTGTCCCCCGGTGGCAAATTGTATATACATAACAAATAAATAATTATACATAACAATTCAATAACAATTATACAACAATTAAACTGGAGTATTTACACAAATAGTCAGTCTTTTCTTTAACACACCTATATGTTTGGGAAAAGGCTCTAAGACTGCGGCAGGCAGAGAGTTCCAGTTATCAATGGCACGGTTTACAAAAGAATATTTAGCATAATTTGTTCGCTGTGGTCGGCCCTTAACTTTGAAAGGATGATCGGTCCTACCCATGTAAGTGGGCTTTCCCAATCGTTTGCTAAGCTCACCCCATGCTGGTTGATTTGTATACGTGTTGTACATAGCGCAGAGTCTAGATTTCATCCTCCTAGCCTCCAGTGATTCCCACCCAAGTTTCTTTAACATACGGCTCACACTGCTCCTGGGATTAAAGTCACTGAGCACAAATCTAGCGGCCTTTCTTTGTACCATTTCCAACTCATTGATGAGCCCTACTTGATATGGATCCCAAACCGCCGAGGCATATTCCAGAATAGGTCTTACAAGTGACAAATATCCTAATTCTTTAGCAGAGGTACTAGTTCCTTTTAATACCCTCATTACAAAGTGCAGGGATTTTTAAGCTTTTGAAACTACACATCCTACATGACTACTCCATTTCATATCATTCCTTACGTGAACGCCCAAATATTTGCAAGAATCTTCTTCTACAAGTATTTCCGAGCCAATGTTATATTGAAAATCCTGCCTTCGCACTTTCCCTATTTTTAAGAGACTACATTTTCTTGTGTTTATTTTCATTTTATTTAAAATCGCCCACTTATAGACCAGGTTCAGGTCCTCTTGAAGCACTGCATTGTCTTGTGAGTCATGTATCTTTCGATATATTACACAATCATCCGCAAACAATCGACAGTATATATGGATTATAAAGTTTGCATAATTCGCACGGCCGCCATCCTGAAATGGTATCGCGGATGACCTTGTAGTTTGTTTACTAGACGCGTCCTATATGAAGGTATGTTGTTACTAAATTTGGTAGAGATCGGATGATTTGGTTAGTCGTTATTTGATTTTACGTTTTGAACGTTTGAGTGGCCGCCATTCAGTTTTGGTAAAGATGGCGGCGATATAAAACATGACACTGAGGTGCCCTTTGCTTGTTCTACCTCTGTACCAAAGTTCGTTCAATTCGGTTTCACCGTGTTCGAATTGATAGGGGGGGGGACAGACATTCAGAGTACACACACACACAGAGACTCTCACACACACACACACACACACACACACACACACACACACACACACATACACACACAGACATACACATTTTTTGGCCCTGTAGTGATCTCATAAGTCTACTTTCATTTTTTGCAAAAATCGAAAGTAGGCTAAAAATAAGCTAGTAGCTATGAACCTTTGGTTAAGTGCTAGAAATCTATTTTGATTGACTTTTCAGTTTGAGCTTCAGATGTCATTTTTGAAATATTTGGGAGTGTATTATTATACGATCATTTTCAATATTTTACAGTTTGTTTTGATTTTTTGAAATATTGGTGAGTTTATTATTATAAAATCATTTTCTCGATTTTATAGTGCATTTTTCTATTTTTTAGGTCCTTTGCCAAAATGTTACAAATCAATTCTTCAACTCTTGTCTACAATTCAAGAACGATCACTTTTATTGTACCCAAAGAGCATCACTATCTAGCCATTACATTCAGTTACTCAAGACCTGTTCCATCTTGCTCATCAACGCCCCAAGGGTGCCAACTTACAAAAATCAAATTTAATTACAGAAATACATTCACAAAATTACAGAAAAATGCTAACATATTTCCCCACTTCAAATGCTGATGATGAAGAAATTGAAGAAATGTATGATCAAATAGAAGAATTGTTTGACATAGTAAAGGAGAATTCAAACATTATTTTAATGGGTGATTTTAATGCTTCCGTAGGCTCTCATAATGATGTTAAATATGCTGGTAAGTTTGGCATGGGTGATGTCAATGTGAGAGGAGAAAGATTACTGGAATTCTGTGAGCAACATGAGATGGTAATAACTAATACGAAGTTCCCAAGAGAAGACGTTACACCTGGATAGCACCTGGAGATAGAAGAAGTTTGCAAATTGACTACATCATAGTTAAACAAAGATATAGGAACCATTTAGCCATTCTTTCACATGCATCAAGGATTTTATTGATAATCATCAAAGAAAGACTAAGCAAGAAAATTGAACAACATCTGGATAGTGATCAGTATGGATTTAGAACAAGGAAAGGGACTAGGGAGGATATCCAAGCATTACGTCAGATTTTAGAAAGAAGACTGGAAGTTAATCGAAAAACCTATATAGTATTCATTGATATAGAAAAGGCATTTGATAATGTTAATTGGAAAACCTTATTTCTTACATTGGCCGAAGTCGGGCTTATTCTGAACTTATATAAAAATCAAACTACCGAAATAACAGTTAATGGCAATAAAAGAGAAGCAAAAATAAGAAGAGGTGTAAGGCAGGGTTGTCCTCTATCACCATATCTCTTTAATATCTATATAGAAGCTGCAGTAAATGCATTAAAAGAGAAAACAAAAGGATTAAAATTTAATGGAGTACAGGTTCATAGCATTCGCTTTGCAGATGATATTGCACTTTTAGCAAACTCTGCATGTGAAATGAATAGAATGTTAAACATTTTTCAGAAATCCTTAGGAAAATTCGGGCTAAGAGTTCATTCTCGAAAGACAAAATTAATGGTGGTTGATAAAAAGAAACAACCAATTTTAGCTAATATAATGTTAAATGATAGTGCCATTGAACAAGTAACGGGATTTTGCTATTTGGGAAGTGTGATTAATTATGACAACAGATGCATCTCAGAAATTAAGGAAAGAATAGTGTTGGCGAAGAAAGCCTTTCAAAATAAGAAGAATTTGCTGCTCAATGAGCACCTCAACTTGAAGATAAGGAAGTCATTTCTCAAGACCTTTGTTTGGAGTGTGTTGACCTATGGTTGTGAAACATGGACACTGGGGAAATGAGAAGAATCAAAACTTGAGGCAGCTGAAATGTGGTTTTGGAGACGAATGACCCGAACAAGCTGGGTGGAAAGAAAGAGAAATGAGTTTGTTCTGAACCAAATTCAGGAGAATCGATGCCTGTTGAACACCATCAAGAAAAGGAAATCAAAATTCATGGGACACGTACTCAGACATGACACTCTCCTCCAGGTCATTTTTGAAGGAAAAATTTTGGGGAAGAAACCAAGGGGACGACCAAGACAATCGTATCTCAAGAACATTGTCAAGGAAATGGAATGTGAATCGTATGTCAATATGAAGAGAACTGCTGAAGACCGTAAGAAATGGCTGCAACGACAAGGCTTTTAGCCTATAGAAGCTGATAATGATTGCAGCCATTTTTGAAAATTTTAGATGCATTTTTAATTTTTTTACGGCATCAACATCCGGGCCCCACTAATCAAACTGCCAGCGGCAAGCGCGAGGCCAGCTTCGCACGCACAAGCTTTGTACTGAATCTCGTAGCCATACAGACTGCTTGGCGGAAGCTGTCACCTGCCGTGGGCAAGCGCGAGGCCAGCTTCGCACGCACAAGCTTTGTACTGAATCTCGTAGCCATACAGACTGCTTGGCGGAAGCTGTCACCTGCCGTGGGCAAGCGCGAGGCCAGCTTCGCACGCACAAGCTTTGTACTGAATCTCGTAGCCATACAGACTGCTTGGCGGAAGCTGTCACCTGCCGTGGGCAAGCGCGAGGCCAGCTTCGCACGCACAAGCTTTGTACTGAATCTCGTAGCCATACAGACTGCTTGGCGGAAGCTGTCACCTGCCGCGGGCAAGCGAGCAGGTGGGTTACACCCTGAACAAGAAGGAGCATGTACTCACCCCCTTGTCTCCCAGCTGTTCCACCCGACAGTGTAGGAAGGTGGTCTGGCCCACAGCGGTCGTCACATTGCGCGGGACGTTGAAATCGAAATAGGGGAAGGAGCTAACGTTTCCTACTCCGACCTCCTCCCCCTGCGGCAGCCCTGGAACATAACAAACACATGCACATTACATTTCTAGTCTATACTTGTCACTTCAAAATAATCACCTCTTTTCAGTATCAAAGCTCACATAGTTGACAATTAATTAATTAATTAATTTGTTCACTTATTCATTCATTCATTCATTTTTCCGAGCAAGCATGCATTAATTCCATTCAATCATTCATTCATTCTTTCATTCACTTATTCCGATCATTCATTAATTAATTTTGTTCATTCATTAATTCCGTTCATTCAATAATCCATTCCATTCATTCATTCATTCATTCATTCCGTTCATTCCTTCATTCATTAATTCCACTCATTATTTCCGTTCAAACATTCATTAATCCCGTTCATTCATTAATCCATTCATTAATCCCGTTCATTCATTAATTCATTCATTCATTCATTACGTTTATTCATTTGTTCATTCATTAATTACGTTCATTCATTCATTCCATTCATTCATTCACTCATTAATTCATGTATTCCGTTCATTAATTAATTTATCCATTAATTAATTCCGTTCATTAATTAATTCCGTTCATTCATCCATTCATTCATTAGGCCTAATTCTATTCATTCATTAAATAATTCATTCATTAATTTATTCCGTTCAATCATTCATTTATTCCGTACATTCATTTTCTCCGTTCATATGCCAAATCGAAAATCGAATAAATTATTCGAATCATTAGAACATACAAAATATTCAAGTATTTCGGATAACAAATTAATTCAAACAGTCCAAATATTTGATGTATTCAAAAATGATTAGTACCCCAAAATTACAACAATTTCCTCTAAAATATGTATCCAGTGGACAAGTTGTTCGAAGTAAAGGGTTGGATTGTAGTTAATCCCTTCCCCATTCTCGTCCTTATCATTTAAAACAAGCATCAGTTTTTCCTTTCTTTCTTTCTTTCTTTCTTTCTTTCTTTCTTTCTTTCTTTCTTTCTTTCTTCTTTATGCTTTCTTTTCACTATGTTTATTGAAACCGATGTCACATTTGCCATGTGACCTCTTTGGCTCATGAAGAGTTCACCATCCATGGAGGAGGCCGATTGAGCGCTCATTTGACAAATATGAGTTGCCGCGCCGAGAGTGTATTATATTTTATATATTTTGTCAAACACATACTTCTTAACCGATGTTGTAAATATTTTGAATGCACAGAAGGGGAATATGATTTATTATAAATAGGAGACATGAATATGAATGATGCATAGTGAATGCCATAGATATTTACACAGCCGCACACTTGACCGATGACTAGAGAGTCCATCCGGCATCCTGATGAGGCACTCCTATCGTAAGCATGATTGAAGCTTGACGTGTAACCTTCGACAGGCATAGTCCTGAAACTACGTCAAAACGTGTTCGACAAATCGAGGAGTATCAGTATAATTCTGCTTAATAAGGATAACCGTTTGCGTGCAGTATAACTGCTAAGTGTATTTAAAACTATCAGAGATAGCAGATTCTGAATATTTGTTACATTTCAAGAACTATCTAACGCAGGCGTCGAGCACGCTGCCAAACCACGTTTTTCAGAAGTGCAGCGAAATTTATAAAACAGTGCAGAACAGTAAAGGACAGTTTACGAGTGAATTTAATGTAAACCAGTTTTTAGTGTGTACTGTAGCACAAGCTACAATGTTTAAATTCTGTGAGCGGAAAACCAATGGCCTTGATAACTTGCTAACCGCTACACCAGTGCAAATTCAGTGCAATTGCTAGTTGAGGCGCAACAATAAATTCAGTGCAACCAAATCTTATAGCATCATGGCATTATTAACACACATTTATTGTAAAGAATAAATGCCGATTATTCATTCAACTATGACTGTAGGAATAGAGTAGAAACCCCACAGGATGGCGGGGTTTGGCGACGGTTGGACCGTACTATCAATGGTTTAGCGATGGCTGGATCGCACTATAAAGCAAGCACGTGGATTACAGGCATCCCATCTACATGCCTTACTTGCTACTTAAACCATGCAAGAAAATATGAAGAACACACGTGAGTCGGGCAGATTGCCGAATATGTTTTTATGTACGATCCTGTTATGGGGATTAGCTTAGTTATTATGACCTTACGCCGCACATTCCTAGGTAGGTTTTATCATTGACATGTACTCCTAGTGGTGGAGGAACCACAACATATCCTATCATTTGCACTTGCTGAGGATAAATGCATTTGCCAAAAAATTTTGTATATAACATTTTAATATCTTCGACAGAACATCGAACCAATACACTTTAGCGTGTAGGAATTTGTGACACAGTCATGTCTCAATAACTGTGTTTTATTTGAGCAGTAAAAACTCAAAGACCAGCTGTTGGCCGTGAAGGAAGCCAATGTCACACTTTATTTTGTTTATTTTGACCTCGTAAACGCGATGACAGCGCACTCCTTTCTTTATCAAATTACTTAGAAGGCAGTGGGCGCAGTGAACACTAAACATTACTACCTGAAAACCTGTGTATGCAGTGTGGAAAAGTGAGACAGATAACTTTATTAATTCGACAAGCAGACGACTGTCCAAACCAGCTATGAATTGTAAAATTATAAGATGAGCTGAGCAAGCTATCTTAGGTTCGAAAGAACGGGTCATTTTATAGGACTGTAAGCAAAAGACCCAGGTTTATAACACTAGATTTCCAGACATTAGGCGTCTGTTATATGAGTAAATGAAACACCTTTCTATAAGTTCAGAGTATACAGCTGTTACGACGGCGATATTAAACCTGATCCTCAAGCTTGGATTGTATCAATTTAGTCAGAACCATGTTATGTTAAAACGCATTACAGCGGTAGGATATGATTACCCTTAGTTGCAAGTACAAGTTTTAGTACTTTATGGGCTGGTAACGCACTCGACTTTTGTCACGTTATTACAGCAGATGATCAATGGATCAGTGGTATTGATCAGCACACATATGTGCTATTTGAGGTTATGGAATTGATTTTTCTTCCAATGATGTGTTTGTATCGGATGTTTGGTACACCAATTGTTTACACTACACGAATTTAGCATGGTCATTAAAAAATACAATGGAACTGATAGGACTAAACTGATCTGATAAATATGAAGGTAATAATCAAATATCAGGATTTTCAACTAAAACTGAATATAAACCAAGAGCTAGGAACTCTAATAAAATTTAACCAAACCAATAAACTTAAATGAACCTTGATGACCATTACTTAGATTTGATTCTTCGACTCTTTATAAAAACAAATATAGCTTTCCCTATTGAGCGACGACAGTCAGTTAGTTATGTGTCAAAACGCGGTAACTAAACTGATATTGCGATGTTAGACATGATTTGCTCATACAATCGCCGACGTAACTTTTCTCTCCCAACACAAACATGACCCAAGTTCACAAACAGTGAATTTGCGATGTAGGAAGGTAAACAGCAGTGGCGCCTATTGCGCACGTAATTTAAGAGTGTTTACATGTTATACATTTGTGTTGTGATTAGACCCGGCTTTTCATACGTTCTGTTAGGATCAGAATGTGCATAGCTTTAGCTTGGAAATAAATTTAGGATGAAACTCTTCCCGTTTACATCATTGTTATTATTAACGTACGATAGGCATTAGATTAAATGATTATAACGTTAAATGTTGGAGATGACACCATCATAGCGTAGCCTTAAACTTATTATGCTTTAAATGTAACTAATATCTTGCATTGTAAACAAGTAAATATCTCACCTTGCTATAGGATCATTATTGTACTAATATTATCATTGAATCTCCGAAGTAATTGGAGAGGGAAAATCTACGTGTCATTCTATTAGATTGCATTCTTTGTTTTTCCATTTTTGCGTAGGACTTCGAGAGGCTTAATTTGTTAGGATTTTCGCACGGAGACGAATTACATCATTATGAACATCGTTAGCACAGAATAGCCGTTTTTACCTCTCGGAAGTTGTTAGGAGTCTGCCACTTTTTTGAATAAACTGAGTGTGATTTTAATGTAAGGCTTGCCTCTTTATTGTATTTGTTGAGTTTGTATTCCTCTGGACTGGTAGTTTTACCTCTTATTACACCCGACACCCCCGAGTACTGTTTCTCGAGTGCTTTCCCAGTCCAAGAATGCATTCCTCCCCGGCCTATATGTCTTCCTGGGAGATGGGGGTTTCGGAAGGGTCATTTAAGGTCGATGGCTCCCCGGAATTCTCGTCAATCGGGCACATTATATGTTTGTTATACTTATTCTAACATTTGAATCATTCGACTTCCTCATCGAATAATTTAGTATTGACTAAATAGGCCTAGCCGTGGTATTTCACTAATGCAAATATTTGGAAATTCGAATTATTTGAATGTGCGTATAACTCGAATAGTCGAACTATTTATGTGGTCGAATAAATTAATCGTATTCGAAATTAATCTAAAAATTCAAATAATTCGATGTTCGAAAATGTGCAACCCTACTACGTAGCAATAATGTCGAGAGGAAACATTAGCTGCATCATTGTATATTCATATACGGTACTGTAAATTACACACGAAATTGATTGTTGTTTGGTAACACTTGGCGCTCATAAATGGTGGTGCTCTGAATATGATGTACCCATTTAACAATGTATTCTAACCTAGAAGGCATGCTTACTTTACGAAATTATTTATTTATCTATTTATTTACTGACAGCTGAAGCTACGCTCGCTGAGGCGCAGCTCTAGGCCATGGGGCCAAGCTATCTGGGGACTTGGTAGACGTGGGTTCGAGCCTCACCGTCGGCCATCCTTGTAATGGTTTTCCATGGTTTCCCATTTTCAACTCCCGGCAAATACTGGGACGGTACCTTCTATCAGGCCACGGCCGCTTCCTTCCGCATCCTTGCCAAGTTTCATTCATCTTCATTCATTCCATCCCTCATTAACTTCTCTCCTGATGTTGGTGTCAGGTAGGGCATCCGTTCGTAAAAACCACTTTCCACAGAGACGTTCATCGCATCTCATCCCCTACCACGTTAAAAATGGGAATAATATGGGATAGACACACTGTACATACAGACATTTGTTTTTTATTAGTATTATTATTATTATTAGCGTACATTCCGCTTTAAGAAGAGCGCTATCTTCCCAGAAACCTTTCGTCCATTCAGTGGGTTGTGATCTAAATTCAAATTTCTGGTTTCTGATTTTCTCTCTACAAATGTTGCGGTCGTGTATATATTCTATGGTGATATGTAATTGTTGTAAGTCTTCCATAGTTTCTTTGTACCAAGAAGTGCCCAATTTCGAAGTAGAAATTATGTTGAATATACTTTTAGTCGGTCTGGTGTCGTTCATTCTGGTTATATTTGTAAAGAACTTCACTCTGCGTTTTCTGATGAGTGTCTTGATAGATTCAGTATTTCTGTATAATTCTTCTGTGGGAATTTTTGTCAGAAATTACCAATGAAACAGCGCCGTAAATTTTTCACAGAATTTTCCGTTCTTGTTTTTCAATGACTTAAATTTTGGCCATTCCCTTGGTGCTTTTGGTTTCTGATGCGTATAAGGCTTCCGGCAAGACTACCGTTTTATAATGTCGTAATTTCGCAGCCGTGGGGATGCATTTTTTATTGTAGTGGGACCAGCTAAGTTTCTGCAATTTTGAGACTCTTTCTTCGTTAGCCTTTGTTTACAGACCAGATTTCTGCATGATTTCTCCTAAATATTTGAAGTCATTTACTTGTACAATTTCTCCGTATTTTGTTTTAATTGGAAGTTTGGCTGAGGATTTTGTATCGAAGAACTGCGTTTCTTCATAAGAAATTTGGAGCCCGGATTTTGTGGCAATTTCGTGGAGTTTTTCTAGGCGTGCTGTGCTTCTGTTCTAGTATTTGTTCGTATGGCGATGTCATCTGCGAAAGCGAGGCATTTTATATCGGTTATATTTTCCTTTCCTTTTACCTAGTTGAATTTCTTTGACTTCTTCTTCCAATGTTCGAATTATTTTCTCTAAAACTACATTGAATAGGATGGGTGAGAGACCATCGCCTATAAATTTGACCTTGGAGACGGTATTAGTGAGGGTATCTCGGATGAGAGTACGTGTTTCAATGTCTACTTTTAGGGGAAGATGACCTCGAAGTTCCGCCCCTTAAAACAACAATAACTAACTAACTAACTAACTAACTAACTAACTAATGTCTACTTTCATCTCCTCTAGAGTTTGGAATAGTGTGTCTCGGTTTATGGAGCCATAGGCTTTTTAAAGTCTACAAAAGTCACTGTACTACTCCTGCAGTGTCTTGTGGACAAGATTGTACGAAGATTCCAAATCTGTTCGTTGCAAGAGCGATTTTTTTAAAATCCCGCCTGATATTTGCCAATTTGGAGGTCAATGTGTGATTCCGGACGGTTTAACAGAGCTCTAGAGAGAACTTCATAAGCTACTGGAATCAAGGAGTTTCCTCTATAGTTGTTCGGGTTGGTTTTGTCACCGTTTTTGTAAATTGGATGTATGATGGCCAATTTACATTCTTCTGGGATTTTACGTGTGATCCAATAGTTTTCAAAAATTTTGAAGGTATCGGGTGTGATATTTTCATGATCAAATTTCCAAATTTCTGCGATTAAACCATCTCCACCCGGAGCTATGTTATTTTTCAGTGTTATGATTATTTCTAAGATTTCTTGTAGGGTTGGTGGCTGCGTGTCTGGATTGGGTTCGGGAGTTTCAAAGTGCAATATATTGTTCTGTGGGTTTTTTACAGTTGAGCAACTTGCTGAAATATTGAGAAAGAATTTTGCAATTATTGCTTGTTACTAGTGACCTGTCTGGATTTCTGAAACAGAGATTGGGCGGTTGGTATCCGGTCATGTTTTCTCTGAAGGTTCTGTACACATTTCGTGTATTGTCTTTAGAGAAGTCTTCTTGGAGGTGGCTGTTGTCATAATTGCGTTTTTCTCTCCGGATAGTTTGATGAAAGTTTCCTCACTGATTTGAAAGTCGCCCAAATTTCAAGTGATTTGTGCCTGTTGAAGTTTTTCCAGGCAGAAATCCTGTTATCGATTGCATGGTCGGGGGTTGTATTCCACCACCTGTGTTTTCACTTTCGTGGGGGTTGGCCTAGTTTTATGAGCTCTTGCATTTTCTGGGAGAGTGCTGTCCAATTGGTTTCTGATATCTTGGAGAATTCTTGTGTGTTTCTTTCATTGTTAATTTTGAGATATTCTGGGTCCGTTATGAAGATTGTTTTGTTTTTCTGAAGTATTTTGTTTGGGATGAATTGAGTTTTGAACTGAAGTATGTGGTGATCTGAGTCAAAAAATCCTTTTCTTGTTTTCACATTTAGAATTTCTTGTGAATTTTATCTGGAAATAGCGACGTGGTCTATCTGCAATTCACCCAGGGAATTGTTACTTTGCGATGTTTCGCAAACTGGGTGGACATGATTTGATTTATTTATTTATGTATTTATTGAAGCCTCCGTGGCTTAGGCGGCAGCACGCCGGCCTCTCACCGCTGGGTCCGTGGTTCAAATCCCGGTCACTCCATGTGAGATCTGTGCTGGACAAAACGGAGGCAGACAGGTTTTTCTCCTGGTACTCCCGTTTTCCCTGTCAAAATTTCATTCCAGCAACACTCTCCACTATCATTTCATTTCATCTGTCATTCATTTAATCATTGCCCTAGAGGAGTGCGTCAGGCCTCGGCAGCCGGTACAGTTCATATCCTCGCCGCTAGATGGGGGCTTCATTCATTCCATTCCTGACCCGGTCGGAGACTGGAAGCAGGCTGTGGATTTTCATTTATGTATTTATTTATTATTTATTATTATTTATTTATTTCCCTTTGTAAACAGCATAAAAACAATGCTTAGAATAGGAAACCGCACTCAGAGTAAAATTCGGAGTGAAGAAAATAACCAACATAGATTCCAGCATATTTCCGATAACTTTCTCTTCCATAAAAATGCCAGACCCTTTCAACACGCGATTATTTTGCATAGGCCAGTTTGTATTGAATTAATTGTACAATGGCACAAACGTGTGGAGATGGCCTTTGTCTTCAGAATATCAAACTGACAATGAGTTCATTTTCTTAACTTGATTGTATTCAGTAGAATTAACTTTTGTGATCAACTGACTGCAGATTTTACATTCTGTCCCCGAGACGAAGAATGTGATACCTGGCATGAAGTAAAGAAAGATCACGTTTCATCTGAAATAGGAGAAGTCATTAAGTTAGTCTCCGTTGTGTTGTCCTCGGACCACAGATAACACCCAAGTTTGTGCCAAGTTCCTTGCTGCAGACTCACCGCAGACATGTGTGTTACTTGAGCTGCTAGTTTTTGTCGCCACTGCCACTGTAGTATGGAAGTAGAACGATCGTGTTTGTAATGACCACAAACTTGACAATGTTACAAGACTCGTAACAATTCAACAAGTTCCCATTTTCTCTGCCTACATTACTATTAATATTATTACGTTCATATCAAAGAAAAGAATCACAGTTCTAGCCTTTCAGGCTGGGAACTTAAGGGATAATGTACAGGTTAAGGAGCCAATAAATTAACGATTTGTATGTGATAACTGTGCCTGTCATAAATCTTGTACAACAATTATAAACATTTCCTAGGAATATCAAACATCTTGCTTTTAAAATCAATGTTCTACAGTTTCAAAATTCAAAACGTGACAATTTTCATCCCTTTTTCAAAATTTGCTTCTGACTTTGTGCAGACCTTCACTGTTTCCCTCATATCTCCCAAGTGTATAGGAAAGTTTGGACTTATATATTTAAAGTGGGTGTTAAACCTTCAATTAAAAAATGAAAGTCATATCTTTGTGGCTTTCATCAGTTGGTAGCATGCTGAACTTCTATGCCCAAGATCGCGTGTTAAAACCCGGCCGAAGTCGTCAGATTTTTTAAGAGCGTTAAAAACCCCTCAGTATGTCTTCCTTCGGAGAGGAAGTAAAGCCGGCGGGCCCATGTCATAGATTTATGACATGTTAAAGAACCTTCCACTAATTACACCTGTGTGAAGCTAAAATGTGTATAAAATAAAATATAAATATAGAAATGAAAATCATAAAAATAAAATTTCAATAATAAAGGAAATATAAAAGTTAAAATAATGAACATAACTAAAAAAATATTATGAAAATAATTGTAAAAATCAATTAGAAATTAGTTAATTCATTTAAAATATCAAAAATAAATCTATAAGAACATAAATTGAAAATTAAAATAAATACATAAACAATATAATTAGAAAAACAAAGAATAACATTATTTATAGTTATAATAATTAAAATAAATGAAAATGTAGAAACACATAAAAGTAAAAAATAGTTTTTCCCTATAAAGGGTTAAACCAGAGAGAGTTAGAAGGTGCGGTTTGTAAGAAATCCTCCAAACTGTCTTAATAGTACAGGAAAATCTCGCATTTCGTTTAAAATGCAAGGGAAATGTATTTATTTGTTTATAAAGTGCATTACAAATAAACAAGACGATAGCCCCTGTCAGAACTGCATCGCGTCCAGCCCGTAAGCCAAGTGAGTGGTATATGCACGCGGGTGCTCACAAGTAACCTACATGTAGGCTATAATAATGTTATTATTTTTACGCCCATTTTAACTACTGAGGCTTTCAGAGACGATGGAGTGCCGGAATTGTGTCCCGAAAGGGATCTTTAACGTGCCAGTAAATCGACTGACAAGGCTCCCTCGTATTTGCGCATCCTCAAATGCCAACCGTCTGCACCGGGATTCGATCCTGCAACCTTGGGCACAGCAGGATAGAACGTTACTGGTAACCACGCAACCAGTTATTCAAGTAACCGATCGTAACAAATGAGCATTGAAAAGAGAAAGAATTACCCGCAGAAGTGACAAATTGTACTCTGATTTCATAAATATCGACTATTAGTTTAAAAAGTGCTGTTAAACAAATAAACAGGACTATGGCCCCTGCCAGAACTGTGTCGAAGCAAGCCCGCACACCAGTAAAGCCGGGCGTGTGGTTTGTTCACATGCTATATTATTCGGATGAGTCCGCTAGTAATAATGAAATGAAATTCTATAGCCTGCTTCCAGTCGACCGATCGGGTCAGAGAATGGAATGAATGAAGCCCACATCTAGCGGCGAAGACTTGAACTGTGCCGGCTGCCGCCGAAGCCTGTCGCACTCCCATGAGGAAATGCTGAAATGAATGACAGATGAAATGAAATGACAGTGGAGAGTGTTGCTGGAATGGAATTTGTGACAGGGAAGACCAGAGTACCCGGAGAAAATCCTGTCTGCCTCCGCTTTGTCCAGCACAAAACTCACATGGAGTGACCGGGATTTGAACCACGGACCCAGCGGTGAGAGGCCGGAGTTCTGCCGCCTAAACCACGGAGTCCCTGCTAGTAATAATAATTTCCCTTAAAAAAATTCCTAAAAGAAATTCTTTTTTCATCCCTTTCTTTAAGTGTTTAAGGGACTCCTTTGTTCCGTAGAGGGAGTAAAACGATAGCCTCAGTGTATATCAGAGCATTGGTGTCGACGTAGTACAACACGCAAGCGTGAATAGATACGAATTGCCTTGCTGAAAGCAGGCAGCGTGTAATGTTGGAACACACACACACACACTATCTTGCTTGAAAGGAACGACGAGGCTCACGCCGCTTTCTTCAACAAAAAGAATCATCAGTCAAGCTTCCCTTGAGATAAGCAAAGGGCTGTGAGGATAATCCCTACCCTGGGTCGACCCCACACAGCTTTATAAATAGCGGCAAGCAAGCCTCTAAAACATGCACATATATTTGCATGTTCATTCACCTGTGTAGAAAACTGCGCGGTGCTCACAAACACTTTATATTGGTTGTACGCGTAATTTCACTGCTGTTTCACTAATTAGCCCATCCTTTTTGTTTCTTGCTCGCACACGATGGTGGTTATCAAATTTACTATGGAAACAACGATATGAATAGTAATGTACTAGAATAATTGTGTTGTTTCCAAGTAAATTTTCGTATATGCTCTTGTGTCTGAAAAGTATAAAGCGGCTCTCTGCCAAAAGGTTTACCAACATATGTTTGGAGATATGTGCTTTGTACGTTTCCACCTCTTACCCTTCTCTTGGGATATCTACGTTTGAACCCCAGTTCAAGCCTATTGCCAGAATTCCACTACAGAGTGTGGCAATGCAAATAATAGTAATAACAATAATAATAATAATAAATGGTAAATGGTCACCAGAATGTCCCAAGATCCCCACTACAGACGAACTATGGAATAATTAGAAACGTACCTTCCTTCGAATATTTAGGAGAAAGTATTGTACCATCTGGATTGGACAGGAAAGCTAATTTAGAGAGAACTACCAAACTCCAGAAAGCATACCGAATAACACGGAATCACTATAATAAAAGAGTGATGTCACTAAATGAGAAACTAAGGTACTACCAGACAGTTGTTCTTCCGGAAGGATTGTACGCCTCCGAAACTGTATCACAAGGAGGCCACTCTCAAATTGGTGAAATCGAAAACTAAGAACATAAAATTCTCAGGAAAATATATGGCTCCGTTTATGTTAATGGTATATGGATTAAAAGGAAAACCGAAGACTTGTACACAGTAATCAATAAGTTCACTGATACCGTGCGTAAGAAACGCTTGAAATTCTATGGTCACATCTGCAGAATGGACAATACCAGATATTCAAAAAAAACTGCTAGTTATAATAAATTCAAAGAAGGTCAAAATCAGTTGGTTAGAAGAAATCAAACGGGACTTAAAAGGAATAAACATCACAAAAGCTATAATCATGAATCGCAAGGGTTTTGGAACTCTAGTTACAAATCACTCTTTCACCGAAAAAGCTAAAAAGACCACTGGAAAAAAGATGGACGGAAGAACTTAAGAAGGAGCATAGTGAGTTCATGAGGAGATTTTGGGAGGAGAAGAAGAGGAAAACCCCACCAACCCAAGTCAAAAAGTTCAAACGCGCTCCCTAAGTGGGCAAAACTAAGAAAAAATAATAATAATAATGACATAGAGCTGGCAATTGAGATAAAGCAGATGTGGAAACTTGAGGCGGTGACTATCATCCCAATAATTGTATCGTGTACTGGTGTTCTACCCAATACTCTCCACAGTTTAACCAGTCAGTAAATGTGCCTACATTAATCTCTCGTATGTAGAAACCCTCAATAACTGCACCAGCATTCAATCGGCCTCCTTACGCACAGCAAGTAACAACCTTACCGCCACCACATGCACCAAGCCAGTGTAAATTATAAGGGGAAATAAAATGGGAATTGAGCTATGGGAGTCGACCTCGAACACAAATGATCTTCAGATAAAAGATTGGTTGTTTGGTTCTTAAGTTTAGGGGCTGCGACAACGCGGTCATGTAGCCCCGTGTACTTTGGGTGTGCGTTGAATCTGTCTGTTAACCGGTGTTAATTGAGATTACTGTATTAGTGTGTGTTATCTGTTTTTTAATTCAAGTAAGGACTGCAGACTTTTGAATTTTTCAAATAGTTCCTATTTTTGCCACCAAACGCCACCGTCAACGAATACTAGTTCAGAACTTAGCTATCAGACCCCACCGCAGTCGGCTCTTGGCAACGAACGTAGGAACCTAAGAGCGTTGATTACATTCTTAACCTATACAATTTAGCTTCACACAGGTGTAATTAGTGGAAGGTTCTTTAACATGCCATAAATCTATGACAAGGGACCGCCGGCTTTACTTCCCCTCCGAAGGAAGGCATACTGAGAGATTTTTAACGCTCTTAAAAATGCGACGACTTCGGCCATATTTGAACCCGCGATCTTGGGAGATAAAGGATTATTTATTAGTTTATTTCTTTATTCATTTAATTGTTCATTCATTTGTTCATTTATTTATTTATTATTATTATTATTATTTTATTTATTTGTTTATCTATTTATACATTTGGAAAGCCTCCGTGGCTTAGGCGGCAGCACGCCGGCCTCTCACCACTGGGTCCGTATCCCGGTCACTCCATGTGAGATCTGTGCTGGACAAAACGGAGGCAGACAGGTTTTTCTCCGGGTACTCCGGTTTTCCCTGTCAAAATTTCATTCCAGCAACACTCTCCACTATCATTTCATTTCATCTGTCATTCATTTAACCATTGCCGCAGAGGAGTGCGTCAGGCCTCGGTAGCCGGCACAGTTCATATCCTCGCCGCTAGATAGGGTCTTCATTCATTCCATTCCTGACCCGGTCGGAGACTGGAAGCAGGCTGTGGATTTTCATCTATTTATACATTTCTTTCTTTCTTTCTTTCTTTCTTTCTTTCTTTCTTTCTTTCTTTCTTTCTTTGTTTCAGTCTCAATTTATTTACATATGCATTTATTTGTTTACTTATTTATATATTTATCCATTTGTTTATTTGTTTATGTATTTATTTGTCGATTGATTAATTTATTATTTATTTATTTATGTAATTTATTTAACTATGTATTTATCTATTTATTAATTTCTTTGTTTCATTCTTTCTTTAATTAATTAAAATTAATTAATTTTATTTTAATTAATTAATTTATTTATTTATTTTTCTCTGCTGTGTGGTGTAAAGGTGGCACGCTTGCCTCTTACTTAGGAGCTCTCATGTTTGATTCCCGGTTATGACATGGATTTTAAGTTGGCACGAGGGCTAAAACGGGGTGCACTCACTAGACAACATAATTGGCCCTGCAACATAGCCCCCGTCCAGTTTCACCATGCCCATGATAAAGGCCTTGGCCTACCAAGCAACCATGTACGATAATTTTCCCCTCATGACTGCTATGAGGTGCTGCAGCAAATCCGGGAGTGTAATGTTTGGATCCCGGTGCTTACAGTGACCATCCTGGTAATGTTTTTCTTTAGTTTTCTCCATATTCTCTCCACGTAAAAGTCGTCAAGTCTTGTGGCACCTACCAGACCCTTCAGTCACGACAGAAACACAGGCTATCAGATACATTCACTTCGTGCCCAAGTACCTCGGATGGATGACTAATATGTTCCAAGACTCTAAAATTAACTTACAACAACAGCAAGAAACCCTAGATAGACTCATCTATTTGTGACAATATTGGCCTCCGGATTACAATTACCTCGTCGCATACACATTATTACTATGCTCGTAATTTCGGGAACCACATAGTGAGTTTTCTTTCTGGGTATAAAAATCGCTACTCCCGTGCTGAGTCTGTGGTGCGTTGTTCACCGGCTACCAGTTCATTAGGCACCTTAACTCTCAAGGCAGACTATCCCGCCATGAAGCAATGCACGTCAAGTCACGCATTACAACAACAAGGAGGATGATGCACCGTCTGGAGCCTGACACGTGACACAAAAATGCTGACTAACGAACAAGACCAACTCGTTACCGAATAGATTGGTTGATAACTCGTATTTCTTATAAAATAAAAAAAGATACGAGCTTTACAGTAGTCGCATATGATGTGTAACATCTGACATGTTATCCTACCCGTATATTATACAGCTTGGACATTCTTAAGATGTTAATTTACACTCCATTTTTATACTGGTACTATGATGAATGTATAGATTGAATTGGAGATATGCTACTGTAACATTTGTGGCGCAGCGGTCAAGCTGTTAGTCTCTCACCAAGGTAGACCGGGTTTGATTCCCGGTCAATTCATGTGAGATTTTCGAATTGAAACGCCATGAACTGTGGTTCGCATTCCACGTAAAAGGAAGGTACCGTGGATCATGATCGTGAGAATAACTGACACGCAAAACTACAAGCTTCCTTCCTTCCTTTTACATTAATAATTCATAATAGCAAAGTGACACACAACGTCGACAGTACTCTCAAATACTGTGAGCACATTCCTCAGTAACTATAACATTCATTATTCTCAAGGCTCTCATACAGTTCGTCGTAAACAATCAAAACATGGCTTCCTACAATCATGAAATCACCTAGTCTCACATATGATGAAAATACAGCTTTTATTCCACTCATATTACAACATTCTGTTATGCATTTAATATTTGATTACTCACCCACAGTTTGACAATAACGCCGCTTACTTAAATGTCATTTGTCGTCTTTGTCCTACCCCATGTGATATTCAACCTTGAACATGAAACTTCATAAACTGCTCAATGACAAATGAAAGTCGGTGAAACATTTGCCACTGTGCTCGTCAAACCAGTGCCTGCTAAATGCACTGCCTACTGTATTGCCATAACATTCTCGCGCTACAGAGCACACACTGCCTTGTTTCCAATACAGACATTTTCAATTGTACATCCAGCTGGCAGTGCGTCTTCACTTCCGCCCGATCCACTTCCGTTCGATTCACTTCCGATCGATCCACTTCCGCCCGATTCACTTTCGTCTCATTTTTCTGGCAGTGCATCTTCACTTCCGTCCGATCCACTTCCGTTCGATCCACTTCCGCCCGATTCACTTCCGTCCCCAATTTTCAAAATCACTCCCACAAAACTATCCAGCAACCGAGCGGAAAGATGTTACACATCAATAAAATTAATTTTTGTTGACAGATATCTGTCACACAAATGTCTTCAAGGAAAGACGATATTCATCCACGATGCTATAATAATAATAATACCATTTATTTATTTATTTATGTATTTATTTACATAATCATTCATTTATTCATTCATTTATTTAATCATTCATTCATTCATTTATATATTAATTCATTTATTCATTCATTTATTTAATCATTCATTTATTCATTCATTTATTTAATCATTCATTTATTCATTCATTTATATATTAATTCTTTTATTTAATCATTCATTCATTCATTCATTTATTTAATCATTCATTCATTCATTCATTTATTTAATCATTCATTCATTCATTTATATATTAATTCATTTATTCATTCATTTATTTAATCATTCACGTATTCATTCATTTATTTAATCATTCATGTATTCATTCATTTATTTAATCATTCATTTATTCATTCATTCATTTATTTAATCATTCATTCATTCATTTATATGTTCATTCGTTTATTCATTCATTCATTTATTCATTCATTTATTCGTTTATATATTCATTTATCTATTCATACATTAATTTTATTTTATTTATTTATTTATTTATTTGTTTATTTATTTATTTATTTATTTATATTGAACCCTTCAGAATAGCAGTGTTTATATGTAAGAAATCTTAATCAAGGGGTCGCGCTCAGTTCCTATGTGATGTTTACGTTCCCCAAACAACATGCTCTACTGAGGTAAGGGTCATAGGATTAAAACTATAATTAAGAAAGAAAGGTGACAAGATGTAAAATAATAACATGATTTAATGACTAATAGTGCATAAAAAGAATATAAACAACAATAATAAAAAATCCTCCCTGAATTTTCCCATGACATGAATATCTATCAATGCTGAGGAGTCAGACGGATCTCCCCATTATTAAAATGTGGATCCTGGTTCCACTAACTTGCAATTTGGATTTTATGTACGCGTAATGACTAACTACGAGGAATGAGTACTTTGGATGACTGTTCGTTTACAACGGGTTAACAGCCACGGTGCTCACGAACAATCATCTCGTAAATCAACGTTTACGGATATGGAACATGACACTAATAAAAACCCTTAAAAATGTAATGCTGACACACACACTAAAATCTACTATTTACAGGTATCTCTCTCGAGACCCTCATTTAGCGCGATGACGCACTTGACAATGAGCTGCCAACACCGGCCAATTGCTCGATACACAAGCAAGGAAATACAGCATAGCACGTGACTTCACGGGTCACTGAATGGAATATAAACATGGACTAAACCAACAACAACAAAAGCCTGACCAGCTGATATTACTTTATATGAACAAAACTGCATGTTAAGCTAACGCTTCGGAGATTATCGTGATTCGTAGGCAACTCCCATTTATTAAAACAATTTTTATCATTGATCAGTTCTTAATTCTGTATTTCAAGTAGTAACGGAGCCAAACAAGCATTCTCCACTAATGACCTCGCTAGCAACCTTCAGTCCGTCTTGTGAAACATCTCCCCCTTTCCTCAATACCTGTCATCGTCCCAACTCCAGTGTGTAAAAATAACTGACCAGCTGTGCCGTTATCTCGAAGAATCAACAGCAGCAAATCTCAACCACCTCAACAAATGGTCAGACATTAATCAAAATATCCACACTTGCCCTCGCAAGGTTACAATATGGACCTGGCACCAAGCTGACAGAAATCAGTCTACGCTGAAATTCCCGCTTGTAATGACCACAAAATACACACACACACACACACACACACACACACACACACACACTGGGAATGACATCATGTTTTTCACACAGGTCGGCTGAATAGGTGCTCGCAAACTATTAAAAAAAATATTAAAACCTACGATAGAGCTGACTGCTCTTCGTCACAAATCACATTGCTCCAAAGGCAATAATTTCACTGAATCTGATCAATAATAAACCAAAAAAAAAGGATTAATTACCCTCCAATCTACTGTATAATTATATTACTTCAGTCCTACTTCTGAAACACAACATATCTCCGAGAGACGTTTTTTTAACCGCATTGCGTAACATATGCAAACACGGTCGTCCACATAGTACAAAAATATGTCCCATACACCATAAGTTAATCTATCAGATAATAAGAATATTATTCAGTACTCATCCTCAGCTAGTCACCCGTCAAAGAACATCAGCAGCCATCTCCCAACTGGATGCTTCTTATCTCATCTCAACCATCTTAACGGAGTGTTGATAGTTCCAGGCTTCTTCAATGGTAAGCGATGTCATCTCTCGTGCTGATTCAAAAAGTTAAATTATTATACACTTGATATCTGACTACTAAATTCGCCGTTTCAGGTACTACTTTCCCCGGAACTGTTCGTTGGCGAATTATCGATGATACTGCCCCTACAAAATATAGTACTATGACTATCTAACACTGAATTTAACACATTTATTAATAATTTCTGTGTCCTTCATGACACGCAAAATATAATATCTTCCGTCCTCAGACGAACAAAAGTAATAAGCCCTACTTCCTCAGACGTACAAAAGTAAAAGCCTACGTCCTCAGACGAACAAACGTAATGAGCAATGTCTTGGCTCTTCACGCCACTTATAAATGAACCGGCCCTAGGTATTGATAGAGGGGGAAATTATATAAAAAATTCTCAAAATAATAGTGGTACAGGAATGAAATAAATATCATTGAACTCGAAAAATAGCGCAGGTCAAGAATATGCCCATTAATCCTAGAATCGATCGTAGAGATGTTGTCTAGGCGATCTCCCGCGTTAATGCTAGCCATCGCGTGCCCAAGCTAGACTTGCCGCGCTGGTAAGCATTCTTCTCCCATTGATTCCACATTTTCTGTAACTTGGCGGTTTTTATCAGACCTTGGCCTAGTAGGAGTGTCTAGTATTTTCATCAGCCACTCACGTTACTGCATCATATTTTTTCTAGGCGCGAATATTACAATGAACATACCAGAAGCGTGCCTCACTGCGCGTCGCTTCTATTTTGAGGTGGCCACCACCTGTCCTTCTGAATCATTGCTAGGTCTTTCTTTTCACAATCCTAAGTATTTAGCCTTTTGTCAAACTGCTGCAGGTATTTCCTCATTGTCTCCAACCAATGCTTGAAATTTCCTCATCTCCGTCTGGCTATTTTCATGATGCTGGTGGAAATATTTATTAATTGAAGAAATAAAACATCGAATCATTTATCCATCAGAGGTTAAAGGGTTCAATATATTTATTTATTTATTTATTTATTTATTTATTTATCGCCCCTGTGGTGCTGGGGAAGCAACCAGTTCATTGAAGGATCTGGTCGTTACATGCATAAACAAACTCTGGCAACCCTGTTCGGTAAAGTAACTCAAGTGTATTAATTGAAATACCTAGGATAAATTATCCAACCTTCAGGCCTGAATCGAGTGAGTCTCTACATTGCAAAAAGCTTACAGAATCACATGGAAGAGGTATAATGATAAATCAAATTCCTGTAAAGCAAAGCCACGCTATTATAACGCGGTAATCAAACCCGAGGCACTGTACGCCACTGAAACACTGTTTATTGGGGCCAGATTACTAATTAAAGGTAATAGAAAAACAAGAAAGAATATCCTGAAGACTTTTGGCCCAGATTGTGCTGTAGGAATTTCGATGAATAGGAAATCCCGGGAGCTTTATCAGCATTCGTAGAAAACCTCGGACACATTCAGGGAAAGACGTTTGAACTTTTATGGGCATATTCTCAGAATGAGTGATCACAGGCTGACTAAAAGAATTCTAAAGCTTACTCTCTCTATGAAAGGTAAGAACAACTGGCTGCTTCAAGTTGAAAAAGTACCTTCAGGAAATAGACATCTCAAGTGATGTGGCACTGGACAGATCTAAATTCAGAGATCTAGTTGTCAATCATCAATTTTCTGACCACCCAAACATTGCATCCAAAAGGACCTGGACTGAGGAGCGCAGAGGAGCCGTACCTAGAGCTCTGCGCGGATAAACAAAATCTGATCCGCATCCGCCCCTCATCCGCATGGCTGTTATCCACAACCGCTCCGCATCCGCATGGCTGTTATCCACATCCGCCCCGCAACTGCACGACTTCTATCTGCATCCGTACGTTCATACGAATCTACTGGCATTACAATAATACAATAATAGTTTTAAGTAGATTAAGATTAAAGCAACACATTTAGACATTTGAGGCTTTGTATGTCATGTGCTATGTTTAAAATGAATGTTATACAGCCAGATTGGCAACCCTGTACAGTTCGGAGTGTTAATTGTGCTTAATGACATAATTTGAATGAGATTAGCGTAAATCATCTTATATTTGTTATGAAAAGAAAACATAACCGAAAAATATGTGTCATAAACTTCCGGGTTCTAGTAATGATATTCAACAAGTTCAAATTGGATTCTAATAATTATTCGCAAATTTACTCCAAACATTAACCGCAGCTTATGATCCAAACAGCAATGCAAACTATATCCGCATGACAAAGAATTTTGCGGATATCAGCGGGATATCCGCATCTGCGCAGGGCTGTAGCCATAGCATGAAGATGAGGAGATTTTGGGAAGAGTAGAAAGCAAGATCAGCTATATAGGTTCAATCGCGCTCTATAGACGAGGATAACGATGTAAAATAATAATAATAATAATAATAATAATGACAGTATCAAACTGTGATTAGACCGGAAGCACTGTATGCAGCGGAATGCCAAACAAACCGCGCAGCTGACCCGATGGAGAGACTTGAAGTTAAGGAAAGAAAAATCATTAGGAAAGTTCTTGGTCCTAAGTTCAAAACTGGAGGTTACAAGCTCTGGATACATTCAGAAATATACTCCCACACCGAAAAAATCACAAGTGTAATCCGGAAACGGAGAATAACATTCTATGCCCACCTCCTCTGAATGTCAGTCAGTAGATTCTCCAACACTTTCTATTATCATACTTCCGAGGTTTAAAGTTGATGCCTCTTTGGCTGGTGGAAGTGGATAAGGACTTGTTATAGTTTGAAATTTCTGAATCAGATATCTTGCTCAGAATGCCATTGAATCAAAAACTCAGTCAGGATCATCAAGAGGAACTATAACCCAGCAAGAGATACGTTTACTCGGATGAATGGAAGAAATCCCATTCCGAAAGGATGAAGACGTTGTGGGCTAACAAGACGAGAAACAGTTGAGAACTCGGGGTTCCTAGTGGCCACAACGATAAAAGTAAAGTAAGTACTGTAATAATAATAATAATAATAATAATAATATAAGGTATGTATGCTTCGGAGACTTTATGTTTGAATCGAAAAGATCATGTTAACCAGCTACTTCAAAGAGAACGTAGGCTCCTACGGAACTTCTTAGACAACAGATGGGTTGACTGGCAGGTTCGACTGAAATCCAACAAAGAAGTATACTGTACAGTAAGATAGAACCAATAACAACAGAAATCAAAAAGGGAAGACTAATATTCTATGGGCACATCTTCCTTATGGACAATGTCCGGCTCACGAAGAAAATTTGGAATTTTCTAAAATCCAAGACATCTAGAATAAAGTGGTTCCAAGAGTGTGAGAAAGATTGAGAGAGATTGTTGGTTGGTTGCTTAGTTAAGGGGCTGCGACAACGCGGTCACATAGCCCCGTGTACTTTGGGTGAGTGTAGAATCTGTCTGATAACCGGTGTTAATTGTGATGACTGTATCAGTGCGTGTTAACTGTTTTTAATTCAAGTAAGGACTGCACGCGGTAATTTCAAGTAGTTCCTACTTTTGCCACCAAATGCTACCGTCCACGACACCTAGCTGTGAACTTGGCTACTACTAGATGCCATCGCAACCAGCGCCCGGTGATTAACGTTGGAACTTAGGCCCATTAATCAAAGTTATCCTACATTTTTTGCTTCACGCAAGTGTAGTCAGTGGAAGGTTCTTTTCCATGCCATAAATCTGTTACATGGGACCACCGGCTTTACTTCGCCTACGAAGGAAGGCATACTGAGGGATTTTTAAGATTGAGAGAGATATCCATGTACTGTGAGAAACCATCAGTGTGAGATTCAGAACCCAGGAAAGACAGAGGGACTTGATCCGAAGAGAGAAAGAAAGCGCCGATTGATGGCATCAAAAAATACTGGCAGGATGTCGAAGCTGGCAAACGAACAAGATCTACTCATTACTGGAATGAGATTGGTTGTTAACACATAGTCCTTAGATAATAATAATATTCATAATAATATCAATGTATCAAACATACATTATTGCGATTCAGATAAAGTTGACAGTTTCCCAGAGCTCAGAGCTAACGACCACCTACAATACTCTATTTCAATAAATGCATCAACTTTGTTAAAGTCTACTTGGAGAGTTTTATGAGTTGTTCATCCAAATCAAGAAAAAGCGCCTGTTGTTATAGACTCCCATTGCTACAAACTGAAGCCATTCCTTACGCGACTCCGGCCGGAGCACTACATCTATCAGTTAGACTTAGGAACTCGGATGTAATGCAATAAAAGTGATTTCTGACAACTATTAGCAAAATGTTTTCTTATTTACAATATTCATAATATATTTATTATACTAAGAGTACTGCAAATCTGCGAAAGAAAACTCATTTATCAGTGAAACATACACCATTTATTCCTAGCTGTTATACATATCTTAGTCGTTGTCATTGTGTAAATCTCAGTTTAAATTAAGAGAATGTTCTTTTGTTGTCATGGGGTATGTATTGATATTCCTTCTCCCAAAAGGCTTGCGTTCGATTCCTCGTAAACAGAGGTTTGCACACTAGTGATCTTAGCTTGGGCATACGGCTATTTATATCTGACATACACCTTCCATCTTCCGTTATTTTCAGGCCTATTAAGGCGGGAAAATGAAAGACAATCTAGGCCTCGGATACACGAATACCTTAGTGGTCGGCAGCTGGTGTCCTGTCACCAAGTCACTTCCCACTAATTGTGAACCCCTGGAGGGACTGATATATTCATTCATTCATTCATTCATTCATTCATTCATTCATTCATTCATTCATTCATTTATTTGCAATTGGGGGTGTGTCCCCCGGTAGCAAATTGGATATACATTACAAATAAATAATTATACATAACAACTCAATAACAATTAAACTGGAGCATTTACACAAATCGTCAGTCTTTTCTTAAGCACACCTACATGTTTGGGAAAAGGCTCTAAGACTGCGGCAGGTAGACAGTTCCAGTTATCAATGGCACGGCTTACAAAATAATATTTAATATAACTTGTATGCTGTGGTCGGACCTTAACTTTGAAAGGATGATCACTCCTACTCATGCGTATAATGCTAGACTCTTCACGTCATTGCAGCCCGAGATTCTATTGCGGTTCATGCGTTCTCTCTCTGTAATGAAATGAGAGCTGCGCCAAACGTGGTATTGCCATGCTGTAGTTTCTTCTAGGTCACATTAATATTTACACAGTCTGTCCTTTGAATGCCATCCTAGCCAATTCCAGTAGCTTATTCTATCGGCAACTACAGGAAAAAGCTCTCTTCAAATATTGATCCTCACAGTGCTGGTTGGTTCCTCAGTTTAGGGGCTGCGACAACGCGCTCATGTAGCCCCGTGTACTTTACGTGTGTGTAGAATCTGTCTGATAACCGGTGTTAATTGTGATGGCTGTATTATTGTGCATTATCTGTAATTCTGGTAAGGACTGCAGGCTATCAATTTCAAGTAGATCCTACTTTTGCTACCAAATGTTACCGTCAACGACTCCTAGCTGTGAACTTGGCTACTAGATGCCACTGAAATTGGTACCAGGCGGTTAACGTTGGAACTTAATAGAGCATTAATAAAAACATAACCTACAAATTTAGTTTCACACAATTGTAGTTAGTGGAAGGTTCAATTACATGCCATAAATCTATGACATGGGCCCGGGCGTGTTCATTCATCCATTCATTCATTCATTCAGTCGCTTATTAGCCATTGTTTCCCGTCATAGTGTTTTAACATCACCGCCTCACAACTCAACAACGCATAAACCCGGCAATTAGGCCTATATCACTACAGAGTGGCTTGATTGAGTGCCCAGTGTTAAATATCCTTTTAAGTTCGACCCTGACTATTATATGTCAGAAAACTGTACTATAATGAGGCTCATTATAACACCATTTTTCATTATGAATCAGTTTCTCCCACCAATCAGAGCTCAAGAAACAGTTGTTTGACCAATTAGATAACGATAGCATCGCACCTGCGCTGAGTTCCACGGCCTTCTGATTTAAATTTCACTGCGTGGTCTAGTGTCATAGTAGGGTAATCGAGGAAGCCATGGTCAAATACAAGGCATTCTCTGCGTCTCATGCGCTCTGTTCAGTACATAAAACTGGCGAAATCTCGACAGATATTTATGAATATTTATGTTCGAACATAAAATAGTTATAATAATTATCGTCGAACATAAACAGTCGTTTGCAACTCGCCTATAGTGGTAATTAAGACACGACTATGTTTATAAAACGAGCGTATGCAAGTTGTAAAATTTTGTCCTTGCCACGCAGGCAGTCTATCGTCGATAATACCTGTATTGATACATTCATTAGAATACTTTGTAATAGTTTTAAATGTTCGCATTCTTTGTCGTATTTATTGAATTGAAAACTGGTGATAAAAGTAGCACGGCTGCGGCGTGTAACTTATCTATCTAATTGAATGTACAAGGTGGCGTTGCCTCAATATCTATTGATACAATATTTCACGAATAATTGAACAGACTTGAATGTCCAAAGTGTAGCTCAGTGTGCGCTTTGAATATGTTAAAAACTCGGCAATGCAGCTCAGTTGATCCAAGCTCCTGCCATATCCTTCACGTTCTTTCTTTCGAAATACAGAGTACTGTATACAATTATTTACACAATTCTCACTCAGCGGGCTGCCAAGTCCACAGTCCAGAGTTCACAGTTCTCTCCTTGGAGGCACTCTACCGTAACTTTCCCCAGAATACCGTTGCGTAGTCCCTGTGTCTCTCCACGCGCTGCGCCGAACCCAGGGACTCCCGTGCATTCCGCTCCTACCCTCACTAACTTTTCTGTCACAAACGTACTCACACAAGCGTCCTGGCTCACCCTTCGCATTCCACTGCCACGCATTGTCACTGACTGTTTACAGCTGTCAGTTACTGTTGGAAGCAAGCCCTCACTCTGCCTGCTGCACGGAGGGTAAGACGCGGCAAGATTAGAAGATACAGCTGGCAGCCATGAATGGGTTAAGGCCAGGGCGATTACAATGCGATGACAGACGAAAGATAGCTCAGCAGCTAACAGTGCGTGATTAAACGACACTGAGAATTAATATGAGATCAATAAGAAGTAAGAAAGAAAGAAAGAAAGAAAGAAAGAAAGAAAGAAAGAAAGAACCGAACATGCTTCGATGGTAAAGTTAATACAAACAAATAACGGGCTGCGAAGTTAATACCGGAAGGTACTGCTTCAGATTTGAGAAAGTTCCAGAATCGAGAACATAAACCACAGCCATTTATTTGCAATTTAGATGTGATACAGAAGAATGACAAGAATGCAAGCCAACACACGATAAGGTAAAAATTCAGACTTTCACGACCGGCGTTGAAATAGGAATCTCTGTTTGAACATGCTGAACGTAATCTTCAGCGAAACGTCAGGACGACAAAATGTCCTTAGAACACGGCCTATAAGCCCGCGAAACAGAGATTCCTATTTCCCACGATAAGGTGTTAAAATTCACTCAGATCAATGAAAATGATTTGAGGAACTTAGTCCGAACACCGTGATCATAATTCCTCTATGTTTCCCCTGTTGACACGGTCTATCCCTATTCGTATCTAAGAGGCCCTGGTGGTATTTTAGTCGCCTTGGATAAGCTGAGTGACACTCGAAAGATGTTCTTTTGTTGTCAATTTAATTTTAGTGGCTTGGGACATCTTGGTCATCAGCCCCATTTACTTCGGTGTATGTTAAACTTATCTGCTAAAATGTATTTCTGTGATGACTGTAGTAGTGAGTGTAACTGCCAAGCCTCCATATCACTGGAATATTCGATTAATTCGATTAATTATTTGAATATTTTAACGTTCGAAGAACTTGATGGTTCCACCAATGCAGTTATCCGAATACTTCGGTTGTTCGATCCATTCGAAGTATTCAAGTATACCCAATAGTAGATTCTTAAAATAAATCGAATAGTTTAATTATTTGAATTATTCGAAGGTGATAAGTACAACAATTTTTATCCATTAGACGAGTTGTTTGAAGCAGGGGAAAATCCAAGGGGTTAGATGGAGGTTTACCCCTTCCCCATTCATCCTGATAGATCCTTATAAGTAAACAAGTAGTTCTGTGAAGAACTAAATAGCCTATTTTCATACATCCTACTTATGTACGACTTGTTCGTCGAATCATCCAATTATTGACTGAATAGATTATTTCACTAATACGAATAATTCGAATGTTTGAATGTGCAAATAATTCGATTCTTTTCGATTTTGTACGATCGAAAAAAATAATCGCATACAAAATTATTGGAAAAATTCTGTGTTCAAATACAGTATGTGCCGCTACTAAGCTGCATTAGGGACAGGAATGGGGTAGGTGTCCTATTTAGTTATTTATTTATATTCGACGATGTCGAAATGTAAATATTATATTTCAGAAAACTGTATCATAATGAGGGTCATTACAACACTATTTTAGCCTACTTTTCACATTTTGCAAAAATGAGGAAAAAGTAGACTTATGAGATCGGGCAATTGCGTGTCTGTCTGTCTGTCTGTCTGTCTGTCTGTCTGTCCTTCTGTCTGTCTGTCTGTGTGTGTGTGTGTGTGTCCCCCCATATCAACTCCTAAACGGCTGCAGCGATCGAAACAAAATTTTGTAGGAGTAAAGATCTATACCTGACTATCTCACGGCCATATTTGAAAAGTATGTCAGTGGTACCAACTGCTGAAAAATCGCAATTGAAATTTGAGTTCCATGTTGGATATCTTGGAAGGTATGAATGGGAGCTATTTCAAAATTAGTAAGTTACACGTATAGATAAATATATTGCAGTTTAATTTTCAGGAGGCCATACATGGCAGTGTTGCCAAAATGATTATAAGCCAGCTGATAAATCCGTATTTTAAATGCTTATAACTTCTACATTATCAATTGGATTTCAACCAAATTTCGTATGTGCTATGTGTACATAAACAGATATGACTGAGCGTATTCTTAAGACCCACCAGAGCTGCCAACTGTTAATTAATGCTCTCATGTTGTTTATATCCAAATACCCATATATCAGAAAGTATGCAAGGCGACAGCTTTAAACTATGCACACGTATAGTACCTGGCATTCTATATTAATTTGGAGTAGCTTATATAAGTCAGTGCTACCAACATGATTCTAAGCCTGCTGAGAGGTCCAACTTTAAATACATGTAACTTCTATACTATCATTTGGATTTCAACCAAATTTCGTGTGTGCTATGTGTACCATAATAGATATTACTATGCCGATTCTTGAGAGTAACCAGGGCTGCCAACTGTTAATAAATACTCTCTTTTTTTGTTACCCTAATCTCTTATATATAATCCAAAACTGACTCATCACCGCAGGGCTCAAACCACTAGACCTAGGAAGCTGAAACTTTGATATTGGTTGATCCGAGTATCTAGAGGCTCACTAAGAAACGGTTTTTGAAAATTCAATTTGTAAGTGACTTTTTTTGGCCCTTTGGCATTGACAATCCAAAATTGACTCATCGACGCAGGGCTCAAACCACTAGACCTAGAAAGCTGAAATTTTGCATGTTGGTTGATCCGAGTATGTAGAGGCCCAATAAGAAACGGTTTTTGAAAATTCAATTTATAAGTGACTTTTTTCGGCCCTTTGGCACTGAGCAAGGACAGTCGGTAAAATGTTCGGATTTAGCTCATTTTAAGCCGCCACATACGAGAAACAATACTCGGAGGTCCTGTAGGGACCCCGAAACACACTTTTTAAGTTCCTAAAATGAACGGTTTCGGAGATATTCCCAAATGACTGTGTTCCCTCTGAGAAACAGATCAACGTTACTATGGCAACCGCTGAAATCTCGCAGACCGGGGATACTTTTCTGGCAATATCTCGAAAACCGTTCGTTTTAGGGCCTTAAAACGCTGGGTTCGGTTCCCACCTCTAACCACGAACGTTGCTCCTCGCATTGATACGCGTAAAATGAGATATATTTTATATATAGAGGTTGCTTTTGGTGCTCAGATACGATCGTGATTTTCAGTCTAATTTTATACTCTTTCGGCTGGTTGTTGTAAGCGAGCTTTCAGAAGTTCACTCGAATTTACAATGTTAAGATACTTTCTATTTTGCAAGGTATGCTTTCATTTTCTTTATAAATTTGTTTTTTTTAACTGAATATTTTTGTTTGCCAATTTTGATCTGTTCTTTTTCGTTTTTAACCATGATCTGCAACGTTGATTCACAGTCGAATGAGTCGTATTCTACCGGCTGTCACGTTAATTATTATTGTTTCTTAATTACTCTTACTGAGGAATTGGGCAAATTTATTTCAATAAAGTTGTTGTTTTGTCTTTCACGGCCATTGAATCCCCGCACAAGGCACGGATTAAACCTAGAACAGTTCCTGAGTTGTACTAATGGACTAATGGTGCAGCAGAAAAGAGGAGAATTGAAGCTTTTGAAATGTGGTGATAAGGGAGAATGATGATCAGATGGGTAGTTAGGGTAACAAATGAAGAGGTATTAAGACGAGTGGGAGAGGAGAGATGTTTCTGGCGACTGCTAATGAAGAGAAGAGATAGGAGGGTAGGACACACATTATGACACCCAGGAATAGCAAGCTTACTGTCGACCAAAATATTATGTGCACTCGAGTTTGAAGGTTGTTTGTGAAGTAGCCAATAGACCTTCATAAAATCCAATGACATCATCATTTTCGACGTTCAATTTTACGTTAGTTCATGTAGGTTTGGAATTTTTAATTTATATTTTAATATTTTTTATCGCAGTTAAAACACAAAAAGTGCCTCTTTTTAAGCGTGTTTGAACCATGCATCACATTTAAGAATTATTATCTCACAAACCCGTAATCAGATCGAATCCGAATTTTAACACAATATACATTGGAATGTTGTATAACTGGTATATTAATTTCAAAATTTTGTGTGTTCAAGAACGAATGTTGTTATTATTTTTGTAAGGTAACTCTTTCTCGGCTCGGGGTCGTTGGATAATGTAGTTCTTGGTTGCGTTGTAATCCTTATACATCAAAAAGTTATGCTGTATGACTGTGAAATAGGTAAATTAATTCACTTATTTTATATCGGTTTGTATTTGTACGGAGAATTAATACATGGTTCACCAGCTAGCCGCTCCGGGAAGTGCTATACAGCGTTGCTGATATGGAGCCCATCACTTCCGAGCGAGACGTGCCATGACGCGTGATGTAGCCCATCTTGGCAATGATGTACTGCTTTCACCGGAGCGGCTAACTGGTGAACCATGCCTTAATTCTCCGTACAAATACAAACCGATATACAATAAGTGAATTAATTTACGTATTTCACAATCATACATCATACCGTTTTGATGTATAAGGATTACAACGCGACCAAGAACTACATTTTCAAACCATCCCGAGCCGAGGAAAAGTTACCTTACAAAAATAATAACAACTTTGTTTCTTGGACACAAAAAAATTAAAATTAATAAACCTGTTATACAACATTCCAGTGTATGTTGTGTTAAAATTTGGATTCGATCTGATGACGGGTTTGTGAGATAATAATTCTTAAATGTGACGCATGGTTGAAAAACGCTTAAAACAGGCACTTCTTGTGTTCCAACTGTGATAAAAAATATTAAAATATAAATTAAAAATTCCAAACCTACATGATCTAACGTAAAATAGAACGACGAAAATGATGATATTATTGGATTATATATAGGTCTATCGGTTACTTCACAAACAAACTTCAAACTCGAGTATACATAATAGTTTGGTCGACAGTAGTTATGGATGGGAGGGTCGCAGACTAGAACTGTAGGGGTAAACCAGGGTTAAACAGATAGCCTCGGATGTAGGGTGTGGTAGCTACGTAGAAATGAAACGATTAGCTCAGGAGAGGGATACATGGAAGGCTGCATCAAACCAGTTAAAAAACTGAAGACTCAAACAACAACAACAACAACAATCAGGAATTTTAATTACTTAGAGAGGCATGTGGGGCAAAAGGGTCGTTGGAGAATTTCAATCCCTGGGATGTAACACTGGAAGAGACTGCATAATGTACATCAGCGGCCAAGGTGAGCGATATTTAACTATAGGTCTATTAATAGGGATATGTTTACGTTCAAATCATCAATTAGTATGGCCAAATTACATCCAGAATAGCTTAAGTAAGAATACATTTAATTCCCCATATTCCGATAGATTTGCCATTCCAGTGTGCAAGAGTGCAGTTCCCTCTTCAAACAATATTCGCAATTTCTTTAACAAAGCGCAATGACACACACTTAACAGTAGCACGTGTACATTTAGACAAAACAATTTTTTCCCATGGCCAACTGTATGTGGCGTGCTCGCGAGCATCCGGACAACAAAATCGTTATGTCTCAGCAGAAGATGGCAAAACCATAAACGTAATTTTAAAATGTGTTAACATAATGTATCAACGAACCCTGCAGACGTTCACAACTCGATAAAATTCCCACTTTGCTGATCATATCAATATACTGTATGTATCAGAATATTCAGAATTAGAATGGACACACCTATAGCCGCGATTGCTGTAATAGAATAGACCAATTATCAGCAATAATGCATCGTCCCCATTGTCTTGATCGCGGGCGAAGCCGCGGGAACCTGCTAGTATCAATATATCAGAAAGTATTCAAGCCAATAGCTCTAAACGTTGCACACGTATAGTACCTGGCATTCTAGATTAATTTGGAGTAACTAATATAGGCCTATGCCAGTGCTGCCAACATGATTCTAAGCCTGCTGATAGGTCCAATTCTAAAATGCATGTAACTTCTATACTAACTAATGGATTTCATTCAAAATTGACACAACAATAGATCATATTATTTCAGATTATTTCTGACCAATACATGCATGTCATTGTCGCCAACATGATTTTACGCGCGCTGTTAGATCCAATGTTTAACTGCATGTAACGTCCGTGCTGTCCATTGGACTTCAACCAAATTTTGTATTCTGTACCTTAAGAGATGGAACTAAGAATATATTCAGTCACCAGGGCTGCCAACTGTAGTTCTCTATTAGGCCACATTATGCCAGGTATAGAGTATTTCGAACTAATAAGAAATGTCGATATTACCAACTTGATTTCGTCATTATTCTAGAAAGATCCATATAGATTAATCATTGGCATGAATCTTAAATTTTAAGAAAAGTAGGCTCTTTAGTTCGTCACGGAACTTCTTGTTCATTATGAAACAGTTTCTCCAACCAATCGGAGCTCAAGAAAACAATTGTGTGACCAATTAGGTAAGGATAGCATCGCACCTGCGCTGACTTCCATGGCCTTCTATTTTAAATTTCTAGTGTCATAGTGGGGTATTCCTGGAGGCCATGGTATTCTCTGCGTCCCATGCGCTCTGTTCAGTACATAAAACTGGCGAAATCTCGACAGATATTTATGAATAATTATGTTCGAACATAAAATAGTTATAATTATCGTCGAATACTAACAGTCGTATGCAACTCGCCTATAATGGTAATTAAGACACTCGTATGGAAATTGTAAAACTCGCTTGGCTCGTTTTATAAACATACCCGTGTCTTAATTATTGCCATTATAGGCACGTTGCATAATGTACTATTATTTATTTATGTATATATGTGGCTTGTTCGCCATCTCTTGATGAATACAGTACTTTTGCATTTGTCAGTTGGCACAGGCTAGAGTAAAAGGTGGCTTTTCACCGATGTCTCAGGCTCACTCATGGCTGTGATTATATGGAAGCTACTGAGGTATGGGTGGTGCTTAGTAATGGCATTCGGGGCACACTGTGCCTGTGAATGCTGTGAAAGGTTCAACTCATAGGGTTAGGACTACTGTTCTGACTCAGTGAGGAAAGCAATGGCAAACTACCTCACTCCTCTTCTTGCCTAGAACGCCTCAAAATAGTGCTGCCTTGGGTTTTTGTGGGTATCTACTCACATAACGTAACGGCGGTACTTTTTGAGGATCCAACCAGCCTTCGGGCTGACTACATAACAGACATGTGAAAATCCATAGCCTGCGTCCAGTCTCCGACCGGGTCAGGAATGGAATGAAGGAATCCCCCATCTAGCGGCGAGGATATGAACTGTGCCGGCTGCCGAAGCCTGTCGCACTCCTCTGGGGCAATGATTAAATGAATGACAGATGAAATTAAATGATGGTGGAGAGTGTTGCTGGAATGAAATTTTGACAGGGAAAACCGGAGTACCCGGAGGAAAACCTGTCTGCCTCCGTTTTGTCCAGCACAGATCTCACATGGAGTGACCGGGATTTGAACCACGGACCCAGCGGTGAGAGGCCGGCGTGCTGCCGCCTAAGCCACGGAGGCCCGCACCTAACAGACATGTATATATGTATTTATTTATTGATCATTTATTTATTTATTTATTTATTTATTTATTTATTAATTAATTAATTAATTTATTTATTTATTTATTTATTTATTTATTTATTTATTTAAAATGTGAAAATGAAACTCTTCACGGTAGCAATATCTTCATCCCCGTTCCGCTTGAGAACCATATCGTGGTTACGAGTTTACCTGAATGTTCAGTTGAATAAATAAGTAACTAAATAATGAATGACTAACTAACTAACTAACTAACTAACTAACCAACCAACTAACTAACTAACTAACTAACTAACTAAGTAAATAAATAAATAAATAAATAAATAAATACGTAAATAATTGCCGAAAATGTGGAGAAAATAGGGGAACCCCACACCAAGTATAACCGGTGTCAGCCCCAAAATTCGAACCTTCAATCTCCTGACTTGTTCAAGCCCTCCAACACGGTTATGCTCCGTGATGTAATGCGTACGGATACCGCGGGGTGCTAAGGATGTTCTGTGTTAATATTCGGGACGAAGATTGTTGGAGGGAGTTGACACTAATTACTATTGAGAGGAATGTGACTGCAAGTTAAGTGTAGGAAAGAGTCGAGGTGCAGGTGAAGGAAGGAAGTGGTGGAAATTATGTCGAAATGAGCTCACTGATTTATGACGTCAGTCGAACAAAGACATTTCTGGAGCAGAGAGTGATGGCGTGTCTGACAGGGCTGCCAACTGTCATGAGCAGAGAGAAATCATCTGCTCGCCCGAGGGAAACATCCACTCGCCAGCCAGATGAATGGCGACATCAAATGAATGGTCGCGAGAAGTGGGACGTGTTTGCTGAACTGGCTCCTTTGGATCAGTAACACTCTTTCATAAAGAAAATACTTACTGCAATATACATTTTAGAGCCTTAGTGATTCGTACACACAGGGATTAATTTCTATATCTGAACACGCAGGTAAACTCGCAGCCACGATATGGGTTTCAAGCGGTGCGGGGATGCAGATATTCCTACCGTAAGGAGTTTCATTTCCACATTTTAAATGAATGAATGAATGAATGAATGAATACAAAAATACATAAATAAAAATATAGGTCAGTAAATAAATAAATAAATAAATAAATAATATGTAATTAAATTAAGTAATTAATAAATAAATTAATATATAAATAAACATATGAATAGATGAGTAAATTAATAGATGAGTAAATAAATAAATATATAAACAAATAAATAGATGAGTAAATAAATAAATAGATAAATATATAGGTGAGTAAATAAATGAATTGATAAATAAATGAATGAATGAATGAATGAATGAATAAATGAATAAATAAATAGATGAATAAATGAATAAATAACTAGATGAGTAAATAAATAAATGAATGAATAAGTAGATAGATAAACAAATAAGTAAATAGATAAAGAGATAAATAAATAAATAGATAAATAAATCGAAAAATAAATAAATAGATAAATGAATAGAAAAATAAATATATAAATGAATAAATAAATAGATGAATTAATATATAATCAAATAAATGAATAGATAGATAAATAAAAATTGAAAATAGAGTAATTAAATAAATAAATAAATAAGTCGAGAAATAAATAGATAAATAAATAAATAAATAAATGAACACGTAAATAAATAAATATAAGTAATAAACTAAATGAAAATGAATAAATAAATAAATAAATACATAAATGAATAGATGAGAAAATAAATAAATAATAAAATAAATAAATAAATAAATACATACATGAATAAGCAAATAAATAATAAAATAATTAAATTAAGTAGTCTAATAAATAAATTAATTATTATATCAATAATTAAATTATTTAAGAAATTAATATTTTAAAAACTCAGTATACAAAAAATATTTGATTGAAATTTTAAATAAAATGAGAACTTTGAGACTTTCATGATACACTTCCTCATTTGAGAATTCTTGCCGTGTGCCCGTTAGTAGTTGACTGTAGACTGCATTTGTGAAGTAGAGTTCACGGCTGATGATGGCAAATAGGCTGTGAAAACTTCTAGGTTTGAAAATCTAGACGTCAGAGAGATTCTAGGTACACTACTGAAGAACGAGAAATGCCGAATAAGGCTCAATTCAGAGTTAAACGAGACCCCACTGACTGTGCCAGGAAGAAGAGTGTAGGTCACCAGATTGTCTCCTAATTTGAACGAAATGAGGCTAATCTATTTAGGCCCCATGAAACAAATTGGTTGTAAGATGAATTCTGAAGATAGGCCGCAGTTTTTAGACAGGGAATCTGGGGAAGTGAGGGTTCCCGTGGTCCGAGAAAGGACAAGAGCCATGTGGGGAGAAGATACGGTAATGCTGAACTAAGGGCAGAGCCGAGTGGTTCAGCAAGCGTGTATCCAATGAGGGTGTTTAGAGAGGATTGGACCAAGAAGGAGGAGGAGAAAAGTTGAACACGAGGGACAAGAAGTTGTTGATTATTTCTAGGGGCTTTGGGACTTCGTGGTCATGTAGCCCCAATAATTGGGTGTGTGTAGAATTTGTCTGATAACGTGTGTGCCAATGATGACTGTACAACAGTAGTGTGTGTATTTGTAATCGAGATAAGATGTGGGTAGGAGGTAGCCATGACCATAAGTTAGGTGCCATCCGGACATTTCCCTGGAGTAGAGGTTGTAAACCACGGGAAACCACTTCCAGGATGGCTGATGTAGGAATCACCCACCTCTTCTCAGTACTACGTCACGAAGCTGACTGTACCCCGTTCCACCCCGCATACCAGAATTATATTTCTTGGCAGACCCGGGATTCGAACCTGGTCATCCACGGGCGTCTACGCAAAGAGGCGAACGGAAGGAAATGAAGAAAAAGGAGAAGAATATAGCGAAGAAGGAGAAAAAAGGTGAAGTAAAAAGGAGGAGGAATAGGTAAAAATATGGATGAAGAGAAAAGAAAGAGATAAGATAAGAAAGAGGAATTAAAGGAGAAGTTGCAGAAGTAATAGGAGGAGATGGTAATGAACGATATGAAGGGGAAGAAAATGGAGGAGAAGGGGGGAAAGAAACGGAAAGACGAGGAGAATCAGAAGTAAAAGGAGGAGAAGGATTCGAAGTAGAAAAAGAATGAAAATATAAATGACAAAGAACGAATTGACGAAACCGTAGAAAAAGAGAAGGAGGAGTGGGAGACGGAGAAACAAGGGGAAGAAAAGAAGAAAAAATAAGATGGGAGAAAAAGGAGGAAAACAATAACAAAAAGTAGAAAGAGGAGAAGGAGGAGAAGTAAAATAGAGAACAAGAAGATTGCGGTGAAGAAGGAAATGAAAATGAAGACGAAGACGAAGAAGTGATCAAAAGAGGGAGGAGGATGAGAGGAAGGAAAAGGAACTGAAAAAGAGAAGAAGAATGAGAAGGCAAGAATGAGCCACATTGGTTCCAATGGCCACGGAACGTGTCAGAACTTACAATGGAACATGGCCAATTCGATGAAGTCCCGAGCCCTCGGCTTTACAGTGCAATGCTGTGTGTTATTGAAAGAAAAGTGGATTTACGTCCCGGACTCCTCACTGTAGCTAGAAATGAAACATTGGAAATCAATTTAGCGCTCAATTGTCATGGCCGCCCGACTTGCCAGCTTTATTTCACTACGCAACAACTGTAATAATAATAATAATAATAATAATAATAAAACTACTACTACTACTACTACTAATAATAATAATAATAATAATAATAATAATAATAATAATAATAATCATACGTGTTTAAGTTCCCTTTTAACTGTTGAAGCTTTAGATTCACCAGGTTGCACACTGGGCCAGGATCGAACCCGATATCTTAGGTTTTGAAGACCGACATTTAACTGATTGCACTATTCACCCCAACTTAGAAATATAATTACTCATCTATCTACTTACATTTCAGATTGTTTTGTCCTTCAGCGTCAAGTCTAGTCTGCAAGCCTCTGTTAGCAAACGAATCGCAACCATGATCCCCTATTGGCAGTTAGCACCGCGGTCTCCTCTTCTTCTACACCTCTCACTTTGAAATAATTATACACTAAATCAGACCATCACTTCTAAGTCTACTTCTTTCTTTCTTACCATCTATAATGAAGTTCAGTAACCAGCCCTACCCCAATAGCATCACGTGACCTCACAATCTGGATACACTTATACGGACAATCTCAACTAATAATATGTAATTTTGTTGTTGTTGTTGCTCATTTTAGGTGTTGTGACATCGTGGTCATTTAGTCCCGAGTTCTTGACTGTGTGTCGAATGAATGTGATAACAAGTAGTTATGTCAAGAACTAAGTAACCTATTTTCCTATATCCCACTGGTCTTACTTAGGACACAAGATATAAAAACTTACTTGAAAAATTTCGCACAGCCGCCATCTTGGGGTTATCAAAACAATTGAAATAAATTAGATGCCAGTGCATTAAAATGGGTATATACATCTACTGTACCAAGTTTCACTGCCCTCGGATGATTAAATCGCATGAAAAATCCATTAAAATGTTTCAAGTTCAATTGGCCGCCATGTTCGTTTTGTACTTAACAGTTTTATAAATGTCACATAGGTGAACTTGGTAGCAGTATAGTTTATTACTGCACACAATTTCATGGTGATATGTGGTACTGTTGCGGAGATATAGAAGATCAGTGAAATATTTCGCGTGGCCGCCATGTTGAATTGGTGATACGTATAAACATTTGAAAGGCATGGTCGAGGTTGCACAAGGTAGTAGTATGCACTTTTCGAGTTTCATTGAAATCTCTTCGGCCGTTTAGATTTTATTAGGGACACACAAAGTCACACACACACACACACACACACACACGGATGAAATGTGATCTCATAAGCCTATTTCGTTTTTCAAAATGAAAATAGGCTAAATATCAATAACATTTACCATGTTAAGAAATGTTCAATATTTGCCGTATAGATAACTTTAAGAATGTAACGCCTATCATTACATAATTAAGAACTTTTTTTTTCAAACATTTCAATACATGTTCTTAATTTTGTATTGATAGGCGTTATAGTCAATTTTAAGAGTGATTTATGTGATAACCAGTGATATTATGAAGGCAGTACAATTGTGTGTATTTGTAAAATGGGGATAGAATTGGGAAAGAGATGGCCGTGGCCTTAATAATTCGACGTTCGAATAAGCCCAGCCCCACTGCGTAAGCTGACGGCAAAATGCGCGGGCATATGCAGCAGCAGCCTTCATAATAAATTGCGCCTCATTCCCATGAAGAAACATCGTAGAATGTTTAAAGAATGCCTCGTTAAATACGAAGGGTGATAAGAAACTAAGGCTTAAAGGCCAATTTTCCTGGAGTTTCGTCTGTTATAGAGATATTAGTAGTGTGGGATGATTCGAATACATACGGTTATTAACTTTGCAGAGTTTCAGACACCCACCACCTACAGCAAGCGCTGTAGGAGATCAACTAATGGTGACTCGGTTGGAAAACTGATCTCGCGAAACGATCTGCACAGTTATTCGATTCCTGAGGGCGAATCATGTAACCGCGGACAGGACTTCTCACAGAGGGCGTCATCTTGCTTCATGACAACGCGCGACCTCATACAGCCCAGAAGAACACCACGCTGTTGAAGCGGTTTCACTGGGACAACATTGACTATCCTTCCTACAATCCAGACCTTGCTCCAATTGAATTTCACCTGTTTCCTCTCTTGAGCTAGCACCTAAGAGGTCGACGATTCGCTTCAGACAAGGAGGTGAAACACTTCGCGACAACGTGACAGAACTTGCAAGGGCAAGATTATGGCATGAGGGAATATTCAAACAGCCCACGAAGCGACAAGGTTGGTTGGTTCTTTAGTTTAGGGGCTGCGACAACGCGGTCATGTAGCCCCGTGTACTTTGGGTGTGTGTAGAATCTGTCTGATAACCGGTGTTAATTGTGATGGCTCTATTAGTGTGTGTTATCTGTGATTCAAGTAGAGGAACTGCATACGATTATTTTCTTTTTAAGTAGTTCCTACTTTTGTTACCAAATGCTACCGTCCACGACACTTAGCTGCGGACGTGGCTACTAAATGCCATCGCAGTTAGCACCTGGTGGCGAACGTTGGAACGAATATAGCGTTCTGAAACTAACCTACAAATTTTAGCTTCCACAAGTGTAGTTAGTGGAAGGTTCCGTTTCATGCCATAAATCTATGACAGGCTGTTCCAAATCCACGAGTTTGAGTATGCGTACCCGCGAGTACTCAGGAGTGATGCTTGGAGTACGGTTGGAGAGGAAGTGAGGATGATAGCCAATACGTCACTGAGAAAAGGTCCTAACACAAGTCCATACCCTTCCTGCCAGTCTTGATGTATCCACCGTGCAGCGACGGCAGCCCCCACACCAGAGCTGTATTCCATGTTGCAGGATGACTCACGCAAGGTGGCGAGTACTCCGCCTCTCACTCGGGAGTAGCTCGGATGGAACAGCCTGATCTATGACTTGGACCGCCGGCTTTACTTCCCCTCCGAAGGAAGGCATACTGACTGTGAGGGAATTTTAACACTTAAAAATTCCAATGACTTCGGCTGGGTTTGAACCCGCGAACTTGGGCATAGAAGCCGCCTCGAAGCAACAAGTCCCTAAACCGATATGAAGGCTATGTCGAAAAATAACCTAATGTATGTACTGCCCCCGTAAATTGAATTATATAGAGACCACGGTGGCTATTTTGGAAATTATGAAGAAAGTTATGGCTGTCATAGTTATGACATGGATAGTCATGACGTAAGCACGGATGACGCAGACGTTATGCTAGCAGGCTACTTGAGCTGAGATTCTCTGTGACGTCAGCATTTATTCGAGAAAGATCCGAGATTTACGACGCAGTCGCAGGAAACGTGGAATTATGCTGAGGAAGAAATTATGCTATTGGAGGGGAGGCTCGAACCAATGAACGATAGTCTGAAGGAAGACGGAGATTGCTGAAACTATGGTATTTTTATTACTTTTTGGAATGCAGAATTGTGGAAATCCATTTGCAATAGAGGCATTGATCTGGAATTTTGGTGAAATTTATTTTCAGTTTTTGAATTTTGAAAATCCGTCATGTATTGACGAAGTTGGAACTTCTAGCGATGACGCAGTAACACGCTATGGAAGGGATGGATACGCCCCTCATGAAGTTTATAAAAGGCCTTGCGCAGAAGAGAGCGGTCTCATATCTCATATCTCAACTTAAATTCTCAGATCTCAAATCGTCAGAACCTAAGCTCAGATCTTCAGTATCAGTTCTTATATAGTCATTTGGTGAGACGTCGAGTGAAATAAGTAGAAAGAGTCGTCATTATAACGCGTGGTGAAGCCACCGCATTAAACGAGATTCGAGCAGACAAGCAGTGCAAGTTTACAGTGAGTAAAACTAGGTGAAGTTAAAACGCACATTATAACGCGTCTACAAGATTAGCTATGAACAGTTAGCGGTCGCCTATAAGCTAATTCTATTGTGCAGTGCTACATTAAGGAGTGTAGAAAAGTTGAACAATTTCGTGAAGTTATTTTGGAAGATATTGGCAATTTTAAACGACTGACAAAAGTGATTTTCTCGCCATCTGAGAAGCACTTTGTGTCGTCAGATTCTACGCCACGGCTGACACTGCTAGTGCAATAGGGAGACTTCAGATTGCTTTTGTGACACAACGCTACAGTATTATGGAGCAGTTTAATATGGCAGTTTGTTCTACTATTACCATAACCGAAGAGAAGATGGAAGGCTAAAGGACTTTAATGCAATTGGGACATATATTAACGGAGTAAGATAGCAGCATGGAACTTCGCTAATCGCCATTCCACACAAGCGAACATGTGGTGAATAACCATCTACACCCATGTTTCGTGGTTCAACGCTGAATACTATCAAACAGCAAAGGAAACGATTTCATACTCACTGAATATGAATATTTCTTCGGAAATTACTACAAAAACGTCATGGCGATTTTCTACTGGAACTTCAGGGATTTTTCAAGAGAGGTCAGGGTAGTCCCGACTCACAAAGAAGAATTTTGCCGGAAGGATGTCTTTCGTCTACACGGAGCAGTGCAATTTCCGGAGGAGGAAGCAGTTCGGTTCTCCGAGGGTGCTGTTTCCTGTTTGGAGGATGGAGCTCATCTTCAAGTTGGTGAAATGGATCCATCAGCAGTCTTCTTTGGGGAATTTTCCTCTGGAACGTCAATCGGCAGATAAGGTAGTCGTGAACGTTTATTGTTTTATTTGAGTTTTTTAGCGATATCTGAGCAACCATTTTCCCATATTTTCTGTCCTCATGTATTTTGCCCTATATTCTTGTTTGAGATTCCTATTCTCAGTACACCTTGATGTGTTATGCCTTTTTCGACGATTTATTAAGACATGGTTATGTCATGGGCATAGTTAAATTATTTTGGATCAGTTGAGACTGATATTTAGATTTTTCAGTAATTTTGCTTGTTTTTGTAGTCACGATTTGACTGTAAGTTAATGATTTTCATGGCAGATTTAAATTCAGACAGCGTGTCACTTTATTAAAGTAATTCTACCCCAGTTTAATTACTTTGACCAATTTTCTGTCATCATCAAGAAGGAAGAACATTTAAATGATTTTAGAGCGTTAAAATCCATTACGTTGTCGACGATCTTGGAAATACTAGTCGTTAGTTGAATTGATTGCAACACAGACATTTATCGTCAGTTATGAACGACCATTGCATCATAGACAATTTTGTGAAAGATGAACTTTAATTATGAATTATTGAATGCATTAAAGTCATGAACTTTTGTTAGGAGTTTTTCTCAATTAGAGATTTATATAATGATGTTTGCATTCCACAATCTAATTGGATTCTATTCGAATATTTTGCAGTTTAGTCGCACTTTGTTTGATGATAGTATTTTTATACTACAATTCTTTGAAGATGATAATCTTAAATTTTGATAGACCAGACAGGCGTATATAAGCGTATTCACTATTAAATTTGTTTGTGATTGGCAAATTTTTACTTCATTTCGATTCATGAATGAAATCCACGAAAGTTTAAGATAACAGTTTTGAAACAATTAATGATTATAAGAATTTTTGAAGTGGAACTATGAATGTATAATCGCTAGTGCAGCGGACGTGTTGAAAGTCGCTGATGTATAATGCCCTTGAATTAATGAAGGAGGTTCCCACAGTAATTAAGGATGTTGAAGAATTTGTTAGTGGAGGTTTTTGTAAGTTCTGTGGAAGATTTTGATGCCATATATATTAATATATGATGAATTTTGGGCCTATTTTAATGCAGTTTTGTGCACTATTTTGTAAGCGAAGTATTTTCCGATGGAGTGTATTGTCTTAGTCCTTTGAAAATTAATCAAGTGAATTTACTGTTATAATTAACAAAAGTATTGAAAGAATTTGAGATAAGATTTTGAATGAAGATTACCGTCACAAATAATTATAATAATTATTAAACCTTTATTAAACCAGATTGTGACATTAATATGTATAACTAACCTTCATTGGTCGATTATATTGACACGATTATGAAATTACCAACCGGATGAACATGTGGTTAAATGTATTTCTTAAATTAATAATTTAAATAATTTAAGTGTTAATATTGTAAATAATAATGTAAATATCTTTGACAATAATGTGGAACGAAAGTAATGTTAGAGGCGTGTTTAAATTTTTGTAATTGTCTTCGACAATATTATAAACAATTTCTAATTGTTATAAATTTATTTTTGAGCTTTTGTTATAAACATTTAGGAGTTTGTTTCATACTCTAAACAACGCTTATTAAACATTTGAATGCTAATTAAACAAGTTTAGGGATTGTCAGAATAATCCAGTGGTGTGTGAGTAAAGCATTTGAAAGATTTGCGTAACTATATTTGTGGTCTTGCGGACATTTAAAGCTTTTGAGAGGGAGCTGGATTCTTACGCAACATAGCAGGACAAGTGAGTCCATTTGACAGGTGTACGACATGTTGAAGGGTCGATCGCAGCTGGCCAGACAACTGGTTATCAGCGGGCAAGGTCGTCTACATTCTGGCCTTGTGCCTATATATATAAGTGTGATGTTTATTAAAAGAAAACAAATGCTCTGTATATGTGTCTCGTCCTCACTTCCTTTTCCAGTCCAAATGTGTTATGAATGTTACGTTATTTTGAGCTCGTGGGAGCTAACATATTGTTTGATAACTTTGCAAGTCCTTCAGGAGGACATAGTCAGATTGACATGGGCTACTGATAGCCACATTTATTTTGTTGAGTTGTTAAAATCATACCCTTTATTTGAAATAAAAACTTTTGTACAGTTCAAAGTTCTTGTCTTCGTTCTGGTTCATTTTTAAATGTCATGGTGGAGGTTATTGTGGGAGCATACTTTAGAGATCCTGTTGTCAACCCAATCCCCGAGATAATTTTTAAGAGGTAAGTAGAGGTAAGTACGAACCCCCGTCTATTTTGGTGTGTTCCACAATAATTTCTTGTTAACTTCTGTGCTCAAACCTCGGTAGTATCTGTCAGTGCCATTTTCATTGGTGTAGCTGAGCCGGTGCGGTTGATTATTGGCAATCCGATTGAGGGGGGCGGATATCTGACAGCCTACTATCCGGGTAAACGGGGACAGAAGGATTGGCGCAGTCAACGTATGGGGCTTGTTCAACATAAGTGGATCACCAGGTTGAACGCCAGTAGGATTGGCAAACCTAAAACGTGTGGCTCGATTAGACTCAAATAAAGAGGTTGATTCTTTGTTAGATGTCTTGGCCAATTGTAGTATTTAAGAGTGTGATTATATAGGAATTAAATGTTGTATTGTATTAGGAAAATTACACTCAGAAAAGATCAGATCTTATACAACTTGAGAAAGGTTAAATAGGCTGGAAACTTAGAAAAATCGCCTATGATCTGGAATCTTATTTTATTTGACCGGCTTATGACATGTTTTAGTCATATTAAAGATAAAATTAAATTATTTGGATTGTAAATGTAAATTATTTGTGTTAGGATATTTTAAAATGAGCCAGGGAAATTTGAACATGTGCTTGAGTTTGTTTCAACATGAAGGGTCTTCGAAGGTTAATTATAAGGTAGTTATAAGTTAGACTTAAGACAGAAAAGTGATCAAATTTATATATGGTGAAAAGTGTTGCTCAGATGTTGTTATTTTGCTCTATTGATGTATGTCCCTACAGCAGTCTATTTTTGAATAATATTGTAATGGCAGATGAAAGTCTTAGAATGATGTTCGAAGAGATGAAAGCTAGCATGAATAGCAGTATGAAGCAGATGATGGAGGAAAATGCTAGTAATATGTCTGCTAGCATGAATAGTAGTATAAAGGAGATGGAAGCTAGGAATACTAGTCGAATGGAGGAGAATGCTAGTAATTTGTCTGCTAATATGAAAGTTCTCCAGACCAGTTCTGCTAACTTAGAGGATAATATGTCGCGTTTACAGATTAATACCCAGGGAATAGAGAATGCTGTAACTGACATCCGCACAGATGTGTCCAATGTGCATAAAAATGTTGCTGATGTTAAGATTGATGTTTCCAAGGTACAGAAAGATCTTACAATGTTGAATCTAGATGTGGCTAATGTCCGAGGTGATATTTCTTGTGCTAGGGCTGAAGTAGTTGTTGTTAAAAATGATGTTGCGACTGTCCAAGACAAGGTTGAGGAAGTCCAAAGAGAAATCCAAAATGTTAGAACTGATGTGTCCAATGTTCAGGTTGATATTAATAACATTCATTCGGATGTAAATGAGATGCAGAGTGATATAAATAAGATTCAAGTAGAAGTCAACACAGTTTTCGTAGATATTGCTAAAGTCCAAACTGATGTAAATAAAGTCAGGGAAGAAATAGAAAATTCGAAAACCCTTTGTACGCGTAATATGAGTGTATTAACGACTAGATTAGTTGATGAGTCAGTTAGAACGACAGCGTCTTTAGCAGGTTTAAAGTATGATGTAGAGGTCATGAGAACCCAGGTATTAGACCATAATAGATTACTGAAAGAAGATATCGAAGTAGACATAGCAGAAATGTTAACGGCAAATGTAGCAGTATGGAAAGACGAGTGGAATAGGTCAAGTGGGGAACATGTAACCCAAATTCAGGAACGTATTGAAAGGAAACTTGCCAGTACTCAAATAGATATTAACAATGAAGTAGTACAGATTAGGAAAGATTTAAGCGTCAGGATGGATTCGCTATCCGAGAGACAAGTAGAAGATAGAACACAATTAGGTCAGGATGTGCAAGCATTAAAATCTGCATTAGAGGAACAGATTCATAAAGTTGTCTCTGATGTGAATGCAACGACGAGAAAACTGCAAAATTTGAAGCTAGGAGAAGCTAGTTTGATGGAGACCTACAAAGAAGAGTTAATCAAGAAAGTCTTAACGGAAATCACTGACAAGGATACAGAAGGCTTGGCTTGCGAAACCAATAGGAATTATGCCAGAAGATATAACCTAGCTCCAGAAGAGAGAGACGTGACTCCTGAAGAACGTATATCCAGATTCAGGGAGGAAGATGACGAGAGGAATATGGAACCTGAGTGGAACTATCGAGATAGTGGGAAAAACTACCCGGATGCATATCCGAGGAACGTGACGGTCATCAGGAATTTTGAAGACAAACCGCAAAAATTCAGCAACACTGATAGTTTGACGCCTATAGAATATATAAGGAACCTCAAAGATTATTTCATCGAAGCTCACATTCCCAGAGAGAGAGAGATGAAGATAGTGGAGAGATTTTTGATTGGAGGACCCCTTGAATGGTTTCGCGCTTTTAGATACACATTCAGTAACTTTGACGAGTTTGCAGAGGCATTAATCAAACGATTTTGGTCCATAGAAGCGCAGAATTCGTTAAGAGCGGAGGTTTATTCAAGAAAATACTCAGGTACTCTTCCAACACGGTACGCTGATTTCTTTACGAGTCAATTGTCCCGCTTGAGATTTTTGCAACCCCCATTGTCAACGGAGCAATTAATTGATGCGATTTCTCGTATGCTGCCTGTGGAGGTGAGGAGACTAATCATTTCGTCAAACATCAGGGATTTGACCAGCATGGATGAATTACTGAGGAGGTTAGACTACACAAGTCCAATGCCTAACGTGGTACAGAAAGGTCAAAGGCATGACTTCAAAGAAATAGATACTGTATATATGGACCAAGTCCAACAAACTGACAAGCCAGATGAAGAGAAAACTGACAATGTAGGTCCCCACAGGAATAATCAGTTTCGAAATAACAGATCGCAAGGTTACCGTCCGTATCAACAGAGAAGAGGCTGGAACTATAATCGAGGAAATTACAACAATGGAAGAGGCAGATACTACAACAATAATGGTTATAACAGAAATTATAATAGAAATAACCAGAACCAAAATAGAAATCAAGATCCTCAAGGTCAGGTTATGACACCCGATCAGTATCAGGAAAGAGAGAGGAAAGACCATGTGCCTTACCTATTATTTCTGTACGGATAGATGGCCAACAGTACAAAGCCCTGATGGATACTGGTGCAATTATCTCCATCATTTCAGAGGAATGTTATCAAAGTCTGCTAAGAGGAGAAAACATGACAGTTCTACCTGTTTCTACCGTCAAAGTGAGAGGGATATTCCAAGATAAGGCAGTGAAGTGCAAGATTCAAGTGTTATTGAACTTTGAGATCAATGGAAGGAATTATGAACAGATCTTCATTGTGGTGAGCAAGATCAATTTTGATATGGTGCTTGGAATCGATTTTATATCGAAGGTCGGAGCTATTATTGACATGAAGAACAGAAGTATTAGCTTTAATGATGGGTACATGATCACAGAAGAGATCGAAAAAAAGGACGTGAAAGACAGTCTGGAAATAGACCTTAGGGAAGAAATTTTGAATACCATAATTAATGAAGTGGAAAATTTAGCAGAAATACCCAGTAGAAAAACTGAAGGATTTGAAGAAATTCAGGGGGAATTTGAGGATCTGATAAAGGAATTCCAAGATATTTTTGATGGAAAGCCTGGATTGATTAAGGATTATAAATACAAGATAAGGCTGACAGATGAAACCCCTTACCAGAAGAGAATATACCCCATACCTGAGAAATACTATCAAGAAGTACGAGGGTTAATCAGAAAAATGGAGGTAGACGGGATTATTAACAAACAGGCGTCGTCTTATATAAACCCCATCACAGTAGTGAAGAAAGGTAATGGTCAGATACGTCTTTGTCTCGATGCCAGGACCATCAATTTGAAGATTCTTCCAGAAAATGACCGACCACCCAAGATTAGAGATCTGCTTCGAAAATTCAAAGGGAGAGCATGTTTCAGCGTTCTTGACTTGACGTCTTCATTTTATCAAGTTCAACTAGAAGAAGATAGTATGCAGTACACTGGATTCTTATTTGACCAGACGTCATGGGTCTTTGTCAGAATGCCTTTTGGTATGGTTAACAGTGGACCAGCACTTATTCGAGCACTTGATAGTAAGCTCACTGATGAAGTGAAAGAAAATGTAATCTGCTACATTGACGATTTAATCGTATCTTCACCCAGCGCCGCAGAACATTTAGTGCACTTGAGAAAGTTGTTCGAGAATTTAAGGGAGGCCAATATCAAGGTCAATTTTGGAAAATGTCAATTCTTGAAGAAGGAGATAAATTACTTGGGGCATACTATTGATAAAGATGGATATCATCCAAACATGCAAAAAGTAGAGGCGATCACGAGATTTCCAAAGCCAACTAAGGTAAAACAAGTCAGAGAATTTGTAGGCGCATGCCAATTTATTAGCAGCCACTGTCCAAGATACTCTGAAATTATGGCTCCTCTGTATGACTTACTCAAGAAGAATAACAGATGGAAATGGAGTACCGCTGCAGACGAGGCTTTTGAGAAAGCAAAAGAGATGCTCAGGAATAACGTGAAACTGGAGTACCCAGATTTTGAGAAGGTGTTCTATATTGAGTCTGATGCATCAAGAATAGGCATTAGTGCAGTCTTATACCAGAAAGACGAGGCAGGCAACAAGCACTACATTGCATTCACTAGTCGGAAGTTGAAGAAACACGAGGAACGTTGTAAGCAGACTGGAAAATGCTGTATTTCCTAAAGCTGGTAAACCAGAATATCTACTGTCTGATCATGGAACGCAGTATACATCCTTGGAATTTGCAGCGGATATGGAAAGGCTTGGCATTAAGCACTTATTTTCAAGCGTGCGTTACCCAGAATCGAATTCCTCAGAAAGATATATGGCTGAATTTTCGAAATTCTGTCGAATTTTCTGTCCAAATGATCATTCTGGTTGGGTGAGATTTGTGCCCCTTATTGAGGAATGTCTGAACTCTACAGTGCAGGAGAGCACAGGAGAAGTGCCAATGCGACTTCATCTAGGAAGAAACCCAGAAAGGCCGTGGGATAATCTTTTCAACCACGTTCCTAGAGATCCCGACCTAGGAAGGCAGCAGAGGATTGACAAGGCGAAGGAACAACTCCAGAAAGCAGCAGAGAAACGATTGAAAAGAGTAGCTGGAAAACGTTTTGGTGTACCCTTACAAGTTGGAAATCTTGTATTACTACGCAGACCTGTCAAGGCTGATATGAGCAAGAAAATCTATCCCAAGTTTGGAATTGTGTTTATGGGTCCGTTTAGAATTACGAATGCCTATGGAAACAACTGTTATGAACTCTACGATGATGAGAATAATGTCGTTTATGGCAAGTTCAATGCTGGAAACTTGAAAAGATACTATCCTAGAGTAAACCAGTAATAATTCAATTTCGTGTTCAAGAGAGTTGAGGTACTTGTAACACTGAGTTTAAAAACAATTTGCAACTGTTTTTAAAACGTGGTGAGGGGAGAATGCCCCCGTAAATTGAATTATATAGAGACCACGGTGGCTATTTTGGAAATTATGAAGAAAGTTATGGCTGTCATAGTTATGACATGGATAGTCATGACGTAAGCACGGATGACGCAGACGTTATGCTAGCAGGCTACTTGAGCTGAGATTCTCTGTGACGTCAGCATTTATTCGAGAAAGATCCGAGATTTACGACGCAGTCGCAGGAAACGTGGAATTATGCTGAGGAAGAAATTATGCTATTGGAGGGGAGGCTCGAACCAATGAACGATAGTCTGAAGGAAGACGGAGATTGCTGAAACTATGGTATTTTTATTACTTTTTGGAATGCAGAATTGTGGAAATCCATTTGCAATAGAGGCATTGATCTGGAATTTTGGTGAAATTTATTTTCAGTTTTTGAATTTTGAAAATCCGTCATGTATTGACGAAGTTGGAACTTCTAGCGATGACGCAGTAACACGCTATGGAAGGGATGGATACGCCCCTCATGAAGTTTATAAAAGGCCTTGCGCAGAAGAGAGCGGTCTCATATCTCATATCTCAACTCAAATTCTCAGATCTCAAATCGTCAGAACCTAAGCTCAGATCTTCAGTATCAGTTCTTATATAGTCATTTGGTGAGACGTCGAGTGAAATAAGTAGAAAGAGTCGTCATTATAACGCGTGGTGAAGCCACCGCATTAAACGAGATTCGAGCAGACAAGCAGTGCAAGTTTACAGTGAGTAAAACTAGGTGAAGTTAAAACGCACATTATAACGCGTCTACAAGATTAGCTATGAACAGTTAGCGGTCGCCTATAAGCTAATTCTATTGTGCAGTGCTACATTAAGGAGTGTAGAAAAGTTGAACAATTTCGTGAAGTTATTTTGGAAGATATTGGCAATTTTAAACGACTGACAAAAGTGATTTTCTCGCCATCTGAGAAGCACTTTGTATCGTCAGATTCTACGCCACGGCTGACACTGCTAGTGCAATAGGGAGACTTCAGATTGCTTTTGTGACACAACGCTACAGTATTATGGAGCAGTTTAATATGGCAGTTTGTTCTACTATTACCATAACCGAAGAGAAGATGGAAGGCTAAAGGACTTTAATGCGATTGGGACATATATTAACGGAGTAAGATAGCAGCATGGAACTTCGCTAATCGCCATTCCACACAAGCGAACATGTGGTGAATAACCATCTACACCCATGTTTCGTGGTTCAACGCTGAATACTATCAAACAGCAATGGAAACGATTTCATACTCACTGAATATGAATATTTCTTCGGAAATTACTACAAAAACGTCATGGCGATTTTCTACTGGAACTTCAGGGATTTTTCAAGAGAGGTCAGGGTAGTCCCGACTCACAAAGAAGAATTTTGCCGGAAGGATGTCTTTCGTCTACACGGAGCAGTGCAATTTCCGGAGGAGGAAGCAGTTCGGTTCTCCGAGGGTGCTGTTTCCTGTTTGGAGGATGGAGCTCATCTTCAAGTTGGTGAAATGGATCCATCAGCAGTCTTCTTTGGGGAATTTTCCTCTAGAACGTCAATCGGCAGATAAGGTAGTCGTGAACGTTTATTGTTTTATTTGAGTTTTTTAGCGATATCTGAGCAACCATTTTCCCATATTTTCTGTCCTCGTGTATTTTGCCCTATATTCTTGTTTGAGATTCCTATTCTCAGTACACCTTGATGTGTTATGCCTTTTTCGACGATTTATTAAGACATGGTTATGTCATGGGCATAGTTAAATTATTTTGGATCAGTTGAGACTGATATTTAGATTTTTCAGTAATTTTGCTTGTTTTTGTAGTCACGATTTGACTGTAAGTTAATGATTTTCATGGCAGATTTAAATTCAGACAGCGTGTCACTTTATTAAAGTAATTCTACCCCAGTTTAATTACTTTGACCAATTTTCTGTCATCATCAAGAAGGAAGAACATTTAAATGATTTTAGAGCGTTAAAATCCATTACGTTGTTGACGATCTTGGAAATACTAGTCGTTAGTTGAATTGATTGCAACACAGACATTTATCGTCAGTTATGAACGACCATTGCATCATAGACAATTTTGTGAAAGATGAACTTTAATTATGAATTATTGAATGCATTAAAGTCATGAACTTTTGTTAGGAGTTTTTCTCAATTAGAGATTTATATAATGATGTTTGCATTCCACAATCTAATTGGATTCTATTCGACTATTTTGCAGTTTAGTCGCACTTTGTTTGATGATAGTATTTTTATACTACAATTCTTTGAAGATGATAATCTTAAATTTTGATAGACCAGACAGGCGTATATAAGCGTATTCACTATTAAATTTGTTTGTGATTGGCAAATTTTTACTTCATTTCGATTCATGAATGAAATCCACGAAAGTTTAAGATAACAGTTTTGAAACAATTAATGATTATAAGAATTTTTGAAGTGGAACTATGAATGTATAATCGCTAGTGCAGCGGACGTGTTGAAAGTCGCTGATGTATAATGCCCTTGAATTAATGAAGGAGGTTCCCACAGTAATTAAGGATGTTGAAGAATTTGTTAGTGGAGGTTTTTGTAAGTTCTGTGGAAGATTTTGATGCCATATATATTAATATATGATGAATTTTGGGCCTATTTTAATGCAGTTTTGTGCATTATTTTGTAAGCGAAGTATTTTCCGATGTATTGTCTTAGTCCTTTGAAAATTAATCAAGTGAATTTACTGTTATAATTAACAAAAGTATTGAAAGAATTTGAGATAAGATTTTGAATGAAGATTACCGTCACAAATAATTATAATAATTATTAAACCTTTATTAAACCAGATTGTGACATTAATATGTATAACTAACCTTCATTGGTCGATTATATTGACACGATTATGAAATTACCAACCGGATGAACATGTGGTTAAATGTATTACTTAAATTAATAATTTAAATAATTTAAGTGTTAATATTGTAAATAATAATGTAAATATCTTTGACAATAATGTGGAACGAAAGTAATGTTAGAGGCGTGTTTAAATTTTTGTAATTGTCTTCGACAATATTATAAACAATTTCTAATTGTTATAAATTTATTTTTGAGCTTTTGTTATAAACATTTAGGAGTTTGTTTCATACTCTAAACAACGCTTATTAAACATTTGAATGCTAATTAAACAAGTTTAGGGATTGTCAGAATAATCCAGTGGTGTGTGAGTAAAGCATTTGAAAGATTTGCGTAACTATATTTGTGGTCTTGCGGACATTTAAAGCTTTTGAGAGGGAGCTGGATTCTTACGCAACATAGCAGGACAAGTGAGTCCATTTGACAGGTGTACGACATGTTGAAGGGTCGATCGCAGCTGGCCAGACAACTGGTTATCAGCGGGCAAGGTCGTCTACATTCTGGCCTTGTGCCTATATATATAAGTGTGATGTTTATTAAAAGAAAACAAATGCTCTGTATATGTGTCTCGTCCTCACTTCCTTTTCCAGTCCAAATGTGTTATGAATGTTACGTTATTTTGAGCTCGTGGGAGCTAACATATTGTTTGATAACTTTGCAAGTCCTTCAGGAGGACATAGTCAGATTGACATGGGCTACTGATAGCCACATTTATTTTGTTGAGTTGTTAAAATCATACCCTTTATTTGAAATAAAAGCTTTTGTACAGTTCAAAGTTCTTGTCTTCGTTCTGGTTCATTTTTAAATATCATGGTGGAGGTTATTGTGGGAGCATACTTTAGAGATCCTGTTGTCAACCCAATCCCCGAGATAATTTTTAAGAGGTAAGTAGAGGTAAGTACGAACCCCCGTCTATTTTGGTGTGTTCCACAATAATTTCTTGTTAACTTCTGTGCTCAAACCTCGGTAGTATCTGTCAGTGCCATTTTCATTGGTGTAGCTGAGCCGGTGCGGTTGATTATTGGCAATCCGATTGAGGGGGGCGGATATCTGACAGCCTACTATCCGGGTAAACGGGGACAGAACTATCCGATGGCTGTATTCGTTGCATGAAAAATTTGCACACGCTTTACTGCAGCCTTTGTAGCCTTAGTTTCTGATCAGCCCTCGTATTTACCTATGTATTCGACCATATGTTAATCTCTTTGCGAGCTCTAGTGATGACACCAGGCAGATACAGATAAGGGTGCGCCCACTGAAGGTTACGTCAGTTTTAAAACCTTTCGCTGCCTTGTCCAGTCACAAAATGTCAGGCTGTATTGTAGTCCGGTTTAATGGAAGGGAAAATGTCAGGACGCCAGACTTTCTCTTTTAATGTTGTCGTTTTTCATTAGAACAATCCTGCTTAAAAATAGCCTGCATGAAGGTTAAATAAGGCGGATAGGCGGGTATTGAAATTTATTTATTTCTCGTGTCGGAAACATACAAATGTACAGTTGCTATGCATTATAAGGGTAAAATTGTCTATATAGCATGCGCCCCATACTGAGCAACATCCAAGGCGCTCGAAGTGGCTAGCAGAAGATCTTCCTCTGCACAAGATGAAGGGCACAGAGGGCAATGACGCATGTGTTTTGTGGTTTGTTCTTGTCCGAATTCGTAAGACGTGTCACCTGTACTGAGGCCCCATCTCCTCAGATTGTCTCGGGATCTTCCAACTCCTGATCGCAACCTGGGTGGTAGTTCTTCAGATACTGGTATCCAACCCCAGGGGTGAAATATAAAGATCTATGAGAGTGTGTTTAACAAGAACCCTACTACAGAAGGTAGAATATCTATAATTTGTTTAAGGGAAAGTCTGCAGTTAACAGGCAAACAAATGCCAATAAGCAAACATATTCCTATCTGCCATTCATTGCTCTAGTTCGTTCCAAGTTCCTCAATTCTCGTTCCTTGATGGTCAAGGGCATTTCTTTTACCTGTATTTTGTTTCTAATTTTCCTTTCTTTCTTCTACCTACTCGTCTTTCCGTTTAAGTTAGATATGAGTCATTAGGTGGAAGTAGTACTAGTTATCATCAACAAATACCATCCTTATTAGTGTCACTTAACATCATGAATTACATACATACATCGTGTATAGAGATACGGAACGGTGACGAGAAAGGCGATGATGATGATGAAGATTATGATATTGTTTTGAGGGGCTTACAACCAGGTTATTGACCCCCCAATGATTTGGGTGATACGAAAATGAAATGGAAAGTATAACTAACAAGTAGTTGCGTGACGAACTAAAGAGCCTACTTTTCTTAATATTTAAGATTCATGCAAATGATTTCATCTAGAATAATGACAAAATTAAGTTGGTAATACTGACATTTCTAATTAGTTCGAAGTATACCTGAAATAGTGTACCCTAATAGAGCACTAGAGTTGGCAGCTCTTGTGACTCTGAATATATTCTTAGATCAATCTCTTAAGGTACAGAATGCACATACAAAATTTGGTTGAAGTTCATTTGATAATATGGACGTTAGATGTAGTTAGACCTTGGATCTATCATGTTGGCAACAATATCATGTATGTTTTGCTTAGAATTTATCTGAAATATTATGATCAATTATTGTGCCAATTTTGGATGAAATCCACTTGTTAGTATAGAAGTTACATGTATTTACAAATTGGACCTATCAGCAGGCATAAATCATGTTGGCAGCTCTGACTTATATTAGTTAATCCAAATTCATTTAGAATGTTAGGTACTATACGTATGCAAAGTTTAGTGCTGTTGGCTTGTATATTTTCTAATGTATAGAATTATATAAGGGTAAAAGAAAATAGAGAGAGCATTTATTTACAGTTGGCTGGCATGCTGGCTCTTATGAATACGCATAGTCATATCAGTTATGGTACACAAAGCACATACGAAATTTGGTTGAGATCGATTTGTTAGTATAGAAGTTACATGCATTTAAAAATTGGATCTTTCAACAGAAAGCCAGATAGTATTGTGGAAAGAGGAGAGGGTCCGCCCTAGAGGCACTGAAAAAGGGGGTTAAACATGACTCAGCAAAAGAATCCCTCGCGGTTAGCAACTCCCGAACTCACCAGCCGTGAAACCTTGAGGATGTAGCACTATAACAGGAAGGGATACACACACCCTGCCTCCTTTAGGCCTTAAGCAAAAGGTAGGAGATAAAATGAAAAGAAAAGAAGTCTGTCCCATCAAAAATCAAGGTATCAGCAAAGATGAGACAAGGGCCAATTAAAGCGTGAAAATAAAGGTACCCTAGGCCTCGGATACCCTAATACTGCCAGGGTCTGAAGAGAGCAAAAGTTGACCAAGGGGGATCGATAGGTAATATGACAGAGAGGCACAGGTAAGTGGAAGTACTGTATTACCGAACTCAGCTGGGATTCCGTGGTCACCACCCTAGGCCTCACTAGTCGTGAGGACGGGCTGCGTGGTGCAGTGGTTACGTTCTGGCCTGCTGTGCCCATGGTTGCAGTCAGATGGCATTTGAGGGTGCACAAATGCGAGGCAGACATGTCAGTAGATTTGTTGTTGTTGTTGTTGTTGTTTGAGCCTTCCGTCTTTTGACTGGTTTGATGCAGCGCTCCACGTCTCCCTGTCCTGAGCTAATTGTTTCATCTATACATAGCTACCACACCCTACGTCCGAGGCAATTTCTGTAACATAATCTAACCTTGGTCTACCCCTACAGTTCTTGTCCACGACCCTTCCTTCCATAACTAAGCTTGCTATTCCTGGTCATCTTAGTAAGTGTCCTACCAACCTATCTCTTCTCTTCATTAGCATTCGCCAGAAACATCTCTTCTCTCCCACTCATCTTGATACCACTTCATTTGTTACCCTATCTACCCATCCGATCTTCATCACTCTCCTGTAACACCACATTTCAAACTATTCACTTCTCCTCTTTTCTGCTGTACCAATCGTCCAAGTTTCACTTCCATAGAGTGCCACACTCCAGACAAAGGCTTTCAAAATTGACTTCCTATCAAGTTAAAGATCCCCTTTGGGGCAATATTCCGGCAGTCCGGCTCCCGTATAAGCCTCAGTACTTAAAAGGAACGTAAAACCAATAACATTAACCATTATTACTAGTGGTGAGTCTCTGAGAAATGACCTGCTGATGCGGATATCGCTTTGCCTATCCGCCATGTTGGAGATTCTTCACCTCGGCTAGGAAACCAGACATCAGACGCGAAGGCATTAACTCACGATGTGAGACAAATTGAAATGCAGGGAAATGGGGTGAGTTCCACACCGACTAAGATGCTGTGAGGGAAGTAGTTAAAACTTGAACAACCGCACGTCACTAAATGAAAAGAAGTGAGCAAGCAAAGTTTTAACGAGTTTTGCACCTGCACAAGAGAACAAACGAAAAAAAACCTGAGCATTCTCCAACTACCTAGCGTGACGTCACAGTGCCCCGGGCACATCTGTGGTGCCTGTAATTTAAAATGTTTACACACTTCTTAATGAATCTGTTCATGTCCGTAACAACGTTTCCGATATCAACCAAGTTAGATTACCTTACTTTGCTCATTGCGGAATGTTTGACTGCAATTGGACGATTTAACTTTATCGCCATCTACAAGAAATTATCAAGTAGTTCCGTGAAGAACTAAATAGCATTTTTAGCCTACTTTTCACATTTTGCAAAAATGACGAAAAAGTAGACTTATAAGATCGGGCAAATGTGTGTCTGTCTGTCTGTCCTTCTGTCTGCCTGTCTGTCTGTCCTTCTGTCTGTCTGTCTGGCTGGCTGGCTGTGTGTGTGTCACCCCCCCTATCAACTCCTAAACGGCCGCAGCAATCGAAACAAAATTTGGTAAGATTAAAGATCTATACCTGAATATCTCACGGCCATATTTGAAAATGATGTCAGTGCTACCAACTGCTGAAAAATCGCGATTGAAATTTTGGAAGGTATGAATGGGAGCTATTTCAAAATTGGCACACGTATAGATAGTAATATTGCAGTTTTATTTTCAGGAGGCCATACATGGCAGTGTTGCCAAAATGATTATAAGCCTGCTGATAGGTCCAAATTTTAAATGAATATAACTTCTACACTATCAATTGGATTTCAACCAAATTTCGTTTGTGCTATGTGTACAAAAACAGATATGACTGAGCGTATTCTTAAGACCCACCAGGGCTGCGAACTGTTAATAAATGCTCTCTCGATGTATTTTATCCAAATATCAATATATCAGAAAGTATGCAAGCCGACAGCTTTAAACTATGCACACGTATAGTACCTGACATTCTATATTAATTTGGAGTAACTTATATACGTCAGTGCTAGCAACATGATTCTAAGCCTGCTGAGAAGTCCAACTTTAAATACATGTAACTTATATACTATCATTTGGATTTCAACCAAATTTCGTGTGTGCTATGTGTACCATAGCAGATATGACTATGCCGTTTCTTAAGAGTAACCAGGGCTGCTAACTGTTAATAAATACTGTCTCTATTTTTGTTACCCTAATATCAATATATCAGAAAGTATGCAAGCCAATAGCTCTAAACTTTGCACACGTATAGTACCTGGCATTCTAGATTAGTTTGGAGTAACTAATATAGGCCTACGCCAGTGCTGCCAACATGATTCTAAGCCTGCTGATAGGTCCAATTTTAAAAAGCATGTAACTTATATACTAACTAATGGATTTCATTGAAAATTGACACAACAATAGATCATATTATTTCAGATTATTTCTGACCAATACATGATTTTACGCGCACTGTTAGACCCAGTGTTTAACTGCATGTAACGTCCATGCTATCCATTGTACTTCAACCAAATTTTGTATTCTGTACCTTAAGAGATGGAACTAAGAATATATTCAGTCACCAGGGCTGCCAACTGTAGTTCTCTATTAGGCTATATTATGCCAGGTATACATATTTCGAACTAATTAGAAATTTTGATATTACCAACTTAATTTTGTCATTATTCTAGAAAGATCCATATAGATTAATCATTGGCATGAATCTTAAGTTTTAAGAAAAGTAGGCTCTTTAGTTCGTCACGGAACTTCTTGTTAATATATTCTATCTACTCTTTAGGACTGCTCATCTAATGAGTGTATCGGAGAAAAATCCCTGCCCAGGCAGGAGGCCATTGTCCTAAGGGGATTAAAGGGTTGTATTTAAATATATTCTAAATTATATTTATTATTATATTATTATTATTATTATTATTTATGATCATCCGACAGAAAAAACGGTATCATGGTAAGGCACTACTGATAGCAATAGAGGAATCCAAGAAAGCATCGAGATCCTTCTTTAGAATGGTTAACCCTGCGAGGGGAATCTACAAGCAACATACACTAATACTAAAGGCCGAAGATGGAGAAATTGTACCTCCTGAAGAACAGGCAGATCTATTTGGAAAACATTTTGATCAGTTACTAAATGTTCATGTTGAGATGGATGCTATAAATGCACAGGTGCCAATGATGACGGCGGAAATGCAAGTACCTGAGCCAACTATTGATGAGATAAGACATATTCTGGAATCTCTAAAACACAACAAAGCTCCGGGAGGAAGTGGAATTACTGCCGAGTTGATTAGTTATGGTGGAGCAGTGTTAATGAAAAATCTGCAACAATTAATTGTTAATATTTGGAGGAAAGAAGTTATTCCAAGTGAGTGGAAAAGAGCCGTGAATTGCCCCATTTTTAAGAAAGGTGATGCCACACAACCTTCTAACTACCGAGGGATTGCCTTACTCGAGATAGGATATACAATTTTTACCTCACTGCTTATGAATCGACTTAGGCCATTTTTGGGAGACATTATAGGCTCATACCAATGTGGTTTTGTATCTGGTCGGTCTACTATCGACCACATCTTTACATTGAGGCAACTCATGGAGAAATTCTACGAATTTGACAAGGAATTGCATTTAATCTTTATTGATTTTCGTCAGGCCTATGACAGTATAAACCGTATAGTATTATGGACGGCTGTGCACGAGATGGGCATTCCAATGAAGTACATAAGGTTGATCAAGACCTGTTACTCTGACTCTAGATGCCAGGTGCGGTTTTCAAATCAAGAATCAGAATCCTTTAGCGTTCAAAGTGGACTAAGACAAGGAGATCCTCTAGCCCCAGTCCTTTTCAATATAGCATTGGAAAAGATTAAACGTGAAACTGGTTGGAATAGGGAAATGGAGATGGTCGGATCCGACACAATTCTTGCATTTGCTGATGATGTGGTGATCATGGGGAACACTTTGGATCAGGTAACGACTGATACATCAAGATTCCTACAGGAAGCAAAGAAAATGGGGTTGGTGGTTAATGAATCGAAAACAAAATACATGATTATATCACGTCGACAGGATATTCCGATCGCTATCGACGTTGGAATGCACAAATTTGAGACAGTTGAATCATTCAAATATTTAGGATCAATATTGTCAAACAAAAGTGAAATAGAAAAGGAAATAAGACAAAGAATCACCAACGCTACTCATGTTTCCTATAGCATGAATCGAATTTTCACGTCACGTCTAATATCTCAGGAAAACAAGATCCACCTATACATGACCCTAGTACGACCTGTTTTAATGCATGGTTGTGAAACGTGGGCGACTGCAAGAACTTTTGAAGAACGTATATGTGCATTTGAAAGAAAAATGCTGTGGAAAATCTATGGCCCAAAATACTGCCCAGAAACTGACAGTTGGGAAAGACGGAGTAAAGAGGAGTTAACTTATATCGACGTTATAAAAAGGCAGACATCAGTAGAGAGATAGAGAGAAGACGATTACAATGGTTAGGACACATTATCAGAGCAGAAGGTACTCTCCCGAACCGTGTGTTCAATTTTCAGCCAACGGGAAAACGTCCAAGAGGTCGACCAAGAACGAGATGGAATGATCGAGTTATGTTGGCACTGAACCAGGTAGATCCATATGCGAGTATGGAAGATGCCAGGGATAGAAATCGTTGGTCTAATATATGCAACCATTATTTGAGAAGCTGAAATCATTCTTCCTGTTATGAAGTACAATGTTATAAATTATGTTATGCTTGCTATTTATATTGTAATCAAGAATTGTATACCCTTGTTTTTCTGCTATGGGTCTTAATGGCCTGTCACATGCAATAAATGATGATGATTATTATTATTATTATTATTATTATTATTATTATTATTATTATTATTATTATTATTATTATCATTATTATTAGCTTGCCACGGTGGGTGTGTGGTTATCGTGTCGGATTACTAACCCCAAGCTTGCAGGTTCGCTCCTGGCCGTGGTAAGTGATTTTTGAAAGCCATTAAAAATCACGATACGCATGTCATACGATGTTGGCATGTTAAAGGACCCATTTGAATTCAGTAGGCCATGTTCATAATGGCAAAAATAGTCTCGGTATTTTCCGCTAACACAAAGTTCCTAATTTCTCAAATATAATGTGCGTTCAAAAAGTAACGAGCCGAAGGCTTAATTACAGAAACCAGTACCTGTATGTTAGAAGTATTGGCCCTGGCTGTTGAGGCACTTGTCCCACTGTGACACGAGGCGGTGAATGGCTGTCTCAGAAAATTCCCTGGGCTGCGATGTGAACCAGTTCCGCACATACAGCTGGACGTCGGCGTCCGAGGTGAATCGTTGGCCCCACAGAGCCCTTTTCAGGGGACCAAACATGGCGTAATCATAGGGAGAGAGGTCTGGACTTCTTGAAGGGTGGCCGAGAACCTCCCATTTGAATTTCTGCAGGAGTGCCGCGACTGTGTTGGCCGTATGAGGTCGTGCATTGTCGCGGAGCGACCACGGCGGCTATGGCGATCACTGTCACTGGGCGGTCCTGGGTAATGAGTGCATCAACCAGCTGGACGTTGTCTTCCGTAATGCAGGGGGGTGCCCCAGACCGGGCATCATCGGCTGAAGAGCTTGTGCCACGCCTTGGCCCTTGCAAGGGACATGCTGTGTTCGTTGTACACTTGTGACATTCAGCGATGAATGTCCGTTCTCCCTACTCCTTCCGCTGTCAGAGACCGAACAACACCTCTTTGCTCTTCGGTTGACGCCTCCATGTCACTGTTTGCAATGCGACTGGCAGCGTTGGATGATTGATGCAAGCTGCTGCTCGCTGTGTATCGTCACGTGACGTGCACGCGTGCCCTCTAGCGACGGGCTGTGACCTTCCTCGCTCTGGTCGGAACCACACCTCATTACACATGCCACGATTAGCCGATGTAGTCACCGATTTGCGCATGCCAGCCTCCAGCTCGTTACTTTTTGTTCGCACCTTATAGAAAGCGCTATAGTGTCAAGGAGCTTAGATATCTAAACTCCTTGACTTTCATAGTGCTTCAAGGAACAACATAATTCGACTTGCAAGCGGTCCTCTTGGTGTCAAATAACTAAGCTTGCACCCGGCATCCGAGGCCATTCGATATTATTATTATTACCATTATTATTATCATTTTAAATGATCTTGTCGACTTCGTCGTTATGCTGGGGTCTGGCGTTACGTTATGGTGACGGAACGAAATGTACCCAGATGCACTGAGGTGTGTGACGTCATAGTACCGCTTGGTGCATGTGTTCCCCGACAATCTCTACTTCGTTAGTATAAGACAAAAATCCCCGATTCATGGATGTCACGGGTAATCTCGAGATCCACTGGATGGATTTTGATGCGGTTTTCACCATTCTGTAAAGGATATCACGAGGAAAGATTCTGTAGAAAATAATTTATGTATGATCAAAGGAAGCCAAGCAGTAACGATTTCAGTGAAAAAGTCGAAAACAAACTTGGCGTCCGTGCGCTTCTTAAGCTTACGCTGGGCAAACCGTTAAAAATATCAATCGTAAGAATTGGTCAACATGAAAAGTTCTACAAAAAAGTCCGAGAGAGCATATCTCTATCTTCAATACATCGCCCACTTTATGTGATTTTAGACTGGATGGAAGGGGCACGTCCCCGCGCGCTTGACCTTGCTTTGCCCTTGGTTTGCACTTGCCGTTCGCGAGTAATTTGAAACAAGATAACCAAGATAAGTATTATGCTGATCATTTTCTAACATGCGAAGAGTCTTTGGCTTCGAGCGAAGCAAGAAACTTCCAGCCTTTCTAGCATTTTTCAGCATTTGTAGCACTTAAAATTATACAAAGTCTAGTCTTTCAGACTGACTGTCACTTTTTTGTCTACATCGTTATGGCCATCTGTGGAGCGCGATTGAACTTATTTTGCTAATGAAGTTTTTACTTCTCCCAAAATATCTTCATCTGGACACGGAAAATCTTCCTCCGTTTTCCGTCCATGATATCGTCGTCCTGGTAGTAATTTTCACACAGAGTGATGGTTGTTGATTAATGTTCTGAACTGGAGGCATTCATGTAAAATTTCCTATGTAATGCAAATTTCTTGAATTTCTTTTAACACTGTTCGTGACTTTCATTGAGGGAGCAAGGTTGAGATTCCTTTTGGTAATCACCAAGGTGGACCGGATTCGATTCCCAGTCAATGCATGTGAGATTTTCGAAGTGGAATGCCATGTCCTGTGGTTCGGATTCCACGTAAAAAGGAGGTCCAGTGGCTCATGATCGCGAGATTAACGGTCACGTTAAACTACAAGCTTCCTTCCTTTTGGTAAGCCTGTCATTGTTCATTTTGAAAATGAGGCAGTTGAACGTCAATAGACCTTTCCTGAAAGTGTCAGTGATTTTTTCAGCATGCTGGTAAAGCTCCCGAGACTTGCGTTTCATCCAGATTCCTTCTGAGCAGACTGGACCAAGGATTTTCCTCAATATTTTCCTTTCATGTGTCTCTTCGTCTTTAATATGAGATCTGCCTCAAATGATCGAGGTTTCCGAGGCATGTAGTGCTTCAGGTTTGAGTATTATTGGTGTGTAACATCTTTCCGCTCGGTTGCTGGATAGCTTTGTGGGAGTGATTTTGAATATTGGGGAACGGAAGTGGATCGGAACGATCGAGCTAGCAGTGGTGGATCCAACGGAAGTATGCACTGCCCGCTCAATCGATCAAACAGAAGTGTACTAGCTGGCAGTTGTGGACAACGGAAGTATGCACTGCCTGCTCGATCAATCGGACAGAAGAGTACTAGCTGGCAGTGGTGGAAAACGGAAGTATGCACTGCCCGCTCGATCGATCGATCCAGCTGCCAGATTATCATTTTAAACGATATTTATCATATCAACATGACTCATTTTAACAGAATCCATATGAAATTATGTGTTGGTCTGTGAATCAAGAGGACCTGTTTATAAGGAATTTAAGGTTATGAGCGGTGTCGCGTCTATTAATCTAGTTGATCCATATCGTATTCTTTATTTAGGCTAGTGCTGGTGGAAGCTACAAATCATCTAATAAAATAAGTTCCGTATTATAAACTACAATATCTGTAAAACACTCCCATTTACAATAGATTAATATTTGTGCCAATAATACTATAAAATACCGCTGTATCAACAATTTCACGTGAGGTTTCTTCTATGTCAGATGTTACACATCATATGCGACTACTGTAAGGCTCGTATTTTTTTAAATTAGTATTATTATTGTTTCGTTTCAGCCAACTAAGGACCCTGTCATTTCAACTGTTTCATTATAGCTATAAAATTTTTGAAGAATTCCCTCATTCGTAGATGGTGCGCCATTTCTCGACGTCTTTCAAGTTTGCAGCTTTGGCTTAGGTTGCAAACTCTGATGATCTAGGTGTTTACTCTTAAGCAGTTCAATCTTTTGGACATCCTTACGTGAGATCTTTCTGTATCTCAGAGAACCAGGCTCCAATTGTCTTCTTCTCTTGCTGACAGAAGGAAATGTGGTTGGTTAATCGTGTTAACGTCGTTCGGGTCACATGCCTATAAAAATATTATTTATTATTATCATCGATTCTTCCCCTTTGAGAGAGCGTGCGAACTTGAGCCAATAACAGCTTCACTTCCTCTTCTCTTTTCTTCCCAAAACCTCTTCATTAATTCACTGTATTTTTTCTCCCTTTCCTCTGTCCATTTCTTCCATAATGTTTCTTTTCTTGCTTCTGATTTTATTTCTGAATTGATTTATATCCTTAATATTGTACTTGTATAATGTTAAAAATTTTCTTAATGAGTCTGTTTTCTTCCAACCTTCACAGGTGTTCAAAGAACTGTAGGCGTCATTTCCTAAAAAATATTATTTGTTTATTTATTTATTTATTTATTTATTTATTTATTTACCATAAAGGGTACAAAAGGATGGAAGTTCTTGTGAAAAAGGACAAGTCCCACATAGACTAAATGTAATTCATGTTTCACTGGCACAACCTACATCAACATGTTGTCTTTACAAGTACCAAATATATTTACAGTATTAACATATAGAGCAACTATTTCAACCTCAAAACTCAATGTCAATGCCTTCAAGTCATTACAGACAAACTCCTTATCATGTGTCGGTTGGTTGGTTCCTCAGTTTAGGGGCTGCGACAACGCGGTCATGTAGCCCCGTGTACTTTGGGTGTGTGTAGAATCTGTCTGATAACCGGTGTTAATTGTGATGGCTGTAATAGTGTGTGTTATCTGTAATTCAGGTAAGGAGTGCAAACGATCAATTTCAAGTAGTTCCTACTTTTGCTACCAAATGCTACCGTCAACAACCAAAAGCTGTACATTTGGTGATGCCACCACAACCGGCACCTGACGACGAACGTTGAAACTTAATAGAGCGTTATTCAAATCTACCCTACAAATGTAGCTTCTGTAGTTAGTGGAAGGTTCTTTTACATGCCATAAATCTATGACATGGGCACAACGGCTTTACTTCCCCTCCAAAGGAAGGCATACTGAGAGATTTTTAAAGCTCTTAAAAAAACCGATGACTTCAGCCGGGTGTGAACCTGCGATCTTGGGCATAGATGCTCAGCACGCTACCAACTAAGCCACCGAAGCCGCCTTTTTCCATGTTTTAGGTTTTCAAGTGGGACTGATATTCTCGTGTCGGTAGCAGTGGCTAATGGGTCAGCGCATGGAACGAGCATTTCACGAAGGTGACACAGATTATCCCATGGCCAATACATTATTATTTGTTACTGCTGCTATCTTCACTTGACTGCGCTCACTAATTAATTAGCTAACAATTCAATAGATTAGCGGCGTGATGATGATGAATTGGTCAAGTATCGATTGTTTGTAACAGCGAAAATAGAAAGGAAGTCGTGCGATTTACACCTAGTGACTTATTCATATAGCCTATGTGTTAATCATAACCTTGTGGAGTAACTGCTAGCAGTCTTGACTGTCACCCTGGAGATCCGGGTTCGATTCCCTGCTATGCCAAGAACTGTAATTCTGGCCTGAAGGCTGGAACGGTGGTCACTCAGCCTGAGTTCAATTTCCACCTCAGTCATCCTAGAAGTGGTTTTCTCTGGTTTACCACTTTTACTCTAGGAATATGCCAGGATGCTACCTATCTAAGGCCACATTCACCTCCTCACCAATCCTCACCTGAATTACAAATAACACAAAAGTTATCAGACAAACATTACACCCTCGCATTCACCCAAATACACGGGGCTAATTGACCACGATGGTATGTGCATTTGAAATTGTGTATATTTGATGTAGAATAATACAATAATAATTTGACAAAATATCACAAAAATGTGAGCGTTTCAGTTTATACCTAGTTCAACTCTTGATTCACTCACAGCACGACCAACAAACGAATTCCTCATTCATACTGAACTACACCACAGCCATTTAAAGCAATCAACAACAATAATTCCTCTTACCAAGCAGTTACTCAATTCCCAGCGGAGTCAGGAATTCGAAACCTCCTTAGTAAGAGGGAAACGTGCATCCTCTACACCAGGACTGACCAACCTACGGCCCGCGGGTCGGATACGTCCCACCAGACTACATCACCACGATGTCACAAGTCCCCTAAAATAAGCAAAAACAACAACGACAACAATCTGTTCAACCATCACAAATGGCATCGAATATTGTGAGTGCGATACTTCTGTGGAGTGTGACAAATCGATGTACATATTCCTTTGTATTATTATTAGCCTACTTTTCAAATTTTTAGCCTATTTTCATTTTAGGCTTATGAGATCACCTTTTGTCCGTGTGTATGTGTGTGTGTGTACGTATGTGTGTGTGTCCTCCTCTAATAACTTGTAAACAGCTGGAGCGATTTCGAGGAAACTTGGTAAGGTCATAGTACCATTTCAGTCGACCCCAACCGTGCCCTTCAAATTTTACTACATCTCACCAATCCAACATGGTGGCTGTTCGATATATTTAACCAGCATTGAATATCTCCGAAACTCTTACCGATATCACCCTGAAATTTTGTACAGGGATAAAGGGCACTACTAGAAGTTCACCTATGAGACTTTCAAACACCTGGTAACTACTAAGCCAACATGGCGGCCAAGCGAAGTTGCGACTTTTAAATAGACTTTTCTCGCGATTTAACCATCCAAACTCAATGAAACTTGTAGAGCAAATGTGTATACTGGCATTTTATTTAATTCAATTGTTTACATATCCTCAAGATGGGGGCTGTGCGAAATATTTCACTGGCATTCTATATCTCCGAAACTATTACTGATATCACCCTGAAATGTTGTACGATGATAAAGAGCACTACTGCACGTTTATCTATGTAACTTTCAAAAACCTAAGTACAAAACGAACATGGCAGCCAAGTGAAGTTGAAACGTTTTAATAGATTCTTCTCGCGATTTAACAACTAGTTCCGTGAAGAACTAAATAGCCTATTTTCATATATCCTACTTATATTAATTGCCTCTATAAACATACAAATTCTCAGTTTGATTGCTGTATTAGATAAATTCATCCAAGTACAGGAGTACAGGAGTGATGCCCTTTATGGAAGTGTAACTTGGATTGTTGGAGCAGCAGAAAAGAGGAGAATATAATAATTCAAAATGTGGTGTTACAGGAGAATGGTGAAGATAAAGTAACAAATGAAGAGTTGTTAGTTATCGTTGTTTTAAGGGACGGAACAGCGAGGTCAAGATGTTAAGACGAGTGGGGGAGGAGAGATATTTCTAGCAAGTGCAAATGAAGAGAAAAGAGAAATAGATTGGTAGGACACATACTGAGGCACACAGGAATAGCAAACTTAGTTATGGAAGGAAGGGATGAGGATAGGAAGAGTAGGGGTTGACCAAGATTAGAATACTTATACTTGCTTCGGCTTTTCCCAATTAATTGGGGTCGCCTGAGCCAACTAGGCTCGTTTCGGTTTTGGCCGAGGATTTAAGGCCGGATGCCTTTCCTGACCCCACGTAATTTTTAAGGTGAAAATTCCAACCCACTATCACGGGGATTCGAACCCCAGCCGTCCGGATGAAAGACGAGCAGCTAAGCCACTGCGCCATCGCGCTTCCCATAGACCAAGATTGGAATATAGTAAATAAATTACCCCGGAAGTAAGGTGTGGTAGCTATGTAGAGATCAATTAGCTCAGGACAGGGAGGCATGGAGGGCTGCATCAATGCAGTATAAAGACTGAAGACTCAAACACAAAGCCACGTAGTTAAAGTAGATGGTCACTGAATATCGACTGACTTTGTTAGTGTTCGGAGCAATGAAGCTCTATATTAATCTCACTCGGATATAACATTAATTACAAGGTGTAAGTTATGTGTATCATACGCAATTAATCTTGACAATGTATTATTGAATATCGCTTAAATCCCTATTTTCATTATCCTATACGAACCTGCGATGGTTTAATATACTATTCAAACTAATTTGAAGTTTGTTTTTATTGTTCATTACATTGATGTCATTTGGTCACAAAGAATAACTTAATTTATGATCCTGAAATACGATTCTCTAGGGATGGGTTAGAATCCATGGCTCATGCTAGGGACGCTAATTCAATGCATATTGATTCGTCCAGCAGGTAGTGCCATATACAGAAGAACCCGTTCATATTAAATCCACTTAATTTAAAAGGATGGTTGCATCGATATCTGGTCCTGGACAGCTTGCGCATAGTAATATTACTCAACTTACAGTTGGTAACATGACTCATATCGGTACATTACGTACAAGAAAATGAGTAAAGTCACACTGTGAAAAGCCTATAACATACATTTTGAAACTATATGACCTAGGCGTTTGACAGTTAATTTTCTTTTTCTGTAATGTTATCTTCCACGTCTCCTTTTCACAAGAGAGTCCAGTGCGTATTCAAAAATTTTTTAACGATGCTGCAGGTCTTCAGAATTTCAGCCTTTTGTGCAATAGTGTGGGTGTATATGGAAAGATTTAGTGTGGCTAAATTTACTGAAATGGATTTAGGTGTCAGGCCAGTGGGAGAAAGAAGGAAAGGTAGGATCGTCACTTTTTTTGTCTCCTGATTCTAGCCACCTCCGTAGCTAGAGAAGTATATTTATCAATTTTCTATCTGCATTTATGGTGGATATTATTGTTACGTGCAAGTGCCCGTCCCAACATTGCAAACATGTATTTACCCATGGATGCAGCTCTTGACAAATTTTGAAATGACCGCTTCGTCGCTCGGTTCCGCCTGTGACCACGAGATGGTAGCGGCAGTCGGACTTTGGAAAGTCTGCACGTGGTTCCTGTTTCTCTCCGATAGATGGTGTGTGCTGCGCCTTATAAAACTCCTTATATGCATGACATAATTGAAAGACAATTACATTCTTCGTCATGAAACAAATGCCGGTGTATGCATGATACCGCCAAATTATTTGCTAAATTATGACATTGTTGGTTGATGTGTCAAGCCGTAATTGGACAATAAATTTTACATGAATGCAGTTCGCTTCTTGACGCAAAAATTCTCCGCCATTTTTGTGGAGTCCATTATCCGTCGTGAAGTAAAATTCAAGCCGACTGGTCGTGAAAGGTGTCTCCGCTGATGGGGGCTCTAGCCCCCATTCTCTACGAAATATTAATGTATTCAAGAGAAAAAGGAATTGCCTGTTCTCTTCAGGTTGTGAATTTCATCGTTTCGCCGTGAAGTGGACGTGTGAAATGTGGTCGCATGTCGATACAGACCTGTGATTGTGACCCAAACAACGCATGTGCCGGGTTAGCCATTTTTGTGAAGCACATGTAGTGACGTACAGAATTTAAAACTTATGTGTTAATTATTTTATTATTAGTGTGTCTCCACTGAGAAGGAAATAAGGTACGTTATCAGTTAGTTTTTTTATATTATTGTTATGGAGCTCCGATATCATCTTATAGTAATATTTTAATTCTGTTCCTCATTTGTTTTATAGGCCTAATTTTATTTCTGTTTTAATTACGTTTCCTGATTTATTTTAATTTTGTTATCTTTCTTCGTACCTTATGGAGACACATTTCTAGTTTATTTTACGTTTAAATTATTACTTATTGTCTTCTGCCAATCTTAGGATTGATATAGTATTCAATTTAATTTATTCATGATCCGGTGCATTTCACTGTTGTAATAGTATTTAGACATAATTGTTTTCCTCCGTCCATTTCCTTCTGCTGATGTTTAAATTTAATTTATTAATTGTTTGCCGTAGTTTCGATCAGGCATGCGGTCTCCCGTTTTAGTGGCCATGCTTTGTGCCTATTATGAAGAGATGCATTCTGGTCTCAAGGTCAGTCTCTAGGCGTCAACCGCGAAACTCAAACGTGTAGTGTTAACTTAAGATTTTTTTTTTAATTTAACCTTGTCGGTTCAACTTTGTGTTTTTAGTAATTGTTCCTGTGTTTGTCTCCATCATGCAAATTAATGAATTGTTTTCTGATACTATTTAATTTGGTTAATTTAATTTTTTTTATTTCTCGTTTCATCGTGGCCGGGATCTACGCATGCCGGATCGCTATTGCATTCTCTTGCAAATTATCAAGCCCTTTCTCATTGTGTTATGCATGTAATTTTTATTTTAACTTTTGGGCTTTAACATTTTTGTTTTAATTTAGTCTTTTCTTTTCTTTTCTTGGCCTTGCAAGCAAGCATGTTGGGCGGTCTCTTGCATTCATTGTAAATTATGCTGACTGATGCATGTTCTTTCTCTGGAGGAGGTGTTCCTTATATTTTAACATTAAATTTTACATCAAATTTTAATCTTCTGTTGTGGCATTATTTCACCGGCAGCAGTTCTGTCGGTTGGTGGGGGGTGTCTGCTGAATAGCCTGTGCGTTGTCCCCTTCTCCATCTTCCTTCCACTCCTTTTGAGGTTCTTCTGTTGGGGCATGTCATCTGGTGATTTTGCTGCGGAAGCGACCCGGATCTCTAAAACCGGTAAGTAGGCTCATCTTCGTTCCTTTCCAGGGTGGCAGTTTGGTAGCAGACCGCACTCGAGTTGGCTTCCGTAACTATCCCCTCCCCACTACCCGCAGGCTGTTTTATGGACCCCTCTAATACTGATGGGGCAGTTGTTGGTGGGATTTTGTCGGGCCAGGGCACTTGATGTTATGTTTTGCTAATCCATGTCATTTGTTTTATTTCATGTTTGCCTCTGGATATCCATGTGGTACGCTGTAAGTGTCCTGTTCTAAACGAGGTGTTTGCTGCTGTATTTTACCCTGTTTGTGTGCAACATTCCAACTGAAGAAGCAGCTCGGTGAGTGACTGACATGTGTTCTTGGCATGGGAAATGGGATTTCTTAATGTTCTGATAGCCTATATGCTGCGTGTGAAGGCATCCTGGAGCCCCGTCATACGGTCATTCTTCTCATGTTAGGTCACCTAATGATTTCCTGGGTCCTGCCGACCCATTGCATCCCAGTTCATTCTCTAGTAATATAAATGTTTTGTCGCCTGTAGAGGGTGTGCGAGCGGGCTGCCCTGGTAACAATGTCTCTTTTCCTAATGCTACATTCTCGCCTACTGTTAATTATGGGTCGATTCCTCATCCTATTTCTGGTTTCTTAACTAAATTAAAGCATTTCAACCTTGATGACGTTACCCAAGTGGTACAATTTTTAAAGCAAGTGGTCGAGTTGGGCAACCATGCCTCGATTTTTGGGATGTCGGAAATTCAGATTTTCCAACTTTTGTATCCAGTTGCATCCGGTATGCTACGCGATAAGCTTGATGAAACTATCCACCTCCGTATGTCCTTAGCCATGTTTATTAGGGAAGTGTTGTGGTTTTATGTCCCTGCGAGCGCCCTAAGTGCTCTCGAGCAAAAGTTCCTTTATCGTGTCCAAAGGCTGGACGAGTCCCTTAGCGACTATGTCAGTGACATTAAGGTGTATGCCCAGGTTTTTGCATCCCCTTTAACAGAGCGACAGTTGGTGTCATCGATTGTGAATGGGTTTTCGCCTCAATATAGATCATACATGACTATGTGTACCAGGCCTTCGTCATTTGTCGAGCTGAAACAGGTCGTTATAGAGGCTATGGCTGTGAAACATGCAGATTCCCTTCGGGTAGCTAATGTTCCTCCTCCTTCCTTGATGTCTTGTCCCCCTCCTTCCTTGATGTCTCGTCCCCCGCCAAAGGTTATGTTTCATCCTCGACCCAACATTAAGTGCCACACGTGCGGTGGCGTGGGACATGTCAAGAAGGTGTGTCCGAGTAACCAGGCTGTGTATCGCCAATGACGGAACGTTGAGGAGACCAATTCGGGTGTTACTTCCAAGGATATTTATGTGCATAAGAGTTTGGGAAAACCCTGTGAAGTTTCTGGTCGCCCTATCAATGATAGTCTTGATAACTCTATGAAAACTAATTCATCACGTGCTAATTCTGCTTATGTCGCTGGCCTACCTAACCTGTCCGTGAACAGTGGCTTGTCAAGTCAGCCTAATTCTAAACATAATGTGGAACCTGTGGTGCGGGTGTCCTCGTCATCTACTTGTAATCGTGTTAGAGTGAGTAATGATTTTGGAATTTGTACTGTGGCTAAAGGAATATCCCCGTTTATTGAAATTTGTGTTAATGACGAGCCCGTTTCTGCATTGCTTGATTCTGGTAGTGTCGCATCCTTTATAAGCGTGGACTGGTTTTTATCTATGAAGAGTGTTTGCAAATTTCCTGAGTTAGAGCCTAACAATGAATCTTTTATTTCGGCAAATTGTTCAAACTTAAGTATTTTGGGTAGTATGACAGTCAAAATTCATATTCTAAATTTTTCTTGGAAATTTAAATTTTTGGTTGCCAGAAAACTTTCTTGTGCTGTGGTCATTGGAGCTAATTTCATGTCACACGTTGGTATGCTTCTTGATTTTGGTGCTCGCAACTTATGGTTTAAGTTTAATCCACAGAGTAAATTATCATTTAACCCGGTTTTATCTTCTCATGCTGTCAATTCTGTTAGTGAACCTGTGACTATTGAGGATCTCGATCTGGAAAATTTAACGAGTCTTCAAAAGGATGCCATAAAGAGGTTATGTCAGGAATATAGCGATGTATTTACTGACAAGCTGGGTGTAACCCATTTGATGGAGTACAAGATTGAGCTAACCGATTCTGTGCCGGTGCGTTCCAGCCCGTATCGCCTTGCCCCGCCCAAGATGGCTGAACTTCGTAAGATTATCGATAAGATGTTAGAAGAAGGTGTAATACAACCCTCTATCTCTGCCTACTCATCCCCTGTATTTCTTGTGCCAAAACCTAACGGTGGTTTTCGGCCGGTGGTCGACTATAGGGCTCTTAATCAAAAAGTTGTTTTCCAATCCATTCCTTTGCCGGACCTTCACACATGTTTTAGTTGGTTTCGCAACGCGAAGGTGTTCACGATCCTCGATTTAAATTCTTCCTACTTCCAAATTCCCCTCTCTCCTGAATCCAGGCATGTTACTGCTTTTTCCACTGACTGGAACCTGTTTGAGTATGCCCGTGTCCCGTTTGGCCTATCCACCGGAGCCGCTGTGTTGAGCAGACTTCTGGACAAGGTATTTTCAGAAATTAAATTCAAGTTTGTGTACCACTACCTTGACGATGTGGTGATCTATTCCGAGTCCTTCGAGGAACACGTTGATCATCTGAAAATTGTATTTGATCGGTTGCGTGACGCTGGACTTACCGTCAAATTGTCCAAGGTTTCCTTTGCCAAGCCCAAAATTTCCTTCTTGGGACATATTGTTTCTGAATCTGGTATCTCAGTGGACCAGTCTCGTACGCAGGCCATCAGAGATTTTAAACCACCCAAGAACGCCAAGGGTGTTGCTCGTTACGTTGGTATGGTGAACTTCTTTCGTAAGTTCATCAGTAACTTTGCCGACCGTGCTGCTCCTCTAAATCAATTACGCAAAAAGGCTGTGAAGTTCGAGTGGGGTCCCTCTCAGCAGGCAGCCTTCAAAGATCTTAAGCTTGCGCTCTCTAACGCCCCTGTGTTAGCCATTCCGGATTTTGGGAAACAGTTCATTGTGCAGACTGATGCGTCTGGTCGTGGTGTTGGTTGTGTTCTACTGCAGGAATCTGATATGGGTAGGCAACCCATTGCATACGCTTCTCGTACCTTAACGGACGCAGAGAGGAAGTATTCTATATACGAACTTGAGGGTTTAGCTGTATTGTTCGCTCTAGAAAAATTCCGTATATATCTTGAGCACACTAAGTTTCTCATTGAGACCGATAACCAAGCCTTGAGCTGGGTCTTAGGGAAACCCCGCCAAAACTGGTAGAATTGCTAGATGGGCAACTAGGATTCTGTCGTTCCAGTTCACTGTCCGCCATATTCGTGGGTCCGAAAATGCGGTGGCTGATTCTTTAAGCCGTATGTTTGAGGAAACAGCTGAAGAGGATATTCAGGAACGTGAGCCCGTAAACATTGTATCTCCTGTAAATCATGTCAATGTCGTTCTCAGCAATTCCCCTGTGCTTTTTGAGGATGTGAGACGATTCCAGAAAGAAGACCCCTCCTTATCTAGCCTTATTGACCGAATCAATTCTGGTGAAGTGATCAAGCCCTACTCTCTGAAGGACGGTGTATTGTGTTGTTCGTCTCGTCATGATCGCCTACCTAAAATTGTGCTCCCGTCGGTCCTCATTCCGGAAATCTTTCGTTACTATCATGAATCTCCTATTGGTGGCCACCTAGGAGTATTCAAGACCCGAGCTAAAATCAGACAGTTTTTCATTTGGCAAAGTATGGATGGCGACATCAGGAGGATCATTAGGAATTGTGCTGCATGTAGTATTAGCAAACCTCCAGTTTCTACTTAGGTTGGCCTGTTGTCATCTGAACCGGCATCTAGACCCATGGAGAGGCTGTTTATCGACCATGTTGGACCGTTCCCTCGCTCTGGTCGGGGAAACCAATTTGCGCTTGTTTGCACTGACGGTTTCACCCGGTTTAGTTGGATTTTCCCCACCAGACAGGCTACCCAGTTCCGTAATAAAGTGTCTTAATTCCATCTTTTCGTCCTTTGGGCCATGTCAGTATCTGGTGTCTGATAATGCCAAGTGCTTTGTATCTCATCAGTTCCGTCAATTCTTATTTGATTTTGCTATTTCGCATGTAACCACCACTCCCTATTTTCCTAACCCGTCTCTCGCTGAGCGAGTTAATCGTAATCTCCGTTCTGCTCTGATTGCTTTCCACCACGACGACCATTCCAAGTGGGATTCTAATTTGCATTGGCTCAATTTTGCTTTCAACACCGCCGTGCATGAGAGCACGCAAGCCACCCCTTTTTCGTTAATGTTTTCCTTTATGGCCAATTCTCCGTTGTCTAATCTGTGGAACCTGCACGATCTCCTTCCAGACAGTTTCACGCCCGAGGATATGAGGGCGAAATTCGACAAGGCTAGAGAGAATATTAAGGTATCACATGACCAACTTGCCAGGCGACACAATGCCTGTCGCAAGCCAGCTGATTTGGAAATTGGTGTTGTTGTGTACGTCCGCAATTTCGAGCCCAAGGGCGTCAGTTATCTAGTTTCAAGCAAGTTAACCCCTCGTTTTAAAGGCCCATGTTATGTAGAGGCATTCTTGACTCCTGTTACTCTTCTTGTTCGAAACCCTAAGGCCAACAAAATTTCAAGAGTGCATCTATCGCACATTAAGCGAGGTGGAGAGGTGTCTAATGAGGAAATGCTACCGTAAATTTTGTAAAACAAATTTTGTATAATGTAGAGTATCCCTAACCATCATTGAAGCCTTCAGGCATCTGTCCCTTTTGGAATTTTGAACTGGATATGAAAACTCTGATGTGATACAAAATGTAAATGTTGGGAAGTTCCCATTTTAATGGTAAATTGTAAAAGTGTACCTAAATTTTGATGTTTTCTTGGAAGATGCTAACATGTAAGTTGGACTCGGTGGGAGATCTAACTCATGGTATTCTTGTATTCCTGTTCCCTTTGGGAATTGTAGTGGTCATTCCTCTACCGTAGTTCCTTCTAAATGTATAGTCGTCTAACTCATGTAATCTTGAAATGTACTTCGAATCTGTAAAAAGGTAAACTTGTTAATGAAATCTTGTAAGCACGGATCTAGGGCATTGTCAGAAATATTTTCTTCATATAAATTCAACTTTGTTTCTATTTTGTAAAATGTAGTAAGAATTAGTAATTCTGTAAACCTTTTTTGAAATTAGATTAACTTCTATTTTTGTAAATGGCTACCCACGCGTCGAATAATATCTTGCAATTGCTTCCACCTACATCGTCTAAAGCGACCTACCTTGGACTGGTTGGAAATTTTCCTAACGTGTCTCGGACTCAGAAAGCACTGCTGGTGCTGGTGTTCTGCGTTTCTGAAGATTTTTGGACACAGTGAAGCTGTTAACTAAGTGGTTTGCGAGGTGATCAATTATCCCTTCACTGATAATCTGGCCCTGCATTCTTCCTAACCAAAACGATGCGGTTTCATCCATCAATTGGAGTTAACTGGTGAACATTATCTTCGGGAAACATCTCTGGTGAATCGACAAGTTAAGGAGTACTGTTTATGCCTAGGCATATTCGTGAACCGTGTTCACACTTAAGGGAGGGAGACTGTTACGTGCAAGTGCCCGTCCCAACATTGCAAACATGTATTTACCCATGGATGCAGCTCTTGACAAATTTTGAAATGACCGCTTCGTCGCTCGGTTCCGCCTGTGATCACGAGATGGTAGCGGCAGTCGGACTTTGGAAAGTCTGCACGTGGTTCCTGTTTCTCTCCGATAGATGGTGTGTGCTGCGCCTTATAAAACTCCTTATATGCATGACATAATTGAAAGACAATTACATTCTTCGTCATGAAACAAATGCCGGTGTATGCATGATACCGCCAAATTATTTGCTAAATTATGACATTGTTGGTTGATGTGTCAAGCCGTAATTGGACAATAAATTTTACATGAATGCAGTTCGCTTCTTGACGCAAAAATTCTCCGCCATTTTTGTGGAGTCCATTATCCGTCGTGAAGTAAAATTCAAGCCGACTGGTCGTGAAATATTAATGTATTCAAGAGAAAAAGGAATTGCCTGTTCTCTTCAGGCTGTGAATTTCATCGTTTCGCCGTGAAGTGGACGTGTGAAATGTGGTCGCATGTCGATACAGACCTGTGATTGTGACCCAAACAACGCATGTGCCGGGTTAGCCATTTTTGTGAAGCACATGTAGTGACGTACAGAATTTAAAAATTATGTGTTAATTATTTTATTATTAGTGTGTCTCCACTGAGAAGGAAATAAGGTACGTTATCAGTTAGTTTTTTTTTATATTATTGTTATGGAGCTCCGATATCATCTTATAGTAATATTTTAATTCTGTTCCTCATTTGTTTTATAGGCCTAATTTTATTTCTGTTTTAATTACGTTTCCTGATTTATTTTAATTTTGTTATCTTTCTTCGTACCTTATGGAGACACATTTCTAGTTTATTTTACGTTTAAATTATTACTTATTGTCTTCTGCCAATCTTAGGATTGATATAGTATTCAATTTAATTTATTCATGATCCGGTGCATTTCACTGTTGTAATAGTATTTAGACATAATTGTTTTCCTCCGTCCATTTCCTTCTGCTGATGTTTAAATTTAATTTATTAATTGTTTGCCGTAGTTTCGATCAGGCATGCGGTCTCCCGTTTTAGTGGCCATGCTTTGTGCCTATTATGAAGAGATGCATTCTGGTCTCAAGGTCAGTCTCTAGGCGTCAACCGCGAAACTCAAACGTGTTGTGTTAACTTAAGATTTTTTTTTAAATTTTAACCTTGTCGGTTCAACTTTGTGTTTTTAGTAATTGTTCCTGTGTTTGTCTCCATCATGCAAATTAATGAATTGTTTTCTGATACTATTTAATTTGGTTAATTTAATTTTTTTTATTTCTCGTTTCATCGTGGCCGGGATCTACGCATGCCGGATCGCTATTGCATTCTCTTGCAAATTATCAAGCCCTTTCTCATTGTGTTATGCATGTAATTTTTATTTTAACTTTTGGGCTTTAACAATTTTGTTTTAATTTAGTCTTTTCTTTTCTTGGCCTTGCAAGCAAGCATGTTAGGCGGTCTCTTGCATTCATTGTAAATTATGCTGACTGATGCATGTTCTTTCTCTGGAGGAGGTGTTCCTTATATTTTAACATTAAATTTTACATCAAATTTTAATCTTCTGTTGTGGCATTATTTCACCGGCAGCAGTTCTGTCGGTTGGTGGGGGTGTCTGTTGAATATCCTGTGCGTTGTCCCCTTCTCCATCTTCCTTCCACTCCTTTTGAGGTTCTTCTGTTGGGGCATGTCATCTGGAGGTGATTTTGCTGCGGAAGCGACCCGGACCTCTAAAACCGGTAAGTAGGCTCATCTTCGTTCCTTTCCAAGGTGGCAATTATGGTCATTATTATTATTATTAATATTATTATTATTATTATTATTATTATTACTTACTTCGTTGGCCACACGAACCGAAGTCGGTTCATTGCCTCATTCTTTAGCCTCTTCCATTGGTCTCTGTTGCTAGCCATGTTCTCGTTGGCTCCCAGTGTCTGCGGGTCTTTCTTGACTCCATCCATCCACCTCAGTTTTGGTTTACCCAGGGGTCTCGTACCTTGTGGCTTCCCTTCTAGCACTGTCACCACCATTTTTTCTTCTCTTCTCAGGACATGTCCCAGCCATTCAATTCTTCTGCTCTTTATTACAGCTGTCACATCAGGTTCATTAAACAGCGTGTGGATTTCAGTATTTTTTCTTCTTCTAAAGATTCCATTTTCAGACACTGGCCCAAAATCTTTTCATAACACCTTGTTCTTCTTATTATTATTATGATTGTTATTATCATTATTATTATTATTATTATTATTATTATTATTATACGTTGGAAGGACAAAGTGAGAAATGAGGAAGTATTAAATAAAGTAGGAGAAGAATGAATGATGCTAAAGATGGTAAGGAAAAGAAAAATGAATTGGATTGGGCACTGCATAACAGGAGATGGATTGGTGGAAAGTACATTAGAAGGGACAGTCTAAGGGACAATCCGAAGAGGAAGAAGAAGGTTTCAGATGCTGGATTCCATCAAGTTTGATAAATCTCATGAGCTGATGAAACGTGCTGCTGAAGACCGGATAAGGTGGAGAGACCGACCATGATGAATCCTGCCATCAAGCGGATAAACTGTTGATGATTGTTTGATTGTTATTATTATTATTATTCCTGTTCCGTTTCGGCCAACTAAGGACCACGTTATTTCAACTGGTTTCTCTGCGTCGAGCTTTAATATTCGCCCAGTACTGTCGCATGAATTCTTGAGGTTGTTGCTTCCTTTCTTCCGTCCACTTCAAGCTTAAGCTTTTCTAGGAAACTTCGGTGAGTTGTTAGTTCCATCTTAAGCAACACACGCTCCTGCACATCGTCACATGAAATCCCAATTTCTGGTAAATCTCTGCTTTTCTCAGTGAAACAAGCTCCCTTGGCTTCCTTTTCTAGAAATTAGGTAAAGATCATGTTTGTCAATCTAGCAGAGCTCATTCGTGTCTGTGGCCATAAAATGAAATTCCTCTTTTCCTCATCACATCACTTATTTTTTCCAGACGTGTGTAGAGCTCGTGGTTGTGCCGTCTGCTGTATTCACCATTGTCTTTTACTGGGCCCACGATTTTTCTTAGGATCTTTCTTTCTTTCTTTCTTCCTTCCTTTCTTTCTTTCTTTCTTTCTTTCTTTCTTTCTTTCTTTTCATTCTTTCTTTTACTCACAGATTCTCCATAAATCCTTTACTATGCATTGCTAGGCATTCCGCAGCATAAAATGCCTCCGGGCGGATGACTGTGTGATATATCTTAGCTTGGCATTTATTATTATTATTATTCTATTATTATTATTATTATTATTATTATTACATGATGATTACATGTATTGGGGGCAGATCACCTCGTGGTTGCGCCCCTTAAAACAACAAAAACTAACTAACATTAGCCTACATATACAGTATATACAAATATATCTCCGTCGGAGTTCTTTCACACCGAAGACACTGATATTAGCATTGGATCTGAAGATGTTCAGAGTAAGTCACTGAATAGAGAACATATTTACGTACTCTCCTAGCAGTGCCAAGGAGGGCAGCCTTTAGCATTATTTGTATAGCCTATGATGTTTCTTTAAACCAAGTTCCTCATTTGTAACTAAGCTATATACAAAAATTCCGACTGGGATGACAGGAACTTATTTTAAGCCGTACGTGTGACTGAGCTGCGGCAAGTGGCTGGTATATGCGCATTTTCTCTGTCAGTGTGTACTGTAGGTTTTCTTCGAGTGTAATAGCAGCATCAACAAAGGTTACCGTGTGTGTTTGCTAACCGGATATCAAGAGATCTTGCCTACAAAGTGATCAATTGTTATACCAGAAACCCATAAGATCTTGGCTTTGTCATTATTCAGAACTTGATCTGGTCTGCAATTGAAGACTCCATGGGGAAAAAAAAGGGGTAAGTCTCATTCTGTAAATTTTTCAGGAGAGCGAATTTAAACTTTCAACACAAAAAATTAATGGTTAAAACACCCCAATTGAGGGTAAGCAATATTGTTCCTTTGCCAAATGTATTTCTTCTAAAGGAACTACATGTAGAACAAATAACAACTTAAGTTAAATTATGAAAAAAAGTAAGAGGATATGGGACGTTCTTTCCGTTTCCACTATAAATAAGAACATCTGTATCTCCATTAATTTCCACTGATCTGGAGTTACAAAGGCTGACCACCAGAATGTGCCATAAACTCATTTCCAAAAAGAATGGACTTACCCTGTTCTTTCCGTGGGGTCTTCATTTATAATTTGGGACTTTCTTCTCAAGAAAACCGTATCGCTGGGCAATGGCTTGGTGCACTACTTTCGCTACGTTCTTATGCCGCTCCATTTAGCCTATTCTTTTGGCATCCTCCTGTGGAGTGTCAGCTGGATTAAGTACAACTGTTGCATCCAAATTGGTCGGATGTATCCTACCCAAGAATTTGGCGCTCATAAAACTGATGAGAACCGCATTGATGCGCTACTTTGTCCACTTAGGTGGCGATTATTTTGAAAGCTTTCGCTTTAGACCGAAGCCACTGAAAACGACAGTTTTGTACGAGAACAAGTCTCAGATTTACCCCGAGGACAGCGGACTTCAGTATGCCTTCCTTCGGAGGGGAAGTAAAGTCGGCTGGCCCATGTCATAGATTTATGGCATGTAAAAAACCTACCACTACAATTGGTAGTGTGTAGCTAAATTTCTAGATTAATTGGTTAGAAACGCTCCATCAAGTTCTACCGTTTACCGCTAGGTGTCAGTGGCAGTGGCAGTGGCATATTTGGTAGCCTAAGTTGGAACTACTTGTAATTAACTTGATGGGGAGTCTACGGGCGATCAATTAAAATACCCAGCTATGGCCATTGGCTGCAATTCAAATATAATAGAAATAATAAACTCATAAATCGCAAAACGATATCCATCTGTTTCTTCGAATAGGCCAGCCGACCAAAGCCACTCTGTAGAATGTGTAGTATCTGTAGGTTCGGAATGCATTTGACTATCATGTCATCGATTCACAGTTTTGCTGACTTGAAAATAAATTCAGCATCTGCTTTATGTAGTGCCACTGGTGTGACGATCTGAGCACATTTGATGCTTGCTTATTATTAATTGCCGACCGCGGTGGCGGAGAGCGTTAATGCGCTACTTCGTTCCTCGCTGTTTCATCACCAACGATCTGAATCCAGGCCTGTCCCATAAAATTCTGTCTTATTATTATTATTATTATTATTGTTAATATTATCTGAGTCTGGCTATGCGTATGTTACCCACAATCATCTCCCGACCTTGCAACACTCGATTCCAATCTTCTCCAACAGCCGTTTGCGAAATTGAAATGTCTAGAAGAAGTTTATCTGTTCAACAAGTAAACATACTCTCATTGTAGGTGCAGGGTTCAGCTCCCGAGAGAAATACTTCTTATCTCTGTCAGAGACAGGAGAAGGTGAATGAGTGTTGCAGCGAGGCGTAACCTTGCAGTTTGAAACTTAACTTATTTATGTACCGTATCAAGATAGCTCTCACTTCTATGGTCAAAGAAGGACGCTTTTAGAGTTTAGGATCGTTAATCTCGCGATCATGAGCCATGGGACCTCCATTTTTACGTTGAATCCGAACCACAGGACTTTGAAAATCTCACATGCATTAACCAGGAATCAAACCCGGTCCATCTTGGTAGGAGGAAAGCAGCTTGAGCTTCTAAGGTCAAAGAAGCATTTTCATCAGCTTTATTGTTTTATGTAGGAGATCATGGTCATCAGTCTGCTGTACTTGGGCGTGTGCCTAAAATATCCGATGATCTGTACAGTTTGTGTGCGTGTCCACCTGATTGAAAAGTTCTTTTTAAATAATGTTTTTTAATCAAAGCATAAATACAAGAGCTGTTATTCTAGATCAGATTAGTACAGGCCGGACGTTCGTTTCAGACGAAGGAGCGTGGTGGCACGGAAGTCAAGCTGTTGGCCTGTCACCAAGGTGGACTGGGTTGGATTTCCGGTCAATGCATGTGAGATTTTTGAAGTGAAATGCCATGTCCTGTGGTTCGGATTCCACGTAAAAAGGAGGTCCCGTGGCTCATAATGACAAGATTCACGGTCACGTTAAACTACAATCTTCCATCCCTCTTCCTCTTTTATACGAGTGAAATATCATAATGGAAGCCTGGAGGCGAATTACTAGAGTACCTGTGTAGTTGACACCTGCCACATGCAGTCCGATGATGGACAAAACTATCTCACGCTTCTGCTGAAGTACAGTCTTTGTCAAATATAATGGCGTTCTGTTCGTAACTATGTAACGTGTACTTCCGCGTCACACAATACTTCGATATAGACTGCACTGTTCTGGACGGTGGTGTCGTCGCGTGCTCAAGTCTGGAATTCCATTACATCAGACCGTTGGTGACAATTATTGTGAAGCGGCAGGGTAACAGAGTGACTGTGTATATGCTCACCCGCAAGCTTCAAGGTCAAGTCCAATCGTTTAAAACAAACGTCTGGCATGTAGTGTACATACGTAGATAAAAGTTTCAAGTAGATCGGTGGAGTACTCTCTGATATAGTGTATCATATTTGTATAAGAATGGAAGTTATGGAAAATGCATCGGCAGGCGAGGCCCTATTTCCGGTCACGGAGACACAGCACCAGGGACCCCAAGGAGACCGGGTTATGGCGCAGGTCATCGGACTTTAAGCGTACCTTCTTGGCCCGCACTAGACCCATCAGTACCGAGTGTTACTTTTTTTTTCGTGTAGCCTCCTGAGAGGCCGAGTGCAGGTCTTTCTAGTCGACGCCCGTGGGCGACCTGCGCGTCGGGATGAGAGATGGAAAGGATGAAGATGAATGAAACTGGGCAAGGATGTGGAAGGAAGCGGCCGTGGCCTGTCAGAAGGTACTGTCCCAGCATTTGCCTGGTGTTGAAAATGGGAAACCACGGAAAACCATTTCAAGGACAGCCCACGGTGGGGCTCGAACCCACGCTTCTACCGAGTCATCAGAGAGCTTGGCCCCTTGACCTAACGCGGAGCTTTAGCCCGCGTAGCCACTACTGTCGGTACCGAGTGTTACTGATACCCGGAACAAACAGGCGAGGAACTCACATGAAACTGGAGCACGAAGCCCTCGCCCACTATCAACACAACCTACCAATGTCCTCACTTGCATCCGCAAGTGCTTTAACCAAGACGACAGGTTTAACGTGTAGGCAATCTTTCCCTTCTGCCTATGCGGGTTTTCCTCGTCCTTCATTTGAACCTATGCTATATACTGTACCCGGGGGGACATTTGAGTACAATACCTATGTTCCTTATCAATTATGATGCCTGGTAAATTGCTACCGAAATCGGACAGGTACGAAGCCTCAAAGGGCAATCCATCCCAAATCCCCATTCTGTCTCGTCTACTATGTGGTTTAACAGCATATCTGGAGGCAGCAGTTTTAGTTAAAGTCGGCTGCCATGCACGGAGTGCGGGAACCCTCCCCCGCCCCCGAAAAAAGAAAAAAAAAAGGGAAATGCCTGTGAAAGATCTTTGAGAAAATAATTCGTAGCTAAACTCACATCCTGTATTAGTTCAATTGGTTCCCCAGTTTAGGGGCTGCGACAACGCGGTCATGTAGCCCCGTATATTTTGGGTTTTTGTGGAATCTGTCTGATAACCGGTGTTAATTGTGATGACTGTATTAGTGTGTGTTATCTGTTTTTAATCAGGTAAGGACTGCAGACATTCGATTTTCAAGTAGTTCCAACTTTTGCTACCAAACGCCACCGTCAACGACCAACTAGTTCTGAACTTGGCTACTACATGCCAACGCAGTCGGTTCCTGGTGACGAACGTTTGAACCTAAGAGCGTTAGTCAAATCTAACCTATAATTTAGCTTCAGACAAGTGTAATTTGTGGAAGGTTCCTATCATGGTATAAATCTATGACATGGGACTGCCAGGTTTACTTCCCCTCCGAAGGAAGGCATACTGAGGAATATATAACGCTCTTAAAAAAACGACGACTTCGGCCGGGTTTGAACCCACAACCTTGGACATAGAAGCTCAGCATGCTACCAACTACGCCACCGAAGCCGCCTAATTCAATATGTTGAAAACCTAAAATATAAAAAAATTACGAGCTTTACAGCAGTCGCATATGATGTGTAACATCTGACATGTTATCCTACTACAGTATGTGTCTGCCGGGAGCATAAATCCTTTCTTACCAGTGAACTCTGTTGGTCATTGAAATAACTACTTGTAAAACTCCAGTGCCAAATCTTGACCGGTGCGCATGCGCTAGGTACGTCGTGGCACCAATGGTTTATATTTAATGGGCCCTCCAAACCTTGAAGTAAACCGTATGCGATATACATTACACAGCAAACTATGAAGATTTAATAATTCATAATTGTTTTCAGCAAATATTATATAGTGAATATTTTCACACCAAAGAAGGTCAACTTGAGGATGATTTATTCTAGGAATATCTTTAATGGGGCCTCCAAACCTTGAAGTAAACTGCATTTAGCCACATGGCCGACAGTACGTCGTGGTACAAATTCCCGCCACTGCGTGCTCATTACTTCCGTCCCATTTCCGTCCCTTTTCCAAAATCACTCCCACAAAAATATCCAGCAACCGAGTGGAGATGTTGCACATCAAAAGAGGGAAATAATTCACCAATACCTAAGTTAGCGCCCCCTTAAGGAGTAAAATAAACAAGGAAATTATAGGAAGTTTGTTCGGGAAATAATAATTACTACAAGTTATCAAAAATTCATGAAATAGAAAGTTCGAGAATATTGACGTTGGACTGTGTACTGCTACTCTCATGGAGAGTGTTCACATACACTATTCTAGTTTGTGTTGTGTGATTCATTAACTCTCCAAGTTTTGATTTTATCAGCAGGTTTTATTTCATGTGGCACTTGCAATTTGTAGGGGCGCAACTGAAGTCTTTTACGTACAACATCATACACCGATTACGTCCGACCAATGTTTTCTTCGGGCTCCGAACACACGAACCATGGATCAGTTCAACATCTTCAGAAGTTCTCGGTCTGCCTGGTGATTTTGCTCTTAAAATACTACCGGTTTCCTTGAAACACTTTAGCCAATGACGGATAGTTTTTGCTGTAGGTGGTTCACCACTATTCTGACGTCTAAAATTACGTTGCACTGTTATAACTGACTCAGTTTTCACAAGCCAGATGACACAATGCGCTTTCTGTTCTGAAGTACACATTGCTACTAAGTTGCTCTGCATGAACGCAAGCCTGGACTGAACTGAGGGAACAGAGGAAACAAACAGCACTGGGGCCGTCTCAAGGTCAAGCAGACCTGCCAACTGCATGGGAGCCAAACTTGGAGAGTTGATGAATCACACACCACAAACTAGAATAATGTATGTCACTTTGTACAGATTCTAGGACACATTAAAACTAGGGAGTTATATTTTTCAAACACCCTGTACTTTGCGCACATGCTTAGCTAATCCAACAGAGAGAGAGAAAGGACAGAGGATTCAAACAGTAACAGCCTGGATGTTCAACTTTGGAGAAAGCATAACTCTTTAATCTTTGTGGCGCTCAAAGTCTAATGCGAGCGAGCGAGCGCACCCTCAAGGACTCATAAACTTGGAAAGAGTCAACCTTTAAAAATGTAATTACACAAAGTGTTCCGGGAGTAAAAGACGGTTGACAAACAGCACTCAGTTAGAAAAGTAGCGGCGCCAGGCCACTGTGGGTGTAGCCTACAGCTGTGTGATTCAATGGCCTATAGAAATATATTTCAAAGAGCTGGATTTTCTCATATCGTAGGCTACGTAACTTAAATAAACAGTATAAAATACATTATATCTTACAGTAGGTTCATAAAATAAAGGATGGTAGAATCAGGTCATTAAACTACCTGGTTGTCGATGATAGAATTTAGCACCAATTAAATCTAATTCTTTATTTATGATAGTGTATAAATTTCCTGTCTCTTCAGAAAACATTGCTCGACTGAGAATAATATCAAGGGAAAGACTGTCAACAAGGCAAAATACGAGGGGTGATCAGGTTACAAGGTCGATATTCCTGGTGTGTTCTCTGTTATAGAGAAACTAGTAGTGTGGGGTAATTCAAATATATACGGTTGGTAACTGTACAGACTTTCAGCCACCCGTCACCTACAGCGCTAGTTGTAGGTAAACAACTAATGGTGACTCGCTTGGAAAACTGGTCTCGCGAAGAGATCCGCACAGTTATTTGAATTCTGTAGGCAAAGCATCTAACCGTGGCCAGTACTTCTCACTGGAGGAGTCATCTTCCTTCATGACAACACGCGACCTCATACAGCCCAGAAGACGACCACGCTGTTAAAGCGACTTCCCTGGGACATCATTGACCATCCTCCCTACAACCGAGACCTCTCTCCAAATGACTTTCACATGTTTACTCACTTGAAGGAGCAACTAGGAGGTCGACGTTTCTCTTTAGACGAGGAGGTGAAACACTTCGCGACAACGAGGCTGAGGGAAGATTCAAACTCATCCCACAAAGTGACAAGTGTCTAAACCGATATGGAGACTATGTCAGAAACTAACCTAATGTATGAACTATCAGTTGGCTGTATTGGTTGTATGGAATAATATGAACACGTTTCACAAATGAGTCGTCCAGTTGCAAAACTCGTTTAATCCACTTGTGAATAAGAATGATTTTCATGAGAAACGTTTCTCTGGACTTTGCCTCACGTATCTTTTGTGTTTCTTGTTTTCTACTTTTTGCTTTGTGGTTTTGGATTTTGGTATTGTGTTTGCTTTTGTTTTTGAATTTTACTTCTTGCTTTTCTTTCTTGGTTTTGTGCTTGTTTTCTACTTTTGCATTTTTTGAAGTTTGCTTTTTGCTTTGTGTTTCTTGTTTTTTTTGTTTCATGCTTTTGCATTTGTTTTTGAATTTTGCTTTTTGGTTCGTGCTTTTTGGTTTTGGGTTTGTATTTGTTTTCTGGAAAATCAAAATAAAACAAAACAAAATAAAATAAAACAAAATAAACGAAACAAAATCAAAATAAAACAAAACAAAATAAAAAAAATAAAAAATACGACATGATCCTTATTCACAAGTGGATTAAACGAGTTTTGCAACTGGACGACTCAAATACTACCAGTTTTTCTTCAGTTCCTATTGGCGTTTGAACATTGCAAATATTGAATTACAATAGGCCGATGCTATAAACTAACATCTTCAAACTACGCTCGATTCAGACGGCAGAAGTTCACAAATCGTTCTTTTCTTCGTGCACTTACCTTTCCGCAGCTAAGTCTTCTTCGACTTCTGATAGAGTAATGGTAATGTTTCGCATCCGAGTCTGACTCAAAGCTGAAATCAAGGTATTCCCACTAATATGTTTTGATTAAACCAATTTTTGGTTAGACGCACAAAATTTACACAATTCAGCTCATGCCTTCATCAAATTGCCGCACTGAACTGCTCTCCAACTCTGCCACACAGGTTTTTTGGTCCTCGTGCGGCCCTGCTCTGCCCTGCACATACCATACTGTTGATGATGATGATAATTGTTGTTTTAAGGGGCCTAACATCTAGGTTATCGGCCCCTGATGGTATGGGTGATCGTGAAGATGAAAATGAATAGCGAACTTAAAACTAAAACTAACTAATAACCTACATACTAGAAGAAGAAATGGTAACTAAAGGAGAATAAGGCAAATAAAAGGACAGAAGGAAAAGAAATGCCCTCAACCCTCGGAGAAGGCGGATTGAGGGACTTGGAAGGAAGGAGAGCCATGAAAGGCATATAGGAAAGTGAAAGAGGAGAGGGTCCGCCCCAAAGGTAAGTGACAAAAGTGGAAAACGGACCCAGCTCAGGAATCCCTCGGGGTCGCCAACTCCCGAATTCACCAGCCGTGAGCCCCTGAGGGTGTAGCATTATCTAGGGTGCACCAGAAGTGGTGGGGCTACATACACCCTGCCTCCTTAAGGGCCTAGAGCACAAGGCAGGAGGTAAAAGGAAGAGAAAAAGAAGGCTGACCCCTCGCAGGAGGAGGGTATCAGAAAAGATGAGACAAGGGCCAATTAAGGCGGGAAAGGAAGAGACTCCCTAGGCCTCGGATACCCTAATACCGTCGGGGTCAGAAGAGAACAAGAGTTGACCAAGTGAGGTCGACAGGAAAGAAGACGGAGAGGAGCCCGGCACAAGTAAGTGGAAGCAATGCCGGACTCAGCTGGGGCCCCGTGGTCGCCAACCCACGCCCACAAGATGTGAGCCCAATGGGGAATAACATACTGTATGACGCAGCTCTTGTCCACCCGGCCTTAAGCTGGGGTTTCCTAGGCGCGGAAGCGGAGAGCGGAACGCGAAGAGCGAAGTCGGTTCTCCGCCCGTGAGTCATCAGCTAGTTGAATTGTGTTTTCCTAGACGCGGACTTGTCCTCTGGCGGAGAGCGGAACGGTTGATCATTTGTATACTAGGAGTGGTAAGGTGAGGTCGATATGGACGTGGAATCTAGACTTTCTATTTTATTAAACTTGGAAGAGGAGGAAGAGTTTTACTACTGCATTTAGTGAAGGATCGAAAACGTGCAATTGACATATTTAAAACTCGTGAAATGAGGGAGTGTTTAAAATTCTTATACATAACCATTTAATTGATGACAGTAGTTTCGATTGACCAAAAACGAGTTCTATGATCTATACCAAGAAATAAAAGATGTAGAACTGAAATCGCAGGTTTATAACAGAAAGCAGTAAACCGACACACACTCATGGTGCACACACTTTATACTAAACACACAAGGTACACAATTGAATAAAACTACACACAACTTGTACAGACGTCCAGCCACTCCGCCAGCCAACAGCGGACTCGTCTCCTCCTGGAGCAGAGGAACGCGTATGAGCGAGTTCCGCTCGTCAATCGGCGGTCCGCTCCGCTTCTAGGAAAACAGTACCATTAAAATTACATATGACCAGAGGAGAGCCGACTCCGCTCTCCGCGTTTCGCTCTCCGCTTCCGCACCTAGGAAACCCCAGCTTTAAGATGGCTGTCAGAGCCGATATTTGAACCTCTAATCTCTGAACGCTTGTTACCAAGTTCAGTCGTGGAAAGTGTCTTAGATCACTCGACTTCGGTAGTAAGTAAACATAATGCTAGTTTCAAATATAACTTCTTATAATACTGTAATACTTAACATACGATCACTATAAAGTGAATGTATTTAAAAAGGACGCTCGTGTAATAAAAATAGGCACAGATACTGACGGTTTAAGCATGCTCCACACCATCAACAATAAACACACTCCTGTGCTTCCAATACATTGAAAACCGCGAGATATCGTAAGCCGATATGTGACGTGTGGCGCACAAATTCGAAAGAATCTTTGTTATGGCTAGGACTGGGAGAGCCTGGATTTCCACAAAGCCAACTTCAACAATAACCTAACGCCCAAGTTCAGAGGGGACACTTTTTTAGCCTATTTTCATTTAAGAAAAAAATAGGCTTATGATAACACCTTTTGTCGTTTGGGTTTGTGTCCGCGTGCGTGTGTGTGTGTGTGTGTATGTGTAGGTTATGTGTGTGTGTGTGAGTCCGTGTGTGTATATGAGTGTGTTTCCCCCTAATAACTTCTGAACGGCTGGAGCGATTTCAATGAAACTCGGTGAGGTCATAGTACTATTTTGGCCGACCCCGACCGAGTCCTTTAAGTATTATTATTACATGTCACCAATCCAACATGGAGGCTGTGCGAAATATTTCACCGGCATTCTATATCTCCGAAACTATTACCCTTACCACCCTGAAATTTTGTATGGTAATAAAGGGCACTACTAGACGTTCACCTATGTAACTTTCAAAAACCTGTTAAGTACAAAACGAACATAGCTGCGAAGCGAAGTGAAACATTTAAATAGACTTTTCACGCGATACAACCATCCGAACATAGTAAAACATGGTAGAGCAAATGTTTATACACATTGCAATGTACTGACATCTAATTTAGTTCTATTGATTACATAATCTCAAGATGGGGGCTGTGTGAAGTTTCAAAATGAAGTTTTAATTTCTCGAGTACTAATAATGCGATCAAAGTCAACGTTTGAATGATGAGCCTAGGCAATAATCGTCATCTAATAGTGCATAACTCTATGGCCTACATATATTAAAATCCAACATGGCGACTATCCGAAAGACGCTTCTCAATATCTACTAATCTATGACATTAATGAAACTAAAATTTTGTATGTTGATTAAGGCTATTAACTTTCTATTACCTGGTGAGCACAAATTAAACATGGCGGTGATGCGAATTTCAAATAGTTGAATGGTCGTTTCTCGCAATTTAACCATCCGAACACAGTGAAACTTTGTACGGTAGGCCTAAATGCTTAGAGAAATGTTTAACCATTGACATCTAATTAATTTCAATCATTTTCATAACCACCATACGATGGCGGCTGTGCAAAATTTTAAAATCTCGTTATTATTTCTTTTGTCCTAATCATACGCAATAATCTTCATGTAATAGTACTTAACTCTATGGTATACATATATAAAATTCCAACATTGTGACCTTCCGAATTATTTTGACGGTTCTCAATATCTACGACTCTATTACAGCCATCAAACTGAAATTTTGTATGTTGATAGTGGCAATTAACATAAGTAGGATATATGAAAATAGGCTGATTATTTTTTCACGGAACTACTTGTTGACCATCATCACAGCAGAGTACTTGTAGGTCATTTCCGCTTATTAGTTTACAATTCTACAGTAGTTTACGACTTACTACTTAAGTGTATCACACCAATAGTAGCTACACCTTCATGGATTAGTTTATTTGGAGGAGGAAAACTGATTTGTTGATGAGATCGTCACTTTTAAGTTTTGCAGCATTAAAATAAGTAGTTCCCTTTCGGAAGCTTAATGCCTTAATATTTATCAGTAATAATCACCACACTTCCTAAGTTTTCTGACAGTTCAGAACACCTTTGTTGGAATCACCAGCAATATAAAGATAGTAAAACCAATGGCCGCCTCGCGGTGGTCTTTAGATGTTATTGAAGACACAAATGTATGGTACCGGTTTGGTACGGCAGCAACAGTTCAGAACACCTTTGTTGGAATCACCAGCAATATAAAGATAATAAAACCAATGGCCGCCTCGCGGTGGTACTTTAGATGTTATTGAAGTCACAAATGTTTGGTACCGGTTCGGTACGGCAGCAACAGTTCAGAACACCTTTGTTGGAATCACCAGCAATATAAAGATAGTAAAACCAATGGACGCCACACGGTGGTCTTTAGATGTTATTGAAGTCACAAATGTTTGGTACCGGTTCGGTACGGCAGCAACAGTTCAGAACACCTTTGTTGGAATCAGCAGTAGGAACACGTAATTCCTCAATACTTCTCCAGCAATATAAAGATAATAAAACCGTTAGGCCTCGAAACATGTCCCAATAATGACCACACAGTGATCTTAATTAATAAAAGTATTGATCAGGTGGAACCTTTAACCTGTTTATACTAATTAGTTTATCAATACGGAACCAGAATGAATCTTTTAAGTATTTTTGTTGTTTGTTTTTCGAGGGCCACGACACCGAGTTGTACGACAGTAGTTTGTGCAAATAATTTGATCGTGTATAGGGTGCTTTTAACCCAGGAGAACTCGCCGCGTGGTCTTTTCGACCGCACATTCATATATTCATTTGTAATTTGCAATGCGCTTACATCTCGTCTTGCTCTTGCTTCTCTTATCCTCCGTTGTCCATTGTTACGGGGAGGAAGAAAACTCTGGTTGGTTGGTTCTTAAGTTTAGGGGCTGCGACAACGCGGTCATGTAGCCCCGTGTACTTTGGGTGTGTGTAGAATCTGTCTGATAACCGGTGTTAACTGTGATGACTGTATTAGTGTGTGTTATCTGTTTTTATTTCAAGTAAGGACTGCAGACTTTTTAATATTTCAAATAGTTCCTACTTTTGCCGCCAAACACCACCGTCAACGACTACTAGTTCAGAACTTAGCTACCAGACGCCACCGCAGTCGGCTCTTGGCAACGAACGCAGGAACCTAAGAGCGTTGTTTGCATTCTTAACCTAAACAATTTAGCTTCACACAGGTGTAATTAGTGGAAGGTTCTTTAACATGCCATAAATCTATGACATGGGACCGCCGGCTTTACTTCCCCTCCGAAGGAAGACATACTGAGTGGTTTTAACGCTCGTAAAAATCCGACGACTTCAGCCGGGTTTGAACCCGCGATCTTGGGCATAGAAGCTCAGCATGCTACCGACTACGCCACCGAAGCCGCTGAAAAAAAAACTCTGACCTCGACATAAGTTGCGGTCTTTTCCACTGCGCACGAGGCCTTGCGTTTCGCGTTGTTCTTTTGTTTGTGTTCCGTACTACGAGTCTTAATAAGCCTCCGTGGCTTAGGCGGCAGCACGCCGGCCTCTCACCGCTGGATCCGTGGATCAAATCCCGGTCACTCCATGTGAGATCTGTGCTGGACAAAATGGAGGCAGACAGGTTTTTCTCCGGGTACTCCGGTTTTCCCTGTCAAAATTTCATTCCAGCAACACTCTCCACTATCATTTCATTTCATCTGTCATTCATTTAATCATTGCCCCAGAGGAGTGCGTCAGGCCTCGGCAGCTGGCACAGTTAATATCCTCGCCGCTAGATGGGGGCTTCATTCATTCCATTCCTGACCCGGTCGGAGACTGGAAGCAGGCTGTGGATTTTCATTTCACTACGAGTCTTAATAGTTCTTTCTGCGTGTAGTGTTATGTTTTGTGTTAGAAAACATGGATCCGAAGGAAATAGAAAGGACTAGCAGAAGTACCCGTTCTTCGAACGGTGTTCGTTGTTAACACCAGACATTATCAATTGAGCTACTGTTGCAATGGTTAGCGGTTTATCATTCCTCCATAAGTTTATCAGAACGAAGTTAGTTTTCTGGGAATATCACACACACTGTTTGCTCTCAGGGAGAAGTATATAGTGTTTTATTTCCACAGTTGGTAACAGATACATTTATTATGTTTAGGTTGGCAGCAGTGACCTAGTGACAGAGAGTGAAGTTGCCATCATGGCTGAATGTGTTTGTGTTTCGGAGCATCAGCTCCTTCGCATATCAAGTGTTGTGTCTTTTGTAACATGTACATTTTTGTAAATACAGTCCACTAGAGTTAATTCGTCATTTTCATTTATCCCCTGATGTTTCATCTGGGGCACGTATGTCGCAGACAGACATATGTTTTTGGTCCCACACGGGCCGGATTCCCGCTATATCAACTGACGCCATGTGGTCTCGACAAACGCTAAAACTGCTGTATTTAAGTGAACCAGTGCGAAATACGTATGTAGAGACAATACTAGTACATTATTGTGAACAATGCAGGCGCAATTGCAATTTATTTATCAATGTTTGTGAGTTCGATCTAACTTATTTTGAAAAGTGAGCATAGTGGCTGCCATACGAAGCCACCATTGTGCTTTGGCTTCGTGTCGCCTCGGCTAGCATCGGTAAGCTTCGATACACGCGCCAGCTGCAGCGCTCGCCAGACTGCTTGATCCATGTTTACAACGCAGCTGTTGAATTACAAATTTACTACGTATTTGAATAAGTTAATACATGCAGCGGGACTTGCAAAATTAATCATGATGAATTGTATATTCGTAAAAGCATATCCAGTATTGTGAACGTTTCGGTGTGCAGTTGAAAGCATCAATGGACGCATGTTTGAGGCCATCCGTGAGTTCTCGCGAGTTCCATTCAGTAGTGCAGCCTTCGATTCCTGACGGACACAGTTCCATTCAGTGGTGCAGCCTTCGATTCCTGACGGACACAGTTCCATTCAGCAGTGCAGCCTTCGATTCCTGACGGACGCAGTTCCATTCAGTAGTGCAGCCTTCGATTCCTGACGGACGCAGTTCCATTTAGCAGTGCAGCCTTCGATTCCTGACGGACGCAGTTCCATTCAGCGGTGCAGCCTTCGATTCCTGACAGACGCAGTTCCATTCAGACGTCCTGACTTCGATATCCGACCGTTGGGTGACGACGCAGACTGAAAGAACCTCTACACCAGATAAGTTAACAAAGGCATTTCATAGCAATTCCTTCCCATACCCAGCAATCCTTCCTGTGCATGAACCATTTTAAGCATGTCTATTGAACGTGAGATAAAGTCACTAACCAAGCGCAGAGGTGTTCTCCGAGCATCCCTCACGAGACTCCATACCCAAATTAGTGAATTTAATAATGATACTCCTGCTGAAGTATTAAATGTGAAGAATGAACGTTTATTAGCTCTATTACCAGAATTTAATGAAATTCAAAGCAAATTGGAGGATTTGGACGAAAAGAATTCTCATGAGCAGGTCCGGTGTGAATTCGAAGATGATTATGATGAACTTAGGGCTAAGCTACAACAGTTACTAAATACCCATTGCACACATGCCTCATCTGTCTCTAGCAACGGTAGAGAATCTACAAGTAGTAATACAGGTTCGTACAGTTTGCCCAAGATACGGTTACCAGAATTTTCAGGTGATGTTACACAATTCATGCATTTCCATGACCTGTTTGATTCATTAATACTGAAGAATCAGTCTTTGGGTAATGTTGAAAGGTTCCATTACTTAATGTCAGCACTGCGTGGCAATGCTCATCAACTCATTCAAAACATTCCTCTTACTGCAGATAACTTTGAGCTAGCTTGGGAAACGGACTGCAAGCGATACCGCAATTCAAAGGTAATAGTAAATGCACATATCAAATTACTGTTATCTCCAGTTAGCGTCCAAAGGGAATCATCTTCTAGTCTACGCACACTTTTGAATCAAGTACAGTCCAATTTAAAGGCTGTTGAGTCTTTGAATTTGAATATTCCCCTACATGAAATCATAATAGGTCAAATCATACTTGACAAGTTTCCTGAAGCCACACGTAAGCAATGGGAAATGAGCAACAAATCCAAGGAACTATCTACACTTACGGAGTTGTTAGAATATCTTGAAAGGCGGGCTCAAACCCTTGAATTAATTGATTTTTCACCTACTAAGGGTCACAGTGATAAGATCAGCAGATTGTCTCAAGATAAAACTTCTAAGCATGGTTTCAAGCATGAGAAACAACCATTTACAAGTAGTTCATACATTGCAATTAACAATAATTGTGAAGCCTGTAAGGGGCAACATCCAATCTTCAGATGTGATAAATTTTTAGGTTATGATGTTAATCGTAAATACAACCTAGTTAAGCAGCATAAGCTTTGCTACAACTGTTTGCATGAATCACACGCTATAAGTTCTTGTCCTTCGAAGTCAACATGCAAAACTTGCAACGGTCGTCACAACTCACTGTTACATTTTGATTCTGGGAATCAGCAATTCAATGCCAACTCGTCTAAACAGTCTCAGCAAGGAGCTATCAGCAGATGCTCAAACCCCGAGTCCAACCAGGCTCACAATGCTCAAGTTCGTGGTAACTCCTCCAGTTATTGCACCATGAAACTCAAACCACAAACTCAAGTTCTACTTTCTACAGCAGTAGTAAAGGTAAAGGATAGTGCTGGTAGGCTACACTTAGCTCGTTGCTTATTGGACAGTGGCAGTCAAAGCAATTTTGTAACCGAGAGTTTGGTTCAAAATTTGGGCTTAAGAAAGGCCAAGAATCTCACACCCATCGAAGGTATTTCTCAGTCCATGTCTGAAGCCAAGTATAGTGTGAGCATTGAAGTGCAATCTTCCATAAGCAACACACGTCACAATGTTGAATGTCTGATCCTATCCAAAATTACAAGCGACATGCCTAGTCAGCAGGTACCCTATGAAGAGTGGGAGCTCCCTAATGATATTCAGTTAGCAGATCCGAGGTTTTATGCCCCAGCCAAGATAGACATGCTTCTCGGTGCTGATGTATTCTTTAGAATTCTACAGAGGGGACACCGGGCGAGACCAGGGAAGTTTCCAGTACTACAAAACACAGATTTTGGATGGATTGTGTCAGGTTCATATGAATCCACCTCGAGAAATAGAAACAATGCATCAGGAACGTTTTCCCTTCGTAATGATGTTCACCTTCATAACCAAGTACAACGATTTTGGGAGATCGAAGAACTTCACGAGCCAGTCAAGTCGCAAGAAGAGAGTGAATGTGAACAGCATTTTTCTGATCATGTGACACGAGATGCATCTGGGAAATACATAGTCAGACTACCATTTAAGCAGGATCCAAGTATATTAGGCAATTCTTTACAAACAGCTACTAGCAGATTTCAATACCTTGAGCGTAGGCTTAACAATGATACGCAACTGAAAGTAGATTATGACCAGTTTCTCACTGAATACCAGGAACTAGGTCACATGGATATTGTTAATTCTAGTATGGCAACATCGGTAGCATACTACATGCCGCACCATCCGGTATTCAAGAAATCCAGCACTACTACAAAAACTAGAGTTGTCTTCGACGCTTCTTGTAAATCGAGGTCAGGAAAGTCACTTAATGATATTTTAATGACGGGTCCTACTATTCAACAAGATTTATGTTCGATTGTCGCTAGATTTAGAACTCACGCCATAGGCTTTACAGCTGACATCGAGACGATGTACAGACAAGTTAAGGTTGATTCCAGAGACAGCAGCCTTCAACGCATCCTTTGGAGAGCTTCTCCTAATGAGCCTATCAAGCAGTACCAACTTCAGACGGTCACATATGGCACATCATCAGCTCCATTTCTAGCAATAAGATGTTTAAGGCAATTGGCATATGATGAGGGACAACAGTATCCGCAGGCAGCATCTGTCCTTCTTCGTGATTTTTATGTAGACGACTGCATTTCAGGAACAAGTAAGGTTGACAATGCATTACTCCTACAACGTGAACTGATCCAATTGTTATCCAAGGGAGGCTTCAAGCTCCGCAAGTGGTGCTCTAACCATCCAGCATTGTTAGAGGCGGTTCCAAAGGACTGCAGAGAAACGCAGCTTCCCCTTCAGATTGATTCTGGAGAAAATATAAAGACTTTAGGTCTACTTTGGCATCCAGCGACAGACAAACTACAGATATCCAGTGGTGTGCAGAAAGAACAAGGAAGCATGACGAATAGAAGGACCTAGTGTGAGGACTCCGCCATTTTAGCACGGTAGTTTCTGGTCCCGCCGCTACAAGCACTGTAAGCGATTATGTCCAACACGTGCTGTGTTTCCGTCGAGCCGGGTCGTAGAAAGTGCGCGAGAAGTTACTGTGTTAGATATTTGTGTGAATTAAATTGAATTTTCTTTGCTTTCAGTTCTTAAATTCAGTTCATTGTGTCTTGTGTACATCAGCGTTTTGTGTTTTGTGTACTTCAAACATATTTCTTATGTGGCTTGGTTCATTTAATAGTTCAACATGCCTTATTGTTTTGTACCTGGCTGTAAGTCAGGGTATGGTCGAGTAATTGACGATATACGATTTTTCACCACCGAAGGATACAAATCAATTTAAAAAATGGGCCAGAGCTATTCCACGAAAGGATACGAAGTTAACGCGTAGTAGTAGAATTTGTCAAATTCATTTCTCTGCTGATTTGATAGTAAAATCAGATAATTTTATAGTGAATGGTGAAGAAGTGGAAATCTCTCGTGTGTGGTGGAAGTTACGTCCTGGAGCAGTGCCTCATTTTCCCCCTAATTTACCGAAGTAGTAAGAATAAGTCCCGTAAAGCTCCCAACAGGATAAAGAATCTCGACACCACCAGAAAAAGAAGAAAGAAGATTGAAGATGGGAGTGGAGCAACGAATAAGGCATTAAAAGATCAGTCCAATGTTGATAAGAATTTGGGTCATTCTAGTGTACTTACTGATGCTGAAAAGACTATAATATTGCTCAAAAGGCGCCTAAAGAATGCTAACCGTAATTTAATTCGCGTTAGATCCCGCCTCAACTCAGCAATATCGAGAATTAATTTGCTGGAGAAGCAGGTTCGAATTTCACAGGCATTTAATTACAAATATAACGATTACAGTGGCGGATCCAGGCCTTGCGATGCCCTGGGCGATATGATAAGGTGGGGCCCACAACAATAGAAAAAAAATTATCGAATAAAATGGAAAATAGTTTGGTAATAATAATAATAATAATAATAATAATAATAATAAAATAAAGAATAGTTACAATATTTTGAATACACTACAGTACATTATTTTAATAATATGAAAGAAACCTTTAAGTCCCCTTGAATAAGATTATGTAAACAATGAAATATTAAAATATTACTTTGCGACTTTTTTCCCGGCTGAAGACTTGTATTATTTCACTGAAATCTTAACTTGCTAAACGGTCTCGAGAGATCATAGCTGCACTGAAGAAAGGAAGATGAATTATAAATTAGTTTGAAAAGTGTACTTAATTAATTAATTAATTAAATGTAGAAAAATCCATGGCGCGGGGCCCCTAGGACCGCGGAGCCCTGGGCGGTCGCCCTCCCCTGGATCCGCCCCTGATAACGAACACCTTAGCAAGAAATGCCAGGAAAAATCTCCCAATGGAATGAGGTACAGCAATGAATTCATTTTAGAGTGTTCATTGTTGAGAATAAAATCACCGAAAGGATCCCGTCATTGTCGGCGACATAATCTCTTGCCTGTGCCTTCAGAAAGTCACTTGAGAAAACTTTGTAAAGGACTTACGTGACCTTATGGAGTTAATACGCATCGTATAAATGCTATTTAAGACTATTTTAAGGAAGAAAAGAATGATAATTCACGTTACGGTGTTGTAATTTTCTAAGAAGAGAAGCTAAGAGAAGAAATCGAGTTAAATAGCTTTTCTGATAAAGTAGATGGATTAGTTGATTTAGGTGGACACCTGACCTCCAGAAGAACGTACTTGCAAATCACGCTCTAGTGTTCAAGTTCGTACCTTTCGTGCATAATTGGGTGCAGCCAGTTGTTGTTTATGCAAGCAAAAATGCTACTCCAGGGGTTTTTCTCGCAAAAATTCTAATATAGTCTAGGTGATTTTGCAGTTAGAAGAGGCTGGGGCGAGGGTGGCTGGCTTTACTTGTGATGGTAGTCAATCAAATACAAAGGCCAGGAATTCGTTAGGAGTCAGTGGCAAGACAAGCTCTCTACAATCTCACATCCTTAATCCTGCAGATGTTACGAGAAAGATCTGGGCTTTCTCCGACTGTATACTCCAGGAATCTGTGCGTTCCGTAACATGCAATGAAGACCGTAGTTCTTTTTTCCGTGAATTATATTTTCCATTGTGCCCTGCCGTGCTATTTTAATTGTAACCGCTAATTACTTTTTAAAAGAGTATTAGTTACAAAGTAATTCGTTTCCCTTAGCACCATCCCTAAGACCAGCTGACCCCGGCAGTGTGGAACTTGCCCACTCTAGCGCTGCTTGGCGAGGCGCGCTTGAACTTCAGGAGTCTCCTCACTTTCTCCTTCTATTCGTCATGAAGGAAGTGTATCTCCAGTGACCAAACGCAAGGTGTTATCGATTGTGTCGTCAATTTATGACCCTATTGGGCTAATCAGTCCTATTGTCATCGCATTCAAGATGTTTTTGCAGCAACTATGGCAAGAGAAGATAGGATGGGATGATGAACTTCCAACATAACTTCTTACAAGATGGCGTACTCTGCATTCTCAAATACCCTTAATTGACAATATATATATTAACAGATTTGTGCTTCAAGAAAATTGTACTCAGGTGCAGTTGCATGGCTTCGCTGATGCATCCTTGAAGGGCTACGGTGCATGTTTATTCCTACGCTCGTCAACAGATCAAGGTCACGTAATAACACATTTCCTGTGCTCCAAGTCCAGAGTGGCCCCACTGAAACAGATCACGCTACCCAGACTAGAGTTGTGTGCAGCAGTACTATTGTCACAAGTGGTTAAAAGGATGTGTCATGTTCTCAATATTGAATTCCATAGCATTCATCTGTGGACAGACTCAAAGATTGTTCTCGCATGGTTAGCAGGAGAACCGTCAAAATGGACGACCTCCTCCAGCAACGTATCACCAGGTACTGTGGTGCTGATACGGGAAGACAATGTTCCCCCACTCCAGTGGCCCCTTGGTGTTATCACAGAAGTGCATGGTGGTAAAGACAATGTGGTAAGAGTGGTTTCAGTGAAGTGCAACAGTGGTATTTTTAAACGACCAGTTTCCAAGGTAGCTCCGCTACCAATTGAGCAGACACATAATTTTGACTGTGTTTTAAGTTAGTGAATATTTTAGTGTTTCATGTCCTTGTCATTGGAACATTTCAATGTTTCCATTTCAGATTATTGAAATCCATGTATTTCAAGGTGGGGAGTATGTTTGCTCTCAGGGAGAATTATATAGTGTTTTATTTCCACAGTTGGTAACAGATACATTTATTATGTTTAGGTTAGCAGCAGTGACCTAGTGACAGAGAGTGAAGTTGCCATCATGGCTGAATGTGTTTGTGTTTCGGAGCATCAGCTCCTTCGCATATCAAGTGTTGTGTCTTTTGTAACATGTACATTTTTGTAAATACAGTCCACTAGAGTTAATTCGTCATTTTCATTTATCCCCTGATGTTTCATCTGGGGCACGTATGTCGCAGACAGACACACACTGTTAATTTAAGGGCCTTAAAATGTGGTTTTCGGAGACCCTTTATAGACTCGCGAATTTTGTGTCTCACATTGAGAAGTGCAACATATGCTTTGGTCGCCCTTCTAGGACAATTTTTATATTTCGCCTATTTTAGCATGTATTTTGAGAAGTTTTTCCCTATATCCACCCTTCTACTGTATGAAAAGTACGGTGAGGCGATTTATAAATGATTGGTGTATTGACTCATGTTTACCATACCTAATTTTACAATGCACCAAGCATCCGAACACGAGTTATATGCGTACATAAAGATACACAGAAAGACAGACAATTCTATTGTCTACAACATATCACCCAGATACCCAAATATGGGTATATCTACCACACAGTATCAAACAAAATCATTCTTACGATGAACCCTTATGTCGAAAAAAAAAAAAAAGAAAAAAAAAGTTAAAATGTGCTCTCAAACTAAATTCACCTAACGTGTACTTCCTGACGTGAAATAGAATTGAAAGCCTTGTAGACGAAACGCAATACACGTCACATAAAACTGACCCTCTACGTTGTGTTAGGTCCCCATACACAGGAAGACCTCTTTCATAAATTATAAAGACTTGTGGTGTATGAAAATTCAGGTTCTTTAGCCTAAAATGACCCAAATTCCTAAAAGCTGCAAAAAATGCTGATTCAATTCAGGATTTTTTGAAAATAATGTTGCTGTTTGGAGATATAATAGACCTTCTGTACTATATGCCACACGTGAAAATTGTATTTAAAAAAATCTAGGTTACCCCTTGACACCCTTAATTGCATTGATGAATTATACAGTCTACGTTGGTTCCGTGATAACCTGTTTTGCCACTTGCAAACTTTCACAGAAATGTAATAAATGGAGTGGCATTGCTTCTTACAGAAATAGATGGAATGTTGGATGCCACCCCTTGAGATAATGTTGTCATGGTTACCGATTTGCATTACTTCATTGGTTTGTTAAATTAAATTAAATTAGTTTTCTGGGAATATAGCAGAAACTGTTGGTTTTAGAGCCTTATAATGTAGTTTTCGAGGACCCTTTAGGAACCCCGAGTTTTGTTTCTGGCACAGAGGGGCTTTGTCTCGTACGCCATAATATAATACTAATAATAATAATATAATATAATATAGGGATAGGAATATAATAGACCTGCCGTACCACACCCGCAGGTGTAAATTGCGTGAAAAAAATCTAGAGTACCCCTGACCCCCTTAAGCGCATTATACGTATTGATTAATGTTCCAGCTTAATTTGGTTCCGTGATAACCTTCTAGCCGTTTGCAAACTTTCACACTAATGTAATTAATGGAACTGCCGTCTTACAGCAATAGATGGACCTCTGTAAATCTGTTGCCATGGTTACCGGCTTGCATTCGTTCATTAGTATATTAAACTAGCTGAAGTACCCGTGCTTCGCTACGCGTCATAAATAAATTAAAATGTGAAGGTGACAGTTAAAACAGGGGATAGGCGAGGTGCTGCGCAGAGGGAGATTAAGGATGGAACATTTTGTCCAACTACACCGCTCGGCGTTGACCGTGTTTAATAGCACAAATTTAGGTTTTACTCGCTAACAGTTGCAGATACCTTTCGGATAGAAAATGTAATTTTAAACCTCGCATATGCCATCAAAAGTTTGCTATTTCTTAGCGTTCTCTTTTTATTTGAAATGGAAATATGTAAGTTTGAAACCAAAGGGTGTAGTGACGTCACTAAAATGGTCGCCATTTTAAATAGTGCAAAGTATTGAAATCAAAAGTAACCTATATGTTAACCAGGTAAATCAGCTATTTCCATGTAAAATTCACGTAAATCGGACCAGTGGTTCTTGCGAGATTGAGTAATACACAGACACACACCATCTCAATTTTAGCCTCGCATCGCTCGCGTCATAGTCGTATCATATTGTTTTTCAATGAAATGCAGGTTTAACCCCGTTAACACCACTTTAGATCCTGAATACCCAAAAATCCCTCCTTAGTAGACGTTTTCGACACACAACAAACAAACATATCCCCAAAATATCATTCTTCTAACTTTAATAGTTTTGGTTGGTCGATGAGAGCAAACATCCAAAAATCCTTCCTTAGTGGACGTTTTTCTTCCAGAAGTTCACCCCTCCCCATATGCCCCTTAAATTGCATTTATGAAAACACGGTCGAACACCTATTTATTTTATTTATTTATTCATTTGTTTATTTATTTTTAAGCTGATAGATTTCCTCCGAGTTTCAGACTCCTCCCTATGTCGTTTAAGAGATACACGCTCAGTTAGGAATCTTTCAACCCCCACTTTTCATCCCTTTCACCTCATAATATACACTACATCGAAAAACCATTAGACATGTGTCAGCTTATTTTTAATGATTAGTATATGTGCCAAGTAACACATCCCCAAATGAAACCACTCGTGAATAAACAAAAATCATTCCTTAGTTAACGTTTTCGACATACAGCGAACATCTTCCCAAATTTTCATGTTTCCAACTTTAATAGTTTTCGCTGGGCGTGATGAGTGAGTGAGTCAGACAGGACATTTTCTTTCATTTATTTTACCAGAATTTCACCCCTCCCCATGGGCCCCTTAAATTGGATTGATTAAAAAACGCTTGAACACCTATTAACTTATTTCTTAAGCTGTCTTTTTCCCCTGAGTCAGTCGGTTAGGACACTTTCTCTCCTTTTTTTCCCCAGAATTTCACCCCAGCCCATTGGCCCCTTAAATTAATTTATGAAAAAACAGTCGAAAACCGATTTACTTACTTTTTAAGCTGATTTTTTTTCGCTGAGTTTCAAATTTCTCGCCTATGTCGTTTAAGAGATAGGCCTACACGCTCCATTAGGAATCCTTCAACCCCCACTTTTCAGCCCTTTCACCTCATAATAATACACCACATCGAAAAACGCTTAGACACATGTCTGCGTATTTTTAATGATTAGTTTATATGCCGAGTATCACATCCAGGGGCGCACCCAGACTTTTGGTTTGGAGGGGGCTTTCCTCAATAACATGATTTCAGCTATGGAAAGTGAATGTGTCCATTATTAGTCTTGTATGTAAATATGTATATATGAGACCATATGCATAAAAAGATATTCTATAAGATCAAACATACTGTAGAATGCTCTGTTAAAACCAATACAAAAGATGCTATTAGACTGGAGATTATTTAAACAAAATGTGCATTGGTTTTATACAAATTTTAGTTACAGTACCATTGAGCTAAGGTTATGCAAGTAATAAAAAGGAACAGCATGATTTTTATCAAGAATTAACTTTTGATCACGATCAGAGTGATAACGACTGGATTGCTCTGCTCACTATTATAACTATATATCCAGCTACCAGGATCGTCAGATTGATGTGTAACATCAATTATCTGCAATCATTTACTAAGTTTTGAGTTGTTTATACCAAGAACTAGTACGGTATAGGTTTTAGGAAATTATTAATAACATTTTGATTTTGAATACGTAAATTTAATTGGAACTAAAAATTACATTTTAAAAGTTACGAGATGAAATTGTATACCATAGTGTTATGGATTGTAACAAATATTTTATGTACTGAACGAGAAAATATATAAGTTATTTAAATTTTCCTTAATAACTAACATTATAATAAAAAACTTGAACATTTCTAGAATTTCAAGTTGAATTTAATTACACAGACTGAATGCAAGTTTAAACAGATAGTTGAATACAAATCATGTATTAATGAATTAACATTAACATTGTTTGAATAAAGTGGAAACTCAAATTTCACAGAACAAAATCCAGCCGCCTAGCAGATTTTTTCAAAACGGAAACTACCTCTGTACTGGTGACTTCAATTTCTCGGTGAATATTCAGTGCTGCTAGTCCAGTCAGCCTGTCTGCACCCATGGTATTCCTAAGATATGTTTTCAGCCGATGTAGTGTAGAAAATGACCTCTCAGCAGTGCTTGTAGTCACAGGGATGGTACACAAAATTCTCAACAATGTGTGGATATTAGGAAACAAGTCCTTGTCACATAGATTCAACACATCGATTGCGTTTTTAGGGATATTAGCGTAGGTCTTGAAGCTCTTGTGCCACAGTTCAAACTCAGCCATAAGCAGGCCTTTGTTGTTTCCTCCACTTTCAATTATGTCATTCTTATAAAAATTACACAGCTTTAAGAAATCAGGTTGCATTTTTTCTTGGAAGGTTTCTTTATGTGTATGTGATGCATTGGCTGATGGCAGTAAGCACTCAAAACTCTTTAATAAGTCTTTATGCTTGATGAATCGAGATTCCAATGAAATAATGAAAGAGTCAATCCAAGGGATGAAAACAGATCATTTATAGTATAATTCTGGAGTTTCTGCCGGTATGTTGCTTCTGTTCAGTTGTCTTCCAACTGTTCGAGGCATCGAAATTATTGAACCGCAGTTATTAGCAATTTTGGTAGCTTCTTCAAACAACGAGTGAAATTCTTGATCTGCATTTTTTCTTAGAGATTTTAAGCTTTCAATCACAGTTTCAGCGTGAGTAATTGCAGATGATAAATCTAAATCAGTTCCCTGAAGCTTTTTGCTTAGGTTTACTGTGTAAACAAGCAGTTTTTCTGATGCCATGAGAGAAATTATAATTCACCCTGACTTAAGGAGTTTAGTAGTATTAGAGCTCCTGAAGAAGATTCCCTATCATTCCAGTTTTTAATCTCCTCTAACGCTACTTCAAGAGGTTGCAGCAGTTCTTTCATAACAAAAATAGCATCGTGCCTTTGTACCCATCTCGTTGGACAAAGCTGCAGGAGTTTTTTCTTGTTGGTTTCAAGATTTACCTCAGATTCAATGCACTGTTTTAAAACTGCTTGTCTTTTAGGAGTGTTAAAAAAATCCCACAACTTCTCCACTATTCCAAAGCAGTTCCTGATTGATACAACCTCAGACGCGGTCGACAATGCCAGGTTAAGGCTATGAGAAGCGCAATGCACGTATATTGCTGTGGGGTGAGCTTCTTGGATGCACGCTTGAGCCCCTTTAAACTTTGCACTCATGGCAGCCGCCCCATCGTACCCCTGGCCACGTAGGTTATTTATGTCTATATTACTGTCTTCAAGACCTTTAATCAATGTTTTTGCCAATACGCTACCCGTAGTAGAGGTTAGAGGCATGAACTTCAAAAATTGCTCACATATTTCATAACCATTTAAAGTATTTGGGGTTACATAACGTAAACACAAAGAAAACTGTTCAACAGTTGAAATATCAGATGTTTCATCTGCGAGAACACTAAAAAACTTAGCTTCTTTTACTTTACTTGCTATTTTTTCAGTTATTATTTGGTTACAAGCATCGATGACTTGATTTTGAACATTCCAACTTATATAGGTCGCATTTTTGCCACATGACCCAAAGTGATCTTTCAAATTGTTGTCACCTGCTTCAATTCTAGCTCTGAGCAAAGCTCCTAAGTTCCCCTCATTTTCAAATGGTTTGCTGTCGATTTGAAACTGACCATAATCTCTATGGCCCCTAAGGGCGATATTTTGCCTGCCACACAAAATAACAGTTTCTATTATTGGAATTATTCTTTTCACATTATTTTGGGCTTGGACGTCTTTTCCTTTATCAAGAGATTTGTCAATCGGTTTCATTCGGCAGTCCATAACTCTTTAAAAGTCAGCTGCGCTTACACATGAGTCTTTATGATACTGCGAGTTTGCATGTTTTTCAAACTTTTCTAGTGCTTTTTTCCAGTTACAAAAACCTTCTTCAACAAGTTGTCCAGTATGTTGAGCGTTACTCCTACCGACTTCTTTTTTTGAAAAAAGCATACAATGGACACAGTATGCAGAGTCTTCAATTCCAGAATACGAAAGCCAGGTATATTTCTTTAGCCATGGAAACGAATATCTTCGTTGTTGGTTCCCATGCGATCTAAAAGGAAAGTTAAAGTTGCTCTGAGGAACCCATCTGTCATTCAAAACTTTGAACTTTTCATTGTCCGTGAACACTTTGTTTTTAAATAAACCAATGTCCGAATCCATGTTATGTTTACTTACAACGGCCTTAGGCCTGCTCACATTTGCCTCTGAGCTCTCCTCTGACGAACAACTTGGCTGTTTTTCTATGCTTGCAGTCCTCGTTAACAGTTCCTTACTCGTTGAAGGATCGCCACATTCACTAACACTAACCGCATCATATTTATTGATTTTTAACGGTTTAAAATAGTTTTGGATGTTTGACTTTCTTTTGTCTCCCATTACGACTAGTCCAATTGGACACACTACGAACACCAATAGCCAATAGAAAATACAAACACAATAACAATCATCGAATCAACTTTTACAAACACCACTACTGACTTGACGCCTGACACAGAGCACAGCACAATACCTTGGGGAGAGAAATTTTCACCGCTGTCCCACGCGCATCTTGCTCCGAGCATAGTTACGACAACGGACGGAAATATCCGATCGTGTTGTGTTTACAATATATATTACTAGCGGACCCGTGCGAGAAATCTCGCATGTTCATAAACCACACTTTTCCCAACAGGTTTTGCAAATCGAACACTTCTTACAAAAATTGATATTTAAGAAATTTAGAATGCAATTTGTCACTGATTGAGTGTGCTGTAACACTCATTGGTTATTCGATATTTATGAAACCATACTATTTGTGTACTCATTCCTTTGATTTAGGCAACTGTTTCTGAAATCCATGCAAAATTATAAAGCAAAGACCTCAATGTTAAAATGACATGAAACGGGTGTCACAGCGACCATAATGTGAAGTAAACAGTAATTATGGAGCGTATTTTCAAACATCAATAGTAGCTGCAAATCGCACACTTCGTACATTTTTTAAAGAAATTATTGATATTGATGGAATTAGAGTGCAATTCGTCATTGGTAATGTCTATTCTCTTTCATTTGAATGCTCATTTTCACAATCGGTCGCTTGTGAGCGCTGTAGGAGGGATATATACTAGGCCTACTGAAATAATATAGGCCTATATATGATTATCACTCAAGTGTTGCTTAAATATAGGCCTAACATAATTCTATTTTAAACAGTAGAAAATCGCAAAATGTTCCAACACTAAACATTCTGGAACCCGTTATGCAATCAATTTTCTTGAAAGATATCATAAATGTTTTTAAAGTGTTCCCAGGTTTTGGGGGGGGGGCTTAAGCCCCCAAAGCCCCCCCCCCCCCCCTGGGTGCGCCCCTGATCACATCCACAAATGAAACCACTCGTGAGATATTGATATTCAATGAAATTCAGGTTTAACCCCCTTAAGACCCCTTTAGAATCCGAATATCAAAAAAACCTCCCTTAGTGTACGGTTTTGACATACAACGAACATATCCCCGAAATGTCATGTTTCCAACTTCAATATTTTTGGCTGGGCGATGATGAGTGAGTGAATGAGTCAGGACATTTCCTTTCAATTTTTTTTTCTTCAGAATTTCCCCCCTCCCGATGAACCCCTTCAATTTGATTGAAAAACAAACTGTCGAAAAGCTATTTACTTATTTTAAAGCAGTTTTTTCCCGTGAGTTTGATGAGTGAGTCAGTCAGTCAATCAGTTAGGACACTTTCTTTCCTGTCCCTCCCCCCGAATTTCACCCCTCCCCATGGGCCCCTTAAATTGGATTTATGGAAAAGCGGTCAAACACATATTTACTTATTTTTATGCTGATTTTTTTTTCCGCTGAGTTTCAAACTCCTCGCCTGTGTCGTTTAAGAGATACACGCTCCGTTAGGAATCTTTCAATCCCCACTTTCCACCACTTTAACCTCATAAACACATCGAAAAACCCTCAGACACGTGTCTTGTTACTTTTTAATGATAAGTTTATATGCCGTGTATCACATCCCCCAATGAAACCAATCGGGAGATATAGTTATTCAATGAAATGCAGGTTTAACCCCCTTAAGACCCCTTTAGAACCTGAATATCCGAAAATCCTCCCTTAGTCGACGGTTTTGACATACAATGAACATATCCCCAAACTGTCATGTTGCCAACTTCAATAATTTTGGCTAGGCGATGATGAGTGAGTGAGTAAGTGAGTGAGTCTGGACATTTTCTTTCAATTTTCTTTTTTCAGAATTTCACCCCTCCCCATGAACCCCTTAAATTTGATTTATGAAAAAAAAACTGTCGAACAGCTATTTACTTACTTTAAAGCAGGTTTTCCCCCTGAGTTTGATGAGTGAGCCAGTCAGTCAATCAGTTAGGACACTTTCTTTCCTGTTCCCCCCCCCCCCCAGAATTTCATCTCTCCCCATGGGCCCCTTAAATTGGATTTATGAAAAAACTGTCAAACACATATTTACTTCTTTTTATGTTGATTGTTTTTCGCTGTGTTTCAAACTCCTCGCCTATGTCGTTTAAGAGACACACGCTCCGTTAAGAATCTTTTAATCCCCACTTTTCACCCCTTTCACCTCATAATATACACCACATCGAAAAACCCTCAGACACATGTCTTCTTATTTTTAATGATGAGTTTATATGCCGAGTATCACATCCCCCCATGAAACCAATCAGGAGATATTGCTATTCAATTAAATGCAGGTCTACCCCCTTAACACCCCTTTAGAACCTGAATAGCCAAAATTTCTCTCTTAGTGGGCATTTGCGGCCTTTGAGGAAGCTGCATACCAGATTTCATTCCAATCCGTTCGGTGGTTTCTGAGATTTCGTGATGAATAAATGAATGAGTGAGTGAGTGAGTGGTATTTGAAAAATATATAGTAGAAAGAAGATAGTGTCAAGTCTTTGTTATGCTAAACTCGGTTGACAGTGCTGTGTGGGCAGTTGAGTAACTAACGGGATTTCAAGTAAAGATCCTCATTTTCTATACCGGTAGAGCTGAGCGCAATTGGCATCAAGTCGGCCGTGTCTCGACTTGAGCTATGTTGCCAAGGAAACTATCTGCCTTGCCATTCCTTCATGAGCATATTTTATGATTTGATTAGCCTGTTTTTGAGTGAAAAAGGGCCAAAATCAGAAGAATGAGAAGGACTATCGAAAATTCATGTAGCCAGCGGTTCCTTCTGGGTCCTAAACTATGCGTATGCAAAATATGGTTGAGATTGGTGGAACGGTGTAGGTTTGTATACGGAACCAACATATATACATACATACAGACTTTCACTTTTATATATTAGATGAAATTAGTTTTCTGGGAATATCTCAAAAAAAGTCCTCTCGGCACGACGGAAGGCGGAGGTAGATTTCACCGGACAAACTTGGAGATAGGCGAAAATAGGCAGAATATGCAGGTTTTCGTAGAAGGATCAGACCTCATTTATCGCGTGAAAGTATTTTATAATTGGAGATTAATTAACTTTGTTTTTCTTCATTTTAAACATATTTTAAACATTTTATTGTCTTACGGGGACGGTAACCTTCTTGTCCTTTGGAGTTCATTTTTAGCCTATTTTCAATTTTGAAAAAATAGGCTTATGAGATCACCTTTTGTCCGTGTGTGTGTGTGTGTGTGAGGTGTGTGTGTGTCCCCCCCCTAATAAAATCTAAACGGCTGGAGCGATTTCAGTGAAACTCGGTAAGTTCATAGCACTATTCCCGGCGACGTCGACCGTGCCCATCGAATTTTGTTACGTCTCACCAATCCAACATGGCGGCTGTGCGAAATATTTCACTAGCATTCAGTATCTCCGAAACTATAACGGATATCGCCCTGAAATTGTGTACGGTGATAAAGGGTACTACTAGAAGTTCACCTATGAAACTTTCAAAAACCTGGTTACTACATAACCAACATGGCGGCCAAGCGAAGTGGAGACTTTTAAATAGACTTTTCTCGCGATTTAACTATCCAAACGTAATGAAACTTGGTACAGCAAATATTTATACACATTGTAATGCAATGGAGTCTAATTTAGTTCAATTGTTTACATAACCTCAAAATGGCGGCTGTGCGAAATATTTCACTGACATTCTATATCCCCGAAACTATTACAGATATCACCCTGCAATTTTGTACGGTGATAAAGGGTACTGATACAAGTTTACCTATGTATAATTCATAAACCTGTAAAGTACAAAACGAACATGGCGACCAAGCGAATTTGAAATATTTTAATAGACTTTTCTCGTGAGTTAACTCTCTGAGCGCAGTGAAATGTGGTACAGTAAATGATTTTGCAGATTGTAATGTACTGCCATCTAATTTAATTGAATTGTTTACATAACCTCAAAATGGCGGCTGTGCGAAATTTTAAAATTAAGTTTTTATTTCTTGTGTCGTAATCATGCGATCAAAGTGAAAGTTTGAATAATGAACCTAGGCAATAAGTGACCTTGAATGGTACATAACTCTATGGCCTATACATATAACAATCCTAAATGGCAAGCTTCCGTAATATTTAGACGGTTCTCAATATATATGAATCTTTTACAACAGCCAAACTGAAATTTTTATGTTCATAGAGACTATGAACATATGTTCACCTATAGGACTTTCAGTAACCTGGTGAGCACGAATCCAACATGGCGGCGACGCGAAGTATAAATATTTTAATGGACGTTTCTCGCGAATTAACTATCCGAGTGCCGTGAAACGTTGCACGTTTTAAATGCTTACACAAATGTTGATCCACTGGCATCTAATTTATTTCAATTGTTTGCATAATCACAAGATGGCTGCTGTGCGTAATTTTAAAATCTCGTTTTTACTTCTTGTGTTCTAATCATGCGATTGAAGTTTGAATACCACACTTACACAATAATCTTAATATGATAGTACAAAAATAAAAATCCAACCTGGCGACCATCGGAAATATTTAGACGGTTCTCAATATCTACGAATCTGTTACAGCAATTAAACTGAAATTTTGTATGTTGATAGAGGCAATTAACATGAGCAGGATATATGAAAATAGGCTGTTCAGTTCTTCACGGAACTACTTATTATACTTGTGGTCACACTGTCCTTATGCAAGGTTTCGACACTGATGTGTAACTATGTAACGGTCTGTTACTTCTTCACGCAAAATTATATCTCCCGCAGAGATGTTGGTTGGTTCCACAGTTTAGGGGCTGCGACAACGCGGTCATATAACCCCGTGTACTTTGGGTGAGTGTAGAATCTGTCTGATAAACGGTGTGAATTGTGATGGCGGTATTAGTCTGTAATTCAGGTAAGGAATGCAGACGCTAAATTTCAAGCAGTAGTTCCTAATGTTGCTACCAGATACTAACGTCAACGCCACCCAGCTGTGAACTTGGCTACTAGATGCCACCTCAATCAGCAACTCGCAACGAACGTTGGAACTTCCCCTCCAAAGGAAAGCTTACTGAGGGATTTTTAGCGCTCTTAGAAAATCCGACGACTTTGGCCGGCTTTGAACCCGCGACCTTGGGCATAGAAGTTCAGCATGCTACCAGTTACGTCACCGAAGCCGCTTCACACTTTGTCAGATGGAAATCTGAATCTGATCTCGCGCAAGTGCGTTGTCATGGCAACGTCTGATGGCTCATCCCTCATCAATTTAGTAGTGTTGCCATGTCAACCACTGATAGCTCTTGGCATTTTCTTATAATTCCGAAATCATTTTTCTCATCCCTTGGCGCAATGGTGGCTCATATCAAAAATTCTTTCAGACAAACGTTTTAGGTAATTATTAGGGGAATATTGTCCATTTTGTACGGTTTTGATATTGTGCCTATTAACAGAGATATGATTAATGTTTCCCGAAAAAACCACTTTTTCCCACCCCTTTGGTCAATGGTTGGTGCTATCAAAAAAATGTTTCAAACATAAATTTCTGAGCTTTATTCGACACATTGTATGAACTTTGAACGGATTCGATATTTCACATATTAAGAGAGTTAGAGCAATATTTCATTTTTTTGAAAAAAAAAGTCCCCCATTTTCATCCCCTTCGACCGATTTAGCCCAGTAACGAACTCGTCCGAGATTTTATGGGTATACATATTCGGTAAAAAATTCAAAGTGATTGGTGCAAAATTACGGCAGTTATCGTGTCCACAAGAAACTGATATACATATATATACATATATTACATAAATTATATATAAACTTTTGAACTGACGGTGGTTTTGGGGTCTGGGGGATGTGAAACGCGAAGATATGTCGAAATTTTCCGGAAATCGAAACATGGTACCCATTGCAATAGTTAGCTTTCTAATGAAATCTACCTAAAATACTGCCGTCAACGACACCTAGCTGTGAACTTGGCTACTAGATGCCACCTCAATCAGCAACTCGCAACGAACGTTGGAACTTCCCCTCCGAAGGAAAGCAAACTCAGGTTTTTTAGCGCTCTTAGTAAATCCGACGGCTTCAGCCGGATTTGAACCCGCGACCTTGGGCATAGAAGTTCAGCATGCTACCAGTTCCGATACCGAAGTCGCTTCCCACTGACATATGAAAACTGAATGTGATCTCGTGCAGTGGCGTTGTCATAGCAACTGCTGATGGTCATCCCTTATCAATTAAAAGTAAAGTTGTCATGGCAACCTCTCTTGGCACTTGGCATTTTCTTATAATTTAAATCATTTTGTTCACCCCGTGGCGTAATGGTGGGTCATATCAAAAATTCTTTCAGACAAAAGTTTTAGGTAATTATTGGAGGAATATTGTCCATTTTGTGCGGTTTTGATATTGTGCCTATTACCAGAGATATGATTAATGTTTCCCGAAAAACCCACTTTTTCCCACCCCTTTGGTCAATGGTTGGTGCTATCAAAAAACTTATTTGACATAAATTTTTGGCACTTATCCGACACATATTATGAACTTTGAAGGGATTCGATATTTCATGTATTAAGAGAGTTATAGCGATATTTCACTTTTTCGAAAAAAGCCCCCCATTTTTACCCCCTTTGACCGATTTTTCCCATTAACGAACTCGACCGAGATTTTATAGGGATACATATTATGTAAAAAATTCAAAGTGATTGGTGCAAAATTACGGCTGTTATCGTGTCCACAAGAAACTGATATATATATATATATAGATAGATACATATATACATAAATTATATATAAACTTTTGAACTGACGGTGGTTTTGGGGTCTGGGGGATGTGAAACGCGAAGATATGTCGAAATTTTCCGGAAGTCGAAACATGGGACTCATTGCAATAGTTAGCTTTCTAAAGAAATCTACCTAAAAACGGTTGGTTTTAGGGCCTTGAAATTTGGTTTTCGGGGACCCTTTAGGGCCCCCAAGTTTTGTCTCTCACATTGAGGGGCTGAAAATGAGCTCTGTCTCGTCCTTCTACTCCTATTTGAGCATGTAATTTAAGGGGGTAGGCCCCTTTTTATGAGAGGTACGGAGAAGAGTTACATCAATGATTAGTGTCGTGCCTATGATGGATATCTGTACCGAATTTTACGTTGATACACCCAGCCGTTCTCGAGTTATAAGGGAACAAAGTTGTCCACAGACAATCAAACAAACAGACAGACAGACAGACCAAAACATTATTTTCGCGCGCATCTATCATAAAACAGTCTGAAACGTGTAAATAACTCAAATTTCCGTAGATATTCAGAAAATAAAAACAGACAAATTTTCTTTTTTATATATGGAGAGATATACTGCACCGCTCGATGTGACCGTGTTTTATTGCACAAATGTAGGTTTTACTCGCTAACCGTCGGAGATACACGAAAAGTGATAAGAACCTTCTGGATAGAAAATTAAATGTTAAAGCTCGTGTATGCATCAAATGTCTTCTATTTCTTAGCGTTCTCTTTTTATTTGAAATGGAAATATGAAATTTTGAAACCAAAGGGTGTAGTGACGTCACATATGTGGGTTTTACTCGCTAACCGTTGGAGATACACGAGAAGTGATAAGGACCTTTCGGATAGGAAATTAGATTTTGAAGCTCGTATGTGCCACCAAAAGTTTGCTATTTCTTAGCGTTCTCTTTTTATTTGATATGGAAATAAGAAATTGTTAAATCAAAGGGTGTAGTGACGTCACTAAAATGGTCGCCATTTCTTAATAGTGCAAAATATCGAAATTTAAAGTATCCTATATGTAAACCTGGTATTTCAGCTACATCCATGCCAAATTTCATTTAAATCGGACCAGTGGTTCTTGCGTTATTGAGTAACAGACAGACAGACAGACAGACAGAAAGACAGACACACACCATCTCATTTTTAGCCTACTTTTCACATTTTGCAAAAATGAGGAAAAAGTAGACTTATGAGATCGGGCAAATGTGTGTCTGTCTGTCTGTCTGTCAGTCTGTCTGTCTGTCTGTCTGTCCTTCTGTCTGTCTGTCTGTCTGGCTGTGTGTGTGTCCCCCCCTATCAACTCCTAAACGGCTGCAGCAATTGAAACAAAATTTGGTAGGAGTAAAGATCTATACCTGAATATTTCACGGCCATATTTGAAAATGATGTCAGTGCTACCAACTGCTAAAAAATCGCAATTGAAATTTGAGCTCCATGTTGGATATCTTGGAAAGTATGATTGGGAGCTATTTCAAAATTGGCACACGTACAGATCATAATATTTCAGTTTAATTTCCAGGAGGCTAAACATGGCAGTGTTGCCAAAATGATTATAAGCCTCCAGATAGGTCCAATTTTTAAATGCATATAACTTCTATACTATCAATTGGAATTCAACCAAATTTCGTATGTTGTATGTGTACATAACCAGATATGACTGAGCGTATTCTTCAGACCTACCAGGGCTGCCAACTGTTAATAAATGCTCCTAATTTATTTTATCCAAATACCAATATATCAGAAAGTATGCAAGCCGACAGCTTTAAACTATGCACACGTATAGTCCCTGACATTCTATATTAATTTGGAGTAACTTATATACGTCAGTGCTACCAACATGATTCTAAGCCTGCTGACAGGTCCAACTTTAAATACATGTAACTTCCATACTATCATTTGGATTTCAACCAAATTTCGTATGTGCTATGTGTACCATAACAGATATGACTATGCGTATTCTAAGGAGCAACCAGTGCTGCCAACTGTTAATATGTGCTGTCCCTATTTTTGTTACCCTAATATCAATATATCAGAAAGTATGCAAGCCAATAGCTCTAAACTTTGCACACGTATAGTACCTTGCATTCTAGACGAATTTGGAGTAACAAATATACGTCAGTGCTGCCAACATGATTCTAAGCCTGCTGATAGGTCCAATTTTAAAATGCATGTAACTTCTATACTAACTAATGGATTTCATTCAAAATTGGCACAACAATAGATCATATTATTTCAGATTATTTCTGACCAATACATGCATGACATTGTTGCCAACATGATTTTACGCGCGCTGTTAGATCCAATGTTTAACTGCATGTAACGTCCATGCTATTCATTGGACTTCAACCAAATTTTGTATTTTGTACCTTAAGAGACGGAACTAAGAATATATTCAGTCATCAGGGCTGCCAACTGTAGTGCTCTATTAGGATACATTATGCCAGGTATACAGTATTTCGAACTAATTGGAAATTTCGATATTAGCAACTTAATTTCGTCATTATTCTAGATAGGTTCATATTCTGTAGAATAATAATTGGCATGAAAAGTAGGCTGTATAGTTCTTCACGGAACTTCTTGTTATATATTAGTATGATTGATCACCTTCTGCGAGGCGTAGAAAAAGAAGAATCAGTAAACCGAGCTCTTCAACAACAACTTTGGCTCGCGAGCCTCGTTGTGCCCACCACTGGTATAGAACATACAAATAAACTGTTTCAAAATAATGTTCTAAACTATGATTATTCAGGAAAGAGGTTATTTTCACACTTTTCAGCCAATGCAGCAATTGCAGGAGATCACTTTGTGTTCTTGACATATAGATCTATTACAAACACCACAAAAAATGCTTGCCACGGTGGGTGGGTGGTTATAGTGTCGGACTACCAACCCCAAGATTGCAGGCTCGCTCCTGGCCATGGTAAGTGATTTTTGAAAGGCGACAAAAATCAATACACTCGTGCCATACGTTGTTGGCATGTTAAAGAACCCATTTGAATTCAGTAGGCCGTGTTCATAATGGCAAAATTAACCTCGGGAGTTTCCGCCATCACGAAGTTCCTCCTTTCTCTACTAGAAAGCTCTGTAGTCTCAAGGAGTTTAGATATCTAACCTCCTTGACTTTCATAGCGTTCAAAGGAACGACGAAATTCGACATGCAAGCTACCCTCTGGGTGTCAATTAACAAAGCTTGCACCAGGCACTCGAGGCCATACGATATTATTATACCACAAAAAACTTTGGTTTTGCGGTCTATACTTCTCGAACGCTTGCCACGGTGGGTGAGTGGTCAACGTGTCGGTCTACCAACCCCAAGCTTGCAGGTTCGCTCCTGGCCATGGTAAGTGATTTTTGAAAGGCGGCAAAAATTACGACACCATGTCATACGATGTTGGCATGTCGAAGAACCCATTTGAATTCAGTAAGCCGTATTCATAATGGCAAAATTAATCTCGGGATTTTCCGCCAACACGAAGTTCCTCATTTCTCTACTAGAATGCGTTACAGTGTTCAAGGGGCTTAGATATCTAACCTACTTGACTTACATAGTGCTTCAAGGAACAACAAAATTTGTCATGCAAGCTACCCATTGGGTGTCAAATAACAAAGCTTGCACACGGCATCCGAGGCCACACGATATTATTATTATTATTATACTTCTCGAAGAAGCATTACATTTTTGCAATAAAGCTATGATATGACATTTCGGTGTATTGTGTTCGAAAAAATAATTTGTGCATTAAATAATGGCCCATCGATTCTGTGTGGTCGATAAGACAGCGCGCGATTTCTGGCGAAAAAATATCAGTGCGAGTTCTCCTAGGTTCAAACTCACTTGCCTCTCGGTGTTGTGCGGTCGTGCAGGGAGCTAACCAGGCAGTCAGTTTGCCCGTTCCAATAGGATATCCTATTATAATTGGCTGCTTAAATCCCGGTATTCATGCAGTGCTCACTGGCAAGGAAATATGAAGTGGTGACAGAGCCCGCCTGCAGAGTGTTTATTGGTGAACCGAAATTAATTAAACCAACTCTAGCTCAATCATCGTAATTAGTTTGACCTTCTCGAGTCCATACAAGAAGCGACAGAGAGCTACTTGAAAAGTTGAGCTGCTGACTAAATCTCTCGCTCTCAGCGAATGAACTTCACCAATTACACTGAAACCTCAGCGTCATCAAGGGTTCAATACGTAGTCTAATATTTAGGGGTGGTGTTCTTTCGCAAATGTGATAAAGTGTGAAATGCTCATAATGGCCTGTACCCTTGTATTTTTACTTTTCACGACCGTATAACACTTTATAATGTTTTTTTGAGAAAGAGACCAAATACGAAATTGACTCAAAATGCTAAAATTGTACCAAAATGCTACATAAATGCGAAATCCACGATTGTTTTTCCTTCTTTGCTTCTAAAATTCAAAGACATTAACCATTATAAATATGGTATTAAATATTACCCGTGTTAACTTATATTAATCTCCAATTATAAAATCCGCCTTGTCAAACAATAGGAAGTTTAATAATTAAACTAAAATGTACATGTTTCGGTATAACAATGATAACATTCGTCAGCGCAGATTAAAGATAAAGAATCTTAAAAAGTATGTTAACAAATACAAAGAGAAAATGGATATCCTTACCAAAGCATTAAAATGTAAATAAATGAAAGTTCACAAAAAATTATAAAATACATAAAAGAACAAGTAGTTCCGTGACGAACTAAAGAGCCTACTTTTCTTGACATTTCAGATTGATGCCTATCTACATAGACCAATCTAGAATAATGACGAAATCAAGTAACAGAGTAGTAGAGTAACTTACTACAGTTGGCAGCCCTTGTGACTCTGAATATATTCCTAGTTCCATCTCTTCCAGTATAGAATGTACATACAAAATTTGGCTGAAGTCTAATGGTTAGTATGGACGTTACATTCTTTTTGATATTGGATTTATCAGTGCGCGTAAAATCATGTTGGGAACAATGTCATGTATGTGATGCTCAGAATTAATCTGAAATATTACGATCTATTATAGTGCCAATTTTGGATAAAATCCATTTGTTAGTACAGAAGTTACATGTAATTAGAAATTGAAACTATCAGAAAGCTTAGAATCATGTTGGCAACACTGAGGTAGGCCTATATTAGTTACTCCAAATTAATCTAGAATGTCAGGTACTATACGTGTGCAAAGTTTAGAGATGATGACTTGCATACTTTCTGACATATTGATATTAGGATTAAACAAATAGAGAGAACATTTATTAACAGTTGGCAGCCCTGCTTGTTCTTACGAATACGCATAGACATAACTGTTATAGTACTCAAAGCACATACGAAATTTGGTTGAAATCCATTTGTTAGTATAGAAGTTATAAGCGTTTAAAAACTGGACCTATCAGCAGGCTTAGAATCGTGTTGGTAACACTGATGTATATACTGAAAGTTACTCCAAATTAAGGTAGAATGTCAGGAATTATACGTGTGCAAAGTTTAGAGCTGTTGACTTGTGTACTTTTTATATGTTGATATTAGGGTTAAAATATGGAGAGAGCATTTATTAACAGTTGGCAGCTCTGGTGGCTCAATAGTATACGCACAGTCATATCTGCTGTAGTACATATAGTACATACGAAATCTGGTTGAAATATAATCGATAGTATAGAACTTACAAGCATTTATAAATTGGACTTATTGGCAGGCTTAGAATAATGTTGACAATACTGGCAAAGTATGGTCTTCTGAAAATTATTCTGGAATGCTATTGTATATATGTGTGCCATTTCGGAATAGTTCGCATGCGTAACTTCTGAGATATCCAACATAGAGCTCAAATTACAATTGCAATTTTCAGCAGCTGGTAGCACTGACGTCAATTCAAAATATGACCGTGAGATATTCAGGTATTGATCTTTGCTCTTACCAAATTTGGTTCCGATAGCTGCAGCCGTTTAGGAGTTGATAGTGGGGCACACACACAGCCAGACAGACAGACAGACAGAAGGACAGACAGAAAGACACACATTTTCCCGGATCGATCTCATAAGTCTACTTTTTCCTCATTTTTGCAAAATGAGAAAAGTAGACTAAAAATACCTGGCTGAAAGCAACATCCAATAGTTCTCAGCAGCGACGTACGATAGATAGTCCATTAAGGTAGATATATATTAACTCTTAATCTTGTCCATTTATGTATTTTCTAAATTTTTTGTGATCTTTCATTTAATTACATTCTAAGGCTTATGTAAAGATATCCATTTTCTCTTTGTACTTGTTAACATAGTATTAAGATTCTTTTTCTTTAATCTACGCTGACGAAGGTATCATTGTTATACCGAAACATGTACCTTTTAGTTTAATTGTTAAACTTCTTAGTGTTTGACAAGGCGGATTTTATAATTGGAGATTCTTTTCTGACGGAAATTTCAAGTATGAAGGACGTTCACTCTTGAAATGTTTATGACGGCTTGACCACCGGTCGGGAATACGTAAAGTAATTCCCCTTGCACCTCGTTGCCTGCCCGTCACTTTCATTCCCTTCGCGTAGGCCAAGTCAACAAGTGCTAAGATGGCGAGACCGTACAAGTCTACAAAACAGCTCTAAGATTTCAATCAACAATGTTAACAATTCATGAAAGTGGCTTCAGTGATGTAGTCGGTAGCATGCTGGGAAGCGTTTTTCCCCAAATTACAAGGTCATCAGCCAAATAGTTTCAAGATGGTGGATGTATGAATCATGCAAGTATTATAGCCTAACCGTAAATTATGACTCAACAAGGTCTGGCCTCACCAATTCAGCTTATCGTACATAGGGAGGTTTAAACTGTTCTCAAGGAGGTGACCGGTAGGATATTAGCATACGAAAAGAGAATATGTAACCGTAGCAGTGACTAACAGTTCAGGCTGTCTATACCGTATCGTGCTGGGCCATGCCGTCCCGTAGGGTCAAAATGGAGGCTAATGTTTGCTCGCAAGTCCATATTTCAGTAATTTCGTAAGTTTATATCCCTTTAGGAATGTTTTGAACAAAATAATACATATTTAGTATCAAATGGTTTATAAAAACAGCAGAAAACGCTAATTCGAAGATAAAATATGTAATGCAGTTATACTAAACCAGTTGTTAACCTAGTATTAGTACTGGGCGTCTGTAGCGTAGTGGTAGCGTCCTAGTCTTATAGTCTAGAGGTTCGTGGATCAAATCCAAGCGGGTTCATATTTTTACTTCATTCTTCTTGTGTTTATTAATTTATAACTACTCACACTTTATTTCTAGTGTGAATTTGCAATCGAAAATAGCGTATGTATACTTATAACACCACATATTTCAACACTCGACTACAGCGATTAAAATCCGTTGTCCTTGATCCGCGGTAGAGTCTATTGTTATTGTTGTTGTTGTTTATGCTGTTGATTCTTTAGGGGCTTTGCGGCATCATGGTCTTTTAGCCCCGAGTACATAGGTGTGTGTAGAAGTTGACTGATAACCTGTGTCACTGTAATGTCTGTAGGCTTACTAGTGCGTGGAAGGATTTTGGTAGGAATTTGTTGTTGTTCTTGTTTTATTAGAGTGTTGAATTTTGTCTGATAACTTGTGTTATTGTGATGGCTGTATTGGTGTGTGTATATATAATTCAGGTGAGGATTCAATCAATCAACGCATAATATCCGTATAGCAAGTTGTATTTCAACAAGCTACTACAACCAACATTCAATTATAATTCAGTTATAACTATACCCATGCATTTAGGAGAAAGTAGGCTATATGTTCTTTACTGAACGTCTTGTTTACATTTACAGTATTTACATATTTAAATATAAATAATAAAGTTCGATTCCCGGCTCCATCAGGGATTTTAGAAACTGACGTGAATGCTGGAACTGTGTGCACTCAGCCCCGTGAGGACAATATTGTGTGTGACAGTGAGGCAGCGGCCCCGAGGGGACACGACCGTGGACCACATGTCACCCCATAATATGCAGGGCAAATCGCTGGGCAACGGTCGCTTGGTAGGCCTAGGCCCTTCATGGGGATTGGGGGCAGGGGTGTATATAGAAAGAACAAGAAGTTCCGTTAAGAACTATACAGCCTACTTTTCATGCCAATGATTATTCTACAGAATATGAACCTATCTATAATAATGACGAAATTAAGTTGGTAATATCGAAATATCTAATTAGTTCAAAATATACCTGGTATAATGTAGCCTAATAGAGCACTACAGTTGGCAGCCCTGGTGACTGAATATATTCTTATTTCCATCTCTTAAGGTACAGAATACAAAATTTGGTTGAAGTCCAATGGACGTTACATGCAGTTAGACACTGGATCTATCAGCACGCGTAAAAGCATGTTGCCAACAATACCATGCGTGTGCTGGTCAGAAATAATCTGAAATATTATGATATCTTGTTGTGCCAATTTTGGATGAAATCCATTTGTTAGTATAGAAGTTACATGTATTTTAAAATTGGACATATCAGCAGGCATAGAATCATGTTGTCAGCACTGCCTTGTATTAATTACTCCAAATTAATCTAGAATGTCAGGTGCTATACGTGTGCAAAGTATAGAGCTGTTGGCTTGCATACTTTCTGATATATTGATATTAGGGTAAAAAATATAGACAGCATTTATTAACAGTTGGCAGCCCTGATTGCACTGAAGAATACTTATAGTCATATCTGATATGTTACACATAGCACATGCGAAATTTGGATGAAATCCTACAGATAGTATAGAAGTTACATGTATTTAAAAATTGGCCCTATCAGCAGGCTTAGAATCATGTTGGTAGAACTGACGTATATAAGTTACTCCAAAATTAATCAAACATGTCAGGTACTATACGTGTGCATAGTTTAAAGCTGTCGGCTTGCACACATTCTGATATATTGGTATTTGGATAAAAAAATAGAGAGAGCAATTATTAACAGTTGGCAGCCCTGGTGGCTCCTAAGAATACGCTCAGTCATATCTGTTTATGTACAGATATTACATACAAAATTTGGTTGAAATCCAGTTGATAGTGTAGAAGTTATATGCATTTAAACATTGGACCTATCAGAAGGCTTAAAAATATTTTGGCAACACTGTCATGGTTGGCCTCCTGGAAATTAATCTGAAATAGTATTATCTACATGTGTGCCAATTTTGGAATAGCTCCTATGCATACCTTGCAGGATATCCAACATGGAGCTGAAATTTCTAGTGCGTTTTTTCAGCAGTTGGTAGCACTGACATCATTTTCAAATATGGACGTGAGCTATTCCGGTGCACATCTTTACTCATACTAAATTTGGTTTTGATTGCTGCAGCCGTTTAGGAGTTGATAGGGGGGGGGGACACACACAGCCAGACAGACAGACAGAAGGACAGACAGACAGACAGACAGACAGACAGACAGACATTTGCCCGATCTCATAAGACTACTTTTTCCTCATTTTTGCAAAATGTGAAAAGTAGGCTAAAAATCGGGAAGGGGGCTGACTATCCTGGAAAATTGTGAGTTTTCTTAGGGGATTGTCACCTTAGAGCATATAACTTTGTGTAATTATTTTAGATAAGATTCAAAGTTTATATAGCCTACAATTATTACTGGCAATACAAACAAAGTTGTAAAATACAACACAACACAAAAATAAAATTTTATACTTAATGAACTTTCTATTATGATCTATGGAATATCTAAATATTTGTCAATTTACTAAGTTTTTACATGTATTTCTCAAATAAGGTACTGTGGAATTCACAGCTTTACCTCACAAGTCTGAGTGCACCCCGTTCCAGCCCTCAGACTAGAATTAAAATTTCTTGGCAGAGCCGGGAATCGAATTGGGGCGGCAGTGAAGAATGCTACCCACTGCACCGCGAGTTAGTATAATTTCAATTTTAATATTGTTTATAACTTACCCGATAAGTTAAGATTAGGGTACAACCAAATTTACAATTATTTTATGCTCTTACCAAAGCAACAATTTCTTAATTTTTATTGTTTTTTTCGGGGGGCGGGGAGGGGGCCTGGAGCCCCCTCAGCACCCCCCTTATATACGCCCCTGGGTTTGGGTTTAGGTTTACAATGATGAAACTGATATTCGGAACTTGGCTGGAATCACAAGTTGTTTATGGTCAGTTACCAAAGTTTAACACTCCAAGGTTAATAAGAGGACGAAGTATTTATGCCGGGAATTCCTGTCTTACTCTAGTCATTACGTCTGAGCGAGGATTACATTCTAGACAGTAGTTGCTTGTGTAGAAGATGGCAATGACATTCTCAACATGTTTGTCTGTCTTTGTATGTGCCTTCAACTCGCTGACGACCAGGTCGACCTACATCCACAGCCTCGTAATGCTATCCGCTATCGTCTGGCACCAAATATTTATCTCAGCAATGTACATAACAGCAGTTCAAATAACTGACGATTTAGCGTTCTTTCATTACACCCAAGAGGTACTCATTAAAGTAGGATCACGTCGTTACAGAAGAATATGTGGGTTATGTGGTAAGATACTATACTTCCCTCTCAACAATTCACTGATCATAAAAGATAGCCTTGAAGCCATTTTCAGTGTTGCCATACTGACAATTGATTTAGTAACTTGCAGTCGGTCAACACAAATTGATTCAATTGAATCGGTCGGAGCAGAAAAGAAGGGGAGTTCCAAAATGGCCTATCTTCTGAATGTTAATATTTAATAAATTCATGTTCCTATTTCGCAGAAACTACTGGGTAGATTTAGATGAATTTTTTCTGCCGTAATTAGTTATCAATTCTTGGTACTTTAACACGGGCGTTTGGTGTTTCTACTATTGTGACCATAATATTTTTTTTCCTTAATCTCAAAATTTTCGTTTAAAAAATCTAGATATATCAATTTTTTTCCATAATGAATTTCAGCTAGAACAAAATCCCTGTGTTAAAATCTCATTTACAAACCACGCTACAGGTGGTAAAAATTTGAGACTTGTGGTTGGTTGGTTCTTAAGTTTAGGGGCTGCGACAACGCAGTCATGTTGCCCCGTGTACTTTGGGTGAGTGTAGAATCTGTCTGATAACCGGTGATAATTGTGATGACTGTAATAGTGTGTGATATCTGTTTTTTAATTTAAGTACTGCAACTTAGAATTTTTCAAATAGTTCCTACTTTTGCCGCCAAGCGCCACCGTCAACGACTACTAGGCCAAGTTCAGAACTTAGCTACCAGACGCCATCGCAGTCGGCTCTTGGCAACGAACGTAGAAACCTAAGAGCGTTGTTTACATTCTTAACCTATCCAATTTAGCTTCACACAGGTGGAATTAGTGGAAGGTTCTTTAACATGCCATAAATCTATGACATGGGACCGCCGGCTTTACTTCCCCTCCGAAGGAAGGCATTCTTCTGTGATAAGAAACATCTGAAAAATATGGAACATTTATGTGCAAAAAGTAAGTTCTGAGAAAATGCCTTTGTATGTTCTAATTATCAATGTTTTCTAACGCGCACTGCATTATTTAAATAAATATCAGACATGTTTTGCAAATACTAAATATCAAGTGTTATACATCATTTTAAACTTCAAAGTGCCAGCTTTTACATCGTATACAAATCTGAAAATTGATATTTCTTCATAGTTTATCCATTGGAACTCCCCTTATTGTTAGGTCAGTTTTCATTACTTTTCAGGAGACAGATAAAACGTCATTGATAGAACAGAACTTAACAAACACACTATATTAGTCATCTATGTTGTGAAGCAACTATTCAGATTATATTTTTGTTAGAGGAATATCAATTTCAATTTAATAATAGTACATTATGCAACGAGCCTATAATGGCTATAATTAAGACACGAGTATTTTTTATAAAACGAGCGTATGCGAGTTTTATAATTTCCATACGAGTGTCTTAATTACCATTATAGGCGAGTTGCTTACGACTGTTTATGTTCGACGATAATTATAACTTTATTATATGTTTTAACATAAATATTCATAAATATCTGTTGAGAGTCAGCTACTGGAATTTTGTGATCGCAGAGCGAGCGTTGGGTGTTATATCTTTGTCTTTCAAGATCTTTGAACGACTGACGCATGCGCTCTGTGGGCTTGCAATGCCATATGCAGCCATATGTTTACATCAGCCGTCCCTCAGTAATATTGTCACCGCAGTCATTGGAAGACAATGCGCTGTGTAGAAATTAGTGTTGGTGATTTTAAGGTACAGTGCTATTTCTTGTCTCATATTCGCCAGTTTATTTACGCGAACATATGGACGGTGGGTATTCCATGTCGGTAATTTATTATAGTTCGATGTTGTGTTTATGTCCGACATGTTGGATTTTGAGCGCATGCGCGAAGTTATCGTTACCTAATTGGTCAATGAACGAGCTCTGATTGGCTGGAGAAACTGTATCATAATGGAAAACAGTGTTATAATGACCATCATTATGATACAGTTATCTGACACATAATAGTGAGGGTCGAACATAAACATATTTTTAAAATTTATTTTGCAAACGTGACTTAATGCCTTTTACCTCCGTGGTCAGTTTAGTGCGGCATAAAGCCATCCAGAATGAGTATTTCACACGATATTTTATTTTAAAATGGATTTGTAACATAAAAACCATCTAAACCCTGTACAAAAATAATTTACAATAGCAGTGTAACACGCGGGAATCTTGCAGTGCGGCCAACATTAGGTACGCAATACGGCGCTGAAAGGGAACAAGTCGTTGACTTAATGCTTTTCACCTCTGATCGCACTACATGTAGCAGTGGTTTCTGGCTAAAACAGAAGGCCGGCTTAATTCTCTCCTTTGCCGTTCCAAAGCCCTTGGGTCATTACTTCAGAATACTAATTCGTTTGTATTGTTAGTTCTTGTTGTTTTAAGGCGCGGAACTACGAGGTCATCTGCCACAATCTTTTGTAAAAGACCATTTTTGACTTAATGCTGTTCTGCTCCGTCCGATTCAATTACTGGAATATGCAAAAAGTAACCTGAAATAAATTACATGTCATTAAGATAAGTATATTTATTGATATGGAATATTGAAGAAGGATACAAAATAAGGGATGACATGTTTCGGTCGTCAAGCGAGCATTATCAGATCCAAATCTACAATACAAATAGCTCTACAAAAAATTAGGGGTTCATAACCTAGATGTTAGGTCCTTTAAAACAACAATTATCATTATCATCATCATCATCATCATCATCATACAAGAAATTACAAAACCTACAGTGACACCCACAGACAGTGTCTGTCCTCCATAAACAAAAACCCCGTAATTATTACTGATAAATATTAAAGCAATAAGCACTCGAAAAAAGAACTATTTATTTTAATGTTGCAAGACTGAAAAATGACGATCCCACCAACAAAACAGTCTTCCTCCGGCAAATAATTTATGAAGGTGAAACTACAATAGAATTGTAAACTATTAGGCCTATACGGAATGACCAACAAGTACTATAACATACTAAATATTGATAGTGTTGATGTGTTCATACATACGTATATTTTCATTTGAGACTGTTTTGTCTTCCAACGAACAGTCTAGTCTTCAAGCCAATGTTTACAACAATTCACTTCCATAATCCCGCATTAGCAGGTAGCACTGCAGCCTTATCTGCTTCTACACCTCTTAGTTTGAAATCGTTCAACATTGAACCTAACCATCACCTCCTCTGTTTATCTTACCCTCAACAGTGGAATTCCTTAAGCGCTAAGGTAATCTCTCCTATCCCATTCTGTTCACATGACTCCACCATCAGAGTCGTCTCATACGAACAGCTTCATCTAGCGTGTTCATTTCTAATTTAGTATTTATCCCTTCATTACGAGCACCTTCCTGCCATTGCTCCAATCTATTTGTCCCAGAAGCCATTCGTGTTAAACTAATATTAGTTACCCCTAGCTTGTGTACAAGATGTCCTGAATCTACCCAGCTCTCACTTCCATACAGAAATGTCGCTCTAAAACTGGTCGAACTAGGGAGATTTTCGTCACTACACCAACTACATACTTGGAAAATACTCTATTTCTTTACCCATACTACCATCCTGAAGAAAACACAGCCTAAGTCCTTAAAATGGTCCACATAAGTTCTTCCTATCTGGCAGTAGATTGGCTAAGGGAAGGGAAGTACAGTTTGTTTTATATGCGACGGGGACCCTCGCTTGACCGCTCGCCCGCGTTGCGCGTCTGTCTCCCGCCAGGCACTTTGCCGTTATGTGGCGCTCGCGTGGCTCTGACTCATTGAGTATAGGAATTTGTACTTAAATTTGTACTTCAATGTGATTCTTGACCAATTTTTTCACGAACTGACTTACGGAGAGCGATTGTCAACTTCTTTTCAACAAGATTCTGCCACTACTCACACTGCCGAAGCATCCATGACAAAATTGCGTCGCATTTTCGGTACGAGGATTATAAGTCGGAACGTGTTGCCCCCGCGAAGCCCCGACTTATCACCATGTGACTTTTATATGTGGGGGACGCTTAAAAATAGAGTGTATGCGAGAAACCCTCACACTATAAATGAGCTTAAAGGCTATATTACAGCTGAAATACAGTCAATTGGTGCTGAGGATCTTCAGAAAGTAAATGACAATTTCATTAAGAGGTGCCAGCGATGTGTAGCAGTGAATGGCGAACATTTTCAGCACCAGCTGTGAACTAGGTAAGTACAAATTCCTATACTAAATGACACAGTGACGCGCGAGCGCCGCATAACGGCAAAGTGCCTGGCGGGAGACAGACGCGCAATGGGGGCGAGCAGGCAAGCGAGGGTCCCCGTCGCATATAAAACAAACTCTCTGTATTTATACTATAAACTATATGTTGACATCAAATATCGATTCAGGTATTAGAAAGTGATTTTTGAAAGCCTTTGTCTGGAGCGTGGCGCTCTATGGAAGTGAAACTTGGGCTGATGACGGAGCAGAAAAGACGAGAATAGCACCTTTTGAAATGTGGTATTACAGGAATATGATGAAGATCAGATTGGTAGATAGAGTAACAAATATGGAAGGGAGGGTTAAAGACAAGTGAGTGAGGAGAGATGTTTCTGGCGACTGCTAATGACGGGAAGAGATATGTTGGTAGGACACATACTAAGATACCAACGAATAGCAAACTTAGTTATGGAAGGAAGGGTCGATGACAAGGACTGTAGGGGTAGACCAACATTAGAATATGTTAAACAGATTGCCTCGGATTTAGGTGTGGTAGCTATGTAGAGACGAAACGATCAAACCAGTCAATAGACTGAAGACTTAAACAAAAAGAAATTACGAGCCTTACGGTAGAGGCAAATATGATGTGTACATGTTATTCGAATAATACCATATTACTTACTCGCATTTTTTAAAGAATGAACTCATAGTGCTACCTCGTGCCAGCAAACATGAAGGATTCCTTCGTGTTATTACCATCGGTAAGTTCTCATTACAATTATTTCTGCAATAACTACTTGTAAAACTCCAGTGACAAATCCTTTCAGCAAATATGAAATAATAGTGCTGTAATTTGGCCGACAGTGCCTCGAGTCCTTACATTAAATAAAAATACAGCAAAAGTAGTGAGATTTAATAAATCATAATTTTTTCAGCAAATACTTTATGATATAATGAATATATTCACACCAAAGAACGACAGTTTGAAGATGATTTACTGTAGGAATATCTGTAATGGCGCCTCCAAACCTTGAGGTAAACCGTATGCGATTTATATTCCACATAGCCGCATGACCAACCGTACGTCGTTGCTTCAATCTCTGCCACCGCAGGTTACTTGTAAAACACCTGTGCCAAATCCTTTCAGCAAATATGATACGGTATAATGAATATTTTCACACCGAAAGACGACAACTTGAAGATGATTTATTGTAGGAATTTCTTTAAAGGGGCCTCCAAACCTTGAATTAAACCGTATGCTAAATACATTACACATAGTGCTGTATTTTGGCCAACAGTACCTCGAGTGCTTACATTAAATAAGAACACAACAAAAGCAGTAGGTTTTAATAAATCATAATTGTTTTCAGCAAATATGATTTAATGACTATTTTCACACCAAAGAACGACAGTTTGAAGATGATTTATTGTAGGAACATCTCTAATGGGGCATTCAAACCTTGAAGTAAACGGTATGCGATTTACATTCCACATAGCCACATGGCCGACACTATGTCGTTGTACCAGTCTCCGCCACCGCGCGCACTCATTGTTCCGTTGCATTTCCGTCTCACTTCCGTCCCTATTAACAAAATCACCCCCACACAAAAATATACAGCAACCGAGTGGAATGATGTTACACATTAAAAATATTCAGCAACCGTGCGGAAAGATGTTACACATCAAAAATCTGACAGAAGATGAAAATGAAAATCCACAGCCTGCTTCCAGTCTCCGACCGGCTCAGGAATGGAATGAATGAAGCCCCAATCTAGCGGCGAGTATATGAACGGTGCCGGCTGCCGAAGCCTGACGCACTCCTCAGGGGCAATGATTAAATGAATGACAGATGAAATGAAATGAGAGTGGAGAGTGTTGCTGAAATGAAATTTAGACAGGGAAACCCGGAGTACCCGGAGAAAAACCTGTCTGCCTCCGTTTTGTCCAGCACAGATCTCACATAGAGTGACCGGGATTTGAACCACGGACCCAGCGGTGAGAGGCCGGCGTGCTGCCGCCTAAGCCACAGAGGCTAAGATAAAATGAGTAATACTTGGGTTTTAAAAACCCAACTTTTCCACTGAGAAAAAACTGATTATTCTACAATACTGCAACCTTATCACCGACCGTCACTGCACTGTCCTAAGCATGAAGGATGCGCTGTCAGTGCCGAGATTCGAATCACCGTTCACAGGACACTATAGTACAGTACAGCTGGAATGGTTTTGTTCCAAAATCTGTGCTATGGTTGGCTTTTTGTAAATCATTAGAAAAGCACAAAAAAGAGCATAACTCTGAATTTTAGAATAGTTTGCACGATCATTTTGTCGGAAAACTCAAATAAACATTGAAAAGCGTTTTTCTCCGAATCGACGTATTTTAAAGAAAAGTTTTCTAAACGAAAAATGTAGAGGACATTGTCACCTATAATTCGTCTCATTGAGGTCAAGTCATACGTTTTGAAATTCAGAAGCTAGGTGGCGCCAAACTTTCCAAAATAGTGTTTTTTATTTCACTTTTTGTCATTGAAAAAATAGTTTTTCCACAAAAGAGTGAATCTGAAATTTGTTCCTCTCAAAATTGTCTGCAACATTTATTTAAACGTTTGTTTCCTCCGACTTACCGTTCCAAAGTTATAGCGCAGCAAATGCAACGCCGCGTAGTCAAGGCTACTATTGTTACTGCGGAGAGAGCGGTGGGCATAATTTAGACAGGGACCGGTGTCGGACAGCTGCCTAAGGCTCGGCCAAACAGGACGCGGGCTGTGTTTGTTAATTAGCTCAAACAATCATATCTATTTCAATCGCAACGTATCATTCATATCTGTACACATATTTACCTTTGTGCCATCTGAATAGTATAATTTTCACACTTCGGCAGACTATAACTTTGGAACGGTAAGGCGGAGGAAAAAAATGTTTCAATAAATGTTGTAGACAATTTTGAGAGGAACAAATTTCTGATTCGCTCTTTTGTGAACAAAACATTTTTTCTAGGACAAAACTTGAAAAAACACTTTTATTTGGAAACTTTGGCGCCACCTAGCTTCTGCATTTCAAAACGTATGCCATGACCTCGTTGAGACGAATTGTAGGTGACAATGTCCTCTACATTTTTAGTTAAAAAAAGATCTTTAAAATACGTCGATTCAGAGAAAAACGCTTTTCAATGTTTTTTTTTTTAGTTTTCCGACAAAAGGATCCTGCATATTATTCTAAAATTCAGAGTTAAGCTTTTTTTGTGCTTTTCTAACGATTTGCAAAAAGCCAACCATAGCACAGTTTTTGGAACAAAAGGTTTTTTTTTTCTGTGCAGCTGTCCTGTACTACTATGAACATCCGTGGAGCGAGCCTTACACCAGCTGATATTTTCCCTATATGTTGGTTGTAAAAACACGGTGTGTAGTACCCCGATGACTGCTCAAGACTTGCTCGTAGCAAGCGACTTCATTACGCTGGAACAATGTCTTAAATGAGCCTAAGTACGAGCAAACGAAGTTGGCAGGGCGGGCACGTCCACTGGACTGGGCCGGCACACTAATTGACGAGGGAGAGGGGACGACACAAGCGAGCGCCTAACGAAGTTCAGTCATACCATTGTTGTGTTCGTGACCACATTATTTAGGTCTCAACAAAGACCAGGTATACTCGTCTGCCATCTTGCTTCCATCGGCAATCAAGCATGAATACTTACAAAAAGTGTTTTCCATACAAAATTCAAAACACAATTTAAATTCTGGAATTACATACTACAAATTGGCCTTTTTAAAGTAAAAATGAATATAACAAATCAGGGCCACCAAGAGGATTTAAGGGTCCCTATGCATTTTTTTTCTCGGCCCCCTCCCCTTGAAATTCTTGTAATGACCACTAATTTTAATAACTATCCACTACTAGCTATTCCAGAAAGACAATATCATTTTAAAAAAACTGATACACAGTCCAAATTAAAAAAACAACAACATACAAATCCTATTTCATAACATTTTAGCATTTATTCTGGTTGGTTACTCAGTTTAGGGGCTGCGGCAACGCGGTCATGTTGCCCCGTGTACTTTGGGTGTGTGTATAATCTGTCTGATAACCGGTGTTAATTGTGATGGCTGTATTAGTGCGTGTTATCTGTTATTAATTCAAGTAAGGACTGCAGACATTGAATTTTCAAGTAGTTCCTACTTTTTCCGCCAAACGTCACCATCAACGACAACTAGTTCAGAACTTGGTTACTAGATGCCACCGCAGTCGGCTCCTGGCAACGAACGTTGGAACCTAAGAGCGTTAGTCAAATTTAACCTATAATTTAGCTTCACACAAGTGTAATTAGTGGAAGGTTTCTTAAAAATGACATAAATCTATGACATGGGACCGCCGGCTTTACTTCCCCTCCAAAGGAAGGCATACTGAGGGATTTGTAACGCTCTTAAAATATATATAATGACTTCGGCCGGGTTTGAACCCGCGATCATGGGCATAGAACCTCAGCATGCTACCAACTACGTCACCGAAGCCGCCAGCAGTTATTCTATGTAACATATTTTGCAAAGTGCACCAAACGATTTGGGATTTTTGAGTCATTTTAATACAGTTAACATGCATAGGGAAATATTTTGCAATTCTGTAAGTCCTCACTTTAATTACCAGCACGTATTGAAAAATAAGTAGCATTTTAAAACTCCGCATTAATTCGAAAGCAGATTCAACACTAAATTGTACTACATTAATCCTAAGCCGTTATAACTCCTAACTCGGAGTCAATGATTTTAATACTCTTCTGGGGTAGAGTAAGGTACATTACAGCGTTTCTTTTATTTATTTTCAGAATCGAGGAACTTTTTTTTACCAAATGGATAGTTTCTTCCGGTATAGTCTGCAAGCCTCTGTTTGCAAACAATTCACTTCCATAATTACGTTTTAGCAGGTAGCACTGCAGCCTTCTCTGCTTCTATACCCCTTACAATTAGTTTGCAATCGTGCAACATTGAATATAACCATCTCCTCCTAGATCTACCTCTGTTTCTCGGTTATATTTGGCTCTCAAGTGTTTGTCAGACTCATTTCTCTGGACAATTAAAAGTTCGACGAGTAAACAAATCGACATCCTTACTCTGCAAAGCCCTGGACAGATTGTAAGTATTTCCCAACATTTTACTTACTTACTTACTTACTTACTTTACTTTACTTTACGTGTCCGGGAGACACACTAAATTCTTCCTATCCAGAACTCTGCAGCTCTTATCCCTCGGTTTGTGGCCAACATAAGGTCTTCCTGGCTGCAGTTGTCATTATGATCTTTGCACGTGAGCAGGTGTTGTGGAGTCTGGATTTCTCCACAGGCACATCGTGGATCTTCTGCATAACCCCACTTCACAAGGTTGCTATGACACTTAGGCACTCCTGTTCTCATCTGGTTTAAGGACCTCCATGTGGTATAAGGCAAATGACTACCACTGCTCAGTTCTTCTTTAGGGGTAAACCCCTCTGGTACTATTTGTTTCCAGAGTGACACACGCCGGACGTCTGGCGTGGTATGGAGGGGTACTGTTCTCTTAATAAAACTCTTCCTGGATCTTAGGCGAGGAGTGGTCACCTTGTGCTTGAACATAGAATGTCTGGGATCTGTTTCAAGCTTTTGTCTCTCTTTCTCAGCTGCCACCCTGCGTCGAATAATTGGAGGTGCAATGCCAGCGAGAGGGTAGATCTTCTGCACTGGAGTAGGTACATAATGCATAAGTAGCTACAATAAACTGAAATTAACGTGTACCACTGACGGGCCCTCATTGCTTACGGGCCGCCATGCATATGTTCCCCATGCCCCTTTCTCGGCGGCCCTGAACCAAATACTTCCAGTTAAAATATTTCTAACTTAGCCTTTATCTCTTCATCATGAGTATCTTCCTGCCATTGCTCCCTTCTAATCGTCCCAGATATCATTGGTGCTACCCTCATATCAGTTACCTCTACCTTATGTATCAGATCTCCTGAATCTACCCAGGTCTCACTTCCATACAGCCAGGTAAATACTCGTCGTTACTAATTTCTTTCTTACAGAATACTGTAGATCGCAACTGAGAACTCACTGCATGGCTTTTGTACACCTCGACTCTATTTCCTTCACTATACAACCATTCTGAGAGAAGTCACAGCCCAAGTACTTGAAATGTTCCACCTGCTTCTCGGCTGTCACCGCGGAGGCACGGGTTGGAAGGAAGGATGGAAGGAAGGAAGGAAGGAGCGAGGGATGGAACGAAGGATAGAAGGAAGGAAGGATAGAAGGATGGAAGGATAGAAGGAAGGAAGGAAGGAAGGAGCGAGGGATGGAACGAAGGATAGAAGGAAGGAAGGAAGGATAGAAGGAAGGAAGGAAGGAGCGAGGGATGGAACGAAGGATATAAGGAAGGAAGGACGGAAGGAGCGAGGGATGGAACGAAGGATAGAAGGAAGGAAGGAAGGATAGAAGGAAGGAAGGAAGGAGCGAGGGATGGAACGAAGGGTATAAGGAAGGAAGGACGGAAGGATGGAAGGAAGGAAGGAAGAAAGGAAGGAAGGAGCGAGGGATGGAGCGAAGGATAGAAGGAAGGAAGGAAGGATAGAAGGAAGGAAGGAAGGAGCGAGGGATGGAACGAAGGATAGAAGGAAGGAAGGAAGGAAGGATATAAAGAAGGAAGGAAGGAGCGAGGGATGGAACGAAGGATATAAGGAAGGAAGGACGGAAGGAGCGAGGGATGGAACGAAGGATAGAAGGAAGGAAGGAAGGATGGAAGAAGGAAGGAGCGAGGGATGGAACGAAGGATATAAGGAAGGAAGGAAGGAAGGAAGGATAGAAAGAAGGAAGGAAGGAGCGAGGGATGGAACGAAGGAGCGAGGGATGGAACAAAGGATAGAAGGAAGGAAGGATAGAAGGAAGGAAGGAGCGAGGGATGGAACGAAGGATATAAGGAAGGAAGGATAGAAGGAAGGAAGGAAGGAGCGAGGGATGGAACGAAGGATATAAGGAAGGAAGGACGGAAGGATGGAAGGAAGGAAGGAAGGAAGGAAGGAAGAAAGGAAGGAAGGAACGAGCGAGGGATGGAGCGAAGGATATAAGGAAGGAAGGAAGGAAGGAAGGAAGGAAGATTGAAGTTTTAGGTGACCGTTAATCTCGAGATCATGAACCACGGGACCTCCTTTCTACAGGGAATCCGAACCATAGGACATGGCATTTCACTTTGAAAATCTCAGATGCAGTGACCGGGAATCGAACCCGGGCCGCCGTGGTGAGAGGCCAACAGCGGCACGGGTTGGATTCCCGGCTCTGCAAGAAATGTATTTCTGGTCTGAGGGCTGCAACGGGGTACACTCAGCCTCGTGAGGCAAAACTGAGAAGAGACGGGATCAATTCCTACCTCAGCCATCCAGGAAGTGATTTTCCGTGGTTATCCATTTCAACTCCATGCAAATGGAGGCCACGGCTGCTTCCTGCCCAAATGCTACCACAATTACAAAAACACATACTAGTACAGACATCACCTTGACACAGGTTATCAGGCAAATTCTACACACACCTATGTGCTGGGGACCAAGACGTTGCAAAGCCCCTGAAAGAATCATCAACAACAATTCTTTCTTATAAGTTTATTATAATTATTCAAAAAATTGAATGATTTGAACTGCCATTAAGTCATTCGATTATAGTCGGGTTATATCATTCATGCAAATATTTCAAAATTCGAGTGTTCGAATAGGTTAGATATTCAAATAGTCGAACTACTGTAAAGTTCGAATCAATATTCGTATTTGAAAGTTTGGAACAATAGACTACGATTATTTATTTATTTATTTATTTATTTATTTATTTATTTATTTATTTATTTATTTATTTTAGTTCGACGATGTAGAAATGTAAATATTATATGTCAGAAAACTGTATCATAATGAGGGTCATTATAACACTATTTTTCATTGTGAAACAGTATCTCCCACCAATCAGAGCTCATAAAACAGTTGTTTGACCATTTAGGAAAGGATAGCAGCGCACGTGCGCTGAGTTCCAAGGTCTTCTATTTTAAATTTCACTGCGTGTCCTAGTGTCATAGTGGGGTAATCGAGGAGGCCATGGTCAAATACAAGGTATTCTCTGCGTCCCATGCGCTCTGTTCAGTACATAAAACTGTGGAATTCTCGACAGATATTTATGAGTATTTATGTTCGAACATAAAAAATAGTTATAATAATTATCATCGAACATAAACAGTCGTATGCAACTAGCCTGTAATGGTAATTAAGACACTCGTATGGAAATTATAAAACTCGCATACGCTCGTTTTATAAACATACTCGTGTCTTAATTATTGCCTTTATTGGGTCGTTGCATAATGTACTATTATTTATTTATTTATCGTATGGCTTTTGATGCCGGGAGCTTCCGAAGATATGTTGGGCTCGCCAGAGGCTGCAGCTCCTTCAATGCGGGCAAAGTTCCATTCAATTTCAAATAGTTCCAACTTTCGCCACCAGATGTCACTGACACCTAGTTAGTTATGTATTGTTGTTTTAATGGACGGAACCGAGGTCATTCACCCCCTTCACTGACACCCAGTGGTGAACGTTGGAACTAGAGCGTTTCAACGAATTCTGACCTACAATTTAGCTTCACACAAGTTTGATAAGTGGAAGATTATTTTACAATACGATGTTTGAATGTGTACCGCTCTAATGAAAAGTTTGCCTAATTTTATACAGTGAAAGAATAAAAATGAACTCTTCAATCATATCTCTACATACTTCAGTCATATAACCCACTATTCGAATCCGGATGCGTAGAGATCGCCTCCAGCGCTATGTAAATACCAGGATGCAGATGCTTTCACCTCCTCATCGTTTCGGAATCGTCTTTTTGTTGCAAGATGACGCAACACCTCACGGGGCCGGCTAAACGTCAGAACTGCAGCAGAGAATCAAGTGGGAGGTATGGCAAAATCCTCCATGCAGTCCAAACTTAGCGCGATGCGATTAATGGTTGGTTGGTTCCTTAGTTCAGGGGCTGCGACAACGTGGTCATGTAGCCCCGTGTACTTTGGGAGTGTGTAGAATCTGTCTAATAACCGGTGTTAATTGTGATGACTGTATTAGTGTGTGTTATCTGTTTTAATTCAAGTAAGGACTGCAGACAGTAATTTCAAGTAGTTCCTACTTTTGCTACCAAATGCTACCGTCCACGACACCTAGCTTGCGGACTTGCCTGCCAGATGGCATCGCAGTCTGCATCTGGCGGCGAACGTTGGTACTAATAGAGCGATATCAATTCTAACCTAAGCTGTTCTTGTTCCTTTTTCCTTTCAATTCTAACCAACCAATTTTGGCTTCACACAAGTGCAGTTAGTGGAAGGATCTTTTTCATGCCATAAATCTATGACATGGGACCGCCGGCTTTACTTCCCCTTCGAAGGAAGGCATACTGAGGGATTTTAACGCTCCTAAAAATCCGACGACTTTGGCTGGGTTTGAACTCGCGACCTTGGGCATAGAAGAAGCTAATTAATATGTGTTCGGTAAGATGAAAAAGGATCTCGGTGGACAACGATTCTGAAACGATAAGGAGGTGATAGCGGCTACATCCAGGTGGTTACAAAGCACTGGACGTGATTTTTACGCATCCAGAATCGAAAAGTTGGTTGCCCGTTCCGAGATATGTTTACAGTCACTTGGGGACTATGTGGAAAAGGGACTTATATTGTATGTTGTCATAGCTGTGATGCCTATGTGTATTTGATTTAATAAATGGCCATAACTGGGAAGTGTAACTTGCTTTTTGATTCATCCACGTATTATAATTATATCAAAACACAATTATTATTGTAAATGATCATTGGTTGTCTGATGCTTTCGCTCAATAACATGATGTTTACGATGAGATCAATCTAAATGTTCTCTGTATTTTATGATTAAATAAAGTGCATTACAATTAAATATTCAACTGCCGTAAATTAATTGGAAAGTAATTAGTATAAATATAACTAATAACATCATATCCATTTGAAATATTTATTCAATTAAGTAACATACCAGGGGAATACAACAGAGATCGAGATTATATTTCCACGGTTGTATATTAGTCTATTACCTTGTTGTTGCTGTTGATTCATTTAGAGACTTGAGACATCCTAGTCATTTATCCCCGTGCACTTGGGCGTGTGTAGGATTCCATCCGATAACCTAGTTAGTTATTGTTGTTTTAACGGGAGGAACTACGGAGACAACCTCCCATTTTAACACAGATTAAATAATACAAATTTTGAATATATCGCTAAATTTTGAGGTGGAAAGACCGAAAATAAATAAAACAACAAAGTAAATAAAACTAATAAGCATAATTAGAAACAAAACATTAAGGAAAACAATAAATTCAGAATAAAAAAAAGTATTTGAGTCAATGTTCACTTGTAAATCTAGATTGCTGACCCTAACCCACTCTCACTTATAAAGCAGATGACAAGAACAGCAGCCACCACGTCGTAGGTTGGTTCGTATGTTTAGGGGCTGCGACAACCCCGTCATGTAACCCCGTGTACTTAGGGTGTGTGTAGAATCTGTCTGATAACTGGTGTTAATTGTGATGACTGTATTAGTGTGTGTTATATGCAATTCAGGCAAGATCTGCAGACGATTAATTTCAAGTAGTTCCTATTTTTTCTACCATACGCTATCGTCAACAACACCTAGCCGTGAACTTGGCTACTAGAAGCCACCGCAACCGTCATATGGCATCGAACGTTGGAACTGAATAGAGCATTAATCAAATTAGAATTTTAGCTTCATACAATTGTAGTTAGTGGAAGGTTCTATTACATGCCATACATCTATGACATGGGCCCGCCGTCTTAACTTCCCCTCCTAAGGGAGGCGTACTGAGGGATTTTTAAAGCTCTTAAAAATCCGACGAGTTCAGCTGGCTTTGAACACGCGATCTTGGGCATGCTCAGCATGCTACCAAGTATGCCACCGAATCCGTCCACGTCATCGGCTAATCTAAGTTTGAGTGTTATCCGCAAATCAAGGTTTCTTCGTAAGTCAGCAAGATCCACACACTCGGTTAAAATGTGGGCCACGGTGAAAACGCATCCACAGGTACATAGTGCGGGGCGGGGTCTTCCCTTCTCCGATAACCTATGTTATTGAGAAGTCTGTATTGGTAATTGAGACTAAGATGGGGAAGGTGGCAGCCATATCCTTAAGTAAGGAACCATCCCGCCATTTGCCTGGAGTATAAGTGGGGAAGCCACAGAAAATCACATGTAGCATGGCTGAGGTGGGAATCGAACCCACCTGTTCTTACGCACCTGCACTCCAACCCTGAAAACCCAAAACCAAACCAAACCCTGTGGCACTGCAGCCCCTGAAGGGCCTAGGTCTACCAGGCGACCGCTGCGCAGGCTTCTGGCCTGCAGATATGGGATGACGCGAGGTCAGAGCACCGGGTACCCTCAACCAGCTATTCAATTGTCCTCACGAGTCTGAGTGCACCCAGTTCCAGCCCTCACACCAGAATTAAAATTTATTTTGCAGAGCCGGGAATCGAACCCGAATCTCTAGGGCGACAGCCAAGAACGCTAGTTGCTACACCACGAGGTGGAGCTCCGTTTATAGATGACACACATAATAATGCCTTAGAACTAACTTGTCAAGGAATGATCGAAACTAGTCATCCAAATGTATTAATTAATCAATCTCATGCAATTCTTTTCAGGTTTGAAATATCACCCATTATAATTTGGGAGCAATCGTGTTGAACAACTGAACATCATTTAAACATCGTTGTTTTTAAATCTCAAATACCCATGTCTCCTCACACGAGGAAGTTCTAGTTCCACAAGTCAAGCAATAAACAATTCCGGTGCCATGTGATCAAAGGCTAGTAACATAGCCACGAAGGCGGATTTTGGGTTTACTGGCTGCGAGGCTCAGTGGTAACAACAACCTTGCCTGCTGATCCCAAGATAGTAGGATTGAATCCCAGCACAGTAAGTAGGCATTTTAGGGTGCGCAAATGTTAAAGATCCACTTCAGGGCAACATTCCGGCACCCCGTCGTCTCTTAAAGACACAGTTGTTAGAAGTGACGGAAGACCAATAACATTATTATTATTATTTGCGTACATTCCTCTTTAAGGAGAACGCTAAAAAACAGAAAAATCGGTCTTGATGGTGGCTCTTTTGTTCTTTTTATCTTCCCAAAAACATTTCATCCGTTCACTGTGTGCCTTCTTCCGTCATTTTACGCCTATTTCTTCTGGGTTGTGATCTAAATTCAGATTTTCTGGTTTCTGTGTTTTTCTCTACAAATGCTGCGGTCGTGAATATCTTCTATGGTGATATGCAATTGTTGTAAGTCTTCCATAGTTTCTTTGTACCAAGCAGTACCCAATTTCGACGTAGACATTACGTTGAATATTTTTTTCAACAGTCTGGTGTTGTTCATTCTGGCGATATGTGTAAAGAACATCACTCTTCGGTCTCTGATAAGTGTCGTGATAGGTTCAGTATTTCTGTATAATACTTCTGTTGATCTTTTTTTTTTTTGCCAGAAATTACCTCTGAAAACAGCGCCGCAAATTTTTCTCAACATTTTCCTTTCTTGTTTTCCATGTCTTTAATTTTAGCCATTCCCTTGGTGCTTGTGGTTTCTGATGCGTATAAGGCTTCTGGCAAGACTACCGTTTTATAATTTTTGCTTTCAATGTGCTCTTCAAGGAATATTGTACAGTGTCTGTTAGTGTCGATCGAGGCAAATACTCTCACATTTATTCGTTTCAATAAGTAGTATACTTGTATCTCTTTATCATAATGGTAGCTCTTACAGATTGAGCCAAATGGAACAAGAGTATTCTATTTAAAGAAGGGCTTACGTGCCTCTTCTCTACGATGTAATCGCATGTTGCAGCGCTACACCTGAGCCCGGCTTGGCGGTCGCACAGGTCATATGTGCAGATTTACTGTATCCTTATTATTTTCCAACGCAGCATTGCCTCTCAGACGTTTCTTCTCTGAAATAGTCTGAAACCCTGCAGTCTATTCCTTCTTAAGACCTTTTCGTTTAGGACAGATTACCATTCTCTGCTTCCTAAGTCCGTCTTCTCTCACAAAGAGAGCATTTTGTTTGGTAAACGAACAGGTCGGTTGGCTGGTTCTTAAGTTTAGGGGCTGCGACAACGCGGTCATGTAGCCCCGTGTACTTTGGGTGTGTGTAGAATCTGTCTGATAACCGGTGTTAATTATGATGACTGTATTAGTGTGTGTTATCTGTTTTTTAATTCAAGTAAGGACTGCAGACTTTTGAATTTTTCAAATAGTTCCTACTTTTGCCGCCAAACGCCACCGTCAACGACTACTAATTCAGAACTTAGCTAACAGACGCCACCGCCATCGGCTCTTGGAAACGAACGTAGAAACCTAACAGCGTTGTTTACATTCTTATCCTATACAATTTAGCTTCACACAGGTGGAATTAGTGGAAGGTTCTTTAACATGCCATAAATATATGATATGGGACCGCCGGCTTTACTTCCCCTCCGAAGGAAGGCATACTGAGGGATTTTAACGCTCTTAAAAAATCCGACGACTTCGGCCGGATTTGAACCCGCGATCTTGGGCATAGAAGATCAGCATGCTACCGACTACGCCACCGAAGCCGCCAATAACGAACAGGGAATTCGGAATTTGACAAAATATGGTTCATATCCTCAACTATTTAAAAGAAACCCGTGGCACCACAGCCCAGCCATTCGGCTTAGAGATTGCGGAGTGATCGTGGTCAGCGCATCGGGTCCCCTCGGCTGTTAATCTTGGTCTCCGTTACCGGGGCGCAACCTCACTGCCAGATAGCTACCCAATTGTCCTCACGAGGCTGAGTACACCCCGTTCCAGTCCTCACGTCAGTTTCGCGCGCTACCTGACTAACCTCAATTATGTGTGTAATAAAAATGTAATAATAAGCTTAAGCGACATTACTTCCACGTTTATCGCGAGCTCCTCGTCCCCCTGAGGACCTCCCTTGGTCATATCTTGCTCTCTTCTTACTCCGACCGTATTAAGGTATCCGAGGACTGGAGAGTATTTCCTTGTCGTATTTGTCTTTTATTTCATAATACAGGTACGTCTTTTACTTTTACGGTGTATAGGAAATATCAGATGGGGAATCATGTTGTTGCACCATGTTCCGGGGATTGGAACATCTGAATAATCATCCCCGTGCACTTTTGTGTGTGTCCAACTTATCTGATAACCAGTGTTTGTGTGATGCCTGTAGTAGTGTGTGTCGAGAATGGGGAAGTTTCCTCGGGTCTTGAAATAAGGGACTACCCCAGAGAGAGTTGGGAAAAACAACAGGGCGAAATCCAACTGAGGGCAGTCGCTGTCACCTCCGAAATTCGAACCATTCATCTCCAGACTTGCTGCAGCGGTTGTGGTGAAATATTTAATGGCTTCACCGCTTGGTAGGGAATCAAAAACTTAGTGTCAATGAGCTATAATAAATTTACTACGGTTTCAAGACGTTAAAAAGTTTCCACTACAACCAACGTGCTTAATGGGCGTTTTCAGTAAACAACCCAGTGTGTCATAAGGTTTAACTACAGTAAGAAGATGTTTACAATATAGATGATTGGATACACTTTGTTTTTATAACATTTCAAGAAATTTTCAATTTGATGTTCGCACGTATATTTTGACAATATACATCAGTTTTAATATTGAAAAAAAAAAAAGGGAGCATTCAGGGTCCAGTTTAGCAAAAACGTTAAGTTAAGCCACTTTGAAAATTGTGCCAAAATGTGTGTTTAGAAAAGCTCTATCGTATTTTTAAAAATTTGAAAATTTCTCCCAGCTTAATTGATCTTTTGCAGAAAAAAACATGCTAAACAACGCTTGATTTTAAAATGGAACTTGTTCTACAGATTTAAAGGAAAACTTTGATTGTTTTTTATCTTTAATTTGTTAGAAGCAGATTTTTGAATTTCTCTAAACTGAACTAGATATTTCGATTTTGATTTGACCAAGTATGGGTCGACACTAGCACTGGTAGTGATAGATTTAGGCCATAAAGGATGTGGTTTAGCTGTTGGTGTACATGCCTTCTCAGCTAGAACGGAAGTAGACATTTCGATTTTGAATTGACTATGTGGGCCTATGGGTCAACACTAGCGTTCTTAGTCATAGATTTAGTGAACTACATACAACAAAGGATGTGATCGTATGTTTCTATTCCTTCAGGCTAAGAACTTAATGTAGGAAACATGACTTGGGAATTAATATCTTAGGATACGGTAACAAAAGAAAAAGAATGATAAAACAAAAACAACAACAACCAAATATATGTCGTAATAGGAGGGGAAGAGAGAGAAGTAAATTAAATTCAAACATTAGAACTCAGTCTAGCATGGCACACATCAAATGATTGTTTTATTGAATTCGTAGCGAGATTTGTAAGACATAACTTTGCTAATAAAGCTATATGCTGGTTCCTTACTAGCGGAATGTCATTCAGTGAAGGCTGATACGTCAATAAAAACGTCTGTGATTTATTCGACAATCAGAGAATTGCTGCTGAACGTTATCTGCCTTCGGTTCCTGGCAGCGCTGATATTTACGACAAGTCTTGCATTCGAATGACGTCTGTGATAGATGTATTCAGAATTAAAATTAGTGTTCTTGGGAAATTCTTTGTTCCTTACTCTTTTACTGTAGTGGGAAACGCTAGGATTGAAGAATTGCTTTGTGGGTAAATTAGGCAGGGCTTCCAGGAAGGAAGGTGGTGGTAACTCTTGCTTTAAGGGGGATGGGGATGAAATACCTAGGACTTCTGCTCCTACTGATATGGAATATTGTGAAAAAGTGAATTCTACTCCACAGTTATTCATTCATTTATTCATTCGTTTATTTGCAATTGGGGGTGTGTCCCCCGGTGGCAAATTAGATATACATAACAAATAAATAATTGTACATAACAATTCACTAACAATTAAACTGGAGTATTTACACAAATACAGTAGACTCTCGAAAATCCGGACCAATGTGGCGGACGGCCGATCCGGATTCCGAAAAATCCGGATTTCCCGGAGACAGAGTGACGTCGGTCGCGGCAGTGGTTTGCGTGCCGCGATCGCCGCCACTCCGTGCCGATATGTGTACTTTATTGTTACTCGCATAAAACAGTTCTGAACTGCAATTAACTGAACACAGGGGTAGAAAAAATAGATGGTTAATAGTATTGAACAACTTTAATAAGACTTAAGAATTTACATTACAGTACTACAGTATGCAAAATAAATGAAAATAAATCATCAGAAACAGTGTGTAAAAACAAACTTACACATGCTTGAAAAAGTTTACTGATTTTACTGATTTTGTATTACAAAAAATATTTTTTGAGCGGTCCGGATTTGCCGGAGTCCGGATTTTTGAGGTCCGGATTTGTGAGAGGCTACTGTAGTCAGTCTTTTCTTAAACACACCTATATGTTTGGGAAAAGGCTCTAAGTCTGCGGCAGGTAGAGAGTTCCAATTATCAATGGTATGGTTTACGAAAGAATATTTAGCATAATTTGTTCGCTGTGGTCGGCCCTTAACTTTGAAAGGGTGATCGCTCCTACCCATGCTTTTCCATACGTTTGCTAAGCTCACCCCATGCTGGTTGATTTGTATACGTGTTGTACATAGCGCAGAGTCTAGATTTCATTCTCCTAGCCTCAAGTGATTCCCACCCTAGTTTCTTTAACATACGGCTCACACTGCTCCTGGGATTAAAGTCACTGAGCACAAATCTAGCGGCCTTTCTTTGTACCATTTCCAACTCATTTATGAGCCCTACTTGATATGGATCCCAACCGCCGAGGCGTATTCCAGAATAGGTCTTACAAGTGGCAAATATCCTAATTATTTAGCAGAGGTACTACTTCCTTTTAATACCCTCATTACAAAGTGCAGGGATTTGTAAGCTTTAGAAACTACACATCATATATGACTACTCCATTTCATATCATTTCTTACGTGAACGCCCAAATATTTGCAAGAATCTTCTTCTACAAGAATTTCCGAGCCAATGTTATATTGAAAATCTTGCCTTCGCACTTTCCCATTTTTTTATTAGACTACATTTTCTTGTTTTTATTTTCATTTTATTTTCAATCGCCCACTTATAGACCAGGTTCAGGTCATCTTGAAGTACTGCATTGTCTTGTGAGTCATGTATCTTTCGATATATTACACAATCATCCGCAAACAATCGACAGTCACTGCGAATCCCATTTGGTAAGTCATTTATAAACACATTGCCAGGGGTTGCCAAGAGCTTGACTATTTGAAAAAAGAAAATATTGCAGTTTAACGTGACCGTTAATCTTGAGATCATGAGCCACGGGACCTCCTTTTAACGTGGAATCCGAACCACAGGACATGGCATTTCCCATCGAAAATCTCACATGCATTGACCGGGAATCGAACCCGGTCTACTTTGGTGAGAGGCCAACAGCTTGACAGCTGTGCTACCACGCCCCCTTGCCAATTTGAGGATTCAAGTCATTCATAAAGAAGTACATTGTGAAAATAAATTTCTGTATGAGTGATTGCTTGTCTCGGTGAATGAATGAGTATACAAATGAAAAGAAATGAATGAGGTGATGAATGTGCGTACGTGAGGGAATAAGTGAGCAGGATAATGTTTACTAGCAATCCGCCCCGGCTTCGCCTGGTATCTTTAACGGTTTACCTAACCTAAGCTTAAACGGCGCACGGACGGCAGGTCCCAGATGCAATTCTGAAAAGCCAAGGTGAACAGCGAAACTCCAAACACATACACTCTTCTCTGAAGTCTTAACTCGACACGACTCGACAGTTTGATGCTGGCCGAAGTCGGGGTGAGAGACTCGCTCGCTAGAACTTAAACTCGCTCCAAAGCTAGTAATTGAAATTTCTACTGAATGTTGGAAGAAATGAAGACGTAAAAACGCTTATAGTGGGCGATGTATTAAAGATAGAGATAATATGCTGTCACGGATTGTTTTGTAGAACTTTTTATGCTGAACAATTCTTTCACTCATACTATATGGATATTTTAACGCTTTACTTAGCGTAAGCTTGAAAGGCGCTCGGACGGCAGGTTTTTCTTCGACTAGATTCACTGAAATCGTTACAGCTCAGCTTAATTTGGTCATAAATGAATGATGTTCTACAGAAAACTTCCTCGAGAAATCTTTTACAGAATGGAGAAAACCTCATCAAAATCCATCCAGTGGTCCGTGAGATTACCCGTTACATCCAAGAATCGAGGACTTGTTTTATACTATGTAGAGATTATTATTATTTAAATATATGTAAATAGATTTAGTGAAGATCTCCAAGCATTGCTGAATCGCGTGAACGCAGTTAGCATTGATTATGGCTTAAGGATGAACATTCGCAAAACAAAATTCCTGGTTGTCAGCCAAGAAGTAATTGATACCACATTATCAGTTACTGATAAAGCCATCGAACGAGTTCATTCGTATAAATATCTAGGATGCTACCTGAATGACAAATGGGACTGCAGCCATGAAATCAAAGAACGCATTTATCAAAATGAAGAAAATGCTGTGTCACCGAGATCTTAGTCTGAGAACGAGACTACTTGCCCTCAAGTGTTACATAATTCCCATACTAATGTATGGACACGAGAGGTGGACGTTAACCAAAACCTTGGGGAAGAAGTTGGAAGCATTTGAAATGTGGCTGTATCGTCGCATGCTTCGTATATCGTGGACCGACAGGGATGGGCAAGGAGATGGAGGAGCTCTACAACATCAAGCGACAGAAGCTACAATATTTTGGCCACGTGATTCGAAATAACAAGTACCGACTCCAGCAGCTAATCATGGAAGGCAAGATTGAAGGACGGCGCAGACCAGGGAGGAGGAGGATCTCCTGGCTCAAGAATTTGCGGGAATGGTTTGAACTTGACTCAGCATCTCTGTTTCGAACGGCAACCTCGAGGCAAGGGATTGCAATGATGATCGCCAATCTTCGACGCGGAGACGGCATATAAAGAAGAAGAAATAGATTTAGGATACATAAGTTAGAGGTAACTGATATGAGGGTAGCACGAATGATTGCTGGGAGCATTGGCAGGAAGGGACTCGTAATGAAGAGATGAAGAGAGAAATGAACACGCTAGAAGAAGCTGTTCGTATGAGCCGACTCAGATGGTGGGGTCATGTGAAGAGAAGTGGGAGGAGAGATTACCTAAGAGGTGTATGAGTAGAGGGTAGGAAAATTAGAAGTAGACCTAGAAGCGATGTCTAGATTCAATATTTAAAGATTTCAAAGTAAGCTGTGTAGAAGCACAGGGGATTATGGAGACGACTTGTTCGCCAACAGAGGCTTGCAGACTAGACTGGACGCTGAAAGACAAAACCGTCTCAATGTAAAAATTATAAATATTGTAAATACGAAATGTAGATGTAAAATGTGTTGGTCGTTCATAAATTATTCGTATCTGGGGCTTGCCCTTTTTCACAAAGTCTTGCGTACTTCTTGTATGATATTTGGTAAATAAATAAATCTTCTTCTTCTTCTCCTTCTTCCTATCAAGTGTTAGGCCAGGTGGCCTGTTACGGTCTCGTTCCATCTCTTCGTAGGTCGACCTACGTGTCTACTGCCTCTAGGTTGGTACTTGAGGACTCGGTGATCCGGCCGGTCTTTATACGTAGGCCTAGTACAAGGTCCTTCCAAGCTGATCTGCTATTCTGCACTGTGTTGATAATTGGTTTTACTTTTAGTTCTTTAAGGATATCCTCAGATCTATTCCTATCCCATAGTGTGTATCCAGCTGTTCTCCTCATGAACCGCATCTCGGCACCCGTTATTAGTCTCCGTTCACCCACTTTGCGAAGGGCCCAAGCTTCGATGCCATATAGAAGGGTAGGTTTGGCTAGGATGTTGTATAGTTTGAGTCGTGTGTGCTTCTGGACTAAAGATGGCCTGAAGGTGTTATTTATTAGTCCTGTGACCTTAGTGAAGTTAATGATTTTGTGCTGAATATCGGTTTCTTGGATGTAACTGAGGTTATAGCAGAGACATTTGATTGTTGAAACCTGCTCAAGGGTTGTATTTTCTATTGCGATTTTTGTTCTCTCATAGTTTTTCCCGATGAAGGCCATAACTTTAGTTTTGGTAAGGGAAATCTCCATGTTGCAATTTCTTGCTATCGTGTGAAGATTATATACTGATCGCTGTAAATTATCTTCAGATTCTGCAAAAAGTACCAAGTCATCTGCAAACAGTAGAGAGTCTATATCAGGTTGTCTATCTATCTTAATGTTGTAATCTTTCAATTCTAGCCACAAGATGGCTTCACCCAGAGAAGCCATTTGTAACTTTGAAGATACAAAAATTAAATAAAAATGAATATTCTGCCTCATAAATGGCCTTTCTTTAAAATTTAAGCAAATGACATAATTAGTACTGTAATTGAACAAATCCACCTTTTTGAAACTCTTCTTATCTCCGGGCGTGTGCAGATATTCTGAAAGGACTGGCTCGTACATAGGCCTTACCAAAACCTCCTATAAATTAATAAAGGCGAAGGAAGGTTTACATGCATCTAACTAAAAAGAAACTATCCAATTTAAATCTACTTTATATTCTGAAGCTGCATGCAAGAAATTGATGAATATAATAAAAAAAGAGTGGCACACAAGAAAAGCAATTAAAATATATATATAATAATATAATAATAATAATAATAATAATATTTAGGCCTTTAAAGATTTCTTAGTTTGTTTTCACATTACCGGTAATGCTGTCGTCTGCCGTATATTTCTAGTTTCGTCACCACTTTGAAGCTGGTCAGCCATGCCATTATGGTTTACCGCCATGAAGGTCTTCTTCAACTTAGCACAGTTATTAGGCCTACTGTGATTGTGGCATAACAGCCAGAACCCAATCACCCTCCGTCGAAACACGTAGCACTCCTCAAGAGAGATGGCACACTACACACCCTGTCATCTCAAAGTCTAGCGAGACAATCCCTTCCGCCGTGCACTAGGTCGCTTGCTACAACACGTCTCCCAGCCACAGCTCCTTCCAGGAAGTCTTCACAGAATTGCTATTGTCATACGCCTGTTTGTCCAGACCACTCATTGCATTTGCTCGGCCGCTTCCTCATCACCCCCTCGGGGTGAGCGAGCATACCTGCTCGAGACAATAGTGTCCATTAAGTGTTGCCTCCTGCACGTGTGACCAGAACATTAACCTGACTCCTGGTTCGGTGGTCTGAACAATATTAATAAACTTTCTTAGACAACATACGATTAGAGCTAGCTTCAGAATCTCGTCAAAAGTGACCTAAAATACATTGAATAATTAATAATAAAAAGCATACGTATATGATAATAGTAATAATAATAATAATGACACTGCGTCTACTGCAGACGTGTCCAATGCAATTGAACACGTTGCCAACACGATAACATGATATAAAGAAATAATAAACCCACTAGCCTACATTAAAACTGTCATGGGGAACTCATAAAATATAGGTTAAAGAACGCCCCCTTGCTTTTCATTCATTTGGTCCTATACCATAGAATAAAAAGCAATCCTTTTAGGCATGACTTCCCTTCCAAAATCCTAACTCCTTCCTTCCACAAATATATACACAACCAACAGGGCTACTAGGATATGTACATCCTCAGATTGGAAATATTGTAAATCCCTAGCACCCTTCCGTCCTTTGTAAGGAGCTCGTACGCACAGGCCCCTAATTTCCGTGCAATTACATACGGTCCTTCATACAAATGAAAAAATTTACTCACCAATTTCTGGTCTGCGGACGAGACATGAGGCACCCTTAAAAGCACAAGGTCACCTACATCTAACTTATCTCCTGCCCGCTTCCCTTGCTGCTTCTGCCGTTTCTTACTGGCCTTACATAAATGTTCCCCAGCTAACCTGATACTTAAATCTCTGGGTACGGCCTCCCCTGTCCTCAAACCCAAAATCATGGCAAGTTCGCTGACAGGCTTCCTGCCCAGCTGGACTTCTATGGGAGTGCGACCCGTGCTCTCGTGTTTAGTTACATTGAGCCAACGCTCAACGTCCTCAAGCATCGAAAACCAGGCATTATGTCGCTCACTCACATAGGTCCTAAACATGCGCCCTAGTTCTCTCATTACTCTCTCAGACATGTTTCCTTGGGGATACCTAATAGAGGAATACGTACACTGTATTCCCAGTTCACTCAACTTGGTCCTCCATATCTTCGAGGTGAACTGAGAACCGTGGTCTGAGAGTATTCGGAGTGGCTTACCAAACTCCGGAACATATTTCCCCAGTATGCAATTTACACAACCCCTCCCCGTGGCCTGTCTTAGAGGATAGAGCTTAACATACTTAGAAAAGGCATCAACAACGACAAACACATATTGGTAGCCATACTGAGACTTCACCAACGGCCCATAGAGGTCAACACACACCAACTCACCTGGTTTCTGAGTTAGAACAGCCTGCCTTGGCCCCTCTAAATACCTTGTGGGGTGCTTGCACTTCTGACACAACTCACATGTTGCTAGGGTTTTTCTGACTCCCCTGCCCATGTTTTTCCAGAAGAAGTTCTCCTGAATAGCACCCAACACCTTCTCTGCACCATAGTGGCCTAACTCCTTATGATAAAACCAGATAATATCATACCTCAAAGACTTAGGAACCCACACGCACCATCTCTCGCCAAAGCATTTCCTAGTTAGCAAGTCGTTAAAAAGCCTGAATTCCTTATTACCCCTCTTAGCAATGCTCATATGTTCCATTTCCTCGAGTTCCCGATAAATGTCCTGAATCTCCTCGTCCTTGCATTGTTCCTCTCTCATTTTACCCAACTTTAACCTCTCCCCGTCCCTATCTGAAATCCTAGTTACACAGACCAAAATTCCTTCCTCTCTCCTAGCTTCAACTCCCTCCCCAGCAATTTCCGGGTGGCGACTCACAAAATCCGCGAATTCGTTTTCTGACCCTTTTACATGAAATATATCAAAATCGTACTCTTGGATCGCCAATATCCACCTAGAAAGCCGGTTCGAGGTTATCCTACATGTCCTAAGAAACGTAAGTGCGTTATGGTCTGTATAGATTAGGAATTTCCGGCCAAGCACATAGGTCCGGAACTTGCCCAGCGAATACACAATGGCTAGCAATTCCTTCTCACTAGTAGTGTATCTTTTCTCCGCGGAATTTAGACCTCTACTAGCGAGTGACACGATGCCTAGATTACCATCCCCATCCTTTTGACAAAGCACCCCTGCTAAACCTAAGTCGCTAGCATCTGTCATCACTATATACTGACTATCCTGCCCGGGGTACCTAAGTGTGACAGCATCCCTAAAATCCTCTTTAAGTTTGATGAATGCCTCATCGTGTTCCTTTTCCCAAATCCACTTAGAATTCTGTTTAAGTAACCCGCTAAATGGCCCGCACAGCTGCGAATACCGCAGTACAAACCTCCTGAAATAATTACATACCCCCCAGAAAAGAGCGAAGTTGTTTGACGTTACGTGGTGTCCGAGTGTTGATTATGTTGTCTAATTTCGACCCTTCTGGCGTAACCCTCTGTGGTGTAATAGTGTGGCCTAAAAACGTGATCTGTTGTGCACAAAAGGTCGCCTTCTTAAGTTTCACTGTGAACCCGGCCCGATGCAACTTCCCCAAAACGATTCTAAGGTGTTCCATGTGTTCCCCAAATGTACGTGATGCGATGACTAAGTCATCGATGTAACTGGCTGTGAAATCCCCTGTGTCGTGTCCCAGAGCGATGTTAAGTGCGCGAATGAGCCCAGCTGACGATGTTTTCATACCAAAAGGAATCCGTGTAAATTGTAACAGCTGGTTTTTGTAACAAAAAGCCGTGAATTGCCTATCCTCCTTCCGTAAGGGTACCTGCCAAAAACTAGCACTCAAATCTAATGTGGACAGCCATTCTTTACCCCCAAATCTCTGAACTAAATCCTCAGTAGTTTCCGGTCGCTGATGATCCGGCGCAATGCGTTTATTAGCTTGTCTTGCATCCAAACATAGCCTAACTGACCCATCCTTCTTAATCACTACTACCAACGGATTGACATACTGGCTCCTACTGAATTCGATCACCTCATCGTCTAGCATCTGCGAAATGACATCATCTACTGCTTTGACATGGGCGTGTGGTATCGGGTATCTAACACCATTAAAACTTGACCTATCGGTGATCTCGAAACTATGCTCGTAAACATGTGTCCTACCAGGTTTGTCAGAGAACACCTCACTGTGGTCTCTCAAGACCTCTAACAACTGAGCCTTCTGCTCTACCTCCAACATGGTATCTTCCACAACACTTGAAAATTCACCTTCACGCTCCTCTTCCACTACCATACTACAACTTTGAATATCCTCTGATACCATGTCGCTACTAATCTCACTGACTTCTTCCTCTTCATTTAAAACCTGGACACACACTGATATACTCACAAAGGTTCCCGAGTCCACCTGATAACTCAGACTAATCGTGTCAAAATTCTCACCCCACTTGAATCTCACCTTAGATTCGCCATAATCAAGCTTACACATCTGACTGCTTAGCCAATCCGCACCCAATATGACAGGATACACTAAATTCGCGACCACTAGAAAACTCTGACGACCACATTTCTCATCAATGTACATAGGTGCGACAACCTGTCTACGCACTCTCTGTGACTTAGTCCCAACAGCAGACAATATAAATATATTGGACACTGGAATCTCCTCTATGGCTTCTCCTTTACTCTTAACCTCATCATAAAAGCCTGCCTTAATGCAAGAACACATGCTCCCTGAGTCCAATAAGGCATCGACGACTTGACCCCATATCTTCACCTTAATCACAGGACTGATCAACGTAGGCTCACATCTCTCCTGCATAACCTCAACCTGGTCATCTAACAATTCCTTTCTAACATCAAGGTCGTATTCTATCTTCTTCAACCCATGAACTGGAATACTGGGATGGGACCCTCTATCTGACCGTCTTAAAGAGCCCTGTTCCCGTTTAAATTACTCGGCTGAGCTGGCTGTCTCTCTTCTTCACGCCCCCTATTCTCTAACTGCCTTTGTTCCTCAGGTCCCCGATTTTCTGCCTGCCTCTGTTCTCCGCGCCCCCTATTCCGAAAATTCCCTTGGTCACCCCTATCCCTATTTACAAAATGTCCTCTATCATTCCTCACAAAGTTACCTGGCCTATCAATATTCCTACGCTCATAATGCCTATTCCCTTCCTCCTGATACCCCTGATCGTAATTTCCTTCCCTTCCCTGTTCTTGCCTTTTGCCTCCCATTCTACCCAAAGTATCAAACCTTTCTAACACACGTTCCATGTCCTTAATCGTATTTACATCCTGCATGACTACGGCCATCTTCACCTCATCAGAAAAATGACGGGCCATACGCCTAACAATATCACCTTCAGAAGAATTAGTGTCTAAATTCTGACTGATAAGGACATGTGTGAGGAAATACTCCGTCATGCTCACCCCCTGATTCGACTGATACCTCCCAAAATAAATCTTGTCTCTTTCTCTTCCTTTAGTCTGTTCGTTCCAGAACTTTCCCTCAAACTTCTGCCTAAAATCTTCTAACCCCCGAAAACCTCCCCTAAAAACTTGATACCAAGATTTAGCCTCCCCCACAAAAGCTAATGATATGATTTCCTCAACAATATCCCAGTCTAAAGTCCCATCTTCTAACCCTTTCGAAAACCTCTTCTGAACAACTTTAACAAACTCCATAGGGTTAAACTGCCTTCCACTAAATTTAGGTAAGTCAGATTCCCGATAGAAGTTACTATGTCCTACCGAGTGATTACAATTTTCCTTATTTGACTTGGCCTGATTCAGCTCTCTTCTTAATTTCAAATTTTCGCTCTCATTAAAGGATTTCAGTTCACTAATCTCCTTTTTTACACTCTTATCTACCATCGTTACTCTGGCTGAAGAAACCGCTAGCTCCTGTTCGAAAGACACCTGCTTATTTCTAATCTCAGTTATATCCTTCATTTCTTCCTCTACAACTATCAACCTCTCACTAACTTCTTTCTTGACAATGGCTACCTCATTACTCACCTCGCCTATCTGCTTATCAACAGTATCCATAATGCCCTGCCTCTGTAAGCTCATCTTCTCCTCAACTTGCTCGAATCTTTTATCTACCAACTCAATTCTACTGGCAATTTCCTGACGAATTTCCTTATAGCCTTTACTCATACTCTCTACAATCTTATTAATTTTGCTCTCTAAATCCGTACTTTGAATGTCTATCTTAGTACTAAATTCACTACTTTGATTATTAATTTGAGTACTTAAATCACTACTCTGAGTATCCATTTTATTACTTAAATCACTTAGTTTACTACTGAATTTAGACATCATCTGCTCCATTAACTTGATCATCTGTGAGTTTTCCCCCAGTCCTACATTTTCCTCGTCACTATTCACTCCCATTCCTAACTCCTTGCTAGTTGCAACATCATCTTTCTCGGCCCCCTCACGTCCCTCCAACGTACCAGAAATCACATCCTTATCTGCCATTTTACTAGGAACCACTCTCGAATTTGTGGAATCTGACCGCTTATTGGTCTGCCTGTTTGACTGACTCCTGCCTCTTCTAGAATGACCAAGGGTGCTTCGATCAACACTTCTAGATCTCAACTTTAATAAATCAGGCTCACTCTTATTACTTAGCATACCCTCCAAAATCACTGAACATATATACCCTTCCTAAAATACCCGATCAGATTTCACAAATTACCTGTGCGTACTGCCATACTATGCACCAGCCAGCCTTATTCACACTCCATAGTTGGGCGCCATTTGTAATCTTTCAATTCTAGCCACAAGATGGCTTCACCCAGAGAAGCCATTTGTAACTTTGAAGATACAAAAATTAAATAAAAATGAATATTCTGCCTCTTAAATGGCCTTTCTTTAAAATTTAAGCAAATGACGTAATTAGTACTGTAATTGAACAAATCCACCTTTTTGAAACTCTTCTTATCTCCGGGCGTGTGCAGATATTCTGAAAGGACTGGCTCGTACATAGGCCTTACCAAAACCTCCTATAAATTAATAAAGGCGAAGGAAGGTTTACATGCATCTAACTAAAAAGAAACTATCCAATTTAAATCTACTTTATATTCTGAAGCTGCATGCAAGAAATTGATGAATATAATAAAAAAAGAGTGGCACACAAGAAAAGCAATTAAAATATATATATAATAATATAATAATAATAATAATATTTAGGCCTTAAAAGATTTCTTAGTTTGTTTTCACATTACCGGTAATGCTGTCGTCTGCCGTATATTTCTAGTTTCGTCACCACTTTGAAGCTGGTCAGCCATGCCATTATGGTTTACCGCCATGAAGGTCTTCTTCAACTTAGCACAGTTATTAGGCCTACTGTGATTGTGGCATAACAGCCAGAACCCAATCACCCTCCGTCGAAACACGTAGCACTCCTCAAGAGAGATGGCACACTACACACCCTGTCATCTCAAAGTCTAGCGAGACAATCCCTTCCGCCGTGCACTAGGTCGCTTGCTACAACACGTCTCCCAGCCACAGCTCCTTCCAGGAAGTCTTCACAGAATTGCTATTGTCATACGCCTGTTTGTCCAGACCACTCATTGCATTTGCTCGGCCGCTTCCTCATCACCCCCTCGGGGTGAGCGAGCATACCTGCTCGAGACAATAGTGTCCATTAAGTGTTGCCTCCTGCACGTGTGACCAGAACATTAACCTGACTCCTGGTTCGGTGGTCTGAACAATATTAATAAACTTTCTTAGACAACATACGATTAGAGCTAGCTTCAGAATCTCGTCAAAAGTGACCTAAAATACATTGAATAATTAATAATAAAAAGCATACGTATATGATAATAGTAATAATAATAATAATGACACTGCGTCTACTGCAGACGTGTCCAATGCAATTGAACACGTTGCCAACACGATAACATGATATAAAGAAATAATAAACCCACTAGCCTACATTAAAACTGTCATGGGGAACTCATAAAATATAGGTTACAATGTGGACATGTTTTTTTTTGTCCCCATTCACTGATGATAAATGAATAAATAAATAAATAAATTTAATTAATTAATTAATTAATAGAATAGAATATAAACTCGAGGATACTTTGCAAAAAAAAAAAAAGGAGGATACATTTTCTAAGAATGACCACCAATAGATTAACCAAATAAATTTTTGTTTACTTCCGTAACCTCAAAACAAAACCCACATTGTTTGAATAAAGTGAAAAAAATACAGAAAAATCACTATTCAATCAAAAAGCTAACGTAATTATTAAAGACGAAAATATAAGGTTCCAAGACAAATAGGCTATACACTAGAATCCAAACACGTCATCTCGGAAGAAGAGAGGAAATGAAGATCAGTAAGAATGAAGAGATACTGGGCACTAAGGAATGAACAGAACACAGTGAAATGATTGATTCAACGTACACCAAAGAGGGTAAAACGAAAGAAGAAAGAAAGCCGTGGAATTGAAACAAACCAGACAAAATGTTAAACTCATGAATCAATAGGGTTTATTTATTTATTTGTTTATTTACTTAAAATATCGTTTCGCAGAACAACACAAGTCACAAAATACCGCCTATAACATTTTACGTGAAGGAGCATGATACTTGATGGCATTTCACAACTCGCGGTCGTTAGCAGTCGGCAATATTGTAATCAATGGGAGAGGACAGGCAGTTTCTGAATAGGCCCAAGTGCTATAGTCCCTCTCGTTAAATCATGCACAACGGCGACGTGGGTAGCTGAAGCAAGTCAGCATATCACAGGTTCGAATTCCTGCATTGACAGTGGCTACTAACCCCAAGTTTGCAGGTTTACTTCTGGCCGTGGTAAGTGATTTTTGAAAGGCGGCAAAAATTACCACACCATGTCATACAATGATGGCATGTCAAAGAACCCATTTAAATTCAGTAGGCCGTGCTTATAGTGGCAAAATTAATCTCGGAATTTTCCGCCTACACAAAGTTCCTCATTTCTCTACTACAAAGCGCTATACTGTTCAAGGAGCTTAGATATCTAAGCTCCTTGACTTTCATACTGCTTCAAGGAACAACGAAATTTGACATGCAAGCTACCCTTTGGGTGTCAAATAAAGCTTGCACCCGCCACCCGAGGCCATACGATATTATTATTATTATTAGTGGCCGATCTGAGTGTGATTTTACCCGGGTTTTTCCACACTCCCTCCAGCAAATGCTGAGATTGCACCTTACTTCCTGCCCCTAGGAAAGTTACACACACTACCACAGTCCACCACATTGCGTAGTGGCTAGCATTGTTGGCTGTCACCGTGAAAGTCCCGATTTCGAACTCTGCCAAGAAATATAATTCTGGTCTGAGGGGTGGAACGGGGTACACTCAGCCTCGTGAGGAAAACCTAGAAGAGGCGATTATGATTCCTACCTCAGCTATCCACGAAGTGATTTCCCATGGTTTCCTACTTCTACCCGAGGCAAATACGTGGACGGTATCTAACTTAAGAGAACCTGGTAGTGTAGATCACCTAACAATACAACTGCTTAGGGGACTCCGGAAAGGTAAAAATTGAAGAAAAAAAGGATTGTTTTTTCATTTTCTTAATCTATGAAATCTCATCTTTAAAATGATGTATAATTCATATGGTTTACTTACACCTAAATAAGTTTAATACATTTTTAAAGTACACCCTGCGCGCACGTATCTTGGCTTAGAGCTGTGAATCTGTTGTTGAATATGATATTATTATAATAAGGGGCGGCTCCACCTTATGTGCTGAAGTGCTGCAGCACATTGTTTTATTTGAAAATTAATTTCTTTAATAATATTATCTACAATCAAATACAGAGCATTAAAAGATGTCAGTAAAATGATTGGATATATATCAATTCCCGTCACATCGAGGTTTCTAGTCGTTCGTCACTGGCTGTGTGGATCGCAGCTCAGCGAGAATGTCTACTTTTATTGCCTGCAAACATGAACTCTCCCTTTTGCGCATGCGTGCCCCACCTTTTCCTTTGTGCTGTTGGGACAACAGCCAAGGCCACAGGCCAAGACATCACAGCAATTCTTCGTTCAAGCACACAGCGGCAGCACTGGTCACACGAAATGAGAACGTAGTTGATGGCTCCTTCTAGACTCTGTGGTAGCATTTTAGAGGTAATCGCTCAATGTAAAGGGTGGAAGTATTCCATCAGCAGTTCCCGCCAGAAGGTCTCTTAACACTCCCAACTTACCTATCCCATAGCCACATCTTGTAAATCATGAACTATAGTTTGTTCTGTAAGGAAACCCCAGTGAAGAGTCTCTTTAACACTCAAGACTCAATACAGTAAATTGTGTTTCTAATCACAGTATATTTATTTTTGGAGGGGGGGGGGGGGAGGGGGTTACATACAGCACACAACTAATTTTCTCTACCAGCCACCACTGATTATAATAACATTATTATATATTACTATTATATAATAATATAGTCTAATAATAACGTGGTCCCTTTTCTTAGCGTTAAATAAACGCCATGTTTTAGTAGTGGTTATTTTCAGAGGGCTTTTGAATTCACGCAGTGGATGACAAAAAAAACAAAAATTCGACATTTTACTCCCTTGAGTGCTTTTTTTCTTACCATTATTTCGTGAACTGTTGACCAAGAATTGGTCCCTTTTCTTGTGCACGCACAAATATAGCGTTAATCTATTTACCAAATATCCCTTTCAAATTTACACGAAATTCAATATTTATATCGCAATTTATGTTTTCGAAATTAATGCAAATTTTTGTAGACTCTACTTATATGTGTAGTTATCCCGCATAATCTAGCTGGGCAAAAGCGTGTTGACGGACTGCTTAGTATAAATTGATGGTAATCAGTAATCACAAACAAGTACACGGGGATAGTGGCCAAGATGTATCAACAACTAAAATGAATTATCTACAGCACCAACAGCATATACTCCTTACAGTTCAGAAAATATTTGGGTCATTCAGTGACCTATCTAGAGTGAACAGGTATCGATCAGGTTAGACCATTGTAATGTATGACGGATGGACTGAGCTTTGGCCGGGAAGTAATCTTAACGAAAATGAAAGTAAAGTTGATGAATAAGCTTAATGTTTCCCAGGGACTAATTCGCAGAGTGCGGTCTGCCCGCTCCTAGCTCCCACACAGGCTTAAATAAACAAGTCTCTCGGAACAAGGGCTTTAAAAACCGCCTGCTTGCTTTAAAGCTGCCCCATCTCGTGTGGTCTTCTCTTTATCCATCATAAACTGCTTGCCACTGTTTGAAAGGCCATTTTTAAGTCATACGGAACTGTACTAAGGCACAAAGTTCCTCTATTCATTTGTCATGTCAGGTTGGTTACCATTGAGATACTGGGATATAAAAGTACGATGTCTGTATGTAAATATTATGTGTCAGAAAACTGTATCATAATGGGTGTCATTAAAGTACTACTTTACATTTCCAACCAATCAGAGCTCAGTATTTTCATTCATTGGCCAATTAGGTAAGGATAGCGTCTGACATGCACTCAGAATCCAACATGTCGGACATGAATTAGATGATTTGAAAGTTGACAATGAATCCTATATTGGATCAACCATTGTAGTTACAATACATAAACAAACTGGGGAATATTGCAAAAGAAATAGCACTGTACCTTGATATCCGCAACTCCAATTTCTACACATTCGTAAGATTTCGCCGACAATTTTAGTGAATGCAGTTGTTGACATAAACACACCATAACATCATGTAGGAAGCAGGCATGACATTAGTTCCACGGAAATTATAATCCAGCTTTCTGTTCTGTAAATGGATTTCTTATGCGAAACTTTTCCGCCAGATAACGTTACTGTTCTATTTGGGACTAAATTGATTTGTTTTCCGTTGACATTCTATACCCATCGAATTTGAAGAATAACTAGTTGATAATACGATACATTTTAATTTAGAAGTAAACTGACAGAATCTCGACATATATTTATGAACATTTATGTTAGAACATATTATAACAATGTTATAATATTATCGTCGAACATTAACAGTCGTATGCAACTCGCCTATAATGGTAATTAAGACACTCGTATGGAAATTATAAAACGAGCGAAACCTCCTAACGACAATCGTCACGAAACTTTCACACAACTCGTCAATGCGCTGATTAACCCTTATTGTATCAGAGGACCGAAACATTGGCCGAGAGAGCATCTATTCAAAATGTCATGTGCCGATCTATCGGCTCAAACCGGCCATGCAGTGCTATCAGTGTCGTACCCGAGACAGCGTTATAACCGTATTTACAAAAAAAAAAAAAAAAAAAGAATGGTATATTGCCATGGAGCACAGCGGCGATGACAGTGAGGATGGCCTTACTTATTAAGCAGTGTCCACGCCTGCTCTACACAATTGAGATCGGGAGCGTAGGCAGGCCATTCCATTCTGTGAATACCATTCTCCTGAAGATAGGCATTGAAATATCTCCTGCCATTTACATTTTATTAGGGGTACACTTACATAACACACACACATACACACACGGACAAAATGTGATTTCATAAGCCTATTTTTCATAGATGAAAATAGGCTAAATAGGCTTATGATAACACATTTTGGCCGTGTGTGTGTGTGCATATGTATGTGTGTCCCCACCTGCCCTAATAAAATCTAAACAGCTGGAGAGATTTCCATGAAACTCGGTAAGGTCTGGGTACTACTTTATTCGACCCCAACCGTGCCCTTCAAATGTTATTACGTTTCACCAATCCAACATGGTGGATGTGTGAAATATTTCACCGGCATTCTATGTCTCTGAAACTATTCCTGATATCACCCTGAAAATTTTGTACGGTGATAGAGGGTACTACTAGACGTTCACTTATGTAACTTTCAAAAGCCTGTTAAGTAAGAAGCAAACATGGCAGCCAAGTGAAGTTGAAACATTTAAATAGATTTTTCTCGATAGTTAACCATTCGAGCGCAGTGAAACATGCTACATCAAATGTTTATACATATTGTAATGCACTGACATCTAATTTAGTTCAATTGTTCACATAACCTCAAGATGGCGGCTGTGTGAAATTTTAAAATTATATTTTATTTCTTGTGTCATAATCATGCGATCAAAATCAACGTTTGAATAATGAACCTACGCAATAATCCTCATCTAATAGTACGTAACTCTATGGCCTACATATATTAAAATCCAACATGGCGACCATTCGAAATATTTAGACGGTTCTCAATAGGAATCAAACTGAAATTTTGTATGTTAATAGAGGCAATTATCCGATCCAAGACAAGATGCGTGAGAGCCGGCTTCGTTGGTTTGGGCATGTTTTACAAAACGATGATGACTCTATTGCCAAGAAGGGATGCACACTTGAAGTCGTCGGCAGAAGACCTAAAGGACGACCTAAACAATGTTGGGCTGATACGCTTCATAAAGACCTCCAAAGCGAGAACATCCATCCAGATGCAGCCCAAGACAGAGCGAAATGGAGACAACGAACCCATGTAGTGGACCCCGCAGGCGCGTGGAACAAACGCTGAAGGAAAAGAAGAAGAAGAATAGAGGCAATTATCATAAGTAGGATATGTAAGTATGCTATTTAGTTCTTCATGGAACTACTTGTTATTTTTGCTCAAGTCTAGTCATAGGAAGTAATTCCGTGCCTCTTATTGGCCGATTTACTGGTGGCTAATTGTGACTGTAGATGGGTCGATTTTTTTTTCTGTCGGTCAAAACGATTGTACCCAATTGTAATGGCTGGTTCCCTAATCCTGAAAAGAAAATTTACATGAGATTAATAAATACACGATGAGCAGTTTCGATCGTCAAGCGATCATCATCAGATCCATTAAACTTAGGCTATTACATTTTTTTCTACAAGTATGGGTGATGATATTTACAAAAACTTAGTTGCAGTAGTTATTAAGCAAACGTAACAAGTCAAAAATTTTTAGTTATATGTGATATTATGTTAAGATACTTTACTAAAAGAGGTGATTGACCTTAATTTTATAGTTATTAAATGGCGCCCCAATTAATACTATGTCCCTATTAAGTCATAAAGTAACCAAGCTGTGCACAATATTATTATCATTATTATTATTATGGTTGCCCCGGAGGGTGAGTGGTAATCGTGGCAGATTGCCAATCCCAAGCTTGTAGGTTCGCTCCTGGCCATAGTAAATGATTTTTGGAAGGCGAAACAATTCTCGGCACGCATGTCATACCTTGTTGGCACGTTAAAGAACCCATTTGAATTCAGTATGCCGTGTTCATAATGGCTAAATTAAACTCGAGATTCTCCGCCAACACAAAGTTCCTCCTTTCTTTACTAAAAAGCGCTATAATGTCAAGGAGCTTAGATATCTAACATCCATGACTTTCATAGCGCTCCAAGGAACAACAAAAATCGACATGCAAGCTGCCCTCTGTGAGGCAAATAACAAAGGTTGCATCCGGCACCCGAGGCCACACCGTATTATTATTATTATTATTATTATTATTATTATTTAAATCATAGGATATCAAATGTAAACAGAGGAGGAAGGGCAATCACATGTGTCACCAAAAGGTGCAACCTTCTGTGTGACCTGCATATAATTGGTTACAATTTCCTTAAGATTGTATAATGCCTTAGTCGAATAACACGTTCTATTTTTGCGAATAATGTTGAAGAAAGATATTATTCGCAGTATGAGATTCTGTGCAATCACAGCTCTTTTTAGTATGTTTTATAGGCAAGAATGACTGTAGAATAAAGGGCATGGTAGGTAGTAACGAGGTCGGACAAGCGACCGGCACGGATTCTCGTACTCTTTTGCGGTCACACTACGGCGCCTTCTTGCAATCGAGCAACATAAATCCTCTCAACTCAATACATGATATTTTTCTTTTCCTTCGCAAAAGAGCGAAACGCGATAAAAGATATTTCCTCCCTAAGCAGTACTGAATATTGGTAATCAATAAAATTCTGATGTTCCAACCATTACAAGGCAGACATTTATGGTCTGGAAACCCTAGTTGATAAGTGTTATTATTACTGTATATCTCGTACTGCGCCAAACGCTCGTACACCTAAACAGTTCAATGGATGGAACGATGTCTCAGTAGCAAGACGCGTACGTAGGCCCATGGCTATCTAAAGTGGAGTGCACGTGGTCATCACAGTAAAGTGTAAATCAACTATGGATTTTCGAATGTTGCCGGTGTGAGAGCAACGAGTTCTATTATAAATTAAGGCGACGAACACCTCTTCCCCAAGCATTACCTGAATTATAAATACAGGGTCTTTCATATAAAGTAAGAACGCCAAGCGGCGGGTTTGTTATCCGCTAGTGTGTTGGCCTTGACCGAGCTTGTGGTGAGCCGTGGCCCCCCTGCTCTAAGCGTGTGTACAATCCTCTATGAAATATTACCTTATAAAAGTTGCTGGAAGTGTCGCCCTTCCTGGGTTATACAGGCATTGTATCTGGTAACCACATTTTGGCTGACGCGAGTAAGTCATGCCACTGTATTTTTTGTGATTTTTTATTTTGTGTTTTTTATTGAGCACTGAACCAGTAGTGTCAAAGTTATTTACAATTACGTGAATCTGTGCTAGTGAAGGTGGCACCTCATCAGGAAATTGCTGAACAAATGAATCACGTACCCGCCGAGCCGAATCGTAATTAAAATAAATTTTACATACAAAAATACGATGTTGCAATGATAACTGTCTCAACATGTTAGCAGCTGTGGTTCAGACTGGCGACTGACAACACCTGCACGCTTATTGCAATGTCAAGTTTGTACTATGCGCGCGCTTTCAATACTACAGCAGGTGGCCGTGGCGCGTCACAAGCTCGGTCAAGCCGGCTTCAGCAGCGAATGACAAAACCGCCGCTCGCCGTTCTTACTTTATATGAAAGACCCTGTACATACACTAAAGCAGACAGCACAATAACACAAATGTTGTTTATTTATTTATATTCGACGATGTCGAAATGCAAACATTATGTGTCAGAAATCTGTATCATAATGAGGCTCATTATAACACTATTTTTCATTACGATACAGTTTCTCCAGCCAATCAGAGCTCATATATTGACCAATTAGGTATGGATACCTTCGCGCATGCGCTCGAAATCCAACATGTCGGACATAAACACAGCATCTTTCTATATAAATTACCGACATGGAATACGCACCGTCCATATGTTCGCGTAAATAAACTGGCGAATATGAGACAAGAAATAGTACTGTACCTTCATATCCCCAACTCGAATTTTCACACAGCGCATTGCTTTCAAACGACTTCGGTGAAAGTATTAGTGAATGCTATAGAGCTGGACGGCAGGCTGTAAACATATGGCCTGCATATGGCATTGCAAGCACACAGAGCGCATGCGTCGGTCGGTCAGAGAACTTGAACAGAGATATCATACCCAGCGCTTGCACTCCGATCACAAAATTCAAGTGGCTGACTCCCAACAGATATTTATGAATATTCATGTTAAAACATAAAATAAAGTTATAATTATCGTCGAACATAAACAGTCGTATGCAACTTGCCTATAATGGTAATTAAGACACTCGTATGGAAATTATAAAAATTGCTTACGCTCGTTTTATAAACATACTCGTGTCTTAATTATTGTCATTATAGGCTCGTTGCATAATGTACTATTATGTATTCACTTATTTATTGATTTATTTATTTATTCCTTTCTTTCTTTATATATATATTTATTTATTTTAATATCTACCATGTTGCAATACAGGGAAATGACAGTCCCAACAACAAAGAGTTTTTCTCCACCAACTAACTTATGAAGTTGTAGCTACTATTGTTGAAATGCACTTCAGCAATAAGCCCCAAACTAGAATGGTAAACTAATATGCAGAAATGACCTTCGAGTACTCTGCTGAGATGATGGTAAAAAACTTCAACTGCAACATACAAAGCCAGTGGTTTTCTTCTAATAATGTGTGCAAAGATTGCAAAGGTTGCAGGATCTAATTCTGGTGCAGTCAGCTGGCATTTAAGGGTGCGTAAATGCGAGGGAGCCATGTCTGTACATTTACCGACTCGTTAATGATCTCCTTAGGGGCAAAATTCCGACACTCCAGCGCAGGGGCGCACCCAGACTTTTGGTTTGGAGGGGGCTTTCCTCAATAACATGATTTCAGCTATGGAAAGAGAAATTGTCCATTAATTGTCTTGTATGTAAATATGATATTTAAGATCATATGCATAAAAAGATACGGTATTCTATAAGGTCAAACATACTGTAGAATGCTCTGTTAAAACCAATACAAAAGATGCTATTGGACTGGAGATTATTTAAACAAAATGTGCATTGGTTTTATACAAATTTTAGTTACAGTTCCATTGATCTAAGGTTATACAAGTAATAAAAAGGAACTGCATGATTTTTATCTAGAATTAACTTTTGATCACGATCAGAGTGATAACGACTCGATTGCTCTGCTCACTATTATCATAACTATATATCCAGCTACCAGGATCGTCAGATTGATGTGTAACATCAATTATCTGCAATCATTTACTAAGTTTTGAGTTGTTTACTGTATACCAAGAACTAGTATAGGTTTTAGGAAATTAATAATAACATTTTGATTTTGAATATGTAAATTTAATTGGAACTAAAAATTACATTTTAAAAATTACGAGATGAAATTGTATACCATAGTGTTATGGATTGTAACAAATATTTTATGTACTGTACGTGAAAATATATGTTATTTTAATTTTCCTTAATAACTAACATTATAATAAAAAATCTTAAACATTTCTAGAATTTCAAGTTGAACTTAATTACACAGACTGAATGCAAGTTTAAACAAATAGTTGAATACAAATCATGTATTAATGAATTAACATTAACGTTGTTTGAATAAAGTGGAAACTCAAATTTCACAGAACAAAATCCAGCCGCCTAGCAGATTTTTTTCAAAACGGAAACTACCTCTGTACTGGTGACTTCAATTTCCGGGTCAATATTCAGTGCTGCTAGTCCAGTCAGCCTGTCTGCATCCATGGTATTCCTAAGATATGTTTTCAGCCGACGTAGTGTAGAAAATGACCTCTCAGCAGTGCTTGTAGTCACAGGGATGGTACACAAAATTCTCAACAATGTGTGGATATTAGGAAACAAGTCCTTGTCACATAGATTCAACACATCGATTGCGTTTTAGGAATATTAGCGTGGGTCTTCAAGCTCTTGTACCACAGTTCAAACTCAGCCATAAGCAGGCCTTTGTTGTTTCCTCCACTTTCAATTATGTCATTCTTATAAAAATTACACAGCTGTAAGAAATCAGGTTGCATTTTTTCTTGGAAGGTTTCTTTATGTGTATGTGATGCATTGCCTGATGGCAGTAAGCACTCAAAACTCTTTAAGTCTTTATGCTTGATAAATCGAGATTCCAATGTAATAATGAAAGAGTCAATCCAAGGGATGAAAACAGATCTTTTATAGTATAATTCTGGAGTTTCTGCTGGTATTTTGCTACTGTTCTGTCTTCCAACTGTTCGTGGCATCGAAATTATTGAACCGCAGTTATTAGCAATTTTGGTAGCTTCTTCAAACAACGAGTGAAATTTTTGATCTGCATTTTTTCTTAGAGATTTTAAGCTTTCAATCACGGTTTCAGCGTGTGTAATTGCAGACGATAAATCTAAATCAGTTCCCTGAAGCTTTTTGATTAGGTTTACTGTGTAACCAAGCAGTTTTTATGATGCCATGAGAGAAATTATAAATTCACCTTAACTTAAGGAGTTTAGTAGTATTAGAGCTCCTGAAGAAGATTCCCTATCATTCCAGTTTTTAATCTCCTCTAACGCTACTTCAAGAGGTTGCAGCAGTTTTTTTTAACAAAAATAGCATCGTGCCTTTGTACCCATCTCGTTGGACAAAGCTGCAGGATTTTTTTCTTGTTGGTTTCAAGATTTACCTCAGATTCAATGCACTGTTTTAAAACTGCCTGTCTTCTAGGAGTGTTAAATAAATCCCACAACTTCTCCACTATTCCAAAGCAGTTCCTGATTGATACAACCTCAGACGCTGTTGACAATGCCAGGTTAAGGCTATGAGAAGCGCAATGCACGTAAATTGCTGTGGGGTGAGCTTCTTGGATGCACGCTTGAGCCCCTTTAAACTTTGCACTCATGGCAGCCACCCATTGTACCCCTAGCCACGTAGGTTATTTATGTCGATATTACTGTCTTCAAGACCTGTAATCAATGTTTTTGCCAATACTCTACCCGTTGTAGAGGTTCGAGGCATGAACTTCAAAAATTGCACACATATTTCATTACTATTTAAAGTATTTGGCGTTACATAACGTAAACACAAAGACAACTGTTCGACAGTTGAAATATCAGATGTTTCATCTGCGAGAACACTAAAAAACTAAGCTTCTTTTACTTTACTTGCTATTTTTTCAGTTATTATTTGGTTACAAGCATCGACGACATGATTTTGAAAATTCCAACTTATAGGCCTATAGGTTGCATTTTTGCCACATGACCCAAAGTGATCTTTCAAATTGTTGTCACCTGCTTAAATTCTAGCTCTGAGCAAAGCTCTTAAGTTCCCCTCATTTTCAAATGGTTTGTTGTCGATTTGAAACTGACCATAATCTCTATGGTTCCTAAGGGCGATATTTTGGCTGCCACACAAAATAATAGTTTCTGTTATTGGAATTATTCTTTTCACATTATTTTGGGCTTGGACGTCTTTTCCCTTTATCAAGAGATTTGTCAATCGGTTTCATTCGGCAGTCCATAACTCTTTTAAAGTTAGCTTCGCTTTCACATGAGTCTTTATGATACTGTGAGTTTGCATGTTTTTCAAACTTCTCTAGGGCTTTTTTCCAGTTACAAAAACCTTCTTCAAAAAGTTGTCCAGTATGTTGAGTGTTACTCTTACCTATTTCTTTTTTTGAAAAAAGCATACAATGGACACAGTATGCAGAATCTTCAATTCCAGAATACGAAAGTCAGGTATATTTCTTTAGCCATGAAAACGAAAATTTTCGTTGTTGGTTCCCATGCGATCTAAAAGGAAAGTTAAAGTTGCTCTGAGGAACCCATTTGTCATTCAAAACTTTGAACTTTTCATTGTCCGTCAACACTTTGTTTTTAAATAAACCAATGTTCAATTCCATGTTATGTTTACTTACAACGGCCTTAGGTCTGCTCACATTTGCCTCTGAGCCCTCCTCTGACGAACAACTTGGCTGTTTTTCTATGCTTGCAGTCCTTGTTAACAGTTCCTTACTCGTTGAAGGATTGCCACATTCACTAATACTAACCACATCATATTTATTGATTTTTAACGGTTTAAAGTAGTTTTGCATGTTTGACTTTCTTTTGTCTCCCATTACTACTAGTCTAATTGGACACACTACGAACACAAATAGCCAATAGAAAATACAAACACAACAACAATCAACGAATCAACTTTTACAAACACCACTACTGACTTGACGCCTGACACAGAGCACAGCACAATACCTTGGGGAGAGAAATTTTCACCGCAGTCCCACGCGCATCTTGCTCCGAGCATAGTTACGACAACGGCCGGAAATATATATTATCACTCAAGTGTTGCATAAATATAGGCCTAACATAATTCTATTTTAAATCAGTAGAAAATCGCAAAATGTTCCAACGTTCCAACACTAAATATTCTGGAGCCCGTTATGCAATCAATTTTCTTGAAAGATATCATCAATAATTTTAAAGTGTTCCCAGGTCTTTGGAGGGGGCTTAAGCCCCCAAAGCCCCCCCCTGGGTGCGCCCCTGCAGCGTCTCTAAAAGCCACAGTAGTTAGAAGTGACCTAAAACCAATAGCATTATTATTGATTTATAACCAGTTAAAGACCTAGTTCCGTTGTTCGAATGAAAAGCTTTATAATACTTTCTTTTGCGTATACCAATTAATTAGGGTCGCCGGAGCCAACAAAGGCTCATTTTGGTTTTAGCCGGGGATTTAAGGCCGGATGCCCTTCCTGACGCCACGTAATTTTTCAGGTGAAATTTCTACCCAACTCTCACCGGGATTGGAACTCCGGCCGTCCGTGTGATTGACGAGCAGCTAAGCCACTGTGCCATCACGCTCCCCTTGAAAAGCTTTATAATAGTCTACTAGCCTAAAATCCATACCTCAAATCTTACCGTTCAAGGTCCTTTGGAAACTCCGGAGTCGTGTTGTTATTTGAACAGTCTACAGTACTAGAATGTCTTCCCAGTCGGTCATCACGAATACACCCAATTAGATTGGGCGAGGACTGACAATTAATTTTCCTGTGTAATTCATAATACAATAATTATTTATTCACTTCATAAAACGCTTCTCATACAACCCCACCCCCCTTATGTGAGAAGTGTTTTATAAAGTGTATAATCGATTCATGTATATTTATTTCAGGCACTAGGCGATAAATTATCACTCCCCGGCCGATCTGATTGGGTACCGTACGCTCGAGTTGACCGACTGAAAAGGGACCCTATACAGAGTGAACACAAAATGCCGCACTTGGAGGTCGGCATGTGATTCCTCATCCAATTGCAAGACAAAAGTTTCAATAGCAAAATCGGATCGGGTGCTGTTTGAAAACACAAGTATGAAAACTAGAAGCTGCATCCTGCAGTGCATCGGAATGTACAGAGAAAGCTCCGGCAGAGCGCCGAGTTCCTGCGACCTGCTTTTGGCCACGCTGCAGTTACAGCGTTGCCAGAGCCTCATTTCTTAGCACGCATTTCTGTTAAACCTATTGGCGAGACAAGGATTTGCAATATAAAATTTTGTCGTGAATTTCGACGAGGAACCGCATGCTGACCTCCATGTGCGGCATTTTTTGTTCACGCTGTATATAGATTACTAGAGAAAACTGAAATATGCTTCTAATATTTGATTAGTTTATTTCACCGCACACATCTCCTCTAATAAAACACACGGTAAATTAAAGATACAACCTTTACGCAATGCTAACATATACAGTAAATGCAGCAACAATAACATACACCAACACAACGCTGCGTGAGAGCATTATTGTCGCGCGGTAGAAAAGAATGAGCCAAGCTTCGCGACTGAGTTGGTAGACTGCTTATACGTTGTCATAAAGACGTGCGGAGTCTCAAATGGGGCACCGGGCCGAAAGGCGACAACAGTACATCACCAAGTAGCCGGCGGGCTGGTGAAACAGACACAAATCACAACCTGCCAATTTTCCGATGGGGAGGTTCTAACCCCCAGTAAACACCCCCTCCCCCACCCCTGCCCCTCTTGGCTACGCCACTGGTATATTTGCACCTAATTGTAACAAGATTGTTAACGCACACAAACAATACGTACTGTAAATGAGAACAGCAAATAACTTAGGTGTATCAGCCAACATGTACGGTACTAGTTTTTAATTGGTGTGTGAAATTAGTTGTACGTTTGCCATTGTAGAAACATCAGGTATTTTGGCTTTCGGTATAGCTGTCATTGTGTGATATTTGGCACAGCGGAAATGTTCTCCTTTTCCCTTTTGCATAAGAAGAGAGACATGTACATGAATGACTATACATTTTGTGCGTGAAACAGTCCAGAGTTAACGTGAGCATAATTTTGAAAGGAAACGTTTCGCCGCTGTTTCCTATCGCCTCACTTCCTGTGACAAGGAGTTTGATTAATATTGTGGGGTTTGAAGCCATTATTTCAGTGTTGCTTTAGTAAACAAGAGTTTAGTGCTTTTTAGTCGGTCAACACGAATGTACCCAAAAGAGCTGGGTTATGCCCTAATCCTGAAATAAATAAATAATTCATTATTATTTATTATTTATCAATGTATTAATTATGTATTAATCTCATGTAATTTATTTCAGGATTAGAGCATAACCCAGCTCTTTTGGGTACATTCGTTTTGACCGACTGAAACGCACTAAACTCTTAGTTTGATTAATGGAAAATAATATTTCATGAACAATACGTTCAGTGTTCTCGCCACGTTGCCTGCAAAATACCTTCGTCACTTACGATTTTACCTCTACACGTTCCTTGAACGACGACACTCCACCATTGCGTGGAGTGGAGGGGAAGTAAGGACGTACGATAAGAGAGCGGATGCTCACCTGCTATTCCGAGACGCACACTGTCTGCACAGTGTGACTCAACCTTGGACGGTGCTGGTGTATGTAGATGTTACGCCCCTTCGAACAATAATTGCCGCCCCCCACTGCGAGCGTTACTAATCGCAGTGAACTTTCAGCAGGAACGATTTGTAGTGATGTCACCTTGGTCTTCCCTGGCTAAGCTGGAGTCGATGTAAATCTTGTAAGAGGGTTCTCTGTGTTCATTGCAAGTCAAATGGCCTGGTCTTGACGGAAGCCTCGCCGCGCCTCGCCTCGCCATTTCCTGATCTCTAATGGACTCTCTGTTTTAGTTTACTTTGAAGCCATTAGGAGCGTTTTCCCTCGGGACCTCAGCCTGGTGGCATTACCTAGCATTGGGATCTTACAAACAGTGTTGCCAATTGTACCTTTGTCCACTAAGTCAAACTTACTGTACATGCAGGATTATTATACCCTTTCCTTTCTGTATTATTACAGCAGTATGTGGGCTCTCAACTTGTGAAACCTAATTCGGTCAATACTTGTCTTCTTTACACCGCGATGGTATAATACAGTAGTATCCAAGGCTGTTCTTCATCCTTCCCCGCTATTGGTATTTTTCCAATACCCATATTGTTATTTTTATTTTTCATCCTAGAAATGATATTTTAAAAATCGCTGATACCTCAGCTTGGCTTCACCCACAGATTCCTCACCCTTTGTAAGGACGGTGTCCGGGAGCTGAACAGAGTTTGTCGGCAGATACAACTGGGAATGGTGACAGGCCAATTACCCAGGTGACCGCTAACTCTGGTGTAATAAATTAAGGAAGGGTCAAGGAAGGATGGCCATCATGGACCTGTTGAAAGGAACCATCCTGGTATTTTCCTGGTGGTGAAAATGGGAAAACACGGAAACCAATTAAGCTTACAGGTCAGCCAAGATGGGAGTGGAACCCATGCTCTTCCGAAGCCAGCGACGCACAAGGTAGCGAGTTTGCCTACTCGGCAACGGAGGCTGGTTCTAGAAGTGACAATAAGCCATAACATTGCTCTCTGTGGTAAATTATGATAACGTGGCTGTATTGACCTACGATGTTCATAAAAGGATAGTAACTCGTATATCCACAAATCAATAGTTTAATTACACAACACACTTAATGGTAGTTTGTGTACAATTAAAAACTAAAATGACTATATTATTAATTAACAAGTAGTTCCGTGAAGAACTAAAGCCTATTTTCATATATCCTACTTACGTTAATTGTCACTATCAATATACAAAATTTCAGTTTGATTGCTGTAATAGATTCGTAGATATTGAGAACCGATTAAATATTGCGGACGGTCACCATGTTGGATTTCTATATAATTATGTAGGCTTTAGAGTTAGGTACTGTTAAATGAAGATTATTGTGTACGTGTAGTAGCCTATTCAAAATTCAATCGCATGATTAGGACACAAGAAGTAAAAACAAGATTTAAAAATTTCGCACAGCTGCCATCTTGTGGTTATGGAAACAATTGAAAAAATTACCTGCCAGTAGATTAACATTTGTATATGGATTTACTGTACCAGGTTTCACTGCACTCGGATGGTTAAATTGCGAGAAACGTCGATGTGGATGTGTATAATTCGCGTCGCCGCCATGTTGGATTTGTGATTACCTTGTTATTAAAAGTCCTATAGGTGAACTTATGTTCATAGCCCCTATGGACATTAAAAAAATCAGTTTGATTCCTGTAATAGATTCGTAGATATTGAGAACTGTCTAAATATTTTGGATGGTCGCCATGTTGGATTGTTATATGTATTGGCCATCGAGTCATGTACCATTAAAGGAAAATTATTGCGTAGGTTCATTATTCAAACTTTCACTTCGATCGAATGATTACGACACAAGAAATAAAAACTTAATTTTAAAATTCGCAAACAATTGAACTAAATTAAATACCAGTGCATTACAATGTGTATGAACATTTGCTGTACCAAGTGTCATTGCGTTTGGATCATTAAATCGGGGGAAAAGTCTATTTAAAACTTTAAATTTCGCTTGGCCGCCATGTTCGTTGTGTAGTTAACAGGTTTTTCAAAGTCTTATAGATGAACTTCCAGTCGTGCCCTTTATCACCGTACAACATTTCAGGGTGATACCGGTAATAGTTTCAGAGATATACAATGTCGGTGAAATATTTTGCACGGCCGCCATCTTGAGGTTATGTGAACAATTGAACGAAGTTAGATGTCGGTGCATTACAATGTGTATTAACATATACTCTACCAAATTTCATTGCGTTTGGTTGGTTAAATCGCGAGAAATATCTATTTAAATGTCGCAACTTCGCTTGACCGCCATGTTGGTTTTGTAGTTACCAGGTTTTCAAAAGTCACATAGGTGAACTTCTAGTAGTTCCCTTTATCACCGTACATAATTCCAGGGTGATATCGGTAATAGTTTCGGAGATATTGAATGCTGGTGAAATATTTCGCACAGCCGCCATGTTGGATTGGTAAGACGTAACAATATTTGAAGCGCACGATCTGGGTCGTCCGGAACAGTGCTATGAAATTACCGAGTTTCATTGAAATCGGTTCAGCTGTTTAGATTTTACTAGGCGGGGGGGGGGGGGGGGGGGAGGGAACACTCACTCACGAATCACAAACATACGCACTCACACACAGACAGAGCCACCCGGACAAAAGGTGATCTCATGAACCTATTTTTTTTTTCATAAATGAAAATAGGTTAAAAACAAGTAGTTCCGTGAAGAACTATACAGCCTATTTTCATATATCCTGCTCATGTTAATTGCCTCTATCTACATACAAAATTTTAGTTTGAAGGTTGTGATAGATTCGTAGATATTGAGAACCGTCTAAATATTTCAGATGGTCACCAGGTTGGATTTTTATTTTTGTACTATTACATTAAGATTATTGTGTACGTGAGGTATTCAAACTTCAATCGCATGATTAGAACACAAGAAGTAAAAACGAGATTTTAAAATTACGCACAGCAGCCATCATGTGATTATGCAAACAATTGAAATGAATTGGATGCCAGTGGATCAACATTTGTATAAGCATTTAACGTGCAACGTTTCATGGCACTCCGATAAATAATTCGCGAGAAACGTCCATTTAAATATTTATACTTCCCGTCGCCGCCATGTTGGATTTGTGCTCACCAGGTTACTGAAAGTCCTATAGGTGAACATATGTTCATAGTCTCTATGAACATTAAAAAAAATCAGTTTGGTTGCTGTAAAAGATTCATAGATATTGAGAACCGTCTAAATATTTCGGAAGCTCGCCATTTAGGATTGTTATATGTATAGGCCATAGAGTTAGGTACCATTCAAGGACAATTATTGCCTAACTTCATTATTCAAACTTTCACTTCGATCGCATGATTACGACACAAGAATAAAAACTTAATTTTAAAATTTCGCACAGCCGCCATCTTGAGGTTATGTAAACAATTGAATTAAATTAGATGGCAGTGCATTACAATCTGCAAAATCATTTAATATACCACATTTCACTGCGCTCAGAGAGTTAAATCACGAGAAAAGTCTATTAAAATATTTCAAATTCGCTTGGTCGCCATGTTAATTTTGTACTCTTCAGGCTTATGAAATATACATAGGTAAACTTGTATTAGTACCCTTTATCACCGTACAAATATGTAGGGTGATATCTGTAATAGTTTCGGAGATATAGAATGTCAGTGAAATATTTCGCAGAGCCGCCATTTTGAGGTTATATAAACAATTGAACTAAATTAGACTCCAGTGCATTACAATGTGTATAAACATTTGCTGTACCAAGTTTCATTACGTTTGGATAGTTAATCGCGAGATAAGTCTATTTAAAAGTCTCAATTTCGCTTGGCCGCCATATTGGTTTTGTAGTCACCAGGTTTTTGAAGGTCTCATAGGTGAACTTCCAGTAGTACCCTTTATCACCGTACCCAATTTCAGGGCGATATCGGTAATAGTTTCGGAGATATTGAATGCTAGTGAAATATTTCGCACAGCCGCCATGTTGGATTGGTGAGAAGTAACAAAATTTGAAGGGCACGTTCGAGGTCACCGGGAATGATGCTAAGAACTTACCGAGTTTCATTGAAATCGCTCCAGCCGTTTAGATTTTATTAGGGGGAAACACACACACACCTCTCTCACACACACACACACGCACACACACACGGACAAAAGGTGATCTCATAAGCCTATTTTTTCAAAATTGAAAATAGGCCAATAATTATAGTTTTAGTACTGCTCAATCAAAATAACGAACTAACTATGCAAAATAAGCACACTAGGGAAATAGTTAAAACCCGGTAGAAGACCGGTAAACATACAGTATTCTAATTAGAAACATCTTTTCATGAGAATATCAAATTCGTGAAACCTCGTGTGTGATTTAAAAAACAATATATTTCAATTAAATGCCAATAGTTGTTCTCATTAATTCTTATTTAGTTGATAAGATATAGAGGACACAATAAGTGGGTCTGAGGATCAAGCAAGAGAAAACGGAGTGAATGGTAGTTACAAGGGAGAATAAAGAAGAAGCGATGGGGGCACTAGACCAAAGTTGAGATAGCAGGATGGAGTCAGGAAAGACTTGGAGGCCCTGGGAGACAAAGAGAATATGGCCAGAGGCAGAAGCAATGGAAGAGGCTAAAGAGTGAGGAAATGACCCGACTTCGGTTCGTGTGGCTAACTAAGTAAGTAAGATACAGTTTGTAGTTGTAGAGCTGATGAACAGTTCACCGCTAACTTAAAACATGTGTACAAGCTATCATAAACTATTGGTAGGGGGATATTTATTATCTTTTTATGAACATTCTACAAGTGGGTTTCTATCATTTATTCCTGGAAAATACCAGGATGGTTCCCAACTTAAGGCCACGGCCTATTGTTGTTTCAATGAGAGTAAATAACAGAAATCAAAATATTGGTAGCAAGAAGCGTGGACAAGGGTGAATATATGCAACCTGCCATGGATACCTGCTCGCCGGACGAGAAGAGGTAGCACGTGCTACTGAAATTAAACGTAATTATCGTCACCAAATTTTGTCATCGTATAGAAACGGTGAAACAGAAATAGTGTTGCGTTTTTTCCTGGTATATGAACTATGTTCATGAAAACGTTTGTCTAAATCGGTCGAGTAGTATTTGCATGAAAGCGTAACAGACAGACAGACAGACAGACAGACAGACACCACTAGGCTTTAACATGTTTGTATGGATAAGTGTTTATTTTCAGCAAGATTATCTTATTATACAATACGCTAAGGTGTATGTTTCACAACACTCAAGCTCCTAAACTAAATGGAGTTAGAAGGTGTGGTTTATACCGAAATCATCCAAATCGTCTCAATAGTACAGGAAAATTCTTACATTTCTTGATAAGTCAACGGAAACAAAATGCTTTTAAACAAATAGACAAGACGATTGCCCCTGGCAGAATTGTGTCGCGTACCGCCCGCATAGCACTAGGTCCGGGCGGGTAGTCTGTACACATGGGACGAAAACAAGACGATAGCCCATGACTGAAGTGTGTCACGTTCAGCCACATAGAACTACAGCCGGACGGGTAGTCTGTACACATGGGGCTCAAACGAGACGATAGCCCCTGGCAGAACTGTGTCACGTACAGCCCGCATAGCACTAGATCCGGGCGGTTAGTCTGTACACATGGAGTGCAAACAGGACGATAGCCCCTGACAGAACTGTGTCGCGTACAGCCGGAAATAGCACCAGAGCCGGGCGGATAGTCTGTACACATGGTGCGCAAATAAAACGATAGCCCCTGACAGAGCTGTGTCACGTACAGCCGCATAGCACTAGATCCGGGCGGTTAGTCTGTGCACATGGGGAGCACATAACCCATTGTGCAACCAGCAGCAACGATGAATTGCTCTCTGATTTCATAGATATGGACAATTTGTTTTAAAAAAGTGCGTTTAAACAAATAAACATATTTATGCAGTAGAAGCCAACATAACAGTAAAGCCAGGCGGGTGGTTTATACACATGCGAGAGTTCTCGCACAGGTCCACTAGTTACCATTAGTATCTCAAGGACAGCGCGCGCTCTTTCTCGACCCCAACTCTAGCCACCTATAAGGAATGCCCAACCCATAGCAGAGCGGCAACGCCACACTCTAGTCCATGTGTGGCGAGCGGTAAGCATGGTGATGAATGGTGCTAAAGGTACGACTCCCAAATAAATTGCTTATTAGTACATTATGCAACGAGCTTATAATGGCAATAATTAAGACACGAGTATGTTTATGAAACGAGCGTAGCGTGTTTTATAATTTCCATACGAGTGTCTTAATTACCATTATAGGCGAGTTGCATACGACTGTTTATGTTCGACGATAATAATACTTTATTATATGTTTTAACATAAATATTCATAAATATATGTGGGATTCAGTTACTTCAATTAGTGAACAGGGCGCGCTGGTTTTGCTGACTGAACAGAGCGCATGCGTGGGTCAAAGAATTTCGAAACCATAGACCATTTACTTTGCTTGGTAATGCTATTGTTTACAGCCTGCATGATGTCTAGTGGCGATCAGAACTAGCATTCACTAATATTGACACTGAAGTCGTTTGAAAGCAATGCGCTGTGTAGAAATTGGTGTTGGGGATGTTAATGTACAGTGCTATTTCTTGTCTCATATTCGCCAGTTTATTTACGCGAACATATGGGACGGTGCACTTTCCATGTCGGTAATTTATGTAGAAGGATGCTGTGTTGTTAACTTCTGGACATAGATTCATAAGTTTCTTGCATATGTCATAGTATTTTCTTGTTACCGTAAAGGTTCGTGCTGATTTTGGCTTTGTGTTTGGGATTGTAACTACAATGGTTGATCCGATATCGAATTTGAACTTTCAAATCATGTAATTCATGTCCGACATGTTGGATTTTGAGCGCATGCGCCAAGCTATCCTTACCTTATTGGTCAATGAATGAGCTTTGATTGGCTGGAGAAATTGTTTCATAATGAAGAATAGTACTATAATGACCCTCATTATGATACATACAATATATACATTTCGACATCGTCGAACATAAATTCTTTTAACACTCGCATGCTTTTCAATAGTGTAAGTAGACCGAAGAGGGAAGGATAATAATTTGGTAAACGTAAGTGCAGCTCCTAAGCCTCCATGGCTTAAGCGGCAGCATGCCGGCCTCTCACCGCTGAGTCCGTGGTTCAAATCCCGGTCACTCCATGTGAGATCTGTGCTGGACAGAACGGAGGCAGACAGGTTTTTCTCCGGGTACTCCGGTTTTCCCTGTCAAAATTTCATTCCAGCAACACTCTCCACTATCATTTCATTTCATCTGTCATTCATTTAATCATTGCCCCAGAGGAGTGCGTCAGGCCTCGGCAGCCGGCACAGTTTATATCCTCGCCGCTAGATAGGGGCTTCATTCATTCCATTCCTGACCCGGTCGGAGACTGGAAGCAGGCTGTGGATTTTCATTTTCAAGTGCAGCTCCTAACTCAACGTCGTTATTCTGTTATATTAAACAGTAGTAAGCTCGGGAGTTGACTACCTCGTGAGATTCTTAAGATGGTTCCGGTTTTTCACCTTTTTTTTTTCATAGCCTTTTGGGTTTGACCCTCTCCTCTCTCCATTTCCTATCTGCCTTTCATGGCTCTTCTTCCTTCCAAGTCCCTCAATCCTCATTATTCGAGGGTTGAGGTCGTTTCTTTTCCCTGTTATTTATTTCCTTAATGTTTCTTTCGTTTTCTTCTTCTAGTGAATAAGTTAGTTGGTAAGTCCGTAGTTAGTTTAGTTGGAGGTTACATGACATCTTTCAAACCATTAGGAGCCGTTAACCTAGATGTTAGGCCTCTTAATATCATCATATATACTAGTTATCGTTATCATAATCACCATTCTCATTATTAGGGGCCGATGTTCTTGATGTTGGGCCCCTTAAGATAACAATTAGCATCCTCATTCTCTCCGTATCTCCGAGATATAGATCAGAAAGTCTTAGGTAGGCAGTAAGCGTATATTTAGCAGGAAGTGCGCTTACATTTTCAAACAGTCTTAGAGATTTCAGTTTTCTTTCAAAATATTTTCTATCTAAACAGTTCCTCTAACAGTGACTAGTGTTTTCTTTTATAGATAGCCTGGCTCAAGATTTATCTGTTACAAAAAATCTCTGCAGACTTGATGCGGAAGATAGTTAAATGCACCCCGTATAAAAACATTCTCAATAACAGCGGTAATAAAAGTATCTCTACCAGTATCGTCGTTAAAACAATTTGTACACCATGTCTCCTTACCATTCATTCATTCATTCATGCACTTCCTCCACTCGATTACATAGATCATGAATTATTGCTATTAAATTCAAACACCCCTTTGTTCTATTTGTAAAAATATATTTGCGTATGCCATATCATGCGTTCACCATACTTTCATGAATACAGGACTAAATGAATACACATACGTCGCGAGTCTGTCTTGAAATACACATAATCATTTGTTCAGAATTCAGAAGTCAAATAATTATTCCCACAGGGGTTCATGACTAGTGGGACGTGGGTTGGCGACCACTGGTCTCCAGCTGAGTTCGGCATTACTTCCACTTATTTGTGCCGGGCTAACTGTTGTATTGGAGCGACCAAAGCATGAGGTTTTTCCCTTTAACTCATATCTGGAACAGTTATTTATTTTATGTCCAATTTTCTTTAATGTGACCCTTTAGAAGATTATCAATTACATATTTTGTATATTTATTATATTTGAATTAGAGCCTCCATGGCTTAGGTGGCAGCACGCCGGCCTCTCATCGCAGGGTCCGTGGTTCAAATACCAGTCACTCTAAGTGAGATTTGTGCTGGACAAAGCGGAGGCAGACAGATTTTTCTCCGAGTACTCCGGTTTTCCCTGTCACAAATTGCATTCCAGCAACACTCTCCACTGTCATTTCATTTCATTTGTCATTCATTTAATCATTGCTCCATGGGAGTGCGACAGGCTTCGGCAGTCGGCACAGTTCATATCCTCGCCGCTAGATGGGGGTTCATTCATTCCATTCCCTGACCCGGTAGGTCGACTGGAAACAGGCTGTGGATTTTCATTTTCATTATATTTTAATTGAACGCCCGTTGGCTCCCCATCAAGTTCAATTTCAAGTAGTTCCAAATTTGGCTACCAGAGATGCCACTGTCAGTGACATCTAGCGGCGAACGTTGGAACTGGATAGAACATTTCTAACCAAATAACCAACAACTACTTACTTGACTCCTTAATGAGGCAGTGAAACCTGCTTGGTGTTGCCTTTTAATGTTGAAACATTTCTTAGCAGACAATTGGCAAAAACGTAAGTACAATTAAGCAATATCCTCAATTGTGCCAAACGTTGAAGGGCTAAAGAGTCCGAAAAGTTTTCAAATTGAGAGTCTTGGAGAGCTCTATCAAACTAAAAAAAAAAAAAAAAAAAAAAAAAACAAGTAGTCCCGTGAAGAACTATAAGTCCATTTTCATATATCCTACTCATGTTAATTGCCTCTACCTACATACAAAATTTCAGTTTGAAGGTTGTGATAGATTCGTAGATATTGAGAACCGACTAAATATTTCATATGGTCGCCAGGTTCGATTTTGATTTATGTACTATTACATGAAGATTATTGTGGTCGTGTGGTATTCAAACTTCAATCGCATGATTAGAACACAAGAAGTAAATACGAGATTTTAAAATTTCGCACAGCTGCCATCTTGTGGTTATAAAAACAATTGAAATAAATTAAATACCAGTGGATTAACATTTGTATAAACATTTAACGTGCAAAGTTTCACTGCACTCAGTTGGTTAAATCGCGAGATACGTCCATTTAAATATTTATAATTCGCGTCGCCACCATGTTGGATTTGTGATCACCAGATTACTGAAAGACCTATAGGTAAACTCATGTTCATAGCTTCTATGAACGAAAAAAAAGTTCAGTTCGATTGCTGTAAAAGAATCGTAGATATTGAGTACTGTCTAAATATTTCGGATGCTCGCCATTTTGGATTGATATATGTATAGGCCATAGAGTTATGTATCATTAAAGAATATTATTGCATAGCATAATTATTCAAGCTTTCACTTCGATCGCATGATTACGACACAAGAAATAAAAATTTAATTTTAAAATTTCGCACAGCCGCCATCTTGAGGTTATGTAAACAATTGAACTAAATTATATGCCAGTGTATTACAATATGTATAATCATTTACTGTACCACATTTCGCTGCGCTCAGAGAGTTAAATCCCGAGAAAAGTGTATTAAAATGTTTCAAATTCGCTTGGCCGCCATGTTCGTTTTGTAGTTTACAGGTTTATGAAAGTTACATAGATAAACTTGTATCAGTGCCTTTTATCACCGTACAAAATGTCATGGTGATATCTTTAAAAGGTTCGGAGATATAGAATGCCAGTGAAATATTCAGCACTGCCGCCATGTTGAGGTTATGTAAACAATTGAACTAACTTAGATGCCAGTGCATTGCAATGTGTATTAACATTTGCTGTACCAAATTTCATTACGTTTGGTTGGTTAAATCGCGAGAAAAGTCAACATAAATGTCTCAAATTCGCTTGACCACCATGTTGGTTTTGTAGTTACCAGGTTTTTAAAAGTCTCATGGGTGAACTTCTAGTAGTGTCCTTTATCACCCTACACAATTTCACGGTGATATCGGCAATACGAGTCGGTAGTTTCAGAGATACTGAATGCTGGTGAAATACTTCGCACAGCCGCCATGTTGGATTGGTGAAAGACAATAAAATTTGAAGGGCACGGTCGGCGTTGGCCAGAATAGTACTATGATCTTACCGAGTTTCATTGAAATTGTTCCAGCCGTTTAGAAGTTATTAGGGGACGCACACACACACACCATCACACACACATGCACACACAGACACACGGACAAAAGATGATCTCATAAGCCTATTTTTTTCATAAAATAAAAAAAGGCTAAAAAGAAAACAATCACTTCTGCCCTAAATGCAGCTCCGGAAAAACAGCCTAAAATCACTTGTTTCTTTACTCGTTTTTAGCCTATTTTCAATTTTGAAAAAATAGGCTTATGAGATCACTTTTTGTCCGTGTGTGTGTGCGTGTGTGTGTGTGTGTGTGTGTGAGGTGTGTGTGTGTGTTTCCCCCTAATAAAATCTAAACGGCTGGAGCGATTTCAATGAAACTCGGTAAGTTCATAGCGCTATTCCCGGCGACCTCGACCGTGCTCATCAAATTTTGTTACGTCTCACCAATCCAACATGGCGGCTTTGCGAAATATTTCACTAGCATTCAATATCTCCGAAACTATTACCTATATCGCCCTGAAATTGTGTACTGTGATAAAGGGCACTACTAGAAGGTCGCCCATGAGACTTTCAAAAACCTGGTGACTACAAAACCAACATGGCAGCCAAGCGAAGTTGAGACTTTTAAATAGACTTTTTTCGCGATTTAACTATCCAAACGTAATGAGACTTGGTACAGCAATTGTTTATACACATTGTAATGCACTGGAGTCTAATTTAGTTCAATTGTTTTCATAACCTCAATATGGCGGCTGTGCGAAATATTTCACTGACATTCTATATCTCCGAAACTATTACAGATATCACCCTGCAATTTTGTACGGTGATAAAGGGTTCTGATACAAGTTTACCTATGTATATTTAATAAACCTGTAAAGTACAAAACGAACATGGCGACCAAGCGAATTTGAAATATTTGAATAGACTTTTCTCGTGATTTTACTCTTTGAGCGCCGTGAAATGAGGTACAGTAAATGATTTTGCAGTTTGATATGCACTGCCATCTAATTTAATTCTATTGTTTACATAACCTCAAGATGGCGGCTGTGCGAAATTTTAAAATTAAGTTTTCATTTCTTGTGTCGTAATCATGCGATCGAAGTGAAAGTTTGAATAATGAACCTAGGCAATAATTGTCCTTGAATGGTACATAACTCTATAGCCTATACATATAACAATCCTAAATGGCGAGCTTCCGAAATATTTAGACGGTTCTCAATATCTATGAATCATTTACAGCAACCAAACTGAATATTTTAATGTTCATAGAGACTATGAACATATGTTCACCTATAGGACTTTCAGTAACCTGGTGAGCACAAATCCAACATGGCGGCGACGCGAAGTATAAATATTTAAATGGACGTTTCTCGCGAATTAACTATCTGAGTGCCGTGATACGTTGCACGTTAAATGCTTAGACAAATGTTGATCCACTGGCATCTAATTTATTTCAATTGTTTGCATCTGAAATATTTAGACGGTTTTCAATATCTACGAATCTGTTATAGCAATTAAACTGAAATTTTGTATGTTGATAGAGGCAATTAACAACTTGTTTTAAATTCAAATCCTAATAAGTCCTGACGATTATAAACCTTAAGTCAATAATAATTCTTACTTTTTATTGTACCAGTTTCGGCCACATTTTGAATAGAAAAGCAAGACTTACAGTAACTTACATGAAACATTTTACCATAAAAGAAGGTTGTTCTCAAAACTTTGTCTAATCAATTAATCGTCAAAAAAGCTTAAAAATACACATACACTAAAATTTAAAAAAAAAACTGATCTGTTAGAAAAATGTTAATTCATAAGAAATAAAATCTTGATAAAAACAGCTTGAAGAAGGAAACAGAGATGACGATTAAGATAGAAATGAGAAATAAATTCTGCAAGACTTGCTCTTCTGTTCACATTATTTGCGCTGAGGATGGCCACTATGTGGCCGAAACCGGTACAATAAAATGTACAAATTAATCTTCAGAAATTATTTTTATTTAGTCAATTTGTTAACAACCTCCATATGATCTAAGCTTTCATACTCAGTGTACTGCTTTTTGACGAGGGGTTCCTTTTTAAATTTGCTCTCGATAGCAAAGAGAGCTTTTCGAGCTTTAGGCTGAGAGTTAATAAGTTTGGGGGGGATTGTGTAGTCTTGGCATTTGAACAACGAACCGGCCATCAGAAGAACGAGTGGTCGTGTTCAAAAAAAGTTGCTCACAGAATTCATTTTCTGAAGAAGTTACATTAGGAGAATCAACATTTTCAAGCCTCCAAAATTGTTCCAGGTCAGTATTGGAGAAGTAACATTGCGATGCAGGTTAGGGTGAATAATGGGGAAGTTGCCCTGTGACAATCCATCCAAAATTGGTGTCTCTAGCGACTACGTTTGAGGATAGCTTGCGAACCTGTTTCCGAAGGCAGTTCCAAAAGACATTGGCACTAAAAAGTATGTCAATGGGATTTTGTATGTTAAACGAAGGATCGGCTAACCTTAAATGCGAGGGAATGTTTAACCCCGAAATATCAACCGAATGACTAGGAGTGTCTTCTCCAATGCTATTGAGAATTAGACAATTAAGTTTAAGAAAGTTGTTTCTATGACAAGTATCTCTTATGGTTAGTTTTGAAAATTGTAAAGCTTGCGATTTTGAGCTGTTGATGCCTGACACATTGATAGAAGTGGGGTTTACGGGTAGGCCTAGTTTTCTAATCAAGGAATTAGATACAAAATCATGAGTTGCCGCTGAGTCTAGAAGACCGCGTGCACGGACCCAGTTGCCAAAGTTATCCTGAACGTCAATTTGGACAGTAGACAACAATACTTGAGCACTGCGAATAGACTTAGCATTTTGAATGTATGATGAAGCATTAGAACTGTTAACACTATCATTTTTAGGAGAAGTGGATGCTGTTGATGACCTTGCCTGATCATGACGATGTAGCAGAGTATGATGAGCCTTTTCACAATGGTAGCAAAGTCTTGTGGACTTACAGTTAGAAGCAGAATGCGTAGGCGCTAGGCAGTTGAAACAATGTTTGTTTTGAGCGACTAATTTTCGTCTGTCATCGACGGACATTTCTTTAAAGGATTTGCAGAGGTATAGGGCATGGGGATCTTTACAAAGTATGCACTTTACAGGTTCGTTTAAACTTTTGCGAGGTTCACCTTGCGTGTTTAAAACAATAGAGCTAGCAACACGACGTTCACTAGACCTAGTTGGGTAACCAGTAATGTGTGATTTGAATTTGGATGAGCTGGACCCTGGTTTTTGGGTATTAGACGCTGAGCGTTCGCTTTTGGGTTTGATGGACATTAATTCGAATTTGGAACTGGGAGATGAAGGTTCGCTCTGATTAGCTAGCGCGGTTAAAAGTTGGCATCTAGCGTTTATGAAAGTGACTAAATGCTCGTAAGAGTAGTCATCTTCCTTAGAAAGTTCAATTTCCCAAGCTTTGAGGGTAGCAGCATCAACTTTAGAAACTACTAAATGTATTAGGAAAGTGTCCCAATGTTCAGTAGGCTGCTCTAATTGGGACAAAGCTTTGACGTGGAGTTGGGTAGTGTCAATTAAAGTACGCAAACTAGTGACGTCATTGTGCTGTGACGCCGGTAGGTTAAATAGAGCCTTAATATGGCGTTGAATACGTAAACGTGAATTTCCATATCTTTCTTTTAATAAGTTAAAGGCAATGGGGTAATTTTCGGCACGCAGAGGAAGTGCTTCAACTAACTGCAAAGCTTGACCTCGAAGGATAGATCTCAAGTAATGGAACTTGTAAATGACTTGAATGTCTTCATTGTCATGAACAAGGGAGCAAAATAATTCATAGAAAGAATCCCAAGTGGATTCATCTCCAGAAAAATGGGGTAAATCAATTTTCGGTAAAGTAGGTTTGGGCTTGTGAGTGCCTTCACGGAAAGAAGTTTGGGGTTCATGAAGGGAACCAAGAACAGAAGCGTCCTTTTTCTGCTCCTCTTCGAGTTGGCGTATTATTCTGAAAGCAGAACCTATGCTTTCGTAATATAAGTTCTCTACTTCGACACGATCTTCTGTTTGATTGAGCATACAAGTTTCAATTTCAGTTTGAATGTTACAGTAGTTTTCATAAGAACGTTCAAAATCCTTTACACGATGTTTCAACAAATCTAATTGCGCATCTGAGGGATCCAATTCTTTTATGTACCTTCTGAATCGGGTAATTTGCCCTTTATAGGATGCTCGTTTAGAAGTAAGTTTTTCATCCTTATCCTTATCAGTGGGAGCCATATTAAAGAAGATAAATGAAAATGTAACTCACGAAACTGTGGAACTTTGGAAATGCTGTCAAGCTGGCAGCAGCGAATGAGTAGAAAGAATGGGACACACCATAGGAGACAGGAGCGGCCTCTTTCCCGTTCACAGGCTTTGCACGATGTGGTTATAGCTGAAATATTCAACACAGATATTAGAAATGTGCAAAATATTGTCAAATGACACTATTTTAAAAAGAGAAAAGAAAAAATGGGCTCTCCCGGGTTTCTGGGACCAAATTTTGGGTAGATTATAGGTTAGGGAATAACCCACCCACCAAGGGAAGATGATGAAAAGAAGGAAGTAGATTTTGGAATTGGAAAAGAAGGATAGAAGAATAGGAGGAGAGTCCCACAAAAGTAATAAATTTAGTGTAAAACACACTTAAAGGTAGTTGCCAATGGAAATTAACTCTAGGATACCTAAAGCAGGTACGAGCTTGGTCGAGGCTAAAGGGAACCGCAGCTAAGACTTGGGCGGTTTGCAAGAGAAAGGCCTTAGTACATTTCCTCCCAAGCATATATAAAAGTACTATGGGGAAGGGTGATGGTCTGGCAAGACTTAGAGGAACAAATTTACTGTATGTTTTCTCAAGGAGATTTGGTTTTGCAAAGTAATTCGAAGAATGCCGATGATTTAACTCAAGCTTGGTATTTTCAATTTCCAAAATTATGGAGTTCCTGTAAGGGCGACCAAGTGTCTCTAAGAAGGAATATGATAAAGGATTATGCCTTATTGGGTAATCTTGGTAAATGAACCAATGGTTGCATTGGGCAATGGCTAAGCTTTTACTCAGCGAGGAGCCGGCTAAAAGTTTAGACAAAAAGAAACACTTATTTTTTAGAAAACTGACCATAAGTTTTCGGAGAGGGTCTCCACAAGCAGGTAGTTGGCTTAGCGAACTTTACTTGCCTTACTGGCCAATTAGAATTAGCTATTATCGCTAAGAAGAACTTTAGTAAGGTGAAAATTAAGAGTTCTTGCTCAAAGACAACAAATGGTGAAAGCTCTATTAAAGATTTTAATATCATTGAGTGAGGAGAGTCAAGGAAGACAGGATTTTGCCTAAACTTTATATTCGCAACTGAAAAAGAGAAGGGAAAAGATTTGTTTATTTTACAATTGGAAAAAATTTGATGAAATTAACAATTGTGCAATATAAATTTAATGAACATGGTTCATTTGAACCTTTTAAGAAATAGGGTCGCAGACCTCTTAACATCAAACAGTTGCTCCAGGCAATTGACAATTTTTAAGGTTTTTTAAACCGTGTATTAAAATCTTGATAAGATTTCATAAATAGGCAAAATGGAATAATTAAAGTTTTGACATTTACAGGAGTACAAGCAGTGTACTTATATGAAACCTCTGAAAGAACATTCTAACGAGAATAACAACTTCGAAGATAACAAAATGGAAAACATAAAGAATAAAAAGGAAGTTCCTACAACTTCTTATATTTATACAGAATTACTTTGTGAAATTTATACAAGGAGAACAGGTCACTTACTGTGAACCTGAAAAGTTAATCAGAAGGAAGGTTCTAGACCTCTTATACTTTGAATAAGACTCGCCAGTCAAATGAGGCAGTTTTCATTTAGCGAGACCAAAAAATAACTCACTCAAGAGTTGAGAGAATTGTTTTCCCTGCTTTTGAAGGGAGGAACAATGTCAATTTAAAACTTGTATCACACAAGAAATTATGCAGAATTTAATTAATGTTAAACTAGCAAAGTTGGAAGGGCACTTCGTAAGTAACACCTTATAGAAAGTTACATTTTTATAAATAATGGTTGTTAGTAGAAGGTTAAGGAAAGATCATTGGGATATAGGAACAATGTTCATGGCCGTATTTAATGTAACCGGACGATCGCGACGCGGTAGAAAAGTGGAGCAAGCACTGATTAACACTATAGTTTGTAAAGATGGATGCAAAGTTCACTAGAGAAACACTGAAGTTTATGAGAAAAAAAAGTTATTGCAATTATGGAGATAACTGATTGCACTATGTAGGTGAAAGTCTATTTCTTGAAAAAGCTGTAATTTACAATCAAATGCGCCGTAGAATTTTCCAGAGGTTCCAGCGGAGGACGAAAATTCACTATTGTAGTAATTTAGTTTTAAACAGGATTCTCCCAAGTACGTGAGAAATACATGATTGCAGGACTCGCAGATAGAGAACAAGTTCTAGAAGGTTCCAGAACGACCTTAGCAGAAAATGGGGTTTGAAAAAATCCAACGGAGGAAATAGTTTCAAAATTATGGGCAGCGGGTATTAGATAATATCCCACGTAGCGAGAGGATTTCTCGTTTGAATCGCTTAAGAAAAGCTCTTTTATAGGAAGGTTGGCTTATACAAGTAAAAGCTCAACATGGCAAAACCCACGAAGAATGATTATTGCCCCAAGTAAATAATTTCACACTGCCCACAATTAAAAGCACTTGAAAGTTAAAACCATGAAGATGAGGTTAAAACTTTTTAAAAATGGTACTTATCTCGATTTCATGTTGAAGTCGGAGTTCCTTATGAAGACTATCTAGCCAACATGGCGTAGAAGAGGGTGTGCCTCTTGGTTTGAGGAGGCTAAGCTCGAGCGGAGCTTTGACTGAACGAGTCAACTGCAGACGTAGAAGTGAGTGCTGCTCAACAGAGCACGGAGAGACCACGGAAGGGGAAAGAGTGGGGGTAGGAAACAAAAGGAGAACATATAAACATTGCCAACTTTACAGAAAGAAAATAATCTTCTTTTGCTGAGCTGGTCTTCAAGGAGTTGATAGATGATACTAGCGCAGCATGGTGAGCAAAGAAGTAGACGTAGTCCTCTTGCTCAAGGAGAAAATAGCTGACGATGGTAACGAGATCTGGTAGCCAAATGGATAAGTAAGTCCTCTTGCACGATGAGGAATTGAGTAGCTTCAGAGGTTCGCTACTAGATAGCGCTAGGTGGATCACAGAAGTTATATATCTGAAACATACTTATGAAGACATAAGAGACATGCCCAACAGAGAGAAAACAGATGATCACTGTTGGTGTTTGGCAAGGAGGAAGGAAAAAATGAACATGCAAAGAGCAATAGACATTATATCTCTCGTACCGTGTATTCAAAGAATACACCATACTGGGGGGACAAACACCAACAGCGAGCAAGAAAGCAGTTACACATTTATTGGAAGCGGAGCGATCAAAGACAGTGGTCTTGTGATCGGTCCATTTGCAGTCAAGATTCTGGCCACCCTGACTCTCCCATCTCTTCCAGGGTAACATTGGGTCACCCTACCAGAAATCCATACTAGGGGGGGTGAAATATCTCTAACCAAGACCAAGTCCCCTACTTTAATGTCGGGACTGGAAAGAAACCACTTCTGCCTCCGTTGCAAGGAAGTTAAATATTCCAAGTTCCACCTCTTCCAAAAAGAATTACGGAGGGCTTCAAGTTTACGCCAAACAATAGGCAAATTAAAATCCCTGTAAGAATTAGGAAGAGGAGGAGGGGCAGAAAGAGAAGTGCCGATAAGGAAGTGACCAGGGGTGAGTGGAAGTAGGTCATCAGGGTCATTGGAAAGCGGAGTTAAAGGGCGAGAGTTAACAACACCTTCAATCAGAACAGACAGAGAATTGAATTCTTCGTAAGTCAGAATTCGATTACCTAAGACTTTTCTTAAATGACGTTTAGTGAGCTTTACGCAAGATTCCCACCTACCACCATGATGCGGAGCGTAAGGAGGTATGAAGCGCCATTTGAAACCTTTCGAATAAGAAAAATTCGAGATTTGTTCCATGGCAGGAGAGGAAGTGAGAGCTTTCTTCCACAGGGAAGCTGCGCCCTGAAAGGTGGAAGCGTTATCAGAGAACATCTCAGAAGGAACACCACGCCTAGCGGTGAAACGAGAGACAGCCGATAAAAAATAAGAAGTAGAAGCATTCGTTACTAGTTCCAAGTGGATTGCGCCAGTAACCATGCAAACAAAGAGAGAAACATAAAGCTTACCAAACAATTTGCGTTTAGCTTCAGGAGAGTTTTGTTGATATTGGAACGGACCCATATAGTCCACTCCAGTTAAAGCGAATGGGCGTATTGGAGAAGAACGAAAAGAAGGCAGATCGCTCATTAATTGAGTGTTGATTTTAGGTTTCGCTTTGAAACAAGGAATGCACTTATGAATTACAGAAGAAACTTCATGAATTCCATTTATAATCCAGTACTTTTCTCTTAAGAGACAGAGCAGAGTACGTGTACCAACATGAAGATTACGATAATGAAAGTCACGTATAATTAAAGAAGTAACGTGATGTTTGGAAGGCAAAATAACGGGATGCTTTTTGTCCTCAGAGAGTAAGGATTGCGAGAGCCTTCCACCTACCCTAAGTAATCCATGGTCATCAAGGAACGGGGCTAAAGCACGAAGACGGCTGGATTTGGGAAGATCTCTTTTAGAAGAAAGCAATGACAATTCAGAAGAAAAGGCTTCTTGCTGTGTCAGTTGTAAAATCTTAATGGTAGCAAGATTCAATTCATGATTGGTAAGGTGTGGTTTAGGGAGAAGAGGCTGGTCAACCACAAGATATTTCCATCTAAGGAGATAGGCGATAATTCGTAGTAATTTATGAAAGGAAGAATAGCGTGACAACAAAGGATGAAATGCGTTGGAAACAAGACACGAAGCAGTGGGTAGAGATACTTTAGCGTCAGGCAAATTGGAGTTTGTAGCTGGGGGTTTAGAAGGCCATGAGGAAGATTCGTCGATTAGCCACGAGGGCCCATGCCAGTACAATTGGGAAGCTGCCAATTGAGAGGGTAAACAACCACGAGAGATGATATCAGCTGGATTATCCGCACTGGGAACATGCCTCCATTGACATCCAGAAGAAAGAGTTTGAATTTTGGAAACCCTATTTGCGACAAAAGTTTGCCAGTGAGAGGGGTTTTTGGCAATCCAAGAAAGGGCGATCATAGAATCGCTCCAGAGATAGATTTGCGAGAATTCGACCTTTAATACTTCCCGTAATTTCTTGACAAGTTCTGCAGCCATTAATGCAGCGCACAGTTCGAGCCTAGGTAAAGTGATAGTTTTAAGAGGAGCGACCTTCGATTTGGCACAAACAAGGTTAGAAACTGGAGATCCATAAAGTGAATCGTGATAAACTAAATATGCACAGCAACCATAAGCTTTTTCGGAACTGTCCGCGAACACATGAAGGAAAAAAGATGCATTAGAATGAGAGCTGATTAAATTCCTGGGAATTTCAATGAGGGAAAGATCCAGCAAATTGCTGCGAAACAAGAGCCAACGATTCAGAAAAGAAAGAGGGACAGCGTCATCCCATTCACATTTAAGTGACCACAGCTCTTGCATGAAGAGTTTGGCTATAACAATAACTGGGGCAAGAAATTGAAGCGGATCAAAAATTTTTGCAATTTCAGAGAGGATTTGTCTTTTTGTATTAGGAAGCTCTTCTGCGAGCGTAACTTTATAGATAAGAGTGTCAGTGCTAGTGCACCAGTGAACTCCTAGAGTTTTTACAGATTCAGAGTTTCCACAAATTTCGACAGAAGAGGGATCTACGTCTTCGATGGGAAATTGGACGAGAAACTCAGGGGAGTTGGAGTTCCACTTATGAAGTGGGAAACCTCCATTCCTTAGTAATGCTTGAAGTTCTAAAGATACAAAAGAAGCTTCCTCCAAAGAGGGGAAGGATTGCAAATAATCGTCAACATAGAAGGACGTAGTTAGTGCTTCAGAGGCTTTGGGGTTAAATAAATGACCATCTTGTGAGGCAAGCAAGTGTAGGGATCGGATAGCAAGGAAAGCAGAGGGTTTTAAGCCATAGGTAACCGTTTTCAAGCGAAATACCTTAATGGGCTTATTGATTTCATCACGCCACAAGATTCTTTGAAGATCTCGTTGTTCTGGTTGAATTAACACTTGACGGTACATCTGTTTTATGTCGGCTATGACAGCTATGGGAAATAATCGAAAGTTTAAAAGTATAGCAGATAAATCTGATTGAATAGCAGGACCAGAATAAAAAGTGTCGTTAAGACTGTTGCCATTAACGTCGGGTGATGAACCATTGAAAACAACTCGGATTTTATCTTTTACAAAAGGGTTTTTCCACACAGGATGATGATTTAAATAAACCGTTTCGATTGGGGGGTGCAATTCATCATCAGATTTGTTAACAACCTCCATATGATCTAAGCTTTCATACTCATCCATGAACTCAGTGTACTGCTTTTTGACGAGGGGTTCCTTTTTAAATTTGCTCTCGATAGCAAAGAGAGCTTTTCGAGCTTTAGGCTGAGAGTTAATAAGTTTGGGGGGGATTGTGTAGTCTTGGCATTTGAACAACGAACCGGCCATCAGAAGAACGAGTGGTCGTGTTCAAAAAAAGTTGCTCACAGAATTCATTTTCTGAAGAAGTTACATTAGGAGAATCAACATTTTCAAGCCTCCAAAATTGTTCCAGGTCAGTATTGGAGAAGTAACATTGCGATGCAGGTTAGGGTGAATAATGGGGAAGTTGCCCTGTGACAATCCATCCAAAATTGGTGTCTCTAGCGACTACGTTTGAGGATAGCTTGCGAACCTGTTTCCGAAGGCAGTTCCAAAAGACATTGGCACTAAAAAGTATGTCAATGGGATTTTGTATGTTAAACGAAGGATCGGCTAACCTTAAATGCGAGGGAATGTTTAACCCCGAAATATCAACCGAATGACTAGGAGTGTCTTCTCCAATGCTATTGAGAATTAGACAATTAAGTTTAAGAAAGTTGTTTCTATGACAAGTATCTCTTATGGTTAGTTTTGAAAATTGTAAAGCTTGCGATTTTGAGCTGTTGATGCCTGACACATTGATAGAAGTGGGGTTTACGGGTAGGCCTAGTTTTCTAATCAAGGAATTAGATACAAAATCATGAGTTGCCGCTGAGTCTAGAAGACCGCGTGCACGGACCCAGTTGCCAAAGTTATCCTGAACGTCAATTTGGACAGTAGACAACAATACTTGAGCACTGCGAATAGACTTAGCATTTTGAATGTATGATGAAGCATTAGAACTGTTAACACTATCATTTTTAGGAGAAGTGGATGCTGTTGATGACCTTGCCTGATCATGACGATGTAGCAGAGTATGATGAGCCTTTTCACAATGGTAGCAAAGTCTTGTGGACTTACAGTTAGAAGCAGAATGCGTAGGCGCTAGGCAGTTGAAACAATGTTTGTTTTGAGCGACTAATTTTCGTCTGTCATCGACGGACATTTCTTTAAAGGATTTGCAGAGGTATAGGGCATGGGGATCTTTACAAAGTATGCACTTTACAGGTTCGTTTAAACTTTTGCGAGGTTCACCTTGCGTGTTTAAAACAATAGAGCTAGCAACACGACGTTCACTAGACCTAGTTGGGTAACCAGTAATGTGTGATTTGAATTTGGATGAGCTGGACCCTGGTTTTTGGGTATTAGACGCTGAGCGTTCGCTTTTGGGTTTGATGGACATTAATTCGAATTTGGAACTGGGAGATGAAGGTTCGCTCTGATTAGCTAGCGCGGTTAAAAGTTGGCATCTAGCGTTTATGAAAGTGACTAAATGCTCGTAAGAGTAGTCATCTTCCTTAGAAAGTTCAATTTCCCAAGCTTTGAGGGTAGCAGCATCAACTTTAGAAACTACTAAATGTATTAGGAAAGTGTCCCAATGTTCAGTAGGCTGCTCTAATTGGGACAAAGCTTTGACGTGGAGTTGGGTAGTGTCAATTAAAGTACGCAAACTAGTGACGTCATTGTGCTGTGACGCCGGTAGGTTAAATAGAGCCTTAATATGGCGTTGAATACGTAAACGTGAATTTCCATATCTTTCTTTTAATAAGTTAAAGGCAATGGGGTAATTTTCGGCACGCAGAGGAAGTGCTTCAACTAACTGCAAAGCTTGACCTCGAAGGATAGATCTCAAGTAATGGAACTTGTAAATGACTTGAATGTCTTCATTGTCATGAACAAGGGAGCAAAATAATTCATAGAAAGAATCCCAAGTGGATTCATCTCCAGAAAAATGGGGTAAATCAATTTTCGGTAAAGTAGGTTTGGGCTTGTGAGTGCCTTCACGGAAAGAAGTTTGGGGTTCATGAAGGGAACCAAGAACAGAAGCGTCCTTTTTCTGCTCCTCTTCGAGTTGGCGTATTATTCTGAAAGCAGAACCTATGCTTTCGTAATATAAGTTCTCTACTTCGACACGATCTTCTGTTTGATTGAGCATACAAGTTTCAATTTCAGTTTGAATGTTACAGTAGTTTTCATAAGAACGTTCAAAATCCTTTACACGATGTTTCAACAAATCTAATTGCGCATCTGAGGGATCCAATTCTTTTATGTACCTTCTGAATCGGGTAATTTGCCCTTTATAGGATGCTCGTTTAGAAGTAAGTTTTTCATCCTTATCCTTATCAGTGGGAGCCATATTAAAGAAGATAAATGAAAATGTAACTCACGAAACTGTGGAACTTTGGAAATGCTGTCAAGCTGGCAGCAGCGAATGAGTAGAAAGAATGGGACACACCATAGGAGACAGGAGCGGCCTCTTTCCCGTTCACAGGCTTTGCACGATGTGGTTATAGCTGAAATATTCAACACAGATATTAGAAATGTGCAAAATATTGTCAAATGACACTATTTTAAAAAGAGAAAAGAAAAAATGGGCTCTCCCGGGTTTCTGGGACCAAATTTTGGGTAGATTATAGGTTAGGGAATAACCCACCCACCAAGGGAAGATGATGAAAAGAAGGAAGTAGATTTTGGAATTGGAAAAGAAGGATAGAAGAATAGGAGGAGAGTCCCACAAAAGTAATAAATTTAGTGTAAAACACACTTAAAGGTAGTTGCCAATGGAAATTAACTCTAGGATACCTAAAGCAGGTACGAGCTTGGTCGAGGCTAAAGGGAACCGCAGCTAAGACTTGGGCGGTTTGCAAGAGAAAGGCCTTAGTACATTTCCTCCCAAGCATATATAAAAGTACTATGGGGAAGGGTGATGGTCTGGCAAGACTTAGAGGAACAAATTTACTGTATGTTTTCTCAAGGAGATTTGGTTTTGCAAAGTAATTCGAAGAATGCCGATGATTTAACTCAAGCTTGGTATTTTCAATTTCCAAAATTATGGAGTTCCTGTAAGGGCGACCAAGTGTCTCTAAGAAGGAATATGATAAAGGATTATGCCTTATTGGGTAATCTTGGTAAATGAACCAATGGTTGCATTGGGCAATGGCTAAGCTTTTACTCAGCGAGGAGCCGGCTAAAAGTTTAGACAAAAAGAAACACTTATTTTTTAGAAAACTGACCATAAGTTTTCGGAGAGGGTCTCCACAAGCAGGTAGTTGGCTTAGCGAACTTTACTTGCCTTACTGGCCAATTAGAATTAGCTATTATCGCTAAGAAGAACTTTAGTAAGGTGAAAATTAAGAGTTCTTGCTCAAAGACAACAAATGGTGAAAGCTCTATTAAAGATTTTAATATCATTGAGTGAGGAGAGTCAAGGAAGACAGGATTTTGCCTAAACTTTATATTCGCAACTGAAAAAGAGAAGGGAAAAGATTTGTTTATTTTACAATTGGAAAAAATTTGATGAAATTAACAATTGTGCAATATAAATTTAATGAACATGGTTCATTTGAACCTTTTAAGAAATAGGGTCGCAGACCTCTTAACATCAAACAGTTGCTCCAGGCAATTGACAATTTTTAAGGTTTTTTAAACCGTGTATTAAAATCTTGATAAGATTTCATAAATAGGCAAAATGGAATAATTAAAGTTTTGACATTTACAGGAGTACAAGCAGTGTACTTATATGAAACCTCTGAAAGAACATTCTAACGAGAATAACAACTTCGAAGATAACAAAATGGAAAACATAAAGAATAAAAAGGAAGTTCCTACAACTTCTTATATTTATACAGAATTACTTTGTGAAATTTATACAAGGAGAACAGGTCACTTACTGTGAACCTGAAAAGTTAATCAGAAGGAAGGTTCTAGACCTCTTATACTTTGAATAAGACTCGCCAGTCAAATGAGGCAGTTTTCATTTAGCGAGACCAAAAAATAACTCACTCAAGAGTTGAGAGAATTGTTTTCCCTGCTTTTGAAGGGAGGAACAATGTCAATTTAAAACTTGTATCACACAAGAAATTATGCAGAATTTAATTAATGTTAAACTAGCAAAGTTGGAAGGGCACTTCGTAAGTAACACCTTATAGAAAGTTACATTTTTATAAATAATGGTTGTTAGTAGAAGGTTAAGGAAAGATCATTGGGATATAGGAACAATGTTCATGGCCGTATTTAATGTAACCGGACGATCGCGACGCGGTAGAAAAGTGGAGCAAGCACTGATTAACACTATAGTTTGTAAAGATGGATGCAAAGTTCACTAGAGAAACACTGAAGTTTATGAGAAAAAAAAGTTATTGCAATTATGGAGATAACTGATTGCACTATGTAGGTGAAAGTCTATTTCTTGAAAAAGCTGTAATTTACAATCAAATGCGCCGTAGAATTTTCCAGAGGTTCCAGCGGAGGACGAAAATTCACTATTGTAGTAATTTAGTTTTAAACAGGATTCTCCCAAGTACGTGAGAAATACATGATTGCAGGACTCGCAGATAGAGAACAAGTTCTAGAAGGTTCCAGAACGACCTTAGCAGAAAATGGGGTTTGAAAAAATCCAACGGAGGAAATAGTTTCAAAATTATGGGCAGCGGGTATTAGATAATATCCCACGTAGCGAGAGGATTTCTCGTTTGAATCGCTTAAGAAAAGCTCTTTTATAGGAAGGTTGGCTTATACAAGTAAAAGCTCAACATGGCAAAACCCACGAAGAATGATTATTGCCCCAAGTAAATAATTTCACACTGCCCACAATTAAAAGCACTTGAAAGTTAAAACCATGAAGATGAGGTTAAAACTTTTTAAAAATGGTACTTATCTCGATTTCATGTTGAAGTCGGAGTTCCTTATGAAGACTATCTAGCCAACATGGCGTAGAAGAGGGTGTGCCTCTTGGTTTGAGGAGGCTAAGCTCGAGCGGAGCTTTGACTGAACGAGTCAACTGCAGACGTAGAAGTGAGTGCTGCTCAACAGAGCACGGAGAGACCACGGAAGGGGAAAGAGTGGGGGTAGGAAACAAAAGGAGAACATATAAACATTGCCAACTTTACAGAAAGAAAATAATCTTCTTTTGCTGAGCTGGTCTTCAAGGAGTTGATAGATGATACTAGCGCAGCATGGTGAGCAAAGAAGTAGACGTAGTCCTCTTGCTCAAGGAGAAAATAGCTGACGATGGTAACGAGATCTGGTAGCCAAATGGATAAGTAAGTCCTCTTGCACGATGAGGAATTGAGTAGCTTCAGAGGTTCGCTACTAGATAGCGCTAGGTGGATCACAGAAGTTATATATCTGAAACATACTTATGAAGACATAAGAGACATGCCCAACAGAGAGAAAACAGATGATCACTGTTGGTGTTTGGCAAGGAGGAAGGAAAAAATGAACATGCAAAGAGCAATAGACATTATATCTCTCGTACCGTGTATTCAAAGAATACACCAGACAGTAGGGACCATCCCAGCATTTGCCCAAAGACGAAGTGGGGAAACCACGGAAAACAACTTTGAGGATGGCTGAGGTGGGAATCGAACCCCCTCTACTCATCTGGAACACCCGAGGCTGAGTAGACCCTGTTCCAGTCCTCATACCACTTTTCAAATTTCGTGGCAGAGCCGGGAATCGAACCCAGGACCTCCAGGTCGGCAGCTAACCATGCTGACTGCTACGCCACGGAAGCGACGTTATTTATATAATACACTCTTTAATGTGTTCCTTGGATCAATACCATCAGGCATTGTTTGATTTTTTCGAAACATTTTCACATCAGAAGTAGTTATAAGGGCTTAAGTAAAACTCTGCATTGACTCACACTAGCGCTCGTAGTGGTAGAAAAGGCAGACTGCTAACCTAATCGACCGAATATGGTTGAATTTTATTGACTCACACTAGCGCTCGTGGTGGTAAAAAAGGCAAACTGCTAACCTAATCGACCAGATATGGTTGAGTTTCCGGTGAAAAATCATCAGTCTACCGCGTGCCAACATGCTGGCACCTCGTAAGAAACGTTTAGTGTGTCCTTTACGTTTGGAAAAGTGAAAAAAAAAACAACGAAAATATTGATATACAAATGCACCAACAATAAGATTCATTGATGAACTGGGTTTGTGTCGGCACTGTAATAGGGTGTTTTCAAGGCGGCTTCGGTGGCGTAGTTGGTAGCATGCTGAGCTTCTATGTCCAAGATAGCGGGTTCAAACCCGGCCAAAGCCGTCGGAATTTCTAAGAGCGTTAAAAGTCCCTCTGTATGCCTCCTTCGGAGGGGAAGTAAAGCCGGCGGTCCCATGTCATAGATTTATGGCATGTTAAAGCACCTTCCACTAATTACACCTGTGTGAAGCTAAATTGTATAGGTTAGGAACGTAAACAACGCTGTTAGGTTTCTACGTTCGTTGCCAAGAGCCGACTGCGGTGGCGTCTAGTAGCTAAGTTCTGAACTAGGCCTAGTAGTCGTTGACGGTGGCGTTTGGCGGCAAAAGTAGGAACTATTTGAAAATTCAAAGTTGCAGTCCTTACTTGAATTAAAAAACAGATACACACACTAATACAGCCATCACAATTAACACCGGTTATCAGACAGATTCCACACACACTCAAAGTACACGGGGCTACATGACCGCGTTGTCGCAGCCCCTAAACTGAGGAAACAACCAACCAGGGTGTTTTCAACATTGACTTTCTTGCTTGAAGGGCGAGAACTGTGTTCTTTTCCTTTAACTCACATCTGTTTCTTTTGTATCAAATTAAGAATGATAAGACAATGTGACCCTTTAGAAGATCAACAACTAGCCTACTTGTCTGAATTCCTCGTGAGAAAGTGAAACACTGTTTGGTGTTGCTCTTTTATTTTCCTAATGCAAAGCACAGTGTTTTGTTAGTCCGCCGCATTGCCCAAAGCGCACTAAACACGAAATGCATTCATTGGAATTACACTGCGGCCTTTGAACTGGAGGAATGTACAAAGCAATCAAAAGGCAATAAGTCTCTTGTACGGGTCACTTGCTCCCATGCAGTTAAATAAACAGCTGGCATGTAAACTGTCGCGTCCTCAAAGATTATTGAGCTTCAAAATACAGTAGGCCTATTTTCACCACATAGCATGTCGGCCTCGTTAGTTAGTGGCTGTCACCGATTGGAAAGTTGGGATATCAATTGCCGTTTGTCATTGGTGAAGTGTATTTTGAAATTTCGAGTACCAACATTTAGGTAGCGGCTTCGGTGGCGTAGTTGGTAGAATGCTGAGCTTCTATGCCCAAGGGCACGGGTTCAAACCCGGCCGAAATAGTTGGATTTTTTTTAAGAGCGTTATAAATCTCTAAGTGTGCCTTCCTTCGGAGGAGAAGAAAAGCCCGTGGTCCCATGTCATAGAATTATGGCATGATAGCTTGCCACGGTGGTTGAGTGGATAGCGTGTCGGTCTACTAACCCCAAGATTGCAGGTTCGCTCCTGGCCGTGGTAAGTGGTTTTTGAAAGGCGGAAAAATACGACACGCGTGTCATACGATGTTGGCATGTCAAAGAACCCATTTGAATTCAGTAGGCCGTGTTCATATTGGCAAAATTAATCTCGTGAGTTTCCGCCAACACAAAGTTCCTCATTTCTCTACTAGAAAGCGCTATAGTGTTCAAGAAGCTTAGATATCTAACCTCCTTGACTTTCATAGTGATTCAAGGAACAACGAAATTCGATATGCAAGCTACCCTCTGGGTGTCAAATTACAATGCATGCACCCGGCATCCGAGGCCATACGATAGTATTATATTATTATTATTATTATTATTATAGTTTATTGTTTGACAACATTATCACGGCAAATACCGGCTACATTTTCTGTTACAGCCTGGTTCGGCCTTAGCAAGGAACCATCTGTACTGAAATAATTACGATTACACTGTTCAGAGACTTCATATCCATGTCGTGCCCGCATTCTTCACGAGTCTCCTTCATTTGTAGGACGAGCTAAATTCCCATCTGGATCATCGAGCTTTGCTGAGTATTCGGCCAGGGCATTGTCACCAAGGAACTTCCTAACAATATGGCATTTGTTTAACAGAACTGCCTTCTAAAGTTCAATATATATCTGCGGGTGCAGATTCAATATTGATAGGCTACTGTGGAGAGTTTTCGGTATAACACCAGTACACGATACAATTATTGGGATGGTAGTCACCGAATCAAGTTTCCACATCTGCTTTATCTCAATTGCCAGCTCTGTGTACTTAGATATTTTAGTAGCAGCTGTTGTTTGGATGTTTTGAGTGTTGGGACATGCGATATCTATCAGTAATGCCTCTTTGTGTACTTTATTGATGACAATGATATCTGGACGGTTGTTACTGACTGCGACATCACTGTCACAACTCCTCTGTCCCAATAGAGCTTGTGTGTGGCATTTTCGAGTACTGCAGATGGTGTGTATTTCCAATAGGGGACGTAGCTTTGAAGAAGTTTGTACTTCAAGGCCAGTTTCTGGTGGATAATGTTGGCAACTTGATCGTGTCGATGTTTGTAGTCAGTGTTGGCAAGGTGGAAACAACCTGATATAACGTGTTGAATGGTCTCACTACATTTGCCACAGCGGCGACACTTCTCACTCTCTGTTGTTGGATCTTTTATGATGAATTTCCGATAGCTTCGAGTAGCAACAACTTGGTCTTGGATAGCTACAACAAATCCCTCTGTTTCCGGAAAGAGGACCGAGTGGGTCAGCCATGCGTGCGACGCTAACTTGTCGATGTGAGGCTGGTCCAACTCATGTGGAAACTTCCCATGAAGCACCTTCTGTTTCCAATTCCCGATCTTGTATTCAGTAGTTTTCATTTCTTTTACTGGTGGATCTAAAGATGACAGATGGAGCGGTGTGTAATTATCATCAGCTGAAGATACAGTGTGATGGAGAGGGGATGTTTCTCCTTTGTTGTGGAAAAATGCACGCAGAGTTGTCACTTGTTTTGTATGAAGGTTCATGTTCATGATGTCTATCAGTCCTCTACCCCCTTCAGACCGAGGTAGAGTCAGGCGCTCTGTTGCTGATTTCGGATGGTGCATACGATGGCGTGATAAAAGCACCGATGTTTGTCGTTGCAGATCGTGCAGTTCAGTTTGAGTGCACCTTATTATACCAAAGGAGTATGTAATTACGGGCATTGCAAATGTGTTAACTGCCTTAATGATATGTTTAGCGCTAAGTTATGAAGAGAGAACACTGCGAAGTCGTGAAGTATACTGCTCAGGTATGTTCTTCTTGATATCACCATGTCTGAGACGGGTACTCTGGGCGAACCCAAGATATTTGTACAATGCGCCTTCCTCCAACGGCTGAATACATCTCTGTCCCTCTCCAGCAGGTATTCCTTGTGCAGAGTGCGAGCCTCTAATAACAGTCTGTGTTCTGCACTTATCAAAACCAAACTGCATTTGGATATCTGAGGAAAAGCTCTGAGTGATAGAGATGAGATATTGTAGGTGCACTTTAGTTGATGCATACAGTTTAATGTCATCCATGTAAAGAAGATGGTTCATCTTGTACGCTTCACCATGATTACCCTAAATACTAAATCCGTAATTGCTACTGTTCAGGATTTGGGAGAGAGGATTATTATTATTATTATTATTATTATTATTATTATTATTATTATTATGGCATGATAAAGAACCTTCCACTAGTTACACTTGTGTAAAGCCAAATTATAGGTTAAAATTTGAACAACGCTCTTAGTTTCAACGTTCGTCGCCAGGAGCCAACTGTAGTGGCATCTAGTAACCAAGTTCAGAAATAGTTAGTCGTTGACAGTGGCGCTTGGTAGCAAATTTGGAACTACTTGAAAATCGAATGTCTGCAGTCCTTACTTGAATTAAAAGACAGATAACACACACTAATACAACCATCACAATTAACACAGGTTATCAGACAGATTCTACACACACCCAAAGTACACGGAGCTACACGACCACGTTGTCCCAGCCCCTAAACTGAGGTACCAACCAACCAACTTTTAGGTAGATTTCATGAGAAAGCTTCGAAACTGCATTTATGATAAACATTTCAAATTTTTTTTTCATTGTAAATGGAAGCTTTATTTGTCTTCTTCAAATTAACATATATTTCATGTCGATAATCCACCTGTAAAAAAATCTAAAAATAATTTTAACGGACTGTGTGAACATGTCTAGGGGGCGTGGCTTCTCAGCATCTTAGTTGAATTTGAATATCCCGGAATATCAAATAAGGTATGAAAATCATGAAAATGACATATATTAGCTAAGTGAATGTGTTTATCACTCCCGAAGAATTACCGTTTTAAATATATCTAAGTTAGTTTATTAGGTCATATCACAAATGTGTAACTTCATTTAAATAATTTTCAGAATTAAAATCTTTAACATTTTATACCTTTCAAATGTACAAAATAAAAAATTGACATAGAAATATTATTGATCATCAAATTAAGGCTAATGTATGTAGGAATGTTGTAAACTTGGGATCTTTGGATACTTTGAAAATTTAGCCTCCATGTTTATTTTAAGCAATGACAAAATTGAATTTTCTTTTTGAAAAATGGAGAAAAACTCCTACACTCTGTCTATTGCAGATAACTGCACGGTTCTAGTTCAGAACATTATATGCATTAAATACAAGAACTCAGTAAGATAAATTTGATATTGAATAATACTTAGTAATTTTAGAGCATTTTGAAAAATTGACATTTTTATTCTGTTTTTCTAAAAATCAGAGAACTGGAAACAGACAAGATGTTCAGTAAAGAACATATAGCCTAATTTATCCTAAATGCATTGGTATTGTTATAACTCTTTGTCCTTTTCAAGGAGTATGATTGAATGTTGTTTGTAGTAGCTTGTTGAAATACAACGTGCTATAGGGATATTAAATATGAATATGAGGTGCCCTTTGCTAGTGCTACCTCTGTACCAAATTTCGTTCAATTCGGTTTCACCGTGTTTGAATTGATAGGGGGAATCGATTTGCACACATACTTGGCCACCATCTGCAAACTATTGGGCTGATGTTCTAGCAGTTTGGTCAGAATATGTTTCCCACATAAAGATATGGTGTTGCAAAATTTGGTAGAGACTAGATTATTAGGTTGGTCGTAATTGCATTTTAGCCTTTAACATTTGGGTGGCCGCGATTACGTTTCCGTCAAGATGGCGGAGATATAAAACATGACACTGAGTTGCCCTTTGCTAGTGCTACCTCTGTACCAAATTTCGTTCATTCGGTTCCACCGTGTTCGAATTGATAAGGGGAATCGATTTTCACACAAAGATGGCCGCCATCCGCAAAATATTAGGCTAATGACCTATTAGTTTGGTCAAAGGATGCTCCCTCCATAAAGGTACGTTGTTGCTAAATTTGCTAGTGATCGGATGATTAGGCTAATCGTAATTTGATTTCAGCTTTGAACATTTGTGTGGTCGCCATTACGTTTCCGTCAAGATGGCGGCGATATAAAACATGACACTGAAATGCCCTTTGCTAGTGCTATCTCTGTACCAAATTTCGTTCCATTCGGTTTCACCGTGTTTGAATTAATAGGGGGAATCGATTTTGACACAAAGATGGCCGCCATCCGCAAACTATTAGGTGAATGACCTATTAGATTGGTCAAAGGATGCTTCCTCCATAAAGGTATGTTGTTGCAAAGTTTGGTAGAGATCGGATGGTTATGTTAGTCGTAATGTGATTTAAGCTTTAAACATTTGTGTGGCCGCCATTACGTTTCTGTCAATATGGCGGCGATATAAATCATGACACTGAGATGCCCTTTGCTAGTGCTATCTCTGTACCAATTTCGTTCCATTCGGTTTCACCGTGTTTGAATTAATAGGGGGAATCGATTTTGACACAAAGATGGCCGCCATCCGCAAACTACTAGGTGAATGACCTATTAAATTGGTCAAAGGATGCTCCTCCCATAAAGGTATGTAGTTGCAAAATTTGGTAGAGATCGGATGATTAGGTTAATCGTAATTTGATTTAAGCTTTGAACATTCGTGTGGCCGCCATTACGTTTCAGTCAAGATGGCGGCGATATAAAACATGTCACTGAGGTGCCCTTTGCTAGTGCTACCTCTGTACCAAATTTCGTTCCATTCGGTTCCACCGTGTTCGAATTAATAGGGGGAATCAATTTGGACATAAAGATGGCCTCCATCCGCAAACTATTAGGCTAATAACCTATTAGATTTTGTCAAAGGATGCTCCCTCCATAAAGGTATGTTGTTGCAAAGTTTGGTAGAGATCGGATGGTTATGTTAGTCGTAATTTAACTTAAGCTTTGAACATTTGTGTGGCCGCCATTACGTTTCTGTCAATATGGCGGCGATATAAAACATGACACTTAGATGCCCTTTGCTAGTGTTACCTCTGTAGCAAATTTCGTTCCATTCGGTTTCATCGTGTTTGAATTAATAGGGGGAATTGATTTTCACACAAAGATGGCCGCCATCCGTAAACTATTAGGCTAATGACCTATTCATTTGGTCAAAGGATGCTTCCTCTATAAAGGTATGTTGTTGCAAAATTTGGTAGAGATCGGATGATTAGGTTAATCGTAATTTGATTTAAGCTTTGAACATTTCTGTGGCCGCCATTACGTTTCCGTCAAGATGGCGGCGATATAAAACATGACACTGAGGTGCCTTTTGTTAGTACTACCTCTGTACCAAATTTCGTTCCATTCGGTTGCACCGTGTTCGAATTAATAGGGGGAATCGATTTTCACACAAAGATGGCCGCCATCCGCAAACTATTACGCTGATGACCTATTAGTTTGGTCAAAGGATGCTCCTCCCATAAAGGTATGTTGTTGCAAAATTTGGTAGAGATCGGATGATTAGGTTAGTCGTAATTTGATTTAAGCTTTGAACATTTGTGTGGCCGCCATTACGTTTCCGTCAAAATGGCGGCGATATAAAACATGACACCGAGGTGTCCTTTGCTAGTGCTACCTTTGCACCATATTTCGTTCAATTCGCATTCACCGTGTTCGAATTGATAGGGGGGGGGGCAGACATTCAGAGTACACACACTCACACACACACAGACTCACACACACACACATACACACACACAGACAGACACACTTTTTTCGCCCTGTGTTGATCTCATAAGTCTACTTTCATTTTTTGCAAAAATCGAAAGTAGGCTAAAAACTAATGAAATAATGCAAGCCGGTAACCATGGCAACACAATCTCAGCAGTCCATCTATTTCTGTAAGACGCATTGCCATTCCATTTATTACTATACTGTGAACGTTCCCAAACGGATATAAGGTTATCACGGAACCAACTTAAGCTGTAAAATTCATCAATTCGTATATAATGCACTTAAGGGGGTCAAAGGGTTCTCTTGAATTTTTTCACGCGAGATACATGTGCTGGTGTGGTACTGAAGGTATATTTTATCCCTATCCCTATATTATTAAATTATTATGGCGTACAAGGACGAGACAAAACTCATTTTCAGCCCCTCGGTGGCTCGGAGGCTACTACGTTTTAACGCTCTAAAACCACGATTCTGACATATTCCCTGAAAACTAATTTCACTAACGTAAATCATAAATGGCATATGGAAAACACCCAGTTTACCATCAGAATGGATATCTGCCTTGATACATCCACTACATAATAGGGGGAAGAAAACAGATCCTAACAATTACAGGGGAATCTCCCTCCTGCTAGAGACCTATATGTTCTTATCCAAAACACTTTTAAAAAGAGGAGAAAAAATACTCGACCCACAATTGAGAGAGTATCAGGCAAGATTTAGGAATGGACGATCTTGTATGGAGCAAATACTAAATTTAAAGAACATATTAGACATGAGGAAAATCAGGAACTTGAAATATGTAGTTACTTTTGTGGATTTAAAAAAAGCCTATGACTCCATTGACAGAAAGGCACTTATTAACAATCTGAAGGAATTTGGACTTCATAACATGACAACTGAAAAAATTCAAGCAACACTAACGAACACAACTTCCAAAGTTAAATTTAGAGGGGAACTTTCAAAATCTTTCAAAATTAAGTCAGGTGTGAGACAAAGAGATGGTATGTCACCTCTGCTTTTCGATTGTGCTTTGGAAAAGGTAATTCGAGAGTGGAGGAAAGCCATAAACACTAAAGGAGTTCAACTAGGAAGACATCCATATAAAATCATTGTAGATTGTTTAGCTTTTGCGGATGACATTGCATTACTTACTGACTCACAGGATACTGCCCAAGAACAAATTAGAGAGTTGCAAAAACAGGCAGTCAAAGTCGGACTACAAATATCATTTGGAAAAACGAAGCTCATGACAAACATCACCGATGCCCTGAAAAGTATCTCAATTCATGGCAGTTCAGTAATTCATGACAGTTCAGTATGTAACAAATTCCTTTAAATACCTACGAGAGTGGATAATGAACGACTCACAGGAAAAGACAGCAATAGGAATGCGTATGCATAAATTACAAAGGTGTTTTCATATGACATAAGATATATATAATTTAAAAAAAAAACATATTCTGGAACACTAAATTAAGGCACAATCAAACAGTGGTCAGACCTGAAACTCTGTATGGGGCAGAAACACTTAAATTAGCAAGATTTGGTGATTTAGACAAATTTGAGAAGACTGAAAGGCAAATTCTGAGAAAAAATACTGGGAGCTAAACGAAATAATAACGCAGAATATAGGTTACGACCAAATAGAGAATTATATTTGAAATGTGAAAAATTAACTGATGTAATGAGAAAGAGAAGATTACAGTTTTTTGGGCACATTTATAGAATGGAAAGTAGTAGACTAACTAAACAGATCTTCAACTTACTAACTAGTTACAAATCCAAACCCACATGGAGCATTGAAATTGGCAAATACTTGACAAACGCCAGAATTCAGACAGACACAATAGCAAACAGATCACTCTTCAGAGAAGTTATTCAAAAGGCAAAATTTCAAGAAAGGAAGAAAAAACAACTCGCAGAAAGTGGACTCAGAGGAGAAAGATCGTCACTCTAGAAGGATGAAAGAAATTTGGAAACAAAGGAAATTGAATACAATGGACAATAGCAAACGTTGATTCATCGTACCCTCCAAGAGGGTTATTCGAAAGAAGAAGAAGAAGAAGAAAATAATAAATAGATGACGAGTACAGAAGAAGATCAAATCAGGAGCTATATAGTTATACTGAGAAAATCACAGATGTGGCCAGGAAGAGACGTCTGGCTTTCTACGGACATGTCTCAAGGATGAACCCAACAAGACTAACCATCCGGCTTCTGAACTACTGGGAGAATAGAAATAGCGTGACACTCTGGCTAACATAAGTTAACAAGGACATCCAATAACTGAAGATAATGGAACGTTATATTAGAAGCCGATCACATCTCAGAAAGGTACTTAAACAGAAGGGTATTCAGGACAGACCACCCTGTAAGAAAACCGGCATCATCTGGACAAAAAAGAGGAAGGAGAAAAATAGCCAGAGAATGCGCGAATATTGGGCAAACATCAAGTCCCTCACCAAGCTGAAAAGATCAACGTCGTGGTCCTTATCTGGCCCAACCGAAAGGAGAAGAACAAGAAGAAACTAATGAAGTATTGCAAGCCGGGAACCAGGACTACAGTATCTTAAGAGGTGACATCCAACTTTCGATCTATTTCTATAAGAAGCAATGCCACACAATTTATTAAATTTCTGCAAAAGTTTGCGAATGGCTATAAGGTTATTATGGGAACAAACATGGACTGTAAAATTCATCAATGCGCTTAAGGGGGTAAAGGGGTACCCTATAATGTTTAAACGCGACTTACACGTGCGATATGTTGTACAGAAGGTATATTACATCTCCAAACAGCAACATTATTTTCAAAAATTCATGAATTGAATTAGTGTTTATTTGCAGCTTTTGGGAATTTGGACCATTAGAGGTTAAAAGTACTGAATTTTCATGCACCACAAGCCTTTATTATTTATTAAAGGGGTCTTCCTGGGGATGGGGACATTCGACAACGTTGTGGGTCAGTTTGTGTTTGCCATATAGGTTTTCAATATTATTTTCACGTCAGGAAGTACACGTTAGGTGAATTTAGTTTGAGAGCACATTTTAACTAATCAAATTTTTGTCGACAAACGGGTTCATAGTAAAGATGATTTTGTTTGACACTGTGTGGTTGATATATCTTTACGTTTATGTACGCCTATAACTCGCGTTCGGGTGCTTGGAGCATCGTAAAATTAGGTATTGTAACCATGAATCACTTCACCAATCATTTATAAAACTCTTCACTGTACTTCTCACAGAAGGGTGGGTATAGGGAAAACATTTCTATATACGTGCTAAAATGGGCGAAAAATAAAAATTATCCTAGAAAGACGACCAAAGCATATGTTGCGCTTCTCAATGTGTGACACAAAACTAGGGAGTCTATAAAGGGTCTCCAAAAACCACATTTTAGGGCCCTTAAATTAACAGTGTCTGTGATATACCCAGAAAACTAACTTCGTTCTGATACATTTATGAAGGAATGACAAATCCCTAACCATTGCAACAGTAGCTCAATTGATAGCGTCTGGTTATTAATACCGAAGACCGTTCGAAGAGCGGGTACTTCTACTAGGATATAATATTTTCGATTAAAAATACACACTATAAAAGCCTATGCTTAACATTGTAACGTGTGAGTAGTTATAAATCAATAAATAGATACAAAAAGCGAAGTAAAAAAATTGAACATGTTGGGATTTGCTCCACGAACCTCCAGACTATGAATCCAGGTTGCTACCACTACGCCACAGAAGCTATACACTAATACTTGATTAACAACCAGCAACCGAGTGGAAAGATGTTACACATCAAAAATTATTTCAGATAAAAGTGTTAGGTACCTTTAGAGGACTATTGACCGTTTCAAACGGTTTTGATATTGTGTCGATTAGGGGAGGTATGGTCTTTCTTGATGTGTAACATCTTTCAACTCGGTTGCTGGATATTTTTTGTGGGAGTGACTTTGGAAAAGGGGTGGAAATGGGATGGAAAAGTGTAAGAGGAAACATCGCATACGGTTTACTTCAAGGTTTGGAGGCCCCATTAAAGATATTCCTACCATAAATCATCTTTAAGTTGTCGTTCTTTGGTGTAAACATATTCATTATATAATATTTGCTGAATACAATTATGATTTATTAATTAAATCTTCATACTTTTGCTGTGGAATATATATCGCATACGGTTTACTTCAAGGTTTGGAGACCCGTTTTCTGAAATCCTGTAAGCTGTGATACATCAGTTTATGGTATGTTTAGTGTTCCTAAGGAGGTGCCGTGAGATTGAACTAGAGGTATGTTAGGAGTACATGCAAGATGGCCAGCGCGCCGTTGGAGCGCTTGAGTGAGGGTTACTGCAACTTGTCCAGTGGGAGTGTCTGCTCTTAGGATGCCAGAGGTGTGAGAGACAACGGGGGGTAGGCTTTGTAAAGGAATAGATGAAGGTTATGAATTTTGCTATTAAAAATTGTTTGAGATATATGTGAAGATTTATTTAATATCTCGCGAACCAATAATGCTAGTGACTTGTATGACGTGTCCTAGGAGTCGGGATGACGCCCGCCGTTTTTCTATCCCCCTCTTAATTTACCTAATGGACCCAAAACTAAAGGGTCATTGGCTTTTTAATATTTCGCGAACCGATAATGTTGTATGAGGTGTTGTAGGACTCGGGATGACGCCCCCTTTTTAATTCATGATTTTGTGATTTGCAGAGATGGGTAAATCCAGAGCAGAATATATGCGAAATTATCGACATAAGAAACGTGAGTAAAAATTAAAAACTGGAGGAGTACACCCGAAAAAAATTGAATTCACATATATTTCATCTCAATTTCATAGTAGGATAACATAGCAGATGTTACACATCATATGCAACTACTGTAGGCTCGTAATTTTTAGCCTATTTTCAATTTTGAAAAAATAGGCTTATGAGATCACCTTTTGTCCGTGTGTGTGTGCGTGTGTGTGTGTGTGTGTGTGTGTGTATGTGTGATGTGTGTGTGTGTGTCCCTAATAAAATCTAAACGGCTGGAGCGATTTCAATGAAACTCAGTGAGTTCTTAGCGCTATTCCCGGCGAACTCGACTGTGCCCTTCAAATTTTGCTACGTCTCACCAATCCAACATGGCGGCTGTGCGAAATATTTCACTAGCATTCAATATCTCCGAAACTATTACCGATATCGCCCTGAAATTATGCACGGTGAGAAAGGGCACTACTAGAAGTTCACATACGAGACTTTCAAAAACCTGGTGACTACAAAACCAACATGGCGGCCAAGCGAAGTTGAGACGTTTAAATAGACTTTTCTCACGATTTATCTATCCAAACGTAATGAAATTTGGTACAGCAATTGTTTATACACATTGTAATGCACTGGAGTCTAATTTAGTTCAATTGTTTACATAACCTCAAAATGGCGGCTGTGCGAAATATTTCACTGACATTCTATATCTCCGAAACTATTACAGATATCACCCTGCAATTTTGTACGGTGATAAAGGGTACTGACAAAAGTTTACCTATGTATATTTCATAAACCTGTAAAGTACAAAACGAACATGGCGACCAAGTGAATTTGAAATATTTTAATAGACTTTTCTCGTGATTTAACTCTCTGAGCGCAGTGAAATGTGGTACAGTAAATGATTTTGCAGATTGTAATGCACTGCCATCTAATTTAATGCAATTGTTTACATAACCTCAAGATGGCGGCTGTGCGAAATTTTAAAATTAAGTTTGTATTTCTTGTGTCGTAATCATGCGATCGAAGTGAAAGTTTGAAAAATAAACCTAGGCAATAATTGGCCTTGAATGGTACATAACTCTATGGCCTATACATATAACAATCCTAAATGGCGAGCTTCCGAAATATTTAGACGGTTCTCAATATCTATGAATCTTTTACAGCAACCAAACTGAAATTCTTTATGTTCATAGAGACTATGAACATATGTTCACCTATAGGACTTTCAGTAACCTGGTGAGCACAAATCCAACATGGCGGCGACGCGAATTATTAATATTTAAATGGACGTTTCTCGCGAATTAACTATCCGAGTGCCGTGAAACGTTGCACGTTAAATGCTTATACAAATATTGATCCACTGACATCTAATTTATTACAATTGTTTGCATAATCACAAGATGGCTGCTGTGCGTAATTTTAAAATCTCGTTTTTACATCTTGTGTTCTAATCATGCGATTGAAGTTTGAATACCACACGTACACAATAATCTTAATGTAATAGTACAAAAATAAAAATCCAACCTGGATATTTAGACGGTTCTCAATATCTACGAATCTGTTACAGCAATTTAACTGAAATTGTATATGTTGATAGAGGCAATTAACATGAGCAGGATATATGAAAATAGGCTGTATAGTTCTTCACGGAACTACTTGTTTTATATGACCCACCCTTACGTAAAGGGATGAGGAAGATATTTTCGGAATTATAAGAATTTTGGGTTTAACGTGTGCTAAACACATGGAACTTAGAAAGTATACAAAAATTGCCAAATTTAGTGATTTTCAAATACCATTCTTTGGGCGATGAAATCTACCTCCGCCTTCCAGCGTGACGAGAGGGATTATTTCTTTAGAAAAGCTGTTTCCAACATAGGCGGTAAAGAGAGTCAAGTGTCTCGTAGGGCCGCAGGGCCAAGTACAATCAGTGTGGAAACAAAGACTAATCCCAGCCTAAGCTGCACTTAATGAGCAAGTCCCAGTCCGAACTTCAGTTCATTACTAACCTTAGATTACGGTTCCTGTCCGTGCAGACACACATAGGCTTTGCGTGCCATCTCCTTAGAGTAATAGAAATCCCACCATCATTCTTTTCCTTCCTAACTTTTGTATTTGCTCCATGGAATGTAATGTTTTGAGAAAGGAAAGCTTTGAAGCCATATTTCAGTGTTGCCTTATTAACAATTGATATTATGACTTTCAGTCGGTCAACACAAAATAATTCCAATTATTGAAATACTGTATGGATGACATAATAACCCGAGTGGCACAAGTAATTGGGGAAGGAAAGATGAAAGCAATGGTGTTTGCAGATGATCTGATGATTTGGGGAAACAAGGAGGAGGAAGTATAGGAAGTGGAAAGGAATAATACAAGGATATGGGATGAAATTTAGCATAGATAAGAGAGAGATGGTGATTACAACAAGGAAGAAGGAAAGAACCTCAACGGGAATAACAATTGGTGGGGAACAGATGAAGAAATTGGAGAGTTTCATGTATCTGGAAAGCCTGATACAAGATAATGGAAGAAACGATAGAGAAATACATGAGCGGGGGAGACAGGCAGAAGCATTCCGGAGGAGTGTGAGAAGCATGTTATGGAGCAAGGATGTGCCTCAGAACAGAAAAACATCATATATCGGACGTACTATGTCCCTATCCTGACGTATGCCTCGGAGACCTGAGTTATGAAAGGAAGGGAGAAGAGCAAAATACAGGCCAGTGAGATGAGGTTCTTGAGAAGCAGTATTGGAGCTACAAATATGGTCAGAATAAGAAATGAGAGGACCAGAGAATTAATGAAGGAGGAACCAATACAGGATGGTATAGATAAATCTAGACTTAGATGGTATGGACATGTAAAACGAATGGAGGAGAAGAGGACACCCAGGAGGATACACGAGACGAAGTAGGATACACGAGACGAAGTGGGAAGGAAAGAGACCGAGAGGAAGACCGAGAGACAGATGGTCGAAGGGGGTGGAAGAATGCGTGAGGAGGAGAGGAAAACACTGGACAAAGGTGGAGGCTAAGAGATGGTGGGAAGACAGAAGACGTTGGAGAGGCTTGGGTTCCAAACAGACCCGGCCAGTGGCTGGAAACTGTGCAAGATGATGATGATGTGAAGAAATAAACTGAAATTAATTGTTATGCAATTACATCTCAAAACATAATTTATAGTAAATAAGTTTTATTTAGTTCTCAATATCACTTGTTACTTATGCTGAAGGGGACCTGAAAATAGTATAATTAACAACTCCTGGTAGTTTATATATTGACTTTGGATGGATCACGATTGTGAGCGGCTTCGGTGGCGTAGTCGGTAGTATGCTGAACTGCTATGCCCAAGATCGCGGGTTCAAACCCGGCCGATGTCATTGAATTTTAAGAGCGTTAAAATCCTTCAGTATGCCTTCCTTCGGAGGAGAAATAAAACCGGTGGGTCCATGTAGTGTAGCTAAATTTGTCGGTTATTTGGTGAGAAACGCTCTATCAAGTTCCAAAGTTCACTGCTGGGTGACAGTGGCGTCTGGTAGCAAAGGTGGAATTACTTGAAATTAAACTTTCATTCTTCTGCATTCATTTCTTCCATCATTAACTCCTCTCGTGAGGTTGGCGTCAGGAAGGGCATCCGGCCGTAAAAACCATCAGCCACGTGGAATCTCATCGTATCTCACCCCCGATCCCGTTGGTAACAGGATTAATAAGGGGTAGACATAAATGGATCACCATTGTGTATTTGTTAGTGTGATTAAGATATATATATATATATATATATTAATAATTCATGTTTTTTGAGCTAATACCGTGTGTATTAAGATTAGAACCATACGTTACGGAGAAACCTTGCCACCTTTTTCAAGCCCAAAAATCAAGAATTATCCGGGTCGTGAAAGCCTTAATATATATATATATTGTTATGGACTATTGAAAATGGAGAGTAGTAAGGGATGACATGTTTCACTCGTCAAGCGAGCATCATCAGATCCAAATATACAAGACAAACAGCTCTACAAAACACTACCTAACCTGCAGTGACACCCACAGACAGTCCCTGCCCTCCAAAAACAAAATACAAGAAAACCAATCAGAACACTTAGTAAGTGTGGTAATTATTACTAATAAATATTAAAGCATTTAGCATACGAAAAAATAACTATTTACTGTATTTTAATGTTGCAAATCTTAGAAATGATGATCTCACCAACATGACTCCCTCCACCAACTAATCTACTGTATGACGGTGTAGCTACTATTGCTGTGATACACTTAAGCAGTAAGTCCTAAACTGCGGTAGAATTGTTAACTAATATGCAGAAATTACCTACAAGTGATCTGTTGTGATGATTAAAAGTTATAACTACATCATGAGATAGTGTTCGTCTACTATTAATGTGTAGGCAGATCTTATGTGATAACTAGTGACCGGACTATTAGGTTTTTAGCCTATTTTCATTTATGAGAGAAAGAAATAAGCTTATGAGATCACCTTTTGTCCGTGTGAATATGTGTGCTTGCGTGTGTGTCCCCATGTGACGCAGTGGGCGTACTTTGCGTATTACGTGAGAATTTTCTTAGTTTCTAACCCCTGATTTAATTCTAGTTTGGACACCCTCTTTAACTAGCTTAGTACAGAGATTCTTTGTTGAGCTCTTTCTCAGCCAGCCTGCAGGAAACATATTAATTTTTATTGCTGCCATCTGGTTACTCGCGCTAGACCCTAATCTAATTTGTTGTAGCGTGTAACCAAATATTAATGTGTCAGCTTATAGCCTCGTTATTGGGAAGTAGTGTGTGTGGCCCGCTTGATCAGACCACATTGATTCTTAATGACTTTAAGGAATGTTAATGGGCTGACGTGGGAATATTTTCCATGTGTGTCTTACTCAGCATTAACCCCCACCCTTTGCTCGAAAATACTTGCTGTAATTGTAGACTCAACCAATCAGATCGAGAGGAAACTGTAACCAGTGGGTGGAAATTGAAAGAGTGGGAGACGCAAGTAAAGTGTTTAAAATAACATGTCAAGAGCCGTTCGAGGCCTGTATTCCATTGAAGATCTGACGGTGTGTGTGCTGTCCACTCTCCGTAAGATGCAGGACCAACGCCTTGCGTTGCTCGGCCTGGCAGATTGAGGTAAGAAGCTTAATTAACACCCAATAATTCAACACTTAGGCTTCGCTGCTAGGTTCGCTGAAACAAAGATTGTTCTGACAAGTAAGTTAATTATTGTTATTTTACTAACCCATGTAGTTTAGAATATGTAGCATCCATGCTATAATTGTTTGTATTTGTCAGAATGAAACAGACAGCACTTTAAAGAAAGAAGTTTATTGCATGCTTTTGCCTAACCATCCTCCCATATTCCTAATATATACTATAAGTTACAGGTAACGGCTTTCTCAGCTCTGAGAGACCTTTATTAATTTTCACGATTATCTGTCCGTGAAAACGATTGAAATTCGGCTCTTGGTTTTAAGTGGTTTGCCGGGTACTTAACAAAGTTCTTATTCATGAATAGAGTGAGACAGATTGGTAACAGAAATGTACCTGGCGAGGCACTGATCTAGAGGGTCGTGGCTTCGTTACAGATTGGTGGTAGTAAAATTTCCTGGCAAGGCACTGATATTGAGGGCCGACGTTCAAACGAAAGCGCCGGCAGCGTTACACCCATAATAAAATCTAAACGGCTCGAGTGATTTCAATGAAACTCTGTAAGGTCATATCACTATTTCGCACGACCCCGACCGTGCCCTTCAAATTTTGTTGCGTCTCACCAATCCAACATGGCGGCTGTGCGAAATATTTCACCAGCGTTCAATATCTCCGAAACATTTACTTATATCACCCTTTTAGGGTGATAAAAGGAACTACTAAAAGTTCACCTATGTGACTTTTGAAAACCTGGTAACTACAAAACCAACATGGCGGCCAAGCAAAGTTGCGAATTTTTAATAGACGTTTCACGCGATTTAACCAACCAAATGCAGTGAAGCTTAGTACAGTATATGTTTATACACATTGTAATGCAGCGATATCTAACTTCGTTCAATTGTTTACATAACCTCAAGATGGCGGCTGTGCAAAATATTTCACCGGCATTCTATATCTCTGAAACTATTACCGGTATCACCATGAAATGTTGTACGGAGATAAAGGGCACTTCTGAAAGTTCATCTATGAGACTTTCAAAAAGCGGTTAACTACAAACCGACCATGGCGGCCAAGCGAAGTTGAATGCTTTAAATAGACTTTTCTCGCGATTTAATGATCCAAACGCAATGAAACTTGGTAGAGCAAATGTTCATACGCATTGTAATGCACTAGAATCTAATTTAGTTCAATTGTTTACATAACCTCAAGATGGCGGCTGTGCGAATTTTAATATTAAGGTTTTATTTCTTGTGTCGTAATCATGCGATCGAAGTGAAAGTTTGAATAATGAACCTACGCAATAATTTTCCTTTAATGGTATATGACTCTATGGCCTAACAATCCAACATGGCGACCATCCGAAATATTTGGACGGTTCTCAATATCTACGAATCTATTACAGCAATCAAACTGATTTTTTTAGTTCATAGGGGCTATAAATATAAGTTAACCTATAGGACGTTAAATAACCCGATGAGCACAAATCCAACATGGCGGTGACGCGAAGTATAAATATTCACATGGACGTTTCTCGCAATTTAACCATCCGAGTGCAGTGAAACTTGGTACAGTAAATCCTCATACAAATGTTAATCCACTGGCATCTTATTTATTTCAATTGTTTCCATAACCACAAGATGGCAGCTGTGCGAAATTTTAAAATCTCGTTTTTACTTATTGTGTCCTAATCATGCGATTGAAATTTGAATACCACACGTTCACAATAATCTTCATGTAACAGTACATAACTCTAAGACCTACATATATAAAAATCCAACATGGCGACCATCCGCAATATTTAGTCGGTTCTCAATATCTACGAATCTATTACAGCAATCAAACTGAAATTTTGTATGCTGATAGTGGCAATTAACATCAGTTGGATATATGAAAATAGGCTGTATAGTTCTTCACGGAACTACTTGTTAAAAATGTTATTTACAAAAACATAAAAGATTTTTTAGGTTTTTAATACGTAGAATAGGTTTTTAAACAGGGGTTTATGTTTAAAGTGTAGCAAACAGTAGATCGTAACTGAGAATTTACTGCATTGCCTTATCCACACCTCGACCTCATTTCTTTCCCCGTGCTGCCATCCTGAGAGAATACACCGACCAAATTCATAAAATGTTTCACCTGCTTCAATTTTATTCCTCCTACCTTGCATTCTGATTGTGTTTCTTCCCTGCCAACATAACCTTCGTCTTTGAAATGCTGATCTTCATATCATATTCCCTATATTTTCGTTGAAGTTCTTATCTTGTTTCCACTTAATTGAGTCCCACCCAGTCTCTTTATGCCCTTCAGCAAATGGCCCATATATAGGGTGAGTCACCTAAACCTGCACTGCAAATATTTCGGTCATTTTGAACACAGCCTTTGAAGGTCAGGGTGCTCCTTACTTGTCAGAACCAACATAAGTAGTGTATTCAAGTTTGGTTTTCTTTAGATTGTGCTAACACAGGTATGTACAAGAGTCAGTGTAGAACCTTTTTAACATACGATATCTCGCAAACCACTTGCATTAGAATCCTGCAACAAACGCCATTGTCATTCTAAGTTACCCTTCTTTTATTGTTAATCTCAATAGGCATTCTTCCATTTCAAAAAAGGGTATGTTTGCTGAAAAATACACGTTTGAAGTATTATTCAATATAGTACATTATGCAACGAGCCTATAAGGGAAATTTTCAATAGTCCATAACAATATATATATATATATATATTAAGGCCTTCACGACCCGGATAATTCATGATTTTTGGGCTTGAAAAAGGTGGCAAGTATAAACATACTCGTGACTTAAATGCCATTATAGGCGAGTTGCATACAACTGTTAATGTTCGACGATAATTATAACTTTATTATATGTTTTAACACAAATATTCATAAATATATGTTATAATATAATAATATCGTATGGCCTCGGGTGCCTGGTGCAAGCTTATTTAATTGACACCCAGAGGGTAGCTTGCATGTCGAATTTCGTCGTTCCTTTGAACGCTATGAAAGTCAAGGAGGTTAGATATCTAAACTCCTTGACACAACAGCGCTTTCAAGTAGAGAATGGAGGAACTTTCTGTTGGCGAAAAATCCCGAGATTAATTTTGCCATTGAATACGGCCTACTGAATTCAAACGGGTTCTTCAACATGCCAACAACGTATGACATGAGTGTCGTGATTTTTGTCGCCTTTCAAAAATCACTTACCACGATCAGGAGCGAACCTGCAATCTTGGGGTTGGTAGTCCGACACTATAACCACTCACCCACCGTGGCAAGCTAAATATCTGATGAGATTCAGTCACTCGAATTTTGTGATCGGAGTGCAGCGCTGGGTAGGATATCTCTGTTTTCCAAGCTCTCTGACCGTCCGACGCATGCGCTCTGTGTGCTTCAATGCTATATGTGCATATTGTGCACCAATATTCAGTAAAACTGTAACCGAAGTCGTTTGAAAGCAATGTGCTGTGTAGAAATTGGATTTGGGGATTTTAAGGTACATTGCTATTTCTTGTCTCATATTTGCCAGTTTATTTGCGCGAACATATGGACGGTGCACTTTCGGTAATTTATATAGACATGTTGGATTTTGAGCGCATGCGCGAAGGTATCCTTACCTAATTGGTCACACAACTGTTTCTTGAGCTGTGATTGGTGGGAGAAACTGTTTCATAATGAACAAGAAGTTCCGTGACGAAATAAAGAGCCTACTTTTCTTAAAATTTAAGATTCATGCCAATGATTAATCTATATGGATCTATGTACGATAATGACGAAATTAAGTTGGTAATATCGAAATTTCTAATTAGTTCGAAATACTGCATACCTGGCATAATGTAGCCTAATAGAGCACTACAGTTGGCAGCCCTGGTGACTGAATATATTCTTAGTTCCATCTCTTAATGTACAGAATACACAATTTTGTTGGAGTCCAATGAATAGCATGGACGTTACATGCAGTTAAACATTGGATTTAACAGAGCGCGTAAAATCATATTGGCAACAATGTCATGCATGTATTGGTCAGAAATAATCTGAAATAATATGATCAATTGCTGTGCCAATTTTGAATCAAATCCACTAGTTAGAGTAAAAGTTACATGCATTTTCAAATTGGACCTATCAGCAGGCTTAGAATCATGTTGGCAGCACTGACGTATATTAGTTACTCCAAATTAATCTAGAATGCCAGGTACTATACGTGTGCAAAGTTTAGAGCTATTGGCTTGCATACTTTCTGATATATTGATATTAGGGTAACAAAAATAGAGACAGCTTTTATTAACAGTTGGCAGCCCTGGTTGCTCTTAAGATTACGATTAGTCATATCTGTTATGATACACATAGCACATACGAAATTTGGTTGAAATCCAAATGATAATATGGAGGTTACATGTATTTAACGTTGGAACTCTCAGCAGGCTTAGAATCATGTTGGTAGCACTGACGTATATAAGTTTCTCCAAATTAATATAGAATGTCAAGTACTATACGTGTGCATAGTTTAAAGCTGTCGGCTTGCATACTTTCTGATATATTGGTATTTGGATAAAGGAAATCAAGAGCATTTATTAACAGTTGGCAGCCCTGGTGCCTCTTAAGAATACGCTCAGTCATATCTGGTTATGTATACATACAACATACGAAATTTGGTTGAATTCCAATTGATAGTGTAGAAGTTATATGCAATTTAAAATTGGACCTACCAGCAGGCTTAGAATCATTTTGGCAAAACTGCCATATATGGCCTGCTGGAAATTAAACTGCAATATTATGATCTATTTGTGTGCCAATTTTGAAATAGCTCCCATTTATATCTTCCAAGATATCCAACAAGGAGCTCAAATTTCAATTGCGATTTTTCAGCAGTTGGTAGCACTGACATCATTTTCAAATATGGCCGCGAGATATTCAGGTATAAATCTTTACTCCTGCCAAATTTTGTTTCGATTGCTCCAGCCGTTTAGGAGTTGTTAGGGGGGGGGGGGGGGACACACACACAGCCAGCCAGCCAGACAGAAGGACAGACAGACAGACACACATTTGCCCGATCTCATAAGTCTACTTTTTCCTCATTTTTGCAAAATGTGAAAAGTAGGCTAAAAATAGTGTTATAATGATACAGTTTTCTGACATATAATGTTTACATTTCGACATCGTCGAACATAAGTCAAAATTATGAGTCCACGTGTACCAAGTCAGTCTGTGAAAACCGCTTATCTAAAGCACTTCCCATTACCAAAATTGTTCCGGTGCAAAATTTTAGGTGGCTTACCCTGTACAATATAAACAGTATAAATAGACCTAATGATAACAATATCTTATATATAAAAGTGAAAATCTGTATGTATGTGGGTGGGTGGGTGGGTGGGTGGGTGGGTTGGTTCCGTATACAAATCTACACCGTTCCACCAATCTCAACCAAATTTTGCATACACATAGTTTAGGACCCAGAAAGAACCGCTGGCTATATGAATTCTCGATAGTCTTTCTCATTCTTCTGATTTCGGCCCTTTTGCACTCAAGCGCAGGCTAATCAAATCATAAAATATACTCATGAAGGAATGACAAGGCAGATAGTTTCCATGGCAACATAGCTCAAGTCGAGACACGGCCGTCTGGATGCCAGTTGCGCTCTGCACTATCGGTATAGAAAATGAGGATCTTTACTTGAAATCCCGTTAGTTACTCACCTACTCACACAGCACTGTCAACCGAGTTTAGCATAACAAAGACTTGACACTATCTTCTACTATATATTTGTCAAATACCACTAACTCACTCACTCATTCATTCATCACGAAATCTCAGAAACCACCGAACGGATTGGAATGCAATTTGGTATGCAGCTTCCTCAAGGGCCGCAAATGCCCACAAAGAGGAGATTTTTGGATATTCAGGTTCTAAAGGGGTGTTAAGGGGGTAGACCTGCATTTCATTGAATAGCAATATCTCCCGATTGGTTTCAATGGGGGATGTGATACTCGGCATATATACTCATCATTAAAAATAAGAAGACACGTGTATGAGGGTTTTTCGATGTGGTGTATATTATGAGGTGAAAGGGGTGAAAAGTGGGGATTGAAAGATGCTAACGGAGCGTGTATCTCTTAAACGACATAGGCGAGAAGTTTGAAATTCAGCGAAAAAAAATCAACATAAAAAGAAGTAAATATGTGTTCGGCCGTTTTTTCATAAATCCAATTTAATGGGCCCATGGGGAGGGGTGAAATTCTGGGGGGGGGGGGGGGAACAAGAAAGAAAGTGTCCTAACTGATTGACTGACTGACCCACTCATCAAACTCAGGGGTAAAAACTGCTTTAAAGTAATAGCTGTTCGACAGTTTTTTTTTCATAAACCAAATTTAAGGGGTTCATGGGGAGGGGTGAAATACTGAAAAAAGAAAATTGAAAGATAATGTCCTGACTCACTCATCATCGCCCAGCCAAATTTATTGAAGTTAGAAACATGACAGTTTGGGGATATGTTCATTGTATTTCAAAACCGTCTACTAAGGGAGGATTTTCGGATATTCAGGTTCTAAAGGGGTCTTAAGGGGGTTAAACCTGCATTCCATTGAATAACAATATATCCCGATTGGTTTCATTGGGGGATGTGATACACGGCATATAAACTCATCATTCAAAAGTAAGAAGACACGTGTCTGAGGGTTTTTCGATGTGGTGTATATTATGAGGTGAAAGGGGTGAAAAGTGGGGTTTGAAAGATTCCTAACGGCGCGTGTATCTCTTAAACGACATAGGCGAGGAGTTTGAAAGTCAGCGGAAAAAAATCAGCATAAAAATAAGTAAATATTAGTTTGACCGTTTTTTCATAAATCCAATTTAAGGGGCCCATGGGGAGGGGTGGTATTCTGGAGGGGGGGGACAGGAAATAAATTGTCCTAACTGATTGACTGACTGACTCACTCACCAAACTCAGGGGAAAAAACTGCTTTAAAGTAAGTAAATAGCTTTTCGACAGTTTTTTTTGATCAATCAAATTGAAGGGGTTCATCGGGATGGGTGAAATTCTGCAGAAAAAAATGAAAGAAAATGTCCTGACTCATTCACTCACTCATCACCGCCCAGCCAAAAATATTGTAGTTGGAAACATGGCATTAGGGGATATGTTCTTTGTATGTAAAAACCGTACACTAAGGGAGGATTTTTGGATATTCAGATTCTAAAGGGGTCTTAAGGGGGTTAAACCGGCATTTCATTGAATAACAATATCTCACGAGTGGTTTCATTTGTGGATGAGATACTCGGCATATAAACTAATCATTAAAAATAAGCAGACATGTGCCTAAGGGTTTTTCTATGTGGTGTACTATTATGAGGTGAAAGGGGTGAAAATTGGGGGTTGATGGTATCCTAACGGAGCGTGTAGGCCTATCTCTTAAACGACATAGGCGAGAAATTTGGAACTCAGCGAAAGAAAAATCAGCTTAAAAAGTAAGTAAATCGGTGGTCGACCGTTTTTTTTCATAAATTTATTTAAGGGGCCAATGGGGTGGGGTGAAATTCTGGGGGAAAAAGAAGAGAAAGTGTCCTAACTGACTGACTAAATCACTCACTCACTCATCAAACTCAGGGGGAAAAGACAGCTTAAAAAATAAGTTAATAGGTGTTCAAACGTTTTTTCATCAATCCAATTTAAGGGGCCCATGGGAAGGGGTGAAATTCTGGTAAAAATAATTGAAAGAAAATGTCCTGTCTGACTCACTCACTCATCACGCCTAGCGATAACTATTAAAGTTGGAAACATGAAATTTTGGGAATATGTTCGCTGTATGTCGAAAACGTCAACTAAGGAATGATTTTTGTTTATTCGGGTTTTAAAGAGGTGTTAAGGCGGTAAACATGCATTTCATTGAATAACGATATCTCATGAGTTATTTCTTTGGGGATGTGTTATTCGGTATATAAACTAATCATTAAAAATAATCAGACATATGTCTAAGGGTTTATCGATGTTGTGTATATTATGAGGTGAAAGAGGTGAAAATTGGGGGTTGAGGGATTCTTAACGGAGCGTGTATCTCTGAAACTACATAGGCGAGAAGTTTGAAATTCGGCGGAAAAAAGAGCTTAAAATTCAAGTAAATAGGTGTTCGACCGTTTTTTCATAAATCCACTTTAAGGGGCCCTTGGAGAGGGGGTGAAATTCTGGGGAAAAACAGGAAAAAAAGTGTCCTAACTGATTGACTCACTTACTTACTCATCAAACTCAGGGGGAAAACAGCTTTAAATAAGTAAATAGGTGTTCGACCGTTTCCTTCATAAATCCAATTTAAGGGCTTCATGGGGAGGGGTGAAATTATCAAAAATAAATGAAAGAAAATGTCCTGACTGACTCACTCACTCATCATCGCCCAGCCAAAATTATTGAAGTTAGAAACATGAGATTTTGAGGATATGTTCGTTGTATGTCGAAAACGTCCACTAAGGAAAGAGTTTTGGATATTCAGATTCTTAAGAGGTGTTAAGGGAGTAAACGTGCATTTCATTGAATAACAATATCTCACGAGTGGTTTCTTTTGGGGATGTGATACTTGGCATATATACTAATCATTAAAAATAAGCTGACACATGTCTATTGGTTTTTCGATGTAGTTTATATTATGAGGTGAAAGGGATGAAAAGTGGGGGTTGAAAGATTCCTAACGGAGCGAGTATCTCTTAAACGACATAGGCGAGGAGTTTGAAACTCGGAGGAAATCAATCAGCTTAAAAATAAATAAATAAATAAATAAATAAATAAATAAATAAATAATATAAATAGATGTTCGACCGTTTTGTCATAAATGCAATTTAAGGGGCCTATGGGGAGGGGTGAAATTCTGGAAGAAAAACCTCCACTAAGGAAGGATTTTTGGATGTTCACTCTCATCGACCAACCAAAACTATTCAAGTTAGAAGAATGATATTTTGGGTATATGTTTGTTGTGTGTCGAAAACGTCTACTACGGAGGGATTTTTGGATATTCAGGTTCTAAAGGGGTGTTAATCGGGTTAAACCTGCATTTCATTGAAGAACAATATGACACGACTATGACGCGAGCGAAGCGAGGCTAAAAATGAGACGGTGTGTGTCTGTGTATTACTCAATCACGCAAATACCACTGGTCCGATTTACATGAATTTTACATGGAAGTAGCTGATTTACCTGGTTAACATATAGGTTACTTTTTATTTCAATACTTTGCACTATTTATAGATGGCGACCATTTTATTGACGTCACTACACCCTTTGGTTTCAAACTATCATATTTCCATTTCAAATAAAAAGAGAACGCTAAGAAATAGCAAACTTTTGATGGCATATACGAGGTTTAAAATTACATTTTCTATCCGAAAGGTATCTCCAACGGTTAGCGAGTAAAACCTAAATTTGTGCTGTAAAACACGGTCAACGCCGAGCGGTGTAGTTGGACAAAATGTTCCATTCTTAATCTCCCTCTGCGCAGCACCTCGCCTATCACCTGTTTTAACTGTCACCTTCACATTTTAATCTATTTATGACGCGTAGCGAAGCACGGGTACTTCAGCTTCGGTGGCGTAGTCGGTAGCATGCTGAACTGCTGTGCCCAAGATAGCGGGTTCAAACCCGGCCGAAGTCGTCGGATTTTTTTAAGAGCGTTAAAATCCTTCAGTATGCCTTCCTTCGGAGGGGAAGTAAAGCCGGCGGTCCCATGTCATAGATTTATGGCATGTAAAAGATCCTTTCACAGACTAAACTTGTGTAAAGCAAAATTGTTAGGTTAGATTTCGTCATAACGCTCTATCAAAAGTTCCAACGTTCACCACTAGGTGTCATTGATATCTGGTGGCGAAAGTTGGAACTACTTGAAATTGAACGGAACTTGTAGCTCACCCTTTAGGGTGTCCGCTGGAAGCAGCTACAGACTCAGGCGAGCCGAATATGTCCTCGGACACTCCCGGCACTAAAAGCCATACGATAAATAAAAAAATAAAAGCTAGTTAATAATAAAGGATAACACACATCATAAGGAAAAGGAGGATTTGTTTCTATGGCCTCATTACACGCATGAACTCTCAGTGACTGACCAACTGCATCTTTTCCTACTTCGTAAACAAGAAAACCAAGGGACCTTGGTTTGCCGAGATTGAAAGAGATCTTCAAGAAGTAGGGATCACGTCTTAAGACAACCAGGAACGTGCTCCTCTTCGGAGAAAACTTGGAACACCCTAGCGATTATCGGTAAAGCCAAAGCTGAAAACAGGGAAAAAGTGGACTGTTGATGGAAAGGATGCTCACAGAAAATTCATGCGGGAATACTGTGATAGAATTAAAGCTCAGGGACGGAAGCTGTTGAAGTAACGTGGTCCGTGGATGATGATAATAATTCTTGTTTTAAGGGGCCTAACATCTAGGTTGTCGGCCCTAGGTCTATAGTTGGCCGAATCGAATAATTATGTTAATAAATAGGTCTAATAATTATAATAAGATATTTTGAAATACTGGAGACATACTTTGAGTTCTTAAACATGAAAAATGTTAGCAGATGACTTTTATGCGCAGATTAACTATGCAAATTTGTGACAAGAAGCAGTAAATAAAGGAATGTTACCGTGAGTTCATGGAACGCAATCTTCATCATACGCTGATCTCATTTCATTTTCGACCAGACAGCATGATCGTAAACTGGCGTAGACGAAGTAGCCTGTCTGCTCGTGAAATATTGATTCTCCCTTCATCGATATTCATGCGAGGTTCCTCTATAGATGAAAGTGTTCCTGTAAATATTGGCCAGCCGTGTTTACCGATCGTAAATCGAGCCATAGAAAGTACGGGCCGTCGAAGGTCATTCCTCTTCGTCTTGATAAACAGGCAAATGCTTAACAACAAAATGCACGCATGCTTCAAGCGAAGTAGCAAGTTAATTTCCCCATAAGAGGATGAATCTCAGACTTTCCACTGTCTAGACCTCGTTACGAGTCGAATGTAGATCAAGCACCTGCATCCATTATTGTTTCCTCAGGCTTTGCGGACTCACGAGACGAATTGGATCCAACCCAACATCGACTGTGTTTGGCGTGCTTTACCGTGTTTTCCTTATTTTTAACTCCAGCAAAATACCAGGATGGTACATGATATAAGGCCACCTTCTTCCATAATAATAATAATAATAATAATAATAATAAAAATAATAATAATAACAAGAAGTTCCGTGAAGAACTATACAGCCTACTTTTCATGCCAATGATTATTCTACAGTATATGAACCTATCTAGAATAATGACGAAATTAAGTTGGTAATATCGAAATATCTAATTAGTTCAAAATATACCCGGTATAATGTAGCCTAATAGAGCACTACAGTTGGCAGCCCAGGTGACTGAATATATTCTTAGTTCCATCTCTTAAGGTGCAGAATACAAAATTTGGTTGAAGTCCAATGGACGTTACATGCAGTTAGACATTGGATCTATCAGCACGCGTAAAAGCATGTTGCCAACAATGTCATGCGTGTGCTGGTCAGAAATAATCTGAAATATTATGATATCTTGTAGTGCCAATTTTGGATGAAATACATTTGTTAGTATAGAAGTTACATGTATTTTAAAATTGGACATATCAGCAGGCATAGAATCATGTTGGTAGCACTGCCTTGTATTCATTACTCCAAATTAATCTAGAATGTCAGGTGCTATACGTGTGCAAAGTATAGAGCTGTTGGCTTGCATACTTTCTGATATATTGATATTAGGGTAAAAAAAATATAGACAGCATTTATTAACAGTTGGCAGCCCTGATTGCTCTTAACAATACTATTAGTAATATCTGTTATGGTACACATAGCACATACGAAATTTGGTTGAAATCCAACTGATAGTATAGAAGTTACATGTATTTAAAAATTGGTACTATCAGCAGGTTTATAATCATGTTGGTAGAACTGACGTACTCCAAATTAATCTAAAATGTCAGAATATACAGTACGTGTGCATAGTTTAAAGCTGTTGGCTTGCATACTTTCTGATATATTGGTATTTGGATTTTTAAAAAATAGAGAGAGCAATTATTAACAATTGGCAGCCCTGGTGGCTCTTAAGAATACGCGCAGTCATATATGCTTATGTACAGATATTACATACAAAATTTGGTTGAAATCCAATTGATAGTGTAGAAGTTATATGCATTTAAACATTGAACTTATCAGAAGGCTTAAAATTATTATGGCAACACTGTCATGGTTGGCCTACTGGAAATTAAACTGAAATAGTATTATCTACATGTGTGCTAATTTTGAATAGTTCCCATGCATACCTTGCAAGATATCCAACATTGAGCTCAAATTTCTAGTGCGTTTTTTCAGCAGTTGGTAGCACTGACATCATTTTCAAATATGGACGTGAGATATTCCGGTGCACATCTTTACTCATACTAAATTTGGTTTTGATTGCTGCAGCCGTTTAGGAGTTGATAGGGGGGGACACACACACAGCCAGACAGACAAACAGACAGACAGAAGGACAGACAGACAGACAGACACACATTTTCCCGGATCGATCTCATAAGTCTACTTTTTCCTCATTTTTGCAAAATGTAAATGTAGGCTAAAAATAATAATAATCTCTATATTCATCAGAAACCATAACGTCAGGAGGCCATTCAAAAATTGCAGACATTGAAAAGTAAGAATTCAAAATTCTTAGGAAAATATTTGACCCTAAGTTCATGAAGAGATTTTGGGAGTAGAAGGAGGCAAAACTCATCAAGCCAACTAACAAGTACCAACGCACTCTATGAATGGGCATAACGAGGACATAAAGAAAGAAAGAAAGAAAGAAAGAAAGAAAGAAAGAAAGAAAGAAATAATAATAATAATAATAAAATGTAGGAGATGCCATCGCGAATCGGAGACCATCCAACATATCACAGGGGGCAGTACAACAATTTCATCTACGTACTATTTGAAGAGGCATGACCAAGTAGCCAAGATAATCCACCTGAACCTGGCAAAGAAGCACTCCTTAAGTAATAATGTTCTGCCTTACTATCAATACATTCCTGATGCTGTTCTGGAGAATGATACACACAAGCTACTCTGGGACAGATCAGTGATCACAGATAGACCTATATCAGCAAACAGGCCAGACATTATTCTTATTGATAAAGTGCAGAAGAAAACTCTTCTAATAGATATCGCAGTCTCTAGCTCGCATAATACGAGGCACGTCCAGAAAGTAAGTTCCGTTTGGTAATAAAATTAAATTGTGTACAGATACAGAAAAATATTTATTGCACAACATTCTACACCTCTTAAAGTACTTTTCCACATAACTGCCGAACTTTTGCAGGCATTTGTCATAGCGTGGCACAAGTTTTTGGATACCTTCTTCATAGAAGTTTGCCGCCTGTGTCTTCAACCAGTTGGAAACATCTTCTTTCAGCTCGTCCTCATTGTTGAAGTGTTGACCGCCAAGGAAAGACTTGAGATGTGTGAACAGATGAAAGTCGCTAGGAGCGAGGTCAGGGCTGTACGGAGGGTGGTCAAACACGTCCCAGCCAAATCCCTGTAGAAGGTTTTTCGTCACATTTGCAGTGTGTGGTCGTGCGTTGTCGTGAAGAAAAACAACACCTTTTGACAGCAACCCTCGGCGCTTATTCTGTATTGCGCGGCGCAATTTCCTAAGCGTCTCGCAGTAAGCATCTGCGTTGATTGTTTGACCACGCGGTAAGAAATCAATAAGTAAGATGCCTTTCCAGTCCCAGAACACTGTGCACATCATTTTCCGAGGTGTCAAGATTTGTTTCGGCTTAACCTTTGCTGGGGATGAAGTGAGCCTCTATTCCATTGATTGCCGCTTACTTTCAGGGGTGTCGTAAGAAACCCAAGTTTCATCTCCTGTGACTATCTGTGTCAGAAATTCTTCGCCGCCTTCATTGTAACGGGTCAAAAACTGAAGTGCACTACCCATCCGTTTTGTTTTGTGTTGCTCCGTAAGAATCTTTGGTACCCAACGTCGGCAAAGTTTACGAAAGTTCAGTTTTAAGGTAAAAATTTCATGATCGTGAGATTTGGGGAAATTCCATAGCGAGAGCACTAATTGTAAACCTGCGGTTTTCCCGGATCTTGTCATCAATCGCGTGAACCAGTTCTTCTGTAACCAAAGATGGACGCCCACTTCGTTTTCATCGTGCACTTCACTACGTCCTTCATTGAACTGTCGGACCCATCTTCTCACCATTGAATTTTTTCCATACACTTCGCAAATTTGCCGATAAATTCCAATTGGTTTCACTTTCCTAGCATTCAGAAAACGAATCACAGATCTGATATCACAAGCGGCGGGATTTTCAATCACCACCGACATTGTACGAGTAAACATGCACAACAACGCGTACGTGGCTGACAGCACTCTCCAATTGGCGCACGTTTCTTCTCCTTGATACAGAGCGTCTACCGCGCATATGCGGAACTGCGCTGCAGCGGAACGTACAACTAGTTGAAGACACAGGCGGCACACGTCTATGAAGAAGGTATACTAAAACTCGTGCCACGCTACTACAAATGCCGGCAACATTTCGGCAGTTATGTGGAAAAGTAGTTTAAGGGTTGTAGAATTTTGTGCAATAAATAATTTTTCCGTATCTGTACACAATTGAATGTTATTACCAAACGGAACTTAATTTCTGGACGTACTTTTCCAGCACAATTATGCTGAGAAAGTGAGCAAATACATGCCTCCGGCTGAAGTGATCCGACAGATGTGGCGACAGGAATTTGTCACTGTATTACCTATCATAATCTCTTCCACGGGGATCTAACCAAAGTCGTTGAAAGCCAATCTCGATAAATTGGGGATCCACCATAATCTGCATACCAGTATGCAGAAAGTAGTTATTTTAGAGATCTGCTCCATAGTTCGTTCGTTCCTCAACCAACCAGTATAGACAACTCCACTCCATCTTGCAACAAATGCCGATGGAATGGTGAATTGTACCCAACGATATGGTGAACATACGAGACAATATAATAATAATAATAATAATAATAATAATAACAAGAAGTTCCGTGACGAACTAAAGAGCCTACTTTTCTTGAAATTTAAGATGCATGCCAATGATTAATCTATATGGACCTATCTAGAATAATGACGAAATTAAGTTGGTAATATCGAAATTTCTAATAAGTTCGAAATACTGTACACCTGGCATATGTAGCCTAATAGAGAACTACAGTTGGCAGCCCTGGTGACTGAATATATTCTTAGTTCCATCTCTTAGGGTACAGAATTCAAAATTTGGTTGAAGTCCAATGGATAGCATGGACGTTACATGCAGTTAAACATTGAATCTAACAGCGCGCGTAAAATCATGTTGGCAACAATGACATACATGTATTGGTCAGAAATAATCTGAAATAATATGATCTATTGTTGTGTCAATTTTGAATGAAATCCATTAGTTAGTATAGAAGTTACATGCATTTTAAAATTGGACCTATCAGCAGCTTAGAATCATGTTGGTAGCACTGACGTATATAAGTTACTCCAAATTAATATAGAATGTCAGGTACTATACGTGTGCATAGATTAAAGCTGTCGGCTTGTATACTTTCTGATATATGGGTATTTGGATTAATAAAAATTGAGAGCATTTATTAACAGTTGGCAGCCCTGGTGGCTCTTAAGAATACACTCAGTCATATCTGTTTATGTACACATACCACATACGAAATTTGGTTGAAATCCAATTGATAGTGTAGAAGTTAGGCTATATGCATTTAAATTTTGGACCTATTAGCAGGCTTATAATCATTTTGGCAACACTGCCATGTATGGCCTCCTGGAAATTAAACTGAAATATTATTATCTATACGTGTGCCAATTTTGAAATAGCTCCCATTCATATCTTCCTAGATATCCAACATGGAGTTCAAATTTCAATTGCGATTTTTCAACAGTTGGTAGCACTGACATCATTTTCAAATATGGCCGGGAGATATTCAGGTTATCTTTACTCCTACCAAATTTTGTTTCGATTACTGCAGCCGTTTAGGAGTTGATAGGAGGGGACACACACACAGACAGACAGACAGACAGACAGACAGACAGACAGACACACATTTGCCCGATTTCATTAGTCTACTTTCTCCTCATTTTTGCAAACTGTGAAAAGTAGGCTAATAATAATAATAATAATAATAATAATAATAATAATAATAATAATAATAATGAATCATGGACTGAAGAATGGAGGAAACTGAAGAGTTTTTGAGGGAAGAAAAGATCACCATTAGCTAAAAATATGTTCTATCGCACTCCACAGATGGGCGTAATGTATTATTATTATTATTAATAATAATAATAATAATAACAATAATAATAATAATAATAATAATAATAATGATAAGCAAGATGGCGGAAGAGGAAAGTTGTGATGTTGATAGTGCTCTAGAAAGTATCCTCGTTGTCGTGGATAACAATAAAAATCTGAAGAAGCAATCGAAGACGACAATATTAGAATCAGTAAGTACTATCAGAAAACTCTTTTATGATCTAAATAAGAGAGTAGACGATTTGACACGTGAAAATAGTGAACTGCATATTGAGGTTATTAATGTCAAAGAGAAGATTGACAGACTAGACACATGCATGGCGGGACAAGTGGCGCAGTCTACAGGCCTCGGACGTAAACTGTATTTTAACAGCAAGGACGATGCAAGCAGTGAGGGTAAATGTCCATCTGGTGACATAAATAAGAAATCATTTGCAGATGTTGTTGCCACTAAACGGAAAGAGAGAAAGTTCAAGCTTACAGTAAAGACTAAAGGAAATCATTCTGCGGAAATGACAAAGACTATTCTGAAAACAAACCTTAATCCAGTAGAGATGAAAGTCGGCATCAGCGCATTCAAGACTCTTAAAGATGGAAGAATATTAATAGAAACATGTAGTAAGGCAGATATAGAGAAAGTAAGCAAATCTGTAGAAGATAAATGTGGGAGAGAACTGGAAGCTACGGTACAGGAACTACGTCAGCCGCGATTAGTTATATACGATATTCCTGAAGAAATTATAACGGAGAATGCATCTAATGTAATAATAAATCAAAACCCAGAATTACAATCAGTAGAAGTTAAGATCACGCCTAAATTCGTATTTAACACTAAGCGTAATAAAAGGAATCTAGTGATAGAAGTTAACTCCGAAACCCGTCGGTTGATCCAAACAATAAAGATGAGATTAGGTTGGTTGATTTGCAATGTTGAAGATTATTTTCGAGTTAATCGTTGCTTCAAGTGTAGTAAATTCAATCATAGACATACAGACTGTAGAGGAGAAGTAGCTTGCCCCATATGTACAGGCCCACATAGTTTAAAGGAATGTAAAGCTTCAAATGAAGAATACAAATGCATTAATTGCTTAACCTACAAAAAATATAACCCTAATCACACAACGTGCATAAATCACACTTCTCTTGACAGGAATTGCCCAAGCTTGCAAGCTGCAATTATGAAGCAAATTCAGAATACAGACTATTAATATGTATTCAGCAACCAATACCAAGAAATTAACAGGTATTAAAAACTCAAATAATTATGACAAGATCAACTGCCTACAGATTAATTTACAACACTCGATAGCTGAAAATGATAGCTTGATGAATCTGATACTACAAGAAGGAATAGATGTGATATTTATACAAGAGCCACGAATTATCAACAATAGGCCCACTGGTATTACAAATAGATATAGGAAGTTCGCTGCAAGTGAAGGTCGATGTCGTACAGTCACGTTGGTGACAAACCCTCAGATAGACGCTCTACTTATAAATGAATTGACTGATAAAGACACAGTAGTTGTGGAATTAACATACAGGAGTTTAAAATTTTATTCTGTTAATATGTATCTCGATAGTCAAGAAATAATAGAAAGTGACTTTAACAAAATCAACAACATTTTGAAATATACATGTGGACAAGGGCTACTCATTACTATGGACAGTAATTCCAGATCTACAACATGGCATGATATATTAACCAATGAAAGGGGAAAGAATTTAGAGGAATTCCTAATAATAAATCAGCTGTTTGTACATAACGAATACAGTGAATTAACCACGTTCCAAAGTAGCAGAGGAAAAAGTAACGTGGACTTGACCATCAGCAATAATAAACTCCTCAAGGAAATATATAACTGGAGGATAAGCGAAGAAGAGAGTTGTTCAGATCACAGAATTTTGCAATTCTTAGTAGCACAAAACTTCTGTTATGATACAACAAAAAACAGATTCACTGGTATCAAATATATAACGAGAGAAGAAGATCGTGAATCTTATCAAGAAATGTTAAAGAAAGAAATAGCAAGACAGTTCTGGGGAATAATACAGGAAGAACAAACTGAAGATATTGACAACAAACTATCAGTGTACATAAATAATTCTGCTGATATGGAGGACATAGTAAATAAAGTTAGCTCTACCCAGACGAAAGTTTGCATGCAGGCTTTCAAAGTTAGTAGACCTTCTGGCAAAACCATCAGCCTAAAACACAGAACAGTGCCTTGGTGGAATGAAGAACTTACGATAATGCGGAAGAAAGTAAATGCATTCAGAAGAAAATTCCAGAGAACGTTAAATAATAATGACCTCCGAGATCAGAGAAAAACTGAATACTTTGCTGAAAAAACTAAATACCAAGCTAAAATCAGAAATGCAAAGATACTGTCTTGGAAAGAATACTGTAGTAAAATTTCTTCAAATCCCTGGGACATAGTCTATAAATCAGCGTCAGGAAAAATTAAGAATACTCAAATTGTATCAACTCTTATTAACAATGAAGGTCACTACACAAGAGACTTAAAGGAAACAATGCGGTGTATATTAAACCAACTCATTCAGAAGGATGATGAAATGGAAAATACTGCTCAGCAAAAGCAAATAAGGAAGGAAGTAGAGGAACCAATAGACACTCTGCACGACTGGGAATTTACAGAAGAAGAAATAAAATCTGCAATCAAAGATCTAGGTCTTAAAAAGACACCAGGTGAAGATGGAATCACTAGTAAAATACTATGGTGGACGTTTGAAAGTATCCCTAGAACTATGACATCATTATATAATGGTTGCTTGAAGAATGCTTGTTTCCCGAAGCGATGGAAAAATGCGAGACTTATACCAATCACAAAACCAGGGAAAGATAAGATCCAGGATCCCCCTAAATTCCGACCAATAAGCCTGATAAATGTGGCGGGCAAAGTATTAGAGAAACTTCTAATAAATAGAATAAATCACTACCTCTATACCAATAAACTACTGAACGAAAATCAATATGGCTTCACAGTTCAAAAGTCTACTACTGATGCAGCTATGGCACTTAAGGAATTTATAACTGAGGCGTTCAAAAATGGTCAAATTACCGTTATAGTTAGTCTTGATGTAAAAGGAGCTTTTGAATCTGCGTGGTGGCCATGTGTCCTAAAGGCCCTAAAGGACTTCAAATTCCCGAGAAATTTGTACTACCTGACTAAGAGCTACTTCAAGGATAGAACGACGTTCGTGAATTCCAATAGTATCCAAGTAGAAACAGTAGTTAATAAAGGATGTCCTCAAGGTTCATGTTGTGGACCGGGGTACTGGAATGTACAGTATAATTCACTGCTCAGTTTGGAATACGGTAAAAACACCAAAGCTATAGCATTTGCTGATGACCTTATAATTGCAGTCAGGGCTGAAACTGAAATTGAAGCAGAAAATATTGTGAATATGGAATTACGGAAAGTTACTAAGTGGTCAACAGAAAACAAAACCCGTTTTAATGAAAGTAAGTCAAGAGTTATTCTAATATCAAGAAGAAGAAAAGCAAAGAAGACAATTGATATCTTTATGAATTGGAAACGTCTTGTACAAGTAGATACGATGGAATATCTAGGAATAACTATAGACTCTCGCTTTAAGTTCAATGACCACATCAATAAAGTTAGTGAAAATGTATTAAATTAATAAACGCATTATCAAAATCGGCTAGAATAGGATGGGGTCTAAAACACCAGGCTTTGGAAACAATTTATAAAGGAGCAATATTGCCAATGCTGTTATATGCTGCTCCGGTCTGGATTGAATCCCTAGAAAAGAAATGTAATATGATTAAATACGTGAGAGTGCAAAGACTTATTCTCTTGAGAATAGCAAAATCGTACCGCACTGTATCTCATGAGGCACTGTGCATTATTACAGGAATTACTCCTATAGATATAATGGCTAAAGAGATTGTTACTCTATACAAAATCAAGTCAGGAAAAACAACTATGAACTATGCCATTGATCACCCCGAAAAACCTATGAGATGGCTCCATCCAGCCTATTTTCCTGGTACCGAAGATCCAAGAATAGCATTAAATGAATATATCCCATGGAAAATTTACACAGATGGAAGCAAAAGTGAAGAAGGAGTGGGAGCTGGCATAGCTATATTCAGATTGCACGAATTAGTAGACCAATTGAAATATAGACTGCAAGACAACTGTTCGAATAATCAGGCGGAGCAATTAGCTATACTTAAATCTCTGGAGTTCTTAGATACTACTAAGACAGAGGATGATGAAGATAAGAAAGTAATTATTTACACAGATAGTAAAATAGCAATTGACTCCATTGCGGACTTCAGAAATCATAACGATCTAATTGAGAATATAAGAAGGACTACAGCTATTCTAAAAAGGAAAAAATGGATAGTAAAATTTGAATGGGTTAAGGCACAAACAGGTGTTGCAGGCAATGAACTGGCTGATAAAATTGCAAAGGAGGCTACAAAATTAAGCGAGGTTTGTTTCTACAGAATACCCATCTCAACTTTTAAAAGAAATCTCAAAGAATCAATTCATGAATGGCAGCAAAAATGGGAACAAACTTCAAAAGGCACACTTACAAAAGAATTCTTTCCAACAGTTGCAGGTAGATTAAAATCCAAAATCACCTTAACACCTAATATGACTACAATACTGACCGGACATGGAAATATTGCTTCGTACTTACACAGACTTAAAATTATACGTAATCCCGAGTGTTCCTGTAAAAGCAGCCCTCAGACTATAGATCATATCATTTTCGTGTGCAGCGAAGTGAAAAATATTAGGCAATTCTTGATCAATAGTGTTAATAGAGATGATAACTGGCCGATTCAGAAATCTGTGCTATTAAAAAAGTATTTGAAGGAATTTTCTAAATTTGTTAATGCTCTGGATTTTCAAGCTCTAAGGCATAACGATGAATAATATTGTTTGATATTGTTAAGATTGTCATCTAGTAATTGAATCATTATAATGTAATTTATTTTGTTCATTTATAAAATGTAATGTAAGTGCATGTAGTACTACTTATGTAGTGGAGCATGCAGAGAGTATGAACAATAAAAAAAATTAAAAAAAAATAATGTCTGTACACCCCATATTATTTCCGTTTGCAACGGGGTCGGGGATGAGATGCGGTGAAAGTTTATGAAACTGCATTAAACCAGTCAAAATACTGAAGACTCAAACACAACCAGGGTAATAACTTAGATTCATTGTTATTCTTAACCTACTTTGTGCATATCATATCAACGTACAATTTCTATGGGAATATGTTGAGACTTCGGGACAATTGTTTTAAAAGTAAGTTGGCTGAATAAATAATAACAAGTAGCTCGGTGAAGAACTATATAGCCTGTTTTCATATATCCTACTTACGTTAATTGCCTCTATCAATATACAAAATTTCAGTTTAATTGCTGTAATAGATTAATACATATTGAGAACCGTGTAAATAATTCAGATGGCCACCAAGTTGGATTTTAATATACGTGGGCCATGAAGTTATGTACTATTAGATGAGGATTATTGCGTACGTTCATTACTCAAACGTTGATTTCGATCGCATGTTTAGAACACAAGAAATGAAAACTTAATATTAAAATTTCGCACAGCCGCCATCTTCAGGTTATGTAAACAATTGAACTAAATAATATGCCAGTGCATTGCAATTTGCATAATCATTTTCTGTACCAAGTTTCACCGCGTTCGGATCGTTAAATCGCGAGAAAAGTCTATTAAATGTTTCAACTTCGCTTAGACCCCATGTTCGTTTTGTAGTTAACAGGTTCTTGAAAGTCACATAGGTGGATGTCTAGTAGTACGCTTTATTACCGTACAAAATGTAAGGGTATTATGGGTAATAGTTTCGGAGATATAGAATGCCGGTGAAATATTTCGCACAGACGCCATGTTGGATTGGTGAGACGTAATAAAATTTGAAGGACACGGTCAGTGTTGTACAAAATAGTACTATGACCATACCGAGTTAGATTGAAATCACTCCAGCCGTTTAGACATTATTAGGGACACACACACACACGGACGCACAGGCATACACACACACACATGGACAAAATGTGATCTCATAAGCCTACGTCTTCATTAATGACAATAGGCTAAAATAGAGATACCTAAAGCTCTGCTATACAGTAGAACACACAGTATTAAGACTCGGCTTTTCCTCAAGTCAACGATATCTCGAACGGCCCAGCTCGAATCAGGCTAATCTGAGAACATAAATCAGTTATCGTAAGAAATGCTGTGTAATCAGCACACACTGGCACTACACTTGCATTGTCCTTTATCGGCTCCCATTGTCTCCACTCGAGATCCTTGTTCGTAGTAATCAAGCCTCGCTGCACTGTAGCCCTTCAAGGGCTATTGCTTCCTGTAGGGGAGACCCCGAACAAGGCAGCCCATTTCCTCTCCCGATGGCCTCCGATAACCCACAACTTCAGTATCTCCTTAGCCATCATGGTGTTAGAGGCTCTTCTTACACTTACATATTTGTGAATAACTGTCTATTAGTGGCCAACGGCCTAGCCGTGTTGAAACACCGGATCCCCATGAGAACTCCGCCGTTAAGCAACATTGGGCGCAGTCGGAACTTGGATGGTATGCCGTTTTTAGGTACTGCGCGCTGTTGGCCAACATAAGGAAGAGCGGAAAGGTCCTAGCAACCCTACCGCAAGTAAACTCCGGGTGGGTCTCTTCGGAGGCTCGGACCTGCCTTCGGGCAGAATACCAATTAATTAATCTATTAGTACGACGGGTGTTCAAATGAAAAGGTACGAAACGATACTGTGGATACAATTTATTCGTTATTGAAAAGTAATCACCACTGGTCTGTGCACTGGTGTCCCATTGCTTCACTAGCTGCAGGATTCCCTGTTCCCAGAAGTCTTGTGGTTGTGACAGGAGCCAATCCTGCACGGTGTGCTTTAGTTCGTCGGCCGATTGGAAACGTTTTCCCTTGAGATGTTTTTTTTAACAGACCAAACATATGGAAGTCGCAGGGTGACAAGACTGGGCTGTAGGGCGGGTGCTCAAGTTGCTCCCACTTGAATGTGGCCAATACACCTTTTGTGACGTTAGAGGCGTGTGGGCGAGCGTTATCATGGAGCAGAATCACTCCCTTCATGAGCAGTCCAGGCCGTTTGTTCTTGATGGACTTGCATAAGCTACGGAGTGTCGCACAATACACGTCACTGTTAATGGTTCGCCTAATGTAATTCAGCACAATTTCTGTTGACCGACTGAAAAGCTTTCTTTAATACAACTTGGCAACACTGAAAAACTAATCCAAGATGGAGTCAGCAAAGTTTTGTTTTGCACAGGGGCATCAGGAGCCCTAAATAGGGGCCTGGTACTGTGTTATACATTCGAGAATAATCCTTCCTTTCTTCTCGTCCACCCTTGTTTATTCATATCTTTCCAATAAGTTTTCTGCTACCTTATATAATAATTTCCAGTGTTCTTCGCTCTCCTTCTAAGTAATTTCCTGTTCCTGAGAAAGGTGGCGCAGTTCATTTCCAGCCTCCAATCATATTTTAAATGGCTTTCTTCTCTTTCGCCATATTATAATTCAAATGGAAACTGGACAGACATTCTGTGACCTTTCACCAAGTTTTGGAGAATAGGCAGAAGAGTGTTCTCTCAATGAAATGTCATCTCTTCTGAAAAATTCAGTGAGAAATTCATAGCCAGGACTTTCTTTATTTCTGTTACTGTCTTTCGTGGCTCTTAAGTACGCCAGCTTCGAAGATCCCTGGTTCAATTTCAAGCTCTGCCAAGAAATGTAATTCTGGTCCGACAGCTGGATTGGGGTACATGCAATCTCGTGAGGTAAAACTGAAAAGAGGGGTGGTTACAGATTAATAAATTCTTTTGCTATAAAAGGAAGAAAAATAAGTCTTCCTATAAAATGAATTTATTAATTAATCTATTGTTTAGCCAATGTCCATTATATGAAAAAACAAGATGTTCAGTAAAGAACATATAGCCTACTTTCTCCTAAAGCGTGGGTATTGTTATAATAACTCTTTGTCTTTATCAAGGAGTATAATTGAATATTGGTTGTAGTAGCTTGTTTAAATACAACGTGTTATGCGGATATTAAACATGAATATGAGGTGCCCTTTGCTAGTGCTACCTCTGTACCAAATTTCATTCAATTCAGTTTCACCATATTTGAATTGATATGGTGAATCGATTTGCACACATACATGAGCACTATCTGCAAACTATTGGGCAGATGACCTTGTAGTTCAGTCAAACGATGCTTCCCAGAAAAGGGTATGTTGTTGCAAAATTTGATAGAGATCAAATGATTAGGTTGGTCGTAATTTGATTTAAGCTGTTAACATTTGGGTGGCCACCATTTCGTTTCCGTCAAGATGGCGGCAATATAAGACTTGACACTGAGTTGCCTTTTACGAGTGATACCTCTGTACCAAATTTCGTTCATTTCGGTTTCACCGTGTTTGAATTGATAGGGGGAATCGATTTTCACACATACATGGCTGCTATCTGCAATCTATTGGGCTGATAACCTTGTAGTTTGGTCAAAAGATGAATACCACATAAAGGTATGTTGTTGTAAAATTTAGTAGAGATCAGATGATTAGGTTGGTCGTAATTTGATTTAAGCTTTGAACATTTGGGTAGCCGCCATTACGTTTCCGTCAAGATGGCGGCGATATAAAATATGACACTGAGGTGCCCTTTGCAAGTGCAACCTCTGTGCCAAATTTCGTTCACTTCGGTTTCACCGTGTTCGAATTGATAGGGGGGGACAGACATTCAGAGTACACACCCTCACAGACACACATACTCACAGACACACATTTTTTCGCCCTGTGTTGATATCATAAGTCTACTTTCATTTTTTGCAAAAATCGAAAGTAGGCTAAAATAGGCTTATGAGATCATTATTTATCTCGTATGTGTGTGTGCGCGCGTATGTCTGTGTTCATCTTATAAAATGTAAATGGCTGGAGCTCTTTTAATGACAATTATTATTATTATTATTATTATTATTATTATTATTATTATTATTATTATTATTATTATTATTATTATGACAATCGGTAAGAACATATTACTATTTTGCCCGACCCCAACCGTTCCCTTCAAATTTAAATGCGTTTCACCAATCCAACATGGCAGCTGTGCAAAATATTTTACCAGGATTCTATATCTCCTAATCTGTTACTGGTATCACCCTGAATTTCTTTTATGGCGGTAGGGTATTGGATGAATGGTTCTTAAGTTTAGTGGCTGCGCAAACGCGGTCATGTATCCCCATGTACTTAGGATGGGTGTAGAATCTGTCTGATAACCGGTGTTAAATGTGATGACTGTGTTAGTGTGTGTTATCTGTAATTCAGGTAAAGACTGCTACCAAATGCTACCGTAAACGACACCTAGCTGTGAACTTGTCTTCTATATGCCATCGCAACCAGCACCTGGTGGCGAACGTTGGACATTATAGAGTGTTAATCAAATCTAACCTACTAATTTTGCTTCACACAATTGTAGTTAGTGGACGGTTCCTTTACATGCCATAAATCTATGACATGGGCCCGCCGGCTTATATCAAACAAGCCAACATTGCGTCCATACTGTACGATATATTTCACCGGTTCTCACTCCGAAACTATTCAAGCAATCAAACTGAAATTTTGAATGGTGATACAGGACAAAAAACTAAGGACTATATGTGACTTTCCCTAATCCTAAAAAACACAAAACACCATGGCAGCGAAGTAATTTTGAAACATTGCGAACACATTCTCTGGCGATCTAATTTCTCGACTGCAATGAAACTCTGCGGAGTGAATCTTTATTCAGAGCTCAGTATAGAGACATCTGAAAATCCACAGCCTGCTTCCAGTCGAACGACCGGGTCAGGAATGGAATGAATGAAGTCCCCATCTAGCGGCAAGGATATAAACTGTGCCGGCTGCCAAAGCCTGTCACACTACACTGGGGCAATTATTAAATGAATGACAGATGAATTGAAATGAAGTGGAGCGTGTTGCTGAAATGAAATTGTGACAGGGAAAACCGGAGAAAAACCTGTCTGCCTCTGCTTTGCCCAGCACAAATCTCACATGGAGTGACCGGGATTTGCACCACGGACCCAGCAGTGAGAGGCCGGCATGCTGCCGCCTGAACCACGGAGGCTTGTATAGAGACATCTAATGATGTTCTTAAAAAATAAAGGTGTCTCAGCTGGAAATTTTAAAACCTTATTTCGTATCTTATTCAGGCGATTGAAAAGATGATTCCTATGTTGAGCTATGATAACAATCCTTATATAATGACACTAAATTCTGTAGCTTACTTTTTGTTAATTATAGAAGTCACACATTTGATTTTTCTAAGAATTAATTCCAGAAAGAATGAAACAAACAAACAAAGAGAGAAAGAACCAAACAAAGTAACAAACAGACAAACAAGGAAAGAGAGAAAGAAATAAACAAACAAACAAACAAACATACAAAGAAAGAATGAGAGAAAGAAGGAAAACAACTAGGAAAGAGAGAAACAATCAAACAAACAAACAAACAAACAAAGAGAGAAAGTAACAAACAAAGAAAGAGCGAAAGAAAGAAACAAAGAAAGAAAGAAAGAAAGAAAGAAGGATTGAAAGACAGAAGCAAACAAACAAACAAACAATCAAACAAACAGAGAAAGAAAGAAAAAAACAAAGAGAGAAAGAAACAAACAAGCAAAGAGAGAAAGAAAGAAAGAAACAAACAAACATACAAAGAAAGAAACAAAGAAAGATAGAAACAAACCAACAAAAAGAGAAAGGGAGAAACAAACAAACAAACAAACAAACGAACAACAAGGAGAGAAAGAAAGAAAGAAAGAAAGAAAGAAAGAAAAAAAGAAAGAAAGAAAGAAAGAAAGAATGAATGAATGAATGAATGAATGAATGAATGAAACAAAGAAAGAAAGAAAGAAAGAAAGAAAGAAAGAAAGAATCAATCAAAAAGAGAAAGGAAGAATCAAACAAACAAACAAACAAACAATCAAACAAACAGAGAAAAAAGAAAGAAGGAAATAAATAAAGAAAGAAATAAAGAAAGAAAGAAAGAAAGAAAGAAAGAAAGAATGAAAGAAAGAATGAATGAAAGAATGAATGAATGAATGAATGAATGAATGAATGAAACAAAGGAAGAAAGAATGAAAGAAAGAAAGAAAGAAAGAATGAAATCAACAAACAAACAAAGAGACAAAGAAAGAATGCAAAAAACAATGAAACAAACAAACAAACAAAGAGAAAAAGAAACAAACAAACAACTTCTATACCGAAAGATGCCATCTCGAGGGAGGAGTTTTATCTTCGATATTGAAAGCTATATATTTTAGCACATAACTTTTCATTGTAATGGTGTTGGTGAATCGAACATCAATTCCGCTCGATCTTCCTTAATTCCGCTCGGTCCTCCAAGGGACCCAAAAATAAGTTCCTCAACTCCGCTCAGGCTTTGACCGATGGCGTGGTGGTGTTCGCAAGACATTGTTGTGCCACTGGTCAACCGCTCTGATGCCAAGTCCGCTCATTCGTTAAATCAGCTATAAAGTGTTCGGCACATTATAACTTATATGGCAGAAAATACAAGTGATTTAAAATTAATCATAATATTCTTTTAAATAAGTCTGCCAAGTTTTCTATTTTTCTCTACAAATTTTATACATTGATTTTAACATGTGCATAATTAAATGTTTGTACGTTTTTAACCTAGTCAGACATTATTAAATTAAATTTAGATAATAATAGGTGTATAATTTGTAGCTAAAAATACTTTCGATATCAGCTGCGGAAGCTGAAAAAACTGTTTTCCAGCCTAGAACGGAAAAATCAGCTACATTCAAGAATTAACTCATGCGCTGCATAAGGTGTTTGACCCGTCCCTTGGTATGCGAGCAGGTGGGTTATGACATTTGTTTACGTCATTGGGGATAACCCCTTTGCCGACCCCTTGTCAAACCTGAGCGGAGTTGAGGAACTTATTTTTGGGTCCCTTGGAGAGCCTAGCGGAATTGAGGTAACCCTGGCGGGATGGTCGAACTCCGCTGATTAGGTTAAACCCAAACAGTCCTGTCAGCTCACGCTAATGGGTTTGGGAAGAGAGTGGGGGTAGGCAACCTCTCCTGAAATGTTTGTAAGTCATGAGTTGACTGACAGCTACATACACCTGGACCCCCTGGAGTTTCTGAAGATATAATCAGTGCAGCGAACATGTTATCCATGTACAGTCAAAGAGTTGGAGAATTGAGAATTATAGGAAACTGAAAGCAACGGGAAACTACAGCCGTATGCTATTCCCGAGGATATGCACCTCTCTATGCATAATTACATGTGATGATGGCCTCCTCCCTTGTAAAATTTCAATCCGGAGGTAAACTAGTCCCCCGTTCGGATCTTCGGGTGGGGACTACTCGAGAGGGGGTTAACATCACAGAAGTGACAAAGAGGAAATCTGACATTCTACGGATCGGAGCGTGGAATGTTAGAAGTCTGCTAGGAAGTGGAAGGTTAGAAAACTTAGAAAGGGAAATGGATAGGTTGGATTTGGTTGGGATTAGTGAAATGCGCTGGCAGGAAGAACAGGACTTTTGGTCAGGAGACTATAGGGTCATTAGCACTTAATCAAACAATGGCCAAGCAGGGGTTGGCCTCATATTGAGTAGGAAACTTGGACAGCGGGTGGAATATTATGAGCAATATAGTGAACGGATTATTGTAGCAAAAATCAATACTAAACCTACGTGCACCACAGTGGTACAAGTCTATATGCCTACCAGTCAAGCTGATGATGAGGATGTTGAAAAGGTCTACGAAGAAATAGACGAAATTCTGAGGTATATCAAGGGTGATGAAAATGTTATAGTAATGGGAGATTGGAATGCTGTGGTAGGAAAAGGGAGGGAAGGGAAGATAGTAGGAGATTTCGGATTAGGTGAAAGGAATGATTGAGGAAGCAGGCTGGTAGAATTCTGCACCGAACATGAGTTGGTCATAGCTAACACCTTATTCAATAACCACAATAGAAGAATATACACATGGATGAGACCAGGAGATACAGGGCGTTACCAAATCGACTTCATTATGGTCAAGCAGAGGTTTCGAAACCAGATTTTGGATTGTAAAACATATCCTGGTGCTGACATAAACTCTGATCACAATCTGGTTGTAATGAAATGCAGATTAAATTTGAAGAAACTGAGAAAAGTCAAAAGCCAAAAAGGTGGGCAATAGACAGACTGAAAGAGAAGGATGTAAACGAAAGATTCAAGAAGAGTATAAAGGAAGGACTAATGAAAAACCCTAAACAAACTTCAATTACAGACGAATGGGCACTTTTGAAGAATGAAATAACAAAATCCGCAGAAGAAAACATTGGTAGGAAAGAAAGAATAGGTAGAAAACCGTGGATCACTCAGGATATACTAGAATTGATGGATGAAAGGCGGAAACACAAGAATCTAAGAGATGAAAAGGGGAAAGCAGAATACAGACGTCTGAGAAATGAGGTTAACAAGAAGTGCAAGGAAGCAAAAGAAGAATGGTTGAAAGAGAAATGTGCAGGTATAGAAAATTGTCTGAAATTAGGAAAAGTAGACACAGCTTATCGAAGGATTAAGAATACTTTTGGGGAAAAGAAGACTAAGTGCTGTAATATTAAGGACACAAATGGAAAGCCTCTAACAGATAGGGAAGAAAAGGTTGAGAGATGGAAAGCTTACATAGAGAGTTTGTATAAGGGAAAGGAGATGGAGAATCATGTAATGGAAAGGGAGGAGGAAATTGATGAGGATGCGAAAGGAGATTTAATATTGAGATCAGAATTTGATAGAGCTTTGGAAGACTTAAGCAGGAACAAAGCACCAGGCATAGATAATATACCGATTGAGTTGCTACGCTGCATAGGAGATGAAGGTCTGATCAGGTTATTTCACTTGGTGTGTAGGATTTATGAGACAGGTGAGGTACACCCTGATTTCAAGAAGAATGTAATCATCCCTATACCAAAGAAAGTGGGAGCTGACAGATGTGAAGATTACCGTACAATCAGCTTGATTACTCATGCTTCAAAGATCCTGTCTAGAATAATTTACAAGAGGATTGAAAGCCAGATAGAAACGGAGTTAGGTGAAGACCAGTTTGGTTTCAGGAGAAATGTAGGAACAAGGGAAGCTGTACTAAGTCTTAGGCTGATTTTGGAAGGTAGAATAAGGAAAGATAAGAGAACGTTCATGGCTTTTGTAGACTTAGAAAAGGCTTTTGATAACGTTGATTGGACTAAATTGTTTGACATTTTGAAATCGATTGGAATAAAGTACAGGGATAGGAGGGTGATATACAATCTGTACATAAACCAGACAGCAGTCATTCGAGCTGAAGGACGTGAAAGAGAAGCTGGTATTCAGAAAGGTGTAAGGCAAGGCTGCAACTTATCACCCATACTTTTCAATCTTTACATTGAACAAGCAATGAAGGAAATTAGAGAAAAATTTAAAGTGGGAGTGAAGATTCAAGGAGAAATAATTTCAACTCTGAGATTTGCTGATGACATCGTCATCTTGGCCGACAAGCCTGAGGATTTGAATGAGTTTTTGAATGGTATGGACTCCGTCTTACGGAAAGAATTCATGATGAAAATAAATAAATAAATAAATAAATAAATGTAAAACAAAAATACCGGAATGCAGCCGAAATAAATCAGAAACCTCTATGGAGATCAAATTGGCAGGTGAAAAGCTGAAGGAAGTAGGAGACTTCTGTTACTTAGGAAGCAGAATAACCAGTGATGGACGAAGCAAAGAGGATATTAAAAGTAGGTTGGCTCAGGCAAAGAAAGCATTTCTACAAAAAAGGAATCTGCTGACATCGAATATAGATTTAGGTATTAGGAAGTCATTTTTGAAAGCCTTTGTCTGGAGCGTGGCGCTCTATGGAAGTGAAACGTGGACTATTGGTGCAGCAGAAAAGAGGAGAATTGAAGCATTTGAAATGTGGTGTTACAGGAGAATAATGAAGATCAGATGGGTAGATAGGGTTACAAACAAAGTGGTATTAAGACGAGTGGGAGAGGAGAGATGCTTCTGGCGACTGCTAATGAAGAGAAGAGATAGGTTGGTAGGACACATACAAAGACACCCAGGAATAGCAAGCTTAGTTATGGAAGGAAGGTTCGAGGTCAAAAACTGTAGGGGTAGACCAAGGTTAGAATATGTTAAACAGATTGCCTCGGATGTAGGGTGTCGGAGCTATGTAGAGATGAAACGATTAGCTCAGGACAGGGAGGCATGGAGAGCTGCATCAAACCAGTCAAAAGACTGAAGACTCAAACAACAAGGAAACTATAAATTTCAGAAGTGTGAGTTGTCAAAATGGGACCAACAGTGGAGGTGTCAAGGAATGCTCTGCCCATTTATTTACAAATGGTGGTAACTTTCTGTTATGTGGGTCTCACAATCACGAACCATGTACGACGATTAATCAAGAATTTATTTTGAACAGTGTAAAAAGAAATGTACGTGACAATATATGTGAGCGGCCATCGAAGTTGATGAGAAAGGATAACTTGCTGCCCCTAAGCACTTGTCTGATAATTTACTATCAAATGGCATAGAGAGGATTTAAAATAATATTGCGACTGAGAAACTTACCACCTCTGCCTTAAAATAAGCAAGAAGTTCATGATACTCTAGCCATTATGGACATTATGGACATTCGATCGAACTTAGAAGAAAATATAATAATAACCCCTGGCACTACAGCCCGTGAAGGGCCTAGGCTTACCAAGAGACCGCTGCCCTGCCATTTGGCCTGCAGATATTGGGGTGACGCGTGATCAGCGCATCGGGTCCCCTCGGCAGTTAATATTGGCTGAGTGAACCCCGTTCCAGCCCTAACGTCAGTTTCTAAAATCCCTGACGGAGTCGGGAATCGAACCCGGGGCCTCCGGGTGAGAGGCAGACGTGCTATCCCAACACCACGGGGCCGACTAAAAGAAAATATGCTTCTGGTAAAAGACAGAGAGAATAACATTATTATGTTTTCTACTGCATCAAATTTGAAATACTTTTGTAAAAGAGAAACTATTTTTATAGAAGGAACATTTAAGTATTACACCGTGGCACTACAGCCCTTGAAGGGCCTAGGCCTACCAAGCGACCGCTGCCCAGCCATTTGGCCTGCAGATTTTGGGGTGACGCGTGGTCAGCGCGTCGGGTCCCCTCGGCCGTTAATCTTGGTTTTCGTGACCGGGGCACTGTCTCACTGTCAGACAGCTACTCAATTGTCCTCACGAGGCTGAGTGCATCCCGTACCAACCCTCACGTCAGTCTTAAAATCCCTGACGGAGCCGGGGATCGAACACGGGGCCTCCGGGCGAGAGGCAGGCGCACTACCCCTACACCACGGGGCCGGCACATTTAAGTATTGTTGTATGTAAATGAAGAGAAACAGGATAAGTTAGAAATAAACACGCCAGATGTTCGTATGAGCCGACTCAGATGGTGGGGTCAAGTGATGAGAATGGGGGAGGAGAGATTACCTAAGAGGTTAACGAGTTCGGCAGTAGAGCATAAGAGAAGTAGAGGTAGACCTAGGAGGCGATGGTTGGATTCAGTGTTGAACGATTTCAATGTAGAGGTGTAGACGCAGAGGAGGCCGCAGTGCTAACTGCTAATAGGGGATCATGGAGGTGACTTGTTCACAAACAGAGGCTTGCAGACTAGACTGGGGGATTGGGAAGGAGGTGGCCGTGACCTTAAGTTAGGAACCTTCCAGCATTTACCTGGAGTAGAAGTGGGGAAACCACAGAAAACAACTTCCTGGATGGCTGAGGTGGGAATTGAACCCAACTCTTCTCAGTGTTTCCTCGCGAGGCTGAGTATACCCCGTTCCAACCCATAGACCAGAATTAAATTTCTTGGCAGAGCCGGGAATAAAACATGGACCTCCGTCAAAAAATAACGGAGAGCTCTCAGTATTAACGTTGTAACCGCTTCTATAAGCTGTATAATGATATAGACTATACATTAACATTTTGGTTTTCATTATATTAATCTCAAATTGTAATAGCCGCCTTGTCAAACACTTAAAAGACGTTTAATATTTAAATTAATACGTACATGATTCGGTATACACTGATAATCGTCAGCGTAGATTGAAATAATAAAAGAATCTTAAAAACTATGTTAACAAATGCCAAAGTGAAAATGGATATCTTTACAAAGTACGCATTAAAATTTAAATAAAATGAAAGTCACAAAAAACAAGAAAAATACATAAACGAAACAAGACTAAAGTTAATATAAATCTATCTTAATAGATTGTCTACATTATACTTCTTCATTATGGTTCAATATAATGAATCGGATCTCCTGTTGATTGCAATAAGATGTTTCCATGTATAAAAAATTGGTGAAATGCGTACCAATTTTTTACTGATAAAGTCCTCTAACCTTGAAAATCGTTCTAGTTGAACCCAAACTTTCTATTTTAGGCCTATATTAGACTAGATTTCTTCAATACGGCTCAATAATAATATATTGCTTGACACGGTGGGTGAGTGGTTATAGTGTCGGATTACTAACCCCCAAGCGTGCAGGTTTGCTCCTGACCGGGGTAAGTGATTTTTCAAAAGCGGCAAAAATTACGACATGTTATACGATGTTGGCATGTCTCTACTAGAAAGCGCTGTAGTGTCAAGGAGCTTAGATATCTAACCTCCTTGACTTTCATAGTGCTTCAAGGAACAACAAAATTTGACATGCAAGCTACCCTCTGGGTGTCAAATAACAAAGCTTGCACCCGGCACCCGAGGCCATATGATATTATTATTATATATTGAAACGGATGTCGCTGATGGATGCTATGGGATATTGTTTCCAGCCAGGCATACTGATATGGAACAATGCGTAAGATTTTTGAAATCATCTATCCTTACAAAGAGTCCTGTTGAAATATATTTGTGGTTACAATATGTTGTTTCCAGATGGTCGAACACCGTAAATATGTTTTATAAATGATAAAACCATCTAACTAACTAACCTCGAATAAAACCAGAGAATCCTACTTCTAGGTTAGCTCTGTAGAACTAGCTGTCCAAACGGGTGATTTATATCATATCATAATTCAATTTGCCAAGTATATTTATAGGTTGAATGAAATACTTGGACATTGATGGGCCAAAATATATGGATAAGTCGAGAATAAACTCAACTAAGTATCTTCAAGAAACAGTGTGCACCAACAAGGAATATGCAAATGAAATGTAATGCAATGTGACAATAACAAGGTTTCATTTAGGTATATTGCCACTAAATGTAGTTTAGTGGGGCTACCAGTGCGGTCACAAATTTCACACCCCACCAAAAAAAAAAAGGTGGTTGTTATATGAAATATTAGTAGAATGAGTATTTTGGTTAGTTATTGGACTAATACAGGAGGTACATTTAAACACAATTCTCCCCCCACCATGATCGTTTCACTTTGATCCCCCAATTTACACATTTGCAGACTTTAAGAAATCACCTTGTGGTAAAGGTTATTTTTATTCTCTTAAGACTTAACCGATGTGTCATAAAATTTCTACATTCAATTTTGTTCTTATACCAGTACTTCGTCTTGATTGAATGAAAATACTAAGAAGATGAATTATTTTCATACCGTCAAAGTTTTAACGTTAACTCCACGAACTGTCAGCGGAAGTAAAGCTTTTGTCTGCAGTTTTGCACCTTGTAGCAGAATATCGTTGTAATGCTCATACTGCTGGTTATAACTTTCATATGATAACATTTTTACAAAGCTAAAACATACATATTAAAATGTGCATATTGATTTGTATATTACGCCTATAATTTCTAATGAGCGGTATGAACTACGTATTTGAGATAACAAGAGTAGACAGTGAAGATCATCGCAGGTTGACACATTCCGTTAATATTACTACCTTCACGTCCAGTTTGGAGTGGGGGGGGGGGGGGCAGTAAAACACGCCTCAGGCAACTTCCCCTGTTAGGATTTTCCTAATTGACCCCCGTGGAGAGAACTCATTAGCGGAGCTCGGTATCACCCAACCCTGGCTACCTGACTGGAATTCCCGAGCGGAATTGATGCCCGCCCTCATGAACCATGAGCTATTTAACATATCGCATGGAATATCTTTGTAATAGGCAGGAGTGTTTTAATGGAAAAGACCAGTGAAATATATGAAAATAGGCTATATAATTCTTCTCGAAACTACTTCCTTTTATTTGGGTTCTTTGTGCTGACGATGTAACTCTTCAATGTGGAATTTCGTTAGTCTATTGCTGTACTGTGTGTTATAGCCTCGGTGTCCATGTTATCTCTACACAGTATAAAACCCAACACCCCGATTCTTGGATGTAACGGGTAATCTCGAGAACCACTGGATGGATTTAGATGCGGTTTCACACCAATCTGTAACGGATTTCAAGAGGAAGGTTTCTGTACAAAAACATTCATTTATGACCAAAGGAAGTCGAGCAGTAACGATTTCAGTGAATCGAGTCGAAGAAAAACCTGCCGTCCGTGCGCCTTTTAAGCTTTTGCTGGGTACCCATTAATAGTACATTATGCAACGAGCCTATAATGGCAATAATTAAGACACGAGTATGTTTATAAAACGAGCGTATACTAGTTTTATAATTTCCATACGAGTGTCTTAATTACCATTATAGGCGAGTTGTATACGACTGTTTATGTTCGACGATAATTATTATAACTATTTTATGTTCGAACATAAATATTCATAAATATCTGTAGAGATTTCGCCAGTTTTATGTACTGAAACGAGCGCACGAGACGCAGAGAATGCCTTGTATTTGACCTTGGCCTCCTCGATTACCCTACTATCACACTAGGCCAGGCAGTGAAATTTAAATTAGAAGGCCATGGAACTCAGCGCATCTAATTATCTAATTGGTCAAACAACTGCTTCTTGAGCTCTGATTGGTGGGAGAAGCTGTTTCATAATGAAAAATAGTGTTATAATGAGCCTCATTATAGTACAGTTTTCTGACATATAATAGTCAGGGTCGAACATAAAATATCTATATACTACAAGCTGTACCCGGCATGCGTTGCAATGCCAATCAAAGAAAGTGTTGGCGTTGAAATTCTGTTTTTTGAAGTGCCTTTGGATACACAACATGTTTTTCAATTTCCGTTAACTGCCCCTATGCTATCGTAAAATGGATTTTCTAATTTAGAATCAATCGTGGGAGCGTGCACAACAACTTTCAAAAGTTTCATCGCAATCGGATGAATGGTATATGAACGTATACGGGATTTTGTTTGAAAGATTCGTGCACTGTCACTCATTTGTTGATTCTACTCGTACGCTAACTATTGAGAAATGAATTTGCTAAGTCGAAACCCTACCCTGGCGTGTACACAATAACTCATTAAGGTTTCATCACAATCGAAGAAGGTTATATGAACGCATAGGGATTTTGTTGAAACGCTTCGCGCGTCGTCACCCATTTGTTGCATATACTCGTGCGCTACCAATTGTGAAATGGATTTATTAAGTCGAAACCCTTCCCTGGCGTGTACACAATAACTCATCAATGTTTCATCGCAATCGGATGAATGGTATATGCACGTATACGGGGTTTTGTTTAAACGATTCGTGCGCTGTCACTCATCTGTTGAATCTACTCGTGCGCTACCTATTGAGAAATGTGTTACTAAGTCGAAGCCCTTCCCTGGCGTGTACACAATAACTCATCAAGGTTTCATCGCAATCGAAGAAGGTTATATGAACCCAATAGGGGATTTTGTTGAAACACATCGCGCGTTGGCACCCATTTGTTGCATCTACTCTTGCGCTACTTATTGTGAAATGGATTTACTAAGTCGAAACCCTTCCCTGGCGTGTACACAATAACTGATCAATGTTTCATCGCAATCGGATGAATAGTATATGAACGCATACCGGATTTTGTTTAAACGATTCGTGCCGCGTCACTCATTTGTTGAATCTACTCGTGCGCTACCTACTGTAAAATGTATTTACTAAGTTAGAAACCGTCACGTAAGTGTCCACAACATCTCACCCAAGTTTCATCGCTATCGGACTAATGGGATATGAAGACATAGGGGAGTGTATAGAAACGCTCCGCGTGTCGTCGTTCATTTGTCGAATCTACTCGTGTGCTACCTACTGTGAAATGTATTTACTAAGCCAGAAACCTTCCTTGGAGTGTCCACCATATTCCACCCAAGTTTCACCGCTAACGGCACAATGGTATATGACCTTATACGGGACTTTGTTGAAACGCTTCGCGCGTCGTTCCTCATTTGTTGAATCTACTTGTGCGCTGCCTGTTGTATAGTGGATTTACTAAGCCAGAAACCTTCCATGAAGTGTACACAACATCTCACCCAAGTTTCATAGCTATCGGACGAATGGTATATGAATGCATACGGGGCATGGTTGAAACACTTCGCGTGTCGTCGCACATTTGTTGATTCTACTCTTGCGCTACTTATTGTAATATGGATGTACTCAGCCAGAAACCTTCCCTGGAGTGTACACAACTTCTCACCCAAGTTTCATCGCAATCGGATGAATGGTATGTGAACGTATACGGGACGTTGTCGAAACGCTTCGCGCGTAGTCACTCATTTGTTGAATCTAAACGTGCGCTTCGTATTGTAAAATGGATTAACTAAGCCAGAAACCTTTCCTGGAGTGTACACAACAATTCACCAAACATTTATCACTGTCAGACGAATAGTATATGACCTTATACGGGAATTTATTGAAACGCTTCGCGTGTCATCGCTCATTTGTTGAATCTACTGCTGCGCTACCTATTGTAAAATGGAAGTACTAAGCCAGAAACCTTCCCTGGAGTGTACACAACAGCTCACCCAAGTTTCATCGCTATCGGATGAATGGTATATGACCTTATATGGGACTTTGTTGAAAAACTTCGCGCGTCGTCGCTCATTTGTTGATTCTGCTCCTGCTCTTCCTATTTTTAAAGGGATTTACTAAGCCAGAAACCTTCCCTGGAGTGCACACAAAATCTCAGCCTAGTTTCATCGCTATCGGACGAATGGTGTATGAACGCATACGTGACTGTTGTAATGCTTCGCGCGTCGTAGCTCATTTGTTGAATCTACTCGTGCGCTGCCTATTGTAAAGTGGATTTACTAAGCCAGAAAATTTCCCTGAAGTGTACACAACATTTTACGCAAGTTTCATAGCTATCGGACGAATGGTATATGAATGCATACGGGACTTTGTTGAAACGTATTGCGTGTCGTCGCTCATTTGTTGAATCTACTCGTGCGCTATCTACTGTGAAATGTATTCACTAATTTTGAAACCTTCACGTAAGTGTATACAACATCTCACCCAAGTTTCATCGCTATCGGACGAATGGTATATGAACACATACAGGACTTGTTTGAAACGCTTCGCGCATCGTCACTCATTTGTTGAATCTACGCGTGCGCTACCTATTGTAAAATGGATTTACTAAGTCAGAAACCTTCCTTGGAGTGTACTCAACATCTCACCCAAGTTTCATCGCAATCGGATGAATGGTATATGAACGCATAGGAGACATACCCACAGACATACCCACAGACATACCCACAGACAAACTATCACGTTACATTGATTTTTAGCCTATTTTCAATTTTGAAAAAATAGGCTTATGAGATCACCTTTGTCCGTGTGTGTGTGCGTGTGTGTGTGTGTGTGTGTGTGTGTGAGGTGTGTGTGTGTGTCCCCCTAATAAATTCTTAACGGCTGGAGCGATTTCAATGAAACTCGGTAAGTTCATAGCACTATTCCGGGCGACCTCGACCGTACCCTTCAAATTTTGTTAAGGTTCACCAATCCAACATGGCGGCTGTGCGAAATATTTTACCAGCATTCAATATCTCCGAAACTATTACCGATATCAAACTGGAATTTATTACGGTGATTAAGGGAACTTCTAAAAGTTCACCTATGTGACTTTTGAAAACCTGGTAACTACAAAAACAACATGGCGACCACGCGAATTTGCGACTTTTAAATAGATGTTTCTCGCGATTTAACCAACCGAACGCAATAAAACCTGGTACAGTATATGTTTATACACATTTTAATGCACCGACATCTAACTTCGTTCAATTGTTTACATAACCACAAGATGGCAGATGTGCGAAATATTTCACCGGCATTCTATATCTCTGAAACTATTAGCTGTATCACCCTGAAACTTTGTACGGTTGTAAAGGGTTCTACTGGAAGTTCATTTATAACACTTTCAAAAAGCAGTTAACTACAAAACAAACTTGGCGGCCAAGCGAATTTGAAAATTTTAAACAGACCTTTCTCGCGATTTAATGTTCCAAACGCAATGAAATCTGGTACAAGAAATGTTTTTACATATTGTAATGCACTGGTATCTAATTTAGTTCAATTGTTTACATAACCTCAAGATGGCAGATGTGCGAATTTAAAAATTAAGTTTTTATTTCTTGTGTCGTAATCAAGCGATCGAAGTGAAAGTTTGAATAATGAACCTACGCAATAATTTCCTTTAATGGTACATGGCTCTATGGCCTATACATTTAACAATCCAACATGGCGACCATCCGAAATATTCAGACAACTCTGAATATCTACGAATCTATTATAGCAATCAAACTGATTTTTTTATGTTCATAGGGGCTATGCACATAAGTTGACCTATAGGACTTTAATTAACCTGGTGATCACAAATCCAACATGGCGGCGACGCGAAGTATAAACATTCACATAGACGTTTCTCGCAACGTAACCATCCTAGTGCAGTGAAACTTGGTACAGTAAATCCTTATACGAATGTTAATCCACTGGCATCTAATTTATTTCAATTATTTCCAAAACCACAAGATGGCAGCTGTGCGAAATTTTAAAATCTCCTTGTTACTTCTTGTGTCCTAATCATGCGAGTGAAGTTTGAATGCTACACGTACACAATAATCTTCATGTATCATTGCATAACTCTAGGACCTGCATATATAAAATCCAACATGGCGACCATCCGAAATATTTAGTCGGTACTCAATATCTACGAATCTATTACAGCAATTGAACTGAAATTTTGTATGTTGATAGTGGCAGTTAATATAAGTAGGATATATGAAAATAGGCTGTATTGTTCTTCACGGAACTACTTGTTATATATATATAGATGAGTGTAAATATTGTTCAGCATGAAACGTTCAACAAGAAAGTCACAGACAGCATATTCCTATTTTAATATATCGTCCACTACCAGTGCTTTTACATTTCTATTTTTTCCAACAATCTACAGTATATTCATTGGAAATTTAAATTACAAGTTTCGGAGCGAGTTTACGAGCTAGCGAGCTATCCTATCACCCCCAGTTTCGGCCAGCATCAAACTATCGAGTCGTGTCGAGTTAAGACTTCACAGAAAAGTATAAATGTGTTTGAAGTTACGCTGTTCACCTCAGCTTTTCTGAATTGCATCTAGGACCAGCCGTCCGTGCGCCTTTTAAGTTTCCGCTGGATAAACCGATAAGGATACCGGGCGAAGACGGGATGGGTTGCTAGTTATCATTAATTGGCGACTAGGTGTAGTACAAGGCAGAGCCCAAGAATATCCAAGAAGGAAAACATGTTGTTAATAATAATAATAATAATAATAATGTTATTGGTTTTACGTCCCTTTTAACCAACATGTTGTTAATTAGGATTTGTGCTGACGATGGAATACAAGCCACCTCGGTCAATTTCTAATATATTGATTTGCCTTCTCATTAAAATGTTTAGTCGCCTCCGTAGTGTAGCGGTCAGTGTGGTTAGCTGCCGCCCCGGAGGTCCTGGGTTCGATTCCCGGCTCTTCCACGAAATTTGAAGAGTGGTATGAGGACTGGAACGGGGTCTACTCAGCCTCGGGTGGTCCAAATGAGTAGAGGGGGTTCAATTCCCACCTCAGCCATCCTCGAAGTGGTTTTCCGTGGTTTCCCACTCCGTCTTTGGGCAAATGCCGGGTATCTACTGTAAGGCCACGGCCGCCTCATTCCCTCTTCCTTGCCTAACCTGCCCTTCCATTCCCTTCCCTCATGAGGCCCCTGTTCGCTTTGCAGGTGTGGCCACCTGGGCGAGGTGCTAATCCCATCTCACCAGTTGTATCCACTCCGATTAGATGTTCCCAGGTCTAGGACACTGCCTGAAATATGGTGGTAGGGGTGAGTTCCTTCGCTGAGTCCGTGGGAGCCACCACCCTAGAGGGTAAACTCGATTTAAAAAAATAATTAAAATGTTTATTATTTCGAATAACTCTATCATTTTCATCAATCCACTGCTAATATGATCTTGGAAATATTTCACTGCTAAAATAGGAGCGAAAAATTCCAAAGATCACTTCAGAAGAAACCAGATATAAAAGTATCATTGAGATCTACAAGGAACTTCATCCAGTGAACATTTTAATGCATATATTATACGTCATTCAGCATACAAAATCCACTATGTGATACTGTTGATCTCTGCCAGTATTTTCCTTAAGATCAGCATGCCCCTGGGTACACAGCCTCGCATAATAACTTAATAAGGCTCCTTTGTTCGTATGCTGAGGAAAATAATCTTACGTGAATTGATGTAATGGACTGTACATATTCAAGAAGGCTGGTGGGGCGTAATCGTCTGATGGAATGAAATGGTATACAACAACATTCTCACATAATGGATTTTGCAGAGGCAGTCCCTTGACTGATTTGATGCACCTCTCCATGTCTCCTGTTCTGTGTCCTGAGCTAATCGTTTCATCTCTACATAGCTACCACACCTTACATTGGAGACAATCTGTATAACATATCCTAACCTTGGTCTACCCCGACAGTTGTTGTCCTTGACCCTTCCTTCTATAACTAAGTTTGCTATTCCCGGGTGTCTTATTATGTGTCCTACCAACCTATCTCATTTCTACTGGGTGAGTTAGCCGTGGTCGTTACTGCCTGACTGCTGGCAGTCGCTCACATTCGGGAGGCGAGGAGGTTGGAATCCCCCTGCCGGCAACCTTGAAGATGGTCTTCTGTGGTTTCCCATTGTAACGATTCGATCCCCAAGCTTTTATATTTATAATAATTAATCTTTTTCGTTATATTTATATATATATATATTAATTTTTTATTAAGTAGTATTCCATGCTACAAGATTTTATCTGTCTGTAAGCAGCTCAAATCATTCTGAACAGATTTTCATTTACGAATGGTTGTAAGGTTAGTTGTCAGAGAGACGTGGGAAGTGACAGGTTCGCTTACATTTCTACAATTGATGTTATGTCCTAAAGAAGGTCCTAGCGCGTGACAAAGGCAGGCGATGCGGTGTCCGGTCACTATTAGTGCCGGTAGTGGTAAATCTATTCTCTACCCCAAATGAATGTAAGAAACCCTTACTGTTGTGGAGAAATAACTTAAGAAATGGCATTATTCAATAATGGAAATGTCAGTAGTTCTGATGAGTATTGTTCGTTAAGGAGCAGTGACTTATAGACTGTGTCTAATTGAAAGGGTTGGACTTTAAGAAACATTCGCACCCCCGAATGAATGTAAGAAACCCTGGCAGCTGTGTAGAAATAACTGAAGACATGGCATATTCTATAATGGAAATGTCAATATTCCTGATGAGTATTGTTCGTGAAGGAGCAGTGACTTATAGACTGTGTCTAATTGAAAGGGTGGACTTTAAGATCCATATTATCGACAAAAACTTGAAAATACTATAAATATGGTAGCCCAAGCCAGAGGAGGAACACTTATTATTATTCATTCAGTCACGCCAGTAGTCCTACGTACTGGGAGTCAGTTTAACGTGAGTTGGGAGTCGCCATCAAACCGTCGTTCCCTGAGCATCGACCATCCAACATTATACATTCAGAGGAAAATATTAGCGAGGCATCATGCAGGAAGTACAACAACATGTCAACTACGGGACGGATCAACGAGGACATCAGTCATATTATCTATATATATGACAATACTTCAAGAGGTGAGCGAAGATCATGATTTATCTCACGTCTCTCAGGCCATGTAAAATCAAGCTTGTATTCATTTTAGTTAAATCCATTCATTATCCTTTATCTGTTGAGCCGCAGTAAATTTTCTTTAAATTCAAATATGTAACTATTCTTATTGTGTTTTTCTTTTTATATTTGTTACCTAGATTCATTAAATTCATTTAAGTCAATGTCAGGACCCTCATTTATAGTAGTTAGTAATATTATATAAGGCAAACCCAACTATCCTTCATAATGCTGAATCGGTTTGAGTACTTCGGTTTCACTTCGACCGGGGGTAAGATATCGTGTTTTCTGCCAATGAGTAGCTGTGCAATCCCCTTCTTTTGACTATCTAATTAGTCTGGCGCCCATACCAAATCATATCATTTTTAGTGTACAATTCAAGGTAAGTACAAAACAAAAGTGCATATTTTAATTGTGTCTCATTTTCATTTCATTCATCATTTTATGTTAATTTATTTCCCACATATATCTCATTATCGCCCCATTACATTATGGCACCTTAACGTGGCGCTCGAAAACCTGTTCAGTATTTATGAAAGGAGGGTATAAATGTCAGTGCAAGTGTGATTTTGGGGGAGTGAAGTGATTTTGGAAGGGCAATTTATAAACGATATATTTCAAAATGTCGGAGGAGGAACAGAGGAGACTGAGAAGTAGAAAGAAATGTGAGAAAGTTAACTATACAGAGTTGGAAGATGTTGGCAGCGAGGCTAGCAGTATAGAGTACAGCACTACTATGTTAGACGTAAATCCTGAAAATAACCCCGAGATAAGTTTGGAAGCGAATCTGGAGACGAATCCTGAAACTAGTCATGAATCGAATCATGAGACTAGTGGTGGCAAGGAGAAAAAGAAATCTCCAGATATTCCGGAAGATAAATTCGAGGCAATCATGAGGGCGTTGCAGAATATAAAGAGTAATAATCAGGATCTGAGTAATAAGTTAGAAGCCACTAATGCTAAAATTGAACTTAATAATGAAGAATTAAATAGGAAATATGGTATATTGCAGAAGAGTATTGAGGGGATGAAACAGGAAATCAGAGGTGAAATTAATGAGATGGTAGAAGTGAAGGCTAAATATATCATAGAGAAAATGGATAAACAATTAGAAGCAGTAGAAAGTAAGATTGAAAAGAAAATAGTTAAACAAATTGAGGAAAAAATAGCAACTCAAGGTGAGATTGTTAGCAAATTAGTAGACGCAGAAACTAGGCAGGTGAGAATAGAGCTGGGGGACAAGATTGAGAGAGTCGAGTCTGAATTTCATAGGAAGGTAGAGGAAAATCACTTGAAAAATACCGAGAATTATCAAGAGATTCAAGAGAAACAGAAGGTATTGAGAAGGGAACTAATGAATAAAGAAAGTAATTTCCAAGAAAAGGTGGAAATGGTAGGAACGGTAGACGTAGATGAAAGTAGCTTAAAAGAGGAAGCGGAGATAATAGAAGAAATCATAGTAGAGTTGGTAGAAACGGTAGACGTAGATGAAGGTAGCTTAAAAGAGGAACGCCAGTTAGCAGAGATAGTAGAAGAAAGCATAGTAGAGTTGGTAGAAACGGAAGACTTAAATGAAAGTAGCGTAGGTGAGGAACAACAGTCAGCGGAGATAGCGGAGGTAATAGGTGAAAGCAGGATAGATGTAGAAGAGATTATAGAACGTAATGAGATAGGGGAGAAGTGTAAAGAAAATATAGCAAGGGAAGTAGGTAAAATAAAGAAAGTACTAAGCACTCAAGAAATAGAAATGCAGAAAAACATATATGAAGAGAAGAGGCAGACAAGGGAAGATTTCCAAATTGGTATAGAGGAAATTAATAAAATTATTAGAGGCAGAGAGGCGTGCGTTAAGTAACAGTCATAAAGACATGGTTATCGTACAAGGTCAGCAGGCGGCAGATTACAGTGAACGAGGAATGCAGATGATAGGAGTTAAAGTCTCTAGGAGTAGGTCAAAGCGGAAAATCCAGGTCACATTGTTAGATGAGATTAGAAAGATATTTAAAAATAAGAATGAAGATTACTATTTGGAATGGAGGCTAGAAGTAGAGATATTAGGCGAAAAGTTAGGAGGAGGGGTTAAGGGTAGCTTCACTGCAGCGATGTATTGTAATGAGGAGATAGAAACTATTGTGATAAAGAGAGAAGGATGTATAACTAATAAGAAAGGTAGAATCGAAGAAGAAAGTGATGAGAACTTTAAAATAACAGAGAGAGTAGTTATGTAAGTGTGTAGTAACATGTGTTAATTATCCGTAGGACCTTAATATTCGTGATGAATTACTATTTGATTTATTTGAAGTATCAGAGGAACCAATTAGTAATAAATTCAACTCAGTCGTAGAATTTAGAGTGCGAGGGGCGCACATACCTGTGCTTCTTGGTAGTGGGATAGGTAAACATGGTAAACTGCTTAACGATAGGTAGCTTCTATTAATATGTGCGTAGTTGGAAGAAGTATTTAAGTGTATTAAAACAGAAATGATAAGAATATATTGAAAGTAATAACTATTATGCCAACCATAATAGTGAGAATAATAATAATACGAAGAAGTATAATAATAATAATAATAATAATAATAATAATAATAATAATAATAATAATAATAATAATAATAAAGTAGAGATGGTTAATTGATTTACGTTGAGGTGGTACAGTGAAAAAAAAAATAAGTTGATTAAGTAAATATTGATACACAGTAATGAAGTTTCAGTTGAGGACATCGAGGTCATCAGGTACTATAAGTGGAGAAATGTACAAGTGGTTTAAAGTTAACGAAGGTAGCGCATAGTGAATTAACCAACATCTGGTGGAGAAAAGAGAGTATTGGACTAATAGGACGTCGTATACGTGGAGAAGAATATATGTGGATGTGTAAGGTCACATAAATGGTGTAAGGAGGAAGTAGGCTAGCGATGTTTAGTGCCATTGAGCATTTGGGGTTTAAGATTTGGTAGTTGGCCAATTGAGTTTATTGAAGTGAGAGTTGAAGAAATAAGTGTGCCAGAGTAGATTGGTATCTCTGAGCAAGAGTTTTTTATGGTGTCTAAGGACCACGTGGAGGTGATGCTGGGAGTTTTTGGAATAGGAAGAAGCGCTGTTGTATGCAAGGGAATACAGATGAGAGTTGGTCCAAGTTTTTGATATAGATCGTTATACTGTACTTAATTTATGAACACATCCAAATAGATTACAAAGCTTAATACCTAGTTGAACCACTTCTAACATAAATTGCTGATGATGAGCGAGAAGGAATTAATGGTATATTGTGTTATTGTTCGACGCAAGTTTAAAAGTAAAAATAATAATAATAATAATAATAATAATAATAATAATAATTATAATTTGGTTGACATAATATTCAGAAGTTATTGAAAGGAATTTGTTATAATTCAAAGATAATTGCTTGAATGGTTGAAGTATTCGGAGAAGAAGTTAATGTATGCAAAGTTGGACTAATTCATGTGAAATTTAAAATGAAGTGGCGGTTTTATTGGTAGTTTATTGGGCGAGAAAGCATTGAGACTTATTGTCAGAAGAGATTTCGGAGGAATCATTCATTAATAATTTTAAATCAGTTAAAGGGATAAGGGGTGCGCGGTGCTACATTTATTGATAGTGAGGTAATCACGGTACTCTGGATTTAAAGGTAAGTCATTTCTTTAGAGGAGAAATTAAAATCTCATGTTATCAGGCGGATTTCGCGGAAGGATAATAATTAAAGAGTATTAAGGCAGGTACCTACGGATAAAACAGGTAAAGGTAAGTGAGGGTTCTATGTATAATTGAACGAACAGGTGAGTAGAGTTATTAATAACCTGTGTTATTATGTGTCCGGATAAGAGCAAGTAGAATACTTCGGTAAATATAATATCAATTGACGGAAATTTCATGTGTATGTGGGGTAATTTCATGAGTAATACATATGTACTGACATTTGGGTTGTTTTATGAGTATTGCTAATTGTTCCTTGTTTCTACATTTACATATTAAGCATCACCAGATTGATTCATTGCAACTTCGTAATTCTTTTAAAGAGACGAAAGATAAATTATGTAATTCGTGAAAGTAATCGTGTGCAGTGATGTGTATCGAGTGATATTGTCAGTAGTACAACTACTATGTATTCCTACACTAGGCTGACAGAAAAATTCTACGCTCATTAGCTATAAAGCTAACACGTATGATATGCATACGATATCTCAGTTATTAAAGTGCAACGAAGACGAATTACGTCTAATGCGAAAGTGAAGGGTACATCAATGTCTCTTTCTTTCAGGAATTCCTTTAAATAAAACCAAAGACTATATGAACACTTGAGAAGTTGAGAAATGGGGAACGCAAATATAAAATGAAGGGTATATTTTGTTTATATGTAAAATTTTGTGGTAGTGTAATTGTATATTGTCAGGGTGGAAATTTTTTATGTTGTCATTCTGAAGTGTATTTGTGTATTTTCATTTTGAGTGTAACGTATTTAGATATTTTTTGGCTGAGTGCATTGAAACAAATAATGTTGTCATTTCATGTAAAATCATTTATTTCAAGGGGCGATTTGTAACGATTCGATCCCCAAGCTTTTATATTTATAATAATTAATCTTTTTCGTTATATTTATATATATATATTAATTTTTTATTAAGTAGTATTCCATGCTACAAGATTTTATCTGTCTGTAAGCAGCTCAAATCATTCTGAACAGATTTTCATTTACGAATGGTTGTAAGGTTAGTTGTCAGAGAGACGTGGGAAGTGACAGGTTCGCTTACATTTCTACAATTGATGTTATGTCCTAAAGAAGGTCCTAGCGCGTGACAAAGGCAGGCGATGCGGTGTCCGGTCACTATTAGTGCCGGTAGTGGTAAATCTATTCTCTACCCCAAATGAATGTAAGAAACCCTTGCTGTTGTGGAGAAATAACTTAAGAAATGGCATTATTCAATAATGGAAATGTCAGTAGTTCTGATGAGTATTGTTCGTTAAGGAGCAGTGACTTATAGACTGTGTCTAATTGAAAGGGTTGGACTTTAAGAAACATTCGCACCCCCGAATGAATGTAAGAAACCCTGGCAGCTGTGTAGAAATAACTGAAGACATGGCATATTCTATAATGGAAATGTCAATATTCCTGATGAGTATTGTTCGTGAAGGAGCAGTGACTTATAGACTGTGTCTAATTGAAAGGGTGGACTTTAAGATCCATATTATCGACAAAAACTTGAAAATACTATAAATATGGTAGCCCAAGCCAGAGGAGGAACACTTATTATTATTCATTCAGTCACGCCAGTAGTCCTACGTACTGGGAGTCAGTTTAACGTGAGTTGGGAGTCGCCATCAAACCGTCGTTCCCTGAGCATCGACCATCCAACATTATACATTCAGAGGAAAATATTAGCGAGGCATCATGCAGGAAGTACAACAACATGTCAACTACGGGACGGATCAACGAGGACATCAGTCATATTATCTATATGTATGACAATACTTCAAGAGGTGAGCGAAGATCATGATTTATCTCACGTCTCTCAGGCCATGTAAAATCAAGCTTGTATTCATTTTAGTTAAATCCATTCATTATCCTTTATCTGTTGAGCCGCAGTAAATTTTCTTTAAATTCAAATTTGTAACTATTCTTATTGTGTTTTTCTTTTTATATTTGTTACCTAGATTCATTAAATTCATTTAAGTCAATGTCAGGACCCTCATTTATAGTAGTTAGTAATATTATATAAGGCAAACCCAACTATCCTTCATAATGCTGAATCGGTTTGAGTACTTCGGTTTCACTTCGACCGGGGGTAAGATATCGTGTTTTCTGCCAATGAGTAGCTGTGCAATCCCCTTCTTTTGACTATCTAATTAGTCTGGCGCCCATACCAAATCATATCATTTTTAGTGTACAATTCAAGGTAAGTACAAAACAAAAGTGCATATTTTAATTGTGTCTCATTTTCATTTCATTCATCATTTTATGTTAATTTATTTCCCACATATATCTCATTATCGCCCCATTACACCATCTTCCTTCCAGGCAAATGCCAGGGTTGGTCCCTTACTATAGGCCACAGCCGCTACCTTCCAATTCCTCGGTCTTACATTCCAACTTTCCTCCCCAACGGTACTTGTAGCTCACCCATTGGGAGTCTGTCTCGAGGCAGCTACAAAACTGGCGAGTCGAACATGTCCTCGGACAGTCCCGGCACTAAAAGCCATACGCTAAAAAAAACAAATAAAATATATCACTTTTCATAATTAGCAGTCACAAGAAACATCTCTCTTCTTTCACTCGTCTTAATACCTCTTCATTTGTTACTACAGTATGCCTCTCACCAAGGCGGACCTGGTTCGATTCCCGGTCAATGCATGTGAGATTTTCGATGTGAAATGCCATGTCCTGTGGTTCGGATTCCACGTAAAACGGAGGTCCCGTGGCTTATGATCGCGAGATTAACGGTCACGTTAAACTACAAGCTTCCTTTCATTTGCTACTCTATCTACCCACCTGATCTTCATCATTCTCCTGTAACACCACATTCCAAATGCTTCAATTCTCCTCTCTTCTGCTGCTCCAACAGTCCAAGTTTCACTCCATAGAGTGCCACACTCCAGACACAAATGACTTTCTACTACCTAAATCTATATTCGATGTCAACAGATCCCTTTACTATGGAAGGGGTTTCTGATGTATTTCGACTGTATTCCATTATCTTTGTTTTACATTCGTATTGTTTTTCTAGACGTTATTATCAAGCCAAGCCTTGTGATTATAACTGAGATAGGAGAGTTCGATTTCCCCGTCATGCAACATTCGAGATATTTTGCATGATTTTCCACTTCTAGACCAGGACAACGTAGGGACGATGCCTACCTTAAGAACATGACCGCTTCCATCACTTTCGTTACACCCATCAGAATAACACAGATTATCAAGTGCACGGAGCTGATGACCAAGTTATCCCTAGCACCAAAGTGAAACAACGATGCAACTTTACACTGCCTGAATGGTTGCTCGTATAACCTATTCATTGAACGAATAAATCATTGCAACGTTCAACATTCACACAAACAAGGTCAAATGACTGGATGAATCATGTTTTCACGTTACATCAGGTTATCGGTCACTGATACTCTGTTACTCGAGATACATTTGTTAATATTATGCAGCGTCGTAATGAAACTATGTGAGCTAGTTCATCGTTTACTATTACAAAACCTGTATGCCTAATTGAATTATAATTTAATTAACTCATTAATTAAACTCCCTATGTTATTTGTTATGCCATGGAATTCGAATTAAATATATTTTAAATCACCGAACTCAACTCTACCTTGTTCTTCTTACAGTGGAAATACCAGCTAGAGCCTGTGGTTGCTGTAAAAGATTCTACTCGTAGGGTACTGAGTCACTGAAGAAAGCAATGGCAAACTACCTCACTCTTCACCTTGCCTAGTACGCCTCATTATAGTGCTGCCTTGGGTTTTTGTGGGCTGCAATACGGCTAAGAGGTGTCCAGGAAGACCCGGCTACAACAGAGCTAAGGGGTGTCCAGGAAGACCGGCTTCAACACGGCTAAGAGATAGAACCATCTACAACACAGTCTTCCTGTTATCTTCCATTTTCTGTTAGAGTATCTTATCACGTAATGTCTGTGTGGTGCGATAAGAGATACGTCATCACCTCAACTTCTGTATCTCTAAACTCTCTGAGTGAAGGATCAGACTCAGCGAGAATCATCTGTCCTTCATAGTGAACATCAAAAGGTAAGGATACTTATTTTGCTGTAAAAGTAATTTCTTACGACTAACATCCAAGTACACATTTTTAAAATTGAGAATACTCGTAAACCTGCAAGATAATTACACCGTTCCAGTAACTGAAGCCGGTATCATATTTATTGACTGAGTCTGGAATAGAACTAAGGCCTCCAGTGAGGTAGCCAACAACGCTAACTGCTACACCAAAGGCGCAAATTTTGCTGTATAGTCATGCGTATTTCTCTTTTCGGATATTGGAGGTTTATTTTCTCGTATTATCATAACATCTGTTTCCAAAGTTGGTCTATTAATCGTCTTGTAAAAACAGGTCATATAGAATGTTAATATAATATTTTTAGCATTGTATCTGATTATGTCTATGCCTAACAGAGTGCCCTACGTAAGGCCATCGATCAGCCTTGTGAAAGTGTGTCCGTGATATGTGATCGCGTTTGGACAACCCTGCTCGCAGAGTATAAGATACACTCCGTGACCAAAAGTCACGGGAAGGCACGGAATAGGCTGTTAATAACGAGTTCCTCGTCCTTGGGCCCTCAGAACGGCATCAATACGGCGACTTGCGTCTCGCGACAGACTTGGCTGGACAAGCTGATTGGTTGCTCTGACCAGGATCGAGACATAACTTTAACCTCACTTCTGTAACACAGGCGATTGTTATCCCAGTCACGTTTTAACGACGTTTACAAAATTATATTTATTTAAATTTGTTTAAAATTTTGAAATCTCATTACAGGCGATTGTTATCTGAGTCAGGTTTTAACGACGTTTACAAAATTATATTTATTTAAATTTGTTTACAATTTTGAGATCTCATTACAGGAGCCCCCCCCCCCCTTCTCGAATCTATAAACGTTTGCAAAGTTTCAAGTGGTTGAATGCCTAAAAGTTAACGTAGTTTTGGTAAGATAACGAACAGAAAGATTCTGTTGTATTGCCACTAACAGCCCACTATAGCGACGAAAGAAGAATGAGCTCTGGTCTACTGCTTTAATCTATAATTTTATTTAGAATAATACTGTTCATTTCCTTTCATCAGGGTGCTAAGCTTTTGATGATGGAAAACTTGCGTCTCGTGACAGACTTGGCTGGACAACTCTTGTTCTTGTACTGTACGAGAAGCTGGAATGGGTAGGTTAAGGAAGTAACGCCGAGTTTTGATGACGTCACACCATTCAACCAGTCGGCTTATCCAGCCAAGTCTGTCGCGAACCGCAAGTAGACGGCGAGGTATCGACTTGACAAGGAATGGATTCTTGATTCCCAACATTCAACTGGGCAGTGATCTGACTCAGAGTAGCCCTTCAATCGTCCCGTATGGTTCTGCTGAGGAGACGTGATGTCCGTTCGTTAAACACCTGTGGTATTCCCGAGCGTGTGTTTACGTGGATCGTAACATTATCTCTGCGATATTAAAGATCCACCCTCAACACTGTTGACCTCAGGAACACAAATTCGCATGTAATCTTCTCAATGCTATGATGATGCGCCTATGATCATTCCACGTTAAAAGTCGGTTAACTTGCCAACTTCACAACACTCGTATATGTGACCGACTGATCCGCTCCACCACAGCTAGCCGCAACGCTCAGAGGTCATACACCGCACATTCTCTCATGGAACTACCCTTCCTGTGACTTTTGCCACTCAGTATACACCCACCGGCAAAAGGAAAAGCGAAACACTATGAATTTCAGACTAAAATCAATATTGAACCGTTCCAAACCTTGTATTAATAAAAATGCTATGTTATTACAACAATATGGCAATGCATCATATATACTATTTCAGTAGTATAGATCCATCCTGCGGCGCTCACAAGAGACCGATCGTGACAAATGAGCATTCAAATGAAAGAGAATAGACATTAGCAGGGACGAATTGCACTCTAATTTCATAAATATCTATAATTTCTTTAAAAGTGACTTTTGAGAAAATGTACGAAATGTGCGATTTGCAGATACTGTTGCTGTAGGAAAACACGCTCCATAATTGCTGTCCACTTCACATTTTAGCCACTGTGACGCCTGTTTCATGTCATTTTAACATTCTGAAGTCCTTCCTTTATCATTTTGCATGGATTTCAGAAACAGTAAATCAAAGGAATGAGTGCCAGTACTCAAATCGTATAATTTCATACATATCGAATAACCGGTGAGTGTTATGATGATCCAAATTTCAGTGATTGCCTTCTTAAGTTAAGGAAGATATAACTTGGAATTCTAACTGAAATGTGAATAGTGTTCTATAATCATTTGGTTGAAATAAAAACATAACAACCTTTCTCCTTAAGTCTCTCATTATAAACCTGCTAGCGGACGCGTGCGAGAACTCTCGCATAATTGGTTGTGCGCCCCATGTGTACAGACTACCCGCTCGGTTCTAGTGCTATGCGGCTGTACGCGGCACAGTTCTGCCAGGGGCTATCGTCTTTTATATTTGTTTAAAAGCACTTTATAAACAAATAAATATATTTCCAGTGAATTTTCAAGAAATGCAAGATTTTTCCTGTAATATTCAGACGATTTGGAGATTTGGTACAAACCACACCTTCTAACTCCGTCTGCTTTAGGAGCTTGAGTTTTGTGAGACATACACCTCAGCGTATTAGATAATAAGACTAGCGGACCCGTGCGAGAAATCTCTCATGTTCATAAACCACACCTTCCCCGGCGTCCCCATGGCCAAAATGCGAACTGAACAGCAATGATGTCACGTATTTTCCTACAGCAACAGTATTTGCAATTCTCACACTTCTCACAAAAATTGATATTTATGAAAAGATAATGCAATTCTTCACTGCTAATGTCATTTGTGTGGGGAGTCCATTGATTGACAGCTTAGCTGTAACACTCACCGGTTATTGGATATTTATGAAATTATACGATTTGAGTACTCATTCCTTTGATTTACTGTTTCTGAAATCCTTGCAAAATGATAAAGGAAAGACCTCAGAATGTTAAAATGACATGAAACAGGCGTCACATCGGCCAAAAATGTTAAGTGGACAGCAATTATGGAGCATATTTTCCTACTGCAACAGTATCTGCAAATCGCACACTTCGTACAATTTTTTAAATACATATTTTAAAGAAATTATAGATATTTATGAAATTAGAGTGCAATTCGTCCCTGCAAATGTCTATTCTCTTTCATTTGAATGCTCATTTGTCACGATCAGTGGCTTGTGAGCGTCGCGGGAGGGATCTATACTACTGAAATAATATAGACTATATGATGATTGGGGGAAAGTGTGGTTTATGAACATGAGAGATTTCTCGCACGGGTCCGTTAGTTACCCTAATTAGCACAATCCCTCCCTATATTATTCTGCTAAGGTCCCATTCCAGTTTTGTACCGAAAATAAGGTCCCATTAACACCAACCTACACATATGGGGTAGCTACAGGTTCAGCATAACCCAATGCGTAAGCGAAACGCATTCACTTACTCTTTAAATGACTCACAATTAAATAAATACCTTAAAACATGTATATTTACAATGAAATAATGAATGAATGTAACACGGTAACCATGGTAACAGAATCTCACAGGTCCATCTATTCTGTAAGACGCAATGCAATTCCAATTATTACATTACTGTGAAAGTTTCCAGACGGTTATAAGGTTATCACTGAACCAAATTAAGCTGTAAAATTCATCAATACATGCAGTATAATGCGCTTAAGGGGGTCAAGGGGCACGCAATTTTCACGTGTGAGTGTGGTACAAAAGGTATTTTTCACCCGACTATAAAGGGTCTACGAAAACCACATTTAAAGGCCCTTAAATTAACAGTGTCTGTGATATTCCCAGAAAACTAACTTCACTCTGATGTACGTATGAAGGAATGGCAAACCCCTAACCACTGCACCAGTAGCGGAATTGATAAAGTCTGGTTATTCATACCAAGGATAAATCAGTCATAGCATTCTTGATTGAGATTTTGCTAAGTGTACTCTTTACAACTAGAATATTCGCGGGCGAAGCCTCGACGGGTAATGCTAGTAATTAATAAACGAAATTCGTGCCGAAGCCGCTGACGGCGGAGCAAAAGCAACTTCGTGTTGAAGTCTCACAGGACATGCTGGACTCCACAAACAGTGACCCCGAATTCATGACCACCATAATCACAGGTGACGAGTTCTGGGTGTACGGGTACGACCCGGAAACCACAGTCCTTGCAATGAAAAACCGACGAGAGCACTATACCTATACAATGATTTACCAGAAACACAGAACATCAAATTACAAAGAGTCCAGAATGCATGTGTTCGGTACATTCTGGATTTGAGGCGAGATCAACATATCACACCTTACTACGTGCAGCTGAAATGGCTGAAACTCCACGAGCGCAGGCAGCTATCAGTTGCCATTCTGACACATAAAATATTACATACCAAGACCCCGTTATATCCCTACAGTGCCTTTACACCAATGCATTCTGTTCATAATCGAGAAAATAGATACACAAAATTAACACTCCAGATTCCTATTCACCGAACCACGAAGTTCATAAAATCTTTTGTTTGCACCGCCTCACACCTCTTCAACACCTTCGATTTATTTAAGTTCGTCAACATTTCAATTACTGCAACTCTCAAATGGCATCTTTCATCCTTCTCTTGGAGCCGTATACCTCTCACATCTGATTACTGTATTATGTTAAAATACTTTTTCTTAAGTTCAATTATAACATCAGGACAATAGCTGACAACCTGCCTACTTTAATAGCTTTTCCTGTATATGACGTTTGTATTTCGGGCTGATAGTCTGTATGCACACTTTTGTATATAATGTTTCCATTATCATTATTATTATTGTTATTATTGTATTATTACTGTCTTTTTGTTACTATAATTGTTAGACTATTATTATTTATTGTACCCATGTGAGTAATCTCGATGGAAAATATGCTTCTGCCTCCAGCTAGCATCAGGGCTCGAGCGTGTACCGTTCTCCCACTGTAGCAGTTGCATATTTTGGATTTGAGGCTAAAAGGTATCAACTCTACAATGATAAGGCACAACTCTATTCTAAAACTTTAATTCAGTAAAAAAACTTCATGGCTTCACACAAACAAAACAAATCCCACAACCACAAAACAAACAAACAAAAATTATTTCCACAATCCACAGATATGAACATAATAATATCATAATAAAATCATATTATAACACAAACCTTTACCCTTATGTGAACTTTACAAAGTACTCTAGTGCGCTGGTGCACATACAACTTCAGAAACAAACTGTACTTTGATTCTTCCGTCATCCAAGGTGACTTCGTTAATTCTACAAGATTAATCATTCCTTGAACCTTGTCTTAATTTGACAATAATGTGTATCGTGTGTGTGTTTTGATCTTTCTCTTCCCACCAAATGCTTTACATGCATTAGCCTATTCTGGTGTTGCACAGCAGTCTACGTACAACTCCATAATTATGTAAGCTACCCCTACACTTCCTCTATTTATATAGTTCCACTGCATGCCGTGTGTGATTTCATATTAAAACATTAATTAACGCTGTGTCTGACGGTACTATTAAACTACCTTTGCGCGAGTAGCCTGTGGCATCTGGTAACCCACTTCAGAAACAGATGTCAGTGACAGTACAAATGCAACGTCTAACCATTCGTTAGATAGCTAAGATCATGAACCATCAGGGTAATCTATAATTATCAATGTGTTCTTAAACCACATGACTTCATTACTCAATATAACAATGTTTCATCTTATGTCATTAACAGGGTCTAAAATCTGTTCCTTTAAGACTCGTTTTCACGGTTCACTTGACCGTCCGCACCCTCTTCCCGAGCGGCCGGTACACAATAGAAGTGGAGTGAGGTCCTACATTACCTCCCCCTCACTTCCCTGTCTGAAGGCTTCTTTCTCCCCAAGCAGTAAAAGATTTTACAAGACAAACACTGTGGCCCCAGCGACACACATATCTCAATGGATTTTAACTGAACATTATGCAAATAGGTTCTGGATGAGCTTTCACATTTACTCCTACACTGAGGATAATAATAATTGGCTCCAAAATAGGCCCATTTCAACATAAAGGCACGAGATTCATAACACATTAGTCCATTAGGTAACCGGTATCTTTAATAAATATTGCGGCCAGCCCATGCTGCCGTCTGGGATTCGCTTCAACGAGCTGAATCACTCAACAAATAGCTTTCGGGGAATCAGATAGCGTGCGAAGGTGTCCATTGTTTTCCTCCCACCTATCACGGGATTCGAACCCGGAACATTCCAAATATCCATCATCAGAGCTAGGGTCAATATCACTATATACGCTCTGGCATAAAGTACATCTCTCATTACGCCCACGGCATACGAGATTTCATACGAAGAATAGATACCCTGGTCCCTCCTAATGCTATGATCTGCGTCCTATAATTACCAAGAGAAATCTATCAATTACTCTATAAGCTTTTCACATAAGCTGCAAATTCAATTCACTAAAAGCTCTTCCATTTCCTGGCATAATTATATTCCCATTAATACAATATTCTGATATCAAACTCTTTTCTTAATCCCGTAACGGAATCTTACTGTATAATCTTACTGCTTAGATCGATAAGTCTTGCCCTTTAGCGTAAATATTTCTTGTTTACAACATTTTGCCTGATGCGTTCATTCATACCGTTTATATTCATTATTATTATTATTATTATTATTATTATTATTATTATTCTCACTGACATAATTTACCAAAATCCGACACAACTCATCTTACAAATCGAACAACCAAGTTCGTGACATTTACATAACTGATTTGCCATTTTTTATTCATAGTGGTAACGATTCATCCACTCACTGATGCAAAATAACATCTCAAATCTATTAAAATCAACATAATAATGAGTAAACTTGGAGAGTCTATCTCCTACTCTGATTCTTTCTGGCATCTTTATAATTCTGAAATCACACTACATGCAGTGGCCTATATCTCTACTTGAACATAATTTGTGGGGTACTCACATATCTTAAGGCTTCGTCACGGTGGTTCCAACCACTCACATCCTTCCTGGTCGCCTGCCATAAGCAGATTAGTGCGACATTTTCATCTCGAATACACACATTTTCTGACACATATTTTTCGTTAACCACACGACACTTTGCATTTCTATAACGAAGCTATTGCTTCCAACACACATGACACTTTAAAACACTTATTAAACTATTAATTTAAAAGACATTTCACATATAATTTACATAACACACGTCACTCCGTAAACTTTTCCTTGGTTGACATTCCCTAGCAAAGATATCCAAAATGCATGTGTCGACGGCATCTCCCGTGCTCCTACCAACTCCTAATTGAAAGTCTGGTTCGCTTGCCCTCGGAATTCACCAACAGTTTATCCATACTCCTACGGTAAGCTTCCTGATTCGCATAAATATGCTAACTTCCGTCCTGAGCGATATTATTTGGTATTCAAAGACATTACCAAATGCTTCGTAAGGTTTCTTTTAGCGCATTCCATCGTAATTAGACATGTACGATCAGTCAATATTTTATACATTGCGCTTAACACTGTGCATAACTTTACATAGATTATTATTTACAATAGTTCTGCAACTTATCTCACACGTTGCTTCCTAAGTGAACACACATTGTTCGTACTGTTTACAAAAACTGTGTAGCGACGACTGTTTGCGACTCTCGGTGACAAACTATGTCCAACTGTGTAAACTGCGTTAAGACTGGCTGCAACACTGGCGTGCGCCTGCCGTAAGACTGAGCTAAAGACTGAGTAAGACTGCCGTGCTACTGGCTTGAGACTGAGGTTAGGACTGACTCTCTGCCAAGGGTCGACTCCCTTATATTGGATTCCCACGAAAAGTAGAGCTAAATTTTCCCGCGAAATCTCGACTCCTCTCTCAGCACGATTCTGGTCTCGAAACCATGCTCATCGGGTTCTTTTCCTTCACTGATCCCAGCACTGTCTGCGTGCTGAAGAATCGCTCGGCCAATTAATTAATATTAATTCCTTTCTCTATAGCGTGGGGACGCTATCTCCCTGGGAATCCCTGGCAACCTTGTTAAAACCAAGCCGCGAACAACCATAGTCCCTGTTCTTCCGCACTTCATTAAATATGCGTCAATTTTGCAGATTAAAGGCTCTAAAATTAGCCTCCTGGCTAAAGATTCATCTGTGTGCCACTCTCATATCATTGTGTTACTCCAATCATGAGTAATCAATGATTTTCCTTGGGATCTTCCCACCCCATTCTTACATCCATTCTCAGTCGGGGAAAAACTGGGTCATTATTCAGGCCCCCAACCTCCTCCAGACGACGTAACGAGGTCAGCAAGATGGACATGGCTCCATGCTGCACCTCCCACAATTCTGGGCCAATTAGTTAAACGTCAAACTCTGCACTTTCCGTGCTCCAAGTCCAGTGTAGCCTACTTCAAGTAGTCTAATAATGCTGTATTTCGTTCAATTTCCTGCCTTATTTTAATACATAATGTCATTATCAACTGGAATCACACCAGTGATTAAATATACACTTTTCTCTAGGGGTTTTTACACGGAAACTCCCTCAGCAGACCTCGGGTTCGTTCCCTGGTGGAACCTTTATACTGAGATCACAATCTCTGAGATCCACGTTCGATATCAGTCAGCATAAGCCCTCGGGTTCATTATATAGTGAACGTAAGTGAAATGTTTTATTTTTATAATCCCTAATCTTATTTTATATAGGGCGCTACTGTAAAGGAGCTCTTAAGGCTGTGCGGTCAAAAATTGAAATTTTATTTTTATTTTTATTTTTACTCTTAATCTCTAATGTAGGTCTTTGTGAGATATTATATGCGTTTTGAAGAAAATAACGACGGCTCGTTTGCTGAGGACATGGCTTCAAAGTGGCTATTTTGAGCGTTAGAGGTACAATCACCACGACGAAACTAATAATCGGAAGACACCGAAATTTCTGTACAACAACCCCTTTAGTAGTACCTGCAATAGGAACAATTCTTATTACGAAATTCAAATTTTGTATTAACCTCTTCAGATTTGAATACCATTTTTAGTGATAAAAAATGTTATATTAACTTCAAAGTTATATTAATTCGAAGTGGCTCTTATTCTGAGCAGTAGAAAAGTTCGATAAAGAAAATTGGTTCAGTGATATACCCGTGGTGCATGTACCTTTCAGACTCTAAAAATCGCAGGTTGAATCAGTCACACACACATACACACACGCGCGCGCACACACAGCGGTAAGACAAGGTCTTGGGCAAGAGTGCGCTCGGGCACCTGCCTACCTCTCTCCTTCAACACCTTTGCTATCGCAGCTTCCGCCCCCCTCCCTCCCTGACTCATCCTGCCAGTCTACACGACCACAGTCTAGAGCAGAGTTTCCCAACCTCTTGAGTTCACGGCACCCTTGGGAATAACATTAAACACTAGGGGCACCCTTCCTTGAATAAAAAAAAGAATTATGTTTCATATGTAAATTTATTGAAATACTTTATAATAAGTAACGTACACCATAACATAATACAGTCAACTTTACTACAGTCAGTGAGTAAAAATACATCAATAATTTTGTTCGATAAATCATTAATGTGAAACTTGTGATTGATGCTTAGAGCTCAGATACGTGATATCGGGCCTTGCAGTTGGCAATGAAAAACGCAAATCATCCTCAAGGTTATTCAGTCTATTTCTTGCTTTGGATTTTATTGTCACCAGAGCAGAGAAGGCTTGCTCGCATAGATAGGATTTTGGAAAGGGCGAAAGTGTGTTAATTGCTTTCTTCATTAGGTTAGGATACTACTCTCTCCGCTGAAGCCCAAAAGTAGCCACCGACGCCTCACTCTTGCTGAACTTACCTTTGAGTGTAGAATCGGCACAAAGATCAATAAATTCATCTCGTTCGCAACCAGTGAAATCTATTTCTTCCGCACTATCTATGAAATCAAATGGTGAGACAACCCAGTCGACATTCATAGTGGAAATAGATGGAAGGTATGTATCTATTGCAACATGCAATCTTGATACGTGGTCACAAATGCGGTCTTTCAGCTTACCCAGATCGTTATCTACTGCCAGATGAAGAAAGTTTGAAAGATCTCCTTTCTGAACTGCAGACTTCCAAGAACTAAGTTTTCTTTTAAAATCTTTCATTTTATTGGTTGAGGAAATTATTGTTTCCTGTCGACCCTGCATTGAAACATTCAGTTAATTCAGTTTATGAAAAATATCTGCCAGATACGACAGTTCCAAGCACCAAGAATTAGTTAGTAACAGCTCATAAAATGTATCTTGATTTTCATCCTTAAAAAGAGTTTTCACCTGTTCTCTAAGTTCAAGAAAATGCTTCAATACACGACCCCGCGACAACTACCATACTTCTGTATGAAGTAACAAAGAGGTATGAGGTGCATCCGTTGCGAGACATAACTGTTTAAAAATCCTGCACATTAAAGGTCAAGACTTGATGTAGTTCACCATTTTCACAACTTCGTTAAACACTGCAGCAAAATCTTGAGCTCTGGCAGTAAAAACCTTTAAATTTCCCAGACATAGATTGTGCACCATCTGTACATATACCACAACAGTCTTTCCATGACGACCGAAGTCGTTGGATTTTTTAAGAGGGTTAAAAATCCCTCAGTATGCCTTCCTTCGGAGGGGAAGTAAAGCCGGCGGTCCCATGTCATAGATTTATGACATGTTAAAGAACCTTCCACTAATTACACCTGTGTGAAGCTAAATTGTATAGGTTAAGAATGTAAACAACGCTCTTAGGTTCCTACGTTCGTTGCCAAGAGCCGACTGCGGTGGCGTCTGGTAGCTAAGTTCTGAACTAGTAGTCATGGACGGTGGCGTTTGGCAGCAAAAGTAGGAACTATTTGAAAAATTCAAAAGACTGCAGTCCATACTTGAATTAAAAACAGATAACACACACTAATACAGTCATCACAATTAACACCGGTTATCAGACAGATTCTACACACACCAAAGTACACGGGGCTACATCACCGCGTTGTCGCAGCCCCTAAACTTAAGAACCAACCAACCAGTCTTTCCAAGAAAGATCTTGGTCATTGAGAAAGGAATTAATAGAAACGAAAATATCATGGCCTGAGGTTGTAGTCTCCAGCGGTCTACAGAACAGAAACTGCTCATTAATATCTTTATCATCAATATATCTAGTAAAACCAAGGAGTTGCTGTTTGTCACCACTATCGATACTATCATCTACTTGCAAAGCAAATGCTCTATCAGTTTTTATTTTCCCCACGACTTGTTCGTTGATATTGCAAACATTTCAGATATCCTGCGACTGATTGTGTTGTTGGAAAGAGGAAACTTCGAAATTTGATTAGCTGCTCCTTCACCAAGTATTGTTGAAACTATAACTTTCCATGCAGGACCTATGATTTCCTCTCCAAGACTATGAGGTGTGTTTTTTTTTCTTTTTTTGCTATCAGTTCTGCTACTTAAAACGAGGCTTCAAGAGCAGTATCACTTATGGTCATTCTCTTTACCATTCGCACAGCTGTTTTTTTTTCTCCCCTTCTAGTACACGTGAAAAATACATCACACTATTCCCTGACCCACTAGGATGCTTAATTGTGAGATGCCGCTTCAGTTTGCTAGGTGCTGTACCCTTTTACCTACCAATACCTGTTGAATCCCTGGATAGCAGCTGGATCGTAGAACCTGAAAATGCCCCGGCTCTAAAGACCCCCCCAAGTTCTACCAACAGACACAGGGATAATAGGGCCACTCGAATACCTAACAGGATGTATTAAGACTGACCAAAGCTCAGAAAAAGAAAAGACTAGCTCAAAACACAAGGATTCTTCAAGAGGAAGAAAGAATCTCAAAGGTGTGGAAAACCCTAAAATACCTAGCGATGGCCCCCTTAATACACCCTTCCATCACATCTATAAAGCATCACGCAATAATTAAAACCAAGTAATAAATAGTTTATTGTAAGAATAAACAAGACAGGAAAAATATCAATTTTGTCGATACCACGACCAATCAAAAAAAAAGTCCTCTCGGCACGCCGGAAGGCGGAGGTAGATTTCACCGGGCAGACTAGAGGATAGGCTAAAATAGGCGAAATATGCAGGTTTTCGTAGGTGGATCAGACCTCATTTATTGCGAGAATGTATTTTACAATTGGAGGTTAATTAACCTTTTTTTCGTCTATGCATATTTTTAACATTTTATTGTCTTATGGGGATGGTAACTTTCTTGTCATATATGGGGTTCATTTTAATACTTTTGATCACAATGTCCTTATGCAAGGTTTGGAACTGATGTGTAACTATCTAACAGTCTGTTACTTCTTCGCGCAAAATTTTATCTCCTGCAGAGACGTTGGTTGGTTCCTCAGTTTAGGGGCTGCGACAACGTGGTCATGTAACCCCGTGTACATTGGGTGTGTGTAGAATCTGTCTGATAAACGGTGTTATTTGTGATGACTGTATTAGTCTGTAATTCAGGTAAGGTGTGCAGACGGTCAATTTTAAGTAGTAGTACCTAATTTTGTACCAAATACTACCGTCAACGACACCTACTGTGAACTTGGCTGCTAGATTCCACCGCAACCAGCAACTTGAAATGAACGTTGGAACTTCCCCTCCGAAGGAAAGCATGCTGAGGGATTTTTAGCACTCTTAGAAAATCCGACGACTTTGGCCGGTTTTGAACCAGCGACCATGGGCATAGAAGTTCAGCATGCTACCAATAAGCCGCTTCCATGGTCAGATGGAACAAGAAGTTCCGTGCGGAACTAAAGAGCCTACTTTTCTTAAAATTAAGATTCATGCCAATGATTAATCTACAGTATATGAACCTATCTAGAATAATGACGAAATTTAGTTGGTAATATCGGAATGTCTTAATTAGTTCGAAATACTGTATACTAGGCATAATGTAGCCTAATACAGCAATACAGTTGGCAGCCCTGGTGACTGAATATATTCTTAATTCCATCTCTTAAGGTACAGAATACAAAATGTGGTTTAAGTCCAAAGGATGTTACATGGACTTATACATTGGATCTATCAGCACACGTAAAAGAACGTTGGCAACAATGTCATGCGTATGCTGGTCAGAAATAATCGGAAATATTATGATATATTTTTGTGCCAATTTTGGATGAAATCCATTTTTTAGTTTAGAAGTTATATGTATTTTAAAATTGGAGCTATCATCAGGCATAGAATCATGTTGGCATCACTGACTTATATTAATTACTCCAAATTAATCTAGAATGTCAGGTGCTATACGTGTGCAAAGTATAAAGTATAAAGCTGTTGGCTTGCATACTTTCTGATATATTGATATTAGGGTAAAAAATATAGACACCATTTATTAACAGTTGGCAGCCCTAATTGCTCATAAGAATACTTATAGTCATATCTGTTATATTACACAAAGCACATACGAAATTTGGTTGAAATCCAACTGACAGTATAGAAGTTACATGTATTTAAAAATTGGTCCTATCAGCAGGCCTAGAATCATGTTGGTAGAACTGACGTATATAAGATACTCCAAATTAATGTAAAATGTCAGGTACTATACGCGTGCATAGTTTAAAGCTGTCGGCTTGCATACTTTCTGGTATATTGGTATTTGGATAAAGAGTAGAGAGAACAATTATTAACAGTTGGCAGCCCTGGTGGCTCTTAATAATACGCTCAGTCATACCTGCTTATGTGCTTATATTACATACATGATTTGGTTGAAATCCAATTGATAGTGTAGAAGTTATGTGCATTTAAAAATTGGACCTATCAGAAGGCTTAAAATTATTTTGGCAACACTGTCATGTATGGCCTCCTGGAAATTAAACTGAAATAGTATTATCTACATGTGTGCCAATTTTGGAATTGCTCCCATGTATGCCTTCCATGATATCCAACATGGAGCTCAAATTTCTAATGCGTTTTTTTAGCAGTTGGTAGCACTGACATCTTTTTCAAATATGGGCTTGAGATATTCCGGTATTCATCTTTACTCATACTAAATTTGGTTTCCATTGCTGCAGCCGTTTAGGAGTTGATAAGGGGGGGGGGGGGGACACACACACACACAGCCAGCCAGACGGACAGACAGACAGACAGACACATTTTCCCGGATCGATCTCATAAGTCTACTTTTTCCTCATTTTTAGCCTATTTTCAATTTTGAAAAAATAGGCTTATGAGATCACCTTTTGTCCGTGTGTGTGTGTGTGTGTGTGTGTGTGTGTGTGTGTGTGTGTGTGTGTGTGTGTGTGTGTGTGTGATTCGTGTGTGTGTCCCCCCCTAATAAAATCTAAACGGCAGGAGCGATTTCAATGAAACTCGGAGAGTTCATAGCACTATTCCCGGCGACCTCGACCGTGCCCTTCAAATTTTGTTACGACTCACCAATCCAACATGGCGGCTGTGCGAAATATTTCACCAGCATTCAATATCTCCGAAACTATTACCGATATTACCCTGACATTTTCTATGGTGATAGAGGGAACTACTATAAGTTCACTTATGTGACTTTTGAAAACCTGGTAACTACAAAACCAACATGGCGGCCAAGCGAATTTGCGACTTTTAAATAGATGTTTCTCGCGATTTGACCAACCAAATGCAATGAAACATGGTACAGTATATGTTTATATACATTATAATGCACAGACATCTAACTTCGTTCAATTGTTTACATAATCACAAGATGGCGGATGTGCGAAATATTTCACCGGCATTCTATATCTCTGAAACTATTAGCGGTATCTCCCTAAAATTTTGTACGGAGATAAAGGGCACTACTGGAAGTCCATCTATAAGATTTTCAAAAACCGGTTAACTACAAAACGAACATGGCGGCCAAGCGAATTTGAACATTTTAAATAGACCTTTCTCGCGATTTAATGTTCCAAGCGCACTGAAACCTGGTACAGGAAATATTTATACACATTGTAATCCACTGGTATCTAATTTAGTTCAATTGTTTACATAACCTCAAGATGGCGGCAGTGCGAATTTTAAAATTAAGTTTTTATTTCTTGTGATGTAGTCATGCGATCGAAGTGAAAGTTTGAATAATGAACCTACGCAATAATTTTCCTTTAATGGTACATGACTCTATGCCCTATACATTTAACAATCCAACATGGCGACCATCCGAAATATTTAGACGATACTGAATATCTACGAATCTATTTTAGCAATCAAACTGCTTTTTTTTAATGTTCATAGGGGCTATGAACTTAAGTTCACCTATAGGACTTTAAATAACCTGGTGATCACAAATCCAACATGGCGGTGACGCGAATTATAAATATTCACATGGACGTTTCTCGCAATTTATCCATCCGCGTGCAGTGAAACTTGGTACAGTAAATCCTTACACGAATGTTAATCCACTGGCATCTAATTTATTTCAATTGTTTCCATAACCTCAAGATGGCAGCTGTGAAAAATTTTTAAATCTCCTTGTTTTTTCTTGTGTCCTAATTATGCGATTGAAGTTTGAATACTACACGTTCACAATAATCTGCATGTAACAGTACATAACTCTATGACCTACATATATAAAATCCAACATGGCGACCATCCGAAATATTTATTCGGTTCTCAATATCTACGAATCTATTACAGCAATCAAACTGAAATTGTGTATGTTGATAGTGGCAATTAATATAAGTAGGATATATGAAAATAGGCTGTATAGTTCTTCACGGAACTACTTGTTGAAAAGTGTGAAAAGTAGGCTAAAAATGAATGTGATCTCGTCAATGGCGTTGTCTTGGCAACCTCTGATAGCTCATCCCTGATCAATTTAGAAGCGTTGTCCAGGTAACCTCTGATGGCACTTGGCATTTTCTTTAATTCCGAAATCGTTTTTCTCATCCCTTGGCGTAATGGTGGGTCATATCAAAATTTCTTTCAGACAAAAGTTTTAGGTAATTATTAGGGGAATATTTTCCATTTTGTACGGTTTTGATATTGTGCCTATTAAGAGAGATATGATTAATGTTTCCCGAAAAACCCACTTTTTTCCACCCCTTTGGTCAATGGTTGGTGCTATCAAAAAACTTATTTGACATAAATGTTTGGCACTTATCCGACACATATTATGAACTTTGAATGGATTCGATATTTCTCGTATTAAGAGAGTTATAGCGAAATTTCAATTTTTTTGAAAAAAAAGCCCCCCATTTTCACCCCCCTTCGACCGATTTTGCCCATTAACGAACTCGACCGAGATTTTATAGGGATACATATTATGTAAAAAATTCAAAGTGATTGGTACAAAATTACGGCAGTTATCGTGTCCACAAGAAACTGATATATATATATATATATATATATATATATATATATATATATATATATATATATAGATAGATAGATAGATAGATAGATACATATATACATAAATTATATATAAACTTTTGAACTGACGGTGGTTTTGGGGTCGGGGGGATGTGAAACGCGAAGATATGTCGAAATTTTCCGGAAGTCGAAACATGGTACCCATTGCAATAGTTAGCTTTCTAATGAAATCTACCTAAAACTCTCATTGATTATACTGGATTGTCTTTCAAAAAAATTACCCATTATCTCAACTAACTTTTAATTGATTAAAATATAAGGCATATTAATAATAATAATGATCAATCCCATAGGATAAGCATTTACAAAAGAAAAAAATCCTCTCGGCGCGCCGGAAGGCGGAGGTAGATTTCACCGGCAAACTAGGGGATAGGCTATAATAGGCAAAATATGCAGGTTTTCGTAGGAGGATCAGACCTCATTTATTGCGAGAAAGCATTTTACAATTGGAGGTTAGTTAACATTTTGTCGTCTTTCTATGCATATTTTTATTATTTTACTGTCTTATGGGGATGGTAACCTTCTTGTCATTTGGGGTTCATTTTTATACTTGTGATCACACTGTCCTTATGCAAGGTTTGGAACTAATGTGTAACTATCCAACAGTCTGTTACTTCTTCACGCAAAATTTTCCCGCAGAGATGTTGGTTAGTTCCTCAGTTTAGGGGCTGCGACAACGCGGTCATGTAACCCCATGTACATTGGGTGTGTGTAGAATCTGTCTGATAAACGGTGTTATTTGTGATGACTGTATTAGTCTGTAATTCAGGTAAGGTCTGCAGACGGTCAATTTTAAGTAGTAGTACCAAATTTTGTACCAAATACTAACGTCAACGACACCTAGCTGTGAAATTGGCTGCTAGATGCCACCGCAACCAGTAACTTGCAACGAACGTTGTAACTTCCCCTCCGAAGGAAAGCATGCTGACGCATTTTTAGCGCTCTTAGAAAATCCGGCGACTTTGGCCGGCTTTGAACCAGCGACCTTAGGCATAGAAGTTCAGCATGCTACCAGTTAGCCGCTTCCCTCATAGTCAGATGGAACAAGAAGTTCCGTGACGAACTAAAGAGCCTACATTTCTTAAAATTAAGATTCATGCCATAGATTAATCTACAGTATATGAACCTATCTAGAATAATGACGAAATTAAGTGGGTATATCAAAATGTCTTAATTAGTTCGAAATAAGGTATACTAGGCATAATGTAGCCTAATAGAGCAATACAGTTGGCAGCTCAGGTGACTGAATATATTCTTACTTCCATCTCCTAAGGTATAGAATAAAAAATGTGGTTGAAGTTCAAAGGGCGTTACATGGATTTAGACATTGGATCTATTAGTACACGTAAAAGCATGTTGGCAACAATGTCATGCGAGTGCTGGTCAGAAATAATCTGAAATATTATATCTTTTTGTGCCAATTTTGGATGAAATCCATTTGTTGGTATAGAAGTTACATGTATTTAAAAATTGGTCCTATCAGCAGGCTTAGAATCATGTTGGTAGAACTGACGTATATAAGTTACTCAAAATTAATGTAAATGTCAGGTAATTTACATGTGCATAGTTTAAAGCTGTCGGCTTGCATACTTTCTGATATATTTGGATACAAAATAGAGAGCAATTATTAACAGTTGGCAGCCCTGGTGGCTCTTAAGAATACACTCAGTCATATCTGTTTATATACACATATTACATTCAAGATTTGGTTGAAATCCAATTGATAGTGTAGAAGTTATATGCATTTAAAAATTGGACTTATCAGAAGGCTTGAAAATATTTTGGCAACGCTGTCATGTAAGGCCACCTGGAAATTAAACTGAAATAGTATTATCTACATGTGTGCCAATTTTAGAATAGCTCCCATGTATACCTTCCAAGATATCCAACATGGAGCTCAAATTTCTAGTGCGTTTTTTTAGCAGTTTGTAGCACTGGCATATTTTTCAAATATGGGCCTGAGATATTCCGGTATACAACTTTACTCACACTAAATTTGGTTTCGATTGCTGCAGCCGTTTAGGAGTTGATAGGGGGGGGGGGACACACACACACAGCCAGGCAGACAGAAGGACTGACAGACAGACAGAAGGACAGACACATTTTTCCGGATCGATCTCATAAGTCTACTTTTTCCTCATTTTTGAAAAGTGTGAAAAGTAGGCTAAAAATGAATGTGATCTCGTCAATGGCGTTGTCTTGGCAACCTCTGATAGATGATCCCTTATCAATTTAAAAGCGTTGTTATGGTAACCTGTGATGGCACTTGGCATTTTTAAAAATTCCGAAATCATTTTTCTCATCCCTTGGCGTAATGGTGGGTCATATCAAAAATTATTTCAGACAAAAGTTTTAGGTAATTAATAGGGGAATATTTTCCATTTTGTAAGGTTTTGATATTGTGCCTATTAAGAGAGATATGATTAATGTTTCCCGAAAAACCCACTTTTTTCCACCCCTTTGGTCAATGGTTGGTGCTATCAAAACACTTATTTGACATAAATTTTTGGCACTTATCCGACACATATTATGAACTTTGAATGGATTCGATATTTTACGTATTAAGAGAGTTATAGCGAAATTTCACTTTTTCGAAAAAAGCCCCCCATTTTCACCCCCTTCGACCGATTTTGCCCATTAACGAACTTGACCGAGATTTTATAGGGATACATATTATGTATAAAATTCAAAGTGATTGGTACAAAATTACGGCAGTTATCGTGTCCACAAGAAACTGATATATATATATATATATATAGATAGATAGATACATATATACATAAATTATATATAAACTTTTGAACTGACGGTGGTTTTGGGGTCTGGGGGATGTGAAACGCGAAGATATGTCAAAATTTCCCGGAAGTCGAAACATGGTACCCATTGCAATAGTTAGCTTTCTAATGAAATCTACCTAAAATATTATAAGACTTGAATACATTAAATTCGTTTCGGTTCCTTAACTGAAATAACATCTTATACAAAAATATCCTGATTATAACTAATAATCCTGCACGACATCTTCAGTAACATTATATGTTCTTGTTATTAAATGAAGAAATTCATATGGCCTATTTACAGAATATAATTTACACAAAATTCCAGAATAATTTCAATTATTCTCTTCCCATTGACTTAATGTCACGACATTCATTTCTGCTTAATATTGTTTCATTTCTAGTTTTAGGGTAATTCTGCCGAACAGTTAAGCTAAGCAAAAATTAATCATAAATTCAGCATTAAATAGTTATCGGTTTCCTTGTTAAACATACATCCTATGGCAAAATCGTTATATTAATTTTACTGGAAATATTGAACCGGATATCCACTCAAGATTCTCAATAATACTGCTCAGAAAAATAGTAATCTTCACACAGGTATTTTCACGATAACAGCGATAAAGTCAACTATGACCAAATATTAACCATACTAGGTTAAAAACAACACCTCTCTAGGTTAAAACCCCATTCAATCTAATCCTGATTGGCACACCTGGCTCAATCCTCAACAAGAAAAATATGCTTTACAAAGCACTGCATCAATATACTTAAACACAAAGACATTACTCATAGTACATGCCTCTCTAAAGTCGAACATGCACCTATAATAGGAGCCTTACTGTTATAAATCCACAATTATGAAAATCAGCTGTTTATAGAAAAATCCTGAACTCAAGTGCGAAAGAACAATATGATTCTGTAACAGATTACCAACAAAGCCCAGTGGATTTCAGAAATATTCCACCTATCTTTAAAAACTTGCCTTACATTGATGTATTACATGATCCATAATTCTTAAACGTATGACTTATAGTAAGTCGTCCCTGGGATTATCCTCGCAAATTTGGATGTCGTTCAAATACCCTCTTAATAGAGAAAAACTATTGCACCAAAGGCAATGATATCAATTTAATCCAGTGTTAACTTCACAAGAAAAGAAAAGTATAACACTCCCCAACCACACAAACTGGGGTTGTAAAAGCGATTTATAAAGATAAATTCAATCTCAAAATAAGATCTTCCCTGAATTTCCCGAACGCGAAAATGTCGATGGATTAGTCCTACAGCATGAATCTAGGTTAGCAAGAAAGGCTAAGCGACAAATGACCCATTAGGCAATCCATTTCGAAAATCACGCTCAGAAAATACAAGTTAAATCTGTTAATGAACTGCAGAAAAAATAGTCAAAGGACTCGAAGTAACATTCAGAATAACAGGATCCGAAAACTTCCTAATATCGTAATAAGAATACGAAAAGGAAAATTCTCCTCAAAGAATACGATGATCCACGCGAAAGTGCTTAAAGAACAACACTAGAATATGAAAAACTCAATCAAAGTTCTCAAAGGAAAATGTGTTACTAAAATGTTCTTACACAGAAAAAAACTGTAGATCTTCTTCCTACATTTGTTTCTCGACAAATAAGAATGAGCATATTAGTTTAAATACTGTAAAATACTACTGAAATTTTTAATTTATTCATTAAATTACACAAAGGATGCACTCATTTTTATGAGTCAAAATCCTGGCATCATAGAAGGTCAGTTTCGAAATAAACATCGAACCTGCACTTTCTACTCAACCATTTAATCTACAAAATCAAATATGGCAATATGTGGTAGTTCAAAATGTCCACGCTACGCTACTGTAACAAGTTGAAGTGATCTGTACCTTTGGCGAATCTAGATGAGGAAAAAAGGATATCGTTGGCCATACTAAGCTCCAGACCAACAGAACACACGCCGAACTCCAACTGGGTTTCCATAGAACGAACCAAAGTCCTCCTGGGCTCGAACAACACCCGGTCGGTCGAAATAGTTCCAACATATCCTGGCGATATCTTCCCATACATATTCGAATACCGACGGACGGATCGCGCACAGTTTATCAACTCGTCACGAAGCGAGGGTGAACTCGAACAGTCGCTAAATAGTTCCAATATATGAACGCGAATGTGAACAAGTTCACAAGGGTCGACGCGGCCCCTTGCATCACGAGAGTCGCTTGCACACTTCATGCTAAATGAAAGTTGCTGCCAACATGTCCCCGCTACACTCTGCTAATGCAGTATTCTTATATTAATTTAGCCTACCATCGTAATGGATATAAGCTTCATAGTATTCCTTCCCTCTGACACCTTGCTTGAGAATGTGCTCTTTTCAAAAAGTATAAGCACTGTGAAGAGTGAATCAAGTCTAGGCTGCATTTCCACGAAGGTTTATATGCAGAGTTTTGTGACACATTACAGCCGAGCTCGCGGTCGGGATTATGAAAGTATCCATCCGCATGGCTCGTTAGTTGCTGTAGATACACGGTCGCAAAGATAAACTATTACATGTTTAAGACCATGTCTGAGCCCTATTAAACACGTGTATACTTCACGTAGAATGCTGAACGAACTAGCGTATACACTCCAGCGCGGTCACACGTTTTTAAAACTACCGTTAGCTGGCGACTTCACTTTCACTGTTTTCAGGCTCAAACCTCTACGCTGTCGGTTTCTCTACTCATTGCTCTCCGCAGGAGGTCTTCTTGGTCTCACATCCGCTCCCCCACTCCTTCACACGTCACGACTCGATACGAAATATATCGCAGTCGAAACGTAATCAGCAGTGAGTTAACAGATCATCTTCTGGTCTTCATACTTTCTTAATAATAGCTTTCTGCCATGGAAATATACATACAGACGTATGTAGCTGCTTACATATAGCGCTAAATATGCTTTAATTTGTATTAATCACTCTCAGGTGAATCGATCGATATAGTGTTAGACACAGTCAACATGGTTATTATCGATGACCTTCGGGTTTCTCGTCGGAAACACGAGCTCTGCCGATCTCTTTCTTGATAGCATGACTTTTGCTCGCTGTAGACCAGCTGTAATTATAGACTTCAGAGGCTAGTTAGGAAGTTACAGGGTGTTCCCAAAATACTGTAACCACGTCTGTACTTAAGACCTTTATGAATAATGGTGCAGTACCATGGCCTCGTGTTTCGCCACAAACTAAACACACAGGGATAGGGTTTTCCTCGTTCTTATTCCGCGTAAATCCATACACTAAGTAACTGTCCTGGTATGTTCTTTTCTTTCGTTTGTCTTCTTTATGTTGAATTCGATGGTTCGGGAGTAGGAGCCGACTGTTCACTTTCACTCTCCAGGCGTTTACGTTTAACAATGAACTTGTCCATAGCTAAACACTGCTAATCAACGCCAAGAAAACAAGTTAAAGTGGCGTAAGAACGCGTACACGTTTATATATTTATATATATGTAAGTGACTGATGTGAAACAGCTTTTGTCAAAGCATTTCGGCCCTGAGTGGCACAACAGAGAGGATCTAGGCTTCTCCCGAGACTTGCTACTATTTAGCGAAGACATAGCTCGATAAAATGTATCTGATGAAGAAGAAGACGACGACGAACATGACGTTGCTGTGCAGTCCAATGGACTCTATTTTGCCTAGTTTGAAAAGCTGTGAGCATATTGTGAATGGAAATTTAAGGTTGAAAGGTTACTTTTATTGTATGCTGGGTAGTTTCTTAGAGAACTTTAAAATATAGCAATAATTTCACTTTCACATAGAAACCATAATTATTGACTTAATGAAACTAATCCAAAACTACTTAAGTCCTAGATCCTGTATCAAAACTGCTTAAGTGCAATATATTTTCTATAATTACGTAAAAACTGCTTTTACTGTATTTTTAAAACATACATAAAATGAAAACTAATCGTATTTTGTAACTGTTATACAAACTGTTCCTATTTAAACGCGCACGGATAACTCACCAAAGTTGTTTGCCCTATCTCACAAATTTCATGAAATTGACTTAGGTAGTTCTGGAATTGGACGACTCATATACATATCTTTATAACTTCTGTTATTTATTTTATTTGTTATTTAATTTCCAATGAATTTGTTATTGTTAAGTCCCTTTTTTGTTAAATTTTATTGTTTGTTTTCTTACTGTCAATACTTTATATTGTTATACAGTCAGTGTAAAATGGTGTACTTCGTACCTGTATCATATTATTACTAAAAAAAAATTCCTCTCGGCACGCCGGAAGGCGGAGGTAGATTTCACCGGGCAGACTAGAGGATAGGCTAAAATAGGCGAAATATGCAGGTTTTCGTAGGCGGATCAGACCTCATTTATTGCGAGAATGTATTTTACAATTGGAGGTTAATTAACCTTTTTTTCGTCTTTCTATGCATATTTTTAACATTTTATTGTCTTATGGGGATGGTAACTTTCTTGTCATATTTGGGGTTCATTTTTATACTTTTGATCACAATGTCCTTATGCAAGGTTTGGAACTGATGTGTAACTATCTAACAGTCTGTTACTTCTTCACGCAAAATTTTATCTCCCGCAGAGATGTTGGTTGGTTCCTCAGTTTAGGGGCTGCGACAACGTGGTCATGTAACCCCGTGTACATTGGGTGTGTGTAGAATATGTCTGATAAACGGTGTTAATTGTGATGACTGTATTAGTCTCTAATTCAGGTAAGGTCTGCAGAAGGTCAATTTTAAGTAGTAGTACCTAATTTTGTACCAAATACTACCGTCAACGACACCTACTGTGAACTTGGCTGCTAGATTCCACCGCAACCAGCAACTTGAAATGAACGTTGGAACTTCCCCTCCGAAGGAAAGCATGCTGAGGTATTTTTAGCGCTCTTAGAATATCCGACGACTTTGGCCGGTTTTGAACCAGCGACCTTGGGCATAGAAGTTCAGCATGCTACCAGTTAGCCGCTTCCCACATAGTCAGATGGAACAAGAAGTTCCGTGCCGAACTAAAGAGCCTACTTTTCTTAAAATTAAGATTCATGCCAATGATTAATCTACAGTATATGAACCTATCTAGAATAGTGACGAAATTAAGTTGGTAATATCGGAATGTCTTAATTAGTTCGAAATACTGTATACTAGGCATAATGCAGCCTAATACAGCAATACAGTTGGCAGCCCTGGTGACTGAATATATTCTTAATTCCATCTCTTAAGGTACAGAATACAAAATGTGGTTGAAGTCCAAAGGACGTTACATGGAGTTAGACATTGGATCTATCAGCACACGTAAAAGCACGTTGGCAACAATGTCATGCGTATGCTGGTCAGAAATAATCGGAAATATTATGATATATTTTTGTGCCAATTTTGGATGAAATCCATTCTTTTAGTAGAGAAGTTATATGTTTTTTAAAATTGGAGCTATCATCAGGCATAGAATCATGTTGGCATCACTGACTTATATTAATTACTCCACATTAATCTAGAATGTCAGGTGCTATACGTATGCAAAGTATAGACCTGTTGGCTTGCATACTTTCTGATATATTGATATTAGGGTAAAAATATAGACACCATTTTTAACAGTTGGCAGCCCTAATTGCTCATAAGAATACTGTTATATTAAACATAGCACATACGAAATTTGGTTGAAATCCTACTGACAGTATAGAAGTTACATAAAAAAAAAAAACAACCCCTGGCACTATCCAGCCCATGACGGGCTAAGGCCGACCAAGCGACCGCTGCCCAGCCATTCGGCCTGCAGATATTGGGGTGACGCGTGATCAGCGCGTCGGGTCCCCTCGGCCGTTAATCTTGGTTTTCATGATCGGGGCGCTGTCTCACTGTCAGACAGCTACTCAATTGTCCTCACGAGGCTGAGTGCACCCCGTTACAACCCTCACGTCAGTTTTAAAATCCCTGACGGAGCCGGGGATCGAACCCGGGGCCTCCGGGTGAGAGGCAGGCGCGCTACCCCTACACCACGGGGCCGGCGTATAGAAGTTACATGTATTTAAAAATTGGTCCTATCAGCAGGCTTAGAATCATGTTGGTAGAACTGACGTATATAAGATACTCCAAATTAATGTAAAATGTCAGGTACTATACGCGTGCATAGTTTAAAGCTGTCGGCTTGCATACTTTCTGATATATTGGTATTTGGATAAAAAGTAGAGAGAGCAATTATTAACAGTTGGCAGCCCTCGAGGCTCTTAAGAATACGCTCAGTCATACCTGCTTATGTGCAAATATTACATACATAATTTGGTTGAAATCCAATTGATAGTGTAGAAGTTATGTGCATTTAAATATTGGACCTATCAGAAGGCTTAAAATTATTTTGGCAACACTGTCATGTATGGCCTCCTGGAAATTAAACTGAAATAGTATTATCTACATGTGTGCCAATTTTGGAATTGCTCCCATTTTTGCCTTCCATGATATCCAACATGGAGCTCAAATTTTTAATGCGTTTTTAGCAGTTGGTAGCACTGACATCTTTTTCAAATATGGGCTTGAGATATTCCGGTATACAGCTTTACTCATACTAAATTTGGTTTCGATTGCTGCAGCCGTTTAGGAGTTGATAGGCGTGGGTGGACACACACACACACACACACACCGCCAGCCAGCCAGAAGGACAGACAGACAGACACATTTTCCTGGATCGATCTCATAAGTCTACTTTTTCCTCATTTTTGCAAAGTGTGAAAAGTAGGCTAACAAGTAGTTCCGTGAAGAACTATACAGCCTATTTTCATATATCCTACTTATGTTAATTGCCACTATCAACATACACAATTTCAGTTTGATTGCTGTAATAGATTCGTAGATATTGAGAACTGACTAAATATTTCGGATGGTCACCATGTTGGATTTTATATATGTAGGTCCTAGAGTTATGTACTGTTACATGCAGATTATTGTGAACGTGTAGTATTCAAACTTCAATCGCATAGTTAGGACACAAGAAAAAACAAGGAGATTTTAAAAATTTCACAGCTGCCATCTTGAGGTTATGGAAACAATTGAAATAAATTAGATGCCAGTGGATTAACATTCCTATAAGGATTTACTGAACCAAGTTTCACTGCACGCGGATGGTTAAATTGCGAGAAACGTCCATGTGAATATTTATAATTCGCGTCAGCGCCATGTTGGATTTGTGATCACCAGGTTATTTAAAGTCCTATAGGTGAACTTAAGTTCATAGCTCCTATGAACATTAAAAAATGCAGTTTGATTGCTAAAATAGATTCGTAGATATTCAGTATCGTCTAAATATTTCGGATGGTCGCCATGTTGGATTGTTAAATGTATAGGCCATAGAGTCATGTACCATTAAAGGAAAATCATTGCGTAGGTTCATTATTCAAACTTTCACTTCGATCGCATGACTACAACACAATAAATAAAATCTTAATTTTAAAATTCGCACTGCCGCCATCTTGAGGTTATGTAAACAATTGAACTAAATTAGATACCAGTGGATTACAATGTGTATAAATATTTCCTGTGCCAGGTTTCAGTGCGCTTGGAACATTCAATCGCGAGAAAGGTCTATTTAAAATTTTCAAATTCGCTTGGCCGCCATGTTCGTTTTGTAGTTAACCGGTTTTTGAAAGTCTTATAGATGAATATCTATGACTTTTGTCATTTTTCAAGTTTTTCCGTATTGATTTTGATAAGTTATGCACTTGTCCTCTTTACAATACAAAATATCTTTTTATTTATACATTTTGATACGTGTTTCGGCCCTGTGAGCCTTCTTTAGTCAAAATCAATAAAATTCTCCTAGATCATTCTAAAGGTTGGTCTCTCATAAAAAAAATTGTAAATCAATTTTACATCGTCAGGATGCTTAAAATACATGAATATAAAATGCTTAAAGAAATTAAAAGATTTAAAAATGCACGAAATTTTGAAACGTGGGCTCCATTCTTGTTAATCTATTTTCAAAACAAGGGACCTGGAACAATAAAAAAGTTACCTAACAATCTATGGTTCCTACTTGGAAACATGAAGAAATGTTGACTTTAGTTATGTAGAAAACTTACCCCATTGTACAAGCATCTTGAAACAGGAAAGTAGAAATAGGAATCGAACGTTGTTTATTTAGAGCTTTGCCAAAATGTTTTTCAACAACCTGTAAAGCGAAAAACTAAATGAAAATGAAAAATTGAAAAAAATGAAATTATAAGAAAAACCCACGCATAAATGACCAATGTTTACATACCGCAGTTTGGAAACCATAAACTGTCACCTCACAACTTGAAAGAGCTACTACAAATGTGTCCGTCTTGTTGTTCACCTTTGATCACATGTTGACTAGAATACTGCAAGTGTGAGGTCTACGTTCGCAGAAGGGGAGGTGTAGCATACGTCAGAACCTTACGTTATGGAGGAGGGAGGGCCGCTTCTTGTTTATGTCGGTCTCTTCGCCTTAATTTCGAGATCGTGTTAAATAATATGTTGTCGTTGAGAGTTAATTCGTTCAAATTGTTTACAGGGTCTGTTTTTTGGGCGATATAAATTTCTATGTTCTCTAATACATTAAGTTTTTTACTTTTATTAACAATATGTACAATTTTCCAAATTGGGGCCGATAACCTAGATGTTAGGCCCCTTAAAACAACAATTATCATCATCATCATAATTTTCCAAATCCTTATCTATCGAACTGAAATTATGTTTTTTCTCGTCCATGTGGTTCGCCATGGCCGAGAACTTGTTATATTTCAGCGCACTGGTATGTTCCCCGTATCTTACGTTGAACGCTCTACCCGTTTGTCCAAAATAGGTGGAATCGCAATCCTTACATTTTAGTTTCTACACTCCCGATTTGCTGAATTTATTGGTCTTATTTACACTATTATGATTAAAGAAGATGTTGCTGTTATTATTTTGTGTTTTGTATGCAATATTAATATCAAATTTTCTAATTGAGTTTGTTATTGTATGTGCTTTTGGGTTTACATACGTGAAAGTAGCGAACTTTTGGTTCTTTTTGCGATCTTTTTCTAAAGTTGTTTCAAATTTGTTAATAATCTTATTTTTGATTCTGTTTACGTAATTTTGTGAAAATCCATTTTTCTTTGCGATGTTGGCTATGATTTTTAGTTCCTTGTTTAAACTTTCTTCACCGAGTGGAATATTTAGCGCTCGATTAATTAAGCTGTAATAGGCGGCTTTCTTATGGCTCTCTGGGTGATTAGAATCTTTCTTGATTGTTATGTCTGTTTGGGTTGGCTTGCGATATATATCAAAATGCAACTTATTCTGTGTTTTCTTTATTTTTAGATCTAAGTAATTTAAGCAATTTTCTTTTTGGGATTCTAGCGTGAATTTTATATTATCTAACTTGTTTAACATATTTAATAATTCGTCTGCTTTTACCATTTTTTCGTCTATTATAGTGAACACATCGTCCACATATCTTCCCCAGAACACAATACCTGGTAGATGGTTAATGATTGTATTTTGTTCCAAGAAATCCAAATAAACGTCTGCTATAATACCGGATGCCAGAGATCCCATTGCCAAACCATTGGTTTGTTGATATATTTTATTATTAAAGGTGAAAAAAGTGTTATCTAAACAAAAATTAAGTAGTGACATAAACTCATTAATTTCTATTGCACTTACGTTTCCATATTTTCGTAAGTTATTTAGGATTATTTTCTGTGCTTTCTTTACTGGAATATTGGAGTACATGTCTTGTACGTCAAACGAATGCATAGTGTGTTCATCTTCTATGATTAGGTCTTTTGTTTTTTTGCTGAAATCGATGGAATTAATGAAGCCTGTATTAGCTTCAAATTGTATATGTTTTTTTAGAAACTGCTGTATGTACTTTGCTAATGTATACGTTGGGCTGTTCTTAAAGTTAACTATGGGTCTAATAGGTATTTCTTTTTTATGGGTTTTGGGTAGTGCCCTGACTGTGGGGAGTCCGGGGTTCATGTTCACTAAGTTTGGGGGTTGTTTACCGTCAAACAGGACTTCTACATTTTTAATTACTTGTTTTAGCTTTTTTTTGGATATTCGTAGTTGGATCTTTGTTAACCACTTTAAACTTTGAGCTTTCGAAAAAAAAATCTGTTTTTTCTATGTATTGTTCTTTTTTTAAAAGGACTATTGTATTACTTTTGTCTGATTTTGTGACTATTATATTGTTACTGTTAATTTTTCGTTTTAGTTGTTTGATGCTTTGCTTATCAGATTGCGTTATGGGTTCTGTGTTCTTAAGAATCGTTTCTATTTTTCTGCTAGTCGCGTGCCTTATTACATTTTTATTTTCCTGGCTTAGATCCTGTATGGCTACTTCTATTTCAGCAATAGTATTAGTGATTGTGCGTTCATCATATGTTTGGTTCCAATTATACTTGGGACCTTTATTTAAAATTAATTCCTCATCAGTTGAAAGTTTTATATCGGTTAAGTTAATGACAGATTGTTGAAAACACGGGCTGTCAATATTTTCATCTACGGATGTGCTTGTTTTTTTAATACTTAAGGCATTAGATTTTTTGTCTAGGACTTTTTGTTTCTTATCTAAAACGAATTCCATTTTTTCTATACTGCACCGTTGAAAATCATCCCACCCTATTTGAGTTAATTTATTTGCTGCTACTAAGTGATGATTGTACATTTTTTTATTTAAAAAATCTTTCTTTTTGTAAAGAAAATTTATTTCCCTTCTTAACACAGTTTCATTAATGATCTCCTGTGTTTTTCTTTCATGGTGTGATTTTCCTTTTATTTTTTGAAATTTATTCAAATGTTTCGGGATCCATTTATTCCTTAAACAATTCTTTAAGAATTTTATATCCTTACATATACTGCTAATTTTAACCTTTGTGCTGGAGAATTTATGTGCTTCAATATATGCCTGGTTGGCTTCATTATGAATATCTATGACTTTAGTCATTTTTTCAAGTTTTTCCGCATTGATTTTGATAAGTTATGCACTTGTCCACTTTACAATACAAAATATCTTTTTATTTATACATTTTGATACATGTTTCGGCCCTGTGAGCCTTCTTCAGTCAAAATCAATAAAATTCTCCTAGATCATTCTAAAGGTTGGTCTCTCATAAGAAATTTTGTAAATCAATTTTACATCGTCAGGATGCTTAAAATACATGAATATAAAATGCTTAAAGAAATTAAAAGATTTAAAAATGCACGAAATTTTGAAACGTGGGCTCCATTCTTGTTAATCTATTTTCAAAACGAGGGACCTGGAACTATAAAAAATTACCTAACAATCTATGGTTCCTACTTGGAAACATGAAGAAATGTTGACTTTAGTTATGTAGAAAACTTACCCCATTGTACAAGCATCTTGAAACAGGAAAGTAGAAATAGGAATCGAACGTTGTTTATTTAGAGCTTTGCCAAAATGTTTTTCAACAACCTGTAAAGCGAAAAACTAAATGAAAATGAAAAATTGAAAAAATTGAAATTATAACAAAAACCCACGCATAACTGACCAATGTTTACATACCGTAGTTTGGAAACCATAAACTGTCACCTCACAACTTGAAAGAGCTACTACAAATGTGTCCGTCTTGTTGTTCACCTTTGATCACATGTTGACTAGAATACTGCAAGTGTGAGGTCTACGTTCGCAGAAGGGGAGGTGTAGCATACGTCAGAACCTTACGTTATGGAGGAGGGAGGGCCGCTTCTTTATAAAATTCTTTAAGTTATTTTCGCAGAATAAAACATGTTTAAGATCAATAGAACTTTATAGGCCAGGCGACAGGTCGGAAAAAAGCCTCAATAATGAAATAATTAGTGGAAAGCTGGAAATTGCTTTAATCGCTTTATTTTGACCCAGATATTACTCTCCCAAGTTTTCCCCCTCGAGCGAAGTCGGCGTTGGCCCTTCTGGCTCTAAAAAGGTACCATTTTTTTTTTTTTTTGCAAATATCTCCCAAACCATCAACTTTATCGACAAAATGCCTAGTATAAAAATAAACTAGAGTACATTTTCTACAAAAATGTTCCCTACCTTTTGTCTCTTATGTGAACCGTTACGATGCTACGACCATTCAAATTGGAGTCCTTTTTGATTCTTGCGGAAAAGCTATGGAAATGATATGCCATATCAAAGTTTCTACATATTATAAAATATTTGTCAGCATTCCAGGTTCACAAGCTGTTAACTTGTTACAAGTATAACAGCTTTTCAATGTAAACAGCTGTGGCCTCAATTTCACCGTCATCGCTTTCATCGTCTGTATCGGTACATTTGTCCGACGTCACAGGGCGCTCAAGATTAACATCGATGTCTCCATCACAATCATCCATATCATCTTCCTTGGTAGCATTTGTACATGACCGTCCCATACAATTCATGCAGATTCTGGAGCATCGGAGGCCCGTTTTCCTGCAATCACACACTGCGTAACATCCTTTCGAACATTTGCTGGACACTGGGTTTAAAAGCGTTTGTGGCGCCGGATCCCACGTCATAGGTATGGGAGCCAAACCACATCGAGAATTTTTCCAGCCCCAATCCAGTGGGTATCATTTCCATACCATGTTTGGATTTGATGATATGTTCTTAAAGAGTGCTCACGTGCCGCTGATTCGGTGGGAGGTAAGCTTGCGAGATTAAATCGATGTTTGCTTAGAGATTTTGCAAACAGTTGGAACCGCAACTCATACAGGGTATTTTGCGTGGTTTTGTTGTCATAAAGCCCAGCCAAAACCAACAGGCCCGCTTTGTCAATTTTATCGGGGTTTGCGTTCACGTCTCGGAAAACCCTAACAGCTGTCTGCAGTTCCTCATTTCTCTTCAGCAGTGTTACGAATTTAATTTTGCCCTGCCTGTGAAACGAAGACGTTATATCGCACCCACTAAACGCATGCAAATGAGGATATTTTCTTGCACACATGGCGGGAGATTGAAATTTGTTGTGCAAAATAGTTGTTGTTTGGTTCAACCTTTGCCGGGTTCCATAATAGTACATTATGCAACGAGCCTATAATGGCTATAATTAAGACACGAGTATTTTTATAAAACGAGCGTATGCGAGTTTTATAATTTCCATACGAGTGTCTTAATTATCATTATAGGCGAGTTGCATACGACTGTTTATGTTCGACGATAATTATAACTTTATTATATGTTTTAACATAAATATTCATAAATACCTATTGAGAGTCATCCACTTGAATTTTGTGATTGGAGAGCGAACGCTGGGTTTGATATCTCTGTCTTTCAAGAACTTTGAACGACCAACGCATGCGCTCTGTGTGCTTGCAATGCCATATGCAGGCCATATGTTTACATCTGCCGTCCCTCAGTAATATTGTCACCGGAGTCGTTTGAAGGCTGTGTAGAAATTAGCTTTGGTGATATTAAGGTGCAGTGCTATTTCTTGTCTCATATTCGCCAGTTTATTTACGCGAACATGTGGACGGTGCGTATTCCATGTCGGTAATTTATTATAGTTCGATGTTGTGTTTATGTCCGACATGTTGGATTTTGAGCACTTGCGCGAAGGTATTGTTACCTAATTGGTCAATGAACGAGCTCTGATTGGCTGAAGAAACTGTATCATAATGAAAAACTGTGTTATAATGACCATCATTATGATACAGTTTTCTGACACATAATAGTGAGGGTCGAACATAAAATATATTTTCGTGGAGGGTGGCACACAAGCCGCCAAGATGACCAGGATATCTATATCTTAAGCCACTATAATGACTGAATTGTCGGGCCGAGATAACTCGAGTGGGGTGGTAACGATGAGCACATCGGCATCTTCTGGAGTTTGTCTGGTTTCGATTCCTTCGCTTTCGAATTTGACGCGCAACAAGTCGATCAATCTTCGTTTGTTTGTGTCATTAGACAAAAAGTTTGCTTGTGGCATAGGTGCCGACATGGGCTCATCAAAAAATAAAAATAAAAAAATAAAAAAAATAAACATTAGCAGCATCATGCTTGTGCGATCGTCGAAGACGTTCAACGGACTTGGTACTGCGAGCTGCTGGGTCGTCAGGATACCCATCGAAAATAATGACACTGTTTTTGAAGTATATTTTAACGTAATTCACATATTTGGCACTAATGTCGACAAAAGTATCGGTTTGGTGCCAAATTACACGGTGCAGAAGATATCATCCGTCGAGAACATGATGCAGGTCCTCAAATATAGGCTCATCGGTAACAGGATCGAATAATTTATAGAACACAGACTTTTGCGTCTACGCATTCCCGCTTCATCAAAGATCGCAACCGGATACGGAGCTAGTTCAAACTGGAAATATTGTTTCAATTCTGCATCGGATTTCTTTGCAAGGCAAATGCTTTGGAAAAGCACAAGAGGATCAACAGGAATATCAGTGTTGCGGATTTTTCTTTTCGAATTTACCGCGCGGAGAGGCATCACGCGATTTTTTCTAAGGAACTTCACATCGTGAAAATTGTTGCCGGTTATGCCTTTTTGTGCTGCTATTCCAATTTCATAGGCCATATGACAAGTGATATGTCCATCCCCGACAACTCCTGTGCTTAACGAAACAACGTGTTGTCCACGAGGAAAGGGATCGTGAGTTGACAACCATCCAACAAATTTTCTCAAGTCCGCGTCATACCGCGAGATCCGCGCACACCGTGCATCCACATGCTGTTCTGTAGTCGAAAACTCAATATTGCAAAATGATACTAATGGTAGGTACTTTGCCACAGCTGTTTACATAAAAAAGCTGTTATACTTGTAACAAGTTAACAGCTTGTGCAGCTGGAATGCTGACAAATATTAAAACATGTAGAAACGTTGATATGGCATATCATTTCCATAGCTTCTCCGCAAGAATCAAAAAGGGCTCCGCTTTGAATGGTCGTAGCATCGTAACGGTTCACATTAGAGACAAAAAGTAGGGAACATTTTTGTAGGAAATTTACTCTAGATAATTTTTTATAATAGGTATTGTGTTGATAAAGTTGAAGGTTTGGGAGATATTTGCAAAAAATTGAAAAATGGTACCTTCTTAGGGCAAGAAGGGCCAACGCCGAATTCGCTCGAGGGGGAAAACTTGGGAGAGTAATATCTGGGTCGAAATAAAGCGATTAAAGCAATTTCCAGCTTTCCACTAATTATTTCCTTATTGAACTACCTGTCACCTGGCCTATTATGCGAGTTGTAATCTTCAATATATATCAAAATCTAATATATAAAAGTGAAAGTCTGTATGTATGTATGTATGTATGTATATATGTGGGTTGGTTCCGTATACAAATCTACACCGTTCCACCAATCTCAACCATATTTTGCATACACATAGTTTAGGACCTAGAAGGAACCGCTGGCTATATGCATTTTCGATAGTCTTTCTCATTCTTCAGATTTCGGCCCTTTTGCACTCAAGCACAGGCTAATCAAATCATAAAATGTACTCATGAAGGAATGGCAAGGCAGATAGTTTCCATGGCAACATAGCTTAAGTCGAGACACGGCCGACTAGATGCCAATTGCGCTCTGCACTACCGGTATAGAAAATGAGGATCTTTACTTGAAATACCGTTAGTTACTCAACTACTCACACAGCACTGTCAACCGAGTTTAGCATAACAAAGACTTGACACTATCTTGTTTCTACTAAATATTTGTCAAATACCACTCACTCTCTCATTCATTTATTCATCACGAAATCTCAGAAACCACCGAACGGATTGGAATGAAATCTGGCATGCAGCTTCATCAAGGGCCGCAAATGCCCACTAAGAGAGGATTTTTGGATATTCAGGTTCTAAAGGGGTGTTAAGGGGGTAGACCTGCATTTCATTGAATAGCAATATCTCCCGATTGGTATTAAAGGGGGATGTGGTACTCGGCATATAAACTCATCATTAAAAATAAGAAGACACGTGTCTGAAGGTTTTTCGATGTGGTGTATATTACGAGGTGAAAGGGGTGAAAAGTGGGGATTGAAAGATTCCTAACGGTGCGTGTATCTCTTAAACGATATAGGCGAGGAGTTTGAAACTCAGTGAAGAAAATCAACATAAAAAAGAAGGAAATATGTGTTTGACCGTTTTTTCATAAATCCAATTTAAGGGGCCCATGGGGAGAGATGAAATTCTGGGGGTGGGGGTGGGGAACAGGAAAGAAAGTGTCCTAACTGATTGACTGACTGACTCACTCATCAAACTCAGGGGGAAAAACTGATTTAAAGTAAGTAAATAGCTGTTCGACAGTTTTTTTAATAAATCAAATTTAAGGGGTTCATGGGGAGGGGTGAAATTCTGAAAAAAGAAAATTGAAAGAAAATGTCCTGACTCACTCACTCACTCACTCACTCACTCACTCATCATCGCACTGCCAAAATTATTGAAGATAGAAACATGACAGTTTGGGGATATGTTCATTGTATGTCAAAACCGTTTACTAAGGGAGGATTTTCGGATATTCAGGTTCTAAAGGGGTCTTAAGGGGGTTAAACCAGCATTTCATTGAATAACAATATCTCCCGATTGGTTTAATTGGGGGATGTGATACACGGCATATAAACTCATCATTAAAAAGTAACAAGACACGTGTCTGAGGGTTTTTCGATGTGTTTATGAGGTGAAAGGGGTGAAAAGTGGGGATTGAAAGATTCCTAACGGAGCGTGTATCTCTTAAACTACATAGGCGAGGAGTTTGAAAGTCAGCGGAAAAAAATCAGCATAAAAATAAGTAAATATGTGTTTGACCGTTTTTTCATAAATCCAATTAAAGGGGCCCATGGAGAGGGGTGAAATTCTGGGGGAAACAGGAAAGAAAGTGTCCTAACTGATTGACTGACTGACTCACTCTTCAAACTCGGGGGGAAAACTGCTTTAAAGTAAGTAAATAGCTTTTTTTTTTCAATAAAATTGGAGGGGTTCATCGGGAGGGGTGAAATTCTGAAGGAAAAAAAAATGAAAGAAAATGTCCTGACTCATTCACTCACCCATCATCGCCCAGCCAAAAATATTGAAGTTGGAAACATGGCATTTCGGGGATATGTTCGTTGTATGTCAAAACCGTACACTAAGGGAGGTTTCTTGGATATTCAGGTTCTAAAGGGGTCTTAAGGGGGTTAAACCTGCATTTCATCGAATAACAATATCTCACGAGTGGTTTCATTTGTGGATGTGATACTCGGCATATAAACTAATCATTAAAAATAAGCAAACATGTGTCTAAGGGTTTTTCCATGTGTTGTATTATTATGAGGTGAAAGGGGTGAAAAGTGGGGGTTGAAGGATTCCTAACGGATCGTGTAAGCCTATCTCTTAAACGACATAGGCGAGAAATTTGAAACTCAGCGAAAAAAAATCAGCTTAAAGAGTAAGTAAATCGGTGATCGACCGTTTTTTCATAAATTAATTCAAGGGGCCAATCGGGTGGGGTGAAATTCTGGGGGGGGGGGGAAGGAGAGAAAGTGTCCTAACTGACTGACTAACTCACTCACTCATCAAACTCAGGGGAAAAAGACAGCTTAGAAAATAAATTATTAGGTGTTCAAGCGTTTTTTCATCAATCCAATTTAAAGGGCCCATGGGGAGCGGTGAAATTCGGGTAAAAATAATATAAAAAAATGTCCTCTCCGACTTACTCCCTCATCACGCCCAGCGAAAACTATTAAAGTTGGAAATATGAAATTTTGGGAATATGTTCGCTGTATGTCGAAAACGTCAACTAAGGAATAATTTTTGTTTATTCGGGTTTTAAAGAGGTGTTAAGGGGGTAAATGTGCATTTTATTGAGTAACAATATCTCACGAGTGGTTTCATTTGGGGATGTGATACTTGGCACTTATACTAATCATTAAATTAAGCTGACATATGTATAATGGTTTTTCGATGTAGTGTATATTATGAGGTGAAAGGGATGAAAAGTGGGGGTTGAAAGATTCCTATCGGAGCGTGTATCTCTTAAACGACATAGGCGAGGAGTTTGAAACTCGGAGGAAATCAATCAGCTTAAAAATAAAAAATAAAATAAATAGGTGTTCGACCGTTTTTTCATAAATGCAATTTAAGGGGCCTATGGGGAGGGGTGAAATTCTGAAAGAAAAACGTCCACTAAGGAAGGATTTTGGGATGTTCACTCTCATCGACCAACCAAAACTATTAAAGTTAGAAGAATGATATTTTGGGGATATGTTTGTTGTGTGTCGAAAACGTCTACTACAGAAGGATTTTTGGGTATTCAGGTTCTAAAGGGGTGTTAACGGGGTTAAACCTGCATTTCATTGAATAACAATATGACACGACTATGACGCGAGCGAAGCGAGGCTAAAAATGAAATGGTGTGAGTCTGTGTATTACTCAATCACGCAAGTACCACTGGTCCGATTTACATGAATTTTACATGGAAGTAGCTGATTTACCTGGTTAACATATAGGCTACTTTTGATTTCAATACTTTGCACTATTTAAAGATGGCGACCATTTTAGTGACGTCACTACACCCTTTGGTTTCAAAGTTTCATATTTCCATTTCCAATAAAAAGAGAACGCTAAGAGATAGCAAACTTTTGATGGCATATACGAGGTTTAAAATTACATTTTCTATCCGAAAGGTATCTCCAACGGTTAGCGTAAAATCTAAATTTGTGCTATAAAACACGGTCAACGCCGAGCGGTGTTGTTGGACAAAATGTTCCATCCTTAATCTCCCTCTGCGCAGCACCTCGCCAATCCCCTGTTTTAGCTGTCACTTTCACATTTTAATTTATTTATGACGTGTAGCGAAGCACGGGTACTTCAGCTAGTAATATATATATTACAATTTGCCTTACGTCGCACCGACACAGATACTGTAGGTCTTATGGCGACGATGGGATAGGAAAGACTAGCAGTGGGAAGGAAGCGGCTGTGGCCTTAATTAAGCTACAGCGCCCATTTGCCTGGTGTGAAAATGAGAAACCAGGGAAAACCATTTCCAGGGCTACCGACAGGGGGTTCGAACCCACTATTTCCGGAATGAAAGCTCACAGCTGCACAACCCTAACCACAACCTCACTCCGTGAATCATATATCAAAATATAATCATAATAGGCCTATATCATAATATAATCTTTTTTATTGGGCTGGACGGAGGGAGAATGCCTATAGTCCACAAATTGGCTATACGGCTCGGAAAGCAAGTCTGGTTTGTTTTTCAGATGCAAAGCAACGCTATCAGTGAGAGAGAGAGAGAGAGAGAGAGAAGACATTGAGTGACGAGGAGCAGCGGTGGGAGTAGGGGCGGAAGGAGGTGATAATTGAAGGGTAGACACGTCACTAACACAAATGCAGCGGCTGCCATCGGTAATACAGTAGTGCTGCCATCTCTTGCCTTGCGATTGACGGCGGTGCTGATCGCACAGCCTTAAGCTCTAAGTGTAGCCGTGAAAATAAAATCAATCAATCAATCAATCAAATGCTGTTTGCCAGCAACATACGCTATCGACAGACGGGGAAAAATTCACGCATGCGTATTTAAGTTCAAGGTCGGCTCATGCAAGCTGGCTTGATTCAGATCTGACCCGTTTCTATTTTCGATATTTTGACGCCGTGTCCATCTGGTGGTCATTTCTAAGGACATCTGAGAGATCATAATTTTAGCACGTATTGGAAAAGGAAAGCGCCCGCGATGGAGAACCCATCTTAGACTAAGGAACACGACTTTGCGATTGTTATCGCCCCTGAATTGTTATGACGGGGAGAAAGGGAAGATGGTCTCCCGCCATTACTTTTACTGCCTTGTATTCTATCCAAATTTCCCGTGATGTCCATTATAAACATGATTTACGTAAGTATAATGTTGGAGAGACGCAGCGAGATTCCGGCTTTTGTCTCGTGGTTGGGAATTCCTGAAATATGGATTTATTAAAAAATCAAATAATCATCGGAAGTCCTCTAGAACGTCTCAAGAATTCAGCTAAGTGGAAATGATACCTTTGTAACTCTGTATAATCGTGCTTTTAAAGAAGGTTATTATTCAAAGCATTTTCCCCAGTTTCGGTGTTATATGGTCCCTTAATTCAACTTGCAAATGTAGTGTTAAACTGGAGATCGTTCATGTAATTCCTTGAAGTTATCTGGTGTTTATTTGGTCCCTAGTTATCTGTTATATATACGCACGTGGTGGAGAATCGACTTGCTTGTTTTTGGGTTTATTTATCTTAAGGGGTTCTTGTTGTTGTCGTTTTATTTTATTTATCTTGTAAAGTTTTTGTACGTGTTCTTGCGGTTATTGGTGTCATGAAACGTGTTTGTAATTTTGAGAGATGTTTCTTACCAGCTCCTAACCCCTTGTAAGAGTATGGGATTTTTCAAGGATCTTTAGGTTAGTTTCGCGGTTTGTGCCTTGACAAGGGAGGGTGTGTTCGTTCAATTGCCTTGGATATTACTTCTGTATGGTCGGAACGCTCACCAGGTTGTATTTAATTGTTTTAAGGGTTTTGTTTCTGTGTCTTGTCATTTGTGCAACTCTAAGGGTGACCGTATAGGGTTTATTTTATCCTTAGAGACTGGGCAGACACTAATTATGTATGCGTCTGAAATATGTCTCATTTATAATCACGGTTCTGGACGTTTGTTTAAGGGTGGGTTTATGTTATTTGTTTAAGTGGTAATTTGACTGAAGGCCGAGGGTCATGTTTAGTGCTGTTCTGTTTTGTTGTGGCTTTCAGTCAAGAAGCAACGCGTAACCCCATTACGTTACTAAATGAGGTATATTGGTAACTCTTCCGAGATTATGGAATGTGTGTTCGTTGTATGTGTCCGGGACTACAATTGACACTTATTTGGTATCTCGTAAGGTAACTGAATCTTGTGCTTTCGTTCGAGAGAAGTTTTATTCTACCAGCTCATGAAATCGTTTTATTTTCTCGTCATTTGGTAGTTGATTGTTTTATTTTACTGAACTGATCTATGTTTCTCTGTGGGGTTTGTATGACACGTCACGTCATGTTATGTGAAGAGTTGTCGTTTTGTTCTTTGTGAAGTCGTGTATTTATTTGTGTTTCTTGACGTGACATTTAAGGGTCGTTGTTATTGTATGGTTTGTTTCTTTGGGTAGTTTGATGTGACATGCATTTTAATAAGGGTGGACGGATAGACAGTTCGTGGGAGACACGTTTTCATGTACTTCTCTGAATGATTCTTCTGACTATTCTCCTGTAGTCAGCCTGTGGTGGAACGAAACGTACTATTCACACTGTTGTTAATTGATAATTCTTCTGCCCCTCTACTGAACGATCTCCAGTGACTTAGGCTTCTCCTCGTCGTGAGCATCTTCTGATTTTATAATTCTTTACTGTGTGTTTTATATTTTTTTGTTTTACTGTTTTATAATTATGTGTATATTTTATTACAGCCCCTTCATCCCTCATCTTACCATTTCATGCGCTACTCACGCCCATTTTATTTGTCTTGTTTTTTGATATTAAATTTTATTCAACCTCGACTCGAATAATGTGGTCATTCCTTAGTCGGATCTCCATCTAATTCTAAATGCGAATGGTACACACCATAGGTTTTAAGATCCATGGCCGGTCCCCATTCCGCGCATGCGGTTCCTCAGTCTTGCCATCGACTGGGTGCGTCGGTTGGTGGTCACCACGCGTGTCAAGATCCATCAGGTTTTCGCAAAAAAATAATTTAAAAAAAAAGGTCGGATACTTTTCTAACAGACCTCGTGGACAAGGTTAAGGTTAGCTTGCATTATCAACTCACCGGTACCAACCACTCAAGAACTGTTGCTATTGTACTTATCGCTGAAGCGGGCGGGCACCACTGATTGCGAGTGAACATTGTGGGTGTTTAGCAAGACTTTGGTCAAGTTTTGTTAGTACCAGCTGGTTGTCTTGTATATGTATGCCATTCTAGTTCATTCATTTAAAGACTTGGCGATATCCTGATCATGCAGCTCCGTGTAGGCTACTTGTGTGCGAGTGTGAGTGGAATCTGTTTGATAATCTGTGTTATTGTAGTGGCTGTACCAATGTGTCTATTTGTAATTAGCCTAGGATTTGAACACGTCTTAATGTAAGTACCACTGTGCCATTCGCCAGTGGAGAAACCACTTCACTCAACCATTTTCACATAGGCGTGTGTTGAAGTTGTGTGATGAGCTGTGTTCTTGTTTTCATTGTATAGTAAACCCTGTCTTCAACGGACCCTTTATTAAACGGAAACTGTGTTTTACGCAGGCAACGGAATTAAAAATACACATTTTAACGGAAAATTTCCAAGTTCCCAAATTTTCAGGCACCCTGTGAATGTCTACATTGTCTGCTGTAACAGTTGATTTAGTGGCTAACAAGGAATGTGCAAATATGTCTTTCTTCTTTTGATTTCCAACTTCCACGTCAAAGTGTACGGCTAGTTGCCTGTTTCCAGTTGCCCAAACCTTTCCCAATGCACACTTTAATGTGCTGTCAATCAACAAATTCCCGTTTTTGTCTCGGCCCTTTACAACCAGCTTTCAAGGGGAGTTACAATGGATAAAATATGAAAAAAACATCAATTTTCAGATTTGTATACGATATAAGAGCTGGCATTTTGACGTTTAAAATGATGTATAAAACTTGATATTTGTTATTTGCAAAACATGTCTAATATTTATTTAAATAATTCAGAGCTCGTTAGAAAACATTGATAATTAGAACTTAGGCCTACAAAGGCATTTTCTCAGAACATACTTTTTGCACATAAATGTTTCATATTTTTCAGTTGAAGTCTCAAATTTTTACCACCTATAGCTTGGCTTGTAAGTGAGATTTTAACACAGGTATTTTGTTCTAGCTCAAATACATTGTGAAAAAATAGATATATGTAGATTTTTTAACGAAAAATTTGAGATTAAAGAAAAAATATATTATTATGGTCACAATAGTAGAAACACCAAAAGCCCGTGTTAAAGTACTAAGAATAGATCGCTAATATATTACGGCAATCAAATTTCATCTAAATCTACCCAGTAGTTTCTACGAAATAGGAACATGAATTTATTAAATATTAACATTAAGAAGATAGGCCATTTTGGAACTCCCCTTAACTGCGCACTTCTAAACATACATTACATACACAGTTTGGCAGCAGTCATTATGGCTTCGGAAGTAAGAGTTGTGCTTGATCTCAACACGAGAGTAAAAGAGATACCGTACTGTATTCATATGTAAATACAACATTGAATAACACTATTTTATTTTTTCTCCATTATATTCAAGTCCATGTTTTAAGTCTTGAGAACTGGCGTGAAACAAGATGTTCAGGAAAGAACATATAGCCTACTTTCTCCTAAATGTATGGGTATAGTTATAACTCTTTGTCTTTATCATCTCCTAATTTCTTCCAATTCGAAGTGCAAATTGGCACACTGGATTTGAGGAGTGGCGTTCAAATAATTTACCCCAGCATTTTGCAATTTCATCAGTAAACACTCCAAACAACGTAGGTATTCAGTTTATTAACACCGACTACTTACAATAATTTCAACTAGTTGCCCTAAACGTATCACTGGGAGAAACATATTTAATATAACTATTACACAGCTAATTTGTAATCGCGCGCGGCTAACGAGAAAGACAGGCCATGGCGCGTAAACCAAACCCTTCTGTGCCGTAGGCAATGTACCGGTACTGCTTGATGATGCCGTGATAATCGCGCCTTATCTTGGGGATGTGTACCCTCTATCGGCAAAAATAATAACCTTCGCAATTATACTGTAGACATGGGTTCACTAACTGGCCGGTAGAGAGCATAGCTCGTATCTAGAAGGCTGTGGTTACCAATAACATAGTTCAAGTAATTACTCTTGGATGTCACTCCGGTGGTGAATGTTGTTTTAATTAAATATATATTTTCCATTTCAAAATGCACCATATAATGCTTTATTTTATAACGTCTCAGTACTCAAGAAATAATAAATATAAAAAAATCAAGAAAAAAAAGTCCAACTCTGATAGGATTTGATCCACGGCCAGCCTGGTGAAAGACTGACGCGCTGACCACGCAGCCAATCGTGCACACTCTAATACATCGTTAGGAACCAATACATATACCACGTTATAGCAAATCATGACTTGGACTAAACGATTTCTTTACTGGAGTATATTTTAAACCGAGTTCATTTCATAGAAAGTTCATATATTTGTTACCACTAGTCTATATTGCATGCAACATACTGAAATTAATAAAATATAGGTCAGAGCGAGAGATCAGCTGCCATCTTGTCAAATAACCGAGACGACTCAGCTTTTTAAAATCACTTCTAGACTATAATATTAAAATATAAACTTTTAATTTCAAACGGGCCACGTGGTTTCAAACAGATTAAACGATTCTTGGTTCGATAGTCGGAACTGGTGGGTCCCATGTTAAGGATTATAAAGTTTGCATAATTCACACGGCCGCCATTCTGAAATGGTACGGTTGATGACCTCGTAGTTTGGGCACAAGACGCGCCTCATATGAAGGAACGTTGTTACCGAATTTCGTAAAGATCCGATTATCAGTTTGGTTGTAATGCATTATTACGTTTTGACCATTTGAGTGGCCGCCATTAAGTTCTGGTAAAGATGGCGGCGATATAAAACATGACACTGAGGTGCCCTTTGCCAGTGCTACCTCTGTACCAAATTTCGTTCAATTCGGTTTCACCGTGTTCGAATTGAGTACCAAATTTCGTTCAATTCGGTTTCACCGTGTTCGAATTGATAGGGGGGGGGGGCAGACATTCAGAGTACACACACACACACACACACACACAGTCTCACACACACAGTCAGACACACTTTTTTCGCCCTGTAGTGATCTCATAAGTTTACATTCATTTTTTGCAAAAATCGAAAGTAGGCTAAAAAAATATAACACGAGGACTGGCGCCGAGTAATTTTTACCCATAGTGTGTCACTCCCTTTTTGTCGTAGTTGTACGTATTTTAATGAAGTAATTTTACACCTGGTGTCTTCCTATGAACTATTCCCAACATAAATTTAGGTTTATTTATATTTTACAGATTTAACCTGAAGAAAAATGACAACAGTTTTCGTAACAGTATAATTGGCCTTGATATTGGCGGCAAAGCAGTCATCTCACTTTTTTTAACAAACGTGCTGATGACCTTGGTGTCCATAGACCCTAAATATAGATCAACAAGAACGTGAGCTATGTGACGGTGCTGCACCAAAATAGGTGGACTTTTGCCCTTATTTTTTCCAGATTGTCATGACAAACCTAAACCGAAAATTGTCACGCGAGGACTGGCGCCTTGGGTAAATCTGACCCAACCTCAAATTATATAGAAATATCTTGGGTGTTCACATGGTAAAGGACATTTTACATTTTCAGGGTGATGTTAAAGGCTAGGAAGGAAGGTACAGTAAGCGACAGGAACTAAGGGCTGACCAAAACGAAAATATAGAGCATTATTTAAGCCTCGGGTAGCCTCCGTGGCTTAGGCGGCAGCACGCCGGCCTCTCACCACTGGGTCCGTGGTTCAAATCCCGGTCACTCCTTGTGAGATCTGTGCTGGACAAAACGGAGGCAGACATGTTTTTTTCCGGGTACTCCGGTTTTCCCTGTCAAAATATCATTCCAGCAACACTCTCCACTATCATTTCATTTCATCTGTCATTCATTTAATCATTGCCCCAGAGGAGTGCGTCAGGCCTCGGCAGCCGGCACAGTTCATACCCTCGCCGCTAGATGGGGGCTTCATTCATTCCATTCCTGACCCGGTCGGAGACTGGAAGCAGGCTGTGGATTTTCATTTACCCATGCGCCAGTCCTCGCGGGTTTAGATGGCGCTAACTGAATAGTTGAACAAACAGTTCCGTTTCTTAATATGCTCCAACCACACAAACTATTGAATCAAATGTTACGAAAATGTATCAACATTTACCTTTATAAGATCTCAGATACCGTACGAAAACGAAGAGTTAAATTCTTTGGACATGTTTCAAGAATCCCTGACGTCAGACTTACTAAGAAAATCTTTAACCATTTCAGCAAGCCCAACTCTTATGAAAAATGGTTTACTTACACCAAGAAGGATGTACAAGAAATGAACATCACTGATCAAGACATCTGCAACAGAACCACTTTCAGAAATAAGATACACACATTTGAGGGGTTCCTAGAGCCAGAAACAGCGACCAAGAAGAAACAACATTGGACAGCTGAAAAGAAAGAAGCTCTTAGCAAGAGAATGAAAGAATAGGAATCTCTGTTTCGCGGGCTTATAGGTCGTGTTCCAAGGACGACAAAATGTCCTTGGAACACGACCTATAAGCCCGCGAAACAGAGATTCCTATTTCAACGCCGGTCGTGAAAGTCTACATTTTTACTTAGAATGAAAGAATACTGGAGCCAAAGAAAAGTGAAATCATGAAGAGTTATTTACGTGGTCAATAGTTGGTTAAAATCGATTATGAGGATGAAAACAAAAACGTTAAGTTACTGAAAAGGCAATATCATTCACGTTTGCCAACATTACAATGAATCTATTGTTAAAATCAAAATATTTAGCAAAAGGTACTATCGAAGTTAAAGATTTGAAACTAATTACACTTGAAGACGATTTCATGGCTTCCAATCCAACCTAGAACCATGGTTCTTCAATGTTATTGTTTGTAAATCTTCCTTTGATAAGTTTATACAGAGCTTTGTTCTTAAAGCAATGTATAAATACTGCAGCCATTATTCAAGGTCAGATTATTGCACAATCCATATAAAGATACTGTGAGAATTTTAAGTAGATCGATGCAGTAATTTCAGAGATAATGTACTGTACCCGATAATCCGGAAAGGATCCTGTTGGAATATCCATTGTCCCCGCTTGATTGCCTATTACTAACTGCACCGGCAAATACTACATTAGAAATCGCTTCCAACATGGTATTTAGGGATTTACAGACAGCAGTTACCAGAATATTGTGGATCAACAACCAACTACACGGGGCACTCACCTTTACTTACCTCTCGGGGACTGGAATTCAGCTTCGCCTACACTACATCCACAATACTCTGCTCCTTATATTTAAAATGAATCACACTCCAACAACAATGGAAAACAATCTGAACAAAATTTATTAACGATAGGGTAAACTAATCTACTATAAACAAAATAACAAAAAACGAATTTAACAATATACATTAAAATTAAAAACACGCAATCATTTACACCTCCTTTCAACTCTACATCTTACTACAATGCTGTATTAAAATTATGAGTATAAAATCTTGGCTTGTTTTAGGCCTACACAGCGTAAAAATAAAAACGTTTAATGAGGCCTCTTAATGGCATTCCAGACACCTGATTTCATTCACAAGCCTGCGTTGTAGAACGCACGTGCAGAATCTATGTTTCATCAATGAAACAACGGCACCACGCCGTACACGAAACTGGTTTATACAATAAATACAAGGCTGTGAGTCTACACCTGTTAATATTATGTCATCGCTCTCCAATGCTAACGGTGAATCATTCTCGCTAGCCCACAGAGGCTGCTTGTGTGTGCATTTATAAAACAAGTAAAAATTAACATTTATATCTTACAAAAGTCCACATAACTACTTTGTTTCTTAAACAATCATTCTAAAAAAAATTTCCACCCTTTCATTCGCACTCCGTCATTGTTCTAGACCAATACAGTTCCACATCTTCTCTTAACAATGAAAAATCATTCACACCAAAAACATCCGCTCATAAACACACACTGTTCCAAAACAATTATTGATTAATAAATCCTACTAAATTATTTAACTAATTAAATCATTTCCACAAAAATTATTTACATGTAATATGTTTATAATAATATCCATTATCTAGTGTTGCTATCGCGACACTTTCGAGATTCTAACTTCTCGGTTACAATAAAATTCTTAACTAAATATATACACTGGTTTTTCACATAACCATCCTTCTCTAACATTCTGTAGTTTTAATATACTGCATACACATCGTCTTATATAGGTTTCATTACATTATCGGTATAATACAGTCGACTAATTAAGGTAAACTGTATGTAATTACATAAATTCGGGTTTAATAAAATTTAATAATAGTATTATAGACGTGAGTAGACAATCTTTCTCATGTTGCATTTCCGCTGAAACCCTCCTGTTAACACAGCTAAATCGTTAATTCACAAGAACTCGACTACTTGTATACAACGGCTCTTATCATGATACATGCCTTTTTATCAAAGAACAACAATACTTTGACTTCCTTAAAATGCAGAATTCCCTCGCATGATCACTCCATAGCTCTACAAATCCTCATATAACAGTATATATGGCATAAACAATTATCATCTACCATGTTAAACAATAACCAAAAGGGATTAATTGTTATTAACATATCTTATGTAGGAACTTCTCTCAAATAATGGCATCACCCTCAGTATCATTGCACATGACTACTGGACTACAATTATACAGGTGTAAGTTCTTCAAACGAAACATCCAATTGTAATGAACGATATTAGACAGTCGTGATTAACCTCCTAAAGTTTACTCCACAACAAGATAATTAACTGTTAACTAGTCTGTCGCAAATACATGTAATAAAAATAATACTCCTGTCTCATCTCACTTGTCAAGCTATAAATTGTTAATCGTTGTAATATCATGTCCACAAATGACGTGATGTTACACAAATTGGATAAAATAACACACATGTTATTTATAGTGTCAGATAGAATTCAATCTTGACCGGGATAAACTAACTTTGCATTCCTAGCCAAAGATTTGAATAATCTTCTATCAAAAGGTATTTCCTCTAATATATTAAATGAACAAAGCTCTTAGCTTTACAAATAATAAGAAAGGTTTGTCAATGTCGTAATGTTTTTCCACTCTACACAAAGAATGTTCATATGGATTAAGACTTCGGTCTTATCAAACGACTAGTATTTCTTAGATCGTCGATAGTTTATGTACAATAATGATATAACAATATCATTCGATGTTTCTTCTTTTCTTGAAGTAACATGTTGTTACATTAAAGTGCTAAAATTAAATTTAATAAGAATTTAATTTGAAGCTATGACACAATGTCAGAATACTTGGATTAAATGAAATTATTAAAATTCGAGAGTCGAAACGACTAGTCTCCTATGAGGCAATATGATTCCTCAAACAAAATTTTTAATGTCAGTTCCACAACTAAATAATCTTGAAATATAAAAATCTCAACACACATCTGAAGTGTAAACTACATAAAAGCACTGAAATACATGAAATGTGAAAATATAGAAATATGGAATAAGATCGTTGAAAATATGGAATAAGATCGCTGACTCATAATGCTACTAATCAAGCTCTATATAACAATGAGATACACTAATACCATATTTAGACGAAATCTTGAAGATCTATGTAAGTATTGCCACAATACTTTAGATGTTTCCTCAGTACAAGACACTGAGATGGATCTGCATTCGAACCTCGGATCTGCGACCTCAGAGATAAGAAAGGTCTCTCTCTGTAATTCACCAACATTCGCCTGCGCTCGAACGACATCCTTCTGGGAAATTTTTCTGTGTTGCTGGGCTACCCTAGCATCTTGACAAATCTCTTCTGTAAAGACCATTCTCCGTCGTAAATATGCATCAGCTTCATCATTGGAATATAATTATGGAAATATTCATATAAATGGTGAATGAAATATTTCCATTGCTAATTGATGTTATATTAGTGTTCGTAGACTGACGAAAATGCACAAGATGGACCGTACACTACGTCTGTATTCAAGAATACGTTGTCTAACGAAGCTCCATCGTTGTATCTTAACTCCTGTTATTGAATATTATCTCTGGCGCATGACTGTTTAGTCCATCATATCAACAATATTAATTATGCTGAATGATAATGTTTGAAGAATAATTATAGTCATTCTATTAATGTTTATGTGTTGCGCCAATATTGAAAGTCCTCCGCCACTGTTCACTTGAACTGCGTTCGCCAACTTCACGTTGCAATTTATATTGATACTCAGCTCTATTTCCGACACATTTGGAAATCTAACTTGACAAGCTGATATTGTTGAAACGGTGAATATTTAAGCGCTTGACTTTTTACAATATATAGTAGGCGACCTGTTCTTAATATAAATTTGCTTATTTAACTTCAAATCTCAATTATATATGAGATATAATCTATGCAATGTTCCTCGCAACTTCACGTAGAATGGAAGTGCGGTGATCTCTACCGTTCCACCTAGCTATCCTCGCGTCTCCACAAGTCGACAGTCGTCGCACTCGGACTAAGCCTTGGGATCTCCGTTAACCCAGTAAAAACACTTCCTCACTCTTCAAAGTCTGCTGGAATAAGAACATCGATCCTTGGATCTCCCTCTCCAAGTCGAATTTTTGGCGGCCATATCAATCTCCCACCATAATTTTAGCGCGTAGATTACCAATGCTTATTACTGCGTAGATTAACCGATCTGCGGTTTTTAAAGTATCAGACATAATTTCTCTTAATATTCTCTTCATTACCAAATAAGAAAATCTTCTTCTAAGGGCCTAACTGCATAATTTCATCATATTGTGTAATTAAAGTTGATCCCGACTTCAATAAGACCTGTTCTCATTGGCTCTGGGCTGGGATCCAATAGCATACTTTATAACAATATTTATAATATTAAGTTCCAAACTCGCTGTTGCTATTGTAAATATAGCCTTCTAGAAGCGTCCATTGTGCAATATATCACGTGATCGGGCTCTCCCACAGTCTCAAGCTTGTAACATGACACTCCCATGTCACACTTCCAGAAATTATATTTGCTAGTTAAATTTTATCACGGGTACGGAAAATACTCTCATTTTGTCCCTAAATATTTCAATTTACGGGGGCAGTACCTTATTTTCATAAGAATATAAGTTTTAAAGAATGGCTGTCAAAGAGATGTCTACATATAGATTAATGGACAAATGATAGATGTTTTGTCAAAGTTGACAAACTCGCTAATATACTGTACTCTTATCTCAGATATAGATTAACATTCTTGCTCCAAACCAATTTCCTCTGATATTTTAATGTGCTGAGAATCCAAAACAAAAGACAAAGTAGACTTTTGATGTTAGCACCACCTTAATTATTTAATTAGTTTAGCTTTAACCTACCTCCATTAACTGTACACCTATCTTCAACGTAAAATGTTTTTCAGTCCCGTTTGAAGCCAGGTTTAACTGAAGTAACGAGTGTAGTTATATTAGCGACAGGGATGGGATTGTTCTGGGACCTACAAATAAGGTACTATCCCGGCATTCGCCTGGAGGGGCTGTGGAAGAAACATACTCAAGAATAGTCGCTGTCAGGGCCGGGTACCGAACCTCCGATCTCCAGACTTGCAGCAGCTGCCAAGGAGGAAGATATAATGCGCACGGCTACGCCGCGGGGTAGGCAGATTCAATACTCACCCATGTACGAACGGGACTGATGGCCAACAATTCCCCAAGACCTTACACACAACCATATTGTCTTGTTCTCCGCAGTTAAAGGATGATGAAGCTTGGTATAACGACGGCAGGGCGTCTTGTCCCCATCGTCCATCCAGCAAGTAGCGTCCTCTTCAACAGCAAGATGGCGAGTTCTGTCGACACCAAGCAGCAGGACAACGTCAGACCCTACGAGGAGATTCCAGGTCCCAAACCCCTGCCAATCATTGGCAATGTCTGGAGATTCCTACCATACATAGGTGAGTGATAATCTGTGCTTGTACTTAAAGAGATCGGTTTCGTTTCCCGGATAATGGATGTGTGGTTTACGAGGTAAAATGTCTTGTCTGATGGTTCAGATTCTAAGTAACAATCAAGTAGTTCTGTGAAGAAATAAAATAGCTTATTCTCACATCCAGTAAACTGAGGCGATCAAGGGGACTACTCGCGTGAGGCGGAGCTCTTTCCGATCACGTAGGGAGTTCGCCATTTTGTGTAGGCTAAGGATAGGTTATACAAGATCCGCCAACTTGTACCTAATGAGGAGAGTAGACCCCCCACATTGTACCTGTGGAGCCGTATTCACTGTGGCCCACATTTTAACCGAGTGTGTGGTTCTTGCTGATCAACGAAGAAACTTTGGTTTGCAGATGACACTCAAACTTATATTAGCCGATGACGTGGTAGCTGCTGATCTCGTCATCCGCTTTATAAGTGAGAGTGGGTTAGGGCCAGCAATCTAAATTTTCCAGTGTATATTGACTCAAAGACTTGTTCCTTTTTTAATTCTAAATTGTTGTTTTTCCGTAATTTTTAGCCTATTTTCGTTAATGAAAAATCACCTTTTGTCCGTGTGTGTGTGTCCCACATAATAAAATCTAAACGGCTGGAGCGATTACAATGGAACTCGGTAAGGTCGTAGTTCTATTTGGTCAACCCCGACCGTGCCCTTCAAATTTTATACGTCTCACCAATCCAACATGGCGCTGTGCGAAATATTTCCCCGGCATTCTATATCTCCGAAACTATTACTGAAATCACCCTAAAAATGTACGGTGATAAGTATTTCAGTGAATATTTACTCTAGCAACTTGTTCTTTTCTTGAAATTATGAACTGATTCCCTTAATTTTTGTTTATTAGTTTTATCTATTTATTTTGGGTTTTATTAAATTTAAGCATTATTAAAATCATATTTAGGTATCCACTTCTAAATTTTATATTCATCTAAATGTGTATAATTTTATCTTCGTTAAGAGGATGAAATTGACTTCGCTCTTCCGCCCATTAAAAAGCAATAGCTAACTTCTAACGGTCCCTTCCATATCAAACTCTCCCTTCAAGGAAGTAGCCTTACAACGAGAGAGACTAAATATATTTTTGATTAAGATAAAATATTGGGCAATAACGACAAAAAATATATACTTTAGGAATTCCTTAGTGCGCCATCTATAATTGGCATGTTTGACTAATACCGAAATAACCAAACTTGATCAAGGAGGGGTCGACAGGAAGGATGACAGGGATAAGCGCAGCTTACGTAGGAAGAGAAACCATGCCGAACTCAGATGGGGTCCCATGGCTAGAGCCCTGAGCGTATAAACAAAACGTTATCCGCATCCGAACGACTCTTATCCGCATCCGCACGTTTTTTTCCCAATCCGCTGACATTACAATGAAATGAAAATCCACAGCCTGCTTCCAGTCGACCGGCCGAGTCAGGGAATGGAATGAATGAAGCCCCCCCCCATCTAGCGGCGAGGATATGAACTGTGCCTGCTGCCGAAGGCTGTCGCACTCCCCTGGGGCAATGATTAAATGATGATGATGATAATTGTTGTTTTAAGGGGCCTAACATCGAGGTTATCGGCCCCTAATGGTGTGGGTGATCGTGATGATGAAAATGAAATGTAAACTATAACTAAAATTGACTACTGACTTATATACTAGAAGAAGAAATGGTGAACAAAAGGAGAATAAGGCAAATAAAGGAAAGAAGGAAAAGAAATGCCCACAAACCTCGAAGAATGCGGATTGAGGGACTTGGAAGGAAGGAGAGCCATGAAAGGCAGATAGGAAAGTGAAAGAGGAGGGGGTCCGTCCCACAGGTAAGGAACAAAAGGGGAAACCGGACCCAGCTCAGGAATCCCTCGGGGTAGCCAACATCCGAACTCACCAGTCGTGAGCCGCTGAGGGTGTAGCAATATCCAGGGTGCACCAGAAGTGGTGGGGCTACATACACCTTGCCTCCTTGAGGGCCTTTAGCAGAAAGCAGGAGATAACAGGAAAAGAAAAAGAAGGCTGACCCCTCGCAGAAGGAGGGTATCAGAAAAGATGATACAAGGGCCAATTAAGGCGGGAAAGGAAGGGACTCCCTAGGCCTCGGATACCCTAATACCGTCGGGGTCGGAAGAGAACAAGAGTTGACCAAGTGAGGTCGACAGGAAAGAAGACAGAGAGGAGCCCGGCACAAAGAAGTGGAAGCAATGCCGAACTCAGCTGGGGCCCCGTGGTCGCCAACCCACGTCCCACTAGATGTGAGCCCCTGGGGGAATGATTAAATGAATGACAGATGAAATGAAATGATAGTGGAGAGTGTTGCTGGAATGAAATTGTGACGGGGATAACCAGAATACCAGGAGAAAAACCTTTGTGCCTCCCCATTGTCCAGCATAAATCTCACATGAAGTGACCGGGATTTGAACCACGGACCCACCGGTGAGAGGCCGGCGTTCTGCCGCCTAATCCACGGAGGCTTCTGACATTAGAATAATATGTTTAATTTATTAGATAAAGCATAACATATTAATGCAAGACATTTAGACAATTGAGGAGAAGATCGTTCTACTAGGCTATATGAGAATCACAAGACAATGTTGACTGAGTTTTGTCCCTCTGAGTAATGCGAAGTGAAACAGCACTCACTTAGTCTTCGGATTTACCAACGCAGGCAAGAGCAGGCATAAAGGACTTTGTTTTTGGTATAAATCAGCACTAATTGAGGGTATTTACATGATTGGCTTCTCTCAATTCTCTGTTATTGTTATACAATCCAAGCGAAAGCAAATAGGGAAATAACACGATACGCGAAAGACGCACAGCTTAGCAAAATCTAAAACTATTTTCAAAAAATTCAGTTCAAAATTGAATTCTAAAAACTATGCACAAATTTACTCTAAACATTATTGGCAGCTTATCCGCTATCCGCAGAGACATGCAAACTTCATCCGCATGGCGAAAAACTTTGCACAAGGCTTTACCCATGGCTGCAAACCTACATCCCAAAAGTTCTGAGTTCTTACGTGTGCCTAGCTGGTTTCCGAAATACATGTAATTTATCGTTTGTATATTTTCTTTCATTTCAGGTCCTTTTTCTGGTCTTCAATCTGACGAGCTGTCCCTCTTCTTTCAAAAGAAGTATGGCAACATTGTGAAGCTCTCAGGCATCAAAGGACGGAATGACATGGTTTTCCTGTACGATCCTAAAGATTTCGAGACGGTACGTGACACTGTTCATAAAATAATGGGTCGATTGTAATTCAGTACAAGCACTTAAGACTGAGTATTTCTAATACTCCAGTACACCGCTTCACTGTGTATTTATTCATCACTGTAGACTTGCGTATTTGTTTAAATGCACCTTTTAAACAAATTGTCGATATTTATGACACCAGGGTGAAAATCGTCACTGCTGCGAGAGTTATCTTTCTTGTGAATGCTCATTTAATTACGATCGGTTACTTATGTAGCCCCATGTATATATACCACCCACCCGGCTTAACTGTTATGCGGGCTCGAGGCGACACAGTTTTGAAAGGAGCTATCGTCTCGCTTATTTGTTTAAACGCACTTAATAAACAAGATGTTCAGTAAAGAACATATAGCCTACTTTCTCCTAATGCATAGATGTTGTTATAACTCTTTGTCCTCTTCAGGGAGTATAATTGATTGTTGGTTGTAGTAGCTTGTTGAAATACAACGTGTTATACAGATATTAAACATGAATATGAGGTGCCCTTTGCTAGTGCTACCTCATTACAAAATTTCATTCTATTCGGTTTCACCGTGTTTGAATGGTGAATCGATTTGCACACATACATGACCGCTATCTGCAAACTTTTGGACTGATGACCTTGTAGCTTGGTCAAAGAACGCCTCTCATATAAAGTTATGATGTTGCAAAAATTGGTAGAGATCAGAGGATAAGGTTGGTCGTAACTTGATTTAATCTTTTAACATTTAGGTGGCCACCATTACGTTTCCGTCAAGATGGCGACGATATAAAACATGACACTGAGTTGTCTTTTGCAAGTGCTACCTCTGTACCGAATTTTGTTCAATTCGGTTTCAGCGTGTTTGAATTGATAGGGGGAATCGATTTTGACACATACATGGCCGCTATCCGCAAACTATTGGGCTGATGACCTAGTCATTTGGTCAACAGATGCTTCCAATTAAAAGGTATACACTCACTCCGTTGGCTTTTCTGGGACGTGACGATCCCGTGCCGCTCTCACTATCTGCCTCCATTTCCTCCTATCCAGCGCAGTATTATCCCATACAGTAATACCCATTTGTCTGCAGTCAGAGGTCACCTCATCTTGCCATCTACTCCTAGGTCTTCCAGGGGGTCTCGAGCCTTCTATCTCCTTCTCATACACCTGGCGAACTATTCTGGCAGCGTCCATTCTGATAACATGCCCTGCTCATTGCAGCCGTTTCGCTTTCATGACGTCCACTACTCTGGGTTGATTGGCCAACTTGTACAGCTCATGACATGATCTGAGAACCCATCTTTGTGTTTCCTGGTCAAAGATGGGGCCGAAAATTTTTCTATATATCTTGTTTTCGAAGACTGTAAGTTGGCGTTCCTCCCTTTTGGTCACACTCCATGTTTCGGCTCCGTATAGCAGTACCGGCCTGATGATCGTGTTGTATAGTTTTAGTTTTGTTTTCCTGGTCAAAAGTTTGGAGGAAAGTATTTTATGCAGGGAAAAGTAAACTTTGTTTGCATTCCGCAATCTAATTTGGTGTTCAACTTGTCTTCTATTGCAGTCATTTATATTTACCCCAAGGTATTTGAAGTTTGGCGTGTTCTTAAAGGTAAAATTGCCTATATGAAGGTTGTTGCGTTGGTCTGTAGTCATGTTTTCTCTCTGTATGATCATGTATTCTGTCTTCTCTTCATTAATCTTTAGACCTATTTTTGCAGCAGTTTCATTTAATTTCCTGAATAAAGCTTCAATTTCTCCTCCATTATTTCCTATTAATACAATGTCATCTGCATATGCCAGGATGTTGTGTTTGTTATCTGCTAGGTCTCCAGTTGCAGCTTATTTGGTTTCCCGAATTACTTTTTCCAGAACGATGTTGAAGAGAAGTGGGGAGAGCGCATCACCTTGTTTTAGTCCTGTTCTGTTTTCAAAACCGTCTGATACGGATCCACAGTGTGTCACTTTGCTCACTGTCTCCTCCATACACATTTTGACCAGGCTGATAAGTTTCTGTGGGATTCCGTACTCTGCCATAATTTCCCACGCCGTTTCTCTGTGGACTGAGTCATAGGCCTTTTGGAAGTCAATAAATAGGTAATGGACGTTTTTGTTATATTCCCAAACTTTTTCATTGATTGTCTTAATACAAAATATATTGTCTGTTGTTGATCTGTTTTTACGGAAACCATTCTGATAGTCTCCTATTATATCTTCGGTGTATGGAATTAGACGTTGTAATATTATGTGCGACAGTAATTTGTAAGCTGTGACAAGTAGGGATATTCCTCTGTAATTTCCGCAGTTATGTTTATCTCCTTTCTTATGTATTGGAACAATAATTGCTTCCTTCCATTCATCCGGTATTTGTTCCTCGCGCCATATTTTCAGGATAAGTTTATGCAGTTTTTCATGAAGCTTCTCACCCCCATATTTCAGCAATTCAACTGGTATACCGTCAGATCCAGCAGCTTTGTGGTTTTTCAGTTTCTTCAGACTGCTGGTTACCTCTTCATATGAAGGATCATTTATGAAAGGTTCTACCGTTGAAAGAGTGGTTCTCTCCAATTTGTTGTCTGGTTCAGGGCAGTTCAGTAAGTGGTCAAAGTACTCTTTCCAAGCCTGTAATATGTGGGTTGTTCCTGCAATGATGTTACCATTGTTGTCGTGGAGAACTGCTGATCGCGGTTGGTAACCTTTCTTAATGTTATTCACCGTCCCATATACTTTACGGATGTTGTTCTCCTTCTGGTCATTCTCAATACTCTCTAACATATGTTTAAGGTAAAGCTTCTTTTCTTTTCGTAAGGTTATGCTTGTTTCTCTTCGTGTTTCCCTGTAGTGCTGTTCCAATTCTTCATTTCTCCTGTCCTGTAGCCATGCTTTCCTTGCTGAGATGCTAGCTGCTACTGCTGTTTTGCATGTACCATTAAACCATTTCTTCTTTCGTTCCACTTTTGGTAATGCGTTTTTAGCTGATTCTTGAATCACCTTCCTGATATCCTTCCACAATCTATTAATATCTGTAGTTTCACTTTCATCCACTTCTTCTCCTACTTCATCAAGTACGCCAAACCTGTTGCTCACTTCCACTTGGTACTGACAAGTTTGAGGAGTTTCCTTTAATGCTTGTAGATCATATTGTATTGCGCGCCCTTGTTGTTGTTGTTTGTGGTGAGTTTTCAGTTTCACCTCCATGGATGCAACCAGCAAGTTGTGGTCAGAGCCTATGTCAGCTCCCCGGTAAGCACGAATATCAGTGATGGCGCTTCTGTGTCGATTTGAAATTAGTATATGGTCAATTTGGTTTGCCGTCTTTCCATCTGCTGAATACCATGTTTCCTTATGTATATCCTTGTGTGGGAACGTTTTACTCCTGACATTCATGCTTTCTGATTCTGCAAATGAGATCATTCTAAGCCCATTTTCAGAGGTTTCCTCATGAAGGCTTTCATTACCTATCGTCGGTTGTAGGTGCCTTTCTTTTCCTACCTTGGCATTAAAGTCTCCTAGTACTATCTTGATGTCATGTTGTGGTAGGCCTTCATACACCCTCTCCAGCTGTTCATAAAAGCTGTCTTTCACCACATCTTCTTTATCATTTGTAGGTGCATGCACATTGATAATGGATATATTAAACCATCGGCCTTTCACTCGTATGTAGCACATTCTTTCATTGATTGCCTCAAACCGGATTACTGTTTCAACACATTCCTTTGATATGAGGAATGCTGTTCCAAATTCATGCTTTCCGGATTGAGTTCCACTGTTAAACATAGTGTACTCTCCGAAGTTCTGTATGTCTTCCCCTGGAAATCTTGTTTCTTGAATAGCAGCAAATTGTATTTTATACTTCTCGAGCTCGTCTTTCAATCTTTGAATGTGTCCAGCCTTATATAAGCTCCGTGCATTCCATGTACCAATTCGTAAGTCCTCATTTCCTTTGCCATGTCTTCGTAGGGTATCCATTCTTAAATCGTTCCGAGGCTTAAGTGAGAGATTCGTAACAATTCCCTTTTTATATGAGAGGGTTGTTAACCCTAAGCACAACCCCCAACCTGGAGGACCAGGGACTTTTCTGTTAGGGTTACCATACCTTAGTCAAGCAGGCCATATTCAAACGTTGATTGCAATCTGGGTTAGATCTATCACCATATAAAAGGTATGTTGTTGCAAAATTTAGTAGAGATCAGATAATTAGGTTGGTCGTAATTTGATTTAAGCTTTTAGCATTTGGGTGGCCGCCATTACGTTTCCGTCAAGATGGCGACAATATAAAACATGACACTGAGGTGTCCTTTGCCAGTGCTACCTCTGTACCAAATTTTGTTAAATTTGGTTTCACTGTGTTTGAATAGATATGGGGAATCGATTTGCACACATACATGGCCGCCATCCGCAACGTGTTGAGCTGATGACCCTGTAATTTGGTCAATAGATTCTTCATACATAAAGGTATAATGTTGAAAAAATTGGTAGATATCGGATGATTAGGTTAGTCGTAATTTGATTTAAGCTTTGAACATTTCAGTGGCCGCCATTACGTTTCCTACAAGATGGCGGCGATATAAACCATGACACTGAGGTACCCTTTGCTAGTGCTACCTCTGTACCAAATTTCGTTCAATTTGGTTTCACCGTGTTCGAATTGATAGGGGGGGGGGCAGACATTGAGAGTACACACACTCACACACACAGACACACAATTTTTCGCCCTGTGTTGATCTCATGTCTACTTTCATTTTTTGCAAAAATCGAAAGTAGGCTAAAAATACATATATTTCCGTTGAATTTTCAGGAAAAACAAGATTTTTCCTATACTATTGAAACGATTTGGAAGATTTTAGCACAAAACGCACCTAGTAACTCCTAGTATTTTTTCTGGGTTCATGCCGTGTCTTGTACAGTGTTTCAACTAGGAACACCAAGATAGGCTCATCAGGGGTTTCTTGGTGTCCGTGACTGGACCCCTACAAGAGTAGCGAACTGTGCATTACCTCCCTCCTTATGAAGCGCACCTGTGCTTCTTTACTGCGAGAGTATGAGAGCAGTTAATGAGAGATGAGATGAAATAAATGGAAATTGGCAAGAACATTGAAAGAAATGGTCGTGGCCTATAACAAAATAGCAGCCCAGCATTCTCCTGGAGCTGAAATTGACAAACCACGGAAATCTATTTCAAAGAAAGCGTACACAGGGGTTCTAATCTACTCGCCTACAGAGTCCGGTGGTCGCGTGGCTGTGCCTTTGTGTGCGAAGCTACTTTGGCCGTTGGTTCAGACTTAAGGCTACCGGAATAAAAAATATTCATATAACCACAACGGTCACAAAACTGGTGGAAGCAGATGTTTTTTGTTGTTGTTAATTCGTTTTAGGGTTTTGAGACATCTTGACATCAGCCGCGTGTAGTTGGATGCAGGCGGGGATATGGAGCTGGCTTTAAGGGGGGGTCAGAGAATCGAAATTGTTAAGAAAAATGGTATCACTAAAAACGCAATCACAAAATAAACAAACGTACAAAACAAGACCATTTTTTTTGCAAGCTACATGATTAGAGATTTGATGCGTTTAGCGCACCAAAAATATTCGTACAAATTGCAACGGCGTGTTTTGCGACTTTTACATCGAGCTTCGAGAAAAGTATCAAGGTACGTTACAGTATCGGCAAGTCGAGTTGGTACCGACAAAGGGAGAACGCCACAGCTTAAATTGCCAACCAAGCTTGCAGTTTGGACGTCGTCAAAATTTTTTAGTGCGAAAATCCCCCAAATTCCTATCCGTGCGTTGCTGCACTCTCATCGTGACATCACTATAAACATCGATTCGGTAATCACAAGGTTTGCTAAACAAAATAGACGAGTTGATTTTGTTATATAAATAATCGTTTTTATATAACAGGTATGAAGTTGTAATTATGTACAGTTGTAACAGAACATAATAATTGCAATAAATATATTTTCAGTATTGAATAAAATTTAAAAAAACTGTTTTTAGTTAAAATTTGTTGTTTTATTTGTCTGGATATTGTGTTTTGGTTTTTTGAGTTTGCTAAAAAATTTCGTCTCCGTTTGGGAGGGGGGGGGGTCATGACCCCCTCCCCCCCCCCCCCCCCCCCCCTTGAATCCGCGCCTGGTTGGTTGTAAGTTTTGAACTTGTCTGATGACCTGTATTTATGTGATGATTGTAGTAGTGTGTGTTACTGTATTAGGGACAGGGATGAGGTAAGAAATAGGAAGGAAGATTCTACGAAGGCAAGTCAATAAGTTTCTGCAATCTTTTTTTTATAATTTACTAGCTATACCCGGCATGCAGGAAGATAATAATAATGTCATTGGTTTTACGTCCCATTTAACAAATGCAACTTTTAGAGACACCGGGGTGACGGAATTTTGACCCAAAGGGGATCTTTAACGTGACAGTAAATCTACTGACACGGCTCCCTCGCATTTGCGCACCCTCAAATGCCAACTGGCTGCGCCAGGATTTGATTCTGCAACCTGGACTTGAAACGATTCGCGTGCCATGACTGTATTCGAACCGGCAGCCAAGCGTGAATTCAGTTTTAAGAACCCCGATCAAAAACCTTGGCGTGAACTGTATTGGAATAGACAGCAATATCAGATAACCCGGAGAGCTGCTGGCAGTCCCTTCATGTCACCTCGCGATGAATCAGCAAGCCATCTCACACCTGGCATTGCGGTCTGATATGTATACAGATTGTGCAATTGGGTTACTGTGGGATATAAGGGTTCCTGTTATGTCCCTCGCCCTTTTGTATTACATAAATATTTTTTAGCGAGAAACCTTCCCTGGAGTGCACACAACAACTCACCCAAGTTTCATCGCAATCGGATGAATTGTATATGAACGCATAGGGGACAGACAGACAGACAAACTATCACGTAACATTGATTTTTATATACAGTATATAGATTACAAAAGGACAGGGGCGGATCTAGGGCAGGGTGAGGAGGGCGACCACCCAGGGCCTCGCGGTCCGGGGGGCCCAGCGCCATGTTTTTTATATTTAATGAATTAATTAATTATACTTTATAAACTAATTTATAATTCATATTCCTTTTTTCAATGCAGCTATGACTTTCCGTGACCGTTTAGCAAGTTTAGATTTCAGTGAAATAATATAAGGCTTCTGCCGGGACAAAAGTTCCAATGTAATATTTTAATATTTCATAGTTTACATACTCCTCTCCCAGGGGACTTAAAGGTTTCTTTCATATTATTAAAAAAATGTACTGTAGTGTATTCAAAATATTGTAACCATTCTTTATTTTATTATTATTACCAAACTATTTTCCATTTGATTTGATTTTATAAATTTCCTATTGTTATGGGCCCCGCCTTATCATATCGCCCAGGGCCCCGCAAGGCCTGGATTCACTACTGCCAAAGGAGTACAAACTTTATATTGATATCATTTTCATTGCACATGGTCCACCGTTTCACAAGCTTGCTGATACCCTCTGCAAAAAAGGTTTTTGGTTGCGCAGCAAGCCACGTATGCACTGCGGCCTTCACCTGTTGATCGGAACTGAAGCGACGGCCTGTTGGAGCATTCTTCAGTGGACCAAACAGATGGTGATCCGACGGGGTGAGACCGGGACTGTACGCAGGATGCTCTAACACCTCGAAACGCAGCGTCCGAAGAGTTTGAGTGGTATGGGCGGCGGTATGTGGACACTCAGTGTCATGCAACAAAAGAACTCCTTCCGACAAACGACCTCTGCGTTTGTTACGAATTGTAGGTTTCATCATGTTTATCAGCAAAACACTGTAACGTTCACTGTTTGTCCCTTTTCCTGGTAATGTTCCAGGATTATCCCTTGAGAGTCCAAAACCACTGTGAGCATCACTTCTCCTGCAGAATTTCTTTCTGACGGGGGATCTGGGATGCTTCAATTCCATGCTCTGACGTTTGCTCTCTGGTTCGAAAGGGTGAGCCCATGTTTCATCCACTGGTAAACACTTCGCTGTGGCAAAACATTGTCACCGTATTGTGCTGAATGTCGTCTATGAATTTCCGCTCCTGGTATGCCCACAGACCACAGACCAGCGGCTGGTGAGCACATAACGTCATACAGCCAACCTAACGACACTTAGAGCACAATTGCAGATACTTATTGACTTGCCTTCGTAGTTTTACGTGAATATTAATATCGCGATCATGAGCCACGAAACCTCCATTTTATGTGAAATCCAAACCACAGTACGTGATATTTTATTTCGAAAATCTCACATGCATTGACCGGGAATCAAACCGGGTCCGCCTTGGTAAGAGGCAAGCGGCTCGACCGCTGGGCCACTACGCCCCTGATATAGTAAATGCCCCGGGACTTGAAATAAGGTACTACCCGGAGTTTTCCTGCAGGGAGTGTGGAAGAAACACACACAGGATACCCACTGTCAGCGCTGGAATTTGAACCTGCGATCTCCGGACGTTCAGCAGCTTCCCTTGCAGCACTGGTGCACGATTTAACGAGTGCAGCTACGCCACCGGACCGGAAGTGGAAGCAGAGAAGCCGTGGCCAGGATGTCAGATTCCATGGTTCCCCAATTCTACTTCAGGAGAATACTGGGCTGGGACCTAAATTAAGGCCATGGTCGCCTCCTATGCAAATTCTATTCCCAAGTACACATACACGCTGTAGTGAAGCCATCACAATGGCACAGGTTAACAGGACACAGGGTTACATGACCACGATACCTCAGAGCCCTAATTAAATCAACAACAACAACAACAACAACAATAACAACAACAATTCAAAGCCTACTCATGTCTGGGAAAAAGAAAAGAATGCAGCTTGCGCAATTGTGTTACCTCCCTGGGCAATATTGAGCATTTTTGACTTTGTTCATTAATTAATTTTGTTCTAGGTGTATCGTAATGAGGGCGCGTGGCCTGAGCGGGGTGTCCTGAAATCAATGACGGAATATCGGCGAGTCACACGGAAGGACTTTTACAAGGGCATAGAAGGTCTGGCAATATCGTGAGTATTGCATACAACATGATCTAAAATTAAGTTTTGTTGCATATTTACTACTGATGGAATGTTTTGCACTACATTCGTATGGACATTTTAATTTTCAGTTGGGCAACCTGAATATACCACATTGCATTGGCTGTTATGCCCTAATCCTGAAAACAGTTACTTACTAACTTAATTACTTACTTAACCCTTGGCACTACCTTGGGTTCCCGGAAAATCTCCACCCATTCTTCTCTGTTGAATACTTTGGTTCTCCATCTTCTGGCTCCTATCCTCCACCTTATCCAGCCATCTTGTCCTAGGTCTTCCCCTCACACGACGTCGTCCTGGCTTCCCATTGAAGACCTTCCTTACCATCCTGTTCTGTCATTCTTTCTACATGGCCCAACCAACGCAGTCTACTACTCTTTGTTTCCATTACTATATATGGTTTACTATACAACTCTCTCTTATCTCCATATTAATTCTGATTCACCAGAATTCGCCCTCTTTTCCTGGACCATATACTTTCCTGAGTATCTTTCTTTTCCATCTCCTTAACAATTCATCATCATCTTGTGTTATGGTCCAAGTCTACAAAACCTACATACCACAGGTCTCACTACCGTACGATATACTGTGCAGTCAACTTCAGATTCCAACTCAGGTTTCTTTCTTTAACTACTATTTCCAGCTATTATCCTCGCATGTATTTCTTATCTCATTTGAATGTTTCCAGCAATCATTGATCCTTGCCATGAAAACAGTTACATCCGATTAATAAATTCACTTGGGTGATTAGTTTCGATCGTCAAGCGATCATCATCAGACACCCTACACGCAGGTTATATCTACATATAGGCCTCTGTGGGTTAAGGCATAGACAATGTGTACACTTATTTTGTTACAGATGTTTATTGTTAACTTGTGCTACTTGTCAAGGGAAATGTGGACAGCGTTAGTGATAGCAGCTACACAAGAATGGATACCACATCGCTGTAATAACCAGCTAAGTTATTCAATCCATTCCAAGTTACAAATACCAACCTGATCATTTATTAACCACTACAGATCATCACAAAAAACAAGCAAATCTGCAGGTCAATAGCCACTATCAACATCATAACAAGAATCACACAAAACTCACAAGCTTGACAAGATGTGCAAGTTCAAACTTCTGTAACTAAATACTGTAAGTGTGCATATTGTAAATACTTTAACCACATACAGTATATGTATACATACAGTACATTTAATGGCCTGAGTATAAGGAATCTGATAATTTAATTTTAATATCGTATGGCCTCGGTGGCCGGGTACAAGCTTTGTTATTTGACACCCAGATGGCAGCTTGCATGTCGAATTTCGTCGTTCCTTGGAACACTATGAAAGTCAAGGAGGTTAGATATCTAAGCTCCTTGACACTATAGCGCTTTCTAGTTGAGAAATGAGGAACTATGTGTTGGAAGGAAAATCCTTAGATTAATTTTGCCATTATGAACACGGCCTACTGAATTCAAATGGGTACTTTAACATGCCAACAACGTATGACATGCAAGTCGTGATTTTTGTCGCCTTTCAAAAATCACTTATCATGAACCTGCAAGCTTGGGGTTGGTAGTCCTACACGTTAACCACTCACCCACCGTGGCAAGCTAAGGGATCTGATGATGATCGCTTGGCGATCGAAACTAGTCATCCAAGAGATTTTTTCTTCATCTTCTTCTATCGATTTTGGCCTTTTATTTTTTGATCGGTGTAAACAATCAGCCGACTTTCCATTCACTTTTTCTCCTTCCAGAATGTCTCCATACGGTCGTTAAGTCTTCTCCTCTTGTCTGCGATCAGATAACCTCGGCTTTAGGGCTATGCATTCTCTAAAACCCTCTTCAATTTATGAACCTTCCCTCGGAACCCTGTTCTGTTTGGAATAACTTCTGGATTAATACCAACTTATTGGAGATGCTTTTTTGTTTCTTCAACCCATTTTGTGGGGAATTTCTTCTTCTTTTCTCAATTTTGACCATCTTAGGACCGCGTAAAATAACCCATTGCATTCACTGTCTCTTATTTCCTTTATCCTTTCTTGCCTTCCAGTAGTTCTTCATTACTTCACTTTGTCTCCTTCTTCTCTCTTCCGTCCAGATGTTAACCCGCTTCTTCTTGTCCTTCTCCTGGAAACCCTTGACATTTTTCATCATATTTCTGAAAAGTAGTCTGTCCTGAATAATATATATTGTTACTTTTATCTCTTCCATATCCCTTTTTATACTTTGTACCAATTGATTACCATTCTGGCTTTTGTGGGGAATGTATTAATCTTATGTAATTTTTTCAGGGTTACGGCACAATAGCCAATACAATTGGGTACAGTCTGGTTGACTGACTAAAAAGCATAACGTTTGTTTACTAAGGCAACACTGAATCATTGCTTCCATCACGATAACTACCTTCATATGTTAATTATTATACATGAATTCCATCCAATGGCCATAGCAGGGTATTTTAACAGAATGCCCGTGGGCTCCCAGCAAGTTGAATTTCAAGTACAGTTACGGGTGGGGTCGGAAGAAGCATCGCTTGCCGGGCACTAGCTACGCTGTCGCTTGCGGGCGGGAATCAGACAGTAAGTAATAAATTAATTAGAGTACGCAGTACTTACCTTGTTATAGCCGATGTTGGAAGTGATGTCCGTGTGCTGCCACACAGTTCAGACATTGTCTCATGAGTAAGTTCTTGTTCGGTAATTTTCCCAATTTATGAATGAATGAATATTTATTGCAGCAAATAGCCATAAAATTAATTATGGCAGTCAGTACACAGTTTAGTTGGTTGGTTGGATCCTCAGTTTAGGGGCTGCGACAACGCGGTCATGTAGCCCCGTGTACTTTGGGTGTGTGTAGAATCTGTCTGATAACCGGTGTTAATTGTGATGGCTGTATTAGTGTGTGTGTATCTGCTTTTTAATTTAAGTACAGACTGCAACTTAGAATTTTTCAAATAGTTCTTACTTTTGCCGCCAAGCGCTACCGTCAACGACTACTGGGCCAAGTTCAGTACTTAGCTACTAGACGCCACCGCAGTCGGCTCTTGGCAACGAACGTAGAAACCTCAGAGCGTTATTTACATTCTTAACCTATCCAATTTAGCTTCACACAGGTGTAATTAGTGGAAGGTTCTTTAACATGCCATAAATCTATGACATGGGACCACCAGCTTTACTTCCCCACCGAAGGAAGGCATGCTGAGGGATTTTTAACGCTCTTAAAAAATCCGACGGCTTCGACCGGGTTAGTACACAGTTTAGTGAGTGATATTTGTCTAACCCTGCATTCACTTGCATCATATCGACTACATTGTTCATTGCAGAATTGACAAACACAGACCTCGCTTGGATGATCAAATCTCTTCGTGGGGCACATCTTAAAATGAAGGCCTTGTACTGCAAAGCGGGTGATGGTGTGACGTAGTTGATAGTTGGCTTCTTTCCATTTCTCTTTCATCATCGCATCCGTAATGAAAAAGTCAACCCAAATGTAATTTCTTTTGTTTTGTAATATTTGCAGCGTTTTATTATATTTATGATCTTGTATTTGAAAGAAACATTTGCAGTTGAATATCCTCTTTAAAGTAGCTTTCTTTCATCAGAATGTATATTAACCTTGAAGGTGCTGTTATGCTTACACTTAGTATCCTCTTCATGTAACGGGGACTTGACCTTTTCTAAAATTGATAAATCTCCAACTTGAAGAGTATCCCAAATCACAGTAATACCATAGGTTGCAATGGGCATTATTACAGTTCGAAAGAGTGTCACCTTTTGTCCGTGTGTTTATGTGTGTCTTCCCCTAATTACTTCTAAGCGGCTAGAGCGATTTCAATGAAACTCAGTAAAAGCATAGTACTATTCTGGCCGACCCCGACCGTGCCCTTCAAATTTTATTACGTCTCACCACTCCAAAATGGCAGCTGTGCGAAATATTTCACCGGCATTCTATATCTCCAAAACTATTACTGATATCACTTTAAAATTGTGTGCGGTGATAAAGGGCACTACTAGAAGTTCATCCATGTGACTTTCAAAACCCTGTTTAATCATCTAGGCTTAAAGGATGGAGCCGCGTCGAATATCGGTGATTGTTTCCCGACGTTTCGGCTGACATTGCAGCAGCCATAATCATGGGTAGCTTCGAGTTGGTGTCCGTACTCAATGATTAAGGCTGCTGCAATGCCAGCCGATATGTCGGGAAACAATCACCGATATTCGATGCGGCTCCATCCTGTAAGCCTAGATGATAAATTAGACACCGGCCACGAAAGCCTACGATCTAAATTTCAAAAACCTGTTAAGTACAAAACGAGCATGGCGGCCAAGCGAATTTGAAACATTTAAATAGACTTTTCTCATGATTTAGCCATCTGAGCGCAGTAAAACATGGTACTGCAAATGTCCATACACATTGTAATGCACTGACATTTCATTTTGTTCAATTGATTACAAAACCTCAAGATGGGTGCTGTGCGAAATTTTATAATTATGTTTTCTCTCTTGTGTCCTAATCATGCGATCGAAGTCAACGTTGGAAAAATGAGCCTACGTAATAATCATCATCTAATAGTACATAACTCTATAGCCTATATCCTACATATATTTAAATACAACATGGCAACCTTCCAAAATATTTAGACGGTTCTCAATATTTATTAATCTATGACAGCAATCAAACTGAAATGTTGTTTGTACAACGTAAGTTTACCTACGGGACGTTCAATAACCTGGTGAGCAAAAATCCAACATGGCGGCGACGCGAAGTTTAAATATTCAAATGGACGTTTCTTGCGATATAAGCATCCGAGCGCAGTGAAACTTGGTACGGTATATAATAACCCCTGGCACTACAGCCCTTGAAGAGCCTAGGCCTACCAAGTGACCGCTGCCCAGCCATTTGGCCTGCAGATATTGGGGTGACTCATGGTCAGTGCATCGGGTCCCCTCGGCCGTTAATCTTGGTTTTCGTGACAGGGGCTCTGTCTCATTGTCAGACAGCTACTCAATTGTCCTCACGAGGTTGAGTGCACCCCGTTACAACCCTCACGTCAGTTTCTAAAATCCCTGACGGAGCCGGGAATCGAAACCGGGGCCTCCGGGTGAGGGGCAGGTGCGCTACTCCAACACCACAGGGCCGGCTGGTACGGTATATGCTTATATTAATTTTAATACACTGGCATCTATTTCATTTAGGTTATTTTCATAACCACACGATGGAGGCTGGGCGAAATTTTAGAATCTCGTTTTTATTTCTTGTGTCCTAATCATGCGATTGAAGTTTGAATAAAACACCTACACTATAATCTTTATGTAATAGTACATAACTCGAAGGCCTATATATAGAAATCCAACATGGTGACTATCTGCAATATCTAGACGGTTCTCAATATCTACGAATCTATTACAGCAAACAAACTGAAAATGTGTATGTTGATAGAGGCAATTAATATAATTAGGATATATGAAAGTAGGCTTCAGTTTTTCACGGAACTGCTCGTTATATGTCCACTCGCACACACTTTCATTTTACTGTACAAGTTTCTTTTAGTTGTTTATGACGACCAATTAATCACGGAAACCACCGATATAATGATGGCACTAAGTATCTGCAAAAATGTATAGGTTAGTCATAAGTGGGGCTAGGATTTTTTGGTAAATAAATATTTTTCTATGTAAATACATATTTTAAGCATTTTTCTATAAATACATAAATTCCTGCTTTTCACTTATTAGCACATAAAAATACATAATATTTACATTTTTTAAAATCAGTATGCTAGATCATTCAGTTTATTGCATTTTTGTTCTGTGTTACTTCAACGGGGAAGAACCTGTGAGCTATCTAATCTTCATGCAGAGCGTATGTCAGTTTGCAAATGTGTTATTCGTAACGAGTCGCCCCGTGCCACTCACTGTGGAAGCCGGAGATTTCCTTGTCCATAGCCATATTGCACCACGTGCTAGACCTCCCCCAGCTACCTGGAACCAGTGTCTCTCACATGCAGTTCATTTCAATGTACTGTAAGGCAGTTCTACGATGTCTAAATTAAAAACAAATACAAGATATCATATGTTGCAGAATTTAAAGATAATTTTACTCCTGACGGGGGCGTTCTGTTCTGCCAACCATGTGGAAATGCAATCGAGGCTGAACAGCGATCTCAAGTTACGCAATACTTCAAGGGCAAGAAGCTTATAGCCGCAGTTTTGCGCCTTCAGAATAAGTGTTTCGTGATAATAGTCGGTCATTTGTGATGGACAACTTGAGGATGTATCTCGTTGTGTATTGTAATGCTTCAGCAGTCAGTGAGACATAGAATAAATTGCATTCATGGGTACTGCATATTGTTTATAATCACATTAAAAAACTAAATTATAATTAAATATTTTTACTTTTTTGTCACATATTTCAGGTATTTTTAATACATAAAAAATAAATATTTTCCCGATTTTTAGCACCTAAAAGTCCGAGCCCTAGTCATAAGTAAGTAGGTAAATTAACCGATTGTCCATCAGCTCCCGTTTGTATACCCATATTTCACACACTTGATAGTCCCTTTTCTCTCGAATTCTGAATAGCTGTTCACATTATTTTGAACTTTGGGATGCATACCTTCAAATATTCAATTTAAATGGGCTGTTGGCCCATGTCGCAGAAACTTAAGAATAGTACAGAGATTCTCCTGAAGCCAAATGAGACAGTTTGGTCCCATGCGTTATTTAACATTCACATTTAGGGCAAAATGAGAATTCAGATGAATTAATCATAGATGTACAGTCAGATTTAAGGCGTGGTTCCATGACTCAGTGGCACTGCCTCTTGATGCACTAATGATATTGTACATATCCACCTATTCCCTTTACAGGAATGGTAAACAATGGCAAGATATGCGCTGGAAGCTGAACCCGACGATGATGCAACCAAGAAACACCAAGATGTACGTTGGACCGATCGATGAAGTAACCAAAGACTTAATCAACAGGTGTGTTGTATTTTCTGTCAACAAACATTCAGTAAATTAATTGTGGAATTAGGAGTTTGTGACATTCTGGTCATCAGCGCCGTGTAGCTGGATTTGTGTAGAATCTGTCTGATAACCTATGATATTGTATTAGGGAAATTAGCGAAACTTTTAATGTTATTACGGGAATATGGGATACGAAAACGACAGATGAGAAACACAACAAAGCAATGAACTATGAAAATAATGTATGATTGAATTAATTTGGAACAAAAACATGATTTAGAAAATCTTGATATTTACGGCATTCTGATGACCCTTAAGCAAAATAGAGTGTATTACAGTAACAGTGGAATTCATTTTTAAATTATTATCGTGGTCATCTACTTGAGACCAGTGTGAACAAATTAAGATTTTAAATTGGGTATTTGGATGAAATATTCTCTTTTATGGTATCCGTACGAAACCTTAATTCTTCTACTTTAAGAAAATGTATAGTTATTACATGTTTCATGCTCATAAAATTGAATTAAATGGGCTAGGCCGCGCGTGTCTACAGTAATCATAATGGAAACTTATTGTGTATGTAAACATCAAAAAACCAAGTGTATATACTGTATGTATTTATAATGTATCCATGTTTTGCCGTACGATATAAATAAATACATAAATAAACCAAGTTCTAATTCATCTCAACAAGGTTTCAATAAAGATCATTAAATTAGGCATGTCCTTTACTACAGCTGAGAAAAAATATATCCCTAACCAAAAACAGGATATGAAGAAAGGAAGAAATATATTTTTGAAATTGTGCATTTTTGAAGGAATGTGTTATATTTCTTGATATGTATGCCTACCCCTTATTATGCCCGTTTATCCAACGGTGTCGGGGATGAGATGCGATGAAAGTCTTTGTGGCGATGGTTTTTACGGCCGGATGCCCTTCCTGACACCAACCTCATGAGAGGAGTTAATGAGAGATGAAATGAATGATGGTGAATGAAACTGGGCAAGGATGTGGAAGGAAGCGGCCGTGGCCTGTCTGAAGGTACCGTCCCAGCATTTGCCTGGTGTTGAAAATGGGAAACCACGGAAAACCATTTCAAGGACGGCCGACGGTGAGGCTCGAACCCACGCGTCTACCGAGTCAGCAGAGAGCTTGGCCCCATGACCTAATGCTGCGCTTTAGCCAGCTTAGCCACTACTGTCGGTTGTTATATTTCTTGATATAATAGTGATAAACTAATACATTTAGTAGGACACATCACAAACAGTCGTGGTAATAGGAATTTGAAAGAAAACTTGGAATAAATCCATTGAGTTAGTTGCTAGGTGATCTCAAAAATGCCAATTTGATTTTACAAAAAAATAAAAAAATTGGACACTCCTTAAATTGTAAATTAACCCTTCTGGTGGTATAAAAGCCTTTATTTACATTCTAGTTAACCATTAAAAGGTTTCAATAGCCTAACTTTGGTTTACAATGATGGAAATTTTCTTAAAAAGTAAGTCTACGGAATGTACAGTGTCCCTGTTAAGTGTGCTCCTGTATTCTTACACATTACTTTATGACCAGGCCTTGCTGGTGTAACGAGAATGTCGCTGCAGGTCCTTCTCGGTATCACGTTACAGGGAATAGATATAGCTGGAGTACATCCAGGATAAAAATGATCTACAAACGAAAGGGCGACAGGGGAGACCCTAATACGTTCAGAAGAATTGCTCTGGAAAATAATATTTTAAAAATAATTACTACAATCCTTATGAAATATTTATCTCAGGTTGGGGTGTATAAATACTTGTTTTCCCGCCTAATTTAATTGGGCACAATTTGTGTTGACCGACAGAAAAGCTTTCTTTAATAAATTAATATGTACTAAAATCCTATCCAAATGCCTAGCATTCCTTGCAGACCCAATCATACTGTACCTGAACTACAATTCGGATTTCAACATAGATGGGCAACAATACAAGAAATGAAATGCGTTATTACTGATACCCTGAGACGCTCTAAATGCAAGTTATTCACGGATTTCGTAGACTTTACCACATCATTTGATCGAATCAACCGACAACTCCCCTTGACAAAATTAGTCACAATGATAGGAATGAAACATGTAATTACGAAAATAATAACAGATACATTACAAAATAACAACGTAATAATTGAGGGGCCCAGTGGAAAATGGGCACATGTCATATATGCAGTGATATTGTGATTTTGGTACAGGAAGACAGCCGATGCCATCTAGTATCATCGGTAGGACCTTCTAGCACAATGGCATGAGCCTATTCATTGTAAGAGAGCATTATATATTTGCTATTATGCATGGCTATCCAACATCTGTCCGTTAGATAGTCAGCCCGAAGGCTGGTTGGATCCTCAAAAAGCACCGCTGTTAGGTTATGTGGGTAGATACCCACAAAAACTCAAGGCAGCAATAATTTGAGGCGTACTAGGCAAGATGATGAGTGAGGTAGTTTGCCATTGAGTTCTCTACAGAGTCAGTACAGCAGTACTAACCCTATGAGTAGAACCTTTCACAGTATCCACAGGCACTGACTGTGCCCTGAATGTCAATACTCAGCACCACCCATACCTCATTAGCTCCCTTATAACCATAGCCATGAGTGAGACTGAGACATCGGTGAAAAGCCACATTTTACTCTAGCCTGTGCCAACAGACAAATGCAAATGTACTGCATTCATCAAGAGATGGCAAACAGGTCTTATCCAACATCACAGTTCCTTAATTCCTTTCTCCTGACAAAACACACTTTGGTGGCTTGAGCCTCTTTTCCACTAAGCCGCTCACTGATCAGATATGATAGAGCAAACAAATGGGATCCTTCAGGCGGATCCTCTAAGCCCCATTCTCTTCAAAGTGACCACAGCTGATATAACCTGCATAGCCAATTCCACAAAAGTAAATATTTACGCATATGCAGATGACAGAGCAATAACCTACTCGTCAAGAGAAGAACTGCAGGTATCACCTGTGCACCTTTCAACATGGACGAAGGCCAGTGAATTGAAAATTAACTTCCTCCAAAAGACAGTATCACTTTCATTCCGCAAACGAGGAAAACTGGTATTCGGAGATTTCATAACGATAGATGGAGTGCAGCTGGAAAACGTCAATGTATTTAAATATCTACTATTTAAGACCCGTGCTGCTCCGCAGCATTCACTTCAACAATCCTACAGTACTTCTGTCCATATGACATTTGCATATCTTCATGCTAGTGACCTGAACACACATTTACGGTACCGTCGCTTTTGGGTAAATGATGAAGTAGAATTATGAGATCAAATGTGTGGGTGTCTGCCTGTCCTCTGTGTGTGTGTGTCCCACTATTCACCCTGCGTAGCTTAAAAGCTTAAAACACATAAGCTATACTCTTCTCTGAAGAATTAACTCGACACGACTCGGCAGTTTGATACTGGCTGAAGCTAGGGTGATAGGTCGCTCGCAAGCTCGTAAACTCACTCTGAAGCTAGTAATTTAAATTTCCACTGAATGGAGATTACTGGAAGAAATGAAAACGTAAAAACACTTACAGTGGTCGATGTGGGAGCAGTCGCGGACTTTCTTGCAGAACTTTCCATGCTGAACAATTCTCAGAGAATATCGATATTTTTAACGGTTTGCCCAGAATAAGCTTAAGAGACACATGGACGTTAGGGTTTTCTTCAACTCAATTCACTGAAATCGTAAATGCTCGGCTTCTTTTGGTCATAAATAAACGTTTTTCTACATAATCCTTCATCGGAAATCCTTTACAGAATAGAGAAAACCGCATCAAAATCCATCAAGTTGCGCTCGAGATTACCCGTTACATCCAAGAATTGGGAACTTTGTTTTATACTAAGTAGATAGAGATATCCACACAATTTAAGGCTACAGCGGTACAATTTGGTGTTTTGTCTACTTATGAACAATGGCATAGATTTAAAATAAAAGATGGGTCTCTTATATTTGAATTTAGAGATGTAACTCTTGGTTAACATATAGAAGTGTGCAAATTAATAGAATCAAATAAATAATTTTAATTTGTCATAATTACTTTTATTCAAAATCATTGTATTGACCAACTTCATTTGTTGTCCTACTTAGTAGTGTTTCCACTCCCGTGGAATTACACCTTTTCCCATAAGGAATTGCGTCTGGAAACTTTCAGATTATTGGATTCCGAGGGATATATGAGCTGGGTCCATTTTCAATTTTTCATTGACTTTAGAATTAAAGTCAGGTGATTTCAATGCATAGTTCATGAATCTTTGAATAGTTCAATAGCGTTAATCAGTTATAAGACCACAAATCCATCCGCTCTAAATTCACACGTAAAGTAGAGTGAAGTAATAAAAACGAAACGTGTGTCATTTTGCATTTGCAAGGCTCCTCTGTTAGTGGAAATTCTAAAAAATCATTTTAATTTGAGTTTCTTAAATGAAAATATAATTAGGAGTCTTGGTTAAACATTTGGAGTAATTTCATCGCCTTGTAAACATACTTAGTGCATTAAACCGTGAAAAGTAAAAATGCAATTTTGGAAAACTGACATCGAATCTAATAATTTGCACCTCTCTGTAAAACAGCTATCGCCTCCACCCCTACAGATAGAATAGTAATTAAAGGCGATTGATGAGAAATGAAAAGATAACTCACACAGAAGGAATTAATATTTATTAAGCTGTAAATTTGATTGAGTATATCTTTGTTATAGACCTGAGGGAATGAAATAACAGGATGTAGGATAGTAATAACCGATGTAGGACAATAGTAATTTTCTTTTTTACCATTACCACAGGACAGTTATCGTATTAGGGATGCGGACGTCCTTGTATAATTGTTATTTAATCTGTGCCCCGTTTGCTGAGGTCTGTGCTCCTCCGCAACATTCGTTTCAAAATTCTAATAGTACTTCCTTCAATTCGACATTTGATGTTCGCTTGCCTTTTGGTTCTATTTGAACTTTGACGTCATGAAAAGATTTTGCTCGCGAAAGTGCCGTATACAGTAAAGTTGTCCGTGGCTAAACACCGGTTGAGGTAAATAAATGCCTACTTGATCGAGTGTTTGACTTTGAGCTTTATTGATAGTTATACAAAAAGCCAAACGTACTGGAAACTGCCTCCTTTTGAAGGAAAATGGCATAGAAGTATCTGATGGCGTAAGGTCAAGGCGAGGGAGTAGGACATTGTTTCCAACATTTACGCCAGTAATAATTTCCAGGTGTAAGCAATTGTCATGCATCTTCCAAACCAACAGTCTAGTACCGTTCAACAGACCTTGGAAAACATTAATACACACATCAAAAAAAGTTTTGCATCACCTCGGTTCCCAGATCTCCGGCATATAGACGTTGACTGTGTATATTGTATCAAAGATACAGTCCCTTTGACTGTTCATAGATGTCACTAAAACTGCTCAAAGATGTAAACAACCATGCATGAGCAGGGCCTATTAGACGGAGGGGGTACGACAGCCGATCAGTTCCAGTCATTCCACCAGGACGAAGGTACGCTGCTCATGTTGTCTGTAGTTCTACCATGCCTAGAAGGTCAATACCGCAGTTCGATCGCGTCCGCATTGTTACTTTGTGTCAAGAAGGGCTCTCAACAAGGGAAGTTTCCAGGCGTCTCAGAGTGAACCAAAGCGATGTTGTTCGGACATGGAGGAGGTACAGAGATACAGGAACTGTCGATGACAGGCCTCGCTCAGGCCGCCCAAGGGCTACTACTGTAGTGGATGACCGCTACTTACGGATTGCCGCTCGGAGGAACCCTGACAGCAATGCCACCATGTTGAATAATGCGTTTCGTTCAGCCACAGGACGTCGTGTTTCAACTCAAACTGTGCGCAATAGGCTGCATGATGCGCAACTTCACTCCCGACGTCCATGGCGAGGTCCAGCTTTGCAACCCCGACACCATGCAGCGCGGTACAGATGGGCCCAACAACATGCTGAATGGACCCCACAGAATTGGCATCACGTTCTCTTCACCGATGAGTGTCGCATATGCCTTCAACCAGACAATCGTCGGAGACGTGTTTGGAGGCACCCTGGTCAGGCTGAACGTCTTAGACACACTGTCCAGCGAGTGCAGCAAGGTGGTGGTTCCCTGATGTTTTGGGGTGGCATTATGTGGGGCCGACGTACGCCACTGGTGGTCATGGAAGGCTCCGAAACGGCTTTACGATACCTGAATGACATCCTCCGACCCATAGTGCACCCATATCGGCAGAATATTGGAGAGGCATTTGTCTTCATGGACGACAATTCTCGACCTCATCGTGCACATCTTGTGAATGCGTTCCTTCAAGATAACGACATCGCTCGACTACAGTGGCCAGCATGTTCGCCAGACATGAACCCTATCGAACATGCCTGGGATATGTTGAAAAGGGCTGTTTATGGACGTCTTGACCCACCAACCACTCTGAGAGATTTACGCCGAATTGTCGTTGAGGAGTGGGACAATTTGGACCAACAGTGTCTTGATGAACTTGTGGATAGTATGCCACGACGAATACAGGCATGCATCAATGCAAGAGGACGTGCTACTGGGTATTAGAGGTAGTGGTGTGTACTGCAATCTGGACCACAAATGCTGAAAGTCTAGCTGTATGATGGTACAACATGCAATGTGTGGGTCTCATGAGCAATAAAACGAGCTGAAATGTTGTTTGTGTTGATCTCTATTCCCTTTGTATTTAAAGGTTCCGGAACTCTTGGAACCGAGGTGATGCAAAACTTTTTTTGATGTGTGTATTTCTCAACAAAATCACAATTGAGCCTTCTTTTAGTCGAAGGATATGAGGTGGCAATCCACTTATGCTTATGCTGTCTAAAAATTATATTGGGAATTGTAGAAGTTCACTCTCATCTTCTGTAATCAAATTATTCACACTGATGTAAGTTCTCGATGATCCTGGGATTAGGTCTAAAACTTTGTCATTGATTTCTTTGCAATGTTCATTTTTAGGTGCTAAAATTGCTATTTTTGAAAAGCGTGAAATATTTTTCAGCTTGGGACTAATTCTGAATTTTCTCCATCGACGTGAGGGTATTCACCGTTACCAATTTGTATGAAAAAGTTTGCAAAGTCACGTTGATCTGTATCCGCTCGCATATTTTTGTTGAGTTTAAAAATTTTGAATAATGGCCACAAAGGAGAGAACCTTACTGACATTTGGACTGATGCTGCTTTAGATGCGTGAGGCACAACAGGCAATACCTGCCTAAAATCTGCACCTAAGATGATAATTTTTCCTCCGAAAGGCACGTCGTTATTCATGATGTCCTTGAGCAACCTATTTACACACATCAACGCGTGCTTATTAGTCATAGGGGCTTCATCCCAGATGATAAGTTTTGCTGAACGAATACAAAAAGCTTCCTTGCTGTTAACATTTATTCCTGATACTGAACTTTCATGTAAATGTAGAGGTAACTTGAACTGGCTGTGTACAGTGCGCCCCTGATGTAGTAACATTGCTGCAATACCAGTCCATGAAACAGAAACTACATTTAACCCCAAATTTGTGCAACTGTGAATAAAGCATTGGTAAAGAAATGTTTTCCCGGTGTCCCCTGGACCGTCAATGAAATATGCATTACTCATCCTTTCATTGCTGTTTTGTACTAACCCCAAAATTTCTGTAACTATAGCCGTTTGGTTTCCATTTGCTTGGTTTATCATCCGACTTAATTGATCCTCATTAAGTTTTGGATAATTCATTGGCAAATTTGTCTGAGGAAAATTAACAATAATACCTGGCAATTCGAGAGAAGTAATGGGAAGACCATGGAGCTTTAATGTATTAGAAATATGTATAAGAGTGAACTGATATGCAATGTTAGGTTCGTGAAACTGCAGATAATCTTCTGATAATGAATTCTTGAAAATGTCCCATAACTATCTTACATTTGAAGGGGTCTGAAAGATACATATGTAAGAAAACAGTTGACGTAACTGAGGAGGCATCTGAAATTATGACGCTTCTGCCAAACAACGCTGCCATTCAGAATCGTCAATCATTAAACCTCGCTCCTTAGCAGTTTCTTTAAAAGTACGGTGGAATAGACACCTTCTTTGTATGTTCGTAGATCCTGGAAGCTGGTAGCACCTATGACGTGAAGTAATAACAGGCGTAAATAATACCTTTCTGTTTCTTTAGGCGAAACATTATACATTCTGCCAATAGTTTTTGAAACATTTTTTTTTGCCACTGGCAGTTGCTCTTATTCCATTCGTAATGTACTGGTGTTTCAGGATATATATATACGGACTTCTGGCTTGCGAATCTTGATTTAACTTGAACCACGCTTGTAATTCCGTGTTGCGCAGCTGTGCTTGAAGTAAAATATCAGGAGCGTTATCATTTTTAAAATAGATATTTTGCAAGTTTGGCGAGTGAACTGGTAATCGCAAGATAGAATGTGACTGTTCATGCATGTGAAATGAAAATATCCTGAATGCGGCTTCTGTTGGACCAACATACTGTATCTAGCATTTAGGAAAGAAGTAATTTTATCGTAGTTCACCGTTTCGCCTTCAGGACATATTTTAACAATGCAGCAGTCATGACCTTTATACTCATACTTGTGGATTTTAATATATAAGATACTTGTGGATGTATTTAACACTCCGAACACTTGAGCATATTTCAACATTAATATGAGCTTGCAAGTAAAGTAAAGGAAATGGATTGTAGGGAACAATGAATCGACTATGGATTTCAATGTCAATGCCTCGAATTGTTTTTATAATAATCCGTCCATTATTTCTTCTCCTATACGAAGGATAACCATTGGCATTATCTTCGGTATCTTCCTGAAACTGTTTAGGGAAATCTTTCTTACATACGCCATACAGACTGAAGAAGGATTCAAAGATCCGCGAGGACCATGTACCATATGACGCCTTACCAACTCGTATAGCGCTTCATCCTCGAGATCAGGTATTTCGGCTGACACCACACTGTCAATGTCAGAAATTTCTCGAAACTTACAATCTTCCGTTAATGTTAAGAGTAAATGGATGTGCGGGAGACCTCGTTTTTGAAATTCCACTGTATATAGATATGATTTTACAGAAAATGTCCTTAACATTAATCAATCGTAGCAATTCCTTTACTTTGCAATGGAAAACTCTCACTTCAATATCAGGCCTATTATTAGCCGTTTCCCAGAGATGAATGCTGTTAAGTATTTCTGGCCAGCCTGCATTATAGGTGAACGTAATGAATAAATCTGGCTTTCCAAACTTCCTCACTATCGCCATCGCATCCTGATAATTTCGCAATATTTTCCTTGGGCTACCTGTAAAAGAAGATGGCAAAACTACAATACGACCGACTCTGAGATTTTCATTTTCTGCTCGTACATGCAAGGCGTCTGCTAAACCAGCATATGTATCAACTAGTAACTTCGTTTGTTGATGACGTATATATTTTAACAGGTCACCTTCCATACGACAGTAGTAATCCACGAATAAATATCCATTTTGCAAACTTGAGCAGCGACAACTAACTCAACATGACCTCCATGAACACCATTCATAGACATATACATTTTGTAATCATTGCTCGTATAGATAGCAGTTTCGTACATATCGCTGTTGCCAACAATAAAGGAAGAATAATCATTCCACTTGTCTGTAACATGTTTTACAATGCGCTTTCTAACCTGTGTAAATAAACTCTGATTGTTGTACTCACAATAGGCCAATGACCTGAACAGACAATTACCGTCACCTTTAATCTTTATAACATTTGTAATTGAGTGTCGCCTCTCATTCATCATAATATGATTCATTGTGTTGATTGAGCACACAACCTATAACGACGAACGATGAAACCAAAAGAAGACAGTTTGTAGCTGGTGAGACCAAAGACTATATAACAGAAAGATCGGATACACAATACAAAATGGCGGTTCCAACATTCGACTGTAGCGGCATCTTCGTGAAATTAGTTGTCTTTCGTATACAGTATCTGTTGTCATTCAAAGACATGTTGACATGACAGTGTCATTAGCAAAAGACTGCTGATTGTGCATGAGCATTTCAGTCTCAAAGTAATCCATTCTTTGAGAAGTTTTAATTAAATTATGTGCACAGAATCCCCTTCTGCTTATTGTAGGCCTATGGATACATGCGAATTAGCGCCCGAGTGGAACAGGTAGAAGTTAACGTTATCATGACGTAATTAAGGAACTCTCTGTTAATATCAAGTTAGATTTGTTATTGGGCGTTGAATATCATGATACAGTGTTAGTCGTTGTCGCCTAGCGACAATATGTCCGTCAAGTCATTCGATTCTATCTTCGTGAGGCCTTGAAGGAAGTAATATTCGCAATTATTTTAATACTCGAATGATATAATCAAGTAAGGTGGATATCAATCGACGGTGCTTGACGGGCATTACATTTTAAGACAACAAACGTCGTCGTAGCGCAAATACTTCCCGAGATATTTCACTTTTAGTAAAGGGTGAATTTTTTTGAAAACTATTTTAATATATAAGATAACTAATCTTTGAAACTCGCGGAACTGTCTTCACTGGCCACATCAAAGAGAGGGCAATACGAGATGTCCAAGCAGTGCATGACATTTAACACCCATATAAACTGTCTCTTGCCTTTGCAATCAAACTTTTCAAGTTCTTTGCCTGGTTCTACACATGCAACAAGTCACGATTTATCAATGCTATTAATCTTCATTGCAGGATGCGTGAACTGCGGGATGACAAAGGTGAACTACCCTCTGACTTCATCGAATACATCTTCCGCTGGGCTCTTGAGTGTAAGTACCATCTTACAACTGTGGTTTCCTCTCTCAGGGACTTACTATTAGTGAGGTGTGTTGGCGAACACTGGATCCAATGCAGTCCGACATTGTCTTTACTTACTTGAACTGGGGTCCTCTCATTCATTTCTCCAGTCGACTTTCCTTGGTTAACTCGTGTTGTATTCCGACCCCTATGCTATTAAGATAGCCGAGGTCTAAGAAGTCTTTCATTCTCTCACCTTTATTGACCCTTGTCCTTCATTTTCTAATACCCTCATTTTTCAAGGGTCATGCCTGCTTTTCCCCCTCAAGGAAACCCCTGGCCCTGTAGGGACTTGTCTGTATATAGTCACACAACGAATGAGCACTCTCAATAGTTCTTCATCCTCAAGGGCTCACGGCAGATGAGTTGGCAAATCCGAGTTATTCCTGAGGAACTTTGGTTTTCACCATTTACCAGTGACTTAGGGGTGGACCCTTAGCCTTTCATCTTTCTTATCTGCCTTTTGTTGCTCTATTTCCTCCAAAGATCTCCTATCGTCATGCTTCGAAGGTTGATGGTTTTCTTTTCTCTGTCTTTTTATCTCATTTTCTCTGACCATTGATCTTCTTGTATGTTAGATATTAGTAGAAGTATATTAGTAGCCTTTGTTATTGATTTGTTTAGGGGTGATTTCGTATCATGTCGCCCCTTGTAGATAGGTGTGTGAGTAATTTATTTGATAACCTGTGTTATTGGGATTGCTGAATTGGTGTGTGTATTTATAATCGAAATGAGGATTGGAGGAGGCTGCTGTGGCCTTAATTTAGGTACCATCCCGGCATATGCCTCGCCGGCCCAGTGGTGTTGGGGTAGTGCGCCTGCCTTTGTATTATAGGCTACAGATCAAGGTATTTCAGGTAAATTTTGAGCAACCCAAACATAGCAATGTTGCCAACATGATTTTACGCGTGCTGACAGATTTAATGTTTAACTGCATCTAACTTCCACAATATTTAATGGATTACCGTACTAACAATGTTTATATATTGGGTGTGTAAAATAAGAGATTTATTTGTGCGCATTTTCAGAAGCAGCAGACGTACCAACTACCTAATAACTCTTTCTGAGCATTTGAGACATAGTCTCTACGTAGATGAGAATCCATGGAAGAAAAGTATCTCAAAGAAACTGTAGTGCTCAATTAGGCTACAATATTTCTTTAAAACAATTTTACCCTCCAGGTTGGTGGTTCCCACGGACTCAGCGAGGGAACTCACCACTACCGCCTCTACGGGCAGTGTCCTGGAGCTTGGAACATCTGGTCGGAGTGGATACAACTGAGGAGGTGTGATCAGCACCTCGCCCAGGCGGCCTCAACTGCAAAGCGAACAGGCGCCTCATGAGGGATGGGAAGGGAGGGGAAGATTGGGAGGGACAGGCAAGGAAGCGGGAAGGAGTCGCCCATGGCCTTACTGTAGGTACTGAGACCGTATTTTGTATTTAGTTGGATATAGGTTAAGTTGGCCATAACACTGATGGCAGCACTGCGAAATTCCTTTGGAATGCAGGTGCGCGGTAGTACTGTGGCGAGGTCAGGAGCTGTCAGCAACCCGCCGTACAAGCCGATGACCACCTGTTGGATATTAATACTTGTATTGAATACAAGATGGACACAGCACCACTGTCGTTATTTTGAACATCGTGGTAGAGCAATATACCCAATACAGTATGAAACAAAGAATGGGAAACGCATCCTGTGGATAAAGGAATATTACTGAGAACTTTAATATGAGTATAAATGCATACAGTATTATAACATGTGATTATTGAACTCGGCAATGATACATGTATCGATAGTTGCTGTCGATCAGAGAACAAGGTGCATTGTGGATCACCTGGAGACAGTATGATTTGCGAGAGCAAACATAGAGTTGATTAGTGAATACAACTTCAGAGAGGAGGGTCGTAGAGCTCTCGGGTCTAAGACTTGTTCGTGCGTTGCCGTGAAGACGTGTTGGTTCGGTAATCGTGGAGTTGAGCCGACATATACGTGTTACAGTATAACGTGATAGGATTTTCGTCTGATCTTATTATAGTTTCAGACAGTGTGAACCTTCAATTCAAGCACAGCGACCTTGCAGTCACGTATGACAACTTCTTATTAAGCCAATGGTACAACATTGTGTTCTACATTGCAGTACAGAATAAACAACTTTAGCCATGATTGTCATAGATGATATAAAGAGAGAGAGAGAGAGATATTGCTACTTTATGAAGATGCAGAATATGGGCTAAACACAGACAAGAAATGTAACACATAGCAGCGTTGAATACTCAGGATGATTACTTGATTCCAGTATGAGCAACTATAGTATGAGACTTTGTAAGAGAAGATTGAAGAGACTATGAAAGTCTGAATGACAATTTGTACTGCTACATAATGAAACTGGCTTGGCTTACTTCATCAATGTTGTCGTGTTCTCTAGCAAGTGAAAGAACTATGAACTTTGTCAAATGATCATCTGTTAGCTTCGTCTCGTTTCGAGAACGGTAATCGGGTCTACTTGATATCCAGTCGTTTCGTGATCGGTACAGCTGAGCAGATATGGTTCGATCCCAGGCAGGAGTATGTGTTATAGCATTCTCACTTCATTCAACTAGAACTTCAACAAGGTAGCTGGAAGTTTTCTTTTAGTAGACAGTATGAATATGTCATGCTTTTGAATGTTCCTTTTCACCAATTTTGATTAGAGTAGTTAAGAATTACAGACGAGGGCTAAGGTGATTCTTTAATCATTTCTGTTCGAGTAGGTAATTCACTTTGTATTTCAATTTAGTAGTTATTGTAGTGTTACTTTGAACATTACCTTGCTTTCATTAAGATGTAATTTGGGAATAAGATAGAAGAATATAGTTTGTTGGGAAGACAACATGAGAAAAATTATAGGGAGAAGACTACGTTAAAATTATATAAGAATAATTCTAACTCAAGCAGATGTCTCATAATCCGTCGTATACGTGAATTCGACTTTAAACAAATTCTCTGGACTTTTTGAATTTGACTTCGAACATATTTTTGAAAGCTCATGCAAGTTATTAGATAGACATTCAGGTCTATATTTTTGGCAGATTGAGCATAGACATGGAACATAGTGATTTCTAGTATGATTCTTTGCGATTGTGCGAATTTATTTCTGGTAATCCAGATTTTTTGAAATTCTTTTAATTTTGACTCCCTTCGTGAGCTCGTTCAGTTTTTAAATTTTTGTGGATTCTTGTGGGAAACTCCAACTTGGTTTAGCGTTCAAATCTAATGGTTAATTTGTACCTTCTCAAGATAGGCTCTTTCCCATGCTGTAGTTTTGACGTGTTTTCCTTTGAGGAGGATCTCCAGTGGAATTATTTTCAATTATGCGAAAACTGAATCGTTCTTTTCACAATGGTCGGTTGAGATATACGAAAGAAATGCTTTGTTTGAGAAACTGTAATTAGTAATGAGAGAAATGTAAAGAGAGAAATGTTTAAAATATATGTAAGTCATAATCGAGGTGACTGACTTCTAATTCTCACACAGTTATTAGGACTTGTGAATACAATATTTTATCATTGTTCTGATAAAGATTATCCTCGACACTTTAACTTTTGGCTAATTTGAAGCAACATATTTATCCATGATTGTATAAAACTTGTGTAATATTCGTAATGTTTGGAATTTATTAAGAGCTGTTTAGCGATGATATGGTAATAATGGAATTTTGTTTACGTATTTGGATTGCAATTTAGGAGATATTTGACATATGTGGATAGTCCATATCAATTTTTCCAGCACTGAATTAGCTTTAGAGCTATTGCTGAGTGCACTACGGTGTATTATTTTGAACGTGAAATTTAGTCACGAAGTTAGCTAGTGGAAAGCTAATATACAATTTTGAATCCAACATTTAAGAAACCAAGTATTGTAACAACATCGTTAATATTTGTCAAGATTTAGTAACAATTGTTTTTAGGATAGAGTTTAATTGGAAAGACTGTAATATTAATACTTGTATAAACTTGAGCTATTTATAACTAAAATATTGAGTGATAGAAAATCTAATATCTGTGAGAAAGTGAAATGAAATATAATCAATATAATTAACAATACAACGTCCGATTAGCTTAATTGTTTGTCATTTAGGACGGCACGGACTTGAAAATTGAAACAAAATAAATTCATATGAATACATGAAATTAACGTGATGAATAATTCTAGGCGCAAATAAATCTCAGAAATTAAATGTAATTATGTAAAATATGTATATATTAATTGCTACGATTGAATAGAATATTTTTATAAATATGTCAAAAAGGGCTTTACGATAATATCAGAATATTTTGTGTGTTTTTTTTTTTTGGAACTTCGTTCATGATGATGAGACGATAGGCAGTTTGTGTGGCCTAATTAAGGCGATTGTTTCTTAAACATTTTTCATGCTTCGGCAGAGGCATAAGATTATAACTTTTGTTCAGTAGAGTTTTCACTTCACGACATTGCGGTTTCTGTTAATAAACTTTTGTTAAATTTTAAAATTCATACTAATGACTTAGTGATTTCTATTCGAATTAGAATGTGCTTCGAGAACCAGTGGGTCATTAGCTAGGATGCTTTTTAACGCGCCCGAGATTAGATTAATTTAATTATCTTTAAGAGTCTTGGTAGCTCACTTTGGGCTATTTTTCATTTTTTTATAGACCACTGGCATCTTCTTATCACATTATTTTTAATTTTGTGGTATTCGTATCCATGGTCTATCCTTGGTGGTGGTGTCTTGGGGGTTATTTTCAGCCGGGGCTTCCAGATTCTACGATCCTTCATTTCTTTTGGATTTCATCAGGTAAGACCACGTGGATACGGGTGCAGTACCATCCCGGCATTTTCCCGAAGACGAAGTGGGAAACCACGGAAAACCACTTCGAGAATGGTCGAGGTGCGAATCGAACCCCCTCTACTCATTTGGGCCACCCGAGGCTGAGTAGATAGACCCCGTTCCAGTCCTCATAACACTTATCAAATTTCGAGGCAGAGCCGGGAATCTATCCAAGGACCTCCAGGCCGGCAGCTAACCATGCTGATCGCTATGCTACGGAAGCGACGTAGGCTACAATATTTCATGTATATTTCAAGTAATCATAAAAAGTGTCAGTATTACCAACCTAATTTCGTCATTATTTTGTATAGGACTCTGTAGATTAATCATTGATATGAATATTACATTTTAAGAAAATAGGCTCTCTAGTTCGTCATGGAACTACTTGTTTAAACTATATTTCAGGTATATTGGCTTTCTTGGCCGTGAATTAAAACTCAGCATTTTTTCAAGGTTTATGCCGTGTCTTGTGTGGGGTTTCACCCAGGAACACCAAGTTCGGGTGCGGACACCAAGAGCTCGCTGATGAGCCAACTTGGTGTTCCTAGGCGTAACCTCACACAAGACAACGCATAAACCTAAAAAAATTGCTGAGTTTTATATTTCAGGTGATACTTTTAAACCATTTATGGATAAAGCATTCTGTATATTCAGACATTCTCTAACTAGAGGAAGATATTAAAATAGTCTGTTATTGATACACTTCTGGCTGTTTTACAGCGATATCCCTTGTTGCTCTGGATAGCCGCATGGGGTGCCTGGATCGAGAATTCAGTCCTGATTCTGACGCACAAAAGATGATCAATGCAGCTCATGTGGCATTCGAATCCAGTTTTGAACTGGATTTGAAACCCGGTCTTGTTCACTTTACCAAGAGAAAGGAATGGAAAGAGATGGTGGAGGCATTCGATTGTATCAATGAGTAAGTACCTCTAAGATTGTATATTGGCTTTCACGGCCGGTGAATTAAAACTCAGCAATTCTTCTAGGTTTGTGCCGTGTCTTGTGTGGGGTGTCGCCTAGGACACCAAGCTGGCTCATCGGCGGGCTCTTGGTGTCCCCGCCCGGACCCCCACAGGAGTAACGAACTGCGCGCTACCTCCCTTTATGTAGAGTGCAACTGCACTACTTGACTGCAAGAACTAAAAGCTCAAGCAGTCTCAACCTCCTTATGAAGGCTTCCAAAAAGGTGGTATATTGGCTTTCACGGCCCTTCTTGACCGCAACCTCATTAGAGGAGGTAATGAGATATGAAATGAATGAAGATGAATGAAACTGGGAAAGGATGTAGAAGGAAGCAGCCATGGCCTGTCAGAAGGTACCGCCCCAGCATTAGCCTGGAGTTGAAAGTGGGAAACCACGGAAAACCATCTCAAGGACGGCCGACGGTGGGGTCGAACCTACATCTACCGAGTCCGCAGAGAGCTGGGCCCCATGGTCTAGCTCTGCACTTTAGCGAGCGTAGCTACCGCTGATCGATTCAACCCTCCAAATGCTCTAATATTCCATAACAATATATAAAACTTAATCACATGTAATTTATTTCAAGGTTTTTCACATATTCCAGTAATTGGAATTAATTTGTGTTGATCGACTGAAAGCTACAATATTAATTTCCATTTTCACCACCAGGCAAATACCAGGACAATTCCTTTCAATAGGTCAACGCCGTCCACGGCCTATTTCCTTCCAATATCCCTTCCCTGATCCGTCCTGAAATCAAAAGAATATGGCCATTGGCTGCATTGATAACAAGTAGTTCCGTGAAGAACTATAGTCTATTTTCATATATCCTACTTATGTTAACTGCCACTATCAACATACTAAATTTCAGTTTGATTGCTGTAATAGATTCGTAGATATTGAGAACCGACTAAATATTTCGGATTGTCGCCATGTTGGATTTTATATATGTCAGGAGATTTTAAAATTTAGCACAGCTGCCATCTTGTGGTTATGGAAACAATTGAAATAAATTAGATGCCAGTGGATTAACATTCGTATAAGGATTTACTGTACCAAGTTTCACTGAACTCGGATGGTTAAATTGCGAGAAACGTCCATGTGAATATTTATACTTCGCGTCGCCGCTATGTTGGATTTGTGATCACCAGGTTATCGAAAGTCCTATAGCTGAACTTATGTTCATAGCCCCTATGAACATAAAAAAAAATCAGTTTGATTGCTATAATAGATTCGTAGATAATCAGAGCCGTCTAAATATTTCGGATGGTCGCCATGTTGGATTGTTAAATGTATAGGCCATAGAGTCATGTACCATTAAAGGAAAATTATTGCGTAGGTTCATTATTCAAACTTTCACTTCGATCGCATGATTACGACACAAGAAATAAAAACTTAATTTTAAAATTCGCACAGCCGCCATCTTGAGGTTATGTAAACAATTGAACTAAATTAGATACCAGTGCATTAAAATATTTATAAACATCTCCTGTACCAAGATTCATTGCGTTTGGAACATTAAATCGCAGGAAAGGTCTAATTAAATTTTTCAAAATTCGCTTGGCCGCCATGTTCGTTTTGTAGTTAACCGGTTTTTGAAAGTCTCATAGATGAACTTCCAGTAGTGCCCTTTATCTCCGTACAAAATTTCAGGGTGATACCGCCATTAGTTTCAGAGATATAGAATGCCGGTGAAATATTTCGCACATCCGCCATCTTGTGGTTATGTAAACAATTGAAGGAAGTTAAGATGTCGGTGCTTTACAATATGTATAAACATATACTGTACCAAGCTTTATTGCGTTTGGTTGGTTAAATCGCGAGAAACGTCTATTTAAAAGTCGCAACTTCGCTTGGCCACCATATTGGTTTTTTAGTTACCAATTTTTCAAGAGTCTCATAGGTGAACTTCTAGTAGTTCCCTTTATCTCCGTAAAATATTCCAGGGTGATATAGGTAATAGTTTCGGAGATATTGAATGCTAGTGAAAAATTTCGCACAGCCGCCATGTTGGATTGGTGAGACGTAACAAAATTTGAAGGGCACGGTCGGGGTCTTCAGGAATTGTGCTATGTACTTACCGAGTTTCATTGAAATCACTCTAGCCGTTTAGAAGTTATTAGGGACACACACCATCACGCACACACACAGACGCGCGCACACGCACACGGACAAAAGGTGATCTCATAAGCCTATTTTTTGAAAATTGAAAATAGGCTAAAAATATTATATCACCCCCAGGAGCTCACGACTAGTGAGACGTGGGTTGGCGACAACCGGGCACCAGCTGAGTTCGGCATTACTTCCATTTATTTGTGCCGGTCTCCTATCTGTCATGTTTTCTATCGACCTCCCTTGGTCAACTCTTGTTCTTTTCCGACCGCGACTGTATTAGGGTATCTGAGGCCTCGGGAGTCTTTCACTTTCCCGCCTTAGTTTGCCCTTTTCTCATCTTTCCTGATACCCTCATTCTTCGAGGGGTCAGCCTTCTTTTTCTTTTAAGATATCTCCTGCTTTCTACCCGTCACCTAACCTCAGGTCATATTCTGACCAGCTTGATGCAAATGTACCTTAACCCACATCCTAAATTATTAAGCTCCAGGTCCCAACTCCCCTTGATAAAGCTCTTATGGCCCCAAAGTGGGTGCCGACAGGCTAAAAATGCACGCAGTGAAGCCGGCTAAGCCGGCTTCACTTGCTTGGGTTCAGGCAGGCTGAACAAGGCCCTCAAGGAGGCAGGGTGCACCCTGGATAATGCTACACCATCCAGGGCTCACGGCTGGTGAGTTCGGGATTTGGTGTACCCCGATGGATTCCTGAGCTGGGCCCGTTTTTTCCCCTTTTATCCTTTGTCCTTGGGGCGGGCCCTCTCCTCTTTCCCTTTCCTATCTGCCTTTCATGGCTCTCCTTCCTTCCAAGTCCCTCAATTCTCATAGGGTTGAGGTCATTTCTTTTCTTCCTGTCCTTTATTTTCCTTATACATTATTTGTTTACCGATTCTTCTTCTAGTACGTAAGTTTGTAGTTAGTATTAGTTATAGTTTTCATTCTCATCTCATCTTTTACTATCACCCAAACCATTAGGGGCCCATAACCAAGATGTTAGGCCCCTTAAAACAATAATTATCATCATCATCATCATCATCATCATCATCATCATCAAAAATAGTATAATAGCAAGATAAAAAATATAGAACAGTCAGCTATGTCACGTGCTATTCATTATGAGGGGTAGATTGTGATAACTAGGTCCCGGATGTTTAACAACTAAAAATAGCCTGAATATGCAAGCAAACATAACCAAGCAAATGACGAAATATCACTCAAAAATGACAAAATATGACCTGAAAACGACTGATTTAAACATGGACGTTTTTTAAAATTAAATCCATGCGACAATCCCTTAAATTGTTAACTAAATTCTGTATTCCTATTTTCATTATAGTCCAATTTTCTGAATATGTAGGCCTACATACTGTACCCTCTTAGACGGGTACAATACTTACGTGGTTATGACATCCAGATTCAATTTCGGTAAACACTAGTTCCCGTTCAGTAAGTTGAGGATTATTGCACACCTAAAGCACCGAAATATGAAGTTCTTACCAAGAAATGCTCAAAATATGACCTAATGGTAAAAAATGTTCGAAATATGAATTTATATGCCAAATAAAAACCACTGTATTGTGACGATAATCACTTGATCTGCATCAGAAACCAATGGGGCATAAAGTAGAGGCAAAGAAGAGAATGTGACTTAACCTAAACATTCGAGCCCTAGTGATAACTAACGCGAGCAAGTAGCAAAATGGTTTCAGTGACAAAAGAACGAAACTGTTGGTTGGCTCCTCAGTTTAGGGGATGTGACAACGCGGTCATTTAGACCCGTGTACTTTGGGTGTGTGTAGAATGTGTCTGATAACCGGTGTGTGGCAACATTGAGCATTAATTCGGGCTTTCACTATATGACATCATACTCCCACTTTCATTGATACGACTTTAGATTTGATAATTTAAATTACCAAGTTAGATAATTATGCACTCCACAGAAGACTCGCAATGTCGATCTTCCTGAATGTGACAGATACCGGCGTTCAGTTGTGCACTTGACCTTTAGAGCTCAGCGGTAGGAGAGGGGTGTAGAGCAGTACGGGGAGCGGGCTGAATACTTCCCTATCTGAGAACATTGACACGTGTGACAATAGGTTCTCACAATCAGACGCAGACACTCTCAGTGACAAATGGTTTACGCTGCAGTAGTATACCGGGGGAGTGGGATGGGGAAGTGCAGAGCTACGTGCCGGTAACTGTCCGTGATTTATTGATTGTTTGTCTGTCCCATGTGTGTTCATTTACCATTCATCCGATTGCGCTGAAACTTTGGTGAGTTGTTCTCAACACTCTCGCAAAGGATTCTGAATTAATAAATTCATTTCATAATAAGGGCACAGGGGTCAATGCAACAAATTAGTTTTGGCGCACAAATCGTTTCAACAAAAGAACTTTGGTGAATTGTTGTGCACACTCCGCGAAGGTTTCTGAATTAGTTAATCCATTTTTCAATAGTTAGCGCACGAGCCATTTCAACAAATGTGTGTTGGCACACTAATCGTTTCAACAAATGTATTTTGGTTAGTTGCCGTGTGCACGCCCACGAAACTTTCGGAATTAGGAAATTAATTTTACAATAGGCGGCGCACGAGTCGTTTCAACAAATTTCTTTCTTTCTTTCTTTCTTTCTTTCTTTCTTTCCTTCTATCTTTCCCTTTCTTTCTTTCTTTCTTTCTTTCTTTCCTTCTTCCTTGCTATCTTTCTCTTTCTTTCTTTCTTTCTTTCTTTCTTTCTTTCTTTCCTTCTTCCTTTCTATCATTCTCTTTCTTTATTTCTTTCTTTCTTCCTTGCTATCTTTCTCTTTCTTTCTTTCTTTCTTTCTTTCTTTCTTTCCTTCTTCCTTTCTATCTTTCTCTTTCTTTCTTTCTTTCTTTCTTTCTTTCTTTCCTTCTTCCTTTATATCTTTCTCTTTCTTTCTTTCTTTCTTTCTTTCTTCCTTTCGTTCTTTCTTTCTTTCTTTCTTTCTTTCTTTCCTTCTTCCTTTCTATCTTTCTCTTTCTTTCTTTCCTTCCTTCTTCCTTTCTATCTTTCTCTTTCATTCTTTATTTCCTTCTTACTTTCTATCTTTCTCTTTCTTTCTTTCTTTCTTTCTTTGATTGGCATTGCAACGCCTGCCAGGTATAGCTAGTACTAAATATATTTAGGCATAACACGCATATTTCTTGTTTACAGAATTTCAATGAAACACGTCTACAAGGCTATGGAGAGAATCAAGCGAAAGGTAGCGAATGACGAACAAGAGCTGAGTGTTCTGGAGACTCTTTTGCTGAAATATGAAGATCCAATGATTGGTGTAGTCATGGCCCTCGACATGATGTTCGCAGGAATTGATACGGTAACTATGTGATATCATAGAAACGGGAGAAATAAGGGATAGAGATACAGTGGGCATCCGTGATGATGTTACACACTTATCGGATGATAGAGGAAGGGAAATGGATCAATGTGAGGTATTTATTTATTTATTTATTTATTTATTTATTTATTTATTTATTTAGCGGATGGCTTTACAGATACAATTTGTACGGAGGTGATAATTAATTTAGAAAAGGAAGACAAACTATATATTTATATCTAAATCGTTTATGTAAGTCATTGCCTCTGGTGATCCATGAGCGAAAACAGTGACGTTGCCACTGTACTTTCTTTTAGGACACGTGGTGATGATATGTTGGATGGTCTGCTTAGGGGCTCCACAATGCCAGTTAGGTGAAGAAATTATTTTCCATTTATAATGGAAGTCTGCACAGATGCCATGACCCGTACGAATCCTGTTGAGGGTTGACCATGTTTTTCGAGAAAACTCTAATTCAGGTGGCAGTGATGATCCCATGCGTGGTAAGATTGATCGAGGCCTAGTATCCTCCCTTCCTGCCATTCTTTTCTTATGCTGAAGTTGGTATTCTCCAAGTCTATTGCAGTCCTTGTTGATGGATTTCGAAATCGTAGACGATTCAGGCAAACATCAGCAATGTCACAGTGTATTGGTAGTTGTGGGTTATTCATTAGTTTCTTGAACTCCATGAGGAGAGCGTTTTTACGACGGAGATCTGATGGAGGGATGTGGCTGAGGATAGGTAGGCAATGTGTGGGTGTAGACCTCATTGTGTCAGTGATTAGGCGCATGGTGGTGTTGAGCGAGGTACCTATGAGGTTAGTGTGAGGGCTATTCAACCAAACTGGGACACAGTACTCTGCAGCTGAAAACACAAGTCCCAACGCTGTACCATGTGTACATCGAAGTGAAGTTGCCGATGAACCCCAAGTTGTGCCACATAGTGTTTGGACTATATTGTTGCGGATTCTTACTTTGGATTGTGATAAGAAACCACAGTACGGAAACGATCGAGTCACAAGTTATAAGCAAAATGCTACTCATTTATACTGTTTACCTGGACACGTTTCACAAGCTGATACATTTACAACAACTGTCCAAAATGGCGTCCCTCTGCGTCAATGCAGGCATAGCAACGTACCACATCAACTCGTCAACACTGGCTGAATCGTACCGTACAGAGATCGTACAGTACTCCGATCCAGTCAGTACGCATTGGAGTAGTTGAGTTATCGTTTCTGCTCGTCGGGAGTGTCCAACCTTCAATCGTAGCACATTACTGTGCCCAAGATAGCGGGTTCAAACCCGTCCGAAGTTGTCGGATATTTTAAGAGCGTTAAAAATCCTTCAGTATGCCTTCCTTCGGAGGGGAAGTAAATGATGATGATGATAATTGTTGTTTTAAGGGGCCTAACATCTAGGTTATTGGCCCCTAATGGTTTGGTTGATCGTGAAGATGAAAATGAAATTGAAACTTAAAACTAAAACTAACTACTAACCTACATACGAGAAGAAGAAATGGAAAACTAAAGGAGAATAAGGCAAAGAAAGGACAGGAGGAAAAGAAATGCCCGCAACCCTCGAAGAATGCGGATTGAGGGACTTGGAAGGACGGAGAGCCATGAAAGGCAGATAGGAAAGTGAAAGAGGAGAGGGTCCACCCCAAAGGTAAGGGACAAGAGGGGAAAACGGACCCAGCTCAGGAATCTCTCGGGGTCGCCAACTCCCGAACTCACCAGCCATGAGCCCCTGAGGGTATAGCATTATCTAGGGTGCACCTCCTTGAGGGCCTTGAAGAGAAGGCAGGAGATAACATGAAAAAGAAGGCTGGCCCCTCGCAGAAGGAGGGAATCAGAAAAGATAAGACAAGGGCCAATTAAGGCGGGAAAGGAAGAGACTCCCTAGGCCTTGGATACCCTAATACCGTCGGGGTCGGAAGAGAACAAGAGTTGACCAAGTGAGGTCGACAGGAAAGAAGACAGAGAGGAGCCCGGCACAAGTAAGTGGAAGCAATGCCAACCCACGTCCCAGTAGATGTGAGCCCCTGGGAGGAGGAGAAGTAAAGCCGGCGATCATAGATTTATGGCATGTAAGAGATCCTTCCACTGACTAAACTTGTGCGGAGCTAAATTTCTAGGTTAGATTTCGTCAGAACGCTCTATCAAAGTTACAACGTTATCAGTGATATCTGTTAGCGAAAGTTGGAACTACTTGAAATTGAACGGAACTTATAGCTACAGCCACTGGCGAGCCGAACATGTCCTCGGAAACTCCCGGCATTAAAAGCCATACGATAAATAAATACGGTATAGTAGATGTATTCCACTGTTGGAGGTATCAGAACGATTTTTGCTTTAACTTATTGGCTAAGTTATAAACAATATTAAGATTGAAATTAGACTACCTCGTGGTGTAGTGGCTAGCATTATGGCTCCCACCCCGGAGGTCCGAATTCGATTCCCGGCTCTGCCACTAAATTTTAATTCTGGTCTGAGGGCTGGAACGGAGTACACTCAGCCTTGTGAGACAAAACTGAGAATTCTACAGTAAGATACTGCTGAGAAATAAATTATCAATTTGTAAAAAATAAAAATAAAAATGAAAAAAAAAGACTGTTTAAGTTAACTTTCTGCTTAATAAATTGACAAGTATTTAGATATTTGCCATTCATACTCCATAGGCCATAATAGAAAATTCATTAAGTATTAAATTTTATTTGTGTGCAGTGTTGTATTTTACACCTTTTTTGTATTGACGCTAATTGTAGGCTATATAAACTTAGAATTTTACAATTATCTCTTATCTAAGATAATTACACAAAGTTATATGTTCTAAGATATTGGTTGATATTTCAGGCTATTTTGCGGTGACAATCCCCTCAGAATAGCCTACTCACAATATTCCAGGACAGCCAGAACCCCCCCCCCCCCCTCACTCTACAGATAAAAAAATATGTATATATGTATATATTTCCACCGAATATATTCCACAGTTACTTCATAAATACGCATATTCGCACCCATCTATAACTCAATCCCAACCTAACAATGTCCACATATACAGCATTAAATCCTCATCTCTCCTACTTCAAGCTGGTTTCGTATCAAGGCTTACATCTCTCTTATTTAATATATTTTGGTAACAGATCTGGTTTTTAAAATTTTAATGTGGCTTAGGCGGCAGCACGCCGGACTCTCACCGCTGGGTCCGTGGTTCAAATCCCGGTCACTCCATGTGAGATCTGTGCTGGACAAAACGGAGGCAGACAGGTTTTTCTCCGGGTACTCCGGTTTTCCCAGTCAACATTTCATTCCAGCAACACTCTCCACTATCATTTCATTTCATCCGTCGTTCATTTAATCATTGCCCCAGAGGAGTGCGTCAGGCCTCGGCAGCCGGCACAGTTCATATCCTCGCCGCTAGATCGGGGCTTCATTCATTCCATTCCTGACCCGGTCGGAGACTGGAAGCAGCCTGTGGATTTTCATTTTCAATGTGGTGATTTCAACTTTTAGCTGATTAATATTTTTAGCCTACACCTCAGTGTCATGTTTTATATCGCCGCCATCTTTACCAAAACTGAATGGCGGCCACTCAAACGTTCAAAACGTAAAATCAATTAGCGACTAACCAAATCATCCGATCTCTACCAAATTTGGTAACAACATACCTTCATATAGGACGCGTCTTGTGACCAAACTATAAGGTCATCCACTGTACCATTTCAGGATGTCGGCCGTGCGAATTATGCAAACTTTATAATCCATATCATGGGACCCACCAGTTCCGATTATCGAGCCGAAAATGGATTTAACTGTTCTAAAGGAAGAGGCACGTTCGAAATTAAAAGTTTATTTTGTAATACTATAGTGCAGAAGTGATTTTAAAAAGCTGAGCCGTCTCGGTAAGGAGACAAGATGGCAGCGGATATCTTGTGCCTGACTTATATTTCACTAAATTGAGTATTGCATGCAATATAGCGTACTGATACAAAATAAATAAACTTTGTATGAAATGCATTATAAATAAATAATATACTCCACTGATGAAATCGTTTAATCTAAATCATTATTTGCTAACAAGTTATATGTAAGTCATTTTATATAGAACAGTGTTCATTGGCACAAATGGCTCCGTGGTAAAGCGTTGGCCTATCACTCATATGCCTATGGTTCAAACCCCATCAGAGTTATTTTTTTTTTGCTTGAAATTTTATATATTTATTGTTTTGTAATGATTCAGACGTTTTAAAATTAAGCGTTATATTGTGCCTATTACGTTTGAAAATATATAATTAAAACATAATTCACCAGCAGATTTGCTCGAGACATCTAGCAGCCAAAAAGTTAACTGCACGCCGGCCTACTTATTAACTTCAAGATTTTATTTAAAAGTTTCTTCTTATGGCCACTAGAATGCACTCGCCCTGTTAGGGTTAAATTGTTCGATACTTCTCCACTAGAAGTCTTGACTGGTCTACGTGGGACTCCATTGGTTAGTACCGTATACCATTGGCATTCTATGCGCATCGAGCTTGAAGAATGGCAAGATGATACTACGATAAATTTTTACTTTTTATTTTAAAGGGTTTGTAACAGCCTATTGTGCGTTATTTGAAAATGTTATTTGAAGTAAAGAACAAAACGATTTCACATAGTAACTGAATTCTAGCCGTTGGTGCTAGTTCAGGTTATTAATTAATACTTTTATTTCAGGCAAATAGCAATCGAAAATATCCACATAGTTTGTATACACACGTCTCTGTAGGGTCATGGAAAGATTTGTTAATTCAATTAGGGTTGTGAAAGCCATGCACAACCAGACGTGTAAAGACATGCCTCAACTCAAAGTTGGATGTTTCCCACGGCAGGTCGATTATGTAATAATAACAATAATAATAATGTTATTTGTTTTACGTCCCTTTTAACTACTGCTGCTTTTAGATACGCCGGGGTGCCGGAAATTTGGCCCGCAGGGGATCTTTAACGTGCCAGTAAATCTACTGACACGGCTCCCTCGCATTTGTGCACCCTTAAATGCCAGCTGACTGCGCCAGGATACGAACCTGCAACCTAGGGCCCAGCAAGCGAGAACGTTACCGCTGAGCCACGCAGCCAGTCCGGTCGATTATGTCTCCAGATCCATAACATTCTTGAGATACTTCTTATCTATCTTTCATCAATGATGGTAGTAGTTTTTTTTCTAGGTTGTGGCGTTTGGTAGAGGTTTCTAAGGTCTTCAACCAAGAAATGATTCTATTATACTCTTTGATAATAACAACGAGTTATAACTATACTCATACATTTAGGAGAAAGTAGGCTATATGTTCTTTACTGAACATCTTGCTAGAATTATTTTTGATAACAATCTCTGTTGTGGTAAATTTGTTAAATGTAATTTCTTGCACCTTTTCTTATTATAACTTGCGCTGAGGAAGGTCACAATGTGGCTGAAATCGGTACAACATTAAAAGTACATCGTATATTTACTCAAGGTTTTAATCTTCTTATTATAAAGCACATATCCATGTAAAGATACTGTGAAAATATCATCTAGATCAGTGCAGTAATTTCTGAGATCATGTACCTTATTTGTATGCAAATAAAATTTGAAAGAAATGTCTGCAAAGTTAGAATAATAAAACATTTGCCAATGTTAACCAAGTTCAAAAGCTCTTATCTCAGAAACAAATTATAATTTTTGATCCAAAGAAACTTCCCTTGATAATTCAATATGTGGAGAACCCAAAACGTCAAAAAAGGTATTTTTTTCCCCCACCAAATCCTAAGTTAGCGCCACCTTAAGGGGTAAGATACAGGTTACCATGGTAAAATTATAACAATTATCTTTATTTCCCTTTCGAAACCACAATAGTTATAGCAATAAATTGTTGTTCACATGAAACACTGGCATTATTTAATATGAAAAACAGCATTACATTCATGTCAAATATTTATTTGGGTATTTTTTTTAAATTCAAAATGGTGGTTGTTCATCATACAAGACAGCAGGTTTTAGTGATAACCCGTGTAATTTTCAACATTCTTAAGATCTGTTAATTGTATTTTATTGCAAAGATATTCCTCAAGACATGCAAGTACTTTCAGCAACATATCTTAACAAAAAATATTTTTACATTTGTATTGAAAAGAAGATGTCAAAATTTTACAATACTTTTGTTATATATTTTTTTAAAGAAACTATCTTAGAGAAAGACATGAATTTACATCATTTTGTAGATATAGTAAGCAGAAACACACACAAAAAATTATTTTAGTTTTTGAGTTATCATTAAAACGGGTGTCAAAAACACAACTCTGATAAAATGAGCGATACACATTTGTGCATGGCACTCCAGGGCGAACATTGGCTGCAGGGCTTTGCCCTTTAAATCATAACTCATAAACTATGGCGCATAATTCCATGTTTCTTTCACCAAATTGTTTCTAAAAGATAGGAGCATAAAATAAAAAAATATTTTGAAAAGTTGACCCATTACGCCACGCCCAAAACCTTCCGAATACAAACTTTTGTTACTAATTCACACACGCCAGAGCTATCACACCGCTAGATTCAACACATCCACGTACACGGGGCCTCAAGACTACGACGTCGTGAAACGCCTAAATCAATCAACAACAACAACAACAAATATTTGTGATAGTAGACGAGTGGTGATCATTTTCATTAACTTCGTTATAACCTGAATGTTCCGCCACCTCCTAAAGCAAGTTCATAAGTCTGAACGGAATTTCCATTGACTGAACTGTGATGTGTATATTGTGTTTCAGACCGCTAACGCCGTGGCCACTCTTCTTCATTACCTCGCCAGGAATCAGGACAAGCAAGAGAAACTCTTCCAGGAGCTGAAGAGAATCCTTCCTTCCAAAGATCAAACCATCACGGCACAGAACTTGGAGGAGATGAAGTATCTTAAAGCCTGCTTCAAGGAGGCAATGAGGTCAGTTATATTTGGCGACTACTGTACTCTAAATCAGATAATTTATTGCACTCAGCATGTGTAATGATATGAAAGTTCACCGATATCCAAATAAACAGACGTTCATTGAAGAACGAAATATCTTTACATTCCATTAAATGTTTGGCTATAGTAGCCACTTCGAGCAGTCGTCAATTGGCTTACCACGGTGGGTGAGTGGTCAACGTGTCGGTCTACTAACCCCAAGTGGTAAATGATTTTTGAAAGACGGCAAAAACTGCCACACTATGTCATACGATATTGGCATGTCAAAGAACCCATTTAAATTCAATAGGCCGTGTTCATAATGGCAAAATTAATCTCGGGAGTTTCCGTCAACACAAAGTTCCTCATTTCTCTACTAGAAAGCGCTATAGTCTTCAAGGAGCTTAGATATCAAACCAACACAAAGTTATCCTTGGGTGTCAAATAACAAAGCTTGCACCTGGTCCGCGAGACCATACGATATTAGCCTATTTGAAATTTGAATAAATTATTCGAAAGTTTGAAGAATTCAAATGTTCGAACAATGTGGATGTACGAACACTTCGGTTGTTTGAATCATTCGATAATTCGAACTGCACGAGTATTTCGAATAGTCGATTATTAAAATAAATCGAACAGTTCAAATATTAAAATTATTTTAAGATGATAAGTACCCGACGATTGCAGCAAATACGATGGAACCCCCCTTCATTCTTACGTTGAATCCAAACCAATGAGAAGTGATATTTCACATCAAAAATCATACAAGTATTACCCGGGAATCAAACCCAGTCCATATTGATCCAGCTTGACTACTTTGTCATCACGGCCCGTAATTAAGTAACAAATTTCATGAAATTATATTTAGTGTTTTTCAATTGATGCGTGGCAAAACATATACTTCTCCCTTGGGCTCACAACCAATGGAATGTGCGTTGGCGACCATGGGACCCCAGCTGAGTCCGGCATTACTTTCACTTACTTGTGCCGGGACCCTCGCCTTCATCTGTCCTGTCAACCTCCCTTGGTCAACTCTTGCTCTCTTCCTACACCAACGGTATTACCAACCCCTTGATAGTCTATCATTTTCCCGCCTTAATGTTTGTTGTTTTTGCTTATTTGAGGGGCTGCGACATTGTGGTCATATTGCCCCGTGTGTTTCGGGTGTATGAGTGGAATTTGAGTGATAACCTGTGTAATTGTGGAATTCCATAGATGTTTAAATTGAAAAAGAGGCGGCCGTGTCCATCTCAGCATTTGCCTGGAGTTGAAGTGGGGAAACCACGGTAAACCACTTCCAGGATGGCTGACGTGGGAATCAAGCCCGCCTCCTCTCAGTTTTGCCTCAAGAGCCTCTACATCAGAATTAAAATTTCATGGCACACCGGAAATCAAACCCAGACCTCCGGGACGACAGACAAAAACGTTACCCGCTACACCAAAAGAAACAACGGATATTTTCAGCCCCCGTATTCGTCAGATATTTGATTCTTTGATTTATAACTAGGCTTATAATTATAGCATAGCCTATAGTGTTTGTACATATTGTTATTGCTTATCCTGCTAGCTTGGTTTCACCCACGAACTCTGCGATGTATCATTCCTCTACCGTCGCTAGAATGGTGTCTGGGAGCTGAAAACTCTTTTGTCAGCAGATAAAACTGGGTATGGTGACAGGCCGTTCGCGCAGGCTACCACTAACTTGGGTTTAATTAAGGACGGGTGAGGGAAGGAATTATTGAAGGACGTCGGCCGTAAACGTATTGAACCGTGAAACGTCCCGACACTTGCCTGTTGGTGAACATGGGGAACCACACTAACCATTTTCAGGACGGCCGAGGTGCGATTCGAACTCACGCTCTCTCGTTGCTAGCGATGCACGAGCTAGCGCGTTAGCGCTCTCAGCCGCCGTGACTGGTGATGTTTGTACAATACTTGACATAATAATTGAAATCTCACTGGTCATGATCCCACTATTATTTTGCCGCCATTGCTTTTATATTACACGAATTTAAAGCGTTTCTACTTTAAACGGGATGGAAGTGAAAACAAGCATGTAGCTTTCGTCTTCTGTTTCTTTTTCTTTTCTATTTCTATTCATTACTATTCCTTTTATCTCTTTTTCTTTTTCTCTTCTCTCTTTCTCTTTCTGTCTCTTTTTTCTCTCTTTCTCTTTCTCTCTCTTTCGCTTTTTCTCTCTTTATCTTTTTCTCCTTTTTCTTTACATTTCTTCTTTTTATTTTTATTTTTAGCCTACTTTCGATTTTTGCAAAAAATGAAAGTAGACTTATGAGATCACTACAGGGCCAAAATATTTGTGTCTGTCTGTGTGTGTGTATGTGTGTGAGTCTGTGTGTGTGTGTGAGTGTGAGTGTGTGTACTCTGAATATCTGTCCCCCCTATCAATTCGAACACGGCGATACCGAATTGGACGAAATTTGGTACAGAGGTAGAACAAGCAAAGGGCACCTCAGTGTCATGTTTTATATCGCCGCCATCTTTACTAAAACTGAATGGCGGCCACTCAAACGTTCAAAACGTAAAATCAAATAACGACTAACCAAATCATCCGATCTCTACCAAATTTGGTAACAACATACCTTCGTATAGGATGCGTCTTGTGACCAAACTACAAGGTCGTCCGCCGTACCATTTCAGGATGGCGGCCGTGCGAATTATGCAAACTTTATAATCCATATCATGGGACCCACCAGTTCCGATTATCGAGCCGAGAATCGTTTTAACTGTTCTAAAGGAAGAGGCACGTTCGAAATTAAAAGTTTATTTCGTAATACTATAGTGCAGACGTGATTTTAAAAAGCTGAGCCGATTCAGTAATAAGACAAGATGGCAGCGGATATCTTGTGCCTGACTTATATTTCACTAATTTGAGTATTGCATGCAATATAGCGTACTGATACAAAATAAATAAACTTTGTATGAAATGCTTTATATATAAATAATATACTCCAGTGATGAAATCGTTTAGTATAAATCATTATTTGCTAACAAGTTCTATGTAAGTCATTTTATATAGAACGGTATTCGTTGACTCAATTAGCTCAGTGGTAGAGCGTTAGCCTATCGCTCAAATGCCTATGGTTCAAACCCGATCAGAGCTAGTTTTTTTGCTTGAAATGTTATATGTTTATTGTTTTGTAATGACTCAGACGTTTTAAAATTAAGCGTTATATTGTGCATATTATGGTGTAAAATATATATTTAATTAAAACATAATTCGCCAGCAGATTTACTCGAGACATCTAGCTGCCAAAAAGGTAACTGCACGCCGACCTACTTATTAACTTCCAGAATTTATTGAAAAGTTTCTTCTTCTGGCCGCTAGAATGCACTCGCTCTGTTAGGATTATATTGTTCGATATTTCACCACTAGATGTCACGACTAGTCTACGTGGGGCTCCATTGATTACTATACCATTGGCATTCTATGCGCATCGAATTTGAAGAATGACAAGATGATACTACGATACATTTTTACTTTTTATTTTAAAGGGTTTGTAACAGCCTATTTTGCGTTACTTGAAAATGTTATTTGAAGTAAAGAACAAAACGATTTCACATAGTAACTGAATTCAAGCCGTTGGTGTTAGTTCAGGTTATTAATTACTACTTTTATTTCAGGCAAATAGCAATCGAAAATATCCACATAGTTTGTATACACACGTCTCTGTAGGGTCATGGAAAGATTTGTTAATTCAATTAGGGTTGTGAAAGCCATGCTCAACCAGACGTGTAAAGACATGCCTCAACTCAAAGTTGGATGTTGCCCACGGCAGGTCGTATATGTAATAATAATAATAATAATAATAATAATAATAATAATAATAATAATAATAATAATAATAATAATAATAATGTTATTGGTTTTACATCCCTTTTAACTACTGCTGCTTTTAGAGACACCGGGGTGCCGGAATTTTGGCCCGAAGGGGATCTTTAACGTGCCAGTAAATGTACTGACACGGCTCCCTCGCATTTGTGCACCCTCAAATGCCAGCTGACTGCGCCAGGATACGAACCTGCAACCTAGGGCCCAGCAAGCGAGAACGTTACCGCTGAGCCACGCAGCCAGTCCGGTCGATTATGTCTCCAGATCAATAACATTCTTGATATACTTCTTATCTTTCGTTCTTCTATGATGGTAGCAGTTTTTATCTAGGTTGTGGCGTTTGGTAGAGGTAAATCGTTTCTAAGGTCTTCAACAAAGAATAGTTCTATTATACTCTTTGATAATAACAACGAGTTATAACTATACTCATACATTTAGGGGAAAGTAGGCTATATGTTCTTTACTGAACATCTTGTTTTTCTTTTCTTTTTAACTCTTTGCTTTTTTCATTCTTCCTTGCTTTCTTTCTTTCTTTCTTTCTTTCTTTCTTTCTTTCTTTCTTTGTATCTTCTAATAGTGCATTTCACATTTCTGTCAAGTCAGGAAACCCGATAATAATAATAATTAATATTTAATTTCAGGATGACACCTACAGCGGCAGGAAACATGCGAACGACAGTCAAGGACATTGTTCTCAGCAATTACTTTATTCCTAAAGGGGTGAGTTAAAAATGTGCATTACTGCATGCTCTTCTGAGTTTACCTCTATCTCACAGCCAGGAGTGGCCACAACTCCACTCAATGAGTGCTGTGTAGCAGTGTAAAACTTGCTTGTCAGCGACACCGTTCCAATTATGTCAAAAGTAGAACTGATTTTCTTTGCAGAGCTGGGAATCAAATCCAAACCACTAGAATGGAGTCAAATACAGGGTCATTATGTGTGTGCGCGCCATTAAACACGGCAAGCTAAGCCGGCTGCGACTAGCGCAGATCGCGGCCGCGCGCACCCGGCCCAGCCAGCGGTTGGTGTGCTCCGCTGACTCATATCGCTAATTCACACGTGTTTTGTCATTCATATGGGCGTGTATTTGCAACGCTTAGACGTTATTGTTGCACGTTTAGTGAGTATTGTGATTGCTGTGATTGTTGGTCATGCCTAGACACCAATTCACATTGCGCGAACGTGTGTATATCCATAATTCGTATTTGAAAAGCAGAAAATCTTGTTCTAAAAAAGACGAAAATGTTGAATCAAATTTCCAGGAAGACCTGTACCTAATGCCAGTACAATTAGGAGGCTCGATAAACGATTCAAGGAAACAGGCTCCGTAAATAATAAAAGAGTTTACAGACATTCTTTCAACAAAAGATGTCAGGTGTGTGTTACAAGAGTGGGAGGGCATTTTCAGCATCGTCTATGAGCTCTGTAAGTACACATTATTGAACGTGTTTGGTTAAAGTGTGATAGTGGGCGCCGCCGCCGGCTGGACCGGGTGCGCGCGGCCGCGATCTGCGCTAGTCACAGCCGGCTTAGCTTGTCGTGTTTACTGGCGCGCATACACATAATGACCCTGTATATGAAGAAGCCTATGCATGCGCTATCTCTCTATGGAGGACTTACAACCATTGGTCTTCTTCTTATCCTCCCAAAACTTCCTTTCAGTATAGATCTGTCGTATTTCTTGTGTTAGTAATTAAGGGGGAAGGTACACCTTTCAGGGTCAAATGAAAATAATTTTTAAAATTTGGATGACTAATCTTTTATCTTTCATTTGGAAAAAACAAAATTGAAAATATCGTCAATACTTCCAGAGATATGCCCCCAGTTGCTGTCGCTTAAGTTGTCTACCCTCAGGTATGTTTGCAGCTCGTTTCCCGAAAACTGTATTTTCACACAGCGTTTACATGATAACTCAAATACTATTCAAGATACCTCAATGAAAGTTTGCATGGTTATGTATTGTACTAATATGAAGAACATACACCAAACTATTTTGTGTATCAATCATACTTCCCATTTAAGAGAATATTTTATTCCCAACAAAAGTAAAAAATATACATGTAGAGTAAGAATATGAAAAGAAAATATTCCTGAATATGTGTATCAATTATTATGGTGAATGTTGTAGCTGTGAATGTTACCAACAGCTACAAAGAACATTCATGTAAATATCTTGAATTTTGGGGCACTTATCATGTAAACGCTGTCCAACTGTACAAAAAACAGCTGAAAGTTTGGGGGTATAATAATGCATGACTGCAAGCATTTTATTAGATGTGTTTGTTCATAATAATGAGTGAACTGTGTTTAATAATACTGAAAAGTTTTATTCCTTGAAGACCTAGTTGAGGACCTTCCTGAATTCAATAATATACATCTTATCTAGGCTTGGCAACACGTCACAATTACACATGCATTGACTACAGACAGCACATAGGAACACGGGGCGTGGGGAGGGAAACACCAGTTCAGTGAGATAACATTCCAATTCAGTCGACCGTCACTGCTCCAAGAGGGAAGTTTATACTACTCGCAGCTACAGCGCAAAAGACACCCAACCAGATAAGTAATAGCTTGCACTATACAGTACAACCATAGTTGACTTTTACAACCATATAGTCACTCCAAACAGACAAATTCCGGATTTCTATCACCATTTTAGCATTTCACCTAACATCATATATACTACAACTAGCAAACACTGACAAGTTGCATTACCAATACTGCAACTAAATAATGGTACATATTGTGTATATTTTCACCTTTATTTTCAAACATAGATTTTACAGCCCAAGTGTAATGGATCTGATGATGATCGCTTGACGATCGAAACTGGTCATCCTAGTATATTTATTAATCTCATGTAATTGTTTTCAGGATTAGTGTATAACCCAGCTATTTTGGGTACATTCGTGTTGACCGACTGAAAAGCACCGAACTTTTGTTTTGCAACATATAGTTTATGAGATACGGGTATATTTTATTTTTAACTCAGTAGAAATTGTCATGCGAAAGGTGCACCTCCCCTTAAGCGTGTTATTTTGTGATGAATATCTTATGTGATATTTCTTTCAGGTTAGGGTGTATAAATACTTGATTTCCCACCTAATGTAATTGAGCATAATTTGTGTTGACCGACTGAAAAGCTTTCTATATAAATACTAGCTGACCCGGCAGACGTTGTCCTGCCAATCAAAGAAAGTGTTGTAACTTTGTTTCTTGAAGTGCTTTTGGATACACAATATTTTTTTTGAATTTCTGTTAACTGCCTCTAAACTATCGTGAAATGAATTAACTAATCTAGAAACATTCGTGGGAGCGTGCACAACAACTCTCCAACATTTCATCGCAATTGGATCAATGGCATAAAACGCATACGGGATTTTGTTTAAATGATTCGTGCGCTGTCACTCATTTGTTGAATCTACTCGTGCTCTACCAACTGTGAAATTGATTTACTAAGTTAGAAAGCTTCACGTAAGTATACACAATATCTCATCAAAGTTTCATCGGAATCGGATGAATGACATATGAACGTATAAGGGATTATTTAAACGATTCGCGTGCCGTCACTCATTTGTTGAATCTACTCATGCGCTACCTATTGTAAAATAGATTTACTAAGCCTGAAACCTTCTCTGGAGTGTACTCAATCATTCACCAAGGTTTCATCGCAATCGGATGAATGATATATGACCGCATACGCGACATTGTGGAAACGATTCACGCACCGTCGCTCATTTGTTGAATCTACTCGTGCGCTACTTATTAAAAACTGGATTTACTAATCCAGAAACCTTTCCTGGAGTGTACACAACAATTCACCAAAGTTTCATCGTAATCGGATAAATGGTATATGAACGCATACAGGACTATGTTGAAACGATTCGCGCGTCATCGCACATTCGTTGAATCTACTCGTGCGCTACCTATTGTAAAATGAATTTATCGAGCCAGAAACCTTAACTGAAGTGTACACAACAATTCACCAAAGTTTCATCGCAATCGGATAAATGGTATATGGACGCATATGGTACTTTTTTGAAATGATTCGCGTGCCGTCACTCATTTGTTGAATCTACTCGTGCGCTACCAATTGTAAAATGGATGTATTAAGCCAGAAACATTCCGTAGGGTGTACACAACATCTCACCCAAGTTTCATCGTAATCGGACGAATGGTATTTGAACGCATACGGGACCTTGTTGAAACGCTTCGCACGTCGCCGCTCATTTGTTGAATCTACTCGTGCGCAACCTCCTGTGAAATGGATTTACTAAGTTAGAAACCTTCACGTAAGTGTACACAACAACTCATCAAAGTTTCATCTCAATCGATGAATGGTATATAAACTTATAAGGGATTTTGTTGAAACGCTTCGCGCGTCGTCACTCATTTGTTGAATCTAGTCGTGCGCTACCTATTGTAAAATTAATTTACTAAGCCAGAAGCCTTCCCTGGAGTGTACACAACATCTCACCCAAGTTTCATCGCTATCGGACGAATGGTATTTGAACGCATACGGGACCTTTTTGAAACGCTTCGTGCGTCAGCGCTCATTTGTTTCATCTGCTCGTGCTAAACTTCCTATGAAATAGATTTACTAAGTTAGGAACCTTCACGTAAGTGTACATAACAACTTATCAAAGTTTCATCGCAATCGATGAATGGTATATAAACTTATACGGGATTTTGTTGAAACATTTCGCGCGTCGTCGCTCATTTATTGAATCTACTCGTGCACTACCTATAGTAAAATGAATTTACTGAGCCAGAAGCCTTCCCTGGAGTGTACACAACATCTCACCCAAGTTTCATCGCTATCGGACGAATGGTATTTGAACGCATACGGGACCTTTTTGAAACGCTTCGCGCGTCGTCGCTTATTTGTTGAATCTAATCGTGCGCTATCTATTGTAAAATGGATTTACTAAGCCAAACACCTTCCCTGGAGTGCACTCAACATCTCACCCAAGTTTCATCGCAAACGGATGAATGGTATATGAACGCATACGGAACTTTGAAACGCTCTAACGTGCAGAGACACACAGAATTCGACATCACTGCCACCTTTGGTATAAAACACAACTTTTCACCATGGGCGGGGTGTATATTATGGCGGTAGTTACACAGGTTACGACCAGGTGGCTCTACGTGCAGAGACACACAGTCCAAAAGGATCACTTTTGACCAGTTACCTTGACTTTTGACTAAGGCTAGCGGTTTCCATGACGACTGTTTATGACGGTACATTGTCGTTCTAAATTTGTGTGTAAATTGTGGTTCTAAAATTCTAAAATTCCACCTATCTGGTCAAATTGTGAATCTAAACCATACATGGACCCACCCTAACATTCATACAAAATTTAATCAAAATCGGCCCAGGCGTTTAGGAGGAGTTCAGTTACATACACACGTGTTGAAGAATTATATATATAAAGATGAACCATGCAATAATTCGCTTTGTTGAAATTCGCAGACAGATGTATCACTGAACAACTTCTATGCTACGAATCAAGATGAGCATTTCCAACAAGCAGACCGCTTCATCCCTGAGCGATGGCTAAAGGGTGCAGAAGAGCAACACTCGGCTCATCCCTTCGCCTTCCTTCCCTTCGGGTTTGGGCCTAGGATGTGCATCGGCCGGAGATTCGCTGAGCTGGAGATTGAGACGCTGACTGCTCAGGTAATTATATTGTGAACATATTTCTATATCAGTGGTGCTCAACAGAGAAGCACGCTCAATCGAGGACCTTGGGGAATTCTGCGTGCTCCTATGTGCCGCTCGGAGAGTATCTCCTTCCCCAAGTCTCTAGGAGGGGGTATAGAACGTACAATTTCTCAAAACGTTTACAGTACATTTTTCATACCGTCTGGACCGAAAGTAAAAACAAAAACGAAAAAAGTACAGTAAAACAAAAGTGTGGAAAAAGAAAACAAATAAAAAAGTGAAGGTCAGGAGTGAGAGAGAATCAACTAGTAGCGAGGAGATAACAGGGTGACAGTTCTAAGAATCACGGCGTTAAACATTGGGGTTAATATGCCTTCGCAAAACATCTTCAAATTTTTGCAATGCATAGCTACTAGACCGAAGTGGTCCACATACTCACCAACAACATTGAGTTAGGATCACCAAATTTCCATTCATTTGCTGTTCGCATGCCTTCATGCTGATGACGTGAACTGTAACCGTCACCTTAAATTATTTAACATTTTTAATTGAAGTTCGCCTCCGGCTCGTCATATGCATCATCGTTTTGAAAGCACAGACAACCTCAAAGAACGAATGCTGAAACAATAATACTAGCCAGCGCTTGCATGTTGCAACAGGGCAGGCCATCTGACTCAGGGCGCATGCGTGTTACTGAACACTGACTCGCTCCTCCCTTCACTCTATCAGCTTTGTCAGATAAATGACCTTTGCGAAAAGAAAATTCAAAATTATTTTAATACTAGCAACACGCCTCGGCTTCGCCCGGGAACAGTTATGAATGCATTACGTGATAAGTGCTTTGTTTTTCGATGACAATGAACTACGAGCTATATCCGTTTTATATCTCGGCATGATGGGTTAAAATCACTGACTGGACTATTAATTATACGAATATTATCATGGACATGCATGTGCAACGAATTCTTGTCAGACGTAATTTAAGAATGGCGAAGTGCATGAAACACAAATCCCTTTTCCGTCCAATTTAAAAGCACTTATAGCGGGCGATGTATTGAAGATAGAGATATGCTATCCCGGACGTTTGTTTTTAGAACTTTTCATACTGAACAATGCTTACACTCATAGTATATTGATATGTTTTAATGGGCCGATAACCTAGATGTTAGGCCCCTTAAAATAACAATTATCATCATCATTGATATGTTTTAACGGTTTACCCAGCGTAAGCTTAAAGCTCATCGACGTCAGGTTTTTCTCAACTTTTTCTTTGAAATCGTCATTGCTTCCTTTGATAATAAATAAATAATTTTCTACAGAAACCTTCCTCGAGGTATCCTTTACAGAATGGTGAAAAACGCATCAAAATCCATTCAGTAGTTCTCGTGATTACCCGTGACATTCAAGAATCGGGAACTTTTTATACTAAGTAGAGATTCGGATGACACATTCAAGTACGTTGGGGCTCGATGTATACTGCGTAACGTGCAGAGTGTCTCAAGCACAATTATTTGTCAAGATATTTCTGTTTTAGCAAAAGATGACATTTCTCCCCAATTATTGAGAGACATCACTAATATACCTTCATTCAATAACACTATAATTATTATTGTTTTAAAGAACTGGTTTCGGTCTCATCAGTAATGTATAATGGATACTTTTGAAGAGAAACAAATATGAAGTTGCAAGGTCGTGAAATTATATGATAGAGGTAAAACAACAGTTTCGTTTAGTGTCGTCGACGACACGGACACGCCCTGAAAAGGGGGTTCTATCTTTTTAAACAGCCTGTATATCATGTGATTTTCTTTCGTTACTCACACAACCTTTCTAATTTCAGGCAATCCGTAATTTTCGTCTGGAGTATGACCAAGAGCTGAAGATAAAATCGACTGTTCTGTTGGCGGTGGTGAGCCCATTGTCTTTCAAATTGGAGGAGAGAGAATGATCCACATCGAACATATCACAATCTTCTGGTTATTCAGATAACATTCGGCAATAAAGGCCAGAAGGATTTTTTCCCACAAGCAAAGCACTTGTAAATATATATATATCGCTTGTTCAAGTACTGTATTGTGATAGGAGGCAGAAATGCCATTCTTATTAACAATAGAGACTATATTGTTGAAATGCCGGTTGTTTCTCTTCCCCGTAAAACGGTAATACAATATATAAATTAAATTTTATTGATAGTACAGGGGGGTTACATCTTAATGTTGAAAACATTTCGGTTGATTGGTTCCTTAGTTTAGGGGCTGCGACAACGCGGTAAAGTATCCCCGTGTACTTTGGATGTGTGTAGAATCTGTCATATAACCGGTGTTAATTGTGATGGCTGTATTAGTGTGTGTGATCTGTGATTCAGGTAGAAGAACTGCAGACGATTAATTTTTTTCCAAGTAGTTCCTACTTTTGCTACCAAATGCTACCGTCCACGGCACCTAGCTGCGGACGTGGCTACTAAATGCCATCGCAGTCAGCACCTGGTGGCAATCGTTGGAACAAATATAGCGTTATCTAACTAACCTACAAATTTTAGCTTCCACAAGTGTACTCTGTATTTCAAAAGAAAGAACCTGGCATATTTGGCGGGAACGATAGTAAAATGGCCGCCGAGGGCTCCTATTGGCTGGATTTTGTCAATTAGTACGACACGTTGCCAGCGCGTTGCTCATGATTCAGTCGCTTGTTAACCGCTGTCTGTGTCTGAGTTAGTTTCATTGTCATCGTTTCGTTTACTATTAGCATCGAGTTTTAATATTTTTGTGAAAGTTTCTTTTTCATGCCATAAATCTATGACATGGGACCGCCGGCTTTACTTCCCCTCCGAAGGAAGGCATACTGAGAGAATTTTAACGCTCTTAAAATTCCGACGACTTTAGCCGGGTTTGAATCCGCGAACTTGGGCATAGAAGCTCAGCATGCTACCAACTACCCCACCGAAGCCGCTTGAAAACATTTCCTAGCAGACAAAGTAGCGTTCCCCACTTTACCAATAACGTATTTAATCAATTTCCTCAATTGTGACAAACGTTGTAGGGCTAAAGGTCCCGGAAAGGTTTCAAATTGTGACTCTTGGAGACCTATATCAAACTAATAAAAATAAATTTAAAAAATGAAAATCATTTCCGGCCTAAATGCAATTTTGGAAAAAGAACTTAAAATCGCTTGTTTCTTTGCTCGTTTTCTTTTTGATTCAAATCCTAGCCAAATTAACTTGTTTACATCATTCTTTCTTTGATGTTATCCTTGGTGCAATTCCCTTAGGCGTTGTTTTTTTGATTTGTTGAAAAATGTTGGCACCGGAAGTAGCTATAAAGGCTTAAGTGAAACTCAGCATTGACTCACACTAGCGCTTGTTTGTAGTGGTAGAAAAGGTAAACTGCTAATCTAACCGGATATGGTTGAGTTTCGGTGAACAATCATCTCCTAAATGTACAATTACAGTAATTTTAAAACTTTGAAGCTCATTATCTCAGTTAAATTTTCATGAGCATATATTAAACACAAAGTAATTGAACTCATTGAAAAACAAAATCAATTTACAGAAGGGTATTATTTTTATCGTGTAGAATGAAAATAACAACTGCGTCTCCCAGCGTCAAAACAAAATGTCCACTTCATCGATTATAACACAATCTAAAAGCAGCATTACACGAGTCGCAATGTTTTTTGCATAACTATAATGAAGTGCAAAATATTGCATGGCGCAGCAAAGCTATGCCAGCCATAAGCGAGAGAAAGAGTGGCTAAGTAAGCGGCGGGCACTAATCGGAGTTGAGGATTGAGCGAGCTCAGGGCGTGCTCACTCGATAAGCGTGGCTTGATGAGGTGTTGATTACGCCACTGCCGTGGTTGACTTGGACTTTTATGGATGACTAGCTATTTTACCCGGCGTTGCCCGGGAGGTGTATTTACATGTAATAGAAAGATACATGGCAATATATTACGCAAAGTATATTCACTTTGCCCCTAAGTGAGTTTAAAATATAGTTCTCCTGGGCTCTGAAGTTAATCAAGTGCAATATTAACTCACTTTAAATCCAGGCGAAAGGTACTGTGGAGTACAATAACGTAGTAGAGAATGCATCAATTACAAAGAGGGCTGTGTATGCACATTTCTCAAGGACCTAGTCTCACAATTACAGTACTTTCCTGAGAGTCTTTATTTTTCTTGTAATGGGTGTAATTTAGTCGTCTTGTTCACATAGTTTTCTTTCATTTTTAAATTGTTGCATCTACCTTTTTGAAAGGAAACTATATTTAAATTATTCTATGTTTGGAATATAAAGTCATTATTCTGGAGTCAAATATACATACGATTTTTAACCCCGCACAAATGGTGTGATTAATGAGAAATGGCTTATTCAAGTACATAAGTCAGTGTGTAGGCTACTATAGCTGCATATTAGGGAATAGTATAGCTGTATTTACATGCCTATTATCTCATATTGGGCGGCTTTGGTGGCGTATTTGGTAGCATGCTAAGCTTCTATGCACAAGGTCACGGGTTAAAACCCGGCCGAAGTCATCGGATTTTTGAAGAGCGTTAAAATCCCTCAGTATGCCTTCCTTCAGAGGGGAAGTAAAGCTGGTGGGACCATGTCATAGATTTATGTAGTGTAAAAGAACTTTCCACTAACTACACTCGTGTGAAGGTAAAATTTGTAGGTTAAATTTGATTAACGCTATTAAGTTCCAACGTTCACCGTCAGGTTCTGGTTGTGGTGGTATCTATTAGCCATGTTTGCAGCTAGGTGTCCTTGACGGTAGCATTTGGTAGCAAAAGTAGGAACTACTTAAAACTGACTGTCTGCAGTCCTTACCTGAATTACAGATAACACACAATTAACACCGGTTATCAGGCAGATTCTACACACATCCAAGGTACACGGGACTGAATGACCGCGTTGTCGCAGCCCCTAAAGAGGAACCAACCAATCTATCTCAACTAGTTAAAGTAAATGCAGCAACGTATAATCCCAGTATAATGTCAAATAAGATGCATTGATTGAGAACACATGGGGCTTCTGTAGCCCCTAAAGTATTTCGTAAGATAAGAAATATATTCTCTAAACCCATACCGTAATGATCTCTAAAATGCTATAGCGGAGTTCAAGGTGTTTAGAATCTGTGATTCACTTGACTTATAAATACACACACTAATACAGCCATCACAATAAGACGGGTTATCAAAGAAATTCAACACACAGCCAAGTACACGGGGCTACATGAGCACGATTTTGCAAAGCCCCTAATTTAATCAACATCACATTCTTCGGCGGCCGGAGGCATTTCTTTTCCCTGTCGTTTATGAGAATAGTTCTTAATAAGAATTGTAAACCCGCCTGAATCAATACTATAAAGAAAATTAATTATTGAACTTGTTCTTAGTACATGTTTCGAGGATTAATCAAATTTTATCCCCTTCATCAGCTAAAAGACATATTGAAAAACAAAATAAAACGTAGCACTGTAATAAGATAGGTTATTAAACCTAATATGGTGCACCATAGACTATATTTAGGTTATAAAAATAGAAAGAAATGAAATGTAGTTGGTGACGGTGATCAGCCTGCAGGTGCTAAAGAAGATGTATGACGAACAGTAGACACTACATTCATAGTTCCGTATTGAGAAGGTCAAAAGCTTGAAATGGCAGACTTGGAATATCAATACTTCACCAATCCGTGTATAATCAATGAAGAGCCTGTATGCTAAAGATCTATAAGCCTTTTCTAATCAAAGCGGCTTCAAGTAACACGACGTGGTGGAAAGTATAACTCTTGGTAAAGAGGTTAGCTCAAAGTATGTGGTATCTAAAATGAAAGCAATGGGAAAAACAAATATAATTATGAAAGTGTCTAAGGTGAAAAATATATTAAAATCATTATGCTATTCTAATTTAAATGACATTGAATGAATATAAATTTAATAAATACGATAACTTACTTGAGGCTAAGACAATGTTTCATTTAGAAAATGATTTGTCTATTGTTTAAAATTTTATGGATATAGCAAAGTCCAAAAACTCAAATAGACGGTAATAAAAAATGATAACGTCAGTATTAATTCTGGAAAAAGACGTAAATACGAATGGAGCGCTACTGTGAACAGATAAACTTATTCTTTTCTTTTCATATCGTCTAGTATGTAAGTTAGATTTAAATTAGTTGGAAGTAGTTGTATTTTAATTATCATCCTACGGTATAATTACGGGCAAGTGAGGTAGACATTTCGCCCCTTGAAAACAATCACCTCCACCAGCATGTATGTTTCGCTTTTCTATAAATTGAAAATGTGCCCGTAAGTTTGTGTCTGAATTAATAGCATATACTTTATGCTGATTGAATAACAAAAGAACTAACTTTGTGCCATGTTTTCGCGTTTTTTCAATCTCGATATTAAGCCTCCAAAGTTAAAAACCCTTCGTTTCAGGTATCGTCCCCTTAAAAAGCCGCGGTAGGTTGGCGCTGAAACCTAACGGTGAATTAATATACAGGATATCCTGCACGCGTCTGAGTGTTGAATGGGCAGGCAGTTTTAAGCAGCCAGGATGGATGCGATCCAGCGGGCAGTGAAAATGCCGCGGCGATCACAGTAGGTTGGTGCTGCAATCTATCTTGTGTTGAATAGACAGAGAGTTTAAAGCAGCTTGGAGGGATGTGATCTAACTGGCAGTGGGTGTGGCATGGCCTCTTATCGAGATAGAAACTTGGTTGTCCCGTCTTGAGCTATTGTTGCCATGGAGATGCCGGCCTTGCCATTACTTTATCAGTTTACTAGCAGGTACCCGCAGCTTTGCTCGCGATTAAGACAATGAGGAAGATGCATTATTGCTGATAATTGGTCTATTCTATTACAGCAATCGCGGCTACAGATGGGTCCATTTTAAATCTGAAAATTCTGATACACACAGTGTATTGATATGAGCAGCAAAGTGGGAATTTCATAGAGTTGAGAAGGTCTGCAGGGTATGATGTGTTATATTACGTGAACACATTGAAAATTACGTTTTTTGGTTTTGCCATCTTCTACTGAGACATGACGATTCCGTTGTCCGGATAATCGTGAGCACGCCACATACAGTTTCCCATGGGAAAAAATGATTTTGTCTAAATGTACACCTGCTGCTGTTAAGTGTGTGTCATTGCACTTTGTTAATAGAAATTGTGAATATTGATTGAAAAGGGAAATACACTCCAGCACACTGAAATGTCAAATCTATCGGAATATGGGGAATAATAAGCATTTTTCCTTAAGCTATTCAGGGTGTAGTTTCGCCATGATTTTTGATGATTTGAACGTCAACATGTCGCTATTAATAGACCTATGGTAAAATATCTCTCACCTTGGCCGCTGATGTACATTATGCAGTCTCTTCCAGTGTTACATCCCAGGGATTGAATTTCTCCAACCCTATTGCCTCACATGCCTCGCTAAGTAATTAAAATTCCTGATTGTTGTTATTTGAGTCTTCAGTCTTTTGACTGGTTTGATGCAGCTTTCCATTCCTCCCTCTCCTGAGCTAATCGTTTCATCTCCACATAGCTACCACACCCTACATCCGAGGCAATCTGTTTAACCTTGGTCTACCCCTACAGTTATTGTCCTCGACCCTCCCATCCATAACTAAGCTTGCTATTCCTGGGTGTCTTAATATGTGTCCAACCAACCTATCTCTCCTCTGCATTAGCAGTCGCCAGAAACATCTCTCCTCTCCCACTCGTCTTAATAACTCTTCATTTGTTACCCTATCTACCCATCTGATCTTCATCATTCTCTTGTAACACCACCTTTTAAACGCTTCAATTCTCCTCTTTGCTGCTGCACCAATAGTCCAAGTTTGACTTCCTTATAGTGTCACGCTCCAGACAAAAGCTTTCAAAAATGACTTCCTAATACCTAAATCTACAGTATATTCGATGTCAACAGATTCCTATTTTGTAGAAATGCCTTCCTTTCCTGAGCCAACCTACTTTTTATATCCTCTTTTGCTTCGTCCTTCAATGGTTATTTTGCTTCCTAAGTAACAGGAGTCTCCTACTTCCCGTAGAGTTTCATCCGCCAATTTGATCTTCATAGAGGTTTCTGATTTATTTCGGCTGCATTCCAATAATTTTGTTTTACATTTATTGATTTTCATCATGAATTCTTTCCTCAAAACTGAGTCCATACCATTTAAAAACTCATTCAAATACTCTGGAGTATCGACCAAGATGACGATGCCATCAGCAAATCTCCGAGTTGAAATTACTTCTCCTTGAATCTTCACTCCCACTTAAAGGTTTGCTCCAATTTCCTGATTATTGTGCTTTTAGAAATCTTTGAAATGCGTTGCTTCTGCAGATTTAACAGAAGGCCTATTCTAAACAGCGGTTCCTTGAACTCAGATTTGCCAACATTTTATTGTATCTTTCCATGTGGTAATCTATGTATCTCAACATACAGAAGAGAGCTTTCAAAATCACGTCTTGTGTAAATTTTGGAAAAGTTAGTGAGTGCGGTTTTTGGCGGAGTGGATACTCGGTCTTAGAAATTATTTTCAGTAAAATAGACTGGTTCACAATTTTGTAAGTTCACATTAAGGTATTTGACGGCGGGATGCCTTTAGTGTTACGGAAACGGCAATAGCCGCCACAGAGCTTCGTTATAATGACCAGACTGAAATTCTGACTTAACTATACGGGATTTGTGAGCCCAGTGTTTATGAAATTGTACGTAGCTATATCGCTACCTATATTTATTAGCCGCTACTGTAGTGTTTAAAAATTAAAGGTGGTATTGGAAGGCGCTATTACACTCTAATTATCATAATTATAGTACTAAAACATAGAACGTTATTTATTTTAAAATTATGATATAGTTATATCTCGGAAGAAGGATGACCGTTTAGATTTGTTATGCTGTTACCGTGTTTGGATATATCTTGAAAAAGGGATGACCGTTTAGATTTCTAATGTTCTTATCGTGTTTTAATAACAATGTTACTGGATTTACGTTCCTTTTAATTTTATTACTCTGGCTTCTATAAACGCCGGGGTGCTAGAATTGTGCCCCGAAGTGGATCGTTAACGTGCCAGTAAATTTACAGACTCGGCTCCCTTGCATTTGCGCACTCTCAAATGTCAGCTGACTGCACCATGCAACGAACCTGCAACCTTGGGCCCAGCAAGCGAGAACGTTACCGCTGAGCCACTCAGCCAGTCTATCGTGTTTTAGATAACAAATGGATTGGCATTGCCTCTTACAGTGATAGATAGAAAATTTCATGCCATGTCTTGAGCTACTATTGCCACGGATACGGACTTGAGATTTGTTCATCAGTTTATCAGAGCGTACTGTTGCCATGGATACGGACTTGCGATTAGTTCATCATTCAGAGCGAAAATAGTTTTTTGGTAATATCTTTGAAACTATTGGCTTTAGGGCCTTAAAAGGTGGTTTTCGGTGACCCGTAGGGACACACCGAGTAATGTTTCTCAAATCGAGGGGCGTAAAATGAGCCATGTCCGGTCTGTATGCGACAACATCGATATTTTGTCCCAGTTGAGTATTTTTGGTGACGTTTCAGTTATGTTGCCCGTTCCACGGAAACAATGATTTATTTCTGGATGAAAGGCAACCTATATGTTAATCTAGGGTATAATCTATCTCCATTTCAAATTTTATCCAAATCCGTCCAGCCGTTTTAGTGTCAAGAGGTAACAGAATAACACACACACACAAACTTTCACAATTATAATATAACTAGCAGAAGTACCCAGTCTTCGAACGGTCTTCGGTATTAATAACCAGACGTAATCAACTGAGCTACTGTTGCAATGGTTAGAGACTTGGAACCTGTTTCTCGACAAAGAAAAGTGATTAGTTAAAATATGCTCTGAAACTAAATTTACCTAACGTGTACTTCCGGACGTGAAAAAAAAAATTAAAACCTCGTAGACGAAACGCAATACACGTCAAATAAAACTGACCTTCACTGTTGTGTCAAGTCCCTATCCAGAGGAAGACCCCTTTAATAACTTATAAAGGTTTGTGGTGCATGAAAATTCAGGTTTATTAGACTCCAGTGGCCCAAATTCCTAAAAGAAAAAAGAAAAAAATCTACTGAATTTCAATTCAGGAATTTTTGAAAATAATGTTTCTGTTTGGAGAAATAATAGACCTTCTGTACGACATAACGCACATTTAAGTCGTGTGAAAAAAATCTAGGGTACCCCTTGACCCCCTTAAACGCAGTGATGAATTTTACAGTTTTAGTTGATTCCGTAATAACCTTATAGCCATTTGCAAACATTCACAGAAATTTAATAAATGGAGTGCCTTTACTTCTTGAAGAAATAGATGGAAAGTTGGATGTCACCTTTTCAGATATTGTTGTCATGGTTACTGGCTTGCATTCCTTCATTAGTTTGTTGTTGTTGTTGTTGTTGTTTGAGTCTTCAGTCTTTTGACTGGTTTGATGCAGCTCTCCATGCCTCACTGTCATGAGCTAATCGTTTAATTTCTACATAGCTACCACACCCTACGTCCGAGTCAATCTGTTTAACATATTCTAACCTTGGTCTACCCCTACAGTTCTTGTCCTCGACCCTTCCTTCCATAACTAAGGTTGCTATTCATGGGTGTCTTAGTAGCCTATGTGTCCTACTAACCTATCTCTTCTCTTCATTAGAAGTCGCCAGAAACATCTCTCCTCTCCCACTCGTCTTAATACCTCTTGGTTTGTAACCCTATCTACCCATCTTACCTTCATCATTCTCCTGTAACACCACATTTTAAATGCTTCAATTCTCCTCTTTTCTGCTGCACCAATAGTCCATGTTTCACTTCCATAGAGCGCCACGCTCCAAACAAGGGCTTTCAAAAATGACTTCCTAATACCTAAATCTATTTTCGATGTCAACTGATTCCTATTTTGTAGAAATGCTTTCTTTGCCTGAGCCAACCTACTTTTTCTATCCTCTTTGCTTCGTCCATCACTGGTTATTCTGCTTCCTAAGTAACAGAAGTCTCCTACTTCCTTCAGCTTTTCACCTGCCAATTTGATCTCCATAGAGGTTTCTGATTTATTTCGGCTGCATTCCAGTATTTTTGTTTTACATTTATTAATTTTCATCATGAATTCCTTCCGTACGACGGAGTCCATACCATTCAATAACTCATTCAAATCCTCAGGCTTGTCGGCCAAGATGACGATGTTTTCTGGGAATATCTCAGAAACTGTTGGTTTTAGAGCCTTAAAATGTACTTTTCGGGGACCCTTTACTGCTATTTAGGGGCACCGAGTTTTGTTTCTGACACCAAGGGGCTGAAAATAAGCTTTGTCTCGTCGTTGTAGGCCGTAGTATAATAATAATAATTATAATAATAATATGAAAATATTGGGATAGGGATATAATAGACCTTCCGTACCACACCCGCACGTGTAAATCGCGTGAAAAAAATCTAGAGTACACCTTGACCCCCTTAAGTGCATTATTTGACATTGATGAATTTTACAGCTTAATTTGGTTCCGTTATAATTTTCTACCCGTTTGCAAACTATCTCAGTAATGTAATAAATTGAATTGTATTGCGTCTTACAGCAATAGATGGACCTGTGAGATTCCGTTGCCATGGTAACCGGCTGGCATTCTTTCGTTATTGTATTAAATGAAATTAGTTTTCTGGAAATATCTCAAAAACTGTTGGTTTTAGGGCCTTAAAATGTGGTTTTCGGAGGGCCCCCGAGTTTCGTTTCTCACATTGAGGGGCTGAAAATGAGCTTTGTCTCACCCGTCTACGCCTATTTCAGCAAGTGTTTTAAGGGGGTAGGCCCCCTTTTATTGGAGCTACAGAGAAGGGTTACATCAATGATTAGTGTCGTGACTCTGAAGGATATCTGTACCAAATTTTACGTTGATCCACCCAGCCGTTCTCGAGTTATAAGGGAACATAGGCCTACTTGTCCACAGACAAACAGACAGACAGACAGACATACAGACAGACAGACAAACAAAAATTTTATTTTTACACGCATCCGTCATAAAACAGTCTGAAACGCGTAAATAACGCAAATTTCCGTAGAAATTCAGAAAAAACAGACAAACTTTCATTCTTATATATAGAGAGATATAGGTATTTTCTGACTTGATTAGGCTTTGCTCGAGTGCAAAAAGGCCGAAATAAGAAGAAGGAGAAAGACTATCGAAATTTCATGTAGCCAGCCGTTCCTTCTGGGTCCTAAACTATGTGTAGTCTATGCAAAATTTGGTTGAGATTGGTGGAACGGTGTGGATTTGTATACGGTACAAATCTACCCACATACCCACGCACATACATACAGCACATTCAGACATGATAATTGTTGTTTTAAGTGGCCTAACATCTAGATTATCGACCCCAAATGGGTGAAAATGAAAAATGTGAACTAGAACTAAAACTAACTACAACTAACAAGAAGGAAAGCACAAAAAGTGATGGAAATAAAAGACAAGAAGAAAATAAATGCCCCTAACTCTCGAAGAAAGAAGTAGGGCCAGGAAAGGCTGATAGGAAAGGAAAACAAGAGAGGGTCCACCTCAGAGGCAATACATAAAGGGCAAAAAGTGGACCAAGCTTGGGAATCCGAAGGGGTTGCCAACTTCCGAACTCTCCAGCCATAAGCCCTTGAGGGTGTAGTACTATTTTAAGAGATATCATGAAAAGAAAAAGAAGAGATCTGGTCCCTCGAAGAATGAGGTACCAAGAGAAATGAGGCACGGTCCTATTAAGGCGGGAAAGTGAAATACTTCCTAGGCCTCGGATACTCAAATACCGTTGGGGTCATAAGATAAGAAGAGTTGACCAAGGCAAGTTGACAGGGAAGATGATAGAGAGGCGCCCGGCACAAGTAAGTGGAAGCAATGCCAGTGGTCGCCAACCTACGTCCCACTAGTCATCAGCCCCTGGGGGGTTTAGATTTTGGCAGCTATCGTATACTAGATAATCCATATCTCCGAATTGTTGGCATAACATGTCCATTGCTGCGTCATTATGACGTAATGCACGATATACAACAAGGACAAATATTTTTGGGCTCGGTATTTCTAATTTCGTTACTTTTGACAAGGCGCTAGAAGAAAGCGTGGTTGTTCGTGCTCCACTCACAGAAATTAAAAGGTAAGTAAAGCATTTTAACTTCTTTCCTCAGTTAGAATTTTATTTTGTTTCTCAATGTACTGAAGCTCATCAACAGTGTGTTCCTTTGTCAACAAATCACCTGCTCATTTGGAATGCAATGCCCTATTTTCATATTTGACTTTGCTTGGCAGAATATGTCCGTAGAATTTGTTCGGTGATTTCTAGCCTATTTTCACCATATGCAATATAGACTTATGAGATCACCTTTTGTCCGTGTGTCTGTCTGTGTGTCCCTTTAAAATCTAAACGGCTGGAGCGATTTCAATGAAACTCAGTAAGATCATACTACTAGCTCATCCGACCTCGACCGTGTCTTTTGGATTTTAATAGGTTTCTTTGGCTCACCATCGCGGCGGTGCAAAATATTTCACTGCCATTCAATATATCCGTAACTGTTACAGATATCACCCTGACATTAGCGTCTCTAAGAGCTACAGTAGTTAAAATGGACGAAAAGCAAATAACATTCTTCATCTTCTTGTTTCGTATAGGCCATCTAAGGACCACGACATTCAACTGTTACATTTGCAGTGGGCTTTCATGTTTGCCCAGTAGTTACGCATCCTCTGGCTGTGTTATTCCCTCATCTCCTGGGTCCAGAGGGCACCTGTTTTCTTTCTGGGCGGCTTGTCCTGGAACCTCAATTGCTGAAGCATCATCCTGAGAGATGCCCGGTCTTTTAACTCTCTTTCCGTCTTCCATGTTCTTGCAGATCTTTGCCCACTTCCCACAACCATGATGACTTGGTCTTCCGCTTTTGCCAGTAACCGAGGAGCTGGTTGGTCAACCTGGTAGGATGCATCCTGTAGACGTGTCCATAAAATGCTAGACGCTGTTTCCTAACAACATCCGTGATTCTTTCACAGTACGTGTAGAGCTCTTGATTAGGTCGCCTTCTGTATTCATTACCTTCCTTAACAGGCCCCAATATCTTCCTCTTTAACTTTCTTTCCTGTACTTCGAGTTTGTCCGTGAGCCCCTTCCGGTTGAATACTAGACATTCGGAAGCATATAAGGCTTCAGGACGTATAACTGTCCGGTAGTGTCTCATTTTAGTCTTTCACCCTGAAATTTTGTCTAGTGATAGAGAATTCTATGATAACTTCACCTATATAACTTTCTAAAACCTGTCAGGTACAACACTAACATGGCGTTAATTAAAATTAAATCATTTAAATGAAAATGTCCCGTGATTAAATTTCCGAGCGCAGTGGGATTTGGGACGGTAAATGTACACACAAGATTTAATCTACTTGCATCTAATTAAATTCAATTGTGTTCATAATCTGAAGATGGCGGCTGTGCTATATTTTACAGTTAAGTTTCTTTCTTGTGTCTTATCATGCGATCAAAGTGAACGTTGGTAAAATTAACGAAATCAACAATCTCTGTCCATTGGGACATAATTTTATGACCTACATATACTCATAAAACAATCCAACATGATGACCATATGAAAATTTTCACCGGTTCTCAATATCTACGAATCTAATACAGAAATCACAGTGAAATTTTAGGTAGATTTCATTAGAAAAGCTAACTATTGCAATGGGTCCCATGTTTCGACTTCCGGAAAATTTCGACATATCTTCGCGTTTCACATCCCCCAGACCCCAAAACCACCGTCAGTTCAAAAGTTTATATATAATTTATGTATGTATATATATATATATATATATATATATATGAATATCAGTTTCTTGTGGACAGGATAACTGCCGTAATTTTGCCCCCAATCACTTTGAATTTTTTACATAATACGTATCCCATTAAATTCTCGGTCGAGTTCGTTAATGGGCAAAATCGGTCAAAGGGGTTGAAAATGGGGGGCTTTTTTCGAAAAAGTGAAATATCACTATAACTCTCTTAATACATGAAATATCGAATCCATTCAAAGTTCATAATATGTGTCGGATAAGTGCCAAAAATGTATGTCAAATAAGGTTTTTGATAGCACCAACCACTGACCAAAGGGGTGGAAAAATGTGGGTTTTTCGGGAAACATTAATCATATCTCTCTTAATAGGCACAATATCAAAACCGTACAAAATGGAAAATATTCCCCTAATAATTTCCTAAAACTTTTGTCTGAAAGAAATTTTGATATGACCCACCATTACGCCAAGGGATGAGAAAAACGATTTCGGAATTAAAGAAAATGCCAAGTGCCTTCAGAGGTTACCATGACAACGCTTCTAAATTGATCAGGGATGAGCTATCAGAGGTTGCCAAGACAACGCCATTGACGAGATCACATTCATTTTTAGCCTACTTATCACACTTTGCAAAAATGAGGAAAAAGTAGACTTATGAGATCGATCCGGGAAAATGTGTCTGTCTGTCTGTCCTTCTGTCTGGCTGGCTGTGTGTGTGTCTGTCCCCACCCCACCCCCCCTTATCAACTCCTAAACGGCTGCAGCAATCGAAACCAAATTTAGTATGAGTAAAGATGAATACCGGAATATCTCAAGCCCATATTTGAAAAAGATGTCAGTGCTACCAACTGCTAAAGAAACGCATTAGAAATTTGAGCTCCATGTTGGATTTCATGGAAGGCATACATGGGAGCAATTCCAAAATTGGCACACATGTAGATAATACTATTTCAGTTTAATTTCCAGGAGGCCATACATGACAGTGTTGCCAAAATAATTTTAAGCCTTCTGATAAGTCCAATTTTTAAATGCACATAACTTCTACACTATCAATTGGATTTCAACCAAATTATGTACGTAATATAAGCACATAAGCCGGTATGACTGAGCGTATTATTAAGAGCCACCAGGGCTGCCAACTGTTAATAATTGTTCTCTCTACTTTTTATCCAAATACCAATATATCAGAAAGTATGCAAGCCGACAGCTTTAAACTATGCACGCGTATAGTACCTGACATTTTACATTAATTTGGAGTATCTTATATTCGTCAGTTCTACCAACATGATTCTAAGCCTGCTGCTAGGACCAATTTTTAAATACATGTAACTTCTATACTGTCGTTGGATTTCAACCAAATTTCGTATGTGCTATGTGTAATATAACAGATATGACTATAAGTATTCTTATGAGCAATTAGGGCTGCCAACTGTTAAAAAATGGTGTCTATATTTTTTTACCCTAATATCAATATATCAGAAAGTATGCAAGCCAACAGGTCTATACTTTGCATACGTATAGCACCTGACATTCTAGATTAATTTGGAGTAATTAATATAAGTCAGTGATGCCAACATGATTCTATGCCTGATGATAGCTCCAATTTTAAAATACATATAACTTCTATACCAAAAATGGATTTCATCCAAAATTGGCACACAAATATATCATAATATTTCTGATTATTTCTGGTCAGCATACGCATGACATTGTTGCCAACGTGCTTTTACGTGTGCTGATAGATCCAATGTATAACTCCATGTAACATACTTTGGACTTCAACCACATTTTGTATTCTGTACCTTAAGAGATGGAGTTAAGAATATATTCAGTCACCAGGGCTGCCAACTGTATTGCTGTATTAGGCTACATTATGCCTAGTATACAGTATTTCGAACTAATTAAGACATTCCGATATTACCAACTTAATTTCGTCATTATTCTACATAGGTTCATATACTGTAGATTAATCATTGGCATGAATCTTAATTTTAAGAAAAGTAGGCTCTTTAGTTCCGCACGGAACATCTTGTTCCATCTGACTATGTGGGAAGCGGCTAACTGGTAGCATGCTGAACTTCTATGCCCAAGGTCGCTGGTTCAAAACCGGCCAAAGTCGTCGGATTTTCTAAGAGCGCTAAAAATCCCTCAGCATGCTTTCCTTCGGAGGGGAAGTTCCAACGTTCATTGCAAGTTGCTGGTTGCGGTGGAATCTAGCAGCCAAGTTCACAGTAGGTGTCGTTGACGGTAGTATTTGGTACAAAATTAGGTACTACTACTTAAAATTGACCTTCTGCAGACCTTAACTGAATTAGAGACTAATACAGTCATCACAATTAACACCGTTTATCAGACAGACTCTATACACACCCAATGTACACGGGGTTACATGGCCACGTTGTCGCAGCCCCTAAACTGAAGAACCAACCAACATCTCTGCGGGAGATAAAATTTTGCGCGAAGAAGTAACAGACTGTTAGATAGTTACACATCAGTTCCAAACCTTGCATAAGGACATTGTGATCAAAAGTATTAAAATGAACCCCAAATATGACATGAAAGTTACCATCCTCATAAAACAATAAAATGTTAAAAATATGCATAGAAAGACGAAAAAAAGGTTAATTAACCTCCAATTGTAAAATACATTCTCGCAATAAATGAGGTCTGATCCACCTACGAAAACCTGCATATTTCGCCTATTTTAGCCTATCCTCTAGTCTGCCCGGTGAAATCTACCTCCGCCTTCCGGCGTGCCGAGAGGAATTTATTTTACTTTTTATTTATACCTTTAAGTTAATATTCCCCCACATGTATGTAGATAGAGACCATTAAGATAAGTTGTCCTATGTGACTTTCAATAACTTCATGAGCATAAAACCAACATGGCGGTGTCACAAAATTTAAATATCTATATGGAGTTTTTCTTGTGACCTAACTATCCGAGTGCATTGAAACCTGGCACGGTATATCATCATATGAGGCTTAATGGGTAAACGATCGCGATCTCCAAGCCCCAAAAAGTAAACAACAACAACAACTTTATAATTTGGAATCTTCAATTTAGGGAAATCATGGAGAGTTTCAGCCTACTTTAATTTTGGTAAAGTTATGTAAAATTAAATGTTTTCATACAATCCTTTTAATTAGGGCTTTCAGACACCGTGGATATGTAGTCGCGTGTACTTGGGTGTGAGTAGAATTTGTCTGATAATCTGTGTCACTGTGATGTCTGTGTGTATTTGTAATTGAGGTAGAATTTGGACAGGATGCAGCCATGGCCTTACGTTAGGTAGTATCCGGGCATTTTCCTGGAGTAGAAAAGGAAAAAGAAACCACGGAAAACCACTTCCAGAATAGCTGAGGAAGGAACTGAACCCGCCTCTTGTAGGATTTACCTCACGACGCTGACTGTACTTCATTCGTACCCTCAAACCAGAATTAAATTTCTTGGCAGAGCCAGGAATTGAACCCGGGTCTCTGTTGTGCCAGGCAGGAATGCTAGCCACTACGCCACGAGGCGGACTATCTGCTTCTTGTTCTAGTGAGTAATTTAGGACTATTATTGGGCATTATCATTGTCATCTTTATCATAAAAACAAGATGTTCAGTAAAGAGCATATAGCCTACTTTCTCCTAAATGCATGGGTATTGTTATAACTCCTTGTCCTTTTCAAGGAGTAGAATAGAATGTTGGTTGTAGTAGCTTGTTGAAATACAACGTGCTATAGGGATATTAAACATGAATATGAGGTGCCCTTTGCTAGTGCTACCTCTGTAAAAAAAAATCATTCAATTAGGTTTCACCGTGTTTGAATTGATATGGGGAATGGATTTGCACACATACATGGCCGCTATTTGCAAACTATTGGGCTGATGACCTTGTAGTCATTCATAAGATGCTTTCCACAAAAAGGCATGTTGTTGCAAATTCTGGTAGAGATCAAATTATTAGGATGGTCGTAATTTGATTTAAGCTTTTAGCATTTGGGTGGCCGTCATTCCGTTTCCGTCAAGATGGCGGCGATATAAAACATGACACTGAGGTGCCCCTTGCAAGTGCTACCTCTGTACCAAATTTCGTTCCATTCGGTTTCACCGTGTTCGAATTGATAGGGGGATCGATTTTCACACAAAGATGGCCGCCATCCGGAAAATATTAGGCTAATGTCCTATTAGTTTGGTCAAAGGATACTCCCTCCATAAAGGTATGTTGTTGCAAAATTCGCTAGAGATCGGATGATTAGGTTAATCGTAATTTGATTTAAGCTTAGAACATTTGTATAACCACCATTACGTTTCCGTCAAGATGGCGGCGATATAAAACATGCCACTGAGGTGCGCTCTGCTAGTGCTACCTCTGTACCAAATTTAGTTCCATTCGGTTTCACCGTGTTTGAATTAATAGGGGGAATCGATTTTTACACAAAGATGGCCGGTATCCACAAACTATTAGGCTAATGACCTATTAGATTGGTCAAATTATGCTCCCTCAATAAAGGTATGTTCTTGCAAAACTTGGTAGAGATCGGATGATTAGGTTAGTCGTAATTTGATTTAAGCTTTGAAAATTTGTGTGGCCGCCATTACGTTTCCGTCAAGATGGCGGCGAAATACAACATCACACTGATGTGCCCTTTGCTAGTACTACCTCTGTACCAAATTTCGTTCCATTCGGTTTCACCGTGTTCGAATTAAAAGGGGGAATCGATTTTCACACAAAGATGGCCGCCATCCGCAAACTATTATGCGGATGACCTATTAGTTTGGTCAAAAGATGCTCCACCCTTAAAGGCATGGTCTTGCAAAATTTGGTAGAGATCGGATGACTATGTTAGTCGTAATTTGATTTAAGCTTTGAACATTTGTGTGGCCGCCATTACGTTTCCGTCAAGATGGCGGCGATTAAAAACATGGCACTGAGGTGCCCTTTGCTAGTGCTACCTCTGTACCAAGTTTCGTTCTATTCGGCTACACCGAGTTCGAATTAATAGGGGAATCGATTTTCACACAAAGATGGCCGCCATCCGCAAACTATTAGGCTGATGACCTATTAGTTTGGTCAAAGGATGCTCCCCCCCATTAAGGTATGTTGTTGCAAAATTTGGTAGAGATCGGATGATTAGGTTAGTCGTAATTTGATTTAAGCTTTGAACATTTGTGTGGCCGGCATTACGTTTCCGTCAAGATGGCGGCGATATAAAACATGACACTGTGGTGTCCTTTGCTAGTGCTACCTTTGTACCAAATTTCGTTCAATTCGTGTTCACCGTGTTCGAATTGATAGGGGGGGACAGACACTCAGAGTACACACACTCACTCACACACACACACAAACACACACAGACTCACACACACACATACACACACACAGACAGACACACTTTTTTCGCCCTGTGTTGATCTCATAAGTCTACTTTCATTTTTTGCAAAAATCGAAAGTAGGTTAATAGAAGGAAGCTTGTAGTTTAACGTGACCATCAATCTCAAAATATGAACCACGGGATCTCCGTTTGTACATAGAATCCAAACCACAGGACGTGATATTTCACTTTCAATATCTCAAATGCATTGACCGGGAATCGAACCCAGTCCGCCTTTGTGTGAGGCATGCAGCTTGACCTTCATACGCCCAGCCATAGCATTGGGGACAGGTGACCTAAATGTTACGCTCATTACCACCACCAGATATCACCTGCCAGTTCCTTAATTTATTCTTGCTTGTACTCTTATCTTCACACAACTCATTTACATAGGTACACCGTACTTTACCACGTACATGTGCCATCACTAAAATAACTCTGCTAGCCACATTGGAAGTTAATACAGTGAGTGCCTCCTCCATAGAACGCAACGCGTGACGGTCGGGGCACAGTGGCTAGCAGCAGCGTAGTGCCCAACTAGTTCAACACATTTACACTTTTTAAAGTATTTAATAATCATCATTACTTACGTGAATTTCAGAGTAGTTGCTGGAAATACTGTCCTTCATTCTATAAACACACATTGCACCGACGTAGAAAGTTTTAGGGCGGCTTCGGTGGCGTAGTTGGTAGCATGCAGAGCTTCTAAGCCCATGATCGCGGGTTCAAATCCGGCCGAAGTCTTCGTATTTTTAAGAGCGTTAAAAATCCCTCAGTGTGCCTTCCTTTGGAGGGGAAGTAAAGACGGCGGTCCCATGTCATAGATGTATGGCATGTTAAAGAACCTTCCACTAATTACACCTGTGTGAAGCTAAATTGTATAGGTTAAGAATGTAAACAACGCTCTTAGGTTCCTACGTTCGTTGCCAAGAGCCAACTGCGGTGGCGTCTGGTAGCTAAGTTCTGAACTAGTAGTCGTTGACGGTGGCGTTTGGCTGCTAAAGTAGGAACTATTTGAAAAATTCAAAAGTCTGCAGTCCTTACTTGAATTAAAAAACAGGTAACACACACTAATACAGTCATTACAACTAACACCGGTTATCAGACAGATTCTACACACACCCAAAGTACACGGGGCTACAAGACCGCGTTGTCGCAGTCCCTAAACTTAGGAACCAACCAACCAGGAAGTTTTAGTACCGGCACACTAGTAGGGTGGGAATGTATGTTTTGAATATTGCGTAATCGCGAGGACATATTGCATCATCATGACGTCATCTGATAGCTATGCGGATGTGAGCACGTGCACGTTCACATGTTAGCGTGGGAAGAGGTTGACCTTTAACCACTTGAAGCAGATAACCTTTGGGTAACCGCCTGAAGCAGATAACCTTTGACTTATTTATGCGATGGAGATAAAAATTAATGGGTGTTGACGTCATTTGATACCCATGAAAGTTTGCAGCTGTGCGAGCGATCACGTGATATGTCTGCAGTGTTCGCGTTAGACGTGGTTGACCTTTAACGTCATTTGGTAAGAATGTAATCTTTGACTTCTTTAAGTAATAGTGATAAAAATATAATGAGATGATTGCGTCAGAAGGTTGTTTTGTAGCATTTGGTTTCTTGAGTGTAGGTGGGGGTGAAGGATATATAAATGCATGTGTGCGTGGATGAGTTTAACTTCTACGTTTGCGCGAAGAGAGAGTGTGTGTGTGTGAAAGAAATAAAGAAAGTCAACGACGAGGAACAAATTGTGTGTGTGATGGATGTTCTAACGAAGTTCAATAACCTAGCCACTTGCGTTGAGTATTCTTATAAGAAACTAACAGAACTAATAATTGATTTACCGTATGTGGTCCAAATTATTCGGGCTGTGGAGACGAGATTTGGAAGAAAAATAGTGGTGGACATTATCATTGAAGGTGAAATAACAAGTGTATTTCTACCAGCAGTATTTGCAAAACTAAGCGCATCAGAGATCGATGAACTAAACTCACTTAGAGGCAAACTGATGTTGGTGTATTTGGGGTTGAAGAACCGCTCACATCAAGTTGTTTTAAAACTGTAAATTTTTGGTGAGTATATATATGCAGATTATATATGTATTGATTGATATAACGAATGATATATATATTTAGTTGCTTATTATTTCTTAATTTTTTTTTTCAGATTATCTAAAAACCAATAAAAGGAACAGCAAAATGAAGTGGAAAACTGTTAATTTTCTGAGTGGAACTGAACATCGATCGCACCCGGTAATGGACTATCATCGTGTATGCTTTCATCAGTCTGAAGAAGAAGAAGAAGAAGAAGAAGAAGAAGAAGAAGAAGATAATGAGGTGAGTCATAATGAGAAAGAAGCTTGTTTTAACAAATGGACATCTTCGAGTGGAATTTCAACATTTTCAGTCTGCGTTACTAATGTTAGCAAATCAGATGATAGTCAGCGAGAGGTGACAGAAACAGTTCTAAGATATTTGTTACAAGAATTATGTGAAGATGAACATTTTATTTGTTTCTTCGGATACAATACATTTGATGAGGTTTACAAAATTGAATTTTCCATCACTTGTTTTGAAGTAACAAAATTGAATGAGTATAGAAACAAATTGCTTGGTAAACTTCAGGACGAATTTCCCTTTGAAGCCATTCATTGTTCGCTGGAGATTACAGGCAGCAATTTATCTCAATGGCTTGAATACATAATACAAGATTATAGGTTTATGGTGAGCCGATGTTACAGCAACTGCTGGTGGTGTATTAACAACAGTGCGAATTGGACAATTGCTTAGACAACAATGGCAACACCTCCTAGCAAACGTAGAAAGGTTGATATTGTAATACATAATAATAACAGTGAAAATATAAGAAACCAATTGGACAATGCATTTGAAAGTGTTTCTAATTTTAGAAGTGAACTAAACGGTGCTATTTCAATATCATACCAAATCGGGGAATACACTCAAACGGACTTGATTGAGAACAGTGATGAGTTGATTGAATGTTGGAGAGTTATTAGTGAGCACATATTGCAACAAGCTGTGAATTGTGAAGAAATTACTCTTCAAATAAAGGATGAATCTTTCTTAAGCTGTGAGTTAATTGAAACAGCATTCAATTCTAGAGTGTACACACTTGCAGTTTCAAATGTTAAGAATGAGTTTTTGGATCCCCGCGAATTTTTAGCAAATGCTAATATTTGGTTTACAAAGTATGTTAAGAAAGCGTTAACTGTGCAAGCTTTAAAGGTGAATTCAGTTTTGTGTGCACAGTATGTGCTTCGCGACAAATCAGAAACAAAATATTTTGCTGTCAAAAATAAAGTAGTTTTCGAGTATACGGATGTAAATGAATTTTATAATAATCATATCATTGAAGGTACATTGACAAAAATGAGCGAATTTGAAGCAAATGGCTCTGGGTGGGCTTTAAAAAAAATTCATAGTTTGAGAATTAATATAAATAAATATGTTGGATTTCGAGTAGGAATGTCCAATACTAGTAGATTGCCTGATGTAATAGTCAATAAACATGCTGTGCTAAATTTGTATGATACAAAGTAAGCTTGTTTTGCGTGGAGTGTGGTTGCTGGTTTGTATCCAAAAACGCGAAACGTGAATCATCTTTCTTCCTATCCTAATTACAGGGATGTTTTAAATTTAGATGATATTCCAATTCCAATGCAAATGAAATATTTAAACAAGTTTGAAAATCAAAACAATATTTCTGTGAATGTGTATGGAGCACAATATGATGAAAACAAATGGGTGTGTATGGGAACAAACGAAGTAAAAGGAAAAAAAACATTTACTATTATACCTTTGTATGTATCAGATAAAGTATATGAAAGGAGTGTGGACTTATTGATGTTGCAGATTGGAAACAGTGAAAGTTATCACTTTTGTTTAATTAGAAATCTCGCTCGCCTTGTGCGTTCAAGCGTCACTAGGAATTGTAGACGGATTTATATATGTAGACGTTGTTTGTCATATTATTCTCTTGAGAATGAGTTAAATGTTCACTTTGCAGACTGTAAACAGTTTCCTGTTGCAAAAAGCATATTGCCAACTGACGAACAAAGATTTGTTAATTTTACGGAATTTAAATTTAAATATAGAGTTCCATTTATAATTTATGCTGACACTGAATGCGTTTTGTCTCCTATTTCCTTTTGTTTTCCAAATAGTGACATTCCTAACTCTACATTAACCCATAAACATATTCCTTACAGCATTTCTTTATACCTTCATTGTAATTTTGATAGTGATTTGTGCAGTTTTAAACTCTTTAGGGGAAATAATTGCATAGAATTGTTTGTAAAGGAACTTTATAGTATTGTAGATAAACTTCAAATATATTATTTATCAGCTAAACCGATGTTAAAGATGACGGAAAACGAAGAAAGATTATTTTTGTTAAGTAAAATTTGTCATATTTGCGAGAAACCGATTGCAGATAATGAACTCAAAGTACGCGATCATTGTCACATAACTGGAAAATATAGAGGAAGCGCACACAATAGTTGTAATTTAAATTACAAAGTAACAAAGGTTCTGCCTATAGCATTTCATAATCTAACGGCGTATGATGGACATTTTATAATTAAAGAAATTTGTGAGAAACATGAAGGTGGGGAGTTACATTATCCTGGTCATATAAGATTGTTAGCAATGAATATGGAACGTTATAAAGGATTTACAAAGCATGTATGGGTTAAGAATGGATTCATTCAGTTAAGATTTATCAATACATATAATTTCTTGTCCTGTTCACTAGATCAATGTTCATCTTCGTTAAGTGAAGATTCAAAGCAAATAACTCGACGTTATTTTAATGATGATGCACAGTTTCGACTTACTGCGAGAAAAGGCGTGTTTCCCTATGAATACGTCACGCGTATGGATGTACTTAACGAAACTAAATTACCTGAAATATCCAATTTTTATAGCAGTCTTTATAATCAAACAATATCGAACGAGGAGTATGAGTTTGCTCAATCGGTGTGGGAAACGTTTTCCTGTCAAACATTAGGAGAATACGCCGATTTGTATTTAAAAGTTGACACACTTCTTTTGGCGGATGTCTTTGAAAATTTTAGATCGAATGGCATGGAAACTTATGGCATTGATGCAGCTCATTTTTACACTGCTCCATCTATGTCTTGGTGCGCGATGAAAAAGATAACCAACGTTCAACTTGAATTGCTTCAAGATATTGATATGTTACACTTTTTTGAACGATCTATTCGAGGAGGAACTGTTCAGTGTATAACACGACATGCGATTGCTAATAATAAGTATATGAAAACTTATGATGAGAAAAAGCAAGTGTCCTACATAATGTACTTTGACGTTAATAATTTATATGGATATGCGATGATGGAATATCTTCCAACAGGTGGCTTTAAATGGGTTGCAAATGTTGAAGGCTTTGATGTTTTAACTATTGATGATACTTCAGAAATCGGATATATCTTGGAAGTAGATTTGAGTTATCCTCAAGAGTTACATGACAAACATTCAGATTACCCTCTATGCCCCGAAAGGTTGACAAAGCTAATGACTACCCTAGATAATAAAGAACGTTATGTTTTGCATTATAGAATGTTAAAGCAATGTATTCAACTAGGAATGAAATTAGAACGTATTCACAGAATAATCGAATTCAATCAGAGCCAATGGCTAAAACCATATATTGATGTGAACACAGAGAAACGAAAACATGCTAAAAATGATTTTTTTTATTTTTTTATAAATTGATGAATAATGCAATTTTTGGTCGTTCACTGATGAATGTGAGGAAGTTAAGGGACATCAAATGGGTTACCAAATGGCATGGAGCCCGTGGTGCTAAGTCTTTAATAGCTAAGGCTAATTTTAAACATAGAATTATATTCGATGAACAATGTATGGTCATCGAGATGAGCAGACTAAAGATTTTTCACAATCAACCAGTATATGTTGGTGCATCTATATTAGATTTGTCTAAATGTAAAATGAATGACTTTCATTACAATGTTATTTTAGCAAATCCTGAATCAAATGTGAGGTTGTTATACACAGACACAGATAGTTTTATGTATATATTCTATTATGATATTTATGAGTTCATGAAACAACATTCAAATTTGTTTGATACTGGAAACTATGAAACAAACAATCCTTTTGGCATTGTGAGACAAAATAAAGGTGAAATTGGTTTAATGAAAGATGAACATGCTGGAAGGATTGTTGAAGAATTTGTGGGGTTAAGACCCAAAATGTATGCAATAAAATTGTGTGATGAAATGAATGGCTTGTGTAAGGCTAAAGGCATTAAGAAGAGCGTGAGTAAAACTATGAATATTGATGAGTATCGAAAGTGTCTTTATAACAGAGATCAAGCCAGCAAAGTTCAAGTTTGTATAATTTCAAAATCTCATTCTGTATTTACTGTTCGGCAAAATAAGTTGGCAATTTCATCAAACGATGATAAAAGACACATAACTGAAAACGGAATTGATACTTTACCGTTTGGTCATTTTTCTCTTAAACAAATTTGAGATTAAAGCAATTCATCTCTCTTACTTACTTTATTTCTTTCACACACACACTTTTATTCTGTTAATAATACAAATTTTTGTGTGTTCCTTTGCTTATGAAAAAAAACCGAATAAATAATAACCCAAATTTTGTGTGTATTATTTACAACTCCTCCCCCCACCATTCCCATTTTCCTGAAAAAAAAAAATATAATTACATTATATTATTTATCATTTAGTAATGGTGCGTTGTAAGAGGAGCAACTCTGCCACTCAATATAAACGATCAGGAAGTGGATCATTCATTAGTCGTGTACTTAATAAAACTATTGATAATTTACCTGTGGAATTACACATTCCAGGATATGAATATTGTGGACCAGGAACAAAATTAGAAAAGCGATTGAGCCGTGGTGATCCAGGAATAAATATATTAGATAAAGCGTGCAAAGAGCACGACATTGCTTACGCAAATCATAAAGATTCAAACAAAAGAAGAGAGGCTGATGAAATTTTAGCTTCAAAAGCTTGGTCTCGTGTAAAATCTCGTGACGAATCATTAGGAGAGAGAGCGGCTGCACTAACAGTCAGTGGCATAATGAAAGCTAAGTCTAAGCTTGGTGGAGGTAAACGAAAATTAAATATAAAAAAACAAGAAAAGAAAAAAAAAGAGAGCATCGAAAAAGCAAGGTGGTATTTTACCCCTACTTCCGATATTTGCAGCCTTGTCGGGCTTGGGGGGTCTAGCAGGCGGAGCAGCCGGGGTAGCGTCTGCTATAAACAAAGCGAAAGCTGCACAAGAAGAATTAAAAGAAATGAAAAGACACAATCGAATGATAGAAGCAATGCGAGGAAAAGCAGGTCAAGGCATTTATTTAAATCCTCCTGCATACAAAATATAATTAACCAAATACCAAATAAAGCATTAAGTAATTTCGATTTAGCTAAATACGCACATCAATTAAAGATTCCAAATTTTAGAGGAGTCTTTATGCGAGATACGTTACCAAGACATCTTCGAAAAAATGAAAACTGTATTGTTAACCTTGAACCGATGGTTAAATCTGGTTCACATTGGGTGGCTTTCAGTAAACGAGGTAAATACGTGCATTATTTTGATAGTATCGGTAATTTAAGACCACCATTAGAAATTTTAACATATCTAAAAAATTGTTATCTACAATATAATTTTCATTCATATCAATCGATTACTTCTTCGATTTGTGGACATTTATGTTTAGTCTTCTTGTATGCTATAAATAAGGGAAACACAGACTGTCTTTAAACATTTCAAAGATGGCTTTCGAAAGACGGATAACTCTTGAAGGTAAAGGCTCAAAGATTGATGTTACATTGGAGAATCCGCTTCATCTTGTAGGAGCAGAGTTTTTTGAAATAGGACTTGCAGGATTGTATACATCTAATTCTATTCGAAATGTTACCAACCGAAATAATAAATTTCGCATTCATTTTACTAATTTTTTGTTATCAATTGATTTAGTGGTACCACCAGGTATTTATGAATTTGAAGATCTAGCCTCAACATTTGATGATTTACTTAGTTATCACTCATTGTCGAAACTTACAACAAATCATATACAAAAAACAAATCTTTATTTGGAAGAGGATATAAAAGGAAAAGGACGCAACCGTCTTGTTTTGTCTTCTCCGTTTAATATTGATTTCAGTGTACCCAACAGTGTAGCAGAGGCTTTAGGTATTGAAAAGAAAGTTTACCCTAAAGAGAATAAAAAAGAAATTGAGATTGATCGAAATAGAATCGAAAGTGAAGTAAAAATTATCGAAAATAATAACGTTTTAGCCATAAAGATGAACGATGTGGATACAACAATTTTAATAATACCTGATGCTAGCTATACGTTTCAACAATTAAGTGCAAAGATTAATGAATTATTACTAGCACATTTATTATCAGTTTTATTAGGTGAAAAAGACAAATTTCCTTCATATATTTATATTAATTATGATAAAGTGTTCTCTAATTGTAAACTATATTCGAAAAACTTTGCTATAGATTTTGATGTTGCAGATTCTATTGTAGATTTGTTAGGATTTTCTCATAAAAAGTTCGAGGCTAACACAACTCATCATTCTGAATATATGATTAAAATTAACACTGTTAATAGTATTCGAGTATGTTGCAACCTCGTGCTTGGTACTAGTTCTTATTTGAACCATAAACCAACACACTCTTTATATAATTTTAAAGCTCATGTTCCTGCTGGTTATCCGATTGTTGTACAACCAACAACAATTAATTTTTTGCCTATGAACAGCAAGGTTATTCAACGTGTATCTGTGCAACTTGAAGATCATCTTCAACAGCTCATTGATTTGCAAGATGAAGATTTAACTGTAGAATTAATTATTCGTCCAGCACGTTATCTTGCTATATAAAGTAATGAAATACTGTTATATTTTCATTCTAGTTGAGTAAGCTTACTAGAAAACATTCACAAATATGGTTATACTATATAATACTCAAAGTTTGAAAAAAAAAAGAAGTCAACTCTGATTCGAAAAAGAAATATAAATCAATCAGCTAAAATTTCTAAAAAAAACAACAAAAAAACAACGCCATCTCACCTTAAAATCTAAGAAACAGTTATCGAGTAACAACAAACATTTCTTACAATCTTTAGGCTATCGTGTACTTTAATTTCAATATAAATATATATGCAATTGTTAATCTTATTTAGTTTCTATCTATATTTGAAGCTGTTAACATGTTTAACATGTTTAACATAACAGATAAAAGAGAGGTTGACAACAGAGTTGTGCGACGAGAAGAAAGAGTTTACCAACCTTATTCAGCTAATAAATTTGAAAATAATGATGAAATTCGAATACCAATTCAAAACGAAGAAAACATAGTTTTATTATCAGAAGGTGTTCTTCAATTAGAAGGACAAATTATTACTTCTAACGTAAATCCGGCTGCTTCTACTACAGCACATCCTGACCAAAATTTTGGGGCTAATCTTTTTAGCGAAATTCGCGTTACGTTAAATGGTAAAGAAATTGATCGTACACGCCATCTAGGTATAACAAGTTCTATAAAAACGTTTGCATCATATTCAAAAAACGAATATACAGCTTTACAAAATGCTGGTTATTTTCCCTCTTTAACAACACCATTAAGTGAAGCAAATATTGTTGATAGTATCACAAAACGTTTCCATGTAATACTTCCTTTAAGCAACCTGTTAGGTTTAGCAGAGGATTATAGAAAACCGATTTTAAACTGCAAGCATGAGCTAATACTTCTCAGATCGTCGAGTGACGCACGTGCGTTGCAATCTGCAACCGAAAATGATCTTTCTAAGGTCAAGTTATTTAAAGTTTATCTAAAAATTCCAGTTTTATTATTATCGGACGAAGAACAAATTAAAAGATTAAAACTAATGCAGAAAAATATTCCCATTCAGGTTGGTTTTCGATCATGGGATGTTCATGTCTTGCCATCTCTTCCTAGAACAACTAAATATAGTTGGACTGAAATGACAACTTCTGAAACGCAAAAACCACGTCAATTTTTATTAGGTTTTCAAACTAAAAGAAATGTACTAAATACGTGCTCTTCCTATTTTGACCATTGTAACATTAAATCTATAAGAGTTTTTTTAAATTCAATTTTTTATCCCTATGAAATGCCAACTTCTGAAATTGCTATAAATGACTACAGCGAATTGTATGACATGTTTGTTAAATTTCGTAATGTATATTATCAGATCGATGATTTTCGTTCAGAGACTCTAGTTTCACGAGATGAATTTAAGTCTCATTGTCCGATTATTGTAATTAATTGCCTTGAGCAAGTGGAGGCAGTGAAGACATCTTCAGTTGACTTGCGAATTGAAATCGAGACAAGTGAGAATATACCTGAAGATACAATTCTTTATTGTGTTCTTATTCATGATCGTCAAATATCTTACAGACCATTAACTAATGAAGTAATTATCTAAACCAATATTTGCTAAGTTATAAGCAATCAAGTAAAGAAGTATTCTCACTTTAGTTGCAATCATGGAATTGACAACAACAAACTCTCCTTCTACTGATGCTGACACGTGGAATAAGAAGCAGCCAATAGTTGCAGACATTCGCAAGCTACCAAACGGCAGTTTGGAACTTGCTTACTGTATGTTAAATAACAGCAATATACCTTCATTCAGTCCTGTGTTAACATGGGTCGCAGCGTATTGTGAAAAAACTCTTTCTTCTTTTTTTGACTCTATTAAAAATAAATATGAATATTATTTGTGTATAATTTGCCACAAGAATTTTCTTTGTTTGCACTAAAAACACTTTCCCCTGGGTCATTAATCGATCTTAATACGATTGATGGAATTTCAGATCTAATGTTGAAGCATAGCCAACGTTTACCTACAGATTGTCCAAAACATTTACCATCTCTTGCATTGGGAAGCAATAGTTGTGCTAAATTTAATGTCAATGCTGTTCAACATTGGTTAAATTCTTCTGATGGCATCATGAAAGTCGTGTGTTCGATAATAAACAAGTTTCGAAACAATGGACTTCAAGGTTTTAATAAGTTTGATTGGAACTACTTTCCTATAAACATACTGACTATATATGAGCCACAACGAATTCGTCTGGAGTGGGAACATCTACCAGATCATCTAAAAAGAAAATTTCAACTGTTTCATCTTCGCTGCAAATGTGATAACTGTAACCGCTATCTATAAAAGGTAATTCATTAAATCTACTAGTGTTCTTGACACCTATACATATTTTGTTTTTGTTTGCTTTTTTAACACAGTGTATACTTTTTGTCTACAGAAAATAAACATCTGGACAACTAAAAGAACAAGATCATCTCAACAGACACTCATCAGGACAACTAAAAGAATGAGGCTTCAACACTCATACAAGAGAAATAAAATTGTATTAATTGTAATTCTAAATGAATAAAGAAGAAAAGGTCTTTGTACCACTTCATATTAAAGTTCCTTTAATGATCAACCACCTCCTCACTCCACATGTATATAAAATAATATTTGTCAGGTGAGGGATTCGAACCCTCGCTTTCAATTTCTGAAAATTAGATCTTAAGTCTAACGCCTTAGACCGCTCGGCCAACCCAACACACGCAAATCTTGCATATTAGCCAGCGTGTTTTGTTGATTCATATCAGTTCACATTTAGCTTCGTGTGGGGAACATCTTTTTTTTTGTGAAGTAAAGCATCATCATGAAGTATTTTAATTGTGTAAAGTAATCCAAGAAACAGTTAATGCAAATGATATTGGGTCAAAAAGGAATGAATTTAAAATCTGAAAGAGATCGGCTAAAAACATTTAAGAACTGGTCTTCAGACAGTTTTACGAACACTGCATGGTTAGCAGCTGCGGGATTTTACTATTATAGATATAAGGATATGGTCAGGTGTGCTTTCTGTAATCTGCAACTTAGTTATTGGGAAGAAGATGATGATCCGTTTGAAGAGCATAAGAAATGGGCTTTTTCTTGCCCTTACGTAAACAATATTTCTCCTAGCATAGAATTAAAATCTGAATATGAAAGACTTAAAACTTTTCAAAATTGGCCTCTTCCCTCTCCAAACGAATTTTGTTTAGCATCAGCAGGATTTTATTATACCGGTCATGGTGATAAGGTGAAATGTATATTCTGTAAGATTGAAATTGAATATTGGAGAGAAAACGATATTCCTTTAAGTGATCATAAAAATGGGCACCATATTGTCCATATTTAAGAGGGTTTTACGTTGGCAACGTTGATTTAAATCCTGAAAATCCTACTATTATTCCATATAATACAAGTTATGATGATACATGTGGAAACAATATATGTTGATGTGATGTGATTTTTTGTGCAGTGTGCATTCTCAGACGTAAACGTAGACATGCTGAAGTTTGTTAAGCAGTCAAACACTCTACCAGTAATTTCATTTACTAATGGTGAAAATCAGAGTAGAAGTGAAAAAAGAAAGCATAGTGTTTTACTACCGAACACTATTCGATGTATCATTTGCGGTCCATCGAACTGTGGCAAAACAAACGTAATGCTAAATTTATTATGTCACAAAAATGGAGTTCGTTTTGAAAACGTTTATATTTATTTTAAATCACTTGCTCAAAGTAAGTATGTTGAATTAAAAAAGTTTTTGGACTGTATAAAAGAAATAAAAAGTGATTTTTTTCCGATAATGACGAAGTTATGCCTCCAGAAATGGCTAGAAAAAACTCTATATTTGTTTTTGATGATGTAGCCAGCAATAAACAACAACACATGAAAGATTATTTCAGTAGAGGTCGTCATCACGAAGTTGACGTATTTTATCTTTGTCAAATATATTCTTGTATACCTAAACATCTAATTAGAGATAACGCTAATTTTTTAATTCTTTTTAAACAAGACGGAACAAACTTGCGTCATGTATATAACGATCATGTAAATACAGATATGAGCTATGATCAGTTCTTCGATATTTGTTCTTATTGTTGGCAAAACTCTAAGTTTGGATTTTTGGTTATCGATAAAGATAGCGATTTACAAAATGGTCGATATCGCAATGGATTTGATGTTTATTTTCAGTTATAAATAATAGTTCAAAAGAGCTAAATGCTCATTCGCGTTATACACTTTGTGTGGTTAACAACCTAACTATGGCATCGTTTAACAAAATCAATAACGTGTCTATCAGACCACCAACTTCACGCCATGATATTGCAACTAAATCGTATGTTGATGATAAGCTACTGCAATATGGAAATCAAGTAACAACAACAACAACAACAAGCGATGGGCATCTAAGTATTAACGGCAAACGGTTAAAAGATGTTGGAACGCCCATACATGTTGAAGATGCTTGCAACAAAGGTTATGTATTGAAGTTACTGAATGAGCTAAATAAAATTGAGTCTAAAGAAGACATACAACGAAACATTAACGACCTTAAATGTTTAATTTTTTCAATTTGTAAAATAGAGAAACAACAACTTGACTTTGAAAACAAACGTCTCGCAGGCTTAGCTTTACCATCATCTGCAAATGATGCAGTAAACCTTATTGCAATGCAGCAACATACATCGAATATAAAAAAATATCTGGAAAACCGAATAACCGAAGTGTTACAACGAGTAGAATTCATTCATGGTTTAGTGAGTGAATTTTCAGAAGATCACTTTCCGTTTGATGATGATAGTCTCGACTTGGGTAACAAAAGAATAAGAAATGTTAAAGATCCAATTCAAAATCAAGATGCGATATCGTATTCTTTTCTTAAAACTCATGTAACAAAAGAACTCGATGGAATTAAAAAATCTCTTTTGAATATAAACAAAGTTGATGAAACTGTAGATATGTTAAATAGAAGAATAACAAACATATCTCAACCAATCGATTCGTTAGATGCAATAAACAAATATTATTTAGAAAACTTTGCTGCTTCTCGAAAAGATCTAGAAGACTTAATCACTAAATTTAATAAACAAAACTTCTTAAACGTAGACGATGGTGGGACTTTAAATATGATGAGTAGACGAATTACTCACGTAAACAATCCCATATACGATAACGATGTTGCAAATAAGACGTTTGTTGAACAATATGCCGCTTCACGAGATGAATTTGAAAAAAATGAAACAGACTATAAACAATCTACAACATCAAAAACAAACAAATGTTGAGTTTCCTGTTAACGACCAAGATGTGACAAATAAACGGTTTGTAGAACACTATGCTGCTTCACGAACTGAAGTTAATCATCTAAAAGAAATTTAAGCAATTTACAAACTCGTATTGAGGGTGTTGCTAACAATCTAAATATTGTTAAAAAAGAAGAACTTGAAAGTTACGATGCTGCATCCAAAGAGGAATATAACAAGTTAAAACTGAACTAGAAAATATTGAGCAATTGGTTAACAAAGAACCACTCGAAAGTTTTACCGCATCCAAAGAAGAATATGGTATATTACAAGATGAAGTAAAGAAAAAGAACTTATCGAAATTTATTCTGAAATTCTCCAACACACCATCAATCCATTCACCGGTATAGACGCTTCATAATCATAATGTACAATACCAACTTCCCTATAAAGGTATATTAAAACCAATTTTTGTTTCACCAAGATCTCCAATTGTGTATGCAATTTTAAATATACGTCAAGAGATTGAACTGGATGGCAGTGACATTGTAGTTGAAGAACAAGATGAAATACAGTTTCGACTTAGAGACCCCGAGAAACATAAAACCAATGATCTTCCTCTTCAAATTGATTTTGAATATACTATAAATAAATAAAACAACTACAATTTTAGTTTAGTCATGGAGAAGAGCTTGAAGATTAAAGCTGAAAGTCGAGTAAAGGATAAACTTTCTCGCTTAAAAAAAGATGTTAAGGACAAGTATCTTTCACTTCAAAATGATGTTAGACGTCAAGAATTAGATATAGTGACTAAGTTTAAACCAGTAACAAATTCATTAAATCAGCTTGTAGCTATTGCTAATACAACGTCAACTAAGAAAAAAGAAAATCAAAAAAGAAAAAAAAAATGATGATTCTGAATCAACTGCTACTTCAGACGAAGAAGATAGAGATAGCATGAAAATAATTACACTACTTAACCGCTACTTTGATCCGTTCATTAAACAAAACGTGGATAGAACATTTGGTATAACGATAAGAAATGATAAACAATACTTGGGACGTGAACGAGTTTTCTTTGATAAAAAGTGGATAAAAGTTGGTGGTGAAAAATTTCCTATAACAGAAGGTCTACTTGAATTGATTCAAAGGAAAGTACCAGATCACTCTCTAATCGATAGGAGTGATTTAAGTTCTTATTTGAAATTATTAAATGTTTCAAACGTGCACAAAAGAAATTATGCAAGCAATGCAGCTCCGAGAGGAACACAATCTCATAAGTATAAAAATATAATCGAACCCCTTCTTACTGAAGACATAGATAGAATTATAAAAACAACAGATGAGAATGAAGAAGCAAATACTACGATGCATACTGGATATGGCCAAAAGAAACACATCACACCACAAGCCATTTGGAAATTCGAAGGAGGAAACAATATTGAATTTGTCCATTGGAATGAACCAAACAAATTAGTATCAAGACTTAAAAAATTAATTGCATTGAAAGCTGCAGGTCACACAGGACTTGACAGCGAAATCTTTGCAATTGAAAAAGAACTAAGAAATGCAGGATATATTGAATAAAAATTCATACATTTGTAAAACAATGCACAGTATGTTATAAATCTTTGTTTAGAAATTAACTATGAACGAAATCAGACGAGAAATTGCAAAAGAACATCATGCACCTCTTAGAAAAAAGTTTAAAAGACGACATGTTATTAGCAAAGGAATCGATGACCTCCATGAAGCTGATCTTGTAGACATGTCAAAACTTGCAAAATGGAATAATGGATTTAAATATTTATTAACCATTATTGACGTTTACTCAAAATATGCATGGGCAATTCCTCTTAAAACCAAAAAAGGAAGTGAGATTGTAAAAAGTTTAAAATTTGTTTATTCTCAAAGTAAAAGATTGCCCAATTATTTTCACACTGATCGAGGAACGGAATTTTATAACCGTGAATTCAAAACATGGTCTCAGAAACAAAATCTAAAGCATTATTCCACTGGGAGCTCCATAAAAGCAAGTGTAGTAGAAAGATTTAATCGAACTCTTAAGGAATCGATGTGGAAAGAGTTCACAACACGTGGTTCATACCGATGGGTACATATTTTGCCTGAGTTATTAGTAAAGTATAATCACAAAATACATCGCAGCATTGGCATGAAACCTATTGATGTAAAAAGAAACAATCCACCCCGCTTGCCAACACAATATAATGAAACTTTAAGAAAACCAAAATATAAAATCGGTGACATTGTAAGAATATCAAAAATCAAGAAACATTTCAGCAAAGGCTACGAAGCTAATTGGTCTACGGAATTATTTACAATTTATAAAGTTCAAAATACTAATCCACGAACATATCTTTTAAAAGATAATAAAAATTTGCCGATATATGGGGCGTTTTATGAAGCAGAGTTACAACGAACCAAACATCCTAATATTTACTTAGTTGACAAAGTACTACGTAGAAAAGGAACCCGAGCCTTCGTATCTTGGCTTGGATTCGATTCAAATCACAACTCTTGGATCCCCAACAAAAATATCTTCTAATTACAACAGTGTAAGTTTTGTTTTTTTAATTCCTTGCAAAAATATTTTATTATTATTATTATTATTATTAATATTAGTATTATTAATGTGTCTCTATATATTTTCAGCTCACGAAAACCAACACACTCAAGAAAGAAAAGAATGATTGTACTTACCTTCCACACAAGATAACCAGCATATTCAACTCTGCAGACAGCATCTTCAATTCTCAGCATCTTGGCGGAAAAGAAGAACTACTTACCACTTTAAGAACGAAGATCACACCATTTTGTTTTCACTATTTCGTATTATATAATTAATGTAAACCACAATGATTAAAATAAATATATTTAAAAAAAACATACATTGAAAAAATATCACTCTCTCCACCCACTGTCCTTTTTAAATAATTTCAACAACATCATCATCGTCCTCTTCCTCTTCTACTCGATGTTCTTCTTGCATATGCTCTTCCTCCTCTAGTGGAGGAAGATCAAGCAGGTTGAGTGGCCTTAACCAGATCGCTCTGAGTTTTTCAATTAATATATTTAAATTATGTTCCGTCACCCCGTTAAAAATAATCTCTTGAACGTGGCACGGGTCTCTCACCAACTCCAAAATCTCGCAACTAAAAATCTCCTTTTCACTTGCTGACAATGTATCATACCACGCAGCCTCCTCAACTTTCGTGGCACTGACGACGAAATTTAGTCCTTGCATGCTGGCGCTATTTGCCAAAGACTTGATTGCTTGCAGTTTCTTCAACTTTTGTATTAGGCTTTCACATAGACTCATGTTGATTGTGATATCTAACTACTGCTCCATAGTAATCTCCTCTTATATAGTATAAACATAAAGAAGCAAAAAGATCTTTAATCGTATCACATGAATGAGGCTCTGTGAACGGACATCCAAACTTGTTCTCTCATTAAAATAATTTCAGAGTTCAATAATGATGGTTAAGAATTTAAAACAAAACAAGCCAATATTCATTTCATGCAGCCAATGATATATATTTGTCTTATAAAACAGTCTATGCAGAAAGAGACCACAGAGCATGCAAGCCCGCAAAAAATGTTAACTAACAGCTGCACATCCTATATGGAGCAGCAAGCAGGACCTCCCACGTTCAGCAGCCAAAAAACGATAACAGCCGCGCGGGGGCAAAAGGTTATCCGATTCAAGCGGTCAAGGGTCAATCTCTTCTTAGTGCTAACACATGCAGACCAATTAGCAAACGCATGTGAATAACCAACTGGCTCTCCGTGGGCACGTCGCCCCCAGACAGTCTCATTCAAATGTTAGTACACCTAAAACATTTCCGCTAACCAAACGCCATTTGAACATTTTCTTTTCATTTTTGTTCTATACACCTGAGAGTTGGTTTACTGGTAGAGGAAATAGAGAGCTTTCATTTATGTCAAACAAACTTTTTTATAGATTTCCTAAATTTTGGAAAATACAGCCTATTTTCAAAATTCAATTTATTTTGTCCTAGAGAGTTGAAATTTGGTGTGGAGCTAGAGCAGGTCAAGGCCATTCATTTATTTCAAACAAACTTTTTTGTCGCGAACACTGCAGACATATCACGTGATCGCTCGCATGATGATGCAATATGTCCTCGCGATTACGCAATATTCAAAACATACATTCCCACCCTACTCACACTCGCTGTAATTCGTCCTCACTGATATTGCATATCAGTACAGTTATTTCGTTCTCGAGATCCTCCAGAGTACGCGGATTGAAACTATATATCTTTTGTTTGAAATTCCTCCACAAGTAAAAGCCGCACAGCGCTGAAACTAACGAACCTATTCTTCTTGAAAAGATAAGTTCCACTAGGAAAATTCCATGTTTTGTTCTATACCTAACCATGATCACGGGATACTTCGACGGTACTTTACAAAAAAAATCAACCCCTGGCACTATCCAGCCCATGGCGGGCTAAGGCCGACCAAGCGACCGCTGCCCAGCCATTTGGCCAGCAGATATTGGGGTGACGCGTGATCAGCGCGTCGGGTCCCCTCGGCCGTTAATCTTGGTATTCGTGATCGGGACGCTGTCTCACTGTCAGACAGCTACTCAATTGTCTTCACGAGGCTGAGTGCACCCCGTTCCAACCCTCACGTCAGTTTTAAAATCCCTGACGGAGCCGGGGATCGAACCCGGGGCCTCCAGGTGAGAGGCAGGCGCGCTACCCCAACACCACGGGGCCAGCTCGCAGTACTTTACAGCAAGGCTTAATTATTACAACTAAGGTACCTTGCCAGCTGGGTATGTAATAAATATTATGACAGCATCCAGGGCTTTCCGACCCGCTTATGTAATTGGTACATGCTATAAATGTGACGGAAAGTCATTGCCACTGGTTCTGTTCTGACTTCAAGCACCTTCCGATTCACTCAGTACTGAGTAATCCTCCACCCATGCACCTGAAATCCAGGAATCATAATTGGGGTGATGACATTATTAAGCAGCCATGGCCTTACAACATCAAGACAATCTGGAAGGAAAGGTGGAGAGATTTTTCTTCACCTCACCAAATCCACTTAGATCATCCTTCCCAGCATATCCCAGGAACCAATCTACCAAAAGTTAGGCCTATGTGGAGCCAACTAAATCGTGCTCGAGCTGGTCATGGAAGGTGCAAAGTTGCTGAGCTTCTATCCCAAAGATTGCGGGTTCAAACCCGGCCGAAGTCGTCGGATATTTTAAGAACGTTAAAAATCCCTCAGTATGACTTCCTTCGGAGGGGAACTAAAGCCCGCGGTCCCATGCCATAGATTTATGGCATGTTAAAGAACCTTCCACTAATTACACCTGTGTGAAGCCAAATTATATATAGGGTAAACATTTGACTAACGTTCATAGGTTCCTACGTTCGTCGTTAAGAGCCGACTGCGGTGGCATCTGGTAACTAAGTTCTGAACTAGGTGGTCGTTGACAGTGGAGTTTGGCGGCAAAAGTAGGAACTACTTGAAAAAATTTAATGTGTGCAGTCCTTACTAGAATTAAAACAGATACACACACTAATACAGCCATCACAATTAACACCGGTTATCAGACAGATTCTACACACACCCGACGTACACGGGGCTACATGACCACGTTGTCGCTGCCCCTAAACTGAGGAACCAACCAAGGTGCAAAGCAATGCTATACAAATGGGGGTGGCTGGAATCACCAGCTTGTGACTGCGGAGCTCAAGAACAGACGATGAACCACATCATTGGGAAGTGCCCACAGCGTAGCTTTGCAGGCGAATGGGACGAGTTCATGAAAGCATCAGCTCCAGCGCTTTCCTGGTTGAAGAGCCTTGATATTCTTTTTTGATTGTTATGTACATATTAAGCAGCTGATAAATATTAAGTAGGATTGCCCAAAGCCAAGAACGCTTTCTATAAAAATAAGAACCTATTTACTGCAAAGAACATAAGTCTTGATGTGAGGAAACAAATGTTGAAGACCTACAGTATGTATGGAGCGTCGCGCTATATGGCAGCGAATCTTGGAAAATAGGAGAGAGAGAGAGAGGAAAAGACTACTAGCATTTGAAACCTGGTGCTATAGAAGAATTATGAAAATCAGCTGGAAAGAAATTGTTACAAATGTGGAAGTCTTTAGAAGAGTGGGAGAGAGAAGATGCTTCCTTAAATATTTAAAAAGAAGATGGAATCACCTCGTGGGCCACATTCTGCGACACAAAGGACTGCTTAAGATTATAATCGAGGGAACAGTAGACGGCAAGAATTCTAGAGGAAGACCCAGACTGGAGTACATGAGTCAAATACTGGAAGATATGAGTTGTGGCTCATATTGTGAACTGAAGAGGAAGGCGGAGAGATGGGAAGAAAGGCGAGCTGCTGCAAACCAGCCTCACGGCTGTTAACCACAGAGAGAAAGATGTACATATTTGAATATACAGTATATGTAGATCATTTGTAGATAAATAGATAATTACCACCCGTCCGTGGCACGGCCTTGGGAAAGCTCTATAGCAAGGTATCACACTTGTGTCATTTTGTAAAAAAGAAATAGAAAAGTTCCGAAAAGAACTAATAGCCCTAATCTCGCAATTGTTAGAGGTTAGTTTAATCTCATAGCAGACAACCCCGCGGTGTAGCAGCTAACATTCTTGACTGTCACCCCGGAGGGCCTTGTTCGATTCCCGGCTCAGCCAAGAAAATTAATTCTGGTCTGAGGGCTGGAACAAGGTACACTGAGCCTCGTGAGGCAACACCTCAGCCATCCTCATCCATCCTGGAAGTGGTTTTCCGTGGTTTCCCCACTTCTAATCCGGCAAATGCTGGGAGGGTACCTAACATAAGGCCACGGCCGCATCCTTCCCAATCCTATCCCCTATTTACATTGCATACAAGTGTTATTGGTAGCGCTGGTAATGATGGTTGTTTTAAGGCACGTAACACCTATGTCATCTGCCTCTAGGGGATACTCTCCTAGCGACCACCAAGTGCTTAGTCCATTGAAGAATTTCCTGAAGGGTGAGTGGTTCATGATGCCATGTAAGAGTGGTTTCACTAAAGAGCCTACTTTTCTTAAAATTTAAGATTCATGCCAATGATTAATCCATATGGATCTATCAACAATAATGACGAAATTAAGTTGGTAATATCGAAATTTCTAATTAGTTCGAAATACTGTATACCTGGCATAATGCAGACTAATAGAACACTACAGTTGGTAGCCCTGGTGACTGAATATATTCTTAGTTCCATCTCTTAAGGCACAGAATATAAAATTTGTTTGAAGTCCAATGGATAGCATGGACGTTACACTCAGTTAAACATTGGATCTAACAGCGCGCGTAAAATCATGTTGGCAACAAAGTCTTGCATGTATAGGTCAGAAATAATCTGAAATAATATGATCTATTGTTGTGCCAATTTTGAATGAAATCCATTAGTTAGTATAGAAGTTACATGCATTTTAAAATTGGTCCTATTAGCAGGCTTAGAATCATGTTGGCAGCACTGACGCATATTAGTTACTCCAAATTAATCTAGAATGCCAGGTACTATGCGTGTGAAAAGTTTAGAGCTATTGGATTGCATACTTTCTGATATATTGATATTAGGGTAACAAAAATAGAGACAGCATTTATTAACAGTTTTCAGCCCTGGTATAGTCATATCTGTTTTGGTACAAATAGCACATACGAAATTTGGTTGAAATCCAAATGATAGTATAGAAGTTACATGTACACACATCAAAAAAAGTTTTGCATCACCTCGGTTCCAAGAGTTCCGGAATCGTTAAATACAAAGGGAATAGAGATCAACACAAACAACATTTCAGCTCGTTTTATTGCTCATGAGACCCACACATTGCATGTTGTACCATCATACAGCTAGACTTTCAGCATTTGTGGTCCAGATTGCAGTACACACCACTACCTCTAATACCCAGTAGCACGTCCTCTTGCATTGATGCATGCCTGTATTCGCCGTGGCATACTATCCACAAGTTCATCAAGACACTGTTGGTCCAAATTGTCCCACTCCTCAACGACAATTCGGCGTAAATCTCTCAGAGTGGTTGGTGGGTCAAGACGTCCATAAACAGCCCTTTTCAACATATCCCAGGCATGTTCGATAGGGTTCATGTCTGGCGAACATGCTGGCCACTGTAGTCGAGCGATGTCGTTATCTTGAAGGAACGCATTCACAAGATGTGCACGATGAGGTCGAGAATTGTCGTCCATGAAGACAAATGCCTCTCCAATATTCTGCCGATATGGTTGCACTATGGGTCGGAGGATGTCATTCAGGTATCGTAAAGCCGTTTCGGAGCCTTCCATGACCACCAGTGGCGTACGTCGGCCCCACATAATGCCACCCCAAAACATCAGGGAACCACCACCTTGCTGCACTCGCTGGACAGTGTGTCTAAGACGTTCAGCCTGACCAGGGTGCCTCCAAACACGTCTCCGACTATAGTCTGGTTGAAGGCATATGCGACACTCATCGGTGAAGAGAACGTGATGCCAATTCCGTGGGGTCCATTCAGCATGTTGTTGGGCCCATCTGTACCGCGCTGCATGGTGTCGGGGTTGCAAAGCTGGACCTCGCCATGGACGTCGGGAGTGAAGTTGCGCATCATGCAGCCTATTGCGCACAGTTTGAGTTGAAACACGACGTCCTGTGGCTGAACGAAACGCATTATTCAACATGCTGGCATTGCTGTCAGGGTTCCTCCGAGCGGCAATCCGTAAGTAGCGGTCATCCACTACAGTAGTAGCCCTTGGGCGGCCTGAGCGAGGCCTGTCATCGACAGTTCCTGTATCTCTGTACCTCCTCCATGTCCGAACAACATCGCTTTGGTTCACTCTGAGACGCCTGGAAACTTCCCTTGTTGAGAGCCCTTCTTGACACAAAGTAACAATGCGGACGCGATCGAACTGCGGTATTGACCTTCTAGGCATGGTAGAACTACAGACAACATGAGCAGCGTACCTTCGTCCTGGTGGAATGACTGGAACTGATCGGCTGTCGTACCCCCTCCGTCTAATAGGCCCTGCTCATGCATGGTTGTTTACATCTTTGAGCAGTTTTAGTGACATCTATGAACAGTCAAAGGGACTGTATCTTGGATACAATATACACAGTCAACGTCTATATGCCGGAGATCTGGGAACCGAGGTGATGCAAAACTTTTTTTGATGTGTGTATTTAAATTTGGACCTCTCGGCAGGCTTAGAATCATGTTGGTAGCACTGACATATATAAGTTACTCAAAATTAATATAGAATGTCAGGTACTATACGTGTGCATAGTTTAAAGCTGTTGGCTTGCATACTTTCTGATATATTGGTATTTGGATAAAATAAATTGAGAGCATTTATTAACAGTTGGCAGCCCTGTTAGCTCTTAAGAATACGCTCAGTCATATTATGTTTATGTACAAATAACACATACGAAATTTGGTTGAATTCCAATTGATAGTGTAGAAGTTATATGCATTTAAAATTTGACCTATCAGCAGGCTTATAATCATTTTGGTGACAGTGCCATGTTTGGCCTCCTGGAAATTAAACTGAAATATTATTATCTATACGTGTGCCAATTTTGAAATTGCTCCCATTCATACCTTCCAAGATATCCAAAATGGAGCTCAAATTGCAATTGCGATTTTTCAGCAGTTGGTAGCACTGACATCATTTTCAAATACGAGATTGAGATATTCAGGTATAGATCTTTACTCCTACCAAATTTTGTTTCGATTGCTGTAGCCGTTTAGGAGTTGATAGGACACACACACACACACACACACAGCCAGACAGACAGAAGGACAGAGAGACAGACATTTGCCAGGATCGATCTCATAAGTCTACCTGTTCCTCATTTTTGCAAAACGTGAAAAGTCGGCTAAAAATAAATAAACAATAAATAAATACATGAACAAATGGATGAATACATGAACGAAGAAATAAATAAATACATGAACACATTGATGAATAAATGAATGAAGAAATTAACACATGAGTAAATAAATAAATAAATAAATAAATGCATCAACAAATGGATGAATGAATGAATGAAGAAATAAACACATGAGTAAATAAATAAATACATGAACCAATGGATTAACAAATAAATGAAGAAATAAATAAGTAAATAAACAAATAAATACATGAACCAATGGATTAATAAATAAATGAAGAAATAAATAAGTAAATAAACAAATAAATACAAGAACCAATGGACGATAAATGAATGAAGAAGTAAAACCATCAGTAAATAAATACATGAAAAAATGGATGAATAAATGAATGACGAAATAAATAAGTAATTAAAGAAATAAATACATGAACGAATGGATGAATAAATGAATGAAGAATTAAATAAATAAGTAAATAAATAAATAAACTAATAAAAATAATACGTAAATAAATTTAATATTAATTAAATACATGAATGAATGATATATAAAATGGTGCAACTGAAAATATCAGAAGGGACATTTTTCTATGGAGGGCTTGATGCATAGCATTTTTGTGAGTTCATTGTTACAGTTCATAAGTTAACAAATGAAACACACATACATACGAACGGCCAGACCACCTGGTCTCGAAGACCTAACTTACTTACATATTTTTAACTGCACAAGACTGATTTTTTGACGTATAGGTGGGTCTTAACTTGCGAATAGGCGTTCCTGATCCGGAGTTTAAAATCGCATATAATGACAAAACTGGCTGTTATATTGTTTCAGCATTTACATGATGATGAACTTGAGTATGATGTCGGCAGGACGTCTTGTTCCTGTCGTTCGTCCTTCAAGTAGCATCCTCTTCAAGAGCGAGTTGGAGAGCTCAGTGGACGTTAAGCAACAACATGTCAGACCCTACGAGGAGATTCCTGGACCTAGGCCTCTACCAATCATTGGCAATGGTTGGAGATTTCTGCCTTACATAGGTAAATGGTAGTAACATTCAAAATGAATGCATATAACCTAACCCCAGAAAATACACTCCTCAATTTTGTTACAGGTACCTTTGGTGGTCTTGAGGCTAAGGATCTTTTCAAACAACTTCATGATCGATATGGGAACATTGTCAAGATATCCAACATCCCTGGCAGGAAAGATATGCTGTACATATTCCATCCTCAGGATTTTGAGACGGTATTGTAATCGTGATTAGCATATAATAATTTAATTCTTAGAGCAATGCTACATGGCGTAGCATGTTGATGGGCTCATAGGGCAACTGCTAGGTCACCTCCCCGTCACTGTAGAAAACAAAGGGAAGTCCTATAACAGACAAATGGGGAACAACCTTTTGAGGACAGCTTTGTCCTCTGAAACATTAATTCTTATTTCCTAGCGTATTTCCCGCGTTGGCACGGGATCCGCTTGATCGGTTGACGTTCGCCACTTCTTCCTGTCAAATCTGCTGCTAAGCTGAGGACAAGAAATAATATCATTCAAAAACTGTGTGGAACAACATGGGGTTCATCAGCGGCAACTCTGCGGACTTCTGCTTTGAGCTTGGTATACTCAGCGCTGGCATGGCTGAACAGCGCTCATGAAAACAAAATTGATGTCCAACTTAATAATACTATGCGTATCATTTCCGGAACAATTAGATCTACTCCCACCTTCTGGTAGTCTATCTTGAGACACATACCACCCCCAATTCTGCGAAGGAATGAAGCCTTGATAAGATAATACAACAAGATCTTAGTAAACCCTGGACTATCAGTGCATTTAGACATCGCTAATCTCAGAATCAACTGACTTCGCTCAAGGCATCTTCCTCTTGCACTTGCAAACAGTCTCACTGGGGTTAACATCAGCGATACCTGGAAGAGAGAATGGCTCCAAAATGCCCCAACAACATGCCAGTCATTACCTTGTAGCTCTAAGATCGTCCCTGGCTTTGATCAACCCCACAAGGTAAGGTCAACTCTTAACCGACTGAGAACAGGTCTCGGAAGAGTTGCAGATTCACTTTATAAATAGGGAATTTGACCTCACCAGCATGCGACTGCGGCGCACCAGGGCAGACTATTCAACACATCAGGGAAGACTGCAGTGTCAGAGATTATGAGGATTTCTTGTTGGCAAACCCGAATTCCATCGACTTTATACAAGAACTAGATGTTTGTTTGCGATTGTTTAAAAGCAATGTAATTTACTGCTTAAATGTAGACTTAAATGCCATACGCTAAATAAAATAAATCCAGTCAAGAGCATCTTCAGGTTTGAGGCCGCAAACCAGGAGGTCCTCTAAATAGTAGAGTAAATTACTCGAACTCGATGTCCGTGAAGAATGAAGAGCTAACTAATGTTGCAATCGATACAAACAAATCAATGTTGGCCCATCTTCTTTCGAGAACAAGCCAGTCCAATTTGGGTGAAACAATTACAGTGGAACCCCTAAAATCCGAAATCCCGGGAAATCCGAACATTATTTTAATGAAACCACATAACAGAGTACGGAACGGATTTATTATTATGTACGATTTATTGTTGTTGTTGTGGTTGTTGATTTGATGGGCTTTGAGACACTGTGGTCATGTAGCCCCGTGTACATGGGTGAAACAGAATTTCATTATGTCAAAAATGAGTCAAATGTTATTAACTAAAGTACCCAATTGCTATTTAAGTACAGTAGCCTACTGTGCAATAACATGGAAATGTAAAAAATGGCAAATATATTTTCCTCCTGATGAGAACCGCATTGATGCGTTGTATTTTCCCCTTAAGTGGTGATCAATCGTATAGAGCTTGCCACGGTAGGTGAGTAGCTATCGTGTCGGACTACCAACCTCAAGCTTGCAGGTTCGCTTATGGCCATGGTAAGTGATTTTTGAAAGGCGACAAAAATCTCGGCGTATGTCATAAGTTGTTGGCATGTTAAATAACCCATATGAATTGAGTAGGCCATGTTCATAATGGTAAAATTAATCTCGGGATTTTCCGCCAGCACAAAGTTCCTCATCTCTCTACTAGAAAGCGCTATAGTGTCAAGGAGCTTAGATATCTGACCTCCTTGACTTTCACAGTGCCCCAAGGCACAACAAAATTCGACATACAAGCTGCCCTCTGGGCGCAAATAAGAAAGCTTGCACCCGGCTCCCGAGGCCATACGATATTATTATTAGGAGCAGATGACCTGGAAGTTTTAGCACTTAACCATTCTGACGTCCTGATAGGGGAATATGTTCCTTGTATGGTCGTTATGCTTAACTTTTCGGCACTAGTTACCACATTTGAAACCTTGCCTTACACATTTTAGAGCCCACCATTCCAAGCGTCTAAGCATCATTTCATTTACTGTACAGCTGTGCTAATGGCAAATGAATCACTTTCAACTTTGCAGGTGTACCGTAATGAAGGACAGTGGCCTATCAGGGGCAGTTTTGCGTCACTTGCCTTTTATCGAAGGACCTTACGCAGAGACTTCTACAAAGGCATCGAAGGTCTGGGAACGTCGTAAGTACTGCATGCAAATTGATCTAGAATTAAATTTCCAACGGAGTCTAAAATAACTGAACCCTTTCGCTCTCAGCCCTTGTTGGGTGGAGTGGCAGAAAAATGTAAGCCATTTTCTTGTGAATTTATTTTCAGTTGGTCAACACCACAATGTGCCCAATTGACTCACAACCACTAACCTGGAAAAATTGCATGGATTATTGTCCACTACTCGAAAAGGGGAAGGGTGGGGGGGTCTCAGAGGATAAAATGTTTCTTTCATCAGGTGAACATCAACAGATCTGGTTCACTTAGGCGTTCTTTTAGATTTGGCAGATTACATACAGTATATACTCTATATGTTACTAGCGAATTCTGTGGAAAAAGTATAGGTTAATATTGCTTGAATGTCATTACCGACAGCGGTAGCTCTATGCTCGCTAACGTGCAGCGTTGGGCCATGGGGCCAAGCTGTCTGTGGACTCGGTAGACGTGGTTTCGAGCCCTACCATCGGCCTTCTTGATATGGTTTTCCGTGGTTTCCCATTTTCAACTCCAGGCAAATACTGGGACGGTACCTTCTGACAGGCCACGGCTGCTCCCTCCCTCATCCTTGCCCAGTTTTATTCACCTTCATTCATTTCATCACTCATTAACTCCTCTCATGAGGTTGGCGTCAGGTAGGGCATCTGGTCGTAAAAACCATCCGCCACATACTCTCATTGCAACTCATCCCTGACCCCGTTGCAAACGGGAATAATAAGGGGTACACATAAAATTGCTTGACTGACATGACAATCTTTTATATTCTGTTAATTCCCATGAACCTTAGAAGGACCACTATACGATACAGTTCGTTAGAGATTACTTGGAAACCAACATACTAAATTTATATTGAACAACACTTTTATTCGAAGGGCGTACTATATATTTTTTAGTTTATTTCTTTTCTACCCAAATGAAGTACATTATACATCAGTTGTTACGTCCACCTTCTCAGCATAATCTCCTTGTAGTTTTATGCACTTTTGTCATTCATGTGTCAGTCTCTCCAGACCTTCCTGAAACCATTATTTCGGAGTGGTGCGTATCCATGCCTTGACAGCTGTGTCCAGTTCTGCTAAATCCTCAAAACGGCGTCCATGCAATGGAAGCATAGGAGCAGTCCTCCGCAAAAGAAATTTCGAACAGTACCATCAGTCGGCAAGCGAGTGGTGACACGTTTCTGGGACACAAAGGGCATCATCCTCATTGACTGGGGGCCACGATAAACAGTGCAGCATATGTGGCAACCCTTAAGCACTTACGTCGTGCCATTCATACTAAGCGGACAGGAAAATGGGCTAAAGGTGTGCTTCTGGAAGATTACAATGCCCGCCCCCACGCTAGCCGAGAGATCACTGCAGCCATTGATCAAATGGGATTCACGGTGCTGTCACAGCCACCATACTCTCCTGACTTGGCACCAAGTGATTATCACCTGTTCTGGAACATGAAGAAACCTCTGGACACAGCTGTCAAGGCATGGGTACGCAGTACTCCGAAAGAATGGTTTCAGGGAGGTCTGGAGAGACTGACACATCGATGGTAAAAGTGCACAAAGTTACAAGGAGATTATGTTGAGAAGGTGGACGTAACAACTGATGTGTAATGTACTTCACTTGGGTGGAAAAGAATAAAGTCTAAAACAATATAGTATGCCCCTCGTATATTTTCCTTCTGGATTAGAGTACCTAAACTCAAGTTTCATCAATAAAGAAGAAAACATTTAAGTATTAACAGGTGTTCAACGCGAATATAATTAGTTATCGAAGTTAATACGTAGAATACCTTGTCAGGGTGGGTGAGTGGTTATCGTGCTGGACTACCAACCCCAAGCATGCAGGTTCGCTCCTGACCATGGTAAGTGATTTTAGAAAGGCAACAAAAGGCTCTGCACTCATGTCATACGTTGTTGGCATGTTTAAGAACCCATTTGAATTCAGTAGGCCGTGTTCATAATGACAAAATTAATCTCGGGAATTTCCGCCAACACAAAGTTTCTCCTTTCTGTACTAAAAAGCATGATAGTGTCAAGGAGCTTAGACTTTTATAGCACTTAAAGGAACGACACAAATTCGACATGCCAGCTGCCCTCTGGGCGTCAAATAGCAAAGCTTGCACCCGGCACCCAAGGACATACGATATTATAATTATTATTGTTGTTGTTTGAGTCTTCAGTTTTTTGACTGGTTTGATGCAGCTCTCCATGCCTCCCTGTCCTCAGCTAATCGTTTCATCTCTACATAGCTACCACACCCTACATCCGAGGCAATCTGTTTAACATATTCTAACCTTGGTCTACCCCTACAGTTCTTGTCCTCGACCCTTCCCTCCATAACTAAGCTTGCTATTCCTGGGTGTCTTAGTATGTGTCCTACCAACCTATCTCTTCTCTTCATTAGCAGTCGCCAGAAACATCTCTCCTCTCCCACTCGTCTTAATACCTCTTTGTTTGTAACCCTATCTACCCATCTGATCTTCATCATTCTCCTGTAACACCACATTTCAAATGCTTCAATTCTTCTCTTTTCTGCTGCACCAATAGTCCAAGTTTCACTTCCATAGAGCACCACGCTCCAGACAAAGGCTTTCAAAAATGACGTCCTAATACCTAAATCTATATTCGATGTCAGCAGATTCCTTTTTTTGTAGAAATGCTTTCTTTGCCTGAGCCAACCTACTTTTTATATCCTCTTTGCTTCGTCCATCACTGGTTATTCTGTTTCCTAAGTAACAGAAGTCTCCTACTTCCTTCAGCTTTTCACATGCCAATTTGATCTCCATAGAGGTTTCTGATTTATTTCGGCTGCATTCCAGTATTTTTGTTTTACATTTATTAATTTTTATCATGAATTCTTTCCGTAAGACGGAGTCCATACCATTCAAAAACTCATTCAAATCCTCAGGCTTGTCGGCCAAGATGACGATGTCATCAACAAATCGCAGAGTTGAAATCATTTCTCCTTGAATCTTCACTCCCACTTTAAAGTTTCCTCTAATTTCCTTCATTGCTTGTTCAATGTAAAGATTGAAAAGTATGGGTGATAAGTTGCAGCCTTGCCTTACACCTTTCTGAATACCAGCTTCTCTCTCATGTCCTTCAACTCGACTGACTGCTGTCTGGTTTCTGTATAGATTGTAATATCACCCTCCTATCCCTGTACTTTATTCCAATCGATTTCAAAATGTCAAACAATTTAGTCCAATCAACGTTATCAAAAGCCTTTTCTAAGTCTACAAAAGCCATGAACGTTCTCTTATCTTTCCTTATTATACCTTCCAAAATCAGCCTAAGACTTAATACAGCTTCCCTTGTTCCTACATTTCTCCTGAAACCAAACTGGTCTTCACCCAACTCCGTTTCTATCTGGCTTTAAATCCTCTTGTAAATTATTCCAGACAGGATCTTTGAAGCATGAGTAATCAAGCTGATTGTACGGTATTCCTCACATCTGTCAGCTCCCACTTTATTTGGTATAGGGATTATTACATTCTTCTTGAAATCAGGGGGTACCTCACCTGTCTCATAAATCCTACACACCAAGTGAAATAACCTGATCAGACCTTCATCTCCTATGCAGCGTAGCAACTCAATCGGTATATCATCTATGCCTGGTGCTTTGTTCCTGCTTAAGTCTTCCAAAGCTTTATCAAATTCTGATCTCAATATTAAATCTCCTTTCGCATCCACATCAATTTCCTCCTCCCTTTCCATTACATGATTTTCAATCTCCTTTCCCTTATACAAACTCTCTATGTAAGCTTTCCTTCTCTCAACCTTTTCTTCCCTATCTGTTAGAGGCTTTCCATTTGTGTCCTTAATATTACAGCACTTAGTCTTCTTTTCCCCAAAAGTATTCTTAATCCTTCGATAAGCTGTGTCTACTTTTCCTAATTTCAGACAATTTTCTACACCTGCACATTTCTCATTCAACCATTCTTCTTTCGCTACCTTGCACTTCGTGTTAACCTCATTTCTCAGATGTTTGTATTCTGCTTTCCCCTTTTCATCTCTTACATTCTTGTGTTTCCGCCTTTCATCCATCAATTCTAGTATATCCTGCGTGATCCACGGTTTTTTAACTATTCTTTCTTTCCTACCAATGTGTTCTTCTGTGGATTTTGTTATTTCATTCTTCAAAAGTGCCCATTCGTCTGCAATGGAAATTTGTTTAGGGTTTTTCATTAGTCGTTCCTTTATACTCATCTTGAGTCTTTTGTTTACATCCTTCTCTTTCAGTCTGTCTATTGCCCACCTTTTTGGCTTTTGACTTTTCTTCAGTTTCTTCAACTTTAATCTGCATTTCATTACAACCAGATTGTGGTCAGAGTTTATGTCAGCACCAGGATATGTTTTACAATCCAAAATCTGGTTTCGAAACCTCTGCTTGACCATAATGAAGTCGATTTGGTAACGCTCTGTATCTCCTGGTCTCATCCATGTGTATATTCTTCTATTGTGGTTATTGAATAAGGTGTTAGCTATGACCTACTCATGCTCGGTGCAGAATTCTACCAGCCTGCTTCCTCAATCATTCCTTTCACCTAATCCGAAATCTCCTACTATCTTCCCTTCTCTCCCTTTTCCTACCACAGCACTCCAATCTCCCATTACTATAACATTTTCATCACCCTTGATATACCTCAGAACTTCGTCTATTTCTTCGTAGACCTTTTCAACATCCTCATCATCAGCTTGACTGGTAGGCATATCGACTTGTACCACTGTGGTGCAGGTAGGTTTAGTATTGATTTTTGCTACATTAATCCGTTCACTATATTGCTCATAATATTCCACCCGCTGTCCAAATTTCCTACTCAATATGAGACCAACCCCTGCTTGGCCATTGTTTGATTTAGTGCTAATGACCCTATAGTCTCCTGACCAAAAGTCCTGTTCTTCCTGCCAGCGCATTTCACTAATCCCAACCAAATCCAACCTCAACCTATCCATTTCCCTTTCTACGTTTTCTAACCTTCCACTTCCTAGCAGACTCCTAACATTCCACGCTCCGATCCGTAGAATGTCAGATTTCCTCTTTGTCACTTCTGTGATGTTAACCCCCTCTCGAGTCGTCCCCACCCGGAGATCCGAACGGGGGACTAGTTTACCTCCGGATTGAAATTTTACAAGGGAGGAGGCCATCATCACATGTAATTATGCATAGAGAGGTGCATATCCTCGGGAATAGCATACGGCTGTAGTTTCCCGTTGCTTTCATACATAGAATCAACGCATTTTCCAATATAAATAATGATTTTGACCATAAAGGAATCATGAAATAGGTCTGCCTTTCCTGACTCGACTTCCTTCCAAGCCCCTGTATCCTCATTCTGCGGGGATGGTGGGCATATTCTTCCTTAATTTTCTTGTCGGTGTATTATTTTAGTGTGTGTTAAGTGTTGCACCTGTCAAAATAAAAACAAGATGTTCAGTAAAGAACATACAGCCTACTTTCTCCTAAATGCATGGGTATTGTTATAACTCTTTGTCCTTTTCAAGGAGTATGATTGAATGTTGGTTGTAGTAGCTTGTTGAAATACAACGTGCTATAGGGATATTAAACATGAATATGAGGTGCCCTTTGCTAGTGCTACCTCTGTACCAAATTTCGTTCAATTCGGTTTCACCGTGTTTGAATTGATAGGGGGAATCGATTTGCACACATACTTGGCCACCATCTGCAAACTATTGGGCTGATGTTCCTGCAGTTTCGTCTGAATATGTTTCCCACATAAAGATATGGTGTTGCAAAATTTGGTAGAGACTAGATTATTAGGTTGGTCGTAATTACATTTTAGCTTTTAACATTTGGGTGGCCGCGATAACGTTTCCGTCAAGATAGCGGTGATATAAAACATGACACTGAGGTGCCCTTTGCTAGTGCTACCTCTGTACCAAATGTCGTTCCATTCGGTTCTACCGTGTTCGAATTAATAGGGGGAATCAATTTTGACATAAAGATGGCCGCCATCCGCAAACTATTAGGTTAATAACCTATTAGATTGGTCAAAAGATGCTCCCTTCATAAAGGAATGTTGTTGGAAAGATTGGTAGAGATCGGATGGTTATGTTAATCGTAATTTAACTGAAGCTTTGAACATTTGTGTGGCCGCCATTCCGTTTCTGTCAATATGGCGGCGATATAAAACATGACACTGAGATGCCCTTTGCTAGTGCTACCTCTGTACTAAATTTCGTTCCATTCGGTTTCACCGTGTTTGAATTAATAGGGGGAATTGATTTTTCACACAAATATGGCCGCCATCCGCAAACTATTAGGCTAATGACGTAGTCATTTGGCCAAAGGATGCTTCCTCTATAAGGGTATGTTGTTGCAAAATTTTGTAGAGATCGGATGATTAGGATAATCGTAATTTGATTTAAGCTTTGAACATTTGTGTGGCCGCCATTACGTTTCCGTCAAGATGGCGGCGATATAAAACATGACTCTGAGGTGCCTTTTGTTAGTACTACCTCTGTACCAAATTTCGTTCCATTCGGTTTCACCGTGTTCGAATTAGTAGGGGGAATCGATTTTCACACAAAGATGGCCGCCATCCGCAAACTATTACGCTGATGACCTATTAATTTGGTCAAAGGTTGCTCCCCCATAAAGGTATGTTGTTGCAAAATTTGGAAGAGATCGGATGATTAGGTTAATCGTAATTTGATTTAAGCTTTGAACATTTGTGTGGACGCCATTACGTTTCCGTCAAGATGGCGGCGATATAAAACATGACACTGAGGTGCCATTTGTTAGTACTACCTCTGTACCAAATTTCGTTCCATTCGGTTGCACCGTGTTCGAATTAATAGGGGGAATCGATTTTCACACAAAGATGCCCGCCATCCGCAAACTATTACGCTGATGGCCTATTGGTTTGGTCAATCGATGCTCCCCCCATAAAGGTATGTTGTTGCAAAATTTGGTAGAGATCGGATGATTAGATTAGTCGTAATTTGATTTAAGCTTTGAATATTTGTGTGGCCGCCATTACGTTTCCGTCAAGATGGCGGCGATATAAAACATGACACTGAGGTGTCCTTTGCTAGTGCTACCTTTGTACCAAATTTCGTTCAATTCGCATTCACCGTGTTCGAATTGATAGGGGGGGGAGAGACATTCAGAGTACACACACTCACACACACACACACACAGACACACACACACAGACTCACACACACAGACTCACACACACACATACACACACACAGACAGACACACGTTTTTCGCCCTGTGTTGATCTCATAAGTCTACTTTCATTTTTTGCAAAAATCGAAAGTAGGCTAATAACCGCAGCCACCTACCTAAATTGATGAATATATAACCTACAGCGTATTATGTGCATGTTGATTTATCGGCTGATTACTCTAAAATATTTAGATATGTGTTGAGAAACCCTCATTTGTTGTTCTCCTCCACAGGAATGGGAAAGAATGGCAAGATATTCGCTCAAAACTGAATGCGACGATGATGCAGCCAAGGTCTACCAAGGCGTACATCGTACCCATAGACGAAGTAGCTAAGGACTTCATAGACATGTATGTTGTATTATCCTATTTTTACCTGATAAGAGCACGAGGTTTACCACTCATACACTAGAAAATTATTTGAACTGCCAGACTGTCGTCATTGGGAAAGGAATGTAGACTTTTAAGTAGTTGATAGACCTACTCGTCAACCACTTCCTTGTTTGGCATATTATAATCTCTCAGTGTTCCTAACGTTTATTGCAGGATGCGTGATCTTCGGGATGAGAATGGTGAGCTTCCGCCTGACTTCATCAATTACATCCAACGTTGGGCTCTGGAGTGTAAGTATTGCCTATATAATGAATGCTTTTAGCTGAAAAAGGAAGAACAGATTTATTGAACATTGCCTGTTCGCTGCTTTCCGCTGATAGACCATCGTCACAAAAGGAACCAATCTAAAGAAAATAAAATCATGACACAGAGATCACACAAATAACTGACTATCGAAACTTAGCACCAAGAGATCACAGAGATTATAGCCTATAGGCTATACAGTTCAGAGCAATGATGCCAAATTAAAAAGCATAACACGACAGAGAGGTTACTACTCAAACAATAGCCAGTTGTAATTCAGCACTGAACATTCACAAAAATTGTCGGCGAAATCGTACGAATGCAATGTCCTGTGCAGAAATTGGAGTTACGGATATTAAGGTACGTTGCTATTTATATTGCATTGTTGCGCAGTTTGTTTATGCAAACATTACGGGCGGTGCGAACTTTCCATGTCATTATGGCTAGGGTATAAGGATGGTGTGCTGCAAACTTCTGGACTTTGATCCCTGAATTTCTTGTATATTTCAGTGTATTATGTTTGGTTACCGTAAAGCTTTTTGCTAATTTTGTCTTTGTGTGTGGGATTGTAACTACTGTACAATGGTTGATCGGATATTCCTTATATTGTCAACGTTCCAATCATGCAATTCATGTCCGACATGTTGCATTTTGAGTGCATGTGCGAAGCCATCCTTATCTAAATGGCCAGTGAATGAAAATCTTGAGCTCTGATTGGTTGGAGAAACTATCATAATGACAATTAGTACTTTAATGAGTATCATTATGATACAGTTTTCTGAAATATTATATTTACATTTTGACATCGTCGAACATAAACATTATTATTTAATTTTCCTTCCGGAAACATAATAATTTCTTGTTTTGTAGACAGGTTAAATATCCTAAAGCGCCAAAGGTCTGAGGGGTATTGGTATTATAACCGGAGGTTAACAAACACATTAAAAAGGAAAATTTAAGACAATCGTATAAACATGAAAAATTCGAAAGAAAGAGCATGTTAGAGCAAGGGAAAATTCTGAAAATTGAATACATGTATTAACACACACTAATTGTCTTGCAGAAAACCCCTAGAAACACGGAAATATTCATATTCGTCTATTTGTATTGTACGAAGGCAATGGTTCCCTAATTCTCTACATAGATGAAGCAACGTTTATTTTGATAACCCAACGTATCTTTTAAGGTCGCAATATTTTTGAACGCATTCGCCATTTCGACCCAAGCATATTTGGACACGCTGCTCCAGCTTTCGTATGACCGTATCAAAGAAGTCCGCCACCAAGCCGTCGGTGTGGAAAAGTTGACCACCCAAGTGTTCGTTGCGTTGCTGCTTGTGACCATCACGCACATACCTTCCGATACACTAACTTGTCCATCAAGATCGTTTGAATTGTGATAGATAAAACATCAGGTACCCGAAGAGCGAGGTCACGGATAGTAATTCTCCGACCTTCGAGCAATTTTTCTTGAACCTTTCGGACCGCCTCGTCGGAAACCACACAGTCTTACGTTCCGCTCTTCATTATACAATTTTATTACTTCATTCAATGGCCATGTATTAATCTTTTCAGGACGGGTCAGGGAAGGAATTATGAAAGGATATCGGACCTATTGAAAGGAACTGTCCCGGCATTTGCCTCGTAGTGAAAATGAGAAACCAAGGAAACCATTTTCGGGACGGCCAAGGTGGGATTCGAACCCAAGTCTCACTCATGGCTGTGATTATATGGAAGCTACTGAGGTATGGGTGGTGCTTAGTAATGGCATTCGGGGCACAGTCAGTGCCTGTGATTGCTGTGAAAAGTTCTACTCATAGGGTTAGTACAACCTTTCTGACTCAGTGAGGAAAGCAATGGCAAACTACCTCACTCCTCTTCTTGCCTAGTACGCCTCAATTTAGCGCTGCCTTGGGTTTTTGTGGGTATCTACTCACACAACCTAACGGCGGTACTTTTTGAGGATCCAACCAGCCTTCAGGCTGACTACCTAACAGACAGACAGCTCCCCCGTCACAGCGAGACACGAGGAAGCGCTTTAGCGCTCTCAGCCACCGCGGCCCTGCATTCTGAATGTCCGTACGACTGCCTCTTAACTCTCGCGTTGAACGACCATACACTCCCATCAATTGTCGGTGAATTTCTCTTGGTGGAAGCCCTTTCGCATTAAAAGCCATATTAGGATACAAATTTTGCTCTTGGCGGCGGCCCCTCCACCTGAATAAACGCAGCGCGACACGACATAGCGACGCCGAGAGAAGTGGGATGGCTGCACACGACCATGTTACCGCCTCTCCCCCTCTAGCTCCAGCACTGGGAGAACCTACCTCACTATCCGCCCTCGTAAGTATCATAGTGCGCTTACACGGCTTGTTGTCATGGTGACAAGGTGTCTGAAATTTGTCGTTGCAACAAACATCAAGTGGTATCTAAGCCCGCTTACCCTTGTTTTCATGGTAACTAGGTGTTGGAAGTCTGTCCACGCTCAACCCAGATAGATTGCCAACCCAAAACCATATCCATGTTAATAGCTGTGATTAGCGTTAGGATATTAGGCGGTGGCGTGGTTGGTAGCACGCTGATATCTATGACCACGATCGTGGGTTCAAACCCAGCTGAAGTCATCGGATATTTTAAGAGCGTTAAAAATTCCTAAGTATGCCTTACTTTGGAGGGGAAGTAAAGCCGGTGGGCCCACGTCGTAAATCTATGATATATGAAAGAACCTTCCACAAACAACAATTGTGTGACGCTAAAATTTGTAGGTTAGATCTGATTAACGCTCTAAGTTCCAACATTCGTCGCTAAGTGCTGGTTGCGGTGGTATGTATTATCCAGGTTCACAGCTAGGTGTATTTGATGGTAGCATTTAGTAGCAAAACTTGGAACTACTTGTAAATCGATTGTCTGCAGTCCTTACCTGAATTACGAACAACACACTCTAATACAGCCATCACAATTTACACCGGTTATCAGACAGATTCTACACACACCCAAAGTACACGGGGCTACATGACCGCGTTGTCCCAGCCAGCCTCTAAACTGAGGAGTCAACCAACAAACCAGAGTTAGGATAGTTAGAACTTTGGTTCCGGTAACAAATATGTTTGTGGTACCTCGCAGATGTGTATAATATTTATACAAGGTCACTGGAAGACACAACCATAAAATTAATAATGTTAGAATAAAACATGTTTGATCTAATTCCATAACTGTTGCTATGATATTAAAGATCCAACAAAAATATAATTGCCATATCTTCTCATTCACAGCTATCTCTGTAGTGGCCCTGGATAGCCGTTTGGGCTCTCTGGATCGAGTATTCAGTCCAAACTCAGATGCACAGAGAATGATCAACGCAGCACGTGTTTTCTTTAATGCTATTTTTGAGTTGGAACTAAAACCTAACTTTAAGCATTTCACCAAGAGGAAGGAATGGATGAACTTAGTAGATTCGCTCGATATTATAAATGAGTAAGTACCTCATGATTCAAACTAGAACATAACATTTCGTGCACACGTCTATTCAGATTAATCACTATATATTGAAGGTTAATCTTGACGTACAAGTACTTCCATCCTGATAATGAAAGTGGCACCCAGCAAAGAAGGTTGCAATGTTCAGTGGCTTCATATCATTTTATTTCATACACATGCTCATGACATACAAGTACGAGGGCGGTACTCCGATTGTTTAGGAGTTCTCCTGAGCACATACGCAATATTCCTGACAGTGGTGGCCAAATGGCAACATATCTTACAGGAGATTTTTCTCTCTTGTCTACGAGTCGGCGGGACTCGCGATCTTCGATGCCGTTTCAAAAGCTTGTCAACACAGCCACACAAGGGTGACTGATGCCGTAATGGCGTCTCAGCCTTTCCAATAGATGCAGGTACACAGCGCACCTGCACGGAATGCCAACCGCAGCGCTGCAATGGCGTAATATCACAACGGGTATTACTTTAAAAACGGCCCTCGTACGTTAAAAGGTTGTATATTTATCTTGTCTTTTGAATTGAGATAGTAGTGATGATCGTTTGTAAGGATGGAACTTCGAGATTATCTGTCACTCTTAACTACTTTTCTATTGTGCGATTAATCGATTAAATGAGTGGTCGAATAATTGATTAATTGTATTGTTGATTAATCGATATTCTTCGCTCCTTTCACTACGCTCTCACGGAAGCAAAACATACATTTAATTAATTAAAATACAGTATAGTAAATAATATATTTTCAATTAATGTAACTTCTTTGTAAAAAAAAACTATGCCAAAACAAGGTAAAAGAAAAATGTTCCTGTCCTAATCTGGAAGCATTGAACAAGAAATCAAAATATTTGCTGAATACTCTTCGATTTTTTTTTCGAAACCCTTCCCATTGTCATTGATGTTTGTCCTTCCACTGTCACTGACTCTTATTTGGTTATTGTTAACATAAACAGAGGAGGACACTTTATAGACTACATTTAGGCTGAAAGTAACGTTTATAGATTTCTATACATCATTCCGAAAATAAGCGACAACCTCTCATTTAAACTTTTTTCTTATCTTGTGTTTACTAATCAGTTAATCGATTCATTTGTTAGCCAGTTATACTATTATTCGGTTAGTCGATTGAACGGTCAGTCAATTAGTCTTTTTTGATTAATTTCAAAATATTCGATTATAAATCGATTATTAATCGAACAACGCTAATTACCAGCTCTACTTGCCACAACCACAAGTAACAAAAACAAGTAACACTAATATCACTCATTTCTTTGTAGCCGTACCACTTATTTTAGAATCCTTTATCACCGTACAAAATTTGAGGATGATATCAATAATAGTTTCGGAGGTATAGAATGCCGGTGAAATATTTCGCACAGCCGCCATCTTGAGGTTATATAAACAATTGAACTAAATTAGATGCCAGTGCATTACAATGTCTAAAACATTTGCTGTACCAAGTTACATTGCGATTGGATGGTTAAATCGGGAGAAAAGTGTTTTCAAAAGTCTCAACTTCGCTTCGCTGCCATGCTGGTTTTGTAGTTACCAGGTTTCTGAAAGTCTCATAGATGAACGTCTAGTAGTGCCCTTTATCACCGTACAAAATTTCAGGGTGTAAAGGAAAGTAGCCATTACACAATCATGCATGTGTCACGTGCGCAAGACGCAATTGGAGTTATATTTATCCTCGTGCTCGACTTTCAGAGAACCGTAGTTTAGCAGTACGTTTGTTGATCGCGTTTGAGAGAGTAGCTAGGCCTATACTACATAGATAAGTATTCCCGAATAAATCAATGTTATTTATCTTTTCTTAGAATTGGTATTCATTTTCCAGATTCTATTATCTCAAAATATATCATCCAGGTCAAAATTAGTAACTTACGCGTTACAAGAATGTTGGTATTGGCCTTACCACAAAACAAAGAGTTCCGTGAAGCAACCACTATACAACCTACTTTCATATATCCTACTTATGTTAATTGCCTCTATCAACATACAAAATTTCAATTTGTTTTCGGAGATATAGAATGCCGGTGAAATATTTCGCACATCTGCCCTCTTGAGTTCATGTAAACAATCGAAATAAATTAGATGCCAGTGCATTACAATGTGTATACACATTTTCTGTACCAAGTTTTATTGCGTTTGGATGTTTAAATCGCGAGAAATGTCTATTTAAATGTTTCAAATTCGCTTGGCCGCCATGTTCGTTTTGTAGTTAACAGGTCATTGATTGTATCAAAGGTGAACTTCTAGTAGCGCCCTTTATCACTGTACAACATATCGGGGTGATATCCGTTATACCGTAGTTTTGGAGTTATAGAATGCCAGTCATGTTGGATTGGTGAGACGTAATAAAATCTGAAGGACACGGTCGGGGAGGGCCAAAATAGTACTATGACCTTACTGAGTCTCATTGAAATTGCTCCAGCCGTTTAGAAGTTATTAGGTCGGACACACTCACATACACACACGGACAAAAGGTGATCACACAACCCTATTTTTTCATTAGTGAAAAGAGTCTAAAAATGCATTGTTTAATGATGCCTAAAAAATACACCATTTGCATGCTCAAGACTTCACAGTATCCTTGAAATGCTAACATCTTATACTCGTATGAGTTAGTATTTAGTTCCTTTTGAGATGAGATAAATTAATCAGTTATCTGATCAAAGCAAAATATTGACGTTCCTTCACGAATTAAGTTCCACACAAGTTCTGTTGCAGGCAGTTACATTGAGGAACTATAGACGACATTGCAACACTTGCATTCACATTCGTAGTATGATAATGCCAATCATTTCTATTTGCAGAATTTCTATGAAATATGTCAACAAGGCCATGGAGAGAATCAAGCAAAAAGTCGAGATTGACGAACGAGAGCTGAGTGTTCTGGAGGCTCTTTTGCTCAAGAATGAAGATCCCATGATTGGTGTCGTCATGTCCCTCGACATGATGTTAGCAGGCATTGATACGGTAACTACCTGATAACATTATCCTGCAAAAGGATCATATAATCTACATCAGTACATTCTCAATACACTATGTGGATAAGTTGTCTGAGGCACTTCTGGGCCGAGCTTATTATTTAATTGAATTGTAGAAAGTGAAAATTACGAAAGTTGATACATATTTTAATTGTTTAAACTAACAAATTTGGCCTATAATATGAGGACAAAATAATGAATTACAAGTAAATAATGTTATCCGCAGGGTTATAATGAATAATTAAGCTAAATTATTCCCATACAGGTGAAACAAGGAGCAAACAAAAGAATCACAACTAAGATGTCCTTTATACATTCCAGACCTCTCACTCCACTGCTACTCTACTTCATTACCTCGCGAGGAACCAGGACAAACAAGAGAAACTTTTCCAGGAGCTGAAGAGAATTCTTCCTTCTAAAGATGACCCAATCACGGCACAGAAACTGGGCGAGATGAAGTACCTTAAAGCCTGTATCAAGGAGTCAATGAGGTAAGTTGTATAATAGGACTAAGGCATTCTGGATTGGTGTCTTTCTTCAACCCTTAATACTGGAATAGTACAGTACCTTTAATTCGATGGGGAGAATCTGAGACATGTTAGCTGATCTTCATGACAATTGTTGTTTTAAGGGGTCTGACATCTAGGTTATGGTCCCCTAATGACACGCGTGATAATGAGAAAGATTATGAAAATTAAAACTACTTGCTACAATAACTAACCTAAGACTTAAGCGGCTTCGGTGGCGTACTCGGTAGCATGCTGAGCTTCTATGCCCAGCATCGTGGATTGAAAGCCGGCTGAAGTCGTCGGATTTTTAAGAGCGTTAAAATCCCTCAGTATGCCTTCCTCTGGAGGCATTGATTTATAGCATGAAAAACAACCTTCCACTAATTACATTTGTGGAAGCAAAAATTTGTAGGTTAGTTTGGTAACGTCCTATTAGTTCCAAAGTTCGCCACCGGGTGCTGACTGCGATGGCATTTAGTAGCCGCGTCCACGGCTAGGTGTAGTGGATGGTAGCATTTGGTGGCAAAAGTAGGAACTACTTGAAAATATTAATCGTCTGCAGTCCTTCTACCTGAATCACAGATAACACACGCTAATACAGTCATCACAATTAACACCGGTTATCAGACAAATTCCTCACACACCCAAAGTACACGGGGCTACATGACCACGTTGTCGCAGCCCTTAAACTAAGGAACCAAACAACCAACCTCTGGCTTACATACTACAAGAAGAAATGGTCATAACAAGTTCTATTGTTGCTGGATATGTTGTTATTCGTCCATTAAGTATTTCGCACACATCAATAGGTGCGAACAATAGAAAACCATGTATATTACAGTAGAGTTTCGATATTTCGAGTCTCGATAGTTCACAATTCCCATAAATCCGAGTAGAAAAAATTGAATTAACAAAAATAAGAAATCATCACTTCCACTGCGCAAAAGCTGAACACTGACCTTCCCCGTACGTACCCCTCTCCTTCTCACCTAAAATATAACTTCGGAGGGGGAAGTAACGCCGGCGGACCCATGTCTTAGATTTTTGCCATGCAAAAGAACCTTCCACTAACTACAATTGTGTGAAGCTAAATATGTGTGGGAAAGATTTGATTATCGCTCTATAAACTTCCAACATTCGTCGCAAGGTGCTGGTTGTGGTGGCATCTAGTAGCCAAGTTCACAGCGATGTGTTGTTGACGGTAGTAGCAAAAGGAGGAACTACTTGAAATTAATCGTATGCAGTCCTTACCGAATGGCAGATAACACACACTAATACAGCCATCACAATTAACACCGCTTATCAGATAGATTCTACACACAACCAAAGTACACGGGGCTACATGACCGCGTAGTCGCAGCCCCTAAACTGAGGAACTAACCAACTACAATATAGCTCCGTCTAATTCCTCACTAACGATGGTGACTCAAACGTTACGCAGTACCACGCGCAGTCAATAACCAAATTCATGATTGTTCGCTGTTGCCGAATAGCTGACGGTTCTTGGCCAATAGCGTGCTTCCTGTATCACTAGAAGTGGAGTCCAGAGTCCGGGTCGCTTATCAGGTCCTCAGTGTTGCACAGTTGAACGCAGTTCTGTTCGGTCTCGCCGATTGTTCTCAGTGGCTTAGGTGGGGAGTTGACAACACTGTGCCTCGAGCAAGGAAAACTCTGGCTCCACGCGGACATAGAATGTAAAAATGGCGCCCAGAAAGCCGGTCGTTGATGAGGATAACTAGTGAATTATTTATCGCCACCACGTTATAAAAGTAAACCAGTCCGGTCTTGGACCATATTGTCCGTGCATGTGACAGTTAATGTCTCGGTCCCGTCCACCTCGAATAAAACTACTGCAGCGCACCTAGTGGTGTGGCGGTCAACTACAAACATGAATGAATTAGCTTCCAATATATATACATATATATATTTTTTTTTACCAGGTCACTAAAACACATATTTGGTATTTAAGAACATCCTTGAATTTAAAATAAGTGCATCAACTGAAGACTTTAGACTATCTGACATTTTAATTTATTTGCAAATATAATCAATGTAATGTAATTAAATTATTATAACCTTTAACAAGTAGTTCCGTGAAGAACTATACAGCCTATTTTTCATGCCAATGATTATTCTACAGAATATGAACCTATCTTGAATAATAACGAAATTAAGTTGGTAATATCGAAATATCTAATTAGTTCAAAATATACCTGGTATAATGTAGCCTAATAGAGCACTACAGTTGCTAGCCCTGGTGACTGAATATATTCTTAGTTCCATCTCATAAGGTACAGAATACAAAATTTGGTTGAAGTCCAATGGCTGCCAACAATGTCATGCGTGTGCTGGTCAGAAATAATCTGAAATATTATGATATCTTGTTGTGCCAATTTTGGATGAAATCCATTTGTTAGTATAGAAGTTACATGTATTTTAAAATTGGACATATCAGCAGGCCTAGAATCATGTTGGCAGCACTGCCTTGTATTAATTACTCCAAATTAATCTAGAATGTCAGATGTTATACGTGTGCAAAGTATAGAGCTGTTGGCTTGCACAATTTCTGATATATTGATATTAGGGTAAACAAAATATAGACAGCATTTATTAACAGTTGGCAGCCCTGATTGCTCTTAACAATACTTATAGTCATATCTGTTATGGTACACATAGCACATACAAAATTTGGTTGAAATCCAACTGATAGTATAGAAGTTACATGTATTTAAAAATTGGTACTATCAGCAGGCTTATAATCATGTTGGTAGAACGGACGTATATAAGTTACTCCAAATTAATCTAAAATGTCACAATATATGTGTGCATAGTTTAAAGCTGTTGGCTTGCATACTTTCTGATATATTGGTATTTGGATAAAAAAACAAGTAGTTCCGTGAAGAACTCTACAGCCTATTTTCATATATCCTGCTCATGTTAATTGCCTCTATCAACATACAAAATTTCAGTTTATTTGCTGTAACAGATTCGTAGATATTGAGAACCGTCTAAATATTTCAGATGGTCGCCAGGTTGGATTTTTATTTTTGTACTATTACATTAAGATTATTGTGTACGTGTGGTATTCAAACTGCAATCGCATGATTAGAACACAAGAAGTAAAAACGAGATTTTAAAATTACGCACAGCAGCCGTCTTGTGATTATGCAAACAATTGAAATAAATTAGATGCCAGTGGATCAACATTTGTATAAGCATTTAACGTGCAACGTTTCATGGCACTCGGATAGTTAATTCGCGAGAAACCTCCATTTAAATATTTATAATTCGCGTCTCCGCCATGTTGGATTTGTGCTCACCAGGTTACTGAAAGTCCTATAGGTGAACATATGTTCATAGTCTCTATGAAAATAAAAAAATTCAGTTCGGTTGCTGTAAAACATTCATAGATATTGAGAACCGTCTAAATATTTCGGAAGCTCGCCATTTAGGATTGTTATATGTATATGCCATAGAGTTATGTACCATTCAAGGACAATTATTGCCTAGGTTCATTATTCAAACTTTCACTTCGATCGCATGATTACGACACAAGAAATAAAAACTTAATTTTAAAATTTCGCACAGCCGCCATCTTGAGGTTATGTAAACAATTGTATTGAATTAGATGGCAGTGCATTACAATCTGCAAAATCATTTACTGTACCACATTTCACTGCGCTCAGAGAGTTAAATCACGAGAAAAGTCTATTAAAATATTTCAAATTCGCTTGGTCGCCATGTTCGTTTTGTACTTTACAGGTTTATGAAATAGACATAGGTAAACGTGTATCAGTACCCTTTATCAACGTACAAAATTGCAGGGTGATATCTGTAATAGTTTCGGAGATATAGAATGTAAGTGAAATATTTCGCACAGCCGCCATTTTGAGGTTATGTAAACAATTGATCTAAATTAAACTTCAGTGCATTACAATGTGTATAAACATTTGCTGTACCAAGTTTCATTACGTTTGGATAGTTAAATCGCGAGAAAAGTCAATTTAAAAGTCTCAACTTCGCTTGGCCGCCATGTTGGTATTGTAGTCACCAGGTTTTTGAAAGTCTCATAGGTGCACTTCTAGTAGGGCCCTTTATTACCGTACACAATTTCAGGGTGATATCGGTAATAGTTTAGGAGATATTGAATGCTAGTGAAATATTTCTCACAGCCGCCATGTTGTATTGGTGAGACGTAACAAAATTTGAAGGGCACAGTCGAGGTCGCTGGGAATAGTGCTATGAACTTACCGAGTTTCATTGAAATCGCTCCAGCCGTTTAGATTTTATTAGGGGGGAACCCACACACACTTCACACACACACACACACACTCACGGACAAAAGGTGATCTCATAAGCCTATTTTTTTTCAACATTGAAAATAGGCTAAAAATAGAGAGAGCAATTATTAACAGTTGTCAGCCCTGGTGGCTCTTAATAATACACTCAGTCATATCTGTTTATGTACAGATATTACATACAAAATTAGGTTGAAATCCAATTGATAGTGTAGAAGTTATATGCATTTAAACATTGGACCTATCAGAAGGCTTAAAATTATTTTGGCAACACTGTCATGGTTGGTCTCCTGGAAATTAAACTGAAATAGTATTATCTACATGTATGCCAATTTTGGAATAGCTCCCACGCATACCTTGCAAGATATCCAACATGGAGCTCAAATTTCTAGTGCGGTTTTTTCAGCAGTTGGTAGCACTGACATCACTTTCAAATATGGACGTGAGATATTCCGGTGCACATCTTTACTCATACTAAATTTGGTTTTGATTGCTGCAGCCGTTTAGGAGTTGATAGGGGGACACACACACACAGCCAGACAGACAGACAGACAGACACACATTTTCCCGGATCGATCTCATAAGTCTACTTTTTCCTCATTTTTGCAAAATGTGAAAAGTAGGCTAAAAATTGACCATAAATTATAAAAGATGTATAAATTCTTACATTATGTTCTTTCAGAGTGGGACCGACCACGGGAGGAAACCTGCGTACAACCGTTAAGGATAATGTCCTCAGCAACTATAGAGTGCCTAAGGAGGTGAGTTATTTTCTTTTAGCACCGGGAGTGTCCGGGGACATGTTCGGCTCGCCCATTTTGAAGCTGCTTCGAGACGGACACCCAATGGGTGAGCTACAAGTACCGTTGGGGAGGAAAGTTGGAATGGAAGGGCGAGGAGTTGGAGGGTAGCGGCTGTGACCTATAGTTAGGGACCAACCCCGGCATTTGCCTGGAAGGAAGATGGGAAACCACAGAAGACCATGTTCAAGGTTGCCGGCGGGGGCAGTCGAACCTCCTCGCCTCCCAGATGTGAGCGACTGCCAGCAGTCATGCCGTAACGACCACGGCTAACTCACCCGGTAGGATGTGAGTTAAACTGTGCATAGCAACAACTTATATAAGAAGATGGTTTCCTTCTTTGTCCAGGGTCGGCTATGTAAATACCCCGTCTCCATTTTATTCTGTCGTAGACCATGCCAGGATGTAGGTTTACACTTTGGAGGTATCTATTTAAGGTATCGGCCCTACGTTGCCTTGATCGTTTCTTCAGTCCTTTATTAGGATTTCGTTGCAATAATATTACCTTCTGATTGCAGCATATGTCCAGATCGTCACCGGCAACACTTATGCAGTTTGTCTTCGATTGTCGCAGAAGTAAATATTAGAAAACAACTATTAGTCGAATAGTGGTCCCAAAACCCAATTTCATCACCGTAATACTTCATCCCGGACTTCCTTGCACGTAGACCTCAACGACTAAATTTGTGACATTAATTTCATGACCAATCTTGGAAGCTAGCATGTTAGAACTTGACACGCGTATAAGGGATATTGTATGAAAATCAGCATTTCATAAACGAAGGTTATATCGTAGGAAATAAATAGAAGAAAATAGGATGCCAGGTAGTAGGAAATAAATTGAAACACGTGGACCATTGTAAGTACTTGGGCTGAGTATTCCACGATGAAAGAGATAAAACCGAAATGCAGCTAAGCCAATGCAGCGAGTTCTCAGTTGCGATCTTCTTCAAGAAAGAAGTTAGTGTAGGGACGAAACTCTCTCTACGTTGCTGTATGAAAGTGAGAGCTATGGCACTAGCTGGAAGCAATGGCAGGACGATACTCGTAATGAAGAGATAGCTAACGAGGGAACTGTACGAAGTCGGACGGCGAATTTTGATTTTATTTTTACATAGTCGTGAAGGACTTTTTACGCTGAAACAGGTAGTGGAGGTTTAATTTTTCGCTGGTCTCTTTCAAGGGGTAATTTGGGAGCTCCAAGTTGGCGGTGCGTGCTCTTTACATGCCGGCACACATTAGCACGCACAGCCAGTGGCTGTCTTGCCTTGCCTACCCTCTCCACGCGTTCGGTTCTCCACTGTCCCCTCCCACATACGGCTGCCTACAGTTGTGTATTTTCTTTTCTTTTACACAGGATGGGGGGTTAAAATTGACGTTAGTTGCGATATTTTCTGTTCAAGAAATGCCTTTTTTCTAACACAGTCTGGCATGGGTGCATTGTTCACGGCATGATAGTGAAAATCTAACACAAAATGTGAATAACAAAACACAAGAAAACAATGTGCACACCTTATAAAAGAGAAATTGGTGCAATCATTTCCAGCACACTCTTTACCATTCAAATCATGAAAATTAGTTTGCGAGACAGTATGAAATTTTGGTAGCCTATATTGTCAGTAATGGAATAACCACCCGCTTTCCAAGCATAGTTCAGCATTGGTTCAAAACAATCAGCTTGTAATTGGTTATGTGCTAGCATCTGACTAGTTATAATGAAGAGTCTGTTCTTGGGTTTTAATTTTGACTGGCCGTGTAAATTACTTGCTCGGCAAATGTTTTCCATTCGTCGGACTAAACATTTTAGTTGTCGGAAGAGTCCAAGATCACACGGCTGGCAAAGTTACGTAGTTCCTATAAGTATGTATTCAATTTGTACATGTTTGTTCAACCGAGATTCAAGTTGTACATTATTTGCTCCTTATCATAAAGCTCTGCAGCTTCCTGAATATTAACACCGTAGGCATTAATAAGAGCTGCAATAATGTTGCAAGCGGTCATTACAACGCAAAGACTCCAATTCGATCGCCTAATGTGGAATAGCCATCATAATAATAATAATGTTATTGGTTTTACGTCCCTTTTAACTACCCTGGCTTTTAGAGACGCCGGGGTGCCGGAATTTTGCCCCGAAGGGAATCTTTAACGTGCCAGTAAATGTACTGACACGGCTCCCTCGCATAATAGCCATCAGTTGTGAAGAACTTCACCGTATAGAATAGGATTCGCCGTCCCATATACAGAACCAGGCAGCCGTATGTGGGTGGGAACAGTGGAGAACCGAACGAGGGTAGAGGGAAGGCGAGGCAAGTCAGCCGCTGGCTGTGTGTGCTGACGTGTGCCGGCATGTACTGTACAATTCAGAGCGCGCACCGCCAACTTGGAACTCCCAAATACCCCCCTTAAAAAGGACCAGCGAAAAATTAGATATCTACTACCTGTTTCAGCGTAAAAAGACCTTCACGACTATGTAAAAATAAAATCAAAATTCGCCGTTGGACTTCGTACTTTTCCCTCGTAAGTTAGAAATTAAGGCGACTTAGATGGTAAGGTCATGTGATGAGAATTGGGGTGTAGGGATCACCTAAGAGCCTTATTACACGAGGTAGCCAGGTCTCGCAACTGGTCGTGCCCAGCAACCGGTGCGACAGCGAGGCAGTCACCACTATGAAGGTCATATGTCTGTTCGACCAATGAGGAAGGGTTATGTTGTACATGAGAGGAGTTATTATTAATTTAATTGGTAAAGATGAATGATGAGTATATGCTTCTTCTTATGCTACTATTGAAAAGAAGGAGCCGAAGGAAAAGAACAATGCATTTACATCCTATTATATCTTTCAAGAAAATCTAAATAATATTAATAATAATATATTTCAGCCGAAAGGCCATATAATTCATACATTGATGTGAAAACAATAAAGATCCATAATTGATTGTAATCACTTAGTCCTCTTCTGTCATTTTACGAGGTGGTACCGTTCACATTTTTTCCACAGAGGTTACATACACACTGGTCGTCCGGCTCGTGAAAATTTATCTTCCTACACATCTTATGATGGAAGCCATGAACTGCTAATCGATTGATTGCGCCCCTCATTAAACAGTTTGGTCCGGTCCAATTTCTATTACACATCGTGTCTGTTGCATAGAAATCTCTATCTATTTGTTCCGTATTCTGAGGAAATCCTGTTCTCATTTTGTGGCTGGCAACAGAAGTCGCTCTCTCAATTCTGCTATCAGGAATGGTTCACGTGCTTGTTCATAAGCCAATCTAAAATATGAGGTTTTTGCTATGCCTAGTATCCTTTTCAGGTATCTGGAAAATTTATAGGGTTGTGCTATATTCATTTTGATGAGCTTTGCACTGACGAGAGTAAGTTTTTCAATTACTTGAGAATGTCAAAATCCAGTTTTTATGACGTATCCAAAGAGGCTTACTAGTACTCCATTCGCTGGCCTACAATTATTCAGGCCTGGTTGGCGGTGAACGAACAAGTTTGTCTTTGAGCAATACATGTCCAAAATTCTAGTGGAGCCATAAGACAGGAGTAGTGGAGTAGTGAGAGTTCTAACGCACTCCAGAACCCTCCTCTTACCACTACTAAGCCTCAGGCATGTTAAATATCTCTTGAACGCATGGTCCGATTTTGACAAATGAGGTATCGTTGGACTCGGGCTGACGTCCTCTTTGCTATGGACCACTCGTTATATTTTTCAAAATTTTTTTGAAAATTTTTGTTTTCGAAACTAAGTGATAGTTTGAAAACTAAACATGATAGAACGTTGTGCCATGGCTCAAACGAATGGTCTTTATGACCTTTATTTTTTGTAATAAAACGTTTTTACTTTTTATGTTTTTTTGAAAACACTCGAATTTTGAAAATTCTATATTTTGGAAACTAGGAACTCTACAAAAACGTTTATTTGACATAAATGAAAGGTCCCTATGCCCTCTACCCCCAAAATAAATTTCAAGTCGCTAGAGCAAAAAGTTGTGTTTTGTAAGTAGTGGGGTAGTGAGAGAGCTGTCTACTAACTTATTGAACCCTCCTCGTATTTGCCCCGAAGCTGATATCTCGCTAACCAATGGTCGGATTTGAACATACAGGGTGTCCTAGCACTCGTAGTGATGCCCCCTACTTTCCTATAGGCTCTTTATTTGATTAAAAGACCAAAACTAAAAGGTCATGTGCTTTTAATATTTCGCGAACCAATCATGCTAGAGGCATGTTCGATAGGTCCAAGGACTCGGGGTGACGTCCTCTCTGCTATGGACCACTCGTTATAATTTTTAATAAAATTGGAAACTCGATTTTGGGGTAAACACGTGTTTTTGTGATTTTGCCGATATCTCGCGAACCAATCATGCTAGAGGCATGAACGAGGGGTCCAAGGACTCGGGCTGACGTCCTCTTTGCTATGGACCACTCATTGTAATTTTAAAAAATTTGGGAAACTCGATTTTGGGGTAAACACGTGTTTTTGTGATTTTGCCGATATCTCACGAAGCAATAACGCTAGAGGCATGTACGATGGGTCCAAGGATTCGGAAAGACGTCTTCTTTGCTATGGACCACTCGTTGTAATTTTAAAAAAATTGGGAAACGCGATTTTGGGGTAAACACGTGTTTTTTATGATTTTTGCCGATATGTCACGAACCAATAACGCTAGAGACGTGTACGAGGTGTCCTAGGACTCGGGCTAACGCCCCCTTTCAAATGTGGTAGATATTTTTTTTCAAAAAATAATTCACAAAGGGCCTAACGCCGTACATGTTGAAAAAAAATCATTACCGTTACCTGTTTATAAAGCGTGGTGGTTGAGAGAGACGATACGGCTGGGTGTGTGTGTTTCAACGAACCTGTCGCTAACCACAAGGACCATGCTTAATAGAACAATCGCTATTTCGGCGGATCGGTGTATGACAGAGCGAGCGTGCGTTTTCTGATATTTTACCTTCAACGTGTAAACGGTGATGAGAACTTGGTTCTATGTTGATCGAAGCGAGTACAGAAAACAAACGAGCAGGAGGTGAATGTCATTTGAGCTTATTGGAAGGCATTGATCTGACTTGACAACAGGTGCAGTGGAAAAAATGACCAAGACGCTTGAAAGTGAAATAATCTGACCATTGTGCTGGCAGGGAAGTGCGAAAGGCGTGCACACATGTGTGAAACCACAGGCACGCTAAACCAGTGACATCCTGTCTTGCTTCGTACGTGACAAAATGCAAGTCCATGTGAAATTTGATCTACCGCAGGTGTTCACCTTGGCCGTTATCTGTCCACGTGCATGATAACTGTTAACAAGTCACATCCTGTTTTGCTTCGTACGTGACAAAATGCAAGTTCAGGTGAAATTTGATCCGGCACAAGTGTTCGCTTGGGTGTTATCTGTCCACGTGCACGATAAGAGAATGTTCAAAGCGTGGGAATCGCTGAATCAGTAAAAGGTATGATGCAACTTGTCGGAATGATGTCACAACCAATAGAGAGGCAAGAGCTGCAAACAGCAGTGGTGGGAGGTGAAGGGAGGGAGAGGGGAGGGGGTGATGTATGAGAGAACACAGGAGGAAAGGGAAAGACAAACATGTATGAACATGCATGAAGCGCGGAGCGCTGTATACATAGAGCTATAGGTGGTGTACAACATGTGTGAATAAATAAAAAGTACACAGGTTCACACAACATGTAATTTATTGATCCAAGAATTAAACGTAGAGTTAAACCCTAACCATTTGACGTAGAGTTTATTTCCTTTTTGTTTCAACACTTTTTCCACAAGATAATGCTGAGGAAATGCTGTTTTCTGAAGTTCATGGAGATAAAATCTACCTTTTATGGGTTGATGGTTGAGGTCCTCGAGTAAATAGGTAACTGGAGTGTCCAAGTAGACTCGACGAATTCGAAATAGTTCAGTCCCCCACTGAGGCGTGTAGCCCTTATTGAAGGCAGACTTAAATTTGCTCACACGAACAAAATCCCCAATGTTCAGTCGGTGACGTTTAGGATCGGCTGTTTTTATGGGGTTAAACAGTTTATCCAATCGCTGAATATTTTTAGTTACGAGACGTGGCTTGGTCCCAATCGTTCTATGGTTGGTGTCATTGTAACGTGACACTAGCTCAGGTAACATGTCCAACCAGCGATAACTGCCCTGAGCGGTAAACGCTTTCCACATATGGGTTTTCAATGTTCGGTTGAACCGCTCGACCACACTGGCTTTGAGATTGCTGTACGTGGTGTAATGGTGAATATCCATAGATTTGAGAAAACTGGAGAAATCCTTGTTGAAAAATTCTTTCCCCTGGTCAGTTTGTAGCAGCTGAGGTTGACGTTGGGAGTGTTGAATAATATGTTGAAAGGCCTTGATAACTAGTGGACCAGACTTGCGACGCACAGGTTCAACAAAGGCCATTTTGGAATAGACATCAATGACGGTCAACATATAGCGTACACCGTCGTTAACGCCAGCATAGGGTATCATTTCAACCAAGTCAGCCTGCCAAAGTTCATCCACACCTCGTGAAATCACCTTGAGTCGTGGATAATGACGCCTAGCTGGGCGATGCAACTCGTGAGCAATACCCATTTTAATGGGTGAGGGCTTAAACAATAATTTTGGCATTTCGAAGTTCTTGTTCAATTTCTTGAATTTCCCAATCGTGACCGGTGTGGCCAGCTTGACGTGAGGCATGCAACAACTGTAGCCGCTGGACGAGCTTATTGGGATTGTGCCAGTAGGTAACATCCACAAGGGGTTTTAATGGTTTAAATGTCACTCCCGAAGCGGATGCTTTACGACGAGTACTTTGACTGGTGGGAAACATTTTTGCAATGATGGTTTTATATTTTTGAGATATATTGGCATTCACTTGTTGCGTGGGATCATACTGTCTTTTGTGGGCATGGGTATCCAATAAAATGGATTTATATTTGTCAAGATCCTCTGACGTATAATCATGGGAAGAGGGGGTTCGAGAAAAGAGCAGCTTTAACAGTCCTGGCGTTAATTTATAGTTGATGTTTTTAATGACAGCTTTAGTACGAGCAAATTTAATGGATGAATCGCCAATTTTAAAACTATCATTCTCATAGCGAACACCATACGTGGTATCTGTGTTTCCAATAAATAGATCGGTGAAATAGGGTTCCAATGTTGATCCATAATATTTTATTAAAATGGTTTTCAGTTGAGCTTTATGTTGAGGGGTGGCCAAGAGTTGTGAAAACGGAGACGCTCTGGAAGGGCAAGGTGTTTCGACCATGGCCATGGATTTCTTTTTTCTCAAAAACTCTGCAAGGGGTGCGGCCTTTTTTTGAGGCGTAAACACTTGTTCCTCCTCATCCTCAACTTCACTAACACTAGTCAAATCTTCCTGTTCCTCTTCCTCTTCCTCAGGGTCCTCGTGCAGCGTCTGCGTGGCTTGTGAAACGGTGGGTAGCGTTTCAGATGGCTTGAAAGAGGGTTTCAACATGGCTTTTAGCGGAGGTGCTAAATGTTGTTGAATAAACAAAGCATGATTGGCACGTGATTGTTTCAATTGACGAAACTTTTGGCGAATAGTATTTTTTGCTCTAATAATATGCTTTTTCAATTGACTCTCTGCTAACGCCATGGTGTCTTGACAAATGACTTGATGGGGAATGAGACAGGGCCTTAAATAGCAATAAAATGATCGAACCCTAAGTGATACCGTCCTTGGTTGAGTTCACTTTGTTTGTCAATCACTAAACAGGCATGACGTTGACTGTTCCAGCACTTGGCACACAATTCTGTAAACATTTGAAAGGTCATATCCGGATTCACATGTTCATTATAAATGTGACGACTGTTCCTCTCGTCCTGACGAAATAAAACAATGACATTGGCATTGTCACGAATCAACTGTTTGGACATTTTTGAATACGTTTGTCCAAGATAGAAGCAATCGATATGTTTGTGTCGACCCATGCTGAAATAGCTTTGAATGATGCCTTGACGTTCAGTGGATACATCATCGAAAATCATGAGTGAATCAGGCTTTACCTCATCCGGTGAAATCACATTTTCTTGCATGGAATATGTAAAATAACCCATATTCTCTTTTTGTAATCCAGACATGACTTGATCCAGAAACACGTAGAGGGGTTGGTAGAGAGATTTTGCAAAAATATAAATATTTTGAAAACGCAGACCATTGGGCGCTGTAATGAGCGTTAGCAAAAGATTAGTCTTTCCACAGCCGGAAGGCCCCACAATGATGCAGCGAATGGAAGATGGAAACAGTGAACCATGGCGTTGTTCACGTGATGTGGGACAGAGATGGGAAACCATGTCCCCCACGGGGAATGACTCTTGCTGCTTAATAATCTTCATGTCAACTAAGGCTCAGACAGGCTAGCTGGCTGTCTATATACAGGACACCGAGCCTTGTCATAGAAACAATAGACTGGTACTACAGGTTGACGATGGATGTCTTTGGACGTGCGTTGATGGCCAAAGCTAGGCCTGTCCCCATACATGATCCTAAACAGGAAACAGATCCTGCTAATAAACACTATGTGGATAGGTCAGTAGTGCCACGCACAAAACAGGGAGATTATGACTTTAAGGGAAAGCGGTTAACCCATGCAAAACATCCTCAAGTGTCTACAGACGTTACTACGAAAAAGTATGTGGATAACAAAGTGTATGAGTTTTATGACAAAGTGCCCCAGCTTACGGTGAATGGCTATAGCGCTAATCACCATCGGATTATTCACGTGGAAGCCCACTAGACGAAGACGATGTCTCTACCAAGCGTTACGTGACCTATGAAATGAAAAGGCTTTATAAAAATATCCCATCTGTATTTTTAGTGTATCTGACAAATGAAAAACCTGTGAATGACAGAAATCATTTACCGCTAGTTCATGATCAGCACTTGACCTATGTGCTTGCTTCGGGTTTAAGCCACTATCGATTACACTATGATGGAACCATTCACATCAAATATGCCATACCTGATGAGAACCATTTACAAATAAAGATAAATGGTCATAGGATGTTGATCCATAACCATGAAATGGTCAATGCAGGTGACGAATTATCCTTTCATCTCATGTTGACATGGAATGAAAAGCAAGCGGGAAAGACCATAAACGATTTCCCACTTTATGTGGAATTGGAATATACAGCCATGAAATAACCATCTGACGTTAGTTGTGATTTACACTTTCTTGTGAAAGGTTGTTGGTCATTATCATCATGGTGAAACAAAGGTATGCAGTGAGAAAGACTAAAAAAAGGACTTTGTCCTTGGCAAAGCCTGGGCTTACAACATTCGAGGACAAGCCCTTGCGAAAGAAAAAAAGAAAAAATAATGTATTGACCATAAGGAAAGCCTTTCGAACAGCACAGAGACAGGTTATTCCAAAACGTCGGCGACAGAGTTCAAACCAAGGGCGAGTGATTCCCGTCCCCAAACGAGCGGGATTTTTACCTGCATTATTTGCCGGGTTGGCTGCTCTGGGCTCACTTTTGGGCGGTGCCAGTGCAGTGGCGAAAACCATTAAAGCCGCGCAGCAGGGCAAGCAACAACTCAAAGAAAGTCAGCGACACAATGAAACAATGGAAGCGATTGCCATGGGGGCTAGAAATGCCAATTTAAAGCCAGCCTTTTATCAACAAGGATTTGGGATTTCACCATTTCGAAATATTAAAAAAAAAATAACCTCAGCCATAGCAAGACATGCCCTTACGCATCAACAAGTGGAAAGCTATGCTAAACAACTAAAGCTTTCTCATTTTCGAGGTGTGTTTATGCGAAACCAATTACCCCCACGACCCTGGAAACAGGAATGTGCTGTTGTCAATTTGGATGATCACCGAGGACCAGGGACGCATTATGTAGCTTATGTCAAAGAGGGATCCACGGTATGGTACTTTGACAGTTTTGGGAATTTGCCTCCGCCCATGGAACTAGTGACCTATTTTGGAAACAGGATCAAGATATATTATAATGTGAAACGTGAGCAAACGTTTAACAGCCAACAGTGTGGACGTTTGTGTTTAATTTTTTTATATAAGACGCAGCATAAGCTAAAACGCCACCAGTATGTCGGCAGAAAGTAAAACGTTTACAGTGCATGGACGTGGACCTGAAGTCAGCCTAGACTTTTACCCGCCTATCGAATTGAGTGAAAAACCCTATGGTTTAGGACTTGTTTCTCTTGAAACGTACAATCGAATATACAACATACGTGAAAATGTGAACAACAAGTTTTACTATGATGATTCTGTGCTCACCTTGAACTCTGGTGGATACACGATCGATGATATTTATGAACACATTTATGTGGTGTTGATCAATCAATATGGTTTAAAGTCATTTCTCGACGGAACGCACAAGTTTGAACTTGTAGGAAATACCAACACTCATCGCTGCAGTATTTTCTCCTCATTCAACATTGACTTTAAAACACACCCCGATTCCATTGGTCCATTACTAGGATTTAAACCACGTGTGTTGGAGCCCAACAAAAAACATGAATCAGACCATGAAGTGAAATTCATTGAGGACCATCATGTGTCGGTGACGTGTAATATTATTAGCCAAGTGTACACCAATCAAGAACCATCGCATTCACTTTATGACTTTATTGTGACATCGCCCAATGGCTATATTATTCGTGAAAACCCTCCAGTGGTGCTTTTTCATGCTGTGGCTGTTGATAGTATTAGTAATATAACATTAAGACTGATCAATAGAGATCAACAACTCATTGATCTAGATTCTACCACACCAGTGACTTACAAGTTGGTGCTAAAGCCACTATGAAGTTTGTGTATAAAGCAACAACACCGTCTAGGAATGGTGTTAGTTGTTTGCCACGTGAATACACGTTAACATCTCAGAACAAGCAGATTTTACAGCATTTGGGTTACCACGTCAACCCTCATGATGAATTCTATCCTAGAGATAGCGAACCGCATCGAGGAGCAACCAGGAGTGGTAAGAATTGATCTCCATTCCTATCAAGCTCAAACACCTGGACTCAATAACAATGATGAAATTCAATTTGTTATCAACAACCAAGATATTTACACCCTACCTCATGAAAGTGTCATTCAGATTGAAGGTCGGCTCACCAAAGCCGATGGCTCTACACCTACCACATCCAAGTTGGCCAACCATGGTTTAGCCTTTCTGTTTTCTGAAGTAGGTTATGTCATTAACGATATCGTGGTGGATAGCACTCGAAATGTGGGCATTTCCAGTGTCATGAAACTATACCCCTCTTATAGTGAGGAAGAAGGTAAAACACTTTGAATGGCAGGTTGGTGTCCTGACTCGACCAATGACTGGATGGTACACACCGATGGGACCTTTACTGGATATTTACCTCTTAAACTGATTCTAGGCTTTGCTGAAGATCACCAACGCATTGTGGTCAACGCAAGGCAAGTGCTTTATCTGGTGAGAGACAGGAGTGATAATAATGCACTCAAGGGAGCTGACAATGCCCCCATCGATTCAAAAGTTCAACTACAACGCTTGCTATGGAAAGTGCCTCATGTGACCCTTAACGATAGCAAAAAACTGGACATACTCAAAATGGTAAAGAGAGATATGCCTCTACCCATGGAATTTAGAAGCTGGGCACTCCATGAGTATCCGCTATTGCCCACCACCAACACACACAGTTGGTCTGTAAAAACAGCTCGCTATACAGAGAGACCTCTCTACCTGATCGTGGGTTTTCAAACGAATCGCAAGTATCTACAAACCAAAGATGCCACGCAATTTGATCACCTGCAATTGAGAAATGCACGTCTTTTCCTCAACGGAGCTGTGTTTCCCTATGAAGGACTGGATTTGGATTTTTCAAAAAATAAGTTTGGGCCCCTGTACGACTTGTTTTCTAAATTTCGATGGTCGTATTATCAAAAAGAGAACGGCCCCATGCTACTACCCCAAGCGTTTAAGGCAAGAGCACCACTGATTGTTTTTGACTGTTCATACCTGGAAGAGTCTGTCAAGCCATCCAATATCGACATTCGACTAGATTTTGAAACGCATGACAATGTACCAGCCAATACGACGGCCTACTGTTTGATTATTCATCACAAACAAGTCAACTATTATCCACTATCCAACCAAGTGACGAGTGTATAAATAACAGGTCATCCCACGTCAAGTCGCTCAGTCATGTCTTGCTTTAAAGCCTCAAGAGACGTTACATTCATGAATTTAAACTCTGAGGAACAACGTTTCAAGACTTTTGCCACGTGGCCAGTGCCTTTCATAAACCCTCAAGCCTTGGCGGCCGCTGGATTCTACTATTTAAAAACAAGAGATGAAGTGAAATGTGCCTTTTGTCCCATCATCATAGACCAATGGCAGGAGGGCGATGAACCCATGCAGGAACATCAGCGCTGGTCACCCACCTGCCCCTACCTGTGTAGAATGGAAGTGGGAAATATACCCTGTCATTCAAGCTATCCCTCGCTTGTGTCTTTGGGTGATGAAAAAAAAACAAGTTACGATACGTGTGGACCGTATGGTATCCATGGTGCTTCAGTGAGCAGCTCACCATCAAAAACGCCTAGTTTAGAGACATTGGGACATCATCGGTGTTATGGACGTTACAAACACAAGAGACTATATTGTTGTATCAGTTGCTATCGTCCTTATCCCAAAATGACAAAGGCCTGTAAGACGTGTAATGATAATAAAATGATGTAATTCTTAAATTCTTATTTTTTTGCTTTTGCCTCTGTCCTACCCTAACCTTTTTTTTGGAACTAGCATGGCAGGTAAGTCCATGCCATGATCACACCTGATCGTCAGTCAGTCGTCAGTTGAACTTGGTCCAGACAAGCGTCAACATGTTGCGCACACTCATTGTGGATTGCCAAGGGTTTAAAATTGGTGACAACAAATTTATATTTAAACAAGTGGCCGTGATCGATTGTACCACGTTTTGGATATCACAAGCGACGCATTTGCTATTTAAACCACCCCATGCTTTTGATTTGTTGTGTGAAAAAGACCGTAAACAAACCCAGTGGATTGAAAATCATAGGCAACTAGACTGGAATCAGGGAACCATTTCCTATAAATATTTGGACGTGGTTATGAAAGCACACTTGTCCTCGGCCAATGTGGTATTTTTGAAAGGTAATGAAAAACGTCAATGGTTGCAACCATTTTTGGCGTCTTACTGCCAATGTATCGACCTCATGGAGTTGGGCTGGCCCTCCCTGCAAACGCTCATGGATACTTGTTCCTGTGGCAACATTACCCATACAGCCCTATCGCATGCGTGGCATCTCTTTCATTGGTTAACCACTCATGCCTGCTGGGAGTTGTTGAACAAAATTATAACTCGAGATTTACCTGTGAATGACGTCAGTGAGATTTCTACTAGCGACGTGTAAACATCTACAGCACGTGATACCATGGAGAAAGGCAATGCTACGGACAAAGCCATCGGCAAGTTCTTTGTGTGCAAAAAGAAACTAGACAGTTTTACCAAAGAGGAACTCTTGGTGCTGCCCAAGTCGTTCATTTATTATGTGGCCGCCAACGCAGTGAAAGAAATCTGGCAACATGTACCAAAATCATGGACTCAAGACCCTGTGTTGAGTGAATTGCAACCCTGTACGGATTACGATCACCATAAGCAAGTGGCCATGGCAAAAATACCGTCTATGCGTCAGTGTGCGACTTGCCAGCTAGTGAAACTGTATCACGGTCATAAAAGTCCATGTAAAGACTTTGTTGAATCATTCCACGAGTGTCATGGCGAGAAAAAGCAACAACAACAAACACAAACATCGTCCACAGAGGAGGAGGAAGACCAAACCTTTTTACCATCGATGGAAAAGGATATGCCAGACCTGTACTGGCAATGGCGTCATTGACAAAGTGATTCAATACTTACCTTACGAAATCCATCTTCCAGGTTATCGTTTTTGCGGCCCTGGAACTCGTCTCGAAAAACGTTTACAACGTGGTGATGTACCCATTAATCTTTTGGATCAAGCATGCAAGGAACATGACCTTTCTTATCGACATAGTCATCCTGGTTTAAGACATGTGGCAGATAAATTGTTATTGAAGAAAGCTAAACAACGTTTCACATCCAGTGATGCCTCAGTGGGTGAAAGGATGGCAGCCCTAATTGTCATGAGTGCTATGAAAGGAAAGTTGATGATGCATGGACATAAACATTGAGGAGTGAGGAATTGGGATGTGTTTGTATTCTATTTTTCTTTTGTCAATTCACTATGAAATAAAAACAAAGGTTTACCAGAGCACGATGTTTTGTTATTTTATTTTTAAGAAATCGTGATGTTGATGGCTGATTTCTCATTTTACACATTTCACACATTACCATTTTGCTAATTTGCAATTTACAGTTTTTGAAAACGTTCGTTTTGATGATATGGATTTTTCCATTTTGCTGATGACACTTTTTAAACAATGACCGTTTGAAGTTTTTGAATTTTCATATTTCACATATGGCCATTTCCAGTTTTTTTTAAATGTCCGTTTTAAGTTTTGCGTTTTTGGTGATATGGAAACATGGATTTTCCATTTTGCTGTTTTCACATTTTTCCATTTAGTGTATGTCGAAAGTTGAGATTTGACAATGATGTTGATGCGAGTGCTTGACCTTGATAATACTGCAATGTGCTGATGCGTGTTTGGAGAAACGTCGAGGTCTACGACTACTGCAGGTAGGACTGTTTTTACAAAAATAATGTCTATTGTCTGCCACATTTCAATGAAAAAACGAAACTATTTAAAACAAAATGAGTATATAAGTGACCATTTACCCCCTCCCCACCCACCCACCCTACCTCATCGTGTTTGCTCTGGTCAATCATACACACCAGTTTTCTCTCTCCAGTCATACATTCACACCTGTCTTTGGGAACAAACACAACCACTTTATTTATTCTCAAAAGCACATTCTTGACATGTACACTCATCCCAAAAGAACTTTTTTTAGTTTACCATTTTACTATTTCAAAAAATAATTAAATACTAGTTTTTAAAGTTACTAAAAATCTTACTTATTTCATATTTACAAAAAAACTCAACTTTGTACAGCGTTAAAAGAATCACACTATTTACCAATCAAAAAATTTTTTAAAAATAAGTTTGCATAGAACTTTTTTTAAAGAGCAAAAGGTCCAAGTGAATTGTCACTATTTACAAAATCTACTATTTACAATGACAGAAACCAATATTTACAAAATTCTAAATCTACAAGTTACAAAAAGCCATGTCCCATAAACGATTAAACAGTGAAATCACACCTCCTCCTCCTTGCGATCATAACCCCAGGGCAGGCTGGTGAGCAGGTCATCAGCCCACACACGTTTGTTATCCATGGAGGCGAGGGTGCGTTTTCTCTGTTCCACAAGATACAAATGATGGTTGCTGGATTGTATCCTGCACTGTGTATGAGACATAGCTTTACCCGTGCGTAAAACCGCTAGATAGTCATCAACACGTAGCGATTTTACCACTGCCCTACCTACACCTTTTGCTCTTTTGGCTTCCTTACAGTCGAGTGTGCGATAAGCATACATTTTCGAAGCCAAACCTACGAATTCCGTCATAATGGAATCACCGCATTCATCTTTTAAAACGCCCATTTCCTTTTTGTTTTTTATGGGCAGCTGAAACACGTTGTCAGCGCTATAGCAAGAGGTGTCGAACCAGTCACTATGTTGCCTCATGACGTCATAGGGGTTGCAGTGGCGAATTTGGTAAATGAATGAGTCCGTGTCCATATACAAAAGAGAAACGTCCTCAAAATGGCGTTTGGCAAACTCATAGTGGAATCGATACATGACCGATTTAGAAAAGTCTAAAATGACTTGGCCCAAGTAAATGGGCTTATCCATGGTCACGCTGGTCTTACTCATTTCAATAGTAGCCAAATCCTCATCGATAATTTTGATCGATTTGAAATTTGGCTTGGCAATGTACCGCCGGGCACCCCACCGCCCCTCCCAGACATTCACCAATTTAATGTCACGGTATTTGCGGACATTCTCCATGGACTTGCCATAGATGCAGTTGTTCATTAATTTAAAAAAATTAATTTCAAACTGCTGTGTTGCCATTTGTCGGTGCTCTGTGTTGAGTCGCATGTACGGCTCAAGCCATGATTTTTGAGCAAAAGAAATACCCCTGTGGATTTTCTTCAACACCAAGCCTTGGGCGAGGCATTGCACCAACATTTGGATATGTACCACATACCGATTTTTGTTGTAAAGTGTGCCCATGAGTTTTTCAATTTTCACTTTACTGTCAGGGGGAACCATTTGCTCAAGGCAGAATGGGAAATCGGCATGTTCATCATACAAGGATGAGGGATATTCAATATCCACTTCTAGCACATATCCACGGCCTGTTTCTTGGCTAGCCATGTTCACATCAAATTCTGACACTTGTTTGTCTGTCAGCCAAGCAAACTTTCCATAGGGCAAAGGCTGACTCATGGCGTAACCGTACAAATTATTCACGTCATAGTACATTAAATACGATTCTGGTTTGTCTGGTGAATAATCAGGCATGTAGACATTGTTCGCTTCAGCATGGCGTTGGTTAAGCGACACAAAGCCGCCACGAATGCCCTTTTCAAAAAATAGAACCATGTCTACATCAGTGAGTAAGTCCAATTCCACTTGAGTGTATTTCAAAGCGGCATCGAACGAGAGTCCAGGACTCGTGTAATAGTGAGCCGGGTCAAGACCGTAAATGTGTTGACACAAGTTACGGAATTTTTCAAACACATCAGTGAGCAGCAATACATCCAGTTTTAGGTAATGCAAAGCATATTCACTTAGCGTGTTCATGCCAAACACTCGCCAAACTTGACATGCATGTGCATAGTCTTCATCGGAAACGGTACTGCGTGTTAGTTTCGAGTAAAATTTCTCTTGTGGAGAGAGTTTTCTTTGCTTTAACACGTCCCAGCTGTTGCAGAAATCATACGGGAATATACCTTTCCGAATGCACAACTGAAATTGCTCAGGATCATTAAAATGCATTCTAGTATTTTTTAATTCCTCCTCATTCAAGCCATTCACAAGGCTGTCTAGCGAGGATGCCATAAACTTAAAGGAATCCAAAAATCGAATGCTAAAGTCGCCCAACCACCATGTCAGGGCTGTAAAACGCTCATGGTTTTGGGGAATAATGGTAAACGAGCCCTTGTTGACATGACCCAATTCACGAATCAAAAACTGAATGTCATAATTTGCCAGATTGTGGAAAAAGACACTGATGAAACGAGGAGCCAGAAAGTTCAAATTGCATTTACTATGCGCAGCTCCACGAAACTCCCCCGTAAAGTGCGAGTGATCACGAACGGTGTCTTCAGCACTGATCAGTGGCTTTTCGCAAATATGACATGTCGTGGCATGCTCATACTGCTGCTGTTGTTCTGGAGATAGACTCATGGGTACTGGGTGGTCCAGTAATTCCTGTACATGGTCGGCCAACTTCACAAGTTCATCCAAGAACCATTTGGCACAATCTGGCCCCTCACGGTATTTGTAAACGGATTGTGTGGGGTCATGGGCACACACCACATTAAATCCTATGGCAAAAGGTTCATGTTTTTGAATGGGTGTGGTTGAGCTCATGGTGGGATCTGGTTCACATCCCGCCATGGGTGTGGTGAGAGCTTCGAAATCTGCATATACCACATAGGGAACAGTGTCACGCTTATGAATGTCCTTAAACTTTAACACAGCCTTGTCCCCTTGTGGCAATATCAATCTCACCGCTTCCTGAGTAACACAATCTATCCTATGACGTTCTAAGAGCGTAGGGGTTGTAAAATATTGCAAGCAACGGTCGCAAATGTACTTTTTACCATTATGCTTGGACACTTGACTGCTTAGCAATCTACTCAGGCTTTTAATGAGGCAATAGTGATTCAATTCTCCTACAGATAAATATAAAAGATGAATGTGATGTCGTTTCGGTTCTTTTGTGGCATAAAGAGGACCCACAATCTCATCACCATCAAGGCCATACACCATGAACGAAAAGTCCTGGTTGTCTTGTTCAAACCTACGGATCTCGGTTAAGTCCATAGGGAACGATACTCGAGTTAAATTTAACGTATGTTTCAATTCAACAAACTTGGCCTTGCACTTTCCTGGTCGACAACTGTCACGTTGTGCTGGTTGCAAAAACGCAGCCACAGACCACAGAAAGCAATCATTGTCACGATTCTTTATATTCACCACAGCCTTTTTCAAAGCTATGGCTGGTGGTGTTTCAATATAGCTAGACCCAGCATTCAACGGGTTGAATTGACAAATGTTGATTTGCAAATGATGAATTTTGTCTAAGGCAAGGCCACTCGGTCCTTGTTGCAGTTTATCAAATTTTGATAGCAAGGCATTCACCACGTGGGTTTCATACCACTGTTCCAAATTATGGGCTATGAACAGCTCTTGCATTTTACTGCAAATATAGAATGTCTCTTTATGCTCTACGTCCTTCTTTTTATATATAAAATCGCACACCAGTTCTGTATTCACCTTTAAAGCCATATGCAACCTTTGCGCTGTACAAATTTCAATTTCAAAAATTTCAAAACAAGATTCTAAAAATTCTTTGGGAATCAAACTTTTTCTAACATTGACTACGCGGCCAGAGCACACACGCGATTTGAAACAACTGTTTAGAGGTTCCCAAGTTAGGCTATCGGTAGCAGTAGCAAATGACATTATTTTAGAAAGAACACTCTCACCTGAGTTTTCAGCTGTAGACTGCTTGACAATGGTCCCAAACACACACGTTCCTGGTTATTAACAAAGGTCAAGCGTTTTCCAACACTCTAAAAAGAAATAAAATAAACCACCATAAGTATATCCATTCCATATAGTTTATGCATTTCATAAACAAAACAAAATCAAACAGGTTATATTATATAATAAAACAAATCTCACCTTGACGTGTAATGCTTTGCTATATTCCCGTCTCGTGGGCTAGTGTGGAAATGGTTTTCTTTTCTATCTGTCTGTCTTTCTCTCTTTCTTTAATATCGTTCACACACACACACACGACAAGTAGGCTATACCGGTTATCTGCAAACAAATAAATAAATAAAATCATTAATTACCTAATCAATAAATAATTGCATGTATTTATATATAAATCAATAAATGTATAAATGAATAAATATATACCTACCTCACAACAAGAATAAGTATTTTCCACCAACACCAAAACTGTTAAACAAGGCCAAGTGTTTCACACAACGCTGTAGCGTGTTCAAAGGTAGTCACATAAGTGCGAGTGGAAATGTCAGCGACGTGTCTTTATATATCACATTGCATGTATAATCTTTTTTTTTTCCACGCTTTGAACATTCTCTTATCGTGCACGTGGACAGATAACACCCAAGCGAACACCTGTGCCGGATCAAATTTCACCTGAACTTGCATTTTGTCACGTACGAAGCAAAACAGGATGTGACTTGTTAACAGTTATCATGCACGTGGACAGATAACGTCCAAGGTGAACACCTGCGGTAGATCAAATTTCACATGGACTTGCATTTTGTCACGTACGAAGCAAGACAGGATGTCACTGGTTTAGCGTGCCTGTGGTTTCACACATGTGTGCACGCCTTTCGCACTTCCCTGCCAGCACAATGGTCAGATTATTTCACTTTCAAGCGTCTTGGTCATTTTTTCCATTGCACCTGTTGTCAAGTCAGATCAATGCCTTCCAATAAGCTCAAATGACATTCACCTCCTGCTCGTTTGTTTTCTGTACTCGCTTCGATCAACATAGAACCAAGTTCTCATCACCGTTTACACGTTAAAGGTAAAATATCAGAAAACGCACGCTCGCTCTGTCATACACCGATCCGCCGAAATAGCGATTGTTCTATTAAGCATGGTCCTTGTGGTTAGCGACAGGTTCGTTGAAACACACACACCCAGCCGTATCGTCTCTCTCAACCACCACGCTTTATAAACAGGTAACGGTAATGATTTTTTTTTCAACATGTACGGCGTTAGGCCCTTTGTGAATTATTTTTTTGAAAAAAATATCTACCACATTTGAAAGGGGGCGTTAGCCCGAGTCCTAGGACACCTCGTACACGTCTCTAGCGTTATTGGTTCGTGACATATCGGCAAAAATCATAAAAAACACGTGTTTACCCCAAAATCGCGTTTCCCAATTTTTTTAAAATTACAACGAGTGGTCCATAGCAAAGAAGACGTCTTCCCGAATCCTTGGACCCATCGTACATGCCTCTAGCGTTATTGCTTCGTGAGATATCGGCAAAATCACAAAAACACGTGTTTACCCCAAAATCGAGTTTCCCAAATTTTTTAAAATTACAATGAGTGATCCATAGCAAAGAGGACGTCAGCCCGAGTCCTTGGACCCCTCGTTCATGCCTCTAGCATGATTGGTTCGCGAGATATCGGCAAAATCACAAAAACACGTGTTTACCCCAAAATCGAGTTTCCAATTTTATTAAAAATTATAACGAGTGGTCCATAGCAGAGAGGACGTCACCCCGAGTCCTTGGACCTATCGAACATGCCTCTAGCATGATTGGTTCGCGAAATATTAAAAGCACATGACCTTTTAGTTTTGGTCTTTTAATCAAATAAAGAGCCTATAGGAAAGTAGGGGGCATCACTACGAGTGCTAGGACACCCTGTATGTTCAAATCCGACCATTGGTTAGCGAGATATCAGCTTCGGGGCAAATACGAGGAGGGTTCAATAAGTTAGTAGACAGCTCTCTCACTACCCCACTACTTACAAAACACAACGTTTTGCTCTAGCGACTTGAAATTTATTTTGGGGGTAGAGGGCATAGGGACCTTTCATTTATGTCAAATAAACGTTTTTGTAGAGTTCCTAGTTTCCAAAATATAGAATTTTCAAAATTCGAGTGTTTTCAAAAAAACATAAAAAGTAAAAACGTTTTATTACAAAAAATAAAGGTCATAAAGACCATTCGTTTGAGCCATGGCACAACGTTCTATCATGTTTAGTTTTCAAACTATCACTTAGTTTCGAAAACAAAAATTTTCAAAAAAATTTTGAAAAATATAACGAGTGGTCCATAGCAAAGAGGACGTCAGCCCGAGTCCAACGATACCTCATTTGTCAAAATCGGACCATGCGTTCAAGAGATATTTAACATGCCTGAGGCTTAGTAGTGGTAAGAGGAGGGTTCTGGAGTGCGTTAGAACTCTCACTACTCCACTACTGACAGGACAATAGCATCTTTAAAATATTATTCAGATCAACTTTTAATGAGTATCTGCAGCTAAAAGGCTAAAAGCCTTGTCATCGCAGCCATTTCTTACGGTCTTCAGCAGTTATCTTCATATTGGCATACGAGTCACATTCCATCTCCTTGACAATGTTCTTGAGATACGATTATCTTGGTCGTCCCCTTGGCTTTTCCCCCAATTTTTTTTCCTTCAAAAATTACCTGGAGGAGAGTGTCATGTCTGAGTATGTGTCCCATGAATTTTGCTTTCCTTTCCTTGATAGTGTTCAACAGGCATCGATTCTCCTGAATTTGGTTCAGAACAAGCTCATTTGTCTTTCTTTCCATCGAGCTTGATGGTGATGATGATGATTATGATAATTGTTGTTTTAAGGGGCCTAACATCTAGGTTATCGGCCTCTAATGGTCTGGGTGATAGCAAAAATGACAATGAGATGGCAATCATAACGAAATTTAAGTAAGACTGAAAATACTTACAAAATTGAACTCAGATTGAAATGACTCACACAATGTAGAGTAGAAAAACTTACAAAAGTTAATTTAGAAGGAATGTACTCACAAAAGGAATAGATTGAAAAATACGCACAGAATGTAGTTTAAGTTCAAAATTCGTACAAAATGCAATGTAGATTCGAAATACTTACAAAATGCACTTGAAATTCAAAATACTTACAAATGTAATTTAGATTCAAAATACTAATTTGAATTGACAATACTTACAAAATGGAATTTAGATTGGAAATACTCACAAAATGCAATTGAGAATCAAAATACTTACAAAATGTAATTTAGATTAAGAATACTTGCAAAATGCTGTTTAGGTTAAAAATACTTACAAAATGCAATTGAAATTCAAAATACTCACAAACGTGCCTCCACCTACATTCAAAGACTCACTAAAGAGCAATTTAGATTGTCAATCCCTACAAAATGCAATTGTGGTTTAAAATACTCGCAAAATGCAATTTAGATCGATAATACCGTACTTACAAATGCAACTTAGATTGAAAATACATACAACATGTAGTGTTGGTTGGTTGGTTCCTCGGTTTAGGGGCTGCGACAACGAAAATGTATTGTAGATTCAAAAAATTCGCTAAAGGTAATTTAGATACACGGGGAGCCAATTCACAAAAACAATGAGGGAATCTTTAAGGTATGTATTAACGTTGAAAATGTCATTTTTCACCAAAAAAATGCCCTTTAAATTTTTTCATCGGAAATGAAAACTTGGTAAATCTTCTTCAAAATGAGATATAATTCATACATTCCAACTGCAAGTGCCTGAAAATAAGATTTAAATAGCCTCATGCGCTCGTGTCATGGGACGTGGCTGCAGTGTCCTGCCTACATCCTACAGTCAATATGTTGTCAGATTTTCTTTTTCAAATTTCCGTCTTTGCATTCCTCCTGGGTATATAGTTCATAGTTCTAGTTGTGAACAATAGATGCCATTACTTGTATTTTCCAAAGACTTCAGTGTTGGAATAACCTCTTTGGTGTTGGATTCCATTGCTAAGCAACAGACATAAACAAATATAACAGCTTCCTTGTGTCCGTGTGATCTTTCTCATTGTGACTAGTGAACTTTTTCTCTTTGTGAGTGCGTATAATATGGGTTCCAAAAGCCAATCTGGTGCGAAGAAAAAGCGGAAATATCAAGGGAACAGCCACAATAAGATGAATATCTGTGTTAATAGTGCTAAATGTAGGGTAAATAGTGAATCACAAGGTAGGCCTAATGTAAAGGCTAGTGCTTCACAATCAAAATTGCCTTCTGTATATATTTCCTGAAGGACATCCGCCCGGCATTCCGGGAGACCATAAAGATCCAGAATACAGTGTAGGTACATTGTTGGCTCTACAGTACATAAGTCATTACGATATACCATATAAATGGTTATGTAGCATGTTGAGTGAAGCTCTCAATACGCCCAAGCAGATCTTCTCAAGATCATCCTCGATGATGCCAAGCTTCTTTAGGATATCCACGACGAACTTATAAGATGTTCCACGAGCTCCGAATAGAAGGCCATTCACTTTCCATGCATTTTTAGGTAAGTTATATCTCTCGCTCAAGTGAGGTATGCATGGTCGGTAAATAGCCTCTTTCTCCTCGTTGACTCGTACGGCTTGCGGAATGTCCACTTCCATTCGTACCGTGGGGTCCAGGACCAAACCCCTTCCATTCTTCCTGTCAATGGCAACGATATCTGCTCTACGGTGACTACCATTTTCCGAAATGCAGTGCACTTCCTCATAAACTTCCCATTTCAATTTCCTCAGGGAAGTGGCAATTGATGATCGAACTCGGTGATGGCGGGAATTTCGTAACAGTTCTCCTTTAGAACATTGGCCCAGGACATGTCCTAGCGTCTCTGGTTGGTCACATCCTGGTTGTCGGCATAGGGTTGTGTGCTGACTTCTCCCTGGCACAGCTCTCACCGCTGATATGTTGCAAGACATTTTGATGGCATTCGTCCATTCAGAGCACGATAAGCCTTTTCTGTTATTTTTCCACGAGTTGTTCTTAGGATGTTGTTCATAAACTTCCACTCCTTCCGAATAGTGTTAGTGACAATTACAAAGTCACCATTGATATAGAGGGACCAACCTATTTAGCAGGCGAGTTTTAAGAATCCTAAGTGAGTGTGTTACGTTCACTACTTGGTCCTAAAACTTCAGTGATGTTTTTCTTGAAATTAAATTATTGTACACTTCTTATACTTCAAATAAACTTAACTAACCTTAGAGTCGTGGTAGGGAATTCTTTAATACATCAAATTAAAGGTAATGAATGTGGGAATGTTGTATACTAGAACTTTTTTTCATGTTGTGAAGGAAACAATTTTTATAATTATTTTAATTATTATAATTAATTAATTTTAAACGTTGTTTTTTTTTTCAAATTTATTTTCTAGCTCCGTATCTAATAATGAAAATTTGAAGATCCTAGTTCACAACATTCTATGAAGGGTATACTTCAACTTAGTGAAGTTAAAATCCGATCAATAACATTTTTGGAAATTTTATCATATTTTGAAAATTGATGTGTTTTTATTAAACTATTTTTTATTGTGAAGATAAAGCAAAATATACTGATTTAAATATATGATTATCTTAGTCCACTGGTGTGTGCTTTGTGGAATAAATCTCAAACGAGTTGGTTAATAAATGTAGATTTTATTCGCAACGTTAATACATACCTTGAGAAAATGAGATATAATGAAAAGAAAACAAGAGGTCTGACCCCTCGAAGAATGAGGGATCAGGAAAGATGAGAAGGGCCAATTAAGGCGGGCAAGTGAATGACGCCCTAGGCCTCGGATACTCTAATACCGTCGGGGTCGGAATAGAACAAGAGTTGACCAAGAAAGGTCGACAGGAGACGAAGAGGAGCCCGGCACAAGTAAGTGGAAGCAATGCCGGACTCAGCTGGGGTCCCGTGGTCGCCAACGCACGTCCCACTTGATGTGAGCTCCTAGGGGGACAAGGAAAAGTACTTGGGAGTACATGTATTAACGTGGGATTTTGAACTGTCTAGTTGACCAGCCTCTTGTAAGTCAATTGATGTTTGGCTGTTATTTCTAGCAGAGAAGATGTTTAACTGTCTTTGTTTTTGAATTCTCAGGTTGAAGTGATGCTCGTGAACAGTGTTGCCATAACTAAAGAAGAACATTTCCCTCAAGCAGACCGCTTCATCCCAGAACGATGGTTGAAGGGAACAGAAGAATATCAAAAGCCCAATCCGTTTGTGTTCCTTCCCTTCGGATTTGGACCTAGAATGTGCATCGGCCGGCGATTTGCGGAGCTCGAGATGGAGACGTTGACTGCAAAGGTAAAAAGACAATGTTTAACCACTGTAAGTATAATGATAACTCCTCCATATCATTCCAAGGAAAACTGGTACCTCCTTCTTCTTCTTCTTCACCTTCTACTACTCCTTTTTCTCGTCCTTTCCATCTTTTTCTCCTTCTACTCTTCATCTTCTGCTCCTTCGTCTCCTTCATCTCCTTCTACTATTCCTTCTTCTCCTTATACTATTTCTTCTCCATCTTCTCTTTCTATTTCTCCTCCTTTTCATTCTTTTCTTTCTTCTTCTTTTCCACCCTGGCTGGCTGCGTGGCTCAGCGGTATCGTTCTCACCTGCTGTTCCCAAGGTTACCGGATCGAATCCTGGCGCAGCCAGTTGGCATTTGAGGGTGGGCAAATGCGAGGGAGCCGAGTCAGCAGATTTACTGGCACGTTAATGATCCCCTTCGGGGCAAATATCCGGCACTCCGGCGTCTCTAAAAGCCACAGTAGTTAAAAGAGACGTAAAACCAATAACATTATTATTATTATTATTATTATTTCTTCTCCTTTCCCTCCTTCTCTTTCTTCTTCTCCTCTTTCTCCTTCTTTTCATTCTTCTCCTTCTCCTTCTTTTCCTTCTTCTCTAATTTTTCATCTACTTCTTCTTTTCCTTATTCTTCTACTTTCCCACCTTTCTTTCTTCTCTTTTGTTCTTCTCCTCAATCTTTTGCTCATTCTTCTCCTTACCTTTCTTCTTCTCCTCTTACCACTACTATTTATTTTCCTCCTTCTTTTCCTTCTCCTTCTTCTACTCCTCTTCTCCTTCGTTTCCACCTTCTCTCTCACCATCTTCTGCTGCTTTACCTTCTCCTTCTTCTCTTTTATTTTCTCCTTCGTTTCCTTCTTCTCTTTCTTCTTCCTCCCCTTCTCCATCTTCTTCTTCTTCTTCTTCTTCTGCTATTTCTTTTCCCTCTCTACCTTTATATGCCTCTGCTTCTACCTCTTCTTCTTCTTCGGCAGCATCTGTCCCGTACCAAGACGAGGTCTAATTTTCTGGCTTGTCGCCACTGAACACGGTTTTGTGCCTGGTGAGGATGTAGGCCCGCAATCTTCATGTTGTTAGGAAGTGTGTGTTGGTCATCCTGCTGAGCGTTTTCCGTGAACTTCCAGAGAGAGCGCCTTTCCTGTCTGCTCTAAGTACATGGCTATACCACCTTAGCCGGCTTTCCCTCATCGTATCCAATAATGGTGCAACCCCATGGCGCGTACGTTAAGAACATGATCACATCAGGTGTCCAGTTCAGCATCCTTGTTTCGATGACGGCTAGTCGATGTTTTACCTCCCAACTTGCAGGCCAACACTCTGAAACGTATAAGGCAACTGGACGGATAGTAGAGCGGATATACTTTTGACTTTAGCCTGTCTGGAATATTTTGGTTACATAACATTCCAGTCATAGATTGCCACTTAAGCCATGCATTTATTGATGTGGTTGGTGCAGGGTCGGCCCTAGGGCGGTCCGAACGTTGGGACAACACCGGGCGCTGCCATATAGGATGGGGGGAGGAAGATGCAACGACAGTTTGACAGCGCAGAATATAAAACCCAATCACCTTATTAGCCAACTACTTAACACTACCCGTCAAAATTAATTCTATGTATAAGTGGCCTGGGGTTGGAGCATTTCAAAAGTATGGACATAGTATGGACATATAACGAGAAATCAGCCCTTGGGACGTGTGATTGGCTCAAAATTGTCAACTTTTTCTTTTTGGCTTAAAGAAATCTCCCATCTTACCTGAAGAATTTGGTGTATCAATTATTGTACTGAAGTGATATTTGGTGTAATAAAATTAGGTTTAAACATAATGTTTTAAGGCTATACTGTAGCTACCAGCCGAACATTCTTTTTGTGTTTGCCGTAAGTCATGCTTTTTGAAACTTCATGTACCATTTTCTCAGAAACAGTCTGATCAATGTATTTGAAACTTGGTAGTTTCTAATACCCTATATATATCTACTAGTGGAATTAAATCTATTGAGGTATCTTGATTAGTTCATGAAGCCCAGCTTGAAAAGCTGACAATTTTAGAGAAAATTCAAGTTTTCAACTAGGATGTAAAAAAAACTTAGCTCCTGTAAACAATAGGACAATACTTTTACTTTCAGTAGCTCAAAAATGGTTTAAATATTATGCATGCAAAGTTTGTTGGGCCTGGTTTGAGTATTTGCCTAGGGAAAGGGACATGAGTTAAGGGAATTTTTAACAATTTATTTCTTTAAGATTGTTTTTGTTATGCTCTCATTGACACACAATTTTCAACATAGAAGCATCAAATTCTACCCAAATAATGATGAATGTACTCTAAATATATCTATTGTAGTATCTGAGATATGTAACTAAACTTTGGAAGCTGGATTGGTGAGACGTAATAAAATTTGAAGGGCACGGTCGGGGTCGGCCAAAATAATACTATGACCTTACTGAGTTTCATTGAAATCGCTCCTGCCGTTTAGATGTAATTAGAGGGGCTGGGGCACACACATGGACGCACAAACACATACACACGCACACACACGCGGACAAAAGGTGATCACGTAAGCCTATTTTTTCATAAATGAAAATAGGCTAAAAAATGTTTGACGTGTGCCCAGCCTTCTTTCAATCTTGCTCTGTGCAGATGAAGTGATCTTTGTTGTATCATATTTACAAATTGACGACGAGTAAGAACATAAACTCCCCCTCCCTCTTCTCACAAAGACCATCTCATGGTGTAGCGCCTAGCATTCTTGGTTCGATTCCCAGCTCTGCCAAACATATAATTCTGGTTCGAAGGATGGACGGGGTACACTCAGCCTATGGAATGTATGTCTATCGTCAATATTTTGCTGCTGTGCCGTTAAAATGTGTATATAAAACTAAGGAATGTTTGTAGCCTAGTGGTTTGATTTTGATAATCATACAAAAATGGAAAATATTAATCTGGTAAGTGTTTATTGAAAGGAAAGTGTTGAGGAAGATATATACGGACACACATTCAATGTGGTCGGAGGAAGATGGGAAAGGAGGCAGAGGGAAGACCTCTACCAGGTATTTAAACAAGTAGTTCCGTGAAGAACTATACAGCCTATTTTCATATATCCTGCTCATGTTAATTGCCTCTATCAACATACACAATTTCAGTTTAATTGCTGTAACAGATTCGTAGATATTGAGAACCGTCTAAATATTTCAGATGGTCGCCAGGTAGGAATTTTATTTTTGTACTATTACATTAAGATTATTGTGTACGTGTGGTATTCAAACTTCAATCGCATGATTAGAACACAAGAAGTAAAAACGAGAGTTTAAAATTACGCACAGCAGCCATCTTGTGATTATGCAAACAATTGAAATAATTTAGATGCTAGTGGATCAACATTTGTGTAACCATTTAACGTGCAACGTTTCACGGCACTCGGATAGTTAATTCGCGAGAAACGTCCATTTACATATTTATACTTCGCGTCGCCGCCATGTTGGATTTGTGCTCACCAGGTTACTGAAAGTCCTATAGGTGAACATATGTTCGTAGTCTCTATGAACATAAACAATTCAGTTTGATTGCTGTAAACGATTCATAGATATTGAGAACCGTCTAAATATTTCGGAAGCTTGCCATTTAGGATTGTTAGGCTATATGTATAGGCCATAGAGTTATGTTCCATTCAAGGACAATTATTGCCTAGGTTCATTATTCAAACTTCCAACTTCACCAGAAAACAGCCGTTGCCTTCTTAGATTTAACTGCTGCGTATGATACAGTTTGGAGAGAAGGTCTACTGTATAAATTCCTAAAAGTGATTCCCTGTAAATCTATGGCCCAGCTTATTGATAATATGATTAACAACAGACATTTCCAGGTTGTCTTGGGATCAAAAATCAGCAAACGAAAGAAGCTAACTAATGGCCTCCCACAGGGTTCAGTACTGGCTCCTCTCCTCTTCAATCTGTACTTATCGGATCTACCAGAAACAAACTCAAGAAAGTTTTGTTATGCTGATGACATAGCATTGGCCACTAGACACCAAAATATGGAAGATTTGGAAAATGTACTTGAAGATGATTTGGCTAAACTTGGAAGATATTTCCACAAATGGAGGCTCCAACCCAGTGCTACAAAAACTTAGGTATCTTGTTTCCACCTGAGCAACATATTGGCTAATACCCAACTCAATGTAAAATTTGAGGGGAAGATTTTGAAATATAACAAGTTCCCAAAGTACGAGTACTTAGGAGTAATACTGGACCGAACACTCTCTTACAAGCAACACCTCCAGAGCACAGCAGCTAAAATTAGAAGCCGCAACAATATATTGCTAGAGCTATGTGGAACATCTTGGGGAGCTTCTGCCACTACTACAAGATGCTCTGCCTTAGGTCTAGCCTTCTCTGTGGCTGAATACTGCGCCCCAGTTTGGCTCAATAGCCCACATGTCAAACTCGTTGACACCCAGTTGAACAACACCATGAGACTAATCACTGGTTGTATAAGAACTACACCAGCATATTGGCTTCCAGCCCTCAGCAATATTCTTCCACCCCACCTTCGTAGAGAAGTTGCCTTGCTACGGGAGTACTACAAGATCATGGATCACCCTACACTACCTATTCATGAAGACATCCCCTCTCTTCAAATGAACAGGCTCAAATCCAGGAAGCCACCCATTTGTCATGCCCAGAGGCTTGTAAGAAACCATTTTGATTCCAGCATGCAGTGGATTAGTGAATGGACACTAAAAGCTTGTCCTGAGTCGAGCTCCTTCCTGGACCCTACAAGAACATCCACTCCAGGTTCCGATCTGCCTAGGAGGGCCTGGGCAACTCTCAATAGGATTCGGACAAACCACGGAGTATGCAATGGAACTTTGTTCAAATGGGGAAAAATTTTGTCTCCTCAGTGTGATTGTGGTGCTCCTAATCAAACCATCCAACACATTACAACTGACTGTCCTCTGAGGGCATATGGAGGGGACTGGATCGACTTCCTGTTGGCGACACCTGACGTGGTCCAATGGATAGACCCATTAGACCTGAGACTGTAATAATAGTGTAAACAATAAAAATAATGTACAGTAGATTCTAAAGTGATTTTCTTTGTAACTTACTCTGAAATCTTGTATTGCCAAACGATAAATAAATAAATAAATAAATAATTATTCAAACTTTCATTTCGATCGCATGATTACGACACAAGAAATAAAAACTTAATTTTAAAATTTCGCACAGCCGCCATCTTGAGGTTATGTAAACAATTGAATTAAATTAGATGGCAGTGCATTACAATCTGCAAAATCATTTACTGTACACCATTTCACTGCGCTCGGAGATTTCACGAGAAAAGTCTATTAAAATATTTCATATTCGCTTGGTCGCCATGTTCGTTTTGTACTTTACAGGTTTATGAAATATACATAGGTAAACTTGAATCAGTACCCTTTATCACCGTACAAAATTCCAGGGTGATATCTGTAATAGTTTCGGAGAAATAGAATGTCAGTGAAATATTTCGCACAGCCGCCATTTTGAGGTTATGTAAACAATTGAACTAAATTAGACTCCAGTGCATTTCGATGTTTATAAACATTTGCTGTACCATGTTTCATTACGTTTGGATAGTTAAATCGCGAGAAAAGTCTATTTAAATGTCTCAACTTCGCTTGGCCGCCATGTTGGTGTTGTAGTCACCAGGTTTTTGAAAGTCACATAGGTAAACTTCTAGTAGTGCCCTTTAACACCGTACCCAATTTCAGGGCGATATCGGTAATAGTTTCGGAGATATTGAATGCTAGTGAAATATTTCGCACAGCCGCCATGTTGGATTGGTGAGACGTAACAAAATTTGAATGGCACGGTCGAGGTCGCTGGGAATAGCGCTATGAACTTACCGAGTTTCATTGAAATCTCTCCAGCCGTTTAGATTTTATTAGGGACACACACACACACACTCACACACACGCACACACACACGGACAAAAGGTGATCTCATAAGCCTATTTTTTCAAAATTGAAAATAGGCTAAAAAGCAAATATTGGCAGAACCATCAAAGGACGACGAATTCAGTGGCTAGGGCATATTGTTAGAACATACTGTAATAATATATTCCTAACAGAGTTTATAACTACCGGCTGATTGGCAAACGCCCAATAGGCCGTCCAAGGACTAGGTGGAGAGATAGAAATAAGAATAAGTAAAGCCTACAGCTTCCCTTGGTGATGCTACAGATAGAAGGAAGTGAAACAGCATCTGCAATAAATATTTGAAATTGTGACCAGAAACATGCCTCCCATATGTGATTGAACCTCTGTTTTTAGCCTACTTTTCACATTTTGCAAAAATGAGGAAAAAGTAGACTTATGAGATCGATCCGGGAAAATGTGTGTCTGTCTGTCTGTCTGGCTGGCTGTGTGTGTGTCCCCCCCTATCAACTCCTAAACGGCTGCAGCAATCAAAACCAAATTTAATATGAGTAAAGATGTGCACCGGAATATCTCACGTCCATATTTGAAAATGATGTCAGTGCTACCAACTGCTGAAAAAATGCACTAGAAATTTGAGCTCCATGTTGGATATCTTGCAAGGTATGCATGGGAGCTATTCAAAAATTGGCACACATGTAGATAATACTATTTCAGTTTAATTTCCAGGAGGCCAACTATGACAGTGTTGCCAAAATAATTTTAAGCCTTCTGATAGGTCCAATGTTTAAATGCATATAACTTCTACACTATCAATTGGATTTCAACCAAAGTTTGTATGTAATATCTGTACATTCTTAAGAGCCACCAGGGCTGCCAACTGTTAATAATTGCTCTCTCTCTATTTTTTTATCCAAATACCAATATATCAGAAAGTATGCAAGCCAACAGCTTTAAACTATGCACACGTATATTCTTACATTTAAGATTAATTTGGAGTAACTTATATACGTCAGTTCTACCAACATGATTATAAGCCTGCTGATAGTACCAATTTTTAAATACATGTAACTTCTATACTATCAGTTGGATTTCAACCAAATTTCGTATGTGCTATGTGTACCATAACAGATATGACTATAAGTATTGTTAAGAGCAATCAGGGCTGCCAACTGTTAATAAATGCTGTCTATATTCTTTTTACCCTAATATCAATATATCCGAAAGTATGCAAGCCAACAGCTCTATACTTTGCACTCGTATAGCACCTGACATTCTTGATTAATTTGGAGTAATTAATACAAGGCAGTGCTGCCAACATGATTCTATGCCTGCTGATATGTCCAATTTTAAAATACATGTAACTTCTATACTAACAAATGGATTTCATCCAAAATTGGCACAACAAGATATCATAATAATTCAGATTATTTCTGACCAGCACACGCATGGTATTGTTGGCAACATGCTTTTACGCGTGCTGATAGATCCAGTGTCTAACTGCATGTAACGTCCATTGGACTTCAACCAAATGTTGTATTCTGTACCTAAAGAGGTGGAACTAAGAATATATTCAGTCACCAGGGCTGCTAACTGTAGTGCTCTATTAGGCTACATTATACCAGGTATATTTTGAACTAATTGGATATTTCGATATTACCAACTTAATTTCGTCATCATTCTATATAGGTTCATATACTGTAGAATAATCATTGGCATGAAAAGTAGGCTGTATAGTTCTTCACGGAACTTCTTGTTTTTCTCTTAATTATCTTTTGTAATGTAATACATATTCTCTGTTTTCTGTCATGACGATGATGATGATGATGATGATGATGATGATGATGATGATAAGTGTTTATCTATACTAATATATAAAAATGAGAAGGTGTCTGTGTATTATTCAATCACACAAGAACCACTAGTCCGATCTACATGACATTTTACATGGAAGTAGCTGATTTACCTGGTTAACAAAAAGGCTACTTTTGATTTCAATACTTTGTACTATTTAAAGATGGCGACCATTTTAGTGACGTCACTACACCCTTCGGTTACAAACTTTCATAATTCCATTTCAAATAAAAAGAGAACGCTAAGAAATAGCAACGTTTGATGGTATACATGAGGTTTAAAATTCTATTCGTAAGGTCCTTATCACTTTTCGTGTATCTCCAACCGTTAGAGATTAAAATCTAAATTTGTGCTATAAAACACGGACGCCAGCGGTGTAGTTGGACAAAATGGTACATCCTTACTCTCCCTCCACGCAGCACCTCGCCTATCCCCTATTTTAACTGTCACCTTCACATTTTAATGTATTTATGACCCGTAGCGAAGCACGGGTACTTCAGCTAGTTAAATATATATCTTGCCGCTTAATCCTCACTCTCACAGCTATTTTCTTATTGCAGATCATTCGCAACTTCCGCATCGAGTATCATCAAGAGCTGAAACTTAAGTGTACTGTTATCTACATGATCGTTAGCCCACTGACGTTCAAACTTGAAGATCGAGAGTAAACCGTAGCAAGGATCATTGGACCCAGTAGATTGACTCCATGACAACCATTTCAAATCCAGAACTTTTGTGTCAATACAGGATCTGAAAAAGGGCGTGGTCAGTGAAAGAAGTGCACACGTCACATAGTTGTGGATATTGTTTCTTTTACACAATGAGATAGATCCTGCCACTTACTGTTAATTTTATGAATTTTCAGAGTAATGGCATGTGCTAATTTTCACCAAGCATTTACCTTACATTATTAGTAAAATCTATGTATATAAAATTCAATGTTGATTTGTCTGTTTGTTTGTCTGTTATTTATACAAATCTAACCGTTTCATCGATCTGAATCAAAATTTGTATACTTACCCTTTGGAACCCAGCGGGTAACACTGTCTACTTTAAATTTCGGACAGAGCACTCCTTTCAAGCCCCTTGGCAAAATAACTGAAAAGTCACTAAAAATACTCAACTGGGACAAAATATCAAAGTTGTCGGATATGGACCGGACATAGCTCATTTTACGCCCCTCAATGCGAGAAACAATACTCGGTGCGTCCCTATCGGACACCAAAAACCACATTTTAAGGCCCTAAAACCAACAGTTTCAAAGATATTCGCAGAAAAATATCTTCCCTCTGATAAACTGATGAACTAATGGCAAGTCCGTTTCCATGGCAACACTACCTCAAGGTATGACATCCGATTTTCTATATATACCTGTAGGAGGCAAATCCAATCCATTTATTATCTTTTTAAAGATATATATAAACACAGTAAGAACAGGGTAGCCCGCCTGCCTCTCATCCGGAAGCCCCGGGTTTGATTCCCGGCTCCGTCAGAGATTTTAGACACTGACGTGAGGGCTGCAACGGGGTGCACTCAGCTTCGTGAGAACAATTGAGTAGCTGTCTGATAATGAGGCAGCGCCCCGGTCACTAAGAAGAAGATTAACGGCCGAGGGGACACGATGCACTGACCACGCGTCACCACAATATCTGTAGGTGGTCGCATGATAGTCCTGAGTCATTCATGGGCTGTAGTGCCAGGGGTAAAAAAAAAAGGGATAGCGCCTTCTAATACCTCCTTTAATTTTTAAACACTACAGCAGTGGCTACTAAATAAAGGTAGCGATATCTACGTTCAATTTCATAAACACTGGGCTCACAAATCCCGTATAGTTAAGTACAAATATCAGTCTGGTCGTTATTTCAGTAGTAACGAAGCTCTATGGCGGCTATTGCCGTTTCCGTAACACTTAAGGCATCCCGCCGTCACATACCTCAATGTGAACCAGTCTATTTTACTGAAAAGAATTTCTATGACCGAGTATCCACTCCGGCAAAAACCACACTCTATCTTTTCCAAAATTTACACAAGGCATGATTTTTAAAGCACTCTTAGGTATGTTGAGGTACAGAGATATACCACATGGAAAGATACAATAAAATGTTGGCAAATCTGAGTTCAAGGAACTGCTGTTCAGAATAGGTCTTCTGTTAAATCTGCAGAAGCTTTCGGTACAGGTTATGTGGCCCATGTTCGTAACATGGAATGTTTTCCTTTGACAATGCATCTACACCATGTGCGAGTGCAACGCATTTCAAAGATCTCTAAAACACAATAATCAGGAAATTGGAGAAACATTTAAAGTGGGAGCGAAGATTCAAGGAGAAATAATTTCATATTTGAGATTTTCTGATGACATCCTCATTTTGGCCGATACGCCAGAGGATTTGAACGAGCTTTTGAATGGTATGGACTCCGTTTTGAGGGAATAATTCATGATGACAATCAATAAATGTAAAACAAAATTATTGGAATGCAGCCGAAATAAATCCGAAACCTCTATGGACATCAAATTGGCAGGTGAAACACTACGGGAAGTAGGAGACTTCTGTTACTTAGGAAGGAAAATATTCAGTGATGGACGAAGCAAAGAGGATATAAAAAGTAGGTTGGCTCAGGCAAGGAAAGCATTTCTACAAAAAAGGAATCTGTTGACATCGATTATACATTTAGGTATTAGGAAGTCATTTATGAAAGCTTTTGTCTGGAGCGTGATACTATAAGGAAGTGAAATTTGGGCTAATGGTGCAGCAGAAAAGAGGAGAATTGAAGCGTTTGAAATGTGGTGTTACAGGAGAATGATGAATATCAGATGGGTAGATAGGGTAACAAATGAAGAGGTATTAAGACGAGTGGGAGAGGAGGCATGTTTCTGGCGACTGCTAATGAAGAGAAGTGATAGGTTGGTAGGACACATATTAAGACACCCAGTAATAGCAAGCATGGTTATGGATGGGAGCTATGTAGAGATGAAACGATTAGCTCAGGAGAGGGAGGCATGGAGGGCTGCATCAAACCAGTCAAAAAACTGAAGACTCAAACATCAACAATCAGGAATTTTAATTACTTAGAGAGGCATGTGTGGCAAAAGGGTTGTTGGAGATTTCAATCCCTGTTATGTAATACTGGAAGAGACTGCATAATGTACATCAGCGACCAAGGTGAGAGATATTTTACAATAGGTCTATTAATAGCGACATGTTGACGTTCAAATCATCAATAAGTGTGGCAAAATTACACCCAGAATAGGTTAAGGAAAAATACTTTTAATTCCCCATATTCCGATAGATTTGCCATTCCAGTGTGTAAGAGTGCAGTTCCCTCTTCAAGCAATATTCGCAATTTCTATTTACAAAGCGCAATGTCTCACACTTAACATCAGCAGATGTACATTTAGACAAAACCATTTTTTCTCACGCGCAACTGTATGTGGCGTGCTCGCGATTATCCGGACAACAAAATCGTTATGTCTCAGCAGAAGATGGCAAAACCAAAAACATAATTTTTAAATGTGTTCACATAATGTAACATCGTACCCTGCAGACTTTCACAACTCTATAAAATTCCCACTTTGCTGCTCATATCAATATACTGTATGTATCAGAATGTTCAGAATTAGAATGGACCCACCTGTAGCCGCGATTGCTGTAATAGAATAGACCAATTATCAGCAATAATACATCGACCCCATTGTCTTGATCGTTAGTGAAGCTGTGGGTACCTGCTAGTTCCTTATAAAGGAAAGTTCCAGTGGAAAATATCATATAAATGCCATATGCTACAGGAAGAAATGATAAATACAATATTAAGTTTCATGAGATGCCGAGTTTTATAGAGTTTACACCAAATGCTTATTGGAGTGTGACACAGGTGGCAAGATACCGATGATATTGATAACTTCCATTTATTATTGATCTGTACATACGGAGTGTATGGAAATAAGTTGCGGACATTGTATGAGAACATGGGCTACCGCTTTAAAGCATAAATCGATCTCTAGCGCCTTACTATGTCCACCGAACTAGCGCTTAGCAAACAAATTTTAAAGACATGTAAATTTTTGCCTACTTTTCTCATTTTGCAAAAATGAGGAAATAGTAGACTCATGAGATCGATCTGGGAAAATGTGTGTCTGTCTATCCTACTGTCTGTCAACTCCTAAACGGCTGCAGCTATCGAAACCAAATTTAGTAAGAGTGAAGATATATACCTGAATATCTCACGGCCATATTTGAAATTGGCGTCAGTGCTACCAACTGCTGAAAAATCGCAATTGAAATTTGAGCTCTATGTTGGATATCTCAGAAGTTATACATGCGAACTATTCCAAAATTGGCACACATATAGATATTAACATTCCAGATTAATTATCAGAAGTCTCTACATGCCAGTGTTGCCAACATGATTCCGAGCCTACCGATTGGTCCAAATTATAAATGCATGTAATTTCTATACTATCGATTGAATTTCAACCAAATTTCGTATGTACTATGTGTACTACAACAGATGTGACTGGGCATATTCTAAAGGGTAAGTAGTAGGTTACTCTATTAGGCTACACTATTTCAGGTATATTTCAAACTGCAGTACTTAGTAATGTTAGTATTACCTACTTGATTTCGTTATTACTCTTGATAGGTCTATATAGATTGGCAAGAATCTTAAATTTTAAGAAAAGTAGGCTCTTTAGTTCGTCTCGGAACTACTTCTCTGTCGTGGGAAATGTTTGTATCACCCTGTAGGCCTACAGCCCTTGGCCCTCAGAGTAGTCTTGCTGTATAACCGTGAACGGAGCTAACGGGCGACACTGACGTGTGCTACCTTGCTTGTAATAGGCGCGTATCACAGAACAACATCGTATTGTACACAAAAGCAATGACACTTACGGGAAATCCCACTTTGAATTTCTCCTCCCGATGCCTCGGCTGTCTTCTCCCCTCCCCTACATGTGTTTGTTATGCTGTTTAATCAGTCGATACAGTATGGTTCCAAGTCATGTGATCTTGTCTGAAGATCAGATAATTTATACTTACCCCATAGATTTCCCTTGGGAATTTTGAATGCTAATATTAACAATCTTCATCGCTAACGTGTTGTTAATGCACTACATCATAGGACATCAGGAGATATAAAAAGTGATAGTCAGTCTGAAAGACTAGACTTTGTATCATTTTGAATCCTACAAATGCTGAAAAATGGTAGAAAGGCTGGAGGCTTCTCGCTTCGCTCGAAGCCAAAGACTCTTGATATATTAGAAAATTAACTGCATAATACTTATCTTGCTTATCTTGTTTCAAATTACTCGCGAACGGCAAGTGCAAACCAAGGGCAAGGCAAGGTCAAGCGCGCGGAATGCCGTCATGCTCACCAGAGCGCGCGAGGACGTCCCCCTTCCATCCAGACTAAAAACACTTATAGTGGGCGATGTATTGAAGATGGAGATATGCTCTCGCGGACTTTTTTGTAGAACTTTTCATGCTGACCAATTCTTACGCTCATAGTATATTGATATGTTTAACGGTTTGCCCAGCGCATGCTTAAGAAGCGCATGGACGCCAAGTTTGTTTTCGACTTTCTCACTGAAATCGTTACTGCTTGGCTTCCTTTGATCATACATAAGTTATTTTCTACAGAATATTTCCTCGAGATATCTTTTACAGAATGGTGAAACCGCATCAAAATCCATCCAGTGGTTCTCAAGATTACCCGTGACATCCAAGAATCGGGGATGTTTGTCTTATACTAACGAAGTAAAGATTGTCGGGGAACACCTGCACCAAGCAGTACTATGACGTCACACACCTCAGTGCATCTGGGTACATTTCGTCCCGTCACCGTAACGTAACGCCAGACGCCAGCGAAATGACGAAGTCGACAAGATCATTTAAAATGATAAAAACTAGGGTGGGAATCTCCAGAAGATAGACGGACGAAATCCAGACCATACGGTATGTTTAACACTTGCACTAATCGGCCAGCATGGGGATAACTAAGCAAAGGTCTGGGAAATCCCACCTATCTGAGCAGGGCAGATCAACCACATAAAGTTAAGGTCCCACCACTGCGTACAAATTATGGGAAATATTCTTTCATTAACCGTGGTATTGATAATTTGAACTCATTACCTGCCTCAGTCTTAGAGCCTTTTCCCAAACATATTGATGTGTTTAAGAGAAGATTGACATTTTGTGTAAACACTACGATATAATTACTGAAAATGAAAATCCACAGCCTGCTTCCAGTCGACCGACCGGGTCCGGGAATGGAATGAATGAAGCCCCAATCTAGCGGCGAGGATATGAACTGTGCCGGCTGCCGAAGCCTGTCGCACTCCCCTGGGGCAATGATTACATGAATGGCAGATGAAATGAAATGAAAGTGGAGAGTGTTGCTGGAATGAAATAATGACAGGGAAAACCGGAGTACCCGGAGAAAAACCTGTCTGCCTCCACTTTGTCCAGCACAAATCTCACATGGAGTGACCGGGATTTGAACCGCTGAAGCCACGGAGGACGATGTAATTACTATAGGTTCTAAATTGAAAATTGTGATTGATGTTATTGTTGGTAATTTTCTGTATTTTGTACAATTTGCCACCGGGGAGTTACCACCACTTGCAAATATTATATATATATATATATTTAGTTTTTCGAGGGAAACCCGTGGGGAAATCTTCAAAAGACAGATTGCAAGCTTCCGGACTTACAACTGTGCAGGATTCTTACCTATTAAAACCCCACAAACCCTATACTTGGCTTAAGTCCACCCCGGAACTGCCTGTTCAGCCTTACTTCAGGGTGGAGCCACTGTTACGACCAGAGGTCTCAGTCAATTTCATTTAACGTGATGATAAAGAAATTGCTCATCATCATCTGCACTGTCTTCAGCAACCAATCTTCTCGGTTCCTCTTCTTTTTTCGTTTTTTGCAGCTCAGAGATGTAGATAGCAATCTGTGCCCAACGTTCCCTATTGCTGAGCATTTTACGCACCACATTGTCTGGTGTAAAGACTCCAACTTTTGTCTCCAGAAGCCTTCGAAGATTTCTCCACCTCAAGCATGCAAAGAATGTGTGCTGAACGTCATCCCACTGATCATCACAATAACGACACCGTGAACTTGGTGATATTTCCATTCGATGGAGGTATGCTTCATAATAACCATGACCAGAGAGAAACTGGTAAAGTAATAATTAACCTCAGCATGTTCCCTCGACCACCATGGCTCCTGTTGCTTGATGAGCCTAGCGGTCCACCAGCCACGATGTTCACCTTCCCATTCTCCCTGCCATTCCAGAAGAGATCTGCCTCTTTCCTCCCTCTTCACGCGTATCTTAGAATGCTCTTCTTTGCGCAAATATATACGGCTCCTTTCTTTTGCCAGGATGTAAATGGGTATCACCCCAGATATTACTAGCACTGCCGGTCCAGACACTGTACGATAGGCAGAAGTTATTCTGAGGGCATCTCTTCTGTGAACAGAGCTTATCCGCTTCCTATACATCTCAGAGCCAAGAGTTACTGACCAAATCTCTGCACCATAAAGAATAACCGATTCCACCACTCTCATCAGCAATTTTCTCTTCAAGGGTGAAGGGCCGCTAATATTAGCCATGAGCCGCGACAAGTTGTTAACAATATATAATAATAATAATATTATCGCAGTCCCTAACGACACCAATATCGAACGGAAACACAATGAATAAATCACCAAGTATAGACAGCTTGCAGAGGAAATCAAGAGGATATGGAGGGTGAACTGCGTCCGGATAGTGCCCGTAATCTTGTCAGTCAACGGCCTCATACCTCACACACTCCACAAGAGTCTGAAGGAATTGGATCTTCCGCCGACCATCTACAGGAATATGAAGCATTCAACCCTCTTGTCCACATGCCATATTGTGCGATCCTTCCTGGCTAATGAATGAGTGATAATGAACTCTGTATTTTGTATATACATGATATGTATGTATTATAGTCTGTATTATGGCTTTTATGTATTGTTGTAAAGCATTTGGTTTAACCCGTGCTTATGAGTAACCCATGTTTGTAATGGTGAATTGAATAAATAATATTAATAATAATAATAATAATAATAATAATAATATAATATGGAGCAATTACTATTAGCCATTAAAGAAAGGATTTAGTAAGAATATTATGCTGTATTGGGAATAACTGATGTTGTAACTTCTCTGCAGATAACACACACTAATACAGCCATCACAATTAACACCAGTTATCAGACAAAATCTAAGCCTCCGTGGCAGCACGCCGGCCTCTCACCGCTGGGTCCGTGGTTCAAATCCCGGTAACTCCATGTGAGATCTGTGCTGGACAAAACGGAGGCAGACAGGTTTTTCTCCGGGTACTCCGCTTTTCCCTGTCAAAATTTAATTCGAGCAACACTCTCCACTATCATTTAATTTCATCTGTCATTCATTTAATCATTGCCCCAGAGGAGTGCGTCAGGCCTCGGCAGCCGGCAAGTTCATATCGTCGCCGCTAGATGGGGGCTTCATTCATTCCATTCCCAGACCCGGTCGGAGACTGGAAGCAGGCTGTGGATTTTCATTATTAGACAAAATCTACACACACACAAAGTATACGGGGCTACATGGCAGCGTTGTCGCAGCCCCTAAACTGAGGAACCAACCAACTAAAGTATACAAAATCCAATTAACATCGTGAATTATTCGTCCTAATAATGTGTTTTCAAAACCATTTCAGAAGTAGGAATCGAATCCACACCTTCTCAGTTCTGACTCGCGAGTGTATCTCGTTCCAGCCCTCTGACCAGACTTACATTTCTTGGCAGAGAGAGGCCTCCGTGGTGACAGCGAAGAATCCTAGCCACTACGCAACGAAACGGTCACCTTTTTAATCTGCCATTGATTTCTCATAAGCTCCAGAAGGTATATTCGTCATACTTTCCCTTCAAGTTAGTGGTATGGGAACTGGGGAGTAGTCTAGATCGCGACGCATTGAAAATCCACAGCCTGCTTCCAGTCGACCGACCGGGTCAGGGAATGGAATAAATGAAGCCCCCATCTAGCGGCAAAGATATGAACTGTGTCGGCTGCCGAAGCCTGTCGCACTTCCCTGGGGCAATGATTAAATCAGGGCCATCCACACAGCGCTCCCGGAGCACTAGCGCTCCAGACGCGCTCTAAGCCAGTGCTCCGAGCTCCTCGGTGGAAGGTACTGTAGTTTCGACAGTGGAGGGAGGAGCTTGGCTGGCTGAGCGCGTGGTCTTCCCGCCGAAGTGAGCAATGTTTGGCTCAACGTACATTTGTGAGCGTTTCTTTTCGGTTATTAAGCTTACCAAAAGTAAACATCGTGCAACGATGAGCGATAGAAACTTGCGCAATTGTTTACGAATAGCTGTGTCCAGAAATAGTGTAGCCAGTTTAGAGAAGATTGTTTCCTCAAAAGCTAAAAGCTCGTAAAAACGACGGAGCAAAGGTCTCTCAAGGTCTGTACTATCTGTTCAAATGAGTAAAGTGTTGTTGAATTTCAGTTTGAAATAAATCACAATATTTTTTACTTAACCCTTGCGTTCGTTTCCTGCACATTCCAAACATCGGAGTGCCATTCGATTTGTATATGCGGTAGGCCTATATATATTTTTTTATGGCAAAACAGCTCTATCAATCTGATGTCAACAAATCCACTAAAGCCGTCGACCGCACGACTGTACGTACGTATCTATTCAGCGCGGTCCGAACATCGTCCGTCTCCTCGCTGCCACAGTGTAGTGGTGGTAGGGGAAGGAGCGCTAGTCTGACTGCCCAGTGCTCCCCGAGCGCAATGGCTGGATGACCCTGGATTAAATGAATGACAAATGAAATGAAATGATAGTGGAGAGTGTTGCTGGAATGATATTGTGACAGGAAAAACCGGAGTACCTGGAGAAAAAAAACCTGTCTGTCACTGCTTTGTCCAGCACAAATATCGTACGGAGTGACCGGGATTTGAACCACGGACCCAGAGGTGAGAAGCCGGCGTGCTGCCGCCTAAGGCACGCAATGCATTACACTACAAACTTCCGCAGATACAATATATAGTCATACATGACGTCGTGGACGACACTAAAGGCCTAAACGATTCAGGAGACTTTACATACAAACACAAACCTAACCCCCTTGCTTGTAGTACAAGCAGTAATTTTCGGCCAGACAGTAATTTATTAACATCTGACTACATCGGCATGTAACGACGCACCGTTTGAAACCTCGTATAGCTGACCAGCATGGTGGCAATTCAAGCCACATCAAACAAATGAACATCAACATACACACGTCATCGGCTATACTAAACAAGAAGTTCCGTGACGAACTAAAGAGCCTACTTTTCTTAAAATATAAGGTTCATGCCATTGATTAATCTATATGGTCTATCCTGAATCATGACGAAATTAATTTGGTAATATCGAAATTTCTAATTAGTTCGAAATACAGTATACCTGGCATAATGTAGTGTAATAGAGTACTGCAATTGGCAGCCCTGGTGACTGAATATATTCTTAGTTCCATCTCTTAAGGTACAGAATACAACATTTGGTTGAAGTCCAGTGGATAGCATGGACGTTACATGCAGTTAGGCATTGGATCTAACAACGCGCGTAAAATCATGTTGGCAACAATGTCATACATGTGTTGGTCAGAAATAATCTGAAATAATATGATCTATTGTGTGCCAATTTTGAATGAAATCCATTAGCTAGTATAGCAGTTACATTCATTTTAAAATTGGACCTTTCAGCAGGCTTAGAATCATGTTGGTAGCACTGACGTATAATAGTTACTCCAAATTAATATAGAATGTTAGGTACTATACGTGTGCATAGTTTATAGCTGTCGGCTTGCTTACTTTCTGATATATTGGTATTTTGATCAAATAAATTGAGAGCATTCATTAACAGTTGGCAGCCCTGGTGGCCCTTGAGAATACGCTCAGTCATATACGATTATGTACAGATAGTACATACGAAATGGGGTTGATTTCCACTAGTTAGTGTAGAAGTTATATGCATTTAAAAATTGGACTTATCAGCAGGCTTAGAATCATTTAGGCAACACTGACATGTATGGCCTCCAAGTAATTAAACTGAAATATTATTGTCTATACGTGTGCCAATTTTGAAATAGCTCCTATGCATACTTTCCAAGATATCCAACATGGAGCTCAAATTTCAATTGCGATTTTTCAGCAGTTGGTAGCACTGACAATATTTTCAAATACGGTTTTGAGATATTCAGGTATAGGTCTTTACTCATACCAAATTTTGTTTCGAGTGTTGCAGCCGTTTAAGAGTTGATAGGGGGGACACACACACAGGCAGACAGACAGATAGACAGACACACATTTGCCCGATCTCATAAGTCTAACTTACTTTTTCCTCATTTTTGCAAAATGTGAAAAGTAGGCTAAAAATTACCCTAGAAACGTGGTGCTGTTGTTTGAGTCTTCAGTCCTTCGACTGGTTTGATGCAGCACTCCATGTTTCCCCGTCCTCAGTTAATCGTTTCATCTCTATAACTTACCACACCCAACATCCGAGGCAATCTGTTTAACATACTCTAACCTTGGTCTACCCCGACAGTTCTTGTCCTCGACCCTTCCTCCCATATGTAAGCTTGATATTCCTGGGTGTATCCTACCAACCTACATCTTCTCTTCATTAGCAATTGCCAGAAACATCTCTCCTCTCCCGCTCGCCTTAATACCTCTTCATTTGTTACCCTATCTACCCATCTGATCTTCATCTTCATCAATGTGTTGAACTGACTGTGAAGGAGCACCGCAGTCACATTGGGGAAAAGGAATTCAACCCCAATTAAAGAGTGATTCAGCACAGACTCCGTGGTTGGTCCGGATCCTATTGAGGGTAGTCCACTTTCTTCTTTCAAAACCAGGTGCAGCACCGTTTCCAATTAAATCACTCCAAGCTTCAGGTTTGATGTTGTTATTCCATTCATTTCTCCATTGGATATTCGGCTCAATTTTTTAGCCTATTTTCAATTTTGAAAAAAATAGGCTTATGAGATCACCTTTTGTACGTGTGTGTGTGCGTGTGTGTGTGTGTGTGAGGAGGTGTGTGTGTGCCCCCCCCCGTAATAAATTCTAAACGGCTGGAGCGATTTCAAAGAAACTCGGTAAGTTCATAGCACTATTCGAGGCCACCCCGACCGTGCCCTTCAAATTTTGTTACGTCTCACCAATCCAACATGGCGGCTGTGCGAAATATTTCACCAGCATTCAATATCTCCGAAACTATTACCGATATCACCCTGGAATTTATTACGGTGATAAAGGAAACTACTAGAATTTCATCTATGTGACCTTTGAAACACTGGTAACTACAAAATCAACATGGCGGACGTGTGAAATTGCGACTTTTAAATAGACGTTTCTCGCGATTTAACCAACCAAACGCAATACAACTTGGTATGTTTATACATATTGTAATGCACCGACATCTAAATTCGTTCCATTGTTTACATAACCACAAGATGGCGGATGTGCGAAATATATCACCGGCATTCTATATCTCTGAAACTATTAGCAGTATCATCCTGAAATTTTGTACGGAGATAAAGGACACTACTGGAAGTTCATCTATAAGACTTTCGAAAACCGGTTAACTACATAACGAACATGGCAGCCAAGAGAATTTGAAAATTTTGAATACACCTTTCTCACGATTTAATGTTCCAAACGCAATGAAATCTGGTACAGGACATGTTTATACACATTGTAATGCACTGGTATCTAATTTAGTTCAATTGTTTACACAACTTCAAGATGGCAGCTGTGCGAATTTTAAAATTAAGTTTTTATTTCTTGTGTCGTAATCATGTGATCGAAGTGAAAGTTTGAATAATGAACCTACGCAATAATTTTCCTTTAATGGTACATGACTCTGTGGGCTATACATTTAACAATCCAACATGGCGACCATCCGAAATATTTAGACGGCTCTGAATATCTACGAATCTATTATAGCAATCAAACTAAATTCATTTATGTTCATAGGGGCTATGAATTTAAGTTCATCTATAGGACTTTAAATAACCTGGTGATCACAAATCCAACATGGCGGCGACGCGAAGTATAAATATTCACATGGACTTTTCTCGCAATTTAACCATCCGAGTGCAGTGAAACTTGGTACAGTAAATCCTTATACGAATGTTAATCCACTAGCATCTAATTTATTTCAATTGTTTCCATAACCACAAGATGGCAGCTGTGCAAAATTTTAAAATCTCCTTGTTACTTCTTGTGTCCTAATCATGCGATTGAAGTTTGAATGGTACACGTACACAATAATCTTCATGTAACAGTACATAACTCTAGGACCAACATATATAAAATCCAACATGGCGACCATTCGAAATATTTAGTCGGTTCTCAATATCTACGAATCTATTACAGCAATCAAACTGAAATGTAGCATGTTGATAGTGGCAGTTAACATAAGTAGGATATATGAAAATAGGCTGTATATTTCTTCACGGAACTACTTGTTTTCTGTGAGATCCCTAGCATATTTGATGGGTGGATGTATAGATTTCAGTCGGTTTCTATTCAGATCAGGGATGTCACAGTGAATAGGAAGAGCTGGGTTACTCCTCATGACTCTCATGACTTTCTTATTACTCTCGGATCAGGGCAGATTTGCTGCATAGGTCAGGAAGCATGATGTTGCTGAGGGCAGGAAGCCAATAAGTGGGCGTAGGTCTAATAAGGCCACTTATCAGTCTCATGGTGTTATTGAGCTGGGTATCAATTATCTTTACATTGGGGCTGTTCAGCCATACTGGAGCACAATATTCAGCAGCGGTGAAGACAAGACCTAATGGAGAACACCACAGAGTTATAGCAGAAGCTTCCCAAGTATTCCACAAAGCTTTGGCAGGATATTATTCCGGCTTCTAATTTTGGCGGCTGTATTTTCAAGATGTTTCTTGAAGGATAATGTGCGACCCAGAGTAACACCTACATATTCTAGTTTTCGGTATTATTCTGTGTAGCCACGGTGGGATTGGCGCCAGATTCTCAGCGCGGGACTGATCAGCAAGAGAGTCTCCTTTGAAACAGGCTCAAGTCTCTGTGGGTAGAGAAGGCAATTGCGCATGCGCCAAAGGAAGGTCGATATCTGAATGTGTCAGCAAAGAGCCTAGGCTCCAAGCAGTGCATTCGTGAGGCGGGCGGTATTTCGGTGCGTGCATGTTCGTTTGTGAGTTTTAAAACATGTATCAAATTAGTAGTGTATTTATGTTCGACCCTGACTATTATGTGTCAGAAAACTGTATCATGATGAGGCTCATTATAACACTATTTTTCATTATGAAACAGTTTCTCCCACCAATCAGAGCTCAAGAAACAGTTGTGTGACCAATTAGATAAGGATACCTTCGCGCATGCGCTCAAAATCCAACATGTCTATATAAATTACCGAAAGTGCACCGTCCATATGTTCGCGTAAATAAACTTGTGAATATGAGAAAAGAAATAGCACTGTACCTTAATATCCCCAAATCCAATTTCTACACAGCGCGTTGTTTTGAAACGACTTCGGTGACAGTTTTACTGAATACTGGTGCACAATCTGAACATATGGCATTGAAGCACACAGAGCACATGCGTCGGTTGGCCAGAGAGCTTGGAAAACAGAGATATACTACCCAACGCAGCACCCGATCACAACATTCTAGTGACTGAACAGATATTTATGAATATTTATGTTAAAATATATAATAAAGTTATAATTATCGTTGAACATAAACAGTCGTATGCAACTCGCCTATAATGGTAATTAAGACACTCGTATGGAAATTATAAAACTCGCATACGCTCGTTTTATAAACATACTCGTGACTTAATTATAGCCATTATAAACTCGTTGCATAATGCACTATTAAAATCAAGACCATGTTCTTTGTTTTCATATGAAGAGACATGTATAGGGAAAGAGAGAAAACCAAAACCTCATCTAAATAATCTACTGAGTGATAAACATCAGTCACGTACATTCCAGTCTCAGTGGTATGAGCGGTATGAATGGTTAACAGCAAGTGTAACGAAGGGCACGATGCATTGTTTTGTTGGTATTCTGTTTGGTGGCGATAGTAAAGAAAGTAGTGAAACAGGGATGCGTGTATTAAAAATGTTCATCGTAGAGCACGAAAAGCGTCAAATTTCTAAGAAACATATTCATAATTGAGAACGATATCATCTTCTGTGACAACACAGAATAGAGCATGCTTTATTAGAGTGAAACACACGACGACTGGAGTTTATCTACAACAAAATATAAAGTGAGTCGTCCAGTTGCAAAACTCGTTTAATCCACTTGTGAATAAGAATCATTTTCATGAGAAACGTTTCTTTGGGCTTTGCCTCACGTATCTTTTGTGAGTGTTGTTTTCTACTTTTTTCTTTCTGCTTTGCGTTTTTGGTTTTGTGTTTGCATGTGCTTTTGCTTTTGAATTTTACTTTTTGCTTTTCTTTCTTGGTTTTGGTTTTGTGTTTGTTTTCAGCTTTTGCTTTAAAAAAAATCTCTTGCTTCGTGCTTTTGGTTTTATGTTTGTTTTATGGAAAATCAAAATAATACAAAATAAAATAAAACAAAATAAACAAAACAAATTAAACAAACCAAAAAATTAAATAAAGCAATTTAAAACAAAATAAAACGAAAACAAAACAAAATAAAATAAAATTAAACAAAACAAATGAAAACAAAATAAAATAAAATAAAATAAAGTAAAGAAAAATAAAATAAATTAATTAATTAAATAATTTTATGTTCGACCCTAACTATTATGTGTCAGAAAACTGTATCATAATGAGGCTCATTGTAACACTATTTTTAGCCTACTTTTCACATTTTGCAAAAATTAGCAAAAAGTAGACTTATGAGATCGGGCAAATGTGTGTCTGTCTGTCTGTCTGTCTCTCTGTCTGTCCTTCTGTCTGTCTGTCAGTCTGGCAGTGTGTGTGTCCCCCGCCCTATCAACTCCTAAACGGCTGCAGCAATCGAAACCAAATTTGGTAGGAGTAAAGATCTATACCTGAATATCTCACGGCCATATTTGAAAATGATGTCAGTGCTACCAACTGCTGAAAAATCGCAATTGAAATTTGAGCACCATGTTGGATATCTTAGAAGGTATGAATGAGAGCCATTTCAAAATTGGCACACGTATAGATAATAATATTGCAATTTAATTTCCAGGAGGCCATACATGGCAGTGTTGCCAAAATGATTAAAAGCCTGCTGATAGATCCAAATTTTAAATTCATATAACTTCTACACTATCGATTGGATTTCAACCAACTTTCGTATGTGCTATGTGTACATAATCAGATATGACTGAGCGTATTCTTCAGAGCCACCAGGGCTGCCAACTGTTAATTGATGCTCTCATTTTTTAAATCCAAATACCCACACATCAGAAAGTATGCAAGCCTACAGCTTTAAACTATGCACACGTATAGTACCTGACATTCTATATTAATTTGGAGTAACATATATACGTCAGTGCTACCAACATGATTCTAAGCCTGCTGAGAGGTCCAATTAATAATGCATATAACTTCTACACTATCTATTGGAATTCAACCAAATTTCGTGTGTGCTATGTGTACCATAACAGATATGACTATGGCGATTCTTAAGAGTAACCAGGGCTGCCAACTGTTAATAAATACTGTCTCGTTTTTTGTTACCCTAATATCGATATATGAGAAAGTATGCAAGCCAATAGCTCTAAATTTTGCACACGTATAGTACCTGGCATTCTAGATTAATTTGGAGTAACTAATATACGTCAGTGTTGCCAAATTGATTCTAAGCCTGCTGATAGGTCCAATTTTAAAATGCATGTAACTTCTATACTAATTAATGGATTTCATTCAAAATTGGCACAACGATAGATCATAATATTTCAGACTATTTCTGATCAATACATGCATGACATTGTTGCCAACATGATTTTATGCGCGCTATTAGATCCAATGTTTAACTGCATGTAATGTCCATGCTATCCATTGGACTTCAACCAAATGTTGTATTCTGTACCCTAAGAGATGGAACTAAGAATATATTCTGTCACCAGGGCTGCCAACTTTAGTGCTCTATTAGGCTACATTATGCCAAGTATACAGTATTTCGAACTAATTAGAAATTTCGATATTACCAACTTAATTTCGTCATTATTCTAGATAGATCCATATACAGCAGATTAATCATTGATATGAATTTTAAATTTCAAGAAAAGTAAGCTCTTTATTTCGTCACGGAACTTCTTGTTTTCATTATGAAACAGTTTCTCCCACCAATCAGAGCTCATGAAACAGTTGTGTGACCAAGTAGATAAGGATACCTTCACGCATGCGCTCAAAATCAAACATGTCTTGTTTCACCGTTTTCTTACCTCACGTCCTATCATGACCACAATACGAGATCTGGTTCCCCTCTTGCCATACCTATAAACCGTACTGCTGTTTACAACCGCTCGTTCATAATCTCTGGGTCCAGGTTATGGAATTTGCTACCTGCGAACATTAGAGACAATCCCTCTCATCGCAAGTTTAAAGTGGCTTGCTGCGAGTATTTGCTGGGTGGATCCCGCTGACTTCCTGGATAAATGTTGAATGAACGAATGAATGAATGAGATGAATGATCGGATTACTGTAGTTACCATTATTCATATTATCACTATTCTTATTGCTGTTAATATTATTTGTGCTATTGGTATTTGTAATTATAAGTCATGTAGATGTATACTCTTCTAGTGGTTAAGTGTAAGAGAGGGCCTTGAACCCTAACTTCGCCACCAATAAAGGCATTATCTATCTATCTACCTAAATTACCGAAAGTGCACCGTCCATATGTTTGCGTAAATAAACTGGTGAATATGAGACAAGAAATAGCACTGTACCTTAATATCCCCAAACCCAATTTCTACACAGCGCGTGGTTTTGAAACGACTTCGGTGACAGTTTTACTGAATACTGGTGCAAAATCTGCACATATGGCATTGAAGCACACAGAGCGCATGCGTCGGTTGTCCAGAGAGCTTGGAGAACAGAGATATACTTCACACCGCAGCACCCGCTCCTAACATTCAAGTGACTGAACAGATATTTATGAATATTTATGTTAAAACATATAATAAAGTTATAATTATCGTCGAACATAAACAGTCGTATGCAACTCGCCTATAATGGTAATTAAGACACTCGTATGGAAATTATAAAACTCGCATACGCTCGTTTTATAAAAATACTCGTGTCTTAATTATAGCCATTATAGGCTCGTTGCATAATGTACTATTATGTTCGACCCTCACTATTATATGTCTGGAAACTGTATCATAATGATGGTCATTATAACACTATTTTTCATTATGAAACAGTTTCTCCCACCAATCAGAGCTCAAGAAACAGTTGTTTGACCAATTATATAAGGATACGTTCGCGCATGAGCTCAAAATCCAACATGTCTATATAAATTACCGTAAGTGCACCGTCCATATGTTCGCGTAAATAAACTGGTGAAAATGAGACAAGAAATAGCACTGTACCTTAATATCCTCAAATCCAATTTCTACACAGCGGGTTGTTTTCAATCGACTTTGGTGACCGTTTTACTGAATACTGGTGGACAATCTGAACATATGGCATTGAAGCACACTGAGCGCATGCGTCGGTCGACCAGAGAGCTTGGAAAACAGAGATATACTACCCAGCGCAGCACCCGATCACAAAATTATAGTGACTGAACAGATATTTATGAATATTTATGTTAAAACATGTAATAAAGTTATAATTATCGTCGAACATAAACAGTCGTATGCAACTCGCCTATAATGGTAATTAAGACACTCGTATGGAAATTATAAAACTCGCATACGCTCGTTTTATAAACACATACTAGTGTCTTAATTATAGCCATTATAGACTCGTTGCATAAAGTACTATTACGACATGATCCTTAATCACAAGTGGATTAAACGAGTTTGGCAACTGGACGACTCAAGTATGAACTTAAGAATACCTAGTTGCATGGATTTTGATTCGCCACAGCTGTAGTCACCCACTCAAGTTCCCACATCTGCTTTATCCCAATTGCCAGCTGTGTGTACTTAGATATTATAGTAGCAGCTGTTTGGATGTTTTGTGTGTTGGAACATGCGATGTCTATCAGTAATGCCTCTGGGTGTTCTTTATTGATGACAATTATATCTGTCCGATTGTTACTGACGGCAACATCTGTCAGAATTCCTCTGTCCCAGTAGAGCTAGTGTGTGGCATTTTCGAGTACTGCGGATGGTGGGTATTTCCAATAGGGAACGGAGCTATGAAGAAGTTTGTACTTCAAAGCCAGTTCCTGGTGGATAATGTTGGCTACTTGATCGTGTGTATGATTATTATTATTATTATTATTATTAGGTCTCGGATTTTTAGGTAAATAAATATTTTTTATGTAAATACATATTTAAAGCATTTTTTCTATAAATACATAAATTCCTGCTTTTCACTTATTAGCACATAAAAAGACATAATATTTACATGTTTGAAAATCAGTATGCTAGATCATTCAGTTTATTGCATTTTTGTTCTGTGTTACTTAGTTACATCAACGGGGAAGAACCTGTGAGCTATCTAATCTTCATGCCGAGCTATGTCATCTTTGTATTTCTTATCATGTCGCCCCGTGCCACTCTCTGTGGAAGCCGGGGATTTCCTTTTCCATAGCCATATTGCATCACGTGCTAGACCTCCCCCTCCCCCAGCTACCTGGAACCAGTGTTACTCATATGCAGTTCATTTCTGGCACTGTGAAGTGTAAGGCAGTTCTACGATGCATGAAGTAAAAACAACTACAATTATCGTCTGTTGCAGAATTTAAGGATAATTTTACTTCTGACGGGAGCGTTCTGTTCTGCCAACCATGTGGAAAGGCAATCAAGGCTGAACAGCGATCACAAGTTACTCAACACCTCAAGGGCAAAAAGCATATTGACGCAGTTTCGCGCCTTCACAAGAAGTGTTTCGGCCATTTGTGATGGACAACTTGAAGATGTATCTCGTTGTGTATTGTAGTGCTTCAGCAGTCAGCAGACGTAGCATAAATTACATTCGTGAATACTGCATATTGTTTATATTCACATTAATAATCTGAATTATAATTAAATAGTTTTCCTTTTTTGTCACATATTTCAGGTATTTTTAATACATAAAAAATAAATATTTCCCCGATTTTTAGCACCTAAAAATCTGAGCCCTAATTATTATTATTATTATTATTATTATCTCTTTGTTTACTCAACTTACAGTCGGTACCATGACTCATATCGGTACATTACGTACAAGAAAATGAGTCAAGTAACACTTAAGCTTATTGCATACATTTTCGAATAGCATAGATGTTTGACAGTTAATTTTGTCTTCTCTTCTTATCTTCCACGTCTCTTTTTCACAAGAGGGACCAAAGAAAAATCCTAATGTGTATTCAAAAACCCTCTAACGATGCTGCAGGTTTTCAGAATTGCAGCCTTTTGTGCACTAGTATGGGTGAATATGGGAAGATTTAGTGTAGCTAGATTTACTGAAAAGGATTTAGGTGTCAGGCCAGTGGGAGAAAGGAGGAAAGGAGAATCGTCACATTTTTTTGTCTCCAGATTCTAGCAACCTCCATAGCTAGAGGAGTATATTTTTCAATCTTTTCTCTGTATTTATGGTGGATATTATGGTCATTCGGAACAGATATGTCAATCAAGTACGTGTGATGGTTCTTCTTATCAGTTAAAGTTATGTCTGGTCTATTATGAGGAGTTGTTTTGTCTGTTTGAATAGTGCGATCCCAATACAGCTTGTAATCTTCGTTTTCCATCACACTTTCTGGAGAGTATTTGTAATAAGGCGTCCTGTTGTGTATGAGAGATCGGGTTAGGGCGAGTTCTTGATGAATGACTTTGGCAACATCGTTATGCCTCTCAGTGTAAGATGTTGGCGCTAGAATTCTGCAGCTGCTGGTAATATGCTCTATGGTTTCTGGACCGGTATTGCACTTCCTGCATTCGTCATCAACAGTCTGATCTTACAGGATGTGTTTCCTATAACTTTTTGTGGTGATAACTTTGTCTTGTATCGCCTGGTTAAATCCCTCAGTTTCTGGAAACAGCTCTCCCCTTGACAACCATGTGTTCGAAAGCTGTTTGTCAATATTCTTGTCATTGCACTGGTTGTAGAATCTGCCATGAAGTTCTTTTCCAGCCCATCTCTGCACCTTCTCTCTGTTCAGTGTGTTCTTGTCTTTCATGACGAAATTTCCTTCATGGAGATTCAAAGGAGTGTGGTTGAAGTCAGCTTGTGCTACCGCTCGATGTAAAACACTGGTATCTTTCCGAGAATGAAAGTAATTCCTTAGATGTACAACTTGTTGATTGTGCAGAGTTATAGCATCAAGAATACCTCTGCCTCCTTCATTTCTGGGTGTTGTTACTCTCTCTATACAAGCATTGGGATGCAACATTCTGTGTTTCGTAAGCATAGTTCTTATTGTGCGGTTAATGTTCTCTAGGTCTGTTTGAGACCATTTTAAAACACCAAACGAATACATCAGCACAGATATAGCATATGAATTGATAGCTTTTGTTAGGTTATGAGCACTAAGCTTGGTTTTCAGCAGAAGTCGAAGTCTATGATTAAATTTCTGGTAGAGTTTCTCCTTCTCAGATTTACTGTCGATTCCAACTACTTGCTCAAATCCTAGATATTTATGTTTCATCTTTCCCCATGCTGTCTATTCGCTCATCAGCTGTTATGCTTATTCCCTCTGTTCTACACCACTGTCCTTTGTTGATGCTGTTGATTTTGCATTTGCCAGTCCCAAACTCCATGCAAATGTCCTTCGAAATGTTATCTGTTATATTGATGAGTGATGTCAGTTGGTTCCTATTTGCTGCATACAATTTTATGTCATCCATATAAAAGAGGTGATTTACTTTGAGAGGATTTTGTTTATTTTCTTTTATTTGGTATCCGTAGTTGTTCATCTTTAGAATCTCTGATAAAGGGTTGAGACATAAACAAAACCACAGTGCACTTAAGGCATCACCTTGAAATATACCACGTTTGATGGGTATGACCTCTGTTTCAGTGGTAGTGATGTTAGATTTCAAGATGATTTTGGTACGCCAAAATTGCATAATGATAGCAAGGAAGTTGATGAGTGTCTTGTTTACCCGGTATATCTCAAGGGTATGGATGAGCCAGCTGTGGGGCACCGTATCGAATGCTTTTCTATAGTCGATATAAGCCAAGAAGAGGTTACGTTGTTGCTTCTGTGCTTGGTGTATAATCACACTGTCAATGGTGAGCTGTTCCTTGCAGCCTTGGCCGCCTCTCTTACAACCCTTTTGCTCCTCTGTCAAGATGCTATGCTGGTACATGTGACCATAAATTACATTTGTGATGACTGATGTGATGATCATGTAGAGCGTCGGCAAACAGGTTATTGGTCTGTAGTTTGCTGGATTAGCTGAGTCAGCACTCTTAGGCAATATGTAGGTTCGTCCCTCTGTGAGAAAATGTGGGAACTCTTCGGGATCATAGATTACCTGAGTTACAAGATCAGCTAATTTTCTGTGTGTGCTGGTAAATATTTTGTACCAATAGTTCTGAATTTTGTCTGGTCCCGGAGATGTCCAGCTGTGTGTTTTGCTGATGGCTATTTGGATGTCCTGTTCATTAATGACTAACTCTTGCGTTTGATTAATGTGTGAGTGCTTCTCGTAGATTTTATGGATCCATTCTGCATCTTCTTTATGCTGCACCGGGTTTGACTACACATTACGCCAAAAGTTGCTTATTTCCTCCTCATTCGGTGTTTTAGAGATTGTTGGTTCACGGCTGCCATCAAGATTCGCGTAGAAAGTTTTCTCATTAGCTCTGAAGAGATAATTTTGTGTTCTTCTCTGATAACTTTCTTTGTATCTCTTGAGTTTTGCTGCTTGTACTGCCAGTTTTTGCTTGTAGTCGTCCATGATATTCAGGATTTCTTGCTTCCCTTTGTTTTTTATGTTCGGAATTATGCTCATGATTTTTGAAGTGATCTTTCGAGTTCTATTATCTGAAGCATATTGTGTGAGCAGACCTATTACATTACGCAACGGCATTATTTTATTATTGATTCGTCGTTCCCATGGAGGTATTCTTTCTGTACGAGGACTGAAGTTTTGGTTGCTGGGCACCTGGTTATGGAGTGATAACACAGTAACAGCTGCGCAGTATATGAGCAAATGGAAGTCCGTAAGATTATCTACTGTTTCTAAGAAAGCTGCCAAGCAATTGTTTACATCCGCAATTATATATCTGCTATTATTTTTAAATCTTAGCTTGGGAATAATACTCCTTGAATTTGGATCACTATCTTCCCATTTCATTAATTCTGTCCGTAAAATATTCATCACATTTCTACGATCCTCCAGTGTGTTACTATTGCCTTCAATTTCGACTACGGAAGATTTATTACTTTTTGCAGTACCTTGACGTGGTGTGGTGTCTATGTTAACGGCAGGATGAACTTCATTATTGGTCTCCTGCATGGGTTGTAGTTCTGAGAGAACCCCATCTTTAATCTGTTGAATTTCAAATTCGCTTAGGAGACTGTTCCTTATTATGGTTCTACGCTGATCACTTACTCGCTGTTCTGTGATATTCGAATGGGAGTATTTAATTATAAACTTAGAATGCAGAGAAGTTCTATATCCAGTCAGATTTCTTTCCATGTCTGTAGCTAGGAAGTAGAAACGCATGACGTCTGTATTCATTTCACGTGTCCATTGCATGCGTTGTCTACTGCTGCCAGCCTTGGTGGTTGCAAATGAATTCTGCAAAGCACTTTCGGCGGTGCTGATCTGTTGATGTTGGGTATCAGGAGAATTTTCGTTGGCAGCGGGGGTTTCTTCAGATGAAATGGCAGTTGCCCGCTGCATCCACATCCTGCCATTACTGGTGGCTTGTAAACTGTCACGTCCTGCGCCAGAACTAGACGTGCCCGGACGATCCTCCGGTAGCGGGCGTTTAATTAATTCAGAATTCACCATTGTCGTAAGACACTGGGTATTGCCTTTTATACCTATGGCAGGGTTTACAACATTCCTGTGAATGCCAGTGTGTTAGTTTGACTGATCGACCGAGGTTCTTTGTACATATGTGATCCAACTGATATCAATTCACTCGATCGTAACCTCCGTTTCTAATGAAATAAACGACATTACACAATGAATATCTGTTATAGGGGCTCAATTGGACTACTTGAGTAAACGGAGTAATATTATTATTATTATTATTATTATTATTATATTATATTAATTTTAATGGTGCACGGGTACTTGGTATGGCATGAAGTCTCACAGTCTCAAAAAGGGTGAGAACACCAGCTGTACCCGATAACAAACAACGAGACGTAATGTAGTCTCTGACACAGGGCACCCGAAGCGATACTTTATTTAATCCCCCTTTAAAAAATACAGTAAAGTAAGCTGCTGAAAACCAACGGTTATCTTATCTTGTTTGTGTCACGTGGGTTGTTCTCCTTGGTCACGGTCATTTTCTATAAGCTCACACGTTATATTTGACTAAGATATCATTCGTCAAGTGTCACCGCCCGAGTGAAGAAGTGTGCATAATCAGGTAACTACTTCACATTATAATGCATATGTCATCTTAAGAAAACCGACAGCAGTGGCTCAGCTGGCTAAAGCGCAGCGTTAGGTCATGGGACCAAGTTCTCTGCTGACTCGGTAGACGCGTGGGTTCGAGCCCCACCGTCGGCCGTCCTTGAAATGGTTTTCCAAGGTTTCCCATTTTCAACACCAGGCAAATGCTCGGACGGTACCTTCTGATAGGCCATGGCTGATTCCTTCCACATCCTTGCCCAGTTTAATTCGTCTTCATCCATTCCATCTCTCATCCCGACGCGCAGGTCGCCCACGGGCGTCGAATAGAAAGACCTGCACTCGGCCTCTAAGGAGGCCACACGAAAAAAAATATCTTAAGGAAAACTCTTCTATAGTGCGTCTCTACCTTAAAAGACAGTACGCGTTAAATGGGCTGCGCTGATGCCAGATTGGCTGCATATACAAAGTTCTGCAAGGCCAGGCACATGATGTTAACATAACTCATATACAGGCGTGGTTTTACACAAAACTCTCTATTTCCGAAATATTGTTTGTTGTAAATAACTTTACCTCATGCCTTGCAGCGAATGACGGTACAAAATTTAGATATGACACACCAAACGTCAGAGTGCAATTTTAATGCACACATTATAATTTATAATTTTCAATTATTCATGAATATGATAATCTTCTTCTCCTTTCGAATAACCCATTTGGAGGGTACGATGAATCAACGTTGGATATTGTCCATTGTATTCAATTTCCGTTGTTTCCAAATTTCTTTCATCCTTCTAGAGTGACGATCTTTCTCCTCTTGAGTCCACTTTCTCATTACATCAGTTAATTTTTCACATTTCAAATATAACTCTCTATTTGGTCGTAACCTATATTCTGCGTTATTATTTCGTTTAGCTCCCAGTATTAGGTAGATTTCATTAGAAAGCTAACTATTGCAATGGGTCCCATGTTTCGACTTCCGGAAAATTTCGACATATCTTCGCGTTTCACATCCCCCAGACCCCAAAACCACCGTCAGTTCAAAAGTTTATATATAATATATGTATATATATATGTATATCAGTTTCTTGTGGACACGATAACTGCCGTAATTTTGCACCAATTACTTCGAATTTTTTACCGAAGATGTATACCTATAAAATCTCGGTCGAGTTCGTTACTGGGCTAAATCGGTCGAAGGGGGTGAAAATGGGGGGCTTTTTTCGAAAAAGTGAAATTTCGCTATAACTCTCTTAATACGTGCAATATCGAATCCATTCAAAGTTCATAATATGTGTCGGATAAGTGCCAAAAATTTATGTCAAATAAGATTTTTGATAGCACCAACCATTGACCAAAGGGGTGGAAAAAAGTGGGTTTTTCGGGAAACATTAATCATATCTCTCTTAATAGGCACAATATCAAAACCGTACAAAATGGACAATATTCCCCTAATAATTACCTAAAACTTTTGTCTGAAAGAATTTTTGATATGACCCACCATTACGCCAAGGGACGAGAAAAATGATTTCGGAATTATAAGAAAATGCCAAGAGCTATCAGTGGTTGCCATGGCAACACTACTAAATTGATGAGGCATGGACCATCAGACGTTGCCATGACAACGCACTTGCACGAGATCAGATTCAGTATTTCCATCTGATTAAGTGGTTGGTTGGTTGGTTCTTAAGTTTAGGGGCTGCGACAACGCGGTCATGTAGCCCCGTGTACTTTGGGTGTGTGTAGAATCTGTCTGATAACCGGTGTTAATTGTGATGACTGTATTAGTGTGTGTTATCTGTTTGTTAATTTAAGTACTGCAACTAACAATTTTTCAGATAGTTCCTACTTTTGCCGCCAAGCGCCACTGTCAACGACTACGAGGCCAAGTTCAGAACTGAGCTACTAGACGCCGCCGCAGTCGGCTCTTGGCAACGAACATAGAAACCTAAGAGCGTTGTATACATTCTTAACCTATCCAATTTAGCTTCACACAGGTGCAATTAGTGGAAGGATCTTTAACATGCCATAAATCTATGACATGGGACCGCCGGCTTTACTTCCCCTCCGAAGGAAGGCATACTGAGGGATATTTAACGCTCTTAAAAAATCCGACGGCTTCGGCCGGGTTTGAACCCGGTATCTTGGGCATAGAAGCTCAGCATGTTACCGACTACGCCACCAAAGCCGCCTGATAAAGTGGGAAGCAGCTTCGGTGACGTAACTGGTAGCATGCTGAATGTCTATGCCCAATGTCGCGGTTTCAAAGCCGACCGAAGTCGTCGGATTTTCTAAGAGCACTAGAATCCCTCAGCATGCTTTCCTTTGGAGGGGAAGTTCCAACGTTCGTTGCGAGTTGATGGTTGGGGTGGCATCTAGTAGCCAAGTTCACAGCTAGGTGTCGTTGACGGTTGTACCTGGTAGCAACATTAGGAACTACTGCTTGAAATTGACCGTCTGCAGTACTTACATGAATTAAGACTAATACAGCCATTACAATTCACACCGTGTATCAGACAGATTCTACACTCACCCAAAGTACACGGGGTTAGATGACCGCGTTGTCGCAGCCCCTAAACTGAGGAACCAACCAGAGGTAGATTTCGTTAGAAAGCTAACTATTGCAATGGGTACCATGTTTCGACTTCCGGAAAATTTCGACATATCTTCGCGTTTCACATCCCCAGGCCCCAAAACCACCGTCAGTTCAAAAGTTATATATAATTTATGTATGTATATGTATATCAGTTTATTGTGGACACGATAACTGCCGTAATTTTGTACCAATCACTTTGAATTTTTTACCGAATACGTATACCTATAAAATCTCGGTCGAGTTCGTTACTGGGCTAAATCGGTCGTTGGGGGGTGAAAATGGGGGGCTTTTTTTTCGAAAAAGTGAAATATTGCTATAACTCTCTTAATATGTGAAATATCGAATCCGTTCAACATTCATACTATGTGTCGGATAAAGCCCAAAAATGTATGTTTGAAGAGTTTTTTTTATAGCACCAACCATTGACCAAAGGGGTGGGAAAAAGTGGGTTTTTCGGGAAACATTAATCATATCTCTCTTAATAGGCACAATATCAACACCGTACAAAATGGACAATATTCCCATAATAATTACCTAAAACTTTTGTCTGAAAGAATTTTTGATATAACCCACCATTATGCCAAGGGATGAGAAAAATAATTTCGGAATTATAAGAAAATGCCAAGACCTATCAGTGGTTGCCATGGCAACACTACTAAATTGATGAGGGATGAGCCATCAGACGTTGCCAAGATAACGCACTTGCACGAGATCAGATTCAGATTTCCATCTAAGTGTGAAGCGGCTTCGGTGACGTAACTGGTAGCATGCTGAATGTTTATGCCCAAGGTCGCGAGTTCAAAGCCGGCCGAAGTCGTCGGATTTTCTAAGAGCGCCAAAAATCCCTCAGTATGCTTTCCTTTGGAGGGGAAGTTCCAACGTTCGTTGCGAGTTGCTGGTTGCGGTGGCATCTAGTAGCCAAGTTCACAGCTAGGTGTCGTTGACGGTAGTACCTGGTAGCAACATTAGTAACTACTGCTTGAAATTGACCGTCTGCAGTCCTTACCTGAATTACAGACTAATACAGCCATCCCAAAGTACACGGGGTTACATGACCGCGTTGTCGCAGCCCCTAAACTGAGGAACCAACCAAAATCTCTGCGGTAGATATAATTTTGCGTGAAGAAGTAACAGACCGTTACATAGTTGCACATCAGTGTCGAAACCTAGCATAAGGACAGTGTGACCACAAGTATAAAAATGGACCCCAAATGACAAGAAGGTTACCGTTCCCATAAGACAATAAAATGTTTAAAATAAGCATAAAATGACGAAAAACAAAGTTAATTAAGCTCCAATTATAAAATACCTTCTCGCATTAAATGAGGTCTGATCCTTCTACGAAAATCTGCATATTCTGCCTATTTTCGCCTATCCCCAAGTTTGTCCGGTGAAATCTACCTCCGCCTTCCGGCGTGCCGAGAGGACTTTTTTTTCTCAGAATTCGTCTTCCAGTCTTCTCTAATTTGTCTAAATCAACAAATCTTGTTAATATAAGTGTTTCTGCTGTATACAGAGTTTCAGGTCTGACCACTGTTTGATAATACCTTAATTTAGTGTTCCAGGATAAGTTTTATCATACTAATTTATAAAATTGAGATGGTGTTTGTCTGTCTTTCTGTCTGTCTGTCTGTCTGTGTGTTACTCAATAACGCAAGAACCACTGGTCCGACGTAAATGAAATTTTGCATGGATGTAGCTGATTTACCAGGTTTACATATAGGATACTTTTGATTTCGAAATTTTGCATTATTAAAAAATGGCGACCATTTTAGTGACGTCACTACACCCTTTGGTTTCAAAATTTTGTATTTCCATATCAAATAAAAAGAGAATGGTAGGAAATAGCAAACTTTTTATTGTACATACGAGCTTTGAAATTTAATTTCCTATTCGAAGGGTCCTTATCACTTTTCGTGTATCTCCAACGGTTAGCGAATAAAACCGACATTTGTGACGTCACTACACCCTTTGGTTTCAAAATTTCATATTTCCATTTCAAATAAAAATAGGACGCTAAGAAATAGCAAACTTTTGATGGCATACATGAGCTTTAACATTTAATTTTATATACGAAGGGTCCTTATCACTTTTCGTATATCTCCAACGGTTAGCGAGTAAAACCTAAATTTGTACAATAAAACACGGCCAACACCGAGCGGTGCAGTATATCTCTCTATATATAAAAAGAAAGTTTGTCTGTTTTTATCTGAATTTCTACGGAAATTTGAGTTGTTTACGCGTTTCAGACTGTTTTATGATGGATGCGCGCGAATGTTTTTTTTTTGTCTGTCTGTCTGTTTGTTTGTCTGTGGACAAATTTGTTCCCTTATAACTCGAGAACGGCTGGGTGTATCAACGTAAAATTTGGTACAGATATCCATCAGAGGCACGACACTTATCAGTGTTGTAACTCTTCTCCGTACCTCTCATAAAAGGGGGCCAACCTCCTTAAAATACATGCTGAAATAGGCGTAGAAGGACGAGACAAAGCTCATTTTCAGCCCCTCAATGTGAGAGACAAAACTCGGGTTCCCGAAAACCATATTTTAAGGCCCTGAAACCAACCGTTTTTTAGATATTCCCAGAAAACTAATTTCATTTAATAAGCTAATGAACGAATGCAAGCCAGTAACCATGGCAACAGATTCTCAGAGGCCCATCTATTGCTATAAGACTCAATGATATTCCATTAATTACATTAGTGTGAAAGTTTGCAAACGGCTAGAAGGTTATCACGGAACCAAATTAAGCCGTAAAATTCATCAATACGTATAATGCACTTAAGGGGATCAAGGGGAACTCTAGAATTTTTTTCACGCGATTTACAACGGGTGTGATACGGCAGGTCTATTATATTCCTATCCCCATATTATTCATTCATTCATTCATTTATTTCGTATAGGCCATATATGGACCGCGTCATTCCAACTGTCTCCTACTGGCATTGATGTTTGCCCAATACGCCCGCATTTGTTCTCGGTGGACTTCCTTCCGTTCCTGGGTCCAAATCTTTCCCGTTTTCAGCTTCTGTTTTTCTTGGAAACCTTTGCAAGCTTGAAGTTTCCTTTTGAGTGGGGCGCGCTCCTGAATGTCTGTTGGTGTAATCCCCACTTCTTTCAGATTTTATCCAGTTCAATGAACCAGGCCCATTTTGTTTTCCTCTTCTGAAAGTAAGTTATATAGCGGTTGGTCAGTCTCGCTGGGCTCATTCGTTTCACATGCCCAAACAAGATGTTCAGTAAAGAACATATAGCCTACTTTCTCCTAAATGTATGAGTATAGTTATAACTCGTTGTTATTATCAAAGAGTATAATAGAACTATTCTTTGTTGAAGACCTTAGAAACGATTTACCTCTACCAAACGCCACGACCTAGATAAAAACTGCTACCATCATTGAAGAAAGAAAGAAAGATAAGAAGTATATCAAGAATGTTATGGATCTGGAGACATAATCGACCGGACTGGCGGCGTGGCTCAGCGGTAACGTTCTCGCTTGCTGGGCCCTAGGTTGCAGGTTCGTATCCTGGCGCAGTCAGCTGGCATTTGAGGGTGCACAAATGCGAGGGAGCCGTGTCAGTACATTTACTGGCACGTTAAAGATCCCCTTCGGGCCAAAATTCCGGCACCCCGGTATCTCTAAAAACAGCAGTAGTTAAAAGGGATGTAAAACCAATAACATTATTATTATTACGACCTGCCGTGGGCAACATCCAACTTTGAGTTGAGGCATGTCTTTACACGTCTGGTTGTGCATGGTTCTCACAACCCTAATTGAATTAACAAATCTTTCCATGACCCTACAGAGACGTGTGTATACAAACTATGTGGATATTTTCGATAATATAATCCTAACAGAGCGAGTGCATTCTAGCGGCCAGAATAAGAAACTTTTCAATAAAATCTGGAAGTTACCTTTTTGTCAGCCAGATGTCTCGAGTAAATCTGCTGGCGAATTATGTTTTAATTAAATATATATTTTACACCATAATGTGGACAATATAACGCTTAATAACATTTTCAAGTAACGCAAAATGGGCTGTTACAAACCCTTTAAAATAAAAAGTTAAAATGTATCGTAGTATCAACTTGTCATTCTTCAAATTCGATGCGCATAGAATGATAATGGTATAGTAATCAATGGATCCCCACGTAGACTAGTCGGGACATCTAGTGGTGAAATATCGAACAATAT